>OY740817.1:19310291-24110291 GCA_963514005.1 Raja brachyura
GTTAGGGTTAGGGTTATGGTTAGGGTTAGGGTTAGGGTTAGTGTTAGGGTTAGGGTTAGGGTTAGGGTTAGGGTTAGGGTTAGGGTTAGGGTTAGCGTTAGGGTGAGGGTTAGGGTTAGCGTTAGGGTTAGGGTTAGGGTTAGGGTTAAGGTTAGGGTCAGGGTTAAGGTTAGGGTTAGGGTTAGTGTTAGGGTTAGGGTTAGGGATATGGTTAGCGTTAGGGTTGGGGTTGGGGTTAGGGTTAGGGTTATGGGTTAGGGTTAGGGTTAGGGTTAAGGTTAGGGTTAGGTTTAGGGTTAGGGTTAGGGTTAGGGTTAGGGTTAGGGTTAGGGTTATTGTTAGGGTTAGGGTTAGGGTTAGGGCTAGGGTTAGGGTTAGGTTTAGGGTTAGGGTTAGGGTTAGGGTTAGGGTTAGCGTCAGGGTTAGGGTTAGGGTTAGGGTTAGGGTTAGGGTTAGGGTTAGGTTTAGGGTTAGGGTTAGGGATAGGGTTAGGGTTAGGGTTCGTGTTGCGGTTGATATTAAGCTTAGGGTTCCGGGTTGGGGTTGGCGATGAAGTTCGGGTTAGAGTTAGGGGTAGGGTTAGGGTTCGGGTTAGGGTTAGGGTTAGGGTTAGGGTTAGGGTTAGGGTTAGGGTTAGGGTTAGGGTTAGGGTTAGGGTTAGGGTTAGGTTTAGGGTTAGGGTTAGGGTTAGGGTAAGTGTTAGGTTTAGGGTTAGGGTTAAATTTAGGGTTAGAGTTAGGGTTAGGTTTAGCGTTAGGTTTAGCGTTAAGGGTTAGCGTTATGGTTAGGGTTAGGTTTAGTGTTAGGGTTAGTGTTAGGGTTAGGGTTAGGGTTAGGGTTAGGGTTAGGGTTGGCGTTAGGTTTGGGTAAGGGTTAGGTTTAGGGTTAGGGTTAGGGTTCGTGTTGCGGTTAATGTTAAGTTTAAGGTTCCGGGTTGGGGTTAGCGATGAAGTTAGGTTTAGGTTTAGGGTTGGAGTTAGTGTTAGGGTTAAGGTTAGGTCTGGGGTTATGGTTCTGGTTGTATACACCTTAAAACCACTTTACTCGATTCTAAGCAACTGTTCACGCCTCAAAACAGCTTTACACGTCTGTATCCCACCCTTAAGCCGTCTAAACGACGCTAAACAATATTGCCGGCAAAACATCTTTAAACCCGCATAAACCGTTCCAATCCTCACCGAACCCCATTGAAACCCTTAAAATTGATTTAAACACCCCTAAAATCCTCTAAACACCGCTCCCCAATCTAATCCCATCTAAAACCCACGTTAGGGTTATCGTTAGGGTTAGGGTTAAGGTTAGGGTTAGGGTTAGGGTTGGGGTTAGGGTTAGTGTTAGGGTTAGGGATAGAGTTAGCGTTAGGGGTATGGTTGGTGTTACGGTTAGGGTTGGGGTTAGGTTTGGGTAAGGGATAGCTTTAGGGTTAGGGTTATGGTTTGCGTTGCGGTTAATGTTAAGCTTAGGGTTCCGGGTTGGGGTTAGCGATGAAGTTAGGGTTAGGTTTAGGGTTGGAGTTAGAGTTAGGGTTAAGGTTAGGTTTAGGGTTATGGTTCAGGTTGTATACACCTTAAAACCGCTTTACTCGAGTGGGTTTGGGTCTAGCCGAGTGGGTTTGGGTCTGGCCGAGTGGGTTTTGGTCTAGACGAGTGGGTTTGGGTCGAGCCGAGTGGGTTATGGTCTAGCCGAGTGGGTTTGGGTTTAGCGGAGTGGGTTTGGGTCTAGCGGAGTGTGTTTGAGCGTAGCCGAGCGGGTTTGGGTCTAGCCGAGTGGGCTTGGGTCTAGCGGAGTGGGTTTGGGTCTAGCCGAGTGGGTTTGGGTCTAGCCGAGTGGGTTTGGGCCTAGCGGAGTGGGTTTGGGACTAGCCGAGTGGGTTTGGGTCTAGCCGAGTGGGTTTGGGTCTAGCCGAGTGGGTTTGGGACTAGCCGAGTGGGTTTGGGTCTGGCCGAATGGGTTTGCGTCTAGCCGAGTGGGTTTGGATCTAGCCGAGTGGGTTTCGGTCTAGCGGAGTGGGTTTGGGTCTAGCAGAGTGGGTTTGGCTGTAGCAGAGTGGGTTTGGGTCTAGCCGAGTGGGTTTGGGTCTTGCCGAGTGGGTTTGGGTCAAGCCGAGTGGGTTTGGGTCTAGCCGAGCGGGTTTTGGTCTAGCCGAGTGGGTTTGGGTATAGACGAGTGGGTTTGGATCTAGCCGAGTGGGTTTGGGTCTAGCCGAGTGGGTTTGGGTCTAGCCGAGTGGGTTTGGGTCTAGCCGAGTGGGTTTGGGACTAGCCGAGTGGGTTTGGGTCTAGCCGAGTGGGTTTGGATCTAGCCGAGTGGGTTTGGGTCTAGCGGAGTGGGGTTGGGTCTAGCCGAGTGGGTTTGGGTCTGGTCGAGTGGGCTTGGGACTAGCCGAGTGGGTTTGGGTCTAGCCGAGTGGGTTTGGGTGTAGCCGAATGGGTTTGGGTCTAGCCGAGTGGGTTTGGGTCCAGCAGAGTGGGTTTGGGACTAGTCGAGTGGGCTTGGGACTAGCCGAGTGGGTTTGGGTCTAGCCGAGTGGGTTTGGGTCTAGCCGAATGGGTTTGTGTTTAGCCGAGTGGGTTTGGGTGTAGCTGAGTGGGTTTGGGTCAAGCCAAATCGGTTTGGGTCTAGTCGAGTGGGTTTGGGTCAAGCCGAGTGGGTTTGGGTCTTGCCGAGTGGGTTTGGGTCTAGCCTAGTGGGTTCGGGTCTATCCGAGTGGGTTTGGGTCTAGCCGAGTCCGTTTGGGACTAGGCGAGTGGGTTTGGGTATAGCGGAGTGGGTTTGGGTCTAGCCGAGTGGGTTTGGGTCCAGCCGAGTCCGTTTGGGTCTAGCCGAGTGGGTGTGGGACTAGCCGAGTGGGTTTGGGTCTAGCGGAGTGGGTTTGGTTCTAACGGAGTGGGTTTGGGTCTGGCCGAATGGGTTTGGGTCTAGCCGAGTGGGTTTGTGTCTAGCGGAGTGGGTTTGGGTCTAGTGGAGTGGGTTTGGGTCTAGCTGAGTGGGTTTGGGTCTAGCCATGTGGGTTTGGGTGTAGCCGAGTGGGTTTGGGTCTAGCCGAGTGGGTTTGGGTCTAGCCGAGTGGGATTGGGTCTAGCCGAGTGGGTTTGGGTCTAGCCGAGTGGGTTTGGGTGTAGCCGAGTGGGTTTGGGTCTAGACGAGTGGTTTTGGGTCTAGCCGAGTGGGTTTGGGTCTAGCGGAGTGGGTTTGGGTCTAGCGGAGTGGGTTTGGGTCTAGCGGAGTGGGTTTGGGTCTAGCCGAGTGGGTTTTGGTCTAGCCGAGTGGGTTTGGGTCTAGCCGAGTGGGTTTGGGTCTTGCCAAGTGGGTTTGGGCCTAGCCGAGTGGGTTTGGGTCTACCCGAGTGGGTTTGGGTCTAGCCGAGTGGGTTTGGGTCTAGCCGAGTGGGTTTGGGTCTAGCCGAGTGGGTTTGGGTCTAGCCGAGTGGGTTTGGGACTAGCCGAGTGGGTTTGGGTCTAGCCGAGTGGGTTTGGGTCTAGCCGAATGGGTTTATGTCTAGCCGAGTGGGTTGGGGTCTAGCCGAGTGGGTTTGGTTCTAGCCGAGTGGGTTTGGGTCTAGCCGAGTGGGTTTAGGTTTAGCCGAGTGGTTTTGTGTCTAGCCGAGTGGGATGTGTCTACCCGAGTGGGTTTGGGTCTAACCGAGTGGGTTTGGGTCTAGCCGAGTGGGTTTGGGTCTAGCCGAGTGGGTTTGGGCCTAGCCGAGTGGGCTTGGGTCTAGCCGATTGGGTTTGGGTCTAGCCGAGTGGGTTTGGGTCTGGCCGAGTGGGTTTGGGTTTAGCCGAGTGGGTTTGGGTCTAGCCGTGTGGGTTTCGGTTTAGACGAGTGGGTTTTGGTGTAGCCGAGTGGGTTTGGATCTAGCCGAATCGGTTTGGGTCTAGCCGTGTGTGTTTGGGTCTAGCCGAGTGGGTTTGGGTCTAGCGGAGTGCGTTTGGGTCTAGCGGAGTGGGTTTGGGTCTGGCCGAGTGGGTTTAGGTTTAGCTGAGTGGGTTTGGGTCTAGCCGAGTGGGTTTGTGTTTAGCCTAGTGGGTTTGGGTCTATCCGAGTGGGTTTGGGTCTAGCCGAGTCCGGTTAGGTCTAGCCGAGTGGGTTTGGGACTAGCCGAGTGGGTTTGGGTCTAGCAGAGTGCGTTTGGTTCTAGCGGAGTGCGTTTGGGTCTAGCCGATTGGGTTTGGGTCCAGCCGAGTGGGTTTGGGTCGAGCAGAGTGGGTTTGGGTCTAGTGGAGTGGGTTTGGGTCTAGCCAAGTGGGTTTGGGTCTAGCCTTGTTGGTTTGGGTCTTGCCGAGTGGGTATGCGTCTAGCCGAGTGGGTTTTGGTCTAGCCGAGTGGGTTTGGGTCTAGCCGATTTGGTTTGGCTCCAGCCGAGTGGGCTAGGGTCTAGCCGAGTGGGTTTGGGTCTAGCCGAGTGGGTTTGGGTCTAGCCGATTGGGTTTGGCTCCAGCCGAGTGGGCTAGGGCCTAGCCGAGTGGGTTTGGGTCTAGCCGAGTGGGTTTGGGTCTAGCCGAGTGGGTTTGGGTCTTGCCGAGTGGGTTTGTGTCTAGCCGAGTGGGTTTGGGTCTAGCGGAGTGGGTTTGGTTCTAGCCGAGTGGGTTTGGGTCTAGCCGAGTGGGTCTGGGTCTAGCCGAGTGGTTTTGGGTCTAGTCGAGTGGGTTTGGGTCTAGCCGAGTGGGTTTGGGTCTAGCCGAGTGGGTTTGGGACTAGCCGAGTGGGTTTGGGTCTAGCCGAGTGGGTTTGGGTCTAGCCGAGTGGGTTTGGGTCTAGCCGAGTGGGTTTGGGTCTAGCCGAGTGGGTTTGGGTCTTGCCGAGTGGGTTTGGGACTAGCCGAGTGGGTTTGGGTCTAGCCGAGTGGGTTTGGGTCTAGCCGAATGGGTTTATGTCTAGCCGAGTGGGTTGGGGTCTAGCCGAGTGGGTTTGGTTCTAGCCGAGTGGGTTTGGGTCTAGCCGAGTGGGTTTGGGTTTAGCCGAGTGGTTTTGTGTCTAGCCGAGTGGGATGTGTCTACCCGAGTGGGTTTGGGTCTAACCGAGTGGGTTTGGGTCTAGCCGAGTGGGTTTGGGTCTAGCCGAGTGGGTTTGGGCCTAGCCGAGTGGGCTTGGGTCTAGCCGATTGGGTTTGGGTCTAGCCGAGTGGGTTTGGGTCTGGCCGAGTGGGTTTGGGTTTAGCCGAGTGGGTTTGGGTCTAGCCGTGTGGGTTTCAGTTTAGACGAGTGGGTTTTGGTGTAGCCGAGTGGGTTTGGGTCTAGCCGAATCGGTTTGGGTCTAGCCGAGTGTGTTTGGGTCTAGCCGAGTGGGTTTGGGTCTAGCGGAGTGCGTTTGGGTCTTGCGGAGTGGGTTTGGGTCTAGCCGAGTGGGTTTAGGTTTAGCTGAGTGGGTTTGGGTCTAGCCGAGTGGGTTTGTGTTTAGCCTAGTGGGTTTGGGTCTATCCGAGTGGGTTTGGGTCTAGCCGAGTCCGGTTAGGTCTAGCCGAGTGGGTTTGGGTCTAGCAGAGTGCGTTTGGTTCTAACGGAGTGCGTTTGGGTCTAGCCGATTGGGTTTGGGTCCAGCCGAGTGGGTTTGGGTCTAGCAGAGTGGGTTTGGGTCTAGTGGAGTGGGTTTGGGTCTAGCCAAGTGGGTTTGGGTCTAGCCTTGTTGGTTTGGGTCTTGCCGAGTGGGTATGCGTCTAGCCGAGTGGGTTTTGGTCTAGCCGAATGGGTTTTGGTCTAGCCGATTTGGTTTGGCTCCAGCCGAGTGGGCTAGGGTATAGCCGAGTGGGTTTAGGTCTAGCCGAGTGGGTTTGGGTCTAGCCGAGTGGGTTTGGGTCTAGCCGATTGGGTTTGGCTCCAGCCGAGTGGGCTAGAGTCTAGCCGAATGGGTTTGGGTCTAGCCGAGTGGGTTTGGGTCTAGCCGAGTGGGTTTGGGTCTAGCCGAGTGGGTTTGGGTCTAGCCGAGTGGGTTTGTGTCTAGCCGAGTGGGTTTGGGTCTAGCGGAGTGGGTTTGGTTCTAGCCGAGTGGGTTTGGGACTAGCCGAGTGGGTTTGGGTCTAGCCGAGTGGTTTTGGGTCTAGTCGAGTGGGTTTGGGTCTAGCCGAGTGGGTTTGGGTCTAGCCGAGTGGGTTTGGGACTAGCCGAGTGGGTTTGGGTCCAGCCGAGTGGGTTTGGGTCTAGCCGAATGGGTTTGGGTCTAGCCGAGTGGGTTGGGGTCTAGACGAGTGGGTTTGGTTCTAGCCGAGTGGGTTTGGGTCTAGCCGAGTGGGTTTGGGTTTAGCCGAGTGGTTTTGTGTCTAGCCGAGTGGGATGTGTCTACCCGAGTGGGTTTGGGTCTATCCGAGTGGGTTTGGGTCTAGCCGAGTGGGTTTGGGTCTAGCCGAGTGGGTTTGGGCCTAGCCGAGTGGGTTTGGGCCTAGCCGAGTGGGTTTGGGTCTAGCCGAGTGGGTTTGGGTCTAGCCGAGTGGGTTTGGGCCTAGCCGAGTGGGCTTGGGTCTAGCCGATTGGGTTTGGGTCTAGCCGAGTGGGTTTGGGTCTGGCCGAGTGGGTTTGGGTCTAGCCGAGTGGGTTTGGGTCTAGCCGTGTGGGTTTCGGTTTAGACGAGTGGGTTTTGGTGTAGCCGAGTGGGTTTGGGTCTAGCCGAGTGGGTATGGGTCTAGCCGAGTGGGTTTGGGTCTAGCTGAGTGGGTTTGGGTCTAGCCGAGTGGGTTTGTGTTTAGCCTAGTGGGTTTGGGTCTATCCAAGTGGGTTTGGGTCTAGCCGAGTCCGGTTCGGTCTAGCCGAGTGGGTTTGGGACTAGCCGAGTGGGTTTGGGTCTAGCGGAGTGGGTTTGGTTCTAGCGGAGTGCGTTTGGTTCTAGCCGATTGGGTTTGGGTCTAGCCGAGTGGGTTTGGGTCTAGCCGAGTGGGTTTGGGCCTAGCCGAGTGGGTTTGGGCCTAGCCGAGTGGGTTTGGGTCTAGCCGAGTGGGTTTGGGTCTAGCCGAGTGGGTTTGGGCCTAGCCGAGTGGGCTTGGGTCTAGCCGATTGGGTTTGGGTCTAGCCGAGTGGGTTTGGGTCTAGCCGAGTGGGTTTGGGTCTAGCTGAGTGGGTTTGGGTCTAGCCGAGTGGGTTTGTGTTTAGCCTAGTGGGTTTGGGTCTATCCGAGTGGGTTTGGGTCTAGCCGAGTCCGGTTCGGTCTAGCCGAGTGGGTTTGGGACTAGCCGAGTGGGTTTGGGTCTAGCGGAGTGGGTTTGGTTCTAGCGGAGTGCGTTTGGTTCTAGCCGATTGGGTTTGGGTCTAGCCGAGTGGGTTTGGGTCTAGCAGAGTGGGTTTGGGTCAAGTGGAGTGGGTTTGGGTCTAGCCAAGTGGGTTTGGGACTAGCCTTGTTGGTTTGGGTCTTGCCGAGTGGGTTTGCGTCTAGCCGAGTGGGTTTGGGTCTAGCCGAGTGGGTTTGGGTCTAGCCGATTTGGTTTGACTCCAGCCGAGTGGGCTAGGGTCTAGCCGAGTGGGTAGGGTCTAGCCGAGTGGGTTTGGGTCTAGCCGCGTGGGTTTGTGTCTAGCCGAGTGGGTTTGGGTCTAGCGGAGTGGGTTTGGTTCTAGCCGAGTGGGTTTGGGTCTAGCCGAGTGGGTTTGGGTCTAGCCGAGTGGGTTTGGGTCTAGCCGAGTGGGTTTGGGACTAGCCGAGTGGGTTTGGGTCTAGCCGAGTGGGTTTGGATCTAGCCGAGTGGGTTTGGGTCTAGCGGAGTGGGGTTGGGTCTAGCCGAGTGGGTTTGGGTCTGGTCGAGTGGGCTTGGGACTAGCCGAGTGGGTTTGGGTCTAGGCGAGTGGGTTTGGGTGTAGCCGAATGGGTTTGGGTCTAGCCGAGTGGGTTTGGGTCCAGCAGAGTGGGTTTGGGACTAGTCGAGTGGGCTTGGGACTAGCCGAGTGGGTTTGGGTCTAGCCGAGTGGGTTTGGGTCTAGCCGAATGGGTTTGTGTTTAGCCGAGTGGGTTTGGGTGTAGCTGAGTGGGTTTGGGTCAAGCCAAATCGGTTTGGGTCTAGTCGAGTGTGTTTGGGTCAATCCGAGTGGGTATGGGTCTTGCCGAGTGGGTTTGGGTCTAGCCTAGTGGGTTCGGGTCTATCCGAGTGGGTTTGGGTCTAGCCGAGTCCGTTTGGGACTAGGCGAGTGGGTTTGGGTATAGCGGAGTGGGTTTGGGTCTAGCCTAGTGGGTTTGGGTCCAGCCGAGTCCGTTTGGGTCTAGCCGAGTGGGTGTGGGACTAGCCGAGTGGGTTTGGGTCTCGCGGAGTGGGTTTGGTTCTAACGGTGTGGGTTTGGGTCTGGCCGAATGGGTTTGGGTCTAGCCGAGTGGGTTTGTGTCTAGCGGAGTGGGTTTGGGTCTAGTGGAGTGGGTTTGGGTCTAGCTGAGTGGGTTTGGGTCTAGCCATGTGGGTTTGGGTGTAGCCGATTGGGTTTGGGTCTAGCCGAGTGGGTTTGGGTCTAGTCGAGTGGGTTTGGGTCTAGCCGAGTGGGTTTGGGTCTAGCCGAGTGGGTTTGGGTGTAGCCGAGTGGGTTTGGGTCTAGACGAGTGGTTTTGGGTCTAGCCGAGTGGGTTTGGGTCTAGCGGAGTGGGTTTGGGTCTAGCGGAGTGGGTTTGGGTCTAGCCGAGTGGGTTTGGGTCTAGCCGAGTGGGTTTGGGTCTAGCCGAGTGGGTTTGGGACTAGCCGAGTGGGTTTGGGTCTAGCCGAGTGGGTTTGGGTCTAGCCGAATGGGTTTATGTCTAGCCGAGTGGGTTGGGGTCTAGCCGAGTGGGTTTGGTTCTAGCCGAGTGGGTTTGGGTCTAGCCGAGTGGGTTTAGGTTTAGCCGAGTGGTTTTGTGTCTAGCCGAGTGGGATGTGTCTACCCGAGTGGGTTTGGGTCTAACCGAGTGGGTTTGGGTCTAGCCGAGTGGGTTTGGGTCTAGCCGAGTGGGTTTGGGCCTAGCCGAGTGGGCTTGGGTCTAGCCGATTGGGTTTGGGTCTGGCCGAGTGGGTTTGGGTCTGGCCGAGTGGGTTTGGGTTTAGCCGAGTGGGTTTGGGTCTAGCCGTGTGGGTTTCGGTTTAGACGAGTGGGTTTTGGTGTAGCCGAGTGGGTTTGGATCTAGCCGAATCGGTTTGGGTCTAGCCGAGTGTGTTTGGGTCTAGCCGAGTGGGTTTGGGTCTAGCGGAGTGCGTTTGGGTCTAGCGGAGTGGGTTTGGGTCTAGCCGAGTGGGTTTAGGTTTAGCTGAGTGGGTTTGGGTCTAGCCGAGTGGGTTTGTGTTTAGCCTAGTGGGTTTGGGTCTATCCGAGTGGGTTTGGGTCTAGCCGAGTCCGGTTAGGTCTAGCCGAGTGGGTTTGGGACTAGCCGAGTGGGTTTGGGTCTAGCAGAGTGCGTTTGGTTCTAGCGAAGTGCGTTTGGGTCTAGCCGATTGGGTTTGGGTCCAGCCGAGTGGGTTTGGGTCGAGCAGAGTGGGTTTGGGTCTAGTGGAGTGGGTTTGGGTCTAGCCAAGTGGGTTTGGGTCTAGCCTTGTTGGTTTGGGTCTTGCCGAGTGGGTATGCGTCTAGCCGATTGGGTTTTGGTCTAGCCGAGTGGGTTTGGGTTTAGCCGAGTGGGTTTGGGTCTAGCCGAGTGGGTTTGGGTCTAGCCGATTGGGTTTGGCTCCAGCCGAGTGGGCTAGGGTCTAGCCGAGTGGGTTTGGGTCTAGCCGAGTGGGTTTGGGTCTAGCCGAGTGGGTTTGGGTCTTGCCGAGTGGGTTTGTGTCTAGCCGAGTGGGTTTGGGTCTAGCGGAGTGGGTTTGGTTCTAGCCGAGTGGGTTTGGGTCTAGCCGAGTGGGTTTGGGTCTAGCCGAGTGGTTTTGGGTCTAGTCGAGTGGGTTTGGGTCTAGCCGAGTGGGTTTGGGTCTAGCCGAGTGGGTTTGGGTCTAGCCGAGTGGGTTTGGGTCTTGCCGAGTGGGTTTGTGTCTAGCCGAGTGGGTTTGGGTCTAGCGGAGTGAGTTTGGTTCTAGCCGAGTGGGTTTGGGTCTAGCCGAGTGGGTTTGGGTCTAGCCGAGTGGTTTTGGGTCTAGTCGAGTGGGTTTGGGTCTAGCCGAGTGGGTTTGGGTCTAGGCGAGTGGGTTTGGGACTAGCCGAGTGGGTTTGGGTCTAGCCGAGTGGGTTTGGGTCTAGCCGAGTGGGTTTGGGTCTAGCCGAGTGGGTTTGGGTCTAGCCGAGTGGGTTTGGGTCTTGCCGAGTGGGTTTGGGACTAGCCGAGTGGGTTTGGGTCTAGCCGAGTGGGTTTGGGTCTAGCCGAATGGGTTTATGTCTAGCCGAGTGGGTTGGGGTCTAGCCGAGTGGGTTTGGTTCTAGCCGAGTGGGTTTGGGTCTAGCCGAGTGGGTTTGGGTTTAGCCGAGTGGTTTTGTGTCTAGCCGAGTGGGATGTGTTTACCCGAGTGGATTTGGGTCTAACCGAGTGGGTTTGGGTCTAGCCGAGTGGGTTTGGGTCTAGCCGAGTGGGTTTGGGCCTAGCCGAGTGGGCTTGGGTCTAGCCGATTGGGTTTGGGTCTAGCCGAGTGGGTTTGGGTCTGGCCGAGTGGGTTTGGGTTTAGCCGAGTGGGTTTGGGTCTAGCCGTGTGGGTTTCAGTTTAGACGAGTGGGTTTTGGTGTAGCCGAGTGGGTTTGGGTCTAGCCGAATCGGTTTGGGTCTAGCCGAGTGTGTTTGGGTCTAGCCGAGTGGGTTTGGGTCTAGCGGAGTGCGTTTGGGTCTTGCGGAGTGGGTTTGGGTCTAGCCGAGTGGGTTTAGGTTTAGCTGAGTGGGTTTGGGTCTAGCCGAGTGGGTTTGTGTTTAGCCTAGTGGGTTTGGGTCTATCCGAGTGGGTTTGGGTCTAGCCGAGTCCGGTTAGGTCTAGCCGAGTGGGTTTGGGTCTAGCAGAGTGCGTTTGGTTCTAACGGAGTGCGTTTGGGTCTAGCCGATTGGGTTTGGGTCCAGCCGAGTGGGTTTGGGTCTAGCAGAGTGGGTTTGGGTCTAGTGGAGTGGGTTTGGGTCTAGCCAAGTGGGTTTGGGTCTAGCCTTGTTGGTTTGGGTCTTGCCGAGTGGGTATGCGTCTAGCCGAGTGGGTTTTGGTCTAGCCGAGTGGGTTTTGGTCTAGCCGATTTGGTTTGGCTCCAGCCGAGTGGGCTAGGGTATAACCGAGTGGGTTTGGGTCTAGCCGAGTGGGTTTGGGTCTAGCCGAGTGGGTTTGGGTCTAGCCGATTGGGTTTGGCTCCAGCCGAGTGGGCTAGGGTCTAGCCGAATGGGTTTGGGTCTAGCCGAGTGGGTTTGGGTCTAGCCGAGTGGGTTTGGGTCTAGCCGAGTGGGTTTGTGTCTAGCCGAGTGGGTTTGGGTCTAGCGGAGTGGGTTTGGTTCTAGCCGAGTGGGTTTGGGACTAGCCGAGTGGGTTTGGGTCTAGCCGAGTGGTTTTGGGTCTAGTCGAGTGGGTTTGTGTCTAGCGGAGTGGGTTTGGGTCTAGCCGAGTGGGTTTGGGACTAGCCGAGTGGGTTTGGGTCTAGCCGAGTGGGTTTGGGTCTAGCCGAATGGGTTTGGGTCTAGCCGAGTGGGTTGGGGTCTAGACGAGTGGGTTTGGTTCTAGCCGAGTGGGTTTGGGTCTAGCCGAGTGGGTTTGGGTTTAGCCGAGTGGTTTTGTGTCTAGCCGAGTGGGATGTGTCTACCCGAGTGGGTTTGGGTCTATCCGAGTGGGTTTGGGTCTAGCCGAGTGGGTTTGGGCCTAGCCGAGTGGGTTTGGGCCTAGCCGAGTGGGTTTGGGTCTAGCCGAGTGGGTTTGGGTCTAGCCGAGTGGGTTTGGGCCTAGCCGAGTGGGCTTGGGTCTAGCCGATTGGGTTTGGGTCTAGCCGAGTGGGTTTGGGTCTGGCCGAGTGGGTTTGGGTCTAGCCGAGTGGGTTTGGGTCTAGCCGTGTGGGTTTCGGTTTAGACGAGTGGGTTTTGGTGTAGCCGAGTGGGTTTGGGTCTAGCTGAATCGGTTTGGGTCTAGCCGAGTGGGTATGGGTCTAGCCGAGTGGGTTTGGGTCTAGCTGAGTGGGTTTGGGTTTAGCCGAGTGGGTTTGTGTTTAGCCTAGTGGGTTTGGGTCTATCCGAGTGGGTTTGGGTCTAGCCGAGTCCGGTTCGGTCTAGCCGAGTGGGTTTGGGACTAGCCGAGTGGGTTTGGGTCTAGCGGAGTGGGTTTGGTTCTAGCGGAGTGCGTTTGGGTCTAGCCGATTGGGTTTGGGTCTAGCCGAGTGGGTTTGGGTCTAGCAGAGTGGGTTTGGGTCAAGTGGAGTGGGTTTGGGTCTAGCCAAGTGGGTTTGGGACTAGCCTTGTTGGTTTGGGTCTTGCCGAGTGGGTTTGCGTCTAGCCGAGTGGGTTTGGGTCTAGCCGAGTGGGTTTGGGTCTAGCCGATTTGGTTTGACTCCAGCCGAGTGGGCTAGGGTCTAGCCGAGTGGGCTAGGGTCTAGCCGAGTGGGTTTGGGTCTAGCCGCGTGGGTTTGTGTCTAGCCGAGTGGGTTTGGGTCTAGCGGAGTGGGTTTGGTTCTAGCCGAGTGGGTTTGGGTCTAGCCGAGTGGGTTTGGGTCTAGCCGAGTGGTTTTGGGTCTAGCCGAGTGGGTTTGGGTCTAGCCGAATGGGATTGGGTTTAGCCGAGTGGGTTTTGGTGTAGCCGAGTGGGTTTGGGTCTAGCCGAATCGGTTTGGGTCTAGCCGTGTGTGTTTGGGTCTAGCCGAGTGGGTTTGGGTCTAGCGGAGTGCTTTTGGGTCTAGCGGGGTGGGTTTGGGTCTAGCCGAGTGGGCTTGGGACTAGCCGAGTGGGTTTGGGTCTAGCAGAGTGCGTTTGGTTCTAGCGGAGTGCGTTTGGGTCTAGCCGATTGGGTTTGGGTCCAGCCGAGTGGGTTTGGGTCTAGCAGAGTGGGTTTGGGTCTAGTGGAGTGGGTTTGGGTCTAGCCAAGTGGGTTTGGGTCTAGCCTTGTTGGTTTGGTTCTTGCTGAGTGGGTATGCGTCTAGCCGAGTGGGTTTTGGTCTAGCCGAGTGGGTTTGGGTCTAGCCGATTTGGTTTGGCTCCAGCCGAGTGGGCTAGGGTCTAGCCGAGTGGGTTTGGGTCTAGCCGAGTGGGTTTGGGTCTAGCCGAGTGGGTTTGGGTCTAGCCGATTGGGTTTGGCTCCAGCCGAGTGGGCTAGGTTCTAGCCCAGTGGGTTTGGGTCTAGCCGAGTGGGTTTGGGTCTAGCCGAGTGGGTTTGGGTCTAGCCTAGTGGGTTTGTGTCTAGCCGAGTGGGTTTGGGTCTAGCCGAGTGGTTTTGGGTCTAGCCGAGTGGGTTTGGGTCTATCCGAATGGGATTGGGTTTAGACGAGTGGGTTTGGGTCTAGCCGAGTGGGTTTGGGTGTAGCCGAGTGGGTTTGGGTCTCAACGAGTGGTTTTGGGTCTAGCCGAGTGGGTTTGGGTCTAGCGGAGTGGGTTTGGGTCTAGCGGAGTGGGTTTGGGTCTAGCGGAGTGGGTTTGGGTCTAGCCGAGTGGGTTTTGGTCTAGCCGAGTGGGTTTGGGTCTAGCCGAGTGGGTTTGGGTCTAGACGAGTGGGTTCGGGTCTAGCCGAGTGGGTTTGGGTCTAGCCGAGTGGGTTTGGGTCTAGCCGAGTGGGTTTGGGACTAGCCGAGTGGGTTTGGGTCTAGCCGAGTGGGTTTGGGTCTAGCCGAATGGGTTTGGGTCTAGCCGAGTGGGTTGGGGTCTAGACGAGTGGGTTTGGTTCTAGCCGAGTGGGTTTGGGTCTAGCCGAGTGGGTTTGGGTTTAGCCGAGTGGTTTTGTGTCTAGCCGAGTGGGATGTGTCTACCCGAGTGGGTTTGGGTCTATCCGAGTGGGTTTGGGTCTAGCCGAGTGGGTTTGGGTCTAGCCGAGTGGGTTTGGGCCTAGCCGAGGTGGCTTGGGTCTAGCCGATTGGGTTTGGGTCTAGCCGAGTGGGTTTGGGTCTGGCCGAGTGGGTTTGGGTCTAGCCGAGTGGGTTTGGGTCAAGCCGTGTGGGTTTCGGTTTAGACCAGTGGGTTTTGGTGTAGCCGAGTGGGTTTGGGTCTAGCTGAATCGGTTTAGGTCCAGCCGAGTGTGTTTGGGTCTAGCCGAGTGGGTTTGGGTCTAGCCAAGTGGGTTTGGGTCTAGCCTTGTTGGTTTGGTTCTTGCTGAGTGGGTATGCGTCTAGCCGAGTGGGTTTTGGTCTAGCCGAGTGGGTTTGGGTCTAGCCGATTTGGTTTGGCTCCAGCCGAGTGGGCTAGGGTCTAGCCGAGTGGGTTTGGGTCTAGCCGAGTGGGTTTGGGTCTAGCTGAGTGGGTTTGGGTCTAGCCGATTGGGTTTGGCTCCAGCCGAGTGGGCTAGGGTCTAGCCGAGTGGGTTTGGGTCTAGCCGAGTGGGTTTGGGTCTAGCCGAGTGGGTTTGGGTCTAGCCGAGTGGGTTTGTGTCTAGCCGAGTGGGTTTGGGTCTAGCCGAGTGGTTTTGGGTCTAGCCGAGTGGGTTTGGGTCTATCCGAATGGGATTGGGTTTAGACGAGTGGGTTTGGGTCTAGCCGAGTGGGTTTGGGTGTAGCCGAGTGGGTTTGGGTCTAGCGGAGTGGGTTTGGGTCTAGCCGAGTGGGTTTGGGTCTAGCGGAGTGGGTTTGGGTCTAGCCGAGTGGGTTTTGGTCTAGCCGAGTGGGTTTGGGTCTAGCCGAGTGGGTTTGGGTCTAGACGAGTGGGTTAGGGTCTAGCCGAGTGGGTTTGGGTCTAGCCGAGTGGGTTTGGGTCTAGCCGAGTGTGTTTGGGTCTAGCCGAGTGGGTTTGGGTCTAGCCGAGTGGGTTTGTGTCTAGCCGAGTGGGTTTGGGTCTAGCCGAGTGGTTTTGGGTCTAGCCGAGTGGGTTTGGGTCTAGCGGAGTGGGTTTGGGTCTAGCCGAGTGGGTTTTGGTCTAGCCGAGTGGGTTTGGGTCTAGCCGAGTGGGTTTGGGTCTAGACGAGTGGGTTAGGGTCTAGCCGAGTGGGTTTGGGTCTAGCCGAGTGGGTTTGGGTCTAGCCGAGTGGGTTTGGGACTAGCCGAGTGGGTTTGGGTCTAGCCGAGTGGGTTTGGGTCTAGCCGAATGGGTTTGGGTCTAGCCGAGTGGGTTGGGGTCTAGACGAGTGGGTTTGGTTCTAGCCGAGTGGGTTTGGGTCTAGCCGAGTGGGTTTGGGTTTAGCCGAGTGGTTTTGTGTCTAGCCGAGTGGGATGTGTCTACCCGAGTGGGTTTGGGTCTATCCGAGTGGGTTTGGGTCTAGCCGAGTGGGTTTGGGTCTAGCCGAGTGGGTTTGGGCCTAGCCGAGTGGGCTTGGGTCTAGCCGATTGGGTTTGGGTCTAGCCGAGTGGGTTTGGGTCTGGCCGAGTGGGTTTGGGTCTAGCCGAGTGGGTTTGGGTCAAGCCGTGTGGGTTTCGGTTTAGACCAGTGGGTTTTGGTGTAGCCGAGTGGGTTTGGGTCTAGCTGAATCGGTTTGGGTCTAGCCGAGTGTGTTTGGGTCTAGCCGAGTGGGTTTGGGTCTAGCCAAGTGGGTTTGGGTCTAGCCTTGTTGGTTTGGTTCTTGCTGAGTGGGTATGCGTCTAGCCGAGTGGGTTTTGGTCTAGCCGAGTGGGTTTGGGTCTAGCCGATTTGGTTTGGCTCCAGCCGAGTGGGCTAGGGTCTAGCCGATTGGGTTTGGGTCTAGCCGAGTGGGTTTGGGTCTAGCTGAGTGGGTTTGTGTCTAGCCGATTGGGTTTGGCTCCAGCCGAGTGGGCTAGGGTCTAGCCGAGTGGGTTTGGGTCTAGCCGAGTGGGTTTGGGTCTAGCCGAGTGGGTTTGGGTCTAGCCGAGTGGGTTTGTGTCTAGCCGAGTGGGTTTGGGTCTAGCCGAGTGGTTTTGGGTCTAGCCGAGTGGGTTTGGGTCTATCCGAATGGGATTGGGTTTAGACGAGTGGGTTTGGGTCTAGCCGAGTGGGTTTGGGTGTAGCCGAGTGGGTTGGGGTCTAGACGAGTGGTTCTGGGTCTAGCCGAGTGGGTTTGGGTCTAGCGGAGTGGGTTTGGGTCTAGCCGAGTGGGTTTGGGTCTAGCGGAGTGGGTTTGGGTCTAGCCGAGTGGGTTTTGGTCTAGCCGAGTGGGTTTGGGCCTAGCCGAGTGGGCTTGGGTCTAGCCGATTGGGTTTGGGTCTAGCCGAGTGGGTTTGGGTCTGGCCGAGTGGGTTTGGGTCTAGCCGAGTGGGTTTGGGTCAAGCCGTGTGGGTTTCGGTTTAGACCAGTGGGTTTTGGTGTAGCCGAGTGGGTTTGGGTCTAGCTGAATCGGTTTGGGTCTAGCCGAGTGTGTTTGGGTCTAGCCAAGTGGGTTTGGGTCTAGCCTTGTTGGTTTGGTTCTTGCTGAGTGGGTATGCGTCTAGCCGAGTGGGTTTTGGTCTAGCCGAGTGGGTTTGGGTCTAGCCGATTTGGTTTGGCTCCAGCCGAGTGGGCTAGGGTCTAGCCGAGTGGGTTTGCGTCTAGCCGAGTGGGTTTGGGTCTAGCTGAGTGGGTTTGTGTCTAGCCGATTGGGTTTGGCTCCAGCCGAGTGGGCTAGGGTCTAGCCGAGTGGGTTTGGGTCTAGCCGAGTGGGTTTGGGTCTAGCCGAGTGGGTTTGGGTCTAGCCGAGTGGGTTTTTGTCTAGCCGAGTGGGTTTGGGTCTAGCCGAGTGGTTTTGGGTCTAGCCGAGTGGGTTTGGGTCTATCCGAATGGGATTGGGTTTAGACGAGTGGGTTTGGGTCTAGCCGAGTGGGTTTGGGTGTAGCCGAGTGGGTTTGGGTCTAGACGAGTGGTTCTGGGTCTAGCCGAGTGGGTTTGGGTCTAGCGGAGTGGGTTTGGGTCTAGCCGAGTGGGTTTGGGTCTAGCGGAGTGGGTTTGGGTCTAGCCGAGTGGGTTTTGGTCTAGCCGAGTGGGTTTGGGTCTATCCGAGTGGGTTTGGGTCTAGACGAGTGGGTTAGGGTCTAGCCGAGTGGGTTTGGGTCTAGCCGAGTGGGTTTGGGTCTAGCCGAGTGGGTTTGGGTCTAGCCGAGTGGGTTTGGGTCTAGCCGAATGGGTTTGGGTCTAGCCGAGTGGGTTGGGGTCTAGACGAGTGGGTTTGGTTCTAGCCGAGTGGGTTTGGGTCTAGCCGAGTGGGTTTGGGTTTAGCCGAGTGGTTTTGTGTCTAGCCGAGTGGGATGTGTCTGCCCGAGTGGGTTTGGGTCTATCCGAGTGGGTTTGGGTCTAGCCGAGTGGGTTTGGGCCTAGCCGAGTGGGTTTGGGGCTAGCCGAGTGGGTTTGGGTCTAGCCGAGTGGGTTTGGGTCTAGCCGAGTGGGTTTGGGCCTAGCCGAGTGGGCTTGGGTCTAGCCGATTGGGTTTTGGTCTAGCCGAGTGGGTTTGGGTCTGGCCGAGTGGGTTTGGGTCTAGCCGAGTGGGTTTGGGTCTAGCCGTGTGGGTTTCGGTTTAGACGAGTGGGTTTTGGTGTAGCCGAGTGGGTTTGGGTCTAGCTGAATCGGTTTGGGTCTAGCCGAGTGGGTATGGGTCTAGCCGAGTGGGTTTGGGTCTAGCTGAGTGGGTTTGGGTTTAGCCGAGTGGGTTTGTGTTTAGCCTAGTGGGTTTGGGTCTATCCGAGTGGGTTTGGGTCTAGCCGAGTCCGGTTCGGTCTAGCCGAGTGGGTTTGGGACTAGCCGAGTGGGTTTGGGTCTAGCGGAGTGGGTTTGGTTTTGGCGGAGTGCGTTTGGGTCTAGCCGATTGGGTTTGGGTCTAGCCGAGTGGGTTTGGGTCTAGCAGAGTGGGTTTGGGTCAAGTGGAGTGGGTTTGGGTCTAGCCAAGTGGGTTTGGGACTAGCCTTGTTGGTTTGGGTCTTGCCGAGTGGGTTTGCGTCTAGCCGAGTGGGTTTGGGTCTAGCCGAGTGGGTTTGGGTCTAGCCGATTTGGTTTGACTCCAGCCGAGTGGGCTAGGGTCTAGCCGAGTGGGCTAGGGTCTAGCCGAGTGGGTTTGGGTCTAGCCGCGTGGGTTTGTGTCTAGCCGAGTGGGTTTGGGTCTAGCGGAGTGGGTTTGGTTCTAGCCGAGTGGGTTTGGGTCTAGCCGAGTGGGTTTGGGTCTAGCCGAGTGGTTTTGGGTCTAGCCGAGTGGGTTTGGGTCTAGCCGAATGGGATTGGGTTTAGCCGAGTGGGTTTTGGTGTAGCCGAGTGGGTTTGGGTCTAGCCGAATCGGTTTGGGTCTAGCCGTGTGTGTTTGGGTCTAGCCGAGTGGGTTTGGGTCTAGCGGAGTGCTTTTGGGTCTAGCGGGGTGGGTTTGGGTCTAGCCGAGTGGGCTTGGGACTAGCCGAGTGGGTTTGGGTCTAGCAGAGTGCGTTTGGTTCTAGCGGAGTGCGTTTGGGTCTAGCCGATTGGGTTTGGGTCCAGCCGAGTGGGTTTGGGTCCAGCAGAGTGGGTTTGGGTCTAGTGGAGTGGGTTTGGGTCTAGCCAAGTGGGTTTGGGTCTAGCCTTGTTGGTTTGGTTCTTGCTGATTGGGTATGCGTCTAGCCGAGTGGGTTTTGGTCTAGCCGAGTGGGTTTGGGTCTAGCCGATTTGGTTTGGCTCCAGCCGAGTGGGCTAGGGTCTAGCCGAGTGGGTTTGGGTCTAGCCGAGTGGGTTTGGGTCTAGCCGAGTGGGTTTGGGTCTAGCCGATTGGGTTTGGCTCCAGCCGAGTGGGCTAGGTTCTAGCCCAGTGGGTTTGGGTCTAGCCGAGTGGGTTTGGGTCTAGCCGAGTGGGTTTGGGTCTAGCCTAGTGGGTTTGTGTCTAGCCGAGTGGGTTTGGGTCTAGCCGAGTGGTTTTGGGTCTAGCCGAGTGGGTTTGGGTCTATCCGAATGGGATTGGGTTTAGACGAGTGGGTTTGGGTCTAGCCGAGTGGGTTTGGGTGTAGCCGAGTGGGTTTGGGTCTCAACGAGTGGTTTTGGGTCTAGCCGAGTGGGTTTGGGTCTAGCGGAGTGGGTTTGGGTCTAGCGGAGTGGGTTTGGGTCAAGCGGAGTGGGTTTGGGTCTAGCCGAGTGGGTTTTGGTCTAGCCGAGTGGGTTTGGGTCTAGCCGAGTGGGTTTGGGTCTAGACGAGTGGGTTAGGGTCTAGCCGAGTGGGTTTGGGTCTAGCCGAGTGGGTTTGGGTCTAGCCGAGTGGGTTTGGGACTAGCCGAGTGGGTTTGGGTCTAGCCGAGTGGGTTTGGGTCTAGCCGAATGGGTTTGGGTCTAGCCGAGTGGGTTGGGGTCTAGACGAGTGGGTTTGGTTCTAGCCGAGTGGGTTTGGGTCTAGCCGAGTGGGTTTGGGTTTAGCCGAGTGGTTTTGTGTCTAGCCGAGTGGGATGTGTCTACCCGAGTGGGTTTGGGTCTATCCGAGTGGGTTTGGGTCTAGCCGAGTGGGTTTGGGTCTAGCCGAGTGGGTTTGGGCCTAGCCGAGGTGGCTTGGGTCTAGGCGATTGGGTTTGGGTCTAGCCGAGTGGGTTTGGGTCTGGCCGAGTGGGTTTGGGTCTAGCCGAGTGGGTTTGGGTCAAGCCGTGTGGGTTTCGGTTTAGACCAGTGGGTTTTGGTGTAGCCGAGTGGGTTTGGGTCTAGCTGAATCGGTTTGGGTCCAGCCGAGTGTGTTTGGGTCTAGCCGAGTGGGTTTGGGTCTAGCCAAGTGGGTTTGGGTCTAGCCTTGTTGGTTTGGTTCTTGCTGAGTGGGTATGCGTCTAGCCGAGTGGGTTTTGGTCTAGCCGAGTGGGTTTGGGTCTAGCCGATTTGGTTTGGCTCCAGCCGAGTGGGCTAGGGTCTAGCCGAGTGGGTTTGGGACTAGCCGAGTGGGTTTGGGTCTAGCTGAGTGGGTTTGGGTCTAGCCGATTGGGTTTGGCTCCAGCCGAGTGGGCTAGGGTCTAGCCGAGTGGGTTTGGGTCTAGCCGAGTGGGTTTGGGTCTAGCCGAGTGGGTTTGGGTCTAGCCGAGTGGGTTTGTGTCTAGCCGAGTGGGTTTGGGTCTAGCCGAGTGGTTTTGGGTCTAGCCGAGTGGGTTTGGGTCTATCCGAATGGGATTGGGTTTAGACGAGTGGGTTTGGGTCTAGCCGAGTGGGTTTGGGTGTAGCCGAGTGGGTTTGGGTCTAGCGGAGTGGGTTTGGGTCTAGCCGAGTGGGTTTGGGTCTAGCGGAGTGGGTTTGGGTCTAGCCGAGTGGGTTTTGGTCTAGCCGAGTGGGTTTGGGTCTAGCCGAGTGGGTTTGGGTCTAGACGAGTGGGTTAAGGTCTAGCCGAGTGGGTTTGGGTCTAGCCGAGTGGGTTTGGGTCTAGCCGAGTGGGTTTGGGACTAGCCGAGTGGGTTTGGGTCTAGCCGAGTGGGTTTGTGTCTAGCCGAGTGGGTTTGGGTCTAGCCGAGTGGTTTTGGGTCTAGCCGAGTGGGTTTGGGTCTAGCGGAGTGGGTTTGGGTCTAGCCGAGTGGGTTTTGGTCTAGCCGAGTGGGTTTGGGTCTAGCCGAGTGGGTTTGGGTCTAGACGAGTGGGTTAGGGTCTAGCCGAGTGGGTTTGGGTCTAGCCGAGTGGGTTTGGGTCTAGCCGAGTGGGTTTGGGACTAGCCGAGTGGGTTTGGGTCTAGCCGAGTGGGTTTGGGTCTAGCCGAATGGGTTTGGGTCTAGCCGAGTGGGTTGGGGTCTAGACGAGTGGGTTTGGTTCTAGCCGAGTGGGTTTGGGTCTAGCCGAGTGGGTTTGGGTTTAGCCGAGTGGTTTTGTGTCTAGCCGAGTGGGATGTGTCTACCCGAGTGGGTTTGGGTCTATCCGAGTGGGTTTGGGTCTAGCCGAGTGGGTTTGGGTCTAGCCGAGTGGGTTTGGGCCTAGCCGAGTGGGTTTGGGTCTAGCCGAGTGGGTTTGGGACTAGCCGAGTGGGATGTGTCTACCCGAGTGGGTTTGGGTCTATCCGAGTGGGTTTGGGTCTAGCCGAGTGGGTTTGTGTCTAGCCGAGTGGGTTTGGGCCTAGCCGAGTGGGCTTGGGTCTAGCCGATTGGGTTTGGGTCTAGCCGAGTGGGTTTGGATCTGGCCGAGTGGGTTTGGGTCTAGCCGAGTGGGTTTGGGTCAAGCCGTGTGGGTTTCGGTTTAGACCAGTGGGTTTTGGTGTAGCCGAGTGGGTTTGGGTCTAGCTGAATCGGTTTGGGTCTAGCCGAGTGTGTTTGGGTCTAGCCGAGTGGGTTTGGGTCTAGCCAAGTGGGTTTGGGTCTAGCCTTGTTGGTTTGGTTCTTGCTGAGTGGGTATGCGTCTAGCCGAGTGGGTTTTGGTCTAGCCGAGTGGGTTTGGGTCTAGCCGATTTGGTTTGGCTCCAGCCGAGTGGGCTAGGGTCTAGCCGAGTGGGTTTGGGTCTAGCCGAGTGGGTTTGGGTCTAGCTGAGTGGGTTTGTGTCTAGCCGATTGGGTTTGGCTCCAGCCGAGTGGGCTAGGGTCTAGCCGAGTGGGTTTGGGTCTAGCCGAGTGGGTTTGGGTCTAGCCGAGTGGGTTTGGGTCTAGCCGAGTGGGTTTGTGTCTAGCCGAGTGGGTTTGGGTCTAGCCGAGTGGTTTTGTGTCTAGCCGAGTGGGTTTGGGTCTATCCGAATGGGATTGGGTTTAGACGAGTGGGTTTGGGTCTAGCCGAGTGGGTTTGGGTGTAGCCGAGTGGGTTTGGGTCTAGACGAGTGGTTTTGGGTCTAGCCGAGTGGGTTTGGGTCTAGCGGAGTGGGTTTGGGTCTAGCCGAGTGGGTTTGGGTCTAGCGGAGTGGGTTTGGGTCTAGCCGAGTGGGTTTTGGTCTAGCCGAGTGGGTTTGGGTCTAGCCGAGTGGGTTTGGGTCTAGACGAGTGGGTTAGGGTCTAGCCGAGTGGGTTTGGGTCTAGCCGAGTGGGTTTGGGTCTAGCCGAGTGGGTTTGGGACTAGCCTAGTGGGTTTGGGTCTAGCCGAGTGGGTTTGGGTCTAGCCGAATGGGTTTGGGTCTAGCCGAGTGGGTTGGGGTCTAGACGAGTGGGTTTGGGTCTAGCCGAGTGGGTTTGGGTCTAGCCGAGTGGGTTTGTGTCTAGCCGAGTGGGATGTGTCTGCCCGAGTGGGTTTGGGTCTATCCGAGTGGGTTTGGGTCTAGCCGAGTGGGTTTGGGTCTAGCCGAGTGGGTTTGTGCCTAGCCGAGTGGGCTTGGGTCTAGCCGATTGGGTTTGGGTCTAGCCGAGTGGGTTTGGGTCTGGCCGAGTGGGTTTGGGTCTAGCCGAGTGGGTTTGGGTCAAGCCGTGTGGGTTTCGGTTTAGACGAGTGGGTTTTGGTGTAGCCGAGTGGGTTTGGGTCTAGCTGAATCGGTTTGGGTCTAGCCGAGTGTGTTTGGGTCTAGCCGAGTGGGTTTGGGTCTAGCTGAGTGGGTTTTGGTCTAGCCGAGTGGGTTTGTGTTTAGCCTAGTGGGTTTGGGTCTATCCGAGTGGGTTTGGGTCTAGCCGAGTCCGGTTCGGTCTAGCCGAGTGGGTTTGGGACTAGCCGAGTGGGTTTGGGTGTAGCGGATTGGGTTTGGTTCTAGCGGAGTGCGTTTGGGTCTAGCCGATTGGGTTTGGGTCTAGCCGAGAGGGTTTGGGTCTAGCAGAGTGGGTTTGGGTCTAGTGGAGTGGGTTTGGGTCTAGCCAAGTGGGTTTGGGACTAGCCTTGTTGATTTGGGTCTTGCCGAGTGGGTTTGCGTCTAGCCGAGTGGGTTTGGGTCTAGCCGAGTGGGTTTGGGTCTAGCCGATTTGGTTTGACTCCAGCCGAGTGGGCTAGGGTCTAGCCGAGTGGGTTTGGGTCTAGCCGAGTGGGTTTGGGTCTAGCCGAGTGGGTTTGGGTCCAGCCGATTGGGTTTGGCTCCAGCCGAGTGGGCTTGGGTCTAGCCGAGTGGGTTTGGGTCTAGCCGAGTGGGTTTCGGTCTAGCCGAGTGGGTTTGGGTCTAGCCACGTGGGTTTGTGTCTAGCCGAGTGGGTTTGGGTCTAGCGGAGTGGGTTTGGTTCTAGCCGAGTGGGTTTGGGTCTAGCCGAGTGGGTTTGGGTCTAGCCGAGTGGTTTTGGTGTAGCCGAGTGGGTTTGGGTCTAGCCGAATCGGTTTGGGTCTAGCCGTGTGTGTTTGGGTCTAGCCGAGTGGGTTTGGGTCTAGCGGAGTGCTTTTGGGTCTAGCGGGTTGGGTTTGGGTCTAGCCGAGTGGGTTTGGGTCTAGCCGAGTGGGTTTGGGTCTAGCCGAGTGGGTTTGGGTCTGGCCTAGTGGGTTTGGGTCTATCCGTGTGGGTTTGGGTCTAGCCGAGTCCGTTTGGGTCTAGCCGAGTGGGTTTGGGTCTAGCGGAGTGGGTTTGGGTTTAGCCGAGTGGGTTTGGGTCTAGCCGAGTGGGTTTGGGTCTAGCCGAGTGGGTTTGGGTCTAGCCGAGTGGGTTTGGGTCTAGCCGAGTGGGTTTGGGTCCAGCCGAGTGGGTTCGGGTCTAGTCGAGTGCGTTTGGGACTTGCATAGTGGGTTTGGGTCTAGCAAAGTGGGTTTGGGTCTAGCCGAGTGGGTTTGGGTCTAGCCGAGTGGGTTTGGGTCTAGCCGAGTGGGTTTGGGTCTAGCCGAGTTGGTTTGGGTCTAGCCGAGTGAGTTTGGGTCTAGCGGAGTGGGTTTGGGTCTAGCCGAGTGGGTTTGGGTCTAGCCGAGTGGGTTTGGGTCTAGCCGAGTGGGTTTGGGTCTAGCGGAGTGGGTTTGGGTCCAGCCGAATGGGTTTGGGTCTAGCCGAGTGGGTTTGGGTGTAGCGGAGTGGGTTTGGGTCTAGCGGAGTGGGTTTGGGTCTAGCCGAGTGGGTTTGGGTCTAGCCGAGTGGGTTTGGGTCTAGCCGAGTGGGTTTCAGTCTAGCCGAGTGGGTTTTGGTCTAGCCGCGTGGGTTTGTGTCTAGCCGAGTGGGTTTGGGTCTAGCGGAGTGGGTTTTGTTGTAGCCGAGTGGGTTTGCGTCTAGCCGAGTGGGTTTGGGTCTAGCCGAGTGGGTTTGGGTCTAGCGGAGTGGGTTTGGGTCTAGCCGAGTGGGTTTGGGTCTAGCCGAGTGGTTTTGGTGTAGCCGAGTGGGTTTGGGTCTAGCCGAATCGGTTTGGGTCTAGCCGTGTGTGTTTGGGTCTAGCCGAGTGGGTTTGGGTCTAGCGGAGTGCTTTTGGGTCTAGCGGGTTGGGTTTGGGTCTAGCCGAGTGGGTTTGGGTCTAGCCGAGTGGGTTTGGGTCTAGCCGAGTGGGTTTGGGTCTGGCCTAGTGGGTTTGGGTCTATCCGTGTGGGTTTGGGTCTAGCCGAGTCCGTTTGGGTCTAGCCGAGTGGGTTTGGGTCTAGCGGAGTGGGTTTGGGTTTAGCCGAGTGGGTTTGGGTCTAGCCGAGTGGGTTTGGGTCTAGCCGAGTGGGTTTGGGTCTAGCCGAGTGGGTTTGGGTCTAGCCGAGTGGGTTTGGGTCCAGCCGAGTGGGTTCGGGTCTAGTCGAGTGCGTTTGGGACTTGCATAGTGGGTTTGGGTCTAGCAAAGTGGGTTTGGGTCTAGCCGAGTGGGTTTGGGTCTAGCCGAGTGGGTTTGGGTCTAGCCGAGTGGGTTTGGGTCTAGCCGAGTTGGTTTGGGTCTAGCCGAGTGAGTTTGGGTCTAGCGGAGTGGGTTTGGGTCTAGCGGAGTGGGTTTGGGTCTAGCCGAGTGGGTTTGGGTCTAGCCGAGTGGGTTTGGGTCTAGCGGAGTGGGTTTGGGTCCAGCCGAATGGGTTTGGGTCTAGCCGAGTGGGTTTGGGTGTAGCGGAGTGGGTTTGGGTCTAGCGGAGTGGGTTTGGGTCTAGCCGAGTGGGTTTGGGTCTAGCCGAGTGGGTTTGGGTCTAGCCGAGTGGGTTTCAGTCTAGCCGAGTGGGTTTTGGTCTAGCCGCGTGGGTTTGTGTCTAGCCGAGTGGGTTTGGGTCTAGCGGAGTGGGTTTTGTTGTAGCCGAGTGGGTTTGGGTCTAGCCGAGTGGGTTTGGGTCTAGCCGAGTGGTTTTGGGTCTAGCCGAGTGGGTTTGGGTCTAGCCGAATGGGATTGGGTTTAGCCGAGTGGGTTTTGGTGTAGCCGAGTGGGTTTGGGTCTAGCCAAATCGGTTTGGGTCTAGCCGTGTTTGTTTGGGTCTAGCCGAGTGGGTTTGGGTCTAGCGGAGTGCTTTTGGGTCTAGCGGGGTGGGTTTGGGTCTAGCCGAGTGGGTTTGGGTCTAGCCGAGTGGGTTTGGGTCTAGCCGAGTGGGTTTGGGTCTGGCCTAGTGGGTTTGGGTCTATCCGTGTGGGTTTGGGTCTAGCCGAGTCCGTTTGGGTCTAGCCGAGTGGGTTTGGGTCCAGCGGAGTGGGTTTGGGTCTAGCCGAGTGGGTTTGGTTCTAGCCCAGTCCGTTTGGGTCTAGCCGAGTGGGTTTGGGTCTAGCGGAGTGGGTTTGGGTCTAGCCAAGTGGGTTTGGGTCTAGCCGAGTGGGTTTGGGTCTAGCCGAGTGGGTTTGGGTCTAGTCGAGTGGGTTTGGGACTTGCATAGTGGGTTTGGGTCTAGCAAAGTGGGTTTGGGTCTAGCCGAGTGGGTTTGGGTCTAGCCGAGTGGGTTTGGGTCTAGCCGAGTGGGTTTGGGTCTAGCCGAGTGGGTTTGGGTCTAGCCGAGTGGGTTTGGGTCTAGCCGAGTGAGTTTGGGTCTAGCGGAGTGGGTTTGGGTCTAGCCGAGTGGGTTTGGGTCTAGCCGAGTGGGTTTGGGTCTAGCCGAGTGGGTTTGGGTCTAGCGGAGTGGGTTTGGGTCTAGCGGAGTGGGTTTGGGTCTAGCCGAGTGGGTTTGGGTCTAGCCGAGTGGGTTTGGGTCTAGCCGAGTGGGTTTGGGTCTAGCCAAGTGGGTTTGGGTCTAGCGGAGTGGGTTTGGGTCTAGCCGAGTGGGTTTGGGGCTAGCCGAGTGGGTTTGGGTCTAGCCGAGTGGGTTTGGGTCTAGCGGAGTGGGTTTGGGTCTAGCCGAGTGGGTTTGGGACTAGCCGAGTGGGCTTGGGTCTAGCCGAGTGGGTTTGAGTCTAGCCGAATGGGTTTGGGTCTAGCCGAGTGGGTTTGGGTGTAGCCGAGTGGGTTTGGGTCTAACGGAGTGTCTTTGGGTCTAGCAGAGTGGGTTTGGGTCTAGCCGAGTGGGTTTGGGTCTAGCCGAGTGGGTTTGGGTCGAGCCTAGTGGGTTTGGGTCTAGCCGAGTGGGTTTGGGTCTAGCAAAGTGGGTTTGGTTCTAGCCGAGTGGGTTTGGGTCTAGCCTGGTGGGTTTGGGTCTCGCCGAGTGGGTTTGGGACTAGCCGAGTCCGTTTGGGTCTAGCCGAGTGGGTTTGGGTCCAGCGGAGTGGGTTTGGGTCTAGCCGAGTGGGTTTGGGTCTAGCCCAGTCCGTTTGGGTCTAGCCGAGTGGGTTTGGGTCTAGCGGAGTGGGTTTGGGTCTAGCCAAGTGGGTTTGGGTCTAGCCGAGTGGGTTTGGGTCTAGCCGAGTGGGTTTGGGTCTAGTCGAGTGGGTTTGGGACTTGCATAGTGGGTTTGGGTCTAGCAAAGTGGGTTTGGGTCTAGCCGAGTGGGTTTGGGTCTAGCCGAGTGGGTTTGGGTCTAGCCGAGTGGGTTTGGGTCTAGCCGAGTGGGTTTGGGTCTAGCCGAGTGGGTTTGGGTCTAGCCGAGTGAGTTTGGGTCTAGCGGAGTGGGTTTGGGTCTAGCCGAGTGGGTTTGGGTCTAGCCGAGTGGGTTTGGGTCTAGCCGAGTGGGTTTGGGTCTAGCGGAGTGGGTTTGGGTCTAGCGGAGTGGGTTTGGGTCTAGCCGAGTGGGTTTGGGTCTAGCCGAGTGGGTTTGGGTCTAGCCGAGTGGGTTTGGGTCTAGCCAAGTGGGTTTGGGTCTAGCGGAGTGGGTTTGGGTCTCGCCGAGTGGGTTTGGGGCTAGCCGAGTGGGTTTGGGTCTAGCCGAGTGGGTTTGGGTCTAGCGGAGTGGGTTTGGGTCTAGCCGAGTGGGTTTGGGACTAGCCGAGTGGGCTTGGGTCTAGCCGAGTGGGTTTGAGTCTAGCCGAATGGGTTTGGGTCTAGCCGAGTGGGTTTGGGTGTAGCCGAGTGGGTTTGGGTCTAACGGAGTGTCTTTGGGTCTAGCAGAGTGGGTTTGGGTCTAGCCGAGTGGGTTTGGGTCTAGCCGAGTGGGTTTGGGTCTAGCCTAGTGGGTTTGGGTCTAGCCGAGTGGGTTTGGGTCTAGCAAAGTGGGTTTGGTTCTAGCCGAGTGGGTTTGGGTCTAGCCTGGTGGGTTTGGGTCTCGCCGAGTGGGTTTGGGTGTGGCCGAGTGGGTTTGGGTCCAGCCGAGTGCGTTTGGGTCTAGCCAAGTGGGTTTGGGTCTAGCCGAGTGGGTTTGGGTCAATCCGAGTGGGTTTGGGTCTAGCCGAGTGAGTTTGGGTCTAGTGGAGTGGGTTTCGGTCTAGCCGAGTGGGTTTGGGTCTAGCCGAGTGGGTTTGGGTCTAGCCGAGTGGGTTTGGGTCTAGCGGAGTGGGTTTGGGTCTAGCCGAGTGGGTTTGGGTCTAGCCGAGTGGGTTTGGGTCTAGCCGAGTGGGTTTGGGTCTAGACGAGTGGGTTTGGGTCTAGCCGAGTGGGTTTGGGTCTAGCCGAGTGGGTTTGGGTCTAGCCGAGTGGGTTTGGGTCTAGCCCAGTGGGTTTGGGGCTAGCCGAGTGGGTTTGGGTCTATCGGAGTGGATTTGGGTCTAGAGGAGTGGGTTTGGGTCTAGCCGAGTGGGTTTGGGTCTAGCCGAGTGGGTTTGGGTCTAGCGGAGTGGGTTTGGGTCTAGCCGAATGGGTTTGGGTCTAGCCGAATGGGTTTGGGTCTGGCCGAGTGAGTTTGGGTGTAGCCGAGTTGGTTTGGGTCTAGCGGAGTGGGTTTGGGTCCAGCAGAGTGGGTTTGGGTCTAGCCGAGTGGGTTTGGGTCTAGCCGAGTGGGTTTGGGTCTAGCCGAGTGGGTTTGGGACTTGCTGAGTGGGTTTGGGTCTAGAAAAGTGGGTTTGGGTCTAGTCGAGTGGGTTTTGGACTTTCATAGTGGGTTTGGGTCTAGCAAAATGGGTTTGGGTCTAGCCGAGTGGGTTTCAGTGTAGCCGAGTGGGTTTGGGTCTAGCCGCGTGGGTTTGTGTCTAGCCGAGTGGGTTTGGGTCTAGCCGAGTGGGTTTGGGTCTAGCCGAGTGGTTTTGGGTCTAGCCGAGTGGGTTTGGGTCTAGCCGAATGGGATTGGGTTTAGCCGAGTGGGTTTTGGTGTAGCCGAGTGGGTTTGGGTCTAGCCAAATCGGTTTGGGTCTAGCCGTGTGTGTTTGGGTCTAGCCGAGTGGGTTTGGGTCTAGCCTGGTGGGTTTGGGTCTCGCCGAGTGGGTTTGGGTGTGGCCGAGTGGGTTTGGGTCCAGCCGAGTGCGTTTGGGTCTAGCCAAGTGGGTTTGGGTCTAGCCGAGTGGGTTTGGGTCAATCCGAGTGGGTTTGGGTCTAGCCGAGTGAGTTTGGGTCTAGTGGAGTGGGTTTCGGTCTAGCCGAGTGGGTTTGGGTCTAGCCGAGTGGGTTTGGGTCTAGCCGAGTGGGTTTGGGTCTAGCGGAGTGGGTTTGGGTCTAGCCGAGTGGGTTTGGGTCTAGCCGAGTGGGTTTGGGTCTAGCCGAGTGGGTTTGGGTCTAGACGAGTGGGTTTGGGTCTAGCCGAGTGGGTTTGGGTCTAGCCGAGTGGGTTTGGGTCTAGCCGAGTGGGTTTGGGTCTAGCCCAGTGGGTTTGGGGCTAGCCGAGTGGGTTTGGGTCTATCGGAGTGGATTTGGGTCTAGAGGAGTGGGTTTGGGTCTAGCCGAGTGGGTTTGGGTCTAGCCGAGTGGGTTTGGGTCTAGCGGAGTGGGTTTGGGTCTAGCCGAATGGGTTTGGGTCTAGCCGAATGGGTTTGGGTCTGGCCGAGTGAGTTTGGGTGTAGCCGAGTTGGTTTGGGTCTAGCGGAGTGGGTTTGGGTCCAGCAGAGTGGGTTTGGGTCTAGCCGAGTGGGTTTGGGTCTAGCCGAGTGGGTTTGGGTCTAGCCGAGTGGGTTTGGGACTTGCTGAGTGGGTTTGGGTCTAGAAAAGTGGGTTTGGGTCTAGTCGAGTGGGTTTTGGACTTTCATAGTGGGTTTGGGTCTAGCAAAATGGGTTTGGGTCTAGCCGAGTGGGTTTCAGTGTAGCCGAGTGGGTTTGGGTCTAGCCGCGTGGGTTTGTGTCTAGCCGAGTGGGTTTGGGTCTAGCCGAGTGGGTTTGGGTCTAGCCGAGTGGTTTTGGCTCTAGCCGAGTGGGTTTGGGTCTAGCCGAATGGGATTGGGTTTAGCCGAGTGGGTTTTGGTGTAGCCGAGTGGGTTTGGGTCTAGCCAAATCGGTTTGGGTCTAGCCGTGTGTGTTTGGGTCTAGCCGAGTGGGTTTGGGTCTAGCGGAGTGCTTTTGGGTCTATGGGGTGGGTTTGGGTCTAGCCGAGTGGGTTTGGTTCTAGCCGAGTGGGTTTGGGTCTAGCCGAGTGGGTTTGGATCTAGCCGAGTGGTTTTGGGTCTAGCCGAGTGGGTTTGGGTCTAGCCGAATGGGATTGGGTTTAGCCGAGTGGGTTTTGGTGTAGCCGAGTGGGTTTGGGTCTAGCCAAATCGGTTTGGGTCTAGCCGTGTGTGTTTGGGTCTAGCCGAGTGGGTTTGGGTCTAGCGGAGTGCTTTTGGGTCTAGCGGGGTGGGTTTGGGTCTAGCCGAGTGGGTTTGGGTCTAGCCGAGTGGGTTTGGGTCTAGCCGAGTGGGTTTGGGTCTGGCCTAGTGGGTTTGGGTCTATCCGTGTGGGTTTGGGTCTAGCCGAGTCCGTTTGGGTCTAGCCGAGTGGGTTTGGGTCCAGCGGAGTGGGTTTGGGTCTAGCCGAGTGGGTTTGGGTCAAGCCGTGTGGGTTTCGGTTTAGACCAGTGGGTTTTGGTGTAGCCGAGTGGGTTTGGGTCTAGCGGGGTGGGTTTGGGTCTAGCTGAGTGTGTTTGGGTCTAGCCGAGTGGGTTTGGGTCTAGCCAAGTGGGTTTGGGTCTAGCCTTGTTGGTTTGGTTCTTGCTGAGTGGGTATGCGTCTAGCCGAGTGGGTTTTGGTCTAGCCGAGTGGGTTTGGGTCTAGCCGATTTGGTTTGGCTCCAGCCGAGTGGGCTAGGGTCTAGCCGAGTGGGTTTGGGTCTAGCCGAGTGGGTTTGGGTCTAGCTGAGTGGGTTTGTGTCTAGCCGATTGGGTTTGGCTCCAGCCGAGTGGGCTAGGGTCTAGCCGAGTGGGTTTGGGTCTAGCCGAGTGGGCTTGGGTCTAGCCGAGTGGGTTTGGGTCTAGCCGAGTGGGTTTGTGTCTAGCCGAGTGGGTTTGGGTCTAGCCGAGTGGTTTTGGGTCTAGCCGATTGGGTTTGGGTCTATCCGAATGGGATTGGGTTTAGACGAGTGGGTTTGGGTCTAGCCGAGTGGGTTTGGGTGTAGCCGAGTGGGTTTGGGTCTAGACGAGTGGTTTTGGGTCTAGCCGAGTGGGTTTGGGTCTAGCGGAGTGGGTTTGGGTCTAGCCGAGTGGGTTTGGGTCTAGCGGAGTGGGTTTGGGTCTAGCCGAGTGGGTTTTGGTCTAGCCGAGTGGGTTTGGGTGTGGCCGAGTGGGTTTGGGTCCAGCCGAGTGGGTTTGGGTCTAGCCAAGTGGGTTTGGGTCTAGCCGAGTGGGTTTGGGTCAATCCGAGTGGGTTTGGGTCTAGCCGAGTGAGTTTGAGTCTAGCGGAGTGGGTTTCGGTCTAGCCGAGTGGGTTTGGGTCTAGATGAGTGGGTTTGGGTCTAGCCGAGTGGGTTTGGGTCTAGCGGAGTGGGTTTGGGTCCAGCCGAGTGGGTTTGGTCTAGCCGAGTGGGTTTGGGTCTAGCCGAGTGGGTTTGGGTCTAGACGAGTGGGTTTGGGTCTAGCCGAGTGGGTTTGGGTCTAGCCGAGTGGGTTTGGGTCTAGCCGAGTGGGTTTGGGTCCAGCCGAGTGGGTTTGGGGCTAGCCGAGTGGGTTTGGGTCTATCGGAGTGGATTTGGGTCTAGAGGAGTGGGTTTGGGTCTAGCCGAGTGGGTTTGGGTCTAGCCGAGTGGGTTTGGGTCTAGCCGAGTGGGTTTGGGTCTAGCCGAATGGGTTTGGGTCTAGCCGAATGGGTTTGGGTCTAGCCGAGTGAGTTTGGGTGTAGCCGAGTGGGTTTGGGTCTAGCGGAGTGGGTTTGGGTCCAGCAGAGTGGGTTTGGGTCTAGCCGAGTGGGTTTGGGTCTAGCCGAGTGGGTTTGGGACTTGCTGAGTGGGTTTGGGTCTAGAAAAGTGGGTTTGGGTCTAGTCGAGTGGGTTTTGGACTTTCATAGTGGGTTTGGGTCTAGCAAAATGGGTTTGGGTCTAGCCGAGTGGGTTTCAGTGTAGCCGAGTGGGTTTGGGTCTAGCCGCGTGGGTTTGTGTCTAGCCGAGTGGGTTTGGGTCTAGCCGAGTGGGTTTGGGTCTAGCCGAGTGGTTTTGGCTCTAGCCGAGTGGGTTTGGGTCTAGCCGAATGGGATTGGGTTTAGCCGAGTGGGTTTTGGTGTAGCCGAGTGGGTTTGGGTCTAGCCAAATCGGTTTGGGTCTAGCCGTGTGTGTTTGGGTCTAGCCGAGTGGGTTTGGGTCTAGCGGAGTGCTTTTGGGTCTATGGGGTGGGTTTGGGTCTAGCCGAGTGGGTTTGGTTCTAGCCGAGTGGGTTTGGGTCTAGCCGAGTGGGTTTGGATCTAGCCGAGTGGTTTTGGGTCTAGCCGAGTGGGTTTGGGTCTAGCCGAATGGGATTGGGTTTAGCCGAGTGGGTTTTGGTGTAGCCGAGTGGGTTTGGGTCTAGCCAAATCGGTTTGGGTCTAGCCGTGTGTGTTTGGGTCTAGCCGAGTGGGTTTGGGTCTAGCGGAGTGCTTTTGGGTCTAGCGGGGTGGGTTTGGGTCTAGCCGAGTGGGTTTGGGTCTAGCCGAGTGGGTTTGGGTCTAGCCGAGTGGGTTTGGGTCTGGCCTAGTGGGTTTGGGTCTATCCGTGTGGGTTTGGGTCTAGCCGAGTCCGTTTGGGTCTAGCCGAGTGGGTTTGGGTCCAGCGGAGTGGGTTTGGGTCTAGCCGAGTGGGTTTGGGTCAAGCCGTGTGGGTTTCGGTTTAGACCAGTGGGTTTTGGTGTAGCCGAGTGGGTTTGGGTCTAGCGGGGTGGGTTTGGGTCTAGCTGAGTGTGTTTGGGTCTAGCCGAGTGGGTTTGGGTCTAGCCAAGTGGGTTTGGGTCTAGCCTTGTTGGTTTGGTTCTTGCTGAGTGGGTATGCGTCTAGCCGAGTGGGTTTTGGTCTAGCCGAGTGGGTTTGGGTCTAGCCGATTTGGTTTGGCTCCAGCCGAGTGGGCTAGGGTCTAGCCGAGTGGGTTTGGGTCTAGCCGAGTGGGTTTGGGTCTAGCTGAGTGGGTTTGTGTCTAGCCGATTGGGTTTGGCTCCAGCCGAGTGGGCTAGGGTCTAGCCGAGTGGGTTTGGGTCTAGCCGAGTGGGCTTGGGTCTAGCCGAGTGGGTTTGGGTCTAGCCGAGTGGGTTTGTGTCTAGCCGAGTGGGTTTGGGTCTAGCCGAGTGGTTTTGGGTCTAGCCGATTGGGTTTGGGTCTATCCGAATGGGATTGGGTTTAGACGAGTGGGTTTGGGTCTAGCCGAGTGGGTTTGGGTGTAGCCGAGTGGGTTTGGGTCTAGACGAGTGGTTTTGGGTCTAGCCGAGTGGGTTTGGGTCTAGCGGAGTGGGTTTGGGTCTAGCCGAGTGGGTTTGGGTCTAGCGGAGTGGGTTTGGGTCTAGCCGAGTGGGTTTTGGTCTAGCCGAGTGGGTTTGGGTGTGGCCGAGTGGGTTTGGGTCCAGCCGAGTGGGTTTGGGTCTAGCCAAGTGGGTTTGGGTCTAGCCGAGTGGGTTTGGGTCAATCCGAGTGGGTTTGGGTCTAGCCGAGTGAGTTTGAGTCTAGCGGAGTGGGTTTCGGTCTAGCCGAGTGGGTTTGGGTCTAGATGAGTGGGTTTGGGTCTAGCCGAGTGGGTTTGGGTCTAGCGGAGTGGGTTTGGGTCCAGCCGAGTGGGTTTGGTCTAGCCGAGTGGGTTTGGGTCTAGCCGAGTGGGTTTGGGTCTAGACGAGTGGGTTTGGGTCTAGCCGAGTGGGTTTGGGTCTAGCCGAGTGGGTTTGGGTCTAGCCGAGTGGGTTTGGGTCCAGCCGAGTGGGTTTGGGGCTAGCCGAGTGGGTTTGGGTCTATCGGAGTGGATTTGGGTCTAGAGGAGTGGGTTTGGGTCTAGCCGAGTGGGTTTGGGTCTAGCCGAGTGGGTTTGGGTCTAGCCGAGTGGGTTTGGGTCTAGCCGAATGGGTTTGGGTCTAGCCGAATGGGTTTGGGTCTAGCCGAGTGAGTTTGGGTGTAGCCGAGTGGGTTTGGGTCTAGCGGAGTGGGTTTGGGTCCAGCAGAGTGGGTTTGGGTCTAGCCGAGTGGGTTTGGGTCTAGCCGAGTGGGTTTGGGTCAAGCCGAGTGGGTTTGGGTCTAGTCGAGTAGGTTTGGGACTTGCATAGTGGGTTTGGGTCTAGCAAAGTGGGTTTGGGTCTAGCCGAGTGGGTTTGGGTCTAGCCGAGTGGGTTTGGGTCTAGCCGAGTGGGTTTGGGTCTAGCCGAGTGGGTTTGGGTCTAGCCGAGTGGGTTTGGGTCTAGCCGAGTGAGTTTGGATCTAGCGGAGTGGGTTTGGGTCTAGCCGAGTGGGTTTGGGTCTAGCCGAGTGGGTTTGGGTCTGGCCGAGTGGGTTTGGGTCTAGCGGAGTGGGTTTGGGTCTAGCGGAGTGGGTTTGGGTCTAGCCGAGTGGGTTTGGGTCTAGCCGAGTGGGTTTGGGTCTAGCCGAGTGGGTTTGGGTCTAGCCAAGTGGGTTTGGGTCTAGCGGAGTGGGTTTGGGTCTAGCGGAGTGGGTTTGGGTCTAGCCAAGTGGGTTTGGGGCTAGCCGAGTGGGTTTGGGTCTATCGGAGTGGGTTTGGGTCTAGAGGAGTGGGTTTGGGTCTAGCCGAGTGGGTTTGGGTCTAGCCGAGTGGGTTTGTGTCTAGCGGAGTGGGTTTGGGTCTAGCCGAGTGGGTTTGGGTCTAGCGGAGTGGGTTTGGGTCTAGCCGAGTGGGTTTGGGACTAGCCGAGTGGGCTTGGGTCTAGCCGAGTGGGTTTGAGTCCAGCCGAATGGGTTTGGGTCTAGCCGAGTGGGTTTGGGTGTAGCCGAGTGGGTTTGGGTCTAACGGAGTGTCTTTGGGTCTAGCAGAGTGGGTTTGGGTCTAGCCGAGTGGGTTTGGGTCTAGCCGAGTGGGTTTGGGTCTAGCCTAGTGGGTTTGGGTCTAGCCGAGTGGGTTTGGGTCTAGCAAAGTGGGTTTGGGTCTAGCCGAGTGGGTTTGGGTCTAGCCTGGTGGGTTTGGGTCTCGCCGAGTGGGTTTGGGTGTGGCCGAGTGGGTTTGGGTCCAGCCGAGTGGGTTTGGGTCTAGCCAAGTGGGTTTGGGTCTAGCCGAGTGGGTTTGGGTCAATCCGAGTGGGTTTGGGTCTAGCCGAGTGAGTTTGAGTCTAGCGGAGTGGGTTTCGGTCTAGCCGAGTGGGTTTGGGTCTAGATGAGTGGGTTTGGGTCTAGCCGAGTGGGTTTGGGTCTAGCGGAGTGGGTTTGGGTCCAGCCGAGTGGGTTTGGTCTAGCCGAGTGGGTTTGGGTCTAGCCGAGTGGGTTTGGGTCTAGACGAGTGGGTTTGGGTCTAGCCGAGTGGGTTTGGGTCTAGCCGAGTGGGTTTGGGTCTAGCCGAGTGGGTTTGGGTCCAGCCGAGTGGGTTTGGGGCTAGCCGAGTGGGTTTGGGTCTATCGGAGTGGATTTGGGTCTAGAGGAGTGGGTTTGGGTCTAGCCGAGTGGGTTTGGGTCTAGCCGAGTGGGTTTGGGTCTAGCCGAGTGAGTTTGGGTGTAGCCGAGTGGGTTTGGGTCTAGCGGAGTGGGTTTGGGTCCAGCAGAGTGGGTTTGGGTCTAGCCGAGTGGGTTTGGGTCTAGCCGAGTGGGTTTGGGTCAAGCCGAGTGGGTTTGGGACTTGCTGAGTGGGTTTGGGTCTAGAAAAGTGGGTTTGGGTCTAGTCGAGTGGGTTTTGGACTTGCATAGTGGGTTTGGGTCTAGCAAAATGGGTTTGGGTCTAGCCGAGTGGGTTTGGGTCTAGTCGAGTGGGTTTGGGACTTGCATAGTGGGTTTGGGTCTAGCAAAGTGGGTTTGGGTCTAGCCGAGTGGGTTTGGGTCTAGCCGAGTGGGTTTGGGTCTAGCCGAGTGGGTTTGGGTCTAGCCGAGTGGGTTTGGGTCTAGCCGAGTGGGTTTGGGTCTAGCCGAGTGAGTTTGGGTCTAGCGGAGTGGGTTTGGGTCTAACCGAGTGGGTTTGTGTCTAGCCGAGTGGGTTTGGGTCTAGCGGAGTGGGTTTTGTTCTAGCCGAGAGGGTTTGGGTCTAGCGGAGTGGGTTTGGGTCCAGACGAGTGGGTTTGGGTCTAGCCGAGTGGGTTTGGGTCTAGTCGAGTGGGTTTGGGTCTAGCCGAGTGGGTTTGGGTCTAGCCGAGTGGGTTTGGGGCTAGCCGAGTGGGTTTGGGTCAAGCCGAGTGGGTTTCAGTGTAGCCGAGTGGGTTTGGGTCTAGCCGCGTGGGTTTGTGTCTAGCCGAGTGGGTTTGGGTCTAGCGGAGTGGGGTTTGTTCTAGCCGAGTGGGTTTGGGTCTAGCCGAGTGGGTTTGGGTCTAGCCGAGTGGTTTTGGGTCTAGCCGTGTGGGTTTGGGTCTAGCCGAATGGGATTGGGTTTAGCCGAGTGGGTTTTGGTGTAGCCGAGTGGGTTTGGGTCTGGCGGAGTGCTTTTGGGTCTAGCGGGGTGGGTTTGCGTCTAGCCGAGTGGGTTTGGGTCTAGCCGAGTGGGTTTGGGTCTAGCCGAGTGGGTTTGGGTCTGGCCTAGTGGGTTTGGGTCTATCCGTGTGGGTTTGGGTTTAGCCGAGTCCGTTTGGGTCTAGCCGAGTGGGTTTGGTCCAGCGGAGTGGGTTTGGGTGTAGCCGAGTGGGTTTGGGTCTAGCCCAGTCCGTTTGGGTCTTGCCGAGTGGGTTTGGGTCTAGCGGAGTGGGTTTGGGTCTAGCCAAGTGGGTTTGGGTCTAGCCGAGTGGGTTTGGGTCTAGCCGAGTGGGTTTGGGTCTAGTCGAGTGGGTTTGGGACTTGCATAGTGGGTTTGGGTCTAGCAAAGTGGGTTTTGGTCAAGCCGAGTGGGTTTGGGTCTAGCCGAGTGGGTTTGGGTCTAGCCGAGTGGGTTTGGGTCTAGCCGAGTGGGTTTGGGTCTAGCCGAGTGGGTTTGGGTCTAGCCGAGTGAGTTTGGGTCTAGCGGAGTGGGTTTGGGTCTAGCCGAGTGGGTTTGGGTCTAGCCGAGTGGGTTTGGGTCTAGCCGAGTGGGTTTGGGTCTAGCGGAGTGGGTTTGGGTCTAGCGGAGTGGGTTTGGGTCTAGCCGAGTGGGTTTGGGTCTAGCCGAGTGGGTTTGGGTCTAGCCGAGTGGGTTTGGGTCTAGCCAAGTGGGTTTGGGTCTAGCGGAGTGGGTTTGGGTCTAGCGGAGTGGGTTTGGGTCTAGCCAAGTGGGTTTGGGTCTAGCCGAGTGGGTTTGTGTCTAGCGGAGTGGGTTTGGGTCTAGCCGAGTGGGTTTGGGTCTAGCGGAGTGGGTTTGGGTCTAGCCGAGTGGGTTTGGGACTAGCCGAGTGGGCTTGGGTCTAGCCGAGTGGGTTTGAGTCTAGCCGAATGGGTTTGGGTCTAGCCGAGTGGGTTTTGGTGTAGCCGAGTGGGTTTGGGTCTAACGGAGTGTCTTTGGGTCTAGCAGAGTGGGTTTGGGTCTAGCCGAGTGGGTTTGGGTCTAGCCGAGTGGGTTTGGGTCTAGCCTAGTGGGTTTGGGTCTAGCCGAGTGGGTTTGGGTCTAGCAAAGTGGGTTTGGGTCTAGCCGAGTGGGTTTGGGTCTAGCCTGGTGGGTTTGGATCTCGCCGAGTGGGTTTGGGTGTGGCCGAGTGGGTTTGGGTCTAGCCGAGTGGGTTTGGGTCTAGCCGAGTGGGTTTGGGTCTAGCCGAGTGGGTTTGGGACTTGCTGAGTGGGTTTGGGTCTAGAAAAGTGGGTTTGGGTCTAGTCGAGTGGATTTTGGACTTGCATAGTGGGTTTGGGTCTAGCAAAATGGGTTTGGGTCTAGCCGAGTGGGTTTGGGTCTAGTCGAGTGGGTTTGGGACTTGCATAGTGGGTTTGGGTCTAGGAAAGTGGGTTTGGGTCTAGCCGAGTGGGTTTGGGTCTAGCCGAGTGGGTTTGGGTCTAGCCGAGTGGGTTTGGGTCTAGCCGAGTGGGTTTGGGTCTAGCCGAGTGGGTTTGGGTCTAGCCGAGTGAGTTTGGGTCTAGCGGAGTGGGTTTGGGTCTAACCGAGTGGGTTTGTGTCTAGCCGAGTGGGTTTGGGTCTAGCGGAGTGGGTTTTGTTCTAGCCGAGTGGGTTTGGGTCTAGCGGAGTGGGTTTGGGTCTAGACGAGTGGGTTTGGGTCTAGCCGAGTGGGTTTGGGTCTAGCCGAGTGGGTTTGGGTCTAGCCGAGTGGGTTTGGGTCTAGCCGAGTGGGTTTGGGGCTAGCCGAGTGGGTTTGGGTGAAGCCGAGTGGGTTTCAGTGTAGCCGAGTGGGTTTGGGTCTAGCCGCGTGGGTTTGTGTCTAGCCGAGTGGGTTTGGGTCTAGCGGAGTGGGTTTTGTTCTAGCCGAGTGGGTTTGGGTCTAGCCGAGTGGGTTTGGGTCTAGCCGAGTGGTTTTGGGTCTAGCCGTGTGGGTTTGGGTCTAGCCGAATGGGATTGGGTTTAGCCGAGTGGGTTTTGGTGTAGCCGAGTGGGTTTGGGTCTAGCGGAATGCTTTTGGGTCTAGCGGGGTGGGTTTGGGTCTAGCCGAGTGGGTTTGGGTCTAGCCGAGTGGGTTTGGGGCTAGCCGAGTGGGTTTAGGTCTATCGGAGTGGATTTGGGTCTAGAGGAGTGGGTTTGGGTCTAGCCGAGTGGGTTTGGGTCTAGCCGAGTGGGTTTGGGTCTAGCGGAGTGGGTTTGGGTCTAGCCGAATGGGTTTGGGTCTAGCCGAATGGGTTTGGGTCTAGCCGAGTGAGTTTGGGTGTAGCCGAGTGGGTTTGGGTCCAGCGGAGTGGGTTTGGGTCCAGCAGAGTGGGTTTGGGTCTAGCCGAGTGGGTTTGCGTCTAGCCGAGTGGGTTTGGGTCTAGCAGAGTGGGTTTGGGACTTGCTGAGTGGGTTTGGGTCTAGAAAAGTGGGTTTGGGTCTAGTCGAGTGGGTTTTGGACTTGCATAGTGGGTTTGGGTCTAGCAAAATGGGTTTGGGTCTAGCCGAGTGGGTTTGGGTCTAGTCGAGTGGGTTTGGGACATGCATAGTGGGGTTGGGTCTAGCAAAGTGGGTTTGGGTCTAGCCGAGTGGGTTTGGGTCTAGCCGAGTGGGTTTGGGTCTAGCCGAGTGGGTTTGGGTTTAGCCGAGTGGATTTGGGTCTAGCCGAGTGGGTTTGGGTCTAGCCGAGTGAGTTTGGGTCTAGCGGAGTGGGTTTGGGTCTAACCGAGTGGGTTTGGGTCTAGCCGAGTGGGTTTGGGTCTAGCCGAGTGGGTTTGGGTCTAGCGGAGTGGGTTTGGGTCTAGCCGAGTGGGTTTGGGTCTAGCGGAGTGGGTTTGGGTCTAGCCGAGTGGGTTTGGGGCTAGCCGAGTGGGTTTGGGTCTATCGGAGTGGGTTTGGGTCTAGAGGAGTGGGTTTGGGTCCAGCCGAGTGGGTTTGGGTCTAGCCGAGTGGGTTTGTGTCTAGCGGAGTGGGTTTGGGTCTAGCCGAGTGGGTTTGGGTCTAGCGGAGTGGGTTTGGGTCTAGCCGAGTGGGTTTGGGACTAGCCGAGTGGGCTTGGGTCTAGCCGAGTGGGTTTGAGTCTAGCCGAATGGGTTTGGGTCTAGCCGAGTGGGTTTGGGTGTAGCCGAGTGGGTTTGGGTCTAACGGAGTGGCTTTGGGTCTAGCAGAGTGGGTTTGGGTCTAGCCGAGTGGGTTTGGGTCTAGCCGAGTGGGTTTGGGTCTAGCCTAGTGGGTTTGGGTCTAGCCGAGTGGGTTTGGGTCTAGCAAAGTGGGTTTGGGTCTAGCCGAGTGGGTTTGGGTCTAGCCTAGTGGGTTTGGGTCTCGCCGAGTGGGTTTGGGTGTGGCCGAGTGGGTTTGGGTCTAGCCGAGTGGGTTTGGGTCTAGCCAAGTGGGTTTGGGTCTAGCCGAGTGGGTTTGGGTCAAGCCGAGTGGGTTTGGGTCTAGCCGAGTGGGTTTGGGTCTAGCGGAGTGGGTTTGGGTCTAGCCGAGTGGGTTTGGGTCTAGCCGAGTGGGTTTGGGTCTAGCCGAGTGGGTTTGGGTCTAGACGAGTGGGTTTGGGTCTAGCCGAGTGGGTTTGGGTCTAGCCGAGTGGGTTTGGGTCTAGCCGAGTGGGTTTGGGTCTAGCCGAGTGGGTTTGGGGCTAGCCGAGTGGGCTTGGGTCTAGCGGAGTGGGTTTGGGTCCAGCAGAGTGGGTTTGGGTCTAGCCGAGTGGGTTTGGGTCTAGCCGAGTGGGTTTGGGTCTAGCCGAGTGGGTTTGGGACTTGCTGAGTGGGTTTGGGTCTAGAAAAGTGGGTTCGGGTCTAGTCGAGTGGGTTTGGGACTTGCATAGTGGGTTTGGGTCTAGCAAAATGGGTTTGGGTCTAGCCGAGTGGGTTTGGGTCCAGCCGAGTGGGTTTTGGTCTAGCCGAGTGGGTTTGGGTCTCGCCGAGTGGGTTTGGGTGTAGCCGAGTGGGTTTGGGTTTAGCCGAGTGGGTTTGGGTCTAGCCGAGTGGGTTTGGGTCTAGCCGAGTGGGTTTGGGTCTAGCCGAGTGGATTTGGGTGTAGCCTAGTGGGGTTGGGTCCATCCGAGCGGGTTTGGGTCTAGCCGAGTGGGTTTGGGTCTAGCCGAGTGGGTTAGGGTCAAGCCGAGTGGGTTTGGGACTTGCCGAGTGAGTTTGGGTCTGGAAAAGTGGGTTTGGGTGTAGTCGAGTGGGTTTGGGACTTGCCGAGTGGGTTTGGGTCTAGCAAAGTGGGTTTAGGTCTAGCCGAGTGGGTTTGGGTCTGGCCGAGTGGTTTTGGGTCTAGCCGAGTGGGTTTGGGTCTAGCCGAATGGGATTGGGTTTAGCCGAGTGGGTTTTGGTGTAGCCGAGTGGGTTTGGGTCTAGCCGAATCGGTTTGGGTCTAGCCGTGTGTGTTTGGGTCTAGCCGAGTGGGTTTGGGTCTAGCAGAGTGCTTTTGGGTCTAGCGGGGTGGGTTTGGGTCTAGCCGAGTGGGTTTGGGTCTAGCCGAGTGGGTTTGGGTCTAGCCGAGTGGGTTTGGGTCTGGCCTAGTGGGTTTGGGTCTATCCGTGTGGGTTTGGGTCTAGCCGAGTCCGTTTGGGTCTAGCCGAGTGGGTTTGGGTCTAGCGGAGTGGGTTTGGGTCTGGCCGAGTGGGTTTGGGTCTAGCCCAGTCCGTTTGGGTCTAGCTGAGTGGGTTTGGGTCTAGCGGAGTGGGTTAGGGTCTAGCCGAGTGGGTTTGGGACTTGCCTAGTGGGTTTGGGTCTAGAAAAGTGGGTTTGGGTCTAGTCGAGTAGGTTTGGGACTTGCCGAGTGGGTTTGGGTCTAGCAAAGTGGGTTTGGGTCTAGCCGAGTGGGTTTGGGTCTAGCCGAGTGGGTTTGGGTCTAGCCGAGTGGGTTTGGGTCTAGCCGAGTGGGTTTGGGTCTAGCCGAGTGGGTTTGGGTCTAGCCGTGTGGGTTTGGGTCTATGCGAGTGGGTTTGGGTCTAGCGGAGTGGGTTTGGGTCTAGCCGAGTGGGTTTGGTTCCAGCCGAGTGGATTTGGGTCTAGCCGAGTGGGTTTGGGTCTAGCCGAGTGGTTTTGGGTCTAGCCGAGTGGGTTTACGTCTAGCCGAGTGGGTTTGGGTCTAGCCGAGTGGGTTTGTGTCTAGCGGAGTGGGTTTGGGTCTAGCCGAGTGGGTTTGGGTCTAGCGGAGTGGGTTTGGGTCTAGCCGAGTGGGTTTGGGAATAGCCGAGTGGGTTTGGGTCTAGTCGAGTGGGTTTGGGTCCAGCCGAATGGGTTTGGGTCTAGCCGAGTGGGTTTGGGTGCAGCCGAGTGGGTTTGGGTCCAGCGGAGTGGGTTTGGGTCTAGCAGAGTGGGTTTGGGTCTAGCCGTGGGGGTTTGGGACTTGCTGAGTGGGTTTGGGTCTAGAAAAGTGGGTTTGGGTCTAGTCGAGTGGGTTTGGGACTTGCATAGTGGGTTTGGGTCTAGCCGAGTGGGTTTTGGTCTAGCCGAGTGGGTTTGGGTCTGGCCGAGTGGGTTTGCGTCTAGCGGAGTGGGTTTGGGTCTAGCCGAGTGGGTTTGGGTCTAGCCGAGTGGGTTTGGGTGTAGCGGAGTGGGTTTGGGACTTGCCGAGTGGGTTTGGGTCTAGCAAAGTGGGTTTGGGTCTAGTCGAGTGGGTTTGGGACTTGCCGAGTGGGTTTGGGTTTAGCAAAGTGGGCTTAGGTCTAGCCGAGTGGGTTTGGGTCTAGCCGAGTGGTTTTGGGTCTAGCTGAGTGGGTTTGGGTCTAGCCGAATGGGATTGGGTTTTGCCGAGTGGGTTTTGGTGTAGCCGAGTGGGTTTGGGTCTAGCCGAATCGGTTTGGGTCTAGCCGTGTGTGTTTGGGTCTAGCCGAGTGGGTTTGGGTCTAGCGGAGTGCTTTTGGGTCTAGCGGGGTGGGTTTGGGTCTAGCCGAGTGGGTTTGGGTCAAGCCGAGTGGGTTTGGGTCTAGCCGAGTGGGTTTGGGTCTGGCCTAGTGGGTTTGGGTTTATCCGTGTGGTTTTGGGTCTAGCCGAGTCCGTTTGGGTCTAGCCGAGTGGGTTTGGGTCTAGCGGAGTGGGTTTGGGTCTAGCCGAGTGGGTTTGGGTCTAGCCCAGTCCGTTTGGGTCTAGCTGAGTGGGTTTGGGTCTAGCGGAGTGGGTTTGGGTCTAGCCAAGTGGGTTTGGGTCTAGCCGAGTGGGTTTGTGTCTAGCTGAGTGGGTTTGGGTCTAGTCGAGTGGGTTTGGGACTTGCATAGTGGGTTTGGGTCTAGCAAAGTGGGTTTGGGTCTAGAAAAGTGGGTTTGGGTCTAGTCGAGTGGGTTTGGGACTTGCATAGTGGGTTTGGGTCTAGCAAAATGGGTTTGGGTCTAGCCGAGTGGGTTTGGGTCCAGCCGAGTGGGTTTGGGTCTAGCCGAGTGGGTTTGGGTCTAGCCGAGTGGGTTTGGGTCTAGCCGAGTGGGTTTGGGTTTAGCCGAGTGGGTTTGGGTTTAGCCGAGTGGGTTTGGGTCTAGCCGAGTGGGTTTGGATCTAGCCGAGTGGGTTTGGGTCGAGCCGAGTGGATTTGCGTCTAGCCGAGTGGGTTTGGGTCTATCCGAGCGGGTTTGGGTCTAGCCGAGTGGGTTTGGGTCTAGCCGAGTGGGTTAGGGTCTAGCCGAGTGGGTTTGGGACTTGCCTAGTGGGTTTGGGTCTAGAAAAGTGGGTTTGGGTCTAGTCGAGCAGGTTTGGGACTTGCCGAGTGGGTTTGGGTGTAGCAAAGTGGGTTTGGGTCTAGCCGAGTGGGTTTGGGTCTAGCCGAGTGGGTTTGGGTCTAGCCGAGTGGGTTTGGGTCTAGCCGAGTGGGTTTGGGTCTAGCCAAGTGGGTTTGGGGCTAGCCGAGTGGGTTTGGGTCTAGCAAAGTGGGTTTAGGTCTAGCCGAGTGGGTTTGGGTCTAGCCGAGTGGTTTTGGGTCCAGCTGAGTGGGTTTGGGTCTAGCCGAATGGGATTGGGTTTAGCCGAGTGGGTTTTGGTGTAGCCGAGTGGGTTTGGGTCTAGCGGAGTGGGTTTGGGTCTAGCCGTGTGTGTTTGGGTCTAGCCGAGTGGGTTTGGGTCTAGCGGAGTGCTTTTGGGTCTAGCGGGGTGGGTTTGGGTCTAGCCGAGTGGGTTTGGGTCAAGCCGAGTGGGTTTGGGTCTAGACGAGTGGGTTTGGGTCTGGCCTAGTGGGTTTGGGTCTATCCGTGTGGGTTTGGGTCTAGCCGAGTCCGTTTGGGTCTAGCCGAGTGGGTTTGGGTCTAGCGGAGTGGGTTTGGGTCTAGCCGAGTGGGTTTGGGTCTAGCCCTGTCCGTTTGGGTCTAGCTGAGTGGGTTTGGGTCTAGCGGAGTGGGTTTGGGTCTAGCCAAGTGGGTTTGGGTCTAGCCGAGTGGGTTTGTGTCTAGCTGAGTGGGTTTGGGTCTAGTCGAGTGGGTTTGGGACTTGCATAGTGGGTTTGGGTCTAGCAAAGTGGGTTTGGGTCTAGAAAAGTGGGTTTGGGTCTATTCGAGTGGGTTTGGGTCTAGCCGAGTGGGTTTGGGTCTAGCCGAGTGGGTTTGGGTCTAGCCGAGTGGGTTTGGGTCCAGCCGAGTGGGTTTGGGTCTAGCCGAGTGGGTTTGGGTCTAGCCGAGTGGGTTTGGGTCTAGCCGAGTGGGTTTGGGTCTAGAAAAGTGGGTTTGGGTCTAGTCGAGTAGGTTGGGACTTGCCGAGTGGGTTTGGGTGTAGCAAAGTGGGTTTGGGTCTAGCCGAGTGGGTTTGGGTCTAGCCGAGTGGGTTTGGGTCTAGCCGAGTGGGTTTGGGTCTAGCCGAGTGGGTTTGGGTCTAGCCGAGTGGGTTTGGGTCTAGCCGAGTGGGTTTGGGTCTAGCCGTGTGGGTTTGGGTTTAGCCGAGTGGGTTTGGGTCTAGCGGAGTGGGTTTGGGTCTAGCCGAGTGGGTTTGGTTCCAGCCGAGTGGATTTGGGTCTAGCCGAGTGGGTTTGGGTCTAGCCGAGTGGTTTTGGGTCTAGCCGAGTGGGTTTACGTCTAGCCGAGTGGGTTTGGGTCTAGCCGAGTGGGTTTGTGTCTAGCGGAGTGGGTTTGGGTCTAGCCGAGTGGGTTTGGGTCTAGCGGAGTGGGTTTGGGTCTAGCCGAGTGGGTTTGGGAATAGCCGAGTGGGTTTGGGTCTAGTCGAGTGGGTTTGGGTCCAGCGGAGTGGGTTTGGGTCTAGCAGAGTGGGTTTGGGTCTAGCCGTGGGGGTTTGGGACTTGCTGAGTGGGTTTGGGTCTAGAAAAGTGGGTTTGGGTCTAGTCGAGTGGGTTTGGGACTTGCATAGTGGGTTTGGGTCTAGCCGAGTGGGTTTTGGTCTAGCCGAGTGGGTTTGGGTCTGGCCGAGTGGGTTTGCGTCTAGCGGAGTGGGTTTGGGTCTAGCCGAGTGGGTTTGGGTCTAGCCGAGTGGGTTTGGGTGTAGCGGAGTGGGTTTGGGTCTAGCCGAGTGGGTTTGGGCCTAGCGGAGTGGGTTTGGGTCTAGCCGAGTGGGTTTGGGACGAGCTGAGTGGGTTTGGGTCGAGCCGAGTGGGTTTGGGTCTAGCCGAATGGGTTTGGGTCTAGCCGAGTGGGTTTGGGTCTAGCCGAGTGGGTTTGGGTCTAGCGGGGTGGGTATGGGTCTAGCAGAGTGGGTTTGGGTCTAGCCGAGTGGGTTTGGGTCTAGCCGAGTGGGTTTGGTTCTTGCCGAGTGGGTTTGGGACTTGCCGAGTGGGTTTGGGTCTAGCCAAGTGGGTTTGGGTCTAGCCGAGTGGGTTTGGGTCTAGCCGAGTGGGTTTGGGTCTAGCCGAGTGGGTGTGGGTCTAGCCGAGTGGGATTGGGTCTAGCCGAGTTGGTTTGGGTCTAGCTGAGTGGGTTTGGTTCTAGCGAGGGGGTTTGGGTCAAGTCGATTGGGTTTGGGTCTAGCCGAGTGGGTTTGGGTCTAGCCGAGTGGGTTTGGGTCTAGCCGAGTGGGTTTGGTTCTAGCCGAGTGGATTTGGGTCTAGCCGAGTGGGTTTGGGTCTAGCCGAGTGGTTTTGGGTCTAGCCGAGTGGGTTTGGGTCTAGCGGAGTGGGTTTGGGTCTAGCCCAGTGGGTTTGGGTCCAGCCGAGTGGGTTTGGGTCTAGCCGAGTATGTTTGGGTCTAGCCGAGTGGGTTTCAGTCTACCCGAGTGGGTTTGGGTCTAGCCGAGTGGGTTTGGGTCTAGCCGAGTGGGTTTGGGTCAAGTCGAGTGGGTTTGGGACTAGCCGAATGGGTTTGGGTCTAGCCGATTGGGTTTGGGTCTAGCCGAGTGGGATTGGGTTTAGCCGAGTGGGTTTGGGTGTAGCCGAGTGGGTTTGGGTGTCGCCGAATCGGTTTGGGTCTTGCCGACTGGGTTTATGTATAGCCGAGTGGGTTTGGGTCTAGCGGAGTGGGTTTGGGTCTAGCGGAGTGGGTTTGGGTCTAGCCGAGTGGGTTTGGGTGTAGCCGAGTGGGTTTGGGTCTAGCCGAGTCGATTTGGGTCTAGCCTAGTGGGTTTGGGTCTATCCGAGCGGGTTTGGGTCTAGCCGAGTGGGTTTGGGTCTAGCCGAGTGGGTTAGGGTCTAGCCGATTGGGTTTGGGACTTGCCGAGTGGGTTTGGGTCTAGAAAAGTGGTTTTGGGTCTAGTCGAGTGGGTTTGGGACATGCCGAGTGGGTTTGGGTCTAGCAAAGTGGGTTTGGGTCTAGCCGAGTGGGTTTGGGTCTAGCCGAGTGGGTTTGGGTATTGACGAGTGCGTTTGGGTCTAGCCGAGTGGGTTTGGGTCTAGCCGAGTGGGTTTGGGTCTAGCCGAGTGGGTTTGGGTCTAGCCGAGTGGGTTCGGGTCTAGCCAAGTGGGTTTGGGTCTAGCGGAGTGGGTTTGGGTCTAGCCGAGTGGGTTTGGTTCTAGCCGAGTGGATTTGGGTCTAGCCGAGTGGGTTTTGGTCTAGGCGAGTGGTTTTGGGTCTAGCCGAGTGGGTTTGGGTCTAGCCGAGTGGGTTTGCATCTCGCCGAGTGGGTTTGGGTCTAGCGGAGTGGGTTTGGGTCTAGCCGAGTGGGTTTGGGTCTAGCGGAGTGGGTTTGGGTCTAGCCGAGTGGGTTTGGGAATAGCCGAGTGGGTTTGGGTCTGGCCGAGTGGGTTTGGGTCCAGCCGAATGGGTTTGGGTCTAGCCGAGTTGGTTTGGGTCTAGCCGAGTGGGTTTGGGTCTAGCAAAATGGGTTTAGGTCTAGCCGAGTGGGTTTGGGTCTAGCCGAGTGGTTTTGGGTCTAGCTGAGTGGGTTTAGGTCTAGCCGAATGGGATTGGGTTTAGCCGAGTGGGTTTTGGTGTAGCCCAGTGGGTTTGGGTCTAGCCGAATCGGTTTGGGTCTAGCCGTGTGTGTTTGGGTCTAGCCGAGTGGGTTTGGGTCTAGCGGAGTGCTTTTGGGTCTAGCGGGGTGGGTTTGGGTCTAGCCGAGTGGGTTTGGGTCAAGCCGAGTGGGTTTGGGTCTAGCCGAGTGGGTTTGGGTCTGGCCTAGTGGGTTTGGGTCTATCCGTGTGGGTTTGGGTCTAGCCGAGTCCGTTTCGGTCTAGCCGAGTGGGTTTGGGTCTAGCGGAGTGGGTTTGGGTCTAGCCGAGTGGGTTTGGGTCTAGCCCAGTCCGTTTGGGTCTAGCTGAGTGGGTTTGGGTCTAGCGGAGTGGGTTTGGGTCTAGCCAAGTGGGTTTGGGTCTAGCCGAGTGGGTTTGTGTCTAGCTGAGTGGGTTTGGGTCTAGTCGAGTGGGTTTGGGACTTGCATAGTGGGTTTGGGTCTAGCAAAGTGGGTTTGGGTCTAGAAAAGTGGGTTTGGGTCTAGTCGAGTGGGTTTGGGACTTGCATAGTGGGTTTGGGTCTAGCAAAATGGGTTTGGGTCTAGCCGAGTGGGTTTGGGTCCAGCCGAGTGGGTTTGGGTCTAGCCGAGTGGGTTTGGGTCTAGCCGAGTGGGTTTGGGTCTAGCCGAGTGGGTTTGGGTTTAGCCGAGTGGGTTTGGGTGTAGCCGAGTGGGTTTGGATCTAGCCGAGTGGGTTTGGGTCGAGCCGAGTGGATTTGCGTCTAGCCTAGTGGGTTTGGGTCTATCCGAGCGGGTTTGGGTCTAGCCGAGTGGGTTTGGGTCTAGCCGAGTGGGTTTGGGTCTAGCCGAGTGGGTTTGGGACTTGCCTAGTGGGTTTGGGTCTAGAAAAGTGGGTTTGGGTCTAGTCGAGTAGGTTTGGGACTTGCCGAGTGGGTTTGGGTGTAGCAAAGTGGGTTTGGGTCTAGCCGAGTGGGTTTGGGTCTAGCCGAGTGGGTTTGGGTCTAGCCGAGTGGGTTTGGGTCTAGCCGAGTGGGTTTGGGTCTAGCCGAGTGGGTTTGGGTCTAGCCGTGTGGGTTTGGGTTTAGCCGAGTGGGTTTGGGTCTAGCGGAGTGGGTTTGGGTCTAGCCCAGTGGGTTTGGTTCCAGCCGAGTGGATTTGGGTCTAGCCGAGTGGGTTTGGGTCTAGCCGAGTGGTTTTGGGTCTAGCCGAGTGGGTTTACGTCTAGCCGAGTGGGTTTGGGTCTAGCCGAGTGGGTTTGTGTCTAGCGGAGTGGGTTTGGGTCTAGCCGAGTGAGTTTGGGTCTAGCGGAGTGGGTTTGGGTCTAGCCGAGTGGGTTTGGGAATAGCCGAGTGGGTTTGGGTCTAGTCGAGTGGGTTTGGGTCCAGCCGAATGGGTTTGGGTCTAGCCGAGTGGGTTTGGGTGCAGCCGAGTGGGTTTGGGTCCAGCGGAGTGGGTTTGGGTCTAGCAGAGTGGGTTTGGGTCTAGCCGTGGGGGTTTGGGACTTGCTGAGTGGGTTTGGGTCTAGAAAAGTGGGTTTGGGTCTAGCCGTGTGTGTTTGGGTCTAGCCGAGTGGGTTTGGGTCTAGCGGAGTGCTTTTGGGTCTAGCGGGGTGGGTTTGGGTCTAGCCGAGTGGGTTTGGGTCAAGCCGAGTGGGTTTGGGTCTAGCCGAGTGGGTTTGGGTCTGGCCTAGTGGGTTTGGGTCTATCCGTGTGGGTTTGGGTCTAGCCGAGTCCGTTTGGGTCTAGCCGAGTGGGTTTGGGTCTAGCGGAGTGGGTTTGGGTCTAGCCGAGCGGGTTTGGGTCTAGCCCAGTCCGTTTGGGTCTAGCTGAGTGGGTTTGGGTCTAGCGGAGTGGGTTTGGGTCTAGCCAAGTGGGTTTGGGTCTAGCCGAGTGGGTTTGTGTCTAGCTGAGTGGGTTTGGGTCTAGTCGAGTGGGTTTGGGACTTGCATAGTGGGTTTGGGTCTAGCAAAGTGGGTTTGGGTCTAGAAAAGAGGGTTTGGGTCTAGTCGAGTGGGTTTGGGACTTGCATAGTGGGTTTGGGTCTAGCAAAATGGGTTTGGGTCTTGCCGAGTGGGTTTGGGTCCAGCCGAGTGGGTTTGGGTCTAGCCGAGTGGGTTTGGGTCTAGCCGAGTGGGTTTGGGTCTAGCCGAGTGGGTTTGGGTTTAGCCGAGTGGGTTTGGATCTAGCCGAGTGGGTTTGGGTCGAGCCGAGTGGATTTGCGTCTAGCCTAGTGGGTTTGGGTCTATCCGAGCGGGTTTGGGTCTAGCCGAGTGGGTTTGGGTCTAGCCGAGTGGGTTAGGGTCTAGCCGAGTGGGTTTGGGACTTGCCTAGTGGGTTTGGGTCTAGAAAAGTGGGTTTGGGTCTAGTCGAGTAGGTTTGGGACTTGCCGAGTGGGTTTGGGTGTAGCAAAGTGGGTTTGGGTCTAGCCGAGTGGGTTTGGGTCTAGCCGAGTGGGTTTGGGTCTAGCCGAGTGGGTTTGGGTCTAGCCGAGTGGGTTTGGGTCTAGCCGAGTGGGTTTGGGTCTAGCCGTGTGGGTTTGGGTTTAGCCGAGTGGGTTTGGGTCTAGCGGAGTGGGTTTGGGTCTAGCCGAGTGGGTTTGGTTCCAGCCGAGTGGATTTGGGTCTAGCCGAGTGGGTTTGGGTCTAGCCGAGTGGTTTTGGGTCTAGCCGAGTGGGTTTACGTCTAGCCGAGTGGGTTTGGGTCTAGCCGAGTGGTTTTGTGTCTAGCGGAGTGGGTTTGGGTCTAGCCGAGTGGGTTTGGGTCTAGCGGAGTGGGTTTGGGTCTAGCCGAGTGGGTTTGGGAATAGCCGAGTGGGTTTGGGTCTAGTCGAGTGGGTTTGGGTCCAGCCGAATGGGTTTGGGTCTAGCCGAGTGGGTTTGGGTGCAGCCGAGTGGGTTTGGGTCCAGCGGAGTGGGTTTGGGTCTAGCAGAGTGGGTTTGGGTCTAGCCGTGGGGGTTTGGGACTTGCTGAGTGGGTTTGGGTCTAGAAAAGTGGGTTTGGGTCTAGTCGAGTGGGTTTGGGACTTGCATAGTGGGTTTGGGTCTAGCCGAGTGGGTTTTGGTCTAGCCGAGTGGGTTTGGGTCTGGCCGAGTGGGTTTGCGTCTAGCGGAGTGGGTTTGGGTCTAGCCGAGTGGGTTTGGGTCTAGCCGAGTGGGTTTGGGTGTAGCGGAGTGGGTTTGGGTCTAGCCGAGTGGGTTTGGGCCTAGCGGAGTGGGTTTGGGTCTAGCCGAGTGGGTTTGGGACGAGCTGAGTGGGTTTGGGTCGAGCCGAGTGGGTTTGGGTCTAGCCGAATGGGTTTGGGTCTAGCCGAGTGGGTTTGGGTCTAGCCGAGTGGGTTTGGGTCTAGCGGAGTGGGTATGGGTCTAGGAGAGTGGGTTTGGGTCTAGCCGAGTGGGTTTGGGTCTAGCCGAGTGGGTTTGGTTCTTGCCGAGTGGGTTTGGGACTTGCCGAGTGGGTTTGGGTCTAGCCAAGTGGGTTTGGGTCTAGCCGAGTGGGTTTGGGTCTAGCCGAGTGGGTTTGGGTCTAGCCGAGTGGGTGTGGGTCTAGCCAAGTGGGATTGGGTCTAGCCGAGTTGGTTTGGGTCTAGCTGAGTGGGTTTGGTTCTAGCGAGGGGGTTTGGGTCAAGTCGACTGGGTTTGGGTCTAGCCGAGTGGGTTTGGGTCTAGCCGAGTGGGTTTGGGTCTAGCCGAGTGGGTTTGGTTCTAGCCGAGTGGATTTGGGTCTAGCCGAGTGGGTTTGGGTCTAGCCGAGTGGTTTTGGGTCTAGCCGAGTGGGTTTGGGTCTAGCGGAGTGGGTTTGGGTCTAGCCCAGTGGGTTTGGGTCCAGCCGAGTGGGTTTGGGTCTAGCCGAGTATGTTTGGGTCTAGCCGAGTGGGTTTCAGTCTACCCGAGTGGGTTTGGGTCTAGCCGAGTGGGTTTGGGTCTAGCCGAGTGGGTTTGGGTCTAGTCGAGTGGGTTTGGGAGTAGCCGAATGGGTTTGGGTCTAGCCGATTGGGTTTGGGTCTAGCCGAGTGGGATTGGGTTTAGCCGAGTGGGTTTGGGTGTAGCCGAGTGGGTTTGGGTGTCGCCGAATCGGTTTGGGTCTTGCCGACTGGGTTTGTGTATAGCCGAGTGGGTTTGGGTCTAGCGGAGTGGGTTTGGGTCTAGCGGAGTGGGTTTGGGTCTAGCCGAGTGGGTTTGGGTGTAGCCGAGTGGGTTTGGGTCTAGCCGAGTCGATTTGGGTCTAGCCTAGTGGGTTTGGGTCTATCCGAGCGGGTTTGGGTCTAGCCGAGTGGGTTTGGGTCCAGCCGAGTGGGTTAGGGTCTAGCCGATTGGGTTTGGGACTTGCCGAGTGGGTTTGGGTCTAGAAAAGTGGGTTTGGGTCTAGTCGAGTGGGTTTGGGACATGCCGAGTGGGTTTGGGTCTAGAAAAGTGGGTTTCGGTCTAGCCGAGTGGGTTTGGGTCTAGCCGAGTGGGTTTGGGTATTGACGAGTGCGTTTGGGTCTAGCCGAGTGGGTTTGGGTCTAGCCGAGTGGGTTTGGGTCTAGCCGAGTGGGTTTGGGTCTAGCCGAGTGGGTTCGGGTCTAGCCAAGTGGGTTTGGGTCTAGCGGAGTGGGTTTGGGTCAAGCCGAGTGGGTTTGGTTCTAGCCGAGTGGATTTGGGTCTAGCCGAGTGGGTTTTGGTCTAGCCGAGTGGTTTTGGGTCTAGCCGAGTGGGTTTGGGTCTAGCCGAGTGGGTTTGCATCTCGCCGAGTGGGTTTGGGTCTAGCTGAGTGGGTTTGGTTCTAGCGAGGGGGTTTGGGTCAAGTCGATTGGGTTTGGGTCTAGCCGAGTGGGTTTGGGTCTAGCCGAGTGGGTTTGGGTCTAGCCGAGTGGGTTTGGGTCTAGCCGAGTGGGTTTGAGTCTAGCCGAGTGGGTTCGGGTCTAGCCAAGTGGGTTTGGGTCTAGCGGAGTGGGTTTGGGTCAAGCCGAGTGGGTTTGGTTCTAGCCGAGTGGATTTGGGTCTAGCCGAGTGGGTTTTGGTCTAGCCGAGTGGTTTTGGGTCTAGCCGAGTGGGTTTGGGTCTAGCCGAGTGGGTTTGCATCTCGCCGAGTGGGTTTGGGTCTAGCGGAGTGGGTTTGGGTCTAGCCGAGTGGGTTTGGGTCTAGCGGAGTGGGTTTGGGTCTAGCCGAGTGGGTTTGGGTCTAGCCGAGTGGGTTTGGGTCTGGCCGAGTGGGTTTGGGTCCAGCCGAATGGGTTTGGGTCTAGCCGAGTTGGTTTGGGTCTAGCCGAGTGGGTTTGGGTCTGGCCGAGTGGGTTTGGGTCCAGCCGAATGGGTTTGGGTCTAGCCAAGTGGGTTTGGGAATAGCCGAGTGGGTTTGGGTCTAGCCGAGTGGGTTTGGGTGTAGCCGAGTGAGTTTGGGTCTAGGGGAGTGGGTTTGGGTCTAGCCGAGTGGGTTTTAGTCTACCCGAGTGTGTTTGGGTTTAGCCGAGTGTGTTTGGGTCCAGCCGAATGGGTTTGGTTCTAGCCGAGTGGATTTGGGTCTCGCCGAGTGGGTTTGGGTCTAGCCCAGTGGGTTTGGGTCCAGTGGAGTGGGTTTCAGTCTAGCAGAGTGGGTTTGGGTCTAGCCGAGTGGATTTGGGACTTGCTGAGTGGGTTTGGGTCTAGAAAAGTGGGTTTGGGTCTAGAAAAGTGGGTTTGGGTCTAGTCGAGTGGGTTTGGGACTTGCATAGTGGGTTTGGGTCTAGCAAAATGGGTTTGGGTCTAGCCGAGTGGGGTAGGGTCTAGCCGAGTGGGTTTGGGACTTGCCTAGTGGGTTTGGGTCTAGAAAAGTGGGTTTGGGTCTAGTCGAGTGGGTTTGGGACTTGCCGAGTGGGTTTGGGTCTAGCAAAGTGGGTTTGGGTCTAGCCGAGTGGGTTTGGGTCTAGCCGAGTGGGTTTGGGTCTAACCGAGTGGGTTTGGGTCTAGCCGAGTGGGTTTGGGTCTAGCCGAGTGGGTTTGGGCCTAGCCGAGTGGGTTTGGGTCTAGCCGAGTGGGTTTGGGTCTAGCCGAGTGGGTTTTGGGTCTAGCCGAGTGGGTTTGGTTCTGGCCGAGTGGGTTTGGGTCTAGCGGAGTGGGTTTGGGTCTAGCCGAGTGGGTTTGGGTCTAGTCGAGTGGGTTTGGGTGTAGCGGAGTGAGTTTGGGTCTAGCCGAGTGGGTTTGGGCCTAGCGGAGTGGGTTTGGGTCTAGCCGAGCGGGTTTGGGACGAGCCGAGTGGGTTTGGGTCGAGCCGAGTGGGTTTGGGTCTAGCCGAATGGGTTTGGGTCTAGCCGAGTGGGTTTGGGTCTAGCCGAGTGGGTTTGGGTCTAGCGGAGTGGGTATGGGTCTAGCAGAGTGGGTTTGGGTCTAGCCGAGTGGGTTTGGGTCTAGCCGAGTGGGTTTGGTTCTTGCCGAGTGGGTTTGGGACTTGCCGAGTGGGTTTGGGTCTAGCCAAGTGGGTTTGGGTCTAGCCGAGTGGGTTTGGGTCTAGCCGAGTGGGTTTGGGTCTAGCCGAGTGGGTGTGGGTCTAGCCAAGTGGGATTGGGTCTAGCCGAGTTGGTTTGGGTCTAGCTGAGTGGGTTTGGTTCTAGCGAGGGGGTTTGGGTCAAGTCGATTGGGTTTGGGTCTAGCCGAGTGGGTTTAGGTCTAGCCGAGTGGGTTTGGGTCTAGCCGAGTGGGTTTGGTTCTAGCCGAGTGGATTTGGGTCTAGCCGAGTGGGTTTGGGTCTAGCCGAGTGGTTTTGGGTCTAGCCGAGTGGGTTTGGGTCTAGCGGAGTGGGTTTGGGTCTAGCCCAGTGGGTTTGGGTCCAGCCGAGTGGGTTTGGGTCTAGCCGAGTATGTTTGGGTCTAGCCGAGTGGGTTTCAGTCTACCCGAGTGGGATTGGGTCTAGCCGAGTTGGTTTGGGTCTAGCTGAGTGGGTTTGGTTCTAGCGAGGGGGTTTGGGTCAAGTCGATTGGGTTTGGGTCTAGCCGAGTGGGTTTGGGTCTAGCCGAGTGGGTTTGGGTCTAGCCGAGTGGGTTTGGTTCTAGCCGAGTGGATTTGGGTCTAGCCGAGTGGGTTTGGGTCTAGCCGAGTGGTTTTGGGTCTAGCCGAGTGGGTTTGGGTCTAGCGGAGTGGGTTTGGGTCTAGCCCAGTGGGTTTGGGTCCAGCCGAGTGGGTTTGGGTCTAGCCGAGTATGTTTGGGTCTAGCCGAGTGGGTTTCAGTCTACCCGAGTGGGTTTGGGTCTAGCCGAGTGGGTTTGGGTCTAGCCGAGTGGGTTTGGGTCTAGTCGAGTGGGTTTGGGAGTAGCCGAATGGGTTTGGGTCTAGCCGATTGGGTTTGGGTCTAGCCGAGTGGGATTGGGTTTAGCCGAGTGGGTTTGGGTGTAGCCGAGTGGGTTTGGGTGTCGCCGAATCGGTTTGGGTCTTGCCGACTGGGTTTGTGTATAGCCGAGTGGGTTTGGGTCTAGCGGAGTGGGTTTGGGTCTAGCGGAGTGGGTTTGGGTCTAGCCGAGTGGGTTTGGGTGTAGCCGAGTGGGTTTGGGTCTAGCCGAGTCGATTTGGGTCTAGCCTAGTGGGTTTGGGTCTATCCGAGCGGGTTTGGGTCTAGCCGAGTGGGTTTGGGTCTAGCCGAGTGGGTTAGGGTCTAGCCGATTGTGTTTGGGACTTGCCGAGTGGGTTTGGGTCTAGAAAAGTGGGTTTGGGTCTAGTCGAGTGGGTTTGGGACATGCCGAGTGGGTTTGGGTCTAGCAAAGTGGGTTTCGGTCTAGCCGAGTGGGTTTGGGTCTAGCCGAGTGGGTTTGGGTATTGACGAGTGCGTTTGGGTCTAGCCGAGTGGGTTTGGGTCTGGCCTAGTGGGTTTGGGTCTAGCCGAGTGGGTTTGGGTCTAGCCGAGTGGGTTCGGGTCTAGCCAAGTGGGTTTGGGTCTAGCGGAGTTGGTTTGGGTCTAGCCGAGTGGGTTTGGTTCTAGCCGAGTGGATTTGGGTCTAGCCGAGTGGGTTTTGGTCTAGCCGAGTGGTTTTGGGTCTAGCCGAGTGGGTTTGGGTCTAGCCGAGTGGGTTTGCATCTCGCCGAGTGGGTTTGGGTCTAGCGGAGTGGGTTTGGGTCTAGCCGAGTGGGTTTGGGTCTAGCGGAGTGGGTTTGGGTCTAGCCGAGTGGGTTTGGGAATAGCCGAGTGGGTTTGGGTCTGGCCGAGTGGGTTTGGGTCCAGCCGAATGGGTTTGGGTCTAGCCGAGTTGGTTTGGGTCTAGCTGAGTGAGTTTGGTTCTAGCGAGGGGGTTTGGGTCAAGTCGATTGGGTTTGGGTCTAGCCGAGTGGGTTTGGGTCTAGCCGAGTGGGTTTGGGTCTAGCCGAGTGGGTTTGGTTCTTGCCGAGTGGGTTTGGGAATAGCCGAGTGGGTTTGGGTCTAGCCGAGTGGGTTTGGGTGTAGCCGAGTGAGTTTGGGTCTAGGGGAGTGGGTTTGGGTCTAGCCGAGTGGGTTTGAGTCTACCCGAGTGTGTTTGGGTTTAGCCGAGTGTGTTTGGGTCCAGCCGAATGGGTTTGGTTCTAGCCGAGTGTATTTGGGTCTCGCCGAGTGGGTTTGGGTCTAGCCCAGTGGGTTTGGGTCCAGTGGAGTGGGTTTGGGTCTAGCAGAGTGGGTTTGGGTCTAGCCGAGTGGGTTTGGGACTTGCTGAGTGGGTTTGGGTCTAGAAAAGTGGGTTTGGGTCTAGTCGAGTGGGTTTGGGACTTGCATAGTGGGTTTGGGTCTAGCAAAATGGGTTTGGGTCTAGCCGAGTGGGTTTGGGTCTAGCCGAGTGGGGTAGGGTCTAGCCGAGTGGGTTTGGGACTTGCCTAGTGGGTTTGGGTCTAGAAAAGTGGGTTTGGGTCTAGTCGAGTGGGTTTGGGACTTGCCGAGTGGGTTTGGGTCTAGCAAAGTGGGTTTGGGTCTAGCCGAGTGGGTTTGGGTCTAGCCGAGTGGGTTTGGGTCTAACCGAGTGGGTTTGGGTCTAGCCGAGTGGGTTTGGGTCTAGCCGAGTGGGTTTGGGCCTAGCCGAGTGGGTTTGGGTCTAGCCGAGTGGGTTTGGGTCTAGCCGAGTGGGTTTTGGGTCTAGCCGAGTGGGTTTGGTTCTGGCCGAGTGGGTTTGGGTCTAGCGGAGTGGGTTTGGGTCTAGCCGAGTGGGTTTGGGTCTAGCCGAGTGGGTTTGGGTCTAGCCGAGTGGGTTTGGGTCTAGCCGAGTGGGTTTGGGTCTAGCCGTGTGGGTTTGGGTTTAGCCGAGTGGGTTTGGGTCTAGCGGAGTGGGTTTGGGTCTAGCCGAGTGGGTTTGGGTCTAGCCGAGTGGGTTTGGGTCTAGCCGAGTGGGTTTGGGTCTAGCCGAGTGGGTTTGGGTCTAGCCGAGTGGGTTTGGGTCTAGCCGTGTGGGTTTGGGTTTAGCCGAGTGGGTTTGGGTCTAGCGGAGTGGGTTTGGGTCTAGCCGAGTGGGTTTGGTTCCAGCCGAGTGGATTTGGGTCTAGCCGAGTGGGTTTGGGTCTAGCCGAGTGGTTTTGGGTCTAGCCGAGTGGGTTTACGTCTAGCCGAGTGGGTTTGGGTCTAGCCGAGTGGGTTTGTGTCTAGCGGAGTGGGTTTGGGTCTAGCCGAGTGGGTTTGGGTCTAGCGGAGTGGGTTTGGGTCTAGCCGAGTGGGTTTGGGAATAGCCGAGTGGGTTTGGGTCTAGTCGAGTGGGTTTGGGTCCAGCCAAATGGGTTTGGGTCTAGCCGAGTGGGTTTGGGTCTAGCGGAGTGGGTTTGGGTCTAGCCCAGTGGGTTTGGGTCCAGCCGAGTGGGTTTGGGTCTAGCCGAGTATGTTTGGGTCTAGCCGAGTGGGTTTCAGTCTACCCGAGTGGGTTTGGGTCTAGCCGAGTGGGTTTGGGTCTAGCCGAGTGGGTTTGGGTCTAGTCGAGTGGGTTTGGGAGTAGCCGAATGGGTTTGGGTCTAGCCGATTGGGTTTGGGTCTAGCCGAGTGGGATTGGGTTTAGCCGAGTGGGTTTGGGTGTAGCCGAGTGGGTTTGGGTGTCGCCGAATCGGTTTGGGTCTTGCCGACTGGGTTTGTGTATAGCCGAGTGGGTTTGGGTCTAGCGGAGTGGGTTTGGGTCTAGCGGAGTGGGTTTGGGTCTAGCCGAGTGGGTTTGGGTGTAGCCGAGTGGGTTTGGGTCTAGCCGAGTCGATTTGGGTCTAGCCTAGTGGGTTTGGGTCTATCCGAGCGGGTTTGGGTCTAGCCGAGTGGGTTTGGGTCTAGCCGAGTGGGTTAGGGTCTAGCCGATTGTGTTTGGGACTTGCCGAGTGGGTTTGGGTCTAGAAAAGTGGGTTTGGGTCTAGTCGAGTGGGTTTGGGACATGCCGAGTGGGTTTGGGTCTAGCAAAGTGGGTTTCGGTCTAGCCGAGTGGGTTTGGGTCTAGCCGAGTGGGTTTGGGTATTGACGAGTGCGTTTGGGTCTAGCCGAGTGGGTTTGGGTCTGGCCTAGTGGGTTTGGGTCTAGCCGAGTGGGTTTGGGTCTAGCCGAGTGGGTTCGGGTCTAGCCAAGTGGGTTTGGGTCTAGCGGAGTTGGTTTGGGTCTAGCCGAGTGGGTTTGGTTCTAGCCGAGTGGATTTGGGTCTAGCCGAGTGGGTTTTGGTCTAGCCGAGTGGTTTTGGGTCTAGCCGAGTGGGTTTGGGTCTAGCCGAGTGGGTTTGCATCTCGCCGAGTGGGTTTGGGTCTAGCGGAGTGGGTTTGGGTCTAGCCGAGTGGGTTTGGGTCTAGCGGAGTGGGTTTGGGTCTAGCCGAGTGGGTTTGGGAATAGCCGAGTGGGTTTGGGTCTGGCCGAGTGGGTTTGGGTCCAGCCGAATGGGTTTGGGTCTAGCCGAGTTGGTTTGGGTCTAGCTGAGTGAGTTTGGTTCTAGCGAGGGGGTTTGGGTCAAGTCGATTGGGTTTGGGTCTAGCCGAGTGGGTTTGGGTCTAGCCGAGTGGGTTTGGGTCTAGCCGAGTGGGTTTGGTTCTTGCCGAGTGGGTTTGGGAATAGCCGAGTGGGTTTGGGTCTAGCCGAGTGGGTTTGGGTGTAGCCGAGTGAGTTTGGGTCTAGGGGAGTGGGTTTGGGTCTAGCCGAGTGGGTTTGAGTCTACCCGAGTGTGTTTGGGTTTAGCCGAGTGTGTTTGGGTCCAGCCGAATGGGTTTGGTTCTAGCCGAGTGTATTTGGGTCTCGCCGAGTGGGTTTGGGTCTAGCCCAGTGGGTTTGGGTCCAGTGGAGTGGGTTTGGGTCTAGCAGAGTGGGTTTGGGTCTAGCCGAGTGGGTTTGGGACTTGCTGAGTGGGTTTGGGTCTAGAAAAGTGGGTTTGGGTCTAGTCGAGTGGGTTTGGGACTTGCATAGTGGGTTTGGGTCTAGCAAAATGGGTTTGGGTCTAGCCGAGTGGGTTTGGGTCTAGCCGAGTGGGGTAGGGTCTAGCCGAGTGGGTTTGGGACTTGCCTAGTGGGTTTGGGTCTAGAAAAGTGGGTTTGGGTCTAGTCGAGTGGGTTTGGGACTTGCCGAGTGGGTTTGGGTCTAGCAAAGTGGGTTTGGGTCTAGCCGAGTGGGTTTGGGTCTAGCCGAGTGGGTTTGGGTCTAACCGAGTGGGTTTGGGTCTAGCCGAGTGGGTTTGGGTCTAGCCGAGTGGGTTTGGGCCTAGCCGAGTGGGTTTGGGTCTAGCCGAGTGGGTTTGGGTCTAGCCGAGTGGGTTTTGGGTCTAGCCGAGTGGGTTTGGTTCTGGCCGAGTGGGTTTGGGTCTAGCGGAGTGGGTTTGGGTCTAGCCGAGTGGGTTTGGGTCTAGCCGAGTGGGTTTGGGTCTAGCCGAGTGGGTTTGGGTCTAGCCGAGTGGGTTTGGGTCTAGCCGTGTGGGTTTGGGTTTAGCCGAGTGGGTTTGGGTCTAGCGGAGTGGGTTTGGGTCTAGCCGAGTGGGTTTGGGTCTAGCCGAGTGGGTTTGGGTCTAGCCGAGTGGGTTTGGGTCTAGCCGAGTGGGTTTGGGTCTAGCCGAGTGGGTTTGGGTCTAGCCGTGTGGGTTTGGGTTTAGCCGAGTGGGTTTGGGTCTAGCGGAGTGGGTTTGGGTCTAGCCGAGTGGGTTTGGTTCCAGCCGAGTGGATTTGGGTCTAGCCGAGTGGGTTTGGGTCTAGCCGAGTGGTTTTGGGTCTAGCCGAGTGGGTTTACGTCTAGCCGAGTGGGTTTGGGTCTAGCCGAGTGGGTTTGTGTCTAGCGGAGTGGGTTTGGGTCTAGCCGAGTGGGTTTGGGTCTAGCGGAGTGGGTTTGGGTCTAGCCGAGTGGGTTTGGGAATAGCCGAGTGGGTTTGGGTCTAGTCGAGTGGGTTTGGGTCCAGCCAAATGGGTTTGGGTCTAGCCGAGTGGGTTTGGGTGCAGCCGAGTGGGTTTGGGTCCAGCGGAGTGGGTTTGGGTCTAGCAGAGTGGGTTTGGGTCTAGCCGTGTGGGTTTGGGACTTGCTGAGTGGGTTTGGGTCTAGAAAAGTGGGTTTGGGTCTAGTCCTGTGGGTTTGGGACTTGCATAGTGGGTTTGGGTCTAGCCGAGTGGGTTTTGGTCTAGCCGAGTGGGTTTGGGTCTGGCCGAGTGGGTTTGCGTCTAGCGGAGTGGGTTTGGGTCTAGCCGAGTGGGTTTGGGTCTAGCCGAGTGGGTTTGGGTGTAGCGGAGTGGGTTAGGGTCTAGCCGATTGGGTTTGGGACTTGCCGAGTGGGTTTGGGTCTAGAAAAGTGGGTTTGGGTCTAGTCGAGTGGGTTTGGGACATGCCGAGTGGGTTTGGGTCTAGCAAAGTGGGTTTCGGTCTAGCCGAGTGGGTTTGGGTCTAGCCGAGTGGGTTTGGGTATTGACGAGTGCGTTTGGGTCTAGCCGAGTGGGTTTGGGTCTAGCCGAGTGGGTTTGGGTCTAGCCGAGTGGGTTTGGGTCTAGCCGAGTGGGTTCGGGTCTAGCCAAGTGGGTTTGGGTCTAGCGGAGTGGGTTTGGGTCAAGCCGAGTGGGTTTGGTTCTAGCCGAGTGGATTTGGGTCTAGCCGAGTGGGTTTTGGTCTAGCCGAGTGGTTTTGGGTCTAGCCGAGTGGGTTTGGGTCTAGCCGAGTGGGTTTGCATCTCGGCGAGTGGGTTTGGGTCTAGCGGAGTGGGTTTGGGTCTAGCCGAGTGGGTTTGGGTCTAGCGGAGTGGGTTTGGGTCTAGCCGAGTGGGTTTGGGAATAGCCGAGTGGGTTTGGGTCTGGCCGAGTGGGTTTGGGTCCAGCCGAATGGGTTTGGGTCTAGCCGAGTTGGTTTGGGTCTAGCTGAGTGGGTTTGGTTCTAGCGAGGGGGTTTGGGTCAAGTCGATTGGGTTTGGGTCGAGCCGAGTGGGTTTGGGTCTAGCCGAGTGGGTTTGGGTCTAGCCGAGTGGGTTTGGTTCTAGCCAAGTGGGTTTGGGAATAGCCGAGTGGGTTTGGGTCTAGCCGAGTGGGTTTGGGTGTAGCCGAGTGAGTTTGGGTCTAGGGGAGTGGGTTTGGGTCTAGCCGAGTGGGTTTGAGTCTACCCGAGTGTGTTTGGGTTTAGCCGAGTGTGTTTGGGTCCAGCGGAATGGGTTTGGTTCTAGCCGAGTGGATTTGGGTCTCGCCGAGTGGGTTTGGGTCTAGCCCAGTGGGTTTGGGTCCAGTGGAGTGGGTTTGGGTCTAGCAGAGTGGGTTTGGGTCTAGCCGAGTGGATTTGGCACTTGCTGAGTGGGTTTGGGTCTAGAAAAGTGGGTTTGGGTCTAGTCGAGTGGGTTTGGGACTTGCATAGTGGGTTTGGGTCTAGCAAAATGGGTTTGGGTCTAGCCGAGTGGGTTTGGGTCTAGCCGAGTGGGGTAGGGTCTAGCCGAGTGGGTTTGGGACTTGCCTAGTGGGTTTGGGTCTAGAAAAGTGGGTTTGGGTCTAGTCGAGTGGGTTTGGGACTTGCCGAGTGGGTTTGGGTCTAGCAAATTGGGTTTGGGTCTAGCCGAGTGGGTTTGGGTCTAGCCGAGTGGGTTTGGGTCTAACCGAGTGGGTTTGGGTCTAGCCGAGTGGGTTTGGGTCTAGCCGAGTGGGTTTGGGCCTAGCCGAGTGGGTTTGGGTCTAGCCGAGTGGGTTTGGGTCTAGCCGAGTGGGTTTTGGGTCTAGCCGAGTGGGTTTGGTTCTGGCCCAGTGGGTTTGGGTCTAGCGGAGTGGGTTTGGGTCTAGCCGAGTGGGTTTGGGTCTAGTCGAGTGGGTTTGGGTGTAGCGGAGTGAGTTTGGGTCTAGCCGAGTGGGTTTGGGCCTAGCGGAGTGGGTTTGGGTCTAGCCGAGCGGGTTTGGGACGAGCCGAGTGGGTTTGGGTCGAGCCGAGTGGGTTTGGGTCTAGCCGAATGGGTTTGGGTCTAGCCGAGTGGGTTTGGGTCTAGCCGAGTGGGTTTGGGTCTAGCGGAGTGGGTATGGGTCTAGCAGAGTGGGTTTGGGTCTAGCCAAGTGGGTTTGGGTCTAGCCGAGTGGGTTTGGGTCTAGCCGAGTGGGTTTGGGTCTAGCCGAGTGGGTGTGGGTCTAGCCAAGTGGGATTGGGTCTAGCCGAGTTGGTTTGGGTCTAGCTGAGTGGGTTTGGTTCTAGCGAGGGGGTTTGGGTCAAGTCGATTGGGTTTGGGTCTAGCCGAGTGGGTTTGGGTCTAGCCGAGTGGGTTTGGGTCTAGCCGAGTGGGTTTGGTTCTAGCCGAGTGGATTTGGGTCTAGCCGAGTGGGTTTGGGTCTAGCCGAGTGGTTTTGTGTCTAGCCGAGTGGGTTTGGGTCTAGCGGAGTGGGTTTGGGTCTAGCCCAGTGGGTTTGGGTCCAGCCGAGTGGGTTTGGGTCTAGCCGAGTATGTTTGGGTCTAGCCGAGTGGGTTTCAGTCTACCCGAGTGGGATTGGGTCTAGCCGAGTTGGTTTGGGTCTAGCTGAGTGGGTTTGGTTCTAGCGAGGGGGTTTGGGTCAAGTCGATTGGGTTTGGGTCTAGCCGAGTGGGTTTGGGTCTAGCCGAGTGGGTTTGGGTCTAGCCGAGTGGGTTTGGTTCTAGCCGAGTGGATTTGGGTCTAGCCGAGTGGGTTTGGGTCTAGCCGAGTGGTTTTGGGTCTAGCCGAGTGGGTTTGGGTCTAGCGGAGTGGGTTTGGGTCTAGCCCAGTGGGTTTGGGTCCAGCCGAGTGGGTTTGGGTCTAGCCGAGTATGTTTGGGTCTAGCCGAGTGGGTTTCAGTCTACCCGAGTGGGTTTGGGTCTAGCCGAGTGGGTTTGGGTCTAGCCGAGTGGGTTTGGGTGTAGTCGAGTGGGTTTGGGAGTAGCCGAATGGGTTTGGGTCTAGCCGATTGGGTTTGGGTCTAGCCGAGTGGGATTGGGTTTAGCCGAGTGGGTTTGGGTGTAGCCGAGTGGGTTTGGGTGTCGCCGAATCGGTTTGGGTCTTGCCGACTGGGTTTGTGTATAGCCGAGTGGGTTTGGGTCTAGCCGAGTGGGTTTTGGTCTAGCCGAGTGGTTTTGGGTCTAGCCGAGTGGGTTTGGGTCTAGCCGAGTGGGTTTGCATCTCGCCGAGTGGGTTTGGGTCTAGCGGAGTGGGTTTGGGTCTAGCCGAGTGGGTTTGGGTCTAGCGGAGTGGGTTTGGGTCTAGCCGAGTGGGTTTGGGAATAGCCGAGTGGGTTTGGGTCTGGCCGAGTGGGTTTGGGTCCAGCCGAATGGGTTTGGGTCTAGCCGAGTTGGTTTGGGTCTAGCTGAGTGGGTTTGGTTCTAGCGAGGGGGTTTGGGTCAAGTCGATTGGGTTTGGGTCGAGCCGAGTGGGTTTGGGTCTAGCCGAGTGGGTTTGGGTCTAGCCGAGTGGGTTTGGTTCTAGCCAAGTGGGTTTGGGAATAGCCGAGTGGGTTTGGGTCTAGCCGAGTGGGTTTGGGTGTAGCCGAGTGAGTTTGGGTCTAGGGGAGTGGGTTTGGGTCTAGCCGAGTGGGTTTGAGTCTACCCGAGTGTGTTTGGGTTTAGCCGAGTGTGTTTGGGTCCAGCCGAATGGGTTTGGTTCTAGCCGAGTGGATTTGGGTCTCGCCGAGTGGGTTTGGGTCTAGCCCAGTGGGTTTGGGTCCAGTGGAGTGGGTTTGGGTCTAGCAGAGTGGGTTTGGGTCTAGCCGAGTGGATTTGGCACTTGCTGAGTGGGTTTGGGTCTAGAAAAGTGGGTTTGGGTCTAGTCGAGTGGGTTTGGGACTTGCATAGTGGGTTTGGGTCTAGCAAAATGGGTTTGGGTCTAGCCGAGTGGGTTTGGGTCTAGCCGAGTGGGGTAGGGTCTAGCCGAGTGGGTTTGGGACTTGCCTAGTGGGTTTGGGTCTAGAAAAGTGGGTTTGGGTCTAGTCGAGTGGGTTTGGGACTTGCCGAGTGGGTTTGGGTCTAGCAAATTGGGTTTGGGTCTAGCCGAGTGGGTTTGGGTCTAGCCGAGTGGGTTTGGGTCTAACCGAGTGGGTTTGGGTCTAGCCGAGTGGGTTTGGGTCTAGCCGAGTGGGTTTGGGCCTAGCCGAGTGGGTTTGGGTCTAGCCGAGTGGGTTTGGGTCTAGCCGAGTGGGTTTTGGGTCTAGCCGAGTGGGTTTGGTTCTGGCCCAGTGGGTTTGGGTCTAGCGGAGTGGGTTTGGGTCTAGCCGAGTGGGTTTGGGTCTAGTCGAGTGGGTTTGGGTGTAGCGGAGTGAGTTTGGGTCTAGCCGAGTGGGTTTGGGCCTAGCGGAGTGGGTTTGGGTCTAGCCGAGCGGGTTTGGGACGAGCCGAGTGGGTTTGGGTCGAGCCGAGTGGGTTTGGGTCTAGCCGAATGGGTTTGGGTCTAGCCGAGTGGGTTTGGGTCTAGCCGAGTGGGTTTGGGTCTAGCGGAGTGGGTATGGGTCTAGCAGAGTGGGTTTGGGTCTAGCCAAGTGGGTTTGGGTCTAGCCGAGTGGGTTTGGGTCTAGCCGAGTGGGTTTGGGTCTAGCCGAGTGGGTGTGGGTCTAGCCAAGTGGGATTGGGTCTAGCCGAGTTGGTTTGGGTCTAGCTGAGTGGGTTTGGTTCTAGCGAGGGGGTTTGGGTCAAGTCGATTGGGTTTGGGTCTAGCCGAGTGGGTTTGGGTCTAGCCGAGTGGGTTTGGGTCTAGCCGAGTGGGTTTGGTTCTAGCCGAGTGGATTTGGGTCTAGCCGAGTGGGTTTGGGTCTAGCCGAGTGGTTTTGTGTCTAGCCGAGTGGGTTTGGGTCTAGCGGAGTGGGTTTGGGTCTAGCCCAGTGGGTTTGGGTCCAGCCGAGTGGGTTTGGGTCTAGCCGAGTATGTTTGGGTCTAGCCGAGTGGGTTTCAGTCTACCCGAGTGGGATTGGGTCTAGCCGAGTTGGTTTGGGTCTAGCTGAGTGGGTTTGGTTCTAGCGAGGGGGTTTGGGTCAAGTCGATTGGGTTTGGGTCTAGCCGAGTGGGTTTGGGTCTAGCCGAGTGGGTTTGGGTCTAGCCGAGTGGGTTTGGTTCTAGCCGAGTGGATTTGGGTCTAGCCGAGTGGGTTTGGGTCTAGCCGAGTGGTTTTGGGTCTAGCCGAGTGGGTTTGGGTCTAGCGGAGTGGGTTTGGGTCTAGCCCAGTGGGTTTGGGTCCAGCCGAGTGGGTTTGGGTCTAGCCGAGTATGTTTGGGTCTAGCCGAGTGGGTTTCAGTCTACCCGAGTGGGTTTGGGTCTAGCCGAGTGGGTTTGGGTCTAGCCGAGTGGGTTTGGGTGTAGTCGAGTGGGTTTGGGAGTAGCCGAATGGGTTTGGGTCTAGCCGATTGGGTTTGGGTCTAGCCGAGTGGGATTGGGTTTAGCCGAGTGGGTTTGGGTGTAGCCGAGTGGGTTTGGGTGTCGCCGAATCGGTTTGGGTCTTGCCGACTGGGTTTGTGTATAGCCGAGTGGGTTTGGGTCTAGCGGAGTGGGTTTGGGTCTAGCGGAGTGGGTTTGGGTCTAGCCGAATGGGTTTGGGTGTAGCCGAGTGGGTTTGGGTCAAGCCGAGTCGATTTGGGTCTAGCCTAGTGGGTTTGGGTCTATCCGAGCGGGTTTGGGTCTAGCCGAGTGGGTTTGGGTCTAGCCGAGTGGGTTAGGGTCTAGCCGATTGGGTTTGGGACTTGCCGAGTGGGTTTGGGTCTAGAAAAGTGGGTTTGGGTCTAGTCGAGTGGGTTTGGGACATGCCGAGTGGGTTTGGGTCTAGCAAAGTGGGTTTCGGTCTAGCCGAGTGGGTTTGGGTCTAGCCGAGTGGGTTTGGGTATTGACGAGTGCGTTTGGGTCTAGCCGAGTGGGTTTGGGTCTGGCCGAGTGGGTTTGGGTCTAGCCGAGTGGGTTTGGGTCTAGCCGAGTGGGTTCGGGTCTAGCCAAGTGGGTTTGGGTCTAGCGGAGTGGGTTTGGGTCTAGCCGAGTGGGTTTGGTTCTAGCCGAGTGGATTTGGGTCTAGCCGAGTGGGTTTTGGTCTAGCCGAGTGGTTTTGGGTCTAGCCGAGTGGGTTTGGGTCTAGCCGAGTGGGTTTGCATCTCGCCGAGTGGGTTTGGGTCTAGCGGAGTGGGTTTGGGTCTAGCCGAGTGGGTTTGGGTCTAGCGGAGTGGGTTTGGGTCTAGCCGAGTGGGTTTGGGAATAGCCGAGTGGGTTTGGGTCTGGCCGAGTGGGTTTGGGTCCAGCCGAATGGGTTTGGGTCTAGCCGAGTTGGTTTGGGTCTAGCTGAGTGAGTTTGGTTCTAGCGAGGGGGTTTGGGTCAAGTCGATTGGGTTTGGGTCTAGCCGAGTGGGTTTGGGTCTAGCCGAGTGGGTTTGGGTCTAGCCGAGTGGGTTTGCTTCTAGCCGAGTGGGTTTGGGAATAGCCGAGTGGGTTTGGGTCTAGCCGAGTGGGTTTGGGTGTAGCCGAGTGAGTTTGGGTCTAGGGGAGTGGGTTTGGGTCTAGCCGAGTGGGTTTGAGTCTACCCGAGTGTGTTTGGGTTTAGCCGAGTGTGTTTGGGTCCAGCCGAATGGGTTTGGTTCTAGCCGAGTGGATTTGGGTCTCGCCGAGTGGGTTTGGGTCTAGCCCAGTGGGTTTGGGTCCAGTGGAGTGGGTTTGGGTCTAGCAGAGTGGGTTTGGGTCTAGCCGAGTGGGTTTGGGATTTGCTGAGTGGGTTTGGGTCTAGAAAAGTGGGTTTGGGTCTAGTCGAGTGGGTTTGGGACTTGCATAGTGGGTTTGGGTCTAGCAAAATGGGTTTGGGTCTAGCCGAGTGGGTTTGGGTCTAGCCGAGTGGGGTAGGGTCTAGCCGAGTGGGTTTGGGACTTGCCTAGTGGGTTTGGGTCTAGAAAAGTGGGTTTGGGTCTAGTCGAGTGGGTTTGGGACTTGCCGAGTGGGTTTGGGTCTAGCAAAGTGGGTTTGGGTCTAGCCGAGTGGGTTTGGGTCTAGCCGAGTGGGTTTGGGTCTAACCGAGTGGGTTTGGGTCTAGCCGAGTGGGTTTGGGTCTAGCCGAGTGGGTTTGGGCCTAGCCGAGTGGGTTTGGGTCTAGCCGAGTGGGTTTGGGTCTAGCCGAGTGGGTTTTGGGTCTAGCCGAGTGGGTTTGGTTCTGGCCGAGTGGGTTTGGGTCTAGCGGAGTGGGTTTGGGTCTAGCCGAGTGGGTTTGGGTCTAGTCGAGTGGGTTTGGGTGTAGCGGAGTGAGTTTGGGTCTAGCCGAGTGGGTTTGGGCCAAGCGGAGTGGGTTTGGGTCTAGCCGAGCGGGTTTGGGACGAGCCGAGTGGGTTTGGGTCGAGCCGAGTGGGTTTGGGTCTAGCCGAATGGGTTTGGGTCTAGCCGAGTGGGTTTGGGTCTAGCCGAGTGGGTTTGCGTCTAGCGGAGTGGGTATGGGTCTAGCAGAGTGGGTTTGGGTCTAGCCGAGTGGGTTTGGGTCTAGCCGAGTGGGTTTGGTTCTTGCCGAGTGGGTTTGGGACTTGCCGAGTGGGTTTGGGTCTAGCCAAGTGGGTTTGGGTCTAGCCGAGTGGGTTTGGGTCTAGCCGAGTGGGTTTGGGTCTAGCCGAGTGGGTGTGGGTCTAGCCAAGTGGGATTGGGTCTAGCCGAGTTGGTTTGGGTCTAGCTGAGTGGGTTTGGTTCTAGCGAGGGGGTTTGGGTCAAGTCGATTGGGTTTGGGTCTAGCCGAGTGGGTTTGGGTCTAGCCGAGTGGGTTTGGGTCTAGCCGAGTGGGTTTGGTTCTAGCCGAGTGGATTTGGGTCTAGCCGAGTGGGTTTGGGTCTAGCCGAGTGGTTTTGGGTCTAGCCGAGTGGGTTTGGGTCTAGCGGAGTGGGTTTGGGTCTAGCCCAGTGGGTTTGGGTCCAGCCGAGTGGGTTTGGGTCTAGCCGAGTATGTTTGGGTCTAGCCGAGTGGGTTTCAGTCTACCCGAGTGGGATTGGGTCTAGCCGAGTTGGTTTGGGTCTAGCTGAGTGGGTTTGGTTCTAGCGAGGGGGTTTGGGTCAAGTCGATTGGGTTTGGGTCTAGCCGAGTGGGTTTGGGTCTAGCCGAGTGGGTTTGGGTCTAGCCGAGTGGGTTTGGTTCTAGCCGAGTGGATTTGGGTCTAGCCGAGTGGGTTTGGGTCTAGCCGAGTGGTTTTGGGTCTAGCCGAGTGGGTTTGGGTCTAGCGGAGTGGGTTTGGGTCTAGCCCAGTGGGTTTGGGTCCAGCCGAGTGGGTTTGGGTCTAGCCGAGTATGTTTGGGTCTAGCCGAGTGGGTTTCAGTCTACCCGAGTGGGTTTGGGTCTAGCCGAGTGGGTTTGGGTCTAGCCGAGTGGGTTTGGGTCTAGTCGAGTGGGTTTGGGAGTAGCCGAATGGGTTTGGGTCTAGCCGATTGGGTTTGGGTCTAGCCGAGTGGGATTGGGTTTAGCCGAGTGGGTTTGGGTGTAGCCGAGTGGGTTTGGGTGTCGCCGAATCGGTTTGGGTCTTGCCGACTGGGTTTGTGTATAGCCGAGTGGGTTTGGGTCTAGCGGAGTGGGTTTGGGTCTAGCGGAGTGGGTTTGGGTCTAGCCGAGTGGGTTTGGGTGTAGCCGAGTGGGTTTGGGTCTATCCGAGCGGGTTTGGGTGTAGCCGAGTGGGTTTGGGTCTAGCCGAGTGGGTTAGGGTCTAGCCGATTGGGTTTGGGACTTGCCGAGTGGGTTTGGGTCTAGAAAAGTGGGTTTGGGTCTAGTCGAGTGGGTTTGGGACATGCCGAGTGGGTTTGGGTCTAGCAAAGTGGGTTTCGGTCTAGCCGAGTGGGTTTGGGTCTAGCCGAGTGGGTTTGGGTATTGACGAGTGCGTTTGGGTCTAGCCGAGTGGGTTTGGGTCTGGCCGAGTGGGTTTGGGTCTAGCCGAGTGGGTTTGGGTCTAGCCGAGTGGGTTCGGGTCTAGCCCGGTGGGTTTGGGTCTAGCGGAGTGGGTTTGGGTCTAGCCGAGTGGGTTTGGTTCTAGCCGAGTGGATTTGGGTCTAGCCGAGTGGGTTTTGGTCTAGCCGAGTGGTTTTGGGTCTAGCCGAGTGGGTTTGGGTCTAGCCGAGTGGGTTTGCATCTCGCCGAGTGGGTTTGGGTCTAGCGGAGTGGGTTTGGGTCTAGCCGAGTGGGTTTGGGTCTAGCGGAGTGGGTTTGGGTCTAGCCGAGTGGGTTTGGGAATAGCCGAGTGGGTTTGGGTCTGGCCGAGTGGGTTTGGGCCCAGCCGAATGGGTTTGGGTCTAGCCGAGTTGGTTTGGGTCTAGCTGAGTGAGTTTGGTTCTAGCGAGGGGGTTTGGGTCAAGTCGATTGGGTTTGGGTCTAGCCGAGTGGGTTTGGGTCTAGCCGAGTGGGTTTGGGTCTAGCCGAGTGGGTTTGGTTCTAGCCGAGTGGGTTTGGGAATAGCCGAGTGGGTTTGGGTCTAGCCGAGTGGGTTTGGGTGTAGCCGAGTGAGTTTGGGTCTAGGGGAGTGGGTTTGGGTCTAGCCGAGTGGGTTTGAGTCTACCCGAGTGTGTTTGGGTTTAGCCGAGTGTGTTTGGGTCCAGCCGAATGGGTTTGGTTCTAGCCGAGTGGATTTGGGTCTCGCCGAGTGGGTTTGGGTCTAGCCCAGTGGGCTTGGGTCCAGTGGAGTAGGTTTGGGTCTAGCAGAGTGGGTTTGGGTCTAGCCGAGTGGGTTTGGGACTTGCTGAGTGGGTTTGGGTCTAGAAAAGTGGGTTTTGGTCTAGTCGAGTGGGTTTGGGACTTGCATAGTGGGTTTGGGTCTAGCAAAATGGGTTTGGGTCTAGCCGAGTGAGTTTGGGTCTAGCCGAGTGGGGTAGGGTCTAGCCGAGTGGGTTTGGGACTTGCCTAGTGGGTTTGGGTCTAGAAAAGTGGGTTTGGGTCTAGTCGAGTGGGTTTGGGACTTGCCGAGTGGGTTTGGGTCTAGCAAAGTGGGTTTGGGTCTAGCCGAGTGGGTTTGGGTCTAGCCGAGTGGGTTTGGGTCTAGCTGAGTGGGTTTGGGTCTAGCCGAGTGGGTTTGGGTCTAGCCGAGTGGGTTTGGGCCTAGCCGAGTGGGTTTGGGTCTAGCCGAGTGGGTTTGGGTCTAGCGGAGTGCGTTTGGGTCTAGCCGAGTGGGTTTGGTTCTAGCCGAGTGGATTTGGGTCTAGCCGAGTGGGTTTGGGTTTAGCCGAGTGGTTTTGCGTCTAGCCGAGTGGGTTTACGTCTAGCCGAGTGGGTTTGGGTCTAGCCGAGTGGGTTTGGGTCTAGCGGAGTGGGTTTGGGTCTAGCCGAGTGGGTTTGGGTCTAGCGGAGTGGGTTTGGGTCTAGCCGAGTGGGTTTGGGAATAGCCGAGTGGGTTTGGGTCTAGTCAAGTGGGTTTGGGTCCAGCCGAATGGGATTGGGTCTAGCCGAGTGGGTTTGGGTGCAGCCGAGTGGGTTTGGGTCCAGCGGAGTGGGTTTGGGTCTAGCAGAGTGGGTTTGGGTCTAGCCGTGTGGGTTTGGGACTTGCTGAGTGGGTTTGGGTCTAGAAAAGTGGGTTTGGGTCTAGTCGAGTGGGTTTGGGACTTGCATAGTGGGTTTGGGTCTAGCCGAGTGGGTTTTGGTCTAGCCGAGTGGGTTTGGGTCTGGCCGAGTGGGTTTGGGTCTAGCGGAGTGGGTTTGGGTCTAGCCGAGTGGGTTTGGGTCTAGTCGAGTGGGTTTGGGTCTAGCCGAGTGGGTTTGGGTCTAGCCGAGTGGGTTCGGGTCTAGCCAAGTGGGTTTGGGTCTAGCGGAGTGGGTTTGGGTCTAGCCGAGTGGGTTTGGTTCTAGCCGAGTGGATTTGGGTCTAGCCGAGTGGGTTTTGGTCTAGCCGAGTGGTTTTGGGTCTAGCCGAGTGGGTTTGGGTCTAGCCGAGTGGGTTTGCATCTCGCCGAGTGGGTTTGGGTCTAGCGGAGTGGGTTTGGGTCTAGCCGAGTGGGTTTGGGTCTAGCGGAGTGGGTTTGGGTCTAGCCGAGTGGGTTTGGGAATAGCCGAGTGGGTTTGGGTCTGGCCGAGTGGGTTTGGGTCCAGCCGAATGGGTTTGGGTCTAGCCGAGTTGGTTTGGGTCTAGCTGAGTGAGTTTGGTTCTAGCGAGGGGGTTTGGGTCAAGTCGATTGGGTTTGGGTCTAGCCGAGTGGGTTTGGGTCTAGCCGAGTGGGTTTGGGTCTAGCCGAGTGGGTTTGGTTCTAGCCGAGTGGGTTTGGGAATAGCCGAGTGGGTTTGGGTCTAGCCGAGTGGGTTTGGGTGTAGCCGAGTGAGTTTGGGTCTAGGGGAGTGGGTTTGGGTCTAGCCGAGTGGGTTTGAGTCTACCCGAGTGTGTTTGGGTTTAGCCGAGTGTGTTTGGGTCCAGCCGAATGGGTTTGGTTCTAGCCGAGTGGATTTGGGTCTCGCCGAGTGGGTTTGGGTCTAGCCCAGTGGGTTTGGGTCCAGTGGAGTGGGTTTGGGTCTAGCAGAGTGGGTTTGGGTCTAGCCGAGTGGGTTTGGGACTTGCTGAGTGGGTTTGGGTCTAGAAAAGTGGGTTTGGGTCTAGTCGAGTGGGTTTGGGACTTGCATAGTGGGTTTGGGTCTAGCAAAATGGGTTTGGGTCTAGCCGAGTGGGTTTGGGTCTAGCCGAGTGGGGTAGGGTCTAGCCGAGTGGGTTTGGGACTTGCCTAGTGGGTTTGGGTCTAGAAAAGTGGGTTTGGGTCTAGTCGAGTGGGTTTGGGACTTGCCGAGTGGGTTTGGGTCTAGCAAAGTGGGTTTGGGTCTAGCCGAGTGGGTTTGGGTCTAGCCGAGTGGGTTTGGGTCTAACCGAGTGGGTTTGGGTCTAGCCGAGTGGGTTTGGGTCTAGCCGAGTGGGTTTGGGCCTAGCCGAGTGGGTTTGGGTCTAGCCGAGTGGGTTTGGGTCTAGCCGAGTGGGTTTTGGGTCTAGCCGAGTGGGTTTGGTTCTGGCCGAGTGGGTTTGGGTCTAGCGGAGTGGGTTTGGGTCTAGCCGAGTGGGTTTGGGTCTAGTCGAGTGGGTTTGGGTGTAGCGGAGTGAGTTTGGGTCTAGCCGAGTGGGTTTGGGCCTAGCGGAGTGGGTTTGGGTCTAGCCGAGCGGGTTTGGGACGAGCCGAGTGGGTTTGGGTCGAGCCGAGTGGGTTTGGGTCTAGCCGAGTTGGTTTGGGTCTAGCTGAGTGAGTTTGGTTCTAGCGAGGGGGTTTGGGTCAAGTCGATTGGGTTTGGGTCTAGCCGAGTGGGTTTGGGTCTAGCCGAGTGGGTTTGGGTCTAGCCGAGTGGGTTTGGTTCTAGCCGAGTGGGTTTGGGAATAGCCGAGTGGGTTTGGGTCTAGCCGAGTGGGTTTGGGTGTAGCCGAGTGAGTTTGGGTCTAGGGGAGTGGGTTTGGGTCTAGCCGAGTGGGTTTGAGTCTACCCGAGTGTGTTTGGGTTTAGCCGAGTGTGTTTGGGTCCAGCCGAATGGGTTTGGTTCTAGCCGAGTGGATTTGGGTCTCGCCGAGTGGGTTTGGGTCTAGCCCAGTGGGTTTGGGTCCAGTGGAGTGGGTTTGGGTCTAGCAGAGTGGGTTTGGGTCTAGCCGAGTGGGTTTGGGACTTGCTGAGTGGGTTTGGGTCTAGAAAAGTGGGTTTGGGTCTAGTCGAGTGGGTTTGGGACTTGCATAGTGGGTTTGGGTCTAGCAAAATGGGTTTGGGTCTAGCCGAGTGGGTTTGGGTCTAGCCGAGTGGGGTAGGGTCTAGCCGAGTGGGTTTGGGACTTGCCTAGTGGGTTTGGGTCTAGAAAAGTGGGTTTGGGTCTAGTCGAGTGGGTTTGGGACTTGCCGAGTGGGTTTGGGTCTAGCAAAGTGGGTTTGGGTCTAGCCGAGTGGGTTTGGGTCTAGCCGAGTGGGTTTGGGTCTAACCGAGTGGGTTTGGGTCTAGCCGAGTGGGTTTGGGTCTAGCCGAGTGGGTTTGTGCCTAGCCGAGTGGGTTTGGGTCTAGCCGAGTGGGTTTGGGTCTAGCCGAGTGGGTTTTGGGTCTAGCTGAGTGGGTTTGGTTCTGGCCGAGTGGGTTTGGGTCTAGCGGAGTGGGTTTGGGTCTAGCCGAGTGGGTTTGGGTCTAGTCGAGTGGGTTTGGGTGTAGCGGAGTGAGTTTGGGTCTAGCCGAGTGGGTTTGGGCCTAGCGGAGTGGGTTTGGGTCTAGCCGAGCGGGTTTGGGACGAGCCGATTGGGTTTGGGTCGAGCCGAGTGGGTTTGGGTCTAGCCGAATGGGTTTGGGTCTAGCCGAGTGGGTTTGGGTCTAGCCGAGTGGGTTTGCGTCTAGCGGAGTGGGTATGGGTCTAGCAGAGTGGGTTTGGGTCTAGCCGAGTGGGTTTGGGTCTAGCCGAGTGGGTTTGGTTCTTGCCGAGTGGGTTTGGGACTTGCCGAGTGGGTTTGGGTCTAGCCAAGTGGGTTTGGGTCTAGCCGAGTGGGTTTGGGTCTAGCCGAGTGGGTTTGGGTCTAGCCGAGTGGGTGTGGGTCTAGCCAAGTGGGATTGGGTCTAGCCGAGTTGGTTTGGGTCTAGCTGAGTGGGTTTGGTTCTAGCGAGGGGGTTTGGGTCAAGTCGATTGGGTTTGGGTCTAGCCGAGTGGGTTTGGGTCTAGCCGAGTGGGTTTGGGTCTAGCCGAGTGGGTTTTGTTCTAGCCGAGTGGATTTGGGTCTAGCCGAGTGGGTTTGGGTCTAGCCGAGTGGTTTTGGGTCTAGCCGAGTGGGTTTGGGTCTAGCGGAGTGGGTTTGGGCCTAGCCCAGTGGGTTTGGGTCCAGCCGAGTGGGTTTGGGTCTAGCCGAGTATGTTTGGGTCTAGCCGAGTGGGTTTCAGTCTACCCGAGTGGGATTGGGTCTAGCCGAGTTGGTTTGGGTCTAGCTGAGTGGGTTTGGTTCTAGCGAGGGGGTTTGGGTCAAGTCGATTGGGTTTGGGTCTAGCCGAGTGGGTTTGGGTCTAGCCGAGTGGGTTTGGGTCTAGCCGAGTGGGTTTGGTTCTAGCCGAGTGGATTTGGGTCTAGCCGAGTGGGTTTGGGTCTAGCCGAGTGGTTTTGGGTCTAGCCGAGTGGGTTTGGGTCTAGCGGAGTGGGTTTGGGTCTAGCCCAGTGGGTTTGGGTCCAGCCGAGTGGGTTTGGGTCTAGCCGAGTATGTTTGGGTCTAGCCGAGTGGGTTTCAGTCTACCCGAGTGGGTTTGGGTCTAGCCGAGTGGGTTTGGGTCTAGCCGAGTGGGTTTGGGTCTAGTCGAGTGGGTTTGGGAGTAGCCGAATGGGTTTGGGTCTAGCCGATTGGGTTTGGGTCTAGCCGAGTGGGATTGGGTTTAGCCGAGTGGGTTTGGGTGTAGCCGAGTGGGTTTGGGTGTCGCCGAATCGGTTTGGGTCTAGTCGAGTGGGTTTGGGTGTAGCGGAGTGAGTTTGGGTCTAGCCGAGTGGGTTTGGGCCTAGCGGAGTGGGTTTGGGTCTAGCCGAGCGGGTTTGGGACGAGCCGAGTGGGTTTGGGTCGAGCCGAGTGGGTTTGGGTCTAGCCGAATGGGTTTGGGTCTAGCCGAGTGGGTTTGGGTCTAGCCGAGTGGGTTTGGGTCTAGCGGAGTGGGTATGGGTCTAGCAGAGTGGGTTTGGGTCTGGCCGAGTGGGTTTGGGTCTAGCCGAGTGGGTTTGGTTCTTGCCGAGTGGGTTTGGGACTTGCCGAGTGGGTTTGGGTCTAGCCAAGTGGGTTTGGGTCTAGCCGAGTGGGTTTGGGTCTAGCCGAGTGGGTTTGGGTCTAGCCGAGTGGGTGTGGGTCTAGCCAAGTGGGATTGGGTCTAGCCGAGTTGGTTTGGGTCTAGCTGAGTGGGTTTGGTTCTAGCGAGGGGGTTTGGGTCAAGTCGATTGGGTTTGGGTCTAGCCGAGTGGGTTTGGGTCTAGCCGAGTGGGTTTGGGTCTAGCCGAGTGGGTTTGGTTCTAGCCGAGTGGATTTGGGTCTAGCCGAGTGGGTTTGGGTCTAGCCGAGTGGTTTTGGGTCTAGCCGAGTGGGTTTGGGTCTAGCGGAGTGGGTTTGGGTCTAGCCCAGTGGGTTTGGGTCCAGCCGAGTGGGTTTGGGTCTAGCCGAGTATGTTTGGGTCTAGCCGAGTGGGTTTCAGTCTACCCGAGTGGGATTGGGTCTAGCCGAGTTGGTTTGGGTCTAGCTGAGTGGGTTTGGTTCTAGCGAGGGGGTTTGGGTCAAGTCGATTGGGTTTGGGTCTAGCCGAGTGGGTTTGGGTCTAGCCGAGTGGGTTTGGGTCTAGCCGAGTGGGTTTGGTTCTAGCCGAGTGGATTTGGGTCTAGCCGAGTGGGTTTGGGTCTAGCCGAGTGGTTTTGGGTCTAGCCGAGTGGGTTTGGGTCTAGCGGAGTGGGTTTGGGTCTAGCCCAGTGGGTTTGGGTCCAGCCGAGTGGGTTTGGGTCTAGCCGAGTATGTTTGGGTCTAGCCGAGTGGGTTTCAGTCTACCCGAGTGGGTTTGGGTCTAGCCGAGTGGGTTTGGGTCTAGCCGAGTGGGTTTGGGTCTAGTCGAGTGGGTTTGGGAGTAGCCGAATGGGTTTGGGTCTAGCCGATTGGGTTTGGGTCTAGCCGAGTGGGATTGGGTTTAGCCGAGTGGGTTTGGGTGTAGCCGAGTGGGTTTGGGTGTCGCCGAATCGGTTTGGGTCTTGCCGACTGGGTTTGTGTATAGCCGAGTGGGTTTGGGTCTAGCGGAGTGGGTTTGGGTCTAGCGGAGTGGGTTTGGGTCTAGCCGAGTGGGTTTGGGTGTAGCCGAGTGGGTTTGGGTCTATCCGAGCGGGTTTGGGTGTAGCCGAGTGGGTTTGGGTCTAGCCGAGTGGGTTAGGGTCTAGCCGATTGGGTTTGGGTCTAGCCGAGTGGGTTTGGGTCTAGCCGAGTGGGTTTGGTTCTAGCCGAGTGGATTTGGGTCTAGCCGAGTGGGTTTGGGTCTAGCCGAGTGGTTTTGGGTCTAGCCGAGTGGGTTTGGGTCTAGCGGAGTGGGTTTGGGTCTAGCCCAGTGGGTTTGGGTCCAGCCGAGTGGGTTTGGGTCTAGCCGAGTATGTTTGGGTCTAGCCGAGTGGGTTTCAGTCTACCCGAGTGGGTTTGGGTCTAGCCGAGTGGGTTTGGGTCTAGCCGAGTGGGTTTGGGTCTAGTCGAGTGGGTTTGGGAGTAGCCGAATGGGTTTGGGTCTAGCCGATTGGGTTTGGGTCTAGCCGAGTGGGATTGGGTTTAGCCGAGTGGGTTTGGGTGTAGCCGAGTGGGTTTGGGTGTCGCCGAATCGGTTTGGGTCTTGCCGACTGGGTTTGTGTATAGCCGAGTGGGTTTGGGTCTAGCGGAGTGGGTTTGGGTCTAGCGGAGTGGGTTTGGGTCTAGCCGAGTGGGTTTGGGTGTAGCCGAGTGGGTTTGGGTCTATCCGAGCGGGTTTGGGTGTAGCCGAGTGGGTTTGGGTCTAGCCGAGTGGGTTAGGGTCTAGCCGATTGGGTTTGGGACTTGCCGAGTGGGTTTGGGTCTAGAAAAGTGGGTTTGGGTCTAGTCGAGTGGGTTTGGGACATGCCGAGTGGGTTTGGGTCTAGCAAAGTGGGTTTCGGTCTAGCCGAGTGGGTTTGGGTCTAGCCGAGTGGGTTTGGGTATTGACGAGTGCGTTTGGGTCTAGCCGAGTGGGTTTGGGTCTGGCCGAGTGAGTTTGGGTCTAGCCGAGTGGGTTTGGGTCTAGCCGAGTGGGTTCGGGTCTAGCCCAGTGGGTTTGGGTCTAGCGGAGTGGGTTTGGGTCTAGCCGAGTGGGTTTGGTTCTAGCCGAGTGGATTTGGGTCTAGCCGAGTGGGTTTTGGTCTAGCCGAGTGGTTTTGGGTCTAGCCGAGTGGGTTTGGGTCTAGCCGAGTGGGTTTGCATCTCGCCGAGTGGGTTTGGGTCTAGCGGAGTGGGTTTGGGTCTAGCCGAGTGGGTTTGGGTCTAGCGGAGTGGGTTTGGGTCTAGCCGAGTGGGTTTGGGAATAGCCGAGTGGGTTTGGGTCTGGCCGAGTGGGTTTGGGTCCAGCCGAATGGGTTTGGGTCTAGCCGAGTTGGTTTGGGTCTAGCTGAGTGAGTTTGGTTCTAGCGAAGGGGTTTGGGTCAAGTCGATTGGGTTTGGGTCTAGCCGAGTGGGTTTGGGTCTAGCCGAGTGGGTTTGGGTCTAGCCGAGTGGGTTTGGTTCTAGCCGAGTGGGTTTGGGAATAGCCGAGTGGGTTTGGGTCTAGCCGAGTGGGTTTGGGTGTAGCCGAGTGAGTTTGGGTCTAGGGGAGTGGGTTTGGGTCTAGCCGAGTGGGTTTGAGTCTACCCGAGTGTGTTTGTGTTTAGCCGAGTGTGTTTGGGTCCAGCCGAATGGGTTTGGTTCTAGCCGAGTGGATTTGGGTCTCGCCGAGTGGGTTTGGGTCTAGCCCAGTGGGTTTGGGTCCAGTGGAGTGGGTTTGGGTCTAGCAGAGTGGGTTTGGGTCTAGCTGAGTGGGTTTGGGACTTGCTGAGTGGGTTTGGGTCTAGAAAAGTGGGTTTGGGTCTAGTCGAGTGGGTTTGGGACTTGCATAGTGGGTTTGGGTATAGCAAAATGGGTTTGGGTCTAGCCGAGTGAGTTTGGGTCTAGCCGAGTGGGGTAGGGTCTAGCCGAGTGGGTTTGGGACTTGCCTAGTGGGTTTGGGTCTAGAAAAGTGGGTTTGGGTCTAGTCGAGTGGGTTTGGGACTTGCCGAGTGGGTTTGGGTCTAGCAAAGTGGGTTTGGGTCTAGCCGAGTGGGTTTGGGTCTAGCCGAGTGGGTTTGGGTCTAGCCGAGTGGGTTTGGGTCTAGCCGAGTGGGTTTGGGTCTAGCCGAGTGGGCTTGGGCCTAGCCGAGTGGGTTTGGGTCTAGCCGAGTGGGTTTGGGTCTAGCGGAGTGCGTTTGGGTCTAGCCGAGTGGGTTTGGTTCTAGCCGAGTGGATTTGGGTCTAGCCGAGTGGGTTTGGGTTTAGCCGAGTGGTTTTGGGTCTAGCCGAGTGGGTTTACGTCTAGCCGAGTGGGTTTGGGTCTAGCCGAGTGGGTTTGGGTCTAGCGGAGTGGGTTTGGGTCTAGCCGAGTGGGTTTGGGTCTAGCGGAGTGGGTTTGGGTCTAGCCGAGTGGGTTTGGGAATAGCCGAGTGGGTTTGGGTCTAGTCGAGTGGGTTTGGGTCCAGCCGAATGGGTTTGGGTCTAGCCGAGTGGGTTTGGGTGCAGCCGAGTGGGTTTGGGTCCAGCGGAGTGGGTTTGGGTCTAGCAGAGTGGGTTTGGGTCTAGCCGTGTGGGTTTGGGACTTGCTGAGTGGGTTTGGGTCTAGAAAAGTGGGTTTGGGTCTAGTCGAGTGGGTTTGGGACTTGCATAGTGGGTTTGGGTCTAGCCGAGTGGGTTTTGGTCTAGCCGAGTGGGTTTGGGTCTGGCCGAGTGGGTTTGGGTCTAGCGGAGTGGGTTTGGGTCTAGCCGAGTGGGTTTGGGTCTAGTCGAGTGGGTTTGGGTGTAGCGGAGTGGGTTTGGGTCTAGCCGAGTGGGTTTGGGCCTAGCGGAGTGGGTTTGGGTCTAGCCGAGCGGGTTTGGGACGAGCCGAGTGGGTTTGGGTCGAGCTGAGTGGGTTTGGGTCTAGCCGAATGGGTTTGGGTCTAGCCGAGTGGGTTTGGGTCTAGCCGAGTGGGTTTGGGTCTAGCGGAGTGGGTATGGGTCTAGCAGAGTGGGTTTGGGTCTAGCCGAGTGGGTTTGGGTCTAGCCGAGTGGGTTTGGGTCTTGCCGAGTGGGTTTGGGACTTGCTGAGTGGGTTTGGGTCTTGCCAAGTGGGTTTGGGACTAGCCGAGTGGGTTTGGGTCTAGCCGAGTGGGTTTGGGTCTAGCCGAGTGGGTGTGGGTCTAGCCGAGTGGGATTGGGTCTAGCCGAGTTGGTTTGGGTCTAGCCGAGTGGGTTTGGTTCTAGCGAGGGGGTTTGGGTCAAGCCGATTGGGTTTGGGTCTAGCCGAGTGGGTTTGGGTCTAGCCGAGTGGGTTTGGGTCTAGCCGAGTGGGTTTGGATCTAGCCGAGTGGATTTGGGTCTAGCCGAGTGGGTTTGGGTCTAGCCGAGTGGTTTTGGGTCTAGCCGAGTGGGTTTGGGTCTAGCGGAGTGGGTTTGGGTCTAGCCCAGTGGGTTTGGGTCCAGCCGAGTGGGTTTGGGTCTAGCCGAGTATGTTTGGGTCTAGCCGAGTGGGTTTCAGTCTGCCCGAGTGGGTTTGGGTCTAGCCGAGTGGGTTTGGGTCTAGCCGAGTGGGTTTGGGTCTAGTCGAGTGGGTTTGGGACTAGCCGAGTGGGTTTGGGTCTAGCCGATTGGGTTTGGGTCTAGCCGAGTGGGATTGGGTTTAGCCGAGTGGGTTTGGGTGTTGCCGAATGGGTTTGGGTGTCGCCGAATCGGTTTGGGTCTTGCCGACTGGGTTTGGGTATAGCCGAGTGGGTTTGGGTCTAGCGGAGCGGGTTTGGGTCTAGCGGAGTGGGATTGGGTCTAGCCGAGTTGGTTTGGGTCTAGCCGAGTGGGTTTGGGTCTAGCGTGGGGGTTTGGGTCAAGCCGATTGGGTTTGGGTCTAGCCGAGTGGGTTTGGGTCTAGCCGAGTGGGTTTGGGTCTAGCCGAGTGGGTTTGGTTCTAGCCGAATGGATTTGGGTCTAGCCGAGTGGGTTTGGGTCTAGCCGAGTGGGTTTGGGTGTATCCCAGTGGGTTTGGGTCCAGCCGAGTGGGTTTGGGTCTAGCCGAGTATGTTTGGGTCTAGCCGAGTGGGTTTCAGTCTACCCGAGTGGGTTTGGGTCTAGCCGAGTGGGTTTGGGTCTAGCCGAGTGGGTTTGGGTCTAGTCGAGTGGGTTTGGGACTAGCCGAGTGGGTTTGGGTCTAGCCGATTGGGTTTGGGTCTAGCCGAGTGGGATTGGGTTTAGCCGAGTGGGTTTGGGTGTAGCTGAGTGGGTTTGGGTGTCGCCGAATCGGTTTGGGTCTTGCCGACTGGGTTTGGGTATAGCCGAGTGGGTTTGGGTCTAGCGGAGTGGGTTTGGGTCTAGCGGAATGGGTTTGGGTCTAGCCGAGTGGGTTTGGATGCAGCCGAGTGGGTTTGGGTCTAGCCGAGTCGATTTGGGTCTAGCCTAGTGGGTTTGGGTCTATCCGAGCGGGTTTGGGTCTAGCCGAGTGGGTTTGGGTCTAGCCGAGTGGGTTAGGGTCTAGCCGATTGGGTTTGGGAGTTGCCGAGTGGGTTTGGGTCTAGAAAAGTGGGTTTGGGTCTAGTCGAGTGGGTTTGGGACGCCGAGTGGGTTTGGGTCTAGCAAAGTGGGTTTGGGTCTAGTCGAGTGGGTTTGGGACTTGCCGAGTGGGTTTGGGTCTAGCAAAGTGGGTTTGGGTCTAGCCGAGTGGGTTTGGGTCTAGCCGAGTGGGTTTGGGTCTAGCCGAGTGGGTTTGGGTCTAGCCGAGTGGGTTTGGGTCTAGCCGAGTGGGTTTGGGTCTAGCCGAGTGGGTTTGGGTCTAGCCGAGTGGGTTTGGGTCTAGCCGAGTGGGTTTGGGTCTGGCCAAGTGGGTTTGAGTCTAGCGGAGTGGGTTTGGGTCTAGCCGAGTGGGTTTGGTTCCAGCCGAGTGGATTTGAGTCAAGCCGAGTGGGTTTGGGTCTAGCCGAGTGGATTTGGGTCTAGCCGAGTGGGTTTGGGTCTAGCCGAGTGGTTTTGGGTCTAGCCGAGTGGGTTTGGGTCTAGCGGAGTGGGTTTGGGTGTAGCCCAGTGGGTTTGGGTCCAGCCGAGTGGGTTTGGGTCTAGCCGAGTATGTTTGGGTCTAGCCGAGTGGGTTTCAGTCTACCCGAGTGGGTTTGGGTCTAGCCGAGTGGGTTTGGGTCTAGCCGAGTGGGTTTGGGTCTAGCCGAGTGGGTTTGGGTCTAGCCGAGTGGGTTTGGTTCTAGCCGAGTGGATTTGGGTCTAGCCGAGTGGGTTTGGGTCTAGCCGAGTGGTTTTGGGTCTAGCCGAGTGGGTTTGGGTCTAGCGGAGTGGGTTTGGGTGTAGCCCAGTGGGTTTGGGTCCAGCCGAGTGGGTTTGGGTCTAGCCGAGTATGTTTGGGTCTAGCCGAGTGGGTTTCAGTCTACCCGAGTGGGTTTGGGTCTAGCCGAGTGGGTTTGGGTCTAGCCGAGTGGGTTTGGGTCTAGTCGAGTGGGTTTGGGACTAGCCGAGTGGGTTTGGGTCTAGCCGATTGGGTTTGGGTCTAGCCGAGTGGGATTGGGTTTAGCCGAGTGGGTTTGGGTGTAGCCGAGTGGGTTTGGGTGTCGCCGAATCGGTTTGGGTCTTGCCGACTGGGTTTGGGTATAGCCGAGTGGGTTTGGGTCTAGCGGAGTGGGTTTGGGTCTAGCGGAGTGGGATTGGGTCTTGCCGAGTTGGTTTGGGTCTAGCCGAGTGGGTTTGGTTCTAGCGTGGGGGTTTGGGTCAAGCCGATTGGGTTTGGGTCTAGCCGAGTGGGTTTGGGTCTAGCCGAGTGGGTTTGGGTCTAGCCGAGTGGGTTTGGTTCTAGCCGAGTGGATTTGGGTCTAGCCGAGTGGGTTTGGGTCTAGCCGAGTGGTTTTGGGTCTGGCCGAGTGGGTTTGGGTCTGGCGGAGTGGGTTTGAGTGTATCCCAGTGGGTTTGGGTCCAGCCGAGTGGGTTTGGGTCTAGCCGAGTATGTTTGGGTCTAGCCGAGTGGGTTTCAGTCTACCCGAGTGGGTTTGGGTCTAGCCGAGTGGGTTTGGGTCTAGCCGAGTGGGTTTGGATCTAGCCGAGTGGATTTGGGTCTAGCCGAGTGGGTTTGGGTCTAGCCGAGTGGTTTTGGGTCTAGCCGAGTGGGTTTGGGTCTAGCGGAGTGGGTTTGGGTCTAGCCCAGTGGGTTTGGGTCCAGCCGAGTGGGTTTGGGTCTAGCCGAGTATGTTTGGGTCTAGCCGAGTGGGTTTCAGTCTGCCCGAGTGGGTTTGGGTCTAGCCGAGTGGGTTTGGGTCTAGCCGAGTGGGTTTGGGTCTAGTCGAGTGGGTTTGGGACTAGCCGAGTGGGTTTGGGTCTAGCCGATTGGGTTTGGGTCTAGCCGAGTGGGATTGGGTTTAGCCGAGTGGGTTTGGGTGTTGCCGAATGGGTTTGGGTGTCGCCGAATCGGTTTGGGTCTTGCCGACTGGGTTTGGGTATAGCCGAGTGGGTTTGGGTCTAGCGGAGCGGGTTTGGGTCTAGCGGAGTGGGATTGGGTCTAGCCGAGTTGGTTTGGGTCTAGCCGAGTGGGTTTGGGTCTAGCGTGGGGGTTTGGGTCAAGCCGATTGGGTTTGGGTCTAGCCGAGTGGGTTTGGGTCTAGCCGAGTGGGTTTGGGTCTAGCCGAGTGGGTTTGGTTCTAGCCGAATGGATTTGGGTCTAGCCGAGTGGGTTTGGGTCTAGCCGAGTGGGTTTGGGTGTATCCCAGTGGGTTTGGGTCCAGCCGAGTGGGTTTGGGTCTAGCCGAGTATGTTTGGGTCTAGCCGAGTGGGTTTCAGTCTACCCGAGTGGGTTTGGGTCTAGCCGAGTGGGTTTGGGTCTAGCCGAGTGGGTTTGGGTCTAGTCGAGTGGGTTTGGGACTAGCCGAGTGGGTTTGGGTCTAGCCGATTGGGTTTGGGTCTAGCCGAGTGGGATTGGGTTTAGCCGAGTGGGTTTGGGTGTAGCTGAGTGGGTTTGGGTGTCGCCGAATCGGTTTGGGTCTTGCCGACTGGGTTTGGGTATAGCCGAGTGGGTTTGGGTCTAGCGGAGTGGGTTTGGGTCTAGCGGAGTGGGTTTGGGTCTAGCCGAGTGGGTTTGGATGCAGCCGAGTGGGTTTGGGTCTAGCCGAGTCGATTTGGGTCTAGCCTAGTGGGTTTGGGTCTATCCGAGCGGGTTTGGGTCTAGCCGAGTGGGTTTGGGTCTAGCCGAGTGGGTTAGGGTCTAGCCGATTGGGTTTGGGAGTTGCCGAGTGGGTTTGGGTCTAGAAAAGTGGGTTTGGGTCTAGTCGAGTGGGTTTGGGACTTGCCGAGTGGGTTTGGGTCTAGCAAAGTGGGTTTGGGTCTAGTCGAGTGGGTTTGGGACTTGCCGAGTGGGTTTGGGTCTAGCAAAGTGGGTTTGGGTCTAGCCGAGTGGGTTTGGGTCTAGCCGAGTGGGTTTGGGTCTAGCCGAGTGGGTTTGGGTCTAGCCGAGTGGGTTTGGGTCTAGCCGAGTGGGTTTGGGTCTAGCCGAGTGGGTTTGGGTCTAGCCGAGTGGGTTTGGGTCTGGCCAAGTGGGTTTGAGTCTAGCGGAGTGGGTTTGGGTCTAGCCGAGTGGGTTTGGTTCCAGCCGAGTGGATTTGAGTCAAGCCGAGTGGGTTTGGGTCTAGCCGAGTGGATTTGGGTCTAGCCGAGTGGGTTTGGGTCTAGCCGAGTGGTTTTGGGTCTAGCCGAGTGGGTTTGGGTCTAGCGGAGTGGGTTTGGGTGTAGCCCAGTGGGTTTGGGTCCAGCCGAGTGGGTTTGGGTCTAGCCGAGTATGTTTGGGTCTAGCCGAGTGGGTTTCAGTCTACCCGAGTGGGTTTGGGTCTAGCCGAGTGGGTTTGGGTCTAGCCGAGTGGGTTTGGGTCTAGCCGAGTGGGTTTGGGTCTAGCCGAGTGGGTTTGGTTCTAGCCGAGTGGATTTGGGTCTAGCCGAGTGGGTTTGGGTCTAGCCGAGTGGTTTTGGGTCTAGCCGAGTGGGTTTGGGTCTAGCGGAGTGGGTTTGGGTGTAGCCCAGTGGGTTTGGGTCCAGCCGAGTGGGTTTGGGTCTAGCCGAGTATGTTTGGGTCTAGCCGAGTGGGTTTCAGTCTACCCGAGTGGGTTTGGGTCTAGCCGAGTGGGTTTGGGTCTAGCCGAGTGGGTTTGGGTCTAGTCGAGTGGGTTTGGGACTAGCCGAGTGGGTTTGGGTCTAGCCGATTGGGTTTGGGTCTAGCCGAGTGGGATTGGGTTTAGCCGAGTGGGTTTGGGTGTAGCCGAGTGGGTTTGGGTGTCGCCGAATCGGTTTGGGTCTTGCCGACTGGGTTTGGGTATAGCCGAGTGGGTTTGGGTCTAGCGGAGTGGGTTTGGGTCTAGCGGAGTGGGATTGGGTCTAGCCAAGTTGGTTTGGGTCTAGCCGAGTGGGTTTGGTTCTAGCGTGGGGGTTTGGGTCAAGCCGATTGGGTTTGGGTCTAGCCGAGTGGGTTTGGGTCTAGCCGAGTGGGTTTGGGTCTAGCCGAGTGGGTTTGGTTCTAGCCGAGTGGATTTGGGTCTAGCCGAGTGGGTTTGGGTCTAGCCGAGTGGTTTTGGGTCTAGCCGAGTGGGTTTGGGTCTAGCGGAGTGGGTTTGAGTGTATCCCAGTGGGTTTGGGTCCAGCCGAGTGGGTTTGGGTCTAGCCGAGTATGTTTGGGTCTAGCCGAGTGGGTTTCAGTCTACCCGAGTGGGTTTGGGTCTAGCCGAGTGGGTTTGGGTCTGGCCGAGTGGGTTTGGGTCTAGTCGAGTGGGTTTGGGACTACCCGAGTGGGTTTGGGTCTAGCCGATTGGGTTTGGGTCTAGCCGAGTGGGATTGGGTTTAGCCGAGTGGGTTTGGGTGTAGCCGTGTGGGTTTGGGTGTCGCCGAATCGGTTTGGGTCTTGCCGACTGGGTTTGGGTGTAGCCTAGTGGGTTTGGGTCTAGCGGAGTGGGTTTGCGTCTAGCGGAGTGGGTTTGGGTCTAGCCGAGTGGGTTTGGGTGCAGCCGAGTGGGTTTGGGTCTAGCCGAGTCGATTTGGGTCTAGCCTAGTGGGTTTGGGCCTATCCGAGCGGGTTTGGGTCTAGCCGAGTGGGTTTGGGTCTAGCCGAGTGGGTTAGGGTCTAGCCAATTGGGTTTGGGACTTGCCGAGTGGGTTTGGGTCTAGAAAAGTGGGTTTGGGTCTAGTCGAGTGGGTTTGGGACTTGCCGAGTGGGTTTGGGTCGAGCAAAGTGGGTTTGGGTCTAGGCGAGTGGGTTTGGGACTTGCCGAGTGGGTTTGGGTCTAGCACAGTGGGTTTGGGTCTAGCCGAGTGGGTTTGGGTCTAGCCGAGTGGGTTTGGGTCTAGCCGAGTGGGTTTGGGTCTAGCCGAGTGGGTTTGGGTCTAGCCGAGTGGGTTTGGGTCTAGCCGAGTGGGTTTGGGTCTAGCCGAGTGGGTTTGGGTCTAGCCAAGTGGGTTTGAGTCTAGCGGAGTGGGTTTGGGTCTAGCCGAGTGGGTTTGGTTGTAGCCGAGTGGATTTGGGTCTAGCCGAGTGGGTTTGGGTCTAGCCGAGTGGTTTTGGGTCTAGCCGAGTGGGTTTGGGTCTAGCCGAGTGGGTTTGGGTCTAGCCGAGTGGGTTTGGGTCTAGCGGAGTGGGTTTGGGTCTAGCCGAGTGGGTTTGGGTCTAGCGGAGTGGGTTTGGGTCTAGCCGAGTGGGTTTGGGAATAGCCGAGTGGGTTTGGGTCTGGCCGAGTGGGTTTGAGTCCAGCCGAATGGGTTTGGGCCTAGCCGAGTGGGTTTGGGTGTAGCCGAGTGGGTTTGGGTCTAGGGGAGTGGGTTTGGGTCTAGCCGAGTGGGTTTGGGTCTAGCCGAGTGGGTTTGGGTCTAGCCGAGTGGGTTTGGGTCTAGCCGCGTGGGTTTGGGTCTAGCCGAGTGGGTTTGGGTCTAGCCGAGTGGGTTTGGTTCTAGCCGAGTGGATTTGGGTGTAGCCGAGTGGGTTTGGGTCTAGCCGAGTGGTTTTCGGTCTAGCCGAGTGGGTTTGAGTCTACCCGAGTGTGTTTGGGTCTAGACGAGTGTGTTTGGGTCTAGCCGAATGGGTTTGGTTCTAGCCGAGTGGATTTGGGTCTAGCCGAGTGGGTTTGGGTCTAGCCGAGTGGTTTTGGGTCCAGCCGAGTGGGTTTGGGTCTAGCCGAGTGGGTTTGGGTCTAGCCGAGTGGGTTTGGGTCTAGCGGAGTGGGTTTGTTTCTAGCCGAGTGGGTTTGGGTCTAGCGGAGTGGGTTTGGGTCTAGCCGAGTGGGTTTGGGAATAGCCGAGTGGGTTTGGGTCTGGCCGAGTGGGTTTGGGTTCAGCCGAATGGGTTTGGGTCCAGCCGAGTGTGTTTGGGTGTAGCCGAGTGGGTTTGGGTCTAGCGGAGTGGGTTTGGGTCTAGCAGAGTGGGTTTGGGTCTAGCCGAGTGGGTTTGGGTCTAGCTGAGTGGGTTTGGGTCTAGCCGAGTGGGTTTGGGTCTAGCCGAGTGGGTTTGGGTCTAGCCGAGTGGGTTTGGGTCCAGCCGAGTGGGTTTGGGTCTAGCCGAGTGGGTTTGGATCTAGACGAGTGGATTTGGGTCTAGCCGAGTAGGTTTGGGTCTAGCCGAGTGGTTTTGGGTCTAGCCAAGTGGGTTTGGGTCTAGCGGAGTGGGTTTGGGTGTAGCCGAGTGGGTTTGGGTCTAGCGGAGTGGGTTTGGGTCTAGCAGAGTGGTTTTGGGTCTAGCCGAGTGGGTTTGGGTCTAGCTGAGTGGGTTTGGGTCTAGCCGAGTGGGTTTGGGTCTAGCCGAGTGGGTTTGGGTCTAGCCGAGTGGGTTTGGGTCTAGCCGAGTGGGTTTGGGTCTAGCCGAGTGGGTTTGGTTCTAGCCGAGTGGATTTGGGTCTAGCCGAGTAGGTTTGGGTCTAGCCGAGTGGTTTTGGGTCTAGCCGAGTGGGTTTGGGTCTAGCGGAGTGGGTTTGGGTGTAGCCGAGTGGGTTTGGGTCCAGCCGAGTGGGTTTGGTTCTTGCCGAGTATGTTTGGGTCTATCCGAGTGGGTTTGGGTCTAGCTGAGTGGGTTTGGGTCTAGCCGAGTGGGTTTGGGTTTAGCCGAGTGGGTTTGGGCCTAGCCAAGTGGGTTTGGGTCCAGCCGAGTGGGTTTGGGTCTAGCCGAGTGGGTTTGGGTCTAGCCGAGTGGATTTGGGTCTAGCCGAGTGGGTTTGGGTCTAGCCGAGTGGTTTTGGGTCTAGCCGAGTGGGTTTGGGTCTTGCCGAGTGGGTTTGGGTCTAGCCGAGTGGGTTTGGGTCTAGCGGAGTGGGTTTGGTTCTAGCCGAGTGGGTTTGGGTCTAGCGGAGTGGGTTTGGGTCTAGCCGAGTGGGTTTGGGAATAGCCGAGTGGGTTTGGGTCTGGCCGAGTGGGTTTGGGTCCAGCCGAATGGGTTTAGGTCTAGCCGATTGGGTTTGGGTGTAGCCGAGTGGGTTTTGGTCTAGGGGAGTGGGTTTGGGTCTAGCCGAGTGGGTTTGGGTCTAGCCGAGTGGGTTTGGGTCTAGCCGAGTGGGTTTGGGTCTAGCCACGTGGGTTTGGGTCTAGCCGAGTGGGTTTGGGTCTAGCCGAGTGGGTTTGGTTCTAGCCGAGTGGATTTGGGTCTAGCCGAGTGGGTTTGGGTCTAGCCGAGTGGTTTTCGGTCTAGCCGAGTGGGTTTGGGTCTAGCCGAGTAGGTTTGGGTCTAGCCGAGTGGGTTTGGGTCTAGCCGAGTGGGTTTTGGTCTAGCCGAGTGGGTTTGGGTCTAGCCGAGTGATTTTGGGTCTAGCCGAGTGGGTTTGGGTCTAGCCGAGTGGGTTTGGGTCTAGCCGAGTGGGTTTGGGTCTAGCGGAGTGGGTTTGTTTCTAGCCAAGTGGGTTTGGGTCTAGCGGAGTGGGTTTGGGTCTAGCCGAGTGGGTTTGGGAATAGCCGAGTCGGTTTGCGTCTGGCCGAGTGGGTTTGGGTCCAGCCGAATGGGTTTGGGTCTAGCCGAGTGGGTTTGGGTGTAGCCGAGTGGGTTTGGGTCTAGCGGAGTGGGTTTGGGTCTAGCAGAGTGGGTTTGTGTCTAGCCGAGTGGGTTTGGGTCTAGCTGAGTGGGTTTGGGTCTAGCCGAGTGGGTTTGGGTCTAGCCGAGTGGGTTTGGGTCTAGCCGAGTGGGTTTGGGTCTAGCCGAGTGGGTTTGGGTCTAGCCGAGTGGGTTTGGTTCTAGCCGAGTGGATTTGGGTCTAGCCGAGTAGGTTCGGGTCTAGCCGAGTGGTTTTGGGTCTAGCCGAGTGGGTTTGGGTCTAGCGGAGTGGGTTTGGGTCTAGCCGAGTGGGGTTGGGTCTAGCGGAGTGGGTTTGGGTCTAGCCGAGTGGGTTTGGGAATAGCCGAGTGGGTTTGGGTCTGGCCGAGTGGGTTTGGGTCCAGCCGAATGGGTTTAGGTCTAGCCGAGTGGGTTTGGGTGTAGCCGAGTGGGTTTGGGTCTAGGGGAGTGGGTTTGGGTCTAGCCGAGTGGGTTTGGGTCTAGCCGAGTGGGTTTCGGTCTAGCCGAGTGGGTTTGGGTCTAGCCGCGTGGGTTTGGGTCTAGCCGAGTGGGTTTGGGTCTAGCCGAGTGGGTTTGGTTCTAGCCGAGTGGATTTGGGTCTAGCCGAGTGGGTTTGGGACTAGCCGAGTGTTTTTCGGTCTAGCCGAGTGGGTTTGGTTCTAGCCGAGTGGATTTGGGTCTAGCCGAGTAGGTTTGGGTCTAGCCGAGTGGTTTTGGGTCTAGCCGAGTGGGTTTGGGTCTAGCGGAGTGGGTTTGGGTCTAGCCGAGTGGGTTTGGGTCTAGCCGAGTGGGTTTGGTTCTAGCCGAGTGGATTTGGGTCTAGCCGAGTAGGTTTGGGTCTAGCCGAGTGGTTTTGGGTCTAGCCAAGTGTGTTTGGGTCTAGCGGAGTGGGTTTGGGTGTAGCCGAGTGGGTTTGGGTCCAGCCGAGTGGGTTTGGTTCTTGCCGAGTATGTTTGGGTCTAGCGGAGTGGGTTTGGGTCTAGCCGAGTGGGTTTGGGAATAGGCGAGTGGGTTTGGGTCTGGCCGAGTATGTTTGGGTCCAGCCGAATGGGTTTGGGTCCAGCCGAGTGGGTTTGGGTGTAGCCGAGTGGGTTTGGGTCTAGCGGAGTGGGTTTGGGTCTAGCAGAGTGGTTTTGGGTCTAGCCGAGTGGGTTTGGGTCTAGCTGAGTGGGTTTGGGTCTAGCCGAGTGGGTTTGGGTCTAGCCGAGTGGGTTTGGGTCTAGCCGAGTGGGTTTGGGTCTAGCCGAGTGGGTTTGGGTCTAGCCGAGTGGGTTTGGTTCTAGCCGAGTGGATTTGGGTCTAGCCGAGTAGGTTTGGGTCTAGCCGAGTGGTTTTGGGTCTAGCCGAGTGGGTTTGGGTCTAGCGGAGTGGGTTTGGGTGTAGCCGAGTGGGTTTGGGTCCAGCCGAGTGGGTTTGGTTCTTGCCGAGTATGTTTGGGTCTATCCGAGTGGGTTTCGGTCTAGCTGAGTGGGTTTGGGTCTAGCCGAGTGGGTTTGGGTTTAGCCGAGTGGGTTTGGGCCTAGCCAAGTGGGTTTGGGTCCAGCCGAGTGGGTTTGGGTCTAGCCGAGTGGGTTTGGGTCTAGCCGAGTGGATTTGGGTCTAGCCGAGTGGGTTTGGGTCTAGCCGAGTGGTTTTGGGTCTAGCCGAGTGGGTTTGGGTCTTGCCGAGTGGGTTTGGGTCTAGCCGAGTGGGTTTGGGTCTAGCGGAGTGGGTTTGGGTCTAGCCGAGTGGGGTTGGGTCTAGCGGAGTGGGTTTGGGTCTAGCCGAGTGGGTTTGGGAATAGCCGAGTGGGTTTGGGTCTGGCCGAGTGGGTTTGGGTCCAGCCGAATGGGTTTAGGTCTAGCCGAGTGGGTTTGGGTGTAGCCGAGTGGGTTTGGGTCTAGGGGAGTGGGTTTGGGTCTAGCCGAGTGGGTTTGGGTCTAGCCGAGTGGGTTTGGGTCTAGCCGAGTGGGTTTGGGTCTAGCCGCGTGGGTTTGGGTCTAGCCGAGTGGGTTTGGGTCTAGCCGAGTGGGTTTGGTTCTAGCCGAGTGGTTTTCGGTCTAGCCGAGTGGGTTTGGGTCTAGCCGAGTGGGTTTGGGTCTAGCCGAGTGGGTTTGGGTCTAGCCGAGTGGGTTTTGGTCTAGCCGAGTGGGATTGGGTCTAGCCGAGTGATTTTGGGTCTAGCCGAGTGGGTTTGGGTCTAGCCGAGTGGGTTTGGGTCTAGCCGAGTGGGTTTCGGTCTAGCGGAGTGGGTTTGGGAATAGCCGAGTGGGTTTGGGTCTGGCCGAGTGGGTTTGGGTCCAGCCGAATGGGTTTGGGTCTAGCCCAGTGGGTTTGGGTGTAGCCGAGTGGGTTTGGGTCTAGCGGAGTGGGTTTGGGTCTAGCAGGGTGGGTTTGGGTCTAGCCGAGTGGGTTTGGGTCTAGTTGAGTGGGTTTGGGTCTAGCCGAGTGGGTTTGGGTCTAGCCGAGTGGGTTTGGGTCTAGCCGAGTGGGTTTGGGTTTAGCCGAGTGGGTTTGGGTCTAGCCGAGTGGGTTTGGTTCTAGCCGAGTGGATTTGGGTCTAGCCGAGTAGGTTTGGGTCTAGCCGAGTGGTTTTGGGTCTAGCCGAGTGGGTTTGGGTCTAGCGGAGTGGGTTTGGGTGTAGCCGAGTGGGTTTGGGTGCAGCCGAGTGGGTTTGGTTCTAGCCGAGTGGATTTGGGTCTAGCCGAGTAGGTTTGGGTCTAGCCGAGTGGTTTTGGGTCTAGCCAAGTGGGTTTGGGTCTAACGGAGTGGGTTTGGGTGTAGCCGAGTGGGTTTGGGTCCAGCCGAGTGGGTTTGGTTCTTGCCGAGTACGTTTGGGTCTAGCGGAGTGGGTTTGGGTCTAGCCGAGTGGGTTTGGGAATAGGCGAGTGGGTTTGGGTCTGGCCGAGTGGGTTTGGGTCCAGCCGAATGGGTTTGGGTCCAGCCGAGCGGGTTTGGGTGTAGCCGAGTGGGTTTGGGTCTAGCGGAGTGGGTTTGGGTCTAGCAGAGTGGTTTTGGGTCTAGCCGAGTGGGTTTGGGTCTAGCTGAGTGGGTTTGGGTCCAGCCGAGTGGGTTTGGGTCTAGCCGAGTGGGTTTGGGTCTAGCCGAGTGGGTTTGGGTCTAGCCGAGTGGGTTTGGGTCTAGCCGAGTGGGTTTGGTACTAGCCGAGTGGATTTGGGTCAAGCCGAGTAGGTTTGGGTCTAGCCGAGTGGTTTTGGGTCTAGCCCAGTGGGTTTGGGTCTAGCGGAGTGGGTTTGGGTGTAGCCGAGTGGGTTTGGGTCCAGCCGAGTGGGTTTGGTTCTTGCCGAGTATGTTTGGGTCTATCCGAGTGGGTTTCGGTCTAGCTGAGTGGGTTTGGGTCTAGCCGAGTGGGTTTGGGTTTAGCCGAGTGGGTTTGGGCCTAGCCAAGTGGGTTTGGGTCCAGCCGAGTGGGTTTGGGTCTAGCCGAGTGGGTTTGGGTCTAGCCGAGTGGATTTGGGTCTAGCCGGGTGGGTTTGGGTCTAGCCGAGTGGTTTTGGGTCTAGCCGAGTGGGTTTGGGTCTTGCCGAGTGGGTTTGGGTCTAGCCGAGTGGGTTTGGGTCTAGCGGAGTGGGTTTGGGTATAGCCGAGTGGGGTTGGGTCTAGCGGAGTGGGTTTGGGTCTAGCCGAGTGGGTTTGGGAATAGCCGAGTGGGTTTGGGTCTGGCCGAGTGGGTTTGGGTCCAGCCGAATGGGTTTAGGTCTAGCCGAGTGGGTTTGGGTGTAGCCGAGTGGGCTTGGGTCTAGGGGAGTGGGTTTGGGTCTAGCCGAGTGGGTTTGGGTCTAGCCGAGTGGGTTTGGGTCTAGCCGAGTGGGTTTGGGTCTAGCCGCGTGGGTTTGGGTCTAGCCGAGTGGGTTTGGGTCTAGCCGAGTGGGTTTGGTTCTAGCCGAGTGGTTTTCGGTCTAGCCGAGTGGGTTTGGGTCTAGCCGAGTGGGTTTGGGTCTAGCCGAGTGGGTTTGGGTCTAGCCGAGTGGGTTTTGGTCTAGCCGAGTGGGTTTGGGTCTAGCCGAGTGATTTTGGGTCTAGCCGAGTGGGTTTGGGTCTAGCCGAGTGGGTTTGGGTCTAGCCGAGTGGGTTTCGGTCTAGCGGAGTGGGTTTGGGAATAGCCGAGTGGGTTTGGGTCTGGCCGAGTGGGTTTGGGTCCAGCCGAATGGGTTTGGGTCTAGCCCAGTGGGTTTGGGTGTAGCCGAGTGGGTTTGGGTCTAGCGGAGTGGGTTTGGGTCTAGCAGGGTGGGTTTGGGTCTAGCCGAGTGGGTTTGGGTCTAGTTGAGTGGGTTTGGGTCTAGCCGAGTGGGTTTGGGTCTAGCCGAGTGGGTTTGGGTCTAGCCGAGTGGGTTTGGGTCTAGCCGAGTGGGTTTGGGTCTAGCCGAGTGGGTTTGGTTCTAGCCGAGTGGATTTGGGTCTAGCCGAGTAGGTTTGGGTCTAGCCGAGTGGTTTTGGGTCTAGCCGAGTGGGTTTGGGTCTAGCGGAGTGGGTTTGGGTGTAGCCGAGTGGGTTTGGGTGCAGCCGAGTGGGTTTGGTTCTAGCCGAGTGGATTTGGGTCTAGCCGAGTAGGTTTGGGTCTAGCCGAGTGGTTTTGGGTCTAGCCAAGTGGGTTTGGGTCTAGCGGAGTGGGTTTGGGTGTAGCCGAGTGGGTTTGGGTCCAGCCGAGTGGGTTTGGTTCTTGCCGAGTATGTTTGGGTCTAGCGGAGTGGGTTTGGGTCTAGCCGAGTGGGTTTGGGAATAGGCGAGTGGGTTTGGGTCTGGCCGAGTGGGTTTGGGTCCAGCCGAATGGGTTTGGGTCCAGCCGAGTGGGTTTGGGTGTAGCCGAGTGGGTTTGGGTCTAGCGGAGTGGGTTTGGGTCTAGCAGAGTTGTTTTGGGTCTAGCCGAGTGGGTTTGGGTCTAGCTGAGTGGGTTTGGGTCTAGCCGAGTGGGTTTGGGTCTAGCCGAGTGGGTTTGGGTCTAGCCGAGTGGGTTTGGGTCTAGCCGAGTGGGTTTGGGTCTAGCCGAGTGGGTTTGGTTCTAGCCGAGTGGATTTGGGTCTAGCCGAGTAGGTTTGGGTCTAGCCGAGTGGTTTTGGGTCTAGCCGAGTGGGTTTGGGTCTAGCGGAGTGGGTTTGGGTGTAGCCGAGTGGGTTTGGGTCCAGCCGAGTGGGTTTGGTTCTTGCCGAGTATGTTTGGGTCTATCCGAGTGGGTTTCGGTCTAGCTGAGTGGGTTTGGGTCTAGCCGAGTGGGTTTGGGTTTAGCCGAGTGGGTTTGGGCCTAGCCAAGTGGGTTTGGGTCCAGCCGAGTGGGTTTGGGTCTAGCCGAGTGGGTTTGGGTCTAGCCGAGTGGATTTGGGTCTAGCCGAGTGGGTTTGGGTCTAGCCGAGTGGTTTTGGGTCTAGCCGAGTGGATTTGGGTCTTGCCGAGTGGGTTTGGGTCTAGCCGAGTGGGTTTGGGTCTAGCGGAGTGGGTTTGGGTCTAGCCGAGTGGGTTTGGGTCTAGCGGAGTGGGTTTGGGTCTAGCCGAGTGGGTTTGGGAATAGCCGAGTGGGTTTGGGTCTGGCCGAGTGGGTTTGGGTCCAGCCGAATGGGTTTAGGTCTAGCCGATTGGGTTTGGGTGTAGCCGAGTGGGTTTTGGTCTAGGGGAGTGGGTTTGGGTCTAGCCGAGTGGGTTTGGGTCTAGCCGAGTGGGTTTGGGTCTAGCCGAGTGGGTTTGGGTCTAGCCGCGTGGGTTTGGGTCTAGCCGAGTGGGTTTGGGTCTAGCCGAGTGGGTTTGGTTCTAGCCGAGTGGATTTGGGTCTAGCGGAGTGGGTTTGGGTCTAGCCGAGTGGGTTTGGGAATAGCCGAGTGGGTTTGGGTCTGGCCGAGTGGGTTTGGGTCCAGCCGAATGGGTTTGGGTCTAGCCGAGTGGGTTTGGGTGTAGCCGAATGGGTTTGGGTCTAGCGGAGTGGGTTTGGGTCTAGCAGAGTGGGTTTGTGTCTAGCCGAGTGGGTTTGGGTCTAGCTGAGTGGGTTTGGGTCTAGCCGAGTGGGTTTGGGTCTAGCCGAGTGGGTTTGGGTCTAGCCGAGTGGGTTTGGGTCTAGCCGAGTGGGTTTGGGTCTAGCCGAGTGGGTTTGGTTCTAGCCGAGTGGATTTGGGTCTAGCCGAGTAGGTTTGGGTCTAGCCGAGTGGTTTTGGGTCTAGCCGAGTGGGTTTGGGTCTAGCGGAGTGGGTTTGGGTCTAGCCGAGTGGGGTTGGGTCTAGCGGAGTGGGTTTGGGTCTAGCCGAGTGGGTTTGGGAATAGCCGAGTGGGTTTGGGTCTGGCCGAGTGGGTTTGGGTCCAGCCGAATGGGTTTAGGTCTAGCCGAGTGGGTTTGGGTGTAGCCGAGTGGGTTTGGGTCTAGGGGAGTGGGTTTGGGTCTAGCCGAGTGGGTTTGGGTCTAGCCGAGTGGGTTTGGGTCTAGCCGAGTGGGTTTGGGTCTAGCCGCGTGGGTTTGGGTCTAGCCGAGTGGGTTTGGGTCTAGCCGAGTGGGTTTGGTTCTAGCCGAGTGGATTTGGGTCTAGCCGAGTGGGTTTGGGTCTAGCCGAGTGGTTTTCGGTCTAGCCGAGTGGGTTTGGGTCTAGCCGAGTGGGTTTGGGTCTAGCCGAGTGGGTTTGGGTCTAGCCGAGTGGGTTTTGGTCTAGCCGAGTGGGTTTGGGTCTAGCCGAGTGATTTTGGGTCTAGCCGAGTGGGTTTGGGTCTAGCCGAGTGGGTTTGGGTCTAGCCGAGTGGGTTTCGGTCTAGCGGAGTGGGTTCGTGTCTAGCCGAGTGGGTTTGGGTCTAGCGGAGTGGGTTTGGGTCTAGCGGAGTGGGTTTGGGAATAGCCGAGTGGGTTTGGGTCTGGCCGAGTGGGTTTGGGTCCAGCCGAATGGGTTTGGGTCTAGCCCAGTGGGTTTGGGTGTAGCCGAGTGGGTTTGGGTCTAGCGGAGTGGGTTTGGGTCTAGCAGGGTGGGTTTGGGTCTAGCCGAGTGGGTTTGGGTCTAGTTGAGTGGGTTTGGGTCTAGCCGAGTGGGTTTGGGTCTAGCCGAGTGGGTTTGGGTCTAGCCGAGTGGGTTTGGGTCTAGCCGAGTGGGTTTGGGTCTAGCCGAGTGGGTTTGGTTCTAGCCGAGTGGATTTGGGTCTAGCCGAGTAGGTTTGGGTCTTGCCGAGTGGTTTTGGGTCTAGCCGAGTGGGTTTGGGTCTAGCGGAGTGGGTTTGGGTGTAGCCGAGTGGGTTTGGGTCCAGCCGAGTGGGTTTGGTTCTTGCCGAGTATGTTTGGGTCTATCCGAGTGGGTTTCGGTCTAGCTGAGTGGGTTTGGGTCTAGCCGAGTGGGTTTGGGTCTAGCCGAGTGGGTTTGGGTCTAGCCAAGTGGGTTTGGGTCCAGCCGAGTGGGTTTGGGCCTAGCCGAGTGGGTTTGGGTCTAGCCGAGTGGATTTGGGTCTAGCCGAGTGGGTTTGGGTCTAGCCGAGCGGTTTTGGGTCTAGCCGAGTGGGTTTGGGTCTAGCCGAGTGGGTTTGGGTCTAGTCGAGTGGGTTTGGGTCCTGCGGAGTGGGTTTGGGTCTAGCCGAGTGGGTTTGGGTCTAGCGGAGTGGGTTTGGGTCTAGCCGAGTGGGTTTGGGAATAGCCGAGTGGGTTTGGGTCTGGCCGAGTGGGTTTGGGTCCAGCCGAATGGGTTTGGGTCCAGCCGAGTGGGTTTGGGTGTAGCCGAGTGGGTTTGGGTCTAGGGGAGTGGGTTTGGGTCTAGCCGAGTGGGTTTGGGTCTAGTCGAGTGGGTTTGGGACTAGCCGAGTGGGTTTGGGTCTAGCCGAGTGGGTTTGGGTCTAGCCGAGTGGGATTGGGTGTAGCCGAGTGGGTTTGGGTGTAGCCGAGTGGGTTTGGGTGTCGCCGAATCGGTTTGGGTCTTGCCGAGTGGGTTTGGGTATAGCCGAGTGGGTTTGGGTCTAGCCGAGTGGGTTTGGGTCTATTCGAGTGGGTTTGAGACTAGCCGTGTGGGTTTGGGTCTAGCCGAGTGGGTTTGGGTCTAGCCGAGTGGGATTGGGTTTAGCCGAGTGCGTTTGGGTGTAGCCGAGTGGGTTTGGGTGTCGCCGAATCGGTTTGGGTCTTGCCGAGTGGGTTTGGGTATAGCCGTGTGGATTTGGGTCTAGCGGAGTGGGTTTGGGTCTAGCGGAGTGGGTTTGGGTCTAGCCGAGTGGGTTTGGGTGAAGCCGAGTGGGTTTGGGTCTAGCCGAGTCGATTTGGGTCTAGCCTAGTGGGTTTGGGTCTATCCGAGCGGGTTTGGATCTAGCCGAGTGGGTTTGGGTCTAGCCGAGTGGGTTAGGGTCTAGCCGATTGGGTTTGGGACATCCCGAGAGGGTTTGGGTCTAGGAAAGTGGGTTTGGGTCTAGTCGAGTGGGTTTGGGACTTGCCGAGTGGGTTTGGGTCTAGCAAAGTGGGTTGGGTCTAGCCGAGTGGGTTTGGGTCTAGCCGAGTGGGTTTGGGTCTAGCCGAGTGGGTTTGGGTCTAGCCGAGTGGGTTTGGGTCTAGCCGAGTGGGTTTGGGTCTAGCGGAGTGGGTTTGGGTCCAGCCGAATGGGTTTGGGTCTAGCCGAGTGGGTTTGGGTCTAGCCGAGTGGGTTTGGGTGTAGCCGAGTGGTTTTGCATCTAGCGGAGTGGGTTTGGGTCTAGCCGAGTGGGTTTGGGTCTAGCCGAGTGGGTTTGGGTCTAGCCGAGTGGGTTTGGGTCTAGCCGCGTGGGTTTGGGTCTAGCCGAGTGGGTTTGGGTCTAGCCGAGTGGGTTTGGTTCTAGCCGAGTGGATTTGGGTCTAGCCGAGTGGGTTTGGGTCTAGCCGAGTGGTTTTCGGTCCAGCCGAGTGGGTTTGAGTCTACCCTAGTGTGTTTGGGTCTAGCCGAGTGTGTTTGGTTCTAGCCGAGTGGATTTGGGTCTAGCCGAGTGGGTTTGGGTCTAGCCGAGTGGTTTTGGGTCTAGCCGAGTGGGTTTGGGTCTAGCCGAGTGGGTTTGGGTCTAGCCGAGTGGGTTTGGGTCTAGCGGAGTGGGTTTGTGTGTAGCGAGTGGGTTTGGGTCTAGCGGAGTGGGTTTGGGTCTAGCCGAGTGGGTTTGGGAATAGCCGAGTGGGTTTGGGTCTGGCCGAGTGGGTTTGGGTCCAGCCGAATGGGTTTGGGTCTAGCCGAGTGGGTTTGGGTGTAGCTGAGTGGGTTTGCGTCTAGCGGAGTGGGTTTGGGTCTAGCAGAGTGGGTTTGGGTCTAGCCGAGTGGGTTAGGGTCTAGCCGATTGGGTTTGGGACTTCCCGAGAGGGTTTGGGTCTAGGAAAGTGGGTTTGGGTCTAGTCGAGTGGGTTTGGGACTTGCCGAGTGGGTTTGGGTTTAGCAAAGTGGGTTGGGTCTAGCCGAGTGGGTTTGGGTCTAGCCGAGTGGGTTTGGGTCTAGCCGAGTGGGTTTGGGTCTAGCCGAGTGGGTTTGGGTCTAGCCGAGTGGGTTTGGGTCTAGCCGAGTGAGTTTGGGTCTAGCCGAGTGGGTTTGGGTCTAGCCGAGTGGGTTTGGGTCTAGCGGAGTGGGTTTGGGTCTAGCCGAGTGGGTTTGGGTCTAGCGGAGTGGGTTTGGGTCCAGCCGAATGGGTTTGGGTCTAGCCGAGTGGGTTTGGGTGTCGCCGAGTGGTTTTGCATCTAGCGGAGTGGGTTTGGGTCTAGCCGAGTGGGTTTGGGTCTAGCCGTGTGGGTTTGGGTCTAGCCGAGTGGGTTTGGGTCTAGCCGCGTGGGTTTGGGTCTAGCCGAGTGGGTTTGGGTCTAGCCGAGTGGGTTTGGTTCTAGCCGAGTGGATTTGGGTCTAGCCGAGTGGGTTTGGGTCTAGCCGAGTGGTTTTCGGTCCAGCCGAGTGGGTTTGAGTCTACCCGAGTGTGTTTGGGTCTAGCCGAGTGTGTTTGGTTCTAGCCGAGTGGATTTGGGTCTAGCCGAGTGGGTTTGGGTCTAGCCGAGTGGTTTTGGGTCTAGCCGAGTGGGTTTGGGTCTAGCCGAGTGGGTTTGGGTCTAGCCGAGTGGGTTTGGGTCTAGCGGAGTGGGTTTGTGTGTAGCGAGTGGGTTTGGGTCTAGCGGAGTGGGTTTGGGTCTAGCCGAGTGTGTTTGGGAATAGCCGAGTGGGTTTGGGTCTGGCCGAGTGGGTTTGGGTCCAGCCGAATGGGTTTGGGTCTAGCCGAGTGGGTTTGGGTGTAGCTGAGTGGGTTTGGGTCTAGCGGAGTGGGTTTGGGTCTAGCAGAGTGGGTTTGGGTCTAGCCGAGTGGGTTTGGGTCTAGCCGAGTGGGTTTGGGTCTAGCCGAGAGGGTTTGGGTCCAGCCGAGTGGGTTTGGGTCTTGCCGAGTGGGTTTGGGTATAGCCGAGTGGGTGTGGGTCTAGCCGAGTGGGTTTGGGTCTAGTCGAGTGGGTTTGGGACTAGCCGTGTGGGTTTGGGTCTAGCCGAGTGGGTTTGGGTCTAGCCGAGTGGGATTGGGTTTAGCCGAGTGCGTTTGGGTGTAGCCGAGTGGGTTTGGGTGTCGCCGAATCGGTTTGGGTCTTGCCGAGTGGGTTTGGATATAGCCGTGTGGGTTTGGGTCTAGCGGAGTGGGTTTGGGTCTAGCGGAGTGGGTTTGGGCCTAGCCGAGTGGGTTTGGGTGAAGCCGAGTGGGTTTGGGTCTAGCCGAGTAGATTTGGGTCTAGCCTAGTGGGTTTGGGTCTATCCGAGCGGGTTTGGGTCTAGCCGAGTGGGTTAGGGTCTAGCCGATTGGGTTTGGGACTTGCCGAGAGGGTTTGGGTCTAGGAAAGTGGGTTTGGGTCTAGTCGAGTGGGTTTGGGACTTGCCGAGTGGGTTTGGGTCTAGCAAAGTGGGTTGGGTCTAGCCGAGTGGGTTTGGGTCTAGCCGAGTGGGTTTGGGTCTAGCCGAGTGGGTTTGGGTCTAGCCGAGTGGGTTTGGGTCTAGCCGAGTGGGTTTGGGTCTAGCCGCGTGGGTTTGGGTCTAGCCGAGTGGGTTTGGGTCTAGCCGAGTGGGTTTGGTTCTAGCCGAGTGGATTTGGGTCTAGCCGAGTGGGTTTGGGTCTAGCCGAGTGGTTTTCGGTCCAGCCGAGTGGGTTTGAGTCTACCCGAGTGTGTTTGGGTCTAGCCGAGTGTGTTTGGTTCTAGCCGAGTGGATTTGGGTCTAGCCGAGTGGGTTTGGGTCCAGCCGAGTGGGTTTGAGTCTACCCGAGTGTGTTTGGGTCTAGCCGAGTGTGTTTGGTTCTAGCCGAGTGGATTTGGGTCTAGCCGAGTGGGTTTGGGTCTAGCCGAGTGGTTTTGGGTCTAGCCGAGTGGGTTTGGGTCTAGCCGAGTGGGTTTGGGTCTAGCCGAGTGGGTTTGGGTCTAGCGGAGTGGGTTTGTGTGTAGCGAGTGGGTTTGGGTCTAGCGGAGTGGGTTTGGGTCTAGCCGAGTGGGTTTGGGAATAGCCGAGTGGGTTTGGGTCTGGCCGAGTGGGTTTGGGTCCAGCCGAATGGGTTTGGGTCTAGCCGAGTGGGTTTGGGTGTAGCTGAGTGGGTTTGGGTCTAGCGGAGTGGGTTTGGGTCTAGCAGAGTGGGTTTGGGTCTAGCCGAGTGGGTTTGGGTCTAGCCGAGTGGGTTTGGGTCTAGCCGAGAGGGTTTGGGTCCAGCCGAGTGGGTTTGGGTCTTGCCGAGTGGGTTTGGGTATAGCCGAGTGGGTTTGGGTCTAGCCGAGTGGGTTTGGGTCTAGTCGAGTGGGTTTGGGACTAGCCGTGTGGGTTTGGGTCTAGCCGAGTGGGTTTGGGTCTAGCCGAGTGGGATTGGGTTTAGCCGAGTGCGTTTGGGTGTAGCCGAGTGGGTTTGGGTGTCGCCGAATCGGTTTGGGTCTTGCCGAGTGGGTTTGGGTATAGCCGTGTGGGTTTGGGTCTAGCGGAGTGGGTTTGGGTCTAGCGGAGTGGGTTTGGGCCTAGCCGAGTGGGTTTGGGTGAAGCCGAGTGGGTTTGGGTCTAGCCGAGTAGATTTGGGTCTAGCCTAGTGGGTTTGGGTCTATCCGAGCGGGTTTGGGTCTAGCCGAGTGGGTTAGGGTCTAGCCGATTGGGTTTGGGACTTGCCGAGAGGGTTTGGGTCTAGGAAAGTGGGTTTGGGTCTAGTCGAGTGGGTTTGGGACTTGCCGAGTGGGTTTGGGTCTAGCAAAGTGGGTTGGGTCTAGCCGAGTGGGTTTGGGTCTAGCCGAGTGGGTTTGGGTCTAGCCGAGTGGGTTTGGGTCTAGCCGAGTGGGTTTGGGTCTAGCCGAGTGGGTTTGGGTCTAGCCGAGTGAGTTTGGGTCTAGCCGAGTGGGTTTGGGTCTAGCGGAGTGGGTTTGGGTCTAGCGGAGTGGGTTTGGGTGTAGCCGAGTGGGTTTGGGGATAGCCGAGTGGGTTTGGGTCTGGCCGAGTGGGTTTGGTTCCAGCCGAATGGGTTTGGGTCTAGCCGAGTGGGTTTGGGTGTAGCCGAGTGGGTTTGGGTCTAGGGGAGTGGGTTTGGGTGTAGCCGAGTGGGTTTGCGTCTAGCCGAGTGGGTTTGGGTCTAGCCGCGTGGGTTTGGGTCTAGCCGAGTGGGTTTGGGTCTAGCCGAGTGGGTTTGGTTCTAGCCGAGTGGATTTGGGTCTAGCCGAGTGGGTTTGGGTCTAGCCGAGTGGTTTTCGGTCTAGCCGAGTGGGTTTGAGTCTACCCGAGTGTGTTTGGGTCTAGCCGAAGGTGTTTGGGTCTAGCCGAATGGGTTTGGTTCTAGCCGAGTGGATTTGGGTCTGGCCGAGTGGGTTTGGGTCTAGCCGAGTGGGTTTGGGTCTAGCCGAGTGAGTTTGGGTCTAGCCGAGTGGGTTTGGGTCTAGCCGAGTGGGTTTGGGTCTAGCGGAGTGGGTTTGGGTCTAGCCGAGTGGGTTTCGGTCTAGCGGAGTGGGTTTGGGTCCAGCCGAATGGGTTTGGGTCTAGCCGAGTGGGTTTGGGTGTAGCCGAGTGGTTTTGCATCTAGCGGAGTGGGTTTGGGTCTAGCCGAGTGGGTTTGGGTCTAGCCGTGTGGGTTTGGGTCTAGCCGAGTGGGTTTGGGTCTAGCCGCGTGGGTTTGGGTCTAGCCGAGTGGGTTTGGGTCTAGCCGAGTGGGTTTGCTTCTAGCCGAGTGGATTTGGGTCTAGCCGAGTGGGTTTGGGTCTAGCCGAGTGGTTTTCGGTCCAGCCGAGTGGGTTTGAGTCTACCCGAGTGTGTTTGGGTCTAGCCGAGTGTGTTTGGTTCTAGCCGAGTGGATTTGGGTCTAGCCGAGTGGGTTTGGGTCTAGCCGAGTGGTTTTGGGTCTAGCCGAGTGGGTTTGGGTCTAGCCGAGTGGGTTTGGGTCTAGCCGAGTGGGTTTGGGTCTAGCGGAGTGGGTTTGTGTGTAGCGAGTGGGTTTGGGTCTAGCGGAGTGGGTTTGGGTCTAGCCGAGTGGGTTTGGGAATAGCCGAGTGGGTTTGGGTCTGGCCGAGTGGGTTTGGGTCCAGCCGAATGGGTTTGGGTCTAGCCGAGTGGGTTTGGGTGTAGCTGAGTGGGTTTGGGTCTAGCAGAGTGGGTTTGGGTCTAGCCGAGTGGGTTTGGGTCTAGCCGAGTGGGTTTGGGTCTAGCCGAGAGGGTTTGGGTCCAGCCGAGTGGGTTTGGGTCTTGCCGAGTGGGTTTGGGTATAGCCGAGTGGGTGTGGGTCTAGCCGAGTGGGTTTGGGTCTAGTCGAGTGGGTTTGGGACTAGCCGTGTGGGTTTGGGTCTAGCCGAGTGGGTTTGGGTCTAGCCGAGTGGGATTGGGTTTAGCCGAGTGCGTTTGGGTGTAGCCGAGTGGGTTTGGGTGTCGCCGAATCGGTTTGGGTCTTGCCGAGTGGGTTTGGGTATAGCCGTGTGGGTTTGGGTCTAGCGGAGTGGGTTTGGGTCTAGCGGAGTGGGTTTGGGCCTAGCCGAGTGGGTTTGGGTGAAGCCGAGTGGGTTTGGGTCTAGCCGAGTAGATTTGGGTCTAGCCTAGTGGGTTTGGGTCTATCCGAGCGGGTTTGGGTCTAGCCGAGTGGGTTAGGGTCTAGCCGATTGGGTTTGGGACTTGCCGAGAGGGTTTGGGTCTAGGAAAGTGGGTTTGGATCTAGTCGAGTGGGTTTGGGACTTGCCGAGTGGGTTTGGGTCTAGCAAAGTGGGTTGGGTCTAGCCGAGTGGGTTTGGGTCTAGCCAAGTGGGTTTGGGTCTAGCCGAGTGGGTTTGGGTCTAGCCGAGTGGGTTTGGGTCTAGCCGAGTGGGTTTGGGTCTAGCCGCGTGGGTTTGGGTCTAGCCGAGTGGGTTTGGGTCTAGCCGAGTGGGTTTGGTTCTAGCCGAGTGGATTTGGGTCTAGCCGAGTGGGTTTGGGTCTAGCCGAGTGGTTTTCGGTCCAGCCGAGTGGGTTTGAGTCTACCCGAGTGTGTTTGGGTCTAGCCGAGTGTGTTTGGTTCTAGCCGAGTGGATTTGGGTCTAGCCGAGTGGGTTTGGGTCCAGCCGAGTGGGTTTGAGTCTACCCGAGTGTGTTTGGGTCTAGCCGAGTGTGTTTGGTTCTAGCCGAGTGGATTTGGGTCTAGCCGAGTGGGTTTGGGTCTAGCCGAGTGGTTTTGGGTGTAGCTGAGTGGGTTTGGGTCTAGCCGAGTGGGTTTGGGTCTAGCCGAGTGGGTTTGTGTGTAGCGAGTGGGTTTGGGTCTAGCGGAGTGGGTTTGGGTCTAGCAGAGTGGGTTTGGGTCTAGCCGAGTGGGTTTGGGTCTAGCCGAGTGGGTTTGGGTCTAGCCGAGAGGGTTTGGGTCCAGCCGAGTGGGTTTGGGTCTTGCCGAGTGGGTTTGGGTATAGCCGAGTGGGTTTGGGTCTAGCCGAGTGGGTTTGGGTCTAGTCGAGTGGGTTTGGGACTAGCCGTGTGGGTTTGGGTCTAGCCGAGTGGGTTTGGGTCTAGCCGAGTGGGATTGGGTTTAGCCGAGTGCGTTTGGGTGTAGCCGAGTGGGTTTGGGTGTCGCCGAATCGGTTTGGGTCTTGCCGAGTGGGTTTGGGTCTTGCCGAGTGGGTTTGGGTATAGCCGTGTGGGTTTGGGTCTAGCGGAGTGGGTTTGGGTCTAGCGGAGTGGGTTTGGGCCTAGCCGAGTGGGTTTGGGTGAAGCCGAGTGGGTTTGGGTCTAGCCGAGTAGATTTGGGTCTAGCCTAGTGGGTTTGGGTCTATCCGAGCGGGTTTGGGTCTAGCCGAGTGGGTTAGGGTCTAGCCGATTGGGTTTGGGACTTGCCGAGAGGGTTTGGGTCTAGGAAAGTGGGTTTGGGTCTAGTCGAGTGGGTTTGGGACTTGCCGAGTGGGTTTGGGTCTAGCAAAGTGGGTTGGGTCTAGCCGAGTGGGTTTGGGTCTAGCCGAGTGGGTTTGGGTCTAGCCGAGTGGGTTTGGGTCTAGCCGAGTGGGTTTGGGTCTAGCCGAGTGGGTTTGGGTCTAGCCGAGTGAGTTTGGGTCTAGCCGAGTGGGTTTGGGTCTAGCGGAGTGGGTTTGGGTCTAGCGGAGTGGGTTTGGGTCTAGCCGAGTGGGTTTGGGTGTAGCCGAGTGGGTTTGGGTGTCGCCGAATCGGTTTGGGTCTTGCCGAGTGGGTTTGGGTATAGCCGTGTGGGTTTGGGTCTAGCGGAGTGGGTTTGGGTCTAGCGGAGTGGGTTTGGGCCTAGCCGAGTGGGTTTGGGTGAAGCCGAGTGGGTTTGGGTCTAGCCGAGTAGATTTGGGTCTAGCCTAGTGGGTTTGGGTCTATCCGAGCGGGTTTGGGTCTAGCCGAGTGGGTTAGGGTCTAGCCGATTGGGTTTGGGACTTGCCGAGAGGGTTTGGGTCTAGGAAAGTGGGTTTGGGTCTAGTCGAGTGGGTTTGGGACTTGCCGAGTGGGTTTGGGTCTAGCAAAGTGGGTTGGGTCTAGCCGAGTGGGTTTGGGTCTAGCCGAGTGGGTTTGGGTCTAGCCGAGTGGGTTTGGGTCTAGCCGAGTGGGTTTGGGTCTAGCCGAGTGGGTTTGGGTCTAGCCGCGTGGGTTTGGGTCTAGCCGAGTGGGTTTGGGTCTAGCCGAGTGGGTTTGGTTCTAGCCGAGTGGATTTGGGTCTAGCCGAGTGGGTTTGGGTCTAGCCGAGTGGTTTTCGGTCCAGCCGAGTGGGTTTGAGTCTACCCGAGTGTGTTTGGGTCTAGCCGAGTGTGTTTGGTTCTAGCCGAGTGGATTTGGGTCTAGCCGAGTGGGTTTGGGTCCAGCCGAGTGGGTTTGAGTCTACCCGAGTGTGTTTGGGTCTAGCCGAGTGTGTTTGGTTCTAGCCGAGTGGATTTGGGTCTAGCCGAGTGGGTTTGGGTCTAGCCGAGTGGTTTTGGGTCTAGCCGAGTGGGTTTGGGTCTAGCCGAGTGGGTTTGGGTCTAGCCGAGTGGGTTTGGGTCTAGCGGAGTGGGTTTGTGTGTAGCGAGTGGGTTTGGGTCTAGCGGAGTGGGTTTGGGTCTAGCCGAGTGGGTTTGGGAATAGCCGAGTGGGTTTGGGTCTGGCCGAGTGGGTTTGGGTCCAGCCGAATGGGTTTGGGTCTAGCCGAGTGGGTTTGGGTGTAGCTGAGTGGGTTTGGGTCTAGCGGAGTGGGTTTGGGTCTAGCAGAGTGGGTTTGGGTCTAGCCGAGTGGGTTTGGGTCTAGCCGAGTGGGTTTGGGTCTAGCCGAGAGGGTTTGGGTCCAGCCGAGTGGGTTTGGGTCTTGCCGAGTGGGTTTGGGTATAGCCGAGTGGGTTTGGGTCTAGCCGAGTGGGTTTGGGTCTAGTCGAGTGGGTTTGGGACTAGCCGTGTGGGTTTGGGTCTAGCCGAGTGGGTTTGGGTCCAGCCGAGTGGGATTGGGTTTAGCCGAGTGCGTTTGGGTGTAGCCGAGTGGGTTTGGGTGTCGCCGAATCGGTTTGGGTCTTGCCGAGTGGGTTTGGGTATAGCCGTGTGGGTTTGGGTCTAGCGGAGTGGGTTTGGGTCTAGCGGAGTGGGTTTGGGCCTAGCCGAGTGGGTTTGGGTGAAGCCGAGTGGGTTTGGGTCTAGCCGAGTAGATTTGGGTCTAGCCTAGTGGGTTTGGGTCTATCCGAGCGGGTTTGGGTCTAGCCGAGTGGGTTAGGGTCTAGCCGATTGGGTTTGGGACTTGCCGAGAGGGTTTGGGTCTAGGAAAGTGGGTTTGGGTCTAGTCGAGTGGGTTTGGGACTTGCCGAGTGGGTTTGGGTCTAGCAAAGTGGGTTGGGTCTAGCCGAGTGGGTTTGGGTCTAGCCGAGTGGGTTTGGGTCTAGCCGAGTGGGTTTGGGTCTAGCCGAGTGGGTTTGGGTCTAGCCGAGTGGGTTTGGGTCTAGCCGAGTGAGTTTGGGTCTAGCCGAGTGGGTTTGGGTCTAGCGGAGTGGGTTTGGGTCTAGCGGAGTGGGTTTGGGTCTAGCCGAGTGGGTTTGGGGATAGCCGAGTGGGTTTGGGTCTGGCCGAGTGGGTTTGGTTCCAGCCGAATGGGTTTGGGTCTAGCCGAGTGGGTTTGGGTGTAGCCGAGTGGGTTTGGGTCTAGGGGAGTGGGTTTGGGTCTAGCCGAGTGGGTTTGGGTCTAGCCGAGTGGGTTTGGGTCTAGCCGCGTGGGTTTGGGTCTAGCCGAGTGGGTTTGGGTCTAGCCGAGTGGGTTTGGTTCTAGCCGAGTGGATTTGGGTCTAGCCGAGTGGGTTTGGGTCTAGCCGAGTGGTTTTCGGTCTAGCCGAGTGGGTTTGAGTCTACCCGAGTGTGTTTGGGTCTAGCCGAAGGTGTTTGGGTCTAGCCTAGTGGGTTTGGGTCTATCCGAGCGGGTTTGGGTCTAGCCGAGTGGGTTAGGGTCTAGCCGATTGGGTTTGGGAGTTGCCGAGAGGGTTTGGGTCTAGGAAAGTGGGTTTGGGTCTAGTCGAGTGGGTTTGGGACTTGCCGAGTGGGTTTGGGTCTAGCAAAGTGGGTTGGGTCTAGCCGAGTGGGTTTGGGTCTAGCCGAGTGGGTTTGGGTCTAGCCGAGTGGGTTTGGGTCTAGCCGAGTGGGTTTGGGTCTAGCCGAGTGGGTTTGGGTCTAGCCGCGTGGGTTTGGGTCTAGCCGAGTGGGTTTGGGTCTAGCCGAGTGGGTTTGGTTCTAGCCGAGTGGATTTGGGTCTAGCCGAGTGGGTTTGGGTCTAGCCGAGTGGTTTTCGGTCCAGCCGAGTGGGTTTGAGTCTACCCGAGTGTGTTTGGGTCTAGCCGAGTGTGTTTGGTTCTAGCCGAGTGGATTTGGGTCTAGCCGAGTGGGTTTGGGTCCAGCCGAGTGGGTTTGAGTCTACCCGAGTGTGTTTGGGTCTAGCCGAGTGTGTTTGGTTCTAGCCGAGTGGATTTGGGTCTAGCCGAGTGGGTTTGGGTCTAGCCGAGTGGTTTTGGGTCTAGCCGAGTGGGTTTGGGTCTAGCCGAGTGGGTTTGGGTCTAGCCGAGTGGGTTTGGGTCTAGCGGAGTGGGTTTGTGTGTAGCGAGTGGGTTTGGGTCTAGCGGAGTGGGTTTGGGTCTAGCCGAGTGGGTTTGGGAATAGCCGAGTGGGTTTGGGTCTGGCCGAGTGGGTTTGGGTCCAGCCGAATGGGTTTGGGTCTAGCCGAGTGGGTTTGGGTGTAGCTGAGTGGGTTTGGGTCTAGCGGAGTGGGTTTGGGTCTAGCAGAGTGGGTTTGGGTCTAGCCGAGTGGGTTTGGGTCTAGCCGAGTGGGTTTGGGTCTTGCCGAGAGGGTTTGGGTCCAGCCGAGTGGGTTTGGGTCTTGCCGAGTGGGTTTGGGTATAGCCGAGTGGGTTTGGGTCTAGCCGAGTGGGTTTGGGTCTAGTCGAGTGGGTTTGGGACTAGCCGTGTGGGTTTGGGTCTAGCCGAGTGGGTTTGGGTCTAGCCGAGTGGGATTGGGTTTAGCCGAGTGCGTTTGGGTGTAGCCGAGTGGGTTTGGGTGTCGCCGAATCGGTTTGGGTCTTGCCGAGTGGGTTTGGGTATAGCCGTGTGGGTTTGGGTCTAGCGGAGTGGGTTTGGGTCTAGCGGAGTGGGTTTGGGCCTAGCCGAGTGGGTTTGGGTGAAGCCGAGTGGGTTTGGGTCTAGCCGAGTAGATTTGGGTCTAGCCTAGTGGGTTTGGGTCTATCCGAGCGGGTTTGGGTCTAGCCGAGTGGGTTAGGGTCTAGCCGATTGGGTTTGGGACTTGCCGAGAGGGTTTGGGTCTAGGAAAGTGGGTTTGGGTCTAGTCGAGTGGGTTTGGGACTTGCTGAGTGGGTTTGGGTCTAGCAAAGTGGGTTGGGTCTAGCCGAGTGGGTTTGGGTCTAGCCGAGTGGGTTTGGGTCTAGCCGAGTGCGTTTGGGTCTAGCCGAGTGGGTTTGGGTCTAGCCGAGTGGGTTTGGGTCTAGCCGAGTGAGTTTGGGTCTAGCCGAGTGGGTTTGGGTCTAGCGGAGTGGGTTTGGGTCTAGCGGAGTGGGTTTGGGTCTAGCCGAGTGGGTTTGGGGATAGCCGAGTGGGTTTGGGTCTGGCCGAGTGGGTTTGGTTCCAGCCGAATGGGTTTGGGTCTAGCCGAGTGGGTTTGGGTGTAGCCGAGTGGGTTTGGGTCTAGGGGAGTGGGTTTGGGTCTAGCCGAGTGGGTTTGGGTCTAGCCGAGTGGGTTTGGGTCTAGCCGCGTGGGTTTGGGTCTAGCCGAGTGGGTTTGGGTCTAGCCGAGTGGGTTTGGTTCTAGCCGAGTGGATTTGGGTCTAGCCGAGTGGGTTTGGGTCTAGCCGAGTGGTTTTCGGTCTAGCCGAGTGGGTTTGAGTCTACCCGAGTGTGTTTGGGTCTAGCCGAAGGTGTTTGGGTCTAGCCGAATGGGTTTGGTTCTAGCCGAGTGGATTTGGGTCTGGCCGAGTGGGTTTGGGTCTAGCCGAGTGGGTTTGGGTCTAGCCGAGTGAGTTTGGGTCTAGCCGAGTGGGTTTGGGTCTAGCCGAGTGGGTTTGGGTCTAGCGGAGTGGGTTTGGGTCTAGCCGAGTGGGTTTCGGTCTAGCGGAGTGGGTTTGGGTCCAGCCGAATGGGTTTGGGTCTAGCCGAGTGGGTTTGGGTGTAGCCGAGTGGTTTTGCATCTAGCGGAGTGGGTTTGGGTCTAGCCGAGTGGGTTTGGGTCTAGCCGTGTGGGTTTGGGTCTAGCCGAGTGGGTTTGGGTCTAGCCGCGTGGGTTTGGGTCTAGCCGAGTGGGTCTGGGTCTAGCCGAGTGGGTTTGGTTCTAGCCGAGTGGATTTGGGTCTAGCCGAGTGGGTTTGGGTCTAGCCGAGTGGTTTTCGGTCCAGCCGAGTGGGTTTGAGTCTACCCGAGTGTGTTTGGGTCTAGCCGAGTGTGTTTGGTTCTAGCCGAGTGGATTTGGGTCTAGCCGAGTGGGTTTGGGTCTAGCCGAGTGGTTTTGGGTCTAGCCGAGTGGGTTTGGGTCTAACCGAGTGGGTTTGGGTCTAGCCGAGTGGGTTTGGGTCTAGCGGAGTGGGTTTGTGTGTAGCGAGTGGGTTTGGGTCTAGCGGAGTGGGTTTGGGTCTAGCCGAGTGGGTTTGGGAATAGCCGAGTGGGTTTGGGTCTGGCCGAGTGGGTTTGGGTCCAGCCGAATGGGTTTGGGTCTAGCCGAGTGGGTTTGGGTGTAGCTGAGTGGGTTTGGGTCTAGCGGAGTGGGTTTGGGTCTAGCAGAGTGGGTTTGGGTCTAGCCGAGTGGGTTTGGGTCTAGCCGAGTGGGTTTGGGTCTAGCCGAGAGGGTTTGGGTCCAGCCGAGTGGGTTTGGGTCTTGCCGAGTGGGTTTGGGTATAGCCGAGTGGGTGTGGGTCTAGCCGAGTGGGTTTGGGTCTAGCCGAGTGGGTTTGGGTCTAGCCGAGTGGGTTTGGGTCTAGCCGCGTGGGTTTGGGTCTAGCCGAGTGGGTTTGGGTCTAGCCGAGTGGGTTTGGTTCTAGCCGAGTGGATTTGGGTCTAGCCGAGTGGGTTTGGGTCTAGCCGAGTGGTTTTCGGTCCAGCCGAGTGGGTTTGAGTCTACCCGAGTGTGTTTGGGTCTAGCCGAGTGTGTTTGGTTCTAGCCGAGTGGATTTGGGTCTAGCCGAGTGGGTTTGGGTCCAGCCGAGTGGGTTTGAGTCTACCCGAGTGTGTTTGGGTCTAGCCGAGTGTGTTTGGTTCTAGCCGAGTGGATTTGGGTCTAGCCGAGTGGGTTTGGGTCTAGCCGAGTGGTTTTGGGTCTAGCTGAGTGGGTTTGGGTCTAGCCGAGTGGGTTTGGGTCTAGCCGAGTGGGTTTGGGTCTAGCGGAGTGGGTTTGTGTGTAGCGAGTGGGTTTGGGTCTAGCGGAGTGGGTTTGGGTCTAGCCGAGTGGGTTTGGGAATAGCCGAGTGGGTTTGGGTCTGGCCGAGTGGGTTTGGGTCCAGCCGAATGGGTTTGGGTCTAGCCGAGTGGGTTTGGGTGTAGCTGAGTGGGTTTGGGTCTAGCGGAGTGGGTTTGGGTCTAGCAGAGTGGGTTTGGGTCTAGCCGAGTGGGTTTGGGTCTAGCCGAGTGGGTTTGGGTCTAGCCGAGAGGGTTTGGGTCCAGCCGAGTGGGTTTGGGTCTTGCCGAGTGGGTTTGGGTATAGCCGAGTGGGTTTGGGTCTAGCCGAGTGGGTTTGGGTCTAGTCGAGTGGGTTTGGGACTAGCCGTGTGGGTTTGGGTCTAGCCGAGTGGGTTTGGGTCTAGCCGAGTGGGATTGGGTTTAGCCGAGTGCGTTTGGGTGTAGCCGAGTGGGTTTGGGTGTCGCCGAATCGGTTTGGGTCTTGCCGAGTGGGTTTGGGTCTTGCCGAGTGGGTTTGGGTATAGCCGTGTGGGTTTGGGTCTAGCGGAGTGGGTTTGGGTCTAGCGGAGTGGGTTTGGGCCTAGCCGAGTGGGTTTGGGTGAAGCCGAGTGGGTTTGGGTCTAGCCGAGTAGATTTGGGTCTAGCCTAGTGGGTTTGGGTCTATCCGAGCGGGTTTGGGTCTAGCCGAGTGGGTTAGGGTCTAGCCGATTGGGTTTGGGACTTGCCGAGAGGGTTTGGGTCTAGGAAAGTGGGTTTGGGTCTAGTCGAGTGGGTTTGGGACTTGCCGAGTGGGTTTGGGTCTAGCAAAGTGGGTTGGGTCTAGCCGAGTGGGTTTGGGTCTAGCCGAGTGGGTTTGGGTCTAGCCGAGTGGGTTTGGGTCTAGCCGAGTGGGTTTGGGTCTAGCCGAGTGGGTTTGGGTCTAGCCGAGTGAGTTTGGGTCTAGCCGAGTGGGTTTGGGTCTAGCGGAGTGGGTTTGGGTCTAGCGGAGTGGGTTTGGGTCTAGCCGAGTGGGTTTGGGTGTAGCCGAGTGGGTTTGGGTGTCGCCGAATCGGTTTGGGTCTTGCCGAGTGGGTTTGGGTATAGCCGTGTGGGTTTGGGTCTAGCGGAGTGGGTTTGGGTCTAGCGGAGTGGGTTTGGGCCTAGCCGAGTGGGTTTGGGTGAAGCCGAGTGGGTTTGGGTCTAAACGAGTAGATTTGGGTCTAGCCTAGTGGGTTTGGGTCTATCCGAGCGGGTTTGGGTCTAGCCGAGTGGGTTAGGGTCTAGCCGATTGGGTTTGGGACTTGCCGAGAGGGTTTGGGTCTAGGAAAGTGGGTTTGGGTCTAGTCGAGTGGGTTTGGGACTTGCCGAGTGGGTTTGGGTCTAGCAAAGTGGGTTGGGTCTAGCCGAGTGGGTTTGGGTCTAGCCGAGTGGGTTTGGGTCTAGCCGAGTGGGTTTGGGTCTAGCCGAGTGGGTTTGGGTCTAGCCGAGTGGGTTTGGGTCTAGCCGCGTGGGTTTGGGTTTAGCCGAGTGGGTTTGGGTCTAGCCGAGTGGGTTTGGTTCTAGCCGAGTGGATTTGGGTCTAGCCGAGTGGGTTTGGGTCTAGCCGAGTGGTTTTCGGTCCAGCCGAGTGGGTTTGAGTCTACCCGAGTGTGTTTGGGTCTAGCCGAGTGTGTTTGGTTCTAGCCGAGTGGATTTGGGTCTAGCCGAGTGGGTTTGGGTCCAGCCGAGTGGGTTTGAGTCTACCCGAGTGTGTTTGGGTCTAGCCGAGTGTGTTTGGTTCTAGCCGAGTGGATTTGGGTCTAGCCGAGTGGGTTTGGGTCTAGCCGAGTGGTTTTGGGTCTAGCCGAGTGGGTTTGGGTCTAGCCGAGTGGGTTTGGGTCTAGCCGAGTGGGTTTGGGTCTAGCGGAGTGGGTTTGTGTGTAGCGAGTGGGTTTGGGTCTAGCGGAGTGGGTTTGGGTCTAGCCGAGTGGGTTTGGGAATAGCCGAGTGGGTTTGGGTCTGGCCGAGTGGGTTTGGGTCCAGCCGAATGGGTTTGGGTCTAGCCGAGTGGGTTTGGGTGTAGCTGAGTGGGTTTGGGTCTAGCGGAGTGGGTTTGGGTCTAGCGGAGTGGGTTTGGGTCTAGCCGAGTGGGTTTGGGTCTAGCCGAGTGGGTTTGGGTCTAGCCGAGAGGGTTTGGGTCCAGCCGAGTGGGTTTGGGTCTTGCCGAGTGGGTTTGGGTATAGCCGAGTGGGTTTGGGTCTAGCCGAGTGGGTTTGGGTCTAGTCGAGTGGGTTTGGGACTAGCCGTGTGGGTTTGGGTCTAGCCGAGTGGGTTTGGGTCTAGCCGAGTGGGATTGGGTTTAGCCGAGTGCGTTTGGGTGTAGCCGAGTGGGTTTGGGTGTCGCCGAATCGGTTTGGGTCTTGCCGAGTGGGTTTGGGTATAGCCGTGTGGGTTTGGGTCTAGCGGAGTGGGTTTGGGTCTAGCGCAGTGGGTTTGGGCCTAGCCGAGTGGGTTTGGGTGAAGCCGAGTGGGTTTGGGTCTAGCCGAGTAGATTTGGGTCTAGCCTAGTGGGTTTGGGTCTATCCGAGCGGGTTTGGGTCTAGCCGAGTGGGTTAGGGTCTAGCCGATTGGGTTTGGGACTTGCCGAGAGGGTTTGGGTCTAGGAAAGTGGGTTTGGGTCTAGTCGAGTGGGTTTGGGACTTGCCGAGTGGGTTTGGGTCTAGCAAAGTGGGTTGGGTCTAGCCGAGTGGGTTTGGGTCTAGCCGAGTGGGTTTGGGTCTAGCCGAGTGGGTTTGGGTCTAGCCGAGTGGGTTTGGGTCTAGCCGAGTGGGTTTGGGTCTAGCCGAGTGAGTTTGGGTCTAGCCGAGTGGGTTTGGGTCTAGCGGAGTGTGTTTGGGTCTAGCGGAGTGGGTTTGGGTCTAGCCGAGTGGGTTTGGGGATAGCCGAGTGGGTTTGGGTCTGGCCGAGTGGGTTTGGTTCCAGCCGAATGGGTTTGGGTCTAGCCGAGTGGGTTTGGGTGTAGCCGAGTGGGTTTGGGTGTAGGGGAGTGGGTTTGGGTCTAGCCGAGTGGGTTTGGGTCTAGCCGAGTGGGTTTGGGTCTAGCCGCGTGGGTTTGGGTCTAGCCGAGTGGGTTTGGGTCTAGCCGAGTGGGTTTGGTTCTAGCCGAGTGGATTTGGGTCTAGCCGAGTGGGTTTGGGTCTAGCCGAGTGGTTTTCGGTCTAGCCGAGTGGGTTTGAGTCTACCCGAGTGTGTTTGGGTCTAGCCGAAGGTGTTTGGGTCTAGCCTAGTGGGTTTGGGTCTATCCGAGCGGGTTTGGGTCTAGCCGAGTGGGTTAGGGTCTAGCCGATTGGGTTTGGGAGTTGCCGAGAGGGTTTGGGTCTAGGAAAGTGGGTTTGGGTCTAGTCGAGTGGGTTTGGGACTTGCCGAGTGGGTTTGGGTCTAGCAAAGTGGGTTGGGTCTAGCCGAGTGGGTTTGGGTCTAGCCGAGTGGGTTTGGGTCTAGCCGAGTGGGTTTGGGTCTAGCCGAGTGGGTTTGGGTCTAGCCGAGTGGGTTTGGGTCTAGCCGCGTGGGTTTGGGTCTAGCCGAGTGGGTTTGGGTCTAGCCGAGTGGGTTTGGTTCTAGCCGAGTGGATTTGGGTCTAGCCGAGTGGGTTTGGGTCTAGCCGAGTGGTTTTCGGTCCAGCCGAGTGGGTTTGAGTCTACCCGAGTGTGTTTGGGTCTAGCCGAGTGTGTTTGGTTCTAGCCGAGTGGATTTGGGTCTAGCCGAGTGGGTTTGGGTCCAGCCGAGTGGGTTTGAGTCTACCCGAGTGTGTTTGGGTCTAGCCGAGTGTGTTTGGTTCTAGCCGAGTGGATTTGGGTCTAGCCGAGTGGGTTTGGGTCTAGCCGAGTGGTTTTGGGTCTAGCCGAGTGGGTTTGGGTCTAGCCGAGTGGGTTTGGGTCTAGCCGAGTGGGTTTGGGTCTAGCGGAGTGGGTTTGTGTGTAGCGAGTGGGTTTGGGTCTAGCGGAGTGGGTTTGGGTCTAGCCGAGTGGGTTTGGGAATAGCCGAGTGGGTTTGGGTCTGGCCGAGTGGGTTTGGGTCCAGCCGAATGGGTTTGGGTCTAGCCGAGTGGGTTTGGGTGTAGCTGAGTGGGTTTGGGTCTAGCGGAGTGGGTTTGGGTCTAGCAGAGTGGGTTTGGGTCTAGCCGAGTGGGTTTGGGTCTAGCCGAGTGGGTTTGGGTCTTGCCGAGAGGGTTTGGGTCCAGCCGAGTGGGTTTTGGGTCTTGCCGAGTGGGTTTGGGTATAGCCGAGTGGGTTTGGGTCTAGCCGAGTGGGTTTGGGTCTAGTCGAGTGGGTTTGGGACTAGCCGTGTGGGTTTGGGTCTAGCCGAGTGGGTTTGGGTCTAGCCGAGTGGGATTGGATTTAGCCGAGTGCGTTTGGGTGTAGCCGAGTGGGTTTGGGTGTCGCCGAATCGGTTTGGGTCTTGCCGAGTGGGTTTGGGTATAGCCGTGTGGGTTTGGGTCTAGCGGAGTGGGTTTGGGTCTAGCGGAGTGGGTTTGGGCCTAGCCGAGTGGGTTTGGGTGAAGCCGAGTGGGTTTGGGTCTAGCCGAGTAGATTTGGGTCTAGCCTAGTGGGTTTGGGTCTATCCGAGCGGGTTTGGGTCTAGCCGAGTGGGTTAGGGTCTAGCCGATTGGGTTTGGGACTTGCCGAGAGGGTTTGGGTCTAGGAAAGTGGGTTTGGGTCTAGTCGAGTGGGTTTGGGACTTGCCGAGTGGGTTTGGGTCTAGCAAAGTGGGTTGGGTCTAGCCGAGTGGGTTTGGGTCTAGCCGAGTGGGTTTGGGTCTAGCCGAGTGCGTTTGGGTCTAGCCGAGTGGGTTTGGGTCTAGCCGTGTGGGTTTGGGTCTAGCCGAGTGAGTTTGGGTCTAGCCGAGTGGGTTTGGGTCTAGCGGAGTGGGTTTGGGTCTAGCGGAGTGGGTTTGGGTCTAGCCGAGTGGGTTTGGGGATAGCCGAGTGGGTTTGGGTCTGGCCGAGTGGGTTTGGTTCCAGCCGAATGGGTTTGGGTCTAGCCGAGTGGGTTTGGGTGTAGCCGAGTGGGTTTGGGTCTAGGGGAGTGGGTTTGGGTCTAGCCGAGTGGGTTTGGGTCTAGCCGAGTGGGTTTGGGTCTAGCCGCGTGGGTTTGGGTCTAGCCGAGTGGGTTTGGGTCTAGCCGAGTGGGTTTGGTTCTAGCCGAGTGGATTTGGGTCTAGCCGAGTGGGTTTGGGTCTAGCCGAGTGGTTTTCGGTCTAGCCGAGTGGGTTTGAGTCTACCCGAGTGTGTTTGGGTCTAGCCGAAGGTGTTTGGGTCTAGCCGAATGGGTTTGGTTCTAGCCGAGTGGATTTGGGTCTGGCCGAGTGGGTTTGGGTCTAGCCGAGTGGGTTTGGGTCTAGCCGAGTGAGTTTGGGTCTAGCCGAGTGGGTTTGGGTCTAGCCGAGTGGGTTTGGGTCTAGCGGAGTGGGTTTGGGTCTAGCCGAGTGGGTTTCGGTCTAGCGGAGTGGGTTTGGGTCCAGCCGAATGGGTTTGGGTCTAGCCGAGTGGGTTTGGGTGTAGCCGAGTGGTTTTGCATCTAGCGGAGTGGGTTTGGGTCTAGCCGAGTGGGTTTGGGTCTAGCCGTGTGGGTTTGGGTCTAGCCGAGTGGGTTTGGGTCTAGCCGCGTGGGTTTGGGTCTAGCCGAGTGGGTTTGGGTCTAGCCGAGTGGGTTTGGTTCTAGCCGAGTGGATTTGGGTCTAGCCGAGTGGGTTTGGGTCTAGCCGAGTGGTTTTCGGTCCAGCCGAGTGGGTTTGAGTCTACCCGAGTGTGTTTGGGTCTAGCCGAGTGTGTTTGGTTCTAGCCGAGTGGATTTGGGTCTAGCCGAGTGGGTTTGGGTCTAGCCGAGTGGTTTTGGGTCTAGCCGAGTGGGTTTGGGTCTAACCGAATGGGTTTGGGTCTAGCCGAGTGGGTTTGGGTCTAGCGGAGTGGGTTTGTGTGTAGCGAGTGGGTTTGGGTCTAGCGGAGTGGGTTTGGGTCTAGCCGAGTGGGTTTGGGAATAGCCGAGTGGGTTTGGGTCTGGCCGAGTGGCTTTGGGTCCAGCCGAATGGGTTTGGGTCTAGCCGAGTGGGTTTGGGTGTAGCTGAGTGGGTTTGGGTCTAGCGGAGTGGGTTTGGGTCTAGCAGAGTGGGTTTGGGTCTAGCCGAGTGGGTTTGGGTCTAGCCGAGTGGGTTTGGGTCTAGCCGAGAGGGTTTGGGTCCAGCCGAGTGGGTTTGGGTCTTGCCGAGTGGGTTTGGGTATAGCCGAGTGGGTGTGGGTCTAGCCGAGTGGGTTTGGGTCTAGTCGAGTGGGTTTGGGACTAGCCGTGTGGGTTTGGGTCTAGCCGAGTGGGTTTGGGTCTAGCCGAGTGGGATTGGGTTTAGCCGAGTGCGTTTGGGTGTAGCCGAGTGGGTTTGGGTGTCGCCGAATCGGTTTGGGTCTTGCCGAGTGGGTTTGGGTATAGCCGTGTGGGTTTGGGTCTAGCGGAGTGGGTTTGGGTCTAGCGGAGTGGGTTTGGGCCTAGCCGAGTGGGTTTGGGTGAAGCCGAGTGGGTTTGGGTCTAGCCGAGTAGATTTGGGTCTAGCCTAGTGGGTTTGGGTCTATCCGAGCGGGTTTGGGTCTAGCCGAGTGGGTTAGGGTCTAGCCGATTGGGTTTGGGACTTGCCGAGAGGGTTTGGGTCTAGGAAAGTGGGTTTGGGTCTAGTCGAGTGGGTTTGGGACTTGCCGAGTGGGTTTGGGTCTAGCAAAGTGGGTTGGGTCTAGCCGAGTGGGTTTGGGTCTAGCCGAGTGGGTTTGGGTCTAGCCGAGTGGGTTTGGGTCTAGCCGAGTGGGTTTGGGTCTAGCCGAGTGGGTTTGGGTCTAGCCGCGTGGGTTTGGGTCTAGCCGAGTGGGTTTGGGTCTAGCCGAGTGGGTTTGGTTCTAGCCGAGTGGATTTGGGTCTAGCCGAGTGGGTTTGGGTCTAGCCGAGTGGTTTTCGGTCCAGCCGAGTGGGTTTGAGTCTACCCGAGTGTGTTTGGGTCTAGCCGAGTGTGTTTGGTTCTAGCCGAGTGGATTTGGGTCTAGCCGAGTGGGTTTGGGTCCAGCCGAGTGGGTTTGAGTCTACCCGAGTGTGTTTGGGTCTTGCCGAGTGTGTTTGGTTCTAGCCGAGTGGATTTGGGTCTAGCCGAGTGGGTTTGGGTCTAGCCGAGTGGTTTTGGGTCTAGCCGAGTGGGTTTGGGTCTAGCCGAGTGGGTTTGGGTCTAGCCGAGTGGGTTTGGGTCTAGCGGAGTGGGTTTGTGTGTAGCGAGTGGGTTTGGGTCTAGCGGAGTGGGTTTGGGTCTAGCCGAGTGGGTTTGGGAATAGCCGAGTGGGTTTGGGTCTGGCCGAGTGGGTTTGGGTCCAGCCGAATGGGTTTGGGTCTAGCCGAGTGGGTTTGGGTGTAGCTGAGTGGGTTTGGGTCTAGCGGAGTGGGTTTGGGTCTAGCAGAGTGGGTTTGGGTCTAGCCGAGTGGGTTTGGGTCTAGCCGAGTGGGTTTGGGTCTAGCCGAGAGGGTTTGGGTCCAGCCGAGTGGGTTTGGGTCTTGCCGAGTGGGTTTGGGTATAGCCGAGTGGGTTTGGGTCTAGCCGAGTGGGTTTGGGTCTAGTCGAGTGGGTTTGGGACTAGCCGTGTGGGTTTGGGTCTAGCCGAGTGGGTTTGGGTCTAGCCGAGTGGGATTGCGTTTAGCCGAGTGCGTTTGGGTGTAGCCGAGTGGGTTTGGGTGTCGCCGAATCGGTTTGGGTCTTGCCGAGTGGGTTTGGGTATAGCCGTGTGGGTTTGGGTCTAGCGGAGTGGGTTTGGGTCTAGCGGAGTGGGTTTGGGCCTAGCCGAGTGGGTTTGGGTGAAGCCGAGTGGGTTTGGGTCTAGCCGAGTAGATTTGGGTCTAGCCTAGTGGGTTTGGGTCTATCCGAGCGGGTTTGGGTCTAGCCGAGTGGGTTAGGGTCTAGCCGATTGGGTTTGGGACTTGCCGAGAGGGTTTGGGTCTAGGAAAGTGGGTTTGGGTCTAGTCGAGTGGGTTTGGGACTTGCCGAGTGGGTTTGGGTCTAGCAAAGTGGGTTGGGTCTAGCCGAGTGGGTTTGGGTCTAGCCGAGTGGGTTTGGGTCTAGCCGAGTGGGTTTGGGTCTAGCCGAGTGTGTTTGGGCCCAGCCGAGTGGGTTTGGGTCTAGCCGAGTGGGTTTGGGTCTAGCGGAGTGGGTTTGGGTCTAGCGGAGTGGGTTTGGGTCTAGCCGAGTGGGTTTGGGGATAGCCGAGTGGGTTTGGGTCTGGCCGAGTGGGTTTGGTTCCAGCCGAATGGGTTTGGGTCTAGCCGAGTGGGTTTGGGTGTAGCCGAGTGGGTTTGGGTCTAGGGGAGTGGGTTTGGGTCTAGCCGAGTGGGTTTGGGTCTAGCCGAGTGGGTTTGGGTCTAGCCGCGTGGGTTTGGGTCTAGCCGAGTGGGTTTGGGTCTAGCCGAGTGGGTTTGGTTCTAGCCGAGTGGATTTGGGTCTAGCCGAGTGGGTTTGGGTCTAGCCGAGTGGTTTTCGGTCTAGCCGAGTGGGTTTGAGTCTACCCGAGTGTGTTTGGGTCTAGCCGAAGGTGTTTGGGTCTAGCGGAGTGGTTTGGGTCTGGCCGAGTGGGTTTGGGTCTAGCCGAGTGGCTTTGGGTCTAGCCGAGTGGATTTGGGTCTAGCCTAGTGGGTTCGGGTCTATCCGACTGGGTTTGGGTCTAGCCGAGTCTGTTTGGGTGTAGCCGAGTGGGTTTGGGTCTAGCGGAGTGGGTTTGGGTCTAGCCGAGTGGGTTTGGGTCTAGCCGAGTCCGTTTGGGTCTAGCCGAGTGAGTTTGGGACTAGCCGAGTGGTTTTGGGTCTAGCGGAGTGGGTTTGGTTCTAGCGGAGTGGGTTTGGGTCTAGCCGATTGGGTTTGGGTCTCGCCGAGTGGGTTTGGGTCTGGCGGAGTGGGTTTGGGTCTGGCCGAGTGGGTTTGGGTCCAGCCGAATGGGTTTGGGTCTAGCCGAGTGGGTTTGGGTGTAGCCGAGTGGGTTTGGGTCTAGCGGAGTGGGTTTGGGTCTAGCAGAGTGGGTTTGGGTCTAGCCGAGTGGGTTTGGGTCTAGCCGAGTGGGTTTGGGTCTAGCCGAGAGGGTTTGGGTCTAGCCGACTGGGTTTGGGTCTAGCCGAGTAGGTTTGGGTCTAGCCGAGTGGGTTTGTGTCTAGCCGAGTGGGTTTGGTTCTTGCCGAGTGGATTTGGGTCTAGCCGAGTAGGTTTGGGTCTAGCCGAGTGGTTTTGGGTCTAGCCGAGTGGGTTTGGGTCTAGCGGAGTGGGTTTGGGTGCAGCCGAGTGGGTTTGGGTCCAGCCGAGTGGCTTTGGTTCTTGCCGAGTATGTTTGGGTCTATCCGAGTGGGTTTCGGTCTAGCTGAGTGGGTTTGGGTCCAGCCGAGTGGGTTTGGGTCTAGCCGAGTGGGTTGGGTGCACCCGAGTGGGTTTCGGTCCAGCCGAGTGGGTTTGGGTCTAGCCGAGTGGGTTTGGGTCTAGCCGAGTGGGTTTGAGTCGACCCGAGTGTGTTTGGGTCTAGCCGAGTGTGTTTGGGTCTAGCCGAATGGGTTTGGGTCTAGCTGAGTGGGTTTGGGTCTAGCCGTGTGGGTTTGGGTCTAGCCGAGTGGGTTTGGGTCCAGCCGAGTGGGTTGGGTGCACCCGAGTGGGTTTGGGTCCAGCCGAGTGGGTTTGGGTCTAGCCGAGTGGGTTTGGGTCTAGTCGAGTGGGTTTGGGACTAGCCGAGTGGGTTTGGGTCTAGCCGAGTGGGTTTGGGTCTAGCCGAGTGGGTTTGGGTGTAGCCGAGTGGGTTGGGGTGTCGCCGAATCGGTTTGGGTCTTGCCGAGTGGGTTTGGGTATAGCCGAGTGGGTTTGGGTCTAGCCGAGTGGGTTTGGGTCGAGTCGAGTGGGTTTGGGACTAGCCGTGTGGGTTTGGGTCTAGCCGAGTGGGTTTGGGTCTAGCCGAGTGGGATTGGGTTTAGCCGAGTGGGTTTGGGTGTAGCCGAGTGGGTTTGGGTGTCGCCGAATCGGTTTGGGTCTTGCCGAGTGGGTTTGGGTATAGCCGAGTGGGTTTGGGTCTAGCGGAGTGGGTTTGGGTCTAGCGGAGTGGGTTTGGGTCTAGCCGAGTGGGTTTGGGTGTAGCCGAGTGGGTTTGGGTCTAGCCGAGTCGATTTGGGTCTAGCCTAGTGGGTTTGGGTCTATCCGAGCGGGTTTGGGTCTAGCCGAGTGGGTTTGGGTCTAGCCGAGTGGGTTTGGGTGTAGCCGAGTGGTTTTGGATCTAGCGGAGTGGGTTTGGGTCTAGCCGAGTGGGTTTGGGTCTAGACGAGTGGGTTTGGGTCTAGCCGAGCGGGTTTGGGTCTAGCCGCGTGGGTTTGGGTCTAGCCGAGTGGGTTTGGGTCTAGCCGAGTGGGTTTGGTTCTAGCCGAGTGGATTTGGGTCTAGCCGAGTGGGTTTGGGTCTAGCCGAGTGGTTTTCGGTCTAGCCGAGTGGGTTTGAGTCTACCCGAGTGTGTTTGGGTCTAGCCGAGTGTGTTTGGGTCTAGCCGAATGGGTTTGGTTCTAGCCGAGTGGATTTGGGTCTAGCCGAGTGGGTTTGGGTCTAGCCGAGTGGTTTTGGGTCTAGCCGAGTGGGTTTGGGTCTAGCCGAGTGGGTTTGGGTCTAGCCGAGTGGGTTTGGGGCTAGCGGAGTGGGTTTGTGTGTAGCCGAGTGGGTTTGGGTCTAGCGGAGTGGGTTTGGGTCTAGCTGAGTGGGTTTGGGAATAGCCGAGTGGGTTTGGGTCTGGCCGAGTGGGTTTGGGTCCAGCCGAATGGGTTTGGGTCTAGCCGAGTGGGTTTGGGTGTAGCCGAGTGGGTTTGGGTCTAGCGGAGCGGGTTTGGGTCTAGCAGAGTGGGTTTGGGTCTAGCCGAGTGGGTTTGGGTCTAGCCGAGTGGGTTTGGGTCTAGCCGAGAGGGTTTGGGTCTAGCCGAGTGGGTTTGGGTCTAGTCGAGTGGGTTTGGGACTAGCCGTGTGGGTTTGGGTCTAGCCGAGTGGGTTTGGGTCTAGCCGAGTGGGATTGGGTTTAGCCAAGTGCGTTTGGGTCTAGCCGAGTGTGTTTGGGTCTAGCGGAATGGGTTTGGTTCTAGCCGAGTGGAATTGGGTCTAGCCGAGTGGGTTTGGGTCTAGCCGAGTGGTTTTGGGTCTAGCCGAGTGGGTTTGGGTCTAGCCGAGTGGGTTTGGGTCTAGCCGAGTGGGTTTGGGTCTAGCGGAGTGGGTTTGTGTGTAGCCGAGTGGGTTTGGGTCTAGCGGAGTGGGTTTGGGTCTAGCCGAGTGGGTTTGGGAATAGCCGAGTGGGTTTGGGTCTGGCCGAGTGGGTTTGGGTCCAGCCGAATGGGTTTGGGTCTAGCCGAGTGGGTTTGGGTGTAGCCGAGTGGGTTTGGGTCTAGCGGAGTGGGTTTGGGTCTAGCCGAGTGGTTTTCGGTCTAGCCGAGTGGGTTTGAGTCTACCCGAGTGTGTTTGGGTCTAGCCGAGTGTGTTTGGGTCTAGCCGAATGGGTTTGGTTCTAGCCGAGTGGATTTGGGTCTAGCCGAGTGGGTTTGGGTCTAGCCGAGTGGTTTTGGGTCTAGCCGAGTGGGTTTGGGTCTAGCCGAGTGGGTTTGGGTCTAGCCGAGTGGGTTTGGGTCTAGCGGAGTGGGTTTGTGTGTAGCCGAGTGGGTTTGGGTCTAGCGGAGTGGGTTTGGGTCTAGCCGAGTGGGTTTGGGAATAGCCGAGTGGGTTTGGGTCTGGCCGAGTGGGTTTGGGTCCAGCCGAATGGGTTTGGGTCTAGCCGAGTGGGTTTGGGTGTAGCCGAGTGGGTTTGGGTCTAGCGGAGTGGGTTTGGGTCTAGCAGAGTGGGTTTGGGTCTAGCCGAGTGGGTTTGGGTCTAGCCGAGTGGGTTTGGGTCTAGCCGAGAGGGTTTGGGTCTAGCCGAGTGGGTTTGGGTCTAGTCGAGTGGGTTTGGGACTAGCCGTGTGGGTTTGGGTCTAGCCGAGTGGGTTTGGGTCTAGCCGAGTGGGATTGGATTTAGCCGAGTGCGTTTGGGTCTAGCCGAGTGTGTTTGGGTCTAGCCGAATGGGTTTGGTTCTAGCCGAGTGGATTTGGGTCCAGCCGAGTGGGTTTGGGTCTAGCCGAGTGGTTTTGGGTCTAGCCGAGTGGGTTTGGGTCTAGCCGAGTGGGTTTGGGTCTAGCGGAGTGGGTTTGGGTCTAGCGGAGTGGGTTTGTGTGTAGCCGAGTGGGTTTGGGTCTAGCGGAGTGGGTTTGGGTCTAGCCGAGTGGGTTTGGGAATAGCCGAGTGGGTTTGGGTCTGGCCGAGTGGGTTTGGGTCCAGCCGAATGGGTTTGGGTCTAGCCGAGTGGGTTTAGGTCTAGCCGAGTAGGTTTGGGTCTAGCCGAGTGGGTTTGGGTCTAGCCGAGTGGGTTTGGTTCTAGCCGAGTGGATTTGGGTCTAGCCGAGTAGGTTTGGGTCTAGCCGAGTGGTTTTGGGTCTAGCCGAGTGGGTTTGGGTCTAGCGGAGTGGGTTTGTGTGTAGCCGAGTGGGTTTGGGTCCAGCCGAGTGGGTTTGGTTCTTGCCGAGTATGTTTGGGTCTATCCGAGTGGGTTTCGGTCTAGCTGAGTGGGTTTCGGTCTAGCCGAGTGGGTTTGGGTGTAGCCGAGTGGGTTGGGTGCACCCGAGTGGGTTTGGGTCCAGCCGAGTGGGTTTGGGTCTGGCCGAGTGGGTTTGGGTCTAGCCGAGTGGGTTTGAGTCTACCCGAGTGTGTTTGGGTCTAGCCGAGTGTGTTTGGGTCTAGCCGAATTGGTTTGGGTCTAGCTGAGTGGGTTTGGGTCTAGCCGTGTGGGTTTGGGTCTAGCCGAGTGGGTTTGGGTCCAGCCGAGTGGGTTGGGTGCACCCGAGTGGGTTTGGGTTCAGCCGAGTGGGTTTGGGTCTAGCCGAGTGGGTTTGGGTCTAGCCGAGTGGGTTTGAGTCTACCCGAGTGTGTTTGGGTCTAGCCGAGTGGGGTTGGGTCTAGTCGAGTGGGTTTGGGACTAGCCGAGTGGGTTTGGGTCTAGCCGAGTGGGTTTGCGTCTAGCCGAGTGGGATTGGGTGTAGCCGAGTGGGTTTGGGTGTAGCCGAGTGGGTTGGGGTGTCGCCGAATCGGTTTGGGTCTTGCCGAGTGGGTTTGGGTATAGCCGAGAGGGTTTGGGTCTAGCCGAGTGGGTTTGGGTCTAGTCGAGTGGGTTTGGGACTAGCCGTGTGGGTTTGGGTCTAGCCGAGTGGGTTTGGGTCTTGCCGAGTGGGATTGGGTTTAGCCGAGTGGGTTTGGGTGTAGCCGAGTGGGTTTGGGTGTCGCCGAATCGGTTTGGGTCTTGCCGAGTGGGTTTGGGTATAGCCGAGTGGGTTTGGGTCTAGCGGAGTGGGTTTGGGTCTAGCGGAGTGGGTTTGGGTCTAGCCGAGTGGGTTTGGGTGTAGCCGAGTGGGTTTGGGTCTAGCCGAGTCGATTTGGGTCTAGCCTAGTGGGTTTGGGTCTATCCGAGCGGGTTTGGGTCTAGCCGAGTGGGTTTGGGTCTAGCCGAGTGGGTTTGGGTGTAACCGAGTGGTTTTGGATCTAGCGGAGTGGGTTTGGGTCTAGCCGAGTGGGTTTGGGTCTAGCCGAGTGGGTTTGGGTCTAGCCGAGTGGGTTTGGGTCTAGCCGCGTGGGTTTGGGTCTAGCCGAGTGGGTTTGGGTCTAGCCGAGTGGGTTTGGTTCTAGCCGAGTGGATTTGGGTCTAGCCGATTGGGTTTGGGACTTGCCGAGAGGGTTTGGGTCTAGGAAAGTGGGTTTGGGTCTAGTCGAGTGGGTTTGGGACTTGCCGAGTGGGTTTGGGTCTAGCAAAGTGGTTTGTGTCTAGCCGAGTGGGTTTGGGTCTAGCCGAGTGGGTTTGGGTCTAGCCGAGTGGGTTTGGGTCTAGCCGAGTGGGTTTGGGTCTAGCCGAGTGGGTTTGGGTCTAGCCGAGTGAGTTTGGGTCTAGCCGAGTGGGTTTGGGTCTAGCGGAGTGGGTTTGGGTCTAGCGGAGTGGGTTTGGGTCTAGCCGAGTGGGTTTGGGAATAGCCGAGTGGGTTTGGGTCTGGCCGAGTGGGTTTGGGTCCAGCCGAATGGGTTTGGGTCTAGCCGAGTGGGTTTGGGTGTAGCCGAGTGGGTTTGGGTCTAGGGGAGTGGGTTTGGGTCTAGCCGAGTGGGTTTGGGTCTAGCCGAGTGGGTTTGGGTCTAGCCGCGTGGGTTTGGGTCTAGCCGAGTGGGTTTGGGTCTAGCCGAGTGGGTTTGGTTCTAGCCGAGTGGATTTGGGTCTAGCCGAGCGGGTTTGGGTCTAGCCGAGTGGTTTTCGGTCTGGCCGAGTGGGTTTGAGTCTACCCGAGTGTGTTTGGGTCTAGCCGAGTGTGTTTGGGTCTAGCCGAATGGGTTTGGTTCTAGCCGAGTGGATTTGGGTCTAGCCGAGTGGGTTTGGGTCTAGCCGAGTGGTTTTGGGTCTAGCCGAGTGGGTTTGCGTCTAGCCGAGTGGGTTTGGGTCTAGCGGAGTGGGTTTGTGTGTAGCCGAGTGGGTTTGGGTCTAGCGTAGTGGGTTTGGGTCTAGCCGAGTGGGTTTGGGAATAGCCGAGTGGGTTTGGGTCTGGCCGAGTGGGTTTGGGTCCAGCCGAATGGGTTTGGGTCTAGCCGAGTGGGTTTGGGTGTAGCCGAGTGGGTTTGGGTCTAGCGGAGTGGGTTTGGGTCTAGCAGAGTGGGTTTGGGTCTAGCCGAATGGGTTTGGGTCTAGCCGAGTGGGTTTGGGTCTAGCCAAGAGGGTTTGGGTCTAGCCGAGTGGGTTTGGGTCTAGCCGAGTGGGTTTGGGTCTAGCCGAGTGGGTTTGGGTCTAGCCGAGTGGGTTTGGTTCTAGCCGAGTGGGTTTGTGTCTAGCCGAGTAGGTTTGGGTCTAGCCGAGTGGTTTTGGGTCTGGCCGAGTGGGTTTGGGTCTAGCGGAGTGGGTTTGGGTGTCGCCGAGTGGGTTTGGGTCCAGCCGAGTGGGTTTGGTTCTTGCCGAGTATGTTTGGGTCTATCCGAGTGGGTTTCGGTCTAGCTGAGTGGGTTTGGGTCTAGCCGAGTGGGTTTGGGTCTAGCCGAGTGGGTTGGGTGCACCCGAGTGGGTTTGGGTCCAGCCGAGTGGGTTTGGGTCTAGCCGAGGGGGTTTGGGTCTAGCCGAGTGGGTTTGAGTCTACCCGAGTGTGTTTAGGTCTAGCCGAGTGTGTTTGGGTCTAGCCGAATGGGTTTGGGTCTAGCTGAGTGGGTTTGGGTCTAGCCGTGTGGGTTTGGGTCTAGCCGAGTGCGTTTGGGTCCAGCCGAGTGGGTTGGGTGCACCCGAGTGGGTTTGGGTCCAGCCGAGTGGGTTTGGGTCTAGCCGACTGGGTTTGGGTCTAGCCGAGTGGGTTTGAGTCTACCCGAGTGTGTTTGGGTCTAGCCGAGTGGGTTTGGGTCTAGTCGAGTGGGTTTGGGACTAGCCGAGTGGGTTTGGGTCTAGCCGAGTGGGTTTGCGTCTAGCCGAGTGGGATTGGGTGTAGCCAAGTGGGTTTGGGTGTAGCCGAGTGGGTTGGGGTGTCGCCGAATCGGTTTGGGTCTTGCCGAGTGGGTTTGGGTATAGCTGAGTGGGTTTGGGTCTAGCCGAGTGGGTTTGGGTCTAGTCGAGTGGGTTTGGGACTAGCCGTGTGGGTTTGGGTCTAGCCGAGTGGGTTTGGGTCTAGCCGAGTGGGATTGGGTTTAGCCGAGTGGGTTTGGGTGTAGCCGAGTGGGTTTGGGTGTCGCCGAATCGGTTTGGGTCTTGCCGAGTGGGTTTGGGTATAGCCGAGTGGGTTTGGGTCTAGCGGAGTGGGTTTGGGTCTAGCGGAGTGGGTTTGGGTCTAGCCGAGTGGGTTTGGGTGTAGCCGAGTGGGTTTGGGTCTAGCCGAGTCGATTTGGGTCTAGCCTAGGGGGTTTGGGTCTATCCGAGCGGGTTTGGGTCTAGCCGAGTGGGTTTGGGTCTAGCCGAGTGGGTTAGGGTCTAGCCGATTGGGTTTGGGACTTGCCGAGTGGGTTTGGGTCTAGAAAAGTGGGTTTGGGTCTAGTCGAGTGGGTTTGGGAATAGCCGAGTGGGTTTGGGTCTGGCCGAGTGGGTTTGGGTCCAGCCGAATGGGTTTGGGTCTAGCCGAGTGGGTTTGGGTGTAGCCGAGTGGGTTTGGGTCTAGCGGAGTGGGTTTGGGTCTAGCCGAGTGGTTTTCGGTCTAGCCGAGTGGGTTTGAGTCTACCCGAGTGGGTTTGGGTCTAGCCGAGTGGGTTTGGGTCCAGCGGAGTGGGTTTGGGTCTGGCCGAGTGGGTTTGGTTCTAGCCGAGTGGATTTGGGTCAAGCCGAGTGGGTTTGGGTCTAGCCGAGTGGTTTTGGGTCTAGCCGAGTGGGTTTGGGTCTAGCCGAGTGGGTTTGGGTCTAGCCGAGTGGCTTTGGGTCTAGCGGAGTGGGTTTGGGTCTAGCCGAGTGGGTTTGGGTCTAGCGGAGTGGGTTTGGGTCTAGCCGAGTGGGTTTGGGTATAGCCGAGTGGGTTTGGGTCTGGCCGAGTGGGTTTGGGTCCAGCCGAATGGGTTTGGGTCTAGCCGAGTGGGTTTGGGTGTAGCCGAGTGGTTTTGGATCTAGCGGAGTGGGTTTGGGTCTAGCCGAGTGGGTTTGGGTCTAGCCGAGTGGGTTTGGGACTAGCCGAGTGGGTTTGGGTCAAGCCGCGTGGGTTTGGGTCTAGCCGAGTGGGTTTGGGTCTAGCCGAGTGGGTTTGGTTCTAGCCGAGTGGATTTGGGTCTAGCCGAGTGGGTTTGGGTCTAGCCGAGTGGTTTTCGGTCTAGCCGAGTGGGTTTGAGTCTACCCGAGTGTGTTTGGGTCTAGCCGAGTGTGTTTGGGTCTAGCTGAATGGGTTTGGTTCTAGCCGAGTGGATTTGGGTCTAGCGGAGTGGGTTTGGGTCTAGCCGAGTGGTTTTGGGTCTAGCCGAGTGGGTTTGGGTCTGGCCGAGTGGGTGTGGATCCAGCCGAATGGGTTTGGCTCTAGCCGAGTGGGTTTGGGTGTAGCCGAGTGGGTTTGGGTCTAGCCGAGTGGGTTTGATTCTAGCAGAGTGGATTTGGGTTTAGCCGAGTGGGTTTGGGTCTAGCCGAGTGGTTTTGGGTCTAGCCGAGTGGGTTTGGGTCTAGCGGAGTGGGTTTGGATGTAGCCGAGTGGGTTTGGTTCCAGCCGAGTGGGTTTGGTTCTTGCCGAGTATGTTTGGGTCTATCCGAGTGGGTTTCGGTCTAGCTGAGTGGGTTTGGGTCTAGCCGAGTGGGTTTGGGTCTAGCCGAGTGGGTTGGGTGCACCCGAGAGGGATTGGGTTTAGCCGAGTGGGTTTGGGTGTAGCCTAGTGGGTTTGGGTGTCGCCGAATCGGTTTGGGTCTTGCCGAGTGGGTTTGGGTATAGCCGAGTGGGTTTGGGTCTAGCGGAGTGGGTTTGGGTCTAGCGGAGTGGGTTTGGGTCTAGCCGAGTGGGTTTGGGTGTAGCCGAGTGGGTTTGGGTCTAGCCAAGTCGCTTTGGGTCTAGCCTAGTGGGTTTGGGTCTATCCGAGCGGGTTTGGGTCTAGCCGAGTGGGTTTGGGTCTAGCCGAGTGGGTCAGGGTCTAACCGATTGGGTTTGGGACTTGCCGAGTGGGTTTGGGTCTAGAAAAGTGGGTTTGGGTCTAGTCGAGTGGGTTTGGGACTTGCCGAGTGGGTTTGGGTCTAGCAAAGTGGGTTTGGGTCTAGCCGAGTGGGTTTGGGTCTGGCCGAGTGGGTTTGGGTCTAGCCGAGTGGGTTTGGGTCTAGCCGAGTGGGTTTGGGTCTAGCCGAGTGGGTTTGGGTCAAGCCGAGTGGGTTTGGGTCTAGCCGAGTGGGGTTGGGTCTAGCCGAGTGGGTTTGGGTCTAGCGGAGTGGGTTTGGGTCTAGCCGAGTGGGTTTGGTTCTAGCCGAGTGGATTTGCGTCTAGCCGAGTGGGTTTGGGTCTAGCCGAGTGGTTTTGGGTCTAGCCGAGTGGGTTTGGGTCTGGTGGAATGGGTTTGGGTCTGGCCGAGTCCGTTTGGGTCTAGCCGAGTGGGCTTGGGACTAGCGGAGTGGGTTTGGGTCTAGCGGGGTGGGTTTGGTTCTAGTGGAGTGGGTTTGGGTCTAGCCGATTGGGTTTGGGTCTCGCCGAGTGGGTTTGGGTCTGGCGGAGTGGGTTTGGGTCTAGTGGAGTGGGTTTGGGTCTAGCCGAGTGGGTTTGGGTCTAGCCGAGTGGGTTTGGGTGTAGCCGAGTGGGTTTGGGTCTAGCGGGGTGGGTTTGGGTGTAGCCAAGTGGGTTTGGGTCTATCCGTATCGGTTTGGGTCTTGCCGAGTGGGTTTGGGTCTAGCCGAGTGGGTTTGGGTCTAGCGGAGTGGGTTTGGGTTTAGCGGAGTGGTTTGGGTCTGGCCGAGTGGGTTTGGGTCTAGCCGAGTGGGTTTGGGTCTAGCCGAGTGGATTTGGGTCTAGCCTAGTGGGTTCGGGTCTATCCGACTGGGTTTGGGTCTAGACGAGTCCGTTTCGGTCTAGCCGAGTCGTGTTTGGGTCTAGCGGAGTGGGTTTGGGTCTAGCCGAGTGGGTTTGGGTCTAGCCGAATCCGTTTGGGTCTAGCCGAGTGAGTTTGGGACTAGCCGAGTGGTTTTGGGTCTAGCGGAGTGGGTTTGGTTCTAGCGGAGTGGGTTTGGGTCTAGCCGATTGGGTTTGGGTCTCGCCGAGTGGGTTTGGGTCTGGCGGAGTGGGTTTGGGTCTAGTGGAGTGGGTTTGGGTCTAGCCGAGTGGGTTTGGGTCTAGCCGAGTGGGTTTGGGTGTAGCCGAGTGGGTTTGTGTCTAGCCGAGTGTGTTTGGGTGTAGCCAATTGGGTTTGGGTCTAGCCGAGTGGGTTTGGGTCTGGCCGAGTGGGTTTGGGTGTAGCTGAGTGGGTTTGGGTCTAGCCGAGTGTGTTTGGGTCTAGCCGAGTGGGTTTGGGTCTTGCCGATTGGGTTTGGGTCTAGCCGAGTAGGTTTGGGTCTGGCGGAGTGGGTTTGGGTCTGGCCGAGTGGGTTTGGGTCTAGCAGAGTGGATTTGGGTCTAGCCTAGTGGGTTCGGGTCTATCCGACTGGGTTTGGGTCTAGCCGAGTCCGTTTGGGTCTAGCCGAGTGGGTTTGGGTGTAGCCGAGTGGGTTTGGGTCTAGCCGAGTGGGTTTGTGTCTAGCCGAGTGGGTTTGGGTCTAGCCGAGTGGGTTTGGGTCTCGCCAAGTGGGTTTGGGTCTAGCGGAGTGTGTTTGGGTGTAGCCGATTGGGTTTGGGTCTAGCCGAGTGGGTTTGCGTCTAGCCGAGTGGGTTTGGGTCTAGCCGATTGGGTTTGGGTCTCGCCGAGTGGGTTTGGGTCTGGCGGAGTGGGTTTGGGTCTGGTGGAGTGGGTTTGGGTTTAGCCGAGTGGGTTTGGGTCTAGCCGAGTGGGTTTGGGTGCATCCGAATCGGTTTGGGTCTTGCCGAGTGGCTTTGGGTCTAGCCGAGTGGGTTTGTGTCTAGCGGAGTGGGTTTGGGTCTAGCGGAGTGGTTTGGGTCTGGCCGAGTGGGTTTCGGTCTAGCCGAGTGGGTTTGGGTCCAGCCGAGTGGATTTGGGTCCAGCCTAGTGGGTTCGGGTCTATCCGACTGGGTTTGGGTCTAGCCGAGTCCGTTTGGGTGTAGCCGAGTGGGTTTGGGTCTAGCGGAGTGGGTTTGGGTCTAGCCGAGTGGGTTTGGGTCTAGCCGAGTCCGTTTGGGTCTAGCCGAGTGAGTTTGGGACTAGCCGAGTGGTTTTGGGTCTAGCGGAGTGGGTTTGGTTCTAGCGGAGTGGGTTTGGGTCTAGCCGATTGGGTTTGGGTCTCGCCGAGTGGGTTTGGGTCTGGCGGAGTGGGTTTGGGTCTAGTGGAGTGGGTTGGGGTCTAGCCAAGTGGGTTTGGGTCTAGCCGAGTGGGTTTGGGTCTAGCCGAGTGGGTTTGTGTCTAGCCGAGTGGGTTTGTGTCTAGCCGAGTGGGTTTGGGTCTAGCCGAGTGTGTTTGGGTCTAGCCAAGTGGGTTTGGGTCTAGCGGAGTGTGTTTGGGTGTAGCCGATTGGGTTTGGGTCTAGCCGAGTGGGTTTGGGTCTAGCCGAGTGGGTTTGGGTGTAGCTGAGTGGGTTTGGGTCTAGCCGAGTGTGTTTGGGTCTAGCCGAGTGGGTTTGGGTCTGGCCGAGTGGGTTTGGGTCTAGCCGAGTAGGTTTGGGTCTAGCGGAGTGGGTTTGGGTCTGGCCGAGTGGGTTTGGGTCTAGCGGAGTGGGTTTGGGTCTAGCCGAGTCCGTTTGGGTCTAGCCGAGTGGGTTTGGGACTAGCGGAGTGGGTTTGGGTCTGGCGGTGTGGGTTTGGTTCTAGCGGAGTGGGTTTGGGTCTAGCCGATTGGGTTTGGGTCTAGCCGAGTGGGTTTGGGTCTGGCGGAGTGGGTTTGGGTCTAGCCGAGCGGGTTTGGGTCTAGCCGAGTGGGTTTGGGTCTAGCCGAGTGGGTTAGGGTCTAGCCGATTGGGTTTGGGACTTGCCGAGTGGGTTTGGGTCTAGCCGAGTGGGTTTGCGTCTAGCCGAGTGGGTTTGGGTCTAGCCGATTGGGTTTGGGTCTCGCCGAGTGGGTTTGGGTCTGGCGGAGTGGGTTTGGGTCTGGTGGAGTGGGTTTGGGTTTAGCCGAGTGGGTTTGGGTCTAGCCGAGTGGGTTTGGGTCTAGTCGAGTGGGTTTGGGTCTAGCCGAGTGGTTTTGGGTCTAGCCGAGTGGGTTTGGGTCTAGCCGAGTGGGTTTGGGTCTAGCCGAGTGGCTTTGGGTCTAGCGGAGTGGGTTTGGGTCTAGCCGAGTGGGTTTGGGTCTAGCCGAGTGGGTTTGGGTCTAGCCGAGTGGGTTTGGGTCTAGCCGAGTGGGTTGGGTGCACCCGAGAGGGATTGGGTTTAGCCGAGTGGGTTTGGGTGTAGCCTAGTGGGTTTGGGTGTCGCCGAATCGGTTTGGGTCTTGCCGAGTGGGTTTGGGTATAGCCGAGTGGGTTTGGGTCTAGCGGAGTGGGTTTGGGTCTAGCGGAGTGGGTTTGGGTCTAGCCGAGTGGGTTTGGGTGTGGCCGAGTGGGTTTGGGTCTAGCCAAGTCGCTTTGGGTCTAGCCTAGTGGGTTTGGGTCTATCCGAGCGGGTTTGGGTCTAGCCGAGTGGGTTTGGGTCTAGCCGAGTGGGTTAGGGTCTAACCGATTGGGTTTGGGACTTGCCGAGTGGGTTTGGGTCTAGAAAAGTGGGTTTGGGTCTAGTCGAGTGGGTTTGGGACTTGCCGAGTGGGTTTGGGTCTAGCAAAGTGGGTTTGGGTCTAGCCGAGTGGGTTTGGGTCTAGCCGAGTGGGTTTGGGTCTAGCCGAGTGGGTTTGGGTCTAGCCGAGTGGGTTTGGGTCTAGCCGAGTGGGTTTGGGTCAAGCCGAGTGGGTTTGGGTCTAGCCGAGTGGGGTTGGGTCTAGCCGAGTGGGTTTGGGTCTAGCGGAGTGGGTTTGGGTCTAGCCGAGTGGGTTTGGTTCTAGCCGAGTGGATTTGCGTCTAGCCGAGTGGGTTTGGGTCTAGCCGAGTGGTTTTGGGTCTAGCCGAGTGGGTTTGGGTCTGGTGGAATGGGTTTGGGTCTGGCCGAGTCCGTTTGGGTCTAGCCGAGTGGGCTTGGGACTAGCGGAGTGGGTTTGGGTCTAGCGGGGTGGGTTTGGTTCTAGTGGAGTGGGTTTGGGTCTAGCCGATTGGGTTTGGGTCTCGCCGAGTGGGTTTGGGTCTGGCGGAGTGGGTTTGGGTCTAGTGGAGTGGGTTTGGGTCTAGCCGAGTGGGTTTGGGTCTAGCCGAGTGGGTTTGGGTGTAGCCGAGTGGGTTTGGGTCTAGCGGGGTGGGTTTGGGTGTAGCCGAGTGGGTTTGGGTCTATCCGAATCGGTTTGGGTCTTGCCGAGTGGGTTTGGGTCTAGCCGAGTGGGTTTGGGTCTAGCGGAGTGGGTTTGGGTCTAGCGGAGTGGTTTGGGTCTGGCCGAGTGGGTTTGGGTCTAGCCGAGTGGGTTTGGGTCTAGCCGAGTGGATTTGGGTCTAGCCTAGTGGGTTCGGGTCTATCCGACTGGGTTTGGGTCTAGCCGAGTCCGTTTCGGTCTAGCCGAGTGGTGTTTGGGTCTAGCGGAGTGGGTTTGGGTCTAGCCGAGTGGGTTTGGGTCTAGCCGAGTCCGTTTGGGTCTAGCCGAGTGAGTTTGGGACTAGCCGAGTGGTTTTGGGTCTAGCGGAGTGGGTTTGGTTCTAGCGGAGTGGGTTTGGGTCTAGCCGATTGGGTTTGGGTCTCGCCGAGTGGGTTTGGGTCTGGCGGAGTGGGTTTGGGTCTAGTGGAGTGGGTTTGGGTCTAGCCGAGTGGGTTTGGGTCTAGCCGAGTGGGTTTGGGTGTAGCCGAGTGGGTTTGTGTCTAGCCGAGTGTGTTTGGGTGTAGCCAATTGGGTTTGGGTCTAGCCGAGTGGGTTTGGGTCTGGCCGAGTGGGTTTGGGTGTAGCTGAGTGGGTTTGGGTCTAGCCGAGTGTGTTTGGGTCTAGCCGAGTGGGTTTGGGTCTTGCCGATTGGGTTTGGGTCTAGCCGAGTAGGTTTGGGTCTGGCGGAGTGGGTTTGGGTCTGGCCGAGTGGGTTTGGGTCTAGCAGAGTGGGTTTGGGTCTAGCCGAGTCCGTTTGGGTCTAGCCGAGTGGGTTTGGGACTAGCGGAGTGGGTTTGGGTCCAGCGGAGTGGGTTTGGTTCTAGCGGAGTGGGTTTGGGTCTAGCCGATTGGGTTTGGGTCTAGCCGAATGGGTTTGGGTCTGGCGGAGTGGGTTTGGGTCTAGCCGAGTGGATTTGGGTCTAGCCTAGTGGGTTCGGGTCTATCCGACTGGGTTTGGGTCTAGCCGAGTCCGTTTGGGTCTAGCCGAGTGGGTTTGGGTGTAGCCGATTGGGTTTGGGTCTAGCCGAGTGGGTTTGCGTCTAGCCGAGTGGGTTTGGGTCTAGCCGATTGGGTTTGGGTCTAGCCTAGTGGGTTCGGGTCTATCCGACTGGGTTTGGGTCTCGCCAAGTGGGTTTGGGTCTAGCGGAGTGTGTTTGGGTGTAGCCGATTGGGTTTGGGTCTAGCCGAGTGGGTTTGCGTCTAGCCGAGTGGGTTTGGGTCTAGCCGATTGGGTTTGGGTCTCGCCGAGTGGGTTTGGGTCTGGCGGAGTGGGTTTGGGTCTGGTGGAGTGGGTTTGGGTTTAGCCGAGTGGGTTTGGGTCTAGCCGAGTGGGTTTGGGTGCAGCCGAGTGGGTTTGAGTCTAGCGGAGTGGGTTTGGGTGTAGCCGAGTGGGTTTGGGTCCATCCGAATCGGTTTGGGTCTTGCCGAGTGGCTTTGGGTCTAGCCGAGTGGGTTTGGGTCTAGCGGAGTGGGTTTGGGTCTAGCGGAGTGGTTTGGGTCTGGCCGAGTGGGTTTCAGTCTAGCCGAGTGGGTTTGGGTCCAGCCGAGTGGATTTGGGTCCAGCCTAGTGGGTTCGGGTCTATCCGACTGGGTTTGGGTCTAGCCGAGTCCGTTTGGGTGTAGCCGAGTGGGTTTGGGTCTAGCGGAGTGGGTTTGGGTCTAGCCGAGTGGGTTTGAGTCTAGCCGAGTCCGTTTGGGTCTAGCCGAGTGAGTTTGGGACTAGCCGAGTGGTTTTGGGTCTAGCGGAGTGGGTTTGGTTCTAGCGGAGTGGGTTTGGGTCTAGCCGATTGGGTTTGGGTCTCGCCGAGTGGGTTTGGGTCTGGCGGAGTGGGTTTGGGTCTAGTGGAGTGGGTTGGGGTCTAGCCAAGTGGGTTTGGGTCTAGCCGAGTGGGTTTGGGTCTAGCCGAGTGGGTTTGTGTCTAGCCGAGTGGGTTTGTGTCTAGCCGAGTGGGTTTGGGTCTAGCCGAGTGTGTTTGGGTCTAGCCAAGTGGGTTTGGGTCTAGCGGAGTGTGTTTGGGTGTAGCCGATTGGGTTTGGGTCTAGCCGAGTGGGTTTGGGTCTAGCCGAGTGGGTTTGGGTGTAGCTGAGTGGGTTTGGGTCTAGCCGAGTGTGTTTGGGTCTAGCCGAGTGGGTTTGGGTCTGGCCGAGTGGGTTTGGGTCTAGCCGAGTAGGTTTGGGTCTAGCGGAGTGGGTTTGGGTCTGGCCGAGTGGGTTTGGGTCTAGCGGAGTGGGTTTGGGTCTAGCGGAGTGGGTTTGGGTCTGGCGGAGTGGGTTTGGTTCTAGCGGAGTGGGTTTGGGTCTAGCCGATTGGGTTTGGGTCTAGCCGAGTGGGTTTGGGTCTGGCGGAGTGGGTTTGGGTCTAGCCGAGCGGGTTTGGGTCTAGCCGAGTGGGTTTGGGTCTAGCCGAGTGGGTTAGGGTCTAGCCGATTGGGTTTGGGACTTGCCGAGTGGGTTTGGGTCTAGCCGAGTGGGTTTGCGTCTAGCCGAGTGGGTTTGGGTCTAGCCGATTGGGTTTGGGTCTCGCCGAGTGGGTTTGGGTCTAGCCGAGTGTGTTTGGGTCTAGCCGAGTGGGTTTGGGTCTGGCCGAGTGGGTTTGGGTCTAGCCGAGTAGGTTTGGGTCTAGCGGAGTGGGTTTGGGTCTGGCCGAGTGGGTTTGGGTCTAGCGGAGTGGGTTTGGGTCTAGCGGAGTGGGTTTGGGTCTGGCGGAGTGGGTTTGGTTCTAGCGGAGTGGGTTTGGGTCTAGCCGATTGGGTTTGGGTCTAGCCGAGTGGGTTTGGGTCTGGCGGAGTGGGTTTGGGTCTAGCCGAGCGGGTTTGGGTCTAGCCGAGTGGGTTTGGGTCTAGCCGAGTGGGTTAGGGTCTAGCCGATTGGGTTTGGGACTTGCCGAGTGGGTTTGGGTCTAGCCGAGTGGGTTTGCGTCTAGCCGAGTGGGTTTGGGTCTAGCCGATTGGGTTTGGGTCTCGCCGAGTGGGTTTGGGTCTGGCGGAGTGGGTTTGGGTCTGGTGGAGTGGGTTTGGGTTTAGCCGAGTGGGTTTGGGTCTAGCCGAGTGGGTTTGGGTCTAGTCGAGTGGGTTTGGGTCTAGCCGAGTGGTTTTGGGTCTAGCCGAGTGGGTTTGGGTCTAGCCGAGTGGGTTTGGGTCTAGCCGAGTGGCTTTGGGTCTAGCGGAGTGGGTTTGGGTCTAGCCGAGTGGGTTTGGGTCTAGCGGAGTGGGTTTGGGTCTAGCCGAGTGGGTTTGGGTATAGCCGAGTGGGTTTGGGTCTGGCCGAGTGGGTTTGGGTCCAGCCGAATGGGTTTGGGTCTAGCCGAGTGGGTTTGGGTGTAGCCGAGTGGTTTTGGATCTAGCGGAGTGGGTTTGGGTCTAGCCGAGTGGGTTTGGGTCTAGCCGAGTGGGTTTGGGTCTAGCCGAGTGGGTTTGGGTCAAGCCGCGTGGGTTTGGGTCTAGCCGAGTGGGTTTGGGTCTAGCCGAGTGGGTTTGGTTCTAGCCGAGTGGATTTGGGTCTAGCCGAGTGGGTTTGTGTCTAGCCGAGCGGTTTTCGGTCTAGCCGAGTGGGTTTGAGTCTACCCGAGTGTGTTTGGGTCTAGCCGAGTGTGTTTGGGTCTGGTGGAGTGGGTTTGGGTTTAGCCGAGTGGGTTTGGGTCTAGCCGAGTGGGTTTGGGTCTAGCGGAGTGGGTTTGGGTCTGGCCGAGTGGGTTTGGGTCTAGCGGAGTGGGTTTGGGTCTAGCGGAGTGGGTTTGGGTCTGGCGGAGTGGGTTTGGTTCTAGCGGAGTGGGTTTGGGTCTAGCCGATTGGGTTTGGGTCTAGCCGAGTGGGTTTGGGTCTGGCGGAGTGGGTTTGGGTCTAGCCGAGCGGGTTTGGGTCTAGCCGAGTGGGTTTGGGTCTAGCCGAGTGGGTTAGGGTCTAGCCGATTGGGTTTGGGACTTGCCGAGTGGGTTTGGGTCTAGCCGAGTGGGTTTGCGTCTAGCCGAGTGGGTTTGGGTCTAGCCGATTGGGTTTGGGTCTCGCCGAGTGGGTTTGGGTCTAGCCGAGTGTGTTTGGGTCTAGCCGAGTGGGTTTGGGTCTGGCCGAGTGGGTTTGGGTCTAGCCGAGTAGGTTTGGGTCTAGCGGAGTGGGTTTGGGTCTGGCCGAGTGGGTTTGGGTCTAGCGGAGTGGGTTTGGGTCTAGCGGAGTGGGTTTGGGTCTGGCGGAGTGGGTTTGGTTCTAGCGGAGTGGGTTTGGGTCTAGCCGATTGGGTTTGGGTCTAGCCGAGTGGGTTTGGGTCTGGCGGAGTGGGTTTGGGTCTAGCCGAGCGGGTTTGGGTCTAGCCGAGTGGGTTTGGGTCTAGCCGAGTGGGTTAGGGTCTAGCCGATTGGGTTTGGGACTTGCCGAGTGGGTTTGGGTCTAGCCGAGTGGGTTTGCGTCTAGCCGAGTGGGTTTGGGTCTAGCCGATTGGGTTTGGGTCTCGCCGAGTGGGTTTGGGTCTGGCGGAGTGGGTTTGGGTCTGGTGGAGTGGGTTTGGGTTTAGCCGAGTGGGTTTGGGTCTAGCCGAGTGGGTTTGGGTCTAGTCGAGTGGGTTTGGGTCTAGCCGAGTGGTTTTGGGTCTAGCCGAGTGGGTTTGGGTCTAGCCGAGTGGGTTTGGGTCTAGCCGAGTGGCTTTGGGTCTAGCGGAGTGGGTTTGGGTCTAGCCGAGTGGGTTTGGGTCTAGCGGAGTGGGTTTGTGTCTAGCCGAGTGGGTTTGGGTATAGCCGAGTGGGTTTGGGTCTGGCCGAGTGGGTTTGGGTCCAGCCGAATGGGTTTGGGTCTAGCCGAGTGGGTTTGGGTGTAGCCGAGTGGTTTTGGATCTAGCGGAGTGGGTTTGGGTCTAGCCGAGTGGGTTTGGGTCTAGCCGAGTGGGTTTGGGTCTAGCCGAGTGGGTTTGGGTCAAGCCGCGTGGGTTTGGGTCTAGCCGAGTGGGTTTGGGTCTAGCCGAGTGGGTTTGGTTCTAGCCGAGTGGATTTGGGTCTAGCCGAGTGGGTTTGTGTCTAGCCGAGCGGTTTTCGGTCTAGCCGAGTGGGTTTGAGTCTACCCGAGTGTGTTTGGGTCTAGCCGAGTGTGTTTGGGTCTAGCTGAATGGGTTTGGTTCTAGCCGAGTGGATTTGGGTCTAGCGGAGTGGGTTTGGGTCTAGCCGAGTGGTTTTGGGTCTAGCCGAGTGGGTTTGGGTCTGGCCGAGTGGGTTTGGGTCCAGCCGAATGGGTTTGGGTCTAGCCGAGTGGGTTTGGGTGTAGCCGAGTGGGTTTGGGTCTAGCCGAGTGGGTTTGATTCTAGCAGAGTGGATTTGGGTTTAGCCGAGTGGGTTTGGGTCTAGCCGAGTGGTTTTGGGTCTAGCCGAGTGGGTTTGGGTCTAGCGGAGTGGGTTTGGGTGTAGCCGAGTGGGTTTGGTTCCAGCCGAGTGGGTTTGGTTCTTGCCGAGTATGTTTGGGTCTATCCGAGTGGGTTTCGGTCTAGCTGAGTGGGTTTGGGTCTAGCCGAGTGGGTTTGGGTCTAGCCGAGTGGGTTGGGTGCACCCGAGAGGGATTGGGTTTAGCCGAGTGGGTTTGGGTGTAGCCTAGTGGGTTTGGGTGTCGCCGAATCGGTTTGGGTCTTGCCAAGTGGGTTTGGGTATAGCCGAGTGGGTTTGGGTCTAGCGGAGTGGGTTTGGGTCTAGCGGAGTGGGTTTGGGTCTAGCCGAGTGGGTTTGGGTGTAGCCGAGTGGGTTTGGGTCTAGCCAAGTCGCTTTGGGTCTAGCCTAGTGGGTTTGGGTCTATCCGAGCGGGTTTGGGTCTAGCCGAGTGGGTTTGGGTCTAGCCGAGTGGGTTAGGGTCTAACCGATTGGGTTTGGGACTTGCCGAGTGGGTTTGGGTCTAGAAAAGTGGGTTTGGGTCTAGTCGAGTGGGTTTGGGACTTGCCGAGTGGGTTTGGGTCTAGCAAAGTGGGTTTGGGTCTAGCCGAGTGGGTTTGGGTCTACCCGAGTGGGTTTGGGTCCAGCCGAGTGGGTTTGGGTCTAGCCGAGTGGGTTTGGGTCTAGCCGAGTGGGTTTGGGTCAAGCCGAGTGGGTTTGGGTCTAGCCGAGTGGGGTTGGGTCTAGCCGTGTGGGTTTGGGTCTAGCGGAGTGGGTTTGGGTCTAGCCGAGTGGGTTTGGTTCTAGCCGAGTGGATTTGCGTCTAGCCGAGTGGGTTTGGGTCTTGCCGAGTGGTTTTGGGTCTAGCCGAGTGGGTTTGGGTCTGGTGGAATGGGTTTGGGTCTAGCCGAGTCCGTTTGGGTCTAGCCGAGTGGGCTTGGGACTAGCGGAGTGGGTTTGGGTCTAGCGGGGTGGGTTTGGTTCTAGTGGAGTGGGTTTGGGTCTAGCCGAGTGGGTTTGGGTATAGCCGAGTGGGTTTGGGTCTGGCCGAGTGGGTTTGGGTCCAGCCGAATGGGTTTGGGTCTAGCCGAGTGGGTTTGGGTGTAGCCGAGTGGTTTTGGATCTAGCGGAGTGGGTTTGGGTCTAGCCGAGTGGGTTTGGGTCTAGCCGAGTGGGTTTGGGTCTAGCCGAGTGGGTTTGGGTCAAGCCGCGTGGGTTTGGGTCTAGCCGAGTGGGTTTGGGTCTAGCCGAGTGGGTTTGGTTCTAGCCGAGTGGATTTGGGTCTAGCCGAGTGGGTTTGTGTCTAGCCGAGTGGTTTTCGGTCTAGCCGAGTGGGTTTGAGTCTACCCGAGTGTGTTTGGGTCTAGCCGAGTGTGTTTGGGTCTAGCTGAATGGGTTTGGTTCTAGCCGAGTGGATTTGGGTCTAGCGGAGTGGGTTTGGGTCTAGCCGAGTGGTTTTGGGTCTAGCCGAGTGGGTTTGGGTCTGGCCGAGTGGGTTTGGGTCCAGCCGAATGGGTTTGGGTCTAGCCGAGTGGGTTTGGGTGTAGCCGAGTGGGTTTGGGTCTAGCCGAGTGGGTTTGATTCTAGCAGAGTGGATTTGGGTTTAGCCGAGTGGGTTTGGGTCTAGCCGAGTGGTTTTGGGTCTAGCCGAGTGGGTTTGGGTCTAGCGGACTGGGTTTGGGTGTAGCCGAGTGGGTTTGGTTCCAGCCGAGTGGGTTTGGTTCTTGCCGAGTATGTTTGGGTCTATCCGAGTGGGTTTCGGTCTAGCTGAGTGGGTTTGGGTCTAGCCGAGTGGGTTTGGGTCTAGCCGAGTGGGTTGGGTGCACCCGAGAGGGATTGGGTTTAGCCGAGTGGGTTTGGGTGTAGCCTAGTGGGTTTGGGTGTCGCCGAATCGGTTTGGGTCTTGCCAAGTGGGTTTGGGTATAGCCGAGTGGGTTTGGGTCTAGCGGAGTGGGTTTGGGTCTAGCGGAGTGGGTTTGGGTCTAGCCGAGTGGGTTTGGGTGTAGCCGAGTGGGTTTGGGTCTAGCCAAGTCGCTTTGGGTCTAGCCTAGTGGGTTTGGGTCTATCCGAGCGGGTTTGGGTCTAGCCGAGTGGGTTTGGGTCTAGCCGAGTGGGTTAGGGTCTAACCGATTGGGTTTGGGACTTGCCGAGTGGGTTTGGGTCTAGAAAAGTGGGTTTGGGTCTAGTCGAGTGGGTTTGGGACTTGCCGAGTGGGTTTGGGTCTAGCAAAGTGGGTTTGGGTCTAGCCGAGTGGGTTTGGGTCTACCCGAGTGGGTTTGGGTCCAGCCGAGTGGGTTTGGGTCTAGCCGAGTGGGTTTGGGTCTAGCCGAGTGGGTTTGGGTCAAGCCGAGTGGGTTTGGGTCTAGCCGAGTGGGGTTGGGTCTAGCCGTGTGGGTTTGGGTCTAGCGGAGTGGGTTTGGGTCTAGCCGAGTGGGTTTGGTTCTAGCCGAGTGGATTTGCGTCTAGCCGAGTGGGTTTGGGTCTTGCCGAGTGGTTTTGGGTCTAGCCGAGTGGGTTTGGGTCTGGTGGAATGGGTTTGGGTCTAGCCGAGTCCGTTTGGGTCTAGCCGAGTGGGCTTGGGACTAGCGGAGTGGGTTTGGGTCTAGCGGGGTGGGTTTGGTTCTAGTGGAGTGGGTTTGGGTCTAGCCGATTGGGTTTGGGTCTCGCCGAGTGGGTTTGGGTCTGGCGGAGTGGGTTTGGGTCTAGTGGAGTGGGTTTGGGTCTAGCCGAGTGGGTTTGGGTCTAGCCGAGTGGGTTTGGGTGTAGCCGATTGGGTTTGGGTCTAGCGGGGTGGGTTTGGGTGTAGCCGAGTGGGTTTGGGTCTATCCGAATCGGTTTGGGTCTTGCCGAGTGGGTTTGGGTCTAACCGAGTGGGTTTGGGTCTAGCGGAGTGGGTTTGGGTCTAGCGGAGTGGTTTGGGTCTGGCCGTGTGGGTTTGGGTCTAGCCGAGTGGGTTTGGGTCTAGCCGAGTGGATTTGGGTCTAGCCTAGTGGGTTCGGGTCTATCCGACTGGGTTTGGGTCTAGCCGAGTCCGTTTCGGTCTAGCCGAGTGGTGTTTGGGTCTAGCGGAGTGGGTTTGGGTCTAGCCGAGTGGGTTTGGGTCTAGCCGAGTCCGTTTGGGTCTAGCCGAGTGAGTTTGGGACTAGCCGAGTGGTTTTGGGTCTAGCGGAGTGGGTTTGGTTCTAGCGGTGTGGGTTTGGGTCTAGCCGATTGGGTTTGGGTCTCGCCGAGTGGGTTTGGGTCTGGCGGAGTGGGTTTGGGTCTAGTGGAGTGGGTTTGGGTCTAGCCGAGTGGGTTTGGGTCTAGCCGAGTGGGTTTGGGTGTAGCCGAGTGGGTTTGTGTCTAGCCGAGTGGGTTTGGGTCTAGCCAAGTGGGTTTGGGTCTAGCGGAGTGTGTTTGGGTGTAGCCGATTGGGTTTGGGTCTAGCCGAGTGGGTTTGGGTCTGGCCGAGTGGGTTTGGGTGTAGCTGAGTGGGTTTGGGTCTAGCCGAGTGTGTTTGGGTCTAGCCGAGTGGGTTTGGGTCTTGCCGATTGGGTTTGGGTCTAGCCGAGTAGGTTTGGGTCTGGCGGAGTGGGTTTGGGTCTGGCCGAGTGGGTTTGGGTCTAGCAGAGTGGGTTTGGGTCTAGCCGAGTCCGTTTGGGTCTAGCCGAGTGGGTTTGGGACGAGCGGAGTGGGTTTGGGTCCAGCGGAGTGGGTTTGGTTCTAGCGGAGTGGGTTTGGGTCTAGCCGATTGGGTTTGGGTCTAGCCAAATGGGTTTGGGTCTGGCGGAGTGGGTTTGGGTCTAGCCGAGTGGATTTGGGTCTAGCCTAGTGGGTTCGGGTCTATCCGACTGGGTTTGGGTCTAGCCGAGTCCGTTTGGGTCTAGCCGAGTGGGTTTGGGTGTAGCCGAGTGGGTTTGGGTCTAGCCGAGTGGGTTTGTGTCTAGCCGAGTGGGTTTGGGTCTAGCCGAGTGGGTTTGGGTCTCGCCAAGTGGGTTTGGGTCTAGCGGAGTGTGTTTGGGTGTAGCCGATTGGGTTTGGGTCTAGCCGAGTGGGTTTGCGTCTAGCCGAGTGGGTTTGGGTCTAGCCGATTGGGTTTGGGTCTCGCCGAGTGGGTTTGGGTCTGGCGGAGTGGGTTTGGGTCTGGTGGAGTGGGTTTGGGTTTAGCCGAGTGGGTTTGGGTCTAGCCGAGTGGGTTTGGGTGTAGCCGAGTGGGTTTGAGTCTAGCGGAGTGGGTTTGGGTGTAGCCGAGTGGGTTTGGGTCCATCCGAATCGGTTTGGGTCTTGCCGAGTGGCTTTGGGTCTAGCCGAGTGGGTTTGGGTCTAGCGGAGTGGGTTTGGGTCTAGCGGAGTGGTTTGGGTCTGGCCGAGTGGGTTTCGGTCTAGCCGAGTGGGTTTGGGTCCAGCCGAGTGGATTTGGGTCCAGCCTAGTGGGTTCGGGTCTATCCGACTGGGTTTGGGTCTAGCCGAGTCCGTTTGGGTGTAGCCGAGTGGGTTTGGGTCTAGCGGAGTGGGTTTGGGTCTAGCCGAGTGGGTTTGGGTCTAGCCGAGTCCGTTTGGGTCTAGCCGAGTGAGTTTGGGACTAGCCGAGTGGTTTTGGGTCTAGCGGAGTGGGTTTGGTTCTAGCGGAGTGGGTTTGGGTCTAGCCGATTGGGTTTGGGTCTCGCCGAGTGGGTTTGGGTCTGGCGGAGTGGGTTTGGGTCTAGTGGAGTGGGTTGGGGTCTAGCCAAGTGGGTTTGGGTCTAGCCGAGTGGGTTTGGGTCTAGCCGAGTGGGTTTGTGTCTAGCCGAGTGGGTTTGTGTCTAGCCGAGTGGGTTTGGGTCTAGCCGAGTGTGTTTGGGTCTAGCCAAGTGGGTTTGGGTTTAGCGGAGTGTGTTTGGGTGTAGCCGATTGGGTTTGGGTCTAGCCGAGTGGGTTTGGGTCTAGCCGAGTGGGTTTGGGTGTAGCTGAGTGGGTTTGGGTCTAGCCGAGTGTGTTTGGGTCTAGCCGAGTGGGTTTGGGTCTAGCCGAGTGGGTTTGGGTCTACCCGAGTAGGTTTGGGTCTAGCGGAGTGGGTTTGGGTCTGGCCGAGTGGGTTTGGGTCTAGCGGAGTGGGTTTGGGTCTAGCCGAGTCCGTTTGGGTCTAGCCGAGTGGGTTTGGGACTAGCGGAGTGGGTTTGGGTCTAGCGGAGTGGGTTTGGTTCTAGCGGAGTGGGTTTGGGTCTAGCCGATTGGGTTTGGGTCTAGCCGAGTGGGTTTGGGTCTGGCGAAGTGGGTTTGGGTCTAGCCGAGTGGATTTGGGTCCAGCCTAGTGGGTTCGGGTCTATCCGACTGGGTTTGGGTCTAGCCGTGTCCATTTGGGTCTAGCCGAGTGGGTTTGGGTCTAGCGGAGTGGGTTTGGGTGTAGACGAGTGGGTTTGGGTCTAGCCGAATCCGTTTGGGTCTAGCCGAGTGAGTTTGGGACTAGCCGAGTGGTTTTGGGTCTAGCGGAGTGGGTTTGGTTCTAGCGGAGTGGGTTTGGGTCTAGCCGATTGGGTTTGGGTCTCGCCGAGTGGGTTTGGGTCTGGCGGAGTGGGTTTGGGTCTAGTGGAGTGGGTTTGGGTCTAGCCGAGTGGGTTTGGGTCTAGCCGAGTGGGTTTGGGTGTAGCCGAGTGGGTTTGGGTCTAGCGGAGTGGGTTTGGGTGTAGCCGAGTGGGTTTGGGTCTATCCGAATCGGTTTGGGTCTTGCCGAGTGGGTTTGGGTCTAGCCGAGTGGGTTTGGGTCTAGCGGAGTGGGTTTGCGTCTAGCGGAGTGGTTTGGGTCTGGCCGAGTGGGTTTGGGTCTAGCCGAGTGGGTTTGGGTCTAGCCGAGTGGATTTGGGTCTAGCCTAGTGGGTTCGGGTCTATCTGACTGGGTTTGGGTCTAGCCGAGTGCGTTTGGGACTAGCCGAGTGGTTTTGGGTCTAGCGGAGTGGGTTTGGTTCTAGCGGAGTGGGTTTGGGTCTAGCCGAGTGGGTTTGGGTCTTGCCGAGTCCGTTTGGGTCTAGCCGAGTGGGTTTGGGACTAGCGGAGTGGGTTTGGGTCTAGCGGAGTGGGTTTGGTTCTAGCGGAGTGGGTTTGGGTCTAGCCGATTGGGTTTGGGTCTAGCCGAGTGGGTTTGGGTCTGGCGAAGTGGGTTTGGGTCTAGCCGAGTGGATTTGGGTCCAGCCTAGTGGGTTCGGGTCTATCCGACTGGGTTTGGGTCTAGCCGTGTCCATTTGGGTCTAGCCGAGTGGGTTTGGGTCTAGCGGAGTGGGTTTGGGTGTAGACGAGTGGGTTTGGGTCTAGCCGAATCCGTTTGGGTCTAGCCGAGTGAGTTTGGGACTAGCCGAGTGGTTTTGGGTCTAGCGGAGTGGGTTTGGTTCTAGCGGAGTGGGTTTGGGTCTAGCCGATTGGGTTTGGGTCTCGCCGAGTGGGTTTGGGTCTGGCGGAGTGGGTTTGGGTCTAGTGGAGTGGGTTTGGGTCTAGCCGAGTGGGTTTGGGTCTAGCCGAGTGGGTTTGGGTGTAGCCGAGTGGGTTTGGGTCTAGCGGAGTGGGTTTGGGTGTAGCCGAGTGGGTTTGGGTCTATCCGAATCGGTTTGGGTCTTGCCGAGTGGGTTTGGGTCTAGCCGAGTGGGTTTGGGTCTAGCGGAGTGGGTTTGCGTCTAGCGGAGTGGTTTGGGTCTGGCCGAGTGGGTTTGGGTCTAGCCGAGTGGGTTTGGGTCTAGCCGAGTGGATTTGGGTCTAGCCTAGTGGGTTCGGGTCTATCTGACTGGGTTTGGGTCTAGCCGAGTGCGTTTGGGACTAGCCGAGTGGTTTTGGGTCTAGCGGAGTGGGTTTGGTTCTAGCGGAGTGGGTTTGGGTCTAGCCGAGTGGGTTTGGGTCTTGCCGAGTCCGTTTGGGTCTAGCCGAGTGCGTTTGGGACTAGCCGAGTGGTTTTGGGTTTAGCGGAGTGGGTTTGGTTCTAGCGGAGTGGGTTTGGGTCTAGCCGAGTGGGTTTGGGTCTCGCCGAGTGGGTTTGGGTCTTGCGGAGTGGGTTTGGGTCTAGTGGAGTGGTTTGGGTCTAGCCGAGTGGGTTTGGGTCTAGCCGAGTGGGTTTGGGTGTAGCCGAGTGGGTTTGGGTCTAGCCGAGTGGGTTTGTGTCTAGCCGAGTGGGTTTGGGTCTAGCCGAATGGGTTTGGGTCTTGCCAAGTGGGTTTGGGTCTAGCCGAGTGGGTTTGGGTGTAGCCGATTGGGTTTGGGTCTAGCCGAGTGGGTTTGGGTCTAGCCGAGTGGGTTTGGGTCTAGCTGAGTGGGTTTGGGTCTAGCCGAGTGTGTTTGGGTCTAGCCGAGTGGGTTTGGGTCTAGCCGAGTGGGTTTGGGTCTAGCCGAGTAGGTTTGGGTCTAGCGGAGTGGGTTTGGGTCTGGCCGAGTGGGTTTGGGTCTAGCGGAGTGGGTTTGGGTCTAGCCGAGTGGGTTTGGGTCTAGCGGAGTGGGTTTGGGTCTAGCCGAGTCCGTTTGGGTCTAGCCAAGTGGGTTTGGGACTAGCGGAGTGGGTTTGGGTCTAGCAGAGTGGGTTTGGTTCTAGCGGAGTGGGTTTGGGTCTAGCCGATTGGGTTTGGGTCTAGCCGAGTGGGTTTGGGTCTGGCGGAGTGGGTTTGGGTCTAGTGGAGTGGGTTTGGGTTTAGCCGAGTGGGTTTGAGTCTAGCCGAGTGGGTTTGGGTGTAGCTGAGTGGGTTTGGGTCTAGCCGAGTGGGTTTGGGTGTAGCCGAGTGGGTTTGGATCCTGCCATGTGGGTTTGGTTCTAGCCGAGTGGGGTGGGTCTAGCCGAGTAGGTTTGGGACGAGCCGAGTGGGTTTGGGTCCAGCCGAGTGGGTTTGGGTCTAGCCGAGTCCGTTTGGGTCTAGCCAAGTGGGTTTGGGACTAGCGGAGTGGGTTTGGGTCTAGCGGAGTGGGTTTGGTTCTAGCGGAGTGGGTTTGGGTCTAGCCGATTGGGTTTGGGTCTAGCCGAGTGGGTTTGGGTCTGGCGGAGTGGGTTTGGGTCTAGTGGAGTGGGTTTGGGTCTAGCCGAGTGGGTTTGAGTCTAGCCGAGTGGGTTTGGGTCTGGCGGAGTGGGTTTGGGTCTAGCCGAGTGGGTTTGGGTGTAGCCGAGTGGGTTTGGGTCTAGCGGAATGGGTTTGGGTGTAGCCGAGTGGGTTTGGGTCTATCCGAATCGGTTTGGGTCTTGCCGAGTGGGTTTGGGTCTAGCCGAGTGGGTTAGGGTCTAGCGGAGTGGGTTTGCGTCTAGCGGAGTGGTTTGGGTCTGGCCGAGTGGGTTTGGGTCTAGCCGAGTGGGTTTGGGTCTAGCCGAGTGGATTTTGGTCTAGCCTAGTGGGTTCGGGTCTATCTGACTGGGTTTGGGTCTAGCCGAGTGCGTTTGGTACTAGCCGAGTGGTTTTGGGTCTAGCGGAGTGGGTTTGGTTCTAGCGGAGTGGGTTTGGGTCTAGCCGAGTGGGTTTGGGTCTTGCCGAGTGCGTTTGGGCCTAGCCGAGTGCGTTTGGGACTAGCCGAGTGGTTTTGGGTCTAGCGGAGTGGGTTTGGTTCTAGCGGAGTGGGTTTGGGTCTAGCCGAGTGGGTTTGGGTCTCGCCGAGTGGGTTTGGGTCTTGCGGAGTGGGTTTGGGTCTAGTGGAGTGGTTTGGGTCTAGCCGAGTGGGTTTGGGTCTAGCCGAGTGGGTTTGGGTGTAGCCGAGTGGGTTTGGGTCTAGCCGAGTGGGTTTGTGTCTAGCCGAGTGGGTTTGGGTCTAGCCGAATGGGTTTGGGTCTAGCCAAGTGGGTTTGGGTCTAGCCGAGTGGGTTTGGGTGTAGCCGATTGGGTTTGGGTCTAGCCGAGTGGGTTTGGGTCTAGCCGAGTGGGTTTGGGTCTAGCTGAGTGGGTTTGGGTCTAGCCGAGTGTGTTTGGGTCTAGCCGAGTGGGTTTGGGTCTAGCCGAGTGGGTTTGGGTCTAGCCGAGTAGGTTTGGGTCTAGCGGAGTGGGTTTGGGTCTGGCCGAGTGGGTTTGGGTCTAGCGGAGTGGGTTTGGGTCTAGCCGAGTGGGTTTGGGTCTAGCGGAGTGGGTTTGGGTCTAGCCGAGTCCGTTTGGGTCTAGCCAAGTGGGTTTGGGACTAGCGGAGTGGGTTTGGGTCTAGCAGAGTGGGTTTGGTTCTAGCGGAGTGGGTTTGGGTCTAGCCGTTTGGGTTTGGGTCTAGCCGTGTGGGTTTGGGTCTGGCGGAGTGGGTTTGGGTCTAGTGGAGTGGGTTTGTGTCTAGCCGAGTGGGTTTGAGTCTAGCCGAGTGGGTTTGGGTGTACCTGAGTGGGTTTGGGTCTAGCCGAGTGGGTTTGGGTGTAGCCGAGTGGGTTTGGATCCTGCCATGTGGGTTTGGTTCTAGCCGAGTGGGGTGGGTCTAGCCGAGTAGGTTTGGGACGAGCCGAGTGGGTTTGGGTCCAGCCGAGTGGGTTTGGGTCTAGCCGAGTCCGTTTGGGTCTAGCCAAGTGGGTTTGGGACTAGCGGAGTGGGTTTGGGTCTAGCGGAGTGGGTTTGGTTCTAGCGGAGTGGGTTTGGGTCTAGCCGATTGGGTTTGGGTCTAGCCGAGTGGGTTTGGGTCTGGCGGAGTGGGTTTGGGTCTAGTGGAGTGGGTTTGGGTCTAGCCGAGTGGGTTTGAGTCTAGCCGAGTGGGTTTGGGTGTAGCTGAGTGGGTTTGGGTCTAGCCGAGTGGGTTTGGGACTAGCCGAGTGGGTTTGGGTGTAGCCGAGTGGGTTTGGATCCTGCCATGTGGGTTTGGTTCTAGCCGAGTGGGGTGGGTCTAGCCGAGTAGGTTTGGGACGAGCCGAGTGGGTTTGGGTCTAGCCGAGTGGGTTTGGGTCTAGCCGAGTGGTTTGGTTCAAGCCGAGTGTATTTGGGTCTGGCCGAGTGGGTTTGGGTCTAGCCAAGTGGTTTTGGGTCTAGCCGAGTGGGTTTGGGTCTAGCGGAGTGGGTTTGGGTGTACCCGAGTGGGTTTGGGTCCAGCCGAGTGGGTTTGGGTCTAGCCGAGTATGTTTGGGTCTGGCGGAGTGGGTTTGGGTCTAGTGGAGTGGGTTTGGGTCTAGCCGAGTGGGTTTGGGTCTAGCCGAATGGATTTGGGTGTAGCCGAGTGGGTTTGGGTCTAGCGGAGTGGGTTTGGGTGTAGCCGAGTGGGTTTGGGTCTATCCGAATCGGTTTGGGTCTTGCCGAGTGGGTTTGGGTCTAGCGGAGTGGGTTTGGGTCTAGCGGAGTGGGTTTGGGTCTAGCGGAGTGGTTTGGGTTTGGCCGAGTGGGTTTGGGTCTAGCCGAGTGGGTTTGGGTCTAGCCGAGTGGATTTGGGTCTAGCCTAGTGGGTTTGGGTCTATCCGACTGAGTTTGGGTCTAGCCGAGTCCGTTTGGGTCTAGCCGAGTGGGTTTGGGTCCAGCGGAGTGGGTTTGGGTCTAGCCGAGTGGGTTTGAGTCTAGCCGAGTCCGTTTCGGTCTAGCCGAGTGAGTTTGGGACTAGCCGAGTGGATTTGGGTCTAGCGGAGTGGGTTTGGTTCTAGCGGAGTGGGTTTGGGTCTAGCCGATTGGGTTTGGGTCTCGCCGAGTGGGTTTGGGTCTGGCGGAGTGGGTTTGGGTCTAGTGGAGTGGGTTTGGGTCTAGCCGAGTGGGTTTGGGTTTAGCCGAGTGGGTTTGGGTCTAGCGGAGTTGGTATGGGTCTAGCGGAGTGGGTTTGGGTCTAGCGGAGTGGGTTTGGGTGTAGCCGAGTGGGTTTGCGTCTAGCCGAGTGGGTTTGGATCTAGCCGAGTAGGTTTGGGTCTTGCCGAGTGCGTTTGGGCCTAGCCGAGTGCGTTTGGGACTAGCCGAGTGGTTTTGGGTCTAGCGGAGTGGGTTTGGTTCTAGCGGAGTGGGTTTGGGTCTAGCCGAGTGGGTTTGGGTCTCGCCGAGTGGGTTTGGGTCTTGCGGAGTGGGTTTGGGTCTAGTGGAGTGGTTTGGGTCTAGCCGAGTGGGTTTGGGTCTAGCCGAGTGGGTTTGGGTGTAGCCGAGTGGGTTTGGGTCTAGCCGAGTGGGTTTGTGTCTAGCCGAGTGGGTTTGGGTCTAGCCGAATGGGTTTGGGTCTAGCCAAGTGGGTTTGGGTCTAGCCGAGTGGGTTTGGGTGTAGCCGATTGGGTTTGGGTCTAGCCGAGTGGGTTTGGGTCTAGCCGAGTGGGTTTGGGTCTAGCTGAGTGGGTTTGGGTCTAGCCGAGTGTGTTTGGGTCTAGCCGAGTGGGTTTGGGTCTAGCCGAGTGGGTTTGGGTCTAGCCGAGTAGGTTTGGGTCTAGCGGAGTGGGTTTGGGTCTGGCCGAGTGGGTTTGGGTCTAGCGGAGTGGGTTTGGGTCTAGCCGAGTGGGTTTGGGTCTAGCGGAGTGGGTTTGGGTCTAGCCGAGTCCGTTTGGGTCTAGCCAAGTGGGTTTGGGACTAGCGGAGTGGGTTTGGGTCTAGCAGAGTGGGTTTGGTTCTAGCGGAGTGGGTTTGGGTCTAGCCGTTTGGGTTTGGGTCTAGCCGTGTGGGTTTGGGTCTGGCGGAGTGGGTTTGGGTCTAGTGGAGTGGGTTTGTGTCTAGCCGAGTGGGTTTGAGTCTAGCCGAGTGGGTTTGGGTGTACCTGAGTGGGTTTGGGTCTAGCCGAGTGGGTTTGGGTGTAGCCGAGTGGGTTTGGATCCTGCCATGTGGGTTTGGTTCTAGCCGAGTGGGGTGGGTCTAGCCGAGTAGGTTTGGGACGAGCCGAGTGGGTTTGGGTCCAGCCGAGTGGGTTTGGGTCTAGCCGAGTCCGTTTGGGTCTAGCCAAGTGGGTTTGGGACTAGCGGAGTGGGTTTGGGTCTAGCGGAGTGGGTTTGGTTCTAGCGGAGTGGGTTTGGGTCTAGCCGATTGGGTTTGGGTCTAGCCGAGTGGGTTTGGGTCTGGCGGAGTGGGTTTGGGTCTAGTGGAGTGGGTTTGGGTCTAGCCGAGTGGGTTTGAGTCTAGCCGAGTGGGTTTGGGTGTAGCTGAGTGGGTTTGGGTCTAGCCGAGTGGGTTTGGGTCTAGCCGAGTGGGTTTGGGTGTAGCCGAGTGGGTTTGGATCCTGCCATGTGGGTTTGGTTCTAGCCGAGTGGGGTGGGTCTAGCCGAGTAGGTTTGGGACGAGCCGAGTGGGTTTGGGTCTAGCCGAGTGGGTTTGGGTCTAGCCGAGTGGTTTGGTTCAAGCCGAGTGTATTTGGGTCTGGCCGAGTGGGTTTGGGTCTAGCCAAGTGGTTTTGGGTCTAGCCGAGTGGGTTTGGGTCTAGCGGAGTGGGTTTGGGTGTACCCGAGTGGGTTTGGGTCCAGCCGAGTGGGTTTGGGTCTAGCCGAGTATGTTTGGGTCTGGCGGAGTGGGTTTGGGTCTAGTGGAGTGGGTTTGGGTCTAGCCGAGTGGGTTTGGGTCTAGCCGAATGGATTTGGGTGTAGCCGAGTGGGTTTGGGTCAAGCGGAGTGGGTTTGGGTGTAGCCGAGTGGGTTTGGGTCTATCCGAATCGGTTTGGGTCTTGCCGAGTGGGTTTGGGTCTAGCGGAGTGGGTTTGGGTCTAGCGGAGTGGGTTTGGGTCTAGCGGAGTGGTTTGGGTTTGGCCGAGTGGGTTTGGGTCTAGCCGAGTGGGTTTGGGTCTAGCCGAGTGGATTTGGGTCTAGCCTAGTGGGTTTGGGTCTATCCGACTGAGTTTGGGTCTAGCCGAGTCCGTTTGGGTCTAGCCGAGTGGGTTTGGGTCCAGCGGAGTGGGTTTGGGTCTAGCCGAGTGGGTTTGAGTCTAGCCGAGTCCGTTTCGGTCTAGCCGAGTGAGTTTGGGACTAGCCGAGTGGATTTGGGTCTAGCGGAGTGGGTTTGGTTCTAGCGGAGTGGGTTTGGGTCTAGCCGATTGGGTTTGGGTCTCGCCGAGTGGGTTTGGGTCTGGCGGAGTGGGTTTGGGTCTAGTGGAGTGGGTTTGGGTCTAGCCGAGTGGGTTTGGGTCTAGCCGAGTGGGTTTGGGTGTAGCCGAGTGGGTTTGGGTCTAGCCGAGTGGGTTTGTGTCTAGCCGAGTGGGTTTGGGTCTAGCCAAGTGGGTTTGGGTCTAGCCAAGAGGGTTTGGGTCTAGCGGAGTGTGTTTGGGTGTAGCCGATTGGGTTTGGGTCTAGCCGAGTGGGTTTGGGTCTAGCCGAATGGGTTTGGGTCTAGATAAGTGGGTTTGGGTCTAGCCGAGTGTGTTTGGGTCTAGCCGAGTGGGTTTGGGTCTATCCGAATCGGTTTGGGTCTTGCCGAGTGGGTTTGGATCTAGCCGAGTGGGTTTGGGTCTAGCGGAGTGGGTTTGGGTCTAGCGGAGTGGTTTGGGTCTGGCCGAGTGGGTTTGGGTCTAGCCGAGTGGGTTTGGGTCTAGCCGAGTGGGTTTGGGTCTAGCGGAGTGGGTTTGGGTCTAGCCGAGTCCGTTTGGGTCTAGCCAAGTGGGTTTGGGACTAGCGGAGTGGGTTTGGGTCTAGCGGAGTGGGTTTGGTTCTAGCGGAGTGGGTTTGGGTCTAGCCGATTGGGTTTGGGTCGAGCCGAGTGGGTTTGGGTCTGGCGGAGTGGGTTTGGGTCTAGTGGAGTGGGTTTGGGTGTAGCTGAGTGGGTTTGGGTCTAGCCGAGTGGGTTTGGGTGTAGCCGAGTGGGTTTGGATCCTGCCATGTGGGTTTGGTTCTAGCCGGGTGGGGAGGGTCTAGCCGAGTAGGTTTGGGACGAACCAAGTGGGTTTGGGTCCAGCCGAGTGGGTTTGGGTCTAGCCGAGTCCGTTTGGGTCTAGCCAAGTGGGTTTGGGACTAGCGGAGTGAGTTTGGGTCTAGCGGAGTGGGTTTGGTACTAGCGGAGTGGGTTTGGGTCTAGCCGATTGGGTTTGGGTCTAGCCGAGTGGGTTTGGGTCTGGCGGAGTGGGTTTGGGTCTAGTGGAGTGGGTTTGGGTCTAGCCGAGTGGGTTTGAGTCTAGCCGAGTGGGTTTGGGTGTAGCTGAGTGGGTTTGGGTCTAGCCGAGTGGGTTTGGGTCTAGCCGAGTGGGTTTGGGTGTAGCCGAGTGGGTTTGGATCCTGCCATGTGTGTTTGTTTCTAGCCGAGTGGGGTGGGTCTAGCCGAGTAGGTTTGGGACGAGCCGAGTGGGTTTGGGTCCAGCCGAGTGGGTTTGGGTCTAGCCGAGTGGTTTGGTTCAAGCCGAGTGTATTTGGGTCTGGCCGAGTGGGTTTGGGTCTAGCCAAGTGGTTTTGGGTCTAGCCGAGTGGGTTTGGGTCTAGCGGAGTGGGTTTGGGTGTACCCGAGTGGGTTTGGGTCCAGCCGAGTGGGTTTGGGTCTAGCCGAGTATGTTTGGGTCTGGCGGAGTGGGTTTGGGTCTAGTGGAGTGGGTTTGGGTCTAGGCGAGTGGGTTTGTGTCTAGCCGAGTGGATTTGGGTGTAGCCGAGTGGGTTTGGGTCTAGCGGAGTGGGTTTGGGTGTAGCCGAGTGGGTTTGGGTCTATCCAAATCGGTTTGGGTCTTGCCGAGTGGGTTTGGGTCTAGCCGAGTGGGTTTGGGTCTAGCGGAGTGGGTTTGGGTCTAGCGGAGTGGTTTGGGTTTGGCCGAGTGGGTTTGGGTCTAGCCGAGTGGGTTTGGGTCTAGCCGAGAGATTTGGGTCTAGCCTAGTGGGTTTGGGTCTATCCGACTGAGTTTGGGTCTAGCCGAGTCCGTTTGGGTCTAGCCGAGTGGGTTTGGGTCTAGCGGAGTGGGTTTGGGTCTAGCCGAGTGGGTTTGAGTCTAGCCGAGTCCGTTTCGGTCTAGCCGAGTGAGTTTGGGGCTAGCCGAGTGGATTTGGGTCTAGCGGAGTGGGTTTGGTTCTAGCGGAGTGGGTTTGGGTCTAGCCGATTGGGTTTGGGTCTCGCCGAGTGGGTTTGGGTCTGGCGGAGTGGGTTTGGGTCTAGCGGAGTGGGTTTGGGTCTAGCCGAGTGGGTTTGGGTCTAGCCGAGTGGGTTTGGGTGTAGCCGAAGTGGGTTTGGGTCTAGCCGAGTGGGTTTGTGTCTAGCCGAGTGGGTTTGGGTCTAGCCAAGTGGGTTTGGGTCTAGCGAAGTGGGTTTGGGTCTAGCGGAGTGTGTTTGCGTGTAGCCGATTGGGTTTGGGTCTAGCCGAGTGGGTTTGGGTCTAGCCGAGTGGGTTTGGGTCTAGATAAGTGGGTTTGGGTCTAGCCGAGTGTGTTTGGGTCTAGCCGAGTGGGTTTGGGTCTATCCGAATCGGTTTGGGTCTTGCCGAGTGGGTTTGGGTCTGGCCGAGTGGGTTTGGGTCTAGCGGAGTGGGTTTGGGTCTCGCGGAGTGGTTTGGGTCTGGCCGAGTGGGTTTGGGTCTAGCCGAGTGGGTTTGGGTCTAGCCGAGTGGATTTGGGTCTAGCCAAGTGGGTTCGGGTCTATCCGACTGGGTTTGGGTCTAGCCGAGTCCGTTTGGGTCTAGCCGAGTGGGTTTGGGTGTAGCCGAGTGGGTTTGGGTCTAGCCGAGTCCGTTTGGGTCTAGCCGAGTGAGTTTGGGACTAGCCGAGTGGTTTTGGGTCTAGCGGAGTGGGTTTGGTTCTAGCGGAGTGGGTTTGGGTCTAGCCGATTGGGTTTGGGTCTCGCCGAGTGGGTTTGGGTCTGGCGGAGTGGGTTTGGGTCTAGTGGAGTGGGTTTGGGTCTAGCCGAGTGGGTTTGGGTCTAGCCGAGTGGGTTTGGGTGTAGCCGAGTGGGTTTGGGTCTAGCCGTGTGGGTTTGTGTCTAGCCGAGTGGGTTTGGGTCTAGCCGAGTGGGTTTGGGTCTAGCCAAGTGGGTTTGGGTCTAGCGGAGTGTGTTTGGGTGTAGCCGATTGGGTTTGGGTCTAGCCGAGTGGGTTTGGGTCTAGCCGAGTGGGTTTGGGTCTAGCTGAGTGGGTTTGGGTCTAGCCGAGTGTGTTTGGGTCTAGCCGAGTGGGTTTGGGTCTAGCCGAGTGGGTTTGGTTCTAGCCGAGTAGGTTTGGGTCGAGCGGAGTGGGTTTGGGTCTGGCCGAGTGGGTTTGGGTCTAGCGGAGTGGGTTTGGGTCTAGCCGAGTCCGTTTGGGTCTAGCCGAGTGGGTTTGGGACTAGCGTAGTGGGTTTGGGTCTAGCGGAGTGGGTTTGGTTCTAGCGGAGTGGGTTTGGGTCTAGCCGATTGGGTTTGGGTCTAGCCGAGTGGGTTTGGGTCTGGCGGAGTGGGTTTGGGTCTAGTGGAGTGGGTTTGGGTCTAGCCGAGTGGGTTTGAGTCTAGCCGAGTGGGTTTGGGTGTAGCTGAGTGGGTTTGGGTCTAGCCGAGTGGGTTTGGGTCTAGCCGAGTGGGTTTGGATTCTGCCGTGTGGGTTTGGTTCTAGCCGAGTGGGGTGGGTCTAGCCGAGTGGGTTTGGGTCTAGCGGAGTGGGTTTGGGTGTACCTGAGTGGGTTTGGGTCCAGCCGAGTGGGTTTGGGTCTAGCCGAGTATGTTTGGGTCTGGCGGAGTGGGTTTGGGTCTAGTGGAGTGGGTTTGGGTCTAGCCGAGTGGGTTTGGGTCTAGCCGAGTGGGTTTGGGTGTAGCCGAGTGGGTTTGGGTCTATCCGAATCGGTTTGGGTCTTGCCGAGTGGGTTTGGGTCTAGCCGAGTGGGTTTGGGTCTAGCGGAGTGGGTTTGGGTCTAGCGGAGTGGTTTGGGTCTGGCCGAGTGGGTTTGGGTCTAGCCGAGTGGGTTTGGGTCTAGCCGAGTGGATTTGGGTCTAGCCTAGTGGGTTCAGGTCTATCCGACTGGGTTTGGGTCTAGCCGAGTCCGTTTGGGTCTAGCCGAGTGGGTTTGGGTCTAGCGGAGTGGGTTTGGGTCTAGCCGAGTGGGTTTGGGTCTAGCCGAGTCCGTTTGGGTCTAGCCGAGTGAGTTTGGGACTAGCCGAGTGGTTTTGGGTCTAGCGGAGTGGGTTTGGTTCTAGCGGAGTGGGTTTGGGTCTGGCGGAGTGGGTTTGGGTCTAGCCGAGTGGGTTTGGGTCTAGCCGAGTGGGTTTGGGTCTAGCTGAGTGGGTTTGGGTCTAGCCGAGTGTGTTTGGGTCTAGCCGAGTGGGTTTGGGTCTAGCCGAGTGGGTTTGGGTCTAGCCGAGTAGGTTTGGGTCTAGCGGAGTGGGTTTGGGTCTGGCCGAGTGGGTTTGGGTCTAGCGGAGTGGGTTTGGGTCTAGCCGAGTCCGTTTGGGTCTAGCCGAGTGGGTTTGGGACTAGCGGAGTGGGTTTGGGTCTAGCGGAGTGGGTTTGGTTCTAGCGGAGAGGGTTTGGGTCGAGCCGATTGGGTTTGGGTCTAGCTGAGTGGGTTTGGGTCTGGCGGAGTGTGTTTGGGTCTAGTGGAGTGGGTTTGGGTCTAGCCGAGTGGGTTTGAGTCTAGCCGAGTGGGTTTGGGTGTAGCCGAGTGGGTTTGGGTCTAGCCGAGTGGGTTTGGGTGTAGCCGAGTGGGTTTGGATCCTGCCGTGTGGGTTTGGTTCTAACCGCGTGGGGTGGGTCTAGCCGAGTAGGTTTGGGACGAGCCCAGTGGGTTTGGGTCTAGCCGAGTGGGTTTGGGTCTAGCCGAGTGGTTTGGTTCAAGCCGAGTGTATTTGGGTCTGGCCGAGTGGGTTTGGGTCTAGCCAAGTGGTTTTGGGTCTAGCCGAGTGGGTTTGGGTCTAGCGGAGTGGGTTTGGGTGTAGCCGAGTGGGTTTGGGTCTAGCGGAGTGGGTTTGGGTATAGCCGAGTGGGTTTGGGTGTATCCGAATCGGTTTGGGTCTTGCCGAGTGGGTTTGGGTCTAGTCGAGTGGGTTTGGGTCTAGCGGAGTGGGTTTGGGTCTAGCGGAGTGGTTTGGGTCTGGCCGAGTGGGTTTGGGTCTAGCCGAGTGGCTTTGGGTCTAGCCGAGTGGATTTGGGTCTAGCCTAGTGGGTTCGGGTCTATCCGACTGGGTTTGGGTCTAGCCGAGTCTGTTTGGGTGTAGCCGAGTGGGTTTGGGTCTAGCGGAGTGGGTTTGGGTCTAGCCGAGTGGGTTTGGGTCTAGCCGAGTCCGTTTGGGTCTAGCCGAGTGAGTTTGGGACTAGCCGAGTGGTTTTGGGTCTAGCGGAGTGGGTTTGGTTCTAGCGGAGTGGGTTTGGGTCTAGCCGATTGGGTTTGGGTCTCGCCGAGTGGGTTTGGGTCTGGCGGAGTGGGTTTGGGTCTAGTGGAGTGGGTTTGGGTCTAGCCGAGTGGGTTTGGGTCTAGCCGAGTGGGTTTGGGTGTAGCCGAGTGGGTTTGGGTCTAGCCGAGTGGGTTTGTGTCTCGCCGAGTGGGTTTGGGTCTAGCCGAGTGGGTTTGGGTCTAGCCAAGTGGGTTTGGGTCTAGCGGAGTGTGTTTGGGTGTAGCCGATTGGGTTTGGGTCTAGCCGAGTGGGTTTGGGTCTAGCCGAGTGGGTTTGGGTCCAGCTGAGTGGGTTTGGGTCTAGCCGAGTGTGTTTGGGTCTAGCCGAGTGGGTTTGGGTCTAGCCGAGTGGGTTTGGGCCTAGCCGAGTAGATTTGGGTCTAGCGGAGTGGGTTTGGGTCTGGCCGAGTGGGTTTGGGTCTAGCGGAGTGGGTTTGGGTCTAGCCGAGTCCGTTTGGATCTAGCCGAGTGGGTTTGGGACTAGCGGAGTGGGTTTGGGTCTAGCGGAGTGGGTTTGGTTCTAGCGGAGTGGGTTTGGGTCTAGCCGATTGGGTTTGGGTCTAGCTGAGTGGGTTTGGGTCTGGCGGAGTGGGTTTGGGTCTAGTGGAGTGGGTTTGGGTCTAGCCGAGTGGGTTTGAGTCTAGCCGAGTGGGTTTGGGTGTAGCTGAGTGGGTTTGGGTCTAGCCGAGTGGGTTTGGGTCTAGCCGAGTGGGTTTGGGTGTAGCCGAGTGGGTTTGGATCCTGCCGTGTGGATTTGGTTCTAGCCGAGTGGGGTGGGTCTAGCCGAGTAGGTTTGGGACGAGCCGAGTGGGTTTGGGTCTAGCCGAGTGGGTTTGGGTCTAGCCGAGTGGTTTGGTTTAAGCCGAGTGTATTTGGGTCTGGCCGAGTGGGTTTGGGTCTAGCCAAGTGGTTTTGGGTCTAGCCGAGTGGGTTTGGGTCTAGCGGAGTGGGTTTGGGTGTACCCGAGTGGGTTTGGGTCCAGCCGAGTGGGTTTGGGTCTAGCCGAGTATGTTTGGGTCTGGCGGAGTGGGTTTGGGTCTAGTGGAGTGGGTTTGGTTCTAGCCGAGTGGGTTTGGGTCTAGCCGAGTGGGTTTGGGTGTAGCCGAATGGGTTTGGGTCTAGCGGAGTGGGTTTGGGTGTAGCCGAGTGGGTTTGGGTCTATCCGAATCGGTTTGGGTCTTGCCGAGTGGGTTTGGGTCTAGCCGAGTGGGTTTGGGTCTAGCGGAGTGGGTTTGGGTCTAGCGGAGTGGTTTGGGTCTGGCCGAGTGGGTTTGGGTCAAGCCGAGTGGGTTTGGGTCTAGCCGAGTGGATTTGGGTCTAGCCTAGTGGGTTCGGGTCTATCCGACTGGGTTTGGGTCTGGCCGAGTCCGTTTGGGTCTAGCCGAGTGGGTTTGGGTCTAGCGGAGTGGGTTTGGGTCTAGCCGAGTGGGTTTGGGTCTAGCCGAGTCCGTTTGGGTCTAGCCGAGTGAGTTTGGGACTAGCCGAGTGGTTTTGGGTCTTGCGGAGTGGGTTTGGTTCCAGCGGAGTTGGTTTGGGTCTAGCCGATTGGGTTTGGGTCTCGCCGAGTGGGTTTGGGTCTGGCGGAGTGGGTTTGGGTCTAGTGGAGTGGGTTTGGGTCTAGCCGAGTGTGTTTGGGTCTAGCCGAGTGGGTTTGGGTCTAGCCGAGTGGGTTTGGGTCTAGCCGAGTAGGTTTGGGTCTAGCGGAGTGGGTTTGGGTCTGGCTGAGTGGGTTTGGGTCTAGCGGAGTGGGTTTGGGTCTAGCCGAGTCCGTTTGGGTCTAGCCGAGTGGGTTTGGGACTAGCGGAGTGGGTTTGGGTCTAGCGGAGTGGGTTTGGTTCTAGCGGAGAGGGTTTGGGTCTAGCCGATTGGGTTTGGGTCTAGCTGAGTGGGTTTGGGTCTGGCGGAGTGTGTTTGGGTCTAGTGGAGTGGGTTTGGGTCTAGCCGAGTGGGTTTGAGTCTAGCCGAGTGGGTTTGGGTGTAGCTGAGTGGGTTTGGGTCTAGCCGAGTGGGTTTGGGTCTAGCCGAGTGGGTTTGGGTGTAGCCGAGTGGGTTTGGATCCTGCCGTGTGGGTTTGGTTCTAACCGAGTGGGGTGGGCCTAGCCGAGTAGGTTTGGGACGAGCCCAGTGGGTTTGGGTCTAGCCGAGTGGGTTTGGGTCTAGCCGAGTGGTTTGGTTCAAGCCGAGTGTATTTGGGTCTGGCCGAGTGGGTTTGGGTCTAGCCAAGTGGTTTTGGGTCTAGCCGAGTGGGTTTGGGTCTAGCGGAGTGGGTTTGGGTGTAGCCGAGTGGGTTTGGGTCTAGCGGAGTGGGTTTGGGTGAAGCCGAGTGGGTTTGGGTGTATCCGAATCGGTTTGGGTCTTGCCGAGTGGGTTTGGGTCTAGTCGAGTGGGTTTGGGTCTAGCGGAGTGGGTTTGGGTCTAGCGGAGTGGTTTGGGTCTGGCCGAGTGGGTTTGGGTCTAGCCGAGTGGCTTTGGGTCTAGCCGAGTGGATTTGGGTCTAGCCTAGTGGGTTCGGGTCTATCCGACTGGGTTTGGGTCTAGCCGAGTCTGTTTGGGTGTAGCCGAGTGGGTTTGGGTCTAGCGGAGTGGGTTTGGGTCTAGCCGAGTGGGTTTGGGTCTAGCCGAGTCCGTTTGGGTCTAGCCGAGTGAGTTTGGGACTAGCCGAGTGGTTTTGGGTCTAGTGGAGTGGGTTTGGTTCTAGCGGAGTGGGTTTGGGTCTAGCCGATTGGGTTTGGGTCTCGCCGAGTGGGTTTGGGTCTGGCGGAGTGGGTTTGGGTCTAGTGGAGTGGGTTTGGGTCTAGCCGAGTGGGTTTGGGTCTAGCCGAGTGGGTTTGGGTGTAGCCGAGTGGATTTGGGTCTAGCCGAGTGGGTTTGTGTCTCGCCGAGTGGGTTTGGGTCTAGCCGAGTGGGTTTGGGTCTAGCCAAGTGGGTTTGGGTCTAGCGGAGTGTGTTTGGGTGTAGCCGATTGGGTTTGGGTCTAGCCGAGTGGGTTTGGGTCTAGCCGAGTGGGTTTGGGTCTAGCTGAGTGGGTTTGGGTCTAGCCGAGTGTGTTTGGGTCTAGCCGAGTGGGTTTGGGTCTAGCCGAGTGGGTTTGGGCCTAGCCGAGTAGATTTGGGTCTAGCGGAGTGGGTTTGGGTCTGGCCGAGTGGGTTTGGGTCTAGCGGAGTGGGTTTGGGTCTAGCCGAGTCCGTTTGGGTCTAGCCGAGTGGGTTTGGGACTAGCGGAGTGGGTTTGGGTCTAGCGGAGTGGGTTTGGTTCTAGCGGAGTGGGTTTGGGTCTAGCCGATTGGGTTTGGGTCTAGCTGAGTGGGTTTGGGTCTGGCGGAGTGGGTTTGGGTCTAGTGGAGTGGGTTTGGGTCTAGCCGAGTGGGTTTGAGTCTAGCCGAGTGGGTTTGTGTGTAGCTGAGTGGGTTTGGGTCTAGCCGAGTGGGTTTGGGTCTAGCCGAGTGGGTTTGGGTGTAGCCGAGTGGGTTTGGATCCTGCCGTGTGGGTTTGGTTCTAGCCGAGTGGGGTGGGTCTAGCCGAGTAGGTTTGGGACGAGCCGAGTGGGTTTGGGTCTAGCCGAGTGGGTTTGGGTCTAGCCGAGTGGTTTGGTTTAAGCCGAGTGTATTTGGGTCTGGCCGAGTGGGTTTGGGTCTAGCCAAGTGGTTTTGGGTCTAGCCGAGTGGGCTTGGGTCTAGCGGAGTGGGTTTGGGTGTACCCGAGTGGGTTTGGGTCCAGCCGAGTGGGTTTGGGTCTAGCCGAGTATGTTTGGGTCTGGCGGAGTGGGTTTGCGTCTAGTGGAGTGGGTTTGGTTCTAGCCGAGTGGGTTTGGGTCTAGCCGAGTGGGTTTGGGTGTAGCCGAATGGGTTTGGGTCTAGCGGAGTGGGTTTTGGTGTAGCCGAGTGGGTTTGGGTCTATCCGAATCGGTTTGGGTCTTGCCGAGTGGGTTTGGGTCTAGCCGAGTGGGTTTGGGTCTAGCGGAGTGGGTTTGGGTCTAGCGGAGTGGTTTGGGTCTGGCCGAGTGGGTTTGGGTCAAGCCGAGTGGGTTTGGGTCTAGCCGAGTGGATTTGGGTCTAGCCTAGTGGGTTCGGGTCTATCCGACTGGGTTTGGGTCTGGCCGAGTCCGTTTGGGTCTAGCCGAGTGGGTTTGGGACTAGCCGAGTGGTTTTGGGTCTTGCGGAGTGGGTTTGGTTCCAGCGGAGTTGGTTTGGGTCTAGCCGATTGGGTTTGGGTCTCGCCGAGTGGGTTTGGGTCTGGCGGAGTGGGTTTGGGTCTAGTGGAGTGGGTTTGGGTCTAGCCGAGTGGGTTTGGGTCTAGCCGAGTGGGTTTGGGTGTAGCCGAGTGGGTTTGGGTCTAGCCGAGTGGGTTTGTGTCTAGCCGAGTGGGTTTGGGTGTACCCGAGTGGGTTTGGGTCCAGCCGAGTGGGATTGGGTCTCGCCGAGTATGTTTGGGTCTAGCCGAGTGGGTTTGGGTCTAGCCGAGTGGGTTTGGGTGTAGCCGAGTGGGTTTGGATCCTGCCGTGTGGGTTTGGTTCTAGCCGAGTGGGGTGGGTCTAGCCGAGTGGGTTTGGGCCTAGCCGAGTGGTTTGGTTCAAGCCGAGTGTATTTGGGTCTAGCCGAGTGGGTTTCTGTCTAGCCAAATGGTTTTGGGTCTAGCCGAGTGGGTTTGGGTCTAGCGGAGTGGATTTGGGTGTACCCGAGTGGGTTTGGGTCCAGCCGAGTGGGTTTGGGTCTAGCCGAGTATGTTTGGGTCTAGCGGAGTGGGGTTGGGTCTAGCCGAGTGGGTTTGGGTCTAGCTGAGTGGGTTTGGGTCTAGCCGAGTGGGTTTGGGTCTAGCCTCGTGGGTTTGGGTCTGTCCGAGTGGGTTTGGGTCTAGCAGAGTCCGTTTGGGTCTAGCCGAGTGGGTTTGGGTCTAGCCGAGTGGTTTTGGTTCAAGCCGAGTGTATTTGGGTCTAGCCGAGTGGGTTTGGGTCTAGCCAAGTGGCTTTGGGTCTAGCCGAGTGGATTTGGGTCTAGCGGAGTGGGTTTGGGTGTAGCCGAGTGGGTTTGGGTCCAGCCGAGTGGGTTTGTGTCTAGCCGAGTATGTTTGGGTGTAGCCGAGTGGGTTTGGGTCTAGCCGAGTGGGTTTGGGTCTAGCACAGTGGGTTTGGGTCTAGCGGAGTGGGATTAGGTGTACCCGCGTGGGTTTGGGTCCAGCCGAGTGGGTTTGGGTCTAGCCGAGTGGGATTGGGTCTAGCCGAGTGGGTTTTGGTCCAGCCGAGTGTGTTTGGGTCTCGTCGAGTGGGATTGGGACTAGCTGAGTGGGTTTGGGTCTAGCCGAGTGGGTTTGGGTTTGGCCGAGTGGGTTTGGGTGTAGCCGAGTGGGTTTGGGTCTAGCCGAATCGGTTTGGGTCTAGCCGAGTGGGTTTTGGTCTGGCAGAGTGGGTTTGGGTCTAGCGGAGTGGGTTTGGGTCTAGCAGAGTAGGTTTGGGTTTAGCCGACTGGGTGTGGGTCGAGCCGATTGGGTTTGGGTCTAGCCGAGTGGGTTTGGGACATGCCGAGCTGGTTTGGGTCTAGCCAAGTGGGTTTGGGTCTATCCCAGTGGGTTTGGGTCTAGCCGAGTGGATTTGGGTCTAGCCGCGTGGGTTTGGGTTTGGCCGAGGGGGTTTGGGTCTAGCCGAGTGGGTTTGGGTCTAGCCGAGTGGGCTTGGGTCTGGCCGAGTGGGTTTGGGTCTAGCCAAGTGGGTTTTGGTCTAGCCGAGTGGGTTTCGGTCTAGCGGAGTGGGTTTGGGTCTAGCTGAGTGGGTTTGGGTCTAGCCGAGTGGGTTTGGGACTAGCCGAGTGGGTTTGGGTCCAGCCGAGTGTGTTTGGGTCTAGTCGAGTGGGTTTGGGACCAGCTGAGTGGGTTTGGGTCTAGCCGAGTGGGTTTGGGTCTAGCCGAGTGGGTTTGGGTTTGGCCGAGTGGGTTTGGTTGTAGCCGAGTGGGTTTGGGTCTAGCCGAATCAGTTTGGGTCTAGCCGAGTGGGTTTTGGTCTGGCAGAGTGGGTTTGGGTCTAGCGGAGTGGGTTTGGGTCTAGCAGAGTAGGTTTGGGTTTAGCCGACTGGGTTTGGGTCGAGCCGATTGGGTTTGGGTCTAGCCGAGTGGGTTTGGGACTTGCCGAGTGGGTTTGGGTCCAGCCGAGTGTGTTTGGGTCTAGTCGAGTGGGTTTGGGACTAGCTGAGTGGGTTTGGGTCTAGCCGAGTGGGTTTGGGTCTAGCCGAGTGGGTTTGGGTTTGGCCGAGTGGGTTTGGGTGTAGCCGAGTGGGTTTGGGTCTAGCCGAATGAGTTTGGGTCTAGCCGAGTGGGTTTTGGTCTGGCAGAGTGGGTTTGGGTCTAGCGGAGTGGGTTTGGGTCTAGCAGAGTAGGTTTGGGTTTAGCCGACTGGGTTTGGGTCGAGCCGATTGGGTTTGGGTCTAGCCGAGTGGGTTTGGGACATGCCGAGTGGGTTTGGGTCTAGCCAAGTGGGTTTGGGTCTATCCGAGTGGGTTTGGGTTTAGCTGAGTGGGTTTGGGTCTAGCCGCGTGGGTTTGGGTTTGGCCGAGTGGGTTTGGGTCCAGCCGAGTGGGTTTGGGTCTAGCCGAGTGGGCTTGGGTCTAGCCGAGTGGGTTTGGGTCTAGCCGAGTGGGTTTTGGTCTAGCCGAGTGGGTTTCGGTCTAGCGGAGTGGGTTTGGGTCTAGCTGAGTGGGTTTGGGTCTAGCCGAGTGGGTTTGGGTCTAGCCGAGTGGGTTTGGGTCTAGCCAAGTGGGTTTGGGTCTAGCCGAGTGGGTTTCGGTGTAGCCGAGTGGGTTTGGGTTTAGCCGAGTGGGTGTGGGTCTAGCCGAGTGGGTTTGGGTCTAGCCGAGTTGGTTTGGGTCCAGCCGAGTGGGTTTGGTTCTAGCCGAGGGGGTTTGGGTCAAGCCGATTGTGTTTGGGTCTAGCCGAGTGGGTTTTGGTCTAGCCGAGTGGGTTTGGGTCTAGCCGAGTGGGTTTGGTTCTAGCCGAGTGGATTTGGGTCTATCCGAGTGGGTTTGGGTCTAGCCGAGTGGGTTTGGGTCTAGCGGAGTGGGTTTGGGTGTAGCCGAGTGGGTTTGGGTCTAGCCGAATCGGTTTGGGTCTAGCCGATTGGGTTTGGGTCTCGCTGAGTGGGTTTGGGTCTGGCGGAGTGGGTTTGGGTCTAGCGGAGTGGATTTGGGTGTACCCGAGTGGGTTTGGGTCCAGCCGAGTGGGTTTGGGTCTTGCCGAGTATGTTTGGGTCTAGCGGAGTGGGGTTGGGTCTAGCCGAGTGGGTTTGGGTCTAGCTGAGTGGGTTTGGGTCTAGCCGAGTGGGTTTGGGTCTAGCCTAGTGGGTTTGGGTCTGTCCGAGTGGGTTTGGGTCTAGCAGAGTCCGTTTGGGTCTAGCCGAGTGGGTTTGGGTCTAGCCGAGTGGTTTTGGTTCAAGCCGAGTGTATTTGGGTCTAGCCGAGTGGGTTTGGGTCTAGCCAAGTGGCTTTGGGTCTAGCCGAGTGGGTTTGGGTCTAGCGGAGTGGGTTTGGGTGTAGCCGAGTGGGTTTGGGTCCAGCCGAGTGGGTTTGTGTCTAGCCGAGTATGTTTGGGTGTAGCCGAGTGGGTTTGGGTCTAGCCGAGTGGGTTTGGGTCTAGCACAGTGGGTTTGGGTCTAGCGGAGTGGGATTGGGTGTACCCGCGTGGGTTTGGGTCCAGCCGAGTGGGTTTGGGTCTAGCCGAGTGGGATTGGGTCTAGCCGAGTGGGTTTTGGTCCAGCCGAGTGTGTTTGGGTCTCGTCGAGTGGGATTGGGACTAGCTGAGTGGGTTTGGGTCTAGCCGAGTGGGTTTGGGTTTGGCCGAGTGGGTTTGGGTGTAGCCGAGTGGGTTTGGGTCTAGCCGAATCGGTTTGGGTCTAGCCGAGTGGGTTTTGGTCTGGCAGAGTGGGTTTGGGTCTAGCGGAGTGGGTTTGGGTCTAGCAGAGTAGGTTTGGGTTTAGCCGACTGGGTTTGGGTCGAGCCGATTGGGTTTGGGTCTAGCCGAGTGGGTTTGGGACTTGCCGAGCTGGTTTGGGTCTAGCCAAGTGGGTTTGGGTCTATCCCAGTGGGTTTGGGTCTAGCCGAGTGGATTTGGGTCTAGCCGCGTGGGTTTGGGTTTGGCCGAGGGGGTTTGGGTCTAGCCGAGTGGGGTTGGGTCTAGCCGAGTGGGCTTGGGTCTGGCCGAGTGGGTTTGGGTCTAGCCAAGTGGGTTTTGGTCTAGCCGAGTGGGTTTCGGTCTAGCGGAGTGGGTTTGGGTCTAGCTGAGTGGGTTTGGGTCCAGCCGAGTGGGTTTGGGTCTAGCCGAGTGGGTTTGGGTCCAGCCGAGTGTGTTTGGGTCTAGTCGAGTGGGTTTGGGACCAGCTGAGTGGGTTTGGGTCTAGCCGAGTGGGTTTGGGTCTAGCCGAGTGGGTTTGGGTTTGGCCGAATGGGTTTGGGTGTAGCCGAGTGGGTTTGGGTCCAGCCGAATCAGTTTGGGTCTAGCCGAGTGGGTTTTGGTCTGGCAGAGTGGGTTTGGGTCTAGCGGAGTGGGTTTGGGTCTAGCAGAGTAGGTTTGGGTTTAGCCGACTGGGTTTGGGTCGAGCCGATTGGGTTTGGGTCTAGCCGAGTGGGTTTGGGACTTGCCGAGTGGGTTTGGGTCCAGCCGAGTGTGTTTGGGTCTAGTCGAGTGGGTTTGGGACTAGCTGAGTGGGTTTGGGTCTAGCCGAGTGGGTTTGGGTCTAGCCGAGTGGGTTTGGGTTTGGCCGAGTGGGTTTGGGTGTAGCCGAGTGGGTTTGGGTCCAGCCGAATGAGTTTGGGTCTAGCCGAGTGGGTTTTAGTCTGGCAGAGTGGGTTTGGGTCTAGCGGAGTGGGTTTGGGTCTAGCAGAGTAGGTTTGGGTTTAGCCGACTGGGTTTGGGTCGAGCCGATTGGGTTTGGGTCTAGCCGAGTGGGTTTGGGACTTGCCGAGTGGGTTTGGGTCTAGCCAAGTGGGTTTGGGTCTATCCGAGTGGGTTTGGGTCTAGCTGAGTGGGTTTGGGTCTAGCCGCGTGGGTTTGGGTTTGGCCGAGTGGGTTTGGGTCCAGCCGAGTGGGTTTGGGTCTAGCCGAGTGGGCTTGGGTCTAGCCGAGTGGGTTTGGGTCTAGCCGAGTGGGTTTTGGTCTAGCCGAGTGGGTTTCGGTCTAGCCGAGTGGGTTTGGGTTTAGCCGAGTGGGTGTGGGTCTAGCCGAGTGGGTTTGGGTCTAGCCGAGTTGGTTTGGGTCCAGCCGAGTGGGTTTGGTTCTAGCCGAGGGGGTTTGGGTCAAGCCGATTGTGTTTGGGTCTAGCCGAGTGGGTTTTGGTCTAGCCGAGTGGGTTTGGGTCTAGCCGAGTGGGTTTGGTTCTAGCCGAGTGGATTTGGGTCTATCCGAGTGGGTTTGGGTCTAGCCGAGTGGTTTTGGGTCTAGCCGAGTGGGTTTGGGTCTAGCGGAGTGGGTTTGGGTGTAGCCGAGTGGGTTTGGGTCTAGCCGAATCGGTTTGGGTCTAGCCGATTGGGTTTGGGTCTCGCTGAGTGGGTTTGGGTCTGGCGGAGTGGGTTTGGGTCTAGTGGAGTGGGTTTGGGTCTAGCCGAGTGGGTTTGGGTCTAGCCGAGTGGGTTTGGGTGTAGCCGAGTGGGTTTGGGTCTAGCCGAGTGGGATGTGTCTAGCCGAGAGGGTTTGGGTCTAGCCGAGTGGGTTTGGGTCTAGCGGAGTGTGTTTGGGAGTAGCCGAGTGGGTTTGGGTCTAGCCGAGTGGGTTTGGGTCTAGCCGAGTGGGTTTGGGTCTAGCTGAGTGGGTTTGGGTCTAGCCGAGTGTGTTTGGGTCTAGCCGATTGGGTTTACGTCTAGCCGAGTGGGTTTGGGTCTAGCGGAGTGGGTTTGGGTGTAGCCGAGTGGGTTTGGGTCAGCCGAGTGGGTTTGGGTCTAGACGAGTAGGTTTGGGTCTAGCCGAGTGGGTTTCGGTCTGGCCGAGTGGGCTTGGGTCTAGCGGAGTGGATTTGGGTCTAGCCGAGTCCGTTTGGGTCTAGCCGAGTGGGTTTGGGACTAGCGGAGTGGGTTTGGGTCTAGCGGAGTGGGTTTGGTTCTAGCGGAGTGGGTTTGGGTCTAGCCGATTGGGTTTGGGTCTAGCCGAGTGGGTTTGGGTCTGGCGGAGTGGGTTTGGGTCTAGTGGAGTGGGTTTGGGTCTAGCCGAGTGGGTTTGATTCTATCCGAGTGGGTTTGGGTGTAGCTGAGTGGGTTTGGGTCTAGCCGAGTGGGTTTGGATCTAGCCGAGAGGGTTTGGGTGTAGCCGAGTGGGTTTGGATCTAGCCGTGTGGGTTTGGTTCTAGCCGAGTGGGGTTGGGTCTAGCCCAGTGGGTTTGGGACGGGCCGAGTGGGTTTGGGTCTAGCCGAGTGGGTTTGGGTCTAGCCGAGTGGTTTTGGTTCAAGCCGAGTGTATTTGGGCCTAGCCGAGTGGCTTTGGGACTAGCCGAGTGGGTTTGGGTCTAGCCGAGTGGGTTTGGGTCTAGCCGAGTGGTTTTGGTTCAAGCCGAGTGTATTTGGGTCTAGCCGAGTGGGTTTGGGTCTAGCCAAGTGGTTTTGGGTCTAGCCGAGTGGGTTTGGGTCTAGCGGAGTGGGTTTGGGTCTAGCCGAGTGGGTTTGGGTCTAGCCGAGTGGGTTTTGGTCTAGCCGAGTGGGTTTCGGTCTAGCGGAGTGGGTTTGGGTCTAGCTGAGTGGGTTTGGGTCTAGCCGAGTGGGTTTGGGTCTAGCCGAGTGGGTTTGGGTCTAGCCAAGTGGGTTTGGGTCTAGCCGAGTGGGTTTCGGTGTAGCCGAGTGGGTTTGGGTTTAGCCGAGTGGGTGTGGGTCTAGCCGAGTGGGTTTGGGTCTAGCCGAGTTTGTTTGGGTCCAGCCGAGTGGGTTTGGTTCTAGCCGAGGGGGTTTGGGTCAAGCCGATTGTGTTTGGGTCTAGCCGAGTGGGTTTTGGTCTAGCCGAGTGGGTTTGGGTCTAGCCGAGTGGGTTTGGTTCTAGCCGAGTGGATTTGGGTCTATCCGAGTGGGTTTGGGTCTAGCCGAGTGGTTTTGGGTCTAGCCGAGTGGGTTTGGGTCTAGCGGAGTGGGTTTGGGTGTAGCCGAGTGGGTTTGGGTCTAGCCGAATCGGTTTGGGTCTAGCCGATTGGGTTTGGGTCTCGCTGAGTGGGTTTGGGTCTGGCGGAGTGGGTTTGGGTCTAGTGGAGTGGGTTTGGGTCTAGCCGAGTGGGTTTGGGTCTAGCCGAGTGAGTTTGGGTGTAGCCGAGTGGGTTTGGGTCTAGCCGAGTGGGATGTGTCTAGCCGAGAGGGTTTGGGTCTAGCCGAGTGGGTTTGGGTCTAGCGGAGTGTGTTTGGGAGTAGCCGAGTGGGTTTGTGTCTAGCCGAGTGGGTTTGGGTCTAGCCGAGTGGGTTTGGGTCTAGCTGAGTGGGTTTGGGTCTAGCCGAGTGTGTTTGGGTCTAGCCGATTGGGTTTACGTCTAGCCGAGTGGGTTTGGGTCTAGCGGAGTGGGTTTGGGTGTAGCCGAGTGGGTTTGGGTCTAGCCGAGTGGGTTTGGGTCTAGACGAGTAGGTTTGGGTCTAGCCGAGTGGGTTTCGGTCTGGCCGAGTGAGTTTGGGTCTAGCGGAGTGGATTTGGGTCTAGCCGAGTCCGTTTGGGTCTAGCCGAGTGGGTTTGGGACTAGCGGAGTGGGTTTGGGTCTAGCGGAGTGGGTTTGGTTCTAGCGGAGTGGGTTTGGGTCTAGCCGATTGGGTTTGGGTCTAGCCGAGTGGGTTTGGGTCTGGCGGAGTGGGTTTGGGTCTAGTGGAGTGGGTTTGGGTCTAGCCGAGTGGGTTTGATTCTATCCGAGTGGGTTTGGGTGTAGCTGAGTGGGTTTGGGTCTAGCCGAGTGGGTTTGGATCTAGCCGAGAGGGTTTGGGTGTAGCCGAGTGGGTTTGGATCTAGCCGTGTGGGTTTGGTTCTAGCCGAGTGGGGTTGGGTCTAGCCCAGTGGGTTTGGGACGGGCCGAGTGGGTTTGGGTCTAGCCGAGTGGGTTTGGGTCTAGCCGAGTGGTTTTGGTTCAAGCCGAATGTATTTGGGCCTAGCCGAGTGGCTTTGGGACTAGCCGAGTGGGTTTGGGTCTAGCCGAATGGGTTTGGGTCTAGCCGAGTGGTTTTGGTTCAAGCCGAGTGTATTTGGGTCTAGCCGAGTGGGTTTGGGTCTAGCCAAGTGGTTTAGGGTCTAGCCGAGTGGGTTTGGGTCTAGCGGAGTGGGTTTGGGTGTAGCCGAGTGGGTTTGGGTCCAGCCGAGTGGGTTTGGGTCTAGCCGAGTATGTTTGGGTGTAGCCGAGTGGGTTTGGGTCTAGCCGAGTGGGTTTGCGTCTAGCGGAGTGGGTTTGGGTCTAGCAGAGTAGGTTTGGGTTTAGCCGACTGGGTTTGGGTCGAGCCGATTGGGTTTGGGTCTAGCCGAGTGGGTTTGGGACTTGCCGTGTGGGTTTGGGTCTAGCCAAATGGGTTTGGGTCTAGCCGAGTGGGTTTGGGTCTAGCCGATTGGGTTTGGGTCTAGCCGAGTGGGTTTGGGTTTGGCCGAGTGGGTTTGGGTCTAGCCGAGTGGGTTTGGGTCTAGCCGAGTGGGCTTGGGTCTAGCCGAGTGTGTTTGGGTCTAGCCGAGTGGGTTTTGGTCTAGCCGAGTGGGTTTCGGTCTAGCGGAGTGGGTTTGGGTCTAGCTGAGTGGGTTTGGGTCTAGCCGAGTGGGTTTGGGTCTAGCCGAGTGGGTTTGGGTCTAGCCAAGTGGGTTTGGGTCTAGCGGAGTGGGTTTCGGTGTAGCCGAGTGGGTTTGGGTTTAGCCGAGTGGGTGTGGGTCTAGCCGAGTGGGTTTGGATCTAGCCGAGTTGGTTTGGGTCTAGCCGAGTGGGTTTGGTTCTAGCCGAGGGGGTTTGGGTCAAGCAGATTGTGTTTGGGTCTAGCCGAGTGGGTTTTGGTCTAGCCGAGTGGGTTTGGGTCTAGCCGAGTGGGTTTGGTTCTGGCCGAGTGGATTTGGGTCCATCCGAGTGGGTTTGGGTCTAGCCGAGTGGTTTTGGGTCTAGCCGGGTGGGTTTGGGTCTAGCGGAGTGGGTTTGGGTGTAGCCGAGTGGGTTTGGGTCTAGCCGAATCGGTTTGGGTCCAGCCGATTGGGTTTGGGTCTCGCTGAGTGGGTTTGGGTCTGGCGGAGTGGGTTTGGGTCTAGTGGAGTGGGTTTGGGTCTAGCCGAGTGGGTTTGGGTCTAGCCGAGTGGGTTTGGGTGTAGCCGAGTGGGTTTGGGTCTAGCCGAGTGGGATGTGTCTCGCCGAGTGGGTTTGGGTCTAGCCGAGTGGGTTTGGCTCTAGCCGAGTGGGTTTGGGTCTAGCTGAGTGGGTTTGGGTCTAGCCGAGTGTGTTTGGGTCTAGCCGATTGGGTTTACGTCTAGCCGAGTGGGTTTGGGTATAGCGGAGTGGGTTTGGGTGTAGCCGAGTGGGTTTGGGTCTAGCCGAGTGGGTTTGGGTCTAGACGAGTAGGTTTGGGTCTAGCCGAGTGGGTTTCGGTCTGGCCGAGTGGGTTTGGGTCTAGCGGAGTGGATTTCGTTCTAGCCGAGTCCGTTTGGGTCTAGCCGAGTGGGTTTGGGACTAGCGGAGTGGGTTTGGGTCTAGCGGAGTGGGTTTGGTTCTAGCGGAGTGGGTTTGGGTCTACCCGATTGGGTTTGGCTCTAGCCGAATGGGTTTGGGTCTGGCGGAGTGGGTTTGGGTCTATTGGAGTGGGTTTGGGTCTAGCCGAGTGGGTTTGAGTCTATCCGAGTGGGTTTGGGTGTTGCTGAGTGGGTTTGGGTCTAGCCGAGTGGGTTTGGGTCTAGCCGAGAGGGTTTGGGTGTAGCCGAGTGGGTTTGGATCTAGCCGTGTGGGTTTGGTTCTAGCCGAGGGGGGTTGGGTCTAGCCGAGTGGGTTTGGGACGAGCCGAGTGGGTTTGGGTCTAGCCGAGTGGGTTTGGGTCCAGCCGAGTGGTTTTGGTTCAAGCCGAGTGGGTTTGGGTTTGGCCGAGTGGGTTTGGGTGTAGCCGAGTGGGTTTGGGTCTAGCCGAATCGGTTTGGGTCTCGCCGAATGGGTTTTGGTCTGGCAGAGTGGGTTTGGGTCTAGCGGAGTGGGTTTGGGTCTAGCAGAGTAGGTTTGGGTTTAGCCGACTGGGTTTGGGTCGAGCCGATTGGGTTTGGGTCTAGCCGAGTGGGTTTGGGACTTGCCGAGTGGGTTTGGGTCTAGCCGAGTGGGTTTGGGTCTAGCCGAGTGTGTTTGGGTCTAGCCGAGTGGGTTTGGGTCTAGCCGAGTGGGTTTGGGTTTGGCCGAGTGGGTTTGGGTCTAGCCGAGTGGGTTTCGGTCTAGCCGAGTGGGCTTGGGTCTAGCTGAGTGGGTTTGGGTCTAGCCGAGTGGTTTTGGTTCAAGCCGAGTGTATTTGGGCCTAGCCGAGTGGCTTTGGGACTAGCCGAGTGGGTTTGGGTCTAGCCGAATGGGTTTGGGTCTAGCCGAGTGGTTTTGGTTCAAGCCGAGTGTATTTGGGTCTAGCCGAGTGGGTTTGGGTCTAGCCAAGTGGTTTTGGGTCTAGCCGAGTGGGTTTGGGTCTAGCGGAGTGGGTTTGGGTGTAGCCGAGTGGGTTTGGGTCCAGCCGAGTGGGTTTGGGTCTAGCCGAGTATGTTTGGGTGTAGCCGAGTGGGTTTGGGTCTAGCCGAGTGGGTTTGCGTCTAGCGGAGTGGGTTTGGGTCTAGCAGAGTAGGTTTGGGTTTAGCCGACTGGGTTTGGGTCGAGCCGATTGGGTTTGGGTCTAGCCGAGTGGGTTTGGGACTTGCCGTGTGGGTTTGGGTCTAGCCAAATGGGTTTGGGTCTAGCCGAGTGGGTTTGGGTCTAGCCGATTGGGTTTGGGTCTAGCCGAGTGGGTTTGGGTTTGGCCGAGTGGGTTTGGGTCTAGCCGAGTGGGTTTGGGTCTAGCCGAGTGGGCTTGGGTCTAGCCGAGTGGGTTTTGGTCTAGCCGAGTGGGTTTCGGTCTAGCGGAGTGGGTTTGGGTCTAGCTGAGTGGGTTTGGGTCTAGCCGAGTGGGTTTGGGTCTAGCCGAGTGGGTTTGGGTCTAGCCAAGTGGGTTTGGGTCTAGCGGAGTGGGTTTCGGTGTAGCCGAGTGGGTTTGGGTTTAGCCGAGTGGGTGTGGGTCTAGCCGAGTGGGTTTGGATCTAGCCGAGTTGGTTTGGGTCTAGCCGAGTGGGTTTGGTTCTAGCCGAGGGGGTTTGGGTCAAGCAGATTGTGTTTGGGTCTAGCCGAGTGGGTTTTGGTCTAGCCGAGTGGGTTTGGGTCTAGCCGAGTGGGTTTGGTTCTAGCCGAGTGGATTTGGGTCCATCCGAGTGGGTTTGGGTCTAGCCGAGTGGTTTTGGGTCTAGCCGAGTGGGTTTGGGTCTAGCGGAGTGGGTTTGGGTGTAGCCGAGTGGGTTTGGGTCTAGCCGAATCGGTTTGGGTCCAGCCGATTGGGTTTGGGTCTCGCTGAGTGGGTTTGGGTCTGGCGGAGTGGGTTTGGGTCTAGTGGAGTGGGTTTGGGTCTAGCCGAGTGGGTTTGGGTCTAGCCGAGTGGGTTTGGGTGTAGCCGAGTGGGTTTGGGTCTAGCCGAGTGGGATGTGTCTCGCCGAGTGGGTTTGGGTCTAGCCGAGTGGGTTTGGCTCTAGCCGAGTGGGTTTGGGTCTAGCTGAGTGGGTTTGGGTCTAGCCGAGTGTGTTTGGGTCTAGCCGATTGGGTTTACGTCTAGCCGAGTGGGTTTGGGTATAGCGGAGTGGGTTTGGGTGTAGCCGAGTGGGTTTGGGTCTAGCCGAGTGGGTTTGGGTCTAGACGAGTAGGTTTGGGTCTAGCCGAGTGGGTTTGGGTCTGGCCGAGTGGGTTTGGGTCTAGCGGAGTGGATTTCGTTCTAGCCGAGTCCGTTTGGGTCTAGCCGAGTGGGTTTGGGACTAGCGGAGTGGGTTTGGGTCTAGCCGAGTGGGTTTGGTTCTAGCGGAGTGGGTTTGGGTCTACCCGATTGGGTTTGGCTCTAGCCGAATGGGTTTGGGTCTGGCGGAGTGGGTTTGGGTCTATTGGAGTGGGTTTGGGTCTAGCCGAGTGGGTTTGAGTCTATCCGAGTGGGTTTGGGTGTTGCTGAGTGGGTTTGGGTCTAGCCGAGTGGGTTTGGGTCTAGCCGAGAGGGTTTGGGTGTAGCCGAGTGGGTTTGGATCTAGCCGTGTGGGTTTGGTTCTAGCCGAGGGGGGTTGGGTCTAGCCGAGTGGGTTTGGGACGAGCCGAGTGGGTTTGGGTCTAGCCGAGTGGGTTTGGGTCTAGCCGAGTGGTTTTGGTTCAAGCCGAGTGGGTTTGGGTTTGGCCGAGTGGGTTTGGGTGTAGCCGAGTGGGTTTGGGTCTAGCCGAATCGGTTTGGGTCTCGCCGAATGGGTTTTGGTCTGGCAGAGTGGGTTTGGGTCTAGCGGAGTGGGTTTGGGTCTAGCAGAGTAGGTTTGGGTTTAGCCGACTGGGTTTGGGTCGAGCCGATTGGGTTTGGGTCCAGCCGAGTGGGTTTGGGACTTGCCGAGTGGGTTTGGGTCTAGCCGAGTGGGTTTGGGTCTAGCCGAGTGTGTTTGGGTCTAGCCGAGTGGGTTTGGGTCTAGCCGAGTGGGTTTGGGTTTGGCCGAGTGGGTTTGGGTCTAGCCGAGTGGGTTTCGGTCTAGCCGAGTGGGCTTGGGTCTAGCCGAGTGTGTTTGGGTCTAGCCGAGTGGGTTTGCGTCTATCCGAGTGGGTTTCGGTCTAGCGGAGTGGGTTTGGGTCTAGCTGAGTGGGTTTGGGTCTAGCCGAGTGGGTTTGGGTCTAGCCGAGTGGGTTTGGGTCTAGCCAAGTGGGTTTGGGTCTAGCCGAGTGGGTTTCGGTGTAGCCGAGTGGGTTTGGGTTTAGCCGATTGGGTGTGGGTCTAGCCGAGTGGGTTTGGGTCTAGCCGAGTTGGTTTGGGTCTAGCCGAGTGGATTTGGTTCTAGCCGAGGGGGTTTGGGTCAAGCAGATTGTGTTTGGGTCCAGCCGAGTGGGTTTTGGTCTAGCCGAGTGGGTTTGGGTCTAGCCGAGTGGGTTTGGTTCCAGCCGAGTGGATTTGGGTCTATCCGAGTGGGTTTGGGTCTAGCCGAGTGGTTTTGGGTCTAGCCGAGTGGGTTTGGGTCTAGCGGAGTGGGTTTGGGTGTAGCCGAGTGGGTTTGGGTCTAGCCGAATTGGTTTGGGTCTAGCCGATTGGGTTTGGGTCTCGCTGAGTGGGTTTGGGTCTGGCGGAGTGGGTTTGGGTCTAGTGGAGTGGGTTTGGGTCTAGCCGAGTGGGTTTGGGTCTTGCCGAGTGGGTTTGGGTGTAGCTGAGTGGGTTTGGGTCTAGCCGAGTGGGATGTGTCTAGCCGAGTGGGTTTGGGTCTAGCCGAGTGGGTTTGGGTGTAGCCGAGTGGGTTTGGGTCTAGCCGAATCGGTTTGGGTCTCGCCGAATGGGTTTTGGTCTGGCAGAGTGGGTTTGGGTCTAGCGGAGTGGGTTTGGGTCTAGCAGAGTAGGTTTGGGTTTAGCCGACTGGGTTTGGGTCGAGCCGATTGGGTTTGGGTCTAGCCGAGTGGGTTTGGGACTTGCCGAGTGGGTTTGGGTCTAGCCGAGTGGGTTTGGGTCTAGCCGAGTGTGTTTGGGTCTAGCCGAGTGGGTTTGGGTCTAGCCGAGTGGGTTTGGGTTTGGCCGAGTGGGTTTGGGTCTAGCCGAGTGGGTTTCGGTCTAGCCGAGTGGGCTTGGGTCTAGCCGAGTGTGTTTGGGTCTAGCCGAGTGGGTTTGCGTCTATCCGAGTGGGTTTCGGTCTAGCGGAGTGGGTTTGGGTCTAGCTGAGTGGGTTTGGGTCTAGCCGAGTGGGTTTGGGTCTAGCCGAGTGGGTTTGGGTCTAGCCAAGTGGGTTTGGGTCTAGCCGAGTGGGTTTCGGTGTAGTCGAGTGGGTTTGGGTTTAGCCGATTGGGTGTGGGTCTAGCCGAGTGGGTTTGGGTCTAGCCGAGTTGGTTTGGGTCTAGCCGAGTGGATTTGGTTCTAGCCGAGGGGGTTTGGGTCAAGCAGATTGTGTTTGGGTCCAGCCGAGTGGGTTTTGGTCTAGCCGAGTGGGTTTGGGTCTAGCCGAGTGGGTTTGGTTCCAGCCGAGTGGATTTGGGTCTATCCGAGTGGGTTTGGGTCTAGCCGAGTGGTTTTGGGTCTAGCCGAGTGGGTTTGGGTCTAGCGGAGTGGGTTTGGGTGTAGCCGAGTGGGTTTGGGTCTAGCCGAATTGGTTTGGGTCTAGCCGATTGGGTTTGGGTCTCGCTGAGTGGGTTTGGGTCTGGCGGAGTGGGTTTGGGTCTAGTGGAGTGGGTTTGGGTCTAGCCGAGTGGGTTTGGGTCTTGCCGAGTGGGTTTGGGTGTAGCTGAGTGGGTTTGGGTCTAGCCGAGTGGGATGTGTCTAGCCGAGTGGGTTTGGGTCTAGCCGAGTGGGTTTGGGTGTAGCCGAGTGGGTTTGGGTCTAGCCGAATCGGTTTGGGTCTCGCCGAATGGGTTTTGGTCTGGCAGAGTGGGTTTGGGTCTAGCGGAGTGGGTTTGGGTCTAGCAGAGTAGGTTTGGGTTTAGCCGACTGGGTTTGGGTCGAGCCGATTGGGTTTGGGTCTAGCCGAGTGGGTTTGGGACTTGCCGAGTGGGTTTGGGTCTAGCCGAGTGGGTTTGGGTCTAGCCGAGTGTGTTTGGGTCTAGCCGAGTGGGTTTGGGTCTAGCCGAGTGGGTTTGGGTTTGGCCGAGTGGGTTTGGGTCTAGCCGAGTGGGTTTCGGTCTAGCCGAGTGGGCTTGGGTCTAGCCGAGTGTGTTTGGGTCTAGCCGAGTGGGTTTGCGTCTATCCGAGTGGGTTTCGGTCTAGCGGAGTGGGTTTGGGTCTAGCTGAGTGGGTTTGGGTCTAGCCGAGTGGGTTTGGGTCTAGCCGAGTGGGTTTGGGTCTAGCCAAGTGGGTTTGGGTCTAGCCGAGTGGGTTTCGGTGTAGCCGAGTGGGTTTGGGTTTAGCCGATTGGGTTTACGTCTAGCCGAGTGGGTTTGGGTCTAGCGGAGTGGGTTTGGGTGTAGCCGAGTGGGTTTGCGTCTAGCCGAGTGGGTTTGGGTCTAGACGAGTAGGTTTGGGTCTAGCCGAGTAGGTTTCGGTCTGGCCGAGTGGGTTTGGTTCTAGCGGAGTGGATTTGGTTCTAGCCGAGTCCGTTTGGGTCTAGCCGAGTGGGTTTGGGACTAGCGGAGTGGGTTTGGGTCTAGCGGAGTGGGTTTGGTTCTAGCGGAGTGGGTTTGGGTCTGGCCGAGTGGATTTGGGTCTAGCCGCGTGGGTTTGGGTTTGGCCGAGGGGGTTTGGGTCTAGCCGAGTGGGTTTGGGTCTAGCCGAGTGGGCTTGGGTCTGGCCGAGTGGGTTTGGGTCTAGCCAAGTGGGTTTTGGTCTAGCCGAGTGGGTTTCGGTCTAGCGGAGTGGGTTTGGGTCTAGCTGAGTGGGTTTGGGTCTAGCCGAGTGGGTTTGGGTCTAGCCGAGTGGGTTTTGGTCCAGCCGAGTGTGTTTGGGTCTCGTCGAGTGGGATTAGGACTAGCTGAGTGGGTTTGGGTCTAGCCGAGTGGGTTTGGGTTTGGCCGAGTGGGTTTGGGTGTAGCCGAGTGGGTTTGGGTCTAGCCGAATCGGTTTGGGTCTAGCCGAGTGGGTTTTGGTCTGGCAGAGTGGGTTTGGGTCTAGCGGAGTGGGTTTGGGTCTAGCAGAGTAGGTTTGGGTTTAGCCGACTGGGTTTGGGTCGAGCCGATTGGGTTTGGGTCTAGCCGAGTGGGTTTGGGACTTGCCGAGTGGGTTTGGGTCTAGCCAAGTGGGTTTGGGTCTATCCGAGTGGATTTGGGTCTAGCCGCGTGGGTTTGGGTTTGGCCGAGGGGGTTTGGGTCTAGCCGAGTGGGTTTGGGTCTAGCCGCGTGGGCTTGGGTCTGGCCGAGTGGGTTTGGGTCTAGCCAAGTGGGTTTTGGTCTAGCCGAGTGGGTTTCGGTCTAGCGGAGTGGGTTTGGGTCTAGCTGAGTGGGTTTGGGTCTGGCCGAGTGGGTTTGGGTCTAGCCGAGTGGGTTTGGGTCCAGCCGAGTGTGTTTGGGTCTAGTCGAGTGGGTTTGGGACCAGCTGAGTGGGTTTGGGTCTAGCCGAGTGGGTTTGGGTCTAGCCGAGTGGGTTTGGGTTTGGCCGAGTGGGTGTGGGTGTAGCCGAGTGGGTTTGGGTCTAGCCGAATCAGTTTGGGTCTAGCCGAGTGGGTTTTGGTCTGGCAGAGTGGGTTTGGGTCTAGCGGAGTGGGTTTGGGTCTAGCAGAGTAGGTTTGGGTTCAGGCGACTGGGTTTGGGTCGAGCCGATTGGGTTTGGGTCTGGCCGAGTGGGTTTGGGACTTGCCGAGTGGGTTTGGGTCCAGCCGAGTGTGTTTGGGTCTAGTCGAGTGGGTTTGGGACTAGCTGAGTGGGTTTGGGTCTAGCCGAGTGGGTTTGGGTCTAGCCGAGTGGGTTTGGGTTTGGCCGAGTGGGTTTGGGTGTAGCCGAGTGGGTTTGGGTCTAGCCGAATGAGTTTGGGTCGAGCCGAGTGGGTTTTGGTCTGGCAGAGTGGGTTTGGGTCTAGCGGAGTGGGTTTGGGTCTAGCAGAGTAGGTTTGGATTTAGCCGACTGGGTTTGGGTCGAGCCGATTGGGTTTGGGTCTAGCCGAGTGGGTTTGGGACTTGCCGAGTGGGTTTGGGTCTAGCCAAGTGGGTTTGGGTCTATCCGAGTGGGTTTGGGTCTAGCCGAGTGGGTTTGGGTCGAGCCGCGTGGGTTTGGGTTTGGCCGAGTGGGTTTGGGTCCAGCCGAGTGGGTTTGGGTCTAGCCGAGTGGGCTTGGGTCTAGCCGAGTGGGTTTGGGTCTAGCCGAGTGGGTTTTGGTCTAGCCGAGTGGGTTTCGGTCTAGCGGAGTGGGTTTGGGTCTAGCTGAGTGGGTTTGGGTCTACCCGAGTGGGTTTGGGTCTAGCCGAGTGGGTTTGGGTCTAGCCAAGTGGGTTTGGGTCTAGCCGAGTGGGTTTCGGTGTAGCCGAGTGGGTTTGGGTTTAGCCGAGTGGGTGTGGGTCTAGCCGAGTGGGTTTGGGTCTAGCCGAGTTGGTTTGGGTCCAGCCGAGTGGGTTTGGTTCTAGCCGAGGGGGTTTGGGTCAAGCCGATTGTGTTTGGGTCTGGCCGAGTGGGTTTTGGTCTAGCCGAGTGGGTTTGGGTCTAGCCGAGTGGGTTTGGTTCTAGCCGAGTGGATTTGGGTCTATCCGAGTGGGTTTGGGTCTAGCCGAGTGGTTTTGGGTCTAGCCGAGTGGGTTTGGGTCTAGCGGAGTGGGTTTGGGTGTAGCCGAGTGGGTTTGGGTCTAGCCGAATCGGTTTGGGTCTAGCCGATTGGGTTTGGGTCTCGCAGAGTGGGTTTGGGTCTGGCGGAGTGGGTTTGGGTCTAGTGGAGTGGGTTTGGGTCTAGCCGAGTGGGTTTGGGTCCAGCCGAGTGGGTTTGGGTCTAGCCGAGTGGGTTTGGGTCTAGCCAAGTGGGTTTGGGTCTAGCCGAGTGGGTTTCGGTGCAGCCGAGTGGGTTTGGGTTTAGCCGATTGGGTGTGGGTCTAGCCGAGTGGGTTTGGGTCTAGCCGAGTTGGTTTGGGTCTAGCCGAGTGGATTTGGTTCAGGCCGAGGGGGTTTGGGTCAAGCAGATTGTGTTTGGGTCCAGCCGAGTGGGTTTGGGTCTAGCCGAGTGGGTTTGGGTGTAGCCGAGTGGGTTTGGGTCTAGCCGAGTGGGATGTGTCTAGCCGAGTGGGTTTGGGTCTAGCCGAGTGGGTTTGGCTCCAGCCGAGTGGGTTTGGGTCTAGCTGAGTGGGTTTGGGTCTAGCCGAGTGTGTTTGGGTCTAGACGATTGGGTTTACGTCTAGCCGAGTGGGTTTGGGTCTAGCGGAGTGGGTTTGGGTGTAGCCGAGTGGGTTTGGGTCTAGCCGAGTGGGTTTGGGTCTAGACGAGTAGGTTTGGGTCTAGCCGAGTGGGTTTCGGTCTGGCCGAGTGGGTTTGGGTCTAGCGGAGTGGATTTGGTTCTAGCCGAGTCCGTTTGGGTCTAGCCGAGTGGGTTTGGGACTAGCGGAGTGGGTTTGGGTCTAGCGGAGTGGGTTTGGTACTAGCGGAGTGGGTTTGGGTCTAGCCGAGTGGATTTGGGTCTAGCCGCGTGGGTTTGGGTTTGGCCGAGGGGGTTTGGGTCTAGCCGAGTGGGTTTGGGTCTAGCCGAGTGGGCTTGGGTCTGGCCGAGTGGGTTTGGGTCTAGCCAAGTGGGTTTTGGTCTAGCCGAGTGGGTTTCGGTCTAGCGGAGTGGGTTTGGGTCTAGCTGAGTGGGTTTGGGTCTAGCCGAGTGGGTTTGGGTTTAGCCGAGTGGGTTTTGGTCCAGCCGAGTGTGTTTGGGTCTCGTCGAGTGGGATTGGGACTAGCTGAGTGGGTTTGGGTCTAGCCGAGTGGGTTTGGGTTTGGCCGAGTGGGTTTGGGTGTAGCCGAGTGGGTTTGGGTCTAGCCGAATCGGTTTGGGTCTAGCCGAGTGGGTTTTGGTCTGGCAGAGTGGGTTTGGGTCTAGCGGAGTGGGTTTGGGTCTAGCAGAGTAGGTTTGGGTTTAGCCGACTGGGTTTGGGTCGAGCCGATTGGGTTTGGGTCTAGCCGAGTGGGTTTGGGACTTGCCGAGTGGGTTTGGGTCTAGCCAAGTGGGTTTGGGTCTATCCGAGTGGGTTTTGGTCTAGCCGAGTGGATTTGGGTCTAGCCGCGTGGGTGTGGGTCCAGCCGAGTGTGTTTGGGTCTAGTCGAGTGGGTTTGGGACTAGCTGAGTGGGGTTGGGTCTAGCCGAGTGGGTTTGGGTCTAGCCGAGTGGGTTTGGGTTTGGCCGAGTGGGTTTGGGTGTAGCCGAGTGGGTTTTGGGTCTAGCCGAATGAGTTTGGGTCTAGCCGAGTGGGTTTTGGTCTGGCAGAGTGGGTTTGGGTCTAGCGGAGTGGGTTTGGGTCTAGCAGAGTAGGTTTGGGTTTAGCCGACTGGGTTTGGGTCGAGCCGATTGGGTTTGGGTCTAGCCGAGTGGGTTTGGGACTTGCCGAGTGGGTTTGGGTCTAGCCAAGTGGGTTTGGGTCTATCCGAGTGGGTTTGGGTCTAGCCGAGTGGGTTTGGGTCTAGCCGCGTGGGTTTGGGTTTGGCCGAGTGGGTTTGGGTCCAGCCGAGTGGGTTTGGGTCTAGCCGAGTGGGCTTGGGTCTAGCCGAGTGGGTTTGGGTCTAGCCGAGTGGGTTTTGGTCTAGCCGAGTGGGTTTCGGTCTAGCGGAGTGGGTTTGGGTCTAGCTGAGTGGGTTTGGGTCTAGCCGAGTGGGTTTGGGTCTAGCCGAGTGGGTTTGGGTCTAGCCAAGTGGGTTTGGGTCTAGCCGAGTGGGTTACGGTGTAGCCGAGTGGGTTTGGGTTTAGCCGAGTGGGTGTGGGTCTAGCCGAGTGGGTTTGGGTCTAGCCGAGTTGGTTTGGGTCCAGCCGAGTGGGTTTGGTTCTAGCCGAGGGGGTTTGGGTCAAGCCGATTGTGTTTGGGTCTAGCCGAGTGGGTTTTGGTCTAGCCGAGTGGGTTTGGGTCTAGCCGAGTGGGTTTGGTTCTAGCCGAGTGGATTTGGGTCTATCCGAGTGGGTTTGGGTCTAGCCGAGTGGTTTTGGGTCTAGCCGAGTGGGTTTGGGTCTAGCGGAGTGGGTTTGGGTGTAGCCGAGTGGGTTTGGGTCTAGCCGAATCGGTTTGGGTCTAGCCGATTGGGTTTGGGTCTCGCTGAGTGGGTTTGGGTCTGGCGGAGTGGGTTTGGGTCTAGTGGAGTGGGTTTGGGTCTGGCCGAGTGGGTTTGGGTCTAGCCGAGTGGGTTTGGGTGTAGCCGAGTGGGTTTGGGTCTAGCCGAGTGGGATGTGTCTAGCCGAGAGGGTTTGGGTCTTGCCGAGTGGGTTTGGGTCTAGCGGAGTGTGTTTGGGAGTAGCCGAGTGGATTTGGGTCTGGCCGAGTGGGTTTGGGTCTAGCCTAGTGGGTTTGGGTCTAGCCGAGTGGGTTTGGGTCTAGCGGAGTGGATTTGGGTCTAGCCGAGTCCGTTTGGGTCTAGCCGAGTGGGTTTGGGACTAGCGGAGTGGGTTTGGGTCTAGCGGAGTGGGTTTGGTTCTAGCGGAGTGGGTTTGGGTCTAGCCGATTGGGTTTGGGTCCAGCCGAGTGGGTTTGGGTCTGGCGGAGTGGGTTTGGGTCTAGTGGAGTGGGTTTGGGTCTAGCCGAGTGGGTTTGAGTCTATCCGAGTGGGTTTGGGTGTAGCTGAGTGGGTTTGGGTCTAGCCGAGTGGGTTTGGATCTAGCCGAGAGGGTTTGGGTGTAGCCGAGTGGGTTTGGATCTAGCCGTGTGGGTTTGGTTCTAGCCGAGTGGGGTTGGGTCTAGCCCAGTGGGTTTGGGACGGGCCGAGTGGGTTTGGGTCTAGCCGAGTGGGTTTGGGTCTAGCCGAGTGGTTTTGGTTCAAGCCGAGTGTATTTGGGCCTAGCCGAGTGGCTTTGGGACTAGCCGAGTGGGTTTGGGTCTAGCCGAGTGGGTTTGGGTCTAGCCGAGTGGTTTTGGTTCAAGCCGAGTGTATTTGGGTCTAGCCGAGTGGGTTTGGGTCTAGCCAAGTGGTTTCGGGTCTAGCCGAGTGGGTTTCGGTCTAGCGGAGTGGGTTTGGGTGTAGCCGAGTGGGTTTGGGTCCAGCCGAGTGGGTTTGGGTCTAGCCGAGTATGTTTGGGTGTAGCCGAGTGGGTTTGGGTCTAGCCGAGTGGGTTTGCGTCTAGCGGAGTGGGTTTGGGTCTAGCAGAGTAGGTTTGGGTTTAGCCGACTGGGTTTGGGTCGAGCCGATTGGGTTTGGGTCTAGCCGAGTGGGTTTGGGACTTGCCGTGTGGGTTTGGGTCTAGCCAAATGGGTTTGGGACTAGCCGAGTGGGTTTGGGTCTAGCCGAGTGGGTTTGGGTCTAGCCGAGTGGGTTTGGGTTTGGCCGAGTGGGTTTGGGTCTAGCCGAGTGGGTTTGGGTCTAGCCGAGTGGGCTTGGGTCTAGCCGAGTGTGTTTGGGTCTAGCAGAGTGGGTTTTGGTCTAGCCGAGTGGGTTTCGGTCTAGCGGAGTGGGTTTGGGTCTAGCTGAGTGGGTTTGGGTCTAGCCGAGTGGGTTTGGGTCTAGCCGAGTGGGTTTGGGTCTAGCCAAGTGGGTTTGGGTCTAGCCGAGTGGGTTTCGGTGTAGCCGAGTGGGTTTGGGTTTAGCCGAGTGGGTGTGGGTCTAGCCGAGTGGGTTTGGGTCTAGCCGAGTTGGTTTGGGTCTAGCCGAGTGGGTTTGGTTCTAGCCGAGGGGGTTTGGGTCAAGCAGATTGTGTTTGGGTCTAGCCGAGTGGGTTTTGGTCTAGCCGAGTGGGTTTGGGTCTAGCCGAGTGGGTTTGGTTCTGGCCGAGTGCATTTGGGTCTATCCGAGTGGGTTTGGGTCTAGCCGAGTGGTTTTGGGTCTAGCCGAGTGGGTTTGGGTCTAGCGGAGTGGGTTTGGGTGTAGCCGAGTGGGTTTGGGTCTAGCCGAATCGGTTTGGGTCTAGACGAGTAGGTTTGGGTCTAGCCGAGTGGGTTTCGGTCTGGCCGAGTGGGTTTGGGTCTAGCGGAGTGGATTTCGTTCTAGCCGAGTCCGTTTGGGTCTAGCCGAGTGGGTTTGGGACTAGCGGAGTGGGTTTGGGTCTAGCGGAGTGGGTTTGGGTCTAGCCGATTGGGTTTGGGTCTAGCCGAGTGGGTTTGGGTCTGGCGGAGTGGGTTTGGGTCTATTGGAGTGGGTTTGGGTCTAGCCGAGTGGGTTTGAGTCTATCCGAGAGGGTTTGTGTGTTGCTGAGTGGGTTTGGGTCTAGCCGAGTGGGTTTGGGTCTAGCCGAGAGGGATTGGGTGTAGCCGAGTGGGTTTGGATCTAGCCGTGTTGGTTTGGTTCTAGCCGAGGGGGGTTGGGTCTAGCCGAGTGGGTTTGGGACGAGCCGAGTGGGTTTGGGTCTAGCCGAGTGGTTTTGGTTCAAGCCGAGTGGGTTTGGGTTTGGCCGAGTGGGTTTGGGTGTAGCCGAGTGGGTTTGGGTCTAGCCGAATCGGTTTGGGTCTAGCCGAATGGGTTTTGGTCTGGCAGAGTGGGTTTGGGTCTAGCGGAGTGGGTTTGGGTCTAGCAGAGTAGGTTTGGGTTTAGCCGACTGGGTTTGGGTCGAGCCGATTGGGTTTGGGTCTAGCCAAGTGGGTTTGGGACTTGCCGAGTGGGTTTGGGTCTAGCCGAGTGGGTTTGGGTCTAGCCGAGTGGGTTTGGGTCAAGCCGAGTGGGTTTGGGTCTAGCCGATTGGGTTTGGGTCTCGCTGAGTGGGTTTGGGTCTGGCGGAGTGGGTTTGGGTCTAGTGGAGTGGATTTGGGTCTAGCCGAGTGGGTTTGGGTCTAGCCGAGTGGGTTTGGGTGTAGCCGAGTGGGTTTGGGTCTAGCCGAGTGGGATGTGTCTCGCCGAGTGGGTTTGGGTCTAGCCGAGTGGGTTTGGCTCTAGCCGAGTGGGTTTGGGTCTAGCTGAGTGGGTTTGGGTCTAGCCGAGTGTGTTTGGGTCTAGCCGATTGGGTTTACGTCTAGCCGAGTGGGTTTGGGTCTAGACGAGTAGGTTTGGGTCTAGCCGAGTGGGTTTCGGTCTGGCCGAGTGGGTTTGGGTCTAGCGGAGTGGATTTCGTTCTAGCCGAGTCCGTTTGGGTCTAGCCGAGTGGGTTTGGGACTAGCGGAGTGGGTTTGGGTCTAGCGGAGTGGGTTTGGTTCTAGCGGAGTGGGTTTGGGTCTAGCCGAGTCCGTTTGGGTCTAGCCGAGTGGGTTTGGGACTAGCGGAGTGGGTTTGGGTCTAGCGGAGTGGGTTTGGTTCTAGCGGAGTGGGTTTGGGTCTAGCCGATTGGGTTTGGGTCTAGCCGAGTGGGTTTGGGTCTGGCGGAGTGGGTTTGGGTCTATTGGAGTGGGTTTGGGTCTAGCCGAGTGGGTTTGAGTCTATCCGAGTGGGTTTGGGTGTTGCTGAGTGGGTTTGGGTCTAGCCGAGTGGGTTTGGGTCTAGCCGAGAGGGATTGGGTGTAGCCGAGTGGGTTTGGATTTAGCCGTGTGGGTTTGGTTCTAGCCGAGGGGGGTTGGGTCTAGCCGAGTGGGTTTGGGACGAGCCGAGTGGGTTTGGGTCTAGCCGAGTGGGTTTGGGTCTAGCCGAGTGGTTTTGGTTCAAGCCGAGTGGGTTTGGGTTTGGCCGAGTGGGTTTGGGTGTAGCCGAGTGGGTTTGGGTCTAGCCGAATCGGTTTGGGTCTAGCCGAATGGGTTTTGGTCTGGCAGAGTGGGTTTGGGTCTAGCGGAGTGGGTTTGGGTCTAGCAGAGTAGGTTTGGGTTTAGCCGACTGGGTTTGGGTCGAGCCGATTGGGTTTGGGTCTAGCCGAGTGGGTTTGGGACTTGCCGAGTGGGTTTGGGTCTAGCCGAGTGGGTTTGGGTCTAGCCGAGTGGGTTTGGGTCAAGCCGAGTGGGTTTGGGTCTAGCCGAGTGGGTTTGGGTTTGGCCGAGTGGGTTTGGGTCTAGCCGAGTGGGTTTCGGTCTAGCCGAGTGGGCTTGGGTCTAGCCGAGTGTGTTTGGGTCTAGCCGAGTGGGTTTGGGTCTAGCCGAGTGGGTTTCGGTCTAGCGGAGTGGGTTTGGGTCTAGCTGAGTGGGTTTGGGTCTAGCCGAGTGGGTTTGGGTCTAGCCGAGTGGGTTTGGGTCTAGCCAAGAGGGTTTGGGTCTAGCCGAGTGGGTTTTGGTGTAGCCGAGTGGGTTTGGGTTTAGCCGATTGGGTGTGGGTCTAGCCGAGTGGGTTTGTGTCTAGCCGAGTTGGTTTGGGTCTAGCCGAGTGGATTTGGTTCTAGCCGAGGGGGTTTGGGTCAAGCAGATTGTGTTTGGGTCCAGCCGAGTGGGTTTTGGTCTAGCCGAGTGGGTTTGGGTCTAGCCGAGTGGGTTTGGTTCTAGCCGAGTGGATTTGGGTCTATCCGAGTGGGTTTGGGTCTAGCCGAGTGGTTTTGGGTCTAGCGGAGTGGGTTTGGGTCTAGCGGAGTGGGTTTGGGTGTAGCCGAGTGGGTTTGGGTCTAGCCGAATTGGTTTGGGTCTAGCCGATTGGGTTTGGGTCTCGCTGAGTGGGTTTGGGTCTGGCGGAGTGGGTTTGGGTCTAGTGGAGTGGGTTTGGGTCTAGCCGAGTGGGTTTGGGTCTAGCCGAGTGGGTTTGGGTGTAGCCGAGTGGGTTTGGGTCTAGCCGAGTGGGATGTGTCTAGCCGAGTGGGTTTGGGTCTAGCCGAGTGGGTTTGGCTCCAGCCGAGTGGGTTTGGGTCTAGCTGAGTGGGTTTGGGTCTAGCCGAGTGTGTTTGGGTCTAGCCGATTGGGTTTACGTCTAGCCGAGTGGGTTTGGGTCTAGCGGAGTGGGTTTGGGTGTAGCCGAGTGGGTTTGGGTCTAGCCGAGTGGGTTTGGGTCTAGACGAGTAGGTTTGGGTCTAGCCGAGTGGGTTTCGGTCTGGCCGAGTGGGTTTGGGTCTAGCGGAGTGGATTTGGTTCTAGCCGAGTCCGTTTGGGTCTAGCCGAGTGGGTTTGGGACTAGCGGAGTGGGTTTGGGTCTAGCGGAGTGGGTTTGGTTCTAGCGGAGTGGGTTTGGGTCTAGCCGATTGGGTTTGGGTCTAGCCGAGTGGGTTTGGGTCTAGCGGAGTGGATTTGGGTCTAGCGGAGTGGGTTTGGCTCTAGCCGATTGGGTTTAGGTCACGCCGAGTGGGTTTGGGTCTGGCGCAGTGGGTTTGGGTCTCGCCGAGTGGGTTTGGGTCTAGCCGAGTGGGTTTGGGTCTAGTGGAGTGGGTTTGGGTCTAGCCGAGTGGGTTTGGGTCTAGCCGAGTGGCTTTGGGTGTAGCCGAGTGGGTTTTGGTCTATCCGTGTGGGTTTGTGTCTAGCCGAGTGGGTTTGGGTCTAGCCGAGTGGGTTTGTGTCTAGCCAAGTGAGTTTGGGTCTAGCGGAGTGTGTTTGGGTGTAGCCGAGTGGGTTTGGGTCTAGCCGAGTGTGTTTAGCTCTAGCCGAGTGGGTTTACGTCTAGCCGAGTGGGTTTGGGTCTAGCGGAGTGGGTTTGGGTGTAGCCGAGTGGGTTTGGGTCTAGCCGAGTGGGTTTGGGTCTAGACGAGTGGGTTAGGGTCTACCCGAGTGGGTTTCGGTCTGGCCGAGTGGGTTTGGGTCTAGCGGAGTGGGTTTGGGTCTAGCCGAGTCCGTTTGGGTCTAGCCGAGTGGGTTTGGGACTAGCGGCGTGGGTTTGGGTCTAGCGGAGTGGGTTTGGGTCTAGCCGAGTGTGTTTGGGTCCAGTCGAGTGGGTTTGGGACTAGCCGAGTGGGTTTGGGTCCAGCCGAGTGTGTTTGGGTCTAGCCGAGTGGGTTTGGGTTTGGCCGAGTGGGTTTGGGTGTAGCCGAGTGGGTTTGGGTCTAGCCGAATCGGTTTGGGTCTAGCCGAGTGGGTTTGGGTCTAGCCGAGTGGGTTTCGGTCTAGCGGAGTGGGTTTGGGTCTAGCGGAGTGGGTTTGGGTCTAGCCGAGTGGGTTTGGGTCTAGCCGAGTGGGTTTGGGTCTAGCCGAGTGGGTTTGGGTCTAGCCGAGTGGGTTTGAGTCTATCCGAGTGGGTTTGGGTGTAGCTGAGTGGGTTTGGGTCTAGCCGAGTGGGTTTGGGTCTAGCCGAGAGGGTTTGGGTGTAGCCGAGTGGTTTTGGTTCAAGCCGAGTGTATTTGGGCCTAGCCGAGTGTGTTTGGGACTAGCCGAGTGGGTTTGGATCTAGCCGAGTGGGTTTGGGTCTAGCCGAGTGGTTTTGGTTCAAGCCGAGTGTATTTGGGTCTAGCCGAGTGGGTTTGGGTCTAGCCAAGTGGTTTTGGGTCTAGCCGAGTGGGTTTGGGTCTAGCGGAGTGGGTTTGGGTGCAGCCGAGTGGGTTTGGGTCCAGCCGAGTGGGTTTCTGTCTAGCCGAGTATGTTTGGGTCTAGCCGAGTGGGTTTGGGTCTAGCGGATTGGGTTTGGGTGTAGCCGAGTAGGTTTGGGTCTAGCCGATTGGGTTTGGGTCTAGCCGAGTGGGATTGGATCTAGCCGAGTGGGTTTGGGTCTAGCCGAGTGTGTTTAGGTCTAGTCGAGTGGGTTTGGGAGTAGCCGAGTGGGTTTGGGTCTAGCCGAGTGTGTTTGGGACTAGCCAAGTTGGTTTGGGTTTGGCCGAGTGGGTTTGGGTGTAGCCGAGTGGGTTTGGGTCTAGTCGGATCGGTTTGGGTCTAGCCGAGTGGGTTTGGGTCTAGCCAAGTGGGTTTGGGTGTAGCGGAGTGGGTTTGGGTCTAGCGGAGTGGGTTTGGGTCTAGCCGAGTGGGTTTGGGTCTAGCCGAGTGGGTTTGGGTCTAGCCGAGTGGGTTTGGGTCTAGCCGAGTGGGTTTGGGTCTTGCCTAGTGGGTTTGGGTCTATCCGAGTTGGTTTGGGTCTAGCCGAGTCCGTTTGGGTCTCGCCAAGTGGGTTTGGGTTTAGCGGAGTGGGTTTGGGTCTAGCCGAGTGGGTTTGGGTCTAGCCGAGTCCGTTTGGGTCTAGCCGAGTGGGTTTGGGACTAGCCGAGTGGGTTTGGGTCTAGCGGAGTGGGTTTGGTTCTAGCGGAGTGGGTTTGGCTCTAGCCGATTGGGTTTGGGTCTCGCCGAGTGGGTTTGGGTCTGGCGCAGTGTGTTTGGGTCTAGTGGAGTGGGTTTGGGTCTAGCCGAGTGGGTTTGGGTCTAGTGGAGTGGGTTTGGGTCTAGCCGAGTGGGTTTGGGTCTAGCCGAGTGGCTTTGGGTGTAGCCGAGTGGGTTTTGGTCTATCCGTGTGGGTTTGTGTCTAGCCGAGTGGGTTTGGGTCTAGCCGAGTGGGTTTGTGTCTAGCCAAGTGTGTTTGGGTCTAGCCGAGTGTGTTTGGGTGTAGCCGAGTGGGTTTGGGTCTAGCCGAGTGTGTTTAGCTCTAGCCGAGTGGGTTTACGTCTAGCCAAGTGGGTTTGGGTCTAGCGGAGTGGGTTTGGGTGTAGCCGAGTGGGTTTGGGTCTAGCCGAGTGGGTTTGGGTCTAGACGAGTGGGTTAGGGTCTACCTGAGTGGGTTTCGGTCTGGCCGAGTGGGTTTGGGTCTAGCGGAGTGGGTTTGGGTCTAGCCGAGTCCGTTTGGGTCTAGCCGAGTGGGTTTGGGACTAGCGGCGTGGGTTTGGGTCTAGCGGAGTGGGTTTGGGTCTAGCCGAGTGTGTTTGGGTCTAGTCGAGTGGGTTTGGGACTAGCCGAGTGGGTTTGGGTCCAGCCGAGTGTGTTTGGGTCTAGCCGAGTGGGTTTGGGTTTGGCCGAGTGGGTTTGGGTGTAGCCGAGTGGGTTTGGGTCTAGCCGAATTGGTTTGGGTCTAGCCGAGTGGGTTTGGGTCTAGCCGAGTGGGTTTGGGTCTGGCGGAGTGGGTTTGGGTCTAGCGGAGTGGGTTTGGGTCTAGCCGAGTGGGTTTGGGTCTAGCCGAGTGGGTTTGGGTCTAGCCTAGTGGTTTTGGGTCTATCCGAGTGGGTTTGGGTCTAGCCGAGTGGTTTTGGTTCAAGCCGAGTGTATTTGGGCCTAGCCGAGTGTGTTTGGGACTAGCCGAGTGGGTTTGGATCTAGCCGAGTGGGTTTGGGTCTAGCCGAGTGGTTTTGGTTCAAGCCGAGTGTATTTGGGTCTAGCCGAGTGGGTTTGGGTCTAGCCAAGTGGTTTTGGGTCTAGCCGAGTGGGTTTGGGTCTAGCGGAGTGGGTTTGGGTGCAGCCGAGTGGGTTTGGGTCCAGCCGAGTGGGTTTCTGTCTAGCCGAGTATGTTTGGGTCTAGCCGAGTGGGTTTGGGTCTAGCGGATTGGGTTTGGGTGTAGCCGAGTAGGTTTGGGTCTAGCCGATTGGGTTTGGGTCTAGCCGAGTGGGATTGGATCTAGCCGAGTGGGTTTGGGTCTAGCCGAGTGTGTTTAGGTCTAGTCGAGTGGGTTTGGGAGTAGCCGAGTGGGTTTGGGTCTAGCCGAGCGTGTTTGGGACTAGCCAAGTTGGTTTGGGTTTGGCCGAGTGGGTTTGGGTGTAGCCGAGTGGGTTTGGGTCTAGTCGGATCGGTTTGGGTCTACCCGAGTGGGTTTGGGTCTAGCCAAGTGGGTTTGGGTGTAGCGGAGTGGGTTTGGGTCTAGCGGAGTGGGTTTGGGTCTAGCCGAGTGGGTTTGGGTCTAGCCGAGTGGGTTTGGGTCTAGCCGAGTGGGTTTGGGTCTAGCCGAGTGGGTTTGGGTCTTGCCTAGTGGGTTTGGGTCTATCCGAGTTGGTTTGGGTCTAGCCGAGTCCGTTTGGGTCTCGCCAAGTGGGTTTGGGTTTAGCGGAGTGGGTTTGGGTCTAGCCGAGTGGGTTTGGGTCTAGCCGAGTCCGTTTGGGTCTAGCCGAGTGGGTTTGGGACTAGCCGAGTGGGTTTGGGTCTAGCGGAGTGGGTTTGGTTCTAGCGGAGTGGGTTTGGCTCTAGCCGATTGGGTTTGGGTCTCGCCGAGTTGGTTTGGATCTGGCGCAGTGTGTTTGGGTCTAGTGGAGTGGATTTGGGTCTAGCCGAGTGGGTTTGGGTCTAGTGGAGTGGGTTTGGGTCTAGCCGAGTGGGTTTGGGTCTAGCCGAGTGGCTTTGGGTGTAGCCGAGTGGGTTTTGGTCTATCCGTGTGGGTTTGTGTCTAGCCGAGTGGGTTTGGGTCTAGCCGAGTGGGTTTGTGTCTAGCCAAGTGAGTTTGGGTCTAGCCGAGTGTGTTTGGGTGTAGCCGAGTGGGTTTGGGTCTAGCCGAGTGTGTTTAGCTCTAGCCGAGTGGGTTTACGTCTAGCCAAGTGGGTTTGGGTCTAGCGGAGTGGGTTTGGGTGTAGCCGAGTGGGTTTGGGTCTAGCCGAGTGGGTTTGGGTGTAGCCGAGTGGGTTTGGGTCTAGCCGAATTGGTTTGGGTCTAGCCGAGTGGGTTTGGGTCTAGCCGAGTGGGTTTGGGTCTGGCGGAGTGGGTTTGGGTCTAGCGGAGTGGGTTTGGGTCCAGCCGAGTGGGTTTGGGTCTAGCCGAGTGGGTTTGGGTCTAGCCGAGTGGGTTTGGGTCTAGCCTAGTGGTTTTGGGTCTATCTGAGTGGGTTTGGGTCTAGCCGAGTCCGTTTGGGTCTAGCCGAGTGGGTTTGGGTCTAGCGGAGTGAGGTTGGGTCTAGCCGAGTGGGTTTGGGTCTAGCCGAGTCCGTTTGGGTCTAGCCGAGTGGGTTTGGGACCAGCCGAGTGGGTTTGGGTCTAGCGGAGTGGGTTTGGTTCTAGCGGAGTGGGTTTGGGTCTAGCCGATTGGGTTTGGGTCTCGCCGAGTGGGTTTGGGTCTGGCGGAGTGGGTTTGGGTCTAGTGGAGTGGGTTTGGGTCTAGCCGAGTGGGTTTGGGTCTAGCCGAGTGGGTTTGGGTGTAGCCGAGTGGGTTTGGGTCTAGCCGAGTGGGTTTGGGTCTAGCCAAGTGAGTTTGGGTCTAGCGGAGTGTGTTTGGGTGTAGCCGAGTGGGTTTGGGTCTAGCCGAGTGGGTTTGGGTCTAGTCGAGTGGGTTTGGGTCTAGCCGAGTGTGTTTGGGTCTAGTCGAGTGGGTTTGGGACTAGCTGAATGGGTTTGGGTCTAGCCGAGTGGGTTTGGGTCTAGCCGAGTGGGTTTGGGTTTGGCCGAGTGGGTTTGAGTGTAGCCGAGAGGGTTTGGGTCTAGCCGAAACGGTTTGGGTCTAGCCGAGTGGGTTTTGGTCTGGCAGAGTGGGTTTGGGTCTAGCGGAGTGGGTTTGGGTCTAGCAGAGTAGGTTTGGGTTTAGCCGACTGGGTTTGGGTCGAGCCGATTGGGTTTGGGTCTAGCCGAGTGGGTTTGGGACTTGCCGAGTGTGTTTGGGTCTAGCCAAGTGGGTTTGGGTCTAGCCGAGTGGGTTTGGGTCTAGCCGAGTGGGTTTGGGTCTAGCCGAGTGGGTTTGGGTTTGGCCGGGTGGGTTTGGGTCTAGCCGAGTGGGTTTGGGTCTAGCCGAGTGGGCTTGGGTCTAGCCGAGTGGGTTTGGGTGTAGCCGAGTGGGTTTTGGTCTAGCCGAGTGTGTTTCGGTCTAGCGGAGTGGGTTTGGGTCTAGCGGAGTGGGTTTGGGTCTAGCCGAGTGGGTTTGGTTCTAGCCGAGTGGGTTTGGGTCTAGCCGAGTGGGTTTGGGTCAAGCTGAGTGGGTTTGGGTCTAGCCGAGTGTGTTTGGGTCTAGCCGATTGGGTTTACGTCTAGCCGAGTGGGTTTGGGTCTAGCAGAGTGGGTTTGGGTGTAGCCGAGTGGGTTTGGGTCTAGCCGAGTGGGTTTGGGTCCAGACGAGTAGGTTTGGGTCTAGCCGAGTGGGTGTCTGTCTGGCCGAGTGGGTTTGGGTCTAGCGGAGTGGATTTGGGTCTAGCCGAGTCCGTTTGGGTCTAGCCGAGTGGGTTTGGGACTAGCGGAGTGGGTTTGGGTCTAGCGGAGTGGGTTTGGTTCTAGCGGAGTGGGTTTGGGTCTAGCCGATTGGGTTTGGGTCTAGCCGAGTGGGTTTGGGTCTGGCGGAGTGGGTTTGGGTCTAGTGGAGTGGGTTTGGGTCTAGCCGAGTGGGTTTGAGTCTATCCGAGTGGGTTTGGGTGTAGCTGAGTGGGTTTGGGTCTAGCCGAGTGGGTTTGGGTCTAGCCGAGAGGGTTTGGGTGTAGCCGAGTGTGTTTGGATCTAGCCGTGTGGGTTTGGTTCTAGCCGAGTTGGGTTGGGTCTAGCCGAGTGGGTTTGGGACGAGCCGAGTGGGTTTGGGTCTAGCCGAGTGGGTTTGGGTCTAGCCGAGTGGTTTTGGTTCAAGCCGAGTGTATTTGGGCCTAGCCGAGTGGGGTTGGGACTAGCCGAGTGGGTTTGGGTCTAGCCGAGTGGGTTTGGGTCTTGCTGAGTGGTTTTGGTTCAAGCCGAGTGTATTTGGGTCTAGCCGAGTGGGTTTGGGTCTAGCCAAGTGGTTTTGGGTCTAACCGAGTGGGTTTGGGTCTAGCGCAGTGGGTTTGGGTCTAGCCGAGTCCGTTTGGGTCTAGCCGAGTGGGTTTGGGACTCGCCGAGTGGGTTTGGGTCTAGCAGAGCAGGTTTGGGTTTAGCCGACTGGGTTTGGGTCGAGCCGATTGGGTTTGGGTCTAGCCGAGTGGGTTTGGGACTTGCCGAGTGGGTTTGGGTCTAGCCAAGTGGGTTTGGGTCTAGCCGAGTGGGTTTGGGTCTAGCCGAGTGGGTTTGGGTCTAGCCGAGTGGGTTTGGGTTTGGCCGAGTGGGTTTGGGTCTAGCCGAGTGGGTTTGGGTCTAGCCGAGTGGGCTTGGGTCTAGCCGAGTGGGTTTGGGTCTAGCCGAGTGGGTTTTGGTCTAGCCGAGTGGGTTTCGGTCTAGCGGAGTGGGTTTGGGTCTAGCTGAGTGGGTTTGGGTCTAGCCGAGTGGGTTTGGTTCTAGCTGAGTGGGTTTGGGTCTAGCCGAGTGGGTTTGGGTCTAGCTGAGTGGGTTTGGGTCTAGCCGAGTGTGTTTGGGTCTAGCCGATTGGGTTTACGTCTAGCCGAGTGGGTTTGGGTCTAGCAGAGTGGGTTTGGGTGTAGCCGAGTGGGTTTGGGTCTAGCCGAGTGGGTTTGGGTCCAGACGAGTAGGTTTGGGTCTAGCCGAGTGGGTGTCGGTCTGGCCGAGTGGGTTTGGGTCTAGCGGAGTGGATTTGGGTCTAGCCGAGTCCGTTTGGGTCTAGCCGAGTGGGTTTGGGACTAGCGGAGTGGGTTTGGGTCTAGCGGAGTGGGTTTGGTTCTAGCGGAGTGGGTTTGGGTCTAGCCGATTGGGTTTGGGTCTAGCCGAGTGGGTTTGGGTCTGGCGGAGTGGGTTTGGGTCTAGTGGAGTGGGTTTGGGTCTAGCCGAGTGGGTTTGAGTCTATCCGAGTGGGTTTGGGTGTAGCTGAGTGGGTTTGGGTCTAGCCGAGTGGGTTTGGGTCTAGCCGAGAGGGTTTGGGTGTAGCCGAGTGTGTTTGGATCTAGCCGTGTGGGATTGGTTCTAGCCGAGTTGGGTTGGGTCTAGCCGAGTGGGTTTGGGACGAGCCGAGTGGGTTTGGGTCTAGCCGAGTGGGTTTGGGTCTAGCCGAGTGGTTTTGGTTCAAGCCGAGTGTATTTGGGCCTAGCCGAGTGGGGTTGGGACTAGCCGAGTGGGTTTGGGTCTAGCCGAGTGGGTTTGGGTCTTGCCGAGTGGTTTTGGTTCAAGCCGAGTGTATTTGGGTCTAGCCGAGTGGGTTTGGGTCTAGCCAAGTGGTTTTGGGTCTAACCGAGTGGGTTTGGGTCTAGCGGAGTGGGTTTGGGTCTAGCCGAGTCCGTTTGGGTCCAGCCGAGTGGGTTTGGGACTCGCCGAGTGGGTTTGGGTCTAGCGGAGTGCGTTTGGTTCTAGCGGAGTGGGTTTGGCTCTAGCCGATTGGGTTTGGGTCTCGCCGAGTGGGTTTGGTCCTGGCGCAGTGGGTTTGGGTCTAGTGGAGTGGGTTTGGGTCTATCCGAGTGGGTTTGGGTCTAGCCGAGTGGGTTTGGGTGTAGCCCAGTGGGTTTTGGTCTATCCGTGTGGGTTTGTGTCTAGCCGAGTGGGTTTGGGTCTAGCCGAGTGGGTTTGTGTCTAGCCAAGTGAGTTTGGGTCTAGACGACTGGGTTAGGGTCTGCCCGAGTGGGTTTCGGTCTGGCCGAGTGGGTTTGGGTCTAGCGGAGTGGGTTTGGGTCTAGCCGAGTCCGTTTGGGTCCAGCCGAGTGGGTTTGGGACTAGCGGATTGGGTTTGGGTCTGGCGGAGTGGGTTTGGGTCTAGCCGAGTGTGTTTGGGTCTAGTCGAGTGGGTTTGGGACTAGCCGAGTGGGTTTGGGTCCAGCCGAGTGTGTTTGGGTGTCGCCGAGTGGGTTTGGGTTTGGCCGAGTGGGTTTGGGTGTAGCCGAGTGGGTTTGGGTCTAGCCGAATCGGTTTGGGTCTAGCCGAGTGGGTTTGGGTCTAGCCGAGTGGGTTTGGGTCTAGTGGAGTGGGTTTGGGTCTAGCGGAGTGGGTTTGGGTCTAGCCGAGTGGGTTTGGGTCTAGCCGAGTGGGTTTGGGTCTAGCCGAGTGGGTTTGGGTCTAGCCTAGTGGGTTTGGGTCTATCCGAGTGGGTTTGGGTCTAGCCGAGTCCGTTTGGGTCTAGCCGAGTGGGTTTGGGTCTAGCGGAGTGGGTTTGGGTCTAGCCGAGTGGGTTTGGGTCTAGCCGAGTCCGTTTGGGTCTAGCCGAGTGGGTTTGGGACTAGCCGAGTGGGTTTGGGTCTAGCGGAGTGGGTTTGGTTCTAGCGGAGTGGGTTTGGGTCTAGCCGATTGGGTTTGGGTCTCGCCGAGTGGGTTTGGGTCTGGCGGAGTGGGTTTGGGTCTAGTGGAGTGGGTTTGGGTCTAGCCGATTGGGTTTGGGTCTAGCCGAGTGGGTTTGGATGTAGCCGAGTGGGTTTGGGTGTAGCCGAGTGGGTTTGTGTCTAGCCGAGTGGGTTTGGGTCTAGCCGAGTGGGTTTGGGTCTAGCCAAGTGAGTTTGGGTCTAGCGGAGTGTGTTTGGGTGTAGCCGAGTGTGTTTGGGTGTAGCCGAGTGGGTTTGGGTCTAGCCGAGTGGGTTTGGGTCTAGCCGAGTGGGTTTGTGTCTAGCCGAGTGGGTTTGGGTCTAGCCGAGTGGGTTTGGGTCTAGCCAAGTGAGTTTGGGTCTAGCGGAGTGTGTTTGGGTGTAGCCGAGTGGGTTTGGGTCTACCCGAGTGGGTTTTCGGTCTAGCCGAGTGGGTTTGGGTCTAGCTGAGTGGGTTTGGGTCTAGACGAATGGGTTAGGGTCTAGCCGAGTGGGTTTCGGTCTGGCCCAGTGGGTTTGGGTCCAGCGGAGTGGGTTTTGGTCTAGCCGAGTCCGTTTGGGTCTAGCCGAGTGGGTTTGGGACTAGCGGAGTGGGTTTGGGTCTAGCCGATTGGGTTTGGGTCTCGCCGAGTGGGTTTGGGTCTGGCGGAGTGGGTTTGGGTCTAGTGGAGTGGGTTTGGGTCTAGCCGAGTGGGTTTGGGTCTAGCCGAGTGGGTTTGGGTGTAGGCGAGTGGGTTTGGGTCTAGCCGAGTGGGTTTGGGTCTAGCCAAGTGAGTTTGGGTCTAGCGGAGTGTGTTTGGGTGTAGCCGAGTGGGTTTGGGTCTAGCCGAAACGGTTTGGGTCTAGCCGAGTGGGTTTTGGTCTGGCAGAGTGGGTTTGGGTCTAGCGGAGTGGGTTTGGGTCTAGCAGAGTAGGTTTGGGTTTAGCCGACTATGTTTGGGTCGAGCCGATTGGGTTTGGGTCTAGCCGAGTGGGATTGGGACTTGCCGAGTGGGTTTGGGTCTAGCCAAGTGGGTTTGGGTCTAGCCGAGTGGGTTTGGGTCTAGCCGAGTGGGTTTGGGTCTAGCCGAGTGGGTTTGGGTTTGGCCGAGTGGGTTTGGGTCTAGCCGAGTTGGTTTGGGTCTAGCCGAGTGGGCTTGGGTCTAGCCGAGTGGGTTTGGGTCTAGCCGAGTGGGTTTTGGTCTAGCCGAGTGGGTTTCGGTCTAGCGGAGTGGGTTTGGGTCTAGCTGAGTGGGTTTGGGTCTAGCCGAGTGGGTTTGGGTCTAGCGGAGTGGGTTTGGGTGTAGCCGAGTGGGTTTGGGTCGAGCCGAATTGGTTTGGGTCTAGCCGATTGGGTTTGGGTCTCGCTGAGTGGGTTTGCGTCTGGCGGAGTGGGTTTGGGTCTAGTGGAGTGGGTTTGGGTCTAGCCGAGTGGGTTTGGGTCTAGCCGAGTGGGTTTGGGTGTAGCCGAGTGGGTTTGGGTCTAGCCGAGTGGGATGTGTCTAGCCGAGTGGGTTTGGGTCCAGCCGAGTGGGTTTGGCTCCAGCCGAGTGGGTTTGGGTCTAGCTGAGTGGGTTTGGGTCTAGCCGAGTGTGTTTGGGTCTAGCCGATTGGGTTTACGTCTAGCCGAGTGGGTTTGGGTCTAGCGGAGTGGGTTTGGGTGTAGCCGAGTGGGTTTGGGTCTAGCCGAGTGGGTTTGGGTCTAGACGAGTAGGTTTGGGTCTAGCCGAGTGGGTTTCGGTCTGGCCGAGTGGGTTTGGGTCTAGCGGAGTGGATTTGGTTCTAGCCGAGTCCGTTTGGGTCTAGCCGAGTGGGTTTGGGACTAGCGGAGTGGGTTTGGGTCTAGCGGAGTGGGTTTGGTTCTAGCGGAGTGGGTTTGGGTCTAGCCGAGTGGATTTGGGTCTAGCCGCGTGGGTTTGGGTTTGGCCGAGGGGGTTTGGGTCTAGCCGAGTGGGTTTGGGTCTAGCCGAGTGGGCTTGGGTCTGGCCGAGTGGGTTTGGGTCTAGCCAAGTGGGTTTTGGTCTAGCCGAGTGGGTTTGGGTCTAGCGGAGTGGGTTTGGGTCTAGCTGAGTGGGTTTGGGTCTAGCCGAGTGGGTTTGGGTCTAGCCGAGTGGGTTTTGGTCCAGCCGAGTGTGTTTGGGTCTCGTCGAGTGGGATTGGGACTAGCTGAGTGGGTTTGGGTCTAGTCGAGTGGGTTTGGGTTTGGCCGAGTGCGTTTGGGTGTAGCCGAGTGGGTTTGGGTCTAGCCGAATCGGTTTGGGTCTAGCCGAGTGGGTTTTGGTCTGGCAGAGTGGGTTTGGGTCTAGCGGAGTGGGTTTGGGTCTAGCAGAGTAGGTTTGGGTTTAGCCGACTGGGTTTGGGTCGAGCCGATTGGGTTTGGGTCTAGCCGAGTGGGTTTAGGACTTGCCGAGTGGGTTTGGGTCTAGCCAAGTGGGTTTGGGTCTATCCGAGTGGGTTTTGGTCTAGCCGAGTGGATTTGGGTCTAGCCGCGTGGGTTAGGGTCCAGCCGAGTGTGTTTGGGTCTAGTCGAGTGGGTTTGGGACTAGCTGAGTGGGTTTGGGTCTAGCCGAGTGGGTTTGGGTCTAGCCGAGTGGGTTTGGGTTTGGCCGAGTGGGTTTGGGTGTAGCCGAGTGTGTTTGGGTCTAGCCGAATGAGTTTGGGTCTAGCCGAGTGCGTTTTGGTCTGGCAGAGTGGGTTTGGGTCTAGCGGAGTGGGTTTGGGTCTAGCAGAGTAGGTTTGGGTTTAGCCGACTGGGTTTGGGTCGAGCCGATTGGGTTTGGGTCTAGCCGAGTGGGTTTGGGACTTGCCGAGTGGGTTTGGGTCTAGCCAAGTGGGTTTGGGTCTATCCGAGTGGGTTTGGGTCTAGCCGAGTGGGTTTGGGTCTAGCCGCGTGGGTTTGGGTTTGGCCGAGTGGGTTTGGGTCCAGCCGAGTGGGTTTGGGTCTAGCCGAGTGGGCTTGGGTCTAGCCGAGTGGGTTTGGGTCTAGCCGAGTGGGTTTTGGTCTAGCCGAGTGGGTTTCGGTCTAGCGGAGTGGGTTTGGGTCTAGCTGAGTGGGTTTGGGTCTAGCCGAGTGGGTTTGGGTCTAGCCGAGTGGGTTTGGGTCTAGCCAAGTGGGTTTGGGTCTAGCCGATTGGGTTTCGGTGTAGCCGAGTGGGTTTGGGTTTAGCCGAGTGGGTGTGGGTCTAGCCGAGTGCGTTTGGGTCTAGCCGAGTTGGTTTGGGTCCAGCCGAGTGGGTTTGGTTCTAGCCGAGGGGGTTTGGGTCAAGCCGATTGTGTTTGGGTCTAGCCGAGTGGGTTTTAGTCTAGCCGAGTGGGTTTGGGTCTAGCCGAGTGGGTTTGGTTCTAGCCGAGTGGATTTGGGTCTATCCGAGTGGGTTTGGGTCTAGCCGAGTGGTTTTGGGTCTAGCCGAGTGGGTTTGGGTCTAGCGGAGTGGGTTTGGGTGTAGCCGAGTGGGTTTGGGTCTAGCCAAATCGGTTTGGGTCTAGCCGATTGGGTTTGGGTCTCGCTGAGTGGGTTTGGGTCTGGCGGAGTGGGTTTGGGTCTAGTGGGGTGGGTTTGGGTCTAGCCGAGTGGGTTTGGGTCTAGCCGAGTGGGTTTGGGTGTAGCCGAGTGGGTTTGGGTCTAGCCGAGTGGGATGTGTCTCGCCGAGTGGGTATGGGTCTAGCCTAGTGGGTTTGGCTCTAGCCGAGTGGGTTTGGGTCTAGCTGAGTGGGTTTGGGTCTAGCCGAGTGAGTTTGGGTCTAGCCGATTGGGTTTACGTCTAGCCGAGTGGGTTTGGGTCTAGCGGAGTGGGTTTGGGTGTAGCCGAGTGGGTTTGGGTCTAGCCGAGTGGGTTTGGGTCGAGACGAGTAGGTTTGAGTCTAGCCGAGTGGGTTTCGGTCTGGCCGAGTGGGTTTGGGTCTAGCGGAGTGGATTTCGTTCTAGCCGAGTCCGTTTGGGTCTAGCCGAGTGGGTTTGGGACTAGCGGAGTGGGTTTGGGTCTAGCGGAGTGGGTTTGGTTCTAGCGGAGTGGGTTTGGGTCTAGCCGATTGGGTTTGGGTCTAGCCGAGTCGGTTTGGGTCTGGCGGAGTGGGTTTGGGTCTATTGGAGTGGGTTTGGGTCTAGCCGAGTGGGTTTGAGTCTATCGGAGTGGGTTTGGGTGTTGCTGAGTGGGTTTGGGTCTAGCCGAGTGGGTTTGGGTCTAGCCGAGAGGGTTTGGGTGTAGCCGAGTGGGTTTGGATCTAGCCGTGTGGGTTTGGTTCTAGCCGAGGGGGGTTGGGTCTAGCCGAGTGGGTTTGGGACGAGCCGAGTGGGTTTGGGTCTAGCCGAGTGGGTTTGGGTCTAGCCGAGTGGTTTTGGTTCAAGCCGAGTGGGTTTGGGTTTGGCCGAGTGGGTTTGGGTGTAGCCGAGTGGGTTTGGGTCTAGCCGAATCGGTTTGGGTCTGGCCGAATGGGTTTTGGTCTGGCAGAGTGGGTTTGGGTCCAGCGGAGTGGGTTTGGGTCTAGCAGAGTAGGTTTGGGTTTAGCCGACTGGGTTTGGGTCGAGCCGATTGGGTTTGGGTCTAGCCGAGTGGGTTTGGGACTTGCCGAGTGGGTTTGGGTCTAGCCGAGTGGGTTTGGGTCTAGCCGAGTGGGTTTGGGTCTAGCCGAGTGGGTTTGGGTCTAGCCGAGTGGGTTTGGGTTTGGCCGAGTGGGTTTGGGTCTAGCCGAGTGGGTTTCGGTCTAGCCGAGTGGGCTTGGGTCTAGCCGAGTGTGTTTGGGTCTAGCCGAGTGGGTTTGGGTCTAGCCAAGTGGGTTTCGGTCTAGCGGAGTGGGTTTGGGTCTAGCTGAGTGGGTTTGGGTCTAGCCGAGTGGGTTTGGGTCTAGCCGAGTGGGTTTGGGTCTAGCCAAGAGGGTTTGGGTCTAGCCGAGTGGGTTTTGGTGTAGCCGAGTGGGTTTGGGTTTAGCCGATTGGGTGTGGGTCTAGCCGAGTGGGTTTGGGTCTAGCCGAGTTGGTTTGGGTCTAGCCGAGTGGATTTGGTTCTAGCCGAGGGGGTTTGGGTCAAGCAGATTGTGTTTGGGTCCAGCCGAGTGGGTTTTGGTCTAGCCGAGTGGGTTTGGGTCTAGCCGAGTGGGTTTGGTTCTAGCCGAGTGGATTTGGGTCTATCCGAGTGGGTTTGGGTCTAGCCGAGTGGTTTTGGGTCTAGCCGAGTGGGTTTGGGTCTAGCGGAGTGGGTTTGGGTGTAGCCGAGTGGGTTTGGGTCTAGCCGAATTGGTTTGGGTCTAGCCGATTGGGTTTGGGTCTCGCTGAGTGGGTTTGGGTCTGGCGGAGTGGGTTTGGGTCTAGTGGAGTGGGTTTGGGTCTAGCCGAGTGGGTTTGGGTCTAGCCGAGTGGGTTTGGGTGTAGCCGAGAGGGTTTGGGTCTAGCCGAGTGGGATGTGTCTAGCCGAGTGGGTTTGGGTCTAGCCGAGTGGGTTTGGCTCCAGCCGAGTGGGTTTGGGTCTAGCTGAGTGGGTTTGGGTCTAGCCGAGTGTGTTTGGGTCTAGCCGATTGGGTTTACGTCTAGCCGAGTGGGTTTGGGTCTAGCGGAGTGGGTTTGGGTGTAGCCGAGTGGGTTTGGGTCTAGCCGAGTGGGTTTGGGTCTAGACGAGTAGGTTTGGGTCTAGCCGAGTGGGTTTGGGTCTGGCCGAGTGGGTTTGGGTCTAGCGGAGTGGATTTGGTTCTAGCCGAGTCCGTTTGGGTCTAGCCGAGTGGGTTTGGGACTAGCGGAGTGGGTTTGGGTCTAGCCGAGTGGGATGTGTCTAGCCGAGTGGGTTTGGGTCTAGCCGAGTGGGTTTGGCTCCAGCCGAGTGGGTTTGGGTCTAGCTGAGTGGGTTTGGGTCTAGCCGAGTGTGTTTGGGTCTAGCCGATTGGGTTTACGTCTAGCTGAGTGGGTTTGATTCTAGCGGAGTGGGTTTGGGTCTAGCCGATTGGGTTTGGGTCTAGCCGAGTGGGTTTGGGTCTGGCGGAGTGGATTTGGGTCTAGTGGAGTGGGTTTGGGTCTAGCCGAGTGGGTTTGAGTCTATCCGAGTGGGTTTGGGTGTAGCTGAGTGGGTTTGGGTCTAGCCGAGTGGGTTTGGGTTTAGCCGAGAGGGTTCGGGTGTAGCCGAGTGGGTTTGGATCTAGCCGTGAGGGTTTGGTTCTAGCCGAGTGGGGTTGGGTCTAGCCGAGTGGGTTTGGGACGAGCCGAGTGGGTTTGGGTCTAGCCGAGTGGGTTTGGGTCTAGCCGAGTGGTTTTGGTTCAAGCCGAGTGTATTTGGGCCTAGCCGAGTGGGTTTGGGACTAGCCGTATGGGTTTGGGTCTAGCCGAGTGGGTTTGGGTCTAGCCGAGTGGTTTTGGTTCAAGCCGAGTGTATTTGGGTCTAGCCGAGTGGGTTTGGGTCTAGCCAAGTGGTTTTGGGTCTAGCCGAGTGGGTTTGGGTCTAGCGGAGTGGGTTTGGGTGTAGCCGAGTGGGTTTGGGTCCAGCCGAGTGGGTTTCTGTCTAGCCGAGTATGTTTGGGTCCAGCCGAGTGGGTTTGGGTCTAGCGGAGTGGGTTTGGGTGTAGCCGAGTAGGTTTGGGTCTAGCCGATTGGGTTTGGGTCTAGCCGAGTGGGATTGGGTCTAGCCGAGTGGGTTTGGGTCTAGCCGAGTGTGTTTAGGTCTAGTCGAGTGGGTTTGGGAGTAGCCGAGTGGGTTTGGGTCTAGCCGAGTGTGTTTGGGACTAGCCGAGTTGGTTTGGGTTTGGCCGAGTGGGTTTGGGTGTCGCCGAGTGGGTTTGGGTCTAGTCGGATCGGTTTGGGTCTAGCCGAGTGGGTTTGGGTCTAGCCAAGTGGGTTTGGGTGTAGCGGAGTGGGTTTGGGTCTAGCGGAATGGGTTTGGGACTAGCCGAGTGGGTTTGGGTCTAGCCGAGTGGGTTTGGGTCTAGCCGAGTGGGTTTGGGTCTATCCGAGTTGGTTTGGGTCCAGCCGAGTCCGTTTGGGTCTAGCCAAGTGGGTTTGGGTATAGCGGAGTGGGTTTGGGTCTAGCCGAGTGGGTTTGGGTCTAGCCGAGTCCGTTTGGGTCTAGCCGAGTGGGTTTGGGACTAGCCGAGTGGGTTTGGGTCTAGCGGAGTGGGTTTGGTTCTAGCGGAGTGGGTTTGGCTCTGGCCGATTGGGTTTGGGTCGCGCCGAGTGGGTTTGGGTCTGGCGCAGTGGGTTTGGGTCTCGCCGAGTGGGTTTGGGTCTAGCCGAGTGGGTTTGGGTCTAGTGGAGTGGGTTTGGGTCTAGCCGAGTGGGTTTGGGTCTAGCCGAGTGGCTTTGGGTGTAGCCGAGTGGGTTTTGGTCTATCCGTGTGGGTTTGTGTCTAGCCGAGTGGGTTTGGGTCTAGCCGAGTGGGTTTGTGTCTAGCCAAGTGAGTTTGGGTCTAGCGGAGTGTGTTTGGGTGTAGCCGAGTGGGTTTGGGTCTAGCCGAGTGTGTTTAGCTCTAGCCGAGTGGGTTTACGTCTAGCCGAGTGGGTTTGGGTCTAGCGGAGTGGGTTTGGGTGTAGCCGAGTGGGTTTGGGTCTAGCCGAGTGGGTTTGGGTCTAGACGAGTGGGTTAGGGTCTACCCGAGTGGGTTTCGGTCTGGCTGAGTGGGTTTGGGTCTAGCGGAGTGGGTTTGGGTCTAGCCGAGTCCGTTTGGGTCTAGCCGAGTGGGTTTGGGACTAGCGGCGTGGGTTTGGGTCTAGCGGAGTGGGTTTGGGTCTAGCCGAGTGTGTTTGGGTCCAGTCGAGTGGGTTTGGGACTAGCCGAGTGGGTTTGGGTCCAGCCGAGTGTGTTTGGGTCTAGCCGAGTGGGTTTGGGTTTGGCCGAGTGGGTTTGGGTGTAGCCGAGTGGGTTTGGGTCTAGCCGAATCGGTTTGGGTCTAGCCGAGTGGGTTTGGGTCTAGCCGAGTGGGTTTTGGTCTAGCGGAGTGGGTTTGGGTCTAGCGGAGTGGGTTTGGGTCTAGCCGAGTGGGTTTGGGTCTAGTCGAGTGGGTTTGGGTCTAGCCGAGTGGGTTTGGGTCTAGCCGAGTGGGTTTGAGTCTATCCGAGTGGGTTTGGGTGTAGCTGAGTGGGTTTGGGTCTAGCCGAGTGGGTTTGGGTCTAGCCGAGAGGGTTTGGGTGTAGCCGAGTGGGTTTGGATCTAGCCGTGTGGGTTTGGTTCTAGCCGAGTGGGGTTGGGTCTAGCCGAGTGGGTTTGGGACGAGCCGAGTGGGTTTGGGTCTAGCCGAGTGGGTTTGGGTCTAGCCGAGTGGTTTTGGTTCAAGCCGAGTGTATTTGGGCCCAGCCGAGTGTGTTTGGGACTAGCCGAGTGGGTTTGGATCTAGCCGAGTGGGTTTGGGTCTAGCCGAGTGGTTTTGGTTCAAGCCGAGTGTATTTGGGTCTAGCCGAGTGGGTTTGGGTCTAGCCAAGTGGTTTTGGGTCTAGCCGAGTGGGTTTGGGTCTAGCGGAGTGGGTTTGGGTGCAGCCGAGTGGGTTTGGGTCCAGCCGATTGGGTTTCTGTCTAGCCGAGTATGTTTGGGTCTAGCCGAGTGGGTTTGGGTCTAGCGGAGTGGGTTTGGGTGTAGCCGAGTAGGTTTGGGTCTAGCCAAGTGGGTTTGGGTGTCGCGGAGTGGGTTTGGGTCTAGCGGAATGGGTTTGGGTCTAGCCGAGTGGGTTTGGGTCTAGCCGAGTGGGTTTGGGTCTAGCCGAGTGGGTTTGGGTCTTGCCTAGTGGGTTTGGGTCTATCCGAGTTGGTTTGGGTCTAGCCGAGTCCGTTTGGGTCTAGCCAAGTGGGTTTGGGTTTAGCGGAGTGGGTTTGGGTCTAGCCGAGTGGGTTTGGGTCTAGCCGAGTCCGTTTGGGTCTAGCCGAGTGGGTTTGGGTCGCGCCGAGTGGGTTTGGGTCTGGCGCAGTGGGTTTGGGTCTCGCCGAGTGGGTTTGGGTCTAGCCGAGTGGGTTTGGGTCTAGTGGAGTGGGTTTGGGTCTAGCCGAGTGGGTTTGGGTCTAGCCGAGTGGCTTTGGGTGTAGCCGAGTGGGTTTTGGTCTATCCGTGTGGGTTTGTGTCTAGCCGAGTGGGTTTGGGTCTAGCCGAGTGGGTTTGTGTCTAGCCAAGTGAGTTTGGGTCTAGCGGAGTGTGTTTGGGTGTAGCCGAGTGGGTTTGGGTCTAGCCGAGTGTGTTTAGCTCTAGCCGAGTGGGTTTACGTCTAGCCGAGTGGGTTTGGGTCTAGTGGAGTGGGTTTGGGTGTAGCCGAGTGGGTTTGGGTCTAGCCGAGTGGGTTTGGGTCTAGACGAGTGGGTTAGGGTCTACCCGAGTGGGTTTCGGTCTGGCCGAGTGGGTTTGGGTCTAGCGGAGTGGGTTTGGGTCTAGCCGAGTCCGTTTGGGTCTAGCCGAGTGGGTTTGGGACTAGCGGCGTGGGTTTGGGTCTAGCGGAGTGGGTTTGGGTCTAGCCGAGTGTGTTTGGGTCCAGTCGAGTGGGTTTGGTACTAGCCGAGTGGGTTTGGGTCCAGCCGAGTGTGTTTGGGTCTAGCCGAGTGGGTTTGGGTTTGGCCGAGTGGGTTTGGGTGTAGTCGAGTGGGTTTGGGTCTAGCCGAATCGGTTTGGGTCTAGCCGAGTGGGTTTGGGTCTAGCCGAGTGGGTTTCGGTCTGGCGGAGTGGGTTTGGGTCTAGCGGAGTGGGTTTGGGTCTAGCCGAGTGGGTTTGGGTCTAGCCGAGTGGGTTTGGGTCTAGCCGAGTGGGTTTGGGTCTAGCCGAGTGGGTTTGAGTCCATCCGAGTGGGTTTGGGTGTAGCTGAGTGGGTTTGGGTCTAGCCGAGTGGGTTTGGGTCTAGCCGAGAGGGTTTGGGTGTAGCCGAGTGGGTTTGGATCTAGCCGTGTGGGTTTGGTTCTAGCCGAGTGGGGTTGGGTCTAGCCGAGTGGGTTTGGGACGAGCCGAGTGGGTTTGGGTCTAGCCGAGTGGGTTTGGGTCTAGCCGAGTGGTTTTGGTTCAAGCCGAGTGTATTTGGGCCTAGCCGAGTGTGTTTGGGACTAGCCGAGTGGGTTTGGATCTAGCCGAGTGGGTTTGGGTCTAGCCGAGTGGTTTTGGTTCAAGCCGAGTGTATTTGGGTCTAGCCGAGTGGGTTTGGGTCTAGCCAAGTGGTTTTGGGTCTAGCCGAGTGGGTTTGGGTCTAGCGGAGTGGGTTTGGGTGCAGCCGAGTGGGTTTGGGTCCAGCCGAGTGGGTTTCTGTCTAGCCGAGTATGTTTGGGTCTAGCCGAGTGGGTTTGGGTCTAGCGGAGTGGGTTTGGGTGTAGCCGAGTAGGTTTGGGTCTAGCCGATTGGGTTTGGGTCTAGCCGAGTGGGATTGGATCTAGCCGAGTGGGTTTGGGTCTAGCCGAGTGTGTTTAGGTCTAGTCGAGTGGGTTTGGGAGTAGCCGAGTGGGTTTGGGTCTAGCCGAGTGTGTTTGGGACTAGCCAAGTTGGTTTGGGTTTGGCCGAGTGGGTTTGGGTGTAGCCGAGTGGGTTTGGGTCTAGTCGGATCGGTTTGGGTCTAGCCGAGTGGGTTTGGGTCTAGCCAAGTGGGTTTGGGTGTAGCGGAGTGGGTTTGGGTCTAGCGGAGTGGGTTTGGGTCTAGCCGAGTGGGATTGGGTCTAGCCGAGTGGGTTTGGGTCTAGCCGAGTGGGTTTGGGTCTAGCCGAGTGGGTTTGGGTCTTGCCTAGTGGGTTTGGGTCTATCCGAGTTGGTTTGGGTCTAGCCGAGTCCGTTTGGGTCTCGCCAAGTGGGTTTGGGTTTAGCGGAGTGGGTTTGGGTCTAGCCGAGTGGGTTTGGGTCTAGCCGAGTCCGTTTGGGTCTAGCCGAGTGGGTTTGGGACTAGCCGAGTGGGTTTGGGTCTAGCGGAGTGGGTTTGGTTCTAGCGGAGTGGGTTTGGCTCTAGCCGATTGGGTTTGGGTCTCGCCGAGTGGGTTTGGGTCTGGCGCAGTGGGTTTGGGTCTAGTGGAGTGGGTTTGGGTCTAGCCGAGTGGGTTTGGGTCTAGTGGAGTGGGTTTGGGTCTAGCCGAGTGGGTTTGGGTCTAGCCGAGTGGCTTTGGGTGTAGCCGAGTGGGTTTTGGTCTATCCGTGTGGGTTTGTGTCTAGCCGAGTGGGTTTGGGTCTAGCCGAGTGGGTTTGTGTCTAGCCAAGTGAGTTTGGGTCTAGCCGAGTGTGTTTGGGTGTAGCCGAGTGGGTTTGGGTCTAGCCGAGTGTGTTTAGCTCTAGCCGAGTGGGTTTACGTCTAGCCGAGTGGGTTTGGGTCTAGCGGAGTGGGTTTGGGTGTAGCCGAGTGGGTTTGGGTCTAGCCGAGTGGGTTTGGGTCTAGACGAGTGGGTTAGGGTCTACCCGAGTGGGTTTCGGTCTGGCCGAGTGGGTTTGGGTCTAGCGGAGTGGGTTTGGGTCTAGCCGAGTCCGTTTGGGTCTAGCCGAGTGGGTTTGGGACTAGCGGCGTGGGTTTGGGTCTAGCGGAGTGGGTTTGGGTCTAGCCGAGTGTGTTTGGGTCTAGTCGAGTGGGTTTGGGACTAGCCGAGTGGGTTTGGGTCCAGCCGAGTGTGTTTGGGTCTAGCCGAGTGGGTTTGGGTTTGGCCGAGTGGGTTTGTGTGTAGCCGAGTGGGTTTGGGTCTAGCCGAATCGGTTTGGGTCTAGCCGAGTGGGTTTGGGTCTAGCCGAGTGGGTTTGGGTCTAGCCGAGTGGGTTTGGGTCTAGCCTAGTGGGTTTGGGTCTATCCGAGTGGGTTTGGGTCTAGCCGAGTCCGTTTGGGTCTAGCCGAGTGGGTTTGGGTCTAGCGGAGTGAGGTTGGGTCTAGCCGAGTGGGTTTGGGTCTAGCCGAGTCCGTTTGGGTCTAGCCGAGTGGGTTTGGGACCAGCCGAGTGGGTTTGGGTCTAGCCGATTGGGTTTGGGTCTCGCCGAGTGGGTTTGGGTCTGGCGGAGTGGGTTTGGGTCTAGTGGAGTGGGTTTGGGTCTAGCCGAGTGGGTTTGGGTCTAGCCGAGTGGGTTTGGGTGTAGCCGAGTGGGTTTGGGTCTAGCCGAGTGGGTTTGGGTCTAGCCAAGTGAGTTTGGGTCTAGCGGAGTGTGTTTGGGTGTAGCCGAGTGGGTTTGGGTCTAGCCGAGTGGGTTTGGGTCTAGTCTAGTGGGTTTGGGTCTAGCCGAGTGTGTTTGGGTCTAGTCGAGTGGGTTTGGGACTAGCTCAATGGGTTTTTGTCTAGCCGAGTGGGTTTGGGTCTAGCCGAGTGGGTTTGTGTTTGGCCGAGTGGGTTTGGGTGTAGCCAAGTGGGTTTGGGTCTAGCCGAAACGGTTTGGGTCTAGCCGAGTGGGTTTTGGTCTGGCAGAGTGGGTTTGGGTCTAGCGGAGTGGGTTTGGGTCTAGCAGAGTAGGTTTGGGTTTAGCCGACTGGGTTTGGGTCGAGCCGATTGGGTTTGGGTCTAGCCGAGTGGGTTTGGGACTTGCCGAGTGGGTTTGGGTCTAGCCGAGTGGGTTTGGGTCTAGCCGAGTGGGTTTGGGTCTAGCCGAGTGGGTTTGGGTCTAGCCGAGTGGGTTTGGGTTTGGCCGAGTGGGTTTGGGTCTAGCCGAGTGGGCTTGGGTCTAGCCGAGTGGGCTTGGGTCTAGCCGAGTGGGTTTGGGTCTAGCCGAGTGGGTTTTGGTCTAGCCGAGTGGGTTTCGGTCTAGCGGAGTGGGTTTGTGTCTAGCCGAGTGGGTTTGGGTCTAGCCGAGTGGGTTTGGTTCTAGCCGAGTGGGTTTGGGTCTAGCCGAGTGGGTTTGGGTCTAGCTGAGTGGGTTTGGGTCTAGCCGAGTGTGTTTGGGTCTAGCCGATTGGGTTTACGTCTAGCCGAGTGGGTTTGGGTCTAGCAGAGTGGGTTTGGGTGTAGCCGAGTGGGTTTGGGTCTAGCCGAGTGGGTTTGGGTCCAGACGAGTAGGTTTGGGTCTAGCCGAGTGGGTGTCGGTCTGGCCGAGTGGGTTTGGGTCTAGCGGAGTGGATTTGGGTCTAGCCGAGTCCGTTTGGGTCTAGCCGAGTGGGTTTGGGACTAGCGGAGTGGGTTTGTGTCTAGCCAAGTGAGTTTGGGTCTAGCCGAGTGTGTTTGGGTGTAGCCGAGTGGGTTTGGGTCTAGCCGAGTGTGTTTAGCTCTAGCCGAGTGGGTTTACGTCTAGCCGAGTGGGTTTGGGTCTAGCGGAGTGGGTTTGGGTGTAGCCGAGTGGGTTTGGGTCTAGCCGAGTGGGTTTGGGTCTAGACGAGTGGGTTAGGGTCTACCCGAGTGGGTTTCGGTCTGGCCGAGTGGGTTTGGGTCTAGCGGAGTGGGTTTGGGTCTAGCCGAGTCCGTTTGGGTCTAGCCGAGTGGGTTTGGGTCTAGCCGATTGGGTTTGGGTCTCGCCGAGTGGGTTTGGGTCTGGCGGAGTGGGTTTGGGTCTAGTGGAGTGGGTTTGGGTCTAGCCGAGTGGGTTTGGGTCTAGCCGAGTGGGTTTGGGTGTAGCCGAGTGGGTTTGGGTCTAGCCGAGTGGGTTTGGGTCTAGCCAAGTGAGTTTGGGTCTAGCGGAGTGTGTTTGGGTGTAGCCGAGTGGGTTTGGGTCTAGCCGAGTGGGTTTGGGTCTAGTCTAGTGGGTTTGGGTCTAGCCGAGTGTGTTTGGGTCTAGTCGAGTGGGTTTGGGACTAGCTCAATGGGTTTTTGTCTAGCCGAGTGGGTTTGGGTCTAGCCGAGTGGGTTTGTGTTTGGCCGAGTGGGTTTGGGTGTAGCCAAGTGGGTTTGGGTCTAGCCGAAACGGTTTGGGTCTAGCCGAGTGGGTTTTGGTCTGGCAGAGTGGGTTTGGGTCTAGCGGAGTGGGTTTGGGTCTAGCAGAGTAGGTTTGGGTTTAGCCGACTGGGTTTGGGTCGAGCCGATTGGGTTTGGGTCTAGCCGAGTGGGTTTGGGACTTGCCGAGTGGGTTTGGGTCTAGCCGAGTGGGTTTGGGTCTAGCCGAGTGGGTTTGGGTCTAGCCGAGTGGGTTTGGGTCTAGCCGAGTGGGTTTGGGTTTGGCCGAGTGGGTTTGGGTCTAGCCGAGTGGGCTTGGGTCTAGCCGAGTGGGCTTGGGTCTAGCCGAGTGGGTTTGGGTCTAGCCGAGTGGGTTTTGGTCTAGCCGAGTGGGTTTCGGTCTAGCGGAGTGGGTTTGTGTCTAGCCGAGTGGGTTTGGGTCTAGCCGAGTGGGTTTGGTTCTAGCCGAGTGGGTTTGGGTCTAGCCGAGTGGGTTTGGGTCTAGCTGAGTGGGTTTGGGTCTAGCCGAGTGTGTTTGGGTCTAGCCGATTGGGTTTACGTCTAGCCGAGTGGGTTTGGGTCTAGCAGAGTGGGTTTGGGTGTAGCCGAGTGGGTTTGGGTCTAGCCGAGTGGGTTTGGGTCCAGACGAGTAGGTTTGGGTCTAGCCGAGTGGGTGTCGGTCTGGCCGAGTGGGTTTGGGTCTAGCGGAGTGGATTTGGGTCTAGCCGAGTCCGTTTGGGTCTAGCCGAGTGGGTTTGGGACTAGCGGAGTGGGTTTGTGTCTAGCCAAGTGAGTTTGGGTCTAGCCGAGTGTGTTTGGGTGTAGCCGAGTGGGTTTGGGTCTAGCCGAGTGTGTTTAGCTCTAGCCGAGTGGGTTTACGTCTAGCCGAGTGGGTTTGGGTCTAGCGGAGTGGGTTTGGGTGTAGCCGAGTGGGTTTGGGTCTAGCCGAGTGGGTTTGGGTCTAGACGAGTGGGTTAGGGTCTACCCGAGTGGGTTTCGGTCTGGCCGAGTGGGTTTGGGTCTAGCGGAGTGGGTTTGGGTCTAGCCGAGTCCGTTTGGGTCTAGCCGAGTGGGTTTGGGACTAGCGGCGTGGGTTTGGGTCTAGCGGAGTGGGTTTGGGTCTAGCCGAGTGTGTTTGGGTCTAGTCGAGTGGGTTTGGGACTAGCCGAGTGGGTTTGGGTCCAGCCGAGTGTGTTTGGGTCTAGCCGAGTGGGTTTGGGTTTGGCCGAGTGGGTTTGTGTGTAGCCGAGTGGGTTTGGGTCTAGCCGAATCGGTTTGGGTCTAGCCGAGTGGGTTTGGGTCTAGCCGAGTGGGTTTGGGTCTAGCCGAGTGGGTTTGGGTCTAGCCTAGTGGGTTTGGGTCTATCCGAGTGGGTTTGGGTCTAGCCGAGTCCGTTTGGGTCTAGCCGAGTGGGTTTGGGTCTAGCGGAGTGAGGTTGGGTCTAGCCGAGTGGGTTTGGGTCTAGCCGAGTCCGTTTGGGTCTAGCCGAGTGGGTTTGGGACCAGCCGAGTGGGTTTGGGTCTAGCCGATTGGGTTTGGGTCTCGCCGAGTGGGTTTGGGTCTGGCGGAGTGGGTTTGGGTGTAGCCGAGTGGGTTTGGGTCTAGCCGAGTGGGTTTGGGTCTAGCCAAGTGAGTTTGGGTCTAGCGGAGTGTGTTTGGGTGTAGCCGAGTGGGTTTGGGTCTAGCCGAGTGGGTTTGGGTCTAGTCTAGTGGGTTTGGGTCTAGCCGAGTGTGTTTGGGTCTAGTCGAGTGGGTTTGGGACTAGCTCAATGGGTTTTTGTCTAGCCGAGTGGGTTTGGGTCTAGTCGAGTGGGTTTGTGTTTGGCCGAGTGGGTTTGGGTGTAGCCAAGTGGGTTTGGGTCTAGCCGAAACGGTTTGGGTCTAGCCGAGTGGGTTTTGGTCTGGCAGAGTGGGTTTGGGTCTAGCGGAGTGGGTTTGGGTCTAGCAGAGTAGGTTTGGGTTTAGCCGACTGGGTTTGGGTCGAGCCGATTGGGTTTGGGTCTAGCCGAGTGGGTTTGGGACTTGCCGAGTGGGTTTGGGTCTAGCCGAGTGGGTTTGGGTCTAGCCGAGTGGGTTTGGGTCTAGCCGAGTGGGTTTGGGTCTAGCCGAGTGGGTTTGGGTTTGGCCGAGTGGGTTTGGGTCTAGCCGAGTGGGCTTGGGTCTAGCCGAGTGGGCTTGGGTCTAGCCGAGTGGGTTTGGGTCTAGCCGAGTGGGTTTTGGTCTAGCCGAGTGGGTTTCGGTCTAGCGGAGTGGGTTTGTGTCTAGCCGAGTGGGTTTGGGTCTAGCCGAGTGGGTTTGGTTCTAGCCGAGTGGGTTTGGGTCTAGCCGAGTGGGTTTGGGTCTAGCTGAGTGGGTTTGGGTCTAGCCGAGTGTGTTTGGGTCTAGCCGATTGGGTTTACGTCTAGCCGAGTGGGTTTGGGTCTAGCAGAGTGGGTTTGGGTGTAGCCGAGTGGGTTTGGGTCTAGCCGAGAGGGTTTGGGTCCAGACGAGTAGGTTTGGGTCTAGCCGAGTGGGTGTCGGTCTGGCCGAGTGGGTTTGGGTCTAGCGGAGTGGATTTGGGTCTAGCCGAGTCCGTTTGGGTCTAGCCGAGTGGGTTTGGGACTAGCGGAGTGGGTTTGGGTCTAGCGGAGTGGGTTTGGTTCTAGCGGAGTGGGTTTGGGTCTAGCCGATTGGGTTTGGGTCTAGCCGAGTGGGTTTGGGTCTGGCGGAGTGGGTTTGGGTCTAGTGGAGTGGGTTTGGGTCTAGCCGAGTGGGTTTGAGTCTATCCGAGTGGGTTTGGGTGTAGCTGAGTGGGTTTGGGTCTAGCCGAGTGGGTTTGGGTCTAGCCGAGAGGGTTTGGGTGTAGCCGAGTGTGTTTGGATCTAGCCGTGTGGGTTTGGTTCTAGCCGAGTTGGGTTGGGTCTAGCCGAGTGGGTTTGGGACGAGCCGAGTGGGTTTGGGTCTAGCCGAGTGGGTTTGGGTCTAGCCGAGTGGTTTTGGTTCAAGCCGAGTGTATTTGGGCCTAGCCGAGTGGGGTTGGGACTAGCCGAGTGGGTTTGGGTCTAGCCGAGTGGGTTAGGGTCTTGCCGAGTGGTTTTGGTTCAAGCCGAGTGTATTTGGGTCTAGCCGAGTGGGTTTGGGTCTAGCCAAGTGGTTTTGGGTCTAACCGAGTGGGTTTGGGTCTAGCGGAGTGGGTTTGGGTCTAGCCGAGTCCGTTTGGGTCTAGCCGAGTGGGTTTGGGACTCGCCGAGTGGGTTTGGGTCTAGCGGAGTGGGTTTGGTTCTAGCGGAGTGGGTTTGGCTCTAGCCGATTGGGTTTGGGTCTCGCCGAGTGGGTTTGGGTCTGGCGCAGTGGGTTTGGGTCTAGTGGAGTGGGTTTGGGTCTAGCCGAGTGGGTTTGGGTCTAGCCGAGTGGGTTTGGGTGTAGCCCAGTGGGTTTTGGTCTATCCGTGTGGGTTTGTGTCTAGCCGAGTGGGTTTGGGTCTAGCCGAGTGGGTTTGTGTCTAGCCAAGTGAGTTTGGGTCTAGACGAGTGGGTTAGGGTCTACCCGAGTGGGTTTCGGTCTGGCCGAGTGGGTTTGGGTCTAGCGGAGTGGGTTTGGGTCTAGCCGAGTCCGTTTGGGTCCAGCCGAGTGGGTTTGGAACTAGCGGAGTGGGTTTGGGTCTGGCGGAGTGGGTTTGGGTCTAGCCGAGTGTGTTTGGGTCTAGTCGAGTGGGTTTGGGACTAGCCGAGTGGGTTTGGGTCCAGCCGAGTGTGTTTGGGTGTCGCCGAGTGGGTTTGGGTTTGGCCGAGTGGGTTTGGGTGTAGCCGAGTGGGTTTGGGTCTAGCCGAATCGGTTTGGGTCTAGCCGAGTGGGTTTGGGTCTAGCCGAGTGGGTTTGGGTCTAGTGGAGTGGGTTTGGGTCTAGCGGAGTGGGTTTGGGTCTAGCCGAGTGGGTTTGGGTCTAGCCGAGTGGGTTTGGGTCTAGCCGAGTGGGTTTGGGTCTAGCCTAGTGGGTTTGGGTCTATCCGAGTGGGTTTGGGTCTAGCCGAGTCCGTTTGGGTCTAGCCGAGTGGGTTTGGGTCTAGCGGAGTGGGTTTGGGTCTAGCCGAGTGGGTTTGGGTCTAGCCGAGTCCGTTTGGGTCTAGCCGAGTGGGTTTGGGACTAGCCGAGTGGGTTTGGGTCTAGCGGAGTGGGTTTGGTTCTAGCGGAGTGGGTTTGGGTCTAGCCGATTGGGTTTGGGTCTCGCCGAGTGGGTTTGGGTCTGGCGGAGTGGGTTTGGGTCTAGTGGAGTGGGTTTGGGTCTAGCCGAGTGGGTTTGGGTCTAGCCGAGTGGGTTTGGGTGTAGCCGAGTGGGTTTGGGTCTAGCCGAGTGGGTTTGTGTCTAGCCGAGTGGGTTTGGGTCTAGCCGAGTGGGTTTGGGTCTAGCCAAGTGAGTTTGGGTCTAGCGGAGTGTGTTTGGGTGTAGCCGAGTGGGTTTGGGTCTAGCCGAGTGGGTTTGGGTCTAGCCGAGTGGGTTTGGGTCTAGCCGAGTGGGTTTGTGTCTAACCGAGTGGGTTTGGGTCTAGCCGAGTGGGTTTGGGTCTAGCCAAGTGAGTTTGGGTCTAGCGGAGTGTGTTTGGGTGTAGCCGAGTGGGTTTGGGTCTACCCGAGTGGGTTTTCGGTCTAGCCGAGTGGGTTTGGGTCTAGCTGAGTGGGTTTGGGTCTAGACGAATGGGTTAGGGTCTAGCCGAGTGGGTTTCGGTCTGGCCCAGTGGGTTTGGGTCCAGCGGAGTGGGTTTTTGTCTAGCCGAGTCCGTTTGGGTCTAGCCGAGTGGGTTTGGGACTAGCGGAGTGGGTTTGGGTCTAGCCGATTGGGTTTGGGTCTCGCCGAGTGGGTTTGGGTCTGGCGGAGTGGGTTTGGGTCTAGTGGAGTGGGTTTGGGTCTAGCCGAGTGGGTTTGGGTCTAGCCGAGTGGGTTTGGGTGTAGCCGAGTGGGTTTGGGTCTAGCCGAGTGGGTTTGGGTCTAGCCAAGTGAGTTTGGGTCTAGCGGAGTGTGTTTGGGTGTAGCCGAGTGGGTTTGGGTCTAGCCGAGTGGGTTTGGGTCTAGTAGAGTGGGTTTGGGTCTAGCCGAGTGTGTTTGGGTCTAGTCGAGTGGGTTTGGGACTAGCTGAATGGGTTTGGGTCTAGCCGAGTGGGTTTGGGTCTAGCCGAGTGGGTTTGGGTTTGGCCGAGTGGGTTTGGGTGTAGCCGAGTGGGTTTGGGTCTAGCCGAAACGGTTTGGGTCTAGCCGAGTGGGTTTTGGTCTGGCAGAGTGGGTTTGGGTCTAGCGGAGTGGGTTTGGGTCTAGCAGAGTAGGTTTGGGTTTAGCCGACTATGTTTGGGTCGAGCCGATTGGGTTTGGGTCTAGCCGAGTGGGTTTGGGACTTGCCGAGTGGGTTTGGGTCTAGCCAAGTGGGTTTGGGTCTAGCCGAGTGGGTTTGGGTCTAGCCGAGAGGGTTTGGGTCTAGCCGAGTGGGTTTGGGTTTGGCCGAGTGGGTTTGGGTCTAGCCGAGTGGGTTTGGGTCTAGCCGAGTGGGCTTGGGTCTAGCCGAGTGGGTTTGGGTCTAGCCGAGTGGGTTTTGGTCTAGCCGAGTGGGTTTCGGTCTAGCGGAGTGGGTTTGGGTCTAGCTGAGTGGGTTTGGGTCTAGCCGAGTGGGTTTGGTTCTAGCCGAGTGGGTTTGGGTCTAGCCGAGTGGGTTTGGGTCTAGCTGAGTGGGTTTGGGTCTAGCCGAGTGTGTTTGGGTCTAGCCGATTGGGTTTACGTCTAGCCGAGTGGGTTTGGGTCTAGCAGAGTAGGTTTGGGTTTAGCCGACTATGTTTGGGTCGAGCCGATTGGGTTTGGGTCTAGCCGAGTGGGTTTGGGACTTGCCGAGTGGGTTTGGGTCTAGCCAAGTGGGTTTGGGTCTAGCCGAGTGGGTTTGGGTCTAGCCGAGTGGGTTTGGGTCTAGCCGAGTGGGTTTGTGTTTGGCCGAGTGGGTTTGGGTCTAGCCGAGTGGGTTTGGGTCTAGCCGAGTGGGCTTGGGTCTAGCCGAGTGGGTTTGGGTCTAGCCGAGTGGGTTTTGGTCTAGCCGAGTGGGTTTCGGTCTAGCGGAGTGGGTTTGGGTCTAGCTGAGTGGGTTTGGGTCTAGCCGAGTGGGTTTGGTTCTAGCCGAGTGGGTTTGGGTCTAGCCGAGTGGGTTTGGGTCTAGCTGAGTGGGTTTGGGTCTAGCCGAGTGTGTTTGGGTCTAGCCGATTGGGTTTACGTCTAGCCGAGTGGGTTTGGGTCTAGCAGAGTGGGTTTGGGTGTAGCCGAGTGGGTTTGGGTCTAGCCGAGTGGGTTTGGGTCTAGACGAGTAGGTTTGGGTCTAGCCGAGTGGGTGTCGGTCTGGCCGAGTGGGTTTGGGTCTAGCGGAGTGGATTTGGGTCTAGCCGAGTCCGTTTGGGTCCAGCCGAGTGGGTTTGGGACTAGCGGAGTGGGTTTGGGTCTAGCGGAGTGGGTTTGGTTCTAGCGGAGTGGGTTTGGGTCTAGCCGATTGGGTTTGGGTCTAGCCGAGTGGGTTTGGGTCTGGCGGAGTGGGTTTGGGTCTAGTGGAGTGGGTTTGGGTCTAGCCGAGTGGGTTTGAGTCTATCCGAGTGGGTTTGGGTGTAGCTGAGTGGGTTTGGGTCGAGCCGAGTGGGTTTGGGTCTAGCCGAGAGGATTTGGGTGTAGCCGAGTGTGTTTGGATCTAGCCGTGTGGGTTTAGTTCTAGCCGAGTTGGGTTGGGTCTAGCCGAGTGGGTTTGGGACGAGCCGAGTGGGTTTGGGTCTAGCCGAGTGGGTTTGGGTCTAGCCGAGTGGTTTTGGTTCAAGCCGAGTGTATTTGGGCCTAGCCGAGTGGGGTTGGGACTAGCCGAGTGGGTTTGGGTCTAGCCGAGTGGGTTTGGGTCTTGCCGAGTGGTTTTGGTTCAAGCCGAGTGTATTTGGGTCTAGCCGAGTGGGTTTGGGTCTAGCCAAGTGGTTTTGGGTCTAGCCGAGTGGGTTTGGGTCTAGCGGAGTGGGTTTGGGTCTAGCCGAGTCCGTTTGGGTCTAGCCGAGTGGGTTTGGGACTAGCCGAGTGGGTTTGGGTCAAGCGGAGTGGGTTTGGTTCTAGCGGAGTGGGTTTGGCTCTAGCCGATTGGGTTTGGGTCTCGCCGAGTGGGTTTGGGTCTGGCGCAGTGGGTTTGGGTCTAGTGGAGTGGGTTTGGGTCTAGCCGAGTGGGTTTGGGTCTAGCCGAGTGGGTTTGGGTGTAGCCCAGTGGGTTTTGGTCTATCCGTGTGGGTTTGTGTCTAGCCGAGTGGGTTTGGGTCTAGCCGAGTGGGTTTGTGTCTAGCCAAGTGAGTTTGGGTCTAGTGGAGTGTGTTTGGGTGTAGCCGAGTGGGTTTGGGTCTAGCCGAGTGTGTTTGGCTCTAGCCGAGTGGGTTTACGTCTCGCCGAGTGGGTTTGGGTCTAGCGGAGTGGGTTTGGGTGTAGCCGAGTGGGTTTGGGTCTAGCCGAGTGGGTTTGGGTCTAGACGAGTGGGTTAGGGTCTACCCGAGTGGGTTTCGGTCTGGCCGAGTGGGTTTGGGTCTAGCGGAGTGGGTTTGGGTCTAGCCGAGTCCGTTTGGGTCCAGCCGAGTGGGTTTGGGACTAGCGGAGTGGGTTTGGGTCTGGCGGAGTGGGTTTGGGTCTAGCCGAGTGGGTTTGGGTCCAGCCGAGTGTGTTTGGGTGTCGCCGAGTGGGTTTGGGTTTGGCCGAGTGGGTTTGGGTGTAGCCGAGTGGGTTTGGGTCTAGCCGAATCGGTTTGGGTCTAGCCGAGTGGGTTTGGGTCTAGCCGAGTGGGTTTGGGTCTAGTGGAGTGGGTTTGGGTCTAGCGGAGTGGGTTTGGGTCTAGCCGAGTGGGTTTGGGTCTAGCCGAGTGGGTTTGGGTCTAGCCGAGTGGGTTTGGGTCTAGCCTAGTGGGTTTGGGTCTATCCGAGTGGGTTTGGGTCTAGCCGAGTCCGTTTGGGTCTAGCCGAGTGGGTTTGGGTCTAGCGGAGTGGGTTTGGGTCTAGCCGAGTGGGTTTGGGTCTAGCCGAGTCCGTTTGGGTCTAGCCGAGTGGGTTTGGGACTAGCCGAGTGGGTTTGGGTCTAGCGGAGTGGGTTTGGTACTAGCGGAGTGGGTTTGGGTCTAGCCGATTGGGTTTGGGTCTCGCCGAGTGGGTTTGGGTCTGGCGGAGTGGGTTTGGGTCTAGTGGAGTGGGTTTGGGTCTAGCCGAGTGGGTTTGGGTCTAGCCGAGTGGGTTTGGGTGTAGCCGAGTGGGTTTGTGTCTAGCCGAGTGGGTTTGTGTCTAGCCGAGTGGGTTTGGGTCTAGCCGAGTGGGTTTGGGTCTAGCCAAGTGAGTTTGGGTCTAGCGGAGTGTGTTTGGGTGTAGCCGAGTGGGTTTGGGTGTAGCCGAGTGGGTTTGGGTCTAGCCGAGTGGGTTTGGGTCTAGCCGAGTGGGTTTGTGTCTAGCCGAGTGGGTTTGGGTCTAGCCGAGTGGGTTTGGGTCTAGCCAAGTGAGTTTGGGTCTAGCGGAGTGTGTTTGGGTGTAGCCGAGTGGGTTTGGGTCTACCCGAGTGGGTTTTCGGTCTAGCCGAGTGGGTTTGGGTCTAGCTGAGTGGGTTTGGGTCTAGACGAATGGGTTAGGGTCTAGCCGAGTGGGTTTCGGTCTGGCCCAGTGGGTTTGGGTCCAGCGGAGTGGGTTTTGGTCTAGCCGAGTCCGTTTGGGTCTAGCCGAGTGGGTTTGGGACTAGCGGAGTGGGTTTGGGTCTAGCGGAGTGGGTTTGGTTGTAGCGGAGTGGGTTTGGGTCTAGCCGATTGGGTTTGGGTCTAGCCGAGTGGGTTTGGGTCTAGCCGAGTGGGTTTGTGTCTAGCCGAGTGGGTTTGGGTCTAGCCGAGTGGGTTTGGGTCTAGCCAAGTGAGTTTGGGTCTAGCGGAGTGTGTTTGGGTGTAGCCGAGTGGGTTTGGGTGTAGCCGAGTGGGTTTGGGTCTAGCCGAGTGGGTTTGGGTCTAGCCGAGTGGGTTTGTGTCTAGCCGAGTGGGTTTGGGTCTAGCCGAGTGGGTTTGGGTCTAGCCAAGTGAGTTTGGGTCTAGCGGAGTGTGTTTGGGTGTAGCCGAGTGGGTTTGGGTCTAGCCGAGTGGGTTTGGGTCTAGCCGAGTGGGTTTGGGTCTAGCCGAGTGGGTTTGTGTCTAACCGAGTGGGTTTGGGTCTAGCCGAGTGGGTTTGGGTCTAGCCAAGTGAGTTTGGGTCTAGCGGAGTGTGTTTGGGTGTAGCCGAGTGGGTTTGGGTCTACCCGAGTGGGTTTTCGGTCTAGCCGAGTGGGTTTGGGTCTAGCTGAGTGGGTTTGGGTCTAGACGAATGGGTTAGGGTCTAGCCGAGTGGGTTTCGGTCTGGCCCAGTGGGTTTGGGTCCAGCGGAGTGGGTTTTTGTCTAGCCGAGTCCGTTTGGGTCTAGCCGAGTGGGTTTGGGACTAGCGGAGTGGGTTTGGGTCTAGCCGATTGGGTTTGGGTCTCGCCGAGTGGGTTTGGGTCTGGCGGAGTGGGTTTGGGTCTAGTGGAGTGGGTTTGGGTCTAGCCGAGTGGGTTTGGGTCTAGCCGAGTGGGTTTGGGTGTAGCCGAGTGGGTTTGGGTCTAGCCGAGTGGGTTTGGGTCTAGCCAAGTGAGTTTGGGTCTAGCGGAGTGTGTTTGGGTGTAGCCGAGTGGGTTTGGGTCTAGCCGAGTGGGTTTGGGTCTAGTAGAGTGGGTTTGGGTCTAGCCGAGTGTGTTTGGGTCTAGTCGAGTGGGTTTGGGACTAGCTGAATGGGTTTGGGTCTAGCCGAGTGGGTTTGGGTCTAGCCGAGTGGGTTTGGGTTTGGCCGAGTGGGTTTGGGTGTAGCCGAGTGGGTTTGGGTCTAGCCGAAACGGTTTGGGTCTAGCCGAGTGGGTTTTGGTCTGGCAGAGTGGGTTTGGGTCTAGCGGAGTGGGTTTGGGTCTAGCAGAGTAGGTTTGGGTTTAGCCGACTATGTTTGGGTCGAGCCGATTGGGTTTGGGTCTAGCCGAGTGGGTTTGGGACTTGCCGAGTGGGTTTGGGTCTAGCCAAGTGGGTTTGGGTCTAGCCGAGTGGGTTTGGGTCTAGCCGAGAGGGTTTGGGTCTAGCCGAGTGGGTTTGGGTTTGGCCGAGTGGGTTTGGGTCTAGCCGAGTGGGTTTGGGTCTAGCCGAGTGGGCTTGGGTCTAGCCGAGTGGGTTTGGGTCTAGCCGAGTGGGTTTTGGTCTAGCCGAGTGGGTTTCGGTCTAGCGGAGTGGGTTTGGGTCTAGCTGAGTGGGTTTGGGTCTAGCCGAGTGGGTTTGGTTCTAGCCGAGTGGGTTTGGGTCTAGCCGAGTGGGTTTGGGTCTAGCTGAGTGGGTTTGGGTCTAGCCGAGTGTGTTTGGGTCTAGCCGATTGGGTTTACGTCTAGCCGAGTGGGTTTGGGTCTAGCAGAGTAGGTTTGGGTTTAGCCGACTATGTTTGGGTCGAGCCGATTGGGTTTGGGTCTAGCCGAGTGGGTTTGGGACTTGCCGAGTGGGTTTGGGTCTAGCCAAGTGGGTTTGGGTCTAGCCGAGTGGGTTTGGGTCTAGCCGAGTGGGTTTGGGTCTAGCCGAGTGGGTTTGGGTTTGGCCGAGTGGGTTTGGGTCTAGCCGAGTGGGTTTGGGTCTAGCCGAGTGGGCTTGGGTCTAGCCGAGTGGGTTTGGGTCTAGCCGAGTGGGTTTTGGTCTAGCCGAGTGGGTTTCGGTCTAGCGGAGTGGGTTTGGGTCTAGCTGAGTGGGTTTGGGTCTAGCCGAGTGGGTTTGGTTCTAGCCGAGTGGGTTTGGGTCTAGCCGAGTGGGTTTGGGTCTAGCTGAGTGGGTTTGGGTCTAGCCGAGTGTGTTTGGGTCTAGCCGATTGGGTTTACGTCTAGCCGAGTGGGTTTGGGTCTAGCAGAGTGGGTTTGGGTGTAGCCGAGTGGGTTTGGGTCTAGCCGAGTGGGTTTGGGTCTAGACGAGTAGGTTTGGGTCTAGCCGAGTGGGTGTCGGTCTGGCCGAGTGGGTTTGGGTCTAGCGGAGTGGATTTGGGTCTAGCCGAGTCCGTTTGGGTCCAGCCGAGTGGGTTTGGGACTAGCGGAGTGGGTTTGGGTCTAGCGGAGTGGGTTTGGTTCTAGCGGAGTGGGTTTGGGTCTAGCCGATTGGGTTTGGGTCTAGCCGAGTGGGTTTGGGTCTGGCGGAGTGGGTTTGGGTCTAGTGGAGTGGGTTTGGGTCTAGCCGAGTGGGTTTGAGTCTATCCGAGTGGGTTTGGGTGTAGCTGAGTGGGTTTGGGTCGAGCCGAGTGGGTTTGGGTCTAGCCGAGAGGATTTGGGTGTAGCCGAGTGTGTTTGGATCTAGCCGTGTGGGTTTAGTTCTAGCCGAGTTGGGTTGGGTCTAGCCGAGTGGGTTTGGGACGAGCCGAGTGGGTTTGGGTCTAGCCGAGTGGGTTTGGGTCTAGCCGAGTGGTTTTGGTTCAAGCCGAGTGTATTTGGGCCTAGCCGAGTGGGGTTGGGACTAGCCGAGTGGGTTTGGGTCTAGCCGAGTGGGTTTGGGTCTTGCCGAGTGGTTTTGGTTCAAGCCGAGTGTATTTGGGTCTAGCCGAGTGGGTTTGGGTCTAGCCAAGTGGTTTTGGGTCTAGCCGAGTGGGTTTGGGTCTAGCGGAGTGGGTTTGGGTCTAGCCGAGTCCGTTTGGGTCTAGCCGAGTGGGTTTGGGACTAGCCGAGTGGGTTTGGGTCAAGCGGAGTGGGTTTGGTTCTAGCGGAGTGGGTTTGGCTCTAGCCGATTGGGTTTGGGTCTCGCCGAGTGGGTTTGGGTCTGGCGCAGTGGGTTTGGGTCTAGTGGAGTGGGTTTGGGTCTAGCCGAGTGGGTTTGGGTCTAGCCGAGTGGGTTTGGGTGTAGCCCAGTGGGTTTTGGTCTATCCGTGTGGGTTTGTGTCTAGCCGAGTGGGTTTGGGTCTAGCCGAGTGGGTTTGTGTCTAGCCAAGTGAGTTTGGGTCTAGTGGAGTGTGTTTGGGTGTAGCCGAGTGGGTTTGGGTCTAGCCGAGTGTGTTTGGCTCTAGCCGAGTGGGTTTACGTCTCGCCGAGTGGGTTTGGGTCTAGCGGAGTGGGTTTGGGTGTAGCCGAGTGGGTTTGGGTCTAGCCGAGTGGGTTTGGGTCTAGACGAGTGGGTTAGGGTCTACCCGAGTGGGTTTCGGTCTGGCCGAGTGGGTTTGGGTCTAGCGGAGTGGGTTTGGGTCTAGCCGAGTCCGTTTGGGTCCAGCCGAGTGGGTTTGGGACTAGCGGAGTGGGTTTGGGTCTGGCGGAGTGGGTTTGGGTCTAGCCGAGTGGGTTTGGGTCCAGCCGAGTGTGTTTGGGTGTCGCCGAGTGGGTTTGGGTTTGGCCGAGTGGGTTTGGGTGTAGCCGAGTGGGTTTGGGTCTAGCCGAATCGGTTTGGGTCTAGCCGAGTGGGTTTGGGTCTAGCCGAGTGGGTTTGGGTCTAGTGGAGTGGGTTTGGGTCTAGCGGAGTGGGTTTGGGTCTAGCCGAGTGGGTTTGGGTCTAGCCGAGTGGGTTTGGGTCTAGCCGAGTGGGTTTGGGTCTAGCCTAGTGGGTTTGGGTCTATCCGAGTGGGTTTGGGTCTAGCCGAGTCCGTTTGGGTCTAGCCGAGTGGGTTTGGGTCTAGCGGAGTGGGTTTGGGTCTAGCCGAGTGGGTTTGGGTCTAGCCGAGTCCGTTTGGGTCTAGCCGAGTGGGTTTGGGACTAGCCGAGTGGGTTTGGGTCTAGCGGAGTGGGTTTGGTACTAGCGGAGTGGGTTTGGGTCTAGCCGATTGGGTTTGGGTCTCGCCGAGTGGGTTTGGGTCTGGCGGAGTGGGTTTGGGTCTAGTGGAGTGGGTTTGGGTCTAGCCGAGTGGGTTTGGGTCTAGCCGAGTGGGTTTGGGTGTAGCCGAGTGGGTTTGTGTCTAGCCGAGTGGGTTTGTGTCTAGCCGAGTGGGTTTGGGTCTAGCCGAGTGGGTTTGGGTCTAGCCAAGTGAGTTTGGGTCTAGCGGAGTGTGTTTGGGTGTAGCCGAGTGGGTTTGGGTGTAGCCGAGTGGGTTTGGGTCTAGCCGAGTGGGTTTGGGTCTAGCCGAGTGGGTTTGTGTCTAGCCGAGTGGGTTTGGGTCTAGCCGAGTGGGTTTGGGTCTAGCCAAGTGAGTTTGGGTCTAGCGGAGTGTGTTTGGGTGTAGCCGAGTGGGTTTGGGTCTACCCGAGTGGGTTTTCGGTCTAGCCGAGTGGGTTTGGGTCTAGCTGAGTGGGTTTGGGTCTAGACGAATGGGTTAGGGTCTAGCCGAGTGGGTTTCGGTCTGGCCCAGTGGGTTTGGGTCCAGCGGAGTGGGTTTTGGTCTAGCCGAGTCCGTTTGGGTCTAGCCGAGTGGGTTTGGGACTAGCGGAGTGGGTTTGGGTCTAGCGGAGTGGGTTTGGTTGTAGCGGAGTGGGTTTGGGTCTAGCCGATTGGGTTTGGGTCTAGCCGAGTGGGTTTGGGTCTAGCCGAGTGGGTTTGTGTCTAGCCGAGTGGGTTTGGGTCTAGCCGAGTGGGTTTGGGTCTAGCCAAGTGAGTTTGGGTCTAGCGGAGTGTGTTTGGGTGTAGCCGAGTGGGTTTGGGTGTAGCCGAGTGGGTTTGGGTCTAGCCGAGTGGGTTTGGGTCTAGCCGAGTGGGTTTGTGTCTAGCCGAGTGGGTTTGGGTCTAGCCGAGTGGGTTTGGGTCTAGCCAAGTGAGTTTGGGTCTAGCGGAGTGTGTTTGGGTGTAGCCGAGTGGGTTTGGGTCTACCCGAGTGGGTTTTCGGTCTAGCCGAGTGGGTTTGGGTCTAGCTGAGAGGGTTTGGGTCTAGACGAATGGGTTAGGGTCTAGCCGAGTGGGTTTCGGTCTGGCCCAGTGGGTTTGGGTCCAGCGGAGTGGGTTTTGGTCTAGCCGAGTCCGTTTGGGTCTAGCCGAGTGGGTTTGGGACTAGCGGAGTGGGTTTGGGTCTAGCGGAGTGGGTTTGGTTGTAGCGGAGTGGGTTTGGGTCTAGCCGATTGGGTTTGGGTCTAGCCGAGTGGGTTTGGGTCTGGCCGAGTGGGTTTGGGTCTAGCCGAGTGTGTTTGGGTCTAGCCGAGTGGGTTTGCGTCTAGCCGAGTGGGTTTGGGTCTAGCGGAGGGGGGTTGGGTGTAGCCGATTGGGTTTGGTTCGAGCCGAGTGGGTTTGAGTCTAGACGAGTGGGTTTGGGTCTAGCCGAGTGGGTTTGGGTTTGGCCGAGTGGGTTTGGGTCTAGCCGAGTGGGTTTGGGTCTAGCCGAGTGGGCTTGGGTCTAGCCGAGTGGGTTTGGGTCTAGCCGAGTGGGTTTTGGTCTAGCCGAGTGGGTTTCGGTCTAGCGGAGTGGGTTTGGGTCTAGCTGAGTGGGTTTGGGTCTAGCCGAGTGGGTTTGGTTCTAGCCGAGTGGGTTTGGGTCTAGCCGAGTGGGTTTGGGTCTAGCTGAGTGGGTTTGGGTCTAGCCGAGTGTGTTTGGGTCTAGCCGATTGGGTTTACGTCTAGCCGAGTGGGTTTGGGTCTAGCAGAGTGGGTTTGGGTGTAGCCGAGTGGGTTTGGGTCTAGCCGAGTGGGTTTGGGTCTAGACGAGTAGGTTTGGGTCTAGCCGAGTGGGTGTCGGTCTGGCCGAGTGGGTTTGGGTCTAGCGGAGTGGATTTGGGTCTAGCCGAGTCCGTTTGGGTCTAGCCGAGTGGGTTTGGGACTAGCGGAGTGGGTTTGGGTCTAGCGGAGTGGGTTTGGTTCTAGCGGAGTGGGTTTGGGTCTAGCCGATTGGGTTTGGGTCTAGCCGAGTGGGTTTGGGTCTGGCGGAGTGGGTTTGGGTCTAGTGGAGTGGGTTTGGGTCTAGCCGAGTGGGTTTGAGTCTATCCGAGTGGGTTTGGGTGTAGCTGAGTGGGTTTGGGTCGAGCCGAGTGGGTTTGGGTCTAGCCGAGAGGGTTTGGGTGTAGCCGAGTGTGTTTGGATCTAGCCGTGTGGGTTTAGTTCTAGCCGAGTTGGGTTGGGTCTAGCCGAGTGGGTTTGGGACGAGCCGAGTGGGTTTGGGTCTAGCCGAGTGGGTTTGGGTCTAGCCGAGTGGTTTTGGTTCAAGCCGAGTGTATTTGGGCCTAGCCGAGTGGGGTTGGGACTAGCCGAGTGGGTTTGGGTCTAGCCGAGTGGGTTTGGGTCTTGCCGAGTGGTTTTGGTTCAAGCCGAGTGTATTTGGGTCTAGCCGAGTGGGTTTGGGTCTAGCCAAGTGGTTTTGGGTCTAGCCGAGTGGGTTTGGGTCTAGCGGAGTGGGTTTGGGTCTAGCCGAGTCCGTTTGGGTCTAGCCGAGTGGGTTTGGGACTAGCCGAGTGGGTTTGGGTCAAGCGGAGTGGGTTTGGTTCTAGCGGAGTGGGTTTGGCTCTAGCCGATTGGGTTTGGGTCTCGCCGAGTGGGTTTGGGTCTGGCGCAGTGGGTTTGGGTCTAGTGGAGTGGGTTTGGGTCTAGCCGAGTGGGTTTGGGTCTAGCCGAGTGGGTTTGGGTGTAGCCCAGTGGGTTTTGGTCTATCCGTGTGGGTTTGTGTCTAGCCGAGTGGGTTTGGGTCTAGCCGAGTGGGTTTGTGTCTAGCCAAGTGAGTTTGGGTCTAGTGGAGTGTGTTTGGGTGTAGCCGAGTGGGTTTGGGTCTAGCCGAGTGTGTTTGGCTCTAGCCGAGTGGGTTTACGTCTAGCCGAGTGGGTTTGGGTCTAGCGGAGTGGGTTTGGGTGTAGCCGAGTGGGTTTGGGTCTAGCCGAGTGGGTTTGGGTCTAGACGAGTGGGTTAGGGTCTACCCGAGTGGGTTTCGGTCTGGCCGAGTGGGTTTGGGTCTAGCGGAGTGGGTTTGGGTCTAGCCGAGTCCGTTTGGGTCCAGCCGAGTGGGTTTGGGACTAGCGGAGTGGGTTTGGGTCTGGCGGAGTGGGTTTGGGTCTAGCCGAGTGGGTTTGGGTCCAGCCGATTGTGTTTGGGTGTCGCCGAGTGGGTTTGGGTTTGGCCGAGTGGGTTTGGGTGTAGCCGAGTGGGTTTGGGTCTAGCCGAATCGGTTTGGGTCTAGCCGAGTGGGTTTGGGTCTAGCCGAGTGGGTTTGGGTCTAGTGGAGTGGGTTTGGGTCTAGCGGAGTGGGTTTGGGTCTAGCCGAGTGGGTTTGGGTCTAGCCGAGTGGGTTTGGGTCTAGCCGAGTGGGTTTGGGTCTAGCCTAGTGGGTTTGGGTCTATCCGAGTGGGTTTGGGTCTAGCCGAGTCCGTTTGGGTCTAGCCGAGTGGGTTTGGGTCTAGCGGAGTGGGTTTGGGTCTAGCCGAGTGGGTTTGGGTCTAGCCGAGTCTGTTTGGGTCTAGCCGAGTGGGTTTGGGACTAGCCGAGTGGGTTTGGGTCTAGCGGAGTGGGTTTGGTACTAGCGGAGTGGGTTTGGGTCTAGCCGATTGGGTTTGGGTCTCGCCGAGTGGGTTTGGGTCTGGCGGAGTGGGTTTGGGTCTAGTGGAGTGGGTTTGGGTCTAGCCGAGTGGGTTTGGGTCTAGCCGAGTGGGTTTGGGTGTAGCCGAGTGGGTTTGGGTCTAGCCGAGTGGGTTTGTGTCTAGCCGAGTGGGTTTGGGTCTAGCCGAGTGGGTTTGGGTCTAGCCAAGTGAGTTTGGGTCTAGCGGAGTGTGTTTGGGTGTAGCCGAGTGGGTTTGGGTGTAGCCGAGTGGGTTTGGGTCTAGCCGAGTGGGTTTGGGTCTAGCCGAGTGGGTTTGTTTCTAGCCGAGTGGGTTTGGGTCTAGCCGAGTGGGTTTGGGTCTAGCCAAGTGAGTTTGGGTCTAGCGGAGTGTGTTTGGGTGTAGCCGAGTGGGTTTGGGTCTACCCGAGTGGGTTTTCGGTCTAGCCGAGTGGGTTTGGGTCTAGCTGAGTGGGTTTGGGTCTAGACGAATGGGTTAGGGTCTAGCCGAGTGGGTTTCGGTCTGGCCTAGTGGGTTTGGGTCCAGCGGAGTGGGTTTTGGTCTAGCCGAGTCCGTTTGGGTCTAGCCGAGTGGGTTTGGGACTAGCGGAGTGGGTTTGGGTCTAGCGGAGTGGGTTTGGTTGTAGCGGAGTGGGTTTGGGTCTAGCCGATTGGGTTTGGGTCTAGCCGAGTGGGTTTGGGTCTAGCCGAGTGGATTTGTGTCTAGCCGAGTGGGTTTGGGTCTAGCCGAGTGGGTTTGGGTCTAGCCAAGTGAGTTTGGGTCTAGCGGAGTGTGTTTGGGTGTAGCCGAGTGGGTTTGGGTGTAGCCGAGTGGGTTTGGGTCTAGCCGAGTGGGTTTGGGTCTAGCCGAGTGGGTTTGTGTCTAGCCGAGTGGGTTTGGGTCTAGCCGAGTGGGTTTGGGTCTAGCCAAGTGAGTTTGGGTCTAGCGGAGTGTGTTTGGGTGTAGCCGAGTGGGTTTGGGTCTACCCGAGTGGGTTTTCGGTCTAGCCGAGTGGGTTTGGGTCTAGCTGAGAGGGTTTGGGTCTAGACGAATGGGTTAGGGTCTAGCCGAGTGGGTTTCGGTCTGGCCCAGTGGGTTTGGGTCCAGCGGAGTGGGTTTTGGTCTAGCCGAGTCCGTTTGGGTCTAGCCGAGTGGGTTTGGGACTAGCGGAGTGGGTTTGGGTCTAGCGGAGTGGGTTTGGTTGTAGCGGAGTGGGTTTGGGTCTAGCCGATTGGGTTTGGGTCTAGCCGAGTGGGTTTGGGTCTGGCCGAGTGGGTTTGGGTCTAGCCGAGTGTGTTTGGGTCTAGCCGAGTGGGTTTGCGTCTAGCCGAGTGGGTTTGGGTCTAGCGGAGGGGGGTTGGGTGTAGCCGATTGGGTTTGGTTCGAGCCGAGTGGGTTTGAGTCTAGACGAGTGGGTTTGGGTCTAGCCGAGTGGGTTTGGTTCTAGCGGAGTGGGTTTGGGTCTAGCCGATTGGGTTTCTGTCTCGCCGAGTGGGTTTGAGTCTAGCGGAGTGGGTTTGGGTCTAGTGGAGTGGGTTTGGGTCTAGCCGAGTGGGTTTGGGTCTAGCCGAGTGGGTTTGGGTGTAGCCGAGTGGGTTTGGGTCTAGCCGAGTGGGTTTGGGTCTAGCCGAGTGGGTTTGGGTCTAGCCGAGTGGGTTTGGGTCTAGCCAAGTGAGTTTGCGTCTGGCGGAGTGTGTTTGGGTGTAGCCGAGTGGGTTTGGGTCTACCCGAGTGGGTTTGGGTCTAGCCGAGTGGGTTTGGGTCTAGCTGAGTGGGTTTGGGTCTAGCCGAGTGTGTTTGGGTCTAGCCGAGTGGGTTTACGTCTAGCCGAGTGGGTTTGGGTCTAGCGGAGTGGGTTTGTGTGTAACCGAGTGGGTTTGGGTCTAGCCGAGTGGGTTTGGGTCTAGACGAGTGGGTTAGGGTCTAGCCGAGTGGGTTTCGGTCTGGCCGAGTGGGTTTGGGTCTAGCGGAGTGGGTTTTGGTCTAGCCGAGTCCGTTTGGGTCTAGCCGAGTGGGTTTGGGACTAGCGGAGTGGGTTTGGGTCTAGCGGAGTGGGTTTGGTTCTAGCGGAGTGGGTTTGGGTCTAGCCGATTGGGTTTGGGTCTAGCCGAGTGGGTTTGGGTCTGGCCGAGTGGGTTTGGGTCTAGCGGAGTGGGTTTGGGTGTAGCCGAGTGGGTTTGGGTCTAGCTGAGTGGGTTTGGGTCTAGCCGAGTGGGATTGGGTCTAGCCGAGTGGGTTTGGGTCTAGCCGTGTGTGTTTGGGTCTAGCCGAGTGGGTTTGCGTCTACCCGAGTGGGTTTGGGTCTAGCGGACGGGGTTTGGGTGTAGCCGATTGGGTTTGGTTCGAGCCGAGTGGGTTTGAGTCTAGACGAGTGGGTTTGGGTCTAGCCGAGTGGGCTTCAGTGTAGCCGAGTGGGTTTGGGTCTAGCGGAGTGGGTTTGGGTCTAGCGGAGTGGGTTTGGGTCTAGCAGAGTGGGTTTGTGTGTAGCCGAGTGGGTTTGGGTCTAGCCGAGTGGGTTTGGGTCTAGCCGATTGTGTTTGGGTCTAGCCGAGTGGGTTTCGGACTAGCCGAGTGGGTTTGGGTCTAGCGGAGTGGGTTTGGTTCTAGCGGAGTGGGTTTGCGTCTAGCCGATTGGGTTTGGGTCTCGCCGAGTAGGTTTGCGTCTGGCGGAGTGGGCTTGGGTCTAGTGGAGTGGGTTTGGGTCTAGCCGAGTGGGTTTGGGTCTAGCTATGTGGGTTTGGGTGTAGCCGAGTGGGTTTGGGTCTAGCCGAGTGGGTTTGGGTGTAGCTAAGTGGGTTTGGGTCTAGCGGAATGGGTTTGGGTGTAGCCGAGTGGGTTTGGGTCTAGCCGATTGGGTTTGGGTCTAGCCGAGTGGGATTGGGTCTAGCCGAGTGGGTTTGGGTCTAGCCGAGTGTTTTTGGGTCTAGTCGAGTGGGTTTGGGACTAGCCGAGTGGGTTTGGGTCTAGCCGATTTGGTTTGGGTTTGGCCGAGTGGGTTTGGGTGTAGCCGAGTGGGTTTGGGTCTAGCCAAATCGGTTTGGGTCTAGCCGAGTGGGTTTGGGTCTAGCCGAGTTGGTTTGGGTGTAGCCGAGTGGGTTTGGGTCTAGCTGAGTGGGTTTGGGTCTAGCCGAGTGGGATTGGGTCCAGCCGAGTGGGTTTGGGTCTAGCCGAGTGGGATTGGGTCCAGCCGAGTGGGTTTGGGTCTAGCCGAGTGTGTTTGGGTCTAGCCGAGTGGGTTTGCGTCTAGCCGAGTGGGTTTGGGTCTAGCGGAGGGGGGTTGGGTGTAGCCGATTGGGTTTGGTTCGAGCCGAGTGGGTTTGAGTCTAGACGAGTGGGTTTGGGTCTAGCCGAGTGGGTTTGGTTCTAGCGGAGTGGGTTTGGGTCTAGCCGATTGGGTTTCTGTCTCGCCGAGTGGGTTTGAGTCTAGCGGAGTGGGTTTGGGTCTAGTGGAGTGGGTTCGGGTCTAGCCGAGTGGGTTTGGGTCTAGCCGAGTGGGTTTGGGTGTAGCCGAGTGGGTTTGGGTCTAGCCGAGTGGGTTTGGGTCTAGCCGAGTGGGTTTGGGTCTAGCCGAGTGGGTTTGGGTCTAGCCAAGTGAGTTTGCGTCTGGCGGAGTGTGTTTGGGTGTAGCCGAGTGGGTTTGGGTCTACCCGAGTGGGTTTGGGTCTAGCCGAGTGGGTTTGGGTCTAGCTGAGTGGGTTTGGGTCTAGCCGAGTGGGTTTGGGTCTAGCCGAGTGGGTTTGGGTGTAGCCGAGTGGGTTTGGGTCTAGCCGAGTGGGTTTGGGTCTAGCCGAGTGGGTTTGGGTCTAGCCGAGTGGGTTTGGGTCTAGCCAAGTGAGTTTGCGTCTGGCGGAGTGTGTTTGGGTGTAGCCAAGTGGGTTTTGGTCTAGCCGCGTGGGTGTGGGTCTAGCCGAGTGGGTTTGGGTCTAGCCAAGTGGGTTTGGGTGTAGCCGAATGGGTTTGGGTCTATACGAGTGGGTTTGCGTCTAGCCGAGTGGGTTTGGGTCTAGCCGAGTGGGTTTGGGTCTAGCGGAGTGGGTTTGGGTGTAGCCGAGTGGGTTTGGGTCTAGCCCAGTGGGTTTGGGTCTACCCGAGTGGGTTTGCATCTAGCCGAGTGGGTTTGGGTCTAGCCGAGTGGGTGTGGGTCTAGCCGAGTGGGTTTGGGTCTAGCCAAGTTGGTTTGGGTCTAGCCGAGTGGGTTTGGGTCTATACGAGTGTGTTTGCCTCTAGCCGAGTGGGTTTGGGTCTAGCCGAGTGGGTTTGGGTCTAGCGGAGTGGGTTTGGGTGTAGCCGAGTGGGTTTGGGTCTAGCCCAGTGGGTTTGGGTCTACCCGAGTGGGTTTGCATCTAGCCGAGTGGGTTTGGGTCTAGCCGAGTGGGTGTGGGTCTAGCCGAGTGGGTTTGGGTCTAGCCGATTGGGTTTGGGTCTAGCTGAGTGGGTTTGGGTCTGGCCGAGTGGGTTTGGGTCTAGCGGAGTGGGTTTGGGTGTAGCCGAGTGGGTTTTGGTCTAGCCGAGTGGGTTTGGGTCTAGCCGAGTGGGTTTGGGTCTAGCCGAGTGGGTTTGGGTCTTGCCGAGTGGGTTTGGGGCTAGCGGAGTGGGTTTGGGTGTAGCCGAGTGGGCTTGGGTCTAGCGGAGCGGGTTTGGGTGTAGCCGAGTGGGTTTGGGTCTAGCCGAGTGGGTTTGGGTATAGCCGACTGGGTTTGGCTCTAGCCGAGTGGGTTTGGGTCTAGCCGAGTGGGTTTGGGTCTAGCCGAGTGGGTTTACGTCTAGCCGAGTGGGTTTGGGTCTGGCGGAGTGGGTTTGGGTCTAGCGGAGTGGGTTAGGGTCTAGTGGAGTGGGTTTGGGTCCAGCGGAGTGGGTTTGGGTCTAGCCGAATGGGTTTGCGTCTACCCGAGTGCGTTTGGGTCTAGCCGAGTGGGTTTGGGTCTAGCCGAATGGGTTTGGGTCTAGCCGAGTGGGTTTGGGTGTAGCCGAGTGGGTTTGGGTCTAGCGGAGTGGGTTTGGGTGTAGCCGTGTGGGTTTGGGTCTAGCCGAGTGGGTTTGGGTCGAGCCGAGTGGGTTTGGGTCTAGCCGAGTGGGTTTGGGTCTAGCCGAGTGGGTTTGGGTCTGGCCGAGTGGGTTTGGGTCTAGCCGAGTGGGTTTGGGTCTAGCCGAGTGGGTTTGGGTCTCGCCGAGTGGGTTTGGGTCTAGCCGAGTGGTTTGGGTCTAGCCGAGTTGGTTTGGCTCCAGCCGAGTGGGTTTGGGTCTAGCCGAGTGGGTTTGGGTCTAGCCGAGTGGGTTTGGGTCTAGCCGAGTGGGTTTGGGTCTAGCCGAGTTAGTTTGGGTGTAGCCGAGTGGGTTTGGGTCTAGCCGAGTGGGTTTGGGTCTGGCCGAGTTAGTTTGGGTGTTGCCTAGTGGGTTTGGGTCTAGCCGAGCAGGTTTGGGTCTAGCCGAGTGGGTTTGGGTCTAGCCGAGTTGGTTTGGGTCTAGCCGAGTGGGTTTGGGTCTAGCCGAGTGGGTTTGGGTCAAGCGGAGTGGGTTTGGGTCAAGCGGAGTTGGTATGGGTCTAGCGGAGTGGGTTTGGGTCTAGCGGAGTGGGTTTGGGTGTAGCCGAGTGGGTTTGGGTCTAGCCGAGTGGGTTTGGGTCTACCCGAGTGGGTTTGCGTCTAGCCGAGTGGGTTTGGGTCTAGCCGAGTGGGTGTGGGTCTAGCCGAGTGGGTTTGGGTCTAGCCAAGTGGGTTTGGGTGTAGCCGAATGGGTTTGGGTCTATACGAGTGGGTTTGCGTCTAGCCGAGTGGGTTTGGGTCTAGCCGAGTGGGTTTGGGTCTAGCGGAGTGGGTTTGGGTGTAGCCGAGTGGGTTTGGGTCTAGCCCAGTGGGTTTGGGTCTACCCGAGTGGGTTTGCATCTGGCCGAGTGGGTTTGGGTCTAGCCGAGTGGGTGTGGGTCTAGCCGAGTGGGTTTGGGTCTAGCCAAGTTGGTTTGGGTCTAGCCGAGTGGGTTTGGGTCGATACGAGTGGGTTTGCCTCTAGCCGAGTGGGTTTGGGTCTAGCCGAGTGGGTTTGGGTCTAGCGGAGTGGGTTTGGGTGTAGCCGATTGGGTTTGGGTCTAGCCCAGTGGGTTTGGGTCTACCCGAGTGGGTTTGCATCTAGCCGAGTGGGTTTGGGTCTAGCCGAGTGGGTGTGGGTCTAGCCGAGTGGGTTTGGGTCTAGCCGATTGGGTTTGGGTCTAGCTGAGTGGGTTTGGGTCTGGCCGAGTGGGTTTGGGTCTAGCGGAGTGGGTTTGGGTGTTGCCGAGTGGGTTTGGGTCTAGCCGAGTGGGTTTGGGTCTAGCCGAGTGGGTTTGGGTCTAGCCGAGTGGGTTTGTGTCTAGCCGAGTGGGTTTGGGTCTTGCCGAGTGGGTTTGGGGCTAGCGGAGTGGGTTTGGGTGTAGCCGAGTGGGTTTGGGTCTAGCGGAGCGGGTTTGGGTGTAGCCGTGTGGGTTTGGGTCTAGCCGAGTGGGTTTGGGTATAGCCGCTGGGTTTGGCTCTAGCCGAGTGGGTTTGGGTCTAGCCGAGTGGGTTTGGGTCTAGCCGAGTGGGTTTACGTCTAGCCGAGTGGGTTTGGGTCTAGCGGAGTGGGTTTGGGAGTAGCCGAGTGGGTTTGGGTCTAGCCGAGTGGGTTTGCGTCTAGCCGAGTGGGTGTGGGTCAAGCCGAGTGGGTTTGGATCTAGCCGAGTGGGTTTTGGTCTAGCCGAGTGGGTTTGGGTCTAGCCGAGTGGGTTTGGGTCTAGCCGAGTGGGTTTGGGCCTAGCCGAGTGGGTTTGGGTCTACCGGAGTGGGTTTGGGTGTAGCGGAGTGGGTTTGGGTGTAGCTGAGTGGGTGTGGGACCAGCCGAGTGGGTTTGGGTCTAGCCGAGTGGGTTTGGGTCTAGCCCAGTGGGTTTGGGTCTACCCGAGTGGGTTTGCATCTGGCCGAGTGGGTTTGGGTCTAGCCGAGTGGGTGTGGGTCTAGCCGAGTGGGTTTGGGTCTAGCCAAGTTGGTTTGGGTCTAGCCGAGTGGGTTTGGGTCGATACGAGTGGGTTTGCCTCTAGCCGAGTGGGTTTGGGTCTAGCCGAGTGGGTTTGGGTCTAGCGGAGTGGGTTTGGGTGTAGCCGATTGTGTTTGGGTCTAGCCCAGTGGGTTTGGGTCTACCCGAGTGGGTTTGCATCTAGCCGAGTGGGTTTGGGTCTAGCCGAGTGGGTGTGGGTCTAGCCGAGTGGGTTTGGGTCTAGCCGATTGGGTTTGGGTCTAGCTGAGTGGGTTTGGGTCTGGCCGAGTGGGTTTGGGTCTAGCGGAGTGGGTTTGGGTGTAGCCGAGTGGGTTTGGGTCTAGCCGAGTGGGTTTGGGTCTAGCCGAGTGGGTTTGGGTCTAGCCGAGTGGGTTTGTGTCTAGCCGAGTGGGTTTGGGTCTTGCCGAGTGGGTTTGGGGCTAGCGGAGTGGGTTTGGGTGTAGCCGAGTGGGTTTGGGTCTAGCGGAGCGGGTTTGGGTGTAGCCGTGTGGGTTTGGGTCTAGCCGAGTGGGTTTGGGTATAGCCGCTGGGTTTGGCTCTAGCCGAGTGGGTTTGGGTCTAGCCGAGTGGGTTTGGGTCTAGCCGAGTGGGTTTACGTCTAGCCGAGTGGGTTTGGGTCTAGCGGAGTGGGTTTGGGTGTAGCCGAGTGGGTTTGGGTCTAGCCGAGTGGGTTTGGGTCTAGCCGAGTGGGTGTGGGTCAAGCCGAGTGGGTTTGGATCTAGCCGAGTGGGTTTTGGTCTAGCCGAGTGGGTTTGGGTCTAGCCGAGTGGGTTTGGGTCTAGCCGAGTGGGTTTGGGCCTAGCCGAGTGGGTTTGGGTCTACCGGAGTGGGTTTGGGTGTAGCGGAGTGGGTTTGGGTGTAGCTGAGTGGGTGTGGGACCAGCCGAGTGGGTTTGGGTCTAGCCGAGTGGGTTTGGGTCTTGCCGAATGGGTTTGGGTCTACCCGAGTGGGTTTGGGTCTAGCCGAGTGGGTTTGCTTCTAGCCGAATGGGTTTGGGTCTAGCCGAGTGGGTTTGGGTGCAGACGAGTGGGTTTGAGTCTAGCGGAGTGGGTTTGGGTGTAGCCGAGTGGGTTTGGGTCTAGCCGAGTGGGTTTGGGTCTAGCCGAGTGGGTTTGGGTCTAGCCGAGTGGGTTTGGGTCTAGCCGAGTGGGTTTGGGTCTAGCCGAGTTGGTTTGGGTCTAGCCGAGTGGGTTTGCGTCTAGCCGAGTGGGTTTGTGTCTAGCGGAGTGGGTTTGGGTCTAGCGGAGTGGGATTGGGTCTAGCCGAGTGGGTTTGGGTCTAGCCGAGTGGGTTTGGGACTAGCCGAGTGGGTTTGGGTCTAGCCGAGTGGGTTTGGGTCTAGCTGAATGGGTTTGGGTCTAGCCGAGTGGGTTTGTGTCTAGCCGAGTGTGTTTGGGTCTAGCCGAAAGGGTTTGGGTCTAGCCGAGGGGGTTTGGGTCTAGCCGAGTGGGTTGGGTCTAGCCGAGTGGGTGTGGGTCTAGCCGAGTGCGTTTGGGTCTAGCCGAGTGGGTTTGGGTCTAGCCGAGTGGGTTTGGGTCTAGCCGAGTGGGTTTGGGCCTAGCCGAGTGGGTTTGGGTCTAGCGGAGTGGGTTAGGGTCTAGTGGAGTGGGTTTGGGTTTAGCCGAGTGGGTTTGGGTCTAGCCGAATGGGTTTGGGTCTACCCGAGTGCGTTTGGGTCTCGCCGAGTGGGTTTGGGTCTAGCCGAATGGGTTTGGGTCTAGCCGAGTGGGTTTGGGTGTAGCCGAGTGGGTTTGGGTCTAGCGGAGTGGGTTTGGGTGTAGCCGAGTGTGTTTGGGTCTAGCCGAGTGGGTTTGGGTCTAGCCGAGTGGGTTTGGGTGTAGCCGAGTGGGTTTGGGTCTAGCCGAGTGGGTTTGGGTCTAGCCGAGTGGGTTTGGGTCTAGCCGAGTAGGTTTGGGTCTAGCCGAGTGGGTTTGGGTCAAGCGGAGTTGGTATGGGTCTAGCGGAGTGGGTTTGGGTCTAGCGGAGTGGGTTTGGGTCTAGCCAAGTGGGTTTTGGTCTAGCCGCGTGGGTGTGGGTCTAGCCGAGTGGGTTTGTGTCTAGCCAAGTGGGTTTGGGTGTAGCCGAATGGGTTTGGGTCTATACGAGTGGGTTTGCGTCTAGCCGAGTGGGTTTGGGTCTAGCCGAGTGGGTATGGGTCTAGCGGAGTGGGTTTGGGTGTAGCCGAGTGGGTTTGGGTCTAGCCCAGTGGGTTTGGGTCTACCCGAGTGGGTTTGCATCTAGCCGAGTGGGTTTGGGTCTAGCCGAGTGGGTTTGGGTCTAGCGGAGTGGGTTTGGGTGTAGCCGAGTGGGTTTGGGTCTAGCCCAGTGGGTTTGGGTCTACCCGAGTGGGTTTGCATCTAGCCGAGTGGGTTTGGGTCTGGCCGAGTGGGTTTGGGTCTAGCGGAGTGGGTTTGGGTGTAGCCGAGTGGGTTTTGGTCTAGCCGAGTGGGTTTGGGTCTAGCCGAGTGGGTTTGGGTCTAGCCGAGTGGGTTTGGGTCTAGCCGAGTGGGTTTGGGTCTTGCCGAGTGGGTTTGGGGCTAGCGGAGTGGGTTTGGGTGTAGCCGAGTGGGTTTCGGTCTAGCGGAGCGGGTTTGGGTGTAGCCGAGTGGGTTTGGGTCTAGCCGAGTGGGTTTGGGTATAGCCGACTGGGTTTGGCTCTAGCCGAGTGGGTTTGGGTCTAGCCGAGTGGGTTTGGGTCTAGCCGAGTGGGTTTACGTCTAGCCGAGGGGGTTTGGGTCTAGCGGAGTGGGTTTGGGTGTAGCCGAGTGGGTTTGGGTCTAGCCGAGTGGGTTTGGGTCTAGCCGAGTGGGTGTGGGTCAAGCCGAGTGGGTTTGGGTCTAGCCGAGTGGGTTTGGGTCTAGCCGAGTGGGTTTGGGTCTAGCCGAGTGGGTTTGGGTCTAGCCGAGTGGGTTTGGGCCTAGCCGAGTGGGTTTGGGTCTACCGGAGTGGGTTTGGGTGTAGCGGAGTGGGTTTGGGTGTAGCTGAGTGTGTGTGGGACCAGCCGAGTGGGTTTGGGTCTAGCCGAGTGGGTTTGGGTCTAGCCGAATGGGTTTGGGTCTACCCGAGTGGGTTTGGGTCTAGCCGAGTGGGTTTGCTTCTAGCCGAATGGGTTTGGGTCTAGCCGAGTGGGTTTGGGTGCAGACGAGTGGGTTTGGGTCTAGCGGAGTGGGTTTGGGTGTAGCCGAGTGGGTTTGGGTCTAGCCGAGTGGGTTTGGGTCTAGCCGAGTGGGTTTGGGTCTAGCCGAGTGGGTTTGGGTCTAGCCGAGTGGGTTTGGGTCTAGCCGAGTTGGTTTGGGTCTAGCCGAGTGGGTTTGCGTCTAGCCGAGAGGGTTTGTGTCTAGCGGAGTGGGTTTGGGTCTAGCGGAGTGGGATTGGGTCTAGCCGAGTGGGTTTGGGTCTAGCCGAGTGGGTTTGGGACTAGCCGAGTGGGTTTGGGTCTAGCCGAGTGGGTTTGGGTCTAGCTGAATGGGTTTGGGTCTAGCCGAGTGGGTTTGGGTCTAGCCGAGTGTGTTTGGGTCTAGCCGAAAGGGTTTGGGTCTAGCCGAGGGGGTTTGGGTCTAGCCGAGTGGGTTGGGTCTAGCCGAGTGGGTGTGGGTCTAGCCGAGTGGGTTTGGGTCTAGCCGAGTGGGTTTGGGTCTAGCCGAGTGGGTTTGGGTCTAGCCGAGTAGGTTTGGGCCTAGCCGAGTGGGTTTGGGTCTAGCGGAGTGGGTTAGGGTCTAGTGGAGTGGGTTTGGGTTTAGCCGAGTGGGTTTGGGTCTAGCCGAATGGGTTTGGGTCTACCCGAGTGCGTTTGGGTCTCGCCGAGTGGGTTTGGGTCTAGCCGAATGGGTTTGGGTCTAGCCGAGTGGGTTTGGGTGTAGCCGAGTGGGTTTGGGTCTAGCGGAGTGGGTTTGGGTGTAGCCGAGTGTGTTTGGGTCTAGCCGAGTGGGTTTGGGTCTAGCCGAGTGGGTTTGGGTGTAGCCGAGTGGGTTTGGGTCTAGCCGAGTGGGTTTGGGTCTAGCCGAGTGGGTTTGGGTCTAGCCGAGTAGGTTTGGGTCTAGCCGAGTGGGTTTGGGTCAAGCGGAGTTGGTATGGGTCTAGCGGAGTGGGTTTGGGTCTAGCGGTGTGGGTTTGGGTCTAGCCAAGTGGGTTTTGGTCTAGCCGCGTGGGTTTGGGTCTATCCGAGTGGGTTTGCGTCTAGCCGAGTGGGTTTGCGTCTAGCCGAGTGGGTTTGGGTCTAGCCGAGTGGGTTTGGGTCTAGCCGATTGGGTTTGGGTCTATCCATGTGGGTTTGGGTCTAGCCGAGTGGGCTAGGATCTAGCGGAGTGGGATTGGGTGTAGCCGCGTGGGTTTGGGTGTAGCCGAGTGGGTTTGGGTCTAGCCGAGTGGGTTTGGGTCTAGCCGAGTGGGTTTGGGTCTAGCTGAGTGGGTTTGGGTCTAGCGGAGTGGGTTTGGGTGTAGCCGAGTGGGTTTGTGTCTGGCCGAGTGGGTTTGGGTCTAGCCGAGTGGGTTTGGGTGTAGCCGAGTGGGTTTGGGTCTAGCCGAGTGGGTTTGGGTGTAGCCGAGTGGGTTTGGGTCTAGCCGAGTGGGTTTGGGTCTAGCGGAGTTGGTATGGGTCTAGCGGAGTGGGTTTGGGTCTAGCGGAGTGGGTTTGGGTCTAGCCAAGTGGGTTTTGGTCTAGCCGCGTGGGTTTGGGTCTATCCGAGTGGGTTTGCGTCTAGCCGAGTGGGTTTGCGTCTAGCCGAGTGGGTTTGGGTCTAGCCGAGTGGGTTTGGGTCTAGCCGATTGGGTTTGGGTCTATCCATGTGGGTTTGGGTCTAGCCGAGTGGGTTAGGGTCTAGCGGAGTGGGATTGGGTGTAGCCGCGTGGGTTTGGGTGTAGCCGAGTGGGTTTGGGTCTAGCCGAGTGGGTTTGGGTCTAGCCGAGTGGGTTTGGGTCTAGCCGAGTGGGTTTGGGTCTAGCGGAGTGGGTTTGGGTGTTGCCGAGTGGGTTTGGGTCTAGCCGAGTGGGTTTGGGTCTAGCCGACTGGGTTTGGGTCTAGCCGAGTGGGTTTGGGTCTAGCCGAGTGGGTTTGGGTCTAGCCGAGTGGGTTTGGGTCTAGCCGAGTGGGTTTGGGTCTAGCGGAGTGGGTTTGGTTGTAGCCGAGTGGGTTTGGGTCTAGCGGAGTGGGTTTGGGTGTAGCCGAGTGGGTTTGGGTCTAGCCGAGTGGGTTTGGGTCTAGCCGACTGGGTTTGGGTCTGGCCATGTGGGTTTGGGTCCAGCCGAGTGGGTTTGGGTCTAGTCCAGTGGGTTTGGGTCTAGCCGAGTGGGTTTGGGCCTAGCCTAGTGGATTTGGGTCTAGCCAAGTGGGTTTCGGTCCAGCGGAGTGGGTTTGGGTCTAGCGCAGTGGGTTTGGGTCTAGCGGAGTGGGTTTGGGTCTAGCTGAGTGGGTTTGGGTGTAACCGAGTGGGTTTGTGTCTAGCGGAGTGGGTTTGGGTCTAGCGGAGTGGGATTGGGTCTAGCCAAGTGGGTTTGGGTCTAGCCGAGTGGGTTTGGGACTAGCCAAGTGGGTTTGCGTCTAGCCGAGTGGGTTTGGGTCTAGCCGAGTGGGTTTGGGTCTAGCCGAGTGGGTTTCGGTCTAGCCGATTGGGTTTGGGTCTATCCATGTGGGTTTGGGTCTAGCCGAGTGGGTTAGGGTCTAGCGGAGTGGGTTTGGGTGTAGCCGCGTGGGTTTGGGTGTAGCCGAGTGGGTTTGGGTCTAGCCGAGTGGGTTTGGGTCTAGCCGAGTGGGTTTGGGTCTGGCCCAGTGTGTTTGGGTCTAGCGGAGTGGGTTTGGGTGTAGCCGAGTGGGTTTGGGTCTAGCCGAGTGGGTTTGGGTCTAGCCGACTGGGTTTGGGTCTAGACGAGTGGGTTTGGGTCTAGCCGAGTGGGTTTGGGTGTAGCCGAGTGGGTTTGTGTCTAGCCGAGTGGGTTTGGTTCTAGCCGAGTGGGTTTGGGTCTAGCCGAGTGGGTTTGGGTGTAGCCGAGTGGGTTTGGGTCTAGCCGAGTGGGTTTGGGTGTAGCCGAGTGGGTTTGGGTCTAGCCGAGTGGGTTTGGGTCTAGCGGAGTGGGTTTGGGTGTAGCCGAGTGGGTTTGGGTCTAGCCGAGTGGGTTTGGGTATAGCGGAGTTGGTATGGGTCTAGCGGAGTGGGTTTGAGTCTAGCGGAGTGGGTTTGGGTCTAGCCAAGTGGGTTTTGGTCTAGCCGAGTGGGTTTGGGTCTATCCGAGTGGGTTTGCGTCTAGCCGAGTGGGTTTGCGTCTATCCGAGTGGGTTTGGGTCTATCCATGTGAGTTTGGGTCTAGCCGAGTGGGTTAGGGTCTAGCGGAGTGGGTTTGCGTGTAGCCGCTTGGGTTTGGGTGTCGCCGAGTGGGTTTGGGTCCAGCCGAGTGGGTTTGGGTCTAGCGGAGTGGGTTTGGGTGTAGCCGAGTGGGTTTGGGTCTAGCCGAGTGGGTTTGGGTCTAGCCGACTGGGTTTTGGTCTAGCCGACTGGGTTTGGGTCTGGCCATGTGGGTTTGGGTCCAGCCGAGTGGGTTTGGGTCTAGTCCAGTGGGTTTGGGTCTAGCCGAGTGGGTTTGGGTCTAGCCTAGTGGATTTGGGTCTAGCCAAGTGGGTTTCGGTCCAGCGGAGTGGGTTTGGGTCTAGCGCAGTGGGTTTGGGTCTAGCGGAGTGGGTTTGGGTCTAGCTGAGTGGGTTTGGGTGTAACCGAGTGGGTTTGTGTCTAGCGGAGTGGGTTTGGGTCTAGCGGAGTGGGATTGGGTCTAGCCAAGTGGGTTTGGGTCTAGCCGAGTGGGTTTGGGACTAGCCAAGTGGGTTTGCGTCTAGCCGAGTGGGTTTGGGTCTAGCCGAGTGGGTTTGGGTCTAGCCGAGTGGGTTTCGGTCTAGCCGATTGGGTTTGGGTCTATCCATGTGGGTTTGGGTCTAGCCGAGTGGGTTAGGGTCTAGCGGAGTGGGTTTGGGTGTAGCCGCGTGGGTTTGGGTGTAGCCGAGTGGGTTTGGGTCTAGCCGAGTGGGTTTGGGTCTAGCCGAGTGGGTTTGGGTCTGGCCCAGTGTGTTTGGGTCTAGCGGAGTGGGTTTGGGTGTAGCCGAGTGGGTTTGGGTCTAGCCGAGTGGGTTTGGGTCTAGCCGACTGGGTTTGGGTCTAGACGAGTGGGTTTGGGTCTAGCCGAGTGGGTTTGGGTGTAGCCGATTGGGTTTGTGTCTAGCCGAGTGGGTTTGGTTCTAGCCGAGTGGGTTTGGGTCTAGCCGAGTGGGTTTGGGTGTAGCCGAGTGGGTTTGGGTCTAGCCGAGTGGGTTTGGGTGTAGCCGAGTGGGTTTGGGTCTAGCCGAGTGGGTTTGGGTCTAGCGGAGTGGGTTTGGGTGTAGCCGAGTGGGTTTGGGTCTAGCCGAGTGGGTTTGGGTATAGCGGAGTTGGTATGGGTCTAGCGGAGTGGGTTTGAGTCTAGCGGAGTGGGTTTGGGTCTAGCCAAGTGGGTTTTGGTCTAGCCGAGTGGGTTTGGGTCTATCCGAGTGGGTTTGCGTCTAGCCGAGTGGGTTTGCGTCTATCCGAGTGGGTTTGGGTCTATCCATGTGAGTTTGGGTCTAGCCGAGTGGGTTAGGGTCTAGCGGAGTGGGTTTGCGTGTAGCCGCTTGGGTTTGGGTGTCGCCGAGTGGGTTTGGGTCCAGCCGAGTGGGTTTGGGTCTAGCGGAGTGGGTTTGGGTGTAGCCGAGTGGGTTTGGGTCTAGCCGAGTGGGTTTGGGTCTAGCCGACTGGGTTTTGGTCTAGCCGAGTGGGTTTGGGTCTAGCCGAGTGGGTTTGGGTCTAGCCGAGAGGGTTTGGGTCTAGCCGAGTGGGTTTGGGTCTAGCGGAGTGGGTTTGGTTGTAGCCGAGTGGGTTTGGGTCTAGCGGAGTGGGTTTGGGTGTAGCCGAGTGGGTTTGGGTCTAGCCGAGTGGGTTTGCGTCTAGCCGACTGGGTTTGGGTCTGGACGAGTGGGTTTGGGTCTAGCCGAGTGGGTTTGGGTCTAGTCGAGTGAGTTTGGGTCTAGCCGAGTGGGTTTGGGTCTAGCCTAGTGGATTTGGGTCTAGCCAAGTGGGTTTCGGTCCAGCGGAGTGGGTTTGGGTCTAGCGCAGTGGGTTTGGGTCTAGCGGAGTGGGTTTGGGTCTAGCTGAGTGGGTTTGGGTGTAACCGACTGGGTTTGTGTCTAGCGGAGTGGGTTTGGGTCTAGCGGAGTGGGACTGGGTCTAGCCGAGTGGGTTTGGGTCTAGCCGAGTGGGTTTGGGACTAGCCAAGTGGGTTTGCATCTAGCCGAGTGGGTTTGGGTCTAGCCGAGTGGGTTTGGGTCTAGCCGAGTGGGTTTCGGTCTAGCCGATTGGGTTTGGGTCTATCCATGTGGGTTTGGTTCTAGCCGAGTGGGTTAGGGTCTAGCGGAGTGGGTTTGGGTGTAGCCGCGTGGGTTTTGGTGTAGCCGAGTGGGTTTGGGTCTAGCCGAGTGGGTTTGGGTCTAGCCGAGTGGGTTTGGGTCTGGCCCAGTGTGTTTGGGTCTAGCGGAGTGGGTTTGGGTGTAGCCGAGTGGGTTTGGGTCTAGCCGAGTGGGTTTGGGTCTAGCCGACTGGGTTTGGGTCTAGACGAGTGGGTTTGGGTCTAGCCGAGTGGGTTTGGGTGTTGCCGAGTGGGATTGGGTCTAGCCGAGTGGGTGTGGGTCTAGCGGAGTGGGTTTGGTTGTAGCCGAGTGGGTTTGGGTCTAGCGGAGTGGGTTTGGGTGTAGCCGAGTGGGTTTGGGTCTAGCCGAGTGGGTTTGGGTCTAGCCGACTGGGTTTGGGTCTGGCCGATTGGGTTTGGGTCTAGCCGAGTGGGTTTGGGTCTAGCCGAGTGGGTTTACGTCTAGCCGAGTGGGTTTGGGTCTAGCGGAGTGGGTTTGGGTGTAGCCGAGTGGGTTTGGGTGTAGCCGAGTGGGTTTGGGTCTGGACGAGTGGGTTTGGGTCTTGCCGAGTGGGTTTGGGTCTGGCCCAGTGTGTTTGTGTCTAGCGGAGTGGGTTTGGGTGTAGCCGAGTGGGTTTGGGTCTAGCCGAGTGGGTTTGGGTCTAGCCGACTGGGTTTGGGTCTAGACGAGTGGGTTTGGGTGTAGCCGAGTGGGTTTGGGTGTAGCCGAGTGGGTTTGGGTCTAGCCGAGTGGGTTTGGGTCTAGCGGAGTGGGTTTGGGTCTAGCCGAGTGGGTTTGGGTCTAGCCGAGTGGGTTTGGGTCTAGCCGAGTGGGTTTGGGTCTAGCCGAGTGGGTTTGGGCCTAGCTGAGTGGGTTTGGGTCTACCGGAGTGGGTTTGGGTGTAGCTGAGTGGGTTTGGGACCAGCCAAGTGGGTTTGGGCCTAGCCGAGTGGGTTTGGGTCTAGCCGAATGGGTTTGGGTCTACCCGAGTGGGTTTGGGTCTAGCCGAGTGGGTTTGCTTCTGGCCGAATGGGTTTGGGTCTAGCCGAGTGGGTTTGGGTGTAGCCGAGTGGGTTTGGGTCTAGCCGAGTGGGTTTGTGTCTAGCCGAGTGGGTTTGGGTCTAGCCGAGTGGGTTTGGGTCTAGCCGAGTGGGTTTGGGTCTAGCCGAGTTGGTTTGGGTCTAGCTGAATGGGTTTGGGTCAAGCCGAGTGGGTTTGGGTCTAGCGAGTGGGTTTGGGTCTAGCCGACTGGGTTTGGGCCTAGCCGCGTGGGTTTGGGTCTTGCGGAGTGGGTTTGGGTCTGGGGGAGTGGGTTTGGGTGTATCCGAGTGGGTTTGGGTCTAGCCGAGTGGGTTTGGGTCTAGCCGACTGGGTTTGGGATTAGCCGAGTGGGTTTGGGTCTAGCCGAGTGGGTTTGGGTCTAGCCGAGTGGGTTTACGTCTAGCCGCGTGGGTTTGGGTCTAGCGGAGTGGGTATCGGTGTAGCCGAGTGGGTTTTGGTCTAGCCCAGTGGGTTTGGGTCTGGCCGAGTGTGTTTGTGTCTAGCCTAGTGGGTTTGGGTCTAGCCAAGTGGGTTTGGGTCTAGCGGAGTGGGTTTGTGTCTAGCGGAGTGGGTTTGGGTCTAGCGGAGTGGGTTTGGGTCTAGCCGAGTGGGTTTGGTTCTAACCGTGTGGGTTTGTGTCTAGCGGAGTGGGTTTGGGTCTAGCGGAGTGGGATTGGGTCTAGCCAAGTGGGTTTGTGTCTAGCCGAGTGGGTTTGGGACTAGCCGAGTGGGTTTGGGTCTAGCCGAGTGGGTTTGGGTCTAGCTGAATGGGTTTGTGTCTAGCCGAGTGGGTTTGGGTCTAGCCGAGTGGGTTTGGGTCTAGCCGAAAGGGTTTGGGTCTAGCCGAGTGGGTTTGGGTCTAGCCGAGTGGGTGTGGGTCTCGCCAAGTGGGTTTGGGTCTAGCCGAGTGGGTTTGGGTCTAGCCGAGTGGGTTTGGGTCTAGCCGAGTGGGTTTGGGTCTAGCCGAGTGGGTTTGGGCCTAGCCGAGTGGGTTTGGGTCCAGCGGAGTGGGTTAGGGTCTAGTGGAGTGGGTTTGGGTCCAGCGGAGTGGGTTTGGGTCTAGCCGAATGGGTTTGCGTCTACCCGAGTGCGTTTGGGTCTAGCCGAGTGGGTTTGGGTCTAGCCGAATGGGTTTGGGTCTAGCCGAGTGGGTTTGGGTGTAGCCGAGTGGGTTTGGGTCTAGCGGAGTGGGTTTGGGTGTAGCCGTGTGGGTTTGGGTCTAGCCGAGTGGGTTTGGGTCGAGCCGAGTGGGTTTGGGTCTGGCCGAGTGGGTTTGGGTCTAGCCGAGTGGGTTTGGGTCTGGCCGAGTGGGTTTGGGTCTAGCCGAGTGGGTGTGGGTCTAGCCGAGTGGGTTTGGGTCTAGCCGAGTGGGTTTGGGTCTAGCCGAGTGGGTTTGGGTCTAGCCGAGTTGGTTTGGCTCCAGCCGAGTGGGTTTGGGTCTAGCCGAGTGGGTTTGGGTCTAGCCGAGTGGGTTTGGGTCTAGCCGAGTGGGTTTGGGTCTAGCCGAGTTAGTTTGGGTGTAGCCGAGTGGGTTTGGGTCTAGCCGAGTGGGTTTGGGTCTGGCCGAGTTAGTTTGGGTGTTGCCAAGTGAGTTTGGGTCTAGCCGAGCAGGTTTGGGTCTAGCCGAGTGGGTTTGGGTCTAGCCGAGTTGGTTTGGGTCTAGCCGAGTGGGTTTGGGTCTAGCCGAGTGGGTTTGGGTCAAGCGGAGTTGGTATGGCTCTAGCGGAGTGGGTTTGGGTCTAGCGGAGTGGGTTTGGGTGTAGCCGAGTGGGTTTGGGTCTAGCCGAGTGGGTTTGGGTCTACCCGAGTGGGTTTGCGTCTAGCCGAGTGGGTTTGGGTCTAGCCGAGTGGGTGTGGGTCCAGCCGAGTGGGTTTGGGTCTAGCCAAGTGGGTTTGGGTGTAGCCGAATGGGTTTGGGTCTATACGAGTGGGTTTGCGTCTAGCCGAGTGGGTTTGGGTCTAGCCGAGTGGGTTTGGGTGTAGCCGAATGGGTTTGGGTCTATACGAGTGGGTTTGCGTCTAGCCGAGTGGGTTTGGGTCTAGCCGAGTGGGTTTGGGTCTAGCGGAGTGGGTTTGGGTGCAGCCGAGTGGGTTTGGGTCTAGCCCAGTGGGTTTGGGTCTATACGAGTGGGTTTGCGTCTAGCCGAGTGGGTTTGGGTCTAGCCGAGTGGGTTTGGGTCTAGCGGAGTGGGTTTGGGTGCAGCCGAGTGGGTTTGGGTCTAGCCCAGTGGGTTTGGGTCTACCCGAGTGGGTTTGCATCTAGCCGAGTGGGTTTGGGTCTAGCCGAGTGGGTGTGGGTCTAGCCGAGTGGGTTTGGGTCTAGCCAAGTTGGTTTGGGTCTAGCCGAGTGGGTTTGTGTCTATACGAGTGGGTTTGCCTCTAGCCGAGTGGGTTTGGGTCTAGCCGAGTGGGTTTGGGTCTAGCGGAGTGGGTTTGGGTGTAGCCGAGTGGGTTTGGGTCTAGCCCAGTGGGTTTGTGTCTACCCGAGTGGGTTTGCATCTAGCCGAGTGGGTTTGGGTCTAGCCGAGTGGGTTTGGGTCTAGCCGAGTGGGTTTGGGTCTTGCCGAGTGGGTTTGGGGCTAGCGGAGTGGGTTTGGGTGTAGCCGAGTGGGTTTGGGTCTAGCGGAGCGGGTTTGAATGTAGCCGAGTGGGTTTGGGTCTAGCCGAGTGGGTTTGGGTCTAGCCGACTGGGTTTGGGTATAGCCGACTGGGTTTGGCTCTAGCCGAGTGGGTTTGGGTCTAGCCAAGTGGGTTTGGGTCTAGCCGAGTGGGTTTACGTCTAGCCGAGTGGGTTTGGGTCTAGCGGAGTGGGTTTGGGTGTAGCCGAGTGGGTTTGGGTCTAGCCGAGTGGGTTTGGGTTTAGCCGAGTGGGTGTGGGTCAAGCCGAGTGGGTTTGGGTCTAGCCGAGTGGGTTTGGGTCTAGCCGAGTGGGTTTGGGTCTAGCCGAGTGGGTTTGGGTCTAGCCGAGTGGGTTTGGGCCTAGCCGAGTGGGTTTGGGTCTACCGGAGTGGGTTTGGGTGTAGCGGAGTGGGTTTGGGTGTAGCTGAGTGGGTGTGGGACCAGCCGAGTGGGTTTGGGTCTAGCCGAGTGGGTTTGGGTCTAGCCGAATGGGTTTGGGTCTACCCGAGTGGGTTTGGGTCTAGCCGAGTGGGTTTGCTTCTAGCCGAATGGGTTTGGGTCTAGCCGAGTGGGTTTGGGTGCAGACGAGTGGGTTTGGGTCTAGCGGAGTGGGTTTGGGTGTAGCCGAGTGGGTTTGTGTCTAGCCGAGTGGGTTTGGGTCTAGCCGAGTGGGTTTGGGTCTAGCCGAGTGGGTTTGGGTCTAGCCGAGTGGGTTTGGGTCTAGCCGAGTTGGTTTGGGTCTAGCCGAGTGGGTTTGCGTCTTGCCGAGTGGGTTTGTGTCTAGCGGAGTGGGTTTGGGTCTAGCGGAGTGGGATTGGGTCTAGCCGAGTGGGTTTGGGTTCTAGCCGAGTGGGTTTGGGACTAGCCGAGTGGGTTTGGGTCTAGCTGAATGGGTTTGGGTCTAGCCGAGTGGGTTTGGGTCTAGCCGAGTGTGTTTGGGTCTAGGCGAAAGGGTTTGGGTTTAGCCGAGGGGGTTTGGGTCTAGCCGAGTGGGTTGGGTCTAGCCGAGTGGGTGTGGGTCTAGCCGAGTGGGTTTGGGTCTAGCGGAGTGGGTTTGGGTCTAGCCGAGTGGGTTTGGGTCTAGCCGAGTGGGTTTGGGCCTAGCCGAGTGGGTTTGGGTCTAGCGGAGTGGGTTAGGGTCTAGTGGAGTGGGTTTGGGTGTATCCGAGTGGGTTTGGGTCTAGCCGAGTGGGTTTGGGTCTAGCGGAGTGGGATTGGGTCTAGCCAAGTGGGTTTGTGTCTAGCCGAGTGGGTTTGGGACTAGCCGAGTGGGTTTGGGTCTAGCCGAGTGGGTTTGGGTCTAGCTGAATGGGTTTGTGTCTAGCCGAGTGGGTTTGGGTCTAGCCGAGTGGGTTTGGGTCTAGCCGAAAGGGTTTGGGTCTAGCCGAGTGGGTTTGGGTCTAGCCGAGTGTGTTTGGGTCTAGCCGAGAGGGTGTGGGTCTCGCCAAGTGGGTTTGGGTCTAGCCGAGTGGGTTTGGGTCTAGCCGAGTGGGTTTGGGTCTAGCCGAGTGGGTTTGGGTCTAGCCGAGTGGGTTTGGGCCTAGCCGAGTGGGTTTGGGTCCAGCGGAGTGGGTTAGGGTCTAGTGGAGTGGGTTTGGGTCCAGCGGAGTGGGTTTGGGTCTAGCCGAATGGGTTTGCGTCTACCCGAGTGCGTTTGGGTCTAGCCGAGTGGGTTTGGGTCTAGCCGAATGGGTTTGGGTCTAGCCGAGTGGGTTTGGGTGTAGCCGAGTGGGTTTGGGTCTAGCGGAGTGGGTTTGGGTGTAGCCGTGTGGGGTTGGGTCTAGCCGAGTGGGTTTGGGTCGAGCCGAGTGGGTTTGGGTCTAGCCGAGTGGGTTTGGGTCTAGCCGAGTGGGTTTGGGTCTGGCCGAGTGGGTTTGGGTCTAGCCGAGTGGGTTTGGGTCTAGCCGAGTGGGTTTGGGTCTAGCCGAGTGGGTTTGGGTCTAGCCGAGTGGGTTTGGGTCTAGCCGAGTTGGTTTGGCTCCAGCCGAGTGGGTTTGGGTCTAGCCGAGTGGGTTTGGGTCTAGCCGAGTGGGTTTGGGTCTAGCCGAGTGGGTTTGGGTCTAGCCGAGTTAGTTTGGGTGTAGCCGAGTGGGTTTGGGTCTAGCCGAGTGGGTTTGGGTCTGGCCGAGTTAGTTTGGGTGTTGCCAAGTGAGTTTGGGTCTAGCCGAGCAGGTTTGGGTCTAGCCGAGTGGGTTTGGGTCTAGCCGAGTTGGTTTGGGTCTAGCCGAGTGGGTTTGGGTCTAGCCGAGTGGGTTTGGGTCAAGCGGAGTTGGTATGGGTCTAGCGGAGTGGGTTTGGGTCTAGCGGAGTGGGTTTGGGTGTAGCCGAGTGGGTTTGGGTCTAGCCGAGTGGGTTTGGGTCTACCCGAGTGGGTTTGCGTCTAGCCGAGTGGGTTTGGGTCTAGCCGAGTGGGTGTGGGTCTAGCCGAGTGGGTTTGGGTCTAGCCAAGTGGGTTTGGGTGTAGCCGAATGGGTTTGGGTCTATACGATTGGGTTTGCGTCTAGCCGAGTGGGTTTGGGTCTAGCCGAGTGGGTTTGGGTCTAGCGGAGTGGGTTTGGGTGCAGCCGAGTGGGTTTGGGTCTAGCCCAGTGGGTTTGGGTCTACCCGAGTGGGTTTGCATCTAGCCGAGTGGGTTTGGGTCTAGCCGAGTGGGTGTGGGTCTAGCCGAGTGGGTTTGGGTCTAGCCAAGTTGGTTTGGGTCTAGCCGAGTGGGTTTGGGTCTATACGAGTGGGTTTGCCTCTAGCCGAGTGGGTTTGGGTCTAGCCGAGTGGGTTTGGGTCTAGCGGAGTGGGTTTGGGTGTAGCCGAGTGGGTTTGGGTCTAGCCCAGTGGGTTTGGGTCTACCCGAGTGGGTTTGCGTCTAGCCGAGTGGGTTTGGGTCTAGCCGAGTGGGTTTGGGTCTAGCCGAGTGGGTTTGGGTCTTGCCGAGTGGGTTTGGGGCTAGCGGAGTGTGTTTGGGTGTAGCCGAGTGGGTTTGGGTCTAGCGGAGCGGGTTTGGGTGTAGCCGAGTGGGTTTGGGTCTAGCCGAGTGGGTTTGGGTGTAGCCGACTGGGTTTGGCTCTAGCCGAGTGGGTTTGGGTCTAGCCAAGTGGGTTTGGGTCTAGCCGAGTGGGTTTACGTCTAGCCGAGTGGGTTTGGGTCTAGCGGAGTGGGTTTGGGTGTAGCCGAGTGGGTTTGGGTCTAGCCGAGTGGGTTTGGGTTTAGCCGAGTGGGTGTGGGTCAAGCCGAGTGGGTTTGGGTCTAGCCGAGTGGGTTTGGGTCTAGCCGAGTGGGTTTGGGTCTAGCCGAGTGGGTTTGGGTCTAGCCGAGTGGGTTTGGGCCTAGCCGAGTGGGTTTGGGTCTACCGGAGTGGGTTTGGGTGTAGCGGAGTGGGTTTGGGTGTAGCTGAGTGGGTGTGGGACCAGCCGAGTGGGTTTGGGTCTAGCCGAGTGGGTTTGGGTCTAGCCGAATGGGTTTGGGTCTACCCGAGTGGGTTTGGGTCTAGCCGAGTGGGTTTGCTTCTAGCCGAATGGGTTTGGGTCTAGCCGAGTGGGTTTGGGTGCAGACGAGTGGGTTTGGGTCTAGCGGAGTGGGTTTGGGTGTAGCCGAGTGGGTTTGTGTCTAGCCGAGTGGGTTTGGGTCTAGCCGAGTGGGTTTGGGTCTAGCGCAGTGGGATTGGGTCTAGCCGAGTGGGTTTGGGTCTAGCCGAGTGGGTTTGGGACTAGCCGAGTGTGTTTGGGTCTAGCCGAGCAGGTTTGGGTCTAGCCGAGTGGGTTTGGGTCTAGCCGATTTGGTTTGGGTCTAGCCGAGTGGATTTGGGTCTAGCCGAGTGGGTTTGGGTCAAGCGGAGTTGGTATGGGTCTAGCGGAGTGGGTTTGGGTCTAGCGGAGTGGGTTTGGGGGTAGCCGAGTGGGTTTGGGTCTAGCCGAGTGGGTTTGGGTCTACCCGTGTGGGTTTGCGTCTAGCCGAGTGGGTTTGGGTCTAGCCGAGTGGGTTTGGGTCTAGCCGACTGGGTTTGGGTCTGGCCGATTGGGTTTGGGTCTAGCCGAGTGGGTTTACGTCTAGCCGAGTGGGTTTGGGTCTAGCGGAGTGGGTTTGGGTCTACCCGAGTGGGTTTGGGTCTACCCGAGTGGGTTTGCATCTAGCCGAGTGGGTTTGGGTCTAGCCGAGTGGGTGTGGGTCTAGCCGAGTGGGTTTGGGTCTAGCGGAGTGGGTTTGGGTCTAGCTGAGTGGGTTTGGGTCTGGCCGAGTGGGTTTGGGTCTAGCCGAGTGGGTTTGGGTCTAGCCGAGTGGGTTTGGGTGTAGCCGAGTGGGTTTGGGTCTAGCCGAGTGGGTTTGGGTGTAGCCGAGTGGGTTTGGGTCTAGCCGAGTGGGTTTGGGTCTAGCGGAGTGGGTTTGGGTGTAGCCGAGTGGGTTTTGGTCTAGCCGAGTGGGTTTGGGTATAGCCGACTGGGTTTGGGTGTAGCCGAGTGGGTTTGGGTCTAGCCGAGTGGGTTTGGGTCTAGCCGAGTGGCTTTGGGTCTAGCGGAGTGGGTTTGGGTCTAGTCGAGTTGGTTTGGGTCCAGCCGAGTGGGTTTGGGTCTAGCCGAGTGGGTTTGGGTCTAGCCGAGTGGGTTTGTGTCTAGCCGAGTGGGTTTGGGTCTAGCCGAGTTTGTTTGGGTCTAGCCGAGTGGGTTTGGGTCAAGCGGAGTTGGTATGGGTCTAGCGGAGTGGGTTTGTGTCTAGCCGACTGGGTTTGGGCCTAGCCGAGTGGGTTTGGGTCTACCGGAGTGGGTTTGGGTGTAGCCGAGTGGGTTTGGGTGTAGCTGAGTGGGTGTGGGACCAGCCGAGTGGGTTTAGGTCTAGCCGAGTGGGTTTGGGTCTAGCCGAATGGGTTTGGGTCTACCCGAGTGGGTTTGGGTCTAGCCGAGTGGGTTTGCTTCTAGCCGAATGGGTTTGGGTCTAGCCGAGTGGGTTTGGGTGCAGACGAGTGGGTTTGGGTCTAGCGGAGTGGGTTTGGGTGCAGCGGAGTGGGTTTGGGTCTAGCCGAGTGGGTTTGGGTCTAGCCGAGTGGGTTTGGGTCTAGCCGAGTGGGTTTGGGTCTAGCCGAGTGGGTTTGGGTCTAGCCGAGTTGGTTTGGGTCTAGCCGAGTGGGTTTGCGTCTAGCCGAGTGGGTTTGTGTCTAGCGGAGTGGGTTTGGGTCTAGCGCAGTGGGATTGGGTCTAGCCGAGTGGGTTTGGGTGTAGCCGAGTGGGTTTGGGTCTAGCCGAGTGGGTTTGGGTCTACCCGTGTGGGTTTGCGTCTAGCCGAGTGGGTTTGGGTCTAGCCGAGTGGGTTTGGGTCTAGCCGACTGGGTTTGGGTCTGGCCGATTGGGTTTGGGTCTAGCCGAGTGGGTTTGGGTCTAGCCGAGTGGGTTTACGTCTAGCCGAGTGGGTTTGGGTCTAGCGGAGTGGGTTTTGGTCTACCCGAGTGGGTTTGCATCTAGCCGAGTGGGTTTGGGTCTAGCCGAGTGGGTGTGGGTCTAGCCAAGTGGGTTTGGGTCTAGCCGATTGGGTTTGGGTCTAGCTGAGTGGGTTTGGGTCTGGCCGAGTGGGTTTGGGTCTAGCGGAGTGGGTTTGAGTGTAGCCGAGTGGGTTTGGGTCTAGCCGAGTGGGTTTGGGTCTAGCCGAGTGGGTTTGGGTCTAGCCGAGTGGGTTTGGGTCTTGCCGAGTGGGTTTGGGGCTAGCGGAGTGGGTTTGGGTGTAGCCGATTGGGTTTGGGTCTAGCGGAGCGGGTTTGGGTGTAGCCGAGTGGGTCTGGGTCTAGCCGAGTGGGTTTGGGTATAGCCGACTGGGTTTGGCTCTAGCCGAGTGGGTTTGGGTCTAGCCGAGTGGGTTTGGGTCTAGCCGAGTGGGTTTACGTCTAGCCGAGTGGGTTTGGGTCTAGCGGAGTGGGTTTGGGTGTAGCCGAGTGGGTTTGGGTCTAGCCGAGTGGGTTTGGGTTTAGCCGAGTGGGTGTGGGTCAAGCCGAGTGGGTTTGGGTCCAGCTGAGTGGGTTTGGGTCTAGCCGAGTGGGTTTGGGTCTAGCCGAGTGGGTTTGGGTCTAGCCGAGTGGGTTTGGGCCTAGCCGAGTGGGTTTGGGTCTACAGGAGTGGGTTTGGGTGTAGCGGAGTGGGTTTGAGTGTAGCTGAGTGGGTGTGGGACCAGCCGAGTGGGTTTGGGTCTGGCCGAGTGGGTTTGGGTCTAGCCGAATGGGTTTGGGTCTACCCGAGTGGGTTTGGGTCTAGCCGAGTGGGTTTGCTTCTAGCCGAATGGGTTTGGGTCTAGCCGAGTGGGTTTGGGTGCAGACGAGTGGGTTTGGGTCTAGCGGAGTGGGTTTGGGTGTAGCCGAGTGGGTTTGGGTCTAGCCGAGTGGGTTTGGGTCTGGCCGAGTGGGTTTGGGTCTAGCCGAGTGGGTTTGGGTCTGGCCGAGTGGGTTTGGGTCTGGCCGAGTGGGTTTGGGTCTAGCCGAGTGGGTTTGTGTCTAGCCGAGTTGGTTTGGGTCTAGCCGAGTGGGTTTGCGTCTAGCCGAGTGGGTTTGTGTCTAGCGGAGTGGGTTTGGGTCTAGCGGAGTGGGATTGGGTCTAGCCGAGTGGGTTTGGGTCTAGCCGAGTGGGTTTGGGACTAGCCGAGTGGGTTTGGGTCTAGCCGAGTGGGTTTGGGTCTAGCTGAATGGGTTTGGGTCTAGCCGAGTGGGTTTGGGTCTAGCCGAGTGTGTTTGGGTCTAGCCGAAAGGGTTTGGGTCTAGCCGAGGGGGTTTGGGTCTAGCCGAGTGGGTTGGGTCTAGCCGAGTGGGTGTGGGTCTAGCCGAGTGGGTTTGGGTCTAGCCGAGTGGGTTTGGGTCTAGCCGAGTGGGTTTGGGTCAAGCCGAGTGGGTTTGGGCCTAGCCGAGTGGGTTTGGGTCTAGCGGAGTGGGTTAGGGTCTAGTGGAGTGGGTTTGGGTTTAGCCGAGTGGGTTTGGGTCTAGCCGAATGGGTTTGGGTCTACCCGAGTGCGTTTGGGTCTCGCTGAGTGGGTTTGGGTCTAGCCGAATGGGTTTGGGTCTAGCCGAGTGGGTTTGGGTGTAGCCGAGTGGGTTTGGGTCTAGCGGAGTGGGTTTGGGTGTAGCTTAGTGGGTTTGGGTCGAGCCGAGTGGGTTTGGGGCTAGCCGAGTGGGTTTGGGTCTAGCCGAGTGGGTTTGGGTCTAGCCGAGTGGGTTTGGGTCTGGCCGAGTGGGTTTGGGTCTAGCCGAGTGTGTTTGCGTCTAGCCGAGTGGGTTTGGGTCTAGCCGAGTGGGTTTGGGTCTAACCGAGTGGGTTTGGGTCTAGCTGAGTGGGTTTGGGTCTTCCGAGTGTGTTAGGGTCTAGCGGAGTGGGTTTGGATGTAGCCGCGTGGGTTTGGGTGTAGCCGAGTGGGTTTGGGTCTATCCATGTGGGTTTGGGTCTAGCCGAGTGGGTTAGGGTGTAGCGGAGTGGGATTGGGTGTAGCCGCGTGGGTTTGGGTGTAGCCGAGTGGGTTTGGGTCTAGCCGAGTGGGTTTGGGTCTGGCCGAGTGGGTTTAGGTCTAGCCGAGTGGGTTTGGGTCTAGCGGAGTGGGTTTGCGTGTAGCCGAGTGGGTTTGCGTCTAGCCGAGTGGGTTTGGGTGTAGCCGAGTGGGTTTGGGTCTAGCCGAGTGGGTTTGGGTGTAGCCGAGTGGGTTTGGGTCTAGCCGAGTGGGTTTGGGTGTAGCCGAGTGGGTTTGGGTCTAGCCGAGTGGGTTTGGGTCTAGCGGAGTGGGTTTGGGTGTAGCCGAGTGGGTTTGGGTCAAGCCGAGTGGGTTTGGGTATAGCCAACTGGGTTTGGGTGTAGCCGAGTGGGTTTGGGTCTAGCCGAGTGGGTTTGGGTCTAGCCGAGTGGCTTTGGGTCTAGCTGAGTGGGTTTGGGTCTGGTCGAGTTGGTTTGGGTCTAGCCGAGTGGGTTTGGGTCTAGCCGAGTGGGTTTGGGTCTAGCCGAGTGGGTTTGGGTCTAGCCGAGTTTGTTTGGGTCTAGCCGAGTGGGTTTGGGTCAAGCGGAGTTGGTATGGGTCTAGCGGAGTGGGTTTGGGTCCAGCGGAGTGGGTTTGGGTCTAGCCAAGTGGGTTTTGGTCTAGCCGAGTGGGTTTGGGTCTATCCGAGTGGGTTTGCGTCTAGCCGAGTGGGTTTGCGTCTATCCGAGTGGGTTTGGGTCTATCCATGTGAGTTTGGGTCTAGCCGAGTGGGTTTGGGTCTAGCCGAGTGGGTTTGGGTCTAGCGGAGTGGGTTTGGGTGTAGCCGAGTGGGTTTGGGTCTAGCCGAGTGGGTTTGGGTCTAGCCGACTGGGTTTGGGTCTAGCCGAGTGGGTTTGGGTCTAGCCGAGTGGGTTTGGGTCTAGCCGAGTGGGTTTGGGTCTAGCCGAGTGGGTTTGGGTCTAGCGGAGTGGGTTTGGTTGTAGCCGAGTGGGTTTGGGTCTAGCGGAGTGGGTTTGGGTGTAGCCGAGTGGGTTTGGGTCTAGCCGAGTTGGTTTGGGTCAAGCCGACTTGGTTTGGGTCTGGACGAGTGGGTTTGGGTCTAGCCGAGTGGGTTTGGGTCTAGTCGAGTGGGTTTGGGTCTAGCCGAGTGGGTTTGGGTCTAGCCTAGTGGATTTGGGTCTAGCCAAGTGGGTTTCGGTCCAGCGGAGTGGGTTTGGGTGTAGCCGAGTGGGTTTGGGTCAAGCCGAGTGGGTTTGGGTATAGCCAACTGGGTTTGGGTGTAGCCGAGTGGGTTTGGGTCTAGCCGAGTGGGTTTGGGTCTAGCCGAGTGGCTTTGGGTCTAGCTGAGTGGGTTTGGGTCTGGTCGAGTTGGTTTGGGTCTAGCCGAGTGGGTTTGTGTCTAGCCGAGTGGGTTTGGGTCTAGCCGAGTGGGTTTGGGTCTAGCCGAGTTTGTTTGGGTCTAGCCGAGTGGGTTTGGGTCAAGCGGAGTTGGTATGGGTCTAGCGGAGTGGGTTTGGGTCCAGCGGAGTGGGTTTGGGTCTAGCCAAGTGGGTTTTGGTCTAGCCGAGTGGGTTTGGGTCTATCCGAGTGGGTTTGCGTCTAGCCGAGTGGGTTTGCGTCTATCCGAGTGGGTTTGGGTCTATCCATGTGAGTTTGGGTCTAGCCGAGTGGGTTAGGGTCTAGCCTAGTGGGTTTGGGTCTAGCCGAGTGGGTTTGGGTCTAGCCGAGTGGGTTTGGGTCTAGCCGACTGGGTTTGGGTCTAGCCGAGTGGGTTTGGGTCTAGCCGAGTGGGTTTGGGTCTAGCCGAGTGGGTTTGGGTCTAGCCGAGTGGGTTTGGGTCTAGCGGAGTGGGTTTGGTTGTAGCCGAGTGGGTTTGGGTCTAGCGGAGTGGGTTTGGGTGTAGCCGAGTGGGTTTGGGTCTAGCCGAGTTGGTTTGGGTCAAGCCGGCTGGGTTTGGGTCTGGACGAGTGGGTTTGGGTCTAGCCGAGTGGGTTTGGGTCTAGTCGAGTGGGTTTGGGTCTAGCCGAGTGGGTTTGGGTCTAGCCTAGTGGATTTGGGTCTAGCCAAGTGGGTTTCGGTCCAGCGGAGTGGGTTTGGGTGTAGCCGAGTGGGTTTGGGTCAAGCCGAGTGGGTTTGGGTATAGCCAACTGGGTTTGGGTGTAGCCGAGTGGGTTTGGGTCTAGCCGAGTGGGTTTGGGTCTAGCCGAGTGGCTTTGGGTCTAGCTGAGTGGGTTTGGGTCTGGTCGAGTTGGTTTGGGTCTAGCCGAGTGGGTTTGGGTCTAGCCGAGTGGGTTTGGGTCTAGCCGAGTGGGTTTGGGTCTAGCCGAGTTTGTTTGGGTCTAGCCGAGTGGGTTTGGGTCAAGCGGAGTTGGTATGGGTCTAGCGGAGTGGGTTTGGGTCCAGCGGAGTGGGTTTGGGTCTAGCCAAGTGGGTTTCGGTCCAGCGGAGTGGGTTTGGGTCTAGCGCAGTGGGTTTGGGTCTAGCGGAGTGGGTTTGGGTCTGGCTGAGTGGGTTTGGGTCTAACCGAGTGGGTTTGTGTCTAGCGGAGTGGGTTTGGGTCTAGCGGAGTGGGATTGGGTCTAGCCGAGTGGGTTTGGGTCTAGCCGAGTGGGTTTGGGACTAGCCAAGTGGGTTTGCGTCTAGCCGAGTGGGTTTGGGTCTAGCCGAGTGGGTTTGGGTCTAGCCGAGTGGGTTTCGGTCTAGCCGATTGGGTTTGGGTCTATCCACGTGGGTTTGGGTCTAGCCGAGTGGGTTAGGGTCTAGCGGAGTGGGTTTGGGTGTAGCCGCGTGGGTTTGGGTGTAGCCGAGTGGGTTTGGGTCTAGCCGAGTGGGTTTGGGTCTAGCCGAGTGGGTTTGGGTCTGGCCCAGTGTGTTTGGGTCTAGAAGAGTGGGTTTGGGTCTGGCCGACTGGGTTTGGGTCTAGACGAGTGGGTTTGGTTGTAGCCGAGTGGGTTTGGGTCTAGCGGAGTGGGTTTGGGTGTAGCCGAGTGGGTTTGGGTCTAGCCGAGTGGGTTTGGGTCTAGCCGACTGGGTTTGGGTCTGGCCGATTGGGTTTGGGTCTAGCCGAGTGGGTTTGGGTCTAGCCGAGTGGGTTTAGGTCTAGCCGAGTGGGTTTGGGTCTAGCGGAATGGGTTTGGGTGTAGCCGAGTGGGTTTGCGTGTAGCCGAGTGGGTTTGGGTCTGGACGAGTGGGTTTGGGTCTAGCCGAGTGGGTTTGGGTCTGGCCCAGTGTGTTTGGGTCTAGCGGAGTGGGTTTGGGTGTAGCCGAGTGGGTTTGGGTCTAGCCGAGTGGGTTTGGGTCTAGCCGAGTGGGTTTGGGTCTAGCCGAGTGGGTTTGGGTCTAGCCTAGTGGGTTTGGGTGTAGCCGAGTGGGTTTGGGTCTAGCCGAGTGGGTTTGGGTCTAGCCGAGTGGGTTTGGGTCTTGCGGAGTGGGTTTGGGTCTGGCGGAGTGGGTTTGGGTGTAGCCGAGTGGGTTTGGGTCTTGCCGAGTGGGTTTGGGTCTAGACGACTGGGTTTGGGATTAGCCGAGTGGGTTTGGGTCTAGCCGAGTGGGTTTGGGTCTAGCCGAGTGGGTTTACGTCTAGCCGCGTGGGTTTGGGTCTAGCGGAGTGGGTATCGGTGTAGCCGAGTGGGTTTGGGTCTAGCGGAGTGGGTTTGGGGTCTAGCCGAATGGGTTTGGGTCTACCCGAATGCGTTTGGGTCTAGCCGAGTTGGTTTGGGTCCAGCCGAGTGGGTTTGGGTCTAGCCGAGTGGGTTTGGGTCTAGCCGGGTGGGTTTGGGTCTAGCCGAGTTAGTTTGGGTGTAGCCGAGTGGGTTTGGGTCTAGCCGAGTGGGTTTGGGTCTGGCCGAGTTAGTTTGGGTGTTGCCAAGTGGGTTTGGGTATAGCCGAGCAGGTTTGGGTCTAGCCGAGTGGGTTTGGGTCTAGCCGATTGGGTTTGGGTCTAGCCGAGTGGGTTAGGGTCTCGCCGAGTGGGTTTGGGACAAGCGGAGTTGGTATGGGTCTAGCGGAGTGGGTTTGGGTCTAGCGGAGTGGGTTTGGGTGTAGCCGAGTGGGTTTGGGTCTGGACGAGTGGGTTTGGGTCTAGCCGAGTGGGTTTGGGTCTGGCCCAGTGTGTTTGGGTCTAGCGGAGTGGGTTTGGGTGTAGCCGAGTGGGTTTGGGTCTAGCCGAGTGGGTTTGGGTCTAGCCGAGTGGGTTTGGGTCTAGCCGAGTGGGTTTGGGTCTAGCCTAGTGGGTTTGGGTGTAGCCGAGTGGGTTTGGGTCTAGCCGAGTGGGTTTGGGTCTAGCCGAGTGGGTTTGGGTCTTGTGGAGTGGGTTTGGGTCTGGCGGAGTGGGTTTGGGTGTAGCCGAGTGGGTTTGGGTCTTGCCGAGTGGGTTTGGGTCTAGACGACTGGGTTTGGGATTAGCCGAGTGGGTTTGGGTCTAGCCGAGTGGGTTTGGGTCTAGCCGAGTGGGTTTACGTCTAGCCGCGTGGGTTTGGGTCTAGCGGAGTGGGTATCGGTGTAGCCGAGTGGGTTTGGGTCTAGCGGAGTGGGTTTGGGGTCTAGTGGAGTGGGTTTGGGTCCAGAGGAGTGGGTTTGGGTCTAGCCGAATGGGTTTGGGTCTACCCGAGTGCGTTTGGGTCTAGCCGAGTTGGTTTGGGTCCAGCCGAGTGGGTTTGGGTCTAGCCGAGTGGGTTTGGGTCCAGCCGAGTGGGTTTGGGTCTAGCCGAGTTAGTTTGGGTGTAGCCGAGTGGGTTTGGGTCTAGCCGAGTGGGTTTGGGTCTGGCCGAGTTAGTTTGGGTGTTGCCAAGTGGGTTTGGGTCTAGCCGAGCAGGTTTGGGTCTAGCCGAGTGGGTTTGGGTCTAGCCGATTTGGTTTGGGTCTAGCCGAGTGGGTTAGGGTCTCGCCGAGTGGGTTTGGGACAAGAGGAGTTGGTATGGGTCTAGCGGAGTGGGTTTGGGTCTAGCGGAGTGGGTTTGGGTGTAGCCGAGTGGGTTTGGGTCTAGCCAAGTGGGTTTGGGTCTACCTGTGTGGGTTTGTGTCTAGCCGAGTGGGTTTGGGTCTAGCCGAGTGGGTTTGGGTCTAGCCGACTGGGTTTGGGTCTGGCCGATTGGGTTTGGGTCTAGCCGAGTGGGTTTGGGTCTAGCCGAGTGGGTTTACGTCTAGCCGAGTGGGTTTGGGTCTAGCGGAGTGGGTTTGGGTGTAGCCGAGTGGGTTTGGGTGTAGCCGAGTGGGTTTGGGTCTGGACGAGTGGGTTCGGGTCTTGCCGAGTGGGTTTGGGTCTAGCCTAGTGGGTTTGGGTGTAGCCGAGTGGGTTTGGGTCTAGCCGAGTGGGTTTGGGTCTAGCCGAGTGGGTTTGGGTCTTGCGGAGTGGGTTTGGGTCTGGCGGAGTGGGTTTGGGTGTAGCCGAGTGGGTTTGGGTCTAGCCGAGTGGGTTTGGGTCTAGACGACTGGGTTTGGGATTAGCCGAGTGGGTTTGGGTCTAGCCAAATGGGTTTGGGTCTAGCCGAGTGGGTTTACGTCTAGCCGCGTGGGTTTGGGTCTAGCGGAGTGGGTATCGGTGTAGCCGAGTGGGTTTGGGTCTAGCGGAGTGGGTTAGGGTCTAGTGGAGTGGGTTTGGGTCCAGCGGAGTGGGTTTGGGTCTAGCCGAATGGGTTTGGGTCTACCCGAGTGCGTTTGGGTCTAGCCGAGTGGCTTTGGGTCTAGCCGAATGGGTTTGGGTCTAGCCGAGTGGGTTTGGGTGTAGCCGAGTGGGTTTGGGTCTAGCGGAGTGGGTTTGGGTGTAGCCGAGTGGGTTTGGGTGTAGCCGAGTGGGTTTGGGTCTAGCCGAGTGGGTTTGGGTCTAGCTGAGTGGGTTTGGGTCTAGCCGAGTGGGTTTGGGTCTAGCCGAGTGGGTTTGGGTCTAGCCGAGTGGGTTTGGGTCTAGCCGAGTGGGTTTGGGTCTTGCCGAGTGGGTTTGGGTCTGGCCGAGTGGGTTTGGGTCTACCCGAGTGCGTTTGGGTCTAGCCGAGTTGGTTTGGGTCCAGCCGAGTGGGTTTGGGTCTAGCCGAGTGGGTTTGGGTCCAGCCGAGTGGGTTTGGGTCTAGCCGAGTTAGTTTGGGTGTAGCCGAGTGGGTTTGGGTCTAGCCGAGTGGGTTTGGGTCTGGCCGAGTTAGTTTGGGTGTTGCCAAGTGGGTTTGGGTCTAGCCGAGCAGGTTTGGGTCTAGCCGAGTGGGTTTGGGTCTAGCCGATTTGGTTTGGGTCTAGCCGAGTGGGTTAGGGTCTCGCCGAGTGGGTTTGGGACAAGCGGAGTTGGTATGGGTCTAGCGGAGTGGGTTTGGGTCTAGCGGAGTGGGTTTGGGTGTAGCCGAGTGGGTTTGGGTCTAGCCAAGTGGGTTTGGGTCTACCCGTGTGGGTTTGTGTCTAGCCGAGTGGGTTTGGGTCTAGCCGAGTGGGTTTGGATCTAGCCGACTGGGTTTGGGTCTGGCCGATTGGGTTTGGGTCTAGCCGAGTGGGTTTGGGTCTAGCCGAGTGGGTTTACGTCTAGCCGAGTGGGTTTGGGTCTAGCGGAGTGGGTTTGGGTGTAGCCGAGTGGGTTTGGGTGTAGCCGAGTGGGTTTGGGTCTGGACGAGTGGGTTTGGGTCTTGCCGAGTGGGTTTGGGTCTAGCCTAGTGGGTTTGGGTGTAGCCGAGTGGGTTTGGGTCTAGCCGAGTGGGTTTGGGTCTAGCCGAGTGGGTTTGGGTCTTGCGGAGTGGGTTTGGGTCTGGCGGAGTGGGTTTGGGTGTAGCCGAGTGGGTTTGGGTCTAGCCGAGTGGGTTTGGGTCTAGACGACTGGGTTTGGGATTAGCCGAGTGGGTTTGGGTCTAGCCAAATGGGTTTGGGTCTAGCCGAGTGGGTTTACGTCTAGCCGCGTGGGTTTGGGTTTGCGGAGTGGGTATCGGTGTAGCAGAGTGGGTTTGGGTCTGGCGGAGTGGGTTAGGGTCTTGTGGAGTGGGTTTGGGTCCAGCGGAGTGGGTTTGGGTCTAGCCGAATGGGTTTGGGTCTACCCGAGTGCGTTTGGGTCTAGCCGAGTGGCTTTGGGTCTAGCCGAATGGGTTTGGGTCTAGCCGAGTGGGTTTGGGTGTAGCCGAGTGGGTTTGGGTCTAGCCGAGTGGGTTTGGGTGTAGCCGAGTGGGTTTGGGTCTAGCCGAGTGGGTTTGGGTCTAGCCGAGTGGGTTTGGGTCTAGCTGAGTGGGTTTGGGTCTAGCCGAGTGGGTTTGGGTCTAGCCGAGTGGGTTTGGGTCTAGCCGAGTGGGTTTGGGTCTAGCCGAGTGGGTTTGGGTCTTGCCGAGTGGGTTTGGGTCGGGCCGAGTGGGTTTGGGTCTAGCCGAGTTGGTTTGGGTCCAGCCGAGTGGGTTTGGGTCTAGCCGAGTGGGTTTGGGTGTAGCCGAGTGGGTTTGGGTCTAGCCGAGTGGGTTTGGGTCTAGACGACTGGGTTTGGGATTAGCCGAGTGGGTTTGGGTGTAGCCGAGTGGGTTTGGGTCTAGCCGAGTGGGTTTGGGTCTAGCCGAGTGGGTTTGGGTCTAGCCGAGTGGGTTTGGGTCTAGCGGAGTGGGTTTGGGTGTAGCCGAGTGGGTTTGGGTCTAGCCGAGTGGGTTTGGGTCTAGCGGAGTGGGTTTGGGTCTAGCGGAGTGGGTTTGGGTCTAGCCGAGTGGGTTTTGGTCTAGCCGCGTGGGTTTGGGTCTATCCGAGTGGGTTTGCGTCTAGCCGAGTGGGTTTGCGTCTAGCCGAGTGGGTTTGGGTCTAGCCGAGTGTGTTTGGGTCTAGCCGATTGGGTTTGGGTCTATCCATGTGGGTTTGGGTCTAGCCGAGTGGGTTAGGGTCTAGCGGAGTGGGTTTGGGTGTAGCCGCGTGGGTTTGGGTGTAGCCGAGTGGGTTTGGGTCTAGCCGAGTGGGTTTGGGTCTAGCCGAGTGGGTTTGGGTCTAGCCGAGTGGGTTTGGGTGTAGCCGAGTGGGTTTGGGTCTAGCCGAGTGGGTTTGGGTCTAGCCGAGTGGGTTTGGGTCTAGCCGAGTGGGTTTGGGTCTAGCCTAGTGGGTTTGGGTGTAGCCGAGTGGGTTTGGGTCTAGCCGAGTGGGTTTGGGTCTAGCCGAGTGGGTTTGGGTGTAGCCGAGTGGGTTTGGGTCTGGACGAGTGGGTTTGGGTCTAGCCGAGTGGGTTTGGGTCTGGCCCAGTGTGTTTGGGTCTAGCGGAGTGGGTTTGGGTGTAGCCGAGTGGGTTTGGGTCTAGCCGAGTGGGTTTGGGTCTAGCCGAGTGGGTTTGGGTCTAGCCGAGTGGGTTTGGGTCTAGCCTGGTGGGTTTGGGTGTAGCCGAGTGGGTTTGGGTCTAGCCGAGTGGGTTTGGGTCTAGCCGAGTGGGTTTGGGTCTTGTGGAGTGGGTTTGGGTCTGGCGGAGTGGGTTTGGGTGTAGCCGAGTGGGTTTGGGTCTTGCCGAGTGGGTTTGGGTCTAGACGACTGGGTTTGGGATTAGCCGAGTGGGTTTGGGTCTAGCCGAGTGGGTTTGGGTCTAGCCGAGTGGGTTTACGTCTAGCCGCGTGGGTTTGGGTCTAGCGGAGTGGGTATCGGTGTAGCCGAGTGGGTTTGGGTCTAGCGGAGTGGGTTTGGGGTCTAGTGGAGTGGGTTTGGGTCCAGCGGAGTGGGTTTGGGTCTAGCCGAATGGGTTTGGGTCTACCCGAGTGCGTTTGGGTCTAGCCGAGTTGGTTTGGGTCCAGCCGAGTGGGTTTGGGTCTAGCCGAGTGGGTTTGGGTCCAGCCGAGTGGGTTTGGGTCTAGCCGATTTGGTTTGGGTCTAGCCGAGTGGGTTAGGGTCTCGCCGAGTGGGTTTGGGACAAGCGGAGTTGGTATGGGTCTAGCGGAGTGGGTTTGGGTCTAGCGGAGTGGGTTTGGGTGTAGCCGAGTGGGTTTGGGTCTAGCCAAGTGGGTTTGGGTCTACCTGTGTGGGTTTGTGTCTAGCCGAGTGGGTTTGGGTCTAGCCGAGTGGGTTTGGGTCTAGCCGACTGGGTTTGGGTCTGGCCGATTGGGTTTGGGTCTAGCCGAGTGGGTTTGGGTCTAGCCGAGTGGGTTTACGTCTAGCCGAGTGGGTTTGGGTCTAGCGGAGTGGGTTTGGGTGTAGCCGAGTGGGTTTGGGTGTAGCCGAGTGGGTTTGGGTCTGGACGAGTGGGTTTGGGTCTTGCCGAGTGGGTTTGGGTCTAGCCTAGTGGGTTTGGGTGTAGCCGAGTGGGTTTGGGTCTAGCCGAGTGGGTTTGGGTCTAGCCGAGTGGGTTTGGGTCTTGCGGAGTGGGTTTGGGTCTGGCGGAGTGGGTTTGGGTGTAGCCGAGTGGGTTTGGGTCTAGCCGAGTGGGTTTGGGTCTAGACGACTGGGTTTGGGATTAGCCGAGTGGGTTTGGGTCTAGCCAAATGGGTTTGGGTCTAGCCGAGTGGGTTTACGTCTAGCCGCGTGGGTTTGGGTCTAGCGGAGTGGGTATCGGTGTAGCCGAGTGGGTTTGGGTCTAGCGGAGTGGGTTAGGGTCTAGTGGAGTGGGTTTGGGTCCAGCGGAGTGGGTTTGGGTCTAGCCGAATGGGTTTGGGTCTACCCGAGTGCGTTTGGGTCTAGCCGAGTGGCTTTGGGTCTAGCCGAATGGGTTTGGGTCTAGCCGAGTGGGTTTGGGTGTAGCCGAGTGGGTTTGGGTCTAGCGGAGTGGGTTTGGGTGTAGCCGAGTGGGTTTGGGTGTAGCCGAGTGGGTTTGGGTCTAGCCGAGTGGGTTTGGGTCTAGCTGAGTGGGTTTGGGTCTAGCCGAGTGGGTTTGGGTCTAGCCGAGTGGGTTTGGGTCTAGCCGAGTGGGTTTGCGTCTAGCCGAGTGGGTTTGGGTCTTGCCGAGTGGGTTTGGGTCTGGCCGAGTGGGTTTGGGTCTACCCGAGTGCGTTTGGGTCTAGCCGAGTTGGTTTGGGTCCAGCCGAGTGGGTTTGGGTCTAGCCGAGTGGGTTTGGGTCCAGCCGAGTGGGTTTGGGTCTAGCCGAGTTAGTTTGGGTGTAGCCGAGTGGGTTTGGGTCTAGCCGAGTGGGTTTGGGTCTGGCCGAGTTAGTTTGGGTGTTGCCAAGTGGGTTTGGGTCTAGCCGAGCAGGTTTGGGTCTAGCCGAGTGGGTTTGGGTCTAGCCGATTTGGTTTGGGTCTAGCCGAGTGGGTTAGGGTCTCGCCGAGTGGGTTTGGGACAAGCGGAGTTGGTATGGGTCTAGCGGAGTGGGTTTGGGTCTAGCGGAGTGGGTTTGGGTGTAGCCGAGTGGGTTTGGGTCTAGCCAAGTGGGTTTGGGTCTACCCGTGTGGGTTTGTGTCTAGCCGAGTGGGTTTGGGTCTAGCCGAGTGGGTTTGGATCTAGCCGACTGGGTTTGGGTCTGGCCGATTGGGTTTGGGTCTAGCCGAGTGGGTTTGGGTCTAGCCGAGTGGGTTTACGTCTAGCCGAGTGGGTTTGGGTCTAGCGGAGTGGGTTTGGGTGTAGCCGAGTGGGTTTGGGTGTAGCCGAGTGGGTTTGGGTCTGGACGAGTGGGTTTGGGTCTTGCCGAGTGGGTTTGGGTCTAGCCTAGTGGGTTTGGGTGTAGCCGAGTGGGTTTGGGTCTAGCCGAGTGGGTTTGGGTCTAGCCGAGTGGGTTTGGGTCTTGCGGAGTGGGTTTGGGTCTGGCGGAGTGGGTTTGGGTGTAGCCGAGTGGGTTTGGGTCTAGCCGAGTGGGTTTGGGTCTAGACGACTGGGTTTGGGATTAGCCGAGTGGGTTTGGGTCTAGCCAAATGGGTTTGGGTCTAGCCGAGTGGGTTTACGTCTAGCCGCGTGGGTTTGGGTCTAGCGGAGTGGGTATCGGTGTAGCAGAGTGGGTTTGGGTCTGGCGGAGTGGGTTAGGGTCTTGTGGAGTGGGTTTGGGTCCAGCGGAGTGGGTTTGGGTCTAGCCGAATGGGTTTGGGTCTACCCGAGTGCGTTTGGGTCTAGCCGAGTGGCTTTGGGTCTAGCCGAATGGGTTTGGGTCTAGCCGAGTGGGTTTGGGTGTAGCCGAGTGGGTTTGGGTCTAGCCGAGTGGGTTTGGGTGTAGCCGAGTGGGTTTGGGTCTAGCCGAGTGGGTTTGGGTCTAGCCGAGTGGGTTTGGGTCTAGCAGAGTGGGTTTGGGTCTAGCCGAGTGGGTTTGGGTCTAGCCGAGTGGGTTTGGGTCTAGCCGAGTGGGTTTGGGTCTAGCCGAGTGGGTTTGGGTCTTGCCGAGTGGGTTTGGGTCTGGCCGAGTGGGTTTGGGTCTAGCCGAGTTGGTTTGGGTCCAGCCGAGTGGGTTTGGGTCTAGCCGAGTGGGTTTGGGTGTAGCCGAGTGGGTTTGGGTCTAGCCGAGTGGGTTTGGGTCTAGACGACTGGGTTTGGGATTAGCCGAGTGGGTTTGGGTGTAGCCGAGTGGGTTTGGGTCTAGCCGAGTGGGTTTGGGTCTAGCCGAGTGGGTTTGGGTCTAGCCGAGTGGGTTTGGGTCTAGCGGAGTGGGTTTGGGTGTAGCCGAGTGGGTTTGGGTCTAGCCGAGTGGGTTTGGGTCTAGCGGAGTGGGTTTGGGTCTAGCGGAGTGGGTTTGGGTCTAGCCGAGTGGGTTTTGGTCTAGCCGCGTGGGTTTGGGTCTATCCGAGTGGGTTTGCGTCTAGCCGAGTGGGTTTGCGTCTAGCCGAGTGGGTTTGGGTCTAGCCGAGTGTGTTTGGATTTAGCCGATTGGGTTTGGGTCTATCCATGTGGGTTTGGGTCTAGCCGAGTGGGTTAGGGTCTAGCGGAGTGGGATTGGGTGTAGCCGCGTGGGTTTGGGTGTAGCCGAGTGGGTTTGGGTCTAGCCGAGTGGGTTTGGGTCTAGCCGAGTGTGTTTGGGTCTAGCCGAGTGGGTTTGGGTGTAGCCGAGTGGGTTTGGGTCTAGCCGAGTGGGTTTGGGTCTAGCTGAGTGGGTTTGGGTCTAGCCGAGTGGGTTTGGGTCTAGCCGAGTGGGTTTGGGTCTAGCCGAGTGGGTTTGGGTCTAGCCGAGTGGGTTTACGTCTAGCCGAGTGGGTTTGGGTCTAGCGGAGTGGGTTTGGGTGTAGCCGAGTGGGTTTGGGTGTAGCCGAATGGGTTTGGGTCTGGACGAGTGGGTTTGGGTCTTGCCGAGTGGGTTTGGGTCTAGCCTAGTGGGTTTGGGTGTAGCCGAGTGGGTTTGGGTCTAGCCGAGTGGGTTTGGGTCTAGCCGAGTGGGTTTGGGTCTTGCGGAGTGGGTTTGGGTCTGGCGGAGTGGGTTTGGGTGTAGCCGAGTGGGTTTGGGTCTAGCCGAGTGGGTTTGGGTCTAGACGACTGGGTTTGGGATTAGCCGAGTGGGTTTGGGTCTAGCCAAATGGGTTTGGGTCTAGCCGAGTGGGTTTACGTCTAGCCGCGTGGGTTTGGGTCTAGCGGAGTGGGTATCGGTGTAGCAGAGTGGGTTTGGGTCTGGCGGAGTGGGTTAGGGTCTTGTGGAGTGGGTTTGGGTCCAGTGGAGTGGGTTTGGGTCTAGCCGAATGGGTTTGGGTCTACCCGAGTGCGTTTGGGTCTAGCCGAGTGGCTTTGGGTCTAGCCGAATGGGTTTGGGTCTAGCCGAGTGGGTTTGGGTGTAGCCGAGTGGGTTTGGGTCTAGCCGAGTGGGTTTGGGTGTAGCCGAGTGGGTTTGGGTCTAGCCGAGTGGGTTTGGGTCTAGCCGAGTGGGTTTGGGTCTAGCTGAGTGGGTTTGGGTCTAGCCGAGTGGGTTTGGGTCTAGCCGAGTGGGTTTGGGTCTAGCCGAGTGGGTTTGGGTCTAGCCGAGTGGGTTTGGGTCTTGCCGAGTGGGTTTGGGTCTGGCCGAGTGGGTTTGGGTCTAGCCGAGTTGGTTTGGGTCCAGCCGAGTGGGTTTGGGTCTAGCCGAGTGGGTTTGGGTGTAGCCGAGTGGGTTTGGGTCTAGCCGAGTGGGTTTGGGTCTAGACGACTGGGTTTGGGATTAGCCGAGTGGGTTTGGGTGTAGCCGAGTGGGTTTGGGTCTAGCCGAGTGGGTTTGGGTCTAGCCGAGTGGGTTTGGGTCTAGCCGAGTGGGTTTGGGTCTAGCGGAGTGGGTTTGGGTGTAGCCGAGTGGGTTTGGGTCTAGCCGAGTGGGTTTGGGTCTAGCGGAGTGGGTTTGGGTCTAGCGGAGTGGGTTTGGGTCTAGCCGAGTGGGTTTTGGTCTAGCCGCGTGGGTTTGGGTCTATCCGATTGGGTTTGCGTCTAGCCGAGTGGGTTTGCGTCTAGCCGAGTGGGTTTGGGTCTAGCCGAGTGTGTTTGGGTTTAGCCGATTGGGTTTGGGTCTATCCATGTGGGTTTGGGTCTAGCCGAGTGGGTTAGGGTCTAGCGGAGTGGGATTGGGTGTAGCCGCGTGGGTTTGGGTGTAGCCGAGTGGGTTTGGGTCTAGCCGAGTGGGTTTGGGTCTAGCCGAGTGGGTTTGGGTCTAGCCGAGTGGGTTTGGGTGTAGCCGAGTGGGTTTGGGTCTAGCCGAGTGGGTTTGGGTCTAGCTGAGTGGGTTTGGGTCTAGCCGAGTGGGTTTGGGTCTAGCCGAGTGGGTTTGGGTCTAGCCAAGTGGGTTTGGGTCTAGCCGAGTGGGTTTGGGTCTTGCCGAGTGGGTTTGGGTCTGGCCGAGTGGGTTTGGGTCTAGCCGAGTTGGTTTGGGTCCAGCCGAGTGGGTTTGGGTCTAGCCGAGTGGGTTTGGGTGTAGCCGAGTGGGTTTGGGTCTAGCCGAGTGGGTTTGGGTCTAGACGACTGGGTTTGGGATTAGCCGAGTGGGTTTGGGTGTAGCCGAGTGTGTTTGGGTCTAGCCGAGTGGGTTTGGGTCTAGCCGAGTGGGTTTGGGTCTAGCCGAGTGGGTTTGGGTCTAGCCGAGTGGGTTTGGGTCTAGCGGAGTGGGTTTGGGTCTAGCGGAGTGGGTTTGGGTCTAGCCGAGTGGGTTTTGGTCTAGCCGCGTGGGTTTGGGTCTATCCGAGTGGGTTTGCGTCTAGCCGAGTGGGTTTGCGTCTAGCCGAGTGGGTTTGGGTCTAGCCGAGTGTGTTTGGGTCTAGCCGATTGGGTTTGGGTCTATCCATGTGGGTTTGGGTCTAGCCGAGTGGGTTAGGGTCTAGCGGAGTGGGATTGGGTGTAGCCGCGTGGGTTTGGGTGTAGCCGAGTGGGTTTGGGTCTAGCCGAGTGGGTTTGGGTCTAGCCGAGTGGGTTTGGGTCTAGCCGAGTGGGTTTGGGTCTAGCGGAGTGGGTTTGGGTGTAGCCGAGTGGGTTTAGGTCTAGCCGAGTGGGTTTGGGTGTAGCCGAGTGGGTTTGGGTCTAGCCGACTGGGTTTGGGTCTAGCCGAGTGGCTTTGGGTCTAGCTGAGTGGGTTTGGGTCTGGTCGAGTTGGTTTGGGTCTAGCCGAGTGGGTTTGGGTCTAGCCGAGTGGGTTTGGGTCTAGCCGAGTGGGTTTGGGTCTAGCCGAGTTTGTTTGGGTCTAGCCGAGTGGGTTTGGGTCAAGCGGAGTTGGTATGGGTCTAGCGGAGTGGGTTTGGGTCCAGCGGAGTGGGTTTGGGTCTAGCCAAGTGGGTTTTGGTCTAGCCGAGTGGGTTTGGGTCTATCCGAGTGGGTTTGCGTCTAGCCGAGTGGGTTTTTGCCTATCCGAGTGGGTTTGGGTCTATCCATGTGAGTTTGGGTCTAGCCGAGTGGGTTAGGGTCTAGCGGAGTGGGTTTGCGTGTAGCCGCTTGGGTTTGGGTGTAGCCGAGTGGGTTTGGGTCTAGCCGAGTGGGTTTGGGTCTAGCCGAGTGGGTTTGGGTCTAGCCGAGTGGGTTTGGGTCTAGCGGAGTGGGTTTGGGTGTAGCCGAGTGGGTTTGGGTCTAGCCGTGTGGGTTTGGGTCTAGCCGACTGGGTTTGGGTCTAGCCGAGTGGGTTTGGGTCTAGCCGAGTGGGTTTGGGTCTAGCCGAGTGGGTTTGGGTCTAGCCGAGTGGGTTTGGGTCTAGCGGAGTGGGTTTGGTTGTAGCCGAGTGGGTTTGGGTCTAGCGGAGTGGGTTTGGGTGTAGCCGAGTGGGTTTGGGTCTAGCCGAGTTGGTTTGGGTCTAGCCGACTGGGTTTGGGTCTGGACGAGTGGGTTTGGGTCTAGCCGAGTGGGTTTGGGTCTAGTCGAGTGGGTTTCGGTCTAGCCCAGTGGGTTTGGGTCTAGCCTAGTGGATTTGGGTCTAGCCAAGTGGGTTTCGGTCCAGCGGAGTGGGTTTGGGTCTAGCGCAGTGGGTTTGGGTCTAGCGGAGTGGGTTTGGGTCTGGCTGAGTGGGTTTGGGTCTAACCGAGTGGGTTTGTGTCTAGCGGAGTGGGTTTGGGTCTAGCGGAGTGGGATTGGGTCTAGCCGAGTGGCTTTGGGTCTAGCCGAGTGGGTTTGGGACTAGCCAAGTGGGTTTGCGTCTAGCCGAGTGGGTTTGGGTCTAGCCGAGTGGGTTTGGGTCTAGCCGAGTGGGTTTCGGTCTAGCCGAGTGGGTTTGGGTCTAGCCGAGTGGGTTTGGGTCTAGCCGAGTGGGTTAGGGTCTAGCGGAGTGGGTTTGGGTCTATCCATGTGGGTTTGGGTCTCGCCGAGTGGGTTAGGGTCTAGCGGAGTGGGTTTGGGTGTAGCCGCGTGGGTTTGGGCGTAGCCGAGTGGGTTTGGGTCTAGCCGAGTGGGTTTGGGTCTAGCCGAGTGGGTTTGGGTCTGGCCCAGTGTGTTTGGGTCTAGAAGAGTGGGTTTGGGTCTGGCCGACTGGGTTTGGGTCTAGACGAGTGGGTTTGGTTGTAGCCGAGTGGGTTTGGGTCTAGCGGAGTGGGTTTGGGTGTAGCCGAGTGTGTTTGGGTCTAGCCGAGTGGGTTTGGGTCTAGCCGACTGGGTTTGGGTCTGGCCGATTGGGTTTGGGTCTAGCCGAGTGGGTTTGGGTCTAGCCGAGTGGGTTTACGTCTAGCCGAGTGGGTTTGGGTCTAGCGGAGTGGGTTTGGGTGTAGCCGAGTGGGTTTGGGTGTAGCCGAGTGGGTTTGGGTCTGGACGAGTGGGTTTGGGTCTAGCCGAGTGGGTTTGGGTCTGGCCCAGTGTGTTTGGGTCTAGCGGAGTGGGTTTGGGTGTAGCCGAGTGGGTTTGGGTCTAGCCGAGTGGGTTTGGGTCTAGCCGAGTGGGTTTGGGTCTAGCCGAGTGGGTTTGTGTCTAGCCTAGTGGGTTTGGGTGTAGCCGAGTGGGTTTGGGTCTAGCGGAGTGGGTTTGGGGTCTAGTGGAGTGGGTTTTGGTCCAGCGGAGTGGGTTTGGGTCTAGCCGAATGGGTTTGGGTCTACCCGAATGCGTTTGGGTCTAGCCGAGTTGGTTTGGGTCCAGCCGAGTGGGTTTGGGTCTAGCCGAGTGGGTTTGGGTCTAGCCGAGTGGGTTTGGGTCTAGCCGAGTTAGTTTGGGTGTAGCCGAGTGGGTTTGGGTCTAGCCGAGTGGGTTTGGGTCTGGCCGAGTTAGTTTGGGTGTTGCCAAGTGGGTTTGGGTCTAGCCGAGCAGGTTTGGGTCTAGCCGAGTGGGTTTGGGTCTATCCGATTTGGTTTGGGTCTAGCCGAGTGGGTTTGGGTCTCGCCGAGTGGGTTTGGGACAAGCGGAGTTGGTATGGGTCTAGCGGAGTGGGTTTGGGTCTAGCCGAGTGGGTTTGGGTGTAGCCGAGTGGGTTTGGGTCTGGACGAGTGGGTTTGGGTCTTCCCGAGTGGGTTTGGGTCTAGCCTAGTGGGTTTGGGTGTAGCCGAGTGGGTTTGGGTCTAGCCGAGTGGGTTTGGGTCTAGCCGAGTGGGTTTGGGTCTTGCGGAGTGGGTTTGGGTCTGGCGGAGTGGGTTTGGGTGTAGCCGAGTGGGTTTGGGTCTAGCCGAGTGGGTTTGGGTCTAGACGACTGGGTTTGGGATTAGCCGAGTGGGTTTGGGTCTAGCCAAATGGGTTTGGGTCTAGCCGAGTGGGTTTACGTCTAGCCGCGTGGGTTTGGGTCTAGCGGAGTGGGTATCGGTGTAGCCGAGTGGGTTTGGGTCTAGCGGAGTGGGTTAGGGTCTAGTGGAGTGGGTTTGGGTCCAGCGGAGTGGGTTTGGGTCTAGCCGAATGGGTTTGGGTCTACCCGAGTGCGTTTGGGTCTAGCCGAGTGGCTTTGGGTCTAGCCGAATGGGTTTGGGTCTAGCCGAGTGGGTTTGGGTGTAGCCGAGTGGGTTTGGGTCTAGCGGAGTGGGTTTGGGTGTAGCCGAGTGGGTTTGGGTGTAGCCGAGTGGGTTTGGGTCTAGCCGAGTGGGTTTGGGTCTAGCTGAGTGGGTTTGGGTCTAGCCGAGTGGGTTTGGGTCTAGCCGAGTGGGTTTGGGTCTAGCCGAGTGGGTTTGGGTCTAGCCGAGTCGGTTTGGGTCTTGCCGAGTGGGTTTGGGTCTGGCCGAGTGGGTTTGGGTCTAGCCGAGTTGGTTTGGGTCCAGCCGAGTGGGTTTGGGTCTAGCCGAGTGGGTTTGGGTGTAGCCGAGTGGGTTTGGGTCTAGCCGAGTGGGTTTGGGTCTAGACGACTGGGTTTGGGATTAGCCGAGTGGGTTTGGGTCTAGCCGAGTGGGTTTGGGTCTAGCGGAGTGGGTTTACGTCTAGCCGCGTGGGTTTGGGTCTAGCGGAGTGGGTATCGGTGTAGCCGAGTGGGTATGGGTCTAGCGGAGTGGGTTTGGGGTCTAGTGGAGTGGGTTTGGGTCCAGCGGAGTGGGTTTGGGTCTAGCCGAATGGGTTTGGGTCTACCCGAGTGCGTTTGGGTCTAGCCGAGTGGGTTTGGGTCTAGCCAAATGGGTTTGGGTCTAGCCGAGTGGGTTTGGGTGTAGCCGAGTGGGTTTGGGTCTAGCGGAGTGGGTTTGGGTGTAGCCGAGTGGGTTTGGGTGTAGCCGAGTGGGTTTGGGTCTAGCCGAGTGGGTTTGTGTCTAGCCGAGTGGGTTTGGGTCTAGCCGAGTGGGTTTGGGTCTAGCCGAGTGGGTTTGGGTCTAGCCGAGTGGGTTTGGGTCTAGCCGAGTGGGTTTGGGTCTAGCCGAGTGGGTTTGGGTCTAGCCGAGTGGGTTTGGGTCTAGCCGAGTTGGTTTGGGTCCAGCCGAGTGGGTTTGGGTCTAGCCGAGTGGGTTTGGGTCTAGCCGAGTGGGTTTGGGTCTAGCCGAGTTAGTTTGGGTGTAGCCGAGTGGGTTTGGGTCTAGCCGAGTGGGTTTGGGTCTGGCCGAGTTAGTTTGGGTGTTGCCAAGTGGGTTTGGGTCTAGCCGAGCAGGTTTGGGTCTAGCCGAGTGGGTTTGGGTCTAGCCGATTTGGTTTGGGTCTAGCCGAGTGGGTTTGGGTCTCGCCGAGTGGGTTTGGGTCAAGCGGAGTTGGTATGGGTCTAGCGGAGTGGGTTTGGGTCTAGCGGAGTGGGTTTGGGTGTAGCCGAGTGGGTTTGGGTCTAGCCGAGTGGGTTTGGGTCTACCCGTGTGGGTTTGCGTCTAGCCGAGTGGGTTTGGGTCTAGCCGAGTGGGTTTCGGTCTAGCCGACTGGGTTTGGGTCTGGCCGATTGGGTTTGGGTTTAGCCGAGTGGGTTTGGGTCTAGCCGAGTGGGTTTACGTCTAGCCGAGTGGGTTTGGGTCTAGCGGAGTGGGTTTGGGTGTAGCCGAGTGGGTTTGGGTGTAGCCGAGTGGGTTTGGGTCTGGACGAGTGGGTTTGGGTCTTGCCGAGTGGGTTTGGGTCTAGCCGAGTGGGTTTGGGTCTAGCCGAGTGGGTTTGGGTCTAGCCTAGTGGGTTTGGGTGTAGCCGAGTGGGTTTGGGTCTAGCCGAGTGGGTTTGGGTCTAGCCGAGTGGGTTTGGGTCTTGCGGAGTGGGTTTGGGTCTGGCGGAGTGGGTTTGGGTGTAGCCGAGTGGGTTTGGGTCTAGCCGAATGGGTTTGGGTCTAGCCGAGTGGGTTTACGTCTAGCCGCGTGGGTTTGGGTCTAGCGGAGTGGGTATCGGTGTAGCCGAGTGGGTTTGGGTCTGGCGGAGTGGGTTAGGGTCTAGTGGAGTGGGTTTGGGTCCAGCGGAGTGGATTTGGGTCTAGCCGAATGGGTTTGGGTCTACCCGAGTGCGTTTGGGTCTAGCCGAGTGGGTTTGGGTCTAGCCGAATGGGTTTGGGTCTAGCCGAGTGGGTTTGGGTGTAGCCAAGTGGGTTTGGGTTTAGCGGAGTGGGTTTGGGTGTAGCCGAGTGGGTTTGGGTGTAGCCGAGTGGGTTTGGGTCTAGCCGAGTGGGTTTGGGTCTAGCTGAATGGGTTTGGGTCTAGCCGAGTGGGTTTGGGTCTAGCCGAGTGGGTTTGGGTCTAGCCGAGTGGGTTTGGGTCTAGCCGAGTGGGTTTGGGTCTTGCCGAGTGGGTTTGGGTCTGGCCGAGTGGGTTTGGGTCTAGCCGAGTTGGTTTGGGTCCAGCCGAGTGGGTTTGGGTCTAGCCGAGTGGGTTTGGGTGTAGCCGAGTGGGTTTGGGTCTAGCCGAGTGGGTTTGGGTCTAGACGACTGGGTTTGGGATTAGCCGAGTGGGTTTGGGTCTAGCCGAGTGGGTTTGGGTCTAGCCGAGTGGGTTTACATCTAGCCGCGTGGGTTTGGGTCTAGCGGAGTGGGTATCGGTGTAGCCGAGTGGGTTTGGGTCTGGCCGAGTTAGTTTGGGTGTTGCCAAGTGGGTTTGGGTCTAGCCGAGCAGGTTTGGGTCTAGCCGAGTGGGTTTGGGTCTAGCCGATTTGGTTTGGGTCTAGCCGAGTGGGTTTGGGTCTCGCCGAGTGGGTTTGGGTCAAGCGGAGTTGGTATGGGTCTAGCGGAGTGGGTTTGGGTCTAGCGGAGTGGGTTTGGGTGTAGCCGAGTGGGTTTGGGTCTAGCCGAGTGGGTTTGGGTCTACCCGTGTGGGTTTGCGTCTAGCCGAGTGGGTTTGGGTCTAGCCGAGTGGGTTTCGGTCTAGCCGACTGGGTTTGGGTCTGGCCGATTGGGTTTGGGTTTAGCCGAGTGGGTTTGGGTCTAGCCGAGTGGGTTTACGTCTAGCCGAGTGGGTTTGGGTCTAGCGGAGTGGGTTTGGGTGCAGCCGAGTGGGTTTGGGTGTAGCCGAGTGGGTTTGGGTCTTGCCGAGTGGGTTTGGGTCTAGCCGAGTGGGTTTGGGTCTAGCCGAGTGCGTTTGGGTCTAGCCTAGTGGGTTTGGGTGTAGCCGAGTGGGTTTGGGTCTAGCCGAGTGGGTTTGGGTCTAGCCAAGTGGGTTTGGGTCTTGCGGAGTGGGTTTGGGTCTGGCGGAGTGGGTTTGGGTGTAGCCGAGTGGGTTTGGGTCTAGCCGAGTGGGTTTGGGTCTAGACGACTGGGTTTGGGATTAGCCGAGTGGGTTTGGGTCTAGCCGAATGGGTTTGGGTCTAGCCGAGTGGGTTTACGTCTAGCCGCGTGGGTTTGGGTCTAGCGGAGTGGGTATCGGTGTAGCCGAGTGGGTTTGGGTCTGGCGGAGTGGGTTAGGGTCTAGTGGAGTGGGTTTGGGTCCAGCGGAGTGGATTTGGGTCTAGCCGAATGGGTTTGGGTCTACCCGAGTGCGTTTGGGTCTAGCCGAGTGGGTTTGGGTCTAGCCGAATGGGTTTGGGTCTAGCCGAGTGGGTTTGGGTGTAGCCGAGTGGGTTTGGGTCTAGCGGAGTGGGTTTGGATGTAGCCGAGTGGGTTTGGGTGTAGCCGAGTGGGTTTGGGTCTAGCCGAGTGGGTTTGGGTCTAGCCGAGTGGGTTTGGGTCTAGCCGAGTGGGTTTGGGTCTAGCCGAGTGGGTTTGGGTCTAGCCGAGTGGGTTTGGGTCTAGCCGAGTGGGTTTGGGTCTTGCCGAGTGGGTTTGGGTCTAGCCGAGTGGGTTTGGGTCTAGCCGATTGGGTTTGGGTCTAGCCGAGTGGGTTTGGGTCTAGCCGAGTGGGTTTACGTCTAGCCGAGTGGGTTTGGGTCTAGCGGAGTGGGTTTGGGTGTAGCCGAGTGGGTTTGGGTGTAGCCGAGTGGGTTTGGGTCTGGACGAGTGGGTTTGGGTCTAGCCGAGTGGGTTTGGGTCTGGCCCAGTGTGTTTGGGTCTAGCGGAGTGGGTTTGGGTGTAGCCGAGTGGGTTTGGGTCTAGCCGAGTGGGTTTGGGTCTAGCCGAGTGGGTTTGGGTCTAGCCGAGTGGGTTTGTGTCTAGCCTAGTGGGTTTGGGTGTAGCCGAGTGGGTTTGGGTCTAGCAGAGTGGGTTTGGGTCTAGCCGAGTGGGTTTGGGTCTTGCGGAGTGGGTTTGGGTCTGGCGGAGTGGGTTTGGGTGTAGCCGAGTGGGTTTGGGTCTTGCCGAGTGGGTTTGGGTCTAGACGACTGGGTTTGGGATTAGCCGAGTGGGTTTGGGTCTAGCCGAGTGGGTTTGGGTCTAGCCGAGTGGGTTTACGTCTAGCCGCGTGGGTTTGGGTCTAGCGGAGTGGGTATCGGTGTAGCCGAGTGGGTTTGGGTCTAGCGGAGTGGGTTTGGGGTCTAGTGGAGTGGGTTTGGGTCCAGCAGAGTGGGTTTGGGTCTAGCCGAATGGGTTTGGGTCTACCCGAGTGCGTTTGGGTCTAGCCGAGTTGGTTTGGGTCCAGCCGAGTGGGTTTGGGTCTAGCCGAGTGGGTTTGGGTCTAGCCGAGTGGGTTTGGGTCTAGCCGAGTTAGTTTGGGTGTAGCCGAGTGGCTTTGGGTCTAGCCGAGTGGGTTTGGGTCTGGCCGAGTTAGTTTGGGTGTTGCCAAGTGGGTTTGGGTCTAGCCGAGCAGGTTTGGGTCTAGCCGAGTGGGTTTGGGTCTAGCCGATTTGGTTTGGGTCTAGCCGAGTGGGTTTGGGTCTCGCCGAGTGGGTTTGGGTCAAGCGGAGTTGGTATGGGTCTAGCGGAGTGGGTTTGGGTCTAGCAGAGTGGGTTTGGGTGTAGCCGAGTGGGTTTGGGTCTAGCCGAGTGGGTTTGGGTCTACCCGTGTGGGTTTTCGTCTAGCCGAGTGGGTTTGGGTCTAGCCGAGTGGGTTTGGGTCTAGCCGAGTGGGTTTGGGTCTAGCCGAGTTGGTTTGGGTCCAGCCGAGTGGGTTTGGGTCTAGCCGAGTGGGTTTGGGTCTAGCCGAGTGGGTTTGGGTCTAGCCGAGTTAGTTTGGGTGTAGCCGAGTGGGTTTGGGTCTAGCCGAGTGGGTTTGGGTCTGGCCGAGTTAGTTTGGGTGTTGCCAAGTGGGTTTGGGTCTAGCCGAGCAGGTTTGGGTCTAGCCGAGTGGGTTTGGGTCTAGCCGATTTGGTTTGGGTCTAGCCGAGTGGGTTTGGGTCTCGCCGAGTGGGTTTGGGACAAGCGGAGTTGGTATGGGTCTAGCGGAGTGGGTTTGGGTCTAGCCGAGTGGGTTTGGGTGTAGCCGAGTGGGTTTGGGTCTGGACGAGTGGGTTTGGGTCTTGCCGAGTGGGTTTGGGTCTAGCCTAGTGGGTTTGGGTGTAGCCGAGTGGGTTTGGGTCTAGCCGAGTGGGTTTGGGTCTAGCCGAGTGGGTTTGGGTCTTGCGGAGTGGGTTTGGGTCTGGCGGAGTGGGTTTGGGTGTAGCCGAGTGGGTTTGGGTCTACCCGAGTGGGTTTGGGTCTAGACGACTGGGTTTGGGATTAGCCGAGTGGGTTTGGGTCTAGCCGAATGGGTTTGGGTCTAGCCGAGTGGGTTTACGTCTAGCCGCGTGGGTTTGGGTCTAGCGGAGTGGGTATCGGTGTAGCCGAGTGGGTTTGGGTCTGGCGGAGTGGGTTAGGGTCTAGTGGAGTGGGTTTGGGTCCAGCGGAGTGGATTTGGGTCTAGCCGAATGGGTTTGGGTCTACCCGAGTGCGTTTGGGTCTAGCCGAGTGGGTTTGGGTCTAGCCGAATGGGTTTGGGTCTAGCCGAGTGGGTTTGGGTGTAGCCGAGTGGGTTTGGGTCTAGCGGAGTGGGTTTGGGTGTAGCCGAGTGGGTTTGGGTGTAGCCGAGTGGGTTTGGGTCTAGCCGAGTGGGTTTGGGTCTAGCCGAGTGGGTTTGGGTCTAGCCGAGTGGGTTTGGGTCTAGCCGAGTGGGTTTGGGTCTAGCCGAGTGGGTTTGGGTCTAGCCGAGTGGGTTTGGGTCTTGCCGAGTGGGTTTGGGTCCAGCCGAGTGGGTTTGGGTCTAGCCGAGTGGGTTTGGGTCTAGCCGAGTGGGTTTGGGTCTAGCCGAGTGGGTTTGGGTCTAGCCGAGTTAGTTTGGGTATAGCCGAGTGGGTTTGGGTCTAGCCGAGTGGGTTTGGGTCTGGCCGAGTTAGTTTGGGTGTTGCCAAGTGGGTTTGGGTCTAGCCGAGCAGGTTTGGGTCTAGCCAAGTGGGTTTGGGTCTAGCCGATTTGGTTTGGGTCTAGCCGAGTGGGTTTGGGTCTAGCCGAGTGGGTTTGGGTCAAGCGGAGTTGGTATGGGTCTAGCGGAGTGGGTTTGGGTCTATCGGAGTGGGTTTGGGTGTAGCCGAGTGGGTTTGGGTCTAGCCGAGTGGGTTTGGGTCTACCCGTGTGTGTTTGCGTCTAGCCGAGTGGGTTTGGGTCTAGCCGAGTGGGTGTGGGTGTAGCCGAGTGGGTTTGGGTCTAGCCAAGTGGGTTTGGGTGTAGCCGAATGGGTTTGGGTCTATACGAGTGGGTTTGCGTCTAGCCGAGTGGGTTTGGGTCTAGCCGATTGGGTTTGGGTCTAGCCGAATGGGTTTGGGTCTAGCCCAGTGCGTTTGGGTCTAGCCGAGTGGGTTTGGGTCTAGCCGAATGGGTTTGGGTCTTGCCGAGTGGGTTTGGGTGTAGCCGAGTGGGTTTGGGTCTAGCGGAGTGGGTTTGGGTGTAGCCGAGTGGGTTTGGGTGTAGCCGAGTGGGTTTGGGTCTAGCCGAGTGGGTTTGGGTCTAGCCGAGTGGGGTTGGGTCTAGCCGAGTGGGTTTGGGTCTAGCCGAGTGGGTTTGGGTCTAGCCGAGTGGGTTTGGGTCTAGCCGAGTGGGTTTGGGTCTTGCCGAGTGGGTTTGGGTCTAGCCGAGTGGGTTTGGGTCTAGCCGAGTGGGTTTGGGTCTAGCCGAGTTAGTTTGGGTGTAGCCGAGTGGGTTTGGGTCTAGCCGAGTGGGTTTGGGTCTGGCCGAGTTAGTTTGGGTGTTGCCAAGTGGGTTTGGGTCTAGCCGAGCAGGTTTGGGTCTAGCCGAGTGGGTTTGGGTCTAGCCGATTTGGTTTGGGTCTAGCCGAGTGGGTTTGGGTCTAGCCGAGTGGGTTTGGGTCAAGCGGAGTTGGTATGGGTCTAGCGGAGTGGGTTTGGGTCTAGCGGAGTGGGTTTGGGTGTAGCCGAGTGGGTTTGGGTCTAGCCGAGTTAGTTTGGGTCTAGCCGAGTGGGTTTGGGTCTAGCCGAGTGGGTTTGGGTCTAGCCGAGTGGGTTTGGGTCTAGCCGAGTTAGTTTGGGTATAGCCGAGTGGGTTTGGGTCTAGCCGAGTGGGTTTGGGTCTGGCCGAGTTAGTTTGGGTGTTGCCAAGTGGGTTTGGGTCTAGCCGAGCAGGTTTGGGTCTAGCCGAGTGGGTTTGGGTCTAGCCGATTTGGTTTGGGTCTAGCCGTGTGGGTTTGGGTCTAGCCGAGTGGGTTTGGGTCAAGCGGAGTTGGTATGGGTCTAGCGGAGTGGGTTTGGGTCTATCGGAGTGGGTTTGGGTGTAGCCGAGTGGGTTTGGGTCTAGCCGAGTGAGTTTGGGTCTACCCGTGTGGGTTTGCGTCTAGCCGAGTGGGTTTGGGTCTAGCCGAGTGGGTGTGGGTGTAGCAGAGTGGGTTTGGGTCTAGCCAAGTGGGTTTGGGTGTAGCCGAATGGGTTTGGGTCTATACGAGTGGGTTTGCATCTAGCCGAGTGGGTTTGGGTCTAGCCGAGTGGGTTTGGGTCTAGCCGAATGGGTTTGGGTCTAGCCCAGTGCGTTTGGGTCTAGCCGAGTGGGTTTGGGTCTAGCCGAATGGGTTTGGGTCTAGCCGAGTGGGTTTGGGTGTAGCCGAGTGGGTTTGGGTCTAGCGGAGTGGGTTTGGGTGTAGCCGAGTGGGTTTGGGTGTAGCCGAGTGGGTTTGGGTCTAGCCGAGTGGGTTTGGGTCTAGCCGAGTGGGTTTGGGTCTAGCCGAGTGGGTTTGGGTCTAGCCGAGTGGGTTTGGGTCTAGCCGAGTGGGTTTGGGTCTAGCCGAGTGGGTTTGGGTCTTGCCGAGTGGGTTTGGGTCTAGCCGAGTGGGTTTGGGTCTAGCCGAGTGTGTTTGGGTCTAGCCGAGTTAGTTTGGGTGTAGCCGAGTGGGTTTGGGTCAAGCCGAGTGGGTTTGGGTCTGGCCGAGTTAGTTTGGGTGTTGCCAAGTGGGTTTGGGTCTAGCCGTGTGGGTTTTGGTCCAGCCGAGTGGGTTTGGGTCTAGCCGTTTGGGTTTGGGTCTAGCCGATTGGGTTTGGGTCTAGCCATGTGGGTTTGGGTCTAGCCGAGTGGGTTAGGGTCTAGCGGAGTGGGTTTGGGTCTAGCCGAGTGGGTTTGGGTCTAGCCGAGTGGGTTTGGGTCTAGCTGAGTGGGATTGGGTCTAGCCGAGTGGGTGTGGGTCAAGCCGAGTGGGTTTGGGTCTAGCCGAGTGGGTTTGGGTCTAGCCGAGTGGGTTTGGGTCTAGCCGAGTGGGTTTGGGACTAGCCGAGTGGTTTGGGCCTAGCCGAGTGGGTTTGGGTCTACCGGAGTGGGTTTGGGTGTAGCTGAGTGGGTTTGGGACCAGCCGAGTGGGTTTGGGTCGAGCCGAGTGGGTTTGTGTCTAGCCGAATGGGTTTGGGTCTACCCGAGTTGGTTTGGGTGTAGCCGAGTGGGTTTGCTTCTAGCCGAATTGGTTTGGGACTAGCCGAGTGGGTATGGGTGCAGACGAGTGGGTTTTGGTCTAGCGGAGTGGGTTTGGGTGTAGCCGAGTCGGTCTGGGTCTAGCCGAGTGAGTTTGGGTCTAGCTGAGTGGGTTTGGGTCTAGCCGAGTGGGTTTGGGTCTAGCCGAGTGGGTTTGGGTCCAGCCGAGTTGGTTTGGGTCTAGCCGAGTGGGTTTGCGTCTAGCCGAGTGGGTTTGTGTCTAGCGGAGTGGGTTTGGGTCTAGCGGAGTGGGATTGGGTCTAGCGGAGTGGGTTTGGGTCTAGCCGAGTGGGTTTGGGACTAGCCGAGTGGGTTTGGGTCTAGCCGAGTGGATTTGGGTCCAGCTGAATGGGTTTGGGTCTAGCCGAGTGGGTTTGGGTCTAGCCGAGTGGGTTTGGGTCTAGCCGAGTTAGTTTGGGTATAGCCGAGTGGGTTTGGGTCTAGCCGAGTGGGTTTGGGTCTGGCCGAGTTAGTTTGGGTGTTGCCAAGTGGGTTTGGGTCTAGCCGAGCAGGTTTGGGTCTAGCCAAGTGGGTTTGGGTCTAGCCGATTTGGTTTGGGTCTAGCCGAGTGGGTTTGGGTCTAGCCGAGTGGGTTTGGGTCAAGCGGAGTTGGTATGGGTCTAGCGGAGTGGGTTTGGGTCTATCGGAGTGGGTTTGGGTGTAGCCGAGTGGGTTTGGGTCTAGCCGAGTGGGTTTGGGTCTACCCGTGTGTGTTTGCGTCTAGCCGAGTGGGTTTGGGTCTAGCCGAGTGGGTGTGGGTGTAGCCGAGTGGGTTTGGGTCTAGCCAAGTGGGTTTGGGTGTAGCCGAATGGGTTTGGGTCTATACGAGTGGGTTTGCGTCTAGCCGAGTGGGTTTGGGTCTAGCCGATTGGGTTTGGGTCTAGCCGAATGGGTTTGGGTCTAGCCCAGTGCGTTTGGGTCTAGCCGAGTGGGTTTGGGTCTAGCCGAATGGGTTTGGGTCTTGCCGAGTGGGTTTGGGTGTAGCCGAGTGGGTTTGGGTCTAGCGGAGTGGGTTTGGGTGTAGCCGAGTGGGTTTGGGTGTAGCCGAGTGGGTTTGGGTCTAGCCGAGTGGGTTTGGGTCTAGCCGAGTGGGGTTGGGTCTAGCCGAGTGGGTTTGGGTCTAGCCGAGTGGGTTTGGGTCTAGCCGAGTGGGTTTGGGTCTAGCCGAGTGGGTTTGGGTCTTGCCGAGTGGGTTTGGGTCTAGCCGAGTGGGTTTGGGTCTAGCCGAGTGGGTTTGGGTCTAGCCGAGTTAGTTTGGGTGTAGCCGAGTGGGTTTGGGTCTAGCCGAGTGGGTTTGGGTCTGGCCGAGTTAGTTTGGGTGTTGCCAAGTGGGTTTGGGTCTAGCCGAGCAGGTTTGGGTCTAGCCGAGTGGGTTTGGGTCTAGCCGATTTGGTTTGGGTCTAGCCGAGTGGGTTTGGGTCTAGCCGAGTGGGTTTGGGTCAAGCGGAGTTGGTATGGGTCTAGCGGAGTGGGTTTGGGTCTAGCGGAGTGGGTTTGGGTGTAGCCGAGTGGGTTTGGGTCTAGCCGAGTTAGTTTGGGTCTAGCCGAGTGGGTTTGGGTCTAGCCGAGTGGGTTTGGGTCTAGCCGAGTGGGTTTGGGTCTAGCCGAGTTAGTTTGGGTATAGCCGAGTGGGTTTGGGTCTAGCCGAGTGGGTTTGGGTCTGGCCGAGTTAGTTTGGGTGTTGCCAAGTGGGTTTGGGTCTAGCCGAGCAGGTTTGGGTCTAGCCGAGTGGGTTTGGGTCTAGCCGATTTGGTTTGGGTCTAGCCGAGTGGGTTTGGGTCTAGCCGAGTGGGTTTGGGTCAAGCGGAGTTGGTATGGGTCTAGCGGAGTGGGTTTGGGTCTATCGGAGTGGGTTTGGGTGTAGCCGAGTGGGTTTGGGTCTAGCCGAGTGAGTTTGGGTCTACCCGTGTGGGTTTGCGTCTAGCCGAGTGGGTTTGGGTCTAGCCGAGTGGGTGTGGGTGTAGCAGAGTGGGTTTGGGTCTAGCCAAGTGGGTTTGGGTGTAGCCGAATGGGTTTGGGTCTATACGAGTGGGTTTGCATCTAGCCGAGTGGGTTTGGGTCTAGCCGAGTGGGTTTGGGTCTAGCCGAATGGGTTTGTGTCTAGCCCAGTGCGTTTGGGTCTAGCCGAGTGGGTTTGGGTCTAGCCGAATGGGTTTGGGTCTAGCCGAGTGGGTTTGGGTGTAGCCGAGTGGGTTTGGGTCTAGCGGAGTGGGTTTGGGTGTAGCCGAGTGGGTTTGGGTGTAGCCGAGTGGGTTTGGGTCTAGCCGAGTGGGTTTGGGTCTAGCCGAGTGGGTTTGGGTCTAGCCGAGTGGGTTTGGGTCTAGCCGAGTGGGTTTGGGTCTAGCCGAGTGGGTTTGGGTCTAGCCGAGTGGGTTTGGGTCTTGCCGAGTGGGTTTGGGTCTAGCCGAGTGGGTTTGGGTCTAGCCGAGTGTGTTTGGGTCTAGCCGAGTTAGTTTGGGTGTAGCCGAGTGGGTTTGGGTCAAGCCGAGTGGGTTTGGGTCTGGCCGAGTTAGTTTGGGTGTTGCCAAGTGGGTTTGGGTCTAGCCGTGTGGGTTTTGGTCCAGCCGAGTGGGTTTGGGTCTAGCCGTTTGGGTTTGGGTCTAGCCGATTGGGTTTGGGTCTAGCCATGTGGGTTTGGGTCTAGCCGAGTGGGTTAGGGTCTAGCGGAGTGGGTTTGGGTCTAGCCGAGTGGGTTTGGGTCTAGCCGAGTGGGTTTGGGTCTAGCTGAGTGGGATTGGGTCTAGCCGAGTGGGTGTGGGTCAAGCCGAGTGGGTTTGGGTCTAGCCGAGTGGGTTTGGGTCTAGCCGAGTGGGTTTGGGTCTAGCCGAGTGGGTTTGGGACTAGCCGAGTGGTTTGGGCCTAGCCGAGTGGGTTTGGGTCTACCGGAGTGGGTTTGGGTGTAGCTGAGTGGGTTTGGGACCAGCCGAGTGGGTTTGGGTCGAGCCGAGTGGGTTTGGGTCTAGCCGAATGGGTTTGGGTCTACCCGAGTTGGTTTGGGTGTAGCCGAGTGGGTTTGCTTCTAGCCGAATTGGTTTGGGACTAGCCGAGTGGGTATGGGTGCAGACGAGTGGGTTTTGGTCTAGCGGAGTGGGTTTGGGTGTAGCCGAGTCGGTCTGGGTCTAGCCGAGTGAGTTTGGGTCTAGCTGAGTGGGTTTGGGTCTAGCCGAGTGGGTTTGGGTCTAGCCGAGTGGGTTTGGGTCCAGCCGAGTTGGTTTGGGTCTAGCCGAGTGGGTTTGCGTCTAGCCGAGTGGGTTTGTGTCTAGCGGAGTGGGTTTGGGTCTAGCGGAGTGGGATTGGGTCTAGCGGAGTGGGTTTGGGTCTAGCCGAGTGGGTTTGGGACTAGCCGAGTGGGTTTGGGTCTAGCCGAGTGGATTTGGGTCCAGCTGAATGGGTTTGGGTCTAGCCGAGTGGGTTTGTGTCTAGCCGAGTGTGTTTGGGTCTAGCCGAAAGGGTTTGGGTCTAGCTGAGTGGGTTTGGGTCTAGCCGAGTGGGTTTGGGTCAAGCCGAGTGGGTTTGGGTCTAGCCGAGTGGGTTTGGGTCTAGCCGACTGGGTTTGGGCCTAGCCGCGTGGGTTTGGGTCTTGCGGAGTGGGTTTGGGTCTAGCGGAGTGGGTTTGGGCCAAGCCGATTGGGTTTGGGTCTAGCCGAGTGGGTTTGGGTCTAGCCGAGTGGGTTTGGGTCTAGCCGAGTGGGTTTGGGACTAGCCGAGTGGGTTTGGGTGTAGCCGAGTGGGTTTGGGTCTAGCTGAATGGGTTTGGGTCTAGCCGAGTGGGTTTGGGTCTAGCCGAGTGTGTTTGGGTCTAGCCGAAAGGGTTTGGGTCTAGCCAAGTGGGTTTGTGTCTTGCCGAGTGGGTTTGGGTCAAGCCGAGTGGGTTTGGGTCTAGCCGAGTGGGTTTGGGTCTAGCCGACTGGGTTTCGGCCTAGCCGCGTGGGTTTGGGTCTTGAGGAGTGGGTTTGGGTCTAGCGGAGTGGGTTTGGGTCTAGCCGAGTGGGTTTGGGCCTAGCCGATTGGGTTTGGGTCTAGCCGAGTGGGTTTGGGTCTAGCCGAGTGGGTTTGGGTCTAGCCGTGTGGGTTTGGGTCCAGCCGAGTGGGTTTGGGTCTAGCCGTTTGGGTTTGGGTCTAGCCGATTGGGTTTGGGTCTAGCCATGTGGGTTTGGGTCTAGCCGAGTGGGTTAGGGTCTAGCGGAGTGGGTTTGGGTGTAGCCGCGTGGGTTTGGGTGCAGCCGAGTGGGTTTGGGTCCAGCCGAGTGGGTTTGGGTGTAGCCGAGTGGGTTTGGGCCTAGCCGAGTGGGTTTGGGTCTGGCGGAGTGGGTTTGGGTGTAGCCGAGTGGGTTTGGGTCTAGCCGAGTGGGTTTGGGTCTAGCCGAGTGGGTTTGGGTCTAGCCGAGTGGGTTTGGGTCTAGCCGAGTGGGTGTGGGTCAAGCCGAGTGGGTTTGGGTCTAGCCGAGTGGGTTTGGGTCTAGCCGAGTGGGTTTGGGTCTAGCCGAGCGGGTTTGGGTCTAGCCGAGTGGGTTTGGGCCTAGCCGAGTGGGTTTGGGTCTGCCGGAGTGGGTTTGGGTTTAGCTGAGTGGGTTTGGGACCAGCCGAGTGGGTTTGGGTCTAGCCGAGTGGGTTTGGGTCTAGCCGAATGGGTTTGGGTCTACCCGAGTGGGTTTGGGTCTAGCCGAGTGGGTTTGCTTCTAGCCGAATGGGTTTGGGTCTAGCCGAGTGGGTTTGGGTCTAGCCGAGTGGGTTTGGGTCTAGCCGAGTGGGTTTGGGACTAGCCGAGTGGGTTTGGGTGTAGCCGAGTGGGTTTGGGTCTAGCTGAATGGGTTTGGGTCTAGCCGAGTGGGTTTGGGTCTAGCCGAGTGTGTTTGGGTCTAGCCGAAAGGGTTTGGGTCTAGCCAAGTGGGTTTGTGTCTTGCCGAGTGGGTTTGGGTCAAGCCGAGTGGGTTTGGGTCTAGCCGAGTGGGTTTGGGTCTAGCCGACTGGGTTTCGGCCTAGCCGCGTGGGTTTGGGTCTTGAGGAGTGGGTTTGGGTCTAGCGGAGTGGGTTTGGGTCTAGCCGAGTGGGTTTGGGTCTAGCCGAGTGGGTTTGGGTCTAGCCGTGTGGGTTTGGGTCCAGCCGAGTGGGTTTGGGTCTAGCCGAGTGGGTTTGGGTCTAGCCGAGTGGGTTTGGGTCTAGCCGAGTGGGTTTGGGTCTAGCCGAGTGGGTGTGGGTCAAGCCGAGTGGGTTTGGGTCTAGCCGAGTGGGTTTGGGTCTAGCCGAGTGGGTTTGGGTCTAGCCGAGTGGGTTTGGGTCTAGCCGAGTGGGTTTGGGCCTAGCCGAGTGGGTTTGGGTCTGCCGGAGTGGGTTTGGGTTTAGCTGAGTGGGTTTGGGACCAGCCGAGTGGGTTTGGGTCTAGCCGAGTGGGTTTGGGTCTAGCCGAATGGGTTTGGGTCTACCCGAGTGGGTTTGGGTCTAGCCGAGTGGGTTTGCTTCTAGCCGAATGGGTTTGGGTCTAGCCGAATGGGTTTGGGTGCAGACGAGTGGGTTTGGGTCTAGCGGAGTGGGTTTGGGTGTAGCCGAGTGGGTCTGGGTCTAGCCGAGTGGGTTTGGGTCTAGCCGAGTGGGTTTGGGTCTAGCCGAGTGGGTTTGGGTCTGGCCGAGTGGGTTTGGGTCCAGCCGAGTTGGTTTGGGTCTAGCCGAGTGGGTTTGCATCTAGCCGAGTGGGTTTGTGTCTAGCGGAGTGGGTTTGGGTCTAGCGGAGTGGGATTGGGTCTAGCCGAGTGGGTTTGGGTCTAGCCGACTGGGTTTCGGCCTAGCCGCGTGGGTTTGGGTCTTGAGGAGTGGGTTTGGGTCTAGCGGAGTGGGTTTGGGTCTAGCCGAATGGGTTTGGGCCTAGCCGATTGGGTTTGGGTCTAGCCGAGTGGGTTTGGGTCTAGCCGAGTGGGTTTGGGTCTAGCCGTGTGGGTTTGGGTCCAGCCGAGTGGGTTTGGGTCTAGCCGTTTGGGTTTGGGTGTAGCCGATTGGGTTTGGGTCTAGCCATGTGGGTTTGGGTCTAGCCGAGTGGGTTAGGGTCTAGCGGAGTGGGTTTGGGTGTAGCCGCGTGGGTTTGGGTGCAGCCGAGTGGGTTTGGGTCCAGCCGAGTGGGTTTGGGTGTAGCCGAGTGGGTTTGGGCCTAGCCGAGTGGGTTTGGGTCTGGCGGAGTGGGTTTGGGTGTAGCCGAGTGGGTTTGGGTCTAGCCGAGTGGGTTTGGGTCTAGCCGAGTGGGTTTGGGTCTAGCCGAGTGGGTTTGGGTCTAGCCGAGTGGGTGTGGGTCAAGCCGAGTGGGTTTGGGTCTAGCCGAGTGGGTTTGGGTCTAGCCGAGTGGGTTTGGGTCTAGCCGAGTGGGTTTGGGTCTAGCCGAGTGGGTTTGGGCCTAGCCGAGTGGGTTTGGGTCTGCCGGAGTGGGTTTGGGTTTAGCTGAGTGGGTTTGGGACCAGCCGAGTGGGTTTGGGTCTAGCCGAGTGGGTTTGGGTCTAGCCGAATGGGTTTGGGTCTACCCGAGTGGGTTTGGGTCTAGCCGAGTGGGTTTGCTTCTAGCCGAATGGGTTTGGGTCTAGCCGAGTGGGTTTGGGTGCAGACGAGTGGGTTTGGGTCTAGCGGAGTGGGTTTGGGTGTAGCCGAGTGGGTCTGGGTCTAGCCGAGTGGGTTTGGGTCTAGCCGAGTGGGTTTGGGTCTAGCCGAGTGGGTTTGGGTCTGGCCGAGTGGGTTTGGGTCCAGCCGAGTTGGTTTGGGTCTAGCCGAGTGGGTTTGCATCTAGCCGAGTGGGTTTGTGTCTAGCGGAGTGGGTTTGGGTCTAGCGGAGTGGGATTGGGTCAAGCCGAGTGGGTTTGGGTCTAGCCGAGTGGGTTTGGGTCTAGCCGAGTGGGTTTGGGTCCAGCCGAGTGGGTTTGGGTCTAGCCGTGTGGGTTTGGGTCTAGCCGATTGGGTTTGGGTCTAGCCATGTGGGTTTGGGTCTAGCCGAGTTGGTTAGGGTCTAGCGGAGTGGGTTTGGGTGTAGCCGCGTGGGTTTGGGTGTAGCCGAGTGGGTTTGGGTCTAGCCGAGTTGGTTTGGGTGTAGCCGAGTGGGTTTGGGCCTAGCCGAGTGGGTTTGGGTCCGGCGGAGTGGGTTTGGGTGTAGCCGAGTGGGTTTGGGTCTAGCCGAGTGGGTTTGGGTCTAGCCGAGTGGGTTTGGGTCTAGCCGAGTGGGTTTGGGTCTAGCCGAGTGGTTGTGGGTCAAGCCGAGTGGGTTTGGGTCTAGCCGAGTGTGTTTGGGACTAGCCGAGTGGTTTGGGCCTAGCCGAGTGGGTTTGGGTCTACCGGAGTGGGTTTGGGTGTAGCTGAGTGGGTTTGGGACCAGCCGAGTGGGTTTGGGTCGAGCCGAGTGGGTTTGGGTCTAGCCGAATGGGTTTGGGTCTACCCGAGTGGGTTTGGGTGTAGCCGAGTGGGTTTGCTTCTAGCCGAATTGGTTTGGGACTAGCCGAGTGGGTTTGGGTGCAGATGAGTGGGTTTTGGTCTAGCGGAGTGGGTTTGGGTGTAGCCGAGTCGGTCTGGGTCTAGCCGAGTGAGTTTGGGTCTAGCTGAGTGGGTTTGGGTCTAGCCGAGTGGGTTTGGGTCTAGCCGAGTGGGTTTGGGTCCAGCCGAGTTGGTTTGGGTCTAGCCGAGTGGGTTTGCGTCTAGCCGAGTGGGTTTGTGTCTAGCGGAGTGGGTTTGGGTCTAGCGGAGTGGGATTGGGTCTAGCGGAGTGGGTTTGGGTCTAGCCGAGTGGGTTTGGGACTAGCCGAGTGGGTTTGGGTCTAGCCGAGTGGATTTGGGTCCAGCTGAATGGGTTTGGGTCTAGCCGAGTGGGTTTGTGTCTAGCCGAGTGTGTTTGGGTCTAGCCGAAAGGGTTTGGGTCTAGCTGAGTGGGTTTGGGTCTAGCCGAGTGGGTTTGGGTCAAGCCGAGTGGGTTTGGGTCTAGCCTAGTGGGTTTGGGTCTAGCCGACTGGGTTTGGGCCTAGCCGCGTGGGTTTGGGTCTTGCGGAGTGGGTTTGGGTCTAGCGGAGTGGGTTTGGGCCAAGCCGATTGGGTTTGGGTCTAGCCGAGTGGGTTTGGGTCTAGCCGAGTGGGTTTGGGTCTAGCCGAGTGGGTTTGGGACTAGCCGAGTGGGTTTGGGTCTAGCCGAGTGGGTTTGGGTCTAGCTGAATGGGTTTGGGTCTAGCCGAGTGGGTTTGGGTCTAGCCGAGTGTGTTTGGGTCTAGCCGAAAGGGTTTGGGTCTAGCCAAGTGGGTTTGTGTCTAGCCGAGTGGGTTTGGGTCAAGCCGAGTGGGTTTGGGTCTAGCCGAGTGGGTTTGGGTCTAGCCGACTGGGTTTCGGCCTAGCCGCGTGGGTTTGGGTCTTGAGGAGTGGGTTTGGGTCTAGCGGAGTGGGTTTGGGTCTAGCCGAGTGGGTTTGGGCCTAGCCGATTGGGTTTGGGTCTAGCCGAGTGGGTTTGGGTCTAGCCGAGTGGGTTTGGGTCTAGCCGTGTGGGTTTGGGTCCAGCCGAGTGGGTTTGGGTCTAGCCGTTTGGGTTTGGGTCTAGCCGATTGGGTTTGGGTCTAGCCATGTGGGTTTGGGTCTAGCCGAGTGGGTTAGGGTCTAGCGGAGTGGGTTTGGGTCTAGCCGAGTGGGTTTGGGTCTAGCCGAGTGGGTTTGGGTCTAGCTGAGTGGGATTGGGTCTAGCCGAGTGGGTGTGGGTCAAGCCGAGTGGGTTTGGGTCTAGCCGAGTGGGTTTGGGTCTAGCCGAGTGGGTTTGGGTCTAGCCGAGTGGGTTTGGGACTAGCCGAGTGGTTTGGGCCTAGCCGAGTGGGTTTGGGTCTACCGGAGTGGGTTTGGGTGTAGCTGAGTGGGTTTGGGACCAGCCGAGTGGGTTTGGGTCGAGCCGAGTGGGTTTGGGTCTAGCCGAATGGGTTTGGGTCTACCCGAGTGGGTTTGGGTATAGCCGAGTGGGTTTGCTTCTAGCCGAATTGGTTTGGGACTAGCCGAGTGGGTTTGGGTGCAGACGAGTGGGTTTTGGTCTAGCGGAGTGGGTTTGGGTGTAGCCGAGTCGGTCTGGGTCTAGCCGAGTGAGTTTGGGTCTAGCTGAGTGGGTTTGGGTCTAGCCGAGTGGATTTGGGTCTAGCCGAGTGGGTTTGGGTCCAGCCGAGTTGGTTTGGGTCTAGCCGAGTGGGTTTGCGTCTAGCCGAGTGGGTTTGTGTCTAGCGGAGTGGGTTTGGGTCTAGCGGAGTGGGATTGGGTCTAGCGGAGTGGGTTTGGGTCTAGCCGAGTGGGTTTGGGACTAGCCGAGTGGGTTTGGGTCTAGCCGAGTGGATTTGGGTCCAGCTGAATGGGTTTGGGTCTAGCCGAGTGGGTTTGTGTCTAGCCGAGTGTGTTTGGGTCTAGCCGAAAGGGTTTGGGTCTAGCTGAGTGGGTTTGGGTCTAGCCGAGTGGGTTTGGGTCAAGCCGAGTGGGTTTGGGTCTAGCCGAGTGGGTTTGGGTCTAGCCGACTGGGTTTGGGCCTAGCTGCGTGGGTTTGGGTCTTGCGGAGTGGGTTTGGGTCTAGCGGAGTGGGTTTGGGCCAAGCCGATTGGGTTTGGGTCTAGCCGAGTGGGTTTGGGTCTAGCCGAGTGGGTTTGGGTCTAGCCGAGTGGGTTTGGGACTAGCCGAGTGGGTTTGGGTCTAGCCGAGTGGGTTTGGGTCTAGCTGAATGGGTTTGGGTCTAGCCGAGTGGGTTTGGGTCTAGCCGAGTGTGTTTGGGTCTAGCCGAAAGGGTTTGGATCTAGCCAAGTGGGTTTGTGTCTAGCCGAGTGGGTTTGGGTCAAGCCGAGTGGGTTTGGGTCTAGCCGAGTGGGTTTGGGTCTAGCCGACTGGGTTTCGGCCTAGCCGCGTGGGTTTGGGTCTTGAGGAGTGGGTTTGGGTCTAGCGGAGTGGGTTTGGGTCTAGCCGAGTGGGTTTGGGCCTAGCCGATTGGGTTTGGGTCTAGCCGAGTGGGTTTGGGTCTAGCCGAGTGGGTTTGGGTCTAGCCGTGTGGGTTTGGGTCCAGCCAAGTGGGTTTGGGTCTAGCCGTTTGGGTTTGGGTCTAGCCGATTGGGTTTGGGTCTAGCCATGTGGGTTTGGGTCTAGCCGAGTGGGTTAGGGTCTAGCGGAGTGGGTTTGGGTGTAGCCGCGTGGGTTTGGGTGCAGCCGAGTGGGTTTGGGTCCAGCCGAGTGGGTTTGGGTGTAGCCGAGTGGGTTTGGGCCTAGCCGAGTGGGTTTGGGTCTGGCGGAGTGGGTTTGGGTGTAGCCGAGTGTGTTTGGGTCTAGCCGAGTGGGTTTGGGTCTAGCCGAGTGGGTTTGGGTCTAGCCGAGTGGGTTTGGGTCTAGCCGAGTGGGTGTGGGTCAAGCCGAGTGGGTTTGGGTCTAGCCGATTGGGTTTGGGTCTAGCCGAGTGGGTTTGGGTCTAGCCGAGTGGGTTTGGGTCTAGCCGAGTGGGTTTGGGCCTAGCCGAGTGGGTTTGGGTCTGCCGGAGTGGGTTTGGGTTTAGCTGAGTGGGTTTGGGACCAGCCGAGTGGGTTTGGGTCTAGCCGAGTGGGTTTGGGTCTAGCCGAATGGGTTTGGGCCTACCCGAGTGGGTTTGGGTCTAGCCGAGTGGGTTTGCTTCTAGCCGAATGGGTTTGGGTCTAGCCGAGTGGGTTTGGGTGCAGACGAGTGGGTTTGGGTCTAGCGGAGTGGGTTTGGGTGTAGCCGAGTGGGTCTGGGTCTAGCCGAGTGGGTTTGGGTCTAGCCTAGTGGGTTTGGGTCTAGCCGAGTGGGTTTGGGTCTGGCCGAGTGGGTTTGGGTCCAGCCGAGTTGGTTTGGGTCTAGCCGAGTGGGTTTGCATCTAGCCGAGTGGGTTTGTGTCTAGCGGAGTGGGTTTGGGTCTAGCGGAGTGGGATTGGGTCTAGCCGAGTGGGTTTGGGTCTAGCCGACTGGGTTTCGGCCTAGCCGCGTGGGTTTGGGTCTTGAGGAGTGGGTTTGGGTCTAGCGGAGTGGGTTTGGGTCTAGCCGAGTGGGTTTGGGCCTAGCCGATTGGGTTTTGGTCTAGCCGAGTGGGTTTGGGTCTAGCCGAGTGGGTTTGGGTCTAGCCGTGTGGGTTTGGGTCCAGCCGAGTGGGTTTGGGTCTAGCCGTTTGGGTTTGGGTCTAGCCGATTGGGTTTGGGTCTAGCCATGTGGGTTTGGGTCTAGCCGAGTGGGTTAGGGTCTAGCGGAGTGGGTTTGGGTGTAGCCGCGTGGGTTTGGGTGCAGCCGAGTGGGTTTGGGTCCAGCCGAGTGGGTTTGGGTGTAGCCGAGTGGGTTTGGGCCTAGCCGAGTGGGTTTGGGTCTGGCGGAGTGGGTTTGGGTGTAGCCGAGTGGGTTTGGGTCTAGCCGAGTGGGTTTGGGTCTAGCCGAGTGGGTTTGGGTCTAGCCGAGTGGGTTTGGGTCTAGCCGAGTGGGTGTGGGCCAAGCCGAGTGGGTTTGGGTCTAGCCGATTGGGTTTGGGTCTAGCCGAGTGGGTTTGGGTCTAGCCGAGTGGGTTTGGGTCTAGCCGAGTGGGTTTGGGCCTAGCCGAGTGGGTTTGGGTCTGCCGGAGTGGGTTTGGGTTTAGCTGAGTGGGTTTGGGACCAGCCGAGTGGGTTTGGGTCTAGCCGAGTGGGTTTGGGTCTAGCCGAATGGGTTTGGGCCTACCCGAGTGGGTTTGGGTCTAGCCGAGTGGGTTTGCTTCTAGCCGAATGGGTTTGGGTCTAGCCGAGTGGGTTTGGGTGCAGACGAGTGGGTTTGGGTCTAGCGGAGTGGGTTTGGGTGTAGCCGAGTGGGTCTGGGTCTAGCCGAGTGGGTTTGGGTCTAGCCGAGTGGGTTTGGGTCTAGCCGAGTGGGTTTGGGTCTGGCCGAGTGGGTTTGGGTCCAGCCGAGTTGGTTTGGGTCTAGCCGAGTGGGTTTGCATCTAGCCGAGTGGGTTTGTGTCTAGCGGAGTGGGTTTGGGTCTAGCGGAGTGGGATTGCGTCTAGCCGAGTGGGTTTGGGTCTAGCCGACTGGGTTTCGGCCTAGCCGCGTGGGTTTGGGTCTTGAGGAGTGGGTTTGGGTCTAGCGGAGTGGGTTTGGGTCTAGCCGAGTGGGTTTGGGCCTAGCCGATTGGGTTTGGGTCTAGCCGAGTGGGTTTGGGTCTAGCCGAGTGGGTTTGGGTCTAGCCGTGTGGGTTTGGGTCCAGCCGAGTGGGTTTGGGTCTAGCCGAGTGGGTTTGGGTCTAGCCGTTTGGGTTTGGGTCTAGCCGATTGGGTTTGGGTCTAGCCATGTGGGTTTGGGTCTAGCCGAGTGGGTTAGGGTCTAGCGGAGTGGGTTTGGGTGTAGCCGCGTGGGTTTGGGTGCAGCCGAGTGGGTTTGGGTCCAGCCGAGTGGGTTTGGGTGTAGCCGAGTGGGTTTGGGCCTAGCCGAGTGGGTTTGGGTCTGGCGGAGTGGGTTTGGGTGTAGCCGAGTGGGTTTGGGTCTAGCCGAGTGGGTTTGGGTCTAGCCGAGTGGGTTTGGGTCTAGCCGAGTGGGTTTGGGTCTAGCCGAGTGGGTGTGGGTCAAGCCGAGTGGGTTTGGGTCTAGCCGAGTGGGTTTGGGTCTAGCCGAGTGGGTTTGGGTCTAGCCGAGTGGGTTTGGGTCTAGCCGAGTGGGTTTGGGCCTAGCCGAGTGGGTTTGGGTCTGCCGGAGTGGGTTTGGGTTTAGCCGAGTGGGTTTGGGTCTAGCCGAGTGGGTTTGGGTCTAGCCGAATGGGTTTGGGTCTACCCGAGTGGGTTTGGGTCTAGCCGAGTGGGTTTGCTTCTAGCCGAATGGGTTTGGGTCTAGCCGAGTGGGTTTGGGTGCAGACGAGTGGGTTTGGGTCTAGCGGAGTGGGTTTGGGTGTAGCCGAGTGGGTCTGGGTCTAGCCGAGTGGGTTTGGGTCTATCCGAGTGGGTTTGGGTCTGGCGGAGTGGGTTTGGGTGTAGCCGAGTGGGTTTGGGTCTCGCCGAGTGGGTTTGGGTCTAGCCGAGTGGGTTTGGGTCTAGCCGAGTGGGTTTGGGTCTAGCCGAGTGGGTGTGGGTCAAGCCGAGTGGGTTTGGGTGTAGCCGATTGGGTTTGGGTCTAGCCGAGTGGGTTTGGTTGTAGCCGAGTGGGTTTGGGTCTAGCCGAGTGGGTTTGGGCCTAGCCGAGTGGGTTTGGGTCTGCCGGAGTGGGTTTGGGTTTAGCTGAGTGGGTTTGGGACCAGCCGAGTGGGTTTGGGTCTAGCCGAGTGGGTTTGGGTCTAGCCGAATGGGTTTGGGCCTACCCGAGTGGGTTTGGGTCTAGCCGAGTGGGTTTGCTTCTAGCCGAATGGGTTTGGGTCTAGCCGAGTGGGTTTGGGTGCAGACGAGTGGGTTTGGGTCTAGCGGAGTGGGTTTGGGTGTAGCCGAGTGGGTCTGGGTCTAGCCGAGTGGGTTTGGGTCTAGCCGAGTGGGTTTGGGTCTAGCCGAGTGGGTTTGGGTCTGGCCGAGTGGGTTTGGGTCCAGCCGAGTTGGTTTGGGTCTAGCCGAGTGGGTTTGCATCTAGCCGAGTGGGTTTGTGTCTAGCGGAGTGGGTTTGGGTCTAGCGGAGTGGGATTGGGTCTAGCCGAGTGGGTTTGGGTCTAGCCGACTGGGTTTCGGCCTAGCCGCGTGGGTTTGGGTCTTGAGGAGTGGGTTTGGGTCTAGCGGAGTGGGTTTGGGTCTAGCCGAGTGGGTTTGGGCCTAGCCGATTGGGTTTGGGTCTAGCCGAGTGGGTTTGGGTCTAGCCGAGTGGGTTTGGGTCTAGCCGTGTGGGTTTGGGTCCAGCCGAGTGGGTTTGGGTCTAGCCGTTTGGGTTTGGGTCTAACCGATTGGGTTTGGGTCTAGCCATGTGGGTTTGGGTCTAGCCGAGTGGGTTAGGGTCTAGCGGAGTGGGTTTGTGTGTAGCCGCGTGGGTTTGGGTGCAGCCGAGTGGGTTTGGGTCCAGCCGAGTGGGTTTGGGTGTAGCCGAGTGGGTTTGGGCCTAGCCGAGTGGGTTTGGGTCTGGCGGAGTGGGTTTGGGTGTAGCCGAGTGGGTTTGGGTCTAGCCGAGTGGGTTTGGGTCTAGCCGAGTGGGTTTGGGTCTAGCCGAGTGGGTTTGGGTCTAGCCGAGTGGGTGTGGGTCAAGCCGAGTGGGTTTGGGTCTAGCCGAGTGGGTTTGGGTCTAGCCGAGTGGGTTTGGGTCTAGCCGAGTGGGTTTGGGTCTAGCCGAGTGGGTTTGGGCCTAGCCGAGTGGGTTTGGGTCTGCCGGAGTGGGTTTGGGTTTAGCTGAGTGGGTTTGGGACCAGCCGAGTGGGTTTGGGTCTAGCCGAGTGGGTTTGGGTCTAGCCGAATGGGTTTGGGTCTACCCGAGTGGGTTTGGGTCTAGCCGAGTGGGTTTGCTTCTAGCCGAATGGGTTTGGGTCTAGCCGAGTGGGTTTGGGTGCAGACGAGTGGGTTTGGGTCTAGCGGAGTGGGTTTGGGTGTAGCCGAGTGGGTCTGGGTCTAGCCGAGTGGGTTTGGGTCTAGCCGAGTGGGTTTGGGTCTAGCCGAGTGGGTTTCGGTCTGGCCGAGTGGGTTTGGGTCCAGCCGAGTTGGTTTGGGTCTAGCCGAGTGGGTTTGCATCTAGCCGAGTGGGTTTGTGTCTAGCGGAGTGGGTTTGGGTCTAGCGGAGTGGGATTGGGTCTAGCCGAGTGGGTTTGGGTCTAGCCGAGTGGGTTTGGGTCTAGCCGAGTGGGTTTGGGTCCAGCCGAGTGGGTTTGGGTCTAGCCGTGTGGGTTTGGGTCTAGCCGATTGGGTTTGGGTCTAGCCATGTGGGTTTGGGTCTAGCCGAGTGGGTTAGGGTCTAGCGGAGTGGGTTTGGGTGTAGCCGCGTGGGTTTGGGTGTAGCCGAGTGGGTTTGGGTCTAGCCGAGTTGGTTTGGGTGTAGCCGAGTGGGTTTGGGCCTAGCCGAGTGGGTTTGGGTCTGGCGGAGTGGGTTTGGGTGTAGCCGAGAGGGTTTGGGTCTAGCCGAGTGGGTTTGGGTCTAGCCGAGTGGGTTTGGGTCTAGCCGAGTGGGTTTGGGTCTAGCCGAGTGGTTGTGGGTCAAGCCGAGTGGGTTTGGGTCTAGCCGAGTGGGTTTGGGTCTAGCCGAGTGGGTTTGGGTCTAGCCGAGTGGGTTTGGGTCTAGCTGAGTGGGTTTGGGCCTAGCCGAGTGGGTTTGGGTCTACCGGAGTGGGTTTGGGTTTAGCTGAGTGGGTTTGGGACCAGCCGAGTGGGTTTGGGTCTAGCCGAGTGGGTTTGGGTCTAGCTGAGTGGGTTTGGGCCTAGCCGAGTGGGTTTGGGTCTACCGGAGTGGGTTTGGGTTTAGCTGAGTGGGTTTGGGACCAGCCGAGTGGGTTTGGGTCTAGCCGAGTGGGTTTGGGTCTAGCCGAATGGGTTTGGGTCTACCCGAGTGGGTTTGGGTCTAGCCGAGTGGGTTTGCATCTAGCCGAATGGGTTTGGGTCTAGCCGAGTGGGTTTGGGTGCAGACGAGTGGGTTTGGGTCTAGCGGAGTGGGTTTGGGTGTAGCCTAGTGGGTCTGGGTCTAGCCGAGTGGGTTTGGGTCTAGCCGAGTGGGTTTGGGTCTAGCCGAGTGGGTTTGGGTCTAGCCGAGTGGGTTTGGGTCCAGCCGAGTTGGTTTGGGTCTAGCCGAGTGGGTTTGGGTCTAGCCGAGTGTGTTTGGGTCTAGCCGAGTGGGTTTGGGTCCAGCCGAGTTGGTTTGGGTCTAGCCGAGTGGGTTTGGGTGTAGCCTAGTGGGTCTGGGTCTAGCCGAGTGGGTTTGGGCCTAGCCGATTGGGTTTGGGTCTAGCCGAGTGGGTTTGGGTCTAGCCGAGTGGGTTTGGGTCTAGCCGAGTGGGTTTGGGTCCAGCCGAGTGGGTTTAGGTCTAGCCGTGTGGGTTTGGGTCTAGCCGATTGGGTTTGGGTCTAGCCATGTGGGTTTGGGTCTAGCCGAGTGGGTTAGGGTCTTGCAGAGTGGGTTTGGGTGAAGCCGCGTGGGTTTGGGTGTAGCCGAGTGGGTTTGGGTCTAGCCGAGTGGGTTTGGGTGTAGCCGAGTGGGTTTGGGCCTAGCCGAGTGGGTTTGGGTCTGGCGGAGTGGGTTTGGGTGTAGCCGAGTGGGTTTGGGTCTAGCCGAGTGGGTTTGGGTCTAGCCGACTGGGTTTGGGATTAGCCGAGTGGGTTTGGGTCTAACCGAGTGGGTTTGGGTCTAGCCGAGTGGGTTTACGTCAAGCCGCGTGGGTTTGGGTCTAGCGGAATGGGTATCGGTGTAGCCGAGTGGGTTTGGGTCTAGCCGAGTGGGTTTGGGTCTAGCCGAGTGTGTTTGGGTCTAGCCTAGTGGGTTTGGGTCTAGCCAAGTGGGTTTGGGTCTAGCGGAGTGGGTTTGGGTCTAGCGGAGTGGGTTTGGGTCTAGCCGAGTGGGTTTGGTTCTAACCGAGTGGGTTTGTGTCTCGAGGAGTGGGATTGGGTCTAGCCGAGTGGGTTTGGGTCTAGCCGAGTGCGTTTGGGACTAGCCGAGTGGGTTTGGGTCTAGCCAAGTGGGTTTGGGTCTAGCGGAGTGGGTTTGTGTCTAGCGGAGTGGGTTTGGGTCTAGCGGAGTGGGTTTGGGTCCAGCCGAGTGGGTTTGGTTCTAACCGAGTGGGTTTGGGTCTAGCGGAGTGGGATTGGGTCCAGCCGAGTGGGTTTGGGTCTAGCCGAGTGGGTTTCGGACTAGCCGAGTGGGTTTGGGTCTAGCCGAGTGGGTTTGGGTCTAGCCGAATGGGTTTGGGTCTAGCCGAGTGGGTTTGGGTGTAGCCGAGTGGGTTTGGGTCTAGCGGAGTGGGTTTGGGTGTAGCCGAGTGGGTTTGGGTCTAGCCGAGTGGGTTTGGGTCTAGCCGAGTGGGTTTGGGTCTAGCCCAGTGGGTTTGGGTCGAGCCGAGTGGGTTTGGGTCTAGCCGAGTGGGTTTGGGTCTAGCCGAGTGGGTTTGGGTCTAGCCGAGTGGGTTTGGGTCTAGCCGAGTGGGTTTGGGTCTAGCCGAGTGGGTTTGGGTCTAGCCGAGTTGGTTTGGGTCTAGCCGAGTGGGTTTGGGTCTAGCCGAGTGGGTTTGGGTCTAGCCGAGTGGGTTTGGGTCTAGCCGAGTGGGTTTGGGCCTAGCCGAGTGGGTTTGGGTCTACCGCAGTGGGTTTGGGTGTAGCTGAGTGGGTTTGGGACCAGCCGAGTGGGTTTGGGTCTAGCCGAGTGGGTTTGGGTCTAGCCGAATGGGTTTGGGTCTACCCGAGTGGGTTTGGGTCTAGCCGAGTGGGTTTGCTTCTAGCCGAATGGGTTTGGGTCTAGCCGAGTGGGTTTGGGTGCAGACGAGTGGGTTTGGGTCTAGCGGAGTGGTTTGGGTGTAGCCGAGTGGGTTTGGGTCGAGCTGAATGGGTTTGGGTCTAGCCGAGTGGGTTTGGGTCTAGCCGAGTGTGTTTGGGTCTAGCCGAAAGGGTTTGGGTCTAGCCAAGTGGGTTTGGGTCTAGCCGAGTGGGTTTGGGTCAAGCCGAGTGGGTTTGGGTCGAGCCGAGTGGGTTTGGGTCTAGCCGACTGGGTTTGGGCCTAGCCGCGTGGGTTTGGGTCTTGCGGAGTGGGTTTGGGTCTAGCGGAGTGGGTTTGGGTCTAGCCGAGTGGGTTTGGGTCTAGCCGAGTGGGTTTGGGTCTAGCCGAGTGGGTTTGGGTCGAGCCGAGTGGGTTTGGGTCTAGCCGAGTGGGTTTGGGTCTAGCCGAGTGGGTTTGGGTCTAGCCGAGTGGGTTTGCTTCTAGCCGAGTGGGTCTGGGTCTAGCCGAGTGGGTTTGGGTCTAGCCGAGTTGGTTTAGGTCTAGCCGAGTGGGTTTGGGTCTAGCCGAGTGGGTTTGGGTCTAGCCGAGTGGGTTTGGGTCTAGCCGAGTGGGTTTGGGCCTAGCCGAGTGGGTTTGGGTCTACCGGAGTGGGTTTGGGACCAGCCGAGTGGGTTTGGGTCTAGCCGAGTGGGTTTGGGTCTAGCCGAATGGGTTTGGGTCTACCCGAGTGGGTTTGGGTCTAGCCGAGTGGGTTTGCTTCTAGCCGAATGGGTTTGGGTCTAGCCGAGTGGGTTTGGGTGCAGACGAGTGGGTTTGGGTCTAGCGGAGTGGTTTGGGTGTAGCCGAGTGGGTCTGGGTCTAGCCGAGTGGGTTTGGGTCTAGCCGAGTGGGTTTGGGTCTAGCCGAGTGGGTTTGGGTCTAGCCGAGTGGGTTTGGGTCCAGCCGAGTTGGTTTGGGTCTAGCCGAGTGGGTTTGGGTCGAGCCGAGTGGGTTTGGGTCCAGCCGAGTGGGTTTGGGTCTAGCGGAGTGGTTTGGGTGTAGCCGAGTGGGTCTGGGTCTAGCCGAGTGGGTTTGGGTCTAGCCGAGTGGGTTTGGGTCTAGCCGAGTGGGTTTGGGTCTAGCCGAGTGGGTTTGGGTCCAGCCGAGTTGGTTTGGGTCTAGCCGAGTGGGTTTGGGTCGAGCCGAGTGGGTTTGGGTCCAGCCGAGTGGGTTTGGGTCTAGCCGAGTGGGTTCGGGTCTAGCCGAGTGGGTTTGGGTCTAGCCGAGTGGGTTTGAGTCTAGCCGAGTGGGATTGGGTCTAGCCGAGTTGGTTTGGGTCGAGCCGAGTGGGTTTGGGTCCAGCCGAGTGGGTTTGGGTCTAGCCGAGTGGGTTTGGGTCTAGCCGAGTGGGTTTGGGCCTAGCCGAGTGGGTTTGGGTCTACCGGAGTGGGTTTGGGTGTAGCTGAGTGGGTTTGGGACCAGCCGAGTGGGTTTGGGTCTAGCCGAGTGGGTTTGGGTCTAGCCGAATGGGTTTGGGTGTACCCGAGTGGGTTTGGGTCTGGCCGAGTGGGTTTGCTTCTAGCCGAATGGGTTTGGGTCTAGCCGAGTGGGTTTGGGTGCAGACGAGTGGGTTTGGGTCTAGCGGAGTGGTTTGGGTGTAGCCGAGTGGGTCTGGGTCTAGCCGAGTGGGTTTGGGTCTAGCCGAGTGGGTTTGGGTCTAGCCGAGTGGGTTTGGGTCTAGCCGAGTGGGTTTGGGTCCATCCGAGTTGGTTTGGGTCTAGCCGAGTGGGTTTGGGACTGGCCGAGTGGGTTTGAGTCTAGCCGAGTGGGTTTGGGTCGAGCTGAATGGGTTTGGGTCTAGCCGAGTGGGTTTGGGTCTAGCCGAGTGTGTTTGGGTCTAGCCGAAAGGGTTTGGGTCTAGCCGAGTGGGTTTGGGTCTAGCCGAGTGGGTTTGGGTCAAGCCGAGTGGGTTTGGGTCGAGCCGAGTGGGTTTACGTCTAGCCGCGTGGGTTTGGGTCTAGCGGAGTGGGTATCGGTGTAGCCGAGTGAGTTTGGGTCTAGCCGAGTGCGTTTGGGACTAGCCGAGTGGGTTTGGGTCTAGCCAAGTGGGTTTGGGTCTAGCGGAGTGGGTTTGTGTCTAGCGGAGTGGGTTTGGGTCTAGCGGAGTGGGTTTGGGTCCAGCCGAGTGGGTTTGGTTCTAACCGAGTGGGTTTGGGTCTAGCGGAGTGGGATTGGGTCCAGCCGAGTGGGTTTGGGTCTAGCCGAGTGGGTTTGGGACTAGCCGAGTGGGTTTGGGTCTAGCCGAGTGGGTTTGGGTCTAGCCGAATGGGTTTGGGTCTAGCCGAGTGGGTTTGGGTGTAGCCGAGTGGGTTTGGGTCTAGCGGAGTGGGTTTGGGTGTAGCCGAGTGGGTTTGGGTCTAGCCGAGTGGGTTTGGGTCTAGCCGAGTGGGTTTGGGTCTAGCCCAGTGGGTTTGGGTCGAGCCGAGTGGGTTTGGGTCTAGCCGAGTGGGTTTGGGTCTAGCCGAGTGGGTTTGGGTCTAGCCGAGTGGGTTTGGGTCTAGCCGAGTGGGTTTGGGTCTAGCCGAGTGGGTTTGGGTCTAGCCGAGTTGGTTTGGGTCTAGCCGAGTGGGTTTGGGTCTAGCCGAGTGGGTTTGGGTCTAGCCGAGTGGGTTTGGGTCTAGCCGAGTGGGTTTGGGCCTAGCCGAGTGGGTTTGGGTCTACCGCAGTGGGTTTGGGTGTAGCTGAGTGGGTTTGGGACCAGCCGAGTGGGTTTGGGTCTAGCCGAGTGGGTTTGGGTCTAGCCGAATGGGTTTGGGTCTACCCGAGTGGGTTTGGGTCTAGCCGAGTGGGTTTGCTTCTAGCCGAATGGGTTTGGGTCTAGCCGAGTGGGTTTGGGTGCAGACGAGTGGGTTTGGGTCTAGCGGAGTGGTTTGGGTGTAGCCGAGTGGGTTTGGGTCGAGCTGAATGGGTTTGGGTCTAGCCGAGTGGGTTTGGGTCTAGCCGAGTGTGTTTGGGTCTAGCCGAAAGGGTTTGGGTCTAGCCAAGTGGGTTTGGGTCTAGCCGAGTGGGTTTGGGTCAAGCCGAGTGGGTTTGGGTCGAGCCGAGTGGGTTTGGGTCTAGCCGACTGGGTTTGGGCCTAGCCGCGTGGGTTTGGGTCTTGCGGAGTGGGTTTGGGTCTAGCGGAGTGGGTTTGGGTCTAGCCGAGTGGGTTTGGGTCTAGCCGAGTGGGTTTGGGTCTAGCCGAGTGGGTTTGGGTCGAGCCGAGTGGGTTTGGGTCTAGCCGAGTGGGTTTGGGTCTAGCCGAGTGGGTTTGGGTCTAGCCGAGTGGGTTTGCTTCTAGCCGAGTGGGTTTGGGTCTAGCCGAGTGGGTTTGGGTCTAGCCGAGTTGGTTTAGGTCTAGCCGAGTGGGTTTGGGTCTAGCCGAGTGGGTTTGGGTCTAGCCGAGTGGGTTTGGGTCTAGCCGAGTGGGTTTGGGCCTAGCCGAGTGGGTTTGGGTCTACCGGAGTGGGTTTGGGACCAGCCGAGTGGGTTTGGGTTCTAGCCGAGTGGGTTTGGGTCTAGCCGAATGGGTTTGGGTCTACCCGAGTGGGTTTGGGTCTAGCCGAGTGGGTTTGCTTCTAGCCGAATGGGTTTGGGTCTAGCCGAGTGGGTTTGGGTGCAGACGAGTGGGTTTGGGTCTAGCGGAGTGGTTTGGGTGTAGCCGAGTGGGTCTGGGTCTAGCCGAGTGGGTTTGGGTCTAGCCGAGTGGGTTTGGGTCTAGCCGAGTGGGTTTGGGTCTAGCCGAGTGGGTTTGGGTCCAGCCGAGTTGGTTTGGGTCTAGCCGAGTGGGTTTGGGTCGAGCCGAGTGGGTTTGGGTCCAGCCGAGTGGGTTTGGGTCTAGCCGAGTGGGTTCGGGTCTAGCCGAGTGGGTTTGGGTCTAGCCGAGTGGGTTTGGGTCTAGCCGAGTGGGATTGGGTCTAGCCGAGTTGGTTTGGGTCGAGCCGAGTGGGTTTGGGTCCAGCCGAGTGGGTTTGGGTCTAGCCGAGTGGGTTTGGGTCTAGCCGAGTGGGTTTGGGCCTAGCCGAGTGGGTTTGGGTCTACCGGAGTGGGTTTGGGTGTAGCTGAGTGGGTTTGGGACCAGCCGAGTGGGTTTGGGTCTAGCCGAGTGGGTTTGGGTCTAGCCGAATGGGTTTGGGTGTACCCGAGTGGGTTTGGGTCTGGCCGAGTGGGTTTGCTTCTAGCCGAATGGGTTTGGGTCTAGCCGAGTGGGTTTGGGTGCAGACGAGTGGGTTTGGGTCTAGCGGAGTGGTTTGGGTGTAGCCGAGTGGGTCTGGGTCTAGCCGAGTGGGTTTGGGTCTAGCCGAGTGGGTTTGGGTCTAGCCGAGTGGGTTTGGGTCTAGCCGAGTGGGTTTGGGTCCATCCGAGTTGGTTTGGGTCTAGCCGAGTGGGTTTGGGACTGGCCGAGTGGGTTTGAGTCTAGCCGAGTGGGTTTGGGTCGAGCTGAATGGGTTTGGGTCTAGCCGAGTGGGTTTGGGTCTAGCCGAGTGTGTTTGGGTCTAGCCGAAAGGGTTTGGGTCTAGCCGAGTGGGTTTGGGTCTAGCCGAGTGGGTTTGGGTCAAGCCGAGTGGGTTTGGGTCGAGCCGAGTGGGTTTACGTCTAGCCGCGTGGGTTTGGGTCTAGCGGAGTGGGTATCGGTGTAGCCGAGTGAGTTTGGGTCTAGCCGAGTGGGTTTGGGTCTAGCCGAGTGTGTTTGGGTCTAGCCTAGTGGGTTTGGGTCTAGCCAAGTGGGTTTGGGTCTAGCGGAGTGGGTTTGTGTCTAGCGGAGTGGGTTTGGGTCTAGCGGAGTGGGTTTGGGTCTAGCCGAGTGGCTTTGGTTCTAACCGAGTGGGTTTGTGTCTAGCGGAGTGGGTTTGGGTCTAGCGGAGTGGGATTGGGTCTAGCCGAGTGGGTTTGGGTCTAGCCGAGTGGGTTTGGGACTAGCCGAGTGGGTTTGGGTCTAGCCGAGTGGGTTTGGGTCTAGCTGAATGGGTTTGGGTCTAGCCGAGTGGGTTTGGGTCTAGCCGAGTGGGTTTGGGTCTAGCCGAAAGGGTTTGGGTCTAGCCGAGTGGGTTTGGGTCTAGCCGAGTGGGTTTGGGTCTAGCCGAATGGGTTTGTGTCTAGCGGAGTAGGTTTGGGTCTAGCGGAGTGGGATTGGGTCTAGCCGAGTGGGTTTGGGTCTAGCCGAGTGGGTTTGGGACTGGCCGAGTGGGTTTGGGTCCAGCCGAGTGGGTTTGGGTCTAGCTGAATGGGTTTGGGTCCAGCCGAGTGGGTTTGGGTCCAGCCGAGTGGGTTTGGGTCTAGCTGAATGGGTTTGGGTCTAGCCGAGTGGGTTTGTGTCTAGCGGAGTAGGTTTGGGTCTAGCGGAGTGGGATTGGGTCTAGCTGAGTGGGTTTGGGTCTAGCCGAGTGGGTTTGGGCCTAGCCGATTGGGTTTGGGTCTAGCCGAGTGGGTTTGGGTCTAGCCGAGTGGGTTTGGGTCTAGCCGAGTGGGTTTGGGTCCAGCCGAGTGGGTTTAGGTCTAGCCGTGTGGGTTTGGGTCTAGCCGATAGGGTTTGGGTCTAGCCATGTGGGTTTGGGTCTAGCCGAGTGGGTTAGGGTCTAGCGGAGTGGGTTTGGGTGAAGCCGCGTGGGTTTGGGTGTAGCCGAGTGGGTTTGGGTCTAGCCGAGTGGGTTTGGGTGTAGCCGAGTGGGTTTGGGCCTAGCCGAGTGGGTTTGGGTCTGGTGGAGTGGGTTTGGGTGTAGCCGAGTGGGTTTGGGTCTAGCCGAGTGGGTTTGGGTCTAGCCGACTGGGTTTGGGATTAGCCGAGTGGGTTTGGGTCTAACTGAGTGGGTTTGGGTCTAGCCGAGTGGGTTTACGTCTAGCCGCGTGGGTTTGGGTCTAGCGGAATGGGTATCGGTGTAGCCGAGTGGGTTTGCGTCTAGCCGAGTGGGTTTGGGTCCAGCCGAGTGTGTTTGGGTCTAGCCTAGTGGGTTTGGGTCTAGCCAAGTGGGTTTGGGTCTAGCGGAGTGGGTTTGTGTCTAGCGGAGTGGGTTTCGGTCAAGCCGAGTGGGTTTGGGTCTAGCCGAGTGGGTTTGGGACTGGCCGAGTGGGTTTGGGTCTAGCGGAGTGGGTTTGGGTCTAGCCGAGTGGGTTTGGGCCTGGCCGATTGGGTTTGGGTCTAGCCGAGTGGGTTTGGGTCTAGCCGAGTGGGTTTGGGTCTAGCCGAGTGGGTTTGGGTCCAGCCGAGTGGGTTTAGGTCTAGCCGTGTGGGTTTGGGTCTAGCCGATTGGGTTTGGGTCTAGCCATGTGGGTTTGGGTCTAGCCGAGTGGGTTAGGGTCTAGCGGAGTGGGTTTGGGTGAAGCCGCGTGGGTTTGGGTGTAGCCGAGTGGGTTTGGGTCTAGCCGAGTGGGTTTGGGTGTGGCCGAGTGGGTTTGGGCCTAGCCGAGTGGGTTTGGGTCTGGCGGAGTGGGTTTGGGTGTAGCCGAGTGGGTTTGGGTCTAGCCGAGTGGTTTTGGGACTAGCCGACTGGGTTTGGGATTAGCCGAGTGGGTTTGGGTCTAAGCGAGTGGGTTTGGGTCTAGCCGAGTGGGTTTACGTCTAGCCGCGTGGGTTTGGGTCTAGCGGAATGGGTATCGGTGTAGCCGAGTGGGTTTGGGTCTAGCCGAGTGGGTTTGGGTCTAGCCTGGTGGGTTTGGGTCTAGCCAAGTGGGTTTGGGTCTAGCGGAGTGGGTTTGTGTCTGGCGGAGTGGGTTTGGGTCTAGCGGAGTGGGTTTGGGTCTAGCCGAGTGGGTTTGGTTCTAACCGAGTGGGTTTGTGTCTAGCGGAGTGGGATTGGGTCTAGCCGAGTGGGTTTGGGTCTAGCCGAGTGGGTTTGGGACTAGCCGAGTGGGTTTGGGTCTAGCCAAGTGGGTATGGGTCCAGCGGAGTGGGTTTGTGTCTAGTGGAGTGGGTTTGGGTCTAGCGGAGTGGGTTTGGGTCAAGCCGAGTGGGTTTGGTTCGAACCGAGTGGGTTTGGGTCTAGCGGAGTGGGATTGGGTCTAGCCGAGTGGGTTTGGGTCTAGCCGAGTGGGTTTGGAACTAGCCGAGTGGGTTTGGGTCTAGCCGAGTGGGTTTGGGTCTAGCTGAATGGGTTTGGGTCTAGCCGAGTGGGTTTGGGTCTAGCCGAGTGGGTTTGGGTCTAGCCGAAAGGGTTTGGGTTTAGCCGAGTGGGTTTGGGTCTAGCCGAGTGGGTTTGGGTCTAGCCGAGTGGGTGTGTCTAGCCAAGTGGGTTTGGGTCGAGCCGAGTGGGTTTGGGTCTAGCCGAGTGGGTTTGGGTCTAGCCGAGTGGGTTTGGGTCTAGCCGAGTGGGTTTGGGTCTAGCCGAGTGGGTTTGGGTCTAGCCGAGTGGGTTTGGGCCTAGCCGAGTGGGTTTGGGTCTGCCGGTGTGGGTTTGGGTGTAGCTGAGTGGGTTTGGGACCAGCCGAGTGGGTTTGGGTCTAGCCGAGTGGGTTTGGGTCTAGCCGAATGGGTTTGGGTCTACCCGAGTGGGTTTGGGTCTAGCCGAGTGGGTTTGCTTCTAGCCGAATGGGTTTGGGTCTAGCCGAGTGGGTTTGGGCCTAGCCGCGTGGGTTTGGGTCTTGCGGAGTGGGTTTGGGTCTATCGGAGTGGGTTTGGGTCTAGCCGAGTGGGTTTGGGCCTAGCCGATTGGGTTTGGGTCTAGCCGAGTGGGTTTGGGCCTAGCCGATTGGGTTTGGGTCTAGCCGAGTGGGTTTGGGTCTAGCCGAGTGGGTTTGGGTCTAGCCGAGTGGGTTTGGGTCCAGCCGAGTGGGTTTGGGTCCAGCCGTGTGGGTTTGGGTCTAGCCGATTGGGTTTGGGTCTAGCCATGTGGGTTTGGGTCTAGCCGAGTGGGTTAGGGTCTAGCGGAGTGGGTTTGGGTGTAGCCGCGTGGGTTTGGGTGTAGCCGAGTGGGTTTGGGTCTAGCCGAGTGGGTTTGGGCGTAGCCGAGTGGGTTTGGGCCTAGCCGAGTGGGTTTGGGTCTGGCGGAGTGGGTTTGGGATTAGCCGAGTGGGTTTGGGTCTAGCCGAGTGGGTTTGGGTCGAGCTGAATGGGTTTGGGTCTAGCCGAGTGGGTTTGGGTCTAGCCGAGTGTGTTTGGGTCTAGCCGAAAGGGTTTGGGTCTAGCCGAGTGGGTATGGGTCTAGCCGAGTGGGTTTGGGTCAAGCCGAGTGGGTTTGGGTCGAGCCGAGTGGGTTTGGGTCTAGCCGACTGGGTTTGGGCCTAGCCGCGTGGGTTTGGGTCTTGCGGAGTGGGTTTGGGTCTGGCGGAGTGGGTTTGGGTCTAGCCGAGTGGGTTTGGGCCTAGCCGATTGGGTTTGGGTCTAGCCGAGTGGGTTTGGGTCTAGCCGAGTGGGTTTGGGTCTAGCCGAGTGGATTTGGGTCCAGCCGAGTGGGTTTGGGTCTAGCCGTGTGGGTTTGGGTCTAGCCGATTGGGTTTGGGTCTAGCCATGTGGGTTTGGGTCTAGCCGAGTGGGTTAGGTTCTAGCGGAGTGGGTTTGGGTGTAACCGCGTGGGTTTGGGTGTAGCCGAGTGGGTTTGGGTCTAGCCGAGTGGGTTTGGGTGTAGCCGAGTGGGTTTGGGCCTAGCCGAGTGGGTTTGGGTCTGGCGGAGTGGGTTTTGGTGTAGCCGAGTGGGTTTGGGTCTAGCCAAGTGGGTTTGGGTCTAGCCGACTGGGTTTGGGATTAGCCGAGTGGGTTTGGGTCTAGCCGAGTGGGTTTGGGTCTTGCCGAGTGGGTTTCCGTCTCGCCGCGTGGGTTTGGGTCTAGCGGAGTGGGTATCGGTGTAGCCGAGTGGGTTTGGGTCTAGCCGAGTGGGTTTGGGTCTAGCCGAGTGTGTTTGGGTCTAGCCTAGTGGGTTTGGGTCTAGCCAAGTGGGTTTGGGTCTAGCGGAGTGGGTTTGTGTCTAGCGGAGTGGGTTTGGGTCTAGCGGAGTGGGTTTGGGTCTAGCCGAGTGGGTTTGGTTCTAACCGAGTGGGTTTGTGTCTAGCGGAGTGGGTTTGGGTCTAGCGGAGTGGGATTGGGTCTAGCCGAGTGGGTTTGGGTCTAGCCGAGTGGGTTTGGGACTAGCCGAGTGGGTTTGGGTCTAGCCGAGTGGGTTTGGGTCTAGCTGAATGGGTTTGGGTCTAGCCGAGTGGGTTTGGGTCTAGCCGAGTGGGTTTGGGTCTAGCCAAAAGGGTTTGGGTCTAGCCGAGTGGGTTTGGGTCTAGCCGAGTGGGTTTGGGTCTAGCCGAGTGGGTTTGTGTCTAGCGGAGTAGGTTTGGGTCTAGCGGAGTGGGATTGGGTCTAGCCGAGTGGGTTTGGGTCTAGCCGAGTGGGTTTGGGACTGGCCGAGTGGGTTTGGGTCCAGCCGAGTGGGTTTGGGTCTAGCTGAATGGGTTTGGGTCCAGCCGAGTGGGTTTGGGTCCAGCCGAGTGGGTTTGGGTCTAGCTGAATGGGTTTGGGTCTAGCCGAGTGGGTTTGTGTCTAGCCGAATGGGTTTGGGTCTACCCGAGTGGGTTTGGGTCTAGCCGAGTGGGTTTGCTTCTAGCCGAATGGGTTTGGGTCTAGCCGAGTGGGTTTGAGTCTAGCCGAGTGGGTTTGGGTCCAGCCGAGTTGGTTTGGGTCTAGCCGAGTGGGTTTGGGACTAGCCGAGTGGGTTTGGGTCTAGCCGAGTGGGTTTGGGTCTAGCTGAATGGGTTTGGGTCTAGCCGAGTGGGTTTGGGTCTAGCCGAGTGTGTTTGGGTCTAGCCGAAAGGGTTTGGGTCTAGCCGAGTGGGTTTGGGTCTAGCCGAGTGGGTTTGGGTCAAGCCGAGTGGGTTTGGGTCTAGCCGAGTGGGTTCGGGTCTAGCCGACTGGGTTTGGGCCTAGCCGCGTGGGTTTGGGTCTTGCGGAGTGGGTTTGGGTCTATCGGAGTGGGTTTGGGTCTAGCCGAGTGGGTTTGGGCCTAGCCGATTGGGTTTGGGTCTAGCCGAGTGGGTTTGGGTCTAGCCGAGTGGGTTTGGGTCTAGCCGAGTGGGTTTGGGTCCAGCCGAGTGGGTTTGGGTCCAGCCGTGTGGGTTTGGGTCTAGCCGATTGGGTTTGGGTCTAGCCATGTGGGTTTGGGTCTAGCCGAGTGGGTTAGGGTCTAGCGGAGTGGGTTTGGGTGTAGCCGCGTGGGTTTGGGTGTAGCCGAGTGGGTTTGGGTCTAGCCGAGTGGGTTTGGGCGTAGCCGAGTGGGTTTGGGCCTAGCCGAGTGGGTTTGGGTCTGGCGGAGTGGGTTTGGGTGTAGCCGAGTGGGTTTGGGTCTAGCCGAGTGGGTTTGGTCTAGCCGACTGGGTTTGGGATTAGCCGAGTGGGTTTGGGTCTAGCCGAGTGGGTTTGGGTCTAGCCGAGTGGGTTTACGTCTAGCCGCGTGGGTTTGGGTCTAGCGTAGTGGGTATCGGTGTAGCCGTGTGGGTTTGGGTCTAGCCGAGTGGGTTTGGGTCTAGCCAAGTGTGTTTGGGTCTAGCCTGGTGGGTTTGGGTCTAGCCAAGTGGGTTTGGGTCTAGCGGAGTGGGTTTGTGTCTAGCGGAGTGGGTTTGGGTGTAGCGGAGTGGGTTTGGGTCTAGCCGAGTGGGTTTGGTTCTAACCGAGTGGGTTTGTGTCTAGCGGAGTGGGTTTGGGTCTAGCGGAGTGGGATTGGTTCTAGCCGAGTGGGTTTGGGTCTAGCCGAGTGGGTTTGCTTCTAGCCGAATGGATTTGGGTCTAGCCGAGTGGGTTTGGGTGCAGACGAGTGGGTTTGGGTCTAGCGGAGTGGTTTGGGTGTAGCCGAGTGGGTCTGGGTCTAGCCGAGTGGGTTTGGGTCTAGCCGAGTGGGTTTGGGTCTAGCCGAGTGGGTTTGGGTCTAGCCGAGTGGGTTTGGGTCCAGCCGAGTTGGTTTGGGTCTAGCCGAGTGGGTTTGGGACTGGCCGAGTGGGTTTGCGTCTAGCCGAGTGGGTTTGGGTCGAGCTGAATGGGTTTGGGTCTAGCCGAGTGGGTTTGGGTCTAGCCGAGTGTGTTTGGGTCTAGCCGAAAGGGTTTGGGTCTAGCCGAGTGGGTTTGGGTCTAGCCGAGTGGGTTTGGGTCAAGCCGAGTGGGTTTGGGTCGAGCCGAGTGGGTTTGGGTCTAGCCGACTGGGTTTGGGCCTAGCCGCGTGGGTTTGGGTCTTGCGGAGTGGGTTTGGGTCTAGCGGAGTGGGTTTGGGTCTAGCCGAGTGGGTTTGGGCCTAGCCGATTGGGTTTGGGTCTAGCCGAGTGGGTTTGGGTCTAGCCGAGTGGGTTTGGGTCTAGCCGAGTGGGTTTGGGTCCAGCCGAGTGGGTTTGGGTCTAGCCGTGTGGGTTTGGGTCTAGCCGAGTGGGTTTGGGTGTAGCCGAGTGGGTTTGGGCCTAGCCGAGTGGGTTTGGGTCTGGCGGAGTGGGTTTTGGTGTAGCCGAGTGGGTTTGGGTCTAGCCGAGTGGGTTTGGGTCTAGCCGACTGGGTTTGGGATTAGCTGAGTGGGTTTGGGTCTAGCCGAGTGGGTTTGGGTCTAGCCGAGTGGGTTTACGTCTAGCCGCGTGGGTTTGGGTCTAGCGGAGTGGGTATCGGTGTAGCCGAGTGGGTTGGGGTCTAGCCGAGTGGGTTTGGGTCTAGCCGAGTGTGTTTGGGTCTAGCCTAGTGGGTTTGGGTCTAGCCAAGTGGGTTTGCGTCTAGCGGAGTGGGTTTGTGTCTAGCGGAGTGGGTTTGGGTCTAGCGGAGTGGGTTTGGGTCTAGCCGAGTGGGTTTGGTTCTAACCGAGTGGGTTTGTGTCTAGCGGAGTGGGTTTGGGTCTAGCGGAGTGGGATTGGGTCTAGCCGAGTGGGTTTGGGTCTAGCCGAGTGGGTTTGGGACTAGCCGAGTGGGTTTGGGTCTAGCCGAGTGGGTTTGGGTCTAGCTGAATGGGTTTGGGTCTAGCCGAGTGGGTTTGGGTCTAGCCGAGTGGGTTTGGGTCTAGCCGAAAGGGTTTGGGTCTAGCCGAGTGGGTTTGCGTCTAGCCGAGTGGCTTTGGGTCTAGCCGAGTGGGTTTGTGTCTAGCGGAGTAGGTTTGGGTCTAGCGGAGTGGGATTGGGTCTAGCCGAGTGGGTTTGGGTCTAGCCGAGTGGGTTTGGGACTGGCCGAGTGGGTTTGGGTCCAGCCGAGTGGGTTTGGGTCTAGCTGAATGGGTTTGGGTCCAGCCGAGTGGGTTTGGGTCCAGCCGAGTGGGTTTGGGTCTAGCTGAATGGGTTTGGGTCTAGCCGAGTGGGTTTGTGTCTAGCGGAGTAGGTTTGGGTCTAGCGGAGTGGGATTGGGTCTAGCTGAGTGGGTTTGGGACTAGCCGAGTGGGTTTGGGCCTAGCCGATTGGGTTTGGGTCTAGCCGAGTGGGTTTGGGTCTAGCGGAGTGGGTTTGGGTCTAGCCGAGTGGGTTTGGGTCCAGCCGAGTGGGTTTAGGTCTAGCCGTGTGGGTTTGGGTCTAGCCGATTGGGTTTGGGTCTAGCCATGTGGGTTTGGGTCTAGCCGAGTGGGTTAGGGTCTGGCGGAGTGGGTTTGGGTGAAGCGCGTGGGTTTGTGTGTAGCCGAGTGGGTTTGGGTCTAGCCGAGTGGGTTTGGGTGTAGCCGAGTGGGTTTGGGCCTAGCCGAGTGGGTTTGGGTCTGGTGGAGTGGGTTTGGGTGTAGCCGAGTGGGTTTGGGTCTAGCCGAGTGGGTTTGGGTCGAGCCGACTGGGTTTGGGATTAGCCGAGTGGGTTTGGGTCTAACCGAGTGGGTTTGGGTCTAGCCGAGTGGGTTTACGTCTAGCCGCGTGGGTTTGGGTCTAGCGGAATGGGTATCGGTGTAGCCGAGTGGGTTTGGGTCTAGCCGAGTGGGTTTGGGTCCAGCCGAGTGTGTTTGGTCTAGCCTAGTGGGTTTGGGTCTAGCCAAGTGGGTTTGGGTCTAGCGGAGTGGGTTTGTGTCTAGCGGAGTGGGTTTCGGTCAAGCCGAGTGGGTTTGGGTCTAGCCGAGTGGGTTTGGGTCTAGCCGACTGGGTTTGGGCCTAGCCGCGTGGGTTTGGGTCTTGCGGAGTGGGTTTGGGTCTAGCGGAGTGGGTTTGGGTCTAGCCGAGTGGGTTTGGGCCTAGCCGATTGGGTTTGGGTCTAGCCGAGTCGGTTTGGGTCTAGCCGAGTGGGTTTGGGTCTAGCCGAGTGGGTTTGGGTCCAGCCGAGTGGGTTTAGGTCTAGCCGTGTGGGTTTGGGTCTAGCCGATTGGGTTTGGGTCTAGCCATGTGGGTTTGGGTCTAGCCGAGTGGGTTAGGGTCTAGCGGAGTGGGTTTGGGTGAAGCCGCGTGGGTTTGGGTGTAGCCGAGTGGGTTTGGGTCTAGCCGAGTGGGTTTGGGTGTAGCCGAGTGGGTTTGGGCCTAGCCGAGTGGGTTTGGGTCTGGCGGAGTGGGTTTGGGTGTAGCCGAGTGGGTTTGGGTCTAGCCGAGTGGGTTTGGGTCTAGGCGACTGGGTTTGGGATTAGCCGAGTGGGTTTGGGTCTAACCGAGTGGGTTTGGGTCTAGCCGAGTGGGTTTACGTCTAGCCGCGTGGGTTTGGGTCTAGCGGAATGGGTATCGGTGTAGCCGAGTGGGTTTGGGTCTAGCCGAGTGGGTTTGGGTCTAGCCGAGTGTGTTTGGGTCTAGCCTGGTGGGTTTGGGTCTAGCCAAGTGGGTTTGGGTCTAGCGGAGTGGGTTTGTGTCTGGCGGAGTGGGTTTGGGTCTAGCGGAGTGGGTTTGGGTCTAGCCGAGTGGGTTTGGTTCTAACCGAGTGGGTTTGTGTCTAGCGGAGTGGGATTGGGTCTAGCCGAGTGGGTTTGGGTCTAGCCGAGTGGGTTTGGGACTAGCCGAGTGGGTTTGGGTCTAGCCAAGTGGGTATGGGTCCAGCGGAGTGGGTTTGTGTCTAGCGGAGTGGGTTTGGGTCTAGCGGAGTGGGTTTGGGTCTAGCCGAGTGGGTTTGGTTCGAACCGAGTGGGTTTGGGTCTAGCGGAGTGGGATTGGGTCTAGCCGAGTGGGTTTGGGTCTAGCCGAGTGGGTTTGGGACTAGCCGAGTGGGTTTGGGTCTAGCCGAGTGGGTTTGGGTCTAGCTGAATGGGTTTGGGTCTAGCCGAGTGGGTTTGGGTCTAGCCGAGTGGGTTTGGGTCTAGCCGAAAGGGTTTGGGTTTAGCCGAGTGGGTTTGGGTCTATCCGAGTGGGTTTGGGTCTAGCCGAGTGGGTGTGTCTAGCCAAGTGGGTTTGGGTCGAGCCGAGTGGGTTTGGGTCTAGCCGAGTGGGTTTGGGTCTAGCCGAGTGGGTTTGGGTCTAGCCGAGTGGGTTTGCGCCTAGCCGAGTGGGTTTGGGTCTAGCGGAGTGGGTTAGGGTCTAGTGGAGTGGGTTTGGGTCCAGCCGAGTGGGTTTGAGTCTAGCCGAATGGGTTTGGGTCTACCCGAGTGCGTTTGGTTCTAGCCGAGTGGGTTTGGGTCTAGCCGAATGGGTTTGGGTCTAGCCGAGTGGGTTTGGGTGTAGCCGAGTGGGTTTGGGTCTAGCGGAGTGGGTTTGGGTGTAGCCGAGTGGGTTTGGGTCTAGCCGAGTGGGTTTGGGTCTAGCCGAGTGGGTTTGGGTCTAGCCGAGTGGGTTTGGGTCTAGCCGAGTGGGTTTGGGTCTAGCAGAGTGGGTTTGGGTCTAGCCGAGTGGGTTTGGGTCTAGCCGAGTGGGTTTGGGTCTAGCCGAGTGGGTTTGGGTCTAGCCGAGTTGGTTTGGGTCTAGCCGAGTGGGTTTGGGTCTAGCCGAGTGGGTTTGGGTCTAGCCGAGTGGGTTTGGGTCTAGCCGAGTGGGTTTGGGCCTAGCCGAGTGGGTTTGGGTCTGCCGGTGTGGGTTTGGGTGTAGCTGAGTGGGTTTGGGACCAGCCGAGTGGGTTTGGGTCTAGCCGAGTGGGTTTGGGACTAGCCGAATGGGTTTGGGTCTACCCGAGTGGGTTTGGGTCTAGCCGAGTGGGTTTGCTTCTAGCCGAATGGGTTTGGGTCTAGCCGAGTGGGTTTGGGTCTAGCCGAGTGGGTTTGGGTCCAGCCGAGTTGGTTTGGATCTAGCCGAGTGGGTTTGGGACTAGCCGAGTGGGTTTGGGTCTAGCCGAGTGGGTTTGGGTCTAGCTGAATGGGTTTGGGTCTAGCCGAGTGGGTTTGGGTCTAGCCGAGTGTGTTTGGGTCTAGCCGAAAGGGTTTGGGTCTAGCCGAGTGGGTTTGGGTCTAGCCGAGTGGGTTTGGGTCAAGCCGAGTGGGTTTGGGTCTAGCCGAGTGGGTTTGGGTCTAGCCGACTGGGTTTGGGCCTAGCCACGTGGGTTTGGGTCTTGCGGAGTGGGTTTGGGTCTATCGGAGTGGGTTAGGGTCTAGCGGAGTGGGTTTGGGTGTAGCCGCGTGGGTTTGGGTGTAGCCGAGTGGGTTTGGGTCTAGCCGAGTGGGTTTGGGCGTAGCCGAGTGTGTTTGGGCCTAGCCGTGTGGGTTTGGGTCTGGCGAAGTGGGTTTGGGTGTAGCCGAGTGGGTTTGGGTCTAGACGAGTGGGTTTGGGTCTAGCCGACTGCGTTTGGGATTAGCCGAGTGGGTTTGGGTCTAGCCGAGTGGGTTTGGGTCTAGCCGAGTGGGTTTACGTCTAGCCGCGTGGGTTTGGGTCTAGCGTAGTGGGTATCGGTGTAGCCGTGTGGGTTTGGGTCTAGCCGAGTGGGTTTGGGTCTAGCCGAGTGTGTTTGGGTCTAGCCTAGTGGGTTTGGGTCTAGCCAAGTGGGTTTGGGTCTAGCGGAGTGGGTTTGTGTCTAGCGGAGTGGGTTTGGGTCTAGCGGAGTGGGTTTGGGTCTAGCCGAGTGGGTTTGGTTCTAACCGAGTGGGTTTGTGTCTAGCGGAGTGGGTTTGGGTCTAGCGGAGTGGGATTGGTTCTAGCCGAGTGGGTTTGGGTCTAGCCGAGTGGGTTTGGGACTAGCCGAGTGGGTTTGGGTCTAGCCGAGTGGGTTTGGGTCTAGCCGAAAGGGTTTGGGTCTAGCCGAGTGGGTTTGGGTCTAGCCGAGTGGGTTTGGGTCTAGCCGAGTGGGTGTGTCTAGCCAAGTGGGTTTGGGTCGACCCGAGTGGGTTTGGGTCTAGCCGAGTGGGTTTGGGTCTAGCCGAGTGGGTTTGGGTCTAGCCGAGTGGGTATGGGCCTAGCCGAGTGGGTTTGGGTCTAGCGGATTGGGTTAGGGTCTAGTGGAGTGGGTTTGGGTCCAGCCGAGTGGGTTTGGGTCTAGCCGAATGGGTTTGGGTCTACCCGAGTGCGTTTGGGTCTAGCCGAGTGGGTTTGGGTCTAGCCGAATGGGTTTGGGTCTAGCCGAGTGGGTTTGGGTGTAGCCGAGTGGGTTTGGGTCTAGCGGAGTGGGTTTGGGTGTAGCCGAGTGGGTTTGGGTCTAGCCGAGTGGGTTTGGGTCTAGCCGAGTGGGTTTGGGTCCAGCCGAGTGGGTTTGGGTCTAGCCGAGTGGGTTTGGGTCTAGCCGAGTGGGTTTGGGTCTAGCCGAGTGGGTTTGGGTCTAGCCGAGTGGGTTTGGGTCTAGCCGAGTGGGTTTGGGTCTAGCCGAGTGGGTTTGGGTCTAGCCGAGTTGGTTTGGGTCTAGCCGAGTGGGTTTGGGTCTAGCCGAGTGGGTTTGGGTCTAGCCGAGTGGGTTTGGGTCTAGCCGAGTGGGTTTGGGTCTGGCCGAGTTAGTTTGGGTGTTGCCAAGGGGGTTTGGGTCTAGCCGAGCGGGTTTGGGTCTTGCCGAGTGGGTTTGGGTCTAGCCGAGTTGGTTTGGGTCTAGCCGAGTGGGTTTGGGTCTAGCCGAGTGGGTTTGGGTCAAGCGGAGTTGGTATGGGTCTAGCGGAGTGGGTTTGGGTCTAGCGGAGTGGGTTTGGTTGTAGCCGAGTGGGTTTGGGTCTAGCCGAGTGGGTTTGGGTCTACCCGAGTGGGTTTGCGTCTAGCCGAGTGGGTTTGGGTCTAGCCGAGTGGGTGTGGGTCTAGCCGAGTGGGTTTGGGTCTAGCCAAGTGGGTTTGGGTCTAGCCGAATGGGTTTGGGTCTATACGAGTGGGTTTGCGTCTAGCCGAGTGGGTTTGGGTCTAGTCGAGTGGGTTTGGGTCTAGCGGAGTGGGTTTGGGTGTAGCCGAGTGGGTTTGGGTCTAGCCCAGTGGGTTTGGGTCTAGCCGACTGGGTTTGGGTCTGGACGAGTGGGTTTGGGTCTAGCCGAGTGGGTTTGGGTCTAGTCGAGTGGGTTTGGGTCTAGCCGAGTGGGTTTGGGTCTAGCCTAGTGGGTTTGGGTCTAGCCAAGTGGGTTTCGGTCCAGCGGAGTGGGTTTTGGGTCTAGCGCAGTGGGTTTGGGTCTAGCCGAGTGGGTTTGGGTCTAGCCGAGTGGGTTTACATCTAGCCGCGTGGGTTTGGGTCTAACGTAGTGGGTATCGGTGTAGCCGTGTGGGTTTGGGTCTAGCCGAGTGGGTTTGGGTCTAGCCGAGTGTGTTTGGGTCTAGCCTAGTGGGTTTGGGTCTAGCCAAGTGGGTTTGGGTCTAGCGGAGTGGGTTTGTGTCTAGCGGAGTGGGTTTGGGTCTAGCGGAGTGGGTTTGGGTCTAGCCGAGTGGGTTTGGTTCTAACCGAGTGGGTTTGTGTCTAGCGGAGTGGGTTTGGGTCTAGCGGAGTGGGATTGGTTCTAGCAGAGTGGGTTTGGGTCTAGCCGAGTGGGTTTGGGACTAGCCGAGTGGGTTTGGGTCTAGCCGAGTGGGTTTGGGTCTAGCCGAAAGGGTTTGGGTCTAGCCGAGTGGGTTTGGGTCTAGCCGAGTGGGTTTGGGTCTAGCCGAGTGGGTGTGTCTAGCCAAGTGGGTTTGGGTCGACCCGAGTGGGTTTGGGTCTAGCCGAGTGGGTTTGGGTCTAGCCGAGTGGGTTTGGGTCTAGCCGAGTGGGTATGGGCCTAGCCGAGTGGGTTTGGGTCTAGCGGATTGGGTTAGGGTCTAGTGGAGTGGGTTTGGGTCCAGCCGAGTGGGTTTGGGTCTAGCCGAATGGGTTTGGGTCTACCCGAGTGCGTTTGGGTCTAGCCGAGTGGGTTTGGGTCTAGCCGAATGGGTTTGGGTCTAGCCGAGTGGGTTTGGGTGTAGCCGAGTGGGTTTGGGTCTAGCGGAGTGGGTTTGGGTGTAGCCGAGTGGGTTTGGGTCTAGCCGAGTGGGTTTGGGTCTAGCCGAGTGGGTTTGGGTCCAGCCGAGTGGGTTTGGGTCTAGCCGAGTGGGTTTGGGTCTAGCCGAGTGGGTTTGGGTCTAGCCGAGTGGGTTTGGGTCTAGCCGAGTGGGTTTGGGTCTAGCCGAGTGGGTTTGGGTCTAGCCGAGTGGGTTTGGGTCTAGCCGAGTTGGTTTGGGTCTAGCCGAGTGGGTTTGGGTCTAGCCGAGTGGGTTTGGGTCTAGCCGAGTGGGTTTGGGTCTAGCCGAGTGGGTTTGGGTCTGGCCGAGTTAGTTTGGGTGTTGCCAAGGGGGTTTGGGTCTAGCCGAGCGGGTTTGGGTCTTGCCGAGTGGGTTTGGGTCTAGCCAAGTTGGTTTGGGTCTAGCCGAGTGGGTTTGGGTCTAGCCGAGTGGGTTTGGGTCAAGCGGAGTTGGTATGGGTCTAGCGGAGTGGGTTTGGGTCTAGCGGAGTGGGTTTGGTTGTAGCCGAGTGGGTTTGGGTCTAGCCGAGTGGGTTTGGGTCTACCCGAGTGGGTTTGCGTCTAGCCGAGTGGGTTTGGGTCTAGCCGAGTGGGTGTGGGTCTAGCCGAGTGGGTTTGGGTCTAGCCAAGTGGGTTTGGGTCTAGCCGAATGGGTTTGGGTCTATACAAGTGGGTTTGCGTCTAGCCGAGTGGGTTTGGGTCTAGTCGAGTGGGTTTGGGTCTAGCGGAGTGGGTTTGGGTGTAGCCGAGTGGGTTTGGGTCTAGCCCAGTGGGTTTGGGTCTAGCCGACTGGGTTTGGGTCTGGACGAGTGGGTTTGGGTCTAGCCGAGTGGGTTTGGGTCTAGTCGAGTGGGTTTGGGTCTAGCCGAGTGGGTTTGGGTCTAGCCTAGTGGGTTTGGGTCTAGCCAAGTGGGTTTCGGTCCAGCGGAGTGGGTTTTGGGTCTAGCGCAGTGGGTTTGGGTCTAGCCGAGTGGGTTTGGGTCTAGCCGAGTGGGTTTGCGTCTAGCGGAGTGGGTTTGGGTGTAGCCGAGTGGGTTTGGGTCTAGCCGAGTGGGTTTGGGTCTAGCCGAGTGGGTTTGGGTCTAGCGGAGTGGGTTTGGTTGTAGCCGAGTGGGTTTGGGTCTAGCGGAGTGGGTTTGGGTCTAGCCGACTGGGTTTGGGTCAGGACGAGTGGGTTTGGGTCTAGCCGACTGGGTTTGGGTCTAGCCGAGTGGGTTTGGGTCTACCGGAGTGGGTTTGGGTGTAGCCGAGTGGGTTTGGGTCTAGCCGAGTGGGTTTGGGTCTAGCCGAGTGTGTTTGGGTCTAGCCTGGTGGGTTTGGGTCTAGCCAAGTGGGTTTGGGTCTAGCGGAGTGGGTTTGTGTCTGGCGGAGTGGGTTTGGGTCTAGCGGAGTGGGTTTGGTTGTAGCCGAGTGGGTTTGGGTCTAGCCGAGTGGGTTTGGGTCTACCCGAGTGGGTTTGCGTCTAGCCGAGTGGGTTTGGGTCTAGCCGAGTGGGTGTGGGTCTAGCCGAGTGGGTTTGGGTCTAGCCAAGTGGGTTTGGGTCTAGCCGAATGGGTTTGGGTCTATACGAGTGGGTTTGCGTCTAGCCGAGTGGGTTTGGGTCTAGTCTAGTGGGTTTGGGTCTAGCGGAGTGGGTTTGGGTGTAGCCGAGTGGGTTTGGGTCTAGCCCAGTGGGTTTGGGTCTAGCCGACTGGGTTTGGGTCTGGACGAGTGGGTTTGGGTCTAGCCGAGTGGGTTTGGGTCTAGTCGAGTGGGTTTGGGTCTAGCCGAGTGGGTTTGGGTCTAGCCTAGTGGGTTTGGGTCTAGCCAAGTGGGTTTCGGTCCAGCGGAGTGGGTTTTGGGTCTAGCGCAGTGGATTTGGGTCTAGCCGAGTGGGTTTGGGTCTAGCCGAGTGGGTTTGCGTCTAGCAGAGTGGGTTTGGGTGTAGCCGAGTGGGTTTGGGTCTAGCCGAGTGGGTTTGGGTCTAGCCGAGTGGGTTTGGGTCTAGCGGAGTGGGTTTGGTTGTAGCCGAGTGGGTTTGGGTCTAGCGGAGTGGGTTTGGGTCTAGCCGACTGGGTTTGGGTCTGGACGAGTGGGTTTGGGTCTAGCCGACTGGGTTTGGGTCTAGCCGAGTGGGTTTGGGTCTAGCCGAGTGGGTTTGGGTCTTGCCGAGTGGGTTTGGGTCTAGCGGAGTGGGTTTGGGTGTAGCCGATTGGGTTTGGGTCCAGCGGAGCGGGTTTGGGTGTAGCCGAGTGGGTTTGGGTCTAGCCGAGTGGGTTTGGGTCTAGCCGAGTGGGTTTGGCTCTAGCCGAGTGGGTTTGGGTCTAGCCGAGTGGGTTTGGGTCTAGCCGAGTGGGTTTACGTCTAGCCGAGTGGGTTTGGGTCTAGCGGAGTGGGTTTGTGTGTAGCCGAGTGGGTTTGGGTCTAGCCGAGTGGGTTTGGGTGTAGCCGAGTGGGTGTGGGTCAAGCCGAGTGGGTTTGGGTCTAGCCGAGTGGGTTTGGGTCTAGCCGAGTGGGTTTGCGTCTAGCCGAGTGGGTTTGGGTCAAGCCGAGTGCTTTTGGGCCTAGCCGAGTGGGTTTGGGTCTACCGGAGTGGGTTTGGGTGTAGCCGAGTGGGTTTGGGTCTAGCCGAGTGGGTTTGGGTGTAGCCGAGTGGGTGTGGGTCAAGCCGAGTGGGTTTGGGTCTAGCCGAGTGGGTTTGGGTCTAGCCGAGTGGGTTTGCGTCTAGCCGAGTGGGTTTGGGTCAAGCCGAGTGGTTTTGGGCCTAGCCGAGTGGGTTTGGGTCTACCGGAGTGGGTTTGGGTGTAGCCGAGTGGGTTTGGGTCTAGCCGAGTGGGTTTGGGTCTAGTCGAGTGGGTTTGGGTCTAGCCGAGTGGGTTTGGGTCTAGCCTAGTGGGTTTGGGTCTAGCCAAGTGGGTTTCGGTCCAGCGGAGTGGGTTTTGGGTCTAGCGCAGTGGATTTGGGTCTAGCCGAGTGGGTTTGGGTCTAGCCGAGTGGGTTTGCGTCTAGCAGAGTGGGTTTGGGTGTAGCCGAGTGGGTTTGGGTCTAGCCGAGTGGGTTTGGGTCTAGCCGAGTGGGTTTGGGTCTAGCGGAGTGGGTTTGGTTGTAGCCGAGTGGGTTTGGGTCTAGCGGAGTGGGTTTGGGTCTAGCCGACTGGGTTTGGGTCTGGACGAGTGGGTTTGGGTCTAGCCGACTGGGTTTGGGTCTAGCCGAGTGGGTTTGGGTCTAGCCGAGTGGGTTTGGGTCTTGCCGAGTGGGTTTGGGTCTAGCGGAGTGGGTTTGGGTGTAGCCGATTGGGTTTGGGTCCAGCGGAGCGGGTTTGGGTGTAGCCGAGTGGGTTTGGGTCTAGCCGAGTGGGTTTGGGTCTAGCCGAGTGGGTTTGGCTCTAGCCGAGTGGGTTTGGGTCTAGCCGAGTGGGTTTGGGTCTAGCCGAGTGGGTTTACGTCTAGCCGAGTGGGTTTGGGTCTAGCGGAGTGGGTTTGTGTGTAGCCGAGTGGGTTTGGGTCTAGCCGAGTGGGTTTGGGTGTAGCCGAGTGGGTGTGGGTCAAGCCGAGTGGGTTTGGGTCTAGCCGAGTGGGTTTGGGTCTAGCCGAGTGGGTTTGCGTCTAGCCGAGTGGGTTTGGGTCAAGCCGAGTGGTTTTGGGCCTAGCCGAGTGGGTTTGGGTCTACCGGAGTGGGTTTGGGTGTAGCCGAGTGGGTTTGGGTCTAGCCGAGTGGGTTTGGGTCTAGCCGAGTGTGTTTGGGTCTAGCCTGGTGGGTTTGGGTCTAGCCAAGTGGGTTTGGGTCTAGCGGAGTGGGTTTGTGTCTGGCGGAGTGGGTTTGGGTCTAGCGGAGTGGGTTTGGGTCTAGCCGAGTGGGTTTGGTTCTAACCGAGTGGGTTTGTGTCTAGCGGAGTGGGATTGGGTCTAGCCGAGTGGGTTTGGGTCTAGCCGAGTGGGTTTGGGACTAGCCGAGTGGGTTTGGGTCTAGCCAAGTGGGTATGGGTCCAGCGGAGTGGGTTTGTGTCTAGCGGAGTGGGTTTGGGTCTAGCGGAGTGGGTTTGCGTCTAGCCGAGTGGGTTTGGTTCGAACCGAGTGGGTTTGGGTCTAGCCGAGTGGGATTGGGTCTAGCCGAGTGGGTTTGGGTCTAGCCGAGTGGGTTTGGGACTAGCCGAGTGGGTTTGGGTCTAGCCGAGTGGGTTTGGGTCTAGCTGAATGGGTTTGGGTCTAGCCGAGTGGGTTTGGGTCTAGCCGAGTGGGTTTGGGTCTAGCCGAAAGAGTTTGGGTTTAGCCGAGTGGGTTTGGGTCTAGCCGAGTGGGTTTGGGTCTAGCCGAGTGGGTGTGTCTAGCCAAGTGGGTTTGGGTCGAGCCGAGTGGGTTTGGGTCTAGCCGAGTGGGTTTGGGTCTAGCCGAGTGGGTTTGGGTCTAGCCGAGTGGGTTTGCGCCTAGCCGAGTGGGTTTGGGTCTAGCGGAGTGGGTTAGGGTCTAGTGGAGTGGGTTTGGGTCCAGCCGAGTGGGTTTGAGTCTAGCCGAATGGGTTTGGGTCTACCCGAGTGCGTTTGGTTCTAGCCGAGTGGGTTTGGGTCTAGCCGAATGGGTTTGGGTCTAGCCGAGTGGGTTTGGGTGTAGCCAAGTGGGTTTGGGTCTAGCGGAGTGGGTTTGGGTGTAGCCGAGTGGGTTTGGGTCTAGCCGAGTGGGTTTGGGTCTAGCCGAGTGGGTTTGGGTCTAGCCGAGTGGGTTTGGGTCTAGCCGAGTGGGTTTGGGTCTAGCCGAGTGGGTTTGGGTCTAGCCGAGTGGGTTTGGGTCTAGCCGAGTGGGTTTGGGTCTAGCCGAGTGGGTTTGGGTCTAGCCGAGTTGGTTTGGGTCTAGCCGAGTGGGTTTGGGTCTAGCCGAGTGGGTTTGGGTCTAGCCGAGTGGGTTTGGGTCTAGCCGAGTGGGTTTGGGCCTAGCCGAGTGGGTTTGGGTCTGCCGGTGTGGGTTTGGGTGTAGCTGAGTGGGTTTGGGACCAGCCGAGTGGGTTTGGGTCTGGCCGAGTGGGTTTGGGTCTAGCCGAATGGGTTTGGGTCTACCCGAGTGGGTTTGGGTCTAGCCGAGTGGGTTTGCTTCTAGCCGAATGGGTTTGGGTCTAGCCGAGTGGGTTTGGGTCTAGCCGAGTGGGTTTGGGTCCAGCCGAGTTGGTTTGGGTCTAGCCGAGTGGGTTTGGGACTAGCCGAGTGGGTTTGGGTCTAGCCGAGTGGGTTTGGGTCTAGCTGAATGGGTTTGGGTCTAGCCGAGTGGGTTTGGGTCTAGCCGAGTGTGCTTGGGTCTAGCCGAAAGGGTTTGGGTCTAGCCGAGTGGGTTTGGGTCTAGCCGAGTGGGTTTGGGTCAAGCCGAGTGGGTTTGGGTCTAGCCGAGTGGGTTTGGGTCTAGCCGACTGGGTTTGGGAATAGCGGAATGGGTTTGGGTGTAGCCGCGTGGGTTTGGGTGTAGCCGAGTGGGTTTGGGTCTAGCCGAGTGGGTTTGGGCGTAGCCGAGTGGGTTTGGGCCTAGCCGAGTGGGTTTGGGTCTGGCGGAGTGGGTTTGGGTGTAGCCGAGTGGGTTTGGGTCTAGCCGAGTGGGTTTGGGTCTAGCCGACTGGGTTTGGGATTAGCCGAGTGGGTTTGGGTCTAGCCGAGTGGGTTTGGGTCTAGCCGAGTGGGTTTACGTCTAGCCGCGTGGGTTTGGGTCTAGCGTAGTGGGTATCGGTGTAGCCGTGTGGGTTTGGGTCTAGCCGAGTGGGTTTGGGTCTAGCCGAGTGTGTTTGGGTCTAGCCTAGTGGGTTTGGGTCTAGCCAAGTGGGTTTGGGTCTAGCGGAGTGGGTTTGTGTCTAGCGGAGTGGGTTTGGGTCTAGCGGAGTGGGTTTGGGTCTAGCCGAGTGGGTTTGGTTCTAACCGAGTGGGTTTGTGTCTAGCGGAGTGGGTTTGGGTCTAGCGGAGTGGGATTGGTTCTAGCCGAGTGGGTTTGGGTCTAGCCGAGTGGGTTTGGGACTAGCCGAGTGGGTTTGGGTCTAGCCGAGTGGGTTTGGGTCTAGCCGAAAGGGTTTGGGTCTAGCCGAGTGGGTTTGGGTTTAGCCGAGTGGGTTTGGGTCTAGCCGAGTGGGTGTGTCTAGCCAAGTGGGTTTGGGTCGACCCGAGTGGGTTTGGGTCTAGCCGAGTGGGTTTGGGTCTAGCCGAGTGGGTTTGGGTCTAGCCGAGTGGGTATGGGCCTAGCCGAGTGGGTTTGGGTCTAGCGGAGTGGGTTAGGGTCTAGTGGAGTGGGTTTGGGTCTAGCCGAGTGGGTTTGGTTCTAACCGAGTGGGTTTGTGTCTAGCGGAGTGGGTTTGGGTCTAGCGGAGTGGGATTGGGTCTAGCCGAGTGGGTTTGGGTCTAGCCGAGTGGGTTTGGGACTAGCCGAGTGGGTTTGGGTCTAGCCGAGTGGGTTTGGGTCTAGCTGAATGGGTTTGGGTCTAGCCGAGTGGGTTTGGGTCTAGCCGAGTGGGTTTGGGTCTAGCCGAAAGGGTTTGGGTCTAGCCGAGTGGGTTTGGGTCTAGCCGAGTGGGTTTGGGTCTAGCCGAGTGGGTTTGTGTCTAACGGAGTAGGTTTGGGTCTAGCGGAGTGGGATTGGGTCTAGCCGAGTGGGTTTGGGTCTAGCCGAGTGGGTTTGGGACTGGCCGAGTGGGTTTGGGTCCAGCCGAGTGGGTTTGGGTCTAGCTGAATGGGTTTGGGTCCAGCCGAGTGGGTTTGGGTCCAGCCGAGTGGGTTTGGGTCTAGCCGAGTGGGTTTGGGTCTAGCCGAGTGGGTTTGCTTCTAGCCGAATGGGTTTGGGTCTAGCCGAGTGGGTTTGGGTCTAGCCGAGTGGGTTTGGGTCCAGCCGAGTTGGTTTGGGTCTAGCCGAGTGGGTTTGGGACTAGCCGAGTGGGTTTGGGTCTAGCCGAGTGGGTTTGTGTCTAGCGGAGTGGGTTTGGGTCTAGCGGAGTGGAATTGGGTCTAGCCGAGTGGGTTTGGGTCTAGCCGAGTGGGTTTGGGACTAGCCGAGTGGGTTTGGCTCAAGCCGAGTGGGTTTGGGTCTAGCTGAATGGGTTTGGGCCTAGCCGAGTGGGTTTGGGTCTAGCCGAGTGTGTTTGGGTCTAGCCAAAAGGGTTTGGGTCTAGCCGAGGGGGTTTGGGTCTAGCCGAGTGGGTTTGGGTCTAGCCGAGTGGGTGTGGGTCTAGCCGAGTGGGTTTGGGTCTAGCCGAGTGGGTTTGGGTCTAGCCGAGTGGGTTTGGGTCTAGCCGAGTGGGTTTGGGCCTAGCCGAGTTGGTTTGGGTCTAGCGGAGTGGGTTAGGGTCTAGTGGAGTGGGTTTGGGTTAGCCGAGTGGGTTTGGGTCTAGCCGAATGGGTTTGGGTCTACCCGAGTGCGTTTGGGTCTCGCCGAGTGGGTTTGGGTCTAGCCGAATGGGTTTGGGTCTAGCCGAGTGGGTTTGGGTGTAGCCGAGTGGGTTTGGGTCTAGCGGAGTGGGTTTGGGTGTAGCCGAGTGGGTTTGGGTCTAGCCGAGTGGGTTTGGGTCTAGCCGAGTGGGTTTGGGTCTAGCCGAGTGGGTTTGGGTCTAGCCGAGTGGGTCTGGGTCTAGCCGAGTGGGTTTGGGTCTAGCCGAGTGTGTTTGCGTCTGGCCGAGTGGGTTTGGGTCTAGCCGAGTGGGTTTGGGTCTAGCCGAGTGGGTTTGGGTCTAGCTGAGTGGGTTTGGGTCTAGCCGAGTGTGTTAGGGTCTAGCGGAGTGGGTTTGGGTGTAGCCGTGTGGTTTTGGGTGTAGCCGAGTGTGTTTAGGTCTAGCCGAGTGGGTTTGGGTCTAGCCGAGTGGTTTTGGGTCTAGCTGAGTGGGTTTGGGTCTAGCGGAGTGGGTTTGGGTGTAGCCGAGTGAGTTTGGGTCTAGCCGAGTGGGTTTGGGTATAGCCGACTGGGTTTGGGTGTAGCCGAGTGGGTTTGGGTCCAGCCGAGTGGGTTTGGGTCTAGCCGAGTGGCTTTGGGTCTAGCTGAGTGGGTTTGGGTCTAGCCGAGTTGGTTTCGGTCTAGCCGAGTGGGTTTGGGTCTAGCCGAGTGGGTTTTGGTCTACCGAGTGGGTTTGGGTCTAGCCGAGTGGGTTTGGGTCTAGCCGAGTTAGTTTGGGTGTAGCCGAGTGGGTTTGGGTGTAGCCGAGCAGGTTTGGGTCTAGCCGAGTGGGTTTGGGTCTAGCCGAGTGGGTTTGGGTCTAGCCGAGTGGGTTTGGGTCAAGCGGAGTTGGTATGGGTCTGGCGGAGTGGGTTTGGGTCTAGCGGAGTGGGTTTGGGTCTAGCCAAGTGGGTTTTGGTCTAGCCGAGTGGGTTTGGGTCTATCCGAGTGGGTTTGCGTCTAGCCGAGTGGGTTTGCGTCTAGCCGAGTGGGTTTGGGTCTAGCCGAGTGGGTTTGGGTCTATCCATGTGGGTTTGGGTCTAGCCGAGTGGGTTAGGGTCTAGCGGAGTGGGTTTGGGTGTAGCCGCGTGGGTTTGGGTGTAGCCGAGTGGGTTTGGGTCTAGCCGAGTGGGTTTGGGCCTAGCCGAGTGGGTTTGGGTCTAGCCGAGTGGGTTTGCATCTAGCGGAGTGGGTTTGGGTGTAGCCGAGTGGGTTTGGGTCTAGCCGAGTGGGTTTGGGTCTAGTCGAGTGGGTTTGGGTCTAGCCGAGTGGGTTTGGGTCTAGCCTAGTGGGTTTGGGTCTAGCCAAGTGGGTTTCGGTCCAGCGGAGTGGGTTTGGGTCTAGCGCAGTGGGTTTGGGTCTAGCTGAGTGGGTTTGGGTCTAACCGAGTGGGTTTGTGTCTAGCGGAGTGGGTTTGGGACTAGCGGAGTGGGATTGGGTCTAGCCGAGTGGGTTTGGGTCTAGCCGAGTGGGTTTGCGACTAGCCGAGTGTGTTTGCGTCTAGCCGAGTGGGTTTGGGTCTAGCCGAGTGGGTTTGGGTCTAGCCGAGGGGGTTTGGGTCTAGCCGATTGGGTTTGGGTATATCCATGTGGGTTTGGGTCTAGCCGAGTGGGTTAGGGTCTACCGGAGTGGGTTTGGGTGTAACCGCGTGGGTTTGGGTGTATCCGAGTGGGTTTGGGTCTAGCCGAGTGGGTTTGGGTCTAGCCGAGTGGGTTTGGGTCTAGCCGAGTGGGTTTGGGTCTAGCGGAGTGGGTTTGGGTGTAGCCGTGTGGGTTTGGGTCTAGCCGAGTGGGTTTGGGTCTAGCCGACTGGGTTTGGGTCTAGCTGAGTGGGTTTGGGTCTAGCCGAGTGGGTTTGGGTGTAGCCGAGTGGGTTTGGGTCTAGCCGAGTGGGTTTGGGTCTAGCGGAGTGCGTTTGGTTGTAGCCGAGTGGGTTTGGGTCTAGCGGTGTGGGTTTGGGTGTAGCCGAGTGGGTTTGGGTCTAGCCGAGTGGGTTTGGGTCTAGCCGACTGGGTTTGGGTCTAGCCGAGTGGGTTTGGGTCTAGCCGAGTGGGTTTGGGTCTAGCCGAGTGGGTTTACATCTAGCCGAGTGGGTTTTGGTCTAGCGGAGTGGGTTTGGGTGTAGCCGAGTGGGTTTGGGTGTAGCCGAGTGGGTTTGGGTCTGGCCGAGTGGGTTTGGGTCTAGCCGAGTGGGTTTGGGTCTAGCCGAGTGGGTTTGGGTCTAGCCAAGTGGGTTTGGGTCGAGCGGAGTGGGTTTAGGTCTAGCGCAGTGGGTTTGGGTCTAGCGGAGCGCGTTTGGTTCTAGCCGAGTGGGTTTGGGTCTAGCCGAGTGGGTTGGTGCCTAGCGGAGTGGGTTTGGGTCTAGCGGAGTGGGATTGGGTCTAGCCGAGTGGGTTTGGGTCTAGCCGAGTGGGTTTGGGACTAGCCGAGTGGGTTTGGGTCTAGCCGAGTGGGTTTGGGTCTAGCTGAATGTGTTTGGGTCTAGCCGAGTGGGTTTGGGTCTAGCCGAGTGGGTTTGGGTCTAGCCGAAAGGGTTTGGGTCTAGCCGAGTGGGTTTGGGTCTAGCCGAGTGGGTTTGGGTCCAGCCGAGTGGGTGTGGGTTAAGCCGAGTGGGTTTGGGCCTAGCCGAGTGGGTTTGGGACTGCCGGAGTGGGTTTGGGTGTAGCGGAATGGGTTTGGGTGTAGCTGAGTGGGTTTGGGTGTAGCTGAGTGGGTTTGGGTGTAGCTGAGTGGGTTTGGGACCAGCCGAGTGGGTTTGGGTCCAGCCGAGTTTGTTTGGGCCTAGCCGAATGGGTTTGGGTCTACCCGAGTGGGTTTGGGTCTGGCCGAGTGGGTTTGCTTCTAGCCGAATGGGTTTGGGTCTAGCCGAGTGGGTTTGGGTGCAGCCGAGTGGGTTTGGGTCTAGCGGAGTGGGTTTGGGTGTAGCCGAGTGGGTTTGGGTCTAGCCGAGTGGGTTTGGGTCTAGCCGAGTTGGTTTGGGTGTAGCCGAGTGGGTTTGGGTCTAGCCGAGTGGGTTTGGGTCTAGCGGAGTGGGTTTGGTTGTAGCCGAGTGGGTTTGGGTCTAGCCGAGTGGGTTTGGGTCTAGCCGAGTGGGTTTGGGTCTAGCCGACTGGGTTTGGATCTAGCCGAGTGGGTTTGGGTCTAGCCGAGTGGGTTTGGGTCTAGCCGAGTGGGTTTACGTCTAGCTGAGTGGGTTTTGGTCTAGCGGAGTGGGTTTGGGTGTAGCCGAGTGGGTTTGGGTGTAGCCGAGTGGGTTTGGGTCTGGCCGAGTGGGTTTGGGTCTAGCCGAGTGGGTTTGGGTCTAGCCGAGTGGGTTTGGGTCTAGCCAAGTGGGTTTGGGTCGAGCGGAGTGGGTTTAGGTCTAGCGCAGTGGGTTTGGGTCTAGCGGAGCGCGTTTGGTTCTAGCCGAGTGGGTTTGGGTCTAGCCGAGTGGGTTGGTGCCTAGCGGAGTGGGTTTGGGTCTAGCGGAGTGGGATTGGGTCTAGCCGAGTGGGTTTGGGTCTAGCCGAGTGGGTTTGGGACTAGCCGAGTGGGTTTGGGTCTAGCCGAGTGGGTTTGGGTCTAGCTGAATGTGTTTGGGTCTAGCCGAGTGGGTTTGGGTCTAGCCGAGTGGGTTTGCGTCTAGCGGAGTGGGTTTGGGTGTAGCCGAGTGGGTTTGGGTCTGGCCGAGTGGGTTTGGGTCGAGCCGAGTGGGTTTGGGTCTAGCGGAGTGGGTTTGGTTGTAGCCGAGTGGGTTTGGGTCTAGCGGAGTGGGTTTGGGTGTAGCCGAGTGGGTTTGGGTCTAGCGGAGTGGGTTTGGGTCTAGCCGACTGGGTTTGGGTCTGGACGAGTGGGTTTGGGTCTAGCCGAGTGGGTTTGGGTCAAGTCGAGTGTGTTTGGGTCTAGCCGAGTGGGTTTGGGTCTAGCCTAGTGGGTTTGGGTCTAGCCAAGTGGGTTTCGGTCCAGCGGAGTGGGTTTGGGTCTAGCGCAGTGGGTTTGGGTCTAGCTGAGTGGGTTTGGGTCTAACCGAGTGGGTTTGTGTCTAGCGGAGTGGGTTTGGGACTAGCGGAGTGGGATTGGGTCTAGCCGAGTGGGTTTGGGTCTAGCCGAGTGGGTTTGGGTCAAGCGGATTTGGTATGGGTCTATCGGAGTGGGTTTGGGTCTAGCGGAGTGGGTTTGGGTCTAGCCAAGTGGGTTTTGGTCTAGCCGAGTGGGTTTGGGTCTACCCGAGTGGGTTTGGGTCTGGCCGAGTGGGTTTGCTTCTAGCCGAATGGGTTTGGGTCTAGCCGAGTGGGTTTGGGTGCAGCCGAGTGGGTTTGGGTCTAGCCGAGTGGGTTTGGGTGTAGCCGAGTAGGTTTGGGTCTAGCCGAGTGGGTTTGGGTCTAGCCGAGTTGGTTTGGGTCTAGCCGAGTGGGTTTGCGTCTGGCCGATTGGGTTTCTGTCTATCCATGTGGGTTTGGGTCTAGCCGAGTGGGTTAGGGTCTAGCGGAGTGGGTTTGGGTGTAGCCGCGTGGGTTTGGGTGTAGCCGAGTGGGTTTGGGTCTAGCCGAGTGGGTTTGGGTCAAGCGGAGTTGGTATGGGTCTAGCGGAGTGGGTTTGGGTCTAGCGGAGTGGGTTTGGGTCTAGCCAAGTGGGTTTTGGTCTAGCCGAGTGGGTTTGGGTCTATCCGAGTGGGTTTGCGTCTAGCCGAGTGGGTTTGCGTCTAGCCGAGTGGGTTTGGGTCTAGCCGAGTGGGTTTGGGTCTATCCATGTGGGTTTGGGTCTAGCCGAGTGGGTTAGGGTCTAGCGGAGTGGGTTTGGGTGTAGCCGCGTGGGTTTGGGTGTAGCCGAGTGGGTTTGGGTCTAGCCGAGTGGGTTTGGGTATAGCCGAGTGGGTTTGGGTCTAGCGGAGTGGGTTTGGGTCTGGCCGACTGGGTTTGGGTCTGGACGAGTGGGTTTGGGTCTAGCCGAGTGGGTTTGGGTCAAGTCGAGTGGGTTTGGGTCTAGCCGAGTGGGTTTGGGTCTAGCCTAGTGGGTTTGGGTCTAGCCAAGTGGGTTTCGGTCCAGCGGAGTGGGTTTGGGTCTAGCGCAGTGGGTTTGGGTCTAGCTGAGTGGGTTTGGGTCTAACCGAGTGGGTTTGCGTCTAGCGGAGTGGGTTTGGGACTAGCGGAGTGGGATTGGGTCTAGCCGAGTGGGTTTGGGTCTAGCCGAGTGGGTTTGCGACTAGCCGAGTGTGTTTGCGTCTAGCCGAGTGGGTTTGGGTCTAGCCGAGTGGGTTTGGGTCTAGCCGAGTGGGTTTGGGTCTAGCGGAGTGGGTTTGGGTGTAGCCGTGTGGGTTTGGGTCTAGCCGAGTGGGTTTGGGTCTAGCCGACTGGGTTTGGGTCTAGCTGAGTGGGTTTGGGTCTAGCCGAGTGGGTTTGGGTGTAGCCGAGTGGGTTTGGGTCTAGCCGAGTGGGTTTGGGTCTAGCCGAGTGGGTTTGGTTGTAGCCGAGTGGGTTTGGGTCTAGCGGTGTGGGTTTGGGTGTAGCCGAGTGGGTTTGGGTCTAGCCGAGTGGGTTTGGGTCTAGCCGACTGGGTTTGGGTCTAGCCGAGTGGGTTTGGGTCTAGCCGAGTGGGTTTGGGTCTAGCCGAGTGGGTTTACGTCTAGCCGAGTGGGTTTTGGTCTAGCGGAGTGGGTTTGGGTGTAGCCAAGTGGGTTTGGGTGTAGCCGAGTGGGTTTGGGTCTGGCCGAGTGGGTTTGGGTCTAGCCGAGTGGGTTTGGGTCTAGCCTAGTGGGTTTGGGTCTAGCCAAGTGGGTTTGGGTCGAGCGGAGTGGGTTTAGGTCTAGCGCAGTGGGTTTGGGTCTAGCGGAGTGGGTTTGGTTCTAGCCGAGTGGGTTTGGGTCTAGCCGAGTGGGTTTGTGCCTAGCGGAGTGGGTTTGGGTCTAGCGGAGTGGGATTGGGTCTAGCCGAGTGGGTTTGGGTCTAGCCGAGTGGGTTTGGGACTAGCCGAGTGGGTTTGGGTCTAGCCGAGTGGGTTTGGGTCTAGCTGAATGTGTTTGGGTCTAGCCGAGTGGGTTTGGGTCTAGCCGAGTGGGTTTGGGTCTAGCCGAAAGGGTTTGGGTCTAGCCGAGTGGGTTTGGGTCTAGCCGAGTGGGTTTGGTTGTAGCCGTGTGGGTTTGGGTCTAGCGGTGTGGGTTTGGGTGTAGCCGAGTGGGTTTGGGTCTAGCCGAGTGGGTTTGGGTCTAGCCGACTGGGTTTGGGTCTAGCCGAGTGGGTTTGGGTCTAGCCGAGTGGGTTTGGGTCTAGCCGAGTGGGTTAACGTCTAGCCGAGTGGGTTTTGGTCTAGCGGAGTGGGTTTGGGTGTAGCCAAGTGGGTTTGGGTGTAGCCGAGTGGGTTTGGGTCTGGCCGAGTGGGTTTGGGTCTAGCCGAGTGGGTTTGGGTCTAGCCTAGTGGGTTTGGGTCTAGCCAAGTGGGTTTGGGTCGAGCGGAGTGGGTTTAGGTCTAGCGCAGTGGGTTTGGGTCTAGCGGAGTGGGTTTGGTTCTAGCCGAGTGGGTTTGGGTCCAGCCGAGTGGGTGTGGGTTAAGCCGAGTGGGTTTGGGTCTAGCCGAGTGGGTTTGGGTCTAGCCGAGTGGGTTTGGGTCTATCCGAGTGGGTTTGGGTCTAGCCGAGTGGGTTTGGGCCTAGCCGAGTGGGTTTGGGACTACCGGAGTGGGTTTGGGTGTAGCGGAATGGGTTTGGGTGTAGCTGAGTGGGTTTGGGTGTAGCCGAGTGGGTTTGGGTCTAGCGGAGTGGGTTTGGGTCTAGCCGACTGGGTTTGGGTCTGGACGAGTGGGTTTGGGTCTAGCCGAGTGGGTTTGGGTCAAGTCGAGTGTGTTTGGGTCTAGCCGAGTGGGTTTGGGTCTAGCCTAGTGGGTTTGGGTCTAGCCAAGTGGGTTTCGGTCCAGCGGAGTGGGTTTGGGTCTAGCGCAGTGGGTTTGGGTCTAGCTGAGTGGGTTTGGGTCTAACCGAGTGGGTTTGTGTCTAGCGGAGTGGGTTTGGGACTAGCGGAGTGGGATTGGGTCTAGCCGAGTGGGTTTGGGTCTAGCCGAGTGGGTTTGGGTCAAGCGGATTTGGTATGGGTCTATCGGAGTGGGTTTGGGTCTAGCGGAGTGGGTTTGGGTCTAGCCAAGTGGGTTTTGGTCTAGCCGAGTGGGTTTGGGTCTACCCGAGTGGGTTTGGGTCTGGCCGAGTGGGTTTGCTTCTAGCCGAATGGGTTTGGGTCTAGCCGAGTGGGTTTGGGTGCAGCCGAGTGGGTTTGGGTCTAGCCGAGTGGGTTTGGGTGTAGCCGAGTGGGTTTGGGTCTAGCCGAGTGGGTTTGGGTCTAGCCGAGTTGGTTTGGGTCTAGCCGAGTGGGTTTGCGTCTGGCCGATTGGGTTTCTGTCTATCCATGTGGGTTTGGGTCTAGCCGAGTGGGTTAGGGTCTAGCGGAGTGGGTTTGGGTGTAGCCGCGTGGGTTTGGGTGTAGCCGAGTGGGTTTGGGTCTAGCCGAGTGGGTTTGGGTCAAGCGGAGTTGGTATGGGTCTAGCGGAGTGGGTTTGGGTCTAGCGGAGTGGGTTTGGGTCTAGCCAAGTGGGTTTTGGTCTAGCCGAGTGGGTTTGGGTCTATCCGAGTGGGTTTGCGTCTAGCCGAGTGGGTTTGCGTCTAGCCGAGTGGGTTTGGGTCTAGCCGAGTGGGTTTGGGTCTATCCATGTGGGTTTGGGTCTAGCCGAGTGGGTTAGGGTCTAGCGGAGTGGGTTTGGGTGTAGCCGCGTGGGTTTGGGTGTAGCCGAGTGGGTTTGGGTCTAGCCGAGTGGGTTTGGGTCTAGCCGAGTGGGTTGGGGTCTAGCCGAGTGGGTTTGCGTCTAGCCGAGTGGGTTTGGGTCTAGCCGAGTGGGTTGGGGTCTATCCATGTGGGTTTGGGTCTAGCCGAGTGGGTTAGGGTCTAGCGGAGTGGGTTTGGGTGTAGCCGCGTGGGTTTGGGTGTAGCCGAGTGGGTTTGGGTCTAGCCGAGTGGGTTTGGGTCTAGCCGAGTGGGTTAACGTCTAGCCGAGTGGGTTTTGGTCTAGCGGAGTGGGTTTGGGTGTAGCCAAGTGGGTTTGGGTGTAGCCGAGTGGGTTTGGGTCTGGCCGAGTGGGTTTGGGTCTAGCCGAGTGGGTTTGGGTCTAGCCTAGTGGGTTTGGGTCTAGCCAAGTGGGTTTGGGTCGAGCGGAGTGGGTTTAGGTCTAGCGCAGTGGGTTTGGGTCTAGCGGAGTGGGTTTGGTTCTAGCCGAGTGGGTTTGGGTCCAGCCGAGTGGGTGTGGGTTAAGCCGAGTGGGTTTGGGTCTAGCCGAGTGGGTTTGGGTCTAGCCGAGTGGGTTTGGGTCTATCCGAGTGGGTTTGGGTCTAGCCGAGTGGGTTTGGGCCTAGCCGAGTGGGTTTGGGACTACCGGAGTGGGTTTGGGTGTAGCGGAATGGGTTTGGGTGTAGCTGAGTGGGTTTGGGTGTAGCCGAGTGGGTTTGGGTCTAGCGGAGTGGGTTTGGGTCTAGCCGACTGGGTTTGGGTCTGGACGAGTGGGTTTGGGTCTAGCCGAGTGGGTTTGGGTCAAGTCGAGTGTGTTTGGGTCTAGCCGAGTGGGTTTGGGTCTAGCCTAGTGGGTTTGGGTCTAGCCAAGTGGGTTTCGGTCCAGCGGAGTGGGTTTGGGTCTAGCGCAGTGGGTTTGGGTCTAGCTGAGTGGGTTTGGGTCTAACCGAGTGGGTTTGTGTCTAGCGGAGTGGGTTTGGGACTAGCGGAGTGGGATTGGGTCTAGCCGAGTGGGTTTGGGTCTAGCCGAGTGGGTTTGGGTCAAGCGGATTTGGTATGGGTCTATCGGAGTGGGTTTGGGTCTAGCGGAGTGGGTTTGGGTCTAGCCAAGTGGGTTTTGGTCTAGCCGAGTGGGTTTGGGTCTACCCGAGTGGGTTTGGGTCTGGCCGAGTGGGTTTGCTTCTAGCCGAATGGGTTTGGGTCTAGCCGAGTGGGTTTGGGTGCAGCCGAGTGGGTTTGGGTCTAGCCGAGTGGGTTTGGGTGTAGCCGAGTGGGTTTGGGTCTAGCCGAGTGGGTTTGGGTCTAGCCGAGTTGGTTTGGGTCTAGCCGAGTGGGTTTGCGTCTGGCCGATTGGGTTTCTGTCTATCCATGTGGGTTTGGGTCTAGCCGAGTGGGTTAGGGTCTAGCGGAGTGGGTTTGGGTGTAGCCGCGTGGGTTTGGGTGTAGCCGAGTGGGTTTGGGTCTAGCCGAGTGGGTTTGGGTCAAGCGGAGTTGGTATGGGTCTAGCGGAGTGGGTTTGGGTCTAGCGGAGTGGGTTTGGGTCTAGCCAAGTGGGTTTTGGTCTAGCCGAGTGGGTTTGGGTCTATCCGAGTGGGTTTGCGTCTAGCCGAGTGGGTTTGCGTCTAGCCGAGTGGGTTTGGGTCTAGCCGAGTGGGTTTGGGTCTATCCATGTGGGTTTGGGTCTAGCCGAGTGGGTTAGGGTCTAGCGGAGTGGGTTTGGGTGTAGCCGCGTGGGTTTGGGTGTAGCCGAGTGGGTTTGGGTCTAGCCGAGTGGGTTTGGGTCTAGCCGAGTGGGTTGGGGTCTAGCCGAGTGGGTTTGCGTCTAGCCGAGTGGGTTTGGGTCTAGCCGAGTGGGTTGGGGTCTATCCATGTGGGTTTGGGTCTAGCCGAGTGGGTTAGGGTCTAGCGGAGTGGGTTTGGGTGTAGCCGCGTGGGTTTGGGTGTAGCCGAGTGGGTTTGGGTCTAGCCGAGTGGGTTTGGGTCTAGCCGAGTGGGTTTGGGTCTAGCCGAGTGGGTTTGGGTCTAGCCGAGTGGGTTTGGGTGTAGCCGAGTGGGTTTGGGTCTAGCGGAGTGGGTTTGGTTGTAGCCGAGTGGGTTTGGGTCTAGCGGAGTGGGTTTGGGTATAGCCGAGTGGGTTTGGGTCTAGCGGAGTGGGTTTGGGTCTGGCCGACTGGGTTTGGGTCTGGACGAGTGGGTTTGGGTCTAGCCGAGTGGGTTTGGGTCAAGTCGAGTGGGTTTGGGTCTAGCCGAGTGGGTTTGGGTCTAGCCTAGTGGGTTTGGGTCTAGCCAAGTGGGTTTCGGTCCAGCGGAGTGGGTTTGGGTCTAGCGCAGTGGGTTTGGGTCTAGCTGAGTGGGTTTGGGTCTAACCGAGTGGGTTTGCGTCTAGCGGAGTGGGTTTGGGACTAGCGGAGTGGGATTGGGTCTAGCCGAGTGGGTTTGGGTCTAGCCGAGTGGGTTTGCGACTAGCCGAGTGTGTTTGCGTCTAGCCGAGTGGGTTTGGGTCTAGCCGAGTGGGTTTGGGTCTAGCCGAGTGGGTTTGGGTCTAGCGGAGTGGGTTTGGGTGTAGCCGTGTGGGTTTGGGTCTAGCCGAGTGGGTTTGGGTCTAGCCGACTGGGTTTGGGTCTAGCTGAGTGGGTTTGGGTCTAGCCGAGTGGGTTTGGGTGTAGCCGAGTGGGTTTGGGTCTAGCCGAGTGGGTTTGGGTCTACCCGAGTGGGTTTGGTTGTAGCCGAGTGGGTTTGGGTCTAGCGGTGTGGGTTTGGGTGTAGCCGAGTGGGTTTGGGTCTAGCCGAGTGGGTTTGGGTCTAGCCGACTGGGTTTGGGTCTAGCCGAGTGGGTTTGGGTCTAGCCGAGTGGGTTTGGGTCTAGCCGAGTGGGTTTACGTCTAGCCGAGTGGGTTTTGGTCTAGCGGAGTGGGTTTGGGTGTAGCCAAGTGGGTTTGGGTGTAGCCGAGTGGGTTTGGGTCTGGCCGAGTGGGTTTGGGTCTAGCCGAGTGGGTTTGGGTCTAGCCTAGTGGGTTTGGGTCTAGCCAAGTGGGTTTGGGTCGAGCGGAGTGGGTTTAGGTCTAGCGCAGTGGGTTTGGGTCTAGCGGAGTGGGTTTGGTTCTAGCCGAGTGGGTTTGGGTCTAGCCGAGTGGGTTTGTGCCTAGCGGAGTGGGTTTGGGTCTAGCGGAGTGGGATTGGGTCTAGCCGAGTGGGTTTGGGTCTAGCCGAGTGGGTTTGGGACTAGCCGAGTGGGTTTGGGTCTAGCCGAGTGGGTTTGGGTCTAGCTGAATGTGTTTGGGTCTAGCCGAGTGGGTTTGGGTCTAGCCGAGTGGGTTTGGGTCTAGCCGAAAGGGTTTGGGTCTAGCCGAGTGGGTTTGGGTCTAGCCGAGTGGGTTTGGTTGTAGCCGTGTGGGTTTGGGTCTAGCGGTGTGGGTTTGGGTGTAGCCGAGTGGGTTTGGGTCTAGCCGAGTGGGTTTGGGTCTAGCCGACTGGGTTTGGGTCTAGCCGAGTGGGTTTGGGTCTAGCCGAGTGGGTTTGGGTCTAGCCGAGTGGGTTAACGTCTAGCCGAGTGGGTTTTGGTCTAGCGGAGTGGGTTTGGGTGTAGCCAAGTGGGTTTGGGTGTAGCCGAGTGGGTTTGGGTCTGGCCGAGTGGGTTTGGGTCTAGCCGAGTGGGTTTGGGTCTAGCCTAGTGGGTTTGGGTCTAGCCAAGTGGGTTTGGGTCGAGCGGAGTGGGTTTAGGTCTAGCGCAGTGGGTTTGGGTCTAGCGGAGTGGGTTTGGTTCTAGCCGAGTGGGTTTGGGTCCAGCCGAGTGGGTGTGGGTTAAGCCGAGTGGGTTTGGGTCTAGCCGAGTGGGTTTGGGTCTAGCCGAGTGGGTTTGGGTCTATCCGAGTGGGTTTGGGTCTAGCCGAGTGGGTTTGGGCCTAGCCGAGTGGGTTTGGGACTACCGGAGTGGGTTTGGGTGTAGCGGAATGGGTTTGGGTGTAGCTGAGTGGGTTTGGGTGTAGCTGAGTGGGTTTGGGTGTAGCTGAGTGGGTTTTTGGACCAGCCGAGTGGGTTTGGGTCTAGCCGAGTTTGTTTGGGCCTAGCCGAATGGGTTTGGGTCTACCCGAGTGGGTTTGGGTCTGGCCGAGTGGGTTTGCTTCTAGCCGAATGGGTTTGGGTCTAGCCGAGTGGGTTTGGGTGCAGCCGAGTGGGTTTGGGTCTAGCGGAGTGGGTTTGGGTCTAGCCGAGTGGGTTTGGGTCTAGCCGAGTGGGTTTGGGTCTAGCCGAGTTGGTTTGGGTCTAGCCGAGTGGGTTTGCGTCTGGCCGATTGGGTTTGGGTCTATCCATGTGGGTTTGGGTCTAGCCGAGTGGGTTAGGGTCTAGCGGAGTGGGTTTGGGTGTAGATGCGTGGGTTTGGGTGTAGCCGAGTGGGTTTGTGTCTAGCCAAGTGGGTTTGGGTCTAGCCGAGTGGGTTTGGGTCTAGCCGAGTGGGTTTGGGTCTAGCGGAGTGGGTTTGGGTGTAGCCGAGTGGGTTTGGGTCTAGCCGAGTGGGTTTGGGTCTAGCCGAGTGGGTTTGGGTGTAGCCGAGTGGGTTTGAGTCTAGCCGAGTGGGTTTGGGTCTAGCGGAGTGGGTTTGGTTGTAGCCGAGTGGGTTTGGGTCTAGCGGAGTGGGTTTGGGTGTAGCCGAGTGGGTTTGGGTCACGTCGAGTGGGTTTGGATCTAGCCGACTGGGATTGGGTCTAGCCGAGTGGGTTTGGGTGTAGCCGAGTGGGTTTGGGTCTGGACGAGTGGGTTTGGGTGTAGCCGAGTGGGTTTGGGTCTAGCCGAGTGGGTTTGGGTCTAGCCGAGTGGGTTTGGGACTAGCCGAGTGGGTTTGGGTCTAGCCGAGTGGGTTTGGGTCTAGCTGAATGGGTTTGGGTCTAGCCGAGTGGGTTTGGGTCTAGCCGAGTGGGTTTGGGTCTAGCCGAAAGGGTTTGGGTCTAGCCGAGTGGGTTTGGGTCTAGCCGAGTGGGTTTGGGTCTAGCCGAGTGGGTGTGTCTAGCCAAGTGGGTTTGGGTCGAGCCGAGTGGGTTTGGGTCTAGCCGAGTGGGTTCGGGTCTAGCCGAGTGGGTTTGGGTCTAGCCGAGTGGGTTTGGGCCTAGCCGAGTGGGTTTGGGTCTAGCGGAGTGGGTTAGGGTCTAGTGAAGTGGGTTTGGGTCCAGCCGAGTGGGTTTGGGTCTAGCCGAATGGGTTGGGTCTACCCGAGTGCGTTTGGGTCTAGCCGAGTGGGTTTGGGTCTAGCCGAATGGGTTTGGGTCTAGCCGAGTGGGTTTGGGTGTAGCCGAGTGGGTTTGGGTCTAGCGGAGTGGGTTTGGGTGTAGCCGAGTGGGTTTGGGTCTAGCCGAGTGGGTTTGGGTCTAGCCGAGTGGGTTTGGGTCCAGCCGAGTGGGTTTGGGTCTAGCCGAGTGGGTTTGGGTCTAGCCGAGTGGGTTTGGGTCTAGCCGAGTGGGTTTGGGTCTAGCCGAGTGGGTTTGGGTCTAGCCGAGTGGGTTTGGGTCTAGCCGAGTGGGTTTGGGTCTAGCCGAGTTGGTTTGGGTCTAGCCGAGTGGGTTTGGGTCTAGCCGAGTGGGTTTGGGTCTAGCCGAGTGGGTTTGGGTCTAGCCGAGTGGGTTTGGGTCTGGCCGAGTTAGTTTGGGTGTTGCCAAGGGGGTTTGGGTCTAGCCGAGCAGGTTTGGGTCTAGCCGAGTGGGTTTGAGTCTAGCCGAGTTGGTTTGGGTCTAGCCGAGTGGGTTTGGGTCTAGCCGGGTGGGTTTGGGTCAAGCGGAGTTGGTATGGGTCTAGCGGAGTGGGTTTGGGTCTAGCGGAGTGGGTTTGGTTGTAGCCGAGTGGGTTTGGGTCTAGCCGAGTGGGTTTGGGTCTACCCGAGTGGGTTTGCGTCTAGCCGAGTGGGTTTGGGTCTAGCCGAGTGGGTGTGGGTCTAGCCGAGTGGGTTTGGGTCTAGCCAAGTGGGTTTGGGTCTAGCCGAATGGGTTTGGGTCTATACGAGTGGGTTTGCGTCTAGCCGAGTGGGTTTGGGTCTAGTCGAGTGGGTTTGGGTCTAGCGGAGTGGGTTTGGGTGTAGCCGAGTGGGTTTGGGTCTAGCCCAGTGGGTTTGGGTCCACCAGAGTGGGTTTGCGTCTAGCCGAGTGGGTTTGGGTCTAGCCGAGTGGGTGTGGGTCTAGCCGAGTGGGTTTGGGTCTAGCCAAGTCGGTTTGGGTCTAGCCGAGTGGGTTTGGGTCTATACGAGTGGGTTTGCGTCTAGCCGAGTGGGTTTGGGTCTAGCCGAGTGGGTTTGGGTCTATCCATGTGGGTTTGGGTCTAGCCGAGTGGGTTAGGGTCTGGCGGAGTGGGTTTGGGTGTAGCCGCGTGGGTTTGGGTGTAGCCGAGTGGGTTTGGGTCTAGCCGAGTGGGTTTGGGTCGAGCCGAGTGGGTTTGGGTCTAGCCGAGTGGGTTTGGGTCAAGCGGAGTGGGTTTGGGTGTAGCCGAGTGGGTTTGGGTCTAGCCGAGTGGGTTTGGGTCTAGCCGACTGGGTTTGGGTCTAGCCGAGTGGGTTTGGGTCTAGCCGAGTGGGTTTGGGTCTTGCCGAGTGGGTTTGGGTCTAGCGGAGTGGGTTTGGTTGTAGCCGAGTGGGTTTGGGTCCAGCGGAGCGGGTTTGGGTGTAGCCGAGTGGGTTTGGGTCTAGCCGAGTGGGTTTGGGTCTAGCCGAGTGGGTTTGGCTCTAGCCGAGTGGGTTTGGGTCTAGCCGAGTGGGTTTGGGTCTAGCCGAGTGGGTTTACGTCTAGCCGAGTGGGTTTGGGTCTAGCGGAGTGGGTTTGGGTGTAGCCGAGTGGGTTTGGGTCTAGCCGAGTGGGTTTGGGTGTAGCCGAGTGGGTGTGGGTCAAGCCGAGTGGGTTTGGGTCTAGCCAAGTGGGTTTGGGTCTAGCCGAGTGGGTTTGGGTCCAGCCGAGTGGGTTTGGGTCTGGCCGAGTGGTTTTGGGCCTAGCCGAGTGGGTTTGGGTCTACCGGAGTGGGTTTGGGTGTAGCGGAGTGGGTTTGGGTGAGCTGAGTGGGTTTGGGACCAGCCGAGTGGGTTTGGGTCTAGCCGAGTGGGTTTGGGTCTAGCTGAATGGGTTTGGGTCTACCCGAGTGGGTTTGGGTCTAGCCGAGTGGGTTTGCTTCTAGCCGAATGGGTTTGGGTCTAGCCGAGTGGGTTTGGGTGCAGACGAGTGGGTTTGGGTCTAGCGGAGTGGGTTTGGGTGTAACTGAGTGGGTTTGGGTCTAGCCGAGTGGGTTTGGGTCTAGCCGAGTGGGTTTGGTTCTAGCCGAGTGGGTTTGGGTCCAGCCGAGTGGGTTTGGGTCTAGCCGAGTTGGTTTGGGTCTAGCCGAGTGGGTTTGCGCCTAGCCGAGTGGGTTTGTGTCTAGCGGAGTGGGTTTGGGTCTAGCGGAGTGGGATTGGGTCTAGCCGAGTGGGTTTGGGTCTAGCCGAGTGGGTTTGGGACTAGCCGAGTGGGTTTGGGTCTAGCCGAGTGGGTTTGGCTCTAGCCGAGTGGGTTTGGGTCTAGCCGAGTGGGTTTGGGTCTAGCCGAGTGGGTTTACGTCTAGCCGAGTGGGTTTGGGTCTAGCGGAGTGGGTTTGGGTGCAGCCGAGTGGGTTTGGGTCTAGCCGAGTGGGTTTGGGTCTAGCCGAGTGGGTTTGGCTCTAGCCGAGTGGGTTTGGGTCTAGCCGAGTGGGTTTGGGTCTAGCCGAGTGGGTTTGGGTCTAGCCGAGTTGGTTTGGGTCTAGCCGAGTGGGTTTGCATCTGGCCGATTGGGTTTGGGTCTATCCATGTGGGTTTGGGTCTAGCTGAGTGGGTTAGGGTCTAGCGGAGTGGGTTTGGGTGTAGACGCGTGGGTTTGGGTGTAGCCGAGTGGGTTTGTGTCTAGCCAAGTGGGTTTGGGTCTAGCCGAGTGGGTTTGGGTCTAGCCGAGTGGGTTTGGGTCTAGCGGAGTGGGTTTGGGTGTAGCCGAGTGGGTTTGGGTCTAGCCGAGTGGGTTTGGGTCTAGCCGAGTGGGTTTGGGTGTAGCCGAGTGGGTTTGAGTCTAGCCGAGTGGGTTTGGGTCTAGCGGAGTGGGTTTGGTTGTAGCCGAGTGGGTTTGGGTCTAGCGGAGTGGGTTTGGGTGTAGCCGAGTGGGTTTGGGTCACGTCGAGTGGGTTTGGGTCTAGCCGACTGGGATTGGGTCTAGCCGAGTGGGTTTGGGTGTAGCCGAGTGGGTTTGGGTCTGGACGAGTGGGTTTGGGTGTAGCCGAGTGGGTTTGGGTCTAGCCGAGTGGGTTTGGGTCTAGCCGAGTGGGTTTGGGACTAGCCGAGTGGGTTTGGGTCTAGCCGAGTGGGTTTGGGTCTAGCTGAATGGGTTTGGGTCTAGCCGAGTGGGTTTGGGTCTAGCCGAGTGGGTTTGGGTCTAGCCGAAAGGGTTTGGGTCTAGCCGAGTGGGTTTGGGTCTAGCCGAGTGGGTTTGGGTCTAGCCGAGTGGGTGTGTCTATCCAAGTGGGTTTGGGTCGAGCCGAGTGGGTTTGGGTCTAGCCGAGTGGGTTCGGGTCTAGCCGAGTGGGTTTGGGTCTAGCCGAGTGGGTTTGGGCCTAGCCGAGTGGGTTTGGGTCTAGCGGAGTGGGTTAGGGTCTAGTGGAGTGGGTTTGGGTCCAGCCGAGTGGGTTTGGGTCTAGCCGAATGGGTTTGGGTCTACCCGAGTGCGTTTGGGTCTAGCCGAGTGGGTTTGGGTCTAGCCGAATGGGTTTGGGTCTAGCCGAGTGGGTTTGGGTGTAGCCGAGTGGGTTTGGGTCTAGCGGAGTGGGTTTGGGTGTAGCCGAGTGGGTTTGGGTCTAGCCGAGTGGGTTTGGGTCTAGCCGAGTGGGTTTGGGTCCAGCCGAGTGGGTTTGGGTCTAGCCGAGTGGGTTTGGGTCTAGCCGAGTGGGTTTGGGTCTAGCCGAGTGGGTTTGGGTCTAGCCGAGTGGGTTTGGGTCTAGCCGAGTGGGTTTGGGTCTAGCCGAGTGGGTTTGGGTCTAGCCGAGTTGGTTTGGGTCTAGCCGAGTGGGTTTGGGTCTAGCCGAGTGGGTTTGGGTCTAGCCGAGTGGGTTTGGGTCTAGCCGAGTGGGTTTGGGTCTGGCCGAGTTAGTTTGGGTGTTGCCAAGGGGGTTTGGGTCTAGCCGAGCAGGTTTGGGTCTAGCCGAGTGGGTTTGAGTCTAGCCGAGTTGGTTTGGGTCTAGCCGAGTGGGTTTGGGTCTAGCCGGGTGGGTTTGGGTCAAGCGGAGTTGGTATGGGTCTAGCGGAGTGGGTTTGTGTCTAGCGGAGTGGGTTTGGTTGTAGCCGAGTGGGTTTGGGTCTAGCCGAGTGGGTTTGGGTCTACCCGAGTGGGTTTGCGTCTAGCCGAGTGGGTTTGGGTCTAGCCGAGTGGGTGTGGGTCTAGCCGAGTGGGTTTGGGTCTAGCCAAGTGGGTTTGGGTCTAGCCGAATGGGTTTGGGTCTATACGAGTGGGTTTGGGTCTAGCCGAGTGGGTTTGGGTCTAGTCGAGTGGGTTTGGGTCTAGCGGAGTGGGTTTGGGTGTAGCCGAGTGGGTTTGGGTCTAGCCCAGTGGGTTTGGGTCCACCAGAGTGGGTTTGCGTCTAGCCGAGTGGGTTTGGGTCTAGCCGAGTGGGTGTGGGTCTAGCCGAGTGGGTTTGGGTCTAGCCAAGTCGGTTTGGGTCTAGCCGAGTGGGTTTGGGTCTATACGAGTGGGTTTGCGTCTAGCCGAGTGGGTTTGGGTCTAGCCGAGTGGGTTTGGGTCTATCCATGTGGGTTTGGGTCTAGCCGAGTGGGTTAGGGTCTAGCGGAGTGGGTTTGGGTGTAGCCGCGTGGGTTTGGGTGTAGCCGAGTGGGTTTGGGTCTAGCCGAGTGGGTTTGGGTCGAGCCGAGTGGGTTTGGGTCTAGCCGAGTGGGTTTGGGTCTAGCGGAGTGGGTTTGGGTGTAGCCGAGTGGGTTTGGGTCTAGCCGAGTGGGTTTGGGTCTAGCCGACTGGGTTTGGGTCTAGCCGAGTGGGTTTGGGTCTAGCCGAGTGGGTTTGGGTCTTGCCGAGTCGGTTTGGGTCTAGCGGAGTGGGTTTGGGTGTAGCCGAGTGGGTTTGGGTCCAGCGGAGCGGGTTTGGGTGTAGCCGAGTGGGTTTGGGTCTAGCCGAGTGGGTTTGGGTCTAGCCGAGTGGGTTTGGCTCTAGCCGAGTGGGTTTGGGTCTAGCCGAGTGGGTTTGGGTCTAGCCGAGTGGGTTTACGTCTAGCCGAGTGGGTTTGGATCTAGCGGAGTGGGTTTGGGTGTAGCCGAGTGGGTTTGGGTCTAGCCGAGTGGGTTTGGGTGTAGCCGAGTGGGTGTGGGTCAAGCCGAGTGGGTTTGGGTCTAGCCAAGTGGGTTTGGGTCTAGCCGAGTGGGTTTGGGTCTAGCCGAGTGGGTTTGGGTCTGGCCGAGTGGTTTTGGGCCTAGCCGAGTGGGTTTGGGTCTACCGGAGTGGGTTTGGGTGTAGCGGAGTGGGTTTGGGTGAGCTGAGTGGGTTTGGGACCAGCCGAGTGGGTTTGGGTCTAGCCGAGTGGGTTTGGGTCTAGCTGAATGGGTTTGGGTCTACCCGAGTGGGTTTGGGTCTAGCCGAGTGGGTTTGCTTCTAGCCGAATGGGTTTGGGTCTAGCCGAGTGGGTTTGGGTGCAGACGAGTGGGTTTGGGTCTAGCGGAGTGGGTTTGGGTGTAACTGAGTGGGTTTGGGTCTAGCCGAGTGGGTTTGGGTCTAGCCGAGTGGGTTTGGGTCTAGCCGAGTGGGTTTGGGTCCAGCCGAGTGGGTTTGGGTCTAGCCGAGTTGGTTTGGGTCTAGCCGAGTGGGTTTGCGCCTAGCCGAGTGGGTTTGTGTCTAGCGGAGTGGGTTTGGGTCTAGCGGAGTGGGATTGGGTCTAGCCGAGTGGGTTTGGGTCTAGCCGAGTGGGTTTGGGACTAGCCGAGTGGGTTTGGGTCTAGCCGAGTGGGTTTGGCTCTAGCCGAGTGGGTTTGGGTCTAGCCGAGTGGGTTTGGGTCTAGCCGAGTGGGTTTACGTCTAGCCGAGTGGGTTTGGGTCTAGCGGAGTGGGTTTGGGTGCAGCCGAGTGGGTTTGGGTCTAGCCGAGTGGGTTTGGGTCTAGCCGAGTGGGTTTGGCTCTAGCCGAGTGGGTTTGGGTCTAGCCGAGTGGGTTTGGGTCTAGCCGAGTGGGTTTACGTCTAGCCGAGTGGGTTTGGGTCTAGCGGAGTGGGTTTGGGTGTAGCCGAGTGGGTTTGGGTCTAGCCGAGTGGGTTTGGGTCTAGCCGAGTGGGTGTGGGTCAAGCCGAGTGGTTTGGGTCTAGCCGAGTGGGTTTGGGTCTAGCCGAGTGGGTTTGGGTCTAGCCGAGTGGGTTTGGGTCTGGCCGAGTGGTTTTGGGCCTAGCCGAGTGGGTTTGGGTCTACCGGAGTGGGTTTGGGTGTAGCGGAGTGGGTTTGGGTGAGCTGAGTGGGTTTGGGACCAGCCGAGTGGGTTTGGGTCTAGCCGAGTGGGTTTGGGTCTAGCCGAATGGGTTTGGGTCTACCCGAGTGGGTTTGGGTCTAGCCGAGTGGGTTTGCTTCTAGCCGAATGGGTTTGGGTCTAGCCGAGTGGGTTTGGGTGCAGACGAGTGGGTTTGGGTCTAGCGGAGTGGGTTTGGGTGTAACTGAGTGGGTTTGGGTCTAGCCGAGTGGGTTTGGGTCTAGCCGAGTGGGTTTGGGTCTAGCCGAGTGGGTTTGGGTCCAGCCGAGTGGGTTTGGGTCTAGCCGAGTTGGTTTGGGTCTAGCCGAGTGGGTTTGCGCCTAGCCGAGTGGGTTTGTGTCTAGCGGAGTGGGTTTGGGTCTAGCGGAGTGGGATTGGGTCTAGCCGAGTGGGTTTGGGTCTAGCCGAGTGGGTTTGGGACTAGCCGAGTGGGTTTGGCTCAAGCCGAGTGGGTTTGGGTCTAGCTGAATGGGTTTGGGTCTAGCCGAGTGGGTTTGGGTCTAGCCGAGTGGGTTTGGGTCTAGCGGAGTGGGTTTGGGTCTAGCCGAGTGGGTTTGGGCCTAGCCGAGTGGGTTTGGGTCTAGCCGAATGGGTTTGGGTCTACCCGAGTGCGTTTGGGTCTCGCCGAGTGGGTTTGGGTCTAGCCGAATGGGTTTGGGTCTAGCCGAGTGGGTTTGGGTGTAGCCGAGTGGGTTTGGGTCTAGCGGAGTGGGTTTGGGTGTAGCCGAGTGGGTTTGGGTCTAGCCGAGTGGGTTTGGGTCTACCCTAGTGGGTTTGGGTCTAGCCAAGTGGGTTTGGGTCTAGCCGAGTGGGTTTGGGTCTAGCCGAGTGGGTTTGGGTCTAGCCGAGTGTGTTTGCGTCTGGCCGAGTGGGTTTGGGTCTAGCCGAGTGGGTTTGGGTCTAGCCCAGTGGGTTTGGGTCTAGCTGAGTGGGTTTGGGTCTAGCCGAGTGTGTTAGGGTCTAGCGGAGTGGGTTTGGGTGTAGCCGTGTGGGTTTGGGTGCAGCCGAGTGTGTTTGGGTCTAGCCGATTGGGTTTGGGTCTGACCGAGTGGTTTTGGGTCTAGCTGAGTGGGTTTGGGTCTAGCGGAGTGGGTTTGGGTGTAGCCGAGTGAGTTTGGGTCTAGCCGAGTGGGTTTGGGTATAGCCGACTGGGTTTGGGTGTAGCCGAGTGGGTTTGGGTCCAGCCGAGTGGGTTTGGGTCTAGCCGAGTGGCTTTGGGTCTAGCTGAGTGGGTTTGGGTCTAGCCGAGTTGGTTTCGGTCTAGCCGAGTGGGTTTGGGTCTAGCCGAGTGGGTTTGGGTCTACCGAGTGGGTTTGGGTCTAGCCGAGTGGGTTTGGGTCTAGCCGAGTTTGTTTGGGTGTAGCCGAGTGGGTTTGGGTGTAGCCGAGCAGGTTTGGGTCTAGCCGAGTGGGTTTGGGTCTAGCCGAGTGGGTTTGGGTCTAGCCGAGTGGGTTTGGGTCAAGCGGAGTTGGTATGGGTCTAGCGGAGTGGGTTTGGGTCTAGCGGAGTGGGTTTGGGTCTAGCCAAGTGGGTTTTGGACTAGCCGAGTGGGTTTGGGTCTATCCGAGTGGGTTTGCATCTAGTCGAGTGGGTTTGCGTCTAGCCGAGTGGGTTTGGGTCTAGCCGAGTGGGTTTGGGTCTATCCATGTGGGTTTGGGTCTAGCCGAGTGGGTTAGGGTCTAGCGGAGTGGGTTTGGGTGTAGCCGCGTGGGTTTGGGTGTAGCCGAGTGGGTTTGGGTCTAGCCGAGTGGGTTTGGGTCTAGCCGAGTGGGTTTGGGTCTAGCCGAGTGGGTTTGCGTCTAGCGGAGTGGGTTTGGGTGTAGCCGAGTGGGTTTGGGTCTAGCCGAGTGGGTTTGGGTCTAGCCGAGTGGGTTTGGGTCTAGGGGAGTGGGTTTGGTTGTAGCCGAGTGGGTTTGGGTCTAGCGGAGTGGGTTTGGGTGTAGCCGAGTGGGTTTGGGTCTAGCGGAGTGGGTTTGGGTCTAGCCGACTGGGTTTGGGTCTGGACGAGTGGGTTTGGGTCTAGCCGAGTGGGTTTGGGTCTAGTCGAGTGGGTTTGGGTCTAGCCGAGTGTGTTTGGGTCTATCCTAGTGGGTTTGGGTCTAGCCAAGTGGGTTTCGGTCCAGCGGAGTGGGTTTGGGTCTAGCGCAGTGGGTTTGGGTCTAGCTGAATGGGTTTGGGTCTAACCGAGTGGGTTTGTGTCTAGCGGAGTGGGTTTGGGACTAGCGGAGTGGGATTGGGTCTAGCCGAGTGGGTTTGGGCCTAGCCGAGTGGGTTTGCGACTAGCCGAGTGTGTTTGCGTCTAGCCGAGTGGGTTTGGGTCTAGCCGAGTGGGTTTGGGTCTAGCCGAGTGGGTTTGGGTCTAGCCGATTGGGTTTGGGAATATCCATGTGGGTTTGGGACTAGCCGAGTGGGATAGGGTCTAGCGGAGTGGGTTTGGGTGTAACCGCGTGGGTTTGGGTGTATCCGAGTGGGTTTGGGTCTAGCCGAGTGGGTTTGGGTCTAGCCGAGCGGGTTTGGGTATGGCCGAGTGGGTTTGGGTCTAGCGGATTGGGTTTGGGTGTAGCCGTGTGGGTTTGGGTCTAGCCGAGTGGGTTTGGGTCTAGCCGACTGGGTTTGGGTCTAGCTGAGTGGGTTTGGGTCTATCCGAGTGGGTTTGGGTGTAGCCGAGTGGGTTTGGGTCTAGCCGAGTGGGTTTGGGTCTAGCGGAGTGGGTTTGGTTGTAGCCGAGTGGGTTTGGGTCTAGCGGTGTGGGTTTGGGTGTAGCCGAGTGGGTTTGGGTCTAGCCGAGTGGGTTTGGGTCTAGCCGACTGGGTTTGGGTCTAGCCGAGTGGGTTTGGGTCTAGCCGAGTGGGTTTGGGTCTAGCCGAGTGGGTTTACGTCTAGCCGAGTGGGTTGTGGTCTAGCGGAGTGGGTTTGGGTGTAGCCGAGTGGGTTTGGGTGTAGCCGAGTGGGTTTGGGTCTGGACGAGTGGGTTTGGGGCTCGCCGAGTGGGTTTGGGTCTAGCCGAGTGGGTTTGGGTCTAGCCTAGTGGGTTTGGGTCGAGCGGAGTGGGTTTAGGTCTAGCGCAGTGGGTTTGGGTCTAGCGGAGTGGGTTTGGTTCTAGCCGAGTGGGTTTGGGTCTAGCCGAGTGGGTTTGTGTCTAGCGGAGTGGGTTTGGGTCTAGCGGAGTGGGATTGGGTCTAGCCGAGTGGGTTTAGGTCTAGCCGAGTGGGTTTGGGACTAGCCGAGTGGGTTTGGGTCTAGCCGAGTGGGTTTGGGTCTAGCTGAATGTGTTTGGGTCTAGCCGAGTGGGTTTGGGTCTAGCCAAGTGGGTTTGGGTGTAGCCGAAAGGGTTTGGGTCTAGCCGAGTGGGTTTGGGTCTAGCCGAGTGGGTTTGGGTCCAGCCGAGTGGGTGTGGGTTAAGCCGAGTGGGTTTGGGTCTAGCCGAGTGGGTTTGGGTCTAGCCGAGTGGGTTTGGGTCTATCCGAGTGGGTTTGGGTCTAGCCGAGTGGGTTTGGGCCTAGCCGAGTGGGTTTGGGACTACCGGAGTGGGTTTGGGTGTAGCGGAATGGGTTTGGGTGTAGCTGAGTGGGTTTGGGTGTAGCTGAGTGGGTTTGGGTGTAGCTGAGTGGGTTTGGGACCAGCCGAGTGGGTTTGGGTCAAGCCGAGTTTGTTTGGGCCTAGCCGAATGGGTTTGGGTCTACCCGAGTGGGTTTGGGTCTGGCCGAGTGGGTTTGCTTCTAGCCGAATGGGTTTGGGTCTAGCCGAGTGGGTTTGGGTGCAGCCGAGTGGGTTAGGGTCTAGCGGAGTGGGTTTGGGTGTAGCCGAGTGGGTTTGGGTCTAGCCGAGTGGGTTTGGGTCTAGCCGAGTTGGTTTGGGTCTAGCCGAGTGGGTTTGCGTCTAGCCGATTGGGTTTGGGTCTATCCATGTGGGTTTGGGTCTAGCCGAGTGGGTTAGGGTCTAGCGGAGTGGGTTTGGGTGTAGCCGCGTGGGTTTGGGTGTAGCCGAGTGGGTTTGGGTCTAGCCGAGTGGGTTTGGGTCTAGCCGAGTGGGTTTGCGTCTAGCCGAGTGGGTTTGGGTCTAGCGGAGTGGGTTTGGGTGTAGCCGAGTGGGTTTGGGTCTAGCCGAGTGGGTTTGGGTCTAGCCGAGTGGGTTTGGGTGTAGCCGAGTGGGTTTGAGTCTAGCCGAGTGGGTTTGGGTCTAGCGGAGTGGGTTTGGTTGTAGCCGAGTGGGTTTGGGTCTAGCGGAGTGGGTTTGGGTGTAGCCGAGTGGGTTTGGGTCTAGCCGAGTGGGTTTGGGTCTAGCCGACTGGGTTTGGGTCTAGCCGAGTGGGTTTGGGTGTAGCCGAGTGGGTTTGGGTCTGGACGAGTGGGATTGGGTCTAGCCGAGTGGGTTTGGGTGTAGCCGAGTGGGTTTGGGTCTAGCCGAGTGGGTTTGGATCTAGCGGAGTGGGTTTGGTTGTAGCCGAATGGGTTTGGGTCTAGCGGAGTGGGTTTGGGTGTAGCCGAGTGGGTTTGGGTCTAGCCGAGTGGGTTTGGGTCTAGCCGACTTGGTTTGGGTCCAGCCGAGTGGGTTTGGGTCTAGTCGAGTGGGTTTGGGTCTAGCCGAGTGGGTTTACGTCTAGCCGAGTGGGTTTGGGTCTAGCGGAGTGGGTTTGGGTGTAGCCGAGTGGGTTTGGGTGTAGCCGAGTGGGTTTGGGTCTGGACGATTGGGTTTGGGTCTAGCCGAGTGGGTTTGGGTCTAGCCGAGTGGGTTTGGATCTAGCTGAGTGGGTTTGGGTGTGGCCGAGTGGGTTTGGGTCTGGACGAGTGGGTTTGGGTCCAGCCGAGTGGGTTTGGGTGTAGCCGAGTGGGTTTGGATCTTGCCGAGTGGGTTTGGGTCTAGCCTAGTGGGTTTGGGTCTAGCCGAGTGGGTTTGGGTCTAGCCGACTGGGTTTGGGTCCAGCCGAGTGGGTTTGGGTCTAGCCGAGTGGGTTTGGGTCTAGCCGAGTGGGTTTACGTCTAGCCGAGTGGGTTTGGGTCTAGCGGAGTGGGTTTGGGTGTAGCCGAGTGGGTTTGGGTGTAGCCGAGTGGGTTTGGGTCTGGACGATTGGGTTTGGGTCTAGCCGAGTGGGTTTGGGTCTAGCCGAGTGGGTTTGGATCTAGCTGAGTGGGTTTGGGTGTGGCCGAGTGGGTTTGGGTCTGGACGAGTGGGTTTGGGTCCAGCCGAGTGGGTTTGGGTGTAGCCGAGTGGGTTTGGATCTTGCCGAGTGGGTTTGGGTCTAGCCTAGTGGGTTTGGGTCTAGCCGAGTGGGTTTGGGTCTAGCCGACTGGGTTTGGGCCTAGCCGCGTGGGTTTGGGTCTTGCGGAGTGGGTTTGAGTCTAGCGGAGTGGGTTTGGGTCTAGCCGAGTGGGTTTGGGCCTAGCCGATTGGGTTTGGGTCTAGCCGAGTGGGTTTGGGTCTAGCCGAGTGGGTTTGGGTCTAGCCGAGTGGGTTTGGGTCCAGCCGAGTGGGTTTGGGTCTAGCCGTGTGGGTTTGGGTCTAGCCGATTGGGTTTGGGTCTAGCCATTTGGGTTTGGGTCTAGCCGAGTGGGTTAGGGTCTAGCAGAGTGGGTTTGGGTGTAGCCGCGTGGGTTTGGGTGTAGCCGAGTGGGTTTGGGTCTAGCCGAGTGGGTTTGGGTGTAGCCGAGTGGGTTTGGGCCTAGCCGAGTGGGTTTGGGTCTGGCGGAGTGGGTTTGGGTGTAGCCGAGTGGGTTTGGGTGTAGCCGAGTGGGTTTGGGTCTGGACGAGTGGGTTTGGGTCTAGCCGAGTGGGTTTGGGTGTAGCCGAGTGGGTTTGGGTCTAGCCGAGTGGGTTTGGGTCTAGCGGAGTGGGTTTGGTTGTAGCCGAATGGGTTTGGGTCTAGCGGAGTGGGTTTGGGTGTAGCCGAGTGGGTTTGGGTCTAGCCGAGTGGGTTTGGGTCTAGCCGACTGGGTTTGGGTCCAGCCGAGTGGGTTTGGGTCTAGCCGAGTGGGTTTGTGTCTAGCCGAGTGGGTTTACGTCTAGCCGAGTGGGTTTGGGTCTAGCGGAGTGGGTTTGGGTGTAGCCGATTGGGTTTGGGTCTAGCCATTTGGGTTTGGGTCTAGCCGAGTGGGTTAGGGTCTAGCAGAGTGGGTTTGGGTGTAGCCGCGTGGGTTTGGGTGTAGCCGAGTGGGTTTCGGTCTAGCCGAGTGGGTTTGGGTGTAGCCGAGTGGGTTTGGGCCTAGCCGAGTGGGTTTGGGTCTGGCGGAGTGGGTTTGGGTGTAGCCGAGTGGGTTTGGGTCTAGCCGAGTGGGTTGGGGTCTAGCCGACTGGGTTTAGGATTAGCCGAGTGGGTTTGGGTCTAGCCGAGTGGGTTTGGGTCTAGCCGAGTGGGTTTACGTCTAGCCGCATGGGTTTGGGTCTAGCGGAGTGGGTATCGGTGTAGCCGAGTGGGTTTGGGTCTAGCCGAGTGGGTTTGGGTCTAGCCGGGTGTGTTTGGATCTAGCCTAGTGGGTTTGGGTCTAGCCAAGTGGGTTTGGGTCTAGCGGAGTGGGTTTGTGTCTAGCGGTGTGGGTTTGGGTCTAGCGGAGTGGGTTTGGGTCTAGCCGAGCGGGTTTGGTTCTAACCGAGTGGGTTTGTGTCTAGCGGAGTGGGTTTGGGTCTAGCGGAGTGGGATTGGGTCTGGCCGAGTGGGTTTGGGTCTAGCCGAGTGGGTTTGGGACTAGCCGAGTGGGTTTGGGTCTAGCCGAGTGGGTTTGGGTCTAGCTCAATGGGTTTGGGTCTAGCCAAGTGGGTTTGGGTCTAGCCGAGTGGGTTTGGGTCTAGCCGAAAGGGTTTGGGTCTAGCCGAGTGGGTTTGGGTCTAGCCGAGTGGGTTTGGGTCTAGCCGAGTGGGTGTGTCTAGCCAAGTGGGTTTGGGTCGAGCCGAATGGGTTTGGGTCTAGCCGAGTGGGTTTGGGTCTAGCCAAGTGGGTTTGGGTCTAGCCGAGTGGGTTTGGGTCTAGCCGAGTGGGTTGGGGTCTAGCCGACTGGGTTTAGGATTAGCCGAGTGGGTTTGGGTCTAGCCGAGTGGGTTTGGGTCTAGCCGAGTGGGTTTACGTCTAGCCGCATGGGTTTGGGTCTAGCGGAGTGGGTATCGGTGTAGCCGAGTGGGTTTGGGTCTAGCCGAGTGGGTTTGGGTCTAGCCGGGTGTGTTTGGTTCTAGCCTAGTGGGTTTGGGTCTAGCCAAGTGGGTTTGGGTCTAGCGGAGTGGGTTTGTGTCTAGCGGTGTGGGTTTGGGTCTAGCGGAGTGGGTTTGGGTCTAGCCGAGCGGGTTTGGTTCTAACCGAGTGGGTTTGTGTCTAGCGGAGTGGGTTTGGGTCTAGCGGAGTGGGATTGGGTCTGGCCGAGTGGGTTTGGGTCTAGCCGAGTGGGTTTGGGACTAGCCGAGTGGGTTTGGGTCTAGCCGAGTGGGTTTGGGTCTAGCTAAATGGGTTTGGGTCTAGCCAAGTGGGTTTGGGTCTAGCCGAGTGGGTTTGGGTCTAGCCGAAAGGGTTTGGGTCTAGCCGAGTGGGTTTGGGTCTAGCCGAGTGGGTTTGGGTCTAGCCGAGTGGGTGTGTCTAGCCAAGTGGGTTTGGGTCGAGCCGAGTGGGTTTGGGTCTAGCCGAGTGGGTTTGGGTCTAGCCGAGTGGGTTTGGGTCTAGCCGAGTGGGTTTGGGCCTAGCCGAGTGGGTTTGGGTCTAGCGGAGTGGGTTAGGGTCTAGTGGAGTGGGTTTGGGTCCAGCCGAGTGGGTTTGGGTCTAGCCGAATGGGTTTGGGTCTACCCGAGTGCGTTTGGGTCTAGCCGAGTGGGTTTGGGTCTAGCCGAGTGGGTTTGGGTCAAGCGGAGTTGGTATGGGTCTAGCGGAGTGGGTTTGGGGCTAGCGGAGTGGGTTTGGGTCTAGCCAAGTGGGTTTTGGTCTAGCCGAGTGGGTTTGGGTCTATCCGAGTGGGTTTGCGTCTAGCCGAGTGGGTTTGCGTCTAGCCGAGTGGGTTTGGGTCTAGCCGAGTGGGTTTGGGTCTATCCATGTGGGTTTGGGTCTAGCCGAGTGGGTTAGTGTCTAGCGGAGTGGGTTTGGGTGTAGCCGCGTGGGTTTGGGTGTAGCCGAGTGGGTTTGGGTCTAGCCGAGTGGGTTTGGGTCTAGCCGAGTGGGTTTGGGTCTAGCCGAGTGGGTTTTCGTCTAGCGGAGTGGGTTTGGGTGTAGCCGAGTGGGTTTGGGTCCAGCCGAGTGGGTTTGGGTCGAGCCGAGTGGGTTTGGGTCTAGCGGAGTGGGTTTGGTTGTAGCCGAGTGGGTTTGGGTCTAGCGGAGTGGGTTTGGGTGTAGCCGAGTGTGTTTGGGTCTAGCGGAGTGGGTTTGGGTCTAGCCGACTGGGTTTGGGTCTGGACGAGTGGGTTTGGGTCTAGCCGAGTGGGTTTGGGTCTAGTCGAGTGGGTTTGGGTCTAGCCGAGTGGGTTTGGGTCTAGCCTAGTGGGTTTGGGTCTAGCCAAGTGGGTTTCGGTCCAGCGGAGTGGGGTTGGGTCTAGCGCAGTGGGTTTGGGTCTAGCTGAGTGGGTTTGGGTCTAACCGAGTGGGTTTGTGTCTAGCGGAGTGGGTTTGGGACTAGCGGAGTGGGATTGGGTCTAGCCGATTGGGTTTGGGTATATCCATGTGGGTTTGGGTCTAGCCGAGTGGGTTTGGGTCTAGCGGAGTGGGTTTGGGTGTATCCGAGTGGGTTTGGGTCTAGCCGAGTGGGTTTGGGTCTAGCCGAGTGGGTTTGGGTCTAGCCGAGTGGGTTTGGGTCTAGCGGAGTGGGTTTGGGTGTAGCCGTGTGGGTTTGGGTCTAGCCGAGTGGGTTTGGGTCTAGCTGACTGGGTTTGGGTCTAGCCGAGTGGGTTTGGGTCTAGCTGAGTGGGTTTGGGTGTAGCCGAGTGGGTTTGGGTCTAGCCGAGTGGGTTTGGGTCTAGCGGAGTGGGTTTGGTTGTAGCCGAGTGGGTTTGGGTCTAGCGGTGTGGGTTTGGGTGTAGCCGAGTGGGTTTGGGTCTAGCCGAGTGGGTTTGGGTCTAGCCGAGTGGGTGTGTCTAGCCAAGTGGGTTTGGGTCGAGCCGAGTGGGTTTGGGTCTAGCCGAGTGGGTTTGGGTCTAGCCGAGTGGGTTTGGGTCTAGCCGAGTGGGTTTGGGCCTAGCCGAGTGGGTTTGGGTCTAGCGGAGTGGGTTAGGGTCTAATGGAGTGGGTTTGGGTCCAGCCGAGTGGGTTTGGGTCTAGCCGAATGGGTTTGGGTCTACCCGAGTGCGTTTGGGTCTAGCCGAGTGGGTTTGGGTCTAGCCGAGTGGGTTTGGGTCTAGCCGAGTGGGTTTGGGTCTAGCCGAGTGGGTTTGGGTGTAGCCGAGTGGGTTTGGGTCTAGCCGAGTGGGTTTGGGTCTAGCGGAGTGGGTTTGGTTGTAGCCGAGTGGGTTTGGGTCTAGCGGTGTGGGTTTGGGTGTAGCCGAGTGGGTTTGGGTCTAGCCGAGTGGGTTTGGGTCTAGCCGAGTGGGTGTGTCTAGCCAAGTGGGTTTGGGTCGAGCCGAGTGGGTTTGGGTCTAGCCGAGTGGGTTTGGGTCTAGCCGAGTGGGTTTGGGTCTAGCCGAGTGGGTTTGGGCCTAGCCGAGTGGGTTTGGGTCTAGCGGAGTGGGTTAGGGTCTAATGGAGTGGGTTTGGGTCCAGCCGAGTGGGTTTGGGTCTAGCCGAATGGGTTTGGGTCTACCCGAGTGCGTTTGGGTCTAGCCGAGTGGGTTTGGGTCTAGCCGAGTGGGTTTGGGTCAAGCGGAGTTGGTATGGGTCTAGCGGAGTGGGTTTGGGTCTAGCGGAGTGGGTTTGGGTCTAGCCAAGTGGGTTTTGGTCTAGCCGAGTGGGTTTGGGTCTATCCGAGTGGGTTTGCGTCTAACCGAGTGGGTTTGCGTCTAGCCGAGTGGGTTTGGGTCTAGCCGAGTGGGTTTGGGTCTATCCATGTGGGTTTGGGTCTAGCCGAGTGGGTTAGTGTCTAGCGGAGTGGGTTTGGGTGTAGCCGCGTGGGTTTGGGTGTAGCCGAGTGGGTTTGGGTTTAGCCGAGTGGGTTTGGGTCTAGCCGAGTGGGTTTGGGTCTAGCCGAGTGGGTTTTCATCTAGCGGAGTGGGTTTGGGTGTAGCCGAGTGGGTTTGGGTCCAGCCGAGTGGGTTTGGGTCGAGCCGAGTGGGTTTGGGTCTAGCGGAGTGGGTTTGGTTGTAGCCGAGTGGGTTTGGGTCTAGCGGAGTGGGTTTGGGTGTAGCCGAGTGGGTTTGGGTCTAGCGGAGTGGGTTTGGGTCTAGCCGACTGGGTTTGGGTCTGGACGAGTGGTTTGGGTCTAGCCGAGTGGGTTTGGGTCTAGTCGAGTGGGTTTGGGTCTAGCCGAGTGGGTTTGGGTCTAGCCTAGTGGGTTTGGGTCTAGCCAAGTGGGTTTCGGTCCAGCGGAGTGGGTTTGGGTCTAGCACAGTGGGTTTGGGTCTAGCTGAGTGGGTTTGGGTCTAACCGAGTGGGTTTGTGTCTAGCGGAGTGGGTTTGGGACTAGCGGAGTGGGATTGGGTCTAGCCGATTGGGTTTGGGTATATCCATGTGGGTTTGGGTCTAGCCGAGTGGGTTTGGGTCTAGCGGAGTGGGTTTGGGTGTATCCGAGTGGGTTTGGGTCTAGCCGAGTGGGTTTGGGTCTAGCCGAGTGGGTTTGGGTCTAGCCGAGTGGGTTTGGGTCTAGCGGAGTGGGTTTGGGTGTAGCCGTGTGGGTTTGGGTCTAGCCGAGTGGGTTTGGGTCTAGCTGACTGGGTTTGGGTCTAGCTGAGTGGGTTTGGGTCTAGCCGAGTGGGTTTAGGTGTAGCCGAGTGGGTTTGGGTCTAGCCGAGTGGGTTTGGGTCTAGCGGAGTGGGTTTGGTTGTAGCCGAGTGGGTTTGGGTCTAGCGGTGTGGGTTTGGGTGTAGCCGAGTGGGTTTGGGTCTAGCCGAGTGGGTTTGGGTCTAGCCGACTGGGTTTGGGTCTAGCCGAGTGGGTTTGGGTCTAGCCGAGTGGGTTTGGGTCTAGCCGAGTGGGTTTACGTCTAGCCGAGTGGGTTTTGGTCTAGCGGAGTGGGTTTGGGTGTAGCCGAGTGGGTTTGGGTGTAGCCGAGTGGGTTTGGGACTTGCGGAGTGGGATTGAGTCTTGCCGATTGGGTTTGGGTATATCCATGTGGGTTTGGGTCTAGCCGAGTGGGTTTGGGTCTAGCGGAGTGGGTTTGGGTGTAGCCGTGTGGGTTTGGGTCTAGCCGAGTGGGTTTGGGTCTAGCTGACTGGGTTTGGGTCTAGCTGAGTGGGTTTGGGTCTAGCCGAGTGGGTTTGGGTGTAGCCGAGTGGGTTTGGGTCTAGCCGAGTGGGTTTGGGTCTAGCGGAGTGGGTTTGGTTGTAGCCGAGTGGGTTTGGGTCTAGCGGTGTGGGTTTGGGTGTAGCCGAGTGGGTTTGGGTCTAGCCGAGTGGGTTTGGGTCTAGCCGACTGGGTTTGGGTCTAGCCGAGTGGGTTTGGGTCTAGCCGAGTGTGTTTGGGTCTAGCCGAGTGGGTTTGGGTCTATCCGAGTGGGTTTGGGTCTAGCCGAGTGGGTTTGGGCCTAGCCGAGTGGGTTTGGGACTACCGGAGTGGGTTTGGGTGTAGCGGAATGGGTTTGGGTGTAGCTGAGTGGGTTTGGGTGTAGCTGAGTGGGTTTGGGACCAGCCGAGTGGGTTTGGGTCTAGCCAAGTTTGTTTGGGCCTAGCCGAATGGGTTTGGGTCTACCCGAGTGGGTTTGGGTCTAGCCGAGTGGGTTTGCTTCTAGCCGAATGGGTTTGGGTCTAGCCGAGTGGGTTTGGGTGCAGCCGAGTGGGTTTGGGTCTAGCGGAGTGGGTTTGGGTGTAGCCGAGTGGGTTTGGGTCTAGCCGAGTGGGTTTGGGTCTAGCCGAGTTGGTTTGGGTCTAGCCGAGTGGGTTTGCATCTGGCCGATTGGGTTTGGGTCTATCCATGTGGGTTTGGGTCTAGCCGAGTGGGTTAGGGACTAGCGGAGTGGGTTTGGGTGTAGCCGCGTGGGTTTGGGTGTAGCCGAGTGGGTTTGTGTCTAGCCGAGTGGGTTTGGGTCTGGCCGAGTGGGTTTGGGTCTAGCCGAGTGGGTTTGGGTCTAGCGGAGTGGGTTTGGGTGTAGCCGAGTGGGTTTGGGTCTAGCCGAGTGGGTTTGGGTGTAGCCGAGTGGGTTTGAGTCTAGCCGAGTGGGTTTCGGTCTAGCGGAGTGGGTTTGGTTGTAGCCGAGTGGGTTTGGGTCTAGCGGAGTGGGTTTGGGTGTAGCCGAGTGGGTTTGGGTCTAGCCGAGTGGGTTTGGGTCTAGCGGAGTGGGTTTGGGTGTAGCCGAGTGGGTTTGGGTGTAGCCGAGTGGGTTTGGGTCTGGACGAGTGGGTTTGGGTCTAGCCGAGTGGGTTTGGGTGTAGCCGAGTGGGTTTGGGTCTAGCCGAGTGGGTTTGGGTCTAGCGGAGTGGGTTTGGTTGTAGCCGAGTGGGTTTGGGTCTAGCGGAGTGGGTTTGGTTGTAGCCGAGTGGGTTTGGGTCTAGCCGAGTGGGTTTGGGTCTAGCCGACTGGGTTTGGGTCTAGCCGAGTGGGTTTGGGTCTATCCGAGTGGGTTTGGGTCTAGCCGAGTGGGTTTGGGCCTAGCCGAGTGGGTTTGGGACTACCGGAGTGGGTTTGGGTGTAGCGGAATGGGTTTGGGTGTAGCTGAGTGGGTTTGGGTGTAGCTGAGTGGGTTTGGGTGTAGCTGAGTGGGTTTGGGACCAGCCGAGTGGGTTTGGGTCTAGCCGAGTTTGTTTGGGCCTAGCCGAATGGGTTTGGGTCTACCCGAGTGGGTTTGGGTCTGGCCGAGTGGGTTTGCTTCTAGCCGAATGGGTTTGGGTCTAGCCGAGTGGGTTTGGGTGCAGCCGAGTGGGTTTGGGTCTAGCGGAGTGGGTTTGGGTGTAGCCGAGTGGGTTTGGGTCTAGCCGAGTGGGTTTGGGTCTAGCCGAGTTGGTTTGGGTCTAGCCGAGTGGGTTTGCGTCTAGCCGATTGGGTTTGGGTCTATCCATGTGGGTTTGGGTCTAGCCGAGTGGGTTAGGGTCTAGCGGAGTGGGTTTGGGTGTAGCCGCGTGGGTTTGGGTGTAGCCGAGTGGGTTTGGGTCTAGCCGAGTGGGTTTGGGTCTAGCCGAGTGGGTTTGGGTCTAGCCGAGTGGGTTTGGGTCTAGCGGAGTGGGTTTGGGTGTAGCCGAGTGGGTTTGGGTCTAGCCGAGTGGGTTTGGGTCTAGCCGAGTGGGTTTGGGTGTAGCCGAGTGGGTTTGAGTCTAGCCGAGTGGGTTTGGGTCTAGCGGAGTGGGTTTGGTTGTAGCCGAGTGGGTTTGGGTCTAGCGGAGTGGGTTTGGGTCTAGCCGACTGTGTTTGGGTCTAGCCGAGTGGGTTTGGGTGTAGCCGAGTGGGTTTGGGTCTGGACGAGTGGGTTTGGGTCTAGCCGAGTGGGTTTGGGTGTAGCCGAGTGGGTTTGGGTCTAGCCGAGTGGGTTTGGGTCTAGCGGAGTGGGTTTGGTTGTAGCCGAATGGGTTTGGGTCTAGCGGAGTGGGTTTGGGTGTAGCCGAGTGGGTTTGTGTCTAGCCGAGTGGGTTTGGGTCTAGCCGACTGGGTTTGGGTCCAGCCGAGTGGGTTTGGGTCTAGCCGAGTTGGTTTGGGTCTAGCCGAGTGGGTTTACGTCTAGCCGAGTGGGTTTGGGTCTAGCGGAGTGGGTTTGGGTGTAGCCGAGTGGGTTTGGGTGCAGCCGAGTGGGGTTGGGTCTGGACGATTGGGTTTGGGTCTAACCGAGTGGGTTTGGGTCTAGCCGAGTGGGTTTGGATCTAGCTGAGTGGGTTTGGGTGTGGCCGAGTGGGTTTGGGTCTGGACGAGTGGGTTTGGGTCCAGCCGAGTGGGTTTGCGTGTAGCCGAGTGGGTTTGGATCTTGCCGAGTGGGTTTGGGTCTAGCCTAGTGGGTTTGGGTCTAGCCGAGTGGGTTTGGGTCTAGCCGACTGGGTTTGGGCCTAGCCGCGTGGGTTTGGGTCTTGCGGAGTGGGTTTGGGTCTAGCGGAGTGGGTTTGGGTCTAGCCGAGTGGGTTTGGGCCTAGCCGATTGGGTTTGGGTCTAGCCGAGTGGGTTTGGGTCTAGCCGAGTGGGTTTGGGTCTAGCCGAGTGGGTTTGGATCCAGCCGAGTGGGTTTGGGTCTAGCCGTGTGGGTTTGGGTCTAGCCGATTGGGTTTGGGTCTAGCCATTTGGGTTTGGGTCTAGCCGAGTGGGTTAGGGTCTAGCAGAGTGGGTTTGGGTGTGGCCGCGTGGGTTTGGGTGTAGCCGAGTGGGTTTGGGTCTAGCCGAGTGGGTTTGGGTGTAGCCGAGTGGGTTTGGGCCTAGCCGAGTGGGTTTGGGTCTGGCGGAGTGGGTTTGGGTGTAGCCGAGTGGGTTTGGGTGTAGCCGAGTGGGTTTGGGTCTGGACGAGTGGGTTTGGGTCTAGCCGAGTGGGTTTGGGTGTAGCCGAGTGGGTTTGGGTCTAGCCGAGTGGGTTTGGGTCTAGCGGAGTGGGTTTGGTTGTAGCCGAATGGGTTTGGGTCTAGCGGAGTGGGTTTGGGTGTAGCCGAGTGGGTTTGGGTCTAGCCGAGTGGGTTTGGGTCCAGCCGACTGGGTTTGGGTCCAGCCGAGTGGGTTTGGGTCTAGCCGAGTGGGTTTGGGTCTAGCCGAGTGGGTTTACGTCTAGCCGAGTGGGTTTGGGTCTAGCGGAGTGGGTTTGCGTGTAGCCGAGTGGGTTTGGGTGTAGCCGAGTGGGTTTGGGTCTGGACGATTGGGTTTGGGTCTAGCCGAGTGGGTTTGGGTCTAGCCGAGTGGGTTTGGATCTAGCTGAGTGGGTTTGGGTGTGGCCGACGGGGTTTGGGTCCAGCCGAGTGGGTTTGGGTCTAGCCGAGTGGGTTTGGGTCTAGCCGAGTGGGTTTACGTCTAGCCGAGTGGGTTTGGGTCTAGCGGAGTGGGTTTGCGTGTAGCCGAGTGGGTTTGGGTGTAGCCGAGTGGGTTTGGGTCTGGACGATTGGGTTTGGGTCTAGCCGAGTGGGTTTGGGTCTAGCCGAGTGGGTTTGGGTCTAGCCGAGTGGGTTTGGGTCTAGCGGAGTGGGTTTGGTTGTAGCCGAATGGGTTTGGGTCTAGCGGAGTGGGTTTGGGTGTAGCCGAGTGGGTTTGTGTCTAGCCGAGTGGGTTTGGGTCTAGCCGACTGGGTTTGGGTCCAGCCGAGTGGGTTTGGGTCTAGCCGAGTTGGTTTGGGTCTAGCCGAGTGGGTTTACGTCTAGCCGAGTGGGTTTGGGTCTAGCGGAGTGGGTTTGGGTGTAGCCGAGTGGGTTTGGGTGCAGCCGAGTGGGGTTGGGTCTGGACGATTGGGTTTGGGTCTAACCGAGTGGGTTTGGGTCTAGCCGAGTGGGTTTGGATCTAGCTGAGTGGGTTTGGGTGTGGCCGAGTGGGTTTGGGTCTGGACGAGTGGGTTTGGGTCCAGCCGAGTGGGTTTGCGTGTAGCCGAGTGGGTTTGGATCTTGCCGAGTGGGTTTGGGTCTAGCCTAGTGGGTTTGGGTCTAGCCGAGTGGGTTTGGGTCTAGCCGACTGGGTTTGGGCCTAGCCGCGTGGGTTTGGGTCTTGCGGAGTGGGTTTGGGTCTAGCGGAGTGGGTTTGGGTCTAGCCGAGTGGGTTTGGGCCTAGCCGATTGGGTTTGGGTCTAGCCGAGTGGGTTTGGGTCTAGCCGAGTGGGTTTGGGTCTAGCCGAGTGGGTTTGGATCCAGCCGAGTGGGTTTGGGTCTAGCCGTGTGGGTTTGGGTCTAGCCGATTGGGTTTGGGTCTAGCCATTTGGGTTTGGGTCTAGCCGAGTGGGTTAGGGTCTAGCAGAGTGGGTTTGGGTGTGGCCGCGTGGGTTTGGGTGTAGCCGAGTGGGTTTGGGTCTAGCCGAGTGGGTTTGGGTGTAGCCGAGTGGGTTTGAGCCTAGCCGAGTGGGTTTGGGTCTGGCGGAGTGGGTTTGGGTGTAGCCGAGTGGGTTTGGGTGTAGCCGAGTGGGTTTGGGTCTGGACGAGTGGGTTTGGGTCTAGCCGAGTGGGTTTGGGTGTAGCCGAGTGGGTTTGGGTCTAGCCGAGTGGGTTTGGGTCTAGCGGAGTGGGTTTGGTTGTAGCCGAATGGGTTTGGGTCTAGCGGAGTGGGTTTGGGTGTAGCCGAGTGGGTTTGGGTCTAGCCGAGTGGGTTTGGGTCCAGCCGACTGGGTTTGGGTCCAGCCGAGTGGGTTTGGGTCTAGCCGAGTGGGTTTGGGTCTAGCCGAGTGGGTTTACGTCTAGCCGAGTGGGTTTGGGTCTAGCGGAGTGGGTTTGCGTGTAGCCGAGTGGGTTTGGGTGTAGCCGAGTGGGTTTGGGTCTGGACGATTGGGTTTGGGTCTAGCCGAGTGGGTTTGGGTCTAGCCGAGTGGGTTTGGATCTAGCTGAGTGGGTTTGGGTGTGGCCGACGGGGTTTGGGTCCAGCCGAGTGGGTTTGGGTCTAGCCGAGTGGGTTTGGGTCTAGCCGAGTGGGTTTACGTCTAGCCGAGTGGGTTTGGGTCTAGCGGAGTGGGTTTGCGTGTAGCCGAGTGGGTTTGGGTGTAGCCGAGTGGGTTTGGGTCTGGACGATTGGGTTTGGGTCTAGCCGAGTGGGTTTGGGTCTAGCCGAGTGGGTTTGGATCTAGCTGAGTGGGTTTGGGTGTGGCCGAGTGGGTTTGGGTCTGGACGAGTGGGTTTGGGTCCAGCCGAGTGGGTTTGGGTGTAGCCGAGTGGGTTTGGATCTTGCCGAGTGGGTTTGGGTCTAGCCTAGTGGGTTTGGGTCTAGCCGAGTGGGTTTGGGTCTAGCCGACTGGGTTTGGGCCTAGCCGCGTGGGTTTGGGTCTTGCGGAGTGGATTTGGGTCTAGCGGAGTGGGTTTGGGTCTAGCCGAGTGGGTTTGGGCCTAGCCGATTGGGTTTGGGTCTAGCCGAGTGGGTTTGGGTCTAGCCGAGTGGGTTTGGGTCTAGCCGAGTGGGTTTGGGTCCAGCCGAGTGGGCTTGGGTCTAGCCGTGTGGGTTTGGGACTAGCCGATTGGGTTTGGGTCTAGCCATTTGGGTTTGGGTCTAGCCGAGTGGGTTAGGGTCTAGCAGAGTGGGTTTGGGTGTAGCCGCGTGGGTTTGGGTGTAGCCGAGTGGGTTTCGGTCTAGCCGAGTGGGTTTGGGTGTAGCCGAGTGGGTTTGGGCCTAGCCGAGTGGGTTTGGGTCTGGCGGAGTGGGTTTGGGTGTAGCCGAGTGGGTTTGGGTCTAGCCGAGTGGGTTGGGGTCTAGCCGACTGGGTTTAGGATTAGCCGAGTGGGTTTGGGTCTAGCCGAGTGGGTTTGGGTCTAGCCGAGTGGGTTTACGTCTAGCCGCATGGGTTTGGGTCTAGCGGAGTGGGTATCGGTGTAGCCGAGTGGGTTTGGGTCTAGCCGAGTGGGTTTGGGTCTAGCCGGGTGTGTTTGGATCAAGCCTAGTGGGTTTGGGTCTAGCCAAGTGGGTTTGGGTCTAGCGGAGTGGGTTTGTGTCTAGCGGTGTGGGTTTGGGTCTAGCGGAGTGGGTTTGGGTCTAGCCGAGCGGGTTTGGTTCTAACCGAGTGGGTTTGTGTCTAGCGGAGTGGGTTTGGGTCTAGCGGAGTGGGATTGGGTCTAGCCGAGTGGGTTTGGGTCTATCCGAGTGGGTTTGGGACTAGCCGAGTGGGTTTGGGTCTAGCCGAGTGGGTTTGGGTCTAGCTAAATGGGTTTGGGTCTAGCCAAGTGGGTTTGGGTCTAGCCGAGTGGGTTTGGGTCTAGCCGAAGGGGTTTGGGTCTAGCCGAGTGGGTTTGGGTCTACCCGAGTGGGTTTGGGCCTAGCCGAGTGGGTTTGGGTCTAGCGGAGTGGGTTAGGGTCTAGTGGAGTGGGTTTGGGTCCAGCCGAGTGGGTTTGGGTCTAGCCGAATGGGTTTGGGTCTACCCGAGTGCGTTTGGGTCTAGCTGAGTGGGTTTGGGTCTAGCCGAGTGGGTTTGGGTCAAGCGGAGTTGGTATGGGTCTAGCGGAGTGGGTTTGGGTCTAGCGGAGTGGGATTGGGTCTAGCCAAGTGGGTTTTGGTCTAGCCGAGTGGGTTTGGGTCTATCCGAGTGGGTTTGCGTCTAGCCGAGTGGGTTTGCGTCTAGCCGAGTGGGTTTGGGTCTAGCCGAGTGGGTTTGGGTCTATCCATGTGGGTTTGGGTCTAGCCGAGTGGGTTAGGGTCTAGCGGAGTGGGTTTGGGTGTAGCCGCGTGGGTTTGGGTGTCGCCGAGTGGGTTTGGGTCCAGCCGAGTGGGTTTGGGTCTAGCCGAGTGGGTTTGGGTCTAGCCGAGTGGGTTTTCGTCTAGCGGAGTGGGTTTGGGTGTAGCCGAGTGGGTTTGGGTCCAGCCGAGTGGTTTTGGGTCGAGCCGAGTGGGTTTGGGTCTAGCGGAGTGGGTTTGGTTGTAGCCGAGTGGGTTTGGGTCTAGCGGAGTGGGTTTGGGTGTAGCCGAGTGGGTTTGGGTCTAGCGGAGTGTGTTTGGGTCTAGCCGACTGGGTTTGGGTCTGGACGAGTGGGTTTGGGTCTAGCCGAGTGGGTTTGGGTCTAGTCGAGTGGGTTTGGGTCTAGCCGAGTGGGTTTGGGTCTATCCTAGTGGGTTTGGGTCTAGCCAAGTGGGTTTTGGTCCAGCGGAGTGGGTTTGGGTCTAGCGCAGTGGGTTTGGGTCTAGCTGAGTGGGTTTGGGTCTAACCGAGTGGGTTTGTGTCTAGCGGAGTGGGTTTGGGACTAGCGGAGTGGGATTGGGTCTAGCCGATTGGGTTTGGGTATATCCATGTGGGTTTGGGTCTAGCCGAGTGGGTTTGGGTCTAGCGGAGTGGGTTTGGGTGTATCCGAGTGGGTTTGGGTCTAGCCGAGCGGGTTTGGGTCTAGCCGAGTGGGTTTGGGTCTAGCCGAGTGGGTTTGGGTCTAGCGGAGTGGGTTTGGGTGTAGCCGTGTGGGTTTGGGTCTAGCCGAGTGGGTTTGGGTCTAGCTGACTGGGTTTGGGTCTAGCTGAGTGGGTTTGGGTCTAGCCGAGTGGGTTTGGGTGTAGCCGAGTGGGTTTGGGTCTAGCCGAGTGGGTTTGGGTCTAGCGGAGTGGGTTTGGTTGTAGCCGAGTGGGTTTGGGTCTAGCGGTGTGGGTTTGGGTGTAGCCGAGTGGGTTTGGGTCTAGCCGAGTGGGTTTGGGTCTAGCCGACTGGGTTTGGGTCTAGCCGAGTGGGTTTGGGTCTAGCCGAGTGGGTTTGGGTCTAGCCGAGTGGGTTTACGTCTAGCCGAGTGGGTTTTGGTCTAGCGGAGTGGGTTTGGGTGTAGCCGAGTGGGTTTGGGTGTAGCCGAGTGGGTTTGGGTCTGGACGAGTGGGTTTGGGTCTAGCCGAGTGGGTTTGGGTCTAGCCGAGTGGGTTTGGGTCTAGCCTAGTGGGTTTGGGTCTAGCCAAGTGGGTTTGGGTCGAGCGGAGTGGGTTTAGGTCTAGCGCAGTGGGTTCGGGTCTTGCGGAGTGGGTTTGGTTCTAGCCGAGTGGGTTTGGGTCTAGCCGAGTGGGTTTGTGTCTAGTGGAGTGGGTTTGGGTCTAGCGGAGTGGGATTGGGTCTAGCCGAGTGGGTTTGGGTCTAGCCGAGTGGGTTTGGGACTAGCCGAGTGGGTTTGGGTCTAGCCGAGTGGGTTTGGGTCTAGCTGAATGTGTTTGGGTCAAGCCGAGTGGGTTTGGGTCTAGCCGAGTGGGTTTGGGTCTAGCCGAAAGGGTTTGGGTCTAGCCGAGTGGGTTTGGGTCTAGCCGAGTGGGATTGGGTCCAGCCGAGAGGGTGTGGGTTAAGCCGAGTGGGTTTGGGTCTAGCCGAGTGGGTTTGGGTCTAGCCGAGTGGGTTTGGGTCTATCCGAGTGGGTTTGGGTCTAGCCGAGTGGGTTTGGGCCTAGCCGAGTGGGTTTGGGACTACCGGAGTGGGTTTGGGTGTAGCGGAATGGGTTTGGGTGTAGCTGAGTGGGTTTGGGTTTAGCTGAGTGGGTTTGGGACCAGCCGAGTGGGTTTGGGTCTAGCCAAGTTTGTTTGGGCCTAGCCGAATGGGTTTGGGTCTACCCGAGTGGGTTTGGGTTTGGCCGAATGGGTTTGCTTCTAGCCAAATGGGTTTGGGTCTAGCCGAGTGGGTTTGGGTGCAGCCGAGTGGGTTTGGGTCTAGCGGAACGGGTTTGGGTGTAGCCGAGTGGGTTTGGGTCTAGCCGAATGGGTTTGGGTCTAGCCGAGTTGGTTTGAGTCTAGCCGAGTGGGTTTGCGTCTAGCCGATTGGGTTTGGGTCTATCCATGTGGGTTTGGGTCTAGCCGAGTGGGTTAGGGACTAGCGGAGTGGGTTTGGGTGTAGCCGCGTGGGTTTGGGTGTAGCCGAGTGGGTTTGTGTCTAGCCGAGTGGGTTTGGGTCTAGCCGAGTGGGTTTGGGTCTAGCCGAGTGGGTTTGGGTCTAGCGGAGTGGGTTTGGGTGTAGCCGAGTGGGTTTGGGTCTAGCCGAGTGGGTTTGGGTCTAGCCGAGTGGGTTTGGGTGTAGCCGAGTGGGTTTGAGTCTAGCCGAGTGGGTTTCGGTCTAGCGGAGTGGGTTTGGTTGTAGCCGAGTGGGTTTGGGTCTAGCGGAGTGGGTTTGGGTGTAGCCGAGTGGGTTTGGGTCTAGCCGAGTGGGTTTGGGTCTAGCGGAGTGGGTTTGGGTGTAGCCGAGTGGGTTTGGGTGTAGCCGAGTGGGTTTGGGTCTGGACGACTGGGTTTGGGTCTAGCCGAGTGGGTTTGGGTGTAGCCGAGTGGGTTTGGGTCTAGCCGAGTGGGTTTGGGTCTAGCCGAGTTGGTTTGAGTCTAGCCGAGTGGGTTTGCGTCTAGCCGATTGGGTTTGGGTCTATCTTTGTGGGTTTGGGTCTAGCCGAGTGGGTTAGGGACTAGCGGAGTGGGTTTGGGTGTAGCCGCGTGGGTTTGGGTGTAGCCGAGTGGGTTTGTGTCTAGCCGAGTGGGTTTGGGTCTAGCCGAGTGGGTTTGGGTCTAGCCGAGTGGGTTTGGGTCTAGCGGAGTGGGTTTGGGTGTAGCCGAGTGGGTTTGGGTCTAGCCGAGTGGGTTTGGGTCTAGCCGAGTGGGTTTGGGTGTAGCCGAGTGGGTTTGAGTCTAGCCGAGTGGGTTTCGGTCTAGCGGAGTGGGTTTGGTTGTAGCCGAGTGGGTTTGGGTCTAGCGGAGTGGGTTTGGGTGTAGCCGAGTGGGTTTGGGTCTAGCCGAGTGGGTTTGGGTCTAGCGGAGTGGGTTTGGGTGTAGCCGAGTGGGTTTGGGTGTAGCCGAGTGGGTTTGGGTCTGGACGACTGGGTTTGGGTCTAGCCGAGTGGGTTTGGGTGTAGCCGAGTGGGTTTGGGTCTAGCCGAGTGGGTTTGGGTCTAGCGGAGTGGGTTTGGTTGTAGCCGAGTGGGTTTGGGTCTAGCGGAGTGGGTTTACGTCTAGCCGAGTGGGTTTGGGTCTAGCGGAGTGGGTTTGGGTGTAGCCGAGTGGGTTTGGGTGTAGCCGAGTGGGTTTGGGTCTGGACGATTGGGTTTGGGTCTAGCCGAGTGGGTTTGGGTCTAGCCGAGTGGGTTTGGATCTAGCTGAGTGGGTTTGGGTGTAGCCGAGTGGGTTTGGGTCTGGACGAGTGGGTTTGGGTCTAGCGGAGTGGGTTAGGGTCTAGTGGAGTGGGTTTGGGTCCAGACGAGTGGGTTTGGGTCTAGCCGAATGTGTTTGGGTCTACCCGAGTGCGTTTGGGTCTAGCCGAGTGGGTTTGGGTCTAGCCGAGTGGGTTTGGGTCAAGCGGAGTTGGTATAGGTCTAGCGGAGTGGGTTTGGGTCTAGCGGAGTGGGTTTGGGTCTAGCCAAGTGGGTTTTGGTCTAGCCGAGTGGGTTTGGGTCTATCCGAGTGGGTTTGCGTCTAGCCGAGTGGGTTAGGGTCTAGCGGAGTGGGTTTGGGTGTAGCCGCGTGGGTTTGGGTGTAGCCGAGTGGGTTTGGGTCTAGCCGAGTGGGTTTGGGTCTAGCCGAGTGGGTTTGGGTCTAGCCGAGTGGGTTTGCGTCTAGCGGAGTGGGTTTGGGTGTAGCCGAGTGGGTTTGGGTCTAGCCGAGTTGGTTTGGGTCTAGCCGAGTGGGTTTGGGTCTGGCGGAGTGGGTTTGGTTGTAGCCGAGTGGGTTTGGGTCTAGCGGAGTGGGTTTGGGTGTAGCCGAGTGGGTTTGGGTCTAGCGGAGTGGGTTTGGGTCTAGCCGACTGGGTTTGGGTCTGGACGAGTGGGTTTGGGTCTAGCCGAGTGGGTTTGGGTCTAGTCGAGTGGGTTTGGGTCTAGCCGAGTGGGTTTGGGTCTAGCCTAGTGGGTTTGGGTCTAGCCAAGTGGGTTTCGGTCCAGCGGAGTGGGTTTGGGTCTAGCGCAGTGGGTTTGGGTCTAGCTGAGTGGGTTTGGGTCTAACCGAGTGGGTTTGTGTCTAGCGGAGTGGGTTTGGGACTAGCGGAGTGGGATTGGGTCTAGCCGATTGGGTTTGGGTATATCCATGTGGTTTTGGGTCTAGCCGAGTGGGTTAGGGTCTAGCGGAGTGGGTTTGGGTGTAACCGCGTGGGTTTGGGTGTATCCGAGTGGGTTTGGGTCTAGCCGAGTGGGTTTGGGGCTAGCCGAGTGGGTTTGGGTCTAGCCGAGTGGGTTTGGGTCTAGCGGAGTGGGTTTGGGTGTAGCCGTGTGGGTTTGGGTCTAGCCGAGTGGGTTTGGGTCTAGCCGACTGGGTTTGGGTCTAGCTGAGTGGGTTTGGGTCTAGCCGAGTGGGTTTGGGTGTAGCCGAGTGGGTTTGGGTCTAGCCGAGTGGGTTTGGGTCTAGCGGAGTGGGTTTGGTTGTAGCCGAGTGGGTTTGGGTCTAGCGGTGTGGGTTTGGGTGTAGCCGAGTGGGTTTGGGTCTAGCCGAGTGGGTTTGGGTCTAGCCGACTGGGTTTGGGTCTAGCCGAGTGGGTTTGGGTCTAGCCGAGTGGGTTTGGGTCTAGCCGAGTGGGTTTACGTCTAGCCGAGTGGGTTTTGGTCTAGCGGAGTGGGTTTGGGTGTAGCCGAGTGGGTTTCGGTGTAGCCGAGTGGGTTTGGGTCTGGACGAGTGGGTTTGGGTCTAACCGAGTGGGTTTGGGTCTAGCCGAGTGGGTTTGGGTCTAGCCTAGTGGGTTTGGTTCTAGCCAAGTGGGTTTGGGTCGAGCGGAGTGGGTTTAGGTCTAGCGCAGTGGGTTTGGATCTAGCGGAGTGGGTTTGGTTCTAGCCGAGTGGGTTTGGGTCTAGCCGAGTGGGTTTTTGTCTAGCGGAGTGGGTTTGGGTCTAGCGGAGTGGGATTGGGTCTAGCCGAGTGGGTTTGGGTCTAGCCGAGTGGGTTTGGGACTAGCCGAGTGGGTTTGGGTCTTGCCGAGTGGGTTTGGGTCTAGCTGAATGTGTTTGGGTCTAGCCGAGTGGGTTTGGGTCTAGCCGAGTGGGTTTGGGTCTAGCCGAAAGGGTTTGGGTCTAGCCGAGTGGGTTTGGGTCTAGCCGAGTGGGATTGGGTCCAGCCGAGTGGGTGTGGGTTAAGCCGAGTGGGTTTGGGTCTAGCCGAGTGGGTTTGGGTGTAGCGGAATGGGTTTGGGTGTAGCTGAGTGGGTTTGGGTGTAGCTGAGTGGGTTTGGGACCAGCCGAGTGGGTTTGGGTCTAGCCGAGTTTGTTTGGGCCTAGCCGAATGGGTTTGGGTCTACCCGAGTGGGTTTGGGTCTGGCCGAGTGGGTTTGCTTGTAGCCGAATGGGTTTGGGTCTAGCCGAGTGGGTTTGGGTGCAGCCGAGTGGGTTTGGGTCTAGCGGAGTGGGTTTGGGTGAGGCCGAGTGGGTTTGGGTCTAGCCGAGTGGGTTTGGGTCTAGCCGAGTTGGTTTGGGTCTAGCCGAGTGGGTTTGCGTCTAGCCGATTGGGTTTGGGTCTATCCATGTGGGTTTGGGTCTAGCCGAGTGGGTTAGGGACTAGCGGAGTGGGTTTGGGTGTAGCCGCGTGGGTTTGGGTGTAGCCGAGTGGGTTTGGGTCTAGCCGAGTGGGTTTGGGTCTAGCCGAGTGGGTTTGGGTCTAGCCGAGTGGGTTTGGGTCTAGCGGAGTGGGTTTGGGTGTAGCCGAGTGGGTTTGGGTCTAGCCGAGTGGGTTTGGGTCTAGCCGAGTGGGTTTGGGTGTAGCCGAGTGGGTTTGAGTCTAGCCGAGTGGGTTTGGGTCTAGCGGAGTGGGTTTGGTTGTAGCTGAGTGGGTTTGGGTCTAGCGGAGTGGGTTTGGGTGTAGCCGAGTGGGTTTGGGTCTTGCCGAGTGGGTTTGGGTCTAGCGGAGTGGGTTTGGGTGTAGCCGAGTGGGTTTGGGTGTAGCCGAGTGGGTTTGGGTCTGGACGAGTGGGTTTGGGTGTAGCCGAGTGGGTTTGGGTGTAGCCGAGTGGGTTTGGGTCTTGCCGAGTGGGTTTGGGTCTAGCGGAGTGGGTTTGGTTGTAGCTGAGTGGGTTTGGGTCTAGCGGAGTGGGTTTGGGTGTAGCCGAGTGGGTTTGGGTCTAGCCGAGTGGGTTTGGGTCTAGCCGACTGGGTTTGGGTCTAGCCGAGTGGGTTTGGGTCTAGCCGAGTGGGTTTGGGTCTAGCTGAGTGGGTTTATGTCTAGCCGAGTGGGTTTGGGTCTAGCGGAGTGGGTTTGGGTGTAGCCGAGTGGGTTTGGGTGTAGCCGAGTGGGTTTGGGTCTGGACGATTGGGTTTCGGTCTAGCCGAGTGGGTTTGGGTCTAGCCGAGTGGGTTTGGATCTAGCTGAGTGGGTTTGGGTGTAGCCGAGTGGGTTTGGGTCTGGACGAGTGGGTTTGGGTCTAGCCGAGTGGGTTTGGGTGTAGCCGAGTGGGTTTGGATCTTGCCGAGTGGGTTTGGGTCTAGCCTAGTGGGTTTGGGTCTAGCCGAGTGGGTTTGGGTCTAGCCGACTGGGTTTGGGCCTAGCCGCGTGGGTTTGGGTCTTGCGGACTGGGTTTGGGTCTAGCGGAGTGGGTTTGGGTCTAGCCGAGTGGGTTTGGGCCTAGCCGATTGGGTTTGGGTCTAGCCGAGTGGGTTTGGGTCTAGCCGAGTGGGTTTGGGTCTAGCCGAGTGGGTTTGGGTCCAGCCGAGTGGGTTTGGGTCTAGCCGTGTGGGTTTGGGTCTAGCCGATTGGGTTTGGGTCTAGCCATTTGGGTTTGGGTCTAGCCGAGTGGGTTAGGGTCTAGCAGAGTGGGTTTGGGTGTAGCCGCGTGGGTTTGGGTGTAGCCGAGTGGGTTTGGGTCTAGCCGAGTGGGTTTGGGTGTAGCCGAGTGGGTTTGGGCCTAGCCGAGTGGGTTTGGGTCTGGCGGAGTGGGTTTGGGTGTAGCCGAGTGGGTTTGGGTCTAGCCGAGTGGGTTTGGGTCTAGCCGACTGGGTTTGGGATTAGCTGAGTGGGTTTGGGTCTAGCCGAGTGGGTTTGGGTCTAGCCGAGTGGGTTTACGTCTAGCCGCGTGGGTTTGGGTCTAGCGGAGTGGGTATCGGTGTAGCCGAGTGGATTTGGGTCTAGCCGAGTGGGTTTGGGTCTAGCCGATTGTGTTTGGATCTAGCAAAGTGGGTTTGGGTCTAGCCAAGTGGGTTTGGGTCTAGCGGAGTGGGTTTGTGTCTAGCGGAGTGGGTTTGGGTCGAGCGGAGTGGGTTTGGGTCCAGCCGAGTGGGTTTGGTTCTAACTGAGTGGGTTTGTGTCTAGCGGAGTGGGTTTGGGTCTAGCGGAGTGGGATTGGGTCTAGCCGAGTGGGTTTGGGTCTAGCCGAGTGGGTTTGGGACTAGCCGAGTGGGTTTGGGTCTAGCCGAGTGGGTTTGGGTCTAGCGGAATGGGTTTGGGTCTAGCCGAGTGGGTTTGGGTCTAGCCGAGTGGGTTTGGGTCTAGCCGAAAGGGTTTGGGTCTAGCCGAGTGGGTTTGGGTCTAGCCGAGTGGGTTTGGGTCTAGCCGAGTGGGTGTGTCTAGCCAAGTGGGTTTGGGTCGAGCCGAGTGGGTTTGGGTCTAGCCGAGTGGGTTTTGGTCTAGCCGAGTGGGTTTGGGTCTAGCCGAGTGGGTTTGGGCCTAGCCGAGTGGGTTTGGGTCTAGCGGAGTGGGTTAGGGTCTAGTGGAGTGGGTTTGGGTCCAGCCGAGTGGGTTTGGGTCTAGCCGAATGGGTTTGGGTCTACCCGAGTGCGTTTGGGTCTAGCCGAGTGGGTTTGGGTCTAGCCGAATGGGTTTGGGTCTAGCCGAGTGGGTTTGGGTGTAGCCGAGTGGGTTTGGGTCCAGCGGAGTGGGTTTGGGTCTAGCCGAGTGGGTTTGGGTCTAGCCGAGTGGGTTTGGGTCTGGCCGAGTTAGTTTGGGTGTTGCCAAGTGGGTTTGGGTCTAGCCGAGCAGGTTTGGGTCTAGCCGGGTGGGTTTGGGTCTAGCCGAGTTGGTTTGGGTCTAGCCGAGTGGGTTTGGGTCTAGCCGAGTGGGTTTGGGTCAAGCGGAGTTGGTATGGGTCTAGCGGAGTGGGTTTGGGTCTAGCGGAGTGGGTTTGGGTGTAGCCGAGTGGGTTTGGGTCTAGCCGAGTGGGTTTGGGTCTACCCGAGTGGGTTTGCGTCTAGCCGAGTGGGTTTAGGTCTAGCCGAGTGGGTGTGGGTCTAGCCGAGTGGGTTTGGGTCTAGCCAAGTGGTTTTGGGTCTAGCCGAATGGGTTTGGGTCCATACGAGTGGGTTTGCGTCCAGCCGAGTGGGTTTGGGTCTAGCCGAGTGGGTTTGGGTCTAGCGGAGTGGGTTTGGGTGGTGCCGAGTGGGTTTGGGTCTAGCCCAGTGGGTTTGGGTCTACCCGAGTGGGTTTGCGTCTAGCCGAGTGGGTTTGGGTCTAGCCGAGTGGGTGTGGGTCTAGCCGAGTGGGTTTGGGTGTAGCCAATTCGGTTTGGGTCCAGCCGAGTGGGTTTGGGTCTATACGAGTGGGTTTGCGTCTAGCCGAGTGGGTTTGGGTCTAGCCGAGTGGGTTTGGGTCTATCCATGTGGGTTTGGGTCCAGCCGAGTGGGTTAGTGTCTAGCGGAGTGGGTTTGGGTGTAGCCGCGTGGGTTTGGGTGTAGCCGAGTGGGTTTGGGTCTAGCCGAGTGGGTTTGGGTCTAGCCGAGTGGGTTTGGGTCTAGCCGAGTGGGTTTGGGTCTAGCGGAGTGGGTTTGGGTGTAGCCGAGTGGGTTTGGGTCTAGCCGAGTGGGTTTGGGTCTAGCCGACTGGGTTTGGGTCTAGCCGAGTGGGTTTGGGTCTAGCCGAGTGGGTGTGGATCTAGCCAAGTGGGTTTGGGTCTAGCCGAGTGGGTTTGGGTCTACCCGAGTGCGTTTGGGTCTCGCCGAGTGGGTTTGGGTCTAGCCGAATGGGTTTGGGTGTAGCCGAGTGGGTTTGGGTCTAGCCGAGTGTGTTTGGGTCTAGCCCAAAGGGTTTGGGTCTAGCCGAGGGGGTTTGGGTCTAGCCGAGTGGGTTTGGGTCTAGCCGAGTGGGTGTGGATCTAGCCAAGTGGGTTTGGGTCTAGCCGAGTGGGTTTGGGTCTAGCCGAGTGGGTTTGGGTCTAGCCGAGGGGGTTTGGGCCTAGCCGAGTGGGTTTGGGTCTAGCGGAGTGGGTTAGGGTCTAGTGGAGTGGGTTTGGGTCTAGCCGAGTGGGTTTGGGTCTAGCCGAATGGGTTTGGGTCTACCCGAGTGCGTTTGGGTCTCGCCGAGTGGGTTTGGGTCTAGCCGAATGGGTTTGTGTCTAGCCGAGTGGGTTTGGGTGTAGCCGAGTGGGTTTGGGTCTAGCGGAGTGGGTTTGGGTGTAGCCGAGTGGGTTTGGGTCTAGCCGAGTGGGTTTGGGTCTAGCCGAGTGGGTTTCGGTCTAGCCGAGTGGGTTTGGGTCTAGCCGAGTGGGTTTGGGTATAGCCGAGTGGGTTTGGGTCTAGCCGAGTGTGTTTGCGTCTAGCCGAGTGGGTTTGGGTCTAGCCGAGTGGGTTTGGGTCTAGCCGAGTGGGTTTGGGTCTAGCTGAGCGGGTTTGGGTCTAGCCGAGTGTGTTAGGGTCTAGGGGAGTGGGTTTGGGTGTAGCCGCGTGGGTTTGGGTGTAGCCGAGTGTGTTTGGGTCTAGCCGAGTGGGTTTTGGTCTAGCCGAGTGGGTTTGGGTCTAGCTGAGTGGGTTTGGGTCTGGCGGAGTGGGTTTGGGTGTAGCCAAGTGGGTTTGGGTCTAGCCGAGTGGGTTTGGGTATAGCCGACTGGGTTTGCGTGTAGCCGAGTGGGTTTGGGTCCAGCCGAGTGGGTTTGGGTCTAGCCGAGTGGCTTTGGGTCTAGCTGAGTGGGTTTGGGTCTATCCGAGTTGGTTTCGGTCTAGCCGAGTGGGTTTGGGTCTAGCCGAGTGGGTTTGGGTCTACCGAGTGGGTTTGGGTCTAGCCGAGTGGGTTTGGGTCTAGCCGAGTTAGTTTGGGTGTAGCCGAGTGGGTTTGGGTGTAGCCGAGCAGGTTTGGGTCTAGCCGAGTGGGTTTGGGTCTGGCCGAGTGGGTTTGGTTCCAGCCGAGTGGGTTTGGGTCAAGCGGAGTTGGTATGGGTCTAGCGGAGTGGGTTTGGGTCTAGCGGAGTGGGTTTGGGTCTAGCCAAGTGGGTTTTGGTCTAGCCGAGTGGGTTTGGGTCTATCCGAGTGGGTTTGCGTCTAGCCGAGTGGGTTTGCGTCTAGCCGAGTGGGTTTGGGTCTAGCCGAGTGGGTTTGGGTCTATCCATGTGGGTTTGGGTCTAGACGAGTGGGTTAGGGTCTAGCGGAGTGGGTTTGGGTGTAGCCGCGTGGGTTTGGGTGTAGCCGAGTGTGTTTGGGTCTAGCCGAGTGGGTTTGGGTCTAGCCGAGTGGGTTTGGTCTAGCCGAGTGGGTTTGGGTCTAGCGGAATGGGTTTGGGTGTAGCCGAGTGGGTTTGGGTCTAGCCGAGTGGGTTTGGGTCTAGCCGAGTGGGTTTGGGTCTAGCGGAGTGGGTTTGGTTGTAGCCGAGTGGGTTTGGGTCTAGCGGAGTGGGTTTGGGTGTAGCCGAGTGGGTTTGGGTCTAGCGGAGTGGGTTTGGGTCTAGCGGAGTGGGTTTGGGTCTAGCCAAGTGGGTTTGTGTCTAGCGGAGTGGGTTTGGGTCTAGCGGAGTGGGTTTGGGTCTAGCCAAGTGGGTTTTGGTCTAGCCGAGTGGGTTTGGGTCTATCCGAGTGGGTTTGCGTCTAGCCGAGTGGGTTTGCGTCTAGCCGAGTGGGTTTGGGTCTAGCCGAGTGGGTTTGGGTCTATCCATGTGGGTTTGGGTCTAGCCGAGTGGGTTAGGGTCTAGCGGAGTGGGTTTGGGTGTAGCCGCGTGGGTTTGGGTGTAGCCGAGTGTGTTTGGGTCTAGCCGAGTGGGTTTGGGTCTAGCCGAGTGGGTTTGGTCTAGCCGAGTGGGTTTGGGTCTAGCGGAATGGGTTTGGGTGTAGCCGAGTGGGTTTGGGTCTAGCCGAGTGGGTTTGGGTCTAGCCGAGTGGGTTTGGGTCTAGTGGAGTGGGTTTGGTTGTAGCCGAGTGGGTTTGGGTCTAGCGGAGTGGGTTTGGGTGTAGCCGAGTGGGTTTGGGTCTAGCGGAGTGGGTTTGGGTCTAGCCGACTGGGTTTGGGTCTGGACGAGTGGGTTTGGGTCTAGCCGAGTGGGTTTGGGTCTAGTCGAGTGGGTTTGGGTCTAGCCGAGTGGGTTTGGGTCTAGCCGAGTGGGTTTGGGTCTAGCCGAGTTAGTTTGGGTGTAGCCGAGTGGGTTTGGGTGTAGCCGAGCAGGTTTGGGTCTAGCCGAGTGGGTTTGGGTCTGGCTGAGTGGGTTTGGGTCCAGCCGAGTGGGTTTGGGTCAAGCGGAGTTGGTATGGGTCTAGCGGAGTGGGTTTGGGTCTAGCGGAGTGGGTTTGGGTCTAGCCAAGTGGGTTTTGGTCTAGCCGAGTGGGTTTGGGTCTATCCGAGTGGGTTTGCGTCTAGCCGAGTGGGTTTGCGTCTAGCCGAGTGGGTTTGGGTCTAGCCGAGTGGGTTTGGGTCTATCCATGTGGGTTTGGGTCTAGCCGAGTGGGTTAGGGTCTAGCGGAGTGGGTTTGGGTGTAGCCGCGTGGGTTTGGGTGTAGCCGAGTGTGTTTGGGTCTAGCCGAGTGGGTTTGGGTCTAGCCGAGTGGGTTTGGTCTAGCCGAGTGGGTTTGGGTCTAGCGGAATGGGTTTGGGTGTAGCCGAGTGGGTTTGGGTCTAGCCGAATGGGTTTGGGTCTAGCCGAGTGGGTTTGGGTCTAGCGGAGTGGGTTTGGTTGTAGCCGAGTGGGTTTGGGTCTAGCGGAGTGGGTTTGGGTGTAGCCGAGTGGGTTTGGGTCTAGCGGAGTGGGTTTGGGTCTAGCGGAGTGGGTTTGGGTCTAGCCAAGTGGGTTTGTGTCTAGCGGAGTGGGTTTGGGTCTAGCGGAGTGGGTTTGGGTCTAGCCAAGTGGGTTTTGGTCTAGCCGAGTGGGTTTGGGTCTAGCCGAGTGGGTTTGGGTCTATCCATGTGGGTTTGGGTCTAGCCGAGTGGGTTAGGGTCTAGCGGAGTGGGTTTGGGTGTAGCCGCGTGGGTTTGGGTGTAGCCGAGTGTGTTTGGGTCTAGCCGAGTGGGTTTGGGTCTAGCCGAGTGGGTTTGGTCTAGCCGAGTGGGTTTGGGTCTAGCGGAATGGGTTTGGGTGTAGCCGAGTGGGTTTGGGTCTAGCCGAGTGGGTTTGGGTCTAGCCGAGTGGGTTTGGGTCTAGTGGAGTGGGTTTGGTTGTAGCCGAGTGGGTTTGGGTCTAGCGGAGTGTGTTTGGGTGTAGCCGAGTGGGTTTGGGTCTAGCGGAGTGGGTTTGGGTCTAGCCGACTGGGTTTGGGCCTGGACGAGTGGGTTTGGGTCTAGCCGAGTGGGTTTGGGTCTAGCCAAGTGGGTTTCGGTCCAGCGGAGTGGGTTTGGGTCTAGCGCAGTGGGTTTGGGTCTAGCTGAGTGGGTTTGGGTCTAACCGAGTGGGTTTGGGTCTAGCCGAGTGGGTTTGCGTCTAGCGGAATGGGTTTGGGTGTAGCCGAGTGGGTTTGGGTCTAGCCGAGTGGGTTTGGGTCTAGCCGAGTGGGTTTGGGTCTAGCGGAGTGGGTTTGGTTATAGCCGAGTGGGTTTGGGTCTAGCGGAGTGGGTTTGGGTGTAGCCGAGTGGGTTTGGGTCTAGCGGAGTGGGTTTGGGTCTAGCCGACTGGGTTTGGGTCTGGACGAGTGGGTTTGGGTCTAGCCGAGTGGGTTTGGGTCTAGTCGAGTGGGTTTGGGTCTAGCCGAGTGGGTTTGGGTCTAGCCTAGTGGGTTTGGGTCTAGCCAAGTGGGTTTTGGTCCAGCGGAGTGGGTTTGGGTCTAGCGCAGTGGGTTTGGGTCTAGCTGAGTGGGTTTGGGTCTAACCGAGTGGGTTTGTGTCTAGCGGAGTGGGTTTGGGGCTAGCGGAGTGGGATTGGGACTAGCCGAGTGGGTTTGGGTCTAGCCGAGTGGGTTTGGGTCTAGCCGAGTGGGTTTGGGTCTAGCCGATTGGGTTTGGGTATATGCATGTGGGTTTGGGTCTAGCCGAGTGGGTTAGGGTCTAGCGGAGTGGGTTTGGGTGTAACCGCATGGGTTTGGGTGCAGCCGAGTGGGTTTGGGTCTAGCCGAGTGGGTTTGGGTCTTGCCGTGTGGGTTTGGGTCTACCCGAGTGGGTTTGCGTCTAGCCGAGTGGGTTTGGGTCTAGCCGAGTGGGTGTGGGTCTAGCCGAGTGGGTTTGGGTCTAGCCAAGTGGGTTTGGGTCTAGCCGAATGGGTTTGGGTCTATACGAGTGGATTTGCGTCTAGCCGAGTGGGTTTGGGTCTAGCCGAGTGGGTTTGGGTCTACCGGAGTGGGTTTGGGTGTAGCCGAGTGGGTTTGGGTCTAGCCCAGTGGGTTTGGGTCTACCCGAGTGGGTTTGCGTCTAGCCGAGTGGGTTTGGGTCTAGCCGAGTGGGTGTGGGTCTAGCCGAGTGGGTTTGGGTCTAGCCAAGTCGGTTTGGGTCTAGCCGAGTGGGTTTGGGTCTATCCATGTGGGTTTGGGTCTGGCCGAGTGGGTTAGGGTCTAGCGGAGTGGGTTTGGGTGTAGCCGCGTGGGTTTGGGTGTAGCCGAGTGGGTTTGGGTCTAGCCGAGTGGGTTTGGGTCTAGCCGAGTGGGTTTGGGTCTAGCCGAGTGGATTTGGGTCTAGCGGAGTGGGTTTGGGTGTAGCCGAGTGGGTTTGGGTCTAGCCGAGTGGTTTTGGGTCTAGCCGACTGGGTTTGGGTCTAGCCGAGTGCGTTTGGGTCTTGCCGAGTGGGTTTGGGTCTAGCAGAGTGGGTTTGGGTGTATCCGAGTGGGTTTGGGTCTAGCGGAGCGGGTTTGGGTGTAGCCGAGTGGGTTTGGGTCTAGCCGAGTGGGTTTGGGTCTAGCCGACTGGGTTTGGCTCTAGCCGAGTGGGTTTGGGTCTAGCCGAGTGTGTTTGGGTCTAGCCGAGTGGGTTTACGTCTAGCCGAGTGGGTTTGGGTCTAGCGGAGTGGGTTTGGGTGTTGCCGAGTGGGTTTGGGTCTAGCCGAGTGGGTTTGGGTGTAGCTGAGTGGGTGTGGGTCAAGCCGAGTGGGTTTGGGTCTAGCCGAGTGGGTTTGGGTCTAGCCGAGTAGGTTTGGGTCTAGCCGAGTGGGTTTGGGTCGAGCCGAGTGGGTTTGGGTCTAGCCGAGTGGGTTTGGGTCTAGCCGAGTGGGTTTGGGTCTAGCCGAGTGGGTTTGGGTCTAGCCAAGTGGGTTTGGGTCTAGCGGAGTTGGTTAGGGTCTAGTGGAGTGGGTTTGGGTCCAGCCGAGTGGGTTTGGGTCTAGCCGAATGGGTTTGGGTCTACCCGAGTGCGTTTGGGTCTAGCCGAGTGGGTTTGGGTCTAGCCGAATGGGTTTGGGTCTAGCCGAGTGGGTTTGGGAGTAGCCGAGTGGGTTTGGGTCTAGCGGAGTGGGTTTGGGTCTAGCCGAGTGGGTTTGGGTCTAGCCGAGTGGGTTTGGGTCTGGCCGAGTTAGTTTGGGTGTTGCCAAGTGGGTTTGCGTCTAGCCGAGCAGGTTTGGGTCTAGCCGAGTGGGTTTGGGTCTAGCCGAGTTGGGTTGGGTCTAGCCGAGTGGGTTTGTGTCTAGCCGAGTGGGTTTGGGTCAAGCGGAGTTGGTATGGGTCTAGCGGAGTGGGTTTGGGTCTAGCGGAGTAGGTTTGGGTGTAGCCGAGTGGGTTTGGGTCTAGCCGAGTGGGTTTGGGTCTACCCGAGTGGGTTTGCGTCTAGCCGAGTGGGTTTGGGTCTAGACGAGTGGGTGTGGGTCTAGCCGAGTGGGTTTGGGTCTAGCCGAGTTGGTTTGGGTCTAGCCGAGTGGGTTTGGGTCTAGCCGAATGGGTTTGGGTCTATACGAGTGGATTTGCGTCTAGCCCAGTGGGTTTGGGTCTAGCCGAGTGGGTTTGGGTCTAGCGGAGTGGGTTTGGGTGTAGCCGAGTGGGTTTGGGTCTAGCCCAGTGGGTTTGGGTCTACCCGAGTGTGTTTGCGTCTAGCCGAGTGGGTTTGGGTCTATCGGAGTGGGTGTGGGTCTAGCCGAGTGGGTTTGGGTCTAGCCAAGTCGGTTTGGGTCTAGCCGAGTGGGTTTGGGTCTATACGAGTGGGTTTGCGTCTAGCCGAGTGGGTTTGGGTCTAGCCGAGTGGGTTTGGGTCTATCCATGTGGGTTTGGGTCTAGCCGAGTGGGTTAGGGTCTAGCGGAGTGGGTTTGGGTGTAGCCGCGTGGGTTTGGGTGTAGCCGAGTGGGTTTGGGTCTAGCCGAGTGGGTTTGGGTCTAGCCGAGTGGTTTTGGGTCTAGCCGAGTGGGTTTGGGTCTAGCGGAGTGGGTTTGGGTGTAGCCGAGTGGGTTTGGGTCTAGCCGAGTGGGTTTGGGTCTAGCCGACTGGGTTTGGGTCTAGCCGAGTGCGTTTGGGTCTTGCCGAGTGGGTTTGGGTCTAGCGGAGTGGGTTTGGGTGTAGCCGAGTGGGTTTGGGTCTAGCGGAGCGGGTTTGGGTGTAGCCGAGTGGGTTTGGGTCTAGCCGAGTGGGTTTGGGTCTAGCCGACTGGGTTTGGCTCTAGCCGAGTGGGTTTGGGTCTAGCCGAGTGGGTTTGGGTCTAGCCGAGTGGGTTTACGTCTAGCCGAGTGGGTTTGGGTCTAGCGGAGTGGGTTTGGGTGTAGCCGAGTGGGTTTGGGTCTAGCCGAGTGGGTTTGGGTGTAGCTGAGTGGGTGTGGGTCAAGCCGATTGGGTTTGGGTCTAGCCGAGTGGGTTTGGGTCTAGCCGAGTGGGTTTGGGTCTAGCCGAGTGGGTTTGGGTCTAGCCGAGTAGTTTTGGGCCTAGCCGAGTGTGTTTGGGTCTACCGGAGTGGGTTTGGGTGTAGCGGAGTGGGTTTGGGTGAGCTGAGTGGGTTTGGGACCAGCCGAGTGGGTTTGGGTCTAGCCGAGTTGGTTTGGGTCTAGCCGAATGGGTTTCGGTCTACCCGAGTGGGTTTGGGTCTAGCCAAGTGGGTTTGCTTCTAGCCGAATGGGTTTGGGTGTAGCCGAGTGGGTTTGGGTGCAGACGAGTGGGTTTGGGTCTAGCGGAGTGGGTTTGGGTGTAACCGAGTGGGTTTGGGTCTAGCCCAGTGGGTTTGGGTCTACCCGAGTGTGTTTGCGTCTAGCCGAGTGGGTTTGGGTCTAGCGGAGTGGGTGTGGGTCTAGCCGAGTGGGTTTGGGTCTAGCCAAGTCGGTTTGGGTCTAGCCGAGTGGGTTTGGGTCTATCCATGTGGGTTTGGGTCTAGCCGAGTGGGTTAGGGTCTAGCGGAGTGGGTTTGGGTGTAGCCGCGTGGGTTTGGGTGTAGCCGAGTGGGTTTGGGTCTATCCATGTGGGTTTGGGTCTAGCCGAGTGGGTTAGGGTCTAGCGGAGTGGGTTTGGGTGTAGCCGCGTGGGTTTGGGTGTAGCCGAGTGGGTTTGGGTCTAGCCGAGTGGGTTTGGGTCTAGCCGAGTGGGTTTGGGTCTAGCCGAGTGGGTTTGGGTCTAGCGGAGTGGGTTTGGGTGTAGCCGAGTGGGTTTGGGTCTAGCCGAGTGGGTTTGGGTCTAGCCGACTGGGTTTGGGTCTAGCCGAGTGCGTTTGGGTCTTGCCGAGTGGGTTTGGGTCTAGCGGAGTGGGTTTGGGTGTAGCCGAGTGGGTTTGGGTCTAGCGGAGCGGGTTTGGGTGTAGCCGAGTGGGTTTGGGTCTAGCCGAGTGGGTTTGGGTCTAGCCGACTGGGTTTGGCTCTAGCCGAGTGGGTTTGGGTCCAGCCGAGTGGGTTTGGGTCTAGCCGAGTGGGTTTACGTCTAGCCGAGTGGGTTTGGGTCTAGCGGAGTGGGTTTGGGTGTAGCCGAGTGGGTTTGGGTCTAGCCGAGTGGGTTTGGGTGTAGCTGAGTGGGTGTGGGTCAAGCCGATTGGGTTTGGGTCTAGCCGAGTGGGTTTGGGTCTAGCCGAGTGGGTTTGGGTCTAGCCGAGTGGGTTTGGGTCTAGCCGAGTAGTTTTGGGCCTAGCCGAGTGTGTTTGGGTCTACCGGAGTGGGTTTGGGTGTAGCGGAGTGGGTTTGGGTGAGCTGAGTGGGTTTGGGACCAGCCGAGTGGGTTTGGGTCTAGCCGAGTTGGTTTGGGTCTAGCCGAATGGGTTTCGGTCTACCCGAGTGGGTTTGGGTCTAGCCAAGTGGGTTTGCTTCTAGCCGAATGGGTTTGGGTCTAGCCGAGTGGGTTTGGGTGCAGACGAGTGGGTTTGGGTCTAGCGGAGTGGGTTTGGGTGTAACCGAATGGGTTTGGGTCTAGCCGAGTGGGTTTGGGTCCAGCCGAGTGGGTTTGGGTCTAGCCGAGTGGGTTTGGGTCTAGCCGAGTGGGTTTGGGTCTAGCCGAGTTGGTTTGGGTCTAGCCGAGTGGGTTTGCGTCTAGCCGAGTGGGTTTGTGTCTAGCGGAGTGGGTTTGGGTGTAACCGAGTGGGTTTGGGTCTAGCCCAGTGGGTTTGGGTCTACCCGAGTGTGTTTGCGTCTAGCCGAGTGGGTTTGGGTCTAGCGGAGTGGGTGTGGGTCTAGCCGAGTGGGTTTGGGTCTAGCCAAGTCGGTTTGGGTCTAGCCGAGTGGGTTTGGGTCTATACGAGTGGGTTTGCGTCTAGCCGAGTGGGTTTGGGTCTAGCCGAGTGGGTTTGGGTCTATCCATGTGGGTTTGGGTCTAGCCGAGTGGGTTAGGGTCTAGCGGAGTGGGTTTGGGTGTAGCCGCGTGGGTTTGGGTGTAGCCGAGTGGGTTTGGGTCTAGCCGAGTGGGTTTGGGTCTAGCCGAGTGGGTTTGGGTCTAGCCGAGTGGGTTTGGGTCTAGCGGAGTGGGTTTGGGTGTAGCCGAGTGGGTTTGGGTCTAGCCGAGTGGGTTTGGGTCTAGCCGACTGGGTTTGGGTCTAGCCGAGTGCGTTTGGGTCTTGCCGAGTGGGTTTGGGTCTAGCGGAGTGGGTTTGGGTGTAGCCGAGTGGGTTTGGGTCTAGCGGAGCGGGTTTGGGTGTAGCCGAGTGGGTTTGGGTCTAGCCGAGTGGGTTTGGGTCTAGCCGACTGGGTTTGGCTCTAGCCGAGTGGGTTTGGGTCCAGCCGAGTGGGTTTGGGTCTAGCCGAGTGGGTTTACGTCTAGCCGAGTGGGTTTGGGTCTAGCGGAGTGGGTTTGGGTGTAGCCGAGTGAGTTTGGGTCTAGCCGAGTGGGTTTGGGTGTAGCTGAGTGGGTGTGGGTCAAGCCGATTGGGTTTGGGTCTAGCCGAGTGGGTTTGGGTCTAGCCGAGTGGGTTTGGGTCTAGCCGAGTGGGTTTGGGTCTAGCCGAGTAGTTTTGGGCCTAGCCGAGTGTGTTTGGGTCTACCGGAGTGGGTTTGGGTGTAGCGGAGTGGGTTTGGGTGAGCTGAGTGGGTTTGGGACCAGCCGAGTGGGTTTGGGTCTAGCCGAGTTGGTTTGGGTCTAGCCGAATGGGTTTCGGTCTACCCGAGTGGGTTTGGGTCTAGCCAAGTGGGTTTGCTTCTAGCCGAATGGGTTTGGGTCTAGCCGAGTGGGTTTGGGTGCAGACGAGTGGGTTTGGGTCTAGCGGAGTGGGTTTGGGTGTAACCGAATGGGTTTGGGTCTAGCCGAGTGGGTTTGGGTCCAGCCGAGTGGGTTTGGGTCTAGCCGAGTGGGTTTGGGTCTAGCCGAGTGGGTTTGGGTCTAGCCGAGTTGGTTTGGGTCTAGCCGAGTGGGTTTGCGTCTAGCCGAGTGGGTTTGTGTCTAGCGGAGTGGGTTTGGGTCTAGCGGAGTGGGATTGGGTCTAGCCGAGTGGGTTTGGGTCTAGCCGAGTGGGTTTGGGTCTAGCGGAGTGGGTTAGGGTCTAGTGGAGTGGGTTTGGGTCCAGCCGAGTGGGTTTGGGTCTAGCCGAATGGGTTTGGGTCTACCCGAGTGCGTTTGGGTCTAGCCGAGTGGGTTTGGGTCTAGCCGAATGGGTTTGGGTCTAGCCGAATGGGTTTGGGTCTAGCCGAGTGGGTTTGGGTGTAGCCGAGTGGGTTTGGGTCTAGCGGAGTGGGTTTGGGTCTAGCCGAGTGGGTTTGGGTCTAGCCGAGTGGGTTTGGGTCTGGCCGAGTTAGTTTGGGTGTTGCCAAGTGGGTTTGGGTCTAGCCGAGCAGGTTTGGGTCTAGCCGAGTGGGTTTGGGTCTAGCCGAGTTGGTTTGGGTCTAGCCGAGTGGGTTTGGGTCTAGCCGAGTGGGTTTGGGTCAAGCGGAGTTGGTATGGGTCTAGCGGAGTGGGTTTGGGTCTAGCGGAGTGGGTTTGGGTGTAGCCGAGTGGGTTTGGGTCTTGCCGTGTGGGTTTGCATCTACCCGAGTGGGTTTGCGTCTAGCTGAGTGGGTTTGGGTCTAGCCGAGTGGGTGTGGGTCTAGCCGAGTGGGTTTGGGTCTAGCCAAGTGGGTTTGGGTCTAACCGAATGGGTTTGGGTCTATACGAGTGGATTTGCATCTAGCCGAGTGGGTTTGGGTCTAGCCGAGTGGGTTTGGGTCTAGCGGAGTGGGTTTGGGTGTAGCCGAGTGGGTTTGGGTCTAGCCCAGTGGGTTTGGGTCTACCCGAGTGGGTTTGAGTCCAGCCGAGTGGGTTTGGGTCTAGCCGAGTGGGTGTGGGTCTAGCCGAGTGGGTTTGGGTCTAGCCAAGTCGGTTTGGGTCTAGCCGAGTGGGTTTGGGTCTATCCATGTGGGTTTGGGTCTAGCCGAGTGGGTTAGGGTCTAGCGGAGTGGGTTTGGGTGTAGCCGCGTGGGTTTGGGTGTAGCCGAGTGGGTTTGGGTCTAGCCGAGTGGGTTTGGGACTAGCCGAGTGGGTTTGGGTCTAGCCGAGTGGATTTGGGTCTAGCGGAGTGGGTTTGGGTGTAGCCGAGTGGGTTTGGGTCTAGCCGAGTGGGTTTGGGTCTAGCCGACTGGGTTTGGGTCTAGCTGAGTGCGTTTGGGTCTTGCCGAGTGGGTTTGGGTCTAGCGGAGTGGGTTTGGGTGTATCCGAGTGGGTTTGGGTCTAACGGAGCGGGTTTGGGTGTAGCCGAGTGGGTTTGGGTCTAGCCGAGTGGGTTTGGGTCTAGCCGACTGGGTTTGGCTCTAGCCGAGTGGGTTTGGGTCTAGCCGAGTGGGTTTGGGTCTAGCCGAGTGGGTTTACGTCTAGCCGAGTGGGTTTGGGTCTAGCGGAGTGGGTTTGGGTGTAGCCGAGTGGGTTTGGGTCTAGCCGAGTGGGTTTGGGTGTAGCTGAGTGGGTGTGGGTCAAGCCGAGTGGGTTTGGGTCTAGCCGAGTGGGTTTGGGTCTAGCCGAGTGGGTTTGGGTCTAGCCGAGTGGGTTTGGGTCTAGCCGAGTGGTTTTGGGCCTAGCCGAGTGGGTTTGGGTCTACCGGAGTGGGTTTGGGTGCAGCGGAGTGGGTTTGGGTGAGCTGAGTGGGTTTGGGACCAGCCGAGTGGGTTTGGGTCTAGCCGAGTGGGTTTGGGTCTAGCCAAGTGGGTTTGGGTCGAGCCGAGTGGGTTTGGGTCTAGCCGAGTGGGTTTGGGTCTAGCCGAGTGGGTTTGGGTCTAGCCGAGTGGGTTTGGGTCTAGCCGAGTGGGTTTGGGTCTAGCGGAGTGGGTTACGGTCTAGTGGAGTGGGTTTGGGTCCAGCTGAGTGGGTTTGGGTCGAGCCGAATGGGTTTGGGTCTACCCGAGTGCGTTTGGGTCTAGCCGAGTGGGCTTGGGTCTAGCCGAATGGGTTTGGGTCTAGCCGAGTGGGTTTGGGAGTAGCCGAGTGGGTTTGGGTCTAGCGGAGTGGGTTTGGGTCTAGCCGAGTGGGTTTGGGTCTAGACGAGTGGGTTTGGGTCTGGCCGAGTTAGTTTGGGTGTTGCCAAGTGGGTTTGGGTCTAGCCGAGCAGATTTGGGTCTAGCCGAGTGGGTTTGGGTCTAGCCGAGTTGGTTTGGGTCTAGCCGAGTGGGTTTGGGTCTAGCCGAGTGGGTTTGGGTCAAGCGGAGTTGGTATGGGTCTAGCGGAGTGGGTTTGGGTCTAGCGGAGTAGGTTTGGGTGTAGCCGAGTGGGTTTGGGTCTAGCCGAGTGGGTTTGGGTCTACCCGAGTGGGATTGCGTCTAGCCGAGTGGGTTTGGGTCTAGCCGAGTGGGTGTGGGTCTAGCCGAGTGGGTTTGGGTCTAGCCAAGTGGGTTTGGGTCTAGCCGAATGGGTTTGGGTGTATACGAGTGGATTTGCGTCTAGCCGAGTGGGTTTGGGTCTAGCCGAGTGGGTTTGGGTCTAGCGGAGTGGGTTTGGGTGTAGCCGAGTGGGTTTGGGTCTAGCCCAGTGGGTTTGGGTCTACCCGAGTGGGTTTGCGTCTAGCCGAGTGGGTTTGGGTCTAGCGGAGTGGGTGTGGGTCTAGCCGAGTGGGTTTGGGTCTAGCCAAGTCGGTTTGGGTCTAGCCGAGTGGGTTTGGGTCTATACGAGAGGGTTTGCGTCTAGCCGAGTGGGTTTGGGTCTAGCCGAGTGGGTTTGGGTCTATCCATGTGGGTTTGGGTCTAGCCGAGTGGGTTAGGGTCTAGCGGAGTGGGTTTGTGTGTAGCCACGTAGGTTTGGGTGTAGCCGAGTGGGTTTGGGTCTAGCCGAGTGGGTTTGGGTCTAGCCGAGTGGGTTTGGGTCTAGCCGAGTGGGTTTGGGTCTAGCGGAGTGGGTTTGGGTGTAGCCGAGTGGGTTTGGGTCTAGCCGACTGGGTTTGGGTCTAGCCGAGTGCGTTTGGGTCTTGCCGAGTGGGTTTGGGTCTAGCGGAGTGGGTTTGGGTGTATCCGAGTGGGTTTGGGTCTAGCGGAGCGGGTTTGGGTGTAGCCGAGTGGGTTTGGGTCTAGCCGAGTGGGTTTGGGTCTAGCCGACTGGGTTTGGCTCTAGCCGAGTGGGTTTGGGTCTAGCCGAGTGGGTTTGGGTCTAGCCGAGTGGGTTTACGTCTAGCCGAGTGGGTTTGGGTCTAGCGGAGTGGGTTTGGGTGTAGCCGAGTGGGTTTGGGTCTAGCCGAGTGGGTTTGGGTGTAGCTGAGTGGGTGTGGGTCAAGCCGAGTGGGTTTGGGTCTAGCCGAGTGGGTTTGGGTCTAGCCGAGTGGGTTTGGGTCTAGCCAAGTGGGTTTGGGTCGAGCCGAGTGGGTTTGGGTCTAGCCGAGTGGGTTTGGGTCTAGCCGAGTGGGTTTGGGTCTAGCCGAGTGGGTTTGGGTCTAGCCGAGTGGGTTTGGGTCTAGCGGAGTGGGTTACGGTCTAGTGGAGTGGGTTTGGGTCCAGCCGAGTGGGTTTGGGTCGAGCCGAATGGGTTTGGGTCTACCCGAGTGCGTTTGGGTCTAGCCGAGTGGGCTTGGGTCTAGCCGAATGGGTTTGGGTCTAGCCGAGTGGGTTTGGGAGTAGCCGAGTGGGTTTGGGTCTAGCGGAGTGGGTTTGGGTCTAGCCGAGTGGGTTTGGGTCTAGACGAGTGGGTTTGGGTCTGGCCGAGTTAGTTTGGGTGTTGCCAAGTGGGTTTGGGTCTAGCCGAGCAGATTTGGGTCTAGCCGAGTGGGTTTGGGTCTAGCCGAGTTGGTTTGGGTCTAGCCGAGTGGGTTTGGGTCTAGCCGAGTGGGTTTGGGTCAAGCGGAGTTGGTATGGGTCTAGCGGAGTGGGTTTGGGTCTAGCGGAGTAGGTTTGGGTGTAGCCGAGTGGGTTTGGGTCTAGCCGAGTGGGTTTGGGTCTACCCGAGTGGGATTGCGTCTAGCCGAGTGGGTTTGGGTCTAGCCGAGTGGGTGTGGGTCTAGCCGAGTGGGTTTGGGTCTAGCCATGTGGGTTTGGGTCTAGCCGAATGGGTTTGGGTGTATACGAGTGGATTTGCGTCTAGCCGAGTGGGTTTGGGTCTAGCCGAGTGGGTTTGGGTCTAGCGGAGTGGGTTTGGGTGCAGCCGAGTGGGTTTGGGTCTAGCCCAGTGGGTTTGGGTCTACCCGAGTGGGTTTGCGTCTAGCCGAGTGGGTTTGGGTCTAGCGGAGTGGGTGTGGGTCTAGCCGAGTGGGTTTGGGTCTAGCCAAGTCGGTTTGGGTCTAGCCGAGTGGGTTTGGGTCTATACGAGAGGGTTTGCGTCTAGCCGAGTGGGTTTGGGTCTAGCCGAGTGGGTTTGGGTCTATCCATGTGGGTTTGGGTCTAGCCGAGTGGGTTAGGGTCTAGCGGAGTGGGTTTGTGTGTAGCCACGTAGGTTTGGGTGTAGCCGATTGGGTTTGGGTCTAGCCGAGTGGGTTTGGGTCTAGCCGAGTGGGTTTGGGTCTAGCCGAGTGGGTTTGGGTCTAGCGGAGTGGGTTTGGGTGTAGCCGAGTGGGTTTGGGTCTAGCCGACTGGGTTTGGGTCTAGCGGAGTGGGTTTGGGTCTATCCGAGTGGGTTTGGGTCTAGCGGAGCGGGTTTGGGTGTAGCCGAGTGGGTTTGGGTCTAGCCGAGTGGGTTTGGGTCTAGCCGACTGGGTTTGGCTCTAGCCGAGTGGGTTTGGGTCTAGCCGAGTGGGTTTGGGTCTAGCCGAGTGGGTTTACGTCTAGCCGAGTGGGTTTGGGTCTAGCGGAGTGGGTTTGGGTGTAGCCGAGTGGGTTTGGGTCTAGCCGAGTGGGTTTGGGTGTAGCTGAGTGGGTGTGGGTCAAGCCGAGTGGGTTTGGGTCTAGCCGAGTGGGTTTGGGTCTAGCCGAGTGGGTTTGGGTCTGGCCGAGTGGGTTTGGGTCTAGCCGAGTGGTTTTGGGCCTAGCCCAGTGGGTTTGGGTCTACCGGAGTGGGTTTGGGTGCAGCGGAGTGGGTTTGGGTGAGCTGAGTGGGTTTGGGACCAGCCGAGTGGGTTTGGGTCTAGCCGAGTGGGTTTGGGTCTAGCCAAGTGGGTTTGGGTCGAGCCGAGTGGGTTTGGGTCTAGCCGAGTGGGTTTGGGTCTAGCCGAGTGGGTTTGGGTCTAGCCGAGTGGGTTTGGGTCTAGCCGAGTGGGTTTGGGTCTAGCGGAGTGGGTTAGGGTCTAGTGGAGTGGGTTTGGGTCCAGCCGAGTGGGTTTGGGTCTAGCCGAATGGGTTTGGGTCTACCCGAGTGCGTTTGGGTCTAGCCGAGTGGGCTTGGGTCTAGCCGAATGGGTTTGGGTCTAGCCGAGTGGGTTTGGGAGTAGCCGAGTGGGTTTGTGTCTAGCGGAGTGGGTTTGGGTCTAGCCGAGTGGGTTTGGGTCTAGACGAGTGGGTTTGGGTCTGGCCGAGTTAGTTTGGGTGTTGCGAAGCGGGTTTGGGTCTAGCCGAGCAGATTTGGGTCTAGCCGAGTGGGTTTGGGTCTAGCCGAGTTGGTTTGGGTCTAGCCGAGTGGGTTTGGATCTAGCCGAGTGGGTTTGGGTCAAGCGGAGTTGGTATGGGTCTAGCGGAGTGGGTTTGGGTCTAGCGGAGTAGGTTTGGGTGTAGCCGAGTGGGTTTGGGTCTAGCCGAGTGGGTTTGGGTCTACCCGAGTGGGTTTGCGTCTAGCCGAGTGGGTTTGGGTCTAGCCGAGTGGGTGTGGGTCTAGCCGAGTGGGTTTGGGTCTAGCCAAGTGGGTTTGGGTCTAGCCGAATGGGTTTGGGTGTATACGAGTGGATTTGCGTCTAGCCGAGTGGGTTTGGGTCTAGCCGAGTGGGTTTGGGTCTAGCGGAGTGGGTTTGGGTGTAGCCGAGTGGGTTTGGGTCTAGCCCAGTGGGTTTGGGTCTACCCGAGTGGGTTTGCGTCTAGCCGAGTGGGTTTGGGTCTAGCCGAGTGGGTGTGGGTCTAGCCGAGTGGGTTTGGGTCTAGCCAAGTCGGTTTGGGTCTAGCCGAGTGGGTTTGGGTCTATCCATGTGGGTTTGGGTCTAGCCGAGTGGGTTAGGGTCTAGCGGAGTGGGTTTGGGTGTAGCCGCGTGGGTTTGGGTGTAGCCGAGTGGGTTTGGGTCTAGCCGAGTGGGTTTGGGTCTAGCCGAGTGGGTTTGGGTCTAGCCGAGTGGATTTGGGTCTAGCGGAGTGGGTTTGGGTGTAGCCGAGTGGGTTTGGGTCTAGCCGAGTGGGTTTGGGTCTAGCCGACTGGGTTTGGGTCTAGCCGAGTGCGTTTGGGTCTTGCCGAGTGGGTTTGGGTCTAGCGGAGTGGGTTTGGGTGTATCCGAGTGGGTTTGGGTCTAGCGGAGCGGGTTTGGGTGTAGCCGAGTGGGTTTGGGTCTAGCCGAGTGGGTTTGGGTCTAGCCGACTGGGTTTGGCTCTAGCCGAGTGGGTTTGGGTCTAGCCGAGTGGGTTTGGGTCTAGCCGAGTGGGTTTACGTCTAGCCGAGTGGGTTTGGGTCTAGCGGAGTGGGTTTGGGTGTAGCCGAGTGGGTTTGGGTCTAGCCGAGTGGGTTTGGGTGTAGCTGAGTGGGTGTGGGTCAAGCCGAGTGGGTTTGGGTCTAGCCGAGTGGGTTAGGGTCTAGCCGAGTGGGTTTGGGTCTAGCCGAGTGGGTTTGGGTCTAGCCGAGTGGTTTTGGGCCTAGCCGAGTGGGTTTGGGTCTACCGGAGTGGGTTTGGGTGCAGCGGAGTGGGTTTGGGTGAGCTGAGTGGGTTTGGGACCAGCCGAGTGGGTTTGGGTCTAGCCGAGTGGGTTTGGGTCTAGCCAAGTGGGTTTGGGTCGAGCCGAGTGGGTTTGGGTCTAGCCGAGTGGGTTTGGGTCTAGCCGAGTGGGTTTGGGTCTAGCCGAGTGGGTTTGGGTCTAGCCGAGTGGGTTTGGGTCTAGCGGAGTGGGTTACGGTCTAGTGGAGTGGGTTTGGGTCCAGCCGAGTGGGTTTGGGTGTAGCCGAATGGGTTTGGGTCTACCCGAGTGCGTTTGGGTCTAGCCGAGTGGGCTTGGGTCTAGCCGAATGGGTTTGGGTCTAGCCGAGTGGGTTTGGGAGTAGCCGAGTGGGTTTGGGTCTAGCGGAGTGGGTTTGGGTCTAGCCGAGTGGGTTTGGGTCTAGACGAGTGGGTTTGGGTCTGGCCGAGTTAGTTTGGGTGTTGCCAAGTGGGTTTGGGTCTAGCCGAGCAGATTTGGGTCTAGCCGAGTGGGTTTGGGTCTAGCCGAGTTGGTTTGGGTCTAGCCGAGTGGGTTTGGGTCTAGCCGAGTGGGTTTGGGTCAAGCGGAGTTGGTATGGGTCTAGCGGAGTGGGTTTGGGTCTAGCGGAGTAGGTTTGGGTGTAGCCGAGTGGGTTTGGGTCTAGCCGAGTGGGTTTGGGTCTACCCGAGTGGGATTGCGTCTAGCCGAGTGGGTTTGGGTCTAGCCGAGTGGGTGTGGGTCTAGCCGAGTGGGTTTGGGTCTAGCCAAGTGGGTTTGGGTCTAGCCGAATGGGTTTGGGTGTATACGAGTGGATTTGCGTCTAGCCGAGTGGGTTTGGGTCTAGCCGAGTGGGTTTGGGTCTAGCGGAGTGGGTTTGGGTGTAGCCGAGTGGGTTTGGGTCTAGCCCAGTGGGTTTGGGTCTACCCGAGTGGGTTTGCGTCTAGCCGAGTGGGTTTGGGTCTAGCGGAGTGGGTGTGGGTCTAGCCGAGTGGGTTTGGGTCTAGCCAAGTCGGTTTGGGTCTAGCCGAGTGGGTTTGGGTCTATACGAGTGGGTTTGCGTCTAGCCGAGTGGGTTTGGGTCTAGCCGAGTGGGTTTGGGTCTATCCATGTGGGTTTGGGTCTAGCCGAGTGGGTTAGGGTCTAGCGGAGTGGGTTTGTGTGTAGCCGCGTAGGTTTGGGTGTAGCCGAGTGGGTTTGGGTCTAGCCGAGTGGGTTTGGGTCTAGCCGAGTGGGTTTGGGTCTAGCCGAGTGGGTTTGGGTCTAGCGGAGTGGGTTTGGGTGTAGCCGAGTGGGTTTGGGTCTAGCCGACTGGGTTTGGGTCTAGCCGAGTGCGTTTGGGTCTTGCCGAGTGGGTTTGGGTCTAGCGGAGTGGGTTTGGGTGTATCCGAGTGGGTTTGGGTCTAGCGGAGCGGGTTTGGGTGTAGCCGAGTGGGTTTGGGTCCAGCCGAGTGGGTTTGGGTCTAGCCGACTGGGTTTGGCTCTAGCCGAGTGGGTTTGGGTCTAGCCGAGTGGGTTTGGGTCTAGCCGAGTGGGTTTACGTCTAGCCGAGTGGGTTTGGGTCTAGCGGAGTGGGTTTGGGTGTAGCCGAGTGGGTTTGGGTCTAGCCGAGTGGGTTTGGGTGTAGCCGAGTGGGTGTGGGTCAAGCCGAGTGGGTTTGGGTCTAGCCGAGTGGGTTTGGGTCTAGCCGAGTGGGTTTGGGTCTAGCCGAGTGGGTTTGGGTCTAGCCGAGTGGTTTTGGGCCTAGCCGAGTGGGTTTGGGTCTACCGGAGTGGGTTTGGGTGCAGCGGAGTGGGTTTGGGTGAGCTGAGTGGGTTTGGGACCAGCCGAGTGGGTTTGGGTCTAGCCGAGTGGGTTTGGGTCCAGCCAAGTGGGTTTGGGTCGAGCCGAGTGGGTTTGGGTCTAGCCGAGTGGGTTTGGGTCTAGCCGAGTGGGTTTGGGTCTAGCCGAGTGGGTTTGGGTCTAGCCGAGTGGGTTTGGGTCTAGCGGAGTGGGTTAGGGTCTAGTGGAGTGGGTTTGTGTCCAGCCGAGTGGGTTTGGGTCTGGCCGAATGGGTTTGGGTCTACCCGAGTGCGTTTGGGTCTAGCCGAGTGGGCTTGGGTCTAGCCGAATGGGTTTGGGTCTAGCCGAGTGGGTTTGGGAGTAGCCGAGTGGGTTTGTGTCTAGCGGAGTGGGTTTGGGTCTAGCCGAGTGGGTTTGGGTCTAGACGAGTGGGTTTGGGTCTGGCCGAGTTAGTTTGGGTGTTGCGAAGCGGGTTTGGGTCTAGCCGAGCAGATTTGGGTCTAGCCGAGTGGGTTTGGGTCTAGCCGAGTTGGTTTGGGTCTAGCCGAGTGGGTTTGGATCTAGCCGAGTGGGTTTGTGTCAAGCGGAGTTGGTATGGGTCTAGCGGAGTGGGTTTGGGTCTATCGGAGTAGGTTTGGGTGTAGCCGAGTGGGTTTGGGTCTAGCCGAGTGGGTTTGGGTCTACCCGAATGGGTTTGGGTCTATACGAGTGGATTTGCGTCTAGCCGAGTGGGTTTGGGTCTAGCCGAGTGGGTTTGGGTCTAGCGGAGTGGGTTTGGGTGTAGCCGAGTGGGTTTGGGTCTAGCCCAGTGGGTTTGGGTCTACCCGAGTGGGTTTGCGTCTAGCCGAGTGGGTTTGGGTCTAGCCGAGTGGGTGTGGGTCTAGCCGAGTGGGTTTGGGTCTAGCCAAGTCGGTTTGGGTCTAGCCGAGTGGGTTTGGGTCTATCCATGTGGGTTTGGGTCTAGCCGAGTGGGTTAGGGTCTAGCGGAGTGGGTTTGGGTGTAGCCGCGTGGGTTTGGGTGTAGCCGAGTGGGTTTGGGTCTAGCCGAGTGGGTTTGGGTCTAGCCGAGTGGGTTTGGGTCTAGCCGAGTGGATTTGGGTCTAGCGGAGTGGGTTTGGGTGTAGCCGAGTGGGTTTGGGTCTAGCCGAGTGGGTTTGGGTCTAGCCGACTGGGTTTGGGTCTAGCCGAGTGCGTTTGGGTCTTGCCGAGTGGGTTTGGGTCTAGCGGAGTGGGTTTGGGTGTATCCGAGTGGGTTTGGGTCTAGCGGAGCGGGTTTGGGTGTAGCCGAGTGGGTTTGGGTCTAGCCGAGTGGGTTTGGGTCTAGCCGACTGGGTTTGGCTCTAGCCGAGTGGGTTTGGGTCTAGCCGAGTGGGTTTGGGTCTAGCCGAGTGGGTTTACGTCTAGCCGAGTGGGTTTGGGTCTAGCGGAGTGGGTTTGGGTATAGCCGAGTGGGTTTGGGTCTAGCCGAGTGGGTTTGGGTGTAGCTGAGTGGGTGTGGGTCAAGCCGAGTGGGTTTGGGTCTAGCCGAGTGGGTTTGGGTCTAGCCGAGTGGGTTTGGGTCTAGCCGAGTGGGTTTGGGTCTAGCCGAGTGGTTTTGGGCCTAGCCGAGTGGGTTTGGGTCTACCGGAGTGGGTTTGGGTGCAGCGGAGTGGATTTGGGTGAGCTGAGTGGGTTTGGGACCAGCCGAGTGGGTTTGGGTCTAGCCGAGTGGGTTTGGGTCTAGCCAAGTGGGTTTGGGTCGAGCCGAGTGGGTTTGGGTCTAGCCGAGTGGGTTTGGGTCTAGCCGAGTGGGTTTGGGTCTAGCCGAGTGGGTTTGGGTCTAGCCGAGTGGGTTTGGGTCTAGCCGAGTGGGTTACGGTCTAGTGGAGTGGGTTTGGGTCCAGCCGAGTGGGTTTGGGTCTAGCCGAATGGGTTTGGGTCTACCCGAGTGCGTTTGGGTCTAGCCGAGTGGGCTTGGATCTAGCCGAATGGGTTTGGGTCTAGCCGAGTGGGTTTGGGAGTAGCCGAGTGGGTTTGGGTCTAGCGGAGTGGGTTTGGGTCTAGCCGAGTGGGTTTGGGTCTAGACGAGTGGGTTTGGGTCTGGCTGAGTTAGTTTGGGTGTTGCCAAGTGGGTTTGGGTCTAGCCGAGCAGATTTGGGTCTAGCCGAGTGGGTTTGGGTCTAGCCGAGTTGGTTTGGGTCTAGCCGAGTGGGTTTGGGTCTAGCCGAGTGGGTTTGGGTCAAGCGGAGTTGGTATGGTTCTAGCGGAGTGGGTTTGGGTCTAGCGGAGTAGGTTTGGGTGTAGCCGAGTGGGTTTGGGTCTAGCCGAGTGGGTTTGGGTCTACCCGAGTGGGATTGCGTCTAGCCGAGTGGGTTTGGGTCTAGCCGAGTGGGTGTGGGTCTAGCCAAGTGGGTTTGGGTCTAGCCGAATGGGTTTGGGTGTATACGAGTGGATTTGCGTCTAGCCGAGTGGGTTTGGGTCTAGCCGAGTGGGTTTGGGTCTAGCGGAGTGGGTTTGGGTGTAGCCGAGTGGGTTTGGGTCTAGCCCAGTGGGTTTGGGTCTACCCGAGTGGGTTTGCGTCTAGCCGAGTGGGTTTGGGTCTAGCGGAGTGGGTGTGGGTCTAGCCGAGTGGGTTTGGGTCTAGCCAAGTCGGTTTGGGTCTAGCCGAGTGGGTTTGGGTCTATACGAGTGGGTTTGCGTCTAGCCGAGTGGGTTTGGGTCTAGCCGAGTGGGTTTGGGTCTATCCATGTGGGTTTGGGTCTAGCCGAGTGGGTTAGGGTCTAGCGGAGTGAGTTTGTGTGTAGCCGCGTAGGTTTGGGTGTAGCCGAGTGGGTTTGGGTCTAGCCGAGTGGGTTTGGGTCTAGCCGAGTGGGTTTGGGTCTAGCCGAGTGGGTTTGGGTCTAGCGGAGTGGGTTTGGGTGTAGCCGAGTGGGTTTGGGTCTAGCCGACTGGGTTTGGGTCTAGCCGAGTGCGTTTGGGTCTTGCCGAGTGGGTTTGGGTCTAGCGGAGTGGGTTTGGGTGTATCCGAGTGGGTTTGGGTCTAGCGGAGCGGGTTTGGGTGTAGCCGAGTGGGTTTGGGTCTAGCCGAGTGGGTTTGGGTCTAGCCGAGTGGGTTTGGGTCTAGCGGAGTGGGTTAGGGTCTAGTGGAGTGGGTTTGGGTCCAGCCGAGTGGGTTTGGGTCTAGCCGAATGGGTTTGGGTCTACCCGAGTGCGTTTGGGTCTAGCCGAGTGGGCTTGGGTCTAGCCGAATGGGTTTGGGTCTAGCCGAGTGGGTTTGGGAGTAGCCGAGTGGGTTTGTGTCTAGCGGAGTGGGTTTGGGTCTAGCCGAGTGGGTTTGGGTCTAGCCCAGTGGGTTTGGGTCTACCCGAGTGGGTTTGAGTCTAGCCGAGTGGGTTTGGGTCTAGCCGAGTGGGTGTGGGTCTAGCCGAGTGGGTTTGGGTCTAGCCAAGTCGGTTTGGGTCTAGCCGAGTGGGTTTGGGTCTATCCATGTGGGTTTGGGTCTATCCATGTGGGTTTGGGTCTAGCCGAGTGGGTTAGGGTCTAGCGGAGTGGGTTTGGGGGTAGCCGCGTGGGTTTGGGTGTAGCCGAGTGGGTTTGGGTCTAGCCGAGTGGGTTTGGGACTAGCCGAGTGGGTTTGGGTCTAGCCGAGTGGATTTGGGTCTAGCGGAGTGGGTTTGGGTGTAGCCGAGTGGGTTTGGGTCTAGCCGAGTGGGTTTGGGTCTAGACGACTGGGTTTGGGTCTAGCCGAGTGCGTTTGGGTCTTGCCGAGTGGGTTTGGGTCTAGCGGAGTGGGTTTGGGTGTATCCGAGTGGGTTTGGGTCTAGCGGAGCGGGTTTGGGTGTAGCCGAGTGGGTTTGGGTCTAGCCGAGTGGGTTTGGGTCTAGCCGACTGGGTTTGGCTCTAGCCGAGTGGGTTTGGGTCTAGCCGAGTGGGTTTGGGTCTAGCCGAGTGGGTTTACGTCTAGCCGAGTGGGTTTGGGTCTAGCGGAGTGGGTTTGGGTGTAGCCGAGTGGGTTTGGGTCTAGCCGAGTGGGTTTGGGTGTAGCTGAGTGGGTGTGGGTCAAGCCGAGTGGGTTTGGGTCTAGCCGAGTGGGTTTGGGTCTAGCCGAGTGGGTTTGGGTCTAGCCGAGTGGGTTTGGGTCTAGCCGAGTGGTTTTGGGCCTAGCCGAGTGGGTTTGGGTCTACCGGAGTGGGTTTGGGTGCAGCGGAGTGGGTTTGGGTGAGCTGAGTGGGTTTGGGACCAGCCGAGTGGGTTTGGGTCTAGCCGAGTGGGTTTGGGTCTAGCCAAGTGGGTTTGGGTCGAGCCGAGTGGGTTTGGGTCTAGCCGAGTGGGTTTGGGTCTAGCCGAGTGGGTTTGGGTCTAGCCGAGTGGGTTTGGGTCTAGCCGAGTGGGTTTGGGTCTAGCGGAGTGGGTTAGGGTCTAGTGGAGTGGGTTTGGGTCCAGCCGAGTGGGTTTGGGTCTAGCCGAATGGGTTTGGGTCTACCCGAGTGCGTTTGGGTCTAGCCGAGTGGGCTTGGGTCTAGCCGAATGGGTTTGGGTCTAGCCGAGTGGGTTTGGGAGTAGCCGAGTGGGTTTGTGTCTAGCGGAGTGGGTTTGGGTCTAGCCGAGTGGGTTTGGGTCTAGACGATGTGGGTTTGGGTCTATCCATGTGGGTTTGGGTCTAGCCGAGTGGGTTAGGGTCTAGCGGAGTGGGTTTGGGTGTAGCCGCGTGGGTTTGGGTGTAGCCGAGTGGGTTTGGGTCTAGCCGAGTGGGTTTGGGACTAGCCGAGTGGGTTTGGGTCTAGCCGAGTGGATTTGGGTCTAGCGGAGTGGGTTTGGGTGTAGCCGAGTGGGTTTGGGTCTAGCCGAGTGGGTTTGGGTCTAGACGACTGGGTTTGGGTCTAGCCGAGTGCGTTTGGGTCTTGCCGAGTGGGTTTGGGTCTAGCGGAGTGGGTTTGGGTGTATCCGAGTGGGTTTGGGTCTAGCGGAGCGGGTTTGGGTGTAGCCGAGTGGGTTTGGGTCTAGCCGAGTGGGTTTGGGTCTAGCCGAGTGGGTTTGGGTCTAGCGGAGTGGGTTAGGGTCTAGTGGAGTGGGTTTGGGTCCAGCCGAGTGGGTTTGGGTCTAGCCGAATGGGTTTGGGTCTACCCGAGTGCGTTTGGGTCTAGCCGAGTGGGCTTGGGTCTAGCCGAATGGGTTTGGGTCTAGCCGAGTGGGTTTGGGAGTAGCCGAGTGGGTTTGTGTCTAGCGGAGTGGGTTTGGGTCTAGCCGAGTGGGTTTGGGTCTAGCCCAGTGGGTTTGGGTCTACCCGAGTGGGTTTGAGTCTAGCCGAGTGGGTTTGGGTCTAGCCGAGTGGGTGTGGGTCTAGCCGAGTGGGTTTGGGTCTAGCCAAGTCGGTTTGGGTCTAGCCGAGTGGGTTTGGGTCTATCCATGTGGGTTTGGGTCTATCCATGTGGGTTTGGGTCTAGCCGAGTGGGTTAGGGTCTAGCGGAGTGGGTTTGGGGGTAGCCGCGTGGGTTTGGGTGTAGCCGAGTGGGTTTGGGTCTAGCCGAGTGGGTTTGGGACTAGCCGAGTGGGTTTGGGTCTAGCCGAGTGGATTTGGGTCTAGCGGAGTGGGTTTGGGTGTAGCCGAGTGGGTTTGGGTCTAGCCGAGTGGGTTTGGGTCTAGACGACTGGGTTTGGGTCTAGCCGAGTGCGTTTGGGTCTTGCCGAGTGGGTTTGGGTCTAGCGGAGTGGGTTTGGGTGTATCCGAGTGGGTTTGGGTCTAGCGGAGCGGGTTTGGGTGTAGCCGAGTGGGTTTGGGTCTAGCCGAGTGGGTTTGGGTCTAGCCGACTGGGTTTGGCTCTAGCCGAGTGGGTTTGGGTCTAGCCGAGTGGGTTTGGGTCTAGCCGAGTGGGTTTACGTCTAGCCGAGTGGGTTTGGGTCTAGCGGAGTGGGTTTGGGTGTAGCCGAGTGGGTTTGGGTCTAGCCGAGTGGGTTTGGGTGTAGCTGAGTGGGTGTGGGTCAAGCCGAGTGGGTTTGGGTCTAGCCGAGTGGGTTTGGGTCTAGCCGAGTGGGTTTGGGTCTAGCCGAGTGGGTTTGGGTCTAGCCGAGTGGTTTTGGGCCTAGCCGAGTGGGTTTGGGTCTACCGGAGTGGGTTTGGGTGCAGCGGAGTGGGTTTGGGTGAGCTGAGTGGGTTTGGGACCAGCCGAGTGGGTTTGGGTCTAGCCGAGTGGGTTTGGGTCTAGCCAAGTGGGTTTGGGTCGAGCCGAGTGGGTTTGGGTCTAGCCGAGTGGGTTTGGGTCTAGCCGAGTGGGTTTGGGTCTAGCCGAGTGGGTTTGGGTCTAGCCGAGTGGGTTTGGGTCTAGCGGAGTGGGTTAGGGTCTAGTGGAGTGGGTTTGGGTCCAGCCGAGTGGGTTTGGGTCTAGCCGAATGGGTTTGGGTCTACCCGAGTGCGTTTGGGTCTAGCCGAGTGGGCTTGGGTCTAGCCGAATGGGTTTGGGTCTAGCCGAGTGGGTTTGGGAGTAGCCGAGTGGGTTTGTGTCTAGCGGAGTGGGTTTGGGTCTAGCCGAGTGGGTTTGGGTCTAGACGATGTGGGTTTGGGTCTATCCATGTGGGTTTGGGTCTAGCCGAGTGGGTTAGGGTCTAGCGGAGTGGGTTTGGGTGTAGCCGCGTGGGTTTGGGTGTAGCCGAGTGGGTTTGGGTCTAGCCGAGTGGGTTTGGGACTAGCCGAGTGGGTTTGGGTCTAGCCGAGTGGATTTGGGTCTAGCGGAGTGGGTTTGGGTGTAGCCGAGTGGGTTTGGGTCTAGCCGAGTGGGTTTGGGTCTAGACGACTGGGTTTGGGTCTAGCCGAGTGCGTTTGGGTCTTGCCGAGTGGGTTTGGGTCTAGCGGAGTGGGTTTGGGTGTATCCGAGTGGGTTTGGGTCTAGCGGAGCGGGTTTGGGTGTAGCCGAGTGGGTTTGGGTCTAGCCGAGTGGGTTTGGGTCTAGCCGACTGGGTTTGGCTCTAGCCGAGTGGGTTTGGGTCTAGCCGAGTGGGTTTGGGTCTAGCCGAGTGGGTTTACGTCTAGCCGAGTGGGTTTGGGTCTAGCGGAGTGGGTTTGGGTGTAGCCGAGTGGGTTTGGGTCTAGCCGAGTGGGTTTGGGTGTAGCTGAGTGGGTGTGGGTCAAGCCGAGTGGGTTTGGGTCTAGCCGAGTGGGTTTGGGTCTAGCCGAGTGGGTTTGGGTCTAGCCGAGTGGGTTTGGGTCTAGCCGAGTGGTTTGGGGCCTAGCCGAGTGGGTTTGGGTCTACCGGAGTGGGTTTGGGTGCAGCGGAGTGGGTTTGGGTGAGCTGAGTGGGTTTGGGACCAGCCGAGTGGGTTTGGGTCTAGCCGAGTGGGTTTGGGTCTAGCCAAGTGGGTTTGGGTCGAGCCGAGTGGGTTTGGGTCTAGCCGAGTGGGTTTGGGTCTAGCCGAGTGGGTTTGGGTCTAGCCGAGTGGGTTTGGGTCTAGCCGAGTGGGTTTGGGTCTAGCGGAGTGGGTTAGGGTCTAGTGGAGTGGGTTTGGGTCCAGCCGAGTGGGTTTGGGTCTAGCCGAATGGGTTTGGGTCTACCCGAGTGCGTTTGGGTCTAGCCGAGTGGGCTTGGGTCTAGCCGAATGGGTTTGGGTCTAGCCGAGTGGGTTTGGGAGTAGCCGAGTGGGTTTGTGTCTAGCGGAGTGGGTTTGGGTCTAGCCGAGTGGGTTTGGGTCTAGACGAGTGGGTTTGGGTCTGGCCGAGTTAGTTTGGGTGTTGCGAGTTGGTTTGGGTCTAGCCGAGTGGGTTTGGATCTAGCCGAGTGGGTTTGGGTCAAGCGGAGTTGGTATGGGTCTAGCGGAGTGGGTTTGGGTCTAGCGGAGTAGGTTTGGGTGTAGCCGAGTGGGTTTGGGTCTAGCCGAGTGGGTTTGGGTCTACCCGAGTGGGTTTGCGTCTAGCCGAGTGGGTTTGGGTCTAGCCGAGTGGGTGTGGGTCTAGCCGAGTGGGTTTGGGTCTAGCCAAGTGGGTTTGGGTCTAGCCAAATGGGTTTGGGTGTATACGAGTGGATTTGCGTCTAGCCGAGTGGGTTTGGGTCTAGCCGAGTGGGTTTGGGTCTAACGGAGTGGGTTTGGGTGTAGCCGAGTGGGTTTGGGTCTAGCCCAGTGGGTTTGGGTCTACCCGAGTGGGTTTGCGTCTAGCCGAGTGGGTTTGGGTCTAGCCGAGTGGGTGTGGGTCTAGCCGAGTGGGTTTGGGTCTAGCCAAGTCGGTTTGGGTCTAGCCGAGTGGGTTTGGGTCTATCCATGTGGGTTTGGGTCTAGCCGAGTGGGTTAGGGTCTAGCGGAGTGGGTTTGGGTGTAGCCGCGTGGGTTTGGGTGTAGCCGAGTGGGTTTGGGTCTAGCCGAGTGGTTTGGGGCCTAGCCGAGTGGGTTTGGGTCTACCGGAGTGGGTTTGGGTGCAGCGGAGTGGGTTTGGGTGAGCTGAGTGGGTTTGGGACCAGCCGAGTGGGTTTGGGTCTAGCCGAGTGGGTTTGGGTCTAGCCAAGTGGGTTTGGGTCGAGCCGAGTGGGTTTGGGTCTAGCCGAGTGGGTTTGGGTCTAGCCGAGTGGGTTTGGGTCTAGCCGAGTGGGTTTGGGTCTAGCCGAGTGGGTTTGGGTCTAGCGGAGTGGGTTAGGGTCTAGTGGAGTGGGTTTGGGTCCAGCCGAGTGGGTTTGGGTCTAGCCGAATGGGTTTGGGTCTACCCGAGTGCGTTTGGGTCTAGCCGAGTGGGCTTGGGTCTAGCCGAATGGGTTTGGGTCTAGCCGAGTGGGTTTGGGAGTAGCCGAGTGGGTTTGTGTCTAGCGGAGTGGGTTTGGGTCTAGCCGAGTGGGTTTGGGTCTAGACGAGTGGGTTTGGGTCTGGCCGAGTTAGTTTGGGTGTTGCGAAGCGGGTTTGGGTCTAGCCGAGCAGATTTGGGTCTAGCCGAGTGGGTTTGGGTCTAGCCGAGTTGGTTTGGGTCTAGCCGAGTGGGTTTGGATCTAGCCGAGTGGGTTTGGGTCAAGCGGAGTTGGTATGGGTCTAGCGGAGTGGGTTTGGGTCTAGCGGAGTAGGTTTGGGTGTAGCCGAGTGGGTTTGGGTCTAGCCGAGTGGGTTTGGGTCTACCCGAGTGGGTTTGCGTCTAGCCGAGTGGGTTTGGGTCTAGCCGAGTGGGTGTGGGTCTAGCCGAGTGGGTTTGGGTCTAGCCAAGTGGGTTTGGGTCTAGCGGAGTGGGTTTGGGTGTATCCGAGTGGGTTTGGGTCTAGCGGAGCGGGTTTGGGTGTAGCCGAGTGGGTTTGGGTCTAGCCGAGTGGGTTTGGGTCTAGCCGAGTGGGTTTGGGTCTAGCGGAGTGGGTTAGGGTCTAGTGGAGTGGGTTTGGGTCCAGCCGAGTGGGTTTGGGTCTAGCCGAATGGGTTTGGGTCTACCCGAGTGCGTTTGGGTCTAGCCGAGTGGGCTTGGGTCTAGCCGAATGGGTTTGGGTCTAGCCGAGTGGGTTTGGGAGTAGCCGAGTGGGTTTGTGTCTAGCGGAGTGGGTTTGGGTCTAGCCGAGTGGGTTTGGGTCTAGCCCAGTGGGTTTGGGTCTACCCGAGTGGGTTTGAGTCTAGCCGAGTGGGTTTGGGTCTAGCCGAGTGGGTGTGGGTCTAGCCGAGTGGGTTTGGGTCTAGCCAAGTGGGTTTGGGTCTAGCGGAGTGGGTTTGGGTCTATCCATGTGGGTTTGGGTCTAGCGGAGCGGGTTTGGGTGTAGCCGAGTGGGTTTGGGTCTAGCCGAGTGGGTTTGGGTCTAGCCGAGTGGGTTTGGGTCTAGCGGAGTGGGTTATTGTCTAGTGGAGTGGGTTTGGGTCCAGCCGAGTGGGTTTGGGTCTAGCCGAATGGGTTTGGGTCTACCCGAGTGCGTTTGGGTCTAGCCGAGTGGGCTTGGGTCTAGCCGAATGGGTTTGGGTCTAGCCGAGTGGGTTTGGGAGTAGCCGAGTGGGTTTGTGTCTAGCGGAGTGGGTTTGGGTCTAGCCGAGTGGGTTTGGGTCTAGCCCAGTGGGTTTGGGTCTACCCGAGTGGGTTTGAGTCTAGCCGAGTGGGTTTGGGTCTAGCCGAGTGGGTGTGGGTCTAGCCGAGTGGGTTTGGGTCTAGCCAAGTCGGTTTGGGTCTAGCCGAGTGGGTTTGGGTCTATCCATGTGGGTTTGGGTCTATCCATGTGGGTTTGGGTCTAGCCGAGTGGGTTAGGGTCTAGCGGAGTGGGTTTGGGTGTAGCCGCGTGGGTTTGGGTGTAGCCGAGTGGGTTTGGGTCTAGCCGAGTGGGTTTGGGACTAGCCGAGTGGGTTTGGGTCTAGCCGAGTGGATTTGGGTCTAGCGGAGTGGGTTTGGGTGTAGCCGAGTGGGTTTGGGTCTAGCCGAGTGGGTTTGGGTCTAGACGACTGGGTTTGGGTCTAGCCGAGTGCGTTTGGGTCTTGCCGAGTGGGTTTGGGTCTAGCGGAGTGGGTTTGGGTGTATCCGAGTGGGTTTGGGTCTAGCGGAGCGGGTTTGGGTGTAGCCGAGTGGGTTTGGGTCTAGCCGAGTGGGTTTGGGTCTAGCCGACTGGGTTTGGCTCTAGCCGAGTGGGTTTGGGTCTAGCCGAGTGGGTTTGGGTCTAGCCGAGTGGGTTTACGTCTAGCCGAGTGGGTTTGGGTCTAGCGGAGTGGGTTTGGGTGTAGCCGAGTGGGTTTGGGTCTAGCCGAGTGGGTTTGGGTGTAGCTGAGTGGGTGTGGGTCAAGCCGAGTGGGTTTGGGTCTAGCCGAGTGGGTTTGGGTCTAGCCGAGTGGGTTTGGGTCTAGCCGAGTGGGTTTGGGTCTAGCCGAGTGGTTTTAGGCCTAGCCGAGTGGGTTTGGGTCTACCGGAGTGGGTTTGGGTGCAGCGGAGTGGGTTTGGGTGAGCTGAGTGGGTTTGGGACCAGCCGAGTGGGTTTGGGTCTAGCCGAGTGGGTTTGGGTCTAGCCAAGTGGGTTTGGGTCGAGCCGAGTGGGTTTGGGTCTAGCCGAGTGGGTTTGGGTCTAGCCGAGTGGGTTTGGGTCTAGCCGAGTGGGTTTGGGTCTAGCCGAGTGGGTTTGGGTCTAGCGGAGTGGGTTAGGGTCTAGTGGAGTGGGTTTGGGTCCAGCCGAGTGGGTTTGGGTCTAGCCGAATGGGTTTGGGTCTACCCGAGTGCGTTTGGGTCTAGCCGAGTGGGCTTGGGTCTAGCCGAATGGGTTTGGGTCTAGCCGAGTGGGTTTGGGAGTAGCCGAGTGGGTTTGTGTCTAGCGGAGTGGGTTTGGGTCTAGCCGAGTGGGTTTGGGTCTAGACGATGTGGGTTTGGGTCTATCCATGTGGGTTTGGGTCTAGCCGAGTGGGTTAGGGTCTAGCGGAGTGGGTTTGGGTGTAGCCGCGTGGGTTTGGGTGTAGCCGAGTGGGTTTGGGTCTAGCCGAGTGGGTTTGGGACTAGCCGAGTGGGTTTGGGTCTAGCCGAGTGGATTTGGGTCTAGCGGAGTGGGTTTGGGTGTAGCCGAGTGGGTTTGGGTCTAGCCGAGTGGGTTTGGGTCTAGACGACTGGGTTTGGGTCTAGCCGAGTGCGTTTGGGTCTTGCCGAGTGGGTTTGGGTCTAGCGGAGTGGGTTTGGGTGTATCCGAGTGGGTTTGGGTCTAGCGGAGCGGGTTTGGGTGTAGCCGAGTGGGTTTGGGTCTAGCCGAGTGGGTTTGGGTCTAGCCGACTGGGTTTGGCTCTAGCCGAGTGGGTTTGGGTCTAGCCGAGTGGGTTTGGGTCTAGCCGAGTGGGTTTACGTCTAGCCGAGTGGGTTTGGGTCTAGCGGAGTGGGTTTGGGTGTAGCCGAGTGGGTTTGGGTCTAGCCGAGTGGGTTTGGGTGTAGCTGAGTGGGTGTGGGTCAAGCCGAGTGGGTTTGGGTCTAGCCGAGTGGGTTTGGGTCTAGCCGAGTGGGTTTGGGTCTAGCCGAGTGGGTTTGGGTCTAGCCGAGTGGTTTGGGGCCTAGCCGAGTGGGTTTGGGTCTACCGGAGTGGGTTTGGGTGCAGCGGAGTGGGTTTGGGTGAGCTGAGTGGGTTTGGGACCAGCCGAGTGGGTTTGGGTCTAGCCGAGTGGGTTTGGGTCTAGCCAAGTGGGTTTGGGTCGAGCCGAGTGGGTTTGGGTCTAGCCGAGTGGGTTTGGGTCTAGCCGAGTGGGTTTGGGTCTAGCCGAGTGGGTTTGGGTCTAGCCGAGTGGGTTTGGGTCTAGCGGAGTGGGTTAGGGTCTAGTGGAGTGGGTTTGGGTCCAGCCGAGTGGGTTTGGGTCTAGCCGAATGGGTTTGGGTCTACCCGAGTGCGTTTGGGTCTAGCCGAGTGGGCTTGGGTCTAGCCGAATGGGTTTGGGTCTAGCCGAGTGGGTTTGGGAGTAGCCGAGTGGGTTTGTGTCTAGCGGAGTGGGTTTGGGTCTAGCCGAGTGGGTTTGGGTCTAGACGAGTGGGTTTGGGTCTGGCCGAGTTAGTTTGGGTGTTGCGAAGCGGGTTTGGGTCTAGCCGAGCAGATTTGGGTCTAGCCGAGTGGGTTTGGGTCTAGCCGAGTTGGTTTGGGTCTAGCCGAGTGGGTTTGGATCTAGCCGAGTGGGTTTGGGTCAAGCGGAGTTGGTATGGGTCTAGCGGAGTGGGTTTGGGTCTAGCGGAGTAGGTTTGGGTGTAGCCGAGTGGGTTTGGGTCTAGCCGAGTGGGTTTGGGTCTACCCGAGTGGGTTTGCGTCTAGCCGAGTGGGTTTGGGTCTAGCCGAGTGGGTGTGGGTCTAGCCGAGTGGGTTTGGGTCTAGCCAAGTGGGTTTGGGTCTAGCCAAATGGGTTTGGGTGTATACGAGTGGATTTGCGTCTAGCCGAGTGGGTTTGGGTCTAGCCGAGTGGGTTTGGGTCTAGCGGAGTGGGTTTGGGTGTAGCCGAGTGGGTTTGGGTCTAGCCCAGTGGGTTTGGGTCTACCCGAGTGGGTTTGCGTCTAGCCGAGTGGGTTTGGGTCTAGCCGAGTGGGTGTGGGTCTAGCCGAGTGGGTTTGGGTCTAGCCAAGTCGGTTTGGGTCTAGCCGAGTGGGTTTGGGTCTATCCATGTGGGTTTGGGTCTAGCCGAGTGGGTTAGGGTCTAGCGGAGTGGGTTTGGGTGTAGCCGCGTGGGTTTGGGTGTAGCCGAGTGGGTTTGGGTCTAGCCGAGTGGTTTGGGGCCTAGCCGAGTGGGTTTGGGTCTACCGGAGTGGGTTTGGGTGCAGCGGAGTGGGTTTGGGTGAGCTGAGTGGGTTTGGGACCAGCCGAGTGGGTTTGGGTCTAGCCGAGTGGGTTTGGGTCTAGCCAAGTGGGTTTGGGTCGAGCCGAGTGGGTTTGGGTCTAGCCGAGTGGGTTTGGGTCTAGCCGAGTGGGTTTGGGTCTAGCCGAGTGGGTTTGGGTCTAGCCGAGTGGGTTTGGGTCTAGCGGAGTGGGTTAGGGTCTAGTGGAGTGGGTTTGGGTCCAGCCGAGTGGGTTTGGGTCTAGCCGAATGGGTTTGGGTCTACCCGAGTGCGTTTGGGTCTAGCCGAGTGGGCTTGGGTCTAGCCGAATGGGTTTGGGTCTAGCCGAGTGGGTTTGGGAGTAGCCGAGTGGGTTTGTGTCTAGCGGAGTGGGTTTGGGTCTAGCCGAGTGGGTTTGGGTCTAGACGAGTGGGTTTGGGTCTGGCCGAGTCAGTTTGGGTGTTGCGAAGCGGGTTTGGGTCTAGCCGAGCAGATTTGGGTCTAGCCGAGTGGGTTTGGGTCTAGCCGAGTTGGTTTGGGTCTAGCCGAGTGGGTTTGGATCTAGCCGAGTGGGTTTGGGTCAAGCGGAGTTGGTATGGGTCTAGCGGAGTGGGTTTGGGTCTAGCGGAGTAGGTTTGGGTGTAGCCGAGTGGGTTTGGGTCTAGCCGAGTGGGTTTGGGTCTACCCGAGTGGGTTTGCGTCTAGCCGAGTGGGTTTGGGTCTAGCCGAGTGGGTGTGGGTCTAGCCGAGTGGGTTTGGGTCTAGCCAAGTGGGTTTGGGTCTAGCCAAATGGGTTTGGGTGTATACGAGTGGATTTGCGTCTAGCCGAGTGGGTTTGGGTCTAGCCGAGTGGGTTTGGGTCTAGCGGAGTGGGTTTGGGTGTAGCCGAGTGGGTTTGGGTCTAGCCCAGTGGGTTTGGGTCTACCCGAGTGGGTTTGCGTCTAGCCGAGTGGGTTTGGGTCTAGCCGAGTGGGTGTGGGTCTAGCCGAGTGGGTTTGGGTCTAGCCAAGTCGGTTTGGGTCTAGCCGAGTGGGTTTGGGTCTATCCATGTGGGTTTGGGTCTAGCCGAGTGGGTTAGGGTCTAGCGGAGTGGGTTTGGGTGTAGCCGCGTGGGTTTGGGTGTAGCCGAGTGGGTTTGGGTCTAGCCGAGTGGGTTTGGGTCTAGCCGAGTGGGTTTGGGTCTAGCCGAGTGGATTTGGGTCTAGCGGAGTGGGTTTGGGTGTAGCCGAGTGGGTTTGGGTCTAGCCGAGTGGGTTTGGGTCTAGCCGACTGGGTTTGGGTCTAGCCGAGTGCGTTTGGGTCTTGCCGAGTGGGTTTGGGTCTAGCGGAGTGGGTTTGGGTGTATCCGAGTGGGTTTGGGTCTAGCGGAGCGGGTTTGGGTGTAGCCGAGTGGGTTTGGGTCTAGCCGAGTGGGTTTGGGTCTAGCCGACTGGGTTTGGCTCTAGCCGAGTGGGTTTGGGTCTAGCCGAGTGGGTTTGGGTCTAGCCGAGTGGGTTTACGTCTAGCCGAGTGGGTTTGGGTCTAGCGGAGTGGGTTTGGGTGTAGCCGAGTGGGTTTGGGTCTAGCCGAGTGGGTTTGGGTGTAGCTGAGTGGGTGTGGGTCAAGCCGAGTGGGTTTGGGTCTAGCCGAGTGGGTTAGGGTCTAGCCGAGTGGGTTTGGGTCTAGCCGAGTGGGTTTGGGTCTAGCCGAGTGGTTTTGGGCCTAGCCGAGTGGGTTTGGGTCTACCGGAGTGGGTTTGGGTGCAGCGGAGTGGGTTTGGGTGAGCTGAGTGGGTTTGGGACCAGCCGAGTGGGTTTGGGTCTAGCCGAGTGGGTTTGGGTCTAGCCAAGTGGGTTTGGGTCGAGCCGAGTGGGTTTGGGTCTAGCCGAGTGGGTTTGGGTCTAGCCGAGTGGGTTTGGGTCTAGCCGAGTGGGTTTGGGTCTAGCCGATTGGGTTTGGGTCTAGCGGAGTGGGTTACGGTCTAGTGGAGTGGGTTTGGGTCCAGCCGAGTGGGTTTGGGTCTAGCCGAATGGGTTTGGGTCTACCCGAGTGCGTTTGGGTCTAGCCGAGTGAGCTTGGGTCTAGCCGAATGGGTTTGGGTCTAGCAGAGTGGGTTTGGGAGTAGCCGAGTGGGTTTGGGTCTAGCGGAGTGGGTTTGGGTCTAGCCGAGTGGGTTTGGGTCTAGACGAGTGGGTTTGGGTCTGGCCGAGTTAGTTTGGGTGTTGCCAAGTGGGTTTGCGTCTAGCCGAGCAGATTTGGGTCTAGCCGAGTGGGTTTGGGTCTAGCCGAGTTGGTTTGGGTCTAGCCGAGTGGGTTTGGGTCTAGCCGAGTGGGTTTGGGTCAAGCGGAGTTGGTATGGGTCTAGCGGAGTGGGTTTGGGTCTAGCGGAGTAGGTTTGGGTGTAGCCGAGTGGGTTTGGGTCTAGCCGAGTGGGTTTGGGTCTACCCGAGTGGGATTGCGTCTAGCCGAGTGGGTTTGGGTCTAGCCGAGTGGGTGTGGGTCTAGCCGAGTGGGTTTGGGTCTAGCCAAGTGGGTTTGGGTCTCGCCGAATGGGTTTGGGTGTATACGAGTGGATTTGCGTCTAGCCGAGTGGGTTTGGGTCTAGCCGAGTGGGTTTGGGTCTAGCGGAGTGGGTTTGGGTGTAGCCGAGTGGGTTTGGGTCTAGCCCAGTGGGTTTGGGTCTACCCGAGTGGGTTTGCGTCTAGCCAAGTGGGTTTGGGTCTAGCGGAGTGGGTGTGGGTCTAGCCGAGTGGGTTTGGGTCTAGCCAAGTCGGTTTGTGTCCAGCCGAGTGGGTTTGGGTCTATACGAGTGGGTTTGCGTCTAGCCGAGTGGGTTTGGGTCTAGCCGAGTGGGTTTGGGTCTATCCATGTGGGTTTGGGTCTAGCCGAGTGGGTTAGGGTCTAGCGGAGTGGGTTTGTGTGTAGCCGCATAGGTTTGGGTGTAGCCGAGTGGGTTTGGGTCTAGCCGAGTGGGTTTGGGTCTAGCCGAGTGGGTTTGGGTCTAGCCGAGTGGGTTTGGGTCTAGCGGAGTGGGTTTGGGTGTAGCCGAGTGGGTTTGGGTCTAGCCGACTGGGTTTGGGTCTAGCCGAGTGCGTTTGGGTCTTGCCGAGTGGGTTTGGGTCTAGCGGAGTGGGTTTGGGTGTATCCGAGTGGGTTTGGGTCTAGCGGAGCGGGTTTGGGTGTAGCCGAGTGGGTTTGGGTCTAGCCGAGTGGGTTTGGGTCTAGCCGACTGGGTTTGGCTCTAGCCGAGTGGGTTTGGGTCTAGCCGAGTGGGTTTGGGTCTAGCCGAGTGGGTTTACGTCTAGCCGAGTGGGTTTGGGTCTAGCGGAGTGGGTTTGGGTGTAGCCGAGTGGGTTTGGGTCTAGCCGAGTGGGTTTGGGTGTAGCTGAGTGGGTGTGGGTCAAGCCGAGTGGGTTTGGGTCTAGCCGAGTGGGTTTGGGTCTAGCCGAGTGGGTTTGGGTCTAGCCGAGTGGGTTTGGGTCTAGCCGAGTGGTTTTGGGCCTAGCCGAGTGGGTTTGGGTCTACCGGAGAGGGTTTGGGTGCAGCGGAGTGGGTTTGGGTGAGCTGAGTGGGTTTGGGACCAGCCGAGTGGGTTTGGGTCTAGCCGAGTGGGTTTGGGTCTAGCCAAGTGGGTTTGGGTCGAGCCGAGTGGGTTTGGGTCTAGCCGAGTGGGTTTGGGTCTAGCCGAGTGGGTTTGGGTCTAGCCGAGTGGGTTTGGGTCTAGCCGACTGGGTTTGGGTCTAGCCGAGTGCGTTTGGGTCTTGCCGAGTGGGTTTGGGTCTAGCGGAGTGGGTTTGGGTGTATCCGAGTGGGTTTGGGTCTAGCGGAGCGGGTTTGGGTGTAGCCGAGTGGGTTTGGGTCTAGCCGAGTGGGTTTGGGTCTAGCCGACTGGGTTTGGCTCTAGCCGAGTGGGTTTGGGTCTAGCCGAGTGGGTTTGGGTCTAGCCGAGTGGGTTTACGTCTAGCCGAGTGGGTTTGGGTCTAGCGGAGTGGGTTTGGGTGTAGCCGAGTGGGTTTGGGTCTAGCCGAGTGGGTTTGGGTGTAGCTGAGTGGGTGTGGGTCAAGCCGAGTGGGTTTGGGTCTAGCCGTGTGGGTTAGGGTCTAGCCGAGTGGGTTTGGGTCTAGCCGAGTGGGTTTGGGTCTAGCCGAGTGGTTTTGGGCCTAGCCGAGTGGGTTTGGGTCTACCGGAGTGGGTTTGGGTGCAGCGGAGTGGGTTTGGGTGAGCTGAGTGAGTTTGGGACCAGCCGAGTGGGTTTGGGTCTAGCCGAGTGGGTTTGGGTCTAGCCAAGTGGATTTGGGTCGAGCCGAGTGGGTTTGGGTCTAGCCGAGTGGGTTTGGGTCTAGCCGAGTGGGTTTGGGTCTAGCCGAGTGGGTTTGGGTCTAGCCGAGTGGGTTTGGGTCTAGCGGAGTGGGTTACGGTCTAGTGGAGTGGGTTTGGGTCCAGCCGAGTGGGTTTGGGTCTAGCCGAATGGGTTTGGGTCTACCCGAGTGCGTTTGGGTCTAGCCGAGTGGGCTTGGGTCTAGCCGAATGGGTTTGGGTCTAGCCGAGTGGGTTTGGGAGTAGCCGAGTGGGTTTGGGTCTAGCGGAGTGGGTTTGGGTCTAGCCGAGTGGGTTTGGGTCTAGACGAGTGGGTTTGGGTCTGGCCGAGTTAGTTTGGGTGTTGCCAAGTGGGTTTGGGTCTAGCCGAGCAGATTTGGGTCTAGCCGAGTGGGTTTGGGTCTAGCCGAGTTGGTTTGGGTCTAGCCGAGTGGGTTTGGGTCTAGCCGAGTGGGTTTGGGTCAAGCGGAGTTGGTATGGGTCTAGCGGAGTGGGTTTGGGTCTAGCGGAGTAGGTTTGGGTGTAGCCGAGTGGGTTTGGGTCTAGCCGAGTGGGTTTGGGTCTACCCGAGTGGGATTGCGTCTAGCCGAGTGGGTTTGGGTCTAGCCGAGTGGGTGTGGGTCTAGCCGAGTGGGTTTGGGTCTAGCCAAGTGGGTTTGGGTCTAGCCGAATGGGTTTGGGTGTATACGAGTGGATTTGCGTCTAGCCGAGTGGGTTTGGGTCTAGCCGAGTGGGTTTGGGTCTAGCGGAGTGGGTTTGGGTGTAGCCGAGTGGGTTTGGGTCTAGCCCAGTGGGTTTGGGTCTACCCGAGTGGGTTTGCATCTAGCCGAGTGGGTTTGGGTCTAGCCGAGTGGGTGTGGGTCTAGCCGAGTGGGTTTGGGTCTAGCCAAGTCGGTTTGGGTCTAGCCGAGTGGGTTTGGGTCTATACGAGTGGGTTTGCGTTTAGCCGAGTGGGTTTGGGTCTAGCCGAGTGGGTTTGGGTCTATCCATGTGGGTTTGGGTCTAGCCGAGTAGGTTAGGGTCTAGCGGAGTGGGTTTGTGTGTAGCCGCGTAGGTTTGGGTGTAGCCGAGTGGGTTTGGGTCTAGCCGAGTGGGTTTGGGTCTAGCCGAGTGGGTTTGGGTCTAGCCGAGTGGGTTTGGGTCTAGCGGAGCGGGTTTGGGTGTAGCCGAGTGGGTTTGGGTCTAGCCGACTGGGTTTGGGTCTAGCCGAGTGCGTTTGGGTCTTGCCGAGTGGGTTTGGGTCTAGCGGAGTGGGTTTGGGTGTATCCGAGTGGGTTTGGGTCTAGCGGAGCGGGTTTGGGTGTAGCCGAGTGGGTTTGGGTTTAGCCGAGTGGGTTTGGGTCTAGCCGACTGGGTTTGGCTCTAGCCGAGTGGGTTTGGGTCTAGCCGAGTGGGTTTGGGTCTAGCCGAGTGGGTTTACGTCTAGCCGAGTGGGTTTGGGTCTAGCGGAGTGGGTTTGGGTGTAGCCGAGTGGGTTTGGGTCTAGCCGAGTGGGTTTGGGTGTAGCTGAGTGGGTGTGGGTCAAGCCGAGTGGGTTTGGGTCTAGCCGAGTGGGTTTGGGTCTAGCCGAGTGGGTTTGGGTCTAGCCGAGTGGGTTTGGGTCTAGCCGAGTGGTTTTGGGCCTAGCCGAGTGGGTTTGGGTCTACCGGAGTGGGTTTGGGTGCAGCGGAGTGGGTTTGGGTGAGCTGAGTGGGTTTGGGACCAGCCGAGTGGGTTTGGGTCTAGCCGAGTGGGTTTGGGTCTAGCCAAGTGGGTTTGGGTCGAGCCGAGTGGGTTTGGGTCTAGCCGAGTGGGTTTGGGTCTAGCCGAGTGGGTTTGGGTCTAGCCGAGTGGGTTTGGGTCTAGCCGAGTGGGTTTGGGTCTAGCGGAGTGGGTTAGGGTCTAGTGGAGTGGGTTTGGGTCCAGCCGAGTGGGTTTGGGTCTAGCCGAATGGGTTTGGGTCTACCCGAGTGCGTTTGGGTCTAGCCGAGTGGGCTTGGGTCTAGCCGAATGGGTTTGGGTCTAGCCGAGTGGGTTTGGGAGTAGCCGAGTGGGTTTGTGTCTAGCGGAGTGGGTTTGGGTCTAGCCGAGTGGGTTTGGGTCTAGACGAGTGGGTTTGGGTCTGGCCGAGTTAGTTTGGGTGTTGCGAAGCGGGTTTGGGTCTAGCCGAGCAGATTTGGGTCTAGCCGAGTGGGTTTGGGTCTAGCCGAGTTGGTTTGGGTCTAGCCGAGTGGGTTTGGATCTAGCCGAGTGGGTTTGGGTCAAGCGGAGTTGGTATGGGTCTAGCGGAGTGGGTTTGGGTCTAGCGGAGTAGGTTTGGGTGTAGCCGAGTGGGTTTGGGTCTAGCCGAGTGGGTTTGGGTCTACCCGAGTGGGTTTGCGTCTAGCCGAGTGGGTTTGGGTCTAGCCGAGTGGGTGTGGGTCTAGCCGAGTGGGTTTGGGTCTAGCCAAGTGGGTTTGGGTCTAACCGAATGGGTTTGGGTCTATACGAGTGGATTTGCGTCTAGCCGAGTGGGTTTGGGTCTAGCCGAGTGGGTTTGGGTCTAGCGGAGTGGGTTTGGGTGTAGCCGAGTGGGTTTGGGTCTAGCCCAGTGGGTTTGGGTCTACCCGAGTGGGTTTGCGTCTAGCCGAGTGGGTTTGGGTCTAGCCGAGTGGGTGTGGGTCTAGCCGAGTGGGTTTGGGTCTAGCCAAGTCGGTTTGGGTCTTGCCGAGTGGGTTTGGGTCTATCCATGTGGGTTTGGGTCTAGCCGAGTGGGTTAGGGTCTAGCGGAGTGGGTTTGGGTGTAGCCGCGTGGGTTTGGGTGTAGCCGAGTGGGTTTGGGTCTAGCCGAGTGGGTTTGGGTCTAGCCGAGTGGGTTTGGGTCTAGCCGAGTGGATTTGGGTCTAGCGGAGTGGGTTTGGGTGTAGCCGAGTGGGTTTGGGTCTAGCCGAGTGGGTTTGGGTCTAGCCGACTGGGTTTGGGTCTAGCCGAGTGCGTTTGGGTCTTGCCGAGTGGGTTTGGGTCTAGCGGAGTGGGTTTGGGTGTATCCGAGTGGGTTTGGGTCTAGCGGAGCGGGTTTGGGTGTAGCCGAGTGGGTTTGGGTCTAGCCGAGTGGGTTTGGGTCTAGCCGACTGGGTTTGGCTCTAGCCGAGTGTGTTTGGGTCTAGCCGAGTGGGTTTGGGTCCAGCCGAGTGGGTTTACGTCTAGCCGAGTGGGTTTGGGTCTAGCGGAGTGGGTTTGCGTGTAGCCGAGTGGGTTTGGGTCTAGCCGAGTGGGTTTGGGTGTAGCTGAGTGGGTGTGGGTCAAGCCGAGTGGGTTTGGGTCTAGCCGAGTGGGTTTGGGTCTAGCCGAGTGGGTTTGGGTCTAGCCGAGTGGGTTTGGGTCTAGCCGAGTGGTTTTGGGCCTAGCCGAGTGGGTTTGGGTCTACCGGAGTGGGTTTGGGTGCAGCGGAGTGGATTTGGGTGAGCTGAGTGGGTTTGGGACCAGCCGAGTGGGTTTGGGTCTAGCCGAGTGGGTTTGGGTCTAGCCAAGTGGGTTTGGGTCGAGCCGAGTGGGTTTGGGTCTAGCCGAGTGGGTTTGGGTCTAGCCGAGTGGGTTTGGGTCTAGCCGAGTGGGTTTGGGTCTAGCCGAGTGGGTTTGGGTCTAGCCGAGTGGGTTACGGTCTAGTGGAGTGGGTTTGGGTCCAGCCGAGTGGGTTTGGGTCTAGCCGAATGGGTTTGGGTCTACCCCAGTGCGTTTGGGTCTAGCCGAGTGGGCTTGGGTCTAGCCGAATGGGTTTGGGTCTAGCCGAGTGGGTTTGGGAGTAGCCGAGTGGGTTTGGGTCTAGCGGAGTGGGTTTGGGTCTAGCCGAGTGGGTTTGGGTCTAGACGAGTGGGTTTGGGTCTGGCCGAGTTAGTTTGGGTGTTGCCAAGTGGGTTTGGGTCTAGCCGAGCAGATTTGGGTCTAGCCGAGTGGGTTTGGGTCTAGCCGAGTTGGTTTGGGTCTAGCCGAGTGGGTTTGGGTCTAGCCGAGTGGGTTTGGGTCAAGCGGAGTTGGTATGGGTCTAGCGGAATGGGTTTGGGTCTAGCGGAGTAGGTTTGGGTGTAGCCGAGTGGGTTTGGGTCTAGCCGAGTGGGTTTGGGTCTACCCGAGTGGGATTGCGTCTAGCCGAGTGGGTTTGGGCCTAGCCGAGTGGGTGTGGGTCTAGCCGAGTGGGTTTGGGTCTAGCCAAGTGGGTTTGGGTCTAGCCGAATGGGTTTGGGTGTATACGAGTGGATTTGCGTCTAGCCGAGTGGGTTTGGGTCTAGCCGAGTGGGTTTGGGTCTAGCGGAGTGGGTTTGGGTGTAGCCGAGTGGGTTTGGGTCTAGCCCAGTGGGTTTGGGTCTACCCGAGTGGGTTTGCGTCTAGCCGAGTGGGTTTGGGTATAGCGGAGTGCGTGTGGGTCTAGCCGAGTGGGTTTGGGTCTAGCCAAGTCGGTTTGGGTCTAGCCGAGTGGGTTTGGGTCTATACGAGTGGGTTTGCGTCTAGCCGAGTGGGTTTGGGTCTAGCCGAGTGGGTTTGGGTCTATCCATGTGGGTTTGGGTCTAGCCGAGTGGGTTTGGGTCTACCCGAGTGCGTTTGGGTCTAGCCGAGTGGGCTTGGGTCTAGCCGAATGGGTTTGGGTCTAGCCGAGTGGGTTTGGGAGTAGCCGAGTGGGTTTGTGTCTAGCGGAGTGGGTTTGGGTCTAGCCGAGTGGGTTTGGGTCTAGACGAGTGGGTTTGGGTCTGGCCGAGTTAGTTTGGGTGTTGCGAAGCGGGTTTGGGTCTAGCCGAGCAGATTTGGGTCTAGCCGAGTGGGTTTGGGTCTAGCCGAGTTGGTTTGGGTCTAGCCGAGTGGGTTTGGATCTAGCCGAGTGGGTTTGGGTTAAGCGGAGTTGGTATGGGTCTAGCGGAGTGGGTTTGGGTCTAGCAGAGTAGGTTTGGGTGTAGCCGAGTGGGTTTGGGTCTAGCCGAGTGGGTTTGGGTCTACCCGAGTGGGTTTGCGTCTAGCCGAGTGGGTTTGGGTCTAGCCGAGTGGGTGTGGGTCTAGCCGAGTGGGTTTGGGTCTAGCCAAGTGGGTTTGGGTCTAACCGAATGGGTTTGGGTCTATACGAGTGGATTTGCGTCTAGCCGAGTGGGTTTGGGTCTAGCCGAGTGGGTTTGGGTCTAGCGGAGTGGGTTTGGGTGTAGCCGAGTGGGTTTGGGTCTAGCCCAGTGGGTTTGGGTCTACCCGAGTGGGTTTGCGTCTAGCCGAGTGGGTTTGGGTCTAGCCGAGTGGGTGTGGGTCTAGCCGAGTGGGTTTGGGTCTAGCCAAGTCGGTTTGGGTCTAGCCGAGTGGGTTTGGGTCTATCCATGTGGGTTTGGGTCTAGCCGAGTGGGTTAGGGTCTAGCGGAGTGGGTTTGGGTGTAGCCGCGTGGGTTTGGGTGTAGCCGAGTGGGTTTGGGTCTAGCCGAGTGGGTTTGGGTCTAGCCGAGTGGGTTTGGGTCTAGCCGAGTGGATTTGGGTCTAGCGGAGTGGGTTTGGGTGTAGCCGAGTGGGTTTGGGTCTAGCCGAATGGGTTTGGGTCTAGCCGACTGGGTTTGGGTCTAGCCGAGTGCGTTTGGGTCTTGCCGAGTGGGTTTGGGTCTGGCGGAGTGGGTTTGGGTGTATCCGAGTGGGTTTGGGTCTAGCGGAGCGGGTTTGGGTGTAGCCGAGTGGGTTTGGGTCTAGCCGAGTTGGTTTGGGTCTAGCCGAGTGGGTTTGGATCTAGCCGAGTGGGTTTGGGTCAAGCGGAGTTGGTATGGGTCTAGCGGAGTGGGTTTGGGTCTAGCGGAGTAGGTTTGGGTGTAGCCGAGTGGGTTTGGGTCTAGCCGAGTGGGTTTGGGTCTACCCGAGTGGGTTTGCGTCTAGCCGAGTGGGTTTGGGTCTAGCCGAGTGGGTGTGGGTCTAGCAGAGTGGGTTTGGGTCTAGCCAAGTGGGTTTGGGTCTAACCGAATGGGTTTGGGTCTATACGAGTGGATTTGCGTCTAGCCGAGTGGGTTTGGGTCTAGCCGAGTGGGTTTGGGTATAGCGGAGTGGGTTTGGGTGTAGCCGAGTGGGTTTGGGTCTAGCCCAGTGGGTTTGGGTCTACCCGAGTGGGTTTGCGTCTAGCCGAGTGGGTTTGGGTCTAGCCGAGTGGGTGTGGGTCTAGCCGAGTGGGTTTGGGTCTAGCCAAGTCGGTTTGGGTCTAGCCGAGTGGGTTTGGGTCTATCCATGTGGGTTTGGGTCTAGCCGAGTGGGTTAGGGTCTAGCGGAGTGGGTTTGGGTGTAGCCGCGTGGGTTTGGGTGTAGCCGAGTGGGTTTGGGTCTAGCCGAGTGGGTTTGGGTCTAGCCGAGTGGGTTTGGGTCTAGCCGAGTGGATTTGGGTCTAGCGGAGTGGGTTTGGGTGTAGCCGAGTGGGTTTGGGTCTAGCCGAGTGGGTTTGGGTCTAGCCGACTGGGTTTGGGTCTAGCCGAGTGCGTTTGGGTCTTGCCGAGTGGGTTTGGGTCTAGCGGAGTGGGTTTGGGTGTATCCGAGTGGGTTTGGGTCTAGCGGAGCGGGTTTGGGTGTAGCCGAGTGGGTTTGGGTCTAGCCGAGTGGGTTTGGGTCTAGCCGACTGGGTTTGGCTCTAGCCGAGTGGGTTTGGGTCTAGCCGAGTGGGTTTGGGTCTAGCCGAGTGGGTTTACGTCTAGCCGAGTGGGTTTGGGTCTAGCGGAGTGGGTTTGGGTGTAGCCGAGTGGGTTTGGGTCTAGCCGAGTGGGTTTGGGTGTAGCTGAGTGGGTGTGGGTCAAGCCGAGTGGGTTTGGGTCTAGCCGAGTGGGTTTGGGTCTAGCCGAGTGGGTTTGGGTCTAGCCGAGTGGGTTTGGGTCTAGCCGAGTGGTTTTGGGCCTAGCCGAGTGGGTTTGGGTCTACCGGAGTGGGTTTGGGTGCAGCGGAGTGGGTTTGGGTGTAGCCGAGTGGGTTTGGGTCTAGCCGAGTGGGTTTGGGTCTACCCGAGTGGGTTTGCGTCTAGCCGAGTGGGTTTGGGTCTAGCCGAGTGGGTGTGGGTCTAGCCGAGTGGGTTTGGGTCTAGCCAAGTGGGTTTGGGTCTAACCGAATGGGTTTGGGTCTATACGAGTGGATTTGCGTCTAGCCGAGTGGGTTTGGGTCTAGCCGAGTGGGTTTGGGTCTAGCGGAGTGGGTTTGGGTGTAGCCGAGTGGGTTTGGGTCTAGCCCAGTGGGTTTGGGTCTACCCGAGTGGGTTTGCGTCTAGCCGAGTGGGTTTGGGTCTAGCCGAGTGGGTGTGGGTCTAGCCGAGTGGGTTTGGGTCTAGCCAAGTCGGTTTGGGTCTAGCCGAGTGGGTTTGGGTCTATCCATGTGGGTTTGGGTCTAGCCGAGTGGGTTAGGGTCTAGCGGAGTGGGTTTGGGTGTAGCCGCGTGGGTTTGGGTGTAGCCGAGTGGGTTTGGGTCTAGCCGAGTGGGTTTGGGTCTAGCCGAGTGGATTTGGGTCTAGCGGAGTGGGTTTGGGTGTAGCCGAGTGGGTTTGGGTCTAGCCGAATGGGTTTGGGTCTAGCCGACTGGGTTTGGGTCTAGCCGAGTGCGTTTGGGTCTTGCCGAGTGGGTTTGGGTCTGGCGGAGTGGGTTTGGGTGTATCCGAGTGGGTTTGGGTCTAGCGGAGCGGGTTTGGGTGTAGCCGAGTGGGTTTGGGTCTAGCCGAGTTGGTTTGGGTCTAGCCGAGTGGGTTTGGATCTAGCCGAGTGGGTTTGGGTCAAGCGGAGTTGGTATGGGTCTAGCGGAGTGGGTTTGGGTCTAGCGGAGTAGGTTTGGGTGTAGCCGAGTGGGTTTGGGTCTAGCCGAGTGGGATTGGGTCTACCCGAGTGGGTTTGCGTCTAGCCGAGTGGGTTTGGGTCTAGCCGAGTGGGTGTGGGTCTAGCAGAGTGGGTTTGGGTCTAGCCAAGTGGGTTTGGGTCTAACCGAATGGGTTTGGGTCTATACGAGTGGATTTGCGTCTAGCCGAGTGGGTTTGGGTCTAGCCGAGTGGGTTTGGGTATAGCGGAGTGGGTTTGGGTGTAGCCGAGTGGGTTTGGGTCTAGCCCAGTGGGTTTGGGTCTACCCGAGTGGGTTTGCGTCTAGCCGAGTGGGTTTGGGTCTAGCCGAGTGGGTGTGGGTCTAGCCGAGTGGGTTTGGGTCTAGCCAAGTCGGTTTGGGTCTAGCCGAGTGGGTTTGGGTCTATCCATGTGGGTTTGGGTCTAGCCGAGTGGGTTAGGGTCTAGCGGAGTGGGTTTGGGTGTAGCCGCGTGGGTTTGGGTGTAGCCGAGTGGGTTTGGGTCTAGCCGAGTGGGTTTGGGTCTAGCCGAGTGGGTTTGGGTCTAGCCGAGTGGATTTGGGTCTAGCGGAGTGGGTTTGGGTGTAGCCGAGTGGGTTTGGGTCTAGCCGAGTGGGTTTGGGTCTAGCCGACTGGGTTTGGGTCTAGCCGAGTGCGTTTGGGTCTTGCCGAGTGGGTTTGGGTCTAGCGGAGTGGGTTTGGGTGTATCCGAGTGGGTTTGGGTCTAGCGGAGCGGGTTTGGGTGTAGCCGAGTGGGTTTGGGTCTAGCCGAGTGGGTTTGGGTCTAGCCGACTGGGTTTGGCTCTAGCCGAGTGGGTTTGGGTCTAGCCGAGTGGGTTTGGGTCTAGCCGAGTGGGTTTACGTCTAGCCGAGTGGGTTTGGGTCTAGCGGAGTGGGTTTGGGTGTAGCCGAGTGGGTTTGGGTCTAGCCGAGTGGGTTTGGGTGTAGCTGAGTGGGTGTGGGTCAAGCCGAGTGGGTTTGGGTCTAGCCGAGTGGGTTTGGGTCTAGCCGAGTGGGTTTGGGTCTAGCCGAGTGGGTTTGGGTCTAGCCGAGTGGTTTTGGGCCTAGCCGAGTGGGTTTGGGTCTACCGGAGTGGGTTTGGGTGCAGCGGAGTGGGTTTGGGTGAGCTGAGTGGGTTTGGGACCAGCCGAGTGGGTTTGGGTCTAGCCGAGTGGGTTTGGGTCTAGCCAAGTGGGTTTGGGTCGAGCCGAGTGGGTTTGGGTCTAGCCGAGTGGGTTTGGGTCTAGCCGAGTGGGTTTGGGTCTAGCCGAGTGGGTTTGGGTCTAGCCGAGTGGGTTTGGGTCTAGCCGAGTGGGTTTGGGTCTAGCGGAGTGGGTTACGGTCTAGTGGAGTGGGTTTGGGTCCAGCCGAGTGGGTTTGGGTCTAGCCGAATGGGTTTGGGTCTAGCCGAGTGGGTTTGGGAGTAGCCGAGTGGGTTTGTGTCTAGCGGAGTGGGTTTGGGTCTAGCCGAGTGGGTTTGGGAGTAGCCGAGTGGGTTTGGGTCTAGCGGAGTGGGTTTGGGTCTAGCCGAGTGGGTTTGGGTCTAGTGGAGCGGGTTTGGGTGTAGCCGAGTGGGTTTGGGTCTAGCCGAGTTGGTTTGGGTCTAGCCGAGTGGGTTTGGATCTAGCCGAGTGGGTTTGGGTCAAGCGGAGTTGGTATGGGTCTAGCGGAGTGGGTTTGGGTCTAGCGGAGTAGGTTTGGGTGTAGCCGAGTGGGTTTGGGTCTAGCCGAGTGGGTTTGGGTCTACCCGAGTGGGTTTGCGTCTAGCCGAGTGGGTTTGGGTCTAGCCGAGTGGGTGTGGGTCTAGCCGAGTGGGTTTGGGTCTAGCCAAGTGGGTTTGGGTCTAGCCGAATGGGTTTGGGTGTATACGAGTGGATTTGCGTCTAGCCGAGTGGGTTTGGGTCTAGCCGAGTGGATTTGGGTCTAGCGGAGTGGGTTTGGGTGTAGCCGAGTGGGTTTGGGTCTAGCCCAGAGGGTTTGGGTCTAGCGGAGTGGGTGTGGGTCTAGCCGAGTGGGTTTGGGTCTAGCCAAGTCGGTTTGGGTCTAGCCGAGTGGGTTTGGGTGTAGCCGAGTGGGTTTGGGTCTATCCATGTGGGTTTGGGTCTAGCCGAGTGGGTTAGGGTCTAGCGGAGTGGGTTTGGGTGTAGCCGCGTAGGTTTGGGTGTAGCCGAGTGGGTTTGGGTCTAGCCGAGTGGGTTTGGGTCTAGCCGAGTGGGTTTGGGTCTAGCCGAGTGGGTTTGGGTCTAGCGGAGTGGGTTTGGGTGTAGCCGAGTGGGTTTGGGTCTAGCCGAGTGGGTTTGGGTCTAGCCGACTGGGTTTGGGTCTAGCCGAGTGCGTTTGGGTCTTGCCGAGTGGGTTTGGGTCTAGCGGAGTGGGTTTGGGTGTATCCGAGTGGGTTTGGGTCTAGCGGAGCGGGTTTGGGTGTGGCCGAGTGGGTTTGGGTCTAGCCGAGTGGGTTTGGGTCTAGCCGACTGGGTTTGGCTCTAGCCAAGTGGGTTTGGGTCTAGCCGAGTGGGTTTGGGTCTAGCCGAGTGGGTTTACGTCTAGCCGAGTGGGTTTGGGTCTAGCGGAGTGGGTTTGGGTGTAGCCGAGTGGGTTTGGGTCTAGCCGAGTGGGTTTGGGTGTAGCTGAGTGGGTGTGGGTCAAGCCGAGTGGGTTTGGGTCTAGCCGAGTGGGTTTGGGTCTAGCCGTGTGGGTTTGGGTCTAGCCAAGTGGGTTTGCTTCTAGCCGAATGGGTTTGGGTCTAGCCGAGTGGGTTTGGGTGCAGACGAGTGGGTTTGGGTCTAGCGGAGTGGGTTTGGGTGTAACCGAGTGGGTTTGGGTCTAGCCGAGTGGGTTTGGGTCCAGCCGAGTGGGTTTGGGTCTAACCGAGTGGGTTTGGGTCTAGCCGTGTGGGTTTGGGTCTAGCCGAGTTGGTTTGGGTCTAGCCGAGTGGGTTTGCGTCTAGCCGAGTGGGTTTGTGTCTAGCGGAGTGGGTTTAGGTCTAGCGGAGTGGGATTGGGTCTAGCCAAGTGGGTTTGGGTCTAGCCGAATGGGTTTGGGTGTATACGAGTGGATTTGCGTCTAGCCGAGTGGGTTTGGGTCTAGCCGAGTGGGTTTGGGTCTAGCGGAGTGGGTTTGGGTGTAGCCGAGTGGGTTTGGGTCTAGCCCAGTGGGTTTGGGTCTACCCGAGTGGGTTTGCGTCTAGCCGAGTGGGTTTGGGTCTAGCGGAGTGGGTGTGGGTCTAGCCGAGTGGGTTTGGGTCTAGCCAAGTCGGTTTGGGTCTAGCCGAGTGGGTTTGGGTCTATACGAGTGGGTTTGCGTCTAGCCGAGTGGGTTTGCGTCTAGCCGAGTGGGTTTGGGTCTATCAATGTGGGTTTGGGTCTAGCCGAGTGGGTTAGGGTCTAGCGGAGTGGGTTTGGGTGTAGCCGCGTAGGTTTGGGTGTAGCCGAGTGGGTTTGGGTCTAGCCGAGTGGGTTTGGGTCTAGCCGAGTGGGTTTGGGTCTAGCCGAGTGGGTTTGGGTCTAGCGGAGTGGGTTTGGGTGTAGCCGAGTGGGTTTGGGTCTAGCCGAGTGGGTTTGGGTCTAGCCGACTGGGTTTGGGTCTAGCCGAGTGCGTTTGGGTCTTGCCGAGTGGGTTTGGGTCTAGCGGAGTGGGTTTGGGTGTAGCCGAGTGGGTTTGGGTCTAGCGGAGCGGGTTTGGGTGTAGCCGAGTGGGTTTGGGTCTAGCCGAGTGGGTTTGGGTCTAGCCGACTGGGTTTGGCTCTAGCCGAGTGGGTTTGGGTCTAGCCGAGTGGGTTTGGGTCTAGCCGAGTGGGTTTACGTCTAGCCGAGTGGGTTTGGGTCTAGCGGAGTGGGTTTGGGTGTAGCCGAGTGGGTTTGGGTCTAGCCGAGTGGGTTTGGGTGTAGCCGAGTGGGTGTGGGTCAAGCCGAGTGGGTTTGGGTCTAGCCGAGTGGGTTTGGGTCTAGCCGAGTGGGTTTGGGTCTAGCCTAGTGGGTTTGCTTCTAGCCGAATGGGTTTGGGTCTAGCCGAGTGGGTTTGGGTGCAGACGAGTGGGTTTGGGTCTAGCGGAGTGGGTTTGGGTGTAACCGAGTGGGTTTGGGTCTAGCCGAGTGGGTTTGGGTCCAGCCGAGTGGGTTTGGGTCTAACCGAGTGGGTTTGGGTCTAGCCGAGTGGGTTTGGGTCTAGCCGAGTTGGTTTGGGTCTAGCCGAGTGGGTTTGCGTCTAGCCAAGTGGGTTTGTGTCTAGCGGAGTGGGTTTAGGTCTAGCGGAGTGGGATTGGGTCTAGCCGAGTGGGTTTGGGTCTAGCCGAGTGGGTTTGGGACGAGCCAAGTGGGTTTGGGTCCAGCCGAGTGGGTTTGGGTCTAGCTGAATGGGTTTGGGTCTAGCCGAGTGGGTTTGTGTCTAGCCGAGTGTGTTTGGGTCTAGCCGAAAGGGTTTGGGTCTAGCCGAGGGGGTTTGGGTCTAGCCGAGTGGGTTTGGGTCTAGCCGAGTGGGTGTGGGTCTAGCCGAGTGGGTTTGGGTCTAGCCGAGTGGGTTTGGGTCAAGCCGAGGGGGTTTGGGCCTAGCCGAGTGGGTTTGGGTCTAGCGGAGTGGGTTAGGGTCTAGTGGAGTGGGTTTGGGTCTAGCCGAGTGGGTTTGGGTCTAGCGGAGTGGGTTTGGTTGTAGCCGAGTGGGTTTGGGTCTAGCGGAGTGGGTTTGGGTGTAGCCGAGTGGGTTTGGGTCTAGCCGAGTGGGTTTGGGTCTAGCCGACTGGGTTTGGGTCTAGCCGAGTGGGTTTGGGTGTAGCCGAGTGGGTTTGGGTCTGGACGAGTGGGTTTGGGTCTAGCCGAGTGGGTTTGGGTGTAGCCGAGTGGGTTTGGGTCTAGCCGAGTGGGTTTGGGTGTAGCCGAGTGGGTTTGGGTCTAGCCGAGTGGGTTTGGGTGTAGCTGAGTGGGTGTGGGTCAAGCCGAGTGGGTTTGGGTCTAGCCGAGTGGGTTTGGGTCTAGCCGAGTGGGTTTGGGTCTAGCCTAGTGGGTTTGCTTCTAGCCGAATGAGTTTGGGTCTAGCCGAGTGGGTTTGGGTGCAGACGAGTGGGTTTGGGTCTAGCGGAGTGGGTTTGGGTGTAACCGAGTGGGTTTGGGTCTAGCCGAGTGGGTTTGGGTCCAGCCGAGTGGGTTTGGGTCTAACCGAGTGGGTTTGGGTCTAGCCGAGTGGGTTTGGGTCTAGCCGAGTTGGTTTGGGTCTAGCCGAGTGGGTTTGCGTCTAGCCAAGTGGGTTTGTGTCTAGCGGAGTGGGTTTAGGTCTAGCGGAGTGGGATTGGGTCTAGCCGAGTGGGTTTGGGTCTAGCCGAGTGGGTTTGGGACGAGCCAAGTGGGTTTGGGTCCAGCCGAGTGGGTTTGGGTCTAGCTGAATGGGTTTGGGTCTAGCCGAGTGGGTTTGGGTCTAGCCGAATGGGTTTGGGTCTAGCCGAGTGGGTTTGGGAGTAGCCGAGTGGGTTTATGTCTAGCGGAGTGGGTTTGGGTCTAGCCGAGTGGGTTTGGGAGTAGCCGAGTGGGTTTGGGTCTAGCGGAGTGGGTTTGGGTCTAGCCGAGTGGGTTTGGGTCTAGCGGAGCGGGTTTGGGTGTAGCCGAGTGGGTTTGGGTCTAGCCGAGTTGGTTTGGGTCTAGCCGAGTGGGTTTGGATCTAGCCGAGTGGGTTTGGGTCAAGCGGAGTTGGTATGGGTCTAGCGGAGTGGGTTTGGGTCTAGCGGAGTAGGTTTGGGTGTAGCCGAGTGGGTTTGGGTCTAGCCGAGTGGGTTTGGGTCTACCCGAGTGGGTTTGCGTCTAGCCGAGTGGGTTTGGGTCTAGCCGAGTGGGTGTGGGTCTAGCCGAGTGGGTTTGGGTCTAGCCAAGTGGGTTTGGGTCTAGCCGAATGGGTTTGGGTGTATACGAGTGGATTTGCGTCTAGCCGAGTGGGTTTGGGTCTAGCCGAGTGGGTTTGGGTCTAGCGGAGTGGGTTTGGGTGTAGCCGAGTGGGTTTGGGTCTAGCCCAGAGAGTTTGGGTCTAGCGGAGTGGGTGTGGGTCTAGCCGAGTGGGTTTGGGTCTAGCCAAGTCGGTTTGGGTCTAGCCGAGTGGGTTTGGGTTCAGCCGAGTGGGTTTGGGTCTATCCATGTGGGTTTGGGTCTAGCCGAGTGGGTTAGGGTCTAGCGGAGTGGGTTTGGGTGTAGCCGCGTAGGTTTGGGTGTAGCCGAGTGGGTTTGGGTCTAGCCGAGTGGGTTTGGGTCTAGCCGAGTGGGTTTGGGTCTAGCCGAGTGGGTTTGGGTCTAGCGGAGTGGGTTTGGGTGTAGCCGAGTGGGTTTGGGTCTAGCCGAGTGGGTTTGGGTCTAGCCGACTGGGTTTGGGTCTAGCCGAGTGCGTTTGGGTCTTGCCGAGTGGGTTTGGGTCTAGCGGAGTGGGTTTGGGTGTAGCCGAGTGGGTTTGGGTCTAGCGGAGCGGGTTTGGGTGTGGCCGAGTGGGTTTGGGTCTAGCCGAGTGGGTTTGGGTCTAGCCGACTGGGTTTGGCTCTAGCCGAGTGGGTTTGGGTCTAGCCGAGTGGGTTTGGGTCTAGCCGAGTGGGTTTACGTTTAGCCGAGTGGGTTTGGGTCTAGCGGAGTGGGTTTGGGTGTAGCCGAGTGGGTTTGGGTCTAGCCGAGTGGGTTTGGGTGTAGCTGAGTGGGTGTGGGTCAAGCCGAGTGGGTTTGGGTCTAGCCGAGTGGGTTTGGGTCTAGCCGAGTGGGTTTGGGTCTAGCCCAGTGGGTTTGCTTCTAGCCGAATGGGTTTGGGTCTAGCCGAGTGGGTTTGGGTGCAGACGAGTGGGTTTGGGTCTAGCGGAGTGGGTTTGGGTGTAACCGAGTGGGTTTGGGTCTAGCCGAGTGGGTTTGGGTCCAGCCGAGTGGGTTTGGGTCTAACCGAGTGGGTTTGGGTCTAGCCGTGTGGGTTTGGGTCTAGCCGAGTTGGTTTGGGTCTAGCCGAGTGGGTTTGCGTCTAGCCGAGTGGGTTTGTGTCTAGCGGAGTGGGTTTAGGTCTAGCGGAGTGGGATTGGGTCTAGCCAAGTGGGTTTGGGTCTAGCCGAATGGGTTTGGGTGTATACGAGTGGATTTGCGTCTAGCCGAGTGGGTTTGGGTCTAGCCGAGTGGGTTTGGGTCTAGCGGAGTGGGTTTGGGTGTAGCCGAGTGGGTTTGGGTCTAGCCCAGTGGGTTTGGGTCTACCCGAGTGGGTTTGCATCTAGCCGAGTGGGTTTGGGTCTAGCGGAGTGGGTGTGGGTCTAGCCGAGTGGGTTTGGGTCTAGCCAAGTCGGTTTGGGTCTAGCCGAGTGGGTTTGGGTCTATACGAGTGGGTTTGCGTCTAGCCGAGTGGGTTTGCGTCTAGCCGAGTGGGTTTGGGTCTATCCATGTGGGTTTGGGTCTAGCCGAGTGGGTTAGGGTCTAGCGGAGTGGGTTTGGGTGTAGCCGCGTAGGTTTGCGTGTAGCCGAGTGGGTTTGGGTCTAGCCGAGTGGGTTTGGGTCTAGCCGAGTGGGTTTGGGTCTAGCCGAGTGGGTTTGGGTCTAGCGGAGTGGGTTTGGGTGTAGCCGAGTGGGTTTGGGTCTAGCCGAGTGGGTTTGGGTCTAGCCGACTGGGTTTGGGTCTAGCCGAGTGCGTTTGGGTCTTGCCGAGTGGGTTTGGGTCTAGCGGAGTGGGTTTGGGTGTAGCCGAGTGGGTTTGGGTCTAGCGGAGCGGGTTTGGGTGTAGCCGAGTGGGTTTGGGTCTAGCCGAGTGGGTTTGGGTCTAGCCGACTGGGTTTGGCTCTAGCCGAGTGGGTTTGGGTCTAGCCGAGTGGGTTTGGGTCTAGCCGAGTGGGTTTACGTCTAGCCGAGTGGGTTTGGGTCTAGCGGAGTGGGTTTGGGTGTAGCCGAGTGGGTTTGGGTCTAGCCGAGTGGGTTTGGGTGTAGCTGAGTGGGTGTGGGTCAAGCCGAGTGGGTTTGGGTCTAGCCGAGTGGGTTTGGGTCTAGCCGAGTGGGTTTGGTTCTAGCCTAGTGGGTTTGCTTCTAGCCGAATGGGTTTGGGTCTAGCCGAGTGGGTTTGGGTGCAGACGAGTGGGTTTGGGTCTAGCGGAGTGGGTTTGGGTGTAACCGAGTGGGTTTGGGTCTAGCCGAGTGGGTTTGGGTCCAGCCGAGTGGGTTTGGGTCTAACCGAGTGGGTTTGGGTCTAGCCGAGTGGGTTTGGGTCTAGCCGAGTTGGTTTGGGTCTAGCCGAGTGGGTTTGCGTCTAGCCAAGTGGGTTTGTGTCTAGCGGAGTGGGTTTAGGTCTAGCGGAGTGGGATTGGGTCTAGCCGAGTGGGTTTGGGTCTAGCCGAGTGGGTTTGGGATGAGCCAAGTGGGTTTGGGTCCAGCCGAGTGGGTTTGGGTCTAGCTGAATGGGTTTGGGTCTAGCCGAGTGGGTTTGGGTCTAGCCGAGTGTGTTTGGGTCTAGCCGAAAGGGTTTGGGTCTAGCCGAGGGGGTTTGGGTCTAGCCGAGTGGGTTTGGGTCTAGCCGAGTGGGTGTGGGTCTAGCCGAGTGGGTTTGGGTCTAGCCGAGTGGGTTTGGGTCTAGCCGAGGGGGTTTGGGCCTAGCCGAGTGGGTTTGGGTCTAGCGGAGTGGGTTAGGGTCTAGTGGAGTGGGTTTGGGTCTAGCCGAGTGGGTTTGGGTCTAGCGGAGTGGGTTTGGTTGTAGCCGAGTGGGTTTGGGTCTAGCGGAGTGGGTTTGGGTGTAGCCGAGTGGGTTTGGGTCTAGCCGAGTGGGTTTGGGTCTAGCCGACTGGGTTTGGGTCTAGCCGAGTGGGTTTGGGTGTAGCCGAGTGGGTTTGGGTCTGGACGAGTGGGTTTGGGTCTAGCCGAGTGGGTTTGGGTGTAGCCGAGTGGGTTTGGGTCTAGCCGAGTGGGTTTGGGTGTAGCCGAGTGGGTTTGGGTCTATCCGAGTGGGTTTGGGTGTAGCTGAGTGGGTGTGGGTCAAGCCGAGTGGGTTTGGGTCTAGCCGAGTGGGTTTGGGTCTAGCCGAGTGGGTTTGGGTCTAGCCTAGTGGGTTTGCTTCTAGCCGAATGGGTTTGGGTCTAGCCGAGTGGGTTTGGGTGCAGACGAGTGGGTTTGGGTCTAGCGGAGTGGGTTTGGGTGTAACCGAGTGGGTTTGGGTCTAGCCGAGTGGGTTTGGGTCCAGCCGAGTGGGTTTGGGTCTAACCGAGTGGGTTTGGGTCTAGCCGAGTGGGTTTGGGTCTAGCCGAGTTGGTTTGGGTCTAGCCGAGTGGGTTTGCGTCTAGCCAAGTGGGTTTGTGTCTAGCGGAGTGGGTTTAGGTCTAGCGGAGTGGGATTGGGTCTAGCCGAGTGGGTTTGGGTCTAGCCGAGTGGGTTTGGGACGAGCCAAGTGGGTTTGGGTCCAGCCGAGTGGGTTTGGGTCTAGCTGAATGGGTTTGGGTCTAGCCGAGTGGGTTTGGGTCTAGCCGAGTGTGTTTGGGTCTAGCCGAAAGGGTTTGGGTCTAGCCGAGGGGGTTTGGGTCTAGCCGAGTGGGTTTGGGTCTAGCCGAGTGGGTTTGGGTCTAGCCGAGTGGGTTTGGGTCTAGCCGAGGGGGTTTGGGCCTAGCCGAGTGGGTTTGGGTCTAGCGGAGTGGGTTAGGGTCTAGTGGAGTGGGTTTGGGTCTAGCCGAGTGGGTTTGGGTCTAGCCGAATGGGTTTGGGTCTACCCGAGTGCGTTTGGGTCTCGCCGAGTGGGTTTGGGACTAGCCGAATGGGTTTGTGTCTAGCCGAGTGGGTTTGGGTGTAGCCGAGTGGGTTTGGGTCTAGCGGAGTGGGTTTGGGTGTGGCCGAGTGGGTTTGGGTCTAGCCCAGTGGGGGGTTTGGGTCTAGCCGAGTGGGTTTGGGTCTAGCCGAGTGGGTTTGGGTCTAGCCGAGTGGGTTTGGGTATATTCGAGTGGGTTTGGGTCTAGCCGAGTGTGTTTGCGTCTAGCCGAGAGGGTTTGGGTCTAGCCGAGTGGGTTTGGGTCTAGCCGAGTGGGTTTGGGTCTAGCAGAGTGGGTTTGGGTCTAGCCGAGTGTGTTAGGGTCTAGCGGAGTGGATTTGGGTGTAGCCGCGTGGGTTTGGGTGTAGCCGAGTGTGTTTGGGTCTAGCCGAGTGGGTTTGGGTCCAGCCGAGTAGGTTTGGGTCTAGCTGAATGGGTTTGGGTCTAGCGGAGTGGGTTTGGGTGTAGCCAAGTGGGTTTGGGTCTAGCCGAGTGGGTTTGGGTATAGTCGACTGGGTTTGGGTGTAGCCGAGTGGGTTTGGGTCCAGCCGAGTGGGTTTGGGTCTAGCCGAGTGGCTTTGGGTCTAGCTGAGTGGGTTTGGGTCTAGCTGAGTTGGTTTCGGTCTAGCCGAGTGGGTTTGGGTCTAGCCGAGTGGGTTTGGGTCTACCGAGTGGGTTTGGGTCTAGCCATGGGGGTTTGGGTCTAGCCGAGTGGGTTTAGGTCAAGCGGAGTTGGTATGGGTCTAGCGGAGTGGGTTTGGGTCTAGCGGAGTGGGTTTGGGTCTAGCCAAGTGGGTTTTGGTCTACCCGAGTGGGTTTGGGTCTATCCGAGTGGGTTTGCGTCTAGCCGAGTGGGTTTGCGTCTAGTCGAGTGGGTTTGGGTCTAGCCGAGTGGGTTTGGGTCTATCCATGTGGGTTTGGGTCCAGCCGAGTGGGTTAGGGTCTAGCGGAGTGGGTTTGGGTGTAGCCGCGTGGGTTTGGGTCTAGCCGAGTGGGTTTGGGTCTAGCCGAGTGGGTTTGGGTCTAGCCGAGTGGGTTTGGGTCTAGCTGAGTGGGTTTGGGTCTAGCCGACTGGGTTTGGGTCTGGACGAGTGGGTTTGGGTCTAGCCGAGTGTGTTAGGGTCTAGCGGAGTGGGTTTGGGTGTAGCCGCGTGGGTTTGGGTGTAGCCGAGTGTGTTTGGGTCTAGCCGAGTGGGTTTGGGTCTAGCCGAGTGGGTTTGGGTCTAGCCGAGTGGGTTTGGGTCTAGCGGAGTGGGTTTGGGTGTAGCCGAGTGGGTTTGGGTCTAGCCGAGTGGGTTTGGGTCTAGCCGAGTGGGTTTGGGTCTAGCGGAGTGGGTTTGGTTGTAGCCGAGTGGGTTTGGGTCTAGCGGAGTGGGTTTGGGTGTAGCCGAGTGGGTTTGGGTCTAGCGGAGTGGGTTTGGGTCTAGCCGAGTGGGTTTGTGTCTAGCGGAGTGGGTTTGGGACTAGCGGAGTGGGATTGGGTCTAGCCGAGTGGGTTTGTGTCTAGCCGAGTGGGTTTGCGACTAGCCGAGTGGGTTTGGTTGTAACCGCGTGGGTTTGGGTGTAGCCGAGTGGGTTTGGGTCTAGCCTAGTGGGTTTGGGTCTAGCCGAGTGGGTTTGGGTCTAGCCGAGTGGGTTTGGGTCTAGCGGAGTGGGTTTGGGTGTAGCCGTGTGGGTTTGGGTCTAGCCGAGTGGGTTTGGGTCTAGCCGACTGGGTTTGGGTCTAGCTGAGTGGGTTTGGGTCTAGCCGAGTGGGTTTGGGTGTAGCCGAGTGGGTTTGGGTCTAGCCGAGCGGGTTTGGGTGTAGCGGAGTGGGTTTGGTTGTAGCCGAGTGGGTTTGGGTCTAGCGGTGTGGGTTTGGGTGTAGCCGAGTGGGTTTGGGTCTAGCCGAGTGGGTTTGGGTCTAGCCGACTGGGTTTGGGTCTAGCCGAGTGGGTTTGGGTCTAGCCGAGTGGGTTTGGGTCTAGACGAGTGGGTTTACGTCTAGCCGAGTGGGTTTGGGTCTAGCGGAGTGGGTTTAGGTCTAGCGCAGTGGGTTTGGGTCTAGCCGAAAGGGTTTGGGCCTAGCCGAGTGAGTTTGGGTCTAGCCGAGTGGGTTTGGGTCCAGCCGAGTGGGTGTGGGTTAAGCCGAGTGGGTTTGGGTCTAGCCGAGTGGGTTTGGGTCTATCCGAGTGGGTTTGGGTCTAGCCGAGTGGGTTTGGGCCTAGCCGAGTGGGTTTGGGGCTACCGGAGTGGGTTTGGGTCTATCCGAGTGGGTTTGGGTCTAGCCGAGTGGGTTTGGGCCTAGCCGAGTGGTTTTGGGACTACCGGAGTGGGTTTGGGTGTAGCGGAGTGGGTTTGGGTCTAGCCGAAAGGGTTTGGGCCTAGCCGAGTGGGTTTGGGTCTAGCCGAGTGGGTTTGGGTCCAGCCGAGTGGGTGTGGGTTAAGCCGAGTGGGTTTGGGTCTAGCCGAGTGGGTTTGGGTCTAGCCGAGTGGGTTTGGGTCTATCCGAGTGGGTTTGGGTCTAGCCGAGTGGGTTTGGGCCTAGCCGAGTGGGTTTGGGACTACCGGAGTGGGTTTGGGTCTATCCGAGTGGGTTTGGGTCTAGCCGTGTGGGTTTGGGCCTAGCCGAGTGGTTTTGGGACTACCGGAGTGGGTTTGGGTGTAGCGGAGTGGGTTTGGGTGTAGCTGAGTGGGTTTGGGACCAGCCGAGTGGGTTTGGGTCTAGCCGAGTTTGTTTGGGCCTAGCCGAATGGGTTTGGGTCTACCCGAGTGGGTTTGGGTCTGGCCCAGTGGGTTTGCTTCTAGCCGAATGGGTTTGGGTCTAGCCGAGTGGGTTTGGGTGCAGCCGAGTGGGTTTGGGTCTAGCGGAGTGGGTTTGGGTGTAGCCGAGTGGGTTTGGGTCTAGCCGAGTGGGTTTGGGTCTAACCGAGTTGGTTTGGGTCTAGCCGAGTGGGTTTGCGTCTAGCCGATTGGGTTTGGGTCTATCCATGTGGGTTTGGGTCTAGCCGAGTGGGTTAGGGTCTAGCGGAGTGGGTTTGGGTGTAGCCGAGTGGGTTTGGGTCTAGCCGAGTGGGTTTGGGTCTAGCCGAGTGGGTTTGGGTGTAGCCGAGTGGGTTTGGGTCTAGCCGAGTGGGTTTGGGTCTAGCGGAGTGGGTTTGGTTGTAGCCGAGTGGGTTTGGGTCTAGCGGAGTGGGTTTGGGTGTAGACGAGTGGGTTTGGGTCTAGCCGAGTGGGTTTGGGTCTAGCCGACTGGGTTTGGGTCTAGCCGAGTGGGTTTGGGTCTAGCCGAGTGGGTTTGGGTCTAGCCGAGTGGGTTTACGTCTAGCCGAGTGGGTTTGGGTCTAGCGGATTGGGTTTGGGTGTAGCCGAGTGGGTTTGGGTGTAGCCGAGTGTGTTTGGGTCTGGACGAGTGGGTTTGGGTCTAGCCGAGTGGGTTTGGGTGTAGCCGAGTGGGTTTGGGTCTAGCCGAGTGGGTTTGGGTCTAGCGGAGTGGGTTTGGTTGTAGCCGAGTGGGTTGGGGTCTAGCGGAGTGGGTTTGGGTGTAGCCGAGTGGGTTTGGGTCTAGCCGAGTGGGTTTGGGTCTAGCCGACTGGGTTTGGGTCTAGCCGAGTGGGTTTGGGTCTAGCCGAGTGGGTTTGGGTCTAGCCGAGTGGGTTTACGTCTAGCCGAGTGGGTTTGGGTCTAGCGGAGTGGGTTTTGGTGTAGCCGAGTGGGTTTGGGTGTAGCCGAGTGGGTTTGGGTCTGGACGAGTGGGCTTGGGTCTAGCCGAGTGGGTTTGGGTCTAGCCGAGTGGGTTTGGATCTAGCTGAGTGGGTTTGGGTGTAGCCGAGTGGGCTTGGGTCTAGCCGAGTAGGTTTGGGTCTAGCCGAGTGGGTTTGGATCTAGCTGAGTGGGTTTGGGTCTAGCCGAGTGGGTTTGGGTGTAGCCGAGTGGGTTTGGGTCTAGCCGAGTGGGTTTGGGTCTAGCGGAGTGGGTTTGGTTGTAGCCGAGTGGGTTTGGGTCTAGCGGAGTGGGTTTGGGTGTAGACGAGTGGGTTTGTGTCTAGCGGAGTGGGATTGGGTCTAGCCGAGTGGGTTTAGGTCTAGCCGAGTGGGTATGGGACTAGCCGAGTGGGTTTGGGTCTAGCCGAGTGGGTTTGGGTCTATCCGAGTGGGTTTGGGTCTAGCCGAGTGGGTTTGGGCCTAGCCGAGTGGGTTTGGGGCTACCGGAGTGGGTTTGGGTCTATCCGAGTGGGTTTGGGTCTAGCCGAGTGGGTTTGGGCCTAGCCGAGTGGTTTTGGGACTACCGGAGTGGGTTTGGGTGTAGCGGAGTGGGTTTGGGTCTAGCCGAAAGGGTTTGGGCCTAGCCGAGTGGGTTTGGGTCTAGCCGAGTGGGTTTGGGTCCAGCCGAGTGGGTGTGGGTTAAGCCGAGTGGGTTTGGGTCTAGCCGAGTGGGTTTGGGTCTAGCCGAGTGGGTTTTGGTCTATCCGAGTGGGTTTGGGTCTAGCCGAGTGGGTTTGGGCCTAGCCGAGTGGGTTTGGGACTACTGGAGTGGGTTTGGGTCTATCCGAGTGGGTTTGGGTCTAGCCGAGTGGGTTTGGGCCTAGCCGAGTGGTTTTGGGACTACCGGAGTGGGTTTGGGTGTAGCGGAGTGGGTTTGGGTGTAGCTGAGTGGGTTTGGGACCAGCCGAGTGGGTTTGGGTCTAGCCGAGTTTGTTTGGGCCTAGCCGAATGGGTTTGGGTCTACCCGAGTGGGTTTGGGTCTGGCCCAGTGGGTTTGCTTCTAGCTGAATGGGTTTGGGTCTAGCCGAGTGGGTTTGGGTGCAGCCGAGTGGGTTTGGGTCTAGCGGAGTGGGTTTGGGTGTAGCCGAGTGGGTTTGGGTCTAGCCGAGTGGGTTTGGGTCTAACCGAGTTGGTTTGGGTCTAGCCGAGTGGGTTTGCGTCTAGCCGATTGGGTTTGGGTCTATCCATGTGGGTTTGGGTCTAGCCGAGTGGGTTAGGGTCTAGCGGAGTGGGTTTGGGTGTAGCCGCGTGGGTTTGGGTGTAGCCGAGTGGGTTTGGGTCTAGCCGAGTGGGTTTGGGTCTAGCCGAGTGGGTTTGGGTTTAGCCGAGTGGGTTTGGGTCTAGCGGAGTGGGTTTGGGTGTAGCCGAGTGGGTTTGGGTCTAGCCGAGTGGGTTTGGGTCTAGCCGAGTGGGTTTGGGTGTAGCCGAGTGGGTTTGGGTCTAGCCGAGTGGGTTTGGGTCTAGCGGAGTGGGTTTGGTTGTAGCCGATTGGGTTTGGGTCTAGCGGAGTGGGTTTGGGTGCAGACGAGTGGGTTTGGGTCTAGCCGAGTGGGTTTGGGTCTAGCCGACTGGGTTTGGGTCTAGCCGAGTGGGTTTGGGTCTAGCCGAGTGGGTTTGGGTCTAGCCGAGTCGGTTTACGTCTAGCCGAGTGGGTTTGGGTCTAGCGGAGTGGGTTTGGGTGTAGCCGAGTGGGTTTGGGTGTAGCCGAGTGGGTTTGGGTCTGGACGAGTGGGTTTGGGTCTAGCCGAGTGGGTTTGGGTGTAGCCGAGTGGGTTTGGGTCTAGCCGAGTGGGTTTGGGTCTAGCGGAGTGGGTTTGGTTGTAGCCGAGTGGGTTTGGGTCTAGCGGAGTGGGTTTGGGTGTAGCCGAGTGGGTTTGGGTCTAGCCGAGTGGGTTTGGGTCTAGCCGACTGGGTTTGGGTCTAGCCGAGTGGGTTTTGGTCTAGCCGAGTGGGTTTGGGTCTATCCGAGTGGGTTTGCGTCTAGCCGAGTGGGTTTGCGTCTAGCCGAGTGGGTTTGGGTCTAGCCGAGTGGGTTTGGGTCTATCCATGTGGGTTTGGGTCTAGCCGAGTGGGTTAGGGTCTAGCGGAGTGGGTTTGGGTGTAGCCGCGTGGGTTTGGGTGTCGCCGAGTGGGTTTGGGTCCAGCCGAGTGGGTTTGGGTCTAGCCGAGTGGGTTTGGGTCTAGCCGAGTGGGTTTTCGTCTAGCGGAGTGGGTTTGGGTGTAGCCGAGTGGGTTTGGGTCCAGCCGAGTGGGTTTGGGTCGAGCCGAGTGGGTTTGGGTCTAGCGGAGTGGGTTTGGTTGTAGCCGAGTGGGTTTGGGTCTAGCGGAGTGGGTTTGGGTGTAGCCGAGTGGGTTTGGGTCTAGCGGAGTGGGTTTGGGTCTAGCCGACTGGGTTTGGGTCTGGACGAGTGGGTTTGGGTCTAGCCGAGTGGGTTTGGGTCTAGTCGAGTGGGTTTGGGTCTAGCCGAGTGGGTTTGGGTCTAGCCTAGTGGGTTTGGGTCTAGCCAAGTGGGTTTCGGTCCAGCGGAGTGGGTTTGGGTCTAGCGCAGTGGGTTTGGGTCTAGCTGAGTGGGTTTGGGTCTAACCGAGTGGGTTTGTGTCTAGCGGAGTGGGTTTGGGACTAGCGGAGTGGGATTGGGTCTAGCCGATTGGGTTTGGGTATATCCATGTGGGTTTGGGTCTAGCCGAGTGGGTTTGGGTCTAGCGGAGTGGGTTTGGGTGTATCCGAGTGGGTTTGGGTCTAGCCGAGTGGGTTTGGGTCTAGCCGAGTGGGTTTGGGTCTAGCCGAGTGGGTTTGGGTCTAGCGGAGTGGGTTTGGGTGTAGCCGTGTGGGTTTGGGTCTAGCCGAGTGGGTTTGGGTCTAGCTGACTGGGTTTGGGTCTAGCTGAGTGGGTTTGGGTCTAGCCGAGTGGGTTTGGGTGTAGCCGAGTGGGTTTGGGTCTAGCCGAGTGGGTTTGGGTCTAGCGGAGTGGGTTTGGTTGTAGCCGAGTGGGTTTGGGTCTAGCGGTGTGGGTTTGGGTGTAGCCGAGTGGGTTTGGGTCTAGCCGAGTGGGTTTGGGTCTAGCCGACTGGGTTTGGGTCTAGCCGAGTGGGTTTGGGTCTAGCCGAGTGGGTTTGGGTCTAGCCGAGTGGGTTTACGTCTAGCCGAGTGGGTTTTGGTCTAGCGGAGTGGGTTTGGGTGTAGCCGAGTGGGTTTGGGTGTAGCCGAGTGGGTTTGGGTCTGGACGAGTGGGTTTGGGTCTAGCCGAGTGGGTTTGGGTCTAGCCGAGTGGGTTTGGGTCTAGCCTAGTGGGTTTGGGTCTAGCCAAGTGGGTTTGGGTCGAGCGGAGTGGGTTTAGGTCTAGCGCAGTGGGTTTGGGTCTTGCGGAGTGGGTTTGGTTCTAGCCGAGTGGGTTTGGGTCTAGCCGAGTGGGTTTGTGTCTTGTGGAGTGGGTTTGGGTCTAGCGGAGTGGGATTGGGTCTAGCCGAGTGGGTTTGGGTCTAGCCGAGTGGGTTTGGGACTAGCCGAGTGGGTTTGGGTCTAGCCGAGTGGATTTGGGTCTAGCTGAATGTGTTTGGGTCTAGCCGAGTGGGTTTGGGTCTAGCCGAGTGGGTTTGGGTCTAGCCGAAAGGGTTTGGGTCTAGCCGAGTGGGTTTGGGTCTAGCCGAGTGGGATTGGGTCCAGCCGAGTGGGTGTGGGTTAAGCCGAGTGGGTTTGGGTCTAGCCGAGTGGGTTTGGGTCTAGCCGAGTGGGTTTGGGTCTATCCGAGTGGGTTTGGGTCTAGCCGAGTGGGTTTGGGCCTAGCCGAGTGGGTTTGGGACTACCGGAGTGGGTTTGGGTGTAGCGGAATGGGTTTGGGTGTAGCTGAGTGGGTTTGGGTTTAGCTGAGTGGATTTGGGACCAGCCGAGTGGGTTTGGGTCTAGCCAAGTTTGTTTGGGCCTAGCCGAATGGGTTTGGGTCTACCCGAGTGGGTTTGGGTCTGGCCGAGTGGGTTTGCTTCTAGCCAAATGGGTCTGGGTCTAGCCGAGAGGGTTTGGGTGCAGCCGAGTGGGTTTGGGTCTAGCGGAGTGGGTTTGGGTGTAGCCGAGTGGGTTTGGGTCTAGCCGAGTGGGTTTGGGTCTAGCCGAGTTGGTTTGAGTCTAGCCGAGTGGGTTTGCGTCTAGCCGATTGGGTTTGGGTCTATCCATGTGGGTTTGGGTCTAGCCGAGTGGGTTAGGGACTAGCGGAGTGGGTTTGGGTGTAGCCGCGTGGGTTTAGGTGTAGCCGAGTGGGTTTGTGTCTAGCCGAGTGGGTTTGGGTCTAGCCGAGTGGGTTTGGGTCTAGCCGAGTGGGTTTGGGTCTAGCGGAGTGGGTTTGGGTGTAGCCGAGTAGGTTTGGGTCTAGCCGAGTGGGTTTGGGTCTAGCCGAGTGGGTTTGGGTGTAGCCGAGTGGGTTTGAGTCTAGCCGAGTGGGTTTCGGTCAAGCGGAGTGGGTTTGGTTGTAGCCGAGTGGGTTTGGGTCTAGCGGAGTGGGTTTGGGTGTAGCCGAGTGGGTTTGGGTCTAGCCGAGAGGGTTTGGGTCTAGCGGAGTGGGTTTGGGTGTAGCCGAGTGGGTTTGGGTGTAGCCGAGTGGGTTTGGGTCTGGACGACTGGGTTTGGGTCTAGCCGAGTGGGTTTGGGTGTAGCCGAGTGGGTTTGGGTCTAGCCGAGTGGGTTTGGGTCTAGCGGAGTGGGTTTGGTTGTAGCCGAGTGGGTTTGGGTCTAGCGGAGTGGGTTTGGGTGTAGCCGAGTGGGTTTGGGTCTAGCCGAGTGGGTTTGGGTCTAGCCGACTGGGTTTGGGTCTAGCCGAGTGGGTTTGGGTCTAGCCGAGTGGGTTTGGGTCTAGCCGAGTGGGTTTACGTCTAGCCGAGTGGGTTTGGGTCTAGCGGAGTGGGTTTGGGTGTAGCCGAGTGGGTTTGGGTGTAGCCGAGTGGGTTTGGGTCTGGACGATTGGGTTTGGGTCTAGCCGAGTGGGTTTGGGTCTAGCCGAGTGGGTTTGGATCTAGCTGAGTGGGTTTGGGTGTAGCCGAGTGGGTTTGGGTCTGGACGAGTGGGTTTGGGTCTAGCGGAGTGGGTTAGGGTCTAGTGGAGTGGGTTTGGGTCCAGCCGAGTGGGTTTGGGTCTAGCCGAATGTGTTTGGGTCTACCCGAGTGCGTTTGGGTCTAGCCGAGTGGGTTTGGGTCTAGCCGAGTGGGTTTGGGTCAAGCGGAGTTGGTATAGGTCTAGCGGAGTGGGTTTGGGTCTAGCGGAGTGGGTTTGGGTCTAGCCAAGTGGGTTTTGGTCTAGCCGAGTGGGTTTGGGTCTATCCAAGTGGGTTTGCGTCTAGCCGAGTGGGTTAGGGTCTAGCGGAGTGGGTTTGGGTGTAGCCGCGTGGGTTTGGGTGTAGCCGAGTGGGTTTGGGTCTAGCCGAGTGGGTTTGGGTCTAGCCGAGTGGGTTTGGGTCTAGCCGAGTGGGTTTGCGTCTAGCGGAGTGGGTTTGGGTGTAGCCGAGTGGGTTTGGGTCTAGCCGAGTTGGTTTGGGTCTAGCCGAGTGGGTTTGGGTCTGGCGGAGTGGGTTTGGTTGTAGCCGAGTGGGTTTGGGTCTAGCGGAGTGGGTTTGGGTGTAGCCGAGTGGGTTTGGGTCTAGCGGAGTGGGTTTGGGTCTAGCCGACTGGGTTTGGGTCTGGACGAGTGGGTTTGGGTCTAGCCGAGTGGGTTTGGGTCTAGTCGAGTGGGTTTGGGTCTAGCCGAGTGGGTTTGGGTCTAGCCTAGTGGGTTTGGGTCTAGCCAAGTGGGTTTCGGTCCAGCGGAGTGGGTTTGGGTCTAGCGCAGTGGGTTTGGGTCTAGCTGAGTGGGTTTGGGTCTAACCGAGTGGGTTTGTGTCTAGCGGAGTGGGTTTGGGACTAGCGGAGTGGGATTGGGTCTAGCCGATTGGGTTTGGGTATATCCATGTGGGTTTGGGTCTAGCCGAGTGGGTTAGGGTCTAGCGGAGTGGGTTTGGGTGTAACCGCGTGGGTTTGGGTGTATCCGAGTGGGTTTGGGTCTAGCCGAGTGGGTTTGGGGCTAGCCGAGTGGGTTTGGGTCTAGCCGAGTGGGTTTGGGTCTAGCGGAGTGGGTTTGGGTGTAGCCGTGTGGGTTTGGGTCTAGCCGAGTGGGTTTGGGTCTAGCCGACTGGGTTTGGGTCTAGCTGAGTGGGTTTGGGTCTAGCCGAGTGGGTTTGGGTGTAGCCGAGTGGGTTTGGGTCTAGCCGAGTGGGTTTGGGTCTAGCGGAGTGGGTTTGGTTGTAGCCGAGTGGGTTTGGGTCTAGCGGTGTGGGTTTGGGTGTAGCCGAGTGGGTTTGGGTCTAGACGAGTGGGTTTGGGTCTAGCCGACTGGGTTTGGGTCTAGCCGAGTGGGTTTGGGTCTAGCCGAGTGGGTTTGGGTCTAGCCGAGTGGGTTTACGTCTAGCCGAGTGGGTTTTGGTCTAGCGGAGTGGGTTTGGGTGTAGCCGAGTGGGTTTGGGTGTAGCCGAGTGGGTTTGGGTCTGGACGAGTGGGTTTGGGTCTAACCGAGTGGGTTTGGGTCTAGCCGAGTGGGTTTGGGTCTAGCCTAGTGGGTTTGGTTCTAGCCAAGTGGGTTTGGGTCGAGCGGAGTGGGTTTAGGTCTAGCGCAGTGGGTTTGGGTCTAGCGGAGTGGGTTTGGTTCTAGCCGAGTGGGTTTGGGTCTAGCCGAGTGGGTTTTTGTCTAGCGGAGTGGGTTTGGGTCTAGCGGAGTGGGATTGGGTCTAGCCGAGTGGGTTTGGGTCTAGCCGAGTGTGTTTGGGACTAGCCGAGTGGGTTTGGGTCTAGCCGAGTGGGTTTGGGTCTAGCTGAATGTGTTTGGGTCTAGCCGAGTGGGTTTGGGTCTAGCCGAGTGGGTTTGGGTCTAGCCGAAAGGGTTTGGGTCTAGCCGAGTGGGTTTGGGTCTAGCCGAGTGGGATTGGGTCCAGCCGAGTGGGTGTGGGTTAAGCCGAGTGGGTTTGGGTCTAGCCGAGTGGGTTTGGATGTAGCGGAATGGGTTTGGGTGTAGCTGAGTGGGTTTGGGTGTAGCTGAGTGGGTTTGGGACCAGCCGAGTGGGTTTGGGTCTAGCCGAGTTTGTTTGGGCCTAGCCGAATGGGTTTGGGTCTACCCGAGTGGGTTTGGGTCTGGCCGAGTGGGTTTGCTTCTAGCCGAATGGGTTTGGGTCTAGCCGAGTGGGTTTGGGTGCAGCCGAGTGGGTTTGGGTCTAGCGGAGTGGGTTTGGGTGTAGCCGAGTGGGTTTGGGTCTAGCCGAGTGGGTTTGGGTCTAGCCGAGTTGGTTTGGGTCTAGCCGAGTGGGTTTGCGTCTAGCCGATTGGGTTTGGGTCTATCCATGTGGGTTTGGGTCTAGCCGAGTGGGTTAGGGACTAGCGGAGTGGGTTTGGGTGTAGCCGCGTGGGTTTGGGTGTAGCCGAGTGGGTTTGGGTCTAGCCGAGTGGGTTTGGGTCTAGCCGAGTGGGTTTGGGTCTAGCCGAGTGGGTTTGGGTCTAGCGGAGTGGGTTTGGGTGTAGCCGAGTGGGTTTGGGTCTAGCCGAGTGGGATTGGGTCTAGCCGAGTGGGTTTGGGTGTAGCCGAGTGGGTTTGAGTCTAGCCGAGTGGGTTTGGGTCTAGCGGAGTGGGTTTGGCTGTAGCCGAGTGGGTTTGGGTCTAGCGGAGTGGGTTTGAGTGTAGCCGAGTGGGTTTGGGTCTTGCCGAGTGGGTTTGGGTCTAGCGGAGTGGGTTTGGGTCTAGCCGAGTGGGTTTGGGTGTAGCCGAGTGGGTTTGGGTCTTGCCGAGTGGGTTTGGGTCTAGCGGAGTGGGTTTGGTTGTAGCTGAGTGGGTTTGGGTCTAGCGGAGTGGGTTTGGGTGTAGCCGAGTGGGTTTGGGTCTAGCCGAGTGGGTTTGGGTCTAGCCGACTGGGTTTGGGTCTAGCCGAGTGGGTTTGGGTCTAGCCGAGTGGGTTTGGGTCTAGCCGAGTGGGTTTATGTCTAGCCGAGTGGGTTTGGGTCTAGCGGAGTGGGTTTGGGTGTAGCCGAGTGGGTTTGGGTGTAGCCGAGTGGGTTTGGGTCTGGACGATTGGGTTTGGGTCTAGCCGAGTGGGTTTGGGTCTAGCCGAGTGGGTTTGGATCTAGCTGAGTGGGTTTGGGTGTAGCCGAGTGGGTTTGGGTCTGGACGAGTGGGTTTGGGTCTAGCCGAGTGGGTTTGGGTGTAGCCGAGTGGGTTTGGATCTTGCCGAGTGGGTTTGGGTCTAGCCTAGTGGGTTTGGGTCTAGCCGAGTGGGTTTGGGTCTAGCCGACTGGGTTTGGGCCTTGCCGCGTGGGTTTGGGTCTTGCGGACTGGGTTTGGGTCTAGCGGAGTGGGTTTGGGTCTAGCCGAGTGGGTTTGGGCCTAGCCGATTGGGTTTGGGTCTAGCCGAGTGGGTTTGGGTCTAGCCGAGTGGGTTTGGGTCTAGCCGAGTGGGTTTGGGTCCAGCCGAGTGGGTTTGGGTCTAGCCGTGTGGGTTTGGGTCTAGCCGATTGGGTTTGGGTCTAGCCATTTGGGTTTGGGTCTAGCCGAGTGGGTTAGGGGCTAGCAGAGTGGGTTTGGGTGTAGCCGCGTGGGTTTGGGTGTAGCCGAGTGGGTTTGGGTCTAGCCGAGTGGGTTTGGGTGTAGCCGAGTGGGTTTGGGCCTAGCCGAGTGGGTTTGGGTCTGGCGGAGTGGGTTTGGGTGTAGCCGAGTGGGTTTGGGTCTAGCCGAGTGGGCTTGGGTCTAGCCGACTTGGTTTGGGATTAGCCGAGTGGGTTTGGGTCTAGTCGAGTGGGTTTGGGTCTAGCCGAGTGGGTTTACGTCTAGCCGCGTGGGTTTGGGTCTAGCGGAGTGGGTATCGGTGTAGCCGAGTGGGTTTGGGTCTAGCCGAGTGGGTTTGGGTCTAGCCGATTGTGTTTGCATCTAGCAAAGTGGGTTTGGGTCTAGCCAAGTGGGTTTGGGTCTAGCGGAGTGGGTTTGTGTCTAGCGGAGTGGGTTTGGGTCGAGCGGAGTGGGTTTGGGTCCAGCCGAGTGGGTTTGGTTCTAACCGAGTGGGTTTGTGTCCAGCGGAGTGGGTTTGGGTCTAGCGGAGTGGGATTGGGTCTAGCCGAGTGGGTTTGGGTCTAGCCGAGTGGGTTTGGGACTAGCCGAGTGGGTTTGGGTCTAGCCGAGTGGGTTTGGGTCTAGCGGAATGGGTTTGGGTCTAGCCGAGTGGGTTTGGGTCTAGCCGAGTGGGTTTGGGTCTAGCCGAAAGGGTTTGGGTCTAGCCGAGTGGGTTTGGGTCTAGCCGAGTGGGTTTGGGTCTAGCCGAGTGGGTGTGTCTAGCCAAGTGGGTTTGGGTCGAGCCGAGTGGGTTTGGGTCTAGCCGAGTGGGTTTTGGTCTAGCCGAGTGGGTTTGGGTCTAGCCGAGTGGGTTTGGGTCTAGCCGAGTGGGTTTGGGTCTAGCCGAGTGGGTTTGGGTGTAGCCGAGTGGGTTTGGATCTTGCCGAGTGGGTTTGGGTCTAGCCTAGTGGGTTTGGGTCTAGCCGAGTGGGTTTGGGTCTAGCCGACTGGGTTTGGGCCTAGCCGCGTGGGTTTGGGTCTTGCGGACTGGGTTTGGGTCTAGCGGAGTGGGTTTGGGTCTAGCCGAGTGGGTTTGGGCCTAGCCGATTGGGTTTGGGTCTAGCCGAGTGGGTTTGGGTCTAGCCGAGTGGGTTTGGGTCTAGCCGAGTGGGTTTGGGTCCAGCCGAGTGGGTTTGGGTCTAGCCGTGTGGGTTTGGGTCTAGCCGATTGGGTTTGGGTCTAGCCATTTGGGGTTGGGTCTAGCCGAGTGGGTTAGGGTCTAGCAGAGTGGGTTTGGGTGTAGCCGCGTGGGTTTGGGTGTAGCCGAGTGGGTTTGGGTCTAGCCGAGTGGGTTTGGGTGTAGCCGAGTGGGTTTGGGCCTAGCCGAGTGGGTTTGGGTCTGGCGGAGTGGGTTTGGGTGTAGCCGAGTGGGTTTGGGTCTAGCCGAGTGGGTTTGGGTCTAGCCGACTTGGTTTGGGATTAGCCGAGTGGGTTTGGGTCTAGCCGAGTGGGTTTGGGTCTAGCCGAGTGGGTTTACGTCTAGCCGCGTGGGTTTGGGTCTAGCGGAGTGGGTATCGGTGTAGCCGAGTGGGTTTGGGTCTAGCCGAGTGGGTTTGGGTCTAGCCGATTGTGTTTGCATCTAGCAAAGTGGGTTTGGGTCCAGCCAAGTGGGTTTGGGTCTAGCGGAGTGGGTTTGTGTCTAGCGGAGTGGGTTTGGGTCGAGCGGAGTGGGTTTGGGCCAGCCGAGTGGGTTTGGTTCTAACCGAGTGGGTTTGTGTCTAGCGGAGTGGGTTTAGGTCTAGCGGAGTGGGATTGGGTCTAGCCGAGTGGGTTTGGGTCTAGCCGAGTGGGTTTGGGACTAGCCGAGTGGGTTTGGGTCTAGCCGAGTGGGTTTGGGTCTAGCGGAATGGGTTTGGGTCTAGCCGAGTGGGTTTGGGTCTAGCCGAGTGGGTTTGGGTCTAGCCGAAAGGGTTTGGGTCTAGCCGAGTGGGTTTGGGTCTAGCCGAGTGGGTTTGGGTCTAGCCGAGTGGGTGTGTCTAGCCAAGTGGGTTTGGGTCGAGCCGAGTGGGTTTGGGTCTAGCCGAGTGGGTTTTGGTCTAGCCGAGTGGGTTTGGGTCTAGCCGAGTGGGTTTGGGCCTAGCCGAGTGGGTTTGGGTCTAGCGGAGTGGGTTAGGGTCTAGTGGAGTGGGTTTGGGTCCAGCCGAGTGGGTTTGGGTCTAGCCGAATGGGTTTGGGTCTACCCGAGTGCGTTTGGGTCTAGCCGAGTGGGTTTGGGTCTAGCCGAATGGGTTTGGGTCTAGCCGAGTGGGTTTGGGTGTAGCCGAGTGGGTTTGGGTCTAGCGGAGTGGGTTTGGGTCTAGCCGAGTGGGTTTGGGTCTAGCCGAGTGGGTTTGGGTCTGGCCGAGTTAGTTTGGGTGTTGCCAAGTGGGTTTGGGTCTAGCCGAGCAGGTTTGGGTCTAGCCGAGTGGGTTTGGGTCTAGCCGAGTTGGTTTGGGTCTAGCCGAGTGGGTTTGGGTCTAGCCGAGTGGGTTTGGGTCAAGCGGAGTTGGTATGGGTCTAGCGGAGTGGGTTTGGGTCTAGCGGAGTGGGTTTGGGTGTAGCCGAGTGGGTTTGGGTCTAGCCGAGTGGGTTTGGGTCTAGCCGAGTGGGTTTGGGTCTAGCCGAGTGGGTTTGGGTCTAGCCGAGTGGGTTTGGGTCTAGCGGAGTGGGTTTGGGTGTAGCCGAGTGGGTTTGGGTCTAGCCGAGTGGGTTTGGGTCTAGCCGACTGGGTTTGGGTCTAGCCGAGTGGGTTTGGGTCTTGCCGAGTGGGTTTGGGTCTAGCGGAGTGGGTTTGGGTGTAGCCGAGTGGGTTTGGGTCTAGCGGAGCGGGTTTGGGTGTAGCCGAGTGGGTTTGGGTCTAGCCGAGTGGGTTTGGGTCTAGCCGACTGGGTTTGGCTCTAGCCGAGTGGGTTTGGGTCTAGCCGAGTGGGTTTGGGTCTAGCCGAGTGGGTTTACGTCTAGCCGAGTGGGATTGGGTCTAGCGGAGTGGGTTTGGGTGTAGCCGAGTGGGTTTGGGTCTAGCCGAGTTGGTTTGGGTGTAGCCGAGTGGGTGTGGGTCAAGCCGAGTGGGTTTGGGTCTAGCCGAGTGGGTTTGGGTCTAGCCGAGTGGGTTTGGGTCTAGCCGAGTGGGTTTGGGTCTAGCCGAGTGGTTTTGGGACTAGCCGAGTGGGTTTGGGTCTACCGGAGTGGGTTTGGGTGTAGCGGAGTAGGTTTGGGTGAGCTGAGTGGGTTTGGGACCAGCCGAGTGGGTTTGGGTCTAGCCGAGTGGGTTTGGGTCTAGCCGAGTGGGTTTGCTTCTAGCCGAATGGGTTTGGGTCTAGCCGAGTGGGTTTGGGTGCAGACGAGTGGGTTTGGGTCTAGCGGAGTGGGTTTGGGTGTAACCGAGTGGGTTTGGGTCTAGCCGAGTGGGTTTGGGTCTAGCCGAGTGGGTTTGGGTCTAGCCGAGTGGGTTTGGGTCTAGCCGAGTTGGTTTGGATCTAGCCGAGTGGGTTTGCGTCTAGCCGAGTGGGTGTGTGTCTAGCGGAGTGGGTTTGGGTCTAGCGGAATGGGATTGGGTCTAGCCGAGTGGGTTTGGGTCTAGCCGAGTGGGTTTGGGACTAGCCGAGTGGGTTTGGGTCTAGCCGAGTGGGTTTGGGTCTAGCTGAATGGGTTTGGGTCTAGCCGAGTGGGTTTGGGTCTAGCCGAGTGTGTTTGGGTCTAGCCGAAAGGGTTTGGGTCTAGCCGAGGGGGTTTGGGTCTAGCCGAGTGGGTTTGGGTCTAGCCGAGTGGGTGTGGGTCTAGCCGAGTGGGTTTGGGTCTAGCCGAGTGGGTTTGGGTCTAGCCGAGTGGGTTTGGGTCTAGCCGAAGGGGTTTGGGCCTAGCCGAGTGGGTTTGGGTCTAGCGGAGTGGGTTAGGGTCTAGTGGAGTGGGTTTGGGTCTAGCCGAGTGGGTTTGGGTCTAGCCGAATGGGTTTGGGTCTACCCGAGTGCGTTTGGGTCTCGCCGAGTGGGTTTGGGTCTAGCCGAATGGGTTTGTGTCTAGCCGAGTGGGTTTGGGTGTAGCCGAGTGGGTTTGGGTCTAGCGGAGTGGGTTTGGGTGTAGCCGAGTGGGTTTGGGTCTAGCCGAGTGGGTTTGGGTCTAGCCGAGTGGGTTTGGGTCTAGCCGAGTGGGTTTGGGTCTAGCCGAGTGGGTTTGGGTATAGCCGAGTGGGTTTGGGTCTAGCCGAGTGTGTTTGCGTCTAGCCGAGTGGGTTTGGGTCTAGCCGAGTGGGTTTGGGTCTAGCCGAGTGGGTTTGGGTCTAGCTGAGTGGGTTTGGGTCTAGCCGAGTGTGTTAGGGTCTAGCGGAGTGGGTTTGGGTGTAGCCGCGTGGGTTTGGGTGTAGCCGAGTGTGTTTGGGTCTAGCCGAGTGGGTTTGGGTCTAGCCGAGTGGGTTTGGGTCTAGCCGAGTGGGTTTGGGTATAGCCGAGTGGGTTTGGGTCTAGCCGAGTGTGTTTGCGTCTAGCCGAGTGGGTTTGGGTCTAGCCGAGTGGGTTTGGGTCTAGCCGAGTGGGTTTGGGTCTAGCTGAGTGGGTTTGGGTCTAGCCGAGTGTGTTAGGGTCTAGCGGAGTGGGTTTGGGTGTAGCCGCGTGGGTTTGGGTGTAGCCGAGTGTGTTTGGGTCTAGCCGAGTGGGTTTGGGTCTAGCCGACTGGGTTTGGGTATAGCCGACTGGGTTTGCGTGTAGCCGAGTGGGTTTGGGTCCAGCCGAGTGGGTTTGGGTCTAGCCGAGTGGCTTTGGGTCTAGCTGAGTGGGTTTGGGTCTATCCGAGTTGGTTTCGGTCTAGCCGAGTGGGTTTGGGTCTAGCCGAGTGGGTTTGGGTCTACCGAGTGGGTTTGGGTCTAGCCGAGTGGGTTTGGGTCTAGCCGAGTTAGTTTGGCTGTAGCCGAGTGGGTTTGGGTGTAGCCGAGCAGGTTTGGGTCTAGCCGAGTGGGTTTGGGTCTAGCCGAGTGGGTTTGGGTCTAGCCGAGTGGGTTTGGGTCAAGCGGAGTTGGTATGGGTCTAGCGGAGTGGGTTTGGGTCTAGCGGAGTGGGTTTGGGTCTAGCCAAGTGGGTTTTGGTCTAGCCGAGTGGGTTTGGGTCTATCCGAGTGGGTTTGCGTCTAGCCGAGTGGGTTTGCGTCTAGCCGAGTGGGTTTGGGTCTAGCCGAGTGGGTTTGGGTCTATCCATGTGGGTTTGGGTCTAGCCGAGTGGGTTAGGGTCTAGCGGAGTGGGTTTGGGTGTAGCCGCGTGGGTTTGGGTGTAGCCGAGTGTGTTTGGGTCTAGCCGAGTGGGTTTGGGTCTAGCCGAGTGGGTTTGGTCTAGCCGAGTGGGTTTGGGTCTAGCGGAATGGGTTTGGGTGTAGCCGAGTGGGTTTGGGTCTAGCCGAGTGGGTTTGGGTCTAGCCGAGTGGGTTTGGGTCTAGCGGAGTGGGTTTGGTTGTAGCCGAGTGGGTTTGGGTCTAGCGGAGTGGGTTTGGGTGTAGCCGAGTGGGTTTGGGTCTAGCGGAGTGGGTTTGGGTCTAGCGGAGTGGGTTTGGGTCTAGCCAAGTGGGTTTGTGTCTAGCGGAGTGGGTTTGGGTCTAGCGGAGTGGGTTTGGGTCTAGCCAAGTGGGTTTTGGTCTAGCCGAGTGGGTTTGGGTCTATCCTAGTGGGTTTGCGTCTAGCCGAGTGGGTTTGCGTCTAGCCGAGTGGGTTTGGGTGTAGCCGAGTGGGTTTGGGTCTATCCATGTGGGTTTGGGTCTAGCCGAGTGGGTTAGGGTCTAGCGGAGTGGGTTTGGGTGTAGCCGCGTGGGTTTGGGTGTAGCCGAGTGTGTTTGGGTCTAGCCGAGTGGGTTTGGGTCTAGCCGAGTGGGTTTGGTCTAGCCGAGTGGGTTTGGGTCTAGCGGAATGGGTTTGGGTGTAGCCGAGTGGGTTTGGGTCTAGCCGAGTGGGTTTGGGTCTAGCCGAGTGGGTTTGGGTCTAGCGGAGTGGGTTTGGTTGTAGCCGAGTGGGTTTGGGTCTAGCGGAGTGGGTTTGGGTGTAGCCGAGTGGGTTTGGGTCTAGCGGAGTGGGTTTGGGTCTAGCCGACTGGGTTTGGGTCTGGACGAGTGGGTTTGGGTCTAGCCGAGTGGGTTTGGGTCTAGTCGAGTGGGTTTGGGTCTAGCCGAGTGGGTTTGGGTCTAGCCTAGTGGGTTTGGGTCTAGCCAAGTGGGTTTCGGTCCAGCGGAGTGGGTTTGGGTCTAGCGCAGTGGGTTTGGGTCTAGCTGAGTGGGTTTGGGTCTAACCGAGTGGGTTTGGGTCTAGCCGAGTGGGTTTGGGTCTAGCGGAATGGGTTTGGGTGTAGCCGAGTGGGTTTGGGTCTAGCCGAGTGGGTTTGGGTCTAGCCGAGTGGGTTTGGGTCTAGCGGAGTGGGTTTGGTTGTAGCCGAGTGGGTTTGGGTCTAGCGGAGTGGGTTTGGGTGTAGCCGAGTGGGTTTGGGTCTAGCGGAGTGGGTTTGGGTCTAGCCGACTGGGTTTGGGTCTGGACGAGTGGGTTTGGGTCTAGCCGAGTGGGTTTGGGTCTAGTCGAGTGGGTTTGGGTCTAGCCGAGTGGGTTTGGGTCTAGCCTAGTGGGTTTGGGTCTAGCCAAGTGGGTTTCGGTCCAGCGGAGTGGGTTTGGGTCTAGCGCAGTGGGTTTGGGTCTAGCTGAGTGGGTTTGGGTCTAACCGAGTGGGTTTGTGTCTAGCGGAGTGGGTTTGGGGCTAGCGGAGTGGGATTGGGACTAGCCGAGTGGGTTTGGGTCTAGCCGAGTGGGTTTGGGTCTAGCCGAGTGGGTTTGGGTCTAGCCGATTGGGTTTGGGTATATGCATGTGGGTTTGGGTCTAGCCGAGTGGGTTAGGGTCTAGCGGAGTGGGTTTGGGTGTAACCGCATGGGTTTGGGTGCAGCCGAGTGGGTTTGGGTCTAGCCGAGTGGGTTTGGGTCTTGCCGTGTGGGTTTGGGTATACCCGAGTGGGTTTGCGTCTAGCCGAGTGGGTTTGGGTCTAGCCGAGTGGGTGTGGGTCTAGCCGAGTGGGTTTGGGTCTAGCCAAGTGGGTTTGGGTCTAGCCGAATGGGTTTGGGTCTATACGAGTGGATTTGCGTCTAGCCGAGTGGGTTTGGGTCTAGCCGAGTGGGTTTGGGTCTACCGGAGTGGGTTTGGGTGTAGCCGAGTGGGTTTGGGTCTAGCCCAGTGGGTTTGGGTCTACCCGAGTGGGTTTGCGTCTAGCCGAGTGGGTTTGGGTCTAGCCGAGTGGGTGTGGGTCTAGCCGAGTGGGTTTGGGTCTAGCCAAGTCGGTTTGGGTCTAGCCGAGTGGGTTTGGGTCTATCCATGTGGGTTTGGGTCTAGCCGAGTGGGTTAGGGTCTAGCGGAGTGGGTTTGGGTGTAGCCGCGTGGGTTTGGGTGTAGCCGAGTGGGTTTGGGTCTAGCCGAGTGGGTTTGGGTCTAGCCGAGTGGGTTTGGGTCTAGCCGAGTGGATTTGGGTCTAGCGGAGTGGGTTTGGGTGTAGCCGAGTGGGTTTGGGTCTAGCCGAGTGGTTTTGGGTCTAGCCGAGTGGGTTTGGGTCTAGCCGAGTGGGTTTGGGTCTAGCCTAGTGGGTTTGGGTCTAGCCAAGTGGGTTTCGGTCCAGCGGAGTGGGTTTGGGTCTAGCGCAGTGGGTTTGGGTCTAGCTGAGTGGGTTTGGGTCTAACCGAGTGGGTTTGGGTCTAGCCGAGTGGGTTTGGGTCTAGCGGAATGGGTTTGGGTGTAGCCGAGTGGGTTTGGGTCTAGCCGAGTGGGTTTGGGTCTAGCCGAGTGGGTTTGGGTCTAGCGGAGTGGGTTTGGTTGTAGCCGAGTGGGTTTGGGTCTAGCGGAGTGGGTTTGGGTGTAGCCGAGTGGGTTTGGGTCTAGCGGAGTGGGTTTGGGTCTAGCCGACTGGGTTTGGGTCTGGACGAGTGGGTTTGGGTCTAGCCGAGTGGGTTTGGGTCTAGTCGAGTGGGTTTGGGTCTAGCCGAGTGGGTTTGGGTCTAGCCTAGTGGGTTTGGGTCTAGCCAAGTGGGTTTCGGTCCAGCGGAGTGGGTTTGGGTCTAGCGCAGTGGGTTTGGGTCTAGCTGAGTGGGTTTGGGTCTAACCGAGTGGGTTTGTGTCTAGCGGAGTGGGTTTGGGGCTAGCGGAGTGGGATTGGGACTAGCCGAGTGGGTTTGGGTCTAGCCGAGTGGGTTTGGGTCTAGCCGAGTGGGTTTGGGTCTAGCCGATTGGGTTTGGGTATATGCATGTGGGTTTGGGTCTAGCCGAGTGGGTTAGGGTCTAGCGGAGTGGGTTTGGGTGTAACCGCATGGGTTTGGGTGCAGCCGAGTGGGTTTGGGTCTAGCCGAGTGGGTTTGGGTCTTGCCGTGTGGGTTTGGGTCTACCCGAGTGGGTTTGCGTCTAGCCGAGTGGGTTTGGGTCTAGCCGAGTGGGTGTGGGTCTAGCCGAGTGGGTTTGGGTCTAGCCAAGTGGGTTTGGGTCTAGCCGAATGGGTTTGGGTCTATACGAGTGGATTTGCGTCTAGCCGAGTGGGTTTGGGTCTAGCCGAGTGGGTTTGGGTCTACCGGAGTGGGTTTGGGTGTAGCCGAGTGGGTTTGGGTCTAGCCCAGTGGGTTTGGGTCTACCCGAGTGGGTTTGCGTCTAGCCGAGTGGGTTTGGGTCTAGCCGAGTGGGTGTGGGTCTAGCCGAGTGGGTTTGGGTCTAGCCAAGTCGGTTTGGGTCTAGCCGAGTGGGTTTGGGTCTATCCATGTGGGTTTGGGTCTAGCCGAGTGGGTTAGGGTCTAGCGGAGTGGGTTTGGGTGTAGCCGCGTGGGTTTGGGTGTAGCCGAGTGGGTTTGGGTCTAGCCGAGTGGGTTTGGGTCTAGCCGAGTGGGTTTGGGTCTAGCCGAGTGGATTTGGGTCTAGCGGAGTGGGTTTGGGTGTTGCCGAGTGGGTTTGGGTCTAGCCGAGTGGGTTTGGGTGTAGCTGAGTGGGTGTGGGTCAAGCCGAGTGGGGTTGGGTCTAGCCGAGTGGGTTTGGGTCTAGCCGAGTGGGTTTGGGTCTAGCCGAGTGGGTTTGGGTCGAGCCGAGTGGGTTTGGGTCTAGCCGAGTGGGTTTGGGTCTAGCCGAGTGGGTTTGGGTCTAGCCGAGTGGGTTTGGGTCTAGCCAAGTGGGTTTGGGTCTAGCGGAGTGGGTTAGGGTCTAGTGGAGTGGGTTTGGGTCCAGCCAAGTGGGTTTGGGTCTAGCCGAATGGGTTTGGGTCTACCCGAGTGCGTTTGGGTCTAGCCGAGTGGGTTTGGGTCTAGCCAAATGGGTTTGGGTCTAGCCGAGTGGGTTTGGGAGTAGCCGAGTGGGTTTGGGTCTAGCGGAGTGGGTTTGGGTCTACCCGAGTGGGTTTGCGTCTAGCCAAGTGGGTTTGGGTCTAGCCGAGTGGGTTTGGGTCTAGCCGAGTGGGTTTGGGTCTAGCCGAGTGGGTTTGGGTCTAGCCGAATGGGTTTGGGTCTATACGAGTGGATTTGCGTCTAGCCGAGTGGGTTTGGGTCTAGCCGAGTGGGTTTGGGTCTAGCGGAGTGGGTTTGGGTGTAGCCGAGTGGGTTTGGGTCTAGCCCAGTGGGTTTGGGTCTACCCGAGTGTGTTTGCGTCTAGCCGAGTGGGTTTGGGTCTAGCGGAGTGGGTGTGGGTCTAGTCGAGTGGGTTTGGGTCTAGCCAAGTCGGTTTGGGTCTAGCCGAGTGGGTTTGGGTCTATACGAGTGGGTTTGCGTCTAGCCGAGTGGGTTTGGGTCTAGCCGAGTGGGTTTGGGTCTATCCATGTGGGTTTGGGTCTAGCCGAGTGGGTTAGGGTCTAGCGGAGTGGGTTTGGGTGTAGCCGCGTGGGTTTGGGTGTAGCCGAGTGGGTTTGGGTCTAGCCGAGTGGGTTTGGGTCTAGCCGAGTGGGTTTGGGTCTAGCCAATTCGGTTTGGGTCCAGCCAAGTGGGTTTGGGTCTATACGAGTGGGTTTGCGTCTAGACGAGTGGGTTTGGGTCTAGCCGAGTGGGTTTGGGTCTATCCATGTGGGTTTGGGTCCAGCCGAGTGGGTTAGGGTCTAGCGGAGTGGGTTTGGGTGTAGCCGCGTGGGTTTGGGTGTAGCCGAGTGGGTTTGGGTCTAGCCGAGTGGGTTTGGGTCTAGCCGAGTGGGTTTGGGTCTAGCCGAGTGGGTTTGGGTCTAGCGGAGTGGGTTTGGGTGTAGCCGAGTGGGTTTGGGTCTAGCCGAGTGGGTTTGGGTCTAGCCGACTGGGTTTGGGTCTAGCCGAGTGGGTTTGGGTCTTGCCGAGTGGGTTTGGGTCTAGCGGAGTGGGTTTGGGTGTAGCCGAGTGGGTTTGGGTCTAGCGGAGCGGGTTTGGGTGTAGCCGAGTGGGTTTGGGTCTAGCCGAGTGGGTTTGGGTCTAGCCGACTGGGTTTGGCTCTAGCCGAGTGGGTTTGGGTCTAGCCGAGTGGGTTTGGGTCTAGCCGAGTGGGTTTACGTCTAGCCGAGTGGGATTGGGTCTAGCGGAGTGGGTTTGGGTGTAGCCGAGTGGGTTTGGGTCTAGCCGAGTGGGTTTGGGTGTAGCCGAGTGGGTGTGGGTCAAGCCGAGTGGGTTTGGGTCTAGCCGAGTGGGTTTGGGTCTAGCCGAGTGGGTTTGGGTCTAGCCGAGTGGGTTTGGGTCTAGCCGAGTGGTTTTGGGACTAGCCGAGTGGGTTTGGGTCTACCGGAGTGGGTTTGGGTGTAGCGGAGTAGGTTTGGGTGAGCTGAGTGGGTTTGGGACCAGCCGAGTGGGTTTGGGTCTAGCCGAGTGGGTTTGGGTCTAGCCGAGTGGGTTTGCTTCTAGCCGAATGGGTTTGGGTCTAGCCGAGTGGGTTTGGGTGCAGACGAGTGGGTTTGGGTCTAGCGGAGTGGGTTTGGGTGTAACCGAGTGGGTTTGGGTCTAGCCGAGTGGGTTTGGGTCTAGCCGAGTGGGTTTGGGTCTAGCCGAGTGGGTTTGGGTCTAGCCGAGTTGGTTTGGATCTAGCCGAGTGGGTTTGCGTCTAGCCGAGTGGGTGTGTGTCTAGCGGAGTGGGTTTGGGTCTAGCGGAGTGGGATTGGGTCTAGCCGAGTGGGTTTGGGTCTAGCCGAGTGGGTTTGGGACTAGCCGAGTGGGTTTGGGTCTAGCCGAGTGGGTTTGGGTCTAGCTGAATGGGTTTGGGTCTAGCTGAGTGGGTTTGGGTCTAGCCGAGTGTGTTTGGGTCTAGCCGAAAGGGTTTGGGTCTAGCCGAGGGGGTTTGGGTCTAGCCGAGTGGGTTTGGGTCTAGCCGAGTGGGTGTGGGTCTAGCCGAGTGGGTTTGGGTCTAGCCGAGTGGGTTTGGGTATAGCCGACTGGGTTTGCGTGTAGCCGAGTGGGTTTGGGTCTACCGAGTGGGTTTGGGTCTAGCCGAGTGGGTTTGGGTCTAGCCGAGTTAGTTTAGCTGTAGCCGAGTGGGTTTGGGTGTAGCCGAGCAGGTTTGGGTCTAGCCGAGTGGGTTTGGGTCTAGCCGAGTGGGTTTGGGTCTAGCCGAGTGGGTTTGGGTCAAGCGGAGTTGGTATGGGTCTAGCGGAGTGGGTTTGGGTCTAGCGGAGTGGGTTTGGGTCTAGCCAAGTGGGTTTTGGTCTAGCCGAGTGGGTTTGGGTCTATCCGAGTGGGTTTGCGTCTAGCCGAGTGGGTTTGCGTCTAGCCGAGTGGGTTTGGGTCTAGCCGAGTGGGTTTGGGTCTATCCATGTGGGTTTGGGTCTAGCCGAGTGGGTTAGGGTCTAGCGGAGTGGGTTTGGGTGTAGCCGCGTGGGTTTGGGTGTAGCCGAGTGTGTTTGGGTCTAGCCGAGTGGGTTTGGGTCTAGCCGAGTGGGTTTGGTCTAGCCGAGTGGGTTTGGGTCAAGCGGAATGGGTTTGGGTGTAGCCGAGTGGGTTTGGGTCTAGCCGAGTGGGTTTGGGTCTAGCCGAGTGGGTTTGGGTCTAGCGGAGTGGGTTTGGTTGTAGCCGAGTGGGTTTGGGTCTAGCGGAGTGGGTTTGGGTGTAGCCGAGTGGGTTTGGGTCTAGCGGAGTGGGTTTGGGTCTAGCGGAGTGGGTTTGGGTCTAGCCAAGTGGGTTTGTGTCTAGCGGAGTGGGTTTGGGTCTAGCGGAGTGGGTTTGGGTCTAGCCAAGTGGGTTTTGGTCTAGCCGAGTGGGTTTGGGTCTATCCGAGTGGGTTTGCGTCTAGCCGAGTGGGTTTGCGTCTAGCCGAGTGGGTTTGGGTCTAGCCGAGTGGGTTTGGGTCTATCCATGTGGGTTTGGGTCTAGCCGAGTGGGTTAGGGTCTAGCGGAGTGGGTTTGGGTGTAGCCGCGTGGGTTTGGGTGTAGCCGAGTGTGTTTGGGTCTAGCCGAGTGGGTTTGGGTCTAGCCGAGTGGGTTTGGTCTAGCCGAGTGGGTTTGGGTCTAGCGGAATGGGTTTGGGTGTAGCCGAGTGGGTTTGGGTCTAGCCGAGTGGGTTTGGGTCTAGCCGAGTGGGTTTGGGTCTAGCGGAGTGGGTTTGGTTGTAGCCGAGTGGGTTTGGGTCTAGCGGAGTGGGTTTGGGTGTAGCCGAGTGGGTTTGGGTCTAGCGGAGTGGGTTTGGGTCTAGCCGAGTGGGTTTGGGTCTGGACGAGTGGGTTTGGGTCTAGCCGAGTGGGTTTGGGTCTAGCCGATTGGGTTTGGGTATATGCATGTGGGTTTGGGTCTAGCCGAGTGGGTTAGGGTCTAGCGGAGTGGGTTTGGGTGTAACCGCATGGGTTTGGGTGCAGCCGAGTGGGTTTGGGTCTAGCCGAGTGGGTTTGGGTCTTGCCGTGTGGGTTTGGGTCTACCCGAGTGGGTTTGCGTCTAGCCGAGTGGGTTTGGGTCTAGCCGAGTGGGTGTGGGTCTAGCCGAGTGGGTTTGGGTCTAGCCAAGTGGGTTTGGGTCTAGCCGAATGGGTTTGGGTCTATACGAGTGGATTTGCGTCTAGCCGAGTGGGTTTGGGTCTAGCCGAGTGGGTTTGGGTCTACCGGAGTGGGTTTGGGTGTAGCCGAGTGGGTTTGGGTCTAGCCCAGTGGGTTTGGGTCTACCCGAGTGGGTTTGCGTCTAGCCGAGTGGGTTTGGGTCTAGCCGAGTGGGTGTGGGTCTAGCCGAGTGGGTTTGGGTCTAGCCAAGTCGGTTTGGGTCTAGCCGAGTGGGTTTGGGTCTATCCATGTGGGTTTGGGTCTAGCCGAGTGGGTTAGGGTCTAGCGGAGTGGGTTTGGGTCTAGCAGAGTGGGTTTGGGTGTATCCGAGTGGGTTTGGGTCTAGCGGAGCGGGTTTGGGTGTAGCCGAGTGGGTTTGGGTCTAGCCGAGTGGGTTTGGGTCTAGCCGACTGGGTTTGGCTCTAGCCGAGTGGGTTTGGGTCTAGCCGAGTGGGTTTGGGTCTAGCCGAGTGGGTTTACGTCTAGCCGAGTGGGTTTGGGTCTAGCGGAGTGGGTTTGGGTGTTGCCGAGTGGGTTTGGGTCTAGCCGAGTGGGTTTGGGTGTAGCTGAGTGGGTGTGGGTCAAGCCGAGTGGGGTTGGGTCTAGCCGAGTGGGTTTGGGTCTAGCCGAGTGGGTTTGGGTCTAGCCGAGTGGGTTTGGGTCGAGCCGAGTGGGTTTGGGTCTAGCCGAGTGGGTTTGGGTCTAGCCGAGTGGGTTTGGGTCTAGCCGAGTGGGTTTGGGTCTAGCCAAGTGGGTTTGGGTCTAGCGGAGTGGGTTAGGGTCTAGTGGAGTGGGTTTGGGTCCAGCCGAGTGGGTTTGGGTCTAGCCGAATGGGTTTGGGTCTACCCGAGTGCGTTTGGGTCTAGCCGAGTGGGTTTGGGTCTAGCCAAATGGGTTTGGGTCTAGCCGAGTGGGTTTGGGAGTAGCCGAGTGGGTTTGGGTCTAGCGGAGTGGGTTTGGGTCTACCCGAGTGGGTTTGCGTCTAGCCGAGTGGGTTTGGGTCTAGCCGAGTGGGTTTGGGTCTAGCCGAGTGGGTTTGGGTCTAGCCGAGTGGGTTTGGGTCTAGCCGAATGGGTTTGGGTCTATACGAGTGGATTTGCGTCTAGCCGAGTGGGTTTGGGTCTAGCCGAGTGGGTTTGGGTCTAGCGGAGTGGGTTTGGGTGTAGCCGAGTGGGTTTGGGTCTAGCCCAGTGGGTTTGGGTCTACCCGAGTGTGTTTGCGTCTAGCCGAGTGGGTTTGGGTCTAGCGGAGTGGGTGTGGGTCTAGCCGAGTGGGTTTGGGTCTAGCCAAGTCGGTTTGGGTCTAGCCGAGTGGGTTTGGGTCTATACGAGTGGGTTTGCGTCTAGCCGAGTGGGTTTGGGTCTAGCCGAGTGGGTTTGGGTCTATCCATGTGGGTTTGGGTCTAGCCGAGTGGGTTAGGGTCTAGCGGAGTGGGTTTGGGTGTAGCCGCGTGGGTTTGGGTGTAGCCGAGTGGGTTTGGGTCTAGCCGAGTGGGTTTGGGTCTAGCCAAGTGGGTTTGGGTCTAGCGGAGTGGGTTTGGGTCTAGCGGAGTGGGTTTGGGTGTAGCTGAGTGGGTTTGGGTCTAGCCGAGTGGGTTTGGGTCTAGCCGACTGGGTTTGGGTCTAGCCGAGTGCGTTTGGGTCTTGCCGAGTGGGTTTGGGTCTAGCGGAGTGGGTTTGGGTGTAGCCGAGTGGGTTTGGGTCTAGCGGAGCGGGTTTGGGTGTAGCCGAGTGGGTTTGGGTCTAGCCGAGTGGGTTTGGGTCTAGCCGACTGGGTTTGGCTCTAGCCGAGTGGGTTTGGGTCTAGCCGAGTGGGTTTGGGTCTAGCCGAGTGGGTTTACGTCTAGCCGAGTGGGTTTGGGTCTAGCGGAGTGGGTTTGGGTGTAGCCGAGTGGGTTTGGGTCTAGCCGAGTAGTTTTGGGCCTAGCCGAGTGTGTTTGGGTCTACCGGAGTGGGTTTGGGTGTGGCGGAGTGGGTTTGGGTGAGCTGAGTGGGTTTGGGACCAGCCGAGTGGGTTTGGGTCTAGCCGAGTTGGTTTGGGTCCAGCCGAATGGGTTTCGGTCTACCCGAGTGGGTTTGGGTCTAGCCAAGTGGGTTTGCTTCTAGCCGAATGGGTTTGGGTGTAGCCGAGTGGGTTTGGGTGCAGACGAGTGGGTTTGGGTCTAGCGGAGTGGGTTTGGGTGTAACCGAGTGGGTTTGGGTCTAGCCCAGTGGGTTTGGGTCTACCCGAGTGTGTTTGCGTCTAGCCGAGTGGGTTTGGGTCTAGCGGAGTGGGTGTGGGTCTAGCCGAGTGGGTTTGGGTCTAGCCAAGTCGGTTTGGGTCTAGCCGAGTGGGTTTGGGTCTATACGAGTGGGTTTGCGTCTAGCCGAGTGGGTTTGGGTCTAGCCGAGTGGGTTTGGGTCTATCCATGTGGGTTTGGGTCTAGCCGAGTGGGTTAGGGTCTAGCGGAGAGGGTTTGGGTGTAGCCGCGTGGGTTTGGGTGTAGCCGAGTGGGTTTGGATCTAGCCGAGTGGGTTTGGGTCTAGCCGAGTGGGTTTGGGTCTATCCGAGTGGGTTTGGGTCTAGCGGAGTGGGTTTGGGTGTAGCCGAGTGGGTTTGGGTCTAGCCGAGTGGGTTTGGGTTTAGCCGACTGGGTTTGGGTCTAGCCGAGTGCGTTTGGGTCTTGCCGAGTGGGTTTGGGTCTAGCGGAGTGGGTTTGGGTGTAGCCGAGTGGGTTTGGGTCTAGCGGAGCGGGTTTGGGTGTAGCCGAGTGGGTTTGGGTCTAGCCGAGTGGGTTTGGGTCTAGCCGACTGGGTTTGGCTCTAGCCGAGTGGGTTTGGGTCTAGCCGAGTGGGTTTGGGTCTAGCCGAGTGGGTTTACGTCTAGCCGAGTGGGTTTGGGTCTAGCGGAGTGGGTTTGGGTGTAGCCGAGTGGGTTTGGGTCTAGCCGAGTGGGTTTGGGTGTAGCTGAGTGGGTGTGGGTCAAGCCGATTGGGTTTGGGTCTAGCCGAGTGGGTTTGGGTCTAGCCGAGTGGGTTTGGGTCTAGCCGAGTGGGTTTGGGTCTAGCCGAGTAGTTTTGGGCCTAGCCGAGTGTGTTTGGGTCTACCGGAGTGGGTTTGGGTGTAGCGGAGTGGGTTTGGGTGAGCTGAGTGGGTTTGGGACCAGCCGAGTGGGTTTGGGTCTAGCCGAGTTGGTTTGGGTCTAGCCGAATGGGTTTCGGTCTACCCGAGTGGGTTTGGGTCTAGCCAAGTGGGTTTGCTTCTAGCCGAATGGGTTTGGGTCTAGCCGAGTGGGTTTGGGTGCAGACGAGTGGGTTTGGGTCTAGCGGAGTGGGTTTGGGTGTAACCGAGTGGGTTTGGGTCTAGCCGAGTGGGTTTGGGTCCAGCCGAGTGGGTTTGGGTCTAGCCGAGTGGGTTTGGGTCTAGCCGAGTGGGTTTGCGTCTAGCCGAGTTGGTTTGGGTCTAGCCGAGTGGGTTTGCGTCTAGCCGAGTGGGTTTGTGTCTAGCGGAGTGGGTTTGGGTCTAGCGGAGTGGGATTGGGTCTAGCCGAGTGGGTTTGGGTCTAGCCGAGTGGGTTTGGGTCTAGCGGAGTGGGTTAGGGTCTAGTAGAGTGGGTTTGGGTCCAGGCGAGTGGGTTTGGGTCTAGCCGAATGGGTTTGGGTCTACCCGAGTGCGTTTGGGTCTAGCCGAGTGGGTTTGGGTCTAGCCGAATGGGTTTGGGTGTAGCCGAGTGGGTTTGGGTGTAGCCGAGTGGGTTTGGGTCTAGCGGAGTGGGTTTGGGTCTAGCCGAGTGGGTTTGGGTCTAGCCGAGTGGGTTTGGGTCTGGCCGAGTTAGTTTGGGTGTTGCCAAGTGGGTTTGGGTCTAGCCGAGCAGGTTTGGGTCTAGCCGAGTGGGTTTGGGTCTAGCCGAGTTGGTTTGGGTCTAGCCGAGTGGGTTTGGGTCTAGCCGAGTGGGTTTGGGTCAAGCGGAGTTGGTATGGGTCTAGCGGAGTGGGTTTGGGTCTAGCGGAGTGGGTTTGGGTGTAGCCGAGTGGGTTTGGGTTTTGCCGTGTGGGTTTGCGTCTACCCGAGTGGGTTTGCGTCTAGCTGAGTGGGTTTGGGTCTAGCCGAGTGGGTGTGGGTCTAGCCGAGTGGGTTTGGGTCTAGCCAAGTGGGTTTGGGTCTAACCGAATGGGTTTGGGTCTATACGAGTGGATTTGCGTCTAGCCGAGTGGGTTTGGGTCTAGCCGAGTGGGTTTGGGTCTAGCCGAGTTGGTTTGGGTCTAGCCGAGTGGGTTTGCGTCTAGCCGAGTGGGTTTGTGTCTAGCGGAGTGGGTTTGGGTCTAGCGGAGTGGGATTGGGTCTAGCCGAGTGGGTTTGGGTCTAGCCGAGTGGGTTTGGGTCTAGCGGAGTGGGTTAGGGTCTAGTGGAGTGGGTTTGGGTCCAGCCGAGTGGGTTTGGGTCTAGCCGAATGGGTTTGGGTCTACCCGAGTGCGTTTGGGTCTAGCCGAGTGGGTTTGGGTCTAGCCGAATGGGTTTGGGTCTAGCCGAGTGGGTTTGGGTGTAGCCGAGTGGGTTTGGGTCTAGCGGAGTGGGTTTGGGTCTAGCCGAGTGGGTTTGGGTCTAGCCGAGTGGGTTTGGGTCTGGCCGAGTTAGTTTGGGTGTTGCCAAGTGGGTTTGGGTCTAGCCGAGCAGGTTTGGGTCTAGCCGAGTGGGTTTGGGTCTAGCGAAGTTGGGTTGGGTCTAGCCGAGTGGGTTTGGGTCTAGCCGAGTGGGTTTGGGTCAAGCGGAGTTGGTATGGGTCTAGCGGAGTGGGTTTGGGTCTAGCGGAGTGGGTTTGGGTGTAGCCGAGTGGGTTTGGGTCTTGCCGTGTGGGTTTGCGTCTACCCGAGTGGGTTTGCGTCTAGCTGAGTGGGTTTGGGTCTAGCCGAGTGGGTGTGGGTCTAGCCGAGTGGGTTTGGGTCTAGCCAAGTGGGTTTGGGTCTAACCGAATGGGTTTGGGTCTATACGAGTGGATTTGCGTCTAGCCGAGTGGGTTTGGGTCTAGCCGAGTGGGTTTGGGTCTAGCCGAGTTGGTTTGGGTCTAGCCGAGTGGGTTTGCGTCTAGCCGAGTGGGTTTGTGTCTAGCGGAGTGGGTTTGGGTCTAGCGGAGGGGGATTGGGTCTAGCCGAGTGGGTTTGGGTCTAGCCGAGTGGGTTTGGGTCTAGCGGAGTGGGTTAGGGTCTAGTAGAGTGGGTTTGGGTCCAGCCGAGTGGGTTTGGGTCTAGCCGAATGGGTTTGGATCTACCCGAGTGCGTTTGGGTCTAGCCGAGTGGGTTTGGGTCTAGCCGAATGGGTTTGGGTCTAGCCGAGTGGGTTTGGGTGTAGCCGAGTGGGTTTGGGTCTAGCGGAGTGGGTTTGGGTCTAGCCGAGTGGGTTTGGGTCTAGCCGAGTGGGTTTGGGTCTGGCCGAGTTAGTTTGGGTGTTGCCAAGTGGGTTTGGGTCTAGCCGAGCAGGTTTGGGTCTAGCCGAGTGGGTTTGGGTCTAGCCGAGTTGGTTTGGGTCTAGCCGAGTGGGTTTGGGTCTAGCCGAGTGGGTTTGGGTGAAGCGGAGTTGGTATGGGTCTAGCGGAGTGGGTTTGGGTCTAGCGGAGTGGGTTTGGGTGTAGCCGAGTGGGTTTGGGTCTTGCCGTGTGGGTTTGCGTCTACCCGAGTGGGTTTGCGTCTAGCTGAGTGGGTTTGGGTCTAGCCGAGTGGGTGTGGGTCTAGCCGAGTGGGTTTGGGTCTAGCCAAGTGGGTTTGGGTCTAACCGAATGGGTTTGGGTCTATACGAGTGGATTTGCGTCTAGCCGAGTGGGTTTGGGTCTAGCCGAGTGGGTTTGGGTCTAGCCGAGTTGGTTTGGGTCTAGCCGAGTGGGTTTGCGTCTAGCCGAGTGGGTTTGTGTCTAGCGGAGTGGGTTTGGGTCTAGCGGAGTGGGATTGGGTCTAGCCGAGTGGGTTTGGGTCTAGCCGAGTGGGTTTGGGTCTAGCGGAGTGGGTTTGGGTCTAGCGGAGTGGGTTTGGGTGTAGCCGAGTGGGTTTGGGTCTAGCCCAGTGGGTTTGGGTCTACCCGAGTGGGTTTGCGTCTAGCCGAGTGGGTTTGGGTCTAGCCGAGTGGGTGTGGGTCTAGCCGAGTGGGTTTGGGTCTAGCCAAGTCGGTTTGGGTCTAGCCGAGTGGGTTTGGGTCTATCCATGTGGGTTTGGGTCTAGCCGAGTGGGTTAGGGTCTAGCGGAGTGGGTTTGGGTGTAGCCGCGTGGGTTTGGGTGTAGCCGAGTGGGTTTGGGTCTAGCCGAGTGGGTTTGGGTCTAGCCGAGTGGGTTTGGGTCTAGCCGAGTGGATTTGGGTCTAGCGGAGTGGGTTTGGCTGTAGCCGAGTGGGTTTGGGTCTAGCCGAGTGGGTTTGGGTCTAGCCGACTGGGTTTGGGTCTAGCCGAGTGCGTTTGGGTCTTGCCGAGTGGGTTTGGGTCTAGCGGAGTGGGTTTGGGTGTATCCGAGTGGGTTTGGGTCTAGCGGAGCGGGTTTGGGTGTAGCCGAGTGGGTTTGGGTCTAGCCGAGTGGGTTTGGGTCTAGCCGACTGGGTTTGGCTCTAGCCGAGTGGGTTTGGGTCTAGCCGAGTGGGTTTGGGTCTAGCCGAGTGGGTTTACGTCTAGCCGAGTGGGTTTGGGTCTAGCGGAGTGGGTTTGGGTGTAGCCGAGTGGGTTTGGGTCTAGCCGAGTGGGTTTGGGTGTAGCTGAGTGGGTGTGGGTCAAGCCGAGTGGGTTTGGGTCTAGCCGAGTGGGTTTGGGTCTAGCCGAGTGGGTTTGGGTCTAGCCGAGTGGGTTTGGGTCTAGCCGAGTGGTTTTGGGCCTAGCCGAGTGGGTTTGGGTCTACCGGAGTGGGTTTGGGTGCAGCGGAGTGGGTTTGGGTGAGCTGAGTGGGTTTGGGACCAGCCGAGTGGGTTTGGGTCTAGCCGAGTGGGTTTGGGTCTAGCCAAGTGGGTTTGGGTCGAGCCGAGTGGGTTTGGGTCTAGCCGAGTGGGTTTGGGTCTAGCCGAGTGGGTTTGGGTCTAGCGGAGTGGGTTACGGTCTAGTGGAGTGGGTTTGGGTCCAGCCGAGTGGGTTTGGGTCTAGCCGAATGGGTTTGGGTCTACCCGAGTGCGTTTGGGTCTAGCCGAGTGGGCTTGGGTCTAGCCGAATGGGTTTGGGTCTAGCCGAGTGGGTTTGGGAGTAGCCGAGTGGGTTTGGGTCTAGCGGAGTGGGTTTGGGTCTAGCCGAGTGGGTTTGAGTCTAGACGAGTGGGTTTGGGTCTGGCCGAGTTAGTTTGGGTGTTGCCAAGTGGGTTTGGGTCTAGCCGAGCAGATTTGGGTCTAGCGAGTGGGTTTGGGTCTAGCCGAGTTGGTTTGGGTCTAGCCGAGTTGGTTTGGGTCTAGCCGAGTGGGTTTGGGTCAAGCGGAGTTGGTATGGGTCTAGCGGAGTGGGTTTGGGTCTAGCGGAGTAGGTTTGGGTGTAGCCGAGTGGGTTTGGGTCTAGCCGAGTGGGTTTGGGTCTACCCGAGTGGGATTGCGTCTAGCCGAGTGGGTTTGGGTCTAGCCGAGTGGGTGTGGGTCTAGCCGAGTGGGTTTGGGTCTAGCCAAGTGGGTTTGGGTCTAGCCGAATGGGTTTGGGTGTATACGAGTGGATTTGCGTCTAGCCGAGTGGGTTTGGGTCTAGCCGAGTGGGTTTGGGTCTAGCGGAGTGGGTTTGGGTGTAGCCGAGTGGGTTTGGGTCTAGCCCAGTGGGTTTGGGTCTACCCGAGTGGGTTTGCGTCTAGCCGAGTGGGTTTGGGTCTAGCGGAGTGGGTGTGGGTCTAGCCGAGTGGGTTTGGGTCTAGCCAAGTCGGTTTGGGTCTAGCCGAGTGGGTTTGGGTCTATACGAGTGGGTTTGCGTCTAGCCGAGTGGGTTTGGGTCTAGCCGAGTGGGTTTGGGTCTATCCATGTGGGTTTGGGTCTAGCCGAGTGGGTTAGGGTCTAGCGGAGTGGGTTTGTGTGTAGCCGCGTAGGTTTGGGTGTAGCCGAGTGGGTTTGGGTCTAGCCGAGTGGGTTTGGGTCTAGCCGAGTGGGTTTGGGTCTAGCCGAGTGGGTTAGGGTCTAGCGGAGAGGGTTTGGGTGTAGCCGCGTGGGTTTGGGTGTAGCCGAGTGGGTTTGGGTCTAGCCGAGTGGGTTTGGGTCTAGCCGAGTGGGTTTGGGTCTAGCCGAGTGGGTTTGGGTCTAGCGGAGTGGGTTTGGGTGTAGCCGAGTGGGTTTGGGTCTAGCCGAGTGGGTTTGGGTCTAGCCGACTGGGTTTGGGTCTAGCCGAGTGCGTTTGGGTCTTGCCGAGTGGGTTTGGGTCTAGCGGAGTGGGTTTGGGTGTAGCCGAGTGGGTTTGGGTCTAGCGGAGCGGGTTTGGGTGTAGCCGAGTGGGTTTGGGTCTAGCCGAGTGGGTTTGGGTCTAGCCGACTGGGTTTGGCTCTAGCCGAGTGGGTTTGGGTCTAGCCGAGTGGGTTTGGGTCTAGCCGAGTGGGTTTACATCTAGCCGAATGGGTTTGGGTCTAGCGGAGTGGGTTTGGGTGTAGCCGAGTGGGTTTGGGTCTAGCCGAGTGGGTTTGGGTGTAGCTGAGTGGGTGTGGGTCAAGCCGATTGGGTTTGGGTCTAGCCGAGTGGGTTTGGGTCTAGCCGAGTGGGTTTGGGTCTAGCCGAGTGGGTTTGGGTCTAGCCGAGTAGTTTTGGGCCTAGCCGAGTGTGTTTGGGTCTACCGGAGTGGGTTTGGGTGTAGCGGAGTGGGTTTGGGTGAGCTGAGTGGGTTTGGGACCAGCCGAGTGGGTTTGGGTCTAGCCGAGTTGGTTTGGGTCTAGCCGAATGGGTTTCGGTTTACCCGAGTGGGTTTGGGTCTAGCCAAGTGGGTTTGCTTCTAGCCGAATGGGTTTGGGTCTAGCCGAGTGGGTTTGGGTGCAGACGAGTGGGTTTGGGTCTAGCGGAGTGGGTTTGGGTGTAACCGAGTGGGTTTGGGTCTAGCCGAGTGGGTTTGGGTCCAGCCGAGTGGGTTTGGGTCTAGCCGAGTGGGTTTGGGTCTAGCCGAGTGGGTTTGGGTCTAGCCGAGTTGGTTTGGGTCTAGCCGAGTGGGTTTGCGTCTAGCCGAGTGGGTTTGTGTCTAGCGGAGTGGGTTTGGGTCTAGCGGAGTGGGATTGGGTCTAGCCGAGTGGGTTTGGGTCTAGCCGAGTGGGTTTGGGTCTAGCGGAGTGGGTTAGGGTCTAGTGGAGTGGGTTTGGGTCCAGCCGAGTGGGTTTGGGTCTAGCCGAATGGGTTTGGGTCTACCCGAGTGCGTTTGGGTCTAGCCAAGTGGGTTTGGGTCTAGCCGAATGGGTTTGGGTCTAGCCGAGTGGGTTTGGGTGTAGCCGAGTGGGTTTGGGTCTAGCGGAGTGGGTTTGGGTCTAGCCGAGTGGGTTTGGGTCTAGCCGAGTGGGTTTGGGTCTGGCCGAGTTAGTTTGGGTGTTGCCAAGTGGGTTTGGGTCTGGCCGAGCAGGTTTGGGTCTAGCCGAGTGGGTTTGGGTCTAGCCGAGTTGGTTTGGGTCTAGCCGAGTGGGTTTGGGTCTAGCCGAGTGGGTTTGGGTCAAGCGGAGTTGGTATGGGTCTAGCGGAGTGGGTTTGGGTCTAGCGGAGTGGGTTTGGGTGTAGCCGAGTGGGTTTGGGTCTAGCCCAGTGGGTTTGGGTGTACCCGAGTGGGTTTGCGTCTAGCCGAGTGGGTTTGGGTCTAGCCGAGTGGGTGTGGGTCTAGCCGAGTGGGTTTGGGTCTAGCCAAGTCGGTTTGGGTCTAGCCGAGTGGGTTTGGGTCTAGCGGAGTGGGTTTGGGTCTAGCCGAGTGGGTTAGGGTCTAGCGGAGTGGGTTTGGGTGTAGCCGCGTGGGTTTGGGTGTAGCCGAGTGGGTTTGGGTCTAGCCGAGTGGGTTTGGGTCTAGCCGAGTGGGTTTGGGTCTAGCCGAGTGGATTTGGGTCTAGCGGAGTGGGTTTGGGTGTAGCCGAGTGGGTTTGGGTCCAGCCGAGTGGGTTTGGGTCTAGCCGACTGGGTTTGGGTCTAGCCGAGTGCGTTTGGGTCTTGCCGAGTGGGTTTGGGTCTAGCGGAGTGGGTTTGGGTGTATCCGAGTGGGTTTGGGTCTAGCGGAGCGGGTTTGGGTGTAGCCGAGTGGGTTTGGGTCTAGCCGAGTGGGTTTGGGTCTAGCCGACTGGGTTTGGCTCTAGCCGAGTGGGTTTGGGTCTAGCCGAGTGGGTTTGGGTCTAGCCGAGTGGGTTTACGTCTAGCCGAGTGGGTTTGGGTCTAGCGGAGTGGGTTTGGGTGTAGCCGAGTGGGTTTGGGTCTAGCCGAGTGGGTTTGGGTGTAGCTGAGTGGGTGTGGGTCAAGCCGAGTGGGTTTGGGTCTAGCCGAGTGGGTTTGGGTCTAGCCGAGTGGGTTTGGGTCTAGCCGAGTGGGTTTGGGTCTAGCCGAGTGGTTTTGGGCCTAGCCGAGTGGGTTTGGGTCTACCGGAGTGGGTTTGGGTGCAGCGGAGTGGGTTTGGGTGAGCTGAGTGGGTTTGGGACCAGCCGAGTGGGTTTGGGTCTAGCCGAGTGGGTTTGGGTCTAGCCAAGTGGGTTTGGGTCGAGCCGAGTGGGTTTGGGTCTAGCCGAGTGGGTTTGGGTCTAGCCGAGTGGGTTTGGGTCTAGCCGAGTGGGTTTGGGTCTAGCCGAGTGGGTTTGGGTCTAGCGGAGTGGGTTACGGTCTAGTGGAGTGGGTTTGGGTCCAGCCGAGTGGTTTTGGGTCTAGCCGAATGGGTTTGGGTCTACCCGAGTGCGTTTGGGTCTAGCCGAGTGGGCTTGGGTCGAGCCGAATGGGTTTGGGTCTAGCCGAGTGGGTTTGGGAGTAGCCGAGTGGGTTTGGGTCTAGCGGAGTGGGTTTGGGTCTAGCCGAGTGGGTTTGGGTCTAGACGAGTGGGTTTGGGTCTGGCCGAGTTAGTTTGGGTGTTGCCAAGTGGGTTTGGGTCTAGCCGAGCAGATTTGGGTCTAGCCGAGTGGGTTTGGGTCTAGCCGAGTTGGTTTGGGTCTAGCCGAGTGGGTTTGGGTCTAGCCGAGTGGGTTTGGGTCAAGCGGAGTTGGTATGGGTCTAGCGGAGTGGGTTTGGGTCTAGCGGAGTAGGTTTGGGTGTAGCCGAGTGGGTTTGGGTCTAGCCGAGTGGGTTTGGGTCTACCTGAGTGGGATTGCGTCTAGCCGAGTGGGTTTGGGTCTAGCCGAGTGGTTGTGGGTCTAGCCGAGTGGGTTTGGGTCTAGCCAATTGGGTTTGGGTCTAGCCGAATGGGTTTGGGTGTATACGAGTGGATTTGCGTCTAGCCGAGTGGGTTTGGGTCTAGCCGAGTGGGTTTGGGTCTAGCGGAGTGGGTTTGGGTGTAGCCGAGTGGGTTTGGGTCTAGCCCAGTGGGTTTGGGTCTACCCGAGTGGGTTTGCGTCTAGCCGAGTGGGTTTGGGTCTAGCGGAGTGGGTGTGGGTCTAGCCGAGTGGGTTTGTGTCTAGCCAAGTCGGTTTGGGTCTAGCCGAGTGGGTTTGGGTCTATACGAGTGGGTTTGCGTCTAGCCGAGTGGGTTTGGGTCTAGCCGAGTGGGTTTGGGTCTAGCCGAGTGGGTTTGGGTCTAGCCGAGTGGGTTTGGGTCAAGCGGAGTTGGTATGGGTCTAGTGGAGTGGGTTTGGGTCTAGCGGAGTGGGTTTGGGTCTATACGAGTGGGTTTGCGTCTAGCCGAGTGGGTTTGGATCTAGCCGAGTTGGTTTGGGTCTAGCCGAGTGGGTTTGGGTCTAGCCGAGTGGGTTTGGGTCAAGCGGAGTTGGTATGGGTCTAGCGGAGTGGGTTTGGGTCTAGCGGAGTGGGTTTGGGTGTAGCCGAGTGGGTTTGGGTCTTGCCGTGTGGGTTTGCGTCTAACCGAATGGGTTTGGGTCTATACGAGTGGATTTGCGTCTAGCCGAGTGGGTTTGGGTCTAGCCGAGTGGGTTTGGGTCTAGCGGAGTGGGTTTGGGTGTAGCCGAGTGGGTTTGGGTCTAGCCCAGTGGGTTTGGGTCTACCCGAGTGGGTTTGCGTCTAGCCGAGTGGGTTTGGGTCTAGCCGAGTGGGTGTGGGTCTAGCCGAGTGGGTTTGGGTCTAGCCAAGTCGGTTTGGGTCTAGCCGAGTGGGTTTGGGTCTATCCATGTGGGTTTGGGTCTAGCCGAGTGGGTTAGGGTCTAGCGGAGTGGGTTTGGGTGTAGCCGCGTGGGTTTGGGTGTAGCCGAGTGGGTTTGGGTCTAGCCGAGTGGGTTTGGGGCTAGCCGAGTGGGTTTGGGTCTAGCCGAGTGGATTTGGGTCTAGCGGAGTGGGTTTGGGTGTAGCCGAGTGGGTTTGGGTCTAGCCGAGTGGGTTTGGGTCTAGTCGACTGGGTTTGGGTCTAGCCGAGTGCGTTTGGGTCTTGCCGAGTGGGTTTGGGTCTAGCGGAGTGGGTTTGGGTGTATCCGAGTGGGTTTGGGTCTAGCGGAGCGGGTTTGGGTGTAGCCGAGTGGGTTTGGGTCTAGCCGAGTGGGTTTGGGTCTAGCCGACTGGGTTTGGCTCTAGCCGAGTGGGTTTGGGTCTAGCCGAGTGGGTTTGGGTCTAGCCGAGTGGGTTTACGTCTAGCCGAGTGGGTTTGGGTCTAGCGGAGTGGGTTTGGGTGTAGCCGAGTGGGTTTGGGTCTAGCCGAGTGGGTTTGGGTGTAGCTGAGTGGGTGTGGGTCAAGCCGAGTGGGTTTGGGTCTAGCCGAGTGGGTTTGGGTCTAGCCGAGTGGGTTTGGGTCTAGCCGAGTGGGTTTGGGTCTAGCCGAGTGGTTTTGGGCCTAGCCGAGTGGGTTTGGGTCTACCGGAGTGGGTTTGGGTGCAGCGGAGTGGGTTTGGGTGAGCTGAGTGGGTTTGGGACCAGCCGAGTGGGTTTGGGTCTAGCCGAGTGGGTTTGGGTCTAGCCAAGTGGGTTTGGGTCGAGCCGAGTGGGTTTGGGTCTAGCCGAGTGGGTTTGGGTCTAGCCGAGTGGGTTTGGGTCTAGCCGAGTGGGTTTGGGTCTAGCCGAGTGGGTTTGGGTCTAGCGGAGTGGGTTACGGTCTAGTGGAGTGGGTTTGGGTCCAGCCGAGTGGTTTTGGGTCTAGCCGAATGGGTTTGGGTCTACCCGAGTGCGTTTGGGTCTAGCCGAGTGGGCTTGGGTCGAGCCGAATGGGTTTGGGTCTAGCCGAGTGGGTTTGGGAGTAGCCGAGTGGGTTTGGGTCTAGCGGAGTGGGTTTGGGTCTAGCCGAGTGGGTTTGGGTCTAGACGAGTGGGTTTGGGTCTGGCCGAGTTAGTTTGGGTGTTGCCAAGTGGGTTTGGGTCTAGCCGAGCAGATTTGGGTCTAGCCGAGTGGGTTTGGGTCTAGCCGAGTTGGTTTGGGTCTAGCCGAGTGGGTTTGGGTCTAGCCGAGTGGGTTTGGGTCAAGCGGAGTTGGTATGGGTCTAGCGGAGTGGGTTTGGGTCTAGCGGAGTAGGTTTGGGTGTAGCCGAGTGGGTTTGGGTCTAGCCGAGTGGGTTTGGGTCTACCTGAGTGGGATTGCGTCTAGCCGAGTGGGTTTGGGTCTAGCCGAGTGGTTGTGGGTCTAGCCGAGTGGGTTTGGGTCTAGCCAATTGGGTTTGGGTCTAGCCGAATGGGTTTGGGTGTATACGAGTGGATTTGCGTCTAGCCGAGTGGGTTTGGGTCTAGCCGAGTGGGTTTGGGTCTAGCGGAGTGGGTTTGGGTGTAGCCGAGTGGGTTTGGGTCTAGCCCAGTGGGTTTGGGTCTACCCGAGTGGGTTTGCGTCTAGCCGAGTGGGTTTGGGTCTAGCGGAGTGGGTGTGGGTCTAGCCGAGTGGGTTTGTGTCTAGCCAAGTCGGTTTGGGTCTAGCCGAGTGGGTTTGGGTCTATACGAGTGGGTTTGCGTCTAGCCGAGTGGGTTTGGGTCTAGCCGAGTGGGTTTGGGTCTAGCCGAGTGGGTTTGGGTCTAGCCGAGTGGGTTTGGGTCAAGCGGAGTTGGTATGGGTCTAGCGGAGTGGGTTTGGGTCTAGCGGAGTGGGTTTGGGTCTATACGAGTGGGTTTGCGTCTAGCCGAGTGGGTTTGGGTCTAGCCGAGTTGGTTTGGGTCTAGCCGAGTGGGTTTGGGTCTAGCCGAGTGGGTTTGGGTCAAGCGGAGTTGGTATGGGTCTAGCGGAGTGGGTTTGGGTCTAGCGGAGTGGGTTTGGGTGTAGCCGAGTGGGTTTGGGTCTTGCCGTGTGGGTTTGCGTCTAACCGAATGGGTTTGGGTCTATACGAGTGGATTTGCGTCTAGCCGAGTGGGTTTGGGTCTAGCCGAGTGGGTTTGGGTCTAGCGGAGTGGGTTTGGGTGTAGCCGAGTGGGTTTGGGTCTAGCCCAGTGGGTTTGGGTCTACCCGAGTGGGTTTGCGTCTAGCCGAGTGGGTTTGGGTCTAGCCGAGTGGGTGTGGGTCTAGCCGAGTGGGTTTGGGTCTAGCCAAGTCGGTTTGGGTCTAGCCGAGTGGGTTTGGGTCTATCCATGTGGGTTTGGGTCTAGCCGAGTGGGTTAGGGTCTAGCGGAGTGGGTTTGGGTGTAGCCGCGTGGGTTTGGGTGTAGCCGAGTGGGTTTGGGTCAAGCCGAGTGGGTTTGGGTCTAGCCGAGTGGGTTTGGGTCTAGCCGAGTGGATTTGGGTCTAGCGGAGTGGGTTTGGGTGTAGCCGAGTGGGTTTGGGTCTAGCCGAGTGGGTTTGGGTCTAGCCGACTGGGTTTGGGTCTAGCCGAGTGCGTTTGGGTCTTGCCGAGTGGGTTTGGGTCTAGCGGAGTGGGTTTGGGTGTATCCGAGTGGGTTTGGGTCTAGCGGAGCGGGTTTGGGTGTAGCCGAGTGGGTTTGGGTCTAGCCGAGTGGGTTTGGGTCTAGCCGACTGGGTTTGGCTCTAGCCGAGTGGGTTTGGGTCTAGCCGAGTGGGTTTGGGTCTAGCCGAGTGGGTTTACGTCTAGCCGAGTGGGTTTGGGTCTAGCGGAGTGGGTTTGGGTGTAGCCGAGTGGGTTTGGGTCTAGCCGAGTGGGTTTGGGTGTAGCTGAGTGGGTGTGGGTCAAGCCGAGTGGGTTTGGGTCTAGCCGAGTGGGTTTGGGTCTAGCCGAGTGGGTTTGGGTCTAGCCGAGTGGGTTTGGGTCTAGCCGAGTGGTTTTGGGCCTAGCCGAGTGGGTTTGGGTCTACCGGAGTGGGTTTGGGTGCAGCGGAGTGGGTTTGGGTGAGCTGAGTGGGTTTGGGACCAGCCGAGTGGGTTTGGGACCAGCCGAGTGGGTTTGGGTCTAGCCAAGTGGGTTTGGGTCGAGCCGAGTGGGTTTGGGTCTAGCCGAGTGGGTTTGGGTCTAGCCGAGTGGGTTTGGGTCTAGCCGAGTGGGTTTGGGTCTAGCCGAGTGGGTTTGCGTCTAGCGGAGTGGGTTACGGTCTAGTGGAGTGGGTTTGGGTCCAGCCGAGTGGGTTTGGGTCTAGCCGAATGGGTTTGGGTCTACCCGAATGCGTTTGGGTCTAGCCGAGTGGGCTTGGGTCTAGCCGAATGGGTTTGGGTCTAGCCGAGTGGGTTTGGGAGTAGCCGAGTGGGTTTGGGTCTAGCGGAGTGGGTTTGGGTCTAGCCGAGTGGGTTTGGGTCTAGCCGAGTGGGTTTGGGTCTAGCCGAGTGGGTTTGGGTCTAGCGGAGTGGGTTACGGTCTAGTGGAGTGGGTTTGGGTCCAGCCGAGTGGTTTTGGGTCTAGCCGAATGGGTTTGGGTCTACCCGAGTGCGTTTGGGTCTAGCCGAGTGGGCTTGGGTCGAGCCGAATGGGTTTGGGTCTAGCCGAGTGGGTTTGGGAGTAGCCGAGTGGGTTTGGGTCTAGCGGAGTGGGTTTGGGTCTAGCCGAGTGGGTTTGGGTCTAGACGAGTGGGTTTGGGTCTGGCCGAGTTAGTTTGGGTGTTGCCAAGTGGGTTTGGGTCTAGCCGAGCAGATTTGGGTCTAGCCGAGTGGGTTTGGGTCTAGCCGAGTTGGTTTGGGTCTAGCCGAGTGGGTTTGGGTCTAGCCGAGTGGGTTTGGGTCAAGCGGAGTTGGTATGGGTCTAGCGGAGTGGGTTTGGGTCTAGCGGAGTAGGTTTGGGTGTAGCCGAGTGGGTTTGGGTCTAGCCGAGTGGGTTTGGGTCTACCTGAGTGGGATTGCGTCTAGCCGAGTGGGTTTGGGTCTAGCCGAGTGGTTGTGGGTCTAGCCGAGTGGGTTTGGGTCTAGCCAATTGGGTTTGGGTCTAGCCGAATGGGTTTGGGTGTATACGAGTGGATTTGCGTCTAGCCGAGTGGGTTTGGGTCTAGCCGAGTGGGTTTGGGTCTAGCGGAGTGGGTTTGGGTGTAGCCGAGTGGGTTTGGGTCTAGCCCAGTGGGTTTGGGTCTACCCGAGTGGGTTTGCGTCTAGCCGAGTGGGTTTGGGTCTAGCGGAGTGGGTGTGGGTCTAGCCGAGTGGGTTTGTGTCTAGCCAAGTCGGTTTGGGTCTAGCCGAGTGGGTTTGGGTCTATACGAGTGGGTTTGCGTCTAGCCGAGTGGGTTTGGGTCTAGCCGAGTGGGTTTGGGTCTAGCCGAGTGGGTTTGGGTCTAGCCGAGTGGGTTTGGGTCAAGCGGAGTTGGTATGGGTCTAGCGGAGTGGGTTTGGGTCTAGCGGAGTGGGTTTGGGTCTATACGAGTGGGTTTGCGTCTAGCCGAGTGGGTTTGGGTCTAGCCGAGTTGGTTTGGGTCTAGCCGAGTGGGTTTGGGTCTAGCCGAGTGGGTTTGGGTCAAGCGGAGTTGGTATGGGTCTAGCGGAGTGGGTTTGGGTCTAGCGGAGTGGGTTTGGGTGTAGCCGAGTGGGTTTGGGTCTTGCCGTGTGGGTTTGCGTCTAACCGAATGGGTTTGGGTCTATACGAGTGGATTTGCGTCTAGCCGAGTGGGTTTGGGTCTAGCCGAGTGGGTTTGGGTCTAGCGGAGTGGGTTTGGGTGTAGCCGAGTGGGTTTGGGTCTAGCCCAGTGGGTTTGGGTCTACCCGAGTGGGTTTGCATCTAGCCGATTGGGTTTGGGTCTAGCCGAGTGGGTGTGGGTCTAGCCGAGTGGGTTTGGGTCTAGCCAAGTCGGTTTGGGTCTAGCCGAGTGGGTTTGGGTCTATCCATGTGGGTTTGGGTCTAGCCGAGTGGGTTAGGGTCTAGCGGAGTGGGTTTGGGTGTAGCCGCGTGGGTTTGGGTGTAGCCGAGTGGGTTTGGGTCTAGCCGAGTGGGTTTGGGTCTAGCCGAGTGGGTTTGGGTCTAGCCGAGTGGATTTGGGTCTAGCGGAGTGGGTTTGGGTGTAGCCGAGTGGGTTTGGGTCTAGCCGAGTGGGTTTGGGTCTAGCCGACTGGGTTTGGGTCTAGCCGAGTGCGTTTGGGTCTTGCCGAGTGGGTTTGGGTCTAGCGGAGTGGGTTTGGGTGTATCCGAGTGGGTTTGGGTCTAGCGGAGCGGGTTTGGGTGTAGCCGAGTGGGTTTGGGTCTAGCCGAGTGGGTTTGGGTCTAGCCGACTGGGTTTGGCTCTAGCCGAGTGGGTTTGGGTCTAGCCGAGTGGGTTTGGGTCTAGCCGAGTGGGTTTACGTCTAGCCGAGTGGGTTTGGGTCTAGCGGAGTGGGTTTGGGTGTAGCCGAGTGGGTTTGGGTCTAGCCGAGTGGGTTTGGGTGTAGCTGAGTGGGTGTGGGTCAAGCCGAGTGGGTTTGGGTCTAGCCGAGTGGGTTTGGGTCTAGCCGAGTGGGTTTGGGTCTAGCCGAGTGGGTTTGGGTCTAGCCGAGTGGTTTTGGGCCTAGCCGAGTGGGTTTGGGTCTACCGGAGTGGGTTTGGGTGCAGCGGAGTGGGTTTGGGTGAGCTGAGTGGGTTTGGGACCAGCCGAGTGGGTTTGGGTCTAGCCGAGTGGGTTTGGGTCTAGCCAAGTGGGTTTGGGTCGAGCCGAGTGGGTTTGGGTCTAGCCGAGTGGGTTTGGGTCTAGCCGAGTGGGTTTGGGTCTAGCCGAGTGGGTTTGGGTCTAGCCGAGTGGGTTTGCGTCTAGCGGAGTGGGTTACGGTCTAGTGGAGTGGGTTTGGGTCCAGCCAAGTGGGTTTGGGTCTAGCCGAATGGGTTTGGGTCTACCCGAATGCGTTTGGGTCTAGCCGAGTGGGCTTGGGTCTAGCCGAATGGGTTTGGGTCTAGCCGAGTGGGTTTGGGAGTAGCCGAGTGGGTTTGGGTCTAGCGGAGTGGGTTTGGGTCTAGCCGAGTGGGTTTGGGTCTAGACGAGTGGGTTTGGGTCTGGCCGAGTTAGTTTGGGTGTTGCCAAGTGGGTTTGGGTCTAGCCGAGCAGATTTGGGTCTAGCCGAGTGGGTTTGGGTCTAGCCGAGTTGGTTTGGGTCTAGCCGAGTGGGTTCGGGTCTAGCCGAGTGGGTTTGGGTCAAGCGGAGTTGGTATGGGTCTAGCGGAGTGGGTTTGGGTCTAGCGGAGTAGGTTTGGGTGTAGCCGAGTGGGTTTGGGTCTAGCCGAGTGGGTTTGGGTCTACCCGAGTGGGATTGCGTCTAGCCGAGTGGGTTTGGGTCTAGCCGAGTGGGTGTGGGTCTAGCCGAGTGGGTTTGGGTCTAGCCAAGTGGGTTTGGGTCTAGCCGAATGGGTTTGGGTGTATACGAGTGGATTTGCGTCTAGCCGAGTGGGTTTGGGTCTAGCCGAGTGGGTTTGGGTCTAGCGGAGTGGGTTTGGGTGTAGCCGAGTGGGTTTGGGTCTAGCCCAGTGGGTTTGGGTCTACCCGAGTGGGTTTGCGTCTAGCCGAGTGGGTTTGGGTCTAGCGGAGTGGGTGTGGGTCTAGCCGAGTGGGTTTGGGTCTAGCCAAGTCGGTTTGGGTCTAGCCGAGTGGGTTTGGGTCTATACGAGTGGGTTTGCGTCTAGCCGAGTGGGTTTGGGTCTAGCCGAGTGGGTTTGGGTCTATCCATGTGGGTTTGGGTCTAGCCGAGTGGGTTAGGGTCTAGCGGAGTGGGTTTGTGTGTAGCCGCGTAGGTTTGGGTGTAGCCGAGTGGGTTTGGGTCTAGCCGAGTGGGTTTGGGTCTAGCCGAGTGGGTTTGGGTCTAGCCGAGTGGGTTTGGGTCTAGCGGAGTGGGTTTGGGTGTAGCCGAGTGGGTTTGGGTCTAGCCGACTGGGTTTGGGTCTAGCCGAGTGCGTTTGGGTCTTGCCGAGTGGGTTTGGGTCTAGCGGAGTGGGTTTGGGTGTATCCGAGTGGGTTTGGGTCTAGCGGAGCGGGTTTGGGTGTAGCCGAGTGGGTTTGGGTCTAGCCGAGTGGGTTTGGGTCTAGCCGACTGGGTTTGGCTCTAGCCGAGTGGGTTTGGGTCTAGCCGAGTGGGTTTGGGTCTAGCCGAGTGGGTTTACGTCTAGCCGAGTGGGTTTGGGTCTAGCGGAGTGGGTTTGGGTGTAGCCGAGTGGGTTTGGGTCTAGCCGAGTGGGTTTGGGTGTAGCTGAGTGGGTGTGGGTCAAGCCGAGTGGGTTTGGGTCTAGCCGAGTGGGTTTGGGTCTAGCCGAGTGGGTTTGGGTCTAGCCGAGTGGGTTTGGGTCTAGCCGAGTGGTTTTGGGCCTAGCCGAGTGGGTTTGGGTCTACCGGAGTGGGTTTGGGTGCAGCGGAGTGGGTTTGGGTGAGCTGAGTGGGTTTGGGACCAGCCGAGTGGGTTTGGGTCTAGCCGAGTGGGTTTGGGTCTAGCCAAGTGGGTTTGGGTCGAGCCGAGTGGGTTTGGGTCTAGCCGAGTGGGTTTGGGTCTAGCCGAGTGGGTTTGGGTCTAGCCGAGTGGGTTTGGGTCTAGCCGAGTGGGTTTGGGTCTAGCGGAGTGGGTTAGGGTCTAGTGGAGTGGGTTTGGGTCCAGCCGAGTGGGTTTGGGTCTAGCCGAGTGGGTTTGCGTCTAGCGGAGTGGGTTACGGTCTAGTGGAGTGGGTTTGGGTCCAGCCAAGTGGGTTTGGGTCTAGCCGAATGGGTTTGGGTCTACCCGAATGCGTTTGGGTCTAGCCGAGTGGGCTTGGGTCTAGCCGAATGGGTTTGGGTCTAGCCGAGTGGGTTTGGGAGTAGCCGAGTGGGTTTGGGTCTAGCGGAGTGGGTTTGGGTCTAGCCGAGTGGGTTTGGGTCTAGACGAGTGGGTTTGGGTCTGGCCGAGTTAGTTTGGGTGTTGCCAAGTGGGTTTGGGTCTAGCCGAGCAGATTTGGGTCTAGCCGAGTGGGTTTGGGTCAAGCGGAGTTGGTATGGGTCTAGCGGAGTGGGTTTGGGTCTAGCGGAGTGGGTTTGGGTGTAGCCGAGTGGGTTTGGGTCTTGCCGTGTGGGTTTGCGTCTAACCGAATGGGTTTGGGTCTATACGAGTGGATTTGCGTCTAGCCGAGTGGGTTTGGGTCTAGCCGAGTGGGTTTGGGTCTAGCGGAGTGGGTTTGGGTGTAGCCGAGTGGGTTTGGGTCTAGCCCAGTGGGTTTGGGTCTACCCGAGTGGGTTTGCATCTAGCCGAGTGGGTTTGGGTCTAGCCGAGTGGGTGTGGGTCTAGCCGAGTGGGTTTGGGTCTAGCCAAGTCGGTTTGGGTCTAGCCGAGTGGGTTTGGGTCTATCCATGTGGGTTTGGGTCTAGCCGAGTGGGTTAGGGTCTAGCGGAGTGGGTTTGGGTGTAGCCGCGTGGGTTTGGGTGTAGCCGAGTGGGTTTGGGTCTAGCCGAGTGGGTTTGGGTCTAGCCGAGTGGGTTTGGGTCTAGCCGAGTGGATTTGGGTCTAGCGGAGTGGGTTTGGGTGTAGCCGAGTGGGTTTGGGTCTAGCCGAGTGGGTTTGGGTCTAGCCGACTGGGTTTGGGTCTAGCCGAGTGCGTTTGGGTCTTGCCGAGTGGGTTTGGGTCTAGCGGAGTGGGTTTGGGTGTATCCGAGTGGGTTTGGGTCTAGCGGAGCGGGTTTGGGTGTAGCCGAGTGGGTTTGGGTCTAGCCGAGTGGGTTTGGGTCTAGCCGACTGGGTTTGGCTCTAGCCGAGTGGGTTTGGGTCTAGCCGAGTGGGTTTGGGTCTAGCCGAGTGGGTTTACGTCTAGCCGAGTGGGTTTGGGTCTAGCGGAGTGGGTTTGGGTGTAGCCGAGTGGGTTTGGGTCTAGCCGAGTGGGTTTGGGTGTAGCTGAGTGGGTGTGGGTCAAGCCGAGTGGGTTTGGGTCTAGCCGAGTGGGTTTGGGTCTAGCCGAGTGGGTTTGGGTCTAGCCGAGTGGGTTTGGGTCTAGCCGAGTGGTTTTGGGCCTAGCCGAGTGGGTTTGGGTCTACCGGAGTGGGTTTGGGTGCAGCGGAGTGGGTTTGGGTGAGCTGAGTGGGTTTGGGACCAGCCGAGTGGGTTTGGGTCTAGCCGAGTGGGTTTGGGTCTAGCCAAGTGGGTTTGGGTCGAGCCGAGTGGGTTTGGGTCTAGCCGAGTGGGTTTGGGTCTAGCCGAGTGGGTTTGGGTCTAGCCGAGTGGGTTTGGGTCTAGCCGAGTGGGTTTGCGTCTAGCGGAGTGGGTTACGGTCTAGTGGAGTGGGTTTGGGTCCAGCCAAGTGGGTTTGGGTCTAGCCGAATGGGTTTGGGTCTACCCGAATGCGTTTGGGTCTAGCCGAGTGGGCTTGGGTCTAGCCGAATGGGTTTGGGTCTAGCCGAGTGGGTTTGGGAGTAGCCGAGTGGGTTTGGGTCTAGCGGAGTGGGTTTGGGTCTAGCCGAGTGGGTTTGGGTCTAGACGAGTGGGTTTGGGTCTGGCCGAGTTAGTTTGGGTGTTGCCAAGTGGGTTTGGGTCTAGCCGAGCAGATTTGGGTCTAGCCGAGTGGGTTTGGGTCTAGCCGAGTTGGTTTGGGTCTAGCCGAGTGGGTTCGGGTCTAGCCGAGTGGGTTTGGGTCAAGCGGAGTTGGTATGGGTCTAGCGGAGTGGGTTTGGGTCTAGCGGAGTAGGTTTGGGTGTAGCCGAGTGGGTTTGGGTCTAGCCGAGTGGGTTTGGGTCTACCCGAGTGGGATTGCGTCTAGCCGAGTGGGTTTGGGTCTAGCCGAGTGGGTGTGGGTCTAGCCGAGTGGGTTTGGGTCTAGCCAAGTGGGTTTGGGTCTAGCCGAATGGGTTTGGGTGTATACGAGTGGATTTGCGTCTAGCCGAGTGGGTTTGGGTCTAGCCGAGTGGGTTTGGGTCTAGCGGAGTGGGTTTGGGTGTAGCCGAGTGGGTTTGGGTCTAGCCCAGTGGGTTTGGGTCTACCCGAGTGGGTTTGCGTCTAGCCGAGTGGGTTTGGGTCTAGCGGAGTGGGTGTGGGTCTAGCCGAGTGGGTTTGGGTCTAGCCAAGTCGGTTTGGGTCTAGCCGAGTGGGTTTGGGTCTATACGAGTGGGTTTGCGTCTAGCCGAGTGGGTTTGGGTCTAGCCGAGTGGGTTTGGGTCTATCCATGTGGGTTTGGGTCTAGCCGAGTGGGTTAGGGTCTAGCGGAGTGGGTTTGTGTGTAGCCGCGTAGGTTTGGGTGTAGCCGAGTGGGTTTGGGTCTAGCCGAGTGGGTTTGGGTCTAGCCGAGTGGGTTTGGGTCTAGCCGAGTGGGTTTGGGTCTAGCGGAGTGGGTTTGGGTGTAGCCGAGTGGGTTTGGGTCTAGCCGACTGGGTTTGGGTCTAGCCGAGTGCGTTTGGGTCTTGCCGAGTGGGTTTGGGTCTAGCGGAGTGGGTTTGGGTGTATCCGAGTGGGTTTGGGTCTAGCGGAGCGGGTTTGGGTGTAGCCGAGCGGGTTTGGGTCTAGCCGAGTGGGTTTGGGTCTAGCCGACTGGGTTTGGCTCTAGCCGAGTGGGTTTGGGTCTAGCCGAGTGGGTTTGGGTCTAGCCGAGTGGGTTTACGTCTAGCCGAGTGGGTTTGGGTCTAGCGGAGTGGGTTTGGGTGTAGCCGAGTGGGTTTGGGTCTAGCCGAGTGGGTTTGGGTGTAGCTGAGTGGGTGTGGGTCAAGCCGAGTGGGTTTGGGTCTAGCCGAGTGGGTTTGGGTCTAGCCGAGTGGGTTTGGGTCTAGCCGAGTGGGTTTGGGTCTAGCCGAGTGGTTTTGGGCCTAGCCGAGTGGGTTTGGGTCTACCGGAGTGGGTTTGGGTGCAGCGGAGTGGGTTTGGGTGAGCTGAGTGGGTTTGGGACCAGCCGAGTGGGTTTGGGTCTAGCCGAGTGGGTTTGGGTCTAGCCAAGTGGGTTTGGGTCGAGCCGAGTGGGTTTGGGTCTAGCCGAGTGGGTTTGGGTCTAGCCGAGTGGGTTTGGGTCTAGCCGAGTGGGTTTGGGTCTAGCCGAGTGGGTTTGGGTCTAGCGGAGTGGGTTAGGGTCTAGTGGAGTGGGTTTGGGTCCAGCCGAGTGGGTTTGGGTCTAGCCGAATGGGTTTGGGTCTACCCGAGTGCGTTTGGGTCTAGCCGAGTGGGCTTGGGTCTAGCCGAATGGGTTTGGGTCTAGCCGACTGGGTTTGGGAGTAGCCGAGTGGGTTTGTGTCTAGCGGAGTGGGTTTGGGTCTAGCCGAGTGGGTTTGGGTCTAGACGAGTGGGTTTGGGTCTGGCCGAGTTAGTTTGGGTGTTGCGAAGCGGGTTTGGGTCTAGCCGAGCAGATTTGGGTCTAGCCGAGTGGGTTTGGGTCTAGCCGAGTTGGATTGGGTCTAGCCGAGTGGGTTTGGATCTAGCCGAGTGGGTTTGGGTCAAGCGGAGTTGGTATGGGTCTAGCGGAGTGGGTTTGGGTCTAGCGGAGTAGGTTTGGGTGTAGCCGAGTGGGTTTGGGTCTAGCCGAGTAGGTTTGGGTCTACCCGAGTGGGTTTGCGTCTAGCCGAGTGGGTTTGGGTCTAGCCGAGTGGGTGTGGGTCTAGCCGAGTGGGTTTGGGTTTAGCCAAGTGGGTTTGGGTCTAGCCGAATGGGTTTGGGTGTGTACGAGTGGATTTGCGTCTAGCCGAGTGGGTTTGGGTCTAGCCGAGTGGGTTTGGGTCTAGCGGAGTGGGTTTGGGTGTAGCCGAGTGGGTTTGGGTCTAGCCCAGTGGGTTTGGGTCTACCCGAGTGGGTTTGCGTCTAGCCGAGTGGGTTTGGGTCTAGCGGAGTGGGTGTGGGTCTAGCCGAGTGGGTTTGGGTCTAGCCAAGTCGGTTTGGGTCTAGCCGAGTGGGTTTGGGTCTATACGAGTGGGTTTGCGTCTAGCCGAGTGGGTTTGGGTCTAGCCGAGTGGGTTTGGGTCTATCCATGTGGGTTTGGGTCTAGCCGAGTGGGTTAGGGTCTAGCGGAGTGGGTTTGGGTGTAGCCGCGTAGGTTTGGGTGTAGCCGAGTGGGTTTGGGTCTAGCCGAGTGGGTTTGGGTCTAGCCGAGTGGGTTTGGGTCTAGCCGAGTGGGTTTGGGTCTAGCGGAGTGGGTTTGGGTGTAGCCGAGTGGGTTTGGGTCTAGCCGAGTGGGTTTGGGTCTAGCCGACTGGGTTTGGGTCTAGCCGAGTGCGTTTGGGTCTTGCCGAGTGGGTTTGGGTCTAGCGGAGTGGGTTTGGGTGTAGCCGAGTGGGTTTGGGTCTAGCGGAGCGGGTTTGGGTGTAGCCGAGTGGGTTTGGGTCTAGCCGAGTGATTTTGGGTCTAGCCGACTGGGTTTGGCTCTAGCCGAGTGGGTTTGGGTCTAGCCGAGTGGGTTTGGGTCTAGCCGAGTGGGTTTACGTCTAGCCGAGTGGGTTTGGGTCTAGCGGAGTGGGTTTGGGTGTAGCCGAGTGGGTTTGGGTCTAGCCGAGTGGGTTTGGGTGTAGCTGAGTGGGTGTGGGTCAAGCCGAGTGGGTTTGGGTCTAGCCGAGTGGGTTTGGGTCTAGCCGAGTGGGTTTGGGTCTAGCCCAGTGGGTTTGCTTCTAGCCGAATGGGTTTGGGTCTAGCCGAGTGGGTTTGGGTGCAGATGAGTGGGTTTGGGTCTAGCGGAGTGGGTTTGGGTGTAACCGAGTGGGTTTGGGTCTAGCCGAGTGGGTTTGGGTCCAGCCGATTGGGTTTGGGTCTAACCGAGTGGGTTTGGGTCTAGCCGTGTGGGTTTGGGTCTAGCCGAGTTGGTTTGGGTCTAGCCGAGTGGGTTTGCGTCTAGCCGAGTGGGTTTGTGTCTAGCGGAGTGGGTTTAGGTCTAGCGGAGTGGGATTGGGTCTAGCCAAGTGGGTTTGGGTCTAGCCGAATGGGTTTGGGTGTATACGAGTGGATTTGCGTCTAGCCGAGTGGGTTTGGGTCTAGCCGAGTGGGTTTGGGTCTAGCGGAGTGGGTTTGGGTGTAGCCGAGTGGGTTTGGGTCTAGCCCAGTGGGTTTGGGTCTACCCGAGTGGCTTTGCGTCTAGCCGAGTGGGTTTGGGTCTAGCGGAGTGGGTGTGGGTCTAGCCGAGTGGGTTTGGGTCTAGCCAAGTCGGTTTGGGTCTAGCCGAGTGGGTTTGGGTCTATACGAGTGGGTTTGCGTCTAGCCGAGTGGGTTTGCGTCTAGCCGAGTGGGTTTGGGTCTATCCATGTGGGTTTGGGTCTAGCCGAGTGGGTTAGGGTCTAGCGGAGTGGGTTTGGGTGTAGCCGCGTAGGTTTGGGTGTAGCCGAGTGGGTTTGGGTCTAGCCGAGTGGGTTTGGGTCTAGCCGAGTGGGTTTGGGTCTAGCCGAGTGGGTTTGGGTCTAGCGGAGTGGGTTTGGGTGTAGCCGAGTGGGTTTGGGTCTAGCCGAGTGGGTTTGGGTCTAGCCGACTGGGTTTGGGTCTAGCCGAGTGCGTTTGGGTCTTGCCGAGTGGGTTTGGGTCTAGCGGAGTGGGTTTGGGTGTAGCCGAGTGGGTTTGGGTCTAGCGGAGCGGGTTTGGGTGTAGCCGAGTGGGTTTGGGTCTAGCCGAGTGGGTTTGGGTCTAGCCGACTGGGTTTGGCTCTAGCCGAGTGGGTTTGGGTCTAGCCGAGTGGGTTTGGGTCTAGCCGAGTGGGTTTACGTCTAGCCGAGTGGGTTTGGGTCTAGCGGAGTGGGTTTGGGTGTAGCCGAGTGGGTTTGGGTCTAGCCGAGTGGGTTTGGGTGTAGCTGAGTGGGTGTGGGTCAAGCCGAGTGGGTTTGGGTCTAGCCGAGTGGGTTTGGGTCTAGCCGAGTGGGTTTGGGTCTAGCCTAGTGGGTTTGCTTCTAGCCGAATGGGTTTGGGTCTAGCCGAGTGGGTTTGGGTGCAGACGAGTGGGTTTGGGTCTAGCGGAGTGGGTTTGGGTGTAACCGAGTGGGTTTGGGTCTAGCCGAGTGGGTTTGGGTCCAGCCGAGTGGGTTTGGGTCTAACCGAGTGGGTTTGGGTCTAGCCGAGTGGGTTTGGGTCTAGCCAAGTTGGTTTGGGTCTAGCCGAGTGGGTTTGCGTCTAGCCAAGTGGGTTTGTGTCTAGCGGAGTGGGTTTAGGTCTAGCGGAGTGGGATTGGGTCTAGCCGAGTGGGTTTGGGTCTAGCCGAGTGGGTTTGGGACGAGCCAAGTGGGTTTGGGTCCAGCCGAGTGGGTTTGGGTCTAGCTGAATGGGTTTGGGTCTAGCCGAGTGGGTTTGGGTCTAGCCGAGTGTGTTTGGGTCTAGCCGAAAGGGTTTGGGTCTAGCCGAGGGGGTTTGGGTCTAGCCGAGTGGGTTTGGGTCTAGCCGAGTGGGTGTGGGTCTAGCCGAGTGGGTTTGGGTCTAGCCGAGTGGGTTTGGGTCTAGCCGAGGGGGTTTGGGTCTAGCCGAGTGGGTTTGGGTCTAGCCGACTGGGTTTGGCTCTAGCCGAGTGGGTTTGGGTCTAGCCGAGTAGGTTTGGGTCTAGCCGAGTGGGTTTACGTCTAGCCGAGTGGGTTTGGGTCTAGCGGAGTGGGTTTGGGTGTAGCCGAGTGGGTTTGGGTCTAGCCGAGTGGGTTTGGGTGTAGCTGAGTGGGTGTGGGTCAAGCCGAGTGGGTTTGGGTCTAGCCGAGTGGGTTTGGGTCTAGCCGAGTGGGTTTGGGTCTAGCCCAGTGGGTTTGCTTCTAGCCGAATGGGTTTGGGTCTAGCCGAGTGGGTTTGGGTGCAGACGAGTGGGTTTGGGTCTAGCGGAGTGGGTTTGGGTGTAACCGAGTGGGTTTGCGTCTAGCCGAGTGGGTTTGTGTCTAGCGGAGTGGGTTTAGGTCTAGCGGAGTGGGATTGGGTCTAGCCAAGTGGGTTTGGGTCTAGCCGAATGGGTTTGGGTGTATACGAGTGGATTTGCGTCTAGCCGAGTGGGTTTGGGTCTAGCCGAGTGGGTTTCGGTCTAGCGGAGTGGGTTTGGGTGTAGCCGAGTGGGTTTGGGTCTAGCCCAGTGGGTTTGGGTCTACCCGAGTGGGTTTGCGTCTAGCCGAGTGGGTTTGGGTCTAGCGGAGTGGGTGTGGGTCTAGCCGAGTGGGTTTGGGTCTAGCCAAGTCGGTTTGGGTCTAGCCGAGTGGGTTTGGGTCTATACGAGTGGGTTTGCGTCTTGCCGAGTGGGTTTGCGTCTAGCCGAGTGGGTTTGGGTCTATCCATGTGGGTTTGGGTCTAGCCGAGTGGGTTAGGGTCTAGCGGAGTGGGTTTGGGTGTAGCCGCGTAGGTTTGGGTGTAGCCGAGTGGGTTTGGGTCTAGCCGAGTGGGTTTGGGTCTAGCCGAGTGGGTTTGGGTCTAGCGGAGTGGGTTTGGGTCTAGCGGAGTGGGTTTGGGTGTAGCCGAGTGGGTTTGGGTCTAGCCGAGTGGGTTTGGGTCTAGCCGACTGGGTTTGGGTCTAGCCGAGTGCGTTTGGGTCTTGCCGAGTGGGTTTGGGTCTAGCGGAGTGGGTTTGGGTGTAGCCGAGTGGGTTTGGGTCTAGCGGAGCGGGTTTGGGTGTAGCCGAGTGGGTTTGGGTCTAGCCGAGTGGGTTTGGGTCTAGCCGACTGGGTTTGGCTCTAGCCGAGTGGGTTTGGGTCTAGCCGAGTGGGTTTGGGTCTAGCCGAGTGGGTTTACGTCTAGCCGAGTGGGTTTGGGTCTAGCGGAGTGGGTTTGGGTGTAGCCGAGTGGGTTTGGGTCTAGCCGAGTGGGTTTGGGTGTAGCTGAGTGGGTGTGGGTCAAGCCGAGTGGGTTTGGGTCTAGCCGAGTGGGTTTGGGTCTAGCCGAGTGGGTTTGGGTCTAGCCTAGTGGGTTTGCTTCTAGCCGAATGGGTTTGGGTCTAGCCGAGTGGGTTTGGGTGCAGACGAGTGGGTTTGGGTCTAGCGGAGTGGGTTTGGGTGTAACCGAGTGGGTTTGGGTCTAGCCGAGTGGGTTTGGGTCCAGCCGAGTGGGTTTGGGTCTAACCGAGTGGGTTTGGGTCTAGCCGAGTGGGTTTGGGTCTAGCCAAGTTGGTTTGGGTCTAGCCGAGTGGGTTTGCGTCTAGCCAAGTGGGTTTGTGTCTAGCGGAGTGGGTTTAGGTCTAGCGGAGTGGGATTGGGTCTAGCCGAGTGGGTTTGGGTCTAGCCGAGTGGGTTTGGGACGAGCCAAGTGGGTTTGGGTCCAGCCGAGTGGGTTTGGGTCTAGCTGAATGGGTTTGGGTCTAGCCGAGTGGGTTTGGGTCTAGCCGAGTGTGTTTGGGTCTAGCCGAAAGGGTTTGGGTCTAGCCGAGGGGGTTTGGGTCTAGCCGAGTGGGTTTGGGTCTAGCCGAGTGGGTGTGGGTCTAGCCGAGTGGGTTTGGGTCTAGCCGAGTGGGTTTGGGTCTAGCCGAGGGGGTTTGGGTCTAGCCGAGTGGGTTTGGGTCTAGCCGACTGGGTTTGGCTCTAGCCGAGTGGGTTTGGGTCTAGCCGAGTAGGTTTGGGTCTAGCCGAGTGGGTTTACGTCTAGCCGAGTGGGTTTGGGTCTAGCGGAGTGGGTTTGGGTGTAGCCGAGTGGGTTTGGGTCTAGCCGAGTGGGTTTGGGTGTAGCTGAGTGGGTGTGGGTCAAGCCGAGTGGGTTTGGGTCTAGCCGAGTGGGTTTGGTTCTAGCCGAGTGGGTTTGGGTCTAGCCCAGTGGGTTTGCTTCTAGCCGAATGGGTTTGGGTCTAGCCGAGTGGGTTTGGGTGCAGACGAGTGGGTTTGGGTCTAGCGGAGTGGGTTTGGGTGTAACCGAGTGGGTTTGGGTCTAGCCGAGTGGGTTTGGGTCCAGCCGAGTGGGTTTGGGTCTAACCGAGTGGGTTTGGGTCTAGCCGTGTGGGTTTGGGTCTAGCCGAGTTGGTTTGGGTCTAGCCGAGTGGGTTTGCGTCTAGCCGAGTGGGTTTGTGTCTAGCGAAGTGGGTTTAGGTCTAGCGGAGTGGGATTGGGTCTAGCCAAGTGGGTTTGGGTCTAGCCGAATGGGTTTGGGTGTATACGAGTGGATTTGCGTCTAGCCGAGTGGGTTTGGGTCTAGCCGAGTGGGTTTGGGTCTAGCGGAGTGGGTTTGGGTGTAGCCGAGTGGGTTTGGGTCTAGCCCAGTGGGTTTGGGTCTACCCGAGTGGGTTTGCGTCTAGCCGAGTGGGTTTGGGTCTAGCGGAGTGGGTGTGGGTCTAGCCGAGTGGGTTTGGGTCTAGCCGAGTGGGTTTGGGTCTATACGAGTGGGTTTGCGTCTAGCCGAGTGGGTTTGCGTCTAGCCGAGTGGGTTTGGGTCTATCCATGTGGGTTTGGGTCTAGCCGAGTGGGTTAGGGTCTAGCGGAGTGGGTTTGGGTGTAGCCGCGTAGGTTTGGGTGTAGCCGAGTGGGTTTGGGTCTAGCCGAGTGGGTTTGGGTCTAGCCGAGTGGGTTTGGGTCTAGCCGAGTGGGTTTGGGTCTAGCGGAGTGGGTTTGGGTGTAGCCGAGTGGGTTTGGGTCTAGCCGAGTGGGTTTGGGTCTAGCCGACTGGGTTTGGGTCTAGCCGAGTGCGTTTGGGTCTTGCCGAGTGGGTTTGGGTCTAGCGGAGTGGGTTTGGGTGTAGCCGAGTGGGTTTGGGTCTAGCGGAGCGGGTTTGGGTGTAGCCGAGTGGGTTTGGGTCTAGCCGAGTGGGTTTGGGTCTAGCCGACTGGGTTTGGCTCTAGCCGAGTGGGTTTGGGTCTAGCCGAGTGGGTTTGGGTCTAGCCGAGTGGGTTTACGTCTAGCCGAGTGGGTTTGGGTCTAGCGGAGTGGGTTTGGGTGTAGCCGAGTGGGTTTGGGTCTAGCCGAGTGGGTTTGGGTGTAGCTGAGTGGGTGTGGGTCAAGCCGAGTGGGTTTGGGTCTAGCCGAGTGGGTTTGGGTCTAGCCGAGTGGGTTTGGGTCTAGCCTAGTGGGTTTGCTTCTAGCCGAATGGGTTTGGGTCTAGCCGAGTGGGTTTGGGTGCAGACGAGTGGGTTTGGGTCTAGCGGAGTGGGTTTGGGTGTAACCGAGTGGGTTTGGGTCTAGCCGAGTGGGTTTGGGTCCAGCCGAGTGGGTTTGGGTCTAACCGAGTGGGTTTGGGTCTAGCCGAGTGGGTTTGGGTCTAGCCAAGTTGGTTTGGGTCTAGCCGAGTGGGTTTGCGTCTAGCCAAGTGGGTTTGTGTCTAGCGGAGTGGGTTTAGGTCTAGCGGAGTGGGATTGGGTCTAGCCGAGTGGGTTTGGGTCTAGCCGAGTGGGTTTGGGACGAGCCAAGTGGGCTTGGGTCCAGCCGAGTGGGTTTGGGTCTAGCTGAATGGGTTTGGGTCTAGCCGAGTGGGTTTGGGTCTAGCCGAGTGTGTTTGGGTCTAGCCGAAAGGGTTTGGGTCTAGCCGAGGGGGTTTGGGTCTAGCCGAGTGGGTTTGGGTCTAGCCGAGTGGGTGTGGGTCTAGCCGAGTGGGTTTGGGTCTAGCCGAGTGGGTTTGGGTCTAGCCGAGGGGGTTTGGTCCTAGCCGAGTGGGTTTGGGTCTAGCGGAGTGGGTTAGGGTCTAGTGGAGTGGGTTTGGGTCTAGCCGAGTGGGTTTGGGTCTAGCCGAATGGGTTTGGGTCTACCCGAGTGCGTTTGGGTCTCGCCGAGTGGGTTTGGGACTAGCCGAATGGGTTTGTGTCTAGCCGAGTGGGTTTGGGTGTAGCCGAGTGGGTTTGGGTCTAGCGGAGTGGGTTTGGGTGTAGCCGAGTGGGTTTGGGTCTAGCCCAGTGGGGGGTTTGGGTCTAGCCGAGTGGGTTTGGGTCTAGCCGAGTGGGTTTGGGTCTAGCCGAGTGGGTTTGGGTATAGCCGAGTGGGTTTGGGTCTAGCCGAGTGTGTTTGCGTCTAGCCGAGTGGGTTTGGGTCTAGCCGAGTGGGTTTGGGTCTAGCCGAGTGGGTTTGTGTCTAGCAGAGTGGGTTTGGGTCTAGCCGAGTGTGTTAGGGTCTAGCGGAGTGGATTTGGGTGTAGCCGCGTGGGTTTGGGTGTAGCCGAGTGTGTTTGGGTCTAGCCGAGTGGGTTTGGGTCCAGCCGAGTGGGTTTGGGTCTAGCTGAATGGGTTTGGGTCTAGCGGAGTGGGTTTGGGTGCAGCCAAGTGGGTTTGGGTCTAGCCGAGTGGGTTTGGGTATAGCCGACTGGGTTTGGGTGTAGCCGAGTGGGTTTGGGTCCAGCCGAGTGGGTTTGGGTCTAGCCGAGTGGCTTTGGGTCTAGCTGAGTGGGTTTGGGTCTAGCCGAGTTGGTTTCGGTCTAGCCGAGTGGGTTTGGGTCTAGCCGAGTGGGTTTGGGTCTACCGAGTGGGTTTGGGTCTAGCCGTGGGGGTTTGGGTCTAGCCGAGTGGGTTTAGGTCAAGCGGAGTTGGTATGGGTCTAGCGGAGTGGGTTTGGGTCTAGCGGAGTGGGTTTGGGTATAGCCAAGTGGGTTTTGGTCTACCCGAGTGGGTTTGGGTCTATCCGAGTGGGTTTGCGTCTAGCCGAGTGGGTTTGCGTCTAGCCGAGTGGGTTTGGGTCTAGCCGAGTGGGTTTGGGTCTATCCATGTGGGTTTGGGTCCAGCCGAGTGGGTTAGGGTCTAGCGGAGTGGGTTTGGGTGTAGCCGCGTGGGTTCGGGTCTAGCCGAGTGGGTTTGGGTCTAGCCGAGTGGGTTTGGGTCTAGCCGAGTGGGTTTGGGTCTAGCTGAGTGGGTTTGGGTCTAGCCGAATGGGTTTGGGTCTGGACGAGTGGGTTTGGGTCTAGCCGAGTGTGTTAGGGTTTAGCGGAGTGGGTTTGGGTGTAGCCGCGTGGGTTTGGGTGTAGCCGAGTGTGTTTGGGTCTAGCCGAGTGGGTTTGGGTCTAGCCGAGTGGGTTTGGGTCTAGCAGAGTGGGTTTGGGTCTAGCGGAGTGGGTTTGGGTGTAGCCGAGTGGGTTTGGGTCTAGCCGAGTGGGTTTGGGTCTAGCCGAGTGGGTTTGGGTCTAGCGGAGTGGGTTTGGTTGTAGCCGAGTGGGTTTGGGTCTAGCGGAGTGGGTTTGGGTGTAGCCGAGTGGGTTTGGGTCTAGCGGAGTGGGTTTGGGTCTAGCCGACTGGGTTTGGGTCTGGACGAGTGGGTTTGGGTCTAGCTGAGTGGGTTTGGGTCAAGTCGAGTGGGTTTGGGTCAAGCCGAGTGGGTTTGGGTCTAGCCTAGTGGGTTTGGGTCTAGCCAAGTGGGTTTCGGTCCAGCGGACTGGGTTTGGGTCTAGCGCAGTGGGTTTGGGTCTAGCTGAGTGGGTTTGGGTCTAACCGAGTGGGTTTGTGTCTAGCGGAGTGGGTTTGGGACTAGCGGAGTGGGATTGGGTCTAGCCGAGTGGGTTTGGGTCTAGCCGAGTGGGTTTGCGACTAGCCGAGTGGGTTTGGTTGTAACCGCGTGGGTTTGGGTGTAGCCGAGTGGGTTTGGGTCTAGCCTAGTGGGTTTGGTTCTAGCCGAGTGGGTTTGGGTCTAGCCGAGTGGGTTTGGGTCTAGCGGAGTGGGTTTGGGTGTAGCCGTGTGGGTTTGGGTCTAGCCGAGTGGGTTTGGGTCTAGCCGACTGGGTTTGGGTCTAGCTGAGTGGGTTTGGGTCTAGCCGAGTGGGTTTGGGTGTAGCCGAGTGGGTTTGGGTCTAGCCGAGCGGGTTTGGGTGTAGCGGAGTGGGTTTGGTTGTAGCCGAGTGGGTTTGGGTCTAGCGGTGTGGGTTTGGGTGTAGCCGAGTGGGTTTGGGTCTAGCCGAGTGGGTTTGGGTCTAGCCGACTGGGTTTGGGTCTAGCCGAGTGGGTTTGGGTCTAGCCGAGTGGGTTTGGGTCTAGACGAGTGGGTTTACGTCTAGCCGAGTGGGTTTGGGTCTAGCGGAGTGGGTTTAGGTCTAGCGCAGTGGGTTTGGGTCTAGCGGAGTGGGTTTGGTTCTAGCCGAGTGGGTTTTGGTCTAACCGAGTGGGTTTGTGTCTAGCGGAGTGGGTTTGGGTCTAGCGGAGTGGGATTGGGTCTAGCCGAGTGGGTTTGGGTCTAGCCGAGTGGGTTTGGGACTAGCCGAGTGGGTTTGCGTCTAGCCGAGTGGGTTGGGTCTAGCTGAATGTGTTTGGGACTAGCCGAGTGGGTTTGGGTCTAGCCGAGTGGGTTTGGGTCTAGCCGAAAGGGTTTGGGCCTAGCCGAGTGGGTTTGGGTCTAGCCGAGTGGGTTTGGGACCAGCCGAGTGGGTGTGGGTTAAGCCGAGTGGGTTTGGGTCTAGCCGAGTGGGTTTGGGTCTAGCCGAGTGGGTTTGGGTCTATCCGAGTGGGTTTGGGTCTAGCCGAGTGGGTTTGGGCCTAGCCGAGTGGGTTTGGGGCTACCGGAGTGGGTTTGGGTCTATCCGAGTGGGTTTGGGTCTAGCCGAGTGGGTTTGGGCCTAGCCGAGTGGTTTTGGGACTACCGGAGTGGGTTTGGGTGTAGCGGAGTGGGTTTGGGTCTAGCCGAAAGGGTTTGGGCCTAGCCGAGTGGGTTTGGGTCTAGCCGAGTGGGTTTGGGTCCAGCCGAGTGGGTGTGGGTTAAGCCGAGTGGGTTTGGGTCTAGCCGAGTGGGTTTGGGTCTAGCCGAGTGGGTTTGGGTCTATCCGAGTGGGTTTGGGTCTAGCCGAGTGGGTTTGGGCCTAGCCGAGTGGGTTTGGGACTACCGGAGTGGGTTTGGGTCTATCCGAGTGGGTTTGGGTCTAGCCGAGTGGGTTTGGGCCTAGCCGAGTGGTTTTGGGACTACCGGAGTGGGTTTGGGTGTAGCGGAGTGGGTTTGGGTGTAGCTGAGTGGGTTTGGGACCAGCCGAGTGGGTTTGGGTCTAGCCGAGTTTGTTTGGGCCTAGCCGAATGGGTTTGGGTCTACCCGAGTGGGTTTGGGTCTGGCCCAGTGGGTTTGCTTCTAGCCGAATGGGTTTGGGTCTAGCCGAGTGGGTTTGGGTGCAGCCGAGTGGGTTTGGGTCTAGCGGAGTGGGTTTGGGTGTAGCCGAGTGGGTTTGGGTCTAGCCGAGTGGGTTTGGGTCTGGACGAGTGGGTTTGGGTCTAGCCGAGTGGGTTTGGGTGTAGCCGAGTGGGTTTGGGTCTAGCCGAGTGGGTTTGGGTGTAGCCGAGTGGGTTTGGGTCTAGCCGAGTGGGTTTGGGTCTAGCTGAGTGGGTTTGGGTCTAGCCGAATGGGTTTGGGTCTGGACGAGTGGGTTTGGGTCTAGCCGAGTGTGTTAGGGTCTAGCGGAGTGGGTTTGGGTGTAGCCGCGTGGGTTTGGGTGTAGCCGAGTGTGTTTGGGTCTAGCCGAGTGGGTTTGGGTCTAGCCGAGTGGGTTTGGGTCTAGCCGAGTGGGTTTGGGTCTAGCGGAGTGGGTTTGGGTGTAGCCGAGTGGGTTTGGGTCTAGCCGAGTGGGTTTGGGTCTAGCCGAGTGGGTTTGGGTCTAGCGGAGTGGGTTTGGTTGTAGCCGAGTGGGTTTGGGTCTAGCGGAGTGGGTTTGGGTGTAGCCGAGTGGGTTTGGGTCTAGCGGAGTGGGTTTGGGTCTAGCCGACTGGGTTTGGGTCTGGACGAGTGGGTTTGGGTCTAGCTGAGTGGGTTTGGGTCAAGTCGAGTGGGTTTGGGTCAAGCCGAGTGGGTTTGGGTCTAGCCTAGTGGGTTTGGGTCTAGCCAAGTGGGTTTCGGTCCAGCGGACTGGGTTTGGGTCTAGCGCAGTGGGTTTGGGTCTAGCTGAGTGGGTTTGGGTCTAACCGAGTGGGTTTGTGTCTAGCGGAGTGGGTTTGGGACTAGCGGAGTGGGATTGGGTCTAGCCGAGTGGGTTTGGGTCTAGCCGAGTGGGTTTGCGACTAGCCGAGTGGGTTTGGTTGTAACCGCGTGGGTTTGGGTGTAGCCGAGTGGGTTTGGGTCTAGCCTAGTGGGTTTGGGTCTAGCCGAGTGGGTTTGGGTCTAGCCGAGTGGGTTTGGGTCTAGCGGAGTGGGTTTGGGTGTAGCCGTGTGGGTTTGGGTCTAGCCGAGTGGGTTTGGGTCTAGCCGACTGGGTTTGGGTCTAGCTGAGTGGGTTTGGGTCTAGCCGAGTGGGTTTGGGTGTAGCCGAGTGGGTTTGGGTCTAGCCGAGCGGGTTTGGGTGTAGCGGAGTGGGTTTGGTTGTAGCCGAGTGGGTTTGGGTCTAGCGGTGTGGGTTTGGGTGTAGCCGAGTGGGTTTGGGTCTAGCCGAGTGGGTTTGGGTCTAGCCGACTGGGTTTGGGTCTAGCCGAGTGGGTTTGGGTCTAGCCGAGTGGGTTTGGGTCTAGACGAGTGGGTTTACGTCTAGCCGAGTGGGTTTGGGTCTAGCGGAGTGGGTTTAGGTCTAGCGCAGTGGGTTTGGGTCTAGCGGAGTGGGTTTGGTTCTAGCCGAGTGGGTTTGGGTCTAACCGAGTGGGTTTGTGTCTAGCGGAGTGGGTTTGGGTCTAGCGGAGTGGGATTGGGTCTAGCCGAGTGGGTTTGGGTCTAGCCGAGTGGGTTTGGGACTAGCCGAGTGGGTTTGCGTCTAGCCGAGTGGGTTGGGTCTAGCTGAATGTGTTTGGGACTAGCCGAGTGGGTTTGGGTCTAGCCGAGTGGGTTTGGGTCTAGCCGAAAGGGTTTGGGCCTAGCCGAGTGGGTTTGGGTCTAGCCGAGTGGGTTTGGGACCAGCCGAGTGGGTGTGGGTTAAGCCGAGTGGGTTTGGGTCTAGCCGAGTGGGTTTGGGTCTAGCCGAGTGGGTTTGGGTCTATCCGAGTGGGTTTGGGTCTAGCCGAGTGGGTTTGGGCCTAGCCGAGTGGGTTTGGGGCTACCGGAGTGGGTTTGGGTCTATCCGAGTGGGTTTGGGTCTAGCCGAGTGGGTTTGGGCCTAGCCGAGTGGTTTTGGGACTACCGGATTGGGTTTGGGTGTAGCGGAGTGGGTTTGGGTCTAGCCGAAAGGGTTTGGGCCTAGCCGAGTGGGTTTGGGTCTAGCCGAGTGGGTTTGGGTCCAGCCGAGTGGGTGTGGGTTAAGCCGAGTGGGTTTGGGTCTAGCCGAGTGGGTTTGGGTCTAGCCGAGTGGGTTTGGGTCTATCCGAGTGGGTTTGGGTCTAGCCGAGTGGGTTTGGGACTACCGGAGTGGGTTTGGGTCTATCCGAGTGGGTTTGGGTCTAGTCGAGTGGGTTTGGGCCTAGCCGAGTGGTTTTGGGACTACCGGAGTGGGTTTGGGTGTAGCGGAGTGGGTTTGGGTGTAGCTGAGTGGGTTTGGGACCAGCCGAGTGGGTTTGGGTCTAGCCGAGTTTGTTTGGGCCTAGCCGAATGGGTTTGGGTCTACCCGAGTGGGTTTGGGTCTGGCCCAGTGGGTTTGCTTCTAGCCGAATGGGTTTGGGTCTAGCCGAGTGGGTTTGGGTGCAGCCGAGTGGGTTTGGGTCTAGCGGAGTGGGTTTGGGTGTAGCCGAGTGGGTTTGGGTCTAGCCGAGTGGGTTTGGGTCTAACCGAGTTGGTTTTGGTCTAGCCGAGTGGGTTTGCGTCTAGCCGATTGGGTTTGGGTCTATCCATGTGGGTTTGGGTCTAGCCGAGTGGGTTAGGGTCTAGCGGAGTGGGTTTGGGTGTAGCCGCGTGGGTTTGGGTGTAGCCGAGTGGGTTTGGGTCTAGCCGAGTGGGTTTGGGTCTAGCCGAGTGGGTTTGGGTTTAGCCGAGTGGGTTTGGGTCTAGCGGAGTGGGTTTGGGTGTAGCCGAGTGGGTTTGGGTCTAGCCGAGTGGGTTTGGGTCTAGCCGAGTGGGTTTGGGTGTAGCCGAGTGGGTTTGGGTCTAGCCGAGTGGGTTTGGGTCTAGCGGAGTGGGTTTGGTTGTAGCCGAGTGGGTTTGGGTCTAGCGGAGTGGGTTTGGGTATAGACGAGTGGGTTTGGGTCTAGCCGAGTGGGTTTGGGTCTAGCCGACTGGGTTTGGGTCTAGCCGAGTGGGTTTGGGTCTAGCCGAGTGGGTTTGGGTCTAGCCGAGTGGGTTTACGTCTAGCCGAGTGGGTTTGGGTCTAGCGGAGTGGGTTTGGGTGTAGCCGAGTGGGTTTGGGTGTAGCCGAGTGTGTTTGGGTCTGGACGAGTGGGTTTGGGTCTAGCCGAGTGGGTTTGGGTGTAGCCGAGTGGGTTTGGGTCTAGCCGAGTGGGTTTGGGTCTAGCGGAGTGGGTTTGGTTGTAGCCGAGTGGGTTTGGGTCTAGCGGAGTGGGTTTGGGTGTAGCCGAGTGGGTTTGGGTCTAGCCGAGTGGGTTTGGGTCTAGCCGACTGGGTTTGGGTCTAGCCGAGTGGGTTTGGGTCTAGCCGAGTGGGTTTGGGTCTAGCCGAGTGGGTTTACGTCTAGCCGAGTGGGTTTGGGTCTAGCGGAGTGGGGTTTGGTGTAGCCGAGTGGGTTTGGGTGTAGCCGAGTGGGTTTGGGTCTGGACGAGTGGGCTTGGGTCTAGCCGAGTGGGTTTGGGTCTAGCCGAGTGGGTTTGGATCTAGCTGAGTGGGTTTGGGTGTAGCCGAGTGGGTTTGGGTCTGGACGAGTGGGTTTGGGTCTAGCGCAGTGGGTTTGGGTCTAGCGGAGTGTGTTTGTGTCTAGCCGAGTGGGTTTGGGACTAACCGAGGGGGGTTTGCGTCTAGCGGAGTGGGTTTGTGTCTAGCGGAGTGGGATTGGGTCTAGCCGAGTGGGTTTAGGTCTAGCCGAGTGGGTATGGGACTAGCCGAGTGGGTTTGGGTCTAGCCGAGTGGGTTTGGGTCTATCCGAGTGGGTTTGGGTCTAGCCGAGTGGGTTTGGGCCTAGCCGAGTGGGTTTGGGGCTACCGGAGTGGGTTTGGGTCTATCCGAGTGGGTTTGGGTCTAGCCGAGTGGGTTTGGGCCTTGCCGAGTGGTTTTGGGACTACCGGAGTGGGTTTGGGTGTAGCGGAGTGGGTTTGGGTCTAGCCGAAAGGGTTTGGGCCTAGCCGAGTGGGTTTGGGTCTAGCCGAGTGGGTTTGGGTCCAGCCGAGTGGGTGTGGGTTAAGCCGAGTGGGTTTGGGTCTAGCCGAGTGGGTTTGGGTCTAGCCGAGTGGGTTTGGGTCTATCCGAGTGGGTTTGGGTCTAGCCGAGTGGGTTTGGGCCTAGCCGAGTGGGTTTGGGACTACTGGAGTGGGTTTGGGTCTATCCGAGTGGGTTTGGGTCTAGCCGAGTGGGTTTGGGCCTAGCCGAGTGGTTTTGGGACTACCGGAGTGGGTTTGGGTGTAGCGGAGTGGGTTAGGGTGTAGCTGAGTGGGTTTGGGACCAGCCGAGTGGGTTTGGGTCTAGCCGAGTTTGTTTGGGCCTAGCCGAATGGGTTTGGGTCTACCCGAGTGGGTTTGGGTCTGGCCCAGTGGGTTTGCTTCTAGCCGAATGGGTTTGGGTCTAGCCGAGTGGGTTTGGGTGCAGCCGAGTGGGTTTGGGTCTAGCGGAGTGGGTTTGGGTGTAGCCGAGTGGGTTTGGGTCTAGCCGAGTGGGTTTGGGTCTAACCGAGTTGGTTTGGGTCTAGCCGAGTGGGTTTGCGTCTAGCCGATTGGGTTTGGGTCTATCCATGTGGGTTTGGGTCTAGCCGAGTGGGTTAGGGTCTAGCGGAGTGGGTTTGGGTGTAGCCGCGTGGGTTTGGGTGTAGCCGAGTGGGTTTGGGTCTAGCCGAGTGGGTTTGGGTCTAGCCGAGTGGGTTTGGGTTTAGCCGAGTGGGTTTGGGTCTAGCGGAATGGGTTTGGGTGTAGCCGAGTGGGTTTGGGTCTAGCCGAGTGGGTTTGGGTCTAGCCGAGTGGGTTTGGGTGTAGCCGAGTGGGTTTGGGTCTAGCCGAGTGGGTTTGGGTCTAGCGGAGTGGGTTTGGTTGTAGCCGATTGGGTTTGGGTCGAGCGGAGTGGGTTTGGGTGTAGACGAGTGGGTTTGGGTCTAGCCGAGTGGGTTTGGGTATAGCCGACTGGGTTTGGGTCTAGCCGAGTGGGTTTGGGTCTAGCCGAGTGGGTTTGGGTCTAGCCGAGTCGGTTTACGTCTAGCCGAGTGGGTTTGGGTCTAGCGGAGTGGGTTTGGGTGTAGCCGAGTGGGTTTGGGTGTAGCCGAGTGGGTTTGGGTCTGGACGAGTGGGTTTGGGTCTAGCCGAGTGGGTTTGGGTGTAGCCGAGTGGGTTTGGGTCTAGCCGAGTGGGTTTGGGTCTAGCGGAGTGGGTTTGGTTGTAGCCGAGTGGGTTTGGGTCTAGCGGAGTGGGTTTGGGTGTAGCCGAGTGGGTTTGGGTCTAGCCGAGTGGGTTTGGGTCTAGCCGACTGGGTTTGGGTCTAGCCGATTGGGTTTGGGTCTAGCCGAGTGGGTTTGGGTCTAGCCGAGTGGGTTTACGTCTAGCCGAGTGGGTTTGGGTCTAGCGGAGTGGGTTTTGGTGTAGCCGAGTGGGTTTGGGTGTAGCCGAGTGGGTTTGGGTCTGGACGAGTGGGCTTGGGTCTAGCCGAGTGGGTTTGGGTCTAGCCGAGTGGGTTTGGATCTAGCTGTGTGGGTTTGGGTGTAGCCGAGTGGGTTTGGGTCTGGACGAGTGGGTTTGGGTCTAGCGCAGTGGGTTTGGGTCTAGCGGAGTGTGTTTGTGTCTAGCCGAGTGGGTTTGGGTCTAACCGAGGGGGGTTTGCGTCTAGCGGAGTGGGTTTGTGTCTAGCGGAGTGGGATTGGGTCTAGACGAGTGGGTTTGGGTCTAGCCGAGTGGGTTTGGGTCTAGCCGAGTGGGTTTGGGTCTAGCCAAGTGTGTTTGGGTCTAGCCGAGTGGGTTTGGGCCTAGCCGAGTGGGTCTGGGACTACCGGAGTGGGTTTGGGTGTAGCGGAGTGGGTTTGGGTGTAGCTGAGTGGGTTTGGGACCAGCCGAGTGGGTTTGGGTCTAGCCGAGTGGGTTTGGGCCTAGCCGAATGGGTTTGGGTCTACCCGAGTGGGTTTGGTTCTAGCCGAGTGGGTTTGGGTCTAGCGGAGTGGGATTGGGTCAAGACGAGTGGGTTTGTGTCTAGCCGAGTGGGTTTGGGACTAGCCGAGTGGGTTTGGGTCTAGCCGAGTGGGTTTGGGTCTAGCTGAATGGGTTTGGGTCTGGCCGAGTGGGTTTGGGTCTAGCCGAGTGGGTTTGGGTCTAGCCGAAAGGGTTTGGGTCTAGCCGAGTGGGTTTGGGTCTAGCCGAGTGGGTTTGGGTCTAGCCGAGTGGGTGTGGGTCTAGCCGAGTGGGTTTGGGTCTAGCCGAGTGGGTTTGGGTCTAGCCGAGTGGGTTTGGGTCTAGCCGAGTGGGTTTGGGTCTAGCCGAGTGTGTTTGGGCCTAGCCGAGTGGGTTTGGGTCTACCGGAGTGGGTTTGGGTGTAGCGGAGTGGGTTTGGGTGTAGCTGAGTGGGTTTGGGACCAGCCGAGTGGGTTTGGGTCTAGCCGAGTGGGTTTGGGTGTAGCCGAATTGGTTTGGGTCTACCCGAGTGGGTTTGGGTCTAGCCGAGTGGGTTTGCTTCTAGCCGAATGGGTTTGGGTCTAGCCTAGTGGGTTTGGGTGCAGCCGAGTGGGTTTGGGTCTAGCGGAGTGGGTTTGGGTGTAGCCGAGTGGGTTTGGGTCTAGCCGAGTGGGTTTGGGTCTAGCCGAGTGGGTTTGCGTCTAGCCGAGTGGGTTTGGGTCTAGCCGAGTGGGTTTGGGTCTATCCGAGTGGGTTTGGGTCTAGCCGAGTGGGTTTGGGCCTAGCCGAGTGGGTTTGGGGCTACCGGAGTGGGTTTGGGTCTATCCGAGTGGGTTTGGGTCTAGCCGAGTGGGTTTGGGCCTAGCCGAGTGGTTTTGGGACTACCGGAGTGGGTTTGGGTGTAGCGGAGTGGGTTTGGGTCTAGCCGAAAGGGTTTGGGCCTAGCCGAGTGGGTTTGGATCTAGCCGAGTGGGTTTGGGTCCAGCCGAGTGGGTGTGGGTTAAGCCGAGTGGGTTTGGGTCTAGCCGAGTGGGTTTGGGTCTAGCCGAGTGGGTTTGGGTCTATCCGAGTGGGTTTGGGTCTAGCCGAGTGGGTTTGGGCCTAGCCGAGTGGGTTTGGGACTACCGGAGTGGGTTTGGGTCTATCCGAGTGGGTTTGGGTCTAGCCGTGTGGGTTTGGGCCTAGCCGAGTGGGTCTGGGACTACCGGAGTGGGTTTGGGTGTAGCGGAGTGGGTTTGGGTGTAGCTGAGTGGGTTTGGGACCAGCCGAGTGGGTTTGGGTCTAGCCGAGTGGGTTTGGGCCTAGCCGAATGGGTTTGGGTCTACCCGAGTGGGTTTGGGTCTAGCCGAGTGGGTTTGGGTCTAGCGGAGTGGGATTGGGTCTAGACGAGTGGGTTTGTGTCTAGCCGAGTGGGTTTGGGACTAGCCGAGTGGGTTTGGGTCTAGCCGAGTGGGTTTGGGTCTAGCTGAATGGGTTTGGGTCTGGCCGAGTGGGTTTGGGTCTAGCCGAGTGGGTTTGGGTCTAGCCGAAAGGGTTTGGGTCTAGCCGAGTGGGTTTGGGTCTAGCCGAGTGGGTTTGGGTCTAGCCGAGTGGGTGTGGGTCTAGCCGAGTGGGTTTGGGTCTAGCCGAGTGGGTTTGGGTCTAGCCGAGTGGGTTTGGGTCTAGCCGAGTGGGTTTGGGTCTAGCCGAGTGTGTTTGGGCCTAGCCGAGTGGGTTTGGGTCTACCGGAGTGGGTTTGGGTGTAGCGGAGTGGGTTTGGGTGTAGCTGAGTGGGTTTGGGACCAGCCGAGTGGGTTTGGGTCTAGCCGAGTGGGTTTGGGTGTAGCCGAATTGGTTTGGGTCTACCCGAGTGGGTTTGGGTCTAGCCGAGTGGGTTTGCTTCTAGCCGAATGGGTTTGGGTCTAGCCTAGTGGGTTTGGGTGCAGCCGAGTGGGTTTGGGTCTAGCGGAGTGGGTTTGGGTGTAGCCGAGTGGGTTTGGGTCTAGCCGAGTGGGTTTGGGTCTAGCCGAGTGGGTTTGCGTCTAGCCGAGTGGGTTTGGGTCTAGCCGAGTGGGTTTGGGTCTATCCGAGTGGGTTTGGGTCTAGCCGAGTGGGTTTGGGCCTAGCCGAGTGGGTTTGGGGCTACCGGAGTGGGTTTGGGTCTATCCGAGTGGGTTTGGGTCTAGCCGAGTGGGTTTGGGCCTAGCCGAGTGGTTTTGGGACTACCGGAGTGGGTTTGGGTGTAGCGGAGTGGGTTTGGGTCTAGCCGAAAGGGTTTGGGCCTAGCCGAGTGGGTTTGGATCTAGCCGAGTGGGTTTGGGTCCAGCCGAGTGGGTGTGGGTTAAGCCGAGTGGGTTTGGGTCTAGCCGAGTGGGTTTGGGTCTAGCCGAGTGGGTTTGGGTCTATCCGAGTGGGTTTGGGTCTAGCCGAGTGGGTTTGGGCCTAGCCGAGTGGGTTTGGGACTACCGGAGTGGGTTTGGGTCTATCCGAGTGGGTTTGGGTCTAGCAGTGTGGGTTTGGGCCTAGCCGAGTGGTTTTGGGACTACCGGAGTGGGTTTGGGTGTAGCGGAGTGGGTTTGGGTGTAGCTGAGTGGGTTTGGGACCAGCCGAGTGGGTTTGGGTCTAGCCGAGTTTGTTTGGGCCTAGCCGAATGGGTTTGGGTCTACCCGAGTGGGTTTGGGTCTGGCCCAGTGGGTTTGCTTCTAGCCGAATGGGTTTGGGTCTAGCCGAGTGGGTTTGGGTGCAGCCGAGTGGGTTTGGGTCTAGCGGAGTGGGTTTGGGTGTAGCCGAGTGGGTTTGGGTCTAGCCGAGTGGGTTTGGGTCTAACCGAGTTGGTTTGGGTCTAGCCGAGTGGGTTTGCGTCTAGGCGATTGGGTTTGGGTCTATCCATGTGGGTTTGGGTCTAGCCGAGTGGGTTAGGGTCTAGCGGAGTGGGTTTGGGTGTAGCCGCGTGGGTTTGTGTGTAGCCGAGTGGGTTTGGGTCTAGCCGAGTGGGTTTGGGTCTAGCCGAGTGGGTTTGGGTTTAGCCGAGTGGGTTTGGGTCTAGCGGAGTGGGTTTGGGTGTAGCCGAGTGGGTTTGGGTCTAGCCGAGTGGGTTTGGGTCTAGCCGAGTGGGTTTGGGTGTAGCCGAGTGGGTTTGGGTCTAGCCGAGTGGGTTTGGGTCTAGCGGAGTGGGTTTGGTTGTAGCCGAGTGGGTTTGGGTCTAGCGGAGTGGGTTTGGGTGTAGACGAGTGGGTTTGGGTCTAGCCGAGTGGGTTTGGGTCTAGCCGACTGGGTTTGGGTCTAGCCGAGTGGGTTTGGGTCTAGCCGAGTGGGTTTGGGTCTAGCCGAGTGGGTTTACGTCTAGCCGAGTGGGTTTGGGTCTAGCGGAGTGGGTTTGGGTGTAGCCGAGTGGGTTTGGGTGTAGCCGAGTGGGTTTGGGTCTGGACGAGTGGGTTTGGGTCTAGCCGAGTGGGTTTGGGTGTAGCCGAGTGGGTTTGGGTCTAGCCGAGTGGGTTTGGGTCTAGCGGAGTGGGTTTGGTTGTAGCCGAGTGGGTTTGGGTCTAGCGGAGTGGGTTTGGGTGTAGCCGAGTGGGTTTGGGTCTAGCCGAGTGGGTTTGGGTCTAGCCGACTGGGTTTGGGTCTAGCCGAGTGGGTTTGGGCCTAGCCGAGTGGGTTTGGGTCTAGCCGAGTGGGTTTACGTCTAGTCGAGTGGGTTTGGGTCTAGCGGAGTGGGTTTTGGTGTAGCCGAGTGGGTTTGGGTGTAGCCGAGTGGGTTTGGGTCTGGACGAGTGGGCTTGGGTCTAGCTGAGTGGGTTTGGGTCTAGCCGAGTGGGTTTGGATCTAGCTGAGTGGGTTTGGGTGTAGCCGAGTGGGTTTGGGTCTGGACGAGTGGGTTTGGGTCTAGCGCAGTGGGTTTGGGTCTGGCGGAGTGTGTTTGTGTCTAGCCGAGTGGGTTTGGGTCTAACCGAGGGGGGTTTGCGTCTATCGGAGTGGGTTTGTGTCTAGCGGAATGGGATTGGGTCTAGCCGAGTGTGTTTAGGTCTAGCCGAGTGGGTATGGGACTTGCCGAGTGGGTTTGGGTCTAGCCGAGTGGGTTTGGGTCTAGCTGAATGTGTTTGGGTCTAGCCGAGTGGGTTTGGGTCTAGCCGAGTGGGGTTGGGTCTAGCCGAAAGGGTTTGGGTCCAGCCGAGTGGGTTTGGGTCTCGCCGAGTGGGTTGGGTCTAGCCGAGTGGGTGTGGGTTAAGCCGAGTGGGTTTGGGTCTAGCCGAGTGGGTTTGGGTCTAGCCGAGTGTGTTTGGGTCTAGCCGAGTGGGTTTGGGTCTAGCCGTGTGGGTTTGGGCCTAGCCGAGTGGGTCTGGGACTACCGGAGTGGGTTTGGGTGTAGCGGAGTGGGTTTGGGTGTAGCTGAGTGGGTTTGGGACCAGCCGAGTGGGTTTGGGTCTAGCCGAGTGGGTTTGGGCCTAGCCGAATGGGTTTGGGTCTACCCGAGTGGGTTTGGGTCTAGCCGAGTGGGTTTGGGTCTAGCGGAGTGGGATTGGGTCTAGACGAGTGGGTTTGTGTCTAGCCGAGTGGGTTTGGGACTAGCCGAGTGGGTTTGGGTCTAGCCGAGTGGGTTTGGGTCTAGCTGAATGGGTTTGGGTCTGGCCGAGTGGGTTTGGGTCTAGCCGAGTGGGTTTGGGTCTAGCCGAAAGGGTTTGGGTCTAGCCGAGTGGGTTTGGGTCTAGCCGAGTGGGTTTGGGTCTAGCCGAGTGGGTGTGGGTCAAGCCGAGTGGGTTTGGGTCTAGCCGAGTGGGTTTGGGTCTAGCCGAGTGGGTTTGGGTCTAGCCGAGTGGGTTTGGGTCTAGCCGAGTGTGTTTGGGCCTAGCCGAGTGGGTTTGGGTCTACCGGAGTGGGTTTGGGTGTAGCGGAGTGGGTTTGGGTGTAGCTGAGTGGGTTTGGGACCATCCGAGTGGGTTTGGGTCTAGCCGAGTGGGTTTGGGTGTAGCCGAATTGGTTTGGGTCTACCCGAGTGGGTTTGTGTCTAGCCGAGTGGGTTTGCTTCTAGCCGAATGGGTTTGGGTCTAGCCTAGTGGGTTTGGGTGCAGCCGAGTGGGTTTGGGTCTAGCGGAGTGGGTTTGGGTGTAGCCGAGTGGGTTTGGGTCTAGCCGAGTGGGTTTGGGTCTAGCCGAGTGGGTTTGGGTCTAGCCGACTGGGTTTCGGTCTAGCCGAGTGGGTTTGGGTCTAGCCGAGTTGGTTTGGTTCTAGCCGAGTGGGTTTGCGTCTAGCCGAGTGGGTTTGTGTCTAGCCGAGTGGGTTTGGGTCTAGCCGAGTGGGTTTGGGTCTAGCTGAGTGGGTTTGGGTCTAGCCGAGTGGGTTTCGGTGTAGCCGAGTGGGTTTGGGCCTAGCCGAGTGGGTTTGGGTCTAGCCGAGTGGGTTTGGGTCTAGCCGAGTGGGTTTGCGTCTAGCCGAGTTAGTTTGTGTGTAGCCGAGTGGGTTTGGGTCTAGCCGAGCGGGTTTGGGTCTAGCTGAGTGGGTTTGGGTCTAGCCGAGTGGGTTTGGGTCTAGCCGAGTGGGTTTGGGTTTAGCCGAGTGGGTTTGTGTGCAGCCGAGTGGGTTTGGGTCTAGCGGAGTGGGTTTGGGTGTAGCCGAGTGGGTTTGGGTCTAGCCGAGTGGGTTTGGGTCTGGCCGAGTGGGTTTGGGTCTAGCCGAGTGGGTTTGGGTCTAGCCGAGTGGGTTTGGGTCTAGCCGAGTTGGTTTGGTTCTAGCCGAGTGGGTTTGCGTCTAGCCGAGTGGGTTTGGGTCTGGCCGAGTGGGTTTGGGTCTAGCCGATTGGGTTTGGGTCTAGCTGAGTGGGTTTGGGTCGAGCCGAGTGGGTTTCGGTGTAGCCGAGTGGGTTTGGGCCTAGCCGAGTGGGTTTGGGTCTAGCCGAGTGGGTTTGGGTCTAGACGAGTGGGTTTGGGTCTAGCCGAGTTAGTTTGTGTGTAGCCGAGTGGGTTTGGGTCTAGCCGAGCGGGTTTGGGTCTAGCTGAGTGGGTTTGGATCTAGCCGAATGAGTTTGGGTCTAGCCGAGTGGGTTTGGGTCAAGCGGAGTTGGTATGGGTCTAGCGGAGTGGGTTTGGGTCTAGCGGAGTGGGTTTGGGTGTAGCCGAGTGGGTTTGGGTCTTGCCGAGTGGGTTTGGGTCTAGCCGAGTGGGTTTGGGTATAGCCGAGTGGGTTTGGGTCTAGCCGAGTGGGTTTGGGTCTAGCCGAGTGGGTTTGGGTCTAGCCGAGGGGGTTAGGGTCTAGCGGAGTGGGTTTGGGTGTAGCCGCGTGGGTTTGGGTCTAGCCGAGTGGGTTTGGGTCTAGCCGAGTGGGTTTGGGTCTAGCCGAGTGGGTTTGGGTCTAGCTGAGTGGGTTTGGGTCTAGCCGAGTGTGTTAGGGTCTAGCGGAGTGGGTTTGGGTGTAGCCGCGTGGGTTTGGGTGTAGCCGAGTGGGTTTGGGTCTAGCCGAGTGGGTTTGGGTCTAGCGGAGTGGGTTTGGGTGTAGCCGAGTGGGTTTGGGTCTAGCGGAGTGGGTTTGGGTCTAGCCGACTGGGTTTGGGTCTGGACGAGTGGGTTTGGGTCTAGCCGAGTGGGTTTGGGTCTAGTCGAGTGGGTTTGGGTCTAGCCGAGTGGGTTTGGGTCTAGCCTAGTGGGTTTGGGTCTAGCCAATTGGGTTTCGGTCCAGCGGACTGGGTTTGGGTCTAGCGCAGTGGGTTTGGGTCTAGCTGAGTGGGTTTGGGTCTAACCGAGTGGGTTTGTGTCTAGCGGAGTGGGTTTGGGACTAGCGGAGTGGGATTGGGTCTAGCCGAGTGGGTTTGGGTCTAGCCGAGTGGGTTTGCGACTAGCCGAGTGGGTTTGCGTCTAGCCGAGTGGGTTTGGGTCTAGCCGAGTGGGTTTGGGTCTAGCCGAGTGGGTTTGGGTCTAGCCGATTGGGTTTGGGTATATCCATGTGGGTTTGGGTCTAGCCGAGTGGGTTAGGGTCTAGCGGAGTGGGTTTGGGTGAAACCGCGTGGGTTTGGGTGTAGCCGAGTGGGTTTGTGTCTAGCCGAGTGGGTTTGGGTCTAGCCGAGTGGGTTTGGGTCTAGCCGAGTGGGTTTGGGTCTAGCGGAGTGGGTTTGGGTGTAGCCGTGTGGGTTTGGGTCTAGCCGAGTGGGTTTGGGTCTAGCGACTGGGTTTGGGTCTAGCTGAGTGGGTTTGGGTCTAGCCGAGTGGGTTTGGGTGTAGCCGAGTGGGTTTGGGTCCAGCCGAGTGGGTTTGGGTGTAGCGGAGTGGGTTTGGTTGTAGCCGAGTGGGTTTGGGTCTAGCGGTGTGGGTTTGGGTGTAGCGGAGTGGGTTTGGGTCTAGCCGAGTGGGTTTGGGTCTAGCCGACTGGGTTTGGGTCTAGCCGAGTGGGTTTGGGTCTAGCCGAGTGGGTTTGGGTCTGGACGAGTGGGTTTACGTCTAGCCGAGTGGGTTTGGGTCTAGCGGAGTGGGTTTGGGTGTAGCCGAGTGGGTTTGGGTCTAGCCGAGTGGGTTTGGGTCTGGACGAGTGGGTTTGGGTCTAGCCGAGTGGGTTTGGGTCTAGCCGAGTGGGTTTGGGTCTAGCCGAGTGGGTTTGGGTCTAGCCTAGTGGGTTTGGGTCTAGCCAAGTGGGTTTGGGTCCAGCGGAGTGGGTTTAGGTCTAGCGCAGTGGGTTTGGGTCTAGCGGAGTGGGTTTGGTTCTAGCCGAGTGGGTTTGGGTCTAACCGAGTGGGTTTGTGTCTAGCGGAGTGGGTTTGGGTCTAGCGGAGTGGGATTGGGTCTAGCCGAGTGGGTTTGGGTCTAGCCGAGTGGGTTTGGGACTAGCCGAGTGGGATTGGGTCTGGCCGAGTGGGTTTGGGTCTAGCTGAATGTGTTTGGGTCTAGCCGAGTGGGTTTGGGTCTAGCCGAGTGGGTTTGGGTCTAGCCGAAAGGCTTTGGGCCTAGCCGAGTGGGTTTGGGTCTAGCCGAGTGGGTTTGGGTCCAGCCGAGTGGGTGTGGGTTAAGCCGAGTGGGTTTGGGTCTAGCCTAGTGGGTTTGGGTCTAGCCGAGTGGGTTTGGGTCTATCCGAGTGGGTTTGGGTCTAGCCGAGTGGGTTTGGGCCTAGCCGAGTGGGTTTGGGACTGCCGGAGTGGGTTTGGGTCTATCCGAGTGGGTTTGGGTCTAGCCGAGTGGGTTTGGGCCTAGCCGAGTGGTTTTGGGACTACCGGAGTGGGTTTGGGTGTAGCGGAGTGGGTTTGGGTGTAGCTGAGTGGGTTTGGGACCAGCCGAGTGGGTTTGGGTCTAGCCGAGTTTGTTTGGGCCTAGCCGAATGGGTTTGGGTCTACCCGAGTGGGTTTGGGTCTGGCCCAGTGGGTTTGCTTCTAGCCGAATGGGTTTGGGTCTAGCCGAGTGGGTTTGGGTGCAGCCGAGTGGGTTTGGGTCTAGCGGAGTGGGTTTGGGTGTAGCCGAGTGGGTTTGGGTCTAGCCGAGTGGGTTTGGGTCTAACCGAGTTGGTTTGGGTCTAGCCGAGTGGGTTTGCGTCTAGCCGATTGGGTTTGGGTCTATCCATGTGTCTTTGGGTCTAGCCGAGTGGGTTAGGGTCTAGCGGAGTGGGTTTGGGTGTAGCCGCGTGGGTTTGGGTGTAGCCGAGTGGGTTTGGGTCTAGCCGAGTGGGTTTGGGTCTAGCCGAGTGGGTTTGGGTTTAGCCGAGTGGGTTTGGGTCTAGCGGAGTGGGTTTGGGTGTAGCCGAGTGGGTTTGGGTCTAGCCGAGTGGGTTTGGGTCTAGCCGAGTGGGTTTGGGTGTAGCCGAGTGGGTTTGGGTCTAGCCAACTGGGTTTGGGTCTAGCGGAGTGGGTTTGGTTGTAGCCGAGTGGGTTTGGGTCTAGCGGAGTGGGTTTGGGTGTAGACGAGTGGGTTTGGGTCTAGCCGAGTGGGTTTGGGTCTAGCCGACTGGGTTTGGTTCTAGCCGAGTGGGTTTGGGTCTAGCCGAGTGGGTTTGGGTCTAGCCGAGTGGGTTTACGTCTAGCCGAGTGGGTTTGGGTCTAGCGGAGTGGGTTTGGGTGTAGCCGAGTGGGTTTGGGTGTAGCCGAGTGTGTTTGGGTCTGGACGAGTGGGTTTGGGTCTAGCCGAGTGGGTTTGGGTGTAGCCGAGTGGGTTTGGGTCTAGCCGAGTGGGTTTGGGTCTAGCGGAGTGGGTTTGGTTGTAGCCGAGTGGGTTTGGGTCTAGCGGAGTGGGTTTGGGTGTAGCCGAGTGGGTTTGGGTCTAGCCGAGTGGGTTTGGGTCTAGCCGACTGGGTTTGGGTCTAGCCGAGTGGGTTTGGGTCTAGCCGAGTGGGTTTGGGTCGAGCCGAGTGGGTTTACGTCTAGCCGAGTGGGTTTGGGTTAAGCCGAGTGGGTTTGGGTCTAGCCGAGTGGGTTTGGGTCTAGCCGAGTGGGTTTGGGTCTAGCCGAGTGGGTTTGGGTCTAGCCGAGTGGGTTTGGGCCTAGCCGAGTGGGTCTGGGACTACCGGAGTGGGTTTGGGTGTAGCGGAGTGGGTTTGGGTGTAGCTGAGTGGGTTTGGGACCAGCCGAGTGGGTTTGGGTCTAGCCGAGTGGGTTTGGGCCTAGCCGAATGGGTTTGGGTCTACCCGAGTGGGTTTGGGTCTAGCCGAGTGGGTTTGGGTCTAGCCGAGTGGGTTTGGGTCTAGCCGAGGGGGTTAGGGTCTAGCGGAGTGGGTTTGGGTGTAGCCGCGTGGGTTTGGGTCTAGCCGAGTGGGTTTGGGTCTAGCCGAGTGGGTTTGGGTCTAGCCGAGTGGGTTTGGGTCTAGCTGAGTGGGTTTGGGTCTAGCCGAGTGTGTTAGGGTCTAGCGGAGTGGGTTTGGGTGTAGCCGCGTGGGTTTGGGTGTAGCCGAGTGTGTTTGGGTCTAGCCGAGTGGGTTTGGGTCTAGCCGAGTGGGTTTGGGTCTAGCCGAGTGGGTTTAGGTCTAGCGGAGTGAGTTTGGGTGTAGCCGAGTGGGTTTGGGTCTAGCCGAGTGGGTTTGGGTCTAGCCGAGTGGGTTTGGGTCTAGCGGAGTGGGTTTGGTTGTAGCCGAGTGGGTTTGGGTCTAGCGGAGTGGGTTTGGGTGTAGCCGAGTGGGTTTGGGTCTAGCGGAGTGGGTTTGGGTCTAGCCGACTGGGTTTGGGTCTGGACGAGTGGGTTTGGGTCTAGCCGAGTGGGTTTGGGTCTAGTCGAGTGGGTTTGGGTCTAGCCGAGTGGGTTTGGGTCTAGCCTAGTGGGTTTGGGTCTAGCCAATTGGGTTTCGGTCCAGCGGACTGGGTTTGGGTCTAGCGCAGTGGGTTTGGGTCTAGCTGAGTGGGTTTGGGTCTAACCGAGTGGGTTTGTGTCTAGCGGAGTGGGTTTGGGACTAGCGGAGTGGGATTGGGTCTAGCCGAGTGGGTTTGGGTCTAGCCGAGTGGGTTTGCGACTAGCCGAGTGGGTTTGCGTCTAGCCGAGTGGGTTTGGGTCTAGCCGAGTGGGTTTGGGTCTAGCCGAGTGGGTTTGGGTCTAGCCGATTGGGTTTGGGTATATCCATGTGGGTTTGGGTCTAGCCGAGTGGGTTAGGGTCTAGCGGAGTGGGTTTGGGTGAAACCGCGTGGGTTTGGGTGTAGCCGAGTGGGTTTGTGTCTAGCCGAGTGGGTTTGGGTCTAGCCGAGTGGGTTTGGGTCTAGCCGAGTGGGTTTGGGTCTAGCGGAGTGGGTTTGGGTGTAGCCGTGTGGGTTTGGGTCTAGCCGAGTGGGTTTGGGTCTAGCGACTGGGTTTGGGTCTAGCTGAGTGGGTTTGGGTCTAGCCGAGTGGGTTTGGGTGTAGCCGAGTGGGTTTGGGTCCAGCCGAGTGGGTTTGGGTGTAGCGGAGTGGGTTTGGTTGTAGCCGAGTGGGTTTGGGTCTAGCGGTGTGGGTTTGGGTGTAGCGGAGTGGGTTTGGGTCTAGCCGAGTGGGTTTGGGTCTAGCCGACTGGGTTTGGGTCTAGCCGAGTGGGTTTGGGTCTAGCCGAGTGGGTTTGGGTCTGGACGAGTGGGTTTACGTCTAGCCGAGTGGGTTTGGGTCTAGCGGAGTGGGTTTGGGTGTAGCCGAGTGGGTTTGGGTCTAGCCGAGTGGGTTTGGGTCTGGACGAGTGGGTTTGGGTCTAGCCGAGTGGGTTTGGGTCTAGCCGAGTGGGTTTGGGTCTAGCCGAGTGGGTTTGGGTCTAGCCTAGTGGGTTTGGGTCTAGCCAAGTGGGTTTGGGTCCAGCGGAGTGGGTTTAGGTCTAGCGCAGTGGGTTTGGGTCTAGCGGAGTGGGTTTGGTTCTAGCCGAGTGGGTTTGGGTCTAACCGAGTGGGTTTGTGTCTAGCGGAGTGGGTTTGGGTCTAGCGGAGTGGGATTGGGTCTAGCCGAGTGGGTTTGGGTCTAGCCGAGTGGGTTTGGGACTAGCCGAGTGGGATTGGGTCTGGCCGAGTGGGTTTGGGTCTAGCTGAATGTGTTTGGGTCTAGCCGAGTGGGTTTGGGTCTAGCCGAGTGGGTTTGGGTCTAGCCGAAAGGCTTTGGGCCTAGCCGAGTGGGTTTGGGTCTAGCCGAGTGGGTTTGGGTCCAGCCGAGTGGGTGTGGGTTAAGCCGAGTGGGTTTGGGTCTAGCCTAGTGGGTTTGGGTCTAGCCGAGTGGGTTTGGGTCTATCCGAGTGGGTTTGGGTCTAGCCGAGTGGGTTTGGGCCTAGCCGAGTGGGTTTGGGACTGCCGGAGTGGGTTTGGGTCTATCCGAGTGGGTTTGGGTCTAGCCGAGTGGGTTTGGGCCTAGCCGAGTGGTTTTGGGACTACCGGAGTGGGTTTGGGTGTAGCGGAGTGGGTTTGGGTGTAGCTGAGTGGGTTTGGGACCAGCCGAGTGGGTTTGGGTCTAGCCGAGTTTGTTTGGGCCTAGCCGAATGGGTTTGGGTCTACCCGAGTGGGTTTGGGTCTGGCCCAGTGGGTTTGCTTCTAGCCGAATGGGTTTGGGTCTAGCCAAGTGGGTTTGGGTGCAGCCGAGTGGGTTTGGGTCTAGCGGAGTGGGTTTGGGTGTAGCCGAGTGGGTTTGGGTCTAGCCGAGTGGGTTTGGGTCTAACCGAGTTGGTTTGGGTCTAGCCGAGTGGGTTTGCGTCTAGCCGATTGGGTTTGGGTCTATCCATGTGTCTTTGGGTCTAGCCGAGTGGGTTAGGGTCTAGCGGAGTGGGTTTGGGTGTAGCCGCGTGGGTTTGGGTGTAGCCGAGTGGGTTTGGGTCTAGCCGAGTGGGTTTGGGTCTAGCCGAGTGGGTTTGGGTTTAGCCGAGTGGGTTTGGGTCTAGCGGAGTGGGTTTGGGTGTAGCCGAGTGGGTTTGGGTCCAGCCGAGTGGGTTTGGGTCTAGCCGAGTGGGTTTGGGTGTAGCCGAGTGGGTTTGGGTCTAGCCAACTGGGTTTGGGTCTAGCGGAGTGGGTTTGGTTGTAGCCGAGTGGGTTTGGGTCTAGCGGAGTGGGTTTGGGTGTAGACGAGTGGGTTTGGGTCTAGCCGAGTGGGTTTGGGTCTAGCCGACTGGGTTTGGTTCTAGCCGAGTGGGTTTGGGTCTAGCCGAGTGGGTTTGGGTCTAGCCGAGTGGGTTTACGTCTAGCCGAGTGGGTTTGGGTCTAGCGGAGTGGGTTTGGGTGTAGCCGAGTGGGTTTGGGTGTAGCCGAGTGGGTTTGGGTCTGGACGAGTGGGTTTGGGTCTAGCCGAGTGGGTTTGGGTGTAGCCGAGTGGGTTTGGGTCTAGCCGAGTGGGTTTGGGTCTAGCGGAGTGGGTTTGGTTGTAGCCGAGTGGGTTTGGGTCTAGCGGAGTGGGTTTGGGTGTAGCCGAGTGGGTTTGGGTCTAGCCGAGTGGGTTTGGGTCTAGCCGACTGGGTTTGGGTCTAGCCGAGTGGGTTTGGGTCTAGCCGAGTGGGTTTGGGTCGAGCCGAGTGGGTTTACGTCTAGCCGAGTGGGTTTGGGTTAAGCCGAGTGGGTTTGGGTCTAGCCGAGTGGGTTTGGGTCTAGCCGAGTGGGTTTGGGTCTAGCCGAGTGGGTTTGGGTCTAGCCGAGTGGGTTTGGGCCTAGCCGAGTGGGTCTGGGACTACCGGAGTGGGTTTGGGTGTAGCGGAGTGGGTTTGGGTGTAGCTGAGTGGGTTTGGGACCAGCCGAGTGGGTTTGGGTCTAGCCGAGTGGGTTTGGGCCTAGCCGAATGGGTTTGGGTCTACCCGAGTGGGTTTGGGTCTAGCCGAGTGGGTTTGGGTCTAGCGGAGTGGGATTGGGTCTAGACGAGTGGGTTTGTGTCTAGCCGAGTGGGTTTGGGACTAGCCGAGTGGGTTTGGGTCTAGCCGAGTGGGTTTGGGTCTAGCTGAATGGGTTTGGGTCTGGCCGAGTGGGTTTGGGTCTAGCCGAGTGGGTTTGGGTCTAGTCGAAAGGGTTTGGGTGTAGCCGAGTGGGTTTGGGTCTAGCCGAGTGGGTTTGGGTCTAGCCGAGTGGGTGTGGGTATAGCCGAGTGGGTTTGGGTCTACCGAGTGGGTTTGGGTCTAGCCGAGTGGGTTTGGGTCCAGCCGAGTGGGTTTGGGTCTAGCCGAGTGTGTTTGGGCCTAGGCGAGTGGGTTTGGGTCTACCGGAGTGGGTTTGGGTGTAGCGGAGTGGGTTTGGGTGCAGCTGAGTGGGTTTGGGACCAGCCGAGTGGGTTTGGGTATAGCCGAGTGGGTTTGGGTGTAGCCGAATTGGTTTGGGTCTACCCGAGTGGGTTTGGGTCTAGCCGAGTGGGTTTGCTTCTAGCCGAATGGGTTTGGGCCTAGCCTAGTGGGTTTGTGTGCAGCCGAGTGGGTTTGGGTCTAGCGGAGTGGGTTTGGGTGTAGCCGAGTGGGTTTGGGTCTAGCCGAGTGGGTTTGGGTCTAGCCGAGTGGGTTTGGGTCTAGCCGACTGGGTTTGGGTCTAGCCGAGTGGGTTTGGGTCTAGCCAAGTTGGTTTGGTTCTAGCCGAGTGGGTTTGCGTCTAGCCGAGTGGGTTTGGGTCTAGCCGAGTGGGTTTGGGTCTAGCCGAGTGGGTTTGGGTCTAGCTGAGTGGGTTTGGGTCTAGCCGAGTGGGTTTCGGTGTAGCCGAGTGGGTTTGGGCCTAGCCGAGTGGGTTTGGGTCTAGCCGAGTGGGTTTGGGTCTAGCCGAGTGGGTTTGGGTCTAGCCGAGTTAGTTTGTGTGTAGCCGAGTGGGTTTGGGTCTAGCCGAGCGGGTTTGGGTCTAGCTGAGTGGGTTTGGGTCTAGCCGAGTGGGTTTGGGTCTAGCCGAGTGGGTTTGGGTCTAGCCGAGTGGGTTTGTGTGCAGCCGAGTGGGTTTGGGTCTAGCGGAGTGGGTTTGGGTGTAGCCGAGTGGGTTTGGGTCTAGCCGAGTGGGTTTGGGTCTAGCCGAGTGGGTTTGGGTCTAGCCGAGTGGGTTTGGGTCTAGCCGAGTGGGTTTGGGTCTAGCCGAGTGGGTTTGGTTCTAGCCGAGTGGGTTTGCGTCTAGCCGAGTGGGTTTGGGTCTGGCCGAGTGGGTTTGGGTCTAGCCGAGTGGGTTTGGGTCTAGCTGAGTGGGTTTGGGTCGAGCCGAGTGGGTTTCGGTGTAGCCGAGTGGGTTTGGGCCTAGCCGAGTGGGTTTGGGTCTAGCCGAGTGGGTTTGGGTCTAGACGAGTGGGTTTGGGTCTAGCCGAGTTAGTTTGTGTGTAGCCGAGTGGGTTTGGGTCTAGCCGAGCGGGTTTGGGTCTAGCTGAGTGGGTTTGGGTCTTGCCGAGTGGGTTTGGGTCTACCCGAGTGGGTTTGGGTCTAGCCGAGTGGGTTTGGGTCTTGCCGAGTGGGTTTGGGTCTACCCGAGTGGGTTTGGGTCTAGCCGAGTGGGTTTGGGTCTAGCCGAGTGGGTGTGGGTCTAGCCGAGTGGGTTTGGGTCTAGCCAAGTGGGTTTGGGTCTAGCCGAGTGGGTTTGGGTCTATCCGAGTGGGTTTGGGTCTAGCCGAGTGGGTTTGGGTATAGCCGAGTGGGTTTGGGTCTAGCCGAGTGGGTTTGGGTCTAGCCGAGTGGGTTTGGGTCGAGCCGAGTGGGTTTGGGTCTAGCCAAGTGGGTTTGTGTCTAGCCGAGTGGGTTTGGGTCTAGCCGAGGGGGTTTGGGTCTAGCCAAGTGGGTTTGGGTCTAGCCGAGTGGGTTTGGGTCTAGCCGAGTGGGTTTGGGTCTAGCCGAGTGGGTTTGGGTCTAGCGGAGTGGGTTTGGGTCTAGCCGAGTGGGTTTGGGTCTAGCCGAGTGGGTTTGGGTCTAGCCGAGTGGGTTAGGGTCTAGCCGAGTGGGTTTGGGTGTAGCCGAGTCGGTTTGGGTCTAGCCGAGTGAGTTTGGGTCTAGCCGAGTGGGTTTGGGTCTAGCCGAGTGGGTTTGGGTCTAGCCGAGTGGGTTTGGTTCTAGCCGCGTGGGTTTGGGTTTATCCGAGTGGGTTTGGGTCTAGCCGAGTGGGTTTGGGTCTAGCCCAGTGGATTTGGCTCTAGCCGAGTGGGTTTGGGTGTAGCCGAGTGGGTTTGCGTCCAGCCGTGTGGGTTTGGGTCTAGCCAAGTGGGTTTGGGTCTTGCCGAGTGGGTTAGGGTCTAGCCGAGTGGGTTTGGGTGTAGCCGAGTCGGTTTGGGTCTAGCCGAGTCGGTTTGGGTCTAGCCGAGTGGGTTTGGGTTTATCCGAGTGGGTTTGGGTCTAGCCGAGTGGGTTTGGGTCTAGCCGAGTGGGTTTGGGTCTAGCCGAGTGGGTTTGGGTCTAGCCGAGTGGGTTTGGGTCTAGCCGAGTGGGTTTGGTTCTCGCCGCGTGGGTTTGGGTTTATCCGAGTGGGTTTGGGTCTAGCCGAGTGGGTTTGGGTCTAGCCCAGTGGATTTGGCTCTAGCCGAGTGGGTTTGGGTGTAGCCGAGTGGGTTTGCGTCCAGCCGTGTGGGTTTGGGTCTAGCCAAGTGGGTTTGGGTCTAGCCGAGTGGGTTTGGGTCTAGCCCAGTGGATTTTGCTCTAGCCGAGTGGGTTTGGGTGTAGCCGAGTGGGTTTGCGTCCAGCCGTGTGGGTTTGGGTCTAGCCAAGTGGGTTTGGGTCTAGCCGAGTGGGTTTGGGTCTAGCCGAGTGGGTTTGGGTCTAGCCGAGTGGGTTTCGGTCTAGCCGAGTGGGTTTGGGTCCAGCCGAGTATGTTTCGGTGTAGCCCAGTGGGTTTGGGTCTAGCCGAGAGGGTTTGGGTCTAGCCGAGTTAGTTTGGGTGTAGCCGAGTTAGTTTGGGTCTAGCCGAGCGGGTTTGGGTCTAGCCGAGTGGGTTTGTGTCTAGCCGAGTGGGTTTGGGTCTAGCCCAGTGGGTTTGGGTCTAGCCGAGTGGGTTTGGGTCAAGCGTAGTTGGTATGGGTCTAGCGGAGTGGGTTTGGGTCAAGCGGAGTTGGTATGGGTCTAGCGGAGTGGTTCTGGACGAGTGGGTTTGGGTCTAGCCGAGTGGGTTTGGGTCTAGCCGAGTGGGTTTGGGTCTAGCCTAGTGGGTTTGGGTCTAGCCAAGTGGGTTTGGGTCCAGTGGAGAGGGTTTGGGTCTAGCGGAGTGGGTTTGGGTCTAGCCGAGTGGGTTTGGGTCTAGCCGAGTGGGTTTGGGTCTAACCGAGTGGGTTTTTGTCTAGCGGAGTGGGTTTGGGTCTAGCGGGGTGGGTTTGGTTCTAGCGGAGTGGGTTTAGGTCTAGCCGATTGGGTTTGGGTCTAGCCGAGTGTGTTTGGGTCAGGCGGAGTGGGTTTGGGTCTATTGGAGTGGGTTTGGGTCTAGCCGAGTGGGTTTGGGTCTAGCCGAGTGGGTTTGGGTGTAGCTGAGTGGGTTTGTGTCTAGCCGAGTGGGTTTGGGTCTAGCGGAGTGGGTTTGGTTGTAGCCGAGTGGGTTTGGGTCTAGCCGAGTGGGTTTGGGTCTAGACAAGTGGGTTTAGGTTTAGCCGAGTGGGTTTCGGTGTAGCCGAGTGGGTTTGGGTCTAGCGGAGTGTGTTTGTGCCTAGCGGAGTGGGTTTGGGTCTAGCGGAGTGGGTTTGGGTCTTGCGGAGTGGGTTTGAGTCTAGCGGAGTGGGTTTGGGTCTAGCCGAGTGCGTTTGGGTCCAGCCGAGTTGGTTTGGGTCTAGCGGAGTGGGTTTGATCCAGCCGAGTGAGTTTGGGTCTAGCTGAGTGGGTTTGTGTCTAGCCGAGTGGGTTTAGGTCTAGCCGATTGTGTTTGGGTCTAGCCGAGTGGGTTTGGGTCTAGCCGAGTGGGTTTGGGTCCAGCCGAGTGGGTTTGGGTCTAGCGGATTGGGTTTAGGTCTAGTCGAGTGGGTTTGGGTCTAGCAGTGTGGGTTTGGGTCTAGCCGAGTGGGTTTGGGTGTAGCCGAGTGTGTTTGGGTCTAGCCGAATGGGTTTGGGTCTAGCCGAGTGGGTTTGGGTGTAGCCGAGTGGATTTGGGTCTAGCGGAGTGGGTTTGGGTGTAGCCAAGTGGGTTTGGGTCTAGCCGAGTGGGTTTGGGTCTAGCCGAGTGGGTTTGGGTCGAGCCGAGTGGGTTTGGGTCCAGCCGAGTGGGTTTGGGTCTAGCCGAGTGGGTTTGCGTCTAGCCGAGTGGGTTTGGGTCTAGCGGAGTGGGTTTGCGTCTAGCGGAATGGGTATGCGTCTAGCCGAGTGGGTTTGGGTCTAGCCAAGTGGGTTTGGGTCTAGCCCAGTGGGTTTGGGTCTAGCCCAGTGGATTTGGCTCTAGCCGAGTGGGTTTGGGTGTAGCCGAGTGGGTTTGCGTCCAGCCGTGTGGGTTTGGGTCTAGCCAAGTGGGTTTGGGTCTTGCCGTGTGGGTTAGGGTCTAGCCGAGTGGGTTTGGGTGTAGCCGAGTCGGTTTGGGTCTAGCCGAGTCGGTTTGGGTCTAGCCGAGTGGGTTTGGGTTTATCCGAGTGGGTTTGGGTCTAGCCGAGTGGGTTTGGGTCTAGCCGAGTGGGTTTGGGTCTAGCCGAGTGGGTTTGGGTCTAGCCGAGTGGGTTTGGGTCTAGCCGAGTGGGTTTGGTTCTCGCCGCGTGGGTTTGGGTTTATCCGAGTGGGTTTGGGTCTAGCCGAGTGGGTTTGGGTCTAGCCCAGTGGATTTGGCTCTAGCCTAGTGGGTTTGGGTGTAGCCGAGTGGGTTTGCGTCCAGCCGTGTGGGTTTGGGTCTAGCCAAGTGGGTTTGGGTCTAGCCCAGTGGATTTTGCTCTAGCCGAGTGGGTTTGGGTGTAGCCGAGTGGGTTTGCGTCCAGCCGTGTGGGTTTGGGTCTAGCCAAGTGGGTTTGGGTCTAGCCGAGTGGGTTTGGGTCTAGCCGAGTGGGTTTGGGTCTAGCCGAGTGGGTTTCGGTCTAGCCGAGTGGGTTTGGGTCCAGCCGAGTATGTTTCGGTGTAGCCCAGTGGGTTTGGGTCTAGCCGAGAGGGTTTGGGTCTAGCCGAGTTAGTTTGGGTGTAGCCGAGTTAGTTTGGGTCTAGCCGAGCGGGTTTGGGTCTAGCCGAGTGGGTTTGTGTCTAGCCGAGTGGGTTTGGGTCTAGCCCAGTGATTTTGGGTCTAGCCGAGTGGGTTTGGGTCAAGCGTAGTTGGTATGGGTGTAGCGGAGTGGGTTTGGGTCAAGCGGAGTTGGTATGGGTCTAGCGGAGTGGTTCTGGACGAGTGGGTTTGGGTCTAGCCGAGTGGGTTTGGGTCTAGCCGAGTGGGTTTGGGTCTAGCCTAGTGGGTTTGGGTCTAGCCAAGTGGGTTTGGGTCCAGTGGAGAGGGTTTGGGTCTAGCGGAGTGGGTTTGGGTCTAGCCGAGTGGGTTTGGGTCTAGCCGAGTGGGTTTGGGTCTAACCGAGTGGGTTTTTGTCTAGCGGAGTGGGTTTGGGTCTAGCGGGGTGGGTTTGGTTCTAGCGGAGTGGGTTTAGGTCTAGCCGATTGGGTTTGGGTCTAGCCGAGTGGGTTTGGGTCTGGTGGAGTGGGTTTGGGTCTATTGGAGTGGGTTTGGGTCTAGCCGAGTGGGTTTGGGTCTAGCCGAGTGGGTTTGGGTGTAGCTGAGTGGGTTTGTGTCTAGCCGAGTGGGTTTGGGTCTAGCGGAGTGGGTTTGCTTGTAGCCGAGTGGGTTTGGGTCTAGCCGAGTGGGTTTGGGTCTAGACAAGTGGGTTTAGGTTTAGCCGAGTGGGTTTCGGTGTAGCCGAGTGGGTTTGGGTCTAGCGGAGTGTGTTTGTGTCTAGCGGAGTGGGTTTGGGTCTAGCGGAGTGGGTTTGGGTCTTGCGGAGTGGGTTTGAGTCTAGCGGAGTGGGTTTGGGTCTAGCCGAGTGCGTTTGGGTCCAGCCGAGTTGGTTTGGGTCTAGCGGAGTGGGTTTGATCCAGCCGAGTGAGTTTGGGTCTAGCTGAGTGGGTTTGTGTCTAGCCGAGTGGGTTTAGGTCTAGCCGATTGTGTTTGGGTCTAGCCGAGTGGGTTTGGGTCTAGCCGAGTGGGTTTGGGTCCAGCCGAGTGGGTTTGGGTCTAGCGGAGTGGGTTTAGGTCTAGTCGAGTGGGTTTGGGTCTAGCAGTGTGGGTTTGGGTCTAGCCGAGTGGGTTTGGGTGTAGCCGAGTGTGTTTGGGTCTAGCCGAATGGGTTTGGGTCTAGCCGAGTGGGTTTGGGTGTAGCCGAGTGGATTTGGGTCTAGCGGAGTGGGTTTGGGTGTAGCCAAGTGGGTTTGGGTCTAGCCGAGTGGGTTTGGGTCTAGCCGAGTGGGTTTGGGTCGAGCCGAGTGGGTTTGGGTCCAGCCGAGTGGGTTTGGGTCTAGCCGAGTGGGTTTGCGTCTAGCCGAGTGGGTTTGGGTCTAGCGGAGTGGGTTTGCGTCTAGCGGAATGGGTATGCGTCTAGCCGAGTGGGTTTGGGTCCAGCCAAGTGGGTTTGGGTCTAGCCCAGTGGATTTGGCTCTAGCCGAGTGGGTTTGAGTCTAGCCAAGTGGGTTTGGGTCGAGCCGAGTGGGTTTGGTTGTAGCCGAGTGGGTTTGGGTCTAGCCGAGTGGGTTTGGGTCTAGACAAGTGGGATTGGGTCTAGCCGAGTGGGTTTCGGTCTAGCCGAGTGTGTTTGGGTCTAGCGGAGTGTGTTTGTGTCTAGCGGAGTGGGTTTGGGTCTAGCGGAGTGGGTTTGGGTCTTGCGGAGTGGGTTTGAGTCTAGCGGAGTGGGTTTGGGTCTAGCCGAGTGCGTTTGGGTCCAGCCGAGTTGGTTTGGGTCTAGCGGAGTGGGTTTGATCCAGCCGAGTGAGTTTGGGTCTAGCTGAGTGGGTTTGTGTCTAGCCGAGTGGGTTTAGGTCTAGCCGATTGTGTTTGGGTCTAGCCGAGTGGGTTTGGGTCTAGCCGAGTGGGTTTGGGTCCAGCCGAGTGGGTTTGGGTCTAGCGGAGTGGGTTTAGGTCTAGTCGAGTGGGTTTGGGTCTAGCAGTGTGGGTTTGGGTCTAGCCGAGTGGGTTTGGGTGTAGCCGAGTGTGTTTGGGTCTAGCCGAATGGGTTTGGGTCTAGCCGAGTGGGTTTGGGTGTAGCCGAGTGGATTTGGGTCTAGCGGAGTGGGTTTGGGTGTAGCCAAGTGGGTTTGGGTCTAGCCGAGTGGGTTTGGGTCTAGCCGAGTGGGTTTGGGTCGAGCCGAGTGGGTTTGGGTCCAGCCGAGTGGGTTTGGGTCTAGCCGAGTGGGTTTGCGTCTAGCCGAGTGGGTTTGGGTCTAGCGGAGTGGGTTTGCGTCTAGCGGAATGGGTATGCGTCTAGCCGAGTGGGTTTGGGTCTAGCCAAGTGGGTTTGGGTCTAGCCCAGTGGATTTGGCTCTAGCCGAGTGGGTTTGAGTCTAGCCAAGTGGGTTTGGGTCGAGCCGAGTGGGTTTGGTTGTAGCCGAGTGGGTTTGGGTCTAGCCGAGTGGGTTTGGGTATAGACAAGTGGGATTGGGTCTAGCCGAGTGGGTTTCGGTCTAGCCGAGTGTGTTTGGGTCTAGCGGAGTGTGTTTGTGTCTAGCGGAGTGGGTTTGGGTCTAGCGGAGTGGGTTTGGATCTTGCGGAGTGGGTTTGAGTCTAGCGGAGTGGGTTTGGGTCTAGCCGAGTGCGTTTGGGTCCAGCCGAGTTGGTTTGGGTCTAGCGGAGTGGGTTTGATCCAGCCGAGTGAGTTTGGGTCTAGCTGAGTGGGTTTGTGTCTAGCCGAGTGGGTTTAGGTCTAGCCGATTGTGTTTGGGTCTAGCCGAGTGGGTTTGGGTCTAGCCGAGTGGGTTTGGGTCCAGCCGAGTGAGTTTGGGTCTAGCTGAGTGGGTTTGTGTCTAGCCGAGTGGGTTTAGGTCTAGCCGAGTGGGTTTGGGTCTAGCCGAGTATGTTTCGGTGCAGCCCAGAGGGTTTGGGTGTAGCCGAGAGGGTTTGGGTCTAGCCGAGTTAGTTTGGGGTAGCCGAGTTAGTTTGGGTCTAGCCGAGCGGGTTTGGGTCTAGCCGAGTGGGTTTGTGTCTAGCCGAGTGGGTTTGGGTCTAGCCCAGTGGGATTGGGTCTAGCCGAGTGGGTTTGGGCCAAGCGGAGTTGGTATGGGTCTAGCAGAGTGGGTTTGGGTCAAGCGGAGTTGGTATGGGTCTAGCGGAGTGGGTCTGGACGAGTGGGTTTGGGTCTTGCCGAGTGGGTTTGGGTCTAGCCGAGTGGGTTTGGGTCTAGCCTAGTGGGTTTGGGTCTAGCCAAGTGGGTTTGGGTCCAGTGGAGTGGGTTTGGGTCTAGCGGAGTGGGTTTGGGTCTAGCCGAGTGGGTTTGGGTCTAGCCGAGTGGGTTTGGGTGTAACCGAGTGGGTTTGGGTCTAGCCGAATGGGTCTTGGTCTAGCCGAGTGTGTTTGGGTCTAGCCAAGTGGGTTTGGGTCCAGTGGAGTGGGTTTGGGTCTAGCGGAGTGGGTTTGGGTCTAGCCGAGTGGGTTTGGGTCTTGCCCAGTGGGTTTGTGTCTAGCCGAGTGGGTTTGGGTCTAGCGGAGTGGGTTTGGTTGTAGCCGAGTGGGTTTGGGTCTAGACGAGTGGGTTTGGGTCTAGACAAGTGGGTTTACGTTTAGCCGAGTGGGTTTCGGTGTAGCCGAGTGGGTTTGGGTCTAGCGGAGTGGGTTTGTATCTAGCGGAGTGGGTTCGGGTCTAGCGGAGTGGGTTTGGGTCTTGCGGAGTGGGTTTGAGTCTAGCGGAGTGGGTTTGGGTCTAGCCGAGTGCGTTTGGGTCTAGCCGAGTTGGTTTGGGTCTAGCGGAGTGGGTTTGATCCAGCCGAGTGAGTTTGGGTCTAGCCGAGTGGGTTTGTGTCTATCCGAGTGGGTTTGGGTCTTGCCGATTGTGTTTGGGTCCAGCCGAGTGGGTTTTGGTCTAGCCGAGTGGGTTTGGGTCCAGCCGATTGGGTTTGGGTCTAGCGGAGTGGGTTTGGGTCAAGTCGAGTGGGTTTGGGTCTAGCAGTGTGGGTTTGGGTCTAGCCGAGTGGGTTTGGGTGTAGCCGAGTGGGTTTGGGTCTAGCCGAATGGGTTTGGGTCTAGCCGAGTGGGTTTGGGTGTAGCCGAGTGGATTTGGGTCTAGCGGAGTGGGTTTGGGTGTAGCCAAGTGGGTTTGGGTCTAGCCGAGTGGGTTTGGGTCTAGCCGAGTGGGTTTGGGTCGAGCCGAGTGGGTTTGGGTGCAGCCGAGTGGGTTTGGGTCTAGCCGAGTGGGTATGCGTCTAGCCGAGTGGGTTTGGGTCTAGCCGAGTGGGTTTGGGTCTTACCGAGTAGGTTTGGGTCTAGCCGAGTGGGTTTGGGTCTAGCCAAGTGGGTTTGGGTCTAGCCCAGTGGATTTGGCTCTAGCCGAGTGGGTTTGAGTCTAGCCAAGTGGGTTTGGGTCTAGCCGAGTGGGATTGGGTCTAGCCGAGTGGGTTTCGGTGTAGCCGAGTGTGTTTGGGTCTAGCCGAGTGGGTTTGCGTTCAGCCGAGTGGGTTTGGGTCTAGCGGAGTGGGATTGGTTGTAGCCGAGTGGGTTTGGGTCTAGCCGAGTGGGTTTGGGTCTAGACGAGTGGGTTTGGGTTTAGCCGAGTGGGTTTCGGTGTAGCCAAGTGGGTTTGGGTCTAGCGGAGTGGGTTTGTGTCTAGCGGAGTGGGTTTGGGTCTAGCGGAGTGGGTTTGGGTCTAGCGGAGTGGGTTTGGGTTTAGCGGAGTCGGGTTTGGGTCTAGCCGAGTGGGTTTGGGTCTAGCCGAGTTGGTTTGGGTCTAGCGGAGTGGGTTTGGGTCTAGCGGAGTGGGTTTGGGTCTAGCGGAGTGGGTTTGGGTGTAGCCGAGTGTGTTTGGGACTAGCCGAGTGGGTTTGGGTCTAGCCGAGTGGGTTTGGGTCTAGCCGAATGGGTTTTGGTCTAGCCGAGTGTGTTTGGGTCTAGCCGAGTGGGTTTGGGTCTAGCCGAGTGGGTTTGGGTCTAGCCTAGTGGGTTTGGGTCTAGCCAAGTGGGTTTGGGTGGAGCCAAGTGGGTTTGGGTCCAGCGGAGTGGGTTTGGGTCTAGCGGAGTGGGTTTGGGTCTCGCCGAGTGGGTTTGGGTCTAGCCGAGTGGGTTTGGGTCTAACCGAGTGGGTTTGGGTCTAGCAGAGTGGGATTGGGTCTAGCCGAGTGGGTTTGTGTCTAGCCGAGTGGGTTTGGGTGAAGCGGAGTTGGTATGGGTCTAGCCGAGTGGGTTTGGGTCAAGCGGAGTTGGTATGGGTCTCGCGGAGTGGGTTTGGGTCTGGACGAGTGGGTTTGGGTCTAGCCGAGTGGGTTTGGGTCTAGCCGAGTGGGTTTGGGTCTAGCCGAGTGGGTTTGGGTGTAGCCGAAATGGTTTGGGTCTACCCGAGTGGGTTTGGGTCTAGCCGAGTGGGTTTGCTTCTAGCCGAATGGGTTTGGGTCTAGCCGAGTGGGTTTGGGTGCAGCCAAGTGGGTTTGGGTCTAGCGGAGTGGGTTTGGGTGTAGCCGAGTGGGTTTGGGTCTAGCCGAGTGGGTTTGGGTCTAGCCGAGTGGGTTTGGGTCTAGCCGAGTGGGTTTGGGTCTAGCCGAGTGGGTTTGGGTCTAGCCGAGTTGGTTTGGTTTTAGCCGAGTGGGTTTGCGTCTAGCCGAGTGGGTTTGGGTCTAGCCGAGTGGGTTTGGGTCTAGCCGAGAGGGTTTGGGTCTAGCTGAGTGGGTTTGGTTCCAGCCGAGTGGGTTTCGGCGTAGTCGAGTGGGTTTGGGCCTAGCCGAGTGGGTTTGGGTCTAGCCGATTGGGTTTGGGTCTAGCCGAGTGGGTTTGGGTCTAGCCGAGTTAGTTTATGTGTAGCCGAGTGGGTTTGGGTCTAGCCGAGCGGGTTTGGGTCTAGCTGAGTGGGTTTGGGTCTAGCCGAGTGGGTTTGGGTCTAGCCGATTGGGTTTGGGTCTAGCCGAGTGGGTTTCGGTCAAGCGGAGTTGGTATAGGTCTAGCGGATTGGGTTTGGGTCTAGCGGAGTGGGTTTGGGTGTAGCCGAGTGGGTTTGGGTCTTGCCGAGTGGGCTTGGGTCTACCCGAGTGGGTTTGGGTCTAGCCGAGTGGGTTTGGGTCTAGCCGAGTGGGTGTGGGTCTAGCCGAGTGGGTTTGGGTCTAGCCAAGTGGGTTTGGGTCTAGCCGAGTGGGTTTGGGTCTATCCGAGTGGGTTTGGGTCTAGCCGAGTGGGTTTGGATCTAGCCGAGTGGGTTTTTGTCTAGCCGAGTGGGTTTGGGTCTAGCCGAGTGGGTTTGGGTATAGCCGAGTGGGTTTGGGTCCAGCCGAGTGGGTTTGGGTCTAGCCGAGTGGGTTTCGGTGTAGCCAAGTGGGTTTGGGTCTAGCGGAGTGGGTTTGTGTCTAGCGGAGTGGGTTTGGGTCTAGCGGAGTGGGTTTGGGTCTAGCGGAGTGGGTTTGGGTTTAGCGGAGTCGGGTTTGGGTCTAGCCGAGTGGGTTTGGGTCTAGCCGAGTTGGTTTGGGTCTAGCGGAGTGGGTTTGGGTCTAGCGGAGTGGGTTTGGGTCTAGCGGAGTGGGTTTGGGTGTAGCCGAGTGAGTTTGGGACTAGCCGAGTGGGTTTGGGTCTAGCCGAGTGGGTTTGGGTCTAGCCGAATGGGATTTGGTCTAGCCGAGTGTGTTTTGGTCTAGCCGAGTGGGTTTGGGTCTAGCCGAGTGGGTTTGGATCTAGCCTAGTGGGTTTGGGTCTAGCCAAGTGGGTTTGGGTGGAGCCAAGTGGGTTTGGGTCCAGCGGAGTGGGTTTGGGTCTAGCGGAGTGGGTTTGGGTCTCGCCGAGTGGGTTTGGGTCTAGCCGAGTGGGTTTGGGTCTAACCGAGTGGGTTTGGGTCTAGCAGAGTGGGATTGGGTCTAGCCGAGTGGGTTTGTGTCTAGCCGAGTGGGTTTGGGTCAAGCGGAGTTGGTATGGGTCTAGCCGAGTGGGTTTGGGTCAAGCGGAGTTGGTATGGGTCTCGCGGAGTGGGTTTGGGTCTGGACGAGTGGGTTTGGGTCTAGCCGAGTGGGTTTGGGTCTAGCCGAGTGGGTTTGGGTCTAGCCGAGTGGGTTTGGGTGTAGCCGAAATGGTTTGGGTCTACCCGAGTGGGTTTGGGTCTAGCCGAGTGGGTTTGCTTCTAGCCGAATGGGTTTGGGTCTAGCCGAGTGGGTTTGGGTGCAGCCAAGTGGGTTTGGGTCTAGCGGAGTGGGTTTGGGTGTAGCCGAGTGGGTTTGGGTCTAGCCGAGTGGGTTTGGGTCTAGCCGAGTGGGTTTGGGTCTAGCCGAGTTGGTTTGGGTCTAGCGGAGTGGGTTTGGGTCTAGCGGAGTGGGTTTGGGTCTAGCGGAGTGGGTTTGGGTGTAGCCGAGTGTGTTTGGGACTAGCCGAGTGGGTTTGGGTCTAGCCGAGTGGGTTTGGGTCTAGCCGAATGGGATTTGGTCTAGCCGAGTGTGTTTTGGTCTAGCCGAGTGGGTTTGGGTCTAGCCGAGTGGGTTTGGATCTAGCCTAGTGGGTTTGGGTCTAGCCAAGTGGGTTTGGGTGGAGCCAAGTGGGTTTGGGTCCAGCGGAGTGGGTTTGGGTCTAGCGGAGTGGGTTTGGGTCTCGCCGAGTGGGTTTGGGTCTAGCCGAGTGGGTTTGGGTCTAACCGAGTGGGTTTGGGTCTAGCAGAGTGGGATTGGGTCTAGCCGAGTGGGTTTGTGTCTAGCCGAGTGGGTTTGGGTCAAGCGGAGTTGGTATGGGTCTAGCCGAGTGGGTTTGGGTCAAGCGGAGTTGGTATGGGTCTCGCGGAGTGGGTTTGGGTCTGGACGAGTGGGTTTGGGTCTAGCCGAGTGGGTTTGGGTCTAGCCGAGTGGGTTTGGGTCTAGCCGAGTGGGTTTGGGTGTAGCCGAAATGGTTTGGGTCTACCCGAGTGGGTTTGGGTCTAGACGAGTGGGTTTGCTTCTAGCCGAATGGGTTTGGGTCTAGCCGAGTGGGTTTGGGTGCAGCCAAGTGGGTTTGGGTCTAGCGGAGTGGGTTTGGGTGTAGCCGAGTGGGTTTGGGTCTAGCCGAGTGGGTTTGTGTCTAGCCGAGTGGGTTTGGGTCTAGCCGAGTGGGTTTGGGTCTAGCCGAGTGGGTTTGGGTCTAGCCGAGTTGGTTTGCTTTTAGCTGAGTGGGTTTGCGTCTAGCCGAGTGGGTTTGGGTCTAGCCGAGTGGGTTTGGGTCTAGCCGAGAGGGTTTGGGTCTAGCTGAGTGGGTTTGGTTCTAGCCGAGTGGGTTTCGGCGTAGTCGAGTGGGTTTGGGCCTAGCCGAGTGGGTTTGGGTCTAGCCGATTGGGTTTGGGTCTAGCCGAGTGGGTTTGGGTCTAGCCGAGTTAGTTTGTGTGTAGCCGAGTGGGTTTGGGTCTAGCCGAGCGGGTTTGGGTCTAGCTGAGTGGGTTTGGGTCTAGCCGAGTGGGTTTGGGTCTAGCCGAGTAGGTTTGGGTCTAGCCGAGTGGGTTTCGGTCAAGCGGAGTTGGTATAGGTCTAGCGGAGTGGGTTTGGGTCTAGCGGAGTGGGTTTGGGTGTAGCCGAGTGGGTTTGGGTCTAGCCGAGTGGGTTTGGGTCTAGCCGAGTGGGTTTGGGTCTAGCCGAGTGGGTTTGGGTCTATCCGAGTGGGTTTGGGTCTAGCCGAGTGGGTTTGGATCTAGCCGAGTGGGTTTTTGTCTAACCGAGTGGGTTTGGGTCTAGCCGAGTGGGTTTGGGTATAGCCGATTGGGTTTGGGTCTAGCCGAGTGGGTTTGGGTCTAGCCGAGTGTGTTTGGGTCGAGCCGAGTGGGTTTGGGTCTAGCCGAGTGGGATTGTGTCTAGCCGAGTGGGTTTGGGTCTAGCCGAGGGGGTTTGGGTCTAGCCAAGTGGGTTTGGGTCTAGCCGAGTGGGTTTGGGTCTAGCCGAGTGGGTTTGGGTCTAGCGGAGTGGGTTTGGGTCTAGCCGAGTGGGTTTGGGTCTAGCCGAGTGGGTTTGGGTCTAGCCGAGTGGGTTTGGGTCCAGCCGAGTGGGTTTGGTTCTAGCCGCGTGGGTTTGGGTTTATCCGAGTGGGTTTGGGTCTAGCCGAGTGGGTTTGGGTCTAGCCCAGTGGATTTGGCTCTAGCCGAGTGGGTTTGGGTGTAGCCGAGTGGGTTTGTGTCCAGCCGTGTGGGTTTGGGTCTAGCCAAGTGGGTTTGGGTCTAGCCGAGTGGGTTTGGGTCTAGGCGAGTGGGTTTGGGTCTAGCCGAGTGGGTTTCGGTCTAGCCGAGTGGGTTTGGGTCTAGCCGAGTATGTTTCGGTGTAGCCCAGTGGGTTTGGGTCTAGCCGAGAGGGTTTGGGTCTAGCCGAGTTAGTTTGGGTGTAGCCGAGTTAGTTTGGGTCTAGCCGAGCGTGTTTGGGTCTAGCCGAGTGGGTTTCTGTCTAGCCGAGTGGGTTTGGGTCTAGCCCAGTGGGTTTGGGTCTAGCCGAGTGGGTTTGGGTCAAGCGGAGTTGGTATGGGTCTCGCGGAGTGGGTTTGGGTCTGGACGAGTGGGTTTGGGTCTAGCCGAGTGGGTTTGGGTCTAGCCGAGTGGGTTTGGGTCCAGCCGAGTGGGTTTGGGACTAGCCTAGTGGGTTTGGGTCTAGCCGAGTGGGTTTGGGTCTAGCAGAATGGGGTTGGGTCTAGCCGAAAGGGTTTGGGTCTAGCCGAGTGGGTTTGGGTCGAGCCGAGTGGGTTTGGGTCTAGCCGAGTGGGTGTGGGTCAAGCCGAGTGGGTTTGGGTCTAGCCGAGTGGGTTTGGGTCTAGCCGAGTGGGTTTGGGTCTAGCCGAGTGGGTTTGGGTCTAGCCGAGTGGGTTTGGGCATAGCCGAGTGGGTTTGGGTCCAGCCGAGTGGGTTTGGGTCTAGCCGATTGTGTTTGGGTCTAGCCGAGTGAGTTTGGGTCTAGCCGAGTGGGTTTGGGTCTAGCCGAGTGGGTTTGGGTCTAGCCGAGTGTGTTTGGGTCTAGCCGAGTGGGTGTGGGTCTAGCCGACTGGGTTTGGGTCTAGCCGAGTCGGTTTGGTTCTAGCCGAGTGGGTTTGGGTCTAGCCGTGTGGGTTTGGGTCTAGCCGATTGGGTTTGGGTCTAGCCGAGTCGGTTTGGGTCTAGCCGAGTGGGTTTGGGTCTAGCCGAGTGGGTTTGAGTCTAGCCGAGTGGGTTTGGGTCTAGCCGAGTGGGTTTAGGTCTTGCCGAGTGGGTTTGAGTCTAGCCGAGTGGGCTTGGGTCTAGCCGAGTGGGTTTGGGTCTAGCCGAGTGGGTTTGGGTGTAGCCGAGTGGGTTTGGGTCTAGCCGAGTGGGTTTGGGTCTAGCCGAGTGGGTTTGCATCTAGCCGAGTGGGTTTGGGTCTAGCCGAGTGTGTTTGGGTCTAGCCGAGTGGGTGTGGGTCTAGACGAATGGGTTTGGGTCTAGCCGAGTGGGCTTGGGTCTAGCCGAGTGGGCTTGGGTCTAGCCAAGTGGGTTTGGGTCTAGCCGAGTGGGTTTGGGTCTAGCCGAGTGGGTTTGGGTCTAGCCGGGTGGGTTTGGGTCTAGCCGAGTGGGTTTGGGTCTAGCCGAGTGGGTTTGGGTCTAGCCGAGTGGGTTTGGGTCTAGCTGAGTGGGGTTGCGTCTAGCCGAATAGGCTTGGGTCTATCCGAGTGGGTTTGGGTCTAGCCGAGTGGGTTTGTGTCTAGCTGAGTGGGTTTGGGTCTAGCCGAGTGGGTTTCGGTCTAGCCGAGTGGGTTTGGGTCTAGCCGAGTGGGTTTGGGTCTAGCCGATTGGATTTGGGTCTAGCCGAGTGGGTTTGGGTCTAGCCGAGTGGGTTTGGGTTTAGCCGAGTGGGTTTGGGTCTAGCCGAGTTAGTTTGGCTGTAGCCGAGTTAGTTTGGGTCTAGACGATCGGGTTTGGGTCAAGCCGAGTGGGTTTGGGTCTAGCCGAGTGCGTTTGGGTCTAGCCGAGTGGGTTTGGGTTTAGCCGAGTGGGTTTGCGTCTAGCGGTGTTGGTATGGGTCTAGCGGAGAGGGTTTGGGTCTAGCGGAGTGGGTTTGGGTGTAGCCGAGTGGGTTTGAGTCTAGTCGAATGGGTGTGGGTCTAGCCGAGTGGGTTTGGGTCTAGCCGAGTGGGTTTGGGTCTAGCCGAGTGGGTTTGGGTCTTGCCGAGAGGGTTTGGGTCTAGCCGAGTGGGTTTGGGTCTAGCCGATTGGGTTTGGGTTTAGCCGAGTCGGTATGGGTCTAGCCGAGTGAGTTTGCGTCTAGCCGAGTGGGTTTGAGTCTAGCCGAGTGGGTTTGGGTCTAGCCGAGTGGGATTGGGTCTAGCCGAGTGGGTTTGTGTCTAGCCGAGTGGGCTTGGGTCTAGCCGAGTGTGTTTGGGTCTAGCCGAGTGGGTTTGGGTCTAGCCGAGTGGGTGTGGGTCTAGCCGAGTGGGCTAGGGTCTAGCCGAGTGGGTTTGGGTCTAGCCGATTGTGTTTGGGTCTAGCCGAGTGAGTTTGGGTCTAGCCGAGTGGGTTTGGGTCTAGCCGTGTGGGCTTGGGTCTAGCCGAGTGGGCTTGGGTCTAGCCAAGTGGGTTTGGGTCTAGCCGAGTGGGTTTGGGTCTAGCCGAGTGGGTTTGGGTCTAGCCGGGTGGGTTTGGGTCTAGCCGAGTGGGGTTGGGTCTAGCCGAGTGGGTTTGGGTCTAGCCGAGTGGGTTTGGGTCTAGCTGAGTGGGTTTGCGTCTAGCCAAATGGGCTTGGGTCTATCCGAGTGGGTTTGGGTCTAGCCGAGTGGGTTTGTGTCTAGCTGAGTGGGTGTGGGTCTAGCCGATTGGGATTGGGTCTAGCCGAGTGAGTTTGGGTCTAGCCGAGTGGGTTTGGGTCTAGCCGAGTGGGCTTGGGTCTAGCCGAGTGGGCTTGGGTCTAGCCAAGTGGGTTTGGGTCTAGCCGAGTGGGTTTGGGTCTAGCCGAGTGGGTTTGGGTCTAGCTGAGTGGGTTTGCGTCTAGCCGAGTCGGTTTGGGTCTGGCCGAGTGGGTTTGGGTCTAGCCGAGTGGGTTTGGGTTTAGCCGAGTGGGTTTGGGTCTAGCCGAGTTAGTTTGGCTGTAGCCGAGTTAGTTTGGGTCTAGACGATCGGGTTTGGGTCTAGCCGAGTGGGTTTGGGTCTAGCCGAGTGCGTTTGGGTCTAGGCGAGTGGGTTTGGGTTTAGCCGAGTGGGTTTGGGTCTAGCGGAGTTGGTATGGGTCTAGCGGAGAGGGTTTGGGTCTAGCGGAGTGGGTTTGGGTGTAGCCGAGTGGGTTTGAGTCAAGCCGAGTGGGTGTGGGTCTGGCCGAGTGGGTTTGGGTCTAGCCGAGAGGGTTTGGGTCTAGCCGAGTGGGTTTGGGTCTTGCCGAGTGGGTTTGGGTCTAGCCGAGTGGGTTTGGGTCTAGCCGATTGGGTTTGTGTCTAGCCGAGTCGGTATGGGTCTAGCCGAGTGGGTTTGGGTCTAGCCGAGTGGGTTTGAGTCTAGCCGAGTGGGTTTGGGTCTAGCCGAGTGGGTTTGGGTCTAGCCGAGTGGGTTTGGGTCTAGCCGAGTGGGCTTGGGTCTAGCCGAGTGGGTTTGGGTCTAGCCGAGTGGGTTTGGGTCTAGCCGAGTGGGTGTGGGTCTAGCCGAGCGGGTTTGGGTCTAGCCGAGTGGGTTTGGGTCTAGCCGATTGTGTTTGGGTCTAGCCGAGTGAGTTTGGGTCTAGCCGAGTGGGTTTGGGTCTAGCCGAGTGGGCTTGGGTCTAGCCGAGTGGGCTTGGGTCTAGCCAAGTGGGTTTGGGTCTAGCCGAGTGGGTTTGGGTCTAGCCGAGTGGGTTTGGGTCTTGCCGGGTGGGTTTGGGTCTAGCCGAGTGTGTTTGGGTCTAGCCGAGTTAGTTTGGCTGTAGCCGAGTTAGTTTGGGTCTAGACGATCGGGTTTGGGTGTAGCCGAATGGGTTTGGGTCTAGCCGAGTGGGTTTTGGTGTAGCCGAGTGGGTTTGGGTTTAGCCGAGTGGGTTTGGGTCTAGCGGAGTTGGTATGGGTCTAGCGGAGAGGGTTTGGGTCCAGCGGAGTGGGTTTGGGTGTAGCCGAGTGGGTTTGAGTCTAGCCGAGTGGGTTTGGGTCTACCCGAGTAGGTTTGGGTCTAGCCGAGTGGGTTTGAGTCTAGCCGAGTGGGTGTGGGTCTAGCCGAGTGGGTTTGGGTCTAGCCGAGTGGGTTTGTGTCTAGCCGCGTGGGTTTGGGTCTTGCCGAGTGGGTTTGGGTCTAGCCGAGTGGGTTTGGGTCTAGCCGATTGGGTTTGGGTCAAGCCGAGTCGGTTTGGGTCTAGCCGAGTGGGTTTGGGTCTAGCCGAGTGGGTTTGAGTCTAGCCGAGTGGGTTTGGGTCTAGCCGAGTGGGTTTGGGTCTAGCCGAGTGGGTTTGGGTCTAGCCGAGTTGGCTTGGGTTTAGCCGAGTGGGTTTGGGTCTAGCCGAGTGGGTTTGGGCCTAGCCGAGTGGGTGTGGGTCTAGCCGAGTGGGTTTGGGTCTAGCCGAGTGGGTTTGGGTGTAGCCGATTGGGTTTGGGTCTAGCCGAGTGAGTTTGGGTCTAGCCGAGTGGGTTTGGGTCTAGCCGAGTGGGTTTGGGTCTAGCCGGGTGGGTTTGGGTCTGGCCGAGTGGGTGTGGGTCTAGCCGAGTGGGTTTGGGTCTAGCCGAGTGGGTTTGGGTCTAGCCGATTGGGTTTGGGTCTAGCCGAGTCGGTTTGGTTCTAGCCGAGTGGGTTTGGGTCTAGCCGATTGGGTTTGGGTCTAGCCGAGTGGGTTTGGGTCTAGCCGAGTCGGTTTGGGTCTAGCCGAGTGGGTTTGGGTCTAGCCGATTGGGTTTGGGTCTTGCCGAGTCGGTTTGGGTCTAGCCGAGTGGGTTTGGGTCTAGCCGAGTGGGTTTGGGTCTAGCCGGGTGGGTTTGGGTCTAGCCGGGTGGGTGTGGGTCTAGCCGATTGGGTTTGGGTCTAGCCGAGTGGGTTTGGGTCTAGCCGATTGGGTTTGGGTCTAGCCGAGTGAGTTTGGGTCTAGCCGAGTGGGTTTGGGTCTAGCCGAGTGGGTTTGGGTCTAGCCGATTGGGTTTGGGTCTAGCCGAGTCGGTTTGGGTCTAGCCGAGTGGGTTTGGGTCTAGCCGATTGGGTTTGGGTCTAGCCGAGTGGGTTTGGGTCTAGCCGAGTCGGTTTGGGTCCAGCCGAGTGGGTTTGGGTCCAGCCGATTGGGTTTGGGTCTAGCCGAGTCGGTTTGGGTCTAGCCGAGTGGGTTTGGGACTAGCCGAGTGGGTTTGAGTCTAGCCGAGTGGGTTTGGGTCTAGCCGAGTGGGTTTAGGTCGAGCCGAGTGGGTTTGGGTCTAGCCGAGTGGGCTTGGGTCTAGCCGAGTGGGTTTGGGTCTAGCCGAGTGGGTTTGGGTGTAGCCGAGTGGGTTTGGGTCTAGCCGAGTGGGTTTGGGTCTAGCCGAGTGGGTTTGCATCTAGCCGAGTGGGTTTGGGTCTAGCCGAGTGTGTTTGGGTCTAGCCGAGTGGGTGTGGGTCTAGCCGATTGGGTTTGGGTCTAGCCGAGTCGGTTTGGTTCTAGCCGAGTGGGTTTGGGTCTAGCCGATTGGGTTTGGGTCTAGCCGATTGGGTTTGGGTCTAGCCGAGTGGGTTTGGGTCTAGCCGAGTGGGTTTCGGTCTAGCCGGGTGGGTTTGGGTCTAGCCTAGTGGGTGTGGGTCTAGCCGAGTGGGTTTGGGTCTAGCCGAGTGGGTTTGGGTCTAGCCGATTGGGTTTGGGTCTAGCCGAGTCGGTTTGGTTCTAGCCGAGTGGGTTTGGGTCTAGCCGATTGGGTTTGGGTCTAGCCGAGTGGGTTTGGGTCTAGCCGAGTCGGTTTGGGTCTAGCCGAGTGGGTTTGGGTCTAGCCGATTGGGTTTGGGTCTAGCCGAGTCGGTTTGGGTCTAGCCGAGTGGGTTTGGGTCTAGCCGAGTGGGTTTGGGTCTAGCCGGGTGTGTTTGGGTCTAGCCGAGTGGGTGTGGGTCTAGCCGATTGGGTTTGGGTCTAGCCGAGTGGGTTTGGGTCTAGCCGATTGGGTTTGGGTCTAGCCGAGTGAGTTTGGGTCTAGCCGAGTGGGTTTGGGTCTAGCCGATTGGGTTTGGGTCTAGCCGATTGGGTTTTGGTCTAGCCGAGTCGGTTTGGGTCTAGCCGAGTGGGTTTGGGTCTAGCCGATTGGGTTTGGGTCTAGCCGAGTGGGTTTGGGTCTAGCCGAGTCGGTTTGGGTCTAGCCGAGTGGGTTTGGGTCTAGCCGATTGGGTTTGGGTCTAGCCGAGTCGGTTTGGGTCTAGCCGAGTGGGTTTGGGACTAGCCGAGTGGGTTTGAGTCTAGCCGAGTGGGTTTGGGTCTAGCCGAGTGGGTTTAGGTCTAGCCGAGTGGGTTTGGGTCTAGCCGAGTGGGTTTGGGTCTAGCCGATTGGGTTTGGGTCTAGCCGAGTGAGTTTGGGTCTAGCCGAGTGGGTTTGGGTCTAGCCGAGTGGGTTTGGGTCTAGCCGATTGGGTTTGGGTCTAGCCGAGTCGGTTTGGGTCTAGCCGAGTGGGTTTGGGTCTAGCCGAGTGGGTTTGAGTCTAGCCGAGTGGGTTTGGGTCTAGCCGAGTGGGTTTGGGTCTAGCCGAGTGGGTTTGGGTCTAGCCGATTGGGTTTGGGTCTAGCCGATTGGGTTTGGGTCTAGCCGAGTCGGTTTGGGTCTAGCCGAGTGGGTTTGGGTCTAGCCGATTGGGTTTGGGTCTAGCCGAGTGGGTTTGGGTCTAGCCCAGTGGGTTTGGGTCTAGCCGATTGGGTTTGGGTCTAGCCGAGTCGGTTTGGGTCTAGCCGAGTGGGTTTGGGTCTAGCCGAGTGGGTTTGAGTCTAGCCGAGTGGGTTTGGGTCTAGCCGAGTGGGTTTAGGTCTAGCCGAGTGGGTTTGGGTCTAGCCGAGTGGGCTTGGGTCTAGCCGAGTGGGTTTGGGTCTAGCCGAGTGGGTTTGGGTGTAGCCGAGTGGGTTTGGTCTAGCCGAGTGGGTTTGGGTCTAGCCAAGTGGGTTTGCATCTAGCCGAGTGGGTTTGGGTCTAGCCGAGTGTGTTTGGGTCTAGCCGAGTGGGTGTGGGTCTAGCCGATTGGGTTTATGTCTAGCCGAGTCGGTTTGGTTCTAGCCGAGTGGGTTTGGGTCTAGCCGATTGGGTTTGGGTCTAGCCGAGTGGGTTTGGGTCTAGCCGAGTCGGTATGGGTCTAGCCGAGTGGGTTTGGGTCTAGCCGATTGGGTTTGGGTCTAGCCGAGTCGGTTTGGGTCTAGCCGAGTGGGTTTGGGTCTAGCTGAGTGGGTTTGCGTCTAGCCGAATGGGCTTGGGTCTATCCGAGTGGGTTTGGGTCTAGCCGAGTGGGTTTGGGTCTAGCCGAGTGGGCTTGGGTCTAGCCGAGTGGGTTTGGGTCTAGCCGAGTGGGTTTGGGTCTAGCCGAGTGGGTTTGGGTCTAGCCGAGTGGGTTTGGGTCTAGCCGAGTGGGTTTGGGTCTAGCCGAGTGGGTTTGGATTTAGCCGAGTGGGTTTGGGTCTAGCCGAGTTAGTTTGGCTGTAGCCGAGTTAGTTTGGGTCTAGACGATCGGGTTTTGGTCTAGCCGAGTGGGTTTGGGTCTAGCCGAGTGGGTTTGGGTCTAGCCGAGTGGGTTTGGGTTTAGCCGAGTGGGTTTGGGTCTAGCGGAGTTGGTATGGGTCTAGCGGAGAGGGTTTGGGTCTAGCGGAGTGGGTTTGGGTGTAGCCGAGTGGGTTTGAGTCTAGCCGAGTGGGTTTGGGTCTACCCGAGTAGGTTTGGGTCTAGCCGAGTGGGTTTGAGTCTAGCCGAGTGGGTGTGGGTCTAGCTGAGTGGGTTTGTGTCTAGCCGCGTGGGTTTGGGTCTTGCCGAGTGGGTTTGGGTCTAAACGAGTGGGTTTGGGTCTAGCCGATTGGGTTTGGGTCTAGCCGAGTCGGTTTGGGTCTAGCCGAGTGGGTTTTGGTCTAGCCGAGTGGGTTTGAGTCTAGCCGAGTGGGTTTGGGTCTAGCCGAGTGGGTTTAGGTCCAGACGAGTGGGTTTGGGTCTAGCCGAGTGGGCTTGGGTCTAGCCGAGTGGGTTTGGGTCTAGCCGAGTGGGTTTGGGTCTAGCCGAGTGGGTTTGGGTCTAGCCGAGTGGGTTTGGGTCTAGCCGAGTGGGTTTGCATCTAGCCGAGTGGGTTTGGGTCTAGCCGAGTGTGTTTGGGTCTTGCCGAGTGGGTGTGGGTCTAGCCGAATGGGTTTGGATCTAGCCGAGTGGGCTTGGGTCTAGCCGAGTGGGCTTGGGTCTAGCCAAGTGGGTTTGGGTCTAGCCGAGTGGGTTTGGGTCTAGCCGAGTGGGTTTGGGTCTAGCCGGGTGGGTTTGGGTCTAGCCAAGTGGGTTTGGGTCTAGCGGAGTTGGTATGGGTCTAGCGGAGAGGGTTTGGGTCTAGCGGAGTGGGTTTGGGTCTAGCCGAGTGAGTTTGGGTCTAGCCGAGTGGGTTTGGGTCTAGCCGAGTGGGTTTGGGTCTAGCCGATTGGGTTTGGGTCTAGCCGAGTCGGTTTGGGTCTAGCCGAGTGGGTTTGGGTCTAGCCGAGTGGGTTTGAGTCTAGCCGAGTGGGTTTGGGTCTAGCCGAGTGGGTTTGGGTCTAGCCGAGTGGGTTTGGGTCTAGCCGATTGGGTTTGGGTCTAGCCGATTGGGTTTGGGTCTAGCCGAGTCGGTTTGGGTCTAGCCGAGTGGGTTTGGGTCTAGCCGATTGGGTTTGGGTCTAGCCGAGTGGGTTTGGGTCTAGCCCAGTGGGTTTGGGTCTAGCCGATTGGGTTTGGGTCTAGCCGAGTCGGTTTGGGTCTAGCCGAGTGGGTTTGGGTCTAGCCGAGTGGGTTTGAGTCTAGCCGAGTGGGTTTGGGTCTAGCCGAGTGGGTTTAGGTCTAGCCGAGTGGGTTTGGGTCTAGCCGAGTGGGCTTGGGTCTAGCCGAGTGGGTTTGGGTCTAGCCGAGTGGGTTTGGGTGTAGCCGAGTGGGTTTGGTCTAGCCGAGTGGGTTTGGGTCTAGCCAAGTGGGTTTGCATCTAGCCGAGTGGGTTTGGGTCTAGCCGAGTGTGTTTGGGTCTAGCCGAGTGGGTGTGGGTCTAGCCGATTGGGTTTATGTCTAGCCGAGTCGGTTTGGTTCTAGCCGAGTGGGTTTGGGTCTAGCCGATTGGGTTTGGGTCTAGCCGAGTGGGTTTGGGTCTAGCCGAGTCGGTATGGGTCTAGCCGAGTGGGTTTGGGTCTAGCCGATTGGGTTTGGGTCTAGCCGAGTCGGTTTGGGTCTAGCCGAGTGGGTTTGGGTCTAGCTGAGTGGGTTTGCGTCTAGCCGAATGGGCTTGGGTCTATCCGAGTGGGTTTGGGTCTAGCCGAGTGGGTTTGGGTCTAGCCGAGTGGGCTTGGGTCTAGCCGAGTGGGTTTGGGTCTAGCCGAGTGGGTTTGGGTCTAGCCGAGTGGGTTTGGGTCTAGCCGAGTGGGTTTGGGTCTAGCCGAGTGGGTTTGGGTCTAGCCGAGTGGGTTTGGATTTAGCCGAGTGGGTTTGGGTCTAGCCGAGTTAGTTTGGCTGTAGCCGAGTTAGTTTGGGTCTAGACGATCGGGTTTTGGTCTAGCCGAGTGGGTTTGGGTCTAGCCGAGTGGGTTTGGGTCTAGCCGAGTGGGTTTGGGTTTAGCCGAGTGGGTTTGGGTCTAGCGGAGTTGGTATGGGTCTAGCGGAGAGGGTTTGGGTCTAGCGGAGTGGGTTTGGGTGTAGCCGAGTGGGTTTGAGTCTAGCCGAGTGGGTTTGGGTCTACCCGAGTAGGTTTGGGTCTAGCCGAGTGGGTTTGAGTCTAGCCGAGTGGGTGTGGGTCTAGCTGAGTGGGTTTGTGTCTAGCCGCGTGGGTTTGGGTCTTGCCGAGTGGGTTTGGGTCTAAACGAGTGGGTTTGGGTCTAGCCGATTGGGTTTGGGTCTAGCCGAGTCGGTTTGGGTCTAGCCGAGTGGGTTTTGGTCTAGCCGAGTGGGTTTGAGTCTAGCCGAGTGGGTTTGGGTCTAGCCGAGTGGGTTTAGGTCCAGACGAGTGGGTTTGGGTCTAGCCGAGTGGGCTTGGGTCTAGCCGAGTGGGTTTGGGTCTAGCCGAGTGGGTTTGGGTCTAGCCGAGTGGGTTTGGGTCTAGCCGAGTGGGTTTGGGTCTAGCCGAGTGGGTTTGCATCTAGCCGAGTGGGTTTGGGTCTAGCCGAGTGTGTTTGGGTCTTGCCGAGTGGGTGTGGGTCTAGCCGAATGGGTTTGGATCTAGCCGAGTGGGCTTGGGTCTAGCCGAGTGGGCTTGGGTCTAGCCAAGTGGGTTTGGGTCTAGCCGAGTGGGTTTGGGTCTAGCCGAGTGGGTTTGGGTCTAGCCGGGTGGGTTTGGGTCTAGCCAAGTGGGTTTGGGTCTAGCGGAGTTGGTATGGGTCTAGCGGAGAGGGTTTGGGTCTAGCGGAGTGGGTTTGGGTGTAGCCGAGTGGGTTTGAGTCTAGCCGAGTGGGTGTGGGTCTAGCCGAGTGGGTTTGGGTCTAGCCGAGTGGGTTTGGGTCTAGCCGAGTGGGTTTGGGTCTTACCGAGTGGGTTTGGGTCTAGCCGAGTGGGTTTGGGTCTATCCGATTGGGTTTGGGTCTAGCCGAGTCGGTTTGGGTCTAGCCGAGTGGGTTTGGGTCTAGCCGAGTGGGTTTGAGTCTAGCCGAGTGGGTTTGGGTCTAGCCGAGTGGGTTTGGGTCTAGCCGAGTGGGTTTGGGTCTAGCCGATGGGCTTGGGTCTAGCCGAGTGGGTTTGGGTCTAGCCGATTGGGTTTGGGTCTAGCCGAGTGGGTGTGGGTCTAGCCGAGTGGGTTTGGGTCTAGCCGAGTGGGTTTGGGTCTAGCCGATTGTGTTTGGGTCTAGCCGAGTGAGTTTGGGTCTAGCCGAGTGGGTTTGGGTCTAGCCGAGTGGGCTTGGGTCTAGCCGAGTGGGTTTGGGTCTAGCCGGGTGGGTTTGGGTCTAGCCGAGTGGGTTTGGGTCTAGCCGAGTGGGTTTGGGTCTAGCCGAGTGGGTTTGTGTCTAGCTGAGTGGGTTTGCGTCTAGCCGAATGGGCTTGGGTCTATCCGAGTGGGTTTGGGTCTAGCCGAGTGGGTTTGTGTCTAGCTGAGTGGGTTTGGGTCTAGCCGAGTGGGTTTCGGACTAGCCGAGTGGGTTTGGGTCTAGCCGAGTGGGTTTGGGTCTAGCCGAGAGGGTTTGGGTCTAGCCGAGTGGGTTTGGGTCTAGCCGAGTGGGTTTGGGTTTAGCCGAGTGGGTTTGGGTCTTGCCGAGTTAGTTTGGCTGTAGCCGAGTTAGTTTGGGTCTAGACGATCGGGTTTGGGTGTAGCCGAGTGGGTTTGGATCCATCCGAGTAGGTTTGGGTCTAGCCGAGTGGGTTTGGGTTTAGCCGAGTGGGTTTGGGTCTAGCGGAGTTGGTATGGGTCTAGCGGAGAGGGTTTGGGTCTAGCGGAGTGGGTTTGGGTGTAGCCGAGTGGGTTTGAGTCTAGCCGAGTGGGTTTGGGTCTACCCGAGTAGGTTTGGGACTAGACGAGTGGGTTTGAGTCTAGCCGAGTGGGTGTGGGTCTAGCCGAGTGGGTTTGGGTCTAGCCGAGTGGGTTTGTGTCTAGCCGCGTGGGTTTGGGTCTTGCCGAGTGGGTTTGGGTCTAGCCGTATGGGTTTGGGTCTAGCCGATTGGGTTTTGGTCTAGCCGAGTCGGTTTGGGTCTAGCTGAGTGGGTTTGGGTCTTGCCGAGTGGGTTTGAGTCTAGCCGAGTGGGTTTGGGTCTAGCCGAGTGGGTTTGGGTCTAGCCGATTGGGTTTGGGTCTAGCCGAGTTGGCTTGTGTCTAGCCGAGTGGGTTTGGGTCTAGCCGAGTGGGTTTGGGCCCAGCCGAGTGGGTGTGGGTCTAGCCGAGTGGGTTTGGGTCTAGCCGAGTGGGTTTGGGTCTAGCCGATTGGGTTTGGGTCTAGCCGAGTGAGTTTGGGTCTAGCCGAGTGGGTTTGGGTCTAGCCGAGTGGGTTTGGGTCTAGTCGATTGGGTTTGGGTCTAGCCGAGTCGGTTTGGGTCTAGCCGAGTGGGTTTGGGTCTAGCCGATTGGGTTTGGGTCTAGCCGAGTCGGTTTGGGTCTAGCCGAGTCGGTTTGGGTGTAGCCGAGTGGGTTTGGGTCCAGCCGATTGGGTTTGGGTCTAGCCGAGTCGGTTTGGGTCTAGCCGAGTGGGTTTGGGTCTAGCCGAGTGGGTTTGAGTCTAGCCGAGTGGGTTTCGGTCTAGCCGAGTGGGTTTCGGTCTAGACGAGTGGGTTTGGGTCTAGCCGAGTGGGCTTGGGTCTAGCCGAGTGGGTTTGGGTCTAGCCGAGTGGGTTTGGGTGTAGCCGAGTGGGTTTGTGTCTAGCCGAGTGGGTTTGGGTCTAGCGGAGTTGGTATGGGTCTAGCGGAGAGGGTTTGGGTCTAGCGGAGTGGGTTTGGGTGTAGCCGAGTGGGTTTGAGTCTAGCCGAGTGGGTGTGGGTCTAGCCGAGTGGGTTTGGGTCTAGCCGAGTGGGTTTGGGTCTAGCCGATTGGGTTTGGGTCTAGCCGAGTGGGTGTGGGTCTAGCCGAGTGGGTGTGGGTCTAGCCGAGTGGGTTTGGGTCTAGCCGAGTGGGTTTGGGTCTAGCCAATTGTGTTTGGGTCTAGCCGAATGAGTTTGGGTCTAGCCGAGTGGGTTTGGGTCTAGCCGAGTGGGCTTGGGTCTAGCCGAGAGGGCTTGGGTCTAGCCAAGTGGGTTTGGGTCTAGCCGAGTGGGTTTGGGTCTAGCCGAGTGGGTTTGGGTCTGGCCGAGTGGGTTTGGGTCTAGCCGAGTGGGTTTGGGTCTAGCCGAGTGGGTTTGGGTCTAGCCGAGTGGGTTTGGGTCTAGCCGAGTTAGTTTGGCTGTAGCCGAGTTAGTTTGGGTCTAGACGATCGGGTTTGGGTGTAGCCGAGTGGGTTTGGATCCAGCCGAGTAGGTTTGGGTCTAGCCGAGTGGGTTTGGGTTCAGCCGAGTGGGTTTGGGTCTAGCGGAGTTGGTATGGGTCTAGCGGAGAGGGTTTGGGTCTAGCGGAGTGGGTTTGGGTGTAGCCGAGTGGGATTGAGTCTAGCCGAGTGGGTTTCGGTCTACCCGAGTAGGTTTCGGTCTAGCCGAGTGGGTTTGAGTCTAGCCGAGTGGGTGTGGGTCTAGCCGATTGGGTTTGGGTCTAGCCGAGTGGGTTTGTGTCTAGCCGCGTGGGTTTGGGTCTTGCCGAGTGGGTTTGGGTCTAGCCGAGTGGGTTTGGGTCTAGCCGATTGGGTTTGGGTCTAGCCGAGTCGGTTTGGGTCTAGCCGAGTGGGTTTGGGTCTAGCCGAGTGGGTTTGAGTCTAGCCGAGTGGGTTTGGGTCTAGCCGAGTGGGTTTGGGTCTAGCCGAGTGGGTTTGGGTCTAGCCGAGTTGGCTTGGGTCTAGCCGAGTGGGTTTGGGTCTAGCCGAGTGGGTTTGGGTCTAGCCGAGTGGGTTTGAGTCTAGCCCAGTGGGTTTGGGTCTAGCCGAGTGGGTTTAGGTCTAGACGAGTGGGTTTGGGTCTAGCCGAGTGGGCTTGGGTCTAGCCGAGTGGGTTTGGGTCTAGCCGAGTGGGTTTGGGTGTAGCCGAGTGGGTTTGGGTCTAGCCGAGTGAGTTTGGGTCTAGCCGAGTGGGTTTGGGTCTAGCCGAGTGGGCTTGAGTCTAGCCGAGTGGGCTTGGGTCTAGCCGAGTGGGTTTGGGTCTAGCCGAGTGGGTTTGGGTCTAGCCGAGTGGGTTTGGGTCTAGCCGGGTGGGTTTGGGTCTAGCCGAGTGGGTTTGGGTCTAGCCGAGTGGGTTTGGGTCTAGCCGAGTGGGTTTGGGTCTAGCTGAGTGGGTTTGCTTCTAGCCGAATGGGCTTGGGTCTATCCGAGTGGGTTTGGGTCTAGCCGAGTGGGTTTGTGTCTAGCTGAGTGGGTTTGGGTCTAGCCGAGTGGGTTTCGGACTAGCCGAGTGGGTTTGGGTTTAGCCGAGTGGGTTTGGGTCTAGCGGAGTTGGTATGGGTCTAGCGGAGAGGGTTTGGGTCTAGCGGAGTGGGTTTGGGTGTAGCCGAGTGGGTTTGAGTCTAGCCGAGTGGGTTTGGGTCTACCCGAGTAGGTTTGGGTCTAGCCGAGTGGGTTTGCGTCTAGCCGAGTGGGTGTGGGTCTAGCCGAGTGGGTTTGGGTCTAGCCGAGTGGGTTTGTGTCTAGCCGCGTGGGTTTGTGTCTTGCCGAGTGGGTTTGGGTCTAGCCGAGTGGGTTTGGGTCTAGCCGATTTGGTTTGGGTCTAGCCGAGTCGGTTTGGGCCTAGCCGAGTGGGTGTGGGTCTAGCCGAGTGGGTTTGGGTCTAGCCGAGTGGGTTTGGGTCTAGCCGATTGGGTTTGGGTCTAGCCGAGTGGGTTGGGCTCCAGCCGATTGGGTTTGGGTCTAGCCGATTCGGTTTGGGTCTAGCCGAGTGGGTTTGGGTCTAGCCGATTGGGTTTGGGTCTAGCCGAGTGGGTGTGGGTCTAGCCGAGTGGGTTTGGGTCTAGCCGAGTGGGTTTGGGTCTAGCCGATTGTGTTTGGGTCTAGCCGAATGAGTTTGTGTCTAGCCGAGTGGGTTTGGGTCTAGCCGAGTGGGCTTGGGTCTAGCCGAGAGGGCTTGGGTCTAGCCAAGTGGGTTTGGGTATAGCCGAGTGGGTTTGGGTCTAGCCGAGTGGGTTTGGGTCTGGCCGAGTGGGTTTGGGTCTAGCCGAGTGGGTTTGGGTCTAGCCGAGTGGGTTTGGGTCTAGCCGAGTGGGTTTGGGTCTAGCCGAGTTAGTTTGGCTGTAGCCGAGTTAGTTTGGGTCTAGACGATCGGGTTTGGGTGTAGCCGAGTGGGTTTGGATCCAGCCGTGTAGGTTTGGGTCTAGCCGAGTGGGTTTGGGTTCAGCCGAGTGGGTTTGGGTCTAGCGGAGTTGGTATGGGTCTAGCGGAGAGGGTTTGGGTCTAGCGGAGTGGGTTTGGGTGTAGCCGAGTGGGTTTGAGTCTAGCCGAGTGGGTTTCGGTCTACCCGAGTAGGTTTCGGTCTAGCCGAGTGGGTGTGGGTCTAGCCGATTGGGTGTGGGTCTAGCCGAGTGGGTTTGTGTCTAGCCGAGTGGGTTTGGGTCTTGCTGAGTGGGTTTGGGTCTAGCCGAGTGGGTTTGGGTCTAGCCGAGTGGGTTTGGGTCTAGCCGAGTCGGTTTGGGTCTAGCCGAGTCGGTTTGGGTCTAGCCGAGTGGGTTTGAGTCTAGCCGAGTGGGTTTGGGTCTAGCCGAGTGGGTTTGGGTCTAGACGAGTGGGTTTGGGCCTAGCCGAGTGGGTGTGGGTCTAGCCGAGTTGGTTTGGGTCTAGCCGAGTGGGTTTGGGTCTAGCCGATTGGGTTTGGGTCTAGCCGAGTGAGTTTGGGTCTAGCCGAGTGAGTTTGGGTCTAGCCGCGTGGGTTCGGGTCTAGCCGAGTGGGTTTGGGTCTAGCCAATTGGGTTTGGGTCTAGCCGAGTCGGTTTGTGTCTAGCCGAGTGGGTTTGGGTCTAGCCGATTGGGTTTGGGTCTAGCCGTGTCGGTTTGAGTCTAGCCGAGTCGGTTTGGGTCTAGCTGAGTGGGTTTGGGTCTAGCCGATTGGGTTTGGGTCTAGCCGAGTCGGTTTGGGTCTAGCCGAGTGGGTTTGGGTCTAGCCGAGTGGGTTTGGGTGTAGCCGAGTGGGTTTGAGTCTAGCCGAGTGGGTTTGGGTCTACCCGAGTAGGTTTGGGTCTAGCCGAGTGGGTTTGAGTCTAGCCGAGTGGGTGTGGGTCTAGCCGAGTGGGTTTGGGTCTAGCCGAGTGGGTTTGTGTCTAGCCGCGTGGGTTTGGGTCTTGCCGAGTGGGTTTGGGTCTAGCCGAGTGGGTTTGGGTCTAGCCGATTGGGTTTGGGTCTAGCCGTGTCGGTTTGGGTCTAGCTGAGTGGGTTTGGGTCTAGCCGAGTGGGTTTGAGTCTAGCCGAGTGAGTTTGGGTCTAGCCGAGTGGGTTTGGGTCTAGCCGAGTGGGTTTGGGTCTAGCCGAGTTGGCTTGGGTCTAGCCGAGTGGGTTTGGGTCTAGCCGAGTGGGTTTGGGCCTAGCCGAGTGGGTGTGGGTCTAGCCGAGTGGGTTTGGGTCTAGCCGAGTGGGTTTGGGTCTAGCCGATTGGGTTTGGGTCTAGCTGAGTGAGTTTGGGTCTAGCCGAGTGGGTTTGGGTCTAGCCGAGTGGGTTTGGGTCTAGCCGATTGGGTTTGGGTCTAGCCGAGTCGGTTTGGGTCTAGCCGAGTGGGTTTGGGTCTAGCCGATTGGGTTTGGGTCTAGCCGAGTCGGTTTGGGTCTAGCCGAGTCGGTTTGGGTCTAGCCGAGTGGGTTTGGGTCCAGCCGATTGGGTTTGGGTCTAGCCGATTCGGTTTGGGTCTAGCCGAGTGGGTTTGGGTCTAGCCGAGTGGGTTTGAGTCTAGCCGAGTGGGTTTGGGTCTGGCGGAGTGGATTTGTGTCTAGCCGAGTGGTTTTGGGTCTAGCCGAGTGGGTTTGGGTGTAGCCGAGTGGGTTTGAGTCTGGCCGAGTGGGTTTGGGTCTAGCCGAGTGGGTTTGGGTCTAGCCGAGTGGGTTTGGGTCTAGCCGAGTGGGTTTGGGTCTAGCCGAGTGGGTTTGGGTCTAGCCGAGTGGGTTTGGGTCTAGCCGATCGTGTTTGCGTGTAGCCGAGTGGGTTTGGGTCTAGGCGAGTGGGTTTGGGTTCAGCCGAGTGGGTTTGGGTCTAGCCGAGTGGGTTTGGGTGTAGCCGATCGTGTTTGCGTGTAGCCGAGTGGGTTTGGGTTCAGCCGAGTGGGTTTGGGTCTAGCCGAGTGGGTTTGGGTCTAGCCGAGTGGGTTTGGGTGTAGCCGAGTGGGTTTGGGTCTAGCCGAGTGGGTTTGGGTCTAGCGGAGTTGGTATGGGTCTAGCGGAGAGGGTTTGGGTCTCGCGGAGTGGGTTTGGGTGTAGCCGAGTGGGTTTGAGTCTAGCCGAGTGGGTGAGGGTCTAGCCGAGTGGGTTTGGGTCTAGCCGAGTGGGTTTGGGTCCAGCCGAGTGGGTTTGGGTCTTGCCGAGTGGGTTTGGGTCTAGCCGAGTGGGTTTGGGTCTAGCCGATTGGGTTTGGGTCTAGCCGAGTGGGTTTGGGTCTAGCCGAGTGGGTTTGGGTCTAGCCGAGTGGGTTTGAGTCTAGCCGAGTGGGTTTGGGTCTAGCCGAGTGGGTTTGGGTCTAGCCGAGTGGGTTTGGGTCTAGCCGAGTGGGCTTGGGTCTAGCCAAGTGGGTTTGGGTCTAGCCGAGTGGGTGTGGGTCTAGCCGAGTGGGTTTGGGTCTAGCCGAGTGGGTTTGGGTCTAGCCGATTGTGTTTGGGTCTAGCCGAGTGAGTTTGGGTCTAGCCGAGTGGGTCTGGGTCTAGCCGAGTGGGCTTGGGTCTAGCCGAGTGGGCTTGGGTCTAGCCAAGTGGGTTTGGGTCTAGCCGAGTGGGTTTGGGTCTAGCCGAGTGGGTTTGGGTCTGGCCGAGTGGGTTTGGGTCTAGCCGAGTGGGTTTGGGTCTAGCCGAGTGGGTTTGGGTCTAGCCGAGTGGGTTTGGGTCTAGCCGAGTTAGTTTGGCTGTAGCCGAGTTAGTTTGGGTCTAGACGATCGGGTTTGGGTGTAGCCGAGTGGGTTTGGATCCAGCCGAGTAGGTTTGGGTCTAGCCGAGTGGGTTTGGGCTCAGCCGAGTGGGTTTGGGTCTAGCGGAGTTGGTATGGGTCTAGCGGAGAGGGTTTGGGTCTAGCGGAGTGGGTTTGGGTGTAGCCGAGTGGGTTTGAGTCTAGCCGAGTGGGTTTCGGTCTACCCGAGTAGGTTTCGGTCTAGCCGAGTGGGTTTGAGTCTAGCCGAGTGGGTGTGGGTCTAGCCGAGTGGGTTTGGGTCTAGCCGAGTGGGTTTGTGTCTAGCCGCGTGGGTTTGGGTCTTGCCGAGTGGGTTTGGGTCTAGCCGAGTGGGTTTGGGTCTAGCCGAGTGGGCTTGGGTCTAGCCAAGTGGGTTTGGGTCTAGCCGAGTGGGTTTGGGTCTAGCCGAGTGGGTTTGGGTCTAGCCGAGTGGGTTTGGGTCTAGCTGAGTGGGTTTGCGTCTAGCCGAATGGGCTTGGGGGTATCCGAGTGGGTTAGGGTCCAGCCGAGTGGGTTTGTGTCTAGCTGAGTGGGTTTGGGTCTAGCCGAGTGGGTTTGGGTCTAGCCGAGTGGGTTTGAGTCTAGCCGAGTGGGTTTGGGTCTAGCCGAGTGGGTTTGGGTCTAGCCGAGTGGGTTTGGGTCTAGCCGAGTGGGCTTGGGTCTAGCCAAGTGGGTTTGGGTCTAGCCGAGTGGGTGTGGGTCTAGCCGAGTGGGTTTGGGTCTAGCCGAGTGGGTTTGGGTCTAGCCGATTGTGTTTGGGTCTAGCCGAGTGAGTTTGGGTCTAGCCGAGTGGGTCTGGGTCTAGCCGAGTGGGCTTGGGTCTAGCCGAGTGGGCTTGGGTCTAGCCAAGTGGGTTTGGGTCTAGCCGAGTGGGTTTGGGTCTAGCCGAGTGGGTTTGGGTCTGGCCGAGTGGGTTTGGGTCTAGCCGAGTGGGTTTGGGTCTAGCCGAGTGGGTTTGGGTCTAGCCGAGTGGGTTTGGGTCTAGCCGAGTTAGTTTGGCTGTAGCCGAGTTAGTTTGGGTCTAGACGATGGGGTTTGGGTGTAGCCGAGTGGGTTTGGATCCAGCCGAGTAGGTTTGGGTCTAGCCGAGTGGGTTTGGGCTCAGCCGAGTGGGTTTGGGTCTAGCGGAGTTGGTATGGGTCTAGCGGAGAGGGTTTGGGTCTAGCGGAGTGGGTTTGGGTGTAGCCGAGTGGGTTTGAGTCTAGCCGAGTGGGTTTCGGTCTACCCGAGTAGGTTTCGGTCTAGCCGAGTGGGTTTGAGTCTAGCCGAGTGGGTGTGGGTCTAGCCGAGTGGGTTTGGGTCTAGCCGAGTGGGTTTGTGTCTAGCCGCGTGGGTTTGGGTCTTGCCGAGTGGGTTTGGGTCTAGCCGAGTGGGTTTGGGTCTAGCCGAGTGGGCTTGGGTCTAGCCAAGTGGGTTTGGGTCTAGCCGAGTGGGTTTGGGTCTAGCCGAGTGGGTTTGGGTCTAGCCGAGTGGGTTTGGGTCTAGCCGAGTGGGTTTGCGTCTAGCCGAATGGGCTTGGGTGTATCCGAGTGGGTTAGGGTCCAGCCGAGTGGGTTTGTGTCTAGCCGAGTGGGTTTGGGTCTAGCCGAGTGGGTTTCGGTCTAGCCGAGTGGGTTTGGGTCTAGCCGAGTGGGTTTGGGTCTAGCCGAGTGGGTTTCGGACTAGCCGAGTGGGTTTGGGTCTAGCCGAGTGGGTTTGGGTTTAGCCGAGTGGGTTTGGGTCTAGCCGTGTTAGTTTGGCTGTAGCCGAGATAGTTTGGGTCTAGACGATCGGGTTTGGGTGTAGCCGAGTGGGTTTTGGTCTAGCCGAGTCGGTTTGGGTCTAGCCGAGTGGGTTTGGGTCTAGCCAAGTGGGTTTGAGTCTAGCCGAGTGGGTTTGGGTCTTGCCGAGTGGGTTTGGGTCTAGCCGAGTGGGTTTGGGTCTAGCCGAGTCGGTTTGGGTCTAGCCGAGTCGGTTTGGGTCTAGCCGAGTGGGTTTCGGTCTAGCCGAGTGGGTTTGAGTCTAGCCGAGTGGGTTTGGGTCTAGCCGAGTCGGTTTGGGTCTAGCCGAGTGGGTTTGGGTCTAGCCGAGTGGGCTTGGGTCTAGCCGAGTGGGTTTGGGTCTAGCCGAGTGGGTTTGGGTCTAGCCGAGTGGGTGTGGGTGTAGCCGAGTGGGTTTGGGTCTAGCCGAGTGGGTTTGGGTCTAGCCGATTATGTTTGGGTCTAGCCGAGTGAGTTAGGGGCTAGCCGAGTGGGTTTGGGTCTAGCCGAGTGGGTTTGGGTCTAGCCGATTCGGTTTGGGTCTAGCCGAGTGGGTTTGGGTCTAGCCGAGTGGGATTGGGTCGAGCCGAGTGGGTTTGGGTCTAGCCGAGTGGGTTTGGGTATAGCCGAGTGGGTTTGGGTCTAGCCGAGGGGGTTTGGGTCTAGCCGAGTGGGTTTGGGTCTAGCCGAGTCGGTTTGGGTCTAGCCGAGTGGGTTTGGGTCTAGCCGTGTGGGCTTGGGTCTAGCCGAGTGGGTTTGGGTCTAGCCGAGTGGGTTTGGGTCTAGCCGAGTGGGTGTGGGTCTAGCCGAGTGGGTTTGGGTGTAGCCGAGTGGGTTTGGGTCTAGCCGATTATGTTTGGGTCTAGCCGAGTGAGTTTGGGTCTAGCCGAGTGGGTTTGGGTCTAGCCGAGTGGGTTTGGGTCTAGCCGATTCGGTTTGTGTCTAGCCGAGTGGGTTTGGGTCTAGCCGAGTGGGTTTGGGTCTAGCCGATTGGGTTTGGGTCTAGCCGAGTGGGTTTGCAAGTAGCCGAGTGGGTTTGGGTCTAGCCGAGTGTGTTTGGGTTTAGCCGAGTGGGTTTGGTCTAGCCGAGTGGGTTTGGGTCCAGCCGATTGGGTTTGGGTGTAGCCGAGTGGGTTTGGGTGTAGCCGAGTGGGTTTGGGTCTAGCCGAGTGGGATTGGGTCGAGCCGAGTGGGTTTGGGTCTAGCCGAGTGGGTTTGGGTATAGCCGAGTGGGTTTGGGTCTAGCCGAGGGGGTTTGGGTCTAGCCGAGTGGGTTTGGGTCTAGTCGTGTGGGTTTGGGTCTAGCCAAGTGGGTTTGGGTCTAGCCGAGTGGGTTTGGGTCTAGCCGAGTGGGTTTGGGTCTAGCCGAGTGGGTTTGGGTCTAGCCGAGTCGGATTGCATCTAGCCGAGTGGGTTTGGGTCTAGCCGAGTCGGTTGTGGTCTAGCCGAGTGGGTTTGGGTCTAGCCGAGTGGGTTTGGGTCTAGCCGAGTGGGTTTGGGTCTAGCCGAGTGGGCTTGGGTCTCGCCGAGCGGGTTTGGGTCTAGCCGAGTGTGTTTGCGTGTGGCCGAGTGGGTTTGGGTCTAGCAGAGTGGGTTTGGGTCTAGCCGAGTGGGTTTGGGTCTAGCCGAGTGTGTTTGGGTTTAGCCGAGTGGGTTTGGGTCTAGCCGAGTGGGTTTGGGTCTAGCTGATTGGGTTTGGGTCTAGCCGAGTGGGTTTGGGTCTAGCCGAGTCGGTTTGGGTCTAGCCGAGTGCGTTTGGGTCTAGCCGATTGGGTTTGGGTCTAGCCGAGTCGGTTTGGGTCTAGTCGAGTGGGTTTGGTTCTAGCCGAGTGGGTTTGAGTCTAGCCGAGTGGGTTTGGGTCTAGCCGAGTGGGTTTAGGTATAGCAGAGTGGGTTTGGGTCTAGCCGAGTGAGCTTGGGTCTAGCCGAGTGGGTTTGGGTCTAGCCGAGTGGGTTTGGGTGTAGCCGAGTGGGTTTGGGTCTAGCCGAGTGGGTTTGGGTCTAGCCGAGTGGGTTTGGGTCTAGCCGAGTGGGCTTGGGTGTAGCCGAGTGGGCTTGGGTCTAGCCAAGTGGGTTTGGGTCTAGCCGAGTGGGTTTGGGTCTAGCCGAGTGGGTTTGGATCTAGCCGGGTGGGTTTGGGTCTAGCCGAGTGGGTTTGGGTCTAGCCGAGTGGGTTTGGATCTTGCCGAGTGGGTTTGGGTCTAGCTGAGTGGGTTTGCGTCTAGCCGAATGGGCTTGGGTCTATCCGAGTGGGTTTGGGTCTAGCCGAGTGGGTTTGGGTCTCGCTGAGTGGGTTTGGGTCCAGCCGAGTGGGTTTCAGTCTAGCCGAGTGGGTTTGGGTCTAGCCGAGTGGGTTTGGGTCTAGCCGAGTGGGTTTGGGTCTAGCCGAGTGGGTTTCGGTCTAGCCGAGTGGGTTTTGGGTCTAGCCGAGTGGGTTTGGTTTTAGCCGTGTGGGTTTGGGTCTAGCCGAGTTAGTTTGGCTGTAGCCGAGTTAGTTTGGGTCTAGACGATCGGGTTTGGGTCTAGCCGAGTGGGTTTGGGTCTAGCCGATTCGGTTTGGGTCTAGCCGAGTGGGTTTGGGTCTAGCCGAGTGGGTTTGGGTCTAGCCGATTGGGTTTGGGTCTAGCCGAGTGGGTTTGCAAGTAGCCGAGTGGGTTTGGGTCTAGCCGAGTGTGTTTGGGTTTAGCCGAGTGGGTTTGGTCTAGCCGAGTGGGTTTGCGTCCAGCCGATTGGGTTTGGGTGTAGCCGAGTGGGTTTGGGTGTAGCCGAGTGGGTTTGGGTCTAGCCGAGTGGGATTGGGTCGAGCCGAGTGGGTTTGGGTCTAGCCGAGTGGGTTTGGGTATAGCCGAGTGGGTTTGGGTCTAGCCGAGGGGGTTTGGGTCTAGCCGAGTGGGTTTGGGTCTAGTCGTGTGGGTTTGGGTCTAGCCAAGTGGGTTTGGGTCTAGCCGAGTGGGTTTGGGTCTAGCCGAGTGGGTTTGGGTCTAGCCGAGTGGGTTTGGGTCTAGCCGAGTCGGATTGCATCTAGCCGAGTGGGTTTGGGTCTAGCCGAGTCGGTTGGGGTCTAGCCGAGTGGGTTTGGGTCTAGCCGAGTGGGTTTGGGTCTAGCCGAGTGGGTTTGGGTCTAGCCGAGTGGGCTTGGGTCTCGCCGAGCGGGTTTGGGTCTAGCCGAGTGTGTTTGCGTGTGGCCGAGTGGGTTTGGGTCTAGCAGAGTGGGTTTGGGTCTAGCCGAGTGGGTTTGGGTCTAGCCGAGTGTGTTTGGGTTTAGCCGATTGGGTTTGGGTCTAGCCGAGTGGGTTTGGGTCTAGCTGATTGGGTTTGGGTCTAGCCGAGTGGGTTTGGGTCTAGCCGAGTCGGTTTGGGTCTAGCCGAGTGCGTTTGGGTCTAGCCGATTGGGTTTGGGTCTAGCCGAGTCGGTTTGGGTCTAGTCGAGTGGGTTTGGTTCTAGCCGAGTGGGTTTGAGTCTAGCCGAGTGGGTTTGGGTCTAGCCGAGTGGGTTTAGGTATAGCAGAGTGGGTTTGGGTCTAGCCGAGTGAGCTTGGGTCTAGCCGAGTGGGTTTGGGTCTAGCCGAGTGGGTTTGGGTGTAGCCGAGTGGGTTTGGGTCTAGCCGAGTGGGTTTGGGTCTAGCCGAGTGGGTTTGCATCTAGCCGAGTGGGTTTGGGTCTAGCCGAGTGTGTTTGGGTCTAGCCTAGTGGGTGTGGGTCTAGCCGAATGGGTTTGGGTCTAGCCGAGTGGGCTTGGGTGTAGCCGAGTGGGCTTGGGTCTAGCCAAGTGGGTTTGGGTCTAGCCGAGTGGGTTTGGGTCTAGCCGAGTGGGTTTGGATCTAGCCGGGTGGGTTTGGGTCTAGCCGAGTGGGTTTGGGTCTAGCCGAGTGGGTTTGGGTCTTGCCGAGTGGGTTTGGGTCTAGCTGAGTGGGTTTGCGTCTAGCCGAATGGGCTTGGGTCTATCCGAGTGGGTTTGGGTCTAGCCGAGTGGGTTTGGGTCTCGCTGAGTGGGTTTGGGTCTAGCCGAGTGGGTTTCAGTCTAGCCGAGTGGGTTTGGGTCTAGCCGAGTGGGTTTGGGTCTAGCCGAGTGGGTTTGGGTCTAGCCGAGTGGGTTTCGGTCTAGCCGTGTGGGTTTTGGGTCTAGCCGAGTGGGTTTGGTTTTAGCCGAGTGGGTTTGGGTCTAGCCGAGTTAGTTTGGCTGTAGCCGAGTTAGTTTGGGTCTAGACGATCGGGTTTGGGTCTAGCCGAGTGGGTTTGGGTCTAGCCGAGTGGGTTTGGGTCTAGCCGAGTGGGTTTGGGTTTAGCCGAGTGGGTTTGGGTCTAGCGGAGTTGGTATGGGTCTAGCGGAGAGGGTTTGGGTCTAGCGGAGTGGGTTTGGGTGTAGCCGAGTGGGTTTGGGTTTAGCCGAGTGGGTTTGGGTCTAGCGGAGTTGGTATGGGTCTAGCGGAGAGGGTTTGGGTCTAGCCGACTGGGTTTGTGTCTAGCCGAGTGGGTTTGGCTCTTGCCGAGTGGGTTTGGGTCTAGCCGAGTGGGTTTGGGTCTAGCCGAGTGGGTTTGGGTCTAGCCGAGTGGGTGTGGGTCTAGCCGAATGGGTTTGGGTCTAGCCGAGTGGGCTTGGGTCTAGCCGAGTGGGCTTGGGTCTAGCCAAGTGGGTTTGGGTCTAGCCGAGTGGGTTTGGGTCTAGCCGAGTGGGTTTGGGTCTAGCCGGGTGGGTTTGTGTCTAGACGAGTGGGTTTGGGCCTAGCCGAGTGGGTGTGGGTCTAGCCGAGTGGGTTTGGGTCTAGCCGAGTGGGTTTGCGTCTAGCCGAATGGGCTTGGGTCTATCCGAGTGGGTTTGGGTCTAGCCGAGTGGGTTTGTGTCTAGCCGAGTGGGTTTGGGTGTAGGCGATTGGGTTTGGGTCTAGCCGAGTGGGTTTGGGTCTAGCCAAGTGGGTTTGGGTCTAGCCGATTGGGTTTGGGTCTAGCCGAGTGGGTTTGGGTCTAGCCGAGTCGGTTTGGGTCTAGCCGAGTGGGTTTGGGTGTAGCCGAGTGGGTTTGGGTCTAGCCGAGTGGGTTTGGGTCTAGCCGAGTGGGTTTGCATCTAGCCGAGTGTGTTTGGGTCTAGCCGAGTGGGTGTGGGTCTAGCCGAATGGGTTTGGGTCTAGCCGTGTGGGCTTGGGTGTAGCCGAGTGGGCTTGGGTCTAGCCAAGTGGGTTTGGGTCTAGCCGAGTGGGTTTGGGTCTAGCCGAGTGCGTTTGGGTCTAGCCGGGTGGGTTTGGGTCTAGCCGAGTGGGTTTGGGTCTAGCCGAGTGGGTTTGGGTCTAGCCGAGTGGGCTTGGGTCTAGCCTAGTGGGTTTGCGTCTAGCCGAATGGGCTTGGGTCTATCCGAGTGGGTTTGGGTCTAGCCGAGTGGGTTTGTGTCTAGCCGAGTGGGTTTGTGTCTAGCCGAGTGTGTTTGGGTCTAGCCGAGTGGGTTTGGGTCTAGCCGAGTGGGTTTGGGTCTAGCCGAGTGGGTTTGGGTCTAGCCGAGTGGGTTTGGGTCTAGCCGAGTGGGTTTGGGTCTAGCTGATTGGGTTTGGGTCTAGCCGAGTGGGTTTGGGTCTAGCCGAGTGGGTTTGGGTCTAGCCGATTGGGTTTGGGTCTAGCCGAGTGGGTTTGGGTCTAGCCGAGTCGGTTTGGGTCTAGCCGAGTGGGTTTGGGTCTAGCCGATTGGGTTTGGGTCTAGCCGGGTCGGTTTGGGTCTAGCCGAGTGGGTTTGGTTCTAGCCGAGTGGGTTTGAGTCTAGCCGAGTGGGTTTGGGTCTAGCCGAGTGGGTTTGGGTCTAGCCGAGTGGGTTTAGGTCTAGCCGAGTGGGTTTGGGTCTAGCCGAGTGGGCTTGGGTCTAGCCGAGTGGGTTTGGGTCTAGCCGAGTGGGTTTGGGTGTAGCCGAGTGGGTTTGGGTCTAGCCGAGTGGGTTTGGGTCCAGCCGAGTGGGTTTGCATCTAGCCGAGTGGGTTTGGGTCTAGCCTAGTGTGTTTGGGTCTAGCCGAGTGGGTGTGGGTCTAGCCGAATGGGTTTGGGTCTAGCCGAGTGGGCTTGGGTGTAGCCGAGTGGGCTTGGGTCTAGCCAAGTGGGTTTGGGTCTAGCCGAGTGGGTTTGGGTCTGGCCGAGTGGGTTTGGGTCTAGCCGGGTGGGTTTGGGTCTAGCCGAGTGGGTTTGGGTCTAGCCGAGTGGGTTTGGGTCTAGCCGAGTGGGTTTGGGTGTAGCTGAGTGGGTTTGCTTCTAGCCGAATGGGCTTGGGTCTATCCGAGTGGGTTTGGGTCTGGCCGAGTGGGTTTGTGTCTAGCCGAGTGGGTTTGGGTCTAGCCGAGTGGGTTTCAGTCTAGCCGAGTGGGTTTGGGTCTAGCCGAGTGCGTTTGGGTCTAGCCGGGTGGGTTTGGGTCTAGCCGAGTGGGTTTGGGTCTAGCCGAGTGGGTTTGGGTCTAGCCGAGTGGGCTTGGGTCTAGCCTAGTGGGTTTGCGTCTAGCCGAATGGGCTTGGGTCTATCCGAGTGGGTTTGGGTCTAGCCGAGTGGGTTGGGGTCTAGCCGAGTGGGTTTGGGTCTAGCCGAGTGGGTTTGGGTCTAGCCGATTGGGTTTGGGTCTAGCCGAGTGGGTTTGCACGTAGCCGAGTGGGTTTGGGTCTAGCCGAGTGTGTTTGGGTTTAGCCGAGTGGGTTTGGTCTAGCCGAGTGGGTTTGGGTCCAGCCGATTGGGTTTGGGTGTAGCCGAGTGGGTTTGGGTGTAGCCGAGTGGGTTTGGGTCTAGCCGAGTGGGATTGGGTGTAGCCGAGTGGGTTTGGGTCTAGCCGAGTGGGTTTGGGTATAGCCGAGTGGGTTTGGGTCTAGCCGAGGGGGTTTGGGTCTAGCCGAGTGGGTTTGGGTCTAGTCGTGTGGGTTTGGGTCTAGCCAAGTGGGTTTGGGTCTAGCCGAGTGGGTTTGGGTCTAGCCGAGTGGGTTTGGGTCTAGCCGAGTGGGTTTGGGTCTAGCCGAGTCGGATTGCATCTAGCCGAGTGGGTTTGGGTCTAGCCGAGTCGGTTGGGGTCTAGCCGAGTGGGTTTGGGTCTAGCCGAGTGGGTTTGGGTCTAGCCGAGTGGGTTTGGGTCTAGCCGAGTGGGCTTGGGTCTCGCCGAGCGGGTTTGGGTCTAGCCGAGTGTGTTTGCGTGTGGCCGAGTGGGTTTGGGTCTAGCAGAGTGGGTTTGGGTCTAGCCGAGTGGGTTTGGGTCTAGCCGAGTGTGTTTGGGTTTAGCCGATTGGGTTTGGGTCTAGCCGAGTGGGTTTGGGTCTAGCTGATTGGGTTTGGGTCTAGTCGAGTGGGTTTGGTTCTAGCCGAGTGGGTTTGGTTCTAGCCGAGTGGGTTTGAGTCTAGCCGAGTGGGTTTGGGTCTAGCCGAGTGGGTTTAGGTATAGCAGAGTGGGTTTGGGTCTAGCCGAGTGAGCTTGGGTCTAGCCGAGTGGGTTTGGGTCTAGCCGAGTGGGTTTGGGTCTAGCCGAGTGCGTTTGGGTCTAGCCGGGTGGGTTTGGGTCTAGCCGAGTGGGTTTGGGTCTAGCCGAGTGGGTTTGGGTCTAGCCGAGTGGGCTTGGGTCTAGCCTAGTGGGTTTGCGTCTAGCCGAATGGGCTTGGGTCTATCCGAGTGGGTTTGGGTCTAGCCGAGTGGGTTGGGGTCTAGCCGAGTGGGTTTGGGTCTAGCCGAGTGGGTTTGGGTCTAGCCGATTGGGTTTGGGTCTAGCCGAGTGGGTTTGCACGTAGCCGAGTGGGTTTGGGTCTAGCCGAGTGTGTTTGGGTTTAGCCGAGTGGGTTTGGTCTAGCCGAGTGGGTTTGGGTCCAGCCGATTGGGTTTGGGTGTAGCCGAGTGGGTTTGGGTGTAGCCGAGTGGGTTTGGGTCTAGCCGAGTGGGATTGGGTGTAGCCGAGTGGGTTTGGGTCTAGCCGAGTGGGTTTGGGTATAGCCGAGTGGGTTTGGGTCTAGCCGAGGGGGTTTGGGTCTAGCCGAGTGGGTTTGGGTCTAGTCGTGTGGGTTTGGGTCTAGCCAAGTGGGTTTGGGTCTAGCCGAGTGGGTTTGGGTCTAGCCGAGTGGGTTTGGGTCTAGCCGAGTGGGTTTGGGTCTAGCCGAGTCGGATTGCATCTAGCCGAGTGGGTTTGGGTCTAGCCGAGTCGGTTGGGGTCTAGCCGAGTGGGTTTGGGTCTAGCCGAGTGGGTTTGGGTCTAGCCGAGTGGGTTTGGGTCTAGCCGAGTGGGCTTGGGTCTCGCCGAGCGGGTTTGGGTCTAGCCGAGTGTGTTTGCGTGTGGCCGAGTGGGTTTGGGTCTAGCAGAGTGGGTTTGGGTCTAGCCGAGTGGGTTTGGGTCTAGCCGAGTGTGTTTGGGTTTAGCCGATTGGGTTTGGGTCTAGCCGAGTGGGTTTGGGTCTAGCTGATTGGGTTTGGGTCTAGTCGAGTGGGTTTGGTTCTAGCCGAGTGGGTTTGGTTCTAGCCGAGTGGGTTTGAGTCTAGCCGAGTGGGTTTGGGTCTAGCCGAGTGGGTTTAGGTATAGCAGAGTGGGTTTGGGTCTAGCCGAGTGAGCTTGGGTCTAGCCGAGTGGGTTTGGGTCTAGCCGAGTGGGTTTGGGTGTAGCCGAGTGGGTTTGGGTCTAGCCGAGTGGGTTTGGGTCTAGCCGAGTGGGTTTGCATCTAGCCGAGTGGGTTTGGGTCTAGCCGAGTGTGTTTGGGTCTAGCCTAGTGGGTGTGGGTCTAGCCGAATGGGTTTGGGTCTAGCCGAGTGGGCTTGGGTGTAGCCGAGTGGGCTTGGGACTAGCCAAGTGGGTTTGGGTCTAGCCGAGTGGGTTTGGGTCTAGCCGAGTGGGTTTGGATCTAGCCGGGTGGGTTTGGGTCTAGCCGAGTGGGTTTGGGTCTAGCCGAGTGGGTTTGGATCTTGCCGAGTGGGTTTGGGTCTAGCCGAATGGGCTTGGGTCTATCCGAGTGGGTTTGGGTCTAGCCGAGTGGGTTTGGGTCTCGCTGAGTGGGTTTGGGTCTAGCCGAGTGGGTTTCAGTCTAGCCGAGTGGGTTTGGGTCTAGCCGAGTGGGTGTGGGTCTAGCCGAGTGGGTTTGGGTCTAGCCGAGTGGGTTTCGGTCTAGCCGTGTGGGTTTTGGGTCTAGCCGAGTGGGTTCGGTTTTAGCCGAGTGGGTTTGGGTCTAGCCGAGTTAGTGTGGCTGTAGCCGAGTTAGTTTGGGTCTAGACGATCGGGTTTGGGTCTAGCCGAGTGGGTTTGGGTCTAGCCGAGTGGGTTTGGGTCTAGCCGAGTGGGTTTGGGTTTAGCCGAGTGGGTTTGCATCTAGCCGAGTGTGTTTGGGTCTAGCCGAGTGGGTGTGGGTCTAGCCGAATGGGTTTGGGTCTAGCCGTGTGGGCTTGGGTGTAGCCGAGTGGGCTTGGGTCTAGCCAAGTGGGTTTGGGTCTAGCCGAGTGGGTTTGGGTCTAGCCGAGTGCGTTTGGGTCTAGCCGGGTGGGTTTGGGTCTAGCCGAGTGGGTTTGGGTCTAGCCGAGTGGGTTTGGGTCTAGCCGAGTGGGCTTGGGTCTAGCCTAGTGGGTTTGCGTCTAGCCGAATGGGCTTGGGTCTATCCGAGTGGGTTTGGGTCTAGCCGAGTGGGTTTGTGTCTAGCCGAGTGGGTTTGGGTCTAGCCGAGTGTGTTTGGGTCTAGCCGAGTGGGTTTGGGTCTAGCCGAGTGGGTTTGGGTCTAGCCGAGTGGGTTTGGGTCTAGCCGAGTGGGTTTGGGTCTAGCCGAGTGGGTTTGGGTCTAGCCGATTGGGTTTGGGTCTAGCCGAGTGGGTTTGGGTCTAGCCGAGTGGGTTTGGGTCTAGCCGATTGGGTTTGGGTCTAGCCGAGTGGGTTTGGGTCTAGCCGAGTCGGTTTGGGTCTAGCCGAGTGGGTTTGGGTCTAGCCGATTGGGTTTGGGTCTAGCCGGGTCGGTTTGGGTCTAGCCGAGTGGGTTTGGTTATAGCCGAGTGGGTTTGAGTCTAGCCGAGTGGGTTTGGGTCTAGCCGAGTGGGTTTGGGTCTAGCCGAGTGGGTTTAGGTCTAGCCGAGTGGGTTTGGGTCTAGCCGAGTGGGCTTGGGTCTAGCCGAGTGGGTTTGGGTCTAGCCGAGTGGGTTTGGGTGTAGCCGAGTGGGTTTGGGTCTAGCCGAGTGGGTTTGGGTCCAGCCGAGTGGGTTTGCATCTAGCCGAGTGGGTTTGGGTCTAGCCGAGTGTGTTTGGGTCTAGCCGAGTGGGTGTGGGTCTAGCCGAATGGGTTTGGGTCTAGCCGAGTGGGCTTGGGTGTAGCCGAGTGGGCTTGGGTCTAGCCAAGTGGGTTTGGGTCTAGCCGAGTGGGTTTGGGTCTGGCCGAGTGGGTTTGGGTCTAGCCGGGTGGGTTTGGGTCTAGCCGAGTGGGTTTGGGTCTAGCCGAGTGGGTTTGGGTCTAGCCGAGTGGGTTTGGGTGTAGCTGAGTGGGTTTGCTTCTAGCCGAATGGGCTTGGGTCTATCCGAGTGGGTTTGGGTCTGGCCGAGTGGGTTTGTGTCTAGCCGAGTGGGTTTGGGTCTAGCCGAGTGGGTTTCAGTCTAGCCGAGTGGGTTTGGGTCTAGCCGAGTGCGTTTGGGTCTAGCCGGGTGGGTTTGGGTCTAGCCGAGTGGGTTTGGGTCTAGCCGAGTGGGTTTGGGTCTAGCCGAGTGGGCTTGGGTCTAGCCTAGTGGGTTTGCGTCTAGCCGAATGGGCTTGGGTCTATCCGAGTGGGTTTGGGTCTAGCCGAGTGGGTTTGTGTCTAGCCGAGTGGGTTTGGGTCTAGCCGAGTGTGTTTGGGTCTAGCCGAGTGGGTTTGGGTCTAGCCGAGTGGGTTTGGGTCTAGCCGAGTGGGTTTGGGTCTAGCCGAGTTAGTGTGGCTGTAGCCAAGTTAGTTTGGGTCTAGACGATCGGGTTTGGGTCTAGCCGAGTGGGTTTGGGTCTAGCCGAGTGGGTTTGTGTCTAGCCGAGTGGGTTTGGGTTTAGCCGAGTGGGTTTGCATCTAGCCGAGTGTGTTTGGGTCTAGCCGAGTGGGTGTGGGTCTAGCCGAATGGGTTTGGGTCTAGCCGTGTGGGCTTGGGTGTAGCCGAGTGGGCTTGGGTCTAGCCAAGTGGGTTTGGGTCTAGCCGAGTGGGTTTGCGTCTAGCCGAGTGCGTTTGGGTCTAGCCGGGTGGGTTTGGGTCTAGCCGAGTGGGTTTGGGTCTAGCCGAGTGGGTTTGGGTCTAGCCGAGTGGGCTTGGGTCTAGCCTAGTGGGTTTGCGTCTAGCCGAATGGGCTTGGGTCTATCCGAGTGGGTTTGGGTCTAGCCGAGTGGGTTTGTGTCTAGCCGAGTGGGTTTGGGTCTAGCCGAGTGTGTTTGGGTCTAGCCGAGTGGGTTTGGGTCTAGCCGAGTGGGTTTGGGTCTAGCCGAGTGGGTTTGGGTCTAGCCGAGTGGGTTTGGGTCTAGCCGAGTGGGTTTGGGTCTAGCCGATTGGGTTTGGGTCTAGCCGAGTGGGTTTGGGTCTAGCCGAGTGGGTTTCGGTCTAGCCGATTGGGTTTGGGTCTAGCCGAGTGGGTTTGGGTCTAGCCGAGTCGGTTTGGGTCTAGCCGAGTGGGTTTGGGTCTAGCCGATTGGGTTTGGGTCTAGCCGGGTCGGTTTGGGTCTAGCCGAGTGGGTTTGGTTCTAGCCGAGTGGGTTTGAGTCTAGCCGAGTGGGTTTGGGTCTAGCCGAGTGGGTTTGGGTCTAGCCGAGTGGGTTTAGGTCTAGCCGAGTGGGTTTGGGTCTAGCCGAGTGGGCTTGGGTCTAGCCGAGTGGGTTTGGGTCTAGCCGAGTGGGTTTGGGTGTAGCCGAGTGGGTTTGGGTCTAGCCGAGTGGGTTTGGGTCCAGCCGAGTGGGTTTGCATCTAGCCGAGTGGGTTTGGGTCTAGCCGAGTGTGTTTGGGTCTAGCCGAGTGGGTGTGGGTCTAGCCGAATGGGTTTGGGTCTAGCCGAGTGGGCTTGGGTGTAGCCGAGTGGGCTTGGGTCTAGCCAAGTGGGTTTGGGTCTAGCCGAGTGGGTTTGGGTCTGGCCGAGTGGGTTTGGGTCTAGCCGGGTGGGTTTGGGTCTAGCCGAGTGGGTTTGGGTCTAGCCGAGTGGGTTTGGGTCTAGCCGAGTGGGTTTGGGTGTAGCTGAGTGGGTTTGCTTCTAGCCGAATGGGCTTGGGTCTATCCGAGTGGGTTTGGGTCTGGCCGAGTGGGTTTGTGTCTAGCCGAGTGGGTTTGGGTCTAGCCGAGTGGGTTTCAGTCTAGCCGAGTGGGTTTGGGTCTAGCCGAGTGCGTTTGGGTCTAGCCGGGTGGGTTTGGGTCTAGCCGAGTGGGTTTGGGTCTAGCCGAGTGGGTTTGGGTCTAGCCGAGTGGGCTTGGGTCTAGCCTAGTGGGTTTGCGTCTAGCCGAATGGGCTTGGGTCTATCCGAGTGGGTTTGGGTCTAGCCGAGTGGGTTTGTGTCTAGCCGAGTGGGTTTGGGTCTAGCCGAGTGGGTTTGGGTCTAGCCGAGTGGGTTTGGGTCTAGCCGAGTGGGTTTGGGTCTAGCCGATTGGGTTTGGGTCTAGCCGAGTGGGTTTGGGTCTAGCCGAGTGGGTTTGGGTCTAGCCGATTGGGTTTGGGTCTAGCCGAGTGGGTTTGGGTCTAGCCGAGTCGGTTTGGGTCTAGCCGAGTGGGTTTGGGTCTAGCCGATTGGGTTTGGGTCTAGCCGGGTCGGTTTGGGTCTAGCCGAGTGGGTTTGGTTCTAGCCGAGTGGGTTTGAGTCTAGCCGAGTGGGTTTGGGTCTAGCCGAGTGGGTTTGGGTCTAGCCGAGTGGGTTTAGGTCTAGCCGAGTGGGTTTGGGTCTAGCCGAGTGGGCTTGGGTCTAGCCGAGTGGGTTTGGGTCTAGCCGAGTGGGTTTGGGTGTAGCCGAGTGGGTTTGGGTCTAGCCGAGTGGGTTTGGGTCCAACCGAGTGGGTTTGCATCTAGCCGAGTGGGTTTGGGTCTAGCCGAGTGTGTTTGGGTCTAGCCGAGTGGGTGTGGGTCTAGCCGAATGGGTTTGGGTCTAGCCGAGTGGGCTTGGGTGTAGCCGAGTGGGCTTGGGTCTAGCCAAGTGGGTTTGGGTCTAGCCGAGTGGGTTTGGGTCTGGCCGAGTGGGTTTGGGTCTAGCCGGGTGGGTTTGGGTCTAGCCGAGTGGGTTTGGGTCTAGCCGAGTGGGTTTGGGTCTAGCCGAGTGGGTTTGGGTGTAGCTGAGTGGGTTTGCTTCTAGCCGAATGGGCTTGGGTCTATCCGAGTGGGTTTGGGTCTGGCCGAGTGGGTTTGTGTCTAGCCGAGTGGGTTTGGGTCTAGCCGAGTGGGTTTCAGTCTAGCCGAGTGGGTTTGGGTCTAGCCGAGTGGGTTTGGGTCTAGCCGAGTGGGTTTGGGTCTAGCCGAGTGGGTTTGGGTCTAGCCGAGTGGGTTTGGGTCTAGCCGATTGGGTTTGGGTCTAGCCGAGTGGGTTTGGGTCTAGCCGAGTGGGTTTGGGTCTAGCCGATTGGGTTTGGGTCTAGCCGAGTGGGTTTGGGTCTAGCCGAGTCGGTTTGAGTCTAGCCGAGTGGGTTTGGGTCTAGCCGATTGGGTTTGGGTCTAGCCGAGTCGGTTTGGGTCTAGCCGAGTGGGTTTGGTTCTAGCCGAGTGGGTTTGAGTCTAGCCGAGTGGGTTTGGGTCTAGCCGAGTGGGTTTGGGTCTAGCCGAGTGGGTTTGGGTCTAGCCGAGTGGGTTTGTGTCTAGCCGAGTGGGTTTGGGTGTAGGCGAGTGGGTTTGGGTCGAGCCGAGTGGGTTTGGGTCTCGCTGAGTGGGTTTGGGTCTAGCCGAGTGGGTTTCAGTCTAGCCGAGTGGGTTTGGGTCTAGCCGAGTGGGTTTGGGTCTAGCCGAGTGGGTTTGGGTCTAGCCGAGTGGGTTTCGGTCTAGCCGTGTGGGTTTTGGGTCTAGCCGAGTGGGTTTGGTTTTAGCCGAGTGGGTTTGGGTCTAGCCGAGTTAGTTTGGCTGTAGCCGAGTTAGTTTGAGTCTAGACGATCGGGTTTGGGTCTAGCCGAGTGGGTTTGGGTCTAGCCGAGTGGGTTTGGGTCTACCCGAGTGGGTTTGGGTTTAGCCGAGTGGGTTTGGGTCTAGCGGAGTTGGTATGGGTCTAGCGGAGAGGGTTTGGGTCTAGCGGAGTGGGTTTGGGTGTAGCCGAGTGGGTTTGGGTTTAGCCGAGTGGGTTTGGGTCTAGCGGAGTTGGTATGGGTCTAGCGGAGAGGGTTTGGGTCTAGCCGACTGGGTTTGTGTCTAGCCGAGTGGGTTTGGCTCTTGCCGAGTGGGTTTGGGTCTAGCCGAGTGGGTTTGGGTCTAGCCGAGTGGGTTTGGGTCTAGCCGAGTGGGCTTGGGTCTAGCCGAGTGGGCTTGGGTCTAGCCAAGTGGGTTTGGGTCTAGCCGAGTGGGTTTGGGTCTAGCCGAGTGGGTTTGGGTCTAGCCGGGTGGGTTTGTGTCTAGACGAGTGGGTTTGGGCCTAGCCGAGTGGGTGTGGGTCTAGCCGAGTGGGTTTGGGTCTAGCCGAGTGGGTTTGCGTCTAGCCGAATGGGCTTGGGTCTATCCGAGTGGGTTTGGGTCTAGCCGAGTGGGTTTGTGTCTAGCCGAGTGGGTTTGGGTGTAGGCGATTGGGTTTGGGTCTCGCCGAGTGGGTTTGGGTCTAGCCAAGTGGGTTTGGGTCTAGCCGATTGGGTTTGGGTCTAGCCGAGTGGGTTTGGGTCTAGCCGAGTCGGTTTGGGTCTAGCCGAGTGGGTTTGGGTGTAGCCGAGTGGGTTTGGGTCTAGCCGAGTGGGTTTGGGTCTAGCCGAGTGGGTTTGCATCTAGCCGAGTGTGTTTGGGTCTAGCCGAGTGGGTGTGGGTCTAGCCGAATGGGTTTGGGTCTAGCCGTGTGGGCTTGGGTGTAGCCGAGTGGGCTTGGGTCTAGCCAAGTGGGTTTGGGTCTAGCCGAGTGGGCTTGGGTCTAGCCGAGTGGGCTTGGGTCTAGCCAAGTGGGTTTGGGTCTAGCCGAGTGGGTTTGGGTCTAGCCGAGTGGGTTTGGGTCTAGCCGGGTGGGTTTGTGTCTAGACGAGTGGGTTTGGGCCTAGCCGAGTGGGTGTGGGTCTAGCCGAGTGGGTTTGGGTCTAGCCGAGTGGGTTTGCGTCTAGCCGAATGGGCTTGGGTCTATCCGAGTGGGTTTGGGTCTAGCCGAGTGGGTTTGTGTCTAGCCGAGTGGGTTTGGGTGTAGGCGATTGGGTTTGGGTCTAGCCGAGTGGGTTTGGGTCTAGCCAAGTGGGTTTGGGTCTAGCCGATTGGGTTTGGGTCTAGCCGAGTGGGTTTGGGTCTAGCCGTGTCGGTTTGGGTCTAGCCGAGTGGGTTTGGGTGTAGCCGAGTGGGTTTGGGTCTAGCCGAGTGGGTTTGGGTCTAGCCGAGTGGGTTTGCATCTAGCCAAGTGTGTTTGGGTCTAGCCGAGTGGGTGTGGGTCTAGCCGAATGGGTTTGGGTCTAGCCGTGTGGGCTTGGGTGTAGCCGAGTGGGCTTGGGTCTAGCCAAGTGGGTTTGGGTCTAGCCGAGTGGGTTTGGGTCTAGCCGAGTGCGTTTGGGTCTAGCCGGGTGGGTTTGGGTCTAGCCGAGTGGGTTTGGGTCTAGCCGAGTGGGTTTGGGTCTAGCCGAGTGGGTTTGTGTCTAGCCGAGTGGGTTTGGGTGTAGGCGAGTGGGTTTGGGTCTAGCCGAGTGGGTTTGGGTCTCGCTGAGTGGGTTTGGGTCTAGCCGAGTGGGTTTCAGTCTAGCCGAGTGGGCTTGGGTGTAGCCGAGTGGGCTTGGGTCTAGCCAAGTGGGTTTGGGTCTAGCCGAGTGGGTTTGGTTTTAGCCGAGTGGGTTTGGGTCTAGCCGAGTTAGTTTGGCTGTAGCCGAGTTAGTTTGAGTCTAGACGATCGGGTTTGGGTCTAGCCGAGTGGGTTTGGGTCTAGCCGAGTGGGTTTGGGTCTAGCCGAGTGGGTTTGGGTTTAGCCGAGTGGGTTTGGGTCTAGCGGAGTTGGTATGGGTCTAGCGGAGAGGGTTTGGGTCTAGCGGAGTGGGTTTGGGTGTAGCCGAGTGGGTTTGGGTTTAGCCGAGTGGGTTTGGGTCTAGCGGAGTTGGTATGGGTCTAGCGGAGAGGGTTTGGGTCTAGCCGACTGGGTTTGTGTCTAGCCGAGTGGGTTTGGCTCTTGCCGAGTGGGTTTGGGTCTAGCCGAGTGGGTTTGGGTCTAGCCGAGTGGGTTTGGGTCTAGCCGAGTGGGTGTGGGTCTAGCCGAATGGGTTTGGGTCTAGCCGAGTGGGCTTGGGTCTAGCCGAGTGGGCTTGGGTCTAGCCAAGTGGGTTTGGGTCTAGCCGAGTGGGTTTGGGTCTAGCCGAGTGGGTTTGGGTCTAGCCGGGTGGGTTTGTGTCTAGACGAGTGGGTTTGGGCCTAGCCGAGTGGGTGTGGGTCTAGCCGAGTGGGTTTGGGTCTAGCCGAGTGGGTTTGCGTCTAGCCGAATGGGCTTGGGTCTATCCGAGTGGGTTTGGGTCTAGCCGAGTGGGTTTGTGTCTAGCCGAGTGGGTTTGGGTGTAGGCGATTGGGTTTGGGTCTAGCCGAGTGGGTTTGGGTCTAGCCAAGTGGGTTTGGGTCTAGCCGATTGGGTTTGGGTCTAGCCGAGTGGGTTTGGGTCTAGCCGAGTCGGTTTGGGTCTAGCCGAGTGGGTTTGGGTGTAGCCGAGTGGGTTTGGGTCTAGCCGAGTGGGTTTGGGTCTAGCCGAGTGGGTTTGCATCTAGCCGAGTGTGTTTGGGTCTAGCCGAGTGGGTGTGGGTCTAGCCGAATGGGTTTGGGTCTAGCCGTGTGGGCTTGGGTGTAGCCGAGTGGGCTTGGGTCTAGCCAAGTGGGTTTGGGTCTAGCCGAGTGGGCTTGGGTCTAGCCGAGTGGGCTTGGGTCTAGCCAAGTGGGTTTGGGTCTAGCCGAGTGGGTTTGGGTCTAGCCGAGTGGGTTTGGGTCTAGCCGGGTGGGTTTGTGTCTAGACGAGTGGGTTTGGGCCTAGCCGAGTGGGTGTGGGTCTAGCCGAGTGGGTTTGGGTCTAGCCGAGTGGGTTTGCGTCTAGCCGAATGGGCTTGGGTCTATCCGAGTGGGTTTGGGTCTAGCCGAGTGGGTTTGTGTCTAGCCGAGTGGGTTTGGGTGTAGGCGATTGGGTTTGGGTCTAGCCGAGTGGGTTTGGGTCTAGCCAAGTGGGTTTGGGTCTAGCCGATTGGGTTTGGGTCTAGCCGAGTGGGTTTGGGTCTAGCCGTGTCGGTTTGGGTCTAGCCGAGTGGGTTTGGGTGTAGCCGAGTGGGTTTGGGTCTAGCCGAGTGGGTTTGGGTCTAGCCGAGTGGGTTTGCATCTAGCCGAGTGTGTTTGGGTCTAGCCGAGTGGGTGTGGGTCTAGCCGAATGGGTTTGGGTCTAGCCGTGTGGGCTTGGGTGTAGCCGAGTGGGCTTGGGTCTAGCCAAGTGGGTTTGGGTCTAGCCGAGTGGGTTTGGGTCTAGCCGAGTGCGTTTGGGTCTAGCCGGGTGGGTTTGGGTCTAGCCGAGTGGGTTTGGGTCTAGCCGAGTGGGTTTGGGTCTAGCCGAGTGGGCTTGGGTCTAGCCTAGTGGGTTTGCGTCTAGCCGAATGGGCTTGGGTCTATCCGAGTGGGTTTGGGTCTAGCCGAGTGGGTTTGTGTCTAGCCGAGTGGGTTTGGGCCTAGCCGAGTGTGTTTGGGTCTAGCCGAGTGGGTTTGGGTCTAGCCGAGTGGGTTTGGGTCTAGCCGAGTGGGTTTGGGTCTAGCCGAGTGGGTTTGGGTCTAGCCGAGTGGGTTTGGGTCTAGCCGATTGGGTTTGGGTCTAGCCGAGTGGGTTTGGGTCTAGCCGAGTGGGTTTGGGTCTAGCCGATTGGGTTTGGGTCTAGCCGAGTGGGTTTGGGTCTAGCCGAGTCGGTTTGGGTCTAGCCGAGTGGGTTTGGGTCTAGCCGATTGGGTTTGGGTCTAGCCGGGTCGGTTTGGGTCTAGCCGAGTGGGTTTGGTTCTAGCCGAGTGGGTTTGAGTCTAGCCGAGTGGGTTTGGGTCTAGCCGAGTGGGTTTGGGTCTAGCCGAGTGGGTTTAGGTCTAGCCGAGTGGGTTTGGGTCTAGCCGAGTGGGCTTGGGTCTAGCCGAGTGGGTTTGGGTCTAGCCGAGTGGGTTTGGGTGTAGCCGAGTGGGTTTGGGTCTAGCCGAGTGGGTTTGGGTCCAGCCGAGTGGGTTTGCATCTAGCCGAGTGGGTTTGGGTCTAGCCGAGTGTGTTTGGGTCTAGCCGAGTGGGTGTGGGTCTCGCCGAATGGGTTTGGGTCTAGCCGAGTGGGCTTGGGTGTAGCCGAGTGGGCTTGGGTCTAGCCAAGTGGGTTTGGGTCTAGCCGAGTGGGTTTGGGTCTGGCCGAGTGGGTTTGGGTCTAGCCGGGCGGGTTTGGGTCTAGCCGAGTGGGTTTGGGTCTAGCCGAGTGGGTTTGGGTCTAGCCGAGTGGGTTTGGGTGTAGCTGAGTGGGTTTGCTTCTAGCCGAATGGGCTTGGGTCTATCCGAGTGGGTTTGGGTGTGGCCGAGTGGGTTTGTGTCTAGCCGAGTGGGTTTGGGTCTAGCCGAGTGGGTTTCAGTCTAGCCGAGTGGGTTTGGGTCTAGCCGAGTGCGTTTGGGTCTAGCCGGGTGGGTTTGGGTCTAGCCGAGTGGGTTTGGGTCTAGCCGAGTGGGTTTGGGTCTAGCCGAGTGGGCTTGGGTCTAGCCTAGTGGGTTTGCGTCTAGCGGAATGGGCTTGGGTCTATCCGAGTGGGTTTGGGTCTAGCCGAGTGGGTTTGTGTCTAGCCGAGTGGGTTTGGGTCTAGCCGAGTGTGTTTGGGTCTAGCCGAGTGGGTTTGGGTCTAGCCGAGTGGGTTTGGGTCTAGCCGAGTGGGTTTGGGTCTAGCCGAGTGGGTTTGGCTCTAGCCGAGTGGGTTTGGGTCTAGCCGATTGGGTTTGGGTCTAGCCGAGTGGGTTTGGGTCTAGCCGAGTGGGTTTGGGTCTAGCCGATTGGGTTTGGGTCTAGCCGAGTGGGTTTGGGTCTAGCCGAGTCGGTTTGGGTCTAGCCGGGTGGGTTTGGGTCTAGCCGATTGGGTTTGGGTCTAGCCGGGTCGGTTTGGGTCTAGCCGAGTGGGTTTGGTTCTAGCCGAGTGGGTTTGAGTCTAGCCGAGTGGGTTTGGGTCTAGCCGAGTGGGTTTGGGTCTAGCCGTGTGGGTTTAGGTCTAGCCGAGTGGGTTTGGGTCTAGCCGAGTGGGCTTGGGTCTAGCCGAGTGGGTTTGGGTCTAGCCGAGTGGGTTTGGGTGTAGCCGAGTGGGTTTGGGTCTAGCCGAGTGGGTTTGGGTCCAGCCGAGTGGGTTTGCATCTAGCCGAGTGGGTTTGGGTCTAGCCGAGTGTGTTTGGGTCTAGCCGAGTGGGTGTGGGTCTAGCCGAATGGGTTTGGGTCTAGCCGAGTGGGCTTGGGTGTAGCCGAGTGGGCTTGGGTCTAGCCAAGTGGGTTTGGGTCTGGCCGAGTGGGTTTGGGTCTGGCCGAGTGGGTTTGGGTCTAGCCGGGTGGGTTTGGGTCTAGCCGAGTGGGTTTGGGTCTAGCCGAGTGGGTTTGGGTCTAGCCGAGTGGGTTTGGGTGTAGCTGAGTGGGTTTGCTTCTAGCCGAATGGGCTTGGGTCTATCCGAGTGGGTTTGGGTCTGGCCGAGTGGGTTTGTGTCTAGCCGAGTGGGTTTGGGTCTAGCCGAGTGGGTTTCAGTCTAGCCGAGTGGGTTTGGGTCTAGCCGAGTGGGTTTGGGTCTAGCCGAGTGGGTTTGGGTCTAGCCGAGTGGGTTTGGGTCTAGCCGAGTGGGTTTGGGTCTAGCCGAGTGTGTTTGTGTCTAGCCGAGTGGGTTTGGGTGTAGGCGAGTGGGTTTGGGTCTAGCCGAGTGGGTTTGGGTCTCGCTGAGTGGGTTTGGGTCTAGCCGAGTGGGTTTCAGTCTAGCCGAGTGGGTTTGGGTCTAGCCGAGTGGGTTTGGGTCTAGCCGAGTGGGTTTGGGTCTAGCCGAGTGGGTTTCGGTCTAGCCGTGTGGGTTTTGGGTCTAGCCGAGTGGGTTTGGTTTTAGCCGAGTGGGTTTGGGTCTAGCCGAGTTAGTTTGGCTGTAGCCGAGTTAGTTTGGGTCTAGACGATCGGGTTTGGGTCTAGCCGAGTGGGTTTGGGTCTAGCCGAGTGGGTTTGGGTCTAGCCGAGTGGGTTTGGGTTTAGCCGAGTGGGTTTGGGTCTAGCGGAGTTGGTATGGGTCTAGCGGAGAGGGTTTGGGTCTAGCGGAGTGGGTTTGGGTGTAGCCGAGTGGGTTTGGGTCTAGCGGAGTTGGTATGGGTCTAGCGGAGTTGGTATGGGTCTAGCGGAGAGGGTTTGGGTCTAGCGGAGTTGGTATGGGTCTAGCGGAGAGGGTTTGGGTCTAGCCGACTGGGTTTGTGTCTAGCCGAGTGGGTTTGGCTCTTGCCGAGTGGGTTTGGGTCTAGCCGAGTGGGTTTGGGTCTAGCCGAGTGGGTTTGGGTCTAGCCGAGTGGGTGTGGGTCTAGCCGAATGGGTTTGGGTCTAGCCGAGTGGGCTTGGGTCTAGCCGAGTGGGTTTGGGTCTAGCCGAGTGGGTTTGGGTCTAAACGGGTGGGTTTGTGTCTAGACGAGTGGGTTTGGGCCTAGCCGAGTGGGTGTGGGTCTAGCCGAGTGGGTTTGGGTCTAGCCGAGTGGGTTTGCGTCTAGCCGAATGGGCTTGGGTCTATCCTAGTGGGTTTGGGTCTAGCCGAGTGGGTTTGTGTCTAGCCGAGTGGGTTTGGGTGTAGGCGATTGGGTTTGGGTCTAGCCGAGTGGGTTTGGGTCTAGCCAAGTGGGTTTGGGTCTAGCCGATTGGGTTTGGGTCTAGCCGAGTGGGTTTGGGTCTAGCCGAGTCGGTTTGGGTCTAGCCGAGTGGGTTTGGGTGTAGCCGAGTGGGTTTGGGTCTAGCCGAGTGGGTTTGGGTCTAGCCGAGTGGGTTTGCATCTAGCCGAGTGTGTTTGGGTCTAGCCGAGTGGGTGTGGGTCTAGCCGAATGGGTTTGGGTCTAGCCGTGTGGGCTTGGGTGTAGCCGAGTGGGCTAGGGTCTAGCCAAGTGGGTTTGGGTCTAGCCGAGTGGGTTTGGGTCTAGCCGAGTGCGTTTGGGTCTAGCCGGGTGGGTTTGGGTCTAGCCGAGTGGGTTTGGGTCTAGCCGAGTGGGTTTGGGTCTAGCCGAGTGGGCTTGGGTCTAGCCTAGTGGGTTTGCGTCTAGCCGAATGGGCTTGGGTCTATCCGAGTGGGTTTGGGTCTAGCCGAGTGGGTTTGTGTCTAGCCGAGTGGGTTTGGGTCTAGCCTAGTGTGTTTGGGTCTAGCCGAGTGGGTTTGGGTCTAGCCGAGTGGGTTTGGGTCTAGCCGAGTGGGTTTGGGTCTAGCCGAGTGGGTTTGGGTCTAGCCGAGTGGGTTTGGGTCTAGCCGATTGGGTTTGGGTCTAGCCAAGTGGGTTTGGGTCTAGCCGAGTGGGTTTGGGTCTAGCCGATTGGGTTTGGGTCTAGCCGAGTGGGTTTGGGTCTAGCCGAGTGGGTTTGGGTCTAGCCGAGTGGGTTTGGGTCTAGCCGATTGGGTTTGGGTCTAGCCGGGTCGGTTTGGGTCTAGCCGAGTGGGTTTGGTTCTAGCCGAGTGGGTTTGAGTCTAGCCGAGTGGGTTTGGGTCTAGCCGAGTGGGTTTGGGTCTAGCCGAGTGGGTTTAGGTCTAGCCGAGTGGGTTTGGGTCTAGCCGAGTGGGCTTGGGTCTAGCCGAGTGGGTTTGGGTCTAGCCGAGTGGGTTTGGGTGTAGCCGAGTGGGTTTGGGTCTAGCCGAGTGGGTTTGGGTCCAGCCGAGTGGGTTTGCATCTAGCCGAGTGGGTTTGGGTCTAGCCGAGTGTGTTTGGGTCTAGCCGAGTGGGTGTGGGTCTAGCCGAATGGGTTTGGGCCTAGCCGAGTGGGCTTGGGTGTAGCCGAGTGGGCTTGGGTCTAGCCAAGTGGGTTTGGGTCTAGCCGAGTGGGTTTGGGTCTGGCCGAGTGGGTTTGGGTCTAGCCGGGTGGGTTTGGGTCTAGCCGAGTGGGTTTGGGTCTAGCCGAGTGGGTTTGGGTCTAGCCGAGTGGGTTTGGGTGTAGCTGAGTGGGTTTGCTTCTAGCCGAATGGGCTTGGGTCTATCCGAGTGGGTTTGGGTCTGGCCGAGTGGGTTTGTGTCTAGCCGAGTGGGTTTGGGTCTAGCCGAGTGGGTTTCAGTCTAGCCGAGTGGGTTTGGGTCTAGCCGAGTGCGTTTGGGTCTAGCCGGGTGGGTTTGGGTCTAGCCGAGTGGGTTTGGGTCTAGCCGAGTGGGTTTGGGTCTAGCCGAGTGGGCTTGGGTCTAGCCTAGTGGGTTTGCGTCTAGCTGAATGGGCTTGGGTCTATCCGAGTGGGTTTGGGTCTAGCCGAGTGGGTTTGTGTCTAGCCGAGTGGGTTTGGGTCTAGCCGAGTGTGTTTGGGTCTAGCCGAGTGGGTTTGGGTCTAGCCGAGTGGGTTTGGGTCTAGCCGAGTGGGTTTGGGTCTAGCCGAGTGGGTTTGGGTCTAGCCGAGTGGGTTTGGGTCTAGCCGATTGGGTTTGGGTCTAGCCGAGTGGGTTTGGGTCTAGCCGAGTGGGTTTGGGTCTAGCCGATTGGGTTTGGGTCTAGCCGAGTGGGTTTGGGTCTAGCCGAGTCGGTTTGGGTCTAGCCGAGTGGGTTTGGGTCTAGCCGATTGGGTTTGGGTCTAGCCGGGTCGGTTTGGGTCTAGCCGAGTGGGTTTGGTTCTAGCCGAGTGGGTTTGAGTCTAGCCGAGTGGGTTTGGGTCTAGCCGAGTGGGTTTGGGTCTAGCCGAGTGGGTTTAGGTCTAGCCGAGTGGGTTTGGGTCTAGCCGAGTGGGCTTGGGTCTAGCCGAGTGGGTTTGGGTCTAGCCGAGTGGGTTTGGGTGTAGCCGAGTGGGTTTGGGTCTAGCCGAGTGGGTTTGGGTCCAGCCGAGTGGGTTTGCATCTAGCCGAGTGGGTTTGGGTCTAGCCGAGTGTGTTTGGGTCTAGCCGAGTGGGTGTGGGTCTAGCCGAATGGGTTTGGGTCTAGCCGAGTGGGCTTGGGTGTAGCCGAGTGGGCTTGGGTCTAGCCAAGTGGGTTTGGGTCTAGCCGAGTGGGTTTGGGTCTGGCCGAGTGGGTTTGGGTCTAGCCGGGTGGGTTTGGGTCTAGCCGAGTGGGTTTGGGTCTAGCCGAGTGGGTTTGGGTCTAGCCGAGTGGGTTTGGGTGTAGCTGAGTGGGTTTGCTTCTAGCCGAATGGGCTTGGGTCTATCCGAGTGGGTTTGGGTCTGGCCGAGTGGGTTTGTGTCTAGCCGAGTGGGTTTGGGTCTAGCCGAGTGGGTTTCAGTCTAGCCGAGTGGGTTTGGGTCTAGCCGAGTGGGTTTGGGTCTAGCCGAGTGGGTTTGGGCCTAGCCGAGTGGGTTTGGGTCTAGCCGAGTGGGTTTGGGTCTAGCCGATTGGGTTTGGGTCTAGCCGAGTGGGTTTGGGTCTAGCCGAGTGGGTTTGGGTCTAGCCGATTGGGTTTGGGTCTAGCCGAGTGGGTTTGGGTCTAGCCGAGTCGGTTTGGGTCTAGCCGAGTGGGTTTGGGTCTAGCCGATTGGGTTTGGGTCTAGCCGAGTCGGTTTGGGTCTAGCCGAGTGGGTTTGGTTCTAGCCGAGTGGGTTTGAGTCTAGCCGAGTGGGTTTGGGTCTAGCCGAGTGGGTTTGGGTCTAGCCGAGTGGGTTTAGGTCTAGCCGAGTGGGTTTGGGTCTAGCCGAGTGGGCTTGGGTCTAGCCGAGTGGGTTTGGGTCTAGCTGAGTGGGTTTGGGTGTAGCCGAGTGGGTTTGGGTCTAGCCGAGTGGGTTTGGGTCCAGCCGAGTGGGTTTGCATCTAGCCGAGTGGGTTTGGGTCTAGCCGAGTGTGTTTGGGTCTAGCCGAGTGGGTGTGGGTCTAGCCGAATGGGTTTGGGTCTAGCCGAGTGGGCTTGGGTGTAGCCGAGTGTGCTTGGGTCTAGCCAAGTGGGTTTGGGTCTAGCCGAGTGGGTTTGGGTCTGGCCGAGTGGGTTTGGGTCTAGCCGGGTGGGTTTGGGTCTAGCCGAGTGGGTTTGGGTCTGGCCGAGTGGGTTTGGGTCTAGCCGAGTGGGTTTGGGTGTAGCTGAGTGGGTTTGCTTCTAGCCGAATGGGCTTGGGTCTATCCGAGTGGGTTTGGGTCTGGCCGAGTGGGTTTGTGTCTAGCCGAGTGGGTTTGGGTCTAGCCGAGTGGGTTTCAGTCTAGCCGAGTGGGTTTGGGTCTAGCCGAGTGGGTTTGGGTCTAGCCGAGTGGGTTTGGGTCTAGCCGAGTGGGTTTGGGTTTAGCCGAGTGGGTTTGGGTCTAGCCGAGTTCGTTTGGCTGTAGCCGAGTTAGTTTGGGTCTAGCCGAGAGGGTTTGGGTCTAGCCGACTGGGTTTGTGTCTAGCCGAGTGGGTTTGGCTCTTGCCGAGTGGGTTTGGGTCTAGCCGAGTGGGTTTGGGTCTAGCCGAGTGGGTTTGGGTCTAGCCGAGTGGGTGTGGGTCTAGCCGAATGGGTTTGGGTCTAGCCGAGTGGGCTTGGGTCTAGCCGAGTGGGTTTGGGTCTAGCCGAGTGGGTTTGGGTCTAGCCGGGTGGGTTTGTGTCTAGACGAGTGGGTTTGGGCCTAGCCGAGTGGGTGTGGGTCTAGCCGAGTGGGTTTGGGTCTAGCCGAGTGGGTTTGCGTCTAGCCGAATGGGCTTGGGTCTATCCTAGTGGGTTTGGGTCTAGCCGAGTGGGTTTGTGTCTAGCCGAGTGGGTTTGGGTGTAGGCGATTGGGTTTGGGTCTAGCCGAGTGGGTTTGGGTCTAGCCAAGTGGGTTTGGGTCTAGCCGATTGGGTTTGGGTCTAGCCGAGTGGGTTTGGGTCTAGCCGAGTCGGTTTGGGTCTAGCCGAGTGGGTTTGGGTGTAGCCGAGTGGGTTTGGGTCTAGCCGAGTGGGTTTGGGTCTATCCGAGTGGGTTTGCATCTAGCCGAGTGTGTTTGGGTCTAGCCGAGTGGGTGTGGGTCTAGCCGAATGGGTTTGGGTCTAGCCGTGTGGGCTTGGGTGTAGCCGAGTGGGCTAGGGTCTAGCCAAGTGGGTTTGGGTCTAGCCGAGTGGGTTTGGGTCTAGCCGAGTGCGTTTGGGTCTAGCCGGGTGGGTTTGGGTCTAGCCGAGTGGGTTTGGGTCTAGCCGAGTGGGTTTGGGTCTAGCCGAGTGGGCTTGGGTCTAGCCTAGTGGGTTTGCGTCTAGCCGAATGGGCTTGGGTCTATCCGAGTGGGTTTGGGTCTAGCCGAGTGGGTTTGTGTCTAGCCGAGTGGGTTTGGGTCTAGCCGAGTGTGTTTGGGTCTAGCCGAGTGGGTTTGGGTCTAGCCGAGTGGGTTTGGGTCTAGCCGAGTGGGTTTGGGTCTAGCCGAGTGGGTTTGGGTCTAGCCGAGTGGGTTTGGGTCTAGCCGATTGGGTTTGGGTCTAGCCGAGTGGGTTTGGGTCTAGCCGAGTGGGTTTGGGTCTAGCCGATTGGGTTTGGGTCTAGCCGAGTGGGTTTGGGTCTAGCCGAGTCGGTTTGGGTCTAGCCGAGTGGGTTTGGGTCTAGCCGATTGGGTTTGGGTCTAGCCGGGTCGGTTTGGGTCTAGCCGAGTGGGTTTGGTTCTAGCCGAGTGGGTTTGAGTCTAGCCGAGTGGGTTTGGGTCTAGCCGAGTGGGTTTGGGTCTAGCCGAGTGGGTTTAGGTCTAGCCGAGTGGGTTTGGGTCTAGCCGAGTGGGCTTGGGTCTAGCCGAGTGGGTTTGGGTCTAGCCGAGTGGGTTTGGGTGTAGCCGAGTGGGTTTGGGTCTAGCCGAGTGGGTTTGGGTCCAGCCGAGTGGGTTTGCATCTAGCCGAGTGGGTTTGGGTCTAGCCGAGTGTGTTTGGGTTTAGCCGAGTGGGTGTGGGTCTAGCCGAATGGGTTTGGGCCTAGCCGAGTGGGCTTGGGTGTAGCCGAGTGGGCTTGGGTCTAGCCAAGTGGGTTTGGGTCTAGCCGAGTGGGTTTGGGTCTGGCCGAGTGGGTTTGGGTCTAGCCGGGTGGGTTTGGGTCTAGCCGAGTGGGTTTGGGTCTAGCCGAGTGGGTTTGGGTCTAGCCGAGTGGGTTTGGGTGTAGCTGAGTGGGTTTGCTTCTAGCCGAATGGGCTTGGGTCTATCCGAGTGGGTTTGGGTCTGGCCGAGTGGGTTTGTGTCTAGCCGAGTGGGTTTGGGTCTAGCCGAGTGGGTTTCAGTCTAGCCGAGTGGGTTTGGGTCTAGCCGAGTGCGTTTGGGTCTAGCCGGGTGGGTTTGGGTCTAGCCGAGTGGGTTTGGGTCTAGCCGAGTGGGTTTGGGTCTAGCCGAGTGGGCTTGGGTCTAGCCTAGTGGGTTTGCGTCTAGCTGAATGGGCTTGGGTCTATCCGAGTGGGTTTGGGTCTAGCCGAGTGGGTTTGTGTCTAGCCGAGTGGGTTTGGGTCTAGCCGAGTGTGTTTGGGTCTAGCCGAGTGGGTTTGGGTCTAGCCGAGTGGGTTTGGGTCTAGCCGAGTGGGTTTGGGTCTAGCCGAGTGGGTTTGGGTCTAGCCGAGTGGGTTTGGGTCTAGCCGATTGGGTTTGGGTCTAGCCGAGTGGGTTTGGGTCTAGCCGAGTGGGTTTGGGTCTAGCCGATTGGGTTTGGGTCTAGCCGAGTGGGTTTGGGTCTAGCCGAGTCGGTTTGGGTCTAGCCGAGTGGGTTTGGGTCTAGCCGATTGGGTTTGGGTCTAGCCGGGTCGGTTTGGGTCTAGCCGAGTGGGTTTGGTTCTAGCCGAGTGGGTTTGAGTCTAGCCGAGTGGGTTTGGGTCTAGCCGAGTGGGTTTGGGTCTAGCCGAGTGGGTTTAGGTCTAGCCGAGTGGGTTTGGGTCTAGCCGAGTGGGCTTGGGTCTAGCCGAGTGGGTTTGGGTCTAGCCGAGTGGGTTTGGGTGTAGCCGAGTGGGTTTGGGTCTAGCCGAGTGGGTTTGGGTCCAGCCGAGTGGGTTTGCATCTAGCCGAGTGGGTTTGGGTCTAGCCGAGTGTGTTTGGGTCTAGCCGAGTGGGTGTGGGTCTAGCCGAATGGGTTTGGGTCTAGCCGAGTGGGCTTGGGTGTAGCCGAGTGGGCTTGGGTCTAGCCAAGTGGGTTTGGGTCTAGCCGAGTGGGTTTGGGTCTGGCCGAGTGGGTTTGGGTCTAGCCGGGTGGGTTTGGGTCTAGCCGAGTGGGTTTGGGTCTAGCCGAGTGGGTTTGGGTCTAGCCGAGTGGGTTTGGGTGTAGCTGAGTGGGTTTGCTTCTAGCCGAATGGGCTTGGGTCTATCCGAGTGGGTTTGGGTCTGGCCGAGTGGGTTTGTGTCTAGCCGAGTGGGTTTGGGTCTAGCCGAGTGGGTTTCAGTCTAGCCGAGTGGGTTTGGGTCTAGCCGAGTGGGTTTGGGTCTAGCCGAGTGGGTTTGGGTCTAGCCGAGTGGGTTTGGGTCTAGCCGAGTGGGTTTGGGTCTAGCCGATTGGGTTTGGGTCTAGCCGAGTGGGTTTGGGTCTAGCCGAGTGGGTTTGGGTCTAGCCGATTGGGTTTGGGTCTAGCCGAGTGGGTTTGGGTCTAGCCGAGTCGGTTTGGGTCTAGCCGAGTGGGTTTGGGTCTAGCCGATTGGGTTTGGGTCTAGCCGAGTCGGTTTGGGTCTAGCCGAGTGGGTTTGGTTCTAGCCGAGTGGGTTTGAGTCTAGCCGAGTGGGTTTGGGTCTAGCCGAGTGGGTTTGGGTCTAGCCGAGTGGGTTTAGGTCTAGCCGAGTGGGTTTGGGTCTAGCCGAGTGGGCTTGGGTCTAGCCGAGTGGGTTTGGGTCTAGCCGAGTGGGTTTGGGTGTAGCCGAGTGGGTTTGGGTCTAGCCGAGTGGGTTTGGGTCCAGCCGAGTGGGTTTGCATCTAGCCGAGTGGGTTTGGGTCTAGCCGAGTGTGTTTGGGTCTAGCCGAGTGGGTGTGGGTCTAGCCGAATGGGTTTGGGTCTAGCCGAGTGGGCTTGGGTGTAGCCGAGTGTGCTTGGGTCTAGCCAAGTGGGTTTGGGTCTAGCCGAGTGGGTTTGGGTCTGGCCGAGTGGGTTTGGGTCTAGCCGGGTGGGTTTGGGTCTAGCCGAGTGGGTTTGGGTCTGGCCGAGTGGGTTTGGGTCTAGCCGAGTGGGTTTGGGTGTAGCTGAGTGGGTTTGCTTCTAGCCGAATGGGCTTGGGTCTATCCGAGTGGGTTTGGGTCTGGCCGAGTGGGTTTGTGTCTAGCCGAGTGGGTTTGGGTCTAGCCGAGTGGGTTTCAGTCTAGCCGAGTGGGTTTGGGTCTAGCCGAGTGGGTTTGGGTCTAGCCGAGTGGGTTTGGGTCTAGCCGAGTGGGTTTGGGTTTAGCCGAGTGGGTTTGGGTCTAGCCGAGTTAGTTTGGCTGTAGCCGAGTTAGTTTGGGTCTAGCCGAGTGGGTTTGGGTCTAGCCGAGTCGGTTTGGGTCTAGCCGAGTGGGTTTGGGTCTAGCCGATTGGGTTTGGGTCTAGCTGAGTCGGTTTGGGTCTAGCCGAGTGGGTTTGGTTCTAGCCGAGTGGGTTTGAGTCTAGCCGAGTGGGTTTGGGTCTAGCCGAGTGGGTTTGGGTCTAGCCGAGTGGGTTTAGGTCTAGCCGAGTGGGTTTGGGTCTAGCCGAGTGGGCTTGGGTCTAGCCGAGTGGGTTTGGGTCTAGCCGAGTGGGTTTGGGTGTAGCCGAGTGGGTTTGGGTCTAGCCGAGTGGGTTTGGGTCCAGCCGAGTGGGTTTGCATCTAGCCGAGTGGGTTTGGGTCTAGCCGAGTGTGTTTGGGTCTAGCCGAGTGGGTGTGGGTCTAGCCGAATGGGTTTGGGTCTAGCCGAGTGGGCTTGGGTGTAGCCGAGTGTGCTTGGGTCTAGCCAAGTGGGTTTGGGTCTAGCCGAGTGGGTTTGGGTCTGGCCGAGTGGGTTTGGGTCTAGCCGGGTGGGTTTGGGTCTAGCCGAGTGGGTTTGGGTCTAGCCGAGTGGGTTTGGGTCTAGCCGAGTGGGTTTGGGTGTAGCTGAGTGGGTTTGCTTCTAGCCGAATGGGCTTGGGTCTATCCGAGTGGGTTTGGGTCTGGCCGAGTGGGTTTGTGTCTAGCCGAGTGGGTTTGGGTCTAGCCGAGTGGGTTTCAGTCTAGCCGAGTGGGTTTGGGTCTAGCCGAGTGGGTTTGGGTCTAGCCGAGTGGGTTTGGGTCTAGCCGAGTGGGTTTGGGTTTAGCCGAGTGGGTTTGCGTCTAGCCGAGTTAGTTTGGCTGTAGCCGAGTTAGTTTGGGTGTAGCCGAGTGGGTTTGGGTCTGGCCGAGTGGGTTTGGGTCTACCCGAGTAGGTTTGGGTCTAGCAGAGTGGGTTTGAGTCTAGCCGAGTGGGTGTGGGTCTAGCCGAGTGGGTTTGGGTCTAGCCGAGTGGGTTTGTGTCTAGCCGAGTGGGTTTGGGTCTTGCCGAGTGGGTTTGGGTCTAGCCGAGTGGGTTTGGGTCTAGCCGAGTGGGTTTGGGTCTAGCCGAGTGGGTTTGGGTCTAGCCGAGTTGGCTTGGGTCCAGCCGAGTGGGTTTGGGTCTAGACGAGTGGGTTTGGGCCTAGCCGAGTGGGTGTGGGTCGAGCCGAGTGGGTTTGGGTCTAGCCGAGTGGGTTTGGGTCTAGCCGATTGGGTTTGCGTCTAGCCGAGTGAGTTTGGGTCTAGCCGAGTGGGTTTGGGTCTAGCCGAGTGGGTTTGGGTCTAGCCAATTGGGTTTGGGTCTAGCCGAGTGGGTTTGGGTCTAGCCGAGTGGGTTTGGGTCTAGCCGATTGGGTTTGGGTCTAGCCGAGTGGGTTTGGGTCTAGCCGAGTGGGTTTGGGTCTAGCCGAGTGGGTTTGGGTCTAGCCGAGTGGGTTTGGGTCTAGCCGAGTGGGTTTGGGTCTAGCCGAGTGGGTTTGGGTCTAGCCGGGTGGGTTTGGGTCTAGCGGAGTGGGTTTGGGTCTAGCGGAGTGGGTTTGGGTCTAGCCGAGTGGGTTTGGGTCTAGCCGAGTGGGTTTGGGTCTAGCCGAGTGGGTTTGAGTCTAGCCGAGTGGGTTTGGGTCTAGCCGAGTGGGTTTAGGTCTGGCCGAGTGGGTTTGGGTCTAGCCGAGTGGGCTTGGGTCTAGCCGAGTGGGTTTGGGTCTAGCCGAGTGGGTTTGGGTCTAGCCGAGTGGGTTTGGGTCTAGCCGAGTGGGTTTGGGTCTAGCCGAGTGGGTTTGGGTCTAGCCGAGTGGGTTTGGGTCTAGCCGAGTCGGATTGCATCTAGCCGAGTGGGTTTGGGTCTAGCCGAGTCGGTTGGGGTGTAGCCGAGTGGGTTTGCGTCTAGCCGAGTGGGTTTGGGTCTACCCGAGTAGGTTTGGGTCTAGCCGAGTGGGTTTGGGCCTAGCCGAGTGGGTGTGGGTTTAGCCGAATGGGTTTGGGTCTAGCCGAGTGGGCTTGGGTCTAGCCGAGTGGGCTTGGGTCTAGCCAAGTGGGTTTGGGTCTAGCCGAGTGGGTTTGGGTCTAGCCGAGTGGGTTTGGGTCTAGCCGGGTGGGTTTGTGTCTAGCCGAGTGGGTTTGGGTCTAGCCGAGTGGGTTTGGGTCTAGCCGAGTGGGTTTGGGTTTAGCCGAGAGGGTTTGGGTCTAGCGGAGTTGGTATGGGTCTAGCGGAGAGGGTTTGGGTCTAGCGGAGTGGGTTTGGGTGTAGCCGAGTGGGTTTGAGTCTAGCCGAGTGGGTTTGCGTCTAGCCGTGTGGGTTTGGGTTTAGCCGAGTGGGTTTGGGTCTATCGGAGTTGGTATGGGTCTAGCGGAGAGGGTTTGGGTCTAGCGGAGTGGGTTTGGGTGTAGCCGAGTGTGTTTGAGTCTAGCCGAGCGGGTTTGGGTCTACCCGAGTAGGTTTGGGTCTAGCCGAGTGGGTTTGAGACTAGCCGAGTGGGTGTGGGTCTAGCCGGGTGGGTTTGGGTGTAGCCGAGTGGGTTTGGGTCTAGCCGAGTGGGTTTGGGTCTAGCGGAGTGGGTTTGGGTGTAGCCGAGTGGGTTTGGGTCTAGCCGAGTGGGTTTGGGTCTAGCCAAGTGGGCTTGGGTCTCGCCGAGTGGGTTTGGGTCTAGCCGAGTGGGTTTGGGTCTAGCCGAATGAGTTTGGGTCTAGCCGAGTGGGTTTGGGTCAAGCGGAGTTGGTATGGGTCTAGCGGAGTGGGTTTGGGTCTAGCGGAGTGGGTTTGGGTGTAGCCGAGTGGGTTTGGGTCTTGCCGAGTGGGTTTGGGTCTAGCCGAGTGGGTTTGGGTATAGCCGAGTGGGTTTGGGTCTAGCCGAGTGGGTTTGGGTCTAGCCGAGTGGGTTTGGGTCTAGCCGAGGGGGTTAGGGTCTAGCGGAGTGGGTTTGGGTGTAGCCGCGTGGGTTTGGGTCTAGCCGAGTGGGTTTGGGTCTAGCCGAGTGGGTTTGGGTCTAGCCGAGTCGGTTTGGGTCTAGCCGAGTGGGTTTGGGTCTAGCCGATTGGGTTTGGGTCTAGCCGAGTCGGTTTGGGTCTAGCCGAGTGGGTTTGGTTCTAGCAGAGTGGGTTTGAGTCTAGCCGAGTGGGTTTGGGTCTAGCCGAGTGGGTTTAGGTCTAGCCGAGTGGGTTTGGGTCTAGCCGAGTGGGCTTGGGTCTAGCCGAGTGGGTTTGGGTCTAGCCGAGTGGGTTTGGGTGTAGCCGAGTGGGTTTGGGTCTAGCCGAGTGGGTTTGGGTCTAGCCGAGTGTGTTTGCATCTAGCCGAGTGGGTTTGGGTCTAGCCGAGTGGGTTTGGGTCTAGCCGAGTTTGCTTGGGTCTAGCCGAGTGGGTTTGGGTCTAGCCGAGTCGGTTTGGGTCTAGCCGAGTGGGTTTGGTTCTAGCCGAGTGGGTTTGAGTCTAGCCGAGTGGGTTTGGGTCTAGCCGAGTGGGTTTAGGTCTAGCCAAGTGGGTTTGGGTCTAGCCGAGTGGGCTTGGGTCTAGCCGAGTGGGTTTGGGTCTAGCCGAGTGGGTTTGGGTGTAGCCGAGTGGGTTTGGGTCTAGCCGAGTGGGTTTGGGTCTAGCCGAGTGGGTTTGCATCTAGCCGAGTGGGTTTGGGTCTAGCCGAGTGTGTTTGGGTCTTGCCGAGTGGGTGTGGGTCTAGCCGAATGGGTTTGTGTCTAGCCGAGTGGGCTTGGGTGTAGCCGAGTGGGCTTGGGTCTAGCCAAGTGGGTTTTGGTCTAGCCGAGTGGGTTTGGGTCTAGCCGAGTGGGTTTGGGTCTAGCCGGGTGGGTTTGGGTGTAGCCGAGTGGGTTTGGGTCTAGCCGAGTGGGTTTGGGTCTAGCGGAGTGGGTTTGGGTGTAGCCGAGTGGGTTTGGGTCTAGCCGAGTGGGTTTGGGTCTAGCCGAGTGGGCTTGGGTCTCGCCGAGTGGGTTTGGGTCTAGCCGAGTGGGTTTAGAAACATAGAAACATAGAAAATAGGTGCAGGAGTAGGCCATTCGGCCCTTCGAGCCTGCACCGCCATTCAATGTGATCATGGCTGATCATCCAACTCAGTATCCCGTACCTGCCTTCTCTCCATACCCCCTGATCCCTTTAGCCACAAGTGCCACATCTAACGCCCTCTTAAATATAGCCAATGAACTGGCCTCAACTACCTTCTGTGGCAGAGAATTCCAGAGACTCACCACTCTCTGTGTAAAGAATGTTTTCCTCATTTCGGTCCTAAAGGAATTCCCCCTTATCCTTAGACTGTGACCCTAGTGGGTTTGGGTCTAGCCGAGTGGGCTTGGGTGTAGCCGAGTGGGCTTGGGTCTAGCCAAGTGGGTTTGGGTCTAGCCGAGTGGGTTTGGGTCTAGCCGAGTGGGTTTGGGTCTAGCCGGGTGGGTTTGGGTGTAGCCGAGTGGGTTTGGGTCTAGCCGAGTGGGTTTGGGTCTAGCGGAGTGGGTTTGGGTGTAGCCGAGTGGGTTTGGGTCTAGCCGAGTGGGTTTGGGTCTAGCCGAGTGGGTTTGGGTCTAGCCGGGTGGGTTTGGGTCTAGCCGAGTGGGTTTGGGTCTAGCCGAGTGGGTTTGGGTCTTGCGGAGTGGGTTTGGGTGTAGCCGAGTGGGTTTGGGTCTAGCCGAGTGGGTTTGGGTCTAGCCGAGTGGGTTTGGGTCTAGCCGAGTGGGTTTGGGTCTAGCCGAGTGGGTTTGGGTCTAGCCGAGTCGGATTGCATCTAGCCGAGTGGGTTTGGGTCTAGCCGAGTCGGTTGGGGTCTAGCCGAGTGGGTTTGGGTCTAGCCGAGTGGGTTTGGGTCTAGCCGAGTGGGTTTGGGTCTAGCCGAGTGGGCTTGGGTCTCGCCGAGCGGGTTTGGGTCTAGCCGAGTGTGTTTGCGTGTGGCCGAGTGGGTTTGGGTCTAGCAGAGTGGGTTTGGGTTTAGCCGGGTGGGTTTGGGTCTAGCCGAGTGGGTTGGGGTGTAGCCGAGTGGGTTTGCGTCTAGCCGAGTGGGTTTGGGTCTACCCGAGTAGGTTTGGGTCTAGCCGAGTGGGTTTGGGCCCAGCCGAGTGGGTGTGGGTCTAGCCGAATGGGTTTGGGTCTAGCCGAGTGGGCTTGGGTCTAGCCGAGTGGGCTTGGGTCTAGCCAAGTGGGTTTGGGTCTAGCCGAGTGGGTTTGGGTCTAGCCGAGTGGGTTTGGGTCTAGCGGAGTGGGTTTGGGTGTAGCCGAGTGGGTTTGAGTCTAGCCGAGTGGGTTCGGGTCTAGCCGTGTGGGTTTGGGTTTAGCCGAGTGGGTTTGGGTCTAGCGGAGTTGGTATGGGTCTAGCGGAGAGGGTTTGGGTCTAGCGGAGTGGGTTTGGGTGTAGCCGAGTGTGTTTGAGTCTAGCCGAGTGGGTTTGGGTCTACCCGAGTAGGTTTGGGTCTAGCCGAGTGGGTTTGAGACTAGCCGAGTGGGTGTGGGTGTAGCCGAGTGGGTTTGGGTCTAGCCGAGTGGGTTTGTGTCTAGCCGAGTGGGTTTGGGTCTAGCCGAGTGGGTTTGTGTCTAGCCGAGTTGGCTTGGGTCTAGCCGAGTGGGTTTGGGTCTAGACGAGTGGGTTTGGGCCTAGCCGAGTGGGTGTGGGTCTAGCCGAGTGGGTTTGGGTCTAGCCGAGTGGGTTTGGGTCTAGCCGATTGGGTTTGGGTCTAGCCGAGTGAGTTTGGGTCTAGCCGAGTGGGTTTGGGTCTAGCCGAGTGGGTTTGGGTCTAGCTGATTGGGTTTGGGTCTAGCCGAGTGGGTTTGGGTCTAGCCGAGTGGGTTTGGGTCTAGCCGATTGGGTTTGGGTCTAGCCGAGTGGGTTTGGGTCTAGCCGAGTCGGTTTGGGTCTAGCCGAGTGGGTTTGGGTCTCGCCGATTGGGTTTGGGTCTAGCCGAGTCGGTTTGGGTCTAGCTGAGTGGGTTTGGTTCTAGCAGAGTGGGTTTGAGTCTAGCCGAGTGGGTTTGGGTCTAGCCGAGTGCGTTTAGGTCTAGCCGAGTGGGTTTGGGTCTAGCCGAGTGGGCTTGGGTCTAGCCGAGTGGGTTTGGGTCTAGCCGAGTGGGTTTGGGTGTAGCCGAGTGGGTTTGGGTCTAGCCGAGTGGGTTTGGGTCTAGCCGAGTGGGTTTGCATCTAGCCGAGTGGGTTTGGGTCTAGCCGAGTGTGTTTGGGTCTTGCCGAGTGGGTGTGGGTCTAGCCGAATGGGTTTGTGTCTAGCCGAGTGGGCTTGGGTGTAGCCGAGTGGGCTTGGGTCTAGCCAAGTGGGTTTTGGTCTAGCCGAGTGGGTTTGGGTCTAGCCGAGTGGGTTTGGGTCTAGCCGGGTGGGTTTGGGTGTAGCCGAGTGGGTTTGGGTCTAGCCGAGTGGGTTTGGGTCTAGCGGAGTGGGTTTGGGTGTAGCCGAGTGGGTTTGGGTCTAGCCGAGTGGGTTTGGGTCTAGCCGAGTGGGCTTGGGTCTCGCCGAGTGGGTTTGGGTCTAGCCGAGTGGGTTTAGAAACATAGAAACATAGAAAATAGGTGCAGGAGTAGGCCATTCGGCCCTTCGAGCCTGCACCGCCATTCAATGTGATCATGGCTGATCATCCATCTCAGTATCCCGTACCTGCCTTCTCTCCATACCCCCTGATCCCTTTAGCCACAAGTGCCACATCTAACGCCCTCTTAAATATAGCCAATGAACTGGCCTCAACTACCTTCTGTGGCAGAGAATTCCAGAGACTCACCACTCTCTGTGTAAAGAATGTTTTCCTCATTTCGGTCCTAAAGGAATTCCCCCTTATCCTTAGACTGTGACCCTAGTGGGTTTGGGTCTAGCCGAGTGGGCTTGGGTGTAGCCGAGTGGGCTTGGGTCTAGCCAAGTGGGTTTGGGTCTAGCCGAGTGGGTTTGGGTCTAGCCGAGTGGGTTTGGGTCTAGCCGGGTGGGTTTGGGTGTAGCCGAGTGGGTTTGGGTCTAGCCGAGTGGGTTTGGGTCTAGCGGAGTGGGTTTGGGTGTAGCCGAGTGGGTTTGGGTCTAGCCGAGTGGGTTTGGGTCTAGCCGAGTGGGTTTGGGTCTAGCCGGGTGGGTTTGGGTCTAGCCGAGTGGGTTTGGGTCTAGCCGAGTGGGTTTGGGTCTTGCGGAGTGGGTTTGGGTGTAGCCGAGTGGGTTTGGGTCTAGCCAAGTGGGTTTGGGTCTAGCCGAGTGGGTTTGGGTCTAGCCGAGTGGGTTTGGGTCTAGCCGAGTGGGTTTGGGTCTAGCCGAGTCGGATTGCATCTAGCCGAGTGGGTTTGGGTCTAGCCGAGTCGGTTGGGGTCTAGCCGAGTGGGTTTGGGTCTAGCCGAGTGGGTTTGGGTCTAGCCGAGTGGGTTTGGGTCTAGCCGAGTGGGCTTGGGTCTCGCCGAGCGGGTTTGGGTCTAGCCGAGTGTGTTTGCGTGTGGCCGAGTGGGTTTGGGTCTAGCAGAGTGGGTTTGGGTTTAGCCGGGTGGGTTTGGGTCTAGCCGAGTGGGTTGGGGTGTAGCCGAGTGGGTTTGCGTCTAGCCGAGTGGGTTTGGGTCTACCCGAGTAGGTTTGGGTCTAGCCGAGTGGGTTTGGGCCCAGCCGAGTGGGTGTGGGTCTAGCCGAATGGGTTTGGGTCTAGCCGAGTGGGCTTGGGTCTAGCCGAGTGGGCTTGGGTCTAGCCAAGTGGGTTTGGGTCTAGCCGAGTGGGTTTGGGTCTAGCCGAGTGGGTTTGGGTCTAGCGGAGTGGGTTTGGGTGTAGCCGAGTGGGTTTGAGTCTAGCCGAGTGGGTTCGGGTCTAGCCGTGTGGGTTTGGGTTTAGCCGAGTGGGTTTGGGTCTAGCGGAGTTGGTATGGGTCTAGCGGAGAGGGTTTGGGTCTAGCGGAGTGGGTTTGGGTGTAGCCGAGTGTGTTTGAGTCTAGCCGAGTGGGTTTGGGTCTACCCGAGTAGGTTTGGGTCTAGCCGAGTGGGTTTGAGACTAGCCGAGTGGGTGTGGGTGTAGCCGAGTGGGTTTGGGTCTAGCCGAGTGGGTTTGTGTCTAGCCGAGTGGGTTTGGGTCTAGCCGAGTGGGTTTGTGTCTAGCCGAGTTGGCTTGGGTCTAGCCGAGTGGGTTTGGGTCTAGACGAGTGGGTTTGGGCCTAGCCGAGTGGGTGTGGGTCTAGCCGAGTGGGTTTGGGTCTAGCCGAGTGGGTTTGGGTCTAGCCGATTGGGTTTGGGTCTAGCCGAGTGAGTTTGGGTCAAGCCGAGTGGGTTTGGGTCTAGCCGAGTGGGTTTGGGTCTAGCTGATTGGGTTTGGGTCTAGCCGAGTGGGTTTGGGTCTAGCCGAGTGGGTTTGGGTCTAGCCGATTGGGTTTGGGTCTAGCCGAGTGGGTTTGGGTCTAGCCGAGTCGGTTTGGGTCTAGCCGAGTGGGTTTGGGTCTCGCCGATTGGGTTTGGGTCTAGCCGAGTCGGTTTGGGTCTAGCTGAGTGGGTTTGGTTCTAGCAGAGTGGGTTTGAGTCTAGCCGAGTGGGTTTGGGTCTAGCCGAGTGCGTTTAGGTCTAGCCGAGTGGGTTTGGGTCTAGCCGAGTGGGCTTGGGTCTAGCCGAGTGGGTTTGGGTCTAGCCGAGTGGGTTTGGGTGTAGCCGAGTGGGTTTGGGTCTAGCCGAGTGGGTTTGGGTCTAGCCGAGTGTGTTTGCATCTAGCCGAGTGGGTTTGGGTCTAGCCGAGTGGGTTTGGGTCTAGCCGAGTTTGCTTGGGTCTAGCCGAGTGGGTTTGGGTCTAGACGAGTGGGTTTGGGCCTAGCCGAGTGGGTTTGGGTCTAGCCGAGTGGGTTTAGGTCTAGCCGAGTGGGTTTGGGTCCAGCCGAGTGGGCTTGGGTCTAGCCGAGTGGGTTTGGGTCTAGCCGAGTGGGTTTGGGTGTAGCCGAGTGGGTTTGGGTCTAGCCGAGTGGGTTTGGGTCTAGCCGAGTGGGTTTGCATCTAGCCGAGTGGGTTTGGGTCTAGCCGAGTGTGTTTGGGTCTTGCCGAGTGGGTGTGGGTCTAGCCGAATGGGTTTGGGTCTAGCCGAGTGGGTTTGGGTGTAGCCGAGTGGGTTTGGGTCTAGCCGAGTGGGTTTGGGTCTAGCCGAGTGGGTTTGCATCTAGCCGAGTGGGTTTGGGTCTAGCCGAGTGTGTTTGGGTCTAGCCGAGTGGGTGTGGGTCTAGCCGAATGGGTTTGGGTCTAGCCGAGTGGGCTTGGGTGTAGCCGAGTGGGCTTGGGTCTAGCCAAGTGGGTTTGGGTCTAGCCGAGTGGGTTTGGGTCTAGCCGAGTGGGTTTGGGTCTAGCCGGGTGGGTTTGGGTGTAGCCGAGTGGGTTTGGGTCTAGCCGAGTGGGTTTGGGTCTAGCGGAGTGGGTTTGGGTGTAGCCGAGTGGGTTTGGGTCTAGCCGAGTGGGTTTGGGTCTAGCCGAGTGGGTTTGGGTCTAGCCGGGTGGGTTTGGGTCTTGCGGAGTGGGTTTGGGTGTTGCCGAGTGGGTTTGGGTCTAGCCGAGTGGGTTTGGGTCTAGCCGAGTGGGTTTGGGTCTAGCCGAGTGGGTTTGGGTCTAGCCGAGTGGGTTTGGGTCTAGCCTAGTCGGATTGCGTCTAGCCGAGTGGGTTTGGGTCTAGCCGAGTCGGTTGGGGTCTAGCCGAGTGGGTTTGGGTCTAGCCGAGTGGGTTTGGGTCTAGCCGAGTGGGTTTGGGTCTAGCCGAGTGGGCTTGGGTCTCGCCGAGCGGGTTTGGGTCTAGCCGAGTGTGTTTGCGTGTGGCCGAGTGGGTTTGGGTCTAGCAGAGTGGGTTTGGGTCTAGCCGGGTGGGTTTGGGTCTAGCCGAGTGGGTTTGGGTCTAGCGGAGTGGGTTTGGGTCTAGCCGAGTGGGTTTGGGTCTAGCCGAGTGGGTTTGGGTCTAGCCGAGTGGGTTTAGGTCTAGCCGATTGGGTTTGGGTCTAGCCGAGTGGGCTTGGGTCTAGCCGAGTGGGTTTGGGTCTAGCCGAGTGGGTTTGGGTCTAGCCGAATGGGTTTGGGTCTAGCCGAGTGGGTTTGGGTCTAGCCGAGTGGGTTTGGGTCTAGCCGAGTGGGTTTGGGTCTAGCCGAGTCGGATTGCATCTAGCCGAGTGGGTTTGGGTCTAGCCGAGTCGGTTGGGGTGTAGCCGAGTGGGTTTGCGTCTAGCCGAGTGGGTTTGGGTCTACCCGAGTAGGTTTGGGTCTAGCCGAGTGGGTTTGGGCCCAGCCGAGTGGGTGTGGGTCTAGCCGAATGGGTTTGGGTCTAGCCGAGTGGGCTTGGGTCTAGCCGAGTGGGCTTGGGTCTAGCCAAGTGGGTTTGGGTGTAGCCGAGTGGGTTTGGGTCTAGCCGAGTGGGTTTGGGTCTAGCGGAGTGGGTTTGGGTGTAGCCGAGTGGGTTTGAGTCTAGCCGAGTGGGTTTGGGTCTAGCCGTGTGGGTTTGGGTTTAGCCGAATGGGTTTGGGTCTAGCGGAGTTGCTATGGGTCTAGCGGAGAGGGTTTGGGTCTAGCGGAGTGGGTTTGGGTGTAGCCGAGTGTGTTTGAGTCTAGCCGAGTGGGTTTGGGTCTACCCGAGTAGGTTTGGGTCTAGCCGAGTGGGTTTGAGACTAGCCGAGTGGGTGTGGGTCTAGCCGAGTGGGTTTGGGTCTAGCCGAGTGGGTTTGTGTCTAGCCGAGTGGGTTTGGGTCTAGCCGAGTGGGTTTGTGTCTAGCCGAGTTGGCTTGGGTCTAGCCGAGTGGGTTTGGGTCTAGACGAGTGGGTTTGGGCCTAGCCGAGTGGGTGTGGGTCTAGCCGAGTGGGTTTGGGTCTAGCCGAGTGGGTTTGGGTCTAGCCGATTGGGTTTGGGTCTAGCCGAGTGAGTTTGGGTGTAGCCAAGTGGGTTTGGGTCTAGCCGAGTGGGTTTGGGTCTAGCTGATTGGGTTTGGGTCTAGCCGAGTGGGTTTGGGTCTAGCCGAGTGGGTTTGGGTCTAGCCGATTGGGTTTGGGTCTAGCCGAGTGGGTTTGGGTCTAGCCGAGTCGGTTTGGGTCTAGCCGAGTGGGTTTGGGTCTAGCCGATTGGGTTTGGGTCTAGCCGAGTCGGTTTGGGTCTAGCCGAGTGGGTTTGGTTCTAGCAGAGTGGGTTTGAGTCTAGCCGAGTGGGTTTGGGTCTAGCCGAGTGGGTTTAGGTCTAGCCGAGTGGGTTTGGGTCTAGCCGAGTGGGCTTGGGTCTAGCCGAGTGGGTTTGGGTCTAGCCGAGTGGGTTTGGGTGTAGCCGAGTGGGTTTGGGTCTAGGCGAGTGGGTTTGGGTCTAGCCGAGTGTGTTTGCATCTAGCCGAGTGGGTTTGGGTCTAGCCGAGTGGGTTTGGGTCTAGCCGAGTTTGCTTGGGTCTAGCCGAGTGGGTTTGGGTCTAGCCGAGTCGGATTGCATCTAGCCGAGTGGGTTTGGGTCTAGCCGAGTCGGTTGGGGTCTAGCCGAGTGGGTTTGGGTCTAGCCGAGTGGGTTTGGGTCTAGCCGAGTGGGTTTGGGTCTAGCCGAGTGGGCTTGGGTCTCGCCGAGCGGGTTTGGGTCTAGCCGAGTGTGTTTGCGTGTGGCCGAGTGGGTTTGGGTCTAGCAGAGTGGGTTTGGGTCTAGCCAGGTGGGTTTGGGTCTAGCCGAGTGGGTTTGGGTCTAGCGGAGTGGGTTTGGGTCTAGCCGAGTGGGTTTGGGTCTAGCCGAGTGGGTTTGGGTCTAGCCGAGTGGGTTTAGGTCTAGCCGAGTGGGTTTGGGTCTAGCCGAGTGGGCTTGGGTCTAGCCGAGTGGGTTTGGGTCTAGCCGAGTGGGTTTGGGTCTAGCCGAATGGGTTTGGGTCTAGCCGAGTGGGTTTGGGTCTAGCCGAGTGGGTTTGGGTCTAGCCGAGTGGGTTTGGGTCTAGCCGAGTCGGATTGCATCTAGCCGAGTGGGTTTGGGTCTAGCCGAGTCGGTTGGGGTGTAGCCGAGTGGGTTTGCGTCTAGCCGAGTGGGTTTGGGTCTACCCGAGTAGGTTTGGGTCTAGCCGAGTGGGTTTGGGCCCAGCCGAGTGGGTGTGGGTCTAGCCGAATGGGTTTGGGTCTAGCCGAGTGGGCTTGGGTCTAGCCGAGTGGGCTTGGGTCTAGCCAAGTGGGTTTGGGTCTAGCCGAGTGGGTTTGGGTCTAGCCGAGTGGGTTTGGGTCTAGCGGAGTGGGTTTGGGTGTAGCCGAGTGGGTTTGAGTCTAGCCGAGTGGGTTTGGGTCTAGCCGTGTGGGTTTGGGTTTAGCCGAGTGGGTTTGGGTCTAGCGGAGTTGGTATGGGTCTAGCGGAGAGGGTTTGGGTCTAGCGGAGTGGGTTTGGGTGTAGCCGAGTGTGTTTGAGTCTAGCCGAGTGGGTTTGGGTCTACCCGAGTAGGTTTGGGTCTAGCCGAGTGGGTTTGAGACTAGCCGAGTGGGTGTGGGTCTAGCCGAGTTAGTTTGGGTCTAGCCGAGTGGGTTTGTGTCTAGCCGAGTGGGTTTGGGTCTAGCCGAGTGGGTTTGTGTCTAGCCGAGTTGGCTTGGGTCTAGCCGAGTGGGTTTGGGTCTAGACGAGTGGGTTTGGGCCTAGCCGAGTGGGTGTGGGTCTAGCCGAGTGGGTTTGGGTCTAGCCGAGTGGGTTTGGGTCTAGCCGATTGGGTTTGGGTCTAGCCGAGTGAGTTTGGGTCTAGCCGAGTGGGTTTGGGTCTAGCCGAGTGGGTTTGGGTCTAGCTGATTGGGTTTGGGTCTAGCCGAGTGGGTTTGGGTCTAGCCAAGTGGGTTTGGGTCTAGCCGATTGGGTTTGGGTCTAGCCGAGTGGGTTTGGGTCTAGCCGAGTCGGTTTGGGTCTAGCCGAGTGTGTTTGGGTCTAGCCGAGTGTGTTTGGGTCTAGCCGATTGGGTTTGGGTCTAGCCGAGTCGGTTTGGGTCTAGCCGAGTGGGTTTGGTTCTAGCAGAGTGGGTTTGGGTCTAGCCGAGTGGGTTTGGGTCTAGCCGAGTGGGTTTAGGTCTAGCCGAGTGGGTTTGGGTCTAGCCGAGTGGGCTTGGGTCTAGCCGAGTGGGTTTGGGTGTAGCCGAGTGGGTTTGGGTGTAGCCGAGTGGGTTTGGGTCTAGCCGAGTGGGTTTGGGTCTAGCCGAGTGGGTTTGGGTCTAGCCGAGTGGGTTTGGGTCTAGCCGAGTTTGCTTGGGTTTGGCGAGTGGGTTTGGGTCAAGACGAGTGGGTTTGGGCCTAGCCGAGTGGGTGTGGGTCTAGCCGAGTGGGTTTGGGTCTAGCCGAGTGGGTTTGGGTCTAGCCGATTGGGTTTGGGTCTAGCCGAGTGAGTTTGGGTCTAGCCGAGTGGGTTTGGGTCTAGCCGAGTGGGTTTGGGTCTAGCCGATAGGGTTTGGGTCTAGCCGAGTGGGTTTGGGTCTAGCCGAGTGGGTTTGGGTCTAGCCGATTGGGTTTGGGTCTAGCCGAGTGGGTTTGGGTCTGCCGAGTGGGTTTGGGTCTAGCCGAGTGGGTTTGGGTCTAGCCGATTGGGTTTGGGTCTAGCCGAGTGAGTTTGGGTCTAGCCGAGTGAGTTTGGGTCTAGCCGAGTGGGTTTGGGTCTAGCCGAGTGGGTTTGGGTCTTGCTGATTGGGTTTGGGTCTAGCCGAGTGGGTTTGGGTCTAGCCGAATGGGTTTGGGTCTAGCCGATTGGGTTTGGGTCTAGCCGAGTGGGTTTGGGTCTAGCCGAGTCGGTTTGGGTCTAGCCGAGTGGGTTTGGGTCTAGCCGATTGGGTTTGGGTCTAGCCGAGTCGGTTTGGGTCTAGCCGAGTGGGTTTGGTTCTAGCAGAGTGGGTTTGAGTCTAGCCGAGTGGGTTTGGGTCTAGCCGAGTGGGTTTGGGTCTAGCCGAGTTGGCTTGGGTCTAGCCGAGTGGGTTTGGGTCTAGACGAGTGGGTTTGGGCCTAGCCGAGTGGGTGTGGGTCTAGCCGAGTGGGTTTGGGTCTAGCCGAGTGGGTTTGGGTCTAGCCGATTGGGTTTGGGTCTAGCCGAGTGAGTTTGGGTCTAGCCGAGTGAGTTTGTGTCTAGCCGAGTGGGTTTGGGTCTAGCCGAGTGGGTTTGGGTCTTGCTGATTGGGTTTGGGTCTAGCCGAGTGGGTTTGGGTCTAGCCGAATGGGTTTGGGTCTAGCCGATTGGGTTTGGGTCTAGCCGAGTGGGTTTGGGTCTAGCCGAGTGGGTTTGGGTCTTGCTGATTGGGTTTGGGTCTAGCCGAGTGGGTTTGGGTCTAGCCGAATGGGTTTGGGTCTAGCCGATTGGGTTTGGGTCTAGCCGAGTGGTTTTGGGTCTAGCCGAGTCGGTTTGGGTCTAGCCGAGTGGGTTTGGGACTAGCCGATTGGGTTTGGGTCTAGCCGAGTCGGTTTGGGTCTAGCCGAGTGGGTTTGGTTCTAGCAGAGTGGGTTTGAGTCTAGCCGAGTGGGTTTGGGTCTAGCCGAGTGGGTTTAGGTCTAGCCGAGTGCGTTTGGGTCTAGCCGAGTGGGCTTGGGTCTAGCCGAGTGGGTTTGGGTCTAGCCGAGTGGGTTTGGGTGTAGCCGAGTGGGTTTGGGTCTAGCCGAGTGGGTTTGGGTCTAGCCGAGTGTGTTTGCATCTAGCCGAGTGGGCTTGGGTCTAGCCGAGTGGGTTTGGGTCTAGCCGAGTTTGCTTGGGTCTAGCCGAGTGGGTTTGGGTCTAGACGAGTGGGTTTGGGCCTAGCCGAGTGGGTGTGGGTCTAGCCGAGTGGGTTTGGGTCTAGCCGAGTGGGTTTGTGTCTAGCCGATTGGGTTTGGGTCTAGCCGAGTGAGTTTGGGTCTAGCCGAGTGGGTTTGGGTCTAGCCGAGTGGGTTTGGGTCTTGCCGATTGGGTTTGGGTCTAGCCGAGTGGGTTTGGGTCTAGCCGTGTGGGTTTGGGTCTAGCCGATTGGGTTTGGGTCTAGCCGAGTGGGTTTGGGTCTAGCCGAGTCGGTTTGGGTCTAGCCGAGTGGGTTTGGGTCTAGCCGATTGGGTTTGGGTCTAGCCGAGTCGGTTTGGGTCTAGCCGATTGGGTTTGGGTCTAGCCGAGTCGGTTTGGGTCTAGCCGAGTGGGTTTGGTTCTAGCAGAGTGGGTTTGAGTCTAGCCGAGTGGGTTTGGGTCTAGCCGAGTGGGTTTAGGTCTAGCCGAGTGGGTTTGGGTCTAGCCGAGTGGGCTTGGGTCTAGCCGAGTGGGTTTGGGTCTAGCCGAGTGGGTTTGGGTGTAGCCGAGTGGGTTTGCATCTAGCCGAGTGGGTTTGGGTCTTGCCGAGTGGGTGTGGGTCTAGCCGAATGGGTTTGGGTCTAGCCGAGTGGGCTTGGGTGTAGCCGAGTGGGCTTGGGTCTAGCCAAGTGGGTTTGGGTCTAGCCGAGTGGGTTTGGGTCTAGCCGAGTGGGATTGTGTCTAGCCGAGTGGGTTTGGGTCTAGCCGAGTGAGTTTGGGTCTAGCCGAGTTGGCTTGGGTCTAGCCGAATGGGTTTGGGTCTAGACGAGTGGGTTTGGGCCTAGCCGAGTGGGTGTGGGTCTAGCCGAGTGGGTTTGGGTCTAGCCGAGTGGGTTTGGGTCTAGCCGATTGGGTTTGGGTCTAGCCGAGTGAGTTTGGGTCTAGCCGAGTGGGTTTGGGTCTAGCCGAGTGGGTTTGGGTCTAGCTGATTGGGTTTGGGTCTAGCCGAGTGGGTTTGGGTCTAGCCGAACGGGTTTGGGTCTAGCCGATTGGGTTTGGGTCTAGCCGAGTGGGTTTGGGTCTAGCCGAGTCGGTTTGGGTCTAGCCGAGTGGGTTTGGGTCTAGCCGATTGGGTTTGGGTCTAGCCGAGTCGGTTTGGGTCTAGCCGAGTGGGTTTGGTTCTAGCAGAGTGGGTTTGAGTCTAGCCGAGTGGGTTTGGGTCTAGCCGAGTGGGTTTAGGTCTAGCCGAGTGGGTTTGGGTCTAGCCGAGTGGGCTTGGGTCTAGCCGAGTGGGTTTGGGTCTAGCCGAGTGGGTTTGGGTGTAGCCGAGTGGGTTTGGGTCTAGCCGAGTGGGTTTGGGTCCAGCCGAGTGTGTTTGCATCTAGCCGAGTGGGTTTGGGTCTAGCCGAGTGGGTTTGGGTCTAGCCGAGTTTGCTTGGGTCTAGCCGAGTGGGTTTGGGTCTAGACGAGTGGGTTTGGGCCTAGCCGAGTGGGTGTGGGTCTTGCCGAGTGGGTTTGGGTCTAGCCGAGTGGGTTTGGGTCTAGCCGATTGTGTTTGGGTCTAGCCGAGTGAGTTTGGGTCTAGCCGAGTGGGTTTGGGTCTAGCCGAGTGGGCTTGGGTCTTGCCGATTGGGTTTGGGTCTAGCCGAGTGGGTTTGGGTCTAGCCGAGTGGGTTTGGGTCTAGCCGATTGGGTTTGGGTCTAGCCGAGTGGGTTTGGGTCTAGCCGAGTCGGTTTGGGTCTAGCCGAGTGGGTTTGGGTCTAGCCGATTGGGTTTGGGTCTAGCCGATTGGGTTTGGGTCTAGCCGAGTCGGTTTGGGTCTAGCCGAGTGGGTTTGGTTCTAGCCGAGTGGGTTTGAGTCTAGCCGAGTGGGTTTGGGTCTAGCCGAGTGGGTTTGGGTCTAGCCGAGTTGGCTTGGGTCTAGCCGAATGGGTTTGGGTCTAGACGAGTGGGTTTGGGCCTAGCCGAGTGGGTGTGGGTCTAGCCGAGTGGGTTTGGGTCTAGCCGAGTGGGTTTGGGTCTAGCCGATTGGGTTTGGGCCTAGCCGAGTGAGTTTGGGTCTAGCCGAGTGGGTTTGGGTCTAGCCGAGTGGGTTTGGGTCTAGCCGATTGGGTTTGGGTCTAGCCGAGTGGGTTTCGGTCTAGCCGAACGGGTTTGGGTCTAGCCGATTGGGTTTGGGTCTAGCCGAGTGGGTTTGGGTCTAGCCGAGTCGGTTTGGGTCTAGCCGAGTGGGTTTGGGTCTAGCCGATTGGCTTTGGGTCTAGCCGAGTCGGTTTGGGTCTAGCCGAGTGGGTTTGGTTCTAGCAGAGTGGGTTTGAGTCTAGCCGAGTGGGTTTGGGTCTAGCCGAGTGGGTTTAGGTCTAGCCGAGTGGGTTTGGGTCTAGCCGAGTGGGCTTGGGTCTAGCCGAGTGGGTTTGGGTCTAGCCGAGTGGGTTTGGGTGTAGCCGAGTGGGTTTGGGTCTAGCCGAGTGGGTTTGGGTCTAGCCGAGTGTGTTTGCATCTAGCCGAGTGGGTTTGGGTCTAGCCGAGTGGGTTTGGGTCTAGCCGAGTTTGCTTGGGTCTAGCCGAGTGGGTTTGGGTCTAGACGAGTGGGTTTGGGCCTAGCCGAGTGGGTGTGGGTCTAGCCGAGTGGGTTTGGGTCTAGCCGAGTGGGTTTGAGTCTAGCCGATTGGGTTTGGGTCTAGCCGAGTGAGTTTGGGTCTAGCCGAGTGGGTTTGGGTCTAGCCGAGTGGGTTTGGGTCTTGCCGATTGGGTTTGGGTCTAGCCGAGTGGGTTTGGGTCTAGCCGAGTGGGTTTGGGTCTAGCCGATTGGGTTTGGGTCTAGCCGAGTGGGTTTGGGTCTAGCCGAGTCGGTTTGGGTCTAGCCGAGTGGGTTTGCATCTAGCCGATTGGGTTTGGGTCTAGCCGAGTCGGTTTGGGTCTAGCCGAGTCGGTTTGGGTCTAGCCGAGTGGGTTTGGTTCTAGCCGATTGGGTTTGAGTCCAGCCGAGTGGGTTTGGGTCTAGCCGAGTGGGTTTAGGTCTAGCCGAGTGGGTTTGGGTCTAGCCGAGTGGGCTTGGGTCTAGCCGAGTGGGTTTGGGTCTAGCCGAGTGGGTTTGGGTGTAGCCGAGTGGGTTTGGGTCTAGCCGAGTGGGTTTGGGTCTAGCCGAGTGGGTTTGCATCAAGCCGAGTGGGTTTGGGTCTAGCCGAGTGTGTTTGGGTCTAGCCGAGTGGGTGTGGGTCTAGCCGAATGGGTTTGGGTCTAGCCGAGTGGGCTTGGGTGTAGCCGAGTGGGCTTGGGTCTAGCCAAGTGGGTTTGGGTCTAGCCGAGTGGGTTTGGGTCTAGCCGAGTGGGTTTGGGTCTAGCCGGGTGGGTTTGGGTGTAGCCGAGTGGGTTTGGGTCTAGCCGAGTGGGTTTGGGTCTAGCGGAGTGGGTTTGGGTGTAGCCGAGTGGGTTTGGGTCTAGCCGAGTGGGTTTGGGTCTAGCCGAGTGGGTTTGGGTCTAGCCGGGTGGGTTTGGGTCTAGCCGAGTGGGTTTGGGTCTAGCCGAGTGGGTTTGGGTCTTGCGGAGTGGGTTTGGGTGTAGCCGAGTGGGTTTGGGTCTAGCCGAGTGGGTTTGGGTATAGCCGAGTGGGTTTGTGTCTAGCCGAGTGGGTTTGGGTCTAGCCGAGTGGGTTTGGGTCTAGCCGAGTGGGCTTGGGTCTCGCCGAGCGGGTTTGGGTCTAGCCGAGTGTGTTTGCATGTGGCCGAGTGGGTTTGGGTCTAGCAGAGTGGGTTTGGGTCTAGCCGGGTGGGTTTGGGTCTAGCCGAGTGGGTTTGGGTCTAGCCGAGTGGGTTTGGGTCTAGCCGAGTGGGTTTGGGTCTAGCCGAGTGGGTTTAGGTCTAGCCGAGTGGGTTTGGGTCTAGCCGAGTGGGCTTGGGTCTAGCCGAGTGGGTTTGTGTCTAGCCGAGTGGGTTTGGGTCTAGCCGAGTGGGTTTGGGTCTAGCCGAGTGGGTTTGGGTCTAGCCGAGTGGGTTTGGGTCTAGCCGAGTGGGTTTGGGTCTAGCCGAGTCGGATTGCATCTAGCCGAGTCGGATTGCATCTAGCCGAGTGGGTTTGGGTCTAGCCGAGTCGGTTGGGGTGTAGCCGAGCGGGTTTGCGTCTAGCCGAGTGGGTTTGGGTCTACCCGAGTAGGTGTGGGTCTAGCCGAGTGGGTTTGGGCCTAGCCGAGTGGGTGTGGGTCTAGCCGAATGGGTTTGGGTCTAGCCGAGTGGGCTTGGGTCTAGCCGAGTGGGCTTGGGTCTAGCCAAGTGGGTTTGGGTCTAGCCGAGTGGGTTTGGGTCTAGCGGAGTGGGTTTGTGTGTAGCCGAGTGGGTTTGAGTCTAGCCGAGTGGGTTTGGGTCTAGCCGTGTGGGTTTGGGTTTAGCCGAGTGGGTTTGGGTCTAGCGGAGTTGGTATGGGTCTAGCGGAAAGGGTTTGGGTCTAGCGGAGTGGGTTTGGGTGTAGCCGAATGTGTTTGAGTCTAGCCGAGTGGGTTTGGGTCTACCCGAGTGGGTTTGGGTCTAGCCGAGTGGGTTTGAGACTAGCCGAGTGGGTGTGGGTCTAGCCGAGTGGGTTTGGGTCTAGCCGAGTGGGTTTGGGTCTAGCCGAGTGGGTTTGGGTCTAGCCGAGTGTGTTTGCATCTAGCCGAGTGGGTTTGGGTCTAGCCGAGTGGGTTTGGGTCTAGCCGAGTTTGCTTGGGTCTAGCCGAGTGGGTTTGGGTCTAGACGAGTGGGTTTGGGCCTAGCCGAGTGGGTGTGGGTCTAGCCGAGTGGGTTTGGGTCTAGCCGAGTGGGTTTGAGTCTAGCCGATTGGGTTTGGGTCTAGCCGAGTGAGTTTGGGTCTAGCCGAGTGGGTTTGGGTCTAGCCGAGTGGGTTTGGGTCTTGCCGATTGGGTTTGGGTCTAGCCGAGTGGGTTTGGGTCTAGCCGAGTGGGTTTGGGTCTAGCCGATTGGGTTTGGGTCTAGCCGAGTGGGTTTGGGTCTAGCCGAGTCGGTTTGGGTCTAGCCGAGTGGGTTTGCATCTAGCCGATTGGGTTTGGGTCTAGCCGAGTCGGTTTGGGTCTAGCCGAGTCGGTTTGGGTCTAGCCGAGTGGGTTTGGTTCTAGCCGATTGGGTTTGAGTCCAGCCGAGTGGGTTTGGGTCTAGCCGAGTGGGTTTAGGTCTAGCCGAGTGGGTTTGGGTCTAGCCGAGTGGGCTTGGGTCTAGCCGAGTGGGTTTGGGTCTAGCCGAGTGGGTTTGGGTGTAGCCGAGTGGGTTTGGGTCTAGCCGAGTGGGTTTGGGTCTAGCCGAGTGGGTTTGCATCAAGCCGAGTGGGTTTGGGTCTAGCCGAGTGTGTTTGGGTCTAGCCGAGTGGGTGTGGGTCTAGCCGAATGGGTTTGGGTCTAGCCGAGTGGGCTTGGGTGTAGCCGAGTGGGCTTGGGTCTAGCCAAGTGGGTTTGGGTCTAGCCGAGTGGGTTTGGGTCTAGCCGAGTGGGTTTGGGTCTAGCCGGGTGGGTTTGGGTGTAGCCGAGTGGGTTTGGGTCTAGCCGAGTGGGTTTGGGTCTAGCGGAGTGGGTTTGGGTGTAGCCGAGTGGGTTTGGGTCTAGCCGAGTGGGTTTGGGTCTAGCCGAGTGGGTTTGGGTCTAGCCGGGTGGGTTTGGGTCTAGCCGAGTGGGTTTGGGTCTAGCCGAGTGGGTTTGGGTCTTGCGGAGTGGGTTTGGGTGTAGCCGAGTGGGTTTGGGTCTAGCCGAGTGGGTTTGGGTATAGCCGAGTGGGTTTGGGTCTAGCCGAGTGGGTTTGGGTCTAGCCGAGTGGGTTTGGGTCTAGCCGAGTGGGCTTGGGTCTCGCCGAGCGGGTTTGGGTCTAGCCGAGTGTGTTTGCATGTGGCCGAGTGGGTTTGGGTCTAGCAGAGTGGGTTTGGGTCTAGCCGGGTGGGTTTGGGTCTAGCCGAGTGGGTTTGGGTCTAGCCGAGTGGGTTTGGGTCTAGCCGAGTGGGTTTGGGTCTAGCCGAGTGGGTTTAGGTCTAGCCGAGTGGGTTTGGGTCTAGCCGAGTGGGCTTGGGTCTAGCCGAGTGGGTTTGTGTCTAGCCGAGTGGGTTTGGGTCTAGCCGAGTGGGTTTGGGTCTAGCCGAGTGGGTTTGGGTCTAGCCGAGTGGGTTTGGGTCTAGCCGAGTGGGTTTGGGTCTAGCCGAGTCGGATTGCATCTAGCCGAGTCGGATTGCATCTAGCCGAGTGGGTTTGGGTCTAGCCGAGTCGGTTGGGGTGTAGCCGAGTGGGTTTGCGTCTAGCCGAGTGGGTTTGGGTCTACCCGAGTAGGTGTGGGTCTAGCCGAGTGGGTTTGGGCCTAGCCGAGTGGGTGTGGGTCTAGCCGAATGGGTTTGGGTCTAGCCGAGTGGGCTTGGGTCTAGCCGAGTGGGCTTGGGTCTAGCCAAGTGGGTTTGGGTCTAGCCGAGTGGGTTTGGGTCTAGCGGAGTGGGTTTGTGTGTAGCCGAGTGGGTTTGAGTCTAGCCGAGTGGGTTTGGGTCTAGCCGTGTGGGTTTGGGTTTAGCCGAGTGGGTTTGGGTCTAGCGGAGTTGGTATGGGTCTAGCGGAGAGGGTTTGGGTCTAGCGGAGTGGGTTTGGGTGTAGCCGAATGTGTTTGAGTCTAGCCGAGTGGGTTTGGGTCTACCCGAGTGGGTTTGGGTCTAGCCGAGTGGGTTTGAGACTAGCCGAGTGGGTGTGGGTCTAGCCGAGTGGGTTTGGGTCTAGCCGAGTGGGTTTGTGTCTAGCCGAGTGGGTTTGGGTCTAGCCGAGTGGGTTTGGGTCTAGCCGAGTTGGCTTGGGTCTAGCCGAGTGGGTTTGGGTCTAGACGAGTGGGTTTGGGCCTAGCCGAGTGGGTGTGTGTCTAGCCGAGTGGGTTTGGGTCTAGCCGAGTGGGTTTGGGTCTAGCCGATTGGGTTTGGGTCTAGCCGAGTGAGTTTGGGTCTAGCCGAGTGAGTTTGGGTCTAGCCGAGTGGGTTTGGGTCTAGCCGAGTGGGTTTGGGTCTTGCTGATTGGGTTTGGGTCTAGCCGAGTGGGTTTGGGTCTAGCCGAATGGGTTTGGGTCTAGCCGATTGGGTTTGGGTCTAGCCGAGTGGGTTTGGGTCTAGCCGAGTCGGTTTGGGTCTAGCCGAGTGGGTTTGGGTCTAGCCGATTGGGTTTGGGTCTAGCCGAGTCGGTTTGGGTCTAGCCGAGTGGGTTTGGTTCTATCAGAGTGGGTTTGAGTCTAGCCGAGTGGGTTTGGGTCTAGCCGAGTGGGTTTAGGTCTAGCCGAGTGCGTTTGGGTGTAGCCGAGTGGGTTTGGGTCTAGCCGAGTGGGTTTGGGTCTAGCCGAGTGTGTTTGCATCTAGCCGAGTGGGTTTGGGTCTAGCCGAGTGGGTTCGGGTCTAGCCGAGTTTGCTTGGGTCTAGCCGACTGGGTTTGGGTCTAGACGAGTGGGTTTGGGCCTAGCCGAGTGGGTGTGGGTCTAGCCGAGTGGGTTTGGGTCTAGCCGAGTGGGTTTGTGTCTAGCCGATTGGGTTTGGGTCTAGCCGAGTGAGTTTGGGTCTAGCCGAGTGGGTTTGGGTCTAGCCGAGTGGGTTTGGGTCTTGCCGATTGGGTTTGGGTCTAGCCGAGTGGGTTTGGGTCTAGCCGCGTGGGTTTGGGTCTAGCCGATTGGGTTTGGGTCTAGCCGAGTGGGTTTGGGTCTAGCCGAGTCGGTTTGGGTCTAGCCGAGTGGGTTTGGGTCTAGCCGATTGGGTTTGGGTCTAGCCGAGTCGGTTTGGGTCTAGCCGAGTGGGTTTGGTTCTAGCCGAGTGGGTTTGAGTCTAGCCGAGTGGGTTTGGGTCTAGCCGACTGGGTTTAGGTCTAGCCGAGTGGGTTTGGGTCTAGCCGAGTGGGCTTGGGTCTAGCCGAGTGGGTTTGGGTCTAGCCGAGTGGGTTTGGGTCTAGCCGAGTGGGTTTGGGTCTAGCCGAGTGGGTTTGGGTCTAGCCGAGTGGGTTTGCATCTAGCCGAGTGGGTTTGGGTCTTGCCGAGTGGGTGTGGGTCTAGCGGCATGGGTTTGGGTGTAGCCGAGTGGGCTTGGGTGTAGCCGAGTGGGCTTGGGTCTAGCCTAGTGGGTTTGGGTCTAGCCGAGTGGGTTTGGGTCTAGCCGAGTGGGTTTGGGTCTAGCGGAGTGGGTTTGGGTGTAGCCGAGTGTGTTTGAGTCTAGCCGAGTGGGTTTGGGTCTAGCCGAGTGGGTTTGAGACTAGCCGAGTGGGTGTGGGTCTAGCCGAGTGGGTTTGGGTCTAGCCGAGTGGGTTTGTGTCTAGCCGAGTGGGTTTGGGTCTAGCCGAGTGGGTTTTGGTCTAGCCGAGTTGGCTTGGGTCTAGCCGAATGGGTTTGGGTCTAGACGAGTGGGTTTGGGCCTAGCCGAGTGGGTGTGGGTCTAGCCGATTGGCTTTGGGTCTAGCCGAGTGGGTTTGGGTCTAGCCGATTGGGTTTGGGTCTAGCCGAGTGAGTTTGGGTCTAGCCGAGTGGGTTTGGGTCTAGCCGAGTGGGTTTGGGTCTAGCTGATTGGGTTTGGGTCTAGCCGAGTGGGTTTGGGTCTAGCCGAACGGGTTTGGGTCTAGCCGATTGGGTTTGGGTCTAGCCGAGTGGGTTTGGGTCTAGCCGAGTCGGTTTGGGTCAAGCCGAGTGGGTTTGGGTCTAGCCGATTGGGTTTGGGTCTAGCCGAGTCGGTTTGGGTCTAGCCGAGTGGGTTTGGTTCTAGCAGAGTGGGTTTGAGTCTAGCCGAGTGGGTTTGGGTCTAGCCGAGTGGGTTTAGGTCTAGCCGAGTGGGTTTGGGTCTAGCCGAGTGGGCTTGGGTCTAGCCGAGTGGGTTTGGGTCTAGCCGAGTGGGTTTGGGTGTAGCCGAGTGGGTTTGGGTCTAGCCGAGTGGGTTTGGGTCCAGCCGAGTGTGTTTGCATCTAGCCGAGTGGGTTTGGGTCTAGCCGAGTGGGTTTGGGTCTAGCCGAGTTTGCTTGGGTCTAGCCGAGTGGGTTTGGGTCTAGACGAGTGGGTTTGGGCCTAGCCGAGTGGGTGTGGGTCTAGCCGAGTGGGTTTGGGTCTAGCCGAGTGGGTTTGGGTCTAGCCGATTGTGTTTGGGTCTAGCCGAGTGAGTTTGGGTCTAGCCGAGTCGGTTTGGGTCTAGCCGAGTGGGCTTGGGTCTTGCCGATTGGGTTTGGGTCTAGCCGAGTGGGTTTGGGTCTACCCGAGTGGGTTTGGGTCTAGCCGATTGGGTTTGGGTCTAGCCGAGTGGGTTTGGGTCTAGCCGAGTCGGTTTGGGTCTAGCCGAGTGGGTTTGGGTCTAGCCGATTGGGTTTGGGTCTAGCCGAGTCGGTTTGGGTCTAGCCGAGTGGGTTTGGTTCTAGCCGAGTGGGTTTGAGTCTAGCCGAGTGGGTTTGGGTCTAGCCGAGTGGGTTTGGGTCTAGCCGAGTTGGCTTGGGTCTAGCCGAATGGGTTTGGGTCTAGACGAGTGGGTTTGGGCCTAGCCGAGTGGGTGTGGGTCTAGCCGAGTGGGTTTGGGTCTAGCCGAGTGGGTTTGGGTCTAGCCGATTGGGTTTGGGTCTAGCCGAGTGAGTTTGGGTCTAGCCGAGTGGGTTTGGGTCTAGCCGAGTGGGTTTGGGTCTAGCTGATTGGGTTTGGGTCTAGCCGAGTGGGTTTGGGTCTAGCCGAACGGGTTTGGGTCTAGCCGATTGGGTTTGGGTCTAGCCGAGTGGGTTTGGGTCTAGCCGAGTCGGTTTGGGTCTTGCCGAGTGGGTTTGGGTCTAGCCGATTGGGTTTGGGTCTAGCCGAGTCGGTTTGGGTCTAGCCGAGTGGGTTTGGTTCTAGCAGAGTGGGTTTGAGTCTAGCCGAGTGGGTTTGGGTCTAGCCGAGTGGGTTTAGGTCTAGCCGAGTGGGTTTGGGTCTAGCCGAGTGGGCTTGGGTCTAGCCGAGTGGGTTTGGGTCTAGCCGAGTGGGTTTGGGTGTAGCCGAGTGGGTTTTGTCTAGCCGAGTGGGTTTGGGTCTAGCCGAGTGTGTTTGCATCTAGCCGAGTGGGTTTGGGTCTAGCCGAGTGGGTTTGGGTCTAGCCGAGTTTGCTTGGGTCTAGCCGAGTGGGTTTGGGTCTAGACGAGTGGGTTTGGGCCTAGCCGAGTGGGTGTGGGTCTAGCCGAGTGGGTTTGGGTCTAGCCGAGTGGGTTTGGGTCTAGCCGATTGGGTTTGGGTCTAGCCGAGTGAGTTTGGGTCTAGCCGAGTGGGTTTGGGTCTAGCCGAGTGGGTTTGGGTCTTGCCGATTGGGTTTGGGTCTAGCCGAGTGGGTTTGGGTCTAGCCGAGTGGGTTTGGGTCTAGCCGATTGGGTTTGGGTCTAGCCGAGTGGGTTTGGGTCTAGCCGAGTCGGTTTGGGTCTAGCCGAGTGGGTTTGCATCTAGCCGATTGGGTTTGGGTCTAGCCGAGTCGGTTTGGGTCTAGCCGAGTGGGTTTGGTTCTAGCCGAGTGGGTTTGAGTCTAGCCGAGTGGGTTTGGGTCTAGCCGAGTGGGTTTAGGTCTAGCCGAGTGGGTTTGGGTCTAGCCGAGTGGGCTTGGGTCTAGCCGAGTGGGTTTGGGTCTAGCCGAGTGGGTTTGGGTGTAGCCGAGTGGGTTTGGGTCTAGACGAGTGGGTTTGGGTCTAGCCGAGTGGGTTTGCATCTAGCCGAGTGGGTTTGGGTCTAGCCGAGTGTGTTTGGGTCTTGCCGAGTGGGTGTGGGTCTAGCCCAATGGGTTTGGGTCTAGCCGAGTGGGCTTGGGTGTAGCCGAGTGGGCTTGGGTCTAGCCAAGTGGGTTTGGGTCTAGCCGAGTGGGTTTGGGTCTAGCCGAGTGGGTTTGGGTCTAGCCGGGTGGGTTTGGGTGTAGCCGAGTGGGTTTGGGTCTAGCCGAGTGGGTTTGGGTCTAGCGGAGTGGGTTTGGGTGTAGCCGAGTGGGTTTGGGTCTAGCCGAGTGGGTTTGGGTCAAGCCGAGTGGGCTTGGGTCTCGCCGAGTGGGTTTGGGTCTAGCCGAGTGGGTTTGGGTGTAGCCGAGTGGGTTTGGGTCTAGCCGAGTGGGTTTGGGTCTAGCCGAGTGTGTTTGCATCTAGCCGAGTGGGTTTGGGTCTAGCCCAGTGGGTTTGGGTCTAGCCGAGTTGGCTTGGGTCTAGCGGAGTGGGTTTGGGTCTAGCCGAGTGGGTTTGGGTCTAGCCGAGTGGGTTTGGGTCTAGTTGAGTGGGTTTGGGTCTAGACGAGTGGGTTTGGGTCTAGCCGAGTGGGTTTGGGTCTAGCCGAGTGGGTTTGGATCTAGCCGAGTGGGTTTGGGTCTAGCCAAGTGGGTTTGGGGCTAGCCGAGTGGGTTTGGGTCTATCGGAGTGGATTTGGGTCTAGAGGAGTGGGTTTGGGTCTAGCCGAGTGGGTTTGGGTCTAGCCGAGTGGGTTTGGGTCTAGCGGAGTGGGTTTGGGTGTAGCCGAATGGGTTTGGGTCTAGCCGAATGGGTTTGGGTCTGGCCGAGTGAGTTTGGGTGTAGCCGAGTGGGTTTGGGTCTAGCGGAGTGGGTTTGGGTCCAGCAGAGTGGGTTTGGGTCTAGCCGAGTGGGTTTGGGTCTAGCCGAGTGGGTTTGGGTCTAGCCGAGTGGGTTTGGGACTTGCTGAGTGGGTTTGGGTCTAGAAAATTGGGTTTGGGTCTAGTCGAGTGGGTTTTGGACTTTCATAGTGGGTTTGGGTCTAGCAAAATGGGTTTGGGTCTAGCCGAGTGGGTTTGGGTCTAGTCGAGTGGGTTTGGGTCTAGCCGAATGGGTTTGGGTCTAGCCGAGTGGGTTTGGGTCTAACGGAGTGTCTTTGGGTCTAGCAGAGTGGGTTTGGGTCTAGCGGAGTTGTCTTGGGTCTAGCCGAGTGGGTTTGAGTCTAGCCGAATGGGTTTGGGTCTAGCCGAGTGGGTTTGGGTGTAGCCGAGTGGGTTTGGGTCTAACGGAGTGTCTTTGGGTCTAGCAGAGTGGGTTTGGGTCTAGCCGAGTGGGTTTGGGTCTAGCCGAGTGGGTTTGGGTCTAGCCTAGTGGGTTTGGGTCTAGCCGAGTGGGTTTGGGTCTAGCAAAGTGGGTTTGGTTCTAGCCGAGTGGGTTTGGGTCTAGCCTGGTGGGTTTGGGTCTCGCCGAGTGGGTTTGGGTGTGGCCGAGTGGGTTTGGGTCCAGCCGAGTGGGTTTGGGTCTAGCCAAGTGGGTTTGGGTCTAGCCGAGTGGGTTTGGGTCAATCCGAGTGGGTTTGGGTCTAGCCGAGTGAGTTTGGGTCTAGCGGAGTGGGTTTCGGTCTAGCCGAGTGGGTTTGGGTCTAGCCGAGTGGGTTTGGGTCTAGCCGAGTGGGTTTGGGTCTAGCAGAGTGGGTTTGGGTCTAGCCGAGTGGGTTTGGGTCTAGCCGAGTGGGTTTGGGTCTAGCCGAGTGGGTTTGGGTCTAGACGAGTGGGTTTGGGTCTAGCCGAGTGGGTTTGGGTCTAGCCGAGTGGGTTTGGGTCTAGCCGTGTGGGTTTGGGTCTAGCCAAGTGGGTTTGGGGCTAGCCGAGTGGGTTTGGGTCTATCGGAGTGGATTTGGGTCTAGAGGAGTGGGTTTGGGTCTAGCCGAGTGGGTTTGGGTCTAGCCGAGTGGGTTTGGGTCTAGCGGAGTGGGTTTGGGTCTAGCCGAATGGGTTTGGGTCTAGCCGAATGGGTTTGGGTCTGGCCGAGTGAGTTTGGGTGTAGCCGAGTGGGTTTGGGTCTAGCGGAGTGGGTTTGGGTCCAGCCGAGTGGGTTTGGGTCTAGCCGAGTGGGTTTGGGTCTAGCCGAGTGGGTTTGGGTCTAGCCGAGTGGGTTTGGGACTTGCTGAGTGGGTTTGGGTCTAGAAAAGTGGGTTTGGGTCTAGTCGAGTGGGTTTTGGACTTTCATAGTGGGTTTGGGTCTAGCAAAATGGGTTTGGGTCTAGCCGAGTGGGTTTCAGTGTAGCCAAGTGGGTTTGGGTCTAGCCGCGTGGGTTTGTGTCTAGCCGAGTGGGTTTGGGTCTAGCGGAGTGGGTTTGGTTCTAGCCGAGTGGGTTTGGGTCTAGCCGAGTGGGTTTGGGTCTAGCCGAGTGGTTTTGGGTCTAGCCGAGTGGGTTTGGGTCTAGCCGAATGGGATTGGGTTTAGCCGAGTGGGTTTTGGTGTAGCCGAGTGGGTTTGGGTCTAGCCAAATCGGTTTGGGTCTAGCCGTGTGTGTTTGGGTCTAGCCGAGTGCTTTTGGGTCTAGCGGGGTGGGTTTGGGTCTAGCCGAGTGGGTTTGGGTCTAGCGGAGTTGTCTTGGGTCTAGCCGAGTGGGTTTGGGACTTGCTGAGTGGGTTTGGGTCTAGAAAAGTGGGTTTGGGTCTAGTCGAGTGGGTTTTGGACTTTCATAGTGGGTTTGGGTCTAGCAAAATGGGTTTGGGTCTAGCCGAGTGGGTTTCAGTGTAGCCAAGTGGGTTTGGGTCTAGCCGCGTGGGTTTGTGTCTAGCCGAGTGGGTTTGGGTCTAGCGGAGTGGGTTTGGTTCTAGCCGAGTGGGTTTGGGTCTAGCCGAGTGGGTTTGGGTCTAGCCGAGTGGTTTTGGGTCTAGCCGAGTGGGTTTGGGTCTAGCCGAATGGGATTGGGTTTAGCCGAGTGGGTTTTGGTGTAGCCGAGTGGGTTTGGGTCTAGCCAAATCGGTTTGGGTCTAGCCGTGTGTGTTTGGGTCTAGCCGAGTGCTTTTGGGTCTAGCGGGGTGGGTTTGGGTCTAGCCGAGTGGGTTTGGGTCTAGCGGAGTTGTCTTGGGTCTAGCCGAGTGGGTTTGAGTCTAGCCGAATGGGTTTGGGTCTAGCCGAGTGGGTTTGGGTGTAGCCGAGTGGGTTTGGGTCTAACGGAGTGTCTTTGCGTCTAGCAGAGTGGGTTTGGGTCTAGCCGAGTGGGTTTGGGTCTAGCCGAGTGGGTTTGGGTCTAGCCTAGTGGGTTTGGGTCTAGCCGAGTGGGTTTGGGTCTAGCAAAGTGGGTTTGGTTCTAGCCGAGTGGGTTTGGGTCTAGCCTGGTGGGTTTGGGTCTCGCCGAGTGGGTTTGGGTGTGGCCGAGTGGGTTTGGGTCCAGCCGAGTGGGTTTGGGTCTAGCCAAGTGGGTTTGGGTCTAGCCGAGTGGGTTTGGGTCAATCCGAGTGGGTTTGGGTCTAGCCGAGTGAGTTTGGGTCTAGCGGAGTGGGTTTCGGTCTAGCCGAGTGGGTTTGGGTCTAGCCGAGTGGGTTTGGGTCTAGCCGAGTGGGTTTGGGTCTAGCGGAGTGGGTTTGGGTCTAGCCGAGTGGGTTTGGGTCTAGCCGAGTGGGTTTGGGTCTAGCCGAGTGGGTTTGGGTCTAGACGAGTGGGTTTGGGTCTAGCCGAGTGGGTTTGGGTCTAGCCGAGTGGGTTTGCGTCTAGCCGAGTGGGTTTGGGTCTAGCCAAGTGGGTTTGGGGCTAGCCGAGTGGGTTTGGGTCTATCGGAGTGGATTTGGGTCTAGAGGAGTGGGTTTGGGTCTAGCCGAGTGGGTTTGGGTCTAGCCGAGTGGGTTTGGGTCTAGCGGAGTGGGTTTGGGTCTAGCCGAATGGGTTTGGGTCTAGCCGAATGGGTTTGGGTCTGGCCGAGTGAGTTTGGGTGTAGCCGAGTGGGTTTGGGTCTAGCGGAGTGGGTTTGGGTCCAGCAGAGTGGGTTTGGGTCTAGCCGAGTGGGTTTGGGTCTAGCCGAGTGGGTTTGGGTCTAGCCGAGTGGGTTTGGGACTTGCTGAGTGGGTTTGGGTCTAGAAAAGTGGGTTTGGGTCTAGTCGAGTGGGTTTTGGACTTTCATAGTGGGTTTGGGTCTAGCAAAATGGGTTTGGGTCTAGCCGAGTGGGTTTCAGTGTAGCCAAGTGGGTTTGGGTCTAGCCGCGTGGGTTTGTGTCTAGCCGAGTGGGTTTGGGTCTAGCGGAGTGGGTTTGGTTCTAGCCGAGTGGGTTTGGGTCTAGCCGAGTGGGTTTGGGTCTAGCCGAGTGGTTTTGGGTCTAGCCGAGTGGGTTTGGGTCTAGCCGAATGGGATTGGGTTTAGCCGAGTGGGTTTTGGTGTAGCCGAGTGGGTTTGGGTCTAGCCAAATCGGTTTGGGTCTAGCCGTGTGTGTTTGGGTCTAGCCGAGTGCTTTTGTGTCTAGCCGAGTCCGTTTGGGTCTAGCCGAGTGGGTTTGGGTCCAGCGGAGTGGGTTTGGGTCTAGCCGAGTGGGTTTGGGTCTAGCCCAGTCCGTTTGGGTCTAGCCGAGTGGGTTTGGGTCTAGCGGAGTGGGTTTGGGTCTAGCCAAGTGGGTTTGGGTCTAGCCGAGTGGGTTTGGGTCTAGCCGAGTGGGTTTGGGTCTAGTCGAGTGGGTTTGGGACTTGCATAGTGGGTTTGGGTCTAGCAAAGTGGGTTTGGGTCTAGCCGAGTGGGTTTGGGTCTAGCCGAGTGGGTTTGGGTCTAGCCGAGTGGGTTTGGGTCTAGCCGAGTGGGTTTGGGTCTAGCCGAGTGGGTTTGGGTCTAGCCGAGTGAGTTTGGGTCTAGCGGAGTGGGTTTGGGTCTAGCCGAGTGGGTTTGGGTCTAGCCGAGTGGGTTTGGGTCTAGCCGAGTGGGTTTGGGTCTAGCGGAGTGGGTTTGGGTCTAGCGGAGTGGGTTTGGGTCTAGCCGAGTGGGTTTGGGTCTAGCCGAGTGGGTTTGGGTCTAGCCGAGTGGGTTTGGGTCTAGCCAAGTGGGTTTGGGTCTAGCGGAGTGGGTTTGGGTCTAGCGGAGTGGGTTTGGGTCTAGCCGAGTGGGTTTGGGGCTAGCCGAGTGGGTTTGGGTCTATTGGAGTGGGTTTGGGTCTAGAGGAGTGGGTTTGGGTCTAGCCGAGTGGGTTTGGGTCTAGCCGAGTGGGTTTGTGTCTAGCGGAGTGGGTTTGGGTCTAGCCGAGTGGGTTTGGGTCTAGCGGAGTGGGTTTGGGTCTAGCCGAGTGGGTTTGGGACTAGCCGAGTGGGCTTGGGTCTAGCCGAGTGGGTTTGAGTCTAGCCGAATGGGTTTGGGTCTAGCCGAGTGTGTTTGGGTGTAGCCGGGTGGGTTTGGGTCTAACGGAGTGTCTTTGGGTCTAGCAGAGTGGGTTTGGGTCTAGCCGAGTGGGTTTGGGTCTAGCCGAGTCGGTTTGGGTCTAGCCTAGTGGGTTTGGGTCTAGCCGAGTGGGTTTGGGTCTAGCAAAGTGGGTTTGGTTCTAGCCGAGTGGGTTAGGGTCTAGCCTGGTGGGTTTGGGTCTCGCCGAGTGGGTTTGGGTGTGGCCGAGTGTGTTTGGGTCCAGCCGAGTGGGTTTGGGTCTAGCCAAGTGGGTTTGGGTCTAGCCGAGTGGGTTTGGGTCAATCCGAGTGGGTTTGGGTCTAGCGGAGTGGGTTTGGGTCTAGCCGAGTGGGTTTTGGGTCTAGCCGAGTGGGTTTGGGTCTAGCCGAGTGGGTTTGGGTCTAGACGAGTGGGTTTGGGTCTAGCCGAGTGGGTTTGGGTCTAGCCGAGTGGGTTTGGGTCTAGCCGAGTGGGTTTGGGTCTAGCCAAGTGGGTTTGGGGCTAGCCGAGTGGGTTTGGGTCTATCGGAGTGGATTTGGGTCTAGAGGAGTGGGTTTGGGTCTAGCCGAGTGGGTTTGGGTCTAGCCGAGTGGGTTTGGGTCTAGCGGAGTGGGTTTGGGTCTAGCCGAATGGGTTTGGGTCTAGCCGAATGGGTTTGGGTCTGGCCGAGTGAGTTTGGGTGTAGCCGAGTGGGTTTGGGTCTAGCGGAGTGGGTTTGGGTCCAGCAGAGTGGGTTTGGGTCTAGCCGAGTGGGTTTGGGTCTAGCCGAGTGGGTTTGGGTCTAGCCGAGTGGTTTTGGGTCTAGCCGAGTGGGTTTGGGTCTAGCCGAATGGGATTGGGTTTAGCCGAGTGGGTTTTGGTGTAGCCGAGTGGGTTTGGGTCTAGCCAAATCGGTTTGGGTCTAGCCGTGTGTGTTTGGGTCTAGCCGAGTGCTTTTGTGTCTAGCCGAGTCCGTTTGGGTCTAGCCGAGTGGGTTTGGGTCCAGCGGAGTGGGTTTGGGTCTAGCCGAGTGGGTTTGGGTCTAGCCCAGTCCGTTTGGGTCTAGCCGAGTGGGTTTGGGTCTAGCGGAGTGGGTTTGGGTCTAGCCAAGTGGGTTTGGGTCTAGCCGAGTGGGTTTGGGTCTAGCCGAGTGGGTTTGGGTCTAGTCGAGTGGGTTTGGGACTTGCATAGTGGGTTTGGGTCTAGCAAAGTGGGTTTGGGTCTAGCCGAGTGGGTTTGGGTCTAGCCGAGTGGGTTTGGGTCTAGCCGAGTGGGTTTGGGTCTAGCCGAGTGGGTTTGGGTCTAGCCGAGTGGGTTTGGGTCTAGCCGAGTGAGTTTGGGTCTAGCGGAGTGGGTTTGGGTCTAGCCGAGTGGGTTTGGGTCTAGCCGAGTGGGTTTGGGTCTAGCCGAGTGGGTTTGGGTCTAGCGGAGTGGGTTTGGGTCTAGCGGAGTGGGTTTGGGTCTAGCCGAGTGGGTTTGGGTCTAGCCGAGTGGGTTTGGGTCTAGCCGAGTGGGTTTGGGTCTAGCCAAGTGGGTTTGGGTCTAGCGGAGTGGGTTTGGGTCTAGCGGAGTGGGTTTGGGTCTAGCCGAGTGGGTTTGGGGCTAGCCGAGTGGGTTTGGGTCTATTGGAGTGGGTTTGGGTCTAGAGGAGTGGGTTTGGGTCTAGCCGAGTGGGTTTGGGTCTAGCCGAGTGGGTTTGTGTCTAGCGGAGTGGGTTTGGGTCTAGCCGAGTGGGTTTGGGTCTAGCGGAGTGGGTTTGGGTCTAGCCGAGTGGGTTTGGGACTAGCCGAGTGGGCTTGGGTCTAGCCGAGTGGGTTTGAGTCTAGCCGAATGGGTTTGGGTCTAGCCGAGTGTGTTTGGGTGTAGCCGGGTGGGTTTGGGTCTAACGGAGTGTCTTTGGGTCTAGCAGAGTGGGTTTGGGTCTAGCCGAGTGGGTTTGGGTCTAGCCGAGTCGGTTTGGGTCTAGCCTAGTGGGTTTGGGTCTAGCCGAGTGGGTTTGGGTCTAGCAAAGTGGGTTTGGTTCTAGCCGAGTGGGTTAGGGTCTAGCCTGGTGGGTTTGGGTCTCGCCGAGTGGGTTTGGGTGTGGCCGAGTGTGTTTGGGTCCAGCCGAGTGGGTTTGGGTCTAGCCAAGTGGGTTTGGGTCTAGCCGAGTGGGTTTGGGTCAATCCGAGTGGGTTTGGGTCTAGCGGAGTGGGTTTGGGTCTAGCCGAGTGGGTTTTGGGTCTAGCCGAGTGGGTTTGGGTCTAGCCGAGTGGGTTTGGGTCTAGACGAGTGGGTTTGGGTCTAGCCGAGTGGGTTTGGGTCTAGCCGAGTGGGTTTGGGTCTAGCCGAGTGGGTTTGGGTCTAGCCAAGTGGGTTTGGGGCTAGCCGAGTGGGTTTGGGTCTATCGGAGTGGATTTGGGTCTAGAGGAGTGGGTTTGGGTCTAGCCGAGTGGGTTTGGGTCTAGCCGAGTGGGTTTGGGTCTAGCGGAGTGGGTTTGGGTCTAGCCGAATGGGTTTGGGTCTAGCCGAATGGGTTTGGGTCTGGCCGAGTGAGTTTGGGTGTAGCCGAGTGGGTTTGGGTCTAGCGGAGTGGGTTTGGGTCCAGCAGAGTGGGTTTGGGTCTAGCCGAGTGGGTTTGGGTCTAGCCGAGTGGGTTTGGGTCTAGCCGAGTGGGTTTGGGACTTGCTGAGTGGGTTTGGGTCTAGAAAAGTGGGTTTGGGTCTAGTCGAGTGGGTTTTGGACTTTCATAGTGGGTTTGGGTCTAGCAAAATGGGTTTGGGTCTAGCCGAGTGGGTTTCAGTGTAGCCGAGTGGGTTTGGGTCTAGCCGCGTGGGTTTGTGTCTAGCCGAGTGGGTTTGGGTCTAGCGGAGTGGGTTTGGTTCTAGCCGAGTGGGTTTTGGTCTAGCCGAGTGGGTTTGGGTCTAGCCGAGTGGTTTTGGGTCTAGCCGAGTGGGTTTGGGTCTAGCCGAATGGGATTGGGTTTAGCCGAGTGGGTTTTGGTGTAGCCGAGTGGGTTTGGGTCTAGCCAAATCGGTTTGGGTCTAGCCGTGTGTGTTTGGGTCTAGCCGAGTGGGTTTGGGTCTAGCGGAGTGCTTTTGGGTCTAGCGTGGTGGGTTTGGGTCTAGCCGAGTGGGTTTGGGTCTAGCCGAGTGGGTTTGGGTCTAGCCGAGTGGGTTTGGGTCTGGCCTAGTGGGTTTGGGTCTATCCGTGTGGGTTTGGGTCTAGCCGAGTCCGTTTGGGTCTAGCCGAGTGGGTTTGGGTCTATCGGAGTGGATTTGGGTCTAGAGGAGTGGGTTTGGGTCTAGCCGAGTGGGTTTGGGTCTAGCCGAGTGGGTTTGGGTCTAGCGGAGTGGGTTTGGGTCTAGCCGAATGGGTTTGGGTCTAGCCGAATGGGTTTGGGTCTGGCCGAGTGAGTTTGGGTGTAGCCGAGTGGGTTTGGGTCTAGCGGAGTGGGTTTGGGTCCAGCAGAGTGGGTTTGGGTCTAGCCGAGTGGGTTTGGGTCTAGCCGAGTGGGTTTGGGTCTAGCCGAGTGGGTTTGGGACTTGCTGAGTGGGTTTGGGTCTAGAAAAGTGGGTTTGGGTCTAGTCGAGTGGGTTTTGGACTTTCATAGTGGGTTTGGGTCTAGCAAAATGGGTTTGGGTCTAGCCGAGTGGGTTTCAGTGTAGCCGAGTGGGTTTGGCTCTAGCCGCGTGGGTTTGTGTCTAGCCGAGTGGGTTTGGGTCTAGCGGAGTGGGTTTGGTTCTAGCCGAGTGGGTTTTGGTCTAGCCGAGTGGGTTTGGGTCTAGCCGAGTGTTTTTGGGTCTAGCCGAGTGGGTTTGGGTCTAGCCGAATGGGATTGGGTTTAGCCGAGTGGGTTTTGGTGTAGCCGAGTGGGTTTGGGTCTAGCCAAATCGGTTTGGGTCTAGCCGTGTGTGTTTGGGTCTAGCCGAGTGGGTTTGGGTCTAGCGGAGTGCTTTTGGGTCTAGCGTGGTGGGTTTGGGTCTAGCCGAGTGGGTTTGGGTCTGGCCTAGTGGGTTTGGGTCTATCCGTGTGGGTTTGGGTCTAGCCGAGTCCGTTTGGGTCTAGCCGAGTGGGTTTGGGTCCAGCGGAGTGGGTTTGGGTCTAGCCGAGTGGGTTTGGGTCTAGCCCAGTCCGTTTGGGTCTAGCCGAGTGGGTTTGGGTCTAGCGGAGTGGGTTTGGGTCTAGCCAAGTGGGTTTGGGTCTAGCCGAGTGGGTTTGGGTCTAGCCGAGTGGGTTTGGGTCTAGTCGAGTGGGTTTGGGACTTGCATAGTGGGTTTGGGTCTAGCAAAGTGCGTTTGGGTCTAGCCGAGTGGGTTTGGGTCTAGCCGAGTGGGTTTGGGTCTAGCCGAGTGGGTTTGGGTCTAGCCGAGTGGGTTTGGGTCTAGCCGAGTGGGTTTGGGTCTAGCCGAGTGAGTTTGGGTCTAGCGGAGTGGGTTTGGCTCTAGCCGAGTGGGTTTGGGTCTAGCCGAGTGGGTTTGGGTCTAGCCGAGTGGGTTTGGGTCTAGCGGAGTGGGTTTGGGTCTAGCCGAGTGGGTTTGGGTCTAGCCGAGTGGGTTTGGGTCTAGCCGAGTGGGTTTGGGTCTAGCCAAGTGGGTTTGGGTCTAGCGGAGTGGGTTTGGGTCTAGCGGAGTGGGTTTGGGTCTAGCCGAGTGGGTTTGGGGCTAGCCGAGTGGGTTTGGGTCTATTGGAATGGGTTTGGGTCTAGAGGAGTGGGTTTGGGTCTAGCCGAGTGGGTTTGGGTCTAGCCGAGTGGGTTTGTGTCTAGCGGAGTGGGTTTGGGTCTAGCCGAGTGGGTTTGGGTCTAGCGGAGTGGGTTTGGGTCTAGCCGAGTGGGTTTGGGACTAGCCGAGTGGGCTTGGGTCTAGCCGAGTGGGTTTGAGTCTAGCCGAATGGGTTTGGGTCTAGCCGAGTGGGTTTGGGTGTAGCCGAGTGGGTTTGGGTCTAACGGAGTGTCTTTGGGTCTAGCAGAGTGGGTTTGGGTCTAGCCGAGTGGGTTTGGGTCTAGCCGAGTCGGTTTGGGTCTAGCCTAGTGGGTTTGGGTCTAGCCGAGTGGGTTTGGGTCTAGCAAAGTGGGTTTGGTTCTAGCCGAGTGGGTTTGGGTCTAGCCTGGTGGGTTTGGGTCTCGCCGAGTGGGTTTGGGTGTGGCCGAGTGTGTTTGGGTCCAGCCGAGTGGGTTTGGGTCTAGCCAAGTGGGTTTGGGTCTAGCCGAGTGGGTTTGGGTCAATCCGAGTGGGTTTGGGTCTAGCGGAGTGGGTTTGGGTCTAGCCGAGTGGGTTTGGGTCTAGCCGAGTGGGTTTAGGTCTAGCCGAGTGGGTTTGGGTCTAGACGAGTGGGTTTGGGTCTAGCCGAGTGGGTTTGGGTCTAGCCGAGTGGGTTTGGATCTAGCCGAGTGGGTTTGGGTCTAGCCAAGTGGGTTTGGGGCTAGCCGAGAGGGTTTGGGTCTATCGGAGTGGATTTGGGTCTAGAGGAGTGGGTTTGGGTCTAGCCGAGTGGGTTTGGGTCTAGCCGAGTGGGTTTGGGTCTAGCGGAGTGGGTTTGGGTCTAGCCGAATGGGTTTGGGTCTAGCCGAATGGGTTTGGGTCTGGCCGAGTGAGTTTGGGTGTAGCCGAGTGGGTTTGGGTCTAGCGGAGTGGGTTTGGGTCCAGCAGAGTGGGTTTGGGTCTCGCCGAGTGGGTTTGGGTCTAGCCGAGTGGGTTTGGGTCTAGCCGAGTGGGTTTGGGACTTGCTGAGTGGGTTTGGGTCTAGAAAAGTGGGTTTGGGTCTAGTCGAGTGGGTTTTGGACTTTCATAGTGGGTTTGGGTCTCGCAAAATGGGTTTGGGTCTAGCCGAGTGGGTTTGGGTCTAGTCGAGTGGGTTTGGGACTTGCATAGTGGGTTTGGGTCTAGCAAAGTGGGTTTGGGTCTAGCCGAGTGGGTTTGGGTGTAGCCGAGTGGGTTTGGGTCTAGCCGAGTGGGTTTGGGTCTAGCCGAGTGGGTTTGGGTCTAGCCGAGTGGGTTTGGGTCTAGCCGAGTGAGTTTGGGTCTAGCGGAGTGGGTTTGGGTCTAGCCGAGTGGGTTTGGGTCTAGCAAAGTGGGTTTGGGTCTAGCCGAGTGGGTTTGGGTCTAGCCAGGTGGGTTTGGGTCTCGCTGAGTGGGTTTGGGTGTGGCCGAGTGGGTTTGGGTCCAGCCGAGTGGGTTTGGGTCTAGCGAAGTGGGTTTGGGTCTAGCCGAGTGGGTTTGGGTCAATCCGAGTGGGTTTGGGTCTAGCCGAGTGAGTTTGGGTCTAGCGGAGTGGGTTTGGGTCTAGCCGAGTGGGTTTGGGTCTAGCCGAGTGGGTTAGGGTCTAGCCGAGTGGGTTTGGGTCTAGCGGAGTGGGTTTGGGTCTAGACGAGTGGGTTTGGGTCTAGCCGAGTGGGTTTGGGTCTAGCCGAGTGGGTTTGGGTCTAGCCGAGTGGGTTTGGGACTTGCTGAGTGGGTTTGGGTCTAGAAAAGTGGGTTTGGGTCTAGTCGAGTGGGTTTTGGACTTTCATAGTGGGTTTGGGTCTCGCAAAATGGGTTTGGGTCTAGCCGAGTGGGTTTGGGTCTAGTCGAGTGGGTTTGGGACTTGCATAGTGGGTTTGGGTCTAGCAAAGTGGGTTTGGGTCTAGCCGAGTGGGTTTGGGTGTAGCCGAGTGGGTTTGGGTCTAGCCGAGTGGGTTTGGGTCTAGCCGAGTGGGTTTGGGTCTAGCCGAGTGGGTTTGGGTCTAGCCGAGTGAGTTTGGGTCTAGCGGAGTGGGTTTGGGTCTAGCCGAGTGGGTTTGGGTCTAGCAAAGTGGGTTTGGGTCTAGCCGAGTGGGTTTGGGTCTAGCCTGGTGGGTTTGGGTCTCGCTGAGTGGGTTTGGCTGTGGCCGAGTGGGTTTGGGTCCAGCCGAGTGGGTTTGGGTCTAGCCAAGTGGGTTTGGGTCTAGCCGAGTGGGTTTGGGTCAATCCGAGTGGGTTTGGGTCTAGACGAGTAAGTTTGGGTCTAGCGGAGTGGGTTTGGGTCTAGCCGAGTGGGTTTGGGTCTAGCCGAGTGGGTTAGGGTCTAGCCGAGTGGGTTTGGGTCTAGCGGAGTGGGTTTGGGTCTAGACGAGTGGGTTTGGGTCTAGCCGAGTGGGTTTGGGTCTAGCCGAGTGGGTTTGGGTCTAGCCGAGTGGGTTTGGGTCTAGCCGAGTGGGTTTGGGGCTAGCCGAGTGGGTTTGGGTCTAGCCGAGTGGGTTTGTGTCTAGCCGAGTGGGTTTGGGTCTAGCCGAGTGGGTTTGGGTCTAGCGGAGTGGGTTTGGGTCTAGCCGAGTGGGTTTGGGACTAGCCGAGTGGGCTTGGGTCTAGCCGAGTGGGTTTGAGTCTAGCCGAATGGGTTGGGGTCTAGCCGAGTGGGTTTTGGTGTAGCCGAGTGGGTTTGGGTCTAACGGAGTGTCTTTGGGTCTAGCAGAGTGGGTTTGGGTCTAGCCGAGTGGGTTTGGGTCTAGCCGAGTGGGTTTGGGTCTAGCCTAGTGGGTTTGGGTCTAGCCGAGTGGGTTTGGGTCTAGCAAAGTGGGTTTGGGTCTTGCCGAGTGGGTTTGGGTCTAGCCTGGTGGGTTTGGGTTTAGCCGAGTCCGTTTGGGTGTGGCCGAGTGGGTTTGGGTCCAGCCGAGTGGGTTTGGGTCTAGCCAAGTGGGTTTGGGTCTTGCCGAGTGGGTTTGGGTCAATCCGAGTGGGTTTGGGTCTAGCCGAGTGAGTTTGGGTCTAGCGGAGTGGGTTTCGGTCTAGCCGAGTGGGTTTGGGTCTAGCCGAGTGGGTTTGGGTCTAGCCGAGTGGGTTTGGGTCTAGCGGAGTGGGTTTGGGTCTAGCCGAGTGGGTTTGGGTCTAGCCGAGTGGGTTTGGGTCTAGCCGAGTGGGTTTGGGTCTAGACGAGTGGGTTTGGGTCTAGCCGAGTGGGTTTGGGTCTAGCCGAGTGGGTTTGGGTCCAGCCGAGTGGGTTTGGGTCTAGCCGAGTGGGTTTGGGGCTAGCCGAGTGGGTTTGGGTCTATCGGAGTGGATTTGGGTCTAGAGGAGTGGGTTTGGGTCTAGCCGAGTGGGTTTGGGTCTAGCCGAGTGGGTTTGGGTCTAGCGGAGTGGGTTTGGGTCTAGCCGAATGGGTTTGGGTCTAGCCGAATGGGTTTGGGTCTAGCCGAGTGAGTTTGGGTGTAGCCGAGTGGGTTTGGGTCCAGCAGAGTGGGTTTGGGTCTAGCCGAGTGGGTTTGGGTCTAGCCGAGTGGGTTTGGGTCCAGCCGAGTGGGTTTGGGACTTGCTGAGTGGGTTTGGGTCTAGAAAAGTGGGTTTGGGTCTAGTCGAGTGGGTTTTGGACTTGCATAGTGGGTTTGGGTCTAGCAAAATGGGTTTGGGTCTAGCCGAGTGGGTTTGGGTCTAGTCGAGTGGGTTTGGGACTTGCATAGTGGGTTTGGGTCTAGCAAAGTGGGTTTGGGTCTAGCCGAGTGGGTTTGGGTCTAGCCGAGTGGGTTTGGGTCTAGCCGAGTGGGTTTGGGTCTAGCCGAGTGGGTTTGGGTCTAGCCGAGTGGGTTTGGGTCTAGCCGAGTGAGTTTGGGTCTAGCCGAGTGGGTTTGGGTCTAGCCGAGTGGGTTTGGGTCTAGCAAAGTGGGTTTGGGTCTAGCCGAGTGGGTTTGGGTCTAGCCTGGTGGGTTTGGGTCTCGCTGAGTGGGTTTGGGTGTGGCCGAGTGGGTTTGGGTCCAGCCGAGTGTGTTTGGGTCTAGCCAAGTGGGTTTGGGTCTAGCCGAGTGGGTTTGGGTCAATCCGAGTGGGTTTGGGTCTAGCCGAGTGAGTTTAGGTCTAGCGGAGTGGGTTTCGGTCTAGCCGAGTGGGTTTGGGTCTAGCCGAGTGGGTTTGGGTCTAGCCGAGTGGGTTTGGGTCTAGCGGAGTGGGTTTGGGTCTAGACGAGTGGGTTTGGGTCTAGCCGAGTGGGTTTGGGTCTAGCCGAGTGGGTTTGGGTCTAGCCGAGTGGGTTTGGGTCTAGCCGAGTGGGTTTGGGGCTAGCCGAGTGGGTTTGGGTCAAGCCGAGTGGGTTTCAGTGTAGCCGAGTGGGTTTGGGTCTAGCCGCGTGGGCTTGTGTCTAGCCGAGTGGGTTTGGGTCTAGTGGAGTGGGTTTTGTTCTAGCCGAGTGGGTTTGGGTCTAGCCGAGTGGGTTTGGGTCTAGCCGAGTGGTTTTGTGTCTAGCCGTGTGGGTTTGGGTCTAGCCGAATGGGATTGGGTTTAGCCGAGTGGGTTTTGGTGTAGCCGAGTGGGTTTGGGTCTAGCGGAGTGCTTTTGGGTCTAGCGGGGTGGGATTGGGTCTAGCCGAGTGGGTTTGGGTCTAGCCGAGTGGGTTTGGGTCTAGCCGAGTGGGTTTGGGTCTGGCCTAGTGGGTTTGGGTCTATCCGTGTGTGTTTGGGTTTAGCCGAGTCCGTTTGGGTCTAGCCGAGTGGGTTTGGGTCCAGCGGAGTGGGTTTGGGTCTAGCCGAGTGGGTTTGGGTCTAGCCCAGTCCGTTTGGGTCTAGCCGAGTGGGTTTGGGGCTAGCCGAGTGGGTTTGGGTCTAGCCGAGTGGGTTTGTGTCTAGCCGAGTGGGTTTGGGTCTAGCCAAGTGGGTTTGGGTCTAGCGGAGTGGGTTTGGGTCTAGCCGAGTGGGTTTGGGACTAGCCGAGTGGGCTTGGGTCTAGCCGAGTGGGTTTGAGTCTAGCCGAATGGGTTGGGGTCTAGCCGAGTGGGTTTTGGTGTAGCCGAGTGGGTTTGGGTCTAACGGAGTGTCTTTGGGTCTAGCAGAGTGGGTTTGGGTCTAGCCGAGTGGGTTTGGGTCTAGCCGAGTGGGTTTGGGTCTAGCCTAGTGGGTTTGGGTCTAGCCGAGTGGGTTTGGGTCTAGCAAAGTGGGTTTGGGTCTAGCCGAGTGGGTTTGGGTCTAGCCTGGTGGGTTTGGGTTTAGCCGAGTCCGTTTGGGTGTGGCCGAGTGGGTTTGGGTCCAGCCGAGTGGGTTTGGGTCTAGCCAAGTGGCTTTGGGTCTAGCCGAGTGGGTTTGGGTCAATCCGAGTGGGTTTGGGTCTAGCCGAGTGAGTTTGGGTCTAGCGGAGTGGGTTTCGGTCTAGCCGAGTGGGTTTGGGTCTAGCCGAGTGGGTTTGGGTCTAGCCGAGTGGGTTTGGGTCTAGCGGAGTGGGTTAGGGTCTAGCCGAGTGGGTTTGGGTCTAGCCGAGTGGGTTTGGGTCTAGCCGAGTGGGTTTGGGTCTAGACGAGTGGGTTTGGGTCTAGCCGAGTGGGTTTGGGTCTAGCCGAGTGGGTTTGGGTCTAGCCGAGTGGGTTTGGGTCTAGACGAGTGGGTTTGGGTCTAGCCGAGTGGGTTTGGGTCTAGCCGAGTGGGTTTGGGTCTAGCCGAGTGGGTTTGGGTCTAGCCGAGTGGGTTTGGGGCTAGCCGAGTGGGTTTGGGTCTATCAGAGTGGATTTGGGTCTAGAGGAGTGGGTTTGGGTCTAGCCGAGTGGGTTTGGGTCTAGCCGAGTGGGTTTGGGTCTAGCGGAGTGGGTTTGGGTCTAGCCGAATGGGTTTGGGTCTAGCCGAATGGGTTTGGGTCTAGCCGAGTGAGTTTGGGTGTAGCCGAGTGGGTTTGGGTCCAGCAGAGTGGGTTTGGGTCTAGCCGAGTGGGTTTGGGTCTAGCCGAGTGGGTTTGGGTCTAGCCGAGTGGGTTTGGGACTTGCTGAGTGGGTTTGGTTCTAGAAAAGTGGGTTTGGGTCTAGTCGAGTGGGTTTTGGACTTGCATGGTGGGTTTGGGTCTAGCAAAATGGGTTTGGGTCTAGCCGAGTGGGTTTGGGTCTAGTCGAGTGGGTTTGGGACTTGCATAGTGGGTTTGGGTCTAGCAAAGTGGGTTTGGGTCTAGCCGAGTGGTTTTGGGTCTAGCCGAGTGGGTTTGGGTCTAGCCGAGTGGGTTTGGGGCTAGCCGAGTGGGTTTGGGTCTATCGGAGTGGATTTGGGTCTAGAGGAGTGGGTTTGGGTCTAGCCGAGTGGGTTTGGGTCTAGCCGAGTGGGTTTGGGTCTAGCGGAGTGGGTTGGGTCTAGCCGAATGGGTTTGGGTCTAGCCGAATGGGTTTGGGTCTAGCCGAGTGAGTTTGGGTGTAGCCGAGTGGGTTTGGGTCCAGCAGAGTGGGTTTGGGTCTAGCCGAGTGGGTTTGGGTCTAGCCGAGTGGGTTTGGGTCTAGCCGAGTGGGTTTGGGACTTGCTGAGTGGGTTTGGGTCTAGAAAAGTGGGTTTGGGTCTAGTCGAGTGGGTTTTGGACTTGCATAGTGGGTTTGGGTCTAGCAAAATGGGTTTGGGTCTAGCCGAGTGGGTTTGGGTCTAGTCGAGTGGGTTTGGGACTTGCATAGTGGGTTTGGGTCTAGCAAAGTGGGTTTGGTTCTAGCCGAGTGGGTTTGGGTCTAGCCGAGTGGGTTTGGGTCTAGCCGAGTGGGTTTGGGTCTAGCAAAGTGGGTTTGGGTCTAGCGGAGTGGGTTTGGGTCTAGCCTGGTGGGTTTGGGTCTCGCTGAGTGGGTTTGGGTGTGGCCGAGTGGGTTTGGGTCCAGCCGAGTGGGTTTGGGTCTAGCCAAGTGGGTTTGGGTCTAGCCGAGTGGGTTTGGGTCAATCCGAGTGGGTTTGGGTCTAGCCGAGTGAGTTTGGGTCTAGCGGAGTGGGTTTCGGTCTAGCCGAGTGGGTTTGGGTCTAGCCGAGTGGGTTTGGGTCTAGCCGAGTGGGTTTGGGTCTAGCGGAGTGGGTTTGGGTCTAGACGAGTGGGTTTGGGTCTAGCCGAGTGTGTTTGGGTCTAGCCGAGTGGGTTTGGGTCTAGCCGAGTGGGTTTGGGTCTAGCCGAGTGGGTTTGGGGCTAGCCGAGTGGGTTTGGGTCAAGCCGAGTGGGTTTCAGTGTAGCCGAGTGGGTTTGGGTCTAGCCGCGTGGGCTTGTGTCTAGCCGAGTGGGTTTGGGTCTAGCGGAGTGGGTTTTGTTCTAGCCGAGTGGGTTTGGGTCTAGCCGAATGGGTTTGGGTCTAGCCGGGTGGTTTTGTGTCTAGCCGTGTGGGTTTGGGTCTAGCCGAATGGGATTGGGTTTAGCCGAGTGGGTTTTGGTGTAGCCGAGTGGGTTTGGGTCTAGCGGAGTGCTTTTGGGTCTAGCGGGGTGGGTTTGGGTCTAGCCGAGTGGGTTTGGGTCTAGCCGAGTGGGTTTGGGTCTAGCCGAGTGGGTTTGGGTCTGGCCTAGTGGGTTTGGGTCTATCCGTGTGTGTTTGGGTTTAGCCGAGTCCGTTTGGGTCTAGCCGAGTGGGTTTGGGTCCAGCGGAGTGGGTTTGGGTCTAGCCGAGTGGGTTTGGGTCTAGCCCAGTCCGTTTGGGTCTAGCCGAGTGGGTTTGGGTCTAGCGGAGTGGGTTTGGGTCTAGCCGAGTGGGTTTGGGTCTAGCCGAGTGGGTTTGGGTCTAGCCGAGTGGGTTTGGGTCTAGTCGAGTGGGTTTGGGACTTGCATAGTGGGTTTGGGTCTAGCAAAGTGGGTTTGGGTCTAGCCGAGTGGGTTTGGGTCTAGTCGAGTGGGTTTGGGTCTAGCCGAGTGGGTTTGGGTCTAGCCGAGTGGGTTTGGGTCTAGCCGAGTGAGTTTGGGTCTAGCGGAGTGGGTTTGGGTCTAGCCGAGTGGGTTTGGGTCTAGCCGAGTGGGTTTGGGTCTAGCCGTGTGGGTTTGGGTCTAGCGGAGTGGGTTTGGTTCTAGCGGAGTGGGTTTGGGTCTAGCCGAGTGGGTTTGGGTCTAGCCGAGTGGGTTTGGGTCTAGCCGAGTGGGTTTGGGTCTAGCCAAGTGGGTTTGGGTCTAGCGGAGTGGGTTTGGGTCTAGCGGAGTGGGTTTGGGTCTAGCCAAGTGGGTTTGGGGCTAGCCGAGTGGGTTTGTGTCTATCGGAGTGGGTTTGGGTTTAGAGGAGTGGGTTTGGGTCTAGCCGAGTGGGTTTGGGTCTAGCCGAGTGGGTTTGTGTCTAGCGGAGTGGGTTTGGGTCTAGCCGAGTGGGTTTGTGTCTAGCGGAGTGGGTTTGGGTCTAGCCGAGTGGGTTTGGGACTAGCCGAGTGGGCTTGGGTCTAGCCGAGTGGGTTTGAGTCCAGCCGAATGGGTTTGGGTCTAGCCGAGTGGGTTTGGGTCTAGCCGAGTGGGTTTGGGTCTAGCCGAGTGGGTTTGGGACTTGCTGAGTGGGTTTGGGTCTAGAAAAGTGGGTTTGGGTCTAGTCGAGTGGGTTTTGGACTTGCATAGTGGGTTTGGGTCTAGCAAAATGGGTTTGGGTCTAGCCGAGTGGGTTTGGGTCTAGTCGAGTGGGTTTGGGACTTGCATAGTGGGTTTGGGTCTAGCAAAGTGGGTTTGGTTCTAGCCGAGTGGGTTTGGGTCTAGCCGAGTGGGTTTGGGTCTAGCCGAGTGGGTTTGGGTCTAGCCGAGTGGGTTTGGGTCTAGCCGAGTGGGTTTGGGTCTAGCCGAGTGAGTTTGGGTCTAGCCGAGTGGGTTTGGGTCTAGCCGAGTGGGTTTGGGTCTAGCAAAGTGGGTTTGGGTCTAGCGGAGTGGGTTTGGGTCTAGCCTGGTGGGTTTGGGTCTCGCTGAGTGGGTTTGGGTGTGGCCGAGTGGGTTTGGGTCCAGCCGAGTGGGTTTGGGTCTAGCCAAGTGGGTTTGGGTCTAGCCGAGTGGGTTTGGGTCAATCCGAGTGGGTTTGGGTCTAGCCGAGTGAGTTTGGGTCTAGCGGAGTGGGTTTCGGTCTAGCCGAGTGGGTTTGGGTCTAGCCGAGTGGGTTTGGGTCTAGCCGAGTGGGTTTGGGTCTAGCGGAGTGGGTTTGGGTCTAGACGAGTGGGATTGGGTCTAGCCGAGTGTGTTTGGGTCTAGCCGAGTGGGTTTGGGTCTAGCCGAGTGGGTTTGGGTCTAGCCGAGTGGGTTTGGGGCTAGCCGAGTGGGTTTGGGTCAAGCCGAGTGGGTTTCAGTGTAGCCGAGTGGGTTTGGGTCTAGCCGCGTGGGCTTGTGTCTAGCCGAGTGGGTTTGGGTCTAGCGGAGTGGGTTTTGTTCTAGCCGAGTGGGTTTGGGTCTAGCCGAATGGGTTTGGGGCTAGCCGGGTGGTTTTGTGTCTAGCCGTGTGGGTTTGCGTCTAGCCGAATGGGATTGGGTTTAGCCGAGTGGGTTTTGGTGTAGCCGAGTGGGTTTGGGTCTAGCGGAGTGCTTTTGGGTCTAGCGGGGTGGGTTTGGGTCTGGCCTAGTGGGTTTGGGTCTATCCGTGTGTGTTTGGGTTTAGCCGAGTCCGTTTGGGTCTAGCCGAGTGGGTTTGGGTCCAGCGGAGTGGGTTTGGGTCTAGCCGAGTGGGTTTGGGTCTAGCCCAGTCCGTTTGGGTCTAGCCGAGTGGGTTTGGGTCTAGCGGAGTGGGTTTTGTGTCTAGCCGAGTGGGTTTGGGTCTAGCCGAGTGGGTTTGGGTCTAGCCGAGTGGGTTTGGGTCTAGTCGAGTGGGTTTGGGACTTGCATAGTGGGTTTGGGTCTAGCAAAGTGGGTTTGGGTCTAGCCGAGTGGGTTTGGGTCTAGTCGAGTGGGTTTGGGTCTAGCCGAGTGGGTTTGGGTCTAGCCGAGTGGGTTTGGGTCTAGCCGAGTGAGTTTGGGTCTAGCGGAGTGGGTTTGGGTCTAGCCGAGTGGGTTTGGGTCTAGCCGAGTGGGTTTGGGTCTAGCCGAGTGGGTTTGGGTCTAGCGGAGTGGGTTTGGGTCTAGCGGAGTGGGTTTGGGTCTAGCCGAGTGGGTTTGGGTCTAGCCGAGTGGGTTTGGGTCTAGCCGAGTGGGTTTGGGTCTAGCCAAGTGGGTTTGGGTCTAGCGGAGTGGGTTTGGGTCTAGCGGAGTGGGTTTGGGTCTAGCCAAGTGGGTTTGGGGCTAGCCGAGTGGGTTTGTGTCTATCGGAGTGGGTTTGGGTTTAGAGGAGTGGGTTTGGGTCTAGCCGAGTGGGTTTGGGTCTAGCCGAGTGGGTTTGTGTCTAGCGGAGTGGGTTTGTGTCTAGCCGAGTGGGTTTGGGTCTAGCGGAGTGGGTTTGGGTCTAGCCGAGTGGGTTTGGGACTAGCCGAGTGGGCTTGGGTCTAGCCGAGTGGGTTTGAGTCCAGCCGAATGGGTTTGGGTCTAGCCGAGTGGGTTTGGGTGTAGCCGAGTGGGTTTGGGTCTAACGGAGTGTCTTTGGGTCTAGCAGAGTGGGTTTGGGTCTAGCCGAGTGGGTTTGGGTCTAGCCGAGTGGGTTTGGGTCTAGCCTAGTGGGTTTGGGTCTAGCCGAGTGGGTTTGGGTCTAGCAAAGTGGGTTTGGGTCTAGCCGAGTGGGTTTGGGTCTAGCCTGGTGGGTTTGGGTCTCGCCGAGTGGGTTTGGGTGTGGCCGAGTGGGTTTGGGTCCAGCCGAGTGGGTTTGGGTCTAGCCAAGTGGGTTTGGGTCTAGCCGAGTGGGTTTGGGTCAATCCGAGTGGGTTTGGGTCTAGCCGAGTGAGTTTGAGTCTAGCGGAGTGGGTTTCGGTCTAGCCGAGTGGGTTTGGGTCTAGCTGAGTAGGTTTGGGTCTAGCCGAGTGGGTTTGGGTCTAGCGGAGTGGGTTTGGGTCCAGCCGAGTGGGTTTGGGTCTAGCCGAGTGGGTTTGGGTCTAGCCGAGTGGGTTTGGGTCCAGACGAGTGGGTTTGGGTCTAGCCGAGTGGGTTTGGGTCTAGCCGAGTGGGTTTGGGTCTAGCCGAGTGGGTTTGGGTCCAGCCGAGTGGGTTTGGGGCTAGCCGAGTGGGTTTGGGTCTATCGGAGTGGATTTGAGTCTAGAGGAGTGGGTTTGGGTCTAGCCGAGTGGGTTTGGGTCTAGCCGAGTTGGTTTGGGTCTAGCGGAGTGGGTTTGGGTCTAGCCGAATGGGTTTGGGTCTGGCCGAAAGGGTTTGGGTCTAGCCGAGTGAGTTTGGGTGTAGCCGAGTGGGTTTGGGTCTAGCGGAGTGGGTTTGGGTCCAGCAGAGTTGCTTTGGGTCTAGCCGAGTGGGTTTGGGTCTAGCCGAGTGGGTTTCGGTCAAGCCGAGTGGGTTTGGGACTTGCTCAGTGGGTTTGGGTCTAGAAAAGTGGGTTTGGGTCTAGTCGAGTGGGTTTTGGACTTGCATAGTGGGTTTGGGTCTAGCAAAATGGGTTTGGGTCTAGCCGAGTGGGTTTGGGTCTAGTCGAGTGGGTTTGGGACTTGCATAGTGGGTTTGGGTCTAGCAAAGTGGGTTTGGGTCTAGCCGAGTGGGTTTGGGTCTAGCCGAGTGGGTTTGGGTCTAGCCGAGTGGGTTTGGGTCTAGCCGAGTGGGTTTGGGTCTAGCCGAGTGGGTTTGGGTCTAGCCGAGTGAGTTTGGGTCTAGCGGAGTGGGTTTGGGTCTAACCGAGTGGGTTTGTGTCTAGCCGAGTGGGTTTGGGTCTAGCGGAGTGGGTTTTGTTCTAGCCGAGTGGGTTTGGGTCTAGCGGAGTGGGTTTGGGTCTAGACGAGTGGGTTTGGGTCTAGCCGAGTGGGTTTGGGTCTAGTCGAGTGGGTTTGGGTCTAGCCGAGTGGGTTTGGGTCTAGCCGAGTGGGTTTGGGGCTAGCCGAGTGGGTTTGGGTCAAGCCGAGTGGGTTTCAGTGTAGCCGAGTGGGTTTGGGTCTAGCCGCGTGGGTTTGTGTCTAGCCGAGTGGGTTTGGGTCTAGCGGAGTGGGTTTTGTTCTAGCCGAGTGGGTTTGGGTCTAGCCGAGTGGGTTTGGGTCTAGCCGAGTGGTTTTGGGTCTAGCCGTGTGGGTTTGGGTCTAGCCGAATGGGATTGGGTTTAGCCGAGTGGGTTTTGGTGTAGCCGAGTGGGTTTGGGTCTGGCGGAGTGCTTTTGGGTCTAGCGGGGTGGGTTTGGGTCTAGCCGAGTGGGTTTGGGTCTAGCCGAGTGGGTTTGGGTCTAGCCGAGTGGGTTTGGGTCTGGCCTAGTGGGTTTGGGTCTATCCGTGTGGGTTTGGGTTTAGCCGAGTCCGTTTGGGTCTAGCCGAGTGGGTTTGGGTCCAGCGGAGTGGGTTTGGGTGTAGCCGAGTGGGTTTGGGTCTAGCCCAGTCCGTTTGGGTCTAGCCGAGTGGGTTTGGGTCTAGCGGAGTGGGTTTGGGTCTAGCCAAGTGGGTTTGGGTCTAGCCGAGTGGGTTTGGGTCTAGCCGAGTGGGTTTGGGTCTAGTCGAGTGGGTTTGGGACTTGCATAGTGGGTTTGGGTCTAGCAAAGTGGGTTTGGGTCAAGCCGAGTGGGTTTGGGTCGAGCCGAGTGGGTTTGGGTCTAGCCGAGTGGGTTTAGGTCTAGCCGAGTGGGTTTGGGTCTAGCCGAGTGGGTTTGGGTCTAGCCGAGTGAGTTTGGGTCTAGCGGAGTGGGTTTGGGTCTAGCCGAGTGGGTTTGGGTCTAGCCGAGTGGGTTTGTGTCTAGCCGAGTGGGTTTGGGTCTAGCGGAGTGGGTTTGGGTCTAGCGGAGTGGGTTTGGGTCTAGCCGAGTGGGTTTGGGTCTAGCCGAGTGGGTTTGGGTCTAGCCGAGTGGGTTTGGGTCTAGCCAAGTGGGTTTGGGTCTAGCGGAGTGGGTTTGGGTCTAGCGGAGTGGGTTTGGGTCTAGCCAAGTGGGTTTGGGGCTAGCCGAGTGGGTTTGGGTCTATCGGAGTGGGTTTGGGTCTAGAGGAGTGGGTTTGGGTCTAGCCTAGTGGGTTTGGGTCTAGCCGAGTGGGTTTGTGTCTAGCGGAGTGGGTTTGGGCCTAGCCGAGTGGGTTTGGGTCTAGCGGAGTGGGTTTGGGTCTAGCCGAGTGGGTATGGGACTAGCCGAGTGGGCTTGGGTCTAGCCGAGTGGGTTTGAGTCTAGCCGAATGGATTTAGGTCTAGCCGAGTGGGTTTTGGTGTAGCCGAGTGGGTTTGGGTCTAACGGAGTGTCTTTGGGTCTAGCAGAGTGGGTTTGGGTCTAGCCGAGTGGGTTTGGGTCTAGCCGAGTGGGTTTGGGTCTAGCCTAGTGGGTTTGGGTCTAGCCGAGTGGGTTTGGGTCTAGCAAAGTGGGTTTGGGTCTAGCCGAGTGGGTTTGGGTCTGGCCTGGTGGGTTTGGATCTCGCCGAGTGGGTTTGGGTGTGGCCGAGTGGGTTTGGGTCCAGCCGAGTGGGTTTGGGTCTAGCCGAGTGGATTTGAGTCTAGCCGAGTGGGTTTGGGTCTAGCCGAGTGGGTTTGGGGCTAGCCGAGTGGGTTTGGGTCTATCGGAGTGGATTTGGGTCTAGAGGAGTGGGTTTGGGTCTAGCCGAGTGGGTTTGGGTCTAGCCGAGTGGGTTTGGGTCTAGCGGAGTGGGTTTGGGTCTAGCCGAATGGGTTTGGGTCTAGCCGAATGGGTTTGGGTCTAGCCGAGTGAGTTTGGGTGTAGCCGAGTGGGTTTGGGTCTAGCGGAGTGGGTTTGGGTCCAGCAGAGTGGGTTTGGGTCTAGCCGAGTGGGTTTGGGTCTAGCCGAGTGGGTTTGCGTCTAGCCGAGTGGGTTTGGGACTTGCTGAGTGGGTTTGGGTCTAGAAAAGTGGGTTTGGGTCTAGTCGAGTGGATTTTGGACTTGCATAGTGGGTTTGGGTCTAGCAAAATGGGTTTGGGTCTAGCCGAGTGGGTTTGGGTCTAGTCGAGTGGGTTTGGGACTTGCATAGTGGGTTTGGGTCTAGCAAAGTGGGTTTGGGTCTAGCCGAGTGGGTTTGGGTCTAGCCGAGTGGGTTTGGGTCTAGCCGAGTGGGTTTGGGTCTAGCCGAGTGGGTTTGGGTCTAGCCGAGTGGGTTTGGGTCTAGCCGAGTGAGTTTGGGTCTAGCGGAGTGGGTTTGGGTCTAACCGAGTGGGTTTGTGTCTAGCCGAGTGGGTTTGGGTCTAGCGGAGTGGGTTTTGTTCTAGCCGAGTGGGTTTGGGTCTAGCGGAGTGGGTTTGGGTCTAGACGAGTGGGTTTGGGTCTAGCCGAGTGGGTTTGGGTCTAGCCGAGTGGGTTTGGGTCCAGCCGAGTGGGTTTGGGTCTAGCCGAGTGGGTTTGGTTCTAGCCGAGTGGATTTGGGTCTAGCCGAGTAGGTTTGGGTCTAGCCGAGTGGTTTTGGGTCTAGCCAAGTGGGTTTGGGTCTAGCCGAGTGGGTTTGGGTCTAGCCGAGTGGGTTTGGGTCTAGTCGAGTGGGTTTGGGACTTGCATAGTGGGTTTGGGTCTAGCAAAGTGGGTTTGGGTCTAGCCGAGTGGGTTTGGGTCTAGCCGAGTGGGTTTGGGTCTAGCCGAGTGGGTTTGGGTCTAGCCGAGTGGGTTTGGGTCTAGCCGAGTGGGTTTGGGTCTAGCCGAGTGAGTTTGGGTCTAGCGGAGTGGGTTTGGGTCTAACCGAGTGGGTTTGTGTCTAGCCGAGTGGGTTTGGGTCTAGCGGAGTGGGTTTTGTTCTAGCCGAGTGGGTTTGGGTCTAGCGGAGTGGGTTTGGGTCTAGACGAGTGGGTTTGGGTCTAGCCGAGTGGGTTTGGGTCTAGCCGAGTGGGTTTGGGTCCAGCCGAGTGGGTTTGGGTCTAGCCGAGTGGGTTTGGTTCTAGCCGAGTGGATTTGGGTCTAGCCGAGTAGGTTTGGGTCTAGCCGAGTGGTTTTGGGTCTAGCCAAGTGGGTTTGGGTCTAGCCGAGTGGGTTTGGGTCTAGCCGAGTGGGTTTGTGTCTAGCGGAGTGGGTTTGGGTCTAGCCGAGTGGGTTTGTGTCTAGCGGAGTGGGTTTGGGTCTAGCCGAGTGGGTTTGGGACTAGCCGAGTGGGCTTGGGTCTAGCCGAGTGGGTTTGAGTCCAGCCGAATGGGTTTGGGTCTAGCCGAGTGGGTTTGGGTCTAGCCGAGTGGGTTTGGGTCTAGCCGAGTGGGTTTGGGACTGCTGAGTGGGTTTGGGTCTAGAAAAGTGGGTTTGGGTCTAGTCGAGTGGGTTTTGGACTTGCATAGTGGGTTTGGGTCTAGCAAAATGGGTTTGGGTCTAGCCGAGTGGGTTTGGGTCTAGTCGAGTGGGTTTGGGACTTGCATAGTGGGTTTGGGTCTAGCAAAGTGGGTTTGGTTCTAGCCGAGTGGGTTTGGGTCTAGCCGAGTGGGTTTGGGTCTAGCCGAGTGGGTTTGGGTCTAGCCGAGTGGGTTTGGGTCTAGCCGAGTGGGTTTGGGTCTAGCCGAGTGAGTTTGGGTCTAGCCGAGTGGGTTTGGGTCTAGCCGAGTGGGTTTGGGTCTAGCAAAGTGGGTTTGGGTCTAGCGGAGTGGGTTTGGGTCTAGCCTGGTGGGTTTGGGTCTCGCTGAGTGGGTTTGGGTGTGGCCGAGTGGGTTTGGGTCCAGCCGAGTGGGTTTGGGTCTAGCCAAGTGGGTTTGGGTCTAGCCGAGTGGGTTTGGGTCAATCCGAGTGGGTTTGGGTCTAGCCGAGTGAGTTTGGGTCTAGCGGAGTGGGTTTCGGTCTAGCCGAGTGGGTTTGGGTCTAGCCGAGTGGGTTTGGGTCTAGCCGAGTGGGTTTGGGTCTAGCGGAGTGGGTTTGGGTCTAGACGAGTGGGTTTGGGTCTAGCCGAGTGTGTTTGGGTCTAGCCGAGTGGGTTTGGGTCTAGCCGAGTGGGTTTGGGTCTAGCCGAGTGGGTTTGGGGCTAGCCGAGTGGGTTTGGGTCAAGCCGAGTGGGTTTCAGTGTAGCCGAGTGGGTTTGGGTCTAGCCGCGTGGGCTTGTGTCTAGCCGAGTGGGTTTGGGTCTAGCGGAGTGGGTTTTGTTCTAGCCGAGTGGGTTTGGGTCTAGCCGAATGGGTTTGGGTCTAGCCGGGTGGTTTTGTGTCTAGCCGTGTGGGTTTGGGTCTAGCCGAATGGGATTGGGTTTAGCCGAGTGGGTTTTGGTGTAGCCGAGTGGGTTTGGGTCTAGCGGAGTGCTTTTGGGTCTAGCGGGGTGGGTTTGGGTCTAGCCGAGTGGGTTTGGGTCTAGCCGAGTGGGTTTGGGTCTAGCCGAGTGGGTTTGGGTCTGGCCTAGTGGGTTTGGGTCTATCCGTGTGTGTTTGGGTTTAGCCGAGTCCGTTTGGGTCTAGCCGAGTGGGTTTGGGTCCAGCGGAGTGGGTTTGGGTCTAGCCGAGTGGGTTTGGGTCTAGCCGAGTGGGTTTGGGTCTAGCCGAGTGGGTTTGGGTCTAGCGGAGTGGGTTTGGGTCTAGCCGAGTGGGTTTGGGTCTAGCCGAGTGGGTTTGGGTCTAGCCGAGTGGGTTTGGGTCTAGTCGAGTGGGTTTGGGACTTGCATAGTGGGTTTGGGTCTAGCAAAGTGGGTTTGGGTCTAGCCGAGTGGGTTTGGGTCTAGTCGAGTGGGTTTGGGTCTAGCCGAGTGGGTTTGGGTCTATCCGAGTGTGTTTGGGTCTAGCCGAGTGAGTTTGGGTCTAGCGGAGTGGGTTTGGGTCTAGCCGAGTGGGTTTGGGTCTAGCCGAGTGGGTTTGGGTCTAGCCGAGTGGGTTTGGGTCTAGCGGAGTGGGTTTGGGTCTAGCGGAGTGGGTTTGGGTCTAGCCGAGTGGGTTTGGGTCTAGCCGAGTGGGTTTGGGTCTAGCCGAGTGGGTTTGGGTCTAGCCAAGTGGGTTTGGGTCTAGCGGAGTGGGTTTGGGTCTAGCGGAGTGGGTTTGGGTCTAGCCAAGTGGGTTTGGGGCTAGCCGAGTGGGTTTGTGTCTATCGGAGTGGGTTTGGGTTTAGAGGAGTGGGTTTGGGTCTAGCCGAGTGGGTTTGGGTCTAGCCGAGTGGGTTTGTGTCTAGCGGAGTGGGTTTGGGTCTAGCCGAGTGGGTTTGGGTCTAGCGGAGTGGGTTTGGGTCTAGCCGAGTGGGTTTGGGACTAGCCGAGTGGGCTTGGGTCTAGCCGAGTGGGTTTGAGTCCAGCCGAATGGGTTTGGGTCTAGCCGAGTGGGTTTGGGTGTAGCCGAGTGGGTTTGGGTCTAACGGAGTGTCTTTGGGTCTAGCAGAGTGGGTTTGGGTCTAGCCGAGTGGGTTTGGGTCTAGCCGAGTGGGTTTGGGTCTAGCCTAGTGGGTTTGGGTCTAGCCGAGTGGGTTTGGGTCTAGCAAAGTGGGTTTGGGTCTAGCCGAGTGGGTTTGGGTCTAGCCTGGTGGGTTTGGGTCTCGCCGAGTGGGTTTGGGTGTGGCCGAGTGGGTTTGGGTCCAGCCGAGTGGGTTTGGGTCTAGCCAAGTGGGTTTGGGTCTAGCCGAGTGGGTTTGGGTCAATCCGAGTGGGTTTGGGTCTAGCCGAGTGAGTTTGAGTCTAGCGGAGTGGGTTTCGGTCTAGCCGAGTGGGTTTGGGTCTAGCTGAGTAGGTTTGGGTCTAGCCGAGTGGGTTTGGGTCTAGCGGAGTGGGTTTGGGTCCAGCCGAGTGGGTTTGGGTCTAGCCGAGTGGGTTTGGGTCTAGCCGAGTGGGTTTGGGTCCAGACGAGTGGGTTTGGGTCTAGCCGAGTGGGTTTGGGTCTAGCCGAGTGGGTTTGGGTCTAGCCGAGTGGGTTTGGGTCCAGCCGAGTGGGTTTGGGGCTAGCCGAGTGGGTTTGGGTCTATCGGAGTGGATTTGGGTCTAGAGGAGTGGGTTTGGGTCTAGCCGAGTGGGTTTGGGTCTAGCCGAGTGGGTTTGGGTCTAGCGGAGTGGGTTTGGGTCTAGCCGAATGGGTTTGGGTCTAGCCGAATGGGTTTGGGTCTAGCCGAGTGAGTTTGGGTGTAGCCGAGTGGGTTTGGGTCTAGCGGAGTGGGTTTGGGTCCAGCAGAGTGGGTTTGGGTCTAGCCGAGTGGGTTTGGGTCTAGCCGAGTGGGTTTCGGTCAAGCCGAGTGGGTTTGGGACTTGCTCAGTGGGTTTGGGTCTAGAAAAGTGGGTTTGGGTCTAGTCGAGTGGGTTTTGGACTTGCATAGTGGGTTTGGGTCTAGCAAAATGGGTTTGGGTCCAGCCGAGTGGGTTTGGGTCTAGTCGAGTGGGTTTGGGACTTGCATAGTGGGTTTGGGTCTAGCAAAGTGGGTTTGGGTCTAGCCGAGTGGGTTTGGGTCTAGCCGAGTGGGTTTGGGTCTAGCCGAGTGGGTTTGGGTCTAGCCGAGTGGGTTTGGGTCTAGCCGAGTGGGTTTGGGTCTAGCCGAGTGAGTTTGGGTCTAGCGGAGTGGGTTTGGGTCTAACCGAGTGGGTTTGTGTCTAGCCGAGTGGGTTTGGGTCTAGCAGAGTGGGTTTTGTTCTAGCCGAGTGGGTTTGGGTCTAGCGGAGTGGGTTTGGGTCTAGACGAGTGGGTTTGGGTCTAGCCGAGTGGGTTTGGGTCTAGTCGATTGGGTTTGGGTCTAGCCGAGTGGGTTTGGGTCTAGCCGAGTGGGTTTGGGGCTAGCCGAGTGGGTTTGGGTCAAGCCGAGTGGGTTTCAGTGTAGCCGAGTGGGTTTGGGTCTAGCCGCGTGGGTTTGTGTCTAGCCGAGTGGGTTTGGGTCTAGCGGAGTGGGTTTTGTTCTAGCCGAGTGGGTTTGGGTCTAGCCGAGTGGGTTTGGGTCTAGCCGAGTGGTTTTGGGTCTAGCCGTGTGGGTTTGGGTCTAGCCGAATGGGATTGGGTTTAGCCGAGTGGGTTTTGGTGTAGCCGAGTGGGTTTGGGTCTGGCGGAGTGCTTTTGGGTCTAGCGGGGTGGGTTTGGGTCTAGCCGAGTGGGTTTGGGTCTAGCCGAGTGGGTTTGGGTCTAGCCGAGTGGGTTTGGGTCTGGCCTAGTGGGTTTGGGTCTATCCGTGTGGGTTTGGGTCTAGAAAAGTGGGTTTGGGTCTAGCCGAGTGGGTTTCGGTCAAGCCGAGTGGGTTCGGGACTTGCTCAGTGGGTTTGGGTCTAGAAAAGTGGGTTTGGGTCTAGTCGAGTGGGTTTTGGACTTGCATAGTGGGTTTGGGTCTAGCAAAATGGGTTTGGGTCCAGCCGAGTGGGTTTGGGTCTAGTCGAGTGGGTTTGGGACTTGCATAGTGGGTTTGGGTCTAGCAAAGTGGGTTTGGGTCTAGCCGAGTGGGTTTGGGTCTAGCCGAGTGGGTTTGGGTCTAGCCGAGTGGGTTTGGGTCTAGCCGAGTGGGTTTGGGTCTAGCCGAGTGGGTTTGGGTCTAGCCGAGTGAGTTTGGGTCTAGCGGAGTGGGTTTGGGTCTAACCGAGTGGGTTTGTGTCTAGCCGAGTGGGTTTGGGTCTAGCAGAGTGGGTTTTGTTCTAGCCGAGTGGGTTTGGGTCTAGCGGAGTGGGTTTGGGTCTAGACGAGTGGGTTTGGGTCTAGCCGAGTGGGTTTGGGTCTAGTCGATTGGGTTTGGGTCTAGCCGAGTGGGTTTGGGTCTAGCCGAGTGGGTTTGGGGCTAGCCGAGTGGGTTTGGGTCAAGCCGAGTGGGTTTCAGTGTAGCCGAGTGGGTTTGGGTCTAGCCGCGTGGGTTTGTGTCTAGCCGAGTGGGTTTGGGTCTAGCGGAGTGGGTTTTGTTCTAGCCGAGTGGGTTTGGGTCTAGCCGAGTGGGTTTGGGTCTAGCCGAGTGGTTTTGGGTCTAGCCGTGTGGGTTTGGGTCTAGCCGAATGGGATTGGGTTTAGCCGAGTGGGTTTTGGTGTAGCCGAGTGGGTTTGGGTCTGGCGGAGTGCTTTTGGGTCTAGCGGGGTGGGTTTGGGTCTAGCCGAGTGGGTTTGGGTCTAGCCGAGTGGGTTTGGGTCTAGCCGAGTGGGTTTGGGTCTGGCCTAGTGGGTTTGGGTCTATCCGTGTGGGTTTGGGTTTAGCCGAGTCCGTTTGGGTCTAGCCGAGTGGGTTTGGGTCCAGCGGAGTGGGTTTGGGTGTAGCCGAGTGGGTTTGGGTCTAGCCCAGTCCGTTTGGGTCTAGCCGAGTGGGTTTGGGTCTAGCGGAGTGGGTTTGGGTCTAGCCAAGTGGGTTTGGGTCTAGCCGAGTGGGTTTGGGTCTAGCCGAGTGGGTTTGGGTCTAGTCGAGTGGGTTTGGGACTTGCATAGTGGGTTTGGGTCTAGCAAAGTGGGTTTGGGTCAAGCCGAGTGGGTTTGGGTCGAGCCGAGTGGGTTTGGGTCTAGCCGAGTGGGTTTAGGTCTAGCCGAGTGGGTTTGGGTCTAGCCGAGTGGGTTTGGGTCTAGCCGAGTGAGTTTGGGTCTAGCGGAGTGGGTTTGGGTCTAGCCGAGTGGGTTTGGGTCTAGCCGAGTGGGTTTGTGTCTAGCCGAGTGGGTTTGGGTCTAGCGGAGTGGGTTTGGGTCTAGCGGAGTGGGTTTGGGTCTAGCCGAGTGGGTTTGGGTCTAGCCGAGTGGGTTTGGGTCTAGCCGAGTGGGTTTGGGTCTAGCCAAGTGGGTTTGGGTCTAGCGGAGTGGGTTTGGGTCTAGCGGAGTGGGTTTGGGTCTAGCCAAGTGGGTTTGGGGCTAGCCGAGTGGGTTTGGGTCTATCGGAGTGGGTTTGGGTCTAGAGGAGTGGGTTTGGGTCTAGCCTAGTGGGTTTGGGTCTAGCCGAGTGGGTTTGTGTCTAGCGGAGTGGGTTTGGGCCTAGCCGAGTGGGTTTGGGTCTAGCGGAGTGGGTTTGGGTCTAGCCGAGTGGGTTTGGGACTAGCCGAGTGGGCTTGGGTCTAGCCGAGTGGGTTTGAGTCTAGCCGAATGGATTTGGGTCTAGCCGAGTGGGTTTTGGTGTAGCCGAGTGGGTTTGGGTCTAACGGAGTGTCTTTGGGTCTAGCAGAGTGGGTTTGGGTCTAGCCGAGTGGGTTTGGGTCTAGCCGAGTGGGTTTGGGTCTAGCCTAGTGGGTTTGGGTCTAGCCGAGTGGGTTTGGGTCTAGCAAAGTGGGTTTGGGTCTAGCCGAGTGGGTTTGGGTCTGGCCTGGTGGGTTTGGATCTCGCCGAGTGGGTTTGGGTGTGGCCGAGTGGGTTTGGGTCCAGCCGAGTGGGTTTGGGTCTAGCCGAGTGGGTTTGAGTCTAGCCGAGTGGGTTTGGGTCTAGCCGAGTGGGTTTGGGGCTAGCCGAGTGGGTTTGGGTCTATCGGAGTGGATTTGGGTCTAGAGGAGTGGGTTTGGGTCTAGCCGAGTGGGTTTGGGTCTAGCCGAGTGGGTTTGGGTCTAGCGGAGTGGGTTTGGGTCTAGCCGAATGGGTTTGGGTCTAGCCGAATGGGTTTGGGTCTAGCCGAGTGAGTTTGGGTGTAGCCGAGTGGGTTTGGGTCTAGCGGAGTGGGTTTGGGTCCAGCAGAGTGGGTTTGGGTCTAGCCGAGTGGGTTTGGGTCTAGCCGAGTGGGTTTGCGTCTAGCCGAGTGGGTTTGGGACTTGCTGAGTGGGTTTGGGTCTAGAAAAGTGGGTTTGGGTCTAGTCGAGTGGATTTTGGACTTGCATAGTGGGTTTGGGTCTAGCAAAATGGGTTTGGGTCTAGCCGAGTGGGTTTGGGTCTAGTCGAGTGGGTTTGGGACTTGCATAGTGGGTTTGGGTCTAGCAAAGTGGGTTTGGGTCTAGCCGAGTGGGTTTGGGTCTAGCCGAGTGGGTTTGGGTCTAGCCGAGTGGGTTTGGGTCTAGCCGAGTGGGTTTGGGTCTAGCCGAGTGGGTTTGGGTCTAGCCGAGTGAGTTTGGGTCTAGCGGAGTGGGTTTGGGTCTAACCGAGTGGGTTTGTGTCTAGCCGAGTGGGTTTGGGTCTAGCGGAGTGGGTTTTGTTCTAGCCGAGTGGGTTTGGGTCTAGCGGAGTGGGTTTGGGTCTAGACGAGTGGGTTTGGGTCTAGCCGAGTGGGTTTGGGTCTAGCCGAGTGGGTTTGGGTCTAGCCGAGTGGGTTTGGGTCTAGCCGAGTGGGTTTGGGGCTAGCCGAGTGGGTTTGGGTCAAGCCGAGTGGGTTTCAGTGTAGCCGAGTGGGTTTGGGTCTAGCCGCGTGGGTTTGTGTCTAGCCGAGTGGGTTTGGGTCTAGCGGAGTGGGTTTTGTTCTAGCCGAGTGGGTTTGGGTCTAGCCGAGTGGGTTTGGGTCTAGCCGAGTGGTTTTGGGTCTAGCCGTGTGGGTTTGGATATAGCCGAATGGGATTGGGTTTAGCCGAGTGGGTTTTGGTGTAGCCGAGTGGGTTTGGGTCTAGCGGAATGCTTTTGGGTCTAGCGGGGTGGGTTTGGGTCTAGCCGAGTGGGTTTGGGTCTAGCCGAGTGGGTTTGGGGCTAGCCGAGTGGGTTTAGGTCTATCGGAGTGGATTTGGTTCTAGAGGAGTGGGTTTGGGTCTAGCCGAGTGGGTTTGGGTCTAGCCGAGTGGGTTTGGGTCTAGCGGAGTGGGTTTGGGTCTAGCCGAATGGGTTTGGGTCTAGCCGAATGGGTTTGGGTCTAGCCGAGTGAGTTTGGGTGTAGCCGAGTGGGTTTTGGACCAGCGGAGTGGGGTTGGGTCCAGCAGAGTGGGTTTGGGTCTAGCCGAGTGGGTTTGGGTCTAGCCGAGTGGGTTTGGGTCTAGCCGAGTGGGTTTGGGACTTGCTGAGTGGGTTTGGGTCTAGAAAAGTGGGTTTGGGTCTAGTCGAGTGGGTTTTGGACTTGCATAGTGGGTTTGGGTCTAGCGGGGTGGGTTTGGGTCTAGCCGAGTGGGTTGGGTCTAGCCGAGTGGGTTTGGGGCTAGCCGAGTGGGTTTAGGTCTATCGGAGTGGATTTGGTTCTAGAGGAGTGGGTTTGGGTCTAGCCGAGTGGGTTTGGGTCTAGCCGAGTGGGTTTGGGTCTAGCGGAGTGGGTTTGGGTCTAGCCGAATGGGTTTGGGTCTAGCCGAATGGGTTTGGGTCTAGCCGAGTGAGTTTGGGTGTAGCCGAGTGGGTTTTGGACCAGCGGAGTGGGTTTGGGTCCAGCAGAGTGGGTTTGGGTCTAGCCGAGTGGGTTTGGGTCTAGCCGAGTGGGTTTGGGTCTAGCCGAGTGGGTTTGGGACTTGCTGAGTGGGTTTGGGTCTAGAAAAGTGGGTTTGGGTCTAGCCGAGTGGGTTTGGGTCTAGCGGTGTGGGTTTGGGTGTAGCCCAGTGGGGTTGGGTCTAGCCGAGTGGGTTTGGGTCTAGTCGAGTGGGTTTGGGACATGCATAGTGGGTTTGGGTCTAGCAAAGTGGGTTTGGGTCTAGCCGAGCGGGTTTGGGTCTGGAAAAGTGGGTTTGGGTCTAGTCGAGTGGGTTTGGGACTTGCCGAGTGGGTTTGGGTCTAGCAAAGTGGGTTTAGGTCTAGCCGAGTGGGTTTGGGTCTAGCCGAGTGGTTTTGGGTCTAGCCGAGTGGGTTTGGGTCTAGCCAAATGGGATTGGGTTTAGCCGAGTGGGTTTTGGTGTAGCCGAGTGGGTTTGGGTCTAGCCGAATCGGTTTGGGTCTAGCCGTGTGTGTTTGGGTCTAGCCGAGTGGGTTTGGGTCTAGCGGAGTGCTTTTGGGTCTAGCGGGGTGGGTTTGGGTCTAGCCGAGTGGGTTTGGGTCTAGCCGAGTGGGTTTGGGTCTGGCCTAGTGGGTTTGGGTCTATCCGTGTGGGTTTGGGTCTAGCCGAGTCCGTTTGGGTCTAGCCGAGTGGGTTTGGGTCTAGCGGAGTGGGTTTGGGTCTGGCCGAGTGGGTTTGGGTCTAGCCCAGTCCGTTTGGGTCTAGCTGAGTGGGTTTGGGTCTAGCGGAGTGGGTTAGGGTCTAGCCGAGTGGGTTTGGGACTTGCCTAGTGGGTTTGGGTCTAGAAAAGTGGGTTTGGGTCTAGTCGAGTAGGTTTGGGACTTGCCGAGTGGGTTTGGGTCTAGCAAAGTGGGTTTGGGTCTAGCCGAGTGGGTTTGGGTCTAGCCGAGTGGGTTTGGGTCTAGCCTAGTGGGTTTGGGTCTAGCCGAGTGGGTTTGGGTCTATCAAAGTGGGTTTGGGTCTAGCCGAGTGGGTTTGGGTCTAGCCTGGTGGGTTTGGATCTCGCCGAGTGGGTTTGGGTGTGGCCGAGTGGGTTTGGGTCCAGCCGAGTGGGTTTGGGTCTAGCCGAGTGGGTTTGAGTCTAGCCGAGTGGGTTTGGGTCTAGCCGAGTGGGTTTGGGGCTAGCCGAGTGGGTTTGGGTCTATCGGAGTGGATTTGGGTCTAGCCGAGTGGGTTTGGGTCTAGCCGAGTGAGTTTGGGTCTAGCGGAGTGGGTTTGGGTCTAACCGAGTGGGTTTGGGTCTAGCCGAGTGGGTTTGGGTCTAGCCGAGTGGGTTTGGGTGTAGCGGAGTGGGTTTGGGTCTAGCCGAGTGGGTTTGGGTCTAGCCGAGTGGGTTTGGGTCTAGCCGAGTGGGTTTGGGTCTAGCCGAGTGGGTTTGGGTCTAGCCGAGTGGGTTTGGGTCTAGCGGTGTGGGTTTGGGTCTAGCGGAGTGGGTTTGGGTCTAGCCGAGTGGGTTTGGGGCTAGCCGAGTGGGTTTGGGTCTAGTCGAGTGGATTTTGGACTTGCATAGTGGGTTTGGGTCTAGCAAAATGGGTTTGGGTCTAGCCGAGTGGGTTTGGGTCTAGTCGAGTGGGTTTGGGACTTGCATAGTGGGTTTGGGTCTAGCAAAGTGGGTTTGGGTCTAGCCGAGTGGGTTTGGGTCTAGCCGAGTGGGTTTGGGTCTAGCCGAGTGGGTTTGGGTCTAGCCGAGTGGGTTTGGGTCTAGCCGAGTGGGTTTGGGTCTAGCCGAGTGAGTTTGGGTCTAGCGGAGTGGGTTTGGGTCTAACCGAGTGGGTTTGTGTCTAGCCGAGTGGGTTTGGGTCTAGCGGAGTGGGTTTTGTTCTAGCCGAGTGGGTTTGGGTCTAGCGGAGTGGGTTTGGGTCTAGACGAGTGGGTTTGGGTCTAGCCGAGTGGGTTTGGGTCTAGCCGAGTGGGTTTGGGTCTAGCCGAGTGGGTTTGGGTCTAGCCGAGTGGGTTTGGGGCTAGCCGAGTGGGTTTGGGTCAAGCCGAGTGGGTTTCAGTGTAGCCGAGTGGGTTTGGGTCTAGCCGCGTGGGTTTGTGTCTAGCCGAGTGGGTTTGGGTCTAGCGGAGTGGGTTTTGTTCTAGCCGAGTGGGTTTGGGTCTAGCCGAGTGGGTTTGGGTCTAGCCGAGTGGTTTTGGGTCTAGCCGTGTGGGTTTGGATCTAGCCGAATGGGATTGGGTTTAGCCGAGTGGGTTTTGGTGTAGCCGAGTGGGTTTGGGTCTAGCGGAATGCTTTTGGGTCTAGCGGGGTGGGTTTGGGTCTAGCCGAGTGGGTTTGGGTCTAGCCGAGTGGGTTTGGGGCTAGCCGAGTGGGTTTAGGTCTATCGGAGTGGATTTGGTTCTAGAGGAGTGGGTTTGGGTCTAGCCGAGTGGGTTTGGGTCTAGCCGAGTGGGTTTGGGTCTAGCGGAGTGGGTTTGGGTCTAGCCGAATGGGTTTGGGTCTAGCCGAATGGGTTTGGGTCTAGCCGAGTGAGTTTGGGTGTAGCCGAGTGGGTTTTGGACCAGCGGAGTGGGTTTGGGTCCAGCAGAGTGGGTTTGGGTCTAGCCGAGTGGGTTTGGGTCTAGCCGAGTGGGTTTGGGTCTAGCCGAGTGGGTTTGGGACTTGCTGAGTGGGTTTGGGTCTAGAAAAGTGGGTTTGGGTCTAGTCGAGTGGGTTTTGGACTTGCATAGTGGGTTTGGGTCTAGCAAAATGGGTTTGGGTCTAGCCGAGTGGGTTTGGGTCTAGTCGAGTGGGTTTGGGACATGCATAGTGGGTTTGGGTCTAGCAAAGTGGGTTTGGGTCTAGCCGAGTGGGTTTGGGTCTAGCCGAGTGGGTTTGGGTCTAGCCGAGTGGGTTTGGGTCTAGCCGAGTGGATTTGGGTCTAGCCGAGTGGGTTTGGGTCTAGCCGAGTGAGTTTGGGTCTAGCGGAGTGGGTTTGGGTCTAACCGAGTGGGTTTGGGTCTAGCCGAGTGGGTTTGGGTCTAGCCGAGTGGGTTTGGGTGTAGCGGAGTGGGTTTGGGTCTAGCCGAGTGGGTTTGGGTCTAGCCGAGTGGGTTTGGGTCTAGCCGAGTGGGTTTGGGTCTAGCCGAGTGGGTTTGGGTCTAGCCGAGTGGGTTTGGGTCTAGCGGTGTGGGTTTGGGTCTAGCGGAGTGGGTTTGGGTCTAGCCGAGTGGGTTTGGGGCTAGCCGAGTGGGTTTGGGTCTATCGGAGTGGGTTTGGGTCTAGAGGAGTGGGTTTGGGTCCAGCCGAGTGGGTTTGGGTCTAGCCGAGTGGGTTTGTGTCTAGCGGAGTGGGTTTGGGTCTAGCCGAGTGGGTTTGGGTCTAGCGGAGTGGGTTTGGGTCTAGCCGAGTGGGTTTGGGACCAGCCGAGTGGGCTTGGGTCTAGCCGAGTGGGTTTGAGTCTAGCCGAATGGGTTTGGGTCTAGCCGAGTGGGTTTGGGTGTAGCCGAGTGGGTTTGGGTCTAACGGAGTGGCTTTGGGTCTAGCAGAGTGGGTTTGGGTCTAGCCGAGTGGGTTTGGGTCTAGCCGAGTGGGTTTGGGTCTAGCCTAGTGGGTTTGGGTCTAGCCGAGTGGGTTTGGGTCTAGCAAAGTGGGTTTGGGTCTAGCCGAGTGGGTTTGGGTCTAGCCTAGTGGGTTTGGGTCTCGCCGAGTGGGTTTGGGTGTGGCCGAGTGGGTTTGGGTCTAGCCGAGTGGGTTTGGGTCTAGCCAAGTGGGTTTGGGTCTAGCCGAGTGGGTTTGGGTCAAGCCGAGTGGGTTTGGGTCTAGCCGAGTGGGTTTGGGTCTAGCGGAGTGGGTTTGGGTCTAGCCGAGTGGGTTTGGGTCTAGCCGAGTGGGTTTGGGTCTAGCCGAGTGGGTTTGGGTCTAGACGAGTGGGTTTGGGTCTAGCCGAGTGGGTTTGGGTCTAGCCGAGTGGGTTTGGGTCTAGCCGAGTGGGTTTGGGTCTAGCCGAGTGGGTTTGGGGCTAGCCGAGTGGGCTTGGGTCTATCGGAGTGGATTTGGGGATAGAGGAGTGGGTTTGGGTCCAGCCGAGTGGGTTTGGGTCTAGCCGAATGGGTTTGGGTCTAGCCGAGTGGGTTTGGGTGTAGCCGAGTGGGTTTGGGTCTAGCGGAGTGGGTTTGGGTCTAGCCGAGTGAGTTTGGGTCTAGCGGAGTGGGTTTGGGTCTAACCGAGTGGGTTTGGGTCTAGCCGAGTGGGTTTGGGTCTAGCCGAGTGGGTTTGGGTGTAGCGGAGTGGGTTTGGGTCTAGCCGAGTGGGTTTGGGTCTAGCCGAGTGGGTTTGGGTCTAGCCGAGTGGGTTTGGGTCTAGCCGAGTGGGTTTGGGTCTAGCCGAGTGGGTTTGGGTCTAGCGGTGTGGGTTTGGGTCTAGCGGAGTGGGTTTGGGTCTAGCCGAGTGGGTTTGGGGCTAGCCGAGTGGGTTTGGGTCTAGTCGAGTGGATTTTGGACTTGCATAGTGGGTTTGGGTCTAGCAAAATGGGTTTGGGTCTAGCCGAGTGGGTTTGGGTCTAGTCGAGTGGGTTTGGGACTTGCATAGTGGGTTTGGGTCTAGCAAAGTGGGTTTGGGTCTAGCCGAGTGGGTTTGGGTCTAGCCGAGTGGGTTTGGGTCTAGCCGAGTGGGTTTGGGTCTAGCCGAGTGGGTTTGGGTCTAGCCGAGTGGGTTTGGGTCTAGCCGAGTGAGTTTGGGTCTAGCGGAGTGGGTTTGGGTCTAACCGAGTGGGTTTGTGTCTAGCCGAGTGGGTTTGGGTCTAGCGGAGTGGGTTTTGTTCTAGCCGAGTGGGTTTGGGTCTAGCGGAGTGGGTTTGGGTCTAGACGAGTGGGTTTGGGTCTAGCCGAGTGGGTTTGGGTCTAGCCGAGTGGGTTTGGGTCTAGCCGAGTGGGTTTGGGTCTAGCCGAGTGGGTTTGGGGCTAGCCGAGTGGGTTTGGGTCAAGCCGAGTGGGTTTCAGTGTAGCCGAGTGGGTTTGGGTCTAGCCGCGTGGGTTTGTGTCTAGCCGAGTGGGTTTGGGTCTAGCGGAGTGGGTTTTGTTCTAGCCGAGTGGGTTTGGGTCTAGCCGAGTGGGTTTGGGTCTAGCCGAGTGGTTTTGGGTCTAGCCGTGTGGGTTTGGATCTAGCCGAATGGGATTGGGTTTAGCCGAGTGGGTTTTGGTGTAGCCGAGTGGGTTTGGGTCTAGCGGAATGCTTTTGGGTCTAGCGGGGTGGGTTTGGGTCTAGCCGAGTGGGTTTGGGTCTAGCCGAGTGGGTTTGGGGCTAGCCGAGTGGGTTTAGGTCTATCGGAGTGGATTTGGTTCTAGAGGAGTGGGTTTGGGTCTAGCCGAGTGGGTTTGGGTCTAGCCTAGTGGGTTTGGGTCTCGCCGAGTGGGTTTGGGTGTGGCCGAGTGGGTTTGGGTCTAGCCGAGTGGGTTTGGGTCTAGCCAAGTGGGTTTGGGTCTAGCCGAGTGGGTTTGGGTCAAGCCGAGTGGGTTTGGGTCTAGCCGAGTGGGTTTGGGTCTAGCGGAGTGGGTTTGGGTCTAGCCGAGTGGGTTTGGGTCTAGCCGAGTGGGTTTGGGTCTAGCCGAGTGGGTTTGGGTCTAGACGAGTGGGTTTGGGTCTAGCCGAGTGGGTTTGGGTCTAGCCGAGTGGGTTTGGGTCTAGCCGAGTGGGTTTGGGTCTAGCCGAGTGGGTTTGGGGCTAGCCGAGTGGGCTTGGGTCTATCGGAGTGGATTTGGGGATAGAGGAGTGGGTTTGGGTCCAGCCGAGTGGGTTTGGGTCTAGCCGAATGGGTTTGGGTCTAGCCGAGTGGGTTTGGGTGTAGCCGAGTGGGTTTGGGTCTAGCGGAGTGGGTTTGGGTCCAGCAGAGTGGGTTTGGGTCTAGCCGAGTGGGTTTGGGTCTAGCCGAGTGGGTTTGGGTCTCGCCGAGTGGGTTTGGGACTTGCTGAGTGGGTTTGGGTCTAGAAAAGTGGGTTCGGGTCTAGAGGAGTGGGTTTGGGACTTGCATAGTGGGTTTGGGTCTAGCAAAATGGGTTTGGGTCTAGCCGAGTGGGTTTGGGTCCAGCCGAGTGGGTTTGGGTCTAGCCGAGTGGGTTTGGGTCTCGCCGAGTGGGTTTGGGTGTAGCCGAGTGGGTTTGGGTTTAGCCGAGTGGGTTTGGGTCTAGCCGAGTGGGTTTGGGTCTAGCCGAGTGGGTTTGGGTCTAGCCGAGTGGATTTGGGTGTAGCCTAGTGGGGTTGGGTCCATCCGAGCGGGTTTGGGTCTAGCCGAGTGGGTTTGGGTCTAGCCGAGTGGGTTAGGGTCAAGCCGAGTGGGTTTGGGACTTGCCGAGTGGGTTTGGGTCTGGAAAAGTGGGTTTAGGTCTAGTCGAGTGGGTTTGGGACTTGCCGAGTGGGTTTGGGTCTAGCAAAGTGGGTTTAGGTCTAGCCGAGTGGGTTTGGGTCTAGCCGAGTGGTTTTGGGTCTAGCCGAGTGGATTTGGGTCTAGCCGAGTGGGTTTGGGTCTAGCCGAGTGAGTTTGGGTCTAGCGGAGTGGGTTTGGGTCTAACCGAGTGGGTTTGGGTCTAGCCGAGTGGGTTTGGGTCTAGCCGAGTGGGTTTGGGTGTAGCGGAGTGGGTTTGGGTCTAGCCGAGTGGGTTTGGGTCTAGCCGAGTGGGTTTGGGTCTAGCCGAGTGGGTTTGGGTCTAGCCGAGTGGGTTTGGGTCTAGCCGAGTGGGTTTGGGTCTAGCGGTGTGGGTTTGGGTCTAGCGGAGTGGGTTTGGGTCTAGCCGAGTGGGTTTGGGGCTAGCCGAGTGGGTTTGGGTCTATCGGAGTGGGTTTGGGTCTAGAGGAGTGGGTTTGGGTCCAGCCGAGTGGGTTTGGGTCTAGCCGAGTGGGTTTGTGTCTAGCGGAGTGGGTTTGGGTCTAGCCGAGTGGGTTTGGGTCTAGCGGAGTGGGTTTGGGTCTAGCCGAGTGGGTTTGGGACCAGCCGAGTGGGCTTGGGTCTAGCCGAGTGGGTTTGAGTCTAGCCAAATGGGTTTGGGTCTAGCCGAGTGGGTTTGGGTGTAGCCGAGTGGGTTTGGGTCTAACGGAGTGGCTTTGGGTCTAGCAGAGTGGGTTTGGGTCTAGCCGAGTGGGTTTGGGTCTAGCCGAGTGGGTTTGGGTCTAGCCTAGTGGGTTTGGGTCTAGCCGAGTGGGTTTGGGTCTAGCAAAGTGGGTTTGGGTCTAGCCGAGTGGGTTTGGGTCTAGCCTAGTGGGTTTGGGTCTCGCCGAGTGGGTTTGGGTGTGGCCGAGTGGGTTTGGGTCTAGCCGAGTGTGTTTGGGTCTAGCCAAGTGGGTTTGGGTCTAGCCGAGTGGGTTTGGGTCAAGCCGAGTGGGTTTGGGTCTAGCCGAGTGGGTTTGGGTCTAGCGGAGTGGGTTTGGGTCTAGCCGAGTGGGTTTGGGTCTAGCCGAGTGGGTTTGGGTCTAGCCGAGTGGGTTTGGGTCTAGACGAGTGGGTTTGGGTCTAGCCGAGTGGGTTTGGGTCTAGCCGAGTGGGTTTGGGTCTAGCCGAGTGGGTTTGGGTCTAGCCGAGTGGGTTTGGGGCTAGCCGAGTGGGCTTGGGTCTATCGGAGTGGATTTGGGGATAGAGGAGTGGGTTTGGGTCCAGCCGAGTGGGTTTGGGTCTAGCCGAATGGGTTTGGGTCTAGCCGAGTGGGTTTGGGTGTAGCCGAGTGGGTTTGGGTCTAGCGGAGTGGGTTTGGGTCCAGCAGAGTGGGTTTGGGTCTAGCCGAGTGGGTTTGGGTCTAGCCGAGTGGGTTTGGGTCTCGCCGAGTGGGTTTGGGACTTGCTGAGTGGGTTTGGGTCTAGAAAAGTGGGTTCGGGTCTAGACGAGTGGGTTTGGGACTTGCATAGTGGGTTTGGGTCTAGCAAAATGGGTTTGGGTCTAGCCGAGTGGGTTTGGGTCCAGCCGAGTGGGTTTGGGTCTAGCCGAGTGGGTTTGGGTCTCGCCGAGTGGGTTTGGGTGTAGCCGAGTGGGTTTGGGTTTAGCCGAGTGGGTTTGGGTCTAGCCGAGTGGGTTTGGGTCTAGCCGAGTGGGTTTGGGTCTAGCCGAGTGGATTTGGGTGTAGCCTAGTGGGGTTGGGTCCATCCGAGCGGGTTTGGGTCTAGCCGAGTGGGTTTGGGTCTAGCCGAGTGGGTTAGGGTCAAGCCGAGTGGGTTTGGGACTTGCCGAGTGGGTTTGGGTCTGGAAAAGTGGGTTTAGGTCTAGTCGAGTGGGTTTGGGACTTGCCGAGTGGGTTTGGGTCTAGCAAAGTGGGTTTAGGTCTAGCCGAGTGGGTTTGGGTCTAGCCGAGTGGTTTTGGGTCTAGCCGAGTGGGTTTGGGTCTAGCCAAATGGGATTGGGTTTAGCCGAGTGGGTTTTGGTGTAGCCGAGTGGGTTTGGGTCTAGCCGAATCGGTTTGGGTCTAGCCGTGTGTGTTTGGGTCTACCCGAGTGGGTTTGGGTCTAGCGGAGTGCTTTTGGGTCTAGCGGGGTGGGTTTGGGTCTAGCCGAGTGGGTTTGGGTCTAGCCGAGTGGGTTTGGGTCTGGCTTAGTGGGTTTGGGTCTATCCGTGTGGGTTTGGGTCTAGCCGAGTCCGTTTGGGTCTAGCCGAGTGGGTTTGGGTCTAGCGGAGTGGGTTTGGGTCTGGCCGAGTGGGTTTGGGTCTAGCCCAGTCCGTTTGGATCTAGCTGAGTGGGTTTGGGTCTAGCGGAGTGGGTTAGGGTCTAGCCGAGTGGGTTTGGGACTTGCCTAGTGGGTTTGGGTCTAGAAAAGTGGGTTTGGGTCTAGTCGAGTAGGTTTGGGACTTGCCGAGTGGGTTTGGGTCTAGCAAAGTGGGTTTGGGTCTAGCCGAGTGGGTTTGGGTCTAGCCGAGTGGGTTTGGGTCTAGCCGAGTGGGTTTGGGTCTAGCCGAGTGGGTTTGGGTCTAGCCGAGTGGGTTTACGTCTAGCCGAGTGGGTTTGGGTCTAGCCGAGTGGGTTTGTGTCTAGCGGAGTGGGTTTGGGTCTAGCCGAGTGGGTTTGGGTCTAGCGGAGTGGGTTTGGGTCTAGCCGAGTGGGTTTGGGAATAGCGGAGTGGGTTTGGGTCTAGTCGAGTGGGTTTGGGTCCAGCCGAATGGGTTTAGGTCTAGCCGAGTGGGTTTGGGTGCAGCCGAGTGGGTTTGGGTCCAGCGGAGTGGGTTTGGGTCTAGCAGAGTGGGTTTGGGTCTAGCCGTGGGGGTTTGGGACTTGCTGAGTGGGTTTGGGTCTAGAAAAGTGGGTTTGGGGCTAGTCGAGTGGGTTTGGGACTTGCATAGTGGGTTTGGGTCTAGCCGAGTGGGTTTTGGTCTAGCCGAGTGGGTTTGGGTCTGGCCGAGTGGGTTTGCGTCTAGCGGAGTGGGTTTGGGTCTAGCCGAGTGGGTTTGGGTCTAGCCGAGTGGGTTTGGGTGTAGCGGAGTGGGTTTGGGACTTGCCGAGTGGGTTTGGGTCTAGCAAAGTGGGTTTGGGTCTAGTCGAGTGGGTTTGGGACTTGCCGAGTGGGTTTGGGTCTAGCAAAGTGGGTTTAGGTCTAGCCGAGTGGGTTTGGGTCTAGCCGAGTGGTTTGGGGTCTTGCTGAGTGGGTTTGGGTCTAGCCGAATGGGATTGGGTTTTGCCGAGTGGGTTTTGGTGTAGCCGAGTGGGTTTGGGTCTAGCCGAATCGGTTTGGGTCTAGCCGTGTGTGTTAGGGTCTAGCCGAGTGGGTTTGGGTCTAGCGGAGTGCTTTTGGGTCTAGCGGGGTGGGTTTGGGTCTAGCCGAGTGGGTTTGGGTCAAGCCGAGTGGGTTTGGGTCTAGCCGAGTGGGTTTGGGTCTGGCCTAGTGGGTTTGGGTTTATCCGTGTGGGTTTGGGTCTAGCCGAGTCCGTTTGTGTCTAGCCGAGTGGGTTTGGGTCTAGCGGAGTGGGTTTGGGTCTAGCCGAGTGGGTTTGGGTCTAGCCCAGTCCGTTTGGGTCTAGCTGAGTGGGTTTGGGTCTAGCGGAGTGGGTTTGGGTCTAGCCAAGTGGGTTTGGGTCTAGCCGAGTGGGTTTGTGTCTAGCTGAGTGGGTTTGGGTCTAGTCGAGTGGGTTTGGGACTTGCATAGTGGGTTTGGGTCTAGCAAAGTGGGTTTGGGTCTAGAAAAGTGGGTTTGGGTCTAGTCGAGTGGGTTTGGGACTTGCATAGTGGGTTTGGGTCTAGCAAAATGGGTTTGGGTCTAGCCGAGTGGGTTTGGGTCCAGCCGAGTGGGTTTGGGTCTAGCCGAGTGGGTTTGGGTCTAGCCGAGTGGGTTTGGGTCCAGCCGAGTGGGTTTGGGTTTAGCCGAGTGGGTTTGGGTCTAGCCGAGTGGGTTTGGATCCAGCCGAGTGGGTTTGGGTCGAGCCGAGTGGATTTGCGTCTAGCCGAGTGGGTTTGGGTCTAGCCAAGTGGGTTTGGGTCTAGCCGAGTGGGTTTGTGTCTAGCTGAGTGGGTTTGGGTCTAGTCGAGTGGGTTTGGGACTTGCATAGTGGGTTTGGGTCTAGCAAAGTGGGTTTGGGTCTAGAAAAGTGGGTTTGGGTCTAGTCGAGTGGGTTTGGGACTTGCATAGTGGGTTTGGGTCTAGCAAAATGGGTTTGGGTCTAGCCGAGTGGGTTTGGGTCCAGCCGAGTGGGTTTGGGTCTAGCCGAGTGGGTTTGGGTTTAGCCGAGTGGGTTTGGGTCTAGCCGAGTGGGTTTGGATCCAGCCGAGTGGGTTTGGGTCGAGCCGAGTGGATTTGCGTCTAGCCGAGTGGGTTTGGGTCTATCCGAGCGGGTTTGGGTCTAGCCGAGTGGGTTTGGGTCTAGCCGAGTGGGTTAGGGTCTAGCCGAGTGGGTTTGGGACTTGCCTAGTGGGTTTGGGTCTAGAAAAGTGGGTTTGGGTCTAGTCGAGCAGGTTTGGGACTTGCCGAGTGGGTTTGGGTGTAGCAAAGTGGGTTTGGGTCTAGCCGAGTGGGTTTGGGTCTAGCAAAGTGGGTTTAGGTCTAGCCGAGTGGGTTTGGGTCTAGCCGAGTGGTTTTGGGTCTAGCTGAGTGGGTTTGGGTCTAGCCGAATGGGATTGGGTTTTGCCGAGTGGTTTTTGGTGTAGCCGAGTGGGTTTGGGTCTAGCCGAATCGGTTTGGGTCTAGCCGTGTGTGTTAGGGTCTAGCCGAGTGGGTTTGGGTCTAGCGGAGTGCTTTTGGGTCTAGCGGGGTGGGTTTGGGTCTAGCCGAGTGGGTTTGGGTCAAGCCGAGTGGGTTTGGGTCTAGCCGAGTGGGTTTGGGTCTGGCCTAGTGGGTTTGGGTTTATCCGTGTGGGTTTGGGTCTAGCCGAGTCCGTTTGTGTCTAGCCGAGTGGGTTTGGGTCTAGCGGAGTGGGTTTGGGTCTAGCCGAGTGGGTTTGGGTCTAGCCCAGTCCGTTTGGGTCTAGCTGAGTGGGTTTGGGTCCAGCCGAATGGGATTGGGTTTTGCCGAGTGGTTTTTGGTGTAGCCGAGTGGGTTTGGGTCTAGCCGAATCGGTTTGGGTCTAGCCGTGTGTGTTAGGGTCTAGCCGAGTGGGTTTGGGTCTAGCGGAGTGCTTTTGGGTCTAGCGGGGTGGGTTTGGGTCTAGCCGAGTGGGTTTGGGTCAAGCCGAGTGGGTTTGGGTCTAGCCGAGTGGGTTTGGGTCTGGCCTAGTGGGTTTGGGTTTATCCGTGTGGGTTTGGGTCTAGCCGAGTCCGTTTGTGTCTAGCCGAGTGGGTTTGGGTCTAGCGGAGTGGGTTTGGGTCTAGCCGAGTGGGTTTGGGTCTAGCCCAGTCCGTTTGGGTCTAGCTGAGTGGGTTTGGGTCTAGCGGAGTGGGTTTGGGTCTAGCCAAGTGGGTTTGGGTCTAGCCGAGTGGGTTTGTGTCTAGCTGAGTGGGTTTGGGTCTAGTCGAGTGGGTTTGGGACTTGCATAGTGGGTTTGGGTCTAGCAAAGTGGGTTTGGGTCTAGAAAAGTGGGTTTGGGTCTAGTCGAGTGGGTTTGGGACTTGCATAGTGGGTTTGGGTCTAGCAAAATGGGTTTGGGTCTAGCCGAGTGGGTTTGGGTCCAGCCGAGTGGGTTTGGGTCTAGCCGAGTGGGTTTGGGTCTAGCCGAGTGGGTTTGGGTCTAGCCGAGTGGGTTTTGGTGTAGCCGAGTGGGTTTGGGTCTAGCCGAATCGGTTTGGGTCTAGCCGTGTGTGTTTGGGTCTAGCCGAGTGGGTTTGGGTCTAGCGGAGTGCTTTTGGGTCTAGCGGGGTGGGTTTGGGTCTAGCCGAGTGGGTTTGGGTCAAGCCGAGTGGGTTTGGGTCTAGCCGAGTGGGTTTGGGTCTGGCCTAGTGGGTTTGGGTCTATCCGTGTGGGTTTGGGTCTAGCCGAGTCCGTTTGGGTCTAGCCGAGTGGGTTTGGGTCTAGCGGAGTGGGTTTGGGTCTAGCCGAGTGGGTTTGGGTCTAGCCCAGTCCGTTTGGGTCTAGCTGAGTGGGTTTGGGTCTAGCGGAGTGGGTTTGGGTCTAGAAAAGTGGGTTTGGGTCTAGCAGAGTGGGTTTGGGTCTAGCCGAGTGGGTTTGGTTCCAGCCGAGTGGGTTTGGGTCTAGCCGAGTGGGTTTGGGTCTAGCCGAGTGGTTTTGGGTCTAGCCGAGTGGGTTTACGTCTAGCCGAGTGGGTTTGGGTCTAGCCGAGCGGGTTTGGGTCCAGCCGAGTGGGTTTGGGTCTAGCCGAGTGGGTTTGGGTCTAGCGGAGTGGGTTTGGGTCTAGCTGAGTGGGTTTGGTTCCAGCCGAGTGGATTTGGGTCTAGCCGAGTGGGTTTGGGTCTAGCCGAGTGGTTTTGGGTCTAGCCGAGTGGGTTTACGTCTAGCCGAGTGGGTTTGGGTCTAGCCGAGTGGGTTTGTGTCTAGCGGAGTGGGTTTGGGTCTAGCCGAGTGGGTTTGGGTCTAGCGGAGTGGGTTTGGGTCTAGCCGAGTGGGTTTGGGAATAGCCGAGTGGGTTTGGGTCTAGTCGAGTGGGTTTGGGTCCAGCCGAATGGGTTTGGGTCTAGCCGAGTGGGTTTGGGTGCAGCCGAGTGGGTTTGGGTCCAGCGGAGTGGGTTTGGGTCTAGCAGAGTGGGTTTGGGTCTAGCCGTGGGGGTTTGGGACTTGCTGAGTGGGTTTGGGTCTAGAAAAGTGGGTTTGGGTCTAGTCGAGTGGGTTTGGGACTTGCATAGTGGGTTTGGGTCTAGCCGAGTGGGTTTTGGTCTAGCCGAGTGGGTTTGGGTCTGGCCGAGTGGGTTTGCGTCTAGCGGAGTGGGTTTGGGTCTAGCCGAGTGGGTTTGGGTCTAGCCGAGTGGGTTTGGGTGTAGCGGAGTGGGTTTGGGACTTGCCGAGTGGGTTTGGGTCTAGCAAAGTGGGTTTGGGTCTAGTCGAGTGGGTTTGGGACTTGCCGAGTGGGTTTGGGTCTAGCAAAGTGGGTTTAGGTCTAGCCGAGTGGGTTTGGGTCTAGCCGAGTGGTTTTGGGTCTAGCTGAGTGGGTTTGGGTCTAGCCGAATGGGATTGGGTTTTGCCGAGTGGGTTTTGGTGTAGCCGAGTGGGTTTGGGTCTAGCCGAATCGGTTTGGGTCTAGCCGTGTGTGTTAGGGTCTAGCCGAGTGGGTTTGGGTCTAGCGGAGTGCTTTTGGGTCTAGCGGGGTGGGTTTGGGTCTAGCCGAGTGGGTTTGGGTCAAGCCGAGTGGGTTTGGGTCTAGCCGAGTGGGTTTGGGTCTGGCCTAGTGGGTTTGGGTTTATCCGTGTGGGTTTGGGTCTAGCCGAGTCCGTTTGTGTCTAGCCGAGTGGGTTTGGGTCTAGCGGAGTGGGTTTGGGTCTAGCCGAGTGGGTTTGGGTCTAGCCCAGTCCGTTTGGGTCTAGCTGAGTGGGTTTGGGTCTAGCGGAGTGGGTTTGGGTCTAGCCAAGTGGGTTTGGGTCTAGCCGAGTGGGTTTGTGTCTAGCTGAGTGGGTTTGGGTCTAGTCGAGTGGGTTTGGGACTTGCATAGTGGGTTTGGGTCTAGCAAAGTGGGTTTGGGTCTAGAAAAGTGGGTTTGGGTCTAGTCGAGTGGGTTTGGGACTTGCATAGTGGGTTTGGGTCTAGCAAAATGGGTTTGGGTCTAGCCGAGTGGGTTTGGGTCCAGCCGAGTGGGTTTGGGTCTAGCCGAGTGGGTTTGGGTCTAGCCGAGTGGGTTTGGGTCTAGCCGAGTGGGTTTGGGTTTAGCCGAGTGGGTTTGGGTCTAGCCGAGTGGGTTTGGATCCAGCCGAGTGGGTTTGGGTCGAGCCGAGTGGATTTGCGTCTAGCCGAGTGGGTTTGGGTCTATCCGAGCGGGTTTGGGTCTAGCCGAGTGGGTTTGGGTCTAGCCGAGTGGGTTAGGGTCTAGCCGAGTGGGTTTGGGACTTGCCTAGTGGGTTTGGGTCTAGAAAAGTGGGTTTGGGTCTAGTCGAGCAGGTTTGGGACTTGCCGAGTGGGTTTGGGTGTAGCAAAGTGGGTTTGGGTCTAACCGAGTGGGTTTGGGTCTAGCCGAGTGGGTTTGGGTCTAGCCGAGTGGGTTTGGGTCTAGCCGAGTGGGTTTGGGTCTAGCCAAGTGGGTTTGGGGCTAGCCGAGTGGGTTTGGGTCTAGCAAAGTGGGTTTAGGTCTAGCCGAGTGGGTTTGGGTCTAGCCGAGTGGTTTTGGGTCCAGCTGAGTGGGTTTGGGTCTAGCCGAATGGGATTGGGTTTAGCCGAGTGGGTTTTGGTGTAGCCGAGTGGGTTTGGGTCTAGCCGAATCGGTTTGGGTCTAGCCGTGTGTGTTTGGGTCTAGCCGAGTGGGTTTGGGTCTAGCGGAGTGCTTTTGGGTCTAGCGGGGTGGGTTTGGGTCTAGCCGAGTGGGTTTGGGTCAAGCAGAGTGGGTTTGGGTCTATCCGTGTGGGTTTGGGTCTAGCCGAGTCCGTTTGGGTCTAGCCGAGTGGGTTTGGGTCTAGCGGAGTGGGTTTGGGTCTAGCCGAGTGGGTTTGGGTCTAGCCCAGTCCGTTTGGGTCTAGCTGAGTGGGTTTGGGTCTAGCGGAGTGGGTTTGGGTCTAGAAAAGTGGGTTTGGGTCTAGTCGAGTAGGTTTGGGACTTGCCGAGTGGGTTTGGGTGTAGCAAAGTGGGTTTGGGTCTAGCCGAGTGGGTTTGGGTCTAGCCGAGTGGGTTTGGGACTAGCCGAGTGGGTTTGGGTCTAGCCGAGTGGGTTTGGGTCTAGCCGAGTGGGTTTGGGTCTAGCCGAGTGGGTTTGGGTCTAGCCGTGTGGGTTTGGGTTTAGCCGAGTGGGTTTGGGTCTAGCGGAGTGGGTTTGGGTCTAGCCGAGTGGGTTTGGTTCCAGCCGAGTGGATTTGGGTCTAGCCGAGTGGGTTTGGGTCTAGCCGAGTGGTTTTGGGTCTAGCCGAGTGGGTTTACGTCTAGCCTAGTGGGTTTGGGTCTAGCCGAGTGGGTTTGTGTCTAGCGGAGTGGGTTTGGGTCTAGCCGAGTGGGTTTTGGTCTAGCGGAGTGGGTTTGGGTCTAGCCGAGTGGGTTTGGGAATAGCCGAGTGGGTTTGGATCTAGTCGAGTGGGTTTGGGTCCAGCCGAATGGGTTTGGGTCTAGCAGAGTGGGTTTGGGTGCAGCCGAGTGGGTTTGGGTCCTGCGGAGTGGGTTTGGGTCTAGCAGAGTGGGTTTGGGTCTAGCCGTGGGGGTTTGGGACTTGCTGAGTGGGTTTGGGTCTAGAAAAGTGGGTTTGGGTCTAGTCGAGTGGGTTTGGGACTTGCATAGTGGGTTTGGGTCTAGCCGAGTGGGTTTTGGTCTAGCCGAGTGGGTTTGGGTCTGGCCGAGTGGGTTTGCGTCTAGCGGAGTGGGTTTGGGTCTAGCCGAGTGGGTTTGGGTCTACCCGAGTGGGTTTGGGTGTAGCGGAGTGGGTTTGGGTCTAGCCGAGTGGGTTTGGGCCTAGCGGAGTGGGTTTGGGTCTAGCCGAGTGGGTTTGGGACGAGCTGAGTGGGTTTGGGTCGAGCCGAGTGGGTTTGGGTCTAGCCGAATGGGTTTGGGTCTAGCCGAGTGGGTTTGGGTCTAGCCGAGTGGGTTTGGGTCTAGCGGAGTGGGTATGGGTCTAGCAGAGTGGGTTTGGGTCTAGCCGAGTGGGTTTGGGTCTAGCCGAGTGGGTTTGGTTCTTGCCGAGTGGGTTTGGGACTTGCCGAGTGGGTTTGGGTCTAGCCAAGTGGGTTTGGGTCTAGCCGAGTGGGTTTGGGTCTAGCCGAGTGGGTTTGGGTCTAGCCGAGTGGGTGTGGGTCTATCCGAGTGGGATTGGGTCTAGCCGAGTTGGTTTGGGTCTAGCTGAGTGGGTTTGGTTCTAGCGAGGGGGTTTGGGTCAAGTCGATTGGGTTTGGTCTAGCCGAGTGGGTTTGGGTCTAGCCGAGTGGGTTTGGGTCTAGCCGAGTGGGTTTGGTTCTAGCCGAGTGGATTTGGGTCTAGCCGAGTGGGTTTGGGTCTAGCCGAGTGGTTTTGGGTCTAGCCGAGTGGGTTTGGGTCTAGCGGAGTGGGTTTGGGTCCAGCCCAGTGGGTTTGGGTCCAGCCGAGTGGGTTTGGGTCTAGCCGAGTATGTTTGGGTCTAGCCGAGTGGGTTTCAGTCTACCCGAGTGGGTTTGGGTCTAGCCGAGTGGGTTTGGGTCTAGCCGAGTGGGTTTGGGTCTAGTCGAGTGGGTTTGGGACTAGCCGAATGGGTTTGGGTCTAGCCGATTGGGTTTGGGTCTAGCCGAGTGGGATTGGGTTTAGCCGAGTGGGTTTGGGTGTAGCCGAGTGGGTTTGGGTGTCGCCGAATCGGTTTGGGTCTTGCCGACTGGGTTTGTGTATAGCCGAGTGGGTTTGGGTCTAGCGGAGTGGGTTTGGGTCTAGCGGAGTGGGTTTGGGTCTAGCCGAGTGGGTTTGAGTGTAGCCGAGTGGGTTTGGGTCTAGCCGAGTCGATTTGGGTCTAGCCTAGTGGGTTTGGGTCTATCCGAGCGGGTTTGGGTCTAGCCGAGTGGGTTAGGGACCAGCCGATTGGGTTTGGGACTTGCCGAGTGGGTTTGGGTCTAGAAAAGTGGGTTTGGGTCTAGTCGAGTGGGTTTGGGACATGCCGAGTGGGTTTGGGTCTAGCAAAGTGGGTTTGGGTCTAGCCGAGTGGGTTTGGGTCTAGCCGAGTGGGTTTGGGTATTGACGAGTGCGTTTGGGTCTAGCCGAGTGGGTTTGGGTCTAGCCGAGTGGGTTTGGGTCTAGCCGAGTGGGTTTGGGTCCAGCCGAGTGGGTTTGGGTCTAGCCAAGTGGGTTTGGGTCTAGCGGAGTGGGTTTGGGTCTAGCCGAGTGGGTTTGGTTCTAGCCGAGTGGATTTGGGTCTAGCCGAGTGGGTTTGGGTCTAGCCGAGTGGGTTTGCATCTCGCCGAGTGGGTTTGGGTCTAGCGGAGTGGGTTTGGGTCTAGCCGAGTGGGTTTGGGTCTAGCGGAGTGGGTTTGGGTCTAGCCGAGTGGGTTTGGGAATAGCCGAGTGGGTTTGGGTCTGGCCGAGTGGGTTTGGGTCCAGCCGAATGGGTTTGGGTCTAGCCGAGTTGGTTTGGGTCTAGCCGAGTGGGTTTGGGTCTAGCAAAATGGGTTTAGGTCTAGCCGAGTGGGTTTGGGTCTAGCCGAGTGGTTTTGGGTCTAGCTGAGTGGGTTTGGGTCTAGCCAAATGGGATTGGGTTTAGCCGAGTGGGTTTTGGTGTAGCCGAGTGGGTTTGGGTCTAGCCGAATCGGTTTGGGTCTAGCCGTGTGTGTTTGGGTCTAGCCGAGTGGGTTTGGGTCTAGCGGAGTGCTTTTGGGTCTAGCGGGGTGGGTTTGGGTCTAGCCGAGTGGGTTTGGGTCAAGCCGAGTGGGTTTGGGTCTAGCCGAGTGGGTTTGGGTCTGGCCTAGTGGGTTTGGGTCTATCCGTGTGGGTTTGGGTCTAGCCGAGTCCGTTTGGGTCTAGCCGAGTGGGTTTGGGTCTAGCGGAGTGGGTTTGGGTCTAGCCGAGTGGGTTTGGGTCTAGCCCAGTCCGTTTGGGTCTAGCTGAGTGGGTTTGGGTCTAGCGGAGTGGGTTTGGGTCTAGCCAAGTGGGTTTGGGTCTAGCCGAGTGGGTTTGTGTCTAGCTGAGCGGGTTTGGGTCTAGTCGAGTGGGTTTGGGACTTGCATAGTGGGTTTGGGTCTAGCAAAGTGGGTTTGGGTCTAGAAAAGTGGGTTTGGGTCTAGTCGAGTGGGTTTGGGACTTGCATAGTGGGTTTGGGTCTAGCAAAATGGGTTTGGGTCTAGCCGAGTGGGTTTGGGTCCAGCCGAGTGGGTTTGGGTCTAGCCGAGTGGGTTTGGGTCTAGCCGAGTGGGTTTGGGTCTACCCGAGTGGGTTTGGGTTTAGCCGAGTGGGTTTGGGTCTAGCCGAGTGGGTTTGGATCTAGCCGAGTGGGTTTTGGTCGAGCCGAGTGGATTTGCGTCTAGCCTAGTGGGTTTGGGTCTATCCGAGCGGGTTTGGGTCTAGCCGAGTGGGTTTGGGTCTAGCCGAGTGGGTTAGGGTCTAGCCGAGTGGGTTTGGGACTTGCCTAGTGGGTTTGGGTCTAGAAAAGTGGGTTTGGGTCTAGTCGAGTAGGTTTGGGACTTGCCAAGTGGGTTTGGGTGTAGCAAAGTGGGTTTGGGTCTAGCCGAGTGGGTTTGGGTCTAGCCGAGTGGGTTTGGGTCTAGCCGAGTGGGTTTGGGTCTAGCCGAGTGGGTTTGGGTCTAGCCGAGTGGGTTTGGGTCTAGCCGAGTGGGTTTGGGTCTAGCCGTGTGGGTTTGGGTTTAGCCGAGTGGGTTTGGGTCTAGCGGAGTGGGTTTGGGTCTAGCCGAGTGGGTTTGGTTCCAGCCGAGTGGATTTGGGTCCAGCCGAGTGGGTTTGGGTCTAGCCGAGTGGTTTTGGGTCTAGCCGAGTGGGTTTACGTCTAGCCGAGTGGGTTTGGGTCTAGCCGAGTGGGTTTGTGTCTAGCGGAGTGGGTTTGGGTCTAGCCGAGTGGGTTTGGGTCTAGCGGAGTGGGTTTGGGTCTAGCCGAGTGGGTTTGGGAATAGCCGAGTGGGTTTGGGTCTAGTCGAGTGGGTTTGGGTCCAGCCGAATGGGTTTGGGTCTAGCCGAGTGGGTTTGGGTGCAGCCGAGTGGGTTTGGGTCCAGCGGAGTGGGTTTGGGTCTAGCAGAGTGGGTTTGGGTCTAGCCGTGGGGGTTTGGGACTTGCTGAGTGGGTTTGGGTCTAGAAAAGTGGGTTTGGGTCTAGTCGAGTGGGTTTGGGACTTGCATAGTGGGTTTGGGTCTAGCTGAGTGGGTTTTGGTCTAGCCGAGTGGGTTTGGGTCTGGCCGAGTGGGTTTGCGTCTAGCGGAGTGGGTTTGGGTCTAGCCGAGTGGGTTTGGGTCTAGCCGAGTGGGTTTGGGTGTAGCGGAGTGGGTTTGGGTCTAGCCGAGTGGGTTTGGGCCTAGCGTAGTGGGTTTGGGTCTAGCCGAGTGGGTTTGGGACGAGCTGAGTGGGTTTGGGTCGAGCCGAGTGGGTTTGGGTCTAGCCGAATGGGTTTGGGTCTAGCCGAGTGGGTTTGGGTCTAGCCGAGTGGGTTTGGGTCTAGCGGAGTGGGTATGGGTCTAGCAGAGTGGGTTTGGGTCTAGCCGAGTGGGTTTGGGTCTAGCCGAGTGGGTTTGGTTCTTGCCGAGTGGGTTTGGGACTTGCCGAGTGGGTTTGGGTCTAGCCAAGTGGGTTTGGGTCTAGCCGAGTGGGTTTGGGTCTAGCCGAGTGGGTTTGGGTCTAGCCGAGTGGGTGTGGGTCTAGCCAAGTGGGATTGGGTCTAGCCGAGTTGGTTTGGGTCTAGCTGAGTGGGTTTGGTTCTAGCGAGGGGGTTTGGGTCAAGTCGATTGGGTTTGGGTCTAGCCGAGTGGGTTTGGGTCTAGCCGAGTGGGTTTGGGTCTAGCCGAGTGGGTTTGGTTCTAGCCGAGTGGATTTGGGTCTAGCCGAGTGGGTTTGGGTCTAGCCGAGTGGTTTTGGGTCTAGCCGAGTGGGTTTGGGTCTAGTGGAGTGGGTTTGGGTCTAGCCCAGTGGGTTTGGGTCCAGCCGAGTGGGTTTGGGTCCAGCCGAGTATGTTTGGGTCTCGCCGAGTGGGTTTCAGTCTACCCGAGTGGGTTTGGGTCTAGCCGAGTGGGTTTGAGTCTAGCCGAGTGGGTTTGGGTCTAGTCGAGTGGGTTTGGGAGTGGCCGAATGGGCTTGGGTCTAGCCGATTGGGTTTGGGTCTAGCCGAGTGGGATTGTTTTTAGCCGAGTGGGTTTGGGTGTAGCCGAGTGGGTTTGGGTGTCGCCGAATCGGTTTGGGTCTTGCCGACTGGGTTTGTGTATAGCCGAGTGGGTTTGGGTCTAGCGGAGTGGGTTTGGGTCTAGCGGAGTGGGTTTGGGTCTAGCCGAGTGGGTTTGGGTGTAGCCGAGTGGGTTTGGGTCTAGCCGAGTCGATTTGGGTCTAGCCTAGTGGGTTTGGGTCTATCCGAGCGGGTTTGGGTCTAGCCGAGTGGGTTTGGGTCTAGCCGAGTGGGTTAGGGTCTAGCCGATTGGGTTTGGGACTTGCCGAGTGGGTTTGGGTCTAGAAAAGTGGGTTTGGGTCTAGTCGAGTGGGTTTGGGACATGCCGAGTGGGTTTGGGTCTAGCAAAGTGGGTTTTGGTCTAGCCGAGTGGGTTTGGGTCTAGCCGAGTGGGTTTGGGTATTGACGAGTGCGTTTGGGTCTAGCCGAGTGGGTGTGGGTCTAGCCGAGTGGGTTTGGGTCTAGCCGAGTGGGTTTGGGTCTAGCCGAGTGGGTTCGGGTCTAGCCAAGTGGGTTTGGGTCTAGCGGAGTGGGTTTGGGTCTAGCCGAGTGGGTTTGGTTCTAGCCGAGTGGATTTGGGTCTAGCCGAGTGGGTTTTGGTCTAGCCGAGTGGTTTTGGGTCTAGCCGAGTGGGTTTGGGTCTAGCCGAGTGGGTTTGCATCTCGCCGAGTGGGTTTGGGTCTAGCGGAGTGGGTTTGGGTCTAGCCGAGTGGGTTTGGGTCTAGCGGAGTGGGTTTGGGTCTAGCCGAGTGGGTTTGGGAATAGCCGAGTGGGTTTGGGTCTGGCCGAGTGGGTTTGGGTCCAGCCGAATGGGTTTGGGTCTAGCCGAGTTGGTTTGGGTCTAGCTGAGTGGGTTTGGTTCTAGCGAGGGGGTTTGGGTCAAGTCGATTGGGTTTGGGTCTAGCCGAGTGGGTTTGGGTCTAGCCGAGTGGGTTTGGGTCTAGCCGAGTGGGTTTGGTTCTAGCCGAGTGGGTTTGGGAATAGCCGAGTGGGTTTGGGTCTAGCCGAGTGGGTTTGGGTGTAGCCGAGTGAGTTTGGGTCTAGGGGAGTGGGTTTGGGTCTAGCCGAGTGGGTTTGAGTCTACCCGAGTGTGTTTGGGTTTAGCCGAGTGGGTTTGGGTCTAGCCGAGTGGGTTTGGGTCTAGCCGAGTGGGTTTGGTTCTAGCCGAGTGGGTTTGGGACTTGCCGAGTGGGTTTGGGTCTAGCCCAGTGGGTTTGGGTCCAGTGGAGTGGGTTTGGGTCTAGCAGAGTGGGTTTGGGCCTAGCCGAGTGGATTTGGGACTTGCTGAGTGGGTTTGGGTCTAGAAAAGTGGTTTTGGGTCTAGTCGAGTGGGTTTGGGACTTGCATAGTGGGTTTGGGTCTAGCAAAATGGGTTTGGGTCTAGCCGAGTGGGTTTGGGTCTAGCCGAGTGGGGTAGGGTCTAGCCGAGTGGGTTTGGGACTTGCCTAGTGGGTTTGGGTCTAGAAAAGTGGGTTTGGGTCTAGTCGAGTGGGTTTGGGACTTGCCGAGTGGGTTTGGGTCTAGCAAAGTGGGTTTGCGTCTAGCCGAGTGAGTTTGGGTCTAGCCGAGTGGGTTTGGGTCTAGCCGAGTGGGTTTGGGTCTAGCCGAGTGGGTTTGGGTCTAGCCGAGTGGGTTTGGGCCTAGCCGAGTGGGTTTGGGTCTAGCCGAGTGGGTTTGGGTCTAGCGGAGTGCGTTTGGGTCTAGCCGAGTGGGTTTGGTTCTAGCCGAGTGGATTTGGGTCTAGCCGAGTGGGTTTGGGTCTAGCCGAGTGGTTTTGGGTCTAGCCGAGTGGGTTTACGTCTAGCCGAGTGGGTTTGGGTCTAGCCGAGTGGGTTTGGGTCTAGCGGAGTGGGTTTGGGTCTAGCCGAGTGGGTTTGGGTCTAGCGGAGTGGGTTTGGGTCTAGCCGAGTGGGTTTGGGAATAGCCGAGTGGGTTTGGGTCCAGTCGAGTGGGTTTGGGTCCAGCCGAATGGGTTTGGGTCTAGCCGAGTGGGTTTGGGTGCAGCCGAGTGGGTTTGGGTCCAGCGGAGTGGGTTTGGGTCTAGCAGAGTGGGTTTGGGTCTAGCCGTGTGGGTTTGGGACTTGCTGAGTGGGTTTGGGTCTAGAAAAGTGGGTTTGGGTCTAGCCGAGTGGGTTTGGGTCTGGCCGAGTGGGTTTGGGTCTAGCGGAGTGGGTTTGGGTCTAGCCGAGTGGGTTTGGGTCTAGTCGAGTGGGTTTGGGTGTAGCGGAGTGGGTTTGGGTCTAGCCGAGTGGGTTTGGGCCTAGCGGAGTGGGTTTGGGTCCAGCCGAGCGGGTTTGGGACGAGCCGAGTGAGTTTGGGTCGAGCCGAGTGGGTTTGGGTCTAGCCGAATGGGTTTGGGTCTAGCCGAGTGGGTTTGGGTCTAGCGGAGTGGGTTTGGGTCTAGCGGAGTGGGTATGGGTCTAGCAGAGTGGGTTTGGGTCTAGCCGAGTGGGTTTGGGTCTAGCCGAGTGGGTTTGGTTCTTGCCGAGTGGGTTTGGGACTTGCCGAGTGGGTTTGGGTCTAGCCAAGTGGGTTTGGGTCTAGCCGAGTGGGTTTGGGTCTAGCCGAGTGGGTTTGGGTCTAGCCGAGTGGGTGTGGGTCTAGCCAAGTGGGATTGGGTCTAGCCGAGTTGGTTTGGGTCTAGCTGAGTGGGTTTGGTTCTAGCGAGGGGGTTTGGGTCAAGTCGATTGGGTTCGGGTCTAGCCGAGTGGGTTTGGGTCTAGCCGCGTGGGTTTGGGTCTAGCCGAGTGGGTTTGGTTCTAGCCGAGTGGATTTGGGTCTAGCCGAGTGGGTTTGGGTCTAGCCGAGTGGTTTTGGGTCTAGCCGAGTGGGTTTGGGTCTAGCGGAGTGGGTTTGGGTCTAGCCCAGTGGGTTTGGGTCCAGCCGAGTGGGTTTGGGTCTAGCCGAGTATGTTTGGGTCTAGCCGAGTGGGTTTCAGTCTACGCGAGTGGGATTGGGTCTAGCCGAGTTGGTTTGGGTCTAGCTGAGTGGGTTTGGTTCTAGCGAGGGGGTTTGGGTCAAGTCGATTGGGTTTGGGTCTAGCCGAGTGGGTTTGGGTCTAGCCGAGTGGGTTTGGGTCTAGCCGAGTGGGTTTGGTTCTAGCCGAGTGGATTTGGGTCTAGCCGAGTGGGTTTGGGTCTAGCCGAGTGGGTTTGGTTCTAGCCGAGTGGGTTTGGGTCTAGCGGAGTGGGTTTGGGTCTAGCCGAGTGGGTTTGGGTGTAGCCGAGTGAGTTTGGGTCTAGGGGACTGGGTTTGGGTCTAGCCGAGTGGGTTTGAGTCTACCCGAGTGTGTTTGGGTTTAGCCGAGTGTGTTTGGGTCCAGCCGAATGGGTTTGGTTCTAGCCGAGTGGATTTGGGTCTCGCCGAGTGGGTTTGGGTCTAGCCCAGTGGGTTTGGGTCCAGTGGAGTGGGTTTGGGTCTAGCAGAGTGGGTTTGGGTCTAGCCGAGTGGGTTTGGGACTTGCTGAGTGGGTTTGGGTCTAGAAAAGTGGGTTTGGGTCTAGTCGAGTGGGTTTGGGACTTGCATAGTGGGTTTGGGTCTAGCAAAATGGGTTTGGGTCTAGCCGAGTGGGTTTGGGTCTAGCCGAGTGGTTTTGGGTCTAGCCGAGTGGGTTTACATCTAGCCGAGTGGGTTTGGGTCTAGCCGAGTGGGTTTGGGTCTAGCAGAGTGGGTTTGGGTCCAGCCGAGTGGGTTTGGGTCTAGCGGAGTGGGTTTGGGTCTAGCCGAGTGGGTTTGGGAATAGCCGAGTGGGTTTGGGACTAGTCGAGTGGGTTTGGGTCCAGCCGAATGGGTTTGGGTCTAGCCGAGTGGGTTTGGGTGCAGCCGAGTGGGTTTGGGTCCAGCGGAGTGGGTTTGGGTCTAGCAGAGTGGGTTTGGGTCTAGCCGTGTGGGTTTGGGACTTGCTGAGTGGGTTTGGGTCTAGAAACGTGGGTTTGGGTCTAGTCGAGTGGGTTTGGGACTTGCATAGTGGGTTTGGGTCTAGCCGAGTGGGTTTTGGTCTAGCCGAGTGGGTTTGGGTCTGGCCGAGTGGGTTTGGGTCTAGCGGAGTGGGTTTGGGTCTAGCCGAGTGGGTTTGGGTCTAGTCGAGTGGGTTTGGGTGTAGCGGAGTGGGTTTGGGTCTAGCCGAGTGGGTTTGGGCCTAGCGGAGTGGGTTTGGGTCTAGCCGAGCGGGTTTGGGACGAGCCGAGTGGGTTTGGGTCGAGCCGAGTGGGTTTGGGTCTAGCCGAATGGGTTTGGGTCTAGCCGAGTGGGTTTGGGTCTAGCCGAGTGGGTTTGGGTCTAGCGGAGTGGGTATGGTTCTAGCAGAGTGGGTTTGGGTCTAGCCGAGTGGGTTTGGGTCTAGCCGAGTGGGTTTGGGTCTTGCCGAGTGGGTTTGGGACTTGCTGAGTGGGTTTGGGTCTTGCCAAGTGGGTTTGGGACTAGCCGAGTGGGTTTGGGTCTAGCCGAGTGGGTTTGGGTCTAGCCGAGTGGGTGTGGGTCTAGCCGAGTGGGATTGGGTCTAGCCGAGTTGGTTTGGGTCTAGCCGAGTGGGTTTGGTTCTAGCGAGGGGGTTTGGGTCAAGCCGATTGGGTTTGGGTCTAGCCGAGTGGGTTTGGGTCTAGCCGAGTGGGTTTGGGTCTAGCCGAGTGGGTTTGGTTCTAGCCGAGTGGATTTGGGTCTAGCCGAGTGGGTTTGGGTCTAGCCGAGTGGTTTTGGGTCTAGCCGAGTGGGTTTGGGTCTAGCGGAGTGGGTTTGGGTGTAGCCCAGTGGGTTTGGGTCCAGCCGAGTGGGTTTGGGTCTAGCCGAGTATGTTTGGGTCTAGCCGAGTGGGTTTCAGTCTGCCCGAGTGGGTTTGGGTCTAGCCGAGTGGGTTTGGGTCTAGCCGAGTGGGTTTGGGTCTAGTCGAGTGGGTTTGGGACTAGCCGAGTGGGTTTGGGTCTAGCCGATTGGGTTTGGGTCTAGCCGAGTGGGATTGGGTTTAGCCGAGTGGGTTTGGGTGTTGCCGAATGGGTTTGGGTGTCGCCGAATCGGTTTGGGTCTTGCCGACTGGGTTTGGGTATAGCCGAGTGGGTTTGGGTCTAGCGGAGTGGGTTTGGGTCTAGCGGAGTGGGATTGGGTCTAGCCGAGTTGGTTTGGGTCTAGCCGAGTGGGTTTGGGTCTAGCGTGGGGGTTTGGGTCAAGCCGATTGGGTTTGGGTCTAGCCGAGTGGGTTTGGGTCTAGCCGAGTGGGTTTGGGTCTAGCCGAGTGGGTTTGGTTCTAGCCGAATGGATTTGGGTCTTGCCGAGTGGGTTTGGGTCTAGCCGAGTGGGTTTGGGTGTATCCCAGTGGGTTTGGGTCCAGCTGAGTGGGTTTGGGTCTAGCCGAGTGGGTTTGGGTGTCGCCGAATCGGTTTGGGTCTTGCCGACTGGGTTTGGGTATAGCCGAGTGGGTTTGGGTCTAGCGGAGTGGGTTTGGGTCTAGCGGAGTGGGTTTGGGTCTAGCCGAGTGGGTTTGGATGCAGACGAGTGGGTTTGGGTCTAGCCGAGTCGATTTGGGTCTAGCCTAGTGGGTTTGGGTCTATCCGAGCGGGTTTGGGTCTAGCCGAGTGGGTTTGGGTCTAGCCGAGTGGGTTAGGGTCTAGCCGATTGGGTTTGGGACTTGCCGAGTGGGTTTGGGTCTAGAAAAGTGGGTTTGGGTCTAGTCGAGTGGGTTTGGGACTTGCCGAGTGGGTTTGGGTCTAGCAAAGTGGGTTTGGGTCTAGTCGAGTGGGTTTGGGACTTGCCGAGTGGGTTTGGGTCTAGCAAAGTGGGTTTGGGTCTAGCCGAGTGGGTTTGGGTCTAGCTGAGTGGGTTTGGGTCTAGCCGAGTGGGTTTGGGTCTAGCCGAGTGAGTTTGGGTCTAGCCGAGTGGGTTTGGGTCTAGCCGAGTGGGTTTGGGTCTAGCCGAGTGGGTTTGGGTCTGGCCAAGTGGGTTTGAGTCTAGCGGAGTGGGTTTGGGTCTAGCCGAGTGGGTTTGGTTCTAGCAGAGTGGATTTGGGTCAAGCCGAGTGGGTTTGGGTCTAGCCGAGTGGATTTGGGTCTAGCCGAGTGGGTTTGGGTCTAGCCGAGTGGTTTTGGGTCTAGCCGAGTGGGTTTGGGTCTAGCGGAGTGGGTTTAGGTGTAGCCCAGTGGGTTTGGGTCCAGCCGAGTGGGTTTGGGTCTAGCCGAGTATGTTTGGGTCTAGCCGAGTGGGTTTCAGTCTACCCGAGTGGGTTTGGGTCTAGCCGAGTGGGTTTGGGTCTAGCCGAGTGGGTTTGGGTCTAGCCGAGTGGGTTTGGGTCTAGCCGAGTGGGTTTGGTTCTAGCCGAGTGGATTTGGGTCTAGCCGAGTGGGTTTGGGTCTAGCCGAGTGGTTTTGGGTCTAGCCGAGTGGGTTTGGGTCTAGCGGAGTGGGTTTGGGTGTAGCCCAGTGGGTTTGGGTCCAGCCGAGTGGGTTTGGGTCTAGCCGAGTATGTTTGGGTCTAGCCGAGTGGGTTTCAGTCTACCCGAGTGGGTTTGGGTCTAGCCGAGTGGGTTTGGGTCTAGCCGAGTGGGTTTGGGTCTAGTCGAGTGGGTTTGGGAGTAGCTGAGTGGGTTTGGGTCTAGCCGATTGGGTTTGGGTCTAGCCGAGTGGGATTGGGTTTAGCCGAGTGGGTTTGGGTGTAGCCGAGTGGGTTTGGGTGTCGCCGAATCGGTTTGGGTCTTGCCGACTGGGTTTGGGTATAGCCGAGTGGGTTTGGGTCTAGCGGAGTGGGTTTGGGTCTAGCGGAGTGGGATTGGGTCTAGCCGAGGTGGTTTGGGTCTAGCCGAGTGGGTTTGGTTCTAGCGTGGGGGTTTGGGTCAAGCCGATTGGGTTTTCGTCTAGCCGAGTGGGTTTGGGTCTAGCCGAGTGGGTTTGGGTCTAGCCGAGTGGGTTTGGTTCTAGCCGAGTGGATTTGGGTCTAGCCGAGTGGGTTTGGGTGTAGCCGAGTGGTTTTGGGTCTAGCCGAGTGGGTTTGGGTCTAGCGGAGTGGGTTTGAGTGTATCGTAGTGGGTTTGGGTCCAGCCGAGTGGGTTTGGGTCTAGCCGAGTATGTTTGGGTCTAGCCGAGTGGGTTTCAGTCTACCCGAGTGGGTTTGGGTCTAGCCGAGTGGGTTTGGGTCTAGCCGAGTGGTTTTGGGTCTAGCCGAGTGGGTTTGGGTCTAGCCGAGTGGGTTTGGGTCTAGCCGAGTGGGTTTGGGTCTAGCGGAGTGGGTTTGGGTCTAGCCGAGTGGGTTTGGGTCTAGCGGAGTGGGTTTGGGTCTAGCCGAGTGGGTTTGGGAATAGCCGAGTGGGTTTGGGTCTGGCCGAGTGGGTTTGGGTCCCGCCGAATGGGTTTGGGCCTAGCCGAGTGGGTTTGGGTGTAGCCGAGTGGGTTTGGGTCTAGGGGAGTGGGTTTGGGTCTAGCCGAGTGGGTTTGGGTCTAGCCGAGTGGGTTTGGGTCTAGCCGAGTGGGTTTGGGTCTAGCCGCGTGGGTTTGGGTCTAGCCGAGTGGGTTTGGGTCTAGCTGAGTGGGTTTGGTTCTAGCCGAGTGGATTTGGGTGTAGCCGAGTGGGTTTTGGTCTAGCCGAGTGGTTTTCGGTCTAGCCGAGTGGGTTTGAGTCTACCCGAGTGTGTTTGGGTCTAGACGAGTGTGTTTGGGTCTAGCCGAATGGGTTTGGTTCTAGCCGAGTGGATTTGGGTCTAGCCGAGTGGGTTTGGGTCTAGCCGAGTGGTTTTGTGTCTAGCCGAGTGGGTTTGGGTCTAGCCGAGTGGGTTTGGGTCTAGCCGAGTGGGTTTGGGTCTAGCGGAGTGGGTTTGTTTCTAGCCGAGTGGGTTTGGGTCTAGCGGAGTGGGTTTGGGTCTAGCCGAGTGGGTTTGGGAATAGCCGAGTGGGTTTGGGTCTGGCCGAGTGGGTTTGGGTCCAGCCGAATGGGTTTGGGTCTAGCCGAGTGTGTTTGGGTGTAGCCGAGTGGGTTTGGGTCTAGCGGAGTGGGTTTGGGTCTAGCAGAGTGGGTTTGGGTCTAGCCGAGTGGGTTTGGGTCTAGCTGAGTGGGTTTGGGTCTAGCCGAGTGGGTTTGGGTCTAGCCGAGTGGGTTTGGGTCTAGCCGAGTGGGTTTGGGTCCAGCCGAGTGGGTTTGGGTCTAGCCGAGTGGGTATGGTTCTAGCCGAGTGGATTTGGGTCTAGCCGAGTAGGTTTGGGTCTAGCCGAGTGGTTTTGGGTCTAGCCAAGTGGGTTTGGGTCTAGCGGAGTGGGTTTGGGTGTAGCCGAGTGGGTTTGGGTCCAGCCGAGTGGGTTTGGTTCTTGCCGAGTATGTTTGGGTCTAGCGGAGTGGGTTTGGGTCTAGCCGAGTGGGTTTGGGAATAGGCGAGTGGGTTTGGGTCTGGCCGAGTGGGTTTGGGTCCAGCCGAATGGGTTTGGGTCCAGCCGAGTGGGTTTGGGTGTAGCCGAGTGGGTTTGGGTCTAGCGGAGTGGGTTTGGGTCTAGCAGAGTGGTTTTGGGTCTAGCCGAGTGGGTTTGGGTCTAGCTGAGTGGGTTTGGGTCTAGCCGAGTGCGTTTGGGTCTAGCCGAGTGGGTTTGGGTCTAGCCGAGTGGGTTTGGGTCTAGCCGAGTGGGTTTGGGTCTAGCCGAGTGGGTTTGGTTCTAGCCGAGTGGATTTGGGTCTAGCCGAGTAGGTTTGGGTCTAGCCGAGTGGTTTTGGGTCTAGCCGAGTGGGTTTGGGTCTAGCGGAGTGGGTTTGGGTGTAGCCGAGTGGGTTTGGGTCCAGCCGAGTGGGTTTGGTTCTTGCCGAGTATGTTTGGGTCTATCCGAGTGGGTTTCGGTCTAGCTGAGTGGGTTTGGGTCTAGCCGAGTGGGTTTGGGTTTAGCCGAGTGGGTTTGGGTCTAGCCAAGTGGGTTTGGGTCCAGCCTAGTGGGTTTGGGTCTAGCCGAGTGGGTTTGGGTCTAGCCGAGTGGATTTGGGTCTAGCCGAGTGGGTTTGGGTCTAGCCGAGTGGTTTTGGGTCTAGCCGAGTGGGTTTGGGTCTTGCCGAGTGGGTTTGGGTCTAGCCGAGTGGGTTTGGGTCTAGCGGAGTGGGTTTGGGTCTAGCCGAGTGGGTTTGGGTCTAGCGGAGTGGGTTTGGGTCTAGCCGAGTGGGTTTGGGAATAGCCGAGTGGGTTTGGGTCTGGCCGAGTGGGTTTGGGTCCAGCCGAATGGGTTTAGGTCTAGCCGATTGGGTTTGGGTGTAGCCGAGTGGGTTTTGGTCTAGGGGAGTGGGTTTGGGTCTAGCCGAGTGGGTTTGGGTCTAGCCGAGTGGGTTTGGGTCTAGCCGAGTGGGTTTGGGTCTAGCCGCGTGGGTTTGGGTCTAGCCGAGTGGGTTTGGGTCTAGCCGAGTGGGTTTGGTTCTAGCCGAGTGGATTTGGGTCTAGCCGAGTGGGTTTGGGTCTAGCCAAGTGGTTTTCGGTCTAGCCGAGTGGGTTTGGGTCTAGCCGAGTAGGTTTGGGTCTAGCCGAGTGGGTTTGGGTCTAGCCGAGTGGGTTTTGGTCTAGCCGAGTGGGTTTGGGTCTAGCCGAGTGATTTTGGTCTAACCGAGTGGGTTTGGGTCTAGCCGAGTGGGTTTGGGTCTAGCCGAGTGGGTTTGGGTCTAGCGGAGTGGGTTTGTTTCTAGCCAAGTGGGTTTGGGTCTAGCGGAGTGGGTTTGGGTCTAGCCGAGTGGGTTTGGGAATAGCCGAGTGGGTTTGGGTCTGGCCGAGTGGGTTTGGGTCCAGCCGAATGGGTTTGGGTCTAGCCGAGTGGGTTTGGGTGTAGCCGAGTGGGTTTGGGTCTAGCGGAGTGGGTTTGGGTCTAGCAGAGTGGGTTTGTGTCTAGCCGAGTGGGTTTGGGTCTAGCTGAGTGGGTTTGGGTCTAGCCGAGTGGGTTTGGGTCTAGCCGAGTGGGTTTGGGTCTAGCCGAGTGGGTTTGGGTCTAGCCGAGTGGGTTTGGGTCTAGCCGAGTGGGTTTGGTTCTAGCCGAGTGGATTTGGGTCTAGCCGAGTAGGTTTGGGTCTAGCCGAGTGGTTTTGGGTCTAGCCGAGTGGGTTTGGGTCTAGCGGAGTGGGTTTGGGTCTAGCCGATTGGGGTTGGGTCTAGCGGAGTGGGTTTGGGTCTAGCCGAGTGGGTTTGGGAATAGCCGAGTGGGTTTGGGTCTGGCCGAGTGGGTTTGGGTCCAGCCGAATGGGTTTAGGTCTAGCCGAGTGGGTTTGGGTGTAGCCGAGTGGGTTTGGGTCTAGGGGAGTGGGTTTGGGTCTAGCCGAGTGGGTTTGGGTCTAGCCGAGTGGGTTTGGGTCTAGCCGAGTGGTTTTGGGTCTAGCCGAGTGGGTTTGGGTCTAGCGGAGTGGGTTTGGGTGTAGCCGAGTGGGTTTGGGTCCAGCCGAGTGGGTTTGGTTCTTGCCGAGTATGTTTGGGTCTATCCGAGTGGGTTTCGGTCTAGCTGAGTGGGTTTGGGTCTAGCCGAGTGGGTTTGGGTTTAGCCGAGTGGGTTTGGGTCTAGCCAAGTGGGTTTGGGTCCAGCCTAGTGGGTTTGGGTCTAGCCGAGTGGGTTTGGGTCTAGCCGAGTGGATTTGGGTCTAGCCGAGTGGGTTTGGGTCTAGCCGAGTGGTTTTGGGTCTAGCCGAGTGGGTTTGGGTCTTGCCGAGTGGGTTTGGGTCTAGCCGAGTGGGTTTGGGTCTAGCGGAGTGGGTTTGGGTCTAGCCGAGTGGGTTTGGGTCTAGCGGAGTGGGTTTGGGTCTAGCCGAGTGGGTTTGGGAATAGCCGAGTGGGTTTGGGTCTGGCCGAGTGGGTTTGGGTCCAGCCGAATGGGTTTAGGTCTAGCCGATTGGGTTTGGGTGTAGCCGAGTGGGTTTTGGTCTAGGGGAGTGGGTTTGGGTCTAGCCGAGTGGGTTTGGGTCTAGCCGAGTGGGTTTGGGTCTAGCCGAGTGGGTTTGGGTCTAGCCGCGTGGGTTTGGGTCTAGCCGAGTGGGTTTGGGTCTAGCCGAGTGGGTTTGGTTCTAGCCGAGTGGATTTGGGTCTAGCCGAGTGGGTTTGGGTCTAGCCGAGTGGTTTTCGGTCTAGCCGAGTGGGTTTGGGTCTAGCCGAGTAGGTTTGGGTCTAGCCGAGTGGGTTTGGGTCTAGCCGAGTGGGTTTTGGTCTAGCCGAGTGGGTTTGGGTCTAGCCGAGTGATTTTGGTCTAACCGAGTGGGTTTGGGTCTAGCCGAGTGGGTTTGGGTCTAGCGGAGTGGGTTTGGGTCTAGCGGAGTGGGTTTGTTTCTAGCCAAGTGGGTTTGGGTCTAGCGGAGTGGGTTTGGGTCTAGCCGAGTGGGTTTGGGAATAGCCGAGTGGGTTTGGGTCTGGCCGAGTGGGTTTGGGTCCAGCCGAATGGGTTTGGGTCTAGCCGAGTGGGTTTGGGTGTAGCCGAGTGGGTTTGGGTCTAGCGGAGTGGGTTTGGGTCTAGCAGAGTGGGTTTGTGTCTAGCCGAGTGGGTTTGGGTCTAGCTGAGTGGGTTTGGGTCTAGCCGAGTGGGTTTGGGTCTAGCCGAGTGGGTTTGGGTCTAGCCGAGTGGGTTTGGGTCTAGCCGAGTGGGTTTGGGTCTAGCCGAGTGGGTTTGGTTCTAGCCGAGTGGATTTGGGTCTAGCCGAGTAGGTTTGGGTCTAGCCGAGTGGTTTTGGGTCTAGCCGAGTGGGTTTGGGTCTAGCGGAGTGGGTTTGGGTCTAGCCGATTGGGGTTGGGTCTAGCGGAGTGGGTTTGGGTCTAGCCGAGTGGGTTTGGGAATAGCCGAGTGGGTTTGGGTCTGGCCGAGTGGGTTTGGGTCCAGCCGAATGGGTTTAGGTCTAGCCGAGTGGGTTTGGGTGTAGCCGAGTGGGTTTGGGTCTAGGGGAGTGGGTTTGGGTCTAGCCGAGTGGGTTTGGGTCTAGCCGAGTGGGTTTGGGTCTAGCCGAGTGGGTTTGGGTCTAGCCGCGTGGGTTTGGGTCTAGCCGAGTGGGTTTGGGTCTAGCCGAGTGGGTTTGGTTCTAGCCGAGTGGATTTGGGTCTAGCCGAGTGGGTTTGGGTCTAGCCGAGTGGTTTTCGGTCTAGCCGAGTGGGTTTGGGTCTAGCCGAGTGGGTTTGGGTCTAGCCGAGTGGGTTTGGGTCTAGCCGAGTGGGTTTTGGTCTAGCCGAGTGGGTTTGGTTCTAGCCGAGTGATTTTGGGTCTAGCCGAGTGGGTTTGGGTCTAGCCGAGTGGGTTTGGGTCTAGCCGAGTGGGTTTCGGTCTAGCGGAGTGGGTTCGTGTCTAGCCGAGTGGGTTTGGGTCTAGCGGAGTGGGTTTGGGTCTAGCGGAGTGGGTTTGGGAATAGCCGAGTGGGTTTGGGTCTGGCCGAGTGGGTTTGGGTCCAGCCGAATGGGTTTGGGTCTAGCCGAGTGGGTTTGGGTGTAGCCGAGTGGGTTTGGGTCTAGCGGAGTGGGTTTGGGTCTAGCAGGGTGGGTTTGGGTCTAGCCGAGTGGGTTTGGGTCTAGTTGAGTGGGTTTGGGTCTAGCCGAGTGGGTTTGGGTCTAGCCGAGTGGGTTTGGGTCTAGCCGAGTGGGTTTGGGTCTAGCCGAGTGGGTTTGGGTCTAGCCGAGTGGGTTTGGTTCTAGCCGAGTGGATTTGGGTCTAGCCGAGTAGGTTTGGGTCTAGCCGAGTGGTTTTGGGTCTAGCCGAGTGGGTTTGGGTCTAGCGGAGTGGGTTTGGGTGTACCGAGTGGGTTTGGGTCCAGTCGAGTGGGTTTGGTTATTGCCGAGTATGTTTGGGTCTATCCGAGTGAGTTTCGGTCTAGCTGAGTGGGTTTGGGTCTAGCCGAGTGGGTTTGGGTCTAGCCGAGTGGGTTTGGGTCTAGCCAAGTGGGTTTGGGTCCAGCCGAGTGGGTTTGGGTCTAGCCGAGTGGGTTTGGGTCTAGCCGAGTGGATTTGGGTCTAGCCGAGTGGGTTTGGGTCTAGCCGAGCGGTTTTGGGTCTAGCCGAGTGGGTTTGGGTCTAGCCGAGTGGGTTTGGGTCTAGCCGAGTGGGTTTGGGTCCAGCGGAGTGGGTTTGGGTCTAGCCGAGTGGGTTTGGGTCTAGCGGAGTGGGTTTGGGTCTAGCCGAGTGGGTTTGGGAATAGCCGAGTGGGTTTGGGTCTGGCCGAGTGGGTTTGGGTCCAGCCGAATGGGTTTGGGTCCAGCCGAGTGGGTTTGGGTGTAGCCGAGTGGGTTTGGGTCTAGGGGAGTGGGTTTGGGTCTAGCCGAGTGGGTTTGGGTCTAGTCGAGTGGGTTTGGGACTAGCCGAGTGGGTTTGGGTCTAGCCGAGTGGGTTTGGGTCTAGCCGAGTGGGATTGGGTGTAGCCGAGTGGGTTTGGGTGTAGCCGAGTGGGTTTGGGTGTCGCCGAATCGGTTTGGGTCTTGCCGAGTGGGTTTGGGTATAGCCGAGTGGGTTTGGGTCTAGCCGAGTGGGTTTGGGTCTATTCGAGTGGGTTTGGGACTAGCCGTGTGGGTTTGGGTCTAGCCGAGTGGGTTTGGGTCTAGCCGAGTGGGATTGGGTTTAGCCGAGTGCGTTTGGGTGTAGCCGAGTGGGTTTGGGTGTCGCCGAATCGGTTTGGGTCTTGCCGAGTGGGTTTGGGTATAGCCGTGTGGGTTTGGGTCTAGCGGAGTGGGTTTGGGTCTAGCGGAGTGGGTTTGGGTCTAGCCGAGTGGGTTTGGGTGAAGCCGAGTGGGTTTGGGTCTAGCCGAGTCGATTTGGGTCTAGCCTAGTGGGTTTGGGTCTATCCGAGCGGGTTTGGGTCTAGCCGAGTGGGTTTGGGTCTAGCCGAGTGGGTTAGGGTCTAGCCGATTGGGTTTGGGACTTCCCGAGAGGGTTTGGGTCTAGGAAAGTGGGTTTGGGTCTAGTCGAGTGGGTTTGGGACTTGCCGAGTGGGTTTGGGTCTAGCAAAGTGGGTTGGGTCTAGCCGAGTGGGTTTGGGTCTAGCCGAGTGGATTTGGGTCTAGCCGAGTGGGTTTGGGTCTAGCCGAGTGGGTTTGGGTCTAGCCGAGTGGGTTTGGGTCTAGCCGAGTGAGTTTGGGTCTAGCCGAGTGGGTTTGGGTCTAGCCGAGTGGGTTTGGGTCTAGCCGAGTGGGTTTGGGTCTAGCCGAGTGGGTTTGGGCCTAGCGGAGTGGGTTTGGGTCCAGCCGAATGGGTTTGGGTCTAGCCGAGTGGGTTTGGGTGTAGCCGAGTGGTTTTGCATCTAGCGGAGTGGGTTTGGGTCTAGCCGAGTGGGTTTGGGTCTAGCCGAGTGGGTTTGGGTCTAGCCGAGTGGGTTTGGGTCTAGCCGCGTGGGTTTGGGTCTAGCCGAGTGGGTTTGGGTCCAGCCGAGTGGGTTTGGTTCTAGCCGAGTGGATTTGGGTCTAGCCGAGTGGGTTTGGGTCCAGCCGAGTGGTTTTCGGTCCAGCCGAGTGGGTTTGAGTCTACCCGAGTGTGTTTGGGTCTAGCCAAGTGTGTTTGGTTCTAGCCGAGTGGATTTGGGTCTAGCCGAGTGGGTTTGGGTCTAGCCGAGTGGTTTTGGGTCTAGCCGAGTGGGTTTGGGTCTAGCCGAGTGGGTTTGGGTCTAGCCGAGTGGGTTTGGGTCTAGCGGAGTGGGTTTGTGTGTAGCGAGTGGGTTTGGGTCTAGCGGAGTGGGTTTGGGTCTAGCCGAGTGGGTTTGGGAATAGCCGAGTGGGTTTGGGTCTGGCCGAGTGGGTTTGGGTCCAGCCGAATGGGTTTGGGTCTAGCCGAGTGGGTTTGGGTGTAGCTGAGTGGGTTTGGGTCTAGCGGAGTGGGTTTGGGTCTAGCAGAGTGGGTTTGGGTCTAGCCGAGTGGGTTAGGGTCTAGCCGATTGGGTTTGGGACTTCCCGAGAGGGTTTGGGTCTAGGAAAGTGGGTTTGGGTCTAGTCGAGTGGGTTTGGGACTTGCCGAGTGGGTTTGGGTCTAGCAAAGTGGGTTGGGTCTAGCCGAGTGGGTTTGGGTCTAGCCGAGTGGGTTTGGGTCTAGCCGAGTGGGTTTGGGTCTAGCCGAGTGGGTTTGGGTCTAGCCGAGTGGGTTTGGGTCTAGCCGAGTGAGTTTGGGTCTAGCCGAGTGGGTTTGGGTCTAGCGGAGTGGGTTTGGGTCTAGCGGAGTGGGTTTGGGTCTAGCCGAGTGGGTTTGGGTCTAGCGGAGTGGGTTTGGGTCCAGCCGAATGGGTTTGGGTCTAGCCAAGTGGGTTTGGGTGTAGCCGAGTGGTTTTGCATCTAGCGGAGTGGGTTTGGGTCTAGCCGAGTGGGTTTGGGTCTAGCCGAGTGGGTTTGGGAATAGCCGAGTGGGTTTGGGTCTGGCCGAGTGGGTTTGGGTCCAGCCGAATGGGTTTGGGTCTAGCCGAGTGGGTTTGGGTGTAGCTGAGTGGGTTTGGGTCTAGCGGAGTGGGTTTGGGTCTAGCAGAGTGGGTTTGGGTCTAGCCGAGTGGGTTTGGGTCTAGCCGAGTGGGTTTGGGTCTAGCCGAGAGGGTTTGGGTCCAGCCGAGTGGGTTTGGGTCTTGCCGAGTGGGTTTGGGTATAGCCGAGTGGGTGTGGGTCTAGCCGAGTGGGTTTGGATCTAGTCGAGTGGGTTTGGGACTAGCCGTGTGGGTTTGGGTCTAGCCGAGTGGGTTTGGGTCTAGCCGAGTGGGATTGGGTTTAGCCGAGTGCGTTTGGGGGTAGCCGAGTGGGTTTGGGTGTCGCCGAATCGGTTTGGGTCTTGCCGAGTGGGTTTGGGTATAGCCGTGTGGGTTTGGGTCTAGCGGAGTGGGTTTGGGTCTAGAGGAGTGGGTTTGGGCCTAGCCGAGTGGGTTTGGGTGAAGCCGAGTGGGTTTGGGTCTAGCCGAGTAGATTTGGGTCTAGCCTAGTGGGTTTGGGTCTATCCGAGCGGGTTTGGGTCTAGCCGAGTGGGTTAGGGTCTAGCCGATTGGGTTTGGGACTTGCCGAGAGGGTTTGGGTCTAGGAAAGTGGGTTTGGGTCTAGTCGAGTGGGTTTGGGACTTGCCGAGTGGGTTTGGGTCTAGCAAAGTGGGTTGGGTCTAGCCGAGTGGGTTTGGGTCTAGCCGAGTGGGTTTGGGTCTAGCCGAGTGGGTTTGGGTCTAGCCGAGTGGGTTTGGGTCTAGCCGAGTGGGTTTGGGTCTAGCCGCGTTGGTTTGGGTCTAGCCGAGTGGGTTTGGGTCTAGCCGAGTGGGTTTGGTTCTAGCCGAGTGGATTTGGGTCTAGCCGAGTGGGTTTGGGTCTAGCCGAGTGGTTTTCGGTCCAGCCGAGTGGGTTTGAGTCTACCCGAGTGTGTTTGGGTCTAGCCGAGTGTGTTTGGTTCTAGCCGAGTGGATTCGGGTCTAGCCGAGTGGGTTTGGGTCTAGCCGAGTGGTTTTGGGTCTAGCCGAGTGGGTTTGGGTCTAGCCGAGTGGGTTTGGGTCTAGCCGAGTGGGTTTGGGTCTAGCGGAGTGGGTTTGTGTGTAGCGAGTGGGTTTGGGTCTAGCGGAGTGGGTTTGGGTCTAGCGGAGTGGGTTTGTGTGTAGCGAGTGGGTTTGGGTCTAGCGGAGTGGGTTTGGGTCTAGCGGAGTGGGTTTGTGTGTAGCGAGTGGGTTTGGGTCTAGCGGAGTGGGTTTGGGTCTAGCCGAGTGGGTTTGGGAATAGCCGAGTGGGTTTGGGTCTGGCCGAGTGGGTTTGGGTCCAGCCGAATGGGTTTGGGTCTAGCCGAGTGGGTTTGGGTGTAGCTGAGTGGGTTTGGGTCTAGCGGAGTGGGTTTGGGTCTAGCAGAGTGGGTTTGGGTCTAGCCGAGTGGGTTTGGGTCTAGCCGAGTGGGTTTGGGTCTAGCCGAGAGGGTTTGGGTCCAGCCGAGTGGGTTTGGGTCTTGCCGAGTGGGTTTGGGTATAGCCGAGTGGGTTTGGGTCTAGCCGAGTGGGTTTGGGTCTAGTCGAGTGGGTTTGGGACTAGCCGTGTGGGTTTGGGTCTAGCCGAGTGGGTTTGGGTCTAGCCGAGTGGGATTGGGTTTAGCCGAGTGCGTTTGGGTGTGGCCGAGTGGGTTTGGGTGTCGCCGAATCGGTTTGGGTCTTGCCGAGTGGGTTTGGGTATAGCCGTGTGGGTTTGGGTCTAGCGGAGTGGGTTTGGGTCTAGCGGAGTGGGTTTGGGCCTAGCCGAGTGGGTTTGGGTGAAGCCGTGTGGGTTTGGGTCTAGCCGAGTAGATTTGGGTCTAGCCTAGTGGGTTTGGGTCTATCCGAGCGGGTTTGGGTCTAGCCGAGTGGGTTAGGGTCTAGCCGATTGGGTTTGGGACTTGCCGAAAGGGTTTGGGTCTAGGAAAGTGGGTTTGGGTCTAGTCGAGTGGGTTTGGGACTTGCCGAGTGGGTTTGGGTCTAGCAAAGTGGGTTGGGTCTAGCCGAGTGGGTTTGGGTCTAGCCGAGTGGGTTTGGGTCTAGCCGAGTGGGTTTGGGTCTAGCCGAGTGGGTTTGGGTCTAGCCGAGTGGGTTTGGGTCTAGCCGAGTGAGTTTGGGTCTAGCCGAGTGGGTTTGGGTCTAGCGGAGTGGGTTTGGGTCTAGCGGAGTGGGTTTGGGTCTAGCCGAGTGGGTTTGGGGATAGCCGAGTGGGTTTGGGTCTGGCCGAGTGGGTTTGGTTCCAGCCGAATGGGTTTGGGTCTAGCCGAGTGGGTTTGGGTGTAGCCGAGTGGGTTTGGGTCTAGCGGAGTGGGTTTGGGTCTAGCCGAGTGGGTTTGGTTCTAGCCGAGTGGATTTGGGTCTAGCCGAGTGGGTTTGGTTCTAGCCGAGTGGATTTGGGTCTAGCCGAGTGGGTTTGGGTCTAGCCGAGTGGTTTTCGGTCTAGCCGAGTGGGTTTGAGTCTACCCGAGTGTGTTTGGGTCTAGCCGAAGGTGTTTGGGTCTAGCCGAATGGGTTTGGTTCTAGCCGAGTGGATTTGGGTCTAGCCGAGTGGGTTTGGGTCTAGCCGAGTGGTTTTGGGTCTAGCCGATTGGGTTTGGGCCTAGCCGAGTGGGTTTGGGTCTAGCCGAGTGGGTTTGGGTGTAGCGGAGTGGGTTTGTGTGTAGCCGAGTGGGTTTGGGTCTAGCGGAGTGGGTTTGGGTCTAGCCGAGTGGGTTTGGGAATAGCCGAGTGGGTTTGGGTCTGGCCGAGTGGGTTTGGGTCCAGCCGAATGGGTTTGGGTCTAGCCGAGTGGGTTTGGGTGTAGCCGAGTGGGTTTGGGTCTAGCGGAGTGGGTTTGGGTCTAGCAGAGTGGGTTTGGGTCTAGCCGAGTGGGTTTGGGTCTAGCCGAGTGGGTTTGGGTCTAGCCGAGAGGGTTTGGGTCTAGCCGAGTGGGTTTGGGTCTAGCCGAGTAGGTTTGGGTCTAGCCGAGTGGGTTTGGGTCTAGCCGAGTGGGTTTGGTTCTTGCCGAGTGGATTTGGGTCTAGCCGAGTGGTTTTGGGTCTAGCCGAGTGGGTTTGGGTCTAGCGGAGTGGGTTTGGGTGCAGCCGAGTGGGTTTGGGTCCAGCCGAGTGGGTTTGGGTCTAGCCGAGTGGGTTTGGGTCTAGTCGAGTGGGTTTGGGACTAGCCGAGTGGGTTTGGGTCTAGCCGAGTGGGTTTGGGTCTAGCCGAGTGGGTTTGGGTCTAGTCGTGTGGGTTTGGGACTAGCCGAGTGGGTTTGGGTCTAGCCGAGTGGGTTTGCGTCTAGCCGAGTGGGATTGGGTGTAGCCGAGTGGGTTTGGGTGTAGCCGAGTGGGTTGGGGTGTCGCCGAATCGGTTTGGGTCTTGCCGAGTGGGTTTGGGTATAGCCGAGTGGGTTTGGGTCTAGCCGAGTGGGTTTGGGTCGAGTCGAGTGGGTTTGGGACTAGCCGTGTGGGTTTGGGTCTAGCCGAGTGGGTTTGGGTCTAGCCGAGTGGGTTTGGTTCTAGCCGAGTGGATTTGGGTCTAGCCGAGTGGGTTTGGGTCTAGCCGAGTGGTTTTCGGTCTAGCCGAGTGGGTTTGGGTCTAGCCGAGTGGGTTTGGGTCTAGCCGAGTGGGTTTGGGTCTAGCCGAGTGGGATTGGGTTTAGCCGAGTGGGTTTGGGTGTAGCCGAGTGGGTTTGGGTGTCGCCGAATCGGTTTGGGTCTTGCCGAGTGGGTTTGGGTATAGCCGAGTGGGTTTGGGTCTAGCGGAGTGGGTTTGGGTCTAGCGGAGTGGGTTTGGGTCTAGCCGAGTGGGTTTGGGTGTAGCCGAGTGGGTTTGGGTCTAGCCGAGTCGATTTGGGTCTAGCCTAGTGGGTTTGGGTCTATCCGAGCGGGTTTGCGTCTAGCCGAGTGGGTTTGGGTCTAGCCGAGTGGGTTTGGGTGTAGCCGAGTGGTTTTGGATCTAGCGGAGTGGGTTTGTGTCTAGCCGAGTGGGTTTGGGTCTAGACGAGTGGGTTTGGGTCTAGCCGAGCAAGTTTGGGTCTAGCCGCGTGGGTTTGGGTCTAGCCGAGTGGGTTTGGGTCTAGCGGAGTGGGTTTGGGTCTAGCGGAGTGGGTTTGGGTCTAGCCGAGTGGGTTTGGGTGTAGCCGAGTGGGTTTGGGTCTAGCCGAGTCGATTTGGGTCTAGCCTAGTGGGTTTGGGTCTATCCGAGCGGGTTTGCGTCTAGCCGAGTGGGTTTGGGTCTAGCCGAGTGGGTTTGGGTGTAGCCGAGTGGTTTTGGATCTAGCGGAGTGGGTTTGTGTCTAGCCGAGTGGGTTTGGGTCTAGACGAGTGGGTTTGGGTCTAGCCGAGCGGGTTTGGGTCTAGCCGCGTGGGTTTGGGTCTAGCCGAGTGGGTTTGGGTCTAGCCGAGTGGGTTTGGTTCTAGCCGAGTGGATTTGGGTCTAGCCGAGTGGGTTTGGGTCTAGCCGAGTGGTTTTCGGTCTAGCCGAGTGGGTTTGAGTCTACCCGAGTGTGTTTGGGTCTAGCCGAGTGTGTTTGGGTCAAGCCGTTTGGGTTTGGTTCTAGCCGAGTGGATTTGGGTCTAGCGGAGTGGGTTTGGGTCTAGCGGAGTGGGTTTGGGTCTAGCCGAGTGGGTTTGGGTCTAGCCGAGTGGGTTTGGGTCTAGCCGAGTGAGTTTGGGTCTAGCCGAGTGGGTTTGGGTCTAGCGGAGTGGGTTTGGGTCTAGCGGAGTGGGTTTGGGTCTAGCCGAGTGGGTTTGGGGATAGCCGAGTGGGTTTGGGTCTGGCCGAGTGGGTTTGGTTCCAGCCGAATGGGTTTGGGTCTAGCCGAGTGGGTTTGGGTGTAGCCGAGTGGGTTTGGGTCTAGGGGAGTGGGTTTGGGTCTAGCCGAGTGGGTTTGGGTCTAGCCGAGTGGGTTTGGGTCTAGCCGCGTGGGTTTGGGTCTAGCCGAGTGGGTTTGGGTCTAGCCGAGTGGGTTTGGTTCTAGCCGAGTGGATTTGGGTCTAGCCGAGTGGGTTTGGGTCTAGCCGAGTGGTTTTCGGTCTAGCCGAGTGGGTTTGAGTCTACCCGAGTGTGTTTGGGTCTAGCCGAAGGTGTTTGGGTCTAGCCGAATGGGTTTGGTTCTAGCCGAGTGGATTTGGGTCTAGCGGAGTGGGTTTGTGAGTAGCCGAGTGGGTTTGGGTCTAGCGGAGTGGGTTTGGGTCTAGCCGAGTGGGTTTGGGAATAGCCGAGTGGGTTTGGGTCTGGCCGAGTGGGTTTGGGTCCAGCCGAATGGGTTTGGGTCTAGCCGAGTGGGTTTGGGTCTAGCCGAGTGGGTTTGGGTCTAGCCGAGTGGGTTTGGGTCTAGTCGTGTGGGTTTGGGACTAGCCGAGTGGGTTTGGGTCTAGCCGAGTGGGTTTGTGTCTAGCCGAGTGGGATTGGGTGTAGCCGAGTGAGTTTGGGTGTAGCCGAGTGGGTTGGGGTGTCGCCGAATCGGTTTGGGTCTTGCCGAGTGGGTTTGGGTATAGCCGAGTGGGTTTGGGTCTAGCCGAGTGGGTTTGGGTCGAGTCGAGTGGGTTTGGGACTAGCCGTGTGGGTTTGGGTCTAGCCGAGTGGGTTTGGGTCTAGCCGAGTGGGATTGGGTTTAGCCGAGTGGGTTTGGGTGTAGCCGAGTGGGTTTGGGTGTCGCCGAATCGGTTTGGGTCTTGCCGAGTGGGTTTGGGTATAGCCGAGTGGGTTTGGGTCTAGCGGAGTGGGTTTGGGTCTAGCGGAGTGGGTTTGGGTCTAGCCGAGTGGGTTTGGGTGTAGCCGAGTGGGTTTGGGTCTAGCCGAGTCGATTTGGGTCTAGCCTAGTGGGTTTGGGTCTATCCGAGCGGCTTTGCGTCTAGCCGAGTGGGTTTGGGTCTAGCCGAGTGGGTTTGGGTGTAGCCGAGTGGTTTTGGATCTAGCGGAGTGGGTTTGGGTCTAGCCGAGTGGGTTTGGGTCTAGACGAGTGGGTTTGGGTCTAGCCGAGCGGGTTTGGGTCTAGCCGCGTGGGTTTGGGTCTAGCCGAGTGGGTTTGGGTCTAGCCTAGTGGGTTTGGTTCTAGCCGAGTGGATTTGGGTCTAGCCGAGTGGGTTTGGGTCTAGCCGAGTGGTTTTCGGTCTAGCCGAGTGGGTTTGAGTCTACCCGAGTGTGTTTGGGTCTAGCCGAGTGTGTTTGGGTCTAGCCGAATGGGTTTGGTTCTAGCCGAGTGGATTTGGGTCTAGCGGAGTGGGTTTGGGTCTAGCGGAGTGGGTTTGGGTCTAGCCGAGTGGGTTTGGGTCTAGCCGAGTGGGTTTGGGTCTAGCCGAGTGAGTTTGGGTCTAGCCGAGTGGGTTTGGGTCTAGCGGAGTGGGTTTGGGTCTAGCGGAGTGGGTTTGGGTCTAGCCGAGTGGGTTTGGGGATAGCCGAGTGGGTTTGGGTCTGGCCGAGTGGGTTTGGTTCCAGCCGAATGGGTTTGGGTCTAGCCGAGTGGGTTTGGGTGTAGCCGAGTGGGTTTGGGTCTAGGGGAGTGGGTTTGGGTCTAGCCGAGTGGGTTTGGGTCTAGCCGAGTGGGTTTGGGTCTAGCCGCGTGGGTTTGGGTCTAGCCGAGTGGGTTTGGGTCTAGCCGAGTGGGTTTGGTTCTAGCCGAGTGGATTTGGGTCTAGCCGAGTGGGTTTGGCTCTAGCCGAGTGGTTTTCGGTCTAGCCGAGTGGGTTTGAGTCTACCCGAGTGTGTTTGGGTCTAGCCGAAGGTGTTTGGGTCTAGCCGAATGGGTTTGGTTCTAGCCGAGTGGATTTGGGTCTAGCCGAGTGGGTTTGGGTCTAGCCGAGTGGTTTTGGGTCTAGCCGATTGGGTATGGGCCTAGCCGAGTGGGTTTGGGTCTAGCCGAGTGGGTTTGTGTCTAGCGGAGTGGGTTTGTGTGTAGCCGAGTGGGTTTGGGTCTAGCGGAGTGGGTTTGGGTCTAGCCGAGTGGGTTTGGGAATAGCCGAGTGGGTTTGGGTCTGGCCGAGTGGGTTTGGGTCCAGCCGAATGGGTTTGGGTCTAGCCGAGTGGGTTTGGGTGTAGCCGAGTGGGTTTGGGTCTAGCGGAGTGGGTTTGGGTCTAGCAGAGTGGGTTTGGGTCTAGCCGAGTGGGTTTGGGTCTAGCCGAGTGGGTTTGGGTCTAGCCGAGAGGGTTTGGGTCTAGCCGAGTGGGTTTGGGTCTAGCCGAGTAGGTTTGGGTCTAGCCGAGTGGGTTTGGGTCTAGCCGAGTGGGTTTGGTTCTTGCCGAGTGGATTTGGGTCTAGCCGAGTAGGTTTGGGTCTAGCCGAGTGGTTTTGGGTCTAGCCGAGTGGGTTTGGGTCTAGCGGAGTGGGTTTGGGTGCAGCCGAGTGGGTTTGGGTCCAGCCGAGTGGGTTTGGGTCTAGCCGAGTGGGTTTGGGTCTAGTCGAGTGGGTTTGGGACTAGCCGAATGGGTTTGGGTCTAGCCGAGTGGGTTTGGGTCTAGCCGAGTGGGATTGGGTGTAGCCGAGTGGGTTTGGGTGTAGCCGAGTGGGTTGGGGTGTCGCCGAATCGGTTTGGGTCTTGCCGAGTGGGTTTGGGTATAGCCGAGTGGGTTTGGGTCTAGCCGAGTGGGTTTGGGTCGAGTCGAGTGGGTTTGGGACTAGCCGTGTGGGTTTGGGTCTAGCCGAGTGGGTTTGGGTCTAGCCGAGTGGGATTGGGTTTAGCCGAGTGGGTTTGGGTGTAGCCGAGTGGGTTTGGGTGTCGCCGAATCGGTTTGGGTCTTGCCGAGTGGGTTTGGGTATAGCCGAGTGGGTTTGGGTCTAGCGGAGTGGGTTTGGGTCTAGCGGAGTGGGTTTGGGTCTAGCCGAGTGGGTTTGGGTGTAGCCGAGTGGGTTTGGATCTAGCCGAGTCGATTTGGGTCTGGCCTAGTGGGTTTGGGTCTATCCGAGCTGGTTTGCGTCTAGCCGAGTGGGTTTGGGTCTAGCCGAGTGGGTTTGGGTGTAGCCGAGTGGTTTTGGATCTAGCGGAGTGGGTTTGGGTCTAGCCGAGTGGGTTTGGGTCTAGACGAGTGGGTTTGGGTCTAGCCGAGCGGGTTTGGGTCTAGCAGCGTGGGTTTGGGTCTAGCCGAGTGGGTTTGGGTCTAGCCGAGTGGGTTTGGTTCTAGCCGAGTGGATTTGGGTCTAGCCGAGTGGGTTTGGGTCTAGCCGAGTGGTTTTCGGTCTAGCCGAGTGTGTTTGAGTCTACCCGAGTGTGTTTGGGTCTAGCCGAGTGTGTTTGGGTCTAGCCGAATGGGTTTGGTTCTAGCCGAGTGGATTTGGGTCTAGCCGAGTGGGTTTGGGTCTAGCCGAGTGGTTTTGGGTCTAGCTGAGTGGGTTTGGGTCTAGCCGAGTGGGTTTGGGTCTAGCCGAGTGGGTTTGGGTCGAGTCGAGTGGGTTTGGGACTAGCCGTGTGGGTTTGGGTCTAGCCGAGTGGGTTTGGGTCTAGCCGAGTGGGATTGGGTTTAGCCGAGTGGGTTTGGGTGTAGCCGAGTGGGTTTGGGTGTCGCCGAATCGGTTTGGGTCTTGCCGAGTGGGTTTGGGTATAGCCGAGTGGGTTTGGGTCTAGCGGAGTGGGTTTGGGTCTAGCGGAGTGGGTTTGGGTCTAGCCGAGTGGGTTTGGGTGTAGCCGAGTGGGTTTGGGTCTAGCCGAGTCGATTTGGGTCTAGCCTAGTGGGTTTGGGTCTATCCGAGCGGCTTTGCGTCTAGCCGAGTGGGTTTGGGTCTAGCCGAGTGGGTTTGGGTGTAGCCGAGTGGTTTTGGATCTAGCGGAGTGGGTTTGGGTCTAGCCGAGTGGGTTTGGGTCTAGACGAGTGGGTTTGGGTCTAGCCGAGCGGGTTTGGGTCTAGCCGCGTGGGTTTGGGTCTAGCCGAGTGGGTTTGGGTCTAGCCTAGTGGGTTTGGTTCTAGCCGAGTGGATTTGGGTCTAGCCGAGTGGGTTTGGGTCTAGCCGAGTGGTTTTCGGTCTAGCCGAGTGGGTTTGAGTCTACCCGAGTGTGTTTGGGTCTAGCCGAGTGTGTTTGGGTCTAGCCGAATGGGTTTGGTTCTAGCCGAGTGGATTTGGGTCTAGCGGAGTGGGTTTGGGTCTAGCGGAGTGGGTTTGGGTCTAGCCGAGTGGGTTTGGGTCTAGCCGAGTGGGTTTGGGTCTAGCCGAGTGAGTTTGGGTCTAGCCGAGTGGGTTTGGGTCTAGCGGAGTGGGTTTGGGTCTAGCGGAGTGGGTTTGGGTCTAGCCGAGTGGGTTTGGGGATAGCCGAGTGGGTTTGGGTCTGGCCGAGTGGGTTTGGTTCCAGCCGAATGGGTTTGGGTCTAGCCGAGTGGGTTTGGGTGTAGCCGAGTGGGTTTGGGTCTAGGGGAGTGGGTTTGGGTCTAGCCGAGTGGGTTTGGGTCTAGCCGAGTGGGTTTGGGTCTAGCCGCGTGGGTTTGGGTCTAGCCGAGTGGGTTTGGGTCTAGCCGAGTGGGTTTGGTTCTAGCCGAGTGGATTTGGGTCTAGCCGAGTGGGTTTGGGTCTAGCCGAGTGGTTTTCGGTCTAGCCGAGTGGGTTTGAGTCTACCCGAGTGTGTTTGGGTCTAGCCGAAGGTGTTTGGGTCTAGCCGAATGGGTTTGGTTCTAGCCGAGTGGATTTGGGTCTAGCCGAGTGGGTTTGGGTCTAGCCGAGTGGTTTTGGGTCTAGCCGATTGGGTATGGGCCTAGCCGAGTGGGTTTGGGTCTAGCCGAGTGGGTTTGTGTCTAGCGGAGTGGGTTTGTGTGTAGCCGAGTGGGTTTGGGTCTAGCGGAGTGGGTTTGGGTCTAGCCGAGTGGGTTTGGGAATAGCCGAGTGGGTTTGGGTCTGGCCGAGTGGGTTTGGGTCCAGCCGAATGGGTTTGGGTCTAGCCGAGTGGGTTTGGGTGTAGCCGAGTGGGTTTGGGTCTAGCGGAGTGGGTTTGGGTCTAGCAGAGTGGGTTTGGGTCTAGCCGAGTGGGTTTGGGTCTAGCCGAGTGGGTTTGGGTCCAGCCGAGAGGGTTTGGGTCTAGCCGAGTGGGTTTGGGTCTAGCCGAGTAGGTTTGGGTCTAGCCGAGTGGGTTTGGGTCTAGCCGAGTGGGTTTGGTTCTTGCCGAGTGGATTTGGGTCTAGCCGAGTAGGTTTGGGTCTAGCCGAGTGGTTTTGGGTCTAGCCGAGTGGGTTTGGGTCTAGCGGAGTGGGTTTGGGTGCAGCCGAGTGGGTTTGGGTCCAGCCGAGTGGGTTTGGGTCTAGCCGAGTGGGTTTGGGTCTAGTCGAGTGGGTTTGGGACTAGCCGAATGGGTTTGGGTCTAGCCGAGTGGGTTTGGGTCTAGCCGAGTGGGATTGGGTGTAGCCGAGTGGGTTTGGGTGTAGCCGAGTGGGTTGGGGTGTCGCCGAATCGGTTTGGGTCTTGCCGAGTGGGTTTGGGTATAGCCGAGTGGGTTTGGGTCTAGCCGAGTGGGTTTGGGTCGAGTCGAGTGGGTTTGGGACTAGCCGTGTGGGTTTGGGTCTAGCCGAGTGGGTTTGGGTCTAGCCGAGTGGGATTGGGTTTAGCCGAGTGGGTTTGGGTGTAGCCGAGTGGGTTTGGGTGTCGCCGAATCGGTTTGGGTCTTGCCGAGTGGGTTTGGGTATAGCCGAGTGGGTTTGGGTCTAGCGGAGTGGGTTTGGGTCTAGCGGAGTGGGTTTGGGTCTAGCCGAGTGGGTTTGGGTGTAGCCGAGTGGGTTTGGATCTAGCCGAGTCGATTTGGGTCTGGCCTAGTGGGTTTGGGTCTATCCGAGCTGGTTTGCGTCTAGCCGAGTGGGTTTGGGTCTAGCCGAGTGGGTTTGGGTGTAGCCGAGTGGTTTTGGATCTAGCGGAGTGGGTTTGGGTCTAGCCGAGTGGGTTTGGGTCTAGACGAGTGGGTTTGGGTCTAGCCGAGCGGGTTTGGGTCTAGCAGCGTGGGTTTGGGTCTAGCCGAGTGGGTTTGGGTCTAGCCGAGTGGGTTTGGTTCTAGCCGAGTGGATTTGGGTCTAGCCGAGTGGGTTTGGGTCTAGCCGAGTGGTTTTCGGTCTAGCCGAGTGTGTTTGAGTCTACCCGAGTGTGTTTGGGTCTAGCCGAGTGTGTTTGGGTCTAGCCGAATGGGTTTGGTTCTAGCCGAGTGGATTTGGGTCTAGCCGAGTGGGTTTGGGTCTAGCCGAGTGGTTTTGGGTCTAGCCGAGTGGGTTTGGGTCTAGCCGAGTGGGTTTGGGTCTAGCCGAGTGGGTTTGGGGCTAGCGGAGTGGGTTTGTGTGTAGCCGAGTGGGTTTGGGTCTAGCGGAGTGGGTTTGGGTCTAGCCGAGTGGGTTTGGGAATAGCCGAGTGGGTTTGGGTCTGGCCGAGTGGGTTTGGGTCCAGCCGAATGGGTTTGGGTCTAGCCGAGTGGGTTTGGGTGTAGCCGAGTGGGTTTGGGTCTAGCGGAGTGGGTTTGGGTCTAGCAGAGTGGGTTTGGGTCTAGCCGAGTGGGTTTGGGACTAGCCGTGTGGGTTTGGGTCTAGCCGAGTGGGTTTGGGTCTAGCCGAGTGGGATTGGGTTTAGCCAAGTGCGTTTGGGTCTAGCCGAGTGTGTTTGGGTCTAGCGGAATGGGTTTGGTTCTAGCCGAGTGGATTTGGGTCTAGCCGAGTGGGTTTGGGTCTAGCCGAGTGGTTTTGGGTCTAGCCGAGTGGGTTTGGGTCTAGCCGAGTGGGTTTGGGTCTAGCCGAGTGGGTTTGGGTCTAGCGGAGTGGGTTTGTGTGTAGCCGAGTGGGTTTGGGTCTAGCGGAGTGGGTTTGGGTCTAGCCGAGTGGGTTTGGGAATAGCCGAGTGGGTTTGGGTCTGGCCGAGTGGGTTTGGGTCCAGCCGAATGGGTTTGGGTCTAGCCGAGTGGGTTTGGGTGTAGCCGAGTGGGTTTGGGTCTAGCGGAGTGGGTTTGGGTCTAGCCGAGTGGTTTTCGGTCTAGCCGAGTGGGTTTGAGTCTACCCGAGTGTGTTTGGGTCTAGCCGAGTGTGTTTGGGTCTAGCCGAATGGGTTTGGTTCTAGCCGAGTGGATTTGGGTCTAGCCGAGTGGGTTTGGGTCTAGCCGAGTGGTTTTGGGTCTAGCCGAGTGGGTTTGAGTCTAGCCGAGTGGGTTTGGGTCTAGCCGAGTGTGTTTGGGTCTAGCGGAGTGGGTTTGTGTGTAGCCGAGTGGGTTTGGGTCTATCGGAGTGGGTTTGGGTCTAGCCGAGTGGGTTTGGGTCTAGCCGAGAGGGTTTGGGTCTAGCCGAGTGGGTTTGGGTCTAGTCGAGTGGGTTTGGGACTAGCCGTGTGGGTTTGGGTCTAGCCGAGTGGGTTTGGGTCTAGCCGAGTGGGATTGGGTTTAGCCGAGTGCGTTTGGGTCTTCCCGAGTGTGTTTGGGTCTAGCCGAATGGGTTTGGTTCTAGCCGAGTGGAGTTGGGTCTAGCCGAGTGGGTTTGGGTCTAGCCGAGTGGTTTTGGGTCTAGCCGAGTGGGTTTGGGTCTAGCCGAGTGGGTTTGGGTCTAGCCGAGTGGGTTTGGGTCTAGCGGAGTGGGTTTGTGTGTAGCCGAGTGGGTTTGGGTCTAGCGGAGTGGGTTTGGGTCTAGCCGAGTGGGTTTGGGAATAGCCGAGTGGGTTTGGGTCTGGCCGAGTGGGTTTGGGTCCAGCCGAATGGGTTTGGGTCTAGCCGAGTGGGTTTGGGTGTAGCCGAGTGGGTTTGGGTCTAGCGGAGTGGGTTTGGGTCTAGCAGAGTGGGTTTGGGTCTAGCCGAGTGGGTTTGGGTCTAGCCGAGTGGGTTTGGGTCTAACCGAGAGGGTTTGGGTCTAGCCGAGTGGGTTTGGGTCTAGTCGAGTGGGTTTGGGACTAGCCGAATGGGTTTGGGTCTAGCCGAGTGGGTTTGGGTCTAGCCGAGTGGGATTGGGTGTAGCCGAGTGGGTTTGGGTGTAGCCGAGTGGGTTGGGGTGTCGCCGAATCGGTTTGGGTCTTGCCGAGTGGGTTTGGGTATAGCCGAGTGGGTTTGGGTCTAGCCGAGTGGGTTTGGGTCGAGTCGAGTGGGTTTGGGACTAGCCGTGTGGGTTTGGGTCTAGCCGAGTGGGTTTGGGTCTAGCCGAGTGGGATTGGGTTTAGCCGAGTGGGTTTGGGTGTAGCCGAGTGGGTTTGGGTGTCGCCGAATCGGTTTGGGTCTTGCCGAGTGGGTTTGGGTATAGCCGAGTGGGTTTGGGTCTAGCGGAGTGGGTTTGGGTCTAGCGGAGTGGGTTTGGGTCTAGCCGAGTGGGTTTGGGTGTAGCCGAGTGGGTTTGGGTCTAGCCGAGCCGATTTGGGTCTGGCCTAGTGGGTTTGGGTCTATCCGAGCTGGTTTGCGTCTAGCCGAGTGGGTTTGGGTCTAGCCGAGTGGGTTTGGGTGTAGCCGAGTGGTTTTGGATCTAGCGGAGTGGGTTTGGGTCTAGCCGAGTGGGTTTGGGTCTAGACGAGTGGGTTTGGGTCTAGCCGAGCGGGTTTGGGTCTAGCAGCGTGGGTTTGGGTCTAGCCGAGTGGGTTTGGGTCTAGCCGAGTGGGTTTGGTTCTAGCCGAGTGGATTTGGGTCTAGCCGAGTGGGTTTGGGTCTAGCCGAGTGGTTTTCGGTCTAGCCGAGTGTGTTTGAGTCTACCCGAGTGTGTTTGGGTCTAGCCGAGTGTGTTTGGGTCTAGCCGAATGGGTTTGGTTCTAGCCGAGTGGATTTGGGTCTAGCCGAGTGGGTTTGGGTCTAGCCGAGTGGTTTTGGGTCTAGCCGAGTGGGTTTGGGTCTAGCCGAGTGGGTTTGGGTCTAGCCGAGTGGGTTTGGGGCTAGCGGAGTGGGTTTGTGTGTAGCCGAGTGGGTTTGGGTCTAGCGGAGTGGGTTTGGGTCTAGCCGAGTGGGTTTGGGAATAGCCGAGTGGGTTTGGGTCTGGCCGAGTGGGTTTGGGTCCAGCCGAATGGGTTTGGGTCTAGCCGAGTGGGTTTGGGTGTAGCCGAGTGGGTTTGGGTCTAGCGGAGTGGGTTTGGGTCTAGCAGAGTGGGTTTGGGTCTAGCCGAGTGGGTTTGGGACTAGCCGTGTGGGTTTGGGTCTAGCCGAGTGGGTTTGGGTCTAGCCGAGTGGGATTGGGTTTAGCCAAGTGCGTTTGGGTCTAGCCGAGTGTGTTTGGGTCTAGCGGAATGGGTTTGGTTCTAGCCGAGTGGATTTGGGTCTAGCCGAGTGGGTTTGGGTCTAGCCGAGTGGTTTTGGGTCTAGCCGAGTGGGTTTGGGTCTAGCCGAGTGGGTTTGGGTCTAGCCGAGTGGGTTTGGGTCTAGCGGAGTGGGTTTGTGTGTAGCCGAGTGGGTTTGGGTCTAGCGGAGTGGGTTTGGGTCTAGCCGAGTGGGTTTGGGAATAGCCGAGTGGGTTTGGGTCTGGCCGAGTGGGTTTGGGTCCAGCCGAATGGGTTTGGGTCTAGCCGAGTGGGTTTGGGTGTAGCCGAGTGGGTTTGGGTCTAGCGGAGTGGGTTTGGGTCTAGCCGAGTGGTTTTCGGTCTAGCCGAGTGGGTTTGAGTCTACCCGAGTGTGTTTGGGTCTAGCCGAGTGTGTTTGGGTCTAGCCGAATGGGTTTGGTTCTAGCCGAGTGGATTTGGGTCTAGCCGAGTGGGTTTGGGTCTAGCCGAGTGGTTTTGGGTCTAGCCGAGTGGGTTTGAGTCTAGCCGAGTGGGTTTGGGTCTAGCCGAGTGTGTTTGGGTCTAGCGGAGTGGGTTTGTGTGTAGCCGAGTGGGTTTGGGTCTATCGGAGTGGGTTTGGGTCTAGCCGAGTTGGTTTGGGTCTAGCCGAGAGGGTTTGGGTCTAGCCGAGTGGGTTTGGGTCTAGTCGAGTGGGTTTGGGACTAGCCGTGTGGGTTTGGGTCTAGCCGAGTGGGTTTGGGTCTAGCCGAGTGGGATTGGGTTTAGCCGAGTGCGTTTGGGTCTTCCCGAGTGTGTTTGGGTCTAGCCGAATGGGTTTGGTTCTAGCCGAGTGGAGTTGGGTCTAGCCGAGTGGGTTTGGGTCTAGCCGAGTGGTTTTGGGTCTAGCCGAGTGGGTTTGGGTCTAGCCGAGTGGGTTTGGGTCTAGCCGAGTGGGTTTGGGTCTAGCGGAGTGGGTTTGTGTGTAGCCGAGTGGGTTTGGGTCTAGCGGAGTGGGTTTGGGTCTAGCCGAGTGGGTTTGGGAATAGCCGAGTGGGTTTGGGTCTGGCCGAGTGGGTTTGGGTCCAGCCGAATGGGTTTGGGTCTAGCCGAGTGGGTTTGGGTGTAGCCGAGTGGGTTTGGGTCTAGCGGAGTGGGTTTGGGTCTAGCAGAGTGGGTTTGGGTCTAGCCGAGTGGGTTTGGGTCTAGCCGAGTGGGTTTGGGTCTAACCGAGAGGGTTTGGGTCTAGCCGAGTGGGTTTGGGTCTAGCCGAGTGGGTTTGGTTCTAGCCGAGTGGATTTGGGTCTAGCCGAGTAGGTTTGGGTCTAGCCGAGTGGTTTTGGGTCCAGCCGAGTGGGTTTGGTTCTTGCCGAGTGGGTTTGGGTCTATCCGAGTGGGTTTCGGTCTAGCTGAGTGGGTTTCGGTCTAGCCGAGTGGGTTTGGGTGTAGCCGAGTGGGTTGGGTGCACCCGAGTGGGTTTGGGTCCAGCCGAGTGGGTTTGGGTCTGGCCGAGTGGGTTTGGGTCTAGCCGAGTGGGTTTGAGTCTACCCGAGTGTGTTTGGGTCTAGCCGAGTGTGTTTGGGTCTAGCCGAATGGGTTTGGGTCTAGCTGAGTGGGTTTGGGTCTAGCCGTGTGGGTTTGGGTCTAGCCGTGTGGGTTTGGGTCCAGCCGAGTGGGTTGGGTGCACCCGAGTGGGTTTGGGTTCAGCCGAGTGGGTTTGGGTCTAGCCGAGTGGGTTTGGGTCTAGCCGAGTGGGTTTGAGTCTACCCGAGTGTGTTTGGGTCTAGCCGAGTGGGTTTGGGTCTAGTCGAGTGGGTTTGGGACTAGCCGAGTGGGTTTGGGTCCAGCCGAGTGGGTTTGCGTCTAGCCGAGTGGGATTGGGTGTAGCCGAGTGGGTTTGGGTGTAGCCGAGTGGGTTGGGGTGTCGCCGAGTGGGTTTGGGTCTTGCCGAGTGGGTTTGGGTATAGCCGAGTGGGTTTGGGTCTAGCCGAGTGGGTTTGGGTCTAGTCGAGTGGGTTTGGGACTAGCCGTGTGGGTTTGGGTCTAGCCGAGTGGGTTTGGGTCTTGCCGAGTGGGATTGGGTTTAGCCGAGTGGGTTTGGGTGTAGCCGAGTGGGTTTGGGTGTCGCCGAATCGTTTTGGGTCTTGCCGAGTGGGTTTGGGTATAGCCGAGTGGGTTTGGGTCTAGCGGAGTGGGTTTGGGTCTAGCGGAGTGGGTTTGGGTCTAGCCGAGTGGGTTTGGGTGTAGCCGAGTGGGTTTGGGTCTAGCCGAGTCGATTTGGGTCTAGCCTAGTGGGTTTGGGTCTAGCCGAGTGGATTTGGGTCTAGCCGATTGGGTTTGGGACTTGCCGAGAGGGTTTGGGTCTAGGAAAGTGGGTTTGGGTCTAGTCGAGTGGGTTTGGGACTTGCCGAGTGGGTTTGGGTCTAGCAAAGTGGGTTGTGTCTAGCCGAGTGGGTTTGGGTCTAGCCGAGTGGGTTTGGGTCTAGCCGAGTGGGTTTGGGTCTAGCCGAGTGGGTTTGGGTCTAGCCGAGTGGGTTTGTGTCTAGCCGAGTGAGTTTGGGTCTAGCCGAGTGGGTTTGGGTCTAGCCGAGTGGGTTTGGGTCTAGCGGAGTGGGTTTGGGTCTAGCCGAGAGGGTTTGGGAATAGCCGAGTGGGTTTGGGTCTGGCCGAGTGGGTTTGGGTCCAGCCGAATGGGTTTGGGTCTAGCCGAGTGGGTTTGGGTGTAGCCGAGTGGGTTTGGGTCTAGGGGAGTGGGTTTGGGTCTAGCCGAGTGGGTTTGGGTCTAGCCGAGTGGGTTTGGGTCTAGCCGCGTGGGTTTGGGTCTAGCCGAGTGGGTTTGGGTCTAGCCGAGTGGGTTTGGTTCTAGCCGAGTGGACTTGGGTCTAGCCGAGCGGGTTTGGGTCTAGCCGAGTGGTTTTCGGTCTGGCCGAGTGGGTTTGAGTCTACCCGAGTGTGTTTGGGTCTAGCCGAGTGTGTTTGGGTCTAGCCGAATGGGTTTGGTTCTAGCCGAGTGGATTTGGGTCTAGCCGAGTGGGTTTGGGTCTAGCCGAGTGGTTTTGGGTCTAGCCGAGTGGGTTTGCGTCTAGCCGAGTGGGTTTGGGTCTAGCGGAGTGGGTTTGTGTGTAGCCGAGTGGGTTTGGGTCTAGCGGAGTGGGTTTGGGTCTAGCCGAGTGGGTTTGGGAATAGCCGAGTGGGTTTGGGTCTGGCCGAGTGGGTTTGGGTCCAGCCGAATGGGTTTGGGTCTAGCCGAGTGGGTTTGGGTGTAGCCGAGTGGGTTTGGGTCTAGCGGAGTGGGTTTGGGTCTAGCAGAGTGGGTTTGGGTCTAGCCGAATGGGTTTGGGTCTAGCCGAGTTTGTTTGGGTCTAGCCAAGAGGGTTTGGGTCTAGCCGAGTGGGTTTGGGTCTAGCCGAGTGGGTTTGGGTCTAGCCGAGTGGGTTTGGGTCTAGCCGAGTGGGTTTGGTTCTAGCCGAGTGGGTTTGTGTCTAGCCGAGTAGGTTTGGGTCTAGCCGAGTGGTTTTGGGTCTAGCCGAGTGGGTTTGGGTCTAGCGGAGTGGGTTTGGGTGTCGCCGGGTGGGTTTGGGTCCAGCCGAGTGGGTTTGGTTCTTGCCGAGTATGTTTGGGTCTATCCGAGTGGGTTTCGGTCTAGCTGAGTGGGTTTGGGTCTAGCCGAGTGGGTTTGTGTCTAGCCGAGTGGGTTGGGTGCACCCGAGTGGGTTTGGGTCCAGCCAAGTGGGTTTGGGTCCAGCCGAGTGGGTTGGGTGCACCCGAGTGGGTTTGGGTACAGCCGAGTGGGTTTGGGTCTAGCCGAGTGGGTTTGGGTCTAGCCAAGAGGGTTTGGGTCTAGCCGAGTGGGTTTGGGTCTAGCCGAGTGGGTTTGGGTCTAGCCGAGTGGGTTTGGGTCTAGCCGAGTGGGTTTGGTTCTAGCCGAGTGGGTTTGTGTCTAGCCGAGTAGGTTTGGGTCTAGCCGAGTGGTTTTGGGTCTAGCCGAGTGGGTTTGGGTCTAGCGGAGTGGGTTTGGGTGTCGCCGAGTGGGTTTGGGTCCAGCCGAGTGGGTTTGGTTCTTCCCGAGTATGTTTGGGTCTATCCGAGTGGGTTTCGGTCTAGCTGAGTGGGTTTGGGTCTAGCCGAGTGGGTTTGGGTCTAGCCGAGTGGGTTGGGTGCACCCGAGTGGGTTTGGGTCCAGCCGAGTGGGTTTGGGTCTAGCCGAGGGGGTTTGGGTCTAGCCGAGTGGGTTTGAGTCTACCCGAGTGTGTTTGGGTCTAGCCGAGTGTGTTTGGGTCTAGCCGAATGAGTTTGGGTCTAGCTGAGTGGGTTTGGGTCTAGCCGTGTGGGTTTGGGTCTAGCCGAGTGCGTTTGGGTCCAGCCGAGTGGGTTGGGTGCACCCGAGTGGGTTTGGGTCCAGCCGAGTGGGTTTGGGTCTAGCCGAGTGGGTTTGGGTCTAGCCGAGTGGGTTTGAGTCTACCCGAGTGTGTTTGGGTCTAGCCGAGTGGGTTTGGGTCTAGCCGAGTGGGTTTGCGTCTAGCCGAGTGGGATTGGGTGTAGCCGAGTGGGTTTGGGTGTAGCCGAGTGGGTTGGGGTGTCGCCGAATCGGTTTGGGTCTTGCCGAGTGGGTTTGGGTATAGCTGAGTGGGTTTGGGTCTAGCCGAGTGGGTTTGGGTCTAGTCGAGTGGGTTTGGGACTAGCCGTGTGGGTTTGGGTCTAGCCGAGTGGGTTTGGGTCTAGCCGAGTGGGATTGGGTTTAGCCGAGTGGGTTTGGGTGTAGCCGAGTGGGTTTGGGTGTCGCCGAATCGGTTTGGGTCTTGCCGAGTGGGTTTGGGTATAGCCGAGTGGGTTTGGGTCTAGCGGAGTGGGTTTGGGTCTAGCGGAGTGGGTTTGGGTCTAGCCGAGTGGGTTTGGGTGTAGCCGAGTGGGTTTGGGTCTAGCCGAGTCGATTTGGGTCTAGCCTAGTGGGTTTGGGTCTATCCGAGCGGGTTTGGGTCTAGCCGAGTGGGTTTGGGTCTAGCCGAGTGGGTTAGGGTCTAGCCGATTGGGTTTGGGACTTGCCGAGTGGGTTTGGGTCTAGAAAAGTGGGTTTGGGTCTAGTCGAGTGGGTTTGGGACTTGCCGAGTGGGTTTGGGTCTAGCAAAGTAGGTTGGGTCTAGGCGAGCGGGTTTGGGTCTAGCCGAGTGGGTTTGGGTCTAGCCGAGTGGGTTTGGGTCTAGCCGAGTGGGTTTGGGTCTAGCCGAGTGGGTTTGGGTCTAGCCGAGTGAGTTTGGGTCTAGCCGAGTGGGTTTGGGTCTAGCCGAGTGGGTTTGGGTCCAGCGGAGTGGGTTTGGGTCTGGCCGAGTGGGTTTGGTTCTAGCCGAGTGGATTTGGGTCAAGCCGAGTGGGTTTGGGTCTAGCCGAGTGGTTTTGGGTCTAGCCGAGTGGGTTTGGGTCTAGCCGAGTGGGTTTGGGTCTAGCCGAGTGGCTTTGGGTCTAGCGGAGTGGGTTTGGGTCTAGCCGAGTGGGTTTGGGTCTAGCGGAGTGGGTTTGGTTCTAGCTGAGTGGGTTTGGGTATAGCCGAGTGGGTTTGGGTCTGGCCGAGTGGGTTTGGGTCCAGCCGAATGGGTTTGGGTCTAGCCGAGTGGGTTTGGGTGTAGCCGAGTGGTTTTGGATCTAGCGGAGTGGGTTTGGGTCTTGCCGAGTGGGTTTGGGTCTAGCCGAGTGGGTTTGGGTCTAGCCGAGTGGGTTTGGGTCAAGCCGCGTGGGTTTGGGTCTAGCCGAGTGGGTTTGGGTCTAGCCGAGTGGGTTTGGTTCTAGCCGAGTGGATTTGGGTCTAGCTGAGTGGGTTTGGGTCTAGCCGAGTGGTTTTCGGTCTAGCCGAGTGGGTTTGAGTCTACCCGAGTGTGTTTGGGTCTAGCCGAGTGTGTTTGTGTCTAGCTGAATGGGTTTGGTTCTAGCCGAGTGGATTTGGGTCTAGCGGAGTGGGTTTGGGTCTAGCCGAGTGGTTTTGGGTCTAGCCGAGTGGGTTTGGGTCTGGCCGAGTGGGTTTGGGTCCAGCCGAATGGGTTTGGGTCTAGCCGAGTGGGTTTGGGTGTAGCCGAGTGGGTTTGGGTCTAGCCGAGTGGGTTTGATTCTAGCAGAGTGGATTTGGGTTTAGCCGAGTGGGTTTGGGTCTAGCCGAGTGGTTTTGGGTCTAGCCGAGTGGGTTTGGGTCTAGCGGAGTGGGTTTGGGTGTAGCCGAGTGGGTTTGGTTCCAGCCGAGTGGGTTTGGTTCTTGCCGAGTATGTTTGGGTCTATCCGAGTGGGTTTCGGTCTAGCTGAGTGGGTTTGGGTCTAGCCGAGTGGGTTTGGGTCTAGCCGAGTGGGTTGGGTGCACCCGAGAGGGATTGGGTTTAGCCGAGTGTGTTTGGGTGTAGCCTAGTGGGTTTGGGTGTCGCCGAATCGGTTTGGGTCTTGCCGAGTGGGTTTGGGTATAGCCGAGTGGGTTTGGGTCTAGCGGAGTGGGTTTGGGTCTAGCGGAGTGGGTTTGGGTCTAGCCGAGTGGGTTTGGGTGTAGCCGAGTGGGTTTGGGTCTAGCCAAGTCGCTTTGGGTCTAGCCTAGTGGGTTTGGGTCTATCCGAGCGGGTTTGGGTCTAGCCGAGTGGGTTTGGGTCTAGCCGAGTGGGTTATGTCTAACCGATTGGGTTTGGGACTTGCCGAGTGGGTGTGGGTCTAGAAAAGTGGGTTTGGGTCTAGTCGAGTGGGTTTGGGACTTGCCGAGTGGGTTTGGGTCTAGCAAAGTGGGTTTGGGTCTAGCCGAGTGGGTTTGGGTCTAGCCGAGTGGGTTTGGGTCTAGCCGAGTGGGTTTGGGTCTAGCCGAGTGGGTTTGGGTGTAGCCGAGTGGGTTTGGGTCAAGCCGAGTGGGTTTGGGTCTAGCCGAGTGGGGTTGGGTCTAGCCGAGTGGGTTTGGGTCTGGCGGAGTGGGTTTGGGTCTAGCCGAGTGGGTTTGGATCTAGCCGAGTGGATTTGCGTCTAGCCGAGTGGGTTTGGGTCTAGCCGAGTGGTTTTGGGTCTAGCCGAGTGGGTTTGGGTCTGGTGGAATGGGTTTGGGTCTAGCCGAGTCCGTTTGGGTCTAGCCGAGTGGGCTTGGGACTAGCGGAGTGGGTTTGGGTCTAGCGGGGTGGGTTTGGTTCTAGTGGAGTGGGTTTGGGTCTAGCCGATTGGGTTTGGGTCTCGCCGAGTGGGTTTGGGTCTGGCGGAGTGGGTTTGGGTCTAGTGGAGTGGGTTTGGGTCTAGCCGAGTGGGTTTGGGTCTAGCCGAGTGGGTTTGGGTGTAGCCGAGTGGGTTTGGGTCTAGCGGGGTGGGTTTGGGTGTAGCCGAGTGGGTTTGGGTCTATCCGAATCGGTTTGGGTCTTGCCGAGTGGGTTTGGGTCTATCCGACTGGGTTTGGGTCTAGCCGAGTCCGTTTCGGTCTAGCGGAGTGGGTTTGGGTCTAGCGGAGTGGTTTGGGTCTGGCCGAGTGGGTTTGGGTCTAGCCGAGTGGGTTTGGGTCTAGCCGAGTGGATTTGGGTCTAGCCTAGTGGGTTCGGGTCTATCCGACTGGGTTTGGGTCTAGCCGAGTCCGTTTCGGTCTAGCCGAGTGGTGTTTGGGTCTAGCGGTGTGGGTTTGGGTCTAGCCGAGTGGGTTTGGGTCTAGCCGAGTCCGTTTGGGTCTAGCCGAGTGAGTTTGGGACTAGCCGAGTGGTTTTGGGTCTAGCGGAGTGGGTTTGGTTCTAGCGGAGTGGGTTTGGGTCTAGCCGATTGGGTTTGGGTCTCGCCGAGTGGGTTTGGGTCTGGCGGAGTGGGTTTGGGTCTAGTGGAGTGGGTTTTGGTCTAGCCGAGTGGGTTTGGGTCTAGCCGAGTGGGTTTGGGTGTAGCCGAGTGGGTTTGTGTCTAGCCGAGTGTGTTTGGGTGTAGCCGATTGGGTTTGGGTCTAGCCGAGTGGGTTTGGGTCTGGCCGAGTGGGTTTGGGTGTAGCTGAGTGGGTTTGGGTCTAGCCGAGTGTGTTTGGGTCTAGCCGAGTGGGTTTGGGTCTTGCCGATTGGGTTTGGGTCTAGCCGAGTAGGTTTGGGTCTAGCGGAGTGGGTTTGGGTCTGGCCGAGTGGGTTTGGGTCTAGCAGAGTGGGTTTGGGTCTAGCCGAGTCCGTTTGGGTCTAGTCGAGTGGGTTTGGGACTAGCCGAGTGGGTTTGGGTCCAGCGGAGTGGGTTTGGTTCTAGCGGAGTGGGTTTGGGTCTAGCCGATTGGGTTTGGGTCCAGCCGAATGGGTTTGGGTCTGGCGGAGTGGGTTTGGGTCTAGCCGAGTGGATTTGGGTCTAGCCTAGTGGGTTCGGGTCTATCCGACTGGGTTTGGGTCTAGCCGAGTCCGTTTGGGTCTAGCCGAGTGGGTTTGGGTGTAGCCGAGTGGGTTTGGGTCTAGCCGAGTGGGTTTGTGTCTAGCCGAGTGGGTTTGGGTCTAGCCGAGTGGGTTTGGGTCTCGCCAAGTGGGTTTGGGTCTAGCGGAGTGTGTTTGGGTGTAGCCGATTGGGTTTGGGTCTAGCCGAGTGGGTTTGCGTCTAGCCGAGTGGGTTTGGGTCTAGCCGATTGGGTTTGGGTCTGGCGGAGTGGGTTTGGGTCTGGCGGAGTGGGTTTGGGTCTCGCCGAGTGGGTTTGGGTTTAGCCGAGTGGGTTTGGGTCTAGCCGAGTGGGTATGGGTGTAGCCGAGTGGGTTTGAGTCTAGCGGAGTGGGTTTGGGTGTAGCCGAGTGGGTTTTGGTCCATCCGAATCGGTTTGGGTCTTGCCGAGTGGCTTTGGGTCTAGCCGAGTGGGTTTGGGTCTAGCGGAGTGGGTTTGGGTCTAGCGGAGTGGTTTGGGTCTGGCCGAGTGGGTTTCGGTCTAGCCGAGTGGGTTTGGGTCCAGCCGAGTGGATTTGGGTCCAGCCTAGTGGGTTCGGGTCTATCCGACTGGGTTTGGGTCTAGCCGAGTCCGTTTGGGTGTAGCCGAGTGGGTTTGGGTCTAGCGGAGTGGGTTTGGGTCTAGCCGAGTGGGTTTGGGTCTAGCCGAGTCCGTTTGGGTCTAGCCGAGTGAGTTTGGGACTAGCCGAGTGGTTTTGGGTCTAGCGGAGTGGGTTTGGTTCTAGCGGAGTGGGTTTGGGTCTAGCCGATTGGGTTTGGGTCTCGCCGAGTGGGTTTGGGTCTGGCGGAGTGGGTTTGAGTCTAGTGGAGTGGGTTGGGGTCTAGCCAAGTGGGTTTGGGTCTAGCCGAGTGGGTTTGGGTCTAGCCGAGTGGGTTTGTGTCTAGCCGAGTGGGTTTGTGTCTAGCCGAGTGGGTTTGGGTCTAGCCGAGTGTGTTTGGGTCTAGCCAAGTGGGTTTGGGTCTAGCGGAGTGTGTTTGGGTGTAGCCGATTGGGTTTGGGTCTAGCCGAGTGGGTTTGGGTCTAGCCGAGTGGGTTTGGGTGTAGCCGAGTGGGTTTGGGTCTAGCCGAGTGTGTTTGGGTCTAGCCGAGTGGGTTTGGGTCTAGCCGAGTGGGTTTGGGTCTAGCCGAGTAGGTTTGGGTCTAGCGGAGTGGGTTTGGGTCTGGCCGAGTGGGTTTGGGTCTAGCGGAGTGGGTTTGGGTCTAGCCGAGTCCGTTTGGGTCTAGCCGAGTGGGTTTGGGACTAGCGGAGTGGGTTTGGGTCTAGCGGAGTGGGTTTGGTTCTAGCGGAGTGGGTTTGGGTCTAGCCGATTGGGTTTGGGTCTAGCCGAGTGGGTTTGGGTCTGGCGGAGTGGGTTTGGGTCTAGCCGAGCGAGTTTGGGTCTAGCCGAGTGGGTTTGGGTCTAGCCGAGTGGGTTAGGGTCTAGCCGATTGGGTTTGGGACTTGCCGAGTGGGTTTGGGTCTAGAAAAGTGGGTTTGGGTCTAGTCGAGTGGGTTTGGGACTTGCCGAGTGGGTTTGGGTCTAGCAAAGTAGGTTGGGTCTAGCCGAGCGGGTTTGGGTCTAGCCGAGTGGGTTTGGGTCTAGCCGAGTGGGTTTGGGTCTAGCCGAGTGGGTTTGGGTCTAGCCGAGTGGGTTTGGGTCTAGCCGAGTGAGTTTGGGTCTAGCCGAGTGGGTTTGGGTCTAGCCGAGTGGGTTTGGGTCCAGCGGAGTGGGTTTGGGTCTGGCCGAGTGGGTTTGGTTCTAGCCGAGTGGATTTGGGTCAAGCCGAGTGGGTTTGGGTCTAGCCGAGTGGTTTTGGGTCTAGCCGAGTGGGTTTGGGTCTAGCCGAGTGGGTTTGGGTCTAGCCGAGTGGGTTTGGGTCTAGCGGAGTGGGTTTGGGTCTAGCCGAGTGGGTTTGGGTCTAGCCGAGTGGGTTTGGGTCTAGCCGAGTGGGTTTGGGTCAAGCCGCGTGGGTTTGGGTCTAGCCGAGTGGGTTTGGGTCTAGCCGAGTGGGTTTGGTTCTAGCCGAGTGGATTTGGGTCTAGCCGAGTGGGTTTGGGTCTAGCCGAGTGGTTTTCGGTCTAGCCGAGTGGGTTTGAGTCTACCCGAGTGTGTTTGGGTCTAGCCGAGTGTGTTTGGGTCTAGCTGAATGGGTTTGGTTCTAGCCGAGTGGATTTGGGTCTAGCGGAGTGGGTTTGGGTCTAGCCGAGTGGTTTTGGGTCTAGCCGAGTGGGTTTGGGTCTGGCCGAGTGGGTTTGGGTCCAGCCGAATGGGTTTGGGTCTAGCCGAGTGGGTTTGGGTGTAGCCGAGTGGGTTTGGGTCTAGCCGAGTGGGTTTGATTCTAGCAGAGTGGATTTGGGTTTAGCCGAGTGGGTTTGGGTCTAGCCGAGTGGTTTTGGGTCTAGCCGAGTGGGTTTGGGTCTAGCGGAGTGGGTTTGGGTGTAGCCGAGTGGGTTTGGTTCCAGCCGAGTGGGTTTGGTTCTTGCCGAGTATGTTTGGGTCTATCCGAGTGGGTTTCGGTCTAGCTGAGTGGGTTTGGGTCTAGCCGAGTGGGTTTGGGTCTAGCCGAGTGGGTTGGGTGCACCCGAGAGGGATTGGGTTTAGCCGAGTGGGTTTGGGTGTAGCCTAGTGGGTTTGGGTGTCGCCGAATCGGTTTGGGTCTTGCCGAGTGGGTTTGGGTATAGCCGAGTGGGTTTGGGTCTAGCGGAGTGGGTTTGGGTCTAGCGGAGTGGGTTTGGGTCTAGCCGAGTGGGTTTGGGTGTAGCCGAGTGGGTTTGGGTCTAGCCAAGTCGCTTTGGGTCTAGCCTAGTGGGTTTGGGTCTATCCGAGCGGGTTTGGGTCTAGCCGAGTGGGTTTGGGTCTAGCCGAGTGGGTTAGGGTCTAACCGATTGGGTTTGGGACTTGCCGAGTGGGTTTGTGTCTAGAAAAGTGGGTTTGGGTCTAGTCGAGTAGGTTTGGGACTTGCCGAGTGGGTTTGGGTCTAGCAAAGTGGGTTTGGGTCTAGCCGAGTGGGTTTGGGTCTAGCCGAGTGGGTTTGGGTCTAGCCGAGTGGGTTTGGGTCTAGCCGAGTGGGTTTGGGTCTAGCCGAGTGGGTTTGGGTCAAGCCGAGTGGGTTTGGGTCTAGCCGAGTGGGGTTGGGTCTAGCCGAGTGGGTTTGGGTCTAGCGGAGTGGGTTTGGGTCTAGCCGAGTGGGTTTGGTTCTAGCCGAGTGGATTTGCGTCTAGCCGAGTGGGTTTGGGTCTAGCCGAGTGGTTTTGGGTCTAGCCGAGTGGGTTTGGGTCTGGTGGAATGGGTTTGGGTCTAGCCGAGTCCGTTTGGGTCTAGCCGAGTGGGCTTGGGACTAGCGGAGTGGGTTTGGGTCTAGCGGGGTGGGTTTGGTTCTAGTGGAGTGGGTTTGGGTCTAGCCGATTGGGTTTGGGTCTCGCCGAGTGGGTTTGGGTCTGGCGGAGTGGGTTTGGGTCTAGTGGAGTGGGTTTGGGTCTAGCCGAGTGGGTTTGGGTCTAGCCGAGTGGGTTTGGGTGTAGCCGAGTGGGTTTGGGTCTAGCGGGGTGGGTTTGGGTGTAGCCGAGTGGGTTTGGGTCTATCCGAATCGGTTTGGGTCTAGCGGAGTGGGTTTGGGTCTAGCCGAGTGGTTTTGGGTCTAGCCGAGTGGGTTTGGGTCTGGCCGAGTGGGTTTGGGTCCAGCCGAATGGGTTTGGGTCTAGCCGAGTGGGTTTGGGTGTAGCCGAGTGGGTTTGGGTCTAGCCGAGTGGGTTTGATTCTAGCAGAGTGGATTTGGGTTTAGCCGAGTGGGTTTGGGTCTAGCCGAGTGGTTTTGGGTCTAGCCGAGTGGGTTTGGGTCTAGCGGAGTGGGTTTGGGTGTAGCCGAGTGGGTTTGGTTCCAGCCGAGTGGGTTTGGTTCTTGCCGAGTATGTTTGGGTCTATCCGAGTGGGTTTCGGTCTAGCTGAGTGGGTTTGGGTCTAGCCGAGTGGGTTTGGGTCTAGCCGAGTGGGTTGGGTGCACCCGAGAGGGATTGGGTTTAGCCGAGTGGGTTTGGGTGTAGCCTAGTGGGTTTGGGTGTCGCCGAATCGGTTTGGGTCTTGCCGAGTGGGTTTGGGTATAGCCGAGTGGGTTTGGGTCTAGCGGAGTGGGTTTGGGTCTAGCGGAGTGGGTTTGGGTCTAGCCGAGTGGGTTTGGGTGTAGCCGAGTGGGTTTGGGTCTAGCCAAGTCGCTTTGGGTCTAGCCTAGTGGGTTTGGGTCTATCCGAGCGGGTTTGGGTCTAGCCGAGTGGGTTTGGGTCTAGCCGAGTGGGTTAGGGTCTAACCGATTGGGTTTGGGACTTGCCGAGTGGGTTTGGGTCTAGAAAAGTGGGTTTGGGTCTAGTCGAGTGGGTTTGGGACTTGCCGAGTGGGTTTGGGTCTAGCAAAGTGGGTTTGGGTCTAGCCGAGTGGGTTTGGGTCTAGCCGAGTGGGTTTGGGTCTAGCCGAGTGGGTTTGGGTCTAGCCGAGTGGGTTTGGGTCTAGCCGAGTGGGTTTGGGTCAAGCCGAGTGGGTTTGGGTCTAGCCGAGTGGGGTTGGGTCTAGCCGAGTGGGTTTGGGTCTAGCGGAGTGGGTTTGGGTCTAGCCGAGTGGGTTTGGTTCTAGCCGAGTGGATTTGCGTCTAGCCGAGTGGGTTTGGGTCTAGCCGAGTGGTTTTGGGTCTAGCCGAGTGGGTTTGGGTCTGGTGGAATGGGTTTGGGTCTAGCCGAGTCCGTTTGGGTCTAGCCGAGTGGGCTTGGGACTAGCGGAGTGGGTTTGGGTCTAGCGGGGTGGGTTTGGTTCTAGTGGAGTGGGTTTGGGTCTAGCCGATTGGGTTTGGGTCTCGCCGAGTGGGTTTGGGTCTGGCGGAGTGGGTTTGGGTCTAGTGGAGTGGGTTTGGGTCTAGCCGAGTGGGTTTGGGTCTAGCCGAGTGGGTTTGGGTGTAGCCGAGTGGGTTTGGGTCTAGCGGGGTGGGTTTGGGTGTAGCCGAGTGGGTTTGGGTCTATCCGAATCGGTTTGGGTCTTGCCGAGTGGGTTTGGGTCTAGCCGAGTGGGTTTGGGTCTAGCGGAGTTGGTTTGGGTCTAGCGGAGTGGTTTGGGTCTGGCCGAGTGGGTTTGGGTCTAGCCGAGTGGGTTTGGGCCTAGCCGAGTGGATTTGGGTCTAGCCTAGTGGGTTCGGGTCTATCCGACTGGGTTTGGGTCTAGCCGAGTCCGTTTCGGTCTAGCCGAGTGGTGTTTGGGTCTAGCGGAGTGGGTTTGGGTCTAGCCGAGTGGGTTTGGGTCTAGCCGAGTCCGTTTGGCTCTAGCCGAGTGAGTTTGGGACTAGCCGAGTGGTTTTGGGTCTAGCGGAGTGGGTTTGGTTCTAGCGGAGTGGGTTTGGGTCTAGCCGATTGGGTTTGGGTCTCGCCGAGTGGGTTTGGGTCTGGCGGAGTGGGTTTGGGTCTAGTGGAGTGGGTTTGGGTCTAGCCGAGTGGGTTTGGGTCTAGCCGAGTGGGTTTGGGTGTAGCCGAGTGGGTTTGTGTCTAGCCGAGTGGGTTTGTGTCTAGCCGAGTGGGTTTGGGTCTAGCCGAGTGGGTTTGGGTCTAGCCAAGTGGGTTTGGGTCTAGCGGAGTGTGTTTGGGTGTAGCCGATTGGGTTTGGGTCTAGCCGAGTGGGTTTGGGTCTGGCCGAGTGGGTTTGGGTGTAGCTGAGTGGGTTTGGGTCTAGCCGAGTGTGTTTGGGTCTAGCCGAGTGGGTTTGGGTCTTGCCGATTGGGTTTGGGTCTAGCCGAGTAGGTTTGGGTCTGGCGGAGTGGGTTTGGGTCTGGCCGAGTGGGTTTGGGTCTAGCAGAGTGGGTTTGGGTCTAGCCGAGTCCGTTTGGGTCTAGCCGAGTGGGTTTGGGACTAGCGGAGTGGGTTTGGGTCCAGCGGAGTGGGTTTGGTTCTAGCGGAGTGGGTTTGGGTCTAGCCGATTGGGTTTGGGTCTAGCCGAATGGGTTTGGGTCTGGCGGAGTGGGTTTGGGTCTAGCGGAGTGGATTTGGGTCTAGCCTAGTGGGTTCGGGTCTATCCGACTGGGTTTGGGTCTAGCCGAGTCCGTTTGGGTCTAGCCGAATGGGTTTGGGTGTAGCCGAGTGGGTTTGGGTCTAGCCGAGTGGGTTTGTGTCTAGCCGAGTGGGTTTGGGTCTAGCCGAGTGGGTTTGGGTCTCGCCAAGTGGGTTTGGGTCTAGCGGAGTGTGTTTGGGTGGAGCCGATTGGGTTTGGGTCTAGCCGAGTGGGTTTGCGTCTAGCCGAGTGGGTTTGGGTCTAGTCGATTGGGTTTGGGGCTCGCCGAGTGGGTTTGGGTCTGGCGGAGTGGGTTTGGGTCTGGTGGAGTGGGTTTGGGTTTAGCCGAGTGGGTTTGGGTCTAGCCGAGTGGGTTTGGGTGTAGCCGAGTGGGTTTGAGTCTAGCGGAGTGGGTTTGGGTGTGGCCGAGTGGGCTTGGGTCCATCCGAATCGGTTTGGGTCTTGCCGAGTGGCTTTGGGTCTAGCCGAGTGGGTTTGGGTCTAGCGGAGTGGGTTTGGGTCTAGCGGAGTGGTTTGGGTCTGGCCGAGTGGGTTTCGGTCTAGCCGAGTGGGTTTGGGTCCAGCCGAGTGGATTTGGGTCCAGCCTAGTGGTTTCGGGTCTATCCGACTGGGTTTGGGTCTAGCCGAGTCCGTTTGTGTGTAGCCGAGTGGGTTTGGGTCTAGCGGAGTGGGTTTGGGTCTAGCCGAGTGGGTTTGGGTCTAGCCGAGTCCGTTTGGGTCTAGCCGAGTGAGTTTGGGACTAGCCGAGTGGTTTTGGGTCTAGCGGAGTGGGTTTGGTTCTAGCGGAGTGGGTTTGGGTCTAGCCGATTGGGTTTGGGTCTCGCCGAGTGGGTTTGGGTCTGGCGGAGTGGGTTTGGGTCTAGTGGAGTGGGTTGGGGTCTAGCCAAGTGGGTTTGGGTCTAGCCGAGTGGGTTTGGGTCTAGCCGAGTGGTTTGTGTCTAGCCGAGTGGGTTTGTGTCTAGCCGAGTGGGTTTGGGTCTAGCCGAGTGTGTTTGGGTCTAGCCAAGTGGGTTTGGGTCTAGCGGAGTGTGTTTGGGTGTAGCCGATTGGGTTTGGGTCTAGCCGAGTGGGTTTGGGTCTAGCCGAGTGGGTTTGGGTGTAGCTGAGTGGGTTTGGGTCTAGCCGAGTGTGTTTGGGTCTAGCCGAGTGGGTTTGGGTCTAGCCGAGTGGGTTTGGGTCTAGCCGAGTAGGTTTGGGTCTAGCGGAGTGGGTTTGGGTCTGGCCGAGTGGGTTTGGGTCTAGCGGAGTGGGTTTGGGTCTAGCCGAGTCCGTTTGGGTCTAGCCGAGTGGGTTTGGGACTAGCGGAGTGGGTTTGGGTCTAGCGGAGTGGGTTTGGTTCTAGCAGAGTGGGTTTGGGTCTAGCCGATTGGGTTTGGGTCTAGCCGAGTGGGTTTGGGTCTGGCGGAGTGGGTTTGGGTCTAGCCGAGTGGATTTGGGTCTAGCCTAGTGGGTTCGGGTCTATCCGACTGGGTTTGGGTCTAGCCGTGTCCATTTGGGTCTAGCCGAGTGGGTTTGGGTCTAGCGGAGTGGGTTTGGGTGTAGACGAGTGGGTTTGGGTCTAGCCGAATCCGTTTGGGTCTAGCCGATTGGGTTTGGGTCTAGCCGAGTGGGTTTGGGTCTAGCCGAGTGGGTTTGGGTCTAGCTGAGTGGGTTTGGGTCTAGCCGAGTGTGTTTGGGTCTAGCCGAGTGGGTTTGGGTCTAGCCGAGTGGGTTTGGGTCTAGCCGAGTAGGTTTGGGTCTAGCGGAGTGGGTTTCGGTCTGGCCGAGTGGGTTTGGGTCTAGCGGAGTGGGTTTGGGTCTAGCCGAGTGGGTTTGGGTCTAGCGGAGTGGGTTTGGGTCTAGCCGAGTCCGTTTGGGTCTAGCCAAGTGGGTTTGGGACTAGCGGAGTGGGTTTGGGTCTAGCAGAGTGGGTTTGGTTCTAGCGGAGTGGGTTTGGGTCTAGCCGATTGGGTTTGGGTCTAGCCGAGTGGGTTTGGGTCTGGCGGAGTGGGTTTGGGTCTAGTGGAGTGGGTTTGGGTCTAGCCGAGTGGGTTTGAGTCTAGCCGAGTGGGTTTGGGTGTAGCTGAGTGGGTTTGGGTCTAGCCGAGTGGGTTTGGGTGTAGCCGAGTGGGTTTGGATCCTGCCATGTGGGTTTGGTTCTAGCCGAGTGTGGTGGGTCTAGCCGAGTAGGTTTGGGACGAGCCGAGTGGGTTTGGGTCCAGCCGAGTGGGTTTGGGTCTAGCCGAGTCCGTTTGGGTCTAGCCAAGTGGGTTTGGGACTAGCGGAGTGGGTTTGGGTCTAGCGGAGTGGGTTTGGTTCTAGCGGAGTGGGTTTGGGTCTAGCCGATTGGGTTTGGGTCTAGCCGAGTGGGTTTGGGTCTGGCGGAGTGGGTTTGGGTCTAGTGGAGTGGGTTTGGGTCTAGCCGAGTGGGTTTGAGTCTAGCCGAGTGGGTTTGGGTGTAGCCGAGTGGGTTTGGGTCTAGCCGAGTGGGTTTGGGTCTAGCCGAGTGGGTTTGGATCCTGCCATGTGGGTTTGGTTCTAGCCGAGTGGGGTGGGTCTAGCCGAGTAGGTTTGGGACGAGCCGAGTGGGTTTGGGTCTAGCCGAGTGGGTTTGGGTCTAGCCGAGTGGTTTGGTTCAAGCCGAGTGTATTTGGGTCTGGCCGAGTGGGTTTGGGTCTAGCCAAGTGGTTTTGGGTCTAGCCGAGTGGGTTTGGGTCTAGCGGAGTGGGTTTGGGTGTACCCGAGTGGGTTTGGGTCCAGCCGAGTGGGTTTGGGTCTAGCCGAGTATGTTTGGGTCTGGCGGAGTGGGTTTGGGTCTAGTGGAGTGGGTTTGGGTCTAGCCGAGTGGGTTTGGGTCTAGCCGAGTGGATTTGGGTGTAGCCGAGTGGGTTTGGGTCTAGCGGAGTGGGTTTGGGTGTAGCCGAGTGGGTTTGGGTCTAGCCGAGTGGGTTTGGGTGTAGCTGAGTGGGTTTGGGTCTAGCCGAGTGGGTTTGGGTCTAGCCGAGTGGGTTTGGGTGTAGCCGAGTGGGTTTGGATCCTGCCATGTGGGTTTGGTTCTAGCCGAGTGGGGTGGGTCTAGCCGAGTAGGTTTGGGACGAGCCGAGTGGGTTTGGGTCCAGCCGAGTGGGTTTGGGTCTAGCCGAGTGGTTTGGTTCAAGCCGAGTGTATTTGGGTCTGGCCGAGTGGGTTTGGGTCTAGCCAAGTGGTTTTGGGTCTAGCCGAGTGGGTTTGGGTCTAGCGGAGTGGGTTTGGGTGTACCCGAGTGGGTTTGGGTCCAGCCGAGTGGGTTTGGGTCTAGCCGAGTATGTTTGGGTCTGGCGGAGTGGGTTTGGGTCTAGTGGAGTGGGTTTGGGTCTGGCCGAGTGGGTTTGGGTCTAGCCGAGTGGATTTGGGTGTAGCCGAGTGGGTTTGGGTCTAGCGGAGTGGGTTTGGGTGTAGCCGAGTGGGTTTGGGTCCATCCGAATCGGTTTGGGTCTTGCCGAGTGGCTTTGGGTCTAGCCGAGTGGGTTTGGGTCTAGCGGAGTGGGTTTGGGTCTAGCGGAGTGGTTTGGGTCTGGCCGAGTGGGTTTCGGTCTAGCCGAGTGGGTTTGGGTCCAGCCGAGTGGATTTGGGTCCAGCCTAGTGGGTTCGGGTCTATCCGACTGGGTTTGGGTCTAGCCGAGTCCGTTTGTGTGTAGCCGAGTGGGTTTGGGTCTAGCGGAGTGGGTTTGGGTCTAGCCGAGTGGGTTTGGGTCTAGCCGAGTCCGTTTGGGTCTAGCCGAGTGAGTTTGGGACTAGCCGAGTGGTTTTGGGTCTAGCGGAGTGGGTTTGGTTCTAGCGGAGTGGGTTTGGGTCTAGCCGATTGGGTTTGGGTCTCGCCGAGTGGGTTTGGGTCTAGCCGAGTGGTTTGTGTCTAGCCGAGTGGGTTTGTGTCTAGCCGAGTGGGTTTGGGTCTAGCCGAGTGTGTTTGGGTCTAGCCAAGTGGGTTTGGGTCTAGCGGAGTGTGTTTGGGTGTAGCCGATTGGGTTTGGGTCTAGCCGAGTGGGTTTGGGTCTAGCCGAGTGGGTTTGGGTGTAGCTGAGTGGGTTTGGGTCTAGCCGAGTGTGTTTGGGTCTAGCCGAGTGGGTTTGGGTCTAGCCGAGTGGGTTTGGGTCTAGCCGAGTAGGTTTGGGTCTAGCGGAGTGGGTTTGGGTCTGGCCGAGTGGGTTTGGGTCTAGCGGAGTGGGTTTGGGTCTAGCCGAGTCCGTTTGGGTCTAGCCGAGTGGGTTTGGGACTAGCGGAGTGGGTTTGGGTCTAGCGGAGTGGGTTTGGTTCTAGCAGAGTGGGTTTGGGTCTAGCCGATTGGGTTTGGGTCTAGCCGAGTGGGTTTGGGTCTGGCGGAGTGGGTTTGGGTCTAGCCGAGTGGATTTGGGTCTAGCCTAGTGGGTTCGGGTCTATCCGACTGGGTTTGGGTCTAGCCGTGTCCATTTGGGTCTAGCCGAGTGGGTTTGGGTCTAGCAGAGTGGGTTTGGGTGTAGACGAGTGGGTTTGGGTCTAGCCGAATCCGTTTGGGTCTAGCCGAGTGAGTTTGGGACTAGCCGAGTGGTTTTGGGTCTAGCGGAGTGGGTTTGGTTCTAGCGGAGTGGGTTTGGGTCTAGCCGATTGGGTTTGGGTCTCGCCGAGTGGGTTTGGGTCTGGCGGAGTGGGTTTGGGTCTAGTGGAGTGGGTTTGGGTCTAGCCGAGTGGGTTTGGGTCTAGCCGAGTGGGTTTGGGTGTAGCCGAGTGGGTTTGTGTCTAGCGGAGTGGGTTTGGGTGTAGCCGAGTGGGTTTGGGTCTATCCGAATCGGTTTGGGTCTTGCCGAGTGGGTTTGGGTCTAGCCGAGTGGGTTTGGGTCTAGCGGAGTGGGTTTGCGTCTAGCGGAGTGGTTTGGGTCTGGCCGAGTGGGTTTGGGTCTAGCCGAGTGGGTTTGGGTCTAGCCGAGTGGATTTGGGTCTAGCCTAGTGGGTTCGGGTCTATCTGACTGGGTTTGGGTCTAGCCGAGTGCGTTTGGGACTAGCCGAGTGGTTTTGGGTCTAGCGGAGTGGGTTTGGTTCTAGCGGAGTGGGTTTGGGTCTAGCCGAGTGGGTTTGGGTCTTGCCGAGTCCGTTTGGGTCTAGCCGAGTGCGTTTGGGACTAGCCGAGTGGTTTTGGGTCTAGCGGAGTGGGTTTGGTTCTAGCGGAGTGGGTTTGGGTCTAGCCGAGTGGGTTTGGGTCTCGCCGAGTGGGTTTGGGTCTGGCGGAGTGGGTTTGGGTCTAGTGGAGTGGTTTGGGTCTAGCCGAGTGGGTTTGGGTCTAGCCGAGTGGGTTTGGGTGTAGCCGAGTGGGTTTGGGTCTAGTCGAGTGGGTTTGTGTCTAGCCGAGTGGGTTTGGGTCTAGCCGAATGGGTTTGGGTCTAGCCAAGTGGGTTTGGGTCTAGCCGAGTGGGTTTGGGTGTAGCCGATTGGGTTTGGTTCTAGCCGGGTGGGTTTGGGTCTAGCCGAGTGGGTTTGGGTCTAGCTGAGTGGGTTTGGGTCTAGCCGAGTGTGTTTGGGTCTAGCCGAGTGGGTTTGGGTCTAGCCGAGTGGGTTTGGGTCTAGCCGAGTGGGTTTGGGTCTAGCCGAGTGGGTTTGGGTCTAGCGGAGTGGGTTTGGGTCTAGCCGAGTCCGTTTGGGTCTAGCCAAGTGGGTTTGGGACTAGCGGAGTGGGTTTGGGTCTAGCAGAGTGGGTTTGGTTCTAGAGGAGTGGGTTTGGGTCTAGCCGATTGGGTTTGGGTCTAGCCGAGTGGGTTTGGGTCTGGCGGAGTGGGTTTGGGTCTAGTGGAGTGGGTTTGGGTCTAGCCGAGTGGGTTTGAGTCTAGCCGAGTGGGTTTGGGTGTAGCTGAGTGGGTTTGGGTCTAGCCGAGTGGGTTTGGGTGTAGCCGAGTGGGTTTGGATCCTGCCATGTGGGTTTGGTTCTAGCCGAGTGTGGTGGGTCTAGCCGAGTAGGTTTGGGACGAGCCGAGTGGGTTTGGGTCCAGCCGAGTGGGTTTGGGTCTAGCCGAGTCCGTTTGGGTCTAGCCAAGTGGGTTTGGGACTAGCGGAGTGGGTTTGGGTCTAGCGGAGTGGGTTTGGTTCTAGCGGAGTGGGTTTGGGTCTAGCCGATTGGGTTTGGGTCTAGCCGAGTGGGTTTGGGTCTGGCGGAGTGGGTTTGGGTCTAGTGGAGTGGGTTTGGGTCTAGCCGAGTGGGTTTGAGTCTAGCCGAGTGGGTTTGGGTGTAGCTGAGTGGGTTTGGGTCTAGCCGAGTGGGTTTGGGTCTAGCCGAGTGGGTTTGGATCCTGCCATGTGGGTTTGGTTCTAGCCGAGTGGGGTGGGTCTAGCCGAGTAGGTTTGGGACGAGCCGAGTGGGTTTGGGTCTAGCCGAGTGGGTTTGGGTCTAGCGGAGTGGGTTTGGGTGTAGCCGAGTGGGTTTGGGTCTATCCGAATCGGTTTGGGTCTTGCCGAGTGGGTTTGGGTCTAGCCGAGTGGGTTTGGGTCTAGCGGAGTGGGTTTGGGTCTAGCGGAGTGGTTTGGGTTTGGCCGAGTGGGTTTGGGTCTAGCCGAGTGGGTTTGGGTCTAGCCGAGTGGATTTGGGTCTAGCCTAGTGGGTTTGGGTCTATCCGACTGAGTTTGGGTCTAGCCGAGTCCGTTTGGGTCTAGCCGAGTGGGTTTGGGTCCAGCGGAGTGGGTTTGGGTCTAGCCGAGTGGGTTTGAGTCTAGCCGAGTCCGTTTCGGTCTAGCCGAGTGAGTTTGGGACTAGCCGAGTGGATTTGGGTCTAGCGGAGTGGGTTTGGTTCTAGCGGAGTGGGTTTGGGTCTAGCCGATTGGGTTTGGGTCTCGCCGAGTGGGTTTGGGTCTGGCGGAGTGGGTTTGGGTCTAGTGGAGTGGGTTTGGGTCTAGCCGAGTGGGTTTGGGTCTAGCCGAGTGGGTTTGGGTGTAGCCGAGTGGGTTTGGGTCTAGCCGAGTGGGTTTGTGTCTAGCCGAGTGGGTTTGGGTCTAGCCAAGTGGGTTTGGGTCTAGCCAAGTGGGTTTGGGTCTAGCGGAGTGGGTTTGGGTGTCGCCGATTGGGTTTGGGTCTAGCCGAGTGGGTTTGGGTCTAGCCGAGTGGGTTTGGGTCTAGATAAGTGGGTTTGGGTCTAGCCGAGTGTGTTTGGGTCTAGCCGAGTGGGTTTGGGTCTATCCGAATCGGTTTGGGTCTTGCCGAGTGGGTTTGGGTCTAGCCGAGTGGGTTTGGGTCTAGCGGAGTGGGTTTGGGTCTAGCGGAGTGGTTTGGGTCTGGCCGAGTGGGTTTGGGTCTAGCCGAGTGGGTTTGGGTCTAGCCGAGTGGGTTTGGGTCTAGCGGAGTGGGTTTGGGCTAGCCGAGTCCGTTTGGGTCTAGCCAAGTGGGTTTGGGACTAGCGGAGTGGGTTTGGGTCTAGCGGAGTGGGTTTGGTTCTAGCGGAGTGGGTTTGGGTCTAGCCGATTGGGTTTGGGTCGAGCCGAGTGGGTTTGGGTCTGGCGGAGTGGGTTTGGGTCTAGTGGAGTGGGTTTGGGTCTAGCCGAGTGGGTTTTAGTCTAGCTGAGTGGGTTTGGGTGTAGCTGAGTGGGTTTGGGTCTAGCCGAGTGGGTTTGGGTGTAGCCGAGTGGGTTTGGATCCTGCCATGTGGGTTTGGTTCTAGCCGAGTGGGGTGGGTCTAGCCGAGTAGGTTTGGGACGAGCCGAGTGGGTTTGGGTCCAGCCGAGTGGGTTTGGGTCTAGCCGAGTCCGTTTGGGTCTAGCCAAGTGGGTTTGGGACTAGCGGAGTGGGTTTGGGTCTAGCGGAGTGGGTTTGGTTCTAGCGGAGTGGGTTTGGGTCTAGCCGATTGGGTTTGGGTCTAGCCGAGTGGGTTTGGGTCTGGCGGAGTGGGTTTGGGTCTAGTGGAGTGGGTTTGGGTCTAGCCGAGTGGGTTTGAGTCTAGCCGAGTGGGTTTGGGTGTAGCTGAGTGGGTTTGGGTCTAGCCGAGTGGGTTTGGGTCTAGCCGAGTGGGTTTGGGTGTAGCCGAGTGGGTTTGGATCCTGCCATGTGGGTTTGTTTCTAGCCGAGTGGGGTGGGTCTAGCCGAGTAGGTTTGGGACGAGCCGAGTGGGTTTGGGTCCAGCCGAGTGGGTTTGGGTCTAGCCGAGTGGTTTGGTTCAAGCCGAGTGTATTTGGGTCTGGCCGAGTGGGTTTGGGTCTAGCCAAGTGGTTTTGGGTCTAGCCGAGTGGGTTTGGGTCTAGCGGAGTGGGTTTGGGTGTACCCGAGTGGGTTTGGGTCCAGCCGAGTGGGTTTGGGTCTAGCCGAGTATGTTTGGGTCTGGCGGAGTGGGTTTGGGTCTAGTGGAGTGGGTTTGGGTCTAGCCGAGTGGGTTTGGGTCTAGCCGAGTGGATTTGGGTGTAGCCGAGTGGGTTTGGGTCTAGCCGAGAGATTTGGGTCTAGCCTAGTGGGTTTGGGTCTATCCGACTGAGTTTGGGTCTAGCCGAGTCCGTTTGGGTCTAGCCGAGTGGGTTTGGGTCTAGCGGAGTGGGTTTGGGTCTAGCCGAGTGGGTTTGAGTCTAGCCGAGTCCGTTTCGGTCTAGCCGAGTGAGTTTGGGACTAGCCGAGTGGATTTGGGTCTAGCGGAGTGGGTTTGGTTCTAGCGGAGTGGGTTTGGGTCTAGCCGATTGGGTTTGGTTCTCGCCGAGTGGGTTTGGGTCTGGCGGAGTGGGTTTGGGTCTAGCGGAGTGGGTTTGGGTCTAGCCGAGTGGGTTTGGGTCTAGCCGAGTGGGTTTGGGTGTAGCCGAAGTGGGTTTGGGTCTAGCCGAGTGGGTTTGTGTCTAGCCGAGTGGGTTTGGGTCTAGCCAAGTGGGTTTGGGTCTAGCCAAGTGGGTTTGGGTCTAGCGGAGTGTGTTTGGGTGTAGCCGATTGGGTTTGGGTCTAGCCGAGTGGGTTTGGGTCTAGCCGAGTGGGTTTGGGTCTAGATAAGTGGGTTTGGGTCTAGCCAAGTGGGTTTGGGTCTAGCCAAGTGGGTTTGGGTCTAGCGGAGTGTGTTTGGGTGTAGCCGATTGTGTTTGGGTCTAGCCGAGTGGGTTTGGGTCTAGCCGAGTGGGTTTGGGTCTAGATAAGTGGGTTTGGGTCTAGCCGAGTGTGTTTGGGTCTAGCCGAGTGGGTTTGGGTCTATCCGAATCGGTTTGGGTCTTGCCGAGTGGGTTTGGGTCTGGCCGAGTGGGTTTGGGTCTAGCGGAGTGGGTTTGGGTCTCGCGGAGTGGTTTGGGTCTGGCCGAGTGGGTTTGGGTCTAGCCGAGTGGGTTTAGGTCTAGCCGAGTGGATTTGGGTCTAGCCAAGTGGGTTCGGGTCTATCCGACTGGGTTTGGGTCTAGCCGAGTCCGTTTGGGTCTAGCCGAGTGGGTTTGGGTGTAGCCGAGTGGGTTTGGGTCTAGCCGAGTCCGTTTGGGTCTAGCCGAGTGAGTTTGGGACTAGCCGAGTGGTTTTGGGTCTAGCGGAGTGGGTTTGGTTCTAGCGGAGTGGGTTTGGGTCTAGCCGATTGGGTTTGGGTCTCGCCGAGTGGGTTTGGGTCTGGCGGAGTGGGTTTGGGTATAGTGGAGTGGGTTTGGGTCTAGCCGAGTGGATTTGGGTCTAGCCGAGTGGGTTTGGGTGTAGCCGAGTGGGTTTGGGTCTAGCCGTGTGGGTTTGTGTCTAGCCGAGTGGGTTTGGGTCTAGCCGAGTGGGTTTGGGTCTAGCCAAGTGGGTTTGGGTCTAGCGGAGTGTGTTTGGGTGTAGCCGATTGGGTTTGGGTCTAGCCGAGTGGGTTTGGGTCTAGCCGAGTGGGTTTGGGTCTAGCTGAGTGGGTTTGGGTCTAGCCGAGTGTGTTTGTGTCTAGCCGAGTGGGTTTGGGTCTAGCCGAGTGGGTTTGGTTCTAGCCGAGTAGGTTTGGGTCGAGCGGAGTGGGTTTGGGTCTGGCCGAGTGGGTTTGGGTCTAGCGGAGTGGGTTTGGGTCTAGCCGAGTCCGTTTGGGTCTAGCCGAGTGGGTTTGGGACTAGCGTAGTGGGTTTGGGTCTAGCGGAGTGGGTTTGGTTCTAGCGGAGTGGGTTTGGGTCTAGCCGATTGGGTTTGGGTCTAGCCGAGTGGGTTTGGGTCTGGCGGAGTGGGTTTGGGTCTAGTGGAGTGGGTTTGGGTCTAGCCTAGTGGGTTTGAGTCTAGCCGAGTGGGTTTGGGTGTAGCTGAGTGGGTTTGGGTCTAGCCGAGTGGGTTTGGGTCTAGCCGAGTGGGTTTGGATCCTGCCGTGTGGGTTTGGTTCTAGCCGAGTGGGGTGGGTCTAGCCGAGTGGGTTTGGGTCTAGCGGAGTGGGTTTGGGTGTACCTGAGTGGGTTTGGGTCCAGCCGAGTGGGTTTGGGTCTAGCCGAGTATGTTTGGGTCTGGCGGAGTGGGTTTGGGTCTAGTGGAGTGGGTTTGGGTCTAGCCGAGTGGGTTTGGGTCTAGCCGAGTGGGTTTGGGTGTAGCCGAGTGGGTTTGGGTCTATCCAAATCGGTTTGGGTCTTGCCGAGTGGGTTTGGGTCTAGCCGAGTGGGTTTGGGTCTAGCGGAGTGGGTTTGGGTCTAGCGGAGTGGTTTGGGTCTGGCCGAGTGGGTTTGGGTCTAGCCGAGCGGGTTTGGGTCTAGCCGAGTGGATTTGGGTCTAGCCTAGTGGGTTCAGGTCTATCCGACTGGGTTTGGGTCTAGCCGAGTCCGTTTGGGTCTAGCCGAGTGGGTTTGGGTCTAGCGGAGTGGGTTTGGGTCTAGCCGAGTGGGTTTGGGTCTAGCCGAGTCCGTTTGGGTCTAGCCGAGTGAGTTTGGGACTAGCCGAGTGGTTTTGGGTCTAGCGGAGTGGGTTTGGTTCTAGCGGAGTGGGTTTGGGTCTGGCGGAGTGGGTTTGGGTCTAGCCGAGTGGGTTTGGGTCTAGCCGAGTGGGTTTGGGTCTAGCTGAGTGGGTTTGGGTCTAGCCGAGTGTGTTTGGGTCTAGCCGAGTGGGTTTGGGTCTAGCCGAGTGGGTTTGGGTCTAGCCGAGTAGGTTTGGGTCTAGCGGAGTGGGTTTGGGTCTGGCCGAGTGGGTTTGGGTCTAGCGGAGTGGGTTTGGGTCTAGCCGAGTCCGTTTGGGTCTAGCCGAGTGGGTTTGGGACTAGCGGAGTGGGTTTGGGTCTAGCGGAGTGGGTTTGGTTCTAGCGGAGTGGGTTTGGGTCTAGCCGATTGGGTTTGGGTCTAGCTGAGTGGGTTTGGGTCTGGCGGAGTGTGTTTGGGTCTAGTGGAGTGGGTTTGGGTCTAGCCGAGTGGGTTTGAGTCTAGCCGAGTGGGTTTGGGTGTAGCTGAGTGGGTTTGGGTCTAGCCGAGTGGGTTTGGGTCTAGCCGAGTGGGTTTGGGTGTAGCCGAGTGGGTTTGGATCCTGCCGTGTGGGTTTGGTTCTAGCCGAGTGGGGTGGGTCTAGCCGAGTAGGTTTGGGACGAGCCCAGTGGGTTTGGGTCTAGCCGAGTGGGTTTGGGTCTAGCCGAGTGGTTTGGTTCAAGCCGAGTGTATTTGGGTCTGGCCGAGTGGGTTTGGGTCTAGCCAAGTGGTTTTGGGTCTAGCCGAGTGGGTTTGGGTCTAGCGGAGTGGGTTTGGGTGTACCCGAGTGGGTTTGGGTCCAGCCGAGTGGGTTTGGGTCTAGCCGAGTATGTTTGGGTCTGGCGGAGTGGGTTTGGGTCTAGTGGAGTGGGTTTGGGTCTAGCCGAGTGGGTTTGGGTCTAGCCGAGTGGGTTTGGGTGTAGCCGAGTGGGTTTGGGTCTAGCGGAGTGGGTTTGGGTGTAGCCGAGTGGGTTTGGGTGTATCCGAGTCGGTTTGGGTCTTGCCGAGTGGGTTTGGGTCTAGCCGAGTGGGTTTGGGTCTAGCGGAGTGGGTTTGGGTCTAGCGGAGTGGTTTGGGTCTGGCCGAGTGGGTTTGGGTCTAGCCGAGTGGCTTTGGGTCTAGCCGAGTGGATTTGGGTCTAGCCTAGTGGGTTCGGGTCTATCCGACTGGGTTTGGGTCTAGCCGAGTCTGTTTGGGTGTAGCCGAGTGGGTTTGGGTCTAGCGGAGTGGGTTTGGGTCTAGCCGAGTGGGTTTGGGTCTAGCCGAGTCCGTTTGGGTCTAGCCGAGTGAGTTTGGGACTAGCCGAGTGGTTTTGGGTCTAGCGGAGTGGGTTTGGTTCTAGCGGAGTGGGTTTGGGTCTAGCCGATTGGGTTTGGGTCTCGCCGAGTGGGTTTGGGTCTGGCGGAGTGGGTTTGGGTCTAGTGGAGTGGGTTTGGGTCTAGCCGAGTGGGTTTGGGTCTAGCCGAGTGGGTTTGGGTGTAGCCGAGTGGGTTTGGGTCTAGCCGAGTGGGTTTGTGTCTCGCCGAGTGGGTTTGGGTCTAGCCGAGTGGGTTTGGGTCTAGCCAAGTGGGTTTGGGTCTAGCGGAGTGTGTTTGGGTGTAGCCGATTGGGTTTGGGTCTAGCCGAGTGGGTTTGGGTCTAGCCGATTGGGTTTGGGTCTAGCTGAGTGGGTTTGGGTCTGGCGGAGTGTGTTTGGGTCTAGTGGAGTGGGTTTGGGTCTAGCCGAGTGGGTTTGAGTCTAGCCGAGTGGGTTTGGGTGTAGCTGAGTGGGTTTGGGTCTAGCCGAGTGGGTTTGGGTCTAGCCGAGTGGGTTTGGGTGTAGCCGAGTGGGTTTGGATCCTGCCGTGTGGGTTTGGTTCTAGCCGAGTGGGGTGGGTCTAGCCGAGTAGGTTTGGGACGAGCCCAGTGGGTTTGGGTCTAGCCGAGTGGGTTTGGGTCTAGCCGAGTGGTTTGGTTCAAGCCGAGTGTATTTGGGTCTGGCCGAGTGGGTTTGGGTCTAGCCAAGTGGTTTTGGGTCTAGCCGAGTGGGTTTGGGTCTAGCGGAGTGGGTTTGGGTGTACCCGAGTGGGTTTGGGTCCAGCCGAGTGGGTTTGGGTCTAGCCGAGTATGTTTGGGTCTGGCGGAGTGGGTTTGGGTCTAGTGGAGTGGGTTTGGGTCTAGCCGAGTGGGTTTGGGTCTAGCCGAGTGGGTTTGGGTGTAGCCGAGTGGGTTTGGGTCTAGCGGAGTGGGTTTGGGTGTAGCCGAGTGGGTTTGGGTGTATCCGAATCGGTTTGGGTCTTGCCGAGTGGGTTTGGGTCTAGCCGAGTGGGTTTGGGTCTAGCGGAGTGGGTTTGGGTCTAGCGGAGTGGTTTGGGTCTGGCCGAGTGGGTTTGGGTCTAGCCGAGTGGCTTTGGGTCTAGCCGAGTGGATTTGGGTCTAGCCTAGTGGGTTCGGGTCTATCCGACTGGGTTTGGGTCTAGCCGAGTATGTTTGGGTGTAGCCGAGTGGGTTTGGGTCTAGCGGAGTGGGTTTGGGTCTAGCCGAGTGGGTTTGGGTCTAGCCGAGTCCGTTTGGGTCTAGCCGAGTGAGTTTGGGACTAGCCGAGTGGTTTTGGGTCTAGCGGAGTGGGTTTGGTTCTAGCGGAGTGGGTTTGGGTCTAGCCGATTGGGTTTGGGTCTCGCCGAGTGGGTTTGGGTCTGGCGGAGTGGGTTTGGGTCTAGTGGAGTGGGTTTGGGTCTAGCCGAGTGGGTTTGGGTCTAGCCGAGTGGGTTTGGGTGTAGCCGAGTGGGTTTGGGTCTAGCCGAGTGGGTTTGTGTCTCGCCGAGTGGGTTTGGGTCTAGCCGAGTGGGTTTGGGTCTAGCCAAGTGGGTTTGGGTCTAGCGGAGTGTGTTTGGGTGTAGCCGATTGGGTTTGGGTCTAGCCGAGTGGGTTTGGGTCTAGCAGAGTGGGTTTGGGTCTAGCTGAGTGGGTTTGGGTCTAGCCGAGTGTGTTTGGGTCTAGCCGAGTGGGTTTGGGTCTAGCCGAGTGGGTTTGGGTCTAGCCGAGTAGATTTGGGTCTAGCGGAGTGGGTTTGGGTCTGGCCGAGTGGGTTTGGGTCTAGCGGAGTGGGTTTGGGTCTAGCCGAGTCCGTTTGGGTCTAGCCGAGTGGGTTTGGGACTAGCGGAGTGGGTTTGGGTCTAGCGGAGTGGGTTTGGTTCTAGCGGAGTGGGTTTGGGTCTAGCCGATTGGGTTTGGGTCTAGCTGAGTGGGTTTGGGTCTGGCGGAGTGGGTTTGGGTCTAGTGGAGTGGGTTTGGGTCTAGCCGAGTGGGTTTGAGTCTAGCCGAGTGGGTTTGGGTGTAGCTGAGTGGGTTTGGGTCTAGCCGAGTGGGTTTGGGTCTAGCCGAGTGGGTTTGGGTGTAGCCGAGTGGGTTTGGATCCTGCCGTGTGGGTTTGGTTCTAGCCGAGTGGGGTGGGTCTAGCCGAGTAGGTTTGGGACGAGCCGAGTGGGTTTGGGTCTAGCCGAGTGGGTTTGGGTCTAGCCGAGTGGTTTGGTTCAAGCCAAGTGTATTTGGGTCTGGCCGAGTGGGTTTGGGTCTAGCCAAGTGGTTTTGGGTCTAGCCGAGTGGGTTTGGGTCTAGCGGAGTGGGTTTGGGTGTACCCGAGTGGGTTTGGGTCCAGCCGAGTGGGTTTGGGTCTAGCCGAGTATGTTTGGGTCTGGCGGAGTGGGTTTGGGTCTAGTGGAGTGGGTTTGGTTCTAGCCGAGTGGGTTTGGGTGTAGCCGAGTGGGTTTGGGTGTAGCCGAATGGGTTTGGGTCTAGCGGAGTGGGTTTGGGTGTAGCCGAGTGGGTTTGGGTCTATCCGAATCGGTTTGGGTCTTGCCGAGTGGGTTTGGGTCTAGCCGAGTGGGTTTGGGTCTAGCGGAGTGGGTTTGGGTCTAGCGGAGTGGTTTGGGTCTGGCCGAGTGGGTTTGGGTCTAGCCGAGTGGGTTTGGGTCTAGCCGAGTGGATTTGGGTCTAGCCTAGTGGGTTCGGGTCTATCCGACTGGGTTTGGGTCTGGCCGAGTCCGTTTGGGTCTAGCCGAGTGGGTTTGGGTCTAGCGGAGTGGGTTTGGGTCTCGCCGAGTGGGTTTGGGTCTAGCCGAGTCCGTTTGGGTCTAGCCGAGTGAGTTTGGGACTAGCCGAGTGGTTTTGGGTCTTGCGGAGTGGGTTTGGTTCCAGCGGAGTTGGTTTGGGTCTAGCCGATTGGGTTTGGGTCTCGCCGAGTGGGTTTGGGTCTGGCGGAGTGGGTTTGGGTCTAGTGGAGTGGGTTTGGGTCTAGCCGAGTGGGTTTGGGTCTAGCCGTGTGGGTTTGGGTGTAGCCGAGTGGGTTTGGGTCTAGCCGAGTGGGTTTGTGTCTAGCCGAGTGGGTTTGGGTGTACCCGAGTGGGTTTGGGTCCAGCCGAGTGGGTTTGGGTCTAGCCGAGTATGTTTGGGTCTAGCCGAGTGGGTTTGGGTCTAGCCGAGTGGTTTGGTTCAAGCCGAGTGTATTTGGGTCTGGCCGAGTGGGTTTGGGTCTAGCCAAGTGGTTTTGGGTCTAGCCGAGTGGGTTTGGGTCTAGCGGAGTGGGTTTGGGTGTACCCGAGTGGGTTTGGGTCCAGCCGAGTGGGTTTGGGTCTAGCCGAGTATGTTTGGGTCTGGCGGAGTGGGTTTGGGTCTAGTGGAGTGGGTTTGGTTCTAGCCGAGTGGGTTTGGGTCTAGCCGAGTGGGTTTGGGTGTAGCCGAATGGGTTTGGGTCTAGCGGAGTGGGTTTGGGTGTAGCCGAGTGGGTTTGGGTCTATCCGAATCGGTTTGGGTCTTGCCGAGTGGGTTTGGGTCTAGCCGAGTGGGTTTGGGTCTAGCGGAGTGGGTTTGGGTCTAGCGGAGTGGTTTGGGTCTGGCCGAGTGGGTTTGGGTCTAGCCGAGTGGGTTTGGGTCTAGCCGAGTGGATTTGGGTCTAGCCTAGTGGGTTCGGGTCTATCCGACTGGGTTTGGGTCTGGCCGAGTCCGTTTGGGTCTAGCCGAGTGGGTTTGGGTCTAGCGGAGTGGGTTTGGGTCTAGCCGAGTGGGTTTGGGTCTAGCCGAGTCCGTTTGGGTCTAGCCGAGTGAGTTTGGGACTAGCCGAGTGGTTTTGGGTCTTGCGGAGTGGGTTTGGTTCCAGCGGAGTTGGTTTGGGTCTAGCCGATTGGGTTTGGGTCTCGCCGAGTGGGTTTGGGTCTGGCGGAGTGGGTTTGGGTCTAGTGGAGTGGGTTTGGGTCTAGCCGAGTGGGTTTGGGTCTAGCCGAGTGGGTTTGGGTGTAGCCGAGTGGGTTTGGGTCTAGCCGAGTGGGTTTGTGTCTAGCCGAGTGGGTTTGGGTGTACCCGAGTGGGTTTGGGTCCAGCCGAGTGGGTTTGGGTCTAGCCGAGTATGTTTGGGTCTAGCCGAGTCGGTTTGGGTCTAGCCGAGTGGGTTTGGGTGTAGCCGAGTGGGTTTGGATCCTGCTTGTGGGTTTGGTTCTAGCCGAGTGGGGTGGGTCTAGCCGAGTAGGTTTGGGACGAGCCGAGTGGGTTTGGGTCTAGCCGAGTGGGTTTGGGCCTAGCCGAGTGGTTTGGTTCAAGCCGAGTGTATTTGGGTCTGGCCGAGTGGGTTTGGGTCTAGCCAAATGGTTTTGGGTCTAGCCGAGTGGGTTTGGGTCTAGCGGAGTGGATTTGGGTGTACCCGAGTGGGTTTGGGTCCAGCCGAGTGGGTTTGGGTCTAGCCGAGTATGTTTGGGTCTAGCGGAGTGGGTTTGGGTCTAGCCGAGTGGGTTTGGGTCTAGCTGAGTGGGTTTGGGTCTAGCCGAGTGGGTTTGGGTCTAGCCTAGTGGGTGTGGGTCTGTCCGAGTGGGTTTGGGTCTAGCAGAGTCCGTTTGGGTCTAGCCGAGTGGGTTTGGGTCTAGCCGAGTGGTTTTGGTTCAAGCCGAGTGTATTTGGGTCTAGCCGAGTGGGTTTGGGTCTAGCCAAGTGGCTTTGGGTCTAGCCGAGTGGGTTTGGGTCTAGCGGAGTGGGTTTGGGTGTAGCCGAGTGGGTTTGGGACCAGCCGAGTGGGTTTGTGTCTAGCCGAGTATGTTTGGGTGTAGCCGAGTGGGTTTGGGTCTAGCCGAGTGGGTTTGGGTCTAGCCTAGTGGGTTTGGGTCTAGCACAGTGGGTTTGGGTCTAGCGGAGTGGGATTGGGTGTACCCGCGTGGGTTTGGGTCCAGCCGAGTGGGTTTGGGTCTAGCCGAGTGGGATTGGGTCTAGCCGAGTGGGTTTTGGTCCAGCCGAGTGTGTTTGGGTCTCGTCGAGTGGGATTGGGACTAGCTGAGTGGGTTTGGGTCTAGCCGAGTGGGTTTGGGTTTGGCCGAGTGGGTTTGGGTGTAGCCGAGTGGGTTTGGGTCTAGCCGAATCGGTTTGGGTCTAGCCGAGTGGGTTTTGGTCTGGCAGAGTGGGTTTGGGTCTAGCGGAGTGGGTTTGGGTCTAGCAGAGTAGGTTTGGGTTTAGCCGACTGGGTTTGGGTCGAGCCGATTGGGTTTGGGTCTAGCCGAGTGGGTTTGGGACTTGCCGAGCTGGTTTGGGTCTAGCCAAGTGGGTTTGGGTCTATCCCAGTGGGTTTGGGTCTAGCCGAGTGGATTTGGGTCTAGCCGCGTGGGTTTGGGTTTGGCCGAGGGGGTTTGGGTCTAGCCGAGTGGGTTTGGGTCTAGCCGAGTGGGCTTGGGTCTGGCCGAGTGGGTTTGGGTCTAGCCATTTGGGTTTTGGTCTAGCCGAGTGGGTTTCGGTCTAGTGGAGTGGGTTTGGGTCTAGCTGAGTGGGTTTGGGTCTAGCCGAGTGGGTTTGGGTCTAGCCGAGTGGGTTTGGGTCCAGCCGAGTGTGTTTGGGTCTAGTCGAGTGGGTTTGGGACCAGCTGAGTGGGTTTGGGTCTAGCCGTGTGGGTTTGGGTCTAGCCGAGTGGGTTTGGGTTTGGCCGAGTGGGTTTGGGTGTAGCCGAGTGGGTTTGGGTCTAGCCGAATCAGTTTGGGTCTAGCCGAGTGGGTTTTGGTCTGGCAGAGTGGGTTTGGGTCTAGCGGAGTGGGTTTGGGTCTAGCAGAGTAGGTTTGGGTTTAGCCGACTGGGTTTGGGTCGAGCCGATTGGGTTTGGGTCTAGCCGAGTGGGTTTGGGACTTGCCGAGTGGGTTTGGGTCCAGCCGAGTGTGTTTGGGTCTAGTCGAGTGGGTTTGGGACTAGCTGAGTGGGTTTGGGTCTAGCCGAGTGGGTTTGGGTCTAGCCGAGTGGGTTTGGGTTTGGCCGAGTGGGTTTGGGTGTAGCCGAGTGGGTTTGGGTCTAGCCGAATGAGTTTGGGTCTAGCCGAGTGGGTTTTGGTCTGGCAGAGTGGGTTTGGGTCTAGCGGAGTGGGTTTGGGTCTAGCAGAGTAGGTTTGGGTTTAGCCGACTGGGTTTGGGTCGAGCCGATTGGGTTTGGGTCTAGCCGAGTGGGTTTGGGACTTGCCGAGTGGGTTTGGGTCTAGCCAAGTGGGTTTGGGTCTATCCGAGTGGGTTTGGGTCTAGCTGAGTGGGTTTGGGTCTAGCCGCGTGGGTTTGGGTTTGGCCGAGTGGGTTTGGGTCCAGCCGAGTGGGTTTGGGTCTAGCCGAGTGGGCTTGGGTCTAGCCGAGTGGGTTTGGGTCTAGCCGAGTGGGTTTTGGTCTAGCCGAGTGGGTTTCGGTCTAGCGGAGTGGGTTTGGGTCTAGCTGAGTGGGTTTGGGTCTAGCCGAGTGGGTTTGTGTCTAGCCGAGTGGGTTTGGGTCTAGCCAAGTGGGTTTGGGTCTAGCCGAGTGGGTTTCGGTGTAGTCGAGTGGGTTTGGGTTTAGCCGAGTGGGTGTGGGTCTAGCCGAGTGGGTTTGGGTCTAGCCGAGTTGGTTTGGGTCCAGCCGAGTGGGTTTGGTTCTAGCCGAGGGGGTTTGGGTCAAGCCGATTGTGTTTGGGTCTAGCCGAGTGGGTTTTGGTCTAGCCGTGTGGGTTTGGGTCTAGCCGAGTGGGTTTGGTTCTAGCCGAGTGGATTTGGGTCTATCCGAGTGGGGTTGGGTCTATCCGAGTGGTTTTGGGTCTAGCCGAGTGGGTTTGGGTCTAGCGGAGTGGGTTTGGGTGTAGCCGAGTGGGTTTGGGTCTAGCCGAATCGGTTTGGGTCTAGCCGATTGGGTTTGGGTCTCGCTGAGTGGGTTTGGGTCTGGCGGAGTGGGTTTGGGTCTAGTGGAGTGGGTTTGGGTCTAGCCGAGTGGGTTTGAGTCTATCCGAGTGGGTTTGGGTGTAGCTGAGTGGGTTTGGGTCTAGCCGAGTGGGTTTGGATCTAGCCGAGAGGGTTTGGGTGTAGCCGAGTGGGTTTGGATCTAGCCGTGTGGGTTTGGTTCTAGCCGAGTGGGGTTGGGTCTAGCCCAGTGGGTTTGGGACGGGCCGAGTGGGTTTGGGTCTAGCCGAGTGGGTTTGGGTCTAGCCGATTGGTTTTGGTTCAAGCCGAGTGTATTTGGGCCTAGCCGAGTGGCTTTGGGACTAGCCGAGTGGGTTTGGGTCTAGCCGAGTGGGTTTGGGTCTAGCCGAGTGGTTTTGGTTCAAGCCGAGTGTATTTGGGTCTAGCCGAGTGGGTTTGGGTCTAGCCAAGTGGTTTTGGGTCTAGCCGAGTGGGTTTGGGTCTAGCGGAGTGGGTTTGGGTGTAGCCGAGTGGGTTTGGGTCCAGCCGAGTGGGTTTGGGTCTAGCCGAGTATGTTTGGGTGTAGCCGAGTGGGTTTGGGTCTAGCCGAGTGGGTTTGCATCTAGCGGAGTGGGTTTGGGTCTAGCAGAGTAGGTTTGGGTTTAGCCGACTGGCTTTGGGTCGAGCCGATTGGGTTTGGGTCTAGCCGAGTGGGTTTGGGACTTGCCGTGTGGGTTTGGGTCTAGCCAAATGGGTTTGGGTCTAGCCGAGTGGGTTTGGGTCTAGCCGAGTGGGTTTGGGTCTAGCCGAGTGGGTTTGGGTTTGGCCGAGTGGGTTTGGGTCTAGCCGAGTGGGTTTGGGTCTAGCCGAGTGGGCTTGGGTCTAGCCGAGTGTGTTTGGGTCTAGCCGAGTGGGTTTTGGTCTAGCCGAGTGGGTTTCGGTCTAGCGGAGTGGGTTTGGGTCTAGCTGAGTGGGTTTGGGTCTAGCCGAGTGGGTTTGGGTCTAGCCGAGTGGGTTTGGGTCTAGCCAAGTGGGTTTGGGTCTAGCCGAGTGGGTTTCGGTGTAGCCGAGTGGGTTTGGGTTTAGCCGAGTGGGTGTGGGTCTAGCCGAGTGGGTTTGGGTCTAGCCGAGTTGGTTTGGGTCTAGCCGAGTGGGTTTGGTTCTAGCCGAGGGGGTTTGGGTCAAGCAGATTGTGTTTGGGTCTAGCCGAGTGGGTTTTGGTCTAGCCGAGTGGGTTTGGGTCTAGCCGAGTGGGTTTGGTTCTAGCCGAGTGGATTTGGGTCCATCCGAGTGGGTTTGGGTCTAGCCGAGTGGTTTTGGGTCTAGCCGAGTGGGTTTGGGTCTAGCGGAGTGGGTTTGGGTGTAGCCGAGTGGGTTTGGGTCTAGCCGAATCGGTTTGGGTCCAGCCGATTGGGTTTGGGTCTCGCTGAGTGGGTTTGGGTCTGGCGGAGTGGGTTTGGGTCTAGTGGAGTGGGTTTGGGTCTAGCCGAGTGGGTTTGGGTCTAGCCGAGTGGGTTTGGGTGTAGCCGAGTGGGTTTGGGTCTAGCCGAGTGGGATGTGTCTCGCCGAGTGGGTTTGGGTCTAGCCGAGTGGGTTTGGCTCTAGCCGAGTGGGTTTGGGTCTAGCTGAGTGGGTTTTGGTCTAGCCGAGTGTGTTTGGGTGTAGCCGATTGGGTTTACGTCTAGCCGAGTGGGTTTGGGTCTAGCGGAGTGGGTTTGGGTGTAGCCGAGTGGGTTTGGGTCTAGCCGAGTGGGTTTGGGTCTAGACGAGTAGGTTTGGGTCTAGCCGAGTGGGTTTCGGTCTGGCCGAGAGGGTTTGGGTCTAGCGGAGTGGATTTCGTTCTAGCCGAGTCCGTTTGGGTCTAGCCGAGTGGGTTTGGGACTAGCGGAGTGGGTTTGGGTCTAGCGGAGTGGGTTTGGTTCTAGCGGAGTGGGTTTGGGTCTACCCGATTGGGTTTGGGTCTAGCCGAGAGGGTTTGGGTCTGGCGGAGTGGGTTTGGGTCTATTGGAGTGGGTTTGGGTCTAGCCGAGTGGGTTTGAGTCTATCCGAGTGGGTTTGGGTGTTGCTGAGTGGGTTTGGGTCTAGCCGAGTGGGTTTGGGTCTAGCCGAGAGGGTTTGGGTGTAGCCGAGTGGGTTTGGATCTAGCCGTGTGGGTTTGGTTCTAGCCGAGGGGGGTTGGGTCTAGCCGAGTGGGTTTGGGACGAGCCGAGTGGGTTTGGGTCTAGCCGAGTGGGTTTGGGTCTATTGGAGTGGGGTTGGGTCTAGCCGAGTGGGTTTGAGTCTATCCGAGTGGGTTTGGGTGTTGCTGAGTGGGTTTGGGTCTAGCCGAGTGGGTTTGGGTCTAGCCGAGAGGGTTTGGGTGTAGCCGAGTGGGTTTGGATCTAGCCGTGTGGGTTTGGTTCTAGCCGAGGGGGGTTGGGTCTAGCCGAGTGGGTTTGGGACGAGCCGAGTGGGTTTGGGTCTAGCCGAGTGGGTTTGGGTCTAGCCGAGTGGTTTTGGTTCAAGCCGAGTGGGTTTGGGTTTGGCCGAGTGGGTTTGGGTGTAGCCGAGTGGGTTTGGGTCTAGCCGAATCGGTTTGGGTCCAGCCGAATGGGTTTTGGTCTGGCAGAGTGGGTTTGGGTCTCGCGGAGTGGGTTTGGGTCTAGCAGAGTAGGTTTGGGTTTAGCCGACTGGGTTTGGGTCGAGCCGATTGGGTTTGGGTCTAGCCGAGTGGGTTTGGGACTTGCCGAGTGGGTTTGGGTCTAGCCGAGTGGGTTTGGATCTAGCCGAGTGGGTTTGGGTCTAGCCGAGTGGGTTTGGGTCTAGCCGAGTGGGTTTGGGTTTGGCCGAGTGGGTTTGGGTCTAGCCGAGTGGGTTTCGGTCTAGCCGAGTGGGCTTGGGTCTAGCCGAGTGTGTTTGGGTCTAGCCGAGTGGGTTTGGGTCTAGCCGAGTGGGTTTCGGTCTAGCGGAGTGGGTTTGGGTCTAGCTGAGTGGGTTTGGGTCTAGCCGAGTGGGTTTGGGTCTAGCCGAGTGGGTTTGGGTCTAGCCAAGTGGGTTTGGGTCTAGCCGAGTGGGTTTCGGTGTAGCCGAGTGGGTTTGGGTTTAGCCGATTGGGTGTGGGTCTAGCCGAGTGGGTTTGGGTCTAGCCGAGTTGGATTGGGTCTAGCCGAGTGGATTTGGTTCTAGCCGAGGGGGTTTGGGTCAAGCAGATTGTGTTTGGGTCCAGCCGAGTGGGTTTTGGTCTAGCCGAGTGGGTTTGGGTCTAGCCGAGTGGGTTTGGTTCCAGCCGAGTGGATTTGGGTCTATCCGAGTGGGTTTGGGTCTAGCCGAGTGGTTTTGGGTCTAGCCGAGTGGGTTTGGGTCTAGCGGAGTGGGTTTGGGTGTAGCCGAGTGGGTTTGGGTCTAGCCGAATTGGTTTGGGTCTAGCCGATTGGGTTTGGGTCTCGCTGAGTGGGTTTGGGTCTGGCGGAGTGGGTTTGGGTCTAGCCGAGTGTGTTTGGGTCTAGCCGATTGGGTTTGGGTCTTGCCGAGTGGGTTTGGGTGTAGCTGAGTGGGTTTGGGTCTAGCCGAGTGGGATGTGTCTAGCCGAGTGGGTTTGGGTCTAGCCGAGTGGGTTTGGCTCCAGCCGAGTAGGTTTCGGTCTGGCCGAGTGGTTTGGGTCTAGCGGAGTGGATTTGGTTCTAGCCGAGTCCGTTTGGGTCTAGCCGAGTGGGTTTGGGACTAGCGGAGTGGGTTTGGGTCTAGCGGAGTGGGTTTGGTTCTAGCGGAGTGGGTTTGGGTCTGGCCGAGTGGATTTGGGTCTAGCCGCGTGGGTTTGGGTTTGGCCGAGGGGGTTTGGGTCTAGCCGAGTGGGTTTGGGTCTAGCCGAGTGGGCTTGGTTCTGGCCGAGTGGGTTTGGGTCTAGCCAAGTGGGTTTTGGTCTAGCCGAGTGGGTTTCGGTCTAGCGGAGTGGGTTTGGGTCTAGCTGAGTGGGTTTGGGTCTAGCCGAGTGGGTTTGGGTCTAGCCGAGTGGGTTTTGGTCCAGCCGAGTGTGTTTGGGTCTCGTCGAGTGGGATTGGGACTAGCTGAGTGGGTTTGGGTCTAGCCGAGTGGGTTTGGGTTTGGCCGAGTGGGTTTGGGTGTAGCCGAGTGGGTTTGGGTCTAGCCGAATCGCTTTGGGTCTAGCCGAGTGGGTTTTGGTCTGGCAGAGTGGGTTTGGGTCTAGCGGAGTGGGTTTGGGTCTAGCAGAGTAGGTTTGGGTTTAGCCGACTGGGTTTGGGTCGAGCCGATTGGGTTTGGGTCTAGCCGAGTGGGTTTGGGACTTGCCGAGTGGTTTTGGTTCAAGCCGAGTGTATTTGGGTCTAGCCGAGTGGGTTTGGGTCTAGCCAAGTGGTTTTGGGTCTAGCCGAGTGGGTTTGGGTCTAGCGGAGTGGGTTTGGGTGTAGCCGAGTGGGTTTGGGTCCAGCCGAGTGGGTTTGGGTCTAGCCGAGTATGTTTGGGTGTAGCCGAGTGGGTTTGGGTCTAGCCGAGTGGGTTTGCATCTAGCGGAGTGGGTTTGGGTCTAGCAGAGTAGGTTTGGGTTTAGCCGACTGGCTTTGGGTCGAGCCGCTTGGGTTTGGGTCTAGCCGAGTGGGTTTGGGACTTGCCGTGTGGGTTTGGGTCTAGCCAAATGGGTTTGGGTCTAGCCGAGTGGGTTTGGGTCTAGCCGAGTGGGTTTGGGTCTAGCCGAGTGGGTTTGGGTTTGGCCGAGTGGGTTTGGGTCTAGCCGAGTGGGTTTGGGTCTAGCCGAGTGGGCTTGGGTCTAGCCGAGTGTGTTTGGGTCTAGCCGAGTGGGTTTTGGTCTAGCCGAGTGGGTTTCGGTCTAGCGGAGTGGGTTTGGGTCTAGCTGAGTGGGTTTGGGTCTAGCCGAGTGGGTTTGGGTCTAGCCGAGTGGGTTTGGGTCTAGCCAAGTGGGTTTGGGTCTAGCCGAGTGGGTTTCGGTGTAGCCGAGTGGGTTTGGGTTTAGCCGAGTGGGTGTGGGTCTAGCCGAGTGGGTTTGGGTCTAGCCGAGTTGGTTTGGGTCTAGCCGAGTGGGTTTGGTTCTAGCCGAGGGGGTTTGGGTCAAGCAGATTGTGTTTGGGTCTAGCCGAGTGGGTTTTGGTCTAGCCGAGTGGGTTTGGGTCTAGCCGAGTGGGTTTGGTTCTAGCCGAGTGGATTTGGGTCCATCCGAGTGGGTTTGGGTCTAGCCGAGTGGTTTTGGGTCTAGCCGAGTGGGTTTGGGTCTAGCGGAGTGGGTTTGGGTGTAGCCGAGTGGGTTTGGGTCTAGCCGAATCGGTTTGGGTCCAGCCGATTGGGTTTGGGTCTCGCTGAGTGGGTTTGGGTCTGGCGGAGTGGGTTTGGGTCTAGTGGAGTGGGTTTGGGTCTAGCCGAGTGGGTTTGGGTCTAGCCGAGTGGGTTTGGGTGTAGCCGAGTGGGTTTGGGTCTAGCCGAGTGGGATGTGTCTCGCCGAGTGGGTTTGGGTCTAGCCGAGTGGGTTTGGCTCTAGCCGAGTGGGTTTGGGTCTAGCTGAGTGGGTTTGGGTCTAGCCGAGTGTGTTTGGGTGTAGCCGATTGGGTTTACGTCTAGCCGAGTGGGTTTGGGTCTAGCGGAGTGGGTTTGGGTGTAGCCGAGTGGGTTTGGGTCTAGCCGAGTGGGTTTGGGTCTAGACGAGTAGGTTTGGGTCTAGCCGAGTGGGTTTCGGTCTGGCCGAGAGGGTTTGGGTCTAGCGGAGTGGATTTCGTTCTAGCCGAGTCCGTTTGGGTCTAGCCGAGTGGGTTTGGGACTAGCGGAGTGGGTTTGGGTCTAGCGGAGTGGGTTTGGTTCTAGCGGAGTGGGTTTGGGTCTACCCGATTGGGTTTGGGTCTAGCCGAGAGGGTTTGGGTCTGGCGGAGTGGGTTTGGGTCTATTGGAGTGGGTTTGGGTCTAGCCGAGTGGGTTTGAGTCTATCCGAGTGGGTTTGGGTGTTGCTGAGTGGGTTTGGGTCTAGCCGAGTGGGTTTGGGTCTAGCCGAGAGGGTTTGGGTGTAGCCGAGTGGGTTTGGATCTAGCCGTGTGGGTTTGGTTCTAGCCGAGGGGGGTTGGGTCTAGCCGAGTGGGATGTGTCTCGCCGAGTGGGTTTGGGTCTAGCCGAGTGGGTTTGGCTCTAGCCGAGTGGGTTTGGGTCTAGCTGAGTGGGTTTGGGTCTAGCCGAGTGTGTTTGGGTGTAGCCGATTGGGTTTACGTCTAGCCGAGTGGGTTTGGGTCTAGCGGAGTGGGTTTGGGTGTAGCCGAGTGGGTTTGGGTCTAGCCGAGTGGGTTTGGGTCTAGACGAGTAGGTTTGGGTCTAGCCGAGTGGGTTTCGGTCTGGCCGAGAGGGTTTGTGTCTAGCGGAGTGGATTTCGTTCTAGCCGAGTCCGTTTGGGTCTAGCCGAGTGGGTTTGGGACTAGCGGAGTGGGTTTGGGTCTAGCGGAGTGGGTTTGGTTCTAGCGGAGTGGGTTTAGGTCTACCCGATTGGGTTTGGGTCTAGCCGAGAGGGTTTGGGTCTGGCGGAGTGGGTTTGGGTCTATTGGAGTGGGTTTGGGTCTAGCCGAGTGGGTTTGAGTCTATCCGAGTGGGTTTGGGTGTTGCTGAGTGGGTTTGGGTCTAGCCGAGTGGGTTTGGGTCTAGCCGAGAGGGTTTGGGTGTAGCCGAGTGGGTTTGGATCTAGCCGTGTGGGTTTGGTTCTAGCCGAGGGGGGTTGGGTGTAGCCGAGTGGGTTTGGGACGAGCCGAGTGGGTTTGGGTCTAGCCGAGTGGGTTTGGGTCTATTGGAGTGGGGTTGGGTCTAGCCGAGTGGGTTTGAGTCTATCCGAGTGGGTTTGGGTGTTGCTGAGTGGGTTTGGGTCTAGCCGAGTGGGTTTGGGTCTAGCCGAGAGGGTTTGGGTGTAGCCGAGTGGGTTTGGATCTAGCCGTGTGGGTTTGGTTCTAGCCGAGGGGGGTTGGGTCTAGCCGAGTGGGTTTGGGACGAGCCGAGTGGGTTTGGGTCTAGCCGAGTGGATTTGGGTCTAGCCGAGTGGTTTTGGTTCAAGCCGAGTGGGTTTGGGTTTGGCCGAGTGGGTTTGGGTGTAGCCGAGTGGGTTTGGGTCTAGCCGAATCGGTTTGGGTCTAGCCGAATGGGTTTTGGTCTGGCAGAGTGGGTTTGGGTCTCGCGGAGTGGGTTTGGGTCTAGCAGAGTAGGTTTGGGTTTAGCCGACTGGGTTTGGGTCGAGCCGATTGGGTTTGGGTCTAGCCGAGTGGGTTTGGGACTTGCCGAGTGGGTTTGGGTCTAGCCGAGTGGGTTTGGGTCTAGCCGAGTGGGTTTGGGTCTAGCCGAGTGGGTTTGGGTCTAGCCGAGTGGGTTTGGGTTTGGCCGAGTGGGTTTGGGTCTAGCCGAGTGGGTTTCGGTCTAGCCGAGTGGGCTTGGGTCTAGCCGAGTGTGTTTGGGTCTAGCCGAGTGGGTTTGGGTCTAGCCGAGTGGGTTTCGGTCTAGCGGAGTGGGTTTGGGTCTAGCTGAGTGGGTTTGGGTCTAGCCGAGTGGGTTTGGGTCTAGCCGAGTGGGTTTGGGTCTAGCCAAGTGGGTTTGGGTCTAGCCGAGTGGGTTTCGGTGTAGCCGAGTGGGTTTGGGTTTAGCCGATTGGGTGTGGGTCTAGCCGAGTGGGTTTGGGTCTAGCCGAGTTGAATTGGGTCTAGCCGAGTGGATTTGGTTCTAGCCGAGGGGGTTTGGGTCAAGCAGATTGTGTTTGGGTCCAGCCGAGTGGGTTTTGGTCTAGCCGAGTGGGTTTGGGTCTAGCCGAGTGGGTTTGGTTCCAGCCGAGTGGATTTGGGTCTATCCGAGTGGGTTTGGGTCTAGCCGAGTGGTTTTGGGTCTAGCCGAGTGGGTTTGGGTCTAGCGGAGTGGGTTTGGGTGTAGCCGAGTGGGTTTGGGTCTAGCCGAATTGGTTTGGGTCTAGCCGATTGGGTTTGGGTCTCGCTGAGTGGGTTTGGGTCTGGCGGAGTGGGTTTGAGTCTAGCCGAGTGTGTTTGGGTCTAGCCGATTGGGTTTGGGTCTTGCCGAGTGGGTTTGGGTGTAGCTGAGTGGGTTTGGGTCTAGCCGAGTGGGATGTGTCTAGCCGAGTGGGTTTGGGTCTAGCCGAGTGGGTTTAGCTCCAGCCGAGTAGGTTTCGGTCTGGCCGAGTGGTTTGGGTCTAGCGGAGTGGATTTGGTTCTAGCCGAGTCCGTTTGGGTCTAGCCGAGTGGGTTTGGGACTAGCGGAGTGGGTTTGGGTCTAGCGGAGTGGGTTTGGTTCTAGCGGAGTGGGTTTGGGTCTGGCCGAGTGGATTTGGGTCTAGCCGCGTGGGTTTGGGTTTGGCCGAGGGGGTTTGGGTCTAGCCGAGTGGGTTTGGGTCTAGCCGAGTGGGCTTGGGTCTGGCCGAGTGGGTTTGGGTCTAGCCAAGTGGGTTTTGGTCTAGCCGAGTGGGTTTCGGTCTAGCGGAGTGGGTTTGGGTCTAGCTGAGTGGGTTTGGGTCTAGCCGAGTGGGTTTGGGTCTAGCCGAGTGGGTTTTGGTCCAGCCGAGTGTGTTTGGGTCTCGTCGAGTGGGATTGGGACTAGCTGAGTGGGTTTGGGTCTAGCCGAGTGGGTTTGGGTTTGGCCGAGTGGGTTTGGGTGTAGCCGAGTGGGTTTGGGTCTAGCCGAATCGGTTTGGGTCTAGCCGAGTGGGTTTTGGTCTGGCAGAGTGGGTTTTGGTCTAGCGGAGTGGGTTTGGGTCTAGCAGAGTAGGTTTGGGTTTAGCCGACTGGGTTTGGGTCGAGCCGATTGGGTTTGGGTCTAGCCGAGTGGGTTTGGGACTTGCCGAGTGGGTTTGGGTCTAGCCAAGTGGGTTTGGGTCTATCCGAGTGGATTTGGGTCTAGCCGCGTCGGTTTGGGTTTGGCCGAGGGGGTTTGGGTCTAGCCGAGTGGGTTTGGGTCTAGCCGCGTGGGCTTGGGTCTGGCCGAGTGGGTTTGGGTCTAGCCAAGTGGGTTTTGGTCTAGCCGAGTGGGTTTCGGTCTAGCGGAGTGGGTTTGGGTCTAGCTGAGTGGGTTTGGGTCTGGCCGAGTGGGTTTGGGTCTAGCCGAGTGGGTTTGGGTCCAGCCGAGTGTGTTTGGGTCTAGTCGAGTGGGTTTGGGACCAGCTGAGTGGGTTTGGGTCTAGCCGAGTGGGTTTGGGTCTAGCCGAGTGGGTTTGGGTTTGGCCGAGTGGGTTTGGGTGTAGCCGAGTGGGTTTGGGTCTAGCCGAATCAGTTTGGGTCTAGCCGAGTGGGTTTTGGTCTGGCAGAGTGGGTTTGGGTCTAGCGGAGTGGGTTTGGGTCTAGCAGAGTAGGTTTGGGTTCAGGCGACTGGGTTTGGGTCGAGCCGATTGGGTTTGGGTCTGGCCGAGTGGGTTTGGGACTTGCCGAGTGGGTTTGGGTCCAGCCGAGTGTGTTTGGGTCTAGTCGAGTGGGTTTGGGACTAGCTGAGTGGGTTTGGGTCTAGCCGAGTGGGTTTGGGTCTAGCCGAGTGGGTTTGGGTTTGGCCGAGGGGGTTTGGGTCTAGCCGAGTGGGTTTGGGTCTAGCCGAGTGGGCTTGGGTCTGGCCGAGTGGGTTTGGGTCTAGCCAAGTGGGTTTTGGTCTAGCCGAGTGGGTTTCGGTCTAGCGGAGTGGGTTTGGGTCTAGCTGAGTGGGTTTGGGTCTAGCCGAGTGGGTTTGGGTCTAGCCGAGTGGGTTTTGGTCCAGCCGAGTGTGTTTGGGTCTCGTCGAGTGGGATTGGGACTAGCTGAGTGGGTTTGGGTCTAGCCGAGTGGGTTTGGGTTTGGCCGAGTGGGTTTGGGTGTAGCCGAGTGGGTTTGGGTCTAGCCGAATCGGTTTGGGTCTAGCCGAGTGGGTTTTGGTCTGGCAGAGTGGGTTTGGGTTTAGCGGAGTGGGTTTGGGTCTAGCAGAGTAGGTTTGGGTTTAGCCGACTGGGTTTGGGTCGAGCCGATTGGGTTTGGGTCTAGCCGAGTGGGTTTGGGACTTGCCGAGTGGGTTTGGGTCTAGCCAAGTGGGTTTGGGTCTATCCGAGTGGATTTGGGTCTAGCCGCGTCGGTTTGGGTTTGGCCGAGGGGGTTTGGGTCTAGCCGAGTGGGTTTGGGTCTAGCCGCGTGGGCTTGGGTCTGGCCGAGTGGGTTTGGGTCTAGCCAAGTGGGTTTTGGTCTAGCCGAGTGGGTTTCGGTCTAGCGGAGTGGGTTTGGGTCTAGCTGAGTGGGTTTGGGTCTGGCCGAGTGGGTTTGGGTCTAGCCGAGTGGGTTTGGGTCCAGCCGAGTGTGTTTGGGTCTAGTCGAGTGGGTTTGGGACCAGCTGAGTGGGTTTGGGTCTAGCCGAGTGGGTTTGGGTCTAGCCGAGTGGGTTTGGGTTTGGCCGAGTGGGTTTGGGTGTAGCCGAGTGGGTTTGGGTCTAGCCGAATCAGTTTGGGTCTAGCCGAGTGGGTTTTGGTCTGGCAGAGTGGGTTTGGGTCTAGCGGAGTGGGTTTGGGTCTAGCAGAGTAGGTTTGGGTTCAGGCGACTGGGTTTGGGTCGAGCCGATTGGGTTTGGGTCTGGCCGAGTGGGTTTGGGACTTGCCGAGTGGGTTTGGGTCCAGCCGAGTGTGTTTGGGTCTAGTCGAGTGGGTTTGGGACTAGCTGAGTGGGTTTGGGTCTAGCCGAGTGGGTTTGGGTCTAGCCGAGTGGGTTTGGGTTTGGCCGAGTGGGTTTGGGTGTAGCCGAGTGGGTTTGGGTCTAGCCGAATCGGTTTGGGTCTAGCCGAGTGGGTTTTGGTCTGGCAGAGTGGGTTTGGGTCTAGCGGAGTGGGTTTGGGTCTAGCAGAGTAGCTTTGGATTTAGCCGACTGGGTTTGGGTCGAGCCGATTGGGTTTGGGTCTAGCCGAGTGGGTTTGGGACTTGCCGAGTGGGTTTGGGTCTAGCCAAGTGGGTTTGGGTCTATCCGAGTGGGTTTGGGTCTAGCCGAGTGGGTTTGGGTCTAGCCGCGTGGGTTTGGGTTTGGCCGAGTGGGTTTGGGTCCAGCCGAGTGGGTTTGGGTCTAGCCGAGTGGGCTTGGGTCTAGCCGAGTGGGTTTGGGTCTAGCCGAGTGGGTTTTGGTCTAGCCGAGTGGGTTTCGGTCTAGCGGAGTGGGTTTGGGTCTAGCTGAGTGGGTTTGGGTCCAGCCGAGTGGGTTTGGGTCTAGCCGAGTGGGTTTGGGTCTAGCCAAGTGGGTTTGGGTCTAGCCGAGTGGGTTTCGGTGTAGCCGAGTGGGTTTGGGTTTAGCCGAGTGGGTGTGGGTCTAGCCGAGTGGGTTTGGGTCTAGCCGAGTTGGTTTGGGTCCAGCCGAGTGGGTTTGGTTCTAGCCGAGGGGGTTTGGGTCAAGCCGATTGTGTTTGGGTCTAGCCGAGTGGGTTTTGGTCTAGCCGAGTGGGTTTGGGTCTAGCCGAGTGGGTTTGGTTCTAGCCGAGTGGATTTGGGTCTATCCGAGTGGGTTTGGGTCTAGCCGAGTGGTTTTGGGTCTAGCCGAGTGGGTTTGGGTCCAGCGGAGTGGGTTTGGGTGTAGCCGAGTGGGTTTGGGTCTAGCCGAATCGGTTTGGGTCTAGCCGATTGGGTTTGGGTCTCGCTGAGTGGGTTTGGGTCTGGCGGAGTGGGTTTGGGACTAGCGGAGTGGGTTTGGGTCTAGCGGAGTGGGTTTGGTTCTAGCGGAGTGGGTTTGGATCTGGCTGAGTGGATTTGGGTCTAGCCGCGTGGGTTTGGGTTTGGCCGAGGGGGTTTGGGTCTAGCCGAGTGGGTTTGGGTCTAGCCGAGTGGGATTGGGTCTGGCCGAGTGGGTTTGGGTCTAGCCAAGTGGGTTTTGGTCTAGCCGAGTGGGTTTCGGTCTAGCGGAGTGGGTTTGGGTCTAGCTGAGTGGGTTTGGGTCTAGCCGAGTGGGTTTGGGTCTAGCCGAGTGGGTTTTGGTCCAGCCGAGTGTGTTTGGGTCTCGTCGAGTGGGATTGGGACTAGCTGAGTGGGTTTGGGTCTAGCCGAGTGGGTTTGGGTTTGGCCGAGTGGGTTTGGGTGTAGCCGAGTGGGTTTGGGTCTAGCCGAATCGGTTTGGGTCTAGCCGAGTGGGTTTTGGTCTGGCAGAGTGGGTTTGGGTCTAGCGGAGTGGGTTTGGGTCTAGCAGAGTAGGTTTGGGTTTAGCCGACTGGGTTTGGGTCGAGCCGATTGGGTTTGGGTCTAGCCGAGTGGGTTTGGGACTTGCCGAGTGGGTTTGGGTCTAGCCAAGTGGGTTTGGGTCTATCCGAGTGGATTTGGGTCTAGCCGCGTGGGTTTGGGTTTGGCCGAGGGGGTTTGGGTCTAGCCGAGTGGGTTTGGGTCTAGCCGCGTGGGCTTGGGTCTGGCCGAGTGGGTTTGGGTCTAGCCAAGTGGGGTTTGGTCTAGCCGAGTGGGTTTCGGTCTAGCGGAGTGGGTTTGGGTCTAGCTGAGTGGGTTTGGGTCTGGCCGAGTGGGTTTGGGTCTAGCCGAGTGGGTTTGGGTCCAGCCGAGTGTGTTTGGGTCTAGTCGAGTGGGTTTGGGACCAGCTGAGTGGGTTTGGGTCTAGCCGAGTGGGTTTGGGTCTAGCCGAGTGGGTTTGGGTTTGGCCGAGTGGGTTTGGGTGTAGCCGAGTGGGTTTGGGTCTAGCCGAATCAGTTTGGGTCTAGCCGAGTGGGTTTTGGTCTGGCAGAGTGGGTTTGGGTCTAGCGGAGTGGGTTTGGGTCTAGCAGAGTAGGTTTGGGTTCAGGCGACTGGGTTTGGGTCGAGCCGATTGGGTTTGGGTCTGGCCGAGTGGGTTTGGGACTTGCCGAGTGGGTTTGGGTCCAGCCGAGTGTGTTTGGGTCTAGTCGAGTGGGTTTGGGACTAGCTGAGTGGGTTTGGGTCTAGCCGAGTGGGTTTGGGTCTAGCCGAGTGGGTTTGGGTTTGGCCGAGTGGGTTTGGGTGTAGCCGAGTGGGTTTGGGTCTAGCCGAATGAGTTTGGGTCTAGCGGAGTGGGTTTGGGTCTAGCAGAGTAGGTTTGGATTTAGCCGACTGGGTTTGGGTCGAGCCGATTGGGTTTGGGTCTAGCCGAGTGGGTTTGGGACTTGCCGAGTGGGTTTGGGTCTAGCCAAGTGGGTTTGGGTCTATCCGAGTGGGTTTGGGTCTAGCCGAGTGGGTTTGGGTCTAGCCGCGTGGGTTTGGGTTCGGCCGAGTGGGTTTGGGTCCAGCCGAGTGGGTTTGGGTCTAGCCGAGTGGGCTTGGGTCTAGCCGAGTGGGTTTCGGTCTAGCCGAGTGGGTTTTGGTCTAGCCGAGTGGGTTTCGGTCTAGCGGAGTGGGTTTGGGTCTAGCTGAGTGGGTTTGGGTCTAGCCGAGTGGGTTTGGGTCTAGCCGAGTGGGTTTGGGTCTAGCCAAGTGGGTTTGGGTCTAGCCGAGTGGGTTTCGGTGTAGCCGAGTGGGTTTGGGTTTAGCCGAGTGGGTGTGGGTCTAGCCGAGTGGGTTTGGGTCTAGCCGAGTTGGTTTGGGTCCAGCCGAGTGGGTTTGGTTCTAGCCGAGGGGGTTTGGGTCAAGCCGATTGTGTTTGGGTCTAGCCGAGTGGGTTTTGGTCTAGCCGAGTGGGTTTGGGTCTAGCCGAGTGGGTTTGGTTCTAGCCGAGTGGATTTGGGTCTATCCGAGTGGGTTTGGGTCTAGCCGAGTGGTTTTGGGTCTAGCCGAGTGGGTTTGGGTCTAGCGGAGTGGGTTTGGGTGTAGCCGAGTGGGTTTGGGTCTAGCCGAATCGGTTTGGGTCTAGCCGATTGGGTTTGGGTCTCGCTGAGTGGGTTTGGGTCTGGCGGAGTGGGTTTGGGTCTAGTGGAGTGGGTTTGGGTCTAGCCGAGTGGGTTTGGGTCTAGCCGAGTGGGTTTGGGTCTAGCCGAGTGGGTTTGGGTCTAGCCAAGTGGGTTTGGGTCTAGCCGAGTGGGTTTCGGTGCAGCCGAGTGGGTTTGGGTTTAGCCGATTGGGTGTGGGTCTAGCCGAGTGGGTTTGGGTCTAGCCGAGTTGGTTTGGGTCTAGCCGAGTGGATTTGGTTCAGGCCGAGGGGGTTTGGGTCAAGCAGATTGTGTTTGGGTCCAGCCGAGTGGGTTTTGGTCTAGCCGAGTGGGTTTGGGTCTAGCCGAGTGGGTTTGGGTGTAGCCGAGTGGGTTTGGGTCTAGCCGAGTGGGATGTGTCTAGCCGAGTGGGTTTGGGTCTAGCCGAGTGGGTTTGGCTCCAGCCGAGTGGGTTTGGGTCTAGCTGAGTGGGTTTGGGTCTAGCCGAGTGTGTTTGGGTCTAGCCGATTGGGTTTACGTCTAGCCGAGTGGGTTTGGGTCTAGCGGAGTGGGTTTGGGTGTAGCCGAGTGGGTTTGGGTCTAGCCGAGTGGGTTTGGGTCTAGACGAGTAGGTTTGGGTCTAGCCGAGTGGGTTTCGGTCTGGCCGAGTGGGTTTGGGTCTAGCGGAGTGGATTTGGTTCTAGCCGAGTCCGTTTGGGTCTAGCCGAGTGGGTTTGGGACTAGCGGAGTGGGTTTGGGTCTAGCGGAGTGGGTTTGGTTCTAGCGGAGTGGGTTTGGGTCTAGCCGAGTGGATTTGGGTCTAGCCGCGTGGGTTTGGGTTTGGCCGAGGGGGTTTGGGTCTAGCCGAGTGGGTTTGGGTCTAGCCGAGTGGGCTTGGGTCTGGCCGAGTGGGTTTGGGTCTAGCCAAGTGGGTTTTGGTCAAGCCGAGTGGGTTTTGGTCTAGCGGAGTGGGTTTGGGTCTAGCCGAATCGGTTTGGGTCTAGCCGAATCGGTTTGGGTCTAGCCGAGTGGGTTTTGGTCTGGCAGAGTGGGTTTGGGTCTGGCGGAGTGGGTTTGGGTCTAGCAGAGTAGGTTTGGGTTTAGCCGACTGGGTTTGGGTCGAGCCGCTTGGTTTGGGTCTAGCCGAGTGGGTTTGGGACTTGCCGAGTGGGTTTGGGTCTAGCCAAGTGGGTTTGGGTCTATCCGAGTGGGTTTTGGTCTAGCCGAGTGGATTTGGGTCTAGCCGCGTGGGTTTGGGTCCAGCCGAGTGTGTTTGGGTCTAGTCGAGTGGGTTTGGGACTAGCTGAGTGGGTTTGGGTCTAGCCGAGTGGGTTTGGGTCTAGCCGAGTGGGTTTGGGTTTGGCCGAGTGGGTTTGGGTGTAGCCGAGTGGGTTTGGGTCTATCCGAGTGGGTTTGGGTCTAGCCGAGTGGGTTTTGGTCTGGCAGAGTGGGTTTGGGTCTAGCGGAGAGGGTTTGGGTCTAGCAGAGTAGGTTTGGGTTTAGCCGACTGGGTTTGGGTCGAGCCGATTGGGTTTGGGTCTAGCCGAGTGGGTTTGGGACTTGCCGAGTGGGTTTGGGTCTAGCCAAGTGGGTTTGGGTCTATCCGAGTGGGTTTGGGTCTAGCCGAGTGGTTTGGGTCTAGCCGCGTGGGTTTGGGTTTGGCCGAGTGGGTTTGGGTCCAGCCGAGTGGGTTTGGGTCTAGCCGAGTGGGCTTGGGTCTAGCCGAGTGGGTTTGGGTCTAGCCGAGTGGGTTTTGGTCTAGCCGAGTGGGTTTCGGTCTAGCGGAGTGGGTTTGGGTCTAGCTGAGTGGGTTTGGGTCTAGCCGAGTGGGTTTGGGTCTAGCCGAGTGGGTTTGGGTCTAGCCTAGTGGGTTTGGGTCTAGCCGAGTGGGTTTCGGTGTAGCCGAGTGGGTTTGGGTTTAGCCGAGTGGGTTTGGGTCTAGCCAAGTGGGTTTGGGTCTGGCGGAGTGGGTTTGGGTCTAGTGGAGTGGGTTTGGGTCTGGCCGAGTGGGTTTGGGTCTAGCCGAGTGGGTTTGGGTGTAGCCGAGTGGGTTTGGGTCTAGCCGAGTGGGATGTGTCTAGCCGAGAGGGTTTGGGTCTTGCCGAGTGGGTTTTGGTCTAGCCGAATGGGTTTCGGTCTAGCGGAGTGGGTTTGGGTCTAGCTGAGTGGGTTTGGGTCCAGCCGAGTGGGTTTGGGTCTAGCCGAGTGGGTTTGGGTCTAGCCAAGTGGGTTTGGGTCTAGCCGAGTGGGTTTCGGTGTAGCCGAGTGGGTTTGGGTTTAGCCGAGTGGGTGTGGGTCTAGCCGAGTGGGTTTGGGTCTAGCCGAGTTGGTTTGGGTCCAGCCGAGTGGGTTTGGTTCTAGCCGAGGGGGTTTGGGTCAAGCCGATTGTGTTTGGGTCTAGCCGAGTGGGTTTTGGTCTAGCCGAGTGGGTTTGGGTCTAGCCGAGGGGGTTTGGGTCAAGCCGATTGTGTTTGGGTCTAGCCGAGTGGGTTTTGGTCTAGCCGAGTGGGTTTGGGTCTAGCCGAGTGGGTTTGGTTCTAGCCGAGTGGATTTGGGTCTATCCGAGTGGGTTTGGGTCTAGCCGAGTGGTTTTGGGTCTAGCCGAGTGGGTTTGGGTCTAGCGGAGTGGGTTTGGGTGTAGCCGAGTGGGTTTGGGTCTAGCCGAATCGGTTTGGGTCTAGCCGATTGGGTTTGGGTCTCGCTGAGTGGGTTTGGGTCTGGCGGAGTGGGTTTGGGACTAGCGGAGTGGGTTTGGGTCTAGCGGAGTGGGTTTGGTTCTAGCGGAGTGGGTTTGGGTCTGGCTGAGTGGATTTGGGTCTAGCCGCGTGGGTTTGGGTTTGGCCGAGGGGGTTTGGGTCTAGCCGAGTGGGTTTGGGTCTAGCCGAGTGGGCTTGGGTCTGGCCGAGTGGGTTTGGGTCTAGCCAAGTGGGTTTTGGTCTAGGCGAGTGGGTTTCGGTCTAGCGGAGTGGGTTTGGGTCTAGCTGAGTGGGTTTGGGTCTAGCCGAGTGGGTTTGGGTCTAGCCGAGTGGGTTTTGGTCCAGCCGAGTGTGTTTGGGTCTCGTCGAGTGGGATTGGGACTAGCTGAGTGGGTTTGGGTCTAGCCGAGTGGGTTTGGGTTTGGCCGAGTGGGTTTGGGTGTAGCCGAGTGGGTTTGGGTCTAGCCGAATCGGTTTGGGTCTAGCCGAGTGGGTTTTGGTCTGGCAGAGTGGGTTTGGGTCTAGCGGAGTGGGTTTGGGTCTAGCAGAGTAGGTTTGGGTTTAGCCGACTGGGTTTGGGTCGAGCCGATTGGGTTTGGGTCTAGCCGAGTGGGTTTGGGACTTGCCGAGTGGGTTTGGGTCTAGCCAAGTGGGTTTGGGTCTATCCGAGTGGATTTGGGTCTAGCCGCGTGGGTTTGGGTTTGGCCGAGGGGGTTTGGGTCTAGCCGAGTGGGATTGGGTCTAGCCGCGTGGGCTTGGGTCTGGCCGAGTGGGTTTGGGTCTAGCCAAGTGGGTTTTGGTCTAGCCGAGTGGGTTTCGGTCTAGCGGAGTGGGTTTGGGTCTAGCTGAGTGGGTTTGGGTCCGGCCGAGTGGGTTTGGGTCTAGCCGAGTGGGTTTGGGTCCAGCCGAGTGTGTTTGGGTCTAGTCGAGTGGGTTTGGGACCAGCTGAGTGGGTTTGGGTCTAGCCGAGTGGGTTTGGGTCTAGCCGAGTGGGTTTGGGTTTGGCCGAGTGGGTTTGGGTGTAGCCGAGTGGGTTTGGGTCTAGCCGAATCAGTTTGGGTCTAGCCGAGTGGGTTTTGGTCTGGCAGAGTGGGTTTGGGTCTAGCGGAGTGGGTTTGGGTCTAGCAGAGTAGGTTTGGGTTCAGGCGACTGGGTTTGGGTCGAGCCGATTGGGTTTGGGTCTGGCCGAGTGGGTTTGGGACTTGCCGAGTGGGTTTGGGTCCAGCCGAGTGTGTTTGGGTCTAGTCGAGTGGGTTTGGGACTAGCTGAGTGGGTTTGGGTCTAGCCGAGTGGGTTTGGGTCTAGCCGAGTGGGTTTGGGTTTGGCCGAGTGGGTTTGGGTGTAGCCGAGTGGGTTTGGGTCTAGCCGAATGAGTTTGGGTCTAGCCGAGTGGGTTTTGGTCTGGCAGAGTGGGTTTGGGTCTAGCGGAGTGGGTTTGGGTCTAGCAGAGTAGGTTTGGATTTAGCCGACTGGGTTTGGGTCGAGCCGATTGGGTTTGGGTCTAGCCGAGTGGGTTTGGGACTTGCCGAGTGGGTTTGGGTCTAGCCAAGTGGGTTTGGGTCTATCCGAGTGGGTTTGGGTCTAGCCGAGTGGGTTTGGGTCTAGCCGCGTGGGTTTGGGTTTGGCCGAGTGGGTTTGGGTCCAGCCGAGTGGGTTTGGGTCTAGCCGAGTGGGCTTGGGTCTAGCCGAGTGGGTTTGGGTCTAGCCGAGTGGGTTTTGGTCTAGCCGAGTGGGTTTCGGTCTAGCGGAGTGGGTTTGGGTCTAGCTGAGTGGGTTTGGGTCCAGCCGAGTGGGTTTGGGTCTAGCCGAGTGGGTTTGGGTCTAGCCAAGTGGGTTTGGGTCTAGCCGAGTGGGTTTCGGTGTAGCCGAGTGGGTTTGGGTTTAGCCGAGTGGGTGTGGGTCTAGCCGAGTGGGTTTGGGTCTAGCCGAGTTGGTTTGGGTCCAGCCGAGTGGGTTTGGTTCTAGCCGAGGGGGTTTCGGTCAAGCCGATTGTGTTTGGGTCTAGCCGAGTGGGTTTTGGTCTAGCCGAGTGGGTTTGGGTCTAGCCGAGTGGGTTTGGTTCTAGCCGAGTGGATTTGGGTCTATCCGAGTGGGTTTGGGTCTAGCCGAGTGGTTTTGGGTCTAGCCGAGTGGGTTTGGGTCTAGCGGAGTGGGTTTGGGTGTAGCCGAGTGGGTTTGGGTCTAGCCGAATCGGTTTGGGTCTAGCCGATTGGGTTTGTGTCTCGCTGAGTGGGTTTGGGTCTGGCGGAGTGGGTTTGGGACTAGCGGAGTGGGTTTGGGTCTAGCGGAGTGGGTTTGGTTCTAGCGGAGTGGGTTTGGATCTGGCTGAGTGGATTTGGGTCTAGCCGCGTGGGTTTGGGTTTGGCCGAGGGGGTTTGGGTCTAGCCGAGTGGGTTTGGGTCTAGCCGAGTGGGCTTGGGTCTGGCCGAGTGGGTTTGGGTCTAGCCAAGTGGGTTTTGGTCTAGCCGAGTGGGTTTCTGTCTAGCGGAGTGGGTTTGGGTCTAGCTGAGTGGGTTTGGGTCTGGCCGAGTGGGTTTGGGTCTAGCCGAGTGGGTTTGGGTCCAGCCGAGTGTGTTTGGGTCTAGTCGAGTGGGTTTGGGACCAGCTGAGTGGGTTTGGGTCTAGCCGAGTGGGTTTGGGTCTAGCCGAGTGGGTTTGGGTTTGGCCGAGTGGGTTTGGGTGTAGCCGAGTGGGTTTGGGTCTAGCCGAATCAGTTTGGGTCTAGCCGAGTGGGTTTTGGTCTGGCAGAGTGGGTTTGGGTCTAGCGGAGTGGGTTTGGGTCTAGCAGAGTAGGTTTGGGTTCAGGCGACTGGGTTTGGGTCGAGCCGATTGGGTTTGGGTCTGGCCGAGTGGGTTTGGGACTTGCCGAGTGGGTTTGGGTCCAGCCGAGTGTGTTTGGGTCTAGTCGAGTGGGTTTGGGACTAGCTGAGTGGGTTTGGGTCTAGCCGAGTGGGTTTGGGTCTAGCCGAGTGGGTTTGGGTTTGGCCGAGTGGGTTTGGGTGTAGCCGAGTGGGTTTGGGTCTAGCCGAATGAGTTTGGGTCTAGCCGAGTGGGTTTTGGTCTGGCAGAGTGGGTTTGGGTCTAGCGGAGTGGGTTTGGGTCTAGCAGAGTAGGTTTGGATTTAACCGACTGGGTTTGGGTCGAGCCGATTGGGTTTGGGTCTAGCCGAGTGGGTTTGGGACTTGCCGAGTGGGTTTGGGTCTAGCCAAGTGGGTTTGGGTCTATCCGAGTGGGTTTGGGTCTAGCCGAGTGGGTTTGGGTCTAGCCGCGTGGGTTTGGGTTTGGCCGAGTGGGTTTGGGTCCAGCCGAGTGGGTTTGGGTCTAGCCGAGTGGGCTTGGGTCTAGCCGAGTGGGTTTGGGTCTAGCCGAGTGGGTTTTGGTCTAGCCGAGTGGGTTTCGGTCTAGCGGAGTGGGTTTGGGTCTAGCTGAGTGGGTTTGGGTCTAGCCGAGTGGGTTTGGGTCTAGCCGAGTGGGTTTGGGTCTAGCCAAGTGGGTTTGGGTCTAGCCGAGTGGGTTTCGGTGTAGCCGAGTGGGTTTGGGTTTAGCCGAGTGGGTTTGGGTTTGGCCGAGTGGGTTTGGGTGTAGCCGAGTGGGTTTGGGTCCAGCCGAGTGGGTTTGGTTCTAGCCGAGGGGGTTTGGGTCAAGCCGATTGTGTTTGGGTCTAGCCGAGTGGGTTTTGGTCTAGCCGAGTGGGTTTGGGTCTAGCCGAGTGGGTTTGGTTCTAGCCGAGTGGATTTGGGTCTATCCGAGTGGGTTTGGGTCTAGCCGAGTGGTTTTGGGTCTAGCCGAGTGGGTTTGGGTCTAGCGGAGTGGGTTTGGGTGTAGCCGAGTGGGTTTGGGTCTAGCCGAATCGGTTTGGGTCTAGCCGATTGGGTTTGGGTCTCGCTGAGTGGGTTTGGGTCTGGCGGAGTGGGTTTGGGTCTAGTGGAGTGGGTTTGGGTCTAGCCGAGTGGGTTTGGGTCTAGCCGAGTGGGTTTGGGTCTAGCCGAGTGGGTTTGGGTCTAGCCAAGTGGGTTTGGGTCTAGCCGAGTGGGTTTCGGTGCAGCCGAGTGGGTTTGGGTTTAGCCGATTGGGTGTGGGTCTAGCCGAGTGGGTTTGGGTCTAGCCGAGTTGGTTTGGGTCTAGCCGAGTGGATTTGGTTCAGGCCGAGGGGGTTTGGGTCAAGCAGATTGTGTTTGGGTCCAGCCGAGTGGGTTTTGGTCTAGCCGAGTGGGTTTGGGTCTAGCCGAGTGGGTTTGGTTCTAGCCGAGTGGATTTACGTCTATCCGAGTGGGTTTGGGTCTAGCCGAGTGGTTTTGGGTCTAGCCGAGTGGGTTTGGGTCTAGCGGAGTGGGTTTGGGTGTAGCCGAGTGGGTTTGGGTCTAGCCGAATTGGTTTGGGTCTAGCCGATTGGGTTTGGGTCTCGCTGAGTGGGTTTGCGTCTGGCGGAGTGGGTTTGGGTCTAGTGGAGTGGGTTTGGGTCTAGCCGAGTGGGTTTGGGTCTAGCCGAGTGGGTTTGGGTGTAGCCGAGTGGGTTTGGGTCTAGCCGAGTGGGATGTGTCTAGCCGAGTGGGTTTGGGTCTAGCCGAGTGGGTTTGGCTCCAGCCGAGTGGGTTTGGGTCTAGCTGAGTGGGTTTGGGTCTAGCCGAGTGTGTTTGGGTCTAGCCGATTGGGTTTACGTCTAGCCGAGTGGGTTTGGGTCTAGCGGAGTGGGTTTGGGTGTAGCCGAGTGGGTTTGGGTCTAGCCGAGTGGGTTTGGGTCTAGACGAGTAGGTTTGGGTCTAGCCGAGTGGGTTTCGGTCTGGCCGAGTGGGTTTGGGTCTAGCGGAGTGGATTTGGTTCTAGCCGAGTCCGTTTGGGTCTAGCCGAGTGGGTTTGGGACTAGCGGAGTGGGTTTGGGTCTAGCGGAGTGGGTTTGGTTCTAGCGGAGTGGGTTTGGGTCTAGCCGAGTGGATTTGGGTCTCGCTGAGTGGGTTTGGGTCTAGCCAAGTGGGTTTGGGTCTAGCCGAGTGGGTTTCGGTGTAGCCGAGTGGGTTTGGGTTTAGCCGAGTGGGTGTGGGTCTAGCCGAGTGGGTTTGGGTCTAGCCGAGTTGGTTTGGGTCCAGCCGAGTGGGTTTGGTTCTAGCCGAGGGGGTTTGGGTCAAGCCGATTGTGTTTGGGTCTAGCCGAGTGGGTTTTGGTCTAGCCGAGTGGGTTTGGGTCTAGCCGAGTGGGTTTGGTTCTAGCCGAGTGGATTTGGGTCTATCCGAGTGGGTTTGGGTCTAGCCGAGTGGTTTTGGGTCTAGCCGAGTGGGTTTGGGTCTAGCGGAGTGGGTTTGGGTGTAGCCGAGTGGGTTTGGGTCTAGCCGAATCGGTTTGGGTCTAGCCGATTGGGTTTGGGTCTCGCTGAGTGGGTTTGGGTCTGGCGGAGTGGGTTTGGGTCTAGTGGAGTGGGTTTGGGTCTAGCCGAGTGGGTTTGGGTCTAGCCGAGTGGGTTTGGGTCTAGCCGAGTGGGTTTGGGTCTAGCCAAGTGGGTTTGGGTCTAGCCGAGTGGGTTTCGGTGCAGCCGAGTGGGTTTGGGTTTAGCCGATTGGGTGTGGGTCTAGCCGAGTGGGTTTGGGTCTAGCCGAGTTGGTTTGGGTCTAGCCGAGTGGATTTGGTTCAGGCCGAGGGGGTTTGGGTCAAGCAGATTGTGTTTGGGTCCAGCCGAGTGGGTTTTGGTCTAGCCGAGTGGGTTTGGGTCTAGCCGAGTGGGTTTGGTTCTAGCCGAGTGGATTTACGTCTATCCGAGTGGGTTTGGGTCTAGCCGAGTGGTTTTGGGTCTAGCCGAGTGGGTTTGGGTCTAGCGGAGTGGGTTTGGGTGTAGCCGAGTGGGTTTGGGTCTAGCCGAATTGGTTTGGGTCTAGCCGATTGGGTTTGGGTCTCGCTGAGTGGGTTTGCGTCTGGCGGAGTGGGTTTGGGTCTAGTGGAGTGGGTTTGGGTCTAGCCGAGTGGGTTTGGGTCTAGCCGAGTGGGTTTGGGTGTAGCCGAGTGGGTTTGGGTCTAGCCGAGTGGGATGTGTCTAGCCGAGTGGGTTTGGGTCTAGCCGAGTGGGTTTGGCTCCAGCCGAGTGGGTTTGGGTCTAGCTGAGTGGGTTTGGGTCTAGCCGAGTGTGTTTGGGTCTAGCCGATTGGGTTTACGTCTAGCCGAGTGGGTTTGGGTCTAGCGGAGTGGGTTTGGGTGTAGCCGAGTGGGTTTGGGTCTAGCCGAGTGGGTTTGGGTCTAGACGAGTAGGTTTGGGTCTAGCCGAGTGGGTTTCGGTCTGGCCGAGTGGGTTTGGGTCTAGCGGAGTGGATTTGGTTCTAGCCGAGTCCGTTTGGGTCTAGCCGAGTGGGTTTGGGACTAGCGGAGTGGGTTTGGGTCTAGCGGAGTGGGTTTGGTTCTAGCGGAGTGGGTTTGGGTCTAGCCGAGTGGATTTGGGTCTCGCTGAGTGGGTTTGGGTCTGGCGGAGTGGGTTTGGGTCTAGTGGAGTGGGTTTGGGTCTAGCCGAGTGGGTTTGGGTCTAGCCAAGTGGGTTTGGGTCTAGCCGAGTGGGTTTGGGTCTAGCCAAGTGGGTTTGGGTCTAGCCGAGTGGGTTTCGGTGCAGCCGAGTGGGTTTGGGTTTAGCCGATTGGGTGTGGGTCTAGCCGAGTGGGTTTGGGTCTAGCCGAGTTGGTTTGGGTCTAGCCGAGTGGATTTGGTTCAGGCCGAGGGGGTTTGGGTCAAGCAGATTGTGTTTGGGTCCAGCCGAGTGGGTTTTGGTCTAGCCGAGTGGGTTTGGGTCTAGCCGAGTGGGTTTGGTTCTAGCCGAGTGGATTTACGTCTATCCGAGTGGGTTTGGGTCTAGCCGAGTGGTTTTGGGTCTAGCCGAGTGGGTTTGGGTCTAGCGGAGTGGGTTTGGGTGTAGCCGAGTGGGTTTGGGTCTAGCCGAATTGGTTTGGGTCTAGCCGATTGGGTTTGGGTCTCGCTGAGTGGGTTTGCGTCTGGCGGAGTGGGTTTGGGTCTAGTGGAGTGGGTTTGGGTCTAGCCGAGTGGGTTTGGGTCTAGCCGAGTGGGTTTGGGTGTAGCCGAGTGGGTTTGGGTCTAGCCGAGTGGGATGTGTCTAGCCGAGTGGGTTTGGGTCTAGCCGAGTGGGTTTGGCTCCAGCCGAGTGGGTTTGGGTCTAGCTGAGTGGGTTTGGGTCTAGCCGAGTGTGTTTGGGTCTAGCCGATTGGGTTTACGTCTAGCCGAGTGGGTTTGGGTCTAGCGGAGTGGGTTTGGGTGTAGCCGAGTGGGTTTGGGTCTAGCCGAGTGGGTTTGGGTCTAGACGAGTAGGTTTGGGTCTAGCCGAGTGGGTTTGGGTCTGGCCGAGTGGGTTTGGGTCTAGCGGAGTGGATTTGGTTCTAGCCGAGTCCGTTTGGGTCTAGCCGAGTGGGTTTGGGACTAGCGGAGTGGGTTTGGGTCTAGCGGAGTGGGTTTGGTTCTAGCGGAGTGGGTTTGGGTCTAGCCGAGTGGATTTGGGTCTAGCCGCGTGGGTTTGGGTTTGGCCGAGGGGGTTTGGGTCTAGCCGAGTGGGTTTGGGTCTAGCCGAGTGGGCTTGGGTCTGGCCGAGTGGGTTTGGGTCTAGCCAAGTGGGTTTTGGTCTAGCCGAGTGGGTTTCGGTCTAGCGGAGTGGGTTTGGGTCTAGCTGAGTGGGTTTGGGTCTAGCCGAGTGGGTTTGGGTTTAGCCGAGTGGGTTTTGGTCCAGCCGAGTGTGTTTGGGTCTCGTCGAGTGGGATTGGGACTAGCTGAGTGGGTTTGGGTCTAGCCGAGTGGGTTTGGGTTTGGCCGAGTGGGTTTGGGTGTAGCCGAGTGGGTTTGGGTCTAGCCGAATCAGTTTGGGTCTAGCCGAGTGGGTTTTGGTCTGGCAGAGTGGGTTTGGGTCTAGCGGAGTGGGTTTGGGTCTAGCAGAGTAGGTTTGGGTTTAGCCGACTGGGTTTGGGTCGAGCCGCTTGGGTTTGGGTCTAGCCGAGTGGGTTTGGGACTTGCCGAGTGGGTTTGGGTCTAGCCAAGTGGGTTTGGGTCTATCCGAGTGGGTTTTGGTCTAGCCGAGTGGATTTGGGTCTAGCCGCGTGGGTTTGGGTCCAGCCGAGTGTGTTTGGGTCTAGTCGAGTGGGTTTGGGACTAGCTGAGTGGGTTTGGGTCTAGCCGAGTGGGTTTGGGTCTAGCCGAGTGGGTTTGGGTTTGGCCGAGTGGGTTTGGGTGTAGCCGAGTGGGTTTGGGTCTATCCGAGTGGGTTTGGGTCTAGCCGAGTGGGATTTGGTCTGGCAGAGTGGGTTTGGGTCTAGCGGAGTGGGTTTGGGTCTAGCAGAGTAGATTTGGGTTTAGCCGACTGGGTTTGGGTCGAGCCGATTGGGTTTGGGTCTAGCCGAGTGGGTTTGGGACTTGCCGAGTGGGTTTGGGTCTAGCCAAGTGGGTTTGGGTCTATCCGAGTGGGTTTGGGTCTAGCCGAGTGGGTTTGGGTCTAGCGGCGTGGGTTTGGGTTTGGCCGAGTGGGTTTGGGTCCAGCCGAGTGGGTTTGGGTCTAGCCGAGTGGGCTTGGGTCTAGCCGAGTGGGTTTGGGTCTAGCCGAGTGGGTTTTGGTCTAGCCGAGTGGGTTTCGGTCTAGCGGAGTGGGTTTGGGTCTAGCTGAGTGGGTTTGGGTCTAGCCGAGTGGGTTTGGGTCTAGCCGAGTGGGTTTGGGTCTAGCCAAGTGGGTTTGGGTCTAGCCGAGTGGGTTTCGGTGTAGCCGAGTGGGTTTGGGTTTAGCCGAGTGGGTGTGGGTCTAGCCGAGTGGGTTTGGGTCTAGCCGAGTTGGTTTGGGTCCAGCCGAGTGGGTTTGGTTCTAGCCGAGGGGGTTTGGGTCAAGCCGATTGTGTTTGGGTCTAGCCGAGTGGGTTTTGGTCTAGCCGAGTGGGTTTGGGTCTAGCCGAGTGGGTTTGGTTCTAGCCGAGTGGATTTGGGTCTATCCGAGTGGGTTTGGGTCTAGCCGAGTGGTTTTGGGTCTAGCCGAGTGGGTTTGGGTCTAGCGGAGTGGGTTTGGGTGTAGCCGAGTGGGTTTGGGTCTAGCCGAATCGGTTTGGGTCTAGCCGATTGGGTTTGGGTCTCGCTGAGTGGGTTTGGGTCTGGCGGAGTGGGTTTGGGTCTAGTGGAGTGGGTTTGGGTCTGGCCGAGTGGGTTTGGGTATAGCCGAGTGGGTTTGGGTGTAGCCGAGTGGGTTTGGGTCTAGCCGAGTGGGATGTGTCTAGCCGAGAGGGTTTGGGTCTTGCCTAGTGGGTTTGGGTCTAGCGGAGTGTGTTTGGGAGTAGCCGAGTGGATTTGGGTCTTGCCGAGTGGGTTTGGGTCTAGCCGAGTGGGTTTGGGTCTAGCCGAGTGGGTTTGGGTCTAGCCGAGTGTGTTTGGGTCTAGCCGATTGGGTTTACGTCTAGCCGAGTGGGTTTGGGTCTAGCGGAGTGGGTTTGGGTGTAGCCGAGTGGATTTGGGTCTAGCCGAGTGGGTTTGGGTCTAGACGAGTAGGTTTGGGTCTAGCCGAGTGGGTTTCGGTCTGGCCGAGTGGGTTTGGGTCTAGCGGAGTGGATTTGGGTCTAGCCGAGTCCGTTTGGGTCTAGCCGAGTGGGTTTGGGACTAGCGGAGTGGGTTTGGGTCTAGCGGAGTGGGTTTGGTTCTAGCGGAGTGGGTTTGGGTCTAGCCGATTGGGTTTGGGTCCAGCCGAGTGGGTTTGGGTCTGGCGGAGTGGGTTTGGGTCTAGTGGAGTGGGTTTGGGTCTAGCCGAGTGGGTTTGAGTCTATCCGAGTGGGTTTGGGTGTAGCTGAGTGGGTTTGAGTCTAGCCGAGTGGGTTTGGATCTAGCCGAGAGGGTTTGGGTGTAGCCGAGTGGGTTTGGATCTAGCCGTGTGGGTTTGGTTCTAGCCGAGTGGGGTTGGGTCTAGCCCAGTGGGTTTGGGACGGGCCGAGTGGGTTTGGGTCTAGCCGAGTGGGTTTGGGTCTAGCCGATTGGTTTTGGTTCAAGCCGAGTGTATTTGGGCCTAGCCGAGTGGCTTTGGGACTAGCCGAGTGGGTTTGGGTCTAGCCGAGTGGGTTTGGGTCTAGCCGAGTGGTTTTGGTTCAAGCCGAGTGTATTTGGGTCTAGCCGAGTGGGTTTGGGTCTAGCCAAGTGGTTTTGGGTCTAGCCGAGTGGGTTTCGGTCTAGCGGAGTGGGTTTGGGTGTAGCCGAGTGGGTTTGGGTCCAGCCGAGTGGGTTTGGGTCTAGCCGAGTATGTTTGGGTGTAGCCGAGTGGGTTTGGGTCTAGCCGAGTGGGTTTGCGTCTAGCGGAGTGGGTTTGGGTCTAGCAGAGTAGGTTTGGGTTTAGCCGACTGGGTTTGGGTCGAGCCGATTGGGTTTGGGTCTAGCCGAGTGGGTTTGGGACTTGCCGTGTGGGTTTGGGTCTAGCCAAATGGGTTTGGGACTAGCCGAGTGGGTTTGGGTCTAGCCGAGTGGGTTTGGGTCTAGCCGAGTGGGTTTGGGTCTCGCTGAGTGGGTTTGGGTCTGGCGGAGTGGGTTTGGGTCTAGTGGAGTGGGTTTGGGTCTAGGCGAGTGGGTTTGGGTCTAGCCGAGTTGGTTTGGGTGTAGCCGAGTGGGTTTGGGTCTAGCCGAGTGGGATGTGTCTCGCCGAGTGGGTTTGGGTCTAGCCGAGTGGGTTTGGCTCTAGCCGAGTGGGTTTGGGTCTAGCTGAGTGGGTTTGGGTCTAGCCGAGTGTGTTTGGGTCTAGCCGATTGGGTTTACGTCTAGCCGAGTGGGTTTGGGTCTAAGCGGAGTGGGTTTGAGTGTAGCCGAGTTGGTTTGGGTCTAGCCGAGTGGGTTTGGGTCTAGACGAGTAGGTTTGGGTCTAGCCGAGTGGGTTTCGGTCTGGCCGAGTGGGTTTGGGTCTAGCGGAGTGGATTTCGTTCTAGCCGAGTCCGTTTGGGTCTAGCCGAGTGGGTTTGGGACTAGCGGAGTGGGTTTGGGTCTAGCGGAGTGGGTTTGGTTCTAGCGGAGTGGGTTTGGGTCTAGCCGATTGGGTTTGGGTCTAGCCGAGTGGGTTTGGGTCTGGCGGAGTGGGTTTGGGTCTATTGGAGTGGGTTTGGGTCTAGCCGAGTGGGTTTGAGTCTATCCGAGTGGGTTTGGGTGTTGCTGAGTGGGTTTGGGTCTAGCCGAGTGGGTTTGGGTCTAGCCGAGAGGGTTTGGGTGTAGCCGAGTGGGTTTGGATCTAGCCGTGTGGGTTTGGTTCTAGCCGAGGGGGGTTGGGTCTAGCCGAGTGGGTTTGGGACGAGCCGAGTGGGTTTGGGTCTAGCCGAGTGGGTTTGGGTCTAGCCGAGTGGTTTTGGTTCAAGCCGAGTGGGTTTGGGTTTGGCCGAGTGGGTTTGGGTGTAGCCGAGTGGGTTTGGGTCTAGCAGAGTAGGTTTGGGTTTAGCCGACTGGGTTTGGGTCGAGCCGATTGGGTTTGGGTCTAGCCGAGTGGGTTTGGTACTTGCCGAGTGGGTTTGGGTCTAGCCGAGTGGGTTTGGGTCTAGCCGAGTGGGTTTGTGTCTAGCCGAGTGGGTTTGGGTCTAGCCGAGTGGGTTTGGGTTTGGCCGAGTGGGTTTGGGTCTAGCCGCGTGGGTTTCGGTCTAGCCGAGTGGGCTTGGGTCTAGCCGAGTGTGTTTGGGTCTAGCCGAGTGGGTTTGGGTCTAGCCGAGTGGGTTTCGGTCTAGCGGAGTGGGTTTGGGTCTAGCTGAGTGGGTTTGGGTCTAGCCGAGTGGGTTTGGGTCTAGCCGAGTGGGTTTGGGTCTAGCCAAGAGGGTTTGGGTCTAGCCGAGTGGGTTTTGGTGTAGCCGAGTGGGTTTGGGTTTAGCCGATTGGGTGTGGGTCTAGCCGAGTGGGTTTGGGTCTAGCCGAGTTGGTTTGGGTCTAGCCGAGTGGATTTGGTTCTAGCCGAGGGGGTTTGGGTCAAGCAGATTGTGTTTGGGTCCAGCCGAGTGGGTTTTGGTCTAGCCGAGTGGGTTTGGGTCTAGCCGAGTGGGTTTGGTTCTAGCCGAGTGGATTTGGGTCTATCCGAGTGGGTTTGGGTCTAGCCGAGTGGTTTTGGGTCTAGCCGAGTGGGTTTGGGTCTAGCGTAGTGGGTTTGGGTGTAGCCGAGTGGGTTTGGGTCTAGCCGAATTGGTTTGGGTCTAGCCGATTGGGTTTGGGTCTCGCTGAGTGGGTTTGGGTCTGGCGGAGTGGGTTTGGGTCTAGTGGAGTGGGTTTGGGTCTAGCCGAGTGGGTTTGGGTCTAGCCGAGTGGGTTTGGGTGTAGCCGAGTGGGTTTGGGTCTAGCCGAGTGGGATGTGTCTAGCCGAGTGGGTTTGGGTCTAGCCGAGTGGGTTTGGCTCCAGCCGAGTGGGTTTGGGTCTAGCTGAGTGGGTTTGGGTCTAGCCGAGTGTGTTTGGGTCTAGCCGATTGGGTTTACGTCTAGCCGAGTGGGTTTGGGTCTAGCGGAGTGGGTTTGGGTGTAGCCGAGTGGGTTTGGGTCTAGCCGAGTGGGTTTGGGTCTAGACGAGTAGGTTTGGGTCTAGCCGAGTGGGTTTGGGTCTGGCCGAGTGGGTTTGGGTCTAGCGGAGTGGATTTGGTTCTAGCCGAGTCCGTTTGGGTCTAGCCGAGTGGGTTTGGGACTAGCGGAGTGGGTTTGGGTCTAGCGGAGTGGGTTTGGTTCTAGCGGAGTGGGTTTGGGTCTAGCCGATTGGGTTTGGGTCTAGCCGAGTGGGTTTGGGTCTGGCGGAGTGGGTTTGGGTCTAGTGGAGTGGGTTTGGGTCTAGCCGAGTGGGTTTGAGTCTATCCGAGTGGGTTTGGGTCTAGCCGAGTGGGTTTGGGTCTAGCCAAGTGGTTTTGGGTCTAGCCGAGTGGGTTTGGGTCTAGCGGAGTGGGTTTGGGTGCAGCCGAGTGGGTTTGGGTCCAGCCGATTGGGTTTCTGTCTAGCCGAGTATGTTTGGGTCTAGCCGAGTGGGTTTGGGTCTAGCGGAGTGGGTTTGGGTGTAGCCGAGTAGGTTTGGGTCTAGCCAAGTGGGTTTGGGTGTCGCGGAGTGGGTTTGGGTCTAGCGGAATGGGTTTGGGTCTAGCCGAGTGGGTTTGGGTCTAGCCGAGTGGGTTTGGGTCTAGCCGAGTGGGTTTGGGTCTTGCCTAGTGGGTTTGGGTCTATCCGAGTTGGTTTGGGTCTAGCCGAGTCCGTTTGGGTCTAGCCAAGTGGGTTTGGGTTTAGCGGAGTGGGTTTGGGTCTAGCCGAGTGGGTTTGGGTCTAGCCGAGTCCGTTTGGGTCTAGCCGAGTGGGTTTGGGACTAGCCGAGTGGGTTTGGGTCTAGCGGAGTGGGTTTGGTTCTGGCGGAGTGGGTTTGGCTCTAGCCGATTGGGTTTGGGTCGCGCCGAGTGGGTTTGGTTCTGGCGCAGTGGGTTTGGGTCTCGCCGAGTGGGTTTGGGTCTAGCCGAGTGGGTTTGGGTCTAGTGAAGTGGGTTTGGGTCTAGCCGAGTGGTTTTGGGTGTAGCCGAGTGGGTTTTGGTCTATCCGTGTGGGTTTGTGTCTAGCCGAGTGGGTTTGGGTCTAGCCGAGTGGGTTTGTGTCTAGCCAAGTGAGTTTGGGTCTAGCGGAGTGTGTTTGGGTGTAGCCGAGTGGGTTTGGGTCTAGCCGAGTGTGTTTAGCTCTAGCCGAGTGGGTTTACGTCTAGCCGAGTGGGTTTGGGTCTAGCGGAGTGGGTTTGGGTGTAGCCGAGTGGGTTTGGGTCTAGCCGAGTTGGTTTGGGTCTAGACGAGTGGGTTAGGGTCTACCCGAGTGGGTTTCGGTCTGGCCGAGTGGGTTTGGGTCTAGCGGAGTGGGTTTGGGTCTAGCCGAGTCCGTTTGGGTCTAGCCGAGTGGGTTTGGGACTAGCGGCGTGGGTTTGGGTCTAGCGGAGTGGGTTTGGGTCTAGCCGAGTGTGTTTGGGTCCAGTCGAGTGGGTTTGGGACTAGCCGAGTGGGTTTGGGTCCAGCCGAGTGTGTTTGGGTCTAGCCGAGTGGGTTTGGGTTTGGCTGAGTGGGTTTGGGTGTAGCCGAGTGGGTTTGGGTCTAGCCGAATCGGTTTGGGTCTAGCCGAGTGGGTTTGGGTCTAGCCGAGTGGGTTTCGGTCTAGCGGAGTGGGTTTGGGTCTAGCGGAGTGGGTTTGGGTCTAGCCGAGTGGGTTTGGATCTAGCCGTGTGGGTTTGGTTCTAGCCGAGTGGGGTTGGGTCTAGCCGAGTGGGTTTGGGACGAGCCGAGTGGGTTTGGGTCTAGCCGAGTGGGTTTGGGTCTAGCCGAGTGGTTTTGGTTCAAGCCGAGTGTATTTGGGCCTAGCCGAGTGTGTTTGGGACTAGCCGAGTGGGTTTGGATCTAGCCGAGTGGGTTTGGGTCTAGCCAAGTGGTTTTGGTTCAAGCCGAGTGTATTTGGGTCTAGCCGAGTGGGTTTGGGTCTAGCCAAGTGGTTTTGGGTCTAGCCGAGTGGGTTTGGGTCTAGCGGAGTGGGTTTGGGTGCAGCCGAGTGTGTTTGGGTCCAGCCGAGTGGGTTTCTGTCTAGCCGAGTATGTTTGGGTCTAGCCGAGTGGGTTTGGGTCTAGCGGAGTGGGTTTGGGTGTAGCCGAGTAGGTTTGGGTCTAGCCGATTGGGTTTGGGTCTAGCCGAGTGGGATTGGATCTAGCCGAGTGGGTTTGGGTCTAGCCGAGTGTGTTTAGGTCTAGTCGAGTGGGTTTGGGAGTAGCCGAGTGGGTTTGGGTCTAGCCGAGTGTGTTTGGGACTAGCCAAGTTGGTTTGGGTTTGGCCGAGTGGGTTTGGGTGTAGCCGAGTGGGTTTGGGTCTAGTCGGTTCGGTTTGGGTCTAGCCGAGTGGGTTTGGGTCTAGCCAAGTGGGTTTGGGTGTAGCGGAGTGGGTTTGGGTCTAGCGGAGTGGGTTTGGGTCTAGCCGAGTGGGTTTGGGTCTAGCCGAGTGGGTTTGGGTCTAGCCGAGTGGGTTTGGGTCTAGCCGAGTGGGTTTGGGTCTTGCCTAGTGGGTTTGGGTCTATCCGAGTTGGTTTGGGTCTAGCCGAGTCCGTTTGGGTCTCGCCAAGTGGGTTTGGGTTTAGCGGAGTGGGTTTGGGTCTAGCCGAGTGGGTTTGGGTCTAGCTGAGTCCGTTTGGGTCTAGCCGAGTGGGTTTGGGACTAGCCGAGTGGGTTTGGGTCTAGCGGAGTGGGTTTGGTTCTAGCGGAGTGGGTTTGGCTCTAGCCGAGTAGGTTTGGGTCTCGCCGAGTGGGTTTGGGTCTGGCGCAGTGTGTTTGGGTCTAGTGGAGTGGGTTTGGGTCTAGCTGAGTGGGTTTGGGTCTAGTGGAGTGGGTTTGGGTCTAGCCGAGTGGGTTTGGGTCTAGCCGAGTGGCTTTGGGTGTAGCCGAGTGGGTTTTGGTCTATCCGTGTGGGTTTGTGTCTAGCCGAGTGGGTTTGGGTCTAGCCGGGTGGGTTTGTGTCTAGCCAAGTGAGTTTGGGTCTAGCCGAGTGTGTTTGTGTGTAGCCGAGTGGGTTTGGGTCTAGCCGAGTGTGTTTAGCTCTAGCCGAGTGGGTTTACGTCTAGCCGAGTGGGTTTGGGTCTAGCGGAGTGGGTTTGGGTGTAGCCGAGTGGGTTTGGGTCTAGCCGAGTGGGTTTGGGTCTAGACGAGTGGGTTAGGGTCTACCCGAGTGGGTGTCGGTCTGGCCGAGTGGGTTTGGGTCTAGCGGAGTGGGTTTGGGTCTAGCCGAGTCCGTTTGGGTCTAGCCGAGTGGGTTTGGGACTAGCGGCGTGGGTTTGGGTCTAGCGGAGTGGGTTTGGTTCTAGACGAGTGGGTTAGGGTTCAGTTGAGTGGGTTTGGGACTAGCCGAGTGGGTTTGGGTCCAGCCGAGTGTGTTTGGGTCTAGCCGAGTGGGTTTGGGTTTGGCCGAGTGGGTTTGGGTGTAGCCGAGTGGGTTTGGGTCTAGCCGAATCGGTTTGGGTCTAGCCGAGTGGGTTTGGGTCTAGCCGAGTGGGTTTGGGTCTGGCGGAGTGGGTTTGGGTCTAGCGGAGTGGGTTTGGGTCCAGCCGAGTGGGTTTGGGTCTAGCCGAGTGGGTTTGGGTCTAGCCGAGTGGGTTTGGGTCTAGCCTAGTGGGTTTGGGTCTATCCGAGTGGGTTTGGGTCTAGCCGAGTCCGTTTGGGTCTAGCCGAGTGGGTTTGGGTCTAGCGGAGTGAGGTTGGGTCTAGCCGAGTGGGTTTGGGTCTAGCCGAGTCCGTTTGGGTCTAGCCGAGTGGGTTTGGGACCAGCCGAGTGGGTTTGGGTCTAGCGGAGTGGGTTTGGTTCTAGCGGAGTGGGTTTGGGTCTAGCCGATTGGGTTTGGGTCTCGCCGAGTGGGTTTGGGTCTGGCGGAGTCGGTTTGGGTCTAGTGGAGTGGGTTTGGGTCTAGCCGAGTGGGTTTGGGTCTAGCGGAGTGTGTTTGGGTGTAGCCGAGTGGGTTTGGGTCTAGCCGAGTGGGTTTGGGTCTAGCCGAGTGGGTTTGGGTCTAGCCGAGTGGGCTTGGGTCTAGCCGAGTGGGTTTGGGTCTAGCCGAGTGGGTATTGGTCTAGCCGAGTGGGTTTCGGTCTAGCGGAGTGGGTTTGGGTCTAGCTGAGTGGGTTTGGGTCTAGCCGAGTGGGTTTGATTCTAGCCGAGTGGGTTTGGGTCTGGCCGAGTGGGTTTGGGTCTAGCTGAGTGGGTTTGGGTCTAGCCGAGTGTGTTTGGGTCTAGCCGATTGGGTTTACGTCTAGCCGAGTGGGTTTGGGTCTAGCAGAGTGGGTTTGGGTGTAGCCGAGTGGGTTTGGGTCTAGCCGAGTGGGTTTGGGTCCAGACGAGTAGGTTTGGGTTTAGCCGAGTGGGTGTCGGTCTGGCCGAGTGGGTTTGGGTCTAGCGGAGTGGATTTGGGTCTAGCCGAGTCCGTTTGGGTCTAGCCGAGTGGGTTTGGGACTAGCGGAGTGGGTTTGGGTCTAGCGGAGTGGGTTTGGTTCTAGCGGAGTGGGTTTGGGTCTAGCCGATTGGGTTTGGGTCTAGCCGAGTGGGTTTGGGTCTGGCGGAGTGGGTTTGGGTCTAGCGGAGTGGGTTTGGGTCTAGCCGAGTGGGTTTGAGTCTATCCGAGTGGGTTTGGGTGTAGCTGAGTGGGTTTGGGTCTAGCCGAGTGGGTTTGGGTCTAGCCGAGAGGGTTTGGGTGTAGCCGAGTGTGTTTGGATCTAGCCGTGTGGGTTTGGTTCTAGCCGAGTTGGGTTGGGTCTAGCCGAGTGAGGTTGGGTCTAGCCGAGTGGGTTTGGGTCTAGCCGAGTCCGTTTGGGTCTAGCCGAGTGGGTTTGGGACCAGCCGAGTGGGTTTGGGTCTAGCGGAGTGGGTTTGGTTCTAGCGGAGTGGGTTTGGGTCTAGCCGATTGGGTTTGGGTCTCGCCGAGTGGGTTTGGGTCTGGCGGAGTGGGTTTGGGTCTAGTGGAGTGGGTTTGGGTCTAGCCGAGTGGGTTTGGGTCTAGCGGAGTGTGTTTGGGTGTAGCCGAGTGGGTTTGGGTCTAGCCGAGTGGGTTTGGGTCTAGCCGAGTGGGTTTGGGTCTAGCCGAGTGGGCTTGGGTCTAGCCGAGTGGGTTTGGGTCTAGCCGAGTGGGTATTGGTCTAGCCGAGTGGGTTTCGGTCTAGCGGAGTGGGTTTGGGTCTAGCTGAGTGGGTTTGGGTCTAGCCGAGTGGGTTTGATTCTAGCCGAGTGGGTTTGGGTCTGGCCGAGTGGGTTTGGGTCTAGCTGAGTGGGTTTGGGTCTAGCCGAGTGTGTTTGGGTCTAGCCGATTGGGTTTACGTCTAGCCGAGTGGGTTTGGGTCTAGCAGAGTGGGTTTGGGTGTAGCCGAGTGGGTTTGGGTCTAGCCGAGTGGGTTTGGGTCCAGACGAGTAGGTTTGGGTTTAGCCGAGTGGGTGTCGGTCTGGCCGAGTGGGTTTGGGTCTAGCGGAGTGGATTTGGGTCTAGCCGAGTCCGTTTGGGTCTAGCCGAGTGGGTTTGGGACTAGCGGAGTGGGTTTGGGTCTAGCGGAGTGGGTTTGGTTCTAGCGGAGTGGGTTTGGGTCTAGCCGATTGGGTTTGGGTCTAGCCGAGTGGGTTTGGGTCTGGCGGAGTGGGTTTGGGTCTAGCGGAGTGGGTTTGGGTCTAGCCGAGTGGGTTTGAGTCTATCCGAGTGGGTTTGGGTGTAGCTGAGTGGGTTTGGGTCTAGCCGAGTGGGTTTGGGTCTAGCCGAGAGGGTTTGGGTGTAGCCGAGTGTGTTTGGATCTAGCCGTGTGGGTTTGGTTCTAGCCGAGTTGGGTTGGGTCTAGCCGAGTGGGTTTGGGACGAGCCGAGTGGGTTTGGGTCTAGACGAGTGGGTTTGGGTCTAGCCGAGTGGTTTTGGTTCAAGCCGAGTGTATTTGGGCCTAGCCGAGTGGGGTTGGGACTAGCCGAGTGGGTTTGGGTCTAGCCGAGTGGGTTTGGGTCTTGCCGAGTGGTTTTGGTTCAAGCCGAGTGTATTTGGGTCTAGCCGAGTGGGTTTGGGTCTAGCCAAGTGGTTTTGGGTCTAACCGAGTGGGTTTGGGTCTAGCGGAGTGGGTTTGGGTCTAGCCGAGTCCGTTTGGGTCTAGCCGAGTGGGTTTGGGACTCGCCGAGTGGGTTTGGGTCTAGCGGAGTGGGTTTGGTTCTAGCGGAGTGGGTTTGGCTCTAGCCGATTGGGTTTGGGTCTCGCCGAGTGGGTTTGGGTCTGGCGCAGTGGGTTTGGGTCTAGCCGAGTCCGTTTGGGTCCAGCCGAGTGGGTGTCGGTCTGGCCGAGTGGGTTTGGGTCCAGCCGAGTGGGTGTCGGTCTGGCCGAGTGGGTTTGGGTCTAGCGGAGTGGATTTGGGTCTAGCCGAGTTCGTTTGGGTCTAGCCGAGTGGGTTTGGGACTAGCGGAGTGGGTTTGGGTCTAGCGGAGTGGGTTTGGTTCTAGCGGAGTGGGTTTGGGTCTAGCCGATTGGGTTTGGGTCTAGCCGAGTGGGTTTGGGTCTGGCGGAGTGGGTTTGGGTCTAGTGGAGTGGGTTTGGGTCTAGCCGAGTGGGTTTGAGTCTATCCGAGTGGGTTTGGGTGTAGCTGAGTGGGTTTGGGTCTAGCCGAGTGGGTTTGGGTCTAGCCGAGAGGGTTTGGGTGTAGCCAAGTGTGTTTGGATCTAGCCGTGTGGGTTTGGTTCTAGCCGAATTGGGTTGGGTCTAGCCGAGTGGGTTTGGGACGAGCCGAGTGGGTTTGGGTCTCGCCGAGTGGGTTTGGGTCTAGCCGAGTGGTTTTGGTTCAAGCCGAGTGTATTTGGGCCTAGCCGAGTGGGGTTGGGACTAGCCGAGTGGGTTTGGGTCTAGCCGAGTGGGTTTGGGTCTTGCCGAGTGGTTTTGGTTCAAGCCGAGTGTATTTGGGTCTAGCCGAGTGGGTTTGGTCTAGCCAAGTGGTTTTGGGTCTAACCGAGTGGGTTTGGGTCTAGCGGAGTGGGTTTGGGTCTAGCCGAGTCCGTTTGGGTCTAGCCGAGTGGGTTTGGGACTCGCCGAGTGGGTTTGGGTCTAGCGGAGTGGGTTTGGTTTTAGCGGAGTGGGTTTGGCTCTAGCCGATTGGGTTTGGGTCTCGCCGAGTGGGTTTGGGTCTGGCGCAGTGGGTTTGGGTCTAGTGGAGTGGGTTTGGGTCTAGCCGAGTGGGTTTGGGTCTAGCCGAGTGGGTTTGGGTGTAGCCCAGTGGGTTTTGGTCTATCCGTGTGGGTTTGTGACTAGCCGAGTGGGTTTGGGTCTAGCCGAGTGGGTTTGTGTCTAGCCAAGTGAGTTTGGGTCTAGACGAGTGGGTTAGGGTCTACCCGAGTGGGTTTCGGTCTGGCCGAGTGGGTTTGGGTCTAGCGGAGTGGGTTTGGGTCTAGCCGAGTCCGTTTGGGTCCAGCCGAGTGGGTTTGGGACTAGCGGAGTGGGTTTGGGTCTGGCGGAGTGGGTTTGGGTCTAGCCGAGTGTGTTTGGGTCTAGTCGAGTGGGTTTGGGACTAGCCGAGTGGGTTTGGGTCCAGCCGAGTGTGTTTGGGTGTCGCCGAGTGGGTTTGGGTTTGGCCGAGTGGGTTTGGGTGTAGCCGAGTGGGTTTGGGTCTAGCCGAATCGGTTTGGGTCTAGCCGAGTGGGTTTGGGTCTAGCCGAGTGGGTTTGGGTCTAGTGGAGTGGGTTTGGGTCTAGCGGAGTGGGTTTGGGTCTAGCCGAGTGGGTTTGGGTCTAGCCGAGTGGGTTTGGGTCTAGCCGAGTGGGTTTGGGTCTAGCCTAGTGGGTTTGGGTCTATCCGAGTGGGTTTGGGTCTAGCCGAGTCCGTTTGGGTCTAGCCGAGTGGGTTTGGGTCTAGCGGAGTGGGTTTGGGTCTAGCCGAGTGGGTTTGGGTCTAGCCTAGTCCGTTTGGGTCTAGCCGAGTGGGTTTGGGACTAGCCGAGTGGGTTTGGGTCTAGCGGAGTGGGTTTGGTTCTAGCGGAGTGGGTTTGGGTCTAGCCGATTGGGTTTGGGTCTCGCCGAGTGGGTTTGAGTCTGGCGGAGTGGGTTTGGGTCTAGTGGAGTGGGTTTGGGTCTAGCCGAGTGGGTTTGGGTCTAGCCGAGTGGGTTTGGGTGTAGCCGAGTGGGTTTGGGTCTAGCCGAGTGGGTTTGTGTCTAGCCGAGTGGGTCTGGGTCTAGCCGAGTGGGTTTGGGTCTAGCCAAGTGAGTTTGGGTCTAGCGGAGTGTGTTTGGGTGTAGCCGAGTGTGTTTGGGTGTAGCCGAGTGGGTTTGGGTCTAGCCGAGTGGGTTTGGGTCTAGCCGAGTCCGTTTGGGTCCAGCCGAGTGGGTTTGGGACTAGCGGAGTGGGTTTGGGTCTGGCGGAGTGGGTTTGGGTCTAGCCGAGTGTGTTTGGGTCTAGTCGAGTGGGTTTGGGACTAGCCGAGTGGGTTTGGGTCCAGCCGAGTGTGTTTGGGTGTCGCCGAGTGGGTTTGGGTTTGGCCGAGTGGGTTTGGGTGTAGCCGAGTGGGTTTGGGTCTAGCCGAATCGGTTTGGGTCTAGCCGAGTGGGTTTGGGTCTAGCCGAGTGGGTTTGGGTCTAGTGGAGTGGGTTTGGGTCTAGCGGAGTGGGTTTGGGTCTAGCCGAGTGGGTTTGGGTCTAGCCGAGTGGGTTTGGGTCTAGCCGAGTCCGTTTGGGTCTAGCCGAGTGGGTTTGGGTCTAGCGGAGTGGGTTTGGGTCTAGCCGAGTGGGTTTGGGTCTAGCCTAGTCCGTTTGGGTCTAGCCGAGTGGGTTTGGGACTAGCCGAGTGGGTTTGGGTCTAGCGGAGTGGGTTTGGTTCTAGCGGAGTGGGTTTGGGTCTAGCCGATTGGGTTTGGGTCTCGCCGAGTGGGTTTGAGTCTGGCGGAGTGGGTTTGGGTCTAGTGGAGTGGGTTTGGGTCTAGCCGAGTGGGTTTGGGTCTAGCCGAGTGGGTTTGGGTGTAGCCGAGTGGGTTTGGGTCTAGCCGAGTGGGTTTGTGTCTAGCCGAGTGGGTCTGGGTCTAGCCGAGTGGGTTTGGGTCTAGCCAAGTGAGTTTGGGTCTAGCGGAGTGTGTTTGGGTGTAGCCGAGTGTGTTTGGGTGTAGCCGAGTGGGTTTGGGTCTAGCCGAGTGGGTTTGGGTCTAGCCGAGTGGGTTTGTGTCTAGCCGAGTGGGTTTGGGTCTAGCCGAGTGGGTTTGGGTCTAGCCAAGTGAGTTTGGGTCTAGCGGAGTGTGTTTGGGTGTAGCCGAGTGGGTTTGGGTTTACCCGAGTGGGTTTTCGTTCTAGCCGAGTGGGTTTGGGTCTAGCTGAGTGGGTTTGGGTCTAGACGAATGGGTTAGGGTCTAGCCGAGTGGGTTTCGGTCTGGGCCAGTGGGTTTGGGTCCAGCGGAGTGGGTTTTGGTCTAGCCGAGTCCGTTTGGGTCTAGCCGAGTGGGTTTGGGACTAGCGGAGTGGGTTTGGGTCTAGCCGATTGGGTTTGGGTCTCGCCGAGTGGGTTTGGGTCTGGCGGAGTGGGTTTGGGTCTAGTGGAGTGGGTTTGGGGCTAGCCGAGTGGGTTTGGGTCTAGCCGAGTGGGTTTGGGTGTAGCCGAGTGGGTTTGGGTCTAGCCGAGTGGGTTTGGGTCTAGCCAAGTGAGTTTGGGTCTAGCGGAGTGTGTTTGGGTGTAGCCGAGTGGGTTTGGGTCTAGCCGAGTGGGTTTGGGTCTAGTCGAGTGGGTTTGGGTCTAGCCGAGTGTGTTTGGGTCTAGTCGAGTGGGTTTGGGACTAGCTGAATGGGTTTGGGTCCAGCCGAGTGGGTTTGGGTCTAGCCGAGTGGGTTTGGGTTTGGCCGAGTGGGTTTGGGTGTAGCCGAGTGGGTTTGGGTCTAGCCAAAACGGTTTGGGTCTAGCCGAGTGGGTTTTGGTCTGGCAGAGTGGGTTTGGGTCTAGCGGAGTGGGTTTGGGTCTAGCAGAGTAGGTTTGGGTTTAGCCGACTATGTTTGGGTCGAGCCGATTGGGTTTGGGTCTAGCCGAGTGGGTTTTGGACTTGCCGAGTGGGTTTGGGTCTAGCCAAGTGGGTTTGGGTCTAGCCGAGTGGGTTTGGGTCTAGCCGAGTGGGTTTGGGTTTGGCCGAGTGGGTTTGGGTCTAGCCGAGTGGGTTTGGGTCTAACCGAGTGGGCTTGGGTCTAGCCGAGTGGGTTTGGGTCTAGCCGAGTGGGTTTTGGTCTAGCCGAGTGGGTTTCGGTCTAGCGGAGTGGGTTTGGGTCTAGCTGAGTGGGTTTGGGTCTAGCCGAGTGGGTTTGGGTCTAGCGGAGTGGGTTTGGGTGTAGCCGAGTGGGTTTGGGTCTAGCCGAATTGGTTTGGGTCTAGCCGATTGGGTTTGGGTCTCGCTGAGTGGGTTTGCGTCTGGCGGAGTGGGTTTGGGTCTAGTGGAGTGGGTTTGGGTCTAGCCGAGTGGGTTTGGGTCTAGCCGAGTGGGTTTGGGTGTAGCCGAGTGGGTTTGGGTCTAGCCGAGTGGGATGTGTCTAGCCGAGTGGGTTTGGGTCTAGCCGAGTGGGTTTGGTTCCAGCCGAGTGGGTTTGGGTCTAGCTGAGTGGGTTTGGGTCTAGCCGAGTGTGTTTGGGTCTAGCCGATTGGGTTTACGTCTAGCCGAGTGGGTTTGGGTCTAGCGGAGTGGGTTTGGGTGTAGCCGAGTGGGTTTGGGTCTAGCCGAGTGGGTTTGGGTCTAGACGAGTAGGTTTGGGTCTAGCCGAGTGGGTTTCGGTCTGGCCGAGTGGGTTTGGGTCTAGCGGAGTGGATTTGGTTCTAGCCGAGTCCGTTTTGGTCTAGCCGAGTGGGTTTGGGACTAGCGGAGTGGGTTTGGGTCTAGCGGAGTGGGTTTGGTTCTAGCGGAGTGGGTTTGGGTCTAGCCGAGTGGATTTGGGTCTAGCCGCGTGGGTTTGGGTTTGGCCGAGGGGGTTTGGGTCTAGCCGAGTGGGTTTGGGTCTAGCCGAGTGGGCTTGGGTCTGGCCGAGTGGGTTTGGGTCTAGCCAAGTGGGTTTTGGTCTAGCCGAGTGGGTTTCGGTCTAGCGGAGTGGGTTTGGGTCTAGCTGAGTGGGTTTGGGTCTAGCCGAGTGGGTTTGGGTCTAGCCGAGTGGGTTTTGGTCCAGCCGAGTGTGTTTGGGTCTCGTCGAGTGGGATTGGGACTAGCTGAGTGGGTTTGCGTCTAGCCGAGTGGGTTTGGGTTTGGCCGAGTGCGTTTGGGTGTAGCCGAGTGGGTTTGGGTCTAGCCGAATCGGTTTGGGTCTAGCCGAGTGGGTTTTGGTCTGGCAGAGTGGGTTTGGGTCTAGCGGAGTGGGTTTGGGTCTAGCAGAGTAGGTTTGGGTTTAGCCGACTGGGTTTGGGTCGAGCCGATTGGGTTTGGGTCTAGCCGAGTGGGTTTGGGACTTGCCGAGTGGGTTTGGGTCTAGCTAAGTGGGTTTGGGTCTATCCGAGTGGGTTTTGGTCTAGCCGAGTGGATTTGGGTCTAGCCGCGTGGGTTAGGGTCCAGCCGAGTGTGTTTGGGTCTAGTCGAGTGGGTTTGGGACTAGCTGAGTGGGTTTGGGTCTAGCCGAGTGGCTTTGGGTCCAGCCGAGTGGGTTTGGGTTTGGCCGAGTGGGTTTGGGTGTAGCCGAGTGGGTTTGGGTCTAGCCGAATGAGTTTGGGTCTAGCCGAGTGGGTTTTGGTCTGGCAGAGTGGGTTTGGGTCTAGCGGAGTGGGTTTGGGTCTAGCAGAGTAGGTTTGGGTTTAGCCGACTGGGTTTGGGTCGAGCCGATTGGGTTTGGGTCTAGCCGAGTGGGTTTGGGACTTGCCGAGTGGGTTTGGGTCTAGCCAAGTGGGTTTGGGTCTATCCGAGTGGGTTTGGGTCTAGCCGAGTGGGTTTGGGTCTAGCCGCGTGGGTTTGGGTTTGGCCGAGTGGGTTTGGGTCCAGCCGAGTGGGTTTGGGTCTAGCCGAGTGGGCTTGGGTCTAGCCGAGTGGGTTTGGGTCTAGCCGAGTGGGTTTTGGTCTAGCCGAGTGGGTTTCGGTCTAGCGGAGTGGGTTTGGGTCTAGCTGAGTGGGTTTGGGTCTATCCGAGTGGGTTTGGGTCTAGCCGAGTGGGTTTGGGTCTAGCCAAGTGGGTTTGGGTCTAGCCGAGTGGGTTTCGGTGTAGCCGAGTGGGTTTGGGTTTAGCCGAGTGGGTGTGGGTCTAGCCGAGTGGGTTTGGGTCTAGCCGAGTTGGTTTGGGTCCAGCCGAGTGGGTTTGGTTCTAGCCGAGGGGGTTTGGGTCAAGCCGAATCGGTTTGGGTCTAGCCGATTGGGTTTGGGTCTCGCTGAGTGGGTTTGGGTCTGGCGGAGTGGGTTTGGGTCTAGTGGAGTGGGTTTGGGTCTAGCCGAGTGGGTTTGGGTCTAGCCGAGTGGGTTTGGGTGTAGCCGAGTGGGTTTGGGTCCAGCCGAGTGGGATGTGTCTCGCCGAGTGGGTTTGGGTCTAGCCGAGTGGGTTTGGCTCTAGCCGAGTGGGTTTGGGTCTAGCTGAGTGGGTTTGGGTCTAGCCGAGTGTGTTTGGGTCTAGCCGATTGGGTTTACGTCTAGCCGAGTGGGTTTGGGTCTAGCGGAGTGGGTTTGGGTGTAGCCGAGTGGGTTTGGGTCTAGCCGAGTGGGTTTGGGTCTAGACGAGTAGGTTTGGGTCTAGCCGAGTGGGTTTCGGTCTGGCCGAGTGGGTTTGCGTCTAGCGGAGTGGATTTCGTTCTAGCCGAGTCCGTTTGGGTCTAGCCGAGTGGGTTTGGGACTAGCGGAGTGGGTTTGGGTCTAGCGGAGTGGGTTTGGTTCTAGCGGAGTGGGTTTGGGTCTAGCCGATTGGGTTTGGGTCTAGCCGAGTGGGTTTGGGTCTGGCGGAGTGGGTTTGGGTCTATTGGAGTGGGTTTGGGTCTAGCCGAGTGGGTTTGAGTCTATCCGAGTGGGTTTGGGTGTTGCTGAGTGGGTTTGGGTCTAGCCGAGTGGGTTTGGGTCTAGCCGAGAGGGTTTGGGTGTAGCCGAGTGGGTTTGGATCTAGCCGTGTGGGTTTGGTTCTAGCCGAGGGGGGTTGGGTCTAGCCGAGTGGGTTTGGGACGAGCCGAGTGGGTTTGGGTCTAGCCGAGTGGGTTTGGGTCTAGCCGAGTGGTTTTGGTTCAAGCCGAGTGGGTTTGGGTTTGGCCGAGTGGGTTTGGGTGTAGCCGAGTGGGTTTGGGTCTAGCCGAATCGGTTTGGGTCTAGCCGAATGGGTTTTGGTCTGGCAGAGTGGGTTTGGGTCTAGCGGAGTGGGTTTGGGTCTAGCAGAGTAGGTTTGGGTTTAGCCGACTGGGTTTGGGTCGAGCCGATTGGGTTTGGGTCTAGCCGAGTGGGTTTGGGACTTGCCGAGTGGGTTTGGGTCTAGCCGAGTGGGTTTGGGTCTAGCCGAGTGGGTTTGGGTCTAGCCGAGTGGGTTTGGGTCTAGCCGAGTGGGTTTGCGTTTGGCCGAGTGGGTTTGGGTCTAGCCGAGTGGGTTTGGGTCTAGTGGAGTGGGTTTGGGTCTAGCCGAGTGGGTTTGGGTCTAGCCGAGTGGGTTTGGGTGTAGCCGAGTGGGTTTGGGTCTAGCCGAGTGGGATGTGTCTAGCCGAGTGGGTTTGGGTCTAGCCGAGTGGGTTTGGTTCCAGCCGAGTGGGTTTGGGTCTAGCTGAGTGGGTTTGGGTCTAGCCGAGTGTGTTTGGGTCTAGCCGATTGGGTTTACGTCTAGCCGAGTGGGTTTGGGTCTAGCGGAGTGGGTTTGGGTGTAGCCGAGTGGGTTTGGGTCTAGCCGAGTGGGTTTGGGTCTAGACGAGTAGGTTTGGGTCTAGCCGAGTGGGTTTCGGTCTGGCCGAGTGGGTTTGGGTCTAGCGGAGTGGATTTGGTTCTAGCCGAGTCCGTTTTGGTCTAGCCGAGTGGGTTTGGGACTAGCGGAGTGGGTTTGGGTCTAGCGGAGTGGGTTTGGTTCTAGCGGAGTGGGTTTGGGTCTAGCCGAGTGGATTTGGGTCTAGCCGCGTGGGTTTGGGTTTGGCCGAGGGGGTTTGGGTCTAGCCGAGTGGGTTTGGGTCTAGCCGAGTGGGCTTGGGTCTGGCCGAGTGGGTTTGGGTCTAGCCAAGTGGGTTTTGGTCTAGCCGAGTGGGTTTCGGTCTAGCGGAGTGGGTTTGGGTCTAGCTGAGTGGGTTTGGGTCTAGCCGAGTGGGTTTGGGTCTAGCCGAGTGGGTTTTGGTCCAGCCGAGTGTGTTTGGGTCTCGTCGAGTGGGATTGGGACTAGCTGAGTGGGTTTGCGTCTAGCCGAGTGGGTTTGGGTTTGGCCGAGTGCGTTTGGGTGTAGCCGAGTGGGTTTGGGTCTAGCCGAATCGGTTTGGGTCTAGCCGAGTGGGTTTTGGTCTGGCAGAGTGGGTTTGGGTCTAGCGGAGTGGGTTTGGGTCTAGCAGAGTAGGTTTGGGTTTAGCCGACTGGGTTTGGGTCGAGCCGATTGGGTTTGGGTCTAGCCGAGTGGGTTTGGGACTTGCCGAGTGGGTTTGGGTCTAGCTAAGTGGGTTTGGGTCTATCCGAGTGGGTTTTGGTCTAGCCGAGTGGATTTGGGTCTAGCCGCGTGGGTTAGGGTCCAGCCGAGTGTGTTTGGGTCTAGTCGAGTGGGTTTGGGACTAGCTGAGTGGGTTTGGGTCTAGCCGAGTGGCTTTGGGTCCAGCCGAGTGGGTTTGGGTTTGGCCGAGTGGGTTTGGGTGTAGCCGAGTGGGTTTGGGTCTAGCCGAATGAGTTTGGGTCTAGCCGAGTGGGTTTTGGTCTGGCAGAGTGGGTTTGGGTCTAGCGGAGTGGGTTTGGGTCTAGCAGAGTAGGTTTGGGTTTAGCCGACTGGGTTTGGGTCGAGCCGATTGGGTTTGGGTCTAGCCGAGTGGGTTTGGGACTTGCCGAGTGGGTTTGGGTCTAGCCAAGTGGGTTTGGGTCTATCCGAGTGGGTTTGGGTCTAGCCGAGTGGGTTTGGGTCTAGCCGCGTGGGTTTGGGTTTGGCCGAGTGGGTTTGGGTCCAGCCGAGTGGGTTTGGGTCTAGCCGAGTGGGCTTGGGTCTAGCCGAGTGGGTTTGGGTCTAGCCGAGTGGGTTTTGGTCTAGCCGAGTGGGTTTCGGTCTAGCGGAGTGGGTTTGGGTCTAGCTGAGTGGGTTTGGGTCTATCCGAGTGGGTTTGGGTCTAGCCGAGTGGGTTTGGGTCTAGCCAAGTGGGTTTGGGTCTAGCCGAGTGGGTTTCGGTGTAGCCGAGTGGGTTTGGGTTTAGCCGAGTGGGTGTGGGTCTAGCCGAGTGGGTTTGGGTCTAGCCGAGTTGGTTTGGGTCCAGCCGAGTGGGTTTGGTTCTAGCCGAGGGGGTTTGGGTCAAGCCGAATCGGTTTGGGTCTAGCCGATTGGGTTTGGGTCTCGCTGAGTGGGTTTGGGTCTGGCGGAGTGGGTTTGGGTCTAGTGGAGTGGGTTTGGGTCTAGCCGAGTGGGTTTGGGTCTAGCCGAGTGGGTTTGGGTGTAGCCGAGTGGGTTTGGGTCCAGCCGAGTGGGATGTGTCTCGCCGAGTGGGTTTGGGTCTAGCCGAGTGGGTTTGGCTCTAGCCGAGTGGGTTTGGGTCTAGCTGAGTGGGTTTGGGTCTAGCCGAGTGTGTTTGGGTCTAGCCGATTGGGTTTACGTCTAGCCGAGTGGGTTTGGGTCTAGCGGAGTGGGTTTGGGTGTAGCCGAGTGGGTTTGGGTCTAGCCGAGTGGGTTTGGGTCTAGACGAGTAGGTTTGGGTCTAGCCGAGTGGGTTTCGGTCTGGCCGAGTGGGTTTGGGTCTAGCGGAGTGGATTTCGTTCTAGCCGAGTCCGTTTGGGTCTAGCCGAGTGGGTTTGGGACTAGCGGAGTGGGTTTGGGTCTAGCGGAGTGGGTTTGGTTCTAGCGGAGTGGGTTTGGGTCTAGCCGATTGGGTTTGGGTCTAGCCGAGTGGGTTTGGGTCTGGCGGAGTGGGTTTGGGTCTATTGGAGTGGGTTTGGGTCTAGCCGAGTGGGTTTGAGTCTATCCGAGTGGGTTTGGGTGTTGCTGAGTGGGTTTGGGTCTAGCCGAGTGGGTTTGGGTCTAGCCGAGAGGGTTTGGGTGTAGCCGAGTGGGTTTGGATCTAGCCGTGTGGGTTTGGTTCTAGCCGAGGGGGGTTGGGTCTAGCCGAGTGGGTTTGGGACGAGCCGAGTGGGTTTGGGTCTAGCCGAGTGGGTTTGGGTCTAGCCGAGTGGTTTTGGTTCAAGCCGAGTGGGTTTGGGTTTGGCCGAGTGGGTTTGGGTGTAGCCGAGTGGGTTTGGGTCTAGCCGAATCGGTTTGGGTCTAGCCGAATGGGTTTTGGTCTGGCAGAGTGGGTTTGGGTCTAGCGGAGTGGGTTTGGGTCTAGCAGAGTAGGTTTGGGTTTAGCCGACTGGGTTTGGGTCGAGCCGATTGGGTTTGGGTCTAGCCGAGTGGGTTTGGGACTTGCCGAGTGGGTTTGGGTCTAGCCGAGTGGGTTTGGGTCTAGCCGAGTGGGTTTGGGTCTAGCCGAGTGGGTTTGGGTCTAGCCGAGTGGGTTTGCGTTTGGCCGAGTGGGTTTGGGTCTAGCCGAGTGGGTTTCGGTCTAGCCGAGTGGGCTTGGGTCTAGCCGAGTGTGTTTGGGTCTAGCCGAGTGGGTTTGGGTGTAGCCGAGTGGGTTTCGGTCTAGCGGAGTGGGTTTGGGTCTAGCTGAGTGGGTTTGGGTCTAGCCGAGTGGGTTTGGGTCTAGCCGAGTGGGTTTGGGTCTAGCCAAGAGGGTTTGGGTCTAGCCGAGTGGGTTTTGGTGTAGCCGAGTGGGTTTGGGTTTAGCCGATTGGGTGTGGGTCTAGCCGAGTGGGTTTGGGTCTAGCCGAGTTGGTTTGGGTCTAGCCGAGTGGATTTGGTTCTAGCCGAGGGGGTTTGGGTCAAGCAGATTGTGTTTGGGTCCAGCCGAGTGGGTTTTGGTCTAGCCGAGTGGGTTTGGGTCTAGCCGAGTGGGTTTCGGTGTAGCCGAGTGGGTTTGGGTTTAGCCGAGTGGGTGTGGGTCTAGCCGAGTGGGTTTGGGTCTAGCCGAGTTGGTTTGGGTCCAGCCGAGTGGGTTTGGTTCTAGCCGAGGGGGTTTGGGTCAAGCCGAATCGGTTTGGGTCTAGCCGATTGGGTTTGGGTCTCGCTGAGTGGGTTTGGGTCTGGCGGAGTGGGTTTGGGTCTAGTGGAGTGGGTTTGGGTCTAGCCGAGTGGGTTTGGGTCTAGCCGAGTGGGTTTGGGTGTAGCCGAGTGGGTTTGGGTCCAGCCGAGTGGGATGTGTCTCGCCGAGTGGGTTTGGGTCTAGCCGAGTGGGTTTGGCTCTAGCCGAGTGGGTTTGGGTCTAGCTGAGTGGGTTTGGGTCTAGCCGAGTGTGTTTGGGTCTAGCCGATTGGGTTTACGTCTAGCCGAGTGGGTTTGGGTCTAGCGGAGTGGGTTTGGGTGTAGCCGAGTGGGTTTGGGTCTAGCCGAGTGGGTTTGGGTCTAGACGAGTAGGTTTGGGTCTAGCCGAGTGGGTTTCGGTCTGGCCGAGTGGGTTTGGGTCTAGCGGAGTGGATTTCGTTCTAGCCGAGTCCGTTTGGGTCTAGCCGAGTGGGTTTGGGACTAGCGGAGTGGGTTTGGGTCTAGCGGAGTGGGTTTGGTTCTAGCGGAGTGGGTTTGGGTCTAGCCGATTGGGTTTGGGTCTAGCCGAGTGGGTTTGGGTCTGGCGGAGTGGGTTTGGGTCTATTGGAGTGGGTTTGGGTCTAGCCGAGTGGGTTTGAGTCTATCCGAGTGGGTTTGGGTGTTGCTGAGTGGGTTTGGGTCTAGCCGAGTGGGTTTGGGTCTAGCCGAGAGGGTTTGGGTGTAGCCGAGTGGGTTTGGATCTAGCCGTGTGGGTTTGGTTCTAGCCGAGGGGGGTTGGGTCTAGCCGAGTGGGTTTGGGACGAGCCGAGTGGGTTTGGGTCTAGCCGAGTGGGTTTGGGTCTAGCCGAGTGGTTTTGGTTCAAGCCGAGTGGGTTTGGGTTTGGCCGAGTGGGTTTGGGTGTAGCCGAGTGGGTTTGGGTCTAGCCGAATCGGTTTGGGTCTAGCCGAATGGGTTTTGGTCTGGCAGAGTGGGTTTGGGTCTAGCGGAGTGGGTTTGGGTCTAGCAGAGTAGGTTTGGGTTTAGCCGACTGGGTTTGGGTCGAGCCGATTGGGTTTGGGTCTAGCCGAGTGGGTTTGGGACTTGCCGAGTGGGTTTGGGTCTAGCCGAGTGGGTTTGGGTCTAGCCGAGTGGGTTTGGGTCTAGCCGAGTGGGTTTGGGTCTAGCCGAGTGGGTTTGCGTTTGGCCGAGTGGGTTTGGGTCTAGCCGAGTGGGTTTCGGTCTAGCCGAGTGGGCTTGGGTCTAGCCGAGTGTGTTTGGGTCTAGCCGAGTGGGTTTGGGTGTAGCCGAGTGGGTTTCGGTCTAGCGGAGTGGGTTTGGGTCTAGCTGAGTGGGTTTGGGTCTAGCCGAGTGGGTTTGGGTCTAGCCGAGTGGGTTTGGGTCTAGCCAAGAGGGTTTGGGTCTAGCCGAGTGGGTTTTGGTGTAGCCGAGTGGGTTTGGGTTTAGCCGATTGGGTGTGGGTCTAGCCGAGTGGGTTTGGGTCTAGCCGAGTTGGTTTGGGTCTAGCCGAGTGGATTTGGTTCTAGCCGAGGGGGTTTGGGTCAAGCAGATTGTGTTTGGGTCCAGCCGAGTGGGTTTTGGTCTAGCCGAGTGGGTTTGGGTCTAGCCGAGTGGGTTTGGTTCTAGCCGAGTGGATTTGGGTCTATCCGAGTGGGTTTGGGTCTAGCCGAGTGGTTTTGGGTCTAGCCGAGTGGGTTTGGGTCTAGCGGAGTGGGTTTGGGTGTAGCCGAGTGGGTTTGGGTCTAGCCGAATTGGTTTGGGTCTAGCCGATTGGGTTTGGGTCTTGCTGAGTGGGTTTGGGTCTGGCGGAGTGGGTTTGGGTCTAGTGGAGTGGGTTTGGGTCTAGCCGAGTGGGTTTGGGTCTAGCCGAGTGGGTTTGGGTGTAGCCGAGTGCGTTTGGGTCTAGCCGAGTGGGATGTGTCTAGCCGAGTGGGTTTGGGTCTAGCCGAGTGGGTTTGGCTCCAGCCGAGTGGGTTTGGGTCTAGCTGAGGGGGTTTGGGTCTAGCCGAGTGTGTTTGGGTCTAGCCGATTGGGTTTACGTCTAGCCGAGTGGGTTTGGGTCTAGCGGAGTGGGTTTGGGTGTAGCCGAGTGGGTTTGGGTCTAGCCGAGTGGGTTTGGGTCTAGACGAGTAGGTTTGGGTCTAGCCGAGTGGGTTTCGGTCTGGCCGAGTGGGTTTGGGTCTAGCGGAGTGGATTTGGTTCTAGCCGAGTCCGTTTGGGTCTAGCCGAGTGGGTTTGGGACTAGCGGAGTGGGTTTGGGTCTAGCGGAGTGGGTTTGGTTCTAGCGGAGTGGGTTTGGGTCTAGCCGATTGGGTTTGGGTCTAGCCGAGTGGGTTTGGGTCTGGCGGAGTGGGTTTGGGTCTAGTGGAGTGGGTTTGGGTCTAGCCGAGTGGGTTTGAGTCTATCCGAGTGGGTTTGGGTGTAGCTGAGTGGGTTTGGGTCTAGCCGAGTGGGTTTGGGTTTAGCCGAGAGGGTTCGGGTGTAGCCGAGTGGGTTTGGATCTAGCCGTGAGGGTTTGGTTCTAGCCGAGTGGGGTTGGGTCTAGCCGAGTGGGTTTGGGACGAGCCGAGTGGGTTTGGGTCTAGCCGAGTGGGTTTGGGTCTAGCCGAGTGGTTTTGGTTCAAGCCAAGTGTATTTGGGCCTAGCCGAGTGGGTTTGGGAGTAGCCGAGTGGGTTTGGGTCTAGCCGAGTGGGTTTGGGACTAGCCGAGTTGGTTTTGGTTTGGCCGAGTGGGTTTGGGTGTAGCCGAGTGGGTTTGGGTCTAGTCGGATCGGTTTGGGTCTAGCCGAGTGGGTTTGGGTCTAGCCGAGTGGGTTTGGGTCTAGCCGAGTGGGTTTTGGGTCTTGCCTAGTGGGTTTGGGTCTATCCGAGTTGGTTTGGGTCCAGCCGAGTCCGTTTGGGTCTAGCCAAGTGGGTTTGGGTTTAGCGGAGTGGGTTTGGGTCTAGCCGAGTGGGTTTGGGTCTAGCCGAGTCCGTTTGGGTCTAGCGGAGTGGGTTTGGGACTAGCCGAGTGGGTTTGGGTCTAGCGGAGTGGGTTTGGTTCTAGCGGAGTGGGTTTGGCTCTAGCCGATTGGGTTTGGGTCGCGCCGAGTGGGTTTGGGTCTGGCGCAGTGGGTTTGGGTCTCGCCGAGTGGGTTTGGGTCTAGCCGAGTGGGTTTGGGTCTAGTGGAGTGGGTTTGGGTCTAGCCGAGTGGGTTTGGGTCTAGCCGAGTGGCTTTGGGTGTAGCCGAGTGGGTTTTGGTCTATCCGTGTGGGTTTGTGTCTAGCCGAGTGGGTTTGGGTCTAGCCGAGTGGGTTTGTGTCTAGCCAAGTGAGTTTGGGTCTAGCGGAGTGTGTTTGGGTGTAGCCGAGTGGGTTTGGGTCTAGCCGAGTGTGTTTAGCTCTAGCCGAGTGGGTTTACGTCTAGCCGAGTGGGTTTGGGTCTAGCGGAGTGGGTTTGGGTGGAGCCGAGTGGGTTTGGGTCTAGCCGAGTGGGTTTGGGTCTAGACGAGTGGGTTAGGGTCTACCCGAGTGGGTTTCGGTCTGGCCGAGTGGGTTTGGGTCTAGCGGAGTGGGTTTGGGTCTAGCCGAGTCCGTTTGGGTCTAGCCGAGTGGGTTTGGGACTAGCGGCGTGGGTTTGGGTCTAGCGGAGTGGGTTTGGGTCTAGCCGAGTGTGTTTGGGTCCAGTCGAGTGGGTTTGGGACTAGCCGTGTGGGTTTGGTTCTAGCCGAGTGGGGTTGGGTCTAGCCGAGTGGGTTTGGGACGAGCCGAGTGGGTTTGGGTCTAGCCGAGTGGGTTTGGGTCTAGCCGAGTGGTTTTGGTTCAAGCCGAGTGTATTTGGGCCTAGCCGAGTGTGTTTGGGACTAGCCGAGTGGGTTTGGATCTAGCCGAGTGGGTTTGGGTCTAGCCGAGTGGTTTTGGTTCAAGCCGTGTGTATTTGGGTCTAGCCGAGTGGGTTTGGGTCTAGCCAAGTGGTTTTGGGTCTAGTCGAGTGGGTTTGGGTCTAGCGGAGTGGGTTTGGGTGCAGCCGAGTGGGTTTGGGTCCAGCCGATTGGGTTTCTGTCTAGCCGAGTATGTTTGGGTCTAGCCGAGTGGGTTTGGGTCTAGCGGAGTGGGTTTGGGTGTAGCCGAGTAGGTTTGGGTCTAGCCAAGTGGGTTTGGGTGTCGCGGAGTGGGTTTGGGTCTAGCGGAATGGGTTTGGGTCTAGCCGAGTGGGTTTGGGTCTAGCCGAGTGGGTTTGGGTCTAGCCGAGTGGGTTTGGGTCTTGCCTAGTGGGTTTGGGTCTATCCGAGTTGGTTTGGGTCTAGCCGAGTCCGTTTGGGTCTAGCCAAGTGGGTTTTGGTTTAGCGGAGTGGGTTTGGGTCTAGCCGAGTGGGTTTGGGTCTAGCCGAGTCCGTTTGGGTCTAGCCGAGTGGGTTTGGAACTAGCCGAGTGGGTTTGGGTCTAGCGGAGTGGGTTTGGTTCTAGCGGAGTGGGTTTGGCTCTACCCGATTGGGTTTGGGTCGCGCCGAGTGGGTTTGGGTCTGGCGCAGTGGGTTTGGGTCTCGCCGAGTGGGTTTGGGTCTAGCCGAGTGGGTTTGGGTCTAGTGGAGTGGGTTTGGGTCTAGCCGAGTGGGTTTGGGTCTAGCCGAGTGGCTTTGGGTGTAGCCGAGTGGGTTTTGGTCTATCCGTGTGGGTTTGTGTCTAGCCGAGTGGGTTTGGGTCTAGCCGAGTGGGTTTGTGTCTAGCCAAGTGAGTTTGGGTCTAGCGGAGTGTGTTTGGGTGTAGCCGAGTGGGTTTGGGTCTAGCCGAGTGTGTTTAGCTCTAGCCGAGTGGGTTTACGTCTAGCCGAGTGGGTTTGGGTCTAGTGGAGTGGGTTTGGGTGTAGCCGAGTGGGTTTGGGTCTAGCCGAGTGGGTTTGGGTCTAGACGAGTGGGTTAGGGTCTACCCGAGTGGGTTTCGGTCTGGCCGAGTGGGTTTGGGTCTAGCGGAGTGGGTTTTGGTCTAGCCGAGTCCGTTTGGGTCTAGCCGAGTGGGTTTGGGACTAGCGGCGTGGGTTTGGGTCTAGCGGAGTGGGTTTGGGTCTAGCCGAGTGTGTTTGGGTCCAGTCGAGTGGGTTTGGGACTAGCCGAGTGGGTTTGGGTCCAGCCGAGTGTGTTTGGGTCTAGCCGAGTGGGTTTGGGTTTGGCCGAGTGGGTTTGGGTGTAGTCGAGTGGGTTTGGGTCTAGCCGAATCGGTTTGGGTCTAGCCGAGTGGGTTTGGGTCTAGCCGAGTGGGTTTCGGTCTAGCGGAGTGGGTTTGGGTCTAGCGGAGTGGGTTTGGGTCTAGCCGAGTGGGTTTGGGTCTAGCCGAGTGGGTTTGGGTCTAGCCGAGTGGGTTTGGGTCTAGCCGAGTGGGTTTGAGTCTATCCGAGTGGGTTTGGGTGTAGCTGAGTGGGTTTGGGTCTAGCCGAGTGGGTTTGTGTCTAGCCGAGAGGGTTTGGGTGTAGCCGAGTGGGTTTGGATCTAGCCGTGTGGGTTTGGTTCTAGCCGAGTGGGGTTGGGTCTATCCGAGTGGGTTTGGGACGAGCCGAGTGGGTTTGGGTCTAGCCGAGTGGGTTTGGGTCTAGCCGAGTGGTTTTGGTTCAAGCCGAGTGTATTTGGGCCTAGCCGAGTGTGTTTGGGACTAGCCGAGTGGGTTTGGATCTAGCCGAGTGGGTTTGGGTCTAGCCGAGTGGTTTTGGTTCAAGCCGAGTGTATTTGGGTCTAGCCGAGTGGGTTTGGGTCTAGCCAAGTGGTTTTGGGTCTAGCCGAGTGAGTTTGGGTCTAGCGGAGTGGGTTTGGGTGCAGCCGAGTGGGTTTGGGTCCAGCCGAGTGGGTTTCTGTCTAGCCGAGTATGTTTGGGTCTAGCCGAGTGGGTTTGGGTCTAGCGGAGTGGGTTTGGGTGTAGCCGAGTGTGTTTGGGACTAGCCAAGTTGGTTTGGGTTTGGCCGAGTGGGTTTGGGTGTAGCCGAGTGGGTTTGGGTCTAGTCGGATCTGTTTGGGTCTAGCCGAGTGGGTTTGGGTCTAGCCAATTGGGTTTGGGTGTAGCGGAGTGGGTTTGGGCCTAGCGGAGTGGGTTTGGGTCTAGCCGAGTGGGATTGGGTGTAGCCGAGTGGGTTTGGGTCTAGCCGAGTGGGTTTGGGTCTAGCCGAGTGGGTTTGGGTCTTGCCTAGTGGGTTTGGGTCTATCCGAGTTGGTTTGGGTCTAGCCGAGTCCGTTTGGGTCTCGCCAAGTGGGTTTGGGTTTAGCGGAGTGGGTTTGGGTCTAGCCGAGTGGGTTTGGGTCTAGCCGAGTCCGTTTGGGTCTAGCCGAGTGGGTTTGGGACTAGCCGAGTGGGTTTGGGTCTAGCGGAGTGGGTTTGGTTCTAGCGGAGTGGGTTTGGCTCTAGCCGATTGGGTTTGGGTCTCGCCGAGTGGGTTTGGGTCTGGCGCAGTGGGTTTGGGTCTAGTGGAGTGGGTTTGGGTCTAGCCGAGTGGGTTTGGGTCTAGTGGAGTGGGTTTGGGTCTAGCCGAGTGGGTTTGGGTCTGGCCGAGTGGCTTTGGGTGCAGCCGAGTGGGTTTTGGTCTATCCGTGTGGGTTTGTGTCTAGCCGAGTGGGTTTGGGTCTAGCCGAGTGGGTTTGTGTCTAGCCAAATGAGTTTGGGTCTAGCCGAGTGTGTTTGGGTGTAGCCGAGTGGGTTTGGGTCTAGCCGAGTGTGTTTAGCTCTAGCCGAGTGGGTTTACGTCTAGCAGAGTGGGTTTGGGTCTAGCGGAGTGGGTTTGGGTGTAGCCGAGTGGGTTTGGGTCTAGCCGAGTGGGTTTGGGTCTAGACGAGTGGGTTAGGGTCTACCCGAGTGGGTTTCGGTCTGGCCGAGTGGGTTTGGGTCTAGCGGAGTGGGTTTGGGTCTAGCCGAGTCCGTTTGGGTCTAGCCGAGTGGGTTTGGGACTAGCGGCGTGGGTTTGGGTCTAGCGGAGTGGGTTTGGGTCTAGCCGAGTGTGTTTGGGTCTAGTCGAGTGGGTTTGGGACTAGCCGAGTGGGTTTGGGTCCAGCCGAGTGTGTTTGGGTCTAGCCGAGTGGGTTTGGGTTTGGCCGAGTGGGTTTGTGTGTAGCCGAGTGGGTTTGGGTCTAGCCGAATCAGTTTGGGTCTAGCCGAGTGGGTTTGGGTCTAGCCGAGTGGGTTTGGGTCTGGCGGAGTGGGTTTGGGTCTAGCGGAGTGGGTTTGGGTCCAGCCGAGTGGGTTTGGGTCTAGCCGAGTGGGTTTGGGTCTAGCCGAGTGGGTTTGGGTCTAGCCTAGTGGGTTTGGGTCTATCCGAGTGGGTTTGGGTCTAACCGAGTCCGTTTGGGTCTAGCCGAGTGGGTTTGGGTCTAGCGGAGTGAGGTTGGGTCTAGCCGAGTGGGTTTGGGTCTAGCCGAGTCCGTTTGGGTCTAGCCGAGTGGGTTTGGGACCAGCCGAGTGGGTTTGGGTCTAGCGGAGTGGGTTTGGTTCTAGCGGAGTGGGTTTGGGTCTAGCCGGTTGGTTTTGGGTCTCGCCGAGTGGGTTTGGGTCTGGCGGAGTGGGTTTGGGTCTAGTGGAGTGGGTTTGGGTCTAGCCGAGTGGGTTTGGGTCTAGCCGAGTGGGTTTGGGTGTAGCCGAGTGGGTTTGGGTCTAGCCGAGTGGGTTTGGGTCTAGCCAAGTGAGTTTGGGTCTAGCGGAGTGTGTTTGGGTGTAGCCGAGTGGGTTTGGGTCTAGCCGAGTGGGTTTGGGTCTAGTCGAGTGGGTTTGGGTCTAGCCGAGTGTGTTTGGGTCTAGTCGAGTGGGTTTGGGACGAGCTGAATGGGTTTGGGTCTAGCCGAGTGGGTTTGGGTCTAGCCGAGTGGGTTTGGGTTTGGCCGAGTGGGTTTGGGTGTAGCCGAGTGGGTTTGGGTCTAGCCGAAACGGTTTGGGTCTAGCCGAGTGGGTTTTGGTCTGGCAGAGTGGGTTTGGGTCTAGCGGAGTGGGTTTGGGTCTAGCAGAGTAGGTTTGGGTTTAGCCGACTGGGTTTGGGTCGAGCCGATTGGGTTTGGGTCTAGCCGAGTGGGTTTGGGACTTGCCGAGTGGGTTTGGGTCTAGCCAAGTGGGTTTGGGTCTAGCCGAGTGGGTTTGGGTCTAGCCGAGTGGGTTTGGGTCTAGCCGAGTGGGTTTCGGTCTAGCGGAGTGGGTTTGGGTCTAGCGGAGTGGGTTTGGGTCTAGCCGAGTGGGTTTGGGTCTAGCCGAGTGGGTTTGGGTCTAGCCGAGTGGGTTTGGGTCTAGCCGAGTGGGTTTGAGTCTATCCGAGTGGGTTTGGGTGTAGCTGAGTGGGTTTGGGTCTAACCGAGTGGGTTTGGGTCTAGCCGAGAGGGTTTGGGTGTAGCCGAGTGGGTTTGGATCTAGCCGTGTGGGTTTGGTTCTAGCCGAGTGGGGTTGGGTCTAGCCGAGTGGGTTTGGGACGAGCCGAGTGGGTTTGGGTCTAGCCGAGTGGGTTTGGGTCTAGCCGAGTGGTTTTGGTTCAAGCCGAGTGTATTTGGGCCTAGCCGAGTGTGTTTGGGACTAGCCGAGTGGGTTTGGATCTAGCCGAGTGGGTTTGGGTCTAGCCGAGTGGTTTTGGTTCAAGCCGAGTGTATTTGGGTCTAGCCGAGTGGGTTTGGGTCTAGCCAAGTGGTTTTGGGTCTAGCCGAGTGAGTTTGGGTCTAGCGGAGTGGGTTTGGGTGCAGCCGAGTGGGTTTGGGTCCAGCCGAGTGGGTTTCTGTCTAGCCGAGTATGTTTGGGTCTAGCCGAGTGGGTTTGGGTCTAGCGGAGTGGGTTTGGGTGTAGCCGAGTGTGTTTGGGACTAGCCAAGTTGGTTTGGGTTTGGCCGAGTGGGTTTGGGTGTAGCCGAGTGGGTTTGGGTCTAGTCGGATCTGTTTGGGTCTAGCCGAGTGGGTTTGGGTCTAGCCAATTGGGTTTGGGTGTAGCGGAGTGGGTTTGGGCCTAGCGGAGTGGGTTTGGGTCTAGCCGAGTGGGATTGGGTGTAGCCGAGTGGGTTTGGGTCTAGCCGAGTGGGTTTGGGTCTAGCCGAGTGGGTTTGGGTCTTGCCTAGTGGGTTTGGGTCTATCCGAGTTGGTTTGGGTCTAGCCGAGTCCGTTTGGGTCTCGCCAAGTGGGTTTGGGTTTAGCGGAGTGGGTTTGGGTCTAGCCGAGTGGGTTTGGGTCTAGCCGAGTCCGTTTGGGTCTAGCCGAGTGGGTTTGGGACTAGCCGAGTGGGTTTGGGTCTAGCGGAGTGGGTTTGGTTCTAGCGGAGTGGGTTTGGCTCTAGCCGATTGGGTTTGGGTCTCGCCGAGTGGGTTTGGGTCTGGCGCAGTGGGTTTGGGTCTAGTGGAGTGGGTTTGGGTCTAGCCGAGTGGGTTTGGGTCTAGTGGAGTGGGTTTGGGTCTAGCCGAGTGGGTTTGGGTCTGGCCGAGTGGCTTTGGGTGCAGCCGAGTGGGTTTTGGTCTATCCGTGTGGGTTTGTGTCTAGCCGAGTGGGTTTGGGTCTAGCCGAGTGGGTTTGTGTCTAGCCAAATGAGTTTGGGTCTAGCCGAGTGTGTTTGGGTGTAGCCGAGTGGGTTTGGGTCTAGCCGAGTGTGTTTAGCTCTAGCCGAGTGGGTTTACGTCTAGCCGAGTGGGTTTGGGTCTAGCGGAGTGGGTTTGGGTGTAGCCGAGTGGGTTTGGGTCTAGCCGAGTGGGTTTGGGTCTAGACGAGTGGGTTAGGGTCTACCCGAGTGGGTTTCGGTCTGGCCGAGTGGGTTTGGGTCTAGCGGAGTGGGTTTGGGTCTAGCCGAGTCCGTTTGGGTCTAGCCGAGTGGGTTTGGGACTAGCGGCGTGGGTTTGGGTCTAGCGGAGTGGGTTTGGGTCTAGCCGAGTGTGTTTGGGTCTAGTCGAGTGGGTTTGGGACTAGCCGAGTGGGTTTGGGTCCAGCCGAGTGTGTTTGGGTCTAGCCGAGTGGGTTTGGGTTTGGCCGAGTGGGTTTGTGTGTAGCCGAGTGGGTTTGGGTCTAGCCGAATCAGTTTGGGTCTAGCCGAGTGGGTTTGGGTCTAGCCGAGTGGGTTTGGGTCTGGCGGAGTGGGTTTGGGTCTAGCGGAGTGGGTTTGGGTCCAGCCGAGTGGGTTTGGGTCTAGCCGAGTGGGTTTGGGTCTAGCCGAGTGGGTTTGGGTCTAGCCTAGTGGGTTTGGGTCTATCCGAGTGGGTTTGGGTCTAGCCGAGTCCGTTTGGGTCTAGCCGAGTGGGTTTGGGTCTAGCGGAGTGAGGTTGGGTCTAGCCGAGTGGGTTTGGGTCTAGCCGAGTCCGTTTGGGTCTAGCCGAGTGGGTTTGGGACCAGCCGAGTGGGTTTGGGTCTAGCGGAGTGGGTTTGGTTCTAGCGGAGTGGGTTTGGGTCTAGCCGGTTGGTTTTGGGTCTCGCCGAGTGGGTTTGGGTCTGGCGGAGTGGGTTTGGGTCTAGTGGAGTGGGTTTGGGTCTAGCCGAGTGGGTTTGGGTCTAGCCGAGTGGGTTTGGGTGTAGCCGAGTGGGTTTGGGTCTAGCCGAGTGGGTTTGGGTCTAGCCAAGTGAGTTTGGGTCTAGCGGAGTGTGTTTGGGTGTAGCCGAGTGGGTTTGGGTCTAGCCGAGTGGGTTTGGGTCTAGTCGAGTGGGTTTGGGTCTAGCCGAGTGTGTTTGGGTCTAGTCGAGTGGGTTTGGGACGAGCTGAATGGGTTTGGGTCTAGCCGAGTGGGTTTGGGTCTAGCCGAGTGGGTTTGGGTTTGGCCGAGTGGGTTTGGGTGTAGCCGAGTGGGTTTGGGTCTAGCCGAAACGGTTTGGGTCTAGCCGAGTGGGTTTTGGTCTGGCAGAGTGGGTTTGGGTCTAGCGGAGTGGGTTTGGGTCTAGCAGAGTAGGTTTGGGTTTAGCCGACTGGGTTTGGGTCGAGCCGATTGGGTTTGGGTCTAGCCGAGTGGGTTTGGGACTTGCCGAGTGGGTTTGGGTCTAGCCAAGTGGGTTTGGGTCTAGCCGAGTGGGTTTGGGTCTAGCCGAGTGGGTTTGGGTCTAGCCGAGTGGGTTTGGGTTTGGCCGAGTGGGTTTGGGTCTAGCCGAGTGGGTTTGGGTCTAGCCGAGTGGGCTTGGGTCTAGCCGAGTGGGTTTGGGTCTAGCCGAGTGGGTTTTGGTCTAGCCGAGTGGGTTTCGGTCTAGCGGAGTGGGTTTGGGTCTAGCTGAGTGGGTTTGGGTCTAGCCGAGTGGGTTTGGTTCTAGCCGAGTGGGTTTGGGTCTACCCGAGTGGGTTTGGGTCTAGCTGAGTGGGTTTGGGTCTAGCCGAGTGTGTTTGGGTCTAGCCGATTGGGTTTACGTCTAGCCGAGTGGGTTTGGGTCTAGCAGAGTGGGTTTGGGTGTAGCCGAGTGGGTTTGGGTCTAGCCGAGTGGGTTTGGGTCCAGACGAGTAGGTTTGGGTCTAGCCGAGTGGGTGTCGGTCTGGCCGAGTGGGTTTGGGTCTAGCGGAGTGGATTTGGGTCTAGCCGAGTCCGTTTGGGTCTAGCCGAGTGGGTTTGGGACTAGCGGAGTGGGTTTGGGTCTAGCGGAGTGGGTTTGGTTCTAGCGGAGTGGGTTTGGGTCTAGCCGATTGGGTTTGGGTCTAGCCGAGTGGGTTTGGGTCTGGCGGAGTGGGTTTGTGTCTAGTGGAGTGGGTTTGGGTCTAGCCGAGTGGGTTTGAGTCTATCCGAGTGGGTTTGGGTGTAGCTGAGTGGGTTTGGGTCTAGCCGAGTGGGTTTGGGTCTAGCCGAGAGGGTTTGGGTGTAGCCGAGTGTGTTTGGATCTAGCCGTGTGGGTTTGGTTCTAGCCGAGTTGGGTTGAGTCTAGCCGAGTGGGTTTGGGACGAGCCGAGTGTATTTGGGCCTAGCCGAGTGGGGTTGGGACTAGCCGAGTGGGTTTGGGTCTAGCCGAGTGGGTTTGGGTCTTGCCGAGTGGTTTTGGTTCAAGCCGAGTGTATTTGGGTCTAGCCGAGTGGGTTTGGGTCTAGCCAAGTGGTTTTGGGTCTAACCGAGTGGGTTTGGGTCTAGCGGAGTGGGTTTGGGTCTAGCCGAGTCCGTTTGGGTCTAGCCGAGTGGGTTTGGGACTCGCCGAGTGGGTTTGGGTCTCGCCGAGTGGGTTTGGGTCTGGCGCAGTGGGTTTGGGTCTAGTGGAGTGGGTTTGGGTCTAGCCGAGTGGGTTTGGGTCTAGCCGAGTGGGTTTGGGTGTAGCCCAGTGGGTTTTGGTCTATCCGTGTGGGTTTGTGTCTAGCCGAGTGGGTTTGGGTCTAGCCGAGTGGGTTTGTGTCTAGCCAAGTGAGTTTGGGTCTAGACGAGTGGGTTAGGGTCTACCCGAGTGGGTTTCGGTCTGGCCGAGTGGGTTTGGGTCTAGCGGAGTGGGTTTGGGTCTAGCGGAGTCCGTTTGGGTCCAGCCGAGTGGGTTTGGGACTAGCGGAGTGGGTTTGGGTCTGGCGGAGTGGGTTTGGGTCTAGCCGAGTGTGTTTGGGTCTAGTCGAGTGGGTTTGGGACTAGCCGAGTGGGTTTGGGTCCAGCCGAGTGTGTTTGGGTGTCGCCGAGTGGGTTTGGGTTTGGCCGAGTGGGTTTGGGTGTAGCCGAGTGGGTTTGGGTCTAGCGGAGTGGGTTTGGTTCTAGCGGAGTGGGTTTGGGTCTAGCCGGTTGGTTTTGGGTCTCGCCGAGTGGGTTTGGGTCTGGCGGAGTGGGTTTGGGTCTAGTGGAGTGGGTTTGGGTCTAGCCGAGTGGGTTTGGGTCTAGCCGAGTGGGTTTGGGTGTAGCCGAGTGGGTTTGGGTCTAGCCGAGTGGGTTTGGGTCTAGCCAAGTGAGTTTGGGTCTAGCGGAGTGTGTTTGGGTGTAGCCGAGTGGGTTTGGGTCTAGCCGAGTGGGTTTGGGTCTAGTCGAGTGGGTTTGGGTCTAGCCGAGTGTGTTTGGGTCTAGTCGAGTGGGTTTGGGACGAGCTGAATGGGTTTGGGTCTAGCCGAGTGGGTTTGGGTCTAGCCGAGTGGGTTTGGGTTTGGCCGAGTGGGTTTGGGTGTAGCCGAGTGGGTTTGGGTCTAGCCGAAACGGTTTGGGTCTAGCCGAGTGGGTTTTGGTCTGGCAGAGTGGGTTTGGGTCTAGCGGAGTGGGTTTGGGTCTAGCAGAGTAGGTTTGGGTTTAGCCGACTGGGTTTGGGTCGAGCCGATTGGGTTTGGGTCTAGCCGAGTGGGTTTGGGACTTGCCGAGTGGGTTTGGGTCTAGCCAAGTGGGTTTGGGTCTAGCCGAGTGGGTTTGGGTCTAGCCGAGTGGGTTTGGGTCTAGCCGAGTGGGTTTGGGTTTGGCCGAGTGGGTTTGGGTCTAGCCGAGTGGGTTTGGGTCTAGCCGAGTGGGCTTGGGTCTAGCCGAGTGGGTTTGGGTCTAGCCGAGTGGGTTTTGGTCTAGCCGAGTGGGTTTCGGTCTAGCGGAGTGGGTTTGGGTCTAGCTGAGTGGGTTTGGGTCTAGCCGAGTGGGTTTGGTTCTAGCCGAGTGGGTTTGGGTCTACCCGAGTGGGTTTGGGTCTAGCTGAGTGGGTTTGGGTCTAGCCGAGTGTGTTTGGGTCTAGCCGATTGGGTTTACGTCTAGCCGAGTGGGTTTGGGTCTAGCAGAGTGGGTTTGGGTGTAGCCGAGTGGGTTTGGGTCTAGCCGAGTGGGTTTGGGTCCAGACGAGTAGGTTTGGGTCTAGCCGAGTGGGTGTCGGTCTGGCCGAGTGGGTTTGGGTCTAGCGGAGTGGATTTGGGTCTAGCCGAGTCCGTTTGGGTCTAGCCGAGTGGGTTTGGGACTAGCGGAGTGGGTTTGGGTCTAGCGGAGTGGGTTTGGTTCTAGCGGAGTGGGTTTGGGTCTAGCCGATTGGGTTTGGGTCTAGCCGAGTGGGTTTGGGTCTGGCGGAGTGGGTTTGTGTCTAGTGGAGTGGGTTTGGGTCTAGCCGAGTGGGTTTGAGTCTATCCGAGTGGGTTTGGGTGTAGCTGAGTGGGTTTGGGTCTAGCCGAGTGGGTTTGGGTCTAGCCGAGAGGGTTTGGGTGTAGCCGAGTGTGTTTGGATCTAGCCGTGTGGGTTTGGTTCTAGCCGAGTTGGGTTGAGTCTAGCCGAGTGGGTTTGGGACGAGCCGAGTGTATTTGGGCCTAGCCGAGTGGGGTTGGGACTAGCCGAGTGGGTTTGGGTCTAGCCGAGTGGGTTTGGGTCTTGCCGAGTGGTTTTGGTTCAAGCCGAGTGTATTTGGGTCTAGCCGAGTGGGTTTGGGTCTAGCCAAGTGGTTTTGGGTCTAACCGAGTGGGTTTGGGTCTAGCGGAGTGGGTTTGGGTCTAGCCGAGTCCGTTTGGGTCTAGCCGAGTGGGTTTGGGACTCGCCGAGTGGGTTTGGGTCTCGCCGAGTGGGTTTGGGTCTGGCGCAGTGGGTTTGGGTCTAGTGGAGTGGGTTTGGGTCTAGCCGAGTGGGTTTGGGTCTAGCCGAGTGGGTTTGGGTGTAGCCCAGTGGGTTTTGGTCTATCCGTGTGGGTTTGTGTCTAGCCGAGTGGGTTTGGGTCTAGCCGAGTGGGTTTGTGTCTAGCCAAGTGAGTTTGGGTCTAGACGAGTGGGTTAGGGTCTACCCGAGTGGGTTTCGGTCTGGCCGAGTGGGTTTGGGTCTAGCGGAGTGGGTTTGGGTCTAGCGGAGTCCGTTTGGGTCCAGCCGAGTGGGTTTGGGACTAGCGGAGTGGGTTTGGGTCTGGCGGAGTGGGTTTGGGTCTAGCCGAGTGTGTTTGGGTCTAGTCGAGTGGGTTTGGGACTAGCCGAGTGGGTTTGGGTCCAGCCGAGTGTGTTTGGGTGTCGCCGAGTGGGTTTGGGTTTGGCCGAGTGGGTTTGGGTGTAGCCGAGTGGGTTTGGGTCTAGCCGAATCGGTTTGGGTCTAGCCGAGTGGGTTTGGGTCTAGCCGAGTGGGTTTGGGTCTAGTGGAGTGGGTTTGGGTCTAGCGGAGTGGGTTTGGGTCTAGCCGAGTGGGTTTGGGTCTAGCCGAGTGGGTTTGGGTCTAGCCGAGTGGGTTTGGGTCTAGCCTAGTGGGTTTGGGTCTATCCGAGTGGGTTTGGGTCTAGCCGAGTCCGTTTGGGTCTAGCCGAGTGGGTTTGGGTCTAGCGGAGTGGGTTTGGGTCTAGCCGAGTGGGTTTGGGTCTAGCCGAGTCCGTTTGGGTCTAGCCGAGTGGGTTTGGGACTAGCCGAGTGGGTTTCGGTCTAGCGGAGTGGGTTTGGTTCTAGCGGAGTGGGTTTGGGTCTAGCCGATTGGGTTTGGGTCTCGCCGAGTGGGTTTGGGTCTGGCGGAGTGGGTTTGGGTCTAGTGGAGTGGGTTTGGGTCTAGCCGAGTGGGTTTGGGTCTAGCCGAGTGGGTTTGGGTGTAGCCGAGTGGGTTTGGGTCTAGCCGAGTGGGATGTGTCTAGCCGAGAGGGTTTGGGTCTTGCCGAGTGGGTTTGGGTCTAGCGGAGTGTGTTTGGGAGTAGCCGAGTGGATTTGGGTCTAGCCGAGTGGGTTTGGGTCTAGCCGAGTGGGTTTGGGTCTAGCTGAGTGGGTTTGGGTCTAGCCGAGTGTGTTTGGGTCTAGCCGATTGGGTTTACGTCTAGCCGAGTGGGTTTGGGTCTAGCGGAGTGGGTTTGGGTGTAGCCGAGTGGGTTTGGGTCTAGCCGAGTGGGTTTGGGTCTAGACGAGTAGGTTTGGGTCTAGCCGAGTGGGTTTTGGTCTGGCAGAGTGGGTTTGGGTCTAGCGGAGTGGGTTTGGGTCTAGCAGAGTAGGTTTGGGTTTAGCCGACTGGGTTTGGGTCGAGCCGATTGGGTTTGGGTCTAGCCGAGTGGGTTTGGGACTTGCCGAGTGGGTTTGGGTCTAGCCAAGTGGGTTTGGGTCTAGCCGAGTGGGTTTGGGTCTAGCCGAGTGGGTTTGGGTCTAGCCGAGTGGGTTTGGGTTTGGCCGAGTGGGTTTGGGTCTAGCCGAGTGGGTTTGGGTCTAGCCGAGTGGGCTTGGGTCTAGCCGAGTGGGTTTGGGTCTAGCCGAGTGGGTTTTGGTCTAGCCGAGTGGGTTTCGGTCTAGCGGAGTGGGTTTGGGTCTAGCTGAGTGGGTTTGGGTCTAGCCGAGTGGGTTTGGTTCTAGCCGAGTGGGTTTGGGTCTACCCGAGTGGGTTTGGGTCTAGCTGAGTGGGTTTGGGTCTAGCCGAGTGTGTTTGGGTCTAGCCGATTGGGTTTACGTCTAGCCGAGTGGGTTTGGGTCTAGCAGAGTGGGTTTGGGTGTAGCCGAGTGGGTTTGGGTCTAGCCGAGTGGGTTTGGGTCCAGACGAGTAGGTTTGGGTCTAGCCGAGTGGGTGTCGGTCTGGCCGAGTGGGTTTGGGTCTAGCGGAGTGGATTTGGGTCTAGCCGAGTCCGTTTGGGTCTAGCCGAGTGGGTTTGGGACTAGCGGAGTGGGTTTGGGTCTAGCGGAGTGGGTTTGGTTCTAGCGGAGTGGGTTTGGGTCTAGCCGATTGGGTTTGGGTCTAGCCGAGTGGGTTTGGGTCTGGCGGAGTGGGTTTGTGTCTAGTGGAGTGGGTTTGGGTCTAGCCGAGTGGGTTTGAGTCTATCCGAGTGGGTTTGGGTGTAGCTGAGTGGGTTTGGGTCTAGCCGAGTGGGTTTGGGTCTAGCCGAGAGGGTTTGGGTGTAGCCGAGTGTGTTTGGATCTAGCCGTGTGGGTTTGGTTCTAGCCGAGTTGGGTTGAGTCTAGCCGAGTGGGTTTGGGACGAGCCGAGTGTATTTGGGCCTAGCCGAGTGGGGTTGGGACTAGCCGAGTGGGTTTGGGTCTAGCCGAGTGGGTTTGGGTCTTGCCGAGTGGTTTTGGTTCAAGCCGAGTGTATTTGGGTCTAGCCGAGTGGGTTTGGGTCTAGCCAAGTGGTTTTGGGTCTAACCGAGTGGGTTTGGGTCTAGCGGAGTGGGTTTGGGTCTAGCCGAGTCCGTTTGGGTCTAGCCGAGTGGGTTTGGGACTCGCCGAGTGGGTTTGGGTCTCGCCGAGTGGGTTTGGGTCTGGCGCAGTGGGTTTGGGTCTAGTGGAGTGGGTTTGGGTCTAGCCGAGTGGGTTTGGGTCTAGCCGAGTGGGTTTGGGTGTAGCCCAGTGGGTTTTGGTCTATCCGTGTGGGTTTGTGTCTAGCCGAGTGGGTTTGGGTCTAGCCGAGTGGGTTTGTGTCTAGCCAAGTGAGTTTGGGTCTAGACGAGTGGGTTAGGGTCTACCCGAGTGGGTTTCGGTCTGGCCGAGTGGGTTTGGGTCTAGCGGAGTGGGTTTGGGTCTAGCGGAGTCCGTTTGGGTCCAGCCGAGTGGGTTTGGGACTAGCGGAGTGGGTTTGGGTCTGGCGGAGTGGGTTTGGGTCTAGCCGAGTGTGTTTGGGTCTAGTCGAGTGGGTTTGGGACTAGCCGAGTGGGTTTGGGTCCAGCCGAGTGTGTTTGGGTGTCGCCGAGTGGGTTTGGGTTTGGCCGAGTGGGTTTGGGTGTAGCCGAGTGGGTTTGGGTCTAGCCGAATCGGTTTGGGTCTAGCCGAGTGGGTTTGGGTCTAGCCGAGTGGGTTTGGGTCTAGTGGAGTGGGTTTGGGTCTAGCGGAGTGGGTTTGGGTCTAGCCGAGTGGGTTTGGGTCTAGCCGAGTGGGTTTGGGTCTAGCCGAGTGGGTTTGGGTCTAGCCTAGTGGGTTTGGGTCTATCCGAGTGGGTTTGGGTCTAGCCGAGTCCGTTTGGGTCTAGCCGAGTGGGTTTGGGTCTAGCGGAGTGGGTTTGGGTCTAGCCGAGTGGGTTTGGGTCTAGCCGAGTCCGTTTGGGTCTAGCCGAGTGGGTTTGGGACTAGCCGAGTGGGTTTCGGTCTAGCGGAGTGGGTTTGGTTCTAGCGGAGTGGGTTTGGGTCTAGCCGATTGGGTTTGGGTCTCGCCGAGTGGGTTTGGGTCTGGCGGAGTGGGTTTGGGTCTAGTGGAGTGGGTTTGGGTCTAGCCGAGTGGGTTTGGGTCTAGCCGAGTGGGTTTGGGTGTAGCCGAGTGGGTTTGGGTCTAGCCGAGTGGGATGTGTCTAGCCGAGAGGGTTTGGGTCTTGCCGAGTGGGTTTGGGTCTAGCGGAGTGTGTTTGGGAGTAGCCGAGTGGATTTGGGTCTAGCCGAGTGGGTTTGGGTCTAGCCGAGTGGGTTTGGGTCTAGCTGAGTGGGTTTGGGTCTAGCCGAGTGTGTTTGGGTCTAGCCGATTGGGTTTACGTCTAGCCGAGTGGGTTTGGGTCTAGCGGAGTGGGTTTGGGTGTAGCCGAGTGGGTTTGGGTCTAGCCGAGTGGGTTTGGGTCTAGACGAGTAGGTTTGGGTCTAGCCGAGTGGGTTTCGGTCTGGCCGAGTGGGTTTGGGTCTAGCGGAGTGGATTTGGGTCTAGCCGAGTCCGTTTGGGTCTAGCCGAGTGGGTTTGGGACTAGCGGAGTGGGTTTGGGTCTAGCGGAGTGGGTTTGGTTCTAGCGGAGTGGGTTTGGGTCTAGCCGATTGGGTTTGGGTCCAGCCGAGTGGGTTTGGGTCTGGCGGAGTGGGTTTGGGTCTAGTGGAGTGGGTTTGGGTCTAGCCGAGTGGGTTTGAGTCTATCCGAGTGGGTTTGGGTGTAGCTGAGTGGGTTTGGGTCTAGCCGAGTGGGTTTGGATCTAGCCGAGAGGGTTTGGGTGTAGCCGAGTGGGTTTGGATCTAGCCGTGTGGGTTTGGTTCTAGCCGAGTGGGGTTGGGTCTAGCCCAGTGGGTTTGGGACGGGCCGAGTGGGTTTGGGTCTAGCCAAGTGGGTTTGGGTCTAGCCGAGTGGTTTTGGTTCAAGCCGAGTGTATTTGGGCCTAGCCGAGTGGCTTTGGGACTAGCCGAGTGGGTTTGGGTCTAGCCGAGTGGGTTTGGGTCTAGCCGAGTGGTTTTGGTTCAAGCCGAGTGTATTTGGGTCTAGCCGAGTGGGTTTGGGTCGAGCCGATTGGGTTTGGGTCTAGCCGAGTGGGTTTGGGACTTGCCGTGTGGGTTTGGGTCTAGCCAAATGGGTTTGGGACTAGCCGAGTGGGTTTGGGTCTAGCCGAGTGGGTTTGGGTCTAGCCGAGTGGGTTTGGGTTTGGCCGAGTGGGTTTGGGTCTAGCCGAGTGGGTTTGGGTCTAGCCGAGTGGGCTTGGGTCTAGCCGAGTGTGTTTGGGTCTAGCAGAGTGGGTTTTGGTCTAGCCGAGTGGGTTTCGGTCTAGCGGAGTGGGTTTGGGTCTAGCTGAGTGGGTTTGGGTCTAGCCGAGTGGGTTTGGGTCTAGCCGAGTGGGTTTGGGTCTAGCCAAGTGGGTTTGGGTCTAGCCGAGTGGGTTTCGGTGTAGCCGAGTGGGTTTGGGTTTAGCCGAGTGGGTGTGGGTCTAGCCGAGTGGGTTTGGGTCTAGCCGAGTTGGTTTGGGTCTAGCCGAGTGGGTTTGGTTCTAGCCGAGGGGGTTTGGGTGAAGCAGATTGTGTTTGGGTCTAGCCGAGTGGGTTTTGGTCTAGCCGAGTGGGTTTGGGTCTAGCCGAGTGGGTTTGGTTCTGGCCGAGTGGATTTGGGTCTATCCGAGTGGGTTTGGGTCTAGCCGAGTGGTTTTGGGTCTAGCCGAGTGGGTTTGGGTCTAGCGGAGTGGGTTTGGGTGTAGCCGAGTGGGTTTGGGTCTAGCCGAATCGGTTTGGGTCTAGCCGATTGGGTTTGGGTCTCGCTGAGTGGGTTTGGGTCTGGCGGAGGGTGTTTGGGTCTAGTGGAGTGGGTTTGGGTCTAGCCGAGTGGGTTTGGGTCTAGCCAAGTGGGTTTGGGTGTAGCCGAGTGGGTTTGGGTCTAGCCGAGTGGGATGTGTCTCGCCGAGTGGGTTTGGGTCTAGCCGAGTGGGTTTGGCTCTAGCCAAGTTGGTTTGGGTCTAGCTGAGTGGGTTTGGGTCTAGCCGAGTGTGTTTGGGTCTAGCTGAGTGGGTTTGGGTCTAGCCGAGTGTGTTTGGGTCTAGCCGATTGGGTTTACGTCTAGCCGAGTGGGTTTGGGTCTAGCCGAGTGGGTTTGGCTCTAGACGAGTAGGTTTGGGTCTAGCCGAGTGGGTTTCGGTCTGGCCGAGTGGGTTTGGGTCTAGCGGAGTGGATTTCGTTCTAGCCGAGTCCGTTTGGGTCTAGCCGAGTGGGTTTTGGACTAGCGGAGTGGGTTTGGGTCTAGCGGAGTGGGTTTGGTTCTAGCGGAGTGGGTTTGGGTCTAGCCGATTGGGTTTGGGTCTAGCCGAGTGGGTTTGGGTCTGGCGGAGTGGGTTTGGGTCTATTGGAGTGGGTTTGGGTCTAGCCGAGTGGGTTTGTGTCTATCCGAGTGGGTTTGGGTGTTGCTGAGTGGGTTTGGGTCTAGCCGAGTGGGTTTGGGTCTAGCCGAGAGAGTTTGGGTGTAGCCGAGTGGGTTTGGATCTAGCCGTGTGGGTTTGGTTCTAGCCGAGGGGGGTTGGGTCTAGCCGAGTGGGTTTGGGACGAGCCGAGTGGGTTTGGGTCTAGCCGAGTGGGTTTGGGTCTAGCCGAGTGGTTTTGGTTCAAGCCGAGTGGGTTTGGGTTTGGCCGAGTGGGTTTGGGTGTAGCCGAGTGGGTTTGGGTCTAGCCGAATCGGTTTGGGTCTAGCCGAATGGGTTTTGGTCTGGCAGAGTGGGTTTGGGTCTAGCGGAGTGGGTTTGGGTCTAGCAGAGTAGGTTTGGGTTTAGCCGACTGGGTTTGGGTCGAGCCGATTGGGTTTGGGTCTAGCCGAGTGGGTTTGGGACTTGCCGAGTGGGTTTGGGTCTTGCCGAGTGGGTTTGGGTCTAGCCGAGTGGGTTTGGGTCTAGCCGAGTGGGTTTGGGTCTAGCCGAGTGGGTTTGGGTTTGGCCGAGTGGGTTTGGGTCTAGCCGAGTGGGTTTCGGTCTAGCCGAGTGGGCTTGGGTCTAGCCGAGTGTGTTTGGGTCTAGCCGAGTGGGTTTGGGTCTAGCCGAGTGGGTTTCGGTCTAGCGGAGTGGGTTTGGGTCTAGCTGAGTGGGTTTGGGTCTAGCCGAGTGGGTTTGGGTCTAGCCGAGTGGGTTTGGGTCTAGCCAAGAGGGTTTGGGTCTAGCCGAGTGGGTTTTGATGTAGCCGAGTGGGTTTGGGTTTAGCCGATTGGGTGTGGGTCTAGCCGAGTGGGTTTGGGTCTAGCCGAGTTGGTTTGGGTCTAGCCGAGTAGATTTGGTTCTAGCCGAGGGGGTTTGGGTCAAGCAGATTGTGTTTGGGTCCAGCCGAGTGGGTTTTGGTCTAGCCGAGTGGGTTTGGGTCTAGCCGAGTGGGTTTGGTTCTAGCCGAGTGAATTTGGGTCTATCCGAGTGGGTTTGGGTCTAGCCGAGTGGTTTTGGATCTAGCCGAGTGGGTTTGGGTCTAGCGTAGTGGGTTTGGGTGTAGCCGAGTGGGTTTGGGTCTAGCCCAATTGGTTTGGGTCTAGCCGATTGGGTTTGGGTCTCGCTGAGTGGGTTTGGGTCTGGCGGAGTGGGTTTGGGTCTAGTGGAGTGGGTTTGGGTCTAGCCGAGTGGGTTTGGGTCTAGCCGAGTGGGTTTGGGTGTAGCCGAGTGGGTTTGGGTCTAGCCGAGTGGGATGTGTCTAGCCGAGTGGGTTTAGGTCTAGCCGAGTGGGTTTGGCTCCAGCCGAGTGGGTTTGGGTCTAGCTGAGTGGGTTTGGGTCTAGCCGAGTGTGTTTGGGTCTAGCCGATTGGGTTTACGTCTAGCCGAGTGGGTTTGGGTCTAGCGGAGTGGGTTTGGGTGTAGCCGAGTGGGTTTGGGTCTAGCCGAGTGGGTTTGGGTCTAGACGGGTAGGTTTGGGTCTAGCCGAGTGGGTTTCGGTCTGGCCGAGTGGGTTTGGGTCTAGCGGAGTGGATTTGGTTCTAGCCGAGTCCGTTTGGGTCTAGCCGAGTGGGTTTGGGACTAGCGGAGTGGGTTTGGGTCTAGCGGAGTGGGTTTGGTTCTAGCGGAGTGGGTTTGGGTCTAGCCGATTGGGTTTGGGTCTAGCCGAGTGGGTTTGGGTCTGGCGGAGTGGGTTTGGGTCTAGTGGAGTGGGTTTGGGTCTAGCCGAGTGGGTTTGAGTCAATCCGAGTGGGTTTGGGTGTAGCTGAGTGGGTTTGGGTCTAGCCGAGTGGGTTTGGGTTTAGCCGAGAGGGTTCGGGTGTAGCCGAGTGGGTTTGGATCTAGCCGTGAGGGTTTGGTTCTAGCCGAGTGGGGTTGGGTCTAGCCGAGTGGGTTTGGGACGAGCCGAGTGGGTTTGGGTCTAGCCGAGTGGGTTTGGGTCTAGCCGAGTGGTTTTGGTTCAAGCCGAGTGTATTTGGGCCTAGCCGAGTGGGTTTGGGACTAGCCGAGTGGGTTTGGGTCTAGCCGAGTGGGTTTGGGTCTAGCCGAGTGGTTTTGGTTCAAGCCGAGTGTATTTGGGTCTAGCCGAGTGGGTTTGGGTCTAGCCAAGTGGTTTTGGGTCTAGCCGAGTGGGTTTGGGTCTAGCGGAGTGGGTTTGGGTGTAGCCGAGTGGGTTTGGGTCCAGCCGAGTGGGTTTCTGTCTAGCCGAGTATGTTTGGGTCTAGCCGAGTGGGTTTGGGTCTAGCGGAGTGGGTTTGGGTGTAGCCGAGTAGGTTTGGGTCTAGCCGATTGGGTTTGGGTCTAGCCGAGTGGGATTGGGTCTAGCCGAGTGGGTTTGGGTCTAGCCGAGTGTGTTTAGGTCTAGTCGAGTGGGTTTGGGAGTAGCCGAGTGGGTTTGGGTCTAGCCGAGTGTGTTTGGGACTAGCCGAGTTGGTTTGGGTTTGGCCGAGTGGGTTTGGGTGTAGCCGAGTGGGTTTGGGTCTAGTCGGATCGGTTTGGGTCTAGCCGAGTGGGTTTGGGTCTAGCCAAGTGGGTTTGGGTGTAGCGGAGTGGGTTTGGGTCTAGCGGAATGGGTTTGGGTCTAGCCGAGTGGGTTTGGGTCTAGCCGAGTGGGTTTGGGTCTAGCCGAGTGGGTTTGGGTCTTGCCTAGTGGGTTTGGGTCTATCCGAGTTGGTTTGGGTCCAGCCGAGTCCGTTTGGGTCTAGCCAAGTGGGTTTGGGTTTAGCGGAGTGGGTTTGGGTCTAGCCGAGTGGGTTTGGGTCTAGCCGAGTCCGTTTGGGTCTAGCCGAGTGGGTTTGGGACTAGCCGAGTGGGTTTGGGTCTAGCGGAGTGGGTTTGGTTCTAGTGGAGTGGGTTTGGCTCTAGCCGATTGGGTTTGGGTCGCGCCGAGTGGGTTTGGGTCTGGCGCAGTGGGTTTGGGTCTCGCCGAGTGGGTTTGGGTCTAGCCGAGTGGGTTTGGGTCTAGTGGAGTGGGTTTGGGTCTAGCCGAGTGGGTTTGGGTCTAGCCGAGTGGCTTTGGGTGTAGCCGAGTGGGTTTTGGTCTATCCGTGTGGGTTTGTGTCTAGCCGAGTGGGTTTGGGTCTAGCCGAGTGGGTTTGTGTCTAGCCAAGTGAGTTTGGGTCTAGCGGAGTGTGTTTGGGTGTAGCCGAGTGGGTTTGGGTCTAGCCGAGTGTGTTTAGCTCTAGCCGAGTGGGTTTACGTCTAGCCGAGTGGGTTTGGGTCTAGCGGAGTGGGTTTGGGTGTAGCCGAGTGGGTTTGGGTCTAGCCGATTGGGTTTGGGTCTAGACGAGTGGGTTAGGGTCTACCCGAGTGGGTTTCGGTCTGGCCGAGTGGGTTTGGGTCTAGCGGAGTGGGTTTGGGTCTAGCCGAGTCCGTTTGGGTCTAGCCGAGTGGGTTTGGGACTAGCGGCGTGGGTTTGGGTCTAGCGGAGCGGGTTTGGGTCTAGCCGAGTGTGTTTGGGTCCAGTCGAGTGGGTTTGGGACTAGCCGAGTGGGTTTGGGTCCAGCCGAGTGTGTTTGGGTCTAGCCGAGTGGGTTTGGGTTTGGCCGAGTGGGTTTGGGTGTAGCCGAGTGGGTTTGGGTCTAGCCGAATCGGTTTGGGTCTAGCCGAGTGGGTTTGGGTCTAGCCGAGTGGGTTTGGGTCTAGCGGAGTGGGTTTGGGTCTAGCGGAGTGGGTTTGGGTCTAGCCGAGTGGGTTTGGGTCTAGCCGAGTGGGTTTGGGTCTAGCCGAGTGGGTTTGGGTCTAGCCGAGTGGGTTTGTGTCTATCCGAGTGGGTTTGGGTGTAGCAGAGTGGGTTTGGGTCTAGCCGAGTGGGTTTGGGTCTAGCCGAGAGGGTTTGGGTGTAGCCGAGTGGGTTTGGATCTAGCCGTGTGGGTTTGGTTCTAGCCGAGTGGGGTTGGGTCTAGCCGAGTGGGTTTGGGACGAGCCGAGTGGGTTTGGGTCTAGCCGAGTGGGTTTGGGTCTAGCCGAGTGGTTTTGGTTCAAGCCGAGTGTATTTGGGCCTAGCCGAGTGTGTTTGGGACTAGCCGAGTGGGTTTGGATCTAGCCGAGTGGGTTTGGGTCTAGCCGAGTGGTTTTGGTTCAAGCCGAGTGTATTTGGGTCTAGCCGAGTGGGTTTGGGTCTAGCCAAGTGGTTTTGGGTCTAGCCGAGTGGGTTTGGGTCTAGCGGAGTGGGTTTGGGTGCAGCCGAGTGGGTTTGGGTCCAGCCGATTGGGTTTCTGTCTAGCCGAGTATGTTTGGGTCTAGCCGAGTGGGTTTGGGTCTAGCGGAGTGGGTTTGGGTGTAGCCGAGTAGGTTTGGGTCTAGCCAAGTGGGTTTGGGTGTCGCGGAGTGGGTTTGGGTCTAGCGGAATGGGTTTGGGTCCAGCCGAGTGGGTTTGGGTCTAGCCGAGTGGGTTTGGGTCTAGCCGAGTGGGTTTGGGTCTTGCCTAGTGGGTTGGGGTCTATCCGAGTTGGTTTGGGTCTAGCCGAGTCCGTTTGGGTCTAGCCAAGTGGGTTTGGGTTTAGCGGAGTGGGTTTGGGTCTAGCCGAGTGGGTTTGGGTCTAGCCGAGTCCGTTTGGGTCTAGCCGAGTGGGTTTGGGACTAGCCGAGTGGGTTTGGGTCTAGCGGAGTGGGTTTGGTTCTAGCGGAGTGGGTTTGGCTCTAGCCGATTGGGTTTGGGTCGCGCCGAGTGGGTTTGGGTCTGGCGCAGTGGGTTTGGGTCTCGCCGAGTGGGTTTGGGTCTAGCCGAGTGGGTTTGGTTCTAGTGGAGTGGGTTTGGGTCTAGCCGAGTGGGTTTGGGTCTAGCCGAGTGGCTTTGGGTGTAGCCGATTGGGTTTTGGTCTATCCGTGTGGGTTTGTGTCTAGCCGAGTGGGTTTGGGTCTAGCCGAGTGGGTTTGTTTCTAGCCAAGTGAGTTTGGGTCTAGCGGAGTGTGTTTGGGTGTAGCCGAGTGGGTTTGGGTCTAGCCGAGTGTGTTTAGCTCTAGCCGAGTGGGTTTACGTCTAGCCGAGTGGGTTTGGGTCTAGCGGAGTGGGTTTGGGTGTAGCCGAGTGGGTTTGGGTCTAGCCGAGTGGGTTTGGGTCTAGACGAGTGGGTTAGGGTCTACCCGAGTGGGTTTCGGTCTGGCCGAGTGGGTTTGGGTCTAGCGGAGTGGGTTTGGGTCTAGCCGAGTCCGTTTGGGTCTAGCCGAGTGGGTTTGGGACTAGCGGCGTGGGTTTGGGTCTAGCGGAGTGGGTTTGGGTCTAGCCGAGTGTGTTTGGGTCCAGTCGAGTGGGTTTGGGACTAGCCGAGTGGGTTTGGGTCCAGCCGAGTGTGTTTGGGTCTAGCCGAGTGGGTTTGGGTTTGGCCGAGTGGGTTTGGGTGTAGCCGAGTGGGTTTGGGTCTAGCCGAATCGGTTTGGGTCTAGCCGAGTGGGTTTGGGTCTAGCGGAGTGGGTTTGGGTCTAGCGGAGTGGGTTTGGGTCTAGCCGAGTGGGTTTCGGTCTAGCCGAGTGGGTTTGGGTCTAGCCGAGTGGGTTTGGGTCTAGCCGAGTGGGTTTGAGTCTATCCGAGTGGGTTTGGGTGTAGCTGAGTGGGTTTGGGTCTAGCCGAGTGGGTTTGGGTCTAGCCGAGAGGGTTTGGGTGTAGCCGAGTGGGTTTGGATCTAGCCGTGTGGGTTTGGTTCTAGCCGAGTGGGGTTGGGTCTAGGCAAGTGGGTTTGGGACGAGCCGAGTGGGTTTGGGTCTAGCCGAGTGGGTTTGGGTCTAGCCGAGTGGTTTTGGTTCAAGCCGAGTGTATTTGGGCCTAGCCGAGTGTGTTTGGGACTAGCCGAGTGGGGTTGGATCTAGCCGAGTGGGTTTGGGTCTAGCCGAGTGGTTTTGGATCAAGCCGAGTGTATTTGGGTCTAGCCGAGTGGGTTTGGGTCTAGCCAAGTGGTTTTGGGTCTAGCCGAGTGGGTTTGGGTCTAGCGGAGTGGGTTTGGGTGCAGCCGAGTGGGTTTGGGTCCAGCCGAGTGGGTTTCTGTCTAGCCGAGTATGTTTGGGTCTAGCCGAGTGGGTTTGGGTCTAGCGGAGTGGGTTTGGGTGTAGCCGAGTAGGTTTGGGTCTAGCCGATTGGGTTTGGGTCTAGCCGAGTGGGATTGGATCTAGCCGAGTGGGTTTGGGTCTAGCCGAGTGTGTTTAGGTCTAGTCGAGTGGGTTTGGGAGTAGCCGAGTGGGTTTGGGTCTAGCCGAGTGTGTTTGGAACTAGCCAAGTTGGTTTGGGTTTGGCCGAGTGGGTTTGGGTGTAGCCGAGTGGGTTTGGGTCTAGTCGGATCGGTTTGGGTCTAGCCGAGTGGGTTTGGGTCTAGCCAAGTGGGTTTGGGTGTAGCGGAGTGGGTTTGGGTCTAGCGGAGTGGGTTTGGGTCTAGCCGAGTGGGTTTGGGTCTAGCCGAGTGGGTTTGGGTCTAGCCAAGTGGGTTTGGGTCTAGCCGAGTGGGTTTGTGTCTTGCCTAGTGGGTTTGGGTCTATCCGAGTTGGTTTGGGTCTAGCCGAGTCCGTTTGGGTCTCGCCAAGTGGGTTTGGGTTTAGCGGAGTGGGTTTGGGTCTAGCCGAGTGGGTTTGGGTCTAGCCGAGTCCGTTTGGGTCTAGCCGAGTGGGTTTGGGACTAGCCGAGTGGGTTTGGGTCTAGCGGAGAGGGTTTGGTTCTAGCGGAGTGGGTTTGGCTCTAGCCGATTGGGTTTGGGTCTCGCCGAGTGGGTTTGGGTCTGGCGCAGTGTGTTTGGGTCTAGTGGAGTGGGTTTGGGTCTAGCGGAGTGGGTTTGGGTCTAGTGGAGTGGGTTTGGGTCTAGCCGAGTGGGTTTGGGTCTAGCCGAGTGGCTTTGGGTGTAGCCGAGTGGGTTTTGGTCTATCCGTGTGGGTTTGTGTCTAGCCGAGTGGGTTTGGGTCTAGCCGAGTGGGTTTGTGTCTAGCCAAGTGAGTTTGGGTCTAGCCGAGTGTGTTTGGGTGTAGCCGAGTGGGTTTGGTTCTAGCCGAGTGTGTTTAGCTCTAGCCGAGTGGGTTTACGTCTAGCCGAGTGGGTTTGGGTCTAGCGGAGTGGGTTTGGGTGTAGCCGAGTGGGTTTGGGTCTAGCCGAGTGGGTTTGGGTCTAGACGAGTGGGTTAGGGTCTACCCGAGTGGGTTTCGGTCTGGCCGAGTGGGTTTGGGTCTAGCGGAGTGGGTTTGGGTCTAGCCGAGTCCGTTTGGGTCTAGCCGAGTGGGTTTGGGACTAGCGGCGTGGGTTTGGGTCTAGCGGAGTGGGTTTGGGTCTAGCCGAGTGTGTTTGGGTCTAGTCGAGTGGGTTTGGGACTAGCCGAGTGGGTTTGGGTCCAGCCGAGTGTGTTTGGGTCTAGCCGAGTGGGTTTGGGTTTGGCCGAGTGGGTTTGGGTGTAGCCGAGTGGGTTTGGGTCTAGCCGAATCGGTTTGGGTCTAGCCGAGTGGGTTTGGGTCTAGCCGAGTGGGTTTGGGTCTGGCGGAGTGGGTTTGGGTCTAGCGGAGTGGGTTTGGGTCCAGCCGAGTTGGTTTGGGTCTAGCCGAGTGGGTTTGGGTCTAGCCGAGTGGGTTTGGGTCTAGCCTAGTGGGTTTGGGTCTATCCGAGTGGGTTTGGGTCTAGCCGAGTCCGTTTGGGTCTAGCCGAGTGGGTTTGGGTCTAGAGGAGTGAGGTTGGGTCTAGCCGAGTGGGTTTGGGTCTAGCCGAGTCCGTTTGGGTCTAGCCGAGTGGGTTTGGGACCAGCTGAGTGGGTGTGGGTCTAGCGGAGTGGGTTTGGTTCTAGCGGAGTGGGTTTGGGTCTAGCCGATTGGGTTTGGGTCTCGCCGAGTGGGTTTGGGTCTGGCGGAGTGGGTTTGGGTCTAGTGGAGTGGGTTTGGGTCTAGCCGAGTGGGTTTGGGTCTAGCCGAGTGGGTTTGGGTGTAGCCGAGTGGGTTTGGGTCTAGCCGAGTGGGTTTGGGTCTAGCCAAGTGAGTTTGGGTCTAGCGGAGTGTGTTTGGGTGTAGCCGAGTGGGTTTGGGTCTAGCCGAGTGGGTTTGGGTCTAGTCGAGTGGGTTTGGGTCTAGCCGAGTGTGTTTGGGTCTAGTCGAGTGGGTTTGGGACTAGCTGAATGGGTTTGGGTCTAGCCGAGTGGGTTTGGGTCTAGCCGAGTGGGTTTGGGTTTGGCCGAGTGGGTTTGAGTGTAGCCGAGTGGGTTTGGGTCTAGCCGAAACGGTTTGGGTCTAGCCGAGTGGGTTTTGGTCTGGCAGAGTGGGTTTGGGTCTAGCGGAGTGGGTTTGGGTCTAGCAGAGTAGGTTTGGGTTTAGCCGACTGGGTTTGGGTCGAGCCGATTGGGTTTGGGTCTAGCCGAGTGGGTTTGGGACTTGCCGAGTGGGTTTGGGTCTAGCCAAGTGGGTTTGGGTCTAGCCGAGTGGGTTTGGGTCTAGCCGAGTGGGTTTGGGTCTAGCCGAGTGGGTTTGGGTTTGGCCGAGTGGGTTTGGGTCTAGCCGAGTGGGTTTGGGTCTAGCCGAGTGGGCTTGGGTCTAGCCGAGTGGGTTTGGGTCTAGCCGAGTGGGTTTGGGTCTAGCCGAGTGGGTTTGGGTCTAGCCGAGTGGGTTTGGGTTTGGCCGAGTGGGTTTGGGTCTAGCCGAGTGGGTTTGGGTCTAGCCGAGTGGGCTTGGGTCTAGCCGAGTGGGTTTGGGTCTAGCCGAGTGGGTTTTGGTCTAGCCGAGTGGGTTTCGGTCTAGCGGAGTGGGTTTGGGTCTAGCTGAGTGGGTTTGGGTCTAGCCGAGTGGGTTTGGTTCTAGCCGAGTGGGTTTGGGTCTAGCCGAGTGGGTTTGGGTCTAGCTGAGTGGGTTTGGGTCTAGCCGAGTGTGTTTGGGTCTAGCCGATTGGGTTTACGTCTAGCCGAGTGGGTTTGGGTCTAGCAGAGTGGGTTTGGGTGTAGCCGAGTGGGTTTGGGTCTAGCCGAGTGGGTTTGGGTCCAGACGAGTAGGTTTGGGTCTAGCCGAGTGGGTGTCGGTCTGGCCGAGTGGGTTTGGGTCTAGCGGAGTGGATTTGGGTCTAGCCGAGTCCGTTTGGGTCTAGCCGAGTGGGTTTGGGACTAGCGGAGTGGGTTTGGGTCTAGCGGAGTGGGTTTGGTTCTAGCGGAGTGGGTTTGGGTCTAGCCGATTGGGTTTGGGTCTAGCCGAGTGGGTTTGGGTCTGGCGGAGTGGGTTTGGGTCTAGTGGAGTGGGTTTGGGTCTAGCCGAGTGGGTTTGAGTCTATCCGAGTGGGTTTGGGTGTAGCTGAGTGGGTTTGGGTCTAGCCGAGTGGGTTTGGGTCTAGCCGAGAGGGTTTGGGTGTAGCCGAGTGTGTTTGGATCTAGCCGTGTGGGTTTGGTTCTAGCCGAGTTGGGTTGGGTCTAGCCGAGTGGGTTTGGGACGAGCCGAGTGGGTTGGGTCTAGCCGAGTTGGTTTGGGTCTAGCCGAGTGGTTTTGGTTCAAGCCGAGTGTATTTGGGCCTAGCCGAGTGGGGTTGGGACTAGCCGAGTGGGTTTGGGTCTAGCCGAGTGGGTTTGGGCCTTGCCGAGTGGTTTTGGTTCAAGCCGAGTGTATTTGGGTCTAGCCGAGTGGGTTTGGGTCTAGCCAAGTGGTTTTGGGTCTAACCGAGTGGGTTTGGTTCTAGCGGAGTGGGTTTGGGTCTAGCCGAGTCCGTTTGGGTCTAGCCGAGTGGGTTTGGGACTCGCCGAGTGGGTTTGGGTCTAGCGGAGTGGGTTTGGTTCTAGCGGAGTGGGTTTGGCTCTAGCCGATTGGGTTTGGGTCTCGCCGAGTGGGTTTGGGTCTGGCGCAGTGGGTTTGGGTCTAGTGGAGTGGGTTTGGGTCCAGCCGAGTGGGTTTGGGTCTAGCCGAGTGGGTTTGGGTGTAGCCCAGTGGGTTTTGGTCTATCCGTGTGGGTTTGTGTCTAGCCGAGTGGGTTTGGGTCTAGCCGAGTGGGTTTGTGTCTAGCCAAGTGAGTTTGGGTCTAGACGAGTGGGTTAGGGTCTACCCGAGTGGGTTTCGGTCTGGCCGAGTGGGTTTGGGTCTAGCGGAGTGGGTTTGGGTCTAGCCGAGTCCGTTTGGGTCCAGCCGAGTGGGTTTGGGACTAGCGGAGTGGGTTTGGGTCTGGCGGAGTGGGTTTGGGTCTAGCCGAGTGTGTTTGGGTCTAGTCGAGTGGGTTTGGGACTAGCCGAGTGGGTTTGGGTCCAGCCGAGTGTGTTTGGGTGTCGCCGAGTGGGTTTGGGTTTGGCCGAGTGGGTTTGGGTGTAGCCGAGTGGGTTTGGGTGTAGCCGAATCGGTTTGGGTCTAGCCGAGTGGGTTTGGGTCTAGCCGAGTGGGTTTGGTTCTAGCGGAGTGGGTTTGGGTCTAGCCGATTGGGTTTGGGTCTCGCCGAGTGGGTTTGGGTCTGGCGGAGTGGGTTTGGGTCTAGTGGAGTGGGTTTGGGTCTAGCGGAGTGGGTTTGGGTCTAGCCGAGTGGGTTTGGGTGTAGCCGAGTGGGTTTGGGTCTAGCCGAGTGGGTTTGTGTCTAGCCGAGTGGGTTTGGGTCTAGCCGAGTGGGTTTGGGTCTAGCCAAGTGAGTTTGGGTCTAGCGGAGTGTGTTTGGGTGTAGCCGAGTGTGTTTGGGTGTAGCCGAGTGGGTTTGGGTCTAGCCGAGTGGGTTTGGGTCTAGCCGAGTGGGTTTGTGTCTAGCCGAGTGGGTTTGGGTCTAGCCGAGTGGGTTTGGGTCTAGCCAAGTGAGTTTGGGTCTAGCGGAGTGTGTTTGGGTGTAGCCGAGTGGGTTTGGGTCTACCCGAGTGTGTTTGGGTGTAGCCGAGTGGGTTTGGGTCTAGACGAATGGGTTAGGGTCTAGCCGAGTGGGTTTCGGTCTGGCCCAGTGGGTTTGGGTCCAGCGGAGTGGGTTTTGGTCTAGCCGAGTCCGTTTGGGTCTAGCCGAGTGGGTTTGGGACTAGCGGAGTGGGTTTGGGTCTAGCCGATTGGGTTTGGGTCTCGCCGAGTGGGTTTGGGTATGGCGGAGTGGGTTTGGGTCTAGTGGAGTGGGTTTGGGTCTAGCCGAGTGGGTTTGGGTCTAGCCGAGTGGGTTTGGGTCTAGCGGAGTGGGTTTGGGTCTAGCCGAGTGGGTTTGGGTCTAGCCGAGTCCGTTTGGGTCTAGCCGAGTGGGTTTGGGAATAGCCGAGTGGGTTTGGGTCTAGCGGAGTGGGTTTGGTTCTAGCGGAGTGGGTTTGGGTCTAGCCGATTGGGTTTGGGTCTCGCCGAGTGGGTTTGGGTCTGGCGGAGTGGGTTTGGGTCTAGTGGAGTGGGTTTGGGTCTAGCCGAGTGGGTTTGGGTCTAGCCGAGTGGGTTTGGGTGTAGCCGAGTGGGTTTGGGTCTAGCCGAGTGGGTTTGTGTCTAGCCGAGTGGGTTTGGGTCTAGCCGAGTGGGTTTGGGTCTAGCCAAGTGAGTTTGGGTCTAGCGGAGTGTGTTTGGGTGTAGCCGAGTGTGTTTGGGTGTAGCCGAGTTGGTTTGGGTCTAGCCGAGTGGGTTTGGGTCTAGCCGAGTGGGTTTGTGTCTAGCCGAGTGGGTTTGGGTCTAGCCGAGTGGGTTTGGGTCTAGCCAAGTGAGTTTGGGTCTAGCGGAGTGTGTTTGGGTGTAGCCGAGTGGGTTTGGGTCTACCCGAGTGGGTTTTCGGTCTAGCCGAGTGGGTTTGGGTCTAGCTGAGTGGGTTTGGGTCTAGACGAATGGGTTAGGGTCTAGCCGAGTGGGTTTCGGTCTGGCCCAGTGGGTTTGGGTCCAGCGGGGTGGGTTTTGGTCTAGCCGAGTCCGTTTTGGTCTAGCCGAGTGGGTTTGGGACTAGCGGAGTGGGTTTGGGTCTAGCCGATTGGGTTTGGGTCTCGCCGAGTGGGTTTGGGTCTGGCGGAGTGGGTTTGGGTCTAGTGGAGTGGGTTTGGGTCTAGCCGAGTGGGTTTGGGTCTAGCCGAGTGGGTTTGGGTGTAGCCGAGTGGGTTTGGGTCTAGCCGAGTGGGTTTGGGTCTAGCCAAGTGAGTTTGGGTCTAGCGGAGTGTGTTTGGGTGTAGCCGAGTGGGTTTGGGTCTAGCCGAGTGGGTTTGGGTCTAGTCGAGTGGGTTTGGGTCTAGCCGAGTGTGTTTGGGTCTAGTCGAGTGGGTTTGGGACTAGCTGAATGGGTTTGGGTCTAGCCGAGTGGGTTTGGGTCTAGCCGAGTGGGTTTGGGTTTGGCCGAGTGGGTTTGGGTGTAGCCGAGTGGGTTTGGGTCTAGCCGAAATGGTTTGGGTCTAGCCGAGTGGGTTTTGGTCTGGCAGAGTGGGTTTGGGTCAAGCGGAGTGGGTTTGGGTCTAGCAGAGTAGGTTTGGGTTTAGCCGACTATGTTTGGGTCGAGCCGATTGGGTTTGGGTCTAGCCGAGTGGGTTTGGGACTTGCCGAGTGGGTTTGGGTCTCGCCAAGTGGGTTTGGGTCTAGCCGAGTGGGTTTGGGTCTAGCCGAGTGGGTTTGGGTCTAGCCGAGTGGGTTTGGGTTTGGCCGAGTGGGTTTGGGTCTAGCCGAGTGGGTTTGGGTCTAGCCGAGTGGGCTTGGGTCTAGCCGAGTGGGTTTGGGTCTAGCCGAGTGGGTTCTGGTCTAGCCGAGTGGGTTTCGGTCTAGCGGAGTGGGTTTGGGTCTAGCTGAGTGGGTTTGGGTCTAGCCGAGTGGGTTTGGGTCTAGCGGAGTGGGTTTGGGTGTAGCCGAGTGCGTTTGGGTCTAGCCGAATTGGTTTGGGTCTAGCCGATTGGGTTTGGGTCTCGCTGAGTGGGTTTGCGTCTGGCGGAGTGGGTTTGGGTCTAGTGGAGTGGGTTTGGGTCTAGCCGAGTGGGTTTGGGTCTAGCCGAGTGGGTTTGGGTGTAGCCGAGTGGGTTTGGGTCTAGCCGAGTGGGATGTGTCTAGCCGAGTGGGTTTGGGTCTAGCCGAGTGGGTTTGGCTCCAGCCGAGTGGGTTTGGGTCTAGCTGAGTGGGTTTGGGTCTAGCCGAGTGTGTTTGGGTCTAGCCGATTGGGTTTACGTCTAGCCGAGTGGGTTTGGGTCTAGCGGAGTGGGTTTGGGTGTAGCCGAGTGGGTTTGGGTCTAGCCGAGTGGGTTTGGGTCTAGACGAGTAGGTTTGGGTCTAGCCGAGTGGGTTTCGGTCTGGCCGAGTGGGTTTGGGTCTAGCGGAGTGGATTTGGTTCTAGCCGAGTCCGTTTGGGTCTAGCCGAGTGGGTTTGGGACTAGCGGAGTGGGTTTGGGTCTAGCGGAGTGGGTTTGGGTCTAGCTGAGTGGGTTTGGGTCTAGCCGAGTGGGTTTGGGTCTAGCCGAGTGGGTTTTGATCCAGCCGAGTGTGTTTGGGTCTCGTCGAGTGGGATTGGGACTAGCTGAGTGGGTTTGGGTCTAGCCGAGTGGGTTTGGGTTTGGCCGAGTGCGTTTGGGTGTAGCCGAGTGGGTTTGGGTCTAGCCGAATGGGTTTGGGTCTAGCCGAGTGGGTTTTGGTCTGGCAGAGTGGGTTTGGGTCTAGCGGAGCGGGTTTGGGTCTAGCGGAGTGGGTTTGGGTCTAGCAGAGTAGGTTTGGGTTTAGCCGACTGGGTTTGGGTCGAGCCGATTGGGTTTGGGTCTAGCCGAGTGGGTTTGGGACTTGCCGAGTGGGTTTGGGTCTAGCCGAGTGGGTTTGGGTCTAGCCGAGTGTGTTTGGGTCTAGCCGAGTGGGTTTGGGTTTGGCCGAGTGGGTTTGGGTGTAGCCGAGTGGGTTTGGGTGTAGCCGAATCGGTTTGGGTCTAGCCGAGTGGGTTTGGGTCTAGCCGAGTGGGTTTGGTTCTAGCGGAGTGGGTTTGGGTCTAGCCGATTGGGTTTGGGTCTCGCCGAGTGGGTTTGGGTCTGGCGGAGTGGGTTTGGGTCTAGTGGAGTGGGTTTGGGTCTAGCCGAGTGGGTTTGGGTCTAGCCGAGTGGGTTTGGGTGTAGCCGAGTGGGTTTGGGTCTAGCCGAGTGGGTTTGTGTCTAGCCGAGTGGGTTTGGGTCTAGCCGAGTGGGTTTGGGTCTAGCCAAGTGAGTTTGGGTCTAGCGGAGTGTGTTTGGGTGTAGCCGAGTGTGTTTGGGTGTAGCCGAGTGGGTTTGGGTCTAGCCGAGTGGGTTTGGGTCTAGCCGAGTGGGTTTGTGTCTAGCCGAGTGGGTTTGGGTCTAGCCGAGTGGGTTTGGGTCTAGCCAAGTGAGTTTGGGTCTAGCGGAGTGTGTTTGGGTGTAGCCGAGTGGGTTTGGGTCTACCCGAGTGTGTTTGGGTGTAGCCGAGTGGGTTTGGGTCTAGACGAATGGGTTAGGGTCTAGCCGAGTGGGTTTCGGTCTGGCCCAGTGGGTTTGGGTCCAGCGGAGTGGGTTTTGGTCTAGCCGAGTCCGTTTGGGTCTAGCCGAGTGGGTTTGGGACTAGCGGAGTGGGTTTGGGTCTAGCCGATTGGGTTTGGGTCTCGCCGAGTGGGTTTGGGTATGGCGGAGTGGGTTTGGGTCTAGTGGAGTGGGTTTGGGTCTAGCCGAGTGGGTTTGGGTCTAGCCGAGTGGGTTTGGGTCTAGCGGAGTGGGTTTGGGTCTAGCCGAGTGGGTTTGGGTCTAGCCGAGTCCGTTTGGGTCTAGCCGAGTGGGTTTGGGAATAGCCGAGTGGGTTTGGGTCTAGCGGAGTGGGTTTGGTTCTAGCGGAGTGGGTTTGGGTCTAGCCGATTGGGTTTGGGTCTCGCCGAGTGGGTTTGGGTCTGGCGGAGTGGGTTTGGGTCTAGTGGAGTGGGTTTGGGTCTAGCCGAGTGGGTTTGGGTCTAGCCGAGTGGGTTTGGGTGTAGCCGAGTGGGTTTGGGTCTAGCCGAGTGGGTTTGTGTCTAGCCGAGTGGGTTTGTGTCTAGCCGAGTGGGTTTGGGTCTAGCCAAGTGAGTTTGGGTCTAGCGGAGTGTGTTTGGGTGTAGCCGAGTGTGTTTGGGTGTAGCCGAGTTGGTTTGGGTCTAGCCGAGTGGGTTTGGGTCTAGCCGAGTGGGTTTGTGTCTAGCCGAGTGGGTTTGGGTCTAGCCGAGTGGGTTTGGGTCTAGCCAAGTGAGTTTGGGTCTAGCGGAGTGTGTTTGGGTGTAGCCGAGTGGGTTTGGGTCTACCCGAGTGGGTTTTCGGTCTAGCCGAGTGGGTTTGGGTCTAGCTGAGTGGGTTTGGGTCTAGACGAATGGGTTAGGGTCTAGCCGAGTGGGTTTCGGTCTGGCCCAGTGGGTTTGGGTCCAGCGGAGTGGGTTTTGGTCTAGCCGAGTCCGTTTTGGTCTAGCCGAGTGGGTTTGGGACTAGCGGAGTGGGTTTGGGTCTAGCCGATTGGGTTTGGGTCTCGCCGAGTGGGTTTGGGTCTGGCGGAGTGGGTTTGGGTCTAGTGGAGTGGGTTTGGGTCTAGCCGAGTGGGTTTGGGTCTAGCCGAGTGGGTTTGGGTGTAGCCGAGTGGGTTTGGGTCTAGCCGAGTGGGTTTGGGTCTAGCCAAGTGAGTTTGGGTCTAGCGGAGTGTGTTTGGGTGTAGCCGAGTGGGTTTGGGTCTAGCCGAGTGGGTTTGGGTCTAGTCGAGTGGGTTTGGGTCTAGCCGAGTGTGTTTGGGTCTAGTCGAGTGGGTTTGGGACTAGCTGAATGGGTTTGGGTCTAGCCGAGTGGGTTTGGGTCTAGCCGAGTGGGTTTGGGTTTGGCCGAGTGGGTTTGGGTGTAGCCGAGTGGGTTTGGGTCTAGCCGAAACGGTTTGGGTCTAGCCGAGTGGGTTTTGGTCTGGCAGAGTGGGTTTGGGTCTAGCGGAGTGGGTTTGGGTCTAGCAGAGTAGGTTTGGGTTTAGCCGACTATGTTTGGGTCGAGCCGATTGGGTTTGGGTCTAGCCGAGTGGGTTTGGGACTTGCCGAGTGGGTTTGGGTCTCGCCAAGTGGGTTTGGGTCTAGCCGAGTGGGTTTGGGTCTAGCCGAGTGGGTTTGGGTCTAGCCGAGTGGGTTTGGGTTTGGCCGAGTGGGTTTGGGTCTAGCCGAGTGGGTTTGGGTCTAGCCGAGTGGGCTTGGGTCTAGCCGAGTGGGTTTGGGTCTAGCCGAGTGGGTTCTGGTCTAGCCGAGTGGGTTTCGGTCTAGCGGAGTGGGTTTGGGTCTAGCTGAGTGGGTTTGGGTCTAGCCGAGTGGGTTTGGGTCTAGCGGAGTGGGTTTGGGTGTAGCCGAGTGCGTTTGGGTCTAGCCGAATTGGTTTGGGTCTAGCCGATTGGGTTTGGGTCTCGCTGAGTGGGTTTGCGTCTGGCGGAGTGGGTTTGGGTCTAGTGGAGTGGGTTTGGGTCTAGCCGAGTGGGTTTGGGTCTAGCCGAGTGGGTTTGGGTGTAGCCGAGTGGGTTTGGGTCTAGCCGAGTGGGATGTGTCTAGCCGAGTGGGTTTGGGTCTAGCCGAGTGGGTTTGGCTCCAGCCGAGTGGGTTTGGGTCTAGCTGAGTGGGTTTGGGTCTAGCCGAGTGTGTTTGGGTCTAGCCGATTGGGTTTACGTCTAGCCGAGTGGGTTTGGGTCTAGCGGAGTGGGTTTGGGTGTAGCCGAGTGGGTTTGGGTCTAGCCGAGTGGGTTTGGGTCTAGACGAGTAGGTTTGGGTCTAGCCGAGTGGGTTTCGGTCTGGCCGAGTGGGTTTGGGTCTAGCCAAGTGAGTTTGGGTCTAGCGGAGTGTGTTTGGGTGTAGCCGAGTGGGTTTGGGTCTAGCCGAGTGGGTTTGGGTTTGGCCGAGTGGGTTTGGGTGTAGCCGAGTGGGTTTGGGTTTGGCCGAGTGGGTTTGGGTGTAGCCGAGTGGGTTTGGGTCTAGCCGAATCGGTTTGGGTCTAGCCGAGTGGGTTTGGGTCTAGCCGAGTGGGTTTGGGTCTAGTGGAGTGGGTTTGGGTCTAGCGGAGTGGGTTTGGGTCTAGCCGAGTGGGTTTGGGTCTAGCCGAGTGGGTTTGGGTCTAGCCGAGTGGGTTTGGGTCTAGCCTAGTGGGTTTGGGTCTATCCGAGTGGGTTTGGGTCTAGCCGAGTCCGTTTGGGTCTAGCCGAGTGGGTTTGGGTCTAGCGGAGTGGGTTTGGGTCTAGCCGAGTGGGTTTGGGTCTAGCCGAGTCCGTTTGGGTCTAGCCGAGTGGGTTTGGGAATAGCCGAGTGGGTTTGGGTCTAGCGGAGTGGGTTTGGTTCTAGCGGAGTGGGTTTGGGTCTAGCCGATTGGGTTTGGGTCTCGCCGAGTGGGTTTGGGTCTGGCGGAGTGGGTTTGGGTCTAGTGGAGTGGGTTTGGGTCTAGCCGAGTGGGTTTGGGTCTAGCCGAGTGGGTTTGGGTGTAGCCGAGTGGGTTTGGGTCTAGCCGAGTGGGTTTGTGTCTAGCCGAGTGGGTTTGGGTCTAGCCGAGTGGGTTTGGGTCTAGCCAAGTGAGTTTGGGTCTAGCGGAGTGTGTTTGGGTGTAGCCGAGTGTGTTTGGGTGTAGCCGAGTTGGTTTGGGTCTAGCCGAGTGGGTTTGGGTCTAGCCGAGTGGGTTTGTGTCTAGCCGAGTGGGTTTGGGTCTAGCCGAGTGGGTTTGGGTCTAGCCAAGTGAGTTTGGGTCTAGCGGAGTGTGTTTGGGTGTAGCCGAGTGGGTTTGGGTCTACCCGAGTGGGTTTTCGGTCTAGCCGAGTGGGTTTGGGTCTAGCTGAGTGGGTTTGGGTCTAGACGAATGGGTTAGGGTCTAGCCGAGTGGGTTTCGGTCTGGCCCAGTGGGTTTGGGTCCAGCGGAGTGGGTTTTGGTCTAGCCGAGTCCGTTTTGGTCTAGCCGAGTGGGTTTGGGACTAGCGGAGTGGGTTTGGGTCTAGCCGATTGGGTTTGGGTCTCGCCGAGTGGGTTTGGGTCTGGCGGAGTGGGTTTGGGTCTAGTGGAGTGGGTTTGGGTCTAGCCGGGTGGGTTTGGGTCTAGCCGAGTGGGTTTGGGTGTAGCCGAGTGGGTTTGGGTCTAGCCGAGTGGGTTTGGGTCTAGCCAAGTGAGTTTGGGTCTAGCGGAGTGTGTTTGGGTGTAGCCGAGTGGGTTTGGGTCTAGCCGAGTGGGTTTGGGTCTAGTCGAGTGGGTTTGGGTCTAGCCGAGTGTGTTTGGGTCTAGTCGAGTGGGTTTGGGACTAGCTGAATGGGTTTGGGTCTAGCCGAGTGGGTTTGGGTCTAGCCGAGTGGGTTTGGGTTTGGCCGAGTGGGTTTGGGTGTAGCCGAGTGGGTTTGGGTCTAGCCGAAACGGTTTGGGTCTAGCCGAGTGGGTTTTGGTCTGGCAGAGTGGGTTTGGGTCTAGCGGAGTGGGTTTGGGTCTAGCAGAGTAGGTTTGGGTTTAGCCGACTATGTTTGGGTCGAGCCGATTGGGTTTGGGTCTAGCCGAGTGGGTTTGGGACTTGCCGAGTGGGTTTGGGTCTCGCCAAGTGGGTTTGGGTCTAGCCGAGTGGGTTTGGGTCTAGCCGAGTGGGTTTGGGTCTAGCCGAGTGGGTTTGGGTTTGGCCGAGTGGGTTTGGGTCTAGCCGAGTGGGTTTGGGTCTAGCCGAGTGGGCTTGGGTCTAGCCGAGTGGGTTTGGGTCTAGCCGAGTGGGTTCTGGTCTAGCCGAGTGGGTTTCGGTCTAGCGGAGTGGGTTTGGGTCTAGCTGAGTGGGTTTGGGTCTAGCCGAGTGGGTTTGGGTCTAGCGGAGTGGGTTTGGGTGTAGCCGAGTGCGTTTGGGTCTAGCCGAATTGGTTTGGGTCTAGCCGATTGGGTTTGGGTCTCGCTGAGTGGGTTTGCGTCTGGCGGAGTGGGTTTGGGTCTAGTGGAGTGGGTTTGGGTCTAGCCGAGTGGGTTTGGGTCTAGCCGAGTGGGTTTGGGTGTAGCCGAGTGGGTTTGGGTCTAGCCGAGTGGGATGTGTCTAGCCGAGTGGGTTTGGGTCTAGCCGAGTGGGTTTGGCTCCAGCCGAGTGGGTTTGGGTCTAGCTGAGTGGGTTTGGGTCTAGCCGAGTGTGTTTGGGTCTAGCCGATTGGGTTTACGTCTAGCCGAGTGGGTTTGGGTCTAGCGGAGTGGGTTTGGGTGTAGCCGAGTGGGTTTGGGTCTAGCCGAGTGGGTTTGGGTCTAGACGAGTAGGTTTGGGTCTAGCCGAGTGGGTTTCGGTCTGGCCGAGTGGGTTTGGGTCTAGCGGAGTGGATTTGGTTCTAGCCGAGTCCGTTTGGGTCTAGCCGAGTGGGTTTGGGACTAGCGGAGTGGGTTTGGGTCTAGCGGAGTGGGTTTGGGTCTAGCTGAGTGGGTTTGGGTCTAGCCGAGTGGGTTTGGGTCTAGCCGAGTGGGTTTTGATCCAGCCGAGTGTGTTTGGGTCTCGTCGAGTGGGATTGGGACTAGCTGAGTGGGTTTGGGTCTAGCCGAGTGGGTTTGGGTTTGGCCGAGTGCGTTTGGGTGTAGCCGAGTGGGTTTGGGTCTAGCCGAATGGGTTTGGGTCTAGCCGAGTGGGTTTTGGTCTGGCAGAGTGGGTTTGGGTCTAGCGGAGCGGGTTTGGGTCTAGCGGAGTGGGTTTGGGTCTAGCAGAGTAGGTTTGGGTTTAGCCAACTGGGTTTGGGTCGAGCCGATTGGGTTTGGGTCTAGCCGAGTGGGTTTGGGACTTGCCGAGTGGGTTTGGGTCTAGCCAAGTGGGTTTGGGTCTATCCGAGTGGGTTTTGGTCTAGCCGAGTGGATTTGGGTCTAGCCGCGTGGGTTAGGGTCCAGCCGAGTGTGTTTGGGTCTAGTCGAGTGGGTTTGGGACTAGCTGAGTGGGTTTGGGTCTAGCCGAGTGGGTTTGGGTCTAGCCGAGTGGGTTTGGGTTTGGCCGAGTGGGTTTGGGTGTAGCCGAGTGGGTTTGGGTCTAGCCGAATGAGTTTGGGTCTAGCCGAGTGGGTTTTGGTCTGGCAGAGTGGGTTTGGGTCTAGCGGAGTGGGTTTGGGTCTAGCAGAGTAGGTTTGGGTTTAGCCGACTGGGTTTGGGTCGAGCCGATTGGGTTTGGGTCTAGCCGAGTGGGTTTTGGACTTGCCGAGTGGGTTTGGGTTTGGCCGAGTGGGTTTGGGTCCAGCCGAGTGGGTTTGGGTCTAGCCGAGTGGGCTTGGGTCTAGCCGAGTGGGTTTGGGTCTAGCCGAGTGGGTTTTGGTCTAGCCGAGTGGGTTTCGGTCTAGCGGAGTGGGTTTGGGTCTAGCTGAGTGGGTTTGGGTCTAGCCGAGTGGGTTTGGGTCTAGCCGAGTGGGTTTGGGTCTAGCCAAGTGGGTTTGGGTCTAGCCGAGTGGGTTTCGGTGTAGCCGAGTGGGTTTGGGTTTAGCCGAGTGGGTGTGGGTCTAGCCGAGTGGGTTTGGGTCTAGCCGAGTTGGTTTGGGTCCAGCCGAGTGGGTTTGGTTCTAGCCGAGGGGGTTTGGGTCAAGCCGATTGTGTTTGGGTCTAGCCGAGTGGGTTTTGGTCTAGCCGAGTGGGTTTGGGTCTAGCCGAGTGGGTTTGGTTCTAGCCGAGTGGATTTGGGTCTATCCGAGTGGGTTTGGGTCTAGCCGAGTGGGTTTGGGTCTAGCCGCGTGGGTTTGGGTTTGGCCGAGTGGGTTTGGGTCCAGCCGAGTGGGTTTTGGTCTAGCCGAGTGGGCTTGGGTCTAGCCGAGTGGGTTTGGGTCTAGCCGAGTGGGTTTTGGTCTAGCCGAGTGGGTTTCGGTCTAGCGGAGTGGGTTTGGGTCTAGCTGAGTGGGTTTGGGTCTAGCCGAGTGGGTTTGGGTCTAGCCGAGTGGGTTTGGGTCTAGCCAAGTGGGTTTGGGTCTAGCCGAGTGGGTTTCGGTGTAGCCGAGTGGGTTTGGGTTTAGCCGAGTGGGTGTGGGTCTATCCGAGTGGGTTTGGGTCTAGCCGAGTTGGTTTGGGTCCAGCCGAGTGGGTTTGGTTCTAGCCGAGGGGGTTTGGGTCAAGCCGATTGTGTTTGGGTCTAGCCGAGTGGGTTTTGGTCTAGCCGAGTGGGTTTGGGTCTAGCCGAGTGGGTTTGGTTCTAGCCGAGTGGATTTGGGTCTATCCGAGTGGGTTTGGGTCTAGCCGAGTGGTTTTGGGTCTAGCCGAGTGGGTTTGGGTCTAGCGGAGTGGGTTTGGGTGTAGCCGAGTGGGTTTGGGTCTAGCCGAATCGGTTTGGGTCTAGCCGATTGGGTTTGGGTCTCGCTGAGTGGGTTTGGGTCTGGCGGAGTGGGTTTGGGTCTAGTGGAGTGGGTTTGGGTCTAGCCGAGTGGGTTTGGGTCTAGCCGAGTGGGTTTGGGTGTAGCCGAGTGGGTTTGGGTCTAGCCGAGTGGGATGTGTCTCGCCGAGTGGGTTTGGGTCTAGCCGAGTGGGTTTGGCTCTAGCCGAGTGGGTTTGGGTCTAGCTGAGTGGGTTTGGGTCTAGCCGAGTGTGTTTGGGTCTAGCCGATTGGGTTTACGTCTAGCCGAGTGGGTTTGGGTCTAGCCGATTGGGTTTGGGTCTCGCTGAGTGGGTTTGGGTGTAGCCGAGTGGGTTTGGGTCTAGCCGAGTGGGTTTGGGTCTAGACGAGTAGGTTTGGGTCTAGCCGAGTGGGTTTCGGTCTGGCCGAGTGGGTTTGGGTCTAGCGGAGTGGATTTCGTTTTAGCCGAGTCAGTTTGGGTCTAGCCGAGTGGGTTTGGGACTAGCGGAGTGGGTTTGGGTCTAGCGGAGTGGGTTTGGTTCTAGCGGAGTGGGTTTGGGTCTAGCCGATTGGGTTTGGGTCTAGCCGAGTGGGTTTGGGTCTGGCGGAGTGGGTTTGGGTCTATTGGAGTAAGTTTGGGTCTAGCCGAGTGGGTTTGAGTCTATCCGAGTGGGTTTGGGTGTTGCTGAGTGGGTTTGGGTCTAGCCGAGTGGGTTTCGGTCTAGCCGAGAGGGTTTGGGTGTAGCCGAGTGGGTTTGGATCTAGCCGTGTGGGTTTGGTTCTAGCCGAGGGGGGTTGGGTCTAGCCGAGTGGGTTTGGGACGAGCCGAGTGTGTTTGGGTCTAGCCGAGTGGGTTTGGGTCTAGCCGAGTGGTTTTGGTTCAAGCCGAGTGGGTTTGGGTTTGGCCGAGTGGGTTTGGGTGTAGCCGAGTGGGTTTGGGTCTAGCCGAATCGGTTTGGGTCTAGCCGAATGGGTTTTGGTCTGGCAGAGTGGGTTTGGGTCTAGCGGAGTGGGTTTGGGTCTAGCAGAGTAGGTTTGGGTTTAGCCGACTGGGTTTGGGTCGAGCCGATTGGGTTTGGGTCTAGCCGAGTGGGTTTGGGACTTGCCGAGTGGGTTTGGGTCTAGCCGAGTGGGTTTGGGTCTAGCCGAGTGGGTTTGGGTCTAGCCGAGTGGGTTTGGGTCTAGCCGAGTGGGTTTGGGTTTGGCCGAGTGGGTTTGGGTCTAGCCGAGTGGGTTTCGGTCTAGCCGAGTGGGCTTGGGTCTAGCCGAGTGTGTTTGGGTCTAGCCGAGTGGGTTTGGGTCTAGCCGAGTGGGTTTCGGTCTAGCGGAGTGGGTTTGGGTCTAGCTGAGTGGGTTTGGGTCTAGCCGAGTGGGTTTGGGTCTAGCCGAGTGGGTTTGGGTCTAGCCAAGAGGGTTTGGGTCTAGCCGAGTGGGTTTTGGTGTAGCCGAGTGGGTTTGGGTTTAGCCGATTGGGTGTGGGTCTAGCCGAGTGGGTTTGGGTCTAGCCGAGTTGGTTTGGGTCTCGCCGAGTGGATTTGGTTCTAGCCGAGGGGGTTTGGGTCAAGCAGATTGTGTTTGGGTCCAGCCGAGTGGGTTTTGGTCTAGCCGAGTGGGTTTGGGTCTAGCCGAGTGGGTTTGGTTCTAGCCGAGTGGATTTGGGTCTATCCGAGTGGGTTTGGGTCTAGCCGAGTGGTTTTGGGTCTAGCCGAGTGGGTTTGGGTCTAGCGGAGTGGGTGTGGGTGTAGCCGAGTGGGTTTGGGTCTAGCCAAATTGGTTTGGGTCTAGCCGATTGGGTTTGGGTCTCGCTGAGTGGGTTTGGGTCTGGCGGAGTGGGTTTGGGTCTAGTGGAGTGGGTTTGGGTCTAGCCGAGTGGGTTTGGGTCTAGCCGAGTGGGTTTGGGTGTAGCCGAGTGGGTTTGGGTCTAGCCGAGTGGGATGTGTCTAGCCGAGTGGGTTTGGGTCTAGCCGAGTGCGTTTGGCTCCAGCCGAGTGGGTTTGGGTCTAGCTGAGTGGGTTTGGGTCTAGCCGAGTGTGTTTGGGTCTAGCCGATTGGGTTTACGTCTAGCCGAGTGGGTTTGGGTCTAGCGGAGTGGGTTTGGGTGTAGCCGAGTGGGTTTGGGTCTAGCCGAGTGGGTTTGGGTCTAGACGAGTAGGTTTGGGTCTAGCCGAGTGGGTTTCGGTCTGGCCGAGTGGGTTTGGGTCTAGCGGAGTGGATTTGGTTCTAGCCGAGTCCGTTTGGGTCTAGCCGAGTGGGTTTGGGACTAGCGGAGTGGGTTTGGGTCTAGCGGAGTGGGTTTGGTTCTAGCGGAGTGGGTTTGGGTCTAGCCGATTGGGTTTGGGTCTAGCCGAGTGGGTTTGGGTCTGGCGGAGTGGGTTTGGGTCTAGTGGAGTGGGTTTGGGTCTAGCCGAGTGGGTTTGAGTCTATCCGAGTGGGTTTGGGTGTAGCTGAGTGGGTTTGGGTCTAGCCGAGTGGGTTTGGGTTTAGCCGAGAGGGTTCGGGTGTAGCCGAGTGGGTTTGGATCTAGCCGTGAGGGTTTGGTTCTAGCCGAGTGGGGTTGGGTCTAGCCGAGTGGGTTTGGGACGAGCCGAGTGGGTTTGGGTCTAGCCGAGTGGGTTTGGGTCTAGCCGAGTGGTTTTGGTTCAAGCCGAGTGTATTTGGGCCTAGCCGAGTGGGTTTGGGACTAGCCGAGTGGGTTTGGGTCTAGCCGAGTGGGTTTGGGTCTAGCCGAGTGGTTTTGGTTCAAGCCGAGTGTATTTGGGTCTAGCCGAGTGGGTTTGGGTCTAGCCAAGTGGTTTTGGGTCTAGCCGAGTGGGTTTGGGTCTAGCGGAGTGGGTTTGGGTGTAGCCGAGTGGGTTTGGGTCCAGCCGAGTGGGTTTCTGTCTAGCCGAGTATGTTTGGGTCCAGCCGAGTGGGTTTGGGTCTAGCGGAGTGGGTTTGGGTGTAGCCGAGTAGGTTTGGGTCTAGCCGATTGGGTTTGGGTCTAGCCGAGTGGGATTGGGTCTAGCCAAGTGGGTTTGGGTGTAGCGGAGTGGGTTTGGGTCTAGCGGAATGGGTTTGGGTCTAGCCGAGTGGGTTTGGGTCTAGCCGAGTGGGTTTGGGTCTAGCCGAGTGGGTTTGGGTCTTGCCTAGTGGGTTTGGGTCTATCCGAGTTGGTTTGGGTCCAGCCGAGTCCGTTTGGGTCTAGCCAAGTGGGTTTGGGTTTAGCGGAGTGGGTTTGGGTCTAGCCGAGTGGGTTTGGGTCTAGCCGAGTCCGTTTGGGTCTAGCCGAGTGGGTTTGGGACTAGCCGAGTGGGTTTGGGTCTAGCGGAGTGGGTTTGGTTCTAGCGGAGTGGGTTTGGCTCTAGCCGATTGGGTTTGGGTCGCGCCGAGTGGGTTTGGGTCTGGCGCAGTGGGTTTGGGTCTCGCCGAGTGGGTTTGGGTCTAGCCAAGTGGGTTTGGGTCTAGTGGAGTGGGTTTGGGTCTAGCCGAGTGGGTTTAGGTCTAGCCGAGTGGCTTTGGGTGTAGCCGAGTGGGTTTTGGTCTATCCGTGTGGGTTTGTGTCTAGCCGAGTGGGTTTGGGTCTAGCCGAGTGGGTTTGTGTCTAGCCAAGTGAGTTTGGGTCTAGCGGAGTGTGTTTGGGTGTAGCCGAGTGGGTTTGGGTCTAGCCGAGTGTGTTTAGCTCTAGCCGAGTGGGTTTACGTCTAGCCGAGTGGGTTTGGGTCTAGCGGAGTGGGTTTGGGTGTAGCCGAGTGGGTTTGGGTCTAGCCGAGTGGGTTTGGGTCTAGACGAGTGGGTTAGGGTCTACCCGAGTGGGTTTCGGTCTGGCCGAGTGGGTTTGGGTCTAGCGGAGTGGGTTTGGGTCTAGCCGAGTCCGTTTGGGTCTAGCCGAGTGGGTTTGGGACTAGCGGCGTGGGTTTGGGTCTAGCGGAGTGGGTTTGGGTCTAGCCGAGTGTGTTTGGGTCCAGTCGAGTGGGTTTGGGACTAGCCGAGTGGGTTTGGGTCCAGCCGAGTGTGTTTGGGTCTAGCCGAGTGGGTTTGGGTTTGGCCGAGTGGGTTTGGGTGTAGCCGAGTGGGTTTGGGTCTAGCCGAATCGGTTTGGGTCTAGCCGAGTGGGTTTGGGTCTAGCTGAGTGGGTTTCGGTCTAGCGGAGTGGGTTTGGGTCTAGCGGAGTGGGTTTGGGTCTAGCCGAGTGGGTTTGGGTCTAGCCGAGTGGGTTTGGGTCTAGCCGAGTGGGTTTGGGTCTAGCCGAGTGGGTTTGAGTCTATCCGAGTGGGTTTGGGTGTAGCTGAGTGGGTTTGGGTCTAGCCGAGTGGGTTTGGGTCTAGCCGAGAGGGTTTGGGTGTAGCCGAGTGGGTTTGGATCTAGCCGTGTGGGTTTGGTTCTAGCCGAGTGGGGTTGGGTCTAGCCGAGTGGGTTTGGGACGAGCCGAGTGGGTTTGGGTCTAGCCGAGTGGGTTTGGGTCTAGCCGAGTGGTTTTGGTTCAAGCCGAGTGTATTTGGGCCTAGCCGAGTGTGTTTGGGACTAGCCGAGTGGGTTTAGAAACATAGAAACATAGAAAATAGGTGCAGGAGTAGGCCATTCGGCCCTTCGAGCCTGCACCGCCATTCAATGTGATCATGGCTGATCATCCAACTCAGTATCCCGTACCTGCCTTCTCTCCATACCCCCTGATCCCTTTAGCCACAAGTGCCACATCTAACGCCCTCTTAAATATAGCCAATGAACTGGCCTCAACTACCTTCTGTGGCAGAGAATTCCAGAGACTCACCACTCTCTGTGTAAAGAATGTTTTCCTCATTTCGGTCCTAAAGGAATTCCCCCTTATCCTTAGACTGTGACCCCTTGTTCTGGACTCCCCCAACATCGGGAACAATCTTCCAGCATCTAGCTTGTCCAACCCCTTAAGAATTTTGTAGGTTTCTATAAGATCCCCCCTCAATCTTCTAAATTCCATCGAGTACAAACCGAGTCTATCCAATCTTTCCTCATATGAAAGTCCTGACATCCCAGGAATCAGTCTGGTGAATCTTCTCTGTACCCCCTCTATGGCAAGGATGTCTTTCCTCAGATTTGGAGACCAAAACTGTACGCAGTACTCCAGGTGTGGCCTCACCAAAACCCTGTACAACTGCAGTAGAACCTCCCTGCTCCTATACTCAAATCCTTTCGCTATGAATGCTAACATACCATTTGCTTTCTTCACTGTTTGGATCTAGCCGAGTGGGTTTGGGTCTAGCCGAGTGGTTTTGGTTCAAGCCGAGTGTATTTGGGTCTAGCCGAGTGGGTTTGGGTCTAGCCAAGTGGTTTTGGGTCTAGCCGAGTGGGTTTGGGTCTAGCGGAGTGGGTTTGGGTGCAGCCGAGTGGGTTTGGGTCCAGCCGATTGGGTTTCTGTCTAGCCGAGTATGTTTGGGTCTAGCCGAGTGGGTTTGGGTCTAGCGGAGTGGGTTTGGGTGTAGCCGAGTAGGTTTGGGTCTAGCCAAGTGGGTTTGGGTGTCGCGGAGTGGGTTTGGGTCTAGCGGAATGGGTTTGGGTCTAGCCGAGTGGGTTTGGGTCTAGCCGAGTGGGTTTGGGTCTAGCCGAGTGGGTTTGGGTCTTGCCTAGTGGGTTTGGGTCTATCCGAGTTGGTTTGGGTCTAGCCGAGTCCGTTTGGGTCTAGCCAAGTGGGTTTGGGTTTAGCGGAGTGGGTTTGGGTCTAGCCGAGTGGGTTTGGGTCTAGCCGAGTCCGTTTGGGTCTAGCCGAGTGGGTTTGGGACTAGCCGAGTGGGTTTGGGTCTAGCGGAGTGGGTTTGGTTCTAGCAGAGTGGGTTTGGCTCTAGCCGATTGGGTTTGGGTCGCGCCGAGTGGGTTTGGGTCTGGCGCATTGGGTTTGGGTCTCGCCGAGTGGGTTTGGGTCTAGCCGAGTGGGTTTGGGTCTAGTGGAGTGGGTTTGGGTCTAGCCGAGTGGGTTTGGGTCTAGCCGAGTGGCTTTGGGTGTAGCCGAGTGGGTTTTGGTCTATCCGTGTGGGTTTGTGTCTAGCCGAGTGGGTTTGGGTCTAGCCGAGTGGGTTTGTGTCTAGCCAAGTGAGTTTGGGTCTAGCGGAGTGTGTTTGGGTGTAGCCGAGTGGGTTTGGGTCTAGCCGAGTGTGTTTAGCTCTAGCCGAGTGGGTTTACGTCTAGCCGAGTGGGTTTGGGTTTAGTGGAGTGGGTTTGGGTGTAGCCGAGTGGGTTTGGGTCTAGCCGAGTGGGTTTGGGTCTAGACGAGTGGGTTAGGGTCTACCCGAGTGGGTTTGGGACTAGCGGCGTGGGTTTGGGTCTAGCGGAGTGGGTTTGGGTCTAGCCGAGTGTGTTTGGGTCCAGTCGAGTGGGTTTGGGACTAGCCGAGTGGGTTTGGGTCCAGCCGAGTGTGTTTGGGTCTAGCCGAGTGGGTTTGGGTTTGGCCGAGTGGGTTTGGGTGTAGTCGAGTGGGTTTGGGTCTAGCCGAATCGGTTTGGGTCTAGCCGAGTGGGTTTGGGTCTAGCCGAGTGGGTTTCGGTCTAGCGGAGTGGGTTTGGGTCTAGCCGAGTGGGTTTGGGTCTAGCCGAGTGGGTTTGGGTCTAGCCGAGTGGGTTTGGGTCTAGCCGAGTGGGTTTGGGTCTAGCCGAGTGGGTTTGAGTCTATCCGAGTGGGTTTGGGTGTAGCTGAGTGGGTTTGGGTCTAGCCGAGTGGGTTTGGGTCTAGCCGAGAGGGTTTGGGTGTAGCCGAGTGGGTTTGGATCTAGCCGTGTGGGTTTGGTTCTAGCCGAGTGGGGTTGGGTCTAGCCGAGTGGGTTTGGGACGAGCCGAGTGGGTTTGGGTCTAGCCGAGTGGGTTTGGGTCTAGCCGAGTGGTTTTGGTTCAAGCCGAGTGTATTTGGGCCTAGCCGAGTGTGTTTGGGACTAGCCGAGTGGGTTTGGATCTAGCCGAGTGGGTTTGGGTCTAGCCGAGTGGTTTTGGTTCAAGCCGAGTGTATTTGGGTCTAGCCGAGTGGGTTTGGGTCTAGCCAAGTGGTTTTGGGTCTAGCCGAGTGGGTTTGGGTCTAGCGGAGTGGGTTTGGGTGCAGCCGAGTGGGTTTGGGTCCAGCCGAGTGGGTTTCTGTCTAGCCGAGTATGTTTGGGTCTAGCCGAGTGGGTTTGGGTCTAGCGGAGTGGGTTTGGGTGTAGCCGAGTAGGTTTGGGTCTAGCCGATTGGGTTTGGGTCTAGCCGAGTGGGATTGGATCTAGCCGAGTGGGTTTGGGTCTAGCCGAGTGTGTTTAGGTCTAGTCGAGTGGGTTTGGGAGTAGCCGAGTGGGTTTGGGTCTAGCCGAGTGTGTTTGGGACTAGCCAAGTTGGTTTGGGTTTGGCCGAGTGGGTTTGGGTGTAGCCGAGTGGGTTTGGGTCTAGTCGGATCGGTTTGGGTCTAGCCGAGTGGGTTTGGGTCTAGCCAAGTGGGTTTGGGTGTAGCGGAGTGGGTTTGGGTCTAGCGGAGTGGGTTTGGGTCTAGCCGAGTGGGATTGGGTCTAGCCGAGTGGGTTTGGGTCTAGCCGAGTTGGTTTGGGTCTAGCCGAGTGGGTTTGGGTCTTGCCTAGTGGGTTTGGGTCTATCCGAGTTGGTTTGGGTCTAGCCGAGTCCGTTTGGGTCTCGCCAAGTGGGTTTGGGTTTAGCGGAGTGGGTTTGGGTCTAGCCGAGTGGGTTTGGGTCTAGCCGAGTCCGTTTGGGTCTAGCCGAGTGGGTTTGGGACTAGCCGAGTGGGTTTGGTCTAGCGGAGTGGGTTTGGTTCTAGCGGAGTGGGTTTGGCTCTAGCCGATTGGGTTTGGGTCTCGCCGAGTGGGTTTGGGTCTGGCGCAGTGGGTTTGGGTCTAGTGGAGTGGGTTTGGGTCTAGCCGAGTGGGTTTGGGTCTAGTGGAGTGGGTTTGGGTCTAGCCGAGTGGGTTTGGGTCTAGCCGAGTGGCTTTGGGTGTAGCCGAGTGGGTTTTGGTCTATCCGTGTGGGTTTGTGTCTAGCCGAGTGGGTTTGGGTCTAGCCGAGTGGGTTTGTGTCTAGCCAAGTGAGTTTGGGTCTAGCCGAGTGTGTTTGGGTGTAGCCGAGTGGGTTTGGGTCTAGCCGAGTGTGTTTAGCTCTAGCCGAGTGGGTTTACGTCTAGCCGAGTGGGTTTGGGTCTAGCGGAGTGGGTTTGGGTGTAGCCGAGTGGGTTTGGGTCTAGCCGAGTGGGTTTGGGTCTAGACGAGTGGGTTAGGGTCTACCCGAGTGGGTTTCGGTCTGGCCGAGTGGGTTTGGGTCTAGCGGAGTGGGTTTGGGTCTAGCCGAGTCCGTTTGGGTCTAGCCGAGTGGGTTTGGGACTAGCGGCGTGGGTTTGGGTCTAGCGGAGTGGGTTTGGGTCTAGCCGAGTGTGTTTGGGTCTAGTCGAGTGGGTTTGGGACTAGCCGAGTGGGTTTGGGTCCAGCCGAGTGTGTTTGGGTCTAGCCGAGTGGGTTTGGGTTTGGCCGAGTGGGTTTGTGTGTAGCCGAGTGGGTTTGGGTCTAGCCGAATCGGTTTGGGTCTAGCCGAGTGGGTTTGGGTCTAGCCGAGTGGGTTTGGGTCTGGCGGAGTGGGTTTGGGTCTAGCGGAGTGGGTTTGGGTCCAGCCGAGTGGGTTTGGGTCTAGCCGAGTGGGTTTGGGTCTAGCCGAGTGGGTTTGGGTCTAGCCTAGTGGGTTTGGGTCTATCCGAGTGGGTTTGGGTCTAGCCGAGTCCGTTTGGGTCTAGCCGAGTGGGTTTGGGTCTAGCGGAGTGAGGTTGGGTCTAGCCGAGTGGGTTTGGGTCTAGCCGAGTCCGTTTGGGTCTAGCCGAGTGGGTTTGGGACCAGCCGAGTGGGTTTGGGTCTAGCGGAGTGGGTTTGGTTCTAGCGGAGTGGGTTTGGGTCTAGCCGATTGGGTTTGGGTCTCGCCGAGTGGGTTTGGGTCTGGCGGAGTGGGTTTGCGTCTAGTGGAGTGGGTTTGGGTCTAGCCGAGTGGGTTTGGGTCTAGCCGAGTGGGTTTGGGTGTAGCCGAGTGGGTTTGGGTCTAGCCGAGTGGGTTTGGGTCTAGCCAAGTGAGTTTGGGTCTAGCGGAGTGTGTTTGGGTGTAGCCGAGTGGGTTTGGGTCTAGCCGAGTGGGTTTGGGTCTAGTCGAGTGGGTTTGGGTCTAGCCGAGTGTGTTTGGGTCTAGTCGAGTGGGTTTGGGACTAGCTGAATGGGTTTGGGTCTAGCCGAGTGGGTTTGGGTCTAGCCGAGTGGGTTTGGGTTTGGCCGAGTGGGTTTGGGTGTAGCCGAGTGGGTTTGGGTCTAGCCGAAACGGTTTGGGTCTAGCCGAGTGGGTTTTGGTCTGGCAGAGTGGGTTTGGGTCTAGCGGAGTGGGTTTGGGTCTAGCAGAGTAGGTTTGGGTTTAGCCGACTGGGTTTGGGTCGAGCCGATTGGGTTTGGGTCTAGCCGAGTGGGTTTGGGACTTGCCGAGTGGGTTTGGGTCTAGCCAAGTGGGTTTGGGTCTAGCCGAGTGGGTTTGGGTCTAGCCGAGTGGGTTTGGGTCTAGCCGAGTGGGTTTGGGTTTGGCCGAGTGGGTTTGGGTCTAGCCGAGTGGGTTTGGGTCTAGCCGAGTGGGCTTGGGTCTAGCCGAGTGGGTTTGGGTCTAGCCGAGTGGGTTTTGGTCTAGCCGAGTGGGTTTCGGTCTAGCGGAGTGGGTTTGGGTCTAGCTGAGTGGGTTTGGGTCTGGCCGAGTGGGTTTGGTTCTAGCCGAGTGGGTTTGGGTCTAGCCGAGTGGGTTTGGGTCTAGCTGAGTGGGTTTGGGTCTAGCCGAGTGTGTTTGGGTCTAGCCGATTGGGTTTACGTCTAGCCGAGTGGGTTTGGGTCTAGCAGAGTGGGTTTGGGTGTAGCCGAGTGGGTTTGGGTCTAGCCGAGTGGGTTTGGGTCCAGACGAGTAGGTTTGGGTCTAGCCGAGTGGGTGTCGGTCTGGCCGAGTGGGTTTGGGTCTAGCGGAGTGGATTTGGGTCTAGCCGAGTCCGTTTGGGTCTAGCCAAGTGGGTTTGGGACTAGCGGAGTGGGTTTGGGTCTAGCGGAGTGGGTTTGGTTCTAGCGGAGTGGGTTTGGGTCTAGCCGATTGGGTTTGGGTCTAGCCGAGTGGGTTTGGGTCTGGCGGAGTGGGTTTGGGTCTACTGGAGTGGGTTTGGGTCTAGCCGAGTGGGTTTGAGTCTATCCGAGTGGGTTTGGGTGTAGCTGAGTGGGTTTGGGTCTAGCCGAGTGGGTTTGGGTCTAGCCGAGAGGGTTTGGGTGTAGCCGAGTGTGTTTGGATCTAGCCGTGTGGGTTTGGTTCTAGCCGAGTTGGGTTGGGTCTAGCCGAGTGGGTTTGGGACGAGCCGAGTGGGTTTGGGTCTAGCTGAGTGGGTTTGGGTCTAGCCGAGTGGGTTTGGGTCTAGCCGAGTGGGTTTGGGTCTAGCCAAGAGGGTTTGGGTCTAGCCGAGTGGGATTTGGTGTAGCCGAGTGGGTTTGGGTTTAGCCGATTGGGTGTGGGTCTAGCCGAGTGGGTTTGGGTCTAGCCGAGTTGGTTTGGGTCTAGCTGAGTGGATTTGGTTCTAGCCGAGGGGGTTTGGGTCAAGCAGATTGTGTTTGGGTCCAGCCGAGTGGGTTTTGGTCTAGCCGAGTGGGTTTGGGTCTAGCCGAGTGGGTTTGGTTCTAGCCGAGTGGATTTGGGTCTATCCGAGTGGGTTTGGGTCTAGCCGAGTGGTTTTGGGTCTAGCCGAGTGGGTTTGGGTCTAGCGGAGTGGGTGTGGGTGTAGCCGAGTGGGTTTGGGTCTAGCCAAATTGGTTTGGGTCTAGCCGATTGGGTTTGGGTCTCGCTGAGTGGGTTTGGGTCTGGCGGAGTGGGTTTGGGTCTAGTGGAGTGGGTTTGGGTCTAGCCGAGTGGGTTTGGGTCTAGCCGAGTGGGTTTGGGTGTAGCCGAGTGGGTTTGGGTCTAGCCGAGTGGGATGTGTCTAGCCGAGTGGGTTTGGGTCTAGCCGAGTGCGTTTGGCTCCAGCCGAGTGGGTTTGGGTCTAGCTGAGTGGGTTTGGGTCTAGCCGAGTGTGTTTGGGTCTAGCCGATTGGGTTTACGTCTAGCCGAGTGGGTTTGGGTCTAGCGGAGTGGGTTTGGGTGTAGCCGAGTGGGTTTGGGTCTAGCCGAGTGGGTTTGGGTCTAGACGAGTAGGTTTGGGTCTAGCCGAGTGGGTTTCGGTCTGGCCGAGTGGGTTTGGGTCTAGCGGAGTGGATTTGGTTCTAGCCGAGTCCGTTTGGGTCTAGCCGAGTGGGTTTGGGACTAGCGGAGTGGGTTTGGGTCTAGCGGAGTGGGTTTGGTTCTAGCGGAGTGGGTTTGGGTCTAGCCGATTGGGTTTGGGTCTAGCCGAGTGGGTTTGGGTCTGGCGGAGTGGGTTTGGGTCTAGTGGAGTGGGTTTGGGTCTAGCCGAGTGGGTTTGAGTCTATCCGAGTGGGTTTGGGTGTAGCTGAGTGGGTTTGGGTATAGCCGAGTGGGTTTGGGTTTAGCCGAGAGGGTTCGGGTGTAGCCGAGTGGGTTTGGGTCTAGCCGATTGGGTTTGGGTCTAGCCGAGAGGGTTCGGGTGTAGCCGACTGGGTTTGGGTCGAGCCGATTGGGTTTGGGTCTAGCCGAGTGGGTTTGGGACTTGCCGAGTGGGTTTGGGTCTAGCCAAGTGGGTTTGGGTCTCGCCGAGTGGGTTTGGGTCTAGCCGAGTGGGTTTGGGTCTAGCCGAGTGGGTTTGGGTTTGGCCGAGTGGGTTTGGGTCTAGCCGAGTGGGTTTGGGTCTAGCCGAGTGGGCTTGGGTCTAGCCGAGTGGGTTTGGGTCTAGCCGAGTGGGTTTTGGTCTAGCCGAGTGGGTTTCGGTCTAGCGGAGTGGATTTGGGTCTAGCCGAGTCCGTTTGGGTCTAGCCAAGTGGGTTTGGGACTAGCGGAGTGGGTTTGGGTCTAGCGGAGTGGGTTTGGTTCTAGCGGAGTGGGTTTGGGTCTAGCCGATTGGGTTTGGGTCTAGCCGAGTGGGTTTGGGTCTGGCGGAGTGGGTTTGGGTCTAGTGGAGTGGTTTTGGGTCTAGCCGAGTGGGTTTGAGTCTATCCGAGTGGGTTTGGGTGTAGCTGAGTGGGTTTGGGTCTAGACGAGTGGGTTTGGGTCTAGCCGAGAGGGTTTGGGTGTAGCCGAGTGTGTTTGGATCTAGCCGTGTGGGTTTGGTTCTAGCCGAGTTGGGTTGGGTCTAGCCGAGTGGGTTTGGGTCTAGCCGAGTCCGTTTGGGTCTAGCCGAGTGGGTTTGGGACCAGCCGAGTGGGTTTGGGTCTAGCGGAGTGGGTTTGGTTCTAGCGGAGTGGGTTTGGGTCTAGCCGATTGGGTTTGGGTCTCGCCGAGTGGGTTTGGGTCTGGCGGAGTGGGTTTGCGTCTAGTGGAGTGGGTTTGGGTCTAGCCGAGTGGGTTTGGGTCTAGCCGAGTGGGTTTGGGTGTAGCCGAGTGGGTTTGGGTCTAGCCGAGTGGGTTTGGGTCTAGCCAAGTGAGTTTGGGTCTAGCGGAGTGTGTTTGGGTGTAGCCGAGTGGGTTTGGGTCTAGCCGAGTGGGTTTGGGTCTAGTCGAGTGGGTTTGGGTCTAGCCGAGTGTGTTTGGGTCTAGTCGAGTGGGTTTGGGACTAGCTGAATGGGTTTGGGTCTAGCCGAGTGGGTTTGGGTCTAGCCGAGTGGGTTTGGGTTTGGCCGAGTGGGTTTGGGTGTAGCCGAGTGGGTTTGGGTCTAGCCGAAACGGTTTGGGTCTAGCCGAGTGGGTTTTGGTCTGGCAGAGTGGGTTTGGGTCTAGCGGAGTGGGTTTGGGTCTAGCAGAGTAGGTTTGGGTTTAGCCGACTGGGTTTGGGTCGAGCCGAGTGGGCTTGGGTCTAGCCGAGTGGGTTTGGGTCTAGCCGAGTGGGTTTTGGTCTAGCCGAGTGGGTTTCGGTCTAGCGGAGTGGGTTTGGGTCTAGCTGAGTGGGTTTGGGTCTAGCCGAGTGGGTTTGGTTCTAGCCGAGTGGGTTTGGGTCTAGCCAAGTGGGTTTGGGTCTAGCCGAGTGGGTTTGGGTCTAGCCGAGTGGGTTTGGGTCTAGCCGAGTGGGTTTGGGTTTGGCCGAGTGGGTTTGGGTCTAGCCGAGTGGGTTTGGGTCTAGCCGAGTGGGCTTGGGTCTAGCCGAGTGGGTTTGGGTCTAGCCGAGTGGGTTTTGGTCTAGCCGAGTGGGTTTCGGTCTAGCGGAGTGGGTTTGGGTCCAGCTGAGTGGGTTTGGGTCTAGCCGAGTGGGTTTGGTTCTAGCCGAGTGGGTTTGGGTCTAGCCGAGTGGGTTTGGGTCTAGCTGAGTGGGTTTGGGTCTAGCCGAGTGTGTTTGGGTCTAGCCGATTGGGTTTACGTCTAGCCGAGTGGGTTTGGGTCTAGCAGAGTGGGTTTGGGTGTAGCCGAGTGGGTTTGGGTCTAGCCGAGTGGGTTTGGGTCCAGACGAGTAGGTTTGGGTCTAGCCGAGTGGGTGTCGGTCTGGCCGAGTGGGTTTGGGTCTAGCGGAGTGGATTTGGGTCTAGCCGAGTCCGTTTGGGTCTAGCCAAGTGGGTTTGGGACTAGCGGAGTGGGTTTGGGTCTAGCGGAGTGGGTTTGGTTCTAGCGGAGTGGGTTTGGGTCTAGCCGATTGGGTTTGGGTCTAGCCGAGTGGGTTTGGGTCTGGCGGAGTGGGTTTGGGTCTAGTGGAGTGGGTTTGGGTCTAGCGGAGTGGGTTTGAGTCTATCCGAGTGGGTTTGGGTGTAGCTGAGTGGGTTTGGGTCTAGCCGAGTGGGTTTGGGTCTAGCCGAGAGGGTTTGGGTGTAGCCGAGTGTGTTTGGATCTAGCCGTGTGGGTTTGGTTCTAGCCGAGTTGGGTTGGGTCTAGCCGAGTGGGTTTGGGACGAGCCGAGTGGGTTTGGGTCTAGCTGAGTGGGTTTGGGTCTAGCCGAGTGGGTTTGGGTCTAGCCGAGTGGGTTTGGGTCTAGCCAAGAGGGTTTGGGTCTAGCCGAGTGGGATTTGGTGTAGCCGAGTGGGTTTGGGTTTAGCCGATTGGGTGTGGGTCTAGCCGAGTGGGTTTGGGTCTAGCCGAGTTGGTTTGGGTCTAGCTGAGTGGATTTGGTTCTAGCCGAGGGGGTTTGGGTCAAGCAGATTGTGTTTGGGTCCAGCCGAGTGGGTTTTGGTCTAGCCGAGTGGGTTTGGGTCTAGCCGAGTGGGTTTGGTTCTAGCCGAGTGGATTTGGGTCTATCCGAGTGGGTTTGGGTCTAGCCGAGTGGTTTTGGGTCTAGCCGAGTGGGTTTGGGTCTAGCGGAGTGGGTGTGGGTGTAGCCGAGTGGGTTTGGGTCTAGCCAAATTGGTTTGGGTCTAGCCGATTGGGTTTGGGTCTCGCTGAGTGGGTTTGGGTCTGGCGGAGTGGGTTTGGGTCTAGTGGAGTGGGTTTGGGTCTAGCCGAGTGGGTTTGGGTCTAGCCGAGTGGGTTTGGGTGTAGCCGAGTGGGTTTGGGTCTAGCCGAGTGGGATGTGCCTAGCCGAGTGGGTTTGGGTCTAGCCGAGTGCGTTTGGCTCCAGCCGAGTGGGTTTGGGTCTAGCTGAGTGGGTTTGGGTCTAGCCGAGTGTGTTTGGGTCTAGCCGATTGGGTTTACGTCTAGCCGAGTGGGTTTGGGTCTAGCGGAGTGGGTTTGGGTGTAGCCGAGTGGGTTTGGGTCTAGCCGAGTGGGTTTGGGTCTAGACGAGTAGGTTTGTGTCTAGCCGAGTGGGTTTCGGTCTGGCCGAGTGGGTTTGGGTCTAGCGGAGTGGATTTGGTTCTAGCCGAGTCCGTTTGGGTCTAGCCGAGTGGGTTTGGGACTAGCGGAGTGGGTTTGGGTCTAGCGGAGTGGGTTTGGTTCTAGCGGAGTGGGTTTGGGTCTAGCCGATTGGGTTTGGGTCTAGCCGAGTGGGTTTGGGTCTGGCGGAGTGGGTTTGGGTCTAGTGGAGTGGGTTTGGGTCTAGCCGAGTGGGTTTGAGTCTATCCGAGTGGGTTTGGGTGTAGCTGAGTGGGTTTGGGTATAGCCGAGTGGGTTTGGGTTTAGCCGAGAGGGTTCGGGTGTAGCCGAGTGGGTTTGGGTCTAGCCGATTGGGTTTGGGTCTAGCCGAGAGGGTTCGGGTGTAGCCGACTGGGTTTGGGTCGAGCCGATTGGGTTTGGGTCTAGCCGAGTGGGTTTGGGACTTGCCGAGTGGGTTTGGGTCTAGCCAAGTGGGTTTGGGTCTAGCCGAGTGGGTTTGGGTCTAGCCGAGTGGGTTTGGGTCTAGCCGAGTGGGTTTGGGTTTGGCCGAGTGGGTTTGGGTCTAGCCGAGTGGGTTTGGGTCTAGCCGAGTGGGCTTGGGTCTAGCCGAGTGGGTTTGGGTCTAGCGGAGTGGGTTTGGTTCTAGCGGAGTGGGTTTGGGTCTAGCCGATTGGGTTTGGGTCTAGCCGAGTGGGTTTGGGTCTGGCGGAGTGGGTTTGGGTCTAGTGGAGTGGTTTTGGGTCTAGCCGAGTGGGTTTGAGTCTATCCGAGTGGGTTTGGGAGTAGCCGAGTGGGTTTGGGTCTTGCCTAGTGGGTTTGGGTCTATCCGAGTTGGTTTGGGTCCAGCCGAGTCCGTTTGGGTCTAGCCAAGTGGGTTTGGGTTTAGCGGAGTGGGTTTGGGTCTAGCCGAGTGGGTTTGGGTCTAGCCGAGTCCGTTTGGGTCTAGCCGAGTGGGTTTGGGACTAGCCGAGTGGGTTTGGGTCTAGCGGAGTGGGTTTGGTTCTAGCGGAGTGGGTTTGGCTCTAGCCGATTGGGTTTGGGTCGCGCCGAGTGGGTTTGGGTCTGGCGCAGTGGGTTTGGGTCTCGCCGAGTGGGTTTGGGTCTAGCCGAGTGGGTTTGGGTCTAGTGGAGTGGGTTTGGGTCTAGCCGAGTGGGTTTGGGTCTAGCCGAGTGGCTTTGGGTGTAGCCGAGTGGGTTTTGGTCTATCCGTGTGGGTTTGTGTCTAGCCGAGTGGGTTTGGGTCTAGCCGAGTGGGTTTGTGTCTAGCCAAGTGAGTTTGGGTCTAGCGGAGTGTGTTTGGGTGTAGCCGAGTGGGTTTGGGTCTAGCCGAGTGTGTTTAGCTCTAGCCGAGTGGGTTTACGTCTAGCCGAGTGGGTTTGGGTCTAGCGGAGTGGGTTTGGGTGTAGCCGAGTGGGTTTGGGTCTAGCCGAGTGGGTTTGGGTCTAGACGCGTGGGTTAGGGTCTACCCGAGTGGGTTTCGGTCTGGCCGAGTGGGTTTGGGTCTAGCGGAGTGGGTTTGGGTCTAGCCGAGTCCGTTTGGGTCTAGCCGAGTGGGTTTGGGACTAGCGGCGTGGGTTTGGGTCTAGCGGAGTGGGTTTGGGTCTAGCCGAGTGTGTTTGGGTCCAGTCGAGTGGGTTTGGGACTAGCCGAGTGGGTTTGGGTCCAGCCGAGTGTGTTTGGGTCTAGCCGAGTGGGTTTGGGTTTGGCCGAGTGGGTTTGGGTCTAGCCGAGTGGGTTTGGGTCTAGCCGAATCGGTTTGGGTCTAGACGAGTGGGTTTGGGTCTAGCTGAGTGGGTTTCGGTCTAGCGGAGTGGGTTTGGGTCTAGCGGAGTGGGTTTGGGTCTAGCCGAGTGGGTTTGGGTCTAGCCGAGTGGGTTTGGGTCTAGCCGAGTGGGTTTGGGTCTAGCCGAGTGGGTTTGAGTCTATCCGAGTGGGTTTGGGTGTAGCTGAGTGGGTTTGGGTCTAGCCGAGTGGGTTTGGGTCTAGCCGAGAGGGTTTGGGTGTAGCCGAGTGGGTTTGGATCTAGCCGTGTGGGTTTGGTTCTAGCCGAGTGGGGTTGGGTCTAGCCGAGTGGGTTTGGGACGAGCCGAGTGGGTTTGGGTCTAGCCGAGTGGGTTTGGGTCTAGCCGAGTGGTTTTGGTTCAAGCCGAGTGTATTTGGGCCTAGCCGAGTGTGTTTGGGACTAGCCGAGTGGGTTTGGATCTAGCCGAGTGGGTTTGGGTCTAGCCGAGTGGTTTTGGTTCAAGCCGAGTGTATTTGGGTCTAGCCGAGTGGGTTTGGGTCTAGCCAAGTGGTTTTGGGTCTAGCCGAGTGGGTTTGGGTCTAGCGGAGTGGGTTTGGGTGCAGCCGAGTGGGTTTGGGTCCAGCCGATTGGGTTTCTGTCTAGCCGAGTATGTTTGGGTCTAGCCGAGTGGGTTTGGGTCTAGCGGAGTGGGTTTGGGTGTAGCCGAGTAGGTTTGGGTCTAGCCAAGTGGGTTTGGGTGTCGCGTAGTGGGTTTGGGTCTAGCGGAATGGGTTTGGGTCTAGCCGAGTGGGTTTGGGTCTAGCCGAGTGGGTTTGGGTCTAGCCGAGTGGGTTTGGGTCTTGCCTAGTGGGTTTGGGTCTATCCGAGTTGGTTTGGGTCTAGCCGAGTCCGTTTGGGTCCAGCCAAGTGGGTTTGGGTTTAGCGGAGTGAGTTTGGGTCTAGCCGAGTGGGTTTGGGTCTAGCCGAGTCCGTTTGGGTCTAGCCGAGTGGGTTTGGGACTAGCCGAGTGGGTTTGGGTCTAGCGGAGTGGGTTTGGTTCTAGCAGAGTGGGTTTGGCTCTAGCCGATTGGGTTTGGGTCGCGCCGAGTGGGTTTGGGTCTGGCGCATTGGGTTTGGGTCTCGCCGAGTGGGTTTGGGTCTAGCCGAGTGGGTTTGGGTCTAGTGGAGTGGGTTTGGGTCTAGCCGAGTGGGTTTGGGTCTAGCCGAGTGGCTTTGGGTGTAGCCGAGTGGGTTTTGGTCTATCCGTGTGGGTTTGTGTCTAGCCGAGTGGGTTTGGGTCTAGCCGAGTGGGTTTGTGTCTAGCCAAGTGAGTTTGGGTCTAGCGGAGTGTGTTTGGGTGTAGCCGAGTGGGTTTGGGTCTAGCCGAGTGTGTTTAGCTCTAGCCGAGTGGGTTTACGTCTAGCCGAGTGGGTTTGGGTCTAGTGGAGTGGGTTTGGGTGTAGCCGAGTGGGTTTGGGTCTAGCCGAGTGGGTTTGGGTCTAGACGAGTGGGTTAGGGTCTACCCGAGTGGGTTTGGGAGTAGCGGCGTGGGTTTGGGTCTAGCGGAGTGGGTTTGGGTCTAGCCGAGTGTGTTTGGGTCCAGTCGAGTGGGTTTGGGACTAGCCGAGTGGGTTTGGGTCCAGCCGAGTGTGTTTGGGTCTAGCCGAGTGGGTTTGGGTTTGGCCGAGTGGGTTTGGGTGTAGTCGAGTGGGTTTGGGTCTAGCCGAATCGGTTTGGGTCTAGCCGAGTGGGTTTGGGTCTAGCCGAGTGGGTTTCGGTCTAGCGGAGTGGGTTTGGGTCTAGCGGAGTGGGTTTGGGTCTAGCCGAGTGGGTTTGGGTCTAGCCGAGTGGGTTTGGGTCTAGCCGAGTGGGTTTGGGTCTAGCCGAGTGGGTTTGAGTCTATCCGAGTGGGTTTGGGTGTAGCTGAGTGGGTTTGGGTCTAGCCGAGTGGGTTTGGGTCTAGCCGAGAGGGTTTGGGTGTAGCCGAGTGGGTTTGGATCTAGCCGTGTGGGTTTGGTTCTATGCGAGTGGGGTTGGGTCTAGCCGAGTGGGTTTGGGACGAGCCGAGTGGGTTTGGGTCTAGCCGAGTGGGTTTGGGTCTAGCCGAGTGGTTTTGGTTCAAGCCGAGTGTATTTGGGCCTAGCCGAGTGTGTTTGGGACTAGCCGAGTGGGTTTGGATCTAGCCGAGTGGGTTTGGGTCTAGCCGAGTGGTTTTGGTTCAAGCCGAGTGTATTTGGGTCTAGCCGAGTGGGTTTGGGTCTAGCCAAGTGGTTTTGGGTCTAGCCGAGTGGGTTTGGGTCTAGCGGAGTGGGTTTGGGTGCAGCCGAGTGGGTTTGGGTCCAGCCGAGTGGGTTTCTGTCTAGCCGAGTATGTTTGGGTCTAGCCGAGTGGGTTTGGGTCTAGCGGAGTGGGTTTGGGTGTAGCCGAGTAGGTTTGGGTCTAGCCGATTGGGTTTGGGTCTAGCCGAGTGGGATTGGATCTAGCCGAGTGGGTTTGGGTCTAGCCGAGTGTGTTTAGGTCTAGTCGAGTGGGTTTGGGAGTAGCCGAGTGGGTTTGGGTCTAGCCGAGTGTGTTTGGGACTAGCCAAGTTGGTTTGGGTTTGGCCGAGTGGGTTTGGGTGTAGCCGAGTGGGTTTGTGTCTAGTCGGATCGGTTTGGGTCTAGCCGAGTGGGTTTGGGTCTAGCCAAGTGGGTTTGGGTGTAGCGGAGTGGGTTTGGGTCTAGCGGAGTGGGTTTGGGTCTAGCCGAGTGGGATTGGGTCTAGCCGAGTGGGTTTGGGTCTAGCCGAGTGGGTTTGGGTCTAGCCGAGTGGGTTTGGGTCTTGCCTAGTGGGTTTGGGTCTATCCGAGTTGGTTTGGGTCTAGCCGAGTCCGTTTGGGTCTCGCCAAGTGGGTTTGGGTTTAGCGGAGTGGGTTTGGGTCTAGCCGAGTGGGTTTGGGTCTAGCCGAGTCCGTTTGGGTCTAGCCGAGTGGGTTTGGGACTAGCCGAGTGGGTTTGGTCTAGCGGAGTGGGTTTGGTTCTAGCGGAGTGGGTTTGGCTCTAGCCGATTGGGTTTGGGTCTCGCCGAGTGGGTTTGGGTCTGGCGCAGTGGGTTTGGGTCTAGTGGAGTGGGTTTGGGTCTAGCCGAGTGGGTTTGGGTCTAGTGGAGTGTGTTTGGGTCTAGCCGAGTGGGTTTGGGTCTAGCCGAGTGGCTTTGGGTGTAGCCGAGTGGGTTTTGGTCTATCCGTTTGGGTTTGTGTCTAGCCGAGTGGGTTTGGGTCTAGCCGAGTGGGTTTGTGTCTAGCCAAGTGAGTTTGGGTCTAGCCGAGTGTGTTTGGGTGTAGCCGAGTGGGTTTGGGTCTAGCCGAGTGTGTTTACCTCTAGCCGAGTGGGTTTACGTCTAGCCGAGTGGGTTTGGGTCTAGCGGAGTGGGTTTGGGTGTAGCCGAGTGGGTTTGGGTCTAGCCGAGTGATTTTGGGTCTAGACGAGTGGGTTAGGGTCTACCCGAGTGGGTTTCGGTCTGGCCGAGTGGGTTTGGGTCTAGCGGAGTGGGTTTGGGTCTAGCCGAGTCCGTTTGGGTCTAGCCGAGTGGGTTTGGGACTAGCGGCGTGGGTTTGGGTCTAGCGGAGTGGGTTTGGGTCTAGCCGAGTGTGTTTGGGTCTAGTCGAGTGGGTTTGGGACTAGCCGAGTGGGTTTGGGTCCAGCCGAGTGTGTTTGGGTCTAGCCGAGTGGGTTTGGGTTTGGCCGAGTGGGTTTGTGTGTAGCCGAGTGGGTTTGGGTCTAGCCGAATCGGTTTGGGTCTAGCCGAGTGGGTTTGGGTCTAGCCGAGTGGGTTTGGGTCTGGCGGAGTGGGTTTGGGTCTAGCGGAGTGGGTTTTGGGTCCAGCCGAGTGGGTTTGGGTCTAGCCGAGTGGGTTTGGGTCTAGCCGAGTGGGTTTGGGTCTAGCCTAGTGGGTTTGGGTCTATCCGAGTGGGTTTGGGTCTAGCCGAGTCCGTTTGGGTCTAGCCGAGTGGGTTTGGGTCTAGCGGAGTGAGGTTGGGTCTAGCCGAGTGGGTTTGGGTCTAGCCGAGTCCGTTTGGGTCTAGCCGAGTGGCTTTGGGACCAGCCGAGTGGGTTTGGGTCTAGCGGAGTGGGTTTGGTTCTAGCGGAGTGGGTTTGGGTCTAGCCGATTGGGTTTGGGTCTCGCCGAGTGGGTTTGGGTCTGGCGGAGTGGGTTTGCGTCTAGTGGAGTGGGTTTGGGTCTAGCCGAGTGGGTTTGGGTCTAGCCGAGTGGGTTTGGGTGTAGCCGAGTGGGTTTGGGTCTAGCCGAGTGGGTTTGGGTCTAGCCAAGTGAGTTTGGGTCTAGCGGAGTGTGTTTGGGTGTAGCCGAGTGGGTTTGGGTCTAGCCGAGTGGGTTTGGGTCTAGTCGAGTGGGTTTGGGTCTAGCCGAGTGTGTTTGGGTCTAGTCGAGTGGGTTTGGGACTAGCTGAATGGGTTTGGGTCTAGCCGAGTGGGTTTGGGTCTAGCCGAGTGGGTTTGGGTTTGGCCAAGTGGGTTTGGGTGTAGCCGAGTGGGTTTGGGTCTAGCCGAAACGGTTTGGGTCTAGCCGAGTGGGTTTTGGTCTGGCAGATTGGGTTTGGGTCTAGCGGAGTGGGTTTGGGTCTAGCAGAGTAGGTTTGGGTTTAGCCGACTGGGTTTGGGTCGAGCCGATTGGGTTTGGGTCTAGCCGAGTGGGTTTGGGACTTGCCGAGTGGGTTTGGGTCTAGCCAAGTGGGTTTGGGTCTAGCCGAGTGGGTTTGGGTCTAGCCGAGTGGGTTTGGGTCTAGCCGAGTGGGTTTGGGTTTGGCCGAGTGGGTTTGGGTCTAGCCGAGTGGGTTTGGGTCTAGCCGAGTGGGCTTGGGTCTAGCCGAGTGGGTTTGGGTCTAGCCGAGTGGGTTTTGGTCTAGCCGAGTGGGTTTCGGTCTAGCGGAGTGGGTTTGGGTCTAGCTGAGTGGGTTTGGGTCTAGCCGAGTGGGTTTGGTTCTAGCCGAGTGGGTTTGGGTCTAGCCGAGTGGGTTTGGGTCTAGCTGAGTGGGTTTGGGTCTAGCCGATTGGGTTTGGGTCTAGCCGAGTGGGTTTGGGTCTGGCGGAGTGGGTTTGGGTCTAGTGGAGTGGGTTTGGGTCTAGCCGAGTGGGTTTGAGTCTATCCGAGTGGGTTTGGGTGTAGCTGAGTGGGTTTGGGTCTAGCCGAGTGGGTTTGGGTCTAGCCGAGAGGGTTTGGGTGTAGCCGAGTGGGTTTGGGTCTAGCCGAGTGGGTTTGGGTGTAGCCCAGTGGGTTTTGGTCTATCCGTGTGGGTTTGTGTCTAGCCGAGTGGGTTTGGGTCTAGCCGAGTGGGTTTGGGTGTAGCCCAGTGGGTTTTGGTCTATCCGTGTGGGTTTGTGTCTAGCCGAGTGGGTTTGGGTCTACCCGAGTGGGTTTCGGTCTGGCCGAGTGGGTTTGGGTCTAGCGGAGTGGGTTTGGGTCTAGCCGAGTCCGTTTGGGTCCAGCCGAGTGGGTTTGGGACTAGCGGAGTGGGTTTGGGTCTGGCGGAGTGGGTTTGGGTCTAGCCGAGTGTGTTTGGGTCTAGTCGAGTGGGTTTGGGACTAGCCGAGTGGGTTTGGGTCCAGCCGAGTGTGTTTGGGTGTCGCCGAGTGGGTTTGGGTTTGGCCGAGTGGGTTTGGGTGTAGCCGAGTGGGTTTGGGTCTAGCCGAATCGGTTTCGGTCTAGCCGAGTGGGTTTGGGTCCAGCCGAGTGGGTTTGGGTCTAGTGGAGTGGGTTTGGGTCTAGCGGAGTGGGTTTGGGTCTAGCCGAGTGGGTTTGGGTCTAGCCGAGTGGGTTTGGGTCTAGCCGAGTGGGTTTGGGTCTAGCCTAGTGGGTTTGGGTCTATCCGAGTGGGTTTGGGTCTAGCCGAGTCCGTTTGGGTCTAGCCGAGTGGGTTTGGGTCTAGCCGAGTGGGTTTGGGTCTAGCCGAGTGGGTTTGGGTCTAGCCGAGTCCGTTTGGGTCTAGCCGAGTGGGTTTGGGACTAGCCGAGTGGGTTTGGGTCTAGCGGAGTGGGTTTGGTTCTAGCGGAGTGGGTTTGGGTCTAGCCGATTGGGTTTGGGTCTCGCCGAGTGGGTTTGGGTCTGGCGGAGTGGGTTTGGGTCTAGTGGAGTGGGTTTGGGTCTAGCCGAGTGGGTTTGGGTCTAGCCGAGTGGGTTTGGGTGTAGCCGAGTGGGTTTGGGTCTAGCCGAGTGGGTTTGTGTCTAGCCGAGTGGGTTTGGGTCTAGCCAAGTGAGTTTGGGTCTAGCGGAGTGTGTTTGGGTGTAGCCGAGTGGGTTTGGGTCTACCCGAGTGGGTTTTCGGTCTAGCCGAGTGGGTTTGGGTCTAGCTGAGTGGGTTTGGGTCTAGACGAATGGGTTAGGGTCTAGCCGAGTGGGTTTCGGTCTGGCCCAGTGGGTTTGGGTCCAGCGGAGTGGGTTTTTGTCTAGCCGAGTCCGTTTGGGTCTAGCCGAGTGGGTTTGGGACTAGCGGAGTGGGTTTGGGTCTAGCCGATTGGGTTTGGGTCTCGCCGAGTGGGTTTGGGTCTGGCGGAGTGGGTTTGGGTCTATTGGAGTGGGTTTGGGTCTAGCCGAGTGGGTTTGGGTGTAGCCGAGTGGGTTTGGGTGTAGCCGAGTGGGTTTGGGTCTAGCCGAGTGGGTTTGGGTCTAGCCAAGTGAGTTTGGGTCTAGCGGAGTGTGTTTGGGTGTAGCCGAGTGGGTTTGGGTCTAGCCGAGTGTGTTTGGGTCTAGTCGAGTGGGTTTGGGTCTAGCCGAGTGTGTTTGGGTCTAGTCGAGTGGGTTTGGGACTAGCTGAATGGGTTTGGGTCTAGCCGAGTGGGTTTGGGTCTAGCCGAGTGGGTTTGGGTTTGGCCGAGTGGGTTTGGGTGTAGCCGAGTGGGTTTGGGTCTAGCCGAAACGGTTTGGGTCTAGCCGAGTGGGTTTTGGTCTGGCAGAGTGGGTTTGGGTCTAGCGGAGTGGGTTTGGGTCTAGCAGAGTAGGTTTGGGTTTAGCCGACAATGTTTGGGTCGAGCCGATTGGGTTTGGGTCTAGCCGAGTGGGTTTGGGACTTGCCGAGTGGGTTTGGGTCTAGCCAAGTGGGTTTGGGTCTAGCCGAGTGGGTTTGGGTTTGGCCGAGTGGGTTTGGGTCTAGCCGAGTGGGTTTGGGTCTAGCCGAGTGGGCTTGGGTCTAGCCGAGTTGGTTTGGGTCTAGCCGAGTGGGTTTTGGTCTAGCCGAGTGGGTTTCGGTCTAGCGGAGTGGGTTTGGGTCTAGCTGAGTGGGTTTGGGTCTAGCCGAGTGGGTTTGGTTCTAGCCGAGTGGGTTTGGGTCTAGCCGAGTGGGTTTGGGTCTAGCTGAGTGGGTTTGGGTCTAGCCGAGTGTGTTTGGGTCTAGCCGATTGGGTTTGGGTCTTGCCGAGTGGTTTTGGTTCAAGCCGAGTGTATTTGGGTCTAGCCGAGTGGGTTTGGGTCTAGCCAAGTGGTTTTGGGTCTAACCGAGTGGGTTTGGGTCTAGCGGAGTGGGTTTGGGTCTAGCCGAGTCCGTTTGGGTCTAGCCGAGTGGGTTTGGGACTCGCCGAGTGGGTTTGGGTCTAGCGGAGTGGGTTTGGTTCTCGCGGAGTGGGTTTGGCTCTGGCCGATTGGGTTTGGGTCTCGCCGAGTGGGTTTGGGTCTGGCGCAGTGGGTTTGGGTCTAGTGGAGTGGGTTTGGGTCTAGCCGAGTGGGTTTGGGTCTAGCCGAGTGGGTTTGGGTGTAGCCCAGTGGGTTTTGGTCTATCCGTGTGGGTTTGTGTCTAGCCGAGTGGGTTTGGGTCTAGCCGAGTGGGTTTGTGTCTAGCCAAGTGAGTTTGGGTCTAGACGAGTGGGTTAGGGTCTACCCGAGTGGGTTTTGGTCTGGCCGAGTGGGTTTGGGTCTAGCGGAGTGGGTTTGGGTCTGGCGGAGTGGGTTTGGGTCTAGCCGAGTGTGTTTGGGTCTAGTCGAGTGGGTTTGGGACTAGCCGAGTGGGTTTGGGTCCAGCCGAGTGTGTTTGGGTGTCGCCGAGTGGGTTTGGGTTTGGCCGAGTGGGTTTGGGTGTAGCCGAGTGGGTTTGGGTCTAGCCGAATCGGTTTGGGTCTAGCCGAGTGGGTTTGGGTCTAGCCGAGTGGGTTTGGGTCTAGTGGAGTGGGTTTGGGTCTAGCGGAGTGGGTTTGGGTCTAGCCGAGTGGGTTTGGGTCTAGCCGAGTGGGTTTGGGTCTAGCCGAGTGGGTTTGGGTCTAGCCTAGTGGGTTTGGGTCTATCCGAGTGGGTTTGGGTCTAGCCGAGTCCGTTTGGGTCCAGCCGAGTGGGTTTGGGTCTAGCCGAGTGGGTTTGGGTCTAGCCGAGTGGGTTTGGGTCTAGCCGAGTCCGTTTGGGTCTAGCCGAGTGGGTTTGGGACTAGCCGAGTGGGTTTGGGTCTAGCGGAGTGGGTTTGGTTCTAGCGGAGTGGGTTTGGGTCTAGCCGATTGGGTTTGGGTCTCGCCGAGTGGGTTTGGGTCTGGCGGAGTGGGTTTGGGTCTAGTGGAGTGGGTTTGGGTCTAGCCGAGTGGGTTTGGGTCTAGCCGAGTGGGTTTGGGTGTAGCCGAGTGGGTTTGGGTCTAGCCGAGTGGGTTTGTGTCTAGCCGAGTGGGTTTGGGTCTAGCCGAGTGGGTTTGGGTCTAGCCAAGTGAGTTTGGGTCTAGCGGAGTGTGTTTGGGTGTAGCCGAGTGGGTTTGGGTCTAGCCGAGTGGGTTTGGGTCTAGCCGAGTGGGTTTGGGTCTAGCCGAGTGGGTTTGTGTCTAGCCGAGTGGGTTTGGGTCTAGCCGAGTGGGTTTGGGTCTAGCCAAGTGAGTTTGGGTCTAGCGGAGTGTGTTTGGGTGTAGCCGAGTGGGTTTGGCTCTACCCGAGTGGGTTTTCGGTCTAGCCGAGTGGGTTTGGGTCTAGCTGAGTGGGTTTGGGTCTAGACGAATGGGTTAGGGTCTAGCCGAGTGGGTTTCGGTCTGGCCCAGTGGGTTTGGGTCCAGCGGAGTGGGTTTTTGTCTAGCCGAGTCCGTTTGGGTCTAGCCGAGTGGGTTTGGGACTAGCGGAGTGGGTTTGGGTCTAGCCGTTTGGGTTTGGGTCTCGCCGAGTGGGTTTGGGTCTGGCGGAGTGGGTTTGGGTCTATTGGAGTGGGTTTGGGTCTAGCCGAGTGGGTTTGGGTCTAGCCGAGTGGGTTTGGGTGTAGCCGAGTGGGTTTGGGTCTAGCCGAGTGGGTTTGGGTCTAGCCAAGTGAGTTTGGGTCTAGCGGAGTGTGTTTGGGTGTAGCCGAGTGGGTGTGGGTCTAGCCGAGTGGGTTTGGGTCTAGTCGAGTGGGTTTGGGTCTAGCCGAGTGTGTTTGGGTCTAGTCGAGTGGGTTTGGGACTAGCTGAATGGGTTTGGGTCTAGCCGAGTGGGTTTGGGTCTAGCCGAGTGGGTGTGGGTTTGGCCGAGTGGGTTTGGGTGTAGCCGAGTGGGTTTGGGTCTAGCCGACACGGTTTGGGTCTAGCCGAGTGGGTTTTGGTCTGGCAGAGTGGGTTTGGGTCTAGCGGAGTGGGTTTGGGTCTAGCAGAGTAGGTTTGGGTTTAGCCGACTATGTTTGGGTCGAGCCGATTGGGTTTGGGTCTAGCCGAGTGGGTTTGGGACTTGCCGAGTGGGTTTGGGTCTAGCCAAGTGGGTTTGGGTCTAGCCGAGTGGGTTTGGGTCTAGCCGAGTGGGTTTGGGTCTAGCCGAGTGGGTTTGGGTTTGGCCGAGTGGGTTTGGGTCTAGCCGAGTGGGTTTGGGTCTAGCCGAGTGGGCTTGGGTCTAGCCGAGTTGGTTTGGGTCTAGCCGAGTGGGTTTTGGTCTAGCCGAGTGGGTTTCGGTCTAGCGGAGTGGGTTTGGGTCTAGCTGAGTGGGTTTGGGTCTAGCCGAGTGGGTTTGGTTCTAGCCGAGTGGGTTTGGGTCTAGCCGAGTGGGTTTGGGTCTAGCTGAGTGGGTTTGGGTCTAGCCGAGTGTGTTTGGGTCTAGCCGATTGGGTTTACGTCTAGCCGAGTGGGTTTGGGTCTAGCAGAGTGGGTTTGGGTGTAGCCGAGTGGGTTTGGGTCTAGCCGAGTGGGTTTGGGTCTAGACGAGTGGGTTTGGGTCTAGCCGAGTGGGTGTCGGTCTGGCCGAGTGGGTTTGGGTCTAGCGGAGTGGATTTCGGTCTAGCCGAGTCCGTTTGGGTCTAGCCGAGTGGGTTTGGGACTAGCGGAGTGGGTTTGGGTCTAGCGGAGTGGGTTTGGTTCTAGCGGAGTGGGTTTGGGTCTAGCCGATTGGGTTTGGGTCTAGCCGAGTGGGTTTGGGTCTGGCGGAGTGGGTTTGGGTCTAGTGGAGTGGGTTTGGGTCTAGCCGAGTGGGTTTGAGTCTATCCGAGTGGGTTTGGGTGTAGCTGAGTGGGTTTGGGTCGAGCCGAGTGGGTTTGGGTCTAGCCGAGAGGGTTTGGGTGTAGCCGAGTGTGTTTGGATCTAGCCGTGTGGGTTTGGTTCTAGCCGCGTTGGGTTGGGTCTAGCCGAGTGGGTTTGGGACGAGCCGAGTGGGTTTGGGTCTAGCCGAGTGGGTTTGGGTCTAGCCGAGTGGTTTTGGTTCAAGCCGAGTGTATTTGGGCCTAGCCGAGTGGGGTTGGGACTAGCCGAGTGGGTTTGGGTCTAGCCGAGTGGGTTTGGGTCTTGCCGAGTGGTTTTGGTTCAAGCCGAGTGTATTTGGGTCTAGCCGAGTGGGTTTGGGTCTAGCCAAGTGGTTTTGGGTCTAGCCGAGTGGGTTTGGGTCTAGCGGAGTGCGTTTGGGTCTAGCCGAGTCCGTTTGGGTCTAGCCGAGTGGGTTTGGGACTAGTCGAGTGGGTTTGGGTCAAGCGGAGTGGGTTTGGTTCTAGCGGAGTGGGTTTGGCTCTAGCCGATTGGGTTTGGGTCTCGCCGAGTGGGTTTGGGTCTGGCGCAGTGGGTTTGGGTCTAGTGGAGTGGGTTTGGGTCTAGCCGAGTGGGTTTGGGTCTAGCCGAGTGGGTTTGGGTGTAGCCCAGTGGGTTTTGGTCTATCCGTGTGGGTTTGTGTCTAGCCGAGTGGGTTTGGGTCTAGCCGAGTGGGTTTGTGTCTAGCCAAGTGAGTTTGGGTCTAGTGGAGTGTGTTTGGGTGTAGCCGAGTGGGTTTGGGTCTAGCCGAGTGTGTTTGGCTCTAGCCGAGTGGGTTTACGTCTAGCCGAGTGGGTTTGGGTCTAGCGGAGTGGGTTTGGGTGTAGCCGAGTGGATTTGGGTCTAGCCGAGTGGGTTTGGGTCTAGACGAGTGGGTTAGGGTCTACCCGAGTGGGTTTCGGTCTGGCCGAGTGGGTTTGGGTCTAGCGGAGTGGGTTTGGGTCTAGCCGAGTCTGTTTGGGTCCAGCCGATTGGGTTTGGGACTAGCGGAGTGGGTTTGGGTCTGGCGGAGTGGGTTTGGGTCTAGCCGAGTGTGTTTGGGTCTAGTCGAGTGGGTTTGGGACGAGCCGAGTGGGTTTGGGTCCAGCCGAGTGTGTTTGGGTGTCGCCGAGTGGGTTTGGGTTTGGCCGAGTGGGTTTGGGTGTAGCCGAGTGGGTTTGGGTCTAGCCGAATCGGTTTGGGTCTAGCCGAGTGGGTTTGGGTCTAGCCGAGTGGGTTTGGGTCTAGTGGAGTGGGTTTGGGTCTAGCGGAGTGGGTTTGGGTCTAGCCGAGTGGGTTTGGGTCTAGCCGAGTGGGTTTGGGTCTAGCCGAGTGGGTTTGGGTCTAGCCTAGTGGGTTTGGGTCTATCCGAGTGGGTTTGGGTCTAGCCGAGTCCGTTTGGGTCTAGCCGAGTGGGTTTGGGTCTAGCGGAGTGGGTTTGGGTCTAGCCGAGTGGGTTTGGGTCTAGCGGAGTGGGTTTGGGACTAGCCGAGCGGGTTTGGGTCTAGCGGAGTGGGTTTGGTTCTAGCGGAGTGGGTTTGGGTCTAGCCGATTGGGTTTGGGTCTCGCCGAGTGGGTTTGGGACTGGCGGAGTGGGTTTGGTTCTAGTGGAGTGGGTTTGGGTCTAGCCGAGTGGGTTTGGGTCTAGCCGAGTGGGTTTGGGTGTAGCCGAGTGGGTTTGGGTCTAGCCGAGTGGGTTTGTGTCTAGCCGAGTGGGTTTGGGTCTAGCCGAGTGGGTTTGGGTCTAGCCAAGTGAGTTTGGGTCTAGCGGAGTGTGTTTGGGTGTAGCCGAGTGGGTTTGGGTCTAGCCGAGTGGGTTTGGGTCTAGCCGAGTGGGTTTGTGTCTAGCCGAGTGGGTTTGGGTCTAGCCGAGTGGGTTTGGGTCTAGCCAAGTGAGTTTGGGTCTAGCGGAGTGTGTTTGGGTGTAGCCGAGTGGGTTTGGGTCTACCCGAGTGGGTTTTCGGTCTAGCCGAGTGGGTTTGGGTCTAGCTGAGTGGGTTTGGGTCTAGACGAATGGGTTAGGGTCTAGCCGAGTGGGTTTCGGTCTGGCCCAGTGGGTTTGGGTCCAGCGGAGTGGGTTTTGGTCTAGCCGAGTCCGTTTGGGTCTAGCCGAGTGGGTTTGGGACTAGCGGAGTGGGTTTGGGTCTAGCGGAGTGGGTTTGGTTCTAGCGGAGTGGGTTTGGGTCTAGCCGATTGGGTTTGGGTCTAGCCGAGTGGGTTTGGGTCTGGCCGAGTGGGTTTGGGTCTAGCGGAGTGGGTTTGGGTGTAGCCGAGTGGGTTTGGGTCTAGATGAGTGGGTTTGGGTCTAGCCGAGTGGGATTGGGTCTAGCCGAGTGGGTTTGGGTCTAGCCGAGTGTGTTTGGGTCTAGCCGAGTGGGTTTGCATCTAGCCGAGTGGGTTTGGGTCTAGCGGAGGGGGGTTGGGTGTAGCCGATTGGGTTTGGTTCGAGCCGAGTGGGTTTGAGTCTAGACGAGTGGGTTTGGGTCTAGCCGAGTGGGTTTGGTTCTAGCGGAGTGGGTTTGGGTCTAGCCGATTGGGTTTCTGTCTCGCCGAGTGGGTTTGAGTCTAGCGGAGTGGGTTTGGGTCTAGTGGAGTGGGTTTGGGTCTAGCCGAGTGGGTTTGGGTCTAGCCGAGTGGGTTTGGGTGTAGCCGAGTGGGTTTGGGTCTAGCCGAGTGGGTTTGGGTCTAGCCAAGTGAGTTTGCGTCTGGCGGAGTGTGTTTGGGTGTAGCCGAGTGGGTTTGGGTCTACCCGAGTGGGTTTGGGTCTAGCCGAGTGGGTTTGGGTCTAGTGGAGTGGGTTTGGGTCTAGCGGAGTGGGTTTGGGTCTAGCCGAGTGGGTTTGGGTCTAGCCGAGTGGGTTTGGGTCTAGCCGAGTGGGTTTGGGTCTAGCCTAGTGGGTTTGGGTCTATCCGAGTGGGTTTGGGTCTAGCCGAGTCCGTTTGGGTCTAGCCGAGTGGGTTTGGGTCTAGCGGAGTGGGTTTGGGTCTAGCCGAGTGGGTTTGGGTCTAGCCGAGTCCGTTTGGGTCTAGCCGAGTGGGTTTGGGTGTAGCCGAGTGGGTTTGGGTCTAGCCGAGTGGGTTTGGGTCTAGCCGAGTGGGTTTGGGTCTAGCCAAGTGAGTTTGGGTCTAGCGGAGTGTGTTTGGGTGTAGCCGAGTGGGTTTGGGTCTAGCCGAGTGGGTTTGGGTCTAGCCGAGTGGGTTTGGGTCTAGCCGCGTGGGTTTGTGTCTAGCCGAGTGGGTTTGGGTCTAGCCGAGTGGGTTTGGGTCTAGCCAAGTGAGTTTGGGTCTAGCGGAGTGTGTTTGGGTGTAGCCGAGAGGGTTTGGGTCTACCCGAGTGGGTTTTCGGTCTAGCCGAGTGGGTTTGGGTCTAGCTGAGTGGGTTTGGGTCTAGACGAATGGGTTAGGGTCTAGCCGAGTGGGTTTCGGTCTGGCCCAGTGGGTTTGGGTCCAGCGGAGTGGGTTTTGGTCTAGCCGAGTCCGTTTGGGTCTAGCCGAGTGGGTTTGGGACTAGCGGTGTGGGTTTGGGTCTAGCGGAGTGGGTTTGGTTCTAACGGAGTGGGTTTGGGTCTAGCCGATTGGGTTTGGGTCTAGCCGAGTGGGTTTGGGTCTGGCCGAGTGGGTTTGGGTCTAGCGGAGTGGGTTTGGGTGTAGCCGAGTGGGTTTGGGTCTAGCTGAGTGGGTTTGGGTCTAGCCGAGTGGGATTGGGTCTAGCCGAGTGGGTTTGGGTCTAGCCGAGTGTGTTTGGGTCTAGCCGAGTGGGTTTGCGTCTAGCCGAGTGGGTTTGGGTCTAGCGGAGGGGGGTTGGGTGTAGCCGTTTGGATTTGGTTCGAGCCGAGTGGGTTTGAGTCTAGACGAGTGGGTTTGGGTCTAGCCGAGTGGGTTTGGTTCTAGCGGAGTGGGTTTGGGTCTAGCCGATTGGGTTTGGGTCTCGCCGAGTGGGTTTGGGTCTGGCGGAGTGGGTTTGGGTCTAGTGGAGTGGGTTTGGGTCTAGCCGAGTGGGTTTGGGTCTAGCCGAGTGGGTTTGGGTGTAGCCGAGTGGGTTTGGGTCTAGCCGAGTGGGTTTGGGTCTAGCCGAGTGGGTTTGGGTCTAGCCGAGTGGGTTTGGGTCTAGCCAAGTGAGTTTGCGTCTGGCAGAGTGTGTTTGGGTGTAGCCGAGTGGGTTTGGGTCTACCCGAGTGGGTTTGGGTCTAGCCGAGTGGGTTTGGGTCTAGCCGAGTGGGTTTGGGTCTAGCCGAGTGTGTTTGGGTCTAGCCGAGTGGGTTTACGTCTAGCCGAGTGGGTTTGGGTCTAGCGGAGTGGGTTTGTGTGTAACCGAGTGGGTTTGGGTCTAGCCGAGTGGGTTTGGGTCTAGACGAGTGGGTTAGGGTCTAGCCGAGTGGGTTTCGGTCTGGCCGAGTGTGTTTGGGTGTAGCGGAGTGGGTTTTGGTCTAGCCGAGTCCGTTTGGGTCTAGCCGAGTGGGTTTGGGACTAGCGGAGTGGGTTTGGGTCTAGCGGAGTGGGTTTGGTTCTAGCGGAGTGGGTTTGGGTCTAGCCGATTGGGTTTGGGTCTAGCCGAGTGCGTTTGGGTCTGGCTGAGTGGGTTTGGGTCTAGCGGAGTGGGTTTGGGTGTAGCCGAGTGGGTTTGGGTCTAGCTGAGTGGGTTTGGGTCTAGCCGAGTGGGATTGGGTCTAGCCGAGTGGGTTTGGGTCTAGCCGTGTGTGTTTGGGTCTAGCCGAGTGGGTTTGCGTCTAGCCGAGTGGGTTTGGGTCTAGCGGAGGGGGTTTGGGTGTAGCCGATTGGGTTTGGTTCGAGCCGAGTGGGTTTGAGTCTAGACGAGTGGGTTTTGGTCTAGCCGAGTGGGCTTCAGTGTAGCCGAGTGGGTTTGGGTCTAGCGGAGTGGGTTTGGGTCTAGCGGAGTGGGTTTGGGTCTAGCGGAGTGGGTTTGGGTCTAGCGGAGTGGGTTTGGGTCTAGCGGAGTGGGTTTGGGTCTAGCCGAGTGGGTTTGGGTCTAGCCGAGTTGGTTTGGGTCTAGCGGAGTGGGTTTGGGTCTAGCGGAGTGGGTTTGGGTCTAGCGGAGTGGGTTTGGGTGTAGCCAAGTGGGTTTGGGACTAGCCGAGTGGGTGTGGGTCTAGCCGAGTGAGTTTCGGTCTAGCCGAATGGGTTTGGGTCTAGCCGAGTGGTTTTGGGTCTACCCGAGTGGGTTTGGGACTAGCGGAGTGGGTTTGTGTGTAGCCGAGTGGGTTTGGGTCTAGCCAAGTGGGTTTGGGTCTAGCCGATTGTGTTTGGGTCTAGCCGAGTGGGTTTGGGACTAGCCGAGTGGGTTTGGGTCTAGCGGAGTGGGTTTGGTTCTAGCGGAGTGGGTTTGCGTCTCGCCGATTGGGTTTGGGTCTCGCCGAGTAGGTTTGCGTCTGGCGGAGTGGGTTTGGGTCTAGAGGAGTGGGTTTGGGTCTAGCCGAGTGGGTTTGGGTCTAGCCAAGTGGGTTTGGGTGTAGCCGAGTGGGTTTGGGTCTAGCCGAGTGGGTTTGGGTGTAGCTAAGTGGGTTTGGGTCTAGCGGAATGGGTTAGGGTGTAGCCGAGTGGGTTTGGGTCTAGCCGAGTGGGTTTGGGTCTAGCCGAGTGTGTTTGGGTCTAGTCGAGTGGGTTTGGGACTAGCCGAGTGGGTTTGGGTCTAGCCGAGTTGGTTTGGGTTTGGCCGAGTGGGTTTGGGTGTAGCCGAGTGGGTTTGGGTCTAGCCAAATCGGTTTGGGTCTAGCCGAGTGGGTTTGGGTCTAGCCGAGTGGGTTTGGGTCTAGCCGAGTGGGTTTGGGTCTAGCCTAGTGGGTTTGGGTCTATCCGAGTGGGTTTGGGTCTAGCCGAGTCCGTTTGGGTCTAGCCGAGAGGGTTTGGGTTTAGCGGAGTGGGTTTGGGTCTAGCCGAGTGGGTTTGGGTCTAGCCGAGTCCGTTTGGGTCTAGCCGAGTTGGTTTGGGACTAGCCGAGTGGGTTTGGGTCTAGTGGAGTGGGTTTGGTTCTAGCGGAGTGGGTTTGGGTCTAGCCGATTGGGTTTGGGTCTCGCCAAGTGGGTTTGGGTCTAGCCGAGTGGGTTTGGGTCTAGCCGAGTGGGTTTGGGTCTAGCCGATTGGGTTGGGTGTAGCCGAGTGGGTTTGGGTCTAGCCGATTGGGTTTGGGTCTAGCCGAGTGGGTTTGGGTCTAGCCGAGTTGGTTTGGGTGTAGCCGAGTGGGTTTGGGTCTAGCCGAGTGGGGTTGGGTCTAGCGGAGTGGGTTTGGGTCTAGCCGCATGGGTTTGGGTCTAGCCGAGTGGGTTTGGGTCTAGTGGAGTGGGTTTGGGTGCAGCCGAGTGGGTTTGGGTCTAGCCGATTGGGTTTGGGTCTAGCCGAGTGGGTTTGGGTCGAGCCGAGTGGGTTTGGGTCTAGCCGAGTGGGTTTGGGTCTAGCGGAGTGGGTTTGGGTGTAGCCGAGTGGGTTTGGGTCTAGCCGAGTGGGTTTGGGTCTAGCCGAGTGGGTTTGGGGCTAGTCGAGTGGGTTTGGGTCTAGCGGAGTGGGTTTGGGTCTAGCCGAGTGGGTTTGGGTCTAGCCGAGTGGGTTTGGGTCTAGTCGAGTGGGTTTTGGTCCTGCCGAGTGGGTGTGGGTCTAGCCGAGTGGGTTTGAGTCTAGCCGAGTGGGTTTGGGTCTAGCCGAGTGGGTTTGGTTCTAGCCGAGTGGGTTTTGTGTCTAGACGAGTGGGTTTGGGTCTAGCCGAGTGGGTTTGGGTCTAGCCGAGTGGATTTGGGTGTAGCCGAGTGGGTGTGGGTCTAACCGAGTGGGTTTGGGTCTAGCCGAGTGGGTTTGGGTCTAGCCGAGAGTGTTTGGGTCTACCCAAGTGGGTTTGAGTCTAGCCGAGTGGGTTTGGGTCTCGCCGAGTGGATTTGGGTCTAGCCGAGTGGGTGTGGGTCTAGCCGAGTGGGTTTGGGTCTAGCCGAGTGGGTTTGGGTCTAGCCGAGTGGGTTTGGGTCTAGCCAAGTGGGTTTGGGTCTAGCCGAGTGGGTTTGGGTCTAGCCGAGTGGGTTTGGGTCTAGCCGATTGGGTTGGGTGTAGCCGAGTGGGTTTGGGTCTAGCCGATTGGGTTTGGGTCTAGCCGAGTGGGTTTGGGTCTAGCCGAGTGGGTTTGGGTGTAGCCGAGTGGGTTTGGGTCTAGCCGAGTGGGGTTGGGTCTAGCGGAGTGGGTTTGGGTCCAGCCGCATGGGTTTGGGTCTAGCCGAGTGGGTTTGGGTCTAGTGGAGTGGGTTTGGGTGCAGCCGAGTGGGTTTGGGTCTAGCCGAGTGGGTTTGGGTCTAGCCGAGTGGGTTTGGGTCGAGCCGAGTGGGTTTGGGTCTAGCCGAGTGGGTTTGGGTCTAGCGGAGTGGGTTTGGGTGTAGCCGAGTGGGTTTGGGTCTAGCCGAGTGGGTTTGGGTCTAGCCGAGTGGGTTTGGGGCTAGCCGAGTGGGTTTGGGTCTAGCCGAGTGGGTTTGGGTCTAGCCGAGTGGGTTTGGGTCTAGCCGAGTGGGTTTGGGTCTAGCCGAGTGGGTTTGGGTCTAGCCGAGTGGGTTTGGGTCGTGCCGAGTGGGTTTGGGTCTAGCCGAGTGGGTTTGGGGCTAGCCGAATGCGTTTGGGTCTAGCCGTGTGGGTTTGGGTCTCGTCGAGTGGGTTTGGGTCTAGCCAAGTGGGTTTGGGTCGAGCCGAGTGGGTTTGGGTCTAGCCTAGTGGGTTTGGGTCTAGCCGAGGGGGTTTGGGTCTCGCCGAGTGGGTTTCGGTATAGCCGAGTGGGTTTGGGTCTAGCCGAGTGGGTGTGGGTCTAGCCGAGTGGGTTTGGGTCTAGCCGAGTGGGTTTGGGTCTAGCCGAGTGGGTTTGGGTCTAGCCAAGTGGGTTTGGGTCTAGCCGAGTGGGTTTGGGTCTAGCCGAGTGGGTTTGGGTCTAGCCGATTGGGTTGGGTGTAGCCGAGTGGGTTTGGGTCTAGCCGATTGGGTTTGGGTCTAGCCAAGTTGGTTTGGGTCTAGCCGAGTGGGTTTGGGTGTAGCCGAGTGGGTTTGGGTCTAGCCGAGTGGGGTTGGGTCTAGCGGAGTGGGTTTGGGTCTAGCCGCATGGGTTTGGGTCTAGCCGAGTGGGTTTGGGTCTAGTGGAGTGGGTTTGGGTGCAGCCGAGTGGGTTTGGGTCTAGCCGAGTGGGTTTGGGTCTAGCCGAGTGGGTTTGGGTCGAGCCGAGTGGGTTTGGGTCCAGCCGAGTGGGTTTGGGTCTAGCGGAGTGGGTTTGGGTCTAGCCGAGAGTGTTTGGGTCTACCCAAGTGGGTTTTAGTCTAGCCGAGTGGGTTTGGGGCTCGCCGAGTGGATTTGGGTCTAGCCGAATGGGTGTGGGTCTAGCTGAGTGGGTTTGGGTCTCGTCGAGTGGGTTTGGGTCTAGCCAAGTGGGTTTGGGTCGAGCCGAGTGGGTTTGGGTCTAGCCTAGTGGGTTTGGGTCTAGCCGAGGGGGTTTGGGTCTAGCCGAGTGGGTTTCGGTATAGCCGAGTGGGTTTGGGTCTAGCCGATTGGGTTTGGGTCTGGCCGAGTGGGTTTGGGTCCAGCCGAGTGGGTTTGGGTGTAGCCAAGTGGGTTTGGGTCTAGCCGAGTGGTTTTGGGTCCAGCCGAGTGGGTTTGGGTCTAGCCGAGTGGGTTTGGGTCTAGCCGAATGGGTTTGGGTCTAGCTGAGTGGGTTTGGGTCTGAACGAGTGGGTTTGGGTCTAGTCGAGTGGGTTTGCATCTAGCCGAGTGGGTTTGCATCTTGCCGAGTGAGTTTGGGGCTAGCGGAGTGGGTTTGGGTCTAGCGGAGTGGGTTTGGGTCCAACCGAGTGGGTTTGGACCTCACCGAGTGTGTTTGGGTCTAGCCAAGGTCGTTTGGGACTAGCCGAGTGGATTTGGGACTAGCGGAGTGGGATTGGGTCTAGCCGAGTGGGTTTGGGTCTAGCCGAGTGGGTTTGGGTCTAGCCGAGTGGGTTTGCATCTAGCCGAGTGGGTTTGCATCTAGCCGAGTGAGTTTGGGGCTAGCGGAGTGGGTTTGGGTCTAGCCGAGTGGGTTTGTGTCTAGCCGAGTGGGTTTGGGTCTAGCCGAGTGGGTTTGGGTCTAGCCGAGTGGGTTTGGGTGTAGCCGAGTGGGTTTGGGTCTAGCCGAGTGGGTTTGGGTCTAGCCGAGTGGGTTTGGGTGTAGCCAAGTGGGTTTGGGTGTAGCCGAGTGGGTTTGGGTCTAGCGGAGTGGGTTTGGGTCTAGCCGAGTGGGTTTGGGTCTAGCCGAGTGGGTTTGGGTCTAGTCGAGTGGGTTTTGGTCCTGCCGAGTGGGTGTGGGTCTAGCCGAGTGGGTTTGAGTCTAGCCGAGTGGGTTTGGGTCTAGCCGAGTGGGTTTGGTTCTAGCCGAGTGGGTTTTGTGTCTAGACGAGTGGGTTTGGGTCTAACCGAGTGGGTTTGGGTTTGGCCGAGTGGGTTTGGGTCTAGCCGAGAGTGTTTGGGTCTACCCAAGTGGGTTTGGGTCTAGCCGAGTGGGTTTGGCTCTAGCCGAGTGGATTTGGGTGTAGCCGAGTGGGTGTGGGTCTAACCGAGTGGGTTTGGGTCTAGCCGAGTGGGTTTGGGTCTAGCCGAGAGTGTTTGGGTCTACCCAAGTGGGTTTGAGTCCAGCCGAGTGGGTTTGGGTCTCGCCGAGTGGATTTGGGTCTAGCCGAGTGGGTGTGGGTCTAGCCGAGTGGGTTTGGGTCTAGCCGAGTGGGTTTGGGTCTAGCCGAGTGGGTTTGGGTCTAGCCAAGTGGGTTTGGGTCTAGCCGAGTGGGTTTGGGTCTAGCCGAGTGGGTTTGGGTCTAGCCGATTGGGTTGGGTGTAGCCGAGTGGGTTTGGGTCTAGCCGATTGGGTTTGGGTCTAGCCGAGTGGGTTTGGGTCTAGCCGAGTGGGTTTGGGTGTAGCCGAGTGGGTTTGGGTCTAGCCGAGTGGGGTTGGGTCTAGCGGAGTGGGTTTGGGTCTAGCCGCATGGGTTTGGGTCTAGCCGAGTGGGTTTGGGTCTAGTGGAGTGGGTTTGGGTGCAGCCGAGTGGGTTTGGGTCTAGCCGAGTGGGTTTGGGTCTAGCCGAGTGGGTTTGGGTCGAGCCGAGTGGGTTTGGGTCTAGCCGAGTGGGTTTGGGTCTAGCCGAGTGGGTTTGGGTCTAGCCGAGTGGGTTTGGGTCTAGCCGAGTGGGTTTGGGTCTAGCCGAGTGGGTTTGGGTCTAGCCGATTGGGTTGGGTGTAGCCGAGTGGGTTTGGGTCTAGCCGATTGGGTTTGGGTCTAGCCGAGTGGGTTTGGGTCTAGCCGAGTGGGTTTGGGTGTAGCCGAGTGGGTTTGGGTCTAGCCGAGTGGGGTTGGGTCTAGCGGAGTGGGTTTGGGTCTAGCCGCATGGGTTTGGGTCTAGCCGAGTGGGTTTGGGTCTAGTGGAGTGGGTTTGGGTGCAGCCGAGTGGGTTTGGGTCTAGCCGAGTGGGTTTGGGTCTAGCCGAGTGGGTTTGGGTCGAGCCGAGTGGGTTTGGGTCTAGCCGAGTGGGTTTGGGTCTAGCGGAGTGGGTTTGGGTGTAGCCGAGTGGGTTTGGGTCTAGCCGAGTGGGTTGGGTCTAGCCGAGTGGGTTTGGGGCTAGCCGAGTGGGTTTGGGTCTAGCCGAGTGGGTTTGGGTCTAGCCGAGTGGGTTTGGGTCTAGCCGAGTGGGTTTGGGTCTAGCCGAGTGGGTTTGGGTCTAGCCGAGTGGGTTTGGGTCTAGCCGAGTGGGTTTGGGTCGTGCCGAGTGGGTTTGGGTCTAGCCGAGTGGGTTTGGGGCTAGCCGAATGCGTTTGGGTCTAGCCGAGTGGGTTTGGGTCTCGTCGAGTGGGTTTTGGTCTAGCCAAGTGGGTTTGGGTCGAGCCGAGTGGGTTTGGGTCTAGCCTAGTGGGTTTGGGTCTAGCCGAGGGGGTTTGGGTCTCGCCGAGTGGGTTTCGGTATAGCCGAGTGGGTTTGGGTCTAGCCGAGTGGGTGTGGGTCTAGCCGAGTGGGTTTGGGTCTAGCCGAGTGGGTTTGGGTCTAGCCGAGTGGGTTTGGGTCTAGCCAAGTGGGTTTGGGTCTAGCCGAGTGGGTTTGGGTCTAGCCGAGTGGGTTTGGTTCTAGCGGAGTGGGTTTGCGTCTAGCCGATTGGGTTTGGGTCTCGCCGAGTAGGTTTGCGTCTGGCGGAGTGGGTTTGGGTCTAGTGGAGTGGGTTTGGGTCTAGCCGAGTGGGTTTGGGTCTAGCCAAGTGGGTTTGGGTGTAGCCGAGTGGGTTTGGGTCTAGCCGAGTGGGTTTGGGTGTAGCTAAGTGGGTTTGGGTCTAGCGGAATGGGTTAGGGTGTAGCCGAGTGGGTTTGGGTCTAGCCGATTGGGTTTGGGTCTAGCCGAGTGGGATTGGGTCTAGCCGAGTGGGTTTGGGTCTAGCCGAGTGTGTTTGGGTCTAGTCGAGTGGGTTTGGGACTAGCCGAGTGGGTTTGGGTCTAGCCGAGTTGGTTTGGGTTTGGCCGAGTGGGTTTGGGTGTAGCCGAGTGGGTTTGGGTCTAGCCAAATCGGTTTGGGTCTAGCCGAGTGGGTTTGGGTCTAGCCGAGTGGGTTTGGGTCTAGCCGAGTGGGTTTGGGTCTAGCCTAGTGGGTTTGGGTCTATCCGAGTGGGTTTGGGTCTAGCCGAGTCCGTTTGGGTCTAGCCGAGAGGGTTTGGGTTTAGCGGAGTGGGTTTGGGTCTAGCCGAGTGGGTTTGGGTCTAGCCGAGTCCGTTTGGGTCTAGCCGAGTTGGTTTGGGACTAGCCGAGTGGGTTTGGGTCTAGTGGAGTGGGTTTGATTCTAGCGGAGTGGGTTTGGGTCTAGCCGATTGGGTTTGGGTCTCACCAAGTGGGTTTGGGTCTAGCCGAGTGGGTTTGGGTCTAGCCGATTGGGTTGGGTGTAGCCGAGTGGGTTTGGGTCTAGCCGATTGGGTTTGGGTCTAGCCGAGTGGGTTTGGGTCTAGCCGAGTTGGTTTGGGTGTAGCCGAGTGGGTTTGGGTCTAGCCGAGTGGGGTTGGGTCTAGCGGAGTGGGTTTGGGTCTAGCCGCATGGGTTTGGGTCTAGCCGAGTGGGTTTGGGTCTAGTGGAGTGGGTTTGGGTGCAGCCGAGTGGGTTTGGGTCTAGCCGATTGGGTTTGGGTCGAGCCGAGTGGGTTTGGGTCGAGCCGAGTGGGTTTTGGGTCTAGCCGAGTGGGTTTGGGTCTAGCGGAGTGGGTTTGGGTGTAGCCGAGTGGGTTTGGGTCTAGCCGAGTGGGTTTGGGTCTAGCCGAGTGGGTTTGGGGCTAGTCGAGTGGGTTTGGGTCTAGCGGAGTGGGTTTGGGTCTAGCCGAGTGGGTTTGGGTCTAGCCGAGTGGGTTTGGGTCTAGTCGAGTGGGTTTTGGTCCTGCCGAGTGGGTGTGGGTCTAGCCGAGTGGGTTTGAGTCTAGCCGAGTGGGTTTGGGTCTAGCCGTGTGGGTTTGGTTCTAGCCGAGTGGGTTTTGTGTCTAGACGAGTGGGTTTGGGTCTAACCGAGTGGGTTTGGGTCTAGCCGAGTGGGTTTGGGTCTAGCCGAGAGTGTTTGGGTCTACCCAAGTGGGTTTGGGTCGAGCCGAGTGGGTTTGGGTCTAGCCTAGTGGGTTTGGGTCTAGCCGAGGGGGTTTGGGTCTCGCCGAGTGGGTTTCGGTATAGCCGAGTGGGTTTGGGTCTAGCCGAGTGGGTGTGGGTCTAGCCGAGTGGGTTTGGGTCTAGCCGAGTGGGTTTGGGTCTAGCCGAGTGGGTTTGGGTCTAGCCAAGTGGGTTTGGGTCTAGCCGAGTGGGTTTGGGTCTAGCCGAGTGGGTTTGGTTCTAGCGGAGTGGGTTTGCGTCTAGCCGATTGGGTTTGGGTCTCGCCGAGTAGGTTTGCGTCTGGCGGAGTGGGTTTGGGTCTAGTGGAGTGGGTTTGGGTCTAGCCGAGTGGGTTTGGGTCTAGCCAAGTGGGTTTGGGTGTAGCCGAGTGGGTTTGGGTCTAGCCGAGTGGGTTTGGGTGTAGCTAAGTGGGTTTGGGTCTAGCGGAATGGGTTAGGGTGTAGCCGAGTGGGTTTGGGTCTAGCCGATTGGGTTTGGGTCTAGCCGAGTGGGATTGGGTCTAGCCGAGTGGGTTTGGGTCTAGCCGAGTGTGTTTGGGTCTAGTCGAGTGGGTTTGGGACTAGCCGAGTGGGTTTGGGTCTAGCCGAGTTGGTTTGGGTTTGGCCGAGTGGGTTTGGGTGTAGCCGAGTGGGTTTGGGTCTAGCCAAATCGGTTTGGGTCTAGCCGAGTGGGTTTGGGTCTAGCCGAGTGGGTTTGGGTCTAGCCGAGTGGGTTTGGGTCTAGCCTAGTGGGTTTGGGTCTATCCGAGTGGGTTTGGGTCTAGCCGAGTCCGTTTGGGTCTAGCCGAGAGGGTTTGGGTTTAGCGGAGTGGGTTTGGGTCTAGCCGAGTGGGTTTGGGTCTAGCCGAGTCCGTTTGGGTCTAGCCGAGTTGGTTTGGGACTAGCCGAGTGGGTTTGGGTCTAGTGGAGTGGGTTTGATTCTAGCGGAGTGGGTTTGGGTCTAGCCGATTGGGTTTGGGTCTCACCAAGTGGGTTTGGGTCTAGCCGAGTGGGTTTGGGTCTAGCCGATTGGGTTGGGTGTAGCCGAGTGGGTTTGGGTCTAGCCGATTGGGTTTGGGTCTAGCCGAGTGGGTTTGGGTCTAGCCGAGTTGGTTTGGGTGTAGCCGAGTGGGTTTGGGTCTAGCCGAGTGGGGTTGGGTCTAGCGGAGTGGGTTTGGGTCTAGCCGCATGGGTTTGGGTCTAGCCGAGTGGGTTTGGGTCTAGTGGAGTGGGTTTGGGTGCAGCCGAGTGGGTTTGGGTCTAGCCGATTGGGTTTGGGTCGAGCCGAGTGGGTTTGGGTCGAGCCGAGTGGGTTTTGGGTCTAGCCGAGTGGGTTTGGGTCTAGCGGAGTGGGTTTGGGTGTAGCCGAGTGGGTTTGGGTCTAGCCGAGTGGGTTTGGGTCTAGCCGAGTGGGTTTGGGGCTAGTCGAGTGGGTTTGGGTCTAGCGGAGTGGGTTTGGGTCTAGCCGAGTGGGTTTGGGTCTAGCCGAGTGGGTTTGGGTCTAGTCGAGTGGGTTTTGGTCCTGCCGAGTGGGTGTGGGTCTAGCCGAGTGGGTTTGAGTCTAGCCGAGTGGGTTTGGGTCTAGCCGTGTGGGTTTGGTTCTAGCCGAGTGGGTTTTGTGTCTAGACGAGTGGGTTTGGGTCTAACCGAGTGGGTTTGGGTCTAGCCGAGTGGGTTTGGGTCTAGCCGAGAGTGTTTGGGTCTACCCAAGTGGGTTTGGGTCTAGCCGAGTGGGTTTGGGTCTAGCCGAGTGGATTTGGGTGTAGCCGAGTGGGTGTGGGTCTAACCGAGTGGGTTTGGGTCTAGCCGAGTGGGTTTGGGTCTAGCCGAGAGTGTTTGGGTCTACCCAAGTGGGTTTGAGTCTAGCCGAGTGGGTTTGGGTCTCGCCGAGTGGATTTGGGTCTAGCCGAGTGGGTGTGGGTCTAGCCGAGTGGGTTTGGGTCTAGCCGAGTGGGTTTGGGTCTAGCCGAGTGGGTTTGGGTCTAGCCAAGTGGGTTTGGGTCTAGCCGAGTGGGTTTGGGTCTAGCCGAGTGGGGTTGGGTCTAGCGGAGTGGGTTTGGGTCTAGCCGCATGGGTTTGGGTCTAGCCGAGTGGGTTTGGGTCTAGTGGAGTGGGTTTGGGTGCAGCCGAGTGGGTTTGGGTCTAGCCGAGTGGGTTTGGGTCTAGCCGAGTGGGTTTGGGTCGAGCCGAGTGGGTTTGGGTCTAGCCGAGTGGGGTTGGGTCTAGCGGAGTGGGTTTGGGTGTAGCCGAGTGGGTTTGGGTCTAGCCGAGTGGGTTTGGGTCTAGCCGAGTGGGTTTGGGGCTAGCCGAGTGGGTTTGGGTCTAGCCGAGTGGGTTTGGGTCTAGCCGAGTGGGTTTGGGTCTAGCCGAGTGGGTTTGGGTCTAGCCGAGTGGGTTTGGGTCTAGCCGAGTGGGTTTGGGTCTAGCCGAGTGGGTTTGGGTCGTGCCGAGTGGGTTTGGGTCTAGCCGAGTGGGTTTGGGGCTAGCCGAATGCGTTTGGGTCTAGCCGAGTGGGTTTGGGTCTCGTCGAGTGGGTTTGGGTCTAGCCAAGTGGGTTTGGGTCGAGCCGAGTGGGTTTGGGTCTAGCCTAGTGGGTTTGGGTCTAGCCGAGGGGGTTTGGGTCTCGCCGAGTGGGTTTCGGTATAGCCGAGTGGGTTTGGGTCTAGCCGAGTGGGTGTGGGTCTAGCCGAGTGGGTTTGGGTCTAGCCGAGTGGGTTTGGGCCTAGCCGAGTGGGTTTGGGTCTAGCCAAGTGGGTTTGGGTCTAGCCGAGTGGGTTTGGGTCTAGCCGAGTGGGTTTGGGTCTAGCCGATTGGGTTGGGTGTAGCCGAGTGGGTTTGGGTCTAGCCGATTGGGTTTGGGTCTAGCCAAGTTGGTTTGGGTCTAGCCGAGTGGGTTTGGGTGTAGCCGAGTGGGTTTGGGTCTAGCCGAGTGGGGTTGGGTCTAGCGGAGTGGGTTTGGGTCTAGCCGCATGGGTTTGGGTCTAGCCGAGTGGGTTTGGGTCTAGTGGAGTGGGTTTGGGTGCAGCCGAGTGGGTTTGGGTCTAGCCGAGTGGGTTTGGGTCTAGCCGAGTGGGTTTGGGTCGAGCCGAGTGGGTTTGGGTCCAGCCGAGTGGGTTTGGGTCTAGCGGAGTGGGTTTGGGTCTAGCCGAGAGTGTTTGGGTCTACCCAAGTGGGTTTTAGTCTAGCCGAGTGGGTTTGGGTCTAGCCGAGTGGGTTTGGGGCTAGCCGAATGCGTTTGGGTCTAGCCGAGTGGGTTTGGGTCTCGTCGAGTGGGTTTGGGTCTAGCCAAGTGGGTTTGGGTCGAGCCGAGTGGGTTTGGGTCTAGCCTAGTGGGTTTGGGTCTAGCCGAGGGGGTTTGGGTCTCGCCGAGTGGGTTTCGGTATAGCCGAGTGGGTTTGGGTCTAGCCGAGTGGGTGTGGGTCTAGCCGAGTGGGTTTGGGTCTAGCCGAGTGGGTTTGGGTCTAGCCGAGTGGGTTTGGGTCTAGCCAAGTGGGTTTGGGTCTAGCCGAGTGGGTTTGGGTCTAGCCGAGTGGGTTTGGGTCTAGCCGATTGGGTTGGGTGTAGCCGAGTGGGTTTGGGTCTAGCCGATTGGGTTTGGGTCTAGCCAAGTTGGTTTGGGTCTAGCCGAGTGGGTTTGGGTGTAGCCGAGTGGGTTTGGGTCTAGCCGAGTGGGGTTGGGTCTAGCGGAGTGGGTTTGGGTCTAGCCGCATGGGTTTGGGTCTAGCCGAGTGGGTTTGGGTCTAGTGGAGTGGGTTTGGGTGCAGCCGAGTGGGTTTGGGTCTAGCCGAGTGGGTTTGGGTCTAGCCGAGTGGGTTTGGGTCGAGCCGAGTGGGTTTGGGTCCAGCCGAGTGGGTTTGGGTCTAGCGGAGTGGGTTTGGGTCTAGCCGAGAGTGTTTGGGTCTACCCAAGTGGGTTTTAGTCTAGCCGAGTGGGTTTGGGGCTCGCCGAGTGGATTTGGGTCTAGCCGAATGGGTGTGGGTCTAGCCGAGTGGGTTTGGGTCTAGCCGACTGGGCTTGGGTCTAGCCGAGTGGGTTTGGGTCTCGCCAAGTGGGTTTGGGTCTAGCCGAGTGGGTTTGGGTCTAGCCGATTGGGTTGGGTGTAGCCGAGTGGGTTTGGGTCTAGCCGATTGGGTTTGGGTCTAGCCGAGTGGGTTTGGGTCCAGCCGAGTGGGTTTGGGTCTAGCCGAGTGGGTTTGGGTCTAGCCGAGTGGGGTTGGGTCTAGCGGAGTGGGTTTGGGTCTAGCCGCATGGGTTTGGGTCTAGCCGAGTGGGTTTGGGTCTAGCCGAGTGGGTTTAGGTCTAGCCGAGTGGGTTTGGGTCTAGCCGAGTGGGTTTGGGTCTAGCCGAGTGGGTTTGGGTCGTGCCGAGTGGGTTTGGGTCTAGCCGAGTGGGTTTGGGGCTAGCCGAATGCGTTTGGGTCTAGCCGAGTGGGTTTGGGTCTCGTCGAGTGGGTTTGGGTCTAGCCAAGTGGGTTTGGGTCGAGCCGAGTGGGTTTGGGTCTAGCCTAGTGGGTTTGGGTCTAGCCGAGGGGGTTTGGGTCTAGCCGAGTGGGTTTCGGTATAGCCGAGTGGGTTTGGGTCTAGCCGATTGGGTTTGGGTCTGGCCGAGTGGGTTTGGGTCCAGCCGAGTGGGTTTGGGTGTAGCCAAGTGGGTTTGGGTCTAGCCGAGTGGTTTTGGGTCTAGCCGAGTGGGTTTGGGTCTAGCCGAGTGGGTTTGGGTCTAGCCGAATGGGTTTGGGTCTAGCTGAGTGGGTTTGGGTCTGAACGAGTGGGTTTGGGTCTAGTCGAGTGGGTTTGCATCTAGCCGAGTGGGTTTGCATCTTGCCGAGTGAGTTTGGGGCTAGCGGAGTGGGTTTGGGTCTAGCGGAGTGGGTTTGGGTCCAACCGAGTGGGTTTGGACCTCGCCGAGTGTGTTTGGGTCTAGCCAAGGTCGTTTGGGACTAGCCGAGTGGATTTGGGACTAGCGGAGTGGGATTGGGTCTAGCCGAGTGGGTTTGGGTCTAGCCGAGTGGGTTTGGGTCTAGCCGAGTGGGTTTGCATCTAGCCGAGTGGGTTTGCATCTAGCCGAGTGAGTTTGGGGCTAGCGGAGTGGGTTTGGGTCTAGCCGAGTGGGTTTGTGTCTAGCCGAGTGGGTTTGGGTCTAGCCGAGTGGGTTTGGGTCTAGCCGAGTGGGTTTGGGTGTAGCCGAGTGGGTTTGGGTCTAGCCGAGTGGGTTTGGGTCTAGCCGAGTGGGTTTGGGTGCAGCCGAATGGGTTTGGGTGTAGCCGAGTGGGTTTGGGTCTAGCGGAGTGGGTTTGGGTCTAGCCGAGTGGGTTTGGGTCTAACCGAGTGGGTTTGGGTCTAGTCGAGTGGGTTTTGGTCCTGCCGAGTGGGTGTGGGTCTAGCCGAGTGGGTTTGAGTCTAGCCGAGTGGGTTTGGGTCTAGCCGAGTGGGTTTGGTTCTAGCCGAGTGGGTTTTGTGTCTAGACGAGTGGGTTTGGGTCTAACCGAGTGGGTTTGGGTCTAGCCGAGTGGGTTTGGGTCTAGCCGAGAGTGTTTGGGTCTACCCAAGTGGGTTTGGGTCTAGCCGAGTGGGTTTGGCTCTAGCCGAGTGGATTTGGGTGTAGCCGAGTGGGTGTGGGTCTAACCGAGTGGGTTTGGGTCTAGCCGAGTGGGTTTGGGTCTAGCCGAGAGTGTTTGGGTCTACCCAAGTGGGTTTGAGTCCATCCGAGTGGGTTTGGGTCTAGCCGAGTGGGTTTGGGTCTAGCGGAGTGGGTTTGGGTGTAGCCGAGTGGGTTTGGGTCTAGCCGAGTGGGTTTGGGTCTAGCCGAGTGGGTTTGGGGCTAGCCGAGTGGGTTTGGGTCTAGCCGAGTGGGTTTGGGTCTAGCAGAGTGGGTTTGGGTCTAGCCGAGTGGGTTTGGGTCTAGCCGAGTGGGTTTGGGTCTAGCCGAGTGGGTTTGGGTCTAGCCGAGTGGGTTTGGGTCGTGCCGAGTGGGTTTGGGTCTAGCCGAGTGGGTTTGGGGCTAGCCGAATGCGTTTGGGTCTAGCCGAGTGGGTTTGGGTCTCGTTGAGTGGGTTTGGGTCTAGCCCAGTGGGTTTGGGTCGAGCCGAGTGGGTTTGGGTCTAGCCTAGTGGGTTTGGGTCTAGCCGAGGGGGTTTGGGTCTAGCCGAGTGGGTTTCGGTATAGCCGAGTGGGTTTGGGTCTAGCCGAGTGGGTGTGGGTCTAGCCGAGTGGGTTTGGGTCTAGCCGAGTGGGTTTGGGTCTAGCCGAGTGGGTTTGGGTCTAGCCAAGTGGGTTTGGGTCTAGCCGAGTGGGTTTGGGTCTAGCCGAGTGGGTTTGGGTCTAGCCGATTGGGTTGGGTGTAGCCGAGTGGGTTTGGGTCTAGCCGATTGGGTTTGGGTCTAGCCAAGTTGGTTTGGGTCTAGCCGAGTGGGTTTGGGTGTAGCCGAGTGGGTTTGGGTCTAGCCGAGTGGGGTTGGGTCTAGCGGAGTGGGTTTGGGTCTAGCCGCATGGGTTTGGGTCTAGCCGAGTGGGTTTGGGTCTAGTGGAGTGGGTTTGGGTGCAGCCGAGTGGGTTTGGGACTAGCCGAGTGGGTTTGGGTCTAGCCGAGTGGGTTTGGGTCGAGCCGAGTGGGTTTGGGTCCAGCCGAGTGGGTTTGGGTCTAGCGGAGTGGGTTTGGGTCTAGCCGAGAGTGTTTGGGTCTACCCAAGTGGGTTTTAGTCTAGCCGAGTGGGTTTGGTGCTCGCCGAGTGGATTTGGGTCTAGCCGAATGGGTGTGGGTCTAGCCGAGTGGGTTTGGGTCTAGCCGAGTGGGCTTGGGTCTAGCCGAGTGGGTTTGGGTCTAGCCAAGTGGGTTTGGGTCTAGCCGAGTGGGTTCGGGTCTAGCCGAGTGGGTTTGGGTCTAGCCGATTGGGTTGGGTGTAGCCGAGTGGGTTTGGGTCTAGCCGATTGGGTTTGGGTCTAGCCGAGTGGGTTTGGGTCCAGCCGAGTGGGTTTGGGTCTAGCCGAGTGGGTTTGGGTCTAGCCGAGTGGGGTTGGGTCTAGCGGAGTGGGTTTGGGTCTAGCCGCATGGGTTTGGGTCTAGCCGAGTGGGTTTGGGTCTAGTGGAGTGGGTTTGGGTGCAGCCGAGTGGGTTTGGGTCTAGCCGAGTGGGTTTGGGTCTAGCCGAGTGGGTTTGGGTCGAGCCGAGTGGGTTTGGGTCTAGCCGAGTGGGTTTGGGTCTAGCGGAGTGGGTTTGGGTGTAGCCGAGTGGGTTTGGGTCTAGCCGAGTGGGTTTGGGTCTAGCGGAGTGGGTTTGGGTCTAGCCGAGTGGGTTTGGGTCTAGCCGAGTGGGTTTGGGTCTAGTCGAGTGGGTTTTGGTCCTGCCGAATGGGTGTGGGTCTAGCCGAGTGGGTTTGAGTCTAGCCGAGTGGGTTTGGGTCTAGCCGAGTGGGTTTGGTTCTAGCCGAGTGGGTTTTGTGTCTAGACGAGTGGGTTTGGGTCTAGCCGAGTGGGTTTGGCTCTAGCCGAGTGGATTTGGGTGTAGCCGAGTGGGTGTGGGTCTAACCGAGTGGGTTTGGGTCTAGCCGAGTGGGTTTGGGTCTAGCCGAGAGTGTTTGGGTCTACCCAAGTGGGTTTGAGTCCAGCCGAGTGGGTTTGGGTCTCGCCGAGTGGATTTGGGTCTAGCCGAGTGGGTGTGGGTCTAGCCGAGTGGGTTTGGGTCTAGCCGAGTGGGGTTGGGTCTAGCGGAGTGGGTTTGGGTCTAGCCGAGTGTGTTTGGGTCCAGCCGAGTGGGTTTGGGTCTAGCCGAGTGGGTTTGGGTCTAGCCGAGTGGGGTTGGGTCTAGCGGAGTGGGTTTGGGTCTAGCCGCATGGGTTTGGGTCTAGCCGAGTGGGTTTGGGTCTAGTGGAGTGGGTTTGGGTGCAGCCGAGTGGGTTTGGGTCTAGCCGAGTGGGTTTGGGTCTAGCCGAGTGGGTTTGGGTCGAGCCGAGTGGGTTTGGGTCTAGCCGAGTGGGTTTGGGTCTAGCGGAGTGGGTTTGGGTGTAGCCGAGTGGGTTTGGGTCTAGCCGAGTGGGTTTGGGTCTAGCGGAGTGGGTTTGGGTCTAGCCGAGTGGGTTTGGGTCTAGCCGAGTGGGTTTGGGTCTAGTCGAGTGGGTTTTGGTCCTGCCGAGTGGGTGTGGGTCTAGCCGAGTGGGTTTGAGTCTAGCCGAGTGGGTTTGGGTCTAGCCGAGTGGGTTTGGTTCTAGCCGAGTGGGTTTTGTGTCTAGACGAGTGGGTTTGGGTCTAACCCAGTGGGTTTGGGTCTAGCCGAGTGGGTTTGGGTCTAGCCGAGAGTGTTTGGGTCTACCCAAGTGGGTTTGGGTCTAGCCGAGTGGGTTTGGCTCTAGCCGAGTGGATTTGGGTGTAGCCGAGTGGGTGTGGGTCTAACCGAGTGGGTTTGGGTCTAGCCGAGTGGGTTTGGGTCTAGCCGAGAGTGTTTGGGTCTACCCAAGTGGGTTTGAGTCCAGCCGAGTGGGTTTGGGTCTCGCCGAGTGGATTTGGGTCTAGCCGAGTGGGTGTGGGTCTAGCCGAGTGGGTTTGGGTCTAGCCGAGTGGGTTTGGGTCTAGCCGAGTGGGTTTGGGTCTAGCCAAGTGGGTTTGGGTCTAGCCGAGTGGGTTTGGGTCTAGCCGAGTGGGTTTGGGTCTAGCCGATTGGGTTGGGTGTAGCCGAGTGGGTTTGGGTCTAGCCGATTGGGTTTGGGTCTAGCCGAGTGGGTTTGGGTCTAGCCGAGTGGGTTTGGGTGTAGCCGAGTGGGTTTGGGTCTAGCCGAGTGGGGTTGGGTCTAGCGGAGTGGGTTTGGGTCTAGCCGCATGGGTTTGGGTCTAGCCGAGTGGGTTTGCGTCTAGCCGAGTGGGTTTGGGTCTAGCCGAGTGGGGTTGGGTCTAGCGGAGTGGGTTTGGGTCTAGCCGCATGGGTTTGGGTCTAGCCGAGTGGGTTTGCGTCTAGCCGAGTGGGTTTGGGTCTAGCGGAGGGGGTTTGGGTGTAGCCGATTGGGTTTGGTTCGAGCCGAGTGGGTTTGAGTCTAGACGAGTGGGTTTGGGTCTAGCCGAGTGGGCTTCAGTGTAGCCGAGTGGGTTTGGGTCTAGCGGAGTGGGTTTGGGTCTAGCGGAGTGGGTTTGGGTCTAGCGGAGTGGGTTTGTGTGTAGCCGAGTGGGTTTGGGTCTAGCCGAGTGGTTTTGGGTCTAGCCGATTGTGTTTGGGTCTAGCCGAGTGGGTTTGGGACTAGCCAAGTGGGTTTGGGTCTAGCGGAGTGGGTTTGGTTCTAGCGGAGTGGGTTTGCGTCTAGCCGATTGGGTTTGGGTCTCGCCGAGTAGGTTTGCGTCTGGCGGAGTGGGTTTGGGTCTAGTGGAGTGGGTTTGGGTCTAGCCGAGTGGGTTTGGGTCTAGCTAAGTGGGTTTGGGTGTAGCCGAGTGGGTTTGGGTCTAGCCGAGTGGGTTTGGGTGTAGCTAAGTGGGTTTGGGTCTAGCGGAATGGGTTTGGGTGTAGCCGAGTGGGTTTGGGTCTAGCCGATTGGGTTTGGGTCTAGCCGAGTGGGATTGGGTCTAGCCGAGTGGGTTTGGGTCTAGCCGAGTGTGTTTGGGTCTAGTCGAGTGGGTTTGGGACTAGCCGAGTGGGTTTGGGTCTAGCCGATTTGGTTTGGGTTTGGCCGAGTGGGTTTGGGTGTAGCCGAGTGGGTTTGGGTCTAGCCAAATCGGTTTGGGTCTAGCCGAGTGGGTTTGGGTCTAGCCGAGTGGGTTTGGGTCTAGCCGAGTGGGTTTGGGTCTATCCGAGTGGGTTTGGGTCTATCCGAGTGGGTTTGGGTCTAGCCGAGTCCGTTTGGGTCTAGCCGAGTGGGTTTGGGTTTAGCGGAGTGGGTTTGGGTCTAGCCGAGTGGGTTTGGGTCTAGCCGAGTCCGTTTGGGTCTAGCCGAGTTGGTTTGGGACTAGCCGAGTGGGTTTGGGTCTAGTGGAGTGGGTTTGGTTCTAGCGGAGTGGGTTTGGGTCTAGCCGATTGGGTTTGGGTCTCGCCAAGTGGGTTTGGGTCTAGCCGAGTGGGTTTGGGTCTAGCCGAGTGGGTTTGCGTCTAGCCGATTGGGTTGGGTGTAGCCGAGTGGGTTTGGGTCTAGCCGATTGGGTTTGGGTCTAGCCGAGTGGGTTTGGGTCTAGCCGAGTGGGTTTGGGTGTAGCCCAGTGGATTTTGGTCTATCCGTGTGGGTTTGTGTCTAGCCGAGTGGGTTTGGGTCTAGCCGAGTGGGTTTGTGTCTAGCCAAGTGAGTTTGGGTCTAGCGGAGTGTGTTTGGGTCTAGCCGAGTGGGTTTGGGTCTAGCCGAGTGTGTTTGGCTCTAGCCGAGTGGGTTTACGTCTAGCCGAGTGGGTTTGGGTCTAGCGGAGTGGGTTTGGGTGTAGCCGAGTGGGTTTGTGTCTAGCCGAGTGGGTTTGGGTCTAGACGAGTGGGTTAGGGTCTACCCGAGTGGGTTTCGGTCTGGCCGAGTGGGTTTGGGTCTAGCGGAGTGGGTTTGGGTCTAGCCGAGTCCGTTTGGGTCCAGCCGAGTGGGTTTGGGACTAGCGGAGTGGGTTTGGGTCTGGCGGAGTGGGTTTGGGTCTAGCCGAGTGTGTTTGGGTCTAGTCGAGTGGGTTTGGGACTAGCCGAGTGGGTTTGGGTCCAGCCGAGTGTGTTTGGGTGTCGCCGAGTGGGTTTGGGTTTGGCCGAGTGGGTTTGGGTGTAGCCGAGTGGGTTTGGGTCTAGCCGAATCGGTTTGGGTCTAGCCGAGTGGGTTTGGGTCTAGCCGAGTGGGTTTGGGTCTAGTGGAGTGGGTTTGGGTCTAGCGGAGTGGGTTTGGGTCTAGCCGAGTGGGTTTGGGTCTAGCCGAGTGGGTTTGGGTCTAGCCGAGTGGGTTTGGGTCTAGACTAGTGGGTTTGGGTCTATCCGAGTGGGTTTGGGTCTAGCCGAGTCCGTTTGGGTCTAGCCGAGTGGGTTTGGGTCTAGCGGAGTGGGTTTGGGTCTAGCCGAGTGGGTTTGGGTCTAGCCGAGTCCGTTTGGGTCTAGCCGAGTGGGTTTGGGTGTAGCCGAGTGGGTTTGGGTCTAGCCGAGTGGGTTTGGGTCTAGCCAAGTGAGTTTGGGTCTAGCGGAGTGTGTTTGGGTGTAGCCGAGTGGGTTTGGGTCTAGCCGAGTGGGTTTGGGTCTAGCCGAGTGGGTTTGGGTCTAGCCGCGTGGGTTTGTGTCTAGCCGAGTGGGTTTGGGTCTAGCCGAGTGGGTTTGGGTCTAGCCAAGTGAGTTTGGGTCTAGCGGAGTGTGTTTGGGTGTAGCCGAGTGGGTTTGGGTCTACCCGAGTGGGTTTTCGGTCTAGCCGAGTGGGTTTGGGTCTAGCTGAGTGGGTTTGGGTCTAGACGAATGGGTTAGGGTCTAGCTGAGTGGGTTTCGGTCTGGCCCAGTGGGTTTGGGTCCAGCGGAGTGGGTTTTGGTCTAGCCGAGTCCGTTTGGGTCTAGCCGAGTGGGTTTGGGACTAGCGGAGTGGGTTTGGGTCTAGCGGAGTGGGTTTGGTTCTAGCGGAGTTGGTTTGGGTCTAGCCGATTGGGTTTGGGTCTAGCCGAGTGGGTTTGGGTCTGGCCGAGTGGGTTTGGGTCTAGCGGAGTGGGTTTGGGTGTAGCCGAGTGGGTTTGGGTCTAGCTGAGTGGGTTTGGGTCTAGCCGAGTGGGATTGGGTCTAGCCGAGTGGGTTTGGGTCTAGCCGAGTGTGTTTGGGTCTAGCCGAGTGGGTTTGTGTCTAGCCGAGTGGGTTTGGGTCTAGCGGAGGGGGGTTGGGTGTAGCCGATTGGGTTTGGTTCGAGCCGAGTGGGTTTGAGTCTAGACGAGTGGGTTTGGGTCTAGCCGAGTGGGTTTGTTTCTAGCGGAGTGGGTTTGGGTCTAGCCGATTGGGTTTGGGTCTCGCCGAGTGGGTTTGGGTCTGGCGGAGTGGGTTTGGGTCTAGTGGAGTGGGTTTGGGTCTAGCCGAGTGGGTTTGGGTCTAGCCGAGTGGGTTTGGGTGTAGCCGAGTGGGTTTGGGTCTAGCCGAGTGGGTTTGGGTCTAGCCGAGTGGGTTTGGGTCTAGCCGAGTGGGTTTGGGTCTAGCCAAGTGAGTTTGCGTCTGGCAGAGTGTGTTTGGGTGTAGCCGAGTGGGTTTGGGTCTACCCGAGTGGGTTTGGGTCTAGCCGAGTGGGTTTGGGTCTAGCTGAGTGGGTTTGGGTCTAGCCGAGTGTGTTTGGGTCTAGCCGAGTGGGTTTACGTCTAGCCGAGTGGGTTTGGGTCTAGCGGAGTGGGTTTGTGTGTAACCGAGTGGGTTTGGGTCTAGCCGAGTGGGTTTGGGTCTAGACGAGTGGGTTAGGGTCTAGCCGAGTGGGTTTCGGTCTGGCCGAGTGGGTTTGGGTGTAGCGGAGTGGGTTTTGGTCTAGCCGAGTCCGTTTGGGTCTAGCCGAGTGGGTTTGGGACTAGCGGAGTGGGTTTGGGTCTAGCGGAGTGGGTTTGGTTCTAGGGGAGTGGGTTTGGGTCTAGCCGATTGGGTTTGGGTCTAGCCGAGTGGGTTTGGGTCTGGCTGAGTGGGTTTGGGTCTAGCGGAGTGGGTTTGGGTGTAGCCGAGTGGGTTTGGGTCTAGCTGAGTGGGTTTGGGTCTAGCCGAGTGGGATTGGGTCTAGCCGAGTGGGTTTGGGTCTAGCCGTGTGTGTTTGGGTCTAGCCGAGTGGGTTTGCGTCTAGCCGAGTGGGTTTGGGTCTAGCGGAGGGGGTTTGGGTGTAGCCGATTTGGTTTGGTTCGAGCCGAGTGGGTTTGAGTCTAGACGAGTGGGTTTGGGTCTAGCCGAGTGGGCTTCAGTGTAGCCGAGTGGGTTTGGGTCTAGCGGAGTGGGTTTGGGTCTAGCGGAGTGGTTTTGGGTCTAGCGGAGTGGGTTTGGGTCTAGCGGAGTGGGTTTGGGTCTAGCGGAGTGGGTTTGGGTCTAGCCGAGTGGGTTTGGGTCTAGCCGAGTTGGTTTGGGTCTAGCGGAGTGGGTTTGGGTCTAGCGGAGTGGGTTTGGGTCTAGCGGAGTGGGTTTGGGTGTAGCCAAGTGGGTTTGGGACTAGCCGAGTGGGTGTGGGTCTAGCCGAGTGAGTTTCGGTCTAGCCGAATGGGTTTGGGTCTAGCCGAGTGGTTTTGGGTCTACCCGAGTGGGTTTGGGACTAGCGGAGTGGGTTTGTGTGTAGCCGAGTGGGTTTGGGTCTAGCCGAGTGGGTTTGGGTCTAGCCGATTGTGTTTGGGTCTAGCCGAGTGGGTTTGGGACTAGCCGAGTGGGTTTGGGTCTAGCGGAGTGGGTTTGGTTCTAGCGGAGTGGGTTTGCGTCTAGCCGATTGGGTTTGGGTCTCGCCGAGTAGGTTTGCGTCTGGCGGAGTGGGTTTGGGTCTAGTGGAGTGGGTTTGGGTCTAGCCGAGTGGGTTTGGGTCTAGCCAAGTGGGTTTGGGTGTAGCCGAGTGGGTTTGGGTCTAGCCGAGTGGGTTTGGGTGTAGCTAAGTGGGTTTGGGTCTAGCGGAATGGGTTAGGGTGTAGCCGAGTGGGTTTGGGTCTAGCCGATTGGGTTTGGGTCTAGCCGAGTGGGATTGGGTCTAGCCGAGTGGGTTTGGGTCTAGCCGAGTGTGTTTGGGTCTAGTCGAGTGGGTTTGGGACTAGCCGAGTGGGTTTGGGTCTAGCCGAGTTGGTTTGGGTTTGGCCGAGTGGGTTTGGGTGTAGCCGAGTGGGTTTGGGTCTAGCCAAATCGGTTTGGGTCTAGCCGAGTGGGTTTGGGTCTAGCCGAGTGGGTTTGGGTCTAGCCGAGTGGGTTTGGGTCTAGCCTAGTGGGTTTGGGTTTATCCGAGTGGGTTTGGGTCTAGCCGAGTCCGTTTGGGTCTAGCCGAGTGGGTTTGGGTTTAGCGGAGTGGGTTTGGGTCTAGCCGAATGGGTTTGGGTCTAGCCGAGTCCGTTTGGGTCTAGCCGAGTTGGTTTGGGACTAGCCGAGTGGGTTTGGGTCTAGTGGAGTGGGTTTGGTTCTAGCGGAGTGGGTTTGGGTCTAGCCGATTGGGTTTGGGTCTCGCCAAGTGGGTTTGGGTCTAGCCGAGTGGGTTTGGGTCTAGCCGAGTGGGTTTGGGTCTAGCCGATTGGGTTGGGTGTAGCCGAGTGGGTTTGGGTCTAGCCGATTGGGTTTGGGTCTAGCCGAGTGGGTTTGGGTCTAGCCGAGTTGGTTTGGGTGTAGCCGAGTGGGTTTGGGTCTAGCCGAGTGGGGTTGGGTCTAGCGGAGTGGGTTTGGGTCTAGCCGCATGGGTTTGGGTCTAGCCGAGTGGGTTTGGGTCTAGTGGAGTGGGTTTGGGTGCAGCCGAGTGGGTTTGGGTCTAGCCGATTGGGTTTGGGTCTAGCCGAGTGGGTTTGGGTCGAGCCGAGTGGGTTTGGGTCTAGCCGAGTGGGTTCGGGTCTAGCGGAGTGGGTTTGGGTGTAGCCGAGTGGGTTTGGGTCTAGCCGAGTGGGTTTGGGTCTAGCCGAGTGGGTTTGGGGCTAGCCGAGTGGGTTTGGGGCTAGTCGAGTGGGTTTGGGTCTAACCGAGTGGGTTTGGGTCTAGTCGAGTGGGTTTGGGTCTAGCCGAGAGTGTTTGGGTCTACCCAAGTGGGTTTGAGTCTAGCCGAGTGGGTTTGGGTCTCGCCGAGTGGATTTGGGTCTAGCCGAGTGGGTGTGGGTCTAGCCGAGTGGGTTTGGGTCTAGCCGAGTGGGTTTGGGTCTAGCCGAGTGGGTTTGTGTCTAGCCCAGTGGGTTTGGGTCTAGCCGAGTGGGTTTGGGTCTAGCCGAGTGGGTTTGGGTCTAGCCGATTGGGTTGGGTGTAGCCGAGTGGGTTTGGGTCTAGCCGATTGGGTTTGGGTCTAGCCGAGTGTGTTTGGGTCTAGCCGAGTGGGTTTGGGTGTAGCCGAGTGGGTTTGGGTCTAGCCGAGTGGGGTTGGGTCTAGCGGAGTGGGTTTGGGTCTAGCCGCATGGGTTTGGGTCTAGCCGAGTGGGTTTGGGTCTAGTGGAGTGGGTTTGGGTGCAGCCGAGTGGGTTTGGGTCTAGCCGAGTGGGTTTGGGTCTAGCCGAGTGGGTTTGGGTCTAGCCGAGTGGGTTTGGGTCTAGCGGAGTGGGTTTGGGTCTAGCGGAGTGGGTTTGGGTGTAGCCGAGTGGGTTTGGGTCTAGCCGAGTGGGTTTGGGTCTAGCCGAGTGGGTTTGGGTCTAGCCGAGTGGGTTTGGGTCTAGCCGAGTGGGTTTGGGTCTAGCCGAGTGGGTTTGGGTCTAGCCGAGTGGGTTTGGGTCTAGCCGAGTGGGTTTGGGTCTAGCCGAGTGGGTTTGGGTCGTGCCGAGTGGGTTTGGGTCTAGCCGAGTGGGTTTGGGGCTAGCCGAATGCGTTTGGGTCTAGCCGAGTGGGTTTGGGTCTCGTCGAGTTGGTTTGGGTCTAGCCAAGTGGGTTTGGGTCGAGCCGAGTGGGTTTGGGTCTAGCCTAGTGGGTTTGGGTCTAGCCGAGGGGGTTTGGGTCTAGCCGAGTGGGTTTCGGTATAGCCGAGTGGGTTTGGGTCTAGCCGAGTGGGTGTGGGTCTAGCCGAGTGGGTTTGTGTCTAGCCGAGTGGGTTTGGGTCTAGCCGAGTGGGTTTGGGTCTAGCCAAGTGGGTTTGGGTCTAGCCGAGTGGGTTTGGGTCTAGCCGAGTGGGTTTGGGTCTAGCCGATTGGGTTGGGTGTAGCCGAGTGGGTTTGGGTCTAGCCGATTGGGTTTGGGTCTAGCCAAGTTGGTTTGGGTCTAGCCGAGTGGGTTTGGGTGTAGCCGAGTGGGTTTGGGTCTAGCCGAGTGGGGTTGGGTCTAGCGGAGTGGGTTTGGGTCTAGCCGCATGGGTTTGGGTCTAGCCGAGTGGGTTTGGGTCTAGTGGAGTGGGTTTGGGTGCAGCCGAGTGGGTTTGGGTGCAGCCGAGTGGGTTTGGGTCTAGCCGAGTGGGTTTGGGTCGAGCCGAGTGGGTTTGGGTCCAGCCGAGTGGGTTTGGGTCTAGCGGAGTGGGTTTGGGTCTAGCCGAGAGTGTTTGGGTCTACCCCAGTGGGTTTTAGTCTAGCCGAGTGGGTTTGGGGCTCGCCGAGTGGATTTGAGTCTAGACGAGTGGGTTTGGGTCTAGCCGAGTGGGCTTCAGTGTAGCCGAGTGGGTTTGGGTCTAGCGGAGTGGGTTTGGGTCTAGCGGAGTGGTTTTGGGTCTAGCGGAGTGGGTTTGGGTCTAGCGGAGTGGGTTTGGGTCTAGCGGAGTGGGTTTGGGTCTAGCCGAGTGGGTTTGGGTCTAGCCGAGTTGGTTTGGGTCTAGCGGAGTGGGTTTGGGTCTAGCGGAGTGGGTTTGGGTCTAGCGGAGTGGGTTTGGGTGTAGCCGAGTGGGTTTGGGACTAGCCGAGTGGGTGTGGGTCTAGCCGAGTGAGTTTCGGTCTAGCCGAATGGGTTTGGGTCTATCCGAGTGATTTTGGGTCTACCCGAGTGGGTTTGGGACTAGCGGAGTGGGTTTGTGTGTAGCCGAGTGGGTTTGGGTCTAGCCGAGTGGGTTTGGGTCTAGCCGATTGTGTTTGGGTCTAGCCGAGTGGGTTTGGGACTAGCCGAGTGGGTTTGGGTCTAGCGGAGTGGGTTTGGTTCTAGCGGAGTGGGTTTGCGTCTAGCCGATTGGGTTTGGGTCTCGCCGAGTAGGTTTGCGTCTGGCGGAGTGGGTTTGGGTCTAGTGGAGTGGGTTTGGGTCTAGCCGAGTGGGTTTGGGTCTAGCCGAGTGGGTTTGGGTGTAGCCGAGTGGGTTTGGGTCTAGCCGAGTGGGTTTGGGTGTAGCTAAGTGGGTTTGGGTCTAGCGGAATGGGTTAGGGTGTAGCCGAGTGGGTTTGGGTCTAGCCGATTGGGTTTGGGTCTAGCCGAGTGGGATTGGGTCTAGCCGAGTGGGTTTGGGTCTAGCCGAGTGTGTTTGGGTCTAGTCGAGTGGGTTTGGGACTAGCCGAGTGGGTTTGGGTCTAGCCGAGTTGGTTTGGGTTTGGCCGAGTGGGTTTGGGTGTAGCCGAGTGGGTTTGGGTCTAGCCAAATCGGTTTGGGTCTAGCCGAGTGGGTTTGGGTCTAGCCGAGTGGGTTTGGGTCTAGCCGAGTGGGTTTGGGTCTAGCCTAGTGGGTTTGGGTTTATCCGAGTGGGTTTGGGTCTAGCCGAGTCCGTTTGGGTCTAGCCGAGTGGGTTTGGGTTTAGCGGAGTGGGTTTGGGTCTAGCCGAGTGGGTTTGGGTCTAGCCGAGTCCGTTTGGGTCTAGCCGAGTTGCTTTGGGACTAGCCGAGTGGGTTTGGGTCTAGTGGAGTGGGTTTGGTTCTAGCGGAGTGGGTTTGGGTCTAGCCGATTGGGTTTGGGTCTCGCCAAGTGGGTTTGGGTCTAGCCGAGTGGGTTTGGGTCTAGCCGAGTGGGTTTGGGTCTAGCCGATTGGGTTGGGTGTAGCCGAGTGGGTTTGGGTCTAGCCGATTGGGTTTGGGTCTAGCCGAGTGGGTTTGGGTCTAGCCGAGTTGGTTTGGGTGTAGCCGAGTGGGTTTGGGTCTAGCCGAGTGGGGTTGGGTCTAGCGGAGTGGGTTTGGGTCTAGCCGCATGGGTTTGGGTCTAGCCGAGTGGGTTTGGGTCTAGTGGAGTGGGTTTGGGTGCAGCCGAGTGGGTTTGGGTCTAGCCGATTGGGTTTGGGTCTAGCCGAGTGGGTTTGGGTCGAGCCGAGTGGGTTTGGGTCGAGCCGAGTGGGTTTGGGTCTAGCCGAGTGGGTTTGGGTGTAGCCGAGTGGGTTTGGGTCTAGCCGAGTGGGTTTGGGTGTAGCCGAGTGGGTTTGGGGCTAGTCGACTGGGTTTGGGTCTAGCGGAGTGGGTTTGGGTCTAGCCGAGTGGGTTTGGGTCTAGCCGAGTGGGTTTGGGTCTAGTCGAGTGGGTTTTGTTCCTGCCGAGTGGGTGTGGGTCTAGCCGAGTGGGTTTGAGTCTAGCCGAGTGGGTTTGGGTCTAGCCGAGTGGGTTTGGTTCTAGCCGAGTGGGTTTTGTGTCTAGACGAGTGGGTTTGGGTCTAACCGAGTGGGTTTGGGTCTAGCCGAGTGGGTTTGGGTCTAGCCGAGAGTGTTTGGGTCTACCCAAGTGGGTTTGTGTCTAGCCGAGTGGGTTTGGGTCTAGCCGAGTGGATTTGGGTGTAGCCGAGTGGGTGTGGGTCTAACCGAGTGGGTTTGGGTCTAGCCGAGTGGGTTTGGGTCTAGCCGAGAGTGTTTGGGTCTACCCAAGTGGGTTTGAGTCTAGCCGAGTGGGTTTGGGTCTCGCCGAGTGGATTTGGGTCTAGCCGAGTGGGTGTGGGTCTAGCCGAGTGGGTTTGGGTCTAGCCGAGTGGGTTTGGGTCTAGCCGAGTGGGTTTGTGTCTAGCCAAGTGGGTTTGGGTCTAGCCGAGTGGGTTTGGGTCTAGCCGAGTGGGTTTGGGTCTAGCCGATTGGGTTGGGTGTAGCCGAGTGGGTTTGGGTCTAGCCGATTGGGTTTGGGTCTAGCCGAGTGTGTTTGGGTCTAGCCGAGTGGGTTTGGGTGTAGCCGAGTGGGTTTGGGTCTAGCCGAGTGGGGTTGGGTCTAGCGGAGTGGGTTTGGGTCTAGCCGCATGGGTTTGGGTCTAGCCGAGTGGGTTTGGGTCTAGTGGAGTGGGTTTGGGTGCAGCCGAGTGGGTTTGGGTCTAGCCGAGTGGGTTTGGGTCTAGCCGAGTGGGTTTGGGTCGAGCCGAGTGGGTTTGGGTCTAGCCGAGTGGGTTTGGGTCTAGCGGAGTGGGTTTGGGTGTAGCCGAGTGGGTTTGGGTCTAGCCGAGTGGGTTTGGGTCTAGCCGAGTGGGTTTGGGGCTAGCCGAGTGGGTTTGGGTCTAGCCGAGTGGGTTTGGGTCTAGCCGAGTGGGTTTGGGTCTAGCCGAGTGGGTTTGGGTCTAGCCGAGTGGGTTTGGGTCTAGCCGAGTGGGTTTGGGTCTAGCCGAGTGGGTTTGGGTCGTGCCGAGTGGGTTTGGGTCTAGCCGAGTGGGTTTGGGGCTAGCCGAATGCGTTTGGGTCTAGCCGAGTGGGTTTGGGTCTCGTCGAGTTGGTTTGGGTCTAGCCAAGTGGGTTTGGGTCGAGCCGAGTGGGTTTGGGTCTAGCCTAGTGGGTTTGGGTCTAGCCGAGGGGGTTTGGGTCTAGCCGAGTGGGTTTCGGTATAGCCGAGTGGGTTTGGGTCTAGCCGAGTGGGTGTGGGTCTAGCCGAGTGGGTTTGGGTCTAGCCGAGTGGGTTTGGGTCTAGCCGAGTGGGTTTGGGTCTAGCCAAGTGGGTTTGGGTCTAGCCGAGTGGGTTTGGGTCTAGCCGAGTGGGTTTGGGTCTAGCCGATTGGGTTGGGTGTAACCGAGTGGGTTTGGGTCTAGCCGATTGGGTTTGGGTCTAGCCAAGTTGGTTTGGGTCTAGCCGAGTGGGTTTGGGTGTAGCCGAGTGGGTTTGGGTCTAGCCGAGTGGGGTTGGGTCTAGCGGAGTGGGTTTGGGTCTAGCCGCATGGGTTTGGGTCTAGCCGAGTGGGTTTGGGTCTAGTGGAGTGGGTTTGGGTGCAGCCGAGTGGGTTTGGGTCTAGCCGAGTGGGTTTGGGTCTAGCCGAGTGGGTTTGGGTCGAGCCGAGTGGGTTTGGGTCCAGCCGAGTGGGTTTGGGTCTAGCGGAGTGGGTTTGGGTCTAGCCGAGAGTGTTTGGGTCTACCCAAGTGGGTTTTAGTCTAGCCGAGTGGGTTTGGGGCTCGCCGAGTGGATTTGGGTCTAGCCGAATGGGTGTGGGTCTAGCCGAGTGGGTTTGGGTCTAGCCGAGTGGGCTTGGGTCTAGCCGAGTGGGTTTGGGTCTCGCCAAGTGGGTTTGGGTCTAGCCGAGTGGGTTTGGGTCTAGCCGATTGGGTTGGGTGTAGCCGAGTGGGTTTGGGTCTAGCCGATTGGGTTTGGGTCTAGCCGAGTGGGTTTGGGTCCAGCCGAGTGGGTTTGGGTCTAGCCGAGTGGGTTTGGGTCTAGCCGAGTGGGTTTGGGTCTAGCCGCATGGGTTTGGGTCTAGCCGAGTGGGTTTGGGTCTAGCCGAGTGGGTTTAGGTCTAGCCGAGTGGGTTTGGGTCTAGCCGAGTGGGTTTGGGTCTAGCCGAGTGGGTTTGGGTCGTGCCGAGTGGGTTTGGGTCTAGCCGAGTGGGTTTGGGGCTAGCCGAATGCGTTTGGGTCTAGCCGAGTGGGTTTGGGTCTCGTCGAGTGGGTTTGGGTCTAGCCAAGTGGGTTTGGGTCGAGCCGAGTGGGTTTGGGTCTAGCCTAGTGGGTTTGGGTCTAGCCGAGGGGGTTTGGGTCTAGCCGAGTGGGTTTCGGTATAGCCGAGTGGGTTTGGGTCTAGCCGATTGGGTTTGGGTCTGGCCGAGTGGGTTTGGGTCCAGCCGAGTGGGTTTGGGTGTAGCCAAGTGGGTTTGGGTCTAGCCGAGTGGTTTTGGGTCTAGCCGAGTGGGTTTGGGTCTAGCCGAGTGGGTTTGGGTCTAGCCGAATGGGTTTGGGTCTAGCTGAGTGGGTTTGGGTCTGAACGAGTGGGTTTGGGTCTAGTCGAGTGGGTTTGGACCTCGCCGAGTGTGTTTGGGTCTAGCCAAGGTCGTTTGGGACTAGCCGAGTGGATTTGGGACTAGCGGAGTGGGATTGGGTCTAGCCGAGTGGGTTTGGGTCTAGCCGAGTGGGGTTGGGTCTAGCCGAGTGGGTTTGCATCTAGCCGAGTGGGTTTGCATCTAGCCGAGTGAGTTTGGGGCTAGCGGAGTGGGTTTGGGTCTAGCCGAGCTGGTTTGTGTCTAGCCGAGTGGGTTTGGGTCTAGCCGAGTGGGTTTGGGTGTAGCCGAGTGGGTTTGGGTGTAGCCGAGTGGGTTTGGGTGTAGCCGAGTGGGTTTGGGTCTAGCCGAGTGGGTTTGGGTGTAGCCGAGTGGGTTTGGGTGTAGCCGAGTGTGTTTGGGTCTAGCGGAGTGGGTTTGGGTCTAGCCGAGTGGGTTTGGGTCTAGCCGAGTGGGTTTGGGTCTAGTCGAGTGGGTTTTGGTCCTGCCGAGTGGGTGTGGGTCTAGCCGAGTGGGTTTGAGTCTAGCCGAGTGGGTTGGGGTCTAGCCGAGTGGGTTTGGTTCTAGCCGAGTGGGTTTTGTGTCTAGACGAGTGGGTTTGGGTCTAACCGAGTGGGTTTGGGTCTAGCCGAGTGGGTTTGGGTCTAGCCGAGAGTGTTTGGGTCTACCCAAGTGGGTTTGGGTCTAGCCGAGTGGGTTTGGCTCTAGCCGAGTGGATTTGGGTGTAGCCGAGTGGGTGTGGGTCTAACCGAGTGGGTTTGGGTCTAGCCGAGTGGGTTTGGGTCTAGCCGAGAGTGTTTGGGTCTACCCAAGTGGGTTTGAGTCCAGCCGAGTGGGTTTGGGTCTCGCCGAGTGGATTTGGGTCTAGCCGAGTGGGTGTGGGTCTAGCCGAGTGGGTTTGGGTCTAGCCGAGTGGGTTTGGTTCTAGCCGAGTGGGTTTGGGTCTAGCCAAGTGGGTTTGGGTCTAGCCGAGTGGGTTTGGGTCTAGCCGAGTGGGTTTGGGTCGTGCCGAGTGGGTTTGGGTCTAGCCGAGTGGGTTTGGGGCTAGCCGAATGCGTTTGGGTCTAGCCGAGTGGGTTTGGGTCTCGTCGAGTGGGTTTGGGTCTAGCCAAGTGGGTTTGGGTCGAGCCGAGTGGGTTTGGGTCTAGCCTAGTGGGTTTGGGTCTAGCCGAGGGGGTTTGGGTCTAGCCGAGTGGGTTTCGGTATAGCCGAGTGGGTTTGGGTCTAGCCGAGTGGGTGTGGGTCTAGCCGAGTGGGTTTGGGTCTAGCCGAGTGGGTTTGGGTCTAGCCGAGTGGGTTTGGGTCTAGCCAAGTGGGTTTGCGTCTAGCCGAGTGGGTTTGGGTCTAGCCGAGTGGGTTTGGGTCTAGCCGATTGGGTTGGGTGTAGCCGAGTGGGTTTGGGTCTAGCCGATTGGGTTTGGGTCTAGCCAAGTTGGTTTGGGTCTAGCCGAGTGGGTTTGGGTGTAGCCGAGTGGGTTTGGGTCTAGCCGCGTGGGGTTGGGTCTAGCGGAGTGGGTTTGGGTCTAGCCGCATGGGTTTGGGTCTAGCCGAGTGGGTTTGGGTCTAGTGGAGTGGGTTTGGGTGCAGCCGAGTGGGTTTGGGACTAGCCGAGTGGGTTTGGGTCTAGCCGAGTGGGTTTGGGTCGAGCCGAGTGGGTTTGGGTCCAGCCGAGTGGGTTTGGGTCTAGCGGAGTGGGTTTGGTTCTAGCCGAGAGTGTTTGGGTCTACCCAAGTGGGTTTTAGTCTAGCCGAGTGGGTTTGGGGCTCGCCGAGTGGATTTGGGTCTAGCCGAATGGGTGTGGGTCTAGCCGAGTGGGTTTGGGTCTAGCCGAGTGGGCTTGGGTCTAGCCGAGTGGGTTTGGGTCTAGCCAAGTGGGTTTGGGTCTAGCCGAGTGGGTTTGGGTCTAGCCAAGTGGGTTTGGGTCTAGCCGATTGGGTTGGGTGTAGCCGAGTGGGTTTGGGTCTAGCCGATTGGGTTTGGGTCTAGCCGAGTGGGTTTGGGTCCAGCCGAGTGGGTTTGGGTCTAGCCGAGTGGGTTTGGGTCTAGCCGAGTGGGGTTGGGTCTAGCGGAGTGGGTTTGGGTCTAGCCGCATGGGTTTGGGTCTAGCCGAGTGGGTTTGGGTCTAGTGGAGTGGGTTTGGGTGCAGCCGAGTGGGTTTGGGTCTAGCCGAGTGGGTTTGGGTCTAGCCGAGTGGGTTTGGGTCGAGCCGAGTGGGTTTGGGTCTAGCCGAGTGGGTTTGGGTCTAGCGGAGTGGGTTTGGGTGTAGCCGAGTGGGTTTGGGTCTAGCCGAGTGGGTTTGGGTCTAGAGGAGTGGGTTTGGGTCTAGCCGAGTGGGTTTGGGTCTAGTCGAGTGGGTTTTGGTCCTGCCGAGTGGGTGTGGGTCTAGCCGAGTGGGTTTGAGTCTAGCCGAGTGGGTTTGGGTCTAGCCGAGTGGGTTTGGTTCTAGCCGAGTGGGTTTTGTGTCTAGACGAGTGGGTTTGGGTCTAACCGAGTGGGTTTGGGTCTAGCCGAGTGGGTTTGGGTCTAGCCGAGAGTGTTTGGGTCTACCCAAGTGGGTTTGGGTCTAGCCGAGTGGGTTTGGCTCTAGCCGAGTGGATTTGGGTGTAGCCGAGTGGGTGTGGGTCTAACCGAGTGGGTTTGGGTCTAGCCGAGTGGGTTTGGGTCTAGCCGAGAGTGTTTGGGTCTACCCAAGTGGGTTTGAGTCCAGCCGAGTGGGTTTGGGTCTCGCCGAGTGGATTTGGGTCTAGCCGAGTGGGTGTGGGTCTAGCCGAGTGGGTTTGGGTCTAGCCGAGTGGGTTTGCGTCTAGCCGAGTGGGTTTGGGTCTAGCCAAGTGGGTTTGGGTCTAGCCGAGTGGGTTTGGGTCTAGCCGAGTGGGTTTGGGTCTAGCCGATTGGGTTGGGTGTAGCCGAGTGGGTTTGGGTCTAGCCGATTGGGTTTGGGTCTAGCCGAGTGGGTTTGGGTCTAGCCGAGTGGGTTTGGGTGTAGCCGAGTGGGTTTAGGTCTAGCCGAGTGGGGTTGGGTCTAGCGGAGTGGGTTTGGGTCTAGCCGCATGGGTTTGGGTCTAGCCGAGTGGGTTTGGGTCTAGTGGAGTGGGTTTGGGTGCAGCCGAGTGGGTTTGGGTCTAGCCGAGTGGGTTTGGGTCTAGCCGAGTGGGTTTGGGTCGAGCCGAGTGGGTTTGGGTCTAGCCGAGTGGGTTTGGGTCTAGCGGAGTGGGTTTGGGTGTAGCCGAGTGGGTTTGGGTCTAGCCGAGTGGGTTTGGGTCTAGCCGAGTGGGTTTGGGGCTAGCCGAGTGGGTTTGGGTCTAGCCAAGTGGGTTTGGGTCTAGCCGAGTGGGTTTGGGTCTAGCCGAGTGGGTTTGGGTCTAGCCGAGTGGGTTTGGGTCTAGCCGAGTGGGTTTGGGTCTAGCCGAGTGGGTTTGGGTCGTGCCGAGTGGGTTTGGGTCTAGCCGAGTGGGTTTGGGGCTAGCCGAATGCGTTTGGGTCTAGCCGAGTGGGTTTGGGTCTCGTCGAGTGGGTTTGGGTCTAGCCAAGTAGGTTTGGGTCGAGCCGAGTGGGTTTGGGTCTAGCCTAGTGGGTTTGGGTCTAGCCGAGGGTGTTTGGGTCTAGCCGAGTGGGTTTCGGTATAGCCGAGTGGGTTTGGGTCTAGCCGAGTGGGTGTGGGTCTAGCCGAGTGGGTTTGGGTCTAGCCGAGTGGGTTTGGGTCTAGCCGAGTGGGTTTGGGTCTAGCCAAGTGGGTTTGGGTCTAGCCGAGTGGGTTTGGGTCTAGCCGAGTGGGTTTGGGTCTAGCCGATTGGGTTGGGTGTAGCCGAGTGGGTTTGGGTCTAGCCGATTGGGTTTGGGTCTAGCCAAGTTGGTTTGGGTCTAGCCGAGTGGGTTTGGGTGTAGCCGAGTGGGTTCGGGTCTAGCCGAGTTGGGTTGGGTCTAGCAGAGTGGGTTTGGGTTTAGCCGCATGGGTTTGGGTCTAGCCGAGTGGGTTTGGGTCTAGTGGAGTGGGTTTGGGTGCAGCCGAGTGGGTTTGGGACTAGCCGAGTGGGTTTGGGTCTAGCCGAGTGGGTTTGGGTCGAGCCGAGTGGGTTTGGGTCCAGCCGAGTGGGTTTGGGTCTAGCGGAGTGGGTTTGGGTCTAGCCGAGAGTGTTTGGGTCTACCCAAGTGGGTTTTAGTCTAGCCGAGTGGGTTTGGGGCTCGCCGAGTGGATTTGGGTCTAGCCGAATGGGTGTGGGTCTAGCCGAGTGGGTTTGGGTCTAGCCGAGTGGGCTTGGGTCTAGCCGAGTGGGTTTGGGTCTAGCCAAGTGGGTTTGGGTCTAGCCGAGTGGGTTTGGGTCTAGCCGAGTGGGTTTGGGTCTAGCCAAGTGGGTTTGGGTCTAGCCGATTGGGTTTGGGTCTAGCCGAGTGGGTTTGGGTCCAGCCGAGTGGGTTTGGGTCTAGCCGAGTGGGTTTGGGTCTAGCCGAGTGGGGTTGGGTCTAGCGGAGTGGGTTTGGGTCTAGCCTCATGGGTTTGGGTCTAGCCGAGTGGGTTTGGGTCTAGTGGAGTGGGTTTGGGTGCAGCCGAGTGGGTTTGGGTCTAGCCGAGTGGGTTTGGGTCTAGCCGAGTGGGTTTGGGTCGAGCCGAGTGGGTTTGGGTCTAGCCGAGTGGGTTTGGGTCTAGCGGAGTGGGTTTGGGTGTAGCCGAGTGGGTTTGGGTGTAGCCGAGTGGGTTTGGGTCTAGCGGAGTGGGTTTGGGTCTAGCCGAGTGGGTTTGGGTCTAGCCGAGTGGGTTTGGTTCTAGCCGAGTGGGTTTTGTGTCTAGACGAGTGGGTTTGGGTCTAACCGAGTGGGTTTGGGTCTAGCCGAGTGGGTTTGGGTCTAGCCGAAAGTGTTTGGGTCTACCCAAGTGGGTTTGGGTCTAGCCGAGTGGGTTTGGCTCTAGCCGAGTGGATTTGGGTGTAGCCGAGTGGGTGTGGGTCTAACCGAGTGGGTTTGGGTCTAGCCGAGTGGGTTTGGGTCTAGCCGAGAGTGTTTGGGTCTACCCAAGTGGGTTTGAGTCCAGCCGAGTGGGTTTGGGTCTCGCCGAGTGGATTTGGGTCTAGCCGAGTGGGTGTGGGTCTAGCCGAGTGGGTTTGGGTCTAGCCGAGTGGGTTTGGGTCTAGCCGAGTCGGTTTGGGTCTAGCCAAGTGGGTTTGGGTCTAGCCGAGTGGGTTTGGGTCTAGCCGAGTGGGTTTGGGTCTAGCCGATTGGGTTGGGTGTAGCCGAGTGGGTTTGGGTCTAGCCGATTGGGTTTGGGTCTAGCCGAGTGGGTTTGGGTCTAGCCGAGTGGGTTTGGGTGTAGCCGAGTGGGTTTGGGTCTAGCCGAGTGGGGTTGGGTCTAGCGGAGTGGGTTTGGGTCTAGCCGCATGGGTTTGGGTCTAGCCGAGTGGGTTTGGGTCTAGTGGAGTGGGTTTGGGTGCAGCCGAGTGGGTTTGGGTCTAGCCGAGTGGGTTTGGGTCTACCGAGTGGGTTTGGGTCGAGCCGAGTGGGTTTGGGTCTAGCCGAGTGGGTTTGGGTCTAGCGGAGTGGGTTTGGGTGTAGCCGAGTGGGTTTGGGTCTAGCCGAGTGGGTTTGGGTCTAGCCGAGTGGGTTTGGGGCTAGCCGAGTGGGTTTGGGTCTAGCCGAGTGGGTTTGGGTCTAGCCGAGTGGGTTTGGGTCTAGCCGAGTGGGTTTGGGTCGTGCCGAGTGGGTTTGGGTCTAGCCGAGTGGGTTTGGGGCTAGCCGAATGCGTTTGGGTCTAGCCGAGTGGGTTTGGGTCTCGTCGAGTGGGTTTGGGTCTAGCCAAGTGGGTTTGGGTCGAGCCGAGTGGGTTTGGGTCTAGCCTAGTGGGTTTGGGTCTAGCCGAGGGGGTTTGGGTCTAGCCGAGTGGGTTTCGGTATAGCCGAGTGGGTTTGGGTCTAGCCGAGTGGGTGTGGGTCTAGCCGAGTGGGTTTGGGTCTAGCCGAGTGGGTTTGGGTCTAGCCGAGTGGGTTTGGGTCTAGCCAAGTGGGTTTGGGTCTAGCCGAGTGGGTTTGGGTCTAGCCGAGTGGGTTTGGGTCTAGCCGATTGGGTTGGGTGTAGCCGAGTGGGTTTGGGTCTAGCCGCATGGGTTTGGGTCTAGCCGAGTGGGTTTGGGTCTAGTGGAGTGGGTTTGGGTGCAGCCGAGTGGGTTTGGGACTAGCCGAGTGGGTTTGGGTCTAGCCGAGTGGGTTTGGGTCGAGCCGAGTGGGTTTGGGTCCAGCCGAGTGGGTTTGGGTCTAGCGGAGTGGGTTTGGGTCTAGCCGAGAGTGTTTGGGTCTACCCAAGTGGGTTTTAGTCTAGCCGAGTGGGTTTGGGGCTCGCCGAGTGGATTTGGGTCTAGCCGAATGGGTGTGGGTCTAGCCGAGTGGGTTTGGGTCTAGCCGAGTGGGCTTGGGTCTAGCCGAGTGGGTTTGGGTCTAGCCAATTGGGTTTGGGTCTAGCCGAGTGGGTTTGGGTCTAGCCGAGTGGGTTTGGGTCTAGCCGATTGGGTTGGGTGTAGCCGAGTGGGTTTGGGTCTAGCCGAGTGGGTTTGGGTCTAGCCGAGTGGGGTTGGGTCTAGCGGAGTGGGTTTGGGTCTAGCCGCATGGGTTTGGGTCTAGCCGAGTGGGTTTGGGTCTAGCGGAGTGGGTTTGGGTGCAGCCGAGTGGGTTTGGGTCTAGCCGAGTGGGTTTGGGTCTAGCCGAGTGGGTTTGGGTCGAGCCGAGTGGGTTTGGGTCTAGCCGAGTGGGTTTGGGTCTAGCGGAGTGGGTTTGGGTGTAGCCGAGTGGGTTTGGGTCTAGCCGAGTGGGTTTGGGTCTAGCCGAGTGGGTTTGGGTCTAGCCGAGTGGGTTTGGGTCTAGCCGAGTGGGTTTGGGTCTAGCCGAGTGGGTTTGGGTCTAGCCGAGTGGGTTTGGGTCTAGCCGAGTGGGTTTGGGTCTAGCCGAGTGGGTTTGGGTCGTGCCGAGTGGGTTTGGGTCTAGCCGAGTGGGTTTGGGGCTAGCCGAATGCGTTTGGGTCTAGCCGAGTGGGTTTGGGTCTCGCCGAGTGGGTTTGGGTCTAGCCAAGTGGGTTTGGGTTGAGCCGAGTGGGTTTGGGTCTAGCCTAGTGGGCTTGGGTCTAGCCGAGGGGGTTTGGGTCTAGCCGAGTGGGTTTCGGTATAGCCGAGTGGGTTTGGGTCTAGCCGAGTGGGTGTGGGTCTAGCCGAGTGGGTTTGGGTCTAGCCGAGTGGGTTTGGGTCTAGCCGAGTGGGGTTGGGTCTAGCGGAGTGGGTTTGGGTCTAGCCGCATGGGTTTGGGTCTAGCCGAGTGGGTTTGGGTCTAGTGGAGTGGGTTTGGGTGCAGCCGAGTGGGTTTGGGTCTAGCCGAGTGGGTTTGGGTCTAGCCGAGTGGGTTTGGGTCGAGCCGAGTGGGTTTGGGTCTAGCCGAGTGGGTTTGGGTCTAGCGGAGTGGGTTTGGGTGTAGCCGAGTGGGTTTGGGTGTAGCCGAGTGGGTTTGGGTCTAGCCGAGTGGGTTTGGGTCTAGCCGAGTGGGTTTGGGTCTAGCCGAGTGGGTTTGGGTCTAGCCGAGTGGGTTTGGGTCTAGCCGAGTGGGTTTGGGTCTAGCCGAGTGGGTTTGGGTCTAGCCGAGTGGGTTTGGGTCTAGCCGAGTGGGTTTGGGTCGTGCCGAGTGGGTTTGGGTCTAGCCGAGTGGGTTTGGGGCTAGCCAAATGCGTTTGGGTCTAGCCGAGTGGGTTTGGGTCTCGCCGAGTGGGTTTGGGTCTAGCCAAGTGGGTTTGGGTTGAGCCGAGTGGGTTTGGGTCTAGCCTAGTGGGCTTGGGTCTAGCCGAGGGGATTTGGGTCTAGCGGAGTGGGTTTGGGTCTAGCCGAGTGGGGTTGGGTCTAGCGGAGTGGGATTTGGTCTAGCCGCGTGGGTTTGGGTCTAGCCGAGTGGGTTTGGGTCTTGTGGAGTGGGTTTGGGTCTACCGGAGTGGGTTTGGGTCTAGCCGAGTGGGTTTGGGTCTAGCGGAGTAGGTTTGGGTCTAGCCGAGTGGGTTTGGGTCTAGCCGAGTGGGTTTGAGTCTAGCCGCGTGGGTTTGGGGCTAGCCGAGTGGGTTTGGGTCTAGCTGAGTGGGTTTGGGTCTAGCCGAGTGGGTTTGGGTCTAGCCGAGTGGGTTTGGGACTAGCCGAGTGGGTTTGTGTCTAGCGGAGTGGGTTTGGGTCTAGCCAAGTCCGTTTGGGACTAGCCGAGTGGGTTTGGGACTAGCAGAGTGGGTTTGGGTCTAGCCGAGTGGGTTTGGGTCTAGCCGAGTGGGTTTGGGTCTAGCCGAGTGGGTTTGCGTCTAGCCGAGTGGGTTTTGCTCTAGCCGAGTGGGTTTGGGTCTAGCCGAGTGGGTTTGGGTCTAGCCGAGTGGGTTTGGGTCTAGCCGAGTGGGTTTTGGGTCTAGCAGTGTGGGTTTGGGTCTAGCCGAGTGGGGTTGGGTCTAGCGGACTGGGTTTTGGTCTAGCCGCGTGGGTTTGGGTCTAGCCGAGTGGGTTTGGGTCTAGCCGAGAGTGTTTGGGTCTGAACGAGTGGGTTTGTGTCTCGTCGAGTGGGTTTGCATCTAGCCGAGTGGGTTTGCATCTTGCCGAGTGAGTTTGGGGCTAGCGGAGTGGGTTTGGGTCTAGCCGAGTGGGTTTGGGTCTAGTGGAGTGGGTTTGGGTGCAGCCGAGTGGGTTTGGGTCTAGCCGAGTGGGTTTGGGTCTAGCCGAGTGGGTTTGGGTCGAGCCGAGTGGGTTTGGGTCTAGCCGAGTGGGTTTGGGTCTAGCGGAGTGGGTTTGGGTGTAGCCGAGTGGGTTTGGGTGTAGCCGAGTGGGTTTGGGTCTAGCGGAGTGGGTTTGGGTCTAGCCGAGTGGGTTTGGGTCTAGCCGAGTGGGTTTGGTTCTAGCCGAGTGGGTTTTGTGTCTAGACGAGTGGGTTTGGGTCTAACCGAGTGGGTTTGGGTCTAGCCGAGTGGGTTTGGGTCTAGCCGAGAGTGTTTGGGTCTACCCAAGTGGGTTTGGGTCTAGCCGAGTGGGTTTGGCTCTAGCCGAGTGGATTTGGGTGTAGCCGAGTGGGTGTGGGTCTAACCGAGTGGGTTTGGGTCTAGCCGAGTGGGTTTGGGTCTAGCCGAGAGTGTTTGGGTCTACCCAAGTGGGTTTGAGTCCAGCCGAGTGGGTTTGGGTCTCGCCGAGTGGATTTGGGTCTAGCCGAGTGGGTGTGGGTCTAGCCGAGTGGGTTTGGGTCTAGCCGAGTGGGTTTGGGTCTAGCCGAGTCGGTTTGGGTCTAGCCAAGTGGGTTTGGGTCTAGCCGAGTGGGTTTGGGTCTAGCCGAGTGGGTTTGGGTCTAGCCGATTGGGTTGGGTGTAGCCGAGTGGGTTTGGGTCTAGCCGATTGGGTTTGGGTCTAGCCGAGTGGGTTTGGGTCTAGCCGAGTGGGTTTGGGTGTAGCCGAGTGGGTTTGGGTCTAGCCGAGTGGGGTTGGGTCTAGCGGAGTGGGTTTGGGTCTAGCCGCATGGGTTTGGGTCTAGCCGAGTGGGTTTGGGTCTAGTGGAGTGGGTTTGGGTGCAGCCGAGTGGGTTTGGGTCTAGCCGAGTGGGTTTGGGTCTACCGAGTGGGTTTGGGTCGAGCCGAGTGGGTTTGGGTCTAGCCGAGTGGGTTTGGGTCTAGCGGAGTGGGTTTGGGTGTAGCCGAGTGGGTTTGGGTCTAGCCGAGTGGGTTTGGGTCTAGCCGAGTGGGTTTGGGGCTAGCCGAGTGGGTTTGGGTCTAGCCGAGTGGGTTTGGGTCTAGCCGAGTGGGTTTGGGTCTAGCCGAGTGGGTTTGGGTCGTGCCGAGTGGGTTTGGGTCTAGCCGAGTGGGTTTGGGGCTAGCCGAATGCGTTTGGGTCTAGCCGAGTGGGTTTGGGTCTCGTCGAGTGGGTTTGGGTCTAGCCAAGTGGGTTTGGGTCGAGCCGAGTGGGTTTGGGTCTAGCCTAGTGGGTTTGGGTCTAGCCGAGGGGGTTTGGGTCTAGCCGAGTGGGTTTCGGTATAGCCGAGTGGGTTTGGGTCTAGCCGAGTGGGTGTGGGTCTAGCCGAGTGGGTTTGGGTCTAGCCGAGTGGGTTTGGGTCTAGCCGAGTGGGTTTGGGTCTAGCCAAGTGGGTTTGGGTCTAGCCGAGTGGGTTTGGGTCTAGCCGAGTGGGTTTGGGTCTAGCCGATTGGGTTGGGTGTAGCCGAGTGGGTTTGGGTCTAGCCGCATGGGTTTGGGTCTAGCCGAGTGGGTTTGGGTCTAGTGGAGTGGGTTTGGGTGCAGCCGAGTGGGTTTGGGACTAGCCGAGTGGGTTTGGGTCTAGCCGAGTGGGTTTGGGTCGAGCCGAGTGGGTTTGGGTCCAGCCGAGTGGGTTTGGGTCTAGCGGAGTGGGTTTGGGTCTAGCCGAGAGTGTTTGGGTCTACCCAAGTGGGTTTTAGTCTAGCCGAGTGGGTTTGGGGCTCGCCGAGTGGATTTGGGTCTAGCCGAATGGGTGTGGGTCTAGCCGAGTGGGTTTGGGTCTAGCCGAGTGGGCTTGGGTCTAGCCGAGTGGGTTTGGGTCTAGCCAATTGGGTTTGGGTCTAGCCGAGTGGGTTTGGGTCTAGCCGAGTGGGTTTGGGTCTAGCCGATTGGGTTGGGTGTAGCCGAGTGGGTTTGGGTCTAGCCGAGTGGGTTTGGGTCTAGCCGAGTGGGGTTGGGTCTAGCGGAGTGGGTTTGGGTCTAGCCGCATGGGTTTGGGTCTAGCCGAGTGGGTTTGGGTCTAGCGGAGTGGGTTTGGGTGCAGCCGAGTGGGTTTGGGTCTAGCCGAGTGGGTTTGGGTCTAGCCGAGTGGGTTTGGGTCGAGCCGAGTGGGTTTGGGTCTAGCCGAGTGGGTTTGGGTCTAGCGGAGTGGGTTTGGGTGTAGCCGAGTGGGTTTGGGTCTAGCCGAGTGGGTTTGGGTCTAGCCGAGTGGGTTTGGGTCTAGCCGAGTGGGTTTGGGTCTAGCCGAGTGGGTTTGGGTCTAGCCGAGTGGGTTTGGGTCTAGCCGAGTGGGTTTGGGTCTAGCCGAGTGGGTTTGGGTCTAGCCGAGTGGGTTTGGGTCGTGCCGAGTGGGTTTGGGTCTAGCCGAGTGGGTTTGGGGCTAGCCGAATGCGTTTGGGTCTAGCCGAGTGGGTTTGGGTCTCGCCGAGTGGGTTTGGGTCTAGCCAAGTGGGTTTGGGTTGAGCCGAGTGGGTTTGGGTCTAGCCTAGTGGGCTTGGGTCTAGCCGAGGGGGTTTGGGTCTAGCCGAGTGGGTTTCGGTATAGCCGAGTGGGTTTGGGTCTAGCCGAGTGGGTGTGGGTCTAGCCGAGTGGGTTTGGGTCTAGCCGAGTGGGTTTGGGTCTAGCCGAGTGGGGTTGGGTCTAGCGGAGTGGGTTTGGGTCTAGCCGCATGGGTTTGGGTCTAGCCGAGTGGGTTTGGGTCTAGTGGAGTGGGTTTGGGTGCAGCCGAGTGGGTTTGGGTCTAGCCGAGTGGGTTTGGGTCTAGCCGAGTGGGTTTGGGTCGAGCCGAGTGGGTTTGGGTCTAGCCGAGTGGGTTTGGGTCTAGCGGAGTGGGTTTGGGTGTAGCCGAGTGGGTTTGGGTGTAGCCGAGTGGGTTTGGGTCTAGCCGAGTGGGTTTGGGTCTAGCCGAGTGGGTTTGGGTCTAGCCGAGTGGGTTTGGGTCTAGCCGAGTGGGTTTGGGTCTAGCCGAGTGGGTTTGGGTCTAGCCGAGTGGGTTTGGGTCTAGCCGAGTGGGTTTGGGTCTAGCCGAGTGGGTTTGGGTCGTGCCGAGTGGGTTTGGGTCTAGCCGAGTGGGTTTGGGGCTAGCCAAATGCGTTTGGGTCTAGCCGAGTGGGTTTGGGTCTCGCCGAGTGGGTTTGGGTCTAGCCAAGTGGGTTTGGGTTGAGCCGAGTGGGTTTGGGTCTAGCCTAGTGGGCTTGGGTCTAGCCGAGGGGATTTGGGTCTAGCGGAGTGGGTTTGGGTCTAGCCGAGTGGGGTTGGGTCTAGCGGAGTGGGATTTGGTCTAGCCGCGTGGGTTTGGGTCTAGCCGAGTGGGTTTGGGTCTAGTGGAGTGGGTTTGGGTCTACCGGAGTGGGTTTGGGTCTAGCCGAGTGGGTTTGGGTCTAGCGGAGTAGGTTTGGGTCTAGCCGAGTGGGTTTGGGTCTAGCCGAGTGGGTTTGAGTCTAGCCGCGTGGGTTTGGGGCTAGCCGAGTGGGTTTGGGTCTAGCTGAGTGGGTTTGGGTCTAGCCGAGTGGGTTTGGGTCTAGCCGAGTGGGTTTGGGACTAGCCGAGTGGGTTTGTGTCTAGCGGAGTGGGTTTGGGTCTAGCCAAGTCCGTTTGGGACTAGCCGAGTGGGTTTGGGACTAGCAGAGTGGGTTTGGGTCTAGCCGAGTGGGTTTGGGTCTAGCCGAGTGGGTTTGGGTCTAGCCGAGTGGGTTTGCGTCTAGCCGAGTGGGTTTTGCTCTAGCCGAGTGGGTTTGGGTCTAGCCGAGTGGGTTTGGGTCTAGCCGAGTGGGTTTGGGTCTAGCCGAGTGGGTTTTGGGTCTAGCGGTGTGGGTTTGGGTCTAGCCGAGTGGGGTTGGGTCTAGCGGACTGGGTTTTGGTCTAGCCGCGTGGGTTTGGGTCTAGCCGAGTGGGTTTGGGTCTAGCCGAGAGTGTTTGGGTCTGAACGAGTGGGTTTGTGTCTCGTCGAGTGGGTTTGCATCTAGCCGAGTGGGTTTGCATCTTGCCGAGTGAGTTTGGGGCTAGCGGAGTGGGTTTGGGTCTAGCGGAGTGGGTTTGGGTCCAACCGAGTGGGTTTGGGCCTCGCCGAGTGTGTTTGGGTCTAGCCAAGGTCGTTTGGGACTAGCCGAGTGGATTTGGGACTAGCGGAGTGGGATTGGGTCTAGCCGAGTGGGTTTGGGTCTAGCCGAGTGGGTTTGGGTCTAGCCGAGTGGGTTCGGGTCTAGCGGAGTGGATTTGGGTCTAGCCGAATGGGTTTGGGTCTAGCCGAGTGGGTTTGGGTCTAGCGGAGTGGATTTGGGTCTAGCCGAGTGGCTTTGCTTCTAGCCGAGTTAGTTTGGGTGTTGCCGAGTTAGTTTGGGTCTAGCCGAGCGGGTTTGGGTCTAGCCGAGTGGGTTTGGGTCTAGCCGAGTGGGTTTGGGTCTAGCCGAGTGGCTTTGCTTCTAGCCGAGTTAGTTTGGGTGTTGCCGAGTTAGTTTGGGTCTAGCCGAGTGGGTTTGTGTCTAGCCGAGTGGGTTTGGGTCTAACGGACTGGGTTTGGGTGTAGCCGAGTGGGTTTGGGTCTAGCCGAGTGGGTTTGGGTCTAGCCGAGTGGGTTTGGGTCTAGCCGAGTGGGTTTGGGTCTAGCCGAGTGGGTTTGGGTCTAGCCAAGTGGGTTTGGGTCTTGCCGAGTGTGTTTGGGTCGTGCCGAGTCGGTTTGGGTCTAGCCGAGTGGGTTTGGGTCTAGCCGAGTGCGTTTGGGTCTAGCCGAGTGGGTTTGGGTCTAGCCGAGTGGGTTTGGGTCTAGCCAAGTGGGTTTGGGTCGAGCCGAGTGGGTTTGGGTCTAGCCCAGTGCGTTTGGGTCTAGCCGAGGGGGTTTGGGTCTAGCCGAGTGGGTTTGGGTCTAGCCGAGTGGGTTTGGGTCGAGCGGAGTGGGTTTGGGTCTAGCGGAGTGGGTTGGGGCTAGCCGAGTGGGTTTGGGTCTAGCAGAGTGGGTTTGGGTCTAGCAGAGTGGGTTTGGGTCTAGCCGAGTGGGTTTGAGTCTAGCCGAGTGGGTTTGGGTCTAGCCGAGTGGGTTTGGGGCTAGCCGAGTGGGTGTGGGTCTAGCCGAGTGGGTGTGGGTCTAGCCGAGTGGGTTTGGGTCTAGCCGAGTGGGTTTGGGTCTAGCGGAGTGGGTTTGGGTCTAGCGGAGTGGGTTTGGGTCTAGCCGATAGGGTTTGGGTCGAGCCGAGTGGGTTTGGGTCTAGCCGAGTGGGTTCGGGTCTAGCCGAGTGGGTTCGGGTCTAGCCGAGTGGGTTTGGGTCTAGCGGAGTGGGTTTGGGTCTAGCCGAGTGGGTTTGGGTCTAGCAGAGTGGGTTTGGGTCTAGCCGAGTGTGTTTGGGTCTAGCCGAGTGGGTTTGAGTCTAGCCGAGTGGGTTTGGGTCTAGCCGAGTGGGTTTGGGTCTAGCCGAGTGGGTGTGGGTCTAGCCGAGTGGGTTTGGGTCTAGCCGAGTGGGTTTGGGTCTAGCCGAGTGGGTTTGGGTCTAGCGGAGTGGGTTTGGGTCTACCGAGTGGGTTTGGGTCTAGCCGATAGGGTTTGGGTCTAGCCGAGTGGGTTTGGGTCTAGCCGAGTTGGTTCGGGTCTAGCGGAGTGGATTTGGGTCTAGCCGAATGGGTTTGGGTCTAGCCGAGTGGGTTTGGGTCTAGCAGAGTGGATTTGGGTCTAGCCGAGTGGCTTTGCTTCTAGCCGAGTTAGTTTGGGTGTTGCCGAGTTAGTTTGGGTCTAGCCGAGCGGGTTTGGGTCTAGCCGAGTGGGTTTGGGTGTAGCCGAGTGGGTTTGGGTCGAGCCGAGTGGGTTTGGGTCCAGCCGAGTGGGTTTGGGTCCAGCCGAGTGGGGTTGTGTCTAGCCGAGTGGGTTTGGGTCTAGCGGAGTGGGTTTGGGTGTAGCCGAGTGGGTTTGGGTCTAGCCGAGTGGGTTTGGGTCTAGCCGAGTGTGTTTGGGTCGAGCCGAGTGGGTATGGGTCTAGCCGAGTGGGTTTCGGTGTAGCCGAGTGGGTTTGGGTCTAGCCGAGTGGGTTTGGGTCGTGCCGAGTCGGTTTGGGTCTAGCCGAGTGGGTTTGGGTCCAGCCGAGTGCGTTTGGGTCTAGCCGAGTGGGTTTGGGTCTAGCCGAGTGGGTTTGGGTCTAGCCAAGTGGGTTTGGGTCGAGCCGAGTGGGTTTGGGTCTAGCCTAGTGCGTTTGGGTCTAGCCGAGGGGGTATGGGTCTAGCCGAGTGGGTTTCGCTCTAGCCGAGTGGGTTTGGGTCTAGCGGAGTGGGTTTGGGTCTACCGAGTGGGTTTGGGTCTAGCCGATAGGGTTTGGGTCTAGCCGAGTGGGTTTGGGTCTAGCCGAGTTGGTTCGGGTCTAGCGGAGTGGATTTGGGTCTAGCCGAATGGGTTTGGGTCTAGCCGAGTGGGTTTGGGTCTAGCAGAGTGGATTTGGGTCTAGCCGAGTGGCTTTGCTTCTAGCCGAGTTAGTTTGGGTGTTGCCGAGTTAGTTTGGGTCTAGCCGAGTGGGTTCGGGTCTAGCCGAGTGGGTTTGGGTCTAGCCGAGTGTGTTTGGGTCTAGCCGAGTGGGTTTGAGTCTAGCCGAGTGGGTTTGGGTCTAGCCGAGTGGGTTTGGGTCTAGCCGAGTGGGTGTGGGTCTAGCCGAGTGGGTTTGGGTCTAGCCGAGTGGGTTTGGGTCTAGCCGAGTGGGTTTGGGTCTAGCGGAGTGGGTTTGGGTCTACCGAGTGGGTTTGGGTCTAGCCGATAGGGTTTGGGTCTAGCCGAGTGGGTTTGGGTCTAGCCGAGTTGGTTCGGGTCTAGCGGAGTGGATTTGGGTCTAGCCGAATGGGTTTGGGTCTAGCCGAGTGGGTTTGGGTCTAGCAGAGTGGATTTGGGTCTAGCCGAGTGGCTTTGCTTCTAGCCGAGTTAGTTTGGGTGTTGCCGAGTTAGTTTGGGTCTAGCCGAGCGGGTTTGGGTCTAGCCGAGTGGGTTTGGGTGTAGCCGAGTGGGTTTGGGTCGAGCCGAGTGGGTTTGGGTCCAGCCGAGTGGGTTTGGGTCCAGCCGAGTGGGGTTGTGTCTAGCCGAGTGGGTTTGGGTCTAGCGGAGTGGGTTTGGGTGTAGCCGAGTGGGTTTGGGTCTAGCCGAGTGGGTTTGGGTCTAGCCGAGTGTGTTTGGGTCGAGCCGAGTGGGTATGGGTCTAGCCGAGTGGGTTTCGGTGTAGCCGAGTGGGTTTGGGTCTAGCCGAGTGGGTTTGGGTCGTGCCGAGTCGGTTTGGGTCTAGCCGAGTGGGTTTGGGTCCAGCCGAGTGCGTTTGGGTCTAGCCGAGTGGGTTTGGGTCTAGCCGAGTGGGTTTGGGTCTAGCCAAGTGGGTTTGGGTCGAGCCGAGTGGGTTTGGGTCTAGCCTAGTGCGTTTGGGTCTAGCCGAGGGGGTATGGGTCTAGCCGAGTGGGTTTCGCTCTAGCCGAGTGGGTTTGGGTCTAGCGGAGTGGGTTTGGATCTAGCGGAGTGGGTTTGGGTCTAGCCGAGTGGGTTTGGGTCTAGCGGAGTGGGTTTGGGTCTAGCCGAGTGGGTTTGGGTCTAGCCGAGTGGGTTTGAGTCTTGCCGAGTGGGTTTGGGTCTAGCCGAGTGGGTTTGGGTCTAGCCGAGTGGGTTTGGGTCTAGCCGAGTGGGTTTGGGTCTAGCCGAGTGGGTTTGGGTCTAGCCGAGTGGGTTTGGGTCTAGCCGAGTGGGTTTGGGTCTAGCCGAGTGGGTTTGAGTCTAGCGGAGTGGATTTGGGTCTAGCCGAATGGGTTTGGGTCTAGCCGAGTGGGTTTGCGTCTAGCGGAGTGGATTTGGGTCTAGCCGAGTGGCTTTGCATCTAGCCAAGTTAGTTTGGGTGTTGCCGAGTTAGTTTGGGTCTAGCCGAGCGGGTTTGGGTCTAGCCGAGTGGGTTTGGGTCTAGCCGAGTGGGTTTGGGTCTAGCCGAGTGGCTTTGCTTCTAGCCGAGTTAGTTTGGGTGTTGCCGAGTTAGTTTGGGTCTAGCCGAGTGGGTTTGTGTCTAGCCGAGTGGGTTTGGGTCTAGCGGACTGGGTTTGGGTGTAGCCGAGTGGGTTTGGGTCTAGCCGAGTGGGTTTGGGTCTAGCCGAGTGGGTTTGGGTCTAGCCGAGTGGGTTTGGGTCTAGCCAAGTGGGTTTGGGTCTTGCCGAGTGGGTTTGTGTCGTGCCGAGTCGGTTTGGGTCTAGCCGAGTGGGTTTGGGTCTAGCCGAGTGCGCTTGGGTCTAGCCGAGTGGGTTTGGGTCTAGCCGAGTGGGTTTGGGTCTAGCCAAGTGGGTTTGGGTCGAGCCGAGTGGGTTTGGGTCTAGCCCAGTGCGTTTGGGTCTAGCCGAGGGGGTTTGGGTCTAGCCGAGTGGGTTTGGGTCTAGCCGAGTGGGTTTGGGTCTAGCGGAGTGGGTTTGGGTCTAGCGGAGTGGGTTTTGGGTCTAGCCGAGTGGGTTTGGGTCTAGCAGAGTGGGTTTGGGTCTAGCCGAGTGTGTTTGGGTCTAGCCGAGTGGGTTCGGGTCTAGCGGAGTGGATTTGGGTCTAGCCGAATGGGTTTGGGTCTAGCCGAGTGGGTTTGGGTCTAGCAGAGTGGATTTGGGTCTAGCCGAGTGGCTTTGCTTCTAGCCAAGTTAGTTTGGGTGTTGCCGAGTTAGTTTGGGTCTAGCCGAGCGGGTTTGGGTCTAGCCGAGTGGGTTTGGGTCTAGCCGAGTGGGTTTGGGTCTAGCCGAGTGGGTTTGGGTCTAGCCGAGTGGGTTTGGGTCTACCCGAGTAGGTTTGGGTCTAGCCGAGTGTGTTTGGGTCTAGCCGAGTGGGTGTGGGTCTTGCCGAGTGGGTGGGTCTAGCCGAGTGGGTTTGGGTCTAGCCGACTGGGTTTGGGTCGAGCCGAGTGGGTTTGGGTCCAGCCGAGTGGGTTTGGGTCCAGCCGAGTGGGTTTGTGTCTAGCCGAGTGGGTTTGGGTCTAGCCGAGTGGGTTTGGGTCTAGCCGGGTGTGTTTGGGTCGAGCCGAGTGGGTATGGGTCTAGCCGAGTGGGTTTCGGTGTAGCCGAGTGGGTTTGGGTCTAGCCGAGTGGGTTTGGGTCGTGCCGAGTCGGTTTGGGTCTAGCCGAGTGGGTTTGGGTCTAGCCGAGTGCGTTTGGGTCTAGCCGAGTGGGTTTGGGTCTAGCCGAGTGGGTTTGGGTCTAGCCAAGTGGGTTTGGGTCGAGCCGAGTGGGTTTGGGTCTAGCCTAGTGCGTTTGGGTCTAGCCGAGGGGGTATGGGTCTAGCCGAGTGGGTTTCGCTCTAGCCGAGTGGGTTTGGGTCTAGCGGAGTGGGTTTGGATCTAGCGGAGTGGGTTTGGGTCTAGCGGAGTGGGTTTGGGTCTAGCGGAGTGGGTTTGGGTCTAGCCGAGTGGGTTTGGGTCTAGCCGAGTGGGTTTGAGTCTAGCCGAGTGGGTTTGGGTCTAGCCGAGTGGGTTTGGGTCTAGCCGAGTGGGTTTGGGTCTAGCCGAGTGGGTTTGGGTCTAGCCGAGTGGGTTTGGGTCTAGCCGAGTGGGTTTGGGTCTAGCCGAGTGGGTTTGGGTCTAGCGGAGTGGATTTGGGTCTAGCCGAATGGGTTTGGGTCTAGCCGAGTGGGTTTGCGTCTAGCGGAGTGGATTTGGGTCGAGCCGAGTGGGTTTGGGTCTAGCCCAGTGCGTTTGGGTCTAGCCGAGGGGGTTTGGGTCTAGCCGAGTGGGTTTGGGTCTAGCCGAGTGGGTTTGGGTCTAGCGGAGTGGGTTTGGGTCTAGCGGAGTGGGTTTTGGGTCTAGCCGAGTGGGTTTGGGTCTAGCAGAGTGGGTTTGGGTCTAGCCGAGTGTGTTTGGGTCTAGCCGAATGGGTTTGATTCTAGCCGAGTGGGTTTGGGTCTAGCCGAGTGGGTTTGGGTCTAGCCGAGTGGGTTTGGGTCTAGCCGAGTGGGTTTGGGTCTAGCCGAGTGGGTTTGGGTCTAGCCGAGTGGGTTTGGGTCTAGCGGAGTGGGTTTGGGTCAACCGAGTGGGTTTGGGTCTAGCCGATAGGGTTTGGGTCTAGCCGAGTGGGTTTGGGTCTAGCCGAGTGGGTTCGGGTCTAGCGGAGTGGATTTGGGTCTAGCCGAATGGGTTTGGGTCTAGCCGAGTGGGTTTGGGTCTAGCAGAGTGGATTTGGGTCTAGCCGAGTGGCTTTGCTTCTAGCCAAGTTAGTTTGGGTGTTGCCGAGTTAGTTTGGGTCTAGCCGAGCGGGTTTGGGTCTAGCCGAGTGGGTTTGGGTCTAGCCGAGTGGGTTTGGGTCTAGCCGAGTGGGTTTGGGCCTAGTCGAGTGTGTTTGGGTCTAGCGGAGTTGGTATGCATCTAGCGGAGTGGGCTTGGGTCTAGCGGCGTGGGTTTGGGTGTAGCCGAGTGGGTTTGGGTCTAGCCGAGTGGGTTTGGGTCTACCCGAGTAGGTTTGGGTCTAGCCGAGTGTGTTTGGGTCTAGCCGAGTGGGTGTGGGTCTTGCCGAGTGGGTGGGTCTAGCCGAGTGGGTTTGGGTCTAGCCGAGTGGGTTTGGGTCTAGCCGACTGGGTTTGGGTCGAGCCGAGTGGGTTTGGGTCCAGCCGAGTGGGTTTGGGTCCAGCCGAGTGGGTTTGTGTCTAGCCGAGTGGGTTTGGGTCTAGCCGAGTGGGTTTGGGTCTAGCCGGGTGTGTTTGGGTCGAGCCGAGTGGGTATGGGTCTAGCCGAGTGGGTTTCGGTGTAGCCGAGTGGGTTTGGGTCTAGCCGAGTGGGTTTGGGTCGTGCCGAGTCGGTTTGGGTCTAGCCGAGTGGGTTTGGGTCTAGCCGAGTGCGTTTGGGTCTAGCCGAGTGGGTTTGGGTCTAGCCGAGTGGGTTTGGGTCTAGCCAAGTGGGTTTGGGTCGAGCCGAGTGGGTTTGGGTCTAGCCTAGTGCGTTTGGGTCTAGCCGAGGGGGTATGGGTCTAGCCGAGTGGGTTTCGCTCTAGCCGAGTGGGTTTGGGTCTAGCGGAGTGGGTTTGGATCTAGCGGAGTGGGTTTGGGTCTAGCGGAGTGGGTTTGGGTCTAGCGGAGTGGGTTTGGGTCTAGCCGAGTGGGTTTGGGTCTAGCCGAGTGGGTTTGAGTCTAGCCGAGTGGGTTTGGGTCTAGCCGAGTGGGTTTGGGTCTAGCCGAGTGGGTTTGGGTCTAGCCGAGTGGGTTTGGGTCTAGCCGAGTGGGTTTGGGTCTAGCCGAGTGGGTTTGGGTCTAGCCGAGTGGGTTTGGGTCTAGCGGAGTGGATTTGGGTCTAGCCGAATGGGTTTGGGTCTAGCCGAGTGGGTTTGCGTCTAGCGGAGTGGATTTGGGTCTAGCCGAGTGGCTTTGCTTCTAGCCAAGTTAGTTTGGGTGTTGCCGAGTTAGTTTGGGTCTAGCCGAGCGGGTTTGGGTCTAGCCGAGTGGGTTTGGGTCTAGCCGAGTGGGTTTGGGTCTAGCCGAGTGGGTTTGGGCCTAGTCGAGTGTGTTTGGGTCTAGCGGAGTTGGTATGTGTCTAGCGGAGTGGGTTTGGGTCTAGCGGAGTGGGTTTGGGTGTAGCCGAGTGGTTTTGGGTCTAGCCGAGTGGGTTTGGGTCTACCTGAGTAGGTTTGGGTCTAGCCGAGTGTGTTTGGGTCTAGCTGAGTGGGTGTGGGTCTTGCCGAGTGGGTGGGTCTAGCCGAGTGGGTTTGGGTCTAGCCGAGTGGGTTTGGGTCTAGCCAAGTGGGTTTGGGTCGAGCCGAGTGGGTTTGGGTCTAGCCCAGTGCGTTTGGGTCTAGCCGAGGGGGTTTGGGTCTAGCCGAGTGGGTTTGGGTCTAGCCGAGTGGGTTTGGGTCGAGCGGAGTGGGTTTGGGTCTAGCGGAGTGGGTTGGGGCTAGCCGAGTGGGTTTGGGTCTAGCAGAGTGGGTTTGGGTCTAGCAGAGTGGGTTTGGGTCTAGCCGAGTGGGTTTGAGTCTAGCCGAGTGGGTTTGGGTCTAGCCGAGTGGGTTTGGGGCTAGCCGAGTGGGTGTGGGTCTAGCCGAGTGGGTGTGGGTCTAGCCGAGTGGGTTTGGGTCTAGCCGAGTGGGTTTGGGTCTAGCGGAGTGGGTTTGGGTCTAGCGGAGTGGGTTTGGGTCTAGCCGATAGGGTTTGGGTCGAGCCGAGTGGGTTTGGGTCTAGCCGAGTGGGTTCGGGTCTAGCCGAGTGGGTTCGGGTCTAGCCGAGTGGGTTTGGGTCTAGCGGAGTGGGTTTGGGTCTAGCCGAGTGGGTTTGGGTCTAGCAGAGTGGGTTTGGGTCTAGCCGAGTGTGTTTGGGTCTAGCCGAGTGGGTTTGAGTCTAGCCGAGTGGGTTTGGGTCTAGCCGAGTGGGTTTGGGTCTAGCCGAGTGGGTGTGGGTCTAGCCGAGTGGGTTTGGGTCTAGCCGAGTGGGTTTGGGTCTAGCCGAGTGGGTTTGGGTCTAGCGGAGTGGGTTTGGGTCTACCGAGTGGGTTTGGGTCTAGCCGATAGGGTTTGGGTCTAGCCGAGTGGGTTTGGGTCTAGCCGAGTTGGTTCGGGTCTAGCGGAGTGGATTTGGGTCTAGCCGAATGGGTTTGGGTCTAGCCGAGTGGGTTTGGGTCTAGCAGAGTGGATTTGGGTCTAGCCGAGTGGCTTTGCTTCTAGCCGAGTTAGTTTGGGTGTTGCCGAGTTAGTTTGGGTCTAGCCGAGCGGGTTTGGGTCTAGCCGAGTGGGTTTGGGTGTAGCCGAGTGGGTTTGGGTCGAGCCGAGTGGGTTTGGGTCCAGCCGAGTGGGTTTGGGTCCAGCCGAGTGGGGTTGTGTCTAGCCGAGTGGGTTTGGGTCTAGCGGAGTGGGTTTGGGTGTAGCCGAGTGGGTTTGGGTCTAGCCGAGTGGGTTTGGGTCTAGCCGAGTGTGTTTGGGTCGAGCCGAGTGGGTATGGGTCTAGCCGAGTGGGTTTCGGTGTAGCCGAGTGGGTTTGGGTCTAGCCGAGTGGGTTTGGGTCGTGCCGAGTCGGTTTGGGTCTAGCCGAGTGGGTTTGGGTCCAGCCGAGTGCGTTTGGGTCTAGCCGAGTGGGTTTGGGTCTAGCCGAGTGGGTTTGGGTCTAGCCAAGTGGGTTTGGGTCGAGCCGAGTGGGTTTGGGTCTAGCCTAGTGCGTTTGGGTCTAGCCGAGGGGGTATGGGTCTAGCCGAGTGGGTTTCGCTCTAGCCGAGTGGGTTTGGGTCTAGCGGAGTGGGTTTGGGTCTACCGAGTGGGTTTGGGTCTAGCCGATAGGGTTTGGGTCTAGCCGAGTGGGTTTGGGTCTAGCCGAGTTGGTTCGGGTCTAGCGGAGTGGATTTGGGTCTAGCCGAATGGGTTTGGGTCTAGCCGAGTGGGTTTGGGTCTAGCAGAGTGGATTTGGGTCTAGCCGAGTGGCTTTGCTTCTAGCCGAGTTAGTTTGGGTGTTGCCGAGTTAGTTTGGGTCTAGCCGAGTGGGTTCGGGTCTAGCCGAGTGGGTTTGGGTCTAGCCGAGTGTGTTTGGGTCTAGCCGAGTGGGTTTGAGTCTAGCCGAGTGGGTTTGGGTCTAGCCGAGTGGGTTTGGGTCTAGCCGAGTGGGTGTGGGTCTAGCCGAGTGGGTTTGGGTCTAGCCGAGTGGGTTTGGGTCTAGCCGAGTGGGTTTGGGTCTAGCGGAGTGGGTTTGGGTCTACCGAGTGGGTTTGGGTCTAGCCGATAGGGTTTGGGTCTAGCCGAGTGGGTTTGGGTCTAGCCGAGTTGGTTCGGGTCTAGCGGAGTGGATTTGGGTCTAGCCGAATGGGTTTGGGTCTAGCCGAGTGGGTTTGGGTCTAGCAGAGTGGATTTGGGTCTAGCCGAGTGGCTTTGCTTCTAGCCGAGTTAGTTTGGGTGTTGCCGAGTTAGTTTGGGTCTAGCCGAGCGGGTTTGGGTCTAGCCGAGTGGGTTTGGGTGTAGCCGAGTGGGTTTGGGTCGAGCCGAGTGGGTTTGGGTCCAGCCGAGTGGGTTTGGGTCCAGCCGAGTGGGGTTGTGTCTAGCCGAGTGGGTTTGGGTCTAGCGGAGTGGGTTTGGGTGTAGCCGAGTGGGTTTGGGTCTAGCCGAGTGGGTTTGGGTCTAGCCGAGTGTGTTTGGGTCGAGCCGAGTGGGTATGGGTCTAGCCGAGTGGGTTTCGGTGTAGCCGAGTGGGTTTGGGTCTAGCCGAGTGGGTTTGGGTCGTGCCGAGTCGGTTTGGGTCTAGCCGAGTGGGTTTGGGTCCAGCCGAGTGCGTTTGGGTCTAGCCGAGTGGGTTTGGGTCTAGCCGAGTGGGTTTGGGTCTAGCCAAGTGGGTTTGGGTCGAGCCGAGTGGGTTTGGGTCTAGCCTAGTGCGTTTGGGTCTAGCCGAGGGGGTATGGGTCTAGCCGAGTGGGTTTCGCTCTAGCCGAGTGGGTTTGGGTCTAGCGGAGTGGGTTTGGATCTAGCGGAGTGGGTTTGGGTCTAGCCGAGTGGGTTTGGGTCTAGCGGAGTGGGTTTGGGTCTAGCCGAGTGGGTTTGGGTCTAGCCGAGTGGGTTTGAGTCTTGCCGAGTGGGTTTGGGTCTAGCCGAGTGGGTTTGGGTCTAGCCGAGTGGGTTTGGGTCTAGCCGAGTGGGTTTGGGTCTAGCCGAGTGGGTTTGGGTCTAGCCGAGTGGGTTTGGGTCTAGCCGAGTGGGTTTGGGTCTAGCCGAGTGGGTTTGAGTCTAGCGGAGTGGATTTGGGTCTAGCCGAATGGGTTTGGGTCTAGCCGAGTGGGTTTGCGTCTAGCGGAGTGGATTTGGGTCTAGCCGAGTGGCTTTGCATCTAGCCAAGTTAGTTTGGGTGTTGCCGAGTTAGTTTGGGTCTAGCCGAGCGGGTTTGGGTCTAGCCGAGTGGGTTTGGGTCTAGCCGAGTGGGTTTGGGTCTAGCCGAGTGGCTTTGCTTCTAGCCGAGTTAGTTTGGGTGTTGCCGAGTTAGTTTGGGTCTAGCCGAGTGGGTTTGTGTCTAGCCGAGTGGGTTTGGGTCTAGCGGACTGGGTTTGGGTGTAGCCGAGTGGGTTTGGGTCTAGCCGAGTGGGTTTGGGTCTAGCCGAGTGGGTTTGGGTCTAGCCGAGTGGGTTTGGGTCTAGCCAAGTGGGTTTGGGTCTTGCCGAGTGGGTTTGTGTCGTGCCGAGTCGGTTTGGGTCTAGCCGAGTGGGTTTGGGTCTAGCCGAGTGCGCTTGGGTCTAGCCGAGTGGGTTTGGGTCTAGCCGAGTGGGTTTGGGTCTAGCCAAGTGGGTTTGGGTCGAGCCGAGTGGGTTTGGGTCTAGCCCAGTGCGTTTGGGTCTAGCCGAGGGGGTTTGGGTCTAGCCGAGTGGGTTTGGGTCTAGCCGAGTGGGTTTGGGTCTAGCGGAGTGGGTTTGGGTCTAGCGGAGTGGGTTTTGGGTCTAGCCGAGTGGGTTTGGGTCTAGCAGAGTGGGTTTGGGTCTAGCCGAGTGTGTTTGGGTCTAGCCGAGTGGGTTCGGGTCTAGCGGAGTGGATTTGGGTCTAGCCGAATGGGTTTGGGTCTAGCCGAGTGGGTTTGGGTCTAGCAGAGTGGATTTGGGTCTAGCCGAGTGGCTTTGCTTCTAGCCAAGTTAGTTTGGGTGTTGCCGAGTTAGTTTGGGTCTAGCCGAGCGGGTTTGGGTCTAGCCGAGTGGGTTTGGGTCTAGCCGAGTGGGTTTGGGTCTAGCCGAGTGGGTTTGGGTCTAGCCGAGTGGGTTTGGGTCTACCCGAGTAGGTTTGGGTCTAGCCGAGTGTGTTTGGGTCTAGCCGAGTGGGTGTGGGTCTTGCCGAGTGGGTGGGTCTAGCCGAGTGGGTTTGGGTCTAGCCGAGTGGGTTTGGGTCTAGCCGACTGGGTTTGGGTCGAGCCGAGTGGGTTTGGGTCCAGCCGAGTGGGTTTGGGTCCAGCCGAGTGGGTTTGTGTCTAGCCGAGTGGGTTTGGGTCTAGCCGAGTGGGTTTGGGTCTAGCCGGGTGTGTTTGGGTCGAGCCGAGTGGGTATGGGTCTAGCCGAGTGGGTTTCGGTGTAGCCGAGTGGGTTTGGGTCTAGCCGAGTGGGTTTGGGTCGTGCCGAGTCGGTTTGGGTCTAGCCGAGTGGGTTTGGGTCTAGCCGAGTGCGTTTGGGTCTAGCCGAGTGGGTTTGGGTCTAGCCGAGTGGGTTTGGGTCTAGCCAAGTGGGTTTGGGTCGAGCCGAGTGGGTTTGGGTCTAGCCTAGTGCGTTTGGGTCTAGCCGAGGGGGTATGGGTCTAGCCGAGTGGGTTTCGCTCTAGCCGAGTGGGTTTGGGTCTAGCGGAGTGGGTTTGGATCTAGCGGAGTGGGTTTGGGTCTAGCGGAGTGGGTTTGGGTCTAGCGGAGTGGGTTTGGGTCTAGCCGAGTGGGTTTGGGTCTAGCCGAGTGGGTTTGAGTCTAGCCGAGTGGGTTTGGGTCTAGCCGAGTGGGTTTGGGTCTAGCCGAGTGGGTTTGGGTCTAGCCGAGTGGGTTTGGGTCTAGCCGAGTGGGTTTGGGTCTAGCCGAGTGGGTTTGGGTCTAGCCGAGTGGGTTTGGGTCTAGCGGAGTGGATTTGGGTCTAGCCGAATGGGTTTGGGTCTAGCCGAGTGGGTTTGCGTCTAGCGGAGTGGATTTGGGTCGAGCCGAGTGGGTTTGGGTCTAGCCCAGTGCGTTTGGGTCTAGCCGAGGGGGTTTGGGTCTAGCCGAGTGGGTTTGGGTCTAGCCGAGTGGGTTTGGGTCTAGCGGAGTGGGTTTGGGTCTAGCGGAGTGGGTTTTGGGTCTAGCCGAGTGGGTTTGGGTCTAGCAGAGTGGGTTTGGGTCTAGCCGAGTGTGTTTGGGTCTAGCCGAATGGGTTTGATTCTAGCCGAGTGGGTTTGGGTCTAGCCGAGTGGGTTTGGGTCTAGCCGAGTGGGTTTGGGTCTAGCCGAGTGGGTTTGGGTCTAGCCGAGTGGGTTTGGGTCTAGCCGAGTGGGTTTGGGTCTAGCGGAGTGGGTTTGGGTCAACCGAGTGGGTTTGGGTCTAGCCGATAGGGTTTGGGTCTAGCCGAGTGGGTTTGGGTCTAGCCGAGTGGGTTCGGGTCTAGCGGAGTGGATTTGGGTCTAGCCGAATGGGTTTGGGTCTAGCCGAGTGGGTTTGGGTCTAGCAGAGTGGATTTGGGTCTAGCCGAGTGGCTTTGCTTCTAGCCAAGTTAGTTTGGGTGTTGCCGAGTTAGTTTGGGTCTAGCCGAGCGGGTTTGGGTCTAGCCGAGTGGGTTTGGGTCTAGCCGAGTGGGTTTGGGTCTAGCCGAGTGGGTTTGGGCCTAGTCGAGTGTGTTTGGGTCTAGCGGAGTTGGTATGCATCTAGCGGAGTGGGCTTGGGTCTAGCGGCGTGGGTTTGGGTGTAGCCGAGTGGGTTTGGGTCTAGCCGAGTGGGTTTGGGTCTACCCGAGTAGGTTTGGGTCTAGCCGAGTGTGTTTGGGTCTAGCCGAGTGGGTGTGGGTCTTGCCGAGTGGGTGCGTCTAGCCGAGTGGGTTTGGGTCTAGCCGAGTGGGTTTGGGTCTAGCCGACTGGGTTTGGGTCGAGCCGAGTGGGTTTGGGTCCAGCCGAGTGGGTTTGGGTCCAGCCGAGTGGGTTTGTGTCTAGCCGAGTGGGTTTGGGTCTAGCCGAGTGGGTTTGGGTCTAGCCGGGTGTGTTTGGGTCGAGCCGAGTGGGTATGGGTCTAGCCGAGTGGGTTTCGGTGTAGCCGAGTGGGTTTGGGTCTAGCCGAGTGGGTTTGGGTCGTGCCGAGTCGGTTTGGGTCTAGCCGAGTGGGTTTGGGTCTAGCCGAGTGCGTTTGGGTCTAGCCGAGTGGGTTTGGGTCTAGCCGAGTGGGTTTGGGTCTAGCCAAGTGGGTTTGGGTCGAGCCGAGTGGGTTTGGGTCTAGCCTAGTGCGTTTGGGTCTAGCCGAGGGGGTATGGGTCTAGCCGAGTGGGTTTCGCTCTAGCCGAGTGGGTTTGGGTCTAGCGGAGTGGGTTTGGATCTAGCGGAGTGGGTTTGGGTCTAGCGGAGTGGGTTTGGGTCTAGCGGAGTGGGTTTGGGTCTAGCCGAGTGGGTTTGGGTCTAGCCGAGTGGGTTTGAGTCTAGCCGAGTGGGTTTGGGTCTAGCCGAGTGGGTTTGGGTCTAGCCGAGTGGGTTTGGGTCTAGCCGAGTGGGTTTGGGTCTAGCCGAGTGGGTTTGGGTCTAGCCGAGTGGGTTTGGGTCTAGCCGAGTGGGTTTGGGTCTAGCGGAGTGGATTTGGGTCTAGCCGAATGGGTTTGGGTCTAGCCGAGTGGGTTTGCGTCTAGCGGAGTGGATTTGGGTCTAGCCGAGTGGCTTTGCTTCTAGCCAAGTTAGTTTGGGTGTTGCCGAGTTAGTTTGGGTCTAGCCGAGCGGGTTTGGGTCTAGCCGAGTGGGTTTGGGTCTAGCCGAGTGGGTTTGGGTCTAGCCGAGTGGGTTTGGGCCTAGTCGAGTGTGTTTGGGTCTAGCGGAGTTGGTATGTGTCTAGCGGAGTGGGTTTGGGTGTAGCCGAGTGGTTTTGGGTCTAGCCGAGTGGGTTTGGGTCTACCTGAGTAGGTTTGGGTCTAGCCGAGTGTGTTTGGGTCTAGCTGAGTGGGTGTGGGTCTTGCCGAGTGGGTGGGTCTAGCCGAGTGGGTTTGGGTCTAGCCGAGTGGGTTTGGGTCTAGCCGAGTGGGTTTGGGTCAAGCCGAGTGGGTTTGGGTCCAGTGGAGTGGGTTTGGGTGCAGCCGAGTGGGTTTGGGTCTAGCCGAGTGGGTTTGGGTCTAGCCGAGTGGGTTTGGGTCGAGCCGAGTGGGTATGGGTCTAGCCGAGTGGGTTTCGGTGTAGCCGAGTGGGTTTGGGTCTAGCCGAGTGGGTTTGGGTCGTGCCGAGTCGGTTTGGGTCTAGCCGAGTGGGTTTGGGTCTAGCCGAGTGTGTTTAGGTCTAGCCGAGTGGGTTTGGGTCTAGCCGAGTGGGTTTGGGTCTAGCCAAGTGGGTTTGGGTCGAGCCGAGTGGGTTTGGGTCTAGCCTAGTGCGTTTGGGTCTAGCCGAGGGGGTATGGGTCTAGCCGAGTGGGTTTCGGTCTAGCCGAGTGGGTTTGGGTCGAGCGGAGTGGGTTTGGGTCTAGCGGAGTGGGTTTGGGTCTAGCCGAGTGGGTTTGGGTCTAGCGGAGTGGGTTTGGGTCTAGCCGAGTGGGTTTGTGTCCAGCCGAGTGGGTTTGGGTCTAGCCGATAGGGTTTGGGTCTAGCCGAGTGGGTTTGGGTCTAGCCGAGTGGGTTTGGGTCTAGCGGAGTGGATTTGGGTCTAGCCGAATGGGTTTGGGTCTAGCCGAGTGGGTTTGGGTCTAGCAGAATGGATTTGGGTCTAGCCGAGTGGCTTTGCTTCTAGCCGAGTTAGTTTGGGTGTTGCCGAGTTAGTTTGGGTCTAGCCGAGCGGGTTTGGGTCTAGCCGAGTGGGTTCGGGTCGAGCCGAGTGGGTTTGGGTCTAGCCGAGTGGGTTTGGGCCTAGTCGAGTGTGTTTGGGTCCAGCGGAGTCGGTATGCGTCTAGCGGAGTGGGTTTGGGTCTAGCGGAGTGGGTTTGGGTGTAGTCGAGTGGGTTTGCGTCTAGCCGAGTGGGTTTGGGTCTACCCGAGTAGGTTTGGGTCTAACCGAGTGTGTTTGGGTCTAGCCGAGTGGGTGTGGGTCTTGCCGAGTGGGTGGGTCTTGCCGAGTGGGTTTGGGTCTAGCCGAGTGGGTTTGGGTCTAGCCGAGTGGGTTTGGGTCGAGCCGAGTGGGTTTGGGTACAGTGGAGTGGGTTTGGGTGCAGCCGAGTGGGTTTGGGTCTAGCCGAGTGGGTTTGGGTCTAGCCGAGTGGGTTTGGGTCCAGCCGAGTGGGTTTGTGTGTAGCCGAGTGGGTTTGGGTCTAGCGGAGTGGGTTTGGGTGTAGCCGAGTGGGTTTGGGTCTAGCGGAGTGGGTTTGGGTCTAGCCGAGTGGGTTTGAGTCTAGCCGAGTGGGTTTGGGTCTAGCCGAGTGGGATTGGGTCTAGCCGAGTGGGTTTGGATCTAGCCGAGTGGGTTTGGGTCTAGCGGAGTGGGTTTGGGTGTAGCCGAGTGGGTTTGGGTCTAGCCGAGTGTGTTTGGGTCTAGCCGAGTGGGTTTGGGTCCAGCCGAGTGGGTTTGTGTCTAGCCCAGTGGGTTTGGGTCTAGCCGATAGGGTTTGGGTCTAGCCGAGTGGGTTTGGGTCTAGCCGAGTGGGTTTGGGTCTAGCGGAGTGGATTTGGGTCTAGCCGAATGGGTTTGGGTCTAGCCGAGTGGGTTTGGGTCTAGCGGAGTGGATTTGGGTCTAGCCGAGTGGCTTTGCTTCTAGCCAAGTTAGTTTGGGTGTTGCCGAGTTAGTTTGCGTCTAGCCGAGCGGGATTGGGTCTAGCCGAGTGGGTTTGGGTCTAGCCGAGTGGGTTTGCGTCTAGCCGAGCGGGTTTGAGTCTAGCCGAGTGGGTTTGGGTCTAGCCGAGTGGGTTTGGGTCTAGCCGATTGGGTTTGGGTCTAGCCGATTGGGTTTGGGTCTAGCCGAGTGGTTTTTGGTCTAGCCAAGTGGGTTTGGGTCTAGCCGAGTGGGTTTGGTTTGTGCCGAGTGGGTTTGGGTCTAGCCGAGTGGGTTTGGGTCTAGCCGAGTGCGTTTGGGTCTAGCCAAGTGGGTTTAGGTCTAGCCGCGTGGGTTTGGGTCAAGCCAAGTGGGTTTTGGTCGAGCCGAGTGGGTTTGGGTCTAGCCTAGTGCGTTTGGGTCTAGCCGAGGGGGTTTGGGTCTAGCGGAGTGGGTTTGGGTGTAGCCGAGTGGGTTTGGGTCTAGCCGAGTGTGTTTGGGTCTAGCCGAGTGGGTTTGGGTCCAGCCGAGTGGGTTTGTGTCTAGCCCAGTGGGTTTGGGTCTAGCCGATAGGGTTTGGGTCTAGCCGAGTGGGTTTGGGTCTAGCCGAGTGGGTTTGGGTCTAGCGGAGTGGATTTGGGTCTAGCCGAATGGGTTTGGGTCTAGCCGAGTGGGTTTGGGTCTAGCGGAGTGGATTTGGGTCTAGCCGAGTGGCTTTGCTTCTAGCCAAGTTAGTTTGGGTGTTGCCGAGTTAGTTTGGGTCTAGCCGAGCGGGATTGGGTCTAGCCGAGTGGGTTTGGGTCTAGCCGAGTGGGTTTGCGTCTAGCCGAGCGGGTTTGAGTCTAGCCGAGTGGGTTTGGGTCTAGCCGAGTGGGTTTGGGTCTAGCCGATTGGGTTTGGGTCTAGCCGATTGGGTTTGGGTCTAGACGAGTGGTTTTTGGTCTAGCCAAGTGGGTTTGGGTCTAGCCGAGTGGGTTTGGTTTGTGCCGAGTGGGTTTGGGTCTAGCCGAGTGGGTTTGGGTCTAGCCGAGTGCGTTTGGGTCTAGCCAAGTGGGTTTTGGTCGAGCCGAGTGGGTTTGGGTCTAGCCTAGTGCGTTTGGGTCTAGCCGAGGGGGTTTGGGTCTAGCCGAGTGGGTTTCGGTCTAGCCGAGTGGGTTTGGGTCTAGCGGAGTGGGTTTGGGTCTAGCGGAGTGGGTTTGGGTCTAGCCGAGTGGGTTTGGGTCTAGCGGAGTGGGTTTGGGTCTAGCCGAGTGGGTTTGGGTCTAGCCGAGTGGGTTTGAGTCTAGCCGAGTGGGTTTGGGTCTAGCCGAGTGGGTTTGGGTCTAGCCGAGTGGGTTTGGGTCTGGCCTAGTGGGTTTGGGTCTAGCCGAGTGGGTTTGGGTCTAGCCAAGTGGGTTTGGGTCTAGCCGAGTGGGTTTGTGTCTAGCCGAGTGGCTTTGGGTCTAGCCGATAGGGTTTGGGTCTAGCCGAGTGGGTTTGGGTCTAGCCGAGTGGGTTTGGGTCTTGCGGAGTGGATTTGGGTCGAGCCGAATGGGTGTGGGTCTAGCCGAGTGGGTTTGGGTCTACCCGAGTAGGTTTGGGTCTAGCCGAATGTGTTCGGGTCTAGCCGAGTGGGTGTGGGTCTTGCCGAGTGGGTGGGTCTAGCCGAGTGGGTTTGGGTCTAGCCGAGTGGGTTTGGGTCTAGCCGAGTGGGTTTGGGTCGAGCCGAGTGGGTTTGGGTCCAGTGGAGTGGGTTTGGGTGCAGCCGTGTGGGTTTGGGTCTAGCCGAGTGGGTTTGGGTCCAGCCGAGTGGGTTTGTGTCTCGCCGAGTGGGTTTGGGTCTAGCGGAGAGGGTTTGGTGTAGCCGAGTGTGTTTGGGTCTAGCCGAGTGTGTTTGAGTCTAGCCGAGTGGGTTAGGGTCTAGCCGAGTGCTTTTGGGTCTAGTCGAGTGGGTTTCGGTCTAGCCCAGTGGGTTTGGGTCTAGCGGAGTGGGTTTGAGTCTAGCGGAGTGGATTTGGGTCTAGCCGAGTGGCTTTGCTTCTAGCCGAGTTAGTTTGGGTGTTGCCGAGTTAGTTTGGGTCTAGCCGAGCGGGTTTGGGTCTAGCCGAGTGGGTTTGTGTCTAGCCGAGTGGGTTTGGGTCTAGCCGAGTGGGTTTGGGTCTAGCCGAGTGGGTTTGGGTCTAGCCGAGTGGGTTTGGGTCTAGCCGAGTGGGTTTGTGTCTAGCCGAGTGGGTTTGGGTCTAGTGGAGTGGGTTTGGGTCTAGCCGAGTGGGTTTCGGTCTAGCCGAGTGGTATTGGATCTAGCCGAGTGGTTTTGGGTCTAGCCGAGTGTTTTTGGGTCTAGCCGAGTGGGTTTGGGGCCAGCCGAGTGGGTTTGGGTCCAGCCGAGTGTGTTTGGGTCCGGCCGAGTGTGTTTGGGTCCGGCCGAGTGGGTTTGGTTCTAGCTGAGTGGGTTTGGGTCTAGCCGAGTGGGTTTGGGTCTAGCCGAGTGGGTTTGGGTCTCGCCGAGTGTGTTTGGGTCTAGCCGAGTGGGTTTGGGTCTAGCCGAGTGGGTTTGGGTCCAGCCGAGTGGGTTTGGGTCTAGCCGAGTGGGTTTGGGACTAGCCGAGTGGCTTTGGGTCTAGCCGAATGGGTTTGGGTCTAGCCGAATGGGTTTGGGTTTAGCCGAGTGGATTTGGGTCTAGCCGAATGGGTTTGGGTCTAGCCGAGTGGGTTTGGGTCTAGCCGAGTGGGTTTGTGTCTAGCCGAGTGGGTTTGGGTCTAGCCGAGAAGGTTTGGGTCTAGCCAAGTGGGTTTGGGTCTAGCCGAGTAGGTTTGGGTCTAGCCGAGTGGGTTTGGGTCTAGCCGAGTGGGTTTGGGTCTAGCCGAGTGGGATTGAGTCTAGCCGAGTGAGTTTGAGTCTAGCCGAGTGGGTTTGGGTCTAGCCGAGTGGGTTTGGGTCGAGCCGAGTGGGTTTGGGTCTAGCCGAGTGGGTTTAGGTCTAGCCGAGTGGGTTTGGGTCTAGCCGAGTGGGTTTGGGTCTAGCCGAGTGGGTTTGGGTCTAGCCGAGTGGGTTTGGGTCTAGCCGAGTGGGTTTGGGTCTAGCCTAGTGGGTTTGGGTCTAGCCGAGTGGGTTTGGGACTAGCAGAGTGGGTTTGGGTCTAGCCGAGTGGGTTTGGGTCGAGCCGAGTGAGTTTGGGTCTAGCCGAGTGGGTTTGGGTCTAGCCGAGTGGGTTTGGGTCTAGCCGAGTGGGTTTGTGTCTAGCCGAGTGGGTTTAGGTCTCGTGGAGTGGGTTTGGGTCTAGCCGAGTGGTATTGGATCTAGCCGAGTGGTTTTGGGTCTAGCCGAGTGGGTTTGGGTCTAGCCGAGTGGGTTTGGGTCTAGCCGAGTGGGTTTGGGTCTAGCCGAGTGGGTTTGTGTCTAGCCGAGTGGGTTTGGGTCTAGCCGAGTGGGTTTGGGTCTAGCCGAGTGGGTTTGGGTCGAGCAGAGTGGGTTTGGGTCTAGCCGAATGGGTTTGGGTCTAGCCGAGAGGGTTTGGGTCTAGCCGAGTGGGTTTGGGTCTAGCCGAGTGGGCTTGTGTCTAGCCGAGTGGGTTTGGGTCTAGCCGAGTGGGTTTGGGACTAGCCGAGTGGGTTTGGGTCTAGCCGAGTGGGTTTGGGTCGAGCCGAGTGAGTTTGGGTCTAGCCGAGTGGGTTTGGGTCTAGCAGAGTGGGTTTGGGTCTAGCCGAGTGGGTTTGTGTCTAGCCGAGTGGGTTTAGGTCTAGTGGAGTGGGTTTGGGTCTAGCCGCGTGGGTTTAGGTCTAGCCGAGTGGTATTGGATCTAGCCGAGTGGTATTGGATCTAGCCGAGTGGTTTTGGGTCTAGCCGAGTGGGTTTGGGTCTAGCCGAGTGGGTTTGGGTCTAGCCGAGTGGGTATGGGTCTAGCCGAGTGGGTTTGGGTCGAGCCGAGTGGGTTTGGGTCTAGCCGAGTGGGTTTGTGTCTAGCCGAGTGGGTTTGTGTCTAGCCGAGTGGGTTTGGGTCTAGCCGAGTGGGTTTGGGTCTAGCCGAGTGGGTTTGGGTCTAGCAGAGTGGGTTTGGGTCTGGCCGAGTGGGTTTGTGTCTAGCCGAGTGGGTTTGGGTCTAGCCGAGTGGGTTTGGGTCTAGCCGAGTGGGTTTGTGTCTAGCCGAGTGGGTTTGTGTCTAGCCGAGTGGGTTTGGGTCTAGCCGAGTGGGTTTGGGTCTAGCAGAGTGGGTTTGGGTCTAGCCGAGTGGGTTTGTGTCTAGCCGAGTGGGTTTGGGTCTAGCCGAGTGGGTTTGGGTCTAGCCGAGTGGGTTTGGGTCTAGCGGAGTGGGTTTGGGTCTAGCCGAGTGGGTTTGGGTCTAGCCGAGTGGGTTTGGGTCTAGCCGAGTGGGTTTGGGTCTAGCAGAGTGGGTTTGGGTCTAGCCGAGTGGGTTTGGGTCTAGCCGAGTGGGTTTGGGTCTAGCCGAATGGGTTTGGGTCTAGCCGAGTGGGTTTGGGTCTAGCCGAGTGGGTTTGGGTCTAGCAGAGTGGGTTTGGGTCTAGCGGAGTGGGTTTGGGTCTAGCGGAGTGGGTTTGGGTCTGGCCGAATGGGTTTGGGTCTAGCCGAGTGGGTTTGGGTCTAGCCGAGTGGGTTTGGGTCTAGCCGAGTGGGTTTGGGTCTGGCCGAGTGGGTTTGGGTCTAGCCGAGTGGGTTTGGGTCTAGCCGAGTGGGTTTGTGTCTAGCCGAGTGGGTTTGGGTCTAGCCGAGTGGGTTTAGGTCTAGCCGAGTGGGTTTGTGACTAGCCGAGTGGGTTTGGGTCTAGCCGAGTGGGTTTGGGTCTAGCCGAGTGGGTTTGGGTCTAGCCGAGTGGGTTTGGGTCTAGCAGAGTGGGTTTGGGTCTAGCCGAGTGGGTTTGGGTCTAGCCGAGTGGGTTTGGGTCTAGCCGATTGGATTTGGGTCTAGCCGAGTGGGTTTGGGTTTAGTCGAGTGGGTTTGTGTCTAGCCGAGTGCGTTTGGGTCTAGCGGAGTCGGTTTGGGTCTAGCAGAGTGATTTTGGGTCTATCCGAGAGGGTTTGGGTCTGGCCGAGTGGGTTTGGGCTAGCTGAGTGGGTTTGGGTCCAGCCGAGTGGTTTTGGGTCTAGCCGAGTGGGTTTGGGTCTAGCCGAGTCTGTTTGGGTCTTGCCGAGTGGGTTGGGGTCTAGCCAAGTGGGTTTGGGTCCAGCCGAGTGGGTTTGGGTCTAGCCGAGTCTGTTTGGGTCTAGCCGAGTGGGTTTGGGACTCGCCGAGTATGTTTGGGTCTAGCCGAGTGGGTTTGGTTCTAGCCAAGTGGGTTTGTGTCTAGCCGAGTGGGTTTGGGTCTAGCCGAGTGGGTTTGGGTCTAGCCGAGTGGGTTTGGGTCGAGCGGAGTGGGTTTGGGTCTAGCCGAATGGGTTTGGGTCTAGCCGAGAGGGTTTGGGTCTAGCCGAGTGGGTTTGGGTCTAGCCGAGTGGGCTTGTGTCTAGCCGAGTGGGTTTGGGTCTAGCCGAGTGGGTTTGGGACTAGCCGAGTGGGTTTGGGTCTAGCCGAGTGGGTTTGGGTCGAGCCGAGTGAGTTTGGGTCTAGCCGAGTGGGTTTGGGTCTAGCAGAGTGGGTTTGGGTCTAGCCGAGTGGGTTTGTGTCTAGCCGAGTGGGTTTAGGTCTAGTGGAGTGGGTTTGGGTCTAGCCGCGTGGGTTTAGGTCTAGCCGAGTGGTATTGGATCTAGCCGAGTGGTTTTGGGTCTAGCCGAGTGGGTTTGGGTCTAGCCGAGTGGGTTTGGGTCTAGCCGAGTGGGTATGGGTCTAGCCGAGTGGGTTTGGGTCGAGCCGAGTGGGTTTGGGTCTAGCGGAGTGGGTTTGTGTCTAGCCGAGTGGGTTTGGGTCTAGCCGAGTGGGTTTGGGTCTAGCCGAGTGGGTTTGGGTCTAGCAGAGTGGGTTTGGGTCTAGCCGAGTGGGTTTGTGTCTAGCCGAGTGGGTTTGGGTCTAGCCGAGTGGGTTTGGGTCTAGCCGAGTGGGTTTGTGTCTAGCCGAGTGGGTTTGGGTCTAGCCGAGTGGGTTTGGGTCTAGCCGAGTGGGTTTGGGTCTAGCAGAGTGGGTTTGGGTCTAGCCGAGTGGGTTTGTGTCTAGCCGAGTGGGTTTGGGTCTAGCCGAGTGGGTTTGGGTCTAGCCGAGTGGGTTTGGGTCTAGCGGAGTGGGTTTGGGTCTAGCCGAGTGGGTTTGGGTCTAGCCGAGTGGGTTTGGGTCTAGCCGAGTGGGTTTGGGTCTAGCAGAGTGGGTTTGGGTCTAGCCGAGTGGGTTTGGGTCTAGCCGAGTGGGTTTGGGTCTAGCTGAATGGGTTTGGGTCTAGCCGAGTGGGTTTGGGTCTAGCCGAGTGGGTTTGGGTCTAGCAGAGTGGGTTTGGGTCTAGCGGAGTGGGTTTGGGTCTAGCGGAGTGGGTTTGGGTCTGGCCGAATGGGTTTGGGTCTAGCCGAGTGGGTTTGGGTCTAGCCGAGTGGGTTTGGGTCTAGCCGAGTGGGTTTGGGTCTGGCCGAGTGGGTTTGGGTCTAGCCGAGTGGGTTTGGGTCTAGCCGAGTGGGTTTGTGTCTAGCCGAGTGGGTTTGGGTCTAGCCGAGTGGGTTTAGGTCTAGCCGAGTGGGTTTGTGACTAGCCGAGTGGGTTTGGGTCTAGCCGAGTGGGTTTGGGTCTAGCCGAGTGGGTTTGGGTCTAGCCGAGTGGGTTTGGGTCTAGCAGAGTGGGTTTGGGTCTAGCCGAGTGGGTTTGGGTCTAGCCGAGTGGGTTTGGGTCTAGCCGATTGGATTTGGGTCTAGCCGAGTGGGTTTGGGTTTAGTCGAGTGGGTTTGTGTCTAGCCGAGTGCGTTTGGGTCTAGCGGAGTCGGTTTGGGTCTAGCAGAGTGGGTTTGGGTCTATCCGAGAGGGTTTGGGTCTGGCCGAGTGGGTTTGGGCTAGCTGAGTGGGTTTGGGTCCAGCCGAGTGGTTTTGGGTCTAGCCGAGTGGGTTTGGGTCTAGCCGAGTCTGTTTGGGTCTTGCCGAGTGGGTTGGGGTCTAGCCAAGTGGGTTTGGGTCTAGCCGCGTGGGTTTGGGTCTAGCCGAGTCTGTTTGGGTCTAGCCGAGTGGGTTTGGGTCTAGCCGAGTGGGTTTGGGTCCAGCGGAGTGGGTTTGGGTCCAGCCGAGTGGGTTTAGGTCTAGCCGAGTGGTATTGGATCTAGCCGAGTGGTGTTGGGTCTAGCCGAGTGGGTTTGGGTCTAGCCGAGTGGGTTTGGATCTAGCCGAGTGGGTATGGGTCTAGCCGAGTGGGTTTGGGTCGAGCCGAGTGGGTTTGGGTCTAGCCGAGTGGGTTTGGGTCTAGCCGAGTGGGTTTGTGTCTAGCCGAGTGCGTTTGGGTCTAGCCGAGTGGGTTTGGGTCTAGCCGAGTGGGTTTGGGTCTAGCAGAGTGGGTTTGGGTCTAGCCGAGTGGGTTTGTGTCTAGCCGAGTTGGTTTGGGTCTAGCCGAGTGGGTTTGGGTCTAGCCGAGTGGGTTTGTGTCTAGCCGAGTGGGTTTGGGTCTAGCCGAGTGGGTTTGGGTCTAGCCGGGTGGGTTTGGGTCTAGCAGAGTGGGTTTGGGTCTGGCCGAGTGGGTTTGTGTCTAGCCGAGTGGGTTTGGGTCTAGCCGAGTGGGTTTGGGTCTAGCCGAGTGGGTTTGGGTCTTGCGGAGTGGGTTTGGGTCTAGCCGAGTGGGTTTGGGTCTAGCCGAGTGGGTTTGGGTCTAGCCGCTTGGGTTTGGGTCTAGCAGAGTGGGTTTGGGTCTAGCCGAGTGGGTTTGGGTCTAGCCTAGTGGGTTTGGGTCTAGCCGAGTGCGTTTGGGTCTAGCCGAGTGGGTTTGGGATTAGCGGAGTGGGTTTGGGTCTAGCTGAATGGGTTTGGGTCTAGCCGAGTGGGTTCGGGTCCAGCCGAGTGGGTTTGGGTCTAGCAGAGTGGGTTTGGGTCTAGCGGAGTGGGTTTGGGTCTAGCGGAGTGGGTTTGGGTCTGGCCGAATGGGTTTGGGTCTAGCCGAGTGGGTTTGGGTCTAGCCGAGTGGGTTTGGGTCTAGCCGAGTGGGTTTGGGTCTAGCCGAGTGGGTTTGGGTCTAGCCGAGTGGGTTTGGGTCTAGCCGAGTGGGTTTGTGTCTAGCCGAGTGGGATTGGGTCTAGCCGAGTGGGTTTGGGTCTAGCCGAGTGGGTTTGTGACTAGCCGAGTGGGTTTGGGTCTAGCCGAGTGGGTTTGGGTCTAGCCGAGTGGGTTTGGGTCTAGCCGAGTGGGTTTGGGTCTAGCAGAGTGGGTTTGGGTCTAGCCGAGTGGGTTTGGGTCTAGCCGAGTGGGTTTGGGTCTAGCCGATTGGATTTGGGTCTAGCCGAGTGGGTTTGGGTTTAGTCGAGTGGGTTTGTGTCTAGCCGAGTGCGTTTGGGTCTAGCGGAGTCGGTTTGGGTCTAGCAGAGTGGGTTTGGGTCAATCCGAGAGGGTTTGGGTCTAGCCGAGTGGGTTTGGGCTAGCTGAGTGGGTTTGGGTCCAGCCGAGTGGTTTTGGGTCTAGCCGAGTGGGTTTGGGTCTAGCCGAGTCTGTTTGGGTCTTGCCGAGTGGGTTGGGGCTAGCCAAGTGGGTTTGGGTCTAGCCGCGTGGGTTTGGGTCTAGCCGAGTCTGTTTGGGTCTAGCCGAGTGGGTTTGGGTCTAGCCGAGTGGGTTTGGGTCCAGCGGAGTGGGTTTGGGTCCAGCCGAGTGGGTTTAGGTCTAGCCGAGTGGTATTGGATCTAGCCGAGTGGTGTTGGGTCTAGCCGAGTGGGTTTGGGTCTAGCCGAGTGGGTTTGGATCTAGCCGAGTGGGTATGGGTCTAGCCGAGTGGGTTTGGGTCGAGCCGAGTGGGTTTGGGTCTAGCCGAGTGGGTTTGGGTCTAGCCGAGTGGGTTTGTGTCTAGCCGAGTGCGTTTGGGTCTAGCCGAGTGGGTTTGGGTCTAGCCGAGTGGGTTTGGGTCTAGCAGAGTGGGTTTGGGTCTAGCCGAGTGGGTTTGTGTCTAGCCGAGTTGGTTTGGGTCTAGCCGAGTGGGTTTGGGTCTAGCCGAGTGGGTTTGTGTCTAGCCGAGTGGGTTTGGGTCTAGCCGAGTGGGTTTGGGTCTAGCCGGGTGGGTTTGGGTCTAGCAGAGTGGGTTTGGGTCTGGCCGAGTGGGTTTGTGTCTAGCCGAGTGGGTTTGGGTCTAGCCGAGTGGGTTTGGGTCTAGCCGAGTGGGTTTGGGTCTTGCGGAGTGGGTTTGGGTCTAGCCGAGTGGGTTTGGGTCTAGCCGAGTGGGTTTGGGTCTAGCCGCTTGGGTTTGGGTCTAGCAGAGTGGGTTTGGGTCTAGCCGAGTGGGTTTGGGTCTAGCCTAGTGGGTTTGGGTCTAGCCGAGTGCGTTTGGGTCTAGCCGAGTGGGTTTGGGATTAGCGGAGTGGGTTTGGGTCTAGCTGAATGGGTTTGGGTCTAGCCGAGTGGGTTCGGGTCCAGCCGAGTGGGTTTGGGTCTAGCAGAGTGGGTTTGGGTCTAGCGGAGTGGGTTTGGGTCTAGCGGAGTGGGTTTGGGTCTGGCCGAATGGGTTTGGGTCTAGCCGAGTGGGTTTGGGTCTAGCCAAGTGGGTTTGGGTCTAGCCGAGTGGGTTTGGGTCTAGCCGAGTGGGTTTGGGTCTAGCCGAGTGGGTTTGGGTCTAGCCGAGTGGGTTTGTGTCTAGCCGAGTGGGATTGGGTCTAGCCGAGTGGGTTTGGGTCTAGCCGAGTGGGTTTGGGTCTAGCCGAGTGGGTTTGGGTCTAGCCGAGTGGGTTTGGGTCTAGCCGAGTGGGTTTGGGTCTAGCAGAGTGGGTTTGGGTCTAGCCGAGTGGGTTTGGGTCTAGCCGAGTGGGTTTGGGTCTAGCCGATTGGATTTGGGTCTAGCCGAGTGGGTTTGGGTTTAGTCGAGTGGGTTTGTGTCTAGCCGAGTGCGTTTGGGTCTAGCGGAGTCGGTTTGGGTCTAGCAGAGTGGGTTTGGGTCAATCCGAGAGGGTTTGGGTCTAGCCGAGTGGGTTTGGGCTAGCTGAGTGGGTTTGGGTCCAGCCGAGTGGTTTTGGGTCTAGCCGAGTGGGTTTGGGTCTAGCCGAGTCTGTTTGGGTCTTGCCGAGTGGGTTGGGGTCTAGCCAAGTAGGTGTGGGTCTAGCCGAGTGGGTTTGGGTCTAGCCGAGTCTGTTTGGGTCTAGCCGAGTGGGTTTGGGACTCGCCGAGTATGTTTGGGTCTAGCCGAGTGGGTTTGGTTCCAGCCGAGTGGGTTTGGATCTAGCCGAGTGGGTTTGGGTCTAGCCTAGTGGGTTTGGGTCTAGCCGAGTGGGTTTGGGTCTAGCCGAGTGGGTTTGGGTCTAGCCTAGTGGGTTTGGGTCTAGCCGAGTGGGTTTGGGTCTAGCCGAGTGGGTTTGTGTCTAGCCGAGTGGGTTTAGGTCTAGCGGAGTGGGTTTGGGTCCAGCCGAGTGGGTTTAGGTCTAGCCGAGTGGTATTGGATCTAGCCGAGTGGTGTTGGGTCTAGCCGAGTGGGTTTGGGACTCGCCGAGTATGTTTGGGTCTAGCCGAGTGGGTTTGGTTCCAGCCAAGTGGGTTTGGGTCTAGCCGAGTGGGTTTGGGTCTGGCCGGGTGGGTTTGGGTCTAGCCGAGTGGGTTTGGGTCTAGCCGAGTGGGTTTGGGTCTAGCCGTGTGGGTTTGTGTCTAGCCGAGTGGGTTTGGGTCTAGCCGAGTGGGTTTGGGTCTAGCCGAGTGGGTTTGGGTCTAGCCGAGTGGGTTTGGGTCTAGCCGAGTGGGTTTGGATCTAGCCGAGTGGGTTTGGGTCTAGCCTAGTGGGTTTGGGTCTAGCCGAGTGGGTTTGGGTCTAGCCGAGTGGGTTTGGGTCTAGCCTAGTGGGTTTGGGTCTAGCCGAGTGGGTTTGGGTCTAGCCGAGTGGGTTTGTGTCTAGCCGAGTGGGTTTAGGTCTAGCGGAGTGGGTTTGGGTCCAGCCGAGTGGGTTTAGGTCTAGCCGAGTGGTATTGGATCTAGCCGAGTGGTGTTGTGTCTAGCCGAGTGGGTTTGGGTCTAGCCGAGTGGGTTTGTATCTAGCCGAGTGGGTATGGGTCTAGCCGAGTGGGTTTGGGTCGAGCCGAGTGGGTTTGGGTCTAGCCGAGTGGGTTTGGGTCTAGCCGAGTGGGTTTGGGTCTAGCAGAGTGGGTTTGGGTCTAGCCGAGTGGGTTTGTGTCTAGCCGAGTGGGTTTGGGTCTAGCCGAGTGGGTTTGGGTCTAGCCGAGTGGGTTTGTGTCTAGCCGAGTGGGTTTGGGTCTAGCCGAGTGGGTTTGGGTCTAGCCGAGTGGGTTTGGGTCTAGCAGAGTGGGTTTGGGTCTGGCCGAGTGGGTTTGTGTCTAGCCGAGTGGGTTTGGGTCTAGCCGAGCGGGTTTGGGTCTAGCCGAGTGGGTTTCGGTCTAGCCGAGTGGGTTTGGGTCTAGCCAAGTGTGTTTGGGTCTAGCCGAGTGGGTTTGGGTCTAGCCGAGTGGGTTTGGGTCTAGCGGAGTGAGTTTGGGTCCCGCGGAGTGGGTTTGGGTCTAGCCGAGTGGGTTTGGGACTAGCCGAGTGGTTTGGGTCTAGCGGAGTGGGTTTGGGTCTAGCTGAGTGGGTTTGTGTCTAGCCGAGTCGGTTTGGGTCTAGCGGAGTGGGTTTGGGTTTAGCAGAGTGGGTTTGGGTCTAGCCGAGTGGGTTTGGGTCTAGCCGAGTGGGTTTGGGTCTAGCCGTGTGGGTTTGGGTCTAGCCAAGTGGGTTTGGGTCCAGCCGAGTGGGTTTGGGTCTTGCCGTGTGGGTTTGGGTCTAGCCGAGTGGGTTTGTGTCTAGTGGAGTGGGTTTGGGTGTAGCCGAGTGGGTTTGGGTCGAACTGAGTGGGTTTGGGTCTAGCCGAGTGGGTTTGGGTCCAGACGAGTGGGTTTGGGTCCAGCCGAGTGGGTTTGGGTCCAGCCGAGTGGGTTTGGGTCTAGCCGAGTGGGTTTGGGTCTAGCCGAATGGGTTTGGGTCTAGCCGAGTGGGTTTGGGTCGAGCCGAGTGGGTTTGGGTCTAGCCGAGTGGGTTTGGGTCTAGCCGAGTGGGTTTGTGTCTAGCCGAGTGGGTTTGGGTCTAGCCGAGTGGGTTTGGGTCTAGCCGAATGGGTTTGGGTCTAGCAGAGTGGGTTTGGGTCTAGCCGAGTGGGTTTGTGTCTAGCCGAGTGGGTTTGTGTCTAGCCGAGTGGGTTTGGGTCTAGCCGAGTGGGTTTGTGTCTAGCCGAGTGGGTTTGGGTCTAGCCGAGTGGGTTTGGGTCTAGCCGAGTGGGTTTGGGTCTAGCCGAGTGGGTTTGGGTCTAGCCGAGTGGGTTTGGGTCGAGCCGAGTGGGTTTGGGTCTAGCCGAGTGGGTTTGGGTCTAGCCGAGTGGGTTTGTGTCTAGCCGAGTGGGTTTGGGACTAGCCGAGTGGGTTTGGGTCTAGCCGAGTGGGTTTGGGTCTAGCAGAGTGGGTTTGGGTCTAGCCGAGTGGGTTTGTGTCTAGCCGAGTGGGTTTGGGTCTAGCCGAGTGGGTTTGCGTCTAGCCGAGTGGGTTTGTGTCTAGCCGAATGGGTTTGGGTCTAGCCGAGTGGGTTTGGGTCTAGCCGAGTGGGTTTGGGTCTAGCAGAGTGGGTTTGGGTCTATCCGAGTGGGTTTGTGTCTAGCCGAGTGGGTTTGGGTCTAGCCGAGTGGGTTTGGGTCTAGCCGAGTGGGTTTGGGTCTAGCGGAGTGGGTTTGGGTCTAGCGGAGTGGGTTTGGGTCTAGCCGAGTGGGTTTGGGTCTAGCCGAGTGGGTTTGGGTCTAGCAGAGTGGGTTTGGGTCTAGCCGAGTGGGTTTGGGTCTAGCCTAGTGGGTTTGGGTCTAGCCGAGTGCGTTTGGGTCTAGCCGAGTGGGTTTGGGTCTAGCGGAGTGGGTTTGGGTCTAGCCGAGTGGGTTTGGGTCGAGCCGAGTAGGTTTGGGTCTAGCCGAGTGGGTTTGGGTGTAGCCGAGTGGGTTTGTGTCTAGCCGAGTGGGTTTGGGTCCAGCCGAGTGGGTTTGGGTCTAGCCGAGTGGGTTTGGGTCTAGCAGAGTGGGTTTGGGTCTAGCCGAGTGGGTTTGTGACTAGCCGAGTGGGTTTGGGTCTAGCCGAGTGGGTTTGTGTCTAGTGGAGTGGTTTGGGGTGTAGCCGAGTGGGTTTGGGTCGAACTGAGTGGGTTTGGGTCTAGCCGAGTGGGTTTGGGTCCAGACGAGTGGGTTTGGGTCCAGCCGAGTGGGTTTGGGTCCAGCCGAGTGGGTTTGGGTCTAGCCGAGTGGGTTTGGGTCTAGCCGAATGGGTTTGGGTCTAGCCGAGTGGGTTTGGGTCGAGCCGAGTGGGTTTGGGTCTAGCCGAGTGGGTTTGGGTCTAGCCGAGTGGGTTTGTGTCTAGCCGAGTGGGTTTGGGTCTAGCCGAGTGGGTTTGGGTCTAGCCGAGTGGGTTTGGGTCTAGCAGAGTGGGTTTGGGTCTAGCCGAGTGGGTTTGTGTCTAGCCGAGTGGGTTTGGGTCTAGCCGAGTGGGTTTGGGTCTAGCCGAGTGGGTTTGTGTCTAGCCGAGTGGGTTTGGGTCTAGCCGAGTGGGTTTGGGTCTAGCCGAGTGGGTTTGGGTCTAGCCGAGTGGGTTTGGGTCTAGCCGAGTGGGTTTGGGTCGAGCCAAGTGGGTTTGGGTCTAGCCGAGTGGGTTTGGGTCTAGCCGAGTGGGTTTGTGTCTAGCTGAGTGGGTTTGGGACTAGCCGAGTGGGTTTGGGTCTAGCCGAGTGGGTTTGGGTCTAGCAGAGTGGGTTTGGGTCTAGCCGAGTGGGTTTGTGTTTAGCCGAGTGGGTTTGGGTCTAGCCGAGTGGGTTTGCGTCTAGCCGAGTGGGTTTGTGTCTAGCCGAATGGGTTTGGGTCTAGCCGAGTGGGTTTGGGTCTAGCCGAGTGGGTTTGGGTCTAGCAGAGTGGGTTTGGGTCTATCCGAGTGGGTTTGTGTCTAGCCGAGTGGGTTTGGGTCTAGCCGAGTGGGTTTGGGTCTAGCCGAGTGGGTTTGGGTCTAGCGGAGTGGGTTTGGGTCTAGCGGAGTGGGTTTGGGTCTAGCCGAGTGGGTTTGGGTCGAGCCGAGTAGGTTTGGGTCTAGCCGAGTGGGTTTGGGTGTAGCCGAGTGGGTTTGTGTCTAGCCGAGTGGGTTTGGGTCCAGCCGAGTGGGTTTGGGTCTGGCCGAGTGGGTTTGGGTCTAGCAGAGTGGGTTTGGGTCTAGCCGAGTGGGTTTGTGACTAGCCGAGTGGGTTTGGGTCTAGCCGAGTGGGTTTGTGTCTAGTGGAGTGGGTTGGGGTGTAGCCGAGTGGGTTTGGGTCGAACTGATTGGGTTTGGGTCTAGCCGAGTGGGTTTGGGTCCAGACGAGTGGGTTTGGGTCCAGCCGAGTGGGTTTGGGTCCAGCCGAGTGGGTTTGGGTCTAGCCGAGTGGGTTTGGGTCTAGCCGAATGGGTTTGGGTCTAGCCGAGTGGGTTTGGGTCGAGCCGAGTGGGTTTGGGTCTAGCCGAGTGGGTTTGGGTCTAGCCGAGTGGGTTTGTGTCTAGCCGAGTGGGTTTGGGTCTAGCCGAGTGGGTTTGGGTCTAGCCGAGTGGGTTTGGGTCTAGCAGAGTGGGTTTGAGTCTAGCCGAGTGGGTTTGTGTCTAGCCGAGTGGGTTTGGGTCTAGCCGAGTGGGTTTGGGTCTAGCCGAGTGGGTTTGTGTCTAGCCGAGTGGGTTTGGGTCTAGCCGAGTGGGTTTGGGTCTAGCCGAGTGGGTTTGGGTCTAGCCGAGTGGGTTTGGGTCTAGCCGAGTGGGTTTGGGTCGAGCCGAGTGGGTTTGGGTCTAGCCGAGTGGGTTTGGGTCTAGCCGAGTGGGTTTGTGTCTAGCTGAGTGGGTTTGGGACTAGCCGAGTGGGTTTGGGTCTAGCCGAGTGGGTTTGGGTCTAGCAGAGTGGGTTTGGGTCTAGCCGAGTGGGTTTGTGTTTAGCCGAGTGGGTTTGGGTCTAGCCGAGTGGGTTTGCGTCTAGCCGAGTGGGTTTGTGTCTAGCCGAATGGGTTTGGGTCTAGCCGAGTGGGTTTGGGTCTAGCCGAGTGGGTTTGGGTCTAGCAGAGTGGGTTTGGGTCTATCCGAGTGGGTTTGTGTCTAGCCGAGTGGGTTTGGGTCTAGCCGAGTGGGTTTGGGTCTAGCCGAGTGGGTTTGGGTCTAGCGGAGTGGGTTTGGGTCTAGCGGAGTGGGTTTGGGTCTAGCCGAGTGGGTTTGGGTCTAGCCGACTGGGTTTGGGTCTAGCTGAGTGGGTTTGGGACTAGCCGAGTGGGTTTGGGTCTAGCCGAGTGGGTTTGGGTCTAGCAGAGTGGGTTTGGGTCTAGCCGAGTGGGTTTGTGTTTAGCCGAGTGGGTTTGGGTCTAGCCGAGTGGGTTTGCGTCTAGCCGAGTGGGTTTGTGTCTAGCCGAATGGGTTTGGGTCTAGCCGAGTGGGTTTGGGTCTAGCCGAGTGGGTTTGGGTCTAGCAGAGTGGGTTTGGGTCTATCCGAGTGGGTTTGTGTCTAGCCGAGTGGGTTTGGGTCTAGCCGAGTGGGTTTGGGTCTAGCCGAGTGGGTTTGGGTCTAGCGGAGTGGGTTTGGGTCTAGCGGAGTGGGTTTGGGTCTAGCCGAGTGGGTTTGGGTCTAGCCGACTGGGTTTGGGTCTAGCAGAGTGGGTTTGGGTCTAGCCGAGTGGGTTTGGGTCTAGCCTAGTGGGTTTGGGTCTAGCCGAGTGCGTTTGGGTCTAGCCGAGTGGGTTTGGGTCTAGCGGAGTGGGTTTGGGTCGAGCCGAGTAGGTTTGGGTCTAGCCGAGTGGGTTTGGGTGTAGCCGAGTGGGTTTGTGTCTAGCCGAGTGGGTTTGGGTCCAGCCGAGTGGGTTTGGGTCTAGCCGAGTGGGTTTGGGTCTAGCAGAGTGGGTTTGGGTCTAGGCGAGTGGGTTTGTGACTAGCCGAGTGGGTTTGGGTCTAGCCGAGTGGGTTTGGGTCTAGCCGAGTGGGTTTGGGTCTAGCCGAGTGGGTTTGGGTCTAGCAGAGTGGGTTTGGGTCTAGCCGAGTGGGTTTGGGTCTAGCCTAGTGGGTTTGGGTCTAGCCGAGTGCGTTTGGGTCTAGCCGAGTGGGTTTGGGTCTAGCGGAGTGGGTTTGGGTCTAGCTGAATGGGTTTGGGTCTAGCCGAGTGGGTTTGGGTCTAGCCGAGTGGGTTTGGGTCTAGCCGAGTGGGTTTGGGTCTAGCAGAGTGGGTTTGGGTCTAGCCGAGTGGGTTTGGGTCTAGCCGAGTGGGTTTTTGTCTATCCGAGTGGGTTTGGGTCTAGCCGAGTGGGTTTCGGTCTAGCCGAGTGGGTTTCGGTCTAGCGGAGTGGGTTTGGGTGTAGCGGAGTGGGTTTGGGTCTAGCGGAGTGGGTTTGGGTCTAGCGGAGTGGGTTTGGGTCTAGCCGAATGGGTTTGGGTCTAGCCGAGTGGGTTTCGGTCTAGCCGAGTGGGTTTGGGTCTAGCCAAGTGTGTTTGGGTCTAGCCGAGTGGGTTTGGGTCTAGCGGAGTGGGTTTGGGTCTAGTGGAGTGGGTTTGGGTCTAGCGGAGTGGGTTTGGGTCTAGCCGAGTGGGTTTGGGACTAGCCGAGTGGTTTGGGTCTAGCGGAGTGGGTTTGGGTCTAGCTGAGTGGGTTTGTGTCTAGCCGAGTCGGTTTGGGTCTAGCGGAGTGGGTTTGGGTTTAGCGGAGTGGGTTTGGGTCTAGCCGAGTGGGTTTGGGTCTAGCCGAGTGGGTTTGGGTCTAGCCGTGTGGGTTTGGGTCTAGCCGAGTGGGTTTGGGCCCAGCCGAGTGGGTTTGGGTCTTGCCGTGTGGGTTTGGGTCTAGCCGAGTGGGTTTGTGTCTAGTGGAGTGGGTTTGGGTGTAGCCGAGTGGGTTTGGGTCGAACTGAGTGGGTTTGGGTCTAGCCGAGTGGGTTTGGGTCCAGACGAGTGGGTTTGGGTCCAGCCGAGTGGGTTTGGGTCCCGCCGAGTGGGTTTGGGTCTAGCCGAGTGGGTTTGGGTTAGCCGAATGGGTTTGGGTCTAGCCGAGTGGGTTTGGGTCGAGCCGAGTGGGTTTGGGTCTAGCCGAGTGGGTTTGGGTCTAGCCGAGTGGGTTTGTGTCTAGCCGAGTGGGTTTGGGTCTAGCCGAGTGGGTTTGGGTCCAGCCGAGTGGCTTTGGGTCTAGCAGAGTGGGTTTGGGTCTAGCCGAGTGGGTTTGTGTCTAGCCGAGTGGGTTTGGGTCTAGCCGAGTGGGTTTGGGTCTAGCCGAGTGGGTTTGTGTCTAGCCGAGTGGGTTTGGGTCTAGCCGAGTGGGTTTGGGTCTAGCCGAGTGGGTTTGGGTCTAGCAGAGTGGGTTTGGGTCTAGCCGAGTGGGTTTGTGTCTAGCCGAGTGGGTTTGGGTCTAGCCGAGTGGGTTTGGGTCTAGCCGAGTGGGTTTGAGTCTAGCGGAGTGGGTTTGGGTCTAGCCAAATGGGTTTGGGTCTAGCCGAGTGGGTTTGGGTCTAGCCGAGTGGGTTTGGGTCTAGCCGAGTGGGTTTGGGTCCAGCTGAGTGGGTTTGGGTCTAGCCGAGTGGGTTTGGGTCCAGCCGAGTGGGTTTGGGTCCAGCAGAGTGGGTTTGGGTCTAGCTGAGTGGGTTTGTGTCTAGCCGAGTGGGTTTGTGTCTAGCCGAGTGGGTTTGGGTCTAGCCGAGTGGGTTTGGGTCCAGCGGAGTGGGTTTGGGTCTAGCCGAATGGGTTTGGGTCTAGCCGAGTGGGTTTGGGTCTAGCGGAGTGGGTTTGGGCCTAGCCGAGTGGTTTGGGTCTAGCGGAGTGGGTTTGGGTCTAGCTGAGTGGGTTTGGGTCTAGCCGAGTCGGTTTGGGTCTAGCGGAGTGGGTTTGGGTTTAGCGGAGTGGGTTTGGGTCTAGCCGAGTGGGTTTGGGTCTAGCCGAGTGGGTTTGGGTCTAGCTGTGTGGGTTTGGGTCTAACCGAGTGGGTTTGGGTCCAGCCGAGTGGGTTTGGGTCTTGCCGTGTGGGTTTGGGTCTGGCCGAGTGGGTTTGGGTCGAACCGAGTGGGTTTGGGTCTAGCCGAGTGGGTTTGGGTCCAGACGAGTGGGTTTGGGTCCAGCCGAGTGGGTTTGGGTCTAGCCGAGTGGGTTTGGGTCTAGCCGAATGGGTTTGGGTCTAGCCGAGTGGGTTTGGGTCGAGCCGAGTGGGGTTGGGTCTAGCCGAGTGGGTTTGGGTCTAGCCGAGTGGGTTTGTGTCTAGCCGAGTGGGTTTGGGTCTAGCCGAGTGGGTTTGGGTCTAGCCGAGTGGGTTTGGGTCTAGCCGAGTGGGTTTGGGTCTGGCCGAATGGGTTTGGGTCTAGCCGAGTGGGTTTGGGTCTAGCCGAGTGGGTTTGGGTCTAGCCGAGTGGGTTTGGGTCTAGCAGAGTGGGTTTGGGTCTAGCCGAGTGGGTTTGTGTCTAGCCGAGTGGGTTTGGGTCTAGCCGAGTGGGTTTGGGTCTAGCCGAGTGGGTTTGTGACTAGCCGAGTGGGTTTGGGTCTAGCCGAGTGGGTTTGGGTCTAGCCGAGTGGGTTTGGGTCTAGCCGAGTGGGTTTGGGTCTAGCCGAGTGGGTTTGGGTCTAGCCTAGTGGGTTTGGGTCTAGCCGAGTGCGTTTGGGTCTAGCCGAGTGGGTTTGGGTCTAGCGGAGTGGGTTTGGGTCTAGCTGAATGGGTTTGGGTCTAGCCGAGTGGGTTTGGGTCTAGCCGAGTGGGTTTGGGTCTAGCAGAGTGGGTTTGGGTCTAGCCGAGTGGGTTTGGGTCTAGCCGAGTGGGTTTTTGTCTATCTGAGTGGGTTTGGGTCTAGCCGAGTGGGTTTGGGTCTTGCCGAGTGGGTTTGGGTCTAGCGGAGTGGGTTTGGGTCTAGCGGAGTGGGTTTGGGTCTAGCCGAGTGGGTTTGGGCCTAGCCGAGTGGTTTGGGTCTAGCGGAGTGGGTTTGGGTCTAGCTGAGTGGGTTTGTGTCTAGCCGAGTCGGTTTGGGTCTAGCGGAGTGGGTTTGGGTTTAGCGGAGTGTGTTTGGGTCTAGCCGAGTGGGTTTGGGTCTAGCCGAGTGGGTTTGGGTCTAGCCGTGTGGGTTTGGGTCTAGCCGAGTGGGTTTGGGTCCAGCCGAGTGGGTTTGGGTCTTGCCGTGTGGGTTTGGGTCTAGCCGGGTGGGCTTGGGTCTGGCGGAGTGGGTTTGGTTCTAGTGGAGTGGGTTTGGGTCTAGCCGAGTGGGTTTGGGTCCAGCCGAGTGGGTTTGGGTGTAGCTGAGTGGGTTTGTGTCTAGCCGAGTGGGTTTGGGTCTAGCGGATTGGGTTTGGTTGTAGCCAAGTGGGTTTGGGTCTGGCCGAGCGGGTTTGGGTCTAGCCGATTTGGTTTGGGTCTAGCCGAGTGGGTTTGGGTCTAGCCGAGTGGGTTTGGGTCCAGCCGAGTGGGTTTGGGTCTAGCGGAGTGGGTTTGGGTCTAGTCGAGTGGGTTTGGGTCTAGCGGTGTGGGTTTAGGTCTAGCCGATTGGGTTTGGGTGTAGCCGAGTTGGTTTGGGTCTAGCCCAGTGGGTTTGGGTCTAGCCGAGTGGGTTTGGGTCTAGCCGACTAGGTTTGGGTCCAGCCGAGTGGGTTTGGGTGTAGCCGAGTGGGTTTGGGTCCAGCCGATTGGGTTTGGGTCTAGCCAAGTGTGTTTGGGTCTAGCCGAGTGGGTTTGGGTGCAGCCGATTGGGTTTGGGTCTAGCCGAGTGTGTTTGGGTCTAGTCGAGTGGGTTTGGGTCTAGCCGAGTGGGTTTGGGTCTAGCCGAGTGGGTTTGGGCCTAGCCGCGTGGGTTTGGGTCTAGCAGAGTGGATTTGGGTCTAGCGGAGTGGGCTTGGGTCTAGCCGAGTGGGTTTGGGCATAGCCGAATGGGTTTGGGTCTAGCCGAGTGGGTTTGGTTATAGCCGAGTGGGTTTGCGTCTAGCTGAGTGGGTTTGGGTCTAGCGGAGTGGGTTTGGGTGTAGCCGAGTGGATTTGGGTCGAGCCGAGTGGGTTTGGGTCTAGACGAGTGGGTTTGGGTCTAGCCGAGGGGGTTTCGGTCTAGCCGAGTGGGTTTGGGTCTAGCGGAGTGGGTTTGGGTCTAGCCGAGTCCGTTTGGTTCTAGCCGAGAGGGTTTGGGACTAGCAGAGTGGGTTTGGGTCTAGCGGGGTGGGTTTGGTTCTAGCGGAGTGGGTTTAGGTCTAGCCGATTGGGTTTGGGTCTAGCCGAGTGGGTTTGGGTCTGGCGGAGTGGGTTTGGGTCTAGTGGAGTGGGTTTGGGTCTAGCCGAGTGGGTTTGGGTCTAGCCGAGTGGGTTTGGGTGTAGCTGAGTGGGTTTGTGTATAGCCGAGTGGGTTTGGGTCTTACGGAGTGGGTTTGGTTGTAGCCAAGTGGGTTTGGGTCTAGCCGAGTGGGTTTGTGACTAGCCGAGTGGGTTTGGGTCTAGCCGAGTGGGTTTGGGTCTAGCCGAGTGGGTTTGGGTCTAGCCGAGTGGGTTTGGGTCTAGCAGAGTGGGTTTGGATCTAGCCGAGTGGGTTTGGGTCTAGCCTAGTGGGTTTGGGTCTAGCCGAGTGCGTTTGGGTCTAGCCGAGTGGGTTTGGGTCTAGCGGAGTGGGTTTGGGTCTAGCTGAATGGGTTTGGGTCTAGCCGAGTGGGTTTGGGTCTAGCCGAGTGGGTTTGGGTCTAGCAGAGTGGGTTTGGGTCTAGCCGAGTGGGTTTGGGTCTAGCCGAGTGGGTTTTTGTCTATCCGAGTGGGTTTGGGTCTAGCCGAGTGGGTTTCGGTCTAGCCGAGTGGGTTTGGGTCTACCGGAGTGGGTTTGGGTGTAGCGGAGTGGGTTTGGGTCTAGCGGAGTGGGTTTGGGTCTAGCGGAGTGGGTTTGGGTCTAGCCGAATGGGTTTGGGTCTAGCCGAGTGGGTTTGGGTCTAGCCGAGTGGGTTTGGGTCTAGCCAAGTGGGTTTGGGTCTAGCCGAGTGGGTTTGGGTCTTGCCGAGTGGGTTTGGGTCTAGCGGAGTGGGTTTGGGTCTAGCGGAGTGGGTTTGGGTCTAGCCGAGTGGGTTTGGGCCTAGCCGAGTGGTTTGGGTCTAGCGGAGTGGGTTTGGGTCTAGCTGAGTGGGTTTGTGTCTAGCCGAGTCGGTTTGGGTCTAGCGGAGTGGGTTTGGGTTTAGCGGAGTGGGTTTGGGTCTAGCCGAGTGGGTTTGGGTCTAGCCGAGTGGGTTTGGGTCTAGCCGTGTGGGTTTGGGTCTAGCCGAGTGGGTTTGGGTCCAGCCGAGTGGGTTTGGGTCGAACTGAGTGGGTTTGGGTCTATCCGTGTCGGTTTGGGTCTAGCCGAGTGGGTTTGGGTCCAGCCGAGTGGGTTTGGGTCTTGCCGTGTGGGTTTGGGTCTAGCCGAGTGGGTTTGGGTCAAACTGAGTGGGTTTGGGTCTAGCCGAGTGGGTTTGGGTCCAGACGAGTGGGTTTGGGTCCAGCCGAGTGGGTTTGGGTCTAGCCGAGTGGGTTTGGGTCTAGCCGAGTGGGTTTGTGTCTAGCCGAGTGGGTTTGGGTCTAGCCGAGTGGGTTTGGGTCTAGCCGAGTGGGTTTGGGTCTAGCAGAGTGGGTTTGGGTCTAGCCTAGTGGGTTTGTGTCTAGCCGAGTGGGTTTGTGTCTAGCCGAGTGGGTTTGTGTCTTGCCGAGTGGGTTTGGGTCTAGCCGAGTGGGTTTGGGTCTAGCCGAGTGTGTTTGGGTGTAGCCGAGTGGGTTTGCGTCTAGCTGAGTGGGTTTGGGTCTAGCGGAGTGGGTTTGGGTCTAGCCGAGTCCGTTTGGGTCTAGCCGAGTGGGTTTGGGACTAGCAGAGTGGGTTTGGGTCTAGCCGGGTGTTCTTGGGTCTGGCGGAGTGGGTTTGGTTCTAGTGGAGTGGGTTTGGGTCTAGCCGAGTGGGTTTGGGTCCAGCCGAGTGGGTTTGGGTGTAGCTGAGTGGGTTTGTGTCTAGCCGAGTGGGTTGGGGTCTAGCGGATTGGGTTTGGTTGTAGCCAAGTGGGTTTGGGTCTGGCCGAGCGGGTTTGGGTCTAGCCGATTTGGTTTGGGTCTAGCCGAGTGGGTTTGGGTCTAGCCGAGTGGGTTTGGGTCCAGCCGAGTGGGTTTGGGTCTAGCGGAGTTGGTTTGGGTCTAGTCGAGTGGGTTTGGGTCTAGCGGTGTGGGTTTAGGTCTAGCCGATTGGGTTTGGGTGTAGCCGAGTTGGTTTGGGTCTAGCCCAGTGGGTCTGGGTCTAGCCGAGTGGGTTTGGGTCTAGCCGAGTAGGTTTGGGTCCAGCCGAGTGGGTTTGGGTCTAGCCGAGTGTGTTTGGGTCTAGTCGAGTGGGTTTGGGTCTAGCCGAGTGGGTTTGGGTCTAGCCGAGTGGGTTTGGGCCTAGCTGCTTGGGTTTGGGTCTAGCAGAGTGGATTTGGGTCTAGCGGAGTGGGCTTGGGTCTAGCCGAGTGGGTTTGGGCCTAGCCGAGTGGGTTTGGGTCTAGCCGAGTGGGTTTGGTTCTAGCCGAGTGGGTTTGCGTCTAGCTGAGTGGGTTTGGGTCTAGCGGTGTGGGTTTGGGTGTAGCCGAGTGGATTTGGGTCTAGCCGAGTGGGTTTGGGTCTAGACGAGTGGGTTTGGGTCTAGCCGAGGGGGTTTCGGTCTAGCCGAGTGGGTTTGGGTCTAGCGGAGTGGGTTTGGGTCTAGCCGAGTCCGTTTGGTTCTAGCCGAGTGGGTTTGGGACTAGCAGAGTGGGTTTGGGTCTAGCTGGGTGGGTTTGGTTCTAGCGGAGTGGGTTTAGGTCTAGCCGATTGGGTTTGGGTCTAGCCGAGTGGGTTTGGGTCTGGCGGAGTGGGTTTGGGTCTAGTGGAGTGGGTTTGGGTCTAGCCGAGTGGGTTTGGGTCTAGCCGAGTGGGTTTGGGTGTAGCTGAGTGGGTTTGTGTCTAGCCGAGTGGGTTTGGGTCTTACGGAGTGGGTTTGGTTGTAGCCAAGTGGGTTTGGGTCTAGCCGAGTGGGTTTGGGCCTAGACGAGTGGGTTTAGGTTTAGCCGAGTGGGTTTCGGTGTAGCCGAGTGGGTTTGGGGCTAGCGGAGTGGGTTTGTGTCTAGCGGAGTGGGTTTTGGTCTTGCGGAGTGGGTTTGGGTCTTGCGGAGTGGGTTTGGGTCTAGCGGAGTGGGTTTGGGTCCAGCCGAGTGCGTTTGGGTCTAGCCGAGTTGGTTTGGGTCTAGCGGAGTGGGTTTGGGTCCAGACGAGTGGGTTTGGGTCTAGCGGAGTGGGTTTGGGTCTAGTCGAGTGGGTTTGGGTCTAGCGGTGTGGGTTTGGGTCTAGCCGAGTGGGTTTGGGTGTAGCCGAGTGGGTTTGGGTCTAGCCCAGTGGGTTTGGGTCTAGCCGAGTGGGTTTGGGTCTAGCCGAGTGGGTTTGGGCCTAGCGGAGTGGGTTTTTGTGTAGCCGAGTGGGTTTGGGTCCAGCCGAGCGGGTTTGGGTCTAGCCGAGTGTGTTTGGGTCTAGCCGAGTGGGTTTGGGTGCAGCCGAGTGGGTTTGGGTCTGGCCGTGTGGGTTTGGGTCTAGCCGATTGGGTTTGGGTCTAGGCATGTGGGTTTGGGTCTAGCTGAGTGGGTTAGGGTCTAGCGGAATGGGTTTGGGTGTAGCCGCGTGGGTTTGGGTCTAGCCGAGTGGGTTTGGGTCTAGCCGAGTGGGTTTGGGTCTAGCCGAGTGGGTTTGAGTCTTGCCGAGTGGGTTTGGGTCTAGCGGAGTTGGTTTGGGTGTAGCCGAGTGGGTTTGGGTGTAGCCGAGTGGGTTTGGGTCTAGCCGACTGGGTTTGGGTCTAGCCGAGTGGGTTTCAGTCTAGCCGAGTGGGTTTGGGTCTAGCCGAGTGGGTTTTCATCTAGCCGAGTGGGTTTGGGGCTAGCGGAGTGGGTTTGGGTGTAGCCGAGTGGGTTTGGGTGTAGCCGAGTGGGTTTGGGTCTGGACGAGTGGGTTTGGGTCTAGCCGAGTGGGTTTGGGTCTAGCCGAGTGGGTTTGGGTCTAGCCTAGTGGGTTTGGATCTAGCCAAGAGGGTTTGGGTCCAGCTGAGTGGGTTTGGGTCTAGCGGAGTGGGGTTGGGTCTAGCCGAGTGGGTTTGGGTCTAACCGAGTGGGTTTGTGTCTAGCGGAGTGGGTTTGTGTATAGCGGAGTGGGTTTGGGACTAGCGGAGTGGGATTGGGTCGAGCCGAGTGGGTTTGGGTCTAGCCGAGTGGGTTTGGGACTAGCCGAGTGGGTTTTGGTCTAGCCGAGTGGGTTTGGGTCGAGATGAATGGGTTTGGGTCTAGCCGAGTGGGTTTGGGTCTAGCCGAGTGGGTTTGGGTCTAGCCGACAGGGTTTGGGTCCAGCGGAGTAGGTTTGGGTGTAGCCGAGTGGGTTTGGGTGTAGCCGAGTGGGTTTGGGTCTAGCCGAGTGGGTTTGTGCCTAGCCGAGTGGGTTTGGGTCTAGCGGTGTGGGTTTGGGTGTAGCTGAGTGGGTTTGGGACTAGCCGAGTGGGTTTGGGTCTGGCCGAGTGGGTTTGGGTCTAGCCGAATGGGTTTGGGTCTACCCGAGTGGGTTTGGGTCTAGCGGAGTTGGTTTGGGTGTAGCCGAGTGGGTTTGGGTGTAGCCGAGTGGGTTTGGGTCTAGCCGACTGGGTTCGGGTCTAGCCGAGTGGGTTTCGGTCTAGCCGAGTGGGTTTGGGTCTAGCCGAGTGGGTTTTCATCTAGCCGAGTGGGTTTGGGGCTAGCGGAGTGGGTTTGGGTGTAGCCGAGTGGGTTTGGGTGTAGCCGAGTGGGTTTGGGTCTGGACGAGTGGGTTTGGGTCTAGCTGAGTGGGTTTGGGTCTAGCCGAGTGGGTTTGGGTCTAGCCTAGTGGGTTTGGATCTAGCCAAGAGGGTTTGGGTCTAGCTGAGTGGGTTTGGGTCTAGCGGAGTGGGGTTGGGTCTAGCCGAGTGGGTTTGGGTCTAACCGAGTGGGTTTGTGTCTAGCGGAGTGGGTTTGTGTATAGCGGAGTGGGTTTGGGTCTAGCGGAGTGGGATTGGGTCGAGCCGAGTGGGTTTGGGTCTAGCCGAGTGGGTTTGGGACTAGCCGAGTGGGTTTTGGTCTAGCCGAGTGGGTTTGGGTCTAGCTGAATGGGTTTGGGTCTAGCCGAGTGGGTTTGGGTCTAGCCGAGTGGGTTTGGGTCTAGCCGACAGGGTTTGGGTCTAGCGGAGTAGGTTTGGGTGTAGCCGAGTGGGTTTGGGTGTAGCCGAGTGGGTTTGGGTCTAGCCGACTGGGTTTGGGTCTGGCCGAGTGGGTTTCGGTCTAGCCGAGTGGGTTTGGGTCTAGCCGAGTGGGTTTTTGTCTAGCCGAGTGGGTTTGGGGCTAGCGGAGTGGGTTTGGGTGTAGCCGAGTGGGTGTGGGTCTAGCCGAGTGGGTTTGGGTCTAGCCGAGTGGGTTTGGGTCTAGCCGAGTGGGTTTGGGTGTAGCCGAGTGGGTTTGGGTCTAGCCGAGTGGGTTTGTGCCTAGCCGAGTGGGTTTGGGTCTAGCGGTGTGGGTTTGGGTGTAGCTGAGTGGGTTTGGGACTAGCCGAGTGGGTTTGGGTCTGGCCGAGTGGGTTTGGGTCTAGCCGAATGGGTTTGGGTCTACCCGAGTGGGTTTGGGTCTACCCGAGTGGGTTTACGTCTTGCCGAGTGGGTTTGGGTTTAGCAGAGTGGGTTTGGGTGTAGCCGAGTGGGTTTGGGTGTAGCCGAGTGGGTTTGGTTCTGGACGAGTGGGTTTGGGTGTAGCCGAGTGGGTTTGGGTCTAGCCTAGTGGGTTTGGATCTAGCCAAGTGGGTTTGGGTCTAGCTGAGTGGGTTTGGGTCTAGCGGAGTGGGGTTGGGTCTAGCCGACTGGGTTTGGGTCTAGCCGAGTGGGTTTCGGTCTAGCCGAGTGGGTTTGGGTCTAGTCGAGAGGGTTTTCGTCTAGCCGAGTGGGTTTGGGGCTAGCGGAGTGGGTTTGGGTGTAGCCGAGTGGGTTTGGGTGTAGCCGAGTGGGTTTGTGCCTAGCCGAGTGGGTTTGGGTCTAGCGGTGTGGGTTTGGGTGTAGCTGAGTGGGTTTGGGACTAGCCGAGTGGGTTTGGGTCTAGCCGAGTGGGTTTGGGTCTAGCCGAATGGGTTTGGGTCTACCCGAGTGGGTTTGGGTCTACCCGAGTGGGTTTACGTCTAGCCGAGTGGGTTTGGGTCTAGCAGAATGGGTTTGGGTGTAGCCGAGTGGGTTTGGGTGTAGCCGAGTGGGTTTGGGTCTGGACGAGTGGGTTTGGGTCTAGCTGAGTGGGTTTGGGTCTAGCGGAGTGGGGTTGGGTCTAGCCGAGTGGGTTTGGGTCTAGCCGAGTGGGTTTGGGTCCAGCCGAGTGGGTTTGGGTTTAGCGGAGTGGGTTTGGGTCCAGTCGAGTGGGTTTGGGTCTAGCGGTGTGGGTTTGGGTCTAGCCGATTGGGTTTGGGTGTAGCCGAGTGGGTTTGGGTCTGGACGAGTGGGTTTGGGTCTAGCCGAGTGGGTTTGTGTCTAGCCGAGTGGGTTTGGGTCTAGCCTAGTGGGTTTGGATCTAGCCAAGTGGGTTTGGGTCTAGCTGAGTGGGTTTGGGTCTAGCGGAGTGGGGTTGGGTCTAGCCGAGTGGGTTTGGGTCTAACCGAGTGGGTTTGTGTCTAGTGGAGTGGGTTTGTGTCTAGCGGAGTGGGTTTGGGTCTAGCGGAGTGGGATTGGGTCGAGCCGAGTGGGTTTGGGTCTAGCCGAGTGGGTTTGGGACTAGCCGAGTGGGTTTGGGTCTAGCCGAGTGGGTTTGGGTCTAGCGGAATGGGTTTGGGTCTAGCCGAGTGGGTTTGGGTCTAGCCAACAGGGTTTGGGTCTAGCCGAGTGGGTTTGGGTCTAGCCGAGTGGGTTTGGGTCTAGCCGAGTGGGTGTGGGTCTAGCCGAGTGAGTTTGGGTCCAGCCGAGTGGGTTTGGGTCCAGCCGAGTGGGTTTGGGTGCAGCCGAGTGGGTTTGGGTCTAGCCGAGTGGGTTTGTGCCTAGCCGAGTGGGTTTGGGTCTAGCGGTGTGGGTTTGGGTGTAGCTGAGTGGGTTTGGGACTAGCCGAGTGGGTTTGGGTCCAGCCGAGTGGGTTTGGGTCTAGCCGAATGGGTTTGGGTCTACCCGAGTGGGTTTGGGTCTACCCGAGTGGGGTTACGTCTAGCCGAGTGGGTTTGGGTCTAGCAGAATGGGTTTGGGTGTAGCCGAGTGGGTTTGGGTGTAGCCGAGTGGGTTTGGGTCTGGACGAGTGGGTTTGGGTGTAGCCGAGTGGGTTTGGGTCTATCCGAGTGGATTTGGGTCTAGCCGAGTGGGTTTGGGTCCAGCCGATTGGGTTTGGGTTTAGCGGAGTGGGTTTGGGTCCAGTCGAGTGGGTTTGGGTCTAGCGGTGTGGGTTTGGGTCTAGCCGATTGGGTTTGGGTGTAGCCGAGTGGGTTTGGGTCTTGCCCAGTGGGTTTGGGTCTAGCCGAGTGGGTTTGGGTCTAGCCGAGTGGGTTTGGGTCCAGCCGAGTGGGTTTGGGTGTAGCCGAGTGGGTTTGGGTCCAGCCGATTGGGTTTGGGTCTAGCCGAGTGAGTTTGGGTCTAGCTGAGTGGGTTTGGGTCTAGCCGAGTGGGTTTGGGTCTAGCGGAGTGGGATTGGGTCGAGCCGAGTGGGTTTGGGTCTAGCCGAGTGGGTTTGGGACTAGCCGAGTGGGTTTGGGTCTAGCCGAGTGGGTTTGGGTCTAGCGGAATGGGTTTGGGTCTAGCCGAGTGGGTTTGGGTCTAGCCAACAGGGTTTGGGTCTAGCCAAGTGGGTTTGGGTCTAGCCGAGTGGCTTTGGGTCTAGCCGAGTGGGTGTGGGTCTAGCCGAGTGAGTTTGGGTCCAGCCGAGTGGGTTTGGGTCCAGCCGAGTGGGTTTGGGTGCAGCCGAGTGGGTTTGGGTCTAGCCGAGTGGGTTTGTGCCTAGCCGAGTGGGTTTGGGTCTAGCGGTGTGGGTTTGGGTGTAGCTGAGTGGGTTTGGGACTAGCCGAGTGGGTTTGGGTCCAGCCGAGTGGGTTTGGGTCTAGCCGAATGGGTTTGGGTCTACCCGAGTGGGTTTGGGTCTACCCGAGTGGGTTTACGTCTAGCCGAGTGGGTTTGGGTCTAGCAGAATGGGTTTGGGTGTAGCCGAGTGGGTTTGGGTGTAGCCGAGTGGGTTTGGGTCTGGACGAGTGGGTTTGGGTGTAGCCGAGTGGGTTTGGGTCTATCCGAGTGGATTTGGGTCTAGCCGAGTGGGTTTGGGTCCAGCCGATTGGGTTTGGGTTTAGCGGAGTGGGTTTGGGTCCAGTCGAGTGGGTTTGGGTCTAGCGGTGTGGGTTTGGGTCTAGCCGATTGGGTTTGGGTGTAGCCGAGTGGGTTTTGGTCTTGCCCAGTGGGTTTGGGTCTAGCCGAGTGAGTTTGGGTCTAGCCGAGTGGGTTTGGGTCTAGCCGAGTGGGTTTGGGTGTAGCCGAGTGGGTTTGGGTCTAGCCGAGTGGGTTTGTGCCTAGCCGAGTGGGTTTGGGTCTAGCGGTGTGGGTTTGGGTGTAGCTGAGTGGGTTTGGGACTAGCCGAGTGGGTTTGGGTCTGGCCGAGTGGGTTTGGGTCTAGCCGAATGGGTTTGGGTCTACCCGAGTGGGTTTGGGTCTACCCGAGTGGGTTTACGTCTTGCCGAGTGGGTTTGGGTTTAGCAGAGTGGGTTTGGGTGTAGCCGAGTGGGTTTGGGTGTAGCCGAGTGGGTTTGGTTCTGGACGAGTGGGTTTCGGTGTAGCGGAGTGGGTTTGGGTCTAGCCTAGTGGGTTTGGATCTAGCCAAGTGGGTTTGGGTCTAGCTGAGTGGGTTTGGGTCTAGCGGAGTGGGGTTGGGTCTAGCCGACTGGGTTTGGGTCTAGCCGAGTGGGTTTCGGTCTAGCCGAGTGGGTTTGGGTCTAGTCGAGAGGGTTTTCGTCTAGCCGAGTGGGTTTGGGGCTAGCGGAGTGGGTTTGGGTGTAGCCGAGTGGGTTTGGGTGTAGCCGAGTGGGTTTGGGTCTGGACGAGTGGGTTTGGGTCTAGCCGAGTGGGTTTGGGTCTAGCCGAGTGGGTTTGGGTCTAGCCTAGTGGGTTTGGATCTAGCCAAGTGGGTTTGGGTCTAGCTGAGTGGGTTTGGGTCTAGCGGAGTGGGGTTGGGTCTAGCCAAGTGGGTTTGGGTCTAACCGAGTGGGTTTGTGTCTAGCGGAGTGGGTTTGTGTCTAGCGGAGTGGGTTTGGGTCTAGCGGAGTGGGATTGGGTCGAGCCGAGTGGGTTTGGGTCTAGCCGAGTGGGTTTGGGACTAGCCGAGTGGGTTTGGGTCTAGCCGAGTGGGTTTGGGTCTAGCGGAATGGGTTTGGGTATAGCCGAGTGGGTTTGGGTCTAGCCGAGTGGGTTTGGGTCTAGCCGACAGGGTTTGGGTCTAGCCGAGTGGGTTTGGGTCTAGCCGAGTGGGTTTGGGTCTAGCCGAGTGGGTGTGGGTCTAGCCGAGTGAGTTTGGGTCCAGCCGAGTGGGTTTAGGTCCAGCCGAGTGGGTTTGGGTGCAGCCGAGTGGGTTTGGGTCTAGCCGAGTGGGTTTGTGCCTAGCCGAGTGGGTTTGGGTCTAGCGGTGTGGGTTTGGGTGTAGCTGAGTGGGTTTGGGACTAGCCGAGTGGGTTTGGGTCTAGCCGAGTGGGTTTGGGTCTAGCCGAATGGGTTTGGGTCTACCCGAGTGGGTTTGGGTCTACCCGAGTGGGTTTACGTCTAGCCGAGTGGGTTTGGGTCTAGCAGAATGGGTTTGGGTGTAGCCGAGTGGGTTTGGGTGTAGCCGAGTGGGTTTGGGTCTGGACGAGTGGGTTTGGGTGTAGCCGAGTGGGTTTGGGTCTAGCCGTGTGGGTTTGGGTCTAGCCGAGTGGGTTTGGGTCCAGCCGAGTGGGTTTGGGTTTAGCGGAGTGGGTTTGGGTCCAGTCGAGTGGGTTTGGGTCTAGCAGTGTGGGTTTGGGTCTAGCCGATTGGGTTTGGGTGTAGCCGAGTGGGTTTGGGTCTGGACGAGTGGGTTTGGGTCTAGCCGAGTGGGTTTGTGTCTAGCCGAGTGGGTTTGGGTCTAGCCTAGTGGGTTTGGATCTAGCCAAGTGGGTTTGGGTCTAGCTGAGTGGGTTTGGGTCTAGCGGAGTGGGGTTGGGTCTAGCCGAGTGGGTTTGGGTCTAACCGAGTGGGTTTGTGTCTAGTGGAGTGGGTTTGTGTCTAGCGGAGTGGGTTTGGGTCTAGCGGAGTGGGATTGGGTCGAGCCGAGTGGGTTTGGGTCTAGCCGAGTGGGTTTGGGACTAGCCGAGTGGGTTTGGGTCTAGCCGAGTGGGTTTGGGTCTAGCGGAATGGGTTTGGGTCTAGCCGAGTGGGTTTGGGTCTAGCCGAGTGGGTTTGGGTCTAGCCAACAGGGTTTGGGTCTAGCCGAGTGGGTTTGGGTCTAGCCGAGTGGGTTTGGGTCTAGCCGAGTGGGTGTGGGTCTAGCCGAGTGAGTTTGGGTCCAGCCGAGTGGGTTTGGGTCCAGCCGAGTGGGTTTGGGTGCAGCCGAGTGGGTTTGGGTCTAGCCGAGTGGGTTTGTGCCTAGCCGAGTGGGTTTGGGTCTAGCGGTGTGGGTTTGGGTGTAGCTGAGTGGGTTTGGGACTAGCCGAGTGGGTTTGGGTCCAGCCGAGTGGGTTTGGGTCTAGCCGAATGGGTTTGGGTCCACCCGAGTGGGTTTGGGTCTACCCGAGTGGGTTTACGTCTAGCCGAGTGGGTTTGGGTCTAGCAGAATGGGTTTGGGTGTAGCCGAGAGGGTTTGGGTGTAGCCGCGTGGGTTTGGGTCTGGACGAGTGGGTTTGGGTGTAGCCGAGTGGGTTTGGGTCTAGCCGAGTGGATTTGGGTCTAGCCGAGTGGGTTTGGGTCCAGCCGATTGGGTTTGGGTTTAGCGGAGTGGGTTTGGGTCCAGTCGAGTGGGTTTGGGTCTAGCGGTGTGGGTTTGGGTCTAGCCGATTGGGTTTGGGTGTAGCCGAGTGGGTTTGGGTCTTGCCCAGTGGGTTTGGGTCTAGCCGAGTGGGTTTGGGTCTAGCCGAGTGGGTTTGGGTCCAGCCGAGTGGGTTTGGGTGTAGCCGAGTGGGTTTGGGTCCAGCCGATTGGGTTTGGGTCTAGCCGAGTGTGTTTGGGGCTAGCCGAGTGGGTTTGGGTGCAGCCGAGTGGGTTTGGGTCTAGCCGAGTGTGTTTGGGTCCAGTCGAGTTGGTTTGGGTCAAGCCGAGTGGGTTTCGGTCCAGCGGAGTGGGTTTGGGCCTAGCCGCGTGGGTTTGGGTCTAGCGGAGTGGGTTTGGCTCTAGCGGAGTGGGCTTGGGTCTAGCCGAGTGGGTTTGGGCCTAGCCGAGTTGGTTTGGGTCCAGCCGAGTGGGTTTGGTTCTAGCCGAGTGGGTTTGCGTCTAGCTGAGTGGGTTTGGGTCTAGCGGAGTGGGTTTGGGTGTAGCCGAGTGGATTTGGGTCTAGCCGAGTGGGTTTGGGTCTAGACGAGTGGGTTTGGGTCTAGCCGAGTGGGTTTCGGTCTAGCCGAGTGGGTTTGGGTCTAGCGGAGTGGCTTTGGGTCTAGCCGAGTCCGTTTGGTTCCAGCCGAGTGGGTTTGGGACTAGCAGAGTGGGTTTGGGTCTAGCGGGGTGGGTTTGGTTCTAGCGGAGTGGGTTTAGGTCTAGCCGATTGGGTTTGGGTCTAGCCGAGTGGGTTTGGGTCTGGCGAAGTGGGTTTGGGTGTAGTGGAGTGGGTTTGGGTCTAGCGGAGTGGGTTTGGGTCTAGCCGAGTGGGTTTGGGTCTAGCCGAGTGGGTTTGTGTGTAACTGAGTGGGTTTGTGTCTAGCCGAGTGGGTTTGGGTCTAGCGGAGTGGGTTTGGTTGCAGCCAAGTGGGTTTGGGTCTAGCCGAGTGGGTTTGGGCCTAGAGTAGTGGGTTTAGGTTTAGCCGAGTGGGTTTCGGTGTAGCCGTGTATGTTTCGGTCTTGCGGAGTGGGTTTGTGTCTAGCGGAGTGGGTTTGGGTCTAGCGGAGTGGGTTTGGGTCTTGCGGAGTGGGTTTGGGTCTAGCGGAGTGGGTTTGGGTCTAGCCGATTGGGTTTGGGTCTAGCCGAGTGTGTTTGCGTCTAGCCGAGTGGGTTTGGGTGCAGCCGAGTGGGTTTGGGTCTAGCCGAGTGTGTTTGGGTCTAGTCGAGTGGGTTTGGGTCTAGCCGAGTGGGTTTGGGTCTAGCCGAGTGGGTTTGGGCCTAGCCGCGTGGGTTTGGGTCTAGCGGAGTGGGTTTGGGTCTAGCGGAGTGGGCTTGGGTCTAGCCGAGTGGGTTTGGGCCTAGCCGAGTGGGTTTGGGTCTAGCCGAGTGGGTTTGGTTCTAGCCGAGTGGGTTTGCGTCTAGCTGAGTGGGTTTGGGTCTAGCAGAGTGGGTTTGGGTGTAGCCGAGTGGATTTGGGTCTAGCCGAGTGGGTTTGGGTCTAGACGAGTGGGTTTGGGTCTAGCCGAGTGGGTTTCGGTCTAGCCGAGTGGGTTTGGGTCTAGCGGAGTGGGTTTCGGTCTAGCCGAGTCCGTTTGGTTCTAGCCGAGTGGGTTTGGGACTAGCAGAGTGGGTTTGGGTCTAGCGGGGTGGGTTTGGTTCTAGCGGAGTGGGTTCAGGTCTAGCCGATTGGGTTTGGGTCTAGCCGAGTGGGTTTGGGTCTGGCGGAGTGGGTTTGGGTCTGGCGGAGTGGGTTTGGGTCTAGTGGAGTGGGTTTGGGTCTAGCCGAGTGGGTTTGGGTCTAGCCGAGTGGGTTTGTGTGTAGCTGAGTGGGTTTGTGTCTAGCCGAGTGGGTTTGGGTCTAGCGGAGTGGGTTTGGTTGCAGCCAAGTGGGTTTGGGCCTAGACGAGTGGGTTTAGGTTTAGCCGAGTGGGTTTCGGTGTGGCCGAGTGGGTTTCGGTCTAGCGGAGTGGGTTTGTGTCTAGCGGAGTGGGTTTGAGTCTAGCGGAGTGGGTTTGGGTCTTGCGGAGTGGGTTTGGGTCTAGCGGAGTGGGTTTGGGTCTAGCCGATTGGGTTTGGGTCTAGCCGAGTGTGTTTGGGTCTAGCCGAGTGGGTTTGGATCCAGCCGAGTGGGTTTCGGTCTAGCCGAGTGGGTTTGGGTCTAGCGGAGTGGGTTTGGGTCTAGCCGAGTCCGTTTGGTTCTAGCCGAGTGGGTTTGGGACTAGCAGAGTGGGTTTGGGTCTAGCGGGGTGGGTTTGGTTCTAGCGGAGTGGGTTTAGGTCTGGCCGATTGGGTTTGGGTCTAGCCGAGTGGGTTTGGGTCTGGCGGAGTGGGTTTGGGTCTAGTGGAGTGGGTTTCGGTCCAGCCGAGTGGGTTTGGGTCTAGCCGAGTGGGTTTGGGTCTAGCGGAGTGGGTTTGGTTGTAGCCAAGTGGGTTTGGGTCTAGCCGAGTGGGTTTGGGCCTAGACGAGTGGGTTTAGGTTTGGCCGAGTGGGTTTCGGTGTAGCCGAGTGGGTTTGGGTCTAGCGGAGTGGGTTTGTGTCTAGCGGAGTGGGTTTGGGTCTAGCGGAGTGGGTTTGGGTCTTGCGGAGTGGGTTTGGGTCTAGCGGAGTGGGTTTGGGTCTAGCCGAGTGCGTTTGGGTCTAGCCGAGTTGGTTTGGGTCTAGCGGAGTGGGTTTGGGTCTAGTCGAGTGGGTTTGGGTCTAGCGGTGTGGGTTTGGGTCTAGCCGAGTGGGTTTGGGTGTAGCCGAGTGGGTTTGGGTGTAGCCGAGTGGGTTTGGGTCTAGCCGAGTGGGTTTGGGTCTAGCCGAGTGGATTTGGGCCTAGCGGAGTGAGTTTGGGTGTAGCCGAGTGGGTTTGGGTCCAGCCGAGTGTGTTTGGGTCTAGCCGAGTGTGTTTGGGTCTAGCCGAGTGGGTTTGGGTGCAGCCGAGTGGGTTTGGGTTTAGCCGAGTGGGTTTGGGCCTAGCCGAGTGGGTTTGGGTCTAGCCGAGTGGGTTTGGTTCTAGCCGAGTGGGTTTGCGTCTAGCTGAGTGGGTTTGGGTCTAGCGGAGTGGGTTTGGGTGTAGCCGAGTGGATTTGGGTCTAGCCGAGTGGGTTTGGGTCTAGACGAGTGGGTTTGGGTCTAGCCGAGTGGGTTTCGGTCTAGCCGAGTGGGTTTGGGTCTAGCGGAGTGGGTTTGGGTCTAGCCGAGTCCGTTCGGTTCTAGCCGAGTGGGTTTGGGACTAGCAGAGTGGGTTTGGGTCTAGCGGGGTGGGTTTGGTTCTAGCGGAGTGGGTTTAGGTCTAGCCGATTGGGTTTGGGTCTAGCCGAGTGGGTTTGGGTCTGGCGGAGTGGGTTTGGGTGTAGTGGAGTGGGTTTGGGTCTAGCCGAGTGGGTTTGGGTCTAGCCGAGTGGGTTTGTGTGCAGCTGAGTGGGTTTGTGTCTAGCCGAGTGGGTTTGGGTCTAGCGGAGTGGGTTTGGTTGTAGCCAAGTGGGTTTGGGTCTAGCCGAGTGGGTTTGGGCCTAGACGAGTGGGTTTAGGTTTAGCCGAGTGGGTTTCGGTGTAGCCGAGTGGGTTTCGGTCTAGCGGAGTGGGTTTGTGTCTAGCGGAGTGGGTTTGGGTCTAGCGGAGTGGGTTTGGGTCTTGCGGAGTGGGTTTGGGTCTAGCCGATTGGGTTTGGGTCTAGCCGAGTGTGTTTGGGTCTAGCCGAGTGGGTTTGGGTGCAGCCGAGTGGGTTTGGGTCTAGCCGAGTGTGTTTGGGTCTAGTCGAGTGGGTTTGGGTCTAGCCGAGTGGGTTTGGGTCTAGCCGAGTGGGTTTGGGCCTAGCCGCGTGGGTTTGGTCCAGCGGAGTGGGTTTGGGTCTAGCGGAGTGGGCTTGGGTCTAGCCGAGTGGGTTTGGGCCTAGCCGAGTGGGTTTGGGTCTAGCCGAGTGGGTTTGGTTCTAGCCGAGTGGGTTTGCGTCTAGCTGAGTGGGTTTGGGTCTAGCGGAGTGGGTTTGGGTGTAGCCGAGTGGATTTGGGTCTAGCCGAGTGGGTTTGGATATAGACGAGTGGGTTTGGGTCTAGCCGAGTGGGTTTCGGTCTAGCCGAGTGGGTTTGGGTCTAGCGGAGTGGGTTTGGGTCTAGCCGAGTCCGTTTGGTTCCAGCCGAGTGGGTTTGGGACTAGCAGAGTGGGTTTGGGTCTAGCGGGGTGGGTTTGGTTCTAGCGGAGTGGGTTTAGGTCTAGCCGATTGGGTTTGGGTCTAGCCGAGTGGGTTTGGGTCTGGCGGAGTGGGTTTGGGTCTAGTGGAGTGGGTTTCGGTCTAGCCGAGTGGGTTTGGGTCTAGCCGAGTGGGTTTGGGTGTAGCTGAGTGGGTTTGTGTCTAGCCGAGTGGGTTTGGGTCTAGCGGAGTGGGTTTGGTTGTAGCCAAGTGGGTTTGGGTCTAGCCGAGTGGGTTTGGGCCCAGACGAGTGGGTTTAGGTTTAGCCGAGTGGGTTTCGGTGTAGCCGAGTGGGTTTGGGTCTAGCGGTGTGGGTTTGTGTCTAGCGGAGTGGGTTTGGGTCTATCGGAGTGGGTTTGGGTCTTGCGGAGTGGGTTTGGGTCTAGAGGAGTGGGTTTGTGTCTAGCTGAGTGCGTTTGGGTCTAGCCGTGTTGGTTTTGGTCTAGCGGAGTGGGTTTGGGTCCAGACGAGTGGGTTTGGGTCTAGTCGAGTGGGTTTGGATCTAGCGGTGTGGGTTTGGGTCTAGCCGAGTGGGTTTGGGTGTAGCCGAGTGGGTTTGGGTCTAGCCCAGTGGGTTTGGGTCTAGCCGAGTGGGTTTGGGTCTAGCCGAGTGGGTTTGGGCCTAGCGGAGTGGGTTTGGGTGTAGCCGAGTGGGTTTGGGTCTAGCCAAGTGGGTTTGGGTCTAGCCGAGTGTGTTTGGGTCTAGCCGAGTGGGTTTGGGTGCAGCCGAGTGGGTTTGGGTTTAGCCGAGTGTGTTTGGGTCTAGTCGAGTGGGTTTGGCTCTAGCCGAGTGGGTTTGGGTCTAGCCGAGTGGGTTTGGGCCTAGCCGCGTGGGTTTGGGTCTAGCGGAGTGGGTTTGTGTCTAGCCGAGTGCGTTTGGGTCTAGCCGAGTGGGTTTGGGCCCAGCCGAGTGGGTTTGGGTCTAGCCGAGTGGGTTTGGGTCTAGCCGAGTGGGTTTGGGTCTAGTCGAGTGGGTTTGGGTCTAGCGGTGTGGGTTTGGGTCTAGCCGAGTGGGTTTGGGTGTAGCCGAGTGGGTTTGTGTCTAGCCCAGTGGGTTTGGGTCTAGCCGAGTGGGTTTGGGTCTAGCCGAGTGGGTTTGGGCCTAGCGGAGTGGGTTTGGGTGTAGCCGAGTGGGTTTGGGTCCAGCCGAGTGGGTTTGGGTCTAGCCGAGTGTGTTTGGGTCTAGCCGAGTGGGTTTGGGTGCAGCCGAGTGGGTTTGGGTTTAGCCGAGTGTGTTTGGGTCTAGTCGAGTGGGTTTGGCTCTAGCCGAGTGGGTTTGGGGCTAGCCGAGTGGGTTTGGGCCTAGCCGCGTGGGTTTGGGTCTAGCGGAGTGGGTTTGGGTCTAGCGGAGTGGGCTTGGGTCTAGCCGAGTGGGTTTGGGCCTAGCCGAGTGGGTTTGGGTCTAGCCGAGTGGGTTTGGGTCTAGCCGAGTGGGTTTGGGTCTAGCCGAGTGGGTTTGGGTCTAGCCGTGTGGGTTTGGGTCCAGCCGATTGGGTTTGGGTCTAGGCATGTGGGTTTGGGTCTAGCCGAGTGGGTTAGGGTCTAGCGGAATGGGTTTGGGTGTAGCCGCGTAGGTTTGGGTCTAGCCGAGTGGGTTTGGGTCTAGCCGAGTGGGTTTGAGTCTAGCCGAGTGGGTTTGGGTCTAGCGGAGTTGGTTTGGGTGTAGCCGAGTGGGTTTGGGTGTAGCCGAGTGGGTTTGGGTCTAGCCGACTGGGTTTGGGTCTAGCCGAGTGGGTTTCGGTCTAGCCGAGTGGGTTTGGGTCTAGCCGAGTGGGTTTTCGTCTAGCCGAGTGGGTTTGGGTCTAGCGGAGTGGGTTTGGGTGCAGCCGAGTGGGTTTGGGTGTAGCCGAGTGGGTTTGGGTCTGGACGAGTGGGTTTGGGTCTAGCCGAGTGGGTTTGGTTCTAGCCGAGTGGGTTTGGGTCTAGCCTAGTGGGTTTGGGTCTAGCCAAGTGGGTTTGGGTCTAGCTGAGTGGGTTTGGGTCTAGCGGAGTGGGGTTGAGTCTAGCCGAGTGGGTTTGGGTCTAACCGAGTGGGTTTGTGTCCAGCGGAGTGGGTTTGTGTCTAGCGGAGTGGGTTTGGGTCTAGCGGAGTGGGATTGGGTCTAGCCGAGTGGGTTTGGGTCTAGCCGAGTGGGTTTGGGAACAGCCGAGTGGGTTTGGGTCCAGCCGAGTGGGTTTGGGTCTAGCTGAATGGGTTTGGGTCTAGCCGAGTGGGTTTGGGTCTAGCCGAGTGGGTTTGGGTCTAGCCGACAGGGTTTGGGTCTAGCCGAGTGGGTTTGGGTCTAGCCGAGTGGGTTTGGGTCAAGCCGAGTGGGTGTGGGTCTAGCCGAGTGGGTTTGGGTCTAGCCGAGTGGGTTTGGGTCTAGCCGATTGGGTTTGGGTGTAGCCGAGTGGGTTTGGGTCTAGCCGAGTGGGTTTGTGCCTAGCCGAGTGGGTTTGGGTCTAGCGGTGTGGGTTTGGGTGTAGCAGAGTGGGTTTGGGACTAGCCGAGTGGGTTTGGGTCTAGCCGAGTGGGTTTAGGTCTAGCCGAATGGGTTTGGGTCTACCCGAGTGGGTTTGTGTCTACCCGAGTGGGTTTACGTCTAGCCGAGTGGGTTTGGGTCTAGCCGAGTGGGTTTGGGTCTAGCAGAGTGGGTTTGGGTGTAGCCGAGTGGGTTTGGGTCTGGACGAGTGGGTTTGGGTGTAGCCGAGTGGGTTTGGGTCTGGCCGAGTGGATTTGGGTCTAGCCGAGTGGGTTTGGGTCTAACCGAGTGGGTTTGTGTCTAGCGGAGTGGGTTTGGGTCTAGCTGAGTGGGATTGGGTCTAGCCGAGTGGGTTTGGGTCTAGCCGAGTGGGTTTGGGACTAGCCGAGTGGGTTTGGGTCTAGCCGAGTTTGTTTGCGTCTAGCTGAATGGGTTTGGGTCTAGCCGAGTGGGTTTGGGTCTAGCCGAGTGGGTCTGGGTCTAGCCGAAAGTGTTTGGGTCTAGCCGAGTGGGTTTGGGTCTAGCCGAGTGGGTTTGGGTCTAGCCGAGTGGGTGTGGATCTAGCCGAGTGTGTTTGGGTCTAGCCGAGTGGGTTTGGGTCAAGCCGAGTGGGTTTGGGTCTAGCCGAGTGGGTTTGGGACTAGCCGAGTGGGTTTGTGCCTAGCCGAGTGGGTTTGGGTCTAGCGGAGTGGGTTTGGGTCTAGCAGAGTGGGTTTGGGTCTAGCCGAGTGGGTTCGGGTCTAGACGAGTGGGTTTGGGTCTAGCCGAGTTGGTTTGGGTCTAGCGGAGTGGGTTTGGGCCTAGCAGAGTGGGTTTGGGTGTAGCGGAGTGGGTTTGGGTGTAGCTGAGTGGGTTTGGGACTAGCCGAGTGGGTTTGGGTCTAGCGGAGTGGGTTTGGGTCTAGCCGAATGGGTTTGGGTCTACCCGAGTGGGTTTGGGTCTAGCCGAGTGGGTTTGGGGCTAGCCGAATGGCTTTAGGTCTCGCCGAGTGGGTTTGGGTGTAGCCAAGTGGGTTTGGGCCTAGCGGAGTGGGTTTGGGTGTAGCCGAGTGGGTTTGGGTCTAGCCGAGTGGGTTTGGGTTTAGCCGAGTGGGTTTGGGTCTAGCCGAGTGGGTTTGGGTCTAGCCGAGTTGGTTTGCGTCTAGCCGAGTGGGTTTGGGTCTAGCCGAGTGGGTTTAGGTCTAGCCGAGTGGGTTTGGGTCTAGCCGAGTTAGTACGGGTCTAGCGGAGTGGGTTTGGGTCTAACCGAGTGGGTTTGTGTCTAGCGGAGTGGGTTTGTGTCTAGCGGAGTGGGTTTGGGTCTAGCGGAGTGGGATTGGGTCTAGCCGAGTGGGTTTGGGTCTAGCCGAGTGGGTTTGGGAACAGCCGAGTGGGTTTGGGTCCAGCCGAGTGGGTTTGGGTCTAGCTGAATGGGTTTGGGTCTAGCCGAGTGGGTTTGGGTCTAGCCGAGTGGGTTTGGGTCTAGCCGACAGGGTTTGGGTCTAGCCGAGTGGGTTTGGGTCTAGCCGAGTGGGTTTGGGTCTAGCCGAGTGGGTGTGGGTCTAGCCGAGTGGGTTTGGGTCTAGCCGAGTGGGTTTGGGTCTAGCCGAGTGGGTTTGGGTGTAGCCGAGTGGGTTTGGGTCTAGCCGAGTGGGTTTGTGCCTAGCCGAGTGGGTTTGGGTCTAGCGGTGTTGGTTTGGGTGTAGCTGAGTGGGTTTGGGACTAGCCGAGTGGGTTTGGGTGCAGCCGAGTGGGTTTGGGTGTAGCCGAGTGGGTTTGGGTCTGGACGAGTGGGTTTGGGTCTAGCCGAGTGGGTTTGGGAACAGCCGAGTGGGTTTGGGTCCAGCCGAGTGGGTTTGGGTCTAGCTGAATGGGTTTGGGTCTAGCCGAGTGGGTTTGGGTCTAGCCGAGTGGGTTTGGGTCTAGCCGACAGGGTTTGGGTCTAGCCGAGTGGGTTTGGGTCTAGCCGAGTGGGTTTGGGTCAAGCCGAGTGGGTGTGGGTCTAGCCGAGTGGGTTTGGGTCTAGCCGAGTGGGTTTGGGTCTAGCCGATTGGGTTTGGGTGTAGCCGAGTGGGTTTGGGTCTAGCCGATTGGGTTTGTGTCTACCCGAGTGGGTTTACGTCTAGCCGAGTGGGTTTGGGTCTAGCCGAGTGGGTTTGGGTCTAGCAGAGTGGGTTTGGGTGTATCCGAGTGGGTTTGGGTCTGGACGAGTGGGTTTGGGTGTAGCCGAGTGGGTTTGGGTCTGGCCGAGTGGATTTGGGTCTAGCCGAGTGGGTTTGGGTCTAACCGAGTGGGTTTGTGTCTAGCGGAGTGGGTTTGGGTCTAGCTGAGTGGGATTGGGTCTAGCCGAGTGGGTTTGGGTCTAGCCGAGTGGGTTTGGGACTAGCCGAGTGGGTTTGGGTCTAGCCGAGTGGGTTTGCGTCTAGCTGAATGGGTTTGGGTCTAGCCGAGTGGGTTTGGGTCTAGCCGAGTGGGTCTGGGTCTAGCCGAAAGTGTTTGGGTCTAGCCGAGTGGGTTTGGGTCTAGCCGAGTGGGTTTGGGTCTAGCCGAGTGGGTGTGGATCTAGCCGAGTGTGTTTGGGTCTAGCCGAGTGGGTTTGGGTCAAGCCGAGTGGGTTTGGGTCTAGCCGAGTGGGTTTGGGTCTAGCCGAGTGGGTTTGTGCCTAGCCGAGTGGGTTTGGGTCTAGCGGAGTGGGTTTGGGTCTAGCGGAGTGGGTTTGGGTCTAGCCGAGTGGGTTCGGGTCTAGACGAGTGGGTTTGGGTCTAGCCGAGTTGGTTTGGGTCTAGCGGAGTGGGTTTGGGCCTAGCAGAGTGGGTTTGGGTGTAGCGGAGTGGGTTTGGGTGTAGCTGAGTGGGTTTGGGACTAGCCGAGTGGGTTTGGGTCTAGCGGAGTGGGTTTGGGTCTAGCCGAATGGGTTTGGGTCTATCCGAGTGGGTTTGGGTCTAGCCGAGTGGGTTTGGGGCTAGCCGAATGGCTTTAGGTCTCGCCGAGTGGGTTTGGGTGTAGCCAAGTGGGTTTGGGCCTAGCGGAGTGGGTTTGGGTGTAGCCGAGTGGGTTTGGGTCTAGCCGAGTGGGTTTGGGTTTAGCCGAGTGGGTTTGGGTCTAGCCGAGTGGGTTTGGGTCTAGCCGAGTTGGTTTGCGTCTAGCCGAGTGGGTTTGGGTCTAGCCGAGTGGGTTTAGGTCTAGCCGAGTGGGTTTGGGTCTAGCCGAGTTAGTATGGGTCTAGCGGAGTGGGTTTGGGTCTAACCGAGTGGGTTTGTGTCTAGCGGAGTGGGTTTGTGTCTAGCGGAGTGGGTTTGGGTCTAGCGGAGTGGGATTGGGTCTAGCCGAGTGGGTTTGGGTCTAGCCGAGTGGGTTTGGGAACAGCCAAGTGGGTTTGGGTCCAGCCGAGTGGGTTTGGGTCTAGCTGAATGGGTTTGGGTCTAGCCGAGTGGGTTTGGGTCTAGCCGAGTGGGTTTGGGTCTAGCCGACAGGGTTTGGGTCTAGCCGAGTGGGTTTGGGTCTAGCCGAGTGGGTTTGGGTCTAACCGAGTGGGTGTGGGTCTAGCCGAGTGGGTTTGGGTCTAGCCGAGTGGGTTTGGGTCTAGCCGAGTGGGTTTGGGTGTAGCCGAGTGGGTTTGGGTCTAGCCGAGTGGGTTTGTGCCTAGCCGAGTGGGTTTGGGTCTAGCGGTGTGGGTTTGGGTGTAGCTGAGTGGGTTTGGGACTAGCCGAGTGGGTTTGGGTCTAGCCGAGTGGGTTTGGGTCTAGCCGAATGGGTTTGGGTCCACCCGAGTGGGTTTGGGTCTACCCGAGTGGGTTTACGTCTAGCCGAGTGGGTTTGGGTCTAGCAGAGTGGGTTTGGGTGTAGCCGAGTGGGTTTGGGTGCAGCCGAGTGGGTTTGGGTCTGGACGAGTGCGTTTGGGTGTAGCCGAGTGGGTTTGGGTCTGGCCGAGTGGATTTGGGTCTAGCCGAGTGGGTTTGGGTCTAACCGAGTGGGTTTGTGTCTAGCGGAGTGGGTTTGGGTCTAGCTGAGTGGGATTGGGTCTAGCCGAGTGGGTTTGGGTCTAGCCGAGTGAGTTTGGGACTAGCCGAGTGGGTTTGGGTCCAGCCGAGTGGGTTTGCGTCTAGCTGAATGGGTTTGGGTCTAGCCGAGTGGGTTTGGGTCTAGCCGAGTGGGTCTGGGTCTAGCCGAAAGTGTGTGGGTCTAGCCGAGTTGGTTTGGGTCTAGCGGAGTGGGTTTGGGCCTAGCAGAGTGGGTTTGGGTGTAGCGGAGTGGGTTTGGGTGTAGCTGAGTGGGTTTGGGACTAGCCGAGTGGGTTTGGTTCTAGCGGAGTGGGTTTGGGTCTAGCCGAATGGGTTTGGGTCTACCCGAGTGGGTTTGGGTCTAGCCGAGTGGGTTTGGGGCTAGCCGAATGGGTTTAGGTCTAGCGGAGTGGGTTTGGGTGTAGCCGAGTGGATTTGGGTCTAGCCGAGTGGGGTTGGGACCAGCAGAGTGGGTTTGGGTCTAGCCGAGTGGGTTTGGTTCTAGCGGAGTGGGTTTAGGTCTAGCCGATTGGGTTTGGGTCTAGCCGAGTGGGTTTGGGTCTGGCGGAGCGGGTTTGGTTCTAGTGGAGTGGGTTTGGGTCTAGCCGAGTGGGTTTGGGTCTAGCCGAGTGGGTTTGGGTGTAGCTGAGTTGGTTTGTGTCTAGCCGAGTGGGTTTGGGTCTAGCCGAGTGCGTTTGGGTCTAGCCGAGTTGGTTTGGGTCTAGCGGAGTGGGTTTGGGTGCAGCCTAATGGGTTTGGGCCTAGCCGAGTGGGTTTGTGTCTAGCCGAGTGGGCTTGGGTCTGTCCGATTTGGTTTGGGTCTAGCCGAGTGGGTTTGGTTCCAGCCGAGTGGGTTTGGGTCTAGCGCAGTGGGTTTGGGTCTAGTCGAGTGGGTTTGGGTCTAGCGGTGTGGGTTTGGGTCTAGCCGATTGGGTTTGGGTGTTGCCGAGTGGGTGTGGGTCTAGCCCAGTGGGTTTGGGTCTAGCCGAGTGGGTTTGGGTCTAGCGGAGTGGGTTTGGGTGTAGCCGAGTGGATTTGGGTCCAGCCGAGTGGGTTTGGGTCTAGACGAGTGGGTTAGGATCAAGCCGAGTGGGTTTCGGTCTAGCCGAGTGGGTTTGGGTCTAGCGGAGTGGGTTTGGGTCTAGCCGATTGGGTTTGGGTCTAGCCGCATGGGTTTGGGTCTGGCGGAGTGGGTTTGGGTCTAGTGGAGTGGGTTTGGGTCTAGCCGAGTGGGTTTGGGTCTAGCCGAGTGGGTTTGGGTACAGCTGAGTGGGTTTGTGTCTAGCCGAGTGGGTTTGGGTCTAGCGGAGTGGGTTTGGTTGTAGCCAAGTGGGTTTGGGTCTAGCCGAGTGGGTTTGGGCCTAGACGAGTGGGTTCAGGTTCAGCCGAGTGGGTTTCGGTGTAGCCGAGTGGGTTTGGGTCTAGCGGAGTGGGTTTGTGTCTAGCAGAGTGGGTTTGGGTCTAGCGGAGTGGGTTTGGGTCTTGCGGAGTGGGTTTGGGTCTAGCGGAGTGGGTTTGGGTCTAGCCGAGTGCGTTTGGGTCTAGCCGAGTTGTTTTGGGTCTAGCGGAGTGGGTTTGGGTCCAGCCGAGTGGGTTTGGGTCTAGCGGAGTGGGTTTGGGTCTAGTCGAGTGGGTTTGGGTCTAGCGGTGTGGGTTTGGGTCTAGCCGAGTGGGTTTGGGTGTAGCCGAGTGGGTTTGGGTCTAGCCCAGTGGGTTTGGGTCTAGCCAAGTGGGTTTGGGTCTGGCCGAGTGGGTTTGGGCCTAGCGGAGGGGGTTTGCGTGTAGCTGAGTGGGTTTGGGTCCAGCCGAGTGGGTTTGGGTCTAGCCGAGTGTGTTTGGGTCTGGCCGAGTGGGTTTGGGTGCAGCCGAGTGCGTTTGGGTTTAGCCGAGTGTGTTTGGGTCTAGTCGAGTGGGTTTGGGTCGAGCCGAGTGGGTTTGGGTCTAGCCGAGTGGGTTTGGGCCTAGCCGCGTGGGTTTGGGTCTAGCGGAGTGGGTTTGTGTCTAGCGGAGTGGGCTTGGTTCTAGCCGAGTGGGTTTGGGCCTAGCCGAGTGGGTTTGGGTCTAGCCGAGTGGGTTTGGGTCTAGCCGAGTGGGTTTGGGTCTAGCCGACTGGGTTTGGGTCTAGCCGAGTGGGTTTCGGTCTAGCCGAGTGGGTTTGGGTCTAGCCGAGTGGGTTTTCGTCTAGCCGAGTGGGTTTGGGTCTAGCGGAGTGGGTTTGGGTGTAGCCGAGTGGGTTTGGGTGTAGCCGAGTGGGTTTGGGTCTGGACGAGTGGGTTTGGGTCTAGCCGAGTGAGTTTGGGTCTAGCCGAGTGGGTTTGGGTCTAGCCTAGAGGGTTTGGGTCTAGCCAAGTGGGTTTGGGTCTAGCGGAGTTGGTTTGGGTCTAGCGGAGTGGGGTTGGGTATAGCCGAGTGGGTTTGGGTCTAACCGAGTGGGTTTGTGTCTAGCGGAGTGGGTTTGTGTCTAGCGGAGTGGGTTTGGGTCTAGCGGAGTGGGATTGGGTCTAGCCGAGTGGGTTTGGGTCTAGCCGAGTGGGTTTGGGAGTAGCCGAGTGGGTTTGGGTCTAGCCGAGTGGGTTTGGGTCTAGCGGAATGGGTTCGGGTCTAGCCGAGTGGGTTTGGGTCTAGCCGATTGGGTTTGGGTCAAGCCGACAGGGTTTGGGTCTAGCCGAGTGGGTTTGGGTCTAGCCGAGTGGGTTTGGGTCTAGCCGAGTGGGTGTGGGTCTAGCCGAGTGGGTTTTGGTCTAGCCGAGTGGGTTTGGGTCTAGCCGAGTGGGTTTGGGTGTAGCCGAGTGGGTTTGGGTCTAGCCGAGTGGGTTTGTGCCTAGCCGAGTGGGTTTGGGTCTAGCGGTGTGGGTTTGGGTGTAGCTGAGTGGGTTTGGGACTAGCCGAGTGGGTTTGGGTCTAGCCGAGTGGGTTTGGGTCTAGCCGAATGGGTTTGGGTCTACCCGAGTGGGTTTGGGTCTACCCGAGTGGGTTTGGGTCTAGCCGAGTGGGTTTGAGGCTAGCCGATTGGGTTTGGGTGTAGCCGAGTGGGTTTGGGTCTAGCGGAGTGGGTTTGGGTGTAGCCGAGTGGGTTTGGGTGTAGCCGAGTGGGTTTTGGTCTAGCCGAGTGGGTTTGGGTCTAGCCGAGTGGGTTTGGGTCTAGCCGAGTGGGTTTGGGTACAGCCGAGTGGGTTTGGGTCCAGCCGAGTGGGTTTGGGTCTAGCGGAGTGGGTTTGGGTCTAGCCGAGTGGATTTGGGTCTAGCGGTGTGGGTTTGGGTCTAGCCGAGTGGGTTTGGGTCTAGCCGAGTGGGTTTGGGTCTAGCAGAGTGGGTTTGGATCTAGCCGAGTCCATTTGGGTCTAGCCGAGTGGGCTTGGGACTAGCCGAGTGGGTTTGGGTATAGCCGAGTGGGTTTGGGTCCAGCCAAGTGTGTTTGGGTCTCGCGGAGTGGGTTTGGGTGTAGCCGATTCGGTTTGGGTCTAGCCGAGTGGGTTTGGGTCTGGCCGAGTGGGTTTGGGTGTAGCCGAGTGGGTTTGGTTCTAGCCGAGTGGGTTTGGGTCTAGCTGAGTGGGTTTGGGTCTAGCCGAGTGTGTTTGGGTCTAGCCGAGTGGGTTTGCGTCTAGCTGAGTAGGTTTGGGTCTAGCGGAGTGGGTTTGGGTGTAGCCGAGTGGGTTTGGGTCTAGCCGAGTGGGTTTGGGTCTAGACGAGTGGGTTTGGGTCTAGCCGAGTGGGTATCGTTCTAGCCGAGTGGGTTTGGGTCTAGCGGAGTGGGTTTGGGTCTAGCCGAGTCCGTTTGGGTCTAGCCGAGTGGGTTTGGGACTAGCCAAGTGGGTTTGGGTCTAGCGGAGTGGGTTTGGGTCTAGCCGAGTCCGTTTGGGTCTAGCCGAGTGGGTTTGGGTCAAGCCGATTGGGATTGGGTCTAGCCATGTGGGTTTGGGTCTAGCCGAGTGGGTTAGGGTCTAGCGGAGTGGGTTTGGGAGTAGCTGCGTGGGTTTGGATGTAGCCGAGTGGGTTTGGGTCTAGCCGAGTGGGTTTAGGTCTAGCGGAGTGGGTTTGGGTCTAGCATAGTGGGTTTGGGTCTAGCGGAGTGGGTTTGGGTGTAGCCGTGTGGGTTTGGGTCTAGCCGAGTGGGTTTGGGTCCAGCCGAGTGGGTTTGGGTCTAGCCGAGTGGGTTTGGGTCTAGCCAAGTGGGTTTGGGTCTAGCGGAGTGGGTTTGGGTGTAGCCGAGTGGGTTTGGGTCTGGCGGAGTGGGTTTGGGTCTAGTGGAGTGGGTTTGGGCGTAGCCGAGTGGGTTTGGGTCTAGCCGAGTGGGTTTGGGTCCAGCCGAGTGGGTTTGGGTCTAGCTGAGTGGGTTTGGGTCTAGCCGAGTGTGTTTGGGTCTAGCCGAGTGGGTTTGCGTCTAGCTGAGTGGGTTTGGGTCTAGCGGAGTGGGTTTGGGTGTAGCCGAGTGGGTTTGGGTCTAGCCGACTGGGTTTGGGACTAGACGAGTGGGTTTGTGTCTAGCCGAGTGGGTATCGTTCTAGCCGAGTGGGTTTGGGTCTAGCGGAGTGGGTTTGGGTCTAGCCGAGTCCGTTTGGGTCTAGCCGAGTGGGTTTGGGTCAAGCCGATTGGGTTTGGGTCTAGCCATGTGGGTTTGGGTCTAGCCGAGTGGGTTAGGGTCTAGCGGAGTGGGTTTGGGAGTAGCCGCGTGGGTTTGGATGTAGCCGAGTGGGTTTGGGTCTAGCCGAGTGGGTTTAGGTCTAGCGGAGTGGGTTTGGGTCTAGCATAGTGGGTTTGGGTCTAGCGGAGTGGGTTTGGGTGTAGCCGCGTGGGTTTGGGTCTTGCCGAGTGGGTTTGGGTCCAGCCGAGTGGGTTTGGGTCTAGCCGAGTGGGTTTGGGTCTAGCCGAGTGGGTTTTGGTGTAGCCGAGTGGGTTTGGGTCTAGCCGAGTGGGTTTGCTTCTAGCCAAGTGGGTTTGGGTCAAGCGGAGTGGGTTTGGGTGTAGCCGAGTGGGTTTGGGTCTAGCCGAGTGGGTTTGGGTCTAGACGAGTGGGTTTGGGTCTAGCCGAGTGGGTTTCGGTGTAGCCGAGTGGGTTTGGGTCTAGCGGAGTGGGTTTGGGTGTAGCCGAGTGGGTTTGAGTCTAGCCGAGTGGGTTTGGGTCTAGCCGAGTGGGATTGGGTCTAGCCGAGTGGGTTTGGGTCTAGCCGAGTGTGTTTGGGTCTAGCCGAGTGGGTTTGCGTCTAGCCAAGTGGGTTTGGGTCTAGCGGAGTGGGTTTGGGTGTAGCCGAGTGGGTTTGAGTCTAGCCGAGTGGGTTTGGGTCTAGCCGAGTGGGATTGGGTCTAGCCGAGTGGGTTTGGGTTTAGCCGAGTGTGTTTGGGTCTAGCCGAGTGGGTTTGCGTCTAGCCAAGTGGGTTTGGGTCAAGCGGAGTGGGTTTGGGTGTAGCCGAGTGGGTTTGGGTCTAGCCGAGTGGGTTTGGGTCTAGACGAGTGGGTTTGGGTCTAGCCGAGTGGGTTTCGGTGTAGCCGAGTGGGTTTGGGTCTAGCGGAGTGGGTTTGGGTCTAGCCAAGTGGGTTTGGGTCTAGCCGAGTTGGTTTGGGTCCAGCGGAGTGGGTTTGGGTCTAGCGGAGTGGGTTTGGGTCTAGCGGAGTGGGTTTGGGTGTAGCCGAGTGGGTTTGGGACTAGCCAAGTGGGTTTGGGTCTAGCCGAGTGGGTTTGGGTCTAGCCGAATGGGTTTTGGTCTAGCCGAGTGGGTTTGGGTCTGGCCGAGTGGGTTTGCGTCTAGCCGAATGGGTTTGGGTCCAGCTGAGTGGGTTTGGGTCTAGCCGAGTGGGTTTGGGTCTAGCGGAGTGGGTTAGGGTCTAGCGGAGTGGGTTTGGGTGTAGCCGAGTGTGTTTGGGTCTCTCCGAGTGGGTTTGGGTCTAGCCGACTGGGTTTGGGACTAGCCGAGTGGGTTTTGGTCTAGCCGAGTGGGTTTGGGTCTAGCCGAGTGGGCTTACGTCTAGCCGAGTGGGTTTGGGTCCAGCGGAGTAGGTTTCGGTGTAGCCGAGTGGGTTTGGGTGTAGCCGAGTGGGTTTGGGTCTGGACGAGTGGGTTTGGGTCTAGCCGAGTGGGTTTGGGTCTAGCCGATTGGGTTTACGTCTAACCGAATGGGTTTGGGTCTAGCGGAGTGGGTTTGGGTGTAGCCGAGTGGGTTTGGGTGTAGCCGAGTGGGTTTGGGTCTGGACGAGTGGGTTTGGGTCTAGCCGAGTGGGTTTGGGTCTAGCCGAGTGGGTTTTGGTGTAGCCGAGTGGGTTTGGGTCTAGCCGAGTGGGTTTGCTTCTAGCCAAGTGGGTTTGGGTCAAGCGGAGTGGGTTTGGGTGTAGCCGAGTGGGTTTGGGTCTAGCCGTGTGGGTTTGGGTCTAGACGAGTGGGTTTGGGTCTAGCCGAGTGGGTTTCGGTGTAGCCGAGTGGGTTTGGGTCTAGCGGAGTGGGTTTGGGTGTAGCCGAGTGGGTTTGAGTCTAGCCGAGTGGGTTTGGGTCTAGCCGAGTGGGATTGGGTCTAGCCGAGTGGGTTTGGGTCTAGCCGAGTGTGTTTGGGTCTAGCCGAGTGGGTTTGCGTCTAGCCAAGTGGGTTTGGGTCTAGCGGAGTGGGTTTGGGTGTAGCCGAGTGGGTTTGAGTCTAGCCGAGTGGGTTTGGGTCTAGCCGAGTGGGATTGGGTCTAGCGGAGTGGGTTTGGGTCTAGCATAGTGGGTTTGGGTCTAGCGGAGTGGGTTTGGGTGTAGCCGCGTGGGTTTGGGTCTTGCCGAGTGGGTTTGGGTCCAGCCGAGTGGGTTTGGGTCTAGCGGAGTGGGTTTGGGTGTAGCCGAGTGGGTTTTGGTGTAGCCGAGTGGGTTTGGGTCTAGCCGAGTGGGTTTGCTTCTAGCCAAGTGGGTTTGGGTCAAGCGGAGTGGGTTTGGGTGTAGCCGAGTGGGTTTGGGTCTAGCCGAGTGGGTTTGGGTCTAGACGAGTGGGTTTGGGTCTAGCCGAGTGGGTTTCGGTGTAGCCGAGTGGGTTTGGGTCTAGCGGAGTGGGTTTGGGTGTAGCCGAGTGGGTTTGAGTCTAGCCGAGTGGGTTTGGGTCTAGCCGAGTGGGATTGGGTCTAGCCGAGTGGGTTTGGGTCTAGCCGAGTGTGTTTGGGTCTAACCGAGTGGGTTTGCGTCTAGCCAAGTGGGTTTGGGTCTAGCGGAGTGGGTTTGGGTGTAGCCGAGTGGGTTTGAGTCTAGCCGAGTGGGTTTGGGTCTAGCCGAGTGGGATTGGGTCTAGCCGAGTGGGTTTGGGTTTAGCCGAGTGTGTTTGGGTCTAGCCGAGTGGGTTTGCGTCTAGCCAAGTGGGTTTGGGTCAAGCGGAGTGGGTTTGGGTGTAGCCGAGTGGGTTTGGGTCTAGCCGAGTGGGTTTGGGTCTAGACGAGTGGGTTTGGGTCTAGCCGAGTGGGTTTCGGTGTAGCCGAGTGGGTTTGGGTCTAGCGGAGTGGGTTTGGGTCTAGCCGAGTGGGTTTGGGTCTAGCCGAGTTGGTTTGGGTCTAGCGGAGTGGGTTTGGGTCTAGCGGAGTGGGTTTGGGTCTAGCGGAGTTGGTTTCGGTGTAGCCGAGTGGGTTTGGGACTAGCCAAGTGGGTTTGGGTCTAGCCGAGTGGGTTTGGGTCTAGCCGAATGGGTTTTGGTCTAGCCGAGTGGGTTTGGGTCTGGCCGAGTGGGTTTGCGTCTAGCCGAATGGGTTTGGGTCCAGCTGAGTGGGTTTGGGTCTAGCCGAGTGGGTTTGGGTCTAGCGGAGTGGGTTAGGGTCTAGCGGAGTGGGTTTGGGTGTAGCCGAGTGTGTTTGGGTCTCTCCGAGTGGGTTTGGGTCTAGCCGACTGGGTTTGGGACTAGCCGAGTGGGTTTTGGTCTAGCCGAGTGGGTTTGGGTCTAGCCGAGTGGGCTTACGTCTAGCCGAGTGGGTTTGGGTCCAGCGGAGTAGGTTTCGGTGTAGCCGAGTGGGTTTGGGTGTAGCCGAGTGGGTTTGGGTCTGGACGAGTGGGTTTGGGTCTAGCCGAGTGGGTTTGGGTCTAGCCGATTGGGTTTACGTCTAACCGAATGGGTTTGGGTCTAGCGGAGTGGGTTTGGGTGTAGCCGAGTGGGTTTGGGTGTAGCCGAGTGGGTTTGGGTCTGGACGAGTGGGTTTGGGTCTAGCCGAGTGGGTTTGGGTCTAGCCGAGTGGGTTTGGGTCTAGCCGAGTGGGTTTGGGTCTAGCCGAGTGGGTTTGGGCCTAGCCGTGTGGGTTTGGGTCTTGCGGAGTGGGTTTGGGTCTAGCGGAGTGGGTTTGGGTCTAGCCGAGTGGGTTTGGGCCTAGCCGATTGGGTTTGGGTCTAGCCGAGTGGGTTTGTGTCCAGTGGAGTGGGTTTGGGTCTAGCCGTGTGGGTGTGGGTCTAGCCAAGTGGGTTTGGGTCTAGCCGAGTGGGTTTGGGTCTAGCCGAGTGGGTTTGGGTCTAGCCGAGTGGGTTTGTGTCTAGCCGAGTGGGTTTGGGCCTAGCCGAGTGGGTTTGGGTCTAGCGGAGTGGGTTTGGGTCTAGCTGAATGGGTTTGGGTCTAGCCGAGTGGGTTTGGGTCTAGCGGAGTGGGTTTGGGTGTAGCCGAGTGGGTTTGGGTGTAGCCGAGTGGGTTTGGGACTAGCCAAGTGGGTTTGGGTCTAGCCGAGTGGGTTTGGGTCTAGCCGAATGGGTTTTGGTCTAGCCGAGTGGGTTTGGGTCTGGCCGAGTGGGTTTGCGTCTAGCCGAATGGGTTTGGGTCCAGCTGAGTGGGTTTGGGTCTAGCCGAGTGGGTTTGGGTCTAGCGGAGTGGGTTAGGGTCTAGCGGAGTGGGCTTGGGTGTAGCCGAGTGTGTTTGGGTCTCTCCGAGTGGGTTTGGGTCTAGCCGACTGGGTTTGGGACTAGCCGAGTGGGTTTTGGTCTAGCCGAGTGGGTTTGGGTCTAGCCGAGTGGGCTTACGTCTAGCCGAGTGGGTTTGGGTCTAGCGGAGTAGGTTTCGGTGTAGCCGAGTGGGTTTGGGTGTAGCCGAGTGGGTTTGGGTCTGGACGAGTGGGTTTGGGTCTAGCCGAGTGGGTTTGGGTCTAGCCGATTGGGTTTACGTCTAACCGAATGGGTTTGGGTCTAGCGGAGTGGGTTTGGGTGTAGCCGAGTGGGTTTCGGTGTAGCCGAGTGGGTTTGGGTCTGGACGAGTGGGTTTGGGTCTAGCCGAGTGGGTTTGGGTCTAGCCGAGTGGGTTTGGGTCTAGCCGAGTGGGTTTGGGTCTAGCCGAGTGGGTTTGGGCCTAGCCGTGTGGGTTTGGGTCTTGCGGAGTGGGTTTGGGTCTAGCGGAGTGGGTTTGGGTCTAGCCGAGTGGGTTTGGGCCTAGCCGATTGGGTTTGGGTCTAGCCGAGTGGGTTTGGGTCCAGTGGAGTGGGTTTGGGTCTAGCCGTGTGGGTGTGGGTCTAGCCAAGTGGGTTTGGGTCTAGCCGAGTGGGTTTGGGTCTAGCCGAGTGGGTTTGGGTCTAGCCGAGTGGGTTTGTGTCTAGCCGAGTGGGTTTGGGCCTAGCCGAGTGGGTTTGGGTCTAGCGGAGTGGGTTTGGGTCTAGCTGAATGGGTTTGGGTCTAGCCGAGTGGGTTTGGGTCTAGCCGAGTGGGTTTGGGTCTAGCCGATTGGGTTTGGGTCTAGCCGATTGGGTTTACGTCTAACCGAGTGGGTTTGGGGCTAGCGGAGTGGGTTTGGGTGTAGCCGAGTGGGTTTGGGTGTAGCCGAGTGGGTTTGGGTCTGGACTAGTGGGTTTGGGTCTAGCCGAGTGGGTTTGGGTCTAGCCGAGTGGGTTTGGGTCTAGCCGAGTGGGTTTGGGTCTAGCCGAGTGGGTTTGGGCCTAGCCGTGAGGGTTTGGGTCTTGCGGAGTGGGTTTGGGTCTAGCGGAGTGGGTTTGGGTCTAGCCGAGTGGGTTTGGGCCTAGCCGATTGGGTTTGGGTCTAGCCGAGTGGGTTTGGGTCTAGTGGAGTGGGTTTGGGTCTAGCCGTGTGGGTGTGGGTCTAGCCAAGTGGGTTTGGGTCGAGCCGAGTGGGTTTGGGTCTATCCGAGTGGGTTTGGGTCTAGCCGAGTGGGTTTGTGTCTAGCCGAGTGGGTTTGGGCCTAGCCGAGTGGGTTTGGGTCTAGCGGAGTGGGTTTGGGTCTAGCTGAATGGGTTTGGGTCTAGCCGAGTGGGTTTGGGTCTAGCCGAGTAGGTTTGGGTCTAGCCGAAAGGGTTTGGGTCTAGCCGAGTGGGTTTGGGTCTAGCCGAGTGGGTTTGGGTCTAGCCGAGTGGGTTTGGGTCTAGCCGAGTGGGTTTGGGTCTAGCCGAAAGGGTTTGGGTCTAGCCGAGTGGGTGTGGGTCTAGCCGAGTGGGGTTGGGTCTAGCGGAGTGAGTTTGGGTCTAGCCGAGTGGGTTTGGGTCTAGCCGAAAGGGTTTGGGTCTAGCCGAGTGGGTGTGGGTCTAGCCGAGTGGGGTTGGGTCTAGCGGAGTGGGTTTGGGTGTTCCCGAGTGGGTTTGGGTCTAGCCGAGTGGGTTTGGGTCTAGCCGACTGGGTTTGGGACTAGCCGAGTGGGTTTTGGTCCAGCCGAGTGGGTTTGGGTCTAGCCGAGTGGGTTTACGTCTAGCCGAGTGGGTTTGGGTCTAGTGGAGTAGGTTTCGGTGTAGCCGAGTGGGTTTTGGTGTAGCCGAGTGGGTTTGGGTCTGGACGAGTGGGTTTGGGTCTAGCCGAGTGGGTTTGGGTCTAGCCGAGTGGGTTTACGTCTAACCCAGTGGGTTTGGGTCTAGCGGAGTGGGTTTGGGTGTAGCCGAGTGGGTTTGGGTGTAGCCGAGTGGGCTTGGGTCTGGACGAGTGGGTTTGGGTCTAGCCGAATGTTTGGGTCTAGCCGAGTGGGTTTGGGTCTAGCCGAGTGGGTTTGGTCCTAGCCGCGTGGGTTTGGGTATAGCGGAGTGGGTTTGGGTCTAGTGGAGTGAGTTTGGGTCTAGCAGAGTGGGTTTGGGCCTAGCCGATTGGGTTTGGGTCTAGCCGAGTGGGTTTGGGTCTAGCCGAGTGGGTTTGGGTCTGGCCGAGTGGGTTTGGGTCCAGCCGAGTGGGTTTGGGTCTAGCCGTGTGGGTTTGGGTCTAGCCGAGTGGGTTTGGGTCTAGCCGAGTGGGTTTGAGTCGTGCCGAGTGGGTTTGGGTCTAGCGGAGTGGGTTTGGGTGTAGCCGCGTGGGTTTGGGTGTAGCCGAGTGGGTTTTGGTCTGGACGAGTGGGTTTGGGTCTAGCCGAGTGGGTTTGGGTCTAGCCAAGTGGGTTTGGGTCTAGCCTAGTGGGTTTGGGTCTAGCCAAGTGGGTTTGGGTCTAGCGGAGTCGGTTTGGGTCTAGAGGAGTGGGTCTGGGTCTAGCGGAGTGGGTTTGGGTCTAGCCCAGTGGGTTTGGTTCTAACCGAGTGGGTTTGTGTCTAGCGGACTGAGTTTGGGTCTAGCGGAGTGGGATTGGGTCTAGCCGAGTGGGTTTGGGTCTAGCTGAATGGGTTTGGGTCTAGCCGAGTGGGTTTGGGTCTAGCCGAGTGGGTTTGGGTCTAGCCGAAAGGGTTTGGGTCTAGCCGAGTGGGTTTGGGTCTAGCCGAGTGGGTTTGGGTCTAGCCGAGTGGGTGTGGGTCTAGCCTAGTGGGTTTGGGTCTAGCCGAGTGGGTTTGGGTGTAGCCGAGTGGGTTTGGGTCTAGCGGAGTGGGTTTGGGTGTAGCCGAGTGGGTTTGGGTCTAGCCGAGTGGGTTTGGGTGTAGCCGAGTGGGTTTGGGTCTAGCCGAGTGGGTTTGGGTCTAGCCGAGTGGGTTAGGGTCTAGCCGAGTGGGTTTGGGTGTGGCCGCGTGGGTTTGGATGTAGCCAAGTGGGTTTGGGTCTAGCCGAGTGGGTTTGGGTCTATCCGAGTGGGTTTGGGTCTAGCCGAGTGGGTTTGGGTCTAGCCGAGTGGGTTTGGGACTAGCCGAGTGGGTTTGGGTCTAGCCGAGTGGGTTTGGGTCTAGCTGAATGGGTTTGGGTCTAGCCGAGTGGGTTTGGGTCTAGCAGAGTGGGTTTGGGTCTAGTCGAGTGGGTTTGGGTCTGGCGGTGTGGGTTTGGGTCTAGCCGAGTGGGTTTGGGTGTAGCCGAGTGGGTTTGGGTCTAGCCCAGTGTGTTTGGGTCTAGCCAAGTGGGTTTGGGTCTGGCTGAGTGGGTTTGGGCCTAGCGGAGGGGGTTTGCGTGTAGCCGAGTGGGTTTGGGTCCAGCCGAGTGGGTTTGGGTCTAGCCGAGTGTGTTTGGGTCTAGCCGAGTGGGTTTGGGTGCAGCCGAGTGGGTTTGGGTTTAGCCGAGTGTGTTTGGGTCTAGTCGAGTGGGTTTGGGTCGAGCCGAGTGGGTTTGGGTCTAGCCGAGTGGGTTTGGGCCTAGCCGCGTGGGTTTGGGTCTAGCGGAGTGGGTTTGTGTCTAGCGGAGTGGGCTTGTTTCTAGCCGAGTGGGTTTGGGCCTAGCCGAGTGGGTTTGGGTCTAGCCGAGTGGGTTTGGGTCTAGCCGAGTGGGTTTGGGTCTAGCCGAGTGGGTTTGGGTCTAGCCGTGTGGGTTTGGGTCTAGCCGATTGGGTTTCGGTCTAGGCATGTGGGTTTGGGTCTAGCCGAGTGGGTTAGGGTCTGGCGGAATGGGTTTGGGTGTAGCCGCGTGGGTGTGGGTCTAGCCAAGTGGGTTTGGGTCTAGCCGAGTGGGTTTGGGTCTAGCCGAGTGGGTTTGAGTCTTGCCGAGTGGGTTTGGGTCTAGCGGAGTTGGTTTGGGTGTAGCCGAGTGGGTTTGGGTGTAGCCGAGTGGGTTTGGGTCTAGCCGACTGGGTTTGGGTCTAGCCGAGTGGGTTTGGGTCTAGCCGAGTGGGTTTGGGACTAGCCGAGTGGGTTTTCGTCTAGCCGAGTGGGTTTGGGTCTAGCTGAATGGGTTTGGGTCTAGCCGAGTGGGTTTGGGTGTAGCCGAGTGTGTTTGGGTCTGGACGAGTGGGTTTGGGTCTAGCCGAGTGGGTTTGGGTCTAGCCGAGTGGGTTTGGGTCTAGCCTGGTGGGTTAGGGTCTAGCGGAGTTGGTTTGGGTCTAGCGGAGTGGGGTTGGGTATAGCCGAGTGGGTTTGGGTCTAACCGAGTGGGTTTGTGTCTAGGGGAGTGGGTTTGTGTCTAGCGGAGTGGGTTTGGGTCTAGCGGAGTGGGATTGGGTCTAGCCGAGTGGGTTTGGGTCTAGCCGAGTGGGTTTGGGAGTAGCCGAGTGGGTTTGGGTCTAGCCGAGTGGGTTTGGGTCTAGCCGAGTGGGTTTGGGTCTAGCGGTGTGGGTTTGGGTGTAGCTGAGTGGGTTTGGGACTAGCCGAGTGGGTTTGGGTCTCGCCGAGTGGGTTTGGGTCTAGCCGAATGGGTTTGGGTCTACCCGAGTGGGTTTGGGTCTACCAGAGTGGGTTTGGGTCCAGCCGAGTGGGTTTGAGGCTAGCCGATTGGGTTTGGGTGTAGCCGAGTGGGTTTGGGTCTAGCGGAGTGGGTTTGGGTGTAGCCGAGTGGGTTTGGGTGTAGCCGAGTGGGTTTTGGTATAGCCGAGTGGGTTTGGGTCTAGCCGAGTGGGTTTGGGTCTAGCCGAGTGGGTTTGGGTCCAGCCGCGTGGGTTTGGGTCCAGCCGAGTGGGTTTGGGTCTAGCGGAGTGGGTTTGGGTCTAGCCGAGTGGGTTTGGGTCTAGCGGTGTGGGTTTGGGTCTAGCCGAGTGGGTTTGGGTCTAGCCGAGTGGGTTTGGATCTAGCCGAGTCCATTTGGGTCCAGCCGAGTGGGTTTGGGACTAGCCGAGTGGGTTTGGGTATAGCCGAGTGGGTTTGGGTCTAGCTGAATGGGTTTGGGTCTAGCCGAGTGGGTTTGGGTCTAGCAGAGTGGGTTTGGGTCTAGTCGAGTGGGTTTGGGTCTGGCGGTGTGGGTTTGGGTCTAGCCGAGTGGGTTTGGGTGTAGCCGAGTGGGTTTGGGTCTAGCCCAGTGGGTTTGGGTCTAGCCAAGTGGGTTTGGGTCTGGCCGAGTGGGTTTGGGCCTAGCGGAGGGGGTTTGCGTGTAGCCGAGTGGGTTTGGGTCCAGCCGAGTGGGTTTGGGTCTAGCCGAGTGTGTTTGGGTCTAGCCGAGTGGGTTTGGGTGCAGCCGAGTGGGTTTGGGTTTAGCCGAGTGTGTTTGGGTCTAGTCGAGTGGGTTTGGGTCGAGCCGAGTGGGTTTGGGTCTAGCCGAGTGGTTTTGGGCCTAGCCGCGTGGGTTTGGGTCTAGCGGAGTGGGTTTGTGTCTAGCGGAGTGGGCTTGTTTCTAGCCGAGTGGGTTTGGGCCTAGCCGAGTGGGTTTGGGTCTAGCCGAGTGGGTTTGGGTCTAGCCGAGTGGGTTTGGGTCTAGCCGAGTGGGTTTGGGTCGAGCCGTGTGGGTTTGGGTCTAGCCGATTGGGTTTCGGTCTCGGCATGTGGGTTTGGGTCTAGCCGAGTGGGTTAGGGTCTAGCGGAATGGGTTTGGGTGTAGCCGCGTGGGTTTGGGTCTAGCCGAGTTGGTTTGGGTCTAGCCGAGTGGGTTTGGGTCTAGCCGAGTGGGTTTGAGTCTTGCCGAGTGGGTTTGGGTCTAGCGGAGTTGGTTTGGGTGTAGCCGAGTGGGTTTGGGTGTAGCCGAGTGGGTTTGGGTCTAGCCGACTGGGTTTGGGTCTAGCCGAGTGGGTTTCGGTCTAGCCGAGTGGGTTTGGGTCTAGCCGAGTGGGTTTTCGTCTAGCCGAGTGGGTTTGGGTCTAGCGGAGTGGGTTTGGGTGTAGCCGAGTGGGTTTGTGTCTAGCGGAGTGGGTTTGGGTGTAGCCGAGTGGGTTTGGGTGTAGCCGAGTGGGTTTGGGTCTAGCCGACTGGGTTTGGGTCTAGCCGAGTGGGTTTGGGTCTAGCCGAGTGGGTTTGGGACTAGCCGAGTGGGTTTTCGTCTAGCCGAGTGCGTTTGGGTCTAGCTGAATGGGTTTGGGTCTAGCCGAGTGGGTTTGGGTGTAGCCGAGTGTGTTTGGGTCTGGACGAGTGGGTTTGGGTCTAGCCGAGTGGGTTTGGGTCTAGCCGAGTGGGTTTGGGTCTAGCCTGGTGGGTTTGGGTCTAGCGGAGTTGGTTTGGGTCTAGCGGAGTGGGGTTGGGTATAGCCGAGTGGGTTTGGGTCTAACCGAGTGGGTTTGTGTCTAGGGGAGTGGGTTTGTGTCTAGCGGAGTGGGCTTGGGTCTAGCGGAGTGGGATTGGGTCTAGCCGAGTGGGTTTGGGTCTAGCCGAGTGGGTTTGGGAGTAGCCGAGTGGGTTTGGGTCTAGCCGAGTGGGTTTGGGTCTAGCCGAGTGGGTTTGGGTCTAGCGGTGTGGGTTTGGGTGTAGCTGAGTGGGTTTGGGACTAGCCGAGTGGGTTTGGGTCTCGCCGAGTGGGTTTGGGTCTAGCCGAATGGGTTTGGGTCTACCCGAGTGGGTTTGGGTCTACCAGAGTGGGTTTGGGTCCAGCCGAGTGGGTTTGAGGCTAGCCGATTGGGTTTGGGTGTAGCCGAGTGGGTTTGGGTCTAGCGGAGTGGGTTTGGGTGTAGCCGAGTGGGTTTGGGTGTAGCCGAGTGGGTTTTGGTATAGCAGAGTGGGTTTGGGTCTAGCCGAGTGGGTTTGGGTCTAGCCGAGTGGGTTTGGGTCCAGCCGCGTGGGTTTGGGTCCAGCCGAGTGGGTTTGGGTCTAGCGGAGTGGGTTTGGGTCTAGCCGAGTGGGTTTGGGTGTAGCCGAGTGGGTTTGGGTCTAGCCGAGTGGGTTTGTGCCTAGCCGAGTGGGTTTGGGTCTAGCGGTGTGGGTTTGGGTGTAGCTGAGTGGGTTTGGGACTAGCCGAGTGGGTTTGGGTCTAGCCGAGTGGGTTTGGGTCTAGCCGAATGGGTTTGGGTCTACCCGAGTGGGTTTGGGTCTACCCGAGTGGGTTTGGGTCTAGCCGAGTGGGTTTGAGGCTAGCCGATTGGGTTTGGGTGTAGCCGAGTGGGTTTGGGTCTAGCGGAGTGGGTTTGGGTGTAGCCGAGTGGGTTTGGGTGTAGCCGAGTGGGTTTTGGTCTAGCCGAGTGGGTTTGGGTCTAGCCGAGTGGGTTTGGGTCTAGCCGAGTGGGTTTGGGTACAGCCGAGTGGGTTTGGGTCCAGCCGAGTGGGTTTGGGTCTAGCGGAGTGGGTTTGGGTCTAGCCGAGTGGGTTTGGGTCTAGCGGTGTGGGTTTGGGTCTAGCCGAGTGGGTTTGGGTCTAGCCGAGTGGGTTTGGGTCTAGCAGAGTGGGTTTGGATCTAGCCGAGTCCATTTGGGTCTAGCCGAGTGGGCTTGGGACTAGCCGAGTGGGTTTGGGTATAGCCGAGTGGGTTTGGGTCCAGCCAAGTGTGTTTGGGTCTCGCGGAGTGGGTTTGGGTGTAGCCGATTCGGTTTGGGTCTAGCCGAGTGGGTTTGGGTCTGGCCGAGTGGGTTTGGGTGTAGCCGAGTGGGTTTGGTTCTAGCCGAGTGGGTTTGGGTCTAGCTGAGTGGGTTTGGGTCTAGCCGAGTGTGTTTGGGTCTAGCCGAGTGGGTTTGCGTCTAGCTGAGTAGGTTTGGGTCTAGCGGAGTGGGTTTGGGTGTAGCCGAGTGGGTTTGGGTCTAGCCGAGTGGGTTTGGGTCTAGACGAGTGGGTTTGGGTCTAGCCGAGTGGGTATCGTTCTAGCCGAGTGGGTTTGGGTCTAGCGGAGTGGGTTTGGGTCTAGCCGAGTCCGTTTGGGTCTAGCCGAGTGGGTTTGGGACTAGCCAAGTGGGTTTGGGTCTAGCGGGGTGGGTTTGGTTCTAGCGAAGTGGGTTTGGGTCTAGCCGATTGGGTTTTGGTCTAGCCGAGTGGGTTTGGGTCTGGCGGAGTGGGTTTGGGTCTAGTGGAGTGGGTTTGGGTGTAGCCGAGTGGGTTTGGGTCTAGCCGAGTGGGTTTGGGTCCAGCCGAGTGGGTTTGGGTCTAGCTGAGTGGGTTTGGGTCTAGCCGAGTGTATTTGGGTCCAGCCGAGTGGGTTTGGGTCTGGCAGAGTGGGTTTGGGTCTAGTGGAGTGGGTTTGGGTGTAGCCGAGTGGGTTTGGGTCTAGCCGAGTGGGTTTGGGTCCAGCCGAGTGGGTTTGGGTCTAGCTGAGTGGGTTTGGGTCTAGCCGAGTGTGTTTGGGTCTAGCCGAGTGGGTTTGCGTCTAGCTGAGCGGGTTTGGGTCTAGCGGAGTGGGCTTGGGTGTAGCCGAGTGGGTTTGGGTCTAGCCGACTGGGTTTGGGTCTAGACGAGTGGGTTTGTGTCTAGCCGAGTGGGTATCGTTCTAGCCGAGTGGGTTTGGGTCTAGCGGAGTGGGTTTGGGTCTAGCCGAGTCCGTTTGGGTCTAGCCGAGTGGGTTTGGGTCAAGCCGATTGGGATTGGGTCTAGCCATGTGGGTTTGGGTCTAGCCGAGTGGGTTAGGGTCTAGCGGAGTGGGTTTGGGAGTAGCTGCGTGGGTTTGGATGTAGCCGAGTGGGTTTGGGTCTAGCCGAGTGGGTTTAGGTCTAGCGGAGTGGGTTTGGGTCTAGCATAGTGGGTTTGGGTCTAGCGGAGTGGGTTTGGGTGTAGCCGCGTGGGTTTGGGTCTAGCCGAGTGGGTTTGGGTCCAGCCGAGTGGGTTTGGGTCTAGCCGAGTGGGTTTGGGTCTAGCCAAGTGGGTTTGGGTCTAGCGGAGTGGGTTTGGGTGTAGCCGAGTGGGTTTGTGTCTGGCGGAGTGGGTTTGGGTCTAGTGGAGTGGGTTTGGGTGTAGCCGAGTGGGTTTGGGTCTAGCCGAGTGGGTTTGGGTCCAGCCGAGTGGGTTTGGGTCTAGCTGAGTGGGTTTGGGTCTAGCCGAGTGTGTTTGGGTCTAGCCGAGTGGGTTTGCGTCTAGCTGAGTGGGTTTGGGTCTAGCGGAGTGGGTTTGGGTGTAGCCGAGTGGGTTTGGGTCTAGCCGACTGGGTTTGGGACTAGACGAGTGGGTTTGTGTCTAGCCGAGTGGGTATCGTTCTAGCCGAGTGGGTTTGGGTCTAGCGGAGTGGGTTTGGGTCTAGCCGAGTCCGTTTGGGTCTAGCCGAGTGGGTTTGGGTCAAGCCGATTGGGTTTGGGTCTAGCCATGTGGGTTTGGGTCTAGCCGAGTGGGTTAGGGTCTAGCGGAGTGGGTTTGGGAGTAGCCGCGTGGGTTTGGATGTAGCCGAGTGGGTTTGGGTCTAGCCGAGTGGGTTTAGGTCTAGCGGAGTGGGTTTGGGTCTAGCATAGTGGGTTTGGGTCTAGCGGAGTGGGTTTAGCGGTGTAGCCGCGTGGGTTTGGGTCTTGCCGAGTGGGTTTGGGTCCAGCCGAGTGGGTTTGGGTCTAGCCGAGTGGGTTTGGGTCTAGCCGAGTGGGTTTTGGTGTAGCCGAGTGGGTTTGGGTCTAGCCGAGTGGGTTTGCTTCTAGCCAAGTGGGTTTGGGTCAAGCGGAGTGGGTTTGGGTGTAGCCGAGTGGGTTTGGGTCTAGCCGAGTGGGTTTGGGTCTAGACGAGTGGGTTTGGGTCTAGCCGAGTGGGTTTCGGTGTAGCCGAGTGGGTTTGGGTCTAGCGGAGTGGGTTTGGGTGTAGCCGAGTGGGTTTGAGTCTAGCCGAGTGGGTTTGGGTCTAGCCGAGTGGGATTGGGTCTAGCCGAGTGGGTTTGGGTCTAGCCGAGTGTGTTTGGGTCTAGCCGAGTGGGTTTGCGTCTAGCCAAGTGGGTTTGGGTCTAGCGGAGTGGGTTTGGGTGTAGCCGAGTGGGTTTGAGTCTAGCCGAGTGGGTTTGGGTCTAGCCGAGTGGGATTGGGTCTAGCCGAGTGGGTTTGGGTTTAGCCGAGTGTGTTTGGGTCTAGCCGAGTGGGTTTGCGTCTAGCCAAGTGGGTTTGGGTCAAGCGGAGTGGGTTTGGGTGTAGCCGAGTGGGTTTGGGTCTAGCCGAGTGGGTTTGGGTCTAGACGAGTGGGTTTGGGTCTAGCCGAGTGGGTTTCGGTGTAGCCGAGTGGGTTTGGGTCTAGCGGAGTGGGTTTGGGTCTAGCCAAGTGGGTTTGGGTCTAGCCGAGTTGGTTTGGGTCTAGCGGAGTGGGTTTGGGTCTAGCGGAGTGGGTTTGGGTCTAGCGGAGTGGGTTTGGGTGTAGCCGAGTGGGTTTGGGACTAGCCAAGTGGGTTTGGGTCTAGCCGAGTGGGTTTGGGTCTAGCCGAATGGGTTTTGGTCTAGCCGAGTGGGTTTGGGTCTGGCCGAGTGGGTTTGCGTCTAGCCGAATGGGTTTGGGTCCAGCTGAGTGGGTTTGGGTCTAGCCGAGTGGGTTTGGGTCTAGCGGAGTGGGTTAGGGTCTAGCGGAGTGGGTTTGGGTGTAGCCGAGTGTGTTTGGGTCTCTCCGAGTGGGTTTGGGTCTAGCCGACTGGGTTTGGGACTAGCCGAGTGGGTTTTGGTCTAGCCGAGTGGGTTTGGGTCTAGCCGAGTGGGCTTACGTCTAGCTGAGTGGGTTTGGGTCCAGCGGAGTAGGTTTCGGTGTAGCCGAGTGGGTTTGGGTGTAGCCGAGTGGGTTTGGGTCTGGACGAGTGGGTTTGGGTCTAGCCGAGTGGGTTTGGGTCTAGCCGATTGGGTTTACGTCTAACCGAATGGGTTTGGGTCTAGCGGAGTGGGTTTGGGTGTAGCCGAGTGGGTTTGGGTGTAGCCGAGTGGGTTTGGGTCTGGACGAGTGGGTTTGGGTCTAGCCGAGTGGGTTTGGGTCTAGCCGAGTGGGTTTGGGTCTAGCCGAGTGGGTTTGGGTCTAGCCGAGTGGGTTTGGGCCTAGCCGTGTGGGTTTGGGTCTTGCGGAGTGGGTTTGGGTCTAGCGGAGTGGGTTTGGGTCTAGCCGAGTGGGTTTGGGCCGAGCCGATTGGGTTTGGGTCTAGCCGAGTGGGTTTGGGTCCAGTGGAGTGGGTTTGGGTCTAGCCGTGTGGGTGTGGGTCTAGCCAAGTGGGTTTGGGTCTAGCCGAGTGGGTTTGGGTCTAGCCGAGTGGGTTTGGGTCTAGCCGAGTGGGTTTGTGTCTAGCCGAGTGGGTTTGGGCCTAGCCGAGTGGGTTTGGGTCTAGCGGAGTGGGTTTGGGTCTAGCTGAATGGGTTTGGGTCTAGCCGAGTGGGTTTGGGTCTAGCCGAGTGGGTTTGGGTCTAGCCGATTGGGTTTGGGTCTAGCCGATTGGGTTTACGTCTAACCGAGTGGGTTTGGGTCTAGCGGAGTGGGTTTGGGTGTAGCCGAGTGGGTTTGGGTGTAGCCGAGTGGGTTTGGGACTAGCCAAGTGGGTTTGGGTCTAGCCGAGTGGGTTTGGGTCTAGCCGAATGGGTTTTGGTCTAGCCGAGTGGGTTTGGGTCTGGCCGAGTGGGTTTGCGTCTAGCCGAATGGGTTTGGGTCCAGCTGAGTGGGTTTGGGTCTAGCCGAGTGGGTTTGGGTCTAGCGGAGTGGGTTAGGGTCTAGCGGAGTGGGCTTGGGTGTAGCCGAGTGTGTTTGGGTCTCTCCGAGTGGGTTTGGGTCTAGCCGACTGGGTTTGGGACTAGCCGAGTGGGTTTTGGTCTAGCCGAGTGGGTTTGGGTCTAGCCGAGTGGGCTTACGTCTAGCCGAGTGGGTTTGGGTCTAGCGGAGTAGGTTTCGGTGTAGCCGAGTGGGTTTGGGTGTAGCCGAGTGGGTTTGGGTCTGGACGAGTGGGTTTGGGTCTAGCCGAGTGGGTTTGGGTCTAGCCGATTGGGTTTACGTCTAACCGAATGGGTTTGGGTCTAGCGGAGTGGGTTTGGGTGTAGCCGAGTGGGTTTCGGTGTAGCCGAGTGGGTTTGGGTCTGGACGAGTGGGTTTGGGTCTAGCCGAGTGGGTTTGGGTCTAGCCGAGTGGGTTTGGGTCTAGCCGAGTGGGTTTGGGCCTAGCCGTGTGGGTTTGGGTCTTGCGGAGTGGGTTTGGGTCTAGCGGAGTGGGTTTGGGTCTAGCCGAGTGGGTTTGGGCCTAGCCGATTGGGTTTGGGTCTAGCCGAGTGGGTTTGGATCCAGTGGAGTGGGTTTGGGTCTAGCCGTGTGGGTGTGGGTCTAGCCAAGTGGGTTTGGGTCTAGCCGAGTGGGTTTGGGTCTAGCCGAGTGGGTTTGGGTCTAGCCGAGTGGGTTTGTGTCTAGCCGAGTGGGTTTGGGCCTAGCTGAGTGGGTTTGGGTCTAGCGGAGTGGGTTTGGGTCTAGCTGAATGGGTTTGGGTCTAGCCGAGTGGGTTTGGGTCTAGCCGAGTGGGTTTGGGTCTAGCCGATTGGGTTTGGGTCTAGCCGATTGGGTTTACGTCTAACCGAGTGGGTTTGGGGCTAGCGGAGTGGGTTTGGGTGTAGCCGAGTGGGTTTGGGTGTAGCCGAGTGGGTTTGGGTCTGGACTAGTGGGTTTGGGTCTAGCCGAGTGGGTTTGGGTCTAGCCGAGTGGGTTTGGGTCTAGCCGAGTGGGTTTGGGTCTAGCCGAGTGGGTTTGGGCCTAGCCGTGAGGGTTTGGGTCTTGCGGAGTGGGTTTGGGTCTAGCGGAGTGGGTTTGGGTCTAGCCGAGTGGGTTTGGGCCTAGCCGATTGGGTTTGGGTCTAGCCGAGTGGGTTTGGGTCTAGTGGAGTGGGTTTGGGTCTAGCCGTGTGGGTGTGGGTCTAGCCAAGTGGGTTTGGGTCGAGCCGAGTGGGTTTGGGTCTATCCGAGTGGGTTTGGGTCTAGCCGAGTGGGTTTGTGTCTAGCCGAGTGGGTTTGGGCCTAGCCGAGTGGGTTTGGGTCTAGCGGAGTGGGTTTGGGTCTAGCTGAATGGGTTTGGGTCTAGCCGAGTGGGTTTGGGTCTAGCCGAGTAGGTTTGGGTCTAGCCGAAAGGGTTTGGGTCTAGCCGAGTGGGTTTGGGTCTAGCCGAGTGGGTTTGGGTCTAGCCGAGTGGGTTTGGGTCTAGCCGAGTGGGTTTGGGTCTAGCCGAAAGGGTTTGGGTCTAGCCGAGTGGGTGTGGGTCTAGCCGAGTGGGGTTGGGTCTAGCGGAGTGAGTTTGGGTCTAGCCGAGTGGGTTTGGGTCTAGCCGAAAGGGTTTGGGTCTAGCCGAGTGGGTGTGGGTCTAGCCGAGTGGGGTTGGGTCTAGCGGAGTGGGTTTGGGTGTTCCCGAGTGGGTTTGGGTCTAGCCGAGTGGGTTTGGGTCTAGCCGACTGGGTTTGGGACTAGCCGAGTGGGTTTTGGTCCAGCCGAGTGGGTTTGGGTCTAGCCGAGTGGGTTTACGTCTAGCCGAGTGGGTTTGGGTCTAGTGGAGTAGGTTTCGGTGTAGCCGAGTGGGTTTTGGTGTAGCCGAGTGGGTTTGGGTCTGGACGAGTGGGTTTGGGTCTAGCCGAGTGGGTTTGGGTCTAGCCGAGTGGGTTTACGTCTAACCCAGTGGGTTTGGGTCTAGCGGAGTGGGTTTGGGTGTAGCCGAGTGGGTTTGGGTGTAGCCGAGTGGGTTTGGGTCTGGACGAGTGGGTTTGGATCTAGCCGAATGTTTGGGTCTAGCCGAGTGGGTTTGGGTCTAGCCGAGTGGGTTTGGTCCTAGCCGCGCGGGTTTGGGTATAGCGGAGTGGGTTTGGGTCTAGTGGAGTGAGTTTGGGTCTAGCAGAGTGGGTTTGGGCCTAGCCGATTGGGTTTGGGTCTAGCCGAGTGGGTTTGGGTCTAGCCGAGTGGGTTTGGGTCTGGCCGAGTGGGTTTGGGTCCAGCCGAGTGGGTTTGGGTCTAGCCGTGTGGGTTTGGGTCTAGCCGAGTGGGTTTGGGTCTAGCCGAGTGGGTTTGAGTCTTGCCGAGTGGGTTTGGGTCTAGCGGAGTGGGTTTGGGTGTAGCCGCGTGGGTTTGGGTGTAGCCGAGTGGGTTTTGGTCTGGACGAGTGGGTTTGGGTCTAGCCGAGTGGGTTTGGGTCTAGCCAAGTGGGTTTGGGTCTAGCCTAGTGGGTTTGGGTCTAGCCAAGTGGGTTTGGGTCTAGCGGAGTCGGTTTGGGTCTAGAGGAGTGGGTCTGGGTCTAGCGGAGTGGGTTTGGGTCTAGCCCAGTGGGTTTGGTTCTAACCGAGTGGGTTTGTGTCTAGCGGACTGAGTTTGGGTCTAGCGGAGTGGGATTGGGTCTAGCCGAGTGGGTTTGGGTCTAGCTGAATGGGTTTGGGTCTAGCCGAGTGGGTTTGGGTCTAGCCGAGTGGGTTTGGGTCTAGCCGAAAGGGTTTGGGTCTAGCCGAGTGGGTTTGGGTCTAGCCGAGTGGGTTTGGGTCTAGCCGAGTGGGTGTGGGTCTAGCCTAGTGGGTTTGGGTCTAGCCGAGTGGGTTTGGGTGTAGCCGAGTGGGTTTGCGTCTAGCGGAGTGGGTTTGGGTGTAGCCGAGTGGGTTTGGGTCTAGCCGAGTGGGTTTGGGTGTAGCCGAGTGGGTTTGGGTCTAGCCGAGTGGGTTTGGGTCTAGCCGAGTGGGTTAGGGTCTAGCCGAGTGGGTTTGGGTGTGGCCGCGTGGGTTTGGATGTAGCCAAGTGGGTTTGGGTCTAGCCGAGTGGGTTTGGGTCTATCCGAGTGGGTTTGGGTCTAGCCGAGTGGGTTTGGGTCTAGCCGAGTGGGTTTGGGACTAGCCGAGTGGGTTTGGGTCTAGCCGAGTGGGTTTGGGTCTAGCTGAATGGGTTTGGGTCTAGCCGAGTGGGTTTGGGTCTAGCAGAGTGGGTTTGGGTCTAGTCGAGTGGGTTTGGGTCTGGCGGTGTGGGTTTGGGTCTAGCCGAGTGGGTTTGGGTGTAGCCGAGTGGGTTTGGGTCTAGCCCAGTGTGTTTGGGTCTAGCCAAGTGGGTTTGGGTCTGGCTGAGTGGGTTTGGGCCTAGCGGAGGGGGTTTGCGTGTAGCCGAGTGGGTTTGGGTCCAGCCGAGTGGGTTTGGGTCTAGCCGAGTGTGTTTGGGTCTAGCCGAGTGGGTTTGGGTGCAGCCGAGTGGGTTTGGGTTTAGCCGTGTGTTTGGGTCTAGTCGAGTGGGTTTGGGTCGAGCCGAGTGGGTTTGGGTCTAGCCGAGTGGGTTTGGGCCTAGCCGCGTGGGTTTGGGTCTAGCGGAGTGGGTTTGTGTCTAGCGGAGTGGGCTTGTTTCTAGCCGAGTGGGTTTGGGCCTAGCCGAGTGGGTTTGGGTCTAGCCGAGTGGGTTTGGGTCTAGCCGAGTGGGTTTGGGTCTAGCCGAGTGGGTTTGGGTCTAGCCGTGTGGGTTTGGGTCTAGCCGATTGGGTTTCGGTCTAGGCATGTGGGTTTGGGTCTAGCCGAGTGGGTTAGGGTCTAGCGGAATGGGTTTGGGTGTAGCCGCGTGGGTGTGGGTCTAGCCGAGTGGGTTTGGGTCTAGCCGAGTGGGTTTGGGTCTAGCCGAGTGGGTTTGAGTCTTGCCGAGTGGGTTTGGGTCTAGCGGAGTTGGTTTGGGTGTAGCCGAGTGGGTTTGGGTGTAGCCGAGTGGGTTTGGGTCTAGCCGACTGGGTTTGGGTCTAGCCGAGTGGGTTTGGGTCTAGCCGAGTGGGTTTGGGACTAGCCGAGTGGGTTTTCGTCTAGCCGAGTGGGTTTGGGTCTAGCTGAATGGGTTTGGGTCTAGCCGAGTGGGTTTGGGTGTAGCCGAGTGTGTTTGGGTCTGGACGAGTGGGTTTGGGTCTAGCCGAGTGGGTTTGGGTCTAGCCGAGTGGGTTTGGGTCTAGCCTGGTGGGTTTGGGTCTAGCGGAGTTGGTTTGGGTCTAGCGGAGTGGGGTTGGGTATAGCCGAGTGGGTTTGGGTCTAACCGAGTGGGTTTGTGTCTAGGGGAGTGGGTTTGTGTCTAGCGGAGTGGGTTTGGGTCTAGCGGAGTGGGATTGGGTCTAGCCGAGTGGGTTTGGGTCTAGCCGAGTGGGTTTGGGAGTAGCCGAGTGGGTTTGGGTCTAGCCGAGTGGGTTTGGGTCTAGCCGAGTGGGTTTGGGTCTAGCGGTGTGGGTTTGGGTGTAGCTGAGTGGGTTTGGGACTAGCCGAGTGGGTTTGTGTCTCGCCGAGTGGGTTTGGGTCTAGCCGAATGGGTTTGGGTCTACCCGAGTGGGTTTGGGTCTACCAGAGTGGGTTTGGGTCCAGCCGAGTGGGTTTGAGGCTAGCCGATTGGGTTTGGGTGTAGCCGAGTGGGTTTGGGTCTAGCGGAGTGGGTTTGGGTGTAGCCGAGTGGGTTTGGGTGTAGCCGAGTGGGTTTTGGTATAGCCGAGTGGGTTTGGGTCTAGCCGAGTGGGTTTGGGTCTAGCCGAGTGGGTTTGGGTCCAGCCGCGTGGGTTTGGGTCCAGCCGAGTGGGTTTGGGTCTAGCGGAGTGGGTTTGGGTCTAGCCGAGTGGGTTTGGGTCTAGCGGTGTGGGTTTAGGTCTAGCCGAGTGGGTTTGGGTCTAGCCGAGTGGGTTTGGATCTAGCCGAGTCCATTTGGGTCCAGCCGAGTGGGTTTGGGACTAGCCGAGTGGGTTTGGGTATAGCCGAGTGGGTTTGGGTCTAGCTGAATGGGTTTGGGTCTAGCCGAGTGGGTTTGGGTCTAGCAGAGTGGGTTTGGGTCTAGTCGAGTGGGTTTGGGTCTGGCGGTGTGGGTTTGGGTCTAGCCGAGTGGGTTTGGGTGTAGCCGAGTGGGTTTGGGTCTAGCCCAGTGGGTTTGGGTCTAGCCAAGTGGGTTTGGGTCTGGCCGAGTGGGTTTGGGCCTAGCGGAGGGGGTTTGCGTGTAGCCGAGTGGGTTTGGGTCCAGCCGAGTGGGTTTGGGTCTAGCCGAGTGTGTTTGGGTCTAGCCGAGTGGGTTTGGGTGCAGCCGAGTGGGTTTGGGTTTAGCCGAGTGTGTTTGGGTCTAGTCGAGTGGGTTTGGGTCGAGCCGAGTGGGTTTGGGTCTAGCCGAGTGGTTTTGGGCCTAGCCGCGTGGGTTTGGGTCTAGCGGAGTGGGTTTGTGTCTAGCGGAGTGGGCTTGTTTCTAGCCGAGTGGGTTTGGGCCTAGCCGAGTGGGTTTGGGTCTAGCCGAGTGGGTTTGGGTCTAGCCGAGTGGGTTTGGGTCTAGCCGAGTGGGTTTGGGTCGAGCCGTGTGGGTTTGGGTCTAGCCGATTGGGTTTCGGTCTCGGCATGTGGGTTTGGGTCTAGCCGAGTGGGTTAGGGTCTAGCGGAATGGGTTTGGGTGTAGCCGCGTGGGTTTGGGTCTAGCCGAGTTGGTTTGGGTCTAGCCGAGTGGGTTTGGGTCTAGCCGAGTGGGTTTGAGTCTTGCCGAGTGGGTTTGGGTCTAGCCGACTGGGTTTGGGTCTAGCCGAGTGGGTTTCGGTCTAGCCGAGTGGGTTTGGGTCTAGCCGAGTGGGTTTTCGTCTAGCCGAGTGGGTTTGGGTCTAGCGGAGTGGGTTTGGGTGTAGCCGAGTGGGTTAGGGTGTAGCCGAGTGTGTTTGGGTCTGGACGAGTGGGTTTGGGTCTAGCCGAGTGGGTTTGGGTCTAGCCGAGTGGGTTTGGGTCTAGCCTAGTGGGTTTGGGTCTAGCCAAGTGGGTTTGGGTCTAGCGGAGTTGGTTTGGGTCTAGCGGAGTGGGGTTGGGTATAGCCGAGTGGGTTTGGGTCTAACCGAGTGGGTTTGTGTCTAGCGGAGTGGGTTTGTGTCTAGCGGAGTGGGTTTGGGTGTAGCCGAGTGGGTTTGGGTGTAGCCGAGTGGGTTTGGGTCTAGCCGACTGGGTTTGGGTCTAGCCGAGTGGGTTTGGGTCTAGCCGAGTGGGTTTGGGACTAGCCGAGTGGGTTTTCGTCTAGCCGAGTGGGTTTGGGTCTAGCTGAATGGGTTTGGGTCTAGCCGAGTGGGTTTGGGTGTAGCCGAGTGTGTTTGGGTCTGGACGAGTGGGTTTGGGTCTAGCCGAGTGGGTTTGGGTCTAGCCGAGTGGGTTTGGGTCTAGCCTGGTGGGTTTGGGTCTAGCGGAGTTGGTTTGGGTCTAGCGGAGTGGGGTTGGGTATAGCCGAGTGGGTTTGGGTCTAACCGAGTGGGTTTGTGTCTAGGGGAGTGGGTTTGTGTCTAGCGGAGTGGGTTTGGGTCTAGCGGAGTGGGATTGGGTCTAGCCGAGTGGGTTTGGGTCTAGCCGAGTGGGTTTGGGAGTAGCCGAGTGGGTTTGGGTCTAGCCGAGTGGGTTTGGGTCTAGCCGAGTGGGTTTGGGTCTAGCGGTGTGGGTTTGGGTGTAGCTGAGTGGGTTTGGGACTAGCCGAGTGGGTTTGGGTCTCGCCGAGTGGGTTTGGGTCTAGCCGAATGGGTTTGGGTCTACCCGAGTGGGTTTGGGTCTACCAGAGTGGGTTTGGGTCCAGCCGAGTGGGTTTGAGGCTAGCCGATTGGGTTTGGGTGTAGCCGAGTGGGTTTGGGTCTAGCGGAGTGGGTTTGGGTGTAGCCGAGTGGGTTTGGGTGTAGCCGAGTGGGTTTTGGTATAGCCGAGTGGGTTTGGGTCTAGCCGAGTGGGTTTGGGTCTAGCCGAGTGGGTTTGGGTCCAGCCGCGTGGGTTTGGGTCCAGCCGAGTGGGTTTGGGTCTAGCGGAGTGGGTTTGGGTCTAGCCGAGTGGGTTTGGGTCTAGCGGTGTGGGTTTGGGTCTAGCCGAGTGGGTTTGGGTATAGCCGAGTGGGTTTGGATCTAGCCGAGTCCATTTGGGTCCAGCCGAGTGGGTTTGGGACTAGCCGAGTGGGTTTGGGTATAGCCGAGTGGGTTTGGGTCTAGCTGAATGGGTTTGGGTCTAGCCGAGTGGGTTTGGGTCTAGCAGAGTGGGTTTGGGTCTAGTCGAGTGGGTTTGGGTCTGGCGGTGTGGGTTTGGGTCTAGCCGAGTGGGTTTGGGTGTAGCCGAGTGGGTTTGGGTCTAGCCCAGTGGGTTTGGGTCTAGCCAAGTGGGTTTGGGTCTGGCCGAGTGGGTTTGGGCCTAGCGGAGGGGGTTTGCGTGTAGCCGAGTGGGTTTGGGTCCAGCCGAGTGGGTTTGGGTCTAGCCGAGTGTGTTTGGGTCTAGCCGAGTGGGTTTGGGTGCAGCCGAGTGGGTTTGGGTTTAGCCGAGTGTGTTTGGGTCTCGTCGAGTGGGTTTGGGTCGAGCCGAGTGGGTTTGGGTCTAGCCGAGTGGTTTTGGGCCTAGCCGCGTGGGTTGGGGTCTAGCGGAGTGGGTTTGTGTCTAGCGGAGTGGGCTTGTTTCTAGCCGAGTGGGTTTGGGCCTAGCCGAGTGGGTTTGGGTCTAGCCGAGTGGGTTTGGGTCTAGCCGAGTGGGTTTGGGTCTAGCCGAGTGGGTTTGGGTCGAGCCGTGTGGGTTTGGGTCTAGCCGATTGGGTTTCGGTCTAGGCATGTGGGTTTGGGTCTAGCCGAGTGGGTTAGGGTCTAGCGGAATGGGTTTGGGTGTAGCCGCGTGGGTTTGGGTCTAGCCGAGTGGGTTTGGGTCTAGCCGAGTGGGTTTGGGTCTAGCCGAGTGGGTTTGAGTCTTGCCGAGTGGGTTTGGGTCTAGCGGAGTTGGTTTGGGTGTAGCCGAGTGGGTTTGGGTGTAGCCGAGTGGGTTTGGGTCTAGCCGACTGGGTTTGGGTCTAGCCGAGTGGGTTTCGGTCTAGCCGAGTGGGTTTGGGTCTAGCCGAGTGGGTTTTCGTCTAGCCGAGTGGGTTTGGGTCTAGCGGAGTGGGTTTGGGTGTAGCCGAGTGGGTTAGGGTGTAGCCGAGTGTGTTTGGGTCTGGACGAGTGGGTTTGGGTCTAGCCGAGTGGGTTTGGGTCTAGCCGAGTGGGTTTGGGTCTAGCCTAGTGGGTTTGGGTCTAGCGGAGTTGGTTTGGGTCTAGCGGAGTGGGGTTGGGTATAGCCGAGTGGGTTTGGGTCTAACCGAGTGGGTTTGTGTCTAGCGGAGTGGGTTTGTGTCTAGCGGAGTGGGTTTGGGTCTAGCGGAGTGGGATTGGGTCTAGCCGAGTGGGTTTGGGTCTAGCCGAGTGGGTTTGGGAGTAGCCGAGTGGGTTTGGGTCTAGCCGAGTGGGTTTGGGTCTAGCGGAATGGGTTTGGGTCTAGCCGAGTGGGTTTGGGTCTAGCCGATTGGGTTTGGGTCTAGCCGACAGGGTTTGGGTCTAGCCGAGTGGGTTTGGGTCTAGCCGAGTGGGTTTGGGTCCAGCCGAGTGGGTTTTGGTCTAGCCGAGTGGGTTTGGGTCTAGCGGTGTGGGTTTGGGTTTAGCCGAGTGGGTTTGGGTGTAGCTGAGTGGGTTTTGGTCTAGCCGAGTGGGTTTGGGTCTAGCCGAGTGGGTTTGGGTCTAGCCGAGTGGGTTTGGGTCCAGCCGCGTGGGTTTGGGTCCAGCCGAGTGGGTTTGGGTCTAGCGGAGTGGGTTTGGGTCTAGCCGAGTGGGTTTGGGTCTAGCGGTGTGGGTTTGGGTCTAGCCGAGTGGGTTTGGGTCTAGCCGAGTGGGTTTGGGTCTAGCCGAGTGGGTTTGGATCTAGCCGAGTCCATTTGGGTCCAGCCGAGTGGGTTTGGGACTAGCCGAGTGGGTTTGGGTATAGCCGAGTGGGTTTGGGTCCAGCCAAGTGGGTTTGGGTCTAGCGGAGTGGGTTTGGGTGTAGCCGATTGGGTTTGGGTCTAGCCGAGTGGGTTTGGGTCTGGCCGAGTGGGTTTGGGTGTAGCCGAGTGGGTTTGGTTCTAGCCGAGTGGGTTTGGGTCTAGCTGAGTGGGTTTGGGTCTAGCCGAGTGTGTTTGGGTCTAGCCGAGTGTGTTTGCGTCTAGCTGAGTAGGTTTGGGTCTAGCGGAGTGGGTTTGGGTGTAGCCGAGTGGGTTTGGGTCTAGCCGAGTGGGTTTGGGTCTAGACGAGTGGGTTTGGATCTAGCCGAGTGGGTATCGTTCTAGCCGAGTGGGTTTGGGTCTAGCGGAGTGGGTTTGGGTCTAGCCGAGTCCGTTTGGGTCTAGCCGAGTGGGTTTGGGACTAGCTAAGTGGGTTTGGGTCTAGCGGGGTGGGTTTGGTTCTAGCGGAGTGGGTTTGGGTCTAGCCGATTGGGTTTTGGTCTAGCCGAGTGGGTTTGGGTCTGGCGGAGTGGGTTTGGGTCTAGTGGAGTGGGTTTGGGTGTAGCCGAGTGGGTTTGGGTCAAGCCGAGTGGGTTTGGGTCCAGCCGAGTGGGTTTGGGTCTAGCCGAGTGTGTTTGGGTCCAGCCGAGTGGGTTTGGGTCTGGCGGAGTGGGTTTGGGTCTAGTGGAGTGGGTTTGGGTGTAGCCGAGTGGGTTTGGGTCTAGCCGAGTGGGTTTGGGTCTAGCCGAGTGGGTTTGGTCCTAGCCGCGTGGGTTTGGGTCTAGCGGAGTGGGTTTGGGTCTAGCTGAGTGAGTTTGGGTCTAGCAGAGTGGGTTTGGGCCTAGCCGATTGGGTTTGGGTCTAGCCGAGTGGGTTTGGGTCTAGCCGAGTGGGTTTGGGTCTGGCCGAGTGGGTTTGGGTCCAGCCGAGTGGGTTTGGGTCTAGCCGTGTGGGTTTGATTCTAGCCGTTTGGGTTTGGGTCTAGCCATGTGGGTTTGGGTCTAGCCGAGTGGGTTAGGGTCTAGCGGAGTGGGTTTGGGTGTAGCCGCGTGGGTTTGGGTGTAGCCGAGTGGGTTTGGGTCTAGCCGAGTGGGTTTGGATGTAGCCGAGTGGGTTTGGGTCTAGCCGAGTGGGTTTGGGTCTAGCGGAGTGGGTTTGGGTGTAGCCGAGTGGGTTTGGGTCTGGCCGAGTGGGTTTGGGTCTAGCCGACTGGGTTTGGGACTAGCCGAGTGGGTTTGGGTCTAGCTGAGTGGGTTTGGGTCTAGCCGAGTGGGTTTATGTCTAGCCGCGTGGGTTTGGGTCTAGCGGAGTGGGTATCGGTGTAGCCGAGTGGGTTTGGGTGTAGCCGAGTGGGTTTTGGTCTGGACGAGTGGGTTTGGGTCTAGCCGAGTGGGTTTGGGTCTAGCCAAGTGGCTTTGGGTCTAGCCTAGTTGGTTTGGGTCTAGCCAAGTGGGTTTGGGTCTAGCGGAGTCGGTTTGGGTCTAGAGGAGTGGGTCTGGATCTAGCGGAGTGGGTTTGGGTCTAGCCCAGTGGGTTTGGTTCTAACCGAGTGGGTTTGTGTCTAGCGGAGTGAGTTTGGGTCTAGCGGAGTGGGATTGGGTCTAGCCGAGTGGGTTTGGGTCTAGCTGAATGGGTTTGGGTCTAGCCGAGTGGGTTTGCGTCTAGCCGAGTGGGTTTGGGTCTAGCCGAAAGGGTTTGGGTCTAGCCGAGTGGGTTTGGGTCTAGCCGAGTGGGTTTGGGTCTAGCCGAGTCCGTTTGGGTCTAGCCGAGTGGGTTTGGGTTTAGCCGAGTGGGTTTGGGTCTAGCCAAATCGGTTTGGGTCTAGCCGAGTGGGTTTGGGTCTAGCCGAGTGGGTTTGGGTCTAGCCGAGTGGGTTTGGGTCTAGCCTAGTGGGTTTGGGTCTATCCGAGTGGGTTTGGGTCTAGCCGAGTCCGTTTGGGTCTAGCCGAGTGGGTTTGGGTTTAGCGGAGTGGGTTTGGGTCTAGCCGAGTGGGTTTGGGTCTAGCCGAGTCCATTTGGGTCTAGCCGAGTTGGTTTGGGACTAGCCGAGTGGGTTTGGGTCTAGCGGAGTGGGTTTGGTTCTAGCGGAGTGGGTTTGGGTCTAGCCGATTGGGTTTGGGTATCGCCGAGTAGGTTTGCGTCTGGCGGAGTGGGTTTGGGTCTAGTGGAGTGGGTTTGGGTCTAGCCGAGTGGGTTTGGGTCTAGCCAAGTGGGTTTGGGTGCAGCCGAGTGGGTTTGGGTCTAGCCGTGTGGGTTTGGGTGTAGCTAAGTGGGTTTGGGTCTAGCGGAGTGGGTTTAGGTGTAGCCGAGTGGGTTTGGGTCTAGCCGAGTGGGTTTGGGTCTAGCCGACTGGGTTTGGGACTAGCCGAGTGGGTTTGGGTCTAGCTGAGTGGGTTTGGGTCTAGCCAAGTGGGTTTATGTCTAGCCGCGTGGGTTTGGGTCTAGCGGAGTGGGTATCGGTGTAGCCGAGTGGGTTTGGGTGTAGCCGAGTGGGTTTTGGTCTGGACGAGTGGGTTTGGGTCTAGCCGAGTGGGTTTGGGTCTAGCCAAGTGGGTTTGGGTCTAGCCTAGTGGGTTTGGGTCTAGCCAAGTAGGTTTGGGTCTAGCGGAGTCGGTTTGGGTCTAGAGGAGTGGGTCTGGATCTAGCGGAGTGGGTTTGGGTCTAGCCCAGTGGGTTTGGTTCTAACCGAGTGGGTTTGTGTCTAGCGGAGTGAGTTTGGGTCTAGCGGAGTGGGATTGGGTCTAGCCGAGTGGGTTTGGGTCTAGCTGAATGGGTTTGGGTCTAGCCGAGTGGGTTTGCGTCTAGCCGAGTGGGTTTGGGTCTAGCCGAAAGGGTTTGGGTCTAGCCGAGTGGGTTTGGGTCTAGCCGAGTGGGTTTGGGTCTAGCCGAGTCCGTTTGGGTCTAGCCGAGTGGGTTTGGGTTTAGCGGAGTGGGTTTGGGTCTAGCCAAATCGGTTTGGGTCTAGCCGAGTGGGTTTGGGTCTAGCCGAGTGGGTTTGGGTCTAGCCGAGTGGGTTTGGGTAGAGCCCAGTGGGTTTGGGTCTATCCGAGTGGGTTTGGGTCTAGCCGAGTCCGTTTGGGTCTAGCCGAGTGGGTTTGGGATTAGCGGAGTGGGTTTGGGTCTAGCCGAGTGGGTTTGGGTCTAGCCGAGTCCATTTGGGTCTAGCCGAGTTGGTTTGGGACTAGCCGAGTGGGTTTGGGTCTAGCGGAGTGGGTTTGGTTCTAGCGGAGTGGGTTTGGGTCTAGCCGATTGGGTTTGGGTATCGCCGAGTAGGTTTGCGTCTGGCGGAGTGGGTTTGGGTCTAGTGGAGTGGGTTTGGGTCTAGCCGAGTGGGTTTGGGTCTAGCCAAGTGGGTTTGGGTGCAGCCGAGTGGGTTTGGGTCTAGCCGTGTGGGTTTGGGTGTAGCTAAGTGGGTTTGGGTCTAGCGGAGTGGGTTTGGGTGTAGACGAGTGGGTTTGGGTCTAGCCGATTGGGTTTGGGTCTAGCCGAGTGGGATTGGGTCTAGCCGAGTGGGTTTGGGTCTAGCCGAGTGTGTTTGGGTCTAGTCGAGTGGGTTTGGGACTAGCCGAGTGGGTTTGGGTCTAGCCGAGTTGGTTTGGGTCTAGCTGAGTGGGTTCGGGTCTAGCCGAGTGGGTTTGGGTCTAGCCTAGTGGGTTTGGGTCTATCCGAGTGGGTTTGGGTCTAGCCGAGTCCGTTTGGGTCTAGCCGAGTGGGTTTGGGTTTAGCGGAGTGGGTTTGGGTCTAGCCGAGTGGGTTTGGGTCTAGCCGAGTCCGTTTGGGTTTAGCCGAGTTGGTTTGGGACTAGCTGAGTGGGTTTGGGTCTAGCGGAGTGGGTTTGGGTCTAGCCGAGTGGGTTTGGGTCTAGCCAAGTGGGTTTGGGTCTGGCCTAGTGGGCTTGGGTCTAGCCAAGTGGGTTTGGGTCCAGCGGAGTCGGTTTGGGTCTAGAGGAGTGGGTCTGGATCTAGCGGAGTGGGTTTGGGTCTAGCCCAGTGGGTTTGGTTCTAACCGAGTGGGTTTGTGTCTAGCGGAGTGAGTTTGGGTCTAGCGGAGTGGGATTGGGTCTAGCCGAGTGGGTTTGGGTCTAGCTGAATGGGTTTGGGTCTAGCCGAGTGGGTTTGCATCTAGCCGAGTGGGTTTGGGTCTAGCCGAAAGGGTTTGGGTCTAGCCGAGTGGGTTTGGGTCTAGCCGAGTGGGTTTGGGTCTAGCCGAGTCCGTTTGGGTCTAGCCGAGTGGGTTTGGGTTTAGCGGAGTGGGTTTGGGTCTAGCCAAATCGGTTTGGGACTAGCCGAGTGGGTTTGGGTCTAGCCGAGTGGGTTTGGGTCTAGCCGAGTGGGTTTGGGTCTAGCCTAGTGGGTTTGGGTCTATCCGAGTGGGTTTGGGTCTAGCCGAGTCCGTTTGGGTCTAGCCGAGTGGGTTTGGGTTTAGCGGAGTGGGTTTGGGTCTAGCCGAGTGGGTTTGGGTCTAGCCGAGTCCATTTGGGTCTAGCCGAGTTGGTTTGGGACTAGCCGAGTGGGTTTGGGTCTAGCGGAGTGGGTTTGGTTCTAGCGGAGTGGGTTTGGGTCTAGCCGATTGGGTTTGGGTATCGCCGAGTAGGTTTGCGTCTGGCGGAGTGGGTTTGGGTCTAGTGGAGTGGGTTTGGGTCTAGCCGAGTGGGTTTGGGTCTAGCCAAGTGGGTTTGGGTGTAGCCGAGTGGGTTTGGGTCTAGCCGAGTGGGTTTGGGTCTAGCCGACTGGGTTTGGGACTAGCCGAGTGGGTTTGGGTCTAGCTGAGTGGGTTTGGGTCTAGCCGAGTGGGTTTATGTCTAGCCGCGTGGGTTTGGGTCTAGCGGAGTGGGTATCGGTGTAGCCGAGTGGGTTTGGGTGTAGCCGAGTGGGTTTTGGTCTGGACGAGTGGGTTTGGGTCTAGCCGAGTGGGTTTGGGTCTAGCCAAGTGGGTTTGGGTCTAGCCTAGTGGGTTTGGGTCTAGCCAAGTGGGTTTGGGTCTAGCGGAGTCGGTTTGGGTCTAGAGGAGTGGGTCTGGATCTAGCGGAGTGGGTTTGGGTCTAGCCCAGTGGGTTTGGTTCTAACCGAGTGGGTTTGTGTCTAGCGGAGTGAGTTTGGGTCTAGCGGAGTGGGATTGGGTCTAGCCGAGTGGGTTTGGGTCTAGCTGAATGGGTTTGGGTCTAGCCGAGTGGGTTTGCGTCTAGCCGAGTGGGTTTGGGTCTAGCCGAAAGGGTTTGGGTCTAGCCGAGTGGGTTTGGGTCTAGCCGAGTGGGTTTGGGTCTAGCCGAGTCCGTTTGGGTCTAGCCGAGTGGGTTTGGGTCTAGCGGAGTGGGTTTGGTTCTAGCGGAGTGGGTTTGGGTCTAGCCGATTGGGTTTGGGTATCGCCGAGTAGGTTTGCGTCTGGCGGAGTGGGTTTGGGTCTAGTGGAGTGGGTTTGGGTCTAGCCGAGTGGGTTTGGGTCTAGCCAAGTGGGTTTGGGTGCAGCCGAGTGGGTTTGGGTCTAGCCGTGTGGGTTTGGGTGTAGCTAAGTGGGTTTGGGTCTAGCGGAGTGGGTTTGGGTGTAGACGAGTGGGTTTGGGTCTAGCCGATTGGGTTTGGGTCTAGCCGAGTGGGATTGGGTCTAGCCGAGTGGGTTTGGGTCTAGCCGAGTGTGTTTGGGTCTAGTCGAGTGGGTTTGGGACTAGCCGAGTGGGTTTGGGTCTAGCCGAGTTGGTTTGGGTCTAGCTGAGTGGGTTTGGGTCTAGCCGAGTGGGTTTGGGTCTAGCCTAGTGGGTTTGGGTCTATCCGAGTGGGTTTGGGTCTAGCCGAGTCCGTTTGGGTCTAGCCGAGTGGGTTTGGGTTTAGCGGAGTGGGTTTGGGTCTAGCCGAGTGGGTTTGGGTCTAGCCGAGTCCGTTTGGGTTTAGCCGAGTTGGTTTGGGACTAGCCGAGTGGGTTTGGGTCTAGCGGAGTGGGTTTGGGTCTAGCCGAGTGGGTTTGGGTCTAGCCAAGTGGGTTTGGGTCTGGCCTAGTGGGTTTGGGTCTAGCCAAGTGGGTTTGGGTCCAGCGGAGTCGGTTTGGGTCTAGAGGAGTGGGTCTGGATCTAGCGGAGTGGGTTTGGGTCTAGCCCAGTGGGTTTGGTTCTAACCGAGTGGGTTTGTGTCTAGCGGAGTGAGTTTGGGTCTAGCGGAGTGGGATTGGGTCTAGCCGAGTGGGTTTGGGTCTAGCTGAATGGGTTTGGGTCTAGCCGAGTGGGTTTGCGTCTAGCCGAGTGGGTTTGGGTCTAGCCGAAAGGGTTTGGGTCTAGCCGAGTGGGTTTGGGTCTAGCCGAGTGGGTTTGGGTCTAGCCGAGTCCGTTTGGGTCTAGCCGAGTGGGTTTGGGTTTAGCGGAGTGGGTTTGGGTCTAGCCAAATCGGTTTGGGACTAGCCGAGTGGGTTTGGGTCTAGCCGAGTGGGTTTGGGTCTAGCCGAGTGGGTTTGGGTCTAGCCTAGTGGGTTTGGGTCTATCCGAGTGGGTTTGGGTCTAGCCGAGTCCGTTTGGGTCTAGCCGAGTGGGTTTGGGTTTAGCGGAGTGGGTTTGGGTCTAGCCGAGTGGGTTTGGGTCTAGCCGAGTCCATTTGGGTCTAGCCGAGTTGGTTTGGGACTAGCCGAGTGGGTTTGGGTCTAGCGGAGTGGGTTTGGTTCTAGCGGAGTGGGTTTGGGTCTAGCCGATTGGGTTTGGGTATCGCCGAGTAGGTTTGCGCCTGGCGGAGTGGGTTTGGGTCTAGTGGAGTGGGTTTGGGTCTAGCCGAGTGGGTTTGGGTCTAGCCAAGTGGGTTTGGGTGCAGCCGAGTGGGTTTGGGTCTAGCCGTGTGGGTTTGGGTGTAGCTAAGTGGGTTTGGGTCTTGCGGAGTGGGTTTGGGTGTAGCCGAGTGGGTTTGGGTCTAGCCGAGTGGGTTTGGGTCTAGCCGACTGGGTTTGGGACTAGCCGAGTGGGTTTGGGTCTAGCTGAGTGGGTTTGGGTCTAGCCGAGTGGGTTTATGTCTAGCCGCGTGGGTTTGGGTCTAGCGGAGTGGGTATCGGTGTAGCCGAGTGGGTTTGGGTGTAGCCGAGTGGGTTTTGGTCTGGACAAGTGGGTTTGGGTCTAGCCGAGTGGGTTTGGGTCTAGCCAAGTGGGTTTGGGTCTAGCCTAGTGGGTTTGGGTCTAGCCAAGTGGGTTTGGGTCTAGCGGAGTCGGTTTGGGTCTAGAGGAGTGGGTCTGGATCTAGCGGAGTGGGTTTGGGTCTAGCCCAGTGGGTTTGGTTCTAACCGAGTGGGTTTGTGTCTAGCGGAGTGAGTTTGGGTCTAGCGGAGTGGGATTGGGTCTAGCCGAGTGGGTTTGGGTCTAGCTGAATGGGTTTGGGTCTAGCTGAGTGGTTTGCGTCTAGCCGAGTGGGTTTGGGTCTAGCCGAAAGGGTTTGGGTCTAGCCGAGTGGGTTTGGGTCTAGCCGAGTGGGTTTGGGTCTAGCCGAGTCCGTTTGGGTCTAGCCGAGTGGGTTTGGGTTTAGCGGAGTGGGTTTGGGTCTAGCCAAATCGGTTTGGGTCTAGCCGAGTGGGTTTGGGTTTAGCGGAGTGGGTTTGGGTCTAGCCGAGTGGGTTTGGGTCTAGCCGAGTCCATTTGGGTCTAGCCGAGTTGGTTTGGGACTAGCCGAGTGGGTTTGGGTCTAGCGGAGTGGGTTTGGTTCTAGCGGAGTGGGTTTGGGTCTAGCCGATTGGGTTTGGGTATCGCCGAGTAGGTTTGCGTCTGGCGGAGTGGGTTTGGGTCTAGTGGAGTGGGTTTGGGTCTAGCCGAGTGGGTTTGGGTCTAGCCAAGTGGGTTTGGGTGCAGCCGAGTGGGTTTGGGTCTAGCCGTGTGGGTTTGGGTGTAGCTAAGTGGGTTTGGGTCTAGCGGAGTGGGTTTGGGTGTAGACGAGTGGGTTTTGGTCTAGCCGATTGGGTTTGGGTCTAGCCGAGTGGGATTGGGTCTAGCCGAGTGGGTTTGGGTCTAGCCGAGTGTGTTTTGGTCTAGTCGAGTGGGTTTGGGACTAGCCGAGTGGGTTTGGGTCTAGCCGAGTTGGTTTGGGTTTGGCCGAGTGGGTTTGGGTGTAGCCGAGTGGGTTTGGGTCTAGCCGAGTGGGTTTGGGTCTAGCCTAGTGGGTTTGGGTCTATCCGAGTGGGTTTGGGTCTAGCCGAGTCCGTTTGGGTCTAGCCGAGTGGGTTTGGGTTTAGCGGAGTGGGTTTGGGTCTAGCCGAGTGGGTTTGGGTCTAGCCGAGTCCGTTTGGGTTTAGCCGAGTTGGTTTGGGACTAGCCGAGTGGGTTTGGGTCTAGCGGAGTGGGTTTGGTTCTAGCGGAGTGGGTTTGGCTCTAGCCGATTGGGTTTGGGTCTCGCCGAGTGGGTTTGGGTCTGGCGGAGTGGGTTTGGGTCTAGTGGATTGGGTTTGGGTCTAGCCGAGTGGGTTTGTGTCTAGCCGAGTGGGTTTGGGTCTAGACGAGGGGGTTAGGGTCTACCCGAGTGGGTTTCGGTCTGGCCGAGTGGGTTTGGGGCTAGCGGAGTGGGTTTGGGTCTAGCCGAGTCCGTTTGTGTCTAGCCGAGTGGGTTTGGGACTAGTGGAGCGGGTTTGGGTCTAGCGGAGTGGGTTTGATTCTAGCCGAGTGTGTTTGGGTCTAGTCGAGTGGGTTTGGGACTAGCCGAGTGGGTTTGGGTCTAGCCGTGTGGGTTTGGGTGTAGCTAAGTGGGTTTGGGTCTAGCGGAGTGGGTTTGGGTGTAGCCAAGTGGGTTTGGGTGTAGCCGAATCGGTTTGGGTCTAGCCGAGTGGGTTTGGGTCTAGCCGAGTGGGTTTGGGTCTAGCGGAGTGGGTTTGGGTCTAGCGGAGTGGGTTTGGGTCTAGCCGAGTGGGTTTGGGTCTTGCCGAGTGGGTTTGGGTCTAGCCGAGTGGGTTTGGGTCTAGCCTAGTGGGTTTGGGTCTATCCGAGTGGGTTTGGGTCTAGCCGAGTCCGTTTGGGTCTAGCCGAGTGGGTTTGGGACGAGCCGAGTGGGTTTGGGTCTAGCGGAGTGGATTTGGTTCTAGCGGAGTGGGTTTGGGTCTAGCCGATTGGGTTTGGGTCTCGCCGAGTGGGTTTGTGTCTGGCGGAGTGGGTTTGGGACTAGTGGAGTGGGTTTGGGCCTAGCCGAGTGGGTTTGGGTCTAGCCGAGTGGGTTTGGGTCTAGCCGAGTGGGTTTGGATCTAGCCGAGTCCATTTGGGTCCAGCCGAGTGGGTTTGGGACTAGCCGAGTGGGTTTGGGTATAGCCGAGTGGGTTTGGGTCCAGCCAAGTGGGTTTGGGTCTAGCGGAGTGGGTTTGGGTATAGCCGATTGGGTTTGGGTCTAGCCGAGTGGGTTTGGGTCTGGCCGAGTGGGTTTGGGTGTAGCCGAGTGGGTTTGGTTCTAGCCGAGTGGGTTTGGGTCTAGCTGAGTGAGTTTGGGTCTAGCCGAGTGTGTTTGGGTCTAGCCGAGTGGGTTTGCGTCTAGCTGAGTAGGTTTGGGTCTAGCGGAGTGGGTTTGGGTGTAGCCGAGTGGGTTTGGGTCTAGCCGAGTGGGTTTGGGTCTAGACGAGTGGGTTTGGGTCTAGCCGAGTGGGTATCGTTCTAGCCGAGTGGGTTTGGGTCTAGCGGAGTGGGTTTGGGTCTAGCCGAGTCCGTTTGGGTCTAGCCGAGTGGGTTTGGGACTAGCTAAGTGGGTTTGGGTCTAGCGGGGTGGGTTTGGTTCTAGCGGAGTGGGTTTGGGTGTAGCCGAGTGGGTTTGGGTCAAGCCGAGTGGGTTTGGGTCCAGCCGAGTGGGTTTGGGTCTAGCTGAGTGGGTTTGGGTCTAGCCGAGTGTGTTTGGGTCCAGCCGAGTGGGTTTGGGTCTGGCGGAGTGGGTTTGGGTCTAGTGGAGTGGGTTTGGGTGTAGCCGAGTGGGTTTGGGTCTAGCCGAGTGGGTTTGGGTCTAGCCGAGTGGGTTTGGTCCTAGCCGCGTGGGTTTGGGTCTAGCGGAGTGGGTTTGGGTCTAGCGGAGTGAGTTTGGGTCTAGCAGAGTGGGTTTGGGCCTAGCCGATTGGGTTTGGGTCTAGCCGAGTGGGTTTGGGTCTAGCCGAGTGGGTTTGGGTCTGGCCGAGTGGGTTTGTGTCCAGCCGAGTGGGATTGGGTCTAGCCGTGTGGGTTTGAGTCTAGCCGTTTGGGTTTGGGTCTAGCCATGTGGGTTTGGGTCTAGCCGAGTGGGTTAGGGTCTAGCGGAGTGGGTTTGGGTGTAGCCGCGTGGGTTTGGGTGTAGCCGAGTGGGTTTGGGTCTAGCCGAGTGGGTTTGGGTGTAGCCGAGTGGGTTTGGGTCTAGCCGAGTGGGTTTGGGTCTAGCGGAGTGGGTTTGGGTGTAGCCGAGTGGGTTTGGGTCTAGCCGAGTGGGATTGTGTCTAGCCGACTGGGTTTGGGACTAGCCGAGTGGGTTTGGGTCTAGCTGAGTGGGTTTGGGTCTAGCCGAGTGGGTTTATGTCTAGCCGCGTGGGTTTTGGTCTAGCGGAGTGGGTATCGGTGTAGCCGAGTGGGTTTGGGTGTAGCCGAGTGGGTTTTGGTCTGGACGAGTGGGTTTGGGTCTAGCCGAGTGGGTTTGGGTCTAGCCAAGTGGGTTTGGGTCTAGCCTAGTGGGTTTGGGTCTAGCCAAGTGGGTTTGGGTCTAGCGGAGTCGGTTTGGGTCTAGAGGAGTGGGTCTGGATCTAGCGGAGTGGGTTTGGGTCTAGCCCAGTGGGTTAGGTTCTAACAGAGTGGGTTTGTGTCTAGCGGAGTGAGTTTGGGTCTAGCGGAGTGGGATTGGGTCTAGCCGAGTGGGTTTGGGTCTAGCTGAATGGGTTTGGGTCTAGCCGAGTGGGTTTGCGTCTAGCCGAGTGGGTTTGGGTCTTGCCGAAAGGGTTTGGGTCTAGCCGAGTGGGTTTGGGTCTAGCCGAGTGGGTTTGGGTCTAGCCGAGTCCGTTTGGGTCTAGCCGAGTGGGTTTGGGTTTAGCGGAGTGGGTTTGGGTCTAGCCAAATCGGTTTGGGTCTAGCCGAGTGGGTTTGGGTCTAGCCGAGTGGGTTTGGGTCTAGCCGAGTGGGTTTGGGTCTAGCCTAGTGGGTTTGGGTCTATCCGAGTGGGTTTGGGTCTAGCCGAGTCCGTTTGGGTCTAGCCGAGTGGGTTTGGGTTTAGCGGAGTGGGTTTGGGTCTAGCCGAGTGGGTTTGGGTCTAGCCGAGTCCATTTGGGTCTAGCCGAGTTGGTTTGGGACTAGCCGAGTGGGTTTGGGTCTAGCGGAGTGGGTTTGGTTCTAGCGGAGTGGGTTTGGGTCTAGCCGATTGGGTTTGGGTATCGCCGAGTAGGTTTGCGTCTGGCGGAGTGGGTTTGGGTCTAGTGGAGTGGGTTTGGGTCTATCCGTGTGGGTTTGGGTCTAGCCAAGTGGGTTTGGGTGCAGCCGAGTGGGTTTGGGTCTAGCCGTGTGGGTTTGGGTGTAGCTAAGTGGGTTTGGGTCTAGCGGAGTGGGTTTGGGTGTAGCCGAGTGGGTTTGGGTCTAGCCGAGTGGGTTTGGGTCTAGCCGACTGGGTTTGGGACTAGCCGAGTGGGTTTGGGTCTGGCTGAGTGGGTTTGGGTCTAGCCGAGTGGGTTTATGTCTAGCCGCGTGGGTTTGGGTCTAGCGGAGTCGGTATCGGTGTAGCCGAGTGGGTTTGGGTGTAGCCGAGTGGGTTTTGGTCTGGACGAGTGGGTTTGGGTCTAGCCGAGTGGGTTTGGGTCTAGCCAAGTGGGTTTGGGTCTAGCCTAGTGGGTTTGGGTCTAGCCAAGTGGGTTTGGGTCTAGCGGAGTCGGTTTGGGTCTAGAGGAGTGGGTCTGGATCTAGCGGAGTGGGTTTGGGTCTAGCCCAGTGGGTTTGGTACTAACCGAGTGGGTTTGTGTCTAGCGGGGTGAGTTTGGGTCTAGCGGAGTGGGATTGGGTCTAGCCGAGTGGGTTTGGGTCTAGCTGAATGGGTTTGGGTCTAGCCGAGTGGGTTTGCATCTAGCCGAGTGGGTTTGGGTCTAGCCGAAAGGGTTTGGGTCTAGCCGAGTGGGTTTGGGTCTAGCCGAGTGGGTTTGGGTCTAGCCGAGTCCGTTTGGGTCTAGCCGAGTGGGTTTGGGTTTAGCGGAGTGGGTTTGGGTCTAGCCAAATCGGTTTGGGTCTAGCCGAGTGGGTTTGGGTCTAGCCGAGTGGGTTTGGGTCTAGCCGAGTGGGTTTGGGTCTAGCCTAGTGGGTTTGGGTCTATCCGAGTGGGTTTGGGTCTAGCCGAGTCCGTTTGGGTCTAGCCGAGTGGGTTTGGGTTTAGCGGAGTGGGTTTGGGTCTAGCCGAGTGGGTTTGGGTCTAGCCGAAAGGGTTTGGGTCTAGCCGAGTGGGTTTGGGTCTAGCCGAGTGGGTTTGGGTCTAGCCGAGTCCGTTTGGGTCTAGCCGAGTGGGTTTGGGTTTAGCGGAGTGGGTTTGGGTCTAGCCAAATCGGTTTGGGTCTAGCCGAGTGGGTTTGGGTCTAGCCGAGTGGGTTTGGGTCTAGCCGAGTGGGTTTGGGTCTAGCCTAGTGGGTTTGGGTCTATCCGAGTGGGTTTGGGTCTAGCCGAGTCCGTTTGGGTCTAGCCGAGTGGGTTTGGGTTTAGCGGAGTGGGTTTGGGTCTAGCCGAGTGGGTTTGGGTCTAGCCGAGTCCATTTGGGTCTAGCCGAGTTGGTTTGGGACTAGCCGAGTGGGTTTGGGTCTAGCGGAGTGGGTTTGGTTCTAGCGGAGTGGGTTTGTGTCTAGCCGATTGGGTTTGAGTATCGCCGAGTAGGTTTGCGTCTGGCGGAGTGGGTTTGGGTCTAGTGGAGTGGGTTTGGGTCTAGCCGAGTGGGTTTGGGTCTAGCCAAGTGGGTTTGGGTGCAGCCGAGTGGGTTTGGGTCTAGCCGTGTGGGTTTGGGTGTAGCTAAGTGGGTTTGGGTCTAGCGGAGTGGGTTTGGGTGTAGACGAGTGGGTTTGGGTCTAGCCGATTGGGTTTGGGTCTAGCCGAGTGGGATTGGGTCTAGCCGAGTGGGTTTGGGTCTAGCCGAGTGTGTTTGGGTCTAGTCGAGTGGGTTTGGGACTAGCCGAGTGGGTTTGGGTCTAGCCGAGTTGGTTTGGGTTTGGCCGAGTGGGTTTGGGTGTAGCCGAGTGGGTTTGGGTCTAGCCAAATCGGTTTGTGTCTAGCCGAGTGGGTTTGGGTCTAGCTGAGTGGGTTTGGGTCTAGCCGAGTGGGTTTGGGTCTAGCCTAGTGGGTTTGGGTCTATCCGAGTGGGTTTGGGTCTAGCCGAGTCCGTTTGGGTCTAGCCGAGTGGGTTTGGGTTTAGCGGAGTGGGTTTGGGTCTAGCCGAGTGGGTTTGGGTCTAGCCGAGTCCGTTTGGGTTTAGCCGAGTTGGTTTGGGACTAGCCGAGTGGGTTTGGGTCTAGCGGAGTGGGTTTGGTTCTAGCGGAGTGGGTTTGGCTCTAGGCGATTGGGTTTGGGTCTCGCCGAGTGGGTTTGGGTCTGGCGGAGTGGGTTTGGGTCTAGTGGATTGGGTTTGGGTCTAGCCGAGTGGGTTTGGGTCTAGCCGAGTGGGTTTGGGTCTAGACGAGTGGGTTAGGGCTACCCGAGTGGGTTTGGGTCTGGCCGAGTGGGTTTGGGTCTAGCGGAGTGGGTTTGGGTCTAGCCGAGTCCGTTTGTGTCTAGCCGAGTGGGTTTGGGACTAGTGGAGCGGGTTTGGGTCTAGCGGAGTGGGTTTGGGTCTAGCCGAGTGTGTTTGGGTCTAGTCGAGTGGGTTTGGGACTAGCCGAGTGGGTTTGGGTCTAGCCGTGTGGGTTTGGGTGTAGCTAAGTGGGTTTGGGTCTAGTGGAGTGAGTTTGGGTGTAGCCAAGTGGGTTTGGGTCTAGCCGAGTCCGTTTGGGTCTAGCCGAGTGGGTTTGGGTCTAGCGGAGTGGGTTTGGGTCTAGCCGAGTGGGTTTGGGTCTAGCCGAGTCCGTTTGGGTCTAGCCGAGTGGGTTTGGGACTAGCCGAGTGGGTTTGGGTCTAGCGGAGTGGGTTTGGTTCTAGCGGAGTGGGTTTGGGTCTAGCCGATTGGGTTTGGGTCTCGCCGAGTGGGTTTGTGTCTGGCGGAGTGGGTTTGGGACTAGTGGAGTGGGTTTGGGCCTAGCCGAGTGGGTTTGGGTCTAGCCGAGTGGGTTTGGGTGTAGCCCAGTGTGTTTGGGTCTAGCCGAGTGGGTTTGTGTCTAGCCGAGTGGGTTTGGGCCTAGCCGAGTGGGTTTGGGTCTAGCATAGTGTGTTTGGGTCTAGCCAAGTGGGTTTGGGTCTAGCCGAGTGGGTTTGGGTTTGGCCGAGTGGGTTTGGGTGTAGCCGAGTGGGTTTGGGTCTAGCCGAATCGGTTTGGGTCTAGCCGAGGGGGTTTGGGTCTTGCCGAGTGGGTTTGGGTCTAGCCGAGTGGGTTTGAGTCTAGCCGAGTGGGTTTGGGTCAAGCCTAGTGGGTTTGGGTCTATCCGAGTGGGTTTGGGTCTAGCCGAGTCCGTTTGGGTCTAGCCGAGTGGGTTTGGGTCTAGCGGAGTGGGTTTGGGTCTAGCCGAGTGGGGTTGGGTCTGGCCATGTGGGTTTGGGTCTAGCATAGTAGGTTTGGGTCTAGCGGAGTGGGTTTGGGTGTAGCCGCGTGGCTTTGGGTCTAGTCGAGTGGGTTTGGGTCTAGTGGAGTGGGTTTGGGTCTAGCCGAGTGGGTTTGGGTCTAGCCGAGTGGGTTTGGGTCTAGCCGAGTGGGTTTGGGTCTAGCTGAGTGGGTTTGGGTCTAGCCGAGTGTGTTTGGGTCTAGCCGAGTGGGTTTGCGTCTAGCCGGGTGGGTTTGGGGCTAGCGGAGTGGGTTTGGGTGTAGCCGAGTGGGTTTGGGTCTGGCCGAGTGGGTTTAGGTCTAGACGAGTGGGTTTGGGTCTAGCCGAGTGGGTTTGGGTCTAGCCGAGTGGGTTTGGGTCTAGCGGAGTGGGTTTGGGTCTAGGCGAGTCCGTTTGGGTCTAGCCGAGTGGGTTTGGGACTACCGGAGTGGGTTTGTGTCCAGCGGAGTGGGTTTGGGTCTGGCGGAGTGGGTTTGGGTCTAGCCGAGTGGGTTTGAGTCTAGCCGAGTGGGTTTGAGTCTAGCCGAGTGGGTTTGGGTCTAGCCGAGTGGGTTTGGGTCTAGCTGAGTGGGTTTGGGTCTAGCAGAGTGTGTTTGGGTCTAGCTGAGTGGGTTTGCATATAGCCGAGTGGGTTTGGGTCTAGCGGAGAGGGTTTGGGTGTAGCCGAGTAGTTTGGGTCTAGCCGAGTGAGTTTGGGTGTAGACAAGTGGGTTTGGGTCTCGCCGAGTGGGTTTGGGTCTGGCGGAGTGGGTTTGGGTTTAGTGGAGTGGGTTTGGGTCTGGCCGAGTGGGTTTGGGTCTAGCCGAGTGGGTTTGGGTCTAGCCGAGTGGGTTTGGGTCTAGACGAGTGGGTTTGGGTCTTGCCGAGTGGGTTTGGGTCTAGCCGAGTGGGTTTGGGTCTAGCCGTGTGGGTTTGGTTCTAGCCGAGTGGGGTTGGGTCCAGCCGTGTGGGTTTGGGTCTAGCATAGTGGGTTTGGGTCTAGCGGAGTGGGTTTGGGTGTAGCCGCGTGGGTTTGGGTCTAGCTGAGTGGGTTTGGGTCTACCCGAGTGTGTTTGGGTCTAGCCGAGTGGGTTTCAGTCTAGCCGAGTGGGTTTGGGTCTAACGGAGTGGGTTTGGGTCTGGCCGAGTCCGTTTGGGTCTAGCCGAGTGGGTTTGGGACTAGCGGAGTGGGTTTGGGTCTAGCGGAGTGGGTTTGGTTCTAGCGGAGTGGGTTTGGGTCTAGCCGATTGGGTATGGGTCTAGCCGAGTGGGTTTGGGTCTGGCGGAGTGGGTTTGGGTCAAGTGGAGTGGGTTTGGGTCTAGCCGAGTGGGTTTGAGTCTAGCCGAGTGGGTTTGGGTCTAGCCGAGTGGGTTTGGGTCTAGCTGAGTGGGTTTGGTTCTAGCCGAGTGTGTTTGGGTCTAGCCGAGCGGGTTTGCGTATAGCCGAGTGGGTTTGGGTCTAGCGGAGAGGGTTTGGGTGTCGCCGAGTGGGTTTGGGTCTAGCCGAGTGGTTTTGGGTCTAGACAAGTGGGTTTGGGTATCGCCGAGTGGGTTTGTGTCTGGCGGAGTGGGTTTGGGTTTAGTGGAGTGGGTTTGGGTCTAGCCGAGTGGGTTTGGGTCTAGCCGAGTGGGTTTGCGTGTAGCCGAGTGGGTTTGGGTCTAGCCTAGGGGGTTTGGGTCTAGCCGAGTGGGTTTGGGTCTAGCCGAGTGGGTTTGGGTCTTGCCGTGTGGGTTTGGTTCTAGCCGAGTGGGGTTGGGTCTAGCCGTGTGGGTTTGGGTCCAGCATAGTAGGTTTGGGTCTAGCGGAGTGGGTTTGGGTTTAGCCGCGTGGGTTTGGGTCTAGTCGAGTGGGTTTGTGTCCAGCCGAGTGGGTTTGGGTCTAGCCGAGTGGGTTTGGGTCTAGCCAAGTGGGTTTGGGTCAAGTGGAGTGGGTTTGGGTGCAGCCGAGTGGGTTGGGGTCTAGCCGAGTGGGTTTGGGTCCGGCCGAGTGGGTTTGGGTCTAGCTGTGTGTGTTTGGGTCAAGCCGAGTGTGTTTGGGTCTAGCCGAGTGGGTTTGCGTCTAGCCGAGTGTGTTTGGGTCTAGCGGAGTGGGTTTGGGTGTAGCCGAGTGGGTTTGGGTCTAGCCGAGTGGGTTTGAGTCTAGCCGAGTGGGTTTGAGTCTAGCCGAGTGGGTTTGGGTCTAGCCGAGTGGGTTTGGGTCTAGCTGAGTGGGTTTGGGTCTAGCAGAGTGTGTTTGGGTCTAGCTGAGTGGGTTTGCATATAGCCGAGTGGGTTTGGGTCTAGCGGAGAGGGTTTGGGTGTAGCCGAGTAGTTTGGGTCTAGCCGAGTGAGTTTGGGTGTAGACAAGTGGGTTTGGGTCTCGCCGAGTGGGTTTGGGTCTGGCGGAGTGGGTTTGGGTTTAGTGGAGTGGGTTTGGGTCTGGCCGAGTGGGTTTGGGTCTAGCCGAGTGGGTTTGGGTCTAGCCGAGTGGGTTTGGGTCTAGACGAGTGGGTTTGGGTCTTGCCGAGTGGGTTTGGGTCTAGCCGAGTGGGTTTGGGTCTAGCCGTGTGGGTTTGGTTCTAGCCGAGTGGGGTTGGGTCCAGCCGTGTGGGTTTGGGTCTAGCATAGTGGGTTTGGGTCTAGCGGAGTGGGTTTGGGTGTAGCCGCGTGGGTTTGGGTCTAGCTGAGTGGGTTTGGGTCTACCCGAGTGTGTTTGGGTCTAGCCGAGTGGGTTTCAGTCTAGCCGAGTGGGTTTGGGTCTAACGGAGTGGGTTTGGGTCTGGCCGAGTCCGTTTGGGTCTAGCCGAGTGGGTTTGGGACTAGCGGAGTGGGTTTGGGTCTAGCGGAGTGGGTTTGGTTCTAGCGGAGTGGGTTTGGGTCTAGCCGATTGGGTATGGGTCTAGCCGAGTGGGTTTGGGTCTGGCGGAGTGGGTTTGGGTCAAGTGGAGTGGGTTTGGGTCTAGCCGAGTGGGTTTGAGTCTAGCCGAGTGGGTTTGGGTCTAGCCGAGTGGGTTTGGGTCTAGCTGAGTGGGTTTGGTTCTAGCCGAGTGTGTTTGGGTCTAGCCGAGCGGGTTTGCGTATAGCCGAGTGGGTTTGGGTCTAGCGGAGAGGGTTTGGGTGTCGCCGAGTGGGTTTGGGTCTAGCCGAGTGGTTTTGGGTCTAGACAAGTGGGTTTGGGTATCGCCGAGTGGGTTTGTGTCTGGCGGAGTGGGTTTGGGTTTAGTGGAGTGGGTTTGGGTCTAGCCGAGTGGGTTTGGGTCTAGCCGAGTGGGTTTGCGTGTAGCCGAGTGGGTTTGGGTCTAGCCTAGGGGGTTTGGGTCTAGCCGAGTGGGTTTGGGTCTAGCCGAGTGGGTTTGGGTCTTGCCGTGTGGGTTTGGTTCTAGCCGAGTGGGGTTGGGTCTAGCCGTGTGGGTTTGGGTCCAGCATAGTAGGTTTGGGTCTAGCGGAGTGGGTTTGGGTTTAGCCGCGTGGGTTTGGGTCTAGTCGAGTGGGTTTGTGTCCAGCCGAGTGGGTTTGGGTCTAGCCGAGTGGGTTTGGGTCTAGCCAAGTGGGTTTGGGTCAAGTGGAGTGGGTTTGGGTGCAGCCGAGTGGGTTGGGGTCTAGCCGAGTGGGTTTGGGTCCGGCCGAGTGGGTTTGGGTCTAGCTGTGTGTGTTTGGGTCAAGCCGAGTGTGTTTGGGTCTAGCCGAGTGGGTTTGCGTCTAGCCGAGTGTGTTTGGGTCTAGCGGAGTGGGTTTGGGTGTAGCCGAGTGGGTTTGGGTCTAGCCGAGTGGGTTTGGGTCTAGCCGAGTGGGTTTGGGTCTCGCCGAGTGGGTTTGGGTCTGGCGGAGTGGGATCGGGTCTAGTGGAGTGGGTTTGGGTCTAGCCGAGTGGGTTTGGGTCTAGCCGAGTGGGTTTGGGTGTAGCCGAGTGGGTTTGGGTCTAGCCGAGTGGGTTTGGGTCTAGCCGAGTGGGTTTGGCTCTAGACGAGTGGGTTTGGGTCTAGCCGTGTGGGTTTGGTTCTAGCTTTGTGGGGTTGGGTCTAGCCGTGTGGGTTTGGGTCTAGCATAGTAGGTTTGGGTGTAGCGGAGTGGGTTTGGGTGTAGCCGCGTGGCTTTGGGTCTAGTCGAGTGGGTTTGTGTCTGGCCGAGTGGGTTTGGGTCTAGCCGAGTGGGTTTGGGTGTAGACAAGTGGGTTTGGGTCTCGCCGAGTGGTTTTGGGTCTGGCGGAGTGGGTTTGGGTTTAGTGGAGTGGGTTTGGGTCTAGCTGAGTGGGTTTGGGTCTAGCCGAGTGGGTTTGGGTGTAGCCGAGTGGGTTTGGGTCTAGCCGAGGGGGTTTGGGTCTAGCCGAGTGGGTTTGGGTCTAGCCGAGTGGGTTTGGGTCTTGCCGTGTGGGTTTGGTTCTAGCCGAGTGGCGTTGGGTCTAGCCGTGTGGGTTTGGGTCTAGCATAGTAGGTTTGGGTCTAGCGGAGTGGGTTTGGGTTTAGCCGCGTGTGTTTGGATCCAGTCGATTGGGTTTGTGTCTAGCCGAGTGGGATTGGGCCTAGCCAAGTGGGTTTGGGTCTAGCTGTGTGGGTTTGGGTCTAGCCGAGTGTGTTTGGGTCTAGCCGAGTGGGTTTGCGTCTAGCCGAGTGGGTTTGGGTCTAGCGGAGTGGGTTTGGGTGTAGCCGAGTGGGTTTGGGTCTAGCCGAGTGGGTTTGGGTCTAGACGAGTGGGTTTGGGTCTAGCCGAGTGGGTTTCGGTCTAGCCGAGTGGGTTTGGGTCTAGAGGAGTGGGTTTAGGTATAGCCGAGTCCGTTTGGGTCTAGCGGAGTGGGTTTGGGACTTGCGGAGTGGGTTTGTGTCTAGCGGAGTGGGTTTGGTTCTAGTGGAGTGGGTTTTTTTTTTCTAGCCGATTGGGTTTGGGTCTCGCCGAGTGGGTTTGGGTATGGCGGAGTGGGTTTGGGTCTAGTGGAGTGGGTTTGGGTCTAGCCGAGTGGGTTTGAGTCTAGCCGAGTTGGTTTGGGTCTAGCCAAGTGGTTTTGGGTCTAGCCGAGTGGGTTTGGGTCTAGCGGAGTGGGTTTGGGTGTAGCCGAGTGGGTTTGTGTCCAGCCGAGTGGGTTTCGGTCTAGCCGAGTATGTTTGGGTCTAGCCGATTGGGTTTCGGTCTAGCCGAGTGGGTTTGGGTCTAGCCGAGGGGGTTGGGGTCTAGCATAGTGGGTTTGGGTCTAGCGGAGTGGGTTTGGGTGTAGCCGCGTGGGTTTGGGTCTAGCCAAGTGGGTTTGGGTCTAGCCGAGTGGGTTTGGGTCTAGCCGAGTGGGTTTGGGTCTAACCAAGTGGGTTTGGGTCTAGCGGAGTGGGTTTGGGTGTAGCCGAGTGGGTTTGGGTATAGCCGAGTGTGTTTGGGTCCAGCTGAGTGGGATTGGGTCTAGCCGAGTGGGTTTGGGTCTAGCCGAGTGTGTTTGGGTCTAGCCGAGTGGGTTTGCGTCTAGCCGAGTGGGTTTGGGTCTAGCGCAGTGGGTTTGGGTGTGGCCGAGTGGGTTTGGGTCTAGCCGAGTGGGTTTGGGTCTAGACGAGTGGGTTTGGGTCTAGCCGAGTGGGTTTCGGTGCAGCCGAGTGTGTTTGGGTCTAGCGGAGTGGGTTTGGGTCTAGCGGAGTGGGTTTGGGTCTAGCGGAGTGGGTTTGGGTCTAGCGGAGTGGGTTTGGGTCTAGCGGAGTGGGTTTGGGTGTACCCGAGTGGGTTTGGGACTAGCCGAGTGGGTTTGGGTCTAGCCTAGTGGTTTTGGGACTAGCCGAGTGGGTTTGGGTCTTGCCGAGTGGGTTTGGGTCTAGCCGAGTGGTTTTGGTTCAAGCCGAGTGTATTTGGGTCTAGCCGCGTGGGTTTGGGTCTAGCCGAGTGGGTTTGGGTCTAGCCGAGTGGTTTTGGTTCAAGCCAAGTGTTTTTGGGTCTAGCCGAGTGGGTTTGGGTCTAGCCAAGTGGTTTTAGGTCTAGCCGAATGGGTTTGGGTCTAGCGGAGTGGGTTTGGGTGTAGCCGAGTGGGTTTGTGTCCAGCCGAGTGGGTTTGGGTCTAGCCGAGTATGTTTGGGTCTAGCGGAGTGGGTTTCGGTCTAGCCGAGTGGGTTTGGGTCTAGCCGAGGGGGTTGGGGTCCAGCATAGTGGGTTTGGGTCTAGCGGAGTGGGTTTGGGTGTAGCCGCGTGGGTTTGGGTCTAGCCGAGTGGGTTTGGGTCTAGCCGAGTGGGTTTGGGTCTAGCCGAGTGGGTTTGGGTCTAACCAAGTGGGTTTGGGTCTAGCGCAGTGGGTTTGGGTGTAGCCGAGTGGGTTTGGGTCTAGCCGAGTGGGTTTGGGTCTAGACGAGTGGGTTTGGGTCTAGCGGAGTGGGTTTGGGTGTAGCCGAGTGGGTTTGGGTCTAGCGGAGTGGGTTTGGGGCTAGCAGAGTGGGTTTGGGTCTAGCGGAGTGGGTTTGGGGCTAGCGGAGTGGGTTTGGGTCTAGCGGAGTGGGTTTGGGTCTAGCCAAGTGGTTTTAGGTCTAGCCGAATGGGTTTGGGTCTAGCGGAGTGGGTTTGGGTGTAGCCGAGTGGGTTTGTGTCCAGCCGAGTGGGTTTGGGTCTAGCCGAGTATGTTTGGGTCTAGCGGAGTGGGTTTCGGTCTAGCCGAGTGGGTTTGGGTCTAGCCGAGGGGGTTGGGGTCCAGCATAGTGGGTTTGGGTCTAGCGGAGTGGGTTTGGGTGTAGCCGCGTGGGTTTGGGTCTAGCCGAGTGGGTTTGGGTCTAGCCGAGTGGGTTTGGGTCTAGCCGAGTGGGTTTGGGTCTAACCAAGTGGGTTTGGGTCTAGCGCAGTGGGTTTGGGTGTAGCCGAGTGGGTTTGGGTCTAGCCGAGTGGGTTTGGGTCTAGACGAGTGGGTTTGGGTCTAGCGGAGTGGGTTTGGGTGTAGCCGAGTGGGTTTGGGTCTAGCGGAGTGGGTTTGGGTCTAGCGGAGTGGGTTTGGGTCTAGCGGAGTGGGTTTGGGTCTAGCGGAGTGGGTTTGGGTCTAGCGGAGTGGGTTTGGGTGTAGCCGAGTGGGTTTGGGACTAGCCGAGTCGGTTTGGGTTTAGCGGAGTGGGTTTGGGTCTAGCGGAGTGGGTTTGGGTCTAGCGGAGTGGGTTTGGGTGTAGCCGAGTGGGTTTGGGACTAGCTGAGTGGGTTTGGATCTAGCCGAGTGGGTTTGCGTCTAGCCGAATGGGTTTGGGTCTAGCCGAGTGGGTTTGGGTCTAGCAGAATGGGTTTGGGTTTAGCTGAGTGGGTTTGGTTGTAGCCGAGTGGGTTTGGGTCTAGCCGAATCGGTTTGGGTCTAGCCGAGTGGGTGTGGGTCTTGCCGAGTGTGTTTGGGTCTAGCGGAGTGGGTTTGTGTGTTGCGGAGTGGGTTCGGGTCTAGCCGAGTGGGGTTGGGTCTAGCCGAGTGGGTTTGGGTCTAGCGGAGTGGGATTGGGTTTAGCCGAGTGGGTTTGGGTCTGTCCGAGTGGGTTTGGGTCTAGCCGAGTGGGTTTGGGTCTAGCTGAGTGGGTTTGGGTCTAGCGGAGTGGGTTTGGGTCTAGCCGAGTGGGTTTGGGTGTACCCGAGTGGGTTTGGGACTAGCCGAGTGGGTTTGGATCTAGCCGATTGGGTTTGGGTCTAGCCGAATGGGTTTGGGTCTAGCGGAATCGGTTTGGGTCTAGCCGAGTGGGTATGGGTCTAGCCGAGTGGGTTTGGAATTCGCGAAGTGGGTTTGGGTGTTGCGGAGTGGGTTTGGGTCTAGCCGAGTGGGGTTGGGTCTAGCCGAGTGGGTTTGGGTCTAGCGGAGTGGGTTTGGGTTTAGCCTAGTGGGTTTGGGTCTATCCGAGTGGGTTGGGGTCTAGCCGAGTGGGTTTCGGTCTAGCTGAGTGGGTTTGGGTCTAGCGGAGTGGGTTTGGGTCTAGCCGAGTGGGTTTGGGTGTAGCCGAGTGGGTTTGTGTCTAGCGGAGTGGGTTTGGGTGTAGCCGAGTGGGTTTGGGTCCAGCCGAGTGGGTTTGGGTCTAACCGAGTATGTTTGGGTCTAGTCGAGTGGGTTTGGGTCTAGTCGAGTGGGTTTGGGTCTAGCCGAGTGCGTTTGGGTCTAGCATGGTGGGTTTGGGTCTAGCGGAGTGGGTTTGGGTGTAGCCGCGTGGGTTTGGGTCCAGCACAGTGGGTTTGGGTCTCGCGGAGTGGGTTTGGGTGTAGCCGCATGGGTTTGGGTCTAGCCGAGTGAGTTTGGGTCTAGCGGACTGGGTTTGGGTGTAGCCGAGTGGGTTTGGGTCTAGCCGAGTGGGTCTGGTTCCAGACGAGTGGGTTTGTGTCTAGCCGATTGGGTTTCGGTCTAGCCGAGTGGGTTTGGGTCTAGCGGAGTGGGTTTGGGTCTAGCCGAGTCCGTTTGGGTCTAGCCGAGTGTGTTTGGGACTAGCGGAGTGGGTTTCGGTCTCGCGGAGTGGGTTTGGTTCTAGCGGAGTGGGTTTGGGTCTAGCCGATTGGGTTTGCGTCTAACCGAGTAGGTTTGGGTGTAGCTGAGTGGGTTTGGGTCTAGCCGAGTGGGTTTGGGTCTAGCCGAGTGGGTTTGGGTGTAGCCGAGTGGGTTTGTGTCCAGACGAGTGGGTTTGGGTCTAGCCGAGTGGGTTTGGGTCTAGCCGAGGGGGTTGGGGTCTAGCATAGTGGGTTTGGGTCTAGCGGAGTGGGTTTGGGTGTAGCCGCGTGGGTTTGGGTCTAGCCGAGTGGGTTTGGGTCTAGCCGAGTGGTTTTGGGTCTAGCCGAGTGGGTTTGGGTCTAACCAAGTGGGTTTGGGTCTAGCGGAGTGGGTTTGGGTGTAGCCGAGTGGGTTTTGGGTATAGCCGAGTGGGTTTGGGTCTAGCTGACTGGGATTGGGTCTAGCCGAGTGGGTTTGGGTCTAGCGGAGTGGGTTTGGGCGTAGCCGAGTGGGTTTGGGACTAACCGAGTCGGTTTGGGACTAGCGGAGTGGGTTTGGGTCTAGCGGAGTGGGTTTGGGTCTTGCGGAGTGGGTTTGGGTGTAGCCGAGTTGGTTTGGGACTAGCTGAGTGGGTTTGGATCTAGCCGAGTGGGTTTGGGTCTGGCCGAATGGGTTTGGGTCCAGCCGAGTGGGTTTGGGTCTAGCAGAATGGGTTTGGGTTTAGCTGAGTGGGTTTGGGTGTAGCCGAGTGGGTTTGGGTCTCGCCGAATCGGTTTGGGTCTAGCCGAGTGGGTGTGGGTCTAGCCGAGTGGGTTTGGGTCTAGCGGAGTGGGTTTGGGTGTTGCGGAGTGGGTTTGGGTCTAGCCGAGTGGGGTTGGGTCCAGCCGAGTGGGTTTGGGTCTAGCGGAGTGGGATTGGGTTTAGCCTAGTGGGTTTGGGTCTATCCGAGTGGGTTTGGGTCTAGCCGAGTGGGTTTGGGTCTAGCTGAGTGGGTTTGGGTCTTGCGGAGTGGGTTTGGGTCTAGCCGAGTGGGTTTGGGTCTAGCCGAGTCCGTTTGGGTCTAGCCGAGTGGGTTTGGGACTAGCCGAGTGGGTTTGGGTCTAGCCGAGTGGGTTTGGGTCTAGCGGAGTGGGTTTGGGTCTAGCCGAGTCCGTTTGGGTCTAGCCAAGTGGGTTTGGGACTAGCGGAGTGGGTTTGGGTCTCGCGGAGTGGGTTTGGTTCTAGCGGAGTGGGTTTGGGTTTGGGTCTAGCCGAGTGGGTTTGGGTGTAGTGGAGTGGGTTTGGGTCTAGCCGAGTGGGTTTGGGTCTAGCGGAGTGGGTTTGGGTGTAGCCGAGTGGGTTTGGGTCTAGCTGAGTGGGTTTGGGTCTAGCCGAGTGGGTTGGGTCTAGCCGAGTGGTTTTGGTTCAAGCCGAGTGTATTTGGGTCTAGCCGAGTGGGTTTGTGTCTAGCCAAGTGGTTTTGGGACTAGCCGAGTGGGTTTGGGTCTAGCCGAGTGGGTTTGGGTGTAGCCGAGTGGGTTTGTGTCCAGCCGAGTGGGTTTGGGTCTTGCCGAGTGGGTTTGTGTCTAGCCGAGGGGGTTGGGGTCTAGCATAGTGGGTTTGGGTCTAGCGGAGTGGGTTTGGGAGTAGCCGCGTGGGTTTGGGTCCAGCCGAGTGGGTTTGTGTCTAGCCGAGTGGGTTTGGGTCTAACCAAGTGGGTTTGGGTCTAGCGGAGTGGGTTTGGGTGTAGCCGAGTGGGTTTTGGGTATAGCCGAGTGGGTTTGGGTCTAGCTGACTGGGATTGAGTCTAGCCGAGTGGGTTTGGGTCTAGCGGAGTGGGTTTGGGTGTAGCCGAGTGGGTTTGGGACTAGCCGAGTCGGTTTGGGACTAGCGGAGTGGGTTTGGGTCTAGCGGTGTGGGTTTGGGTCTTGCGGAGTGGGTTTGGGTGTAGCCGAGTGGGTTTGGGACTAGCTGAGTGGGTTTGGATCAAGCCGAGTGGGTTTGGGTCTGGCCGAATGGGTTTGGGTCTAGCCGAGTGGGTTTGGGTCTAGCCGAGTGGGTTTGGGTCTAGCTGAGTGGGTTTGGGTCTAGCGGAGTGGGTTTGGGTCTAGCCGAGTGGGTTTGGGTCTAGCCGAGTCCGTTTGGGTCTAGCCGAGTGGGTTTGGGACTAGCCGAGTGGGTTTCGGTCTAGCCGAGTGGGTTTGGGTCTAGCGGAGTGGGTTTGGGTCTAGCCGAGTCCGTTTGGGTCTAGCCAAGTGGGTTTGGGACTAGCGGAGTGGGTTTGGGTCTCGCGGAGTGGGTTTGGTTCTAGCGGAGTGGGTTTGGGTTTGGGTCTAGCCGAGTGGGTTTGGGTGTAGCGGAGTGGGTTTGGGTCCAGCCGAGTGGGTTTGGGTCTAGCGGAGTGGGTTTGGGTGTAGCCGAGTGGGTTTGGGACTAGCCGAGTGGGTTTGGATCCAGCCGAGTGGGTTTGGGTCTTGCCAAATGGGTTTGGGTCTAGCCGAATCGGTTTGGGTCGAGATGAGTGGGTGTGGGTCTAGCCGAGTGGGTTTGGGTCTAGCGGAGTGGGTTTGGGTGTTGCGGAGTGGGTTTTGGTCTAGCCGAGTGGGGTTGGGTCTAGCCGAGTGGGTTTGGGTCTATCCGAGTGGTTTTGGGTCTAGCCGAGTGGGTTTGGGTCTAGCTGAGTGGGTTTGGGTCTAGCGGAGTGGGTTTGGGTCTAGCCGAGTGGGTTTGGGTCTAGCCGAGTCCGTTTGGGTCTAGCCGAGTGGGTTTGGGACTAGCCGAGTGGGTTTGGGTCTAGCCGAGTGGGTTTGGGTCTAGCCGAGTGGGTTTGGGTCTAGCCGAGTCCGTTTGGGTGTAGCCGAGTGGGTTTGGGACTAGCGGGGTCGGTTTGGGTCTCGCGGAGTGGGTTTGGGTCTAGCCGAGTGGGTTTGGGTCTAGCCGATTGGGTTTGGGTCTAGCCAAGTGGTTTTGGGTCTAGCCGAGTGGGTTTGGGTCTAGCGGAGTGGGTTTGGGTGTAGCCGAGTAGTTTTGGTTCATGCCGAGTGTATTTGCGTCTAGCCGAGTGGGTTTGGGTCTAGCCAAGTGGTTTTGGGTCTAGCCGAGTGGGTTTGGGTCTAGCGGAGTGGGTTTGGGTGTAGCCGAGTGGGTTTGGGTCCAGCCGAATGGGTTTGGGTCTAACCGAGTATGTTTGGGTCTAGTCGAGTGGGTTTGGGTCTAGCCGAGCGGGTTTGGGTCTAGCCGAGTGCGTTTGGGTCTAGCAGAGTGGGTTTGGGTCTAGCGGAGTGGGTTTGGGTGTAGCCGCGTGGGTTTGGGTCTAGCCGAGTGGGATTGGGTCTAGCCGAGTGGGTTTGGGTCTAGCCGAGTGGGTTTGGGTCTAGCCAAGTGGGTTTGGGTCTAGCGGAGTGGGTTTGGGTGTAGCCGAGTGGGCTTGAATCTAGCCGAGTGGGTTTCAGTCTAGCTGAGTGGGATTGGGTCTAGCCGAGTGGGTTTGGGTCTAGCCGAGTGTGTTTGGGTCTAGCCGAGTGGGTTTGCGTCTAGCCGAGTGGGTTTGTGTCTAGCGGAGTGGGTTTGGTTGTAGCCGAGTGGGTTTGGGTCTAGCCGAGTGGGTTTGGGTCTAGACGAGTGGGTTTGGGTGTAGCCGAGTGGGTTTCGGTGTAGCCGAGTGGGTTTGGGTCTAGCGGAGTGGGTTTGTGTCCAGCGGAGTGGGTTTGGGTCTAGCGGAGTGGGTTTGGGTCTAGCGGAGTGGGTTTGGGTCTAGCGGAGTGGGTTTGGGTCTAGCGGAGTGGGTTTGGGTCTAGCCGAGTGGGTTTGGGTCTAGCCGAGTGGGTTTGGGACCAGCCGAGTGGGTTTGGGACTAGCCGAGCGGGTTTGGGTCTAGCCGAGTGGGTTTGGGTCTAGCAGAATGGGTTTGGGTTTGGCCGAGTGGGTTTGGGTGTAGCCGAGTGGGTTTGGGTCTAGCCTAATCGGTTTGGTTCTAGCCGAGTGGGTGTGGGTCTAGCCGAGTGGTTTGGGTCTAGCGGAGTGGGTTTGGGTGGTGCGGAGTGCGTTTGGGTCTAGCCGAGTGGGGTTGGGTCTAGCCGAGTGGGTTTGGGTCTAGCGGAGTGGGTTTGGGTTTAGCCTAGTGGGTTTGGGTGTATCCGAGTGGGTTTGGGTCTAGCCGAGTGGGTTTGGGTCTAGCGGAGTGGGCATGGGTCTAGCGGAGTGGGTTTGGGTCAAGCCGAGTGGGTTTGGGTCTAGCCGAGTCCGTTTGGGTCCAGCCGAGTGGGTTTGGGTCGAGCCAAGTGGGTTTGGGTCTAGCAGAGTGGGTTTGGGTGTAGCCGAGTGGGTTTGGGTCGAGCCGAGTGGGTTTGGTTCTAGCCGAGTGGGTTTGGGTCTAGCTGAGTGGGTTTGGGTCTAGCCGAGTGTGTTTGGGTCTAGCCGAGTGGGTTTGCGTCGTGCCGAGTGGGTTTGGGTCTAGCGGAGTGGGTTTGGGTGTAGCCGAGTGGGTTTGGGTCTAGCCGAGTGGGTCTGGGTCCAGACGAGTGGGTTTGTGTCTAGCCGATTGGGTTTTGGTCTAGCCGAGTGGGTTTGGGTCTAGCGGAGTGGGTTTGGGTCTAGCCGAGTCCGTTTGGGTCTAGCCGAGTGGGTTTGGGACTAGCCGAGTGGGTTTGGGTCTAGCCGAGTGGGTTTGGGTGTAGCCGAGTGGGTTTGGGACTAGCCGAGTGGGTTTGGGTCTAGCCGAGTGGGTTTGGGTCTAGACGAGTAGTTTTGGTTCAAGCCGAGTGTATTTGCGTCTAGCCGAATGGGTTTGGGTCTAGCCAAGTGGTTTTGGGTGTAGCCGAGTGGGTTTGGGTCTAGCGCATTGGGTTTGGGTGTAGCCGAGTGGGTTTGGGTCCAGCCGAGTGGGTTTGGTCTAGCCGAGTATGTTTGGGTCTACTCGAGTGGGTTTGGGTCTAGCCGAGTGGGTTTGGGTCTAGCCGAGTGGGTTTGGGTCTAGCATAGTGGGTTTGGGTCTAGCGGAGTGGGTTTGGGTGTAGCCGCGTGGGTTTGCGTCTAGCCGAGTGGGTTTGGGTCTAGCCGAGTGGGTTTGGATCTAGACGAGTGGGTTTGGGTCTAGCCGAGTGGGTTTCGGTCTAGCCGAGTGGGTTTGGGTCTAGAGGAGTGGGTTTAGGTATAGCCGAGTCCGTTTGGGTCTAGCGGAGTGGGTTTGGGACTTGCGGAGTGGGTTTGGGTCTAGCGGAGTGGGTTTGGTTCTAGTGGAGTGGGTTTTTTTTTTCTAGCCGATTGGGTTTGGGTCTCGCCGAGTGGGTTTGGGTATGGCGGAGTGGGTTTGGGTCTAGTGGAGTGGGTTTCGGTCTAGCCGAGTGGGTTTGAGTCTAGCCGAGTTGGTTTGGGTCTAGCCAAGTGGTTTTGGGTCTAGCCGAGTGGGTTTGGGTCTAGCGGAGTGGGTTTGGGTCTAGCGGAGTGGGTTTGGGTGTACCCGAGTGGGTTTGGGACTAGCCGAGTGGGTTTGGGTCTAGCCTAGTGGTTTTGGGACTAGCCGAGTGGGTTTGGGTCTAGCCGAGTGGGTTTGGGTCTAGCCGAGTGGTTTTGGTTCAAGCCGAGTGTATTTGGGTCTAGCCGCGTGGGTTTGGGTCTAGCCGAGTGGGTTTGGGTCTAGCCGAGTGGTTTTGGTTCAAGCCAAGTGTTTTTGGGTCTAGCCGAGTGGGTTTGGGTCTAGCCAAGTGGTTTTAGGTCTAGCCGAATGGGTTTGGGTCTAGCGGAGTGGGTTTGGATCAAGCCGAGTGGGTTTGGGTCTGGCCGAATGGGTTTGGGTCTAGCCGAGTGGGTTTGGGTCTAGCCGAGTGGGTTTGGGTCTAGCTGAGTGGGTTTGGGTCTAGCGGAGTGGGTTTGGGTCTAGCCGAGTGGGTTTGGGTCTAGCCGAGTCCGTTTGGGTCTAGCCGAGTGGGTTTGGGTGTAGCCGAGTGGGTTTGGGACTAGCTGAGTGGGTTTGGATCAAGCCGAGTGGGTTTGGGTCTGGCCGAATGGGTTTGGGTCTAGCCGAGTGGGTTTGGGTCTAGCCGAGTGGGTTTGGGTCTAGCTGAGTGGGTTTGGGTCTAGCGGAGTGGGTTTGGGTCTAGCCGAGTGGGTTTGGGTCTAGCCGAGTCCGTTTGGGTCTAGCCGAGTGGGTTTGGGACTAGCCGAGTGGGTTTCGGTCTAGCCGAGTGGGTTTGGGTCTAGCGGAGTGGGTTTGGGTCTAGCCGAGTCCGTTTGGGTCTAGCCAAGTGGGTTTGGGACTAGCGGAGTGGGTTTGGGTCTCGCGGAGTGGGTTTGGTTCTAGCGGAGTGGGTTTGGGTTTGGGTCTAGCCGAGTGGGTTTGGGTGTAGCGGAGTGGGTTTGGGTCCAGCCGAGTGGGTTTGGGTCTAGCGGAGTGGGTTTGGGTGTAGCCGAGTGGGTTTGGGACTAGCCGAGTGGGTTTGGATCCAGCCGAGTGGGTTTGGGTCTTGCCAAATGGGTTTGGGTCTAGCCGAATCGGTTTGGGTCGAGATGAGTGGGTGTGGGTCTAGCCGAGTGGGTTTGGGTCTAGCGGAGTGGGTTTGGGTGTTGCGGAGTGGGTTTTGGTCTAGCCGAGTGGGGTTGGGTCTAGCCGAGTGGGTTTGGGTCTATCCGAGTGGTTTTGGGTCTAGCCGAGTGGGTTTGGGTCTAGCTGAGTGGGTTTGGGTCTAGCGGAGTGGGTTTGGGTCTAGCCGAGTGGGTTTGGGTCTAGCCGAGTCCGTTTGGGTCTAGCCGAGTGGGTTTGGGACTAGCCGAGTGGGTTTGGGTCTAGCCGAGTGGGTTTGGGTCTAGCCGAGTGGGTTTGGGTCTAGCCGAGTCCGTTTGGGTGTAGCCGAGTGGGTTTGGGACTAGCGGGGTCGGTTTGGGTCTCGCGGAGTGGGTTTGGGTCTAGCCGAGTGGGTTTGGGTCTAGCCGATTGGGTTTGGGTCTAGCCAAGTGGTTTTGGGTCTAGCCGAGTGGGTTTGGGTCTAGCGGAGTGGGTTTGGGTGTAGCCGAGTAGTTTTGGTTCATGCCGAGTGTATTTGCGTCTAGCCGAGTGGGTTTGGGTCTAGCCAAGTGGTTTTGGGTCTAGCCGAGTGGGTTTGGGTCTAGCGGAGTGGGTTTGGGTGTAGCCGAGTGGGTTTGGGTCCAGCCGAATGGGTTTGGGTCTAACCGAGTATGTTTGGGTCTAGTCGAGTGGGTTTGGGTCTAGCCGAGCGGGTTTGGGTCTAGCCGAGTGCGTTTGGGTCTAGCAGAGTGGGTTTGGGTCTAGCGGAGTGGGTTTGGGTGTAGCCGCGTGGGTTTGGGTCTAGCCGAGTGGGATTGGGTCTAGCCGAGTGGGTTTGGGTCTAGCCGAGTGGGTTTGGGTCTAGCCAAGTGGGTTTGGGTCTAGCGGAGTGGGTTTGGGTGTAGCCGAGTGGGCTTGAATCTAGCCGAGTGGGTTTCAGTCTAGCTGAGTGGGATTGGGTCTAGCCGAGTGGGTTTGGGTCTAGCCGAGTGTGTTTGGGTCTAGCCGAGTGGGTTTGCGTCTAGCCGAGTGGGTTTGTGTCTAGCGGAGTGGGTTTGGTTGTAGCCGAGTGGGTTTGGGTCTAGCCGAGTGGGTTTGGGTCTAGACGAGTGGGTTTGGGTGTAGCCGAGTGGGTTTCGGTGTAGCCGAGTGGGTTTGGGTCTAGCGGAGTGGGTTTGTGTCCAGCGGAGTGGGTTTGGGTCTAGCGGAGTGGGTTTGGGTCTAGCGGAGTGGGTTTGGGTCTAGCGGAGTGGGTTTGGGTCTAGCGGAGTGGGTTTGGGTCTAGCCGAGTGGGTTTGGGTCTAGCCGAGTGGGTTTGGGACCAGCCGAGTGGGTTTGGGACTAGCCGAGCGGGTTTGGGTCTAGCCGAGTGGGTTTGGGTCTAGCAGAATGGGTTTGGGTTTGGCCGAGTGGGTTTGGGTGTAGCCGAGTGGGTTTGGGTCTAGCCTAATCGGTTTGGTTCTAGCCGAGTGGGTGTGGGTCTAGCCGAGTGGTTTGGGTCTAGCGGAGTGGGTTTGGGTGGTGCGGAGTGCGTTTGGGTCTAGCCGAGTGGGGTTGGGTCTAGCCGAGTGGGTTTGGGTCTAGCGGAGTGGGTTTGGGTTTAGCCTAGTGGGTTTGGGTGTATCCGAGTGGGTTTGGGTCTAGCCGAGTGGGTTTGGGTCTAGCGGAGTGGGCATGGGTCTAGCGGAGTGGGTTTGGGTCAAGCCGAGTGGGTTTGGGTCTAGCCGAGTCCGTTTGGGTCCAGCCGAGTGGGTTTGGGTCGAGCCAAGTGGGTTTGGGTCTAGCGGAGTGGGTTTGGGTGTAGCCGAGTGGGTTTGGGTCGAGCCGAGTGGGTTTGGTTCTAGCCGAGTGGGTTTGGGTCTAGCTGAGTGGGTTTGGGTCTAGCCGAGTGTGTTTGGGTCTAGCCGAGTGGGTTTGCGTCGTGCCGAGTGGGTTTGGGTCTAGCGGAGTGGGTTTGGGTGTAGCCGAGTGGGTTTGGGTCTAGCCGAGTGGGTCTGGGTCCAGACGAGTGGGTTTGTGTCTAGCCGATTGGGTTTTGGTCTAGCCGAGTGGGTTTGGGTCTAGCGGAGTGGGTTTGGGTCTAGCCGAGTCCGTTTGGGTCTAGCCGAGTGGGTTTGGGACTAGCCGAGTGGGTTTGGGTCTAGCCGAGTGGGTTTGGGTGTAGCCGAGTGGGTTTGGGACTAGCCGAGTGGGTTTGGGTCTAGCCGAGTGGGTTTGGGTCTAGACGAGTAGTTTTGGTTCAAGCCGAGTGTATTTGCGTCTAGCCGAATGGGTTTGGGTCTAGCCAAGTGGTTTTGGGTGTAGCCGAGTGGGTTTGGGTCTAGCGCATTGGGTTTGGGTGTAGCCGAGTGGGTTTGGGTCCAGCCGAGTGGGTTTGGTGTAGCCGAGTATGTTTGGGTCTACTCGAGTGGGTTTGGGTCTAGCCGAGTGGGTTTGGGTCTAGCCGAGTGGGTTTGGGTCTAGCATAGTGGGTTTGGGTCTAGCGGAGTGGGTTTGGGTGTAGCCGCGTGGGTTTGCGTCTAGCCGAGTGGGTTTGGGTCTAGCCGAGTGGGTTTGGATCTAGACGAGTGGGTTTGGGTCTAGCCGAGTGGGTTTCGGTCTAGCCGAGTGGGTTTGGGTCTAGAGGAGTGGGTTTAGGTATAGCCGAGTCCGTTTGGGTCTAGCGGAGTGGGTTTGGGACTTGCGGAGTGGGTTTGGGTCTAGCGGAGTGGGTTTGGTTCTAGTGGAGTGGGTTTTTTTTTTCTAGCCGATTGGGTTTGGGTCTCGCCGAGTGGGTTTGGGTATGGCGGAGTGGGTTTGGGTCTAGTGGAGTGGGTTTCGGTCTAGCCGAGTGGGTTTGAGTCTAGCCGAGTTGGTTTGGGTCTAGCCAAGTGGTTTTGGGTCTAGCCGAGTGGGTTTGGGTCTAGCGGAGTGGGTTTGGGTGTAGCCGAGTGGGTTTGTGTCCAGCCGAGTGGGTTTCGGTCTAGCCGAGTATGTTTGGGTCTAGCCGATTGGGTTTCGGTCTAGCCGAGTGGGTTTGGGTCTAGCCGAGGGGGTTGGGGTCTAGCATAGTGGGTTTGGGTCTAGCGGAGTGGGTTTGGGTGTAGCCGCGTGGGTTTGGGTCTAGCCAAGTGGGTTTGGGTCTAGCCGAGTGGGTTTGGGTCTAGCCGAGTGGGTTTGGGTCTAACCAAGTGGGTTTGGGTCTAGCGGAGTGGGTTTGGGTGTAGCCGAGTGGGTTTGGGTATAGCCGAGTGTGTTTGGGTCCAGCTGAGTGGGATTGGGTCTAGCGCAGTGGGTTTGGGTGTAGCCGAGTGGGTTTGGGTCTAGCCGAGTGGGTTTGGGTCTAGACGAGTGGGTTTGGGTCTAGCCGAGTGGGTTTCGGTGCAGCCGAGTGTGTTTGGGTCTAGCGGAGTGGGTTTGGGTCTAGCGGAGTGGGTTTGGGTCTAGCGGAGTGGGTTTGGGTCTAGCGGAGTGGGTTTGGGTCTAGCGGAGTGGGTTTGGGTGTACCCGAGTGGGTTTGGGACTAGCCGAGTGGGTTTGGGTCTAGCCTAGTGGTTTTGGGACTAGCCGAGTGGGTTTGGGTCTAGCCGAGTGGGTTTGGGTCTAGCCGAGTGGTTTTGGTTCAAGCCGAGTGTATTTGGGTCTAGCCGCGTGGGTTTGGGTCTAGCCGAGTGGGTTTGGGTCTAGCCGAGTGGTTTTGGTTCAAGCCAAGTGTTTTTGGGTCTAGCCGAGTGGGTTTGGGTCTAGCCAAGTGGTTTTAGGTCTAGCCGAATGGGTTTGGGTCTAGCGGAGTGGGTTTGGGTGTAGCCGAGTGGGTTTGTGTCCAGCCGCGTGGGTTTGGGTCTAGCCGAGTATGTTTGGGTCTAGCGGAGTGGGTTTGGGTCTAGCCGAGTGGGTTTGGGTCTAACCAAGTGGGTTTGGGTCTAGCGCAGTGGGTTTGGGTGTAGCCGAGTGGGTTTGGGTCTAGCCGAGTGGGTTTGGGTCTAGACGAGTGGGTTTGGGTCTAGCGGAGTGGGTTTGGGTGTAGCCGAGTGGGTTTGGGTCTAGCGGAGTGGGTTTGGGTCTAGCGGAGTGGGTTTGGGTCTAGCGGAGTGGGTTTGGGTCTAGCGGAGTGGGTTTGGGTCAAGCGGAGTGGATTTGGGTGTAGCCGAGTGGGTTTGGGACTAGCCGAGTCGGTTTGGGTTTAGCGGAGTGGGTTTGGGTCTAGCGGAGTGGGTTTGGGTCTAGCGGAGTGGGTTTGGGTGTAACCGAGTGGGTTTGGGACTAGCTGAGTGGGTTTGGATCTAGCCGAGTGGGTTTGCGTCTAGCCGAATGGGTTTGGGTCTAGCCGAGTGGGTTTGGGTCTAGCAGAATGGGTTTGGGTTTAGCTGAGTGGGTTTGGTTGTAGCCGAGTGGGTTTGGGTCTAGCCGAATCGGTTTGGGTCTAGCCGAGTGGGTGTGGGTCTTGCCGAGTGTGTTTGGGTCTAGCGGAGTGGGTTTGTGTGTTGCGGAGTGGGTTCGGGTCTAGCCGAGTGGGGTAGGGTCTAGCCGAGTGGGTTTGGGTCTAGCGGAGTGGGATTGGGTTTAGCCGAGTGGGTTTGGGTCTGTCCGAGTGGGTTTGGGTCTAGCCGAGTGGGTTTGGGTCTAGCTGAGTGGGTTTGGGTCTAGCGGAGTGGGTTTGGGTCTAGCCGAGTGGGTTTGGGTCTAGCCGAGTGGGTTTGGGACTAGCCGAGTGGGTTTGGATCTAGCCGATTGGGTTTGGGTCTAGCCGAATGGGTTTGGGTCTAGCGGAATCGGTTTGGGTCTAGCCGAGTGGGTATGGGTCTAGCCGAGTGGGTTTGGATCTCGCGAAGTGGGTTTGGGTGTTGCGGAGTGGGTTTGGGTCTAGCCGAGTGGGGTTGGGTCTAGCCGAGTGGGTTTGGGTCTAGCGGAGTGGGTTTGGGTTTAGCCTAGTGGGTTTGGGTCTATCCGAGTGGGTTGGGGTCTAGCCGAGTGGGTTTCGGTCTAGCTGAGTGGGTTTGGGTCTAGCGGAGTGGGTTTGGGTCTAGCCGAGTGGGTTTGGGTCTAGTCGAGTGGGTTTGGGTCTAGCCGAGTGCGTTTGGGTCTAGCATGGTGGGTTTGGGTCTAGCGGAGTGGGTTTGGGTGTAGCCGCGTGGGTTTGGGTCCAGCACAGTGGGTTTGGGTCTCGCGGAGTGGGTTTGGGTGTAGCCGCATGGGTTTGGGTCTAGCCGAGTAAGTTTGGGTCTAGCCGAGTGGGTTTGGGTCTAGCCGAGTGGGTTTGGGTCTAGCCGAGTGGGTTTGGGTCTAGCGGAGTGGGTTTGGGTGTAGCCGAGTGGGTTTGGGACTAGCCGAGTGGGTTTGGATCTGGCCGAGTGGGTTTGGGTCTAGCCGAATGGGTTTGGGTCTGGCCGAGTGGGTTTGGGTCTAGCTGAGTGGGTTTGGGTCTAGCCGAGTGGGTTTGGGTCTAGCCGAGTGGTTTTGGTTCAAGCCGAGTGTATTTGGGTCTAGCCGAGTGGGTTTGTGTCTAGCCAAGTGGTTTTGGGACTAGCCGAGTGGGTTTGGGTCTAGCCGAGTGGGTTTGGGTGTAGCCGAGTGGGTTTGTGTCCAGACGAGTGGGTTTGGGTCTAACCGAGTGGGTTTGGGTCTAGCCGAGGGGGTTGGGGTCTAGCATAGTGGGTTTGGGTCTAGCGGAGTGGGTTTGCGTGTAGCCGCGTGGGTTTGGGTCTAGCCGAGTGGGTTTGGGTCTAGCCGAGTGGTTTTGGGTCTAGCCGAGTGGGTTTGGGTCTAACCAAGTGGGTTTGGGTCTAGCGGAGTGGGTTTGGGTGTAGCCGAGTGGGTTTTGGGTATAGCCGAGTGGGTTTGGGTCTAGCTGACTGGGATTGGGTCTAGCCGAGTGGGTTTGGGTCTAGCGGAGTGGGTTTGGGCGTAGCCAAGTGGGTTTGGGACTAACCGTGTCGGTTTGGGACTAGCGGAGTGGGTTTGGGTCTAGCGGAGTGGGTTTGGGTCTTGCGGAGTGGGTTTGGGTGTAGCCGAGTTGGTTTGGGACTAGCTGAGTGGGTTTGGATCTAGCCGAGTGGGTTTGGGTCTGGCCGAATGGGTTTGGGTCCAGCCGAGTGGGTTTGGGTCTAGCAGAATGGGTTTGGGTTTAGCTGAGTGGGTTTGGGTGTAGCCGAGTGGGTTTGGGTCTCGCCGAATCGGTTTGGGTCTAGCCGAGTGGGTGTGGGTCTAGCCGAGTGGGTTTGGGTCTAGCGGAGTGGGTTTGGGTGTTGCGGAGTGGGTTTGGGTCTAGCCGAGTGGGGTTGGGTCCAGCCGAGTGGGTTTGGGTCTAGCGGAGTGGGATTGGGTTTAGCCTAGTGGGTTTGGGTCTATCCGAGTGGGTTTGGGTCTAGCCGAGTGGGTTTGGGTCTAGCTGAGTGGGTTTGGGTCTTGCGGAGTGGGTTTGGGTCTAGCCGAGTGGGTTTGGGTCTAGCCGAGTCCGTTTGGGTCTAGCCGAGTGGGTTTGGGACTAGCCGAGTGGGTTTGGGTCTAGCCGAGTGGGTTTGGGTCTAGCGGAGTGGGTTTGGGTCTAGCCGAGTCCGTTTGGGTCTAGCCAAGTGGGTTTGGGACTAGCGGAGTGGGTTTGGGTCTCGCGGAGTGGGTTTGGTTCTAGCGGAGTGGGTTTGGGTGTAGCCGAGTGGGTTTGGGTCTAGCTGAGTGGGTTTGGGTCTAGCCGAGTGGGTTGGGTCTAGACGAGTGGTTTTGGTTCAAGCCGAGTGTATTTGGGTCTAGCCGAGTGGGTTTGTGTCTAGCCAAGTAGTTTTGGGACTAGCCGAGTGGGTTTGGGTCTAGCCGAGTGGGTTTGGGTGTAGCCGAGTGGGTTTGTGTCCAGCCGAGTGGGTTTGGGTCTAGCCGAGTGGGTTTGGGTCTAGCCGAGGGGGTTGGGGTCTAGCATAGTGGGTTTGGGTCTAGCGGAGTGGGTTTGGGAGTAGCCGCGTGGGTTTGGGTCCAGCCGAGTGGGTTTGGGTCTAGCCGAGTGGGTTTGTGTCTAGCCGAGTGGGTTTGGGTCTAACCAAGTGGGTTTGGGTCTAGCGGAGTGGGTTTGGGTGTAGCCGAGTGGGTTTTGGGTATAGCCGAGTGGGTTTGGGTCTAGCTGACTGGGATTGGGTCTAGCCGAGTGGGTTTGGGTCTAGCGGAGTGGGTTTGGGTGTAGCCGAGTGGGTTTGGGACTAGCCGAGTCGGTTTGGGACTAGCGGAGTGGGTTTGGGTCTAGCGGAGTGGGTTTGGGTCTAGCGGAGTGGGTTTGGGTCTAGCCGAGTGGGTTTGGGTCTAGCCGAGTCCGTTTGGGTCTAGCGTAGTGGGTTTGGGACTAGCCGAGTGGGTTTGGGTCTAGCCGAGTGGGTTTGGGTCTAGCCGAGTGGGTTTGGGTCTAGCCGAGTCCGTTTGGGTGTAGCCGAGTGGGTTTGGGACTAGCGGAGTGGGTTTGGGTCTCGCGGAGTGGGTTTGGGTCTAGCCGAGTGGGTTTGGGTCTAGCCGATTGGGTTTGGGTCTAGCCAAGTGGTTTTGGGTCTAGCCGAGTGGGTTTGGGTCTAGTGGAGTGGGTTTGGGTGTAGCCGAGTAGTTTTGGTTCATGCCGAGTGTATTTGCGTCTAGCCGACTGGGTTTGGGTCTAGCCAAGTGGTTTTGGGTCTAGCCGAGTGGGTTTGGGTCTAGCGGAGTGGGTTTGGGTGTAGCCGAGTGGGTTTGGGTCCAGCCGAGTGGGTTTGGGTCTAACCGAGTATGTTTGGGTCTAGTCGAGTGGGTTTGGGTCTAGCCGAGCGGGTTTGGGTCTAGCCGAGTGCGTTTGGGTCTAGCAGAGTGGGTTTGGGTCTAGCGGAGTGGGTTTGGGTGTAGCCGCGTGGGTTTGGGTCTAGCCGAGTGGGATTGGGTCTAGCCGAGTGGGTTTGGGTCTAGCCGAGTGGGTTTGGGTCTAGCCAAGTGGGTTTGGGTCTAGCGGAGTGGGTTTGGGTGTAGCCGAGTGGGCTTGAATCTAGCCGAGTGGGTTTCAGTCTAGCTGAGTGGGATTGGGTCTAGCCGAGTGGGTTTGGGTCTAGCCGAGTGTGTTTGGGTCTAGCCGAGTGGGTTTGCGTCTAGCCGAGTGGGTTTGTGTCTAGCGGAGTGGGTTTGGTTGTAGCCGAGTGGGTTTGGGTCTAGCCGAGTGGGTTTGGGTCTAGACGAGTGGGTTTGGGTGTAGCCGAGTGGGTTTCGGTGTAGCCGAGTGGGTTTGGGTCTAGCGGAGTGGGTTTGTGTCCAGCGGAGTGGGTTTGGGTCTAGCGGAGTGGGTTTGGGTCTAGCGGAGTGGGTTTGGGTCTAGCGGAGTGGGTTTGGGTCTAGCGGAGTGGGTTTGGGTCTAGCCGAGTGGGTTTGGGTCTAGCCGAGTGGGTTTGGGACCAGCCGAGTGGGTTTGGGACTAGCCGAGCGGGTTTGGGTCTAGCCGAGTGGGTTTGGGTCTAGCAGAATGGGTTTGGGTTTGGCCGAGTGGGTTTGGGTGTAGCCGAGTGGGTTTGGGTCTAGCCTAATCGGTTTGGTTCTAGCCGAGTGGGTGTGGGTCTAGCCGAGTGGTTTGGGTCTAGCGGAGTGGGTTTGGGTGGTGCGGAGTGGGTTTGGGTCTAGCCGAGTGGGGTTGGGTCTAGCCGAGTGGGTTTGGGTCTAGCGGAGTGGGTTTGGGTTTAGCCTAGTGGGTTTGGGTGTATCCGAGTGGGTTTGGGTCTAGCCGAGTGGGTTTGGGTCTAGCGGAGTGGGTATGGGTCTAGCGGAGTGGGTTTGGGTCAAGCCGAGTGGGTTTGGGTCTAGCCGAGTCCGTTTGGGTCTAGCCGAGTGGGTTTGGGACTAGCCGAGTGGGTTTGGGTCTAGCCGAGTGGGTTTGGGTCGAGCCAAGTGGGTTTGGGTCTAGCGGAGTGGGTTTGGGTGTAGCCGAGTGGGTTTGGGTCGAGCCGAGTGGGTTTGGTTCTAGCCGAGTGGGTTTGGGTCTAGCTGAGTGGGTTTGGGTCTAGCCGAGTGTGTTTGGGTCTAGCCGAGTGGGTTTGCGTCGTGCCGAGTGGGTTTGGGTCTAGCGGAGTGGGTTTGGGTGTAGCCGAGTGGGTTTGGGTCTAGCCGAGTGGGTCTGGGTCCAGACGAGTGGGTTTGTGTCTAGCCGATTGGGTTTTGGTCTAGCCGAGTGGGTTTGGGTCTAGCGGAGTGGGTTTGGGTCTAGCCGAGTCCGTTTGGGTCTAGCCGAGTGGGTTTGGGACTAGCCGAGTGGGTTTGGGTCTAGCCGAGTGGGTTTGGGTGTAGCCGAGTGGGTTTGGGACTAGCCGAGTGGGTTTGGGTCTAGCCGAGTGGGTTTGGGTCTAGACGAGTAGTTTTGGTTCAAGCCGAGTGTATTTGCGTCTAGCCGAGTGGGTTTGGGTCTAGCCAAGTGGTTTTGGGTGTAGCTGAGTGGGTTTGGGTCTAGCGGAGTGGGTTTGGGTCTAGCCGAGTGGGTTTGGGTCTAGCCGAGTCCGTTTGGGTCTAGCCGAGTGGGTTTGGGACTAGCCGAGTGGGTTTGGGTCTAGCCGAGTGGGTTTGGGTCTAGCCGAGTGGGTTTGGGTCTAGCCGAGTCCGTTTGGGTGTAGCCGAGTGGGTTTGGGACTAGCGGAGTGGGTTTGGGTCTCGCGGAGTGGGTTTGGGTCTAGCCGAGTGGGTTTGGGTCTAGCCGATTGGGTTTGGGTCTAGCCAAGTGGTTTTGGGTCTAGCCGAGTGGGTTTGGGTCTAGCGGAGTGGGTTTGGGTGTAGCCGAGTAGTTTTGGTTCATGCCGAGTGTATTTGCGTCTAGCCGAGTGGGTTTGGGTCTAGCCAAGTGGTTTTGGGTCTAGCCGAGTGGGTTTGGGTCTAGCGGAGTGGGTTTGGGTGTAGCCGAGTGGGTTTGGGTCCAGCCGAGTGGGTTTGGGTCTAACCGAGTATGTTTGGGTCTAGTCGAGTGGGTTTGGGTCTAGCCGAGCGGGTTTGGGTCTAGCCGAGTGCGTTTGGGTCTAGCAGAGTGGGTTTGGGTCTAGCGGAGTGGGTTTGGGTGTAGCCGCGTGGGTTTGGGTCTAGCCGAGTGGGATTGGGTCTAGCCGAGTGGGTTTGGGTCTAGCCGAGTGGGTTTGGGTCTAGCCAAGTGGGTTTGGGTCTAGCGGAGTGGGTTTGGGTGTAGCCGAGTGGGCTTGAATCAAGCCGAGTGGGTTTCAGTCTAGCTGAGTGGGATTGGGTCTAGCCGAGTGGGTTTGGGTCTAGCCGAGTGTGTTTGGGTCTAGCCGAGTGGGTTTGCGTCTAGCCGAGTGGGTTTGTGTCTAGCGGAGTGGGTTTGGTTGTAGCCGAGTGGGTTTGGGTCTAGCCGAGTGGGTTTGGGTCTAGACGAGTGGGTTTGGGTGTAGCCGAGTGGGTTTCGGTGTAGCCGAGTGGGTTTGGGTCTAGCGGAGTGGGTTTGTGTCCAGCGGAGTGGGTTTGGGTCTAGCGGAGTGGGTTTGGGTCTAGCGGAGTGGGTTTGGGTCTAGCGGAGTGGGTTTGGGTCTAGCGGAGTGGGTTTGGGTCTAGCCGAGTGGGTTTGGGTCTAGCCGAGTGGGTTTGGGACCAGCCGAGTGGGTTTGGGACTAGCCGAGCGGGTTTGGGTCTAGCCGAGTGGGTTTGGGTCTAGCAGAATGGGTTTGGGTTTGGCCGAGTGGGTTTGGGTGTAGCCGAGTGGGTTTGGGTCTAGCCTAATCGGTTTGGTTCTAGCCGAGTGGGTGTGGGTCTAGACGAGTGGTTTGGGTCTAGCGGAGTGGGTTTGGGTGGTGCGGAGTGGGTTTGGGTCTAGCCGAGTGGGGTTGGGTCTAGCCGAGTGGGTTTGGGTCTAGCGGAGTGGGTTTGGGTTTAGCCTAGTGGGTTTGGGTGTATCCGAGTGGGTTTGGGTCTAGCCAAGTGGGTTTGGGTCTAGCGGAGTGGGTATGGGTCTAGCGGAGTGGGTTTGGGTCAAGCTGAGTGGGTTTGGGTCTAGCCGAGTGGGTTTGCGTCGTGCCGAGTGGGTTTGGGTCTAGCGGAGTGGGTTTGGGTGTAGCCGAGTGGGTTTGGGTCTAGCCGAGTGGGTCTGGGTCCAGACGAGTGGGTTTGTGTCTAGCCGATTGGGTTTTGGTCTAGCCGAGTGGGTTTGGGTCTAGCGGAGTGGGTTTGGGTCTAGCCGAGTCCGTTTGGGTCTAGCCGAGTGGGTTTGGGACTAGCCGAGTGGGTTTGGGTCTAGCCGAGTGGGTTTGGGTGTAGCCGAGTGGGTTTGGGACTAGCCGAGTGGGTTTGGGTCTAGCCGAGTGGGTTTGGGTCTAGACGAGAAGTTTTGGTTCAAGCCGAGTGTATTTGCATCTAGCCGAGTGGGTTTGGGTCTAGCCAAGTGGTTTTGGGTGTAGCCGAGTGGGTTTGGGTCTAGCGGATTGGGTTTGGGTGTAGCCGAGTGGGTTTGGGTCCAGCCGAGTGGGTTTGGTCTAGCCGAGTATGTTTGGGTCTACTCGAGTGGGTTTGGGACTAGCCGAGTGGGTTTGGGTCTAGCCGAGTGGGTTTGGGTCTAGCATAGTGGGTTTGGGTCTAGCGGAGTGGGTTTGGGTGTAGCCGCGTGGGTTTGCGTCTAGCCGAGTGGGTTTGGGTCTAGCCGAGTGGGTTTGGATCTAGCCGAGTGGGTTTGGGTCTAGCCAAGTGGGTTTGGGTCTAGCGGAGTGGGTTTGGGTGTAGCCGAGTGGGCTTGAGCCTAGCCGAGTGGGTTTGGGTCTAGCGGAGTGGGTTTGGGTGTAGCCGAGTGGGTTTGGGTCCAGCCGAGTGGGTTTGGGTCTAACCGAGTATGTTTGGGTCTGGTCGAGTGGGTTTGGGTCTAGCCAAGTGGGTTTGGGTCTAGCCGAGTGCGTTTGGGTCTAGCATAGTGGGTTTGGGTCTAGCGGAGTGGGTTTGGGTGTAGCCGCGTGGGTTTGGGTCTAGCCGAGTGGGTTTGGGTCTAGCCGAGTGGGTTTGGGTCTAGCCGAGTGGGTTTGGGTCTAGCCAAGTGGGTTTGGGTCTAGCGGAGTGCGTTTGGGTGTAGCCGAGTGGACTTGAGTTTAGCCGAGTGGGTTTGGGTCTAGCCGAGTGGGTTTGGATCTAGCCGAGTGGGTTTGGGTCTAGCCGAGTGGGTTTGGGACTAGCCGAGTGGGTTTGGGACTAGCCAAGTGGGTTTGGGTCTCGCCGAGTGGGTTTGGGTCCAGCAGAATGGGTTTGGGTTTAGCCGAGTGGGTTTGGGTGTAGCCGAGTGGGTTTGGGTCTAGCCGAATCGGTTTGGGTCTATCCGAGTGGGTGTGGGTCTAGCCGAGTGGGTTTGGGTCTAGCGGAGTGGGTTTGGGTGTTGTGGAGTGGGTTTGGGTCTAGCCGAGTGGGGTTGGGTCTAGCCGAGTGGCTTTGGGTCTAGCGGAGTGGGTTTGGGTTTAGCCTAGTGGGTTTGGGTCTATCCGAGTGGGTTTGGGTCTAGCCGAGTGGGTTTGGGTCTAGCGGAGTGGGTATGGGTCTAGCGGAGTGGCTTTGGGTCAAGCCGAGTGGGTTTGGGTCTAGCCGAGTCCGTTTGGGGCTAGCCGAGTGGGTTTGGGACCAGCCGAGTGGGTTTGGGTCGAGCCGAGTGGGTTTGGGTCTAGCCAAGTGGGTTTGGGTCTAGCGGAGTGGGTTTGGGTGTAGCCGAGTGGGTTTGGGTCTAGCCGAGTGGGTTTGGGTCTAGCCGAGTGTGTTTGGGTCTAGCCGAGTGGGTTTGCGTCTAGCCGAGTGTGTTTGGGTCTAGCGGAGTGGGTTTGGGTGTAGCCGAGTGGGTTTGGGTCTAGCCGTGTGGGTCTGGGTCCAGACGAGTGGGTTTGTGTCTAGCCGATTGGGTTTCGGTCTAGCCGAGTGGGTTTGGGTCTAGCGGAGTGGGTTTGGGTCCAGCCGAGTCCGTTTGGGTCTAGCCGAGTGGGTTTGGGACTAGCGGAGTGGGTTTCGGTCTCGTGGAGTGGGTTTGGTTCTAGCGGGGTAGGTTTGGGTCTAGCCGATTGGGTTTGCGTCTAGCCGAGTAGGTTTGGGTGTAGCTGAGTGGGTTTGGGTCTAGCCGAGTGGGTTTGGGTCTAGCCGAGTGGGTTTGGGTGTAGCCGAGTGGGTTAGGGTCTAGCCGTGTGGGTTTGGTTCTAGCCGAGTGGGGTTGGGTCCAGCCGAGTGGGTTTGGGACTAGCCGAGTGGGTTTGGGTCTAGCCGAGTGGGTTTGGGTCTAGCCGAGTAGTTTTGGTTCAAGCCGAGTGTATTTGCGTCTAGCCGAGTGGGTTTGGGTCTAGCCAAGTGGTTTTGGGGCTAGCCGAGTGGGTTTGGGTCTAGCGGATTGGGTTTGGGTGTAGCCGAGTGGGTTTGGGTCCAGCCGAGTGGGTTTGGGTCTAGCCGAGTGGGTTTGGGTCTAGCCGAGTGGGTTTGGGTCCAGCAGAATGGGTTTGGGTTTAGCCGAGTGGGTTTGGGTTCAGCCGAGTGGGTTTGGGTCTAGCCAAATCGGTTTGGGTCTAGCCGAGTGGGTGTGGGTCTAGCCGAGTGGGTTTGGGTCTAGCAGAGTGGGTTTGGGTGTTGCGGAGTGGGTTTGGGTCTAGCCGAGTGGGGTTGGGTCTAGCCGAGTGGGTTTGGGTCTATCGGAGTGGATTTGGGTTTAGCGGAGTGGGTTTGGGTCTAGCGGAGTGGGTATGGGTCTAGCGGAGTGGGTTTGGGTCAAGCCGAGTGGGTTTGGGTCTAGCCGAGTCCGTTTGGGGCTAGCCGAGTGGGTTTGGGACTAGCCGAGTGGGTTTGGGTCTAGCCGAGTGGGTTTGGGTCTAGCCAAGTGGGTTTGGGTCTAGCGGAGTGGGTTTGGGTGTAGCCGAGTGGGTTTGGGTCTAGCCGAGTGGGTTTGGTTCTAGCCAAGTGGGTTTGGGTCTAGCTGAGTGGGTTTGTGTGAAGCCGAGTGTGTTTGGGTCTAGCCGAGTGGGTTTGCGTCTAGCCGAGTGGGTTTGGGTCTAGCGGAGTGGGTTTGGGTGTAGCCGAGTGAGTTTCGGTCTAGCCGAATGGGTTTGGGTCCAGCCGAGTGGTTTTGGGTCTAGCCGAGTGGGTTTGGGTCTAGCGGAGTGGGTTTGGGTGCAGCCGAGTGGGTTTGGGTCTAGCGGATTGGGTTTGGGTGTAGCCGAGTGGGTTTGGGTCCAGCCGAGTAGGTTTGGGTCTAGCCGAGTATGTTTGGGTCTAGTTGAGTGGGTTTGGGTCTAGCCGAGTGGGTTTGGGTCTAGCCGAGTGGGTTTGGGTCTAGCATAGTGGGTTTGGGTCTAGCGGAGTGGGTTTGGGCGTAGCCGCGTGGGTTTGGGTCTAGCCGAGTGGGTTTGGGTCTAGCCGAGTGGGTTTGGATCTCGCCGAGTGGGTTTGGGTCTAGCCAAGTGGGTTTGGGTCTAGCGGAGTGGGTTTGGGTGTAGCCGAGTGGGCTTGAGTCTAGCCGAGTGTGTTTGGGTCTAGCCGAGTGGGATTGGGTCTAGCCGAGTGGGTTTGGGTCTAGCCGAGTGTGTTTGGGTCTAGCCGAGTGGGTTTGCGTCTAGCCGAGTGGGTTTGGGTCTAGCGGAGTGGGTTTGGTTGTAGCCGAGTGGGTTTGGGTCTAGCCGAGTGGGTTTGGGTCTAGACGAGAGGGTTTGGGTTTAGCCGAGTGGGTTTCGGTGTAGCCGAGTGGGTTTGGGTCTAGCGGTGTAGGTTTGGGTCTAGCGGAGTGGGTTTGGGTGTTGCGGAGTGGGTTTGGGTCTAGCCGAGTGGGGTTGGGTCTAGCCGAGTGGGTTTGGGTCTAGCGGAGTGGGTTTGGGTTTAGCCTAGTGGGTTTGGGTCTATCCGAGTGGGTTTGGGTCTAGCCGAGTGGGTTTGGGTCTAGCGGAGTGGGTATGGGTCTAGCGGAGTGGGTTTTGGTCAAGCCGAGTGGGTTTGGGTCTAGCCGAGTCCGTTTGGGGCTAGCCGAGTGGGTTTGGGACTAGCCGAGTGGGTTTGGGTCTAGCCGAGTGGGTTTGGGTCTAGCCAAGTGGGTTTGGGTCTAGCGGAGTGGGTTTGGGTGTAGCCGAGTGGGTTTGGGTCTAGCCGAGTGGGTTTGGTTCTAGCCGAGTGGGTTTGGGTGTAGCTGAGTGGGTTTGGGTCTAGCCGAGTGTGTTTGGGTGTAGCCAAGTGGTTTTGGGTCTAGCCGAGTGGGTTTGGGTCTAGCGGATTGGGTTTGGGTGTAGCCGAGTGGGTTTGGGTCTAGCCGAGTGGGTTTGCGTCTAGCCGAGTGGGTTTGGGTCTAGCCGAGTGGGTTTCGGTCCAGCAGAATGGGTTTGGGTTTAGCAAAGTGGGTTTGGGTTTAGCCGAGTGGGTTTGGGTCTAGCCGAGTGGGTGTGGGTCTAGCCGAGTGGGTTTGGGTCTAGCAGAGTGGGTTTGGGTGTTGCGGGGTGGGTTTGGGTCTAGCCGTGTGGGGTTGGGTCTAGCCGAGTGGGTTTGGGTCTAGCGGAGTGGGTTTGGGTTTAGCCTAGTGGGTGTGGGTCTATCCGAGTGGGTTTGGGTCTAGCCGAGTGGGTTTGGGTCTAGCGGAGTGGGTATGGGTCTAGCGGAGTGGGTTTGGGTCAAGCCGAGTGGGTTTGGGTCTAGCCGAGTTCGTTTGGGGCTAGCCGAGTGGGTTTGGGACTAGCCGAGTGGGTTTGGTTCTGGCCGAGTGGGTTTGGGTCTAGCCAAGTGGGTTTGGGTCTAGCGGAGTGGGTTTGGGTGTAGCCGAGTGGGTTTGGGTCTAGCCGAGTGGGTTTGGTTCTAGCCAAGTGGGTTTGGGTCTAGCTGAGTGGGTTTGGGTCAAGCCGAGTGTGTTTGGGTCTAGCCGAGTGGGTTTGCGTCTAGCCGAGTGGGTTTGGGTCTAGCGGAGTGGGTTTGGGTGGAGCCGAGTGAGTTTCGGTCTAGCCGAATGGGTTTGGGTCTAGCCGAGTGGTTTTGGGTCTAGCCGAGTGGGTTTGGGTCTAGCGGAGTGGGTTTGGGTGTAGCCGAGTGGGTTTGGGTCTAGCGGATTGGGTTTGGGTGTAGCCGAGTGGGTTTGGGTCCAGCCGAGTAGGTTTGGGTCTAGCCGAGTATGTTTGGGTCTAGTTGAGTGGGTTTGGGTCTAGCCGAGTGGGTTTGGGTCTAGCCGAGTGGGTTTGGGTCTAGCATAGTGGGTTTGGGTCTAGCGGAGTGGGTTTGGGTGTAGCCGCGTGGGTTTGGGTCTAGCCGAGTGGGTTTGGGTCTAGCCGAGTGGGTTTGGATCTAGCCGAGTGGGTTTGGGTCTAGCCAAGTGGGTTTGGGTCTAGCGGAGTGGGTTTTCGTGTAGCCGAGTGGGCTTGAGTCTAGCCGAGTGGGTTTGGGTCTAGCCAAGTGGGATTGGGTCTAGCCGAGTGGGTTTGGGTCTAGCCGAGTGTGTTTGGGTCTAGCCGAGTGGGTTTGCGTCTAGCCGAGTGGGTTTGGGTCTAGCGGAGTGGGTTTGGTTGTAGCCGAGTGGGTTTGGGTCTAGCCGAGTGGGTTTGGGTCTAGACGAGAGGGTTTGGGTTTAGCCGAGTGGGTTTCGGTGTAGCCGAGTGGGTTTGGGTCTAGCGGTGTAGGTTTGGGTCTAGCGGAGTGGGTTTGGGTGTTGCGGAGTGGGTTTGGGTCTAGCCGAGTGGGGTTGGGTCTAGCCGAGTGGGTTTGGGTCTAGCGGAGTGGGTTTGGGTTTAGCCTAGTGGGTTTGGGGCTATCCGAGTGGGTTTGGGTCTAGCCGAGTGCGTTTGGGTCTAGCGGAGTGGGTTTGGGTCTAGCCGAGTCCGTTTGGGTCTAGCCGAGTGGGTTTGGGACTAGCGGAGTGGGTTTCGGTCTCGCGGAGTGGGTTTGGTTCTAGCTGAGTGGGTTTGGGTCTAGCCGATTGGGTTTGCGTCTAGCCGAGTAGGTTTGGGTGTAGCTGAGTGGGTTTGGGTCTAGCCGAGTGGGTTTGGGTCTAGCCGAGTGGGTTTGGGACTAGCCGAGTGGGTTTGGGTCTAGCCGAGTAGTTTTGGTTCAAGCCGAGTGTATTTGCGTCTAGCCGAGTAGTTTTGGTTCAAGCCGAGTGTATTTGCGTCTAGCCGAGTGGGTTTGGGTCTGGCCAAGTGGTTTTGGGTCTAGCCTAGTGCGTTTGGGTCTAGCGGATTGGGTTTGGGTGTCGTCGAGTGGGTTTGGGTCCAGCCGAGTGGGTTTGGGTCTAGCCAAGTGGGTTTCGGTCTAGCCGAGTGGGTTTGGGTCCAGCAGAATGGGTTTGGGTTTAGCCGAGTGGGTTTGGGTGCAGCCGAGTGGGTTTGGGTCTAGCCAAATCGGTTTGGGTCTAGCCGAGTGGGTGTGGGTCTAGCCGAGTGGGTTTGGGTCTAGCGGAGTGGGTTTGGGTTTAGCCTAGTGGGTTTGGGTCTATCCGAGTGGGTTTGGGTCTAGCCGAGTGGGTTTGGGTCTAGCGGAGTGGGTATGGGTCTAGCGGAGTGGGTTTGGGTCAAGCCGTGTGGGTTTGGGTCTAGCCGAGTCCGTTTGGGGCTAGCCGAGTGGGTTTGGGACTAGCCGAGTGGGTTTGGGTCTAGCCGAGTGGGTTTGGGTCTAGCCAAGTGGGTTTGGGTCTAGCGGAGTGGGTTTGGGTGTAGCCGAGTGGGTTTGGGTCTAGCCGAGTGGGTTTGGTTCTAGCCGAGTGGGTTTGGGTCTAGCTGAGTGGGTTTGGGTCTAGCCGAGTGTGTTTGGGTCTAGCCGAGTGGGTTTGCGTCTAGCCAAGTGGGTTTGGGTCTAGCGGAGTGGGTTTGGGTGTAGCCGAGTGAGTTTCGGTCTAGCAGAATGGGTTTGGGTCTAGCCGAGTGGTTTTGGGTCTAGCCGAGTGGGTTTGGGTCTAGCGGAGTGGGTTTGGGTGTAGCCGAGTGGGTTTGGGTCTAGCGGATTGGGTTTGGGTGTAGCCGAGTGGGTTTGGGTCCAGCCAAGTGGGTTTGGGTCTAGCCGAGTATGTTTGGGTCCAGTTGAGTGGGTTTGGGTCTAGCCGAGTGGGTTTGGGTCTAGCGGAGTGGGTTTTCGTGTAGCCGAGTGGGCTTGAGTCTAGCCGAGTGGGTTTGGGTCTAGCCAAGTGGGATTGGGTCTAGCCGAGTGGGTTTGGGTCTAGCCGAGTGTGTTTGGGTCTAGCCGAGTGGGTTTGCGTCTAGCCGAGTGGGTTTGGGTCTAGCGGAGTGGGTTTGGTTGTAGCCGAGTGGGTTTGGGTCTAGCCGAGTGGGTTTGGGTCTAGACGGGAGGGTTTGGGTTTAGCCGAGTGGGTTTCGGTGTAGCCGAGTGGGTTTGGGTCTAGCGGTGTAGGTTTGGGTCTAGCGGAGTGGGTTTGGGTGTTGCGGAGTGGGTTTGGGTCTAGCCGAGTGGGGTTGGGTCTAGCCGAGTGGGTTTGGGTCTAGCGGAGTGGGTTTGGGTTTAGCCTAGTGGGTTTGGGTCTATCCGAGTGGGTTTGCGTCTAGCCGAGTGGGTTTGGGTCTAGCTGAGTGGGTTTGGGTCTAGCCGAGTGTGTTTGGGTCTAGCCGAGTGGGTTTGCGTCTAGCCGAGTGGGTTTGGGTCTAGCGGAGTGGGTTTGGGTGTAGCCGAGTGGGTTTGGGTCTAGCCGAGTGGGTCTGGGTCCAGACGAGTGGGTTTGTGTCTAGCCGATTGGGTTTCGGTCTAGCCGAGTGCGTTTGGGTCTAGCGGAGTGGGTTTGGGTCTAGCCGAGTCCGTTTGGGTCTAGCCGAGTGGGTTTGGGACTAGCGGAGTGGGTTTCGGTCTCGCGGAGTGGGTATGGTTCTAGCGGAGTGGGTTTGGGTCTAGCCGATTGGGTTTGCGTCTAGCCGAGTAGGTTTGGGTGTAGCTGAGTGGGTTTGGGTCTAGCCGAGTGGGTTTGGGTCTAGCCGAGTGGGTTTGGGACTAGCCGAGTGGGTTTCGGTCTAGCCGAGTAGTTTTGGTTCAAGCCGAGTGTATTTGCGTCTAGCCGAGTAGTTTTGGTTCAAGCCGAGTGTATTTGCGTCTAGCCGAGTGGGTTTGGGTCTGGCCAAGTGGTTTTGGGTCTAGCCTAGTGCGTTTGGGTCTAGCGGATTGGGTTTGGGTGTCGTCGAGTGGGTTTGGGTCCAGCCGAGTGGGTTTGGGTCTAGCCAAGTGGGTTTCGGTCTAGCCGAGTGGGTTTGGGTCCAGCAGAATGGGTTTGGGTTTAGCCGAGTGGGTTTGGGTGCAGCCGAGTGGGTTTGGGTCTAGCCGAGTGGGTGTGGGTCTAGCCGAGTGGGTTTGGGTCTAGCGGAGTGGGTTTGGGTGTTGCGGAGTGGGTTTGGGTCTAGCCGAGTGGGGTTAGGTCTAGCCGAGTGGGTTTGGGTCTAGCGGAGTGGGTTTGGGTTTAGCCTAGTGGGTTTGGGTCTATCCGAGTGGGTTTGGGTCTAGCCGAGTGGGTTTGGGTCTAGCGGAGTGGGTATGGGTCTAGCGGAGTGGGTTTGGGTCAAGCCGTGTGGGTTTGGGTCTAGCCGAGTCCGTTTGGGGCTAGCCGAGTGGGTTTGGGACTAGCCGAGTGGGTTTGGGTCTAGCCGAGTGGGTTTGGGTCTAGCCAAGTGGGTTTGGGTCTAGCGGAGTGGGTTTGGGTGTAGCCGAGTGGGTTTGGGTCTAGCCGAGTGGGTTTGGTTCTAGCCGAGTGTGTTTGGGTCTAGCTGAGTGGGTTTGGGTCTAGCCGAGTGTGTTTGGGTCTAGCCTAGTGGGTTTGCGTCTAGCCAAGTGGGTTTGGGTCTAGCGGAGTGGGTTTGGGTGTAGCCGAGTGAGTTTCGGTCTAGCAGAATGGGTTTGGGTCTAGCCGAGTGGTTTTGGGTCTAGCCGAGTGGGTTTGGGTCTAGCGGAGTGGGTTTGGGTGTAGCCGAGTGGGTTTGGGTCTAGCGGATTGGGTTTGGGTGTAGCCGAGTGGGTTTGGGTCCAGCCGAGTGGGTTTGGGTCTAGCCGAGTATGTTTGGGTCTAGTTGAGTGGGTTTGGGTCTAGCCGAGTGGGTTTGGGTCTAGCCGAGTGGGTTTGGGTGTAGCCGAGTGGGTTTGAGTCTAGCCGAGTGGGTTTGGGTCTAGCCGAGTGGGATTGGGTCTAGCCGAGTGGGTTTGGGTCTAGCCGAGTGTGTTTGGGTCTAGCCGAGTGGGTTTGCGTCTAGCCGAGTGGGTTTGGGTCTAGCGGAGTGGGTTTGGTTGTAGCCGAGTGGGTTTGGGTCTAGCCGAGTGGGTTTGGGTCTAGACGAGAGGGTTTGGGTTTAGCCGAGTGGGTTTCGGTGTAGCCGAGTGGGTTTGGGTCTAGCGGTGTAGGTTTGTGTCTAGCGGAGTGGGTTTGGGTCTAGCGGAGTGGGTTTGGGTCTAGCGGAGTGGGTTTGGGTCTAGCGGAGTGGGTTTCGGTCTAGCCGAGTGGGTTTGGGTCCAGTCGAGTGGGTTTGGGTCTAGCCGAGTGGGTTTGGGTCTAGTCGAGTGGGTTTGGGACTCGCCGAGTGGGTTTGGGTCTAGCATAGTGGGTTTGGGTCTAGCGGAGTGGGTTTGGGTGTAGCCGCGTGGGTTTGGGTCTAGCCGAGTGGGTTTGGGTCTAGCCGAGTGGGTTTGGGTCTAGTCGAGTGGGTTTGGGACTCGCCGAGTGGGTTTGGGTCTAGCGGAGTGGGTTTGGGTTTAGCCTAGTGGGTTTGGGTCTATCCGAGTGGGTTTGGGTCTAGCCGAGTGGGTTTGGGTCTAGCGGATTGGGTTTGGGTGTAGCCGAGTGGGTTTGGGTCTAGCCGAGTGGGTCTGGTTCCAGACGAGTGGGTTTGTGTCTAGCCGATTGGGTTTCAGTGTAGCCGAGTGGGTTTGGGTCTAGCGGACTGGGTTTGGGTCTAGCCGAGTCCGTTTGGGTCTAGCCGAGTGGGTTTGGGACTAGCGGAGTGGGTTTGGGTTTAGCCTAGTGGGTTTGGGTCTATCCGAGTGGGTTTGGGTCTAGCCGAGTGGGTTTGGGTCTAGCGGACTGGGTTTGGGTGTAGCCGAGTGGGTTTGGGTCTAGCCGAGTGGGTCTGGTTCCAGACGAGTGGGTTTGTGTCTAGCCGATTGGGTTTCGGTCTAGCCGAGTGGGTTTGGGTCTAGCGGAGTGGGTTTGGGTCTAGCCGAGTCCGTTTGGGTCTAGCCGAGTGTGTTTGGGACTAGCGGAGGGGGTTTCGGTCTCGCGGAGTGGGTTTGGTTCTAGCGGAGTGGGTTTGGGTCTAGCCGATTGGGTTTGCGTCTAACCGAGTAGGTTTGGGTGTAGCTGAGTGGGTTTGGGTCTAGCCGAGTGGGTTTGGGTCTAGCCGAGTGTGTTTGGGTGTAGCCGAGTGGGTTTGGGTGCAGCCGTGTGAGTTTGGTTCTAGCCGAGTGGGGTTGGGTACAGCCGAGTGGGTTTGGGACTAACCGAGTGGGTTTGGGTCTAGCCGAGTGGGTTTGTGTCTAGCCGAGTAGTTTTGGTTCAAGCCAAGTGTATTTGCGTCTAGCCGAGTGGGTTTGGGTCCAGCCAAGTGGTTTTGGGTCTGGCCGAGTGGGTTTGGGTCTAGCGGATTGGGTTTGGGTGTAGCCGAGTGGGTTTGGGTCCAGCCGAGTGGGTTTGGGTCTAGCAGAGTATGTTTGGGTCCAGTCGAGTGGGTTTTGGTCTAGCTGAGTGGGTTTGGGTCTAGCCGAGTGGGTTTGGGTCTAGCATAGTGGGTTTGGGTCTAGCGGAGTGGGTTTGGGTGTAGCCGCGTGGGTTTGGGTCTAGCCGAGTGGGGTTGGGTCTAGCCGAGTGGGTTTGGGTCTAGTCGAGTGGGTTTGGGACTCGCCGAGTGGGTTTGGGTCTAGCGGAGTGGGTTTGGGTTTAGCCTAGTGGGTTTGGGTCTATCCGAGTGGGTTTGGGTCTAGCCGAGTGGGTTTGGGTCTAGCGGAGTGGGTTTGGGTTTAGCCGAGTGGGTTTGGGTCTAGCCGAGTGGGTCTGGTTCCAGACGAGTGGGTTTGTGTCTAGCCGATTGGGTTTCGGTCTAGCCGTGTGGGTTTGGGTCTAGCGGAGTGGGTTTGGGTCTAGCCGAGTCCGTTTGGGTCTAGCCGAGTGGGTTTGGGACTAGCGGAGTGGGTTTCGGTCTCGCGGAGTGGGTTTGGTTCTAGCAGAGTGGGTTTGGGTCTAGCCGATTGGGTTTGCATCTAACCGAGTAGGTTTGGGTGTAGCTGAGTGGGTTTGGGTCTAGCCGAGTGGGTTTGGGTGTAGCCGAGTGGGTTTGGGTGTAGCCGAGTGGGTTTGGGTGTAGCCGTGTGGGTTTGGTTTTAGCCGAGTGGGGTTGGGTCTAGCCGAGTGGGTTTGGGACTAACCGAGTGGGTTTGGGTCTAGCCGAGTGGGTTTGGGTCTAGCCGAGTAGTTTTGGTTCAAGCCGAGTGTATTTGCGTCTAGCCGAGTGGGTTTGGGTCCAGCCAAGTGGTTTTGGGTCTGGCCGAGTGGGTTTGGGTCTAGCGGATTGGGTTTGGGTGTAGCCGAGTGGGTTTGGGTCCAGCCGATTGGGTTTGGGTCTAGCCGAGTGGGTTTGGGTCTAGCCGAGTGGGTTTGGGTCTAGCATAGTGGGTTTGGGTCTAGCGGAGTGGGTTTGGGTGTAGCCGCGTGGGTTTGGGTCTAGCCGAGTGGGTTTGGGTCTAGCCGAGTGGGTTTAGATCTAGCCGAGTGGGTTTGGGTCTAGCCAAGTGGGTTTGGGTCTAGCGGAGTGGGTTTGGATGTAGCCGAGTGGGCTTGATTCTAGCCGAGTGGGATTGGGTGTAGCCGAGTGGGATTGGGACTAGCCGAGTGGGTTTGGGTCCAGCCGAGTGTGTTTGGGTCTAGCCGAGTGGGTTTGCGTCTAGCCGAGTGGGTTTGGGTCTAGACGAGAGGGTTTGGGTTTAGCCGAGTGGGTTTCGGTGTAGCCGAGTGGGTTTGGGTCTAGCGGTGTAGGTTTGTGTCTAGCGGAGTGGGTTTGGGTCTAGCGGAGTGGGTTTGGGTCTAGCGGAGTGGGTTTGGGTCTAGCGGAGTGGGTTTGGGTCTAGCCGAGTGGGTTTGGGTCTAGCTGACTGGGTTTGGGTCTAGCCGAGTGGGTTTGGGTCTAGTCGAGTGGGTTTGGGACTCGCCGAGTGGGTTTGGGTCTAGCGGAGTCGGTTTGGGTTTAGCCTAGTGGGTTTGGGTCTATCCGAGTGGGTTTGGGTCTAGCTGAGTGGGTTTGGGTCTAGCGGAGTGGGTTTGGGTTTTGCGGAGTGGGTTTGGGTCTAGCCGAGTGGGTTTGGGTCTAGCCGAGTCCGTTTGGGTCTAGCCGAGTGGGTTTGGGACTCGCCTAGTGGGTTTGGGTCTAGCCGAGTGGGTTTGGGTCTAGCCAAGTGGGTTTGGGTCTAGCGGAGTGGGTTTGGGTGTAGCCGAGTGGGTTTGGATCTAGCCAAGTGGGTTTGGTTCTAGCCGAGTGGGTTTGGGTCTAGCTGAGTGGGTTTGGGTCTAGCCGAGTGTGTTTGGGTTTAGCCGAGTGGGTTTGCGTCTAGCCGAGTGGGTTTGGGTCTAGCGGAGTGGATTTGGGTGTAGCCGAGTGGGTTTGGGTCTAGCCGAGTGGGTTTGGGTCTAGCCGATTGGGTTTCGGTCTAGCCGAGTGGGTTTGGGTCTAGCGGAGTGGGTTTGGGTCTAGCCGAGTCCGTTTGGGTCTAGCCGAGTGGGTTTGGGACTAGCGGAGTGGGTTTGGGTCTAGCGGAGTGGGTTTGGGTCTAGCTGAGTGGGTTTGGGTCTAGCGGAGTGGGTTTCGGTCTAGCCGAGTGGGTTTGGGTCTAGCCGAGTGGGTTTGGGTATAGCCGAGTGGGTTTGGGTCTAGTCGAGTGGGTTTGGGACTCGCCAAGTGGGTTTGGGTCTAGCGGAGTGGGTTTGGGTTTACCCTAGTGGGTTTGGGTCTATCCGAGTGGGTTTGGGTCTGGCCTAGTGGGTTTGGGTCTAGCGGAGTGGGTTTGGGTTTAGCGGAGTGGGTTTGGGTGTAGCCGAGTGGGTTTGGGTCTAGCCGAGTGGGTTTGGTTCTAGCCGAGTGGGTTTGGGACTAGCTGAGTGGGTTTGGGTCTAGCCGAGTGTGTTTGGGTTTAGCCGAGTGGGTTTGCGTCTAGCCGAGTGAGTTTGGGTCTAGCGGAGTGGGTTTGGGTGTAGCCGAGTGGGTTTGGGTCTAGCCGAGTGGGTTTGGGTCTAGACGAGTGGGTTTCGGTCTAGCCGATTGGGTTTCGGTCTAGCCGAGTGGGTTTGGGTCTAGCGGAGTGGGGTTGGGTCTAGCCGAGTGGGTTTGGGACTAGCCGAGTGGGTTTGGGTCTAGCCGAGTAGTTTTGGTTCAAGCCGAGTGTATTTGCGTCTGGCCGAGTGGGTTTGGGTCTAGCCAAGTGGTTTTGGGTCTAGCCGAGTGGGTTTGGGTCTAGCGGAGTGGGTTTGGGTGTAGCCGAGTGGGTTTGGGTACAGCCGAGTGGGTTTTCGTCTAGCCGAGTATGTTTGGGTCTAGTCGAGTGGGTTTGGGTCTAGCCGATTGGGTTTGGGTCTAGCCGAGTGGGTTTGGGTCTAGCATAGTGGGTTTGGGTCTAGCGGAGTGGGTTTTGGTGTAGTCGCGTGGGTTTGGGTCTAGCCAAGTGGGTTTGGGTCTAGCCGAGTGTGTTTGGGTGTAGCCGAGTGGGTTTGGGTCTAGCCAAGTGGGCTTGGGTCTAGCGGAGTGGGTTTGTGTGTAGCCGAGTGGGCTTGAGTCTAGCCGAGTGGGTTTGGGTCTAGCCGAGTGGGTTTGGGTCTAGCCAACTGGGTTTGGGTCTAGCCGAGTGGGTTTGGGTGTAGCCGAGTGGGTTTGGGTCTAGCCGAGTGTGTTTACGTCTAGCCGAGTGGTTTTGGGTCTAGCGGAGTGGGTTTTGGTGTAGCCGAGTGGGTTTGGGTGTAGCCGAGTGGGTTTGGGTCTGGACGAGTGGGTTTGGGTCTAGCCGAGTGGGTTTGGGTCTAGCCGAGTGGGTTTGGGTCTAGCCTGTGGGTTTGGGTCTATCCAAGTGAGTTTGGGTCTAGCGGAGTGGGTTTGGGTCTAGCGGAGTGGGTTTGGATCTCGCCGAGTGGGTTTGCATCTAACCGAGTGGGTTTGTGTCTAGCGGAGTGGGTTTAGGTCTAGCGGAGTGGGATTAGGTCTAGCCGAGTGGGTTTGGGTCTAGCCGAGTGGGTTTGCGTCTAGCCGAGTATGTTTGGGTCTAGTCGAGTGGGTTTGGGTCTAGCCGATTGGGTTTGGGTCTAGCCGAGTGGGTTTGGGTCTAGCATAGTGGGTTTGGGTCTAGCGGAGTGGGTTTGGGTGTAGCCGCGTGGGTTTGGGTCTAGCCAAGTGGGTTTGGGTGTAGCCGAGTGTGTTTGGGTGTAGCCGAGTGGGTTTGGGTCTAGCCAAGTGGGCTTGGGTCTAGCGGAGTGGGTTTGTGTGTAGCCGAGTGGGCTTGAGTCTAGCCGAGTGGGTTTGGGTGTAGCCCCGTGGGTTTGGGTCTAGCCGAGTGGGTTTGGGTCTAGCCGAGTGGGTTTGGGTCTAGCCGAGTGGGTTTGGGTCTAGCGGAGTGGGTTTGGGTCTAGCGGAGTGGGTTTGGGTGTAGCTGAGTGGGTTTGGGTCTAGCCGAGTGGGTTTGGGTTTAGCCGACTGGGTTTGGGTGTAGCCGAGTGGGTTTGGGTGTAGCCGAGTGGGTTTGGGTCTAGCCGAGTGGGTTTACGTCTAGCCGAGTGGGTTTGCGTCTAGCGGAGTGGGTTTTGGTGCAGCCGAGTGGGTTTGGTGTAGCCGAGTGAGTTTGGGTCTGGACGAGTGGGTTTGGGTCTAGCCGAGTGGGTTTGGGTCTAGCCGAGTGGGTTTGGGTCTAGCCTGTGGGTTTGGGTCAAGCCAAGTGAGTTTGGGTCTAGCGGAGTGGGTTTGGGTCTAGCGGAGTGGGTTTGGGTCTAGCGGAGTGGGTTTGGATCTCGCCGAGTGGGTTTGGGTCTCGCCGAGTGGGTTTGTGCCTAGCCGAGTGGGTTTGGGTCTAGCGGAGTGGGTTTGGGTCTAGCGGAGTGGGTTTGGGTCTAGCCGAGTGGGTTTGGGTGCAGCCGTGTGAGTTTGGTTCTAGCCGAGTGGGGTTGGGTACAGCCGAGTGGGTTTGGGACTAACCGAGTGGGTTTGGGTCTAGCCGAGTGGGTTTGTGTCTAGCCGAGTAGTTTTGGTTCAAGCCAAGTGTATTTGCGTCTAGCCGAGTGGGTTTGGGTCCAGCCAAGTGGTTTTGGGTCTGGCCGAGTGGGTTTGGGTCTAGCGGATTGGGTTTGGGTGTAGCCGAGTGGGTTTGGGTCCAGCCGAGTGGGTTTGGGTCTAGCAGAGTATGTTTGGGTCCAGTCGAGTGGGTTTGGGTCTAGCTGAGTGGGTTTGGGTCTAGCCGAGTGGGTTTGGGTCTAGCATAGTGGGTTTGGGTCTAGCGGAGTGGGTTTGGGTGTAGCCGCGTGGGTTTGGGTCTAGCCGAGTGGGGTTGGGTCTAGCCGAGTGGGTTTGGGTCTAGTCGAGTGGGTTTGGGACTCGCCGAGTGGGTTTGGGTCTAGCGGAGTGGGTTTGGGTTTAGCCTAGTGGGTTTGGGTCTATCCGAGTGGGTTTGGGTCTAGCCGAGTGGGTTTGGGTCTAGCGGAGTGGGTTTGGGTTTAGCCGAGTGGGTTTGGGTCTAGCCGAGTGGGTCTGGTTCCAGACGAGTGGGTTTGTGTCTAGCCGATTGGGTTTCGGTCTAGCCGTGTGGGTTTGGGTCTAGCGGAGTGGGTTTGGGTCTAGCCGAGTCCGTTTGGGTCTAGCCGAGTGGGTTTGGGACTAGCGGAGTGGGTTTCGGTCTCGCGGAGTGGGTTTGGTTCTAGCAGAGTGGGTTTGGGTCTAGCCGATTGGGTTTGCATCTAACCGAGTAGGTTTGGGTGTAGCTGAGTGGGTTTGGGTCTAGCCGAGTGGGTTTGGGTGTAGCCGAGTGGGTTTGGGTGTAGCCGAGTGGGTTTGGGTGTAGCCGTGTGGGTTTGGTTTTAGCCGAGTGGGGTTGGGTCTAGCCGAGTGGGTTTGGGACTAACCGAGTGGGTTTGGGTCTAGCCGAGTGGGTTTGGGTCTAGCCGAGTAGTTTTGGTTCAAGCCGAGTGTATTTGCGTCTAGCCGAGTGGGTTTGGGTCCAGCCAAGTGGTTTTGGGTCTGGCCGAGTGGGTTTGGGTCTAGCGGATTGGGTTTGGGTGTAGCCGAGTGGGTTTGGGTCCAGCCGATTGGGTTTGGGTCTAGCCGAGTGGGTTTGGGTCTAGCCGAGTGGGTTTGGGTCTAGCATAGTGGGTTTGGGTCTAGCGGAGTGGGTTTGGGTGTAGCCGCGTGGGTTTGGGTCTAGCCGAGTGGGTTTGGGTCTAGCCGAGTGGGTTTAGATCTAGCCGAGTGGGTTTGGGTCTAGCCAAGTGGGTTTGGGTCTAGCGGAGTGGGTTTGGATGTAGCCGAGTGGGCTTGATTCTAGCCGAGTGGGATTGGGTGTAGCCGAGTGGGATTGGGACTAGCCGAGTGGGTTTGGGTCCAGCCGAGTGTGTTTGGGTCTAGCCGAGTGGGTTTGCGTCTAGCCGAGTGGGTTTGGGTCTAGACGAGAGGGTTTGGGTTTAGCCGAGTGGGTTTCGGTGTAGCCGAGTGGGTTTGGGTCTAGCGGTGTAGGTTTGTGTCTAGCGGAGTGGGTTTGGGTCTAGCGGAGTGGGTTTGGGTCTAGCGGAGTGGGTTTGGGTCTAGCGGAGTGGGTTTCGGTCTAGCCGAGTGGGTTTGGGTCTAGCCGACTGGGTTTGGGTCTAGCCGAGTGGGTTTGGGTCTAGTCGAGTGGGTTTGGGACTCGCCGAGTGGGTTTGGGTCTAGCGGAGTGGGTTTGGGTTTAGCCTAGTGGGTTTGGGTCTATCCGAGTGGGTTTGGGTCTAGCTGAGTGGGTTTGGGTCTAGCGGAGTGGGTTTGGGTTTTGCGGAGTGGGTTTGGGTCTAGCCGAGTGGGTTTGGGTCTAGCCGAGTCCGTTTGGGTCTAGCCGAGTGGGTTTGGGACTCGCCTAGTGGGTTTGGGTCTAGCCGAGTGGGTTTGGGTCTAGCCAAGTGGGTTTGGGTCTAGCGGAGTGGGTTTGGGTGTAGCCGAGTGGGTTTGGATCTAGCCAAGTGGGTTTGGTTCTAGCCGAGTGGGTTTGGGTCTAGCTGAGTGGGTTTGGGTCTAGCCGAGTGTGTTTGGGTTTAGCCGAGTGGGTTTGCGTCTAGCCGAGTGGGTTTGGGTCTAGCGGAGTGGATTTGGGTGTAGCCGAGTGGGTTTGGGTCTAGCCGAGTGGGTTTGGGTCTAGCCGATTGGGTTTCGGTCTAGCCGAGTGGGTTTGGGTCTAGCGGAGTGGGTTTGGGTCTAGCCGAGTCCGTTTGGGTCTAGCCGAGTGGGTTTGGGACTAGCGGAGTGGGTTTGGGTCTAGCGGAGTGGGTTTGGGTCTAGCTGAGTGGGTTTGGGTCTAGCGGAGTGGGTTTCGGTCTAGCCGAGTGGGTTTGGGTCTAGCCGAGTGGGTTTGGGTATAGCCGAGTGGGTTTGGGTCTAGTCGAGTGGGTTTGGGACTCGCCAAGTGGGTTTGGGTCTAGCGGAGTGGGTTTGGGTTTACCCTAGTGGGTTTGGGTCTATCCGAGTGGGTTTGGGTCTGGCCTAGTGGGTTTGGGTCTAGCGGAGTGGGTTTGGGTTTAGCGGAGTGGGTTTGGGTGTAGCCGAGTGGGTTTGGGTCTAGCCGAGTGGGTTTGGTTCTAGCCGAGTGGGTTTGGGACTAGCTGAGTGGGTTTGGGTCTAGCCGAGTGTGTTTGGGTTTAGCCGAGTGGGTTTGCGTCTAGCCGAGTGAGTTTGGGTCTAGCGGAGTGGGTTTGGGTGTAGCCGAGTGGGTTTGGGTCTAGCCGAGTGGGTTTGGGTCTAGACGAGTGGGTTTCGGTCTAGCCGATTGGGTTTCGGTCTAGCCGAGTGGGTTTGGGTCTAGCGGAGTGGGGTTGGGTCTAGCCGAGTGGGTTTGGGACTAGCCGAGTGGGTTTGGGTCTAGCCGAGTAGTTTTGGTTCAAGCCGAGTGTATTTGCGTCTGGCCGAGTGGGTTTGGGTCTAGCCAAGTGGTTTTGGGTCTAGCCGAGTGGGTTTGGGTCTAGCGGAGTGGGTTTGGGTGTAGCCGAGTGGGTTTGGGTACAGCCGAGTGGGTTTTCGTCTAGCCGAGTATGTTTGGGTCTAGTCGAGTGGGTTTGGGTCTAGCCGATTGGGTTTGGGTCTAGCCGAGTGGGTTTGGGTCTAGCATAGTGGGTTTGGGTCTAGCGGAGTGGGTTTTGGTGTAGTCGCGTGGGTTTGGGTCTAGCCAAGTGGGTTTGGGTCTAGCCGAGTGTGTTTGGGTGTAGCCGAGTGGGTTTGGGTCTAGCCAAGTGGGCTTGGGTCTAGCGGAGTGGGTTTGTGTGTAGCCGAGTGGGCTTGAGTCTAGCCGAGTGGGTTTGGGTCTAGCCGAGTGGGTTTGGGTCTAGCCAACTGGGTTTGGGTCTAGCCGAGTGGGTTTGGGTGTAGCCGAGTGGGTTTGGGTCTAGCCGAGTGTGTTTACGTCTAGCCGAGTGGTTTTGGGTCTAGCGGAGTGGGTTTTGGTGTAGCCGAGTGGGTTTGGGTGTAGCCGAGTGGGTTTGGGTCTGGACGAGTGGGTTTGGGTCTAGCCGAGTGGGTTTGGGTCTAGCCGAGTGGGTTTGGGTCTAGCCTGTGGGTTTGGGTCTATCCAAGTGAGTTTGGGTCTAGCGGAGTGGGTTTGGGTCTAGCGGAGTGGGTTTGGATCTCGCCGAGTGGGTTTGCATCTAACCGAGTGGGTTTGTGTCTAGCGGAGTGGGTTTAGGTCTAGCGGAGTGGGATTAGGTCTAGCCGAGTGGGTTTGGGTCTAGCCGAGTGGGTTTGCGTCTAGCCGAGTATGTTTGGGTCTAGTCGAGTGGGTTTGGGTCTAGCCGATTGGGTTTGGGTCTAGCCGAGTGGGTTTGGGTCTAGCATAGTGGGTTTGGGTCTAGCGGAGTGGGTTTGGGTGTAGCCGCGTGGGTTTGGGTCTAGCCAAGTGGGTTTGGGTGTAGCCGAGTGTGTTTGGGTGTAGCCGAGTGGGTTTGGGTCTAGCCAAGTGGGCTTGGGTCTAGCGGAGTGGGTTTGTGTGTAGCCGAGTGGGCTTGAGTCTAGCCGAGTGGGTTTGGGTGTAGCCCCGTGGGTTTGGGTCTAGCCGAGTGGGTTTGGGTCTAGCCGAGTGGGTTTGGGTCTAGCCGAGTGGGTTTGGGTCTAGCGGAGTGGGTTTGGGTCTAGCGGAGTGGGTTTGGGTGTAGCTGAGTGGGTTTGGGTCTAGCCGAGTGGGTTTGGGTTTAGCCGACTGGGTTTGGGTGTAGCCGAGTGGGTTTGGGTGTAGCCGAGTGGGTTTGGGTCTAGCCGAGTGGGTTTACGTCTAGCCGAGTGGGTTTGCGTCTAGCGGAGTGGGTTTTGGTGCAGCCGAGTGGGTTTGGTGTAGCCGAGTGAGTTTGGGTCTGGACGAGTGGGTTTGGGTCTAGCCGAGTGGGTTTGGGTCTAGCCGAGTGGGTTTGGGTCTAGCCTGTGGGTTTGGGTCAAGCCAAGTGAGTTTGGGTCTAGCGGAGTGGGTTTGGGTCTAGCGGAGTGGGTTTGGGTCTAGCGGAGTGGGTTTGGATCTCGCCGAGTGGGTTTGGGTCTCGCCGAGTGGGTTTGTGCCTAGCCGAGTGGGTTTGGGTCTAGCGGAGTGGGTTTGGGTCTAGCGGAGTGGGTTTGGGTCTAGCCGAGTGGGTTTGGGTGTAGCTGAGTGGGTTTGGGTCTAGCCGAGTTGGTTTGGGTCTAGCGGAGTGGGTTTGGGTCTAGCGGAGTGGGTTTGGGTGTAGCGGAGTGGGTCTGGGTGTAGCTGAGTGGGTTTGTGACTAGCCGAGTGGTTTTAAGTCTGGCCGAGTGGGTTTGGGTCTAGCCGAATGGGTTTGGGTCTATCCGAGTGGGTTTGGGTCTAGCCGAGTGGGTTTGGGTCTAGCCTAATGGATTTGGGTGTAGCCGAGTGGGTTTGGGTCTAGCGGAGTGGGTTTGGGTGTAGCCGAGCGGGTTTGGGTCTAGCCGAGTGGGTTTGGGTCTAGCCGAGTGGGTTTGGGTTTAGCCGACTGGGTTTGGGTGTAGCCGAGTGGGTTTGGGTGTAGCCGAGTGGGTTTGGGTCTAGCCGAGTGGGTTTACGTCTAGCCGAGTGGGTTTGGGTCTAGCGGAGTGGGTTTTGGTGTAGCCGAGTGGGTTTGGGTGTAGCCGAGTGAGTTTGGGTCTGGACGAGTGGGTTTGGGTCTAGCCGAGTGGGTTTGGGTCTAGCCGAGTGGGTTTGGGTCTAGCCGAGTGGGTTTGGGTCCAGCCAAGTGGGTTTGGGTCTAGCCGAGTGGGTTTGCGTCTGGCCGAGTGGGTTTGGGTCTAGCGGAATGGGTTTGGGTCTAGCGGAGTGGGTTTGCGTCCAGCCGAGTGGCTTTGGGTCTAGCCGAGTGGGTTTGCGTCTTGCCGAGTGGGTTTGGGTCTAGCCGAGTGGGTTTGGGTCTAGCCAAGTGGGTTTGGGTCTAGAGGCGTGGGTTTGGGTGTAGCCAAGTGGGTTTGAGTCTAGCCAAGTGGGTTTGGGTCTAGCCGAGTGGGATTGGGTCTAGCCGAGTGGGTTTGGGTCTAGCTGAGTGTGTTTGGGTCTAGCCGAGTGGGTTTGCGTCTAGCCGAGTGGGTTTGGATCTAGCGGAGTGGGTTTGGTTGTAGCCGAGTGGGTTTGTGTTTAGCCGAGTGGGTTTGGGTCTAGACGAGTGGGTTTGGGTTTAGCCGAGTGGGTTTCGGTGTAGCCAAGTGGGTTTGGGTCTAGCGGAGTGGGTTTGTGTCTAGCGTAGTGGGTTTGGGTCTAGCGGAGTGGGTTTGGTTCTAGCGGAGTGGGTTTGTGTCTAGCGGAGTGGGTTTTGGTGTAGCCGAGTGGGTTTGGGTGTAGCCGAGTGAGTTTGGGTCTGGACGAGTGGGTTTGGGTCTAGCCGAGTGGGTTTGGGTCTAGCCGAGTGGGTTTGGGTCTAGCCTGTGGGTTTGGGTCTAGCCAAGTGAGTTTGGGTCTAGCGGAGTGGGTTTGGGTCTAGCGGAGTGGGTTTGGGTCTAGCGGAGTGGGTTTGGATGTCGCCGAGTGGGTTTGGGTCTCGCCGAGTGGGTTTGTGCCTAGCCGAGTGGGTTTGGGTCTAGCGGAGTGGGTTTGGGTGTAGCTGAGTGGGTTTGGGTCTAGCCGAGTGGGTTTGGGTTTAGCCGACTGGGTTTGGGTGTAGCCGAGTGGGTTTGGGTGTAGCCGAGTGGGTTTGGGTCTAGCCGAGTGGGTTTACGTCTAGCCGAGTGGGTTTGGGTCTAGCGGAGTGGGTTTTGGTGTAGCCGAGTGGGTTTGGGTGTAGCCGAGTGAGTTTGGGTCTGGACGAGTGGGTTTGGGTCTAGCCGAGTGGGTTTGGGTCTAGCCGAGTGGGTTTGGGTCTAGCCTGTGGGTTTGGGTCTAGCCAAGTGAGTTTGGGTCTAGCGGAGTGGGTTTGGGTCTAGCGGAGTGGGTTTGGGTCTAGCGGAGTGGGTTTGGATCTCGCCGAGTGGGTTTGGGTTTCGCCGAGTGGGTTTGTGCCTAGCCGAGTGGGTTTGGGTCTAGCGGAGTGGGTTTGGGTCTAGCGGAGGGGGTTTGGGTCTAGCCGAGTGGGTTTGGGTGTTGCTGAGTGGGTTTGGGTCTAGCCGAGTTGGTTTGGGTCTAGCGGAGTGGGTTTGGGTCTAGCGGAGTGGGTTTGGGTGTAGCGGAGTGGGTCTGGGTGTAGCTGAGTGGGTTTGGGACTAGCCGAGTGGTTTTAAGTCTGGCCGAGTGGGTTTGGGTCTAGCCGAATGGGTTTGGGTCTATCCGAGTGGGTTTGGGTCTAGCCGAGTGGGTTTGGGTCTAGCCTAATGGGTTTGGGTCTAGCCTAATGGGTTTGGGTCTAGCCGAGTGGGTTTGGGTGTAGCCGAGTGGGTTTGGGTCTAGCGGAGTGGGTTTGGGTGTAGCCGAGCGGGTTTGGGTCTAGCCGAGTGGGTTTGGGTCTAGCCGAGTGGGTTTGGGTCTAGCCGAGTGGGTTTGGGTCCAGCCGAGTGGGTTTGGGTCTAGCCGAGTGGGTTTGCGTCTGGCCGAGTGGGTTTGGGTCTAGCGGAATGGGTTTGGGTCTAGCGGAGTGGGTTTGCGTCCAGCCGAGTGGCTTTGGGTCTAGCCGAGTGGGTTTGGGTCTTGCCGAGTGGGTTTGGGTCTAGCCGAGTGGGTTTGGGTCTAGCCAAGTGGGTTTGGGTCTAGCGGCGTGGGTTTGGGTGTAGCCAAGTGGGTTTGAGTCTAGCCAAGTGGGTTTGGGTCTAGCCGAGGGGGTTTGGGTCTAGCCGAGTGGGTTTGGGTGTAGCTGAGTGGGTTTGGGTCTAGCCGAGTTGGTTTGGGTCTAGCGGAGTGGGTATGGGTCTAGCGGAGTGGGTTTGGGTGTAGCGGAGTGGGTCTGGGTGTAGCTGAGTGGGTTTGGGACTAGCCGAGTGGTTTTAAGTCTGGCCGAGTGGGTTTGGGTCTAGCCGAATGGGTTTGGGTCTATCCGAGTGGGTTTGGGTCTAGCCGAGTGGGTTTGGGTCTAGCCTAATGGGTTTGGGTCTAGCCTAATGGGTTTGGGTCTAGCCGAGTGGGTTTGGGTGTAGCCGAGTGGGTTTGGGTCTAGCGGAGTGGGTTTGGGTGTAGCCGAGCGGGTTTGGGTCTAGCCGAGTGGGTTTGCGTCTGGCCGAGTGGGTTTGGGTCTAGCGGAATGGGTTTGGGTCTAGCGGAGTGGGTTTGCGTCCAGCCGAGTGGCTTTGGGTCTAGCCGAGTGGGTTTGGGTCTTGCCGAGTGGGTTTGGGTCTAGCCGAGTGGGTTTGGGTCTAGCCAAGTGGGTTTGGGTCTAGCCAAGTGGGTTTGGGTGTAGCCAAGTGGGTTTGAGTCTAGCCAAGTGGGTTTGGGTCTAGCCGAGTGGGATTGGGTCTAGCCGAGTGGGTTTGGGTCTAGCCGAGTGTGTTTGGGTCTAGCCGAGTGGGTTTGCGTCTGGCCGAGTGGGTTTGGGTCTAGCGGAATGGGTTTGGGTCTAGCGGAGTGGGTTTGCGTCCAGCCGAGTGGCTTTGGGTCTAGCCGAGTGGGTTTGGGTCTTGCCGAGTGGGTTTGGGTCTAGCCGAGTGGGTTTGGGTCTAGCCAAGTGGGTTTGGGTCTAGCGGCGTGGGTTTGGGTGTAGCCAAGTGGGTTTGAGTCTAGCCAAGTGGGTTTGGGTCTAGCCGAGTGGGATTGGGTCTAGCCGAGTGGGTTTGGGTCTAGCCGAGTGTGTTTGGGTCTAGCCGAGTGGGTTTGCGTCTAGCCGAGTGGGTTTGGATCTAGCGGAGTGGGTTTGGTTGTAGCCGAGTGGGTTTGTGTTTAGCCGAGTGGGTTTGGGTCTAGACGAGTGGGTTTGGGTTTAGCCGAGTGGGTTTCCGTGTAGCCAAGTGGGTTTGGGTCTAGCGGAGTGGGTTTGTGTCTAGCGTAGTGGGTTTGGGTCTAGCGGAGTGGGTTTGGTTCTAGCGGAGTGGGTTTGGGTCTAGCGGAGTGGGTTTTGGTGTAGCCGAGTGGGTTTGGGTGTAGCCGAGTGAGTTTGGGTCTGGACGAGTGGGTTTGGGTCTAGCCGAGTGGGTTTGGGTCTAGCCGAGTGGGTTTACATAGAAACATAGAAACATAGAAAATAGGTGCAGGAGTAGGCCATTCGGCCCTTCGAGCCTGCACCGCCATTCAATGTGATCATGGCTGATCATCCAACTCAGTATCCCGTACCTGCCTTCTCTCCATACCCCCTGATCCCTTTAGCCACAAGTGCCACATCTAATGCCCTCTTAAATATAGCCAATGAACTGGCCTCAACTACCTTCTGTGGCAGAGAATTCCAGAGACTCACCACTCTCTGTGTAAAGAATGTTTTCCTCATTTCGGTCCTAAAGGAATTCCCCCTTATCCTTAGACTGTGACCCCTTGTTCTGGACTCCCCCAACATCGGGAACAATCTTCCAGCATCTAGCTTGTCCAACCCCTTAAGAATTTTGTAGGTTTCTATAAGATCCCCCCTCAATCTTCTAAATTCCATCGAGTACAAACCGAGTCTATCCAATCTTTCCTCATATGAAAGTCCTGACATCCCAGGAATCAGTCTGGTTTGGGTCTAGCCTGTGGGTTTGGGTCTAGCCAAGTGAGTTTGGGTCTAGCGGAGTGGGTTTGGGTCTAGCGGAGTGGGTTTGGGTCTAGCGGAGTGGGTTTGGATCTCGCCGAGTGTGTTTGGGTCTCGCCGAGTGGGTTTGTGCCTAGCCGAGTGGGTTTGGGTCCAGCGGAGTGGGTTTGGGTCTAGCGGAGTGGGTTTGGGTCTAGCCGAGTGGGTTTGGGTGTAGCTGAGTGGGTTTGGGTCTAGTGAGTTGGTTTGGGTCTAGCCTAATGGGTTTGGGTCTAGCCTAATGGGTTTGGGTCTAGCCGAGTGGGTTTGGGTGTAGCCGAGTGGGTTTGGGTCTAGCGGAGTGGGTTTGGGTGTAGCCGAGCGGGTTTGGGTCTAGCCGAGTGGGTTTGGGTCTAGCCGAGTGGGTTTGGGTCTAGCCGAGTGGGTTTGGGTCCAGCCAAGTGGGTTTGGGTCTAGCCGAGTGGGTTTGCGTCTGGCCGAGTGGGTTTGGGTCTAGCGGAATGGGTTTGGGTCTAGCGGAGTGGGTTTGCGTCCAGCCGAGTGGCTTTGGGTCTAGCCGAGTGGGTTTGGGTCTTGCCGAGTGGGTTTGGGTCTAGCCGAGTGGGTTTGGGTCTAGCCAAGTGGGTTTGGGTCTAGCGGCGTGGGTTTGGGTGTAGCCAAGTGGGTTTGAGTCTAGCCAAGTGGGTTTGGGTCTAGCCGAGTGGGATTGGGTCTAGCCGAGTGGGTTTGGGTCTAGCTGAGTGTGTTTGGGTCTAGCCGAGTGGGTTTGCGTCTAGCCGAGTGGGTTTGGATCTAGCGGAGTGGGTTTGGTTGTAGCCGAGTGGGTTTGTGTTTAGCCGAGTGGGTTTGGGTCTAGACGAGTGGGTTTGGGTTTAGCCGAGTGGGTTTCGGTGTAGCCAAGTGGGTTTGGGTCTAGCGGAGTGGGTTTGTGTCTAGCGTAGTGGGTTTGGGTCTAGCGGAGTGGGTTTGGTTCTAGCGGAGTGGGTTTGGGTCTAGCGGAGTGGGTTTTGGTGTAGCCGAGTGGGTTTGGGTGTAGCCGAGTGAGTTTGGGTCTGGACGAGTGGGTTTGGGTCTAGCCGAGTGGGTTTGGGTCTAGCCGAGTGGGTTTGGGTCTAGCCTGTGGGTTTGGGTCTAGCCAAGTGAGTTTGGGTCTAGCGGAGTGGGTTTGGGTCTAGCGGAGTGGGTTTGGGTCTAGCGGAGTGGGTTTGGATCTCGCCGAGTGGGTTTGGGTGTAGCCGTGTGGGTTTGTGCCTAGCCGAGTGGGTTTGGGTCTAGCGGAGTGGGTTTGGGTGTAGCTGAGTGGGTTTGGGTCTAGCCGAGTGGGTTTGGGTTTAGCCGACTGGGTTTGGGTGTAGCCGAGTGGGTTTGGGTGTAGCCGAGTGGGTTTGGGTCTAGCCGAGTGGGTTTACGTCTAGCCGAGTGGGTTTGGGTCTAGCGGAGTGGGTTTTGGTGTAGCCGAGTGGGTTTGGGTGTAGCCGAGTGAGTTTGGGTCTGGACGAGTGGGTTTGGGTCTAGCCGAGTGGGTTTGGGTCTAGCCTGTGGGTTTGGGTCTAGCCAAGTGAGTTTGGGTCTAGCGGAGTGGGTTTGGGTCTAGCGGAGTGGGTTTGGGTCTAGCGGAGTGGGTTTGGATCTCGCCGAGTGGGTTTGAGTTTCGCCGAGTGGGTTTGTGCCTAGCCGAGTGGGTTTGGGTCTAGCGGAGTGGGTTTGGGTCTAGCGGAGGGGGTTTGGGTCTAGCCGAGTGGGTTTGGGTGTAGCTGAGTGGGTTTGGGTCTAGCCGAGTTGGTTTGGGTCTAGCGGAGTGGGTTTGGGTCTAGCGGAGTGGGTTTGGGTGTAGCGGAGTGGGTCTGGGTGTAGCTGAGTGGGTTTGGGACTAGCCGAGTGGTTTTAAGGCTGGCCGAGTGGGTTTGGGTCTAGCCGAATGGGTTTGGGTCTATCCGAGTGGGTTTGGGTCTAGCCGAGTGGGTTTGGGTCTAGCCTAATGGGTTTGGGTCTAGCCTAATGGGTTTGGGTCTAGCCGAGTGGGTTTGGGTGTAGCCGAGTGGGTTTGGGTCTAGCGGAGTGGGTTTGGGTGTAGCCGAGCGGGTTTGGGTCTAGCCGAGTGGGTTTGGGTCTAGCCGAGTGGGTTTGGGTCTAGCCGAGTGGGTTTGGGTCCAGCCGAGTGGGTTTGGGTCTAGCCGAGTGGGTTTGCGTCTGGCCGAGTTGGTTTGGGTCTAGCGGAATGGGTTTGGGTCTAGCGGAGTGGGTTTGCGTCCAGCCGAGTGGCTTTGGGTCTAGCCGAGTGGGTTTGGGTCTTGCCGAGTGGGTTTGGGTCTAGCCGAGTGGGTTTGGGTCTAGCCAATAGGGTTTGGGTCTAGCGGCGTGGGTTTGGGTGTAGCCAAGTGGGTTTGAGTCTAGCCAAGTGGGTTTGGGTCTAGCCGAGTGGGATTGGGTCCAGCCGAGTGGGTTTGGGTCTAGCCGAGTGTGTTTGGGTCTAGCCGAGTGGGTTTGCGTCTAGCCGAGTGGGTTTGGATCTAGCGGAGTGGGTTTGGTTGTAGCCGAGTGGGTTTGTGTTTAGCCGAGTGGGTTTGGGTCTAGACGAGTGGGTTTGGGTTTAGCCGAGTGGGTTTCCGTGTAGCCAAGTGGGTTTGGGTCTAGCGGAGTGGGTTTGTGTCTAGCGGAGTGGGTTTGGGTCTAGCGGAGTGGGTTTGGTTCTAGCGGAGTGGGTTTGGGTCTAGCGGAGTGGGTTTTGGTGTAGCCGAGTGGGTTTGGGTGTAGCCGAGTGAGTTTGGGTCTGGACGAGTGGGTTTGGGTCTAGCCGAGTGGGTTTGGGTCTAGCCGAGTGGGTTTGGGTCTCGCCGAGTGGGTTTGTGCCTAGCCGAGTGGGTTTGGGTCAAGCGGAGTGGGTTTGGGTCTAGCGGAGTGGGTTTGGGTCTAGCCGAGTGGGTTTGGGTGTAGCTGAGTGGGTTTGGGTCTAGCCGAGTTGGTTTGGGTCTAGCGGAGTGGGTTTGGGTCTAGCGGAGTGGGTTTGGGTGTAGCGGAGTGGGTCTGGGTGTAGCTGAGTGGGTTTGGGACTAGCCGAGTGGTTTTAAGTCTGGCCTAGTGGGTTTGGGTCTAGCCGAATGGGTTTGGGTCTACCCGAGTGGGTTTGGGTCTAGCCGAGTGGGTTTGGGTCTAGGCTAATGGGTTTGGGTCTAGCCGAGTGGGTTTGGGTGTAGCCGAGTGGGTTTGGGTCTAGCGGAGTGGGTTTGGGTGTAGCGGAGCGGGTTTGGGTCTAGCCGAGTGGGTTTTGGTCTAGCCGAGTGGGTTTGGGTCTAGCCGAGTGGTTTTGGGTCCAGCCGAGTGGGTTTGGGTCTAGACGAGTGGGTTTGCGTCTAGCCGAGTGGGTTTGGGTCTAGCGGAATGGGTTTGGGTCTAGCGGAGTGGGTTTGCGTCCAGCCGAGTGGCTTTGGGTCTAGCCGAGTGGGTTTGGGTCTTGCCGAGTGGGTTTGGGTCTAGCCGAGTGGGTTTGGGTCTAGCCAAGTGGGTTTGGGTCTAGCGGCGTGGGTTTGGGTGTAGCCCAGTGGGTTTGAGTCTAGCCAAGTGGGTTTGGGTCTAGCCGAGTGGGATTGGGTCTAGCCGAGTGGGTTTGGGTCTAGCCGAGTGTGTTTGTGTCTAGCCGAGTGGGTTTGCGTCTAGCCGAGTGGGTTTGGATCTAGCGGAGTGGGTTTGGTTGTAGCCGAGTGGGTTTGTGTCTAACCGAGTGGGTTTGGGTCTAGACGAGTGGGTTTGGGTTTAGCCGAGTGGGTTTCGGTGTAGCCAAGTGGGATTGGGTCTAGCGGAGTGGTTTTGTGTCTAGCGGAGTGGGTTTGGGTCTAGCGGAGTGGGTTTGGTTCTAGCGGAGTGGGTTTGGGTCTAGTGGAGTGGGTTTGGGTCCAGCCGAGTGGGTTTGGGTCTAGCCGAGTTGGTTTGGGTCTAGCGGAGTGGGTCTGGGTGTAGCTGAGTGGGTTTGGGTCTAGCCGAGTGGTTTTAAGGCTGGCCGAGTGGGTTTGGGTCTAGCCGAATGGGTTTGGGTCTATCCGAGTGGGTTTGGGTCTAGCCGAGTGGGTTTGGGTCTAGCCTAATGGGTTTGGGTCTAGCCTAATGGGTTTGGGTCTAGCCGAGTGGGTTTGGGTGTAGCCGAGTGGGTTTGGGTCTAGCGGAGTGGGTTTGGGTGTAGCCGAGCGGGTTTGGGTCTAGCCGAGTGGGTTTGGGTCTAGCCGAGTGGGTTTGGGTCTAGCCGAGTGGGTTTGGGTCCAGCCGAGTGGGTTTGGGTCTAGCCGAGTGGGTTTGCGTCTGGCCGAGTGGGTTTGGGTCTAGCGGAATGGGTTTGGGTCTAGCGGAGTGGGTTTGCGTCCAGCCGAGTGGCTTTGGGTCTAGCCGAGTGGGTTTGGGTCTTGCCGAGTGGGTTTGGGTCTAGCCGAGTGGGTTTGGGTCTAGCCAATTGGGTTTGGGTCTAGCGGCGTGGGTTTGGGTGTAGCCAAGTGGGTTTGAGTCTAGCCAAGTGGGTTTGGGTCTAGCCGAGTGGGATTGGGTCCAGCCGAGTGGGTTTGGGTCTAGCCGAGTGTGTTTGGGTCTAGCCGAGTGGGTTTGCGTCTAGCCGAGTGGGTTTGGATCTAGCGGAGTGGGTTTGGTTGTAGCCGAGTGGGTTTGTGTTTAGCCGAGTGGGTTTGGGTCTAGACGAGTGGGTTTGGGTTTAGCCGAGTGGGTTTCCGTGTAGCCAAGTGGGTTTGGGTCTAGCGGAGTGGGTTTGTGTCTAGCGTAGTGGGTTTGGGTCTAGCGGAGTGGGTTTGGTTCTAGCGGAGTGGGTTTGGGTCTAGCGGAGTGGGTTTTGGTGTAGCCGAGTGGGTTTGGGTGTAGCCGAGTGAGTTTGGGTCTGGACGAGTGGGTTTGGGTCTAGCCGAGTGGGTTTGGGTCTAGCCGAGTGGGTTTGGGTCTCGCCGAGTTGGTTTGGGTCTAGCGGAGTGGGTTTGGGTCTAGCGGAGTGGGTTTGGGTCTAGCGGAGTGGGTTTGGGTCTAGCCGAGTGGGTTTGCGTGTAGCTGAGTGGGTTTGGGTCTAGCCGAGTTGGTTTGGGTCTAGCGGAGTGGGTTTGGGTCTAGCGGAGTGGGTTTGGGTGTAGCGGAGTGGGTCTGGGTGTAGCTGAGTGGGTTTGGGACTAGCCGAGTGGTTTTAAGTCTGGCCTAGTGGGTTTGGGTCTAGCCGAATGGGTTTGGGTCTACCCGAGTGGGTTTAGGTCTAGCCGAGTGGGTTTGGGTCTAGGCTAATGGGTTTGGGTCTAGCCGAGTGGGTTTGGGTGTAGCCGAGTGGGTTTGGGTCTAGCGGAGTGGGTTTGGGTGTAGCCGAGCGGGTTTGGGTCTAGCCGAGTGGGTTTTGGTCTAGCCGAGTGGGTTTGGGTCTAGCCGAGTGGTTTTGGGTCCAGCCGATTGGGTTTGGGTCTAGACGAGTGGGTTTGCGTCTAGCCGAGTGGGTTTGGGTCTAGCGGAATGGGTTTGGGTCTAGCGGAGTGGGTTTGCGTCCAGCCGAGTGGCTTTGGGTCTAGCCGAGTGGGTTTGGGTCTTGCCGAGTGGGTTTGGGTCTAGCCGAGTGGGTTTGGGTCTAGCCAAGTGGGTTTGGGTCTAGCGGCGTGGGTTTGGGTGTAGCCCAGTGGGTTTGAGTCTAGCCAAGTGGGTTTGGGTCTAGCCGAGTGGGATTGGGTCTAGCCGAGTGGGTTTGGGTCTAGCCGAGTGTGTTTGGGTCTAGCCGAGTGGGTTTGCGTCTAGCCGAGTGGGTTTGGATCTAGCGGAGTGGGTTTGGTTGTAGCCGAGTGGGTTTGTGTCTAACCGAGTGGGTTTGGGTCTAGACGAGTGGGTTTGGGTTTAGCCGAGTGGGTTTCGGTGTAGCCAAGTGGGTTTGGGTCTAGCGGAGTGGGTTTGTGTCTAGCGGAGTGGGTTTGGGTCTAGCGGAGTGGGTTTGGTTCTAGCGGAGTGGGTTTGGGTCTAGTGGAGTGGGTTTGGGTCCAGCCGAGTGGGTTTGGGTCTAGCCGAGTTGGTTTGGGTCTAGCGGAGTGGGTTTGGGTCTAGCGGAGTGGGTTTGGGTCTAGCGGAGTGGGTTTGGGTGTAGCCGATTTGGTTTGGGACTAGCCGAGTGGGTTTTAGGTCTAGCCAAGTGGGTTTGGGTCTAGCCGAATGGGTTTTGGTCTAGCCGAGTGTGTTTGGGTCTAGCCGAGTGGGTTTGGGTCTACCCGAGTGTGTTTGGTTCTAGCCGAGTGGGTTTGGGTCGAGCCAAGTGGGTTTGGGTCCAGCCGAGTGGGTTTGGGTCTAGCCGAGTGGGTTTGGGTCTAGCCGAGTGGGTTTTTGTCTAGCCGAGTGGGGTTGGGTCTAGCCGATTGGGTTTGGGTCTAGCTGAGTGGGTTTGGGTCTAGCCGAATGGGTTTGGGTCTACCCGAGTGGGTTTGGGTCTAGCCTAATGGGTTTGGGTCTAGCCGAGTGGGTTTGGGTGTAGCCGAGTGGGTTTGGGTCTAGCGGAGTGGGTTTGGGTGTGGCCGAGCGGGTTTGGGTCTAGCCGAGTGGGTTTTGGTCTAGCCGAGTGGGTTTGGGTCCAGCCGAGTGGGTTTGGGTCTCGCCGAGTGGGTTTGCGTCTAGCCGAGTGGGTTTGGGTCTAGCGGAATGGGTTTGGGTCTAGCGGAGTGGGTTTGCGTCCAGCCGAGTGGCTTTGGGTCTAGCCGAGTGGGTTTGGGTCTTGCCGAGTGGGTTTGGGTCTAGCCGAGTGGGTTTGGATCTAGCCAAGTGGGTTTGGGTCTAGCGGCGTGGGTTTGGGTGTAGCCAAGTGGGTTTGAGTCTAGCCAAGTGGGTTTGGGTCTAGCCGAGTGGGATTGGGTCTAGCCGAGTGGGTTTGGGTCTAGCCGAGTGTGTTTGGGTCTAGCCGAGTGGGTTTGCGTCTAGCCGAGTGGGTTTGGATCTAGCGGAGTGGGTTTGGTTGTAGCCGAGTGGGTTTGTGTCTAGCCGAGTGGGTTTGGGTCTAGACGAGTGGGTTTGGGTTTAGCCGAGTGGGTTTCGGTGTAGCCAAGTGGGTTTGGGTCTAGCGGAGTGGGTTTGTGTCTAGCGGAGTGGGTTTGGGTCTAGCGGAGTGGGTTTGGTTCTAGCGGAGTGGGTTTGGGTCTAGCGGGGTGGGTTTGGGTCTAGCGGAGTGGGTTTGGGTGTAGCCGAGTGGGTTTGGGACTAGCCGAGTGGGTTTGGGTCTAGCCAAGTGGGTTTGGGTCTAGCCGAATGGGTTTTGGTCTAGCCGAGTGTGTTTGGGTCTAGCCGAGTGGGTTTGGGTCTACCCGAGTGTGTTTGGTTCTAGCCGAGTGGGTTTGGGTCGAGCCAAGTGGGTTTGGGTTTAGCCGAGTGGGTTTGGGTCTAGCCGAGTGGGTTTGGGTCTAGCCGAGTGGGTTTTTGTCTAGCCGAGTGGGGTTGGGTCTAGCCGATTGGGTTTGGGTCTAGCCGAGTGGGTTTGGGTCTAGCCGAGTGGGTTTGGGTCCAGCCGAGTGGGTTTGGGTCTAGCGGAGTGGGTTTGGGTCTAGCCGAGTGGGTTTGGGTCTAGCGGTGTGGGTTTGGGTCTAGCGGAGTGGGTTTGGGTGTAGCCGAGTGGGTTTGGGTCTAGCCAAGTGGGTTTGGGTCTAGCCGAGTGGGTTTGGGTCTTGCCGAGTGGGTTTGGGTCTAGCCGAGTGGGTTTGGTTCTAGCCGAGTGGGTTTGGGTCTAGCTGAGTGGGTTTGGGTCTAGCCGAGTGTGTTTGGGTTTAGCCGAGTGGGTTTGCGTCTAGCCGAGTGGGTTTGGGTCTAGCGGAGTGGGTTTGGGTGCAGCCGAGTGGGTTTGGGTCTAGCCGAGTGGGTTTGGGTCTAGACGAGTGGGTTTCGGTCTAGCCGATTGGGTTTCGGTCTAGCCGAGTGGGTTTGGGTCTAGCGGAGTGGGTTTGGGTCTAGCCGAGTCCGTTTGGGTCTAGCCGAGTGGGTTTGGGACTAGCGGATTGGGTTTGGGTCTAGCGGAGTGGGTTTGGTTCTAGCGGAGTGGGTTTGGGTCTAGCCGATTGGGTTTGGGTCTAGCCGAGTGGGTTTGGGTGTAGCTGAGTGGGTTTGGGTCTAGCCGAGTGGGTTTGGGTCTAGCCGAGTGGGTTTGGGTGTAGCCGAGTGGGTTTGGGTCTAGCCGTGTGGGTTTGGTTCTAGCCGAGTGGGGTTGGGTCTAGCCGAGTGGGTTTGGGTCTAGCCAAGTGGGTTTGGGTCTAGCCGAGTAGTTTTGGTTCAAGCCGAGTGTATTTGCGTCTGGCCGAGTGGGTTTGGGTCTAGCCGCGTGGGTTTGGGTCTAGCCGCGTGGGTTTGGGTCTAGCCAAGTGGGTTTGGGTCTAGCCGAGAGTGTTTGGGTGTAGCCGAGTGGGTTTGGGTCTAGCCAAGTGGGCTTGGGTCTAGCGGAGTGGGTTTGGGTGTAGCCGAGTGGGCTTGAGTCTAGCCGAGTGGGTTTGGGTCTAGCCGAGTGGGATTGGGTCTAGCCGAGTGGGTTTGTGTCTAGCGGAGTGGGTTTGGTTGTAGCCGAGTGGGTTTGGGTCTGGCCGAGTGGGTTTGGGTCTAGACGAGTGGGTTTGGGTTTAGCCGAGCGGGTTTCGGTGTAGCCGAGTGGGTTTGGGTGTAGCGGTGTGGGTTTGTGTTAGCGGAGAGGGTTTGTGTCTAGCGGAGTGGGTTTGGGTGTAGCCCCGTGGGTTTGGTTCTAGCCGAGTGGGTTTGGGTCTAGCCGAGTGGGTTTGCGTCTAGCCGAGTGGGTTTGGGTCTAGCGGAGTGGGTTTGGGTCTAGCTGAGTGGGTTTGGGTGTAGCTGAGTGGGTTTGGGTCTAGCCAAGTGGGTTTGGGTATAGCCGACTGGGTTTGGGTCTAGCCGAGTGGGTTTGGGTGTAGCCGAGTGGGTTTGGGTCTAGCCGAGTGGGTTTACGTCTAGCCGAGTGGGTTTGGGTCTAGCGGAGTGGGTTTGGGTGTAGCCGAGTGGGTTTGGGTCTAGCGGAGTGGGTTTGGGTCTAGCCGACTGGGTTTGGGTCTAGCCGAGTGGGTTTGGGTCTAGCTGAGTGGGTTTGGGTCTAGCTGAGTGGGTTTGGGTCTAGCCTGTGGGTTTGGGTCTATCCAAGTGAGTTTGGGTCTAGCGTAGTGGGTTTGGGTCTAGCGGAGTGGGTTTGGGACTAGCGGAGTGGGTTTGGATCTCGCCGAGTGGGTTTGGGTCTAACCGAGTGGGTTTGTGTCTAGCGGAGTGGGTTTGGGTCTAGCGGAGTGGGATTGGGTCTAGCGGAGTGGGTTTGGGTCTAGCCGAGTGGGTTTGGGTCTAGCCGAGTGGGTTTGGGACTAGCCGAGTGGGTTTGTGTCTAGCCGAAAGGGTTTGGGTCTAGCCGAGTGGGTTTGGGTCTAGCCGAGTGGGTTTGGGTCTAGCCGAGTGGGTGTGGGTCTAGCCGAGTGGGTTTAGGTCTAGCCGAGTGGGTTTGGGTTTTGCCGAGTGTGTTTGGGTCTAGCCGAGTGGGTTTGGGTCTCGCCGAGTGGGTTTGTGCCTAGCCGAGTAGGTTTGGGTCTAGCGGAGTGGGTTTGGGTCTAGCGGAGTGGGTTTGGGTCTAGCCGAGTGGGTTTGGGTGTAACTGAGTGGGTTTGGGTCTAGCCGAGTTGGTTTGGGTCTAGCGGAGTGGGTTTGTGTCTAGCGTAGTGGGTTTGGGTGTATCGGAGTGGGTCTGGGTGTAGCTGAGTGGGTTTGGGACTAGCCGAGTGGTTTTAAGTCTGGCCGAGTGGGTTTGGGTCTAGCCGAATGGGTTTGGGTCTACCCGAGTGGGTTTGGGTCTAGCCGAGTGGGTTTGGGTCTAGCCGAATGGGTTTGGGTCTAGCCGAGTGGGTTTGGGTGTAGCCGAGTGGGTTTGGGTCTAGCGGAGTGGGTTTGGGTGTAGCCGAGCGGGTTTGGGTCTAGCCGAGTGGGTTTGGGTCTAGCCGAGTGGGTTTGGGTCTAGCCGAGTGGGTTTGGGTCCAGCCGAGTGGGTTTGGGTCTAGCCGAGTGGGTTTGCGTCTAGCCGAGTGGGTTTGGGTCTAGCGGAGTGGGTTTGGGTCTAGCGGAGTGGGTTTGCGTCCAGCCGAGTGGCTTTGGGTCTAGCCGAGTGGGTTTGGGTCTTGCCGAGTGGGTTTGGGTCTAGCCGAGTGGGTTTGGGTCTAGCCAAGTGGGTTTGGGTGTAGCGGAGTGGGTTTGGGTGTTGCCGAGTGGGTTTGAGTCTAGCCAAGTGGGTTTGGGTCTAGCCGAGTGGGATTGGGTCTAGCCGAGTGGGTTTGGGTCTAGCCGAGTGTGTTTGGGTCTAGCCGAGTGGGTTTGGGTCTAGCCGAGTGGGTTTGGGTCTAGCCGAGTGGGTTTTTGTCTAGCCGAGTGGGGTTGGGTCTAGCCGATTGGGTTTGGGTCTAGCCGAGTGGGTTTGGGTCTAGCCGAGTGGGTTTGTGTCCAGCCGAGTGGGTTTGGGTCTAGCGGAGTGGGTTTGGGTCTAGCCGAGTGGGTTTGGGTCTAGCGGTGTGGGTTTGGGTCTAGCGGAGTGGGTTTGGGTGTAGCCGAGTGGGTTTGGGTCTAGCCAAGTGGGTTTGGGTCTAGCCGAGTGGGTTTGGGTCTTGCCGAGTGGGTTTGCGTCTAGCCGAGTGGGTTTGGTTCCAGCCGAGTGGGTTTGGGTCTAGCTGAGTGGGTTTGGGTCTAGCCGAGTGTGTTTGGGTTTAGCCGAGTGGGTTTGCGTCTAGCCGAGTGGGTTTGGGTCTAGCGGAGTGGGTTTGGGTCTAGCGGAGTGGGTTTGGGTGTAGCGTAGTGGGTTTGGGTGTATCGGAGTGGGTCTGGGTGTAGCTGAGTGGGTTTGGGACTAGCCGAGTGGTTTTAAGTCTGGCCGAGTGGGTTTGGGTCTAGCCGAATGGGTTTGGGTCTACCCGAGTGGGTTTGGGTCTAGCCGAGTGGGTTTGGGTCTAGCCGAATGGGTTTGGGTCTAGCCGAGTGGGTTTGGGTGTAGCCGAGTGGGTTTGGGTCTAGCGGAGTGGGTTTGGGTGTAGCCGAGCGGGTTTGGGTCTAGCCGAGTGGGTTTGGGTCTAGCCGAGTGGGTTTGGGTCTAGCCGAGTGGGTTTGGGTCCAGCCGAGTGGGTTTGGGTCTAGCCGAGTGGGTTTGCATCTAGCCGAGTGGGTTTGGGTCTAGCGGAGTGGGTTTGGGTCTAGCGGAGTGGGTTTGCGTCCAGCCGAGTGGCTTTGGGTCTAGCCGAGTGGGTTTGGGTCTTGCCGAGTGGGTTTGGGTCTAGCCGAGTGGGTTTGGGTCTAGCCAAGTGGGTTTGGGTGTAGCGGAGTGGGTTTGGGTGTTGCCGAGTGGGTTTGAGTCTAGCCAAGTGGGTTTGGGTCTAGCCGAGTGGGATTGGGTCTAGCCGAGTGGGTTTGGGTCTAGCCGAGTGTGTTTGGGTCTAGCCGAGTGGGTTTGGGTCTAGCCGAGTGGGTTTGGGTCTAGCCGAGTGGGTTTTTGTCTAGCCGAGTGGGGTTGGGTCTAGCCGATTGGGTTTGGGTCTAGCCGAGTGGGTTTGGGTCTAGCCGAGTGGGTTTGTGTCCAGCCGAGTGGGTTTGGGTCTAGCGGAGTGGGTTTGGGTCTAGCCGAGTGGGTTTGGGTCTAGCGGTGTGGGTTTGGGTCTAGCGGAGTGGGTTTGGGTGTAGCCGAGTGGGTTTGGGTCTAGCCAAGTGGGTTTGGGTCTAGCCGAGTGGGTTTGGGTCTTGCCGAGTGGGTTTGCGTCTAGCCGAGTGGGTTTGGTTCCAGCCGAGTGGGTTTGGGTCTAGCTGAGTGGGTTTGGGTCTAGCCGAGTGTGTTTGGGTTTAGCCGAGTGGGTTTGCGTCTAGCCGAGTGGGTTTGGGTCTAGCGGAGTGGGTTTGGGTCTAGCGGAGTGTGTTTGGGTGTAGCTGAGTGGGTTTGGGTCTAGCCAAGTGGGTTTGGGTATAGCCGACTGGGTTTGGGTCTAGCCGAGTGGGTTTGGGTGTAGCCGAGTGGGTTTGGGTCTAGCCGAGTGGGTTTACGTCTAGCCGAGTGGGTTTGGGTCTAGCGGAGTGGGTTTGGGTGTAGCCGAGTGGGTTTGGGTCTAGCGGAGTGGGTTTGGGTCTAGCCGACTGGGTTTGGGTCTAGCCGAGTGGGTTTGGGTCTAGCTGAGTGGGTTTGGGTCTAGCCGAGTGGGTTTGGGTCTAGCCTGTGGGTTTGGGTCTATCCAAGTGAGTTTGGGTCTAGCGGAGTGGGTTTGGGTCTAGCGGAGTGGGTTTGGGTCTAGCGGAGTGGGTTTGGATCTCGCCGAGTGGGTTTGGGTCTAGCCGAGTGGGTTTGGGTCTAGCCGAATGGGTTTGGGTCTAGCCGAGTGGGTTTGGGTGTAGCCGAGTGGGTTTGGGTCTAGCGGAGTGGGTTTGGGTGTAGCCGAGCGGGTTTGGGTCTAGCCGAGTGGGTTTGGGTCTAGCCGAGTGGGTTTGGGTCTAGCCGAGTGGGTTTGGGTCCAGCCGAGTGGGTTTGGGTCTAGCCGAGTGGGTTTGCGTCTAGCCGAGTGGGTTTGGGTCTAGCGGAGTGGGTTTGGGTCTAGCGGAGTGGGTTTGCGTCCAGCCGAGTGGCTTTGGGTCTAGCCGAGTGGGTTTGGGTCTTGCCGAGTGGGTTTGGGTCTAGCCGAGTGGGTTTGGGTCTAGCCAAGTGGGTTTGGGTGTAGCGGAGTGGGTTTGGGTGTTGCCGAGTGGGTTTGAGTCTAGCCAAGTGGGTTTGGGTCTAGCCGAGTGGGATTGGGTCTAGCCGAGTGGGTTTGGGTCTAGCCGAGTGTGTTTGGGTCTAGCCGAGTGGGTTTGGGTCTAGCCGAGTGGGTTTGGGTCTAGCCGAGTGGGTTTTTGTCTAGCCGAGTGGGGTTGGGTCTAGCCGATTGGGTTTGGGTCTAGCCGAGTGGGTTTGGGTCTAGCCGAGTGGGTTTGTGTCCAGCCGAGTGGGTTTGGGTCTAGCGGAGTGGGTTTGGGTCTAGCCGAGTGGGTTTGGGTCTAGCGGTGTGGGTTTGGGTCTAGCGGAGTGGGTTTGGGTGTAGCCGAGTGGGTTTGGGTCTAGCCAAGTGGGTTTGGGTCTAGCCGAGTGGGTTTGGGTCTTGCCGAGTGGGTTTGCGTCTAGCCGAGTGGGTTTGGTTCCAGCCGAGTGGGTTTGGGTCTAGCTGAGTGGGTTTGGGTCTAGCCGAGTGTGTTTGGGTTTAGCCGAGTGGGTTTGCGTCTAGCCGAGTGGGTTTGGGTCTAGCGGAGTGGGTTTGGGTCTAGCGGAGTGGGTTTGGGTGTAGCTGAGTGGGTTTGGGTCTAGCCAAGTGGGTTTGGGTATAGCCGACTGGGTTTGGGTCTAGCCGAGTGGGTTTGGGTGTAGCCGAGTGGGTTTGGGTCTAGCCGAGTGGGTTTACGTCTAGCCGAGTGGGTTTGGGTCTAGCGGAGTGGGTTTGGGTGTAGCCGAGTGGGTTTGGGTCTAGCGGAGTGGGTTTGGGTCTAGCCGACTGGGTTTGGGTCTAGCCGAGTGGGTTTGGGTCTAGCTGAGTGGGTTTGGGTCTAGCCGAGTGGGTTTGGGTCTAGCCTGTGGGTTTGGGTCTATCCAAGTGAGTTTGGGTCTAGCGGAGTGGGTTTGGGTCTAGCGGAGTGGGTTTGGGTCTAGCGGAGTGGGTTTGGATCTCGCCGAGTGGGTTTGGGTCTAACCGAGTGGGTTTGTGTCTAGCGGAGTGGGTTTGGGTCTAGCGGAGTGGGATTGGGTCTAGCGGAGTGGGTTTGGGTCTAGCCGAGTGGGTTTGGGTCTAGCCGAGTGGGTTTGAGACTAGCCGAGTGGGTTTGTGTCTAGCCGAAAGGGTTTGGGTCTAGCCGAGTGGGTTTGGGTCTAGCCGAGTGGGTTTGGGTCTAGCCGAGTGGGTGTGGGTCCAGCTGAGTGGGTTTAGGTCTAGCCGAGTGGGTTTGGGTTTTGCCGTGTGTGTTTGGGTCTAGCCGAGTGGGTTTGGGTGTAGCCGAGTGGGTTTGCGTCTAGCCGAGTGGGTTTGGTTCAAGCCAAGTGGGTTTGGGTCTAGCCGAGTGGGTTTGGGTCTAGCCGAGTGGGTTTGGGTCTAGCCGAGAGGGTTTGGGTCTAGCCGAGTGGGTTTGGGTCTAGCCGATTGGGTTTGGGTCTATCCATGTGGGTTTGGGTCTAGCCGAGTGGGTTAGGGTCTATCGGAGTGGGTTTGGGTGTAGCCGCGTGGGTTTGGGTGTAGCCGAGTGGGTTTGGGTCTAGCCGAGTGGGTTTGGGTCTAGCCGAGTGGGTTTGGGTCTAGCGGAGTGGGTTTGGGTGTAGCCGAGTGGGTTTGGGTCTAGCCGAGTGGGTTTGGGTCTAGCCGACTGGGTTTGGGTCTAGCCGACTGGGTTTGGGTCTAGCCGAGTGGGTTTGGGTCTAGCCGAGTGGGTTTGGGTCTAGCCGAGTGGGTTTGGGTCTAGCGGAGTGGGTTTGAGTGTAGCCGAGTGGGTTTGGGTCTAGCGGAGCGGGTTTGGGTGTAGCCGAGTGGGTTTGGGTCTAGCCGAGTGGATTTGGGTCTAGCCGAGTGGGTTTGCGTCTAGCCGAGTGGGTTTGGATCTAGCGGAGTGGGTTTGGTTGTAGCCGAGTGGGTTTGTGTCTAACCGAGTGAGTTTGGGTCTAGACGAGTGGGTTTGGGTTTAGCCGAGTGGGTTTCGGTGTAGCCAAGTGGGTTTGGGTCTAGCGGAGTGGGTTTGTGTCTAGCGGAGTGGGTTTGGGTCTAGCGGAGTGGGTTTGGTTCTAGCGGAGTGGGTTTGAGTCTAGTGGAGTGGGTTTGGGTCCAGCCGAGTGGGTTTGGGTCTAGCCGAGTTGGTTTGGGTCTAGCGGAGTGGGTTTGGGTCTAGCGGAGTGGGTTTGGGTCTAGCGGAGTGGGTTTGGGTGTAGCCGATTTGGTTTGGGACTAGCCGAGTGGGTTTTAGGTCTAGCCAAGTGGGTTTGGGTCCAGCCGAATGGGTTTTGGTCTAGCCGAGTGTGTTTGGGTCTAGCCGAGTGGGTTTGGGTCTACCCGAGTGTGTTTGGTTCTAGCCGAGTGGGTTTGGGTCGAGCCAAGTGGGTTTGGGTCCAGCCGAGTGGGTTTGGGTCTAGCCGAGTGGGTTTGGGTCTAGCCGAGTGGGTTTTTGTCTAGCCGAGTGGGGTTGGGTCTAGCCGATTGGGTTTGGGTCTAGCTGAGTGGGTTTGGGTCTAGCCGAATGGGTTTGGGTCTACCCGAGTGGGTTTGGGTCTAGCCTAATGGGTTTGGGTCTAGCCGAGTGGGTTTGGGTGTAGCCGAGTGGGTTTGGGTCTAGCGGAGTGGGTTTGGGTGTAGCCGAGCGGGTTTGGGTCTAGCCGAGTGGGTTTTGGTCTAGCCGAGTGGGTTTGGGTCCAGCCGAGTGGGTTTGGGTCTAGCCGAGTGGGTTTGCGTCTAGCCGAGTGGGTTTGGGTCTAGCGGAATGGGTTTGGGTCTAGCGGAGTGGGTTTGCGTCCAGCCGAGTGGCTTTGGGTCTAGCCGAGTGGGTTTGGGTCTTGCCGAGTGGGTTTGGGTCTAGCCGAGTGGGTTTGGGTCTAGCCAAGTCGGTTTGGGTCTAGCGGCGTGGGTTTGGGTGTAGCCAAGTGGGTTTGAGTCTAGCCAAGTGGGTTTGGGTCTAGCCGAGTGGGATTGGGTCTAGCCGAGTGGGTTTGGGTCTAGCCGAGTGTGTTTGGGTCTAGCCGAGTGGGTTTGGGTCTACCCGAGTGTGTTTGGTTCTAGCCGAGTGGGTTTGGGTCGAGCCAAGTGGGTTTGGGTCCAGCCGAGTGGGTTTGGGTCTAGCCGAGTGGGTTTGGGTTTAGCCGAGTGGGTTTGCGTCTAGCCGAGTGGGTTTGGGTCTAGCGGAGTGGGTTTGGGTCTAGCGGAGTGTGTTTGGGTGTAGCTGAGTGGGTTTGGGTCTAGCCAAGTGGGTTTGGGTATAGCCGACTGGGTTTGGGTCTAGCCGAGTGGGTTTGGGTGTAGCCGAGTGGGTTTGGGTCTAGCCGAGTGGGTTTACGTCTAGCCGAGTGGGTTTGGGTCTAGCGGAGTGGGTTTGGGTGTAGCCGAGTGGGTTTGGGTCTAGCGGAGTGGGTTTGGGTCTAGCCGACTGGGTTTGGGTCTAGCCGAGTGGGTTTGGGTCTAGCTGAGTGGGTTTGGGTCTAGCCGAGTGGGTTTGGGTCTAGCCTGTGGGTTTGGGTCTATCCAAGTGAGTTTGGGTCTAGCGGAGTGGGTTTGGGTCTAGCGGAGTGGGTTTGGGTCTAGCGGAGTGGGTTTGGATCTCGCCGAGTGGGTTTGGGTCTAGCCGAGTGGGTTTGGGTCTAGCCGAATGGGTTTGGGTCTAGCCGAGTGGGTTTGGGTGTAGCCGAGTGGGTTTGGGTCTAGCGGAGTGGGTTTGGGTGTAGCCGAGCGGGTTTGGGTCTAGCCGAGTGGGTTTGGGTCTAGCCGAGTGGGTTTGGGTCTAGCCGAGTGGGTTTGGGTCCAGCCGAGTGGGTTTGGGTCTAGCCGAGTGGGTTTGCGTCTAGCCGAGTGGGTTTGGGTCTAGCGGAGTGGGTTTGGGTCTAGCGGAGTGGGTTTGCGTCCAGCCGAGTGGCTTTGGGTCTAGCCGAGTGGGTTTGGGTCTTGCCGAGTGGGTTTGGGTCTAGCCGAGTGGGTTTGGGTCTAGCCAAGTGGGTTTGGGTGTAGCGGAGTGGGTTTGGGTGTTGCCGAGTGGGTTTGAGTCTAGCCAAGTGGGTTTGGGTCTAGCCGAGTGGGATTGGGTCTAGCCGAGTGGGTTTGGGTCTAGCCGAGTGTGTTTGGGTCTAGCCGAGTGGGTTTGGGTCTAGCCGAGTGGGTTTGGGTCTAGCCGAGTGGGTTTTTGTCTAGCCGAGTGGGGTTGGGTCTAGCCGATTGGGTTTGGGTCTAGCCGAGTGGGTTTGGGTCTAGCCGAGTGGGTTTGTGTCCAGCCGAGTGGGTTTGGGTCTAGCGGAGTGGGTTTGGGTCTAGCCGAGTGGGTTTGGGTCTAGCGGTGTGGGTTTGGGTCTAGCGGAGTGGGTTTGGGTGTAGCCGAGTGGGTTTGGGTCTAGCCAAGTGGGTTTGGGTCTAGCCGAGTGGGTTTGGGTCTTGCCGAGTGGGTTTGCGTCTAGCCGAGTGGGTTTGGTTCCAGCCGAGTGGGTTTGGGTCTAGCTGAGTGGGTTTGGGTCTAGCCGAGTGTGTTTGGGTTTAGCCGAGTGGGTTTGCGTCTAGCCGAGTGGGTTTGGGTCTAGCGGAGTGGGTTTGGGTCTAGCGGAGTGGGTTTGGGTGTAGCTGAGTGGGTTTGGGTCTAGCCAAGTGGGTTTGGGTATAGCCGACTGGGTTTGGGTCTAGCCGAGTGGGTTTGGGTGTAGCCGAGTGGGTTTGGGTCTAGCCGAGTGGGTTTACGTCTAGCCGAGTGGGTTTGGGTCTAGCGGAGTGGGTTTGGGTGTAGCCGAGTGGGTTTGGGTCTAGCGGAGTGGGTTTGGGTCTAGCCGACTGGGTTTGGGTCTAGCCGAGTGGGTTTGGGTCTAGCTGAGTGGGTTTGGGTCTAGCCGAGTGGGTTTGGGTCTAGCCTGTGGGTTTGGGTCTATCCAAGTGAGTTTGGGTCTAGCGGAGTGGGTTTGGGTCTAGCGGAGTGGGTTTGGGTCTAGCGGAGTGGGTTTGGATCTCGCCGAGTGGGTTTGGGTCTAACCGAGTGGGTTTGTGTCTAGCGGAGTGGGTTTGGGTCTAGCGGAGTGGGATTGGGTCTAGCGGAGTGGGTTTGGGTCTAGCCGAGTGGGTTTGGGTCTAGCCGAGTGGGTTTGAGACTAGCCGAGTGGGTTTGTGTCTAGCCGAAAGGGTTTGGGTCTAGCCGAGTGGGTTTGGGTCTAGCCGAGTGGGTTTGGGTCTAGCCGAGTGGGTGTGGGTCCAGCTGAGTGGGTTTAGGTCTAGCCGAGTGGGTTTGGGTTTTGCCGTGTGTGTTTGGGTCTAGCCGAGTGGGTTTGGGTGTAGCCGAGTGGGTTTGCGTCTAGCCGAGTGGGTTTGGTTCAAGCCAAGTGGGTTTGGGTCTAGCCGAGTGGGTTTGGGTCTAGCCGAGTGGGTTTGGGTCTAGCCGAGAGGGTTTGGGTCTAGCCGAGTGGGTTTGGGTCTAGCCGATTGGGTTTGGGTCTATCCATGTGGGTTTGGGTCTAGCCGAGTGGGTTAGGGTCTATCGGAGTGGGTTTGGGTGTAGCCGCGTGGGTTTGGGTGTAGCCGAGTGGGTTTGGGTCTAGCCGAGTGGGTTTGGGTCTAGCCGAGTGGGTTTGGGTCTAGCGGAGTGGGTTTGGGTGTAGCCGAGTGGGTTTGGGTCTAGCCGAGTGGGTTTGGGTCTAGCCGACTGGGTTTGGGTCTAGCCGACTGGGTTTGGGTCTAGCCGAGTGGGTTTGGGTCTAGCCGAGTGGGTTTGGGTCTAGCCGAGTGGGTTTGGGTCTAGCGGAGTGGGTTTGAGTGTAGCCGAGTGGGTTTGGGTCTAGCGGAGCGGGTTTGGGTGTAGCCGAGTGGGTTTGGGTCTAGCCGAGTGGATTTGGGTCTAGCCGAGTGGGTTTGCGTCTAGCCGAGTGGGTTTGGATCTAGCGGAGTGGGTTTGGTTGTAGCCGAGTGGGTTTGTGTCTAACCGAGTGAGTTTGGGTCTAGACGAGTGGGTTTGGGTTTAGCCGAGTGGGTTTCGGTGTAGCCAAGTGGGTTTGGGTCTAGCGGAGTGGGTTTGTGTCTAGCGGAGTGGGTTTGGGTCTAGCGGAGTGGGTTTGGTTCTAGCGGAGTGGGTTTGAGTCTAGTGGAGTGGGTTTGGGTCCAGCCGAGTGGGTTTGGGTCTAGCCGAGTTGGTTTGGGTCTAGCGGAGTGGGTTTGGGTCTAGCGGAGTGGGTTTGGGTCTAGCGGAGTGGGTTTGGGTGTAGCCGATTTGGTTTGGGACTAGCCGAGTGGGTTTTAGGTCTAGCCAAGTGGGTTTGGGTCCAGCCGAATGGGTTTTGGTCTAGCCGAGTGTGTTTGGGTCTAGCCGAGTGGGTTTGGGTCTACCCGAGTGTGTTTGGTTCTAGCCGAGTGGGTTTGGGTCGAGCCAAGTGGGTTTGGGTCCAGCCGAGTGGGTTTGGGTCTAGCCGAGTGGGTTTGGGTCTAGCCGAGTGGGTTTTTGTCTAGCCGAGTGGGGTTGGGTCTAGCCGATTGGGTTTGGGTCTAGCTGAGTGGGTTTGGGTCTAGCCGAATGGGTTTGGGTCTACCCGAGTGGGTTTGGGTCTAGCCTAATGGGTTTGGGTCTAGCCGAGTGGGTTTGGGTGTAGCCGAGTGGGTTTGGGTCTAGCGGAGTGGGTTTGGGTGTAGCCGAGCGGGTTTGGGTCTAGCCGAGTGGGTTTTGGTCTAGCCGAGTGGGTTTGGGTCCAGCCGAGTGGGTTTGGGTCTAGCCGAGTGGGTTTGCGTCTAGCCGAGTGGGTTTGGGTCTAGCGGAATGGGTTTGGGTCTAGCGGAGTGGGTTTGCGTCCAGCCGAGTGGCTTTGGGTCTAGCCGAGTGGGTTTGGGTCTTGCCGAGTGGGTTTGGGTCTAGCCGAGTGGGTTTGGGTCTAGCCAAGTCGGTTTGGGTCTAGCGGCGTGGGTTTGGGTGTAGCCAAGTGGGTTTGAGTCTAGCCAAGTGGGTTTGGGTCTAGCCGAGTGGGATTGGGTCTAGCCGAGTGGGTTTGGGTCTAGCCGAGTGTGTTTGGGTCTAGCCGAGTGGGTTTGGGTCTACCCGAGTGTGTTTGGTTCTAGCCGAGTGGGTTTGGGTCGAGCCAAGTGGGTTTGGGTCCAGCCGAGTGGGTTTGGGTCTAGCCGAGTGGGTTTGGGTCTAGCCGAGTGGGTTTTTGTCTAGCCGAGTGGGGTTGGGTCTAGCCGATTGGGTTTGGGTCTAGCCGAGTGGGTTTGGGTCTAGCCGAGTGGGTTTGGTTCCAGCCGAGTGGGTTTGGGTCTAGCGGAGTGGGTTTGGGTCTAGCCGAGTGGGTTTGGGTCTAGCGGTGTGGGTTTGGGTCTAGCGGAGTGGGTTTGGGTGTAGCCGAGTGGGTTTGGGTCTAGCCAAGTGGGTTTGGGTCTAGCCGAGTGGGTTTGGGTCTTGCCGAGTGGGTTTGGGTCTAGCCGAGTGGGTTTGGTTCTAGCCGAGTGGGTTTGGGCCTAGCTGAGTGGGTTTGGGTCTAGCCGAGTGTGTTTGCGTTTAGCCGAGTGGGTTTGCGTCTAGCCGAGTGGGTTTGGGTCTAGCGGAGTGGGTTTGGGTGCAGCCGAGTGGGTTTGGGTCTAGCCGAGTGGGTTTGGGTCTAGACGAGTGGGTTTCGGTCTAGCCGATTGGGTTTCGGTCTAGCCGGGTGGGTTTGGGTCTAGCGGAGTGGGTTTCGGTCTAGCCGAGTCCGTTTGGGTCTAGCCGAGTGGGTTTGGGACTAGCGGAATGGGTTTGGGTCTAGCGGAGTGGGTTTGGTTCTAGCGGAGTGGGTTTGGGTCTAGCCGATTGGGTTTGGGTCTAGCCGAGTGGGTTTGGGTGTAGCTGAGTGGGTTTGGGTCTAGCCGAGTGGGTTTGGGTGTAGCCGAGTGGGTTTGGGTGTAGCCGAGTGGGTTTGGGTCTAGCCGTGTGGGTTTGGTTCTAGCCGAGTGGGGTTGGGTCTAGCCGAGTGGGTTTGGGACTAGCCGAGTGGGTTTGGGTCTAGCCAAGTGGGTTTGGGTCTAGCCGAGTAGTTTTGGTTCAAGCCGAGTGTATTTGCGTCTGGCCGAGTGGGTTTGGGTCTAGCCGCGTGGGTTTGGGTCTAGCCAAGTGGGTTTGGGTCTAGCCGAGAGTGTTTGGGTGTAGCCCAGTGGGTTTGGGTCTAGCCAAGTGGGCTTGGGTCTAGCGGAGTGGGTTTGGGTGTAGCCGAGTGGGCTTGAGTCTAGCCGAGTGGGTTTGGGTCTAGCCGAGTGGGATTGGGTCTAGCCGAGTGGGTTTGGGTCTAGCGGAGTGGGTTTGGTTGTAGCCGAGTGGGTTTGGGTCTGGCCGAGTGGGTTTGGGTCTAGACGAGTGGGTTTGGGTTTAGCCGAGCGGGGTTCGGTGTAGCCGAGTGGGTTTGGGTGTAGCGGAGTGGGTTTGTGTCTAGCGGAGAGGGTTTGTGTCTAGCGGAGTGGGTTTGGGTGTAGCCCCGTGGGTTTGGTTCTAGCCGAGTGGGTTTGGGTCTAGCCGAGTGGGTTTGCGTCTAGCCGAGTGGGTTTGGGTCTAGCGGAGTGGGTTTGGGTCTAGCTGAGTGGGTTTGGGTGTAGCTGAGTGGGTTTGGGTGTAGCCGAGTGGGTTTGGGTCTAGCCGAGTGGGTTTGGGTCTAGCCGACTGGGTTTGGGTCTAGCCGACTGGGTTTGGGTCTAGCCGAGTGGGTTTGGGTCTAGCCGAGTGGGTTTGGGTCTAGCCGAGTGGGTTTGGGTCTAGCGGAGTGGGTTTGAGTGTAGCCGAGTGGGTTTGGGTCTAGCGGAGCGGGTTTGGGTGTAGCCGAGTGGGTGTGGGTCTAGCCGAGTGGATTTGGGTCTAGCCGAGTGGGTTTGCGTCTAGCCGAGTGGGTTTGGATCTAGCGGAGTGGGTTTGGTTGTAGCCGAGTGGGTTTGTGTCTAACCGAGTGGGTTTGGGTCTAGACGAGTGGGTTTGGGTTTAGCCGAGTGGGTTTCGGTGTAGCCAAGTGGGTTTGGGTCTAGCGGAGTGGGTTTGTGTCTAGCGGAGTGGGTTTGGGTCTAGCGGAGTGGGTTTGGTTCTAGCGGAGTGGGTTTGGGTCTAGTGGAGTGGGTTTGGGTCCAGCCGAGTGGGTTTGGGTCTAGCCGAGTGTGTTTGGGTCTAGCGGAGTGGGTTTGGGTCTAGCGGAGTGGGTTTGGGTCTAGCGGAGTGGGTTTGGGTGTAGCCGATTTGGTTTGGGACTAGCCGAGTGGGTTTTAGGTCTAGCCAAGTGGGTTTGGGTCTAGCCGAATGGGTTTTGGTCTAGCCGAGTGTGTTTGGGTCTAGCCGAGTGGGTTTGGGTCTACCCGAGTGTGTTTGGTTCTAGCCGAGTGGGTTTGGGTCGAGCCAAGTGGGTTTGGGTCCAGCCGAGTGGGTTTGGGTCTAGCCGAGTGGGTTTGGGTCTAGCCGAGTGGGTTATTGTCTAGCCGAGTGGGGTTGGGTCTAGCCGATTGGGTTTGGGTCTAGCTGAGTGGGTTTGGGTCTAGCCGAATGGGTTTGGGTCTACCCGAGTGGGTTTGGGTCTAGCCTAATGGGTTTGGGTCTAGCCGAGTGGGTTTGGGTGTAGCCGAGTGGGTTTGGGTCTAGCGGAGTGGGTTTGGGTGTAGCCGAGCGGGTTTGGGTCTAGCCGAGTGGGTTTTGGTCTAGCCGAGTGGGTTTGGGTCCAGCCGAGTGGGTTTGGGTCTAGCCGAGTGGGTTTGCGTCTAGCCGAGTGGGTTTGGGTCTAGCGGAATGGGTTTGGGTCTAGCGGAGTGGGTTTGCGTCCAGCCGAGTGGCTTTGGGTCTAGCCGAGTGGGTTTGGGTCTTGCCGAGTGGGTTTGGGTCTAGCCGAGTGGGTTTGGGTCTAGCCAAGTGGGTTTGGGTCTAGCGGCGTGGGTTTGGGTGTAGCCAAGTGGGTTTGAGTCTAGCCAAGTGGGTTTGGGTCTAGCCGAGTGGGATTGGGTCTAGCCGAGTGGGTTTGGGTCTAGCCGAGTGTGTTTGGGTCTAGCCGAGTGGGTTTGCGTCTAGCCGAGTGGGTTTGGATCTAGCGGAGTGGGTTTGGTTGTAGCCGAGTGGGTTTGTGTCTAGCCGAGTGGGTTTGGGTCTAGACGAGTGGGTTTGGGTTTAGCCGAGTGGGTTTCGGTGTAGCCAAGTGGGTTTGGGTCTAGCGGATTGGGTTTGTGTCTAGTTGAGTGGGTTTGGGTCTAGCGGAGTGGGTTTGGTTCTAGCGGAGTGGGTTTGGGTCTAGCGGGGTGGGTTTGGGTCTAGCGGAGTGGGTTTGGGTGTAACCGAGTGGGTTTGGGACTAGCCGAGTGGGTTTGGGTCTAGCCAAGTGGGTTTGGGTCTAGCCGAATGGGTTTTGGTCTAGCCGAGTGTGTTTGGGTCTAGCCGAGTGGGTTTGGGTCTACCCGAGTGTGTTTGGTTCTAGCCGAGTGGGTTTGGGTCGAGCCAAGTGGGTTTGGGTCCAGCCGAGTGGGTTTGGGTCTAGCCGAGTGGGTTTGGGTCTAGCCGAGTGGGTTTTTGTCTAGCCGAGTGGGGTTGGGTCTAGCCGATTGGGTTTGGGTCTAGCCGAGTGGGTTTGGGTCTAGCCGAGTGGGTTTGGGTCCAGCCGAGTGGGTTTGGGTCTAGCGGAGTGGGTTTGGGTCTAGCCGAGTGGGTTTGGGTCTAGCGGTGTGGGTTTGGGTCTAGCGGAGTGGGTTTGGGTCTAGCGGAGTGGGTTTGGGTGCAGCCGAGTGGGTTTGGGTCTAGCCGAGTGGGTTTGGGTCTAGACGAGTGGGTTTCGGTCTAGCCGATTGGGTTTCGGTCTAGCCGAGTGGGTTTGGGTCTAGCGGAGTGGGTTTGGGTCTAGCCGAGTCCGTTTGGGTCTAGCCGAGTGGGTTTGGGACTAGCGGATTGGGTTTGGGTCTAGCGGAGTGGGTTTGGTTCTAGCGGAGTGGGTTTGGGTCTAGCCGATTGGGTTTGGGTCTAGCCGAGTGGGTTTGGGTGTAGCTGAGTGGGTTTGGGTCTAGCCGAGTGGGTTTGGGTCTAGCCGAGTGGGTTTGGGTGTAGCCGAGTGGGTTTGGGTCTAGCCGTGTGGGTTTGGTTCTAGCCGAGTGTGGTTGGGTCTAGCCGAGTGGGTTTGGGACTAGCCGAGTGGGTTTGGGTCTAGCCAAGTGGGTTTGGGTCTAGCCGAGTAGTTTTGGTTCAAGCCGAGTGTATTTGCGTCTGGCCGAGTGGGTTTGGGTCTAGCCGCGTGGGTTTGGGTCTAGCCAAGTGGGTTTGGGTCTAGCCGAGAGTGTTTGGGTGTAGCCGAGAGGGTTTGGGTCTAGCCAAGTGGGCTTGGGTCTAGCGGAGTGGGTTTGGGTGTAGCCGAGTGGGCTTGAGTCTAGCCGAGTGGGTTTGGGTCTAGCCGAGTGGGATTGGGTCTAGCCGAGTGGGTTTGGGTCTAGCGGAGTGGGTTTGGTTGTAGCCGAGTGGGTTTGGGTCTGGCCGAGTGGGTTTGGGTCTAGACGAGTGGGTTTGGGTTTAGCCGAGCGGGGTTCGGTGTAGCCGAGTGGGTTTGGGTGTAGCGGAGTGGGTTTGTGTCTAGCGGAGAGGGTTTGTGTCTAGCGGAGTGGGTTTGGGTGTAGCCCCGTGGGTTTGGTTCTAGCCGAGTGGGTTTGGGTCTAGCCGAGTGGGTTTGCGTCTAGCCGAGTGGGTTTGGGTCTAGCGGAGTGGGTTTGGGTCTAGCTGAGTGGGTTTGGGTGTAGCTGAGTGGGTTTGGGTCTAGCCAAGTGGGTTTGGGTATAGCCGACTGGGTTTGGGTCTAGCCGAGTGGGTTTGGGTGTAGCCGAGTGGGTTTGGGTCTAGCCGAGTGGGTTTACGTCTAGCCGAGTGGGTTTGGGTCTAGCGGAGTGGGTTTGGGTGTAGCCGAGTGGGTTTGGGACTAGCGGAGTGGGTTTGGGTCTAGCCGACTGGGTTTGGGTCTAGCCGAGTGGGTTTGGGTCTAGCTGAGTGGGTTTGGGTCTAGCCGAGTGGGTTTGGGTCTAGCCTGTGGGTTTGGGTCTATCCAAGTGAGTTTGGGTCTAGCGGAGTGGGTTTGGGTCTAGCGGAGTGGGTTTGGGTCTAGCGGAGTGGGTTTGGATCTCGCCGAGTGGGTTTGGGTCTAACCGAGTGGGTTTGTGTCTAGCGGAGTGGGTTTGGGTCTAGCGGAGTGGGATTGGGTCTAGCGGAGTGGGTTTGGGTCTAGCCGAGTGGGTTTGGGTCTAGCCGAGTGGGTTTGGGACTAGCCGAGTGGGTTTGTGTCTAGCCGAAAGGGTTTGGGTCTAGCCGAGTGGGTTTGGGTCTAGCCGAGTGGGTTTGGGTCTAGCCGAGTGGGTGTGGGTCTAGCCGAGTGGGTTTAGGTCTAGCCGAGTGGGTTTGGGTTTTGCCGAGTGTGTTTGGGTCTAGCCGAGTGGGTTTGGGTCTCGCCGAGTGGGTTTGTGCCTAGCCGAGTAGGTTTGGGTCTAGCGGAGTGGGTTTGGGTCTAGCAGAGTGGGTTTGGGTCTAGCCGAGTGGGTTTGGGTGTAGCTGAGTGGGTTTGGGTCTAGCCGAGTTGGTTTGGGTCTAGCGGAGTGGGTTTGTGTCTAGCGTAGTGGGTTTGGGTGTATCGGAGTGGGTCTGGGTGTAGCTGAGTGGGTTTGGGACTAGCCGAGTGGTTTTAAGTCTGGCCGAGTGGGTTTGGGTCTAGCCGAATGGGTTTGGGTCTACCCGAGTGGGTTTGGGTCTAGCCGAGTGGGTTTGGGTCTAGCCGAATGGGTTTGGGTCTAGCCGAGTGGGTTTGGGTGTAGCCGAGTGGGTTTGGGTCTAGCGGAGTGGGTTTGGGTGTAGCCGAGCGGGTTTGGGTCTAGCCGAGTGGGTTTGGGTCTAGCCGAGTGGGTTTGGGTCTAGCCGATTGGGTTTGGGTCCAGCCGAGTGGGTTTGGGTCTAGCCGAGTGGGTTTGCGTCCAGCCGAGTGGCTTTGGGTCTAGCCGAGTGGGTTTGGGTCTTGCCGAGTGGGTTTGGGTCTAGCCGAGTGGTTTTGGGTCTAGCCAAGTGGGTTTGGGTGTAGCGGAGTGGGTTTGGGTGTAGCCGAGTGGGTTTGAGTCTAGCCAAGTGGGTTTGGGTCTAGCCGAGTGGGATTGGGTCTAGCCGAGTGGGTTTGGGTCTAGCCGAGTGTGTTTGGGTCTAGCCGAGTGGGTTTGGGTCTAGCCGAGTGGGTTTGGGTCTAGCCGAGTGGGTTTTTGTCTAGCCGAGTGGGGTTGGGTCTAGCCGATTGGGTTTGGGTCTAGCCGAGTGGGTTTGGGTCTAGCCGAGTGGCTTTGTGTCCAGCCGAGTGGGTTTGGGTCTAGCGGAGTGGGTTTGGGTCTAGCCGAGTGTGTTTGGGTCTAGCGGTGTGGGTTTGGGTCTAGCGGAGTGGGTTTGGGTGTAGCCGAGTGGGTTTGGGTCTAGCCAAGTGGGTTTGGGTCTAGCCGAGTGGGTTTGGGTCTAGCCGAGTGGGTTTGCGTCTAGCCGAGTGGGTTTGGTTCCAGCCGAGTGGGTTTGGGTCTAGCTGAGTGGGTTTGGGTCTAGCCGAGTGTGTTTGGGTTTAGCCGAGTGGGTTTGCGTCTAGCCGAGTGGGTTTGGGTCTAGCGGAGTGGGTTTGGGTCTAGCGGAGTGGGTTTGTGTGTAGCTGAGTGGGTTTGTGTCTAGCCAAGTGGGTTTGGGTATAGCCGACTGGGTTTGGGTCTAGCCGAGTGGGTTTGGGTGTAGCCGAGTGGGTTTGGGTCTAGCCGAGTGGGTTTACGTCTAGCCGAGTGGGTTTGGGTCTAGCGGAGTGGGTTTGGGTGTAGCCGAGTGGGTTTGGGTCTAGCGGAGTGGGTTTGGGTCTAGCCGACTGGGTTTGGGTCTAGCCGAGTGGGTTTGGGTCTAGCTGAGTGGGTTTGGGTCTAGCCGAGTGGGTTTGGGTCTAGCCTGTGGGTTTGGGTCTATCCAAGTGAGTTTGGGTCTAGCGGAGTGGGTTTGGGTCTAGCGGAGTGGGTTTGGGTCTAGCGGAGTGAGTTTGGATCTCGCCGAGTGGGTTTGGGTCTAACCGAGTGGGTTTGTGTCTAGCGGAGTGGGTTTGGGTCTAGCGGAGTGGGATTGGGTCTAGCGGAGTGGGTTTGGGTCTAGCCGAGTGGGTTTGGGTCTAGCCGAGTGGGTGTGGGTCTAGCCGAGTGGGTTTAGGTCTAGCCGAGTGGGTTTGGGTTTTGCCGTGTGTGTTTGGGTCTAGCCGAGTGGGTTTGGGTGTAGCCGAGTGGGTTTGCGTCTAGCCGAGTGGGTTTGGTTCAAGCCAAGTGGGTTTGGGTCTAGCCGAGTGGGTTTGGGTCTAGCCGAGTGGGTTTGGGTCTAGCCGAGAGGGTTTGGGTCTAGCCGAGTGGGTTTGGGTCTAGCCGATTGGGTTTGGGTCTATCCATGTGGGTTTGGGTCTAGACGAGTGGGTTAGGGTCTATCGGAGTGGGTTTGGGTGTAGCCGCGTGGGTTTGGGTGTAGCCGAGTGGGTTTGGGTCTAGCCGAGTGGGTTTGGGTCTAGCCGAGTGGGTTTGGGTCTAGCCGAGTGGGTTTGGGTCTAGCGGAGTGGGTTTGGGTGTAGCCGAGTGGGTTTGGGTCTAGCCGAGTGGGTTTGGGTCTAGCCGACTGGGTTTGGGTCTAGCCGACTGGGTTTGGGTCTAGCCGAGTGGGTTTGGGTCTAGCCGAGTGGGTTTGGGTCTAGCCGAGTGGGTTTGGGTCTAGCGGAGTGGGTTTGAGTGTAGCCGAGTGGGTTTGGGTCTAGCGGAGCGGGTTTGGGTGTAGCCGAGTGGGTTTGGGTCTAGCCGAGTGGATTTGGGTCTAGCCGACTGGGTTTGGCTCCAGCCGAGTGGGTTTGGGTCTAGCCGAGTGGGTTTGGGTCTAGCCGAGTGGGTTTACGTCTAGCCGAGTGGGTTTGGGTCTAGCGGAGTGGGTTTGGGTGTAGCCGAGTGGGTTTGGGTGTAGCCGAGTGGGTTTGGGTCTGGACGAGTGGGTTTGGGTGTAGCCGAGTGGTCTTGGGTCTAGCCGAGTGGGTTTGGGTCTAGCCTGGTGGGTTTGGGTCTAGCCAAGTGGGTTTGGGTCCAGTGGAGTGGGTTTGGGTGTAGCGGAGTGGGTTTGGGTCTAGCGGAGTGGGTTTGGGTCCAGCCGAGTGGGTTTGGGACTAACCGAGTGGGTTTGTGTCTAGCGGAGTGGGTTTGGGTCTAGCGGAGTGGGATTGGGCCTAGCCGAGTGTGTTTGGGTCTAGCCGAGTGGGTTTGGGACTAGCCGAGTGGGTTTGGGTCTAGCCGAGTGGGTTTGGGTCTAGCCGAATGGGTTTGGGTCTACCCGAGTGGGTTTGGGTCTAGCCGAGTGGGTTTGCTTCTAGCCGAATGGGTTTGGGTCTAGCCGAGTGGGTTTGGGTGCAGACGAGTGGGTTTGGGTCTAGCGGAGTGGGTTTGGGTGTAGCCGAGTGGGTTTGGGTCTAGCCGAGTGGGTTTGTGTCTAGCCGAGTGGGTTTGGGTCTATACGAGTGGGTTTGCGTCTAGCCGAGTGGGTTTGGGTCTAGCCGAGAGGGTTTGGGTCTAGCCGAGTGGGTTTGGGTCTAGCCGATTGGGTTTGGGTCTATCCATGTGGGTTTGGGTCTAGCGGAGTGGGTTAGGGTCTAGCGGAGTGGGTTTGGGTGTAGCCGCGTGGGTTTGGGTGTAGCCGAGTGGGTTTGGGTCTAGCCGAGTGGATTTGGGTCTAGCCGAGTGGGTTTGGGTCTAGCGGAGTGGGTTTGGGTCTAGCGGAGTGGGTTTGGGTGTAGCCGAGTAGGTTTGGGTCTAGCCGAGTGGGTTTGCGTCTTGCCGACTGGGTTTGGTCTAGCCGACTGGGTTTGGGTCTAGCCGAGTGGGTTTGGGTCTAGCCGAGTGGGTTTGGGTCTAGCCGAGTGGGTTTGGGTCTAGCCGAATGGGTTTGGGTCTACCCGAGTGGGTTTGGGTCTAGCCGAGTGGGTTTGCTTCTAGCCGAATGGGTTTGGGTCTAGCCGAGTGGGTTTGGGTGCAGACGAGTGGGTTTGGGTCTAGCGGAGTGGGTTTGGGTGTAGCCGAGTGGGTTTGGGTCTGGCCGAGTGGGTTTGGGTCTAGCGGAGTGGGTTTGGGTGTAGCCGAGTGGGTTTGGGTCTAGCCGAGTGGGTTTGCGTCTAGCCGACTGGGTTTGGGTCTAGCCGACTGGGTTTGGGTCTAGCCGAGTGGGTTTGGGTCTAGCCGAGTGGGTTTGGGTCTAGCCTAGTGGGTTTGGGTCTAGCGGAGTGGGTTTGGGTGTAGCCGAGTGGGTTTGGGTCTAGCGGAGCGGGTTTGGGTCTAGCCGAGTGGGTTTGGGTCTAGCCGAGTGGGTTTGGTTGTAGCCGAGTGGGTTTGGGTTTATCCGAGTGGGTTTGGGTCCAGCCGAGTGGGTTTGGGTCTAGCCCAGTGGATTTGGGTCTAGCCGAGTGGGTTTGGGTGTAGCCGAGTGGGTTTGCGTCTAGCCGAGTGGGTTTGGGTGTAGCCAAGTGGGTTTGGGTCTAGCCGAGTGGGTTTGGGTCTAGCCGAGTGGGTTTGGGTCTAGCCGAGAGGGTTTGGGTCTAGCCGAGTGGGTTTGGGTCTAGCCGATTGGGTTTGGGTCTATCCATGTTGGTTTGGGTCTAGCCGAGTGGGTTAGGGTCTAGCGGAGTGGGTTTGGGTGTAGCCGCGTGGGTTTGGGTGTAGCCGAGTGGGTTTGGGTCTAGCTGAGTGGGTTTGGGTCTAGCCGAGTGGGTTTGGGTCTAGCCGAGTGGGTTTGGGTCTAGCGGAGTGGGTTTGGGTGTAGCCGAGTGGGTTTGGGTCTAGCCGAGTGGGTTTGGGTCTAGCCGACTGGGTTTGGGTCTAGCCGACTGGGTTTGGGTCTAGCCGAGTGGGTTTGGGTCTAGCCGAGTGGGTTTGGGTCTGGCCGAGTGGGTTTGGGTCTAGCGGAGTGGGTTTGGGTGTAGCCTAGTGGGTTTGGGTCTAGCGGAGCGGGTTTGGGTGTAGCCGAGTGGGTTTGGGTCTAGCCGAGTGGATTTGGGTCTAGCCGACTGGGTTTGGCTCCAGCCGAGTGGGTTTGGGTCTCGCCGAGTGGGTTTGGGTCTAGCCGAGTGGGTTTACGTCTAGCCGAGTGGGTTTGGGTCTAGCCGAGTGGGTTTGCGTCTAGCCGAGTGGGTTTGGGTCTAGCCGAGTGGGTGTGGGTCTAGCCGAGTGGGTTTGGGTCTAGCCAAGTGGGTTTGGGTCTATACGAGTGGGTTTGCGTCTACCCGAGTGGGTTTGGGTCCAGCCGAGAGGGTTTGGGTCTAGCCGAGTGGGTTTGGGTCTAGCCGATTGGGTTTGGGTCTATCCATGTGGGTTTGGGTCTAGCCGAGTGGGTCAGGGTCTAGCGGAGTGGGTTTGGGTGTAGCCGCGTGGGTTTGGGTGTAGCCGAGTGGGTTTGGGTCTAGCTGAGTGGGTTTGGGTCTACCCGAGTGGGTTTGCGTCTTGCCGAGTGGGTTTGGGTCTAGCCGAGTGGGTGTGGGTCTAGCTGAGTGGGTTTGGGTCTAGCCAAGTGGGTTTGGGTCTAGCCGAGTGGGTTTGGGTCTATACGAGTGGGTTTGCGTCTAGCCGAGTGGGTTTGGGTCTAGCCGAGTGGGTTTGGGTCTAGCGGAGTGGGTTTGGGTGTAGCCGAGTGGGTTTGGGTCTATACGAGTGGGTTTGCGTCTAGCCGAGTGGGTTTGGGTCTAGCCGAGTGGGTTTGGGTCTAGCGGAGTGGGTTTGGGTGTAGCCGAGTGGGTTTGGGTCTAGCCGAGTGGGTTTGGGTCTAGCCGAGTGGGTTTGCGTCTAGCCGAGTGGGTTTGGGTCTAGCCGAGTGGGTGTGGGTCTAGCCGAGTGGGTTTGGGTCTAGCCAAGTGGGTTTGGGTCTATACGAGTGGGTTTGCGTCTAGCCGAGTGGGTTTGGGTCTAGCCGAGAGGGTTTGGGTCTAGCCGAGTGGGTTTGGGTCTTGCCGATTGGGTTTGGGTCTATCCATGTGGGTTTGGGTCTAGCCGAGTGGGTTAGGGTCTAGCGGAGTGGGTTTGGGTGTAGCCGCGTGGGTTTGGGTGTAGCCGAGTGGGTTTGGGTCTAGCCGAGTGGGTTTGGGTCTAGCCGAGTGGGTTTGGGTCTAGCCGAGTGGGTTTGGGTCTAGCGGAGTGGGTTTGGGTGTAGCCGAGTGGGTTTGGGTCTAGCCGAGTGGGTTTGCGTCTAGCCGACTGGGTTTGGGTCTAGCCGACTGGGTTTGGGTCTAGCGGAGTGGGTTTGGGTCTAGCCGAGTGGGTTTGGGTCTAGCGGAGTGGGTTTGGGTGTAGCCGAGTGGGTTTGGGTGTAGCCGAGTGGGTTTGGGTCTGGACGAGTGGGTTTGGGTGTAGCCGAGTGGGTTTGGGTCTAGCCGAGTGGGTTAGGGTCCAGCCGAGTGGGTTTGGGTGTAGCCGAGTCGGTTTGGGTCTAGCCGAGTGGGTTTGGGTCTAGCTGAGTGGGTTTGGGTCTAGCCGAGTGGGTTTGGGTCTAGCCCAGTGGATTTGGGTCGAGCCGAGTGGGTTTGGGTGTAGCCGAGTGGGTTTGCGTCTAGCCGAGTGGGTTTGGGTCTAGCCAAGTGGGTTTGGGTCTAGCCGAGTGGGTTTGGGTCTAGCCGAGTGGGTTTGGGTCTAGCCGAGAGGGTTTGGGTCTAGCCGAGTGGGTTTGGGTCTAGCCGATTGGGTTTGGGTCTATCCATGTGGGTTTGGGTCTAGCCGAGTGGGTTAGGGTCTAGCCGAGTGCTTTTGGGTGCAGCCGCGTGGGTTTGGGTTTAGCCGAGTGGGTTTGGGTCTAGCCGAGTGGGTTTGGGTCTAGCCGAGTGGGTTTGGGTCTAGCCGAGTGGGTTTGGGTCTAGCGGAGTGGGTTTGGGTGTAGCCGAGTGGGTTTGGGTCTAGCCGAGTGGGTTTGGGTCTAGCCGACTGGGTTTGGGTCTAGCCGACTGGGTTTGGGTCTGGCCGAGTGGGTTTGGGTCTAGCCGAGTGGGTTTGGGTGCAGCCGAGTGGGTTTGGGTCTAGCGGAGCGGGTTTGGGTGTAGCCGAGTGGGTTTGGGTCTAGCCGAGTGGATTTGGGTCTAGCCGACTGGGTTTGGCTCCAGCCGAGTGGGTTTGGGTCTAGCCGAGTGGGTTTGGGTCTAGCCGAGTGGGTTTACGTCTAGCCGAGTGGGTTTGGGTCTAGCGGAGTGGGTTTGGGTGTAGCCGAGTGGGTTTGGGTGTAGCCGAGTGGGTTTGGGTCTGGACGAGTGGGTTTGGGTGTAGCCGAGTGGGCTTGGGTCTAGCCGAGTGGGTTTGAGTCTAGCCTGGTGGGTTTGGGTCTAGCCAAGTGGGTTTGGGTCCAGTGGAGTGGGTTTGGGTGTAGCGGAGTGGGTTTGGGTCTAGCGGAGTGGGATTGGGCCTAGCTGAGTGGGTTTGGGTCTAGCCGTGTGGGTTTGGGACTAGCCGAGTGGGTTTGGGTCTAGCCGAGTGGGTTTGGGTCTAGCCGAATGGGTTTGGGTCTACCCGAGTGGGTTTGGGTCTAGCCGAGTGGGTTTGCTTCTAGCCGAATGGGTTTGGGTCTAGCCGAGTGGGTTTGGGTGCAGACGAGTGGGTTTGGGTCTAGCGGAGTGGGTTTGGGTGTAGCCGAGTGGGTTTGGGTCTAGCCGAGTGGGTTTGTGTCTAGCCGAGTGGGTTTGGGTCTAGCCGAGTGGGTTTGGGTCTAGCCGAGTGGGTTTGGGTCCAGCCGAGTTGGTTTGGGTCTAGCCGAGTGGGTTTGCGTCTAGCCGAGTGGGTTTGTGTCTAGCGGAGTGGGTTTGGGTCTAGCGGAGTGGGATTGGGTCTAGCCAAGTGGGGTTGGGTCTAGCCGAGTGGGTTTGGGACTAGCCGACTGGGTTTGGGATTAGCCGAGTGGGTTTGTGTCTAGCCGAGTGGGTTTGGGTCTAGCCGAGTGGGTTTGGGTCTAGCCGCGTGGGTTTGGGTCTAGCGGAGGGGGTATCGGTGTAGCCGAGTGGGTTTGGGTCTAGCCCAGTGGGTTTGGGTCTGGCCGAGTGTGTTTGGGTCTAGCCTAGTGGGTTTGGGTCTAGCCAAGTGGGTTTGGGTCTAGCGGAGTGGGTTTGTGTCTAGCGGAGTGGGTTTGGGTCTAGCGGAGTGGGTTTGGGTCTAGCCGAGTGGGTTTGGTTCAAACCGAGTGGGTTTGTGTTTAGCGGAGTGGGTTTGGGTCTAGCGGAGTGGGATTGGGTCTAGCCGAGTGGGTTTGTGTCTAGCCGAGTGGGTTTGGGACTAGCCGAGTGGGTTTGGGTCTACCAAATGGGTTTGCGTCTAGCCGAATGGGTTTGTGTCTAGCCGAGTGGGTTTGGGTCTAGCCGAGTGGGTTTGGGTCTAGCCGAAAGGGTTTGGGTCTAGCCGAGTGGGTTTGGGTCTAGCCGAGTGGGTTTGGGTCTAGCCGAGTGGGTGTGGGTCTAGCCAAGTGGGTTTGGGTCTAGCCGAGTGGTTTTGGGTCTAGCCGAGTGGGTTTGGGTCTAGCCGAGTGGGTTTGGGCCTAGTCGAGTGGGTTTGGGTCTAGCGGAGTGGGTTAGGGTCTAGTGGAGTGGGTTTGGGTCCAGCGGAGTGGGTTTGGGTCTAGCCGAATGGGTTTGGGTCTACCCGAGTGCGTTTGGGTCTAGCCGAGTGGGTTTGGGTCTAGCCGAATGGGTTTGGGTCTAGCCGAGTGGGTTTGGGTGTAGCCGAGTGGGTTTGGGTCTAGCGGAGTGGGTTTGGGTCTAGCCGAGTGGGTTTGGTTCTAACCGAGTGGGTTTGTGTTTAGCGGAGTGGGTTTGGGTCTAGCGGAGTGGGATTGGGTCTAGCCGAGTGGGTTTGTGTCTAGCCGAGTGGGTTTGGGACAAGCCGAGTGGGTTTGGGTCTAGCGAATGGGTTTGCGTCTAGCCGAATGGGTTTGTGTCTAGCCGAGTGGGTTTGGGTCTAGCCGAGTGGGTTTGGGTCTAGCCGAAAGGGTTTGGGTCTAGCCGAGTGGGTTTGGGTCTAGCCGAGTGGGTTTGGGTCTAGCCGAGTGGGTGTGGGTCTAGCCAAGTGGGTTTGGGTCTAGCCGAGTGGTTTGGGGTCTAGCCGAGTGGGTTTGGGTCTAGCCGAGTGGGTTTGGGCCTAGCCGAGTGGGTTTGGGTCTAGCGGAGTGGGTTAGGGTCTAGTGGAGTGGGTTTGGGTCCAGCGGAGTGGGTTTGGGTCTAGCCGAATGGGTTTGGGTCTACCCGAGTGCGTTTGGGTCTAGCCGAGTGGGTTTGGGTCTAGCCGAATGGGTTTGGGTCTAGCCGAGTGGGTTTGGGTGTAGCCGAGTGGGTTTGGGTAAGCGGAGTGGGTTTGGGTGTAGCCGTGTGGGTTTGGGTCTAGCCGAGTGGGTTTGGGTCTAGCCGAGTGGGTTTGGGTCTAGCCGAGTGGGTTTGGGTCTAGCTGAGTTGGTTTCGGTCTAGCCGAGTGGGTTTGGGTCTAGCCGAGTGGGTTCGGGTCTAGCCGAGTGGGTTTGGGTCTAGCCTAGTGGGTTTGGGTCTAGCCGAGTTAGTTTGGGTGTAGCCGAGTGGGTTTGGGTCTAGCGGAGTGGGTTTGGGTGTAGCCGAGTGGGTTTGGGTCTAGCCGAGTGGGTGTGGGTCTGGCCGAGTGGGTTTGGGTCTAGCCAAGTGGGTTTGGGTCTAGCAGAGTGGGTTTGGGTCTATACGAGTGGGTTTGCATCTAGCCGACTGGGTTTGGGTCTAGCCGAGTGGGTTTGGGTCTAGCGGAGTGGGTTTGGGTGTAGCCGAGTGGGTTTGGGTCTAGCCGAGTGGGTTTGGGTCTAGCCGAGTGGGTTTGCGTCTAGCCGAGTGGGTTTGGGTCTAGCCGAGAGGGTTTGGGTCTAGCCGAGTGGGTTTGGGTCTAGCCGATTGGGTTTGGGTCTATCCATGTGGGTTTGGGTCTAGCCGAGTGGGTTAGGGTCTAGCGGTGTGGGTTTGGGTGTGGCCGCGTGGGTTTGGGTGTAGCCGAGTGGGTTTGGGTCTAGCCGAGTGGGTTTGGGTCTAGCCGAGTGGGTTTGGGTCTAGCCGAGTGGGTTTGGGTCTAGCGGATTGGGTTTGGGTGTAGCCGAGTGGGTTTGGGTCTAGCCGAGTGGGTTTGCGTCTAGCCGACTGGGTTTGCGTCTAGCCGACTGGGTTTGGGTCTAGCCGAGTGGGTTTGGGTCTAGCCGAGTGGGTTTGGGTCTAGCCGAGTGGGTTTGGGTCTAGCGGAGTGGGTTTGGGTGTAGCCGAGTGGGTTTGGGTCTAGCGGAGCGGGTTTGGGTGTAGCCGAGTGGGTTTGGGTCTAGCCGAGTGGATTTGGGTCTAGCCGACTGGGTTTGGCTCCAGCCGAGTGGGTTTGGGTCTAGCCGAGTGGGTTTGGGTCTAGCCGAGTGGGTTTACGTCTAGCCGAGTGGGTTTGGGTCTAGCGGAGTGGGTTTGGGTGTAGCCGAGTGGGTTTGGGTGTAGCCGAGTGGGTTTGGGTCTGGACGAGTGGGTTTGGGTGTAGCCGAGTGGGTTTGGGTCTAGCCGAGTGGGTTTGGGTCTAGCCTAGTGGGTTTGGGTCTAGCCAAGTGGGTTTGGGTCCAGTGGAGTGGGTTTGGGTCTAGCGGAGTGGGTTTGGGTCTAGCGGAGTGGGTTTGGGTCTCGCGGAGTGGGTTTGGGTCTCGCCGAGTGGGTTTGGGTCTAACCAAGTGGGTTTGTGTCTAGCCGAGTGGGTTTGGGTCTAGCCGAGTGGGTTTACGTCTAGCCGAGTGGGTTTGGGTCTAGCGGAGTGGGTTTGGGTGTAGCCGAGTGGGTTTGGGTGAAGCCGAGTGGGTTTGGGTCTGGACGAGTGGGTTTGGGTGTAGCCGAGTGGGTTTGGGTCTAGCCGAGTGGGTTTGGGTCTAGCCTAGTGGGTTTGGGTCTAGCCAAGTGGGTTTGGGTCCAGTGGAGTGGGTTTGGGTCTAGCGGAGTGGGTTTGGGTCTAGCGGAATGGGTTTGGGTCTCGCGGAGTGGGTTTGGGTCTCGCCGAGTGGGTTTGGGTCTAACCGAGTGGGTTTGTGTCTAGCGGAGTGGGTTTGGGTCTGGCGGAGTGGGATTGGGCCTAGCCGAGTGGGTTTGGGTCTAGCCAAGTGGGTTTGGGACTAGCCGAGTGGGTTTGGGTCTAGCTGAGTGGGTTTGGGTCTAGCGGAATGGGTTTGGGTCTAGCCGAGTGGGTTTGGGTCTAGCCGAGTGGGTTTGGGTCTAGCCGAAAGGGTTTGGGTCTAGCCGAGTGGGTTTGGGTCTAGCCGAGTGGGTTTGGGTCTAGCCGAGTGGGTGTGGGTCAAGCCGAGTGGGTTTGGGTCTAGTAGAGTGGGTTTGGGTCTAGCCGAGTGGGTTTGGGTCTAGCCGAGTGGGTGTGGGTCAAGCCGAGTGGGTTTGGGTCTAGTAGAGTGGGTTTGGGTCTAGCCGAGTGGGTTTGGGTCTAGCCGAGTGGGTTTGGGTCTAGCCGAGTGGGTTAGGGTCTAGCCGAGTGGGTTTGGGTGTAGCCGAGTCGGTTTGGGTCTAGCCGAGTGGATTTGGGTCTAGCTGACTGGGTTTGGCACCAGCCGAGTGGGTTTGGGTCTAGCCGAGTGGGATTGGGTCTAGCCGAGTGGGTTTACGTCTAGCCGAGTGGGTTTGGGTCTAGCGGAGTGGGTTTGGGTGTAGCCGAGTGGGTTTGGGTGTAGCCGAGTGGGTTTGGGTCTGGACGAGTGGGTTTGGGTGTAGCCGAGTGGGCTTGGGTCTAGCCGAGTGGGTTTGGGTCTACCCTAGTGGGTTTGGGTCTAGCCAAGTGGGTTTGGGTCCAGTGGAGTGGGTTTGGGTGTAGCGGAGTGGGTTTGGGTCTAGCGGAGTGGGTTTGGGTCTAGCCGAGTGGGTTTGGGTCTAACCGAGTGGGTTTGTGTCTAGCGGAGTGGGTTTGGGTCTAGCGGAGTGGGATTGGGCCTAGCCGAGTTGGTTTGGGTCTAGCCGAGTGGGTTTGGGACTAGCCGAGTGGGTTTGGGTCTAGCCGAGTGGGTTTGGGTCTAGCTGAATGGGTTTGGGTCTAGCCGAGTGGGTTTGGGTCTAGCCGAGTGGGTTTGGGTCTAGCCGAAAGGGTTTGGGTCTAGCCGAGTGGGTTTGGGTCTAGCCGAGTGGGTTTGGGTCTAGCCGAGTGGATGTGGATCAAGCCGAGTGGGTTTGGGTCTAGCCGAGTGGGTTTGGGTCTAGCCGAGTGGGTTTGGGTCTAGCCGAGTGGGTTTGGGTCTACCCGAGTGCGTTTGGGTCTAGCCGAGTGGGTTTGGGTCTAGCCGAATGGGTTTGGGTCTAGCCGAGTGGGTTTGGGTGTAGCCGAGTGGGTTTGGGTAAGCGGAGTGGGTTTGGGTGTAGCCGTGTGGGTTTGGGTCTAGCCGAGTGGGTTTGGGTCTAGCCGAGTGGGTTTGGGTCTAGCCGAGTGGGTTTGGGTCTAGCTGAGTTGGTTTCGGTCTAGCCGAGTGGGTTTGGGTCTAGCCGAGTGGGTTCGGGTCTAGCCGAGTGGGTTTGGGTCTAGCCTAGTGGGTTTGGGTCTAGCCGAGTTAGTTTGGGTGTAGCCGAGTGGGTTTGGGTCTAGCGGAGTGGGTTTGGGTGTAGCCGAGTGGGTTTGGGTCTAGCCGAGTGGGTGTGGGTCTGGCCGAGTGGGTTTGGGTCTAGCCAAGTGGGTTTGGGTCTAGCAGAGTGGGTTTGGGTCTATACGAGTGGGTTTGCATCTAGCCGACTGGGTTTGGGTCTAGCCGAGTGGGTTTGGGTCTAGCGGAGTGGGTTTGGGTGTAGCCGAGTGGGTTTGGGTCTAGCCGAGTGGGTTTGGGTCTAGCCGAGTGGGTTTGCGTCTAGCCGAGTGGGTTTGGGTCTAGCCGAGAGGGTTTGGGTCTAGCCGAGTGGGTTTGGGTCTAGCCGATTGGGTTTGGGTCTATCCATGTGGGTTTGGGTCTAGCCGAGTGGGTTAGGGTCTAGCGGTGTGGGTTTGGGTGTGGCCGCGTGGGTTTGGGTGTAGCCGAGTGGGTTTGGGTCTAGCCGAGTGGGTTTGGGTCTAGCCGAGTGGGTTTGGGTCTAGCCGAGTGGGTTTGGGTCTAGCGGAGTGGGTTTGGGTGTAGCCGAGTGGGTTTGGGTCTAGCCGAGTGGGTTTGCGTCTAGCCGACTGGGTTTGCGTCTAGCCGACTGGGTTTGGGTCTAGCCGAGTGGGTTTGGGTCTAGCCGAGTGGGTTTGGGTCTAGCCGAGTGGGTTTGGGTCTAGCGGAGTGGGTTTGGGTGTAGCCGAGTGGGTTTGGGTCTAGCGGAGCGGGTTTGGGTGTAGCCGAGTGGGTTTGGGTCTAGCCGAGTGGATTTGGGTCTAGCCGACTGGGTTTGGCTCCAGCCGAGTGGGTTTGGGTCTAGCCGAGTGGGTTTGGGTCTAGCCGAGTGGGTTTACGTCTAGCCGAGTGGGTTTGGGTCTAGCGGAGTGGGTTTGGGTGTAGCCGAGTGGGTTTGGGTGTAGCCGAGTGGGTTTGGGTCTGGACGAGTGGGTTTGGGTGTAGCCGAGTGGGTTTGGGTCTAGCCGAGTGGGTTTGGGTCTAGCCTAGTGGGTTTGGGTCTAGCCAAGTGGGTTTGGGTCCAGTGGAGTGGGTTTGGGTCTAGCGGAGTGGGTTTGGGTCTAGCGGAGTGGGTTTGGGTCTCGCGGAGTGGGTTTGGGTCTCGCCGAGTGGGTTTGGGTCTAACCAAGTGGGTTTGTGTCTAGCCGAGTGGGTTTGGGTCTAGCCGAGTGGGTTTACGTCTAGCCGAGTGGGTTTGGGTCTAGCGGAGTGGGTTTGGGTGTAGCCGAGTGGGTTTGGGTGAAGCCGAGTGGGTTTGGGTCTGGACGAGTGGGTTTGGGTGTAGCCGAGTGGGTTTGGGTCTAGCCGAGTGGGTTTGGGTCTAGCCTAGTGGGTTTGGGTCTAGCCAAGTGGGTTTGGGTCCAGTGGAGTGGGTTTGGGTCTAGCGGAGTGGGTTTGTGTCTAGCGGAATGGGTTTGGGTCTCGCGGAGTGGGTTTGGGTCTCGCCGAGTGGGTTTGGGTCTAACCGAGTGGGTTTGTGTCTAGCGGAGTGGGTTTGGGTCTGGCGGAGTGGGATTGGGCCTAGCCGAGTGGGTTTGGGTCTAGCCAAGTGGGTTTGGGACTAGCCGAGTGGGTTTGGGTCTAGCTGAGTGGGTTTGGGTCTAGCGGAATGGGTTTGGGTCTAGCCGAGTGGGTTTGGGTCTAGCCGAGTGGGTTTGGGTCTAGCCGAAAGGGTTTGGGTCTAGCCGAGTGGGTTTGGGTCTAGCCGAGTGGGTTTGGGTCTAGCCGAGTGGGTGTGGGTCAAGCCGAGTGGGTTTGGGTCTAGTAGAGTGGGTTTGGGTCTAGCCGAGTGGGTTTGGGTCTAGCCGAGTGGGTGTGGGTCAAGCCGAGTGGGTTTGGGTCTAGTAGAGTGGGTTTGGGTCTAGCCGAGTGGGTTTGGGTCTAGCCGAGTGGGTTTGGGTCTAGCCGAGTGGGTTAGGGTCTAGCCGAGTGGGTTTGGGTGTAGCCGAGTCGGTTTGGGTCTAGCCGAGTGGATTTGGGTCTAGCTGACTGGGTTTGGCACCAGCCGAGTGGGTTTGGGTCTAGCCGAGTGGGATTGGGTCTAGCCGAGTGGGTTTACGTCTAGCCGAGTGGGTTTGGGTCTAGCGGAGTGGGTTTGGGTGTAGCCGAGTGGGTTTGGGTGTAGCCGAGTGGGTTTGGGTCTGGACGAGTGGGTTTGGGTGTAGCCGAGTGGGCTTGGGTCTAGCCGAGTGGGTTTGGGTCTACCCTAGTGGGTTTGGGTCTAGCCAAGTGGGTTTGGGTCCAGTGGAGTGGGTTTGGGTGTAGCGGAGTGGGTTTGGGCCTAGCGGAGTGGGTTTGGGTCTAGCCGAGTGGGTTTGGGTCTAACCGAGTGGGTTTGTGTCTAGCGGAGTGGGTTTGGGTCTAGCGGAGTGGGATTGGGCCTAGCCGAGTTGGTTTGGGTCTAGCCGAGTGGGTTTGGGACTAGCCGAGTGGGTTTGGGTCTAGCCGAGTGGGTTTGGGTCTAGCTGAATGGGTTTGGGTCTAGCCGAGTGGGTTTGGGTCTAGCCGAGTGGGTTTGGGTCTAGCCGAAAGGGTTTGGGTCTAGCCGAGTGGGTTTGGGTCTAGCCGAGTGGGTTTGGGTCTAGCCGAGTGGATGTGGATCAAGCCGAGTGGGTTTGGGTCTAGCCGAGTGGGTTTGGGTCTAGCCGAGTGGGTTTGGGTCTAGCCGAGTGGGTTTGGGTCTAGCCGAGTGGGTTTGGGCCTAGCTGAGTGGGTTTGGGTCTACCGGAGTGGGTTTGGGTGCAGCTGAGTGGGTTTGGGACCAGCCAAGTGGGTTTGGGTCTAGCCGAGTGGGTTTGGGTCTAGCCGAATGGGTTTGGGTCTACCCGAGTGGGTTTGGGTCTAGCCGAGTGGGTTTGCTTCTAGCCGAATGGGTTTGGGTCTAGCCGAGTGGGTTTGGGTGCAGACGAGTGGGTTTGGGTCTAGCGGAGTGGGTTTGGGTGTAGCCAAGTGGGTTTGGGTCTAGCCGAGTGGGTTTGGGTCTAGCCGAGTGGGTTTGGGTCGAGCCGAGTGGGTTTGGGTCTAGCCGAGTGGGTTTGGGTCCAGCCGAGTTGGTTTGGGTCTGGCCGAGTGGGTTTGGGTCTAGCCGAGTGGGTTTGGGTCTAGCCGAGTGGGTTTGGGTCTCGCTGAGTGGGTTTGGGTCTAGCCGAGTGGGTTTGGGTCTAGCCGAGTTGGTTTGGCTCCAGCCGAGTGGGTTTGGGTCTAGCCGAGTGGGTTTGGGTCTAGCCGAGTGGGTTTGGGTCTAGCCGAGTGGGTTTGGGTCTAGCCGAGTTAGTTTGGGTGTAGCCGAGTGGGTTTGGGTCTAGCCGAGCAGGTTTGGGTCCAGCCGAGTGGGTTTGGGTCTAGCCGAGTTTGTTTGGGTCTAGCCGAGTGGGTTTGGGTCTAGCCGAGTGGGTTTGGGTCAAGCGGAGTGGGTTTGGGTCAAGCGGAGTTGGTATGGGTCTAGCGGAGTGGGTTTGGGTCTAGCGGAGTGGGTTTGGGTGTAGCCGAGTGGGTTTGGGTCTAGCCGAGTGGGTTTGGGTCTACCCGAGTGGGTTTGCGTCTAGCCGAGTGGGTTTGGGTCTAGCCGAGTGGGTGTGGGTCTAGCCGAGTGGGTGTGGGTCTAGCCAAGTGGGTTTGGGTGTAGCCGAATGGGTTTGGGTCTATACGAGTGGGTTTGCGTCTAGCCGAGTGGGTTTGGGTCTAGCCGAGTGGGTTTGGGTCTAGCGGAGTGGGTTTGGGTGTAGCCGAGTGGGTTTGGGTCTAGCCCAGTGGGTTTGGGTCTACCCGAGTGGGTTTGCATCTGGCCGAGTGGGTTTGGGTCTAGCCGAGTGGGTTTGGGTCTACCCTAGTGGGTTTGGGTCTAGCCAAGTGGGTTTGGGTCCAGTGGAGTGGGTTTGGGTGTAGCGGAGTGGGTTTGGGTCTAGCGGAGTGGGTTTGGGTCTAGCCGAGTGGGTTTGGGTCTAACCGAGTGGGTTTGTGTCTAGCGGAGTGGGTTTGGGTCTAGCGGAGTGGGATTGGGCCTAGCCGAGTGGGTTTGGGTCTAGCCGAGTGGGTTTGGGACTAGCCGAGTGGGTTTGGGTCTAGCCGAGTGGGTTTGGGTCTAGCTGAATGGGTTTGGGTCTAGCCGAGTGGGTTTGGGTCTAGCCGAGTGGGTTTGGGTCTAGCCGAAAGGGTTTGGGTCTAGCCGAGTGGGTTTGGGTCTAGCCGAGTGGGTTTGGGTCTAGCCGAGTGGATGTGGATCAAGCCGAGTGGGTTTGGGTCTAGCCGAGTGGGTTTGGGTCTAGCCGAGTGGGTTTGGGTCTAGCCGAGTGGGTTTGGGTCTAGCCGAGTGGGTTTGGGCCTAGCTGAGTGGGTTTGGGTCTACCGGAGTGGGTTTGGGTGCAGCTGAGTGGGTTTGGGACCAGCCAAGTGGGTTTGGGTCTAGCCGAGTGGGTTTGGGTCTAGCCGAATGGGTTTGGGTCTACCCGAGTGGGTTTGGGTCTAGCCGAGTGGGTTTGCTTCTAGCCGAATGGGTTTGGGTCTAGCCGAGTGGGTTTGGGTGCAGACGAATGGGTTTGGTTCTAGCGGAGTGGGTTTGGGTGTAGCCGAGTGGGTTTGGGTCTAGCCGAGTGGGTTTGGGTCTAGCCGAGTGGGTTTGGGTCTAGCCGAGTGGGTTTGGGTCTAGCCGAGTGGGTTTGGGTCCAGCCGAGTTGGTTTGGGTCTAGCTGAATGGGTTTGGGTCTAGCCGAGTGGGTTTGGGTCTAGCCGAGTGTGTTTGGGTCTAGCCGAAAGGGTTTCGGTCTAGCCGAGTGGGTTTGGGTCTAGCCGAGTGGGTTTGGGTCAAGCCGAGTGGGTTTGGGTCTAGCGAGTGGGTTTGGGTCTAGCCGACTGGGTTTGGGCCTAGCCGCGTGGGTTTGGGTCTTGCGGAGTGGGTTTGGGTCTGGCGGAGTGGGTTAGGGTGTATCCGAGTGGGTTTGGGTCTAGCCGAGTGGGTTTGGGTCTAGCCGACTGGGTTTGGGATTAGCCGAGTGGGTTTGGGTCCAGCCGAGTGGGTTTGGGTCTAGCCGAGTGGGTTTACGTCTAGCCGCGTGGGTTTGGGTCTAGCGGAGTGGGTATCGGTGTAGCCGAGTGGGTTTGGGTCTAGCCCAGTGGGTTTGGGTCTGGCCGAGTGTGTTTGGGTCTAGCCTAGTGGGCTTGGGTCTAGCCAAGTGGGTTTGGGTCTAGCGGAGTGGGTTTGTGTCTAGCGGAGTGGGTTTGGGTCTAGCGGAGTGGGTTTGGGTCTAGCCGAGTGGGTTTGGTTCTAACCGAGTGGGTTTGTGTCTAGCGGAGTGGGTTTGGGTCTAGCGGAGTGGGATTGGGTCTAGCCAAGTGGGTTTGTGTCTAGCCGAGTGGGTTTGGGACTAGCCGAGTGGGTTTGGGTCTAGCCGAGTGGGTTTGGGTCTAGCTGAATGGGTTTGTGTCTAGCCGAGTGGGTTTGGGTCTAGCCGAGTGGGTTTGGGTCTAGCCGAAAGGGTTTGGGTCTAGCCGAGTGGGTTTGGGTCTAGCCGAGTGGGTTTGGGTCTAGCCGAGTGGGTGTGGGTCTAGCCAAGTGGGTTTGGGTCTAGCCGAGTGGGTTTGGGTCTAGCCGAGTGGGTTTGGGTCTAGCCGAGTGGGTTTGGGCCTAGCCGAGTGGGTTTGGGTCTAGCGGAGTGGGTTAGGGTCTAGTGGAGTGGGTTTGGGTCCAGCGGAGTGGGTTTGGGTCTAGCCGAATGGGTTTGCGTCTACCCGAGTGCGTTTGGGTCTAGCCGAGTGGGTTTGGGTCTAGCCGAATGGGTTTGGGTCTAGCCGAGTGGGTTTGGGTGTAGCCGAGTGGGTTTGGGTCTAGCGGAGTGGGTTTGGGTGTAGCCGTGTGGGTTTGGGTCTAGCCGAGTGGGTTTGGGTCGAGCCGAGTGGGTTTGGGTCTAGCCGAGTGGGTTTGGGTCTAGCCGAGTGGGTTTGGGTCTGGCCGAGTGGGTTTGGGTCTAGCCGAGTGGGTTTGGGTCTAGCCGAGTGGGTTTGGGTCTCGCCGAGTGGGTTTGGGTCTAGCCGAGTGGGTTTGGGTCTAGCCGAGTTGGTTTGGCTCCAGCCGAGTGGGTTTGGGTCTAGCCGAGTGGGTTTGGGTCTAGCCGAGTGGGTTTGGGTCTAGCCGAGTGGGTTTGGGTCTAGCCGAGTTAGTTTGGGTGTAGCCGAGTGGGTTTGGGTCTAGCCGAGTGGGTTTGGGTCTGGCCGAGTTAGTTTGGGTGTTGCCTAGTGGGTTTGGGTCTAGCCGAGCAGGTTTGGGTCTAGCCGAGTGGGTTTGCGTCTAGCCGAGTGGGTTTGTGTCTAGCGGAGTGGGTTTGGGTCTAGCGGAGTGGGATTGGGTCTAGCCGAGTGGGTTTGGGTCTAGCCGAGTGGGTTTGGGACTAGCCGAGTGGGTTTGGGTCTAGCCGAGTGGGTTTGGGTCTAGCTGAATGGGTTTGGGTCTAGCCGAGTGGGTTTGGGTCTAGCCGAGTGTGTTTGGGTCTAGCCGAAAGGGTTTGGGTCTAGCCGAGGGGGTTTGGGTCTAGCCGAGTGGGTTGGGTCTAGCCGAGTGGGTGTGGGTCTAGCCGAGTGGGTTTGGGTCTAGCCGAGTGGGTTTGGGTCTAGCCGAGTGGGTTTGGGTCTAGCCGAGTGGGTTTGGGCCTAGCCGAGTGGGTTTGGGTCTACCGGAGTGGGTTAGGGTCTAGTGGAGTGGGTTTGGGTTTAGCCGAGTGGGTTTGGGTCTAGCCGAATGGGTTTGGGTCTACCCGAGTGCGTTTGGGTCTCGCCGAGTGGGTTTGGGTCTAGCCGAATGGGTTTGGGTCTAGCCGAGTGGGTTTGGGTGTAGCCGAGTGGGTTTTGGTCTAGCGGAGTGGGTTTGGGTGTAGCCGAGTGTGTTTGGGTCTAGCCGAGTGGGTTTGGGTCTAGCCGAGTGGGTTTGGGTGTAGCCGAGTGGGTTTGGGTCTAGCCGAGTGGGTTTGGGTCTAGCCGAGTGGGTTTGGGTCTAGCCGAGTAGGTTTGGGTCTAGCCGAGTGGGTTTGGGTCAAGCGGAGTTGGTATGGGTCTAGCGGAGTGGGTTTGGGTCTAGCGGAGTGGGTTTCGGTCTAGCCAAGTGGGTTTTGGTCTAGCCGCGTCGGTGTGGGTCTAGCCGAGTGGGTTTGGGTCTAGCCAAGTGGGTTTGGGTGTAGCCGAATGGGTTTGGGTCTATACGAGTGGGTTTGCGTCTAGCCGAGTGGGTTTGGGTCTAGCCGAGTGGGTTTGGGTCTAGCGGAGTGGGTTTGGGTGTAGCCGAGTGGGTTTGGGTCTAGCCCAGTGGGTTTGGGTCTACCCGAGTGGGTTTGCATCTAGCCGAGTGGGTTTGGGTCTAGCCGAGTGGGTGTGGGTCTAGCCGAGTGGGTTTGAGTCTAGCCAAGTTGGTTTGGGTCTAGCCGAGTGGGTTTGGGTCTATACGAGTGGGTTTGCCTCTAGCCGAGTGGGTTTGGGTCTAGCCGAGTGGGTTTGGGTCTAGCGGAGTGGGTTTGGGTGTAGCCGAGTGGGTTTGGGTCTAGCCCAGTGGGTTTGGGTCTACCCGAGTGGGTTTGCATCTAGCCGAGTGGGTTTGGGTCTAGCCGAGTGGGTGTGGGTCTAGCCGAGTGGGTTTTGTGTCTAGCCGATTGGGTTTGGGTCTAGCTGAGTGGGTTTGGGTCTGGCCGAGTGGGTTTGGGTCTAGCGGAGTGGGTTTGGGTGTAGCCGAGTGGGTTTTGGTCTAGCCGAGTGGGTTTGGGTCTAGCCGACTGGGTTTGGGTCTTGCCGAGTGGGTTTGGGGCTAGCGGAGTGGGTTTGGGTGTAGCCGAGTGGGTTTGGGTCTAGCGGAGCGGGTTTGGGTGTAGCCGAGTGGGTTTGGGTCTAGCCGAGTGGGTTTGGGTATAGCCGACTGGGTTTGGCTCTAGCCGAGTGGGTTTGGGTCTAGCCGAGTGGGTTTGGGTCTAGCCGAGTGGGTTTACGTCTAGCCGAGTGGGTTTGGGTCTAGCAGAGTGGGTTTGGGTGTAGCCGAGTGGGTTTGGGTCTAGCCGAGTGGGTTTGGGTCTAGCCGAGTGGGTGTGGGTCAAGCCGAGTGGGTTTGGGTCTAGCCGAGTGGGTTTGGGTCTAGCGGAGTGGGTTTGGGTGTAGCCGAGTGGGTTTGGGTCTAACCGAGTAGGTTTGGGCCTAGCCGAGTGGGTTTGGGTCTACCGGAGTGGGTTTGGGTGTAGCGGAGTGGGTTTGGGTGTAGCTGAGTGGGTGTGGGACCAGCCGAGTGGGTTTGGGTCTAGCCGAGTGGGTTTGGGTCTAGCCGAATGGGTTTGGGTCTACCCGAGTGGGTTTGGGTCTAGCCGAGTGGGTTTGCTTCTAGCCGAATGGGTTTGGGTCTAGCCGAGTGGGTTTGGGTGCAGACGAGTGGGTTTGGGTCTAGCGGAGTGGGTTTGGGTGTAGCCGAGTGGGTTTGGGTTTAGCCGAGTGGGTTTGGGTCTAGCCGAGTGGGTTTGGGTCTAGCCGAGTGGGTTTGGGTCTAGCCGAGTGGGTTTGGGTCTAGCCGAGTTGGTTTGGGTCTAGCCGAGTGGGTTTGCGTCTAGCCGAGTGGGTTTGTGTCTAGCGGAGTGGGTTTGTGTCTAGTGGAGTGGGATTGGGTCTAGCCGAGTGGGTTTGGGTCTAGCCAAGTGGGTTTGGGACTAGCCGAGTGGGTTTGGGTCTAGCCGAGTGGGTTTGGGTCTAGCGGAATGGGTTTGGGTCTAGCCGAGTGGGTTTGGGTCTAGCCGAGTGTGTTTGGGTCTAGCCGAAAGGGTTTGGGTCTAGCCGAGGGGGTTTGGGTCTAGCCGAGTGGGTTGGGTCTAGCCGAGTGGGTGTGGGTCTAGCCGAGTGGGTTTGGGTCTAGCCGAGTGGGTTTGGGTCTAGCCGAGTGGGTTTGGGTCTAGCCGAGTGGGTTTGGGCCTAGCCGAGTGGGTTTGGGTCTAGCGGAGTGGGTTAGGGTCTAGTGGAGTGGGTTTGGGTTTAGCCGAGTGGGTTTGGGTCTAGCCGAATGGGTTTGGGTCTACCCGAGTGCGTTTGGGTCTCGCCGAGTGGGTTTGGGTCTAGCCGAATGGGTTTGGGTCTAGCCGAGTGGGTTTGGGTGTAGCCGAGTGGGTTTGGGTCTAGCGGAGTGGGTTTGGGTGTAGCCGAGTGTGTTTGGGTCTAGCCGTGTGGGTTTGGGTCTAGCCGAGTGGGTTTGGGTGTAGCCGAGTGGGTTTGGGTCTAGCCGAGTGGGTTTGGGTCTAGCCGAGTGGGTTTGGGTCTAGCCGAGTAGGTTTGGGTCTAGCCGAGTGGGTTTGGGTCAAGCGGAGTTGGCATGGGTCTAGCGGAGTGGGTTTGGGTCTAGCGGAGTGGGTTTGGGTCTAGCCAAGTGGGTTTTGGTCTAGGCGCGTGGGTTTGGGTCTATCCGAGTGGGTTTGCGTCTAGCCGAGTGGATTTGCGTCTAGCCGAGTGGGTTTGGGTCTAGCCGAGTGGGTTTGGGTCTAGCCGATTGGGTTTGGGTCTATCCATGTGGGTTTGGGTCTAGCCGAGTGGGTTAGGATCTAGCGGAGTGGGATTGGGTGTAGCCGCGTGGGTTTGGGTGTAGCCGAGTGGGTTTGGGTCTAGCCGAGTGGGTTTGGGTCTAGCCGAGTGGGTTTGGGTCTAGCTGAGTGGGTTTGGGTCTAGCGGAGTGGGTTTGGGTGTAGCCGAGTGGGTTTGTGTCTGGCCGAGTGGGTTTGGGTCTAGCCGAGTGGGTTTGGGTCCAGCCGAGTGGGTTTGGGTGTAGCCGAGTGGGTTTGGGTCTAGCCGAGTGGGTTTGGGTGTAGCCGAGTGGGTTTGGGTCTAGCCGAGTGGGTTTGGGTCTAGCGGAGTTGGTATGGGTCTAGCGGATTGGGTTTGGGTCTAGCGGAGTGGGTTTGGGTCTAGCCAAGTGGGTTTTGGTCTAGCCGCGTGGGTTTGGGTCTATCCGAGTGGGTTTGCGTCTAGCCGAGTGGGTTTGCGTCTAGCCGAGTGGGTTTGGGTCTAGCCGAGTGGGTTTGGGTCTAGCCGATTGGGTTTGGGTCTATCCATGTGGGTTTGGGTCTAGCCGAGTGGGTTAGGGTCTAGCGGAGTGGGATTGGGTGTAGCCGCGTGGGTTTGGGTGTAGCCGAGTGGGTTTGGGTCTAGCCGAGTGGGTTTGGGTCTAGCCGAGTGGGTTTGGGTCTAGCCGAGTGGGTTTGGGTCTAGCGGAGTGGGTTTGGGTGTAGCCGAGTGGGTTTGGGTCTAGCCGAGTGGGTTTGGGTCTAGCCGAGTGGGTTTGGGTGTAGCCGAGTGGGTTTGGGTGTAGCCGAGTGGGTTTGGGTGTAGCCGAGTGGGTTTGGGTGTAGCCGAGTGGGTTTGGGTCTAGCCGAGTGGGTTTGGGTCTAGCGGAGTGGGTTTGGGTGTAGCCGAGTGGGTTTGGGTCTAGCCGACTGGGTTTGGGTCTAGCCGAGTGGGTTTGGGTCTAGCCGAGTGGGTTTGGGTCTAGCCGAGTGGGTTTGGGTCTAGCCGAGTGGGTTTGGGTGTAGCCGAGTGGGTTTGGGTCTAGCCGAGTGGGTTTGGGTCTAGCCGACTGGGTTTGGGTCTGGACGAGTGGGTTTGGGTCCAGCCGAGTGGGTTTGGGTCTAGTCCAGTGGGTTTGGGTCTAGCCGAGTGGGTTTGGGTCTAGCCTAGTGGATTTGGGTCTAGCCAAGTGGGTTTCGGTCCAGCGGAGTGGGTTTGGGTCTAGCGCAGTGGGTTTGGGTCTAGCGGAGTGGGTTTGGGTCTAGCTGAGTGGGTTTGGGTGTAACCGAGTGGGTTTGTGTCTAGCGGAGTGGGTTTGGGTCTAGCGGAGTGGGATTGGGTCTAGCCGAGTGGGTTTGGGTCTAGCCGAGTGGGTTTGGGACTAGCCAAGTGGGTTTGCGTCTAGCCGAGTGGGTTTGGGTCTAGCCGAGTGGGTTTGGGTCTAGCCGAGTGGGTTTCGGTCTAGCCGATTGGGTTTGGGTCTATCCATGTGGGTTTGGGTCTAGCCGAGTGGGTTAGGGTCTAGCGGAGTGGGTTTGGGTGTAGCCGCGTGGGTTTGGGTGTAGCCGAGTGGGTTTGGGTCTAGCCGAGTGGGTTTGGGTCTAGCCGAGTGGGTTTGGGTCTGGCCCAGTGTGTTTGGGTCTAGCGGAGTGGGTTTGGGTGTAGCCGAGTGGGTTTGGGTCTAGCCGAGTGGGTTTGGGTCTAGCCGACTGGGTTTGGGTCTAGACGAGTGGGTTTGGGTCTAGCCGAGTGGGTTTGGGTGTAGCCGAGTGGGTTTGTGTCTAGCCGAGTGGGTTTGGGTCTAGCCGAGTGGGTTTGGGTCTAACCGAGTGGGTTTGGGTGTAGCCGAGTGGGTTTGGGTCTAGCCGAGTGGCTTTGGGTGTAGCCGAGTGGGTTTGGGTCTAGCCGAGTGGGTTTGGGTCTAGCGGAGTGGGTTTGGGTGTAGCCGAGTGGGTTTGGGTCTAGCCGAGTGGGTTTGGGTATAGCGGAGTTGGTATGGGTCTAGCGGAGTGGGTTTGGGTCTAGCGGAGTGGGTTTGGGTCTAGCCAAGTGGGTTTTGGTCTAGCCGCGTGGGTTTGGGTCTATCCGAGTGGGTTTGCGTCTATCCGAGTGGGTTTGCGTCTAGCCGAGTGGGTTTGGGTCTAGCCGAGTGGGTTTGGGTCTAGCCGATTGGGTTTGGGTCTATCCATGTGGGTTTGGGTCTAGCCGAGTGGGTTAGGGTCTAGCGGAGTGGGATTGGGTGTAGCCGCGTGGGTTTGGGTGTAGCCGAGTGGGTTTGGGTCTAGCCGAGTGGGTTTGGGTCTAGCCGAGTGGGTTTGGGTCTAGCCGAGTGGGTTTGGGTCTAGCGGAGTGGGTTTGGGTGTAGCCGAGTGGGTTTGGGTCTAGCCGAGTGGGTTTGGGTCTAGCCGAGTGGGTTTGGGTGTAGCCGAGTGGGTTTGGGTGTAGCCGAGTGGGTTTGGGTCTAGCCGAGTGGGTTTGGGTGTAGCCGAGTGGGTTTGGGTCTAGCCGAGTGGGTTTGGGTCTAGCGGAGTGGGTTTGGGTGTAGCCGAGTGGGTTTGGGTCTAGCCGAGTGGGTTTGGGTATAGCCGACTGGGTTTGGGTGTAGCCGAGTGGGTTTGGGTCTAGCCGAGTGGGTTTGGGTCTAGCCGAGTGGCTTTGGGTCTAGCTGAGTGGGTTTGGGTCTGGTCGAGTTGGTTTGGGTCTAGCCGAGTGGGTTTGGGTCCAGCCGAGTGGGTTTGGGTCCAGCCGAGTGGGTTTGGGTCTAGCCGAGTGGGTTTGGGTCTAGCCGAGTTTGTTTGTGTCTAGCCGATTGGGTTTGGGTCAAGCGGAGTTGGTATGGGTCTAGCGGAGTGGGTTTGCGTCTAGCCGAGTGGGTTTGCGTCTATCCGAGTGGGTTTGGGTCTATCCATGTGAGTTTGGGTCTAGCCGAGTGGGTTTGGGTATAGCGGAGTTGGTATGGGTCTAGCGGAGTGGGTTTGGGTCTAGCGGAGTGGGTTTGGGTCTAGCCAAGTGGGTTTTGGTCTAGCCGCGTGGGTTTGGGTCTATCCGAGTGGGTTTGCGTCTATCCGAGTGGGTTTGCGTCTAGCCGAGTGGGTTTGGGTCTAGCCGAGTGGGTTTGGGTCTAGCCAATTGGGTTTGGGTCTATCCATGTGGGTTTGGGTCTAGCCGAGTGGGTTAGGGTCTAGCGGAGTGGGATTGGGTGTAGCCGCGTGGGTTTGGGTGTAGCCGAGTGGGTTTGGGTCTAGCCGAGTGGGTTTGGGTCTAGCCGAGTGGGTTTGGGTCTAGCCGAGTGGGTTTGGGTCTAGCGGAGTGGGTTTGGGTGTAGCCGAGTGGGTTTGGGTCTAGCCGAGTGGGTTTGGGTCTAGCCGAGTGGGTTTGGGTCTAGCCGAGTGGGTTTGGGTGTAGCCGAGTGGGTTTGGGTCTAGCCGAGTGGGTTTGGGTGTAGCCGAGTGGGTTTGGGTCTAGCCGAGTGGGTTTGGGTCTAGCCGAGTGGGTTTGGGTCTAGCGGAGTGGGTTTGGGTCTAGCCGAGTGGGTTTGGGTCTAGCCGAGTTTGTTTGTGTCTAGCCGATTGGGTTTGGGTCAAGCGGAGTTGGTATGGGTCTAGCGGAGTGGGTTTGAGTCTAGCGGAGTGGGTTTGGGTCTAGCCAAGTGGGTTTTGGTCTAGCCGAGTGGGTTTGGGTCTATCCGAGTGGGTTTGCGTCTAGCCGAGTGGGTTTGCGTCTATCCGAGTGGGTTTGGGTCTATCCATGTGAGTTTGGGTCTAGCCGAGTGGGTTAGGGTCTAGCGGTGTGGGTTTGCGTGTAGCCGCTTGGGTTTGGGTGTCGCCGAGTGGGTTTGGGTCCAGCCGAGTGGGTTTGGGTCTAGCCGAGTGGGTTTGGGTCTAGCCGAGTGGGTTTGGGTCTAGCGGAGTGGGTTTGGGTGTAGCCGAGTGGGTTTGGGTCTAGCCGAGTGGGTTTGGATCTAGCCGACTGGGTTTGGGTCTAGCCGAGTGGGTTTGGGTCTAGCCGAGTGGGTTTGGGTCTAGCCGAGTGGGTTTGGGTCTAGCCGAGTGGGTTTGGGTCTAGCGGAGTGGGTTTGGTTGTAGCCGAGTGGGTTTGGGTCTAGCGGAGTGGGTTTGGGTGTAGCCGAGTGGGTTTGGGTCTAGCCGAGTGGGTTTGGGTCTAGCCGACTGGGTTTGGGTCTGGACGAGTGGGTTTGGGTCTAGCCGAGTGGGTTTGGGTCTAGTCGAGTGGGTTTGGGTCTAGCCGAGTGGGTTTGGGTCTAGCCTAGTGGATTTGGGTCTAGCCAAGTGGGTTTCGGTCCAGCGGAGTGGGTTTGGGTCTAGCGCAGTGGGTTTGGGTCTAGCGGAGTGGGTTTGGGTCTAGCTGAGTGGGTTTGGGTGTAACCGAGTGGGTTTGTGTCTAGCGGAGTGGGTTTGGGTCTAGCGGAGTGGGATTGGGTCTAGCCGAGTGGGTTTGGGTCTAGCCGAGTGGGTTTGGGACTAGCCAAGTGGGTTTGCGTCTAGCCGAGTGGGTTTGGGTCTAGCCGAGTGGGTTTGGGTCTAGCCGAGTGGGTTTCGGTCTAGCCGATTGGGTTTGGGTCTATCCATGTGGGTTTGGGTCTAGCCGAGTGTGTTAGGGTCTAGCGGAGTGGGTTTGGGTGTAGCCGCGTGGGTTTGGGTGTAGCCGAGAGGGTTTGGGTCTAGCCGAGTGGGTTTGGGTCTAGCCGAGTGGGTTTGGGTCTGGCCCAGTGTGTTTGGGTCTAGCGGAGTGGGTTTGGGTGTAGCCGAGTGGGTTTGGGTCTAGCCGAGTGGGTTTGGGTCTAGCCGACTGGTTTTGGGTCTAGACGAGTGGGTTTGGGTCTAGCCGAGTGGGTTTGGGTGTAGCCGAGTGGGTTTGGGTCTAGCCGAGTGGGTTTGGGTCTAGCGGAGTGGGTTTGGTTGTAGCCGAGTGGGTTTGGGTCTAGCGGAGTGGGTTTGGGTCTAGCCGAGTGGGTTTGGGTCTAGCCGAGTGGGTTTGGGTCTAGCCGACTGGGTTTGGGTCTGGCCGATTGGGTTTGGGTCTAGCCGAGTGGGTTTGGGTCTAGCCGAGTGGGTTTACGTCTAGCCGAGTGGGTTTGGGTCTAGCGGAGTGGGTTTGGGTGTAGCCGAGTGGGTTTGGGTGTAGCCGAGTGGGTTTGGGTCTGGACGAGTGGGTTTGGGTCTTGCCGAGTGGGTTTGGGTCTGGCCCAGTGTGTTTGGGTCTAGCGGAGTGGGTTTGGGTGTAGCCGAGTGGGTTTGGGTCTAGCCGAGTGGGTTTGGGTGTACCCGAGTGGGTTTGGGTCTAGCCGAGTGGGTTTGCTTCTGGCCGAATGGGTTTCGGTCTAGCCGAGTGGGTTTGGGTGCAGACGAGTGGGTTTGGGTCTAGCTGAGTGGGTTTGGGTGTAGCCGAGTGGGTTTGGGTCTAGCCGAGTGGGTTTGTGTCTAGCCGAGTGGGTTTGGGTCTAGCCGAGTGGGTTTGGGTCTAGCCGAGTGGGTTTGGGTCTAGCCGAGTTGGTTTGGGTCTAGCTGAATGGGTTTGGGTCTAGCCGAGTGGGTTTGGGTCTAGCCGAGTGTGTTTGGGTCTAGCCGAAAGGGTTTGGGTCTAGCCGAGTGGGTTTGGGTCTAGCCGAGTGGGTTTGGGTCAAGCCGAGTGGGTTTGGGTCTAGCGAGTGGGTTTGGGTCTAGCCGACTGGGTTTGGGCCTAGCCGCGTGGGTTTGGGTCTTGCGGAGTGGGTTTGGGTCTGGGGGAGTGGGTTTGGGTGTATCCTAGTGGGTTTGGGTCTAGCCGAGTGGGTTTGGGTCTAGCCGACTGGGTTTGGGATTAGCCGAGTGGGTTTGGGTCTAGCCGAGTGGGTTTGGGTCTAGCCGAGTGGGTTTACGTCTAGCCGCGTGGGTTTGGGTCTAGCGGAGTGGGTATCGGTGTAGCCGAGTGGGTTTGGGTCTAGCCCAGTGGGTTTGGGTCTGGCCGAGTGTGTTTGTGTCTAGCCTAGTGGGTTTGGGACTAGCCAAGTGGGTTTGGGTCTAGCGGAGTGGGTTTGTGTCTAGCGGAGTGGGTTTGGGTCTAGCGGAGTGGGTTTGGGTCTAGCCGAGTGGGTTTGGTTCTAACCGAGTGGGTTTGTTTCTAGCGGAGTGGGTTTGGGTCTAGCGGAGTGGGATTGGGTCTAGCCAAGTGGGTTTGTGTCTAGCCGAGTGGGTTTGGGACTAGCCGAGTGGGTTTGGGTCTAGCCGAGTGGGTTTGGGTCTAGCTGAATGGGTTTGTGTCTAGCCGAGTGGGTTTGGGTCTAGCCGAGTGGGTTTGGGTCTAGCCGAAAGGGTTTGGGTCTAGCCGAGTGGGTTTGGGTCTAGCCGAGTGGATTTGGGTCTAGCCGAGTGGGTGTGGGTCTCGCCAAGTGGGTTTGGGTCTAGCCGAGTGGGTTTGGGTCTAGCCGAGTGGGTTTGGGTCTAGCCGAGTGGGTTTGGGTCTAGCCGAGTGGGTTTGGGCCTAGCCGAGTGGGTTTGGGTCCAGCGGAGTGGGTTAGGGTCTAGTGGAGTGGGTTTGGGTCCAGCGGAGTGGGTTTGGGTCTAGCCGAATGGGTTTGCGTCTACCCGAGTGCGTTTGGGTGTAGCCGAGTGGGTTTGGGTCTAGCCGAATGGGTTTGGGTCTAGCCGAGTGGGTTTGGGTGTAGCCGAGTGGGTTTGGGTCTAGCGGAGTGGGTTTGGGTGTAGCCGTGTGGGTTTGGGTCTAGCCGAGTGGGTTTGGGTCGAGCCGAGTGGGTTTGGGTCTAGCCGAGTGGGTTTGGGTCTAGCCGAGTGGGTTTGGGTCTGGCCGAGTGGGTTTGGGTCTAGCCGAGTGGGTTTGGGTCTAGCCGAGTGGGTTTGGGTCTAGCCGAGTGGGTTTGGGTCTAGCCGAGTGGGTTTGGGTCTAGCCGAGTTGGTTTGGCTCCAGCCGAGTGGGTTTGGGTCTAGCCGAGTGGGTTTGGGTCTAGCCGAGTGGGTTTGGGTCTAGCCGAGTGGGTTTGGGTCTAGCCGAGTTAGTTTGGGTGTAGCCGAGTGGGTTTGGGTCTAGCCGAGTGGGTTTGGGTCTGGCCGAGTTAGTTTGGGTGTTGCCAAGTGAGTTTGGGTCTAGCCGAGCAGGTTTGGGTCTAGCCGAGTGGGTTTGGGTCTAGCCGAGTTGGTTTGGGTCTAGCCGAGTGGGTTTGGGTCTAGCCGAGTGGGTTTGGGTCAAACGGAGTTGGTATGGGTCTAGCGGAGTGGGTTTGGGTCTAGCGGAGTGGGTTTGGGTGTAGCCGAGTGGGTTTGGGTCTAGCCGAGTGGGTTTGGGTCTACCCGAGTGGGTTTGCGTCTAGCCGAGTGGGTTTGGGTCTAGCCGAGTGGGTGTGGGTCTAGCCGAGTGGGTTTGGGTCTAGCCAAGTGGGTTTGGGTGTAGCCGAATGGGTTTGGGTCTATACGAGTGGGTTTGCGTCTAGCCGAGTGGGTTTGGGTCTAGCCGAGTGGGTTTGGGTCTAGCGGAGTGGGTTTGGGTGCAGCCGAGTGGGTTTGGGTCTAGCCCAGTGGGTTTGGGTCTACCCGAGTGGGTTTGCATCTAGCCGAGTGGGTTTGGGTCTAGCCGAGTGGGTGTGGGTCTAGCCGAGTGGGTTTGGGTCTAGCCAAGTTGGTTTGGGTCTAGCCGAGTGGGTTTGGGTCTATACGAGTGGGTTTGCCTCTAGCCGAGTGGGTTTGGGTCTAGCCGAGTGGGTTTGGGTCTAGCGGAGTGGGTTTGGGTGTAGCCGAGTGGGTTTGGGTCTAGCCCAGTGGGTTTGGGTCTACCCGAGTGGGTTTGCATCTAGCCGAGTGGGTTTGGGTCTAGCCGAGTGGGTTTGGGTCTAGCCGAGTGGGTTTGGGTCTTGCCGAGTGGGTTTGGGGCTAGCGGAGTGGGTTTGGGTGTAGCCGAGTGGGTTTGGGTCTAGCGGAGCGGGTTTGGGTGTAGCCGAGTGGGCTTGGGTCTAGCCGAGTGGGTTTGGGTCTAGCCGACTGGGTTTGGGTATAGCCGACTGGGTTTGGCTCTAGCCGAGTGGGTTTGGGTCTAGCCAAGTGGGTTTGGGTCTAGCCGAGTGGGTTTACGTCTAGCCGAGTGGGTTTGGGTCTAGCGGAGTGGGTTTGGGTGTAGCCGAGTGGGTTTGGGTCTAGCCGAGTGGGTTTGGGTTTAGCCGAGTGGGTGTGGGTCAAGCCGAGTGGGTTTGGGTCTAGCCGAGTGGGTTTGGGTCTAGCCGAGTGGGTTTGGGTCTAGCCGAGTGGGTTTGGGTCTAGCCGAGTGGGTTTGGGCCTAGCCGAGTGGGTTTGGGTCTACCGGAGTGGGTTTGGGTGTAGCGGAATGGGTTCGGGTGTAGCTGAGTGGGTGTGGGACCAGCCGAGTGGGTTTGGGTCTAGCCGAGTGGGTTTGGGTCTAGCCGAATGGGTTTGGGTCTACCCGAGTGGGTTTGGGTCTAGCCGAGTGGGTTTGCTTCTAGCCGAATGGGTTTGGGTCTAGCCGAGTGGGTTTGGGTGCAGACGAGTGGGTTTGGGTCTAGCGGAGTGGGTTTGGGTCTAGCCGAGTGGGTTTGGGTGTAGCCGAGTGGGTTTGGGTCTAGCCCAGTGGGTTTGGGTCTACCCGAGTGGGTTTGCATCTAGCCGAGTGGGTTTGGGTCTAGCGGAGTGGGTTTGGGTGTAGCCGAGTGGGTTTGGGTCTAGCCCAGTGGGTTTGGGTCTACCCGAGTGGGTTTGCATCTAGCCGAGTGGGTTTGGGTCTAGCCGAGTGGGTTTGGGTCTAGCCGAGTGGGTTTGGGTCTTGCCGAGTGGGTTTGGGGCTAGCGGAGTGGGTTTGGGTGTAGCCGAGTGGGTTTGGGTCTAGCGGAGCGGGTTTGGGTGTAGCCGAGTGGGTTTGGGTCTAGCCGAGTGGGTTTGGGTCTAGCCGACTGGGTTTGGGTATAGCCGACTGGGTTTGGCTCTAGCCGAGTGGGTTTGGGTCTAGCCAAGTGGGTTTGGGTCTAGCCGAGTGGGTTTACGTCTAGCCGAGTGGGTTTGGGTCTAGCGGAGTGGGTTTGGGTGTAGCCGAGTGGGTTTGGGTCTAGCCGAGTGGGTTTGGGTTTAGCCGAGTGGGTGTGGGTCAAGCCGAGTGGGTTTGGGTCTAGCCGAGTGGGTTTGGGTCTAGCCGAGTGGGTTTGGGTCTAGCCGAGTGGGTTTGGGTCTAGCCGAGTGGGTTTGCTTCTAGCCGAATGGGTTTGGGTCTAGCCGAGTGGGTTTGGGTGCAGACGAGTGGGTTTGGGTCTAGCGGAGTGGGTTTGGGTCTAGCTGAGTGGGTTTGGGTGTAGCCGAGTGGGTTTGGGTCTAGCCCAGTGGGTTTGGGTCTACCCGAGTGGGTTTGCATCTAGCCGAGTTGGTTTGGGTCTAGCCAAGTGGGTTTGCGTCTAGCCGAGTGGGTTTGGGTCTTGCCGAGTGGGTTTGGGGCTAGCGGAGTGGGTTTGGGTGTAGCCGAGTGGGTTTGGGTCTAGCGGAGCGGGTTTGGGTGTAGGCGAGTGGGTTTGGGTCTAGCCGAGTGGGTTTGGGTCTAGCCGACTGGGTTTGGGTATAGCCGACTGGGTTTGGCTCTAGCCGAGTGGGTTTGGGTCTAGCCAAGTGGGTTTGAGTCTAGCCGAGTGGGTTTACGTCTAGCCGAGTGGGTTTGGGTCTAGCGGAGTGGGTTTGGGTGTAGCCGAGTGGGTTTGGGTGTAGCCGAGTGGGTTTGGGTGTAGCCGAGTGGGTTTGGGTCTAGCGGAGCGGGTTTGGGTGTAGGCGAGTGGGTTTGGGTCTAGCCGAGTGGGTTTGGGTCTAGCCGACTGGGTTTGGGTATAGCCGACTGGGTTTGGCTCTAGCCGAGTGGGTTTGGGTCTAGCCGAGTGGGCTTGGGTCTAGCCGAGTGGGTTTGGGTCTAGCCGACTGGGTTTGGATATAGCCGACTGGGTTTGGCTCTAGCCGAGTGGGTTTGGGTCTAGCCAAGTGGGTTTGGGTCTAGCCGAGTGGGTTTACGTCTAGCCGAGTGGGTTTGGGTCTAGCGGAGTGGGTTTGGGTGTAGCCGAGTGGGTTTGGTTCTAGCCGAGTGGGTTTGGGTTTAGCCGAGTGGGTGTGGGTCAAGCCGAGTGGGTTTGGGTCTAGCCGAGTGGGTTTGGGTCTAGCCGAGTGGGTTTGGGTCTAGCCGAGTGGGTTTGGGTCTAGCCGAGTGGGTTTGGGCCTAGCCGAGTGGGTTTGGGTCTACCGGAGTGGGTTTGGGTGTAGCGGAATGGGTTCGGGTGTAGCTGAGTGGGTGTGGGACCAGCCGAGTGGGTTTGGGTCTAGCCGAGTGGGTTTGGGTCTAGCCGAATGGGTTTGGGTCTACCCGAGTGGGTTTGGGTCTAGCCGAGTGGGTTTGCTTCTAGCCGAATGGGTTTGGGTCTAGCCGAGTGGGTTTGGGTGCAGACGAGTGGGTTTGGGTCTAGCGGAGTGGGTTTGGGTCTAGCCGAGTGGGTTTGGGTGTAGCCGAGTGGGTTTGGGTCTAGCCCAGTGGGTTTGGGTCTACCCGAGTGGGTTTGCATCTAGCCGAGTGGGTTTGGGTCTAGCGGAGTGGGTTTGGGTGTAGCCGAGTGGGTTTGGGTCTAGCCCAGTGGGTTTGGGTCTACCCGAGTGGGTTTGCATCTAGCCGAGTGGGTTTGGGTCTAGCCGAGTGGGTTTGGGTCTAGCCGAGTGGGTTTGGGTCTTGCCGAGTGGGTTTGGGGCTAGCGGAGTGGGTTTGGGTGTAGCCGAGTGGGTTTGGGTCTTGCGGAGCGGGTTTGGGTGTAGCCGAGTGGGTTTGGGTCTAGCCGAGTGGGTTTGGGTCTAGCCGACTGGGTTTGGGTATAGCCGACTGGGTTTGGCTCTAGCCGAGTGGGTTTGGGTCTAGCCAAGTGGGTTTGGGTCTAGCCGAGTGGGTTTACGTCTAGCCGAGTGGGTTTGGGTCTAGCGGAGTGGGTTTGGGTGTAGCCGAGTGGGTTTGGGTCTAGCCGAGTGGGTTTGGGTTTAGCCGAGTGGGTGTGGGTCAAGCCGAGTGGGTTTGGGTCTAGCCGAGTGGGTTTGGGTCTAGCCGAGTGGGTTTGGGTCTAGCCGAGTGGGTTTGGGTCTAGCCGAGTGGGTTTGCTTCTAGCCGAATGGGTTTGGGTCTAGCCGAGTGGGTTTGGGTGCAGACGAGTGGGTTTGGGTCTAGCGGAGTGGGTTTGGGTCTAGCTGAGTGGGTTTGGGTGTAGCCGAGTGGGTTTGGGTCTAGCCCAGTGGGTTTGGGTCTACCCGAGTGGGTTTGCTTCTAGCCGAGTTGGTTTGGGTCTAGCCAAGTGGGTTTGCGTCTAGCCGAGTGGGTTTGGGTCTTGCCGAGTGGGTTTGGGGCTAGCGGAGTGGGTTTGGGTGTAGCCGAGTGGGTTTGAGTCTAGCGGAGCGGGTTTGGGTGTAGGCGAGTGGGTTTGGGTCTAGCCGAGTGGGTTTGGGTCTAGCCGACTGGGTTTGGGTATAGCCGACTGGGTTTGGCTCTAGCCGAGTGGGTTTGGGTCTAGCCAAGTGGGTTTGGGTCTAGCCGAGTGGGTTTGGGTCTAGCGGAGTGGGTTTGGGTGTAGCCGAGTGGGTTTGGGTGTAGCCGAGTGGGTTTGGGTTTAGCCGAGTGGGTGTGGGTCAAGCCGAGTGGGTTTGTGTCTAGCCGAGTGGGTTTGGGTCTAGCCGAGTGGGTTTGGGTCTAGCCGAGTGGGTTTGGGTCTAGCCGAGTGGGTTTGGGCCTAGCCGAGTGGGTTTGGGTCTACCGGAGTGGGTTTGGGTGTAGCGGAGTGGGTTCGGGTGTAGCTGAGTGGGTGTGGGACCAGCCGAGTGGGTTTGGGTCTAGCCGAGTGGGTTTGGGTCTAGCCGAATGGGTTTGGGTCTACCCGAGTGGGTTTGGGTCTAGCCGAGTGGGTTTGCTTCTAGCCGAATGGGTTTGGGTCTAGCCGAGTGGGTTTGGGTGCAGACGAGTGGGTTTGGGTCTAGCGGAGTGGGTTTGGGTCTAGCCGAGTGGGTTTGGGTGTAGCCGAGTGGGTTTGGGTCTAGCCCAGTGGGTTTGGGTCTACCCGAGTGGGTTTGCATCTAGCCGAGTGGGTTTGGGTCTAGCGGAGTGGGTTTAGGTGTAGCCGAGTGGGTTTGGGTCTAGCCGAGTGGGTTTGGGTCTAGCCGACTGGGTTTGGGTATAGCCGACTGGGTTTGGCTCTAGCCGAGTGGGTTTGGGTCTAGCCAAGTGGGTTTGGGTCTAGCCGAGTGGGTTTACGTCTAGCCGAGTGGGTTTGGGTCTAGCGGAGTGGGTTTGGGTGTAGCCGAGTGGGTTTGGGTCTAGCCGAGTGGGTTTGGGTTTAGCCGAGTGGGTGTGGGTCAAGCCGAGTGGGTTTGGGTCTAGCCGAGTGGGTTTGGGTCTAGCCGAGTGGGTTTGGGTCTAGCCGAGTGGGTTTGGGTCTAGCCGAGTGGGTTTGCTTCTAGCCGAATGGGTTTGGGTGTAGCCGAGTGGGTTTGGGTGCAGACGAGTGGGTTTGGGTCTAGCGGAGTGGGTTTGGGTCTAGCTGAGTGGGTTTGGGTGTAGCCGAGTGGGTTTGGGTCTAGCCCAGTGGGTTTGGGTCTACCCGAGTGGGTTTGCATCTAGCCGAGTTGGTTTGGGTCTAGCCAAGTGGGTTTGCGTCTAGCCGAGTGGGTTTGGGTCTTGCCGAGTGGGTTTGGGGCTAGCGGAGTGGGTTTGGGTGTACCCGAGTGGGTTTGGGTCTAGCGGAGCGGGTTTGGGTGTAGGCGAGTGGGTTTGGGTCTAGCCGAGTGGGTTTGGGTCTAGCCGACTGGGTTTGGGTATAGCCGACTGGGTTTGGCTCTAGCCGAGTGGGTTTGGGTCTAGCCAAGTGGGTTTGGGTCTAGCCGAGTGGGTTTGGGTCTAGCGGAGTGGGTTTGGGTGTAGCCGAGTGGGTTTGGGTGTAGCCGAGTGGGTTTGGGTTTAGCCGAGTGGGTGTGGGTCAAGCCGAGTGGGTTTGTGTCTAGCCGAGTGGGTTTGGGTCTAGCCGAGTGGGTTTGGGTCTAGCCGAGTGGGTTTGGGTCTAGCCGAGTGGGTTTGGGCCTAGCCGAGTGGGTTTGGGTCTACCGGAGTGGGTTTGGGTGTAGCGGAGTGGGTTCGGGTGTAGCTGAGTGGGTGTGGGACCAGCCGAGTGGGTTTGGGTCTAGCCGAGTGGGTTTGGGTCTAGCCGAATGGGTTTGGGTCTACCCGAGTGGGTTTGGGTCTAGCCGAGTGGGTTTGCTTCTAGCCGAATGGGTTTGGGTCTAGCCGAGTGGGTTTGGGTGCAGACGAGTGGGTTTGGGTCTAGCGGAGTGGGTTTGGGTGTAGCCGAGTGGGTTTGTGTCTAGCCGAGTGGGTTTGGGTCTAGCCGAGTGGGTTTGGGTCTAGCCGAGTGGGTTTGGGTCTAGCCGAGTGGGTTTGGGTCTAGCCGAGTTGGTTTGGGTCTAGCCGAGTGGGTTTGCATCTAGCCGAGTGGGTTTGTGTCTAGCGGAGTGGGTTTGGGTCTAGCGGAGTGGGATTGGGTCTAGCCGAGTGGGTTTGGGTTCTAGCCGAGTGGGTTTGGGACTAGCCGAGTGGGTTTGGGTCTAGCTGAATGGGTTTGGGTCTAGCCGAGTGGGTTTGGGTCTAGCCGAGTGTGTTTGGGTCTAGCCGAAAGGGTTTGGGTTTAGCCGAGGGGGGTTGGGTCTAGCCGAGTGGGTTGGGTCTAGCCGAGTGGGTGTGGGTCTAGCCGAGTGGGTTTGGGTCTAGCGGATTGGGTTTGGGTCTAGCCGAGTGGGTTTGGGCCTAGCCGAGTGGGTTTGGGTCTAGCGGAGTGGGTTAGGGTCTAGTGGAGTGGGTTTGGGTGTATCCGAGTGGGTTTGGGTCTAGCCGAGTGGGTTTGGGTCTAGCCGACTGGGTTTGGGATTAGCCGAGTGGGTTTGGGTCTAGCCGAGTGGGTTTGGGTCTAGCCGAGTGGGTTTACGTCTAGCCGCGTGGGTTTGGGTCTAGCGGAGTGGGTATCGGTGTAGCCGAGTGGGTTTGGGTCTAGCCCAGTGGGTTTGGGTCTGGCCGAGTGTGTTTGTGTCTAGCCTAGTGGGTTTGGGTCTAGCCAAGTGGGTTTGGGTCTAGCGGAGTGGGTTTGTGTCTAGCGGAGTGGGTTTGGGTCTAGCGGAGTGGGTTTGGGTCTAGCCGAGTGGGTTTGGTTCTAACCGAGTGGGTTTGTGTCTAGCGGAGTGGGTTTGGGTCTAGCGGAGTGGGATTGGGTCTAGCCCAGTGGGTTTGTGTCTAGCCGAGTGGGTTTGGGACTAGCCGAGTGGGTTTGGGTCTAGCCGAGTGGGTTTGGGTCTAGCTGAATGGGTTTGTGTCTAGCCGAGTGGGTTTGGGTCTAGCCGAGTGGGTTTGGGTCTAGCCGAAAGGGTTTGGGTCTAGCCGAGTGGGTTTGGGTCTGGCCGAGTGGGTTTGGGTCTAGTCGAGTGGGTGTGGGTCTCGCCAAGTGGGTTTGGGTCTAGCCGAGTGGGTTTGGGTCTAGCCGAGTGGGTTTGGGTCTAGCCGAGTGGGTTTGGGTCTAGCCGAGTGGGTTTGGGCCTAGCCGAGTGGGTTTGGGTCCAGCGGAGTGGGTTAGGGTCTAGTGGAGCGGGTTTGGGTCCAGCGGAGTGGGTTTGGGTCTAGCCGAATGGGTTTGCGTCTACCCGAGTGCGTTTGGGTCTAGCCGAGTGGGTTTGGGTCTAGCCGAATGGGTTTGGGTCTAGCCGAGTGGGTTTGGGTGTAGCCGAGTGGGTTTGGGTCTAGCGGAGTGGGTTTGGGTGTAGCCGTGTGGGTTTGGGTCTAGCCGAGTGGGTTTGGGTCGAGCCGAGTGGGTTTGATTCTAGCCGAGTGGGTTTGGGTCTAGCCGAGTGGGTTTGGGTCTGGCCGAGTGGGTTTGGGTCTAGCCGAGTGGGTTTGGGTCTAGCCGAGTGGGTTTGGGTCTAGCCGAGTGGGTTTGGGTCTAGCCGAGTGGGTTTGGGTCTAGCCGAGTTGGTTTGGCTCCAGCCGAGTGGGTTTGGGTCTAGCCGAGTGGGTTTGGGTCTAGCCGAGTGGGTTTGGGTCTAGCCGAGTGGGTTTGGGTCTAGCCGAGTTAGTTTGGGTGTAGCCGAGTGGGTATGGGTCTAGCCGAGTGGGTTTGGGTCTGGCCGAGTTAGTTTGGTTGTTGCCAAGTGAGTTTGGGTCTAGCCGAGCAGGTTTGGGTCTAGCCGAGTGGGTTTGGGTCTAGCCGAGTTGGTTTGGGTCTAGCCGAGTGGGTTTGGGTCTAGCCGAGTGGGTTTGGGTCAAGCGGAGTTGGTATGGGTCTAGCGGAGTGTGTTTGGGTCTAGCGGAGTGGGTTTGTGTGTAGCCGAGTGGGTTTGGGTCTAGCCGAGTGGGTTTGGGTCTAGCCGAGTGGGTTTGGGTCTAGCCGAAAGGGTTTGGGTCCAGCGGAGTGGGTTTGTGTCTAGCCGAGTGGGTTTGGGACTAGCCGAGTGGGTTTGGGTCTAGCCGAGTGGGTTTGGGTCTAGCTGAATGGGTTTGTGTCTAGCCGAGTGGGTTTGGGTCTAGCCGAGTGGGTTTGGGTCTAGCCGAAAGGGTTTGGGTCTAGCCGAGTGGGTTTGGGTCTAGCCGAGTGGGTTTGGGTCTAGCCGAGTGGGTGTGGGTCTCGCCAAGTGGGTTTGGGTCTAGCCGAGTGGGTTTGGGTCTAGCCGAGTGGGTTTGGGTCTAGCCGAGTGGGTTTGGGTCTAGCCGAGTGGGTTTGGGCCTAGCCGAGTGGGTTTGGGTCCAGCGGAGTGGGTTAGGGTCTAGTGGAGTGGGTTTGGGTCCAGCGGAGTGGGTTTGGGTCTAGCCGAATGGGTTTGCGTCTACCCGAGTGCGTTTGGGTCTAGCCGAGTGGGTTTGGGTCTAGCCGAATGGGTTTGGGTCTAGCCGAGTGGGTTTGGGTGTAGCCGAGTGGGTTTGGGTCGAGCGGAGTGGGTTTGGGTGTAGCCGTGTGGGTTTGGGTCTAGCCGAGTGGGTTTGGGTCGAGCCGAGTGGGTTTGGGTCTAGCCGAGTGGGTTTGGGTCTAGCCGAGAGGGTTTGGGTCTGGCCGAGTGGGTTTGGGTCTAGCTGAGTGGGTTTGGGTCTAGCCGAGTGGGTTTGGGTCTAGCCGAGTGGGTTTGGGTCTAGCCGAGTGGGTTTGGGTCTAGCCGAGTTGGTTTGGCTCCAGCCGAGTGGGTTTGGGTCTAGCCGAGTGGGTTTGGGTCTAGCCGAGTGGGTTTGGGTCTAGCCGAGTGGGTTTGGGTCTAGCCGAGTTAGTTTGGGTGTAGCCGAGTGGGTTTGGGTCTAGCCGAGTGGGTTTGGATCTGGCCGAGTTAGTTTGGTTGTTGCCAAGTGAGTTTGGGTCTAGCCGAGCAGGTTTGGGTCTAGCCGAGTGGGTTTGGGTCTAGCCGAGTTGGTTTGGGTCTAGCCGAGTGGGTTTGGGTCTAGCCGAGTGGGTTTGGGTCAAGCGGAGTTGGTATGGGTCTAGCGGAGTGGGTTTGGGTCTAGCGGAGTGGGTTTGGGTGTAGCCGAGTGGGTTTGGGTCTAGCCGAGTGGGTTTGGGTCTACCCGAGTGGGTTTGCGTCTAGCCGAGTGGGTTTGGGTCTAGCCGAGTGGGTGTGGGTCTAGCCGAGTGGGTTTGGGTCTAGCCAAGTGGGTTTGGGTGTAGCCGAATGGGTTTGGGTCTATACGAGTGGGTTTGCGTCTAGCCGAGTGGGTTTGGGTCTAGCCGAGTGGGTTTGGGTCTAGCGGAGTGGGTTTGGGTGCAGCCGAGTGGGTTTGGGTCTAGCCCAGTGGGTTTGGGTCTACCCGAGTGGGTTTGCATCTAGCCGAGTGGGTTTGGGTCTAGCCGAGTGGGTGTGGGTCTAGCCGAGTGGGTTTGGGTCTAGCCAAGTTGGTTTGGGTCTAGCCGAGTGGGTTTGGGTCTATACGAGTGGGTTTGCCTCTAGCCGAGTGGGTTTGGGTCTAGCCGAGTGGGTTTGGGTCTAGCGGAGTGGGTTTGGGTGTAGCCGAGTGGGTTTGGGTCTAGCCCAGTGGGTTTGGGTCTACCCGAGTGGGTTTGCGTCTAGCCGAGTGGGTTTGGGTCTAGCCGAGTGGGTTTGGGTCTAGCCGAGTGGGTTTGGGTCTTGCCGAGTGGGTTTGGGGCTAGCGGAGTGGGTTTGGGTGTAGCCGAGTGGGTTTGGGTCTAGCGGAGCGGGTTTGGGTGTAGCCGAGTGGGTTTGGGTCTAGCCGAGTGGGCTTGGGTATAGCCGACTGGGTTTGGCTCTAGCCGAGTGGGTTTGGGTCTAGCCAAGTGGGTTTGGGTCTAGCCGAGTGGGTTTACGTCTAGCCGAGTGGGTTTGGGTCTAGCGGAGTGGGTTTGGGTGTAGCCGAGTGGGTTTGGGTCTAGCCGAGTGGGTTTGGGTTTAGCCGAGTGGGTGTGGGTCAAGCCGAGTGGGTTTGGGTCTAGCCGAGTGGGTTTGGGTCTAGTCGAGTGGGTTTGGGTCTAGCCGAGTGGGTTTGGGTCTAGCCGAGTGGGTTTGGGCCTAGCCGAGTGGGTTTGGGTGTAGCTGAGTGGGTTTGGGTGTAGCGGAGTGGGTTTGGGTGTAGCTGAGTGGGTGTGGGACCAGCCGAGTGGGTTTGGGTCTAGCCGAGTGGGTTTGGGTCTAGCCGAATGGGTTTGGGTCTACCCGAGTGGGTTTGGGTCTAGCCGAGTGGGTTTGGGTCTAGCCGAGTTGGTTTGGGTCTAGCCGAGTGGGTTTGCGTCTAGCCGAGTGGGTTTGTGTCTAGCGGAGTGGGTTTGGGTCTAGCGGAGTGGGATTGGGTCTAGCCGAGTGGGTTTGGGTTCTAGCCGAGTGGGTTTGGGACTAGCCGAGTGGGTTTGGGTCTAGCTGAATGGGTTTGGGTCTAGCCGAGTGGGTTTGGGTCTAGCCGAGTGTGTTTGGGTCTAGCCGAAAGGGTTTGGGTTTAGCCGAGGGGGTTTGGGTCTAGCCGAGTGGGTTGGGTCTAGCCGAGTGGGTGTGGGTCTAGCCGAGTGGGTTTGGGTCTAGCGGAGTGGGTTTGGGTCTAGCCGAGTGGGTTTGGGTCTAGCCGAGTGGGTTTGGGCCTAGCCGAGTGGGTTTGGGTCTAGCGGAGTGGGTTAGGGTCTAGTGGAGTGGGTTTGGGTTTAGCCGAGTGGGTTTGGGTCTAGCCGAATGGGTTTGGGTCTACCCGAGTGCGTTTGGGTCTCGCCGAGTGGGTTTGGGTCTAGCCGAATGGGTTTGGGTCTTGCCGAGTGGGTTTGGGTGTAGCCGAGTGGGTTTGGGTCTAGCAGAGTGGGTTTGGGTGTAGCCGAGTGGGTTTGGGTCTAGCCGAGTGGGTTTGGGTCTAGCCGAGTGGGCTTGGGTCTAGCCGAGTGGGTTTGGGTCTAGCTGAGTGGGTTTGGGTCTAGCCGAGTGGGTTTGGGTCTAGCCGATTGTGTTTGCGTCTGGCCGAGTGGGTTTGGGTCTAGCCGAGTGGGTTTGGGTATAGCCGACTGGGTTTGGGTGTAGCCGAGTGGGTTTGGGTCTAGCCGAGTGGGTTTGGGTCAAGCGGAGTTGGTATGGGTCTAGCGGAGTGGGTTTGGGTCTAGCGGAGTGGGTTTGGGTCTAGCCAAGTGGGTTTTGGTCTAGCCGCGTGGGTTTGGGTCTATCCGAGTGGGTTTGCGTCTAGCCGAGTGGGTTTGCGTCTAGCCGAGTGGGTTTGGGTCTAGCCGAGTGGGTTTGGGTCTAGCCGATTGGGTTTGGGTCTATCCATGTGGGTTTGGGTCTAGCCGAGTGGGTTAGGGTCTAGCGGAGTGGGATTGGGTGTAGCCGCGTGGGTTTGGGTGTAGCCGAGTGGGTTTGGGTCTAGCCGAGTGGGTTTGCGTCTAGCCGAGTGGGTTTGGGTCTAGCCGAGTGGGTTTGGGTCTAGCGGAGTGGGTTTGGGTGTAGCCGAGTGGGTTTGGGTCTAGCCGAGTGGGTTTGGGTCTAGCCGAGTGGGTTTGGGTATAGCCGAGTGGGTTTGGGTGTAGACGAGTGGGTTTGGGTCTAGCCGAGTGGGTTTTGGTCTAGCCGAGTGGGTTTGGGTATAGCCGACTGGGTTTGGGTGTAGCCGAGTGGGTTTGGGTCTAGCCGAGTGGGTTTGGGTCTAGCCGAGTGGCTTTGGGTCTAGCGGAGTGGGTTTGGGTCTAGTCGAGTTGGTTTGGGTCTAGCCGAGTGGGTTTGGGTCTAGCCGAGTGGGTTTGGGTCTAGCCGAGTGGGTTTGTGTCTAGCCGAGTGGGTTTGGGTCTAGCCGAGTTTGTTTGGGTCTAGCCGAGTGGGTTTGGGTCAAGCGGAGTTGGTATGGGTCTAGCGGAGTGGGTTTGGGTCTAGCCGACTGGGTTTGGGCCTAGCCGAGTGGGTTTGGGTCTACCGGAGTGGGTTTGGGTGTAGCCGAGTGGGTTTGGGTGTAGCTGAGTGGGTGTGGGACCAGCCGAGTGGGTTTGGGTCTAGCCGAGTGGGTTTGGGTCTAGCCGAATGGGTTTGGGTCTACCCGAGTGGGTTTGGGTCTAGCCGAGTGGGTTTGGGTCTAGCCGAGTGGGTTTGGGTATAGCCGAGTGGGTTTGGGTGTAGACGAGTGGGTTTGGGTCTAGCCGAGTGGGTTTTGGTCTAGCCGAGTGGGTTTGGGTATAGCCGACTGGGTTTGGGTGTAGCCGAGTGGGTTTGGGTCTAGCCGAGTGGGTTTGGGTCTAGCCGAGTGGCTTTGGGTCTAGCGGAGTGGGTTTGGGTCTAGTCGAGTTGGTTTGGGTCTAGCCGAGTGGGTTTGGGTCTAGCCGAGTGGGTTTGGGTCTAGCCGAGTGGGTTTGTGTCTAGCCGAGTGGGTTTGGGTCTAGCCGAGTTTGTTTGGGTCTAGCCGAGTGGGTTTGGGTCAAGCGGAGTTGGTATGGGTCTAGCGGAGTGGGTTTGGGTCTAGCCGTCTGGGTTTGGGCCTAGCCGAGTGGGTTTGGGTCTACCGGAGTGGGTTTGGGTGTAGCCGAGTGGGTTTGGGTGTAGCTGAGTGGGTGTGGGACCAGCCGAGTGGGTTTGGGTCTAGCCGAGTGGGTTTGGGTCTAGCCGAATGGGTTTGGGTCTACCCGAGTGGGTTTGGGTCTAGCCGAGTGGGTTTGCTTCTAGCCGAATGGGTTTGGGTCTAGCCGAGTGGGTTTGGGTGCAGACGAGTGGGTTTGGGTCTAGCGGAGTGGGTTTGGGTGTAGCGGAGTGGGTTTGGGTCTAGCCGAGTGGGTTTGGGTCTAGCCGAGTGGGTTTGGGTCTAGCCGAGTGGGTTTGCGTCTAGCCGAGTGGGTTTGGGTCTAGCCGAGTTGGTTTGGGTCTAGCCGAGTGGGTTTGCGTCTAGCCGAGTGGGTTTGTGTCTAGCGGAGTGGGTTTGGGTCTAGCGCAGTGGGATTGGGTCTAGCCGAGTGGGTTTGGGTCTAGCCGAGTGGGTTTGGGACTTGCCGAGTGGGTTTGGGTCTAGCCGAGCAGGTTTGGGTCTAGCCGAGTGGGTTTGGGTCTAGCCGATTTGGTTTGGGTCTAGCCAAGTGGGTTTGGGTCTAGCCGAGTGGGTTTGGGTCAAGCGGAGTTGGTATGGGTCTAGCGGAGTGGGTTTGGGTCTAGCGGAGTGGGTTTGGGTGTAGCCGAGTGGGTTTGGGTGTAGCCGAGTGGGTTTGGGTCTACCCGTGTGGGTTTGCGTCTAGCCGAGTGGGTTTGGGTCTAGCCGAGTGGGTTTGGGTCTAGCCGACTGGGTTTGGGTCTGGCCGATTGGGTTTGGGTCTAGCCGAGTGGGTTTGGGTCTAGCCGAGTGGGTTTACGTCTAGCCGAGTGGGTTTGGGTCTAGCGGAGTGGGTTTGGGTCTACCCGAGTGGGTTTGCATCTAGCCGAGTGGGTTTGGGTCTAGCCGAGTGGGTGTGGGTCTAGCCGAGTGGGTTTGGGTCTAGCCGATTGGGTTTGGGTCTAGCTGAGTGGGTTTGGGTCTGGCCGAGTGGGTTTGGGTCTAGCGGAGTGGGTTTGGGTGTAGCCGAGTGGGTTTGGGTCTAGCCGAGTGGGTTTGGGTCTAGCCGAGTGGGTTTGGGTCTAGCCGAGTGGGTTTGGGTCTAGCCGAGTGGGTTTGGGTCTTGCCGAGTGGGTTTGGGGCTAGCGGAGTGGGTTTGGGTGTAGCCGATTGGATTTGGGTCTAGCGGAGCGGGTTTGGGTGTAGCCGAGTGGGTTTGGGTCTAGCCGAGTGGGTTTGGGTATAGCCGACTGGGTTTGGCTCTAGCCGAGTGGGTTTGGGTCTAGCCGAGTGGGTTTGGGTCTAGCCGAGTGGGTTTACATCTAGCCGAGTGTGTTTGGGTCTAGCGGAGTGGGTTTGGGTGTAGCCGAGTGGGTTTGGGTCTAGCCGAGTGGGTTTGGGTCTAGCCGACTGGGTTTGGGTCTAGACGAGTGGGTTTGGGTCTAGCCGAGTGGGTTTGGGTGTAGCCGAGTGGGTTTGTGTCTAGCCGAGTGGGTTTGGGTCTAGCCGAGTGGGTTTGGGTCTAACCGAGTGGGTTTGGGTGTAGCCGAGTGGGTTTGGGTCTAGCCGAGTGGCTTTGGGTGTAGCCGAGTGGGTTTGGGTCTAGCCGAGTGGGTTTGGGTCTAGCGGAGTGGGTTTGGGTGTAGCCGAGTGGGTTTGGGTCTAGCCGAGTGGGTTTGGGTATAGCGGAGTTGGTATGGGTCTAGCGGAGTGGGTTTGGGTCTAGCGGAGTGGGTTTGGGTCTAGCCAAGTGGGTTTTGGTCTAGCCGCGTGGGTTTGGGTCTATCCGAGTGGGTTTGCGTCTATCCGAGTGGGTTTGCGTCTAGCCGAGTGGGTTTGGGTCTAGCCGAGTGGGTTTGGGTCTAGCCGATTGGGTTTGGGTCTATCCATGTGGGTTTGGGTCTAGCCGAGTGGGTTAGGGTCTAGCGGAGTGGGATTGGGTGTAGCCGCGTGGGTTTGGGTGTAGCCGAGTGGGTTTGGGTCTAGCCGAGTGGGTTTGGGTCTAGCCGAGTGGGTTTGGGTCTATCCGAGTGGGTTTGGGTCTAGCGGAGTGGGTTTGGGTGTAGCCGAGTGGGTTTGGGTCTAGCCGAGTGGGTTTGGGTCTAGCCGAGTGGGTTTGGGTGTAGCCGAGTGGGTTTGGGTGTAGCCGAGTGGGTTTGGGTCTAGCCGAGTGGGTTTGGGTGTAGCCGAGTGGGTTTGGGTCTAGCCGAGTGGGTTTGGGTCTAGCGGAGTGGGTTTGGGTGTAGCCGAGTGGGTTTGGGTCTAGCCGAGTGGGTTTGGGTATAGCCGACTGGGTTTGGGTGTAGCCGAGTGGGTTTGGGTCTAGCCGAGTGGGATTGGGTCTAGCCGAGTGGCTTTGAGTCTAGCTGAGTGGGTTTGGGTCTGGTCGAGTTGGTTTGGGTCTAGCCGAGTGGGTTTGGGTCCAGCCGAGTGGGTTTGGGTCCAGCCGAGTGGGTTTGGGTCTAGCCGAGTGGGTTTGGGTCTAGCCGAGTTTGTTTGTGTCTAGCCGATTGGGTTTGGGTCAAGCGGAGTTGGTATGGGTCTAGCGGAGTGGGTTTGCGTCTAGCCGAGTGGGTTTGCGTCTATCCGAGTGGGTTTGGGTCTATCCATGTGAGTTTGGGTCTAGCCGAGTGGGTTTGGGTATAGCGGAGTTGGTATGGGTCTAGCGGAGTGGGTTTGGGTCTAGCGGAGTGGGTTTGGGTCTAGCCAAGTGGGTTTTGGTCTAGCCGCGTGGGTTTGGGTCTATCCGAGTGGGTTTGCGTCTATCCGAGTGGGTTTGCGTCTAGCCGAGTGGGTTTGGGTCTAGCCGAGTGGGTTTGGGTCTAGCCAATTGGGTTTGGGTCTATCCATGTGGGTTTGGGTCTAGCCGAGTGGGTTAGGGTCTAGTGTAGTGGGATTGGGTGTAGCCGCGTGGGTTTGGGTGTAGCCGAGTGGGTTTGGGTCTAGCCGAGTGGGTTTGGGTCTAGCCGAGTGGGTTTGGGTCTAGCCGAGTGGGTTTGGGTCTAGCGGAGTGGGTTTGGGTGTAGCCGAGTGGGTTTGGGTCTAGCCGAGTGGGTTTGGGTCTAGCCGAGTGGGTTTGGGTCTAGCCGAGTGGGTTTGGGTGTAGCCGAGTGGGTTTGGGTCTAGCCGAGTGGGTTTGGGTGTAGCCGAGTGGGTTTGGGTCTAGCCGAGTGGGTTTGGGTCTAGCGGAGTGGGTTTGGGTGTAGCCGAGTGGGTTTGGGTCTAGCCGAGTGGGTTTGGGTATAGCCGACTGGGTTTGGGTGTAGCCGAGTGGGTTCGGGTCTAGCCGAGTGGGTTCGGGTCTAGCCGAGTGGGTTTGGGTCTAGCCGAGTGGCTTTGGGTCTGGCTGAGTGGGTTTGGGTCTGGTCGAGTTGGTTTGGGTCTAGCCGAGTGGGTTTGGGTCCAGCCGAGTGGGTTTGGGTCCAGCCGAGTGGGTTTGGGTCTAGCCGAGTGGGTTTGGGTCTAGCCGAGTTTGTTTGTGTCTAGCCGATTGGGTTTGGGTCAAGCGGAGTTGGTATGGGTCTAGCGGAGTGGGTTTGAGTCTAGCGGAGTGGGTTTGGGTCTAGCCAAGTGGGTTTTGGTCTAGCCGAGTGGGTTTGGGTCTATCCGAGTGGGTTTGCGTCTAGCCGAGTGGGTTTGCGTCTATCCGAGTGGGTTTGGGTCTATCCATGTGAGTTTGGGTCTAGCCGAGTGGGTTAGGGTCTAGCGGAGTGGGTTTGCGTGTAGCCGCTTGGGTTTGGGTGTCGCCGAGTGGGTTTGGGTCCAGCCGAGTGGGTTTGGGTCTAGCCGAGTGGGTTTGGGTCTAGCCGAGTGGGTTTGGGTCTAGCGGAGTGGGTTTGGGTGTAGCCGAGTGGGTTTGGGTCTAGCCGAGTGGGTTTGGATCTAGCCGACTGGGTTTGGGTCTAGCCGAGTGGGTTTGGGTCTAGCCGAGTGGGTTTGGGTCTAGCCGAGTGGGTTTGGGTCTAGCCGAGTGGGTTTGGGTCTAGCGGAGTGGGTTTGGTTGTAGCCAAGTGGGTTTGGGTCTAGCGGAGTGGGTTTGGGTGTAGCCGAGTGGGTTTGGGTCTAGCCGAGTGGGTTTGGGTCTAGCCGACTGGGTTTGGGTCTGGACGAGTGGGTTTGGGTCTAGCCGAGTGGGTTTGGGTCTAGTCGAGTGGGTTTGGGTCTAGCCGAGTGGGTTTGGGTCTAGCCTAGTGGATTTGGGTCTAGCCAAGTGGGTTTCGGTCCAGCGGAGTGGGTTTGGGTCTAGCGCAGTGGGTTTGGGTCTAGCGGAGTGGGTTTGGGTCTAGCTGAGTGGGTTTGGGTGTAACCGAGTGGGTTTGTGTCTAGCGGAGTGTGTTTGGGTCTAGCGGAGTGGGATTGGGTCTAGCCGAGTGGGTTTGGGTCTAGCCGAGTGGGTTTGGGACTAGCCAAGTGGGTTTGCGTCTAGCCGAGTGGGTTTGGGTCTAGCCGAGTGGGTTTGGGTCTAGCCGAGTGGGTTTCGGTCTAGCCGATTGGGTTTGGGTCTATCCATGTGGGTTTGGGTCTAGCCGAGTGTGTTAGGGTCTAGCGGAGTGGGTTTGGGTGTAGCCGCGTGGGTTTGGGTGTAGCCGAGAGGGTTTGGGTCTAGCCGAGTGGGTTTGGGTCTAGCCGAGTGGGTTTGGGTCTGGCCCAGTGTGTTTGGGTCTAGCGGAGTGGGTTTGGGTGTAGCCGAGTGGGTTTGGGTCTAGCCGAGTGGGTTTGGGTCTAGCCAACTGGTTTTGGGTCTAGACGAGTGGGTTTGGGTCTAGCCGAGTGGGTTTGGGTGTAGCCGAGTGGGTTTGGGTCTAGCCGAGTGGGTTTGGGTCTAGCGGAGTGGGTTTGGTTGTAGCCGAGTGGGTTTGGGTCTAGCGGAGTGGGTTTGGGTCTAGCCGAGTGGGTTTGGGTCTAGCCGAGTGGGTTTGGGTCTAGCCGACTGGGTTTGGGTCTGGCCGATTGGGTTTGGGTCTAGCCGAGTGGGTTTGGGTCTAGCCGAGTGGGTTTACGTCTAGCCGAGTGGGTTTGGGTCTAGCGGAGTGGGTTTGGGTGTAGCCGAGTGGGTTTGGGTGTAGCCGAGTGGGTTTGGGTCTGGACGAGTGGGTTTGGGTCTTGCCGAGTGGGTTTGGGTCTGGCCCAGTGTGTTTGGGTCTAGCGGAGTGGGTTTGGGTGTAGCCGAGTGGGTTTGGGTCTAGCCGAGTGGGTTTGGGTGTACCCGAGTGGGTTTGGGTCTAGCCGAGTGGGTTTGCTTCTGGCCGAATGGGTTTGGGTCTAGCCGAGTGGGTTTGGGTGCAGACGAGTGGGTTTGGGTCTAGCGGAGTGGGTTTGGGTGTAGCCGAGTGGGTTTGGGTCTAGCCGAGTGGGTTTGTGTCTAGCCGAGTGGGTTTGGGTCTAGCCGAGTGGGTTTGGGTCTAGCCGAGTGGGTTTGGGTCTAGCCGAGTTGGTTTGGGTCTAGCTGAATGGGTTTGGGTCTAGCCGAGTGGGTTTGGGTCTAGCCGAGTGTGTTTGGGTCTAGCCGAAAGGGTTTGGGTCTAGCCGAGTGGGTTTGGGTCTAGCCGAGTGGGTTTGGGTCAAGCCGAGTGGGTTTGGGTCTAGCGAGTGGGTTTGGGTCTAGCCGACTGGGTTTGGGCCTAGCCGCGTGGGTTTGGGTCTTGCGGAGTGGGTTTGGGTCTGGGGGAGTGGGTTTGGGTGTATCCTAGTGGATTTGGGTCTAGCCGAGTGGGTTTGGGTCTAGCCGACTGGGTTTGGGATTAGCCGAGTGGGTTTGGGTCTAGCCGAGTGGGTTTGGGTCTAGCCGAGTGGGTTTACGTCTAGCCGCGTGGGTTTGGGTCTAGCGGAGTGGGTATCGGTGTAGCCGAGTGGGTTTGGGTCTAGCCCAGTGGGTTTGGGTCTGGCCGAGTGTGCTTGTGTCTAGCCTAGTGGGTTTGGGTCTAGCCAAGTGGGTTTGGGTCTAGCGGAGTGGGTTTGTGTCTAGCGGAGTGGGTTTGGGTCTAGCGGAGTGGGTTTGGGTCTAGCCGAGTGGGTTTGGTTCTAACCGAGTGGGTTTGTTTCTAGCGGAGTGGGTTTGGGTCTAGCGGAGTGGGATTGGGTCTAGCCAAGTGGGTTTGTGTCTAGCCGAGTGGGTTTGGGACTAGCCGAGTGGGTTTGGGTCTAGCCGAGTGGGTTTGGGTCTAGCTGAATGGGTTTGTGTCTAGCCGAGTGGGTTTGGGTCTAGCCGAGTGGGTTTGGGTCTAGCCGAAAGGGTTTGGGTCTAGCCGAGTGGGTTTGGGTCTAGCCGAGTGGATTTGGGTCTAGCCGAGTGGGTGTGGGTCTCGCCAAGTGGGTTTGGGTCTAGCCGAGTGGGTTTGGGTCTAGCCGAGTGGGTTTGGGTCTAGCCGAGTGGGTTTGGGTCTAGCCGAGTGGGTTTGGGCCTAGCCGAGTGGGTTTGGGTCCAGCGGAGTGGGTTAGGGTCTAGTGGAGTGGGTTTGGGTCCAGCGGAGTGGGTTTGGGTCTAGCCGAATGGGTTTGCGTCTACCCGAGTGCGTTTGGGTCTAGCCGAGTGGGTTTGGGTCTAGCCGAATGGGTTTGGGTCTAGCCGAGTGGGTTTGGGTGTAGCCGAGTGGGTTTGGGTCTAGCGGAGTGGGTTTGGGTGTAGCCGTGTGGGTTTGGGTCTAGCCGAGTGGGTTTGGGTCGAGCCGAGTGGGTTTGGGTCTAGCCGAGTGGGTTTGGGTCTAGCCGAGTGGGTTTGGGTCTGGCCGAGTGGGTTTGGGTCTAGCCGAGTGGGTTTGGGTCTAGCCGAGTGGGTTTGGGTCTAGCCGAGTGGGTTTGGGTCTAGCCGAGTGGGTTTGGGTCTAGCCGAGTTGGTTTGGCTCCAGCCGAGTGGGTTTGGGTCTAGCCGAGTGGGTTTGGGTCTAGCCGAGTGGGTTTGGGTCTAGCCGAGTGGGTTTGGGTCTAGCCGAGTTAGTTTGGGTGTAGCCGAGTGGGTTTGGGTCTAGCCGAGTGGGTTTGGGTCTGGCCGAGTTAGTTTGGGTGTTGCCAAGTGAGTTTGGGTCTAGCCGAGCAGGTTTGGGTCTAGCCGAGTGGGTTTGGGTCTAGCCGAGTTGGTTTGGGTCTAGCCGAGTGGGTTTGGGTCTAGCCGAGTGGGTTTGGGTCAAACGGAGTTGGTATGGGTCTAGCGGAGTGGGTTTGGGTCTAGCGGAGTGGGTTTGGGTGTAGCCGAGTGGGTTTGGGTCTAGCCGAGTGGGTTTGGGTCTACCCGAGTGGGTTTGCGTCTAGCCGAGTGGGTTTGGGTCTAGCCGAGTGGGTGTGGGTCTAGCCGAGTGGGTTTGGGTCTAGCCAAGTGGGTTTGGGTGTAGCCGAATGGGTTTGGGTCTATACGAGTGGGTTTGCGTCTAGCCGAGTGGGTTTGGGTCTAGCCGAGTGGGTTTGGGTCTAGCGGAGTGGGTTTGGGTGCAGCCGAGTGGGTTTGGGTCTAGCCCAGTGGGTTTGGGTCTACCCGAGTGGGTTTGCATCTAGCCGAGTGGGTTTGGGTCTAGCCGAGTGGGTGTGGGTCTAGCCGAGTGGGTTTGGGTCTAGCCAAGTTGGTTTGGGTCTAGCCGAGTGGGTTTGGGTCTATACGAGTGGGTTTGCCTCTAGCCGAGTGGGTTTGGGTCTAGCCGAGTGGGTTTGGGTCTAGCGGAGTGGGTTTGGGTGTAGCCGAGTGGGTTTGGGTCTAGCCCAGTGGGTTTGGGTCTACCCGAGTGGGTTTGCATCTAGCCGAGTGGGTTTGGGTCTAGCCGAGTGGGTTTGGGTCTAGCCGAGTGGGTTTGGGTCTTGCCGAGTGGGTTTGGGGCTAGCGGAGTTGGTTTGGGTGTAGCCGAGTGGGTTTGGGTCTAGCGGAGCGGGTTTGGGTGTAGCCGAGTGGGCTTGGGTCTAGCCGAGTGGGTTTGGGTCTAGCCGACTGGGTTTGGGTATAGCCGACTGGGTTTGGCTCTAGCCGAGTGGGTTTGGGTCTAGCCAAGTGGGTTTGGGTCTAGCCGAGTGGGTTTACGTCTAGCCGAGTGGGTTTGGGTCTAGCGGAGTGGGTTTGGGTGTAGCCGAGTGGGTTTGGGTCTAGCCGAGTGGGTTTGGGTTTAGCCGAGTGGGTGTGGGTCAAGCCGAGTGGGTTTGGGTCTAGCCGAGTGGGTTTGGGTCTAGCCGAGTGGGTTTGGGTCTAGCCGAGTGGGTTTGGGTCTAGCCGAGTGGGTTTGGGCCTAGCCGAGTGGGTTTGGGTCTACCGGAGTGGGTTTGGGTGTAGCGGAATGGGTTCGGGTGTAGCTGAGTGGGTGTGGGACCAGCCGAGTGGGTTTGGGTCTAGCCGAGTGGGTTTGGGTCTAGCCGAATGGGTTTGGGTCTACCCGAGTGGGTTTGGGTCTAGCCGAGTGGGTTTGCTTCTAGCCGAATGGGTTTGGGTCTAGCCGAGTGGGTTTGGGTGCAGACGAGTGGGTTTGGGTCTAGCGGAGTGGGTTTGGGTCTAGCCGAGTGGGTTTGGGTGTAGCCGAGTGGGTTTGGGTCTAGCCCAGTGGGTTTGGGTCTACCCGAGTGGGTTTGCATCTAGCCGAGTGGGTTTGGGTCTAGCGGAGTGGGTTTGGGTGTAGCCGAGTGGGTTTGGGTCTAGCCCAGTGGGTTTGGGTCTACCCGAGTGGGTTTGCATCTAGCCGAGTGGGTTTGGGTCTAGCCGAGTGGGTTTGGGTCTAGCCGAGTGGGTTTGGGTCTTGCCGAGTGGGTTTGGGGCTAGCGGAGTGGGTTTGGGTGTAGCCGAGTGGGTTTGGGTCTAGCGGAGCGGGTTTGGGTGTAGCCGAGTGGGTTTGGGTCTAGCCGAGTGGGTTTGGGTCTAGCCGACTGGGTTTGGGTATAGCCGACTGGGTTTGGCTCTAGCCGAGTGGGTTTGGGTCTAGCCAAGTGGGTTTGGGTCTAGCCGAGTGGGTTTACGTCTAGCCGAGTGGGTTTGGGTCTAGCGGAGTGGGTTTGGGTGTAGCCGAGTGGGTTTGGGTCTAGCCGAGTGGGTTTGGGTTTAGCCGAGTGGGTGTGGGTCAAGCCGAGTGGGTTTGGGTCTAGCCGAGTGGGTTTGGGTCTAGCCGAGTGGGTTTGGGTCTAGCCGAGTGGGTTTGGGTCTAGCCGAGTGGGTTTGCTTCTAGCCGAATGGGTTTGGGTCTAGCCGAGTGGGTTTGGGTGCAGACGAGTGGGTTTGGGTCTAGCGGAGTGGGTTTGGGTCTAGCTGAGTGGGTTTGGGTGTAGCCGAGTGGGTTTGGGTCTAGCCGAGTTTGTTTGTGTCTAGCCGATTGGGTTTGGGTCAAGCGGAGTTGGTATGGGTCTAGCGGAGTGGGTTTGCGTCTAGCCGAGTGGGTTTGCGTCTATCCGAGTGGGTTTGGGTCTATCCATGTGAGTTTGGGTCTAGCCGAGTGGGTTTGGGTATAGCGGAGTTGGTATGGGTCTAGCGGAGTGGGTTTGGGTCTAGCGGAGTGGGTTTGGGTCTAGCCAAGTGGGTTTTGGTCTAGCCGCGTGGGTTTGGGTCTATCCGAGTGGGTTTGCGTCTATCCGAGTGGGTTTGCGTCTAGCCGAGTGGGTTTGGGTCTAGCCGAGTGGGTTTGGGTCTAGCCAATTGGGTTTGGGTCTATCCATGTGGGTTTGGGTCTAGCCGAGTGGGTTAGGGTCTAGCGGAGTGGGATTGGGTGTAGCCGCGTGGGTTTGGGTGTAGCCGAGTGGGTTTGGGTCTAGCCGAGTGGGTTTGGGTCTAGCCGAGTGGGTTTGGGTCTAGCCGAGTGGGTTTGGGTCTAGCGGAGTGGGTTTGGGTGTAGCCGAGTGGGTTTGGGTCTAGCCGAGTGGGTTTGGGTCTAGCCGAGTGGGTTTGGGTCTAGCCGAGTGGGTTTGGGTGTAGCCGAGTGGGTTTGGGTCTAGCCGAGTGGGTTTGGGTGTAGCCGAGTGGGTTTGGGTCTAGCCGAGTGGGTTTGGGTCTAGCGGAGTGGGTTTGGGTGTAGCCGAGTGGGTTTGGGTCTAGCCGAGTGGGTTTGGGTATAGCCGACTGGGTTTGGGTGTAGCCGAGTGGGTTTGGGTCTAGCCGAGTGGGTTTGGGTCTAGCCGAGTGGCTTTGGGTCTAGCTGAGTGGGTTTGGGTCTGGTCGAGTTGGTTTGGGTCTAGCCGAGTGGGTTTGGGTCCAGCCGAGTGGGTTTGGGTCCAGCCGAGTGGGTTTGGGTCTAGCCGAGTGGGTTTGGGTCTAGCCGAGTTTGTTTGTGTCTAGCCGATTGGGTTTGGGTCAAGCGGAGTTGGTATGGGTCTAGCGGAGTGGGTTTGAGTCTAGCGGAGTGGGTTTGGGTCTAGCCAAGTGGGTTTTGGTCTAGCCGAGTGGGTTTGGGTCTATCCGAGTGGGTTTGCGTCTAGCCGAGTGGGTTTGCGTCTATCCGAGTGGGTTTGGGTCTATCCATGTGAGTTTGGGTCTAGCCGAGTGGGTTAGGGTCTAGCGGAGTGGGTTTGCGTGTAGCCGCTTGGGTTTGGGTGTCGCCGAGTGGGTTTGGGTCCAGCCGAGTGGGTTTGGGTCTAGCCGAGTGGGTTTGGGTCTAGCCGAGTGGGTTTGGGTCTAGCGGAGTGGGTTTGGGTGTAGCCGAGTGGGTTTGGGTCTAGCCGAGTGGGTTTGGATCTAGCCGACTGGGTTTGGGTCTAGCCGAGTGGGTTTGGGTCTAGCCGAGTGGGTTTGGGTCTAGCCGAGTGGGTTTGGGTCTAGCCGAGTGGGTTTGGGTCTAGCGGAGTGGGTTTGGTTGTAGCCGAGTGGGTTTGGGTCTAGCGGAGTGGGTTTGGGTGTAGCCGAGTGGGTTTGGGTCTAGCCGAGTGGGTTTGGGTCTAGCCGACTGGGTTTGGGTCTGGACGAGTGGGTTTGGGTCTAGCCGAGTGGGTTTGGGTCTAGTCGAGTGGGTTTGGGTCTAGCCGAGTGGGTTTGGGTCTAGCCTAGTGGATTTGGGTCTAGCCAAGTGGGTTTCGGTCCAGCGGAGTGGGTTTGGGTCTAGCGCAGTGGGTTTGGGTCTAGCGGAGTGGGTTTGGGTCTAGCTGAGTGGGTTTGGGTGTAACCGAGTGGGTTTGTGTCTAGCGGAGTGGGTTTGGGTCTAGCGGAGTGGGATTGGGTCTAGCCGAGTGGGTTTGGGTCTAGCCGAGTGGGTTTGGGACTAGCCAAGTGGGTTTGCGTCTAGCCGAGTGGGTTTGGGTCTAGCCGAGTGGGTTTGGGTCTAGCCGAGTGGGTTTCAGTCTAGCCGATTGGGTTTGGGTCTATCCATGTGGGATTGGGTCTAGCCGAGTGTGTTAGGGTCTAGCGGAGTGGGTTTGGGTGTAGCCGCGTGGGTTTGGGTGTAGCCGAGAGGGTTTGGGTCTAGCCGAGTGGGTTTGGGTCTAGCCGAGTGGGTTTGGGTCTGGCCCAGTGTGTTTGGGTCTAGCGGAGTGGGTTTGGGTGTAGCCGAGTGGGTTTGGGTCTAGCCGAGTGGGTTTGGGTCTAGCCGACTGGTTTTGGGTCTAGACGAGTGGGTTTGGGTCTAGCCGAGTGGGTTTGGGTGTAGCCGAGTGGGTTTGGGTCTAGCCGAGTGGGTTTGGGTCTAGCGGAGTGGGTTTGGTTGTAGCCGAGTGGGTTTGGGTCTAGCGGAGTGGGTTTGGGTCTAGCCGAGTGGGTTTGGGTCTAGCCGAGTGGGTTTGGGTCTAGCCGACTGGGTTTGGGTCTGGCCGATTGGGTTTGGGTCTAGCCGAGTGGGTTTGGGTCTAGCCGAGTGGGTTTACGTCTAGCCGAGTGGGTTTGGGTCTAGCGGAGTGGGTTTGGGTGTAGCCGAGTGGGTTTGGGTGTAGCCGAGTGGGTTTGGGTCTGGACGAGTGGGTTTGGGTCTTGCCGAGTGGGGTTGGGTCTGGCCCAGTGTGTTTGGGTCTAGCGGAGTGGGTTTGGGTGTAGCCGAGTGGGTTTGGGTCTAGCCGAGTGGGTTTGGGTGTACCCGAGTGGGTTTGGGTCTAGCCGAGTGGGTTTGCTTCTGGCCGAATGGGTTTGGGTCTAGCCGAGTGGGTTTGGGTGCAGACGAGTGGGTTTGGGTCTAGCGGAGTGGGTTTGGGTGTAGCCGAGTGGGTTTGGGTCTAGCCGAGTGGGTTTGTGTCTAGCCGAGTGGGTTTGGGTCTAGCCGAGTGGGTTTGGGTCTAGCCGAGTGGGTTTGGGTCTAGCCGAGTTGGTTTGGGTCTAGCTGAATGGGTTTGGGTCTAGCCGAGTGGGTTTGGGTCTAGCCGAGTGTGTTTGGGTCTAGCCGAAAGGGTTTGGGTCTAGCCGAGTGGGTTTGGGTCTAGCCGAGTGGGTTTGGGTCAAGCCGAGTGGGTTTGGGTCTAGCGAGTGGGTTTGGGTCTAGCCGACTGGGTTTGGGCCTAGCCGCGTGGGTTTGGGTCTTGCGGAGTGGGTTTGGGTCTGGGGGAGTGGGTTTGGGTGTATCCTAGTGGGTTTGGGTCTAGCCGAGTGGGTTTGGGTCTAGCCGACTGGGTTTGGGATTAGCCGAGTGGGTTTGGGTCTAGCCGAGTGGGTTTGGGTCTAGCCGAGTGGGTTTACGTCTAGCCGCGTGGGTTTGGGTCTAGCGGAGTGGGTATCGGTGTAGCCGAGTGGGTTTGGGTCTAGCCCAGTGGGTTTGGGTCTAGCCAAGTGGGTTTGGGTCTAGCGGAGTGGGTTTGTGTCTAGCGGAGTGGGTTTGGGTCTAGCGGAGTGGGTTTGGGTCTAGCCGAGTGGGTTTGGTTCTAACCGAGTGGGTTTGTTTCTAGCGGAGTGGGTTTGGGTCTAGCGGAGTGGGATTGGGTCTAGCCAAGTGGGTTTGTGTCTAGCCGAGTGGGTTTGGGACTAGCCGAGTGGGTTTGGGTCTAGCCGAGTGGGTTTGGGTCTAGCTGAATGGGTTTGTGTCTAGCCGAGTGGGTTTGGGTCTAGCCGAGTGGGTTTGGGTCTAGCCGAAAGGGTTTGGGTCTAGCCGAGTGGGTTTGGGTCTAGCCGAGTGGATTTGGGTCTAGCCGAGTGGGTGTGGGTCTCGCCAAGTGGGTTTGGGTCTAGCCGAGTGGGTTTGGGTCTAGCCGAGTGGGTTTGGGTCTAGCCGAGTGGGTTTGGGTCTAGCCGAGTGGGTTTGGGCCTAGCCGAGTGGGTTTGGGTCCAGCGGAGTGGGTTAGGGTCTAGTGGAGTGGGTTTGGGTCCAGCGGAGTGGGTTTGGGTCTAGCCGAATGGGTTTGCGTCTACCCGAGTGCGTTTGGGTCTAGCCGAGTGGGTTTGGGTCTAGCCGAATGGGTTTGGGTCTAGCCGAGTGGGTTTGGGTGTAGCCGAGTGGGTTTGGGTCTAGCGGAGTGGGTTTGGGTGTAGCCGTGTGGGTTTGGGTCTAGCCGAGTGGGTTTGGGTCGAGCCGAGTGGGTTTGGGTCTAGCCGAGTGGGTTTGGGTCTAGCCGAGTGGGTTTGGGTCTGGCCGAGTGGGTTTGGGTCTAGCCGAGTGGGTTTGGGTCTAGCCGAGTGGGTTTGGGTCTAGCCGAGTGGGTTTGGGTCTAGCCGAGTGGGTTTGGGTCTAGCCGAGTTGGTTTGGCTCCAGCCGAGTGGGTTTGGGTCTAGCCGAGTGGGTTTGGGTCTAGCCGAGTGGGTTTGGGTCTAGCCGAGTGGGTTTGGGTCTAGCCGAGTTAGTTTGGGTGTAGCCGAGTGGGTTTGGGTCTAGCCGAGTGGGTTTGGGTCTGGCCGAGTTAGTTTGGGTGTTGCCAAGTGAGTTTGGGTCTAGCCGAGCAGGTTTGGGTCTAGCCGAGTGGGTTTGGGTCTAGCCGAGTTGGTTTGGGTCTAGCCGAGTGGGTTTGGGTCTAGCCGAGTGGGTTTGGGTCAAACGGAGTTGGTATGGGTCTAGCGGAGTGGGTTTGGGTCTAGCGGAGTGGGTTTGGGTGTAGCCGAGTGGGTTTGGGTCTAGCCGAGTGGGTTTGGGTCTACCCGAGTGGGTTTGCGTCTAGCCGAGTGGGTTTGGGTCTAGCCGAGTGGGTGTGGGTCTAGCCGAGTGGGTTTGGGTCTAGCCAAGTGGGTTTGGGTGTAGCCGAATGGGTTTGGGTCTATACGAGTGGGTTTGCGTCTAGCCGAGTGGGTTTGGGTCTAGCCGAGTGGGTTTGGGTCTAGCGGAGTGGGTTTGGGTGCAGCCGAGTGGGTTTGGGTCTAGCCCAGTGGGTTTGGGTCTACCCGAGTGGGTTTGCATCTAGCCGAGTGGGTTTGGGTCTAGCCGAGTGGGTGTGGGTCTAGCCGAGTGGGTTTGGGTCTAGCCAAGTTGGTTTGGGTCTAGCCGAGTGGGTTTGGGTCTATCCGAGTGGGTTTGCCTCTAGCCGAGTGGGTTTGGGTCTAGCCGAGTGGGTTTGGGTCTAGCGGAGTGGGTTTGGGTGTAGCCGAGTGGGTTTGGGTCTAGCCCAGTGGGTTTGGGTCTACCCGAGTGGGTTTGCATCTAGCCGAGTGGGTTTGGGTCTAGCCGAGTGGGTTTGGGTCTAGCCGAGTGGGTTTGGGTCTTGCCGAGTGGGTTTGGGGCTAGCGGAGTTGGTTTGGGTGTAGCCGAGTGGGTTTGGGTCTAGCGGAGCGGGTTTGGGTGTAGCCGAGTGGGCTTGGGTCTAGCCGAGTGGGTTTGGGTCTAGCCGACTGGGTTTGGGTATAGCCGACTGGGTTTGGCTCTAGCCGAGTGGGTTTGGGTCTAGCCAAGTGGGTTTGGGTCTAGCCGAGTGGGTTTACGTCTAGCCGAGTGGGTTTGGGTCTAGCGGAGTGGGTTTGGGTGTAGCCGAGTGGGTTTGGGTCTAGCCGAGTGGGTTTGGGTTTAGCCGAGTGGGTGTGGGTCAAGCCGAGTGGGTTTGGGTCTAGCCGAGTGGGTTTGGGTCTAGCCGAGTGGGTTTGGGTCTAGCCGAGTGGGTTTGGGTCTAGCCGAGTGGGTTTGGGCCTAGCCGAGTGGGTTTGGGTCTACCGGAGTGGGTTTGGGTGTAGCGGAATGGGTTCGGGTGTAGCTGAGTGGGTGTGGGACCAGCCGAGTGGGTTTGGGTCTAGCCGAGTGGGTTTGGGTCTAGCCGAATGGGTTTGGGTCTACCCGAGTGGGTTTGGGTCTAGCCGAGTGGGTTTGCTTCTAGCCGAATGGGTTTGGGTCTAGCCGAGTGGGTTTGGGTGCAGACGAGTGGGTTTGGGTCTAGCGGAGTGGGTTTGGGTCTAGCCGAGTGGGTTTGGGTGTAGCCGAGTGGGTTTGGGTCTAGCCCAGTGGGTTTGGGTCTACCCGAGTGGGTTTGCATCTAGCCGAGTGGGTTTGGGTCTAGCGGAGTGGGTTTGGGTGTAGCCGAGTGGGTTTGGGTCTAGCCCAGTGGGTTTGGGTCTACCCGAGTGGGTTTGCATCTAGCCGAGTGGGTTTGGGTCTAGCCGAGTGGGTTTGGGTCTAGCCGAGTGGGTTTGGGTCTTGCCGAGTGGGTTTGGGGCTAGCGGAGTGGGTTTGGGTGTAGCCGAGTGGGTTTGGGTCTAGCGGAGCGGGTTTGGGTGTAGCCGAGTGGGTTTGGGTCTAGCCGAGTGGGTTTGGGTCTAGCCGACTGGGTTTGGGTATAGCCGACTGGGTTTGGCTCTAGCCGAGTGGGTTTGGGTCTAGCCAAGTGGGTTTGGGTCTAGCCGAGTGGGTTTACGTCTAGCCGAGTGGGTTTGGGTCTAGCGGAGTGGGTTTGGGTGTAGCCGAGTGGGTTTGGGTCTAGCCGAGTGGGTTTGGGTTTAGCCGAGTGGGTGTGGGTCAAGCCGAGTGGGTTTGGGTCTAGCCGAGTGGGTTTGGGTCTAGCCGAGTGGGTTTGGGTCTAGCCGAGTGGGTTTGGGTCTAGCCGAGTGGGTTTGCTTCTAGCCGAATGGGTTTGGGTCTAGCCGAGTGGGTTTGGGTGCAGACGAGTGGGTTTGGGTCTAGCGGAGTGGGTTTGGGTCTAGCTGAGTGGGTTTGGGTGTAGCCGAGTGGGTTTGGGTCTAGCCCAGTGGGTTTGGGTCTACCCGAGTGGGTTTGCATCTAGCCGAGTTGGTTTGGGTCTAGCCAAGTGGGTTTGCGTCTAGCCGAGTGGGTTTGGGTCTTGCCGAGTGGGTTTGGGGCTAGCGGAGTGGGTTTGGGTGTAGCCGAGTGGGTTTGGGTCTAGCGGAGCGGGTTTGGGTGTAGGCGAGTGGGTTTGGGTCTAGCCGAGTGGGTTTGGGTCTAGCCGACTGGGTTTGGGTATAGCCGACTGGGTTTGGCTCTAGCCGAGTGGGTTTGGGTCTAGCCAAGTGGGTTTGGGTCTAGCCGAGTGGGTTTACGTCTAGCCGAGTGGGTTTGGGTCTAGCGGAGTGGGTTTGGGTGTAGCCGAGTGGGTTTGGGTGTAGCCGAGTGGGTTTGGGTGTAGCCGAGTGGGTTTGGGTCTAGCGGAGCGGGTTTGGGTGTAGGCGAGTGGGTTTGGGTCTAGCCGAGTGGGTTTGGGTCTAGCCGACTGGGTTTGGGTATAGCCGACTGGGTTTGGCTCTAGCCGAGTGGGTTTGGGTCTAGCCGAGTGGGCTTGGGTCTAGCCGAGTGGGTTTGGGTCTAGCCGACTGGGTTTGGGTATAGCCGACTGGGTTTGGCTCTAGCCGAGTGGGTTTGGGTCTAGCCAAGTGGGTTTGGGTCTAGCCGAGTGGGTTTACGTCTAGCCGAGTGGGTTTGGGTCTAGCGGAGTGGGTTTGGGTGTAGCCGAGTGGGTTTGGTTCTAGCCGAGTGGGTTTGGGTTTAGCCGAGTGGGTGTGGGTCAAGCCGAGTGGGTTTGGGTCTAGCCGAGTGGGTTTGGGTCTAGCCGAGTGGGTTTGGGTCTAGCCGAGTGGGTTTGGGTCTAGCCGAGTGGGTTTGGGCCTAGCCGAGTGGGTTTGGGTCTACCGGAGTGGGTTTGGGTGTAGCGGAATGGGTTCGGGTGTAGCTGAGTGGGTGTGGGACCAGCCGAGTGGGTTTGGGTCTAGCCGAGTGGGTTTGGGTCTAGCCGAATGGGTTTGGGTCTACCCGAGTGGGTTTGGGTCTAGCCGAGTGGGTTTGCTTCTAGCCGAATGGGTTTGGGTCTAGCCGAGTGGGTTTGGGTGCAGACGAGTGGGTTTGGGTCTAGCGGAGTGGGTTTGGGTCTAGCCGAGTGGGTTTGGGTGTAGCCGAGTGGGTTTGGGTCTAGCCCAGTGGGTTTGGGTCTACCCGAGTGGGTTTGCATCTAGCCGAGTGGGTTTGGGTCTAGCGGAGTGGGTTTGGGTGTAGCCGAGTGGGTTTGGGTCTAGCCCAGTGGGTTTGGGTCTACCCGAGTGGGTTTGCATCTAGCCGAGTGGGTTTGGGTCTAGCCGAGTGGGTTTGGGTCTAGCCGAGTGGGTTTGGGTCTTGCCGAGTGGGTTTGGGGCTAGCGGAGTGGGTTTGGGTGTAGCCGAGTGGGTTTGGGTCTAGCGGAGCGGGTTTGGGTGTAGCCGAGTGGGTTTGGGTCTAGCCGAGTGGGTTTGGGTCTAGCCGACTGGGTTTGGGTATAGCCGACTGGGTTTGGCTCTAGCCGAGTGGGTTTGGGTCTAGCCAAGTGGGTTTGGGTCTAGCCGAGTGGGTTTACGTCTAGCCGAGTGGGTTTGGGTCTAGCGGAGTGGGTTTGGGTGTAGCCGAGTGGGTTTGGGTCTAGCCGAGTGGGTTTGGGTTTAGCCGAGTGGGTGTGGGTCAAGCCGAGTGGGTTTGGGTCTAGCCGAGTGGGTTTGGGTCTAGCCGAGTGGGTTTGGGTCTAGCCGAGTGGGTTTGGGTCTAGCCGAGTGGGTTTGCTTCTAGCCGAATGGGTTTGGGTCTAGCCGAGTGGGTTTGGGTGCAGACGAGTGGGTTTGGGTCTAGCGGAGTGGGTTTGGGTCTAGCTGAGTGGGTTTGGGTGTAGCCGAGTGGGTTTGGGTCTAGCCCAGTGGGTTTGGGTCTACCCGAGTGGGTTTGCATCTAGCCGAGTTGGTTTGGGTCTAGCCAAGTGGGTTTGCGTCTAGCCGAGTGGGTTTGGGTCTTGCCGAGTGGGTTTGGGGCTAGCGGAGTGGGTTTGGGTGTAGCCGAGTGGGTTTGGGTCTAGCGGAGCGGGTTTGGGTGTAGGCGAGTGGGTTTGGGTCTAGCCGAGTGGGTTTGGGTCTAGCCGACTGGGTTTGGGTATAGCCGACTGGGTTTGGCTCTAGCCGAGTGGGTTTGGGTCTAGCCAAGTGGGTTTGGGTCTAGCCGAGTGGGTTTGGGTCTAGCGGAGTGGGTTTGGGTGTAGCCGAGTGGGTTTGGGTGTAGCCGAGTGGGTTTGGGTTTAGCCGAGTGGGTGTGGCTCAAGCCGTGTGGGTTTGTGTCTAGCCGAGTGGGTTTGGGTCTAGCCGAGTGGGTTTGGGTCTAGCCGAGTGGGTTTGGGTCTAGCCGAGTGGGTTTGGGCCTAGCCGAGTGGGTTTGGGTCTACCGGAGTGGGTTTGGGTGTAGCGGAGTGGGTTCGGGTGTAGCTGAGTGGGTGTGGGACCAGCCGAGTGGGTTTGGGTCTAGCCGAGTGGGTTTGGGTCTAGCCGAATGGGTTTGGGTCTACCCGAGTGGGTTTGGGTCTAGCCGAGTGGGTTTGCTTCTAGCCGAATGGGTTTGGGTCTAGCCGAGTGGGTTTGGGTGCAGACGAGTGGGTTTGGGTCTAGCGGAGTGGGTTTGGGTGTAGCCGAGTGGGTTTGTGTCTAGCCGAGTGGGTTTGGGTCTAGCCGAGTGGGTTTGGGTCTAGCCGAGTGGGTTTGGGTCTAGCCGAGTGGGTTTGGGTCTAGCCGAGTTGGTTTGGGTCTAGCCGAGTGGGTTTGCGTCTAGCCGAGTGGGTTTGTGTCTAGCGGAGTGGGTTTGGGTCTAGCGGAGTGGGATTGGGTCTAGCCGAGTGGGTTTGGGTTCTAGCCGAGTGGGTTTGGGACTAGCCGAGTGGGTTTGGGTCTAGCTGAATGGGTTTGGGTCTAGCCGAGTGGGTTTGGGTCTAGCCGAGTGTGTTTGGGTCTAGCCGAAAGGGTTTGGGTTTAGCCGAGGGGGTTTGGGTCTAGCCGAGTGGGTTGGGTCTAGCCGAGTGGGTGTGGGTCTAGCCGAGTGGGTTTGGGTCTAGCGGATTGGGTTTGGGTCTAGCCGAGTGGGTTTGGGCCTAGCCGAGTGGGTTTGGGTCTAGCGGAGTGGGTTAGGGTCTAGTGGAGTGGGTTTGGGTGTATCCGAGTGGGTTTGGGTCTAGCCGAGTGGGTTTGGGTCTAGCCGACTGGGTTTGGGATTAGCCGAGTGGGTTTGGGTCTAGCCGAGTGGGTTTGGGTCTAGCCGAGTGGGTTTACGTCTAGCCGCGTGGGTTTGGGTCTAGCGGAGTGGGTATCGGTGTAGCCGAGTGGGTTTGGGTCTAGCCCAGTGGGTTTGGGTCTGGCCGAGTGTGTTTGTGTCTAGCCTAGTGGGTTTGGGTCTAGCCAAGTGGGTTTGGGTCTAGCGGAGTGGGTTTGTGTCTAGCGGAGTGGGTTTGGGTCTAGCGGAGTGGGTTTGGGTCTAGCCGAGTGGGTTTGGTTCTAACCGAGTGGGTTTGTGTCTAGCGGAGTGGGTTTGGGTCTAGCGGAGTGGGATTGGGTCTAGCCCAGTGGGTTTGTGTCTAGCCGAGTGGGTTTGGGACTAGCCGAGTGGGTTTGGGTCTAGCCGAGTGGGTTTGGGTCTAGCTGAATGGGTTTGTGTCTAGCCGAGTGGGTTTGGGTCTAGCCGAGTGGGTTTGGGTCTAGCCGAAAGTGTTTGGGTCTAGCCGAGTGGGTTTGGGTCTGGCCGAGTGGGTTTGGGTCTAGTCGAGTGGGTGTGGGTCTCGCCAAGTGGGTTTGGGTCTAGCCGAGTGGGTTTGGGTCTAGCCGAGTGGGTTTGGGTCTAGCCGAGTGGGTTTGGGTCTAGCCGAGTGGGTTTGGGCCTAGCCGAGTGGGTTTGGGTCCAGCGGAGTGGGTTAGGGTCTAGTGGAGCGGGTTTGGGTCCAGCGGAGTGGGTTTGGGTCTAGCCGAATGGGTTTGCGTCTACCCGAGTGCGTTTGGGTCTAGCCGAGTGGGTTTGGGTCTAGCCGAATGGGTTTGGGTCTAGCCGAGTGGGTTTGGGTGTAGCCGAGTGGGTTTGGGTCTAGCGGAGTGGGTTTGGGTGTAGCCGTGTGGGTTTGGGTCTAGCCGAGTGGGTTTGGGTCGAGCCGAGTGGGTTTGATTCTAGCCGAGTGGGTTTGGGTCTAGCCGAGTGGGTTTGGGTCTGGCCGAGTGGGTTTGGGTCTAGCCGAGTGGGTTTGGGTCTAGCCGAGTGGGTTTGGGTCTAGCCGAGTGGGTTTGGGTCTAGCCGAGTGGGTTTGGGTCTAGCCGAGTTGGTTTGGCTCCAGCCGAGTGGGTTTGGGTCTAGCCGAGTGGGTTTGGGTCTAGCCGAGTGGGTTTGGGTCTAGCCGAGTGGGTTTGGGTCTAGCCGAGTTAGTTTGGGTGTAGCCGAGTGGGTATGGGTCTAGCCGAGTGGGTTTGGGTCTGGCCGAGTTAGTTTGGTTGTTGCCAAGTGAGTTTGGGTCTAGCCGAGCAGGTTTGGGTCTAGCCGAGTGGGTTTGGGTCTAGCCGAGTTGGTTTGGGTCTAGCCGAGTGGGTTTGGGTCTAGCCGAGTGGGTTTGGGTCAAGCGGAGTTGGTATGGGTCTAGCGGAGTGTGTTTGGGTCTAGCGGAGTGGGTTTGTGTGTAGCCGAGTGGGTTTGGGTCTAGCCGAGTGGGTTTGGGTCTAGCCGAGTGGGTTTGGGTCCAGCCGAAAGGGTTTGGGTCCAGCGGAGTGGGTTTGTGTCTAGCCGAGTGGGTTTGGGACTAGCCGAGTGGGTTTGGGTCTAGCCGAGTGGGTTTGGGTCTAGCTGAATGGGTTTGTGTCTAGCCGAGTGGGTTTGGGTCTAGCCGAGTGGGTTTGGGTCTAGCCGAAAGGGTTTGGGTCTAGCCGAGTGGGTTTGGGTCTAGCCGAGTGGGTTTGGGTCTAGCCGAGTGGGTGTGGGTCTCGCCAAGTGGGTTTGGGTCTAGCCGAGTGGGTTTGGGTCTAGCCGAGTGGGTTTGGGTCTAGCCGAGTGGGTTTGGGTCTAGCCGAGTGGGTTTGGGCCTAGCCGAGTGGGTTTGGGTCCAGCGGAGTGGGTTAGGGTCTAGTGGAGTGGGTTTGGGTCCAGCGGAGTGGGTTTGGGTCTAGCCGAATGGGTTTGCGTCTACCCGAGTGCGTTTGGGTCTAGCCGAGTGGGTTTGGGTCTAGCCGAATGGGTTTGGGTCTAGCCGAGTGGGTTTGGGTGTAGCCGAGTGGGTTTGGGTCGAGCGGAGTGGGTTTGGGTGTAGCCGTGTGGGTTTGGGTCTAGCCGAGTGGGTTTGGGTCGAGCCGAGTGGGTTTGGGTCTAGCCGAGTGGGTTTGGGTCTAGCCGAGAGGGTTTGGGTCTGGCCGAGTGGGTTTGGGTCTAGCTGAGTGGGTTTGGGTCTAGCCGAGTGGGTTTGGGTCTAGCCGAGTGGGTTTGGGTCTAGCCGAGTGGGTTTGGGTCTAGCCGAGTTGGTTTGGCTCCAGCCGAGTGGGTTTGGGTCTAGCCGAGTGGGTTTGGGTCTAGCCGAGTGGGTTTGGGTCTAGCCGAGTGGGTTTGGGTCTAGCCGAGTTAGTTTGGGTGTAGCCGAGTGGGTTTGGGTCTAGCCGAGTGGGTTTGGGTCTGGCCGAGTTAGTTTGGTTGTTGCCAAGTGAGTTTGGGTCTAGCCGAGCAGGTTTGGGTCTAGCCGAGTGGGTTTGGGTCTAGCCGAGTTGGTTTGGGTCTAGCCGAGTGGGTTTGGGTCTAGCCGAGTGGGTTTGGGTCAAGCGGAGTTGGTATGGGTCTAGCGGAGTGGGTTTGGGTCTAGCGGAGTGGGTTTGGGTGTAGCCGAGTGGGTTTGGGTCTAGCCGAGTGGGTTTGGGTCTACCCGAGTGGGTTTGCGTCTAGCCGAGTGGGTTTGGGTCTAGCCGAGTGGGTGTGGGTCTAGCCGAGTGGGTTTGGGTCTAGCCAAGTGGGTTTGGGTGTAGCCGAATGGGTTTGGGTCTATACGAGTGGGTTTGCGTCTAGCCGAGTGGGTTTGGGTCTAGCCGAGTGGGTTTGGGTCTAGTGGAGTGGGTTTGGGTGCAGCCGAGTGGGTTTGGGTCTAGCCCAGTGGGTTTGGGTCTACCCGAGTGGGTTTGCATCTAGCCGAGTGGGTTTGGGTCTAGCCGAGTGGGTGTGGGTCTAGCCGAGTGGGTTTGGGTCTAGCCAAGTTGGTTTGGGTCTAGCCGAGTGGGTTTGGGTCTATACGAGTGGGTTTGCCTCTAGCCGAGTGGGTTTGGGTCTAGCCGAGTGGGTTTGGGTCTAGCGGAGTGGGTTTGGGTGTAGCCGAGTGGGTTTGGGTCTAGCCCAGTGGGTTTGGGTCTACCCGAGTGGGTTTGCGTCTAGCCGAGTGGGTTTGGGTCTAGCCGAGTGGGTTTGGGTCTAGCCGAGTGGGTTTGGGTCTTGCCGAGTGGGTTTGGGGCTAGCGGAGTGGGTTTGGGTGTAGCCGAGTGGGTTTGGGTCTAGCGGAGCGGGTTTGGGTGTAGCCGAGTGGGTTTGGGTCTAGCCGAGTGGGCTTGGGTATAGCCGACTGGGTTTGGCTCTAGCCGAGTGGGTTTGGGTCTAGCCAAGTGGGTTTGGGTCTAGCCGAGTGGGTTTACGTCTAGCCGAGTGGGTTTGGGTCTAGCGGAGTGGGTTTGGGTGTAGCCGAGTGGGTTTGTGTCTAGCCGAGTGGGTTTGGGTTTAGCCGAGTGGGTGTGGGTCAAGCCGAGTGGGTTTGGGTCTAGCCGAGTGGGTTTGGGTCTAGTCGAGTGGGTTTGGGTCTAGCCGAGTGGGTTTGGGTCTAGCCGAGTGGGTTTGGGCCTAGCCGAGTGGGTTTGGGTGTAGCTGAGTGGGTTTGGGTGTAGCGGAGTGGGTTTGGGTGTAGCTGAGTGGGTGTGGGACCAGCCGAGTGGGTTTGGGTCTAGCCGAGTGGGTTTGGGTCTAGCCGAATGGGTTTGGGTCTACCCGAGTGGGTTTGGGTCTAGCCGAGTGGGTTTGGGTCTAGCCGAGTTGGTTTGGGTCTAGCCGAGTGGGTTTGCGTCTAGCCGAGTGGGTTTGTGTCTAGCAGAGTGGGTTTGGGTCTAGCGGAGTGGGATTGGGTCTAGCCGAGTGGGTTTGGGTTCTAGCCGAGTGGGTTTGGGACTAGCCGAGTGGGTTTGGGTCTAGCTGAATGGGTTTGGGTCTAGCCGAGTGGGTTTGGGTCTAGCCGAGTGTGTTTGGGTCTAGCCGAAAGGGTTTGGGTTTAGCCGAGGGGGTTTGGGTCTAGCCGAGTGGGTTGGGTCTAGCCGAGTGGGTGTGGGTCTAGCCGAGTGGGTTTGGGTCTAGCGGAGTGGGTTTGGGTCTAGCCGAGTGGGTTTGGGTCTAGCCGAGTGGGTTTGGGCCTAGCCGAGTGGGTTTGGGTCTAGCGGAGTGGGTTAGGGTCTAGTGGAGTGGGTTTGGGTTTAGCCGAGTGGGTTTGGGTCTAGCCAAATGGGTTTGGGTCTACCCGAGTGCGTTTGGGTCTCGCCGAGTGGGTTTGGGTCTAGCCGAATGGGTTTGGGTCTTGCCGAGTGGGTTTGGGTGTAGCCGAGTGGGTTTGGGTCTAGCAGAGTGGGTTTGGGTGTAGCCGAGTGGGTTTGGGTCTAGCCGAGTGGGTTTGGGTCTAGCCGAGTGGGCTTGGGTCTAGCCGAGTGGGTTTGGGTCTAGCCGAGTGGGTTTGGGTCTAGCCGAGTGGGTTTGGGTCTAGCCGATTGTGTTTGCGTCTAGCCGAGTGGGTTTGGGTCTAGCCGAGTGGGTTTGGGTATAGCCGACTGGGTTTGGGTGTAGCCGAGTGGGTTTGGGTCTAGCCGAGTGGGTTTGGGTCAAGCGGAGTTGGTATGGGTCTAGCGGAGTGGGTTTGGGTCTAGCGGAGTGGGTTTGGGTCTAGCCAAGTGGGTTTTGGTCTAGCCGCGTGGGTTTGGGTCTATCCGAGTGGGTTTGCGTCTAGCCGAGTGGGTTTGCGTCTAGCCGAGTGGGTTTGGGTCTAGCCGAGTGGGTTTGGGTCTAGCCGATTGGGTTTGGGTCTATCCATGTGGGTTTGGGTCTAGCCGAGTGGGTTAGGGTCTAGCGGAGTGGGATTGGGTGTAGCCGCGTGGGTTTGGGTGTAGCCGAGTGGGTTTGGGTCTAGCCGAGTGGGTTTGCGTCTAGCCGAGTGGGTTTGGGTCTAGCCGAGTGGGTTTGGGTCTAGCGGAGTGGGTTTGGGTGTAGCCGAGTGGGTTTGGGTCTAGCCGAGTGGGTTTGGGTCTAGCCGAGTGGGTTTGGGTATAGCCGAGTGGGTTTGGGTGTAGACGAGTGGGTTTGGGTCTAGCCGAGTGGGTTTGGGTGTAGCCGAGTGGGTTTGGGTCTAGCCGAGTGGGTTTGGGTCTAGCGGAGTGGGTTTGGGTGTAGCCGAGTGGGTTTTGGTCTAGCCGAGTGGGTTTGGGTATAGCCGACTGGGTTTGGGTGTAGCCGAGTGGGTTTGGGTCTAGCCGAGTGGGTTTGGGTCTAGCCGAGTGGCTTTGGGTCTAGCGGAGTGGGTTTGGGTCTAGTCGAGTTGGTTTGGGTCTAGCCGAGTGGGTTTGGGTCTAGCCGAGTGGGTTTGGGTCTAGCCGAGTGGGTTTGTGTCTAGCCGAGTGGGTTTGGGTCTAGCCGAGTTTGTTTGGGTCTAGCCGAGTGGGTTTGGGTCAAGCGGAGTTGGTATGGGTCTAGCGGAGTGGGTTTGGGTCTAGCCGACTGGGTTTGGGCCTAGCCGAGTGGGTTTGGGTCTACCGGAGTGGGTTTGGGTGTAGCCGAGTGGGTTTGGGTGTAGCTGAGTGGGTGTGGGACCAGCCGAGTGGGTTTGGGTCTAGCCGAGTGGGTTTGGGTCTAGCCGAATGGGTTTGGGTCTACCCGAGTGGGTTTGGGTCTAGCCGAGTGGGTTTGCTTCTAGCCGAATGGGTTTGGGTCTAGCCGAGTGGGTTTGGGTGCAGACGAGTGGGTTTGGGTCTAGCGGAGTGGGTTTGGGTGTAGCGGAGTGGGTTTGGGTCTAGCCGAGTGGGTTTGGGTCTAGCCGAGTGGGTTTGGGTCTAGCCGAGTGGGTTTGCGTCTAGCCGAGTGGGTTTGGGTCTAGCCGAGTTGGTTTGGGTCTAGCCGAGTGGGTTTGCGTCTAGCCGAGTGGGTTTGTGTCTAGCGGAGTGGGTTTGGGTCTAGCGCAGTGGGATTGGGTCTAGCCGAGTGGGTTTGGGTCTAGCCGAGTGGGTTTGGGACTTGCCGAGTGGGTTTGGGTCTAGCCGAGCAGGTTTGGGTCTAGCCGAGTGGGTTTGGGTCTAGCCGATTTGGTTTGGGTCTAGCCAAGTGGGTTTGGGTCTAGCCGAGTGGGTTTGGGTCAAGCGGAGTTGGTATGGGTCAAGCGGAGTGGGTTTGGGTCTAGCGGAGTGGGTTTGGGTGTAGCCGAGTGGGTTTGGGTGTAGCCGAGTGGGTTTGGGTCTACCCGTGTGGGTTTGCGTCTAGCCGAGTGGGTTTGGGTCTAGCCGAGTGGGTTTGGGTCTAGCCGACTGGGTTTGGGTCTGGCCGATTGGGTTTGGGTCTAGCCGAGTGGGTTTGGGTCTAGCCGAGTGGGTTTACGTCTAGCCGAGTGGGTTTGGGTCTAGCGGAGTGGGTTTGGGTCTACCCGAGTGGGTTTGCATCTAGCCGAGTGGGTTTGGGTCTAGCCGAGTGGGTGTGGGTCTAGCCGAGTGGGTTTGGGTCTAGCCGATTGGGTTTGGGTCTAGCTGAGTGGGTTTGGGTCTGGCCGAGTGGGTTTGGGTCTAGCGGAGTGGGTTTGGGTGTAGCCGAGTGGGTTTGGGTCTAGCCGAGTGGGTTTGCGTCTAGCCGAGTGGGTTTGGGTCTAGCCGAGTGGGTTTGGGTCTAGCCGAGTGGGTTTGGGTCTTGCCGAGTGGGTTTGGGGCTAGCGGAGTGGGTTTGGGTGTAGCCGATTGGATTTGGGTCTAGCGGAGCGGGTTTGGGTGTAGCCGAGTGGGTTTGGGTCTAGCCGAGTGGGTTTGGGTATAGCCGACTGGGTTTGGCTCTAGCCGAGTGGGTTTGGGTCTAGCCGAGTGGGTTTGGGTCTAGCCGAGTGGGTTTACGTCTAGCCGAGTCGGTTTGGGTCTAGCGGAGTGGGTTTGGGTGTAGCCGAGTGGGTTTGGGTCTAGCCGAGTGGGTTTGGGTTTAGCCGAGTGGGTGTGGGTCAAGCCGAGTGGGTTTGGGTCCAGCCGAGTGGGTTTGGGTCTAGCCGAGTGGGTTTGGGTCTAGCCGAGTGGGTTTGGGTCTAGCCGAGTGGGTTTGGGCCTAGCCGAGTGGGTTTGGGTCTACAGGAGTGGGTTTGGGTGTAGCGGAGTGGGTTTGAGTGTAGCTGAGTGGGTGTGGGACCAGCCGAGTGGGTTTGGGTCTGGCCGAGTGGGTTTGGGTCTAGCCGAATGGGTTTGGGTCTACCCGAGTGGGTTTGGGTCTAGCCGAGTGGGTTTGCTTCTAGCCGAATGGGTTTGGGTCTAGCCGAGTGGGTTTGGGTGCAGACGAGTGGGTTTGGGTCTAGCGGAGTGGGTTTGGGTGTAGCCGAGTGGGTTTGGGTCTAGCCGAGTGGGTTTGGGTCTGGCCGAGTGGGTTTGGGTCTGGCCGAGTGGGTTTGGGTCTAGCCGAGTGGGTTTGTGTCTAGCCGAGTTGGTTTGGGTCTAGCCGAGTGGGTTTGCGTCTAGCCGAGTGGGTTTGTGTCTAGCGGAGTGGGTTTGGGTCTAGCGGAGTGGGATTGGGTCTAGCCGAGTGGGTTTGGGTCTAGCCGAGTGGGTTTGGGACTAGCCGAGTGGGTTTGGGTCTAGCCGAGTGGGTTTGGGTCTAGCTGAATGGGTTTGGGTCTAGCCGAGTGGGTTTGGGTCTAGCCGAGTGTGTTTGGGTCTAGCCGAAAGGGTTTGGGTCTAGCCGAGGGGGTTTGGGTCTAGCCGAGTGGGTTGGGTCTAGCCGAGTGGGTTTGGGTGTAGCCGAGTGGGTTTGGGTGTAGCGGAGTGGGTTTGGGTGTAGCTTAGTGGGTTTGGGTCAAGCCGAGTGGGTTTGGGCCTAGCCGAGTGGGTTTGGGTCTAGCGGAGTGGGTTAGGGTCTAGTGGAGTGGGTTTGGGTTTAGCCGAGTGGGTTTGGGTCTACCCGAGTGCGTTTGGGTCTCGCCGATTGGGTTTGGGTCTAGCCGAATGGGTTTGGGTCTAGCCGAGTGGGTTTGGGTGTAGCCGAGTGGGTTTGGGTCTAGCGGAGTGGGTTTGGGTGTAGCTTAGTGGGTTTGGGTCGAGCCGAGTGGGTTTGGGGCTAGCCGAGTGGGTTTGGGTCTAGCCGAGTGGGTTTGGGTCTAGCCGAGTGGGTTTGGGTCTGGCCGAGTGGGTTTGGGTCTAGCCGAGTGTGTTTGCGTCTAGCCGAGTGGGTTTGGGTCTAGCCGAGTGGGTTTGGGTCTAACCGAGTGGGTTTGGGTCTAGCTGAGTGGGTTTGGGTCTTCCGAGTGTGTTAGGGTCTAGCGGAGTGGGTTTGGATGTAGCCGCGTGGGTTTGGGTGTAGCCGAGTGGGTTTGGGTCTAGCCGAGTGGGTTTGGGTCTAGCCGAGTGGGTTTGGGTCTAGCCGAGTGGGTTTGGGTCTAGCGGAGTGGGTTTGGGTGTTGCCGAGTGGGTTTGGGTCTAGCCGAGTGGGTTTGGGTCTAGCGGAGTGGGTTTGGGTCTAGCGGAGTGGGTTTGGGTCTAGCCAAGTGGGTTTTGGTCTAGCCGCGTGGGTTTGGGTCTATCCGAGTGGGTTGGCGTCTAGCCGAGTGGGTTTGCGTCTAGCTGAGTGGGTTTGGGTCTAGCCGAGTGGGTTTGGGTCTAGCCGATTGGGTTTGGGTCTATCCATGTGAATTTGGGTCTAGCCGAGTGGGTTAGGGTCTAGCGGAGTGGGATTGGGTGTAGCCGCGTGGGTTTGGGTGTAGCCGAGTGGGTTTGGGTCTAGCCGAGTGGGTTTGGGTCTAGCCGAGTGGGTTTGGGACTAGCCGAGTGGGTTTGGGTCTAGCCGAGTGGGTTTGGGTCTAGCTGAATGGGTTTGGGTCTAGCCGAGTGGGTTTGGGTCTAGCCGAGTGTGTTTGGGTCTAGCCGAAAGGGTTTGGGTCTAGCCGAGGGGGTTTGGGTCTAGCCGAGTGCGTTGGGTCTAGCCGAGTGGGTGTGGGTCTAGCCGAGTGGGTTTGGGTCTAGCCGAGTGGGTTTGGGTCCAGCCAAGTGGGTTTGGGTCAAGCCGAGTGGGTTTGGGCCTAGCCGAGTGGGTTTGGGTCTAGCGGAGTGGGTTAGGGTCTAGTGGAGTGGGTTTGGGTTTAGCCGAGTGGGTTTGGGTCTACCCGAGTGGGTTTGGGTCTAGCGGAGTGGGTTTGGGTGTAGCCGAGTGGGTTTGGGTGTAGCCGAGTGGGTTTGGGTCTAGCCGAGTGGGTTTGGGTCTAGCGGAGTGGGTTTGGGTCTAGCGGAGTGGGTTTGGGTCTAGCCAAGTGGGTTTTGGTCTAGCCGCGTGGGTTTGGGTCTATCCGAGTGGGTTTGCGTCTAGCCGAGTGGGTTTGCGTCTAGCTGAGTGGGTTTGGGTCTAGCCGAGTGGGTTTGGGTCTAGCCGATTGGGTTTGGGTCTATCCATGTGGGTTTGGGTCTAGCCGAGTAGGTTAGGGTCTAGCGGAGTGGGATTGGGTGTAGCCGCGTGGGTTTGGGTGTAGCCGAGTGGGTTTGGGTCTAGCCGAGTGGGTTTGGGTCTAGCCGAGTGGGTTTGGTTCTAGCCGAGTGGGTTTGGGTCTAGCGGAGTGGGTTTGGGTGTAGCCGAGTGGGTTTGGGTCTAGCCGAGTGGGTTTGGGTCTAGCCGAGTGGGTTTGGGTCTAGCCGAGTGGGTTTGGGTGTAGCCGAGTGGGTGTGGGTCTAGCCGAGTGGGTTTGGGTGTAGCCGAGTGGGTTTGGGTCTAGCCGAGTGGGTTTGGGTCTAGCGGAGTGGGTTTGGGTGTAGCCGAGTGGGTTTGGGTCAAGCCGAGTGGGTTTGGGTATAGCCGACTGGGTTTGGGTGTAGCCGAGTGGGTTTGGGTCTAGCCGAGTGGGTTTGGGTCTAGCCGAGTGGCTTTGGGTCTAGCCGAGTGGGTTTGGGTCTAGCCGAGTGGGTTTGGGTCTAGCCGAGTGGGTTTGGGTCTAGCGGAGTGGGTTTGGGTGTAGCCGAGTGGGTTTGGGTCTAGCCGAGTGGGTTTGGGTCTAGCCGAGTGGGTTTGGGTCTAGCCGAGTGGGTTTGGGTGTAGCCGAGTGGGTGTGGGTCTAGCCGAGTGGGTTTGGGTGTAGCCGAGTGGGTTTGGGTCTAGCCGAGTGGGTTTGGGTCTAGCGGAGTGGGTTTGGGTGTAGCCGAGTGGGTTTGGGTCAAGCCGAGTGGGTTTGGGTATAGCCGACTGGGTTTGGGTGTAGCCGAGTGGGTTTGGGTCTAGCCGAGTGGGTTTGGGTCTAGCCGAGTGGGTTTGGGTCTAGCCGAGTGGGTTTGGGTCTAACCGAGTTTGTTTGGGTCTAGCCGAGTGGGTTTGGGTCTAGCCGAGTGGGTTTGGGTCTAGCCGAGTGGGTTTGGGTCTAGCGGAGTGGGTTTGGGTGTAGCTGAGTGGGTTTGGGTCTAGCCGAGTGGGTTTGGGTCTAGCCGACTGGGTTTGGGTCTAGCCGAGTGGGTTTGGGTCTAGCCGAGTGGGTTTGGGTCTAGCCAAGTGGGTTTGGGTCTAGCCGAGTGGGTTTGGGTCTAGCGGAGTGGGTTTGGTTGTAGCCGAGTGGGTTTGGGTCTAGCGGAGTGGGTTTGGGTGTAGCCGAGTGGGTTTGGGTCTAGCCGAGTTGGTTTGGGTCAAGCCGACTGGGTTTGGGTCTGGACGAGTGGGTTTGGGTCTAGCCGAGTGGGTTTGGGTCTAGTCGAGTGGGTTTGGGTCTAGCCGAGTGGGTTTGCGTCTAGCCTAGTGGATTTGGGTCTAGCCAAGTGGGTTTCGGTCCAGCGGAGTGGGTTTGGGTCTAGCGCAGTGGGTTTGGGTCTAGCGGAGTGGGTTTGGGTCTGGCTGAGTGGGTTTGGGTCTAACCGAGTGGGTTTGTGTCTAGCGGAGTGGGTTTGGGTCTAGCGGAGTGGGATTGGGTCTAGCCGAGTGGGTTTGGGTCTCGCCGAGTGGGTTTGGGACTAGCCAAGTGGGTTTGCGTCTAGCCGAGTGGGTTTGGGTCTAGCCGAGTGGGTTTGCGTCTAGCCGAGTGGGTTTCGGTCTAGCCGATTGGGTTTGGGTCTATCCACGTGGGTTTGGGTCTAGCCGAGTGGGTTAGGGTCTAGCGGAGTGGGTTTGGGTGTAGCCGCGTGGGTTTGGGTGTAGCCGAGTGGGTTTGGGTCTAGCCGAGTGGGTTTGGGTCTAGCCGAGTGGGTTTGGGTCTGGCCCAGTGTGTTTGGGTCTAGAAGAGTGGGTTTGGGTCTGGCCGACTGGGTTTGGGTCTAGACGAGTGGGTTTGGTTGTAGCCGAGTGGGTTTGGGTCTAGCGGAGTGGGTTTGGGTGTAGCCGAGTGGGTTTGGGTCTAGCCGAGTGGGTTTGGGTCTAGCCGAGTGGGTTTGGGTCTAGCCGAGTGGGTTTGGGTCTAGCCGAGTGGGTTTGGGTCTAGCCTAGTGGGTTTGGGTGTAGCCGAGTGGGTTTGGGTCTAGCCGAGTGGGTTTGGGTCTAGCCGAGTGGGTTTGGGTCTTGCGGAGTGGGTTTGGGTCTGGCGGAGTGGGTTTGGGTGTAGCCGAGTGGGTTTGGGTCTTGCCGAGTGGGTTTGGGTCTAGACGACTGGGTTTGGGATTAGCCGAGTGGGTTTGGGTCTAGCCGAGTGGGTTTGGGTCTAGCCGAGTGGGTTTACGTCTAGCCGCGTGGGTTTGGGTCTAGCGGAGTGGGTATCGGTGTAGCCGAGTGGGTTTGGGTCTAGCGGAGTGGGTTTGGGGTCTAGTGGAGTGGGTTTGGGTCCAGCGGAGTGGGTTTGGGTCTAGCCGAATGGGTTTGGGTCTACCCGAGTGCGTTTGGGTCTAGCCGAGTTGGTTTGGGTCCAGCCGAGTGGGTTTGGGTCTAGCCGAGTGGGTTTGGGTCTAGCCGAGTGGGTTTGGGTCTAGCCGAGTTAGTTTGGGTGTAGCCGAGTGGGTTTGGGTCTAGCCGAGTGGGTTTGGGTCTGGCCGAGTTAGTTTGGGTGTTGCCAAGTGGGTTTGGGTCTAGCCGAGCAGGTTTGGGTCTAGCCGAGTGGGTTTGGGTCTAGCCGATTTGGTTTGGGTCTAGCCGAGTGGGTTAGGGTCTCGCCGAGTGGGTTTGGGACAAGCGGAGTTGGTATGGGTCTAGCGGAGTGGGTTTGGGTCTAGCGGAGTGGGTTTGGGTGTAGCCGAGTGGGTTTGGGTCTAGCCAAGTGGGTTTGGGTCTACCCGTGTGGGTTTGTGTCTAGCCGAGTGGGTTTGGGTCTAGCCGAGTGGGTTTGGGTCTAGCCGACTGGGTTTGGGTCTGGCCGATTGGGTTTGGGTCTAGCCGAGTGGGTTTGGGTCTAGCCGAGTGGGTTTACGTCTAGCCGAGTGGGTTTGGGTCTAGCGGAGTGGGTTTGGGTGTAGCCGAGTGGGTTTGGGTGTAGCCGAGTGGGTTTGGGTCTGGACGAGTGGGTTTGGGTCTTGCCGAGTGGGTTTGGGTCTAGCCTAGTGGGTTTGGGTGTAGCCGAGTGGGTTTGGGTCTAGCCGAGTGGGTTTGGGTCTAGCCGAGTGGGTTTGGGTCTTGCGGAGTGGGTTTGGGTCTGGCGGAGTGGGTTTGGGTGTAGCCGAGTGGGTTTGGGTCTAGCCGAGTGGGTTTGGGTCTAGACGACTGGGTTTGGGATTAGCCGAGTGGGTTTGGGTCTAGCCAAATGGGTTTGGGTCTAGCCGAGTGGGTTTACGTCTAGCCGCGTGGGTTTGGGTTTAGCGGAGTGGGTATCGGTGTAGCCGAGTGGGTTTGGGTCTAGCGGAGTGGGTTAGGGTCTAGTGGAGTGGGTTTGGGTCCAGCGGAGTGGGTTTGGGTCTAGCCAAATGGGTTTGGGTCTACCCGAGTGCGTTTGGGTCTAGCCGAGTGGCTTTGGGTCTAGCCGAATGGGTTTGGGTCTAGCCGAGTGGGTTTGGGTCTTGCCGAGTGGGTTTGGGTCTGGCCGAGTGGGTTTGGGTCTAGCCGAGTGGGTTTGGGTCTAGCCGAGTGGGTTTGGGTGTAGCCGAGTGGGTTTGGGTCTAGCCGAGTGGGTTTGGGCCTAGACGACTGGGTTTGGGATTAGCCGAGTGGGTTTGGGTGTAGCCGAGTGGGTTTGGGTCTAGCCGAGTGGGTTTGGGTCTAGCCGAGTGGGTTTGGGTCTAGCCGAGTGGGTTTGGGTCTAGCAGAGTGGGTTTGGGTGTAGCCGAGTGGGTTTGGGTCTACCCGAGTGGGTTTGGGTCTAGCGGAGTGGGTTTGGGTCTAGCGGAGTGGGTTTGGGTCTAGCCAAATGGGTTTTGGTCTAGCCGCGTGGGTTTGGGTCTATCCGAGTGGGTTTGCGTCTAGCCGAGTGGGTTTGCGTCTAGCCGAGTGGGTTTGCGTCTAGCCGAGTGGGTTTGGGTCTAGCCGATTGGGTTTGGGTCTATCCATGTGGGTTTGGGTCTAGCCGAGTGGGTTTGGGTGTAGCCGAGTGGGTTTGGGTCTAGCCGAGTGGGTTTGGGTCTAGCCGAGTGGGTTTGGGTCTAGCCGAGTGGGTTTGGGTCTAGCGGAGTGGGTTTGGGTGTAGCCGAGTGGGTTTGGGTCTAGCCGAGTGGGTTTGGGTCTAGCCGAGTGGGTTTGGGTCTAGCCGAGTGGGTTTGGGTGTAGCCGAGTGGGTTTGGGTGTAGCCGAGTGGGTTTGGGTCTAGCCGAGTGGGTTTGGGTCTAGCGGAGTGGGTTTGGGTGTAGCCGAGTGGGTTTGGGTCAAGCCGAGTGGGTTTGGGTATAGCCGACTGGGTTTGGGTGTAGCCGAGTGGGTTTGGGTCTAGCCGACTGGGTTTGGGTCTAGCCGAGTGGCTTTGGGTCTAGCTGAGTGGGTTTGGGTCTGGTCGAGTTTGTTTGGGTCTAGCCGAGTGGGTTTGGGTCTAGCCGAGTGGGTTTGGGTCTAGCCGAGTGGGTTTGGGTCTAGCCGAGTTTGTTTGGGTCTAGCCGAGTGGGTTTGGGTCAAGCGGAGTTGGTATGGGTCTAGCGGAGTGGGTTTGGGTCCAGCGGAGTGGGTTTGGGTCTAGCCAAGTGGGTTTGTGTCTATCCGAGTGGGTTTGGGTCGATCCGAGTGGGTTTGCGTCTAGCCGAGTGGGTTAGGGTCTAGCGGAGTGGGTTTGCGTGTAGCCACTTGGGTTTGGGTGTAGCCGAGTGGGTTTGGGTCTAGCCGAGTGGGTTTGGGTCTAGCCGAGTGGGTTTGGGTCTAGCCGAGTGGGTTTGGGTCTAGCGGAGTGGGTTTGGGTGTAGCCGAGTGGGTTTGGGTCTAGCTGAGTGGGTTTGGGTCTAGCCGACTGGGTTTGGGTCTAGCCGAGTGGGTTTGGGTCTAGCCGAGTGGGTTTGGGTCTAGCCGAGTGGGTTTGGGTCTAGCCGAGTGGGTTTGGGTCTAGCGGAGTGGGTTTGGTTGTAGCCGAGTGGGTTTGGGTCTAGCGGAGTGGGTTTGGGTGTAGCCGAGTGGGTTTGGGTCTAGCCGAGTTGGTTTGGGTCTAGCCGACTGGGTTTGGGTCTGGACGAGTGGGTTTGGGTCTAGCCGAGTGGGTTTGGGTCTAGTCGAGTGGGTTTGGGTCTAGCCCAGTGGGTTTGGGTCTACCCTAGTGGATTTGGGTCTAGCCAAGTGGGTTTCGGTCCAGCGGAGTGGGTTTGGGTCTAGCGCAGTGGGTTTGGGTCTAGCGGAGTGGGTTTTGGTCTGGCTGAGTGGGTTTGGGTCTAACCGAGTGGGTTTGTGTCTAGCGGAGTGGGTTTGGGTCTAGCGGAGTGGGATTGGGTCTAGCCGAGTGGGTTTGGGTCTAGCCGAGTGGGTTTGGGACTAGCCAAGTGGGTTTGCGTCTAGCCGAGTGGGTTTGGGTCTAGCCGAGTGGGTTTGGGTCTAGCCGAGTGGGTTTCGGTCTAGCCGATTGGGTTTGGGTCTATCCATGTGGGTTTGGGTCTAGCCGAGTGGGTTAGGGTCTAGCGGAGTGGGTTTGGGTGTAGCCGCGTGGGTTTGGGTGTAGCCGAGTGGGTTTGGGTCTAGCCGAGTGGGTTTGGGTCTAGCCGAGTGGGTTTGGGTCTGGCCCAGTGTGTTTGGGTCTAGAAGAGTGGGTTTGGGTCTGGCCGACTGGGTTTGGGTCTAGACGAGTGGGTTTGGTTGTAGCCGAGTGGGTTTGGGTCTAGCGGAGTGGGTTTGGGTGTAGCCGAGTGGGTTTGGGTCTAGCCGAGTGGGTTTGGGTCTAGCCGACTGGGTTTGGGTCTGGCCGATTGGGTTTGGGTCTAGCCGAGTGGGTTTGGGTCTAGCCGAGTGGGTTTGGGTCTAGCGGAGTGGGTTTGGGTGTAGCCGAATGGGTTTGGGTCTACCCGAGTGCGTTTGGGTCTGGACGAGTGGGTTTGGGTCTAGACGAGTGGGTTTGGGTCTAGCCGAGTGGGTTTGGGTTTGGCCCAGTGTGTTTGGGTGTAGCCGAGTGGGTTTGGGTGTAGCCGAGTGGGTTTGGGTCTAGCCGAGTGGGTTTGGGTCTAGCCGAGTGGGTTTGGGTCTAGCCGAGTGGGTTTGTGTCTAGCCTTGTGGGTTTGGGTGTAGCCGAGTCCGTTTGGGTCTAGCCGAGTGGGTTTGGGTCTTGCGGAGTGGGTTTGGGTCTGGCGGAGTGGGTTTGGGTGTAGCCGAGTGGGTTTGGGTCTTGCCGAGTGGGTTTGGGTCTAGACGACTGGGTTTGGGATTAGCCGAGTGGGTTTGGGTCTAGCCGAGTGGGTTTGGGTCTAGCCGAGTGGGTTTACGTCTAGCCGCGTGGGTTTGGGTCTAGCGGAGTGGGTATCGGTGTAGCCGAGTGGGTTTGGGTCTAGCGGAGTGGGTTTGGGGTCTAGTGGAGTGGGTTTGGTTCCAGCGGAGTGGGTTTGGGTCTAGCGGAGTGGGTTTGGGTGTAGCCGAGTGGGTTTGGGTCTAGCCGAGTGGGTTTGGGTCTACCCGTGTGGGTTTGCGTCTAGCCGAGTGGGTTTGGGTCTAGCCGAGTGGGTTTCGGTCTAGCCGACTGGGTTTGGGTCTGGCCGATTGGGTTTGGGTTTAGCCGAGTGGGTTTGGGTCTAGCCGAGTGGGTTTACGTCTAGCCGAGTGGGTTTGGGTCTAGCGGAGTGGGTTTGGGTGTAGCCGAGTGGGTTTGGGTGTAGCCGAGTGGGTTTGGGTCTGGACGAGTGGGTTTGGGTCTTGCCGAGTGGGTTTGGGTCTAGCCGAGTGGGTTTGGGTCTAGCCGAGTGGGTTTGGGTCTAGCCTAGTGGGTTTGGGTGTAGCCGAGTGGGTTTGGGTCTAGCCGAGTGGGTTTGGGTCTAGCCGAGTGGGTTTGGGTCTTGCGGAGTGGGTTTGGGTCTGGCGGAGTGGGTTTGGGTGTAGCCGAGTGGGTTTGGGTCTAGCCGAATGGGTTTGGGTCTAGCCGAGTGGGCTTACGTCTAGCCGCGTGGGTTTGGGTCTAGCGGAGTGGGTATCGGTGTAGCCGAGTGGGTTTGGGTCTGGCGGAGTGGGTTAGGGTCTAGTGGAGTGGGTTTGGGTCCAGCGGAGTGGATTTGGGTCTAGCCGAATGGGTTTGGGTCTACCCGAGTGCGTTTGGGTCTAGCCGAGTGGGTTTGGGTCTAGCCGAATGGGTTTGGGTCTAGCCGAGTGGGTTTGGGTGTAGCCGAGTGGGTTTGGGTCTAGCGGAGTGGGTTTGGGTGTAGCCGAGTGGGTTTGGGTCTAGCCGAGTGGGTTTGGGTCTAGCCGAGTGGGTTTGGGTCTAGCTGAGTGGGTTTGGGTCTAGCCGAGTGGGTTTGGGTCTAGCCGAGTGGGTTTGGGTCTAGCCGAGTGGGTTTGGGTCTAGCCGAGTGGGTTTGGGTCTTGCCGAGTGGGTTTGGGTCTGGCCGAGTGGGTTTGGGTCTAGCCGAGTTGGTTTAGGTCCAGCCGAGTGGGTTTGGGTCTAGCCGAGTGGGTTTGGGTGTAGCCGAGTGGGTTTGGGTCTAGCCGAGTGGGTTTGGGTCTAGACGACTGGGTTTGGGATTAGCCGAGTGGGTTTGGGTCTAGCCGAGTGGGTTTGGGTCTAGCCGAGTGGGTTTACGTCTAGCCGCGTGGGTTTGGGTCTAGCGGAGTGGGTATCGGTGTAGCCGAGTGGGTTTGGGTCTAGCGGAGTGGGTTTGGGGTCTAGTGGAGTGGGTTTGGGTCCAGCGGAGTGGGTTTGTGTCTAGCCGAATGGGTTTGGGTCTACCCGAGTGCGTTTGGGTCTAGCCGAGTGGGTTTGGGTCTAGCCAAAGGGTTTGGGTGTAGCCGAGTGGGTTTGGGTGTAGCCGAGTGGGTTTGGGTGTAGCCGAGTGGGTTTGGGTCTAGCCGAGTGGGTTTGGGTCTAGCCGAGTGGGTTTGGGTCTAGCCGAGTGGGTTTGGGTCTAGCCGAGTGGGTTTGGGTCTAGCCGAGTGGGTTTGGGTCTATCCGATTTGGTTTGGGTCTAGCCGAGTGGGTTTGGGTCTCGCCGAGTGGGTTTGGGTCAAGCGGAGTTGGTATGGGTCTAGCGGAGTGGGTTTGGGTCTAGCGGAGTGGGTTTGGGTGTAGCCGAGTGGGTTTGGGTCTAGCCGAGTGGGTTTGTGTCTACCCGTGTGGGTTTGCGTCTAGCCGAGTGGGTTTGGGTCTAGCCGAGTGGGTTTCGGTCTAGCCGACTGGGTTTGGGTCTGGCCGATTGGGTTTGGGTTTAGCCGAGTGGGTTTGGGTCTAGCCGAGTGGGTTTGGGTGTAGCCGAGTGGGTTTGGGTCTAGCGGAGTGGGTTTGGGTGTAGCCGAGTGGGTTTGGGTGTAGCCGAGTGGGTTTGGGTCTGGACGAGTGGGTTTGGGTCTTGCCGAGTGGGTTTGGGTCTAGCCGAGTGGGTTTGGGTCTAGCCGAGTGGGTTTGGGTCTAGCCTAGTGGGTTTGGGTGTAGCCAAGTGGGTTTGGGTCTAGCCGAGTGGGTTTGGGTCTAGCCGAGTGGGTTTGGGTCTTGCGGAGTGGGTTTGGGTCTGGCGGAGTGGGTTTGGGTGTAGCCGAGTGGGTTTGGGTCTAGCCGAGTGGGTTTGGGTCTAGACGACTGGGTTTGGGATTAGCCGAGTGGGTTTGGGTCTAGCCGAATGGGTTTGGGTCTAGCCGAGTGGGTTTACGTCTAGCCGCGTGGGTTTGGGTCTAGCGGAGTGGGTATCGGTGTAGCCGAGTGGGTTTGGGTCTGGCGGAGTGGGTTAGGGTCTAGTGGAGTGGGTTTGGGTCCAGCGGAGTGGATTTGGGTCTAGCCGAATGGGTTTGGGTCTACCCGAGTGCGTTTGGGTCTAGCCGAGTGGGTTTGGGTCTAGCCGAATGGGTTTGGGTCTAGCCGAGTGGGTTTGGGTGTAGCCGAGTGGGTTTGGGTCTAGCGGAGTGGGTTTGGGTGTAGCCGAGTGGGTTTGGGTGTAGCCGAGCGGGTTTGGGTCTAGCCGAATGGGTTTGGGTCTAGCCGAGTGGGTTTGGGTCTAGCCGAGTGGGTTTGGGTCTAGCCGAGTGGGTTTGGGTCTAGCCGAGTGGGTTTGGGTCTAGCCGAGTGGGTTTGGGTCTTGCCGAGTGGGTTTGGGTCTAGCCGAGTGGGTTTGGGTCTAGCCGATTGGGTTTGGGTCTAGCCGAGTGGGTTTGGGTCTAGCCGAGTGGGTTTACGTCTAGCCGAGTGGGTTTGGGTCTAGCGGAGTGGGTTTGGGTGTAGCCGAGTGGGTTTGGGTGTAGCCGAGTGGGTTTGGGTCTGGACGAGTGGGTTTGGGTCTAGCCGAGTGGGTTTGGGTCTGGCCCAGTGTGTTTGGGTCTAGCGGAGTGGGTTTGGGTGTAGCCGAGTGGGTTTGGGTCTAGCCGAGTGGGTTTGGGTCTAGCCGAGTGGGTTTGGGTCTAGCCGAGTGGGTTTGTGTCTAGCCTAGTGGGTTTGGGTGTAGCCGAGTGGGTTTGGGTCTAGCCGAGTGGGTTTGGGTCTAGCCGAGTGGGTTTGGGTCTTGCGGAGTGGGTTTGGGTCTGGCGGAGTGGGTTTGGGTGTAGCCGAGTGGGTTTGGTTCTTGCCGAGTGGGTTTGGGTCTAGACGACTGGGTTTGGGATTAGCCGAGTGGGTTTGGGTCTAGCCGAGTGGGTTTGGGTCTAGCCGAGTGGGTTTACGTCTAGCCGCGTGGGTTTGGGTCTAGCGGAGTGGGTATCGGTGTAGCCGAGTGGGTTTGGGTCTAGCGGAGTAGGTTTGGGGTCTAGTGGAGTGGGTTTGGGTCCAGCGGAGTGGGTTTGGGTCTAGCCGAATGGGTTTGGGTCTACCCGAGTGCGTTTGGGTCTAGCCGAGTTGGTTTGGGTCCAGCCGATTGGGTTTGGGTCTAGCCGAGTGGGTTCGGGTCTAGCCGAGTGGGTTTGGGTCCAGCCGAGTTAGTTTGGGTGTAGCCGAGTGGGTTTGGGTCTAGCCGAGTGGGTTTGGGTCTGGCCGACTTAGTTTGGGTGTTGCCAAGTGGGTTTGGGTCTAGCCGAGCAGGTTTGGGTCTAGCCGAGTGGGTTTGGGTCTAGCCGATTTGGTTTGGGTCTAGCCGAGTGGGTTTGGGTCTCGCCGAGTGGGTTTGGGACAAGCGGAGTTGGTATGGGTCTAGCGGAGTGGGTTTGGGTCTAGCCGAGTGGGTTTGGGTGTAGCCGAGTGGGTTTGGGTCTGGACGAGTGGGTTTGGGTCTTGCCGAGTGGGTTTGGGTCTAGCCTAGTGGGTTTGGGTGTAGCCGAGTGGGTTTGGGTCTAGCCGAGTGGGTTTGGGTCTAGCCGAGTGGGTTTGGGTCTTGCGGAGTGGGTTTGGGTCTGGCGGAGTGGGTTTGGGTGTAGCCGAGTGGGTTTGGGTCTAGCCGAGTGGGTTTGGGTCTAGACGACTGGGTTTGGGATTAGCCGAGTGGGTTTGGGTCTAGCCGAATGGGTTTGGGTCTAGCCGAGTGGGTTTACGTATAGCCGCGTGGGTTTGGGTCTAGCGGAGTGGGTATCGGTGTAGCCGAGTGGGTTTGGGTCTGGCGGAGTGGGTTAGGGTCTAGTGGAGTGGGTTTGGGTCCAGCGGAGTGGATTTGGGTCTAGCCGAATGGGTTTGGGTCTACCCGAGTGCGTTTGGGTCTAGCCGAGTGGGTTTGGGTCTAGCCGAATGGGTTTGGGTCTAGCCGAGTGGGTTTGGGTGTAGCCGAGTGGGTTTGGGTCTAGCGGAGTGGGTTTGGGTGTAGCCGAGTGGGTTTGGGTGTAGCCGAGTGGGTTTGGGTCTAGCCGAGTGGGTTTGGGTCTAGCCGAGTGGGTTTGGGTCTAGCCGAGTGGGTTTGGGTCTAGCCGAGTGGGTTTGGGTCTAGCCGAGTGGGTTTGGGTCTAGCCGAGTGGGTTTGGGTCTAGCCGAGTGGGTTTGGGTCTAGCCGAGTGGGTTTGGGTCTAGCCGAGTTAGTTTGGGTATAGCCGAGTGGGTTTGGGTCTAGCCGAGTGGGTTTGGGTCTGGCCGAGTTAGTTTGGGTGTTGCCAAGTGGGTTTGGGTCTAGCCGAGCAGGTTTGGGTCTAGCCGAGTGGGTTTGGTCTAGCCGATTTGGTTTGGGTCTAGCCGAGTGGGTTTGGGTCTAGCCGAGTGGGTTTGGGTCAAGCGGAGTTGGTATGGGTCTAGCGGAGTGGGTTTGGGTCTATCGGAGTGGGTTTGGGTGTAGCCGAGTGGGTTTGGGTCTAGCCGAGTGGGTTTGGGTCTACCCGTGTGGGTTTGCGTCTAGCCGAGTGGGTTTGGGTCTAGCCGAGTGGGTGTGGGTCTAGCCGAATGGGTTTGGGTCTAGCCCAGTGCGTTTGGGTCTAGCCGAGTGGGTTTGGGTCTAGCCGAATGGGTTTGGGTCTAGCCGAGTGGGTTTGGGTGTAGCCGAGTGGGTTTGGGTCTAGCGGAGTGGGTTTGGGTGTAGCCGAGTGGGTTTGGGTGTAGCCGAGTGGGTTTGGGTCAAGCCGAGTGGGTTTGGGTCTAGCCGAGTGGGTTTGGGTCTAGCCGAGTGGGTTTGGGTCTAGCCGAGTGGGTTTGGGTCTAGCCGAGTGGGTTTGGGTCTAGCCGAGTGGGTTTGGGTCTTGCCGAGTGGGTTTGGGTCTAGCCGAGTGGGTTTGGGTCTAGCCGAGTGGGTTTGGGTCTAGCCGAGTTCGTTTGGGTGTAGCCGAGTGGGTTTGGGTCTAGCCGAGTGGGTTTGGGTCTGGCCGAGTTAGTTTGGGTGTTGCCAAGTGGGTTTGGGTCTAGCCGAGCAGGTTTGGGTCTAGCCGAGTGGGTTTGGGTCTAGCCGATTTGTTTGGGTCTAGCCGAGTGGGTTTGGGTCTAGCCGAGTGGGTTTGGGTCAAGCGGAGTTGGTATGGGTCTAGCGGAGTGGGTTTGGGTCTAGCGGAGTGGGTTTGGGTGTAGCCGAGTGGGTTTGGGTCTAGCCGAGTGGGTTTGGGTCTACCCGTGTGGGTTTGCGTCTAGCCGAGTGGGTTTGGGTCTAGCCGAGTGGGTGTGGGTCTAGCCGAGTGGGTTTGGGTCTAGCCAAGTGGGTTTGGGTGTAGCCGAATGGGTTTGGGTCTAGCCGAGTGGGTTTGGGTCTAGCCGAGTGGGTTTGGGTCTTGCGGAGTGGGTTTGGGTCTGGCGGAGTGGGTTTGGGTGTAGCCGAGTGGGTTTGGGTCTAGCCGAATGGGTTTGGGTCTAGCCGAGTGGGTTTACGTCTAGCCGCGTGGGTTTGGGTCTAGCGGAGTGGGTATCGGTGTAGCCGAGTGGGTTTGGGTCTGGCGGAGTGGGTTAGGGTCTAGTGGAGTGGGTTTGGGTCCAGCGGAGTGGATTTGGGTCTAGCCGAATGGGTTTGGGTCTACCCGAGTGCGTTTGGGTCTAGCCGAGTGGGTTTGGGTCTAGCCGAATGGGTTTGGGTCTAGCCGAGTGGGTTTGGGTGTAGCCGAGTGGGTTTGGGTCTAGCGGAGTGGGTTTGGGTGTAGCCGAGTGGGTTTGGGTCTAGCCGAGTGGGTTTGGGTCTAGCCGAGTGGGTTTGGGTCTAGCTGAGTGGGTTTGGGTCTAGCCGAGTGGGTTTGGGTCTAGCCGAGTGGGTTTGGGTCTAGCCGAGTGGGTTTGGGTCTAGCCGAGTGGGTTTGGGTCTTGCCGAGTGGGTTTGGGTCTGGCCGAGTGGGTTTGGGTCTAGCCGAGTTGGTTTGGGTCCAGCCGAGTGGGTTTTGGTCTAGCCGAGTGGGTTTGGGTGTAGCCGAGTGGGTTTGGGTCTAGCCAAGTGGGTTTGGGTCTAGACGACTGGGTTTGGGATTAGCCGAGTGGGTTTGGGTCTAGCCGAGTGGGTTTGGGTCTAGCCGAGTGGGTTTACGTCTAGCCGCGTGGGTTTGGGTCTAGCGGAGTGGGTATTGGTGTAGCCGAGTGGGTTTGGGTCTAGCGGAGTGGGTTTGGGGTCTAGTGGAGTGGGTTTGGGTCCAGCGGAGTGGGTTTGTGTCTAGCCGAATGGGTTTGGGTCTACCCGAGTGCGTTTGGGTCTAGCCGAGTGGGTTTGGGTCTAGCCAAATGGGTTTGGGTCTAGCCGAGTGGGTTTGGGTGTAGCCGAGTGGGTTTGGGTCTAGCGGAGTGGGTTTGGGTGTAGCCGAGTGGGTTTGGGTGTAGCCGAGTGGGTTTGGGTCTAGCCGAGTGGGTTTGGGTCTAGCCGAGTGGGTTTGGGTCTAGCCGAGTGGGTTTGGGTCTAGCCGAGTGGGTTTGGGTCTAGCCGAGTGGGTTTGGGTCTAGCCGAGTGCGTTTGGGTCTAGCCGAGTGGGTTTGGGTCTAGCCGAGTGGGTTTGGGTCTAGCCGAGTTGGTTTGGGTCCAGCCGAGTGGGTTTGGGTCTAGCCGAGTGGGTTTGGGTCTAGCCGAGTGGGTTTGGATCTAGCCGAGTTAGTTTGGGTGTAGCCGAGTGGGTTTGGGTCTAGCCGAGTGGGTTTGGGTCTGGCCGAGTTAGTTTGGGTGTTGCCAAGTGGGTTTGGGTCTAGCCGAGCAGGTTTGGGTCTAGCCGAGTGGGTTTGGGTCTAACCGATTTGGTTTGGGTCTAGCCGAGTGGGTTTGGGTCTCGCCGAGTGGGTTTGGGTCAAGCGGAGTTGGTATGGGTCTAGCGGAGTGGGTTTGGGTGTAGCGGAGTGGGTTTGGGTGTAGACGAGTGGGTTTGGGTCTAGCCGAGTGGGTTTGGGTCTACCCGTGTGGGTTTGCGTCTAGCCGAGTGGGTTTGGGTCTAGCCGAGTGGGTTTCGGTCTAGCCGACTGGGTTTGGGTCTGGCCGATTGGGTTTGGGTTTAGCCGAGTGGGTTTGGGTCTAGCCGAGTGGGTTTACGTCTAGCCGAGTGGGTTTGGGTCTAGCGGAGTGGGTTTGGGTGTAGCCGAGTGGGTTTGGGTGTAGCCGAGTGGGTTTGGGTCTGGACGAGTGGGTTTGGGTCTTGCCGAGTGGGTTTGGGTCTAGCCGAGTGGGTTTGGGTCTAGCCGAGTGGGTTTACGTCTAGCCGCGTGGGTTTGGGTCTAGCGGAGTGGGTATCGGTGTAGCCGAGTGGGTTTGGGTCTAGCGGAGTGGGTTTGGGGTCTAGTGGAGTGGGTTTGGGTCCAGCGGAGTGGGTTTGGGTCTAGCCGAATGGGTTTGGGTCTACCCGAGTGCGTTTGGGTCTAGCCGAGTTGGTTTGGGTCCAGCCGAGTGGGTTTGGGTCTAGCCGAGTGGGTTCGGGTCTAGCCGAGTGGGTTTGGGTCCAGCCGAGTTAGTTTGGGTGTAGCCGAGTGGGTTTGGGTCTAGCCGAGTGGGTTTGGGTCTGGCCGACTTAGTTTGGGTGTTGCCAAGTGGGTTTGGGTCTAGCCGAGCAGGTTTGGGTCTAGCCGAGTGGGTTTGGGTCTAGCCGATTTGGTTTGGGTCTAGCCGAGTGGGTTTGGGTCTCGCCGAGTGGGTTTGGGACAAGCGGAGTTGGTATGGGTCTAGCGGAGTGGGTTTGGGTCTAGCCGAGTGGGTTTGGGTGTAGCCGAGTGGGTTTGGGTCTGGACGAGTGGGTTTGGGTCTTGCCGAGTGGGTTTGGGTCTAGCCTAGTGGGTTTGGGTGTAGCCGAGTGGGTTTGGGTCTAGCCGAGTGGGTTTGGGTCTAGCCGAGTGGGTTTGGGTCTTGCGGAGTGGGTTTGGGTCTGGCGGAGTGGGTTTGGGTGTAGCCGAGTGGGTTTGGGTCTAGCCGAGTGGGTTTGGGTCTAGACGACTGGGTTTGGGATTAGCCGAGTGGGTTTGGGTCTAGCCGAATGGGTTTGGGTCTAGCCGAGTGGGTTTACGTATAGCCGCGTGGGTTTGGGTCTAGCGGAGTGGGTATCGGTGTAGCCGAGTGGGTTTGGGTCTGGCGGAGTGGGTTAGGGTCTAGTGGAGTGGGTTTGGGTCCAGCGGAGTGGATTTGGGTCTAGCCGAATGGGTTTGGGTCTACCCGAGTGCGTTTGGGTCTAGCCGAGTGGGTTTGGGTCTAGCCGAATGGGTTTGGGTCTAGCCGAGTGGGTTTGGGTGTAGCCGAGTGGGTTTGGGTCTAGCGGAGTGGGTTTGGGTGTAGCCGAGTGGGTTTGGGTGTAGCCGAGTGGGTTTGGGTCTAGCCGAGTGGGTTTGGGTCTAGCCGAGTGGGTTTGGGTCTAGCCGAGTGGGTTTGGGTCTAGCCGAGTGGGTTTGGGTCTAGCCGAGTGGGTTTGGGTCTAGCCGAGTGGGTTTGGGTCTAGCCGAGTGGGTTTGGGTCTAGCCGAGTGGGTTTGGGTCTAGCCGAGTTAGTTTGGGTATAGCCGAGTGGGTTTGGGTCTAGCCGAGTGGGTTTGGGTCTGGCCGAGTTAGTTTGGGTGTTGCCAAGTGGGTTTGGGTCTAGCCGAGCAGGTTTGGGTCTAGCCGAGTGGGTTTGGGTCTAGCCGATTTGGTTTGGGTCTAGCCGAGTGGGTTTGGGTCTAGCCGAGTGGGTTTGGGTCAAGCGGAGTTGGTATGGGTCTAGCGGAGTGGGTTTGGGTCTATCGGAGTGGGTTTGGGTGTAGCCGAGTGGGTTTGGGTCTAGCCGAGTGGGTTTGGGTCTACCCGTGTGGGTTTGCGTCTAGCCGAGTGGGTTTGGGTCTAGCCGAGTGGGTGTGGGTCTAGCCGAATGGGTTTGGGTCTAGCCCAGTGCGTTTGGGTCTAGCCGAGTGGGTTTGGGTCTAGCCGAATGGGTTTGGGTCTAGCCGAGTGGGTTTGGGTGTAGCCGAGTGGGTTTGGGTCTAGCGGAGTGGGTTTGGGTGTAGCCGAGTGGGTTTGGGTGTAGCCGAGTGGGTTTGGGTCAAGCCGAGTGGGTTTGGGTCTAGCCGAGTGGGTTTGGGTCTAGCCGAGTGGGTTTGGGTCTAGCCGAGTGGGTTTGGGTCTAGCCGAGTGGGTTTGGGTCTAGCCGAGTGGGTTTGGGTCTTGCCGAGTGGGTTTGGGTCTAGCCGAGTGGGTTTGGGTCTAGCCGAGTGGGTTTGGGTCTAGCCGAGTTCGTTTGGGTGTAGCCGAGTGGGTTTGGGTCTAGCCGAGTGGGTTTGGGTCTGGCCGAGTTAGTTTGGGTGTTGCCAAGTGGGTTTGGGTCTAGCCGAGCAGGTTTGGGTCTAGCCGAGTGGGTTTGGGTCTAGCCGATTTGTTTGGGTCTAGCCGAGTGGGTTTGGGTCTAGCCGAGTGGGTTTGGGTCAAGCGGAGTTGGTATGGGTCTAGCGGAGTGGGTTTGGGTCTAGCGGAGTGGGTTTGGGTGTAGCCGAGTGGGTTTGGGTCTAGCCGAGTGGGTTTGGGTCTACCCGTGTGGGTTTGCGTCTAGCCGAGTGGGTTTGGGTCTAGCCGAGTGGGTGTGGGTCTAGCCGAGTGGGTTTGGGTCTAGCCAAGTGGGTTTGGGTGTAGCCGAATGGGTTTGGGTCTAGCCGAGTGGGTTTGGGTCTAGCCGAGTGGGTTTGGGTCTTGCGGAGTGGGTTTGGGTCTGGCGGAGTGGGTTTGGGTGTAGCCGAGTGGGTTTGGGTCTAGCCGAATGGGTTTGGGTCTAGCCGAGTGGGTTTACGTCTAGCCGCGTGGGTTTGGGTCTAGCGGAGTGGGTATCGGTGTAGCCGAGTGGGTTTGGGTCTGGCGGAGTGGGTTAGGGTCTAGTGGAGTGGGTTTGGGTCCAGCGGAGTGGATTTGGGTCTAGCCGAATGGGTTTGGGTCTACCCGAGTGCGTTTGGGTCTAGCCGAGTGGGTTTGGGTCTAGCCGAATGGGTTTGGGTCTAGCCGAGTGGGTTTGGGTGTAGCCGAGTGGGTTTGGGTCTAGCGGAGTGGGTTTGGGTGTAGCCGAGTGGGTTTGGGTCTAGCCGAGTGGGTTTGGGTCTAGCCGAGTGGGTTTGGGTCTAGCTGAGTGGGTTTGGGTCTAGCCGAGTGGGTTTGGGTCTAGCCGAGTGGGTTTGGGTCTAGCCGAGTGGGTTTGGGTCTAGCCGAGTGGGTTTGGGTCTTGCCGAGTGGGTTTGGGTCTGGCCGAGTGGGTTTGGGTCTAGCCGAGTTGGTTTGGGTCCAGCCGAGTGGGTTTTGGTCTAGCCGAGTGGGTTTGGGTGTAGCCGAGTGGGTTTGGGTCTAGCCAAGTGGGTTTGGGTCTAGACGACTGGGTTTGGGATTAGCCGAGTGGGTTTGGGTCTAGCCGAGTGGGTTTGGGTCTAGCCGAGTGGGTTTACGTCTAGCCGCGTGGGTTTGGGTCTAGCGGAGTGGGTATTGGTGTAGCCGAGTGGGTTTGGGTCTAGCGGAGTGGGTTTGGGGTCTAGTGGAGTGGGTTTGGGTCCAGCGGAGTGGGTTTGTGTCTAGCCGAATGGGTTTGGGTCTACCCGAGTGCGTTTGGGTCTAGCCGAGTGGGTTTGGGTCTAGCCAAATGGGTTTGGGTCTAGCCGAGTGGGTTTGGGTGTAGCCGAGTGGGTTTGGGTCTAGCGGAGTGGGTTTGGGTGTAGCCGAGTGGGTTTGGGTGTAGCCGAGTGGGTTTGGGTCTAGCCGAGTGGGTTTGGGTCTAGCCGAGTGGGTTTGGGTCTAGCCGAGTGGGTTTGGGTCTAGCCGAGTGGGTTTGGGTCTAGCCGAGTGGGTTTGGGTCTAGCCGAGTGCGTTTGGGTCTAGCCGAGTGGGTTTGGGTCTAGCCGAGTGGGTTTGGGTCTAGCCGAGTTGGTTTGGGTCCAGCCGAGTGGGTTTGGGTCTAGCCGAGTGGGTTTGGGTCTAGCCGAGTGGGTTTGGATCTAGCCGAGTTAGTTTGGGTGTAGCCGAGTGGGTTTGGGTCTAGCCGAGTGGGTTTGGGTCTGGCCGAGTTAGTTTGGGTGTTGCCAAGTGGGTTTGGGTCTAGCCGAGCAGGTTTGGGTCTAGCCGAGTGGGTTTGGGTCTAACCGATTTGGTTTGGGTCTAGCCGAGTGGGTTTGGGTCTCGCCGAGTGGGTTTGGGTCAAGCGGAGTTGGTATGGGTCTAGCGGAGTGGGTTTGGGTGTAGCGGAGTGGGTTTGGGTGTAGACGAGTGGGTTTGGGTCTAGCCGAGTGGGTTTGGGTCTACCCGTGTGGGTTTGCGTCTAGCCGAGTGGGTTTGGGTCTAGCCGAGTGGGTTTCGGTCTAGCCGACTGGGTTTGGGTCTGGCCGATTGGGTTTGGGTTTAGCCGAGTGGGTTTGGGTCTAGCCGAGTGGGTTTACGTCTAGCCGAGTGGGTTTGGGTCTAGCGGAGTGGGTTTGGGTGTAGCCGAGTGGGTTTGGGTGTAGCCGAGTGGGTTTGGGTCTGGACGAGTGGGTTTGGGTCTTGCCGAGTGGGTTTGGGTCTAGCCGAGTGGGTTTGGGTCTAGCCGAGTGGGTTTACGTCTAGCCGCGTGGGTTTGGGTCTAGCGGAGTGGGTATCGGTGTAGCCGAGTGGGTTTGGGTCTAGCGGAGTGGGTTTGGGGTCTAGTGGAGTGGGTTTGGGTCCAGCGGAGTGGGTTTGGGTCTAGCCGAATGGGTTTGGGTCTACCCGAGTGCGTTTGGGTCTAGCCGAGTTGGTTTGGGTCCAGCCGAGTGGGTTTGGGTCTAGCCGAGTGGGTTCGGGTCTAGCCGAGTGGGTTTGGGTCCAGCCGAGTTAGTTTGGGTGTAGCCGAGTGGGTTTGGGTCTAGCCGAGTGGGTTTGGGTCTGGCCGACTTAGTTTGGGTGTTGCCAAGTGGGTTTGGGTCTAGCCGAGCAGGTTTGGGTCTAGCCGAGTGGGTTTGGGTCTAGCCGATTTGGTTTGGGTCTAGCCGAGTGGGTTTGGGTCTCGCCGAGTGGGTTTGGGACAAGCGGAGTTGGTATGGGTCTAGCGGAGTGGGTTTGGGTCTAGCCGAGTGGGTTTGGGTGTAGCCGAGTGGGTTTGGGTCTGGACGAGTGGGTTTGGGTCTTGCCGAGTGGGTTTGGGTCTAGCCTAGTGGGTTTGGGTGTAGCCGAGTGGGTTTGGGTCTAGCCGAGTGGGTTTGGGTCTAGCCGAGTGGGTTTGGGTCTTGCGGAGTGGGTTTGGGTCTGGCGGAGTGGGTTTGGGTGTAGCCGAGTGGGTTTGGGTCTAGCCGAGTGGGTTTGGGTCTAGACGACTGGGTTTGGGATTAGCCGAGTGGGTTTGGGTCTAGCCGAATGGGTTTGGGTCTAGCCGAGTGGGTTTACGTATAGCCGCGTGGGTTTGGGTCTAGCGGAGTGGGTATCGGTGTAGCCGAGTGGGTTTGGGTCTGGCGGAGTGGGTTAGGGTCTAGTGGAGTGGGTTTGGGTCCAGCGGAGTGGATTTGGGTCTAGCCGAATGGGTTTGGGTCTACCCGAGTGCGTTTGGGTCTAGCCGAGTGGGTTTGGGTCTAGCCGAATGGGTTTGGGTCTAGCCGAGTGGGTTTGGGTGTAGCCGAGTGGGTTTGGGTCTAGCGGAGTGGGTTTGGGTGTAGCCGAGTGGGTTTGGGTGTAGCCGAGTGGGTTTGGGTCTAGCCGAGTGGGTTTGGGTCTAGCCGAGTGGGTTTGGGTCTAGCCGAGTGGGTTTGGGTCTAGCCGAGTGGGTTTGGGTCTAGCCGAGTGGGTTTGGGTCTAGCCGAGTGGGTTTGGGTCTAGCCGAGTGGGTTTGGGTCTAGCCGAGTGGGTTTGGGTCTAGCCGAGTTAGTTTGGGTATAGCCGAGTGGGTTTGGGTCTAGCCGAGTGGGTTTGGGTCTGGCCGAGTTAGTTTGGGTGTTGCCAAGTGGGTTTGGGTCTAGCCGAGCAGGTTTGGGTCTAGCCGAGTGGGTTTGGGTCTAGCCGATTTGGTTTGGGTCTAGCCGAGTGGGTTTGGGTCTAGCCGAGTGGGTTTGGGTCAAGCGGAGTTGGTATGGGTCTAGCGGAGTGGGTTTGGGTCTATCGGAGTGGGTTTGGGTGTAGCCGAGTGGGTTTGGGTCTAGCCGAGTGGGTTTGGGTCTACCCGTGTGGGTTTGCGTCTAGCCGAGTGGGTTTGGGTCTAGCCGAGTGGGTGTGGGTCTAGCCGAATGGGTTTGGGTCTAGCCCAGTGCGTTTGGGTCTAGCCGAGTGGGTTTGGGTCTAGCCGAATGGGTTTGGGTCTAGCCGAGTGGGTTTGGGTGTAGCCGAGTGGGTTTGGGTCTAGCGGAGTGGGTTTGGGTGTAGCCGAGTGGGTTTGGGTGTAGCCGAGTGGGTTTGGGTCAAGCCGAGTGGGTTTGGGTCTAGCCGAGTGGGTTTGGGTCTAGCCGAGTGGGTTTGGGTCTAGCCGAGTGGGTTTGGGTCTAGCCGAGTGGGTTTGGGTCTAGCCGAGTGGGTTTGGGTCTTGCCGAGTGGGTTTGGGTCTAGCCGAGTGGGTTTGGGTCTAGCCGAGTGGGTTTGGGTCTAGCCGAGTTCGTTTGGGTGTAGCCGAGTGGGTTTGGGTCTAGCCGAGTGGGTTTGGGTCTGGCCGAGTTAGTTTGGGTGTTGCCAAGTGGGTTTGGGTCTAGCCGAGCAGGTTTGGGTCTAGCCGAGTGGGTTTGGGTCTAGCCGATTTGTTTGGGTCTAGCCGAGTGGGTTTGGGTCTAGCCGAGTGGGTTTGGGTCAAGCGGAGTTGGTATGGGTCTAGCGGAGTGGGTTTGGGTCTAGCGGAGTGGGTTTGGGTGTAGCCGAGTGGGTTTGGGTCTAGCCGAGTGGGTTTGGGTCTACCCGTGTGGGTTTGCGTCTAGCCGAGTGGGTTTGGGTCTAGCCGAGTGGGTGTGGGTCTAGCCGAGTGGGTTTGGGTCTAGCCAAGTGGGTTTGGGTGTAGCCGAATGGGTTTGGGTCTAGCCGAGTGGGTTTGGGTCTAGCCGAGTGGGTTTGGGTCTTGCGGAGTGGGTTTGGGTCTGGCGGAGTGGGTTTGGGTGTAGCCGAGTGGGTTTGGGTCTAGCCGAATGGGTTTGGGTCTAGCCGAGTGGGTTTACGTCTAGCCGCGTGGGTTTGGGTCTAGCGGAGTGGGTATCGGTGTAGCCGAGTGGGTTTGGGTCTGGCGGAGTGGGTTAGGGTCTAGTGGAGTGGGTTTGGGTCCAGCGGAGTGGATTTGGGTCTAGCCGAATGGGTTTGGGTCTACCCGAGTGCGTTTGGGTCTAGCCGAGTGGGTTTGGGTCTAGCCGAATGGGTTTGGGTCTAGCCGAGTGGGTTTGGGTGTAGCCGAGTGGGTTTGGGTCTAGCGGAGTGGGTTTGGGTGTAGCCGAGTGGGTTTGGGTCTAGCCGAGTGGGTTTGGGTCTAGCCGAGTGGGTTTGGGTCTAGCTGAGTGGGTTTGGGTCTAGCCGAGTGGGTTTGGGTCTAGCCGAGTGGGTTTGGGTCTAGCCGAGTGGGTTTGGGTCTAGCCGAGTGGGTTTGGGTCTTGCCGAGTGGGTTTGGGTCTGGCCGAGTGGGTTTGGGTCTAGCCGAGTTGGTTTGGGTCCAGCCGAGTGGGTTTTGGTCTAGCCGAGTGGGTTTGGGTGTAGCCGAGTGGGTTTGGGTCTAGCCAAGTGGGTTTGGGTCTAGACGACTGGGTTTGGGATTAGCCGAGTGGGTTTGGGTCTAGCCGAGTGGGTTTGGGTCTAGCCGAGTGGGTTTACGTCTAGCCGCGTGGGTTTGGGTCTAGCGGAGTGGGTATTGGTGTAGCCGAGTGGGTTTGGGTCTAGCGGAGTGGGTTTGGGGTCTAGTGGAGTGGGTTTGGGTCCAGCGGAGTGGGTTTGTGTCTAGCCGAATGGGTTTGGGTCTACCCGAGTGCGTTTGGGTCTAGCCGAGTGGGTTTGGGTCTAGCCAAATGGGTTTGGGTCTAGCCGAGTGGGTTTGGGTGTAGCCGAGTGGGTTTGGGTCTAGCGGAGTGGGTTTGGGTGTAGCCGAGTGGGTTTGGGTGTAGCCGAGTGGGTTTGGGTCTAGCCGAGTGGGTTTGGGTCTAGCCGAGTGGGTTTGGGTCTAGCCGAGTGGGTTTGGGTCTAGCCGAGTGGGTTTGGGTCTAGCCGAGTGGGTTTGGGTCTAGCCGAGTGCGTTTGGGTCTAGCCGAGTGGGTTTGGGTCTAGCCGAGTGGGTTTGGGTCTAGCCGAGTTGGTTTGGGTCCAGCCGAGTGGGTTTGGGTCTAGCCGAGTGGGTTTGGGTCTAGCCGAGTGGGTTTGGATCTAGCCGAGTTAGTTTGGGTGTAGCCGAGTGGGTTTGGGTCTAGCCGAGTGGGTTTGGGTCTGGCCGAGTTAGTTTGGGTGTTGCCAAGTGGGTTTGGGTCTAGCCGAGCAGGTTTGGGTCTAGCCGAGTGGGTTTGGGTCTAACCGATTTGGTTTGGGTCTAGCCGAGTGGGTTTGGGTCTCGCCGAGTGGGTTTGGGTCAAGCGGAGTTGGTATGGGTCTAGCGGAGTGGGTTTGGGTGTAGCGGAGTGGGTTTGGGTGTAGACGAGTGGGTTTGGGTCTAGCCGAGTGGGTTTGGGTCTACCCGTGTGGGTTTGCGTCTAGCCGAGTGGGTTTGGGTCTAGCCGAGTGGGTTTCGGTCTAGCCGACTGGGTTTGGGTCTGGCCGATTGGGTTTGGGTTTAGCCGAGTGGGTTTGGGTCTAGCCGAGTGGGTTTACGTCTAGCCGAGTGGGTTTGGGTCTAGCGGAGTGGGTTTGGGTGTAGCCGAGTGGGTTTGGGTGTAGCCGAGTGGGTTTGGGTCTGGACGAGTGGGTTTGGGTCTTGCCGAGTGGGTTTGGGTCTAGCCGAGTGGGTTTGGGTCTAGCCGAGTGGGTTTGGGTCTAGCCTAGTGGGTTTGGGTGTAGCCGAGTGGGTTTGGGTCTAGCCGAGTGGGTTTGGGTCTAGCCGAGTGGGTTTGGGTCTTGCGGAGTGGGTTTGGGTCTGGCGGAGTGGGTTTGGGTGTAGCCGAGTGGGTTTGGGTCTAGCCGAGTGGGTTTGGGTCTAGACGACTGGGTTTGGGATTAGCCGAGTGGGTTTGGGTCTAGCCGAATGGGTTTGGGTCTAGCCGAGTGGGTTTACGTCTAGCCGCGTGGGTTTGGGTCTAGCGGAGTGGGTATCGGTGTAGCCGAGTGGGTTTGGGTCTGGCGGAGTGGGTTAGGGTCTAGTGGAGTGGGTTTGGGTCCAGCGGAGTGGATTTGGGTCTAGCCGAATGGGTTTGGGTCTACCCGAGTGCGTTTGGGTCTAGCCGAGTGGGTTTGGGTCTAGCCGAATGGGTTTGGGTCTAGCCGAGTGGGTTTGGGTGTAGCCGAGTGGGTTTGGGTCTAGCGGAGTGGGTTTGGGTGTAGCCGAGTGGGTTTGGGTGTAGCCGAGCGGGTTTGGGTCTAGCCGAGTGGGTTTGGGTCTAGCCGAGTGGGTTTGGGTCTAGCCGAGTGGGTTTGGGTCTAGCCGAGTGGGTTTGGGTCTAGCCGAGTGGGTTTGGGTCTAGCCGAGTGGGTTTGGGTCTTGCCGAGTGGGTTTGGGTCTAGCCGAGTGGGTTTGGGTCTAGCCGATTGGGTTTGGGTCTAGCCGAGTGGGTTTGGGTCTAGCCGAGTGGGTTTACGTCTAGCCGAGTGGGTTTGGGTCTAGCGGAGTGGGTTTGGGTGTAGCCGAGTGGGTTTGGGTGCAGCCGAGTGGGTTTGGGTCTGGACGAGTGGGTTTGGGTCTAGCCGAGTGGGTTTGGGTCTGGCCCAGTGTGTTTGGGTCTAGCGGAGTGGGTTTGGGTGTAGCCGAGTGGGTTTGGGTCTAGCCGAGTGGGTTTGGGTCTAGCCGAGTGGGTTTGGGTCTAGCCGAGTGGGTTTGTGTCTAGCCTAGTGGGTTTGGGTGTAGCCGAGTGGGTTTGGGTCTAGCCGAGTGGGTTTGGGTCTAGCCGAGTGGGTTTGGGTCTTGCGGAGTGGGTTTGGGTCTGGCGGAGTGGGTTTGGGTGTAGCCGAGTGGGTTTGGGTCTTGCCGAGTGGGTTTGTGTCTAGACGACTGGGTTTGGGATTAGCCGAGTGGGTTTGGGTCTAGCCGAGTGGGTTTGGGTCTAGCCGAGTGGGTTTACGTCTAGCCGCGTGGGTTTGGGTTTAGCGGAGTGGGTATCGGTGTAGCCGAGTGGGTTTGGGTCTAGCGGAGTGGGTTTGGGGTCTAGTGGAGTGGGTTTGGGTCCAGCGGAGTGGGTTTGGGTCTAGCCGAATGGGTTTGGGTCTACCCGAGTGCGTTTGGGTCTAGCCGAGTTGGTTTGGGTCCAGCCGAGTGGGTTTGGGTCTAGCCGAGTGGGTTTGGGTCTAGCCGAGTGGGTTTGGGTCTAGCCGAGTTAGTTTGGGTGTAGCCGAGTGGGTTTGGGTCTAGCCGAGTGGGTTTGGGTCTGGCCGACTTAGTTTGGGTATAGCCGAGTGGGTTTGGGTCTAGCCGAGTGGGTTTGGGTCTGGCCGAGTTAGTTTGGGTGTTGCCAAGTGGGTTTGGGTCTAGCCGAGCAGGTTTGGGTCTAGCCGAGTGGGTTTGGGTCTAGCCGATTTGGTTTGGGTCTAGCCGAGTGGGTTTGGGTCTAGCCGAGTGGGTTTGGGTCAAGCGGAGTTGGTATGGGTCTAGCGGAGTGGGTTTGGGTCTATCGGAGTGGGTTTGGGTGTAGCCGAGTGGGTTTGGGTCTAGCCGAGTGGGTTTGGGTCTACCCGTGTGGGTTTGCGTCTAGCCGAGTGGGTTTGGGTCTAGCCGAGTGGGTGTGGGTGTAGCCGAGTGGGTTTGGGTCTAGCCATGTGGGTTTGGGTGTAGCCGAATGGGTTAGGGTCTAGCGGAGTGGGTTTGGGTGTAGCCGCATGGGTTTGGGTGTAGCCGAGTGGGTTTGGTTCTAGCCGAGTGGGTTTGGGTCTAGCCGAGTGGGTTTGGGTCTAGCCGAGTGGGTTTGGGTCTAGCCGAGTGGGTTTGGGTGTAGCCGAGTGGGTTTGGGTCTAGCCGAGTGGGTTTGGGTCTAGCCGAGTGGGTTTGGGTCTAGCCGAGTGGGTTTGGGTCTAGCCGAGTGGGTTTGGGTCTTGCCGAGTGGGTTTGGGTCTAGCGGAGTGGGTTTGGGTGTAGCCGATTGGGTTTGGGTCTAGCGGAGTGGGTTTGTGTGTAGCCGAGTGGGTTTGGGTCTAGCCGTGTGGGTTTGGGTCTAGCCGACTGGGTTTGGCTCTAGCCGAGTGGGTTTGGGTCTAGCCGAGTGGGTTTGGGTCTAGCCGAGTGGGTTTACGTCTAGCCAACTGGGTTTGGGTCTAGCGGAGTGGGTTTGGGTGTAGCCGAGTGGGTTTGGGTCTAGCCGAGTGGGTTTGCATCTAGCCGAGTGGGTTTGGGTCTAGCCGAGTGGGTTTGGGTCTAGCCGATTGGGTTTGGGTCTATCCATGTGGGTTTGGGTCTAACCGAGTGGGTTAGGGTCTAGCGGAGTGGGTTTGGGTGTAGCCGAGTGGGTTTGGGTCTAGCCCAGTGGGTTTGGGTCTACCCGAGTGGGTTTGCATCTAGCCGAGTGGGTTTGGGTCTAGCCGAGTGGGTTTGGGTCTAGCCGATTGGGTTTGGGTCTATCCATGTGGGTTTGGGGGTAGCCGAGTGGGTTAGGGTCTAGCGGAGTGGGTTTGGGTGTAGCCGCGTGGGTTTGGGTGTAGCCGAGTGGGTTTGGGTCTAGCCGAGTGGGTTTGGGTCTAGCCGAGTGGGTTTGGGTCTAGCCGAGTGGGTTTGGGTCTAGCCGAGTGGGTTTGGGTGTAGCCGAGTGGGTTTGGGTCTCGCCGAGTGGGTTTGGGTCTCGCCGAGTGGGTTTGGGTCTAGCCGAGTGGGTTTGGGTCTTGCCGAGTGGGTTTGGGTGTAGCGGAGTGGGTTTGGGTGTAGCCGATTGGGTTTGGGTCTAGCGGAGTGGGTTTGGGTGTAGCCGAGTGGGTTTGGGACTAGCCGACTGGGTTTGGGTCTAGCCGAGTGGGTTTGGGTCTAGCCGAGTGGGTTTGGGTCTAGCCGAGTGGGTTTGGGTCTAGCCGAGTGGGTTTGGGTCTAGCGGAGTGGGTTTGGTTGTAGCCGAGTGGGTTTGGGTCTAGCGGAGTGGGTTTGGGTGTAGCCGAGTGGGTTTGGGTCTAGCCGAGTGGGTTTGGGTCTAGCCGACTGGGTTTGGGTCTGGACGAGTGGGTTTGGGTCTAGCCGAGTGGGTTTCGGTCTAGTCGAGTGGGTTTGGGTCTAGCCTAGTGGATTTGGGTCTAGCCAAGTGGGTTTCGGTCCAGCGGAGTGGGTTTGGGTCTAGCGCAGTGGGTTTGGGTCTAGCGGAGTGGGTTTGGGTCTAGCTGAGTGGGTTTGGGTCTAACCGAGTGGGTTTGTGTCTAGCGGAGTGGGTTTGGGTCTAGCGGAATGGGATTGGGTCTAGCCGAGTGGGTTTGGGTCTAGCCGAGTGGGTTTGGGACTAGCCAAGTGGGTTTGCGTCTAGCCGAGTGGGTTTGGGTCTAGCCGAGTGGGTTTGGGTCTAGCCGAGTGGGTTTCGGTCTAGCCGATTGGGTTTGGGTCTATCCATGTGTGTTTGCGTCTAGGCGAGTGGGTTAGGGTCTAGCGGAGTGGGTTTGGGTGTAGCCGCGTGGGTTTGGGTGTAGCCGAGTGGGTTTGGGTCTAGCCGAGTGGGTTTGGGTCTAGCCGAGTGGGTTTGGGTCTGGCCCAGTGTGTTTGGGTCTAGCGGAGTGGGTTTGAAACATAGAAACATAGAAACATAGAAAATAGGTGCAGGAGTAGGCCATTCGGCCCTTCGAGCCTGCACCGCCATTCAATGTGATCATGGCTGATCATCCAACTCAGTATCCCGTACCTGCCTTCTCTCCATACCCCCTGATCCCTTTAGCCACAAGTGCCACATCTAACGCCCTCTTAAATATAGCCAATGAACTGGCCTCAACTACCTTCTGTGGCAGAGAATTCCAGAGACTCACCACTCTCTGTGTAAAGAATGTTTTCCTCATTTCGGTCCTAAAGGAATTCCCCCTTATCCTTAGACTGTGACCCCTTGTTCTGGACTCCCCCAACATCGGGAACAATCTTCCAGCATCTAGCTTGTCCAACCCCTTAAGAATTTTGTAGGTTTCTATAAGATCCCCCCTCAATCTTCTAAATTCCATCGAGTACAAACCGAGTCTATCCAATCTTTCCTCATATGAAAGTCCTGACATCCCAGGAATAAGTCTGGTGAATCTTCTCTGTACCCCCTCTATGGCAAGAATGTCTTTCCATAGAGGTGTAGCCAAGTGGGTTTGGGTCTAGCCGAGTGGGTTTGGGTCTAGCCGACTGGGTTTGGGTCTAGACGAGTGGGTTTGGGTCTAGCTGAGTGGGTTTGGGTGTAGCCGAGTGGGTTTGGGTCTAGCCGAGTGGGTTTGGGTCTAGCGGAGTGGGTTTGGTTGTAGCCGAGTGGGTTTGGGTCTAGCGGAGTGGGTTTGGGTCTAGCCGAGTGGGTTTGGGTCTAGCCGAGTGGGTTTACGTCTAGCCAACTGGGTTTGGGTCTAGCGGAGTGGGTTTGGGTGTAGCCGAGTGGGTTTGGGTCTAGCCGAGTGGGTTTGCATCTAGTCGAGTGGGTTTGGGTCTAGCCGAGTGGGTTTGGGTCTAGCCGATTGGGTTTGGGTCTATCCATGTGGGTTTGGGTCTAACCGAGTGGGTTAGGGTCTAGCGGAGTGGGTTTGGGTGTAGCCGAGTGGGTTTGGGTCTAGCCCAATGGGTTTGGGTCTACCCGAGTGGGTTTGCATCTAGCCGAGTGGGTTTGGGTCTAGCCGAGTGGGTTTGGGTCTAGCCGATTGGGTTTGGGTCTATCCATGTGGGTTTGGGTGTAGCCGAGTGGGTTAGGGTCTAGCGGAGTGGGTTTGGGTGTAGCCGCGTGGGTTTGGGTGTAGCCGAGTGGGTTTGGGTCTAGCCGAGTGGGTTTGGGTCTAGCCGAGTGGGTTTGGGTCTAGCCGAGTGGGTTTGGGTCTAGCCGAGTGGGTTTGGGTGTAGCCGAGTGGGTTTGGGTCTCGCCGAGTGGGTTTGGGTCTCGCCGAGTGGGTTTGGGTCTAGCCGAGTGGGTTTGGGTCTTGCCGAGTGGGTTTGGGTGTAGCGGAGTGGGTTTGGGTGTAGCCGATTGGGTTTGGGTCTAGCGGAGTGGGTTTGGGTGTAGCCGAGTGGGTTTGGGACTAGCCGACTGGGTTTGGGTCTAGCCGAGTGGGTTTGGGTCTAGCCGAGTGGGTTTGGGTCTAGCCGAGTGGGTTTGGGTCTAGCCGAGTGGGTTTGGGTCTAGCGGAGTGGGTTTGGTTGTAGCCGAGTGGGTTTGGGTCTAGCGGAGTGGGTTTGGGTGTAGCCGAGTGGGTTTGGGTCTAGCCGAGTGGGTTTGGGTCTAGCCGACTGGGTTTGGGTCTGGACGAGTGGGTTTGGGTCTAGCCGAGTGGGTTTCGGTCTAGTCGAGTGGGTTTGGGTCTAGCCTAGTGGATTGGGGTCTAGCCAAGTGGGTTTCGGTCCAGCGGAGTGGGTTTGGGTCTAGCGCAGTGGGTTTGGGTCTAGCGGAGTGGGTTTGGGTCTAGCTGAGTGGGTTTGGGTCTAACCGAGTGGGTTTGTGTCTAGCGGAGTGGGTTTGGGTCTAGCGGAATGGGATTGGGTCTAGCCGAGTGGGTTTGGGTCTAGCCGAGTGGGTTTGGGACTAGCCAAGTGGGTTTGCGTCTAGCCGAGTGGGTTTGGGTCTAGCCGAGTGGGTTTGGGTCTAGCCGAGTGGGTTTCGGTCTAGCCGATTGGGTTTGGGTCTATCCATGTGTGTTTGCGTCTAGCCGAGTGGGTTAGGGTCTAGCGGAGTGGGTTTGGGTGTAGCCGCGTGGGTTTGGGTGTAGCCGAGTGGGTTTGGGTCTAGCCGAGTGGGTTTGGGTCTAGCCGAGTGGGTTTGGGTCTGGCCCAGTGTGTTTGGGTCTAGCGGAGTGGGTTTGAAACATAGAAACATAGAAACATAGAAAATAGGTGCAGGAGTAGGCCATTCGGCCCTTCGAGCCTGCACCGCCATTCAATGTGATCATGGCTGATCATCCAACTCAGTATCCCGTACCTGCCTTCTCTCCATACCCCCTGATCCCTTTAGCCACAAGTGCCACATCTAACGCCCTCTTAAATATAGCCAATGAACTGGCCTCAACTACCTTCTGTGGCAGAGAATTCCAGAGACTCACCACTCTCTGTGTAAAGAATGTTTTCCTCATTTCGGTCCTAAAGGAATTCCCCCTTATCCTTAGACTGTGACCCCTTGTTCTGGACTCCCCCAACATCGGGAACAATCTTCCAGCATCTAGCTTGTCCAACCCCTTAAGAATTTTGTAGGTTTCTATAAGATCCCCCCTCAATCTTCTAAATTCCATCGAGTACAAACCGAGTCTATCCAATCTTTCCTCATATGAAAGTCCTGACATCCCAGGAATAAGTCTGGTGAATCTTCTCTGTACCCCCTCTATGGCAAGAATGTCTTTCCATAGAGGTGTAGCCGAGTGGGTTTGGGTCTAGCCGAGTGGGTTTGGGTCTAGCCGACTGGGTTTGGGTCTAGACGAGTGGGTTTGGGTCTAGCCGAGTGGGTTTGGGTGTAGCCGAGTGGGTTTGGGTCTAGCCGAGTGGGTTTGGGTCTAGCGGAGTGGGTTTGGTTGTAGCCGAGTGGGTTTGTGTCTAGCGGAGTGGGTTTGGGTGTCGCCGAGTGGGTTTGGGTCCAGCCGAGTGGGTTTGGGTCTAGGCGACTGGGTTTGGGTCTGGCCGATTGGGTTTGGGACTCGCCGAGTGGGTTTGGGTCCAGCCGAGTGGGTTTACGTCTAGCCGAGTGGGTTTGGGTCTAGCGGAGTGGGTTTGGGTGTAGCCGAGTGGGTTTGGGTGTAGCCGAGTGGGTTTGGGTCTGGACGAGTGGGTTTGGGTCTAGCCGAGTGGGTTTGGGTCTAGCCGAGTGGGTTTGGGTCTAGCCGAGTGGGTTTGGGTCTCGCCGAGTGGGTTTGGGTGTAGCCGAGTGGGTTTCGGTCTAGCCGAGTGGGTTTGGGTCTAGCCGAGTGGGTTTGGGTCTAGCCGAATGGGTTTGGGTCTAGCCGAGGGGGTTTGGGTCTAGCCGAGTGGGTTTGGGTCTAGCCGAGTTGGTTTGGGTCCAGCCGAGTGGGTTTGGGTCTAGCCGAGTGGGTTTGGGTCTAGCCGATTGTGTTTGGGTCTAGCCGAGTGGGTTTGGGTCTAGCCGAGTTAGTTTGGGTGTAGCCGAGTGGGTTTGGGTCTAGCCGAGTGGGTTTGGGTCTGGCCGAGTTAGTTTGGGTGTTGCCAAGTGGGTTTGGGTCTAGCCGAGCAGGTTTGGGTCTAGCCGAGTGGGTTTGGGTCTAGCCGATTTGGTTTGGGTCTAGCCGAGTGGGTTTGGGTCTAGCCGAGTGGGTTTGGGTCAAGCGGAGTTGGTATGGGTCTAGCGGAGTGGGTTTAGGTCTAGCGGAGTGGGTTTGGGTGTAGCCGAGTGGGTTTGGGTCTAGCCGAGTGGGTTTGGGTCTACCCGTGTGGGTTTGCGTCTAGCCGAGTGGGTTTGGGTCTAGCCGAGTGGGTGTGGGTCTAGCCGATTGGGTTTGGGTCTAGCCGAGGGGGGTTGGGTCTAGCCGAGTGGGTTTGGGTCTAGCCGAGTTGGTTTGGGTCCAGCCGAGTGGGTTTGGGTCTAGCCGAGTGGGTTTGGGTCTAGCCGAGTGTGTTTGGGTCTAGCCGAGTGGGTTTGGGTCTAGCCGAGTTAGTTTGGGTGTAGCCGAGTGGGTTTGGGTCTAGCCGAGTGGGTTTGGGTCTGGCCGAGTTAGTTTGGGTGTTGCCAAGTGGGTTTGGGTCTAGCCGAGCAGGTTTGGGTCTAGCCGAGTGGGTTTGGGTCTAGCCGATTTGGTTTGGGTCTAGCCGAGTGGGTTTGGGTCTAGCCGAGTGGGTTTGGGTCAAGCGGAGTTGGTATGGGTCTAGCGGAGTGGGTTTAGGTCTAGCGGAGTGGGTTTGGGTGTAGCCGAGTGGGTTTGGGTCTAGCCGAGTGGGTTTGGGTCTACCCGTGTGGGTTTGCGTCTAGCCGAGTGGGTTTGGGTCTAGCCGAGTGGGTGTGGGTCTAGCCGAGTGGGTTTGGGTCTAGCCAAGTGGGTTTGGGTGTAGCCGAATGGGTTTGGGTCTATACGAGTGGGTTTGCGTCTAGCCGAGTGGGTTTGGGTGTAGCCAAGTGGGTTTGGGTCTAGCGGAGTGGGTTTGGGTGTAGCCGAGTGGGTTTGGGTCTAGCCCAGTGGGTTTGGGTCTACCCGAGTGGGTTTGCATCTAGCCGAGTGGGTTTGGGTCTAGCCGAGTGGGTTTGGGTCTAGCCGATTGGGTTTGGGTCTATCCATGTGGGTTTGGGTCTAGCCGAGTGGGTTAGGGTCTAGCGGAGTGGGTTTGGGTGTAGCCGGGTGGGTATGGGTGTAGCCGAGTGGGTTTGGGTCTAGTCGAGTGGGTTTGGGTCTAGCCGAGTGGGTTTGGGTCTAGCCGAGTGGGTTTGGGTCTAGCCGAGTGGGTTTGGGTGTAGCCGAGTGGGTTTGGGTCTAGCCGAGTGGGTTTGGGTGTAGCCGAGTGGGTTTGGGTCTAGCCGAGTGGGTTTGGGTCTAGCCGAGTGGGTTTGGGTCTTGCCGAGTGGGTTTGGGTCTAGCGGAGTGGGTTTGGGTGTAGCCGATTGGGTTTGGGTCTGGCGGAGTGGGTTTGGGTGTAGCCGAGTGGGTTTGGGTCTAGCCGTGTGGGTTTGGGTCTAGCCGACTGGGTTTCGCTCTAGCCGAGTGGGTTTGGGTCTAGCCGAGTGGGTTTGGGTCTAGCCGACTGGGTTTGGGTCTAGACGAGTGGGTTTTGGTCTAGCCGAGTGGGTTTGGGTGTAGCCGAGTGGGTTTGGGTCTAGCCGAGTGGGTTTGGGTCTAGCGGAGTGGGTTTGGTTGTAGCCGAGTGGGTTTGTGTCTAGCGGAGTGGGTTTGGGTGTCGCCGAGTGGGTTTGGGTCTAGCCGAGTGGGTTTGGGTCTAGGCGACTGGGTTTGGGTCTGGCCGATTGGGTTTGGGACTCGCCGAGTGGGTTTGGGTCCAGCCGAGTGGGTTTACGTCTAGCCGAGTGGGTTTGGGTCTAGCGGAGTGGGTTTGGGTGTAGCCGAGTGGGTTTGGGTGTAGCCGAGTGGGTTTGGGTCTGGACGAGTGGGTTTGGGTCTAGCCGAGTGGGTTTGGGTCTAGCCGAGTGGGTTTGGGTCTAGCCGAGTGGGTTTGGGTCTCGCCGAGTGGGTTTGGGTGTAGCCGAGTGGGTTTGGGTCTAGCCGAGTGGGTTTGGGTCTAGCCGAGTGGGTTTGGGTCTAGCCGAATGGGTTTGGGTCTAGCCGAGGGGGTTTGGGTCTAGCCGAGTGGGTTTGGGTCTAGCCGAGTTGGTTTGGGTCCAGCCGAGTGGGTTTGGGTCTAGCCGAGTGGGTTTGGGTCTAGCCGAGTGTGTTTGGGTCTAGCCGAGTGGGTTTGGGTCTAGCCGAGTTAGTTTGGGTGTAGCCGAGTGGGTTTGGGTCTAGCCGAGTGGGTTTGGGTCTGGCCGAGTTAGTTTGGGTGTTGCCAAGTGGGTTTGGGTCTAGCCGAGCAGGTTTGGGTCTAGCCGAGTGGGTTTGGGTCTAGCCGATTTGGTTTGGGTCTAGCCGAGTGGGTTTGGGTCTAGCCGAGTGGGTTTGGGTCAAGCGGAGTTGGTATGGGTCTAGCGGAGTGGGTTTAGGTCTAGCGGAGTGGGTTTGGGTGTAGCCGAGTGGGTTTGGGTCTAGCCGAGTGGGTTTGGGTCTACCCGTGTGGGTTTGCGTCTAGCCGAGTGGGTTTGGGTCTAGCCGAGTGGGTGTGGGTCTAGCCGATTGGGTTTGGGTCTAGCCGAGGGGGGTTGGGTCTAGCCGAGTGGGTTTGGGTCTAGCCGAGTTCGTTTGGGTCCAGCCGAGTGGGTTTGGGTCTAGCCGAGTGGGTTTGGGTCAAGCCGAGTGTGTTTGGGTCTAGCCGAGTGGGTTTGGGTCTAGCCGAGTTAGTTTGGGTGTAGCCGAGTGGGTTTGGGTCTAGCCGAGTGGGTTTGGGTCTGGCCGAGTTAGTTTGGGTGTTGCCAAGTGGGTTTGGGTCTAGCCGAGCAGGTTTGGGTCTAGCCGAGTGGGTTTGGGTCTAGCCGATTTGGTTTGGGTCTAGCCGAGTGGGTTTGGGTCTAGCCGAGTGGGTTTGGGTCAAGCGGAGTTGGTATGGGTCTAGCGGAGTGGGTTTAGGTCTAGCGGAGTGGGTTTGGGTGTAGCCGAGTGGGTTTGGGTCTAGCCGAGTGGGTTTGGGTCTACCCGTGTGAGTTTGCGTCTAGCCGAGTGGGTTTGGGTCTAGCCGAGTGGGTGTGGGTCTAGCCGAGTGGGTTTGGGTCTAGCCAAGTGGGTTTGGGTGTAGCCGAATGGGTTTGGGTCTATACGAGTGGGTTTGCGTCTAGCCGAGTGGGTTTGGGTGTAGCCGAGTGGGTTTGGGTCTAGCGGAGTGGGTTTGGGTGTAGCCGAGTGGGTTTGGGTCTAGCCCAGTGGGTTTGGGTCTAGCCGAGTGGGTTTGCATCTAGCCGAGTGGGTTTGGGTCTAGCCGAGTTGGTTTGGGTCTAGCCGAGTGGGTTTGGGTCTAGCCGAGTGGGTTTACGTCTAGCCGCGTGGGTTTGGGTCTAGCGGAGTGGGTATCGGTGTAGCCGAGTGGGTTTGGGTCTAGCGGAGTGGGTTAGGGTCTAGTGGAGTGGGTTTGGGTCCAGCGGAGTGGGTTTGGGTCTAGCCGAATGGGTTTGGGTCTACCCGAGTGCGTTTGGGTCTAGCCGAGTGGGTTTGGGTCTAGCGGAGTGGGTTTGGGTGTAGCCGAGTGGGTTTGGGTCTAGCGGAGTGGGTTTGGGTCTAGCCGAGTGGGTTTGGGTCTAGCCGAGGGGGTTTGGGTCTAGCCGAGTGGGTTTGGGTCTAGCCGAGTTGGTTTGGGTCCAGCCGAGTGGGTTTGGGTCTAGCCGAGTGGGTTTGGGTCTAGCCGAGTGGGTTTGGGTCTAGCCGAGTGGGTTTGGGTCTAGCCGAGTTAGTTTGGGTGTAGCCGAGTGGGTTTGGGTCTAGCCGAGTGGGTTTGGGTCTGGCCGAGTTAGTTTGGGTGTTGCCAAGTGGGTTTGGGTCTAGCCGAGCAGGTTTGGGTCTAGCCGAGTGGGTTTGGGTCTAGCCGATTTGGTTTGGGTCTAGCCGAGTGGGTTTGGGTCTAGCCGAGTGGGTTTGGGTCAAGCGGAGTTGGTATGGGTCTAGCGGAGTGGGTTTAGGTCTAGCGGAGTGGGTTTGGGTGTAGCCGAGTGGGTTTGGGTCTAGCCGAGTGGGTTTGGGTCTAGCCGATTGGGTTTGGGTCTATCCATGTGGGTTTGGGTCTAGCCGAGTGGGTTTGGGTCTACTGGAGTGGGTTTGGGTGTAGCAGGGTGGGTTTGGGTGTAGCTGAGTGGGTTTGGGACCAGCCGAGTGGGTTTGGGCCTAGCCGAGTGGGTATGGGTCCAGCCGAATGGGTTTGGGTCCACCCGAGTGGGTTTGGGTCCAGCCGATTGGGTTTGCTACTAGCCGAATGGGTTTGGGTCTAGCCGAGTGGGTTTGGGTGCAGACGAGTGGGTTTGGGTCTAGCGGAGTGGGTTTGGGTGTAGCCGAGTGGGTTTGGGTGTAGCCGAGTGGGTTTGGGTCTAGCCGAGTGGGTTTGGGTCTAGCCGAGTGGGTTTGGGTCTAGCCGAGTGGGTTTGGGTCTAGCCGAGTTGGTTTGGGTCTAGCCGAGTGGATTTGGGTCTAGCCGAGTGGGTTTACGTCTAGCCGAGTGGGTTTGGGTGTAGCCGAGTGGGTTTCGGTCTAGCGGAGTGGGTTTGGGTGTAGCCGAGTGGGTTTGGGTCTAGCCCAGTGGGTTTGGGTCTAGCCGAGTGGGTTTGCATCTAGCCGAGTGGGTTTGGGTCTAGCCGAGTTGGTTTGGGTCTAGCCGAGTGGGTTTGGGTCTAGCCGAGTGGGTTTACGTCTAGCCGCGTGGGTTTGGGTCTAGCGGAGTGGGTATCGGTGTAGCCGAGTGGGTTTGGGTCTAGCGGAGTGGGTTAGGGTCTAGTGGAGTGGGTTTGGGTCCAGCGGAGTGGGTTTGGGTCTAGCCGAATGGGTTTGGGTCTACCCGAGTGCGTTTGGGTCTAGCCGAGTGGGTTTGGGTCTAGCGGAGTGGGTTTGGGTGTAGCCGAGTGGGTTTGGGTCTAGCGGAGTGGGTTTGGGTCTAGCCGAGTGGGTTTGGGTCTAGCCGAGGGGGTTTGGGTCTAGCCGAGTGGGTTTGGGTCTAGCCGAGTTGGTTTGGGTCCAGCCGAGTGGGTTTGGGTCTAGCCGAGTGGGTTTGGGTCTAGCCGAGTGGGTTTGGGTCTAGCCGAGTGGGTTTGGGTCTAGCCGAGTGGGTTTGGGTCTAGCCGAGTTAGTTTGGGTGTAGCCGAGTGGGTTTGGGTCTAGCCGAGTGGGTTTGGGTCTGGCCGAGTTAGTTTGGGTGTTGCCAAGTGGGTTTGGGTCTAGCCGAGCAGGTTTGGGTCTAGCCGAGTGGGTTTGGGTCTAGCCGATTTGGTTTGGGTCTAGCCGAGTGGGTTTGGGTCTAGCCGAGTGGGTTTGGGTCAAGCGGAGTTGGTATGGGTCTAGCGGAGTGGGTTTAGGTCTAGCGGAGTGGGTTTGGGTGTAGCCGAGTGGGTTTGGGTCTAGCCGAGTGGGTTTGGGTCTAGCCGATTGGGTTTGGGTCTATCCATGTGGGTTTGGGTCTAGCCGAGTGGGTTTGGGTCTACTGGAGTGGGTTTGGGTGTAGCAGGGTGGGTTTGGGTGTAGCTGAGTGGGTTTGGGACCAGCCGAGTGGGTTTGGGCCTAGCCGAGTGGGTATGGGTCCAGCCGAATGGGTTTGGGTCCACCCGAGTGGGTTTGGGTCCAGCCGATTGGGTTTGCTACTAGCCGAATGGGTTTGGGTCTAGCCGAGTGGGTTTGGGTGCAGACGAGTGGGTTTGGGTCTAGCGGAGTGGGTTTGGGTGTAGCCGAGTGGGTTTGGGTGTAGCCGAGTGGGTTTGGGTCTAGCCGAGTGGGTTTGGGTCTAGCCGAGTGGGTTTGGGTCTAGCCGAGTGGGTTTGGGTCTAGCCGAGTTGGTTTGGGTCTAGCCGAGTGGGTTTGGGTCTAGCCGAGTGGGTTTACGTCTAGCCGCGTGGGTTTGGGTCTAGCGGAGTGGGTATCGGTGTAGCCGAGTGGGTTTGGGTCTAGCGGAGTGGGTTAGGGTCTAGTGGAGTGGGTTTGGGTCCAGTGGAATGGGTTTGGGTCTAGCCGAATGGGTTTGGGTCTACCCGAGTGCGTTTGGGTCTAGCCGAGTGGGTTTGGGTCTAGCGGAGTGGGTTTGGGTGTAGCCGAGTGGGTTTGGGTCTAGCGGAGTGGGTTTGGGTGTAGCCGAGTGGGTTTGGGTCTAGCCGAGTGGGTTTGGGTCTAGCCGAGGGGGTTTGGGTCTAGCCGAGTGGGTTTGGGTCTAGCCGAGTTGGTTTGGGTCCAGCCGAGTGGGTTTGGGTCTAGCCGAGTGGGTTTGGGTCTAGCCGAGTGGGTTTGGGTCTAGCCGAGTGGGTTTGGGTCTAGCCGAGTTAGTTTGGGTGTAGCCGAGTGGGTTTGGGTCTAGCCGAGTGGGTTTGGGTCTGGCCGAGTTAGTTTGGGTGTTGCCAAGTGGGTTTGGGTCTAGCCGAGCAGGTTTGGGTCTAGCCGAGTGGGTTAGGGTCTAGCCGATTTGATTTGGGTCTAGCCGAGTGGGTTTGGGTCTAGCCGAGTGGGTTTGGGTCAAGCGGAGTTGGTATGGGTCTAGCGGAGTGGGTTTAGGTCTAGCGGAGTGGGTTTGGGTGTAGCCGAGTGGGTTTGGGTCTAGCCGAGTGGGTTTGGGTCTACCCGTGTGGGTTTGCGTCTAGCCGAGTGGGTTTGGGTCTAGCCGAGTGGGTGTGGGTCTAGCCGAGTGGGTTTGGGTCTAGCCAAGTGGGTTTGGGTGTAGCCGAATGGGTTTGGGTCTATACGAGTGGGTTTGCGTCTAGCCGAGTGGGTTTGGGCCTAGCCGAGTGGGTTTGGGTCTAGCGGAGTGGGTTTGGGTGTAGCCGAGTGGGTTTGGGTGTAGCCCAGTGGGTTTGGGTCTACCCGAGTGGGTTTGCATCTAGCCGAGTGGGTTTGGGTCTAGCCGAGTGGGTTTGGGTCTAGCCGATTGGGTTTGGGTCTATCCATGTGGGTTTGGGTCTAGCCGAGTGGGTTAGGGTCTAGCGGAGTGGGTTTGGGTGTAGCCGCGTGGGTTTGGGTGTAGCCGAGTGGGTTTGGGTCTAGACGAGTGGGTTTGGGTCTAGCCGAGTGGGTTTGGGTCTAGCCGAGTGGGTTTGGGTCTAGCCGAGTGGGTTTGGGTGTAGCCGAGTGGGTTTGGGTCTAGCCGAGTGGGTTTGGGTCTAGCCGAGTGGGTTTGGGTCTAGCCGAGTGGGTTTGGGTCTGGCCGAGTGGGTTTGGGTCTAGCCGAGTGGGTTTGGGTCTTGCCGAGTGGGTTTGGGTCTAGCAGAGTGGGTTTGGGTGTAGCCGATTGGGTTTGGGTCTAGCGGAGTGGGTTTGGGTGTAGCCGAGTGGGTTTGGGTCTAGCCGTGTGGGTTTGGGACTAGCCGACTGGGTTTGGCTCTAGCCGAGTGGGTTTGGGTCTAGCCGAGTGGGTTTGGGTCTAGCCGAGTGGGTTTACGTCTAGCCAACTGGGTTTGGGTCTAGCGGAGTGGGTTTGGGTGTAGCCGAGTGGGTTTGGGTCTAGCCGAGTGGGTTTGGGTCTAGCCGAGTGGGTGTGGGTCAAGCCGAGTGGGTTTGGGTCTAGCCGAGTGGGTTTGGGTCTAGCCGAGTGAGTTTGGTTCTAGCCGAGTGGGTTTGGGTCTAGCCGAGTGGGTTTGGGCCTAGCCGAGTGGGTTTGGGTCTACTGGAGTGGGTTTGGGTCTAGCCGAGTGGGTTTGGGTCTAGCCGAGTGGGTTTTGGTCTAGCCGAGTGGGTTTGGGTCTAGCCGAGTGGGTTTGGGTCTAGCCGAGTGTGTTTGCGTCTAGCCGAGTGGGTTTGGGTCTAGCCGAGTGGGTTTGGGTCTAGCCGAGTGGGTTTGGGTCTAGCCGAGTGGGTTTGGGTCTAGCCGAGTGGGTTTGGGTCTTGCCGAGTGGGTTTGGGTCTAGCAGAGTGGGTTTGGGTGTAGCCGATTGGGTTTGGGTCTAGCGGAGTGGGTTTGGGTGTAGCCGAGAGGGTTTGGGTCTAGCCGTGTGGGTTTGGGTCTAGCCGACTGGGTTTGGCTCTAGCCGAGTGGGTTTGGGTCTAGCCGAGTGGGTTTGGGTCTAGCCGAGTGGGTTTACGTCTAGCCAACTGGGTTTGGGTCTAGCGGAGTGGGTTTGGGTGTAGCCGAGTGGGTTTGGGTCTAGCCGAGTGGGTTTGGGTCTAGCCGAGTGGGTGTGGGTCAAGCCGAGTGGGTTTGGGTCTAGCCGAGTGGGTTTGGGTCTAGCCGAGTGAGTTTGGTTCTAGCCGAGTGGGTTTGGGTCTAGCCGAGTGGGTTTGGGCCTAGCCGAGAGGGTTTGGGTGTACTGGAGTGGGTTTGGGTGTAGCAGAGTGGGTTTGGGTGTAGCTGAGTGGGTTTGGGACCAGCCGAGTGGGTTTGGGTCTAGCCGAGTGGGTTTGGGTCTAGCCGAATGGGTTTGGGTCTACCCGAGTGGGTTTGGGTCTAGCCGATTGGGTTTGCTACTAGCCGAATGGGTTTGGGTCTAGCCGAGTGGGTTTGGGTGCAGACGAGTGGGTTTGGGTCTAGCGGAGTGGGTTTGGGTGTAGCCGAGTGGGTTTGGGTCTAGCCGAGTGGGTTTGGGTCTAGCCGAGTGGGTTTGGGTCTAGCCGAGTGGGTTTGGGTCTAGCCGAGTTGGTTTGGGTCTAGCCGAGTGGGTTTGGGTCTAGCCGAGTGGGTTTACGTCTAGCCGCGTGGGTTTGGGTCTAGCGGAGTGGGTATCGGTGTAGCCGAGTGGGTTTGGGTCTAGCGGAGTGGGTTAGGGTCTAGTGGAGTGGGTTTGGGTCCAGTGGAATGGGTTTGGGTCTAGCCGAATGGGTTTGGGTCTACCCGAGTGCGTTTGGGTCTAGCCGAGTGGGTTTGGGTCTAGCGGAGTGGGTTTGGGTGTAGCCGAGTGGGTTTGGGTCTAGCGGAGTGGGTTTGGGTGTAGCCGAGTGGGTTTGGGTCTAGCCGAGTGGGTTTGGGTCTAGCCGAGTGGGTTTGGGTCTAGCCGAGTGGGTTTGGGTCTAGCCGAGTTAGTTTGGGTGTAGCCGAGTGGGTTTGGGTCTAGCCGAGTGGGTTTGGGTCTGGCCGAGTTAGTTTGGGTGTTGCCAAGTGGGTTTGGGTCTAGCCGAGCAGGTTTGGGTCTAGCCGAGTGGGTTTGGGTCTAGCCGATTTGGTTTGGGTCTAGCCGAGTGGGTTTGGGTCTAGCCGAGTGGGTTTGGGTCAAGCGGAGTTGGTATGGGTCTAGCGGAGTGGGTTTAGGTCTAGCGGAGTGGGTTTGGGTGTAGCCGAGTGGGTTTGGGTCTAGCCGAGTGGGTTTGGGTCTAGCCGATTGGGTTTGGGTCTATCCATGTGGGTTTGGGTCTAGCCGAGTGGGTTTGGGTCTACTGGAGTGGGTTTGGGTGTAGCAGGGTGGGTTTGGGTGTAGCTGAGTGGGTTTGGGACCAGCCGAGTGGGTTTGGGCCTAGCCGAGTGGGTATGGGTCCAGCCGAATGGGTTTGGGTCCACCCGAGTGGGTTTGGGTCCAGCCGATTGGGTTTGCTACTAGCCGAATGGGTTTGGGTCTAGCCGAGTGGGTTTGGGTGCAGACGAGTGGGTTTGGGTCTAGCGGAGTGGGTTTGGGTGTAGCCGAGTGGGTTTGGGTGTAGCCGAGTGGGTTTGGGTCTAGCCGAGTGGGTTTGGGTCTAGCCGAGTGGGTTTGGGTCTAGCCGAGTGGGTTTGGGTCTAGCCGAGTTGGTTTGGGTCTAGCCGAGTGGGTTTGGGTCTAGCCGAGTGGGTTTACGTCTAGCCGCGTGGGTTTGGGTCTAGCGGAGTGGGTATCGGTGTAGCCGAGTGGGTTTGGGTCTAGCGGAGTGGGTTAGGGTCTAGTGGAGTGGGTTTGGGTCCAGTGGAATGGGTTTGGGTCTAGCCGAATGGGTTTGGGTCTACCCGAGTGCGTTTGGGTCTAGCCGAGTGGGTTTGGGTCTAGCCGAGTGGGTTTGCGTCTAGCCGAGGGGGTTTGGGTCTAGCCGAGTGGGTTTGGGTCTAGCCGAGTTGGTTTGGGTCCAGCCGAGTGGGTTTGGGTCTAGCCGAGTGGGTTTGGGTCTAGCCGAGTGGGTTTGGGTCTAGCCGAGTGGGTTTGGGTCTAGCCGAGTTAGTTTGGGTGTAGCCGAGTGGGTTTGGGTCTAGCCGAGTGGGTTTGGGTCTGGCCGAGTTAGTTTGGGTGTTGCCAAGTGGGTTTGGGTCTAGCCGAGCAGGTTTGGGTCTAGCCGAGTGGGTTAGGGTCTAGCCGATTTGATTTGGGTCTAGCCGAGTGGGTTTGGGTCTAGCCGAGTGGGTTTGGGTCAAGCGGAGTTGGTATGGGTCTAGCGGAGTGGGTTTAGGTCTAGCGGAGTGGGTTTGGGTGTAGCCGAGTGGGTTTGGGTCTAGCCGAGTGGGTTTGGGTCTACCCGTGTGGGTTTGCGTCTAGCCGAGTGGGTTTGGGTCTAGTCGAGTGGGTGTGGGTCTAGCCGAGTGGGTTTGGGTCTAGCCAAGTGGGTTTGGGTGTAGCCGAATGGGTTTGGGTCTATACGAGTGGGTTTGCGTCTAGCCGAGTGGGTTTGGGCCTAGCCGAGTGGGTTTGGGTCTAGCGGAGTGGGTTTGGGTGTAGCCGAGTGGGTTTGGGTGTAGCCCAGTGGGTTTGGGTCTACCCGAGTGGGTTTGCATCTAGCCGAGTGGGTTTGGGTCTAGCCGAGTGGGTTTGGGTCTAGCCGATTGGGTTTGGGTCTATCCATGTGGGTTTGGGTCTAGCCGAGTGGGTTAGGGTCTAGCGGAGTGGGTTTGGGTGTAGCCGCGTGGGTTTGGGTGTAGCCGAGTGGGTTTGGGTCTAGACGAGTGGGTTTGGGTCTAGCCGAGTGGGTTTGGGTCTAGCCGAGTGGGTTTGGGTCTAGCCGAGTGGGTTTGGGTGTAGCCGAGTGGGTTTGGGTCTAGCCGAGTGGGTTTGGGTCTAGCCGAGTGGGTTTGGGTCTAGCCGAGTGGGTTTGGGTCTGGCCGAGTGGGTTTGGGTCTAGCCGAGTGGGTTTGGGTCTTGCCGAGTGGGTTTGGGTCTAGCAGAGTGGGTTTGGGTGTAGCCGATTGGGTTTGGGTCTAGCGGAGTGGGTTTGGGTGTAGCCGAGTGGGTTTGGGTCTAGCCGTGTGGGTTTGGGACTAGCCGACTGGGTTTGGCTCTAGCCGAGTGGGTTTGGGTCTAGCCGAGTGGGTTTGGGTCTAGCCGAGTGGGTTTACGTCTAGCCAACTGGGTTTGGGTCTAGCGGAGTGGGTTTGGGTGTAGCCGAGTGGGTTTGGGTCTAGCCGAGTGGGTTTGGGTCTAGCCGAGTGGGTGTGGGTCAAGCCGAGTGGGTTTGGGTCTAGCCGAGTGGGTTTGGGTCTAGCCGAGTGAGTTTGGTTCTAGCCGAGTGGGTTTGGGTCTAGCCGAGTGGGTTTGGGCCTAGCCGAGTGGGTTTGGGTCTACTGGAGTGGGTTTGGGTCTAGCCGAGTGGGTTTGGGTCTAGCCGAGTGGGTTTTGGTCTAGCCGAGTGGGTTTGGGTCTAGCCGAGTGGGTTTGGGTCTAGCCGAGTGTGTTTGCGTCTAGCCGAGTGGGTTTGGGTCTAGCCGAGTGGGTTTGGGTCTAGCCGAGTGGGTTTGGGTCTAGCCGAGTGGGTTTGGGTCTAGCCGAGTGGGTTTGGGTCTTGCCGAGTGGGTTTGGGTCTAGCAGAGTGGGTTTGGGTGTAGCCGATTGGGTTTGGGTCTAGCGGAGTGGGTTTGGGTGTAGCCGAGAGGGTTTGGGTCTAGCCGTGTGGGTTTGGGTCTAGCCGACTGGGTTTGGCTCTAGCCGAGTGGGTTTGGGTCTAGCCGAGTGGGTTTGGGTCTAGCCGAGTGGGTTTACGTCTAGCCAACTGGGTTTGGGTCTAGCGGAGTGGGTTTGGGTGTAGCCGAGTGGGTTTGGGTCTAGCCGAGTGGGTTTGGGTCTAGCCGAGTGGGTGTGGGTCAAGCCGAGTGGGTTTGGGTCTAGCCGAGTGGGTTTGGGTCTAGCCGAGTGAGTTTGGTTCTAGCCGAGTGGGTTTGGGTCTAGCCGAGTGGGTTTGGGCCTAGCCGAGAGGGTTTGGGTGTACTGGAGTGGGTTTGGGTGTAGCAGAGTGGGTTTGGGTGTAGCTGAGTGGGTTTGGGACCAGCCGAGTGGGTTTGGGTCTAGCCGAGTGGGTTTGGGTCTAGCCGAATGGGTTTGGGTCTACCCGAGTGGGTTTGGGTCTAGCCGATTGGGTTTGCTACTAGCCGAATGGGTTTGGGTCTAGCCGAGTGGGTTTGGGTGCAGACGAGTGGGTTTGGGTCTAGCGGAGTGGGTTTGGGTGTAGCCGAGTGGGTTTGGGTCTAGCCGAGTGGGTTTGGGTCTAGCCGAGTGGGTTTGGGTCTAGCCGAGTGGGTTTGGGTCTAGCCGAGTTGGTTTGGGTCTAGCCGAGTGGGTTTGGGTCTAGCCGAGTGGGTTTACGTCTAGCCGCGTGGGTTTGGGTCTAGCGGAGTGGGTATCGGTGTAGCCGAGTGGGTTTGGGTCTAGCGGAGTGGGTTAGGGTCTAGTGGAGTGGGTTTGGGTCCAGTGGAATGGGTTTGGGTCTAGCCGAATGGGTTTGGGTCTACCCGAGTGCGTTTGGGTCTAGCCGAGTGGGTTTGGGTCTAGCGGAGTGGGTTTGGGTGTAGCCGAGTGGGTTTGGGTCTAGCGGAGTGGGTTTGGGTGTAGCCGAGTGGGTTTGGGTCTAGCCGAGTGGGTTTGGGTCTAGCCGAGGGGGTTTGGGTCTAGCCGAGTGGGTTTGGGTCTAGCCGAGTTGGTTTGGGTCCAGCCGAGTGGGTTTGGGTCTAGCCGAGTGGGTTTGGGTCTAGCCGAGTGGGTTTGGGTCTAGCCGAGTGGGTTTGGGTCTAGCCGAGTTAGTTTGGGTGTAGCCGAGAGGGTTTGGGTGTACTGGAGTGGGTTTGGGTGTAGCAGAGTGGGTTTGGGTGTAGCTGAGTGGGTTTGGGACCAGCCGAGTGGGTTTGGGTCTAGCCGAGTGGGTTTGGGTCTAGCCGAATGGGTTTGGGTCTACCCGAGTGGGTTTGGGTCTAGCCGATTGGGTTTGCTACTAGCCGAATGGGTTTGGGTCTAGCCGAGTGGGTTTGGGTGCAGACGAGTGGGTTTGGGTCTAGCGGAGTGGGTTTGGGTGTAGCCGAGTGGGTTTGGGTCTAGCCGAGTGGGTTTGGGTCTAGCCGAGTGGGTTTGGGTCTAGCCGAGTGGGTTTGGGTCTAGCCGAGTTGGTTTGGGTCTAGCCGAGTGGGTTTGGGTCTAGCCGAGTGGGTTTACGTCTAGCCGCGTGGGTTTGGGTCTAGCGGAGTGGGTATCGGTGTAGCCGAGTGGGTTTGGGTCTAGCGGAGTGGGTTAGGGTCTAGTGGAGTGGGTTTGGGTCCAGTGGAATGGGTTTGGGTCTAGCCGAATGGGTTTGGGTCTACCCGAGTGCGTTTGGGTCTAGCCGAGTGGGTTTGGGTCTAGCGGAGTGGGTTTGGGTGTAGCCGAGTGGGTTTGGGTCTAGCGGAGTGGGTTTGGGTGTAGCCGAGTGGGTTTGGGTCTAGCCGAGTGGGTTTGGGTCTAGCCGAGGGGGTTTGGGTCTAGCCGAGTGGGTTTGGGTCTAGCCGAGTTGGTTTGGGTCCAGCCGAGTGGGTTTGGGTCTAGCCGAGTGGGTTTGGGTCTAGCCGAGTGGGTTTGGGTCTAGCCGAGTGGGTTTGGGTCTAGCCGAGTTAGTTTGGGTGTAGCCGAGTGGGTTTGGGTCTAGCCGAGTGGGTTTGGGTCTGGCCGAGTTAGTTTGGGTGTTGCCAAGTGGGTTTGGGTCTAGCCGAGCAGGTTTGGGTCTAGCCGAGTGGGTTAGGGCCTAGCCGAGAGGGTTTGGGTGTACTGGAGTGGGTTTGGGTGTAGCAGAGTGGGTTTGGGTGTAGCTGAGTGGGTTTGGGACCAGCCGAGTGGGTTTGGGTCTAGCCGAGTGGGTTTGGGTCTAGCCGAATGGGTTTGGGTCTACCCGAGTGGGTTTGGGTCTAGCCGATTGGGTTTGCTACTAGCCGAATGGGTTTGGGTCTAGCCGAGTGGGTTTGGGTGCAGACGAGTGGGTTTGGGTCTAGCGGAGTGGGTTTGGGTGTAGCCGAGTGGGTTTGGGTCTAGCCGAGTGGGTTTGGGTCTAGCCGAGTGGGTTTGGGTCTAGCCGAGTGGGTTTGGGTCTAGCCGAGTTGGTTTGGGTCTAGCCGAGTGGGTTTGGGTCTAGCCGAGTGGGTTTACGTCTAGCCGCGTGGGTTTGGGTCTAGCGGAGTGGGTATCGGTGTAGCCGAGTGGGTTTGGGTCTAGCGGAGTGGGTTAGGGTCTAGTGGAGTGGGTTTGGGTCCAGTGGAATGGGTTTGGGTCTAGCCGAATGGGTTTGGGTCTACCCGAGTGCGTTTGGGTCTAGCCGAGTGGGTTTGGGTCTAGCGGAGTGGGTTTGGGTGTAGCCGAGTGGGTTTGGGTCTAGCGGAGTGGGTTTGGGTGTAGCCGAGTGGGTTTGGGTCTAGCCGAGTGGGTTTGGGTCTAGCCGAGGGGGTTTGGGTCTAGCCGAGTGGGTTTGGGTCTAGCCGAGTTGGTTTGGGTCCAGCCGAGTGGGTTTGGGTCTAGCCGAGTGGGTTTGGGTCTAGCCGAGTGGGTTTGGGTCTAGCCGAGTGGGTTTGGGTCTAGCCGAGTTAGTTTGGGTGTAGCCGAGTGGGTTTGGGTCTAGCCGAGTGGGTTTGGGTCTGGCCGAGTTAGTTTGGGTGTTGCCAAGTGGGTTTGGGTCTAGCCGAGCAGGTTTGGGTCTAGCCGAGTGGGTTAGGGTCTAGCCGATTTGATTTGGGTCTAGCCGAGTGGGTTTGGGTCTAGCCGAGTGGGTTTGGGTCAAGCGGAGTTGGTATGGGTCTAGCGGAGTGGGTTTAGGTCTAGCGGAGTGGGTTTGGGTGTAGCCGAGTGGGTTTGGGTCTAGCCGAGTGGGTTTGGGTCTACCCGTGTGGGTTTGCGTCTAGCCGAGTGGGTTTGGGTCTAGCCGAGTGGGTGTGGGTCTAGCCGAGTGGGTTTGGGTCTAGCCAAGTGGGTTTGGGTGTAGCCGAATGGGTTTGGGTCTATACGAGTGGGTTTGCGTCTAGCCGAGTGGGTTTGGGCCTAGCCGAGTGGGTTTGGGTCTAGCGGAGTGGGTTTGGGTGTAGCCGAGTGGGTTTGGGTGTAGCCCAGTGGGTTTGGGTCTACCCGAGTGGGTTTGCATCTAGCCGAGTGGGTTTGGGTCTAGCCGAGTGGGTTTGGGTCTAGCCGATTGGGTTTGGGTCTATCCATGTGGGTTTGGGTCTAGCCGAGTGGGTTAGGGTCTAGCGGAGTGGGTTTGGGTGTAGCCGCGTGGGTTTGGGTGTAGCCGAGTGGGTTTGGGTCTAGACGAGTGGGTTTGGGTCTAGCCGAGTGGGTTTGGGTCTAGCCGAGTGGGTTTGGGTCTAGCCGAGTGGGTTTGGGTCTAGCCGAGTGGGTTTGGGTCTAGCCGAGTGGGTTTGGGTCTAGCCGAGTGGGTTTGGGTCTAGCCGAGTGGGTTTGGGTCTGGCCGAGTGGGTTTGGGTCTAGCCGAGTGGGTTTGGGTCTTGCCGAGTGGGTTTGGGTCTAGCAGAGTGGGTTTGGGTGTAGCCGATTGGGTTTGGGTCTAGCGGAGTGGGTTTGGGTGTAGCCGAGTGGGTTTGTGTCTAGCCGTGTGGGTTTGGGACTAGCCGACTGGGTTTGGCTCTAGCCGAGTGGGTTTGGGTCTAGCCGAGTGGGTTTGGGTCTAGCCGAGTGGGTTTACGTCTAGCCAACTGGGTTTGGGTCTAGCGGAGTGGGTTTGGGTGTAGCCGAGTGGGTTTGGGTCTAGCCGAGTGGGTTTGGGTCTAGCCGAGTGGGTGTGGGTCAAGCCGAGTGGGTTTGGGTCTAGCCGAGTGGGTTTGGGTCTAGCCGAGTGAGTTTGGTTCTAGCCGAGTGGGTTTGGGTCTAGCCGAGTGGGTTTGGGCCTAGCCGAGTGGGTTTGGGTCTACTGGAGTGGGTTTGGGTCTAGCCGAGTGGGTTTGGGTCTAGCCGAGTGGGTTTTGGTCTAGCCGAGTGGGTTTGGGTCTAGCCGAGTGGGTTTGGGTCTAGCCGAGTGTGTTTGCGTCTAGCCGAGTGGGTTTGGGTCTAGCCGAGTGGGTTTGGGTCTAGCCGAGTGGGTTTGAGTCTAGCCGAGTGGGTTTGGGTCTAGCCGAGTGGGTTTGGGTCTTGCCGAGTGGGTTTGGGTCTAGCAGAGTGGGTTTGGGTGTAGCCGATTGGGTTTGGGTCTAGCGGAGTGGGTTTGGGTGTAGCCGAGAGGGTTTGGGTCTAGCCGTGTGGGTTTGGGTCTAGCCGACTGGGTTTGGCTCTAGCCGAGTGGGTTTGGGTCTAGCCGAGTGGGTTTGGGTCTAGCCGAGTGGGTTTACGTCTAGCCAACTGGGTTTGGGTCTAGCGGAGTGGGTTTGGGTGTAGCCGAGTGGGTTTGGGTCTAGCCGAGTGGGTTTGGGTCTAGCCGAGTGGGTGTGGGTCAAGCCGAGTGGGTTTGGGTCTAGCCGAGTGGGTTTGGGTCTAGCCGAGTGAGTTTGGTTCTAGCCGAGTGGGTTTGGGTCTAGCCGAGTGGGTTTGGGCCTAGCCGAGAGGGTTTGGGTGTACTGGAGTGGGTTTGGGTGTAGCAGAGTGGGTTTGGGTGTAGCTGAGTGGGTTTGGGACCAGCCGAGTGGGTTTGGGTCTAGCCGAGTGGGTTTGGGTCTAGCCGAATGGGTTTGGGTCTACCCGAGTGGGTTTGGGTCTAGCCGATTGGGTTTGCTACTAGCCGAATGGGTTTGGGTCTAGCCGAGTGGGTTTGGGTGCAGACGAGTGGGTTTGGGTCTAGCGGAGTGGGTTTGGGTGTAGCCGAGTGGGTTTGGGTCTAGCCGAGTGGGTTTGGGTCTAGCCGAGTGGGTTTGGGTCTAGCCGAGTGGGTTTGGGTCTAGCCGAGTGGGTTTGGGTCCAGCCGAGTTGGTTTGGGTCTAGCCGAGTGGGTTTGCGTCTAGCCGAGTGGGTTTGTGTCTAGCGGAGGGGGTTTGGGTCTAGCGGAGTGGGATTGGGTCTAGCCGAGTGGGTTTGGGTCTAGCCGGGTGGGTTTGGGACTAGCCGAGTGGGTTTGGGTCTAGCCGAGTGGGTTTGGGTCTAGCTGAATGGGTTTGGGTCTAGCCGAGTGGGTTTGGGTCTAGCCGAGTGTGTTTGGGTCTAGCCGAAAGGGTTTGGGTCTAGCCGAGGGGGTTTGGGTCTAGCCGAGTGGGTTGGGTCTAGCTGAGTGGGTGTGGGTCTAGCCGAGTGGGTTTGGGTCTAGCCGAGTGGGTTTGGGTCTAGCCGAGTGGGTTTGGGTCTAGCCGAGTGGGTTTGGGCCTAGCCGAGTGGGTTTGGGTCTAGCGGAGTGGGTTAGGGTCTAGTGGAGTGGGTTTGGGTCTAGCCGGGTGGGTTTGGGTCTAGCCGAATGGGTTTGGGTCTACCCGAGTGCGTTTGGGTCTCGCCGAGTGGGTTTGGGTCTAGCCGAATGGGTTTGGGTCTAGCCGAGTGGGTTTGGGTGTAGCCGAGTGGGTTTGGGTCTAGCGGAGTGGGTTTGGGTGTAGCCGAGTTGTTTTGGGTCTAGCCGAGTGGGTTTGGGTCTAGCCGAGTGGGTTTGGGTCTAGCCGAGTGGGTTTGGGTCTAGCCGAGTGGGTTTGGGTCTAGCCGAGTGTGTTTGCGTCTAGCCGAGTGGGTTTGGGTCTAGCCGAGTGGGTTTGGGTCTAGCCGAGTGGGTTTGGGTCTAGCTGAGTGGGTTTGGGTCTAGCCGAGTGTGTTAGGGTCTAGCGGAGTGGGTTTGGATGTAGCCGCGTGGGTTTGGGTGTAGCCGAGTGGGTTTGGGTCTAGCCGAGTGGGTTTGGGTCTAGCCGAGTGGGTTTGTGTCTAGCCGAGTGGGTTTGGGTCTAGCGGAGTGGGTTTGGGTGTAGCCGAGTGGGTTTGGGTCTAGCCGAGTGGGTTTGGGTATAGCCGACTGGGTTTGGGTCTTGCCGAGTGGGTTTGGGTCTAGCAGAGTGGGTTTGGGTGTAGCCGATTGGGTTTGGGTCTAGCGGAGTGGGTTTGGGTGTAGCCGAGTGGGTTTGGGTCTAGCCGTGTGGGTTTGGGTCTAGCCGACTGGGTTTGGCTCTAGCCGAGTGGGTTTGGGTCTAGCCGAGTGGGTTTGGGTCTAGCCGAGTGGGTTTACGTCTAGCCAACTGGGTTTGGGTCTAGCGGAGTGGGTTTGGGTGTAGCCGAGTGGGTTTGGGTCTAGCCGAGTGGGTTTGGGTCTAGCCAAGTGGGTGTGGGTCAAGCCGAGTGGGTTTGGGTCTAGCCGAGTGGGTTTGGGTCTAGCCGAGTGAGTTTGGTTCTAGCCGAGTGGGTTTGGGTCTAGCCGAGTGGGTTTGGGCCTAGCCGAGTGGGTTTGGGTCTACTGGAGTGGGTTTGGGTGTAGCAGAGTGGGTTTGGGTGTAGCTGAGTGGGTTTGGGACCAGCCGAGTGGGTTTGGGTCTAGCTGAGTGGGTTTGGGTCTAGCCGAATGGGTTTGGGTCTACCCGAGTGGGTTTGGGTCTAGCCGATTGGGTTTGCTACTAGCCGAATGGGTTTGCGTCTAGCCGAGTGGGTTTGGGTGCAGACGAGTGGGTTTGGGTCTAGCGGAGTGGGTTTGGGTGTAGCCGAGTGGGTTTGGGTCTAGCCGAGTGGGTTTGGGTCTAGCCGAGTGGGTTTGGGTCTAGCCGAGTGGGTTTGGGTCTAGCCGAGTGGGTTTGGGTCCAGCCGAGTTGGTTTGGGTCTAGCCGAGTGGGTTTGCGTCTAGCCGAGTGGGTTTGTGTCTAGCGGAGGGGGTTTGGGTCTAGCGGAGTGGGATTGGGTCTAGCCGAGTGGGTTTGGGGCTAGCCGGGTGGGTTTGGGACTAGCCGAGTGGGTTTGGGTCTAGCCGAGTGGGTTTGGGTCTAGCTGAATGGGTTTGGGTCTAGCCGAGTGGGTTTGGGTCTACCCGAGTGGGTTTGGGTCTAGCCGATTGGGTTTGCTACTAGCCGAATGGGTTTGGGTCTAGCCGAGTGGGTTTGGGTGCAGACGAGTGGGTTTGGGTCTAGCGGAGTGGGTTTGGGTGTAGCCGAGTGGGTTTGGGTCTAGCCGAGTGGGTTTGGGTCTAGCCGAGTGGGTTTGGGTCTAGCCGAGTGGGTTTGGGTCTAGCCGAGTGGGCTTGGGTCCAGCCGAGTTGGTTTGGGTCTAGCCGAGTGGGTTTGCGTCTAGCCGAGTGGGTTTGTGTCTAGCGGAGGGGGTTTGGGTCTAGCGGAGTGGGATTGGGTCTAGCCGAGTGGGTTTGGGTCTAGCCGGGTGGGTTTGGGACTAGCCGAGTGGGTTTGGGTCTAGCCGAGTGGGTTTGGGTCTAGCTGAATGGGTTTGGGTCTAGCCGAGTGGGTTTGGGTCTAGCCGAGTGTGTTTGGGTCTAGCCGAAAGGGTTTGGGTCTAGCCGAGGGGGTTTGCGTCTAGCCGAGTGGGTTGGGTCTAGCTGAGTGGGTGTGGGTCTAGCCGAGTGGGTTTGGGTATAGCCGAGTGGGTTTGGGTCTAGCCGAGTTTGTTTGGGTCTAGCCGAGTGGGTTTGGGCCTAGCCGAGTGGGTTTGGGTCTAGCGGAGTGGGTTAGGGTCTAGTGGAGTGGGTTTGGGTCTAGCCGAGTGGGTTTGGATCTAGCCGAATGGGTTTGGGTCTACCCGAGTGCGTTTGGGTCTCGCCGAGTGGGTTTGGGTCTAGCCGAATGGGTTTGGGTCTAGCCGAGTGGGTTTGGGTGTAGCCGAGTGGGTTTGGGTCTAGCGGAGTGGGTTTGGGTGTAGCCGAGTGGGTTTGGGTCTAGCCGAGTGGGTTTGGGTCTAGCCGAGAGGGTTTGGGTCTAGCCGAGTGGGTTTGGGTCTAGCCGAGTGGGTTTGGGTCTAGCCGAGTGGGTTTGGGTCTAGCCGAGTGTGTTTGCGTCTAGCCGAGTGGGTTTGGGTCTAGCCGAGTGGGTTTGGGTCTAGCCGAGTGGGTTTGGGTCTAGCTGAGCGGGTTTGGGTCTAGCCGAGTGAGTTAGGGTCTAGCGGAGTGGGTTTGGATGTAGCCGCGTGGGTTTGGGTGTAGCCGAGTGGGTTTGGGTCTAGCCGAGTGGGTTTGGGTCTAGCCGAGTGGGTTTGTGTCTAGCCGAGTGGGTTTGGGTCTAGCGGAGTGGGTTTGGGTGTAGCCGAGTGGGTTTGTGTCTAGCCGAGTGGGTTTGGGTATAGCCGACTGGGTTTGGGTGTAGCCGAGTGGGTTTGGGTCCAGCCGAGTGGGTTTGGGTCTAGCCGAGTGGCTTTGGGTCTAACTGAGTGGGTTTGGGTCTAGCCGAGTTGGTTTCTGTCTAGCCGAGTGGGTTTGGGTCTAGCCGAGTGGGTTTGGGTCTAGCCGAGTGGGTTTGGGTCTAGCCGAGTTAGTTTGGGTGTAGCCGAGTGGGTTTGGGTCTAGCCGAGTGAGTTTGGTTCTAGCCGAGTGGGTTTGGGTCTAGCCGAGTGGGTTTGGGCCTAGCCGAGTGGGTTTGGGTCTACTGGAGTGGGTTTGGGTGTAGCAGAGTGGGTTTGGGTGTAGCTGAGTGGGTTTGGGACCAGCCGAGTGGGTTTGGGTCTAGCCGAGTGGGTTTGGGTCTAGCCGAATGGGTTTGGGTCTACCCGAGTGGGTTTGGGTCTAGCCGATTGGGTTTGCTACTAGCCGAATGGGTTTGGGTCTAGCCGAGTGGGTTTGGGTGCAGACGAGTGGGTTTGGGTCTAGCGGAGTGGGTTTGGGTGTAGCCGAGTGGGTTTGGGTCTAGCCGAGTGGGTTTGGGTCTAGCCGAGTGGGTTTGGGTCTAGCCGAGTGGGTTTGGGTCTAGCCGAGTGGGTTTGGGTCTAGCCGAGTTAGTTTGGGTGTAGCCGAGTGGGTTTGGGTCTAGCCGAGTGAGTTTGGTTCTAGCCGAGTGGGTTTGGGTCTAGCCGAGTGGGTTTGGGCCTAGCCGAGTGGGTTTGGGTCTACTGGAGTGGGTTTGGGTGTAGCAGAGTGGGTTTGGGTGTAGCTGAGTGGGTTTGGGACCAGCCGAGTGGGTTTGGGTCTAGCCGAGTGGGTTTGGGTCTAGCCGAATGGGTTTGGGTCTACCCGAGTGGGTTTGGGTCTAGCCGATTGGGTTTGCTACTAGCCGAATGGGTTTGGGTCTAGCCGAGTGGGTTTGGGTGCAGACGAGTGGGTTTGGGTCTAGCGGAGTGGGTTTGGGTGTAGCCGAGTGGGTTTGGGTCTAGCCGAGTGGGTTTGGGTCTAGCCGAGTGGGTTTGGGTCTAGCCGAGTTAGTTTGGGTGTAGCCGAGTGGGTTTGGGTCTAGCCGAGTGAGTTTGGTTCTAGCCGAGTGGGTTTGGGTCTAGCCGAGTGGGTTTGGGCCTAGCCGAATGGGTTTGGGTCTACTGGAGTGGGTTTGGGTGTAGCAGAGTGGGTTTGGGTGTAGCTGAGTGGGTTTGGGACCAGCCGAGTGGGTTTGGGTCTAGCCGAGTGGGTTTGGGTCTAGCCGAATGGGTTTGGGTCTACCCGAGTGGGTTTGGGTCTAGCCGATTGGGTTTGCTACTAGCCGAATGGGTTTGGGTCTAGCCGAGTGGGTTTGGGTGCAGACGAGTGGGTTTGGGTCTAGCGGAGTGGGTTTGGGTGTAGCCGAGTGGGTTTGGGTCTAGCCGAGTGGGTTTGGGTCTAGCCGAGTGGGTTTGGGTCTAGCCGAGTGGGTTTGGGTCTAGCCGAGTGGGTTTGGGTCTAGCCGAGTTAGTTTGGGTGCAGCCGAGTGGGTTTGGGTCCAGCCGAGTGAGTTTGGTTCTAGCCGAGTGGGTTTGGGTCTAGCCGAGTGGGTTTGGGCCTAGCCGAGTGGGTTTGGGTCTACTGGAGTGGGTTTGGGTGTAGCAGAGTGGGTTTGGGTGTAGCTGAGTGGGTTTGGGACCAGCCGAGTGGGTTTGGGTCTAGCCGAGTGGGTTTGGGTCTAGCCGAATGGGTTTGGGTCTACCCGAGTGGGTTTGGGTCTAGCCGATTGGGTTTGCTACTAGCCGAATGGGTTTGGGTCTAGCCGAGTGGGTTTGGGTGCAGACGAGTGGGTTTGGGTCTAGCGGAGTGGGTTTGGGTGTAGCCGAGTGGGTTTGGGTCTAGCCGAGTGGGTTTGGGTCTAGCCGAGTGGGTTTGGGTCTAGCCGAGTGGGTTTGGGTCTAGCCGAGTGGGTTTGGGTGCAGCCGAGTTGGTTTGGGTCTAGCCGAGTGGGTTTGCGTCTAGCCGAGTGGGTTTGTGTCTAGCGGAGGGGGTTTGGGTCTAGCGGAGTGGGATTGGGTCTAGCCGAGTGGGTTTGGGTCTAGCCGGGTGGGTTTGGGACTAGCCGAGTGGGTTTGGGTCTAGCCGAGTGGGTTTGGGTCTAGCTGAATGGGTTTGGGTCTAGCCGAGTGGGTTTGGGTCTAGCCGAGTGTGTTTGGGTCTAGCCGAAAGGGTTTGGGTCTAGCCGAGGGGGTTTGCGTCTAGCCGAGTGGGTTGGGTCTAGCTGAGTGGGTGTGGGTCTAGCCGAGTGGGTTTGGGTATAGCCGAGTGGGTTTGGGTCTAGCCGAGTTTGTTTGGGTCTAGCCGAGTGGGTTTGGGCCTAGCCGAGTGGGTTTGGGTCTAGCGGAGTGGGTTAGGGTCTAGTGGAGTGGGTTTGGGTCTAGCCGAGTGGGTTTGGATCTAGCCGAATGGGTTTGGGTCTACCCGAGTGCGTTTGGGTCTCGCCGAGTGGGTTTGGGTCTAGCCGAATGGGTTTGGGTCTAGCCGAGTGGGTTTGGGTGTAGCCGAGTGGGTTTGGGTCTAGCGGAGTGGGTTTGGGTGTAGCCGAGTGGGTTTGGGTCTAGCCGAGTGGGTTTGGGTCTAGCCGAGAGGGTTTGGGTCTAGCCGAGTGGGTTTGGGTCTAGCCGAGTGGGTTTGGGTCTAGCCGAGTGGGTTTGGGTCTAGCCGAGTGTGTTTGCGTCTAGCCGAGTGGGTTTGGGTCTAGCCAAGTGGGTTTGGGTCTAGCCGAGTGGGTTTGGGTCTAGCTGAGTGGGTTTGGGTCTAGCCGAGTGAGTTAGGGTCTAGCGGAGTGGGTTTGGATGTAGCCGCGTGGGTTTGGGTGTAGCCGAGTGGGTTTGGGTCTAGCCGAGTGGGTTTGGGTCTAGCCGAGTGGGTTTGTGTCTAGCCGAGTGGGTTTGGGTCTAGCGGAGTGGGTTTGGGTGTAGCCGAGTGGGTTTGGGTCTAGCCGAGTGGGTTTGGGTATAGCCGACTGGGTTTGGGTGTAGCCGAGTGGGTTTGGGTCCAGCCGAGTGGGTTTGGGTCTAGCCGAGTGGCTTTGGGTCTAACTGAGTGGGTTTGGGTCTAGCCGAGTTGGTTTCTGTCTAGCCGAGTGGGTTTGGGTCTAGCCGAGTGGGTTTGGGTCTAGCCGAGTGGGTTTGGGTCTAGCCGAGTTAGTTTGGGTGTAGCCGAGTGGGTTTGGGTCTAGCCGAGCAGGTTTGGGTCTAGCCGAGTGGGTTTGGGTCTAGCCGAGTGGGTTTGGGTCTAGCCGAGTGGGTTTGGGTCAAGCGGAGTTGGTATGGGTCTAGCCGAGTGTGTTAGGGTCTAGCGGAGTGGGTTTGGATGTAGCCGCGTGGGTTTGGGTGTAGCCGAGTGGGTTTGGGTCTAGCCGAGTGGGTTTGGGTCTAGCCGAGTGGGTTTGTGTCTAGCCGAGTGGGTTTGGGTCTAGCGGAGTGGGTTTGGGTGTAGCCGAGTGGGTTTGGGTCTAGCCGAGTGGGTTTGGGTATAGCCGACTGGGTTTGGGTCTTGCCGAGTGGGTTTGGGTCTAGCAGAGTGGGTTTGGGTGTAGCCGATTGGGTTTGGGTCTAGCGGAGTGGGTTTGGGTGTAGCCGAGTGGGTTTGGGTCTAGCCGTGTGGGTTTGGGTCTAGCCGACTGGGTTTGGCTCTAGCCGAGTGGGTTTGGGTCTAGCCGAGTGGGTTTGGGTCTAGCCGAGTGGGTTTACGTCTAGCCAACTGGGTTTGGGTCTAGCGGAGTGGGTTTGGGTGTAGCCGAGTGGGTTTGGGTCTAGCCGAGTGGGTTTGGGTCTAGCCAAGTGGGTGTGGGTCAAGCCGAGTGGGTTTGGGTCTAGCCGAGTGGGTTTGGGTCTAGCCGAGTGAGTTTGGTTCTAGCCGAGTGGGTTTGGGTCTAGCCGAGTGGGTTTGGGCCTAGCCGAGTGGGTTTGGGTCTACTGGAGTGGGTTTGGGTGTAGCAGAGTGGGTTTGGGTGTAGCTGAGTGGGTTTGGGACCAGCCGAGTGGGTTTGGGTCTAGCCGAGTGGGTTTGGGTCTAGCCGAATGGGTTTGGGTCTACCCGAGTGGGTTTGGGTCTAGCCGATTGGGTTTGCTACTAGCCGAATGGGTTTGGGTATAGCCGAGTGGGTTTGGGTGCAGACGAGTGGGTTTGGGTCTAGCGGAGTGGGTTTGGGTGTAGCCGAGTGGGTTTGGGTCTAGCCGAGTGGGTTTGGGTCTAGCCGAGTGGGTTTGGGTCTAGCCGAGTGGGTTTGGGTCTAGCCGAGTGGGTTTGGGTCCAGCCGAGTTGGTTTGGGTCTAGCCGAGTGGGTTTGCGTCTAGCCGAGTGGGTTTGTGTCTAGCGGAGGGGGTTTGGGTCTAGCGGAGTGGGATTGTGTCTAGCCGAGTGGGTTTGGGTCTAGCCGGGTGGGTTTGGGACTAGCCGAGTGGGTTTGGGTCTAGCCGAGTGGGTTTGTGTCTAGCTGAATGGGTTTGGGTCTAGCCGAGTGGGTTTGGGTCTAGCCGAGTGTGTTTGGGTCTAGCCGAAAGGGTTTGGGTCTAGCCGAGGGGGTTTGCGTCTAGCCGAGTGGGTTGGGTCTAGCTGAGTGGGTGTGGGTCTAGCCGAGTGGGTTTGGGTCTAGCCGAGTGGGTTTGGGTCTAGCCGAGTTTGTTTGGGTCTAGCCGAGTGGGTTTGGGCCTAGCCGAGTGGGTTTGGGTCTAGCGGAGTGGGTTAGGGTCTAGTGGAGTGGGTTTGGGTCTAGCCGAGTGGGATTGGATCTAGCCGAATGGGTTTGGGTCTACCCGAGTGCGTTTGGGTCTCGCCGAGTGGGTTTGGGTCTAGCCGAATGGGTTTGGGTCTAGCCGAGTGGGTTTGGGTGTAGCCGAATGGGTTTGGGTCTAGCGGAGTGGGTTTGGGTGTAGCCGAGTGGGTTTGGGTCTAGCCGAGTGGGTTTGGGTCTAGCCGAGAGGGTTTGGGTCTAGCCGAGTGGGTTTGGGTCTAGCCGAGTGGGTTTGGGTCTAGCCGAGTGGGTTTGGGTCTAGCCGAGTGTGTTTGCGTCTAGCCGAGTGGGTTTGGGTCTAGCCGAGTGGGTTTGGGTCTAGCCGAGTGGGTTTGGGTCTAGCTGAGTGGGTTTGGGTCTAGCCGAGTGAGTTAGGGTCTAGCGGAGTGGGTTTGGATGTAGCCGCGTGGGTTTGGGTGTAGCCGAGTGGGTTTGGGTCTAGCCGAGTGGGTTTGGGTCTAGCCGAGTGGGTTTGTGTCTAGCCGAGTGGGTTTGGGTCTAGCGGAGTGGGTTTGGGTGTAGCCGAGTGGGTTTGGGTCTAGCCGAGTGGGTTTGGGTATAGCCGACTGGGTTTGGGTGTAGCCGAGTGGGTTTGGGTCCAGCCGAGTGGGTTTGGGTCTAGCCGAGTGGCTTTGGGTCTAACTGAGTGGGTTTGGGTCTAGCCGAGTTGGTTTCTGTCTAGCCGAGTGGGTTTGGGTCTAGCCGAGTGGGTTTGGGTCTAGCCGAGTGGGTTTGGGTCTAGCCGAGTTAGTTTGGGTGTAGCCGAGTGGGTTTGGGTCTAGCCGAGCAGGTTTGGGTCTAGCCGAGTGGGTTTGGGTCTAGCCGAGTGGGTTTGGGTCTAGCCGAGTGGGTTTGGGTCAAGCGGAGTTGGTATGGGTCTAGCCGAGTGGGTTTGGGTCTAGCCGATTGGGTTTGGGTCTATCCATGTGGGTTTGGGTCTAGCCGAGTCGGTTAGGGTCTAGCGGAGTGGGATTGGGTGTAACCGCGTGTGTTTGGGTGTAGCCGAGTGGGTTTGGGTCTAGCCGAGTGGGTTTGGGTCTAGCCGAGTGGGTTTGGGTCTAGCCGAGTGGGTTTGGGTCAAGCGGAGTGGGTTTGGGTGTAGCCGAGTGGGTTTGGGTCTAGCCGAGTGGGTTTGGGTCTAGCCGAGTGGGTTTGGGTCTAGCCGAGTGGGTTTGGGTGTAGCCGAGTGGGTTTGGGTCTAGCCGAGTGGGTTTGGGTGTAGCCGAGTGGGTTTGGGTCTAGCCGAGTGGGTTTGGGTCTAGCCGAGTGGGTTTGGGTCTAGCGGAGTGGGTTTGGGTCTAGCCGAGTGGGTTTGGGTCTAGCCGAGTGGGTTTGGGTATAGCCGACTGGGTTTGGGTGTGGCCGAGTGGGTTTCGGTCTAGCCGAGTGGGTTTGGGTCTAGCCGAGTGGCTTTGGGTCTAGCCGAGTGGGTTTGGGTCTAGCCGAGTTGGTTTCGGTCTAGCCGAGTGGGTTTGGGTCTAGCCGAGTGGGTTTGGGTCCAGGCGAGTGGGTTTGGGTCTAGCCAATTGGGTTTGGGTCTAGCCGACTTTGTTTGGGTCTCGCCGAGTGGGTTTGGGTCAAGCGGAGTTGGTATGGGTCTAGCGGAGTGGGTTTGGGTCTAGCGGAGTGGGTTTGGGTCTAGCCAAGTGGGTTTTGGTCTAGCCGAGTGGGTTTGGGTCTATCCGAGTGGGTTTGCGTCTAGCCGACTGGGTTTGGGTCTAGCTGAGTGGGTTTGGCTCTATCCATGTGGGTTTGGGTCTAGCCGAGTGGGTTAGGGTCTAGCGGAGTGGGATTGGGTGTAACCGCGTGGGTTTGGGTCTAGCCGAGTGGGTTTGGGTCTAGCCGAGTGGGTTTGGGTCTAGCCGAGTGGGTTTGTGTCTAGCCGAGTTTGTTTGGGTCTCGCCGAGTGGGTTTGGGTCAAGCGGAGTTGGTATGGGTCTAGCCAAGTGGGTTTGGGTCTAGCGGAGTGGGTTTGCGTCTAGCCGAGTGGGTTTGGGTCTAGCCGAGTGGGTTTGGGTCTAGCGGAGTGGGTTTGGTTGTAGCCGAGTGGGTTTGGGTCTAGCGGAGTGGGTTTGGGTGTAGCCGAGTGGGTTTGGGTCTAGCCAAGTGGGTTTGGGTATAGCCGACTGGGTTTGGGTGTAGCCGAGTGGGTTTGGGTCTAGCCGAGTGGGTTTGGGTCTAGCCGAGTGGCTTTGGGTCTAGCTGAGTGGGTTTGGGTCTAGCTGAGTTGGTTTCGGTCTAGCCGAGTGGGTTTGGGTCTAGCCGAGTGGGTTTGGGTCTAGCCGAGTGGGTTTGGGTCTAGCCGAGTTGGTTTCGGTCTAGCCGAGTGGGTTTGGGTCTAGCCGAGTGGGTTTGGGTCCAGGCGAGTGGGTTTGGGTCTAGCCAATTGGGTTTGGGTCTAGCCGACTTTGTTTGGGTCTCGCCGAGTGGGTTTGGGTCAAGCGGAGTTGGTATGGGTCTAGCGGAGTGGGTTTGGGTCTAGCGGAGTGGGTTTGGGTCTAGCCAAGTGGGTTTTGGTCTAGCCGAGTGGGTTTGGGTCTATCCGAGTGGGTTTGCGTCTAGCCGACTGGGTTTGGGTCTAGCTGAGTGGGTTTGGCTCTATCCATGTGGGTTTGGGTCTAGCCGAGTGGGTTAGGGTCTAGCGGAGTGGGATTGGGTGTAACCGCGTAGGTTTGGGTCTAGCCGAGTGGGTTTGGGTCTAGCCGAGTGGGTTTGGGTCTAGCCGAGTGGGTTTGTGTCTAGCCGAGTTTGTTTGGGTCTCGCCGAGTGGGTTTGGGTCAAGCGGAGTTGGTATGGGTCTAGCCAAGTGGGTTTGGGTCTAGCGGAGTGGGTTTGCGTCTAGCCGAGTGGGTTTGGGTCTAGCCGAGTGGGTTTGGGTCTAGCGGAGTGGGTTTGGTTGTAGCCGAGTGGGTTTGGGTCTAGCGGAGTGGGTTTGGGTGTAGCCGAGTGGGTTTGGGTCTAGCCAAGTGGGTTTGGGTATAGCCGACTGGGTTTGGGTGTAGCCGAGTGGGTTTGGGTCTAGCCGAGTGGGTTTGGGTCTAGCCGAGTGGCTTTGGGTCTAGCTGAGTGGGTTTGGGTCTAGCTGAGTTGGTTTCGGTCTAGCCGAGTGGGTTTGGGTCTAGCCGAGTGGGTTTGGGTCTAGCCGAGTGGGTTTGGGTCTAGCCGAGTGGGTTTGGGTCTAGCCGAGTTTGTTTGGGTCTCGCCGAGTGGGTTTGGGTCAAGCGGAGTTGGTATGGGTCTAGCGGAGTGGGTTTGGGTCTAGCGGAGTGGGTTTGGGTCTAGCCAAGTGAGTTTTGGTCTAGCCGAGTGGGTTTGGGTCTATCCGAGTGGGTTTGCGTCTAGCCGACTGGGTTTGGGTCTAGCTGAGTGGGTTTGGGTCTATCCATGTGAGTTTGGGTCTAGCCGAGTGGGTTAGGGTCTAGCGGAGTGGGTTTGGGTGTAGCCGCGTGGGTTTGGGTCTAACCGAGTGGGTTTGGGTCTAGCGGAGTGGGTTTGGGTTTAGCCGAGTGGGTTTGGGTCTAGCCGAGTGGGTTTGGGTCTAGCCGACTGGGTTTGGGTCTAGCCGAGTGGGTTTGGGTCTAGCCGAGTGGGTTTGGGTCTAGCCGAGTGGGTTTGGGTCTAGCCGAGTGGGTTTGGGTCTAGCGGAGTGGGTTTGGTTGTAGCCGAGTGGGTTTGGGTCTAGCCGAGTGGGTTTGGGTGTAGCCGAGTGGGTTTGGGTCTAGCCGAGTGGGTTTGGGTCTAGCCGACTGGGTTTGGGTCTGGACGAGTGAGTTTGGGTCTAGCCGAGTGGGTTTGGGTCTAGTCGAGTGGGTTTGGGTCTAGCCGAGTGGGTTTGGGTCTAGCCTAGTGGGTTTGGGTCTAGCCAAGTGGGTTTCGGTCCAGCGGAGTGGGTTTGGGTCTAGCGCAGTGGGTTTGGGTCTAGCGGAGTGGGTTTGGGTCTAGCTGATGGGTTTGGGTCTAACCGAGTGGGTTTGTGTCTAGCGGAGTGGGTTTGGGTCTAGTGGAGTGGGATTGGGTCTAGCCGAGTGGGTTTGGGTCTAGCCGAGTGGGTTTGGGACTAGCCAAGTGGGTTTGCGTCTAGCCGAGTGGGTTTGGGTCTAGCCGAGTGGGTTTGGGTCTAGCCGAGTTGGTTTCGGTCTAGCCGATTGGGTTTGGGTCTATCCATGTGGGTTTGGGTCTAGCCGAGTGGGTTAGGGTCTAGCGGAGTGGGTTTGGGTGTAGCCGCGTGGGTTTGGGTGTAGCCGAGTGGGTTTGGGTCTAGCCGAGTGGGTTTGGGTCTAGCCGAGTGGGTTTGGGTCTGGCCCAGTGGGTTTGGGTCTAGCGGAGTGGGTTTGGGTGTAGCCGAGTGGGTTTGGGTCTAGCCGAGTGGGTTTGGGTCTAGCCGACTGGGTTTGGGTCTAGACGAGTGGGTTTGGGTCTAGCCGAGTGGGTTTGGGTCTAGCCGAGTGGGTTTGGGTCTAGCCGAGTGGGTTTGGGTCTAGCCGAGTGGGTTTGGGTGTAGCCGAGTCGGTTTGGGCCTAGCCGAGTGGGTTTGGGTCTGGCGGAGTGGGTTTGGGTGTAGCCGAGTGGGTTTGGGTCTAGCCGAGTGGGTTTGGGTCTAGCCGAGTGGCTTTGGGTATAGCTGAGTGGGTTTGGGTCTAGCCGAGTTGGTTTCGGTCTAGCCGAGTGGGTTTGGGTCTAGCCGAGTGGGTTTGGGTCTAGCCGAGTGGGTTTGGGTCTAGCCGAGTGGGTTTGGGTCTAGCCGAGTTTGTTTGGGTCTCGCCGAGTGGGTTTGGGTCAAGCGGAGTTGGTATGGGTCTAGCGGAGTGGGTTTGGGTCTAGCGGAGTGGGTTTGGGTCTAGCCAAGTGGGTTTTGGTCTAGCCGAGTGGGTTTGGGTCTATCCGAGTGGGTTTGCGTCTAGCCGACTGGGTTTGGGTCTATCCATGTGAGTTTGGGTCTAGCCGAGTGGGTTAGGGTCTAGCGGAGTGGGTTTGGGTGTAGCCACGTGGGTTTGGGTGTAGCCGAGTGGGTTTGGGTCTAGCCGAGTGGGTTTGGGTCTAGCCGAGTGGGTTTGGGTCTATCCATGTGAGTTTGGGTCTAGCCGAGTGGGTTAGGGTCTAGCGGAGTGGGTTTGGGTGTAGCCACGTGGGTTTGGGTGTAGCCGAGTGGGTTTGGGTCTAGCCGAGTGGGTTTGGGTCTAGCCGAGTGGGTTTGGGTCTAGCCGAGTGGGTTTGGGTCTAGCGGAGTGGGTTTGGTTGTAGCCGAGTGGGTTTGGGTCTAGCGGAGTGGGCTTGGGTGTAGCCGAGTGGGTTTGGGTCTAGCCGAGTGGGTTTGGGTCTAGCCGACTGGGTTTGGGTCTGGACGAGTGAGTTTGGGTCTAGCCGAGTGGGTTTGGGTCTAGTCGAGTGGGTTTGGGTCTAGCCGAGTGGGTTTGTGTCTAGCGGAGTGGGTTTGGGTCTAGTGGAGTGGGATTGGGTCTAGCGGAGTGGGTTTGGGTCTAGCTGATGGGTTTGGGTCTAACCGAGTGGGTTTGTGTCTAGCGGAGTGGGTTTGGGTCTAGTGGAGTGGGATTGGGTCTAGCCGAGTGGGTTTGGGTCTAGCCGAGTGGGTTTGGGACTAGCCAAGTGGGTTTGCGTCTAGCCGAGTGGGTTTGGGTCTAGCCGAGTGGGTTTGGGTCTAGCCGAGTTGGTTTCGGTCTAGCCGATTGGGTTTGGGTCTATCCATGTGGGTTTGGGTCTAGCCGAGTGGGTTAGGGTCTAGCGGAGTGGGTTTGGGTGTAGCCGCGTGGGTTTGGGTGTAGCCGAGTGGGTTTGGGTCTAGCCGAGTGGGTTTGGGTCTAGCCGAGTGGGTTTGGGTCTGGCCCAGTGGGTTTGGGTCTAGCGGAGTGGGTTTGGGTGTAGCCGAGTGGGTTTGGGTCTAGCCGAGTGGGTTTGGGTCTTGCCGACTGGGTTTGGGTCTAGACGAGTGGGTTTGGGTCTAGCCGAGTGGGTTTGGGTCTAGCCGAGTGGGTTTGGGTCTAGCCGAGTGGGTTTGGGTCTAGCGGAGTGGGTTTGGTTGTAGCCGAGTGGGTTTGGGTCTAGCGGAGTGGGTTTGGGTGTAGCCGAGTGGGTGTGGGTCTAGCCGAGTGGGTTTGGGTCTAGCCGACTGGGTTTGGGTCTAGCCGAGTGGGTTTGGGTCTAGCCGAGTGGGTTTGGGTCTAGCCGAGTGGGTTTACGTCTAGCCGAGTGGGTTTGGGTCTAGCGGAGTGGGTTTGGGTGTAGCCGAGTGGGTTTGGGTGTAGCCGAGTGGGTTTGGGTCTGGACGAGTGGGTTTGGTTCTAGCCGAGTGGGTTTGGGTCCAGCCGAGTGGGTTTGGGTCTCGCCGAGTGGGTTTGGGTCTAGCCTAGTGGGTTTGGGTCTAGCCAAGTGGGTTTGGGTCCAGCGGAGTGGGTTTGGGTCTAGCGCAGTGGGTTTGGGTCGAGCGGAGTGGGTTTGGTTCTAGCCGAGTGGGTTTGGGTCTAACCGAGTGGGTTTGTGTCTAGCGGAGTGGGTTTGGGTCTAGCGGAGTGGGATTGGGTCTAGCCGAGTGGGTTTGGGTCTAGCCGAGTGGGTTTGGGACTAGCCGAGTGGGTTTGGGTCTAGCAGAGTGGGTTTGGGTCTAGCCGAGTGGGTTTACGTCTAGCCGAGTGGGTTTGGGTCTAGCGGAGTGGGTTTGGGTGTAGCCGAGTGGGTTTGGGTGTAGCCGAGTGGGTTTGGGTCTGGACGAGTGGGTTTGGCTCTAGCCGAGTGGGTTTGGGTCCAGCCGAGTGGGTTTGGGTCTAGCCGAGTGGGTTTGGGTCTAGCCTAGTGGGTTTGGGTCCAGCCAAGTGGGTTTGGGTCCAGCGGAGTGGGTTTGCGTCTAGCGCAGTGGGTTTGGGTCTAGCGGAGTGGGTTTGGTTCTAGCCGAGTGGGTTTGGGTCTAACCGAGTGGGTTTGTGTCTAGCGGAGTGGGTTTGGGTCTAGCGGAGTGGGATTGGGTCTAGCCGAGTGGGTTTGGGTCTAGCCGAGTGGGTTTGGGACTAGCCGAGTGGGTTTGGGTCTAGCCGAGTGGGTTTGGGTCTAGCCGAGTGGGTTTACGTCTAGCCGAGTGGGTTTGGGTCTAGCGGAGTGGGTTTGGGTGTAGCCGAGTGGGTTTGGGTGTAGCCGAGTGGGTTTGGGTCTGGACGAGTGGGTTTGGTTCTAGCCGAGTGGGTTTGGGTCCAGCCGAGTGGGTTTGGGTCTAGCCGAGTGGGTTTGGGTCTAGCCTAGTGGGTTTGGGTCTAGCCAAGTGGGTTTGGGTCCAGCGGTATGGGTTTGGGTCTAGCGCAGTGGGTTTGGGTCTAGCGGAGTGGGTTTGGTTCTAGCCGAGTGGGTTTGGGTCTAACCGAGTGGGTTTGTGTCTAGCGGAGTGGGTTTGGGTCTAGCGGAGTGGGATTGGGTCTAGCCGAGTGGGTTTGGGTCTAGCCGAGTGGGTTTGGGACTAGCCGAGTGGGTTTGGGTCTAGCCGAGTGGGTTTGGGTCTAGCTGAATGTGTTTGGGTCTAGCCGAGTGGGTATGGGTCTAGCCGAGTGGGTTTGGGTCTAGCCGAAAGGGTTTGGGTCTAGCCGAGTGGGTTTGGGTCCAGCCGAGTGGGTTTGGGTCTAGCCGAGTGGGTGTGGGTTAAGCCGAGTGGGTTTGGGTCCAGCCGAGTGGGTTTGGGTCTAGCCGAGTGGGTTTACGTCTAGCCGAGTGGGTTTGGGTCTAGCGGAGCGGGTTTGGGTGTAGCCGAGTGGGTTTGGGTGTAGCCGAGTGGGTTTGGGTCTGGACGAGTGGGTTTGGTTCTAGCCGAGTGGGTTTGGGTCCAGCCGAGTGGGTTTGGGTCTAGCCGAGTGGGTTTGGGTCTAGCCTAGTGGGTTTGGGTCTAGCCAAGTGGGTTTGGGTCCAGCGGAGTGGGTTTGGGTCTAGCGCAGTGGGTTTGGGTCTAGCGGAGTGGGTTTGGTTCTAGCCGAGTGGGTTTGGGTCTAACCGAGTGGGTTTGTGTCTAGCGGAGTGGGTTTGGGTCTAGCGGGGTGGGATTGGGTCTAGCCGAGTGGGTTTGGGTCTAGCCGAGTGGGTTTGGGACTAGACGAGTGGGTTTGGGTCTAGCCGAGTGGGTTTGGGTCTAGCCGAGTGGGTTTACGTCTAGCCAAGTGGGTTTGGGTCTAGCGGAGTGGGTTTGGGTGTAGCCGAGTGGGTTTGGGTGTAGCCGAGTGGGTTTGGGTCTGGACGAGTGGGTTTGGTTCTAGCCGAGTGGGTTTGGGTCCAGCCGAGTGGGTTTGGGTCTAGCCGAGTGGGTTTGGGTCTAGCCTAGTGGGTTTGGGTCTAGCCAAGTGGGTTTGGGTCCAGCGGAGTGGGTTTGGGTCTAGCGCAGTGGGTTTGGGTCTAGCGGAGTGGGTTTGGTTCTAGCCGAGTGGGTTTGGGTCTAACCGAGTGGGTTTGTGTCTAGCGGAGTGGGTTTGGGTCTAGCGGAGTGGGATTGGGTCTAGCCGAGTGGGTTTGGGTCTAGCCGAGTGGGTTTGGGACTAGCCGAGTGGGTTTGGGTCTAGCCGAGTGGGTTTGGGTCTAGCTGAATGTGTTTGGGTCTAGCCGAGTGGGTATGGGTCTAGCCGAGTGGGTTTGGGTCTAGCCGAAAGGGTTTGGGTCTAGCCGAGTGGGTTTGGGTCTAGCCGAGTGGGTTTGGGTCTAGCCGAGTGGGTGTGGGTTAAGCCGAGTGGGTTTGGGTCTAGCCGAGTGGGTTTGGGTCTAGCCGAGTGGGTTTGGGTCTAGTGAGTGGGTTTGGGTCTAGCCGAGTGGGTTTGGGCCTAGCCGATTGGGTTTGGGTCTACCCGAGTGGGTTTGGGTCTGGCCAAGTGGGTTTGCTTCTAGCCGAATGGGTTTGGGTCTAGCCGAGTGGGTTTGGGTGCAGCCGAGTGGGTTTGGGTCTAGCCGAGTGGGTTTGGGTGTAGCCGAGTGGGTTTGGGTCTAGCCGAGTGGGTTTGGGTCTAGCCGAGTTGGTTTGGGTCTAGCCGAGTGGGTTTGCGTCTAGCCGATTGGGTTTTGGTCTAGCGGAGTGGGTTTGGGTCTAGCCGAGTGGGTTTGGGTCTAGCCGAGTGGGTTTGGGTCTAGCCGAGTGGGTTTGGGTCTAGCCGAGTGGGTTTGGGTGTAGCCGAGTGGGTTTGGGTCTAGCTGAGTGGGATTGGGTCTAGCGGAGTGGGTTTGGTTGTAGCCGAGTGGGTTTGTGTCTAGCGGAGTGGGTTTGGGTGTAGCCGAGTGGGTTTGGGTCTAGCCGAGTGGGTTTAGCCGAGTGGGTTTGGGTCTAGCCGAGTGGGATTGGGTCTAGCGGAGTGGGTTTGGTTGTAGCCGAGTGGGTTTGGGTCTAGCGGAGTGGGTTTGGGTGTAGCCGAGTGGGTTTGGGTCTAGCGGAGTGGGTTTGGGTGTAGCTGAGTGGGTTTGGGTGTAGCCGAGTGGGTTTGGGTCTGGACGAGTGGGTTTGGGTCTAGCCGAGTGGGTTTGGGTCTAGCCGAGTGGGTTTGGGTCTAGCTGAGTGGGTTTGGGTGTAGCCGAGTGGGTTTGGGACTAGCCGAGTGGGTTTGGGTCTAGCCGAGTGAGTTTGGGTCTAGCTGAATGTGTTTGGGTCTAGCCGAGTGGGTTTGGGTCTAGCCGAGTGGGTTTGGGTCTAGCCGAAAGGGTTTGGAACTAGCCGAGTGGGTTTGGGTCTAGCCGAGTGGGTTGGGTCTAGCCGAGTGGGTGTGGGTTAAGCCGAGTGGGCTTGGGTCTAGCTGAGTGGGTTTGGGTCTAGCCGAGTGGGTTTGGGTCTAGCCGAGTGGGTTTGGGTCTAGCCGAGTGGGTTTGGGCCTAGCCGAGAGGGTTTGGGAGTACCGGAGTGGGTTTGGGTGTAGCGGAGTGGGTTTGGGTGTAGCTGAGTGGGTTTGGGACCAGCCGAGTGGGTTTGGTTCTGGCCGAGTGGGTTTGGGCCTATCCGAATGGGTTTCGGTCTACCCGAGTGGGTTTGGGTCTAGCCGAGTGGGTTTGGGTCTAGTGGAGTGGGATTGGGTCTAGCCGAGTGGGTTTGTGTCTAGCCGAGTGGGTTTGGGACTAGCCGAGTGGGTTTGGGTCTAGCCGAGTGGGTTTGGGTCTAGCTGAATGGGTTTGGGTCTAGCCGTGTGGGTTTGGGTCTAGCCGAGTGGGTTTGGGTCTAGCCGAAAGGGTTTGGGTCTAGCCGAGTGGGTTTGGGTCTAGCCGAGTGGGTTTGGGTCTAGCCGAGTGGGTGTGGGTCAAGCCGAGTGGGTTTGGGTCTAGCCGAGTGGGTTTGGGTCTAGCCGAGTGGGTTTGGGTCTAGCCGAGTGGGTTTGGGTCTAGCCGAGTGGGTTTGGGTCTACCGGAGTGGGTTTGGGTGTAGCGGAGTGGGTTTGGGTGTAGCTGAGTGGGTTTGGGACCAGCCGAATGGGTTTGGGTCTAGCCGAGTGGGTTTGGGTGTAGCCGAATTGGTTTGGGTCTACCCGAGTGGGTTTGGGTCTAGCCGAGTGGGTTTGCTTCTAGCCGAATGGGTTTGGGTCTAGCCGAGTGGGTTTTTGTCTAGCCGAGTGGGTTTGGGTCTAGCCGAGTGGGGTTGGGTATAGCCGAGTGGGTTTGGGTCTAGCCAAGTGGGTTTGGGTCTAGCCGAGTGGGTTTGGGTCGAGCCGAGTGGGTGTGAGTCTAGTCGAGTGGGTTTGTGTCTAGCCGAGTGGGTTTGGGTCTAGCCGAGGGGGTTGGGTCTAGCCAAGTGGGTTTGTGTCTAGCCGAGTGGGTTTGGGTCTAGCCGAGTGGGCTTGGGTCTAGCCGAGTGGGTTTGGGTCTAGCCGAGTGGGTTTGGGACTAGACGAGTGGGTTTGGGTCTAGCCGAGTGGGTTTGGGTCTAGCCGAGTGGGTTTACGTCTAGCCAAGTGGGTTTGGGTCTAGCGGAGTGGGTTTGGGTGTAGCCGAGTGGGTTTGGGTGTAGCCGAGTGGGTTTGGGTCTGGACGAGTGGGTTTGGTTCTAGCCGAGTGGGTTTGGGTCCAGCCGAGTGGGTTTGGGTCTAGCCGAGTGGGTTTGGGTCTAGCCTAGTGGGTTTGGGTCTAGCCAAGTGGGTTTGGGTCCAGCGGAGTGGGTTTGGGTCTAGCGCAGTGGGTTTGGGTCTAGCGGAGTGGGTTTGGTTCTAGCCGAGTGGGTTTGGGTCTAACCGAGTGGGTTTGTGTCTAGCGGAGTGGGTTTGGGTCTAGCGGAGTGGGATTGGGTCTAGCCGAGTGGGTTTGGGTCTAGCCGAGTGGGTTTGGGACTAGCCGAGTGGGTTTGGGTCTAGCCGAGTGGGTTTGGGTCTAGCTGAATGTGTTTGGGTCTAGCCGAGTGGGTATGGGTCTAGCCGAGTGGGTTTGGGTCTAGCCGAAAGGGTTTGGGTCTAGCCGAGTGGGTTTGGGTCTAGCCGAGTGGGTTTGGGTCTAGCCGAGTGGGTGTGGGTTAAGCCGAGTGGGTTTGGGTCTAGCCGAGTGGGTTTGGGTCTAGCCGAGTGGGTTTGGGTCTAGTGAGTGGGTTTGGGTCTAGCCGAGTGGGTTTGGGCCTAGCCGATTGGGTTTGGGTCTACCCGAGTGGGTTTGGGTCTGGCCAAGTGGGTTTGCTTCTAGCCGAATGGGTTTGGGTCTAGCCGAGTGGGTTTGGGTGCAGCCGAGTGGGTTTGGGTCTAGCCGAGTGGGTTTGGGTGTAGCCGAGTGGGTTTGGGTCTAGCCGAGTGGGTTTGGGTCTAGCCGAGTTGGTTTGGGTCTAGCCGAGTGGGTTTGCGTCTAGCCGATTGGGTTTTGGTCTAGCGGAGTGGGTTTGGGTCTAGCCGAGTGGGTTTGGGTCTAGCCGAGTGGGTTTGGGTCTAGCCGAGTGGGTTTGGGTCTAGCCGAGTGGGTTTGGGTGTAGCCGAGTGGGTTTGGGTCTAGCTGAGTGGGATTGGGTCTAGCGGAGTGGGTTTGGTTGTAGCCGAGTGGGTTTGTGTCTAGCGGAGTGGGTTTGGGTGTAGCCGAGTGGGTTTGGGTCTAGCCGAGTGGGTTTAGCCGAGTGGGTTTGGGTCTAGCCGAGTGGGATTGGGTCTAGCGGAGTGGGTTTGGTTGTAGCCGAGTGGGTTTGGGTCTAGCGGAGTGGGTTTGGGTGTAGCCGAGTGGGTTTGGGTCTAGCGGAGTGGGTTTGGGTGTAGCTGAGTGGGTTTGGGTGTAGCCGAGTGGGTTTGGGTCTGGACGAGTGGGTTTGGGTCTAGCCGAGTGGGTTTGGGTCTAGCCGAGTGGGTTTGGGTCTAGCTGAGTGGGTTTGGGTGTAGCCGAGTGGGTTTGGGACTAGCCGAGTGGGTTTGGGTCTAGCCGAGTGAGTTTGGGTCTAGCTGAATGTGTTTGGGTCTAGCCGAGTGGGTTTGGGTCTAGCCGAGTGGGTTTGGGTCTAGCCGAAAGGGTTTGGAACTAGCCGAGTGGGTTTGGGTCTAGCCGAGTGGGTTGGGTCTAGCCGAGTGGGTGTGGGTTAAGCCGAGTGGGCTTGGGTCTAGCCGAGTGGGTTTGGGTCTAGCCGAGTGGGTTTGGGTCTAGCCGAGTGGGTTTGGGTCTAGCCGAGTGGGTTTGGGCCTAGCCGAGAGGGTTTGGGAGTACCGGAGTGGGTTTGGGTGTAGCGGAGTGGGTTTGGGTGTAGCTGAGTGGGTTTGGGACCAGCCGAGTGGGTTTGGTTCTGGCCGAGTGGGTTTGGGCCTATCCGAATGGGTTTCGGTCTACCCGAGTGGGTTTGGGTCTAGCCGAGTGGGTTTGGGTCTAGTGGAGTGGGATTGGGTCTAGCCGAGTGGGTTTGTGTCTAGCCGAGTGGGTTTGGGACTAGCCGAGTGGGTTTGGGTCTAGCCGAGTGGGTTTGGGTCTAGCTGAATGGGTTTGGGTCTAGCCGTGTGGGTTTGGGTCTAGCCGAGTGGGTTTGGGTCTAGCCGAAAGGGTTTGGGTCTAGCCGAGTGGGTTTGGGTCTAGCCGAGTGGGTTTGGGTCTAGCCGAGTGGGTGTGGGTCAAGCCGAGTGGGTTTGGGTCTAGCCGAGTGGGTTTGGGTCTAGCCGAGTGGGTTTGGGTCTAGCCGAGTGGGTTTGGGTCTAGCCGAGTGGGTTTGGGTCTACCGGAGTGGGTTTGGGTGTAGCGGAGTGGGTTTGGGTGTAGCTGAGTGGGTTTGGGACCAGCCGAATGGGTTTGGGTCTAGCCGAGTGGGTTTGGGTGTAGCCGAATTGGTTTGGGTCTACCCGAGTGGGTTTGGGTCTAGCCGAGTGGGTTTGCTTCTAGCCGAATGGGTTTGGGTCTAGCCGAGTGGGTTTTTGTCTAGCCGAGTGGGTTTGGGTCTAGCCGAGTGGGGTTGGGTATAGCCGAGTGGGTTTGGGTCTAGCCAAGTGGGTTTGGGTCTAGCCGAGTGGGTTTGGGTCGAGCCGAGTGGGTGTGAGTCTAGTCGAGTGGGTTTGTGTCTAGCCGAGTGGGTTTGGGTCTAGCCGAGGGGGTTGGGTCTAGCCAAGTGGGTTTGTGTCTAGCCGAGTGGGTTTGGGTCTAGCCGAGTGGGCTTGGGTCTAGCCGAGTGGGTTTGGGTATAGCCGAGTGGGTTTGGGTCTAGCCGAGTGGGTTTGGGTCTAGCTGAGTGGGTTTGGGTCTAGCCGAGTGGGTTAGGGTCTAGCCGAGTGGGTTTGGGCGTAGCCGAGTGGGTTTGGGTCTAGCCGAGTGGGTTTGGGTCTAGCCGAGTTGGTTTGGGTCTAGCCGAGTGGGTTTGGGTCTAGCCGAGTGGGTTTGGTTCTAGCCGCGTGGGTTTGGGTTTATCCGAGTGGGTTTGGACCTAGCCGATTGGGTTTGGGTCTAGCCCAGTGGATTTGGCTCTAGCCGAGTGGGTTTGGGTGTAGCCGAGTGGGTTTGCGTCCAGCCGTGTGGGTTTGGGTCTAGCCAAGTGGGTTTGGGTCTAGCCGAGTATGTTTCGGTGTAGCCCAGTGGGTTTGGGTCTAGCCCAGAGGGTTTGGGTCTAGCCGAGTTAGTTTGGGTGTAGCCGAGTTAGTTTGGGTCTAGCCGAGCGGGTTTGTGTCTAGCCGAGTGGGTTTGTGTCTAGCCGAGTGGGTTTGGGTCTAGCCCAGTGGGTTTGGGTCTAGCCAAGTGGGTTTGGGTCAAGCGGAGTTTGTATGGGTCTAGCGGAGTGGGTTTGGGTCAAGCGGAATTGGTATGGGTCTAGCGGAGTGGGGTTGGGTCTGGACGAGTGGGTTTGGGTCCAGCCGAGTGGGTTTGGGTCTAGCCGAGTGGGTTTAGGTCTAGCCGATTGGGTTTGGGTCTAGCCGAGTGGGTTTGGGTCTGGCGGAGTGGGTTTGGGTCTATTGGAGTGGGTTTGGGTCTAGCCGAGTGGGTTTGGGTCTAGCCGAGTGGGTTTGGGTGTAGCTGAGTGGGTTTGTGTCTAGCCGAGTGGGTTTGGGTCTAGCGGAGTGGGTTTGGTTGTAGCCGAGTGGGTTTGGGTCTAGCCGAGTGGGTTTGGGTCTAGCCGAGTGCGTTTGGGTCTAGCCGAGTTGGTATGGGTCTAGCGGAGTGGGTTTGGGTCAAGCGGAATTGGTATGGGTCTAGCGGAGTGGGTTTGGGTCTGGACGAGTGGGTTTGGGTCTAGCCGAGTGGGTTTGGGTCTAGCCGAGTGGGTTTGGGTCTAGCCTAGTGGGTTTGGGTCTAGCCAAGTGGGTTTGGGTCCAGTGGAGTGGGTTTGGGTCCAGCAGAGTGGGTTTGGGTCTAGCCGAGTGGGTTTGGGTCCAGCCGATTGGGTTTGGGTCTAGCCGAGTGGGTTTGGGTCTGGCGTAGTGGGTTTGGGTCTATTGGAGTGGGTTTGGGTCTAGCCGAGTGGGTTTGGGTCTAGCCGAGTGGGTTTGGGTGTAGCCGAGTGGGTTTGTGACTAGGCGAGTGGGTTTGGGTCTAGCCGATTGTGTTTGGGTCTAGCCGAGTGGGTTTGGGTCTAGCCGAGTGGGTTTGGGTCCAGCCGAGTGGGTTTGGGTCTAGCGGAGTGGGTTTGAGTCTACCCGGGTGCGTTTGGGTCTAGCCGATTGTGTTTGGGTCTAGCGGTGTGGGTTTGGGTCTAGCCGAGTGGGTTTGTGTCTAGCCGAATGGGTTTGGGTCTAGCCGCAAGGGTTTGGGTGTAGCCGAGTGGATTTGGGTCTAGCGGAGTGGGTTTGGGTGTAGCCGAGTGGGTTTGGGTCTAGCCGAGTGGGTTTGGGTCTAGCTGAGTGGGTTTGGGTCGAGCCGAGTGGGTTTGGGTCCAGCCGAGTGGGTTTGGGTCTAGCCGAGTGGGTTTGCGTCTAGCCGAGTGGGTTTGGGTCTAGCGGAGTGGGTTTGGGTCTAGCGGAGTGGGTATGCGTCTAGCCGAGTGGGTTTGGGTCTAGCCGAGTGGGTTTGTGTATTGCCGAGTGGGTTTGGGTCTAGCCGAGTGGGTTTGGGTCCAGCCAAGTGGGTTTGGGTCTAGCCCAGTGGATTTGGCTCTAGCCGAGTGGGTTTGAGTCTAGCCAAGTGGGTTTGGGTCTAGCCGAGTGGGTTTTGGTCTAGCCGAGTGGGTTTGTGTCTAGCCGAGTGGGTTTGGGTCTAGCCCAGTGGGTTTGGGTCTAGCCGAGTGGGTTTGGGTCAAGCGGAATTGGTATGGGTCGAGCGGAGTGGGTTTGGGTCTGAACGAGTGGGTTTGGGTCTAGCCGAGTGGGTTTGGGTCTAGCCGAGTGGGTTTGGGTCTAGCCTAGTGGGTTTGGGTCTAGCCAAGTGGGTTTGGGTCCAGTGGAGTGGGTTTGGGTCTAGCAGAGTGGGTTTGGGTCTAGCCGAGTGGGTTTGGGTTTAGCCGAGTGGGTTTGGGTCTAACCGAGTGGGTTTGTGTCTAGCGGAGTGGGTTTGGGTCTAGCGGGGTGGGTTTGGTTCTAGCGGAGTGGGTTTAGGCCTAGCCGATTGGGTTTGGGTCTAGCCGAGTGGGTTTGGGTTTGGCGGAGTGGGTTTGGGTCTATTGGAGTGGGTTTGGGTGTAGCTGAGTGGGTTTGTGTCTAGCCGAGTGGGTTTGGGTCTAGCGGAGTGGGTTTGGTTGTAGCCGAGTGGGTTTGGGTCTAGCCGAGTGGGTTTGGGTCTAGGCGAGTGGGTTTAGGTTTAGCCGAGTGGGTTTCGGTGTAGCCGAGTGGGTTTGGGTCTAGCGGAGTGGGTTTGTGTCTAGCGGAGTGGGTTTGGGTCTAGCGGAGTGGGTTTGGGTCTTGCGGAGTGGGTTTGAGTCTAGCGGAGTGGGTTTGGGTCTAGCCGAGTGCGTTTGGGTAAAGCCGAGTTGGTTTGGGTCTAGCGGAGTGGGTTTGGGTCCAGCCGAGTGAGTTTGGGTCTAGCCGAGTGGGTTTGTGTCTAGCCGAGTGGGTTTGGGTCTAGCCAATTGTGTTTGGGTCTAGCCGAGTGGGTTTGGGTCTAGCCGAGTGGGTTTGGGTCCAGCCGAGTGGGTTTGGGTCTAGCGGAGTGGGTTTGAGTCTAGTCGAGTGGGTTTGGGTCTAGCGGTGTGGGTTTGGGTCTAGCCGAGTGGGTTTGGGTGCAGCCGAGTGGGTTTGTGTCTAGCCGAATGGGTTTGGGTCTAGCCGAGTGGGTTTGGGTGTAGCCGAGTGGATTTGGGTCTAGCGGAGTGGGTTTGGGTGTAGCCGTGTGGGTTTGGGTCTAGCCGAGTGGGTTTGGGTCTAGCTGAGTGGGTTTGGGTCGAGCCGAGTGGGTTTGGGTCCAGCCGAGTGGGTTTGGGTCTAGCCGAGTGGGTTTGCGTCTAGCCGAGTGGGTTTGGGTCTAGCGGAGTGGGTTTGGGTCTAGCGGAGTGGGTATGCGTCTAGCCGAGTGGGATTGGGCCTAGCCGAGTGGGTTTGGGTCTAGCCGAGTGGGTTTTGGACTAGCCGAGTGGGTTTGGGTCTAGCCGAGTGGGTTTGGGTCTAGCTGAATGGGTTTGGGTCTAATCGAGTGGGTTTGGGTCTAGCCGAGTGGGTTTGGGTCTAGCCGAAAGGGTTTGGGTCTAGCCGAGTGGGTTTGGGTCTAACCGAGTGGGTTTGGGTCTAGCCGAGTGGGTGTGGGTCAAGCCGAGTGGGTTTGGGTCTAGCCGAGTGGGTTTGGGTCTAGCCGAGTGGGTTTGGGTCTAGCCGAGTGGGTTTGGGTGCAGACGAGTGGGTTTGGGTCTAGCGGAGTGGGTTTGCGTGTAGCCGAGTGGGTCTGGGTCTAGCCGAGTGGGTTTGGGTCTAGCCGAGTGGGTTTGGGTCTAGCCGAGTGGGTTTGGGTCTAGCCGAGTGGGTTTGGGTCCAGCCGAGTTGGTTTGGGTCTAGCCGAGTGGGTTTGCGTCTAGCCGAGTGGGTTTGTGTCTAGCGGAGTGGGTTTGGGTCTAGCGGAGTGGGTTTGGGTCTAGCCGAAAGGGTTTGGGTCTAGCCGAGTGGGTTTGGGTCTAGCCGAGTGGGTTTGGGTCAAGCCGAGTGGGTTTGGGTCTAGCCGAGTGGGTTTGGGTCTAGCCGACTGGGTTTGGGCCTAGCCGCGTGGGTTTGGGTCTAGCGGAGTGGGTTTGGGTCTAGCGGAGTGGGTATGCGTCTAGCCGAGTGGGATTGGGCCTAGCCGAGTGGGTTTGGGTCTAGCCGAGTGGGTTTTGGACTAGCCGAGTGGGTTTGGGTCTAGCCGAGTGGGTTTGGGTCTAGCTGAATGGGTTTGGGTCTAATCGAGTGGGTTTGGGTCTAGCCGAGTGGGTTTGGGTCTAGCCGAGTGGGTTTGGGCCTAGCCGATTGGGTTTGGGTCTAGCCGAGTGGGTTTGGGTCTAGCCGAGTGGGTTTGGGTCTAGCCGAGTGGATTTGGGTCCAGCCGAGTGGGTTTGGGTCTAGCCGTGTGGGTTTGGGTCTAGCCAATTGGGTTTGGGTCTAGCCATGTGGGTTTGGGTCTAGCCGAGTGGGTTAGGGTCTAGCGGAGTGGGTTTGGGTGTAGCCGCGTGGGTTTGGGTGTAGCCGAGTGGGTTTGGGTCTAGCCGAGTGGATTTGGGTGTAGCCGAGTGGGTTTGGGCCTAGCTGAGTGGGTTTGGGTCTGGCGGAGTGGGTTTGGGTGTAGCCGAGTGGGTTTGGGTCTAGCCGAGTGGGTGTGGGTCAAGCCGAGTGGGTTTGGGTCTAGCCGAGTGGGTTTGGGTCTAGCCGAGTGGGTTTGGGTCTAGCCGAGAGGGTTTGGGACTAGCCGAGTGGGTTTGGGCCTAGCCGAGTGGGTTTGGGTCTACCGGAGTGGGTTTGGGTGTAGCTGAGTGGGTTTGGGACCAGCCGAGTGGGTTTGGGTCTAGCCGAGTGGGTTTGGGTCTAGCCGAATGGGTTTGGGTCTACCCGAGTGGGTTTGGGTCTAGCCGAGTGGGTTTGCTTCTAGCCGAATGGGTTTGAGTGTAGCCGAGTGGGTTTGGGTGCAGACGAGTGGGTTTGGGTCTAGCCGAATGGGTTTGGGTCTAGCTGAATGGGTTTGGGTCTAGCCGAGTGGGTTTGGGTCTAGCCGAGTGGGTTTGGGTCTAGCCGAAAGGGTTTGGGTCTAGCCGAGTGGGTTTGGGTCTAGCGGAGTGGGTTTGGGTCTAGCCGAGTGGGTGTGTCTAGCCAAGTGGGTTTGGGTCGAGCCGAGTGGGTTTGGGTGTAGCCGAGTGGGTTTGGTTCTAGTCGAGTGGGTTTGGGTCTAGCCGAGTGGGTTTGGGTCTAGCCGAGTGGGTTTGGGTCTAGCCGAGTTGGTTTGGGTCTAGCCGAGTGAGTTTGGGTCTAGCCGAGTGGGTTTGGGTCTAGCCGAGTGGGTTTGGTTCTAGCCGAGTTGGTTTGCGCCTAGCCGAGTGGGTTTGGGTCTACCGGAGTGGGTTTGGGTCTACCCGAGTGGGTTTGGGTCTAGCCGAGTGGGTTTGCTTCTAGCCGAATGGGATTGGGTCTAGCCGAGTGGGTTTGGGTCTAGCCGAGTGGGTTTGGGACTAGCCGAGTGGGTTTGGGTCTAGCCGAGTGGGTTTGGGTCTAGCTGAATGGGTTTGGGTCTAGCCGAGTGGGTTTGTGTCTAGCCGAGTGTGTTTGGGTCTAGCCGAAAGGGTTTGGGTCTAGCCGAGTGGGTTTGGGTCTAGCCGAGTGGGTTTGGGTCAAGCCGAGTGGGTTTGGGTCTAGCCGAGTGGGTTTGGGTCTAGCTGACTGGGTTTGGGCCTAGCCGCGTGGGTTTGGGTCTAGCGGAGTGGGTTTGGGTCTAGCGGAGTGGGTTTGGGTCTAGCCGAGTGGGTTTGGGCCTAGCCGATTGGGTTTGGGTCTAGCCGAGTGGGTTTGGGTCTAGCCGAGTGGGTTTGGGTCTAGCCCAGTGGGTTTGGGTCCAGCCGAGTGGGTTTGGATCTAGCCGTGTGGGTTTGGGTCTAGCCGATTGGGTTTGGGTCTAGCCATGTGGGTTTGGGTCTAGCCGAGTGGGTTAGGGTCTAGCGGATTGGGTTTGGGTGTAGCCGCGTGGGTTTGGGTGTAGCCGAGTGGGTTTGGGTCTAGCCGAGTGGGTTTGGGTGTAGCCGATTGGGTTTGGGCCCAGCCGAGTGGGTTTGGGTCTGGCGGAGTGGGTTTGGGTGTAGCCGAGTGGGTTTGGGTCTAGCCGAGTGGGTTTGGGTCTAGCCGAGTGGGTTTGGGTCTAGCCGAGTGGGTTTGGGTCTAGCCGAGTGGATGTGGGTCAAGCCGATTGGGTTTGGGTCTAGCCGAGTGGGTTTGGGTTCAGCCGAGTGGGTTTGGGTCTAGCCGAGTGGGTTTGGGACTAGCCGAGTGGGTTTGGGCCTAGACGAGTGGGTTTGGGTCTACCGGAGTGGGTTTGGGTGTAGCTGAGTGGGTTTGGGACCAGCCGAGTGGGTTTGGGTCTAGCCGAGTGGGTTTGGGTCTAGCCGAATGGGTTTGGGTCTACCCGAGTGGGTTTGGGTCTAGCCGAGTGGGTTTGCTTCTAGCCGAATGGGTTTGAGTGTAGCCGAGTGGGTTTGGGTGCAGACGAGTGGGTTTGCGTCTAGCCGAGGGGGTTTGGGTCTAGCTGAATGGGTTTGGGTCTAGCCGAGTGGGTTTGGGTCTAGCCGAGTGGGTTTGGGTCTAGCCGAAAGGGTTTGGGTCTAGCCGAGTGGGTTTGGGTCTAGCCGAGTGGGTTTGGGTCTAGCCGAGTGGGTGTGTCTAGCCAAGTGGGTTTGGGTCGAGCCGAGTGGGTTTGGGTCTAGCCGAGTGGGTTTGGGTCTAGCCGAGTGGGTTTGGGTCTAGCCGAGTTGGTTTGGGTCTAGCCGAGTGGGTTTGGGTCTAGCCGAGTGGGTTTGGGTCTAGCCGAGTGGGTTTGGGTCTAGCCGAGTTGGTTTGGGCCTAGCCGAGTGGGTTTGGGTCTACCGGAGTGGGTTTGGGTGTAGCTGAGTGGGTTTGTGACCAGCCGAGTGGGTTTGGGTCTAGCCGAGTGGGTTTGGGACTAGCCGAATGGGTTTGGGTCTGGCGGAGTGGGTTTGGGTCTGGCGGAGTGGGTTTGGGTCTAGCTGAGTGGGTTTGGGCCTAGCCGATTGGGTTTGGGTCTAGCCGAGTGGGTTTGGGTCTAGCCGAGTGGGTTTGGGTCCAGCCGAGTGGGTTTGGGTCTAGCCGTGTGGGTTTGGGTCTAGCCGATTGGGTTTGGGTCTAGCCATGTGGGTTTGGGTCTAGCCGAGTGGGTTAGCGTCTAGCGGAGTGGGTTTGGGTGTAGCCGCGTGGGTTTGGGTGTAGCCGAGTGGGTTTGGGTCTAGCCGAGTGGGTTTGGGTGTAGCCGAGTCGGTTTGGGCCTAGCCGAGTGGGTTTGGGTCTGGCGGAGTGGGTTTGGGTGTAGCCGAGTGGGTTTGGGTCTAGCCGAGTGGGTTTGGGTCTAGCCGAGTGGGTTTGGGTCTAGCCGAGTGGGTTTGGGTCTAGCCGAGTGGGTGTGGGTCAAGCCGAGAGGGTTTGGGTCTAGCCGAGTGGGTTTGGGTCTAGCCGAGTGGGTTTGGGCCTAGCCGAGTGGGTTTGGGTCTACCGGAGTGGGTTTGGGTGTAGCTGAGTGGGTTTGGGACCAGCCGAGTGGGTTTGGGTCTAGCCGAGTGGGTTTGGGTCTAACCGAATGGGTTTGGGTCTACCCGAGTGGGTTTGGGTCTAGCCGAGTGGGTTTGCTTCTAGCCGAGTGGGTTTGAGTGTAGCCGAGTGGGTTTGGGTGCAGACGAGTGGGTTTGGGTCTAGCGGAGTGGGTTTGGGTGTAGCTGAGTCGGTCTGGGTCTAGCCGAGTGGGTTTGGGTCTAGCCGAGTGGGTTTGGGTCTAGCCGAGTGGGTTTGGGTCTAGCCGAGTGGGTTTGGGTCTAGCCGAGTGGGTTTGGGACTAGCCGAGTGGGTTTGGGTCCAGCCGAGTGGGTTTGGGTCTAGCTGAATGGGTTTGCGTCTAGCCGAGTGGGTTTGGGTCTAGCCGAGTGTGTTTGGGTCTAGCAGAAAGGGTTTGGGTCTAGCTGAGTGGGTTTGGGTCTAGCCGAGTGGGTTTGGGTCAAGCCGAGTGGGTTTGGGTCTAGCCGAGTGGGTTTGGGTCTAGCCGACTGGGTTTGGGCCTAGCCGCGTGGGTTTGGGTCTTGCGAAGTGGGTTTGGGTCTAGCGGAGTGGGTTTGGGTCTAGCCGAGTGGGTTTGGGCCAAGCCGATTGGGTTTGGGTCTAGCCGAGTGGGTTTGGGTCTAGCCGAGTGGGTTTGCTTCTAGCCGAATGGGTTTGGGTCTGGCCGAGTGGGTTTGGGTGCAGACGAGTGGGTTTGGGTCTAGCGGAGTGGGTTTGGGTGTAGCCGAGTGGGTCTGGGTCCAGCCGAGTGGGTTTATTCCAGCCGAATGGGTTTGGGTCTAGCCGAGTGGGTTTGCTTCTAGCCGAATGGGTTTGGGTCTGGCCGAGTGGGTTTGGGTGCAGACGAGTGGGTTTGGGTCTAGCGGAGTGGGTTTGGGTGTAGCCGAGTGGGTCTGGGTCCAGCCGAGTGGGTTTGGGTCTAGCCGAGTGGGTTTGCGTCTAGCCGAGTGGGTTTGGGTCTAGCCGAGTGGGTTTGAGTCCAGCCGAGTTGGTTTGGGTCTAGCCGAGTGGGTTTGCTTCTAGCCGAGTGGGTTTGTGTCTGGCGGAGTGGGTTTGGGTCTAGCGGAGTGGGATTGGGTCTAGCCGAGTGGTTTTGGGTCTAGCCGAGTGGGTTTGGGACTAGCCGAGTGGGTTTGTGTCTAGCCGAGTGGGTTTGGGTCTAGCTGAATGGGTTTGGGTCTAGCCGAGTGGGTTTGGGTCTAGCCGAGTGTGTTTGGGTCTAGCCGAAAGGGTTTGGGTCTAGCCGAGTGGGTTTGGGTCTAGCCGAGTGGGTTTGGGTCAAGCCGAGTGGGTTTGGGTCTAGCCGAGTGGGTTTGGGTCTAGCCGACTGGGTTTGGGCCTAGCCGCGTGGGTTTGGGTCTAGCGGAGTGGGTTTGGGTCTAGCGGAGTGGGTTTGGGTCTAGCCGAGTGGGTTTGGGCCTAGCCAATTGGGTTTGGGTCTAGCCGAGTGGGTTTGGGTCCAGCCGAGTGGGTTTGGGTCTAGCCGAGTGGGTTTGGGTCCAGCCGAGTGGGTTTGGGTCTAGCCGTGTGGGTTTGGGTCTAGCCGATTGGGTTTGGGTCTAGCCATGTGGGTTTGGGTCTAGCCGAGTGGGTTAGGGTCTAGCGGAGTGGGTTTGGGTGTAGCCGAGTGGGTTTGGGCCTAGCCGAGTGGGTTTGGGTCTGTAGGAGTGTGTTTGGGTGTAGCCGAGTGGGTTTGGGTCTAGCCGAGTGGGTTTGGGTCTAGCCGAGTGGGTTTGGGTCTAGCTGAGTGGGTTTGGGTCTAGCCGAGTGGGTGTGGGTCAAGCCGAGTGGGTTTGGGTCTAGCCGAGTGGGTTTGGGTCTAGCCGAGTGGGTTTGGGTCTAGCCGAGTGGGTTTGGGACTAGCCGAGTGGTTTGGGCCTAGCCGAGTGGGTTTGGGTCTACCGGAGTGGGTTTGGGTGTAGCTGAGTGGGTTTGGGACCAGCCGAGTGGGTTTGGGTCGAGCCGAGTGGGTTTGGGTCTAGCCGAATGGGTTTGGGTCTACCCGAGTGGGTTTGGGTGTAGCCGAGTGGGTTCGCTTCTAGCCGAATTGGTTTAGGACTAGCCGAGTGGGTTTGGGTGCAGACGAGTTTTTTTTGGTCTAGCGGAGTGGGTTTGGGTGTAGCCGAGTCGGTCTGGGTCTAGCCGAGTGAGTTTGGGTCTAGCTGAGTGGGTTTGGGTCTAGCCGAGTGGGTTTGGGTCTAGCCGAGTGGGTTTGGGTCCAGCCGAGTTGGTTTGGGTCTAGCCGAGTGGGTTTGCGTCTAGCCGAGTGGGTTTGTGTCTAGCGGAGTGGGTTTGGGTCTAGCGGAGTGGGATTGGGTCTAGCGGAGTGGGTTTGGGTCTAGCCGAGTGGGTTTGGGACTAGCCGAGTGGGTTTGGGTCTAGCCGAGTGGGTTTGCTTCTAGCCGAATGGGTTTGAGTGTAGCCGAGTGGGTTTGGGTGCAGACGAGTGGGTTTGGGTCTAGCGGAGTGGGTTTGGGTGTAGCTGAGTCGGTCTGGGTCTAGCCGAGTGGGTTTGGGTCTAGCCGAGTGGGTTTGGGTCTAGCCGAGTGGGTTTGGGTCTAGCCGAGTGGGTTTGGGTCTAGCCGAGTGGGTTTGGGACTAGCCGAGTGGGTTTGGGTCTAGCTGAATGGGTTTGCGTCTAGCCGAGTGGGTTTGGGTCTAGCCGAGTGTGTTTGGGTCTAGCCGAAAGGGTTTGGGTCTAGCTGAGTGGGTTTGGGTCTAGCCGAGTGGGTTTGGGTCAAGCCGAGTGGGTTTGGGTCTAGCCGAGTGGGTTTGGGTCTAGCCGACTGGGTTTGGGCCTAGCCGCGTGGGTTTGGGTCTTGCGAAGTGGGTTTGGGTCTAGCGGAGTGGGTTTGGGTCTAGCCGAGTGGGTTTGGGCCAAGCCGATTGGGTTTGGGTCTAGCCGAGTGGGTTTGGGACTAGCCGAGTGGGTTTGGGTCTAGCTGAATGGGTTTGCGTCTAGCCGAGTGGGTTTGGGTCTAGCCGAGTGTGTTTGGGTCTAGCCGAAAGGGTTTGGGTCTAGCTGAGTGGGTTTGGGTCTAGCCGAGTGGGTTTGGGTCAAGCCGAGTGGGTTTGGGTCTAGCCGAGTGGGTTTGGGTCTAGCCGACTGGGTTTGGGCCTAGCCGCGTGGGTTTGGGTCTTGCGAAGTGGGTTTGGGTCTAGCGGAGTGGGTTTGGGTCTAGCCGAGTGGGTTTGGGCCAAGCCGATTGGGTTTGGGTCTAGCCGAGTGGGTTTGGGTCTAGCCGAGTGGGTTTGCTTCCAGCCGAATGGGTTTGGGTCTAACCGAGTGGGTTTGCTTCTAGCCGAATGGGTTTGGGTCTGGCCGAGTGGGTTTGGGTGCAGACGAGTGGGTTTGGGTCTAGCGGGTGGGTTTGGGTGTAGCCGAGTGGGTCTGGGTCCAGCCGAGTGGGTTTGCTTCCAGCCGAATGGGTTTGGGTCTAGCCGAGTGGGTTTGCTTCTAGCCGAATGGGTTTGGGTCTGGCCGAGTGGGTTTGGGTGCAGACGAGTGGGTTTGGGTCTAGCGGAGTGGGTTTGGGTGTAGCCGAGTGGGTCTGGGTCCAGCCGAGTGGGTTTGGGTCTAGCCGAGTGGGTTTGTGTCTAGCCGAGTGTGTTTGGGTCTAGCCGAAAGGGTTTGGGTCTAGCCGAGTGGGTTTGGGTCTAGCCGAGTGGGTTTGGGTCAAGCCGAGTGGGTTTGGGTCTAGCCGAGTGGGTTTGGGTCTAGCTGACTGGGTTTGGGCCTAGCCGCGTGGGTTTGGGTCTAGCGGAGTGGGTTTTGGTCTAGCGGAGTGGGTTTGGGTCTAGCCGAGTGGGTTTGGGCCTAGCCGATTGGGTTTGGGTCTAGCCGAGTGGGTTTGGGTCTAGCCGAGTGGGTTTGGGTCTAGCCGAGTGGGTTTGGGTCCAGCCGAGTGGGTTTGGATCTAGCCGTGTGGGTTTGGGTCTAGCCGATTGGGTTTGGGTCTAGCCATGTGGGTTTGGGTCTAGCCGAGTGGGTTAGGGTCTAGCGGATTGGGTTTGGGTGTAGCCGCGTGGGTTTGGGTGTAGCCGAGTGGGTTTGGGTCTAGCCGAGTGGGTTTGGGTGTAGCCGATTGGGTTTGGGCCCAGCCGAGTGGGTTTGGGTCTGGCGGAGTGGGTTTGGGTGTAGCCGAGTGGGTTTGGGTCTAGCCGAGTGGGTTTGGGTCTAGCCGAGTGGGTTTGGGTCTAGCCGAGTGGGTTTGGGTCTAGCCGAGTGGATGTGGGTCAAGCCGAGTGGGTTTGGGTCTAGCCGAGTGGGTTTGGGTTCAGCCGAGTGGGTTTGGGTCTAGCCGAGTGTGTTTGGGACTAGCCGAGTGGGTTTCGGCCTAGACGAGTGGGTTTGGGTCTACAAGAGTGGGTTTGGGTGTAGCTGAGTGGGTTTGGGACCAGCCGAGTGGGTTTGGGTCTAGCCGAGTGGGTTTGGGTCTAGCCGAATGGGTTTGGGTCTACCCGAGTGGGTTTGGGTCTAGCCGAGTGGGTTTGCTTCTAGCCGAATGGGTTTGAGTGTAGCCGAGTGGGTTTGGGTGCAGACGAGTGGGTTTGCGTCTAGCCGAGGGGGTTTGGGTCTAGCTGAATGGGTTTGGGTCTAGCCGAGTGGGTTTGGGTCTAGCCGAGTGGGTTTGGGTCTAGCCGAAAGGGTTTGGGTCTAGCCGAGTGGGTTTGGGTCTAGCCGAGTGGGTTTGGGTCTAGCCGAGTGGGTGTGTCTAGCCAAGTGGGTTTGGGTCGAGCCGAGTGGGTTTGGGTCTAGCCGAGTAGGTTTGGGTCTAGCCGAGTGGGTTTGGGTCTAGCCGAGTTGGTTTGGGTCTAGCCGAGTGGGTTTGGGTCTAGCCGAGTGGGTTTGGGTCTAGCCGAGTGGGTTTGGGTCTAGCCGAGTTGGTTTGGGCCTAGCCGAGTGGGTTTGGGTCTACCGGAGTGGGTTTGGGTGTAGCTGAGTGGGTTTGTGACCAGCCGAGTGGGTTTGGGTCTAGCCGAGTGGGTTTGGGACTAGCCGAATGGGTTTGGGTCTGGCGGAGTGGGTTTGGGTCTGGCGGAGTGGGTTTGGGTCTAGCTGAGTGGGTTTGGGCCTAGCCGATTGGGTTTGGGTCTAGCCGAGTGGGTTTGGGTCTAGCCGAGTGGGTTTGGGTCCAGCCGAGTGGGTTTGGGTCTAGCCGTGTGGGTTTGGGTCTAGCCGATTGGGTTTGGGTCTAGCCATGTGGGTTTGGGTCTAGCCGAGTGGGTTAGCGTCTAGCGGAGTGGGTTTGGGTGTAGCCGCGTGGGTTTGGGTGTAGCCGAGTGGGTTTGGGTCTAGCCGAGTGGGTTTGGGTGTAGCCGAGTCGGTTTGGGCCTAGCCGAGTGGGTTTGGGTCTGGCGGAGTGGGTTTGGGTGTAGCCGAGTGGGTTTGGGTCTAGCCGAGTGGGTTTGGGTCTAGCCGAGTGGGTTTGGGTCTAGCCGAGTGGGTTTGGGTCTAGCCGAGTGGGTGTGGGTCAAGCCGAGAGGGTTTGGGTCTAGCCGAGTGGGTTTGGGTCTAGCCGAGTGGGTTTGGGCCTAGCCGAGTGGGTTTGGGTCTACCGGAGTGGGTTTGGGTGTAGCTGAGTGGGTTTGGGACCAGCCGAGTGGGTTTGGGTCTAGCCGAGTGGGTTTGGGTCTAACCGAATGGGTTTGGGTCTACCCGAGTGGGTTTGGGTCTAGCCGAGTGGGTTTGCTTCTAGCCGAATGGGTTTGAGTGTAGCCGAGTGGGTTTGGGTGCAGACGAGTGGGTTTGGGTCTAGCGGAGTGGGTTTGGGTGTAGCTGAGTCGGTCTGGGTCTAGCCGAGTGGGTTTGGGTCTAGCCGAGTGGGTTTGGGTCTAGCCGAGTGGGTTTGGGTCTAGCCGAGTGGGTTTGGGTCTAGCCGAGTGGGTTTGGGACTAGCCGAGTGGGTTTGGGTCGAGCCGAGTGGGTTTGGGTCTAGCCGAATGGGTTTGGGTCTACCCGAGTGGGTTTGGGTGTAGCCGAGTGGGTTTGCTTCTAGCCGAACTGGTTTAGGACTAGCCGAGTGGGTTTGGGTGCAGACGAGTGGGTTTTGGTCTAGCGGAGTGGGTTTGGGTGTAGCCGAGTCGGTCTGGGTCTAGCCGAGTGAGTTTGGGTCTAGCTGAGTGGGTTTGGGTCTAGCCGAGTGGGTTTGGGTCTAGCCGAGTGGGTTTGGGTCCAGCCGAGTTGGTTTGGGTCTATCCGAGTGGGTTTGCGTCTAGCCGAGTGGGTTTGTGTCTAGCGGAGTGGGTTTGGGTCTAGCGGAGTGGGATTGGGTCTAGCGGAGTGGGTTTGGGTCTAGCCGAGTGGGTTTGGGACTAGCCGAGTGGGTTTGGGTCTAGCCGAGTGGATTTGGGTCCAGCTGAATGGGTTTGGGTCTAGCCGAGTGGGTTTGTGTCTAGCCGAGTGGGTTTGGGTCTAGCCGAGTTGGTTTGGGTCTAGCCGAGTGGGTTTGGGTCTAGCCGAGTGGGTTTGGGTCTAGCCGAGTGGGTTTGGGTCTAGCCGAGTGGGTTTGGGCCTAGCCGAGTGGGTTTGGGTCTACCGCAGTGGGTTTGGGTGTAGCTGAGTGGGTTTGGGACCAGCCGAGTGGGTTTGGGTCTAGCCGAGTGGGTTTGGGTCTAGCCGAATGGGTTTGGGTCTACCCGAGTGGGTTTGGGTCTTGCCGAGTGGGTTTGCTTCTCGCCGAATGGGTTTGGGTCTAGCCGAGTGGGTTTGGGTGCAGACGAGTGGGTTTGGGTCTAGCGGAGTGGTTTGGGTGTAGCCGAGTGGGTTTGGGTCGAGCTGAATGGGTTTGGGTCTAGCCGTGGGTTTGGGTCTAGCCGAGTGTGTTTGGGTCTAGCCGAAAGGGTTTGGGTCTAGCCGAGTGGGTTTGGGTCTAGCCGAGTGGGTTTGGGTCAAGCCGAGTGGGTTTGGGTCGAGCCGAGTGGGTTTGGGTCTAGCCGACTGGGTTTGGGCCTAGCCGCGTGGGTTTGGGTCTTGCGGAGTGGGTTTGGGTCTAGCGGAGTGGGTTTGGGTCTAGCCGAGTGGGTTTGGGCCTAGCCGATTGGGTTTGGGTCTAGCCGAGTGGGTTTGGGTCTAGCCGAGTGGGTTTGGGTCTAGCCGAGTGGGTTTGGGTCGAGCCGAGTGGGTTTGGGTGCAGACGAGTGGGTTTGGGTCTAGCGGAGTGGTTTGGGTGTAGCCGAGTGGGTCTGGGTCTAGCCGAGTGGGTTTGGGTCTAGCCGAGTGGGTTTGGGTCTAGCCGAGTGGGTTTGGGTCTAGCCGAGTGGGTTTGGGTCCAGCCGAGTTGGTTTGGGTCTAGCCGAGTGGGTTTGGGTCGAGCCGAGTGGATTTGGGTCTAGCCGAGTGGGTTTGGGTCTAGCCGAGTGGGTTTGGGTCTAGCCGAGTGGGTTTGGGTCTAGCCGAGTGGGTTTGGGTCTAGCCGAGTGGGTTTGGGTCTAGCCGAGTTGGTTTGGGTCTAGCCGAGTGGGTTTGGGTCTAGCCGAGTGGGTTTGGGTCTAGCCGAGTGGGTTTGGGGCTAGCCGAGTGGGTTTGGGCCTAGCGGAGTGGGTTTGGGTCTACCGGAGTGGGTTTGGGTGTAGCTGAGTGGGTTTGGGACCAGCCGAGTGGGTTTGGGTCTAGCCGAGTGGGTTTGGGTCTAGCCGAATGGGTTTGGGTCTACCCGAGTGGGTTTGGGTCTAGCCGAGTGGGTTTGCTTCTAGCCGAATGGGTTTGGGTCTAGCCGAGTGGGTTTGGGTGCAGACGAGTGGGTTTGGGTCTAGCGGAGTGGTTTGGGTGTAGCCGAGTGGGTCTGGGTCTAGCCGAGTGGGTTTGGGTCTAGCCGAGTGGGTTTGGGTCTAGCCGAGTGGGTTTGGGTCTAGCCGAGTGGGTTTGGGTCCAGCCGAGTTGGTTTGGGTCTAGCCGAGTGGGTTTGGGACTGGCCGAGTGGGTTTGGGTCTAGCCGAGTGGGTTTGGGTCGAGCTGAATGGGTTTGGGTCTAGCCGAGTGGGTTTGGGTCTAGCCGAGTGTGTTTGGGTCTAGCCGAAAGGGTTTGGGTCTAGCCGAGTGGGTTTGGGTCTAGCCGAGTGGGTTTGGGTCAAGCCGAGTGGGTTTGGGTCGAGCCGAGTGGGTTTGGGTCTAGCCGACTGGGTTTGGGCCTAGCCGCGTGGGTTTGGGTCTTGCGGAGTGGGTTTGGGTCTAGCGGAGTGGGTTTGGGTCTAGCCGAGTGGGTTTGGGCCTAGCCGATTGGGATTGGGTCTAGCCGATTGGGTTTGGGTCTAGCCGAGTGGGTTTGGGTCTAGCCGAGTGGGTTTGGGTCCAGCCGAGTGGGTTTGGGTCTAGCCGTGTGGGTTTGGGTCAAGCCGATTGGGTTTGGGTCTAGCCATGTGGGTTTGGGTCTAGCCGAGTGGGTTAGGGTCTAGCGGAGTGGGTTTGGGTGTAGCCGAGTGGGTTTGGGCCTAGCCGAGTGGGTTTGGGTCTAGCTGAGTGGGTTTGGGTCTAGCTGAGTGGGTGTGGGTCAAGCCGAGTGGGTTTGGGTCTAGCCGAGTGGGTTTGGGTCTAGCCGAGTGGGTTTGGGTCTAGCCGAGTGGGTTTGGGACTAGCCGAGTGGTTTGGGCCTAGCCGAGTGGGTTTGGGTCTACCGGAGTGGGTTTGGGTGTAGCTGAGTGGGTTTGGGACCAGCCGAGTGGGTTTGGGTCGAGCCGAGTGGGTTTGGGTCTAGCCGAATGGGTTTGGGTCTACCCGAGTGGGTTTGGGTGTAGCCGAGTGGGTTTGCTTCTAGCCGAATTGGTTTAGGACTAGCCGAGTGGGTTTGGGTGCAGACGAGTGGGTTTTGGTCTAGCGGAGTGGGATTGGGTGTAGCCGAGTCGGTCTGGGTCTAGCCGAGTGAGTTTGGGTCTAGCTGAGTGGGTTTGGGTCTAGCCGAGTGGGTTTGGGTCTAGCCGAGTGGGTTTGGGTCCAGCCGAGTTGGTTTGGGTCTAGCCGAGTGGGTTTGCGTCTAGCCGAGTGGGTTTGTGTCTAGCGGAGTGGGTTTGGGTCTAGCGGAGTGGGATTGGGTCTAGCGGAGTGGGTTTGGGTCTAGCCGAGTGGGTTTGGGACTAGCCGAGTGGGTTTGGGTCTAGCCGAGTGGGTTTGCTTCTAGCCGAATGGGTTTGAGTGTAGCCGAGTGGGTTTGGGTGCAGACGAGTGGGTTTGGGTCTAGCGGAGTGGGTTTGGGTGTAGCTGAGTCGGTCTGGGTCTAGCCGAGTGGGTTTGGGTCTAGCCGAGTGGGTTTGGGTCTAGCCGAGTGGGTTTGGGTCTAGCCGAGTGGGTTTGGGTCTAGCCGAGTGGGTTTGGGACTAGCCGAGTGGGTTTGGGTCTAGCCGAGTGGGTTTGGGTCTAGCTGAATGGGTTTGCGTCTAGCCGAGTGGGTTTGGGTCTAGCCGAGTGTGTTTGGGTCTAGCCGAAAGGGTTTGGGTCTAGCTGAGTGGGTTTGGGTCTAGCCGAGTGGGTTTGGGTCAAGCCGAGTGGGTTTGGGTCTAGCCGAGTGGGTTTGGGTCTAGCCGACTGGGTTTGGGCCTAGCCGCGTGGGTTTGGGTCTTGCGAAGTGGGTTTGGGTCTAGCGGAGTGGGTTTGGGTCTAGCCGAGTGGGTTTGGGCCAAGCCGATTGGGTTTGGGTCTAGCCGAGTGGGTTTGGGTCTAGCCGAGTGGGTTTGCTTCCAGCCGAATGGGTTTGGGTCTAGCCGAGTGGGTTTGCTTCTAGCCGAATGGGTTTGGGTCTGGCCGAGTGGGTTTGGGTGCAGACGAGTGGGTTTGTGTCTAGCGGAGTGGGTTTGGGTGTAGCCGAGTGGGTCTGGGTCCAGCCGAGTGGGTTTGCTTCCAGCCGAATGGGTTTGGGTCTAGCCGAGTGGGTTTGCTTCTAGCCGAATGGGTTTGGGTCTGGCCGAGTGGGTTTGGGTGCAGACGAGTGGGTTTGGGTCTAGCGGAGTGGGTTTGGGTGTAGCCGAGTGGGTCTGGGTCCAGCCGAGTGGGTTTGGGTCTAGCCGAGTGGGTTTGCGTCTAGCCGAGTGGGTTTGGGTCTAGCCGAGTGGGTTTGAGTCCAGCCGAGTTGGTTTGGGTCTAGCCGAGTGGGTTTGCTTCCAGCCGAGTGGGTTTGTGTCTGGCGGAGTGGGTTTGGGTCTAGCGGAGTGGGATTGGGTCTAGCCGAGTGGTTTTGGGTCTAGCCGAGTGGGTTTGGGTCCAGCTGAATGGGTTTGGGTCTAGCCGAGTGGGTTTGGGTCTAGCCGAGTGTGTTTGGGTCTAGCCGAAAGGGTTTGGGTCTAGCCGAGTGGGTTTGGGTCTAGCCGAGTGGGTTTGGGTCAAGCCGAGTGGGTTTGGGTCTAGCCGAGTGGGTTTGGGTCTAGCCGACTGGGTTTGGGCCTAGCCGCGTGGGTTTGGGTCTAGCGGAGTGGGTTTGGGTCTAGCGGAGTGGGTTTGGGTCTAGCCGAGTGGGTTTGGGCCTAGCCAATTGGGTTTGGGTCTAGCCGAGTGGGTTTGGGTCCAGCCGAGTGGGTTTGGGTCTAGCCGAGTGGGTTTGGGTCCAGCCGAGTGGGTTTGGGTCTAGCCGTGTGGGTTTGGGTCTAGCCGATTGGGTTTGGGTCTAGCCATGTGGGTTTGGGTCTAGCCGAGTGGGTTAGGGTCTAGCGGAGTGGGTTTGGGTGTAGCCGAGTGGGTTTGGGCCTAGCCGAGTGGGTTTGGGTCTGGCGGAGTGTGTTTGGGTGTAGCCGAGTGGGTTTGGGTCTAGCCGAGTGGGTTTGGGTCTAGCCGAGTGGGTTTGGGTCTAGCTGAGTGGGTTTGGGTCTAGCCGAGTGGGTGTGGGTCAAGCCGAGTGGGTTTGGGTCTAGCCGAGTGGGTTTGGGTCTAGCCGAGTGGGTTTGGGTCTAGCCGAGTGGGTTTGGGACTAGCCGAGTGGTTTGGGCCTAGCCGAGTGGGTTTGGGTCTACCGGAGTGGGTTTGGGTGTAGCTGAGTGGGTTTGGGACCAGCCGAGTGGGTTTGGGTCGAGCCGAGTGGGTTTGGGTCTAGCCGAATGGGTTTGGGTCTACCCGAGTGGGTTTGGGTGTAGCCGAGTGGGTTTGCTTCTAGCCGAATTGGTTTAGGACTAGCCGAGTGGGTTTGGGTGCAGACGAGTGGGTTTTGGTCTAGCGGAGTGGGTTTGGGTGTAGCCGAGTCGGTCTGGGTCTAGCCGAGTGAGTTTGGGTCTAGCTGAGTGGGTTTGGGTCTAGCCGAGTGGGTTTGGGTCTAGCCGAGTGGGTTTGGGTCCAGCCGAGTTGGTTTGGGTCTAGCCGAGTGGGTTTGCGTCTAGCCGAGTGGGTTTGTGTCTAGCGGAGTGGGTTTGGGTCTAGCGGAGTGGGATTGGGTCTAGCGGAGTGGGTTTGGGTCTAGCCGAGTGGGTTTGGGACTAGCCAAGTGGGTTTGGGTCTAGCCGAGTGGATTTGGGTCCAGCTGAATGGGTTTGGGTCTAGCCGAGTGGGTTTGTGTCTAGCCGAGTGTGTTTGGGTCTAGCCGAAAGGGTTTGGGTCTAGCTGAGTGGGTTTGGGTCTAGCCGAGTGGGTTTGGGTCAAGCCGAGTGGGTTTGGGTCTAGCCGAGTGGGTTTGGGTCTAGCCGACTGGGTTTGGGCCTAGCCGCGTGGGTTTGGGTCTTGCGAAGTGGGTTTGGGTCTAGCGGAGTGGGTTTGGGTCTAGCCGAGTGGGTTTGGGCCAAGCCGATTGGGTTTGGGTCTAGCCGAGTGGGTTTGGGTCTAGCCGAGTGGGTTTGCTTCCAGCCGAATGGGTTTGGGTCTAGCCGAGTGGGTTTGCTTCTAGCCGAATGGGTTTGGGTCTGGCCGAGTGGGTTTGGGTGCAGACGAGTGGGTTTGGGTCTAGCGGAGTGGGTTTGGGTATAGCCGAGTGGGTCTGGGTCCAGCCGAGTGGGTTTGCTTCCAGCCGAATGGGTTTGGGTCTAGCCGAGTGGGTTTGCTTCTAGCCGAATGGGTTTGGGTCTGGCCGAGTGGGTTTGGGTGCAGACGAGTGGGTTTGGGTCTAGCGGAGTGGGTTTGGGTGTAGCCGAGTGGGTCTGGGTCCAGCCGAGTGGGTTTGGGTCTAGCCGAGTGGGTTTGCGTCTAGCCGAGTGGGTTTGGGTCTAGCCGAGTGGGTTTGAGTCCAGCCGAGTTGGTTTGGGTCTAGCCGAGTGGGTTTGCTTCTAGCCGAGTGGGTTTGTGTCTGGCGGAGTGGGTTTGGGTCTAGCGGAGTGGGATTGGGTCTAGCCGAGTGGTTTTGGGTCTAGCCGAGTGGGTTTGGGACTAGCCGAGTGGGTTTGGGTCTAGCCGAGTGGGTTTGGGTCTAGCTGAATGGGTTTGGGTCTAGCCGAGTGGGTTTGGGTCTAGCCGAGTGTGTTTGGGTCTAGCCGAAAGGGTTTGGGTCTAGCCGAGTGGGTTTGGGTCTAGCCGAGTGGGTTTGGGTCAAGCCGAGTGGGTTTGGGTCTAGCCGAGGGGGTTTGGGTCTAGCCGACTGGGTTTGGGCCTAGCCGCGTGGGTTTGGGTCTAGCGGAGTGGGTTTGGGTCTAGCGGAGTGGGTTTGGGTCTAGCCGAGTGGGTTTGGGCCTAGCCAATTGGGTTTGGGTCTAGCCGAGTGGGTTTGGGTCCAGCCGAGTGGGTTTGGGTCTAGCCGAGTGGGTTTGGGTCCAGCCGAGTGGGTTTGGGTCTAGCCGTGTGGGTTTGGGTCTAGCCGATTGGGTTTGGGTCTAGCCATGTGGGTTTGGGTCTAGCCGAGTGGGTTAGGGTCTAGCGGAGTGGGTTTGGGTGTAGCCGAGTGGGTTTGGGCCTAGCCGAGTGGGTTTGGGTCTGGCGGAGTGTGTTTGGGTGTAGCCGAGTGGGTTTGGGTCTAGCCGAGTGGGTTTGGGTCTAGCCGAGTGGGTTTGGGTCTAGCTGAGTGGGTTTGGGTCTAGCCGTGTGGGTGTGGGTCAAGCCGAGTGGGTTTGGGTCTAGCCGAGTGGGTTTGGGTCTAGCCGAGTGGGTTTGGGTCTAGCCGAGTGGGTTTGGGACTAGCCGAGTGGTTTGGGCCTAGCCGAGTGGGTTTGGGTCTACCGGAGTGGGTTTGGGTGTAGCTGAGTGGGTTTGGGACCAGCCGAGTGGGTTTGGGTCGAGCCGAGTGGGTTTGGGTCTAGCCGAATGGGTTTGGGTCTACCCGAGTGGGTTTGGGTGTAGCCGAGTGGGTTTGCTTCTAGCCGAATTGGTTTAGGACTAGCCGAGTGGGTTTGGGTGCAGACGAGTGGGTTTTGGTCTAGCGGAGTGGGTTTGGGTGTAGCCGAGTCGGTCTGGGTCTAGCCGAGTGAGTTTGGGTCTAGCTGAGTGGGTTTGGGTCTAGCCGAGTGGGTTTGGGTCTAGCCGAGTGGGTTTGGGTCCAGCCGAGTTGGTTTGGGTCTATCCGAGTGGGTTTGCGTCTAGCCGAGTGGGTTTGTGTCTAGCGGAGTGGGTTTGGGTCTAGCGGAGTGGGATTGGGTCTTGCGGAGTGGGTTTGGGTCTAGCCGAGTGGGTTTGGGACTAGCCGAGTGGGTTTGGGTCTAGCCGAGTGGATTTGGGTCCAGCTGAATGGGTTTGGGTCTAGCCGAGTGGGTTTGTGTCTAGCCGAGTGTGTTTGGGTCTAGCCGAAAGGGTTTGGGTCTAGCTGAGTGGGTTTGGGTCTAGCCGAGTGGGTTTGGGTCAAGCCGATTGGGTTTGGGTCTAGCCGAGTGGGTTTGGGTCTAGCCGACTGGGTTTGGGCCTAGCCGTGTGGGTTTGGGTCTTGCGGAGTGGGTTTGGGTCTAGCGGAGTGGGTTTGGGCCAAGCCGATTGGGTTTGGGTCTAGCCGAGTGGGTTTGGGTCTAGCCGAGTGGGTTTGGGTCTAGCCGAGTGGGTTTGTGACTAGCCGAGTGGGTTTGGGTCTAGCCGAGTGGGTTTGGGTCTAGCTGAATGGGTTTGGGTCTAGCCGAGTGGGTTTGGGTCTAGCCGAGTGTGTTTAGGTCTAGCCGAAAGGGTTTGGGTCTAGCCAAGTGGGTTTGTGTCTAGCCGAGTGGGTTTGGGTCAAGCCGAGTGGGTTTGGGTCTAGCCGAGTGGGTTTGGGTCTAGCCGACTGGGTTTCGGCCTAGCCGCGTGGGTTTGGGTCTTGAGGAGTGGGTTTGGGTCTAGCGGAGTGGGTTTGGGTCTAGCCGAGTGGGTTTGGGCCTAGCCGATTGGGTTTGGGTCTAGCCGAGTGGGTTTGGGTCTAGCCGAGTGGGTTTGGGTCTAGCCGAGTGGGTTTGGGTCCAGCCGAGAGGGTTTGGGTCTAGCCGTTTGGGTTTGGGTCTAGCCGATTGGGTTTGGGTCTAGCCATGTGGGTTTGGGTCTAGCCGAGTGGGTTAGGGTCTAGCGGAGTGGGTTTGGGTGTAGCCGCGTGGGTTTGGGTGTAGCCGAGTGGGTTTGGGTCTAGCCGAGTGGGCTTGGGTGTAGCCGAGTGGGTTTGGGCCTAGCCGAGTGGGTTTGGGTCTGGCGGAGTGGGTTTGGGTGTAGCCGAGTGGGTTTGGGTCTAGCCGAGTGGGTTTGGGTCTAGCCGAGTGGGTTTGGGTCTAGCCGAGTGGGTTTGGGTCTAGCCGAGTGGGTGTGGGTCAAGCCGAGTGGGTTTGGGTCTAGCCGAGTGGGTTTGGGTCTAGCCGAGTGGGTTTGGGTCTAGCCGAGTGGGTTTGGGTCTAGCCGAGTGGGTTTGGGCCTAGCCGAGTGGGTTTGGGTCTGCCGGAGTGGGTTTGGGTTTAGCTGAGTGGGTTTGGGACCAGCCGAGTGGGTTTGGGTCTAGCCGAGTGGGTTTGGGTCTAGCCGAATGGGTTTGGGTCTACCCGAGTGGGTTTGGGTCTAGCCGAGTGGGTTTGCTTCTAGCCGAATGGGTTTGGGTCTAGCCGAGTGGGTTTGGGTGCAGACGAGTGGGTTTGGGTCTAGCGGAGTGGGTTTGGGTGTAGCCGAGTGGGTCTGGGTCTAGCCGAGTGGGTTTGGGTCTAGCCGAGTGGGTTTGGGTCTAGCCGAGTGGGTTTGGGTCTGGCCGAGTGGGTTTGGGTCCAGCCAAGTTGGTTTGGGTCTAGCCGAGTGGGTTTGCATCTAGCCGAGTGGGTTTGTGTCTAGCGGAGTGGGTTTGGGTCTAGCGGAGTGGGATTGGGTCTAGCCGAGTGGGTTTGGGTCTAGCCGAGTGGGTTTGGGTCTAGCCGAGTGGGTTTGGGTCCAGCCGAGTGGGCTTGGGTCTAGCCGTGTGGGTTTGGGTCTAGCCGATTGGGTTTGGGTCTAGCCATGTGGGTTTGTGTCTAGCCGAGTGGGTTAGGGTCTAGCGGAGTGGGTTTGGGTGTAGCCGCGTGGGTTTGGGTGTAGCCGAGTGGGTTTGGGTCTAGCCGAGTTGGTTTGGGTGTAGCCGAGTGGGTTTGGGCCTAGCCGAGTGGGTTTGGGTCTGGCGGAGTGGGTTTGGGTGTAGCCGAGTGGGTTTGGGTCTAGCCGAGTGGGTTTGGGTCTAGCCGAGTGGGTTTGGGTCTAGCCGAGTGGTTGTGGGTCAAGCCGAGTGGGTTTGGGTCTAGCCGAGTGGGTTTGGGTCTAGCCGAGAGGGTTTGGGTCTAGCCGAGTGGGTTTGGGTCTAGCTGAGTGGGTTTGGGCCTAGCCGAGTGGGTTTGGGTCTACCGGAGTGGGTTTGGGTTTAGCTGAGTGGGTTTGGGACCAGCCGAGTGGGTTTGGGTCTAGCCGAGTGGGTTTGGGTCTAGCCGAATGGGTTTGGGTCTACCCGAGTGGGTTTGGGTCTAGCCGAGTGGGTTTGCATCTAGCCGAATGGGTTTGGGTCTAGCCGAGTGGGTTGGGGTGCAGACGAGTGGGTTTGGGTCTAGCGGAGTGGGTTTGGGTGTAGCCTAGTGGGTCTGGGTCTAGCCGAGTGGGTTTGGGTCTAGCCGAGTGGGTTTGGGTCTAGCCGAGTGGGTTTGGGTCTAGCCGAGTGGGTTTGGGTGCAGCCGAGTTGGTTTGGGTCTAGCCGAGTGGGTTTGGGTCTAGCCGAGTGTGTTTGGGTCTAGCCGAGTGGGTTTGGGTCCAGCCGAGTTGGTTTGGGTCTAGCCGAGTGGGTTTGGGTGTAGCCTAGTGGGTCTGGGTCTAGCCGAGTGGGTTTGGGTCCAGCCGAGTGGGTTTGGGTCTAGCCGAGTGGGTTTGGGTCTAGCTGAATGGGTTTGGGTCTAGCCGAGTGGGTTTGGGTCTAGCCGAGTGTGTTTGGGTCTAGCCGAAAGGGTTTGGGTCTAGCTGAGTGGGTTTGGGTCTAGCCGAGTGGGTTTGGGTCAAGCCGAGTGGGTTTGGGTCTAGTCGAGTGGGTTTGGGTCTAGCCGACTGGGTTTGGGCCTAGCCGCGTGGGTTTGGGTCTTGCGGAGTGGGTTTGGGTCTAGCTGAGTGGGTTTGGGTCTAGCCGAGTGGGTTTGGGCCTAGCCGATTGGGTTTGGGTCTAGCCGAGTGGGTTTGGGTCTAGCCGAGTGGGTTTGGGTCTAGCCGAGTGGGTTTGGGTCCAGCCGAGTGGGTTTAGGTCTAGCCGTTTGGGTTTGGGTCTAGCCGATTGGGTTTGGGTCTAGCCATGTGGGTTTGGGTCTAGCCGAGTGGGTTAGGGTCTAGCGGAGTGGGTTTGGGTGAAGCCGCGTGGGTTTGGGTGTAGCCGAGTGGGTTTGGGTCTAGCCGAGTGGGTTTGGGTGTAGCAAAGTGGGTTTGGGCCTAGCCGAGTGGGTTTGGGTCTGGCGGAGTGGGTTTGGGTGTAGCCGAGTGGGTTTGGGTCTAGCCGAGTGGGTTTGGGTCTAGCCGACTGGGTTTGGGATTAGCCGAGTGGGTTTGGGTCTAACCGAGTGGGTTTGGGTCTAGCCGAGTGGGTTTACGTCAAGCCGCGTGGGTTTGGGTCTAGCGGAATGGGTATCGGTGTAGCCGAGTGGGTTTGGGTCTAGCCGAGTGGGTTTGGGTCTAGCCGAGTGTGTTTGGGTCTAGCCTAGTGGGTTTGGGTCTAGCCAAGTGGGTTTGGGTCTAGCGGAGTGGGTTTGTGTCTAGCGGAGTGGGTTTGGGTCTAGCGGAGTGGGTTTGGGTCTAGCCGAGTGGGTTTGGTTCTAACCGAGTGGGTTTGTGTCTCGAGGAGTGGGATTGGGTCTAGCCGAGTGGGTTTGGGTCTAGCCGAGTGGGTTTGGGACTAGCCGAGTGGGTTTGGGTCTAGCCAAGTGGGTTTGGGTCTAGCGGAGTGGGTTTGTGTCTAGCGGAGTGGGTTTGGGTCTAGAGGAGTGGGTTTGGGTCCAGCCGAGTGGGTTTGGTTCTAACCGAGTGGGTTTGGGTCTAGCGGAGTGGGATTGGGTCCAGCCGAGTGGGTTTGGGTCTAGCCGAGTGGGTTTGGGACTAGCCGAGTGGGTTTGGGTCTAGCCGAGTGGGTTTGGGTCTAGCCGAATGGGTTTGGGTCTAGCCGAGTGGGTTTGGGTGTAGCCGAGTGGGTTTGGGTCTAGCGGAGTGGGTTTGGGTGTAGCCGAGTGGGTTTGGGTCTAGCCGAGTGGGTTTGGGTCTAGCCGAGTGGGTTTGGGTCTAGCCAAGTGGGTTTGGGTCGAGCCGAGTGGGTTTGGGTCTAGCCGAGTGGGTTTGGGTCTAGCCGAGAGGGTTTGGGTCTAGCCGAGTGGGTTTGGGTCTAGCCGAGTGGGTTTGGGTCTAGCCGAGTGGGTTTGGGTCTAGCCGAGTTGGTTTGGGTCTAGCCGAGTGGGTTTGGGTCTAGCCGAGTGGGTTTGGGTCTAGCCGAGTGGGTTTGGGTCTAGCCGAGTGGGTTTGGGCCTAGCCGAGTGGGTTTGGGTCTACCGCAGTGGGTTTGGGTGTAGCTGAGTGGGTTTGGGACCAGCCGAGTGGGTTTGGGTCTAGCCGAGTGGGTTTGGGTCTAGCCGAATGGGTTTGGGTCTACCCGAGTGGGTTTGGGTCTTGCCGAGTGGGTTTGCTTCTCGCCGAATGGGTTTGGGTCTAGCCGAGTGGGTTTGGGTGCAGACGAGTGGGTTTGGGTCTAGCGGAGTGGTTTGGGTGTAGCCGAGTGGGTTTGGGTCGAGCTGAATGGGTTTGGGTCTAGCCGAGTGGGTTTGGGTCTAGCCGAGTGTGTTTGGGTCTAGCCGAAAGGGTTTGGGTCTAGCCGAGTGGGTTTGGGTCTAGCCGAGTGGGTTTGGGTCAAGCCGAGTGGGTTTGGGTCGAGCCGAGTGGGTTTGGGTCTAGCCGACTGGGTTTGGGCCTAGCCGCGTGGGTTTGGGTCTTGCGGAGTGGGTTTGGGTCTAGCGGAGTGGGTTTGGGTCTAGCCGAGTGGGTTTGGGCCTAGCCGATTGGGTTTGGGTCTAGCCGAGTGGGTTTGGGTCTAGCCGAGTGGGTTTGGGTCTAGCCGAGTGGGTTTGGGTCGAGCCGAGTGGGTTTGGGTGCAGACGAGTGGGTTTGGGTCTAGCGGAGTGGTTTGGGTGTAGCCGAGTGGGTCTGGGTCTAGCCGAGTGGGTTTGGGTCTAGCCGAGTGGGTTTGGGTCTAGCCGAGTGGGTTTGGGTCTAGCCGAGTGGGTTTGGGTCCAGCCGAGTTGGTTTGGGTCTAGCCGAGTGGGTTTGGGTCGAGCCGAGTGGATTTGGGTCTAGCCGAGTGGGTTTGGGTCTAGCCGAGTGGGTTTGGGTCTAGCCGAGTGGGTTTGGGTCTAGCCGAGTGGGTTTGGGTCTAGCCGAGTGGGTTTGGGTCTAGCCGAGTTGGTTTGGGTCTAGCCGAGTGGGTTTGGGTCTAGCCGAGTGGGTTTGGGTCTAGCCGAGTGGGTTTGGGGCTAGCCGAGTGGGTTTGGGCCTAGCGGAGTGGGTTTGGGTCTACCGGAGTGGGTTTGGGTGTAGCTGAGTGGGTTTGGGACCAGCCGAGTGGGTTTGGGTCTAGCCGAGTGGGTTTGGGTCTAGCCGAATGGGTTTGGGTCTACCCGAGTGGGTTTGGGTCTAGCCGAGTGGGTTTGCTTCTAGCCGAATGGGTTTGGGTCTAGCCGAGTGGGTTTGGGTGCAGACGAGTGGGTTTGGGTCTAGCGGAGTGGTTTGGGTGTAGCCGAGTGGGTCTGGGTCTAGCCGAGTGGGTTTGGGTCTAGCCGAGTGGGTTTGGGTGCAGACGAGTGGGTTTGGGTCTAGCGGAGTGGTTTGGGTGTAGCCGAGTGGGTTTGGGTCGAGCTGAATGGGTTTGGGTCTAGCCGAGTGGGTTTGGGTCTAGCCGAGTGTGTTTGGGTCTAGCCGAAAGGGTTTGGGTCTAGCCGAGTGGGTTTGGGTCTAGCCGAGTGGGTTTGGGTCAAGCCGAGTGGGTTTGGGTCGAGCCGAGTGGGTTTGGGTCTAGCCGACTGGGTTTGGGCCTAGCCGCGTGGGTTTGGGTCTTGCGGAGTGGGTTTGGGTCTAGCGGAGTGGGTTTGGGTCTAGCCGAGTGGGTTTGGGCCTAGCCGATTGGGTTTGGGTCTAGCCGAGTGGGTTTGGGTCTAGCCGAGTGGGTTTGGGTCTAGCCGAGTGGGTTTGGGTCGAGCCGAGTGGGTTTGGGTGCAGACGAGTGGGTTTGGGTCTAGCGGAGTGGTTTGGGTGTAGCCGAGTGGGTCTGGGTCTAGCCGAGTGGGTTTGGGTCTAGCCGAGTGGGTTTGGGTCTAGCCGAGTGGGTTTGGGTCTAGCCGAGTGGGTTTGGGTCCAGCCGAGTTGGTTTGGGTCTAGCCGAGTGGGTTTGGGTCGAGCCGAGTGGATTTGGGTCTAGCCGAGTGGGTTTGGGTCTAGCCGAGTGGGTTTGGGTCTAGCCGAGTGGGTTTGGGTCTAGCCGAGTGGGTTTGGGTCTAGCCGAGTGGGTTTGGGTCTAGCCGAGTTGGTTTGGGTCTAGCCGAGTGGGTTTGGGTCTAGCCGAGTGGGTTTGGGTCTAGCCGAGTGGGTTTGGGGCTAGCCGAGTGGGTTTGGGCCTAGCGGAGTGGGTTTGGGTCTACCGGAGTGGGTTTGGGTGTAGCTGAGTGGGTTTGGGACCAGCCGAGTGGGTTTGGGTCTAGCCGAGTGGGTTTGGGTCTAGCCGAATGGGTTTGGGTCTACCCGAGTGGGTTTGGGTCTAGCCGAGTGGGTTTGCTTCTAGCCGAATGGGTTTGGGTCTAGCCGAGTGGGTTTGGGTGCAGACGAGTGGGTTTGGGTCTAGCGGAGTGGTTTGGGTGTAGCCGAGTGGGTCTGGGTCTAGCCGAGTGGGTTTGGGTCTAGCCGAGTGGGTTTGGGTCTAGCCGAGTGGGTTTGGGTCTAGCCGAGTGGGTTTGGGTGCAGCCGAGTTGGTTTGGGTCTAGCCGAGTGGGTTTGGGACTGGCCGAGTGGGTTTGGGTCTAGCCGAGTGGGTTTGGGTCGAGCTGAATGGGTTTGGGTCTAGCCGAGTGGGTTTGGGTCTAGCCGAGTGTGTTTGGGTCTAGCCGAAAGGGTTTGGGTCTAGCCGAGTGGGTTTGGGTCTAGCCGAGTGGGTTTGGGTCAAGCCGAGTGGGTTTGGGTCGAGCCGAGTGGGTTTGGGTCTAGCCGACTGGGTTTGGGCCTAGCCGCGTGGGTTTGGGTCTTGCGGAGTGGGTTTGGGTCTAGCGGAGTGGGTTTGGGTCTAGCCGAGTGGGTTTGGGCCTAGCCGATTGGGTTTGGGTCTAGCCGATTGGGTTTGGGTCTAGCCGAGTGGGTTTGGGTCTAGCCGAGTGGGTTTGGGTCCAGCCGAGTGGGTTTGGGTCTAGCCGTGTGGGTTTGGGTCTAGCCGATTGGGTTTGGGTCTAGCCATGTGGGTTTGGGTCTAGCCGAGTGGGTTAGGGTCTAGCAGAGTGGGTTTGGGTGTAACCGCGTGGGTTTGGGTGTAGCCTAGTGGGTTTGGGTCTAGCCGAGTGGGTTTGGGTGTAGCCGAGTGGGTTTGGGCCTAGCCGAGTGGGTTTGGGTCTGGCGGAGTGGGTTTTGGTGTAGCCGAGTGGGTTTGGGTCTAGCCGAGTGGGTTTGGGTCTAGCCGACTGGGTTTGGGATTAGCCGAGTGGGTTTGGGTCTAGCCGAGTGGGTTTGGGTCTAGCTGAGTGGGTTTACGTCTAGCCGCGTGGGTTTGGGTCTAGCGGAGTGGTTATCGGTGTAGCCGAGTGGGTTTGGGTCTAGCCGAGTGGGTTTGGGTCTAGCCGAGTGTGTTTGGGTCTAGCCTAGTGGGTTTGGGTCTAGCCAAGTGGGTTTGGGTCTAGCGGAGTGGGTTTGTGTCTAGCCGAGTGGGTTTGGGTCTAGCGGAGTGGGTTTGGGTCTAGCCGAGTGGGTTTGGTTCTAACCGAGTGGGTTTGTGTCTAGCGGAGTGGGTTTGGGTCTAGCGGAGTGGGATTGGGTCTAGCCGAGTGGGTTTGGGTCTAGCCGAGTGGGTTTGGGACTAGCCGAGTGGGTTTGGGTCTAGCCGAGTGGGTTTGGGTCTAGCTGAATGGGTTTGGGTCTAGCCGAGTGGGTTTGGGTCTAGCCGAGTGGGTTTGGGTCTAGCCGAAAGGGTTTGGGTCTAGCCGAGTGGGTTTGGGTCTAGCCGAGTGGGTTTGGGTCTAGCCGAGTGGGTTTGGGTCTAGCCGAATGGGTTTGTGTCTAGCGGAGTAGGTTTGGGTCTAGCGGAGTGGGATTGGGTCTAGCGGAGTAGGTTTGGGTCTAGCGGAGTGGGATTGGGTCTAGCTGAGTGGGTTTGGGTCTAGCCGAGTGGGTTTGGGCCTAGCCGATTGGGTTTGGGTCTAGCCGAGTGGGTTTGGGTCTAGCCGAGTGGGTTTGGGTCTAGCCGAGTGGGTTTGGGTCCAGCCGAGTGGGTTTAGGTCCGGCCGTGTGGGTTTGGGTCTAGCCGATTGGGTTTGGGTCTAGCCATGTGGGTTTGGGTCTAGCCGAGTGGGTTAGGGTCTAGCGGAGTGGGTTTGGGTGAGGCCGCGTGGGTTTGGGTGTAGCCGAGTGGGTTTGGGTCTAGCCGAGTGGGTTTGGGTGTAGCCGAGTGGGTTTGGGCCTAGCCGAGTGGGTTTGGGCCTAGCCGAGTGGGTTTGGGTCTGGTGGAGTGGGTTTGGGTGTAGCCGAGTGGGTTTGGGTCTAGCCGAGTGGGTTTGGGTCTAGCCGACTGGGTTTGGGATTAGCCGAGTGGGTTTGGGTCTAACCGAGTGGGTTTGGGTCTAGCCGAGTGGGTTTACGTCTAGCCGCGTGGGTTTGGGTCTAGCGGAATGGGTATCAGTGTAGCCGAGTGGGTTTGGGTCTAGCCGAGTGGGTTTGGGTCCAGCCGAGTGTGTTTGGGTCTAGCCTAGTGGGTTTGGGTCTAGCCAAGTGGGTTTGGGTCTAGCGGGGTGGGTTTGTGTCTAGCGGAGTGGGTTTCGGTCAAGCCGAGTGGGTTTGGGTCTAGCCGAGTGGGTTTGGGTCTAGCCGACTGGGTTTGGGCCTAGCCGCGTGGGTTTGGGTCTTGCGGAGTGGGTGTGGGTCTAGCGGAGTGGGTTTGGGTCTAGCCGAGTGGGTTTGGGCCTAGCCGATTGGGTTTGGGTCTAGCCGAGTGGGTTTGGGTCTAGCCGAGTGGGTTTGGGTCTAGCCGAGTGGGTTTGGGTCCAGCCGAGTGGGTTTAGGTCTAGCCGTGTGGGTTTGGGTCTAGCCGATTGGGTTTGGGTCTAGCCATGTGGGTTTGGGTCTAGCCGAGTGGGTTAGGGTCTAGCGGAGTGGGTTTGGGTGAAGCCGCGTGGGTTTGGGTGTAGCCGAGTGGGTTTGGGTCTAGCCGAGTGGGTTTGGGTGTAGCCGAGTGGGTTTGGGCCTAGCCGAGTGGGTTTGGGTCTGGCGGAGTGGGTTTGGGTGTAGCCGAGTGGGTTTGGGTCTAGCCGAGTGGGTTTGGGTCTAGCCGACTGGGTTTGGGATTAGCCGAGTGGGTTTGGGTCTAACCGAGTGGGTTTGGGTCTAGCCGAGTGGGTTTACGTCTAGCCGCGTGGGTTTGGGTCTAGCGGAATGGGTATCGGTGTAGCCGAGTGGGTTTGTGTCTAGCCGAGTGGGTTTGGGTCTAGCCGAGTGTGTTTGGGTCTAGCCTGGTGGGTTTGGGTCTAGCCAAGTGGGTTTGGGTCTAGCGGAGTGGGTTTGTGTCTGGCGGAGTGGGTTTGGGTCTAGCGGAGTGGGTTTGGGTCTAGCCGAGTGGGTTTGGTTCTAACCGAGTGGGTTTGTGTCTAGCGGAGTGGGATTGGGCCTAGCCGCGTGGGTTTGGGTCTAGCGGAGTGGGTATCGGTGTAGCCGAGTGGGTTTGGGTCTAGCCGAGTGGGTTTGGGTCTAGCCGAGTGTGTTTGGGTCTAGCCTAGTGGGTTTGGGTCTAGCCAAGTGGGTTTGGGTCTAGCGGAGTGGGTTTGTGTCTAGCGGAGTGGGTTTGGGTCTAGCGGAGTGGGTTTGGGTCTAGCCGAGTGGGTTTGGTTCTAACCGAGTGGGTTTGTGTCTAGCGGAGTGGGTTTGGGTCTAGCGGAGTGGGATTGGGTCTAGCCGAGTGGGTTTGGGTCTAGCCGAGTGGGTTTGGGTCTAGCCGACTGGGTTTGGGCCTAGCCGCGTGGGTTTGGGTCTTGCGGAGTGGGTTTGGGTCTAGCGGAGTGGGTTTGGGTCTAGCCGAGTGGGCTTGGGCCTAGCCGATTGGGTTTGGGTCTAGCCGAGTGGGTTTGGGTCTAGCCGAGTGGGTTTGGGTCTAGCCGAGTGGGTTTGGGTCCAGCCGAGTGGGTTTAGGTCTAGCCGTGTGGGTTTGGGTCTAGCCGATTGGGTTTGGGTCTAGCCATGTGGGTTTGGGTCTAGCCGAGTGGGTTAGGGTCTAGCGGAGTGGGTTTGGGTGAAGCCGCGTGGGTTTGGGTGTAGCCGAGTGGGTTTGGGTCTAGCCGAGTGGGTTTGGGTGTAGCCGAGTGGGTTTGGGCCTAGCCGAGTGGGTTTGGGTCTGGCGGAGTGGGTTTGGGTGTAGCCGAGTGGGCTTGGGTCTAGCCGAGTGGGTTTGGGTCTAGCCGAGTGGGTTTGGGCCTAGCCGATTGGGTTTGGGTCTAGCCGAGTGGGTTTGGGTCTAGCCGAGTGGGTTTGGGTCTAGCCGAGTGGGTTTGGGTCCAGCCGAGTGGGTTTAGGTCTAGCCGTGTGGGTTTGGGTCTAGCCGATTGGGTTTGGGTCTAGCCATGTGGGTTTGGGTCTAGCCGAGTGGGTTAGGGTCTAGCGGAGTGGGTTTGGGTGAAGCCGCGTGGGTTTGGGTCCAGCCGAGTGTGTTTGGGTCTAGCCTAGTGGGTTTGGGTCTAGCCAAGTGGGTTTGGGTCTAGCGGAGTGGGTTTGTGTTTAGCGGAGTGGGTTTCGGTCAAGCCGAGTGGGTTTGGGTCTAGCCGAGTGGGTTTGGGTCTAGCCGACTGGGTTTGGGCCTAGCCGCGTGGGTTTGGGTCTTGCGGAGTGGGTTTTGGTCTAGCAGAGTGGGTTTGGGTCTAGCCGAGTGGGTTTGGGCCTAGCCGATTGGGTTTGGGTCTAGCCGAGTGGGTTTGGGTCTAGCCGAGTGGGTTTGGGTCTAGCCGAGTGGGTTTGGGTCCAGCCGAGTGGGTTTAGGTCTAGCCGTGTGGGTTTGGGTCTAGCCGATTGGGTTTGGGTCTAGCCATGTGGGTTTGGGTCTAGCCGAGTGGGTTAGGGTCTAGCGGAGTGGGTTTGGGTGAAGCCGCGTGGGTTTGGGTGTAGCCGAGTGGGTTTGGGTCTAGCCGAGTGGGTTTGGGTGTAGCCGAGTGGGTTTGGGCCTAGCCGAGTGGGTTTGGGTCTGGCGGAGTGGGTTTGGGTGTAGCCGAGTGGGTTTGGGTCTAGCCGAGTGGGTTTGGGTCTAGCCGACTGGGTTTGGGATTAGCCGAGTGGGTTTGGGTCTAACCGAGTGGGTTTGGGTCTAGCCGAGTGGGTTTACGTCTAGCCGCGTGGGTTTGGGTCTAGCGGAATGGGTATCGGTGTAGCCGAGTGGGTTTGGGTCTAGCCGAGTGGGTTTGGGTCTAGCCGAGTGTGTTTGGGTCTAGCCTAGTGGGTTTGGGTCTAGCCAAGTGGGTTTGGGTCTAGCGGAGTGGGTTTGTGTCTAGCGGAGTGGGTTTGGGTCTAGCGGAGTGGGTTTGGGTCTAGCCGAGTGGGTTTGGTTCTAACCGAGTGGGTTTGTGTCTAGCGGAGTGGGTTTGGGTCTAGCGGAGTGGGATTGGGTCTAGCCGAGTGGGTTTGGGTCTAGCCGAGTGGGTTTGGGACTAGCCGAGTGGGTTTGGGTCTAGCCGAGTGGGTTTGGGTCTAGCTGAATGGGTTTGGGTCTAGCCGAGTGGGTTTGGGTCTAGCCGAGTGGGTTTGGGTCTAGCCGAAAGGGTTTGCGTCTAGCCGAGTGGGTTTGGGTCTAGCCGAGTGGGTTTGGGTCTAGCCGAATGGGTTTGTGTCTAGCGGAGTAGGTTTGGGTCTAGCGGAGTGGGATTGGGTCTAGCCGAGTGGGTTTGGGTCTAGCCGAGTGGGTTTGGGACTGGCCGAGTGGGTTTGGGTCCAGCCGAGTGGGTTTGGGTCTAGCTGAATGGGTTTGGGTCCAGCCGAGTGGGTTTGGGTCCAGCCGAGTGGGTTTGGGTCTATCTGAATGGGTTTGGGTCTAGCCGAGTGGGTTTGTGTCTAGCGGAGTAGGTTTGGGTCTAGCGGAGTGGGATTGGGTCTAGCTGAGTGGGTTTGGGTCTAGCCGAGTGGGTTTGGGCCTAGCCGATTGGGTTTGGGTCAAGCCGAGTGGGTTTGGGTCTAGCCGAGTGGGTTTGGGTCTAGCCGAGTGGGTTTGGGTCCAGCCGAGTGGGTTTAGGTCTAGCCGTGTGGGTTTGGGTCTAGCCGATTGGGTTTGGGTCTAGCCATGTGGGTTTGGGTCTAGCCGAGTGGGTTAGGGTCTAGCAGAGTGGGTTTGGGTGAAGCCGCGTGGGTTTGGGTGTAGCCGAGTGGGTTTGGGTCTAGCCGAGTGGGTTTGGGTGTAGCCGAGTGGGTTTGGGCCTAGCCGAGTGGGTTTGGGTCTGGTGGAGTGGGTTTGGGTGTAGCCGAGTGGGTTTGGGTCTAGCCGAGTGGGTTTGGGTCTAGCCGACTGGGTTTGGGATTAGCCGAGTGGGTTTGGGTCTAACCGAGTGGGTTTGGGTCTAGCCGAGTGGGTTTACGTCTAGCCGCGTGGGTTTGGGTCTAGCGGAATGGGTATCGGTGTAGCCGAGTGGGTTTGGGTCTAGCCGAGTGGGTTTGGGTCCAGCCGAGTGTGTTTGGGTCTAGCCTAGTGGGTTTGGGTCTAGCCAAGTGGGTTTGGGTCTAGCGGAGTGGGTTTGTGTCTAGCGGAGTGGGTTTCGGTCAAGCCGAGTGGGTTTGGGTCTAGCCGAGTGGGTTTGGGTCTAGCCGACTGGGTTTGGGCCTAGCCGCGTGGGTTTGGGTCTTGCGGAGTGGGTTTGGGTCTAGCAGAGTGGGTTTGGGTCTAGCCGAGTGGGTTTGGGCCTAGCCGATTGGGTTTGGGTCTAGCCGAGTGGGTTTGGGTCTAGCCGAGTGGGTTTGGGTCTAGCCGAGTGGGTTTGGGTCCAGCCGAGTGGGTTTAGGTCTAGCCGTGTGGGTTTGGGTCTAGCCGATTGGGTTTGGGTCTAGCCATGTGGGTTTGGGTCTAGCCGAGTGGGTTAGGGTCTAGCGGAGTGGGTTTGGGTGAAGCCGCGTGGGTTTGGGTGTAGCCGAGTGGGTTTGGGTCTAGCCGAGTGGGTTTGGGTGTAGCCGAGTGGGTTTGGGCCTAGCCGAGTGGGTTTGGGTCTGGCGGAGTGGGTTTGGGTGTAGCCGAGTGGGCTTGGGTCTAGCCGAGTGGGTTTGGGTCTAGCCGACTGGGTTTGGGATTAGCCGAGTGGGTTTGGGTCTAACCGAGTGGGTTTGGGTCTAGCCGAGTGGGTTTACGTCTAGCCGCGTGGGTTTGGGTCTAGCGGAATGGGTATCGGTGTAGCCGAGTGGGTTTGTGTCTAGCCGAGTGGGTTTGGGTCTAGCCGAGTGTGTTTGGGTCTAGCCTGGTGGGTTTGGGTCTAGCCAAGTGGGTTTGGGTCTAGCGGAGTGGGTTTGTGTCTGGCGGAGTGGGTTTGGGTCTAGCGGAGTGGGTTTGGGTCTAGCCGAGTGGGTTTGGTTCTAACCGAGTGGGTTTGTGTCTAGCGGAGTGGGATTGGGTCTAGCCGAGTGGGTTTGGGTCTAGCCGAGTGGGTTTGGGACTAGCCGAGTGGGTTTGGGTCTAGCCAAGTGGGTATGGGTCCAGCGGAGTGGGTTTGTGTCTAGCGGAGTGGGTTTGGGTCTAGTGGAGTGGGTTTGGGTCTAGCCGAGTGGGTTTGGTTCGAACCGAGTGGGTTTGGGTCTAGCGGAGTGGGTTAGGGTCTAGTGGAGTGGGTTTGGGTCCAGCCGAGTGGGTTTGAGTCTAGCCGAATGGGTTTGGGTCTACCCGAGTGCGTTTGGTTCTAGCCGAGTGGGTTTGGGTCTAGCCGAATGGGTTTGGGTCTAGCCGAATGGGTTTGGGTGTAGCCGAGTGGGTTTGGGTCTAGCGGAGTGGGTTTGGGTGTAGCCGAGTGGGTTTGGGTCTAGCCGAGTGGGTTTGGGTCTAGCCGAGTGGGTTTGGGTCTAGCCGAGTGGGTTTGGGTCTAGCCGAGTGGGTTTGGGTCTAGCCGAGTGGGTTTGGGTCTAGCCGAGTGGGTTTGGGTCTAGCCGAGTGGGTTTGGGTCTAGCCGAGTGGGTTTGGGTCTAGCCGAGTGGGTTTGGGTCTAGCCGAGTTGGTTTGGGTCTAGCCGAGTGGGTTTGGGTCTAGCCGAGTGGGTTTGGGTCTATCCGAGTGGGTTTGGGTCTAGCCGAGTGGGTTTGGGCCTAGCCGAGTGGGTTTGGGTCTGCCGGTGTGGGTTTGGGTGTAGCTGAGTGGGTTTGGGACCAGCCGAGTGGGTTTGGGTCTAGCCGAGTGTGTTTGGGTCTAGCCTGGTGGGTTTGGGTCTAGCCAAGTGGGTTTGGGTCTAGCGGAGTGGGTTTGTGTCTGGCGGAGTGGGTTTGGGTCTAGCGGAGTGGGTTTGGGTCTAGCCGAGTGGGTTTGGTTCTAACCGAGTGGGTTTGTGTCTAGCGGAGTGGGATTGGGCCTAGCCGCGTGGGTTTGGGTCTAGCGGAGTGGGTATCGGTGTAGCCGAGTGGGTTTGGGTCTAGCCGAGTGGGTTTGGGTCTAGCCGAGTGTGTTTGGGTCTAGCCTAGTGGGTTTGGGTCTAGCCAAGTGGGTTTGGGTCTAGCGGAGTGGGTTTGTGTCTAGCGGAGTGGGTTTGGGTCTAGCGGAGTGGGTTTGGGTCTAGCCGAGTGGGTTTGGTTCTAACCGAGTGGGTTTGTGTCTAGCGGAGTGGGTTTGGGTCTAGCGGAGTGGGATTGGGTCTAGCCGAGTGGGTTTGGGTCTAGCCGAGTGGGTTTGGGACTAGCCGAGTGGGTTTGGGTCTAGCCGAGTGGGTTTGGGTCTAGCTGAATGGGTTTGGGTCTAGCCGAGTGGGTTTGGGTCTAGCCGAGTGGGTTTGGGTCTAGCCGAAAGGGTTTGGGTCTAGCCGAGTGGGTTTGGGTCTAGCCGAGTGGGTTTGGGTCTAGCCGAATGGGTTTGTGTCTAGCGGAGTAGGTTTGGGTCTAGCGGAGTAGGATTGGGTCTAGCCGAGTGGGTTTGGGTCTAGCCGAGTGGGTTTGGGACTGGCCGAGTGGGTTTGGGTCCAGCCGAGTGGGTTTGGGTCTAGCTGAATGGGTTTGGGTCCAGCCGAGTGGGTTTGGGTCCAGCCGAGTGGGTTTGGGTCTAGCTGAATGGGTTTGGGTCTAGCCGAGTGGGTTTGTGTCTAGCGGAGTAGGTTTGGGTCAAGCGGAGTGGGATTGGGTCTAGCTGAGTGGGTTTGGGTCTAGCCGAGTGGGTTTGGGCCTAGCCGATTGGGTTTGGGTCTAGCCGAGTGGGTTTGGGTCTAGCCGAGTGGGTTTGGGTCTAGCCGAGTGGGTTTGGGTCCAGCCGAGTGGGTTTAGGTCTAGCCGTGTGGCTTTGGGTCTAGCCGATTGGGTTTGGGTCTAGCCATGTGGGTTTGGGTCTAGCCGAGTGGGTTAGGGTCTAGCGGAGTGGGTTTGGGTGAAGCCGCGTGGGTTTGGGTCCAGCCGAGTGTGTTTGGGTCTAGCCTAGTGGGTTTGGGTCTAGCCAAGTGGGTTTGGGTCTAGCGGAGTGGGTTTGTGTCTAGCGGAGTGGGTTTCGGTCAAGCCGAGTGGGTTTGGGTCTAGCCGAGTGGGTTTGGGTCTAGCCGACTGGGTTTGGGCCTAGCCGCGTGGGTTTGGGTCTTGCGGAGTGGGTTTGGGTCTAGCGGAGTGGGTTTGGGTCTAGCCGAGTGGGTTTGGGCCTAGCCGATTGGGTTTGGGTCTAGCCGAGTGGGTTTGGGTCTAGCCGAGTGGGTTTGGGTCTAGCCGAGTGGGTTTGGGTCCAGCCGAGTGGGTTTAGGTCTAGCCGTGTGGGTTTGGGTCTAGCCGATTGGGTTTGGGTCTAGCCATGTGGGTTTGGGTCTAGCCGAGTGGGTTAGGGTCTAGCGGAGTGGGTTTGGGTGAAGCCGCGTGGGTTTGGGTGTAGCCGAGTGGGTTTGGGTCTAGCCGAATGGGTTTGAGTGTAGCCGAGTGGGTTTGGGCCTAGCCGAGTGGGTTTGGGTCTGGCGGAGTGGGTTTGGGTGTAGCCGAGTGGGTTTGGGTCTAGCCGAGTGGGTTTGGGTCGAGCCGACTGGGTTTGGGATTAGCCGAGTGGGTTTGGGTCTAACCGAGTGGGTTTGGGTCTAGCCGAGTGGGTTTACGTCTAGCCGCGTGGGTTTGGGTCTAGCGGAATGGGTATCGGTGTAGCCGAGTGGGTTTGGGTCTAGCCGAGTGGGTTTGGGTCTAGCCGAGTGTGTTTGGGTCTAGCCTAGTGGGTTTGGGTCTAGCCAAGTGGGTTTGGGTCTAGCGGAGTGGGTTTGTGTCTAGCGTAGTGGGTTTGGGTCTAGCGGAGTGGGTTTGGGTCTAGCCGAGTGGGTTTGGTTCTAACCGAGTGGGTTTGTGTCTAGCGGAGTGGGTTTGGGTCTAGCGGAGTGGGATTGGGTCTAGCCGAGTGGGTTTGGGTCTAGCCGAGTGGGTTTGGGACTAGCCGAGTGGGTTTGGGTCTAGCCGAGTGGGTTTGGGTCTAGCTGAATGGGTTTGGGTCTAGCCGAGTGGGTTTGGGTCTAGCCGAGTGGGTTTGGGTCTAGCCGAAAGGGTTTGCGTCTAGCCGAGTGGGTTTGGGTCTAGCCGAGTGGGTTTGGGTCTAGCCGAATGGGTTTGTGTCTAGCGGAGTAGGTTTGGGTCTAGCGGAGTGGGATTGGGTCTAGCCGAGTGGGTTTGGGTCTAGCCGAGTGGGTTTGGGACTGGCCGAGTGGGTTTGGGTCCAGCCGAGTGGGTTTGGGTCTAGCTGAATGGGTTTGGGTCCAGCCGAGTGGGTTTGGGTCCAGCCGAGTGGGTTTGGGTCTAGCTGAATGGGTTTGGGTCTAGCCGAGTGGGTTTGTGTCTAGCGGAGTAGGTTTGGGTCTAGCGGAGTGGGATTGGGTCTAGCTGAGTGGGTTTGGGTCTAGCCGAGTGGGTTTGGGCCTAGCCGATTGGGTTTGGGTCAAGCCGAGTGGGTTTGGGTCTAGCCGAGTGGGTTTGGGTCTAGCCGAGTGGGTTTGGGTCCAGCCGAGTGGGTTTAGGTCTAGCCGTGTGGGTTTGGGTCTAGCCGATTGGGTTTGGGTCTAGCCATGTGGGTTTGGGTCTAGCCGAGTGGGTTAGGGTCTAGCGGAGTGGGTTTGGGTGAAGCCGCGTGGGTTTGGGTGTAGCCGAGTGGGTTTGGGTCTAGCCGAGTGGGTTTGGGTGTAGCCGAGTGGGTTTGGGCCTAGCCGAGTGGGTTTGGGTCTGGTGGAGTGGGTTTGGGTGTAGCCGAGTGGGTTTGGGTCTAGCCGAGTGGGTTTGGGTCTAGCCGACTGGGTTTGGGATTAGCCGAGTGGGTTTGGGTCTAACCGAGTGGGTTTGGGTCTAGCCGAGTGGGTTTACGTCTAGCCGCATGGGTTTGGGTCTAGCGGAATGGGTATCGGTGTAGCCGAGTGGGTTTGCGTCTAGCCGAGTGGGTTTGGGTCCAGCCGAGTGTGTTTGGGTCTAGCCTAGTGGGTTTGGGTCTAGCCAAGTGGGTTTGGGTCTAGCGGAGTGGGTTTGTGTCTAGCGGAGTGGGTTTCGGTCAAGCCGAGTGGGTTTGGGTCTAGCCGAGTGGGTTTGGGTCTAGCCGACTGGGTTTGGGCCTAGCCGCGTGGGTTTGGGTCTTGCGGAGTGGGTTTGAGTCTAGCGGAGTGGGTTTGGGTCTAGCCGAGTGGGTTTGGGCCTAGCCGATTGGGTTTGGGTCTAGCCGAGTGGGTTTGGGTCTAGCCGAGTGGGTTTGGGTCTAGCCGAGTGGGTTTGGGTCCAGCCGAGTGGGTTTAGGTCTAGCCGTGTGGGTTTGGGTCTAGCCGATTGGGTTTGGGTCTAGCCATGTGGGTTTGGGTCTAGCCGAGTGGGTTAGGGTCTAGCGGAGTGTGTTTGGGTGAAGCCGCGTGGGTTTGTGTGTAGCCGAGTGGGTTTGGGTCTAGCCGAGTGGGTTTGGGTGTAGCCGAGTGGGTTTGGGCCTAGCCGAGTGGGTTTGGGTCTGGCGGAGTGGGTTTGGGTGTAGCCGAGTGGGTTTGGGTCTAGCCGAGTGGGTTTGGGTCTAGCCGACTGGGTTTGGGATTAGCCGAGTGGGTTTGGGTCTAACCGAGTGGGTTTGGGTCTAGCCGAGTGGGTTTACGTCTAGCCGCGTGGGTTTGGGTCTAGCGGAATGGGTATCGGTGTAGCCGAGTGGGTTTGTGTCTAGCCGAGTGGGTTTGGGTCTAGCCGAGTGTGTTTGGGTCTAGCCTGGTGGGTTTGGGTCTAGCCAAGTGGGTTTGGGTCTAGCGGAGTGGGTTTGTGTCTGGCGGAGTGGGTTTGGGTCTAGCGGAGTGGGTTTGGGTCTAGCCGAGTGGGTTTGGTTCTAACCGAGTGGGTTTGTGTCTAGCGGAGTGGGATTGGGTCTAGCCGAGTGGGTTTGGGTCTAGCCGAGTGGGTTTGGGACTAGCCGAGTGGGTTTGGGTCTAGCCAAGTGGGTATGGGTCCAGCGGAGTGGGTTTGTGTCTAGCGGAGTGGGTTTGGGTCTAGTGGAGTGGGTTTGGGTCTAGCCGAGTGGGTTTGGTTCGAACCGAGTGGGTTTGGGTCTAGCGGAGTGGGTTAGGGTCTAGTGGAGTGGGTTTGGGTCCAGCCGAGTGGGTTTGAGTCTAGCCGAATGGGTTTGGGTCTACCCGAGTGCGTTTGGTTCTAGCCGAGTGGGTTTGGGTCTAGCCGAATGGGTTTGGGTCTAGCCAAATGGGTTTGGGTGTAGCCGAGTGGGTTTGGGTCTAGCGGAGTGGGTTTGGCTGTAGCCGAGTGGGTTTGGGTCTAGCCGAGTGGGTTTGGGTCTAGCCGAGTGGGTTTGGGTCTAGCCGAGTGGGTTTGGGTCTAGCCGAGTGGGTTTGGGTCTAGCCGAGTGGGTTTGGGTCTAGCCGAGTGGGTTTGGGTCTAGCCGAGTGGGTTTGGGTCTAGCCGAGTGGGTTTGGGTCTAGCCGAGTGGGTTTGGGTCTAGCCGAGTTGGTTTGGGTCTAGCCGAGTGGGTTTGGGTCTAGCCGAGTGGGTTTGGGTCTATCCGAGTGGGTTTGGGTCTAGCCGAGTGGGTTTGGGCCTAGCCGAGTGGGTTTGGGTCTGCCGGTGTGGGTTTGGGTGTAGCTGAATGGGTTTGGGACCAGCCGAGTGGGTTTGGGGCTAGCCGAGTGGGTTTGGGTCTAGCCGAATGGGTTTGGGTCTACCCGAGTGGGTTTGGGTCTAGCCGAGTGGGTTTGCTTCTAGCCGAATGGGTTTGGGTCTAGCCGAGTGGGTTTGGGTCTAGCCGAGTGGGTTTGGGTCCAGCCGAGTTGGTTTGGGTCTAGCCGAGTGGGTTTGGGACTAGCCGAGTGGGTTTGGGTCTAGCCGAGTGGGTTTGGGTCTAGCTGAATGGGTTTGGGTCTAGCCGAGTGGGTTTGGGTCTAGCCGAGTGTGTTTGGGTCTAGCCGAGTGGGTTTGGGTCTAGCCGAGTGGGTTTGGGTCAAGCCGAGTGGGTTTGGGTCTAGCCGAGTGGGTTTGGGTCTAGCCGACTGGGTTTGGGCCTAGCCGCATGGGTTTGGGTCTTGCGGAGTGGGTTTGGGTCTATCGGAGTGGGTTTGGGTCTAGCCGAGTGGGTTTGGGCCTAGCCGATTGGGTTTGGGTCTAGCCGAGTGGGTTTGGGTCTAGCCGAGTGGGTTTGGGTCTAGCCGAGTGGGTTTGGGTCCAGCCGAGTGGGTTTGGGTCCAGCCGTGTGGGTTTGGGTCTAGCCGATTGGGTTTGGGTCTAGCCATGTGGGTTTGGGTCTAGCCGAGTGGGTTAGGGTCTAGCGGAGTGGGTTTGGGTGTAGCCGCGTGGGTTTGGGTGTAGCCGAGTGGGTTTGGGTCTAGCCGAGTGGGTTTGGGCGTAGCCGAGTGGGTTTGGGCCTAGCCGAGTGGGTTTGGGTCTGGCGGAGTGGGTTTGGGTGTAGCCGAGTGGGTTTGGATCTAGCCGAGTGGGTTTGGGTCTAGCCGACTGGGTTTGGGATTAGCCGAGTGGGTTTGGGTCTAGCCGAGTGGGTTTGGGTCTAGCCGAGTGGGTTTACGTCTAGCCGCGTGGGTTTGGGTCTAGCGTAGTGGGTATCGGTGTAGCCGTGTGGGTTTGGGTCTAGCCGAGTGGGTTTGGGTCTAGCCGAGTGTGTTTGGGTCTAGCCTAGTGGGTTTGGGTCTAGCCAAGTGGGTTTGGGTCTAGCGGAGTGGGTTTGTGTCTAGCGGAGTGGGTTTGGGTCTAGCGGAGTGGGTTTGGGTCTAGCCGAGTGGGTTTGGTTCTAACCGAGTGGGTTTGTGTCTAGCGGAGTGTGTTTGGGTCTAGCGGAGTGGGATTGGTTCTAGCCGAGTGGGTTTGGGTCTAGCCGAGTGGGTTTGCTTCTAGCCGAATGGGTTTGGGTCTAGCCGAGTGGGTTTGGGTGCAGACGAGTGGGTTTGGGTCTAGCGGAGTGGTTTGGGTGTAGCCGAGTGGGTCTGGGTCTAGCCGAGTGGGTTTGGGTCTAGCCGAGTGGGTTTGGGTCTAGCCGAGTGGGTTTGGGTCTAGCCGAGTGGGTTTGGGTCCAGCCGAGTTGGTTTGGGTCTAGCCGAGTGGGTTTGGGACTGGCCGAGTGGGTTTGGGTCTAGCCGAGTGGGTTTGGGTCGAGCTGAATGGGTTTGGGTCTAGCCGAGTGGGTTTGGGTCTAGCCGAGTGTGTTTGGGTCTAGCCGAAAGGGTTTGGGTCTAGCCGAGTGGGTTTGGGTCTAGCCGAGTGGGTTTGGGTCAAGCCGAGTGGGTTTGGGTCGAGCCGAGTGGGTTTGGGTCTAGCCGACTGGGTTTGGGCCTTGCCGCGTGGGTTTGGGTCTTGCGGAGTGGGTTTGGGTCTAGCGGAGTGGGTTTGGGTCTAGCCGAGTGGGTTTGGGCCTAGCCGATTGGGTTTGGGTCTAGCCGAGTGGGTTTGGGTCTAGCCGAGTGGGTTTGGGTCTAGCCGAGTGGGTTTGGGTCCAGCCGAGTGGGTTTGGGTCTAGCCGTGTGGGTTTGGGTCTAGCCGATTGGGTTTGGGTCTAGCCATGTGGGTTTGGGTCTAGCCGAGTGGGTTAGGGTCTAGCGGAGTGGGTTTGGGTGTAACCGCGTGGGTTTGGGTGTAGCCGAGTGGGTTTGGGTCTAGCCGAGTGGGTTTGGGTGTAGCCGAGTGGGTTTGGGCCTAGCCGAGTGGGTTTGGGTCTGGCGGAGTGGGTTTTGGTGTAGCCGAGTGGGTTTGGGTCTAGCCGAGTGGGTTTGGGTCTAGCCGACTGGGTTTGGGATTAGCCGAGTGGGTTTGGGTCTAGCCGAGTGGGTTTGGGTCTAGCCGAGTGGGTTTACGTCTAGCCGCGTGGGTTTGGGTCTAGCGGAGTGGGTATCGGTGTAGCCGAGTGGGTTTGGGTCTAGCCGAGTGGGTTTGGGTCTAGCCGAGTGTGTTTGGGTCTAGCCTAGTGGGTTTGGGTCTAGCCAAGTGGGTTTGGGTCTAGCGGAGTGGGTTTGTGTCTAGCGGAGTGGGTTTGGGTCTAGCGGAGTGGGTTTGGGTCTAGCCGAGTGGGTTTGGTTCTAACCGAGTGGGTTTGTGTCTAGCGGAGTGGATTTGGGTCTAGCGGAGTGGGATTGGGTCTAGCCGAGTGGGTTTGGGTCTAGCCGAGTGGGTTTGGGACTAGCCGAGTGGGTTTGGGTCTAGCCGAGTGGGTTTGGGTCTAGCTGAATGGGTTTGGGTCTAGCCGAGTGGGTTTGGGTCTAGCCGAGTGGGTTTGGGTCTAGCCGAAAGGGTTTGGGTCTAGCCGAGTGGGTTTGGGTCTAGCCGAGTGGGTTTGGGTCTAGCCGAGTGGGTTTGTGTCTAGCGGAGTAGGTTTGGGTCTAGCGGAGTGGGATTGGGTCTAGCCGAGTGGGTTTGGGTCTAGCCGAGTGGGTTTGGGACTGGCCGAGTGGGTTTGGGTCCAGCCGAGTGGGTTTGGGTCTAGCTGAATGGTTTTGGGTCCAGCCGAGTGGGTTTGGGTCCAGCCGAGTGGGTTTGGGTCTAGCTGAATGGGTTTGGGTCTAGCCGAGTGGGTTTGTGTCTAGCCGAATGGGTTTGGGTCTACCCGAGTGGGTTTGGGTCTAGCCGAGTGGGTTTGCTTCTAGCCGAATGGGTTTGGGTCTAGCCGAGTGGGTTTGGGTCTAGCCGAGTGGGTTTGGGTCTAGCCGAGTTGGTTTGGGTCTAGCCGAGTGGGTTTGGGACTAGCCGAGTGGGTTTGGGTCTAGCCGAGTGGGTTTGGGTCTAGCTGAATGGGTTTGGGTCTAGCCGAGTGGGTTTGGGTCTAGCCGAGTGTGTTTGGGTCTAGCCGAAAGGGTTTGGGTCTAGCCGAGTGGGTTTGGGTCTAGCCGAGTGGGTTTGGGTCAAGCCGAGTGGGTTTGGGTCTAGCCGAGTGGGTTTGGGTCTAGCCGACTGGGTTTGGGCCTAGCCGCGTGGGTTTGGGTCTTGCGGAGTGGGTTTGGGTCTATCGGAGTGGGTTTGGGTCTAGCCGAGTGGGTTTGGGCCTAGCCGATTGGGTTTGGGTCTAGCCGAGTGGGTTTGGGTCTAGCCGAGTGGGTTTGGGTCTAGCCGAGTGGGTTTGGGTCCAGCCGAGTGGGTTTGGGTCCAGCCGTGTGGGTTTGGGTCTAGCCGATTGGGTTTGGGATTAGCCGAGTGGGTTTGGGTCTAGCCGAGTGGGTTTGGGTCTAGCCGAGTGGGTTTACGTCTAGCCGCGTGGGTTTGGGTCTAGCGTAGTGGGTATCGGTGTAGCCGTGTGGGTTTGGGTCTAGCCGAGTGGGTTTGGGTCTAGCCGAATGTGTTTGGGTCTAGCCTAGTGGGTTTGGGTCTAGCCAAGTGGGTTTGGGTCTAGCGGAGTGGGTTTGTGTCTAGCGGAGTGGGTTTGGGTCTAGCGGAGTGGGTTTGGGTCTAGCCGAGTGGGTTTGGTTCTAACCGAGTGGGTTTGTGTCTAGCGGAGTGGGTTTGGGTCTAGCGGAGTGGGATTGGTTCTAGCCGAGTGGGTTTGGGTCTAGCCGAGTGGGTTTGCTTCTAGCCAAATGGATTTGGGTCTAGCCGAGTGGGTTTGGGTGCAGACGAGTGGGTTTGGGTCTAGCGGAGTGGTTTGGGTGTAGCCGAGTGGGTCTGGGTCTAGCCGAGTGGGTTTGGGTCTAGCCGAGTGGGTTTGGGTCTAGCCGAGTGGGTTTGGGTCCAGCCGAGTTGGTTTGGGTCTAGCCGAGTGGGTTTGGGACTGGCCGAGTGGGTTTGGGTCTAGCCGAGTGGGTTTGGGTCGAGCTGAATGGGTTTGGGTCTAGCCGAGTGGGTTTGGGTCTAGCCGAGTGTGTTTGGGTCTAGCCGAAAGGGTTTGGGTCTACCCGAGTGGGTTTGGGTCTAGCCGAGTGGGTTTGGGTCAAGCCGAGTGGGTTTGGGTCGAGCCGAGTGGGTTTGGGTCTAGCCGACTGGGTTTGGGCCTAGCCGCGTGGGTTTGGGTCTTGCGGAGTGGGTTTGGGTCTAGCGGAGTGGGTTTGGGTCTAGCGGAGTGGGTTTGGGCCTAGCCGATTGGGTTTGGGTCTAGCCGTGTGGGTTTGGGTCTAGCCGAGTGGGTTTGGGTCTAGCCGAGTGGGTTTGGGTCGAGCCGAGTGGGTTTGGGTCTAGCCGTGTGGGTTTGGGTCTAGCCGATTGGGTTTGGGTCTAGCCATGTGGGTTTGGGTCTTGCCGAGTGGGTTAGGGTCTAGCGGAGTGGGTTTGGGTGTAACCGCGTGGGTTTGGGTGTAGCTGAGTGGGTTTGGGTCTAGCCGAGTGGGTTTGGGTGTAGCCGAGTGGGTTTGGGCCTAGCCGAGTGGGTTTGGGTCTGGCGGAGTGGGTTTTGGTGTAGCCGAGTGGGTTTGGGTCTAGCCGAGTGGATTTGGGTCTAGCCGACTGGGTTTGGGATTAGCCGAGTGGGTTTGGGTCTAGCCGAGTGGGTTTGGGTCTAGCCGAGTGGGTTTACGTCTAGCCGCGTGGGTTTGGGTCTAGCGGAGTGGGTATCGGTGTAGCCGAGTGGGTTTGGGTCTAGCCGAGTGTGTTTGGGTCTAGCCTAGTGGGTTTGGGTCTAGCCAAGTGGGTTTGGGTCTAGCGGAGTGGGTTTGTGTCTAGCGGAGTGGGTTTGGGTCTAGCGGAGTGGGTTTGGGTCTAGCCGAGTGGGTTTGGTTCTAACCGAGTGGGTTTGTGTCTAGCGGAGTGGGTTTGGGTCTAGCGGAGTGGGATTGGGTCTAGCCGAGTGGGTTTGGGTCTAGCCGAGTGGGTTTGGGACTAGCCGAGTGGGTTTGGGTCTAGCCGAGTGGGTTTGGGTCTAGCTGAATGGGTTTGGGTCTAGCCGAGTGGGTTTGGGTCTAGCCGAGTGGGTTTGGGTCTAGCCGAAAGGGTTTGGGTCTAGCCGAGTGGGTTTGGGTCTAGCCGAGTGGGTTTGGGTCTAGCCGAGTGGGTTTGTGTCTAGCGGAGTAGGTTTGGGTCTAGCGGAGTGGGATTGGGTCTAGCCGAGTGGGTTTGGGTCTAGCCGAGTGGGTTTGGGACTGGCCGAGTGGGTTTGGGTCCAGCCGAGTGGGTTTGGGTCTAGCTGAATGGGTTTGGGTCCAGCCGAGTGGGTTTGGGTCCAGCCGAGTGGGTTTGGGTCTAGCTGAATGGGTTTGGGTCTAGCCGAGTGGGTTTGTGTCTAGCCGAATGGGTTTGGGTCTACCCGAGTGGGTTTGGGTCTAGCCGAGTGGGTTTGCTTCTAGCCGAATGGGTTTGGGTCTAGCCGAGTGGGTTTGGGTCTAGCCGAGTGGGTTTGGGTCCAGCCGAGTTGGTTTCGGTCTAGCCGAGTGGGTTTGGGACTAGCCGAGTGGGTTTGGGTCTAGCCGAGTGGGTTTGGGTCTAGCTGAATGGGTTTGGGTCTAGCCGAGTGGGTTTGGGTCTAGCCGAGTGTGTTTGGGTCTAGCCGAAAGGGTTTGGGTCTAGCCGAGTGGGTTTGGGTCTAGCCGAGTGGGTTTGGGTCAAGCCGAGTGGGTTTGGGTCTAGCCGAGTGGGTTTGGGTCTAGCCGAATGGGTTTGGGCCTAGCCGCGTGGGTTTGGGTCTTGCGGAGTGGGTTTGGGTCTATCGGAGTGGGTTTGGGTCTAGCCGAGTGGGTTTGGGCCTAGCCGATTGGGTTTGGGTCTGGCCGAGTGGGTTTGGGTCTAGCCGAGTGGGTTTGGGTCTAGCCGAGTGGGTTTGGGTCCAGCCGAGTGGGTTTGGGTCCAGCCGTGTGGGTTTGGGTCTAGCCGATTGGGTTTGGGATTAGCCGAGTGGGTTTGGGTCTAGCCGAGTGGGTTTGGGTCTAGCCGAGTGGGTTTACGTCTAGCCGCGTGGGTTTGGGTCTAGCGTAGTGGGTATCGGTGTAGCCGTGTGGGTTTGGGTCTAGCCGAGTGGGTTTGGGTCTAGCCGAGTGTGTTTGGGTCTAGCCTAGTGGGTTTGGGTCTAGCCAAGTGGGTTTGGGTCTAGCGGAGTGGGTTTGTGTCTAGCGGAGTGGGTTTGGGTCTAGCGGAGTGGGTTTGGGTCTAGCCGAGTGGGTTTGGTTCTAACCGAGTGGGTTTGTGTCTAGCGGAGTGGGTTTGGGTCTATCGGAGTGGGATTGGTTCTAGCCGAGTGGGTTTGGGTCTAGCCGAGTGGGTTTGCTTCTAGCCAAATGGATTTGGGTCTAGCCGAGTGGGTTTGGGTGCAGACGAGTGGGTTTGGGTCTAGCGGAGTGGTTTGGGTGTAGCCGAGTGGGTCTGGGTCTAGCCGAGTGGGTTTGGGTCTAGCCAAGTGGGTTTGGGTCTAGCCGAGTGGGTTTGGGTCAAGCCGAGTGGGTTTGGGTCCAGCCGAGTTGGTTTGGGTCTAGCCGAGTGGGTTTGGGACTGGCCGAGTGGGTTTGGGTCTAGCCGAGTGGGTTTGGGTCGAGCTGAATGGGTTTGGGTCTAGCCGAGTGGGTTTGGGTCTAGCCGAGTGTGTTTGGGTCTAGCCGAAAGGGTTTGGGTCTACCCGAGTGGGTTTGGGTCTAGCCGAGTGGGTTTGGGTCAAGCCGAGTGGGTTTGGGTCGAGCCGAGTGGGTTTGGGTCTAGCCGACTGGGTTTGGGCCTAGCCGCGTGGGTTTGGGTCTTGCGGAGTGGGTTTGGGTCTAGCGGAGTGGGTTTGGGTCTAGCCGAGTGGGTTTGGGCCTAGCCGATTGGGTTTGGGTCTAGCCGAGTGGGTTTGGGTCTAGCCGAGTGGGTTTGGGTCTAGCCGAGTGGGTTTGGGTCCAGCCGAGTGGGTTTGGGTCTAGCCGTGTGGGTTTGGGTCTAGCCGATTGGGTTTGGGTCTAGCCATGTGGGTTTGGGTCTAGCCGAGTGGGTTAGGGTCTAGCGGAGTGGGTTTGGGTGTAACCGCGTGGGTTTGGGTGTAGCCGAGTGGGTTTGGGTCTAGCCGAGTGGGTTTGGGTGTAGCCGAGTGGGTTTGGGCCTAGCCGAGTGGGTTTGGGTCTGGCGGAGTGGGTTTTGGTGTAGCCGAGTGGGTTTGGGTCTAGCCGAGTGGATTTGGGTCTAGCCGACTGGGTTTGGGATTAGCCGAGTGGGTTTGGGTCTAGCCGAGTGGGTTTGGGTCTAGCCGAGTGGGTTTACGTCTAGCCGCGTGGGTTTGGGTCTAGCGGAGTGGGCATCGGTGTAGCCGAGTGGGTTTGGGTCTAGCCGAGTGGGTTTGGGTCTAGCCGAGTGTGTTTGGGTCTAGCCTAGTGGGTTTGGGTCTAGCCAAGTGGGTTTGGGTCTAGCGGAGTGGGTTTGTGTCTAGCGGAGTGGGTTTGGGTCTAGCGGAGTGGGTTTGGGTCTAGCCGAGTGGGTTTGGTTCTAACCGAGTGGGTTTGTGTCTAGCGGAGTGGGTTTGGGTCTAGCGGAGTGGGATTGGGTCTAGCCGAGTGGGTTTGGGACTAGCCAAGTGGGTTTGGGACTAGCCGAGTGGGTTTGGGTCTAGCCGAATGGGTTTGGGTCTAGCCGAGTGGGTTTGGGTCTAGCCGAGTGGGTTTGGGTCTAGCCGAGTGGGTTTGGGCCTAGCCGATTGGGTTTGGGTCTAGCCGAGTGGGTTTGGGTCTAGCCGAGTGGGTTTGGGTCTAGCCGAGTGGGTTTGGGTCCAGCCGAGTGGGTTTAGGTCTGGCCGTGTGGGTTTGGGTCTAGCCGATTGGGTTTGGGTCTAGCCATGTGGGTTTGGGTCTAGCCGAGTGGGTTAGGGTCTAGCGGAGTGGGTTTGGGTGAAGCTGCGTGGGTTTGGGTGTAGCCGAGTGGGTTTGGGTCTAGCCGAGTGGGTTTGGGTGTAGCCGAGTGGGTTTGGGCCTAGCCGAGTGGGTTTGGGTCTGGTGGAGTGGGTTTGGGTGTAGCCGAGTGGGTTTGGGTCTAGCCGAGTGGGTTTGGGTCTAGCCGACTGGGTTTGGGATTAGCCGAGTGGGTTTGGGTCTAGCCGAGTGGGTTTGGGTCTAGCCGAGTGGGTTTACGTCTAGCCGCGTGGGTTTGGGTCTAGCGGAATGGGTATCGGTGTAGCCGAGTGGGTTTGGGTCTAGCCGAGTGGGTTTGGGTCCAGCCGAGTGTGTTTGGGTCTAGCCTAGTGGGTTTGGGTCTAGCCAAGTGGGTTTGGGTCTAGCGGAGTGGGTTTGTGTCTAGCGGAGTGGGTTTCGGTCAAGCCGAGTGGGTTTGGGTCTAGCCGAGTGGGTTTGAGTCTAGCCGACTGGGTTTGGGCCTAGCCGCGTGGGTTTGGGTCTTGCGGAGTGGGTTTGGGTCTAGCGGAGTGGGTTTGGGTCTAGCCGGGTGGGTTTGGGCCTAGCCGATTGGGTTTGGGTCTAGCCGAGTGGGTTTGGGTCTAGCCGAGTGGGTTTGGGTCTAGCCGAGTGGGTTTGGGTCCAGCCGAGTGGGTTTAGGTCTAGCCGTGTGGGTTTGGGTCTAGCCGATTGGGTTTGGGTCTAGCCATGTGGGTTTGGGTCTAGCCGAGTGGGTTAGGGTCTAGCGCAGTGGGTTTGGGTGAAGCCGCGTGGGTTTGGGTGTAGCCGAGTGGGTTTGGGTCTAGCCGAGTGGGTTTGGGTGTAGCCGAGTGGGTTTGGGCCTAGCCGAGTGGGTTTGGGTCTGGCGGAGTGGGTTTGGGTGTGGCCGAGTGGGTTTGGGTCTAGCCGAGTGGGTTTGGGTCTAGCCGACTGGGTTTGGGATTAGCCGAGTGGGTTTGGGTCTAACCGAGTGGGTTTGGGTCTAGCCGAGTGGGTTTACGTCTAGCAACGTGGGTTTGGGTCTAGCGGAATGGGTATCGGTGTAGCCGAGTGGGTTTGGGTCTAGCCGAGTGGGTTTGGGTCTAGCCGAGTGTGTTTGGGTCTAGCCTGGTGGGTTTGGGTCTAGCCAAGTGGGTTTGGGTCTAGCGGAGTGGGTTTGTGTCTGGCGGAGTGGGTTTGGGTCTAGCGGAGTGGGTTTGGGTCTAGCCGAGTGGGTTTGGTTCTAACCGAGTGGGTTTGTGTCTAGCGGAGTGGGATTGGGTCTAGCCGAGTGGGTTTGGGTCTAGCCGAGTGGGTTTGGGACTAGCCGAGTGGGTTTGGGTCTAGCCAAGTGGGTATGGGTCCAGCGGAGTGGGTTTGTGTCTAGCGGAGTGGGTTTGGGTCTAGCGGAGTGGGTTTGGGTCTAGCCGAGTGGGTTTGGTTCGAACCGAGTGGGTTTGGGTCTAGCGGAGTGGGATTGGGTCTAGCCGAGTGGGTTTGGGTCTAGCCGAGTGGGTTTGGGACTAGCCGAGTGGGTTTGGGTCTAGCCGAGTGGGTTTGGGTCTAGCTGAATGGGTTTGGGTCTAGCCGAGTGGGTTTGGGTCTAGCCGAGTGGGTTTGGGTCTAGCCGAAAGGGTTTGGGTTTAGCCGAGTGGGTTTGGGTCTAGCCGAGTGGGTTTGGGTCTAGCCGAGTGGGTGTGTCTAGCCAAGTGGGTTTGGGTCGAGCCGAGTGGGTTTGGGTCTAGCCGAGTGGGTTTGGGTCTAGCCGAGTGGGTTTGGGTCTAGCCGAGTGGGTTTGCGCCTAGCCGAGTGGGTTTGGGTCTAGCGGAGTGGGTTAGGGTCTAGTGGAGTGGGTTTGGGTCCAGCCGAGTGGGTTTGAGTCTAGCCGAATGGGTTTGGGTCTACCCGACTGCGTTTGGTTCTAGCCGAGTGGGTTTGGGTCTAGCCGAATGGGTTTGGGTCTAGCCGAGTGGGTTTGGGTGTAGCCGAGTGGGTTTGGGTCTAGCGGAGTGGGTTTGGGTGTAGCCGAGTGGGTTTGGGTCTAGCGGAGTGGGTTTGGGTCTAGCCGAGTGGGTTTGGGTCTAGCCGAGTGGGTTTGGGTCTAGCCGAGTGGGTTTGGGTCTAGCCGAGTGGGTTTGGGTCTAGCCGAGTGGGTTTGGGTCTAGCCGAGTGGGTTTGGGTCTAGCCGAGTGGGTTTGGGTCTAGCCGAGTAGGTTTGGGTCTAGCCGAGTTGGTTTGGGTCTAGCCGAGTGGGTTTGGGTCTAGCCGAGTGGGTTTGGGTCTCGCCGAGTGGGTTTGGGTCTAGCCGAGTGGGTTTGGGCCTAGCCGAGTGGGTTTGGGTCTGCCGGTGTGGGTTTGGGTGTAGCTGAGTGGGTTTGGGACCAGCCGAGTGGGTTTGGGTCTAGCCGAGTGGGTTTGGGTCTAGCCGAGTGGGTTTGGGTCTACCCGAGTGGGTTTGGGTCTAGCCGAGTGGGTTTGCTTCTAGCCGAATGGGTTTGGGTCTAGCCGAGTGGGTTTGGGTCTAGCCGAGTGGGTTTGGGTCCAGCCGAGTTGGTTTGGGTCTAGCCGAGTGGGTTTGGGACTAGCCGAGTGGGTTTGGGTCTAGCCGAGTGGGTTTGGGTCTAGCTGAATGGGTTTGGGTCTAGCCGAGTGGGTTTGGGTCTAGCCGAGTGTGTTTGGGTCTAGCCGAAAGGGTTTGGGTCTAGCCGAGTGGCTTTGGGTCTAGCCGAGTGGGTTTGGGTCAAGCCGAGTGGGTTTGGGTCTAGCCGAGTGGGTTTGGGTCTAGCCGACTGGGTTTGGGCCTAGCCGCGTGGGTTTGGGTCTTGCGGAGTGGGTTTGGGTCTATCGGAGTGGGTTTGGGTCTAGCCGAGTGGGTTTGGGCCTAGCCGATTGAGTTTGGGTCTAGCCGAGTGGGTTTGGGTCTAGCCGAGTGGGTTTGGGTCTAGCCGAGTGGGTTTGGGTCCAGCCGAGTGGGTTTGGGTCCAGCCGTGTGGGTTTGGGTCTAGCCGATTGGGTTTGGGTCTAGCCATGTGGGTTTGGGTCTAGCCGAGTGGGTTAGGGTCTAGCGGAGTGGGTTTGTGTGTAGCCGCGTGGGTTTGGGTGTAGCCGAGTGGGTTTGGGTCTAGCCGAGTGGGTTTGGGCGTAGCCGAGTGGGTTTGGGCCTAGCCGAGTGGGTTTGGGTCTGGCGGAGTGGGTTTGGGTGTAGCCGAGTGGGTTTGGGTCTAGCCGAGTGGGTTTGGGTCTAGCCGACTGGGTTTGGGATTAGCCGAGTGGGTTTGGGTCTAGCCGAGTGGGTTTGGGTCTAGCCGCGTGGGTTTGGGTCTAGCGTAGTGGGTATCGGTGTAGCCGTGTGGGTTTGGGTCTAGCCGAGTGGGTTTGGGTCTAGCCGAGTGTGTTTGGGTCTAGCCTAGTGGGTTTGGGTCTAGCCAAGTGGGTTTGGGTCTAGCGGAGTGGGTTTGTGTCTAGCGGAGTGGGTTTGGGTCTAGCGGAGTGGGTTTGGGTCTAGCCGAGTGGGTTTGGTTCTAACCGAGTGGGTTTGTGTCTAGCGGAGTGGGTTTGGGTCTAGCGGAGTGGGATTGGTTCTAGCCGAGTGGGTTTGGGTCTAGCCGAGTGGGTTTGGGACTAGCCGAGTGGGTTTGGGTCTAGCCGAGTGGGTTTGGGTCTAGCCGAAAGGGTTTGGGTCTAGCCGAGTGGGTTTGGGTCTAGCCGAGTGGGTTTGGGTCTAGCCGAGTGGGTGTGTCTAGCCCAGTGGGTTTGGGTCGACCCGAGTGGGTTTGGGTCTAGCCGAGTGGGTTTGGGTCTAGCCGAGTGGGTTTGGGTCTAGCCGAGTGGGTATGGGCCTAGCCGAGTGGGTTTGGGTCTAGCGGAGTGGGTTAGGGTCTAGTGGAGTGGGTTTGGGTCCAGCCGAGTGGGTTTGGGTCTAGCCGAATGGGTTTGGGTCTACCCGAGTGCGTTTGGGTCTAGCCGAGTGGGTTTGGGTCTAGCCGAATGGGTTTGGGTCTAGCCGAGTGGGTTTGGGTGTAGCCGAGTGGGTTTGGGTCTAGCGGAGTGGGTTTGGGTGTAGCCGAGTGGGTTTGGGTCTAGCCGAGTGGGTTTGGGTCTAGCCGAGTGGGTTTGGGTCCAGCCGAGTGGGTTTGGGTCTAGCCGAGTGGGTTTGGGTCTAGCCGAGTGGGTTTGGGTCTAGCCGAGTGGGTTTGGGTCTAGCCGAGTGGGTTTGGGTCTAGCCGAGTGGGTTTGGGTCTAGCCGAGTGGGTTTGGGTCTAGCCGAGTTGGTTTGGGTCTAGCCGAGTGGGTTTGGGTCTAGCCGAGTGGGTTTGGGTCTAGCCGAGTGGGTTTGGGTCCAGCCGAGTGGGTTTGGGTCTGGCCGAGTTAGTTTGGGTGTTGCCAAGGGGGTTTGGGTCTAGCCGAGCAGGTTTGGGTCTTGCCGAGTGGGTTTGGGTCTAGCCGAGTTGGTTTGGGTCTAGCCGAGTGGGTTTGGGTCTAGCCGAGTGGGTTTGGGTCAAGCGGAGTTGGTATGGGTCTAGCGGAGTGGGTTTGGGTCTAGCGGAGTGGGTTTGGTTGTAGCCGAGTGGGTTTGGGTCTAGCCGAGTGGGTTTGGGTCTACCCGAGTGGGTTTGCGTCTAGCCGAGTGGGTTTGGGTCTAGCCGAGTGGGTGTGGGTCTAGCCGAGTGGGTTTGGGTCTAGCCAAGTGGGTTTGGGTCTAGCCGAATGGGTTTGGGTCTATACGAGTGGGTTTGCGTCTAGCCGAGTGGGTTTTGGTCTAGTCGAGTGGGTTTGGGTCTAGCGGAGTGGGTTTGGGTGTAGCCGAGTGGGTTTGGGTCTAGCCCAGTGGGTTTGGGTCTAGCCGACTGGGTTTGGGTCTGGACGAGTGGGTTTGGGTCTAGCCGAGTGGGTTTGGGTCTAGTCGAGTGGGTTTGGGTCTAGCCGACTGGGTTTGGGTCTGGCCTAGTGGGTTTGGGTCTAGCCAAGTGGGTTTCGGTCCAGCGGAGTGGGTTTTGGGTCTAGCGCAGTGGGTTTGGGTCTAGCCGAGTGGGTTTGGGTCTAGCCGAGTGGGTTTGCGTCTAGCGGAGTGGGTTTGGGTGTAGCCGAGTGGGTTTGGGTCTAGCCGAGTGGGTTTGGGTCTAGCCGAGTGGGTTTGGGTCTAGCGGAATGGGTTTGGTTGTAGCCGAGTGGGTTTGGGTCTAGCGGAGTGGGTTTGGGTCTAGCCGACTGGGTTTGGGTCTGGACGAGTGGGTTTGGGTCTAGCCGACTGGGTTTGGGTCTAGCCGAGTGGGTTTAGGTCTAGCCGAGTGGGTTTGGGTCTTGCCGAGTGGGTTTGGGTCTAGCGGAGTGGGTTTGGGTGTAGCCGATTGGGTTTGGGTCCAGCGGAGCGGGTTTGGGTGTAGCCGAGTGGGTTTGGGTCTAACCGAGTGGGTTTGGGTCTAGCCGAGTGGGTTTGGCTCTAGCCGAGTGGGTTTGGGTTTAGCCGAGTGGGTTTGGGTCTAGCCGAGTGGGTTTACGTCTAGCCGAGTGGGTTTGGGTCTAGCGGAGTGGGTTTGTGTGTAGCCGAGTGGGTTTGGGTCTAGCCGAGTGGGTTTGGGTGTAGCCGAGTGGGTGTGGGTCAAGCCGAGTGGGTTTGGGTCTAGCCGAGTGGGTTTGGGTCTAGCCGAGTGGGTTTGGGTCTAGCCGAGTGGGTTTGGGTCAAGCCGAGTGGTTTTGGGCCTAGCCGAGTGGGTTTGGGTCTACCGGAGTGGGTTTGGGTGTAGCGGAGTGGGATTGGGTGAGCTGAGTGGGTTTGGGACCAGCCGAGTGGGTTTGGGTCTAGCCGAGTGGGTTTGGGTCTAGCCGAATGGGTTTGGGTCTACCCGAGTGGGTTTGGGTCTAGCCGAGTTGGTTTGCTTCTAGCCGAATGGGTTTGGGTCTAGCCGAGTGGGTTTGGGTGCAGACGAGTGGGTTTGGGTCTAGCGGAGTGGGTTTGGGTGTAACCGAGTGGGTTTGGGTCTAGCCGAGTGGGTTTGGGTCTAGCCGAGTGGGTTTGGGTCTAGCCGAGTGGGTTTGGGTCCAGCCGAGTGGGTTTGGGTCTAGCCGAGTTGGTTTGGGTCTAGCCGAGTGGGTTTGTGCCTAGCCGAGTGGGTTTGTGTCTAGCGGAGTGGGTTTGGGTCTAGCAGAGTGGGATTGGGTCTAGCCGAGTGGGTTTGGGTCTAGCTGAATGGGTTTGGGTCTAGCCGAGTGGGTTTGGGTCTAGCCGAGTGTGTTTGGGTCTAGCCGAAAGGGTTTGGGTCTAGCCGAGGGGGTTTGGGTCTAGCTGAATGGGTTTGGGTCTAGCCGAGTGGGTTTGGGTCTAGCCGAGTGGGTTTGGGTCTAGCCGCGTGGGTTTGGGTCTAGCGTAGTGGGTATCGGTGTAGCCGTGTGGGTTTGGGTCTAGCCGAGTGGGTTTGGGTCTAGCCGAGTGTGTTTGGGTCTAGCCTAGTGGGTTTGGGTCTAGCCAAGTGGGTTTGGGTCTAGCGGAGTGGGTTTGTGTCTAGCGGAGTGGGTTTGGGTCTAGCGGAGTGGGTTTGGGTCTAGCCGAGTGGGTTTGGTTCTAACCGAGTGGGTTTGTGTCTAGCGGAGTGGGTTTGGGTCTAGCGGAGTGGGATTGGTTCTAGCCGAGTGGGTTTGGGTCTAGCCGAGTGGGTTTGGGACTAGCCGAGTGGGTTTGGGTCTAGCCGAGTGGGTTTGGGTCTAGCCGAAAGGGTTTGGGTCTAGCCGAGTGGGTTTGGGTCTAGCCGAGTGGGTTTGGGTCTAGCCGAGTGGGTGTGTCTAGCCCAGTGGGTTTGGGTCGACCCGAGTGGGTTTGGGTCTAGCCGAGTGGGTTTGGGTCTAGCCGAGTGGGTTTGGGTCTAGCCGAGTGGGTATGGGCCTAGCCGAGTGGGTTTGGGTCTAGCGGAGTGGGTTAGGGTCTAGTGGAGTGGGTTTGGGTCCAGCCGAGTGGGTTTGGGTCTAGCCGAATGGGTTTGGGTCTACCCGAGTGCGTTTGGGTCTAGCCGAGTGGGTTTGGGTCTAGCCGAATGGGTTTGGGTCTAGCCGAGTGGGTTTGGGTCTAGCCGAGTGGGTTTGGGTCTAGCCGAGTGGGTTTGGGTCTAGCCGAGTGTGTTTGCGTCTGGCCGAGTGGGTTTGGGTCTAGCCGAGTGGGTTTGGGTCTAGCCGAGTGGGTTTGGGTCTAGCTGAGTGGGTTTGGGTCTAGCCGAGTGTGTTAGGGTCTAGCGGAGTGGGTTTGGGTGTAGCCGTGTGGGTTTGGGTGTAGCCGAGTGTGTTTAGGTAAAGCCGACTGGGTTTGGGTGTAGCCGAGTGGGTTTGGGTCCAGCCGAGTGGGTTTGGGTCTAGCCGAGTGGCTTTGGGTCTAGCTGAGTGGGTTTGTGTCTAGCCGAGTTGGTTTCGGTCTAGCCGAGTGGGTTTGGGTCTAGCCGAGTGGGTTTGGGTCTACCGAGTGGGTTTGGGTCTAGCCGAGTGGGTTTGGGTCTAGCCGAGTTAGTTTGGGTGTAGCCGAGTGGGTTTGGGTGTAGCCGAGCAGGTTTGGGTCTAGCCGAGTGGGTTTGGGTCTAGCCGAGTGGGTTTGGGTCTAGCCGAGTGGGTTTGGGTCAAGCGGAGTTGGTATGGGTCTGGCGGAGTGGGTTTGTGTCTAGCGGAGTGGGTTTGGGTCTAGCCAAGTGGGTTTTGGTCTAGCCGAGTGGGTTTGGGTCTATCCGAGTGGGTTTGCGTCTAGCCGAGTGGGTTTGCGTCTAGCCGAGTGGGTTTGGGTCTAGCCGAGTGGGTTTGGGTCTATCCATGTGGGTTTGGGTCTAGCCGAGTGGGTTAGGGTCTAGCGGAGTGGGTTTGGGTGTAGCCGCGTGGGTTTGGGTGTAGCCGAGTGGGTTTGGGTCTAGCCGAGTGGGTTTGGGTCTAGCCGAGTGGGTTTGGGTCTAGCCGAGTGGGTTTGCGTCTAGCGGAGTGGGTTTGGGTGTAGCCGAGTGGGTTTGGGTCTAGCCGAGTGGGTTTGGCACTAGCCGAGTGGGTTTGGGTCTAGCGGAGTGGGTTTGGTTGTAGCCGAGTGGGTTTGGGTCTAGCGGAGTGGGTTTGGGTCTAGCCGACTGGGTTTGGGTCTGGACGAGTGGGTTTGGGTCTAGCCGAGTGGGTTTGGGTCTAGTCGAGTGGGTTTGGGTCTAGCCGAGTGGGTTTGGGTCTAGCCTAGTGGGCTTGGGTCTAGCCAAGTGGGTTTCGGTCCAGCGGAGTGGGTTTGGGTCTAGCGCAGTGGGTTTGGGTCTAGCTGAGTGGGTTTGGGTCTAACCGAGTGGGTTTGTGTCTAGCGGAGTGGGTTTGGGACTAGCGGAGTGGGATTGGGTCTAGCCGAGTGGGTTTGGGTCTAGCCGAGTGGGTTTGCGACTAGCCGAGTGTGTTTGCGTCTAGCCGAGTGGGTTTGGGTCTAGCCGAGTGGGTTTGGGTCTAGCCGAGTGGGTTTGGGTCTAGCGGAGTGGGTTTGGGTGTAGCCGAGTGGGTTTGGGTCTAGCCCAGTGGTTTTGGGTCTAGCCGACTGGGTTTGGGTCTGGACGAGTGGGTTTGGGTCTAGCCGAGTGGGTTTGGGTCTGGTCGAGTGGGTTTGGGTCTAGCCGAGTGGGTTTGGGTCTAGCCTAGTGGGTTTGGGTCTAGCCAAGTGGGTTTCGGTCCAGCGGAGTGGGTTTGGGTCTAGCGCAGTGGGTTTGGGTCTAGCCGAGTGGGTTTGGGTCTAGCCGAGTGGGTTTGCGTCTAGCGGAGTGGGTTTGGGTGTAGCCGAGTGGGTTTGGGTCTAGCCGAGTGGGTTTGGGTCTAGCCGAGTGGGTTTGGGTCTAGCGGAGTGGGTTTGGTTGTAGCCGAGTGGGTTTGGGTCTAGCGGAGTGGGTTTGGGTCTAGCCGACTGGGTTTGGGTCTGGACGAGTGGGTTTGGATCTAGCCGACTGGGTTTGGGTCTAGCCGAGTGGGTTTGGGTCTAGCCGAGTGGGTTTGGGTCTTGCCGAGTGGGTCTGGGTCAAGCGGAGTGGGTTTGGGTGTAGCCGATTGGGTTTGGGTCCAGCGGAGCGGGATTGGGTGTAGCCGAGTGGGTTTGGGTCTAGCCGAGTGGGTTTGGGTCTAGCCGAGTGGGTTTGGGTCTAGCCGAGTGGGTTTACGTCTAGCCGAGTGGGTTTGGGTCTAGCGGAGTGGGTTTGTGTGTAGCCGAGTGGGTTTGGGTCTGGCCGAGTGGGTTTGGGTGTAGCCGAGTGGGTGTGGGTCAAGCCGAGTGGGTTTGGGTCTAGCCGAGTGGGTTTGGGTCTAGCCGAGTGGGTTTGGGTCTAGCCGAGTGGGTTTGGGTCAAGCCGAGTGGTTTTGGGCCTAGCCGAGTGGGTTTGGGTCTACCGGAGTGGGTTTGGGTGTAGCGGAGTGGGATTGGGTGAGCTGAGTGGGTTTGGGACCAGCCGAGTGGGTTTGGGTCTAGCCGAGTGGGTTTGGGTCTAGCCGAATGGGTTTGGGTCTACCCGAGTGGGTTTGGGTCTAGCCGAGTGGGTTTGCTTCTAGCCGAATGGGTTTGGGTCTAGCCGAGTGGGTTTGGGTGCAGACGAGTGGGTTTGGGTCTAGCCGAGTTGGTTTGGGTCTAGCCGAGTGGGTTTGCGCCTAGCCGAGTGGGTTTGTGTCTAGCGGAGTGGGTTTTGGTCTAGCGGAGTGGGATTGGGTCTAGCCGAGTGGGTTTGGGTCTAGCCGAGTGGGTTTGGGACTAGCCGAGTGGGTTTGGCTCAAGCCGAGTGGGTTTGGGTCTAGCTGAATGGGTTTGGGTCTAGCCGAGTGGGTTTGGGTCTAGCCGAGTGTGTTTGGGTCTAGCCGAAAGGGTTTGGGTCTAGCCGAGGGGGTTTGGGTCTAGCCGAGTGGGTTTGGGTCTAGCCGAGTGGGTGTGGGTCTAGCCGAGTGGGTTTGGGTCTAGCCGAGTGGGTTTGGGTCTAGCCGAGTGGGTTTGGGTCTAGCCGAGTGGGTTTGGGCCTAGCCGAGTTGGTTTGGGTCTAGCGGAGTGGGTTAGGGTCTAGTGGAGTGGGTTTGGGTAAGCCGAGTGGGTTTGGGTCTAGCCGAATGGGTTTGGGTCTACCCGAGTGCGTTTGGGTCTCGCCGAGTGGGTTTGGGTCTAGCCGAGTGGGTTTGGGTCTAGCCGAGTGGGTTTGGGTGTAGCCGAGTGGGTTTGGGTCTAGCGGAGTGGGTTTGGGTGTAGCCGAGTGGGTTTGGGTCTAACCGAGTGGGTTTGGGTCTAGCCGAGTGGGTTTGGGTCTAGCCGAGTGAGTTTGGGTCTAGCTGAGTGGGTTTGGGTCTAGCCGAGTGGGTTTGGGTCTAGCCGAGTGTGTTTGCGTCTGGCCGAGTGGGTTTGGGTCTAGCCGAGTGGGTTTGGGTCTAGCCGAGTGGGTTTGGGTCTAGCTGAGTGGGTTTGGGTCTAGCCGAGTGTGTTAGGGTCTAGCGGAGTGGGTTTGGGTGTAGCCGTGTGGGTTTGGGTGTAGCCGAGTGTGTTTAGGTGTAGCCGAGTGGGTTTGGGTCTAGCCGAGTGGTTTTGGGTCTAGCTGAGTGGGTTTGGGTCTAGCGGAGTGGGTTTGGGTGTAGCCGAGTGAGTTTGGGTCTAGCCGAGTGGGTTTGGGTATAGCCGACTGAGTTTGGGTGTAGCCGAGTGGGTTTGGGTCCAGCCGAGTGGGTTTGGGTCTAGCCGAGTGGCTTTGGGTCTAGCTGAGTGGGTTTGGGTCTAGCCGAGTTGGTTTCGGTCTAGCCGAGTGGGTTTGGGTCTAGCCGAGTGGGTTTGGGTCTACCGAGTGGGTTTGGGTCTAGCCGAGTGGGTTTGGGTGTAGCCGAGTTAGTTTGGGTGTAGCCGAGTGGGTTTGGGTGTAGCCGAGCAGGTTTGGGTCTAGCCGAGTGGGTTTGGGTCTAGCCGAGTGGGTTTGGGTCTAGCCGAGTGGGTTTGGGTCAAGCGGAGTTGGTATGGGTCTGGCGGAGTGGGTTTGGGTCTAGCGGAGGGGTTTGGGTCTAGCCAAGTGGGTTTTGGTCTAGCCGAGTGGGTTTGGGTCTATCCGAGTGGGTTTGCGTCTAGCCGAGTGGGTTTGCGTCTAGCCGAGTGGGTTTGGGTCTAGCCGAGTGGGTTTGGGTCTATCCATGTGGGTTTGGGTCTAGCCGAGTGGGTTAGGGTCTAGCGGAGTGGGTTTGGGTGTAGCCGCGTGGGTTTGGGTATAGCCGAGTGGGTTTGGGTCTAGCCGAGTGGGTTTGGGTCTAGCCGAGTGGGTTTGGGTCTAGCCGAGTGGGTTTGCGTCTAGCGGAGTGGGTTTGGGTGTAGCCGAGTGGGTTTGGGTCTAGCCGAGTGGGTTTGGGTCTAGCCGAGTGGGTTTGGGTCTAGCGGAGTGGGTTTGGTTGTAGCCGAGTGGGTTTGGGTCTAGCGGAGTGGGTTTGGGTCTAGCCGACTGGGTTTGGGTCTGGACGAGTGGGTTTGGGTCTAGCCGAGTGGGTTTGGGTCTAGTCGAGTGTGTTTGGGTCTAGCCGAGTGGGTTTGGGTCTAACCTAGTGGGCTTGGGTCTAGCCAAGTGGGTTTCGGTCCAGCTGAGTGGGTTTGGGTCTAGCGCAGTGGGTTTGGGTCTAGCTGAGTGGGTTTGGGTCTAACCGAGTGGGTTTGTGTCTAGCGGAGTGGGTTTGGGACTAGCGGAGTGGGATTGGGTCTAGCCGAGTGGGTTTGGGTCTAGCCGAGTGGGTTTGCGACTAGCCGAGTGTGTTTGCGTCTAGCCAAGTGGGTTTGGGTCTGTCCGAGTGGGTTTGGGTCTAGCCGAGTGGGTTTGGGTCTAGCCGATTGGGTTTGGGTATATCCATGTGGGTTTGGGTCTAGCCGAGTGGGTTAGGGTCTACCGGAGTGGGTTTGGGTGTAACCGCGTGGGTTTGGGTGTATCCGAGTGGGTTTGGGTCTAGCCGAGTGGGTTTGGGTCTAGCCGAGTGGGTTTGGGTCTAGCCGAGTGGGTTTGGGTCTAGCGGAGTGGGTTTGGGTGTAGCCGTGTGGGTTTGGGTCTAGCCGAGTGGGTTTGGGTCTAGCCGACTGGGTTTGGGTCTAGCTGAGTGGGTTTGGGTCTAGCCGAGTGGGTTTGGGTGTAGCCGAGTGGGTTTGGGTCTAGCCGAGTGGGTTTGGGTCTAGCGGAGTGGGTTTGGTTGTAGCCGAGTGGGTTTGGGTCTAGCGGTGTGGGTTTGGGTGTAGCCGAGTGGGTTTGGGTCTAGCCGACTGGGTTTGGGTCTAGCCGAGTGGGTTTGGGTCTAGCCGAGTGGGTTTGGGTCTAGCCGAGTGGGTTTACGTCTAGCCGAGTGGGTTTTGGTCTAGCGGAGTGGGTTTGGGTGTAGCCGAGTGGGTTTGGGTGTAGCCGAGTGGGTTTGGGTCTGGCCGAGTGGGTTTGGGTCTAGCCGAGTGGGTTTGGGTCTAGCCGAGTGGGTTTGGGTCTAGCCAAGTGGGTTTGGGTCGAGCGGAGTGGGTTTAGGTCTAGCGCAGTGGGTTTGGGTCTAGCGGAGCGCGTTTGGTTCTAGCCGAGTGGGTTTGGGTCTAGCCGAGTGGGTTGGTGTCTAGCGGAGTGGGTTTGGGTCTAGCGGAGTGGGATTGGGTCTAGCCGAGTGGGTTTGGGTCTAGCCGAGTGGGTTTGGGACTAGCCGAGTGGGTTTGGGTCTAGCCGAGTGGGTTTGGGTCTAGCTGAATGTGTTTGGGTCTAGCCGAGTGGGTTTGGGTCTAGCCGAGTGGGTTTGGGTCTAGCCGAAAGGGTTTGGGTCTAGCCGAGTGGGTTTGGGTCTAGCCGAGTGGGTTTGGGTCCAGCCGAGTGGGTGTGGGTTAAGCCGAGTGGGTTTGGGCCTAGCCGAGTGGGTTTGGGACTGCCGGAGTGGGTTTGGGTGTAGCGGAATGGGTTTGGGTGTAGCTGAGTGGGTTTGGGTGTAGCTGAGTGGGTTTGGGTGTAGCTGAGTGGGTTTGGGACCAGCCGAGTGGGTTTGGGTCCAGCCGAGTTTGTTTGGGCCTAGCCGAATGGGTTTGGGTCTACCCGAGTGGGTTTGGGTCTGGCCGAGTGGGTTTGCTTCTAGCCGAATGGGTTTGGGTCTAGCCGAGTGGGTTTGGGTGCAGCCGAGTGGGTTTGGGTCTAGCGGAGTGGGTTTGGGTGTAGCCGAGTGGGTTTGGGTCTAGCCGAGTGGGTTTGGGTCTAGCCGAGTTGGTTTGGGTCTAGCCGAGTGGGTTTGCGTCTGGCCGATTGGGTTTGGGTCTATCCATGTGGGTTTGGGTCTAGCCGAGTGGGTTAGGGTCTAGCGGATTGGGTTTGGGTGTAGCTGCGTGGGTTTGGGTGTAGCCGAGTGGGTTTGGGTCTAGCCGAGTGGGTTTGGGTCAAGCGGAGTTGGTATGGGTCTAGCGGAGTGGGTTTGGGTCTAGCGGAGTGGGTTTGGGTCTAGCCAAGTGGGTTTTGGTCTAGCCGAGTGGGTTTGGGTCTATCCGAGTGGGTTTGCGTCTAGCCGAGTGGGTTTGCGTCTAGCCGAGTGGGTTTGGGTCTAGCCGAGTGGGTTTGGGTCTATCCATGTGGGTTTGGGTCTAGCCGAGTGGGTTAGGGTCTAGCGGAGTGGGTTTGGGTGTAGCCGCGTGGGTTTGGGTGTAGCCGAGTGTGTTTGGGTCTAGCCGAGTGGGTTTGGGTCTAGCCGAGTGGGTTTGGGTCTAGCCGAGTGGGTTTGCGTCTAGCGGAGTGGGTTTGGGTGTAGCCGAGTGGGTTTGGGTCTGGCCGAGTGGGTTTGGGTCGAGCCGAGTGGGTTTGGGTCTAGCGGAGTGGGTTTGGTTGTAGCCGAGTGGGTTTGGGTCTAGCGGAGTGGGTTTGGGTGTAGCCGAGTGGGTTTGGGTCTAGCGGAGTGGGTTTGGGTCTAGCCGACTGGGTTTGGGTCTGGACGAGTGGGTTTGGGTCTAGCCGATTGGGTTTGGGTCAAGTCGAGTGGGTTTGGGTCTAGCCGAGTGGGTTTGGGTCTAGCCTAGTGGGTTTGGGTCTAGCCAAGTGGGTTTCGGTCCAGCGGAGTGGGTTTGGGTCTAGCGCAGTGGGTTTGGGTCTAGCTGAGTGGGTTTGGGTCCAACCGAGTGGGTTTGTGTCTAGCGGAGTGGGTTTGGGACTAGCGGAGTGGGATTGGGTCTAGCCGAGTGGGTTTGGGTGTAGCCGAGTGGGTTTGGGTCAAGCGGAGTTGGTATGGGTCTATCGGAGTGGGTTTGGGTCTAGCGGAGTGGGTTTGGGTCTAGCCAAGTGGGTTTTGGTCTAGCCGAGTGGGTTTGGGTCTATCCGAGTGGGTTTGCGTCTAGCCGAGTGGGTTTGCGTCTAGCCGAGTGGGTTTGGGTCTAGCCGAGTGGGTTTGGGTCTATCCATGTGGGTTTGGGTCTAGCCGAGTGGGTTAGGGTCTAGCGGAGTGGGTTTGGGTGTAGCCGCGTGGGTTTGGGTGTAGCCGAGTGGGTTTGGGTCTAGCCGAGTGGGTTTGGGTCTAGCCGAGTGGGTTTGGGTCTAGCCGAGTGGGTTTGCGTCTAGCGGAGTGGGTTTGGGTGTAGCCGAGTGGGTTTGGGTCTAGCCGAGTGGATTTGGGTCTAGCCGAGTGGGTTTGGGTCTACCGAGTGGGTTTGGGTCTAGCCGAGTGGGTTTGGGTGTAGCCGAGTTAGTTTGGGTGTAGCCGAGTGGGTTTGGGTGTAGCCGAGCAGGTTTGGGTCTAGCCGAGTGGGTTTGGGTCTAGCCGAGTGGGTTTGGGTCTAGCCGAGTGGGTTTGGGTCAAGCGGAGTTGGTATGGGTCTGGCGGAGTGGGTTTGGGTCTAGCGGAGGGGTTTGGGTCTAGCCAAGTGGGTTTTGGTCTAGCCGAGTGGGTTTGGGTCTATCCGAGTGGGTTTGCGTCTAGCCGAGTGGGTTTGCGTCTAGCCGAGTGGGTTTGGGTCTAGCCGAGTGGGTTTGGGTCTATCCATGTGGGTTTGGGTCTAGCCGAGTGGGTTAGGGTCTAGCGGAGTGGGTTTGGGTGTGGCCGCGTGGGTTTGGGTATAGCCGAGTGGGTTTGGGTCTAGCCGAGTGGGTTTGGGTCTAGCCGAGTGGGTTTGGGTCTAGCCGAGTGGGTTTGGGTCTAGCGGAGTGGGTTTGGGTGTAGCCGAGTGGGTTTGGGTCTAGCCGAGTGGGTTTGGGTCTAGCCGAGTGGGTTTGGGTCTAGCGGAGTGGGTTTGGTTGTAGCCGAGTGGGTTTGGGTCTAGCGGAGTGGGTTTGGGTCTAGCCGACTGGGTTTGGGTCTGGACGAGTGGGTTTGGGTCTAGCCGAGTGGGTTTGGGTCTAGTCGAGTGGGTTTGGGTGTAGCCGAGTGGGTTTGGGTCTAGCCTAGTGGGCTTGGGTCTAGCCAAGTGGGTTTCGGTCCAGCGGAGTGGGTTTGGGTCTAGCGCAGTGGGTTTGGGTCTAGCTGAGTGGGTTTGGGTGTAGCCGAGTGGGTTTGGGTCTAGCCGAGTGGGTTTGGGTCTAGCCGAGTTGGTTTGGGTCTAGCCGAGTGGGTTTGCGTCTGGCCGATTGGGTTTGGGTCTATCCATGTGGGTTTGGGTCTAGCCGAGTGGGTTAGGGTCTAGCGGATTGGGTTTGGGTGTAGCTGCGTGGGTTTGGGTGTAGCCGAGTGGGTTTGGGTCTAGCCGAGTGGGTTTGGGTCAAGCGGAGTTGGTATGGGTCTAGCGGAGTGGGTTTGGGTCTAGCGGAGTGGGTTTGGGTCTAGCCAAGTGGGTTTTGGTCTAGCCGAGTGGGTTTGGGTCTATCCGAGTGGGTTTGCGTCTAGCCGAGTGGGTTTGCGTCTAGCCGAGTGGGTTTGCGTCTAGCCGAGTGGGTTTGGGTCTAGCCGAGTGGGTTTGGGTCTATCCATGTGGGTTTGGGTCTAGCCGAGTGGGTTAGGGTCTAGCGGAGTGGGTTTGGGTGTAGCCGCGTGGGTTTGGGTGTAGCCGAGTGTGTTTGGGTCTAGCCGAGTGGGTTTGGGTCTAGCCGAGTGGGTTTGGGTCTAGCCGAGTGGGTTTGCGTCTAGCGGAGTGGGTTTGGGTGTAGCCGAGTGGGTTTGGGTCTGGCCGAGTGGGTTTGGGTCGAGCCGAGTGGGTTTGGGTCTAGCGGAGTGGGTTTGGTTGTAGCCGAGTGGGTTTGGGTCTAGCGGAGTGGGTTTGGGTGTAGCCGAGTGGGTTTGGGTCTAGCGGAGTGGGTTTGGGTCTAGCCGACTGGGTTTGGGTCTGGACGAGTGGGTTTGGGTCTAGCCGATTGGGTTTGGGTCAAGTCGAGTGGGTTTGGGTCTAGCCGAGTGGGTTTGGGTCTAGCCTAGTGGGTTTGGGTCTAGCCAAGTGGGTTTCGGTCCAGCGGAGTGGGTTTGGGTCTAGCGCAGTGGGTTTGGGTCTAGCTGAGTGGGTTTGGGTCCAACCGAGTGGGTTTGTGTCTAGCGGAGTGGGTTTGGGACTAGCGGAGTGGGATTGGGTCTAGCCGAGTGGGTTTGGGTGTAGCCGAGTGGGTTTGGGTCAAGCGGAGTTGGTATGGGTCTATCGGAGTGGGTTTGGGTCTAGCGGAGTGGGTTTGGGTCTAGCCAAGTGGGTTTTGGTCTAGCCGAGTGGGTTTGGGTCTATCCGAGTGGGTTTGCGTCTAGCCGAGTGGGTTTGCGTCTAGCCGAGTGGGTTTGGGTCTAGCCGAGTGGGTTTGGGTCTATCCATGTGGGTTTGGGTCTAGCCGAGTGGGTTAGGGTCTAGCGGAGTGGGTTTGGGTGTAGCCGCGTGGGTTTGGGTGTAGCCGAGTGGGTTTGGGTCTAGCCGAGTGGGTTTGGGTCTAGCCGAGTGGGTTTGGGTCTAGCCGAGTGGGTTTGCGTCTAGCGGAGTGGGTTTGGGTGTAGCCGAGTGGGTTTGGGTCTAGCCGAGTGGATTTGGGTCTAGCCGAGTGGGTTTGGGTCTACCGAGTGGGTTTGGGTCTAGCCGAGTGGGTTTGGGTGTAGCCGAGTTAGTTTGGGTGTAGCCGAGTGGGTTTGGGTGTAGCCGAGCAGGTTTGGGTCTAGCCGAGTGGGTTTGGGTCTAGCCGAGTGGGTTTGGGTCTAGCCGAGTGGGTTTGGGTCAAGCGGAGTTGGTATGGGTCTGGCGGAGTGGGTTTGGGTCTAGCGGAGGGGTTTGGGTCTAGCCAAGTGGGTTTTGGTCTAGCCGAGTGGGTTTGGGTCTATCCGAGTGGGTTTGCGTCTAGCCGAGTGGGTTTGCGTCTAGCCGAGTGGGTTTGGGTCTAGCCGAGTGGGTTTGGGTCTATCCATGTGGGTTTGGGTCTAGCCGAGTGGGTTAGGGTCTAGCGGAGTGGGTTTGGGTGTGGCCGCGTGGGTTTGGGTATAGCCGAGTGGGTTTGGGTCTAGCCGAGTGGGTTTGGGTCTAGCCGAGTGGGTTTGGGTCTAGCCGAGTGGGTTTGGGTCTAGCGGAGTGGGTTTGGGTGTAGCCGAGTGGGTTTGGGTCTAGCCGAGTGGGTTTGGGTCTAGCCGAGTGGGTTTGGGTCTAGCGGAGTGGGTTTGGTTGTAGCCGAGTGGGTTTGGGTCTAGCGGAGTGGGTTTGGGTCTAGCCGACTGGGTTTGGGTCTGGACGAGTGGGTTTGGGTCTAGCCGAGTGGGTTTGGGTCTAGTCGAGTGGGTTTGGGTGTAGCCGAGTGGGTTTGGGTCTAGCCTAGTGGGCTTGGGTCTAGCCAAGTGGGTTTCGGTCCAGCGGAGTGGGTTTGGGTCTAGCGCAGTGGGTTTGGGTCTAGCTGAGTGGGTTTGGGTCTAACCGAGTGGGTTTGTGTCTAGCGGAGTGGGTTTGGGACTAGCGGAGTGGGATTGGGTCTAGCCGAGTGGGTTTGGGTCTAGCCGAGTGGGTTTGCGACTAGCCGAGTGTGTTTGCGTCTAGCCGAGTGGGTTTGGGTCTGGCCGAGTGGGTTTGGGTCTAGCCGAGTGGGTTTGGGTCTAGCCGATTGGGTTTGGGTATATCCATGTGGGTTTGGGTCTAGCCGAGTGGGTTAGGGTCTACCGGAGTGGGTTTGGGTGTAACCGCGTGGGTTTGGGTGTATCCGAGTGGGTTTGGGTCTAGCCGAGTGGGTTTGGGTCTAGCCGAGTGGGTTTGGGTCTAGCCGAGTGGGTTTGGGTCTAGCGGAGTGGGTTTGGGTGTAGCCATGTGGGTTTGGGTCTAGCCGAGTGGGTTTGGGTCTAGCCGACTGGGTTTGGGTCTAGCTGAGTGGGTTTGGGTCTAGCCGAGTGGGTTTGGGTGTAGCCGAGTGGGTTTGGGTGTAGCCGAGTGGGTTTGGGTCTAGCCGAGTGGGTTTGGGTCTAGCGGTGTGGGTTTGGGTGTAGCCGAGTGGGTTTGGGTCTAGCCGAGTGGGTTTGGGTCTAGCCGACTGGGTTTGGGTCTAGCCGAGTGGGTTTGGGTCTAGCCGAGTGGGTTTGGGTCTAGCCGAGTGGGTTTAAGTCTAGCCGAGTGGGTTTTGGTGTAGCGGAGTAGGTTTGGGTGTAGCGGAGTGGGTTTGGGTGTAGCCGAGTGGGTTTGGGTCTAGCGGAGTGGGTTTGGGTCTAGCCGACTGGGTTTGGGTCTGGACGAGTGGGTTTGGGTCTAGCCGATTGGGTTTGGGTCAAGTCGAGTGGGTTTGGGTCTAGCCGAGTGGGTTTGGGTCTAGCCTAGTGGGTTTGGGTCTAGCCAAGTGGGTTTCGGTCCAGCGGAGTGGGTTTGGGTCTAGCGCAGTGGGTTTGGGTCTAGCTGAGTGGGTTTGGGTCCAACCGAGTGGGTTTGTGTCTAGCGGAGTGGGTTTGGGACTAGCGGAGTGGGATTGGGTCTAGCCGAGTGGGTTTGGGTGTAGCCGAGTGGGTTTGGGTCAAGCGGAGTTGGTATGGGTCTATCGGAGTGGGTTTGGGTCTAGCGGAGTGGGTTTGGGTCTAGCCAAGTGGGTTTTGGTCTAGCCGAGTGGGTTTGGGTCTATCCGAGTGGGTTTGCGTCTAGCCGAGTGGGTTTGCGTCTAGCCGAGTGGGTTTGGGTCTAGCCGAGTGGGTTTGGGTCTATCCATGTGGGTTTGGGTCTAGCCGAGTGGGTTAGGGTCTAGCGGAGTGGGTTTGGGTGTAGCCGCGTGGGTTTGGGTGTAGCCGAGTGGGTTTGGATCTAGCCGAGTGGGTTTGGGTCTAGCCGAGTGGGTTTGGGTCTAGCCGAGTGGGTTTGCATCTAGCGGAGTGGGTTTGGGTGTAGCCGAGTGGGTTTGGGTCTAGCCGAGTGGATTTGGGTCTAGCCGAGTGGGTTTGGGTCTACCGAGTGGGTTTGGGTCTAGCCGAGTGGGTTTGGGTGTAGCCGAGTTAGTTTGGGTGTAGCCGAGTGGGTTTGGGTGTAGCCGAGCAGGTTTGGGTCTAGCCGAGTGGGTTTGGGTCTAGCCGAGTGGGTTTGGGTCTAGCCGAGTGGGTTTGGGTCAAGCGGAGTTGGTATGGGTCTGGCGGAGTGGGTTTGGGTCTAGCGGAGGGGTTTGGGTCTAGCCAAGTGGGTTTTGGTCTAGCCGAGTGGGTTTGGGTCTATCCGAGTGGGTTTGCGTCTAGCCGAGTGGGTTTGCGTCTAGCCGAGTGGGTTTGGGTCTAGCCGAGTGGGTTTGGGTCTATCCATGTGGGTTTGGGTCTAGCCGAGTGGGTTAGGGTCTAGCGGAGTGGGTTTGGGTGTGGCCGCGTGGGTTTGGGTATAGCCGAGTGGGTTTGGGTCTAGCCGAGTGGGTTTGGGTCTAGCCGAGTGGGTTTGGGTCTAGCCGAGTGGGTTTGCGTCTAGCGGAGTGGGTTTGGGGGTAGCCGAGTGGGTTTGGGTCTAGCCGAGTGGGTTTGGGTCTAGCCGAGTGGGTTTGGGTCTAGCGGAGTGGGTTTGGTTGTAGCCGAGTGGGTTTGGGTCTAGCGGAGTGGGTTTGGGTCTAGCCGACTGGGTTTGGGTCTGGACGAGTGGGTTTGGGTCTAGCCGAGTGGGTTTGGGTCTAGTCGAGTGGGTTTGGGTGTAGCCGAGTGGGTTTGGGTCTAGCCTAGTGGGCTTGGGTCTAGCCAAGTGGGTTTCGGTCCAGCGGAGTGGGTTTGGGTCTAGCGCAGTGGGTTTGGGTCTAGCTGAGTGGGTTTGGGTCTAACCGAGTGGGTTTGTGTCCAGCGGAGTGGGTTTGGGACTAGCGGAGTGGGATTGGGTCTAGCCGAGTGGGTTTGGGTCTAGCCGAGTGGGTTTGCGACTAGCCGAGTGTGTTTGCGTCTAGCCGAGTGGGTTTGGGTCTGGCCGAGTGGGTTTGGGTCTAGCCGAGTGGGTTTGGGTCTAGCCGATTGGGTTTGGGTATATCCATGTGGGTTTGGGTCTAGCCGAGTGGGTTAGGGTCTACCGGAGTGGGTTTGGGTGTAACCGCGTGGGTTTGGGTGTATCCGAGTGGGTTTGGGTCTAGCCGAGTGGGTTTGGGTCTAGCCGAGTGGGTTTGGGTCTAGCGGAGTGGGTTTGGGTGTAGCCATGTGGGTTTGGGTCTAGCCGAGTGGGTTTGGGTCTAGCCGACTGGGTTTGGGTCTAGCTGAGTGGGTTTGGGTCTAGCCGAGTGGGTTTGGGTGTAGCCGAGTGGGTTTGGGTGTAGCCGAGTGGGTTTGGGTCTAGCCGAGTGGGTTTGGGTCTAGCGGAGTGGGTTTGGTTGTAGCCGAGTGGGTTTGGGTCTAGCGGTGTGGGTTTGGGTGTAGCCGAGTGGGTTTGGGTCTAGCCGAGTGGGTTTGGGTCTAGCCGACTGGGTTTGGGTCTAGCCGAGTGGGTTTGGGTCTAGCCGAGTGGGTTTGGGTCTAGCCGAGTGGGTTTAAGTCTAGCCGAGTGGGTTTTGGTCTAGCGGAGTGGGTTTGGGTGTAGCCGAGTGGGTTTGGGTGTAGCCGAGTGGGTTTGGGTCTGGCCGAGTGGGTTTGGGTCTAGCCGAGTGGGTTTGGTTCTAGCCGAGTGGGTTTGGGTCTAGCCAAGTGGGTTTGGGTCGAGCGGAGTGGGTTTAGGTCTAGCGCAGTGGGTTTGGGTCTAGCGGAGCGCGTTTGGTTCTAGCCGAGTGGGTTTGGGTCTAGCCGAGTGGGTTGGTGTCTAGCGGAGTGGGTTTGGGTCTAGCGGAGTGGGATTGGGTCTAGCCGAGTGGGTTTGGGTCTAGCCGAGTGGGTTTGGGACTAGCCGAGTGGGTTTGGGTCTAGCCGAGTGGGTTTGGGTCTAGCTGAATGTGTTTGGGTCTAGCCGAGTGGGTTTGGGTCTAGCCGAGTGGGTTTGGGTCTAGCCGAAAGGGTTTGGGTCTAGCCGAGTGGGTTTGGGTCTAGCCGAGTGGGTTTGGGTCCAGCCGAGTGGGTGTGGGTTAAGCCGAGTGGGTTTGGGCCTAGCCGAGTGGGTTTGGGACTGCCGGAGTGGGTTTGGGTGTAGCGGAATGGGTTTGGGTGTAGCTGAGTGGGTTTGGGTGTAGCTGAGTGGGTTTGGGTGTAGCTGAGTGGGTTTGGGACCAGCCGAGTGGGTTTGGGTCCAGCCGAGTTTGTTTGGGCCTAGCCGAATGGGTTTGGGTCTACCCGAGTGGGTTTGGGTCTGGCCGAGTGGGTTTGCTTCTAGCCGAATGGGTTTGGGTCTAGCCGAGTGGGTTTGGGTGCAGCCGAGTGGGTTTGGGTCTAGCGGAGTGGGTTTGGGTGTAGCCGAGTGGGTTTGGGTCTAGCCGAGTGGGTTTGGGTCTAGCCGAGTTGGTTTGGGTCTAGCCGAGTGGGTTTGCGTCTGGCCGATTGGGTTTGGGTCTATCCATGTGGGTTTGGGTCTAGCCGAGTGGGTTAGGGTCTAGTGGAGTGGGTTTGGGTGTAGCCGCGTGGGTTTGGGTGTAGCCGAGTGGGTTTGGGTCTAGCCGAGTGGGTTTGGGTCAAGCGGAGTTGGTATGGGTCTAGCGGAGTGGGTTTGGGTCTAGCGGAGTGGGTTTGGGTCTAGCCAAGTGGGTTTTGGTCTAGCCGAGTGGGTTTGGGTCTATCCGAGTGGGTTTGCGTCTAGCCGAGTGGGTTTGCGTCTAGCCGAGTGGGTTTGGGTCTAGCCGAGTGGGTTTGGGTCTATCCATGTGGGTTTGGGTCTAGCCGAGTGGGTTAGGGTCTAGCGGAGTGGGTTTGGGTGTAGCCGCGTGGGTTTGGGTGTAGCCGAGTGGGTTTGGGTCTAGCCGAGTGGGTTTGGGTCTAGCCGAGTGGGTTTGGGTCTAGCCGAGTGGGTTTGCGTCTAGCGGAGTGGGTTTGGGTGTAGCCGAGTGGGTTTGGGTCTGGCCGAGTGGGTTTGGGTCGAGCCGAGTGGGTTTGGGTCTAGCGGAGTGGGTTTGGTTGTAGCCGAGTGGGTTTGGGTCTAGCGGAGTGGGTTTGGGTCTAGCCGACTGGGTTTGGGTCTGGACGAGTGGGTTTGGGTCTAGCCGATTGGGTTTGGGTCAAGTCGAGTGGGTTTGGGTCTGGCCGAGTGGGTTTGGGTCTAGCCTAGTGGGTTTGGGTCTAGCCAAGTGGGTTTCGGTCCAGCGGAGTGGGTTTGGGTCTAGCGCAGTGGGTTTGGGTCTAGCTGAGTGGGTTTGGGTCCAACCGAGTGGGTTTGTGTCTAGCGGAGTGGGTTTGGGACTAGCAGAGTGGGATTGGGTCTAGCCGAGTGGGTTTGGGTGTAGCCGAGTGGGTTTGGGTCAAGCGGAGTTGGTATGGGTCTATCGGAGTGGGTTTGGGTCTAGCGGAGTGGGTTTGGGTCTAGCCAAGTGGGTTTTGGTCTAGCCGAGTGGGTTTGGGTCTATCCGAGTGGGTTTGCGTCTAGCCGAGTGGGTTTGCGTCTAGCCGAGTGGGTTTGGGTCTAGCCGAGTGGGTTTGGGTCTAGCCGAGTGGGTTTGGGTCTAGCCGAAAGGGTTTGGGTTTAGCCGAGTGGGTTTGGGTCTAGCCGAGTGGGTTTGGGTCTAGCCGAGTGGGTGTGTCTAGCCAAGTGTGTTTGGGTCGAGCCGAGTGGGTTTGGGTCTAGCCGAGTGGGTTTGGGTCTAGCCGAGTGGGTTTGGGTCTAGCCGAGTGGGTTTGCGCCTAGCCGAGTGGGTTTGGGTCTAGCGGAGTGGGTTAGGGTCTAGTGGAGTGGGTTTGGGTCCAGCCGAGTGGGTTTGAGTCTAGCCGAATGGGTTTGGGTCTACCCGACTGCGTTTGGTTCTAGCCGAGTGGGTTTGGGTCTAGCCGAATGGGTTTGGGTCTAGCCGAGTGGGTTTGGGTGTAGCCGAGTGGGTTTGGGTCTAGCGGAGTGGGTTTGGGTGTAGCCGAGTGGGTTTGGGTCTAGCCGAGTGGGTTTGGGTCTAGCCGAGTGGGTTTGGGTCTAGCCGAGTGGGTTTGGGTCTAGCCGAGTGGGTTTGGGTCTAGCCGAGTGGGTTTGGGTCTAGCCGAGTGGGTTTGGGTCTAGCCGAGTGGGTTTGGGTCTAGCCGAGTGGGTTTGGGTCTAGCCGAGTAGGTTTGGGTCTAGCCGAGTTGGTTTGGGTCTAGCCGAGTGGGTTTGGGTCTAGCCGAGTGGGTTTGGGTCTAGCCGAGTGGGTTTGGGTCTAGCGGAGTGGGTTTGGGTGTAGCAGCGTGGGTTTGGGTGTAGCCGAGTGGGTTTGGGTCTAGCCGAGTGGGTTTGGGCGTAGCCGAGTGGGTTTGGGCCTAGCCGAGTGGGTTTGGGTCTGGCGGAGTGGGTTTGGGTGTAGCCGAGTGGGTTTGGGTCTAGCCGAGTGGGTTTGGGTCTAGCCGACTGGGTTTGGGATTAGCCGAGTGGGTTTGGGTCTAGCCGAGTGGGTTTGGGTCTAGCCGAGTGGGTTTACGTCTAGCCGCGTGGGTTTGGGTCTAGCGTAGTGGGTATCGGTGTAGCCGTGTGGGTTTGGGTCTAGCCGAGTGGGTTTGGGTCTAGCCGAGTGTGTTTGGGTCTAGCCTAGTGGGTTTGGGTCTAGCCAAGTGGGTTTGGGTCTAGCGGAGTGGGTTTGTGTCTAGCGGAGTGGGTTTGGGTCTAGCGGAGTGGGTTTGGGTCTAGCCGAGTGGGTTTGGTTCTAACCGAGTGGGTTTGTGTCTAGCGGAGTGGGTTTGGGTCTAGCGGAGTGGGATTGGTTCTAGCCGAGTGGGTTTGGGTCTAGCCGAGTGGGTTTGGGACTAGCCGAGTGTGTTTGGGTCTAGCCGAGTGGGTTTGGGTCTAGCCGAAAGGGTTTCGGTCTAGCCGAGTGGGTTTGGGTCTAGCCGAGTGGGTTTGGGTCTAGCCGAGTGGGTGTGTCTAGCCCAGTGGGTTTGGGTCGACCCGAGTGGGTTTGGGTCTAGCCGAGTGGGTTTGGGTCTAGCCGAGTGGGTTTGGGTCTAGCCGAGTGGGTATGGGCCTAGCCGAGTGGGTTTGGGTCTAGCGGAGTGGGTTAGGGTCTAGTGGAGTGGGTTTGGGTCCAGCCGAGTGGGTTTGGGTCTAGCCGAATGGGTTTGGGTCTACCCGAGTGCGTTTGGGTCTAGCCGAGTGGGTTTGGGTCTAGCCGAATGGGTTTGGGTCTAGCCGAGTGGGTTTGGGTGTAGCCGAGTGGGTTTGGGTCTAGCGGAGTGGGTTTGGGTGTAGCCGAGTGGGTTTGGGTCTAGCCGAGTGGGTTTGGGTCTAGCCGAGTGGGTTTGGGTCCAGCCGAGTGGGTTTGGGTCTAGCCGAGTGGGTTTGGGTCTAGCCGAGTGGGTTTGGGTCTAGCCGAGTGGGTTTGGGTCTAGCCGAGTGGGTTTGGGTCTAGCCGAGTGGGTTTGGGTCTAGCCGAGTGGGTTTGGGTCTAGCCGAGTTGGTTTGGGTCTAGCCGAGTGGGTTTGGGTCTAGCCGAGTGGGTTTGGGTCTAGCCGAGTGGGTTTGGGTCCAGCCGAGTGGGTTTGGGTCTGGCCGAGTTAGTTTGGGTGTTGCCAAGGGGGTTTGGGTCTAGCCGAGCAGGTTTGGGTCTTGCCGAGTGGGTTTGGGTCTAGCCGAGTGGGTTTGGGTCTAGCCGAGTGGGTTTGGGTCAAGCGGAGTTGGTATGGGTCTAGCGGAGTGGGTTTGGGTCTAGCGGAGTGGGTTTGGTTGTAGCCGAGTGGGTTTGGGTCTAGCCGAGTGGGTTTGGGTCTACCCGAGTGGGTTTGCGTCTAGCCGAGTGGGTTTGGGTCTAGCCGAGTGGGTGTGGGTCTAGCCGAGTGGGTTTGGGTCTAGCCAAGTGGGTTTGGGTCTAGCCGAATGGGTTTGGGTCTATACGAGTGGGTTTGCGTCTAGCCGAGTGGGTTTTGGTCTAGTCGAGTGGGTTTGGGTCTAGCGGAGTGGGTTTGGGTGTAGCCGAGTGGGTTTGGGTCTAGCCCAGTGGGTTTGGGTCTAGCCGACTGGGTTTGGGTCTGGACGAGTGGGTTTGGGTCTAGCCGAGTGGGTTTGGGTCTAGTCGAGTGGGTTTGGGTCTAGCCGAGTGGGTTTGGGTCTGGCCTAGTGGGTTTGGGTCTAGCCAAGTGGGTTTCGGTCCAGCGGAGTGGGTTTTGGGTCTAGCGCAGTGGGTTTGGGTCTAGCCGAGTGGGTTTGGGTCTAGCCGAGTGGGTTTGCGTCTAGCGGAGTGGGTTTGGGTGTAGCCGAGTGGGTTTGGGTCTAGCCGAGTGGGTTTGGGTCTAGCCGAGTGGGTTTGGGTCTAGCGGAGTGGGTTTGGTTGTAGCCGAGTGGGTTTGGGTCTAGCGGAGTGGGTTTGGGTCTAGCCGACTGGGTTTGGGTCTGGACGAGTGGGTTTGGGTCTAGCCGACTGGGTTTGGGTCTAGCCGAGTGGGTTTAGGTCTAGCCGAGTGGGTTTGGGTCTTGCCGAGTGGGTTTGGGTCTAGCGGAGTGGGTTTGGGTGTAGCCGATTGGGTTTGGGTCCAGCGGAGCGGGTTTGGGTGTAGCCGAGTGGGTTTGGGTCTAGCCGAGTGGGTTTGGGTCTAGCCGAGTGGGTTTGGCTCTTGCCGAGTGGGTTTGGGTTTAGTCGAGTGGGTTTGGGTCTAGCCGAGTGGGTTTACGTCTAGCCGAGTGGGTTTGGGTCTAGCGGAGTGGGTTTGTGTGTAGCCGAGTGGGTTTGGGTCTAGCCGAGTGGGTTTGGGTGTAGCCGAGTGGGTGTGGGTCAAGCCGAGTGGGTTTGGGTCTAGCCGAGTGGGTTTGGGTCTAGCCGAGTGGGTTTGGGTCTAGCCGAGTGTGTTTGGGTCAAGCCGAGTGGTTTTGGGCCTAGCCGAGTGGGTTTGGGTCTAGCCGAGTGGGTTTGGGTCTAGCCGAGTGGGTTTGGGTCTAGCCGAATGGGTTTGGGTCTACCCGAGTGGGTTTGGGTCTAGCCGAGTTGGTTTGCTTCTAGCCGAATGGGTTTGGGTCTAGCCGAGTGGGTTTGGGTGCAGACGAGTGGGTTTGGGTCTAGCGGAGTGGGTTTGGGTGTAACCGAGTGGGTTTGGGTCTAGCCGAGTGGGTTTGGGTCTAGCCGAGTGGGTTTGGGTCTAGCCGAGTGGGTTTGGGTCCAGCCGAGTGGGTTTGGGTCTAGCCGAGTTGGTTTGGGTCTAGCCGAGTGGGTTTGCGCCTAGCCGAGTGGGTTTGTGTCTAGCGGAGTGGGTTTGGGTCTAGCAGAGTGGGATTGGGTCTAGCCGAGTGGGTTTGGGTCTAGCTGAATGGGTTTGGGTCTAGCCGAGTGGGTTTGGGTCTAGCCGAGTGTGTTTGGGTCTAGCCGAAAGGGTTTGGGTCTAGCCGAGGGGGTTTGGGTCTAGCCGAGTGGGTTTGGGTCTAGCCGAGTGGGTGTGGGTCTAGCCGAGTGGGTTTGGGTGTAGCCGAGTGGGTTTGGGTCTAGCGGAGTGGGTTTGGGTCTAGCCGAGTGGGTTTGGGTCTAGCCGAGTGGGTTTGGGTCTAGCCGAGTGGGTTTGGGTCTAGCCGAGTGGGTTTGGGTCTAGCCGAGTGTGTTTGCGTCTGGCCGAGTGGGTTTGGGTCTAGCCGAGTGGGTTTGGGTCTAGCCGAGTGGGTTTGGGTCTAGCTGAGTGGGTTTGGGTCTAGCCGAGTGTGTTAAGGTCTAGCGGAGTGGGTTTGGGTGTAGCCGTGTGGGTTTGGGTGTAGCCGAGTGTGTTTAGGTATAGCCGACTGGGTTTGGGTGTAGCCGAGTGGGTTTGGGTCCAGCCGAGTGGGTTTGGGTCTAGCCGAGTGGCTTTGGGTCTAGCTGAGTGGGTTTGTGTCTAGCCGAGTTGGTTTCGGTCTAGCCGAGTGGGTTTGGGTCTAGCCGAGTGGGTTTGGGTCTACCGAGTGGGTTTGGGTCTAGCCGAGTGGGTTTGGGTCTAGCCGAGTTAGTTTGGGTGTAGCCGAGTGGGTTTGGGTGTAGCCGAGCAGGTTTGGGTCTAGCCGAGTGGGTTTGGGTCTAGCCGAGTGGGTTTGTGTCTAGCCGAGTGGGTTTGGGTCAAGCGGAGTTGGTATGGGTCTGGCGGAGTGGGTTTGTGTCTAGCGGAGTGGGTTTGGGTCTAGCCAAGTGGGTTTTGGTCTAGCCGAGTGGGTTTGGGTCTATCCGAGTGGGTTTGCGTCTAGCCGAGTGGGTTTGCGTCTAGCCGAGTGGGTTTGGGTCTAGCCGAGTGGGTTTGGGTCTATCCATGTGGGTTTGGGTCTAGCCGAGTGGGTTAGGGTCTAGCGGAGTGGGTTTGGGTGTAGCCGCGTGGGTTTGGGTGTAGCCGAGTGGGTTTGGGTCTAGCCGAGTGGGTTTGGGTCTAGCCGAGTGGGTTTGGGTCTAGCCGAGTGGGTTTGCGTCTAGCGGAGTGGGTTTGGGTGTAGCCGAGTGGGTTTGGGTCTAGCCGAGTGGGTTTGGCACTAGCCGAGTGGGTTTGGGTCTAGCGGAGTGGGTTTGGTTGTAGCCGAGTGGGTTTGGGTCTAGCGGAGTGGGTTTGGGTCTAGCCGACTGGGTTTGGGTCTGGACGAGTGGGTTTGGGTCTAGCCGAGTGGGTTTGGGTCTAGTCGAGTGGGTTTGGGTCTAGCCGAGTGGGTTTGGGTCTAGCCTAGTGGGCTTGGGTCTAGCCAAGTGGGTTTCGGTCCAGCGGAGTGGGTTTGGGTCTAGCGCAGTGGGTTTGGGTCTAGCTGAGTGGGTTTGGGTCTAACCGAGTGGGTTTGCGTCTAGCGGAGTGGGTTTGGGACTAGCGGAGTGGGATTGGGTCTAGCCGAGTGGGTTTGGGTCTAGCCGAGTGGGTTTGCGACTAGCCGAGTGTGTTTGCGTCTAGCCGAGTGGGTTTGGGTCTAGCCGAGTGGGTTTGGGTCTAGCCGAGTGGGTTTGGGTCTAGCGGAGTGGGTTTGGGTGTAGCCGAGTGGGTTTGGGTCTAGCCCAGTGGTTTTGGGTCTAGCCGACTGGGTTTGGGTCTGGACGAGTGGGTTTGGGTCTAGCCGAGTGGGTTTGGGTCTGGTCGAGTGGGTTTGGGTCTAGCCGAGTGGGTTTGGGTCTAGCCTAGTGGGTTTGGGTCTAGCCAAGTGGGTTTCGGTCCAGCGGAGTGGGTTTGGGTCTAGCGCAGTAGGTTTGGGTCTAGCCGAGTGGGTTTGGGTCTAGCCGAGTGGGTTTGCGTCTAGCGGAGTGGGTTTGGGTGTAGCCGAGTGGGTTTGGGTCTAGCCGAGTGGGTTTGGGTCTAGCCGAGTGGGTTTGGGTCTAGCGGAGTGGGTTTGGTTGTAGCCGAGTGGGTTTGGGTCTAGCGGAGTGGGTTTGGGTCTAGCCGACTGGGTTTGGGTCTGGACGAGTGGGTTTGGGTCTAGCCGACTGGGTTTGGGTCTAGCCGAGTGGGTTTGGGTCTAGCCGAGTGGGTTTGGGTCTTGCCGAGTGGGTCTGGGTCAAGCGGAGTGGGTTTGGGTGTAGCCGATTGGGTTTGGGTCCAGCGGAGCGGGTTTGGGTGTAGCCGAGTGGGTTTGGGTCTAGACGAGTGGGTTTGGGTCTAGCCGAGTGGGTTTGGCTCTAGCCGAGTGGGTTTGGGTCTAGCCGAGTGGGTTTGGGTCTAGCCGAGTGGGTTTACGTCTAGCCGAGTGGGTTTGGGTCTAGCGGAGTGGGTTTGTGTGTAGCCGAGTGGGTTTGGGTCTGGCCGAGTGGGTTTGGGTGTAGCCGAGTGGGTGTGGGTCAAGCCGAGTGGGTTTGGGTCTAGCCGAGTGGGTTTGGGTCTAGCCGAGTGGGTTTGGGTCTAGCCGAGTGGGTTTGGGTCAAGCCGAGTGGTTTTGGGCCTAGCCGAGTGGGTTTGGGTCTACCGGAGTGGGTTTGGGTGTAGCGGAGTGGGATTGGGTGAGCTGAGTGGGTTTGGGACCAGCCGAGTGGGTTTGGGTCTAGCCGAGTGGGTTTGGGTCTAGCCGAATGGGTTTGGGTCTACCCGAGTGGGTTTGGGTCTAGCCGAGTGGGTTTGCTTCTAGCCGAATGGGTTTGGGTCTAGCCGAGTGGGTTTGGGTGCAGACGAGTGGGTTTGGGTCTAGCCGAGTTGGTTTGGGTCTAGCCGAGTGGGTTTGCGCCTAGCCGAGTGGGTTTGTGTCTAGCGGAGTGGGTTTTGGTCTAGCGGAGTGGGATTGGGTCTAGCCGAGTGGGTTTGGGTCTAGCCGAGTGGGTTTGGGACTAGCCGAGTGGGTTTGGCTCAAGCCGAGTGGGTTTGGGTCTAGCTGAATGGGTTTGGGTCTAGCCGAGTGGGTTTGGGTCTAGCCGAGTGTGTTTGGGTCTAGCCGAAAGGGTTTGGGTCTAGCCGAGGGGGTTTGGGTCTAGCCGAGTGGGTTTGGGTCTAGCCGAGTGGGTGTGGGTCTAGCCGAGTGGGTTTGGGTCTAGCCGAGTGGGTTTGGGTCTAGCCGAGTGGGTTTGGGTCTAGCCGAGTGGGTTTGGGCCTAGCCGAGTTGGTTTGGGTCTAGCGGAGTGGGTTAGGGTCTAGTGGAGTGGGTTTGGGTAAGCCGAGTGGGTTTGGGTCTAGCCGAATGGGTTTGGGTCTACCCGAGTGCGTTTGGGTCTCGCCGAGTGGGTTTGGGTCTAGCCGAATGGGTTTGGGTCTAGCCGAGTGGGTTTGGGTGTAGCCGAGTGGGTTTGGGTCTAGCGGAGTGGGTTTGGGTGTAGCCGAGTGGGTTTGGGTCTAACCGAGTGGGTTTGGGTCTAGCCGAGTGGGTTTGGGTCTAGCCGAGTGGGTTTGGGTCTAGCCGAGTGGGTTTGGGTCTAGCCGAGTGGGTTTGGGTCTAGCCGAGTGTGTTTGCGTCTGGCCGAGTGGGTTTGGGTCTAGCCGAGTGGGTTTGGGTCTAGCCGAGTGGGTTTGGGTCTAGCTGAGTGGGTTTGGGTCTAGCCGAGTGTGTTAGGGTCTAGCGGAGTGGGTTTGGGTGTAGCCGTGTGGGTTTGGGTGTAGCCGAGTGTGTTTAGGTGTAGCCGAGTGGGTTTGGGTCTAGCCGAGTGGTTTTGGGTCTAGCTGAGTGGGTTTGGGTCTAGCGGAGTGGGTTTGGGTGTAGCCGAGTGAGTTTGGGTCTAGCCGAGTGGGTTTGGGTATAGCCGACTGGGTTTGGGTGTAGCCGAGTGGGTTTGGGTCCAGCCGAGTGGGTTTGGGTCTAGCCGAGTGGCTTTGGGTCTAGCTGAGTGGGTTTGGGTCTAGCCGAGTTGGTTTCGGTCTAGCCGAGTGGGTTTGGGTCTAGCCGAGTGTGTTTGGGTCTACCGAGTGGGTTTGGGTCTAGCCGAGTGGGTTTGGGTGTAGCCGAGTTAGTTTGGGTGTAGCCGAGTGGGTTTGGGTGTAGCCGAGCAGGTTTGGGTCTAGCCGAGTGGGTTTGGGTCTAGCCGAGTGGGTTTGGGTCTAGCCGAGTGGGTTTGGGTCAAGCGGAGTTGGTATGGGTCTGGCGGAGTGGGTTTGGGTCTAGCGGAGGGGTTTGGGTCTAGCCAAGTGGGTTTTGGTCTAGCCGAGTGGGTTTGGGTCTATCCGAGTGGGTTTGCGTCTAGCCGAGTGGGTTTGCGTCTAGCCGAGTGGGTTTGGGTCTAGCCGAGTGGGTTTGGGTCTATCCATGTGGGTTTGGGTCTAGCCGAGTGGGTTAGGGTCTAGCGGAGTGGGTTTGGGTGTAGCCGCGTGGGTTTGGGTATAGCCGAGTGGGTTTGGGTCTAGCCGAGTGGGTTTGGGTCTAGCCGAGTGGGTTTGGGTCTAGCCGAGTGGGTTTGCGTCTAGCGGAGTGGGTTTGGGTGTAGCCGAGTGGGTTTGGGTCTAGCCGAGTGGGTTTGGGTCTAGCCGAGTGGGTTTGGGTCTAGCGGAGTGGGTTTGGTTGTAGCCGAGTGGGTTTGGGTCTAGCGGAGTGGGTTTGGGTCTAGCCGACTGGGTTTGGGTCTGGACGAGTGGGTTTGGGTCTAGCCGAGTGGGTTTGGGTCTAGTCGAGTGTGTTTGGGTCTAGCCGAGTGGGTTTGGGTCTAGCCTAGTGGGCTTGGGTCTAGCCAAGTGGGTTTCGGTCCAGCTGAGTGGGTTTGGGTCTAGCGCAGTGGGTTTGGGTCTAGCTGAGTGGGTTTGGGTCTAGCCGAGTGGGTTTGCGTCTAGCGGAGTGGGTTTGGGTGTAGCCGAGTGGGTTTGGGTCTAGCCGAGTGGGTTTGGGTCTAGCCGAGTGGGTTTGGGTCTAGCGGAGTGGGTTTGGTTGTAGCCGAGTGGGTTTGGGTCTAGCGGAGTGGGTTTGGGTCTAGCCGACTGGGTTTGGGTCTGGACGAGTGGGTTTGGGTCTAGCCGACTGGGTTTGGGTCTAGCCGAGTGGGTTTGGGTCTAGCCGAGTGGGTTTGGGTCTTGCCGAGTGGGTCTGGGTCAAGCGGAGTGGGTTTGGGTGTAGCCGATTGGGTTTGGGTCCAGCGGAGCGGGTTTGGGTGTAGCCGAGTGGGTTTGGGTCTAGACGAGTGGGTTTGGGTCTAGCCGAGTGGGTTTGGCTCTAGCCGAGTGGGTTTGGGTCTAGCCGAGTGGGTTTGGGTCTAGCCGAGTGGGTTTACGTCTAGCCGAGTGGGTTTGGGTCTAGCGGAGTGGGTTTGTGTGTAGCCGAGTGGGTTTGGGTCTGGCCGAGTGGGTTTGGGTGTAGCCGAGTGGGTGTGGGTCAAGCCGAGTGGGTTTGGGTCTAGCCGAGTGGGTTTGGGTCTAGCCGAGTGGGTTTGGGTCTAGCCGAGTGGGTTTGGGTCAAGCCGAGTGGTTTTGGGCCTAGCCGAGTGGGTTTGGGTCTACCGGAGTGGGTTTGGGTGTAGCGGAGTGGGATTGGGTGAGCTGAGTGGGTTTGGGACCAGCCGAGTGGGTTTGGGTCTAGCCGAGTGGGTTTGGGTCTAGCCGAATGGGTTTGGGTCTACCCGAGTGGGTTTGGGTCTAGCCGAGTGGGTTTGCTTCTAGCCGAATGGGTTTGGGTCTAGCCGAGTGGGTTTGGGTGCAGACGAGTGGGTTTGGGTCTAGCCGAGTTGGTTTGGGTCTAGCCGAGTGGGTTTGCGCCTAGCCGAGTGGGTTTGTGTCTAGCGGAGTGGGTTTTGGTCTAGCGGAGTGGGATTGGGTCTAGCCGAGTGGGTTTGGGTCTAGCCGAGTGGGTTTGGGACTAGCCGAGTGGGTTTGGCTCAAGCCGAGTGGGTTTGGGTCTAGCTGAATGGGTTTGGGTCTAGCCGAGTGGGTTTGGGTCTAGCCGAGAGTGTTTGGGTCTAGCCGAAAGGGTTTGGGTCTAGCCGAGGGGGTTTGGGTCTAGCCGAGTGGGTTTGGGTCTAGCCGAGTGGGTGTGGGTCTAGCCGAGTGGGTTTGGGTCTAGCCGAGTGGGTTTGGGTCTAGCCGAGTGGGTTTGGGTCTAGCCGAGTGGGTTTGGGCCTAGCCGAGTTGGTTTGGGTCTAGCGGAGTGGGTTAGGGTCTAGTGGAGTGGGTTTGGGTAAGCCGAGTGGGTTTGGGTCTAGCCGAATGGGTTTGGGTCTACCCGAGTGCGTTTGGGTCTCGCCGAGTGGGTTTGGGTCTAGCCGAATGGGTTTGGGTCTAGCCGAGTGGGTTTGGGTGTAGCCGAGTGGGTTTGGGTCTAGCGGAGTGGGTTTGGGTGTAGCCGAGTGGGTTTGGGTCTAACCGAGTGGGTTTGGGTCTAGCCGAGTGGGTTTGGGTCTAGCCGAGTGGGTTTGGGTCTAGCCGAGTGGGTTTGGGTCTAGCCGAGTGGGTTTGGGTCTAGCCGAGTGTGTTTGCGTCTGGCCGAGTGGGTTTGGGTCTAGCCGAGTGGGTTTGGGTCTAGCCGAGTGGGTTTGGGTCTAGCTGAGTGGGTTTGGGTCTAGCCGAGTGTGTTAGGGTCTAGCGGAGTGGGTTTGGGTGTAGCCGTGTGGGTTTGGGTGTAGCCGAGTGTGTTTAGGTGTAGCCGAGTGGGTTTGGGTCTAGCCGAGTGGTTTTGGGTCTAGCTGAGTGGGTTTGGGTCTAGCGGAGTGGGTTTGGGTGTAGCCGAGTGAGTTTGGGTCTAGCCGAGTGGGTTTGGGTATAGCCGACTGGGTTTGGGTGTAGCCGAGTGGGTTTGGGTCCAGCCGAGTGGGTTTGGGTCTAGCCGAGTGGCTTTGGGTCTAGCTGAGTGGGTTTGGGTCTAGCCGAGTTGGTTTCGGTCTAGCCGAGTGGGTTTGGGTCTAGCCGAGTGTGTTTGGGTCTACCGAGTGGGTTTGGGTCTAGCCGAGTGGGTTTGGGTGTAGCCGAGTTAGTTTGGGTGTAGCCGAGTGGGTTTGGGTGTAGCCGAGCAGGTTTGGGTCTAGCCGAGTGGGTTTGGGTCTAGCCGAGTGGGTTTGGGTCTAGCCGAGTGGGTTTGGGTCAAGCGGAGTTGGTATGGGTCTGGCGGAGTGGGTTTGGGTCTAGCGGAGGGGTTTGGGTCTAGCCAAGTGGGTTTTGGTCTAGCCGAGTGGGTTTGGGTCTATCCGAGTGGGTTTGCGTCTAGCCGAGTGGGTTTGCGTCTAGCCGAGTGGGTTTGGGTCTAGCCGAGTGGGTTTGGGTCTATCCATGTGGGTTTGGGTCTAGCCGAGTGGGTTAGGGTCTAGCGGAGTGGGTTTGGGTGTAGCCGCGTGGGTTTGGGTATAGCCGAGTGGGTTTGGGTCTAGCCGAGTGGGTTTGGGTCTAGCCGAGTGGGTTTGGGTCTAGCCGAGTGGGTTTGCGTCTAGCGGAGTGGGTTTGGGTGTAGCCGAGTGGGTTTGGGTCTAGCCGAGTGGGTTTGGGTCTAGCCGAGTGGGTTTGGGTCTAGCGGAGTGGGTTTGGTTGTAGCCGAGTGGGTTTGGGTCTAGCGGAGTGGGTTTGGGTCTAGCCGACTGGGTTTGGGTCTGGACGAGTGGGTTTGGGTCTAGCCGAGTGGGTTTGGGTCTAGTCGAGTGTGTTTGGGTCTAGCCGAGTGGGTTTGGGTCTAGCCTAGTGGGCTTGGGTCTAGCCAAGTGGGTTTCGGTCCAGCTGAGTGGGTTTGGGTCTAGCGCAGTGGGTTTGGGTCTAGCTGAGTGGGTTTGGGTCTAACCGAGTGGGTTTGTGTCTAGCGGAGTGGGTTTGGGACTAGCGGAGTGGGATTGGGTCTAGCCGAGTGGGTTTGGGTCTAGCCGAGTGGGTTTGCGACTAGCCGAGTGTGTTTGCGTCTAGCCGAGTGGGTTTGGGTCTGTCCGAGTGGGTTTGGGTCTAGCCGAGTGGGTTTGGGTCTAGCCGATTGGGTTTGGGTATATCCATGTGGGTTTGGGTCTAGCCGAGTGGGTTAGGGTCTACCGGAGTGGGTTTGGGTGTAACCGCGTGGGTTTGGGTGTATCCGAGTGGGTTTGGGTCTAGCCGAGTGGGTTTGGGTCTAGCCGAGTGGGTTTGGGTCTAGCCGAGTGGGTTTGGGTCTAGCGGAGTGGGTTTGGGTGTAGCCGTGTGGGTTTGGGTCTAGCGAGTGGGTTTGGGTCTAGCCGACTGGGTTTGGGTCTAGCTGAGTGGGTTTGGGTCTAGCCGAGTGGGTTTGGGTGTAGCCGAGTGGGTTTGGGTCTAGCCGAGTGGGTTTGGGTCTAGCGGAGTGGGTTTGGTTGTAGCCGAGTGGGTTTGGGTCTAGCGGTGTGGGTTTGGGTGTAGCCGAGTGGGTTTGGGTCTAGCCGAGTGGGTTTGGGTCTAGCCGACTGGGTTTGGGTCTAGCCGAGTGGGTTTGGGTCTAGCCGAGTGGGTTTGGGTCTAGCCGAGTGGGTTTACGTCTAGCCGAGTGGGTTTTGGTCTAGCGGAGTGGGTTTGGGTGTAGCCGAGTGGGTTTGGGTCTGGCCGAGTGGGTTTGGGTCTAGCCGAGTGGGTTTGGGTCTAGCCGAGTGGGTTTGGGTCTAGCCAAGTGGGTTTGGGTCGAGCGGAGTGGGTTTAGGTCTAGCGCAGTGGGTTTGGGTCTAGCGGAGCGCGTTTGGTTCTAGCCGAGTGGGTTTGGGTCTAGCCGAGTGGGTTGGTGTCTAGCGGAGTGGGTTTGGGTCTAGCGGAGTGGGATTGGGTCTAGCCGAGTGGGTTTGGGTCTAGCCGAGTGGGTTTGGGACTAGCCGAGTGGGTTTGGGTCTAGCCGAGTGGGTTTGGGTCTAGCTGAATGTGTTTGGGTCTAGCCGAGTGGGTTTGGGTCTAGCCGAGTGGGTTTGGGTCTAGCCGAAAGGGTTTGGGTCTAGCCGAGTGGGTTTGGGTCTAGCCGAGTGGGTTTGGGTCCAGCCGAGTGGGTGTGGGTTAAGCCGAGTGGGTTTGGGCCTAGCCGAGTGGGTTTGGGACTGCCGGAGTGGGTTTGGGTGTAGCGGAATGGGTTTGGGTGTAGCTGAGTGGGTTTGGGTGTAGCTGAGTGGGTTTGGGTGTAGCTGAGTGGGTTTCGGACCAGCCGAGTGGGTTTGGGTCCAGCCGAGTTTGTTTGGGCCTAGCCGAATGGGTTTGGGTCTACCCGAGTGGGTTTGGGTCTGGCCGAGTGGGTTTGCTTCTAGCCGAATGGGTTTGGGTCTAGCCGAGTGGGTTTGGGTGCAGCCGAGTGGGTTTGGGTCTAGCGGAGTGGGTTTGGGTGTAGCCGAGTGCGTTTGGGTCTAGCCGAGTGGGTTTGGGTCTAGCCGAGTTGGTTTGGGTCTAGCCGAGTGGGTTTGCGTCTGGCCGATTGGGTTTGGGTCTATCCATGTGGGTTTGGGTCTAGCCGAGTGGGTTAGGGTCTAGCGGATTGGGTTTGGGTGTAGCTGCGTGGGTTTGGGTGTAGCCGAGTGGGTTTGGGTCTAGCCGAGTGGGTTTGGGTCAAGCGGAGTTGGTATGGGTCTAGCGGAGTGGGTTTGGGTCTAGCGGAGTGGGTTTGGGTCTAGCCAAGTGGGTTTTGGTCTAGCCGAGTGGGTTTGGGTCTATCCGAGTGGGTTTGCGTCTAGCCGAGTGGGTTTGCGTCTAGCCGAGTGGGTTTGGGTCTAGCCGAGTGGGTTTGGGTCTATCCATGTGGGTTTGGGTCTAGCCGAGTGGGTTAGGGTCTAGCGGAGTGGGTTTGGGTGTAGCCGCGTGGGTTTGGGTGTAGCCGAGTGTGTTTGGGTCTAGCCGAGTGGGTTTGGGTCTAGCCGAGTGGGTTTGGGTCTAGCCGAGTGGGTTTGCGTCTAGCGGAGTGGGTTTGGGTGTAGCCGAGTGGGTTTGGGTCTGGCCGAGTGGGTTTGGGTCGAGCCGAGTGGGTTTGGGTCTAGCGGAGTGGGTTTGGTTGTAGCCGAGTGGGTTTGGGTCTAGCGGAGTGGGTTTGGGTGTAGCCGAGTGGGTTTGGGTCTAGCGGAGTGGGTTTGGGTCTAGCCGACTGGGTTTGGGTCTGGACGAGTGGGTTTGGGTCTAGCCGATTGGGTTTGGGTCAAGTCGAGTGGGTTTGGGTCTAGCCGAGTGGGTTTGGGTCTAGCCTAGTGGGTTTGGGTCTAGCCAAGTGGGTTTCGGTCCAGCGGAGTGGGTTTCGGTCTAGCGCAGTGGGTTTGGGTCTAGCTGAGTGGGTTTGGGTCCAACCGAGTGGGTTTGTGTCTAGCGGAGTGGGTTTGGGACTAGCGGAGTGGGATTGGGTCTAGCGGAGTGGGTTTGGGTGTAGCCGAGTGGGTTTGGGTCAAGCGGAGTTGGTATGGGTCTATCGGAGTGGGTTTGGGTCTAGCGGAGTGGGTTTGGGTCTAGCCAAGTGGGTTTTGGTCTAGCCGAGTGGGTTTGGGTCTATCCGAGTGGGTTTGCGTCTAGCCGAGTGGGTTTGCGTCTAGCCGAGTGGGTTTGGGTCTAGCCGAGTGGGTTTGGGTCTATCCATGTGGGTTTGGGTCTAGCCGAGTGGGTTAGGGTCTAGCGGAGTGGGTTTGGGTGTAGCCGCGTGGGTTTGGGTGTAGCCGAGTGGGTTTGGGTCTAGCCGAGTGGGTTTGGGTCTAGCCGAGTGGGTTTGGGTCTAGCCGAGTGGGTTTGCGTCTAGCGGAGTGGGTTTGGGTGTAGCCGAGTGGGTTTGGGTCTAGCCGAGTGGATTTGGGTCTAGCCGAGTGGGTTTGGGTCTACCGAGTGGGTTTGGGTCTAGCCGAGTGGGTTTGGGTGTAGCCGAGTTAGTTTGGGTGTAGCCGAGTGGGTTTGGGTGTAGCCGAGCAGGTTTGGGGCTAGCCGAGTGGGTTTGGGTCTAGCCGAGTGGGTTTGGGTCTAGCCGAGTGGGTTTGGGTCAAGCGGAGTTGGTATGGGTCTGGCGGAGTGGGTTTAGGTCTAGCGGAGGGGTTTGGGTCTAGCCAAGTGGGTTTTGGTCTAGCCGAGTGGGTTTGGGTCTATCCGAGTGGGTTTGCGTCTAGCCGAGTGGGTTTGCGTCTAGCCGAGTGGGTTTGGGTCTAGCCGAGTGGGTTTGGGTCTATCCATGTGGGTTTGGGTCTAGCCGAGTGGGTTAGGGTCTAGCGGAGTGGGTTTGGGTGTAGCCGCGTGGGTTTGGGTATAGCCGAGTGGGTTTGGGTCTAGCCGAGTGGGTTTGGGTCTAGCCGAGTGGGTTTGGGTCTAGCCGAGTGGGTTTGCGTCTAGCGGAGTGGGTTTGGGTGTAGCCGAGTGGGTTTGGGTCTAGCCGAGTGGGTTTGGGTCTAGCCGAGTGGGTTTGGGTCTAGCGGAGTGGGTTTGGTTGTAGCCGAGTGGGTTTGGGTCTAGCGGAGTGGGTTTGGGTCTAGCCGACTGGGTTTGGGTCTGGACGAGTGGGTTTGGGTCTAGCCGAGTGGGTTTGGGTCTAGTCGAGTGGGTTTGGGTGTAGCCGAGTGGGTTTGGGTCTAGCCTAGTGGGCTTGGGTCTAGCCAAGTGGGTTTCGGTCCAGCGGAGTGGGTTTGGGTCTAGCGCAGTGGGTTTGGGTCTAGCTGAGTGGGTTTGGGTCTAACCGAGTGGGTTTGTGTCTAGCGGAGTGGGTTTGGGACTAGCGGAGTGGGATTGGGTCTAGCCGAGTGGGTTTGGGTCTAGCCGAGTGGGTTTGCGACTAGCCGAGTGTGTTTGCGTCTAGCCGAGTGGGTTTGGGTCTGGCCGAGTGGGTTTGGGTCTAGCCGAGTGGGTTTGGGTCTAGCCGATTGGGTTTGGGTATATCCATGTGGGTTTGGGTCTAGCCGAGTGGGTTAGGGTCTACCGGAGTGGGTTTGGGTGTAACCGCGTGGGTTTGGGTGTATCCGAGTGGGTTTGGGTCTAGCCGAGTGGGTTTGGGTCTAGCCGAGTGGGTTTGGGTCTAGCCGAGTGGGTTTGGGTCTAGCGGAGTGGGTTTGGGTGTAGCCATGTGGGTTTGGGTCTAGCCGAGTGGGTTTGGGTCTAGCCGACTGGGTTTGGGTCTAGCTGAGTGGGTTTGGGTCTAGCCGAGTGGGTTTGGGTGTAGCCGAGTGGGTTTGGGTGTAGCCGAGTGGGTTTGGGTCTAGCCGAGTGGGTTTGGGTCTAGCCGAGTGGGTTTGGTTGTAGCCGAGTGGGTTTGGGTCTGGCGGTGTGGGTTTGGGTGTAGCCGAGTGGGTTTGGGTCTAGCCGAGTGGGTTTGGGTCTAGCCGACTGGGTTTGGGTCTAGCCGAGTGGGTTTGTGTCTAGCCGAGTGGGTTTGGGTCTAGCCGAGTGGGTTTAAGTCTAGCCGAGTGGGTTTTGGTCTAGCGGAGTGGGTTTGGGTGTAGCCGAGTGGGTTTGGGTGTAGCCGAGTGGGTTTGGGTCTGGCCGAGTGGGTTTGGGTCTAGCTGAGTGGGTTTGGTTCTAGCCGAGTGGGTTTGGGTCTAGCCAAGTGGGTTTGGGTCGAGCGGAGTGGGTTTAGGTCTAGCGCAGTGGGTTTGGGTCTAGCGGAGCGCGTTTGGTTCTAGCCGAGTGGGTTTGGGTGTAGCCGAGTGGGTTGGTGTCTAGCGGAGTGGGTTTGGGTCTAGCGGAGTGGGATTGGGTCTAGCCGAGTGGGTTTGGGTCTAGCCGAGTGGGTTTGGGACTAGCCGAGTGGGTTTGGGTCTAGCCGAGTGGGTTTGGGTCTAGCTGAATGTGTTTGGGTCTAGCCGAGTGGGTTTGGGTCTAGCCGAGTGGGTTTGGGTCTAGCCGAGTGGGTTTGGGTCTAGCCGAGTGGGTTTGGGTCCAGCCGAGTGGGTGTGGGTTAAGCCGAGTGGGTTTGGGCCTAGCCGAGTGGGTTTGGGACTGCCGGAGTGGGTTTGGGTGTAGCGGAATGGGTTTGGGTGTAGCTGAGTGGGTTTGGGTGTAGCTGAGTGGGTTTGGGTGTAGCTGAGTGGGTTTGGGACCAGCCGAGTGGGTTTGGGTCCAGCCGAGTTTGTTTGGGCCTAGCCGAATGGGTTTGGGTCTACCCGAGTGGGTTTGGGTCTGGCCGAGTGGGTTTGCTTCTAGCCGAATGGGTTTGGGTCTAGCCGAGTGGGTTTGGGTGCAGCCGAGTGGGTTTGGGTCTAGCGGAGTTGGTATGGGTCTAGCGGAGTGGGTTTGGGTCTATCCGAGTGGGTTTGCGTCTAGCCGAGTGGGTTTGCGTCTAGCCGAGTGGGTTTGGGTCTAGCCGAGTGGGTTTGGGTCTATCCATGTGGGTTTGGGTCTAGCCGAGTGGGTTAGGGTCTAGCGGAGTGGGTTTGGGTGTAGCCGCGTGGGTTTGGGTGTAGCCGAGTGGGTTTGGGTCTAGCCGAGTGGGTTTGGGTCTAGCCGAGTGGGTTTGGGTCTAGCCGAGTGGGTTTGCGTCTAGCGGAGTGGGTTTGGGTGTAGCCGAGTGGGTTTGGGTCTGGCCGAGTGGGTTTGGGTCGATCCGAGTGGGTTTGGGTCTAGCGGAGTGGGTTTGGTTGTAGCCGAGTGGGTTTGGGTCTAGCGGAGTGGGTTTGGGTGTAGCCGAGTGGGTTTGGGTCTAGCGGAGTGGGTTTGGGTCTAGCCGACTGGGTTTGGGTCTGGACGAGTGGGTTTGGGTCTAGCCGATTGGGTTTGGGTCAAGTCGAGTGGGTTTGGGTCTGGCCGAGTGGGTTTGGGTCTAGCCTAGTGGGTTTGGGTCTAGCCAAGTGGGTTTCGGTCCAGCGGAGTGGGTTTGGGTCTAGCGCAGTGGGTTTGGGTCTAGCTGAGTGGGTTTGGGTCCAACCGAGTGGGTTTGTGTCTAGCGGAGTGGGTTTGGGACTAGCAGAGTGGGATTGGGTCTAGCCGAGTGGGTTTGGGTGTAGCCGAGTGGGTTTGGGTCAAGCGGAGTTGGTATGGGTCTATCGGAGTGGGTTTGGGTCTAGCGGAGTGGGTTTGGGTCTAGCCAAGTGGGTTTTGGTCTAGCCGAGTGGGTTTGGGTCTATCCGAGTGGGTTTGCGTCTAGCCGAGTGGGTTTGCGTCTAGCCGAGTGGGTTTGGGTCTAGCCGAGTGGGTTTGGGTCTATCCATGTGGGTTTGGGTCTAGCCGAGTGGGTTAGGGTCTAGCGGAGTGGGTTTGGGTGTAGCCGCGTGGGTTTGGGTGTAGCCGAGTGGGTTTGGGTCTAGCCGAGTGGGTTTGGGTCTAGCCGAGTGGGTTTGGGTCTAGCCGAGTGGGTTTGCGTCTAGCGGAGTGGGTTTGGGTGTAGCCGAGTGGGTTTGAGTCTAGCCGAGTGGATTTGGGTCTAGCCGAGTGGGTTTGGGTCTAGCGGAGTGGGTTTGGTTGTAGCCGAGTGGGTTTGGGTCTAGCGGAGTGGGTTTGGGTGTAGCCGAGTGGGTTTGGGTCTAGCGGAGTGGGTTTGGGTCTGGCCGACTGGGTTTGGGTGTAGCCGAGTGGGTTTGGGTATAGCTGACTGGGTTTGGGTGTAGCCGAGTGGGTTTGGGTCCAGCCGAGTGGGTTTGGGTCTGGCCGAGTGGCTTTGGGTCTAGCTGAGTGGGTTTGGGTCTAGTCGAGTTGGTTTCGGTCTAGCCGAGTGGGTTTGGGTCTAGCCGAGTGGGTTTGGGTCTACCGAGTGGGTTTGGGTCTAGCCGAGTGGGTTTGGGTCTAGCCGAGTTAGTTTGGGTGTAGCCGAGTGGGTTTGGGTGTAGCCGAGCAGGTTTGGGTCTAGCCGAGTGGGTTTGGGTCTAGCCGAGTGGGTTTGGGTCTAGCCGAGTGGGTTTGGGTCAAGCGGAGTTGGTATGGGTCTGGCGGAGTGGGTTTGGGTCTAGCGGAGTGGGTTTGGGTCTAGCCAAGTGGGTTTTGGTCTAGCCGAGTGGGTTTGGGTCTATCCGAGTGGGTTTGCGTCTAGCCGAGTGGGTTTGCGTCTAGCTGAGTGGGTTTGGGTCTAGCCGAGTGGGTTTGGGTCTATCCATGTGGGTTTGGGTCTAGCCGAGTGGGTTAGGGTCTAGCGGAGTGGGTTTGGGTGTAGCCGCGTGGGTTTGGGTGTAGCCGAGTGGGTTTGGGTCTAGCCGAGTGGGTTTGGGTCTAGCCGAGTGGGTTTGGGTCTAGCCGAGTGGGTTTGCATCTAGCGGAGTGGGTTTGGGTGTAGCCGAGTGGGTTTGGGTCTAGCCGAGTGGGTTTGGGTCTAGCCGAGTGGGTTTGGGTCTAGCGGAGTGGATTTGGTTGTAGCCGAGTGGGTTTGGGTCTAGCGGAGTGGGTTTGGGTCTAGCCGACTGGGTTTGGGTCTGGACGAGTGGGTTTGGGTCTAGCCGACTGGGTTTGGGTCTAGTCGAGTGGGTTTGGGTCTAGCCGAGTGGGTTTGGGTCTAGCCTAGTGGGTTTGGGTCAAGCCAAGTGGGTTTCGGTCCAGCGGAGTGGGTTTGGTTCTAGCGCAGTGGGTTTGGGTCTAGCTGAGTGGGTTTGGGTCTAACCGAGCGGGTTTGTGTCTAGCGGAGTGGGTTTGGGACTAGCGGAGTGGGATTGGGTCCAGCCGAGTGGGTTTGGGTCTAGCCGAGTGGGTTTGCGACTAGCCGAGTGTGTTTGCGTCTAGCCGAGTGGGTTTGGGTCTAGCCGAGTGGGTTTGGGTCTAGCCGAGTGGGTTTGGGTCTAGCCGATTGGGTTTGGGTATATCCATGTGGGTTTGGGTCTAGCCGAGTGGGTTAGGGTCTACCGGAGTGGGTTTGGGTGTAACCGCGTGGGTTTGGGTGTATCCGAGTGGGTTTGGGTCTAGCCGAGTGGGTTTGGGTCTCGCCAAGTGGGTTTGGGTCTAGCCGAGTGGGTTTGGGTCTAGCGGAGTGGGTTTGGGTGTAGCCGTGTGGGTTTGGGTCTAGCCGAGTGGGTTTGGGTCTAGCCGACTGGGTTTGGGTCTAGCTGAGTGGGTTTGGGTCTAGCCGAGTGGGTTTGGGTGTAGCCGAGTGGGTTTGGGTCTAGCCGAGTGGGTTTGGGTCTAGCGGAGTGGGTTTGGTTGTAGCCGAGTGGGTTTGGGTCTAGCGGTGTGGGTTTGGGTGTAGCCGAGTGGGTTTGGGTCTAGCCGAGTGGGTTTGGGTCTAGCCGACTGGGTTTGGGTCTAGCCGAGTGGGTTTGGGTCTAGCCGAGTGGGTTTGGGTCTAGCCGAGTGGGTTTACGTCTAGCCGAGTGGGTTTTGGTCTAGCGGAGTGGGTTTGGGTGTAGCCGAGTGGGTTTGGGGGTAGCCGAGTGGGTTTGGGTCTGGCCGAGTGGGTTTGGGTCTAGCCGAGTGGGTTTGGGTCTAGCCGAGTGGGTTTGGGTCTAGCCAAGTGGGTTTGGGTCGAGCGGAGTGGGTTTAGGTCTAGCGCAGTGGGTTTGGGTCTAGCGGAGCGCGTTTGGTTCTAGCCGAGTGGGTTTGGGTCTAGCCGAGTGGGTTGGTGCCTAGCGGAGTGGGTTTGGGTCTAGCGGAGTGGGATTGGGTCTAGCCGAGTGGGTTTGGGTCTAGCCGAGTGGGTTTGGGTCTAGCCGAGTGGGTTTGGGTCTAGCTGAATGTGTTTGGGTCTAGCCGAGTGGGTTTGGGTCTAGCCGAGTGGGTTTGGGTCTAGCCGAAAGGGTTTGGGTCTAGCCGAGTGGGTTTGGGTCTAGCCGAGTGGGTTTGGGTCCAGCCGAGTGGGTGTGGGTTAAGCCGAGTGGGTTTGGGCCTAGCCGTGTGGGTTTGGGACTGCCGGAGTGGGTTTGGGTGTAGCGGAATGGGTTTGGGTGTAGCTGAGTGGGTTTGGGTGTAGCTGAGTGGGTTTGGGTGTAGCTGAGTGGGTTTGGGACCAGCCGAGTGGGTTTGGGTCCAGCCGAGTTTGTTTGGGCCTAGCCGAATGGGTTTGGGTCTACCCGAGTAGGTTTGGGTCTGGCCGAGTGGGTTTGCTTCTAGCCGAATGGGTTTGGGTCTAGCCGAGTGGGTTTGGGTGCAGCCGAGTGGGTTTGGGTCTAGCGGAGTGGGTTTGGGTGTAGCCGAGTGGGTTTGGGTCTAGCCGAGTGGGTTTGGGTCTAGCCGAGCTGGTTTGGGTCTAGCCGAGTGGGTTTGGGTCTAGCGGAGTGGGTTTGGGTGTAGCCGAGTGGGTTTGCGTCTGGCCGATTGGGTTTCTGTCTATCCATGTGGGTTTGGGTCTAGCCGAGTGGGTTAGGGTCTAGCGGAGTGGGTTTGGGTGTAGCCGCGTGGGTTTGGGTGTAGCCGAGTGGGTTTGGGTCTAGCCGAGTGGGTTTGGGTCAAGCGGAGTTGGTATGGGTCTAGCGGAGTGGGTTTGGGTCTAGCGGAGTGGGTTTGGGTCTAGCCAAGTGGGTTTTGGTCTAGCCGAGTGGGTTTGGGTCTATCCAAGTGGGTTTGCGTCTAGCCGAGTGGGTTTGCGTCTAGCCGAGTGGGTTTGGGTCTAGCCGAGTGGGTTTGGGTCTATCCATGTGGGTTTGGGTCTAGCCGAGTGGGTTAGGGTCTAGCGGAGTGGGTTTGGGTGTAGCCGCGTGGGTTTGGGTGTAGCCGAGTGGGTTTGGGTCTAGCCGAGTGGGTTTGGGTCTAGCCGAGTGGGTTTGGGTCTAGCCGAGTGGGTTTGCGTCTAGCGGAGTGGGTTTGGGTGTAGCCGAGTGGGTTTGGGTCTGGCCGAGTGGGTTTGGGTCGAGCCGAGTGGGTTTGGGTCTAGCGGAGTGGGTTTGGTTGTAGCCGAGTGGGTTTGGGTCTAGCGGAGTGGGTTTGGGTGTAGCCGATTGGGTTTGGGTCTAGCGGAGTGGGTTTGGGTCTAGCCGACTGGGTTTGGGTCTGGACGAGTGGGTTTGGGTCTAGCCGAGTGGGTTTGGGTCAAGTCGAGTGGGTTTGGGTCTAGCCGAGTGGGTTTGGGTCTAGCCTAGTGGGTTTGGGTCTAGCCAAGTGGGTTTCGGTCCAGCGGAGTGGGTTTGGGTCTAGCGCAGTGGGTTTGGGTCTAGCTGAGTGGGTTTGGGTCTAACCGAGTGGGTTTGTGTCTAGCGGAGTGGGTTTGGGACTAGCGGAGTGGGATTGGGTCTAGCCGAGTGGGTTTGGGTCTAGCCGAGTGGGTTTGGGTCAAGCGGAGTTGGTATGGGTCTATCGGAGTGGGTTTGGGTCTAGCGGAGTGGGTTTGGGTCTAGCCAAGTGGGTTTTGGTCTAGCCGAGTGGGTTTGGGTCTATCCGAGTGGGTTTGCGTCTAGCCGAGTGGGTTTGCATCTAGCCGAGTGGGTTTGGGTCTAGCCGAGTGGGTTTGGGTCTATCCATGTGGGTTTGGGTCTAGCCGAGTGGGTTAGGGTCTAGCGGAGTGGGTTTGGGTGTAGCCGCGTGGGTTTGGGTCTAGCGGAGTGGGTTTGGGTGTAGCCGTGTGGGTTTGGGTCTAGCCGAGTGGGTTTGGGTCTAGCCGACTGGGTTTGGGTCTAGCTGAGTGGGTTTGGGTCTAGCCGAGTGGGTTTGGGTGTAGCCGAGTGGGTTTGGGTCTAGCCGAGTGGGTTTGGGTCTAGCCGAGTGGGTTTGGTTGTAGCCGAGTGGGTTTGGGTCTAGCGGTGTGGGTTTGGGTGTAGCCGAGTGGGTTTGGGTCTAGCCGAGTGAGTTTGGGTCTAGCCGACTGGGTTTGGGTCTAGCCGAGTGGGTTTGGGTCTAGCCGAGTGGGTTTGGGTCTAGCCGAGTGGGTTTACGTCTAGCCGAGTGGGTTTTGGTCTAGCCGAGTGGGTTTGGGTGTAGCTGAGTGGGTTTGGGACCAGCCGAGTGGGTTTGGGTCTAGCCGAGTTTGTTTGGGCCTAGCCGAATGGGTTTGGGTCTACCCGAGTGGGTTTGGGTCTGGCCGAGTGGGTTTGCTTCTAGCCGAATGGGTTTGGGTCTAGCCGAGTGGGTTTGGGTGCAGCCGAGTGGGTTTGGGTCTAGCGGAGTGGGTTTGGGTGTAGCCGAGTGGGTTTGGGTCTAGCCGAGTGGGTTTGGGTCTAGCCGAGTTGGTTTGGGTCTAGCCGAGTGGGTTTGCGTCTGGCCGATTGGGTTTGGGTCTATCCATGTGGGTTTGGGTCTAGCCGAGTGGGTTAGGGTCTAGCGGAGTGGGTTTGGGTGTAGACGCGTGGGTTTGGGTGTAGCCGAGTGGGTTTGTGTCTAGCCAAGTGGGTTTGGGTCTAGCCGAGTGGGTTTGGGTCTAGCGGAGTGGGTTTGGGTGTAGCCGAGTGGGTTTGGGTCTAGCCGAGTGGGTTTGGGTCTAGCCGAGTGGGTTTGGGTGTAGCCGAGTGGGTTTGAGTCTAGCCGAGTGGGTTTGGGTCTAGCGGAGTGGGTTTGGTTGTAGCCGAGTGGGTTTGGGTCTAGCGGAGTGGGTTTGGGTGTAGCCGAGTGGGTTTGGGTCTAGCCGAGTGGGTTTGGGTCTAGCCGACTGGGATTGGGTCTAGCCGAGTGGGTTTGGGTGTAGCCGAGTGGGTTTGGGTCTGGACGAGTGGGTTTGGGTGTAGCCGAGTGGGTTTGGGTCTAGCCGAGTGGGTTTGGGTCTAGCCGAGTGGGTTTGGGACTAGCCGAGTGGGTTTGGGTCTAGCCGAGTGGGTTTGGGTCTAGCTGAATGGGTTTGGGTCTAGCCGAGTGGGTTTGGGTCTAGCCGAGTGGGTTTGGGTCTAGCCGAAAGGGTTTGGGTCTAGCCGAGTGGGTTTGGGTCTAGCCGAGTGGGTTTGGGTCTAGCCGAGTGGGTGTGTCTAGCCAAGTGGGTTTGGGTCGAGCCGAGTGGGTTTGGGTCTAGCCGAGTGGGTTTGGGTCTAGCCGAGTGGGTTTGAGTCTAGCCGAGTGGGTTTGGGTCTAGCGGAGTGGGTTTGGTTGTAGCCGAGTGGGTTTGGGTCTAGCGGAGTGGGTTTGGGTGTAGCCGAGTGGGTTTGGGTCTAGCCGAGTGGGTTTGGGTCTAGCCGACTGGGATTGGGTCTAGCCGAGTGGGTTTGGGTGTAGCCGAGTGGGTTTGGGTCTGGACGAGTGGGTTTGGGTGTAGCCGAGTGGGTTTGGGTCTAGCCGAGTGGGTTTTGGTCTAGCCGAGTAGGTTTGGGACTAGCCGAGTGGGTTTGGGTCTAGCCGAGTGGGTTTGGGTCTAGCTGAATGGGTTTGGGTCTAGCCGAGTGGGTTTGGGTCTAGCCGAGTGGGTTTGGGTCTAGCCGAAAGGGTTTGGGTCTAGTCGAGTGGGTTTGGGTCTAGCCGAGTGGGTTTGGGTCTAGCCGAGTGGGTGTGTCTAGCCAAGTGGGTTTGGGTCGAGCCGAGTGGGTTTGGGTCTAGCCGAGTGGGTTTGGGTCTAGCCGAGTGGGTTTGGGTCTAGCCGAGTGGGTTTGGGCCTAGCCGAGTGGGTTTGGGTCTAGCGGAGTGGGTTAGGGTCTAGTGGAGTGGGTTTGGGTCCAGCCGAGTGGGTTTGGGTCTAGCCGAATGGGTTTGGGTCTACCCGAGTGCGTTTGGGTCTAGACGAGTGGGTTTGGGTCTAGCCGAATGGGTTTGGGTCTAGCCGAGTGGGTTTGGGTGTAGCCGAGTGGGTTTGGGTCTAGCGGAGTGGGTTTGGGTGTAGCCGAGTGGGTTTGGGTCTAGCCGAGTGGGTTTGGGTCTAGCCGAGTGGGTTTGGGTCCAGCCGAGTGGGTTTGGGTCTAGCCGAGTGGGTTTGGGTCTAGCCGAGTGGTTTTGGGTCTAGCCGAGTGGGTTTGGGTCTAGCCGAGTGGGTTTGGGTCTAGCCGAGTGGGTTTGGGTCTAGCCGAGTGGGTTTGGGTCTAGCCGAGTTGGTTTGGGTCTAGCCGAGTGGGTTTGGGTCTAGCCGAGTGGGTTTGGGTCTAGCCGAGTGGGTTTGGGTCTAGCCGAGTGGGTTTGGGTCTGGCCGAGTTAGTTTGGGTGTTGCCAAGGGGGTTTGGGTCTAGCCGAGCAGGTTTGGGTCTAGCCGAGTGGGTTTGGGTCTAGCCGAGTTGGTTTGGGTCTAGCCGAGTGGGTTTGGGTCTAGCCGAGTGGGTTTGGGTCAAGCGGAGTTGGTATGGGTCTAGCGGAGTGGGTTTGGGTCTAGCGGAGTGGGTTTGGTTGTAGCCGAGTGGGTTTGGGTCTAGCCGAGTCGGTTTGGGTCTACCCGAGTGGGTTTGCGTCTAGCCGAGTGGGTTTGGGTCTAGCCGAGTGGGTGTGGGTCTAGCCGAGTGGGTTTGGGTCTAGCCAATTGGGTTTGGGTCTAGCCGAATGGGTTTGGGTCTATACGAGTGGGTTTGCGTCTAGCCGAGTGGGTTTGGGTCTAGTCGAGTGGGTTTGGGTCTAGCGGAGTGGGTTTGGGTGTAGCCGAGTGGGTTTGGGTCTAGCCCAGTGGGTTTGGGTCCACCAGAGTGGGTTTGCGTCTAGCCGAGTGGGTTTGGGTCTAGCCGAGTGGGTGTGGGTCTAGCCGAGTGGGTTTGGGTCTAGCCAAGTCGGTTTGGGTCTAGCCGAGTGGGTTTGGGTCTATACGAGTGGGTTTGCGTCTAGCCGAGTGGGTTTGGGTCTAGCCGAGTGGGTTTGGGTCTATCCATGTGGGTTTGGGTCTAGCCGAGTGGGTTAGGGTCTAGCGGAGTGGGTTTGGGTGTAGCCGCGTGGGTTTGGGTGTAGCCGAGTGGGTTTGGGTCTAGCCGAGTGGGTTTGGGTCGAGCCGAGTGGGTTTGGGTCTAGCCGAGTGGGTTTGGGTCTAGCGGAGTGGGTTTGGGTGTATCCGAGTGGGTTTGGGTCTAGCCGAGTGGGTTTGGGTCTAGCCGACTGGGTTTGGGTCTAGCCGAGTGGGTTTGGGTCTAGCCGAGTGGGTTTGGGTCTTGCCGAGTGGGTTTGGGTCTAGCGGAGTGGGTTTGGGTGTAGCCGAGTGGGTTTGGGTCCAGCGGAGCGGGTTTGGGTGTAGCCGAGTGGGTTTGGGTCTAGCCGAGTGGGTTTGGGTCTAGCCGAGTGGGTTTGGCTCTAGCCGAGTGGGTTTGGGTCTAGCCGAGTGGGTTTGGGTCTAGCCGAGTGGGTTTACGTTTAGCCGAGTGGGTTTGGGTCTAGCGGAGTGGGTTTGGGTGTAGCCGAGTGGGTTTGGGTCTAGCCGAGTGGGGTTGGGTGTAGCCGAGTGGGTGTGGGTCAAGCCGAGTGGGTTTGGGTCTAGCCGAGTGGGTTTGGGTCTAGCCGAGTGGGTTTGGGTCTAGCCGAGTGGGTTTGGGTCTGGCCGAGTGGTTTTGGGCCTAGCCGAGTGGGTTTGGGTCTACCGGAGTGGGTTTGGGTGTAGCGGAGTGGGTTTGGGTGAGCTGAGTGGGTTTGGGACCAGCCGAGTGGGTTTGGGTCTAGCCGAGTGGGTTTGGGTCTAGCCGAATGGGTTTGGGTCTACCCGAGTGGGTTTGGGTCTAGCCGAGTGGGTTTGCTTCTAGCCGAGTGGGTTTGGCTCTAGCCGAGTGGGTTTGGGTCTAGCCGAGTGGGTTTGGGTCTAGCCGAGTGGGTTTACGTCTAGCCGAGTGGGTTTGGGTCTAGCGGAGTGGGTTTGGGTGTAGCCGACTGGGTTTGGGTCTAGCCGAGTGGGTTTGGGTGTAGCCGAGTGGGTGTGGGTCAAGCCGAGTGGTTTTGGGCCTAGCCGAGTGGGTTTGGGTCTACCGGAGTGGGTTTGGGTGTAGCGGAGTGGGTTTGGGTGAGCTGAGTGGGTTTGGGACCAGCCCAGTGGGTTTGGGTCTAGCCGAGTGGGTTTGGGTCTAGCCGAATGGGTTTGGGTCTACCCGAGTGGGTTTGGGTCTAGCCGAGTGGGTTTGCTTCTAGCCGAATGGGTTTGGGTCTAGCCGAGTGGGTTTGGGTCTAGCGGAGTGGGTTTGGGTGTAACTGAGTGGGTTTGGGTCTAGCCGAGTGGGTTTGGGTCTAGCCGAGTGGGTTTTGGTCCAGCCGAGTGGGTTTGGGTCCAGCCGAGTGGGTTTGGGTCTAGCCGAGTTGGTTTGGGTCTAGCCGAGTGGGTTTGCGCCTAGCCGAGTGGGTTTGTGTCTAGCGGAGTGGGTTTGGGTCTAGCGGAGTGGGATTGGGTCTAGCCGAGTGTGTTTGGGTCTAGCCGAGTGGGTTTGGGACTAGCCGAGTGGGTTTGGCTCAAGCCGAGTGGGTTTGGGTCTTGCTGAATGGGTTTGGGTCTAGCCGAGTGGGTTTGGGTCTAGCCGAGTGGGTTTGGGTCTAGCGGAGTGGGTTTGGGTCTAGCCGAGTGGGTTTGGGCCTAGCCGAGTGGGTTTGGGTCTAGCCGAATGGGTTTGGGTCTACCCGAGTGCGTTTGGGTCTCGCCGAGTGGGTTTGGGTCTGGCCGAATGGGTTTGGGTCTAGCCGAGTGGGTTTGGGTGTAGCCGAGTGGGTTTGGGTCTAGCGGAGTGGGTTTGGGTGTAGCCGAGTGGGTTTGGGTCTAGCCGAGTGGGTTTGGGTCTAGCCGAGTGGGTTTGGGTCTAGCCGAGTGGGTTTGGGTCTAGCCGAGTGGGTTTGGGTCTAGCCGAGTGGGTTTGGGTCTAGCCGAGTGTGTTTGCGTCTGGCCGAGTGGGTTTTGGTCTAGCCGAGTGGGTTTGGGTCTAGCCCAGTGGGTTTGGGTCTAGCTGAGTGGGTTTGGGTCTAGCCGAGTGTGTTAGGGTCTAGCGGAGTGGGTTTGGGTGTAGCCGTGTGGGTTTGGGTGCAGCCGAGTGTGTTTGGGTCTAGCCGATTGGGTTTGGGTCTGGCCGAGTGGTTTTGGGTCTAGCTGAGTGGGTTTGGGTCTAGCGGAGTGGGTTTGGGTGTAGCCGTGTGAGTTTGGGTCTAGCCGAGTGGGTTTGGGTATAGCCGACTGGGTTTGGGTGTAGCCGAGTGGGTTTGGGTCCAGCCGAGTGGGTTTGGGTCTAGCCGAGTGGCTTTGGGTCTAGCTGAGTGGGTTTGGGTCTAGCCGAGTTGGTTTCGGTCTAGCCGAGTGGGTTTGGGTCTAGCCGAGTGGGTTTGGGTCTACCGAGTGGGTTTGGGTCTAGCCGAGTGGGTTTGGGTCTAGCCGAGTTTGTTTGGGTGTAGCCGAGTGGGTTTGGGTGTAGCCGAGCAGGTTTGGGTCTAGCCGAGTGGGTTTGTGTCTAGCCGAGTGGGTTTGGGTCTAGCCGAGTGGGTTTGGGTCAAGCGGAGTGGGTTTGGGTGTAGCCGCGTGGGTTTGGGTGTAGCCGAGTGGGTTTGGGTCTAGCCGAGTGGGTTTGGGTCTAGCCGAGTGGGTTTGGGTCTAGCCGAGTGGGTTTGCGTCTAGCGGAGTGGGTTTGGGTGTAGCCGAGTGGGTTTGGGTCTAGCCGAGTGGGTTTGGGTCTAGCCGAGTGGGTTTGGGTCTAGCGGCGTGGGTTTGGTTGTAGCCGAGTGGGTTTGGGTCTAGCGGAGTGGGTTTGGGTGAGCCGAGTGGGTTTGGGTCTAGCGGAGTGGGTTTGGGTCTAGCCGACTGGGTTTGGGTCTGGACGAGTGGGTTTGGGTCTAGCCGAGTGGGTTTGGGTCTAGTCGAGTGGGTTTGGGTCTAGCCGAGTGGGTTTGGGTCTATCCTAGTGGGTTTGGGTCTAGCCAAGTGGGTTTCGGTCCAGCGGAGTGGGTTTGGGTCTAGCGCAGTGGGTTTGGGTCTAGCTGAGTGGGTTTGGGACTTACCGAGTGGGTTTGTGTCTAGCGGAGTGGGTTTGGGACTAGCGGAGTGGGATTGGGTCTAGCCGAGTGGGTTTGGGTCTAGCCGAGTGGGTTTGCGACTAGCCGAGTGTGTTTGCGTCTAGCCGAGTGGGTTTGGGTCTGGCCGAGTGGGTTTGGGTCTAGCCGAGTGGGTTTGGGTCTAGCCGATTGGGTTTGGGAATATCCATGTGGGTTTGGGTCTAGCCGAGTAGGATAGGGTCTAGCGGAGTGGGTTTGGGTGTAACCGCGTGGGTTTGGGTGTATCCGAGTGGGTTTGGGTCTAGCCGAGTGGGTTTGGGTCTAGCCGAGCGGGTTTGGGTATAGCCGAGTGGGTTTGGGTCTAGCCGAGTGGGTTTGGGTCTAGCCGAGTGGGTTTGGGTCTAGCCGAGTGGGTTTGGGTCTGGCCGAGTGGTTTTGGGCCTAGCCGAGTGGGTTTGGGTCTACCGGAGTGGGTTTGGGTGTAGCGGAGTGGGTTTGGGTGAGCTGAGTGGGTTTGGGATCAGCCGAGTGGGTTTGGGTCTAGCCGAGTGGGTTTGGGTCTAGCCGAATGGGTTTGGGTCTAGCCGAGTGGGTTTGCTTCTAGCCGAATGGGTTTGGGTCTAGCCGAGTGGGTTTGGGTGCAGACGAGTGGGTTTGGGTCTAGCGGAGTGGGTTTGGGTGTAACTGAGTGGGTTTGGGTCTAGCCGAGTGGGTTTGGGTCTAGCCGAGTGGGTTTTGGTCCAGCCGAGTGGGTTTGGGTCCAGCCGAGTGGGTTTGGGTCTAGCCGAGTTGGTTTGGGTCTAGCCGAGTGGGTTTGCGCCTAGCCGAGTGGGTTTGGGTCTAGCCGAGTGGGTTTGGGTCTAGCCGAGTGGGTTTGGGTCTAGCCGAGTGTGTTTGCGTCTGGCCGAGTGGGTTTGGGTCTAGCCGAGTGGGTTTGGGTCTAGCCCAGTGGGTTTGGGTCTAGCTGAGTGGGTTTGGGTCTAGCCGAGTGTGTTAGGGTCTCGCGGAGTGGGTTTGGGTGTAGCCGTGTGGGTTTGGGTGCAGCCGAGTGTGTTTGGGTCTAGCCGATTGGGTTTGGGTCTGGCCGAGTGGTTTTGGGTCTAGCTGAGTGGGTTTGGGTCTAGCGGAGTGGGTTTGGGTGTAGCCGAGTGAGTTTGGGTCTAGCCGAGTGGGTTTGGGTATAGCCGACTGGGTTTGGGTGTAGCCGAGTGGGTTTGGGTCCAGCCGAGTGGGTTTGGGTCTAGCCGAGTGGCTTTGGGTCTAGCTGAGTGGGTTTGGGTCTAGCCGAGTTGGTTTCGGTCTAGCCGAGTGGGTTTGGGTCTAGCCGAGTGGGTTTGGGTCTACCGAGTGGGTTTGGGTCTAGCCGAGTGGGTTTGGGTCTAGCCGAGTTTGTTTGGGTGTAGCCGAGTGGGTTTGGGTGTAGCCGAGCAGGTTTGGGTCTAGCCGAGTGGGTTTGGGTCTAGCCGAGTGGGTTTGGGTCTAGCCGAGTGGGTTTGGGTCAAGCGGAGTGGGTTTGGGTGTAGCCGCGTGGGTTTGGGTGCAGCCGAGTGGGTTTGGGTCTAGCCGAGTGGGTTTGGGTCTAGCCGAGTGGGTTTGGGTCTAGCCGAGTGGGTTTGCGTCTAGCGGAGTGGGTTTGGGTGTAGCCGAGTGGGTTTGGGTCTAGCCGAGTGGGTTTGGGTCTAGCCGAGTGGGTTTGGGTCTAGCGGCGTGGGTTTGGTTGTAGCCGAGTGGGTTTGGGTCTAGCGGAGTGGGTTTGGGTGAGCCGAGTGGGTTTGGGTCTAGCGGAGTGGGTTTGGGTCTAGCCGACTGGGTTTGGGTCTGGACGAGTGGGTTTGGGTCTAGCCGAGTGGGTTTGGGTCTAGTCGAGTGGGTTTGGGTCTAGCCGAGTGGGTTTGGGTCTATCCTAGTGGGTTTGGGTCTAGCCAAGTGGGTTTCGGTCCAGCGGAGTGGGTTTGGGTCTAGCGCAGTGGGTTTGGGTCTAGCTGAGTGGGTTTGGGACCAACCGAGTGGGTTTGTGTCTAGCGGAGTGGGTTTGGGACTAGCGGAGTGGGATTGGGTCTAGCCGAGTGGGTTTGGGTCTAGCCGAGTGGGTTTGCGACTAGCCGAGTGTGTTTGCGTCTAGCCGAGTGGGTTTGGGTCTGGCCGAGTGGGTTTGTGTCTAGCCGAGTGGGTTTGGGTCTAGCCGATTGGGTTTGGGAATATCCATGTGGGTTTGGGTCTAGCCGAGTAGGATAGGGTCTAGCGGAGTGGGTTTGGGTGTAACCGCGTGGGTTTGGGTGTATCCGAGTGGGTTTGGGTCTAGCCGAGTGGGTTTGGGTCTAGCCGAGCGGGTTTGGGTATAGCCGAGTGGGTTTGGGTCTAGCGGATTGGGTTTGGGTGTAGCCGTGTGGGTTTGGGTCTAGCCGAGTGGGTTTGGGTCTAGCCGACTGGGTTTGGGTCTAGCTGAGTGGGTTTGGGTCTATCCGAGTGGGTTTGGGTGTAGCCGAGTGGGTTTGGGTCTAGCCGAGTGGGTTTGGGTCTAGCGGAGTGGGTTTGGTTGTAGCCGAGTGGGTTTGGGTCTAGCGGTGTGGGTTTGGGTGTAGCCGAGTGGGTTTGGGTCTAGCCGAGTGGGTTTGGGTCTAGCCGACTGGGTTTGGGTCTAGCCGAGTGGGTTTGGGTCTAGCCGAGTGGGTTTGGGTCTAGCCGAGTGGGTTTACGTCTAGCCGAGTGGGTTTTGGTCTAGCGGAGTGGGTTTGGGTGTAGCCGAGTGGGTTTGGGTGTAGCCGAGTGGGTTTGGGTCTGGACGAGTGGGTTTGGGGCTCGCCGAGTGGGTTTGGGTCTAGCCGAGTGGGTTTGGGTCTAGCCTAGTGGGTTTGGGTCGAGCGGAGTGGGTTTAGGTCTAGCGCAGTGGGTTTGGGTCTAGCGGAGTGGGTTTGGTTCTAGCCAAGTGGGTTTGGGTCTAGCCGAGTGGGTTTGTGTCTAGCGGAGTGGGTTTGGGTCTAGCGGAGTGGGATTGGGTCTAGCCGAGTGGGTTTAGGTCTAGCCGAGTGGGTTTGGGACTAGCCGAGTGGGTTTGGGTCTAGCCGAGTGGATTTGGGTCTAGCTGAATGTGTTTGGGTCTAGCCGAGTGGGTTTGGGTCTAGCCGAGTGGGTTTGGGTCTAGCCGAAAGGGTTTGGGTCTAGCCGAGTGGGTTTGGGTCTAGCCGAGTGGGTTTGGGTCCAGCCGAGTGGGTGTGGGTTAAGCCGAGTGGGTTTGGGTCTAGCCGAGTGGGTTTGGGTCTAGCCGAGTGGGTTTGGGTCTATCCGAGTGGGTTTGGGTCTAGCCGAGTGGGTTTGGGCCTAGCCGAGTGGGTTTGGGACTACCGGAGTGGGTTTGGGTGTAGCGGAATGGGTTTGGGTGTAGCTGAGTGGGTTTGGGTGTAGCTGAGTGGGTTTGGGTGTAGCTGAGTGGGTTTGGGACCAGCCGAGTGGGTTTGGGTCTAGCCGAGTTTGTTTGGGCCTAGCCGAATGGGTTTGGGTCTACCCGAGTGGGTTTGGGTCTGGCCGAGTGGGTTTGCTTCTAGCCGAATGGGTTTGGGTCTAGCCGAGTGGGTTTGGGTGCAGCCGAGTGGGTTTGGGTCTAGCGGAGTGGGTTTGGGTGTAGCCGAGTGGGTTTGGGTCTAGCCGAGTGGGTTTGGGTCTAGCCGAGTTGGTTTGGGTCTAGCCGAGTGGGTTTGCATCTAGCCGATTGGGTTTGGGTCTATCCATGTGGGTTTGGGTCTAGCCGAGTGGGTTAGGGTCTAGCGGAGTGGGTTTGGGTGTAGCCGCGTGTGTTTGGGTGTAGCCGAGTGGGTTTGGGTCTAGCCGAGTGGGTTTGGGTCTAGCCGAGTGGGTTTGGGTCTAGCCGAGTGGGTTTGGGTGTAGCCGAGTGGGTTTGGGTCTAGCCGAGTGGGTTTGGGTCTAGCCGAGTGGGTTTGCGTGTAGCCGAGTGGGTTTGAGTCTAGCCGAGTGGGTTTGGGTCTAGCGGCGTGGGTTTGGTTGTAGCCGAGTGGGTTTGGGTCTAGCGGAGTGGGTTTGGGTGTAGCCGAGTGGGTTTGGGTCTAGCCGAGTGGGTTTGGGTCTAGCCGACTGGGTTTGGGTCTAGCCGAGTGGGTTTGGGTGTAGCCGAGTGGGTTTGGGTCTGGACGAGTGGGTTTGGGTCCAGCCGAGTGGGTTTGGGTGTAGCCGAGTGGGTTTGGGTCTAGCCGAGTGGGTTTGGGTCTAGCGGAGTGGGTTTGGTTGTAGCCGAATGGGTTTGGGTCTAGCGGAGTGGGTTTGGGTGTAGCCGAGTGGGTTTGGGTCTAGCCGAGTGGGTTTGGGTCTAGCCGACTGGGTTTGGGTCCAGCCGAGTGGGTTTGGGTCTAGCCGAGTGGGTTTGGGTCTAGCCGAGTGGGTTTACGTCTAGCCAAGTGGGTTTGGGTCTAGCGGAGTGGGTTTGGGTGTAGCCGAGTGGGTTTGGGTGTAGCCGAGTGGGTTTGGGTCTGGACGATTGGGTTTGGGTCTAGCTGAGTGGGTTTGGGTCTAGCCGAGTGGGTTTGGATCTAGCTGAGTGGGTTTGGGTGTGGCCGAGTGGGTTTGGGTCTGGACGAGTGGGTTTGGGTCCAGCCGAGTGGGTTTGGGTCCAGCCGAGTGGGTTTGGGTGTAGCCGAGTGGGTTTGGATCTTGCCGAGTGGGTTTGGGTCTAGCCTAGTGGGTTTGGGTCTAGCCGAGTGGGTTTGGGTCTAACCGACTGGGTTTGGGCCTAGCCGCGTGGGTTTTGGTCTTGCGGAGTGGGTTTGAGTCTAGCGGAGTGGGTTTGGGTCTAGCCGAGTGGGTTTGGGCCTAGCCGATTGGGTTTGGGTCTAGCCGAGTGGGTTTGGGTCTAGCCGAGTGGGTTTGGGTCTAGCCGAGTGGGTTTGGGTCCAGCCGAGTGGGTTTGGGTCTAGCCGTGTGGGTTTGGGTCTAGCCGATTGGGTTTGGGTCTAGCCATTTGGGTTTGGGTCTAGCCGAGTGGGTTAGGGTCTAGCATAGTGGGTTTGGGTGTAGCCGCGTGGGTTTGGGTGTAGCTGAGTGGGTTTGGGTCTAGCCGAGTGGGTTTGGGTGTAGCCGAGTGGGTTTGGGCCTAGCCGAGTGGGTTTGGGTCTGGCGGAGTGGGTTTGGGTGTAGCCGAGTGGGTTTGGGTGTAGCCGAGTGGGTTTGGGTCTGGACGAGTGGGTTTGGGTCTAGCTGAGTGGGTTTGGGTGTAGCCGAGTGGGTTTGGGTCTAGCCGAGTGGGTTTGGGTCTAGCGGAGTGGGTTTAGGTGTAGCCGAGTGGGTTTGGGTCTAGCCGAGTGGGTTTGGGTCTAGCCGACTGGGTTTGGGTCCAGCCGAGTGGGTTTGGGTCTAGCCGAGTGGGTTTGGGTCTAGCCGAGTGGGTTTACGTCTAGCCGAGTGGGTTTGGGTCTAGCGGAGTGGGTTTGGGTGTAGCCGAGTGGGTTTGGGTGTAGCCGAGTGGGTTTGGGTCTGGACGATTGGGTTTGGGTCTAGCCGAGTGGGTTTGGGTCTAGCCGAGTGGGTTTGGATCTAGCTGAGTGGGTTTGGGTGTGGCCGAGTGGGTTTGGGTCTGGACGAGTGGGTTTGGGTCCAGCCGAGTGGGTTTGGGTGTAGCCGAGTGGGTTTGGATCTTGCCGAGTGGGTTTGGGTCTAGCCTAGTGGGTTTGGGTCTAGCCGAGTGGGTTTGGGTCTAGCCGACTGGGTTTGGGCCTAGCCGCGTGGGTTTGGGTCTTGCGGAGTGGGTTTGGGTCTAGCGGAGTGGGTTTGGGTCTAGCCGAGTGGGTTTGGGCCTAGCCGATTGGGTTTGGGTCTAGCCGAGTGGGTTTGGGTCTAGCCGAGTGGGTTTGGGTCTAGCCGAGTGGGTTTGGGTCCAGCCGAGTGGGTTTGGGTCTAGCTGTGTGGGTTTGGGTCTAGCCGATTGGGTTTGGGTCTAGCCATTTGGGTTTGGGTCTAGCCGAGTGGGTTAGGGTCTAGCAGAGTGGGTTTGGGTGTAGCCGCGTGGGTTTGGGTGTAGCCGAGTGGGTTTCGGTCTAGCCGAGTGGGTTTGGGTGTAGCCGAGTGGGTTTGGGCCTAGCCGAGTGGGTTTGGGTCTGGCGGAGTGGGTTTGGGTGTAGCCGAGTGGGTTTGGGTCTAGCCGAGTGGGTTGGGGTCTAGCCGACTGGGTTTAGGATTAGCCGAGTGGGTTTGGGTCTAGCCGAGTGGGTTTGGGTCTAGCCGAGTGGGTTTACGTCTAGCCGCATGGGTTTGGGTCTAGCGGAGTGGGTATCGGTGTAGCCGAGTGGGTTTGGGTCTAGCCGAGTGGGTTTGGGTCTAGCCGGGTGTGTTTGGATCTAGCCTAGTGGGTTTGGGTCTAGCCAAGTGGGTTTGGGTCTAGCGGAGTGGGTTTGTGTCTAGCGGTGTGGGTTTGGGTCTAGCGGAGTGGGTTTGGGTCTAGCCGAGCGGGTTTGGTTCTAACCGAGTGGGTTTGTGTCTAGCGGAGTGGGTTTGGGTCTAGCGGAGTGGGATTGGGTCTGGCCGAGTGGGTTTGGGTCTAGCCGAGTGGGTTTGGGACTAGCCGAGTGGGTTTGGGTCTAGCCGAGTGGGTTTGGGTCTAGCTAAATGGGTTTGGGTCTAGCCAAGTGGGTTTGGGTCTAGCCGAGTGGGTTTGGGTCTAGCCGAAAGGGTTTGGGTCTAGCCGAGTGGGTTTGGGTCTAGCCGAGTGGGTTTGGGTCTAGCCGAGTGGGTGTGTCTAGCCAAGTGGGTTTGGGTCGAGCCGAGTGGGTTTGGGTCTAGCCGAGTGGGTTTGGGTCTAGCCGAGTGGGTTTGGGTCTAGCCGAGTGGGTTGGGGTCTAGCCGAGTGGGTTGGGGTCTAGCCGACTGGGTTTAGGATTAGCCGAGTGGGTTTGGGTCTAGCCGAGTGGGTTTGGGTCTAGCCGAGTGGGTTTACGTCTAGCCGCATGGGTTTGGGTCTAGCGGAGTGGGTATCAGTGTAGCCGAGTGGGTTTGGGTCTAGCCGAGTGGGTTTGGGTCTAGCCGGGTGTGTTTGGATCTAGCCTAGTGGGTTTGGGTCTAGCCAAGTGGGTTTGGGTCTAGCGGAGTGGGTTTGTGTCTAGCGGTGTGGGTTTGGGTCTAGCGGAGTGGGTTTGGGTCTAGCCGAGCGGGTTTGGTTCTAACCGAGTGGGTTTGTGTCTAGCGGAGTGGGTTTGGGTCTAGCGGAGTGGGATTGGGTCTGGCCGAGTGGGTTTGGGTCTAGCCGAGTGGATTTGGGACTAGCCGAGTGGGTTTGGGTCTAGCCGAGTGGGTTTGGGTCTAGCTAAATGGGTTTGGGTCTAGCCAAGTGGGTTTGGGTCTAGCCGAGTGGGTTTGGGTCTAGCCGAAAGGGTTTGGGTCTAGCCAAGTGGGTTTGGGTCTAGCCGAGTGGGTTTGGGTCTAGCCGAGTGGGTGTGTCTAGCCAAGTGGGTTTGGGTCGAGCCGAGTGGGTTTGGGTCTAGCCGAGTGGGTTTGGGTCTAGCCGAGTGGGTTTGGGTCTAGCCGAGTGGGTTTGGGCCTAGCCGAGTGGGTTTGGGTCTAGCGGAGTGGGTTAGGGTCTAGTGGAGTGGGTTTGGGTCCAGCCGAGTGGGTTTGGGTCTAGCCGAATGGGTTTGGGTCTACCCGAGTGCGTTTGGGTCTAGCCGAGTGGGTTTGGGTCTAGCCGAGTGGGTTTGGGTCAAGCGGAGTTGGTATGGGTCTAGCGGAGTGGGTTTGTGTCTAGCGGAGTGGGTTTGGGTCTAGCCAAGTGGGTTTTGTCTAGCCGAGTGGGTTTGGGTCTATCCGAGTGGGTTTGCGTCTAGCCGAGTGGGTTTGCGTCTAGCCGAGTGGGTTTGGGTCTAGCCGAGTGGGTTTGGGTCTATCCATGTGGGTTTGGGTCTAGCCGAGTGGGTTAGTGTCTAGCGGAGTGGGTTTGGGTGTAGCCGCGTGGGTTTGGGTGTAGCCGAGTGGGTTTGGGTCTAGCCGAGTGGGTTTGGGTCTAGCCGAGTGGGTTTGGGTCTAGCCGAGTGGGTTTTCGTCTAGCGGAGTGGGTTTGGGTGTAGCCGAGTGGGTTTTGGTCCAGCCGAGTGGGTTTGGGTCGAGCCGAGTGGGTTTGGGTCTAGCGGAGTGGGTTTGGTTGTAGCCGAGTGGGTTTGGGTCTAGCGGAGTGGGTTTGGGTGTAGCCGAGTGGGTTTGGGTCTAGCGGAGTGGGTTTGGGTCTAGCCGACTGGGTTTGGGTCTGGACGAGTGGGTTTGGGTCTAGCCGAGTGGGTTTGGGTCTAGTCGAGTGGGTTTGGGTCTAGCCGAGTGGGTTTGGGTCTAGCCTAGTGGGTTTGGGTCTAACCAAGTGGGTTTCGGTCCAGCGGAGTGGGTTTGGGTCTAGCGCAGTGGGTTTGGGTCTAGCTGAGTGGGTTTGGGTCTAACCGAGTGGGATTGGGTCTAGCCGATTGGGTTTGGGTATATCCATGTGGGTTTGGGTCTAGCCGAGTGGGTTTGGGTCTAGCGGAGTGGGTTTGGGTGTATCCGAGTGGGTTTGGGTCTGGCCGAGTGGGTTTGGGTCTAGCCGAGTGGGTTTGGGTCTAGCCGAGTGGGTTTGGGTCTAGCGGAGTGGGTTTGGGTGTAGCCGTGTGGGTTTGGGTCTAGCCGAGTGGGTTTGGGTCTAGCTGACTGGGTTTGGGTCTAGCTGAGTGGGTTTGGGTCTAGCCGAGTGGGTTTGGGTGTAGCCGAGTGAGTTTGGGTCTAGCCGAGTGGGTTTGGGTCTAGCGGAGTGGGTTTGGTTGTAGCCGAGTGGGTTTGGGTCTAGCGGTGTGGGTTTCGGTGTAGCCAAGTGGGTTTGGGTCTAGCCGAGTGGGTTTGGGTCTAGCCGAGTGGGTGTGTCTAGCCAAGTGGGTTTGGGTCGAGCCGAGTGGGTTTGGGTCTAGCCGAGTGGGTGTGTCTAGCCAAGTGGGTTTGGGTCGAGCCGAGTGGGTTTGGGTCTAGCCGAGTGGGTTTGGGTCTAGCCGAGTGGGTTTGGGTCTAGCCGAGTGGGTTTGGGTCAAGCGGAGTTGGTATGGGTCTAGCGGAGTGGGTTTGGGTCTAGCGGAGTGGGTTTGGGTCTAGCCAAGTGGGTTTTGGTCTAGCCGAGTGGGTTTGGGTCTATCCGAGTGGGTTTGCGTCTAGCCGAGTGGGTTTGCGTCTAGCCGAGTGGGTTTGGGTCTAGCCGAGTGGGTTTGGGTCTATCCATGTGGGTTTGGGTCTAGCCGAGTGGGTTAGTGACTAGCGGAGTGGGTTTGGGTGTAGCCGCGTGGGTTTGTGTGTAGCCGAGTGGGTTTGGGTCTAGCCGAGAGGGTTTGGGTCTAGCCGAGTGGGTTTGGATCTAGCCGAGTGGGTTTTCGTCTAGCGGAGTGGGTTGGGGTGTAGCCGAGTGGGTTTGGGTCCAGCCGAGTGGGTTTGGGTCGAGCCGAGTGGGTTTGGGTCTAGCGGAGTGGGTTTGGTTGTAGCCGAGTGGGTTTGGGTCTAGCGGAGTGGGTTTGGGTGTAGCCGAGTGGGTTTGGGTCTAGCGGAGTGGGTTTGGGTCTAGCCGACTGGGTTTGGGTCTGGACGAGTGGTTTGGGTCTAGCCGAGTGGGTTTGGGTCTAGTCGAGTGGGTTTGGGTCTAGCCGAGTGGGTTTGGGTCTAGCCTAGTGGGTTTGGGTCTAGCCAAGTGGGTTTCGGTCCAGCGGAGTGGGTTTGGGTCTAGCACAGTGGGTTTGGGTCTAGCTGAGTGGGTTTGGGTCTAACCGAGTGGGTTTGTGTCTAGCGGAGTGGGTTTGGGACTAGCGGAGTGGGATTGGGTCTAGCCGATTGGGTTTGGGTATATCCATGTGGGTTTGGGTCTAGCCGAGTGGGTTTGGGTCTAGCGGAGTGGGTTTGGGTGTATCCGAGTGGGTTTGGGTCTAGCCGAGTGGGTTTGGGTCTAGCCGAGTGGGTTTGGGTCTAGCCGAGTGGGTTTGGGTCTAGCGGAGTGGGTTTGGGTGTAGCCGTGTGGGTTTGGGTCTAGCCGAGTGGGTTTGGGTCTAGCTGACTGGGTTTGGGTCTAGCTGAGTGGGTTTGGGTCTAGCCGAGTGGGTTTGGGTGTAGCCGAGTGGGTTTGGGTCTAGCCGAGTGGGTTTGGGTCTAGCGGAGTGGGTTTGGTTGTAGCCGAGTGGGTTTGGGTCTAGCGGTGTGGGTTTGGGTGTAGCCGAGTGGGTTTGGTTCTAGCCGAGTGGGTTTGGGTCTAGCCGACTGGGTTTGGGTCTAGCGGAGTGGGTTTGTGTCTAGCGGTGTGGGTTTGGGTCTAGCGGAGTGGGTTTGGGTCTAGCCGAGCGGGTTTGGTTCTAACCGAGTGGGTTTGTGTCTAGCGGAGTGGGTTTGGGTCTAGCGGAGTGGGATTGGGTCTGGCCGAGTGGGTTTGGGTCTAGCCGAGTGGGTTTGGGACTAGCCGAGTGGGTTTGGGTCTAGCCGAGTGGGTTTGGGTCTAGCTAAATGGGTTTGGGTCTAGCCAAGTGGGTTTGGGTCTAGCCGAGTGGGTTTGGGTCTAGCCGAAAGGGTTTGGGTCTAGCCGAGTGGGTTTGGGTCTAGCCGAGTGGGTTTGGGTCTAGCCGAGTGGGTGTGTCTAGCCAAGTGGGTTTGGGTCGAGCCGAGTGGGTTTGGGTCTAGCCGAGTGGGTTTGGGTCTAGCCGAGTGGGTTTGGGTCTAGCCGAGTGGGTTTGGGTCTAGCCGAGTGGGTTGGGGTCTAGCCGACTGGGTTTAGGATTACCTGAGTGGGTTTGGGTCTAGGCGAGTGGGTTTGGGTCTAGCCGAGTGGGTTTACGTCTAGCCGCATGGGTTTGGGTCTAGCGGAGTGGGTTTGGGTCTAGCTAAATGGGTTTGGGTCTAGCCAAGTGGGTTTGGGTCTAGCCGAGTGGGTTTGGGTCTAGCCGAAAGGGTTTGGGTCTAGCCGAGTGGGTTTGGGTCTAGCCGAGTGGGTTTGGGTCTAGCGGAGTGGGTTTGGGTGTAGCCGTGTGGGTTTGGGTCTAGCCGAGTGGGTTTGGGTCTAGCTGACTGGGTTTGGGTCTAGCTGAGTGGGTTTGGGTCTAGCCGAGTGGGTTTGGGTGTAGCCGAGTGGGTTTGGGTCTAGCCGAGTGGGTTTGGGTCTAGCGGAGTGGGTTTGGTTGTAGCCGAGTGGGTTTGGGTCTAGCGGTGTGGGTTTGGGTGTAGCCGAGTGGGTTTGGTTCTAGCCGAGTGGGTTTGGGTCTAGCCGACTGGGTTTGGGTCTAGCGGAGTGGGTTTGTGTCTAGCGGTGTGGGTTTGGGTCTAGCGGAGTGGGTTTGGTTCTAGCCGAGCGGGTTTGGTTCTAACCGAGTGGGTTTGTGTCTAGCGGAGTGGGTTTGGGTCTAGCGGAGTGGGATTGGGTCTGGCCGAGTGGGTTTGGGTCTAGCCGAGTGGGTTTGGGACTAGCCGAGTGGGTTTGGGTCTAGCCGAGTGGGTTTGGGTCTACCTAAATGGGTTTGGGTCTAGCCAAGTGGGTTTGGGTCTAGCCGAGTGGGTTTGGGTCTAGCCAAAAGGGTTTGGGTCTAGCCGAGTGGGTTTGGGTCTAGCCGAGTGGGTTTGGGTCTAGCCGAGTGGGTGTGTCTAGCCAAGTGGGTTTGGGTCGAGCCGAGTGGGTTTGGGTCTAGCCGAGTGGGTTTGGGTCTAGCCGAGTGGGTTTGGGTCTAGCCGAGTGGGTTTGGGTCTAGCCGAGTGGGTTGGGGTCTAGCCGACTGGGTTTAGGATTACCCGAGTGGGTTTGGGTCTAGCCGAGTGGGTTTGGGTCTAGCCGAGTGGGTTTACGTCTAGCCGCATGGGTTTGGGTCTAGCGGAGTGGGTTTGGGTCTAGCTAAATGGGTTTGGGTCTAGCCAAGTGGGTTTGGGTCTAGCCGAGTGGGTTTGGGTCTAGCCGAAAGGGTTTGGGTCTAGCCGAGTGGGTTTGGGTCTAGCCGGGTGTGTTTGGATCTAGCCTAGTGGGTTTGGGTCTAGCCAAGTGGGTTTGGGTCTAGCGGAGTGGGTTTGTGTCTAGCGGTGTGGGTTTGGGTCTAGCGGAGTGGGTTTGGGTCTAGCCGAGCGGGTTTGGTTCTAACCGAGTGGGTTTGTGTCTAGCGGAGTGGGTTTGGGTCTAGCGGAGTGGGATTGGGTCTGGCCGAGTGGGTGTGTCTAGCCAAGTGGGTTTGGGTCGAGCCGAGTGGGTTTGGGTCTAGCCGAGTGGGTTTGGGTCTAGCCGAGTGGGTTTGGGTCTAGCCGAGTGGGTTTGGGTCTAGCCGAGTGGGTTGGGGTCTAGCCGACTGGGTTTAGGATTACCCGAGTGGGTTTGGGTCTAGCCGAGTGGGTTTGGGTCTAGCCGAGTGGGTTTACGTCTAGCCGCATGGGTTTGGGTCTAGCGGAGTGGGTTTGGGTCTAGCTAAATGGGTTTGGGTCTAGCCAAGTGGGTTTGGGTCTAGCCGAGTGGGTTTGGGTCTAGCCGAAAGGGTTTGGGTCTAGCCGAGTGGGTTTGGGTCTAGCCGGGTGTGTTTGGATCTAGCCTAGTGGGTTTGGGTCTAGCCAAGTGGGTTTGGGTCTAGCGGAGTGGGTTTGTGTCTAGCGGTGTGGGTTTGGGTCTAGCGGAGTGGGTTTGGGTCTAGCCGAGCGGGTTTGGTTCTAACCGAGTGGGTTTGTGTCTAGCGGAGTGGGTTTGGGTCTAGCGGAGTGGGATTGGGTCTGGCCGAGTGGGTTTGGGTCTAGCCGAGTGGGTTTGGGACTAGCCGAGTGGGTTTGGGTCTAGCCGAGTGGGTTTGGGTCTAGCTAAATGGGTTTGGGTCTAGCCAAGTGGGTTTGGGTCTAGCCGAGTGGGTTTGGGTCTAGCCGAAAGGGTTTGGGTCTAGCCGAGTGGGTTTGGGTCTAGCCGAGTGGGTTTGGGTCTAGCCGAGTGGGTGTGTCTAGCCAAGTGGGTTTGGGTCGAGCCGAGTGGGTTTGGGTCTAGCCGAGTGGGTTTGGGTCTAGCCGAGTGGGTTTGGGTCTAGCCGAGTGGGTTTGGGTCTAGCGGAGTGGGTTAGGGTCTAGTGGAGTGGGTTTGGGTCCAGCCGAGTGGGTTTGGGTCTAGCCGAATGGGTTTGGGTCTACCCGAGTGCGTTTGGGTCTAGCCGAGTGGGTTTGGGTCTAGCCGAGTGGGTTTGGGTCAAGCGGAGTTGGTATGGGTCTAGCGGAGTGGGTTTGTGTCTAGCGGAGTGGGTTTGGGTCTAGCGGAGTGGGATTGGGTCTGGCCGAGTGGGTTTGGGTCTAGCCGAGTGGGTTTGGGACTAGCCGAGTGGGTTTGGGTCTAGCCGAGTGGGTTTGGGTCTAGCTAAATGGGTTTGGGTCTAGCCAAGTGGGTTTGGGTCTAGCCGAGTGGGTTTGGGTCTAGCCGAAAGGGTTTGGGTCTAGCCGAGTGGGTTTGGGTCTAGCCGAGTGGGTTTGGGTCTAGCCGAGTGGGTGTGTCTAGCCAAGTGGGTTTGGGTCGAGCCGAGTGGGTTTGGGTCTAGCCGAGTGGGTTTGGGTCTAGCCGAGTGGGTTTGGGTCTAGCCGAGTGGGTTTGGGTCTAGCCGAGTGGGTTGGGGTCTAGCCGACTGGGTTTAGGATTACCTGAGTGGGTTTGGGTCTAGGCGAGTGGGTTTGGGTCTAGCCGAGTGGGTTTACGTCTAGCCGCATGGGTTTGGGTCTAGCGGAGTGGGTTTGGGTCTAGCTAAATGGGTTTGGGTCTAGCCAAGTGGGTTTGGGTCTAGCCGAGTGGGTTTGGGTCTAGCCGAAAGGGTTTGGGTCTAGCCGAGTGGGTTTGGGTCTAGCCGAGTGGGTTTGGGTCTAGCGGAGTGGGTTTGGGTGTAGCCGTGTGGGTTTGGGTCTAGCCGAGTGGGTTTGGGTCTAGCTGACTGGGTTTGGGTCTAGCTGAGTGGGTTTGGGTCTAGCCGAGTGGGTTTGGGTGTAGCCGAGTGGGTTTGGGTCTAGCCGAGTGGGTTTGGGTCTAGCGGAGTGGGTTTGGTTGTAGCCGAGTGGGTTTGGGTCTAGCGGTGTGGGTTTGGGTGTAGCCGAGTGGGTTTGGTTCTAGCCGAGTGGGTTTGGGTCTAGCCGACTGGGTTTGGGTCTAGCGGAGTGGGTTTGTGTCTAGCGGTGTGGGTTTGGGTCTAGCGGAGTGGGTTTGGTTCTAGCCGAGCGGGTTTGGTTCTAACCGAGTGGGTTTGTGTCTAGCGGAGTGGGTTTGGGTCTAGCGGAGTGGGATTGGGTCTGGCCGAGTGGGTTTGGGTCTAGCCGAGTGGGTTTGGGACTAGCCGAGTGGGTTTGGGTCTAGCCGAGTGGGTTTGGGTCTACCTAAATGGGTTTGGGTCTAGCCAAGTGGGTTTGGGTCTAGCCGAGTGGGTTTGGGTCTAGCCAAAAGGGTTTGGGTCTAGCCGAGTGGGTTTGGGTCTAGCCGAGTGGGTTTGGGTCTAGCCGAGTGGGTGTGTCTAGCCAAGTGGGTTTGGGTCGAGCCGAGTGGGTTTGGGTCTAGCCGAGTGGGTTTGGGTCTAGCCGAGTGGGTTTGGGTCTAGCCGAGTGGGTTTGGGTCTAGCCGAGTGGGTTGGGGTCTAGCCGACTGGGTTTAGGATTACCCGAGTGGGTTTGGGTCTAGCCGAGTGGGTTTGGGTCTAGCCGAGTGGGTTTACGTCTAGCCGCATGGGTTTGGGTCTAGCGGAGTGGGTTTGGGTCTAGCTAAATGGGTTTGGGTCTAGCCAAGTGGGTTTGGGTCTAGCCGAGTGGGTTTGGGTCTAGCCGAAAGGGTTTGGGTCTAGCCGAGTGGGTTTGGGTCTAGCCGGGTGTGTTTGGATCTAGCCTAGTGGGTTTGGGTCTAGCCAAGTGGGTTTGGGTCTAGCGGAGTGGGTTTGTGTCTAGCGGTGTGGGTTTGGGTCTAGCGGAGTGGGTTTGGGTCTAGCCGAGCGGGTTTGGTTCTAACCGAGTGGGTTTGTGTCTAGCGGAGTGGGTTTGGGTCTAGCGGAGTGGGATTGGGTCTGGCCGAGTGGGTGTGTCTAGCCAAGTGGGTTTGGGTCGAGCCGAGTGGGTTTGGGTCTAGCCGAGTGGGTTTGGGTCTAGCCGAGTGGGTTTGGGTCTAGCCGAGTGGGTTTGGGTCTAGCCGAGTGGGTTGGGGTCTAGCCGACTGGGTTTAGGATTACCCGAGTGGGTTTGGGTCTAGCCGAGTGGGTTTGGGTCTAGCCGAGTGGGTTTACGTCTAGCCGCATGGGTTTGGGTCTAGCGGAGTGGGTTTGGGTCTAGCTAAATGGGTTTGGGTCTAGCCAAGTGGGTTTGGGTCTAGCCGAGTGGGTTTGGGTCTAGCCGAAAGGGTTTGGGTCTAGCCGAGTGGGTTTGGGTCTAGCCGGGTGTGTTTGGATCTAGCCTAGTGGGTTTGGGTCTAGCCAAGTGGGTTTGGGTCTAGCGGAGTGGGTTTGTGTCTAGCGGTGTGGGTTTGGGTCTAGCGGAGTGGGTTTGGGTCTAGCCGAGCGGGTTTGGTTCTAACCGAGTGGGTTTGTGTCTAGCGGAGTGGGTTTGGGTCTAGCGGAGTGGGATTGGGTCTGGCCGAGTGGGTTTGGGTCTAGCCGAGTGGGTTTGGGACTAGCCGAGTGGGTTTGGGTCTAGCCGAGTGGGTTTGGGTCTAGCTAAATGGGTTTGGGTCTAGCCAAGTGGGTTTGGGTCTAGCCGAGTGGGTTTGGGTCTAGCCGAAAGGGTTTGGGTCTAGCCGAGTGGGTTTGGGTCTAGCCGAGTGGGTTTGGGTCTAGCCGAGTGGGTGTGTCTAGCCAAGTGGGTTTGGGTCGAGCCGAGTGGGTTTGGGTCTAGCCGAGTGGGTTTGGGTCTAGCCGAGTGGGTTTGGGTCTAGCCGAGTGGGTTTGGGTCTAGCGGAGTGGGTTAGGGTCTAGTGGAGTGGGTTTGGGTCCAGCCGAGTGGGTTTGGGTCTAGCCGAATGGGTTTGGGTCTACCCGAGTGCGTTTGGGTCTAGCCGAGTGGGTTTGGGTCTAGCCGAGTGGGTTTGGGTCAAGCGGAGTTGGTATGGGTCTAGCGGAGTGGGTTTGGGTCTAGCGGAGTGGATTTGGGTCTAGCCAAGTGGGTTTTGGTCTAGCCGAGTGGGTTTGGGTCTATCCGAGTGGGTTTGCGTCTAGCCGAGTGGGTTTGCGTCTAGCCGAGTGGGTTTGGGTCTAGCCGAGTGGGTTTGGGTCTATCCATGTGGGTTTGGGTCTAGCCGAGTGGGTTAGTGTCTAGCGGAGTGGGTTTGGGTGTAGCCGCGTGGGTTTGGGTGTAGCCGAGTGGGTTTGGGTCTAGCCGAGTGGGTTTGGGTCTAGCCGAGTGGGTTTGGGTCTAGCCGAGTGGGTTTTCATCTAGCGGAGTGGGTTTGGGTGTAGCCGAGTGGGTTTGGGTCCAGCCGAGTGGGTTTGGGTCGAGCCGAGTGGGTTTGGGTCTAGCGGAGTGGGTTTGGTTGTAGCCGAGTGGGTTTGGGTCTAGCGGAGTGGGTTTGGGTGTAGCCGAGTGGGTTTGGGTCTAGCGGAGTGGGTTTGGGTCTAGCCGACTGGGTTTGGGTCTGGACGAGTGGGTTTGGGTCTAGCCGAGTGGGTTTGGGTCTAGTCGAGTGGGTTTGGGTCTAGCCGAGTGGGTTTGGGTCTAGCCTAGTGGGTTTGGGTCTAGCCAAGTGGGTTTCGGTCCAGCGGAGTGGGTTTGGGTCTAGCGCAGTGGGTTTGGGTCTAGCTGAGTGGGTTTGCGTCTAACCGAGTGGGATTGGGTCTAGCCGATTGGGTTTGGGTATATCCATGTGGGTTTGGGTCTAGCCGAGTGGGTTTGGGTCTAGCGGAGTGGGTTTGGGTGTATCCGAGTGAGTTTGGGTCTGGCCGAGTGGGTTTGGGTCTAGCCGAGTGGGTTTGGGTCTAGCCGAGTGGGTTTGGGTCTAGCGGAGTGGGTTTGGGTGTAGCCGTGTGGGTTTGGGTCTAGCCGAGTGGGTTTGGGTCTAGCTGACTGGGTTTGGGTCTAGCTGAGTGGGTTTGGGTCTAGCCGAGTGGGTTTGGGTGTAGCCGAGTGGGTTTGGGTCTAGCCGAGTGGGTTTGGGTCTAGCGGAGTGGGTTTGGTTGTAGCCGAGTGGGTTTGGGTCTAGCGGTGTGGGTTTCGGTGTAGCCGAGTGGGTTTGGGTCTAGCCGAGTGGGTTTGGGTCTAGCCGAGTGGGTGTGTCTAGCCAAGTGGGTTTGGGTCGAGCCGAGTGGGTTTGGGTCTAGCCGAGTGGGTTTGGGTCTAGCCGAGTGGGCTTGGGTCTAGCCGAGTGGGTTTGGGCCTAGCCGAGTGGGTTTGGGTCTAGCGGAGTGGGTTAGGGTCTAGTGGAGTGGGTTTGGGTCCAGCCGAGTGGGTTTGGGTCTAGCCGAATGGGTTTGGGTCTACCCGAGTGCGTTTGGGTCTAGCCGAGTGGGTTTGGGTCTAGCCGAGTGGGTTTGGGTCAAGCGGAGTTGGTATGGGTCTAGCGGAGTGGGTTTGGGTCTAGCGGAGTGGGTTTGGGTCTAGCCAAGTGGGTTTTGGTCTAGCCGAGTGGGTTTGGGTCTATCCGAGTGGGTTTGCGTCTAGCCGAGTGGGTTTGCGTCTAGCCGAGTGGGTTTGGGTCTAGCCGAGTGGGTTTGGGTCTATCCATGTGGGTTTGGGTCTAGCCGAGTGGGTTAGTGACTAGCGGAGTGGGTTTGGGTGTAGCCGCGTGGGTTTGTGTGTAGCCGAGTGGGTTTGGGTCTAGCCGAGAGGGTTTGGGTCTAGCCGAGTGGGTTTGGGTCTAGCCGAGTGGGTTTTCGTCTAGCGGAGTGGGTTTGGGTGTAGCCGAGTGGGTTTGGGTCCAGCCGAGTGGGTTTGGGTCGAGCCGAGTGGGTTTGGGTCTAGCGGAGTGGGTTTGGTTGTAGCCGAGTGGGTTTGGGTCTAGCGGAGTGGGTTTGGGTGTTGCCAAGTGGGTTTGGGTCTAGCGGAGTGGGTTTGGGTCTAGCCGACTGGGTTTGGGTCTGGACGAGTGGTTTGGGTCTAGCCGAGTGGGTTTGGGTCTAGTCGAGTGGGTTTGGGTCTAGCCGAGTGGGTTTGGGTCTAGCCTAGTGGGTTTGGGTCTAGCCAGGTGGGTTTCGGTCCAGCGGAGTGGGTTTGGGTCTAGCACAGTGGGTTTGGGTCTAGCTGAGTGGGTTTGGGTCTAACCGAGTGGGTTTGTGTCTAGCGGAGTGGGTTTGGGACTAGCGGAGTGGGATTGGGTCTAGCCGATTGGGTTTGGGTATATCCATGTGGGTTTGGGTCTAGCCGAGTGGGTTTGGGTCTAGCCGAGTGGGTTTGGGTCTAGCGGAGTGGGTTTGGTTGTAGCCGAGTGGGTTTGGGTCTAGCGGTGTGGGTTTGGGTGTAGCCGAGTGGGTTTGGTTCTAGCCGAGTGGGTTTGGGTCTAGCCGACTGGGTTTGGGTCTAGCCGAGTGGGTTTGGGTCTAGCCGAGTGGGTTTGGGTCTAGCCGAGTGGGTTTACGTCTAGCTGAGTGGGTTTTGGTCTAGCGGAGTGGGTTTGGGTGTAGCCGAGTGGGTTTGGGTGTAGCCGAGTGGGTTTGGGACTAGCGGAGTGGGATTGGGTCCAGCCGATTGGGTTTGGGTATATCCATGTGGGTTTGGGTCTAGCCGAGTGGGTTTGGGTCTAGCGGAGTGGGTTTGGGTGTATCCGAGTGGGTTTGGGTCTAGCCGAGTGGGTTTGGGTCTAGCCGAGTGGGTTTGGGTCTAGCCGAGTGGGTTTGGGTCTAGCGGAGTGGGTTTGGGTGTAGCCGTGTGGGTTTGGGTCTAGCCGAGTGGGTTTGGGTCTAGCTGACTGGGTTTGGGTCTAGCTGAGTGGGTTTGGGTCTAGCCGAGTGGGTTTGGGTGTAGCCGAGTGGGTTTGGGTCTAGCCGAGTGGGTTTGGGTCTAGCAGAGTGGGTTTGGTTGTAGCCGAGTGGGTTTGGGTCTAGCGGTGTGGGTTTGGGTGTAGCCGAGTGGGTTTGGGTCTAGCCGAGTGGGTTTGGGTCTAGCCGACTGGGTTTGGGTCTAGCCGAGTGGGTTTGGGTCTAGCCGAGTGGGTTTGGGTCTAGCCGAGTGGGTTTGGGTCTATCCGAGTGGGTTTGGGTCTAGCCGAGTGGGTTTGGGCCTAGCCGAGTGGGTTTGGGACTACCGGAGTGGGTTTGGGTGTAGCGGAATGGGTTTGGGTGTAGCTGAGTGGGTTTGGGTGTAGCTGAGTGGGTTTGGGACCAGCCGAGTGGGTTTGGGTCTAGCCAAGTTTGTTTGGGCCTAGCCGAATGGGTTTGGGTCTACCCGAGTGGGTTTGGGTCTGGCCGAGTGGGTTTGCTTCTAGCCGAATGGGTTTGGGTCTAGCCGAGTGGGTTTGGGTGCAGCCGAGTGGGTTTGGGTCTAGCGGAGTGGGTTTGGGTGTAGCCGAGTGGGTTTGGGTCTAGCCGAGTGGGTTTGGGTCTAGCCGAGTTGGTTTGGGTCTAGCCGAGTGGGTTTGCGTCTGGCCGATTGGGTTTGGGTCTATCCATGTGGGTTTGGGTCTAGCCGAGTGGGTTAGGGACTAGCGGAGTGGGTTTGGGTGTAGCCGCGTGGGTTTGGGTGTAGCCGAGTGGGTTTGTGTCTAGCCGAGTGGGTTTGGGTCTGGCCGAGTGGGTTTGGGTCTAGCCGAGTGGGTTTGGGTCTAGCGGAGTAGGTTTGGGTGTAGCCGAGTGGGTTTGGGTCTAGCCGAGTGGGTTTGGGACTAGCCGAGTGGGTTTGGGTGTAGCCGAGTGGGTTTGAGTCTAGCCGAGTGGGTTTCGGTCTAGCGGAGTGGGTTTGGTTGTAGCCGAGTGGGTTTGGGTCTAGCGGAGTGGGTTTGGGTGTAGCCGAGTGGGTTTGGGTCTAGCCGAGTGGGTTTGGGTCTAGCGGAGTGGGTTTGGGTGTAGCTGAGTGGGTTTGGGTGTAGCCGAGTGGGTTTGGGTCTGGACGAGTGGGTTTGGGTCTAGCCGAGTGGGTTTGGGTGTAGCCGAGTGGGTTTGGGTCTAGCCGAGTGGGTTTGGGTCTAGCGGAGTGGGTTTGGTTGTAGCCGAGTGGGTTTGGGTCTAGCGGAGTGGGTTTGGTTGTAGCCGAGTGGGTTTGGGTCTAGCCGAGTGGGTTTGGGTCTAGCCGACTGGGTTTGGGTCTAGCCGAGTGGGTTTGGGTCTATCCGAGTGGGTTTGGGTCTAGCCGAGTGGGTTTGGGCCTAGCCGAGTGGGTTTGGGACTACCGGAGTGGGTTTGGGTGTAGCGGAATGGGTTTGGGTGTAGCTGACTGGGTTTGGGTGTAGCTGAGTGGGTTTGGGTGTAGCTGAGTGGGTTTGGGACCAGCCGAGTGGGTTTGGGTCTAGCCGAGTTTGTTTGGGCCTAGCCGAATGGGTTTGGGTCTACCCGAGTGGGTTTGGGTCTGGCCGAGTGGGTTTGCTTCTAGCCGAATGGGTTTGGGTGCAGCCGAGTGGGTTTGGGTTTAGCGGAGTGGGTTTGGGTGTAGCCGAGTGGGTTTGGGTCTAGCCGAGTGGGTTTGGGTCTAGCCGAGTTGGTTTGGGTCTAGCCGAGTGGGTTTGCGTCTAGCCGATTGGGTTTGGGTCTATCCATGTGGGTTTGGGTCTAGCCGAGTGGGTTAGGGTCTAGCGGAGTGGGTTTGGGTGTAGCCGCGTGGGTTTGGGTGTAGCCGAGTGGGTTTGGGTCTAGCCGAGTGGGTTTGGGTCTAGCCGAGTGGGTTTGGGTCTAGCCGAGTGGGTTTGGGTCTAGCGGAGTGGGTTTGGGTGTAGCCGAGTGGGTTTGGGTCTAGCCGAGTGGGTTTGGGTCTAGCCGAGTGGGTTTGGGTGTAGCCGAGTGGGTTTGAGTCTAGCCGAGTGGGTTTGGGTCTAACGGAGTGGGTTTGGTTGTAGCCGAGTGGGTTTGGGTCTAGCGGAGTGGGTTTGGGTCTAGCCGACTGGGTTTGGGTCTAGCCGAGTGGGTTTGGGTGTAGCCGAGTGGGTTTGGGTCTGGACGAGTGGGTTTGGGTCTAGCCGAGTGGGTTTGGGTGTAGCCGAGTGGATATGGGTCTAGCCGAGTGGGTTTGGGTCTAGCGGAGTGGGTTTGGTTGTAGCCGAATGGGTTTGGGTCTAGCGGAGTGGGTTTGGGTGTAGCCGAGTGGGTTTGGGTCTAGCCGAGTGGGTTTGGGTCTAGCCGACTGGGTTTGGGTCCAGCCGAGTGGGTTTGGGTCTAGCCGAGTTGGTTTGGGTCTAGCCGAGTGGGTTTACGTCTAGCCGAGTGGGTTTGGGTCTAGCGGAGTGGGTTTGGGTGTAGCCGAGTGGGTTTGGGTCTGGACGATTGGGTTTGGGTCTAGCCGAGTGGGTTTGGGTCTAGCCGAGTGGGTTTGGATCTAGCTGAGTGGGTTTGGGTGTGGCCGAGTGGGTTTGGGTCTGGACGGGTGGGTTTGGGTCCAGCCGAGTGGGTTTGGGTGTAGCCGAGTGGGTTTGGATATTGCCGAGTGGGTTTGGGTCTAGCCTAGTGGGTTTGGGTCTAGCCGAGTGGGTTTGGGTCTAGCCGACTGGGTTTGGGCCTAGCCGCGTGGGTTTGGGTCTTGCGGAGTGGGTTTGGGTCTAGCGGAGTGGGTTTGGGTCTAGCCGAGTGGGTTTGGGCCTAGCCGATTGGGTTTGGGTCTAGCCGATTGGGTTTGGGTCTAGCCGAGTGGGTTTGGGTCTAGCCGAGTGGGTTTGGGTCCAGCCGAGTGGGTTTGGGTCTAGCCGTGTGGGTTTGGGTCTAGCCGATTGGGTTTGGGTCTAGCCATTTGGGTTTGGGTCTAGCCGAGTGGGTTAGGGTCTAGCAGAGTGGGTTTGGGTGTAGCCGCGTGGGTTTGGGTGTAGCCGAGTGGGTTTGGGTCTAGCCGAGTGGGTTTGGGTGTAGCCGAGTGGGTTTGGGCCTAGCCGAGTGGGTTTGGGTCTGGCGGAGTGGGTTTGGGTGTAGCCGAGTGGGTGTGGGTGTAGCCGAGTGGGTTTGGGTCTGGACGAGTGGGTTTGGGTCTAGCCGAGTGGGTTTGGGTGTAGCCGAGTGGGTTTGGGTCTAGCCGAGTGGGTTTGGGTCTAGCGGAGTGGGTTTGGTTGTAGCCGAATGGGTTTGGGTCTAGCGGAGTGGGTTTGGGTGTAGCCGAGTGGGTTTGGGTCTAGCCGAGTGGGTTTGGGTCTAGCCAACTGGGTTTGGGTCCAGCCGAGTGGGTTTGGGTCTAGCCGAGTTGGTTTGGGTCTAGCCGAGTGGGTTTACGTCTAGCCGAGTGGGTTTGGGTCTAGCGGAGTGGGTTCGGGTGTAGCCGAGTGGGTTTGGGTCTGGACGATTGGGTTTGGGTCTAGCCGAGTGGGTTTGGGTCTAGCCGAGTGGGTTTGGGTCTAGCGGAGTGGGTTTGGGTCTAGCCGAGTGGGTTTGGGCCTAGCCGATTGGGTTTGGGTCTAGCCGAGTGGGTTTGGGTCTAGCCGAGTGGGTTTGGGTCTAGCCGAGTGGGTTTGGGTCCAGCCGAGTGGGTTTGGGTCTAGCCGTGTGGGTTTGGGTCTAGCCGATTGGGTTTGGGTCTAGCCATTTGGGTTTGGGTCTAGCCGAGTGGGTTTGGGTGTAGCCGAGTGGGTTTGGGTCTAGCCGAGTGGGTTTGGGTCTAGCGGAGTGGGTTTGGTTGTAGCCGAATGTGTTTGGGTCTAGCGGAGTGGGTTTGCGTGTAGCCGAGTGGGTTTGGGTCTAGCCGAGTGGGTTTGGGTCTAGCCGACTGGGTTTGGGTCCAGCCGAGTGGGTTTGGGTCTAGCCGAGTGGGTTTGGGTCTAGCCGAGTGGGTTTACGTCTAGCCGAGTGGGTTTGGGTCTAGCGGAGTGGGTTTGCGTGTAGCCGAGTGGGTTTGGGTGTAGCCGAGTGGGTTTGGGTCTGGACGATTGGGTTTGGGTCTAGCCGAGTGGGTTTGGGTCTAGCCGAGTGGGTTTGGATCTAGCTGAGTGGGTTTGGGTGTGGCCGACGGGGTTTGGGTCCAGCCGAGTGGGTTTGGGTCTAGCCGAGTGGGTTTGGGTCTAGCCGAGTGGGTTTACGTCTAGCCGAGTGGGTTTGGGTCTAGCGGAGTGGGTTTGCGTGTAGCCGAGTGGGTTTGGGTGTAGCCGAGTGGGTTTGGGTCTGGACGATTGGGTTTGGGTCTAGCCGAGTGGGTTTGGGTCTAGCCGAGTGGGTTTGGATCTAGCTGAGTGGGTTTGGGTGTGGCCGAGTGGGTTTGGGTCTGGACGAGTGGGTTTGGGTCCAGCCGAGTGGGTTTGGGTGTAGCCGAGTGGGTTTGGATCTTGCCGAGTGGGTTTGGGTCTAGCCTAGTGGGTTTGGGTCTAGCCGAGTGGGTTTGGGTCTAGCCGACTGGGTTTGGGCCTAGCCGCGTGGGTTTGGGTCTTGCGGAGTGGGTTTGGGTCTAGCGGAGTGGGTTTGGGTCTAGCCGAGTGGGTTGGGCCTAGCCGATTGGGTTTGGGTCTAGCCGAGTGGGTTTGGGTCTAGCCGAGTGGGTTTGGGTCTAGCCGAGTGGGTTTGGGTCCAGCCGAGTGGGTTTGGGTCTAGCCGTGTGGGTTTGGATCTAGCCGATTGGGTTTGGGTCTAGCCATTTGGGTTTGGGTCTAGCCGAGTGGGTTAGGGTCTAGCAGAGTGGGTTTGGGTGTAGCCGCGTGGGTTTGGGTGTAGCCGAGTGGGTTTGGGTCTGGCGGAGTGGGTTTGGGTGTAGCCGAGTGGGTTTGGGTCTAGCCGAGTGGGTTGGGGTCTAGCCGACTGGGTTTAGGATTAGCCGAGTGGGTTTGGGTCTAGCCGAGTGGGTTTGGGTCTAGCTGAGAGGGTTTACGTCTAGCAGCATGGGTTTGGGTCTAGCGGAGTGGGTATCGGTGTAGCCGAGTGGGTTTGGGTCTAGCCGAGTGGGTTTGGGTCTAGCCGGGTGTGTTTGGATCTAGCCTAGTGGGTTTGGGTCTAGCCAAGTGGGTTTGGGTCTAGCGGAGTGGGTTTGTGTCTAGCGGTGTGGGTTTGGGTCTAGCGGAGTGGGTTTGGGTCTAGCCGAGCGGGTTTGGTTCTAACCGAGTGGGTTTGTGTCTAGCGGAGTGGGTTTGGGTCTAGCGGAGTGGGATTGGGTCTAGCCGAGTGGGTTTGGGTCTATCCGAGTGGGTTTGGGACTAGCCGAGTGAGTTTGGGTCTAGCCGAGTGGGTTTGGGTCTAGCTAAATGGGTTTGGGTCTAGCCAAGTGGGTTTGGGTCTAGCCGAGTGGGTTTGGGTCTAGCCGAAAGGGTTTGGGTCTAGCCGAGTGGGTTTGGGTCTAGCCGAGTGGGTTTGGGTCTAGCCGAGTGGGTGTGTCTAGCCAAGTGGGTTTGGGTCGAGCCGAGTGGGTTTGGGTCTAGCCGAGTGGGTTTGGGTCTAGCCGAGTGGGTTTGGGTCTAGCCGAGTGGGTTTGGGCCTAGCCGAGTGGGTTTGGGTCTAGCGGAGTGGGTTAGGGTCTAGTGGAGTGGGTTTGGGTCCAGCCGAGTGGGTTTGGGTCTAGCCGAATGGGTTTGGGTCTACCCGAGTGCGTTTGGGTCTAGCTGAGTGGGTTTGGGTCTAGCCGAGTGGGTTTGGGTCAAGCGGAGTTGGTATGGGTCTAGCGGAGTGGGTTTGGGTCTAGCGGAGTGGGTTTGGGTCTAGCCAAGTGGGTTTTGGTCTAGCCGAGTGGGTTTGGGTCTATCCGAGTGGGTTTGCGTCTAGCCGAGTGGGTTTGGGTCTAGCGGAGTGGGTTTGGGTCTAGCCAAGTGGGTTTTGGTCTAGCCGAGTGGGTTTGGGTCTATCCGAGTGGGTTTGCGTCTAGCCGAGTGGGTTTGCGTCTAGCCGAGTGGGTTTGGGTCTAGCCGAGTGGGTTTGGGTCTATCCATGTGGGTTTGGGTCTAGCCGAGTGGGTTAGGGTCTAGCGGAGTGGGTTTGGGTGTAGCCGCGTGGGTTTGGGTGTCGTCGAGTGGGTTTGGGTCCAGCCGAGTGGGTTTGGGTCTAGCCGAGTGGGTTTGGGTCTAGCCGAGTGGGTTTTCGTCTAGCGGAGTGGGTTTGGGTGTAGCCGAGTGGGTTTGGGTCCAGCCGAGTGGGTTTGGGTCGAGCCGAGTGGGTTTGGGTCTAGCGGAGTGGGTTTGGTTGTAGCCGAGTGGGTTTGCGTCTAGCGGAGTGGGTTTGGGTGTAGCCGAGTGGGTTTGCGTCTAGCGGAGTGGGTTTGGGTCTAGCCGACTGGGTTTGGGTCTGGACGAGTGGGTTTGGGTCTAGCCGAGTGGGTTTGGGTCTAGTCGAGTGGGTTTGGGTCTAGCCGAGTGGGTTTGGGTCTAGCCTAGTGGGTTTGGGTCTAGCCAAGTGGGTTTCGGTCCAGCGGAGTGGGTTTGGGACTAGCGGAGTGGGATTGGGTCTAGCCGATTGGGTTTGGGTATATCCATGTGGGTTTGGGTCTAGCCGAGTGGGTTTGGGTCTAGCGGAGTGGGTTTGGGTGTATCCGAGTGGGTTTGGGTCTAGCCGAGTGGGTTTGGGTCTAGCCGAGTGGGTTTGGGTCTAGCCGAGTGGGTTTGGGTCTAGCGGAGTGGGTTTGGGTGTAGCCGTGTGGGTTTGGGTCTAGCCGAGTGGGTTTGGGTCTAGCTGACTGGGTTTGGGTCTAGCCGAGTGGGTTTGGGTCTAGCCGAGTGGGTTTGGGTGTAGCCGAGTGGGTTTGGGTCTAGCCGAGTGGGTTTGGGTCTAGCGGAGTGGGTTTGGTTGTAGCCGAGTGGGTTTGGGTCTAGCGGTGTGGGTTTGGGTGTAGCCGAGTGGGTTTGGGTCTAGCCGAGTGGGTTTGGGTCTAGCCGACTGGGTTTGGGTCTAGCCGAGTGGGTTTGGGTCTAGCCGAGTGGGTTTGGGTCTAGCCGAGTGGGTTTACGTCTAGCCGAGTGGGTTTTGGTCTAGCGGAGTGGGTTTGGGTGTAGCCGAGTGGGTTTGGGTGTAGCCGAGTGGGTTTGGGTCTGGACGAGTGGGTTTGGGTCTAGCCGAGTGGGTTTGGGTCTAGCCGAGTGGGTTTGGGTCTAGCCTAGTGGGTTTGGGTCTAGCCAAGTGGGTTTGGGTCGAGCGGAGTGGGTTTAGGTCTAGCGCAGTGGGTTTGGGTCTTGCGGAGTGGGTTTGGTTCTAGCCGAGTGGGTTTGGGTCTAGCCGAGTGGGTTTGTGTCTAGTGGGGTGGGTTTGGGTCTAGCGGAGTGGGATTGGGTCTAGCCGAGTGGGTTTGGGTCTAGCCGAGTGGGTTTGGGACTAGCCGAGTGGGTTTGGGTCTAGCCGAGTGGGTTTGGGTCTAGCTGAATGTGTTTGGGTCTAGCCGAGTGGGTTTGGGTCTAGCCGAGTGGGTTTGGGTCTAGCCGAAAGGGTTTGGGTCTAGCCGAGTGGGTTTGGGTCTAGCCGAGTGGGATTGGGTCCAGCCGAGTGGGTGTGGGTTAAGCCGAGTGGGTTTGGGTCTAGCCGAGTGGGTTTGGGTCTAGCCGAGTGGGTTTGGGTCTATCCGAGTGGGTTTGGGTCTAGCCGAGTGGGTTTGGGCCTAGCCGAGTGGGTTTGGGACTACCGGAGTGGGTTTGGGTGTAGCGGAATGGGTTTGGGTGTAGCTGAGTGGGTTTGGGTTTAGCTGAGTGGGTTTGGGACCAGCCGAGTGGGTTTGGGTCTAGCCAAGTTTGTTTGGGCCTAGCCGAATGGGTTTGGGTCTACCCGAGTGGGTTTGGGTCTGGCCGAGTGGGTTTGCTTCTAGACGAATGGGTTTGGGTCTAGCCGAGTGGGTTTGGGTGCAGCCGAGTGGGTTTGGGTCTAGCGGAGTGGGTTTGGGTCTAGCGGAGTGGGTTTGGGTCTAGCGGAGTGGGTTTGGGTCTAGCCAAGTGGGTTTTGGTCTAGCCGAGTGGGTTTGGGTCTATCCGAGTGGGTTTGCGTCTAGCCGAGTGGGTTTGGGTCTAGCGGAGTGGGTTAGGGTCTAGCCAAGTGGGTTTTGGTCTAGCCGAGTGGGTTTGGGTCTATCCGAGTGGGTTTGCGTCTAGCCGAGTGGGTTTGCGTCTAGCCGAGTGGGTTTGGGTCTAGCCGAGTGGGTTTGGGTCTATCCATGTGGGTTTGGGTCTAGCCGAGTGGGTTAGGGTCTAGCGGAGTGGGTTTGGGTGTAGCCGCGTGGGTTTGGGTGTCGCCGAGTGGGTTTGGGTCCAGCCGAGTGGGTTTGGGTCTAGCCGAGTGGGTTTGGGTCTAGCCGAGTGGGTTTTCGTCTAGCGGAGTGGGTTTGGGTGTAGCCGAGTGGGTTTGGGTCCAGCCGAGTGGGTTTGGGTCGAGCCGAGTGGGTTTGGGTCTAGCGGAGTGGGTTTGGTTGTAGCCGAGTGGGTTTGGGTCTAGCGGAGTGGGTTTGGGTGTAGCCGAGTGGGTTTGCGTCTAGCGGAGTGGGTTTGGGTCTAGCCGACTGGGTTTGGGTCTGGACGAGTGGGTTTGGGTCTAGCCGAGTGGGTTTGGGTCTAGTCGAGTGGGTTTGGGTCTAGCCGAGTGGGTTTGGGTCTAGCCTAGTGGGTTTGGGTCTAGCCAAGTGGGTTTCGGTCCAGCGGAGTGGGTTTGGGACTAGCGGAGTGGGATTGGGTCTAGCCGATTGGGTTTGGGTATATCCATGTGGGTTTGGGTCTAGCCGAGTGGGTTTGGGTCTAGCGGAGTGGGTTTGGGTGTATCCGAGTGGGTTTGGGTCTAGCCGAGTGGGTTTGGGTCTCGCCGAGTGGGTTTGGGTCTAGCCGAGTGGGTTTGGGTCTAGCGGAGTGGGTTTGGGTGTAGCCGTGTGGGTTTGGGTCTAGCCGAGTGGGTTTGGGTCTAGCTGACTGGGTTTGGGTCTAGCTGAGTGGGTTTGGGTCTAGCCGAGTGGGTTTGGGTGTAGCCGAGTGGGTTTGGGTCTAGCCGAGTGGGTTTGGGTCTAGCGGAGTGGGTTTGGTTGTAGCCGAGTGGGTTTGGGTCTAGCGGTGTGGGTTTGGGTGTAGCCGAGTGGGTTTGGGTCTAGCCGAGTGGGTTTGGGTCTAGCCGACTGGGTTTGGGTCTAGCCGAGTGGGTTTGGGTCTAGCCGAGTGGGTTTGGGTCTAGCCGAGTGGGTTTACGTCTAGCCGAGTGGGTTTTGGTCTAGCGGAGTGGGTTTGGGTGTAGCCGAGTGGGTTTGGGTGTAGCCGAGTGGGTTTGGGTCTGGACGAGTGGGTTTGGGTCTAGCCGAGTGGGTTTGGGTCTAGCCGAGTGGGTTTGGGTCTAGCCTAGTGGGTTTGGGTCTAGCCAAGTGGGTTTGGGTCGAGCGGAGTGGGTTTAGGTCTAGCGCAGTGGGTTTGGGTCTTGCGGAGTGGGTTTGGTTCTAGCCGAGTGGGTTTGGGTCTAGCCGAGTGGGTTTGTGTCTAGTGGGGTGGGTTTGGGTCTAGCGGAGTGGGATTGGGTCTAGCCGAGTGGGTTTGGGTCTAGCCGAGTGGGTTTGGGACTAGCCGAGTGGGTTTGGGTCTAGCCGAGTGGGTTTGGGTCTAGCTGAATGTGTTTGGGTCTAGCCGAGTGGGTTTGGGTCTAGCCGAGTGGGTTTGGGTCTAGCCGAAAGGGTTTGGGTCTAGCCGAGTGGGTTTGGGTCTAGCCGAGTGGGATTGGGTCCAGCCGAGTGGGTGTGGGTTAAGCCGAGTGGGTTTGGGTCTAGCCGAGTGGGTTTGGGTCTAGCCGAGTGGGTTTGGGTCTATCCGAGTGGGTTTGGGTCTAGCCGAGTGGGTTTGGGCCTAGCCGAGTGGGTTTGGGACTACCGGAGTGGGTTTGGGTGTAGCGGAATGGGTTTGGGTGTAGCTGAGTGGGTTTGGGTTTAGCTGAGTGGGTTTGGGACCAGCCGAGTGGGTTTGGGTCTAGCCAAGTTTGTTTGGGCCTAGCCGAATGGGTTTGGGTCTACCCGAGTGGGTTTGGGTCTGGCCGAGTGGGTTTGCTTCTAGACGAATGGGTTTGGGTCTAGCCGAGTGGGTTTGGGTGCAGCCGAGTGGGTTTGGGTCTAGCGGAGTGGGTTTGGGTGTAGCCGAGTGGGTTTGGGTCTAGCCGAGTGGGTTTGGGTCTAGCCGAGTTGGTTTTGGTCTAGCCGAGTGGGTTTGCGTCTAGCCGATTGGGTTTGGGTCTATCCATGTGGGTTTGGGTCTAGCCGAGTGGGTTAGGGACTAGCGGAGTGGGTTTGGGTGTATCCGCGTGGGTTTGGGTGTAGCCGAGTGGGTTTGTGTCTAGCCGAGTGGGTTTGGGTCTAGCCGAGTGGGTTTGGGTCTAGCCGAGTGGGTTTGGGTCTAGCGGAGTGGGTTTGGGTGTAGCCGAGTGGGTTTGGGTCTAGCCGAGTGGGTTTGGGTCTAGCCGAGTGGGTTTGGGTGTAGCCGAGTGGGTTTGAGTCTAGCCGAGTGGGTTTCGGTCTAGCGGAGTGGGTTTGGTTGTAGCCGAGTGGATTTGGGTCTAGCGGAGTGGGTTTGGGTGTAGCCGAGTGGGTTTGGGTCTAGCCGAGTGGGTTTGGGTCTAGCGGAGTGGGTTTGGGTGTAGCCGAGTGGGTTTGGGTGTAGCCGAGTGGGTTTGGGTCTGGACGAGTGGGTTTGGGTCTAGCCGAGTGGGTTTGGGTGTAGCCGAGTGGGTTTGGGTCTAGCCGAGTGGGTTTGTGTCTAGCGGAGTGGGTTTGGTTGTAGCCGAGTGGGTTTGGGTCTAGCGGAGTGGGTTTGGGTGTAGCCGAGTGGGTTTGGGTCTAGCCGAGTGGGTTTGGGTCTAGCCGACTGGGTTTGGGTCTAGCCGAGTGGGTTTGGGTCTAGCCGAGTGGGTTTGGGTCTAGCCGAGTGGGTTTACGTCTAGCCGAGTGGGTTTGGGTCTAGCGGAGTGGGTTTGGGTGTAGCCGAGTGGGTTTGGGTGTAGCCGAGTGGGTTTGGGTCTGGACGATTGGGTTTGGGTCTAGCCGAGTGGGTTTGGGTCTAGCCGAGTGGGTTTGGATCTAGCTGAGTGGGTTTGGGTGTAGCCGAGTGGGTTTGGGTCTGGACGAGTGGGTTTGGGTCTAGCGGAGTGGGTTAGGGTCTAGTGGAGTGGGTTTGGGTCCAGCCGAGTGGGTTTCGGTCTAGCCGAATGTGTTTGGGTCTACCCGAGTGCGTTTGGGTCTAGCCGAGTGGGTTTGGGTCTAGCCGAGTGGGTTTGGGTCAAGCGGAGTTGGTAGAGGTCTAGCGGAGAGGGTTTGGGTCTAGCGGAGTGGGTTTGGGTCTAGCCAAGTGGGTTTTGGTCTAGCCGAGTGGGTTTGGGTCTATCCGAGTGGGTTTGCGTCTAGCCGAGTGGGTTAGGGTCTAGCGGAGTGGGTTTGGGTGTAGCTGCGTGGGTTTGGGTGTAGCCGAGTGGGTTTGGGTCTAGCCGAGTGGGTTTGGGTCTAGCCGAGTGGGTTTGGGTCTAGCCGAGTGGGTTTGCGTCTAGCGGAGTGGGTTTGGGTGTAGCCGAGTGGGTTTGGGTCTAGCCGAGTTGGTTTGGGTCTAGCCGAGTGGGTTTGGGTCTGGCGGAGTGGGTTTGGTTGTAGCCGAGTGGGTTTGGGTCTAGCGGAGTGGGTTTGGGTGTAGCCGAGTGGGTTTGGGTCTAGCGGAGTGGGTTTGGGTCTAGCCGACTGGGTTTGGGTCTGGACGAGTGGGTTTGGGTCTAGCCGAGTGGGTTTGGGTCTAGTCGAGTGGGTTTGGATCTAGCCGAGTGGGTTTGGGTCTAGCCTAGTGGGTTTGTGTCTAGCCAAGTGGGTTTCGGTCCAGCGGAGTGGGTTTGGGTCTAGCGCAGTGGGTTTGGGTCTAGCTGAGTGGGTTTGGGTCTAACCGAGTGGGTTTGTGTCTAGCGGAGTGGGTTTGGGACTAGCGGAGTGGGATTGGGTCTAGCCGATTGGGTTTGGGTATATCCATGTGGGTTTGGGTCTAGCCGAGTGGGTTAGGGTCTAGCGGAGTGGGTTTGGGTGTAACCGCGTGGGTTTGGGTGTATCCGAGTGGGTTTGGGTCTAGCCGAGTGGGTTTGGGGCTAGCCGAGTGGGTTTGGGTCAAGCCGAGTGGGTTTGGGTCTAGCGGAGTGGGTTTGGGTGTAGCCGTGTGGGTTTGGGTCTAGCCGAGTGGGTTTGGGTCTAGCCGACTGGGTTTGGGTCTAGCTGAGTGGGTTTGGGTCTAGCCGAGTGGGTTTGGGTGTAGCCGAGTGGGTTTGGGTCTAGCCGAGTGGGTTTGGGTCTAGCGGAGTGGGTTTGGTTGTAGCCGAGTGGGTTTGGGTCTAGCGGTGTGGGTTTGGGTGTAGCCGAGTGGGTTTGGGTCTAGCCGAGTGGGTTTGGGTCTAGCCGACGGGGTTTGGGTCTAGCCGAGTGGGTTTGGGTCTAGCCGAGTGGGTTTGGGTCTAGCCGAGTGGGTTTACGTCTAGCCGAGTGGGTTTTGGTCTAGCGGAGTGGGTTTGGGTGTAGCCGAGTGGGTTTGGGTGTAGCCGAGTGGGTTTGGGTCTGGATGAGTGGGTTTGGGTCTAACCGAGTGGGTTTGGGTCTAGCCGAGTGGGTGTGGGTCTAGCCTAGTGGGTTTGGTTCTAGCCAAGTGGGTTTGGGTCGAGCGGAGTGGGTTTAGGTCTAGCGCAGTGGGTTTGGGTCTAGCGGAGTGGGTTTGGTTCTAGCCGAGTGGGTTTGGGTCTAGCCGAGTGGGTTTTTGTCTGGCGGAGTGGGTTTGGGTCTAGCGGAGTGGGATTGCGTCTAGCCGAGTGGGTTTGGGTCTAGCCGAGTGGGTTTGGGACTAGCCGAGTGGGTTTGGGTCTAGCCGAGTGGGTTTGGGTCTAGCTGAATGTGTTTGGGTCTAGCCGAGTGGGTTTGGGTCTAGCCGAGTGGGTTTGGGTCTAGCCGAAAGCGTTTGGGTCTAGCCGAGTGGGTTTGGGTCTAGCCGAGTGGGATTGGGTCCAGCCGAGTGGGTGTGGGTTAAGCCGAGTGGGTTTGGGTCTAGCCGAGTGGGTTTGGGTGTAGCGGAATGGGTTTGGGTGTAGCTGAGTGGGTTTGGGTGTAGCTGAGTGGGTTTGGGACCAGCCGAGTGGGTTTGGGTCTAGCCGAGTTTGTTTGGGCCTAGCCGAATGGGTTTGCGTCTACCCGAGTGGGTTTGGGTCTGGCCGAGTGGGTTTGCTTCTTGCCGAATGGGTTTGGGTCTAGCCGAGTGGGTTTGGGTGCAGCCGAGTGGGTTTGGGTCTAGCGGAGTGGGTTTGGGTGTAGCCGAGTGGGTTTGAGTCTAGCCGAGTGGGTTTGGGTCTAGCCGAGTTGGTTTGGGTCTAGCCGAGTGGGTTTGCGTCTAGCCGATTGGGTTTGGGTCTATCCATGTGGGTTTGGGTCTAGCCGAGTGGGTTAGGGACTAGCGGAGTGGGTTTGGGTGTAGCCGCATGGGTTTGGGTGTAGCCGAGTGGGTTTGGGTCTAGCCGAGTGGGTTTGGGTCTAGCCGAGTGGGTTTGGGTCTAGCCGAGTGGGTTTGGGTCTAGCGGAGTGGGTTTGGGTGTAGCCGAGTGGGTTTGGGTCTAGCCGAGTGGGTTTGGGTCTAGCCGAGTGGGTTTGGGTGTAGCCGAGTGGGTTTGAGTCTAGCCGAGTGGGTTTGGGTCTAGCGGAGTGGGTTTGGTTGTAGCCGAGTGGGTTTGGGTCTAGCGGAGTGGGTTTGGGTGTAGCCGAGTGGGTTTGGGTCTTGCCGAGTGGGTTTGGGTCTAGCGGAGTGGGTTTGGGTGTAGCCGAGTGGGTTTGGGTGTAGCCGAGTGGGTTTGGGTCTGGACGAGTGGGTTTGGGTCTAGCCGAGTGGGTTTGGGTCTAGCCGAGTGGGTTTGGGTCTAGCCGAGTGGGTTTGGGTCTAGCCGAGTGGGTTTATGTCTAGCCGAGTGGGTTTGGGTCTAGCGGAGTGGGTTTGGGTGTAGCCGAGTGGGTTTGGGTGTAGCCGAGTGGGTTTGGGTCTGGACGAGTGGGTTTGGGTCTAGCCGAGTGGGTTTGGGTGTAGCCGAGTGGGTTTGGATCTTGCCGAGTGGGTTTGGGTCTAGCCTAGTGGGTTTGGGTCTAGCCGAGTGGGTTTGGGTCTAGCCGAGTGGGTTTGGATCTAGCTGAGTGGGTTTGGGTGTAGCCGAGTGGGTTTGGGTCTGGACGAGTGGGTTTGGGTCTAGCCGAGTGGGTTTGGGTGTAGCCGAGTGGGTTTGGATCTTGCCGAGTGGGTTTGGGTCTAGCCTAGTGGGTTTGGGTCTAGCCGAGTGGGTTTGGGTCTAGCCGACTGGGTTTGGGCCTAGCCGCGTGGGTTTGGGTCTTGCGGACTGGGTGTGGGTCTAGCGGAGTGGGTTTGGGTCTAGCCGATTGGGTTTGGGTCTAGCCGAGTGGGTTTGGGTCTAGCCGAGTGGGTTTGGGTCTAGCCGAGTGGGTTTGGGTCCAGCCGAGTGGGTTTGGGTCTAGCCGTGTGGGTTTGGGTCTAGCCGATTGGGTTTGGGTCTAGCCATTTGGGTTTGGGTCTAGCCGAGTGGGTTAGGGTCTAGCAGAGTGGGTTTGGGTGTAGCCGCGTGGGTTTGGGTGTAGCCGAGTGGGTTTGGGTCTAGCCGAGTGGGTTTGGGTGTAGCCGAGTGGGTTTGGGCCTAGCCGAGTGGGTTTGGGTCTGGCGGAGTGGGTTTGGGTGTAGCCGAGTGGGTTTGGGTCTAGCCGAGTGGGTTTGGGTCTAGCCGACTGGGTTTGGGATTAGCCGAGTGGGTTTGGGTCTAGCCGAGTGGGTATGGGTCTAGCCGAGTGGGTTTACGTCTAGCCGCGTGGGTTTGGGTCTAGCGGAGTGGGTATCGGTGTAGCCGAGTGGGTTTGGGTCTAGCCGAGTGGGTTTGGGTCTAGCCGATTGTGTTTGGATCTAGCAAAGTGGGTTTGGGTCTAGCCAAGTGGGTTTGGGTCTAGGGAGTGGGTTTGTGTCTAGCGGAGTGGGTTTGGGTCGAGCGGAGTGGGTTTGGGTCCAGCCGAGTGGGTTTGGTTCTAACCGAGTGGGTTTGTGTCTAGCGGAGTGGGTTTGGGTCTAGCGGAGTGGGATTGGGTCTAGCCGAGTGGGTTTGGGTCTAGCCGAGTGGGTTTGGGACTAGCCGAGTGGGTTTGGGTCTAGCCGAGTGGGTTTGGGTCTAGCGGAATGGGTTTGGGTCTAGCCGAGTGGGTTTGGGTCTAGCCGAGTGGGTTTGGGTCTAGCCGAAAGGGTTTGGGTCTAGCCGAGTGGGTTTGGGTCTAGCCGAGTGGGTTTGGGTCTAGCCGAGTGGGTGTGTCTAGCCAAGTGGGTTTGGGTCGAGCCGAGTGGGTTTGGGTCTAGCCGAGTGGGTTTTGGTCTAGCCGAGTGGGTTTGGGTCTAGCCGAGTGGGTTTGGGCCTAGCCGAGTGGGTTTGGGTCTAGCGGAGTGGGTTAGGGTCTAGTGGAGTGGGTTTGGGTCCAGCCGAGTGGGTTTGGGTCTAGCCGAATGGGTTTGGGTCTACCCGAGTGCGTTTGGGTCTAGCCGAGTGGGTTTGGGTCTAGCCGAATGGGTTTGGGTCTAGCCGAGTGGGTTTGGGTGTAGCCGAGTGGGTTTGGGTCTAGTGGAGTGGGTTTGGGTCTAGCCGAGTGGGTTTGGGTCTAGCCGAGTGGGTTTGCGTCTGGCCGAGTTAGTTTGGGTGTTGCCAAGTGGGTTTGGGTCTAGCCGAGCAGGTTTGGGTCTAGCCGAGTGGGTTTGGGTCTAGCCGAGTTGGTTTGGGTCTAGCCGAGTGGGTTTGGGTCTAGCCGAGTGGGTTTGGGTCAAGCGGAGTTGGTATGGGTCTAGCGGAGTGGGTTTGGGTCTAGCGGAGTGGGTTTGGGTGTAGCCGAGGGGGTTTGGGTCTAACCGAGTGGGTTTGGGTCTACCCGAGTGGGTTTGCGTCTAGCCGAGTGGGTTTAGGTCTAGCCGAGTGGGTGTGGGTCTAGCCGAGTGGGTTTGGGTCTAGCCAAGTGGGTTTGGGTCTAGCCGAATGGGTTTGGGTCCATACGAGTGGGTTTGCGTCCAGCCGAGTGGGTTTGGGTCTAGCCGAGTGGGTTTGGGTGTAGCCGAGTGGGTTTGGGTCTAGCCCAGTGGGTTTGGGTCTACCCGAGTGGGTTTGCGTCTAGCCGAGTGGGTTTGGGTCTAGCCGAGTGGGTGTGGGTCTAGCCGAGTGGGTTTGGGTCTAGCCAATTCGGTTTGGGTCCAGCCGAGTGGGTTTGGGTCTATACGAGTGGGTTTGCGTCTAGCCGAGTGGGTTTGGGTCTAGCCGAGTGGGTTTGGGTCTATCCATGTGGGTTTGGGTCTAGCCTAGTGGGTTAGGGTCTAGCGGAGTGGGTTTGGGTGTAGCCGCGTGGGTTTGGGTGTAGCCGAGTGGGTTTGGGTCTAGCCGAGTGGGTTTGGGTCTAGCCGAGTGGGTTTGGGTCTAGCCGAGTGGGTTTGGGTCTAGCGGAGTGGGTTTGGGTGTAGCCGAGTGGGTTTGGGTCTAGCCGAGTGGGTTTGGGTCTAGCCGACTGGGTTTGGGTCTAGCCGAGTGGGTTTGGGTCTTGCCGAGTGGGTTTGGGTCTATCGGAGTGGGTTTGGGTGTAGCCGAGTGGGTTTGGGTCTAGCGGAGCGGGTTTGGGTGTAGCCGAGTGGGTTTGGGTCAGCCGAGTGGGTTTGGGTCTAGCCGACTGGGTTTGGCTCTAGCCGAGTGGGTTTGGGTGTAGCCGAGTGGGTTTGGGTCTAGCCGAGTGGGTTTACGTCTACCCGAGTGGGATTGGGTCTAGCGGAGTGGGTTTGGGTGTAGCCGAGTGGGTTTGGGTCTAGCCGAGTGGGTTTGGGTGTAGCCGAGTGGGTGTGGGTCAAGCCGAGTGGGTTTGGGTCTTGCCGAGTGGGTTTGGGTCTAGCCGAGTGGGTTTGGGTCTAGCCGAGTGGGTTTGGGTCTAGCCGAGTGGTTTTGGGACTAGCCGAGTGGGTTTGGGTCTACCGGAGTGGGTTTGGGTGTAGCGGAGTAGGTTTGGGTGAGCTGAGTGGGTTTGGGACCAGCCGAGTGGGTTTGGGTCTAGCCGAGTGGGTTTGGGTCTAGCCGAGTGGGTTTGCTTCTAGCCGAATGGGTTTGGGTCTAGCCGAGTGGGTTTGGGTGCAGACGAGTGGGTTTGGGTCTAGCGGAGTGGGTTTGGGTGTAACCGAGTGGGTTTGGGTCTAGCCGAGTGGGTTTGGGTCTAGCCGAGTGGGTTTGGGTCTAGCCGAGTGGGTTTGGGTCTAGCCGAGTGGGTTTGGGTCTAGCCGAGTGGGTTTGGGTCTAGCCGAGTTGGTTTGGGTCTAGCCGAGTGGGTTTGCGTCTAGCCGAGTGGGTTTGTGTCTAGCGGAGTGGGTTTGGGTCTAGCGGAGTGGGATTGGGTCTAGCCGAGTTGGTTTGGGTCTAGCCGAGTGGGTTTGGGACTAGCCGAGTGGGTTTGGGTCTAGCCGAGTGGGTTTGGGTCTAGCTGAATGGGTTTGGGTCTAGCCGAGTGGGTTTGGGTCTAGCCGAGTGTGTTTGGGTCTAGCCAAAAGGGTTTGGGTCTAGCCGAGGGGGTTTGGGTCTAGCCGAGTGGGTTTGGGTCTAGCCGAGTGGGTGTGGGTCTAGCCGAGTGGGTTTGGGTCTAGCCGAGTGGGTTTGGGTCTAGCCGAGTGGGTTTGGGTCTAGCCGAGGGGGTTTGGGCCTAGCCGAGTGGGTTTGGGTCTAACGGAGTGGGTTAGCGTCTAGTGGAGTGGGTTTGGGTCTAGCCGAGTGGGTTTGGGTCTAGCCGAATGGGTTTGGGTCTACCCGAGTGCGTTTGGGTCTCGCCGAGTGGGTTTGGGTCTAGCCGAATGGGTTTGTGTCTAGCCGAGTGGGTTTGGGTGTAGCCGAGTGGGTTTGGGTCTAGCGGAGTGGGTTTGGGTGTAGCCGAGTGGGTTTGGGTCTAGCCGAGTGGGTTTGGGTCTAGCCGAGTGGGTTTGGGTCTAGCCGAGTGGGTTTGGGTCTAGCCGAGTGGGTTTGGGTATAGCCGAGTGGGTTTGGGTCTAGCCGAGTGTGTTTGCGTCTAGCCGAGTGGGTTTGGGTCTAGCCGAGTGGGTTTGGGTCTAGCCGTGTGGGTTTGCGTCTAGCTGAGTGGGTTTGGGTCTAGCCGAGTGTGTTAGGGTCTAGCGGAGTGGGTTTGGGTGTAGCCGCGTGGGTTTGGGTGTAGCCGAGTGTGTTTGGGTCTAGCCGAGTGGGTTTGGGTCTAGCCGAGTGGGTTTGGGTCTAGCTGAGTGGGTTTGGGTCTGGCGGAGTGGGTTTGGGTGTAGCCAAGTGGGTTTGGGTCTAGCCGAGTGGGTTTGGGTATAGCCGACTGGGTTTGGGTGTAGCCGAGTGGGTTTGGGTCCAGCCGAGTGGGTTTGGGTCTAGCCGAGTGGCTTTGGGTCTAGCTGAGTGGGTTTGGGTCTATCCGAGTTGGTTTCGGTCTAGCCGAGTGGGTTTGGGTCTAGCCGAGTGGGTTTGGGTCTACCGAGTGGGTTTGGGTCTAGCCGAGTGGGTTTGGGTCTAGCCGAGTTAGTTTGGGTCTAGCCGAGTGGGTTTGGGTGTAGCCGAGCAGGTTTGGGCCTAGCCGAGTGGGTTTGGGTCTAGCCGAGTGGGTTTGGGTCAAGCGGAGTTGGTATGGGTCTAGCGGAGTGGGTTTGGGTCTAGCGGAGTGGGTTTGGGTCTAGCCAAGTGGGTTTTGGTCTAGCCGAGTGGGTTTGGGTCTATCCGAGTGGGTTTGCGTCTAGCCGAGTGGGTTTGCGTCTAGCCGAGTGGGTTTGGGTCTAGCCGAGTGGGTTTGGGTCTATCCATGTGGGTTTGGGTCTAGCCGAGTGGGTTAGGGTCTAGCGGAGTGGGTTTGGGTGTAGCCGCGTGGGTTTGGGTGTAGCCGAGTGTGTTTGGGTCTAGCCGAGTGGGTTTGGGTCTAGCCGAGTGGGTTTGGGTCTAGCGGAGTGGGTTTGGTTGTAGCCGAGTGGGTTTGGGTCTAGCGGAGTGGGTTTGGGTGTAGCCGAGTGGGTTTGGGTCTAGCGGAGTGGGTTTGGGTCTAGCGGACTGGGTTTGGGTCTGGACGAGTGGGTTTGGGTCTAGCCGAGTGGGTTTGGGTCTAGTCGAGTGGGTTTGGGTCTAGCCGAGTGGGTTTGGGTCTAGCCTAGTGGGTTTGGGTCTAGCCAAGTGGGTTTCGGTCCAGCGGAGTGGGTTTGGGTCTAGCGCAGTGGGTTTGGGTCTAGCTGAGTGGGTTTGGGTCTAACCGAGTGGGTTTGGGTCTAGCCGCGTGGGTTTGGGTCTAGCGGAATGGGTTTGGGTGTAGCCGAGTGGGTTTGGGTCTAGCCGAGTGGGTTTGGGTCTAGCGGAGTGGGTTTGGGTCTAGCGGAGTGGGTTTGGTTGTAGCCGAGTGGGTTTGGGTCTAGCGGAGTGGGTTTGGGTGTAGCCGAGTGGGTTTGGGTCTAGCGGAGTGGGTTTGGGTCTAGCCGACTGGGTTTGGGTCTGGACGAGTGGGTTTGTGTCTAGCCGAGTGGGTTTGGGTCTAGTCGAGTGGGTTTGGGTCTAGCCGAGTGGGTTTGAGTCTAGCCTAGTGGGTTTGGGTCTAGCCAAGTGGGTTTCGGTCCAGCGGAGTGGGTTTGGGTCTAGCGCAGTGGGTTTGGGTCTAGCTGAGTGGGTTTGGGTCTAACCGAGTGGGTTTGTGTCTAGCGGAGTGGGTTTGGGGCTAGCGGAGTGGGATTGGGACTAGCCGAGTGGGTTTGGGTCTAGCCGACTGGGTTTGGGTCTGGACGAGTGGGTTTGTGTCTAGCCGAGTGGGTTTGGGTCTAGTCGAGTGGGTTTGGGTCTAGCCGAGTGGGTTTGAGTCTAGCCTAGTGGGTTTGGGTCTAGCCAAGTGGGTTTCGGTCCAGCGGAGTGGGTTTGGGTCTAGCGCAGTGGGTTTGGGTCTAGCTGAGTGGGTTTGGGTCTAACCGAGTGGGTTTGGGTCTAGCCGCGTGGGTTTGGGTCTAGCGGAATGGGTTTGGGTGTAGCCGAGTGGGTTTGGGTCTAGCCGAGTGGGTTTGGGTCTAGCGGAGTGGGTTTGGGTCTAGCGGAGTGGGTTTGGTTGTAGCCGAGTGGGTTTGGGTCTAGCGGAGTGGGTTTGGGTGTAGCCGAGTGGGTTTGGGTCTAGCGGAGTGGGTTTGGGTCTAGCCGACTGGGTTTGGGTCTGGACGAGTGGGTTTGTGTCTAGCCGAGTGGGTTTGGGTCTAGTCGAGTGGGTTTGGGTCTAGCCGAGTGGGTTTGAGTCTAGCCTAGTGGGTTTGGGTCTAGCCAAGTGGGTTTCGGTCCAGCGGAGTGGGTTTGGGTCTAGCGCAGTGGGTTTGGGTCTAGCTGAGTGGGTTTGGGTCTAACCGAGTGGGTTTGTGTCTAGCGGAGTGGGTTTGGGGCTAGCGGAGTGGGATTGGGACTAGCCGAGTGGGTTTGGGTCTAGCCGACTGGGTTTGGGTCTGGACGAGTGGGTTTGTGTCTAGCCGAGTGGGTTTGGGTCTAGTCGAGTGGGTTTGGGTCTAGCCGAGTGGGTTTGAGTCTAGCCTAGTGGGTTTGGGTCTAGCCAAGTGGGTTTCGGTCCAGCGGAGTGGGTTTGGGTCTAGCGTAGTGGGTTTGGGTCTAGCTGAGTGGGTTTGGGTCTAACCGAGTGGGTTTGGGTCTAGCCGCGTGGGTTTGGGTCTAGCGGAATGGGTTTGGGTGTAGCCGAGTGGGTTTGGGTCTAGCCGAGTGGGTTTGGGTCTAGCGGAGTGGGTTTGGGTCTAGCGGAGTGGGTTTGGTTGTAGCCGAGTGGGTTTGGGTCTAGCGGAGTGGGTTTGGGTGTAGCCGAGTGGGTTTGGGTCTAGCGGAGTGGGTTTGGGTCTAGCCGACTGGGTTTGGGTCTGGACGAGTGGGTTTGTGTCTAGCCGAGTGGGTTTGGGTCTAGTCGAGTGGGTTTGGGTCTAGCCGAGTGGGTTTGAGTCTAGCCTAGTGGGTTTGGGTCTAGCCAAGTGGGTTTCGGTCCAGCGGAGTGGGTTTGGGTCTAGCGCAGTGGGTTTGGGTCTAGCTGAGTGGGTTTGGGTCTAACCGAGTGGGTTTGTGTCTAGCGGAGTGGGTTTGGGGCTAGCGGAGTGGGATTGGGACTAGCCGAGTGGGTTTGGGTCTAGCCGACTGGGTTTGGGTCTGGACGAGTGGGTTTGTGTCTAGCCGAGTGGGTTTGGGTCTAGTCGAGTGGGTTTGGGTCTAGCCGAGTGGGTTTGAGTCTAGCCTAGTGGGTTTGGGTCTAGCCAAGTGGGTTTCGGTCCAGCGGAGTGGGTTTGGGTCTAGCGCAGTGGGTTTGGGTCTAGCTGAGTGGGTTTGGGTCTAACCGAGTGGGTTTGGGTCTAGCCGCGTGGGTTTGGGTCTAGCGGAATGGGTTTGGGTGTAGCCGAGTGGGTTTGGGTCTAGCCGAGTGGGTTTGGGTCTAGCGGAGTGGGTTTGGGTCTAGCGGAGTGGGTTTGGTTGTAGCCGAGTGGGTTTGGGTCTAGCGGAGTGGGTTTGGGTGTAGCCGAGTGGGTTTGGGTCTAGCGGAGTGGGTTTGGGTCTAGCCGACTGGGTTTGGGTCTGGACGAGTGGGTTTGTGTCTAGCCGAGTGGGTTTGGGTCTAGTCGAGTGGGTTTGGGTCTAGCCGAGTGGGTTTGAGTCTAGCCTAGTGGGTTTGGGTCTAGCCAAGTGGGTTTCGGTCCAGCGGAGTGGCTTTGGGTCTAGCGCAGTGGGTTTGGGTCTAGCTGAGTGGGTTTGGGTCTAACCGAGTGGGTTTGTGTCTAGCGGAGTGGGTTTGGGGCTAGCGGAGTGGGATTGGGACTAGCCGAGTGGGTTTGGGTCTAGCCGAGTGGGTTTGCGACTAGCCGAGTGGGTTTGCATCTAGCCGAGTGGGTTTTGGTCTAGCCGAGTGGGTTTGGGTCTAGCCGAGTGGGTTTGGGTCTAGCCGATTGGGTTTGGGTATATGCATGTGGGTTTGGGTCTAGCCGAGTGGGTTAGGGTCTAGCGGAGTGGGTTTGGGTGTAACCGCATGGGTTTGGGTGCAGCCGAGTGGGTTTGGGTCTAGCCGAGTGGGTTTGGGTCTTGCCGTGTGGGTTTGGGTCTACCCGAGTGGGTTTGCGTCTAGCCGAGTGGGTTTGGGTCTAGCCGAGTGGGTGTGGGTCTAGCCGAGTGGGTTTGGGTCTAGCCAAGTGGGTTTGGGTCTAGCCGAATGGGTTTGGGTCTATACGAGTGGATTTGCGTCTAGCCGAGTGGGTTTGGGTCTAGCCGAGTGGGTTTGGGTCTAGCGGAGTGGGTTTGGGTGTAGCCGAGTGGGTTTGGGTCTAGCCCAGTGGGTTTGGGTCTACCCGAGTGGGTTTGCGTCTAGCCGAGTGGGTTTGGGTCTAGCCGAGTGGGTGTGGGTCTAGCCGAGTGGGTTTGGGTCTAGCCAAGTCGGTTTGGGTCTAGCCGAGTGGGTTTGGGTCTATCCATGTGGGTTTGGGTCTAGCCGAGTGGGTTAGGGTCTAGCGGAGTGGGTTTGGGTGTAGCCGCGTGGGTTTGGGTGTAGCCGAGTGGGTTTGGGTCTAGCCGAGTGGGTTTGGGTCTAGCCGAGTGGGTTTGGGTCTAGCCGAGTGGATTTGGGTCTAGCGGAGTGGGTTTGGGTGTAGCCGAGTGGGTTTGGGTCTAGCCGAGTGGGTTTGGGTCTAGCCGACTGGGTTTGGGTCTAGCCGAGTGCGTTTGGGTCTTGCCGAGTGGGTTTGGGTCTAGCCGAGTGGGTTTGGGTCTAGCCGAGTGGGTTTGGGTCTAGCCGAGTGGGTTTGGGTCTAGCCAAGTGGGTTTGGGTCTAGCGGAGTGGGTTAGGGTCTAGTGGAGTGGGTTTGGGTCCAGCCGAGTGGGTTTGGGTCTAGCCGAATGGGTTTGGGTCTACCCGAGTGCGTTTGGGTCTAGCCGAGTGGGTTTGGGTCTAGCCGAATGGGTTTGGGTCTAGCCGTGTGGGTTTGGGAGTAGCCGAGTGGGTTTGGGTCTAGCGGAGTGGGTTTGGGTCTAGCCGAGTGGGTTTGGGTCTAGCCGAGTGGGTTTGGGTCTGGCCGAGTTAGTTTGGGTGTTGCCAAGTGGGTTTGCGTCTAGCCGAGCAGGTTTGGGTCTAGCCGAGTGGGTTTGGGTCTAGCCGAGTTGATTTGGGTCTAGCCGAGTGGGTTTGGGTCTAGCCGAGTGGGTTTGGGTCAAGCGGAGTTGGTATGGGTCTAGCGGAGTGGGTTTGGGTCTAGCGGAGTAGGTTTGGGTGTAGCCGAGTGGGTTTGGGTCTAGCCGAGTGGGTTTGGGTCTACCCGAGTGGGTTTGCGTCTAGCCGAGTGGGTTTGGGTCTAGCCGAGTGGGTGTGGGTCTAGCCGAGTGGGTTTGGGTCTAGCCGAGTGGGTTTGGGTCTAGCCGAGTGGGTTTGGGTCTAGCCGAGTGGGTTTGGGTCTAGCCGAATGGGTTTGGGTCTATACGAGTGGATTTGCGTCTAGCCGAGTGGGTTTGGGTCTAGCCGAGTGGGTTTGGGTCTAGCGGAGTGGGTTTGGGTGTAGCCGAGTGGGTTTGGGTTTAGCCCAGTGGGTTTGGGTCTACCCGAGTGTGTTTGCGTCTAGCCGAGTGGGTTTGGGTCTAGCGGAGTGGGTGTGGGTCTAGCCGAGTGGGTTTGGGTCTAGCCAAGTCGGTTTGGGTCTAGCCGAGTGGGTTTGGGTCTATACGAGTGGGTTTGCGTCTAGCCGAGTGGGTTTGGGTCTAGCCGAGTGGGTTTGGGTCTATCCATGTGGGTTTGGGTCTAGCCGAGTGGGTTAGGGTCTAGCGGAGTGGGTTTGGGTGTAGCCGCGTGGGTTTGGGTGTAGCCGAGTGGGTTTGGGTCTAGCCGAGTGGGTTTGGGTCTAGCCGAGTGGGTTTGGGTCTAGCCGAGTGGGTTTGGGTCTAGCGGAGTGGGTTTGGGTGTAGCCGAGTGGGTTTGGGTCTAGCCGAGTGGGTTTGGGTCTAGCCGACTGGGTTTGGGTCTAGCCGAGTGCGTTTGGGTCTTGCCGAGTGGGTTTGGGTCTAGCGGAGTGGGTTTGGGTGTAGCCGAGTGTGTTTGGGTCCAGCGGAGCGGGTTTGGGTCTAGCCGACTGGGTTTGGGTCTAGCCGAGTGGGTTTGGGTCTAGCCGAGTAGTTTTGGGCCTAGCCGAGTGTGTTTGGGTCTACCAGAGTGGGTTTGGGTGTAGCGGAGTGGGTTTGGGTGAGCTGAGTGGGTTTGGGACCAGCCGAGTGGGTTTGGGTCTAGCCGAGTGGGTTTGGGTCTAGCCGAATGGGTTTCGGTCTACCCGAGTGGGTTTGGGTCTAGCCAAGTGGGTTTGCTTCTAGCCGAATGGGTTTGGGTCTAGCCGAGTGGGTTTGGGTGCAGACGAGTGGGTTTGGGTCTAGCGGAGTGGGTTTGGGTGTAACCGAGTGGGTTTGGGTCTAGCCGAGTGGGTTTGGGTCCAGCCGAGTGGGTTTGGGTCTAGCCGAGTGGGTTTGGGTCTAGCCGAGTGGGTTTGGGTCTAGCCGAGTTGGTTTGGGTCTAGCCGAGTGGGTTTGCGTCTAGCCGAGTGGGTTTGTGTCTAGCGGAGTGGGTTTGGGTCTAGCGGAGTGGGATTGGGTCTAGCCGAGTGGGTTTGGGTCTAGCCGAGTGGGTTTGGGTCTAGCGGAGTGGGTTAGGGTCTAGTGGAGTGGGTTTGGGTCCAGCCGAGTGGGTTTGGGTCTAGCCGAATGGGTTTGGGTCTACCCGAGTGCGTTTGGGTCTAGCCGAGTGGGTTTGGGTCTAGCCGAATGGGTTTGGGTCTAGCCGAGTGGGTTTGGGTGTAGCCGAGTGGGTTTGGGTCTAGCGGAGTGGGTTTGGGTGTTGCCAAGTGGGTTTGGGTCTTGCCGTGTGGGTTTGGGTCTACCCGAGTGGGTTTGCGTCTAGCCGAGTGGGTTTGGGTCTAGCCGAGTGGGTGTGGGTCTAGCCGAGTGGGTTTGGGTCTAGCCAAATGGGTTTGGGTCTAACCGAATGGGTTTGGGTCTATACGAGTGGATTTGCGTCTAGCCGAGTGGGTTTGGGTCTAGCCGAGTGGGTTTGGGTCTAGCGGACTGGTTTTGGGTGTAGCCGAGTGGGTTTGGGTCTAGCCCAGTGGGTTTGGGTCTACCCGAGTGGGTTTGCGTCTAGCCGAGTGGGTTTGGGTCTAGCCGAGTGGGTGTGGGTCTAGCCGAGTGGGTTTGGGTCTAGCCAAGTCGGTTTGGGTCTAGCCGAGTGGGTTTGGGTCTATCCATGTGGGTTTGGGTCTAGCCGAGTGGGTTAGGGTCTAGCGGAGTGGGTTTGGGTGTAGCCGCGTGGGTTTGGGTATAGCCGAGTGGGTTTGGGTCTAGCCGAGTGGGTTTGGGTCTAGCCGAGTGGGTTTGGGTCTAGCCGAGTGGATTTGGGTCTAGCGGAGTGGGTTTGGGTGTAGCCGAGTGGGTTTGGGTCTAGCCGTGTGGGTTTGGGTCTAGCCGACTGGGTTTGGGTCTAGCCGAGTGCGTTTGGGTCTTGCCGAGTGGGTTTGGGTCTAGCGGAGTGGGTTTGGGTGTATCCGAGTGGGTTTGGGTCTAGCGGAGCGGGTTTGGGTGTAGCCGAATGGGTTTGGGTCTAGCCGAGTGGGTTTGGGTCTAGCCGACTGGGTTTGGCTCTATCCGAGTGGGTTTGGGTCTAGCCGAGTGGGTTTGGGTCTAGCCGAGTGGGTTTACGTCTAGCCGAGTGGGTTTGGGTCTAGCGGAGTGGGTTTGGGTGTAGCCGAGTGGGTTTGGGTCTAGCCGAGTGGGTTTGGGTGTAGCTGAGTGGGTGTGGGTCAAGCCGAGTGGGTTTGGGTCTAGCCGAGTGGGTTTGGGTCTAGCCGAGTGGGTTTGGGTCTAGCCGAGTGGGTTTGGGTCTAGCGGAGTGGGTTAGGGTCTAGTGGAGTGGGTTTGGGTCCAGCCGAGTGGGTTTGGGTCCAGCCGAATGGGTTTGGGTCTACCCGAGTGCGTTTGGGTCTAGCCGAGTGGGTTTGGGTCTAGCCGAATGGGTTTGGGTCTAGCCGAGTGGGTTTGGGTGTAGCCGAGTGGGTTTGGGTCTAGCGGAGTGGGTTTGGGTGTTGCCAAGTGGGTTTGGGTCTTGCCGTGTGGGTTTGGGTCTACCCGAGTGGGTTTGCGTCTAGCCGAGTGGGTTTGGGTCTAGCCGAGTGGGTGTGGGTCTAGCCGAGTGGGTTTGGGTCTAGCCAAATGGGTTTGGGTCTAACCGAATGGGTTTGGGTCTATACGAGTGGATTTGCGTCTAGCCGAGTGGGTTTGGGTCTAGCCGAGTGGGTTTGGGTCTAGCGGAGTGGTTTTGGGTGTAGCCGAGTGGGTTTGGGTCTAGCCCAGTGGGTTTGGGTCTACCCGAGTGGGTTTGCGTCTAGCCGAGTGGGTTTGGGTCTAGCCGAGTGGGTGTGGGTCTAGCCGAGTGGGTTTGGGTCTAGCCGAGTCGGTTTGGGTCTAGCCGAGTGGGTTTGGGTCTATCCATGTGGGTTTGGGTCTAGCCGAGTGGGTTAGGGTCTAGCGGAGTGGGTTTGGGTGTAGCCGCGTGGGTTTGGGTATAGCCGAGTGGGTTTGGGTCTAGCCGAGTGGGTTTGGGTCTAGCCGACTGGGTTTGGCTCTATCCGTGTGGGTTTGGGTCTAGCCGAGTGGGTTTGGGTCTAGCCGAGTGGGTTTACGTCTAGCCGAGTGGGTTTGGGTCTAGCGGAGTGGGTTTGGGTGTAGCCGAGTGGGTTTGGGTCTAGCCGAGTGGGTTTGGGTCTAGCCGAGTGGGTTTGGGTGTAGCTGAGTGGGTGTGGGTCAAGCCGAGTGGGTTTGGGTCTAGCCGAGTGGGTTTGGGTCTAGCCGAGTGGGTTTGGGTCTAGCCGAGTGGGTTTGGGTCTAGCCGACTGGGTTTGGCTCTATCCGAGTGGGTTTGGGTCTAGCCGAGTGGGTTTGGGTCTAGCCGAGTGGGTTTGGGTGTAGCTGAGTGGGTGTGGGTCAAGCCGAGTGGGTTTGGGTCTAGCCGAGTGGGTTTGGGTCTAGCCGAGTGGGTTTGGGTCTAGCCGAGTGGGTTTGGGTCTAGCCGAGTGGTTTTGGGCCTAGCCGAGTGGGTTTGGGTCTACCGGAGTGGGTTTGGGTGCAGCGGAGTGGGTTTGGGTGAGCTGAGTGGGTTTGGGACCAGCCGAGTGGGTTTGGGTCTATCCGAGTGGGTTTGGGTCTAGCCAAGTGGGTTTGGGTCGAGCCGAGTGGGTTTGGGTCTAGCCGAGTGGGTTTGGGTCTAGCCGAGTGGGTTTGGGTCTAGCCGAGTGGGTTTGGGTCTAGCCGAGTGGGTTTGGGTCTAGCAGAGTGGGTTAGGGTCTAGTGGAGTGGGTTTGGGTCCAGCCGAGTGGGTTTGGGTCTAGCCGAATGGGTTTGGGTCTACCCGAGTGCGTTTGGGTCTAGCCGAGTGGGCTTGGGTCTAGCCGAATGGGTTTGGGTCTAGCCGAGTGGGTTTGGGAGTAGCCGAGTGGGTTTGGGTCTAGCGGAGTGGGTTTGGGTCTAGCCGAGTGGGTTTGGGTCTAGACGAGTGGGTTTGGGTCTGGCCGAGTTAGTTTGGGTGTTGCCAAGTGGGTTTGGGTCTAGCCGAGCAGATTTGGGTCTAGCCGAGTGGGTTTGGGTCTAGCCGAGTTGGTTTGGGTCTAGCCGAGTGGGTTTGGGTCTAGCCGAGTGGGTTTGGGTCTAGCCGAGTGGATTTGGGTCTAGCGGAGTGGGTTTGGGTGTAGCCGAGTGGGTTTGGGTCTAGCCGAGTGGGTTTGGGTCTAGCCGACTGGGTTTGGGTCTAGCCGAGTGCGTTTGGGTCTTGCCGAGTGGGTTTGGGTCTAGCGGAGTGGGTTTGGGTGTATCCGAGTGGGTTTGGGTCTAGCGGAGCGGGTTTGGGTGTAGCCGAGTGGGTTTGGGTCTAGCCGAGTGGGTTTGGGTCTAGCCGACTGGGTTTGGCTCTAGCCGAGTGGGTTTGGGTCTAGCCGAGCGGGTTTGGGTCTAGCCGAGTGGGTTTACGTCTAGCCGAGTGGGTTTGGGTCTAGCGGAGTGGGTTTGGGTGTAGCGGAGTGGGTTTGGGTGTAGCCGAGTGGGTTTGGGTCTAGCCGACTGGGTTTGGCTCTATCCGAGTGGGTTTGGGTCTAGCCGAGTGGGTTTGGGTCTAGCCGAGTGGGTTTACGTCTAGCCGAGTGGGTTTGGGTCTAGCGGAGTGGGTTTGGGTGTAGCCGAGTGGGTTTGGGTCTAGCCGAGTGGGTTTGGGTGTAGCTGAGTGGGTGTGGGTCAAGCCGAGTGGGTTTGGGTCTAGCCGAGTGGGTTTGGGTCTAGCCGAGTGGGTTTGGGTCTAGCCGAGTGGGTTTGGGTCTAGCCGAGTAGTTTTGGGCCTAGCCGAGTGGGTTTGGGTCTACCGGAGTGGGTTTGGGTGCAGCGGAGTGGGTTTGGGTGAGCTGAGTGGGTTTGGGACCAGCCGAGTGGGTTTGGGTCTATCCGAGTGGGTTTGGGTCTAGCCAAGTGGGTTTGGGTCGAGCCGAGTGGGTTTGGGTCTAGCCGAGTGGGTTTGGGTCTAGCCGAGTGGGTTTGGGTCTAGCCGAGTGGGTTTGGGTCTAGCCGAGTGGGTTTGGGTCTAGCGGAGTGGGTTAGGGTCTAGTGGAGTGGGTTTGGGTCCAGCCGAGTGGGTTTGGGTCTAGCCGAATGGGTTTGGGTCTACCCGAGTGCGTTTGGGTCTAGCCGAGTGGGCTTGGGTCTAGCCGAATGGGTTTGGGTCTAGCCGAGTGGGTTTGGGAGTAGCCGAGTGGGTTTGGGTCTAGCGGAGTGGGTTTGGGTCTAGCCGAGTGGGTTTGGGTCTAGACGAGTGGGTTTGGGTCTGGCCGAGTTAGTTTGGGTGTTGCCAAGTGGGTTTGGGTCTAGCCGAGCAGATTTGGGTCTAGCCGAGTGGGTTTGGGTCTAGCCGAGTTGGTTTGGGTCTAGCCGAGTGGGTTTGGGTCTAGCCGAGTGGGTTTGGGTCTAGCCGAGTGGATTTGGGTCTAGCGGAGTGGGTTTGGGTGTAGCCGAGTGGGTTTGGGTCTAGCCGAGTGGGTTTGGGTCTAGCCGAGTGGGTTTGGGTCTAGCCGAGTGCGTTTGGGTCTTGCCGAGTGGGTTTGGGTCTAGCGGAGTGGGTTTGGGTGTATCCGAGTGGGTTTGGGTCTAGTGGAGCGGGTTTGGGTGTAGCCGAGTGGGTTTGGGTCTAGCCGAGTGGGTTTGGGTCTAGCCGACTGGGTTTGGCTCTAGCCGAGTGGGTTTGGGTCGAGCCGAGTGGGTTTGGGTCTAGCCGAGTGGGTTTACGTCTAGCCGAGTGGGTTTGGGTCTAGCGGAGTGGGTTTGGGTGTAGCCGAGTGGGTTTGGGTCTAGCCGAGTGGGTTTGGGTGTAGCTGAGTGGGTGTGGGTCAAGCCGAGTGGGTTTGGGTCTAGCCGAGTGGGTTTGGGTCTAGCCGAGTGGGTTTGGGTCTAGCCGAGTGGGTTTGGGTCTAGCCGAGTGGTTTTGGGCCTAGCCGAGTGGGTTTGGGTCTACCGGAGTGGGTTTGGGTGCAGCGGAGTGGGTTTGGGTGAGCTGAGTGGGTTTGGGACCAGCCGAGTGGGTTTGGGTCTATCCGAGTGGGTTTGGGTCTAGCCAAGTGGGTTTGGGTCGAGCCGAGTGGGTTTGGGTCTAGCCGAGTGGGTTTGGGTCTAGCCGAGTGGGTTTGGGTCTAGCCGAGTGGGTTTGGGTCTAACCGAATGGGTTTGGGTCTATACGAGTGGATTTGCGTCTAGCCGAGTGGGTTTGGGTCTAGCCGAGTGGGTTTGGGTCTAGCGGAGTGGGTTTGGGTGTAGCCGAGTGGGTTTGGGTCTAGCCCAGTGGGTTTGGGTCTACCCGAGTGGGTTTGCGTCTAGCCGAGTGGGTTTGGGTCTAGCCGAGTGGGTGTGGGTCTAGCCGAGTGGGTTTGGGTCTAGCCAAGTCGGTTTGGGTCTAGCCGAGTGGGTTTGGGTCTATCCATGTGGGTTTGGGTCTAGCCGAGTGGGTTAGGGTCTAGCGGAGTGGGTTTGGGTGTAGCCGCGTGGGTTTGGGTATAGCCGAGTGGGTTTGGGTCTAGCCGAGTGGGTTTGGGTCTAGCCGAGTGGGTTTGGGTCTAGCCGAGTGGATTTGGGTCTAGCGGAGTGGGTTTGGGTGTAGCCGAGTGGGTTTGGGTCTAGCCGTGTGGGTTTGGGTCTAGCCGACTGGGTTTGGGTCTAGCCGAGTGCGTTTGGGTCTTGCCGAGTGGGTTTGGGTCTAGCGGAGTGGGTTTGGGTGTATCCGAGTGGGTTTGGGTCTAGCGGAGCGGGTTTGGGTGTAGCCGAGTGGGTTTGGGTCTAGCCGAGTGGGTTTGGGTCTAGCCGACTGGGTTTGGGTGTAGCCGAGTGGGTTTGGGTCTAGCCCAGTGGGTTTGGGTCTACCCGAGTGGGTTTGCGTCTAGCCGAGTGGGTTTGGGTCTAGCGGAGTGGGTGTGGGTCTAGCCGAGTGGGTTTGGGTGTAGCCGCGTGGGTTTGGGTCTAGCCGAGTGGGTTTGGGTCTATACGAGTGGGTTTGCGTCTAGCCGAGTGGGTTTGGGTCTAGCCGAGTGGGTTTGGGTCTATCCATGTGGGTTTGGGTCTAGCCGAGTGGGTTAGGGTCTAGCGGAGTGGGTTTGTGTGTAGCCGCGTAGGTTTGGGTGTAACCGAGTGGGTTTGGGTCTAGCCGAGTGGGTTTGGGTCTAGCCGAGTGGGTTTGGGTCTAGCCGAGTGGGTTTGGGTCTAGCGGAGTGGGTTTGGGTGTAGCCGAGTGGGTTTGGGTCTAGCCGACTGGGTTTGGGTCTAGCCGAGTGCGTTTGGGTCTTGCCGAGTGGGTTTGGGTCTAGCGGAGTGGGTTTGGGTGTATCCGAGTGGGTTTGGGTCTAGCGGAGCGGGTTTGGGTGTAGCCGAGTGGGTTTGGGTCTAGCCGAGTGGGTTTGGGTCTAGCCGACTGGGTTTGGCTCTAGCCGAGTGGGTTTGGGTCTAGCCGAGTGGGTTTGGGTCTAGCCGAGTGGGTTTACGTCTAGCCGAGTGGGTTTGGGTCTAGCGGAGTGGGTTTGGGTGTAGCCGAGTGGGTTTGGGTCTAGCCGAGTGGGTTTGGGTGTAGCCGAGTGGGTGTGGGTCAAGCCGAGTGGGTTTGGGTCTAGCCGAGTGGGTTTGGGTCTAGCCGAGTGGGTTTGGGTCTAGCCGAGTGGGTTTGGGTCTAGCCGAGTGGTTTTGGGCCTAGCCGAGTGGGTTTGGGTCTACCGGAGTGGGTTTGGGTGCAGCGGAGTGGGTTTGGGTGAGCTGAGTGGGTTTGGGACCAGCCGAGTGGGTTTGGGTCTAGCCGAGTGGGTTTGGGTCTAGCCAAGTGGGTTTGGGTCGAGCCGAGTGGGTTTGGGTCTAGCCGAGTGGGTTTGGGTCTAGCCGAGTGGGTTTGGGTCTAGCCGAGTGGGTTTGGGTCTAGCCGAGTGGGTTTGGGTCTAGCGGAGTGGGTTAGGGTCTAGTGGAGTGGGTTTGGGTCCAGCCGAGTGGGTTTGGGTCTAGCCGAATGGGTTTGGGTCTACCCGAGTGCGTTTGGGTCTAGCCGAGTGGGCTTGGGTCTAGCCGAATGCGTTTGGGTCTAGCCGAGTGGGTTTGGGAGTAGCCGAGTGGGTTTGGGTCTAGCGGAGTGGGTTTGGGTCTAGCCGAGTGGGTTTGGGTCTAGACGAGTGGGTTTGGGTCTGGCCGAGTTAGTTTGGGTGTTGCCAAGTGGGTTTGGGTCTAGCCGAGCAGATTTGGGTCTAGCCGAGTGGGTTTGCGTCTAGCCGAGTGGGTTTGGGTCTAGCCGAGTGGGTGTGGGTCTAGCCGAGTGGGTTTGGGTCTAGCCAAGTGGGTTTGGGTCTAGCCGAATGGGTTTGGGTGTATACGAGTGGATTTGCGTCTAGCCGAGTGGGTTTGGGTCTAGCCGAGTGGGTTTGGGTCTAGCGGAGTGGGTTTGGGTGTAGCCGAGTGGGTTTGGGTCTAGCCCAGTGGGTTTGGGTCTACCCGAGTGGGTTTGCGTCTAGCCGAGTGGGTTTGGGTCTAGCGGAGTGGGTGTGGGTCTAGCCGAGTGGGTTTGGGTCTATACGAGTGGGTTTGCGTCTAGCCGAGTGGGTTTGGGTCTAGCCGAGTGGGTTTGGGTCTATCCATGTGGGTTTGGGTCTAGCCGAGTGGGTTAGGGTCTAGCGGAGTGGGTTTGGGTGTAGCCGCGTAGGTTTGGGTGTAGCCGAGTGGGTTTGGGTCTAGCCGAGTGGGTTTGGGTCTAGCGGAGTGGGTTTGGGTGTAGCCGAGTGGGTTTGGGTCTAGCCGAGTGGGTTTGGGTCTAGCCGACTGGGTTTGGGTCTAGCCGAGTGCGTTTGGGTCTTGCCGAGTGGGTTTGGGTCTAGCGGAGTGGGTTTGGGTGTAGCCGAGTGGGTTTGGGTCTAGCGGAGCGGGTTTGGGTGTAGCCGAGTGGGTTTGGGTCTAGCCGAGTGGGTTTGGGTCTAGCCGACTGGGTTTGGCTCTAGCCGAGTGGGTTTGGGTCTAGCCGAGTGGGTTTGGGTCTAGCCGAGTGGGTTTACGTCTAGCCGAGTGGGTTTGGGTCTAGCGGAGTGGGTTTGGGTGTAGCCGAGTGGGTTTGGGTCTAGCCGAGTGGGTTTGGGTGTAGCTGAGTGGGTGTGGGTCAAGCCGAGTGGGTTTGGGTCTAGCCGAGTGGGTTTGGGTCTAGCCGAGTGGGTTTGGGTCTAGCCCAGTGGGTTTGCTTCTAGCCGAATGGGTTTGGGTCTAGCCGAGTGGGTTTGGGTGCAGACGAGTGGGTTTGGGTCTAGCGGAGTGGGTTTGGGTGTAACCGAGTGGGTTTGGGTCTAGCCGAGTGGGTTTGGGTCCAGCCGAGTGGGTTTGGGTCCAACCGAGTGGGTTTGGGTCTAGCCGTGTGGGTGTGGGTCTAGCCGAGTTGGTTTGGGTCTAGCCGAGTGGGTTTGCGTCTAGCCGAGTGGGTTTGTGTCTAGCGGAGTGGGTTTAGGTCTAGCGGAGTGGGATTGGGTCTAGCCAAGTGGGTTTGGGTCTAGCCGAATGGATTTTGGGTGTATATGAGTGGATTTGCGTCTAGCCGAGTGGGTTTGGGTCTAGCCGAGTGGGTTTGGGTCTAGCGGAGTGGGTTTGGGTGTAGCCGAGTGGGTTTGGGTCTAGCCCAGTGGGTTTGGGTCTACCCGAGTGGGTTTGCGTCTAGCCGAGTGGGTTTGGGTCTAGCGGAGTGGGTGTGGGTCTAGCCGAGTGGGTTTGGGTCTAGCCAAGTCGGTTTGGGTCTAGCCGAGTGGGTTTGGGTCTATACGAGTGGGTTTGCGTCTAGCCGAGTGGGTTTGCGTCTAGCCGAGTGGGTTTGGGTCTATCCATGTGGGTTTGGGTCTAGCCGAGTGGGTTAGGGTCTAGCGGAGTGGGTTTGGGTGTAGCCGCGTAGGTTTGGGTGTAGCCGAGTGGGTTTGGGTCTAGCCGAGTGGGTTTGGGTCTAGCCGAGTGGGTTTGGGTCTAGCCGAGTGGGTTTGGGTCTAGCGGAGTGGGTTTGGGTGTAGCCGAGTGGGTTTGGGTCTAGCCGAGTGGGTTTGGGTCTAGCCGACTGGGTTTGGGTCTAGCCGAGTGCGTTTGGGTCTTGCCGAGTGGGTTTGGGTCTAGCGGAGTGGGTTTGGGTGTAGCCGAGTGGGTTTGGGTCTAGCGGAGCGGGTTTGGGTGTAGCCGAGTGGGTTTGGGTCTAGCCGAGTGGGTTTGGGTCTAGCCGACTGGGTTTGGCTCTAGCCGAGTGGGTTTGTGTCTAGCCGAGTGGGTTTGGGTCTAGCCGAGTGGGTTTACGTCTAGCCGAGTGGGTTTGGGTCTAGCGGAGTGGGTTTGGGTGTAGCCGAGTGGGTTTGGGTCTAGCCGAGTGGGTTTGGGTGTAGCTGAGTGGGTGTAGGTCAAGCCGAGTGGGTTTGGGTCTAGCCGAGTGGGTTTGGGTCTAGCCGAGTGGGTTTGGGTCTAGCCTAGTGGGTTTGCTTCTAGCCGAATGGGTTTGGGTCTAACCGAGTGGGTTTGGGTGCAGACGAGTGGGTTTGGGTCTAGCGGAGTGGGTTTGGGTGTAACCGAGTGGGTTTGGGTCTAGCCGAGTGGGTTTGGGTCCAGCCGAGTGGGTTTGGGTCTAACCGAGTGGGTTTGGGTCTAGCCGAGTGGGTTTGGGTCTGGCCGAGTTGGTTTGGGTCTAGCCGAGTGGGTTTGGGTCTAGCCAAGTGGGTTTGTGTCTAGCGGAGTGGGTTTGGGTGTAGCCGATTGGGTTTGGGTCCAGCCGAGTGGGTTTGGGTCTAGCCGAGTGGCTTTTGTCTAGCTGAGTGGGTTTGGGTCTAGCCGAGTTGGTTTCGGTCTAGCCGAGTGGGTTTGGGTCTAGCCGAGTGGGTTTGGGTCTACCGAGTGGGTTTGGGTCTAGCCGAGTGGGTTTGGGTCTAGCCGAGTTAGTTTGGGTGTAGCCGACTGGGTTTGGGTGTAGCCGAGCAGGTTTGGGTCTAGCCGAGTGGGTTTGGGTCTAGCCGAGTGGGTTTGGGTCTAGCCGAGTGGGTTTAGGTCAAGCGGAGTTGGTATGGGTCTAGCGGAGTGGGTTTGGGTCTAGCGGAGTGGGTTTGGGTCTAGCCAAGTGGGTTTTGGTCTACCCGAGTGGGTTTGGGTCTATCCGAGTGGGTTTGCGTCTAGCCGAGTGGGTTTGCGTCTAGCCGAGTGGGTTTGGGTCTAGCCGAGTGGGTTTGGGTCTATCCATGTGGGTTTGGGTCCAGCCGAGTGGGTTAGGGTCTAGCGGAGTGGGTTTGGGTGTAGCCGCGTGGGTTTGGGTCTAGCCGAGTGGGTTTGGGTCTAGCCGAGTGGGTTTGGGTCTAGCCGAGTGGGTTTGGGTCTAGCTGAGTGGGTTTGGGTCTAGCCGACTGTGTTTGGGTCTGGACGAGTGGGTTTGGGTCTAGCCGAGTGTGTTAGGGTCTAGCGGAGTGGGTTTGGGTGTAGCCGCGTGGGTTTGGGTGTAGCCGAGTGTGTTTGGGTCTAGCCGCGTGGGTTTGGGTCTAGCCGAGTGGGTTTGGGTCTAGCCGAGTGGGTTTGGGTCTAGCGGAGTGGGTTTGGGTGTAGCCGAGTGGGTTTGGGTCTAGCCGAGTGGGTTTGGGTCTAGCCGAGTGGGTTTGGGTCTAGCGGAGTGGGTTTGGTTGTAGCCGAGTGGGTTTGGGTCTAGCGGAGTGGGTTTGGGTGTAGCCGAGTGGGTTTGGGTCTAGCGGAGTGGGTTTGGGTCTAGCCGACTGGGTTTGGGTCTGGACGAGTGGGTTTGGGTCTAGCTGAGTGGGTTTGGGTCTAGTCGAGTGGGTTTGGGTCTAGCCGAGTGGGTTTGGGTCTAGCCTAGTGGGTTTGGGTCTAGCCAAGTGGGTTTCAGTCCAGAGGACAGGGTTTGGGTCTAGCGCAGTGGTTTGGGTCTAGCTGAGTGGGTTTGGGTCTAACCGAGTGGGTTTGTGTCTAGCGGAGTGGGTTTGGGACTAGCGGAGTGGGATTGGGTCTAGCCGAGTGGGTTTGGGTCTAGCCGAGTGGGTTTGCGACTAGCCGAGTGGGTTTGGTTGTAACCGCGTGGGTTTGGGTGTAGCCGAGTGGGTTTGGGTCTATCCGAGTGGGTTTGCGTCTAGCCGAGTGGGTTTGCGTCTAGCCGAGTGGGTTTGGGTCTAGCCGAGTGGGTTTGGGTCTATCCATGTGGGTTTGGGTCCAGCCGAGTGGGTTAGGGTCTAGCGGAGTGGGTTTGGGTGTAGCCGCGTGGGTTTGGGTCTAGCCGAGTGGGTTTGGGTCTAGCCTAGTGGGTTTGGGTCTAGCCAAGTGGGTTTCAGTCCAACGGACTGGGTTTGGGTCTAGCGCAGTGGGTTTGGGTCTAGCTGAGTGGGTTTGGGTCTAACCGAGTGGGTTTGTGTCTAGCGGAGTGGGTTTGGGACTAGCGGAGTGGGATTGGGTCTAGCCGAGTGGGTTTGGGTCTAGCCGAGTGGGTTTGCGACTAGCCGAGTGGGTTTGGTTGTAACCGCTTGGGTTTGGGTGTAGCCGAGTGGGTTTGGGTCTATCCGAGTGGGTTTGCGTCTAGCCGAGTGGGTTTGCGTCTAGCCGAGTGGGTTTGGGTCTAGCCGAGTGGGTTTGGGTCTATCCATGTGGGTTTGGGTCCAGCCGAGTGGGTTAGGGTCTAGCGGAGTGGGTTTGGGTATAGCCGCGTGGGTTTGGGTCTAGCCGAGTGGGTTTGGGTCTAGCCGAGTGGGTTTGGGTCTAGCCGAGTGGGTTTGGGTCTAGCCGAGTGGGTTTGGGTCTAGCCGACTGTGTTTGTGTCTGGACGAGTGGGTTTGGGTCTAGCCGAGTGTGTTAGGGTCTAGCGGAGTGGGTTTGGGTGTAGCCGCGTGGGTTTGGGTGTAGCCGAGTGTGTTTGGGTCTAGCCGCGTGGGTTTGGGTCTAGCCGAGTGGGTTTGGGTCTAGCCGAGTGGGTTTGGGTCTAGCGGAGTGGGTTTGGGTGTAGCCGAGTGGGTTTGGGTCTAGCCGAGTGGGTTTGGGTCTAGCCTAGTGGGTTTGGGTCTAGCCAAGTGGGTTTCAGTCCAGCGGACTGGGTTTGGGTCTAGCGCAGTGGGTTTGGGTCTAGCTGAGTGGGTTTGGGTCTAACCGAGTGGGTTTGTGTCTAGCGGAGTGGGTTTGGGACTAGCGGAGTGGGATTGGGTCTAGCCGAGTGGGTTTGGGTCTAGCCGAGTGGGTTTGCGACTAGCCGAGTGGGTTTGGTTGTAACCGCGTGGGTTTGGGTGTAGCCGAGTGGGTTTGGGTCTATCCGAGTGGGTTTGCGTCTAGCCGAGTGGGTTTGCGTCTAGCCGAGTGGGTTTGGGTCTAGCCGAGTGGGTTTGGGTCTATCCATGTGGGTTTGGGTCCAGCCGAGTGGGTTAGGGTCTAGCGGAGTGGGTTTGGGTGTAGCCGCGTGGGTTTGGGTCTAGCCGAGTGGGTTTGGGTCTAGCCGAGTGGGTTTGGGTCTAGCCGAGTGGGTTTGGGTGTAGCCGAGTGGGTTTGGGTCTAGCCGAGTGGGTTTGGGTCTAGCCGAGTGGGTTTGGGTCTAGCGGAGTGGGTTTGGTTGTAGCCGAGTGGGTTTGGGTCTAGCGGAGTGGGTTTGGGTGTAGCCGAGTGGGTTTGGGTCTAGCGGAGTGGGTTTGGGTCTAGCCGACTGGGTTTGGGTCTGGACGAGTGGGTTTGGGTCTAGCTGAGTGGGTTTGGGTCTAGTCGAGTGGGTTTGGGTCTAGCCGAGTGGGTTTGGGTCTAGCCTAGTGGGTTTGGGTCTGGCCAAGTGGGTTTCAGTCCAGCGGACTGGGTTTGGGTCTAGCGCAGTGGGTTTGGGTCTAGCTGAGTGGGTTTGGGTCTAACCGAGTGGGTTTGTGTCTAGCGGAGTGGGTTTGGGACTAGCGGAGTGGGATTGGGTCTAGCCGAGTGGGTTTGGGTCTAGCCGAGTGGGTTTGCGACTAGCCGAGTGGGTTTGGTTGTAACCGCGTGGGTTTGGGTGTAGCCGAGTGGGTTTGGGTCTATCCGAGTGGGTTTGCGTCTAGCCGAGTGGGTTTGCGTCTGGCCGAGTGGGTTTGGGTCTAGCCGAGTGGGTTTGGGTCTATCCATGTGGGTTTGGGTCCAGCCGAGTGGGTTAGGGTCTAGCGGAGTGGGTTTGGGTGTAGCCGCGTGGGTTTGGGTGTAGCCGAGTGTGTTTGGGTCTAGCCGCGTGGGTTTGGGTCTAGCCGAGTGGGTTTGGGTCTAGCCGAGTGGGTTTGGGTCTAGCGGAGTGGGTTTGGGTGTAGCCGAGTGGGTTTGGGTCTAGCCGAGTGGGTTTGGGTCTAGCCGAGTGGGTTTGGGTCTAGCGGAGTGGGTTTGGTTGTAGCCGAGTGGGTTTGGGTCTAGCGGAGTGGGTTTGGGTGTAGCCGAGTGGGTTTGGGTCTAGCGGAGTGGGTTTGGGTCTAGCCGACTGGGTTTGGGTCTGGACGAGTGGGTTTGGGTCTAGCTGAGTGGGTTTGGGTCTAGTCGAGTGGGTTTGGGTCTAGCCGAGTGGGTTTGGGTCTAGCCTAGTGGGTTTGGGTCTAGCCAAGTGGGTTTCAGTCCAGCGGACTGGGTTTGGGTCTAGCGCAGTGGGTTTGGGTCTAGCTGAGTGGGTTTGGGTCTAACCGAGTGGGTTTGTGTCTAGCGGAGTGGGTTTGGGACTAGCGGAGTGGGATTGGGTCTAGCCGAGTGGGTTTGGGTCTAGCCGAGTGGGTTTGCGACTAGCCGAGTGGGTTTGGTTGTAACCGCGTGGGTTTGGGTGTAGCCGAGTGGGTTTGGGTCTAGCCTAGTGGGTTTGGGTCTAGCCGAGTGGGTTTGGGTCTAGCCGAGTGGGTTTGGGTCTAGCGGAGTGGGTTTGGGTGTAGCCGTGTGGGTTTGGGTCTAGCCGAGTGTGTTTGGGTCTAGCCGACTGGGTTTGGGTCTAGCTGAGTGGGTTTGGGTCTAGCCGAGTGGGTTTGGGTGTAGCCGAGTGGGTTTGGGTCTAGCCGAGTGGGTTTGGGTGTAGCGGAGTGGGTTTGGTTGTAGCCGAGTGGGTTTGGGTCTAGCGGTGTGGGTTTGGGTGTAGCCGAGTGGGTTTGGGTCTAGCCGAGTGGGTTTGTGTCTAGCGGAGTGGGTTTGGGTCTAGCGGAGTGGGATTGGGTCTAGCCGAGTGGGTTTGGGTCTAGCCGAGTGGGTTTGGGACTAGCCGAGTGGGTTTGCGTCTAGCCGAGTGGGTTTGGGTCTAGCTGAATGTGTTTGGGACTAGCCGAGTGGGTTTGGGTCTAGCCGAGTGGGTTTGGGTCTAGCCGAAAGGGTTTGGGCCTAGCCGAGTGGGTTTGGGTCTAGCCGAGTGGGTTTCGGTCCAGCCGAGTGGGTGTGGGTTAAGCCGAGTGGGTTTGGGTCTAGCCGAGTGGGTTTGGGTCTAGCCGAGTGGGTTTGGGTCTATCCGAGTGGGTTTGGGTCTAGCCGAGTGGGTTTGGGCCTAGCCGAGTGGGTTTGGGGCTACCGGAGTGGGTTTGGGTCTATCCGAGTGGGTTTGGGTCTAGCCGAGTGGGTTTGGGCCTAGCCAAGTGGTTTTGGGACTACCGGAATGGGTTTGGGTGTAGCGGAGTGGGTTTGGGTCTAGCCGAAAGGGTTTGGGCCTAGCCGAGTGGGTTTGGGTCTAGCCGAGTGGGTTTGGGTCCAGCCGAGTGGGTGTGGGTTAAGCCGAGTGGGTTTGGGTCTAGCCGAGTGGGTTTGGGTCTAGCCGAGTGGGTTTGGGTCTATCCGAGTGGGTTTGGGTCTAGCCGAGTGGGTTTGGGCCTAGCCGAGTGGGTTTGGGACTACCGGAGTGGGTTTGGGTCTATCCGAGTGGGTTTGGGTCTAGCCGAGTGGGTTTGGGCCTAGCCGAGTGGTTTTGGGACTACCGGAGTGGGTTTGGGTGTAGCGGAGTGGGTTTGGGTGTAGCTGAGTGGGTTTGGGACCAGCCGAGTGGGTTTGGGTCTAGCCGAGTTTGTTTGGGCCTAGCCGAATGGGTTTGGGTCTACCCGAGTGGGTTTGGGTCTGGCCCAGTGGGTTTGCTTCTAGCCGAATGGGTTTGGGTCTAGCCGAGTGGGTTTGGGTGCAGCCGAGTGGGTTTGGGTCTAGCGGAGTGGGTTTGGGTGTAGCCGAGTGGGTTTGGGTCTAGCCGAGTGGGTTTGGGTCTAACCGAGTTGGTTTGGGTCTAGCCGAGTGGGTTTGCGTCTAGCCGATTGGGTTTGGGTCTATCCATGTGGGTTTGGGTCTAGCCGAGTGGGTTAGGGTCTAGCGGAGTGGGTTTGGGTGTAGCCGCGTGGGTTTGGGTGTAGCCGAGTGGGTTTGGGTCTAGCCGAGTGGGTTTGGGTCTAGCCGAGTGGGTTTGGGTTTAGCCGAGTGGGTTTGGGTCTAGCCGAGTTAGTTTGGGTGTAGCCGACTGGGTTTGGGTGTAGCCGAGCAGGTTTGGGTCTAGCCGAGTGGGTTTGGGTCTAGCCGAGTGGGTTTGGGTCTAGCCGAGTGGGTTTAGGTCAAGCGGAGTTGGTATGGGTCTAGCGGAGTGGGTTTGGGTCTAGCGGAGTGGGTTTGGGTCTAGCCAAGTGGGTTTTGGTCTACCCGAGTGGGTTTGGGTCTATCCGAGTGGGTTTGCGTCTAGCCGAGTGGGTTTGCGTCTTGCCGAGTGGGTTTGGGTCTAGCCGAGTGGGTTTGGGTCTATCCATGTGGGTTTGGGTCCAGCCGAGTGGGTTAGGGTCTAGCGGAGTGGGTTTGGGTGTAGCCGCGTGGGTTTGGGTCTAGCCGAGTGGGTTTGGGTCTAGCCGAGTGGGTTTGGGTCTAGCCGAGTGGGTTTGGGTCTAGCTGAGTGGGTTTGGGTCTAGCCGACTGTGTTTGGGTCTGGACGAGTGGGTTTGGGTCTAGCCGAGTGTGTTAGGGTCTAGCGGAGTGGGTTTGGGTGTAGCCGCGTGGGTTTGGGTGTAGCCGAGTGTGTTTGGGTCTAGCCGCGTGGGTTTGGGTCTAGCCGAGTGGGTTTGGGTCTAGCCGAGTGGGTTTGGGTCTAGCGGAGTGGGTTTGGTTGTAGCCGAGTGGGTTTGGGTCTAGCCGAGTGGGTTTGGGTCTAGCCGAGTGGGTTTGGGTCTAGCGGAGTGGGTTTGGTTGTAGCCGAGTGGGTTTGGGTCTAGCGGAGTGGGTTTGGGTGTAGCCGAGTGGGTTTGGGTCTAGCGGAGTGGGTTTGGGTCTAGCCGACTGGGTTTGGGTCTGGACGAGTGGGTTTGGGTCTAGCTGAGTGGGTTTGGGTCTAGTCGAGTGGGTTTGGGTCTAGCCTAGTGGGTTTGGGTCTAGCCAAGTGGGTTTCAGTCCAGAGGACAGGGTTTGGGTCTAGCGCAGTGGTTTGGGTCTAGCTGAGTGGGTTTGGGTCTAACCGAGTGGGTTTGTGTCTAGCGGAGTGGGTTTGGGACTAGCGGAGTGGGATTGGGTCTAGCCGAGTGGGTTTGGGTCTAGCCGAGTGGGTTTGCGACTAGCCGAGTGGGTTTGGTTGTAACCGCGTGGGTTTGGGTGTAGCCGAGTGGGTTTGGGTCTATCCGAGTGGGTTTGCGTCTAGCCGAGTGGGTTTGCGTCTAGCCGAGTGGGTTTGGGTCTAGCCGAGTGGGTTTGGGTCTATCCATGTGGGTTTGGGTCCAGCCGAGTGGGTTAGGGTCTAGCGGAGTGGGTTTGGGTGTAGCCGCGTGGGTTTGGGTCTAGCCGAGTGGGTTTGGGTCTAGCCTAGTGGGTTTGGGTCTAGCCAAGTGGGTTTCAGTCCAGCGGACTGGGTTTGGGTCTAGCGCAGTGGGTTTGGGTCTAGCTGAGTGGGTTTGGGTCTAACCGAGTGGGTTTGTGTCTAGCGGAGTGGGTTTGGGACTAGCGGAGTGGGATTGGGTCTAGCCGAGTGGGTTTGGGTCTAGCCGAGTGGGTTTGCGACTAGCCGAGTGGGTTTGGTTGTAACCGCTTGGGTTTGGGTGTAGCCGAGTGGGTTTGGGTCTATCCGAGTGGGTTTGCGTCTAGCCGAGTGGGTTTGCGTCTAGCCGAGTGGGTTTGGGTCTAGCCGAGTGGGTTTGGGTCTATCCATGTGGGTTTGGGTCCAGCCGAGTGGGTTAGGGTCTAGCGGAGTGGGTTTGGGTATAGCCGCGTGGGTTTGGGTCTAGCCGAGTGGGTTTGGGTCTAGCCGAGTGGGTTTGGGTCTAGCCGAGTGGGTTTGGGTCTAGCTGAGTGGGTTTGGGTCTAGCCGACTGTGTTTGTGTCTGGACGAGTGGGTTTGGGTCTAGCCGAGTGTGTTAGGGTCTAGCGGAGTGGGTTTGGGTGTAGCCGCGTGGGTTTGGGTGTAGCCGAGTGTGTTTGGGTCTAGCCGCGTGGGTTTGGGTCTAGCCGAGTGGGTTTGGGTCTAGCCGAGTGGGTTTGGGTCTAGCGGAGTGGGTTTGGGTGTAGCCGAGTGGGTTTGGGTCTAGCCGAGTGGGTTTGGGTCTAGCCTAGTGGGTTTGGGTCTAGCCAAGTGGGTTTCAGTCCAGCGGACTGGGTTTGGGTCTAGCGCAGTGGGTTTGGGTCTAGCTGAGTGGGTTTGGGTCTAACCGAGTGGGTTTGTGTCTAGCGGAGTGGGTTTGGGACTAGCGGAGTGGGATTGGGTCTAGCCGAGTGGGTTTGGGTCTAGCCGAGTGGGTTTGCGACTAGCCGAGTGGGTTTGGTTGTAACCGCGTGGGTTTGGGTGTAGCCGAGTGGGTTTGGGTCTATCCGAGTGGGTTTGCGTCTAGCCGAGTGGGTTTGCGTCTAGCCGAGTGGGTTTGGGTCTAGCCGAGTGGGTTTGGGTCTATCCATGTGGGTTTGGGTCCAGCCGAGTGGGTTAGGGTCTAGCGGAGTGGGTTTGGGTGTAGCCGCGTGGGTTTGGGTCTAGCCGAGTGGGTTTGGGTCTAGCCGAGTGGGTTTGGGTCTAGCCGAGTGGGTTTGGGTGTAGCCGAGTGGGTTTGGGTCTAGCCGAGTGGGTTTGGGTCTAGCCGAGTGGGTTTGGGTCTAGCGGAGTGGGTTTGGTTGTAGCCGAGTGGGTTTGGGTCTAGCGGAGTGGGTTTGGGTGTAGCCGAGTGGGTTTGGGTCTAGCGGAGTGGGTTTGGGTCTAGCCGACTGTGTTTGGGTCTGGACGAGTGGGTTTGGGTCTAGCTGAGTGGGTTTGGGTCTAGTCGAGTGGGTTTGGGTCTAGCCGAGTGGGTTTGGGTCTAGCCTAGTGGGTTTGGGTCTAGCCAAGTGGGTTTCAGTCCAGCGGACTGGGTTTGGGTCTAGCGCAGTGGGTTTGGGTCTAGCTGAGTGGGTTTGGGTCTAACCGAGTGGGTTTGTGTCTAGCGGAGTGGGTTTGGGACTAGCGGAGTGGGATTGGGTCTAGCCGAGTGGGTTTGGGTCTAGCCGAGTGGGTTTGCGACTAGCCGAGTGGGTTTGGTTGTAACCGCGTGGGTTTGGGTGTAGCCGAGTGGGTTTGGGTCTATCCGAGTGGGTTTGCGTCTAGCCGAGTGGGTTTGCGTCTGGCCGAGTGGGTTTGGGTCTAGCCGAGTGGGTTTGGGTCTATCCATGTGGGTTTGGGTCCAGCCGAGTGGGTTAGGGTCTAGCGGAGTGGGTTTGGGTGTAGCCGCGTGGGTTTGGGTGTAGCCGAGTGTGTTTGGGTCTAGCCGCGTGGGTTTGGGTCTAGCCGAGTGGGTTTGGGTCTAGCCGAGTGGGTTTGGGTCTAGCGGAGTGGGTTTGGGTGTAGCCGAGTGGGTTTGGGTCTAGCCGAGTGGGTTTGGGTCTAGCCGAGTGGGTTTGGGTCTAGCGGAGTGGGTTTGGTTGTAGCCGAGTGGGTTTGGGTCTAGCGGAGTGGGTTTGGGTGTAGCCGAGTGGGTTTGGGTCTAGCGGAGTGGGTTTGGGTCTAGCCGACTGGGTTTGGGTCTGGACGAGTGGGTTTGGGTCTAGCTGAGTGGGTTTGGGTCTAGTCGAGTGGGTTTGGGTCTAGCCGAGTGGGTTTGGGTCTAGCCTAGTGGGTTTGGGTCTAGCCAAGTGGGTTTCAGTCCAGCGGACTGGGTTTGGGTCTAGCGCAGTGGGTTTGGGTCTAGCTGAGTGGGTTTGGGTCTAACCGAGTGGGTTTGTGTCTAGCGGAGTGGGTTTGGGACTAGCGGAGTGGGATTGGGTCTAGCCGAGTGGGTTTGGGTCTAGCCGAGTGGGTTTGCGACTAGCCGAGTGGGTTTGGTTGTAACCGCGTGGGTTTGGGTGTAGCCGAGTGGGTTTGGGTCTAGCCTAGTGGGTTTGGGTCTAGCCGAGTGGGTTTGGGTCTAGCCGAGTGGGTTTGGGTCTAGAGGAGTGGGTTTGGGTGTAGCCGTGTGGGTTTGGGTCTAGCCGAGTGTGTTTGGGTCTAGCCGACTGGGTTTGGGTCTAGCTGAGTGGGTTTGGGTCTAGCCGAGTGGGTTTGGGTGTAGCCGAGTGGGTTTGGGTCTAGCCGAGTGGGTTTGGGTGTAGCGGAGTGGGTTTGGTTGTAGCCGAGTGGGTTTGGGTCTAGCGGTGTGGGTTTGGGTGTAGCCGAGTGGGTTTGGGTCTAGCCGAGTGGGTTTGTGTCTAGCGGAGTGGGTTTGGGTCTAGCGGAGTGGGATTGGGTCTAGCCGAGTGGGTTTGGGTCTAGCCGAGTGGGTTTGGGACTAGCCGAGTGGGTTTGCGTCTAGCCGAGTGGGTTTGGGTCTAGCTGAATGTGTTTGGGACTAGCCGAGTGGGTTTGGGTCTAGCCGAGTGGGTTTGGGTCTAGCCGAAAGGGTTTGGGCCTAGCCGAGTGGGTTTGGGTCTAGCCGAGTGGGTTTCGGTCCAGCCGAGTGGGTGTGGGTTAAGCCGAGTGGGTTTGGGTCTAGCCGAGTGGGTTTGGGTCTAGCCGAGTGGGTTTGGGTCTATCCGAGTGGGTTTGGGTGTAGCCGAGTGGGTTTGGGCCTAGCCGAGTGGGTTTGGGGCTACCGGAGTGGGTTTGGGTCTATCCGAGTGGGTTTGGGTCTAGCCGAGTGGGTTTGGGCCTAGCCAAGTGGTTTTGGGACTACCGGAATGGGTTTGGGTGTAGCGGAGTGGGTTTGGGTCTAGCCGAAAGGGTTTGGGCCTAGCCGAGTGGGTTTGGGTCTAGCCGAGTGGGTTTGGGTCCAGCCGAGTGGGTGTGGGTTAAGCCGAGTGGGTTTGGGTCTAGCCGAGTGGGTTTGGGTCTAGCCGAGTGGGTTTGGGTCTATCCGAGTGGGTTTGGGTCTAGCCGAGTGGGTTTGGGCCTAGCCGAGTGGGTTTGGGTCTATCCGAGTGGGTTTGGGTCTAGCCGAGTGGGTTTGGGTCTAGCCGAGTGGTTTTGGGCCTAGCCGAGTGGTTTTGGGACTACCGGAGTGGGTTTGGGTGTAGCGGAGTGGGTTTGGGTGTAGCTGAGTGGGTTTGGGACCAGCCGAGTGGGTTTGGGTCTAGCCGAGTTTGTTTGGGCCTAGCCGAATGGGTTTGGGTCTACCCGAGTGGGTTTGGGTCTGGCCCAGTGGGTTTGCTTCTAGCCGAATGGGTTTGGGTCTAGCCGAGTGGGTTTGGGTGCAGCCGAGTGGGTTTGGGTCCAGCGGAGTGGGTTTGGGTGTAGCCGAGTGGGTTTGGGTCTAGCCGAGTGGGTTTGGGTCTAACCGAGTTGGTTTGGGTCTAGCCGAGTGGGTTTGCGTCTAGCCGATTGGGTTTGGGTCTATCCATGTGGGTTTGGGTCTAGCCGAGTGGGTTAGGGTCTAGCGGAGTGGGTTTGGGTGTAGCCGCGTGGGTTTGGGTGTAGCCGAGTGGGTTTGGGTCTAGCCGAGTGGGTTTGGGTCTAGCCGAGTGGGTTTGGGTTTAGCCGAGTGGGTTTGGGTCTAGCGGAGTGGGTTTGGGTGTAGCCGAGTGGGTTTGGGTCTAGCCGAGTGGGTTTGGGTCTAGCCGAGTGGGTTTGGGTGTAGCCGAGTGGGTTTGGGTCTAGCCGAGTGGGTTTGGGTCTAGCGGAGTGGGTTTGGTTGTAGCCGAGTGGGTTTGGGTCTAGCGGAGTGGGTTTGGGTGTAGACGAGTGGGTTTGGGTCTAGCCGAGTGGGTTTGGGTCTAGCCGACTGGGTTTGGGTCTAGCCGAGTGGGTTTGGGTCTAGCCGAGTGGGTTTGGGTCTAGCCGAGTGGGTTTACGTCTAGCCGAGTGGGTTTGGGTCTAGCGGAGTGGGTTTGGGTGTAGCCGAGTGGGTTTGGGTGTAGCCGAGTGGGTTTGGGTCTGGACGAGTGGGTTTGGGTCTAGCCGAGTGGGTTTGGGTGTAGCCGAGTGGGTTTGGGTCTAGCCGAGTGGGTTTGGGTCTAGCGGAGTGGGTTTGGTTGTAGCCGAGTGGGTTTGGGTCTAGCGGAGTGGGTTTGGGTGTAGCCGAGTGGGTTTGGGTCTAGCCGAGTGGGTTTGGGTCTAGCCGACTGGGTTTGGGTCTAGCCGAGTGGGTTTGGGTCTAGCCGAGTGGGTTTGGGTCTAGCCGAGTGGGTTTACGTCTAGCCGAGTGGGTTTGGGTCTAGCGGAGTGTGTTTTGGTGTAGCCGAGTGGGTTTGGGTGTAGCCGAGTGGGTTTGGGTCTGGACGAGTGGGCTTGGGTCTAGCTGAGTGGGTTTGGGTCTAGCCGAGTGGGTTTGGATCTAGCTGAGTGGGTTTGGGTGTAGCCGAGTGGGTTTGGGTCTGGACGAGTGGGTTTGGGTCTAGCGCAGTGGGTTTGGGTCTAGCGGAGTGTGTTTGTGTCTAGCCGAGTGGGTTTGGGTCTAACCGAGGGGGGTTTGCGTCTAGCGGAGTGGGTTTGTGTCTAGCGGAGTGGGATTGGGTCTAGCCGAGTGGGTTTAGGTCTAGCCGAGTGGGTATGGGACTAGCCGAGTGGGTTTGGGTCTAGCCGAGTGGGTTTGGGTCTAGCCGAGTGGGTTTGGGCCTAGCCGAGTGGGTTTGGGGCTACCGGAGTGGGTTTGGGTCTATCCGAGTGGGTTTGGGTCTAGCCGAGTGGGTTTGGGCCTAGCCGAGTGGTTTTGGGACTACCGGAGTGGGTTTGGGTGTAGCGGAGTGGGTTTGGGTCTAGCCGAAAGGGTTTGGGCCTAGCCGAGTGGGTTTGGGTCTAGCCGAGTGGGTTTGGGTCCAGCCGAGTGGGTGTGGGTTAAGCCGAGTGGGTTTGGGTCTAGCCGAGTGGGTTTGGGGCTACCGGAGTGGGTTTGGGTCTATCCGAGTGGGTTTGGGTCTAGCCGAGTGGGTTTGGGCCTAGCCGAGTGGTTTTGGGACTACCGGAGTGGGTTTGGGTGTAGCGGAGTGGGTTTGGGTGTAGCTGAGTGGGTTTGGGACCAGCCGAGTGGGTTTGGGTCTAGCCGAGTTTGTTTGGGCCTAGCCGAATGGGTTTGGGTCTACCCGAGTGGGTTTGGGTCTGGCCCAGTGGGTTTGCTTCTAGCCGAATGGGTTTGGGTCTAGCCGAGTGGGTTTGGGTGCAGCCGAGTGGGTTTGGGTCTAGCGGAGTGGGTTTGGGTGTAGCCGAGTGGGTTTGGGTCTAGCCGAGTGGGTTTGGGTCTAGCCGAGTGGGTTTGGGTCTAGCCGAGTGGGTTTGGGTCTAGCCGAGTGGGTTTGGTTGTAGCCGAGTGGGTTTGGGTCTAGCGGAGTGGGTTTGGGTGTAGACGAGTGGGTTTGGGTCTAGCCGAGTGGGTTTGGGTCTAGCCGACTGGGTTTGGGTCTAGCCAAGTGGGTTTGGGTCTAGCCGAGTGGGTTTGGGCCTAGCCGAGTGGGTTTACGTCTAGCCGAGTGGGTTTGGGTCTAGCGGAGTGGGTTTGGGTGTAGCCGAGTGGGTTTGGGTGTGGCCGAGTGGGTTTGGGTCTGGACGAGTGGGTTTGGGTCTAGCCGAGTGGGTTTGGGTGTAGCCGAGTGGGTTTGGGTCTAGCCGAGTGGGATTGGGTCTAGCGGAGTGGGTTTGGTTGTAGCCGAGTGGGTTTGGGTCTAGCGGAGTGGGTTTGGGTGTAGCCGAGTGGGTTTGGGTCTAGCCGAGTGGGTTTGGGTCTAGCCGACTGGGTTTGGGTCTAGCCGAGTGGGTTTGGGTCTAGCCGAGTGGGTTTGGGTCTAGCCGAGTGGGTTTACGTCTAGCCGAGTGGGTTTGGGTCTAGCGGAGTGGGTTTTGGTGTAGCCGAGTGGGTTTGGGTGTAGCCAAGTGGGTTTGGGTCTGGACGAGTGGGCTTGGGTCTAGCCGAGTGGGTTTGGGTCTAGCCGAGTGGGTTTGGATCTAGCTGAGTGGGTTTGGGTGTAGCCGAGTGGGTTTGGGTCTGGACGAGTGGGTTTGGGTCTAGCGCAGTGGGTTTGGGTCTAGCGGAGTGTGTTTGTGTCTAGCCGAGTGGGTTTGGGTCTAACCGAGGGGGGTTTGCGTCTAGCGGAGTGGGTTTGTGTCTAGCGGAGTGGGATTGGGTCTAGCCGAGTGGGTTTAGGTCTAGCCGAGTGGGTATGGGACTTGCCGAGTGGGTTTGGGTCTAGCCGAGTGGGTTTGGGTCTAGCTGAATGTGTTTGGGTCTAGCCGAGTGGGTTTGGGTCTAGCCGAGTGGGGTTGGGTCGAGCCGAAAGGGTTTGGGTCCAGCCGAGTGGGTTTGGGTCTAGCCGAGTGGGTTGGGTCTAGCCGAGTGGGTGTGGGTTAAGCCGAGTGGGTTTGGGTCTAGCCGAGTGGGTTTGGGTCTAGCCGAGTGGGTTTGGGTCTAGCCGAGTGGGTTTGGGTCTAGCCGAGTGGGTTTGGGCCTAGCCGAGTGGGTCTGGGACTACCGGAGTGGGTTTGGGTGTAGCGGAGTGGGTTTGGGTGTAGCTGAGTGGGTTTGGGACCAGCCGAGTGGGTTTGGGTCTAGCCGAGTGGGTTTGGGCCTAGCCGAATGGGTTTGGGTCTACCCGAGTGGGTTTGGGTCTAGCCGAGTGGGTTTGGGTCTAGCGGAGTGGGATTGGGTCTAGACGAGTGGGTTTGTGTCTAGCCGAGTGGGTTTGGGACTAGCCGAGTGGGTTTGGGTCTAGCCGAGTGGGTTTGGGTCTAGCTAAATGGGTTTGGGTCTGGCCGAGTGGGTTTGGGTCTAGCCGAGTGGGTTTGGGTCTAGCCGAAAGGGTTTGGGTCTAGCCGAGTGGGTTTGGGTCTAGCCGAGTGGGTTTGGGTCTAGCCGAGTGGGTGTGGGTCAAGCCGAGTGGGTTTGGGTCTAGCCGAGTGGGTTTGGGTCTAGCCGAGTGGGTTTGGGTCTAGCCGAGTGGGTTTGGGTCTAGCCGAGTGTGTTTGGGCCTAGCCGAGTGGGTTTGGGTCTACCGGAGTGGGTTTGGGTGTAGCGGAGTGGGTTTGGGTGTAGCTGAGTGGGTTTGGGACCAGCCGAGTGGGTTTGGGTCTAGCCGAGTGGGTTTGGGTGTAGCCGAATTGGTTTGGGTCTACCCGAGTGGGTTTGGGTCTAGCCGAGTGGGTTTGCTTCTAGCCGAATGGGTTTGGGTCTAGCCTAGTGGGTTTGGGTGCAGCCGAGTGGGTTTGGGTCTAGCGGAGTGGGTTTGGGTCTAGCGGAGTGGGTTTGGTTGTAGCCGAGTGGGTTTGGGTCTAGCGGAGTGGGTTTGGGTGTAGACGAGTGGGTTTGGGTCTAGCCGAGTGGGTTTGGGTCTAGCCGACTGGGTTTGGGTCTAGCCGAGTGGGTTTGGGTCTAGCCGAGTGGGTTTGGGCCTAGCCGAGTGGGTTTACGTCTAGCCGAGTGGGTTTGGGTCTAGCGGAGTGGGTTTGGGTGTAGCCGAGTGGGTTTGGGTGTAGCCGAGTGGGTTTGGGTCTGGACGAGTGGGTTTGGGTCTAGCCGAGTGGGTTTGGGTGTAGCCGAGTGGGTTTGGGTCTAGCCGAGTGGGTTTGGGTCTAGCGGAGTGGGTTTGGTTGTAGCCGAGTGGGTTTGGGTCTAGCGGAGTGGGTTTGGGTGTAGCCGAGTGGGTTTGGGTCTAGCCGAGTGGGTTTGGGTCTAGCCGACTGGGTTTGGGTCTAGCCGAGTGGGTTTGGGTCTAGCCGAGTGGGTTTGGGTCTAGCCGAGTGGGTTTACGTCTAGCCGAGTGGGTTTGGGTCTAGCGGAGTGGGTTTTGGTGTAGCCGAGTGGGTTTGGGTGTAGCCGAGTGGGTTTGGGTCTGGACGAGTGGGCTTGGGTCTAGCCGAGTGGGTTTGGGTCTAGCCGAGTGGGTTTGGATCTAGCTGAGTGGGTTTGGGTGTAGCCGAGTGGGTTTGTGTCTGGACGAGTGGGTTTGGGTCTAGCGCAGTGGGTTTGGGTCTAGCGGAGTGTGTTTGTGTCTAGCCGAGTGGGTTTGGGTCTAACCGAGGGGGGTTTGCGTCTAGCGGAGTGGGTTTGTATCTAGCGGAGTGGGATTGGGTCTAGCCGAGTGGGTTTAGGTCTAGCCGAGTGGGTATGGGACTTGCCGAGTGGGTTTGGGTCTAGCCGAGTGGGTTTGGGTCTAGCTGAATGTGTTTGGGTCTAGCCGAGTGGGTTTGGGTCTAGCCGAAAGGGTTTGGGTCCAGCCGAGTGGGTTTGGGTCCAGCCGAGTGGGTTTGGGTCTAGCCGAGTGGGTTGGGTCTAGCCGAGTGGGTGTGGGTTAAGCCGAGTGGGTTTGGGTCTAGCCGAGTGGGTTTGGGTCTAGCCGAGTGGGTTTGGGTCTAGCCGAGTGGGTTTGGGTCTAGACGAGTGGGTTTGGGCCTAGCCGAGTGGGTCTGGGACTACCGGAGTGGGTTTGGGTGTAGCGGAGTGGGTTTGGGTGTAGCTGAGTGGGTTTGGGACCAGCCGAGTGGGTTTGGGTCTAGCCGAGTGGGTTTGGGCCTAGCCGAATGGGTTTGGGTCTACCCGAGTGGGTTTGGGTCTAGCCGAGTGGGTTTGGGTCTAGCGGAGTGGGATTGGGTCTAGACGAGTGGGTTTGTGTCTAGCCGAGTGGGTTTGGGACTAGCCGAGTGGGTTTGGGTCTAGCCGAGTGGGTTTGGGTCTAGCTGAATGGGTTTGGGTCTGGCCGAGTGGGTTTGGGTCTAGCCGAGTGGGTTTGGGTCTAGCCGAAAGGGTTTGGGTCTAGCCGAGTGGGTTTGGGTCTAGCCGAGTGGGTTTGGGTCTAGCCGAGTGGGTGTGGGTCAAGCCGAGTGGGTTTGGGTCTAGCCGAGTGGGTTTGGGTCTAGCCGAGTGGGTTTGGGTCTAGCCGAGTGGGTTTGGGTCTAGCCGAGTGTGTTTGGGCCTAGCCGAGTGGGTTTGGGTCTACCGGAGTGGGTTTGGGTGTAGCGGAGTGGGTTTGGGTGTAGCTGAGTGGGTTTGGGACCAGCCGAGTGGGTTTGGGTCTAGCCGAGTGGGTTTGGGTGTAGCCGAATTGGTTTGGGTCTACCCGAGTGGGTTTGGGTCTAGCCGAGTGTGTTTGCTTCTAGCCGAATGGGTTTGGGTCTAGCCTAGTGGGTTTGGGTGCAGCCGAGTGGGTTTGGGTCCAGCGGAGTGGGTTTGGGTGTAGCCGAGTGGGTTTGGGTCTAGCCGAGTGGGTTTGGGTCTAGCCGAGTGGGTTTGCGTCTAGCCGAGTGGGTTTGGGTCTAGCCGAGTGGGTTCGGGTCTATCCGAGTGGGTTTGGGTCTAGCCGAGTGGGTTTGGGGCTACCGGAGTGGGTTTGGGTCTATCCGAGTGGGTTTGGGTCTAGCCGAGTGGGTTTGGGCCTAGCCGAGTGGTTTTGGGACTTCCGGAGTGGGTTTGGGTGTAGCGGAGTGGGTTTGGGTCTAGCCGAAAGGGTTTGGGCCTAGCCGAGTGGGTTTGGGTCTAGCCGAGTGGGTTTGGGTCCAGCCGAGTGGGTGTGGGTTAAGCCGAGTGGGTTTGGGTCTAGCCGAGTGGGTTCGGGTCCAGCCGAGTGGGTTTGGGTCTATCCGAGTGGGTTTGGGTCTAGCCGAGTGGGTTTGGGCCTAGCCGAGTGGGTTTGGGACTACCGGAGTGGGTTTGGGTCTATCCGAGTGGGTTTGGGTCTAGCCGAGTGGGTTTGGGCCTAGCCGAGTGGTTTTGGGACTACCGGAGTGGGTTTGGGTGTAGCGGAATGGGTTTGGGTGTAGCTGAGTGGGTTTGGGACCAGCCGAGTGGGTTTGGGTCTAGCCGAGTTTGTTTGGGCCTAGCCGAATGGGTTTGGGTCTACCCGAGTGGGTTTGGGTCTGGCCCAGTGGGTTTGCTTCTAGCCGAATGGGTTTGGGTCTAGCCGAGTGGGTTTGGGTGCAGCCGAGTGGGTTTGGGTCTAGCGGAGTGGGTTTGGGTGTAGCCGAGTGGGTTTGGGTCTAGCCGAGTGGGTTTGGGTCTAACCGAGTTGGTTTGGGTCTAGCCGAGTGGGTTTGCGTCTACCCGAGTGGGTTTGGGTCTGGCCCAGTGGGTTTGGGTCTAGCGGAGTGGGATTGGGTCTAGACGAGTGGGTTTGTGTCTAGCCGAGTGGGTTTGGGACTAGCCGAGTGGGTTTGGGTCTAGCCGAGTGGGTTTGGGTCTAGCTGAATGGGTTTGGGACTGGCCGAGTGGGTTTGGGTCTAGCCGAGTGGGTTTGGGTCTAGCCGAAAGGGTTTGGGTCTAGCCGAGTGGGTTTGGGTCTAGCCGAGTGGGTTTGGGTCTAGCCGAGTGGGTGTGGGTCAAGCCGAGTGGGTTTGGGTCTAGCCGAGTGGGTTTGGGTCTAGCCGAGTGGGTTTGGGTCTAGCCGAGTGGGTTTGGGTCTAGCCGAGTGTGTTTGGGCCTAGCCGAGTGGGTTTGGGTCTACCGGAGTGGGTTTGGGTGTAGCGGAGTGGGTTTGGGTGTAGCTGAGTGGGTTTGGGACCAGCCGAGTGGGTTTGGGTCTAGCCGAGTGGGTTTGGGTGTAGCCGAATTGGTTTGGGTCTACCCGAGTGGGTTTGGGTCTAGCCGAGTGGGTTTGCTTCTAGCCGAATGGGTTTGGGTCTAGCCTAGTGGGTTTGGGTGCAGCCGAGTGGGTTTGGGTCCAGCGGAGTGGGTTTGGGTGTAGCCGAGTGGGTTTGGGTCTAGCCGAGTGGGTTTGGGTCTAGCCGAGTGGGTTTGCGTCTAGCCGAGTGGGTTTGGGTCTAGCCGAGTGGGTTTGGGTCTATCCGAGTGGGTTTGGGTCTAGCCGAGTGGGTTTGGGCCTAGCCGAGTGGGTTTGGGGCTACCGGAGTGGGTTTGGGTCTATCCGAGTGGGTTTGGGTCTAGCCGAGTGGGTTTGGGCCTAGCCGAGTGGTTTTGGGACTACCGGAGTGGGTTTGGGTGTAGCGGAGTGGGTTTGGGTCTAGCCGAAAGGGTTTGGGCCTAGCCGAGTGGGTTTGGGTCTAGCCGAGTGGGTTTGGGTCCAGCCGAGTGGGTGTGGGTTAAGCCGAGTGGGTTTGGGTCTAGCCGAGTGGGTTTGGGTCCAGCCGAGTGGGTTTGGGTCTATCCGAGTGGGTTTGGGTCTAGCCGAGTGGGTTTGGGCCTAGCCGAGTGGGTTTGGGACTACCGGAGTGGGTTTGGTTCTATCCGAGTGGGTTTGGGTCTAGCCGAGTGGGTTTGGGCCTAGCCGAGTGGTTTTGGGACTACCGGAGTGGGTTTGGGTGTATCCGAGTGGGTTTGGGTGTAGCTGAGTGGGTTTGGGACCAGCCGAGTGGGTTTGGGTCTAGCCGAGTTTGTTTGGGCCTAGCCGAATGGGTTTGGGTCTACCCGAGTGGGTTTGGGTCTGGCCCAGTGGGTTTGCTTCTAGCCGAATGGGTTTGGGTCTAGCCGAGTGGGTTTGGGTGCAGCCGAGTGGGTTTGGGTCTAGCGGAGTGGGTTTGGGTGTAGCCGAGTGGGTTTGGATCTAGCCGAGTGGGTTTGGGTCTAACCGAGTTGGTTTGGGTCTAGCCGAGTGGGTTTGCGTCTAGCCGATTGGGTTTGGGTCTATCCATGTGGGTTTGGGTCTAGCCGAGTGGGTTAGGGTCTAGCGGAGTGGGTTTGGGTGTAGCCGCGTGGGTTTGGGTGTAGCCGAGTGGGTTTGGGTCTAGCCGAGTGGGTTTGGGTCTAGCCGAGTGGGTTTGGGTTTAGCCGAGTGGGTTTGGGTCTAGCGGAGTGGGTTTGGGTGTAGCCGAGTGGGTTTGGGTCTAGCCGAGTGGGTTTGGGTCTAGCCGAGTGGGTTTGGGTGTAGCCGAGTGGGTTTGGGTCTAGCCGAGTGGGTTTGGGTCTAGCGGAGTGGGTTTGGTTGTAGCCGAGTGGGTTTGGGTCTAGCGGAGTGGGTTTGGGTGTAGACGAGTGGGTTTGGGTCTAGCCGAGTGGGTTTGGGTCTAGCCGACTGGGTTTGGGTCTAGCCGAGTTGGTTTGGGTCTAGCCGAGTGGGTTTGGGTCTAGCCGAGTGGGTTTACGTCTAGCCGAGTAGGTTTGGGTCTAGCGGAGTGTGTTTGGGTGTAGCCGAGTGGGTTTGGGTGTAGCCGAGTGGGTTTGGGTCTGGACGAGTGGGTTTGGGTCTAGCCGAGTGGGTTTGGGTGTAGCCGAGTGGGTTTGGGTCTAGCCGAGTGGGTTTGGGTCTAGCGGAGTGGGTTTGGTTGTAGCCGAGTGGGTTTGGGTCTAGCGGAGTGGGTTTGGGTGTAGCCGAGTGGGTTTGGGTCTAGCCGGGTGGGTTTGGGTCTAGCCGACTGGGTTTGGGTCTAGCCGAGTGGGTTTGGGTCTAGCCGAGTGGGTTTGGGTCTAGCCGAGTGGGTTTACGTCTAGTCGAGTGGGTTTGGGTCTAGCGGAGTGGGTTTTGGTGTAGCCGAGTGGGTTTGGGTGTAGCCGAGTGGGTTTGGGTCTGGACGAGTGGGCTTGGGTCTAGCCGAGTGGGTTTGGGTCTAGCCGAGTGGGTTTGGATCTAGCTGAGTGGGTTTGGGTGTAGCCGAGTGGGTTTGGGTCTGGATGAGTGGGTTTGGGTCTAGCGCAGTGGGTTTGGGTCTAGCGGAGTGTGTTTGTGTCTAGCCGAGTGGGTTTGGGTCTAACCGAGGGGGGTTTGCGTCTAGCGGAGTGGGTTTGTGTCTAGCGGAGTGGGATTGGGTCTAGCCGAGTGGGTTTAGGTCTAGCCGAGTGGGTATGGGACTTGCCGAGTGGGTTTGGGTCTAGCCGAGTGGGTTTGGGTCTAGCTGAATGTGTTTGGGTCTAGCCGAGTGGGTTTGGGTCTAGCCGAGTGGGGTTGGGTCTAGCCGAAAGGGTTTGGGTCCAGCCGAGTGGGTTTGCGTCTAGCCGAGTGGGTTGGGTCTAGCCGAGTGGGTGTGGGTTAAGCCGAGTGGGTTTGGGTCTAGCCGAGTGGGTTTGGGTCTAGCCGAGTGGGTTTGGGTCTAGCCGAGTGGGTTTGGGTCTAGCCGAGTGGGTTTGGGCCTAGCCGAGTGGGTCTGGGACGACCGGAGTGGGTTTGGGTGTAGCGGAGTGGGTTTGGGTGTAGCTGAGTGGGTTTGGGACCAGCCTAGTGGGTTTGGGTCTAGCCGAGTGGGTTTGGGCCTAGCCGAATGGGTTTGGGTCTACCCGAGTGGGTTTGGGTCTAGCCGAGTGGGTTTGGGTCTAGCGGAGTGGGATTGGGTCTAGACGAGTGGGTTTGTGTCTAGCCGAGTGGGTTTGGGACTAGCCGAGTGGGTTTGGGTCTAGCCGAGTGGGTTTGGGTCTAGCCGAGTGGGTTTGGGTCTAGCGGAGTGGGATTGGGTCTAGACGAGTGGGTTTGGGTCTAGCCGAGTGGGTTTGGGACTAGCCGAGTGGGTTTGGGTCTAGCCGAGTGGGTTTGGGTCTAGCTGAATGGGTTTGGGTCTGGCCGAGTGGGTTTGGGTCTAGCCGAGTGGGTTTGGGTCTAGCCGAAAGGGTTTGGGTCTAGCCGAGTGGGTTTGGGTCTAGCCGAGTGGGTTTGGGTCTACCCGAGTGGGTTTGGGTCTAGCCGAGTGGGTTTGCTTCTAGCCGAATGGGTTTGGGTCTAGCCTAGTGGGTTTGTGTGCAGCCGAGTGGGTTTGGGTCTAGCGGAGTGGGTTTGGGTGTAGCCGAGTGGGTTTGGGTCTAGCCGAGTGGGTTTGGGTCTAGCCGAGTGGGTTTGGGTCTAGCCGACTGGGTTTCGGTCTAGCCGAGTGGGTTTGGGTCTAGCCGAGTTGGTTTGGTTGTAGCCGAGTGGGTTTGCGTCTAGCCGAGTGGGTTTGGGTCTAGCCGAGTGGGTTTGGGTCTAGCCGAGTGGGTTTGGGTCTAGCTGAGTGGGTTTGGGTCTAGCCGAGTGGGTTTCGGTGTAGCCGAGTGGGTTTGGGCCTAGCCGAGTGGGTTTGGGTCTAGCCGAGTGGGTTTGGGTCTAGCCGAGTGGGTTTGCGTCTAGCCGAGTTAGTTTGTGTGTAGCCGAGTGGGTTTGGGTCTAGCCGAGCGGGTTTGGGTCTAGCTGAATGGGTTTGGGTCTAGCCGAGTGGGTTTGGGTCTAGCCGAGTGGGTTTGGGTTTAGCCGAGTGGGTTTGTGTGCAGCCGAGTGGGTTTGGGTCTAGCGGAGTGGGTTTGGGTGTAGCCAAGTGGGTTTGGGTCTAGCCGAGTGGGTTTGGGTCTGGCCGAGTGGGTTTGGGTCTAGCCGAGTGGGTTTGGGTCTAGCCGAGTGGGTTTGGGTCTAGCCGAGTTGGTTTGGTTCTAGCCGAGTGGGTTTGCGTCTAGCCGAGTTGGTTTGGGTTTGGCCGAGTGGGTTTGGGTCTAGCCGAGTGGGTTTGGGTCTAGCTGAATGGGTTTGCGTCTAGCCGAGTTAGTTTGTGTGTAGCCGAGTGGGTTTGGGTCTAGCCGAGCGGGTTTGGGTCTAGCTGAATGGGTTTGGGTCTAGCCGAGTGGGTTTGGGTCTAGCCGAGTGGGTTTGGGTTTAGCCGAGTGGGTTTGTGTGCAGCCGAGTGGGTTTGGGTCTAGCGGAGTGGGTTTGGGTGTAGCCGAGTGGGTTTGGGTCTAGCCGAGTGGGTTTGGGTCTGGCCGAGTGGGTTTGGGTCTAGCCGAGTGGGTTTGGGTCTAGCCGAGTGGGTTTGGGTCTAGCCGAGTTGGTTTGGTTCTAGCCGAGTGGGTTTGCGTCTAGCCGAGTTGGTTTGGGTCTGGCCGAGTGGGTTTGGGTCTAGCCGAGTGGGTTTGGGTCTAGCTGAGTGGGTTTGGGACGAGCCGAGTGGGTTTCGGTGTAGCCGAGTGGGTTTGGGCCTAGCCGAGTGGGTTTGGGTCTAGCCGAGTGGGTTTGGGTCCAGACGAGTGGGTTTGGGTCTAGCCGAGTTAGTTTGTGTGTAGCCGAGTGGGTTTGGGTCTAGCCGAGCGGGTTTGGGTCTAGCTGAGTGGGTTTGGGTCTAGCCGAATGAGTTTGGGTCTAGCCGAGTGGGTTTGGGTCAAGCGGAGTTGGTATGGGTCTAGCGGAGTGGGTTTGGGTCTAGCGGAGTGGGTTTGGGTGTAGCCGAGTGGGTTTGGGTCTTGCCGAGTGGGTTTGGGTCTAGCCGAGTGGGTTTGGGTATAGCCGAGTGTGTTTGGGTCTAGCCGAGTGGGTTTGGGTCTAGCCGAGTGGGTTTGGGTCTAGCCGAGGGGTTAGGGTCTAGCGGAGTGGGTTTGGGTGTAGCCGCGTGGGTTTGGGTCTAGCCGAGTGGGTTTGGGTCTAGCCGAGTGGGTTTGGGTCTAGCCGAGTGGGTTTGGGTCTAGCTGAGTGGGTTTGGGTCTAGCCGAGTGTGTTAGGGTCTAGCGGAGTGGGTTTGGGTGTAGCCGCGTGGGTTTGGGTGTAGCCGAGTGTGTTTGGGTCTAGCCGAGTGGGTTTGGGTCTAGCCGAGTGGGTTTGGGTCTAGCCGAGTGGGTTTGGGTCTAGCGGAGTGGATTTGGGTGTAGCCGAGTGGGTTTGGGTCTAGCCGAGTGGGTTTGGGTCTAGCCGAGTGGGTTTGGGTCTAGCGGAGTGGGTTTGGTTGTAGTCGAGTGGGTTTGGGTCTAGCGGAGTGGGTTTGGGTGTAGCCGAGTGGGTTTGGGTCTAGCGGAGTGGGTTTGGGTCTAGCCGACTGGGTTTGAGTCTGGACGAGTGGGTTTGGGTCTAGCCGAGTGGGTTTGGGTCTAGTCGAGTGGGTTTGGGTCTAGCCGAGTGGGTTTGCGTCTAGCCTAGTGGGTTTGGGTCTAGCCAATTGGGTTTCGGTCCAGCGGACTGGGTTTGGGTCTAGCGCAGTGGGTTTGGGTCTAGCTGAGTAGGTTTGGGTCTAACCGAGTGGGTTTGTGTCTAGCGGAGTTGGTTTGGGACTAGCGGAGTTGGATTGGGTCTAGCCGAGTGGGTTTGGGTCTAGCCGAGTGGGTTTGCGTCTAGCCGAGTGGGTTTGGGTCTAGCCGAGTGGGTTTGGGTCTAGCCGAGTGGGTTTGGGTCTAGCCGATTGGGTTTGGGTATATCCATGTGGGTTTGGGTCTAGCCGAGTGGGTTAGGGTCTAGCGGAGTGGGTTTGGGTGTAACCGCGTGGGTTTGGGTGTAGCCGAGTGGGTTTGTGTCTAGCCGAGTGGGTTTGGGTCTAGCCGAGTGGGTTTGGGTCCAGCCGAGTGGGTTTGGGTATAGCGGAGTGGGTTTGGGTGTAGCCGTGTGGGTTTGGGTCTAGCCGAGTGGGTTTGGGTCTAGCGACTGGGTTTGGGTCTAGCTGAGTGGGTTTGGGTCTAGCCGAGTGGGTTTGGGTGTAGCCGAGTGGGTTTGGGTCCAGCCGAGTGGGTTTGGGTGTAGCGGAGTGGGTTTGGTTGTAGCCGAGTGGGTTTGGGTCTAGCGGTGTGGGTTTGGGTGTAGCGGAGTGGGTTTGGGTCTAGCCGAGTGGGTTTGGGTCTAGCCGACTGGGTTTGGGTCTAGACGAGTGGGTTTGGGTCTAGCCGAGTGGGTTTGGGTCTGGACGAGTGGGTTTACGTCTAGCCGAGTGGGTTTGGGTCTAGCCGAGTGGGTTTACGTCTAGCTGAGTGGGTTTGGGTCTAGCGGAGTGGGTTTGGGTGTAGCCGAGTGGGTTTGGGTGTAGCCGAGTGGGTTTGGGTCTGGACGAGTGGGTTTGGGTCTAGCCGAGTGGGTTTGGGTGTAGCCGAGTGGGTTTGGGTCTAGCCGAGTGGGTTTGGGTCTAGCGGAGTGGGTTTGGTTGTAGCCGAGTGGGTTTGGGTCTAGCGGAGTGGGTTTGGGTGTAGCCGAGTGGGTTTGGGTCTAGCCGAGTGGGTTTGGGTCTAGCCGACTGGGTTTGGGTCTAGCCGAGTGGGTTTGGGTCTAGCCGAGTGGGTTTGGGTCTAGCCGAGTGGGTTTACGTCTAGCCGAATGGGTTTGGGTGTAGCGGAGTGGGTTTTGGTGTAGCCGAGTGGGTTTGGGTGTAGCCGAGTGGGTTTGGGTCTGGACGAATGGGCTTGGGTCTAGCCGAGTGGGTTTGTGTCTAGCCGAGTGGGTTTGGATCTAGCTGAGTGGGTTTGGGTGTAGCCGAGTGGGTTTGGGTCTGGACGAGTGGGTTTGGGTCTAGCGCAGTGGGTTTGGGTCTAGCGGAGTGTGTTTGTGTCTAGCCGAGTGGGTTTGGGTCTAACCGAGGGGGGTTTGCGTCTAGCGGAGTGGGTTTGGGTCTAGCGGAGTGGGATTGGGTCTAGCCGAGTGGGTTTGGGTCTAGCCGAGTGGGTATGGGACTAGCCGAGTGGGTTTGGGTCTAGCCGAGTGTGTTTGGGTCTAGCTGAATGTGTTTGGGTCTAGCCGAGTGGGTTTGCGTCTAGCCGAGTGGGGTTTGGTCTAGCCGAAAGGGTTTGGGTCCAGCCGAGTGTGTTTGGGTCTAGCCGAGTTGGTTGGGTTTAGCCGAATGGGTGTGGGTTAAGCCGAGTGGGTTTGGGTCTAGCCGAGTGGGTTTGGGTCTAGCCGAGTGGGTTTGGGTCTAGCCGAGTGGGTTTGGGTCTAGCCGAGTGGGTTTGGGCCTAGCCGAGTGGGTCTGGGACTACCGGAGTGGGTTTGGGTGTAGCGGAGTGGGTTTGGGTGTAGCTGAGTGGGTTTGGGACCAGCCGAGTGGGTTTGGGTCTAGCCGAGTGGGTTTGGGCCTAGCCGAATGGGTTTGGGTCTACCCGAGTGGGTTTGGGTCTAGCCGAGTGGGTTTGGGTCTAGCGGAGTGGGATTGGGTCTAGACGAGTGGGTTTGTGTCTAGCCGAGTGGGTTTGGGACTAGCCGAGTGGGTTTGGGTCTAGCCGAGTGGGTTTGGGTCTAGCTGAATGGGTTTGGGTCTGGCCGAGTGGGTTTGGGTGTAGCCGAGTGGGTTTGGGTCTAGTCGAAAGGGTTTGGGTCTAGCCGAGTGGGTTTGGGTCTAGCCGAGTGGGTTTGGGTCTAGCCGAGTGGGTTTGGGTCCAGCCGAGTGGGTTTGGGTCTAGCCGAGTGTGTTTGGGCCTAGGCGAGTGGGTTTGGGTCTACCGGAGTGGGTTTGGGTGTAGCGGAGTGGGTTTGGGTGCAGCTGAGTGGGTTTGGGACCAGCCGAGTGGGTTTGGGTCTAGCCGAGTGGGTTTGGGTCTAGCCGAGTGGGTTTACGTCTAGCCGAGTGGGTTTGGGTCTAGCGGAATGGGTTTGGGTGTAGCCGAGTGGGTTTGGGTGTAGCCGAGTGGGTTTGGGTCTGGACGAGTGGGTTTGGGTCTAGCCGAGTGGGTTTGGGTGTAGCCGAGTGGGTTTGGGTCTAGCCGAGTGGGTTTGGGTCTAGCGGAGTGGGTTTGGTTGTAGCCGAGTGGGTTTGGGTCTAGCGGAGTGGGTTTGGGTGTAGCCGAGTGGGTTTGGGTCTAGCCGAGTGGGTTTGGGTCTAGCCGACTGGGTTTGGGTCTAGCCGAGTGGGTTTGGGTCTAGCCGAGTGGGTTTGGGTCTAGCCGAGTGGGTTTACGTCTAGCCGAGTGGGTTTGGGTGTAGCGGAGTGGGTTTTGGTGTAGCCGAGTGGGTTTGGGTGTAGCCGAGTGGGTTTGGGTCTGGACGAGTGGGCTTGGGTCTAGCCGAGTGGGTTTGTGTCTAGCCGAGTGGGTTTGGATCTAGCTGAGTGGGTTTGGGTGTAGCCGAGTGGGTTTGGGTCTGGACGAGTGGGTTTGGGTCTAGCGCAGTGGGTTTGGGTCTAGCGGAGTGTGTTTGTGTCTAGCCGATTGGGTTTGGGTCTAACCGAGGGGGGTTTGCGTCTAGCGGAGTGGGTTTGGGTCTAGCGGAGTGGGATTGGGTCTAGCCGAGTGGGTTTGGGTCTAGCCGAGTGGGTATGGGACTAGCCGAGTGGGTTTGGGTCTAGCCGAGTGTGTTTGGGTCTAGCTGAATGTGTTTGGGTCTAGCCGAGTGGGTTTGGGTCTAGCCGAGTGGGGTTTGGTCTAGCCGAAAGGGTTTGGGTCCAGCCGAGTGTGTTTGGGTCTAGCCGAGTTGGTTGGGTTTAGCCGAGTGGGTGTGGGTTAAGCCGAGTGGGTTTGGGTCTAGCCGAGTGGGTTTGGGTCTAGCCGAGTGGGTTTGGGTCTAGCCGAGTGGGTTTGGGTCTAGCCGAGTGGGTTTGGGCCTAGCCGAGTGGGTCTGGGACTACCGGAGTGGGTTTGGGTGTAGCGGAGTGGGTTTGGGTGTAGCTGAGTGGGTTTGGGACCAGCCGAGTGGGTTTGGGTCTAGCCGAGTGGGTTTGGGCCTAGCCGAATGGGTTTGGGTCTACCCGAGTGGGTTTGGGTCTAGCCGAGTGGGTTTGGGTCTAGCGGAGTGGGATTGGGTCTAGACGAGTGGGTTTGTGTCTAGCCGAGTGGGTTTGGGACTAGCCGAGTGGGTTTGGGTCTAGCCGAGTGGGTTTGGGTCTAGCTGAATGGGTTTGGGTCTGGCCGAGTGGGTTTGGGTGTAGCCGAGTGGGTTTGGGTCTAGTCGAAAGGGTTTGGGTCTAGCCGAGTGGGTTTGGGTCTAGCCGAGTGGGTTTGGGTCTAGCCGAGTGGGTGTGGGTATAGCCGAGTGGGTTTGGGTCTAGCCGAGTGGGTTTGGGTCTAGCCGAGTGGGTTTGGGTCCAGCCGAGTGGGTTTGGGTCTAGCCGAGTGTGTTTGGGCCTAGGCGAGTGGGTTTGGGTCTACCGGAGTGGGTTTGGGTGTAGCGGAGTGGGTTTGGGTGCAGCTGAGTGGGTTTGGGACCAGCCGAGTGGGTTTGGGTCTAGCCGAGTGGGTTTGGGTGTAGCCGAATTGGTTTGAGTCTACCCGAGTGGGTTTGGGTCTAGCCGAGTGGGTTTGCTTCTAGCCGAATGGGTTTGGGTCTAGCCTAGTGGGTTTGGGTGCAGCCGAGTGGGTTTGGGTCTAGCGGAGTGGGTTTGGGTGTAGCCGAGTGGGTTTGGGTCTAGCCGAGTGGGTTTGGGTCTAGCCGAGTGGGTTTGGGTCTAGCCGACTGGGTTTGGGTCTAGCCGAGTGGGTTTGGGTCTAGCCGAGTTGGTTTGGTTCTAGCCGACTGGGTTTGCGTCTAGCCGAGTGGGTTTGGGTCTAGCCGAGTGGGTTTGGGTCTAGCCGAGTGGGTTTGGGTCTAGCTGAGTGGGTTTGGGTCTAGCCGAGTGGGTTTCGGTGTAGCCGAGTGGGTTTGGGCCTAGCCGAGTGGGTTTGGGTCTAGCCGAGTGGGTTTGGGTCTAGCCGAGTGGGTTTGGGTCTAGCCGAGTTAGTTTGTGTGTAGCCGAGTGGGTTTGGGTCTAGCCGAGCGGGTTTGGGTCTAGCTGAGTGGGTTTGGGTCTAGCCGAGTGGGTTTGGGTCTAGCCGAATGGGTTTGGGTCTAGCCGAGTGGGTTTGTGTGCAGCCGAGTGGGTTTGGGTCTAGCGGAGTGGCTTTGGGTGTAGCCGAGTGGGTTTGGGTCTAGCCGAGTGGGTTTGGGTCTAGCCGAGTGGGTTTGGGTCTAGCCGAGTGGGTTTGGGTCTAGCCGAGTGGGTTTGGGTCTAGCCGAGTTGGTTTGGTTCTAGCCGAGTGGGTTTGCGTCTAGCCGAGTGGGTTTGGGTCTGGCCGAGTGGGTTTGGGTCTAGCCGAGTGGGTTTGGGTCTAGCTGAGTGGGTTTGGGTCGAGCCGAGTGGGTTTCGGTGTAGCCGAGTGGGTTTGGGCCTAGCCGAGTGGGTTTGGGTCTAGCCGAGTGGGTTTGGGTCTAGAAGAGTGGGTTTGGGTCTAGCCGAGTTAGTTTGTGTGTAGCCGAGTGGGTTTGGGTCTAGCCGAGCGGGTTTGGGTCTAGCCAAGTGGGTTTGGGTCTAGCCGAGTGGGTTTGGGTCTATCCGAGTGGGTTTGGGTCTAGCCGAGTGGGTTTGGGTATAGCCGAGTGGGTTTGGGTCTAGCCGAGTGGGTTTGGGTCTAGCCGAGTGGGTTTGGGTCTAGCCGAGTGGGTTTGGGTCGAGCCGAGTGGGTTTGGGTCTAGCCGAGTGGGTTTGTGTCTAGCCGAGTGGGTTTGGGTCTAGCCGAGGGGGTTTGGGTCTAGCCAAGTGGGTTTGGGTCTAGCCGAGTGGGTTTGGGTCTAGCCGAGTGGGTTTGGGTCTAGCCGAGTGGGTTTGGGTCTAGCGGAGTGGGTTTGGGTCTAGCCGAGTGGGTTTGGGTGTAGCCGAGTGGGTTTGCGTCCAGCCGTGTGGGTTTGGGTCTAGCCAAGTGGGTTTGGGTCTAGCCGAGTGGGTTTGGGTCTAGCCCAGTGGATTTTGCTCTAGCCGAGTGGGTTTGGGTGTAGCCGAGTGGGTTTGCGTCCAGCCGTGTGGGTTTGGGTCTAGCCAAGTGGGTTTGGGTCTAGCCGAGTGGGTTTGGGTCTAGCCGAGTGGGTTTGGGTCTAGCCGAGTGGGTTTCGGTCTAGCCGAGTGGGTTTGGGTCCAGCCGAGTATGTTTCGGTGTAGCCCAGTGGGTTTGGGTCTATCCAAGAGGGTTTGGGTCTAGCCGAGTTAGTTGGGTGTAGCCGAGTTAGTTTGGGTCTAGCCGAGCGGGTTTGGGTCTAGCCGAGTGGGTTTGTGTCTAGCCGAGTGGGTTTGGGTCTAGCCCAGTGGGTTTGGGTCTAGCCGAGTGGGTTTGGGTCAAGCGTAGTTGGTATGGGTCTAGCGGAGTGGGTTTGGGTCAAGCGGAGTTGGTATGGGTCTAGCGGAGTGGTTCTGGACGAGTGGGTTTGGGTCTAGCCGAGTGGGTTTGGGTCTAGCCGAGTGGGTTTGGGTCTAGCCTAGTGGGTTTGGGTCTAGCCAAGTGGGTTTGGGTCCAGTGGAGAGGGTTTGGGTCTAGCGGAGTGGGTTTGGGTCTAGCCGAGTGGGTTTGGGTCTAGCCGAGTGGGTTTGGGTCTAGCCGAGTGGGTTTTTGTCTAGCGGAGTGGGTTTGGGTCTAGCGGGGTGGGTTTGGTGCTAGCGGAGTGGGTTTAGGTCTAGCCGATTGGGTTTGGGTCTAGCCGAGTGGGTTTGGGTCTGGCGGAGTGGGTTTGGGTCTATTGGAGTGGGTTTGGGTCTAGCCGAGTGGGTTTGGGTTTAGCCGAGTGGGTTTGGGTGTAGCTGAGTGGGTTTGTGTCTAGCCGAGTGGGTTTGGGTCTAGCGGAGTGGGTTTGGTTGTAGCCGAGTGGGTTTGGGTCTAGCCGAGTGGGTTTGGGTCTAGACAAGTGGGTTTAGGTTTAGCCGAGTGGGTTTCGGTGTAGCCGAGTGGGTTTGGGTCTAGCGGAGTGTGTTTGTGTCTAGCGGAGTGGGTTTGGGTCTAGCGGAGTGGGTTTGGGTCTTGCGGAGTGGGTTTGAGTCTAGCGGAGTGGGTTTGGGTCTAGCCGAGTGCGTTTGGGTCCAGCCGAGTTGGTTTGGGTCTAGCGGAGTGGGTTTGATCCAGCCGAGTGAGTTTGGGTCTAGCTGAGTGGGTTTGTGTCTAGCCGAGTGGGTTTAGGTCTAGCCGATTGTGTTTGGGTCTAGCCGAGTGGGTTTGGGTCTAGCCGAGTGGGTTTGGGTCCAGCCGAGTGGGTTTGGGTCTAGCGGAGTGGGTTTGGGTCTAGCGGAGTGGGTTTAGGTCTAGTCGAGTGGGTTTGGGTCTAGCAGTGTGGGTTTGGGTCTAGCCGAGTGGGTTTGGGTGTAGCCGAGTGTGTTTGGGTCTAGCCGAATGGGTTTGGGTCTAGCCGAGTGGGTTTGGGTGTAGCCGAGTGGATTTGGGTCTAGCGGAGTGGGTTTGGGTGTAGCCAAGTGGGTTTGGGTCTAGCCGAGTGGGTTTGGGTCTAGCCGAGTGGGTTTGGGTCGAGCCGAGTGGGTTTGGGTCCAGCCGAGTGGGTTTGGGTCTAGCCGAGTGGGTTTGCGTCTAGCCGAGTGGGTTTGGGTCTAGCGGAGTGGGTTTGCGTCTAGCGGAATGGGTATGCGTCTAGCCGAGTGGGTTTGGGTCTAGCCGAGTGGGTTTGGGTCTTGCCGAGTGGGTTTGGGTCTAGCCGAGTGGGTTTGGGTCTAGCCCAGTGGGTTTGGGTCTAGCCCAGTGGATTTGGCTCTAGCCGAGTGGGTTTGAGTCTAGCCAAGTGGGTTTGGGTCGAGCCGAGTGGGATTGGGTCTAGCCGAGTGGGTTTCGGTCTAGCCGAGTGTGTTTGGGTCCAGCCGAGTGGGTTTGCGTCTAGCCGAGTGGGTTTGGGTCTAGCGGAGTGGGTTTGGTTGTAGCCGAGTGTGTTTGGGTCTAGCCAAGTGGGTTTGGGTCCAGTGGAGTGGGTTTGGGTCTAGCGGAGTGGGTTTGGGTCTAGCCGAGTGGGTTTGGGTCTAGCCGAGTGGGTTTGGGTCTAGCCGAGTGGGTTTGGGTCTAGCCGAGTGGGTTTCGGTCTAGCCGAGTGGGTTTGGGTCTAGCCGAGTATGTTTCGGTGCAGCCCAGAGGGTTTGGGTGTAGCCGAGAGGGTTTGGGTCTAGCCGAGTTAGTTTGGGGGTAGCCGAGTTAGTTTGGGTCTAGCCGAGCGGGTTTGGGTCTAGCCGAGTGGGTTTGTGTCTAGCCGAGTGGGTTTGGGTCTAGCCCAGTGGGATTGGGTCTAGCCGAGTGGGTTTGGGCCAAGCGGAGTTGGTATGGGTCTAGCAGAGTGGGTTTGGGTCAAGCGGAGTTGGTATGGGTCTAGCGGAGTGGGTCTGGACGAGTGGGTTTGGGTCTTGCCGAGTGGGTTTGGGTCTAGCCGAGTGGGTTTGGGTCTAGCCTAGTGGGTTTGGGTCTAGCCAAGTGGGTTTGGGTCCAGTGGAGTGGGTTTCGGTCTAGCGGAGTGGGTTTGGTTCTAGCCGAGTGGGTTTGGGTCTAGCCGAGTGGGTTTGGGTGTAACCGAGTGGGTTTGGGTCTAGCCGAATGGGTTTTGGTCTAGCCGAGTGTGTTTGGGTCTAGCCAAGTGGGTTTGGGTCCAGTGGAGTGGGTTTGGGTCTAGCGGAGTGAGTTTGGGTCTAGCCGAGTGGGTTTGGGTCTTGCCCAGTGGGTTTGTGTCTAGCCGAGTGGGTTTGGGTCTAACGGAGTGGGTTTGGTTGTAGCCGAGTGGGTTTGGGTCTAGACGAGTGGGTTTGGGTCTAGACAAGTGGGTTTACGTTTAGCCGAGTGGGTTTCGGTGTAGCCGAGTGGGTTTGGGTCTAGCGGAGTGGGTTTGTATCTAGCGGAGTGGGTTCGGGTCTAGCGGAGTGGGTTTGGGTCTTGCGGAGTGGGTTTGAGTCTAGCGGAGTGGGTTTGGGTCTAGCCGAGTGCGTTTGGGTCTAGCCGAGTTGGTTTGGGTCTAGCGGAGTGGGTTTGATCCAGCCGAGTGAGTTTGGGTCTAGCCGAGTGGGTTTGTGTCTATCCGAGTGGGTTTGGGTCTTGCCGATTGTGTTTGGGTCCAGCCGAGTGGGTTTTGGTCTAGCCGAGTGGGTTTGGGTCCAGCCGATTGGGTTTGGGTCTAGCGGAGTGGGTTTGGGTCTAGTCGAGTGGGTTTGGGTCTAGCAGTGTGGGTTTGGGTCTAGCCGAGTGGGTTTGGGTGTAGCCGAGTGGGTTTGGGTCTGGCCGAATGGGTTTGGGTCTAGCCGAGTGGGTTTGGGTGTAGCCGAGTGGATTTGGGTCTAGCGGAGTGGGTTTGGGTGTAGCCAAGTGGGTTTGTGTCAAGCCGAGTGGGTTTGGGTCTAGCCAAGTGGGTTTGGGTCGAGCCGAGTGGGTTTGGGTCCAGCCGAGTGGGTTTGGGTCTAGCCGAGTGGGTTTGCGTCTAGCCGAGTGGGTTTGGGTCTAGCGGAGTGGGTTTGGGTCTAGCGGAGTGGGTATGCGTCTAGCCGAGTGGGTTTGGGTCTAGCCGAGTGGGTTTGGGTCTTACCGAGTAGGTTTGGGTCTTGCCGAGTGGGTTTGGGTCTAGCCAAGTGGGTTTGGGTCTAGCCCAGTGGATTTGGCTCTAGCCGAGTGGGTTTGAGTCTAGCCGAGTGGGTTTGGGTCTAGCCGAGTGGGATTGGGTCTAGCCGAGTGGGTTTCGGTGTAGCCGAGTGTGTTTGGGTCTAGCCGAGTGGGTTTGCGTTCAGCCGAGTGGGTTTGGGTCTAGCGGAGTGGGATTGGTTGTAGCCGAGTGGGTTTGGGTCTAGCCGAGTGGGTTTGGGTCTAGACGAGTGGGTTTGGGTTTAGCCGAGTGGGTTTCGGTGTAGCCAAGTGGGTTTGGGTCTAGCGGAGTGGGTTTGGGTCTAGCGGAGTGGGTTTGGGTCTAGCGGAGTGGGTTTGGGTCTAGCGGAGTGGGTTTGGGTTTAGCGGAGTCGGGTTTGGGTCTAGCCGAGTGGGTTTGGGTCTAGCCGAGTTGGTTTGGGTCTAGCGGAGTGGGTTTGGGTCTAACGGAGTGGGTTTGGGTCTAGTGGAGTGGGTTTGGGTGTAGCCGAGTGTGTTTGGGACTAGCCGAGTGGGTTTGGGTCTAGCCGAGTGGGTTTGGGTCTAGCCGAATGTGTTTTGGTCTAGCCGAGTGTGTTTGGGTCTAGCCGAGTGGGGTTGGGTCTAGCCGAGTGGGTTTGGGTCTAGCCTAGTGGGTTTGGGTCTAGCCAAGTGGGTTTGGGTGGAGCCAAGTGGGTTTGGGTCCAGCGGAGTGGGTTTGGGTCTAGCGGAGTGGGTTTGGGTCTCGCCGAGTGGGTTTGGGTCTAGCCGAGTGGGTTTGGGTCTAACCGAGTGGGTTTGGGTCTAGCAGAGTGGGATTGGGTCTAGCCGAGTGGGTTTGTGTCTAGCCGAGTGGGTTTGGGTCAAGCGGAGTTGGTATGGGTCTAGCCGAGTGGGTTTGGGTCAAGCGGAGTTGGTATGGGTCTCGCGGAGTGGGTTTGGGTCTGGACGAGTGGGTTTGGGTCTAGCCGAGTGGGTTTGGGTCTAGCCGAGTGGGTTTGGGTCTAGCCGAGTGGGTTTGGGTGTAGCCGAAATGGTTTGGGTCTACCCGAGTGGGTTTGGGTCTAGCCGAGTGGGTTTGCTTCTAGCCGAATGGGTTTGGGTCTAGCCGAGTGGGTTTGGGTGCAGCCAAGTGGGTTTGGGTCTAGCGGAGTGGGTTTGGGTGTAGCCGAGTGGGTTTGGGTCTAGCCGAGTGGGTTTGGGTCTAGCCGAGTGGGTTTGGGTCTAGCCGAGTGGGTTTGGGTCTAGCCGAGTGGGTTTGGGTCTAGCCGAGTGGGTTTGGGTCTAGCCGAGTGGGTTTGGGTCTAGCCGAGTTGGTTTGGTTTTAGCCGAGTGGGTTTGCGTCTAGCCGAGTGGGTTTGGGTCTAGCCGAGTGGGTTTGGGTCTAGCCGAGTGGGTTTGGGTCTAGCCGAGAGGGTTTGGGTCTAGCTGAGTGGGTTTGGTTCCAGCCGAGTGGGTTTCGGCGTAGTCGAGTGGGTTTGGGCCTAGCCGAGTGGGTTTGGGTCTAGCCGATTGGGTTTGGGTCTAGACGAGTGGGTTTGGGTCTAGCCGAGTTAGTTTGTGTGTAGCCGAGTGGGTTTGGGTCTAGCCGAGCGGGTTTGGGTCTAGCTGAGTGGGTTTGGGTCTAGCCGAGTGGGTTTGGGTCTAGCCGAGTGGGTTTGGGTCTAGCCGAGTGGGTTTCGGTCAAGCGGAGTTGGTATAGGTCTAGCGGATTGGGTTTGGGTCTAGCGGAGTGGGTTTGGGTGTAGCCGAGTGGGTTTGGGTCTTGCTGAGTGGGCTTGGGTTTACCCGAGTGGGTTTGGGTCTAGCCGAGTGGGTTTGGGTCTAGCCGAGTGGGTGTGGGTCTAGCCGAGTGGGTTTGGGTCTAGCAGAGTGGGATTGGGTCTAGCCGAGTGGGTTTGTGTCTAGCCGAGTGGGTTTGGGTCAAGCGGAGTTGGTATGGGTCTAGCCGAGTGGGTTTGGGTCAAGCGGAGTTGGTATGGGTCTCGCGGAGTGGGTTTGGGTCTGGACGAGTGGGTTTGGGTCTAGCCGAGTGGGTTTGGGTCTAGCCGATTGGGTTTGGGTCTAGCCGAATGGGTTTGGGTGTAGCCGAAATGGTTTGGGTCTACCCGAGTGGGTTTGGGTCTAGCCGAGTGGGTTTGCTTCTTGCCGAATGGGTTTGGGTCTGGCCGAGTGGGTTTGGGTGCAGCCAAGTGGGTTTGGGACTAGCGGAGTGGGTTTGGGTGTAGCCGAGTGGGTTTGGGTCTAGCCGAGTGGGTTTGGGTCTAGCCGAGTGGGTTTGGGTCTAGCCGAGTGGGTTTGGGTCTAGCCGAGTGGGTTTGGGTCTAGCCGAGTTGGTTTGGTTTTAGCCGAGTGGGTTTGCGTCTAGCCGAGTGGGTTTGGGTCTAGCCGAGTGGGTTTGGGTCTAGCCGAGAGGGTTTGGGTCTAGCTGAGTGGGTTTGGTTCCAGCCGAGTGGGTTTCGGCGTAGTCGAGTGGGTTTGGGCCTAGCCGAGTGGGTTTGGGTCTAGCCGATTGGGTTTGGGTCTAGCCGAGTGGGTTTGGGTCTAGCCGAGTTAGTTTGTGTGTAGCCGAGTGGGTTTGGGTCTAGCCGAGCGGGTTTGGGTCTAGCTGAGTGGGTTTGGGTCTAGCCGAGTGGGTTTGGGTCTAGCCGAGTGGGTTTGGGTCTAGCCGAGTGGGTTTCGGTCAAGCGGAGTTGGTATAGGTCTAGCGGATTGGGTTTGGGTCTAGCGGAGTGGGTTTGGGTGTAGCCGAGTGGGTTTGGGTCTTGCCGAGTGGGCTTGGGTCTACCCGAGTGGGTTTGGGTCTAGCCGAGTGGGTTTGGGTCTAGCCGAGTGGGTGTGGGTCTAGCCGAGTGGGTTTGGGTCTAGCCAAGTGGGTTTGGGTCTAGCCGAGTGGGTTTGGGTCTATCCGTGTGGGTTTGGGTCTAGCCGAGTGGGTTTGGATCTAGCCGAGTGGGTTTTTGTCTAGCCGAGTGGGTTTGGGTCTAGCCGAGTGGGTTTGGGTATAGCCGAGTGGGTTTGGGTCTAGCCGAGTGGGTTTCGGTGTAGCCAAGTGGGTTTGGGTCTAGCGGAGTGGGTTTGTGTCTAGCGGAGTGGGTTTGGGTCTAGCGGAGTGGGTTTGGGTCTAGCGGAGTGGGTTTGGGTTTAGCGGAGTCGGGTTTGGGTCTAGCCGAGTGGGTTTGGGTCTAGCCGAGTTGGTTTGGGTCTAGCGGAGTGGGTTTGGGTCTAGCGGAGTGGGTTTGGGTCTAGCGGAGTGGGTTTGGGTCTAGCGGAGTGGGTTTGGGTGTAGCCGAGTGTGTTTGGGACTAGCCGAGTGGGTTTGGGTCTAGCCGAGTGGGTTTGGGTCTAGCCGAATGGGTTTTGGTCTAGCCGAGTGTGTTTGGGTCTAGCCAAGTGGGTTTGGGTGGAGCCAAGTGGGTTTGGGTCCAGCGGAGTGGGTTTGGGTCTAGCGGAGTGGGTTTGGGTCTCGCCGAGTGGGTTTGGGTCTAGCCGAGTGGGTTTGGGTCTAACCGAGTGGGTTTGGGTCTAGCAGAGTGGGATTGGGTCTAGCCGAGTGGGTTTGTGTCTAGCCGAGTGGGTTTGGGTCAAGCGGAGTTGGTATGGGTCTAGCCGAGTGGGTTTGGGTCAAGCGGAGTTGGTATGGGTCTCGCGGAGTGGGTTTGGGTCTGGACGAGTGGGTTTGGGTCTAGCCGAGTGGGTTTGGGTCTAGCCGAGTGGGTTTGGGTCTAGCCGAGTGGGTTTGGGTGTAGCCGAAATGGTTTGGGTCTACCCGAGTGGGTTTGGGTCTAGCCGAGTGGGTTTGCTTCTAGCCGAATGGGTTTGGGTCTAGCCGAGTGGGTTTGGGTCTAGCCGAGTGGGTTTGGGTCTAGCGGAGTGGGTTTGGGTGTAGCCGAGTGGGTTTGGGTCTAGCCGAGTGGGTTTGGGTCTAGCCGAGTGGGTTTGGGTCTAGCCGAGTGGGTTTGGGTCTAGCCGAGTGGGTTTGGGTCTAGCCGAGTTGGTTTGGTTTTAGCTGAGTGGGTTTGCGTCTAGCCGAGTGGGTTTGGGTCTAGCCGAGTGGGTTTGGGTCTAGCCGAGAGGGTTTGGGTCTAGCTGAGTGGGTTTGGTTCTAGCCGAGTGGGTTTCGGCGTAGTCGAGTGGGTTTGGGCCTAGCCGAGTGGGTTTGGGTCTAGCCGATTGGGTTTGGGTCTAGCCGAGTGGGTTTGGGTCTAGCCGAGTTAGTTTGTGTGTAGCCGAGTGGGCTTGGGTCTAGCCGAGCGGGTTTGGGTCTAGCTGAGTGGGTTTGGGTCTAGCCGAGTGGGTTTGGGTCTAGCCGAGTGGGTTTGGGTCTAGCCGAGTGGGTTTCGGTCAAGCGGAGTTGGTATAGGTCTAGCGGATTGGGTTTGGGTCTAGCGGAGTGGGTTTGGGTGTAGCCGAGTGGGTTTGGGTCTTGCTGAGTGGGCTTGGGTTTACCCGAGTGGGTTTGGGTCTAGCCGAGTGGGTTTGGGTCTAGCCGAGTGGGTGTGGGTCTAGCCGAGTGGGTTTGGGTCTAGCAGAGTGGGATTGGGTCTAGCCGAGTGGGTTTGTGTCTAGCCGAGTGGGTTTGGGTCAAGCGGAGTTGGTATGGGTCTAGCCGAGTGGGTTTGGGTCAAGCGGAGTTGGTATGGGTCTCGCGGAGTGGGTTTGGGTCTGGACGAGTGGGTTTGGGTCTAGCCGAGTGGGTTTGGGTCTAGCCGATTGGGTTTGGGTCTAGCCGAATGGGTTTGGGTGTAGCCGAAATGGTTTGGGTCTACCCGAGTGGGTTTGGGTCTAGCCGAGTGGGTTTGCTTCTTGCCGAATGGGTTTGGGTCTGGCCGAGTGGGTTTGGGTGCAGCCAAGTGGGTTTGGGACTAGCGGAGTGGGTTTGGGTGTAGCCGAGTGGGTTTGGGTCTAGCCGAGTGGGTTTGGGTCTAGCCGAGTGGGTTTGGGTCTAGCCGAGTGGGTTTGGGTCTAGCCGAGTGGGTTTGGGTCTAGCCGAGTTGGTTTGGTTTTAGCCGAGTGGGTTTGCGTCTAGCCGAGTGGGTTTGGGTCTAGCCGAGTGGGTTTGGGTCTAGCCGAGAGGGTTTGGGTCTAGCTGAGTGGGTTTGGTTCCAGCCGAGTGGGTTTCGGCGTAGTCGAGTGGGTTTGGGCCTAGCCGAGTGGGTTTGGGTCTAGCCGATTGGGTTTGGGTCTAGCCGAGTGGGTTTGGGTCTAGCCGAGTTAGTTTGTGTGTAGCCGAGTGGGTTTGGGTCTAGCCGAGCGGGTTTGGGTCTAGCTGAGTGGGTTTGGGTCTAGCCGAGTGGGTTTGGGTCTAGCCGAGTGGGTTTGGGTCTAGCCGAGTGGGTTTCGGTCAAGCGGAGTTGGTATAGGTCTAGCGGATTGGGTTTGGGTCTAGCGGAGTGGGTTTGGGTGTAGCCGAGTGGGTTTGGGTCTTGCCGAGTGGGCTTGGGTCTACCCGAGTGGGTTTGGGTCTAGCCGAGTGGGTTTGGGTCTAGCCGAGTGGGTGTGGGTCTAGCCGAGTGGGTTTGGGTCTAGCCAAGTGGGTTTGGGTCTAGCCGAGTGGGTTTGGGTCTATCCGTGTGGGTTTGGGTCTAGCCGAGTGGGTTTGGATCTAGCCGAGTGGGTTTTTGTCTAGCCGAGTGGGTTTGGGTCTAGCCGAGTGGGTTTGGGTATAGCCGAGTGGGTTTGGGTCTAGCCGAGTGGGTTTCGGTGTAGCCAAGTGGGTTTGGGTCTAGCGGAGTGGGTTTGTGTCTAGCGGAGTGGGTTTGGGTCTAGCGGAGTGGGTTTGGGTCTAGCGGAGTGGGTTTGGGTTTAGCGGAGTCGGGTTTGGGTCTAGCCGAGTGGGTTTGGGTCTAGCCGAGTTGGTTTGGGTCTAGCGGAGTGGGTTTGGGTCTAGCGGAGTGGGTTTGGGTCTAGCGGAGTGGGTTTGGGTCTAGCGGAGTGGGTTTGGGTGTAGCCGAGTGTGTTTGGGACTAGCCGAGTGGGTTTGGGTCTAGCCGAGTGGGTTTGGGTCTAGCCGAATGGGTTTTGGTCTAGCCGAGTGTGTTTGGGTCTAGCCAAGTGGGTTTGGGTGGAGCCAAGTGGGTTTGGGTCCAGCGGAGTGGGTTTGGGTCTAGCGGAGTGGGTTTGGGTCTCGCCGAGTGGGTTTGGGTCTAGCCGAGTGGGTTTGGGTCTAACCGAGTGGGTTTGGGTCTAGCAGAGTGGGATTGGGTCTAGCCGAGTGGGTTTGTGTCTAGCCGAGTGGGTTTGGGTCAAGCGGAGTTGGTATGGGTCTAGCCGAGTGGGTTTGGGTCAAGCGGAGTTGGTATGGGTCTCGCGGAGTGGGTTTGGGTCTGGACGAGTGGGTTTGGGTCTAGCCGAGTGGGTTTGGGTCTAGCCGAGTGGGTTTGGGTCTAGCCGAGTGGGTTTGGGTGTAGCCGAAATGGTTTGGGTCTACCCGAGTGGGTTTGGGTCTAGCCGAGTGGGTTTGCTTCTAGCCGAATGGGTTTGGGTCTAGCCGAGTGGGTTTGGGTCTAGCCGAGTGGGTTTGGGTCTAGCGGAGTGGGTTTGGGTGTAGCCGAGTGGGTTTGGGTCTAGCCGAGTGGGTTTGGGTCTAGCCGAGTGGGTTTGGGTCTAGCCGAGTGGGTTTGGGTCTAGCCGAGTGGGTTTGGGTCTAGCCGAGTTGGTTTGGTTTTAGCTGAGTGGGTTTGCGTCTAGCCGAGTGGGTTTGGGTCTAGCCGAGTGGGTTTGGGTCTAGCCGAGAGGGTTTGGGTCTAGCTGAGTGGGTTTGGTTCTAGCCGAGTGGGTTTCGGCGTAGTCGAGTGGGTTTGGGCCTAGCCGAGTGGGTTTGGGTCTAGCCGATTGGGTTTGGGTCTAGCCGAGTGGGTTTGGGTCTAGCCGAGTTAGTTTGTGTGTAGCCGAGTGGGCTTGGGTCTAGCCGAGCGGGTTTGGGTCTAGCCGAGTGGGTTTGGGTCTAGCCGAGTGGGTTTGGGTCTAGCCGAGTGGGTTTGGGTCTAGCCGAGTGGGTTTCGGTCAAGCGGAGTTGGTATAGGTCTAGCGGATTGGGTTTGGGTCTAGCGGAGTGGGTTTGGGTGTAGCCGAGTGGGTTTGGGTCTTGCCGAGTGGGCTTGGGTCTACCCGAGTGGGTTTGGGTCTAGCCGAGTGGGTTTGGGTCTAGCCGAGTGGGTGTGGGTCTAGCCGAGTGGGTTTGGGTCTAGCCAAGTGGGTTTGGGTCTAGCCGAGTGGGTTTGGGTCTATCCGTGTGGGTTTGGGTCTAGCCGAGTGGGTTTGGATCTAGCCGAGTGGGTTTTTGTCTAGCCGAGTGGGTTTGGGTCTAGCCGAGTGGGTTTGGGTATAGCCGAGTGGGTTTGGGTCTAGCCGAGTGGGTTTCGGTGTAGCCGAGTGGGTTTGGGTCTAGCGGAGTGGGTTTGTGTCTAGCGGAGTGGGTTTGGGTCTAGCGGAGTGGGTTTGGGTCTAGCGGAGTGGGTTTGGGTTTAGCGGAGTCGGGTTTGGGTCTAGCCGAGTGGGTTTGGGTCTAGCCGAGTTGGTTTGGGTCTAGCCGAGTTGGTTTGGGTCTAGCGGAGTGGGTTTGGGTCTAGCGGAGTGGGTTTGGGTCTAGCGGAGTGGGTTTGGGTGTAGCCGAGTGTGTTTGGGACTAGCCGAGTGGGTTTGGGTCTAGCCGAGTGGGTTTGGGTCTAGCCGAATGGGTTTTGGTCTAGCCGAGTGTGTTTGGGTCTAGCCGAGTGGGTTTGGGTCTAGCCGAGTGGGTTTGGGTCTAGCCTAGTGGGTTTGGGTCTAGACAAGTGGGTTTGGGTGGAGCCAAGTGGGTTTGGGTCAAGCGGAGTTGGTATGGGTCTAGCCGAGTGGGTTTGGGTCAAGCGGAGTTGGTATGGGTCTCGCGGAGTGGGTTTGGGTCTGGACGAGTGGGTTTGGGTCTAGCCGAGTGGGTTTGGGTCTAGCCGAGTGGGTTTGGGTCTAGCCGAGTGGGTTTGGGTGTAGCCGAAATGGTTTGGGTCTACCCGAGTGGGTTTGGGTCTAGCCGAGTGGGTTTGCTTCTAGCCGAATGGGTTTGGGTCTAGCCGAGTGGGTTTGGGTGCAGCCAAGTGGGTTTGGGTCTAGCGGAGTGGGTTTGGGTGTAGCCGAGTGGGTTTGGATCTAGCCGAGTGGGTTTGGGTCTAGCCGAGTGGGTTTGGGTCTAGCCGAGTGGGTTTGGGTGTAGCCGAGTGGGTTTGGGTCTAGCCGAGTTGGTTTGGTTTTAGCTGAGTGGGTTTGCGTCTAGCCGAGTGGGTTTGGGTCTAGCCGAGTGGGTTTGGGTCTAGCCGAGAGGGTTTGGGTCTAGCTGAGTGGGTTTGGTTCTAGCCGAGTGGGTTTCGGCGTAGTCGAGTGGGTTTGGGCCTAGCCGAGTGGGTTTGGGTCTAGTCGATTGGGTTTGGGTCTAGCCGAGTGGGTTTGGGTCTAGCCGAGTTAGTTTGTGTGTAGCCGAGTGGGTTTGGGTCTAGCCGAGCGGGTTTGGGTCTAGCTGAGTGGGTTTGGGTCTAGCCGAGTGGGTTTGGGTCTAGCCGAGTAGGTTTGGGTCTAGCCGAGTGGGTTTCGGTCAAGCGGAGTTGGTATAGGTCTAGCGGAGTGGGTTTGGGTCTAGCGGAGTGGGTTTGGGTGTAACCGAGTGGGTTTGGGTCTAGCCGAGTGGGTTTGGGTCTAGCCAAGTGGGTTTGGGTCTAGCCGAGTGGGTTTGGGTCTATCCGAGTGGGTTTGGGTCTAGCCGAGTGGGTTTGGATCTAGCCGAGTGGGTTTTTGTCTAACCGAGTGGGTTTGGGTCTAGCCGAGTGGGTTTGGGTATAGCCGATTGGGTTTGGGTCTAGCCGAGTGGGTTTGGGTCTAGCCGAGTGTGTTTGGGTCGAGCCGAGTGGGTTTGGGTCTAGCCGAGTGGGATTGTGTCTAGCCGAGTGGGTTTGGGTCTAGCCGAGTGGGTTTGGGTCTAGCCGAGGGGGTTTGGGTCTAGCCCAGTGGGTTTGGGTCTAGCCGAGTGGGTTTGGGTCTAGCCGAGTGGGTTTGGGTCTAGCGGAGTGGGTTTGGGTCTAGCCGAGTGGGTTTGGGTCTAGCCGAGTGGGTTTGGGTCCAGCCGAGTGGGTTTGGTTCTTGCCGCGTGGGTTTGGGTTTATCCGAGTGGGTTTGGGTCTAGCCGAGTGGGTTTGGGTCTAGCCCAGTGGATTTGGCTCTAGCCGAGTGGGTTTGGGTGTAGCCGAGTGGGTTTGTGTCCAGCCGTGTTGGTTTGGGTCTAGCCAAGTGGGTTTGGGTCTAGCCGAGTGGGTTTGGGTCTAGGCGAGTGGGTTTGGGTCTAGCCGAGTGGGTTTCGGTCTAGCCGAGTGGGTTTGGGTCTAGCCGAGTATGTTTCGGTGTAGCCCAGTGGGTTTGGGTCTAGCCGAGAGGGTTTGGGTCTAGCCGAGTTAGTTTGGGTGTAGCCGAGTTAGTTTGGGTCTAGCCGAGCGTGTTTGGGTCTAGCCGAGTGGGTTTCTGTCTAGCCGAGTGGGTTTGGGTCTAGCCCAGTTGGTTTGGGTCTAGCCGAGTGGGTTTGGGTCAAGCGGAGTTGGTATGGGTCTCGCGGAGTGGGTTTGGGTCTGGACGAGTGGGTTTGGGTCTAGCCGAGTGGGTTTGGGTCTAGCCGAGTGGGTTTGGGTCCAGCCGAGTGGGTTTGGGACTAGCCGAGTGGGTTTGGGTCTAGCCGAGTGGGTTTGGGTCTCGCAGAATGGGTTTGGGTCTAGCCGAAAGGGTTTGGGTCTAGCCGAGTGGGTTTGGGTCGAGCCGAGTGGGTTTGGGTCTAGCCGAGTGGGTTTGGGTATAGCCGATTGGGTTTGGGTCTAGCCGAGTGGGTTTGGGTCTAGCCGAGTGTGTTTGGGTCGAGCCGAGTGGGTTTGGGTCTAGCCGAGTGGATTGTGTCTAGCCGAGTGGGTTTGGGTCTAGCCGAGTGGGTTTGGGTCTAGCCGAGTGGGTTTGGGTCTAGCCGAGTGGGTTTGGGTCTAGCGGAGTGGGTTTGGGTCTAGCCGAGTGGGTTTGGGTCTAGCCGAGTGGGTTTGGGTCTAGCCGAGTGGGTTTGGGTCCAGTCGAGTGGGTTTGGTTCTAGCCGCGTGGGTTTGGGTTTATCCGAGTTGGTTTGGGTCTAGCCGAGTGGGTTTGGGTCTAGCCCAGTGGATTTGGCTCTAGCCGAGTGGGTTTGGGTGTAGCCGAGTGGGTTTGTGTCCAGCCGTGTGGGTTTGGGTCGAGCCAAGTGGGTTTGGGTCTAGCCGAGTGGGTTTGGGTCTAGGCGAGTGGGTTTGGGTCTAGCCGAGTGGGTTTGGGTCTAGCCGAGTGGGTTTGGGTCTAGCCGAGTATGTTTCGGTGTAGCCCAGTGGGTTTGGGTCTAGCCGAGAGGGTTTGGGTCTAGCCGAGTTAGTTTGGGTGTAGCCGAGTTAGTTTGGGTCTAGCCGAGCGTGTTTGGGTCTAGCCGAGTGGGTTTCTGTCTAGCCGAGTGGGTTTGTGTCTAGCCCAGTGGGTTTGGGTCTAGCCGAGTGGGTTTGGGTCAAGCGGAGTTGGTATGGGTCTCGCGGAGTGGGTTTGGGTCTGGACGAGTGGGTTTGGGTCTAGCCGAGTGGGTTTGGGTCTAGCCGAGTGGGTTTGGGTCCAGCCGAGTGGGTTTGGGACTAGCCGAGTGGGTTTGGGTCTAGCCGAGTGGGTTTGGGTCTAGCAGAATGGGTTTGGGTCTAGCCGAAAGGGTTTGGGTCTAGCCGAGTGGGTTTGGGTCGAGCCGAGTGGGTTTGGGTCTAGCCGAGTGGGTGTGGGTCAAGCCGAGTGGGTTTGGGTCTAGCCGAGTGGGTTTGGGTCTAGCCGAGTGGGTTTGGGTCTAGCCGAGTGGGTTTGGGTCTAGCCGAGTGGGTTTGGGTCTAGCCGAGTGGGATTGGGCATAGCCGAGTGGGTTTGGGTCCAGCCGAGTGGGTTTGGGTCTAGCCGATTGTGTTTGGGTCTAGCCGAGTGAGTTTGGGTCTAGCCGAGTGGGTTTGGGTCTAGCCGAGTGGGTTTGGGTCCAGCCGAGTGTGTTTGGGTCTAGCCGAGTGGGTGCGGGTCTAGCCGACTGGGTTTGGGTCTAGCCGAGTCGGTTTGGTTCTAGCCGAGTGGGTTTGGGTCTAGCCGATTGGGTTTGGGTCTAGCCGAGTGGGTTTGTGTCTAGCCGAGTCGGTTTGGGTCTAGCCGAGTGGGTTTGGGTCTAGCCGATTGGGTTTGGGTCTAGCCGAGTCGGTTTGGGTCTAGCCGAGTGGGTTTGGGTCTAGCCGAGTGGGTTTGAGTCTAGCCGAGTGGGTTTGGGTCTAGCCGAGTGGGTTTAGGTCTTGCCGAGTGGGTTTGGGTCTAGCCGAGTGGGCTTGGGTCTAGCCGAGTGGGTTTGGGTCTAGCCAAGTGGGTTTGGGTGTAGCCGAGTTGGTTTGGGTCTAGCCGAGTGGGTTTGCATCTAGCCGAGTGGGTTTGGGTCTAGCCGAGTGTGTTTGGGTCTAGCCGAGTGGGTGTGGGTCTAGACGAATGGGTTTGGGTCTAGCCGAGTGGGCTTGGGTCTAGCCGAGTGGGCTTGGGTCTAGCCAAGTGGGTTTGGGTCTAGCCGAGTGGGTTTGGGTCTAGCCGAGTGGGTTTGGGTCTAGCCGAGTGGGCTTGGGTCTAGCCAAGTGGGTTTGGGTCTAGCCGAGTGGGCTTGGGTCTAGCCAAGTGGGTTTGGGTCTAGCCGAGTGGGTTTGTGTCTAGCTGAGTGGGTTTGGGTCTAGCCGAGTGGGTTTCGGTCTAGCCGAGTGGGTTTGGGTCTAGCCGAGTGGGTTTGGGTCTAGCCGAGTGGATTTGGGTCTAGCCGAGTGGGTTTGGGTTTAGCCGAGTGGGTTTGGGTTTAGCCGAGTGGGTTTGGGTCTAGCCGAGTTAGTTTGGCTGTAGCCGAGTTAGTTTGGGTCTAGACGATCGGGTTTGGGTCAAGCCGAGTGCGTTTGGGTCTAGCCGAGTGGGTTTGGGTTTAGCCGAGTGGGTTTGCGTCTAGCGGTGTTGGTATGGGTCTAGCGGACAGGGTTTGGGTCTAGCGGAGTGGGTTTGGGTCTAGCGGAGTGGGTTTGAGTCTAGTCGAGTGGGTGTGGGTCTAGCCGAGTGGGTTTGGGTCTAGCCGAGTGGGTTTGGGTCTAGCCGAGTGGGTTTGGGTCTTGCCGAGAGGGTTTGGGACTAGCCGAGTGGGTTTGGGTCTAGCCGATTGGGTTTGGGTCTAGCCGAGTCGGTATGGGTCTAGCCGAGTGAGTTTGGGTCTAGCCGAGTGGGTTTGTGTCTAGCCGAGTGGGTTTGTGTCTAGCTGAGTGGGTGTGGGTCTAGCCGATTGGGATTGGGTCTAGCCGAGTGGGTGTGGGTCTAGCCGAGTGGGCTTGGGTCTAGCCGAGTGGGTTTGGGTCTAGCCGAGTGGGTTTGGGTCTAGCCGAGTGGGTTTGGGTCTAGCCGAGTGGGGTTGGGTCTAGCCGAGTGGGGTTGGGTCTAGCCGAGTGGGTTTGGGTCTAGCCGAGTCGGTTTGGGTCTAGCCGAGTGGGTTTGGGTCTAGCCGATTGGGTTTGGGTCTAGCCGAGTCGGTTTGGGTCTAGCCGAGTGGGTTTGGGTCTAGCCGAGTGGGTTTGAGTCTAGCCGAGTGGGTTTGGGTCTAGCCGAGTGGGTTTAGGTCTTGCCGAGTGGGTTTGGGTCTAGCCGAGTGGGCTTGGGTCTAGCCGAGTGGGTTTGGGTCTAGCCGAGTGGGTTTGGGTGTAGCCGAGTGGGTTTGGGTCTAGCCGAGTGGGTTTGGGTCTATCCGAGTGGGTTTGCATCTAGCCGAGTGGGTTTGGGTCTAGCCGAGTGTGTTTGGGTCTAGCCGAGTGTGTTTGGGTCTAGCCGAGTGGGTGTGGGTCTAGACGAATGGGTTTGGGTCTAGCCGAGTGGGCTTGGGTCTAGCCGAGTGGGCTTGGGTCTAGCCAAGTGGGTTTGGGTCTAGCCGAGTGGGTTTGGGTCTAGCCGAGTGGGTTTGGGTCTAGCCGAGTGGGCTTGGGTCTAGCCAAGTGGGTTTGGGTCTAGCCGAGTGGGCTTGGGTCTAGCCAAGTGGGTTTGGGTCTAGCCGAGTGGGTTTGTGTCTAGCTGAGTGGGTTTGGGTCTAGCCGAGTGGGTTTCGGTCTAGCCGAGTGGGTTTGGGTCTAGCCGAGTGGGTTTGGGTCTAGCCGAGTGGATTTGGGTCTAGCCGAGTGGGTTTGGGTCTAGCCGAGTGGGTTTGGGTTTAGCCGAGTGGGTTTGGGTCTAGCCGAGTTAGTTTGGCTGTAGCCGAGTTAGTTTGGGTCTAGACGATCGGGTTTGGGTGTAGCCGAGTGGGTTTGGATCCAGCCGAGTAGGTTTGGGTCTAGCCGAGTGGGTTTGGGTTCAGCCGAGTGGGTTTGGGTCTAGCGGAGTTGGTATGGGTCTAGCGGAGAGGGTTTGGGTCTAGCGGAGTGGGTTTGGGTGTAGCCGAGTGGGTTTGAGTCTTGCCGAGTGGGTTTCGGTCTACCCGAGTAGGTTTCGGTCTAGCCGAGTGGGTTTGAGTTTAGCCGAGTGGGTGTGGGTCTAGCCGATTGGGTTTGGGTCTAGCCGAGTGGGTTTGTGTCTAGCCGAGTGGGTTTGGGTCTTGCCGAGTGGGTTTGGGTCTAGCCGAGTGGGTTTGGGTCTAGCCGATTGGGTTTGGGTCTAGCCGAGTCGGTTTGGGTCTAGCCGAGTGGGTTTGGGTCTATCCGAGTGGATTTTAGTCTAGCCGAGTGGGTTTGGGTCTAGCCGAGTGGGTTTGGGTCTAGCCGAGCGGGTTTGGGTCTAGCCGAGTGGGTTTGGGTCTAGCCGATTGTGTTTGGGTCTAGCCGAGTGAGTTTGGGTCTAGCCGAGTGGGTTTGGGTCTAGCCGAGTGGGCTTGGGTCTTGCCGGGTGGGTTTGGGTCTAGCCGAGTGTGTTTGGGTCTAGCCGAGTTAGTTTGGCTGTAGCCGAGTTAGTTTGGGTCTAGACGATCGGGTTTGGGTCTAGCCGAGTGGGTTTGGGTCTAGCCGAGTGCGTTTTGGTGTAGCCGAGTGGGTTTGGGTTTAGCCGAGTGGGTTTGGGTCTAGCCGAGTCGGTTCGGTTCTAGCCGAGTGGGTTTGGGTCTAGCCGATTGGGTTTGGGTCTAGCCGAGTGGGTTTGGGTCTAGCCGAGTGGGTTTGGGTCTAGCCGAGTGGGTTTGGGTCTAGCCGATTGGGTTTGGGTCTAGCCGAGTCGGTTTGCGTCTAGCCGAGTGGGTTTGGGTCTAGCCGAGTGGGTTTGGGTCTAGCCGGGTGGGTTTGGGTCTAGCCGAGTGGGTGTGGGTCTAGCCGATTGGGTTTGGGTCTAGCCGAGTGGGTTTGGGTCTAGCCGATTGGGTTTGGGTCTAGCCGAGTGAGTTTGGGTCTAGCCGAGTGGGTTTGGGTCTAGCCGAGTGGGTTTGGGTCTAGCCAATTGGGTTTGGGTCTAGCCGAGTCGGTTTGGGTCTAGCCGAGTGGGTTTGGGTCTAGCCGATTGGGTTTGGGTCTAGCCGAGTGGGTTTGGGTCTAGCCGAGTCGGTTTGGGTCTAGCCGAGTGGGTTTGGGTCCAGCCGATTGGGTTTGGGTCTAGCCGAGTCGGTTTGGGTCTTGCCGAGTGGGTTTGGGTCTTGCCGAGTTAGTTTGGCTGTAGCCGAGTTAGTTTGGGTCTAGACGATCGGGTTTGGGTGTAGCCGAGTGGGTTTGGATCCATCCGAGTAGGTTTGGGTCTAGCCGAGTGGGTTTGGGTTTAGCCGAGTGGGTTTGGGTCTAGCCGAGTGGGTTTGGGTCTAGCCGAGTGTGTTTGGGTCTAGCCGAGTGGGTGTGGGTCTAGCCGATTGGGTTTGGGTCTAGCCGAGTCGGTTTGGTTCTAGCCGAGTGGGTTTGGGTCTAGCCGATTGGGTTTGGGTCTAGCCGAGTGAGTTTGGGTCTAGCCGAGTGGGTTTGGGTCTAGCCGAGTGGGTTTGGGTCTAGCCGGGTGGGTTTGGGTCTAGCCGAGTGGGTGTGGGTCTAGCCGAGTGGGTTTGGGTCTAGCCGAGTGGGTTTGGGTCTAGCCGATTGGGTTTGGGTCTAGCCGAGACGGTTTGGTTCTAGACGAGTGGGTTTGGGTCTAGCCGATTGGGTTTGTGTCTAGCCGAGTGGGTTTGGGTCTAGCCGAGTCGGTTTGGGTCTAGCCGAGTCGGTTTGGGTCTAGCCGAGTGGGTTTGGGTCTAGCCGATTGGGTTTGGGTCTAGCCGAGTCGGTTTGGGTCTAGCCGAGTCGGTTTGGGTCTAGCCGAGTGGGTTTGGGTCTAGCCGGGTGGGTTTGGGTCTAGCCGAGTGGGTGTGGGTCTAGCCGATTGGGTTTGGGTCTAGCCGAGTGGGTTTGGGTCTAGCCGATTGGGTTTGGGTCTAGCCGAGTGAGTTTGGGTCTAGCCGAGTGGGTTTGGGTCTAGCCGAGTGGGTTTGGGTCTAGCCGATTGGGTTTTGGTCTAGCCGAGTGGGTTTGGGTCTAGCCGAGTGGGTTTGGGTCTAGCCGATTGGGTTTGGGTCTAGCCGAGTCGGTTTGCGTCTAGCCGAGTGGGTTTGGGTCTAGCCGAGTGGGTTTGGGTCTAGCCGGGTGGGTTTGGGTCTAGCCGAGTGGGTGTGGGTCTAGCCGATTGGGTTTGGGTCTAGCCGAGTGGGTTTGGGTCTAGCCGATTGGGTTTGGGTCTAGCCGAGTGAGTTTGGGTCTAGCCGAGTGGGTTTGGGTCTAGCCGAGTGGGTTTGGGTCTAGCCAATTGGGTTTGGGTCTAGCCGAGTCGGTTTGGGTCTAGCCGAGTGGGTTTGGGTCTAGCCGATTGGGTTTGGGTCTAGCCGAGTGGGTTTGGGTCTAGCCGAGTCGGTTTGGGTCTAGCCGAGTGGGTTTGGGTCCAGCCGATTGGGTTTGGGTCTAGCCGAGTCGGTTTGGGTCTTGCCGAGTGGGTTTGGGTCTTGCCGAGTTAGTTTGGCTGTAGCCGAGTTAGTTTGGGTCTAGACGATCGGGTTTGGGTGTAGCCGAGTGGGTTTGGATCCATCCGAGTAGGTTTGGGTCTAGCCGAGTGGGTTTGGGTTTAGCCGAGTGGGTTTGGGTCTAGCCGAGTGGGTTTGGGTCTAGCCGAGTGTGTTTGGGTCTAGCCGAGTGGGTGTGGGTCTAGCCGATTGGGTTTGGGTCTAGCCGAGTCGGTTTGGTTCTAGCCGAGTGGGTTTGGGTCTAGCCGATTGGGTTTGGGTCTAGCCGAGTGAGTTTGGGTCTAGCCGAGTGGGTTTGGGTCTAGCCGAGTGGGTTTGGGTCTAGCCGGGTGGGTTTGGGTCTAGCCGAGTGGGTGTGGGTCTAGCCGAGTGGGTTTGGGTCTAGCCGAGTGGGTTTGGGTCTAGCCGATTGGGTTTGGGTCTAGCCGAGACGGTTTGGTTCTAGACGAGTGGGTTTGGGTCTAGCCGATTGGGTTTGTGTCTAGCCGAGTGGGTTTGGGTCTAGCCGAGTCGGTTTGGGTCTAGCCGAGTGGGTTTGGGTCTAGCCGATTGGGTTTGGGTCTAGCCGAGTCGGTTTGGGTCTAGCCGAGTCGGTTTGGGTCTAGCCGAGTGGGTTTGGGTCTAGCCGGGTGGGTTTGGGTCTAGCCGAGTGGGTGTGGGTCTAGCCGATTGGGTTTGGGTCTAGCCGAGTGGGTTTGGGTCTAGCCGATTGGGTTTGGGTCTAGCCGAGTGAGTTTGGGTCTAGCCGAGTGGGTTTGGGTCTAGCCGAGTGGGTTTGGGTCTAGCCGATTGGGTTTTGGTCTAGCCGAGTCGGTTTGGGTCTAGCCGAGTGGGTTTGGGTCTAGCCGATCGGGTTTGGGTCTAGCCGAGTGGGTTTGGGTCTAGCCGAGTCGGTTTGGGTCTAGCCGAGTGGGTTTGGGTCTAGCCCATTGGGTTTGGGTCTAGCCGAGTCGGTTTGGGTCTAGCCGAGTGGGTTTGGGACTAGCCGAGTGGGTTTGAGTCTAGCCGAGTGGGTTTGGGTCTAGCCGAGTGGGTTTAGGTCTAGCCGAGTGGGTTTGGGTCTAGCCGAGTGGGCTTGGGTCTAGCCGAGTGGGTTTGGGTGTAGCCAAGTGGGTTTGGGTCTAGCCGAGTGGGTTTGGGTCTAGCCGAGTGGGTTTGGGTCTAGCCGAGTGGGTTTGCATCTAGCCGAGTGGGTTTGGGTCTAGCCGAGTGTGTTTGGGTCTAGCCGAGTGGGTGTGGGTCTAGCCGATTGGCTTTGGGTCTAGCCGAGTCGGTTTGGTTCTAGCCGAGTGGGTTTGGGTCTAGCCGATTGGGTTTGGGTCTAGCCGAGTGGGTTTGGGTCTAGCCGAGTCGGTTTGGGTCTAGCCGAGTCGGTTTGGGTCTAGCCGAGTGGGTTTGGGTCTAGCCGATTGGGTTTGTGTCTAGCCGAGTCGGTTTGGGTCTAGACGAGTGGGTTTGGGTCTAGCCGAGTGGGTTTGGGTCTAGCCGGGTGGGTTTGGGTCTAGCCGAGTGGGTGTGGGTCTAGCCGAGTGGGTTTGGGTCTAGCCGAGTGGGTTTGGGTCTAGCCGATTTGGTTTGGGTCTAGCCGAGTGAGTTTGGGTCTAGCCGAGTGGGTTTGGGTCTAGCCGAGTGGGTTTGGGTCTAGCCGATTGGGTTTGGGTCTAGCCGAGTCGGTTTGGGTCTAGCCGAGTGGGTGTGGGTCTAGCCGAGTGGGTTTGGGTCTAGCCGAGTCGGTTTGGGTCTAGCCGAGTGGGTTTGGGTCTAGCCGATTGGGTTTGGGTCTAGCCGAGTCGGTTTGGGCCTAGCCGAGTGGGTTTGGGTCTAGCCGAGTGGGTTTGAGTCTAGCCGAGTGGGTTTGGGTCTAGCCGAGTGGGTTTAGGTCTAGCCGAGTGGGTTTGGGTCTAGCCGAGTGGGTTTGGGTCTAGCCGATTGGGTTTGGGTCTAGCCGAGTCGGTTTGGGTCTAGCCGAGTGGGTTTGGGTCTAGCCGATTGGGTTTGGGTCTAGCCGAGTGGGTTTGGGTCTAGCCGAGTCGGTTTGGGTCTAGCCCAGTGGGTTTGGGTCTAGCCGATTGGGTTTGGGTCTAGCCGAGTCGGTTTGGGTCTAGCCAAGTGGGTTTGGGTCTAGCCGAGTGGGTTTGAGTCTAGCCGAGTGGGATTGGGTCTAGCCGAGTGGGTTTGGGTCTAGCCGAGTGGGTTTGCATCTAGCCGAGTGGGTTTGGGTCTAGCCGAGTGTGTTTGGGTCTAGCCGAGTGGGTGTGGGTCTAGCCGATTGGGTTTATGTCTAGCCGAGTCGGTTTGGTTCTAGCCGAGTGGGTTTGGGTCTAGCCGATTGGGTTTGGGTCTCGCCGAGTGGGTTTGGGTCTAGCCGAGTCGGTATGGGTCTAGCCGAGTGGGTTTGGGTCTAGCCGATTGGGTTTGGGTCTAGCCGAGTCGGTTTGGGTCTAGCCGAGTGGGTTTGGGTCTAGCCGAGTGGGTTTGAGTCTAGCCGAGTGGGTTTGGGTCTAGCCGAGTGGGTTTAGGTCTAGCCGCGTGGGTTTGGGTCTAGCCGAGTGGGCTTGGGTCTAGCCGAGTGGGTTTGGGTCTAGCCGAGTGGGTTTGGGTCTAGCCGAGTGGGTTTGGGTCTAGCCGAGTGGGTTTGGGTCTAGCCGAGTGGGTTTGGGTCTAGCCGAGTGGGTTTGCGTCTAGCCGAGTGTGTTTGGGTCTAGCCGAGTGGGTGTGGGTCTAGCCGAGTGGGTGTGGGTCTAGCCGAGTGGGTTTGGGTCTGGCCGAGTGGGTTTGGGTCTAGCTGAGTGGGTTTGCGTCTAGCCGAATGGGCTTGGGTCTATCCGAGTGGGTTTGGGTCTAGCCGAGTGGGTTTGGGTCTAGCCGAGTGGGCTTGGGTCTAGCCGAGTGGGTTTGGGTCTAGCCGAGTGGGTTTGGGTCTAGCCGAGTGGGTTTGGGTTTAGCCGAGTGGGTTTGGGTCTAGCGGAGTTCGTATGGGTCTAGCGGAGAGGGTTTGGGTCTAGCGGAGTGGGTTTGGGTGTAGCCGAGTGGGTTTGAGTCTAGCCGAGTGGGTTTGGGTCTACCCGAGTAGGTTTGGGTCTAGCCGAGTGGGTTTGAGTCTAGCCGAGTGGGTGTGGGTCTAGCCGAGTGGGTTTGTGTCTAGCCGCGTGGGTTTGGGTCTTGCCGAGTGGGTTTGGGTCTAAACGAGTGGGTTTGGGTCTAGCCGATTGGGTTTGGGTCTAGCCGAGTCGGTTTGGGTCTAGCCGAGTGGGTTTTGGTCTAGCCGAGTGGGTTTGAGTCTAGCCGAGTGGGTTTGGGTCTAGCCGAGTGGGTTTAGGTCTAGACGATTGGGTTTGGGTCTAGCCGAGTGGGCTTGGGTCTAGCCGAGTGGGTTTGGGTCTAGCCGAGTGGGTTTGGGTGTAGCCGAGTGGGTTTGGGTCTAGCCGAGTGGGTTTGGGTCTAGCCGAGTGGGTTTGCATCTAGCCGAGTGGGTTTGGGTCTAGCCGAGTGTGTTTGGGTCTTGCCGAGTGGGTGTGGGTCTAGCCGAATGGGTTTGGATCTAGCCGAGTGGGCTTGCGTCTAGCCGAGTGGGCTTGGGTCTAGCCAAGTGGGTTTGGGTCTAGCCGAGTGGGTTTGGGTCTAGCCGAGTGGGTTTGGGTCTAGCCGGGTGGGTATGGGTCTAGCCAAGTGGGTTTGGGTCTAGCGGAGTTGGTATGGGTCTAGCGGAGAGGGTTTGGGTCTAGCGGAGTGGGTTTGGGTGTAGCCGAGTGGGTTTGAGTCTAGCCGAGTGGGTGTGGGTCTAGCCGAGTGGGTTTGGGTCTAGCCGAGTGGGTTTGGGTCTAGCCGAGTGGGTTTGGGTCTTACCGAGTGGGTTTGGGTCTAGCCGAGTGGGTTTGGGTCTATCCAATTGGGTTTGGGTCTAGCCGAGTCGGTTTGGGTCTAGCCGAGTGGGTTTGGGTCTAGCCGAGTGGGTTTGAGTCTAGCCGAGTGGGTTTGGGTCTAGCCGAGTGGGTTTGGGTCTAGCCGAGTGGGTTTGGGTCTAGCCGATGGGCTTGGGTCTAGCCGAGTGGGTTTGGGTCTAGCCGATTGGGTTTGGGTCTAGCCGAGTGGGTGTGGGTCTAGCCGATTGTGTTTGGGTCTAGCCGAGTGAGTTTGGGTCTAGCCGAGTGGGTTTGGGTCTAGCCGAGCGGGCTTGGGTCTAGCCGAGTGGGTTTGGGTCTAGCCGGGTGGGTTTGGGTCTAGCCGAGTGGGTTTGGGTCTAGCCGAGTGGGTTTGGGTCTAGCCGAGTGGGTTTGTGTCTAGCTGAGTGGGTTTGCGTCTAGCCGAATGGGCTTGGGTCTATCCGAGTGGGTTTGGGTCTAGCCGAGTGGGTTTGTGTCTAGCTGAGTGGGTTTGTGTCTAGCCGAGTGGGTTTCGGACTAGCCGAGTGGGTTTGGGTCTAGCCGAGTGGGTTTGGGTCTAGCCGAGAGGGTTTGGGTCTAGCCGAGTGGGTTTGGTTCTAGCCGAGTGGGTTTGGGTTTAGCCGAGTGGGTTTGGGTCTTGCCGAGTTAGTTTGGCTGTAGCCGAGTTAGTTTGGGTCTAGACGATCGGGTTTGGGTGTAGCCGTGTGGGTTTGGATCCATCCGAGTAGGTTTGGGTCTAGCCGAGTGGGTTTGGGTTTAGCCGAGTGGGTTTGGGTCTAGCGGAGTTGGTATGGGTCTAGCGGAGAGGGTTTGGGTCTAGCGGAGTGGGTTTGGGTGTAGCCGAGTGGGTTTGAGTCTAGCCGAGTGGGTTTGGGTCTACCCGAGTAGGTTTGGGTCTAGACGAGTGGGTTTGAGTCTAGCCGAGTGGGTGTGGGTCCAGCCGAGTGGGTTTGGGTCTAGCCGAGTGGGTTTGTGTCTAGCCGCGTGGGTTTGGGTCTTGCCGAGTGGGTTTGGGTCTAGCCGAGTGGGTTTGGGTCTAGCCGATTGGGTTTGGGTCTAGCCGAGTCGGTTTGGGTCTAACTGAGTGGGTTTGGGTCTTGCCGAGTGGGTTTGAGTCTAGCCGAGTGGGTTTGGGTCTAGCCGAGTGGGTTTGGGTCTAGCCGAGTGGGTTTGGGTCTAGCCGAGTTGGCTTGTGTCTAGCCGAGTGGGTTTGGGTCTAGCCGAGTGGGTTTGGGCCCAGCCGAGTGGGTGTGGGTCTAGCCGAGTGGGTTTGGGTCTAGCCGAGTGGGTTTGTGTCTAGCCGATTGGGTTTGGGTCTAGCCGAGTGAGTTTGGGTCTAGCCGAGTGGGTTTGGGTCTAGCCGAGTGGGTTTGGGTCTAGCCGATTGGGTTTGGGTCTAGCCGAGTCGGTTTGGGTCTAGCCGAGTGGGTTTGGGTCTAGCCGATTGGGTTTGGGTCTAGCCGAGTCGGTTTGGGTCTAGCCGAGTCGGTTTGGGTGTAGCCGAGTGGGTTTGGGGCCAGCCGATTGGGTTTGGGTCTAGCCGAGTCGGTTTGGGTCTAGCCGAGTGGGTTTGGGTCTAGCCGAGTGGGTTTGAGTCTAGCCGAGTGGGTTTGGGTCTAGCTGAGTGGGTTTCGGTCTAGACGAGTGGGTTTGGGTCTAGCCGAGTGGGCTTGGGTCTAGCCGAGTGGGTTTGGGTCTAGCCTAGTGGGTTTGGGTCTAGCCGAGTGGGTTTGGGTCTAGCCGAGTGGGTTTGGGTCTAGCGGAGTTGGTATGGGTCTAGCGGAGAGGGTTTGGGTCTAGCGGAGTGGGTTTGGGTGTAGCCGAGTGGGTTTGAGTCTAGCCGAGTGGGTGTGGGTCTAGCCGAGTGGGTTTGGGTCTAGCCGAGTGGGTTTGGGTCTAGCCGAGTGGGTTTGGGTCTAGCCGAGTGGGTTTGGGTCTAGCCGAGTGGGTGTGGGTCTAGCCGAGTGAGTGTGGGTCTAGCCGAGTGGGTTTGGGTCTAGCCGAGTGGGTTTGGGTCTAGCCGATTGTGTTTGGGTCTAGCCGAATGAGTTTGGGTCTAGCCGAGTGGGTTTGGGTCTAGCCGAGTGGGCTTGGGTCTAGCCGAGAGGGCTTGGGTCTAGCCAAGTGGGTTTGGGTCTAGCCGAGTGGGTTTGGGTCTAGCCGAGTGGGTTTGGGTCTGGCCGAGTGGGTTTGGGTCTAGCCGAGTGGGTTTGGGTCTAGCCGAGTGGGTTTGGGTCTAGCCGAGTGGGTTTGGGTCTAGCCGAGTTAGTTTGGCTGTAGCCGAGTTAGTTTGGGTCTAGACGATCGGGTTTGGGTGTAGCCGAGTGGGTTTGGATCCAGCCGAGTAGGTTTGGGTCTAGCCGAGTGGGTTTGGGTTCAGCCGAGTGGGTTTGGGTCTAGCGGAGTTGGTATGGGTCTAGCGGAGAGGGTTTGGGTCTAGCGGAGTGGGTTTGGGTGTAGCCGAGTGGGTTTGAGTCTAGCCGAGTGGGTTTCGGTCTACCCGAGTAGGTTTCGGTCTAGCCGAGTGGGTTTGAGTCTAGCCGAGCGGGTGTGGGTCTAGCCGATTGGGTTTGGGTCTAGCCGAGTGGGTTTGTGTCTTGCCGAGTGGGTTTGGGTCTTGCCGAGTGGGTTTGGGTCTAGCCGAGTGGGTTTGGGTCTAGCCGATTGGGTTTGGGTCTAGCCGATTGGGTTTGGGTCTAGCCGAGTGGGTTTGGGTCTAGCCGAGTGGGTTTGGGTCTAGCCGAGTGGGTTTGAGTCTAGCCGAGTGGGTTTGGGTCTAGCCGAGTGGGTTTGGGTCTAGCCGAGTGGGTTTGGGTCTAGCCGAGTTGGCTTGGGTCTAGCCGAGTGGGTTTGGGTCTAGCCGAGTGGGTTTGGGTCTAGCCGAGTGGGTTTGAGTCTAGCCCAGTGGGTTTGGGTCTAGCCGAGTGGGTTTAGGTCTAGACGAGTGTGTTTGGGTCTAGCCGAGTGGGCTTGGGTCTAGCCGAGTGGGTTTGGGTCTAGCCGAGTGGGTTTGGGTGTAGCCGAGTGGGTTTGGGTCTAGCCGAGTGGGTTTGGGTCTAGCCGAGTGGGTTTGCATCTAGCCGAGTGGGTTTGGGTCTAGCCGAGTGTCTTTGGGTCTAGCCGAGTGGGTGTGGGTCTAGCCGAATGGGTTTGGATCTAGCCGAGTGGGCTTGGGTCTAGCCGAGTGGGCTTGGGTCTAGCCGAGTGGGTTTGGGTCTAGCCGAGTGGGTTTGGGTCTAGCCGAGTGGGTTTGGGTCTAGCCGAGTGGGTTTGGGTCTAGCCGAGTGGGTTTGGGTCTAGCCGGGTGGGTTTGGGTCTAGCCAAGTGGGTTTGGGTCTAGCGGAGTTGGTATGGGTCTAGCGGAGAGGGTTTGGGTCTAGCGGAGTGGGTTTGGGTGTAGCCGAGTGGGTTTGAGTCTAGCCGAGTGGGTGTGGGTCTAGCCGAGTGGGTTTGGGTCTAGCCGAGTGGGTTTGGGTCTAGCCGAGTGGGTTTGGGTCTTACCGAGTGGGTTTGGGTCTAGCCGAGTGGGTTTGGGTCTATCCGATTGGGTTTGGGTCTAGCCGAGTCGGTTTTGGTCTAGCCGAGTGGGTTTGGGTCTAGCCGAGTGGGTTTGAGTCTAGCCGAGTGGGTTTGGGTCTAGCCGAGTGGGTTTGGGTCTAGCCTAGTGGGTTTGGGTCTATCCGATGGGCTTGGGTCTAGCCGAGTGGGTTTGGGTCTAGCCGATTGGGTTTGGGTCTAGCCGAGTGGGTGTGGGTCTAGCCGAGTGGGTTTGGGTCTAGCCGAGTGGGTTTGGGTCTAGCCGATTGTGTTTGGGTCTAGCCGAGTGAGTTTGGGTCTAGCCGAGTGGGTTTAGAAACATAGAAACATAGAAAATAGGTGCAGGAGTAGGCCATTCGGCCCTTCGAGCCTGCACCGCCATTCAATGTGATCATGGCTGATCATCCAACTCAGTATCCCGTACCTGCCTTCTCTCCATACCCCCTGATCCCTTTAGCCACAAGTGCCACATCTAACGCCCTCTTAAATATAGCCAATGAACTGGCCTCAACTACCTTCTGTGGCAGAGAATTCCAGAGACTCACCACTCTCTGTGTAAAGAATGTTTTCCTCATTTCGGTCCTAAAGGAATTCCCCCTTATCCTTAGACTGTGACCCCTTGTTCTGGACTCCCCCAACATCGGGAACAATCTTCCAGCATCTAGCTTGTCCAACCCCTTAAGAATTTTGTAGGTTTCTATAAGATCCCCCCTCAATCTTCTAAATTCCATCGAGTACAAACCGAGTCTATCCAATCTTTCCTCATATGAAAGTCCTGACATCCCAGGAATCAGTCTGGTGAATCTTCTCTGTACCCCCTCTATGGCAAGGATGTCTTTCCTCAGATTTGGAGACCAAAACTGTACGCAGTACTCCAGGTGTGGCCTCACCAAAACCCTGTACAACTGCAGTAGAACCTCCCTGCTCCTATACTCAAATCCTTTCGCTATGAATGCTAACATACCATTTGCTTTCTTCACTGCCTGCTGCACCTGCATGCCTACTTTCAATGACTGGTGTACCATGACACCCAGGTCTCGTTGCATCTCCCCCTTACCTAATCTGCCACCATTCAGATAATAGTCTACCCTCATGTTTTTGCCACCAAAGTGGATAACCTCACATTTATCCACATTGTACTGCATCTGCCATGCATCTGCCCATTCACTCAGCCTATCCAAATCACCCTGCAGCCTCCAAGCATCCTCCTCACACCTAACTATACCCCCCAGCTTGGTATCATCTGCAAATTTGGAGATGTTGCATTGAATTCCCTCGTCCAAATCATTAATATATATTGTAAATAGCTGGGGTCCCAGCACTGAGCCTTGCGGCACCCCACTAGTCACTGCCTGCCATTCTGAAAAGGACCCGTTTACTCCTACCCTTTGCCTCCTGTCTGTTAGCCAGTTCTCTATCCACATCAATACTGAACCCCCAATACCGTGTGCTTTAAGTTTGTATGCTAATCTCTTATGCGGGACCTTGTCGAAAGCCTTCTGAAAGTCTAGATATAACACATCCACTGGTTCTCCCTTATCCACTCTACTAGTTACATCCTCGAAAAATTATATCAGATTTGTCAGACATGATTTACCTTTCGTAAATCCATGCTGACTTTGTCCAATGATTTCACCACTTTCCAAATGCGCTGCTATCCCATCTTTAATAACTGACTCTAGCAGTTTCCCCACTACCGATGTTAGACTAACTGGTCTGTAATTCCCCGCTTTCTCTCTCCCTCCTTTTTTAAAAAGTGGGGTTACATTAGCTACCCTCCAATCCTCAGGAACTACTCCAGAATCTAAGGAATTTTGAAAAATTATCACTAATGCATCCACTATTTCTGTGGCTACCTCCTTGAGTACTCTGGGATGCAGACTATCTGGCCCTGGGGATTTATCGGCCTTCAATCCGTTCAATTTACCCAACACCACCTCCCGGCTAACCTGGATTTCACTCAGTTCCTCCATCTTATTTGACCCCCGTTCCACTGCTATTTCCGGCAGATTATTTATGTCTTCCTTAGTGAAGACAGAACCAAAGTAGTTATTCAATTGGTCTGCCATGTCCTTGTTCCCCATGATCAATTCACCTGTTTCTGACTGCAAGGGACCAACATTTGTTTTAACTAGTCTCTTTCTCTTTACATATCTATAAAAACTTTTGCAGTCAGTTTTTATGTTCCCTGCCAGTTTCCTTTCATAATCTATTTTCCCTTTCCTAATTAAGCCCTTTGTCCTCCTCTGCTGGATTCTGAATTTCTCCCAGTCCTCCGGTAGGCTGCTTTTTCTGGCAAATTTGTATGCCTCATCTTTTGTTTTTATACTATCCCTGATTTCCCTTGTTATCCATGGATGCACCACCTTCCCCGATTTATTCTTTTGCCAAACTGGTATGAACAACTTTTGTACTTCATCCATGCAGTCTTTAAATACCTTCCATTGCACATCCACTGTCAACCCTTTAAGAATCACCTGCCAGTCTATCTTGGCCAATTCACATCTCATACCTTCAAAGTTACCTTTGTTCAAGTTCAGAACCCTTGTTTCTGACTTAATTTTGTCACTCTCCATCCTAATAAAGAACTCAACCATATTATGGTCACTCTTGCCCAAGGGGCCACGCACAACAAGACTGCTAACTAACCCTTCCTCATTACTCAATACCCAGTCTAGGATAGCCTGCTCTCTCGTTGGTTCCTCCACATGTTGGTTGAGAAAACTATCCCGCATACATTCCAGGAAATCCTCTTCCTCAGCACCCCTGCCAATTTGATTCACCCAATCTACATGCAGATTGAAGTCACCCATTATAACCGTGTTACCCTTGTTGCACGCATTTCTAATTTCCTGTTTGATGCCATCCCCAACTCCAATACTACTGTTAGGTGGCCTGTACACAGTTCCCACTAGCGTTTTCTGCCCCTTAGAGTTTCGCAGCTCTACCCATATCGATTCCACATCCTCCACGCTAATGTCCTTCCTTTCTATTGCATTAATCTCCTCTCTCACCAGCAACGCTACCCCACCTCCTTTTCCTTTTCGTCTATCCCTCCTGAATATTGAATATCCCTGGATGTTCAGCTCCCAACCTTGGTCATCCTGGAGCCAAGTCTCCGTGATTCCAACTATAGCATAGTCATTAATCGCTATCTGCACCTTCAACTCATCCACCTTATTACGAATGCTCCTCGCATTGAGACACAAAGCCTTCAGGCTTGTTTTTACAACACTCTTACTCCTTATACAATGATGTTGACAAGTGGCCCCTTTCACATCGATCCCTATTACACTTGGCCATACTCTCCTATCCCTTTGTGAGCTTTCTTCCCCGTTAATTCTGGGGTCATTAACCATCGCTTTACTCTCTTTCCCTCTAACTCCGTCCTCGACTATCCCATTTGATACCCCACCCCCCTTATTCAGTTTAAAACCATCCGTGTAGCAGTGGCAAACCTGCCGGCCAGAATGCTGGTCCCCCACCTGTTAAGATGCAATCCGTCCCTTTTGTACAGTTCCCCCTTACTATAAAAAGAATCCCAGTGATCTAAGAATCTAAATCCCTGCCCCCTGCACCAGTTCCTCAGCCACACATTCAGGTCCCATATCTCCCTGTTCCTGCTCTCGCCAGCACGAGGAACTGGAAGCAAACCGGAGATAACAACCCTGGAAGTCCTGCTTTTCAGCATTTTTCCGAGCTCTCTGAAGTCCCGCTGCAAAAAATTCATCTCCTTCTTTCCAACATCATTTGTGCCAACATGCACGACCACTTCCGGCTGGTCACCTTCGCCCTTGAGGATTGTCTGCACTCTGTCCGTAACATCCTGGATCCTGGCACCAGGAAGGCAGCACACCATCCTGGAATCCCGTCTGTTGCCGCAAAAACCCCTGTCCGTACCTCTCACAATGGAGTCTCCAACTACAATGGCGTTGCCCGACTTTGGCCTCTGTGGGTTTGGCTCATCAGCCCTTTTTGTTTGGCAAGCCAGTCCGCCGCTCAGTGGGATACCGTCTTCTGTCCCGGCAGCTTCCACGTGGGTGAACCTGTTCACAAGAGGTACAACACCCGGGGACCTTTGCATCCCATGTTTTCCTCCCTTTCTCACCGTCACCCACCTTCTCTCTTCTAGTGCCTTGGGTGTAACAATCTCACTGAAGGACTTGTCGAGAAACGACTCAGTTTCTCGAATGAACCTGAGGTCATCCACTTGTTTCTCCAGTTCCCCAACACGGTCCTTCAGGAGCTGTACCTGGATGCACTTCTCACATTTGTAGCATCCAGAGGCACCAGCAGTGTCCTTGACCTCCCACATACTGCAAGCATCACACTGCATCAGCTTGCTTGACATCTTCTTTTGCCTCGGTCTCGCCCTATCCAGTATTTTGCGCAGCCTCCTCGCCGAAGACTCTCGAGCCAAAGACTCACACTTTACTCACAGGGCACTTCCCTCACAAGACCACTCCCTCACTGCCTCTCCCCAAGAGCTGCCTTGCTTATATTGACTGTTCAATTGCCTAATTTACAAACCAAATTCCTCAGTTTTGAGGAACTGCTCTCCCCCTCTGACTCACTGAGAACTCTCCTCCCACTTGGGCTAGAGCCAATCAGTGCTTTCTCCTGCTTCTCTTTGTTGCTGTTGCTTCAAAATCCACGGGAAGACTGAGTGAAGTCTGCCTGTGCTTTGCCTCTCCTTTTTAACTGCTCTCCCCCTCTGACTCACTGAGAACTCTCCTCCCACTTGGGCTAGAGCCAATCAGTGCTTTCTCCTGCTTCTCTTTGTTGCTGTTGCTTCAAAATCCACGGGAAGACTGAGTGAAGTCTGCCTGTGCTTTGCCTCTCCTTTTTAACTGCTCTCCCCCTCTGACTCACTGAGAACTCTCCTCCCACTTGGGCTAGAGCCAATCAGTGCTTTCTCCTGCTTCTCTTTGTTGCTGTTGCTTCAAAATCCACGGGAAGACTGAGTGAAGTCTGCCTGTGCTTTGCCTCTCCTTTTTAACTGCTCTCCCCCTCTGACTCACTGAGAACTCTCCTCCCACTTGGGCTAGAGCCAATCAGTGCTTTCTCCTGCTTCTCTTTGTTGCTGTTGCTTCAAAATCCACGGGAAGACTGAGTCTAGCCGAGTGGAAGAGTTTGGGTCTAGCCGAGTGGGCTTGGGTCTAGCCGAGTGGGCTTGGGTCTAGCCAAGTGGGTTTGGGTCTAGCCGAGTGGGTTTGGGTCTAGCCGAGTGGGTTTGGGTCTAGCCGGGTGGGTTTGGGTCTAGCCGAGTGGGTTTGGGTCTAGCCGAGTGGGTTTGGGTCTAGCCGAGTGGGTTTGGGTCTAGCTGAGTGGGTTTGCGTCTAGCCGAATGGGCTTGGGTCTATCCGAGTGGGTTTGGGTCTAGCCGAGTGGGTTTGTGTCTAGCTGAGTGGGTTTGGGTCTAGCCGAGTGGGTTTCGGACTAGCCGAGTGGGTTTGGGTCTAGCCGAGTTGGGTTTGGGTCTAGCCGAGAGGGTTTGGGTCTAGCCGAGTGGGTCTGGGTCTAGCCGAGTGGGTTTGGGTTTAGCCGAGTGGGTTTGGGTCTAGCCGAGTTAGTTTGGCTGTAGCTGAGTTAATTTGGGTCTAGACGATCGGGTTTGGGTGTAGCCGAGTGGGTTTGGATCCAGCCGAGTAGGTTTGGGTCTAGCCGAGTGGGTTTGGGTTTAGCCGAGTGGGTTTGGGTCTAGCGGAGTTGGTATGGGTCTAGCGGAGAGGGTTTGGGTCTAGCGGAGTGGGTTTGGGTGTAGCCGAGTGGGTTTGAGTCTAGCCGAGTGGGTTTGGGTCTACCCGAGTAGGTTTGGGTCTAGCCGAGTGGGTTTGAGTCTAGCCGAGTGGGTGTGGGTCTAGCCGAGTGGGTTTGGGTCTAGCCGAGTGGGTTTGTGTCTAGCCGCGTGGGTTTGTGTCTTGCCGAGTGGGTTTGGGTCTAGCCGAGTGGGTTTGGGTCTAGCCGATTGGGTTTGGGTCTAGCCGAGTCGGTTTGGGTCTAGCCGAGTGGGTTTGGGTCTTGCCGAGTGGGTTTGAGTCTAGCCGAGTGGGTTTGGGTCTAGCCGAGTGGGTTTGGGTCTAGCCGAGTGGGTTTGGGTCTAGCCGAGTTGGCTTGGGTCTAGCCGAGTGGGTTTGGGTCTAGCCGAGTGGGTTTGGGCCTAGCCGAGTGGGTGTGGGTCTAGCCGAGTGGGTTTGGGTCTAGCCGAGTGGGTTTGGGTCTAGCCGATTGGGTTTGGGTCTAGCCGAGTGAGTTTGGGTCTAGCCGAGTGGGTTTGGGTCTAGCCGAGTGGGTTTGGGTCTAGCCGAGTGGGTTTGGGTCTAGCCGATTGGGTTTGGGTCTAGCCGAGTGGGTTTGGGTCTAGCCGATTGGGTTTGGGTCTAGCCGAGTCAGTTTGGGTCTAGCCGAGTGGGTTTGGGTGTAGCCGAGTGGGTTTGGGTCCAGCCGATTGGGTTTGGGTCTAGCCGAGTCGGTTTGGGTCTAGCCGAGTGGGTTTGGGTCTAGCCGAGTGGGTTTGAGTCTAGCCGAGTGGGTTTGGGTCTAGCCAAGTGGGTTTCGGTCTAGACGAGTGGGTTTGGGTCTAGCCGAGTGGGCTTGGGTCTAGCCGAGTGGGTTTGGGTCTAGCCGAGTGGGTTTGGGTGTAGCCGAGTGGGTTTGGGTCTAGCCGAGTGGGTTTGGGTCTAGCGGAGTTGGTATGGGTCTAGCGGAGAGGGTTTGGGTCTAGCGGAGTGGGTTTGGGGGTAGCCGAGTGGGTTTGAGTCTAGCCGAGTGGGTGTGGGTCTAGCCGAGTGGGTTTGGGTCTAGCCGAGTGGGTTTGGGTCTAGCCGAGTGGGTTTGGGTCTTGCCGAGTGGGTTTGGGTCTAGCCGAGTGGGTTTGGGTCTAGCCGATTGGGTTTGGGTCTAGCCGAGTGGGTTTGGGTCTAGCCGAGTGGGTTTGGGTCTAGCCGAGTGGGTTTGGGTCTAGCCGAGTGGGTTTGGGTCTAGCCGAGTGGGTTTGGGTCTAGCCGAGTGGGCTTGGGTCTAGCCGAGTGGGTTTGGGTCTAGCCGATTGGGTTTGGGTCTAGCCGAGTGGGTGTGGGTCTAGCCGAGTGGGTTTGGGTCTAGCCGAGTGGGTTTGGGTCTAGCCGATTGTGTTTGGGTCTAGCCGAATGAGTTTGTGTCTAGCCGAGTGGGTTTGGGTCTAGCCGAGTGGGCTTGGGTCTAGCCGAGAGGGCTTGGGTCTAGCCAAGTGGGTTTGGGTCTAGCCGAGTGGGTTTGGGTCTAGCCGAGTGGGTTTGGGTCTGGCCGAGTGGGTTTGGGTCTAGCCGAGTGGGTTTGGGTCTAGCCGAGTGGGTTTGGGTCTAGCCGAGTGGGTTTGGGTCTAGCCGAGTTAGTTTGGCTGTAGCCGAGTTAGTTTGGGTCTAGACGATCGGGTTTGGGTGTAGCCGAGTGGGTTTGGATCCAGCCGAGTAGGTTTGGGTCTAGCCGAGTGGGTTTGGGTTCAGCCGAGTGGGTTTGGGTCTAGCGGAGTTGGTATGGGTCTAGCGGAGAGGGTTTGGGTCTAGCGGAGTGGGTTTGGGTGTAGCCGAGTGGGTTTGAGTCTAGCCGAGTGGGTTTCGGTCTACCCGAGTAGGTTTCGGTCTAGCCGAGTGGGTTTGAGTCTAGCCGAGTGGGTGTGGGTCTAGCCGATTGGGTTTGGGTCTAGCCGAGTGGGTTTGTGTCTAGCCGCGTGGGTTTGGGTCTTGCCGAGTGGGTTTGGGTCTAGCCGAGTGGGTTTGGGTCTAGCCGATTGGGTTTGGGTCTAGCCGAGTCGGTTTGGGTCTAGCCGAGTGGGTTTGGGTCTAGCCGAGTGGGTTTGAGTCTAGCCGAGTGGGTTTGGGTCTAGCCGAGTGGGTTTGGGTCTAGCCGAGTGGGTTTGGGTCTAGCCGAGTTGGCTTGGGTCTAGCCGAGTGGGTTTGGGTCTAGACGAGTGGGTTTGGGCCTAGCCGAGTGGGTGTGGGTCTAGCCGAGTTGGTTTGGGTCTAGCCGAGTGGGTTTGGGTCTAGCCGATTGGGTTTGGGTCTAGCCGAGTGAGTTTGGGTCTAGCCGAGTGGGTTTGGGTCTAGCCGAGTGGGTTTGGGTCTAGCCGAGTGGGTTTGGGTCTAGCCGAGTCGGTTTGGGTCTAGCCGAGTCGGTTTGGGTCTAGCCGAGTGGGTTTGGGTCTAGCCGAGTCGGTTTGAGTCTAGCCGATTCGGTTTGGGTCTAGCCGAGTGGGTTTGGGTCTAGCCGATTGGGTTTGGGTCTAGCCGAGTCGGTTTGGGTCTAGCCGAGTGGGTTTGGGTCTAGCCGAGTGGGTTTGAGTCTAGCCGAGTGGGTTTGAGTCTAGCCGAGTGGGTTGGGGTCCAGCCGAGTGGGTTTGGGTCTAGCCGAGTGGGTTTGGGTCTAGCCGTGTGGGCTTGGGTCTAGCCGAGTGGGTTTGGGTCTAGCCGAGTGGGTTTGGGTCTAGCCGGGTGGGTTTGGGTCTAGCCGAGTGGGTGTGGGTCTAGCCGAGTGGGTTTGGGTCTAGCCGAGTGGGTTTGGGTCTAGCCGATTGTGTTTGTGTCTAGCCGAGTGAGTTTGGGTCTAGCCGAGTGGGTTTGGGTCTAGCCGAGTGGGTTTGGGTCTAGCCGAGTGGGCTTGGGTCTAGCCGAGTAGGCTTGGGTCTAGCCAAGTGGGTTTGGGTCTAGCCGAGTGGGTTTGGGTCTAGCCGAGTGGGTTTGGGTCTAGCCGGGTGGGTTTGGGTCTAGCCGAGTGGGTTTGGGTCTAGCCGAGTGGGTTTGGGTGTAGCCGAGTGGGTTTGGGTCTAGCTGAGTGGGTTTGCGTCTAGCCGAATGGGCTTGGGTGTATCCGAGTGGGTTAGGGTCTAGCCGAGTGGGTTTGTGTCTAGCTGAGTGGGTTTGGGTCTAGCCGAGTGGGTTTCGGTCTAGCCGAGTGGGTTTGGGTCTAGCCGAGTGGGTTTGGGTCTAGCCGAGTGGGTTTCGGACTAGCCGAGTGGGTTTGGGTCTAGCCGAGTGGGTTTGGGTTTAGCCGAGTGGGTTTGGGTCTAGCCGAGTTAGTTTGGCTGTAGCCGAGTTAGTTTGGGTCCAGACGATCGGGTTTGGGTGTAGCCGAGTGGGTTTGGGTCTAGCCGAGTCGGTTTGGGTCTAGCCGAGTGGGTTTGGGTCTAGCCGAGTGGGTTTGAGTCTAGCCGAGTGGGTTTGGGTCTAGCCGAGTGGGTTTGGGTCTAGCCGAGTGGGTTTGAGTCTAGCCGAGTGGGTTTGGGTCTAGCCGAGTGGGTTTGGGTCTAGCCGAGTGGGTTTGGGTCTATCCGATTGGGTTTGGGTCTAGCCGAGTCGGTTTGGGTCTAGCCGAGTGGGTTTGGGTCTAGCCGAGTGGGTTTGAGTCTAGCCGAGTGGGTTTGGGTCTCGCCGAGTGGGTTTGGGTCTAGCCGAGTGGGTTTGGGTCTAGCCGATGGGCTTGGGTCTAGCCGAGTGGGTTTGGGTCTAGCCGATTGCGTTTGGGTCTAGCCGAGTGGGTGTGGGTCTAGCCGAGTGGGTTTGGGTCTAGCCGAGTGGGTTTGGGTCTAGCCGATTGTGTTTGGGTCTAGCCGAGTGAGTTTGGGTCTAGCCGAGTGGGTTTGGGTCTAGCCGAGTGGGCTTGGGTCTAGCCGAGTGGGCTTGGGTCTAGCCAAGTGGGTTTGGGTCTCGCTGAGTGGGTTTGCGTCTAGCCGAATGGGCTTGGGTCTATCCGAGTGGGTTTGGGTCTAGCCGAGTGGGTTTGTGTCTAGCTGAGTGGGTTTGGGTCTAGCCGAGTGGGTTTCGGACGAGCCGAGTGGGTTTGGGTCTAGCCGAGTGGGTTTGGGTCTAGCCGAGTGGGTTTGGGTCTAGCCGAGTGGGTTTGGGTCTAGCCGAGTGGGTGTGGGTCTAGCCGAGTGGGTTTGGGTCTAGCCGAGTGGGTTTGGGTCTAGCCGATTGTGTTTGGGTCTAGCCGAGTGAGTTTGGGTCTAGCCGAGTGGGTTTGGGTCTAGCCGAGTGGGTTTGGGTCTAGCCGAGTGGGCTTGGGTCTAGCCGAGTAGGCTTGGGTCTAGCCAAGTGGGTTTGGGTCTAGCCGAGTGGGTTTGGGTCTAGCCGAGTGGGTTTGAGTCTAGCCGGGTGGGTTTGGGTCTAGCCGAGTGGGTTTGGGTCTAGCCGAGTGGGTTTGGGTGTAGCCGAGTGGGTTTGGGTCTAGCTGAGTGGGTTTGCGTCTAGCCGAATGGGCTTGGGTGTATCCGAGTGGGTTAGGGTCTAGCCGAGTGGGTTTGTGTCTAGCTGAGTGGGTTTGGGTCTAGCCGAGTGGGTTTCGGTCTAGCCGAGTGGGTTTGGGTCTAGCCGAGTGGGTTTGGGTCTAGCCGAGTGGGTTTCGGACTAGCCGAGTGGGTTTGGGTCTAGCCGAGTGGGTTTGGGTTTAGCCGAGTGGGTTTGGGTCTAGCCGAGTTAGTTTGGCTGTAGCCGAGTTAGTTTGGGTCCAGACGATCGGGTTTGGGTGTAGCCGAGTGGGTTTGGGTCTAGCCGAGTCGGTTTGGGTCTAGCCGAGTGGGTTTGGGTCTAGCCGAGTGGGTTTGAGTCTAGCCGAGTGGGTTTGGGTCTAGCCGAGTGGGTTTGGGTCTAGCCGAGTGGGTTTGAGTCTAGCCGAGTGGGTTTGGGTCTAGCCGAGTGGGTTTGGGTCTAGCCGAGTGGGTTTGGGTCTATCCGATTGGGTTTGGGTCTAGCCGAGTCGGTTTGGGTCTAGCCGAGTGGGTTTGGGTCTAGCCGAGTGGGTTTGAGTCTAGCCGAGTGGGTTTGGGTCTCGCCGAGTGGGTTTGGGTCTAGCCGAGTGGGTTTGGGTCTAGCCGATGGGCTTGGGTCTAGCCGAGTGGGTTTGGGTCTAGCCGATTGCGTTTGGGTCTAGCCGAGTGGGTGTGGGTCTAGCCGAGTGGGTTTGGGTCTAGCCGAGTGGGTTTGGGTCTAGCCGATTGTGTTTGGGTCTAGCCGAGTGAGTTTGGGTCTAGCCGAGTGGGTTTGGGTCTAGCCGAGTGGGCTTGGGTCTAGCCGAGTGGGCTTGGGTCTAGCCAAGTGGGTTTGGGTCTCGCTGAGTGGGTTTGCGTCTAGCCGAATGGGCTTGGGTCTATCCGAGTGGGTTTGGGTCTAGCCGAGTGGGTTTGTGTCTAGCTGAGTGGGTTTGGGTCTAGCCGAGTGGGTTTCGGACTAGCCGAGTGGGTTTGGGTCTAGCCGAGTGTGTTTGGGTCTAGCCGAGTGGGTTTGGGTCTAGCCGAGTGGGTTTGGGTCTAGCCGAGTGGGTTTGGGTTTAGCCGAGTGGGTTTGGGTCTAGCCGAGTTAGTTTGGCTGTAGCCGAGTTAGTTTGGGTCTAGACGATCGGGTTTGGGTGTAGCCGAGTGGGTTTGGATCCAGCCGAGTAGGTTTGGGTCTAGCCGAGTGGGTTTGGGTTTAGCCGAGTGGGTTTGGGTCTAGCGGAGTTGGTATGGGTCTAGCGGAGAGGGTTTGGGTCTAGCGGAGTGGGTTTGGGTGTAGCCGAGTGGGTTTGAGTCTAGCCGAGTGGGTTTGGGTCTACCCGAGTAGGTTTGGGTCTAGCCGAGTGGGTTTGAGTCTAGCCGAGTGGGTGTGGGTCTAGCCGAGTGGGTTTGGGTCTAGCAGAGTGGGTTTGTGTCTAGCCGCGTGGGTTTGGGTCTTGCCGAGTGGGTTAAGGTCTAGCCGAGTGGGTTTGGGTCTAGCCGATTGGGTTTGGGTCTAGCCAAGTCGGTTTGGGTCTAGCTGAGTGGGTTTGGGTCTAGCCGAGTGGGTTTGAGTCTAGCCGAGTGAGTTTGGGTCTAGCCGAGTGGGTTTGGGTCTAGCCGAGTGGGTTTGGGTCTAGCCGAGTTGGCTTGGGTCTAGCCGAGTGGGTTTGGGTCTAGCCGAGTGGGTTTGGGCCTAGCCGAGTGGGTGTGGGTCTAGCCGAGTGGGTTTGGGTCTAGCCGAGTGGGTTTGGGTCTAGCCGATTGGATTTGGGTCTAGCCGAGTGAGTTTGGGTCTAGCCGAGTGGGTTTGGGTCTAGCCGAGTGGGTTTGGGTCTAGCCGATTGGGTTTGGGTCTAGCCGAGTCGGTTTGGGTCTAGCCGAGTGGGTTTGGGTCTAGCCGATTGGGTTTGGGTCTAGCCGAGTCGGTTTGTGTCTAGCCGAGTCGGTTTGGGTCTAGCCGAGTGGGTTTGGGTCCAGCCGATTGGGTTTGGGTCTAGCCGAGTCGGTTTGGGTCTAGCCGAGTGGGTTTGGGTCTAGCCAAGTGGGTTTGAGTCTAGCCGAGTGGGTTTGGGTCTGGCGGAGTGGATTTGTGTCTAGCCGAGTGGTTTTGGGTCTAGCCGAGTGGGTTTGGGTGTAGCCGAGTGGGTTTGAGTCTGGCCGAGTGGGTTTGGGTCTAGCCGAGTGGGTTTGGGTCTAGCCGAGTGGGTTTGGGTCTAGCCGAGTGGGTTTGGGTCTAGCCGAGTGGGTTTGGGTGTAGCCGAGTGGGTTTGAGTCTAGCCGAGTGGGTGTGGGTCTAGCCGAGTTGGTTTGGGTCTAGCCGAGTGGGTTTGGGTCCAGCCGAGTGGGTTTGGGTCTTGCCGAGTGGGTTTGGGTCTAGCCGAGTGGGTTTGGGTCTAGCCGATTGGGTTTGGGTCTAGCCGAGTGGGTTTGGGTCTAGCCGAGTGGGTTTGGGTCTAGCCGAGTGGGTTTGAGTCTAGCCGAGTGGGTTTGGGTCTAGCCGAGTGGGTTTGGGTCTAGCCGAGTGGGTTTGGGTCTAGCCGAGTGGGCTTGGGTCTAGCCGAGTGGGTTTGGGTCTAGCCGATTGGGTTTGGGTCTAGCCGAGTGGGTGTGGGTCTAGCCGAGTGGGTTTGGGTCTAGCCGAGTGGGTTTGGGTCTAGCCGATTGTGTTTGGGTCTAGCCGAGTGAGTTTGGGTCTAGCCGAGTGGGTTTGGGTCTAGCCGAGTGGGCTTGGGTCTAGCCGAGTGGGCTTGGGTCTAGCCAAGTGGGTTTGGGTCTAGCCGAGTGGGTTTGGGTCTAGCCGAGTGGGTTTGGGTCTGGCCGAGTGGGTTTGGGTCTAGCCGAGTGGGTTTGGGTCTAGCCGAGTGGGTTTGGGTCTAGCCGAGTGGGTTTGGGTCTAGCCGAGTTAGTTTGGCTGTAGCCGAGTTAGTTTGGGTCTAGACGATCGGGTTTGGGTGTAGCCGAGTGGGTTTGGATCCAGCCGAGTAGGTTTGGGTCTAGCCGAGTGGGTTTGGGTTCAGCCGAGTGGGTTTGGGTCTAGCAGAGTTGGTATGGGTCTAGCGGAGAGGGTTTGGGTCTAGCGGAGTGGGTTTGGGTGTAGCCGAGTGGGTTTGAGTCTAGCCGAGTGGGTTTCGGTCTACCCGAGTAGGTTTCGGTCTAGCCGAGTGGGTTTGAGTCTAGCCGAGTGGGTGTGGGTCTAGCCGAGTGGGTTTGGGTCTAGCCGAGTGGGTTTGTGTCTAGCCGCGTGGGTTTGGGTCTTGCCGAGTGGGTTTGGGTCTAGCCGAGTGGGTTTGGGTCTAGCCGAGTGGGCTTGGGTCTAGCCAAGTGGGTTTGGGTCTAGCCGAGTGGGTTTGGGTCTAGCCGAGTGGGTTTGGGTCTAGCCGAGTGGGTTTGGGTCTAGCTGAGTGGGTTTGCGTCTAGCCGAATGGGCTTGGGTGTATCCGAGTGGGTTAGGGTCTAGCCGAGTGGGTTTGTGTCTAGCTGAGTGGGTTTGGGTCTAGCCGAGTGGGTTTCGGTCTAGCCGAGTGGGTTTGGGTCTAGCCGAGTGGGTTTGGGTCTAGCCGAGTGGGTTTCGGACTAGCCGAGTGGGTTTGGGTCTAGCCGAGTGGGTTTGGGTTTAGCCGAGTGGGTTTGGGTCTAGCCGTGTTAGTTTGGCTGTAGCCGAGTTAGTTTGGGTCTAGACGATCGGGTTTGGGTGTAGCCGAGTGGGTTTGGGTCTAGCCGAGTCGGTTTGGGTCTAGCCGAGTGGGTTTGGGTCTAGCCAAGTGGGTTTGGGTCTAGCCTAGTGGGATTGGGTCGAGCCGAGTGGGTTTGGGTTTAGCCGAGTGGGTTTGGTCTAGCCGAGTGGGTTTGGGTCCAGCCGATTGGGTTTGGGTGTAGCCGAGTGGGTTTGGGTGTAGCCGAGTGGGTTTGGGTCTAGCCTAGTGGGATTGGGTCGAGCCGAGTGGGTTTGGGTCTAGCCGAGTGGGTTTGGGTATAGCCGAGTGGGTTTGGGTCTAGCCGAGGGGGTTTTGGTCTAGCCGAGTGGGTTTGGGTCTAGTCGTGTGGGTTTGGGTCTAGCCAAGTGGGTTTGGGTCTAGCCGAGTGGGTTTGGGTCTAGCCGAGTGGGTTTGGGTCTAGCCGAGTGGGTTTGGGTCTAGCCGATTCGGATTGCATCTAGCCGAGTGGGTTTGGGTCTAGCCGAGTCGGTTGGGGTCTAGCCGAGTGGGTTTGGGTCTAGCCGAGTGGGTTTGGGTCTAGCCGAGTGGGTTTGGGTCTAGCCGAGTGGGCTTGGGTCTCGCCGAGCGGGTTTGGGTCTAGCCGAGTGTGTTTGCGTGTGGCCGAGTGGGTTTGGGTCTAGCAGAGTGGGTTTGGGTCTAGCCGAGTGGGTTTGGGTCTAGCCGAGTGGGTTTCGGTCTAGCCGAGTGGGTTTGGGTCTAGCCGAGTGGGTTTGGGTCTAGCCGAGTGGGTTTCGGACTAGCCGAGTGGGTTTGGGTCTAGCCGAGTGGGTTTGGGTTTAGCCGAGTGGGTTTGGGTCTAGCCGTGTTAGTTTGGCTGTAGCCGAGTTAGTTTGGGTCTAGACGATCGGGTTTGGGTGTAGCCGAGTGGGTTTGGGTCTAGCCGAGTCGGTTTGGGTCTAGCCGACTGGGTTTGGGTCTAGCCAAGTGGGTTTGGGTCTAGCCTAGTGGGATTGGGTCGAGCCGAGTGGGTTTGGGTTTAGCCGAGTGGGTTTGGTCTAGCCGAGTGGGTTTGGGTCCAGCCGATTGGGTTTGGGTGTAGCCGAGTGGGTTTGGGTGTAGCCGAGTGGGTTTGGGTCTAGCCTAGTGGGATTGGGTCGAGCCGAGTGGGTTTGGGTCTAGCCGAGTGGGTTTGGGTATAGCCGAGTGGGTTTGGGTCTAGCCGAGGGGGTTTTGGTCTAGCCGAGTGGGTTTGGGTCTAGTCGTGTGGGTTTGGGTCTAGCCAAGTGGGTTTGGGTCTAGCCGAGTGGGTTTGGGTCTAGCCGAGTGGGTTTGGGTCTAGCCGAGTGGGTTTGGGTCTAGCCGATTCGGATTGCATCTAGCCGAGTGGGTTTGGGTCTAGCCGAGTCGGTTGGGGTCTAGCCGAGTGGGTTTGGGTCTAGCCGAGTGGGTTTGGGTCTAGCCGAGTGGGTTTGGGTCTAGCCGAGTGGGCTTGGGTCTCGCCGAGCGGGTTTGGGTCTAGCCGAGTGTGTTTGCGTGTGGCCGAGTGGGTTTGGGTCTAGCAGAGTGGGTTTGGGTCTAGCCGAGTGGGTTTGGGTCTAGCCGAGTGTGTTTGGGTTTAGCCGAGTGGGTTTGGGTCTAGCCGTGTGGGTTTGGGTCTAGCCGATTGGGTTTGGGTCTAGCCGAGTGGGTTTGGGTCTAGCCGAGTCGGTTTGGGTCTAGCCGAGTGCGTTTGGGTCTAGCCGATTGGGTTTGGGTCTAGCCGAGTCGGTTTGGGTCTAGTCGAGTGGGTTTGGTTCTAGCCGAGTGGGTTTGAGTCTAGCCGAGTGGGTTTGGGTCTAGCCGAGTGGGTTTAGGTATAGCAGAGTGGGTTTGGGTCTAGCCGAGTGAGCTTGGGTCTAGCCGAGTGGGTTTGGGTCTAGCCGAGTGGGTTTGGGTGTAGCCGAGTGGGTTTGGGTCTAGCCGAGTGGGTTTGGGTCTAGCCGAGTGGGTTTGCATCTAGCCGAGTGGGTTTGGGTCTAGCCGAGTGTGTTTGGGTCTAGCCTAGTGGGTGTGGGTCTAGCCGAATGGGTTTGGGTCTAGCCGAGTGGGCTTGGGTGTAGCCGAGTGGGCTTGGGTCTAGCCAAGTGGGTTTGGGTCTAGCCGAGTGGGTTTGGGTCTAGCCGAGTGGGTTTGGATCTAGCCGGGTGGGTTTGGGTCTAGCCGAGTGGGTTTGGGTCTAGCCGAGTGGGTTTGGATCTTGCCGAGTGGGTTTGGGTCTAGCTGAGTGGGTTTGCGTCTAGCCGAATGGGCTTGGGTCTAGCCGAGTGGGTTTGGGTCTAGCCGAGTGGGTTTGGGTCTCGCTGAGTGGGTTTGGGTCTAGCCGAGTGGGGTTCAGTCTAGCCGAGTGGGTTTGGGTCTAGCCGAGTGGGTTTGGGTCTAGCCGAGTGGGTTTGGGTCTAGCCGAGTGGGTTTCGGTCTAGCCGAGTGGGTTTTCGGTCCAGCCGAGTGGGTTTGGTTTTAGCCGAGTTGGTTTGGGTCTAGCCGAGTTAGTTTGGCTGTAGCCGAGTTAGTTTGGGTCTAGACGATCGGGTTTGGGTCTAGCCGAGTGGGTTTGGGTCTAGCCGAGTGGGTTTGGGTCTAGCCGAGTGGGTTTGGGTTTAGCCGAGTGGGTTTGGGTCTAGCGGAGTTGGTATGGGTCTAGCGGAGAGGGCTTGGGTCTAGCGGAGTGGGTTTGGGTGTAGCCGAGTGGGTTTGCGTCTAGCCGAGTGGGTTTGGGTCTACCCAAGTAGGTTTGGGTCTAGCCGAGTGGGTTTGGGTCTAGCCGAGTGGGTGTGGGTCTAGCCGAATGGGTTTGGGTCTAGCCGAGTGGGCTTGGGTCTAGCCGAGTGGGCTTGGGTCTAGCCAAGTGGGTTTGGGTCTAGCCGAGTGGGTTTGGGTCTAGCCGAGTGGGTTTGGGTCTAGCCGGGTGGGTTTGTGTCTAGCCAAGTGGGTTTGGGTCTAGCCGAGTGGGTTTGGGTCTAGCCGAGTGGGTTTGGGTCTAGCCGAGTGGGTTTGCATCTAGCCGAATGGGCTTGGGTCTATCCGAGTGGGTTTGGGTCTAGCCGAGTGGGTTTGTGTCTAGCTGAGTGGGTTTGGGTCTAGCCGAGTGGGTTTCGGTCTAGCCGAGTGGGTTTGGGTCTAGCCGAGTGGGTTTGGGTCTAGCCGAGTGGGTTTTGGTCTAGCCGAGTGTGTTTGGGTCTAGCCGAGTGGGTTTGGGTTTAGCCGAGTGGGTTTGGGTCTAGCCGAGTTAGTTTGGCTGTATCCGAGTTAGTTTGGGTCTAGACGATCGTGTTTGGGTCTAGCCGAGTGGGTTTGGGTCTAGCCGAGTGGGTTTGGGTCCAGCCGAGTGGGTTTGGGTTTAGCCGAGTGGGTTTGGGTCTAGCGGAGTTGGTATGGGTCTAGCGGAGAGGGTTTGGGTCTAGCCGACTGGGTTTGGGTCTAGCCGAGTGGGCTTGGGTCTAGCCGAGTGGGCTTGGGTCTAGCCAAGTGGGTTTGGGTCTAGCCGAGTGGGTTTGGGTCTAGCCGAGTGGGTTTGGGTCTAGCCGGGTGGGTTTGTGTCTAGACGAGTGGGTGTGGGTCTAGCCGAGTGGGTGTGGGTCTAGCCGAGTGGGTTTGGGTCTAGCCGAGTGGGTTTGCGTCTAGCCGAATGGGCTTGGGTCTATCCGAGTGGGTTTGGGTCTAGCCGAGTGGGTTTGTATCTAGCCGAGTGGGTTTGGGTGTAGGCGATTGGGTTTGGGTCTAGCCGAGTGGGTTTGGGTCTAGCCAAGTGGGTTTGGGTCTAGCCGATTCGGTTTGGGTCTAGCCGAGTGGGTTTGGGTCTAGCCGAGTCGGTTTGGGTCTAGCCGAGTGGGTTTGGGTGTAGCCGAGTGGGTTTGGGTCTAGCCGAGTGGGTTTGGGTCTAGCCGAGTGGGTTTGCATCTAGCCGAGTGTGTTTGGGTCTAGCCGAGTGGGTGTGGGTCTAGCCGAATGGGTTTGGGTCTAGCCGTGTGGGCTTGGGTGTAGCCGAGTGGGCTTGGGTCTAGCCAAGTGGGTTTGGGTCTAGCCGAGTGGGTTTGGGTCTAGCCGAGGGCGTTTGGGTCTAGCCGGGTGGGTTTGGGTCTAGCCGAGTGGGTTTGGGTCTAGCCGAGTGGGTTTGGGTCTAGCCGAGTGGGCTTGGGTCTAGCCTAGTGGGTTTGCGTCTAGCCGAATGGGCTTGGGTCTATCCGAGTGGGTTTGGGTCTAGCCGAGTGGGTTTGTGTCTAGCCGAGTGGGTTTGGGTCTAGCCGAGTGGGTTTGGGTCTAGCCGAGTGGGTTTGGGTCTAGCCGAGTGGGTTTGGGTCTAGCCGAGTGGGTTTGGGTCTAGCCGAGTGGGTTTGGGTCTAGCCGAGTGGGTTTGGGTCTAGCCGAGTGGGTTTGGGTCTAGCCGATTGGGTTTGGGTCTAGCCGAGTGGGTTTGGGTCTAGCCGATTGGGTTTGGGTCTAGCCGAGTGGGTTTGGGTCTAGCCGAGTCGGTTTGGGTCTAGCCGAGTGGGTTTGGGTCTAGCCGATTGGGTTTGGGTCTAGCCGGGTCGGTTTGGGTCTAGCCGAGTGGGTTTGGTTCTAGCCGAGTGGGTTTGAGTCTAGCCGAGTGGGTTTGGGTCTAGCCGAGTGGGTTTGCATCTAGCCGAGTGGGTTTGGGTCTAGCCGAGTGGGTTTGGGTCTAGCCGAGTGGGTTTGGGTGTAGCCGAGTGGGTTTGGGTCTAGCCGAGTGGGTTTGGGTCCAGCCGAGTGGGTTTGCATCTAGCCGAGTGGGTTTGGGTCTAGCCGAGTGTGTTTGGGTCTAGCCGAGTGGGTGTGGGTCTAGCCGAATGGGTTTGGGTCTAGCCGAGTGGGTTTGGGTCTAGCCAAGTTGGCTTGGGTCTAGCCGAGTGGGTTTGGGTCTAGCCGAGTGGGTTTGGGCCTAGCCGAGTGGGTGTGGGCCTAGCCGAGTGGGTTTGGGTCTAGCCGAGTGGGTTTGGGTCTAGCCGATTGGGTTTGGGTCTAGCCGAGTGAGTTTGGGTCTAGCCGAGTGGGTTTGGGTCTAGCCGAGTGGGTTTGGGTCTAGCCGATTGGGTTTGGGTCTAGCCGAGTCGGTTTGGGTCTAGCCGAGTGGGTTTGGGTCTAGCCGTTTGGGTTTGGGTCTAGCCGAGTCGGTTTGGGTCTAGCCGAGTCGGTTTGGGTCCAGCCGAGTGGGTTTGGGTCCAGCCGATTGGGTTTGGGTCTAGCCGAGTCGGTTTGGGTCTAGCCGAGTGGGTTTGGGTCTAGCCGAGTGGGTTTGAGTCTAGCCGAGTGGGTTTGGGTCTGGCGGAGTGGATTTGTGTCTAGCCGAGTGGTTTTGGGTCTAGCCGAGTGGGTTTGGGTGTAGCCGAGTGGGTTTGAGTCTGGCCGAGTGGGTTTGGGTCTAGCCGAGTGGGTTTGGGTCTAGCCGAGTGGGTTTGGGTCTAGCCGAGTGGGTTTGGGTCTAGCCGAGTGGGTTTGGGTCTAGCCGAGTGGGTTTGGGTCTAGCCGAGTGGGTTTGGGTCTCGCCGATCGGGTTTGCGTGTAGCCGAGTGGGTTTGGGTCTAGGCGAGTGGGTTTGGGTTCAGCCGAGTGGGTTTGGGTCTAGCCGAGTGGGTTTGGGTGTAGCCGAGTGGGTTTGGGTCTAGCCGAGTGGCTTTGGGTCTAGCGGAGTTGGTATGGGTCTAGCGGAGAGGGTTTGGGTCTAGCGGAGTGGGTTTGGGTGTAGCCGAGTGGGTTTGAGTCTAGCCGAGTGGGTGTGGGTCTAGCCGAGTGGGTTTGGGTCTAGCCGAGTGGGTTTGGGTCCAGCCGAGTGGGTTTGGGTCTTGCCGAGTGGGTTTGGGTCTAGCCGAGTGGGTTTGGGTCTAGCCGATTGGGTTTGGGTCTAGCCGAGTGGGTTTGGGTCTAGCCGAGTGGGTTTGGGTCTAGCCGAGTGGGTTTGAGTCTAGCCGAGTGGGTTTGGGTCTAGCCGAGTGGGTTTGGGTCTAGCCGAGTGGGTTTGGGTCTAGCCGAGTGGGCTTGGGTCTAGCCGAGTGGGTTTGGGTCTAGCCGATTGGGTTTGGGTCTAGCCGAGTGGGTGTGGGTCTAGCCGAGTGGGTTTGGGTCTAGCCGAGTGGGTTTGGGTCTAGCCGATTGTGTTTGGGTCTAGCCGAGTGAGTTTGGGTCTAGCCGAGTGGGTTTGGGTCTAGCCGAGTGGGCTTGGGTCTAGCCGAGTGGGCTTGGGTCTAGCCAAGTGGGTTTGGGTCTAGCCGAGTGGGTTTGGGTCTAGCCGAGTGGGTTTGGGTCTGGCCGAGTGGGTTTGGGTCTAGCCGAGTGGGTTTGGGTCTAGCCGAGTGGGTTTGGGTCTAGCCGAGTGGGTTTGGGTCTAGCCGAGTTAGTTTGGCTGTAGCCGAGTTAGTTTGGGTCTAGACGATCGGGTTTGGGTGTAGCCGAGTGGGTTTGGATCCAGCCGAGTAGGTTTGGGTCTAGCCGAGTGGGTTTGGGTGTAGCCGAGTGGGTTTGGGTCTAGCCGAGTGGGTTTGGGTCTAGCCGAGTGGGTTTGCATCTAGCCGAGTGTGTTTGGGTCTAGCCGAGTGGGTGTGGGTCTAGCCGAATGGGTTTGGGTCTAGCCGTGTGGGCTTGGGTGTAGCCGAGTGGGCTTGGGTCTAGCCAAGTGGGTTTGGGTCTAGCCGAGTGGGTTTGGGTCTAGCCGAGGGCGTTTGGGTCTAGCCGGGTGGGTTTGGGTCTAGCCGAGTGGGTTTGGGTCTAGCCGAGTGGGTTTGGGTCTAGCCGAGTGGGCTTGGGTCTAGCCTAGTGGGTTTGCGTCTAGCCGAATGGCCTTGGGTCTATCCGAGTGGGTTTGGGTCTAGCCGAGTGGGTTTGTGTCTAGCCGAGTGGGTTTGGGTCTAGCCGAGTGGGTTTGGGTCTAGCCGAGTGGGTTTGGGTCTAGCCGAGTGGGTTTGGGTCTAGCCGAGTGGGTTTGGGTCTAGCCGAGTGGGTTTGGGTCTAGCCGATTGGGTTTGGGTCTAGCCGAGTGGGTTTGGGTCTAGCCGATTGGGTTTGGGTCTAGCCGAGTGGGTTTGGGTCTAGCCGAGTCGGTTTGGGTCTAGCCGAGTGGGTTTGGGTCTAGCCGATTGGGTTTGGGTCTAGCCGGGTCGGTTTGGGTCTAGCCGAGTGGGTTTGGTTCTAGCCGAGTGGGTTTGAGTCTAGCCGAGTGGGTTTGGGTCTAGCCGAGTGGGTTTGCATCTAGCCGAGTGGGTTTGGGTCTAGCCGAGTGGGTTTGGGTCTAGCCGAGTGGGTTTGGGTGTAGCCGAGTGGGTTTGGGACTAGCCGAGTGGGTTTGGGTCCAGCCGAGTGGGTTTGCATCTAGCCGAGTGGGTTTGGGTCTAGCCGAGTGTGTTTGGGTCTAGCCGAGTGGGTGTGGGTCTAGCCGAATGGGTTTGGGTCTAGCCGAGTGGGTTTGGGTCTAGCCGAGTTGGCTTGGGTCTAGCCGAGTGGGTTTGGGTCTAGCCGAGTGGGTTTGGGCCTAGCCGAGTGGGTGTGGGCCTAGCCGAGTGGGTTTGGGTCTAGCCGAGTGGGTTTGGGTCTAGCCGATTGGGTTTGGGTCTAGCCGAGTGAGTTTGGGTCTAGCCGAGTGGGTTTGGGTCTAGCCGAGTGGGTTTGGGTCTAGCCGATTGGGTTTGGGTCTAGCCGAGTCGGTTTGGGTCTAGCCGAGTGGGTTTGGGTGTAGCCATTTGGGTTTGGGTCTAGCCGAGTCGGTTTGGGTCTAGCCGAGTCGGTTTGGGTCTAGCCGAGTGGGTTTGGGTCCAGCCGATTGGGTTTGGGTCTAGCCGAGTCGGTTTGGGTCTAGCCGAGTGGGTTTGGGTCTGGCGGAGTGGATTTGTGTCTAGCCGAGTGGTTTTGGGTCTAGCCGAGTGGGTTTGGGTGTAGCCGAGTGGGTTTGAGTCTGGCCGAGTGGGTTTGGGTCTAGCCGAGTGGGTTTGGGTCTAGCCGAGTGGGTTTGGGTCTAGCCGAGTGGGTTTGGGTCTAGCCGAGTGGGTTTGGGTCTAGCCGAGTGGGTTTGGGTCTAGCCGAGTGGGTTTGGGTCTCGCCGATCGGGTTTGCGTGTAGCCGAGTGGGTTTGGGTCTAGGCGAGTGGGTTTGGGTTCAGCCGAGTGGGTTTGGGTCTAGCCGAGTGGGTTTGGGTGTAGCCGAGTGGGTTTGGGTCTAGCCGAGTGGCTTTGGGTCTAGCGGAGTTGGTATGGGTCTAGCGGAGAGGGTTTGGGTCTAGCGGAGTGTGTTTGGGTGTAGCCGAGTGGGTTTGAGTCTAGCCGAGTGGGTGTGGGTCTAGCCGAGTGGGTTTGGGTCTAGCCGAGTGGGTTTGGGTCCAGCCGAGTGGGTTTGGGTCTTGCCGAGTGGGTTTGGGTCTAGCCGAGTGGGTTTGGGTCTAGCCGATTGGGTTTGGGTCTAGCCGAGTGGGTTTGGGTCTAGCCGAGTGGGTTTGGGTCTAGCCGAGTGGGTTTGAGTCTAGCCGAGTGGGTTTGGGTCTAGCCGAGTGGGTTTGGGTCTAGCCGAGTGGGTTTGGGTCTAGCCGAGTGGGCTTGGGTCTAGCCGAGTGGGTTTGGGTCTAGCCGATTGGGTTTGGGTCTAGCCGAGTGGGTGTGGGTCTAGCCGAGTGGGTTTGGGTCTAGCCGAGTGGGTTTGGGTCTAGCCGATTGTGTTTGGGTCTAGCCGAGTGAGTTTGGGTCTAGCCGAGTGGGTTTGGGTCTAGCCGAGTGGGCTTGGGTCTAGCCGAGTGGGCTTGGGTCTAGCCAAGTGGGTTTGGGTCTAGCCGAGTGGGTTTGGGTCTAGCCGAGTGGGTTTGGGTCTGGCCGAGTGGGTTTGGGTCTAGCCGAGTGGGTTTGGGTCTAGCCGAGTGGGTTTGGGTCTAGCCGAGTGGGTTTGGGTCTAGCCGAGTTAGTTTGGCTGTAGCCGAGTTAGTTTGGGTCTAGACGATCGGGTTTGGGTGTAGCCGAGTGGGTTTGGATCCAGCCGAGTAGGTTTGGGTCTAGCCGAGTGGGTTTGGGTTCAGCCGAGTGGGTTTGGGTCTAGCGGAGTTGGTATGGGTCTAGCGGAAAGGGTTTGGGTCTAGCGGAGTGGGTTTGGGTGTAGCCGAGTGGGTTTGAGTCTAGCCGAGTGGGTTTCGGTCTACCCGAGTAGGTTTCGGTCTAGCCGAGTGGGTTTGAGTCTAGCCGAGTGGGTGTGGGTCTAGCCGAGTGGGTTTGGGTCTAGCCGAGTGGGTTTGTGTCTAGCCGCGTGGGTTTGGGTCTTGCCGAGTGGGTTTGGGTCTAGCCGAGTGGGTTTGGGTCTAGCCGAGTGGGCTTGGGTCTAGCCAAGTGGGTTTGGGTCTAGCCGAGTGGGTTTGGGTCTAGCCGAGTGGGTTTGGGTCTAGCCGAGTGGGTTTGGGTCTAGCTGAGTGGGTTTGCGTCTAGCCGAATGGGCTTGGGTGTATCCGAGTGGGTTAGGGTCTAGCCGAGTGGGTTTGTGTCTAGCTGAGTGGGTTTGGGTCTAGCCGAGTGGGTTTCGGTCTAGCCGAGTGGGTTTGGGTCTAGCCGAGTGGGTTTGGGTCTAGCCGAGTGGGTTTCGGACTAGCCGAGTGGGTTTGGGTCTAGCCGAGTGGGTTTGGGTTTAGCCGAGTGGGTTTGGGTCTAGCCGTGTTAGTTTGGCTGTAGCCGAGTTAGTTTGGGTCTAGACGATCGGGTTTGGGTGTAGCCGAGTGGGTTTGGGTCTAGCCGAGTCGGTTTGGGTCTAGCCGAGTGGGTTTGGGTCTAGCCAAGTGGGTTTGAGTCTAGCCGAGTGGGTTTGGGTCTAGCCGAGTGGGTTTGGGTCTAGCCGTGTGGGTTTGAGTCTAGCCGAGTGGGTTTGGGTCTAGCCGAGTGGGTTTGGGTCTAGCCGAGTGGGTTTGGGTTTAGCCGAGTGGGTTTGGGTCTAGCCGAGTTAGTTTGGCTGTAGCCGAGTTAGTTTGGGTCTAGACGATCGGGTTTGGGTCTAGCCGAGTGGGTTTGGGTCTAGCCGAGTGGGTTTGGGTCTAGCCGAGTGGGTTTGGGTTTAGCCGTGTGGGTTTGGGTCTAGCGAAGTTGGTATGGGTCTAGCGGAGAGGGTTTGGGTCTAGCGGAGTGGGTTTGGGTGTAGCCGAGTGGGTTTGAGTCTAGCCGAGTGGGTGTGGGTCTAGCCGAGTGGGTTTGGGTCTAGCCGAGTGGGTTTGGGTCTAGCCGAGTGGGTTTGGGTCTTGCCGAGTGGGTTTGGGTCTAGCCGAGTGGGTTTGGGTCTAGCCGATTGGGTTTGGGTCTACCCGAGTCGGTTTGGGTCTAGCCGAGTGGGTTTGGGTCTAGCCGAGTGGGTTTGAGTCTAGCCGAGTGGGTTTGGGTCTAGCCGAGTCGGTTTGGGTCTAGCCGAGTGGGTTTGGGTCTAGCCGAGTGGGCTTGGGTCTAGCCGAGTGGGTTTGTGTCTAGCCGAGTGGGTTTGGGTCTAGCCGAGTGGGTGTGGGTCTAGCCGAGTGGGTTTGGGTATAGCCGAGTGGGTTTGGGTCTAGCCGATTATGTTTGGGTCTAGCCGAGTGAGTTTGGGTCTAGCCGAGTGGGTTTGGGTCTAGCCGAGTGGGTTTGGGTCTAGCCGATTCGGTTTGGGTCTAGCCGAGTGGGTTTGGGTCTAGCCGAGTGGGTTTGGGTCTAGCCGATTGGGTTTGGGTCTAGCCGAGTGGGTTTGCAAGTAGCCGAGTGGGTTTGGGTCTAGCCGAGTGTGTTTGGGTTTAGCCGAGTGGGTTTGGGTCTAGCCGAGTGGGTTTGGGTCTAGCCGAGTGGGTTTGGGTCTTGCCGAGTGGGTTTGGGTCTAGCCGAGTGGGTTTGGGTCTAGCCGAGTCGGTTTGGGTCTAGCCGAGTCGGTTTGGGTCTAGCCGAGTGGGTTTCGGTCTAGCCGAGTGGGTTTGAGTCTAGCCGAGTGGGTTTGGGTCTAGCCGAGTCGGTTTGGGTCTAGCCGAGTGGGTTTGGGTCTAGCCGAGTGGGCTTGGGTCTAGCCGAGTGGGTTTGGGTCTAGCCGAGTGGGTGTGGGTCTAGCCGATTATGTTTGGGTCTAGCCGAGTGAGTTAGGGGCTAGCCGAGTGGGTTTGGGTCTAGCCGAGTGGGTTTGGGTCTAGCCGATTTGGTTTGGGTCTAGCCGAGTGGGTTTGGGTCTAGCCGAGTGGGATTGGGTCGAGCCGAGTGGGTTTGGGTCTAGCCGAGTGGGTTTGGGTATAGCCGAGTGGGTTTGGGTCTAGCCGAGGGGGTTTGGGTCTAGCCGAGTGGGTTTGGGTCTAGCCGAGTCGGTTTGGGTCTAGCCGAGTGGGTTTGGGTCTAGCCGAGTGGGCTTGGGTCTAGCCGAGTGGGTTTGGGTCTAGCCGAGTGGGTGTGGGTCTAGCCGAGTGGGTTTGGGTCTAGCCGAGTGGGTTTGGGTCTAGCCGATTATGTTTGGGTCTAGCCGAGTGAGTTTGGGTCTAGCCGAGTGGGTTTGGGTCTAGCCGAGTGGGTTTGGGTCTAGCCGATTCGGTTTGGGTCTAGCCGAGTGGGATGGGTCTAGCCGAGTGGGTTTGGGTCTAGCCGATTGGGTTTGGGTCTAGCCGAGTGGGTTTGGGTCTAGCCGAGTCGGTTTGGGTCTAGCCGAGTCGGTTTGGGTCTAGCCGAGTGGGTTTCGGTCTAGCCGAGTGGGTTTGAGTCTAGCCGAGTGGGTTTGGGTCTAGCCGAGTCGGTTTGGGTCTAGCCGAGTGGGTTTGGGTCTAGCCGAGTGGGCTTGGGTCTAGCCGAGTGGGTTTGGGTCTAGCCGAGTGGGTTTGGGTCTAGCCGAGTGGGTGTGGGTCTAGCCGAGTGGGTTTGGGTCTAGCCGAGTGGGTTTGGGTCTAGCCGATTATGTTTGGGTCTAGCCGAGTGAGTTAGGGGCTAGCCGAGTGGGTTTGGGTCTAGCCGAGTGGGTTTGGGTCTAGCCGATTCGGTTTGGGTCTAGCCGAGTGGGTTTGGGTCTAGCCGAGTGGGTGTGGGTCTAGCCGAGTGGGTTTGGGTCTAGCCGAGTGGGTTTGGGTCTAGCCGATTATGTTTGGGTCTAGCCGAGTGAGTTAGGGGCTAGCCGAGTGGGTTTGGGTCTAGCCGAGTGGGTTTGGGTCTAGCCGATTCGGTTTGGGTCTAGCCGAGTGGGTTTGGGTCTAGCCGAGTGGGATTGGGTCGAGCCGAGTGGGTTTGGGTCTAGCCGAGTGGGTTTGGGTATAGCCGAGTGGGTTTGGGTCTAGCCGAGGGGGTTTGGGTCTAGCCGAGTGGGTTTGGGTCTAGCCGAGTCGGTTTGGGTCTAGCCGAGTGGGTTTGGGTCTAGCCGAGTGGGCTTGGGTCTAGCCGAGTGGGTTTGGGTCTAGCCGAGTGGGTGTGGGTCTAGCCGAGTGGGTTTGGGTCTAGCCGAGTGGGTTTGGGTCTAGCCGATTATGTTTGGGTCTAGCCGAGTGAGTTTGGGTCTAGCCGAGTGGGTTTGGGTCTAGCCGAGTGGGTTTGGGTCTAGCCGATTCGGTTTGGGTCTAGCCGAGTGGGATGGGTCTAGCCGAGTGGGTTTGGGTCTAGCCGATTGGGTTTGGGTCTAGCCGAGTGGGTTTGCAAGTAGCCGAGTGGGTTTGGGTCTAGCCGAGTGTGTTTGGGTTTAGCCGAGTGGGTTTGGTCTAGCCGAGTGGGTTTGGGTCCAGCCGATTGGGTTTGGGTGTAGCCGAGTGGGTTTGGGTGTAGCCGAGTGGGTTTGGGTCTAGCCGAGTGGGATTGGGTCGAGCCGAGTGGGTTTGGGTCTAGCCGAGTGGGTTTGGGTATAGCCGAGTGGGTTTGGGTCTAGCCGAGGGGGTTTGGGTCTAGCCGAGTGGGTTTGGGTCTAGTCGTGTGGGTTTGGGTCTAGCCAAGTGGGTTTGGGTCTAGCCGAGTGGGTTTGGGTCTAGCCGAGTGGGTTTGGGTCTAGCCGAGTGGGTTTGGGTCTAGCCGAGTCGGATTGCATCTAGCCGAGTGGGTTTGGGTCTAGCCGAGTTGGCTGGGGTCTAGCCGAGTGGGTTTAGGTATAGCAGAGTGGGTTTGGGTCTAGCCGTGTGAGCTTGGGTCTAGCCGAGTGGGTTTGGGTCTAGCCGAGTGGGTTTGGGTGTAGCCGAGTGGGTTTGGGTCTAGCCGAGTGGGTTTGGGTCTAGCCGAGTGGGTTTGCATCTAGCCGAGTGGGTTTGGGTCTAGCCGAGTGTGTTTGGGTCTAGCCTAGTGGGTGTGGGTCTAGCCGAATGGGTTTGGGTCTAGCCGAGTGGGCTTGGGTGTAGCCGAGTGGGCTTGGGTCTAGCCAAGTGGGTTTGGGTCTAGCCGAGTGGGTTTGGGTCTAGCCGAGTGGGTTTGGATCTAGCCGGGTGGGTTTGGGTCTAGCCGAGTGGGTTTGGGTCTAGCCGAGTGGGTTTGGATCTTGCCGAGTGGGTTTGGGTCTAGCTGAGTGGGTTTGCGTCTAGCCGAATGGGCTTGGGTCTATCCGAGTGGGTTTGGGTCTAGCCGAGTGGGTTTGGGTCTCGCTGAGTGGGTTTGGGTCTAGCCGAGTGGGTTTCAGTCTAGCCGAGTGGGTTTGGGTCTAGCCGAGTGGGTTTGGGTCTAGCCGAGTGGGTTTGGGTCTAGCCGAGTGGGTTTCGGTCTAGCCGAGTGGGTTTTGGGTCTAGCCGAGTGGGTTTGGTTTTAGCCGAGTGGGTTTGGGTCTAGCCGAGTTAGTTTGGCTGTAGCCGAGTTAGTTTGGGTCTAGACGATCGGGTTTGGGTCTAGCCGAGTGGGTTTGGGTCTAGCCGAGTGGGTTTGGGTCTAGCCGAGTGGGTTTGGGTTTAGCCGAGTGGGTTTGGGTCTAGCGGAGTTGGTATGGGTCTAGCGGAGAGGGTTTGGGTCTAGCGGAGTGGGTTTGGGTGTAGCCGAGTGGGTTTGCGTCTAGCCGAGTGGGTTTGGGTCTACGCAAGTAGGTTTGGGTCTAGCCGAGTGGGTTTGGGTCTAGCCGAGTGGGTGTGGGTCTAGCCGAATGGGTTTGGGTCTAGCCGAGTGGGCTTGGGTCTAGCCGAGTGGGCTTGGGTCTAGCCAAGTGGGTTTGGGTCTAGCCGAGTGGGTTTGGGTCTAGCCGAGTGGGTTTGGGTCTAGCCGGGTGGGTTTGTGTCTAGCCAAGTGGGTTTGGGTCTAGCCGAGTGGGTTTGGGTCTAGCCGAGTGGGTTTGGGTCTAGTCGTGTGGGTTTGGGTCTAGCCAAGTGGGTTTGGGTCTAGCCGAGTGGGTTTGGGTCTAGCCGAGTGGGTTTGGGTCTAGCCGAGTGGGTTTGGGTCTAGCCGAGTCGGATTGCATCTAGCCGAGTGGGTTTGGGTCTAGCCGAGTCGGTTGGGGTCTAGCCGAGTGGGTTTGGGTCTAGCCGAGTGGGTTTGGGTCTAGCCGAGTGGGTTTGGGTCTAGCCGAGTTGGTTTAGGTATAGCAGAGTGGGTTTGGGTCTAGCCGATTGAGCTTGGGTCTAGCCGAGTGGGTTTGGGTCTAGCCGAGTGGGTTTGGGTGTAGCCGAGTGGGTTTGGGTCTAGCCGAGTGGGTTTGGGTCTAGCCGAGTGGGTTTGCATCTAGCCGAGTGGGTTTGGGTCTAGCCGAGTGGGTTTGGGTATAGCCGAGTGGGTTTGGGTCTAGCCGAGGGGGTTTGGGTCTAGCCGAGTGGGTTTGGGTCTAGCCGAGTCGGTTTGGGTCTAGCCGAGTGGGTTTGGGTCTAGCCGAGTGGGCTTGGGTCTAGCCGAGTGGGTTTGGGTCTAGCCGAGTGGGTGTGGGTCTAGCCGAGTGGGTTTGGGTCTAGCCGAGTGGGTTTGGGTCTAGCCGATTATGTTTGGGTCTAGCCGAGTGAGTTTGGGTCTAGCCGAGTGGGTTTGGGTCTAGCCGAGTGGGTTTGGGTCTAGCCGATTCGGTTTGGGTCTAGCCGAGTGGGATGGGTCTAGCCGAGTGGGTTTGGGTCTAGCCGATTGGGTTTGGGTCTAGCCGAGTGGGTTTGCAAGTAGCCGAGTGGGTTTGGGTCTAGCCGAGTGTGTTTGGGTTTAGCCGAGTGGGTTTGGTCTAGCCGAGTGGGTTTGGGTCCAGCCGATTGGGTTTGGGTGTAGCCGAGTGGGTTTGGGTGTAGCCGAGTGGGTTTGGGTCTAGCCGAGTGGGATTGGGTCGAGCCGAGTGGGTTTGGGTCTAGCCGAGTGGGTTTGGGTATAGCCGAGTGGGTTTGGGTCTAGCCGAGGGGGTTTGGGTCTAGCCGAGTGGGTTTGGGTCTAGTCGTGTGGGTTTGGGTCTAGCCAAGTGGGTTTGGGTCTAGCCGAGTGGGTTTGGGTCTAGCCGAGTGGGTTTGGGTCTAGCCGAGTGGGTTTGGGTCTAGCCGAGTCGGATTGCATCTAGCCGAGTGGGTTTGGGTCTAGCCGAGTCGGCTGTGGTCTAGCCGAGTGGGTTTAGGTATAGCAGAGTGGGTTTGGGTCTAGCCGTGTGAGCTTGGGTCTAGCCGAGTGGGTTTGGGTCTAGCCGAGTGGGTTTGGGTGTAGCCGAGTGGGTTTGGGTCTAGCCGAGTGGGTTTGGGTCTAGCCGAGTGGGTTTGCATCTAGCCGAGTGGGTTTGGGTCTAGCCGAGTGTGTTTGGGTCTAGCCTAGTGGGTGTGGGTCTAGCCGAATGGGTTTGGGTCTAGCCGAGTGGGCTTGGGTGTAGCCGAGTGGGCTTGGGTCTAGCCAAGTGGGTTTGGGTCTAGCCGAGTGGGTTTGGGTCTAGCCGAGTGGGTTTGGATCTAGCCGGGTGGGTTTGGGTCTAGCCGAGTGGGTTTGGGTCTAGCCGAGTGGGTTTGGATCTTGCCGAGTGGGTTTGGGTCTAGCTGAGTGGGTTTGCGTCTAGCCGAATGGGCTTGGGTCTATCCGAGTGGGTTTGGGTCTAGCCGAGTGGGTTTGGGTCTCGCTGAGTGGGTTTGGGTCTAGCCGAGTGGGTTTCAGTCTAGCCGAGTGGGTTTGGGTCTAGCCGAGTGGGTTTGGGTCTAGCCGAGTGGGTTTGGGTCTAGCCGAGTGGGTTTGGGTCTAGCCGAGTGGGTTTCGGTCTAGCCGAGTGGGTTTTGGGTCTAGCCGAGTGGGTTTGGTTTTAGCCGAGTGGGTTTGGGTCTAGCCGAGTTAGTTTGGCTGTAGCCGAGTTAGTTTGGGTCCAGACGATCGGGTTTGGGTCTAGCCGAGTGGGTTTGGGTCTAGCCGAGTGGGTTTGGGTCTAGCCGAGTGGGTTTGGGTTTAGCCGAGTGGGTTTGGGTCTAGCGGAGTTGGTATGGGTCTAGCGGAGAGGGTTTGGGTCTAGCGGAGTGGGTTTGGGTGCAGCCGAGTGGGTTTGCGTCTAGCCGAGTGGGTTTGGGTCTACGCAAGTAGGTTTGGGTCTAGCCGAGTGGGTTTGGGTCTAGCGGAGTTGGTATGGGTCTAGCGGAGAGGGTTTGGGTCTAGCCGAGTGGGTTTGGGTCTAGCCGAGTGGGTTTGGGTCTAGCCGAGTGGGTGTGGGTCTAGCCGAGTGGGTTTGGGTCTAGCCGAGTGGGTTTGGGTCTAGCCGATTATGTTTGGGTCTAGCCGAGTGAGTTAGGGGCTAGCCGAGTGGGTTTGGGTCTAGCCGAGTGGGTTTGGGTCTAGCCGATTCGGTTTGGGTCTAGCCGAGTGGGTTTGGGTCTAGCCGAGTGGGTGTGGGTCTAGCCGAGTGGGTTTGGGTCTAGCCGAGTGGGTTTGGGTCTAGCCGATTATGTTTGGGTCTAGCCGAGTGAGTTAGGGGCTAGCCGAGTGGGTTTGGGTCTAGCCGAGTGGGTTTGGGTCTAGCCGATTCGGTTTGGGTCTAGCCGAGTGGGTTTGGGTCTAGCCGAGTGGGATTGGGTCGAGCCGAGTGGGTTTGGGTCTAGCCGAGTGGGTTTGGGTATAGCCGAGTGGGTTTGGGTCTAGCCGAGGGGGTTTGGGTCTAGCCGAGTGGGTTTGGGTCTAGCCGAGTCGGTTTGGGTCTAGCCGAGTGGGTTTGGGTCTAGCCGAGTGGGCTTGGGTCTAGCCGAGTGGGTTTGGGTCTAGCCGAGTGGGTGTGGGTCTAGCCGAGTGGGTTTGGGTCTAGCCGAGTGGGTTTGGGTCTAGCCGATTATGTTTGGGTCTAGCCGAGTGAGTTTGGGTCTAGCCGAGTGGGTTTGGGTCTAGCCGAGTGGGTTTGGGTCTAGCCGATTCGGTTTGGGTCTAGCCGAGTGGGATGGGTCTAGCCGAGTGGGTTTGGGTCTAGCCGATTGGGTTTGGGTCTAGCCGAGTGGGTTTGCAAGTAGCCGAGTGGGTTTGGGTCTAGCCGAGTGTGTTTGGGTTTAGCCGAGTGGGTTTGGTCTAGCCGAGTGGGTTTGGGTCCAGCCGATTGGGTTTGGGTGTAGCCGAGTGGGTTTGGGTGTAGCCGAGTGGGTTTGGGTCTAGCCGAGTGGGATTGGGTCGAGCCGAGTGGGTTTGGGTCTAGCCGAGTGGGTTTGGGTATAGCCGAGTGGGTTTGGGTCTAGCCGAGGGGGTTTGGGTCTAGCCGAGTGGGTTTGGGTCTAGTCGTGTGGGTTTGGGTCTAGCCAAGTGGGTTTGGGTCTAGCCGAGTGGGTTTGGGTCTAGCCGAGTGGGTTTGGGTCTAGCCGAGTGGGTTTGGGTCTAGCCGAGTCGGATTGCATCTAGCCGAGTGGGTTTGGGTCTAGCCGAGTTGGCTGGGGTCTAGCCGAGTGGGTTTAGGTATAGCAGAGTGGGTTTGGGTCTAGCCGTGTGAGCTTGGGTCTAGCCGAGTGGGTTTGGGTCTAGCCGAGTGGGTTTGGGTGTAGCCGAGTGGGTTTGGGTCTAGCCGAGTGGGTTTGGGTCTAGCCGAGTGGGTTTGCATCTAGCCGAGTGGGTTTGGGTCTAGCCGAGTGTGTTTGGGTCTAGCCTAGTGGGTGTGGGTCTAGCCGAATGGGTTTGGGTCTAGCCGAGTGGGCTTGGGTGTAGCCGAGTGGGCTTGGGTCTAGCCAAGTGGGTTTGGGTCTAGCCGAGTGGGTTTGGGTCTAGCCGAGTGGGTTTGGATCTAGCCGGGTGGGTTTGGGTCTAGCCGAGTGGGTTTGGGTCTAGCCGAGTGGGTTTGGATCTTGCCGAGTGGGTTTGGGTCTAGCTGAGTGGGTTTGCGTCTAGCCGAATGGGCTTGGGTCTATCCGAGTGGGTTTGGGTCTAGCCGAGTGGGTTTGGGTCTCGCTGAGTGGGTTTGGGTCTAGCCGAGTGGGTTTCAGTCTAGCCGAGTGGGTTTGGGTCTAGCCGAGTGGGTTTGGGTCTAGCCGAGTGGGTTTGGGTCTAGCCGAGTGGGTTTCGGTCTAGCCGAGTGGGTTTTGGGTCTAGCCGAGTGGGTTTGGTTTTAGCCGAGTGGGTTTGGGTCTAGCCGAGTTAGTTTGGCTGTAGCCGAGTTAGTTTGGGTCTAGACGATCGGGTTTGGGTCTAGCCGAGTGGGTTTGGGTCTAGCCGAGTGGGTTTGGGTCTAGCCGAGTGGGTTTGGGTTTAGCCGAGTGGGTTTGGGTCTAGCGGAGTTGGTATGGGTCTAGCGGAGAGGGTTTGGGTCTAGCGGAGTGGGTTTGGGTGTAGCCGAGTGGGTTTGCGTCTAGCCGAGTGGGTTTGGGTCTACGCAAGTAGGTTTGGGTCTAGCCGAGTGGGTTTGGGTCTAGCCGAGTGGGTGTGGGTCTAGCCGAATGGGTTTGGGTCTAGCCGAGTGGGCTTGGGTCTAGCCGAGTGGGCTTGGGTCTAGCCAAGTGGGTTTGGGTCTAGCCGAGTGGGTTTGGGTCTAGCCGAGTGGGTTTGGGTCTAGCCGGGTGGGTTTGTGTCTAGCCAAGTGGGTTTGGGTCTAGCCGAGTGGGTTTGGGTCTAGCCGAGTGGGTTTGGGTCTAGTCGTGTGGGTTTGGGTCTAGCCAAGTGGGTTTGGGTCTAGCCGAGTGGGTTTGGGTCTAGCCGAGTGGGTTTGGGTCTAGCCGAGTGGGTTTGGGTCTAGCCGAGTCGGATTGCATCTAGCCGAGTGGGTTTGGGTCTAGCCGAGTCGGTTGGGGTCTAGCCGAGTGGGTTTGGGTCTAGCCGAGTGGGTTTGGGTCTAGCCGAGTGGGTTTGGGTCTAGCCGAGTTGGTTTAGGTATAGCAGAGTGGGTTTGGGTCTAGCCGATTGAGCTTGGGTCTAGCCGAGTGGGTTTGGGTCTAGCCGAGTGGGTTTGGGTGTAGCCGAGTGGGTTTGGGTCTAGCCGAGTGGGTTTGGGTCTAGCCGAGTGGGTTTGCATCTAGCCGAGTGGGTTTGGGTCTAGCCGAGTGGGTTTGGGTATAGCCGAGTGGGTTTGGGTCTAGCCGAGGGGGTTTGGGTCTAGCCGAGTGGGTTTGGGTCTAGCCGAGTCGGTTTGGGTCTAGCCGAGTGGGTTTGGGTCTAGCCGAGTGGGCTTGGGTCTAGCCGAGTGGGTTTGGGTCTAGCCGAGTGGGTGTGGGTCTAGCCGAGTGGGTTTGGGTCTAGCCGAGTGGGTTTGGGTCTAGCCGATTATGTTTGGGTCTAGCCGAGTGAGTTTGGGTCTAGCCGAGTGGGTTTGGGTCTAGCCGAGTGGGTTTGGGTCTAGCCGATTCGGTTTGGGTCTAGCCGAGTGGGATGGGTCTAGCCGAGTGGGTTTGGGTCTAGCCGATTGGGTTTGGGTCTAGCCGAGTGGGTTTGCAAGTAGCCGAGTGGGTTTGGGTCTAGCCGAGTGTGTTTGGGTTTAGCCGAGTGGGTTTGGTCTAGCCGAGTGGGTTTGGGTCCAGCCGATTGGGTTTGGGTGTAGCCGAGTGGGTTTGGGTGTAGCCGAGTGGGTTTGGGTCTAGCCGAGTGGGATTGGGTCGAGCCGAGTGGGTTTGGGTCTAGCCGAGTGGGTTTGGGTATAGCCGAGTGGGTTTGGGTCTAGCCGAGGGGGTTTGGGTCTAGCCGAGTGGGTTTGGGTCTAGTCGTGTGGGTTTGGGTCTAGCCAAGTGGGTTTGGGTCTAGCCGAGTGGGTTTGGGTCTAGCCGAGTGGGTTTGGGTCTAGCCGAGTGGGTTTGGGTCTAGCCGAGTCGGATTGCATCTAGCCGAGTGGGTTTGGGTCTAGCCGAGTCGGCTGTGGTCTAGCCGAGTGGGTTTAGGTATAGCAGAGTGGGTTTGGGTCTAGCCGTGTGAGCTTGGGTCTAGCCGAGTGGGTTTGGGTCTAGCCGAGTGGGTTTGGGTGTAGCCGAGTGGGTTTGGGTCTAGCCGAGTGGGTTTGGGTCTAGCCGAGTGGGTTTGCATCTAGCCGAGTGGGTTTGGGTCTAGCCGAGTGTGTTTGGGTCTAGCCTAGTGGGTGTGGGTCTAGCCGAATGGGTTTGGGTCTAGCCGAGTGGGCTTGGGTGTAGCCGAGTGGGCTTGGGTCTAGCCAAGTGGGTTTGGGTCTAGCCGAGTGGGTTTGGGTCTAGCCGAGTGGGTTTGGATCTAGCCGGGTGGGTTTGGGTCTAGCCGAGTGGGTTTGGGTCTAGCCGAGTGGGTTTGGATCTTGCCGAGTGGGTTTGGGTCTAGCTGAGTGGGTTTGCGTCTAGCCGAATGGGCTTGGGTCTATCCGAGTGGGTTTGGGTCTAGCCGAGTGGGTTTGGGTCTCGCTGAGTGGGTTTGGGTCTAGCCGAGTGGGTTTCAGTCTAGCCGAGTGGGTTTGGGTCTAGCCGAGTGGGTTTGGGTCTAGCCGAGTGGGTTTGGGTCTAGCCGAGTGGGTTTGGGTCTAGCCGAGTGGGTTTCGGTCTAGCCGAGTGGGTTTTGGGTCTAGCCGAGTGGGTTTGGTTTTAGCCGAGTGGGTTTGGGTCTAGCCGAGTTAGTTTGGCTGTAGCCGAGTTAGTTTGGGTCCAGACGATCGGGTTTGGGTCTAGCCGAGTGGGTTTGGGTCTAGCCGAGTGGGTTTGGGTCTAGCCGAGTGGGTTTGGGTTTAGCCGAGTGGGTTTGGGTCTAGCGGAGTTGGTATGGGTCTAGCGGAGAGGGTTTGGGTCTAGCGGAGTGGGTTTGGGTGCAGCCGAGTGGGTTTGCGTCTAGCCGAGTGGGTTTGGGTCTACGCAAGTAGGTTTGGGTCTAGCCGAGTGGGTTTGGGTCTAGCCGAGTGGGTGTGGGTCTAGCCGAATGGGTTTGGGTCTAGCCGAGTGGGCTTGGGTCTAGCCGAGTGGGCTTGGGTCTAGCCAAGTGGGTTTGGGTCTAGCCGAGTGGGTTTGGGTCTAGCCGAGTGGGTTTGGGTCTAGCCGGGTGGGTTTGTGTCTAGCCAAGTGGGTTTGGGTCTAGCCGAGTGGGTTTGGGTCTAGCCGAGTGGGTTTGGGTCTAGTCGTGTGGGTTTGGGTCTAGCCAAGTGGGTTTGGGTCTAGCCGAGTGGGTTTGGGTCTAGCCGAGTGGGTTTGGGTCTAGCCGAGTGGGTTTGGGTCTAGCCGAGTCGGATTGCATCTAGCCGAGTGGGTTTGGGTCTAGCCGAGTCGGTTGGGGTCTAGCCGAGTGGGTTTGGGTCTAGCCGAGTGGGTTTGGGTCTAGCCGAGTGGGTTTGGGTCTAGCCGAGTGTGTTTGGGTCTAGCCTAGTGGGTGTGGGTCTAGCCGAATGGGTTTGGGTCTAGCCGAGTGGGCTTGGGTGTAGCCGAGTGGGCTTGGGTCTAGCCAAGTGGGTTTGGGTCTAGCCGAGTGGGTTTGGATCTTGCCGAGTGGGTTTGGGTCTAGCTGAGTGGGTTTGCGTCTAGCCGAATGGGCTTGGGTCTATCCGAGTGGGTTTGGGTCTAGCCGAGTGGGTTTGGGTCTCGCTGAGTGGGTTTGGGTCTAGCCGAGTGGGTTTCAGTCTAGCCGAGTGGGTTTGGGTCTAGCCGAGTGGGTTTGGGTCTAGCCGAGTGGGTTTGGGTCTAGCCGAGTGGGTTTCGGTCTAGCCGAGTGGGTTTTGGGTCTAGCCGAGTGGGTTTGGTTTTAGCCGAGTGGGTTTGGGTCTAGCCGAGTTAGTTTGGCTGTAGCCGAGTTAGTTTGGGTCCAGACGATCGGGTTTGGGTCTAGCCGAGTGGGTTTGGGTCTAGCCGAGTGGGTTTGGGTCTAGCCGAGTGGGTTTGGGTTTAGCCGAGTGGGTTTGGGTCTAGCGGAGTTGGTATGGGTCTAGCGGAGAGGGTTTGGGTCTAGCGGATTGGGTTTGGGTGCAGCCGAGTGGGTTTGCGTCTAGCCGAGTGGGTTTGGGTCTACGCAAGTAGGTTTGGGTCTAGCCGAGTGGGTTTGGGTCTAGCCGAGTGGGTGTGGGTCTAGCCGAATGGGTTTGGGTCTAGCCGAGTGGGCTTGGGTCTAGCCGAGTGGGCTTGGGTCTAGCCAAGTGGGTTTGGGTCTAGCCGAGTGGGTTTGGGTCTAGCCGAGTGGGTTTGGGTCTAGCCGGGTGGGTTTGTGTCTAGCCAAGTGGGTTTGGGTCTAGCCGAGTGGGTTTGGGTCTAGCCGAGTGGGTTTGGGTCTAGTCGTGTGGGTTTGGGTCTAGCCAAGTGGGTTTGGGTCTAGCCGAGTGGGTTTGGGTCTAGCCGAGTGGGTTTGGGTCTAGCCGAGTGGGTTTGGGTCTAGCCGAGTCGGATTGCATCTAGCCGAGTGGGTTTGGGTCTAGCCGAGTCGGTTGGGGTCTAGCCGAGTGGGTTTGGGTCTAGCCGAGTGGGTTTGGGTCTAGCCGAGTGGGTTTGGGTCTAGCCGAGTGTGTTTGGGTCTAGCCTAGTGGGTGTGGGTCTAGCCGAATGGGTTTGGGTCTAGCCGAGTGGGCTTGGGTGTAGCCGAGTGGGCTTGGGTCTAGCCAAGTGGGTTTGGGTCTAGCCGAGTGGGTTTGGGTCTAGCCGAGTGGGTTTGGATCTAGCCGGGTGGGTTTGGGTCTAGCCGAGTGGGTTTGGGTCTAGCTGAGTGGGTTTGGATCTTGCCGAGTGGGTTTGGGTCTAGCTGAGTGGGTTTGCGTCTAGCCGAATGAGCTTGGGTCTATCCGAGTGGGTTTGGGTCTAGCCGAGTGGGTTTGGGTCTCGCTGAGTGGGTTTGGGTCTAGCCGAGTGGGTTTCAGTCTAGCCGAGTGGGTTTGGGTCTAGCCGAGTGGGTTTGGGTCTAGCCGAGTGGGTTTGGGTCTAGCCGAGTGGGTTTCGGTCTAGCCGAGTGGGTTTTGGGTCTAGCCGAGTGGGTTTGGTTTTAGCCGAGTGGGTTTGGGTCTAGCCGAGTTAGTTTGGCTGTAGCCGAGTTAGTTTGGGTCTAGACGATCGGGTTTGGGTCTAGCCGAGTGGGTTTGGGTCTAGCCGAGTGGGTTTGGGTCTAGCCGAGTGGGTTTGGGTTTAGCCGAGTGGGTTTGGGTCTAGCGGAGTTGGTATGTGTCTAGCGGAGAGGGTTTGGGTCTAGCGGAGTGGGTTTGGGTGTAGCCGAGTGGGTTTGCGTCTAGCCCAGTGGGTTTGGGTCTACCCAAGTAGGTTTGGGTCTAGCCGAGTGGGTTTGGGTCTAGCCGAGTGGGTGTGGGTCTAGCCGAATGGGTTTGGGTCTAGCCGAGTGGGCTTGGGTCTAGCCGAGTGGGCTTGGGTCTAGCCAAGTGGGTTTGGGTCTAGCCGAGTGGGTTTGGGTCTAGCCGAGTGGGTTTGGGTCTAGCCGGGTGGGTTTGTGTCTAGCCAAGTGGGTTTGGGTCTAGCCGAGTGGGTTTGGGTCTAGCCGAGTGGGTTTGGGTCTAGCCGAGTGGGTTTGCATCTAGCCGAATGGGCTTGGGTCTATCCGAGTGGGTTTGGGTCTAGCCGAGTGGGTTTGTGTCTAGCTGAGTGGGTTTGGGTCTAGCCGAGTGGGTTTCGGTCTAGCCGAGTGGGTTTGGGTCTAGCCGAGTGGGTTTGGGTCTAGCCGAGTGGGTTTGGGTCTAGCCGAGTGTGTTTGGGTCTAGCCGAGTGGGTTTGGGTTTAGCCGAGTGGGTTTGGGTCTAGCCGAGTTAGTTTGGCTGTAGCCGAGTTAGTTTGGGTCTAGACGATCGTGTTTGGGTCTAGCCGAGTGGGTTTGGGTCTAGCCGAGTGGGTTTGGGTCCAGCCGAGTGGGTTTGGGTTTAGCCGAGTGGGTTTGGGTCTAGCGGAGTTGGTATGGGTCTAGCGGAGAGGGTTTGGGTCTAGCCGACTGGGTTTGTGTCTAGCCGAGTGGGTTTGGCTCTTGCCGAGTGGGTTTGGGTCTAGCCGAGTGGGTTTGGGTCTAGCCGAGTGGGTTTGGGTCTAGCCGAGTGGGTGTGGGTCTAGCCGAATGGGTTTGGGTCTAGCCGAGTGGGCTTGGGTCTAGCCGAGTGGGCTTGGGTCTAGCCAAGTGGGTTTGGGTATAGCCGAGTGGGTTTGGGTCTAGCCGAGTGGGTTTGGGTCTAGCCGGGTGGGTTTGTGTCTAGACGAGTGGGTTTGGGCCTAGCCGAGTGGGTGTGGGTCTAGCCGAGTGGGTTTGGGTCTAGCCGAGTGGGTTTGCGTCTAGCCGAATGGGCTTGGGTCTATCCGAGTGGGTTTGGGTCTAGCCGAGTGGGTTTGTGTCTAGCCGAGTGGGTTTGGGTGTAGGCGATTGGGTTTGGGTCTAGCCGAGTGGGTTTGGGTCTAGCCAAGTGGGTTTGGGTCTAGCCGATTGGGTTTGGGTCTAGCCGAGTGGGTTTGGGTCTAGCCGAGTCGGTTTGGGTCTAGCCGAGTGGGTTTGGGTGTAGCCGAGTGGGTTTGGGTCTAGCCGAGTGGGTTTGGGTCTAGCTGAGTGGGTTTGCATCTAGCCGAGTGTGTTTGGGTCTAGCCGAGTGGGTGTGGGTCTAGCCGAATGGGTTTGGGTCTAGCCGTGTGGGCTTGGGTGTAGCCGAGTGGGCTTGGGTCTAGCCAAGTGGGTTTGGGTCTAGCCGAGTGGGTTTGGGTCTAGCCGAGGGCGTTTGGGTCTAGCCGGGTGGGTTTGGGTCTAGCCGAGTGGGTTTGGGTCTAGCCGAGTGGGTTTGGGTCTAGCCGAGTGGGCTTGGGTCTAGCCTAGTGGGTTTGCGTCTAGCCGAATGGGCTTGGGTCTATCCGAGTGGGTTTGGGTCTAGCCGAGTGGGTTTGTGTCTAGCCGAGTGGGTTTGGGTCTAGCCGAGTGGGTTTGGGTCTAGCCGAGTGGGTTTGGGTCTAGCCGAGTGGGTTTGGGTCTAGCCGAGTGGGTTTGGGTCTAGCCGAGTGGGTTTGGGTCTAGCCGAGTGGGTTTGGGTCTAGCCGATTGGGTTTGGGTCTAGCCGAGTGGGTTTGGGTCTAGCCGATTGGGTTTGGGTCTAGCCGAGTGGGTTTGGGTCTAGCCGAGTCGGTTTGGGTCTAGCCGAGTGGGTTTGGGTCTAGCCGATTGGGTTTGGGTCTAGCCGGGTCGGTTTGGGTCTAGCCGAGTGGGTTTGGTTCTAGCCGAGTGGGTTTGAGTCTAGCCGAGTGGGTTTGGGTCTAGCCGAGTGGGTTTGGGTCTAGCCGAGTGGGTTTGCATCTAGCCGAGTGGGTTTGGGTCTAGCCGAGTGTGTTTGGGTCTAGCCGAGTGGGTGTGGGTCTAGCCGAATGGGTTTGGGTCTAGCCGAGTGGGCTTGGGTGTAGCCGAGTGGGCTTGGGTCTAGCCAAGTGGGTTTGGGTCTAGCCGAGTGGGTTTGGGTCTGGCCGAGTGGGTTTGGGTCTAGCCGGGTGGGTTTGGGTCTAGCCGAGTGGGTTTGGGTCTAGCCGAGTGGGTTTGGGTCTAGCCGTGTGGGTTTGGGTGTAGCTGAGTGGGTTTGCTTCTAGCCGAATGGGCTTGGGTCTATCCGAGTGGGTTTGGGTCTGGCCGAGTGGGTTTGTGTCTAGCCGAGTGGGTTTGGGTCTAGCCGAGTGGGTTTCAGTCTAGCCGAGTGGGTTTGGGTCTAGCCGAGTGGGTTTGGGTCTAGCCGAGTGGGTTTGGGTCTAGCCGAGTGGGTTTCGGTCTAGCCGAGTGGGTTTCGGTCTAGCCGATTGGGTTTGGGTCTAGCCGAGTGGGTTTGGGTCTAGCCGAGTGGGTTTGGGTCTAGCCGATTGGGTTTGGGTCTAGCCGAGTGGGTTTGGGTCTAGCCGAGTCGGTTTGGGTCTAGCCGAGTGGGTTTGGGTCTAGCCGATTGGGTTTGGGTCTAGCCGAGTCGGTTTGGGTCTAGCCGAGTGGGTTTGGTTCTAGCCGAGTGGGTTTGGGTCTAGCCGAGTGGGTTTGGGTCTAGCCGAGTGGGTTTGGGTCTAGCCGAGTGGGTTTAGGTCTAGCCGAGTGGGTTTGGGTCTAGCCGAGTGGGCTTGGGTCTAGCCGAGTGGGTTTGGGTCTAGCCGAGTGGGTTTGGGTGTAGCCGAGTGGGTTTGGGTCTAGCCGAGTGGGTTTGGGTCCAGCCGAGTGGGTTTGCATCTAGCCGAGTGGGTTTGGGTCTAGCCGAGTGTGTTTGGGTCTAGCCGAGTGGGTGTGGGTCTAGCCGAATGGGTTTGGGTCTAGCCGAGTGGGCTTGGGTGTAGCCGAGTGGGCTTGGGTCTAGCCAAGTGGGTTTGGGTCTAGCCGAGTGGGTTTGGGTCTGGCCGAGTGGGTTTGGGTCTAGCCGGGTGGGTTTGGGTCTAGCCGAGTGGGTTTGGGTCTAGCCGAGTGGGTTTGGGTCTAGCCGAGTGGGTTTGCTTCTAGCCGAATGGGCTTGGGTCTATCCGAGTGGGTTTGGGTCTGGTCGAGTGGGTTTGTGTCTAGCCGAGTGGGTTTGGGTCTAGCCGAGTGGGTTTCAGTCTAGCCGAGTGGGTTTGGGTCTAGCCGAGTGGGTTTGGGTCTAGCCGAGTGGGTTTGGGTCTAGCCGAGTGGGTTTGGGTTTAGCCGAGTGGGTTTGGGTCTAGCCGAGTTATTTTGGCTGTAGCCGAGTTAGTTTGGGTCTAGACGATCGGGTTTGGGTCTGGCGGAGTTGGTATGGGTCTAGCGGAGAGGGTTTGGGTCTAGCGGAGTGGGTTTGGGTGTAGCCGAGTGGGTTTGAGTCCAGCCGAGTGGGTTTGGGTCTACCCGAGTAGGTTTGGGTCTAGCCGAGTGGGTTTGAGTCTAGCCGAGTGGGTGTGGGTCTAGCCGAGTGGGTTTGGGTCTAGCCGAGTGGGTTTGGGTCTAGCCGAGTGGGTTTGGGTCTAGCCGAGTTGGCTTGGGTCCAGCCGAGTGGGTTTGGGTCTAGACGAGTGGGTTTGGGCCTAGCCGAGTGGGTGTGGGTCGAGCCGAGTGGGTTTGGGTCTAGCCGAGTGGGTTTGGGTCTAGCCGATTGGGTTTGGGTCTAGCCGAGTGAGTTTGGGTCTAGCCGAGTGGGTTTGGGTCTAGCCGAGTGGGTTTGGGTCTAGCCGATTGGGTTTGGGTCTAGCCGAGTGGGTTTGGGTCTAGCCGAGTGGGTTTGGGTCTAGCCGATTGGGTTTGGGTCTAGCCGAGAGGGTTTGGGTCTAGCCGAGTCGGTTTGGGTCTAGCCCAGTGGGTTTGGGTCTAGCCGATTGGGTTTGGGTCTAGCCGAGTTGGTTTGGGTCTAGCCGAGTGGGTTTGGTTCTAGCCGAGTGGGTTTGAGTCTAGCCGAGTGGGTTTGGGTCTAGCCGAGTGGGTTTGGGTCTAGCCGAGTGGGTTTGGGTCTAGCCGAGTGGGTTTGGGTCTAGCCGAGTGGATTTGGGTCTAGCCGGGTGGGTTTGGGTCTAGCGGAGTGGGTTTGGGTCTAGCGGAGTGGGTTTGGGTCTAGCCGAGTGGGTTTGGGTCTAGCCGAGTGGGTTTGGGTCTAGCCGAGTGGGTTTGAGTCTAGCCGAGTGGGTTTGGGTCTAGCCGAGTGGGTTTAGGTCTGGCCGAGTGGGTTTGCGTCTAGCCGAGTGGGCTTGGGTCTAGCCGAGTGGGTTTGGGTCTAGCCGAGTGGGTTTGGGTCTAGCCGAGTGGGTTTGGGTCTAGCCGAGTGGGTTTGGGTCTAGCCGAGTGGGTTTGGGTCTAGCCGAGTGGGTTTGGGTCTAGCCGAGTCGGATTGCATCTAGCAGAGTGGGTTTGGGTCTAGCCGAGTCGGTTGGGGTGTAGCCGAGTGGGTTTGTGTCTAGCCGAGTGGGTTTGGGTCTACCCGAGTAGGTTTGGGTCTAGCCGAGTGGGTTTGGGCCTAGCCGAGTGGGTGTGGGTTTAGCCGAATGGGTTTGGGTCTAGCCGAGTGGGCTTGGGTCTAGCCGAGTGGGCTTGGGTCTAGCCAAGTGGGTTTGGGTCTAGCCGAGTGGGTTTGGGTCTAGCCGAGTGGGTTTGGGTCTAGCCGAGTGGGTGTGGGTCGAGCCGAGTGGGTTTGGGTCTAGCCGAGTGGGTTTGGGTCTAGCCGATTGGGTTTGGGTCTAGCCGAGTGAGTTTGGGTCTAGCCGAGTGGGTTTGGGTCTAGCCGAGTGGGTTTGGGTCTAGCCGATTGGGTTTGGGTCTAGCCGAGTGGGTTTGGGTCTAGCCGAGTGGGTTTGGGTCTAGCCGATTGGGTTTGGGTCTAGCCGAGAGGGTTTGGGTCTAGCCGAGTCGGTTTGGGTCTAGCCCAGTGGGTTTGGGTCTAGCCGATTGGGTTTGGGTCTAGCCGAGTTGGTTTGGGTCTAGCCGAGTGGGTTTGGTTCTAGCCGAGTGGGTTTGAGTCTAGCCGAGTGGGTTTGGGTCTAGCCGAGTGGGTTTGGGTCTAGCCGAGTGGGTTTGGGTCTAGCCGAGTGGGTTTGGGTCTAGCCGAGTGGATTTGGGTCTAGCCGGGTGGGTTTGGGTCTAGCGGAGTGGGTTTGGGTCTAGCGGAGTGGGTTTGGGTCTAGCCGAGTGGGTTTGGGTCTAGCCGAGTGGGTTTGGGTCTAGCCGAGTGGGTTTGAGTCTAGCCGAGTGGGTTTGGGTCTAGCCGAGTGGGTTTAGGTCTGGCCGAGTGGGTTTGCGTCTAGCCGAGTGGGCTTGGGTCTAGCCGAGTGGGTTTGGGTCTAGCCGAGTGGGTTTGGGTCTAGCCGAGTGGGTTTGGGTCTAGCCGAGTGGGTTTGGGTCTAGCCGAGTGGGTTTGGGTCTAGCCGAGTGGGTTTGGGTCTAGCCGAGTCGGATTGCATCTAGCAGAGTGGGTTTGGGTCTAGCCGAGTCGGTTGGGGTGTAGCCGAGTGGGTTTGTGTCTAGCCGAGTGGGTTTGGGTCTACCCGAGTAGGTTTGGGTCTAGCCGAGTGGGTTTGGGCCTAGCCGAGTGGGTGTGGGTTTAGCCGAATGGGTTTGGGTCTAGCCGAGTGGGCTTGGGTCTAGCCGAGTGGGCTTGGGTCTAGCCAAGTGGGTTTGGGTCTAGCCGAGTGGGTTTGGGTCTAGCCGAGTGGGTTTGGGTCTAGCCGGGTGGGTTTGTGTCTAGCCGAGTGGGTTTGGGTCTAGCCGAGTGGGTTTGGGTCTAGCCGAGTGGGTTTGGGTTTAGCCGAGAGGGTTTGGGTCTAGCGGAGTTGGTATGGGTCTAGCGGAGAGGGTTTGGGTCTAGCGGAGTGGGTTTGGGTGTAGCCGAGTGGGTTTGAGTCTAGCCGAGTGGGTTTGCGTCTAGCCGTGTGGGTTTGGGTTTAGCCGAGTGGGTTTGGGTCGATCGGAGTTGGTGTGGGTCTAGCGGAGAGGGTTTGGGTCTAGCGGAGTGGGTTTAGGTCTAACCGAGTGGGTTTGGGTCTAGCCGAGTGGGCTTGGGTCTAGCCGAGTGGGTTTGGGTCTAGCCGAGTGGGTTTGGGTCTAGCCGAGTGGGTTTGGGTCTAGCCGAGTTTGCTTGGGTCTAGCCGTGTGGGTTTGGGTCTAGACGAGTGGGTTTGGGCCTAGCCGAGTGGGTGTGGGTCTAGCCGAGTGGGTTTGGGTCTAGCCAAGTGGGTTTGGGTCTAGCCGATTGGGTTTGGGTCTAGCCGAGTGAGTTTGGGTCTAGCCGAGTGGGTTTGGGTCTGGCCGAGTGGGTTTGGGTCTAGCCGATTGGGTTTGGGTCTAGCCGAGTGGGTTTGGGTCTAGCCGAGTGGGTTTGGGTCTAGCCGATTGGGTTTGGGTCTAGCCGAGTGGGTGTGGGTCTAGCCGAGTCGGTTTGGGTCTAGCCGAGTGGGTTTGGGTCTAGCCGATTGGGTTTGGGTCTAGCTGAGTCGGTTTGGGTCTAGCCGATTGGGTTTGGTTCTAGCCGAGTAGGTTTGAGTCCAGCCGAGTGGGTTTGGGTCTAGCCGAGTGGGTTTAGGTCTAGCCGAGTGGGTTTGGGTCTAGCCGAGTGGGCTTGGGTCTAGCCGAGTGGGTTTGGGTCTAGCCGAGTGGGTTTGGGTGCAGCCGAGTGGGTTTGGGTCTAGCCGAGTGGGTTTGGGTCTAGCCGAGTGGGTTTGCATCTAGCCGAGTGGGTTTGGGTCTAGCCGAGTGTGTTTGGGTCTAGCCGAGTGGGTGTGGGTGTAGCCGAGTGGGCTTGGGTCTAGCCAAGTGGGTTTGGGTCTAGCCGAGTGGGTTTGGGTCTAGCCGAGTGGGTTTGGGTCTAGCCGGGTGGGTTTGGGTGTAGCCGAGTGGGTTTGGGTCTAGCCGAGTGGGTTTGGGTCTAGCGGAGTGGGTTTGGGTGTAGCCGAGTGGGTTTGGGTCTAGCCGAGTGGGTTTGGGTCTAGCCGAGTGGGTTTGGGTCTAGCCGGGTGGGTTTGGGTCTAGCCGAGTGGGTTTGGGTCTAGCCGAGTGGGTTTGGGTCTTGCGGAGTGGGTTTGGGTGTAGCCGAGTGGGTTTGGGTCTAGCCGAGTGGGTTTGGGTCTAGCCGAGTGGGTTTGGGTCTAGCCCAGTGGGTTTGGGTCTAGCCGAGTGGGTTTGGGTCTAGCCGAGTCGGATTGCATCTAGCCGAGTGGGTTTGGGTCTAGCCGAGTCGGTTGGGGTCTAGCCGAGTGGGTTTGGGTCTAGCCGATTGGGTTTGGGTCTAGCCGAGTCGGATTGGGTCTAGCCGAGTGGGTTTGGTTCTAGCCGAGTGGGTTTGAGTCTAGCCGAGTGGGTTTGGGTCTAGCCGAGTGGGTTTAGGTCTAACCGAGTGGGTTTGGGTCTAGCCGAGTGGGCTTGGGTCTAGCCGAGTGGGTTTGGGTCTAGCCGAGTGGGTTTGGGTCTAGCCGAGTGGGTTTGGGTCTAGCCGAGTTGGCTTGGGTCTAGCCGTGTGGGTTTGGGTCTAGACGAGTGGGTTTGGGCCTAGCCGAGTGGGTGTGGGTCTAGCCGAGTGGGTTTGGGTCTAGCCAAGTGGGTTTGGGTCTAGCCGATTGGGTTTGGGTCTAGCCGAGTGAGTTTGGGTCTAGCCGAGTGAGTTTGGGTCTAGCCGAGTGGGTTTGGGTCTAGCCGATTGGGTTTGGGTCTAGCCGAGTGGGTTTGGGTCTAGCCGAGTGGGTTTGGGTCTAGCCGATTGGGTTTGGGTCTAGCCGAGTGGGTGTGGGTCTAGCCGAGTCGGTTTGGGTCTAGCCGAGTGGGTTTGGGTCTAGCCGATTGGGTTTGGGTCTAGCTGAGTCGGTTTGGGTCTTGCCGAGTGGGTTTGGTTCTAGCCGAGTGGGTTTGAGTCCAGCCGAGTGGGTTTGGGTCTAGCCGAGTGGGTTTAGGTCTAGCCGAGTGGGTTTGGGTCTAGCCGAGTGGGCTTGGGTCTAGCCGAGTGGGTTTGGGTCTAGCCGAGTGGGTTTGGGTGTAGCCGAGTGGGTTTGGGTCTAGCCGAGTGGGTTTGGGTCTAGCCGAGTGGGTTTGCATCTAGCCGAGTGGGTTTGGGTCTAGCCGAGTGTGTTTGGGTCTAGCCGAGTGGGTGTGGGTCTAGCCGAATGGGTTTGGGTCTAGCCGAGTGGGCTTGGGTATAGCCGAGTGGGCTTGGGTCTAGCCAAGTGGGATTGGGTCTAGCCGAGTGGGTTTGGGTCTAGCCGAGTGGGTTTGGGTCTAGCCGGGTGGGTTTGGGTGTAGCCGAGTGGGTTTGGGTCTAGCCGAGTGGGTTTGGGTCTAGCGGAGTGGGTTTGGGTGTAGCCGAGTGGGTTTGGGTCTAGCCGAGTGGGTTTGGGTCTAGCCGAATGGGTTTGGGTCTAGCCGGGTGGGTTTGGGTCTAGCCGAGTGGGTTTGGGTCTAGCCGAGTGGGTTTGGGTCTTGTGGAGTGGGTTTGGGTGTAGCCGAGTGGGTTTGGGTCTAGCCGAGTGGGTTTGGGTCTAGCCGAGTGGGTTTGGGTCTAGCCGAGTGGGTTTGGGTCTAGCCGAGTGGGTTTGGGTCTAGCCGAGTCGGATTGCATCTAGCCGAGTGGGTTTGGGTCTAGCCGAGTCGGTTGGGGTCTAGCCGAGTGGGTTTGGGTCTAGCCGAGTGGGTTTGGGTCTAGCCGAGTGGGTTTGAGTCTAGCCGAGTGGGCTTGGGTCTCGCCGAGCGGGTTTGGGTCTAGCCGAGTGTGTTTGCGTGTGGCCGAGTGGGTTTGGGTCTAGCAGAGTGCGTTTGGGTCTAGCCGGGTGGGTTTGGGTCTAGCCGAGTGGGTTTGGGTCTAGCGGAGTGGGTTTGGGTCTAGCCGAGTGGGTTTGGGTCTAGCCGAGTGGGTTTGGGTCTAGCCGAGTGGGTTTAGGTCTAGCCGAGTGGGTTTGGGTCTAGCCGAGTGGGCTTGGGTCTAGCCGAGTGGGCTTGGGTCTAGCCGAGTGGGTTTGGGTCTAGCCGAGTGGGTTTGGGTCTAGCCGAGTGGGTTTGGGTCTAGCCGAGTGGGTTTGGGTCTAGCCGAGTGGGTTTGGGTCTAGCCGAGTCGGATTGCATCTAGCCGAGTGGGTTTGGGTCTAGCCGCGTCGGTTGGGGTGTAGCCGAGTGGGTTTGCGTCTAGCCGAGTGGGTTTGGGTCTACCCGAGTAGGTTTGGGTCTAGCCGAGTGGGTTTGGGCCTAGCCGAGTGGGTGTGGGTCTAGCCGAATGGGTTTGGGTCTAGCCGAGTGGGCTTGGGTCTAGCCGAGTGGGCTTGGGTCTAGCCAAGTGGGTTTGGGTCTAGCCGAGTGGGTTTGGGTCTAGCCGAGTGGGTTTGGGTCTAGCGGAGTGGGTTTGGGTGTAGCCGAGTGGGTTTGAGTCTAGCCGAGTGGGTTTGGGTCTAGCCGTGTGGGTTTGGGTTTAGCCGAGTGAGTTTGGGTCTAGTGGAGTTGGTATGGGTCTAGCGGAGAGGGTTTGGGTCTAGCGGAGTGGGTTTGGGTGTAGCCGAGTGTGTTTGAGTCTAGCCGAGTGGGTTTGGGTCTACCCGAGTAGGTTTGGGTCTAGCCGAGTGGGTTTGAGACTAGCCGAGTGGGTGTGGGTCTAGCCGAGTGGGTTTGGGTCTAGCCGAGTGGGTTTGTGTCTAGCCGAGTGGGTTTGGGTCTAGCCGAGTGGGTTTGGGTCTAGCCGAGTTGGCTTGGGTCTAGCCGAGTGGGTTTGGGTCTAGACGAGTGGGTTTGGGTCTAGCCGAGTGGGTTTGGATCTAGCCGGGTGGGTTTGGGTCTAGCCGAGTGGGTTTGGGTCTAGCCGAGTGGGTTTGGATCTTGCCGAGTGGGTTTGGGTCTAGCTGAGTGGGTTTGCGTCTAGCCGAATGGGCTTGGGTCTATCCGAGTGGGTTTGGGTCTAGCCGAGTGGGTTTGGGTCTCGCTGAGTGGGTTTGGGTCTAGCCGAGTGGGTTTCAGTCTAGCCGAGTGGGTTTGGGTCTAGCCGAGTGGGTTTGGGTCTAGCCGAGTGGGTTTGGGTCTAGCCGAGTGGGTTTCGGTCTAGCCGAGTGGGTTTTGGGTCTAGCCGAGTGGGTTTGGTTTTAGCCGAGTGGGTTTGGGTCTAGCCGAGTTAGTTTGGCTGTAGCCGAGTTAGTTTGGGTCTAGACGATCGGGTTTGGGTCTAGCCGAGTGGGTTTGGGTCTAGCCGAGTGGGTTTGGGTCTAGCCGAGTGGGTTTGGGTTTAGCCGAGTGGGTTTGGGTCTAGCGGAGTTGGTATGGGTCTAGCGGAGAGGGTTTGGGTCTAGCGGAGTGGGTTTGGGTGTAGCCGAGTGGGTTTGCGTCTAGCCGAGTGGGTTTGGGTCTACCCAAGTAGGTTTGGGTCTAGCCGAGTGGGTTTGGGTCTAGCCGAGTGGGTGTGGGTCTAGCCGAATGGGTTTGGGTCTAGCCGAGTGGGCTTGGGTCTAGCCGAGTGGGCTTGGGTCTAGCCAAGTGGGTTTGGGTCTAGCCGAGTGGGTTTGGGTCTAGCCGAGTGGGTTTTGGTCTAGCGGAGTGGGTTTGGGTCTAGCCGAGTGGGTTTGGGTCTAGCCGAGTGGGTTTGGGTCTAGCCGAGTGGGTTTAGGTCTAGCCGAGTGGGTTTGGGTCTAGCCGAGTGGGCTTGGGTCTAGCCGAGTGGGCTTGGGTCTAGCCGAGTGGGTTTGGGTCTAGCCGAGTGGGTTTGGGTCTAGCCGAGTGGGTTTGGGTCTAGCCGAGTGGGTTTGGGTCTAGCCGAGTGGGTTTGGGTCTAGCCGAGTCGGATTGCATCTAGCCGAGTGGGTTTGGGTCTAGCCGCGTCGGTTGGGGTGTAGCCGAGTGGGTTTGCGTCTAGCCGAGTGGGTTTGGGTCTACCCGAGTAGGTTTGGGTCTAGCCGAGTGGGTTTGGGTCTAGCCGAGTGGGTTTGGGTCTAGCCGAGTGGGTTTCGGTCTAGCCGAGTGGGTTTTGGGTCTAGCCGAGTGGGTTCTGTTTTAGCCGAGTGGGTTTGGGTCTAGCCGAGTTAGTTTGGCTGTAGCCGAGTTAGTTTGGGTCTAGACGATCGGGTTTGGGTCTAGCCGAGTGGGTTTGGGTCTAGCCGAGTGGGTTTGGGTCTAGCCGAGTGGGTTTGGGTTTAGCCGAGTGGGTTTGGGTCTAGCGGAGTTGGTATGGGTCTAGCGGAGAGGGTTTGGGTCTAGCGGAGTGGGTTTGGGTGTAGCCGAGTGGGTTTGCGTCTAGCCGAGTGGGTTTGGGTCTACCCAAGTAGGTTTGGGTCTAGCCGAGTGGGTTTGGGTCTAGCCGAGTGGGTTTGGGTCTAGCCGAGTGGGTTTGGGTGTAGCCGAGTGGGTTTGGGTCTAGCCGAGTGGGTTTGGGTGTAGCCGAGTGGGTTTGGGTCTAGCCGAGTGGGTTTGGGTCTAGCCGAGTGGGTTTGGGTCTTGCCGAGTGGGTTTGGGTCTAGCGGAGTGGGTTTGGGTGTAGCCGAGTGGGTTTGGGTCTGGCGGAGTGGGTTTGGGTGTAGCCGAGTGGGTTTGGGTCTAGCCGTGTGGGTTTGGGTCTAGCCGACTGGGTTTCGCTCTAGCCGAGTGGGTTTGGGTCTAGCCGAGTGGGTTTGGGTCTAGCCGACTGGGTTTGGGTCTAGACGAGTGTGTTTGGGTCTAGCCGAGTGGGTTTGGGTGTAGCCGAGTGGGTTTGGGTCTAGCCGAGTGGGTTTGGGTCTAGCGGAGTGGGTTTGGTTGTAGCCGAGTGGGTTTGTGTCTAGCGGAGTGGGTTTGGGTGTCGCCGAGTGGGTTTGGGTCTAGCCGAGTGGGTTTGGGTCTAGGCGACTGGGTTTGGGTCTGGCCGATTGGGTTTGGGACTCGCCGAGTGGGTTTGGGTCCAGCCGAGTGGGTTTACATCTAGCCGAGTGGGTTTGGGTCTAGCGGAGTGGGTTTGGGTGTAGCCGAGTGGGTTTGGGTGTAGCCGAGTGGGTTTGGGTCTGGACGAGTGGGTTTGGGTCTAGCCGAGTGGGTTTGGGTCTAGCCGAGTGGGTTTGGGTCTAGCCGAGTGGGTTTGGGTCTCGCCGAGTGGGTTTGGGTGTAGCCGAGTGGGTTTGGGTCTAGCCGAGTGGGTTTGGGTCTAGCCGAGTGGGTTTGGGTCTAGCCGAATGGGTTTGGGTCTAGCCGAGGGGGTTTGGGTCTAGCCGAGTGGGTTTGGGTCTAGCCGAGTTGGTTTGGGTCCAGCCGAGTGGGTTTGGGTCTAGCCGAGTGGGTTTGGGTCTAGCCGAGTGTGTTTGGGTCTAGCCGAGTGGGTTTGGGTCTAGCCGAGTTAGTTTGGGTGTAGCCGAGTGGGTTTGGGTCTAGCCGAGTGGGTTTGGGTCTGGCCGAGTTAGTTTGGGTGTTGCCAAGTGGGTTTGGGTCTAGCCGAGCAGGTTTGGGTCTAGCCGATTTGGTTTGGGTCTAGCCGATTTGGTTTGGGTCTAGCCGAGTGGGTTTTGGTCTAGCCGAGTGGGTTTGGGTCAAGCGGAGTTGGTATGGGTCTAGCGGAGTGGGTTTAGGTCTAGCGGAGTGGGTTTGGGTGTAGCCGAGTGGGTTTGGGTCTAGCCGAGTGGGTTTGGGTCTACCCGTGTGGGTTTGCGTCTAGCCGAGTGGGTTTGGGTCTAGCCGAGTGGGTTTGGGTCTACCCGTGTGGGTTTGCGTCTAGCCGAGTGGGTTTGGGTCTAGCCGAGTGGGTGTGGGTCTAGCCGATTGGGTTTGGGTCTAGCCGAGGGGGGTTGGGTCTAGCCGAGTGGGTTTGGGTCTAGCCGAGTTCGTTTGGGTCCAGCCGAGTGGGTTTGGGTCTAGCCGAGTGGGTTTGGGTCAAGCCGAGTGTGTTTGGGTCTAGCCGAGTGGGTTTGGGTCTAGCCGAGTTAGTTTGGGTGTAGCCGAGTGGGTTTGGGTCTAGCCGAGTGGGTTTGGGTCTGGCCGAGTTAGTTTGGGTGTTGCCAAGTGGGTTTGGGTCTAGCCGAGCAGGTTTGGGTCTAGCCGAGTGGGTTTGGGTCTAGCCGATTTGGTTTGGGTCTAGCCGAGTGGGTTTGGGTCTAGCCGAGTGGGTTTGGGTCAAGCGGAGTTGGTATGGGTCTAGCGGAGTGGGTTTAGGTCTAGCGGAGTGGGTTTGGGTGTAGCCGAGTGGGTTTGGGTCTAGCCGAGTGGGTTTGGGTCTACCCGTGTGGGTTTGCGTCTAGCCGAGTGGGTTTGGGTCTAGCCGAGTGGGTGTGGGTCTAGCCGAGTGGGTTTGGGTCTAGCCAAGTGGGTTTGGGTGTAGCCGAATGGGTTTGGGTCTATACGAGTGGGTTTGCGTCTAGCCGAGTGGGTTTGGGTGTAGCCGAGTGGGTTTGGGTCTAGCGGAGTGGGTTTGGGTGTAGCCGAGTGGGTTTGGGTCTAGCCCAGTGGGTTTGGGTCTAGCCGAGTGGGTTTGCATCTAGCCGAGTGGGTTTGGGTCTAGCCGAGTTGGTTTGGGTCTAGCCGAGTGGGTTTGGGTCTAGCCGAGTGGGTTTACGTCTAGCCGCGTGGGTTTGGGTCTAGCGGAGTGGGTATCGGTGTAGCCGAGTGGGTTTGGGTCTAGCGGAGTGGGTTAGGGTCTAGTGGAGTGGGTTTGGGTCCAGCGGAGTGGGTTTGGGTCTAGCCGAATGGGTTTGGGTCTACCCGAGTGCGTTTGGGTTTAGCCGAGTGGGTTTGGGTCTAGCGGAGTGGGTTTGGGTGTAGCCGAGTGGGTTTGGGTCTAGCGGAGTGGGTTTGGGTCTAGCCGAGTGGGTCTGGGTCTAGCCGAGGGGGTTTGGGTCTAGCCGAGTGGGTTTGGGTCTAGCCGAGTTGGTTTGGGTCCAGCCGAGTGGGTTTGGGTCTAGCCGAGTGGGTTTGGGTCTAGCCGAGTGGGTTTGGGTCTAGCCGAGTGGGTTTGGGTCTAGCCGAGTTAGTTTGGGTGTAGCCGAGTGGGTTTGGGTCTAGCCGAGTGGGTTTGGGTCTGGCCGAGTTAGTTTGGGTGTTGCCAAGTGGGTTTGGGTCTAGCCGAGCAGGTTTGGGTCTAGCCGAGTGGGTTTGGGTCTAGCCGATTTGGTTTGGGTCTAGCCGAGTGGGTTTGGGTCTAGCCGAGTGGGTTTGGGTCAAGCGGAGTTTGTATGGGTCTAGCGGAGTGGGTTTAGGTCTAGCGGAGTGGGTTTGGGTGTAGCCGAGTGGGTTTGGGTCTAGCCGAGTGGGTTTGGGTCTAGCCGATTGGGTTTGGGTCTATCCATGTGGGTTTGGGTCTAGCCGAGTGGGTTTGGGTCTACTGGAGTGGGTTTGGGTGTAGCAGGGTGGGTTTGGGTGTAGCTGAGTGGGTTTGGGACCAGCCGAGTGGGTTTGGGCCTAGCCGAGTGGGTATGGGTCCAGCCGAATGGGTTTGGGTCCACCCGAGTGGGTTTGGGTCCAGCCGATTGGGTTTGCTACTAGCCGAATGGGTTTGGGTCTAGCCGAGTGGGTTTGGGTGCAGACGAGTGGGTTTGGGTCTAGCGGAGTGGGTTTGGGTGTAGCCGAGTGGGTTTGGGTGTAGCCGAGTGGGTTTGGGTCTAGCCGAGTGGGTTTGGGTCTAGCCGAGTGGGTTTGGGTCTAGCCGAGTGGGTTTGGGTCTAGCCGAGTTGGTTTGGGTCTAGCCGAGTGGGTTTGGGTCTAGCCGAGTGGGTTTACGTCTAGCCGCGTGGGTTTGGGTCTAGCGGAGTGGGTATCGGTGTAGCCGAGTGGGTTTGGGTCTAGCGGAGTGGGTTAGGGTCTAGTGGAGTGGGTTTGGGTCCAGTGGAATGGGTTTGGGTCTAGCCGAATGGGTTTGGGTCTACCCGAGTGCGTTTGGGTCTAGCCGAGTGGGTTTGGGTCTAGCGGAGTGGGTTTGGGTGTAGCCGAGTGGGTTTGGGTCTAGCGGAGTGGGTTTGGGTGTAGCCGAGTGGGTTTGGGTCTAGCCGAGTGGGTTTGGGTCTAGCCGAGGGGGTTTGGGTCTAGCCGAGTGGGTTTGGGTCTAGCCGAGTTGGTTTGGGTCCAGCCGAGTGGGTTTGGGTCTAGCCGAGTGGGTTTGGGTCTAGCCCAGTGGGTTTGGGTCTAGCCGAGTGGGTTTGGGTCTAGCCGAGTTAGTTTGGGTGTAGCCGAGTGGGTTTGGGTCTAGCCGAGTGGGTTTGGGTCTGGCCGAGTTAGTTTGGGTGTTGCCAAGTGGGTTTGGGTCTAGCCGAGCAGGTTTGGGTCTAGCCAAGTGGGTTTGGGTGTAGCCGAATGGGTTTGGGTCTATACGAGTGGGTTTGCGTCTAGCCGAGTGGGTTTGGGCCTAGCCGAGTGGGTTTGGGTCTAGCGGAGTGGGTTTGGGTGTAGCCGATTGGGTTTGGGTCTAGCGGAGTGGGTTTGGGTCTACCCGAGTGGGTTTGCATCTAGCCGAGTGGGTTTGGGACTAGCCGACTGGGTTTGGCTCTAGCCGAGTGGGTTTGGGTCTAGCCGAGTGGGTTTGGGTCTAGCCGAGTGGGTTTACGTCTAGCCAACTGGGTTTGGGTCTAGCGGAGTTGGTTTGGGTGTAGCCGAGTGGGTTTGGGTCTAGCCGAGTGGGTTTGGGTCTAGCCGAGTGGGTGTGGGTCAAGCCGAGTGGGTTTGGGTCTAGCCGAGTGGGTTTGGGTCTAGCCGAGTGAGTTTGGTTCTAGCCGAGTGGGTTTGGGTCTAGCCGAGTGGGTTTGGGCCTAGCCGAGTGGGTTTGGGTCTACTGGAGTGGGTTTGGGTCTAGCCGAGTGGGTTTGGGTCTAGCCGAGTGGGTTTTGGTCTAGCCGAGTGGGTTTGGGTCTAGCCGAGTGGGTTTGGGTCTAGCCGAGTGTGTTTGCGTCTAGCCGAGTGGGTTTGGGTCTAGCCGAGTGGGTTTGGGTCTAGCCGAGTGGGTTTGGGTCTAGCCGAGTGGGTTTGGGTCTAGCCGAGTGGGTTTGGGTCTTGCCGAGTGGGTTTGGGTCTAGCAGAGTGGGTTTGGGTGTAGCCGATTGGGTTTGGGTCTAGCGGAGTGGGTTTGGGTGTAGCCGAGAGGGTTTGGGTCTAGCCGTGTGGGTTTGGGTCTAGCCGACTGGGTTTGGCTCTAGCCGAGTGGGTTTGGGTCTAGCCGAGTGGGTTTGGGTCTAGCCGAGTGGGTTTACGTCTAGCCAACTGGGTTTGGGTCTAGCGGAGTGGGTTTGGGTGTAGCCGAGTGGGTTTGGGTCTAGCCGAGTGGGTTTGGGTCTAGCCGAGTGGGTGTGGGTCAAGCCGAGTGGGTTTGGGTCTAGCCGAGTGGGTTTGGGTCTAGCCGAGTGAGTTTGGTTCTAGCCGAGTGGGTTTGGGTCTAGCCGAGTGGGTTTGGGCCTAGCCGAGAGGGTTTGGGTGTACTGGAGTGGGTTTGGGTGTAGCAGAGTGGGTTTGTGTGTAGCTGAGTGGGTTTGGGACCAGCCGAGTGGGTTTGGGTCTAGCCGAGTGGGTTTGGGTCTAGCCGAATGGGTTTGGGTCTACCCGAGTGGGTTTGGGTCTAGCCGATTGGGTTTGCTACTAGCCGAATGGGTTTGGGTCTAGCCGAGTGGGTTTGGGTGCAGACGAGTGGGTTTGGGTCTAGCGGAGTGGGTTTGGGTGTAGCCGAGTGGGTTTGGGTCTAGCCGAGTGGGTTTGGGTCTAGCCGAGTGGGTTTGGGTCTAGCCGAGTGGGTTTGGGTCTAGCCGAGTGGGTTTGGGTCCAGCCGAGTTGGTTTGGGTCTAGCCGAGTGGGTTTGCGTCTAGCCGAGTGGGTTTGTGTCTAGCGGAGGGGGTTTGGGTCTAGCGGAGTGGGATTGGGTCTAGCCGAGTGGGTTTGGGTCTAGCCGGGTGGGTTTGGGACTAGCCGAGTGGGTTTGGGTCTAGCCGAGTGGGTTTGGGTCTAGCTGAATGGGTTTGGGTCTAGCCGAGTGGGTTTGGGTCTAGCCGAGTGTGTTTGGGTCTAGCCGAAAGGGTTTGGGTCTAGCCGAGGGGGTTTGGGTCTAGCCGAGTGGGTTGGGTCTAGCTGAGTGGGTGTGGGTCTAGCCGAGTGGGTTTGGGTCTAGCCGAGTGGGTTTGGGTCTAGCCGAGTGGGTTTGGGTCTAGCCGAGTGGGTTTGGGCCTAGCCGAGTGGGTTTGGGTCTAGCGGAGTGGGTTAGGGTCTAGTGGAGTGGGTTTGGGTCTAGCCGGGTGGGTTTGGGTCTAGCCGAATGGGTTTGGGTCTACCCGAGTGCGTTTGGGTCTCGCCGAGTGGGTTTGGGTCTAGCCGAATGGGTTTGGGTCTAGCCGAGTGGGTTTGGGTGTAGCCGAGTGGGTTTGGGTCTAGCGGAGTGGGTTTGGGTGTAGCCGAGTGGGTTTGGGTCTAGCCGAGTGGGTTTGGGTCTAGCCGAGTGGGTTTGGGTCTAGCCGAGTGGGTTTGGGTCTAGCCGAGTGGGTTTGGGTCTAGCCGAGTGGGTTTGGGTCTAGCCGAGTGGGTTTGGGTCTAGCCGAGTGTGTTTGCGTCTAGCCGAGTGGGTTTGGGTCTAGCCGAGTGGGTTTGGGTCTAGCCGAGTGGGTTTGGGTCTAGCTGAGTGGGTTTGGGTCTAGCCGAGTGTGTTAGGGTCTAGCGGAGTGGGTTTGGATGTAGCCGCGTGGGTTTGGGTGTAGCCGAGTGGGTTTGGGTCTAGCCGAGTGGGTTTGGGTCTAGCCGAGTGGGTTTGTGTCTAGCCGAGTGGGTTTGGGTCTAGCGGAGTGGGTTTGGGTGTAGCCGAGTGGGTTTGGGTCTAGCCGAGTGGGTTTGGGTATAGCCGACTGGGTTTGGGTCTTGCCGAGTGGGTTTGGGTCTAGCAGAGTGGGTTTGGGTGTAGCCGATTGGGTTTGGGTCTAGCGGAGTGGGTTTGGGTGTAGCCGAGTGGGTTTGGGTCTAGCCGTGTGGGTTTGGGTCTAGCCGACTGGGTTTGGCTCTAGCCGAGTGGGTTTGGGTCTAGCCGAGTGGGTTTGGGTCTAGCCGAGTGGGTTTACGTCTAGCCAACTGGGTTTGGGTCTAGCGGAGTGGGTTTGGGTGTAGCCGAGTGGGTTTGGGTCTAGCCGAGTGGGTTTGGGTCTAGCCAAGTGGGTGTGGGTCAAGCCGAGTGGGTTTGGGTCTAGCCGAGTGGGTTTGGGTCTAGCCGAGTGAGTTTGGTTCGAGCCGAGTGGGTTTGGGTCTAGCCGAGTGGGTTTGGGCCTAGCCGAGTGGGTTTGGGTCTACTGGAGTGGGTTTGGGTGTAGCAGAGTGGGTTTGGGTGTAGCTGAGTGGGTTTGGGACCAGCCGAGTGGGTTTGGGTCTAGCTGAGTGGGTTTGGGTCTAGCCGAATGGGTTTGGGTCTACCCGAGTGGGTTTGGGTCTAGCCGATTGGGTTTGCTACTAGCCGAATGGGTTTGCGTCTAGCCGAGTGGGTTTGGGTGCAGACGAGTGGGTTTGGGTCTAGCGGAGTGGGTTTGGGTGTAGCCGAGTGGGTTTGGGTCTAGCCGAGTGGGTTTGGGTCTAGCCGAGTGGGTTTGGGTCTAGCCGAGTGGGTTTGGGTCTAGCCGAGTGGGTTTGGGTCCAGCCGAGTTGGTTTGGGTCTAGCCGAGTGGGTTTGCGTCTAGCCGAGTGGGTTTGTGTCTAGCGGAGGGGGTTTGGGTCTAGCGGAGTGGGATTGGGTCTAGCCGAGTGGGTTTGGGTCTAGCCGGGTGGGTTTGGGACTAGCCGAGTGGGTTTGGGTCTAGCCGAGTGGGTTTGGGTCTAGCTGAATGGGTTTGGGTCTAGCCGAGTGGGTTTGGGTCTACCCGAGTGGGTTTGGGTCTAGCCGATTGGGTTTGCTACTAGCCGAATGGGTTTGGGTCTAGCCGAGTGGGTTTGGGTCTAGCCGACTGGGTTTGGCTCTAGCCGAGTGGGTTTGGGTCTAGCCGAGTGGGTTTGGGTCTAGCCGAGTGGGTTTACGTCTAGCCAACTGGGTTTGGGTCTAGCGGAGTGGGTTTGGGTGTAGCCGAGTGGGTTTGGGTCTAGCCGAGTGGGTTTGGGTCTAGCCGAGTGGGTGTGGGTCAAGCCGAGTGGGTTTGGGTCTAGCCGAGTGGGTTTGGGTCTAGCCGAGTGAGTTTGGTTCTAGCCGAGTGGGTTTGGGTCTAGCCGAGTGGGTTTGGGCCTAGCCGAGAGGGTTTGGGTGTACTGGAGTGGGTTTGGGTGTAGCAGAGTGGGTTTGTGTGTAGCTGAGTGGGTTTGGGACCAGCCGAGTGGGTTTGGGTCTAGCCGAGTGGGTTTGGGTCTAGCCGAATGGGTTTGGGTCTACCCGAGTGGGTTTGGGTCTAGCCGATTGGGTTTGCTACTAGCCGAATGGGTTTGGGTCTAGCCGAGTGGGTTTGGGTGCAGACGAGTGGGTTTGGGTCTAGCGGAGTGGGTTTGGGTGTAGCCGAGTGGGTTTGGGTCTAGCCGAGTGGGTTTGGGTCTAGCCGAGTGGGTTTGGGTCTAGCCGAGTGGGTTTGGGTCTAGCCGAGTGGGTTTGGGTCCAGCCGAGTTGGTTTGGGTCTAGCCGAGTGGGTTTGCGTCTAGCCGAGTGGGTTTGTGTCTAGCGGAGGGGGTTTGGGTCTAGCGGAGTGGGATTGGGTCTAGCCGAGTGGGTTTGGGTCTAGCCGGGTGGGTTTGGGACTAGCCGAGTGGGTTTGGGTCTAGCCGAGTGGGTTTGGGTCTAGCTGAATGGGTTTGGGTCTAGCCGAGTGGGTTTGGGTCTAGCCGAGTGTGTTTGGGTCTAGCCGAAAGGGTTTGGGTCTAGCCGAGGGGGTTTGGGTCTAGCCGAGTGGGTTGGGTCTAGCTGAGTGGGTGTGGGTCTAGCCGAGTGGGTTTGGGTCTAGCCGAGTGGGTTTGGGTCTAGCCGAGTGGGTTTGGGTCTAGCCGAGTGGGTTTGGGCCTAGCCGAGTGGGTTTGGGTCTAGCGGAGTGGGTTAGGGTCTAGTGGAGTGGGTTTGGGTCTAGCCGGGTGGGTTTGGGTCTAGCCGAATGGGTTTGGGTCTACCCGAGTGCGTTTGGGTCTCGCCGAGTGGGTTTGGGTCTAGCCGAATGGGTTTGGGTCTAGCCGAGTGGGTTTGGGTGTAGCCGAGTGGGTTTGGGTCTAGCGGAGTGGGTTTGGGTGTAGCCGAGTGGGTTTGGGTCTAGCCGAGTGGGTTTGGGTCTAGCCGAGTGGGTTTGGGTCTAGCCGAGTGGGTTTGGGTCTAGCCGAGTGGGTTTGGGTCTAGCCGAGTGGGTTTGGGTCTAGCCGAGTGGGTTTGGGTCTAGCCGAGTGTGTTTGCGTCTAGCCGAGTGGGTTTGGGTCTAGCCGAGTGGGTTTGGGTCTAGCCGAGTGGGTTTGGGTCTAGCTGAGTGGGTTTGGGTCTAGCCGAGTGTGTTAGGGTCTAGCGGAGTGGGTTTGGATGTAGCCGCGTGGGTTTGGGTGTAGCCGAGTGGGTTTGGGTCTAGCCGAGTGGGTTTGGGTCTAGCCGAGTGGGTTTGTGTCTAGCCGAGTGGGTTTGGGTCTAGCGGAGTGGGTTTGGGTGTAGCCGAGTGGGTTTGGGTCTAGCCGAGTGGGTTTGGGTATAGCCGACTGGGTTTGGGTCTTGCCGAGTGGGTTTGGGTCTAGCAGAGTGGGTTTGGGTGTAGCCGATTGGGTTTGGGTCTAGCGGAGTGGGTTTGGGTGTAGCCGAGTGGGTTTGGGTCTAGCCGTGTGGGTTTGGGTCTAGCCGACTGGGTTTGGCTCTAGCCGAGTGGGTTTGGGTCTAGCCGAGTGGGTTTGGGTCTAGCCGAGTGGGTTTACGTCTAGCCAACTGGGTTTGGGTCTAGCGGAGTGGGTTTGGGTGTAGCCGAGTGGGTTTGGGTCTAGCCGAGTGGGTTTGGGTCTAGCCAAGTGGGTGTGGGTCAAGCCGAGTGGGTTTGGGTCTAGCCGAGTGGGTTTGGGTCTAGCCGAGTGAGTTTGGTTCGAGCCGAGTGGGTTTGGGTCTAGCCGAGTGGGTTTGGGCCTAGCCGAGTGGGTTTGGGTCTACTGGAGTGGGTTTGGGTGTAGCAGAGTGGGTTTGGGTGTAGCTGAGTGGGTTTGGGACCAGCCGAGTGGGTTTGGGTCTAGCTGAGTGGGTTTGGGTCTAGCCGAATGGGTTTGGGTCTACCCGAGTGGGTTTGGGTCTAGCCGATTGGGTTTGCTACTAGCCGAATGGGTTTGCGTCTAGCCGAGTGGGTTTGGGTGCAGACGAGTGGGTTTGGGTCTAGCGGAGTGGGTTTGGGTGTAGCCGAGTGGGTTTGGGTCTAGCCGAGTGGGTTTGGGTCTAGCCGAGTGGGTTTGGGTCTAGCCGAGTGGGTTTGGGTCTAGCCGAGTGGGTTTGGGTCCAGCCGAGTTGGTTTGGGTCTAGCCGAGTGGGTTTGCGTCTAGCCGAGTGGGTTTGTGTCTAGCGGAGGGGGTTTGGGTCTAGCGGAGTGGGATTGGGTCTAGCCGAGTGGGTTTGGGTCTAGCCGGGTGGGTTTGGGACTAGCCGAGTGGGTTTGGGTCTAGCCGAGTGGGTTTGGGTCTAGCTGAATGGGTTTGGGTCTAGCCGAGTGGGTTTGGGTCTACCCGAGTGGGTTTGGGTCTAGCCGATTGGGTTTGCTACTAGCCGAATGGGTTTGGGTCTAGCCGAGTGGGTTTGGGTGCAGACGAGTGGGTTTGGGTCTAGCGGAGTGGGTTTGGGTGTAGCCGAGTGGGTTTGGGTCTAGCCGAGTGGGTTTGGGTCTAGCCGAGTGGGTTTGGGTCTAGCCGAGTGGGTTTGGGTCTAGCCGAGTGGGTTTGGGTCCAGCCGAGTTGGTTTGGGTCTAGCCGAGTGGGTTTGCGTCTAGCCGAGTGGGTTTGTGTCTAGCGGAGGGGGTTTGGGTCTAGCGGAGTGGGATTGGGTCTAGCCGAGTGGGTTTGGGTCTAGCCGGGTGGGTTTGGGACTAGCCGAGTGGGTTTGGGTCTAGCCGAGTGGGTTTGGGTCTAGCTGAATGGGTTTGGGTCTAGCCGAGTGGGTTTGGGTCTAGCCGAGTGTGTTTGGGTCTAGCCGAAAGGGTTTGGGTCTAGCCGAGGGGGTTTGCGTCTAGCCGAGTGGGTTGGGTCTAGCTGAGTGGGTGTGGGTCTAGCCGAGTGGGTTTGGGTATAGCCGAGTGGGTTTGGGTCTAGCCGAGTTTGTTTGGGTCTAGCCGAGTGGGTTTGGGCCTAGCCGAGTGGGTTTGGGTCTAGCGGAGTGGGTTAGGGTCTAGTGGAGTGGGTTTGGGTCTAGCCGAGTGGGTTTGGATCTAGCCGAATGGGTTTGGGTCTACCCGAGTGCGTTTGGGTCTCGCCGAGTGGGTTTGGGTCTAGCCGAATGGGTTTGGGTCTAGCCGAGTGGGTTTGGGTGTAGCCGAGTGGGTTTGGGTCTAGCGGAGTGGGTTTGGGTGTAGCCGAGTGGGTTTGGGTCTAGCCGAGTGGGTTTGGGTCTAGCCGAGAGGGTTTGGGTCTAGCCGAGTGGGTTTGGGTCTAGCCGAGTGGGTTTGGGTCTAGCCGAGTGGGTTTGGGTCTAGCCGAGTGTGTTTGCGTCTAGCCGAGTGGGTTTGGGTCTAGCCGAGTGGGTTTGGGTCTAGCCGAGTGGGTTTGGGTCTAGCTGAGCGGGTTTGGGTCTAGCCGAGTGAGTTAGGGTCTAGCGGAGTGGGTTTGGATGTAGCCGCGTGGGTTTGGGTGTAGCCGAGTGGGTTTGGGTCTAGCCGAGTGGGTTTGGGTCTAGCCGAGTGGGTTTGTGTCTAGCCGAGTGGGTTTGGGTCTAGCGGAGTGGGTTTGGGTGTAGCCGAGTGGGTTTGGGTCTAGCCGAGTGGGTTTGGGTATAGCCGACTGGGTTTGGGTGTAGCCGAGTGGGTTTGGGTCCAGCCGAGTGGGTTTGGGTCTAGCCGAGTGGCTTTGGGTCTAACTGAGTGGGTTTGGGTCTAGCCGAGTTGGTTTCTGTCTAGCCGAGTGGGTTTGGGTCTAGCCGAGTGGGTTTGGGTCTAGCCGAGTGGGTTTGGGTCTAGCCGAGTTAGTTTGGGTGTAGCCGAGTGGGTTTGGGTCTAGCCGAGTGAGTTTGGTTCTAGCCGAGTGGGTTTGGGTCTAGCCGAGTGGGTTTGGGCCTAGCCGAGTGGGTTTGGGTCTACTGGAGTGGGTTTGGGTGTAGCAGAGTGGGTTTGGGTGTAGCTGAGTGGGTTTGGGACCAGCCGAGTGGGTTTGGGTCTAGCCGAGTGGGTTTGGGTCTAGCCGAATGGGTTTGGGTCTACGCGAGTGGGTTTGGGTCTAGCCGATTGGGTTTGCTACTAGCCGAATGGGTTTGGGTCTAGCCGAGTGGGTTTGGGTGCAGACGAGTGGGTTTGGGTCTAGCGGAGTGGGTTTGGGTGTAGCCGAGTGGGTTTGGGTCTAGCCGAGTGGGTTTGGGTCTAGCTGAGTGGGTTTGGGTCTAGCCGAGTGGGTTTGGGTCTAGCCGAGTGGGTTTGGGTCTAGCCGAGTTAGTTTGGGTGTAGCCGAGTGGGTTTGGGTCTAGCCGAGTGAGTTTGGTTCTAGCCGAGTGGGTTTGGGTCTAGCCGAGTGGGTTTGGGCCTAGCCGAGTGGGTTTGGGTCTACTGGAGTGGGTTTGGGTGTAGCAGAGTGGGTTTGGGTGTAGCTGAGTGGGTTTGGGACCAGCCGAGTGGGTTTGGGTCTAGCCGAGTGGGTTTGGGTCTAGCCGAATGGGTTTGGGTCTACCCGAGTGGGTTTGGGTCTAGCCGATTGGGTTTGCTACTAGCCGAATGGGTTTGGGTCTAGCCGAGTGGGTTTGGGTGCAGACGAGTGGGTTTGGGTCTAGCGGAGTGGGTTTGGGTGTAGCCGAGTGGGTTTGGGTCTAGCCGAGTGGGTTTGGGTCTAGCCGAGTGGGTTTGGGTCTAGCCGAGTTAGTTTGGGTGTAGCCGAGTGGGTTTGGGTCTAGCCGAGTGAGTTTGGTTCTAGCCGAGTGGGTTTGGGTCTAGCCGAGTGGGTTTGGGCCTAGCCGAGTGGGTTTGGGTCTACTGGAGTGGGTTTGGGTGTAGCAGAGTGGGTTTGGGTGTAGCTGAGTGGGTTTGGGACCAGCCGAGTGGGTTTGGGTCTAGCCGAGTGGGTTTGGGTCTAGCCGAATGGGTTTGGGTCTACCCGAGTGGGTTTGGGTCTAGCCGATTGGGTTTGCTACTAGCCGAATGGGTTTGGGTCTAGCCGAGTGGGTTTGGGTGCAGACGAGTGGGTTTGGGTCTAGCGGAGTGGGTTTGGGTGTAGCCGAGTGGGTTTGGGTCTAGCCGAGTGGGTTTGGGTCTAGCCGAGTGGGTTTGGGTCTAGCCGAGTGGGTTTGGGTCTAGCCGAGTGGGTTTGGGTCTAGCCGAGTTAGTTTGGGTGCAGCCGAGTGGGTTTGGGTCCAGCCGAGTGAGTTTGGTTCTAGCCGAGTGGGTTTGGGTCTAGCCGAGTGGGTTTGGGCCTAGCCGAGTGGGTTTGGGTCTACTGGAGTGGGTTTGGGTGTAGCAGAGTGGGTTTGGGTGTAGCTGAGTGGGTTTGGGACCAGCCGAGTGGGTTTGGGTCTAGCCGAGTGGGTTTGGGTCTAGCCGAATGGGTTTGGGTCTACCCGAGTGGGTTTGGGTCTAGCCGATTGGGTTTGCTACTAGCCGAATGGGTTTGGGTCTAGCCGAGTGGGTTTGGGTGCAGACGAGTGGGTTTGGGTCTAGCGGAGTGGGTTTGGGTGTAGCCGAGTGGGTTTGGGTCTAGCCGAGTGGGTTTGGGTCTAGCCGAGTGGGTTTGGGTCTAGCCGAGTGGGTTTGGGTCTAGCCGAGTGGGTTTGGGTCCAGCCGAGTTGGTTTGGGTCTAGCCGAGTGGGTTTGCGTCTAGCCGAGTGGGTTTGTGTCTAGCGGAGGGGGTTTGGGTCTAGCGGAGTGGGATTGGGTCTAGCCGAGTGGGTTTGGGTCTAGCCGGGTGGGTTTGGGACTAGCCGAGTGGGTTTGGGTCTAGCCGAGTGGGTTTGGGTCTAGCTGAATGGGTTTGGGTCTAGCCGAGTGGGTTTGGGTCTAGCCGAGTGTGTTTGGGTCTAGCCGAAAGGGTTTGGGTCTAGCCGAGGGGGTTTGCGTCTAGCCGAGTGGGTTGGGTCTAGCTGAGTGGGTGTGGGTCTAGCCGAGTGGGTTTGGGTATAGCCGAGTGGGTTTGGGTCTAGCCGAGTTTGTTTGGGTCTAGCCGAGTGGGTTTGGGCCTAGCCGAGTGGGTTTGGGTCTAGCGGAGTGGGTTAGGGTCTAGTGGAGTGGGTTTGGGTCTAGCCGAGTGGGTTTGGATCTAGCCGAATGGGTTTGGGTCTACCCGAGTGCGTTTGGGTCTTGCCGAGTGGGTTTGGGTCTAGCCGAATGGGTTTGGGTCTAGCCGAGTGGGTTTGGGTGTAGCCGAGTGGGTTTGGGTCTAGCGGAGTGGGTTTGGGTGTAGCCGAGTGGGTTTGGGTCTAGCCGAGTGGGTTTGGGTCTAGCCGAGAGGGTTTGGGTCTAGCCGAGTGGGTTTGGGTCTAGCCGAGTGGGTTTGGGTCTAGCCGAGTGGGTTTGGGTCTAGCCGAGTGTGTTTGCGTCTAGCCGAGTGGGTTTGGGTCTAGCCAAGTGGGTTTGGGTCTAGCCGAGTGGGTTTGGGTCTAGCTGAGTGGGTTTGGGTCTAGCCGAGTGAGTTAGGGTCTAGCGGAGTGGGTTTGGATGTAGCCGCGTGGGTTTGGGTGTAGCCGAGTGGGTTTGGGTCTAGCCGAGTGGGTTTGGGTCTAGCCGAGTGGGTTTGTGTCTAGCCGAGTGGGTTTGGGTCTAGCGGAGTGGGTTTGGGTGTAGCCGAGTGGGTTTGGGTCTAGCCGAGTGGGTTTGGGTATAGCCGACTGGGTTTGGGTGTAGCCGAGTGGGTTTGGGTCCAGCCGAGTGGGTTTGGGTCTAGCCGAGTGGCTTTGGGTCTAACTGAGTGGGTTTGGGTCTAGCCGAGTTGGTTTCTGTCTTGCCGAGTGGGTTTGGGTCTAGCCGAGTGGGTTTGGGTCTAGCCGAGTGGGTTTGGGTCTAGCCGAGTTAGTTTGGGTGTAGCCGAGTGGGTTTGGGTCTAGCCGAGCAGGTTTGGGTCTAGCCGAGTGGGTTTGGGTCTAGCCGAGTGGGTTTGGGTCTAGCCGAGTGGGTTTGGGTCAAGCGGAGTTGGTATGGGTCTAGCCGAGTGTGTTAGGGTCTAGCGGAGTGGGTTTGGATGTAGCCGCGTGGGTTTGGGTGTGGCCGAGTGGGTTTGGGTCTAGCCGAGTGGGTTTGGGTCTAGCCGAGTGGGTTTGTGTCTAGCCGAGTGGGTTTGGGTCTAGCGGAGTGGGTTTGGGTCTAGCCGAGTGGGTTTGGGTCTAGCCGAGTGTGTTTGGGTCTAGCCGAAAGGGTTTGGGTCTAGCCGAGGGGGTTTGCGTCTAGCCGAGTGGGTTGGGTCTAGCTGAGTGGGTGTGGGTCTAGCCGAGTGGGTTTGGGTATAGCCGAGTGGGTTTGGGTCTAGCCGAGTTTGTTTGGGTCTAGCCGAGTGGGTTTGGGCCTAGCCGAGTGGGTTTGGGTCTAGCGGAGTGGGTTAGGGTCTAGTGGAGTGGGTTTGGGTCTAGCCGAGTGGGTTTGGATCTAGCCGAATGGGTTTGGGTCTACCCGAGTGCGTTTGGGTCTTGCCGAGTGGGTTTGGGTCTAGCCGAATGGGTTTGGGTCTAGCCGAGTGGGTTTGGGTGTAGCCGAGTGGGTTTGGGTCTAGCGGAGTGGGTTTGGGTGTAGCCGAGTGGGTTTGGGTCTAGCCGAGTGGGTTTGGGTCTAGCCGAGAGGGTTTGGGTCTAGCCGAGTGGGTTTGGGTCTAGCCGAGTGGGTTTGGGTCTAGCCGAGTGGGTTTGGGTCTAGCCGAGTGTGTTTGCGTCTAGCCGAGTGGGTTTGGGTCTAGCCAAGTGGGTTTGGGTCTAGCCGAGTGGGTTTGGGTCTAGCTGAGTGGGTTTGGGTGTAGCCGAGTGAGTTAGGGTCTAGCGGAGTGGGTTTGGATGTAGCCGCGTGGGTTTGGGTGTAGCCGAGTGGGTTTGGGTCTAGCCGAGTGGGTTTGGGTCTAGCCGAGTGGGTTTGTGTCTAGCCGAGTGGGTTTGGGTCTAGCGGAGTGGGTTTGGGTGTAGCCGAGTGGGTTTGGGTCTAGCCGAGTGGGTTTGGGTATAGCCGACTGGGTTTGGGTGTAGCCGAGTGGGTTTGGGTCCAGCCGAGTGGGTTTGGGTCTAGCCGAGTGGCTTTGGGTCTAACTGAGTGGGTTTGGGTCTAGCCGAGTTGGTTTCTGTCTTGCCGAGTGGGTTTGGGTCTAGCCGAGTGGGTTTGGGTCTAGCCGAGTGGGTTTGGGTCTAGCCGAGTTAGTTTGGGTGTAGCCGAGTGGGTTTGGGTCTAGCCGAGCAGGTTTGGGTCTAGCCGAGTGGGTTTGGGTCTAGCCGAGTGGGTTTGGGTCTAGCCGAGTGGGTTTGGGTCAAGCGGAGTTGGTATGGGTCTAGCCGAGTGTGTTAGGGTCTAGCGGAGTGGGTTTGGATGTAGCCGCGTGGGTTTGGGTGTGGCCGAGTGGGTTTGGGTCTAGCCGAGTGGGTTTGGGTCTAGCCGAGTGGGTTTGTGTCTAGCCGAGTGGGTTTGGGTCTAGCGGAGTGGGTTTGGGTGTAGCCGAGTGGGTTTGGGTCTAGCCGAGTGGGTTTGGGTATAGCCGACTGGGTTTGGGTCTTGCCGAGTGGGTTTGGGTCTAGCAGAGTGGGTTTGGGTGTAGCCGATTGGGTTTGGGTCTAGCGGAGTGGGTTTGGGTGTAGCCGAGTGGGTTTGTGTCTAGCCGTGTGGGTTTGGGTCTAGCCGACTGGGTTTGGCTCTAGCCGAGTGGGTTTGGGTCTAGCCGAGTGGGTTTGGGTCTAGCCGAGTGGGTTTACGTCTAGCCAACTGGGTTTGGGTCTAGCGGAGTGGGTTTGGGTGTAGCCGAGTGGGTTTGGGTCTAGCCGAGTGGGTTTGGGTCTAGCCAAGTGGGTGTGGGTCAAGCCGAGTGGGTTTGGGTCTAGCCGAGTGGGTTTGGGTCTAGCCGAGTGAGTTTGGTTCTAGCCGAGTGGGTTTGGGTCTAGCCGAGTGGGTTTGGGCCTAGCCGAGTGGGTTTGGGTCTACTGGAGTGGGTTTGGGTGTAGCAGAGTGGGTTTGGGTGTAGCTGAGTGGGTTTGGGACCAGCCGAGTGGGTTTGGGTCTAGCCGAGTGGGTTTGGGTCTAGCCGAATGGGTTTGGGTCTACCCGAGTGGGTTTGGGTCTAGCCGATTGGGTTTGCTACTAGCCGAATGGGTTTGGGTCTAGCCGAGTGGGTTTGGGTGCAGACGAGTGGGTTTGGGTCTAGCGGAGTGGGTTTGGGTGTAGCCGAGTGGGTTTGGGTCTAGCCGAGTGGGTTTGGGTCTAGCCGAGTGGGTTTGGGTCTAGCCGAGTGGGTTTGGGTCTAGCCGAGTGGGTTTGGGTCCAGCCGAGTTGGTTTGGGTCTAGCCGAGTGGGTTTGCGTCTAGCCGAGTGGGTTTGTGTCTAGCGGAGGGGGTTTGGGTCTAGCGGAGTGGGATTGTGTCTAGCCGAGTGGGTTTGGGTCTAGCCGGGTGGGTTTGGGACTAGCCGAGTGGGTTTGGGTCTAGCCGAGTGGGTTTGTGTCTAGCTGAATGGGTTTGGGTCTAGCCGAGTGGGTTTGGGTCTAGCCGAGTGTGTTTGGGTCTAGCCGAAAGGGTTTGGGTCTAGCCGAGGGGGTTTGCGTCTAGCCGAGTGGGTTGGGTCTATCTGAGTGGGTGTGGGTCTAGCCGAGTGGGTTTGGGTCTAGCCGAGTGGGTTTGGGTCTAGCCGAGTTTGTTTGGGTCTAGCCGAGTGGGTTTGGGCCTAGCCGAGTGGGTTTGGGTCTAGCGGAGTGGGTTAGGGTCTAGTGGAGTGGGTTTGGGTCTAGCCGAGTGGGTTTGGATCTAGCCGAATGGGTTTGGGTCTACCCGAGTGCGTTTGGGTCTCGCCGAGTGGGTTTGGGTCTAGCCGAATGGGTTTGGGTCTAGCCGAGTGGGTTTGGGTGTAGCCGAGTGGGTTTGGGTCTAGCGGAGTGGGTTTGGGTGTAGCCGAGTGGGTTTGGGTCTAGCCGAGTGGGTTTGGGTCTAGCCGAGAGGGTTTGGGTCTAGCCGAGTGGGTTTGGGTCTAGCCGAGTGGGTTTGGGTCTAGCCGAGTGGGTTTGGGTCTAGCCGAGTGTGTTTGCGTCTAGCCGAGTGGGTTTGGGTCTAGCCGAGTGGGTTTGGGTCTAGCGGAGTGGGTTTGGGTCTAGCCGAGTGGGTTTACGTCTAGCCAACTGGGTTTGGGTCTAGCGGAGTGGGTTTGGGTGTAGCCGAGTGGGTTTGGGTCTAGCCGAGTGGGTTTGGGTCTAGCCGAGTGGGTGTGGGTCAAGCCGAGTGGGTTTGGGTCTAGCCGAGTGGGTTTGGGTCTAGCCGAGTGAGTTTGGTTCTAGCCGAGTGGGTTTGGGTCTAGCCGAGTGGGTTTGGGCCTAGCCGAGAGGGTTTGGGTGTACTGGAGTGGGTTTGGGTGTAGCAGAGTGGGTTTGGGTGTAGCTGAGTGGGTTTGGGACCAGCCGAGTGGGTTTGGGTCTAGCCGAGTGGGTTTGGGTCTAGCCGAATGGGTTTGGGTCTACCCGAGTGGGTTTGGGTCTAGCCGATTGGGTTTGCTACTAGCCGAATGGGTTTGGGTCTAGCCGAGTGGGTTTGGGTGCAGACGAGTGGGTTTGGGTCTAGCGGAGTGGGTTTGGGTGTAGCCGAGTGGGTTTGGGTCTAGCCGAGTGGGTTTGGGTCTAGCCGAGTGGGTTTGGGTCTAGCCGCGTGGGTTTGGGTCTAGCCGAGTGGGTTTGGGTCCAGCCGAGTTGGTTTGGGTCTAGCCGAGTGGGTTTGCGTCTAGCCGAGTGGGTTTGTGTCTAGCGGAGGGGGTTTGGGTCTAGCGGAGTGGGATTGGGTCTAGCCGAGTGGGTTTGGGTCTAGCCGGGTGGGTTTGGGACTAGCCGAGTGGGTTTGGGTCTAGCCGAGTGGGTTTGGGTCTAGCCGAGTGGGTTTGGGTCTAGCTGAATGGGTTTGGGTCTAGCCGAGTGGGTTTGGGTCTAGCCGAGTGTGTTTGGGTCTAGCCGAAAGGGTTTGGGTCTAGCCGAGGGGGTTTGGGTCTAGCCGAGTGGGTTGGGTCTAGCTGAGTGGGTGTGGGTCTAGCCGAGTGGGTTTGGGTCTAGCCGAGAGGGTTTGGGCCTAGCCGAGTGGGTTTGGGTCTAGCGGAGTGGGTTAGGGTCTAGTGGAGTGGGTTTGGGTCTAGCCGGGTGGGTTTGGGTCTAGCCGAATGGGTTTGGGTCTACCCGAGTGCGTTTGGGTCTCGCCGAGTGGGTTTGGGTCTAGCCGAATGGGTTTGGGTCTAGCCGAGTGGGTTTGGGTGTAGCCGAGTGGGTTTGGGTCTAGCGGAGTGGGTTTGGGTGTAGCCGAGTGTGTTTGGGTCTAGCCGAGTGGGTTTGGGTCTAGCCGAGTGGGTTTGGGTCTAGCCGAGTGGGTTTGGGTCTAGCCGAGTGGGTTTGGGTCTAGCCGAGTGGGTTTGGGTCTAGCCGAGTGTGTTTGCGTCTAGCCGAGTGGGTTTGGGTCTAGCCGAGTGGGTTTGGGTCTAGCCGAGTGGGTTTGGGTCTAGCTGAGTGGGTTTGGGTCTAGCCGAGTGTGTTAGGGTCTAGCGGAGTGGGTTTGGATGTAGCCGCGTGGGTTTGGGTGTAGCCGAGTGGGTTTGGGTCTAGCCGAGTGGGTTTGGGTCTAGCCGAGTGGGTTTGTGTCTAGCCGAGTGGGTTTGGGTCTAGCGGAGTGGGTTTGGGTGTAGCCGAGTGGGTTTGGGTCTAGCCGAGTGGGTTTGGGTATAGCCGACTGGGTTTGGGTCTTGCCGAGTGGGTTTGGGTCTAGCAGAGTGGGTTTGGGTGTAGCCGATTGGGTTTGGGTCTAGCGGAGTGGGTTTGGGTGTAGCCGAGTGGGTTTGGGTCTAGCCGTGTGGGTTTGGGTCTAGCCGACTGGGTTTGGCTCTAGCCGAGTGGGTTTGGGTCTAGCCGAGTGGGTTTGGGTCTAGCCGAGTGGGTTTACGTCTAGCCAACTGGGTTTGGGTCTAGCGGAGTGGGTTTGGGTGTAGCCGAGTGGGTTTGGGTCTAGCCGAGTGGGTTTGGGTCTAGCCAAGTGGGTGTGGGTCAAGCCGAGTGGGTTTGGGTCTAGCCGAGTGGGTTTGGGTCTAGCCGAGTGAGTTTGGTTCGAGCCGAGTGGGTTTGGGTCTAGCCGAGTGGGTTTGGGCCTAGCCGAGTGGGTTTGGGTCTACTGGAGTGGGTTTGGGTGTAGCAGAGTGGGTTTGGGTGTAGCTGAGTGGGTTTGGGACCAGCCGAGTGGGTTTGGGTCTAGCTGAGTGGGTTTGGGTCTAGCCGAATGGGTTTGGGTCTACCCGAGTGGGTTTGGGTCTAGCCGATTGGGTTTGCTACTAGCCGAATGGGTTTGCGTCTAGCCGAGTGGGTTTGGGTGCAGACGAGTGGGTTTGGGTCTAGCGGAGTGGGTTTGGGTGTAGCCGAGTGGGTTTGGGTCTAGCCGAGTGGGTTTGGGTCTAGCCGAGTGGGTTTGGGTCTAGCCGAGTGGGTTTGGGTCTAGCCGAGTGGGTTTGGGTCCAGCCGAGTTGGTTTGGGTCTAGCCGAGTGGGTTTGCGTCTAGCCGAGTGGGTTTGTGTCTAGCGGAGGGGGTTTGGGTCTAGCGGAGTGGGATTGGGTCTAGCCGAGTGGGTTTGGGTCTAGCCGGGTGGGTTTGGGACTAGCCGAGTGGGTTTGGGTCTAGCCGAGTGGGTTTGGGTCTAGCTGAATGGGTTTGGGTCTAGCCGAGTGGGTTTGGGTCTACCCGAGTGGGTTTGGGTCTAGCCGATTGGGTTTGCTACTAGCCGAATGGGTTTGGGTCTAGCCGAGTGGGTTTGGGTGCAGACGAGTGGGTTTGGGTCTAGCGGAGTGGGTTTGGGTGTAGCCGAGTGGGTTTGGGTCTAGCCGAGTGGGTTTGGGTCTAGCCGAGTGGGTTTGGGTCTAGCGGAGTGGGTTTGGGTCTAGCCGAGTGGGTTTGGGTCCAGCCGAGTTGGTTTGGGTCTAGCCGAGTGGGTTTGCGTCTAGCCGAGTGGGTTTGTGTCTAGCGGAGGGGGTTTGGGTCTAGCGGAGTGGGATTGGGTCTAGCCGAGTGGGTTTGGGTCTAGCCGGGTGGGTTTGGGACTAGCCGAGTGGGTTTGGGTCTAGCCGAGTGGGTTTGGGTCTAGCTGAATGGGTTTGGGTCTAGCCGAGTGGGTTTGGGTCTAGCCGAGTGTGTTTGGGTCTAGCCGAAAGGGTTTGGGTCTAGCCGAGGGGGTTTGCGTCTAGCCGAGTGGGTTGGGTCTAGCTGAGTGGGTGTGGGTCTAGCCGAGTGGGTTTGGGTATAGCCGAGTGGGTTTGGGTCTAGCCGAGTTTGTTTGGGTCTAGCCGAGTGGGTTTGGGCCTAGCCGAGTGGGTTTGGGTCTAGCGGAGTGGGTTAGGGTCTAGTGGAGTGGGTTTGGGTCTAGCCGAGTGGGTTTGGATCTAGCCGAATGGGTTTGGGTCTACCCGAGTGCGTTTGGGTCTCGCCGAGTGGGTTTGGGTCTAGCCGAATGGGTTTGGGTCTAGCCGAGTGGGTTTGGGTGTAGCCGAGTGGGTTTGGGTCTAGCGGAGTGGGTTTGGGTGTAGCCGAGTGGGTTTGGGTCTAGCCGAGTGGGTTTGGGTCTAGCCGAGAGGGTTTGGGTCTAGCCGAGTGGGTTTGGGTCTAGCCGAGTGGGTTTGGGTCTAGCCGAGTGGGTTTGGGTCTAGCCGAGTGTGTTTGCGTCTAGCCGAGTGGGTTTGGGTCTAGCCGAGTGGGTTTGGGTCTAGCCGAGTGGGTTTGGGTCTAGCTGAGCGGGTTTGGGTCTAGCCGAGTGAGTTAGGGTCTAGCGGAGTGGGTTTGGATGTAGCCGCGTGGGTTTGGGTGTAGCCGAGTGGGTTTGGGTCTAGCCGAGTGGGTTTGGGTCTAGCCGAGTGGGTTTGTGTCTAGCCGAGTGGGTTTGGGTCTAGCGGAGTGGGTTTGGGTGTAGCCGAGTGGGTTTGGGTCTAGCCGAGTGGGTTTGGGTATAGCCGACTGGGTTTGGGTGTAGCCGAGTGGGTTTGGGTCCAGCCGAGTGGGTTTGGGTCTAGCCGAGTGGCTTTGGGTCTAACTGAGTGGGTTTGGGTCTAGCCGAGTTGGTTTCTGTCTAGCCGAGTGGGTTTGGGTCTAGCCGAGTGGGTTTGGGTCTAGCCGAGTGGGTTTGGGTCTAGCCGAGTTAGTTTGGGTGTAGCCGAGTGGGTTTGGGTCTAGCCGAGTGAGTTTGGTTCTAGCCGAGTGGGTTTGGGTCTAGCCGAGTGGGTTTGGGCCTAGCCGAGTGGGTTTGGGTCTACTGGAGTGGGTTTGGGTGTAGCAGAGTGGGTTTGGGTGTAGCTGAGTGGGTTTGGGACCAGCCGAGTGGGTTTGGGTCTAGCCGAGTGGGTTTGGGTCTAGCCGAATGGGTTTGGGTCTACCCGAGTGGGTTTGGGTCTAGCCGATTGGGTTTGCTACTAGCCGAATGGGTTTGGGTCTAGCCGAGTGGGTTTGGGTGCAGACGAGTGGGTTTGGGTCTAGCGGAGTGGGTTTGGGTGTAGCCGAGTGGGTTTGGGTCTAGCCGAGTGGGTTTGGGTCTAGCCGAGTGGGTTTGGGTCTAGCCGAGTGGGTTTGGGTCTAGCCGAGTGGGTTTGGGTCTAGCCGAGTTAGTTTGGGTGTAGCCGAGTGGGTTTGGGTCTAGCCGAGTGAGTTTGGTTCTAGCCGAGTGGGTTTGGGTCTAGCCGAGTGGGTTTGGGCCTAGCCGAGTGGGTTTGGGTCTACTGGAGTGGGTTTGGGTGTAGCAGAGTGGGTTTGGGTGTAGCTGAGTGGGTTTGGGACCAGCCGAGTGGGTTTGGGTCTAGCCGAGTGGGTTTGGGTCTAGCCGAATGGGTTTGGGTCTACCCGAGTGGGTTTGGGTCTAGCCGATTGGGTTTGCTACTAGCCGAATGGGTTTGGGTCTAGCCGAGTGGGTTTGGGTGCAGACGAGTGGGTTTGGGTCTAGCGGAGTGGGTTTGGGTGTAGCCGAGTGGGTTTGGGTCTAGCCGAGTGGGTTTGGGTCTAGCCGAGTGGGTTTGGGTCTAGCCGAGTTAGTTTGGGTGTAGCCGAGTGGGTTTGGGTCTAGCCGAGTGAGTTTGGTTCTAGCCGAGTGGGTTTGGGTCTAGCCGAGTGGGTTTGGGCCTAGCCGAGTGGGTTTGGGTCTACTGGAGTGGGTTTGGGTGTAGCAGAGTGGGTTTGGGTGTAGCTGAGTGGGTTTGGGACCAGCCGAGTGGGTTTGGGTCTAGCCGAGTGGGTTTGGGTCTAGCCGAATGGGTTTGGGTCTACCCGAGTGGGTTTGGGTCTAGCCGATTGGGTTTGCTACTAGCCGAATGGGTTTGGGTCTAGCCGAGTGGGTTTGGGTGCAGACGAGTGGGTTTGGGTCTAGCGGAGTGGGTTTGGGTGTAGCCGAGTGGGTTTGGGTCTAGCCGAGTGGGTTTGGGTCTAGCCGAGTGGGTTTGGGTCTAGCCGAGTGGGTTTGGGTCTAGCCGAGTGGGTTTGGGTCTAGCCGAGTTAGTTTGGGTGCAGCCGAGTGGGTTTGGGTCCAGCCGAGTGAGTTTGGTTCTAGCCGAGTGGGTTTGGGTCTAGCCGAGTGGGTTTGGGCCTAGCCGAGTGGGTTTGGGTCTACTGGAGTGGGTTTGGGTGTAGCAGAGTGGGTTTGGGTGTAGCTGAGTGGGTTTGGGACCAGCCGAGTGGGTTTGGGTCTAGCCGAGTGGGTTTGGGTCTAGCCGAATGGGTTTGGGTCTACCCGAGTGGGTTTGGGTCTAGCCGATTGGGTTTGCTACTAGCCGAATGGGTTTGGGTCTAGCCGAGTGGGTTTGGGTGCAGACGAGTGGGTTTGGGTCTAGCGGAGTGGGTTTGGGTGTAGCCGAGTGGGTTTGGGTCTAGCCGAGTGGGTTTGGGTCTAGCCGAGTGGGTTTGGGTCTAGCCGAGTGGGTTTGGGTCTAGCCGAGTGGGTTTGGGTCCAGCCGAGTTGGTTTGGGTCTAGCCGAGTGGGTTTGCGTCTAGCCGAGTGGGTTTGTGTCTAGCGGAGGGGGTTTGGGTCTAGCGGAGTGGGATTGGGTCTAGCCGAGTGGGTTTGGGTCTAGCCGGGTGGGTTTGGGACTAGCCGAGTGGGTTTGGGTCTAGCCGAGTGGGTTTGGGTCTAGCTGAATGGGTTTGGGTCTAGCCGAGTGGGTTTGGGTCTAGCCGAGTGTGTTTGGGTCTAGCCGAAAGGGTTTGGGTCTAGCCGAGGGGGTTTGCGTCTAGCCGAGTGGGTTGGGTCTAGCTGAGTGGGTGTGGGTCTAGCCGAGTGGGTTTGGGTATAGCCGAGTGGGTTTGGGTCTAGCCGAGTTTGTTTGGGTCTAGCCGAGTGGGTTTGGGCCTAGCCGAGTGGGTTTGGGTCTAGCGGAGTGGGTTAGGGTCTAGTGGAGTGGGTTTGGGTCTAGCCGAGTGGGTTTGGATCTAGCCGAATGGGTTTGGGTCTACCCGAGTGCGTTTGGGTCTCGCCGAGTGGGTTTGGGTCTAGCCGAATGGGTTTGGGTCTAGCCGAGTGGGTTTGGGTGTAGCCGAGTGGGTTTGGGTCTAGCGGAGTGGGTTTGGGTGTAGCCGAGTGGGTTTGGGTCTAGCCGAGTGGGTTTGGGTCTAGCCGAGAGGGTTTGGGTCTAGCCGAGTGGGTTTGGGTCTAGCCGAGTGGGTTTGGGTCTAGCCGAGTGGGTTTGGGTCTAGCCGAGTGTGTTTGCGTCTAGCCGAGTGGGTTTGGGTCTAGCCAAGTGGGTTTGGGTCTAGCCGAGTGGGTTTGGGTCTAGCTGAGCGGGTTTGGGTCTAGCCGAGTGAGTTAGGGTCTAGCGGAGTGGGTTTGGATGTAGCCGCGTGGGTTTGGGTGTAGCCGAGTGGGTTTGGGTCTAGCCGAGTGGGTTTGGGTCTAGCCGAGTGGGTTTGTGTCTAGCCGAGTGGGTTTGGGTCTAGCGGAGTGGGTTTGGGTGTAGCCGAGTGGGTTTGGGTCTAGCCGAGTGGGTTTGGGTATAGCCGACTGGGTTTGGGTGTAGCCGAGTGGGTTTGGGTCCAGCCGAGTGGGTTTGGGTCTAGCCGAGTGGCTTTGGGTCTAACTGAGTGGGTTTGGGTCTAGCCGAGTTGGTTTCTGTCTAGCCGAGTGGGTTTGGGTCTAGCCGAGTGGGTTTGGGTCTAGCCGAGTGGGTTTGGGTCTAGCCGAGTTAGTTTGGGTGTAGCCGAGTGGGTTTGGGTCTAGCCGAGCAGGTTTGGGTCTAGCCGAGTGGGTTTGGGTCTAGCCGATTGGGTTTGGGTCTAGCCGAGTGGGTTTGGGTCAAGCGGAGTTGGTATGGGTCTAGCCGAGTGTGTTAGGGTCTAGCGGAGTGGGTTTGGATGTAGCCGCGTGGGTTTGGGTGTAGCCGAGTGGGTTTGGGTCTAGCCGAGTGGGTTTGGGTATAGCCGACTGGGTTTGGGTCTTGCCGAGTGGGTTTGGGTCTAGCAGAGTGGGTTTGGGTGTAGCCGATTGGGTTTGGGTCTAGCGGAGTGGGTTTGGGTGTAGCCGAGTGGGTTTGGGTCTAGCCGTGTGGGTTTGGGTCTAGCCGACTGGGTTTGGCTCTAGCCGAGTGGGTTTGGGTCTAGCCGAGTGGGTTTGGGTCTAGCCGAGTGGGTTTACGTCTAGCCAACTGGGTTTGGGTCTAGCGGAGTGGGTTTGGGTGTAGCCGAGTGGGTTTGGGTCTAGCCGAGTGGGTTTGGGTCTAGCCAAGTGGGTGTGGGTCAAGCCGAGTGGGTTTGGGTCTAGCCGAGTGGGTTTGGGTCTAGCCGAGTGAGTTTGGTTCTAGCCGAGTGGGTTTGGGTCTAGCCGAGTGGGTTTGGGCCTAGCCGAGTGGGTTTGGGTCTACTGGAGTGGGTTTGGGTGTAGCAGAGTGGGTTTGGGTGTAGCTGAGTGGGTTTGGGACCAGCCGAGTGGGTTTGGGTCTAGCCGAGTGGGTTTGGGTCTAGCCGAATGGGTTTGGGTCTACCCGAGTGGGTTTGGGTCTAGCCGATTGGGTTTGCTACTAGCCGAATGGGTTTGGGTCTAGCCAAGTGGGTTTGGGTGCAGACGAGTGGGTTTGGGTCTAGCGGAGTGGGTTTGGGTGTAGCCGAGTGGGTTTGGGTCTAGCCGAGTGGGTTTGGGTCTAGCCGAGTGGGTTTGGGTCTAGCCGAGTGGGTTTGGGTCTAGCCGAGTGGGTTTGGGTCCAGCCGAGTTGGTTTGGGTCTAGCCGAGTGGGTTTGCGTCTAGCCGAGTGGGTTTGTGTCTAGCGGAGGGGGTTTGGGTCTAGCGGAGTGGGATTGTGTCTAGCCGAGTGGGTTTGGGTCTAGCCGGGTGGGTTTGGGACTAGCCGAGTGGGTTTGGGTCTAGCCGAGTGGGTTTGTGTCTAGCTGAATGGGTTTGGGTCTAGCCGAGTGGGTTTGGGTCTAGCCGAGTGTGTTTGGGTCTAGCCGAAAGGGTTTGGGTCTAGCCGAGGGGGTTTGCGTCTAGCCGAGTGGGTTGGGTCTAGCTGAGTGGGTGTGGGTCTAGCCGAGTGGGTTTGGGTCTAGCCGAGTGGGTTTGGGTCTAGCCGAGTTTGTTTGGGTCTAGCCGAGTGGGTTTGGGCCTAGCCGAGTGGGTTTGGGTCTAGCGGAGTGGGTTAGGGTCTAGTGGAGTGGGTTTGGGTCTAGCCGAGTGGGTTTGGATCTAGCCGAATGGGTTTGGGTCTACCCGAGTGCGTTTGGGTCTCGCCGAGTGGGTTTGGGTCTAGCCGAATGGGTTTGGGTCTAGCCGAGTGGGTTTGGGTGTAGCCGAGTGGGTTTGGGTCTAGCGGAGTGGGTTTGGGTGTAGCCGAGTGGGTTTGGGTCTAGCCGAGTGGGTTTGGGTCTAGCCGAGAGGGTTTGGGTCTAGCCGAGTGGGTTTGGGTCTAGCCGAGTGGGTTTGGGTCTAGCCGAGTGGGTTTGGGTCTAGCCGAGTGTGTTTGCGTCTAGCCGAGTGGGTTTGGGTCTAGCCGAGTGGGTTTGGGTCTAGCCGAGTGGGTTTGGGTCTAGCTGAGTGGGTTTGGGTCTAGCCGAGTGAGTTAGGGTCTAGCGGAGTGGGTTTGGATGTAGCCGCGTGGGTTTGGGTGTAGCCGAGTGGGTTTGGGTCTAGCCGAGTGGGTTTGGGTCTAGCCGAGTGGGTTTGTGTCTAGCCGAGTGGGTTTGGGTCTAGCGGAGTGGGTTTGGGTGTAGCCGAGTGGGTTTGGGTCTAGCCGAGTGGGTTTGGGTATAGCCGACTGGGTTTGGGTGTAGCCGAGTGGGTTTGGGTCCAGCCGAGTGGGTTTGGGTCTAGCCGAGTGGCTTTGGGTCTATCTGAGTGGGTTTGGGTCTAGCCGAGTTGGTTTCTGTCTAGCCGAGTGGGTTTGGGTCTAGCCGAGTGGGTTTGGGTCTAGCCGAGTGGGTTTGGGTCTAGCCGAGTTAGTTTGGGTGTAGCCGAGTGGGTTTGGGTCTAGCCGAGTGGGTTTGGGTCTAGCCGAGTGGGTTTGGGTCTAGCCGAGTGGGTTTGGGTCTAGCCGAGTGGGTTTGGGTCAAGCGGAGTTGGTATGGGTCTAGCCGAGTGGGTTTGGGTCTAGCCGATTGGGTTTGGGTCAATCCATGTGGGTTTGGGTCTAGCCGAGTCGGTTAGGGTCTAGCGGAGTGGGATTGGGTGTAACCGCGTGTGTTTGGGTGTAGCCGAGTGGGTTTGGGTCTAGCCGAGTGGGTTTGGGTCTAGCCGAGTGGGTTTGGGTCTAGCCGAGTGGGTTTGGGTCTAGCGGAGTGGGTTTGCGTGTAGCCGAGTGGGTTTGGGTCTAGCCGAGTGGGTTTGGGTCTAGCCGAGTGGGTTTGGGTCTAGCCGAGTGGGTTTGGGTGTAGCCGAGTGGGTTTGGGTCTAGCCGAGTGGGTTTGGGTGTAGCCGAGTGGGTTTGGGTCTAGCCGAGTGGGTTTGGGTCTAGCCGAGTGGGTTTGGGTCTAGCGGAGTGGGTTTGGGTCTAGCCGAGTGGGTTTGGGTCTAGCCGAGTGGGTTTGGGTATAGCCGACTGGGTTTGGGTGTGGCCGAGTGGGTTTCGGTCTAGCCGAGTGGGTTTGGGTCTAGCCGAGTGGCTTTGGGTCTAGCCGAGTGGGTTTGGGTCTAGCCGAGTTGGTTTCGGTCTAGCCGAGTGGGTTTGGGTCTAGCCGAGTGGGTTTGGGTCCAGGCGAGTGGGTTTGGGTCTAGCCAATTGGGTTTGGGTCTAGCCGACTTTGTTTGGGTCTCGCCGAGTGGGTTTGGGTCAAGCGGAGTTGGTATGGGTCTAGCGGAGTGGGTTTGGGTCTAGCGGAGTGGGTTTGGGTCTAGCCAAGTGGGTTTTGGTCTAGCCGAGTGGGTTTGGGTCTATCCGAGTGGGTTTGCGTCTAGCCGACTGGGTTTGGGTCTAGCTGAGTGGGTTTGGCTCTATCCATGTGGGTTTGGGTCTAGCCGAGTGGGTTAGGGTCTAGCGGAGTGGGATTGGGTGTAACCGCGTGGGTTTGGGTCTAGCCGAGTGGGTTTGGGTCTAGCCGAGTGGGTTTGGGTCTAGCCGAGTGGGTTTGTGTCTAGCCGAGTTTGTTTGGGTCTCGCCGAGTGGGTTTGGGTCAAGCGGAGTTGGTATGGGTCTAGCCAAGTGGGTTTGGGTCTAGCGGAGTGGGTTTGCGTCTAGCCGAGTGGGTTTGGGTCTAGCCGAGTGGGTTTGGGTCTAGCGGAGTGGGTTTGGTTGTAGCCGAGTGGGTTTGGGTCTAGCGGAGTGGGTTTGGGTGTAGCCGAGTGGGTTTGGGTCTAGCCGAGTGGGTTTGGGTATAGCCGACTGGGTTTGAGTGTAGCCGAGTGGGTTTGGGTCTAGCCGAGTGGGTTTGGGTCTAGCCGAGTGGCTTTGGGTCTAGCTGAGTGGGTTTGGGTCTAGCTGAGTTGGTTTCGGTCTAGCCGAGTGGGTTTGGGTTTAGCCGAGTGGGTTTGGGTCTAGCCGAGTGGGTTTGGGTCTAGCCGAGTGGGTTTGGGTCTAGCCGAGTTTGTTTGGGTCTCGCCGAGTGGGTTTGGGTCAAGCGGAGTTGGTATGGGTCTAGCGGAGTGGGTTTGGGTCTAGCGGAGTGGGTTTGGGTCTAGCCAAGTGGGTTTTGGTCTAGCCGAGTGGGTTTGGGTCTATCCGAGTGGGTTTGCGTCTAGCCGACTGGGTTTGGGTCTAGCTGAATGGGTTTGGGTCTATCCATGTGAGTTTGGGTCTAGCCGAGTGGGTTAGGGTCTAGCGGAGTGGGTTTGGGTGTAGCCGCGTGGGTTTGGGTCTAACCGAGTGGGTTTGGGTCTAGCGGAGTGGGTTTGGGTTTAGCCGAGTGGGTTTGGGTCTAGCCGAGTGGGTTTGGGTCTAGCCGACTGGGTTTGGGTCTAGCCGAGTGGGTTTGGGTCTAGCCGAGTGGGTTTGGGTCTAGCCGAGTGGGTTTGGGTCTAGCCGAGTGGGTTTGGGTCTAGCGGAGTGGGTTTGGTTGTAGCCGAGTAGGTTTGGGTCTAGCGGAGTGGGTTTGGGTGTAGCCGAGTGGGTTTGGGTCTAGCCGAGTGGGTTTGGGTCTAGCCGACTGGGTTTGGGTCTGGACGAGTGAGTTTGGGTCTAGCCGAGTGGGTTTGGGTCTAGTCGAGTGGGTTTGGGTCTAGCCGAGTGGGTTTGGGTCTAGCCTAGTGGGTTTGGGTCTAGCCAAGTGGGTTTCGGTCCAGCGGAGTGGGTTTGGGTCTAGCGCAGTGGGTTTGGGTCTAGCGGAGTGGGTTTGGGTCTAGCTGATGGGTTTGGGTCTAACCGAGTGGGTTTGTGTCTAGCGGAGTGGGTTTGGGTCTAGTGGAGTGGGATTGGGTCTAGCCGAGTGGGTTTGGGTCTAGCCGAGTGGGTTTGGGACTAGCCAAGTGGGTTTGCGTCTAGCCGAGTGGGTTTGGGTCTAGCCGAGTGGGTTTGGGTCTAGCCGAGTTGGTTTCGGTCTAGCCGATTGGGTTTGGGTCTATCCATGTGGGTTTGGGTCTAGCCGAGTGGGTTAGGGTCTAGCGGAGTGGGTTTGGGTGTAGCCGCGTGGGTTTGGGTGTAGCCGAGTGGGTTTGGGTCTAGCCGAGTGGGTTTGGGTCTAGCCGAGTGGGTTTGGGTCTGGCCCAGTGGGTTTGGGTCTAGCGGAGTGGGTTTGGGTGTAGCCGAGTGGGTTTGGGTCTAGCCGAGTGGGTTTGGGTCTAGCCGACTGGGTTTGGGTCTAGACGAGTGGGTTTGGGTCTAGCCGAGTGGGTTTGGGTCTAGCCGAGTGGGTTTGGGTCTAGCCGAGTGGGTTTGGGTCTAGCCGAGTGGGTTTGGGTCTGGACGAGTGAGTTTGGGTCTAGCCGAGTGGGTTTGGGTCTAGTCGAGTGGGTTTGGGTCTAGCCGAGTGGGTTTGGGTCTAGCCTAGTGGGTTTGGGTCTAGCCAAGTGGGTTTCGGTCCAGCGGAGTGGGTTTGGGTCTAGCGCAGTGGGTTTGGGTCTAGCGGAGTGGGTTTGGGTCTAGCTGATGGGTTTGGGTCTAACCGAGTGGGTTTGTGTCTAGCGGAGTGGGTTTGGGTCTAGTGGAGTGGGATTGGGTCTAGCCGAGTGGGTTTGGGTCTAGCCGAGTGGGTTTGGGTCTAGCCGAGTGGGTTTGGGTCTAGCCGAGTTGGTTTCGGTCTAGCCGATTGGGTTTGGGTCTATCCATGTGGGTTTGGGTCTAGCCGAGTGGGTTAGGGTCTAGCGGAGTGGGTTTGGGTGTAGCCGCGTGGGTTTGGGTGTAGCCGAGTGGGTTTGGGTCTAGCCGAGTGGGTTTGGGTCTAGCCGAGTGGGTTTGGGTCTGGCCCAGTGGGTTTGGGTCTAGCGGAGTGGGTTTGGGTGTAGCCGAGTGGGTTTGGGTCTAGCCAAGTGGGTTTGGGTCTAGCCGACTGGGTTTGGGTCTAGACGAGTGGGTTTGGGTCTAGCCGAGTGGGTTTGGGTCTAGCCGAGTGGGTTTGGGTCTAGCCGAGTGGGTTTGGGTCTAGCCGAGTGGGTTTGGGTGTAGCCGAGTCGGTTTGGGCCTAGCCGAGTGGGTTTGCGTCTGGCGGAGTGGGTTTGGGTGTAGCCGAGTGGGTTTGGGTCTAGCCGAGTGGGTTTGGGTCTAGCCGAGTGGCTTTGGGTATAGCTGAGTGGGTTTGGGTCTAGCCGAGTTGGTTTCGGTCTAGCCGAGTGGGTTTGGGTCTAGCCGAGTGGGTTTGGGTCTAGCCGAGTGGGTTTGGGTCTAGCCGAGTGGGTTTGGGTCTAGCCGAGTTTGTTTGGGTCTCGCCGAGTGGGTTTGGGTCAAGCGGAGTTGGTATGGGTCTAGCGGAGTGGGTTTGGGTCTAGCGGAGTGGGTTTGGGTCTAGCCAAGTGGGTTTTGGTCTAGCCGAGTGGGTTTGGGTCTATCCGAGTGGGTTTGCGTCTAGCCGACTGGGTTTGGGTCTATCCATGTGAGTTTGGGTCTAGCCGAGTGGGTTAGGGTCTAGCGGAGTGGGTTTGGGTGTAGCCACGTGGGTTTGGGTGTAGCCGAGTGGGTTTGGGTCTAGCCGAGTGGGTTTGGGTCTAGCCGAGTGGGTTTGGGTCTAACCGAGTGGGTTTGGGTCTAGCGGAGTGGGTTTGGGTTTAGCCGAGTGGGTTTGGGTCTAGCCGAGTGGGTTTGGGTCTAGCCGAGTGGGTTTGGGTCTAGCGGAGTGGGTTTGGTTGTAGCCGAGTGGGTTTGGGTCTAGCGGAGTGGGCTTGGGTGTAGCCGAGTGGGTTTGGGTCTAGCCGAGTGGGTTTGGGTCTAGCCGACTGGGTTTGGGTCTGGACGAGTGAGTTTGGGTCTAGCCGAGTGGGTTTGGGTCTAGTCGAGTGGGTTTGGGTCTAGCCGAGTGGGTTTGTGTCTAGCGGAGTGGGTTTGGGTCTAGTGGAGTGGGATTGGGTCTAGCGGAGTGGGTTTGGGTCTAGCTGATGGGTTTGGGTCTAACCGAGTGGGTTTGTGTCTAGCGGAGTGGGTTTGGGTCTAGTGGAGTGGGATTGGGTCTAGCCGAGTGGGTTTGGGTCTAGCCGAGTGGGTTTGGGACTAGCCAAGTGGGTTTGCGTCTAGCCGAGTGGGTTTGGTTCTAGCCGAGTGGGTTTGGGTCTAGCCGAGTTGGTTTCGGTCTAGCCGATTGGGTTTGGGTCTATCCATGTGGGTTTGGGTCTAGCCGAGTGGGTTAGGGTCTAGCGGAGTGGGTTTGGGTGTAGCCGCGTGGGTTTGGGTGTAGCCGAGTGGGTTTGGGTCTAGCCGAGTGGGTTTGGGTCTAGCCGAGTGGGTTTGGGTCTGGCCCAGTGGGTTTGGGTCTAGCGGAGTGGGTTTGGGTGTAGCCGAGTGGGTTTGGGTCTAGCCGAGTGGGTTTGGGTCTAGCCGACTGGGTTTGGGTCTAGACGAGTGGGTTTGGGTCTAGCCGAGTGGGTTTGGGTCTAGCCGAGTGGGTTTGGGTCTAGCCGAGTGGGTTTGGGTCTAGCGGAGTGGGTTTGGTTGTAGCCGAGTGGGTTTGGGTCTAGCGGAGTGGGTTTGGGTGTAGCCGAGTGGGTGTGGGTCTAGCCGAGTGGGTTTGGGTCTAGCCGACTGGGTTTGGGTCTAGCCGAGTGGGTTTGGGTCTAGCCGAGTGGGTTTGGGTCTAGCCGAGTGGGTTTACGTCTAGCCGAGTGGGTTTGGGTCTAGCGGAGTGGGTTTGGGTGTAGCCGAGTGGGTTTGGGTGTAGCCGAGTGGGTTTGGGTCTGGACGAGTGGGTTTGGTTCTAGCCGAGTGGGTTTGGGTCCAGCCGAGTGGGTTTGGGTCTAGCCGAGTGGGTTTGGGTCTAGCCTAGTGGGTTTGGGTCTAGCCAAGTGGGTTTGGGTCCAGCGGAGTGGGTTTGGGTCTAGCGCAGTGGGTTTGGGTCGAGCGGAGTGGGTTTGGTTCTAGCCGAGTGGGTTTGGGTCTAACCGAGTGGGTTTGTGTCTAGCGGAGTGGGTTTGGGTCTAGCGGAGTGGGATTGGGTCTAGCCGAGTGGGTTTGGGTCTAGCCGAGTGGGTTTGGGACTAGCCGAGTGGGTTTGGGTCTAGCCGAGTGGGTTTGGGTCTAGCCGAGTGGGTTTACGTCTAGCCGAGTGGGTTTGGGTCTAGCGGAGTGGGTTTGGGTGCAGCCGAGTGGGTTTGGGTGTAGCCGTGTGGGTTTGGGTCTGGACGAGTGGGTTTGGCTCTAGCCGAGTGGGTTTGGGTCCAGCCGAGTGGGTTTGGGTCTAGCCGAGTGGGTTTGGGTCTAGCCTAGTGGGTTTGGGTCCAGCCAAGTGGGTTTGGGTCCAGCGGAGTGGGTTTGCGTCTAGCGCAGTGGGTTTGGGTCTAGCGGAGTGGGTTTGGTTCTAGCCGAGTGGGTTTGGGTCTAACCGAGTGGGTTTGTGTCTAGCGGAGTGGGTTTGGGTCTAGCGGAGTGGGATTGGGTCTAGCCGAGTGGGTTTGGGTCTAGCCGAGTGGGTTTGGGACTAGCCGAGTGGGTTTGGGTCTAGCCGAGTGGGTTTGGGTCTAGCCGAGTGGGTTTACGTCTAGCCGAGTGGGTTTGGGTCTAGCGGAGTGGGTTTGGGTGTAGCCGAGTGGGTTTGGGTGTAGCCGAGTGGGTTTGGGTCTGGACGAGTGGGTTTGGTTCTAGCCGAGTGGGTTTGGGTCCAGCCGAGTGGGTTTGGGTCTAGCCGAGTGGGTTTGGGTCTAGCCTAGTGGGTTTGGGTCTAGCCAAGTCGGTTTGGGTCCAGCGGTATGGGTTTGGGTCTAGTGCAGTGGGTTTGGGTCTAGCGGAGTGGGTTTGGTTCTAGCCGAGTGGGTTTGGGTCTAACCGAGTGGGTTTGTGTCTAGCGGAGTGGGTTTGGGTCTAGCGGAGTGGGATTGGGTCTAGCCGAGTGGGTTTGGGTCTAGCCGAGTGGGTTTGGGACTAGCCGAGTGGGTTTGGGTCTAGCCGAGTGGGTTTGGGTCTAGCTGAATGTGTTTGGGTCTAGCCGAGTGGGTATGGGTCTAGCCGAGTGGGTTTGGGTCTAGCCGAAAGGGTTTGGGTCTAGCCGAGTGGGTTTGGGTCCAGCCGAGTGGGTTTGGGTCTAGCCGAGTGGGTGTGGGTTAAGCCGAGTGGGTTTGGGTCCAGCCGAGTGGGTTTGGGTCTAGCCGAGTGGGTTTACGTCTAGCCGAGTGGGTTTGGGTCTAGCGGAGCGGGTTTGGGTGTAGCCGAGTGGGTTTGGGTGTAGCCGAGTGGGTTTGGGTCTGGACGAGTGGGTTTGGTTCTAGCCGAGTGGGTTTGGGTCCAGCCGAGTGGGTTTGGGTCTAGCCGAGTGGGTTTGGGTCTAGCCTAGTGGGTTTGGGTCTAGCCAAGTGGGTTTGGGTCCAGCGGAGTGGGTTTGCGTCTAGCGCAGTGGGTTTGGGTCTAGCGGAGTGGGTTTGGTTCTAGCCGAGTGGGTTTGGGTCTAACCGAGTGGGTTTGTGTCTAGCGGAGTGGGTTTGGGTCTAGCGGGGTGGGATTGGGTCTAGCCGAGTGGGTTTGGGTCTAGCCGAGTGGGTTTGGGACTAGCCGAGTGGGTTTGGGTCTAGCCGAGTGGGTTTGGGTCTAGCCGAGTGGGTTTACGTCTAGCCAAGTGGGTTTGGGTCTAGCGGAGTGGGTTTGGGTGTAGCCGAGTGGGTTTGGGTGTAGCCGAGTGGGTTTGGGTCTGGACGAGTGGGTTTGGTTCTAGCCGAGTGGGTTTGGGTCCAGCCGAGTGGGTTTGGGTCTAGCCGAGTGGGTTTGGGTCTAGCCTAGTGGGTTTGGGTCTAGCCAAGTGGGTTTGGGTCCAGCGGAGTGGGTTTGGGTCTAGCGCAGTGGGCTTGGGTCTAGCGGAGTGGGTTTGGTTCTAGCCGAGTGGGTTTGGGTCTAACCGAGTGGGTTTGTGTCTAGCGGAGTGGGTTTGGGTCTAGCGGAGTGGGATTGGGTCTAGCCGAGTGGGTTTGGGTCTAGCCGAGTGGGTTTGGGACTAGCCGAGTGGGTTTGGGTCTAGCCGAGTGGGTTTGGGTCTAGCTGAATGTGTTTGGGTCTAGCCGAGTGGGTATGGGTCTAGCCGAGTGGGTTTGGGTCTAGCCGAAAGGGTTTGGGTCTAGCCGAGTGGGTTTGGGTCTAGCCGAGTGGGTTTGGGTCTAGCCGAGTGGGTGTGGGTTAAGCCGAGTGGGTTTGGGTCTAGCCGAGTGGGTTTGGGTCTAGCCGAGTGGGTTTGGGTCTAGTGAGTGGGTTTGGGTCTAGCCGAGTGGGTTTGGGCCTAGCCGATTGGGTTTGGGTCTACCCGAGTGGGTTTGGGTCTGGCCAAGTGGGTTTGCTTCTAGCCGAATGGGTTTGGGTCTAGCCGAGTGGGTTTGGGTGCAGCCGAGTGGGTTTGGGTCTAGCCAAGTGGGTTTGGGTGTAGCCGAGTGGGTTTGGGTCTAGCCGAGTGGGTTTGGGTCTAGCCGAGTTGGTTTGGGTCTAGCCGAGTGGGTTTGCGTCTAGCCGATTGGGTTTTGGTCTAGCGGAGTGGGTTTGGGTCTAGCCGAGTGGGTTTGGGTCTAGCCGAGTGGGTTTGGGTCTAGCCGAGTGGGTTTGGGTCTAGCCGAGTGGGTTTGGGTGTAGCCGAGTGGGTTTGGGTCTAGCTGAGTGGGATTGGGTCTAGCGGAGTGGGTTTGGTTGTAGCCGAGTGGGTTTGTGTCTAGCGGAGTGGGTTTGGGTGTAGCCGAGTGGGTTTGGGTCTAGCCGAGTGGGTTTAGCCGAGTGGGTTTGGGTCTAGCCGAGAGGGATTGGGTCTAGCGGAGTGGGTTTGGTTGTAGCCGAGTGGGTTTGGGTCTAGCGGAGTGGGTTTGGGTGTAGCCGAGTGGGTTTGGGTCTAGCGGAGTGGGTTTGGGTGTAGCTGAGTGGGTTTGGGTGTAGCCGAGTGGGTTTGGGTCTGGACGAGTGGGTTTGGGTCTAGCCGAGTGGGTTTGGGTCTAGCCGAGTGGGTTTGGGTCTAGCTGAGTGGGTTTGGGTGTAGCCGAGTGGGTTTGGGACTAGCCGAGTGGGTTTGGGTCTAGCCGAGTGAGTTTGGGTCTAGCTGAATGTGTTTGGGTCTAGCCGAGTGGGTTTGGGTCTAGCCGAGTGGGTTTGGGTCTAGCCGAAAGGGTTTGGAACTAGCCGAGTGGGTTTGGGTCAAGCGGAATTGGTATGGGTCTAGCGGAGTGGGTTTGGGTCTGGACGAGTGGGTTTGGGTCTAGCCGAGTGGGTTTGGGTCTAGCCGAGTGGGTTTGGGTCTAGCCTAGTGGGTTTGGGTCTAGCCAAGTGGGTTTGGGTCCAGTGGAGTGGGTTTGGGTCCAGCAGAGTGGGTTTGGGTCTAGCCGAGTGGGTTTGGGTCCAGCCGATTGGGTTTGGGTCTAGCCGAGTGGGTTTGGGTCTGGCGTAGTGGGTTTGGGTCTATTGGAGTGGGTTTGGGTCTAGCCGAGTGGGTTTGGGTCTAGCCGAGTGGGTTTGGGTGTAGCCGAGTGGGTTTGTGACTAGGCGAGTGGGTTTGGGTCTAGCCGATTGTGTTTGGGTCTAGCCGAGTGGGTTTGGGTCTAGCCGAGTGGGTTTGGGTCCAGCCGAGTGGGTTTGGGTCTAGCGGAGTGGGTTTGAGTCTACCCGGGTGCGTTTGGGTCTAGCCGATTGTGTTTGGGTCTAGCGGTGTGGGTTTGGGTCTAGCCGAGTGGGTTTGTGTCTAGCCGAATGGGTTTGGGTCTAGCCGCAAGGGTTTGGGTGTAGCCGAGTGGATTTGGGTCTAGCGGAGTGGGTTTGGGTGTAGCCGAGTGGGTTTGGGTCTAGCCGAGTGGGTTTGGGTCTAGCTGAGTGGGTTTGGGTCGAGCCGAGTGGGTTTGGGTCCAGCCGAGTGGGTTTGGGTCTAGCCGAGTGGGTTTGCGTCTAGCCGAGTGGGTTTGGGTCTAGCGGAGTGGGTTTGGGTCTAGCGGAGTGGGTATGCGTCTAGCCGAGTGGGTTTGGGTCTAGCCGAGTGGGTTTGTGTCTTGCCGAGTGGGTTTGGGTCTAGCCGAGTGGGTTTGGGTCCAGCCAAGTGGGTTTGGGTCTAGCCCAGTGGATTTGGCTCTAGCCGAGTGGGTTTGAGTCTAGCCAAGTGGGTTTGGGTCTAGCCGAGTGGGTTTTGGTCTAGCCGAGTGGGTTTGTGTCTAGCCGAGTGGGTTTGGGTCTAGCCCAGTGGGTTTGGGTCTAGCCGAGTGGGTTTGGGTCAAGCGGAATTGGTATGGGTCGAGCGGAGTGGGTTTGGGTCTGAACGAGTGGGTTTGGGTCTAGCCGAGTGGGTTTGGGTCTAGCCGAGTGGGTTTGGGTCTAGCCTAGTGGGTTTGGGTCTAGCCAAGTGGGTTTGGGTCCAGTGGAGTGGGTTTGGGTCTAGCAGAGTGGGTTTGGGTCTAGCCGAGTGGGTTTGGGTTTAGCCGAGTGGGTTTGGGTCTAACCGAGTGGGTTTGTGTCTAGCGGAGTGGGTTTGGGTCTAGCGGGGTGGGTTTGGTTCTAGCGGAGTGGGTTTAGGCCTAGCCGATTGGGTTTGGGTCTAGCCGAGTGGGTTTGGGTTTGGCGGAGTGGGTTTGGGTCTATTGGAGTGGGTTTGGGTGTAGCTGAGTGGGTTTGTGTCTAGCCGAGTGGGTTTGGGTCTAGCGGAGTGGGTTTGGTTGTAGCCGAGTGGGTTTGGGTCTAGCCGAGTGGGTTTGGGTCTAGGCGAGTGGGTTTAGGTTTAGCCGAGTGGGTTTCGGTGTAGCCGAGTGGGTTTGGGTGTAGCGGAGTGGGTTTGTGTCTAGCGGAGTGGGTTTGGGTCTAGCGGAGTGGGTTTGGGTCTTGCGGAGTGGGTTTGAGTCTAGCGGAGTGGGTTTGGGTCTAGCCGAGTGCGTTTGGGTAAAGCCGAGTTGGTTTGGGTCTAGCGGAGTGGGTTTGGGTCCAGCCGAGTGAGTTTGGGTCTAGCCGAGTGGGTTTGTGTCTAGCCGAGTGGGTTTGGGTCTAGCCGATTGTGTTTGGGTCTAGCCGAGTGGGTTTGGGTCTAGCCGAGTGGGTTTGGGTCCAGCCGAGTGGGTTTGGGTCTAGCGGAGTGGGTTTGAGTCTAGTCGAGTGGGTTTGGGTCTAGCGGTGTGGGTTTGGGTCTAGCCGAGTGGGTTTGGGTGCAGCCGAGTGGGTTTGTGTCTAGCCGAATGGGTTTGGGTCTAGCCGAGTGGGTTTGGGTGTAGCCGAGTGGATTTGGGTCTAGCGGAGTGGGTTTGGGTGTAGCCGAGTGGGTTTGGGTCTAGCCGAGTGGGTTTGGGTCTAGCTGAGTGGGTTTGGGTCGAGCCGAGTGGGTTTGGGTCCAGCCGAGTGGGTTTGGGTCTAGCCGAGTGGGTTTGCGTCTAGCCGAGTGGGTTTGGGTCTAGCGGAGTGGGTTTGGGTCTAGCGGAGTGGGTATGCGTCTAGCCGAGTGGGATTGGGCCTAGCCGAGTGGGTTTGGGCCTAGCCGAGTGGGTTTTGGACTAGCCGAGTGGGTTTGGGTCTAGCCGAGTGGGTTTGGGTCTAGCTGAATGGGTTTGGGTCTAATCGAGTGGGTTTGGGTCTAGCCGAGTGGGTTTGGGTCTAGCCGAAAGGGTTTGGGTCTAGCCGAGTGGGTTTGGGTCTAGCCGAGTGGGTTTGGGTCTAGCCGAGTGGGTGTGGGTCAAGCCGAGTGGGTTTGGGTCTAGCCGAGTGGGTTTGGGTCTAGCCGAGTGGGTTTGGGTCTAGCCGAGTGGGTTTGGGTGCAGACGAGTGGGTTTGGGTCTAGCGGAGTGGGTTTGCGTGTAGCCGTGTGGGTCTGGGTCTAGCCGAGTGGGTTTGGGTCTAGCCGAGTGGGTTTGGGTCTAGCCGAGTGGGTTTGGGTCTAGCCGAGTGGGTTTGGGTCCAGCCGAGTTGGTTTGGGTCTAGCCGAGTGGGTTTGCGTCTAGCCGAGTGGGTTTGTGTCTAGCGGAGTGGGTTTGGGTCTAGCGGAGTGGGTTTGGGTCTAGCCGAAAGGGTTTGGGTCTAGCCGAGTGGGTTTGGGTCTAGCCGAGTGGGTTTGGGTCAAGCCGAGTGGGTTTGGGTCTAGCCGAGTGGGTTTGGGTCTAGCCGACTGGGTTTGGGCCTAGCCGCGTGGGTTTGGGTCTAGCGGAGTGGGTTTGGGTCTAGCGGAGTGGGTATGCGTCTAGCCGAGTGGGATTGGGCCCAGCCGAGTGGGTTTGGGTCTAGCCGAGTGGGTTTGGGTCTAGCCGAGTGGGTTTGGGTCTAGCTGAATGGGTTTGGGTCTAATCGAGTGGGTTTGGGTCTAGCCGAGTGGGTTTGGGTCTAGCCGAGTGGGTTTGGGCCTAGCCGATTGGGTTTGGGTCTAGCCGAGTGGGTTTGGGTCTAGCCGAGTGGGTTTGGGTCTAGCCGAGTGGATTTGGGTCCAGCCGAGTGGGTTTGGGTCTAGCCGTGTGGGTTTGGGTCTAGCCAATTGGGTTTGGGTCTAGCCATGTGGGTTTGGGTCTAGCCGAGTGGGTTAGGGTCTAGCGGAGTGGGTTTGGGTGTAGCCGCGTGGGTTTGGGTGTAGCCGAGTGGGTTTGGGTCTAGCCGAGTGGATTTGGGTGTAGCCGAGTGGGTTTGGGCCTAGCTGAGTGGGTTTGGGTCTGGCGGAGTGGGTTTGGGTGTAGCCGAGTGGGTTTGGGTCTAGCCGAGTGGGTGTGGGTCAAGCCGAGTGGGTTTGGGTCTAGCCGAGTGGGTTTGGGTCTAGCCGAGTGGGTTTGGGTCTAGCCGAGAGGGTTTGGGACTAGCCGAGTGGGTTTGGGCCTAGCCGAGTGGGTTTGGGTCTACCGGAGTGGGTTTGGGTGTAGCTGAGTGGGTTTGGGACCAGCCGAGTGGGTTTGGGTCTAGCCGAGTGGGTTTGGGTCTAGCCGAATGGGTTTGGGTCTACCCGAGTGGGTTTGGGTCTAGCCGAGTGGGTTTGCTTCTAGCCGAATGGGTTTGAGTGTAGCCGAGTGGGTTTGGGTGCAGACGAGTGGGTTTGGGTCTAGCCGAATGGGTTTGGGTCTAGCTGAATGGGTTTGGGTCTAGCCGAGTGGGTTTGGGTCTAGCCGAGTGGGTTTGGGTCTAGCCGAAAGGGTTTGGGTCTAGCCGAGTGGGTTTGGGTCTAGCCGAGTGGGTTTGGGTCTAGCCGAGTGGGTGTGTCTAGCCAAGTGGGTTTGGGTCGAGCCGAGTGGGTTTGGGTGTAGCCGAGTGGGTTTGGTTCTAGTCGAGTGGGTTTGGGTCTAGCCGAGTGGGTTTGGGTCTAGCCGAGTGGGTTTGGGTCTAGCCGAGTTGGTTTGGGTCTAGCCGAGTGAGTTTGGGTCTAGCCGAGTGGGTTTGGGTCTAGCCGAGTGGGTTTGGTTCTAGCCGAGTTGGTTTGGGCCTAGCCGAGTGGGTTTGGGTCTACCGGAGTGGGTTTGGGTCTACCCGAGTGGGTTTGGGTCTAGCCGAGTGGGTTTGCTTCTAGCCGAATGGGATTGGGTCTAGCCGAGTGGGTTTGGGTCTAGCCGAGTGGGTTTGGGACTAGCCGAGTGGGTTTGGGTCTAGCCGAGTGGGTTTGGGTCTAGCTGAATGGGTTTGGGTCTAGCCGAGTGGGTTTGTGTCTAGCCGAGTGTGTTTGGGTCTAGCCGAAAGGGTTTGGGTCTAGCCGAGTGGGTTTGGGTCTAGCCGAGTGGGTTTGGGTCAAGCCGAGTGGGTTTGGGTCTAGCCGAGTGGGTTTGGGTCTAGCTGACTGGGTTTGGGCCTAGCCGCGTGGGTTTGGGTCTAGCGGAGTGGGTTTGGGTCTAGCGGAGTGGGTTTGGGTCTAGCCGAGTGGGTTTGGGCCTAGCCGATTGGGTTTGGGTCTAGCCGAGTGGGTTTGGGTCTAGCCGAGTGGGTTTGGGTCTAGCCCAGTGGGTTTGGGTCCAGCCGAGTGGGTTTGGATCTAGCCGTGTGGGTTTGGGTCTAGCCGATTGGGTTTGGGTCTAGCCATGTGGGTTTGGGTCTAGCCGAGTGGGTTAGGGTCTAGCGGATTGGGTTTGGGTGTAGCCGCGTGGGTTTGGGTGTAGCCGAGTGGGTTTGGGTCTAGCCGAGTGGGTTTGGGTGTAGCCGATTGGGTTTGGGCCCAGCCGAGTGGGTTTGGGTCTGGCGGAGTGGGTTTGGGTGTAGCCGAGTGGGTTTGGGTCTAGCCGAGTGGGTTTGGGTCTAGCCGAGTGGGTTTGGGTCTAGCCGAGTGGGTTTGGGTCTAGCCGAGTGGATGTGGGTCAAGCCGATTGGGTTTGGGTCTAGCCGAGTGGGTTTGGGTTCAGCCGAGTGGGTTTGGGTCTAGCCGAGTGGGTTTGGGACTAGCCGAGTGGGTTTGGGCCTAGACGAGTGGGTTTGGGTCTACAAGAGTGGGTTTGGGTGTAGCTGAGTGGGTTTGGGACCAGCCGAGTGGGTTTGGGTCTAGCCGAGTGGGTTTGGGTCTAGCCGAATGGGTTTGGGTCTACCCGAGTGGGTTTGGGTCTAGCCGAGTGGGTTTGCTTCTAGCCGAATGGGTTTGAGTGTAGCCGAGTGGGTTTGGGTGCAGACGAGTGGGTTTGCGTCTAGCCGAGGGGGTTTGGGTCTAGCTGAATGGGTTTGGGTCTAGCCGAGTGGGTTTGGGTCTAGCCGAGTGGGTTTGGGTCTAGCCGAAAGGGTTTGGGTCTAGCCGAGTGGGTTTGGGTCTAGCCGAGTGGGTTTGGGTCTAGCCGAGTGGGTGTGTCTAGCCAAGTGGGTTTGGGTCGAGCCGAGTGGGTTTGGGTCTAGCCGAGTGGGTTTGGGTCTAGCCGAGTGGGTTTGGGTCTAGCCGAGTTGGTTTGGGTCTAGCCGAGTGGGTTTGGGTCTAGCCGAGTGGGTTTGGGTCTAGCCGAGTGGGTTTGGGTCTAGCCGAGTTGGTTTGGGCCTAGCCGAGTGGGTTTGGGTCTACCGGAGTGGGTTTGGGTGTAGCTGAGTGGGTTTGTGACCAGCCGAGTGGGTTTGGGTCTAGCCGAGTGGGTTTGGGACTAGCCGAATGGGTTTGGGTCTGGCGGAGTGGGTTTGGGTCTGGCGGAGTGGGTTTGGGTCTAGCTGAGTGGGTTTGGGCCTAGCCGATTGGGTTTGGGTCTAGCCGAGTGGGTTTGGGTCTAGCCGAGTGGGTTTGGGTCCAGCCGAGTGGGTTTGGGTCTAGCCGTGTGGGTTTGGGTCTAGCCGATTGGGTTTGGGTCTAGCCATGTGGGTTTGGGTCTAGCCGAGTGGGTTAGCGTCTAGCGGAGTGGGTTTGGGTGTAGCCGCGTGGGTTTGGGTGTAGCCGAGTGGGTTTGGGTCTAGCCGAGTGGGTTTGGGTGTAGCCGAGTCGGTTTGGGCCTAGCCGAGTGGGTTTGGGTCTGGCGGAGTGGGTTTGGGTGTAGCCGAGTGGGTTTGGGTCTAGCCGAGTGGGTTTGGGTCTAGCCGAGTGGGTTTGGGTCTAGCCGAGTGGGTTTGGGTCTAGCCGAGTGGGTGTGGGTCAAGCCGAGAGGGTTTGGGTCTAGCCGAGTGGGTTTGGGTCTAGCCGAGTGGGTTTGGGCCTAGCCGAGTGGGTTTGGGTCTACCGGAGTGGGTTTGGGTGTAGCTGAGTGGGTTTGGGACCAGCCGAGTGGGTTTGGGTCTAGCCGAGTGGGTTTGGGTCTAACCGAATGGGTTTGGGTCTACCCGAGTGGGTTTGGGTCTAGCCGAGTGGGTTTGCTTCTAGCCGAGTGGGTTTGAGTGTAGCCGAGTGGGTTTGGGTGCAGACGAGTGGGTTTGGGTCTAGCGGAGTGGGTTTGGGTGTAGCTGAGTCGGTCTGGGTCTAGCCGAGTGGGTTTGGGTCTAGCCGAGTGGGTTTGGGTCTAGCCGAGTGGGTTTGGGTCTAGCCTAGTGGGTTTGGGTCTAGCTGAATGGGTTTGCGTCTAGCCGAGTGGGTTTGGGTCTAGCCGAGTGTGTTTGGGTCTAGCCGAAAGGGTTTGGGTCTAGCTGAGTGGGTTTGGGTCTAGCCGAGTGGGTTTGGGTCAAGCCGAGTGGGTTTGGGTCTAGCCGAGTGGGTTTGGGTCTAGCCGACTGGGTTTGGGCCTAGCCGCGTGGGTTTGGGTCTTGCGAAGTGGGTTTGGGTCTAGCGGAGTGGGTTTGGGTCTAGCCGAGTGGGTTTGGGCCAAGCCGATTGGGTTTGGGTCTAGCCGAGTGGGTTTGGGTCTAGCCGAGTGGGTTTGCTTCTAGCCGAATGGGTTTGCGTCTGGCCGAGTGGGTTTGGGTGCAGACGAGTGGGTTTGGGTCTAGCGGAGTGGGTTTGGGTGTAGCCGAGTGGGTCTGGGTCCAGCCGAGTGGGTTTGCTTCCAGCCGAATGGGTTTGGGTCTAGCCGAGTGGGTTTGCTTCTAGCCGAATGGGTTTGGGTCTGGCCGAGTGGGTTTGGGTGCAGACGAGTGGGTTTGGGTCTAGCGGAGTGGGTTTGGGTGTAGCCGAGTGGGTCTGGGTCCAGCCGAGTGGGTTTGGGTCTAGCCGAGTGGGTTTGCGTCTAGCCGAGTGGGTTTGGGTCTAGCCGAGTGGGTTTGAGTCCAGCCGAGTTGGTTTGGGTCTAGCCGAGTGGGTTTGCTTCTAGCCGAGTGGGTTTGTGTCTGGCGGAGTGGGTTTGGGTCTAGCGGAGTGGGATTGGGTCTAGCCGAGTGGTTTTGGGTCTAGCCGAGTGGGTTTGGGACTAGCCGAGTGGGTTTGGGTCTAGCCGAGTGGGTTTGGGTCTAGCTGAATGGGTTTGGGTCTAGCCGAGTGGGTTTGGGTCTAGCCGAGTGTGTTTGGGTCTAGCCGAAAGGGTTTGGGTCTAGCCGAGTGGGTTTGGGTCTAGCCGAGTGGGTTTGGGTCAAGCCGAGTGGGTTTGGGTCTAGCCGAGTGGGTTTGGGTCTAGCCGACTGGGTTTGGGCCTAGCCGCGTGGGTTTGGGTCTAGCGGAGTGGGTTTGGGTCTAGCGGAGTGGGTTTGGGTCTAGCCGAGTGGGTTTGGGCCTAGCCAATTGGGTTTGGGTCTAGCCGAGTGGGTTTGGGTCCAGCCGAGTGGGTTTGGGTCTAGCCGAGTGGGTTTGGGTCCAGCCGAGTGGGTTTGGGTCTAGCCGTGTGGGTTTGGGTCTAGCCGATTGGGTTTGGGTCTAGCCATGTGGGTTTGGGTCTAGCCGAGTGGGTTAGGGTCTAGCGGAGTGGGTTTGGGTGTAGCCGAGTGGGTTTGGGCCTAGCCGAGTGGGTTTGGGTCTGGCGGAGTGTGTTTGGGTGTAGCCGAGTGGGTTTGGGTCTAGCCGAGTGGGTTTGGGTCTAGCCGAGTGGGTTTGGGTCTAGCTGAGTGGGTTTGGGTCTAGCCGAGTGGGTGTGGGTCAAGCCGAGTGGGTTTGGGTCTAGCCGAGTGGGTTTGGGTCTAGCCGAGTGGGTTTGGGTCTAGCCGAGTGGGTTTGGGACTAGCCGAGTGGTTTGGGCCTAGCCGAGTGGGTTTGGGTCTACCGGAGTGGGTTTGGGTGTAGCTGAGTGGGTTTGGGACCAGCCGAGTGGGTTTGGGTCGAGCCGAGTGGGTTTGGGTCTAGCCGAATGGGTTTGGGTCTACCCGAGTGGGTTTGGGTGTAGCCGAGTGGGTTTGCTTCTAGCCGAATTGGTTTAGGACTAGCCGAGTGGGTTTGGGTGCAGACGAGTTTTTTTTGGTCTAGCGGAGTGGGTTTGGGTGTAGCCGAGTCGGTCTGGGTCTAGCCGAGTGAGTTTGGGTCTAGCTGAGTGGGTTTGGGTCTAGCCGAGTGGGTTTGGGTCTAGCCGAGTGGGTTTGGGTCCAGCCGAGTTGGTTTGGGTCTAGCCGAGTGGGTTTGCGTCTAGCCGAGTGGGTTTGTGTCTAGCGGAGTGGGTTTGGGTCTAGCGGAGTGGGATTGGGTCTAGCGGAGTGGGTTTGGGTCTAGCCGAGTGGGTTTGGGACTAGCCGAGTGGGTTTGGGTCTAGCCGAGTGGGTTTGCTTCTTGCCGAATGGGTTTGAGTGTAGCCGAGTGGGTTTGGGTGCAGACGAGTGGGTTTGGGTCTAGCGGAGTGGGTTTGGGTGTAGCTGAGTCGGTCTGGGTCTAGCCGAGTGGGTTTGGGTCTAGCCGAGTGGGTTTGGGTCTAGCCGAGTGGGTTTGGGTCTAGCCGAGTGGGTTTGGGTCTAGCCGAGTGGGTTTGGGACTAGCCGAGTGGGTTTGGGTCTAGCTGAATGGGTTTGCGTCTAGCCGAGTGGGTTTGGGTCTAGCCGAGTGTGTTTGGGTCTAGCCGAAAGGGTTTGGGTCTAGCTGAGTGGGTTTGGGTCTAGCCGAGTGGGTTTGGGTCAAGCCGAGTGGGTTTGGGTCTAGCCGAGTGGGTTTGGGTCTAGCCGACTGGGTTTGGGCCTAGCCGCGTGGGTTTGGGTCTTGCGAAGTGGGTTTGGGTCTAGCGGAGTGGGTTTGGGTCTAGCCGAGTGGGTTTGGGCCAAGCCGATTGGGTTTGGGTCTAGCCGAGTGGGTTTGGGACTAGCCGAGTGGGTTTGGGTCTAGCTGAATGGGTTTGCGTCTAGCCGAGTGGGTTTGGGTCTAGCCGAGTGTGTTTGGGTCTAGCCGAAAGGGTTTGGGTCTAGCTGAGTGGGTTTGGGTCTAGCCGAGTGGGTTTGGGTCAAGCCGAGTGGGTTTGGGTCTAGCCGAGTGGGTTTGGGTCTAGCCGACTGGGTTTGGGCCTAGCCGCGTGGGTTTGGGTCTTGCGAAGTGGGTTTGGGTCTAGCGGAGTGGGTTTGGGTCTAGCCGAGTGGGTTTGGGCCAAGCCGATTGGGTTTGGGTCTAGCCGAGTGGGTTTGGGTCTAGCCGAGTGGGTTTGCTTCCAGCCGAATGGGTTTGGGTCTAACCGAGTGGGTTTGCTTCTAGCCGAATGGGTTTGGGTCTGGCCGAGTGGGTTTGGGTGCAGACGAGTGGGTTTGGGTCTAGCGGGTGGGTTTGGGTGTAGCCGAGTGGGTCTGGGTCCAGCCGAGTGGGTTTGCTTCCAGCCGAATGGGTTTGGGTCTAGCCGAGTGGGTTTGCTTCTAGCCGAATGGGTTTGGGTCTGGCCGAGTGGGTTTGGGTGCAGACGAGTGGGTTTGGGTCTAGCGGAGTGGGTTTGGGTGTAGCCGAGTGGGTCTGGGTCCAGCCGAGTGGGTTTGGGTCTAGCCGAGTGGGTTTGTGTCTAGCCGAGTGTGTTTGGGTCTAGCCGAAAGGGTTTGGGTCTAGCCGAGTGGGTTTGGGTCTAGCCGAGTGGGTTTGGGTCAAGCCGAGTGGGTTTGGGTCTAGCCGAGTGGGTTTGGGTCTAGCTGACTGGGTTTGGGCCTAGCCGCGTGGGTTTGGGTCTAGCGGAGTGGGTTTGGGTCTAGCGGAGTGGGTTTGGGTCTAGCCGAGTGGGTTTGGGCCTAGCCGATTGGGTTTGGGTCTAGCCGAGTGGGTTTGGGTCTAGCCGAGTGGGTTTGGGTCTAGCCGAGTGGGTTTGGGTCCAGCCGAGTGGGTTTGGATCTAGCCGTGTGGGTTTGGGTCTAGCCGATTGGGTTTGGGTCTAGCCATGTGGGTTTGGGTCTAGCCGAGTGGGTTAGGGTCTAGCGGATTGGGTTTGGGTGTAGCCGCGTGGGTTTGGGTGTAGCCGAGTGGGTTTGGGTCTAGCCGAGTGGGTTTGGGTGTAGCCGATTGGGTTTGGGCCCAGCCGAGTGGGTTTGGGTCTGGCGGAGTGGGTTTGGGTGTAGCCGAGTGGGTTTGGGTCTAGCCGAGTGGGTTTGGGTCTAGCCAAGTGGGTTTGGGTCTAGCCGAGTGGGTTTGGGTCTAGCCGAGTGGATGTGGGTCAAGCCGAGTGGGTTTGGGTCTAGCCGAGTGGGTTTGGGTTCAGCCGAGTGGGTTTGGGTCTAGCCGAGTGGGTTTGGGACTAGCCGAGTGGGTTTGGGCCTAGACGAGTGGGTTTGGGTCTACAAGAGTGGGTTTGGGTGTAGCTGAGTGGGTTTGGGACCAGCCGAGTGGGTTTGGGTCTAGCCGAGTGGGTTTGGGTCTAGCCGAATGGGTTTGGGTCTACCCGAGTGGGTTTGGGTCTAGCCGAGTGGGTTTGCTTCTAGCCGAATGGGTTTGAGTGTAGCCGAGTGGGTTTGGGTGCAGACGAGTGGGTTTGCGTCTAGCCGAGGGGGTTTGGGTCTAGCTGAATGGGTTTGGGTCTAGCCGAGTGGGTTTGGGTCTAGCCGAGTGGGTTTGGGTCTAGCCGAAAGGGTTTGGGTCTAGCCGAGTGGGTTTGGGTCTAGCCGAGTGGGTTTGGGTCTAGCCGAGTGGGTGTGTCTAGCCAAGTGGGTTTGGGTCGAGCCGAGTGGGTTTGGGTCTAGCCGAGTGGGTTTGGGTCTAGCCGAGTGGGTTTGGGTCTAGCCGAGTTGGTTTGGGTCTAGCCGAGTGGGTTTGGGTCTAGCCGAGTGGGTTTGGGTCTAGCCGAGTGGGTTTGGGTCTAGCCGAGTTGGTTTGGGCCTAGCCGAGTGGGTTTGGGTCTACCGGAGTGGGTTTGGGTGTAGCTGAGTGGGTTTGTGACCAGCCGAGTGGGTTTGGGTCTAGCCGAGTGGGTTTGGGACTAGCCGAATGGGTTTGGGTCTGGCGGAGTGGGTTTGGGTCTGGCGGAGTGGGTTTGGGTCTAGCTGAGTGGGTTTGGGCCTAGCCGATTGGGTTTGGGTCTAGCCGAGTGGGTTTGGGTCTAGCCGAGTGGGTTTGGGTCCAGCCGAGTGGGTTTGGGTCTAGCCGTGTGGGTTTGGGTCTAGCCGATTGGGTTTGGGTCTAGCCATGTGGGTTTGGGTCTAGCCGAGTGGGTTAGCGTCTAGCGGAGTGGGTTTGGGTGTAGCCGCGTGGGTTTGGGTGTAGCCGAGTGGGTTTGGGTCTAGCCGAGTGGGTTTGGGTGTAGCCGAGTCGGTTTGGGCCTAGCCGAGTGGGTTTGGGTCTGGCGGAGTGGGTTTGGGTGTAGCCGAGTGGGTTTGGGTCTAGCCGAGTGGGTTTGGGTCTAGCCGAGTGGGTTTGGGTCTAGCCGAGTGGGTTTGGGTCTAGCCGAGTGGGTGTGGGTCAAGCCGAGAGGGTTTGGGTCTAGCCGAGTGGGTTTGGGTCTAGCCGAGTGGGTTTGGGCCTAGCCGAGTGGGTTTGGGTCTACCGGAGTGGGTTTGGGTGTAGCTGAGTGGGTTTGGGACCAGCCGAGTGGGTTTGGGTCTAGCCGAGTGGGTTTGGGTCTAACCGAATGGGTTTGGGTCTACCCGAGTGGGTTTGGGTCTAGCCGAGTGGGTTTGCTTCTAGCCGAATGGGTTTGAGTGTAGCCGAGTGGGTTTGGGTGCAGACGAGTGGGTTTGGGTCTAGCGGAGTGGGTTTGGGTGTAGCTGAGTCGGTCTGGGTCTAGCCGAGTGGGTTTGGGTCTAGCCGAGTGGGTTTGGGTCTAGCCGAGTGGGTTTGGGTCTAGCCGAGTGGGTTTGGGTCTAGCCGAGTGGGTTTGGGACTAGCCGAGTGGGTTTGGGTCTAGCCGAGTGGGTTTGGGTCTAGCTGAATGGGTTTGCGTCTAGCCGAGTGGGTTTGGGTCTAGCCGAGTGTGTTTGGGTCTAGCCGAAAGGGTTTGGTCTAGCTGAGTGGGTTTGGGTCTAGCCGAGTGGGTTTGGGTCAAGCCGAGTGGGTTTGGGTCAAGCCGAGTGGGTTTGGGTCTAGCCGAGTGGGTTTGGGTCTAGCCGACTGGGTTTGGGCCTAGCCGCGTGGGTTTGGGTCTTGCGAAGTGGGTTTGGGTCTAGCGGAGTGGGTTTGGGTCTAGCCGAGTGGGTTTGGGCCAAGCCGATTGGGTTTGGGTCTAGCCGAGTGGGTTTGGGTCTAGTCGAGTGGGTTTGCTTCCAGCCGAATGGGTTTGGGTCTAGCCGAGTGGGTTTGCTTCTAGCCGAATGGGTTTGGGTCTGGCCGAGTGGGTTTGGGTGCAGACGAGTGGGTTTGGGTCTAGCGGAGTGGGTTTGGGTGTAGCCGAGTGGGTCTGGGTCCAGCCGAGTGGGTTTGCTTCCAGCCGAATGGGTTTGGGTCTAGCCGAGTGGGTTTGCTTCTAGCCGAATGGGTTTGGGTCTGGCCGAGTGGGTTTGGGTGCAGACGAGTGGGTTTGGGTCTAGCGGAGTGGGTTTGGGTGTAGCCGAGTGGGTCTGGGTCCAGCCGAGTGGGTTTGGGTCTAGCCGAGTGGGTTTGCGTCTAGCCGAGTGGGTTTGGGTCTAGCCGAGTGGGTTTGAGTCCAGCCGAGTTGGTTTGGGTCTAGCCGAGTGGGTTTGCTTCTAGCCGAGTGGGTTTGTGTCTGGCGGAGTGGGTTTGGGTCTAGCGGAGTGGGATTGGGTCTAGCCGAGTGGTTTTGGGTCTAGCCGAGTGGGTTTGGGACTAGCCGAGTGGGTTTGGGTCTAGCCGAGTGGGTTTGGGTCTAGCTGAATGGGTTTGGGTCTAGCCGAGTGGGTTTGGGTCTAGCCGAGTGTGTTTGGGTCTAGCCGAAAGGGTTTGGGTCTAGCCGAGTGGGTTTGGGTCTAGCCGAGTGGGTTTGGGTCAAGCCGAGTGGGTTTGGGTCTAGCCGAGTGGGTTTGGGTCTAGCCGACTGGGTTTGGGCCTAGCCGCGTGGGTTTGGGTCTAGCGGAGTGGGTTTGGGTCTAGCGGAGTGGGTTTGGGTCTAGCCGAGTGGGTTTGGGCCTAGCCAATTGGGTTTGGGTCTAGCCGAGTGGGTTTGGGTCCAGCCGAGTGGGTTTGGGTCTAGCCGAGTGGGTTTGGGTCCAGCCGAGTGGGTTTGGGTCTAGCCGTGTGGGTTTGGGTCTAGCCGATTGGGTTTGGGTCTAGCCATGTGGGTTTGGGTCTAGCCGAGTGGGTTAGGGTCTAGCGGAGTGGGTTTGGGTGTAGCCGAGTGGGTTTGGGCCTAGCCGAGTGGGTTTGGGTCTAGCTGAGTGGGTTTGGGTCTAGCCGAGTGGGTGTGGGTCAAGCCGAGTGGGTTTGGGTCTAGCCGAGTGGGTTTGGGTCTAGCCGAGTGGGTTTGGGTCTAGCCGAGTGGGTTTGGGACTAGCCGAGTGGTTTGGGCCTAGCCGAGTGGGTTTGGGTCTACCGGAGTGGGTTTGGGTGTAGCTGAGTGGGTTTGGGACCAGCCGAGTGGGTTTGGGTCGAGCCGAGTGGGTTTGGGTCTAGCCGAATGGGTTTGGGTCTACCCGAGTGGGTTTGGGTGTAGCCGAGTGGGTTTGCTTCTAGCCGAATTGGTTTAGGACTAGCCGAGTGGGTTTGGGTGCAGACGAGTGGGTTTTGGTCTAGCGGAGTGGGATTGGGTGTAGCCGAGTCGGTCTGGGTCTAGCCGAGTTAGTTTGGGTCTAGCTGAGTGGGTTTGGGTCTAGCCGAGTGGGTTTGGGTCTAGCCGAGTGGGTTTGGGTCCAGCCGAGTTGGTTTGGGTCTAGCCGAGTGGGTTTGCGTCTAGCCGAGTGGGTTTGTGTCTAGCGGAGTGGGTTTGGGTCTAGCGGAGTGGGATTGGGTCTAGCGGAGTGGGTTTGGGTCTAGCCGAGTGGGTTTGGGACTAGCCGAGTGGGTTTGGGTCTAGCCGAGTGGGTTTGCTTCTAGCCGAATGGGTTTGAGTGTAGCCGAGTGGGTTTGGGTGCAGACGAGTGGGTTTGGGTCTAGCGGAGTGGGTTTGGGTGTAGCTGAGTCGGTCTGGGTCTAGCCGAGTGGGTTTGGGTCTAGCCGAGTGGGTTTGGGTCTAGCCGAGTGGGTTTGGGTCTAGCCGAGTGGGTTTGGGTCTAGCCGAGTGGGTTTGGGACTAGCCGAGTGGGTTTGGGTCTAGCCGAGTGGGTTTGGGTCTAGCTGAATGGGTTTGCGTCTAGCCGAGTGGGTTTGGGTCTAGCCGAGTGTGTTTGGGTCTAGCCGAGTGGGTTTGGGTCTAGCCGAGTGGGTTTGAGTCCAGCCGAGTTGGTTTGGGTCTAGCCGAGTGGGTTTGCTTCTAGCCGAGTGGGTTTGTGTCTGGCGGAGTGGGTTTGGGTCTAGCGGAGTGGGATTGGGTCTAGCCGAGTGGTTTTGGGTCTAGCCGAGTGGGTTTGGGACTAGCCGAGTGGGTTTGGGTCTAGCCGAGTGGGTTTGGGTCTAGCTGAATGGGTTTGGGTCTAGCCGAGTGGGTTTGGGTCTAGCCGAGTGTGTTTGGGTCTAGCCGAAAGGGTTTGGGTCTAGCCGAGTGGGTTTGGGTCTAGCCGAGTGGGTTTGGGTCAAGCCGAGTGGGTTTGGGTCTAGCCGAGTGGGTTTGGGTCTAGCCGACTGGGTTTGGGCCTAGCCGCGTGGGTTTGGGTCTAGCGGAGTGGGTTTGGGTCTAGCGGAGTGGGTTTGGGTCTAGCCGAGTGGGTTTGGGCCTAGCCAATTGGGTTTGGGTCTAGCCGAGTGGGTTTGGGTCCAGCCGAGTGGGTTTGGGTCTAGCCGAGTGGGTTTGGGTCCAGCCGAGTGGGTTTGGGTCTAGCCGTGTGGGTTTGGGTCTAGCCGATTGGGTTTGGGTCTAGCCATGTGGGTTTGGGTCTAGCCGAGTGGGTTAGGGTCTAGCGGAGTGGGTTTGGGTGTAGCCGAGTGGGTTTGGGCCTAGCCGAGTGGGTTTGGGTCTAGCTGAGTGGGTTTGGGTCTAGCCGAGTGGGTGTGGGTCAAGCCGAGTGGGTTTGGGTCTAGCCGAGTGGGTTTGGGTCTAGCCGAGTGGGTTTGGGTCTAGCCGAGTGGGTTTGGGACTAGCCGAGTGGTTTGGGCCTAGCCGAGTGGGTTTGGGTCTACCGGAGTGGGTTTGGGTGTAGCTGAGTGGGTTTGGGACCAGCCGAGTGGGTTTGGGTCGAGCCGAGTGGGTTTGGGTCTAGCCGAATGGGTTTGGGTCTACCCGAGTGGGTTTGGGTGTAGCCGAGTGGGTTTGCTTCTAGCCGAATTGGTTTAGGACTAGCCGAGTGGGTTTGGGTGCAGACGAGTGGGTTTTGGTCTAGCGGAGTGGGATTGGGTGTAGCCGAGTCGGTCTGGGTCTAGCCGAGTTAGTTTGGGTCTAGCTGAGTGGGTTTGGGTCTAGCCGAGTGGGTTTGGGTCTAGCCGAGTGGGTTTGGGTCCAGCCGAGTTGGTTTGGGTCTAGCCGAGTGGGTTTGCGTCTAGCCGAGTGGGTTTGTGTCTAGCGGAGTGGGTTTGGGTCTAGCGGAGTGGGATTGGGTCTAGCGGAGTGGGTTTGGGTCTAGCCGAGTGGGTTTGGGACTAGCCGAGTGGGTTTGGGTCTAGCCGAGTGGGTTTGCTTCTAGCCGAATGGGTTTGAGTGTAGCCGAGTGGGTTTGGGTGCAGACGAGTGGGTTTGGGTCTAGCGGAGTGGGTTTGGGTGTAGCTGAGTCGGTCTGGGTCTAGCCGAGTGGGTTTGGGTCTAGCCGAGTGGGTTTGGGTCTAGCCGAGTGGGTTTGGGTCTAGCCGAGTGGGTTTGGGTCTAGCCGAGTGGGTTTGGGTCTAGCCGAGTGGGTTTGGGACTAGCCGAGTGGGTTTGGGTCTAGCCGAGTGGGTTTGGGTCTAGCTGAATGGGTTTGCGTCTAGCCGAGTGGGTTTGGGTCTAGCCGAGTGTGTTTGGGTCTAGCCGAGTGGGTTTGGGTCTAGCCGAGTGGGTTTGGGTCTAGCCGAGTGGGTTTGGGTCAAGCCGAGTGGGTTTGGGTCTAGCCGAGTGGGTTTGGGTCTAGCCGACTGGGTTTGGGCCTAGCCGCGTGGGTTTGGGTCTTGCGAAGTGGGTTTGGGTCTAGCGGAGTGGGTTTGGGTCTAGCCGAGTGGGTTTGGGCCAAGCCGATTGGGTTTGGGTCTAGCCGAGTGGGTTTGGGTCTAGCCGAGTGGGTTTGCTTCCAGCCGAATGGGTTTGGGTCTAGCCGAGTGGGTTTGCTTCTAGCCGAATGGGTTTGGGTCTGGCCGAGTGGGTTTGGGTGCAGACGAGTGGGTTTGGGTCTAGCGGAGTGGGTTTGGGTGCAGCCGAGTGGGTCTGGGTCCAGCCGAGTGGGTTTGCTTCCAGCCGAATGGGTTTGGGTCTAGCCGAGTGGGTTTGCTTCTAGCCGAATGGGTTTGGGTCTGGCCGAGTGGGTTTGGGTGCAGACGAGTGGGTTTGGGTCTAGCGGAGTGGGTTTGGGTGTAGCCGAGTGGGTCTGGGTCCAGCCGAGTGGGTTTGGGTCTAGCCGAGTGGGTTTGCGTCTAGCCGAGTGGGTTTGGGTCTAGCCGAGTGGGTTTGAGTCCAGCCGAGTTGGTTTGGGTCTAGCCGAGTGGGTTTGCTTCTAGCCGAGTGGGTTTGTGTCTGGCGGAGTGGGTTTGGGTCTAGCGGAGTGGGATTGGGTCTAGCCGAGTGGTTTTGGGTCTAGCCGAGTGGGTTTGGGACTAGCCGAGTGGGTTTGGGTCTAGCCGAGTGGGTTTGGGTCCAGCTGAATGGGTTTGGGTCTAGCCGAGTGGGTTTGGGTCTAGCCGAGTGTGTTTGGGTCTAGCCGAAAGGGTTTGGGTCTAGCCGAGTGGGTTTGGGTCTAGCCGAGTGGGTTTGGGTCAAGCCGAGTGGGTTTGGGTCTAGCCGAGTGGGTTTGGGTCTAGCCGACTGGGTTTGGGCCTAGCCGCGTGGGTTTGGGTCTAGCGGAGTGGGTTTGAGTCTAGCGGAGTGGGTTTGGGTCTAGCCGAGTGGGTTTGGGCCTAGCCAATTGGGTTTGGGTCTAGCCGAGTGGGTTTGGGTCCAGCCGAGTGGGTTTGGGTCTAGCCGAGTGGGTTTGGGTCCAGCCGAGTGGGTTTGGGTCTAGCCGTGTGGGTTTGGGTCTAGCCGATTGGGTTTGGGTCTAGCCATGTGGGTTTGGGTCTAGCCGAGTGGGTTAGGGTCTAGCGGAGTGGGTTTGGGTGTAGCCGAGTGGGTTTGGGCCTAGCCGAGTGGGTTTGGGTCTGGCGGAGTGTGTTTGGGTGTAGCCGAGTGGGTTTGGGTCTAGCCGAGTGGGTTTGGGTCTAGCCGAGTGGGTTTGGGTCTAGCTGAGTGGGTTTGGGTCTAGCCGAGTGGGTGTGGGTCAAGCCGAGTGGGTTTGGGTCTAGCCGAGTGGGTTTGGGTCTAGCCGAGTGGGTTTGGGTCTAGCCGAGTGGGTTTGGGACTAGCCGAGTGGTTTGGGCCTAGCCGAGTGGGTTTGGGTCTACCGGAGTGGGTTTGGGTGTAGCTGAGTGGGTTTGGGACCAGCCGAGTGGGTTTGGGTCGAGCCGAGTGGGTTTGGGTCTAGCCGAATGGGTTTGGGTCTACCCGAGTGGGTTTGGGTGTAGCCGAGTGGGTTTGCTTCTAGCCGAATTGGTTTAGGACTAGCCGAGTGGGTTTGGGTGCAGACGAGTGGGTTTTGGTCTAGCGGAGTGGGTTTGGGTCTAGCCGGGTGGGTTTGTGTCTAGACGAGTGAGTTTGGGTCTAGCCGAGTGGGTTTGGGTCTAGCCGAGTGGGTTTGGGTCTAGCCGAGTGGGTTTGCGTCTAGCCGAATGGGCTTGGGTCTAGCCGAGTGGGTTTGCGTCTAGCCGAGTGGGTTTGTATCTAGCCGAGTGGGTTTGGGTGTAGGCGATTGGGTTTGGGTCTAGCCGAGTGGGTTTGGGTCTAGCCAAGTGGGTTTGGGTCTAGCCGATTCGGTTTGGGTCTAGCCGAGTGGGTTTGGGTCTAGCCGAGTCGGTTTGGGTCTAGCCGAGTGGGTTTGGGTGTAGCCGAGTGGGTTTGGGTCTAGCCGAGTGGGTTTGGGTCTAGCCGAGTGGGTTTGCATCTAGCCGAGTGTGTTTGGGTCTAGCCGAGTGGGTGTGGGTCTAGCCGAATGGGTTTGGGTCTAGCCGTGTGGGCTTGGGTGTAGCCGAGTGGGCTTGGGTCTAGCCAAGTGGGTTTGGGTCTAGCCGAGTGGGTTTGGGTCTAGCCGAGGGCGTTTGGGTCTAGCCGGGTGGGTTTGGGTCTAGCCGAGTGGGTTTGGGTCTAGCCGAGTGGGTTTGGGTCTAGCCGAGTGGGCTTGGGTCTAGCCTAGTGGGTTTGCGTCTAGCCGAATGGGCTTGGGTCTATCCGAGTGGGTTTGGGTCTAGCCGAGTGGGTTTGTGTCTAGCCGAGTGGGTTTGGGTCTAGCCGAGTGGGTTTGGGTCTAGCCGAGTGGGTTTGGGTCTAGCCGAGTGGGTTTGGGTCTAGCCGAGTGGGTTTGGGTCTAGCCGAGTGGGTTTGGGTCTAGCCGAGTGGGTTTGGGTCTAGCCGATTGGGTTTGGGTCTAGCCGAGTGGGTTTGGGTCTAGCCGATTGGGTTTGGGTCTAGCCGAGTGGGTTTGGGTCTAGCCGAGTCGGTTTGGGTCTAGCCGAGTGGGTTTGGGTCTAGCCGAGTGGGTTTGCATCTAGCCGAGTGGGTTTGGGTCTAGCCGAGTGGGTTTGGGTCTAGCCGAGTGGGTTTGGGTGTAGCCGAGTGGGTTTGGGTCTAGCCGAGTGGGTTTGGGTCCAGCCGAGTGGGTTTGCATCTAGCCGAGTGGGTTTGGGTCTAGCCGAGTGTGTTTGGGTCTAGCCGAGTGGGTGTGGGTCTAGCCGAATGGGTTTGGGTCTAGCCGAGTGGGTTTGGGTCTAGCCGAGTTGGCTTGGGTCTAGCCGAGTGGGTTTGGGTCTAGCCGAGTGGGTTTGGGCCTAGCCGAGTGGGTGTGGGCCTAGCCGAGTGGGTTTGGGTCTAGCCGAGTGGGTTTGGGTCTAGCCGATTGGGTTTGGGTCTAGCCGAGTGAGTTTGGGTCTAGCCGAGTGGGTTTGGGTCTAGCCGAGTGGGTTTGGGTCTAGCCGATTGGGTTTGGGTCTAGCCGAGTCGGTTTGGGTCTAGCCGAGTGGGTTTGGGTCTAGCCGTTTGGGTTTGGGTCTAGCCGAGTCGGTTTGGGTCTAGCCGAGTCGGTTTGGGTCTAGCCGAGTGGGTTTGGGTCCAGCCGATTGGGTTTGGGTCTAGCCGAGTCGGTTTGGGTCTAGCCGAGTGGGTTTGGGTCTAGCCGAGTGGGTTTGAGTCTAGCCGAGTGGGTTTGGGTCTGGCGGAGTGGATTTGTGTCTAGCCGAGTGGTTTTGTGTCTAGCCGAGTGGGTTTGGGTGTAGCCGAGTGGGTTTGAGTCTGGCCGAGTGGGTTTGGGTCTAGCCGAGTGGGTTTGGGTCTAGCCGAGTGGGTTTGGGTCTAGCCGAGTGGGTTTGGGTCTAGCCGAGTGGGTTTGGGTCTAGCCGAGTGGGTTTGGGTCTAGCCGAGTGGGTTTGGGTCTCGCCGATCGGGTTTGCGTGTAGCCGAGTGGGTTTGGGTCTAGGCGAGTGGGTTTGGGTTCAGCCGAGTGGGTTTGGGTCTAGCCGAGTGGGTTTGGGTGTAGCCGAGTGGGTTTGGGTCTAGCCGAGTGGCTTTGGGTCTAGCGGAGTTGGTATGGGTCTAGCGGAGAGGGTTTGGGTCTAGCGGAGTGGGTTTGGGTGTAGCCGAGTGGGTTTGAGTCTAGCCGAGTGGGTGTGGGTCTAGCCGAGTGGGTTTGGGTCTAGCCGAGTGGGTTTGGGTCCAGCCGAGTGGGTTTGGGTCTAGCCGAGTGGGTTTGGGTCTAGCCGAGTTAGTTTGGCTGTAGCCGAGTTAGTTTGGGTCTAGACGATCGGGTTTGGGTGTAGCCGAGTGGGTTTGGATCCAGCCGAGTAGGTTTGGGTCTAGCCGAGTGGGTTTGGGTGTAGCCGAGTGGGTTTGGGTCTAGCCGAGTGGGTTTGGGTCTAGCCGAGTGGGTTTGGGTCTAGCCGAGTGGGTTTGGGTCTAGCCGAGTGGGTTTGGGTCTAGCCGAGTGGGTTTGGGTCTAGCCGATTGGGTTTGGGTCTAGCCGAGTGGGTTTGGGTCTAGCCGATTGGGTTTGGGTCTAGCCGAGTGGGTTTGGGTCTAGCCGAGTCGGTTTGGGTCTAGCCGAGTGGGTTTGGGTCTAGCCGAGTGGGTTTGCATCTAGCCGAGTGGGTTTGGGTCTAGCCGAGTGGGTTTGGGTCTAGCCGAGTGGGTTTGGGTGTAGCCGAGTGGGTTTGGGTCTAGCCGAGTGGGTTTGGGTCCAGCCGAGTGGGTTTGCATCTAGCCGAGTGGGTTTGGGTCTAGCCGAGTGTGTTTGGGTCTAGCCGAGTGGGTGTGGGTCTAGCCGAATGGGTTTGGGTCTAGCCGAGTGGGTTTGGGTCTAGCCGAGTTGGCTTGGGTCTAGCCGAGTGGGTTTGGGTCTAGCCGAGTGGGTTTGGGCCTAGCCGAGTGGGTGTGGGCCTAGCCGAGTGGGTTTGGGTCTAGCCGAGTGGGTTTGGGTCTAGCCGATTGGGTTTGGGTCTAGCCGAGTGAGTTTGGGTCTAGCCGAGTGGGTTTGGGTCTAGCCGAGTGGGTTTGGGTCTAGCCGATTGGGTTTGGGTCTAGCCGAGTCGGTTTGGGTCTAGCCGAGTGGGTTTGGGTCTAGCCGTTTGGGTTTGGGTCTAGCCGAGTCGGTTTGGGTCTAGCCGAGTCGGTTTGGGTCTAGCCGAGTGGGTTTGGGTCCAGCCGATTGGGTTTGGGTCTAGCCGAGTCGGTTTGGGTCTAGCCGAGTGGGTTTGGGTCTAGCCGAGTGGGTTTGAGTCTAGCCGAGTGGGTTTGGGTCTGGCGGAGTGGATTTGTGTCTAGCCGAGTGGTTTTGGGTCTAGCCGAGTGGGTTTGGGTGTAGCCGAGTGGGTTTGAGTCTGGCCGAGTGGGTTTGGGTCTAGCCGAGTGGGTTTGGGTCTAGCCGAGTGGGTTTGGGTCTAGCCGAGTGGGTTTGGGTCTAGCCGAGTGGGTTTGGGTCTAGCCGAGTGGGTTTGGGTCTAGCCGAGTGGGTTTGGGTCTCGCCGATCGGGTTTGCGTGTAGCCGAGTGGGTTTGGGTCTAGGCGAGTGGGTTTGGGTTCAGCCGAGTGGGTTTGGGTCTAGCCGAGTGGGTTTGGGTGTAGCCGAGTGGGTTTGGGTCTAGCCGAGTGGCTTTGGGTCTAGCGGAGTTGGTATGGGTCTAGCGGAGAGGGTTTGGGTCTAGCGGAGTGGGTTTGGGTGTAGCCGAGTGGGTTTGAGTCTAGCCGAGTGGGTGTGGGTCTAGCCGAGTGGGTTTGGGTCTAGCCGAGTGGGTTTGGGTCCAGCCGAGTGGGTTTGGGTCTAGCCGAGTGGGTTTGGGTCTAGCCGAGTTAGTTTGGCTGTAGCCGAGTTAGTTTGGGTCTAGACGATCGGGTTTGGGTGTAGCCGAGTGGGTTTGGATCCAGCCGAGTAGGTTTGGGTCTAGCCGAGTGGGTTTGGGTGTAGCCGAGTGGGTTTGGGTCTAGCCGAGTGGGTTTGGGTCTAGCCGAGTGGGTTTGCATCTAGCCGAGTGTGTTTGGGTCTAGCCGAGAGGGTGTGGGTCTAGCCGAATGGGTTTGGGTCTAGCCGTGTGGGCTTGGGTGTAGCCGAGTGGGCTTGGGTCTAGCCAAGTGGGTTTGGGTCTAGCCGAGTGGGTTTGGGTCTAGCCGAGGGCGTTTGGGTCTAGCCGGGTGGGTTTGGGTCTAGCCGAGTGGGTTTGGGTCTAGCCGAGTGGGTTTGGGTCTAGCCGAGTGGGCTTGGGTCTAGCCTAGTGGGTTTGCGTCTAGCCGAATGGCCTTGGGTCTATCCGAGTGGGTTTGGGTCTAGCCGAGTGGGTTTGTGTCTAGCCGAGTGGGTTTGGGTCTAGCCGAGTGGGTTTGGGTCTAGCCGAGTGGGTTTGGGTCTAGCCGAGTGGGTTTGGGTCTAGCCGAGTGGGTTTGGGTCTAGCCGAGTGGGTTTGGGTCTAGCCGAGTGGGTTTGGGTCTAGCCGATTGGGTTTGGGTCTAGCCGAGTGGGTTTGGGTCTAGCCGATTGGGTTTGGGTCTAGCCGAGTGGGTTTGGGTCTAGCCGAGTCGGTTTGGGTCTAGCCGAGTGGGTTTGGGTCTAGCCGATTGGGTTTGGGTCTAGCCGGGTCGGTTTGGGTCTAGCCGAGTGGGTTTGGTTCTAGCCGAGTGGGTTTGAGTCTAGCCGAGTGGGTTTGGGTCTAGCCGAGTGGGTTTGCATCTAGCCGAGTGGGTTTGGGTCTAGCCGAGTGGGTTTGGGTCTAGCCGAGTGGGTTTGGGTGTAGCCGAGTGGGTTTGGGTCTAGCCGAGTGGGTTTGGGTCCAGCCGAGTGGGTTTGCATCTAGCCGAGTGGGTTTGGGTCTAGCCGAGTGTGTTTGGGTCTAGCCGAGTGGGTGTGGGTCTAGCCGAATGGGTTTGGGTCTAGCCGAGTGGGTTTGGGTCTAGCCGAGTTGGCTTGGGTCTAGCCGAGTGGGTTTGGGTCTAGCCGAGTGGGTTTGGGCCTAGCCGAGTGGGTGTGGGCCTAGCCGAGTGGGTTTGGGTCTAGCCGAGTGGGTTTGGGTCTAGCCGATTGGGTTTGGGTCTAGCCGAGTGAGTTTGGGTCTAGCCGAGTGGGTTTGGGTCTAGCCGAGTGGGTTTGGGTCTAGCCGATTGGGTTTGGGTCTAGCCGAGTCGGTTTGGGTCTAGCCGAGTGGGTTTGGGTCTAGCCGTTTGGGTTTGGGTCTAGCCGAGTCGGTTTGGGTCTAGCCGAGTCGGTTTGGGTATAGCCGAGTGGGTTTGGGTCCAGCCGATTGGGTTTGGGTCTAGCCGAGTCGGTTTGGGTCTAGCCGAGTGGGTTTGGGTCTGGCGGAGTGGATTTGTGTCTAGCCGAGTGGTTTTCGGTCTAGCCGAGTGGGTTTGGGTGTAGCCGAGTGGGTTTGAGTCTGGCCGAGTGGGTTTGGGTCTAGCCGAGTGGGTTTGGGTCTAGCCGAGTGGGTTTGGGTCTAGCCGAGTGGGTTTGAGTCTAGCCGAGTGGGTTTGGGTCTAGCCGAGTGGGTTTGGGTCTAGCCGAGTGGGTTTGAGTCTAGCCGAGTGGGTTTGGGTCTAGCCGAGTGGGTTTGGGTCTAGCCGAGTGGGTTTGGGTCTAGCCGAGTGGGCTTGGGTCTAGCCGAGTGGGTTTGGGTCTAGCCGATTGGGTTTGGGTCTAGCCGAGTGGGTGTGGGTCTAGCCGAGTGGGTTTGGGTCTAGCCGAGTGGGTTTGGGTCTAGCCGATTGTGTTTGGGTCTAGCCGAGTGAGTTTGGGTCTAGCCGAGTGGGTTTGGGTCTAGCCGAGTGGGCTTGGGTCTAGCCGAGTGGGCTTGGGTCTAGCCAAGTGGGTTTGGGTCTAGCCGAGTGGGTTTGGGTCTAGCCGAGTGGGTTTGGGTCTGGCCGAGTGGGTTTGGGTCTAGCCGAGTGGGTTTGGGTCTAGCCGAGTGGGTTTGGGTCTAGCCGAGTGGGTTTGGGTCTAGCCGAGTGGGTTTGGGTCTCGCCGATCGGGTTTGCGTGTAGCCGAGTGGGTTTGGGTCTAGGCGAGTGGGTTTGGGTTCAGCCGAGTGGGTTTGGGTCTAGCCGAGTGGGTTTGGGTGTAGCCGAGTGGGTTTGGGTCTAGCCGAGTGGCTTTGGGTCTAGCGGAGTTGGTATGGGTCTAGCGGAGAGGGTTTGGGTCTAGCGGAGTGTGTTTGGGTGTAGCCGAGTGGGTTTGAGTCTAGCCGAGTGGGTGTGGGTCTAGCCGAGTGGGTTTGGGTCTAGCCGAGTGGGTTTGGGTCCAGCCGAGTGGGTTTGGGTCTTGCCGAGTGGGTTTGGGTCTAGCCGAGTGGGTTTGGGTCTAGCCGATTGGGTTTGGGTCTAGCCGAGTGGGTTTGGGTCTAGCCGAGTGGGTTTGGGTCTAGCCGAGTGGGTTTGAGTCTAGCCGAGTGGGTTTGGGTCTAGCCGAGTGGGTTTGGGTCTAGCCGAGTGGGTTTGGGTCTAGCCGAGTGGGCTTGGGTCTAGCCGAGTGGGTTTGGGTCTAGCCGATTGGGTTTGGGTCTAGCCGAGTGGGTGTGGGTCTAGCCGAGTGGGTTTGGGTCTAGCCGAGTGGGTTTGGGTCTAGCCGATTGTGTTTGGGTCTAGCCGAGTGAGTTTGGGTCTAGCCGAGTGGGTTTGGGTCTAGCCGAGTGGGCTTGGGTCTAGCCGAGTGGGCTTGGGTCTAGCCAAGTGGGTTTGTGTCTAGCCGAGTGGGTTTGGGTCTAGCCGAGTGGGTTTGGGTCTGGCCGAGTGGGTTTGGGTCTAGCCGAGTGGGTTTGGGTCTAGCCGAGTGGGTTTGGGTCTAGCCGAGTGGGTTTGGGTCTAGCCGAGTTAGTTTGGCTGTAGCCGAGTTAGTTTGGGTCTAGACGATCGGGTTTGGGTGTAGCCGAGTGGGTTTGGATCCAGCCGAGTAGGTTTGGGACTAGCCGAGTGGGTTTGGGTCTAGCCGAGTGGGTTTGGGCCTAGCCGAGTGGGTGTGGGCCTAGCCGAGTGGGTTTGGGTCTAGCCGAGTGGGTTTGGGTCTAGCCGATTGGGTTTGGGTCTAGCCGAGTGAGTTTGGGTCTAGCCGAGTGGGTTTGGGTCTAGCCGAGTGGGTTTGGGTCTAGCCGATTGGGTTTGGGTCTAGCCGAGTCGGTTTGGGTCTAGCCGAGTGGGTTTGGGTCTAGCCGTTTGGGTTTGGGTCTAGCCGAGTCGGTTTGGGTCTAGCCGAGTCGGTTTGGGTATAGCCGAGTGGGTTTGGGTCCAGCCGATTGGGTTTGGGTCTAGCCGAGTCGGTTTGGGTCTAGCCGAGTGGGTTTGGGTCTGGCGGAGTGGATTTGTGTCTAGCCGAGTGGTTTTCGGTCTAGCCGAGTGGGTTTGGGTGTAGCCGAGTGGGTTTGAGTCTGGCCGAGTGGGTTTGGGTCTAGCCGAGTGGGTTTGGGTCTAGCCGAGTGGGTTTGGGTCTAGCCGAGTGGGTTTGAGTCTAGCCGAGTGGGTTTGGGTCTAGCCGAGTGGGTTTGGGTCTAGCCGAGTGGGTTTGAGTCTAGCCGAGTGGGTTTGGGTCTAGCCGAGTGGGTTTGGGTCTAGCCGAGTGGGTTTGGGTCTAGCCGAGTGGGCTTGGGTCTAGCCGAGTGGGTTTGGGTCTAGCCGATTGGGTTTGGGTCTAGCCGAGTGGGTGTGGGTCTAGCCGAGTGGGTTTGGGTCTAGCCGAGTGGGTTTGGGTCTAGCCGATTGTGTTTGGGTCTAGCCGAGTGAGTTTGGGTCTAGCCGAGTGGGTTTGGGTCTAGCCGAGTGGGCTTGGGTCTAGCCGAGTGGGCTTGGGTCTAGCCAAGTGGGTTTGGGTCTAGCCGAGTGGGTTTGGGTCTAGCCGAGTGGGTTTGGGTCTGGCCGAGTGGGTTTGGGTCTAGCCGAGTGGGTTTGGGTCTAGCCGAGTGGGTTTGGGTCTAGCCGAGTGGGTTTGGGTCTAGCCGAGTGGGTTTGGGTCTCGCCGATCGGGTTTGCGTGTAGCCGAGTGGGTTTGGGTCTAGGCGAGTGGGTTTGGGTTCAGCCGAGTGGGTTTGGGTCTAGCCGAGTGGGTTTGGGTGTAGCCGAGTGGGTTTGGGTCTAGCCGAGTGGCTTTGGGTCTAGCGGAGTTGGTATGGGTCTAGCGGAGAGGGTTTGGGTCTAGCGGAGTGTGTTTGGGTGTAGCCGAGTGGGTTTGAGTCTAGCCGAGTGGGTGTGGGTCTAGCCGAGTGGGTTTGGGTCTAGCCGAGTGGGTTTGGGTCCAGCCGAGTGGGTTTGGGTCTTGCCGAGTGGGTTTGGGTCTAGCCGAGTGGGTTTGGGTCTAGCCGATTGGGTTTGGGTCTAGCCGAGTGGGTTTGGGTCTAGCCGAGTGGGTTTGGGTCTAGCCGAGTGGGTTTGAGTCTAGCCGAGTGGGTTTGGGTCTAGCCGAGTGGGTTTGGGTCTAGCCGAGTGGGTTTGGGTCTAGCCGAGTGGGCTTGGGTCTAGCCGAGTGGGTTTGGGTCTAGCCGATTGGGTTTGGGTCTAGCCGAGTGGGTGTGGGTCTAGCCGAGTGGGTTTGGGTCTAGCCGAGTGGGTTTGGGTCTAGCCGATTGTGTTTGGGTCTAGCCGAGTGAGTTTGGGTCTAGCCGAGTGGGTTTGGGTCTAGCCGAGTGGGCTTGGGTCTAGCCGAGTGGGCTTGGGTCTAGCCAAGTGGGTTTGTGTCTAGCCGAGTGGGTTTGGGTCTAGCCGAGTGGGTTTGGGTCTGGCCGAGTGGGTTTGGGTCTAGCCGAGTGGGTTTGGGTCTAGCCGAGTGGGTTTGGGTCTAGCCGAGTGGGTTTGGGTCTAGCCGAGTTAGTTTGGCTGTAGCCGAGTTAGTTTGGGTCTAGACGATCGGGTTTGGGTGTAGCCGAGTGGGTTTGGATCCAGCCGAGTAGGTTTGGGACTAGCCGAGTGGGTTTGGGTTCAGCCGAGTGGGTTTGGGTCTAGCGGAGTTGGTATGGGTCTAGCGGAAAGGGTTTGGGTCTAGCGGAGTGGGTTTGGGTGTAGCCGAGTGGGTTTGAGTCTAGCCGAGTGGGTTTCGGTCTACCCGAGTAGGTTTCGGTCTAGCCGAGTGGGTTTGAGTCTAGCCGAGTGGGTGTGGGTCTAGCCGAGTGGGTTTGGGTCTAGCCGAGTGGGTTTGTGTCTAGCCGCGTGGGTTTGGGTCTTGCCGAGTGGGTTTGGGTCTAGCCGAGTGGGTTTGGGTCTAGCCGAGTGGGCTTGGGTCTAGCCAAGTGGGTTTGGGTCTAGCCGAGTGGGTTTGGGTCTAGCCGAGTGGGTTTGGGTCTAGCCGAGTGGGTTTGGGTCTAGCTGAGTGGGTTTGCGTCTAGCCGAATGGGCTTGGGTGTATCCGAGTGGGTTAGGGTCTAGCCGAGTGGGTTTGTGTCTAGCTGAGTGGGTTTGGGTCTAGCCGAGTGGGTTTCGGTCTAGCCGAGTGGGTTTGGGTCTAGCCGAGTGGGTTTGGGTCTAGCCGAGTGGGTTTCGGACTAGCCGAGTGGGTTTGGGTCTAGCCGAGTGGGTTTGGGTTTAGCCGAGTGGGTTTGGGTCTAGCCGTGTTAGTTTGGCTGTAGCCGAGTTAGTTTGGGTCTAGACGATCGGGTTTGGGTGTAGCCGAGTGGGTTTGGGTCTAGCCGAGTCGGTTTGGGTCTAGCCGAGTGGGTTTGGGTCTAGCCAAGTGGGTTTGAGTCTAGCCGAGTGGGTTTGGGTCTAGCCGAGTGGGTTTGGGTCTAGCCGTGTGGGTTTGAGTCTAGCCGAGTGGGTTTGGGTCTAGCCGAGTGGGTTTGGGTCTAGCCGAGTGGGTTTGGGTTTAGCCGAGTGGGTTTGGGTCTAGCCGAGTTAGTTTGGCTGTAGCCGAGTTAGTTTGGGTCTAGACGATCGGGTTTGGGTCTAGCCGAGTGGGTTTGGGTCTAGCCGAGTGGGTTTGGGTCTAGCCGAGTGGGTTTGGGTTTAGCCGTGTGGGTTTGGGTCTAGCGAAGTTGGTATGGGTCTAGCGGAGAGGGTTTGGGTCTAGCGGAGTGGGTTTGGGTGTAGCCGAGTGGGTTTGAGTCTAGCCGAGTGGGTGTGGGTCTAGCCGAGTGGGTTTGGGTCTAGCCGAGTGGGTTTGGGTCTAGCCGAGTGGGTTTGGGTCTTGCCGAGTGGGTTTGGGTCTAGCCGAGTGGGTTTGGGTCTAGCCGATTGGGTTTGGGTCTACCCGAGTCGGTTTGGGTCTAGCCGAGTGGGTTTGGGTCTAGCCGAGTGGGTTTGAGTCTAGCCGAGTGGGTTTGGGTCTAGCCGAGTCGGTTTGGGTCTAGCCGAGTGGGTTTGGGTCTAGCCGAGTGGGCTTGGGTCTAGCCGAGTGGGTTTGGGTCTAGCCGAGTGGGTTTGGGTCTAGCCGAGTGGGTGTGGGTCTAGCCGAGTGGGTTTGGGTATAGCCGAGTGGGTTTGGGTCTAGCCGATTATGTTTGGGTCTAGCCGAGTGAGTTTGGGTCTAGCCGAGTGGGTTTGGGTCTAGCCGAGTGGGTTTGGGTCTAGCCGATTCGGTTTGGGTCTAGCCGAGTGGGTTTGGGTCTAGCCGAGTGGGTTTGGGTCTAGCCGATTGGGTTTGGGTCTAGCCGAGTGGGTTTGCAAGTAGCCGAGTGGGTTTGGGTCTAGCCGAGTCGGTTTGGGTCTAGCCGAGTCGGTTTGGGTCTAGCCGAGTGGGTTTCGGTCTAGCCGAGTGGGTTTGAGTCTAGCCGAGTGGGTTTGGGTCTAGCCGAGTCGGTTTGGGTCTAGCCGAGTGGGTTTGGGTCTAGCCGAGTGGGCTTGGGTCTAGCCGAGTGGGTTTGGGTCTAGCCGAGTGGGTGTGGGTCTAGCCGATTATGTTTGGGTCTAGCCGAGTGAGTTAGGGGCTAGCCGAGTGGGTTTGGGTCTAGCCGAGTGGGTTTGGGTCTAGCCGATTCGGTTTGGGTCTAGCCGAGTGGGTTTGGGTCTAGCCGAGTGGGATTGGGTCGAGCCGAGTGGGTTTGGGTCTAGCCGAGTGGGTTTGGGTATAGCCGAGTGGGTTTGGGTCTAGCCGAGGGGGTTTGGGTCTAGCCGAGTGGGTTTGGGTCTAGCCGAGTCGGTTTGGGTCTAGCCGAGTGGGTTTGGGTCTAGCCGAGTGGGCTTGGGTCTAGCCGAGTGGGTTTGGGTCTAGCCGAGTGGGTGTGGGTCTAGCCGAGTGGGTTTGGGTCTAGCCGAGTGGGTTTGGGTCTAGCCGATTATGTTTGGGTCTAGCCGAGTGAGTTTGGGTCTAGCCGAGTGGGTTTGGGTCTAGCCGAGTGGGTTTGGGTCTAGCCGATTCGGTTTGGGTCTAGCCGAGTGGGATGGGTCTAGCCGAGTGGGTTTGGGTCTAGCCGATTGGGTTTGGGTCTAGCCGAGTGGGTTTGGGTCTAGCCGAGTCGGTTTGGGTCTAGCCGAGTCGGTTTGGGTCTAGCCGAGTGGGTTTCGGTCTAGCCGAGTGGGTTTGAGTCTAGCCGAGTGGGTTTGGGTCTAGCCGAGTCGGTTTGGGTCTAGCCGAGTGGGTTTGGGTCTAGCCGAGTGGGCTTGGGTCTAGCCGAGTGGGTTTGGGTCTAGCCGAGTGGGTTTGGGTCTAGCCGAGTGGGTGTGGGTCTAGCCGAGTGGGTTTGGGTCTAGCCGAGTGGGTTTGGGTCTAGCCGATTATGTTTGGGTCTAGCCGAGTGAGTTAGGGGCTAGCCGAGTGGGTTTGGGTCTAGCCGAGTGGGTTTGGGTCTAGCCGATTCGGTTTGGGTCTAGCCGAGTGGGTTTGGGTCTAGCCGAGTGGGTGTGGGTCTAGCCGAGTGGGTTTGGGTCTAGCCGAGTGGGTTTGGGTCTAGCCGATTATGTTTGGGTCTAGCCGAGTGAGTTAGGGGCTAGCCGAGTGGGTTTGGGTCTAGCCGAGTGGGTTTGGGTCTAGCCGATTCGGTTTGGGTCTAGCCGAGTGGGTTTGGGTCTAGCCGAGTGGGATTGGGTCGAGCCGAGTGGGTTTGGGTCTAGCCGAGTGGGTTTGGGTATAGCCGAGTGGGTTTGGGTCTAGCCGAGGGGGTTTGGGTCTAGCCGAGTGGGTTTGGGTCTAGCCGAGTCGGTTTGGGTCTAGCCGAGTGGGTTTGGGTCTAGCCGAGTGGGCTTGGGTCTAGCCGAGTGGGTTTGGGTCTAGCCGAGTGGGTTTGGTCTAGCCGAGTGGGTTTGGGTCCAGCCGATTGGGTTTGGGTGTAGCCGAGTGGGTTTGGGTGTAGCCGAGTGGGTTTGGGTCTAGCCGAGTGGGATTGGGTCGAGCCGAGTGGGTTTGGGTCTAGCCGAGTGGGTTTGGGTATAGCCGAGTGGGTTTGGGTCTAGCCGAGGGGGTTTGGGTCTAGCCGAGTGGGTTTGGGTCTAGTCGTGTGGGTTTGGGTCTAGCCAAGTGGGTTTGGGTCTAGCCGAGTGGGTTTGGGTCTAGCCGAGTGGGTTTGGGTCTAGCCGAGTGGGTTTGGGTCTAGCCGAGTCGGATTGCATCTAGCCGAGTGGGTTTGGGTCTAGCCGAGTCGGCTGGGGTCTAGCCGAGTGGGTTTAGGTATAGCAGAGTGGGTTTGGGTCTAGCCGTGTGAGCTTGGGTCTAGCCGAGTGGGTTTGGGTCTAGCCGAGTGGGTTTGGGTGTAGCCGAGTGGGTTTGGGTCTAGCCGAGTGGGTTTGGGTCTAGCCGAGTGGGTTTGCATCTAGCCGAGTGGGTTTGGGTCTAGCCGAGTGTGTTTGGGTCTAGCCTAGTGGGTGTGGGTCTAGCCGAATGGGTTTGGGTCTAGCCGAGTGGGCTTGGGTGTAGCCGAGTGGGCTTGGGTCTAGCCAAGTGGGTTTGGGTCTAGCCGAGTGGGTTTGGGTCTAGCCGAGTGGGTTTGGATCTAGCCGGGTGGGTTTGGGTCTAGCCGAGTGGGTTTGGGTCTAGCCGAGTGGGTTTGGATCTTGCCGAGTGGGTTTGGGTCTAGCTGAGTGGGTTTGCGTCTAGCCGAATGGGCTTGGGTCTATCCGAGTGGGTTTGGGTCTAGCCGAGTGGGTTTGGGTCTCGCTGAGTGGGTTTGGGTCTAGCCGAGTGGGTTTCAGTCTAGCCGAGTGGGTTTGGGTCTAGCCGAGTGGGTTTGGGTCTAGCCGAGTGGGTTTGGGTCTAGCCGAGTGGGTTTCGGTCTAGCCGAGTGGGTTTTGGGTCTAGCCGAGTGGGTTTGGTTTTAGCCGAGTGGGTTTGGGTCTAGCCGAGTTAGTTTGGCTGTAGCCGAGTTAGTTTGGGTCTAGACGATCGGGTTTGGGTCTAGCCGAGTGGGTTTGGGTCTAGCCGAGTGGGTTTGGGTCTAGCCGAGTGGGTTTGGGTTTAGCCGAGTGGGTTTGGGTCTAGCGGAGTTGGTATGGGTCTAGCGGAGAGGGTTTGGGTCTAGCGGAGTGGGTTTGGGTGTAGCCGAGTGGGTTTGCGTCTAGCCGAGTGGGTTTGGGTCTACGCAAGTAGGTTTGGGTCTAGCCGAGTGGGTTTGGGTCTAGCCGAGTGGGTGTGGGTCTAGCCGAATGGGTTTGGGTCTAGCCGAGTGGGCTTGGGTCTAGCCGAGTGGGCTTGGGTCTAGCCAAGTGGGTTTGGGTCTAGCCGAGTGGGTTTGGGTCTAGCCGAGTGGGTTTGGGTCTAGCCGGGTGGGTTTGTGTCTAGCCAAGTGGGTTTGGGTCTAGCCGAGTGGGTTTGGGTCTAGCCGAGTGGGTTTGGGTCTAGTCGTGTGGGTTTGGGTCTAGCCAAGTGGGTTTGGGTCTAGCCGAGTGGGTTTGGGTCTAGCCGAGTGGGTTTGGGTCTAGCCGAGTGGGTTTGGGTCTAGCCGAGTCGGATTGCATCTAGCCGAGTGGGTTTGGGTCTAGCCGAGTCGGTTGGGGTCTAGCCGAGTGGGTTTGGGTCTAGCCGAGTGGGTTTGGGTCTAGCCGAGTGGGTTTGGGTCTAGCCGAGTTGGTTTAGGTATAGCAGAGTGGGTTTGGGTCTAGCCGATTGAGCTTGGGTCTAGCCGAGTGGGTTTGGGTCTAGCCGAGTGGGTTTGGGTGTAGCCGAGTGGGTTTGGGTCTAGCCGAGTCGGTTTGGGTCTAGCCGAGTGGGTTTGGGTCTAGCCGAGTGGGCTTGGGTCTAGCCGAGTGGGTTTGGGTCTAGCCGAGTGGGTGTGGGTCTAGCCGAGTGGGTTTGGGTCTAGCCGAGTGGGTTTGGGTCTAGCCGATTATGTTTGGGTCTAGCCGAGTGAGTTTGGGTCTAGCCGAGTGGGTTTGGGTCTAGCCGAGTGGGTTTGGGTCTAGCCGATTCGGTTTGGGTCTAGCCGAGTGGGATGGGTCTAGCCGAGTGGGTTTGGGTCTAGCCGATTGGGTTTGGGTCTAGCCGAGTGGGTTTGCAAGTAGCCGAGTGGGTTTGGGTCTAGCCGAGTGTGTTTGGGTTTAGCCGAGTGGGTTTGGTCTAGCCGAGTGGGTTTGGGTCTAGCCGATTGGGTTTGGGTGTAGCCGAGTGGGTTTGGGTGTAGCCGAGTGGGTTTGGGTCTAGCCGAGTGGGATTGGGTCGAGCCGAGTGGGTTTGGGTCTAGCCGAGTGGGTTTGGGTATAGCCGAGTGGGTTTGGGTCTAGCCGAGGGGGTTTGGGTCTAGCCGAGTGGGTTTGGGTCTAGTCGTGTGGGTTTGGGTCTAGCCAAGTGGGTTTGGGTCTAGCCGAGTGGGTTTGGGTCTAGCCGAGTGGGTTTGGGTCTAGCCGAGTGGGTTTGGGTCTAGCCGAGTCGGATTGCATCTAGCCGAGTGGGTTTGGGTCTAGCCGAGTGTGTTTGGGTCTAGCCTAGTGGGTGTGGGTCTAGCCGAATGGGTTTGGGTCTAGCCGAGCGGGCTTGGGTGTAGCCGAGTGGGCTTGGGTCTAGCCAAGTGGGTTTGGGTCTAGCCGAGTGGGTTTGGGTCTAGCCGAGTGGGTTTGGATCTAGCCGGGTGGGTTTGGGTCTAGCCGAGTGGGTTTGGGTCTAGCCGAGTGGGTTTGGATCTTGCCGAGTGGGTTTGGGTCTAGCTGAGTGGGTTTGCGTCTAACCGAATGGGCTTGGGTCTATCCGAGTGGGTTTGGGTCTAGCCGAGTGGGTTTGGGTCTCGCTGAGTGGGTTTGGGTCTAGCCGAGTGGGTTTCAGTCTAGCCGAGTGGGTTTGGGTCTAGCCGAGTGGGTTTGGGTCTAGCCGAGTGGGTTTGGGTCTAGCCGAGTGGGTTTCGGTCTAGCCGAGTGGGTTTTGGGTCTAGCCGAGTGGGTTTGGTTTTAGCCGAGTGGGTTTGGGTCTAGCCGAGTTAGTTTGGCTGTAGCCGAGTTAGTTTGGGTCCAGACGATCGGGTTTGGGTCTAGCCGAGTGGGTTTGGGTCTAGCCGAGTGGGTTTGGGTCTAGCCGAGTGGGTTTGGGTTTAGCCGAGTGGGTTTGGGTCTAGCGGAGTTGGTATGGGTCTAGCGGAGAGGGTTTGGGTCTAGCGGAGTGGGTTTGGGTGCAGCCGAGTGGGTTTGCGTCTAGCCGAGTGGGTTTGGGTCTACGCAAGTAGGTTTGGGTCTAGCCGAGTGGGTTTGGGTCTAGCCGAGTGGGTGTGGGTCTAGCCGAATGGGTTTGGGTCTAGCCGAGTGGGCTTGGGTCTAGCCGAGTGGGCTTGGGCCTAGCCGAGTGGGTTTGGGTCTAGCCGAGTGGGTTTGGGTCTAGCCGCGTGGGTTTGGGTCTAGCCGGGTGGGTTTGTGTCCAGCCAAGTGGGTTTGGGTCTAGCCGAGTGGGTTTGGGTCTAGCCGAGTGGGTTTGGGTCTAGTCGTGTGGGTTTGGGTCTAGACAAGTGGGTTTGGGTCTAGCCGAGTGGGTTTGGGTCTAGCCGAGTGGGTTTGGGTCTAGCCGAGTGGGTTTGGGTCTAGCCGAGTCGGATTGCGTCTAGCCGAGTGGGTTTGGGTCTAGCCGAGTCGGTTGGGGTCTAGCCGAGTGGGTTTGGGTCTAGCCGAGTGGGTTTGGGTCTAGCCGAGTGGGTTTGGGTCTAGCCGAGTGTGTTTGGGTCTAGCCTAGTGGGTGTGGGTCTAGCCGAATGGGTTTGGGTCTAGCCGAGTGGGCTTGGGTGTAGCCGAGTGGGCTTGGGTCTAGCCAAGTGGGTTTGGGTCTAGCCGAGTGGGTTTGGGTCTAGCCGAGTGGGTTTGGATCTAGCCGGGTGGGTTTGGGTCTAGCCGAGTGGGTTTGGGTCTAGCCGAGTGGGTTTGGATCTTGCCGAGTGGGTTTGGGTCTAGCTGAGTGGGTTTGCGTCTAGCCGAATGAGCTTGGGTCTATCCGAGTGGGTTTGGGTCTAGCCGAGTGGGTTTGGGTCTCGCTGAGTGGGTTTGGGTCTAGCCGAGTGGGTTTCAGTCTAGCCGAGTGGGTTTGGGTCTAGCCGAGTGGGTTTGGGTCTAGCCGAGTGGGTTTGGGTCTAGCCGAGTGGGTTTCGGTCTAGCCGAGTGGGTTTTGGGTCTAGCCGAGTGGGTTTGGTTTTAGCCGAGTGGGTTTGGGTCTAGCCGAGTTAGTTTGGCTGTAGCCGAGTTAGTTTGGGTCTAGACGAGTGGGTTTGGGTCTAGCCGAGTGGGTTTAGGTCTAGCCGAGTGGGTTTGGGTCTAGCCGAGTGGGCTTGGGTCTAGCCGAGTGGGTTTGGGTCTAGCCGAGTGGGTTTGGGTGTAGCCGAGTGGGTTTGGGTCTAGCCGAGTGGGTTTGGGTCCAGCCGAGTGGGTTTGCATCTAGCCGAGTGGGTTTGGGTCTAGCCGAGTGTGTTTGGGTCTAGCCGAGTGGGTGTGGGTCTAGCCGAATGGGTTTGGGTCTAGCCGAGTGGGCTTGGGTGTAGCCGAGTGGGCTTGGGTCTAGCCAAGTGGGTTTGGGTCTAGCCGAGTGGGTTTGGGTCTGGCCGAGTGGGTTTGGGTCTAGCCGGGTGGGTTTGGGTCTAGCCGAGTGGGTTTGGGTCTAGCCGAGTGGGTTTGGGTCTAGCCGAGTGGGTTTGCTTCTAGCCGAATGGGCTTGGGTCTATCCGAGTGGGTTTGGGTCTGGTCGAGTGGGTTTGTGTCTAGCCGAGTGGGTTTGGGTCTAGCCGAGTGGGTTTCAGTCTAGCCGAGTGGGTTTGGGTCTAGCCGAGTGGGTTTGGGTCTAGCCGAGTGGGTTTGGGTCTAGCCGAGTGGGTTTGGGTTTAGCCGAGTGGGTTTGGGTCTAGCCGAGTTATTTTGGCTGTAGCCGAGTTAGTTTGGGTCTAGACGATCGGGTTTGGGTCTGGCGGAGTTGGTATGGGTCTAGCGGAGAGGGTTTGGGTCTAGCGGAGTGGGTTTGGGTGTAGCCGAGTGGGTTTGAGTCCAGCCGAGTGGGTTTGGGTCTACCCGAGTAGGTTTGGGTCTAGCCGAGTGGGTTTGAGTCTAGCCGAGTGGGTGTGGGTCTAGCCGAGTGGGTTTGGGTCTAGCCGAGTGGGTTTGGGTCTAGCCGAGTGGGTTTGGGTCTAGCCGAGTTGGCTTGGGTCCAGCCGAGTGGGTTTGGGTCTAGACGAGTGGGTTTGGGCCTAGCCGAGTGGGTGTGGGTCGAGCCGAGTGGGTTTGGGTCTAGCCGAGTGGGTTTGGGTCTAGCCGATTGGGTTTGGGTCTAGCCGATTGGGTTTGGGTCTAGCCGAGTGAGTTTGGGTCTAGCCGAGTGGGTTTGGGTCTAGCCGAGTGGGTTTGGGTCTAGCCGATTGGGTTTGGGTCTAGCCGAGTGGGTTTGGGTCTAGCCGATTGGGTTTGGGTCTAGCCGATTGGGTTTGGGTCTAGCCGAGAGGGTTTGGGTCTAGCCGAGTCGGTTTGGGTCTAGCCCAGTGGGTTTGGGTCTAGCCGATTGGGTTTGGGTCTAGCCGAGTTGGTTTGGGTCTAGCCGAGTGGGTTTGGTTCTAGCCGAGTGGGTTTGAGTCTAGCCGAGTGGGTTTGGGTCTAGCCGAGTGGGTTTGGGTCTAGCCGAGTGGGTTTGGGTCTAGCCGAGTGGGTTTGGGTCTAGCCGAGTGGATTTGGGTCTAGCCGGGTGGGTTTGGGTCTAGCGGAGTGGGTTTGGGTCTAGCGGAGTGGGTTTGGGTCTAGCCGAGTGGGTTTGGGTCTAGCCGAGTGGGTTTGGGTCTAGCCGAGTGGGTTTGAGTCTAGCCGAGTGGGTTTGGGTCTAGCCGAGTGGGTTTAGGTCTGGCCGAGTGGGTTTGCGTCTAGCCGAGTGGGCTTGGGTCTAGCCGAGTGGGTTTGGGTCTAGCCGAGTGGGTTTGGGTCTAGCCGAGTGGGTTTGGGTCTAGCCGAGTGGGTTTGGGTCTAGCCGAGTGGGTTTGGGTCTAGCCGAGTGGGTTTGGGTCTAGCCGAGTCGGATTGCATCTAGCAGAGTGGGTTTGGGTCTAGCCGAGTCGGTTGGGGTGTAGCCGAGTGGGTTTGTGTCTAGCCGAGTGGGTTTGGGTCTACCCGAGTAGGTTTGGGTCTAGCCGAGTGGGTTTGGGCCTAGCCGAGTGGGTGTGGGTTTAGCCGAATGGGTTTGGGTCTAGCCGAGTGGGCTTGGGTCTAGCCGAGTGGGCTTGGGTCTAGCCAAGTGGGTTTGGGTCTAGCCGAGTGGGTTTGGGTCTAGCCGAGTGGGTTTGGGTCTAGCCGAGTGGGTGTGGGTCGAGCCGAGTGGGTTTGGGTCTAGCCGATTGGGTTTGGGTCTAGCCGATTGGGTTTGGGTCTAGCCGAGTGAGTTTGGGTCTAGCCGAGTGGGTTTGGGTCTAGCCGAGTGGGTTTGGGTCTAGCCGATTGGGTTTGGGTCTAGCCGAGTGGGTTTGGGTCTAGCCGAGTGGGTTTGGGTCTAGCCGATTGGGTTTGGGTCTAGCCGAGAGGGTTTGGGTCTAGCCGAGTCGGTTTGGGTCTAGCCCACTGGGTTTGGGTCTAGCCGATTGGGTTTGGGTCTAGCCGAGTTGGTTTGGGTCTAGCCGAGTGGGTTTGGTTCTAGCCGAGTGGGTTTAAGTCTAGCCGAGTGGGTTTGGGTCTAGCCGAGTGGGTTTGGGTCTAGCCGAGTGGGTTTGGGTCTAGCCGAGTGGGTTTGGGTCTAGCCGAGTGGATTTGGGTCTAGCCGGGTGGGTTTGGGTCTAGCGGAGTGGGTTTGGGTCTAGCGGAGTGGGTTTGGGTCTAGCCGAGTGGGTTTGGGTCTAGCCGAGTGGGTTTGGGTCTAGCCGAGTGGGTTTGGGTCTAGCCGAGTGGGTTTGGGTCTAGCCGGGTGGGTTTGTGTCTAGCCGAGTGGGTTTGGGTCTAGCCGAGTGGGTTTGGGTCTAGCCGAGTGGGTTTGGGTTTAGCCGAGAGGGTTTGGGTCTAGCGGAGTTGGTATGGGTCTAGCGGAGAGGGTTTGGGTCTAGCGGAGTGGGTTTGGGTGTAGCCGAGTGGGTTTGAGTCTAGCCGAGTGGGTTTGCGTCTAGCCGTGTGGGTTTGGGTTTAGCCGAGTGGGTTTGGGTCGATCGGAGTTGGTATGGGTCTAGCGGAGAGGGTTTGGGTCTAGCGGAGTGGGTTTAGGTCTAACCGAGTGGGTTTGGGTCTAGCCGAGTGGGCTTGGGTCTAGCCGAGTGGGTTTGGGTCTAGCCGAGTGGGTTTGGGTCTAGCCGAGTGGGTTTGGGTCTAGCCGAGTTTGCTTGGGTCTAGCCGTGTGGGTTTGGGTCTAGACGAGTGGGTTTGGGCCTAGCCGAGTGGGTGTGGGTCTAGCCGAGTGGGTTTGGGTCTAGCCAAGTGGGTTTGGGTCTAGCCGATTGGGTTTGGGTCTAGCCGAGTGAGTTTGGGTCTAGCCGAGTGGGTTTGGGTCTGGCCGAGTGGGTTTGGGTCTAGCCGATTGGGTTTGGGTCTAGCCGAGTGGGTTTGGGTCTAGCCGAGTGGGTTTGGGTCTAGCCGATTGGGTTTGGGTCTAGCCGAGTGGGTGTGGGTCTAGCCGAGTCGGTTTGGGTCTAGCCGAGTGGGTTTGGGTCTAGCCGATTGGGTTTGGGTCTAGCTGAGTCGGTTTGGGTCTAGCCGATTGGGTTTGGTTCTAGCCGAGTGGGTTTGAGTCCAGCCGAGTGGGTTTGGGTCTAGCCGAGTGGGTTTAGGTCTAGCCGAGTGGGTTTGGGTCTAGCCGAGTGGGCTTGGGTCTAGCCGAGTGGGTTTGGGTCTAGCCGAGTGGGTTTGGGTGCAGCCGAGTGGGTTTGGGTCTAGCCGAGTGGGTTTGGGTCTAGCCGAGTGGGTTTGCATCTAGCCGAGTGGGTTTGGGTCTAGCCGAGTGTGTTTGGGTCTAGCCGAGTGGGTGTGGGTGTAGCCGAGTGGGCTTGGGTCTAGCCAAGTGGGTTTGGGTCTAGCCGAGTGGGTTTGGGTCTAGCCGAGTGGGTTTGGGTCTAGCCGGGTGGGTTTGGGTGTAGCCGAGTGGGTTTGGGTCTAGCCGAGTGGGTTTGGGTCTAGCGGAGTGGGTTTGGGTGTAGCCGAGTGGGTTTGGGTCTAGCCGAGTGGGTTTGGGTCTAGCCGAGTGGGTTTGGGTCTAGCCGGGTGGGTTTGGGTCTAGCCGAGTGGGTTTGGGTCTAGCCGAGTGGGTTTGGGTCTTGCGGAGTGGGTTTGGGTGTAGCCGAGTGGGTTTGGGTCTAGCCGAGTGGGTTTGGGTCTAGCCGAGTGGGTTTGGGTCTAGCCCAGTGGGTTTGGGTCTAGCCGAGTGGGTTTGGGTCTAGCCGAGTCGGATTGCATCTAGCCGAGTGGGTTTGGGTCTAGCCGAGTCGGTTGGGGTCTAGCCGAGTGGGTTTGGGTCTAGCCGATTGGGTTTGGGTCTAGCCGAGTCGGTTTGGGTCTAGCCGAGTGGGTTTGGTTCTAGCCGAGTGGGTTTGAGTCTAGCCGAGTGGGTTTGGGTCTAGCCGAGTGGGTTTAGGTCTAACCGAGTGGGTTTGGGTCTAGCCGAGTGGGCTTGGGTCTAGCCGAGTGGGTTTGGGTCTAGCCGAGTGGGTTTGGGTCTAGCCGAGTGGGTTTGGGTCTAGCCGAGTTGGCTTGGGTCTAGCCGTGTGGGTTTGGGTCTAGACGAGTGGGTTTGGGCCTAGCCGAGTGGGTGTGGGTCTAGCCGAGTGGGTTTGGGTCTAGCCAAGTGGGTTTGGGTCTAGCCGATTGGGTTTGGGTCTAGCCGAGTGAGTTTGGGTCTAGCCGAGTGAGTTTGGGTCTAGCCGAGTGGGTTTGGGTCTAGCCGATTGGGTTTGGGTCTAGCCGAGTGGGTTTGGGTCTAGCCGAGTGGGTTTGGGTCTAGCCGATTGGGTTTGGGTCTAGCCGAGTGGGTGTGGGTCTAGCCGAGTCGGTTTGGGTCTAGCCGAGTGGGTTTGGGTCTAGCCGATTGGGTTTGGGTCTAGCTGAGTCGGTTTGGGTCTTGCCGAGTGGGTTTGGTTCTAGCCGAGTGGGTTTGAGTCCAGCCGAGTGGGTTTGGGTCTAGCCGAGTGGGTTTAGGTCTAGCCGAGTGGGTTTGGGTCTAGCCGAGTGGGCTTGGGTCTAGCCGAGTGGGTTTGGGTCTAGCCGAGTGGGTTTGGGTGTAGCCGAGTGGGTTTGGGTCTAGCCGAGTGGGTTTGGGTCTAGCCGAGTGGGTTTGCATCTAGCCGAGTGGGTTTGGGTCTAGCCGAGTGTGTTTGGGTCTAGCCGAGTGGGTGTGGGTCTAGCCGAGTGGGTTTAGGTCTAGCCGAGTGGGTTTGGGTCTAGCCGAGTGGGCTTGGGTCTAGCCAAGTGGGATTGGGTCTAGCCGAGTGGGTTTGGGTCTAGCCGAGTGGGTTTGGGTCTAGCCGGGTGGGTTTGGGTGTAGCCGAGTGGGTTTGGGTCTAGCCGAGTGGGTTTGGGTCTAGCGGAGTGGGTTTGGGTGTAGCCGAGTGGGTTTGGGTCTAGCCGAGTGGGTTTGGGTCTAGCCGAATGGGTTTGGGTCTAGCCGGGTGGGTTTGGGTCTAGCCGAGTGGGTTTGGGTCTAGCCGAGTGGGTTTGGGTCTTGTGGAGTGGGTTTGGGTGTAGCCGAGTGGGTTTGGGTCTAGCCGAGTGGGTTTGGGTCTAGCCGAGTGGGTTTGGGTCTAGCCGAGTGGGTTTGGGTCTAGCCGAGTGGGTTTGGGTCTAGCCGAGTCGGTTGGGGTCTAGCCGAGTGGGTTTGGGTCTAGCCGAGTGGGTTTGGGTCTAGCCGAGTGGGTTTGAGTCTAGCCGAGTGGGCTTGGGTCTCGCCGAGCGGGTTTGGGTCTAGCCGAGTGTGTTTGCGTGTGGCCGAGTGGGTTTGGGTCTAGCAGAGTGCGTTTGGGTCTAGCCGGGTGGGTTTGGGTCTAGCCGAGTGGGTTTGGGTCTAGCGGAGTGGGTTTGGGTCTAGCCGAGTGGGTTTGGGTCTAGCCGAGTGGGTTTGGGTCTAGCCGAGTGGGTTTAGGTCTAGCCGAGTGGGTTTGGGTCTAGCCGAGTGGGCTTGGGTCTAGCCGAGTGGGCTTGGGTCTAGCCGAGTGGGTTTGGGTCTAGCCGAGTGGGTTTGGGTCTAGCCGAGTGGGTTTGGGTCTAGCCGAGTGGGTTTGGGTCTAGCCGAGTGGGTTTGGGTCTAGCCGAGTCGGATTGCATCTAGCCGAGTGGGTTTGGGTCTAGCCGCGTCGGTTGGGGTGTAGCCGAGTGGGTTTGCGTCTAGCCGAGTGGGTTTGGGTCTACCCGAGTAGGTTTGGGTCTAGCCGAGTGGGTTTGGGCCTAGCCGAGTGGGTGTGGGTCTAGCCGAATGGGTTTGGGTCTAGCCGAGTGGGCTTGGGTCTAGCCGAGTGGGCTTGGGTCTAGCCAAGTGGGTTTGGGTCTAGCCGAGTGGGTTTGGGTCTAGCCGAGTGGGTTTGGGTCTAGCGGAGTGGGTTTGGGTGTAGCCGAGTGGGTTTGAGTCTAGCCGAGTGGGTTTGGGTCTAGCCGTGTGGGTTTGGGTTTAGCCGAGTGAGTTTGGGTCTAGTGGAGTTGGTATGGGTCTAGCGGAGAGGGTTTGGGTCTAGCGGAGTGGGTTTGGGTGTAGCCGAGTGTGTTTGAGTCTAGCCGAGTGGGTTTGGGTCTACCCGAGTAGGTTTGGGTCTAGCCGAGTGGGTTTGAGACTAGCCGAGTGGGTGTGGGTCTAGCCGAGTGGGTTTGGGTCTAGCCGAGTGGGTTTGTGTCTAGCCGAGTGGGTTTGGGTCTAGCCGAGTGGGTTTGGGTCTAGCCGAGTTGGCTTGGGTCTAGCCGAGTGGGTTTGGGTCTAGACGAGTGGGTTTGGGTCTAGCCGAGTGGGTTTGGATCTAGCCGGGTGGGTTTGGGTCTAGCCGATTGGGTTTGGGTCTAGCCGAGTGGGTTTGGATCTTGCCGAGTGGGTTTGGGTCTAGCTGAGTGGGTTTGCGTCTAGCCGAATGGGCTTGGGTCTATCCGAGTGGGTTTGGGTCTAGCCGAGTGGGTTTGGGTCTCGCTGAGTGGGTTTGGGTCTAGCCGAGTGGGTTTCAGTCTAGCCGAGTGGGTTTGGGTCTAGCCGAGTGGGTTTGGGTCTAGCCGAGTGGGTTTGGGTCTAGCCGAGTGGGTTTCGGTCTAGCCGAGTGGGTTTTGGGTCTAGCCGAGTGGGTTTGGTTTTAGCCGAGTGGGTTTGGGTCTAGCCGAGTTAGTTTGGCTGTAGCCGAGTTAGTTTGGGTCTAGACGATCGGGTTTGGGTCTAGCCGAGTGGGTTTGGGTCTAGCCGAGTGGGTTTGGGTCTAGCCGAGTGGGTTTGGGTTTAGCCGAGTGGGTTTGGGTCTAGCGGAGTTGGTATGGGTCTAGCGGAGAGGGTTTGGGTCTAGCGGAGTGGGTTTGGGTGTAGCCGAGTGGGTTTGCGTCTAGCCGAGTGGGTTTGGGTCTACCCAAGTAGGTTTGGGTCTAGCCGAGTGGGTTTGGGTCTAGCCGAGTGGGTGTGGGTCTAGCCGAATGGGTTTGGGTCTAGCCGAGTGGGCTTGGGTCTAGCCGAGTGGGCTTGGGTCTAGCCAAGTGGGTTTGGGTCTAGCCGAGTGGGTTTGGGTCTAGCCGAGTGGGTTTTGGTCTAGCGGAGTGGGTTTGGGTCTAGCCGAGTGGGTTTGGGTCTAGCCGAGTGGGTTTGGGTCTAGCCGAGTGGGTTTAGGTCTAGCCGAGTGGGTTTGGGTCTAGCCGAGTGGGCTTGGGTCTAGCCGAGTGGGCTTGGGTCTAGCCGAGTGGGTTTGGGTCTAGCCGAGTGGGTTTGGGTCTAGCCGAGTGGGTTTGGGTCTAGCCGAGTGGGTTTGGGTCTAGCCGAGTGGGTTTGGGTCTAGCCGAGTCGGATTGCATCTAGCCGAGTGGGTTTGGGTCTAGCCGCGTCGGTTGGGGTGTAGCCGAGTGGGTTTGCGTCTAGCCGAGTGGGTTTGGGTCTACCCGAGTAGGTTTGGGTCTAGCCGAGTGGGTTTGGGCCTAGCCGAGTGGGTGTGGGTCTAGCCGAATGGGTTTGGGTCTAGCCGAGTGGGCTTGGGTCTAGCCGAGTGGGCTTGGGTCTAGCCAAGTGGGTTTGGGTCTAGCCGAGTGGGTTTGGGTCTAGCCGAGTGGGTTTGGGTCTAGCGGAGTGGGTTTGGGTGTAGCCGAGTGGGTTTGAGTCTAGCCGAGTGGGTTTGGGTCTAGCCGTGTGGGTTTGGGTTTAGCCGAGTGAGTTTGGGTCTAGTGGAGTTGGTATGGGTCTAGCGGAGAGGGTTTGGGTCTCGCTGAGTGGGTTTGGGTCTAGCCGAGTGGGTTTCAGTCTAGCCGAGTGGGTTTGGGTCTAGCCGAGTGGGTTTGGGTCTAGCCGAGTGGGTTTGGGTCTAGCCGAGTGGGTTTCGGTCTAGCCGAGTGGGTTTTGGGTCTAGCCGAGTGGGTTGGGTTTTAGCCGAGTGGGTTTGGGTCTAGCCGAGTTAGTTTGGCTGTAGCCGAGTTAGTTTGGGTCTAGACGATCGGGTTTGGGTCTAGCCGAGTGGGTTTGGGTCTAGCCGAGTGGGTTTGGGTCTAGCCGAGTGGGTTTGGGTGTAGCCGAGTGGGTTTGGGTCTAGCCGAGTGGGTTTGGGTCTAGCCGAGTGGGTTTCGGTCTAGCCGAGTGGGTTTTGGGTCTAGCCGAGTGGGTTTGGTTTTAGCCGAGTGGGTTTGGGTCTAGCCGAGTTAGTTTGGCTGTAGCCGAGTTAGTTTGGGTCTAGACGATCGGGTTTGGGTTTAGCCGAGTGGGTTTGGGTCTAGCGGAGTTGGTATGGGTCTAGCGGAGAGGGTTTGGGTCTAGCGGAGTGGGTTTGGGTGTAGCCGAGTGGGTTTGCGTCTAGCCGAGTGGGTTTGGGTCTACCCAAGTAGGTTTGTGTCTAGCCGAGTGGGTTTGGGTCTAGCCGAGTGGGTGTGGGTCTAGCCGAATGGGTTTGGGTCTAGCCGAGTGGGCTTGGGTCTAGCCGAGTGGGCTTGGGTCTAGCCAAGTGGGTTTGGGTCTAGCCGAGTGGGTTTGGGTCTAGCCGAGTGGGTTTGGGTCTAGCCGGGTGGGTTTGTGTCTAGCCAAGTGGGTTTGGGTCTAGCCGAGTGGGTTTGGTTCTAGCCGAGTGGGTTTGGGTCTAGTCGTGTGGGTTTGGGTCTAGCCAAGTGGGTTTGGGTCTAGCCGAGTGGGTTTGGGTCTAGCCGAGTGGGTTTGGGTCTAGCCGAGTGGGTTTGGGTCTAGCCGAGTCGGATTGCATCTAGCCGAGTGGGTTTGGGTCTAGCCGAGTCGGTTGGGGTCTAGCCGAGTGGGTTTGGGTCTAGCCGAGTGGGTTTGGGTCTAGACGAGTGGGTTTGGGTCTAGCCGAGTTGGTTTAGGTATAGCAGAGTGGGTTTGGGTCTAGCCGAGTTAGCTTGGGTCTAGCCGAGTGGGTTTGGGTCTAGCCGAGTGGGTTTGGGTGTAGCCGAGTGGGTTTGGGTCTAGCCGAGTGGGTTTGGGTCTAGCCGAGTGGGTTTGCATCTAGCCGAGTGGGTTTGGGTCTAGCCGAGTGTGTTTGGGTCTAGCCTAGTGGGTGTGGGTCTAGCCGAATGGGTTTGGGTCTAGCCGAGTGGGCTTGGGTGTAGCCGAGTGGGCTTGGGTCTAGCCAAGTGGGTTTGGGTCTAGCCGAGTGGGTTTGGGTCTAGCCGAGTGGGTTTGGATCTAGCCGGGTGGGTTTGGGTCTAGCCGAGTGGGTTTGGGTCTAGCCGAGTGGGTTTGGATCTTGCCGAGTGGGTTTGGGTCTAGCTGAGTGGGTTTGCGTCTAGCCGAATGGGCTTGGGTCTATCCGAGTGGGTTTGGGTCTAGCCGAGTGGGTTTGGGTCTTGCCGAGTGGGTTTGGGTCTAGCCGAGTGGGTTTGGGTCTAGCCGAGTGGGTTTGGGTCTAGCCGAGTTCGTTTGGGTGTAGCCGAGTGGGTTTGGGTCTAGCCGAGTGGGTTTGGGTCTGGCCGAGTTAGTTTGGGTGTTGCCAAGTGGGTTTGGGTCTAGCCGAGCAGGTTTGGGTCTAGCCGAGTGGGTTTGGGTCTAGCCGATTTGTTTGGGTCTAGCCGAGTGGGTTTGGGTCTAGCCGAGTGGGTTTGGGTCAAGCGGAGTTGGTATGGGTCTAGCGGAGTGGGTTTGGGTCTAGCGGAGTGGGTTTGGGTGTAGCCGAGTGGGTTTGGGTCTAGCCGAGTGGGTTTGGGTCTACCCGTGTGGGTTTGCGTCTAGCCGAGTGGGTTTGGGTCTAGCCGAGTGGGTGTGGGTCTAGCCGAGTGGGTTTGGGTCTAGCCAAGTGGGTTTGGGTGTAGCCGAATGGGTTTGGGTCTAGCCGAGTGGGTTTGGGTCTAGCCGAGTGGGTTTGGGTCTTGCGGAGTGGGTTTGGGTCTGGCGGAGTGGGTTTGGGTGTAGCCGAGTGGGTTTGGGTCTAGCCGAATGGGTTTGGGTCTAGCCGAGTGGGTTTACGTCTAGCCGCGTGGGTTTGGGTCTAGCGGAGTGGGTATCGGTGTAGCCGAGTGGGTTTGGGTCTGGCGGAGTGGGTTAGGGTCTAGTGGAGTGGGTTTGGGTCCAGCGGAGTGGATTTGGGTCTAGCCGAATGGGTTTGGGTCTACCCGAGTGCGTTTGGGTCTAGCCGAGTGGGTTTGGGTCTAGCCGAATGGGTTTGGGTCTAGCCGAGTGGGTTTGGGTGTAGCCGAGTGGGTTTGGGTCTAGCGGAGTGGGTTTGGGTGTAGCCGAGTGGGTTTGGGTCTAGCCGAGTGGGTTTGGGTCTAGCCGAGTGGGTTTGGGTCTAGCCGAGTGGGTTTGGGTCTAGCCGAGTGGGTTTGGGTCTAGCCGAGTGGGTTTGGGTCTGGCCGAGTGGGTTTGGGTCTAGCCGAGTTGGTTTGGGTCCAGCCGAGTGGGTTTTGCTCTAGCCGAGTGGGTTTGGGTGTAGCCGAGTGGGTTTGGGTCTAGCCGAGTGGGTTTGGGTCTAGACGACTGGGTTTGGGATTAGCCGAGTGGGTTTGGGTCTAGCCGAGTGGGTTTGCGTCTAGCCGAGTGGGTTTACGTCTAGCCGCGTGGGTTTGGGTCTAGCGGAGTGGGTATTGGTGTAGCCGAGTGGGTTTGGGTCTAGCGGAGTGGGTTTGGGGTCTAGTGGAGTGGGTTTGGGTCCAGCGGAGTGGGTTTGTGTCTAGCCGAATGGGTTTCGGTCTACCCGAGTGCGTTTGGGTCTAGCCGAGTGGGTTTGGGTCTAGCCAAATGGGTTTGCGTGTAGCCGAGTGGGTTTGGGTGTAGCCGAGTGGGTTTGGGTCTAGCGGAGTGGGTTTGGGTGTAGCCGAGTGGGTTTGGGTGTAGCCGAGTGGGTTTGGGTCTAGCCGAGTGGGTTTGGGTCTAGCCGAGTGGGTTTGGGTCTAGCCGAGTGGGTTTGGGTCTAGCCGAGTGGGTTTGGGTCTAGCCGAGTGGGTTTGGGTCTAGCCGAGTGCGTTTGGGTCTAGCCGAGTGGGTTTGGGTCTAGCCGAGTGGGTTTGGGTCCAGCCGAGTTGGTTTGGGTCCAGCCGAGTGGGTTTGGGTCTAGCCGAGTGGGTTTGGGTCTAGCCGAGTGGGTTTGGGTCTAGCCGAGTTAGTTTGGGTGTAGCCGAGTGGGTTTGGGTCTAGCCGAGTGGGTTTGGGTCTGGCCGAGTTAGTTTGGGTGTTGCCAAGTGGGTTTGGGTCTAGCCGAGCAGGTTTGGGTCTAGCCGAGTGGGTTTGGGTCTAACCGATTTGGTTTGGGTCTAGCCGAGTGGGTTTGGGTCTCGCCGAGTGGGTTTGGGTCAAGCGGAGTTGGTATGGGTCTAGCGGAGTGGGTTTGGGTGTAGCGGAGTGGGTTTGGGTGTAGCCGAGTGGGTTTGGGTCTAGCCGAGTGGGTTTGGGTCTACCCGTGTGGGTTTGCGTCTAGCCGAGTGGGTTTGGGTCTAGCCGAGTGGGTTTCGGTCTAGCCGACTGGGTTTGGGTCTGGCCGATTGGGTTTGGGTTTAGCCGAGTGGGTTTGGGTCTAGCCGAGTGGGTTTACGTCTAGCCGAGTGGGTTTGGGTCTAGCGGAGTGGGTTTGGGTGTAGCCGAGTGGGTTTGGGTGTAGCCGAGTGGGTTTGGGTCTGGACGAGTGGGTTTGGGTCTTGCCGAGTGGGTTTGGGTCTAGCCGAGTGGGTTTGGGTCTAGCCGAGTGGGTTTGGGTCTAGCCTAGTGGGTTTGGGTGTAGCCGAGTGGGTTTGGGTCTAGCCGAGTGGGTTTGGGTCTAGCCGAGTGGGTTTGGGTCTTGCGGAGTGGGTTTGGGTCTGGCGGAGTGGGTTTGGGTGTAGCCGAGTGGGTTTGGGTCTAGCCGAGTGGGTTTGGGTCTAGACGACTGGGTTTGGGATTAGCCGAGTGGGTTTGGGTCTAGCCGAATGGGTTTGGGTCTAGCCGAGTGGGTTTACGTCTAGCCGCGTGGGTTTGGGTCTAGCGGAGTGGGTATCGGTGTAGCCGAGTGGGTTTGGGTCTGGCGGAGTGGGTTAGGGTCTAGTGGAGTGGGTTTGGGTCCAGCGGAGTGGATTTGGGTCTAGCCGAATGGGTTTGGGTCTACCCGAGTGCGTTTGGGTCTAGCCGAGTGGGTTTGGGTCTAGCCGAATGGGTTTGGGTCTAGCCGAGTGGGTTTGGGTGTAGCCGAGTGGGTTTGGGTCTAGCGGAGTGGGTTTGGGTGTAGCCGAGTGGGTTTGGGTGTAGCCGAGCGGGTTTGGGTCTAGCCGAGTGGGTTTGGGTCTAGCCGAGTGGGTTTGGGTCTAGCCGAGTGGGTTTGGGTCTAGCCGAGTGGGTTTGGGTCTAGCCGAGTGGGTTTGGGTCTAGCCGAGTGGGTTTGGGTCTTGCCGAGTGGGTTTGGGTCTAGCCGAGTGGGTTTGGGTCTAGCCGATTGGGTTTGGGTCTAGCCGAGTGGGTTTGGGTCTAGCCGAGTGGGTTTACGTCTAGCCGAGTGGGTTTGGGTCTAGCGGAGTGGGTTTGGGTGTAGCCGAGTGGGTTTGGGTGCAGCCGAGTGGGTTTGGGTCTGGACGAGTGGGTTTGGGTCTAGCCGAGTGGGTTTGGGTCTGGCCCAGTGTGTTTGGGTCTAGCGGAGTGGGTTTGGGTGTAGCCGAGTGGGTTTGGGTCTAGCCGAGTGGGTTTGGGTCTAGCCGAGTGGGTTTGGGTCTAGCCGAGTGGGTTTGTGTCTAGCCTAGTGGGTTTGGGTGTAGCCGAGTGGGTTTGGGTCTAGCCGAGTGGGTTTGGGTCTAGCCGAGTGGGTTTGGGTCTTGCGGAGTGGGTTTGGGTCTGGCGGAGTGGGTTTGGGTGTAGCCGAGTGGGTTTGGGTCTTGCCGAGTGGGTTTGGGTCTAGACGACTGGGTTTGGGATTAGCCGAGTGGGTTTGGGTCTAGCCGAGTGGGTTTGGGTCTAGCCGAGTGGGTTTACGTCTAGCCGCGTGGGTTTGGGTTTAGCGGAGTGGGTATCGGTGTAGCGGAGTGGGTATCGGTGTAGCCGAGTGGGTTTGGGTCTAGCGGAGTGGGTTTGGGGTCTAGTGGAGTGGGTTTGGGTCCAGCGGAGTGGGTTTGGGTCTAGCCGAATGGGTTTGGGTCTACCCGAGTGCGTTTGGGTCTAGCCGAGTTGGTTTGGGTCCAGCCGAGTGGGTTTGGGTCTAGCCGAGTGGGTTTGGGTCTAGCCGAGTGGGTTTGGGTCTAGCCGAGTTAGTTTGGGTGTAGCCGAGTGGGTTTGGGTCTAGCCGAGTGGGTTTGGGTCTGGCCGACTTAGTTTGGGTGTTGCCAAGTGGGTTTGGGTCTAGCCGAGCAGGTTTGGGTCTAGCCGAGTGGGTTTGGGTCTAGCCGATTTGGTTTGGGTCTAGCCGAGTGGGTTTGGGTCTCGCCGAGTGGGTTTGGGACAAGCGGAGTTGGTATGGGTCTAGCGGAGTGGGTTTGGGTCTAGCCGAGTGGGTTTGGGTGTAGCCGAGTGGGTTTGGGTCTGGACGAGTGGGTTTGGGTCTTGCCGAGTGGGTTTGGGTCTAGCCTAGTGGGTTTGGGTGTAGCCGAGTGGGTTTGGGTCTAGCCGAGTGGGTTTGGGTCTAGCCGAGTGGGTTTGGGTCTTGCGGAGTGGGTTTGGGTCTGGCTGAGTGGGTTTGGGTGTAGCCGAGTGGGTTTGGGTCTAGCCGAGTGGGTTTGGGTCTAGACGACTGGGTTTGGGATTAGCCGAGTGGGTTTGGGTCTAGCCGAATGGGTTTGGGTCTAGCCGAGTGGGTTTACGTCTAGCCGCGTGGGTTTGGGTCTAGCGGAGTGGGTATCGGTGTAGCCGAGTGGGTTTGGGTCTGACGGAGTGGGTTAGGGTCTAGTGGAGTGGGTTTGGGTCCAGCGGAGTGGATTTGGGTCTAGCCGAATGGGTTTGGGTCTACCCGAGTGCGTTTGGGTCTAGCCGAGTGGGTTTGGGTCTAGCCGAATGGGTTTGGGTGTAGCCGAGTGGGTTTGGGTGTAGCCGAGTGGGTTTGGGTCTAGCGGAGTGGGTTTGGGTGTAGCCGAGTGGGTTTGGGTGTAGCCGAGTGGGTTTGGGTCTAGCCGAGTGGGTTTGGGTCTAGCCGATTGGGTTTGGGTCTAGCCGAGTGGGTTTGGGTCTAGCCGAGTGGGTTTGGGTCTAGCCGAGTGGGTTTGGGTCTAGCCGAGTGGGTTTGGGTCTTGCCGAGTGGGTTTGGGTCCAGCCGAGTGGGTTTGGGTCTAGCCGAGTGGGTTTGGGTCTAGCCGAGTGGGTTTGGGTCTAGCCGAGTGGGTTTGGGTCTAGCCGAGTTAGTTTGGGTATAGCCGAGTGGGTTTGGGTCTAGCCGAGTGGGTTTGGGTCTGGCCGAGTTAGTTTGGGTGTTGCCAAGTGGGTTTGGGTCTAGCCGAGCAGGTTTGGGTCTAGCCGAGTGGGTTTGGGTCTAGCCGATTTGGTTTGGGTCTAGCCGAGTGGGTTTGGGTCTAGCCGAGTGGGTTTGGGTCAAGCGGAGTTGGTATGGGTCTAGCGGAGTGGGTTTGGGTCTATCGGAGTGGGTTTGGGTGTAGCCGAGTGGGTTTGGGTCTAGCCGAGTGGGTTTGGGTCTACCCGTGTGGGTTTGCGTCTAGCCGAGTGGGTTTGGGTCTAGCCGAGTGGGTGTGGGTGTAGCCGAGTGGGTTTGGGTCTAGCCAAGTGGGTTTGGGTGTAGCCGAATGGGTTAGGGTCTAGCGGAGTGGGTTTGGGTGTAGCCGCATGGGTTTGGGTGTAGCCGAGTGGGTTTGGTTCTAGCCGAGTGGGTTTGGGTCTAGCCGAGTGGGTTTGGGTCTAGCCGAGTGGGTTTGGGTCTAGCCGAGTGGGTTTGGGTGTAGCCGAGTGGGTTTGGGTCTAGCCGAGTGGGTTTGGGTCTAGCCGAGTGGGTTTGGGTCTAGCCGAGTGGGTTTGGGTCTAGCCGAGTGGGTTTGGGTCTTGCCGAGTGGGTTTGGGTCTAGCGGAGTGGGTTTGGGTGTAGCCGATTGGGTTTGGGTCTAGCGGAGTGGGTTTGTGTGTAGCCGAGTGGGTTTGGGTCTAGCCGTGTGGGTTTGGGTCTAGCCGACTGGGTTTGGCTCTAGCCGAGTGGGTTTGGGTCTAGCCGAGTGGGTTTGGGTCTAGCCGAGTGGGTTTGGGTCTAGCGGAGTGGGTTTGGGTCTAGCGGAGTGGGTTTGGGTGTAGCCGAGTGGGTTTGGGTCTAGCCGAGTGGGTTTGCATCTAGCCGAGTGGGTTTGGGTCTAGCCGAGTGGGTTTGGGTCTAGCCGATTGGGTTTGGGTCTATCCATGTGGGTTTGGGTCTAACCGAGTGGGTTAGGGTCTAGCGGAGTGGGTTTGGGTGTAGCCGAGTGGGTTTGGGTCTAGCCCAGTGGGTTTGGGTCTACCCGAGTGGGTTTACGTCTAGCCAACTGGGTTTGGGTCTAGCGGAGTGGGTTTGGGTGTAGCCGAGTGGGTTTGGGTCTAGCCGAGTGGGTTTGCATCTAGCCGAGTGGGTTTGGGTCTAGCCGAGTGGGTTTGGGTCTAGCCGAGTGGGTTTGGGTCTAACCGAGTGGGTTTGGGTCTTGCCGAGTGGGTTTGGGTGTAGCGGAGTGGGTTTGGGTGTAGCCGATTGGGTTTGGGTCTAGCGGAGTGGGTTTGGGTGTAGCCGAGTGGGTTTGGGACTAGCCGACTGGGTTTGGGTCTAGCCGAGTGGGTTTGGGTCTAGCCGAGTGGGTTTGGGTCTAGCCGAGTGGGTTTGGGTCTAGCCGAGTGGGTTTGGGTCTAGCGGAGTGGGTTTGGTTGTAGCCGAGTGGGTTTGGGTCTAGCGGAGTGGGTTTGGGTGTAGCCGAGTGGGTTTGGGTCTAGCCGAGTGGGTTTGGGTCTAGCCGACTGGGTTTGGGTCTGGACGAGTGGGTTTGGGTCTAGCCGAGTGGGTTTGGGTCTAGTCGAGTGGGTTTGGGTCTAGCCTAGTGGATTTGGGTCTAGCCAAGTGGGTTTCGGTCCAGCGGAGTGGGTTTGGGTCTAGCGCAGTGGGTTTGGGTCTAGCGGAGTGGGTTTGGGTCTAGCTGAGTGGGTTTGGGTCTAACCGAGTGGGTTTGTGTCTAGCGGAGTGGGTTTGGGTCTAGCGGAATGGGATTGGGTCTAGCCGAGTGGGTTTGGGTCTAGCCGAGTGGGTTTGGGACTAGCGGAGTGGGTTTGAAACATAGAAACATAGAAACATAGAAAATAGGTGCAGGAGTAGGCCATTCGGCCCTTCGAGCCTGCACCGCCATTCAATGTGATCATGGCTGATCATCCAACTCAGTATCCCGTACCTGCCTTCTCTCCATACCCCCTGATCCCTTTAGCCACAAGTGCCACATCTAACGCCCTCTTAAATATAGCCAATGAACTGGCCTCAACTACCTTCTGTGGCAGAGAATTCCAGAGACTCACCACTCTCTGTGTAAAGAATGTTTTCCTCATTTCGGTCCTAAAGGAATTCCCCCTTATCCTTAGACTGTGACCCCTTGTTCTGGACTCCCCCAACATCGGGAACAATCTTCCAGCATCTAGCTTGTCCAACCCCTTAAGAATTTTGTAGGTTTCTATAAGATCCCCCCTCAATCTTCTAAATTCCATCGAGTACAAACCGAGTCTATCCAATCTTTCCTCATATGAAAGTCCTGACATCCCAGGAATAAGTCTGGTGAATCTTCTCTGTACCCCCTCTATGGCAAGAATGTCTTTCCATAGAGGTGTAGCCAAGTGGGTTTGGGTCTAGCCGAGTGGGTTTGGGTCTAGCCGACTGGGTTTGGGTCTAGACGAGTGGGTTTGGGTCTAGCCGAGTGGGTTTGGGTGTAGCCGAGTGGGTTTGGGTCTAGCCGAGTGGGTTTGGGTCTAGCGGAGTGGGTTTGGTTGTAGCCGAGTGGGTTTGGGTCTAGCGGAGTGGGTTTGGGTCTAGCCGAGTGGGTTTGGGTCTAGCCGAGTGGGTTTACGTCTAGCCAACTGGGTTTGGGTCTAGCGGAGTGGGTTTGGGTGTAGCCGAGTGGGTTTGGGTCTAGCCGAGTGGGTTTGCATCCAGCCGAGTGGGTTTGGGTCTAGCCGAGTGGGTTTGGGTCTAGCCGATTGGGTTTGGGTCTATCCATGTGGGTTTGGGTCTAACCGAGTGGGTTAGGGTCTAGCGGAGTGGGTTTGGGTGTAGCCGAGTGGGTTTGGGTCTAGCCCAGTGGGTTTGGGTCTACCCGAGTGGGTTTGCATCTAGCCGAGTGGGTTTGGGTCTAGCCGAGTGGGTTTGGGTCTAGCCGATTGGGTTTGGGTCTATCCATGTGGGTTTGGGTGTAGCCGAGTGGGTTAGGGTCTAGCGGAGTGGGTTTGGGTGTAGCCGCGTGGGTTTGGGTGTAGCCGAGTGGGTTTGGGTCTAGCCGAGTGGGTTTGGGTCTAGCCGAGTGGGTTTGGGTCTAGCCGAGTGGGTTTGGGTCTAGCCGAGTGGGTTTGGGTGTAGCCGAGTGGGTTTGGGTCTCGCCGAGTGGGTTTGGGTCTCGCCGAGTGGGTTTGGGTCTAGCCGAGTGGGTTTGGGTCTTGCCGAGTGGGTTTGGGTGTAGCGGAGTGGGTTTGGGTGTAGCCGATTGGGTTTGGGTCTAGCGGAGTGGGTTTGGGTGTAGCCGAGTGGGTTTGGGACTAGCCGACTGGGTTTGGGTCTAGCCGAGTGGGTTTGGGTCTAGCCGAGTGGGTTTGGGTCTAGCCGAGTGGGTTTGGGTCTAGCCGAGTGGGTTTGGGTCTAGCGGAGTGGGTTTGGTTGTAGCCGAGTGGGTTTGGGTCTAGCGGAGTGGGTTTGGGCGTAGCCGAGTGGGTTTGGGTCTAGCCGAGTGGGTTTGGGTCTAGCCGACTGGGTTTGGGTCTGGACGAGTGGGTTTGGGTCTAGCCGAGTGGGTTTGGGTCTAGTCGAGTGGGTTTGGGTCTAGCCTAGTGGATTTGGGTCTAGCCAAGTGGGTTTCGGTCCAGCGGAGTGGGTTTGGGTCTAGCGCAGTGGGTTTGGGTCTAGCGGAGTGGGTTTGGGTCTAGCTGAGTGGGTTTGGGTCTAACCGAGTGGGTTTGTGTCTAGCGGAGTGGGTTTGGGTCTAGCGGAATGGGATTGGGTCTAGCCGAGTGGGTTTGGGTCTAGCCGAGTGGGTTTGGGACTAGCCAAGTGGGTTTGCGTCTAGCCGAGTGGGTTTGGGTCTAGCCGAGTGGGTTTGGGTCTAGCCGAGTGGGTTTCGGTCTAGCCGATTGGGTTTGGGTCTATCCATGTGTGTTTGCGTCTAGCCGAGTGGGTTAGGGTCTAGCGGAGTGGGTTTGGGTGTAGCCGCGTGGGTTTGGGTGTAGCCGAGTGGGTTTGGGTCTAGCCGAGTGGGTTTGGGTCTAGCCGAGTGGGTTTGGGTCTGGCCCAGTGTGTTTGGGTCTAGCGGAGTGGGTTTGAAACATAGAAACATAGAAACATAGAAAATAGGTGCAGGAGTAGGCCATTCGGCCCTTCGAGCCTGCACCGCCATTCAATGTGATCATGGCTGATCATCCAACTCAGTATCCCGTACCTGCCTTCTCTCCATACCCCCTGATCCCTTTAGCCACAAGTGCCACATCTAACGCCCTCTTAAATATAGCCAATGAACTGGCCTCAACTACCTTCTGTGGCAGAGAATTCCAGAGACTCACCACTCTCTGTGTAAAGAATGTTTTCCTCATTTCGGTCCTAAAGGAATTCCCCCTTATCCTTAGACTGTGACCCCTTGTTCTGGACTCCCCCAACATCGGGAACAATCTTCCAGCATCTAGCTTGTCCAACCCCTTAAGAATTTTGTAGGTTTCTATAAGATCCCCCCTCAATCTTCTAAATTCCATCGAGTACAAACCGAGTCTATCCAATCTTTCCTCATATGAAAGTCCTGACATCCCAGGAATAAGTCTGGTGAATCTTCTCTGTACCCCCTCTATGGCAAGAATGTCTTTCCATAGAGGTGTAGCCGAGTGGGTTTGGGTCTAGCCGAGTGGGTTTGGGTCTAGCCGACTGGGTTTGGGTCTAGACGAGTGGGTTTGGGTCTAGCCGAGTGGGTTTGGGTGTAGCCGAGTGGGTTTGGGTCTAGCCGAGTGGGTTTGGGTCTAGCGGAGTGGGTTTGGTTGTAGCCGAGTGGGTTTGTGTCTAGCGGAGTGGGTTTGGGTGTCGCCGAGTGGGTTTGGGTCTAGCCGAGTGGGTTTGGGTCTAGGCGACTGGGTTTGGGTCTGGCCGATTGGGTTTGGGACTCGCCGAGTGGGTTTGGGTCCAGCCGAGTGGGTTTACGTCTAGCCGAGTGGGTTTGGGTCTAGCGGAGTGGGTTTGGGTGTAGCCGAGTGGGTTTGGGTGTAGCCGAGTGGGTTTGGGTCTGGACGAGTGGGTTTGGGTCTAGCCGAGTGGGTTTGGGTCTAGCAGAGTGGGTTTGGGTCTAGCCGAGTGGGTTTGGGTCTCGCCGAGTGGGTTTGGGTGTAGCCGAGTGGGTTTCGGTCTAGCCGAGTGGGTTTGGGTCTAGCCGAGTGGGTTTGGGTCTAGCCGAATGGGTTTGGGTCTAGCCGAGGGGGTTTGGGTCTAGCCGAGTGGGTTTGGGTCTAGCCGAGTTGGTTTGGGTCCAGCCGAGTGGGTTTGGGTCTAGCCGAGTGGGTTTGGGTCTAGCCGATTGTGTTTGGGTCTAGCCGAGTGGGTTTGGGTCTAGCCGAGTTAGTTTGGGTGTAGCCGAGTGGGTTTGGGTCTAGCCGAGTGGGTTTGGGTCTGGCCGAGTTAGTTTGGGTGTTGCCAAGTGGGTTTGGGTCTAGCCGAGCAGGTTTGGGTCTAGCCGAGTGGGTTTGGGTCTAGCCGATTTGGTTTGGGTCTAGCCGAGTGGGTTTGGGTCTAGCCGAGTGGGTTTGGGTCAAGCGGAGTTGGTATGGGTCTAGCGGAGTGGGTTTAGGTCTAGCGGAGTGGGTTTGGGTGTAGCCGAGTGGGTTTGGGTCTAGCCGAGTGGGTTTGGGTCTACCCGTGTGGGTTTGCGTCTAGCCGAGTGGGTTTGGGTCTAGCCGAGTGGGTGTGGGTCTAGCCGATTGGGTTTGGGTCTAGCCGAGGGGGGTTGGGTCTAGCCGAGTGGGTTTGGGTCTAGCCGAGTTGGTTTGGGTCCAGCCGAGTGGGTTTGGGTCTAGCCGAGTGGGTTTGGGTCTAGCCGAGTGTGTTTGGGTCTAGCCGAGTGGGTTTGGGTCTAGCCGAGTTAGTTTGGGTGTAGCCGAGTGGGTTTGGGTCTAGCCGAGTGGGTTTGGGTCTGGCCGAGTTAGTTTGGGTGTTGCCAAGTGGGTTTGGGTCTAGCCGAGCAGGTTTGGGTCTAGCCGAGTGGGTTTGGGTCTAGCCGATTTGGTTTGGGTCTAGCCGAGTGGGTTTGGGTCTAGCCGAGTGGGTTTGGGTCAAGCGGAGTTGGTATGGGTCTAGCGGAGTGGGTTTAGGTCTAGCGGAGTGGGTTTGGGTGTAGCCGAGTGGGTTTGGGTCTAGCCGAGTGGGTTTGGGTCTACCCGTGTGGGTTTGCGTCTAGCCGAGTGGGTTTGGGTCTAGCCGAGTGGGTGTGGGTCTAGCCGAGTGGGTTTGGGTCTAGCCAAGTGGGTTTGGGTGTAGCCGAATGGGTTTGGGTCTATACGAGTGGGTTTGCGTCTAGCCGAGTGGGTTTGGGTGTAGCCGAGTGGGTTTGGGTCTAGCGGAGTGGGTTTGGGTGTAGCCGAGTGGGTTTGGGTCTAGCCCAGTGGGTTTGGGTCTACCCGAGTGGGTTTGCATCTAGCCGAGTGGGTTTGGGTCTAGCCGAGTGGGTTTGGGTCTAGCCGATTGGGTTTGGGTCTATCCATGTGGGTTTGGGTCTAGCCGAGTGGGTTAGGGTCTAGCGGAGTGGGTTTGGGTGTAGCCGGGTGGGTATGGGTGTAGCCGAGTGGGTTTGGGTCTAGTCGAGTGGGTTTGGGTCTAGCCGAGTGGGTTTGGGTCTAGCCGAGTGGGTTTGGGTCTAGCCGAGTGGGTTTGGGTGTAGCCGAGTGGGTTTGGGTCTAGCCGAGTGGGTTTGGGTGTAGCCGAGTGGGTTTGGGTCTAGCCGAGTGGGTTTGGGTCTAGCCGAGTGGGTTTGGGTCTTGCCGAGTGGGTTTGGGTCTAGCGGAGTGGGTTTGGGTGTAGCCGATTGGGTTTGGGTCTGGCGGAGTGGGTTTGGGTGTAGCCGAGTGGGTTTGGGTCTAGCCGTGTGGGTTTGGGTCTAGCCGACTGGGTTTCGCTCTAGCCGAGTGGGTTTGGGTCTAGCCGAGTGGGTTTGGGTCTAGCCGACTGGGTTTGGGTCTAGACGAGTGGGTTTGGGTCTAGCCGAGTGGGTTTGGGTGTAGCCGAGTGGGTTTGGGTCTAGCCGAGTGGGTTTGGGTCTAGCGGAGTGGGTTTGGTTGTAGCCGAGTGGGTTTGTGTCTAGCGGAGTGGGTTTGGGTGTCGCCGAGTGGGTTTGGGTCTAGCCGAGTGGGTTTGGGTCTAGGCGACTGGGTTTGGGTCTGGCCGATTGGGTTTGGGACTCGCCGAGTGGGTTTGGGTCCAGCCGAGTGGGTTTACGTCTAGCCGAGTGGGTTTGGGTCTAGCGGAGTGGGTTTGGGTGTAGCCGAGTGGGTTTGGGTGTAGCCGAGTGGGTTTGGGTCTGGACGAGTGGGTTTGGGTCTAGCCGAGTGGGTTTGGGTCTAGCCGAGTGGGTTTGGGTCTAGCCGAGTGGGTTTGGGTCTCGCCGAGTGGGTTTGGGTGTAGCCGAGTGGGTTTGGGTCTAGCCGAGTGGGTTTGGGTCTAGCCGAGTGGGTTTGGGTCTAGCCGAATGCGTTTGGGTCTAGCCGAGGGGGTTTGGGTCTAGCCGAGTGGGTTTGGGTCTAGCCGAGTTGGTTTGGGTCCAGCCGAGTGGGTTTGGGTCTAGCCGAGTGGGTTTGGGTCTAGCCGAGTGTGTTTGGGTCTAGCCGAGTGGGTTTGGGTCTAGCCGAGTTAGTTTGGGTGTAGCCGAGTGGGTTTGGGTCTAGCCGAGTGGGTTTGGGTCTGGCCGAGTTAGTTTGGGTGTTGCCAAGTGGGTTTGGGTCTAGCCGAGCAGGTTTGGGTCTAGCCGATTTGGTTTGGGTCTAGCCGATTTGGTTTGGGTCTAGCCGAGTGGGTTTTGGTCTAGCCGAGTGGGTTTGGGTCAAGCGGAGTTGGTATGGGTCTAGCGGAGTGGGTTTAGGTCTAGCGGAGTGGGTTTGGGTGTAGCCGAGTGGGTTTGGGTCTAGCCGAGTGGGTTTGGGTCTACCCGTGTGGGTTTGCGTCTAGCCGAGTGGGTTTGGGTCTAGCCGAGTGGGTGTGGGTCTAGCCGATTGGGTTTGGGTCTAGCCGAGGGGGGTTGGGTCTAGCCGAGTGGGTTTGGGTCTAGCCGAGTTCGTTTGGGTCCAGCCGAGTGGGTTTGGGTCTAGCCGAGTGGGTTTGGGTCAAGCCGAGTGTGTTTGGGTCTAGCCGAGTGGGTTTGGGTCTAGCCGAGTTAGTTTGGGTGTAGCCGAGTGGGTTTGGGTCTAGCCGAGTGGGTTTGGGTCTGGCCGAGTTAGTTTGGGTGTTGCCAAGTGGGTTTGGGTCTAGCCGAGCAGGTTTGGGTCTAGCCGAGTGGGTTTGGGTCTAGCCGATTTGGTTTGGGTCTAGCCGAGTGGGTTTGGGTCTAGCCGAGTGGGTTTGGGTCAAGCGGAGTTGGTATGGGTCTAGCGGAGTGGGTTTAGGTCTAGCGGAGTGGGTTTGGGTGTAAGCGAGTGGGTTTGGGTCTAGCCGAGTGGGTTTGGGTCTACCCGTGTGGGTTTGCGTCTAGCCGAGTGGGTTTGGGTCTAGCCGAGTGGGTGTGGGTCTAGCCGAGTGGGTTTGGGTCTAGCCAAGTGGGTTTGGGTGTAGCCGAATGGGTTTGGGTCTATACGAGTGGGTTTGCGTCTAGCCGAGTGGGTTTGGGTGTAGCCGAGTGGGTTTGGGTCTAGCGGAGTGGGTTTGGGTGTAGCCGAGTGGGTTTGGGTCTAGCCCAGTGGGTTTGGGTCTAGCCGAGTGGGTTTGCATCTAGCCGAGTGGGTTTGGGTCTAGCCGAGTTGGTTTGGGTCTAGCCGAGTGGGTTTGGGTCTAGCCGAGTGGGTTTACGTCTAGCCGCGTGGGTTTGGGTCTAGCGGAGTGGGTATCGGTGTAGCCGAGTGGGTTTGGGTCTAGCGGAGTGGGTTAGGGTCTAGTGGAGTGGGTTTGGGTCCAGCGGAGTGGGTTTGGGTCTAGCCGAATGGGTTTGGGTCTACCCGAGTGCGTTTGGGTCTAGCCGAGTGGGTTTGGGTCTAGCGGAGTGGGTTTGGGTGTAGCCGAGTGGGTTTGGGTCTAGCGGAGTGGGTTTGGGTCTAGCCGAGTGGGTCTGGGTCTAGCCGAGGGGGTTTGGGTCTAGCCGAGTGGGTTTGGGTCTAGCCGAGTTGGTTTGGGTCCAGCCGAGTGGGTTTGGGTCTAGCCGAGTGGGTTTGGGTCTAGCCGAGTGGGTTTGGGTCTAGCCGAGTGGGTTTGGGTCTAGCCGAGTTAGTTTGGGTGTAGCCGAGTGGGTTTGGGTCTAGCCGAGTGGGTTTGGGTCTGGCCGAGTTAGTTTGGGTGTTGCCAAGTGGGTTTGGGTCTAGCCGAGCAGGTTTGGGTCTAGCCGAGTGGGTTTGGGTCTAGCCGATTTGGTTTGGGTCTAGCCGAGTGGGTTTGGGTCTAGCCGAGTGGGTTTGGGTCAAGCGGAGTTGGTATGGGTCTAGCGGAGTGGGTTTAGGTCTAGCGGAGTGGGTTTGGGTGTAGCCGAGTGGGTTTGGGTCTAGCCGAGTGGGTTTGGGTCTAGCCGATTGGGTTTGGGTCTATCCATGTGGGTTTGGGTCTAGCCGAGTGGGTTTGCGTCTACTGGAGTGGGTTTGGGTGTAGCAGGGTGGGTTTGGGTGTAGCTGAGTGGGTTTGGGACCAGCCGAGTGGGTTTGGGCCTAGCCGAGTGGGTATGGGTCCAGCCGAATGGGTTTGGGTCCACCCGAGTGGGTTTGGGTCCAGCCGATTGGGTTTGCTACTAGCCGAATGGGTTTGGGTCTAGCCGAGTGGGTTTGGGTGCAGACGAGTGGGTTTGGGTCTAGCGGAGTGGGTTTGGGTGTAGCCGAGTGGGTTTGGGTGTAGCCGAGTGGGTTTGGGTCTAGCCGAGTGGGTTTGGGTCTAGCCGAGTGGGTTTGGGTCTAGCCGAGTGGGTTTGGGTCTAGCCGAGTTGGTTTGGGTCTAGCCGAGTGGGTTTGGGTCTAGCCGAGTGGGTTTACGTCTAGCCGCGTGGGTTTGGGTCTAGCGGAGTGGGTATCGGTGTAGCCGAGTGGGTTTGGGTCTAGCGGAGTGGGTTAGGGTCTAGTGGAGTGGGTTTGGGTCCAGTGGAATGGGTTTGGGTCTAGCCGAATGGGTTTGGGTCTACCCGAGTGCGTTTGGGTCTAGCCGAGTGGGTTTGGGTCTAGCGGAGTGGGTTTGGGTGTAGCCGAGTGGGTTTGGGTCTAGCGGAGTGGGTTTGGGTGTAGCCGAGTGGGTTTGGGTCTAGCCGAGTGGGTTTGGGTCTAGCCGAGGGGGTTTGGGTCTAGCCGAGTGGGTTTGGGTCTAGCCGAGTTGGTTTGGGTCCAGCCGAGTGGGTTTGGGTCTAGCCGAGTGGGTTTGGGTCTAGCCGAGTGGGTTTGGGTCTAGCCGAGTGGGTTTGGGTCTAGCCGAGTTAGTTTGGGTGTAGCCGAGTGGGTTTGGGTCTAGCCGAGTGGGTTTGGGTCTGGCCGAGTTAGTTTGGGTGTTGCCAAGTGGGTTTGGGTCTAGCCGAGCAGGTTTGGGTCTAGCCAAGTGGGTTTGGGTGTAGCCGAATGGGTTTGGGTCTATACGAGTGGGTTTGCGTCTAGCCGAGTGGGTTTGGGCCTAGCCGAGTGGGTTTGGGTCTAGCGGAGTGGGTTTGGGTGTAGCCGATTGGGTTTGGGTCTAGCGGAGTGGGTTTGGGTCTACCCGAGTGGGTTTGCATCTAGCCGAGTGGGTTTGGGACTAGCCGACTGGGTTTGGCTCTAGCCGAGTGGGTTTGGGTCTAGCCGAGTGGGTTTGGGTCTAGCCGAGTGGGTTTACGTCTAGCCAACTGGGTTTGGGTCTAGCGGAGTGGGTTTGGGTGTAGCCGAGCGGGTTTGGGTCTAGCCGAGTGGGTTTGGGTCTAGCCGAGTGGGTGTGGGTCAAGCCGAGTGGGTTTGGGTCTAGCCGAGTGGGTTTGGGTCTAGCCGAGTGAGTTTGGTTCTAGCCGAGTGGGTTTGGGTCTAGCCGAGTGGGTTTGGGCCTAGCCGAGTGGGTTTGGGTCTACTGGAGTGGGTTTGGGTCTAGCCGAGTGGGTTTGGGTCTAGCCGAGTGGGTTTTGGTCTAGCCGAGTGGGTTTGGGTCTAGCCGAGTGGGTTTGGGTCTAGCCGAGTGTGTTTGCGTCTAGCCGAGTGGGTTTGGGTCTAGCCGAGTGGGTTTGGGTCTAGCCGAGTGGGTTTGGGTCTAGCCGAGTGGGTTTGGGTCTAGCCGAGTGGGTTTGGGTCTTGCCGAGTGGGTTTGGGTCTAGCAGAGTGGGTTTGGGTGTAGCCGATTGGGTTTGGGTCTAGCGGAGTGGGTTTGGGTGTAGCCGAGAGGGTTTGGGTCTAGCCGTGTGGGTTTGGGTCTAGCCGACTGGGTTTGGCTCTAGCCGAGTGGGTTTGGGTCTAGCCGAGTGGGTTTGGGTCTAGCCGAGTGGGTTTACGTCTAGCCAACTGGGTTTGGGTCTAGCGGAGTGGGTTTGGGTGTAGCCGAGTGGGTTTGGGTCTAGCCGAGTGGGTTTGGGTCTAGCCGAGTGGGTGTGGGTCAAGCCGAGTGGGTTTGGGTCTAGCCGAGTGGGTTTGGGTCTAGCCGAGTGAGTTTGGTTCTAGCCGAGTGGGTTTGGGTCTAGCCGAGTGGGTTTGGGCCTAGCCGAGAGGGTTTGGGTGTACTGGAGTGGGTTTGGGTGTAGCAGAGTGGGTTTGGGTGTAGCTGAGTGGGTTTGGGACCAGCCGAGTGGGTTTGGGTCTAGCCGAGTGGGTTTGGGTCTAGCCGAATGGGTTTGGGTCTACCCGAGTGGGTTTGGGTCTAGCCGATTGGGTTTGCTACTAGCCGAATGGGTTTGGGTCTAGCCGAGTGGGTTTGGGTGCAGACGAGTGGGTTTGGGTCTAGCGGAGTGGGTTTGGGTGTAGCCGAGTGGGTTTGGGTCTAGCCGAGTGGGTTTGGGTCTAGCCGAGTGGGTTTGGGTCTAGCCGAGTGGGTTTGGGTCTAGCCGAGTGGGTTTGGGTCCAGCCGAGTTGGTTTGGGTCTAGCCGAGTGGGTTTGCGTCTAGCCGAGTGGGTTTGTGTCTAGCGGAGGGGGTTTGGGTCTAGCGGAGTGGGATTGGGTCTAGCCGAGTGGGTTTGGGTCTAGCCGGGTGGGTTTGGGACTAGCCGAGTGGGTTTGGGTCTAGCCGAGTGGGTTTGGGTCTAGCTGAATGGGTTTGGGTCTAGCCGAGTGGGTTTGGGTCTAGCCGAGTGTGTTTGGGTCTAGCCGAAAGGGTTTGGGTCTAGCCGAGGGGGTTTGGGTCTAGCCGAGTGGGTTGGGTCTAGCTGAGTGGGTGTGGGTCTAGCCGAGTGGGTTTGGGTCTAGCCGAGTGGGTTTGGGTCTAGCCGAGTGGGTTTGGGTCTAGCCGAGTGGGTTTGGGCCTAGCCGAGTGGGTTTGGGTCTAGCGGAGTGGGTTAGGGTCTAGTGGAGTGGGTTTGGGTCTAGCCGGGTGGGTTTGGGTCTAGCCGAATGGGTTTGGGTCTACCCGAGTGCGTTTGGGTCTCGCCGAGTGGGTTTGGGTCTAGCCGAATGGGTTTGGGTCTAGCCGAGTGGGTTTGGGTGTAGCCGAGTGGGTTTGGGTCTAGCGGAGTGGGTTTGGGTGTAGCCGAGTGGGTTTGGGTCTAGCCGAGTGGGTTTGGGTCTAGCCGAGTGGGTTTGGGTCTAGCCGAGTGGGTTTGGGTCTAGCCGAGTGGGTTTGGGTCTAGCCGAGTGGGTTTGGGTCTAGCCGAGTGTGTTTGCGTCTAGCCGAGTGGGTTTGGGTCTAGCCGAGTGGGTTTGGGTCTAGCCGAGTGGGTTTGGGTCTAGCTGAGTGGGTTTGGGTCTAGCCGAGTGTGTTAGGGTCTAGCGGAGTGGGTTTGGATGTAGCCGCGTGGGTTTGGGTGTAGCCGAGTGGGTTTGGGTCTAGCCGAGTGGGTTTGGGTCTAGCCGAGTGGGTTTGTGTCTAGCCGAGTGGGTTTGGGTCTAGCGGAGTGGGTTTGGGTGTAGCCGAGTGGGTTTGGGTCTAGCCGAGTGGGTTTGGGTATAGCCGACTGGGTTTGGGTCTTGCCGAGTGGGTTTGGGTCTAGCAGAGTGGGTTTGGGTGTAGCCGATTGGGTTTGGGTCTAGCGGAGTGGGTTTGGGTGTAGCCGAGTGGGTTTGGGTCTAGCCGTGTGGGTTTGGGTCTAGCCGACTGGGTTTGGCTCTAGCCGAGTGGGTTTGGGTCTAGCCGAGTGGGTTTGGGTCTAGCCGAGTGGGTTTACGTCTAGCCAACTGGGTTTGGGTCTAGCGGAGTGGGTTTGGGTGTAGCCGAGTGGGTTTGGGTCTAGCCGAGTGGGTTTGGGTCTAGCCAAGTGGGTGTGGGTCAAGCCGAGTGGGTTTGGGTCTAGCCGAGTGGGTTTGGGTCTAGCCGAGTGAGTTTGGTTCGAGCCGAGTGGGTTTGGGTCTAGCCGAGTGGGTTTGGGCCTAGCCGAGTGGGTTTGGGTCTACTGGAGTGGGTTTGGGTGTAGCAGAGTGGGTTTGGGTGTAGCTGAGTGGGTTTGGGACCAGCCGAGTGGGTTTGGGTCTAGCTGAGTGGGTTTGGGTCTAGCCGAATGGGTTTGGGTCTACCCGAGTGGGTTTGGGTCTAGCCGATTGGGTTTGCTACTAGCCGAATGGGTTTGCGTCTAGCCGAGTGGGTTTGGGTGCAGACGAGTGGGTTTGGGTCTAGCGGAGTGGGTTTGGGTGTAGCCGAGTGGGTTTGGGTCTAGCCGAGTGGGTTTGGGTCTAGCCGAGTGGGTTTGGGTCTAGCCGAGTGGGTTTGGGTCTAGCCGAGTGGGTTTGGGTCCAGCCGAGTTGGTTTGGGTCTAGCCGAGTGGGTTTGCGTCTAGCCGAGTGGGTTTGTGTCTAGCGGAGGGGGTTTGGGTCTAGCGGAGTGGGATTGGGTCTAGCCGAGTGGGTTTGGGTCTAGCCGGGTGGGTTTGGGACTAGCCGAGTGGGTTTGGGTCTAGCCGAGTGGGTTTGGGTGTAGCTGAATGGGTTTGGGTCTAGCCGAGTGGGTTTGGGTCTACCCGAGTGGGTTTGGGTCTAGCCGATTGGGTTTGCTACTAGCCGAATGGGTTTGGGTCTAGCCGAGTGGGTTTGGGTGCAGACGAGTGGGTTTGGGTCTAGCGGAGTGGGTTTGGGTGTAGCCGAGTGGGTTTGGGTCTAGCCGAGTGGGTTTGGGTCTAGCCGAGTGGGTTTGGGTCTACCCGAGTGCGTTTGGGTCTCGCCGAGTGGGTTTGGGTCTAGCCGAATGGGTTTGGGTCTAGCCGAGTGGGTTTGGGTGTAGCCGAGTGGGTTTGGGTCTAGCGGAGTGGGTTTGGGTGTAGCCGAGTGGGTTTGGGTCTAGCCGAGTGGGTTTGGGTCTAGCCGAGTGGGTTTGGGTCTAGCCGAGTGGGTTTGGGTCTAGCCGAGTGGGTTTGGGTCTAGCCGAGTGGGTTTGGGTCTAGCCGAGTGTGTTTGCGTCTAGCCGAGTGGGTTTGGGTCTAGCCGAGTGGGTTTGGGTCTAGCCGAGTGGGTTTGGGTCTAGCTGAGTGGGTTTGGGTCTAGCCGAGTGTGTTAGGGTCTAGCGGAGTGGGTTTGGATGTAGCCGCGTGGGTTTGGGTGTAGCCGAGTGGGTTTGGGTCTAGCCGAGTGGGTTTGGGTCTAGCCGAGTGGGTTTGTGTCTAGCCGAGTGGGTTTGGGTCTAGCGGAGTGGGTTTGGGTGTAGCCGAGTGGGTTTGGGTCTAGCCGAGTGGGTTTGGGTATAGCCGACTGGGTTTGGGTCTTGCCGAGTGGGTTTGGGTCTAGCAGAGTGGGTTTGGGTGTAGCCGATTGGGTTTGGGTCTAGCGGAGTGGGTTTGGGTGTAGCCGAGTGGGTTTGGGTCTAGCCGTGTGGGTTTGGGTCTAGCCGACTGGGTTTGGCTCTAACCGAGTGGGTTTGGGTCTAGCCGAGTGGGTTTGGGTCTAGCCGAGTGGGTTTACGTCTAGCCAACTGGGTTTGGGTCTAGCGGAGTGGGTTTGGGTGTAGCCGAGTGGGTTTGGGTCTAGCCGAGTGGGTTTGGGTCTAGCCAAGTGGGTGTGGGTCAAGCCGAGTGGGTTTGGGTCTAGCCGAGTGGGTTTGGGTCTAGCCGAGTGAGTTTGGTTCGAGCCGAGTGGGTTTGGGTCTAGCCGAGTGGGTTTGGGCCTAGCCGAGTGGGTTTGGGTCTACTGGAGTGGGTTTGGGTGTAGCAGAGTGGGTTTGGGTGTAGCTGAGTGGGTTTGGGACCAGCCGAGTGGGTTTGGGTCTAGCTGAGTGGGTTTGGGTCTAGCCGAATGGGTTTGGGTCTACCCGAGTGGGTTTGGGTCTAGCCGATTGGGTTTGCTACTAGCCGAATGGGTTTGCGTCTAGCCGAGTGGGTTTGGGTGCAGACGAGTGGGTTTGGGTCTAGCGGAGTGGGTTTGGGTGTAGCCGAGTGGGTTTGGGTCTAGCCGAGTGGGTTTGGGTCTAGCCGAGTGGGTTTGGGTCTAGCCGAGTGGGTTTGGGTCTAGCCGAGTGGGTTTGGGTCCAGCCGAGTTGGTTTGGGTCTAGCCGAGTGGGTTTGCGTCTAGCCGAGTGGGTTTGTGTCTAGCGGAGGGGGTTTGGGTCTAGCGGAGTGGGATTGGGTCTAGCCGAGTGGGTTTGGGTCTAGCCGGGTGGGTTTGGGACTAGCCGAGTGGGTTTGGGTCTAGCCGAGTGGGTTTGGGTCTAGCTGAATGGGTTTGGGTCTAGCCGAGTGGGTTTGGGTCTACCCGAGTGGGTTTGGGTCTAGCCGATTGGGTTTGCTACTAGCCGAATGGGTTTGGGTCTAGCCGAGTGGGTTTGGGTGCAGACGAGTGGGTTTGGGTCTAGCGGAGTGGGTTTGGGTGTAGCCGAGTGGGTTTGGGTCTAGCCGAGTGGGTTTGGGTCTAGCCGAGTGGGTTTGGGTCTAGCCGAGTGGGTTTGGGTCTAGCCGAGTGGGTTTGGGTCCAGCCGAGTTGGTTTGGGTCTAGCCGAGTGGGTTTGCGTCTAGCCGAGTGGGTTTGTGTCTAGCGGAGGGGGTTTGGGTCTAGCGGAGTGGGATTGGGTCTAGCCGAGTGGGTTTGGGTCTAGCCGGGTGGGTTTGGGACTAGCCGAGTGGGTTTGGGTCTAGCCGAGTGGGTTTGGGTCTAGCTGAATGGGTTTGGGTCTAGCCGAGTGGGTTTGGGTCTAGCCGAGTGTGTTTGGGTCTAGCCGAAAGGGTTTGGGTCTAGCCGAGGGGGTTTGCGTCTAGCCGAGTGGGTTGGGTCTAGCTGAGTGGGTGTGGGTCTAGCCGAGTGGGTTTGGGTATAGCCGAGTGGGTTTGGGTCTAGCCGAGTTTGTTTGGGTCTAGCCGAGTGGGTTTGGGCCTAGCCGAGTGGGTTTGGGTCTAGCGGAGTGGGTTAGGGTCTAGTGGAGTGGGTTTGGGTCTAGCCGAGTGGGTTTGGATCTAGCCGAATGGGTTTGGGTCTACCCGAGTGCGTTTGGGTCTCGCCGAGTGGGTTTGGGTCTAGCCGAATGGGTTTGGGTCTAGCCGAGTGGGTTTGGGTGTAGCCGAGTGGGTTTGGGTCTAGCGGAGTGGGTTTGGGTGTAGCCGAGTGGGTTTGGGTCTAGCCGAGTGGGTTTGGGTCTAGCCGAGAGGGTTTGGGTCTAGCCGAGTGGGTTTGGGTCTAGCCGAGTGGGTTTGGGTCTAGCCGAGTGGGTTTGGGTCTAGCCGAGTGTGTTTGCGTCTAGCCGAGTGGGTTTGGGTCTAGCCGAGTGGGTTTGGGTCTAGCCGAGTGGGTTTGGGTCTAGCTGAGCGGGTTTGGGTCTAGCCGAGTGAGTTAGGGTCTAGCGGAGTGGGTTTGGATGTAGCCGCGTGGGTTTGGGTGTAGCCGAGTGGGTTTGGGTCTAGCCGAGTGGGTTTGGGTCTAGCCGAGTGGGTTTGTGTCTAGCCGAGTGGGTTTGGGTCTAGCGGAGTGGGTTTGGGTGTAGCCGAGTGGGTTTGGGTCTAGCCGAGTGGGTTTGGGTATAGCCGACTGGGTTTGGGTGTAGCCGAGTGGGTTTGGGTCCAGCCGAGTGGGTTTGGGTCTAGCCGAGTGGCTTTGGGTCTAACTGAGTGGGTTTGGGTCTAGCCGAGTTGGTTTCTGTCTAGCCGAGTGGGTTTGGGTCTAGCCGAGTGGGTTTGGGTCTAGCCGAGTGGGTTTGGGTCTAGCCGAGTTAGTTTGGGTGTAGCCGAGTGGGTTTGGGTCTAGCCGAGTGAGTTTGGTTCTAGCCGAGTGGGTTTGGGTCTAGCCGAGTGGGTTTGGGCCTAGCCGAGTGGGTTTGGGTCTACTGGAGTGGGTTTGGGTGTAGCAGAGTGGGTTTGGGTGTAGCTGAGTGGGTTTGGGACCAGCCGAGTGGGTTTGTGTCTAGCCGAGTGGGTTTGGGTCTAGCCGAATGGGTTTGGGTCTACCCGAGTGGGTTTGGGTCTAGCCGATTGGGTTTGCTACTAGCCGAATGGGTTTGGGTCTAGCCGAGTGGGTTTGGGTGCAGACGAGTGGGTTTGGGTCTAGCGGAGTGGGTTTGGGTGTAGCCGAGTGGGTTTGGGTCTAGCCGAGTGGGTTTGGGTCTAGCCGAGTGGGTTTGGGTCTAGCCGAGTGGGTTTGGGTCTAGCCGAGTGGGTTTGGGTCTAGCCGAGTTAGTTTGGGTGTAGCCGAGTGGGTTTGGGTCTAGCCGAGTGAGTTTGGTTCTAGCCGAGTGGGTTTGGGTCTAGCCGAGTGGGTTTGGGCCTAGCCGAGTGGGTTTGGGTCTACTGGAGTGGGTTTGGGTGTAGCAGAGTGGGTTTGGGTGTAGCTGAGTGGGTTTGGGGCCAGCCGAGTGGGTTTGGGTCTAGCCGAGTGGGTTTGGGTCTAGCCGAATGGGTTTGGGTCTACCCGAGTGGGTTTGGGTCTAGCCGATTGGGTTTGCTACTAGCCGAATGGGTTTGGGTCTAGCCGAGTGGGTTTGGGTGCAGACGAGTGGGTTTGGGTCTAGCGGAGTGGGTTTGGGTGTAGCCGAGTGGGTTTGGGTCTAGCCGAGTGGGTTTGGGTCTAGCCGAGTGGGTTTGGGTCTAGCCGAGTTAGTTTGGGTGTAGCCGAGTGGGTTTGGGTCTAGCCGAGTGAGTTTGGTTCTAGCCGAGTGGGTTTGGGTCTAGCCGAGTGGGTTTGGGCCTAGCCGAGTGGGTTTGGGTCTACTGGAGTGGGTTTGGGTGTAGCAGAGTGGGTTTGGGTGTAGCTGAGTGGGTTTGGGACCAGCCGAGTGGGTTTGGGTCTAGCCGAGTGGGTTTGGGTCTAGCCGAATGGGTTTGGGTCTACCCGAGTGGGTTTGGGTCTAGCCGATTGGGTTTGCTACTAGCCGAATGGGTTTGGGTCTAGCCGAGTGGGTTTGGGTGCAGACGAGTGGGTTTGGGTCTAGCGGAGTGGGTTTGGGTGTAGCCGAGTGGGTTTGGGTCTAGCCGAGTGGGTTTGGGTCTAGCCGAGTGGGTTTGGGTCTAGCCGAGTGGGTTTGGGTCTAGCCGAGTGGGTTTGGGTCTAGCCGAGTTAGTTTGGGTGCAGCCGAGTGGGTTTGGGTCCAGCCGAGTGAGTTTGGTTCTAGCCGAGTGGGTTTGGGTCTAGCCGAGTGGGTTTGGGCCTAGCCGAGTGGGTTTGGGTCTACTGGAGTGGGTTTGGGTGTAGCAGAGTGGGTTTGGGTGTAGCTGAGTGGGTTTGGGACCAGCCGAGTGGGTTTGGGTCTAGCCGAGTGGGTTTGGGTCTAGCCGAATGGGTTTGGGTCTACCCGAGTGGGTTTGGGTCTAGCCGATTGGGTTTGCTACTAGCCGAATGGGTTTGGGTCTAGCCGAGTGGGTTTGGGTGCAGACGAGTGGGTTTGGGTCTAGCGGAGTGGGTTTTGGTGTAGCCGAGTGGGTTTGGGTCTAGCCGAGTGGGTTTGGGTCTAGCCGAGTGGGTTTGGGTCTAGCCGAGTGGGTTTGGGTCTAGCCGAGTGGGTTTGGGTCCAGCCGAGTTGGTTTGGGTCTAGCCGAGTGGGTTTGCGTCTAGCCGAGTGGGTTTGTGTCTAGCGGAGGGGGTTTGGGTCTAGCGGAGTGGGATTGGGTCTAGCCGAGTGGGTTTGGGTCTAGCCGGGTGGGTTTGGGACTAGCCGAGTGGGTTTGGGTCTAGCCGAGTGGGTTTGGGTCTAGCTGAATGGGTTTGGGTCTAGCCGAGTGGGTTTGGGTCTAGCCGAGTGTGTTTGGGTCTAGCCGAAAGGGTTTGGGTCTAGCCGAGGGGGTTTGCGTCTAGCCGAGTGGGTTGGGTCTAGCTGAGTGGGTGTGGGTCTAGCCGAGTGGGTTTGGGTATAGCCGAGTGGGTTTGGGTCTAGCCGAGTTTGTTTGGGTCTAGCCGAGTGGGTTTGGGCCTAGCCGAGTGGGTTTGGGTCTAGCGGAGTGGGTTAGGGTCTAGTGGAGTGGGTTTGGGTCTAGCCGAGTGGGTTTGGATCTAGCCGAATGGGTTTGGGTCTACCCGAGTGCGTTTGGGTCTCGCCGAGTGGGTTTGGGTCTAGCCGAATGGGTTTGGGTCTAGCCGAGTGGGTTTGGGTGTAGCCGAGTGGGTTTGGGTCTAGCGGAGTGGGTTTGGGTGTAGCCGAGTGGGTTTGGGTCTAGCCGAGTGGGTTTGGGTCTAGCCGAGAGGGTTTGGGTCTAGCCGAGTGGGTTTGGGTCTAGCCGAGTGGGTTTGGGTCTAGCCGAGTGGGTTTGGGTCTAGCCGAGTGTGTTTGCGTCTAGCCGAGTGGGTTTGGGTCTAGCCAAGTGGGTTTGGGTCTAGCCGAGTGGGTTTGGGTCTAGCTGAGTGGGTTTGGGTCTAGCCGAGTGAGTTAGGGTCTAGCGGAGTGGGTTTGGATGTAGCCGCGTGGGTTTGGGTGTAGCCGAGTGGGTTTGGGTCTAGCCGAGTGGGTTTGGGTCTAGCCGAGTGGGTTTGTGTCTAGCCGAGTGGGTTTGGGTCTAGCGGAGTGGGTTTGGGTGTAGCCGAGTGGGTTTGGGTCTAGCCGAGTGGGTTTGGGTATAGCCGACTGGGTTTGGGTGTAGCCGTGTGGGTTTGGGTCCAGCCGAGTGGGTTTGGGTCTAGCCGAGTGGCTTTGGGTCTAACTGAGTGGGTTTGGGTCTAGCCGAGTTGGTTTCTGTCTAGCCGAGTGGGTTTGGGTCTAGCCGAGTGGGTTTGGGTCTAGCCGAGTGGGTTTGGGTCTAGCCGAGTTAGTTTGGGTGTAGCCGAGTGGGTTTGGGTCTAGCCGAGCAGGTTTGGGTCTAGCCGAGTGGGTTTGGGTCTAGCCGAGTGGGTTTGGGTCTAGCCGAGTGGGTTTGGGTCAAGCGGAGTTGGTATGGGTCTAGCCGAGTGTGTTAGGGTCTAGCGGAGTGGGTTTGGATGTAGCCGCGTGGGTTTGGGTGTAGCCGAGTGGGTTTGGGTCTAGCCGAGTGGGTTTGGGTCTAGCCGAGTGGGTTTGTGTCTAGCCGAGTGGGTTTGGGTCTAGCGGAGTGGGTTTGGGTGTAGCCGAGTGGGTTTGGGTCTAGCCGAGTGGGTTTGGGTATAGCCGACTGGGTTTGGGTCTTGCCGAGTGGGTTTGGGTCTAGCAGAGTGGGTTTGGGTGTAGCCGATTGGGTTTGGGTCTAGCGGAGTGGGTTTGGGTGTAGCCGAGTGGGTTTGGGTCTAGCCGTGTGGGTTTGGGTCTAGCCGACTGGGTTTGGCTCTAGCCGAGTGGGTTTGGGTCTAGCCGAGTGGGTTTGGGTCTAGCCGAGTGGGTTTACGTCTAGCCAACTGGGTTTGGGTCTAGCGGAGTGGGTTTGGGTGTAGCCGAGTGGGTTTGGGTCTAGCCGAGTGGGTTTGGGTCTAGCCAAGTGGGTGTGGGTCAAGCCGAGTGGGTTTGGGTCTAGCCGAGTGGGTTTGGGTCTAGCCGAGTGAGTTTGGTTCTAGCCGAGTGGGTTTGGGTCTAGCCGAGTGGGTTTGGGCCTAGCCGAGTGGGTTTGGGTCTACTGGAGTGGGTTTGGGTGTAGCAGAGTGGGTTTGGGTGTAGCTGAGTGGGTTTGGGACCAGCCGAGTGGGTTTGGGTCTAGCCGAGTGGGTTTGCGTCTAGCCGAATGGGTTTGGGTCTACCCGAGTGGGTTTGGGTCTAGCCGATTGGGTTTGCTACTAGCCGAATGGGTTTGGGTCTAGCCGAGTGGGTTTGGGTGCAGACGAGTGGGTTTGGGTCTAGCGGAGTGGGTTTGGGTGTAGCCGAGTGGGTTTGGGTCTAGCCGAGTGGGTTTGGGTCTAGCCGAGTGGGTTTGGGTCTAGCCGAGTGGGTTTGGGTCTAGCCGAGTGGGTTTGGGTCCAGCCGAGTTGGTTTGGGTCTAGCCGAGTGGGTTTGCGTCTAGCCGAGTGGGTTTGTGTCTAGCGGAGGGGGTTTGGGTCTAGCGGAGTGGGATTGTGTCTAGCCGAGTGGGTTTGGGTCTAGCCGGGTGGGTTTGGGACTAGCCGAGTGGGTTTGGGTCTAGCCGAGTGGGTTTGTGTCTAGCTGAATGGGTTTGGGTCTAGCCGAGTGGGTTTGGGTCTAGCCGAGTGTGTTTGGGTCTAGCCGAAAGGGTTTGGGTCTAGCCGAGGGGGTTTGCGTCTAGCCGAGTGGGTTGGGTCTAGCTGAGTGGGTGTGGGTCTAGCCGAGTGGGTTTGGGTCTAGCCGAGTGGGTTTGGGTCTAGCCGAGTGGGTTTGGGCCTAGCCGAGTGGGTTTGGGTCTAGCGGAGTGGGTTAGGGTCTAGTGGAGTGGGTTTGGGTCTAGCCGAGTGGGTTTGGATCTAGCCGAATGGGTTTGGGTCTACCCGAGTGCGTTTGGGTCTCGCCGAGTGGGTTTGGGTCTAGCCGAATGGGTTTGGGTCTAGCCGAGTGGGTTTGGGTGTAGCCGAGTGGGTTTGGGTCTAGCGGAGTGGGTTTGGGTGTAGCCGAGTGGGTTTGGGTCTAGCCGAGTGGGTTTGGGTCTAGCCGAGAGGGTTTGGGTCTAGCCGAGTGGGTTTGGGTCTAGCCGAGTGGGTTTGGGTCTAGCCGAGTGGGTTTGGGTCTAGCCGAGTGTGTTTGCGTCTAGCCGAGTGGGTTTGGGTCTAGCCGAGTGGGTTTGGGTCTAGCGGAGTGGGTTTGGGTCTAGCCGAGTGGGTTTACGTCTAGCCAACTGGGTTTGGGTCTAGCGGAGTGGGTTTGGGTGTAGCCGAGTGGGTTTGGGTCTAGCCGAGTGGGTTTGGGTCTAGCCGAGTGGGTGTGGGTCAAGCCGAGTGGGATTGGGTCTAGCCGAGTGGGTTTGGGTCTAGCCGAGTGAGTTTGGTTCTAGCCGAGTGGGTTTGGGTCTAGCCGAGTGGGTTTGGGCCTAGCCGAGAGGGTTTGGGTGTACTGGAGTGGGTTTGGGTGTAGCAGAGTGGGTTTGGGTGTAGCTGAGTGGGTTTGGGACCAGCCGAGTGGGTTTGGGTCTAGCCGAGTGGGTTTGGGTCTAGCCGAATGGGTTTGGGTCTACCCGAGTGGGTTTGGGTCTAGCCGATTGGGTTTGCTACTAGCCGAATGGGTTTGGGTCTAGCCGAGTGGGTTTGGGTGCAGACGAGTGGGTTTGGGTCTAGCGGAGTGGGTTTGGGTGTAGCCGAGTGGGTTTGGGTCTAGCCGAGTGGGTTTGGGTCTAGCCGAGTGGGTTTGGGTCTAGCCGAGTGGGTTTGGGTCTAGCCGAGTGGGTTTGGGTCCAGCCGAGTTGGTTTGGGTCTAGCCGAGTGGGTTTGCGTCTAGCCGAGTGGGTTTGTGTCTAGCGGAGGGGGTTTGGGTCTAGCGGAGTGGGATTGGGTCTAGCCGAGTGGGTTTGGGTCTAGCCGGGTGGGTTTGGGACTAGCCGAGTGGGTTTGGGTCTAGCCGAGTGGGTTTGGGTCTAGCTGAATGGGTTTGGGTCTAGCCGAGTGGGTTTGGGTCTAGCCGAGTGTGTTTGGGTCTAGCCGAAAGGGTTTGGGTCTAGCCGAGGGGGTTTGGGTCTAGCCGAGTGGGTTGGGTCTAGCTGAGTGGGTGTGGGTCTAGCCGAGTGGGTTTGGGTCTAGCCGAGTGGGTTTGGGTCTAGCCGAGTGGGTTTGGGTCTAGCCGAGTGGGTTTGGGCCTAGCCGAGTGGGTTTGGGTCTAGCGGAGTGGGTTAGGGTCTAGTGGAGTGGGTTTGGGTCTAGCCGGGTGGGTTTGGGTCTAGCCGAATGGGTTTGGGTCTACCCGAGTGCGTTTGGGTCTCGCCGAGTGGGTTTGGGTCTAGCCGAATGGGTTTGGGTCTAGCCGAGTGGGTTTGGGTGTAGCCGAGTGGGTTTGGGTCTAGCGGAGTGGGTTTGGGTGTAGCCGAGTGGGTTTGGGTCTAGCCGAGTGGGTTTGGGTCTAGCCGAGTGGGTTTGGGTCTAGCCGAGTGGGTTTGGGTCTAGCCGAGTGGGTTTGGGTCTAGCCGAGTGGGTTTGGGTCTAGCCGAGTGTGTTTGCGTCTAGCCGAGTGGGTTTGGGTCTAGCCGAGTGGGTTTGGGTCTAGCCGAGTGGGTTTGGGTCTAGCTGAGTGGGTTTGGGTCTAGCCGAGTGTGTTAGGGTCTAGCGGAGTGGGTTTGGATGTAGCCGCGTGGGTTTGGGTGTAGCCGAGTGGGTTTGGGTCTAGCCGAGTGGGTTTGGGTCTAGCCGAGTGGGTTTGTGTCTAGCCGAGTGGGTTTGGGTCTAGCGGAGTGGGTTTGGGTGTAGCAGAGTGGGTTTGGGTCTAGCCGAGTGGGTTTGGGTATAGCCGACTGGGTTTGGGTCTTGCCGAGTGGGTTTGGGTCTAGCAGAGTGGGTTTGGGTGTAGCCGATTGGGTTTGGGTCTAGCGGAGTGGGTTTGGGTGTAGCCGAGTGGGTTTGGGTCTAGCCGTGTGGGTTTGGGTCTAGCCGACTGGGTTTGGCTCTAGCCGAGTGGGTTTGGGTCTAGCCGAGTGGGTTTGGGTCTAGCCGAGTGGGTTTACGTCTAGCCAACTGGGTTTGGGTCTAGCGGAGTGGGTTTGGGTGTAGCCGAGTGGGTTTGGGTCTAGCCGAGTGGGTTTGGGTCTAGCCAAGTGGGTGTGGGTCAAGCCGAGTGGGTTTGGGTCTAGCCGAGTGGGTTTGGGTCTAGCCGAGTGAGTTTGGTTCGAGCCGAGTGGGTTTGGGTCTAGCCGAGTGGGTTTGGGCCTAGCCGAGTGGGTTTGGGTCTACTGGAGTGGGTTTGGGTGTAGCAGAGTGGGTTTGGGTGTAGCTGAGTGGGTTTGGGACCAGCCGAGTGGGTTTGGGTCTAGCTGAGTGGGTTTGGGTCTAGCCGAATGGGTTTGGGTCTACCCGAGTGGGTTTGGGTCTAGCCGATTGGGTTTGCTACTAGCCGAATGGGTTTGCGTCTAGCCGAGTGGGTTTGGGTGCAGACGAGTGGGTTTGGGTCTAGCGGAGTGGGTTTGGGTGTAGCCGAGTGGGTTTGGGTCTAGCCGAGTGGGTTTGGGTCTAGCCGAGTGGGTTTGGGTCTAGCCGAGTGGGTTTGGGTCTAGCCGAGTGGGTTTGGGTCCAGCCGAGTTGGTTTGGGTCTAGCCGAGTGGGTTTGCGTCTAGCCGAGTGGGTTTGTGTCTAGCGGAGGGGGTTTGGGTCTAGCGGAGTGGGATTGGGTCTAGCCGAGTGGGTTTGGGTCTAGCCGGGTGGGTTTGGGACTAGCCGAGTGGGTTTGGGTCTAGCCGAGTGGGTTTGGGTCTAGCTGAATGGGTTTGGGTCTAGCCGAGTGGGTTTGGGTCTACCCGAGTGGGTTTGGGTCTAGCCGATTGGGTTTGCTACTAGCCGAATGGGTTTGGGTCTAGCCGAGTCGGTTTGGGTGCAGACGAGTGGGTTTGGGTCTAGCGGAGTGGGTTTGGGTGTAGCCGAGTGGGTTTGGGTCTAGCCGAGTGGGTTTGGGTATAGCCGAGTGGGTTTGGGTCTAGCCGAGTGGGTTTGGGTCTAGCCGAGTGGGTTTGGGTCCAGCCGAGTTGGTTTGGGTCTAGCCGAGTGGGTTTGCGTCTAGCCGAGTGGGTTTGTGTCTAGCGGAGGGGGTTTGGGTCTAGCGGAGTGGGATTGGGTCTAGCCGAGTGGGTTTGGGTCTAGCCGGGTGGGTTTGGGACTAGCCGAGTGGGTTTGGGTCTAGCCGAGTGGGTTTGGGTCTAGCTGAATGGGTTTGGGTCTAGCCGAGTGGGTTTGGGTCTAGCCGAGTGTGTTTGGGTCTAGCCGAAAGGGTTTGGGTCTAGCCGAGGGGGTTTGCGTCTAGCCGAGTGGGTTGGGTCTAGCTGAGTGGGTGTGGGTCTAGCCGAGTGGGTTTGGGTATAGCCGAGTGGGTTTGGGTCTAGCCGAGTTTGTTTGGGTCTAGCCGAGTGGGTTTGGGCCTAGCCGAGTGGGTTTGGGTCTAGCGGAGTGGGTTAGGGTCTAGTGGAGTGGGTTTGGGTCTAGCCGAGTGGGTTTGGATCTAGCCGAATGGGTTTGGGTCTACCCGAGTGCGTTTGGGTCTCGCCGAGTGGGTTTGGGTCTAGCCGAATGGGTTTGGGTCTAGCCGAGTGGGTTTGGGTGTAGCCGAGTGGGTTTGGGTCTAGCGGAGTGGGTTTGGGTGTAGCCGAGTGGGTTTGGGTCTAGCCGAGTGGGTTTGGGTCTAGCCGAGAGGGTTTGGGTCTAGCCGAGTGGGTTTGGGTCTAGCCGAGTGGGTTTGGGTCTAGCCGAGTGGGTTTGGGTCTAGCCGAGTGTGTTTGCGTCTAGCCGAGTGGGTTTGGGTCTAGCCGAGTGGGTTTGGGTCTAGCCGAGTGGGTTTGGGTCTAGCTGAGCGGGTTTGGGTCTAGCCGAGTGAGTTAGGGTCTAGCGGAGTGGGTTTGGATGTAGCCGCGTGGGTTTGGGTGTAGCCGAGTGGGTTTGGGTCTAGCCGAGTGGGTTTGGGTCTAGCCGAGTGGGTTTGTGTCTAGCCGAGTGGGTTTGGGTCTAGCGGAGTGGGTTTGGGTGTAGCCGAGTGGGTTTGGGTCTAGCCGAGTGGGTTTGGGTATAGCCGACTGGGTTTGGGTGTAGCCGAGTGGGTTTGGGTCCAGCCGAGTGGGTTTGGGTCTAGCCGAGTGGCTTTGGGTCTAACTGAGTGGGTTTGGGTCTAGCCGAGTTGGTTTCTGTCTAGCCGAGTGGGTTTGGGTCTAGCCGAGTGGGTTTGGGTCTAGCCGAGTGGGTTTGGGTCTAGCCGAGTTAGTTTGGGTGTAGCCGAGTGGGTTTGGGTCTAGCCGAGTGAGTTTGGTTCTAGCCGAGTGGGTTTGGGTCTAGCCGAGTGGGTTTGGGCCTAGCCGAGTGGGTTTGGGTCTACTGGAGTGGGTTTGGGTGTAGCAGAGTGGGTTTGGGTGTAGCTGAGTGGGTTTGGGACCAGCCGAGTGGGTTTGGGTCTAGCCGAGTGGGTTTGGGTCTAGCCGAATGGGTTTGGGTCTACCCGAGTGGGTTTGGGTCTAGCCGATTGGGTTTGCTACTAGCCGAATGGGTTTGGGTCTAGCCGAGTGGGTTTGGGTGCAGACGAGTGGGTTTGGGTCTAGCGGAGTGGGTTTGGGTGTAGCCGAGTGGGTTTGGGTCTAGCCGAGTGGGTTTGGGTCTAGCCGAGTGGGTTTGGGTCTAGCCGAGTGGGTTTGGGTCTAGCCGAGTGGGTTTGGGTCTAGCCGAGTTAGTTTGGGTGTAGCCGAGTGGGTTTGGGTCTAGCCGAGTGAGTTTGGTTCTAGCCGAGTGGGTTTGGGTCTAGCCGAGTGGGTTTGGGCCTAGCCGAGTGGGTTTGGGTCTACTGGAGTGGGTTTGGGTGTAGCAGAGTGGGTTTGGGTGTAGCTGAGTGGGTTTGGGACCAGCCGAGTGGGTTTGGGTCTAGCCGAGTGGGTTTGGGTCTAGCCGAATGGGTTTGGGTCTACCCGAGTGGGTTTGGGTCTAGCCGATTGGGTTTGCTACTAGCCGAATGGGTTTGGGTCTAGCCGAGTGGGTTTGGGTGCAGACGAGTGGGTTTGGGTCTAGCGGAGTGGGTTTGGGTGTAGCCGAGTGGGTTTGGGTCTAGCCGAGTGGGTTTGGGTCTAGCCGAGTGGGTTTGGGTCTAGCCGAGTTAGTTTGGGTGTAGCCGAGTGGGTTTGGGTCTAGCCGAGTGAGTTTGGTTCTAGCCGAGTGGGTTTGGGTCTAGCCGAGTGGGTTTGGGCCTAGCCGAGTGGGTTTGGGTCTACTGGAGTGGGTTTGGGTGTAGCAGAGTGGGTTTGGGTGTAGCTGAGTGGGTTTGGGACCAGCCGAGTGGGTTTGGGTCTAGCCGAGTGGGTTTGGGTCTAGCCGAATGGGTTTGGGTCTACCCGAGTGGGTTTGGGTCTAGCCGATTGGGTTTGCTACTAGCCGAATGGGTTTGGGTCTAGCCGAGTGGGTTTGGGTGCAGACGAGTGGGTTTGGGTCTAGCGGAGTGGGTTTGGGTGTAGCCGAGTGGGTTTGGGTCTAGCCGAGTGGGTTTGGGTCTAGCCGAGTGGGTTTGGGTCTAGCCGAGTGGGTTTGGGTCTAGCCGAGTGGGTTTGGGTCTAGCCGAGTTAGTTTGGGTGCAGCCGAGTGGGTTTGGGTCCAGCCGAGTGAGTTTGGTTCTAGCCGAGTGGGTTTGGGTCTAGCCGAGTGGGTTTGGGCCTAGCCGAGTGGGTTTGGGTCTACTGGAGTGGGTTTGGGTGTAGCAGAGTGGGTTTGGGTGTAGCTGAGTGGGTTTGGGACCAGCCGAGTGGGTTTGGGTCTAGCCGAGTGGGTTTGGGTCTAGCCGAATGGGTTTGGGTCTACCCGAGTGGGTTTGGGTCTAGCCGATTGGGTTTGCTACTAGCCGAATGGGTTTGGGTCTAGCCGAGTGGGTTTGGGTGCAGACGAGTGGGTTTGGGTCTAGCGGAGTGGGTTTGGGTGTAGCCGAGTGGGTTTGGGTCTAGCCGAGTGGGTTTGGGTCTAGCCGAGTGGGTTTGGGTCTAGCCGAGTGGGTTTGGGTCTAGCCGAGTGGGTTTGGGTCCAGCCGAGTTGGTTTGGGTCTAGCCGAGTGGGTTTGCGTCTAGCCGAGTGGGTTTGTGTCTAGCGGAGGGGGTTTGGGTCTAGCGGAGTGGGATTGGGTCTAGCCGAGTGGGTTTGGGTCTAGCCGGGTGGGTTTGGGACTAGCCGAGTGGGTTTGGGTCTAGCCGAGTGGGTTTGGGTCTAGCTGAATGGGTTTGGGTCTAGCCGAGTGGGTTTGGGTCTAGCCGAGTGTGTTTGGGTCTAGCCGAAAGGGTTTGGGTCTAGCCGAGGGGGTTTGCGTCTAGCCGAGTGGGTTGGGTCTAGCTGAGTGGGTGTGGGTCTAGCCGAGTGGGTTTGGGTATAGCCGAGTGGGTTTGGGTCTAGCCGAGTTTGTTTGGGTCTAGCCGAGTGGGTTTGGGCCTAGCCGAGTGGGTTTGGGTCTAGCGGAGTGGGTTAGGGTCTAGTGGAGTGGGTTTGGGTCTAGCCGAGTGGGTTTGGATCTAGCCGAATGGGTTTGGGTCTACCCGAGTGCGTTTGGGTCTCGCCGAGTGGGTTTGGGTCTAGCCGAATGGGTTTGGGTCTAGCCGAGTGGGTTTGGGTGTAGCCGAGTGGGTTTGGGTCTAGCGGAGTGGGTTTGGGTGTAGCCGAGTGGGTTTGGGTCTAGCCGAGTGGGTTTGGGTCTAGCCGAGAGGGTTTGGGTCTAGCCGAGTGGGTTTGGGTCTAGCCGAGTGGGTTTGGGTCTAGCCGAGTGGGTTTGGGTCTAGCCGAGTGTGTTTGCGTCTAGCCGAGTGGGTTTGGGTCTAGCCAAGTGGGTTTGGGTCTAGCCGAGTGGGTTTGGGTCTAGCTGAGTGGGTTTGGGTCTAGCCGAGTGAGTTAGGGTCTAGCGGAGTGGGTTTGGATGTAGCCGCGTGGGTTTGGGTGTAGCCGAGTGGGTTTGGGTCTAGCCGAGTGGGTTTGGGTCTAGCCGAGTGGGTTTGTGTCTAGCCGAGTGGGTTTGGGTCTAGCGGAGTGGGTTTGGGTGTAGCCGAGTGGGTTTGGGTCTAGCCGAGTGGGTTTGGGTATAGCCGACTGGGTTTGGGTGTAGCCGAGTGGGTTTGGGTCCAGCCGAGTGGGTTTGGGTCTAGCCGAGTGGCTTTGGGTCTAACTGAGTGGGTTTGGGTCTAGCCGAGTTGGTTTCTGTCTAGCCGAGTGGGTTTGGGTCTAGCCGAGTGGGTTTGGGTCTAGCCGAGTGGGTTTGGGTCTAGCCGAGTTAGTTTGGGTGTAGCCGAGTGGGTTTGGGTCTAGCCGAGCAGGTTTGGGTCTAGCCGAGTGGGTTTGGGTCTAGCCGAGTGGGTTTGGGTCTAGCCGAGTGGGTTTGGGTCAAGCGGAGTTGGTATGGGTCTAGCCGAGTGTGTTAGGGTCTAGCGGAGTGGGTTTGGATGTAGCCGCGTGGGTTTGGGTGTAGCCGAGTGGGTTTGGGTCTAGCCGAGTGGGTTTGGGTCTAGCCGAGTGGGTTTGTGTCTAGCCGAGTGGGTTTGGGTCTAGCGGAGTGGGTTTGGGTGTAGCCGAGTGGGTTTGGGTCTAGCCGAGTGGGTTTGGGTATAGCCGACTGGGTTTGGGTCTTGCCGAGTGGGTTTGGGTCTAGCAGAGTGGGTTTGGGTGTAGCCGATTGGGTTTGGGTCTAGCGGAGTGGGTTTGGGTGTAGCCGAGTGGGTTTGGGTCTAGCCGTGTGGGTTTGGGTCTAGCCGACTGGGTTTGGCTCTAGCCGAGTGGGTTTGGGTCTAGCCGAGTGGGTTTGGGTCTAGCCGAGTGGGTTTACGTCTAGCCAACTGGGTTTGGGTCTAGCGGAGTGGGTTTGGGTGTAGCCGAGTGGGTTTGGGTCTAGCCGAGTGGGTTTGGGTCTAGCCAAGTGGGTGTGGGTCAAGCCGAGTGGGTTTGGGTCTAGCCGAGTGGGTTTGGGTCTAGCCGAGTGAGTTTGGTTCTAGCCGAGTGGGTTTGGGTCTAGCCGAGTGGGTTTGGGCCTAGCCGAGTGGGTTTGGGTCTACTGGAGTGGGTTTGGGTGTAGCAGAGTGGGTTTGGGTGTAGCTGAGTGGGTTTGGGACCAGCCGAGTGGGTTTGGGTCTAGCCGAGTGGGTTTGGGTCTAGCCGAATGGGTTTGGGTCTACCCGAGTGGGTTTGGGTCTAGCCGATTGGGTTTGCTACTAGCCGAATGGGTTTGGGTCTAGCCGAGTGGGTTTGGGTGCAGACGAGTGGGTTTGGGTCTAGCAGAGTGGGTTTGGGTGTAGCCGAGTGGGTTTGGGTCTAGCCGAGTGGGTTTGGGTCTAGCCGAGTGGGTTTGGGTCTAGCCGAGTGGGTTTGGGTCTAGCCGAGTGGGTTTGGGTCCAGCCGAGTTGGTTTGGGTCTAGCCGAGTGGGTTTGCGTCTAGCCGAGTGGGTTTGTGTCTAGCGGAGGGGGTTTGGGTCTAGCGGAGTGGGATTGTGTCTAGCCGAGTGGGTTTGGGTCTAGCCGGGTGGGTTTGGGACTAGCCGAGTGGGTTTGGGTCTAGCCGAGTGGGTTTGTGTCTAGCTGAATGGGTTTGGGTCTAGCCGAGTGGGTTTGGGTCTAGCCGAGTGTGTTTGGGTCTAGCCGAAAGGGTTTGGGTCTAGCCGAGGAGGTTTGCGTCTAGCCGAGTGGGTTGGGTCTAGCTGAGTGGGTGTGGGTCTAGCCGAGTGGGTTTGGGTCTAGCCGAGTGGGTTTGGGTCTAGCCGAGTTTGTTTGGGTCTAGCCGAGTGGGTTTGGGCCTAGCCGAGTGGGTTTGGGTCTAGCGGAGTGGGTTAGGGTCTAGTGGAGTGGGTTTGGGTCTAGCCGAGTGGGTTTGGATCTAGCCGAATGGGTTTGGGTCTACCCGAGTGCGTTTGGGTCTCGCCGAGTGGGTTTGGGTCTAGCCGAATGGGTTTGGGTCTAGCCGAGTGGGTTTGGGTGTAGCCGAGTGGGTTTGGGTCTAGCGGAGTGGGTTTGGGTGTAGCCGAGTGGGTTTGGGTCTAGCCGAGTGGGTTTGGGTCTAGCCGAGAGGGTTTGGGTCTAGCCGAGTGGGTTTGGGTCTAGCCGAGTGGGTTTGGGTCTAGCCGAGTGGGTTTGGGTCTAGCCGAGTGTGTTTGCGTCTAGCCGAGTGGGTTTGGGTCTAGCCGAGTGGGTTTGGGTCTAGCCGAGTGGGTTTGGGTCTAGCTGAGTGGGTTTGGGTCTAGCCGAGTGAGTTAGGGTCTAGCGGAGTGGGTTTGGATGTAGCCGCGTGGGTTTGGGTGTAGCCGAGTGGGTTTGGGTCTAGCCGAGTGGGTTTGGGTCTAGCCGAGTGGGTTTGTGTCTAGCCGAGTGGGTTTGGGTCTAGCGGAGTGGGTTTGGGTGTAGCCGAGTGGGTTTGGGTCTAGCCGAGTGGGTTTGGGTATAGCCGACTGGGTTTGGGTGTAGCCGAGTGGGTTTGGGTCCAGCCGAGTGGGTTTGGGTCTAGCCGAGTGGCTTTGGGTCTAACTGAGTGGGTTTGGGTCTAGCCGAGTTGGTTTCTGTCTAGCCGAGTGGGTTTGGGTCTAGCCGAGTGGGTTTGGGTCTAGCCGAGTGGGTTTGGGTCTAGCCGAGTTAGTTTGGGTGTAGCCGAGTGGGCTTGGGTCTAGCCGAGCAGGTTTGGGTCTAGCCGAGTGGGTTTGGGTCTAGCCGAGTGGGTTTGGGTCTAGCCGAGTGGGTTTGGGTCAAGCGGAGTTGGTATGGGTCTAGCCGAGTGGGTTTGGGTCTAGCCGATTGGGTTTGGGTCAATCCATGTGGGTTTGGGTCTAGCCGAGTCGGTTAGGGTCTAGCGGAGTGGGATTGGGTGTGACCGCGTGTGTTTGGGTGTAGCCGAGTGGGTTTGGGTCTAGCCGAGTGGGTTTGGGTCTAGCCGAGTGGGTTTGGGTCTAGCCGAGTGGGTTTGGGTCTAGCGGAGTGGGTTTGGGTGTAGCCGAGTGGGTTTGGGTCTAGCCGAGTGGGTTTGGGTCTAGCCGAGTGGGTTTGGGTCTAGCCGAGTGGGTTTGGGTGTAGCCGAGTGGGTTTGGGTCTAGCCGAGTGGGTTTGGGTGTAGCCGAGTGGGTTTGGGTCTAGCCGAGTGGGTTTGGGTCTAGCCGAGTGGGTTTGGGTCTAGCGGAGTGGGTTTGGGTCTAGCCGAGTGGGTTTGGGTCTAGCCGAGTGGGTTTGGGTATAGCCGACTGGGTTTGGGTGTGGCCGAGTGGGTTTCGGTCTAGCCGAGTGGGTTTGGGTCTAGCCGAGTGGCTTTGGGTCTAGCCGAGTGGGTTTGGGTCTAGCCGAGTTGGTTTCGGTCTAGCCGAGTGGGTTTGGGTCTAGCCGAGTGGGTTTGGGTCCAGGCGAGTGGGTTTGGGTCTAGCCAATTGGGTTTGGGTCTAGCCGACTTTGTTTGGGTCTCGCCGAGTGGGTTTGGGTCAAGCGGAGTTGGTATGGGTCTAGCGGAGTGGGTTTGGGTCTAGCGGAGTGGGTTTGGGTCTAGCCAAGTGGGTTTTGGTCTAGCCGAGTGGGTTTGGGTCTATCCGAGTGGGTTTGCGTCTAGCCGACTGGGTTTGGGTCTAGCTGAGTGGGTTTGGCTCTATCCATGTGGGTTTGGGTCTAGCCGAGTGGGTTAGGGTCTAGCGGAGTGGGATTGGGTGTAACCGCGTGGGTTTGGGTCTAGCCGAGTGGGTTTGGGTCTAGCCGAGTGGGTTTGGGTCTAGCCGAGTGGGTTTGTGTCTAGCCGAGTTTGTTTGGGTCTCGCCGAGTGGGTTTGGGTCAAGCGGAGTTGGTATGGGTCTAGCCAAGTGGGTTTGGGTCTAGCGGAGTGGGTTTGCGTCTAGCCGAGTGGGTTTGGGTCTAGCCGAGTGGGTTTGGGTCTAGCGGAGTGGGTTTGGTTGTAGCCGAGTGGGTTTGGGTCTAGCGGAGTGGGTTTGGGTGTAGCCGAGTGGGTTTGGGTCTAGCCGAGTGGGTTTGGGTATAGCCGACTGGGTTTGAGTGTAGCCGAGTGGGTTTGGGTCTAGCCGAGTGGGTTTGGGTCTAGCCGAGTGGCTTTGGGTCTAGCTGAGTGGGTTTGGGTCTAGCTGAGTTGGTTTCGGTCTAGCCGAGTGGGTTTGGGTTTAGCCGAGTGGGTTTGGGTCTAGCCGAGTGGGTTTGGGTCTAGCCGAGTGGGTTTGGGTCTAGCCGAGTTTGTTTGGGTCTCGCCGAGTGGGTTTGGGTCAAGCGGAGTTGGTATGGGTCTAGCGGAGTGGGTTTGGGTCTAGCGGAGTGGGTTTGGGTCTAGCCAAGTGGGTTTTGGTCTAGCCGAGTGGGTTTGGGTCTATCCGAGTGGGTTTGCGTCTAGCCGACTGGGTTTGGGTCTAGCTGAATGGGTTTGGGTCTATCCATGTGAGTTTGGGTCTAGCCGAGTGGGTTAGGGTCTAGCGGAGTGGGTTTGGGTGTAGCCGCGTGGGTTTGGGTCTAACCGAGTGGGTTTGGGTCTAGCGGAGTGGGTTTGGGTTTAGCCGAGTGGGTTTGGGTCTAGCCGAGTGGGTTTGGGTCTAGCCGACTGGGTTTGGGTCTAGCCGAGTGGGTTTGGGTCTAGCCGAGTGGGTTTGGGTCTAGCCGAGTGGGTTTGGGTCTAGCCGAGTGGGTTTGGGTCTAGCGGAGTGGGTTTGGTTGTAGCCGAGTAGGTTTGGGTCTAGCGGAGTGGGTTTGGGTGTAGCCGAGTGGGTTTGGGTCTAGCCGAGTGGGTTTGGGACTAGCCGACTGGGTTTGGGTCTGGACGAGTGAGTTTGGGTCTAGCCGAGTGGGTTTGGGTCTAGTCGAGTGGGTTTGGGTCTAGCCGAGTGGGTTTGGGTCTAGCCTAGTGGGTTTGGGTCTAGCCAAGTGGGTTTCGGTCCAGCGGAGTGGGTTTGGGTCTAGCGCAGTGGGTTTGGGTCTAGCGGAGTGGGTTTGGGTCTAGCTGATGGGTTTGGGTCTAACCGAGTGGGTTTGTGTCTAGCGGAGTGGGTTTGGGTCTAGTGGAGTGGGATTGGGTCTAGCCGAGTGGGTTTGGGTCTAGCCGAGTGGGTTTGGGACTAGCCAAGTGGGTTTGCGTCTAGCCGAGTGGGTTTGGGTCTAGCCGAGTGGGTTTGGGTCTAGCCGAGTTGGTTTTGGTCTAGCCGATTGGGTTTGGGTCTATCCATGTGGGTTTGGGTCTAGCCGAGTGGGTTAGGGTCTAGCGGAGTGGGTTTGGGTGTAGCCGCGTGGGTTTGGGTGTAGCCGAGTGGGTTTGGGTCTAGCCGAGTGGGTTTGGGTCTAGCCGAGTGGGTTTGGGTCTGGCCCAGTGGGTTTGGGTCTAGCGGAGTGGGTTTGGGTGTAGCCGAGTGGGTTTGGGTCTAGCCGAGTGGGTTTGGGTCTAGCCGACTGGGTTTGGGTCTAGACGAGTGGGTTTGGGTCTAGCCGAGTGGGTTTGGGTCTAGCCGAGTGGGTTTGGGTCTAGCCGAGTGGGTTTGGGTCTAGCCGAGTGGGTTTGGGTCTGGACGAGTGAGTTTGGGTCTAGCCGAGTGGGTTTGGGTCTAGTCGAGTGGGTTTGGGTCTAGCCGAGTGGGTTTGGGTCTAGCCTAGTGGGTTTGGGTCTAGCCAAGTGGGTTTCGGTCCAGCGGAGTGGGTTTGGGTCTAGCGCAGTGGGTTTGGGTCTAGCGGAGTGGGTTTGGGTCTAGCTGATGGGTTTGGGTCTAACCGAGTGGGTTTGTGTCTAGCGGAGTGGGTTTGGGTCTAGTGGAGTGGGATTGGGTCTAGCCGAGTGGGTTTGGGTCTAGCCGAGTGGGTTTGGGACTAGCCAAGTGGGTTTGCGTCTAGCCGAGTGGGTTTGGGTCTAGCCGAGTGGGTTTGGGTCTAGCCGAGTTGGTTTCGGTCTAGCCGATTGGGTTTGGGTCTATCCATGTGGGTTTGGGTCTAGCCGAGTGGGTTAGGGTCTAGCGGAGTGGGTTTGGGTGTAGCCGCGTGGGTTTGGGTGTAGCCGAGTGGGTTTGGGTCTAGCCGAGTGGGTTTGGGTCTAGCCGAGTGGGTTTGGGTCTGGCCCAGTGGGTTTGGGTCTAGCGGAGTGGGTTTGGGTGTAGCCGAGTGGGTTTGGGTCTAGCCGAGTGGGTTTGGGTCTAGCCGACTGGGTTTGGGTCTAGACGAGTGGGTTTGGGTCTAGCCTAGTGGGTTTGGGTCTAGCCGAGTGGGTTTGGGTCTAGCCGAGTGGGTTTGGGTCTAGCCGAGTGGGTTTGGGTGTAGCCGAGTCGGTTTGGGCCTAGCCGAGTGGGTTTGCGTCTGGCGGAGTGGGTTTGGGTGTAGCCGAGTGGGTTTGGGTCTAGCCGAGTGGGTTTGGGTCTAGCCGAGTGGCTTTGGGTATAGCTGAGTGGGTTTGGGTCTAGCCGAGTTGGTTTCGGTCTAGCCGAGTGGGTTTGGGTCTAGCCGAGTGGGTTTGGGTCTAGCCGAGTGGGTTTGGGTCTAGCCGAGTGGGTTTGGGTCTAGCCGAGTTTGTTTGGGTCTCGCCGAGTGGGTTTGGGTCAAGCGGAGTTGGTATGGGTCTAGCGGAGTGGGTTTGGGTCTAGCGGAGTGGGTTTGGGTCTAGCCAAGTGGGTTTTGGTCTAGCCGAGTGGGTTTGGGTCTATCCGAGTGGGTTTGCGTCTAGCCGACTGGGTTTGGGTCTATCCATGTGAGTTTGGGTCTAGCCGAGTGGGTTAGGGTCTAGCGGAGTGGGTTTGGGTGTAGCCACGTGGGTTTGGGTGTAGCCGAGTGGGTTTGGGTCTAGCCGAGTGGGTTTGGGTCTAGCCGAGTGGGTTTGGGTCTAACCGAGTGGGTTTGGGTCTAGCGGAGTGGGTTTGGGTTTAGCCGAGTGGGTTTGGGTCTAGCCGAGTGGGTTTGGGTCTAGCCGAGTGGGTTTGGGTCTAGCGGAGTGGGTTTGGTTGTAGCCGAGTGGGTTTGGGTCTAGCGGAGTGGGCTTGGGTGTAGCCGAGTGGGTTTGGGTCTAGCCGAGTGGGTTTGGGTCTAGCCGACTGGGTTTGGGTCTGGACGAGTGAGTTTGGGTCTAGCCGAGTGGGTTTGGGTCTAGTCGAGTGGGTTTGGGTCTAGCCGAGTGGGTTTGTGTCTAGCGGAGTGGGTTTGGGTCTAGTGGAGTGGGATTGGGTCTAGCGGAGTGGGTTTGGGTCTAGCTGATGGGTTTGGGTCTAACCGAGTGGGTTTGTGTCTAGCGGAGTGGGTTTGGGTCTAGTGGAGTGGGATTGGGTCTAGCCGAGTGGGTTTGGGTCTAGCCGAGTGGGTTTGGGACTAGCCAAGTGGGTTTGCGTCTAGCCGAGTGGGTTTGGTTCTAGCCGAGTGGGTTTGGGTCTAGCCGAGTTGGTTTCGGTCTAGCCGATTGGGTTTGGGTCTATCCATGTGGGTTTGGGTCTAGCCGAGTGGGTTAGGGTCTAGCGGAGTGGGTTTGGGTGTAGCCGCGTGGGTTTGGGTGTAGCCGAGTGGGTTTGGGTCTAGCCGAGTGGGTTTGGGTCTAGCCGAGTGGGTTTGGGTCTGGCCCAGTGGGTTTGGGTCTAGCGGAGTGGGTTTGGGTGTAGCCGAGTGGGTTTGGGTCTAGCCGAGTGGGTTTGGGTCTAGCCGACTGGGTTTGGGTCTAGACGAGTGGGTTTGGGTCTAGCCGAGTGGGTTTGGGTCTAGCCGAGTGGGTTTGGGTCTAGCCGAGTGGGTTTGGGTCTAGCGGAGTGGGTTTGGTTGTAGCCGAGTGGGTTTGGGTCTAGCGGAGTGGGTTTGGGTGTAGCCGAGTGGGTGTGGGTCTAGCCGAGTGGGTTTGGGTCTAGCCGACTGGGTTTGGGTCTAGCCGAGTGGGTTTGGGTCTAGCTGAGTGGGTTTGGGTCTAGCCGAGTGGGTTTACGTCTAGCCGAGTGGGTTTGGGTCTAGCGGAGTGGGTTTGGGTGTAGCCGAGTGGGTTTGGGTGTAGCCGAGTGGGTTTGGGTCTGGACGAGTGGGTTTGGTTCTAGCCGAGTGGGTTTGGGTCCAGCCGAGTGGGTTTGGGTCTAGCCGAGTGGGTTTGGGTCTAGCCTAGTGGGTTTGGGTCTAGCCAAGTGGGTTTGGGTCCAGCGGAGTGGGTTTGGGTCTAGCGCAGTGGGTTTGGGTCGAGCGGAGTGGGTTTGGTTCTAGCCGAGTGGGTTTGGGTCTAACCGAGTGGGTTTGTGTCTAGCGGAGTGGGTTTGGGTCTAGCGGAGTGGGATTGGGTCTAGCCGAGTGGGTTTGGGTCTAGCCGAGTGGGTTTGGGACTAGCCGAGTGGGTTTGGGTCTAGCCGAGTGGGTTTGGGTCTAGCCGAGTGGGTTTACGTCTAGCCGAGTGGGTTTGGGTCTAGCGGAGTGGGTTTGGGTGCAGCCGAGTGGGTTTGGGTGTAGCCGAGTGGGTTTGGGTCTGGACGAGTGGGTTTGGCTCTAGCCGAGTGGGTTTGGGTCCAGCCGAGTGGGTTTGGGTCTAGCCGAGTGGGTTTGGGTCTAGCCTAGTGGGTTTGGGTCCAGCCAAGTGGGTTTGGGTCCAGCGGAGTGGGTTTGCGTCTAGCGCAGTGGGTTTGGGTCTAGCGGAGTGGGTTTGGTTCTAGCCGAGTGGGTTTGGGTCTAACCGAGTGGGTTTGTGTCTAGCGGAGTGGGTTTGGGTCTAGCGGAGTGGGATTGGGTCTAGCCGAGTGGGTTTGGGTCTAGCCGAGTGGGTTTGGGACTAGCCGAGTGGGTTTGGGTCTAGCCGAGTGGGTTTGGGTCTAGCCGAGTGGGTTTACGTCTAGCCGAGTGGGTTTGGGTCTAGCGGAGTGGGTTTGGGTGTAGCCGAGTGGGTTTGGGTGTAGCCGAGTGGGTTTGGGTCTGGACGAGTGGGTTTGGTTCTAGCCGAGTGGGTTTGGGTCCAGCCGAGTGGGTTTGGGTCTAGCCGAGTGGGTTTGGGTCTAGCCTAGTGGGTTTGGGTCTAGCCAAGTCGGTTTGGGTCCAGCGGTATGGGTTTGGGTCTAGCGCAGTGGGTTTGGGTCTAGCGGAATGGGTTTGGTTCTAGCCGAGTGGGTTTGGGTCTAACCGAGTGGGTTTGTGTCTAGCGGAGTGGGTTTGGGTCTAGCGGAGTGGGATTGGGTCTAGCCGAGTGGGTTTGGGTCTAGCCGAGTGGGTTTGGGACTAGCCGAGTGGGTTTGGGTCTAGCCGAGTGGGTTTGGGTCTAGCTGAATGTGTTTGGGTCTAGCCGAGTGGGTATGGGTCTAGCCGAGTGGGTTTGGGTCTAGCCGAAAGGGTTTGGGTCTAGCCGAGTGGGTTTGGGTCCAGCCGAGTGGGTTTGGGTCTAGCCGAGTGGGTGTGGGTTAAGCCGAGTGGGTTTGGGTCCAGCCGAGTGGGTTTGGGTCTAGCCGAGTGGGTTTACGTCTAGCCGAGTGGGTTTGGGTCTAGCGGAGCGGGTTTGGGTGTAGCCGAGTGGGTTTGGGTGTAGCCGAGTGGGTTTGGGTCTGGACGAGTGGGTTTGGTTCTAGCCGAGTGGGTTTGGGTCCAGCCGAGTGGGTTTGGGTCTAGCCGAGTGGGTTTGGGTCTAGCCTAGTGGGTTTGGGTCTAGCCAAGTGGGTTTGGGTCCAGCGGAGTGGGTTTGGGTCTAGCGCAGTGGGTTTGGGTCTAGCGGAGTGGGTTTGGTTCTAGCCGAGTGGGTTTGGGTCTAACCGAGTGGGTTTGTGTCTAGCGGAGTGGGTTTGGGTCTAGCGGGGTGGGATTGGGTCTAGCCGAGTGGGTTTGGGTCTAGCCGAGTGGGTTTGGGACTAGCCGAGTGGGTTTGGGTCTAGCCGAGTGGGTTTGGGTCTAGCCGAGTGGGTTTACGTCTAGCCAAGTGGGTTTGGGTCTAGCGGAGTGGGTTTGGGTGTAGCCGAGTGGGTTTGGGTGTAGCCGAGTGGGTTTGGGTCTGGACGAGTGGGTTTGGTTCTAGCCGAGTGGGTTTGGGTCCAGCCGAGTGGGTTTGGGTCTAGCCGAGTGGGTTTGGGTCTAGCCTAGTGGGTTTGGGTCTAGCCAAGTGGGTTTGGGTCCAGCGGAGTGGGTTTGGGTCTAGCGCAGTGGGCTTGGGTCTAGCGGAGTGGGTTTGGTTCTAGCCGAGTGGGTTTGGGTCTAACCGAGTGGGTTTGTGTCTAGCGGAGTGGGTTTGGGTCTAGCGGAGTGGGATTGGGTCTAGCCGAGTGGGTTTGGGTCTAGCCGAGTGGGTTTGGGACTAGCCGAGTGGGTTTGGGTCTAGCCGAGTGGGTTTGGGTCTAGCTGAATGTGTTTGGGTCTAGCCGAGTGGGTATGGGTCTAGCCGAGTGGGTTTGGGTCTAGCAGAAAGGGTTTGGGTCTAGCCGAGTGGGTTTGGGTCTAGCCGAGTGGGTTTGGGTCTAGCCGAGTGGGTGTGGGTTAAGCCGAGTGGGTTTGGGTCTAGCCGAGTGGGTTTGGGTCTAGCCGAGTGGGTTTGGGTCTAGTGAGTGGGTTTGGGTCTAGCCGAGTGGGTTTGGGCCTAGCCGATTGGGTTTGGGTCTACCCGAGTGGGTTTGGGTCTGGCCAAGTGGGTTTGCTTCTAGCCGAATGGGTTTGGGTCTAGCCGAGTGGGTTTGGGTGCAGCCGAGTGGGTTTGGGTCTAGCCGAGTGGGTTTGGGTGTAGCCGAGTGGGTTTGGGTCTAGCCGAGTGGGTTTGGGTCTAGCCGAGTTGGTTTGGGTCTAGCCGAGTGGGTTTGCGTCTAGCCGATTGGGTTTTGGTCTAGCGGAGTGGGTTTGGGTCTAGCCGAGTGGGTTTGGGTCTAGCCGAGTGGGTTTGGGTCTAGCCGAGTGGGTTTGGGTCTAGCCGAGTGGGTTTGGGTGTAGCCGAGTGGGTTTGGGTCTAGCTGAGTGGGATTGGGTCTAGCGGAGTGGGTTTGGTTGTAGCCGAGTGGGTTTGTGTCTAGCGGAGTGGGTTTGGGTGTAGCCGAGTGGGTTTGGGTCTAGCCGAGTGGGTTTAGCCGAGTGGGTTTGGGTCTAGCCGAGTGGGATTGGGTCTAGCGGAGTGGGTTTGGTTGTAGCCGAGTGGGTTTGGGTCTAGCGGAGTGGGTTTGGGTGTAGCCGAGTGGGTTTGGGTCTAGCGGAGTGGGTTTGGGTGTAGCTGAGTGGGTTTGGGTGTAGCCGAGTGGGTTTGGGTCTGGACGAGTGGGTTTGGGTCTAGCCGAGTGGGTTTGGGTCTAGCCGAGTGGGTTTGGGTCTAGCTGAGTGGGTTTGGGTGTAGCCGAGTGGGTTTGGGACTAGCCGAGTGGGTTTGGGTCTAGCCGAGTGAGTTTGGGTCTAGCTGAATGTGTTTGGGTCTAGCCGAGTGGGTTTGGGTCTAGCCGAGTGGGTTTGGGTCTAGCCGAAAGGGTTTGGAACTAGCCGAGTGGGTTTGGGTCTAGCCGAGTGGGTTGGGTCTAGCCGAGTGGGTGTGGGTTAAGCCGAGTGGGCTTGGGTCTAGCCGAGTGGGTTTGGGTCTAGCCGAGTGGGTTTGGGTCTAGCCGAGTGGGTTTGGGTCTAGCCGAGTGGGTTTGGGCCTAGCCGAGAGGGTTTGGGAGTACCGGAGTGGGTTTGGGTGTAGCGGAGTGGGTTTGGGTGTAGCTGAGTGGGTTTGGGACCAGCCGAGTGGGTTTGGTTCTGGCCGAGTGGGTTTGGGCCTATCCGAATGGGTTTCGGTCTACCCGAGTGGGTTTGGGTCTAGCCGAGTGGGTTTGGGTCTAGTGGAGTGGGATTGGGTCTAGCCGAGTGGGTTTGTGTCTAGCCGAGTGGGTTTGGGACTAGCCGAGTGGGTTTGGGTCTAGCCGAGTGGGTTTGGGTCTAGCTGAATGGGTTTGGGTCTAGCCGTGTGGGTTTGGGTCTAGCCGAGTGGGTTTGGGTCTAGCCGAAAGGGTTTGGGTCTAGCCGAGTGGGTTTGGGTCTAGCCGAGTGGGTTTGGGTCTAGCCGAGTGGGTGTGGGTCAAGCCGAGTGGGTTTGGGTCTAGCCGAGTGGGTTTGGGTCTAGCCGAGTGGGTTTGGGTCTAGCCGAGTGGGTTTGGGTCTAGCCGAGTGGGTTTGGGTCTACCGGAGTGGGTTTGGGTGTAGCGGAGTGGGTTTGGGTGTAGCTGAGTGGGTTTGGGACCAGCCGAATGGGTTTGGGTCTAGCCGAGTGGGTTTGGGTGTAGCCGAATTGGTTTGGGTCTACCCGAGTGGGTTTGGGTCTAGCCGAGTGGGTTTGCTTCTAGCCGAATGGGTTTGGGTCTAGCCGAGTGGGTTTTTGTCTAGCCGAGTGGGTTTGGGTCTAGCCGAGTGGGGTTGGGTATAGCCGAGTGGGTTTGGGTCTAGCCGAGTGGGTTTGGGTCTAGCCGAGTGGGTTTGGGTCGAGCCGAGTGGGTGTGAGTCTAGTCGAGTGGGTTTGTGTCTAGCCGAGTGGGTTTGGGTCTAGCCGAGGGGGTTGGGTCTAGCCAAGTGGGTTTGTGTCTAGCCGAGTGGGTTTGGGTCTAGCCGAGTGGGCTTGGGTCTAGCCGAGTGGGTTTGGGTATAGCCGAGTGGGTTTGGGTCTAGCCGAGTGGGTTTGGGTCTAGCTGAGTGGGTTTGGGTCTAGCCGAGTGGGTTAGGGTCTAGCCGAGTGGGTTTGGGCGTAGCCGAGTGGGTTTGGGTCTAGCCGAGTGGGTTTGGGTCTAGCCGAGTTGGTTTGGGTCTAGCCGAGTGGGTTTGGGTCTAGCCGAGTGGGTTTGGTTCTAGCCGCGTGGGTTTGGGTTTATCCGAGTGGGTTTGGACCTAGCCGATTGGGTTTGGGTCTAGCCCAGTGGATTTGGCTCTAGCCGAGTGGGTTTGGGTGTAGCCGAGTGGGTTTGCGTCCAGCCGTGTGGGTTTGGGTCTAGCCAAGTGGGTTTGGGTCTAGCCGAGTATGTTTCGGTGTAGCCCAGTGGGTTTGGGTCTAGCCCAGAGGGTTTGGGTCTAGCCGAGTTAGTTTGGGTGTAGCCGAGTTAGTTTGGGTCTAGCCGAGCGGGTTTGTGTCTAGCCGAGTGGGTTTGTGTCTAGCCGAGTGGGTTTGGGTCTAGCCCAGTGGGTTTGGGTCTAGCCAAGTGGGTTTGGGTCAAGCGGAGTTTGTATGGGTCTAGCGGAGTGGGTTTGGGTCAAGCGGAATTGGTATGGGTCTAGCGGAGTGGGGTTGGGTCTGGACGAGTGGGTTTGGGTCCAGCCGAGTGGGTTTGCGTCTAGCCGAGTGGGTTTAGGTCTAGCCGATTGGGTTTGGGTCTAGCCGAGTGGGTTTGGGTCTGGCGGAGTGGGTTTGGGTCTATTGGAGTGGGTTTGGGTCTAGCCGAGTGGGTTTGGGTCTAGCCGAGTGGGTTTGGGTGTAGCTGAGTGGGTTTGTGTCTAGCCGAGTGGGTTTGGGTCTAGCGGAGTGGGTTTGGTTGTAGCCGAGTGGGTTTGGGTCTAGCCGAGTGGGTTTGGGTCTAGCCGAGTGCGTTTGGGTCTAGCCGAGTTGGTATGGGTCTAGCGGAGTGGGTTTGGGTCAAGCGGAATTGGTATGGGTCTAGCGGAGTGGGTTTGGGTCTGGACGAGTGGGTTTGGGTCTAGCCGAGTGGGTTTGGGTCTAGCCGAGTGGGTTTGGGTCTAGCCTAGTGGGTTTGGGTCTAGCCAAGTGGGTTTGGGTCCAGTGGAGTGGGTTTGGGTCCAGCAGAGTGGGTTTGGGTCTAGCCGAGTGGGTTTGGGTCCAGCCGATTGGGTTTGGGTCTAGCCGAGTGGGTTTGGGTCTGGCGTAGTGGGTTTGGGTCTATTGGAGTGGGTTTGGGTCTAGCCGAGTGGGTTTGGGTCTAGCCGAGTGGGTTTGGGTGTAGCCGAGTGGGTTTGTGACTAGGCGAGTGGGTTTGGGTCTAGCCGATTGTGTTTGGGTCTAGCCGAGTGGGTTTGGGTCTAGCCGAGTGGGTTTGGGTCCAGCCGAGTGGGTTTGGGTCTAGCGGAGTGGGTTTGAGTCTACCCGGGTGCGTTTGGGTCTAGCCGATTGTGTTTGGGTCTAGCGGTGTGGGTTTGGGTCTAGCCGAGTGGGTTTGTGTCTAGCCGAATGGGTTTGGGTCTAGCCGCAAGGGTTTGGGTGTAGCCGAGTGGATTTGGGTCTAGCGGAGTGGGTTTGGGTGTAGCCGAGTGGGTTTGGGTCTAGCCGAGTGGGTTTGGGTCTAGCTGAGTGGGTTTGGGTCGAGCCGAGTGGGTTTGGGTCCAGCCGAGTGGGTTTGGGTCTAGCCGAGTGGGTTTGCGTCTAGCCGAGTGGGTTTGGGTCTAGCGGAGTGGGTTTGGGTCTAGCGGAGTGGGTATGCGTCTAGCCGAGTGGGTTTGGGTCTAGCCGAGTGGGTTTGTGTCTTGCCGAGTGGGTTTGGGTCTAGCCGAGTGGGTTTGGGTCCAGCCAAGTGGGTTTGGGTCTAGCCCAGTGGATTTGGCTCTAGCCGAGTGGGTTTGAGTCTAGCCAAGTGGGTTTGGGTCTAGCCGAGTGGGTTTTGGTCTAGCCGAGTGGGTTTGTGTCTAGCCGAGTGGGTTTGGGTCTAGCCCAGTGGGTTTGGGTCTAGCCGAGTGGGTTTGGGTCAAGCGGAATTGGTATGGGTCGAGCGGAGTGGGTTTGGGTCTGAACGAGTGGGTTTGGGTCTAGCCGAGTGGGTTTGCATCTAGCCGAGTGGGTTTGGGTCTAGCCTAGTGGGTTTGGGTCTAGCCAAGTGGGTTTGGGTCCAGTGGAGTGGGTTTGGGTCTAGCAGAGTGGGTTTGGGTCTAGCCGAGTGGGTTTGGGTTTAGCCGAGTGGGTTTGGGTCTAACCGAGTGGGTTTGTGTCTAGCGGAGTGGGTTTGGGTCTAGCGGGGTGGGTTTGGTTCTAGCGGAGTGGGTTTAGGCCTAGCCGATTGGGTTTGGGTCTAGCCGAGTGGGTTTGGGTTTGGCGGAGTGGGTTTGGGTCTATTGGAGTGGGTTTGGGTGTAGCTGAGTGGGTTTGTGTCTAGCCGAGTGGGTTTGGGTCTAGCGGAGTGGGTTTGGTTGTAGCCGAGTGGGTTTGGGTCTAGCCGAGTGGGTTTGGGTCTAGGCGAGTGGGTTTAGGTTTAGCCGAGTGGGTTTCGGTGTAGCCGAGTGGGTTTGGGTCTAGCGGAGTGGGTTTGTGTCTAGCGGAGTGGGTTTGGGTCTAGCGGAGTGGGTTTGGGTCTTGCGGAGTGGGTTTGAGTCTAGCGGAGTGGGTTTGGGTCTAGCCGAGTGCGTTTGGGTAAAGCCGAGTTGGTTTGGGTCTAGCGGAGTGGGTTTGGGTCCAGCCGAGTGAGTTTGGGTCTAGCCGAGTGGGTTTGTGTCTAGCCGAGTGGGTTTGGGTCTAGCCGATTGTGTTTGGGTCTAGCCGAGTGGGTTTGGGTCTAGCCGAGTGGGTTTGGGTCCAGCCGAGTGGGTTTGGGTCTAGCGGAGTGGGTTTGAGTCTAGTCGAGTGGGTTTGGGTCTAGCGGTGTGGGTTTGGGTCTAGCCGAGTGGGTTTGGGTGCAGCCGAGTGGGTTTGTGTCTAGCCGAATGGGTTTGGGTCTAGCCGAGTGGGTTTGGGTGTAGCCGAGTGGATTTGGGTCTAGCGGAGTGGGTTTGGGTGTAGCCGAGTGGGTTTGGGTCTAGCCGAGTGGGTTTGGGTCTAGCTGAGTGGGTTTGGGTCGAGCCGAGTGGGTTTGGGTCCAGCCGAGTGGGTTTGGGTCTAGCCGAGTGGGTTTGCGTCTAGCCGAGTGGGTTTGGGTCTAGCGGAGTGGGTTTGGGTCTAGCGGAGTGGGTATGCGTCTAGCCGAGTGGGATTGGGCCTAGCCGAGTCGGTTTGGGTCTAGCCGAGTGGGTTTTGGACTAGCCGAGTGGGTTTGGGTCTAGCCGAGTGGGTTTGGGTCTAGCTGAATGGGTTTGGGTCTAATCGAGTGGGTTTGGGTCTAGCCGAGTGGGTTTGGGTCTAGCCGAAAGGGTTTGGGTCTAGCCGAGTGGGTTTGGGTCTAGCCGAGTGGGTTTGGGTCTAGCCGAGTGGGTGTGGGTCAAGCCGAGTGGGTTTGGGTCTAGCCGAGTGGGTTTGGGTCTAGCCGAGTGGGTTTGGGTCTAGCCGAGTGGGTTTGGGTGCAGACGAGTGGGTTTGGGTCTAGCGGAGTGGGTTTGCGTGTAGCCGAGTGGGTCTGGGTCTAGCCGAGTGGGTTTGGGTCTAGCCGAGTGGGTTTGGGTCTAGCCGAGTGGGTTTGGGTCTAGCCGAGTGGGTTTGGGTCCAGCCGAGTTGGTTTGGGTCTAGCCGAGTGGGTTTGCGTCTAGCCGAGTGGGTTTGTGTCTAGCGGAGTGGGTTTGGGTCTAGCGGAGTGGGTTTGGGTCTAGCCGAAAGGGTTTGGGTCTAGCCGAGTGGGTTTGGGTCTAGCCGAGTGGGTTTGGGTCAAGCCGAGTGGGTTTGGGTCTAGCCGAGTGGGTTTGGGTCTAGCCGACTGGGTTTGGGCCTAGCCGCGTGGGTTTGGGTCTAGCGGAGTGGGTTTGGGTCTAGCGGAGTGGGTATGCGTCTAGCCGAGTGGGATTGGGCCTAGCCGAGTGGGTTTGGGTCTAGCCGAGTGGGTTTTGGACTAGCCGAGTGGGTTTGGGTCTAGCCGAGTGGGTTTGGGTCTAGCTGAATGGGTTTGGGTCTAATCGAGTGGGTTTGGGTCTAGCCGAGTGGGTTTGGGTCTAGCCGAGTGGGTTTGGGCCTAGCCGATTGGGTTTGGGTCTAGCCGAGTGGGTTTGGGTCTAGCCGAGTGGGTTTGGGTCTAGCCGAGTGGATTTGGGTCCAGCCGAGTGGGTTTGGGTCTAGCCGTGTGGGTTTGGGTCTAGCCAATTGGGTTTGGGTCTAGCCATGTGGGTTTGGGTCTAGCCGAGTGGGTTAGGGTCTAGCGGAGTGGGTTTGGGTGTAGCCGCGTGGGTTTGGGTGTAGCCGAGTGGGTTTGGGTCTAGCCGAGTGGATTTGGGTGTAGCCGAGTGGGTTTGGGCCTAGCTGAGTGGGTTTGGGTCTGGCGGAGTGGGTTTGGGTGTAGCCGAGTGGGTTTGGGTCTAGCCGAGTGGGTGTGGGTCAAGCCGAGTGGGTTTGGGTCTAGCCGAGTGGGTTTGGGTCTAGCCGAGAGGGTTTGGGACTAGCCGAGTGGGTTTGGGCCTAGCCGAGTGGGTTTGGGTCTACCGGAGTGGGTTTGGGTGTAGCTGAGTGGGTTTGGGACCAGCCGAGTGGGTTTGGGTCTAGCCGAGTGGGTTTGGGTCTAGCCGAATGGGTTTGGGTCTACCCGAGTGGGTTTGGGTCTAGCCGAGTGGGTTTGCTTCTAGCCGAATGGGTTTGAGTGTAGCCGAGTGGGTTTGGGTGCAGACGAGTGGGTTTGGGTCTAGCCGAATGGGTTTGGGTCTAGCTGAATGGGTTTGGGTCTAGCCGAGTGGGTTTGGGTCTAGCCGAGTGGGTTTGGGTCTAGCCGAGTGGGTTTGGGTCTAGCCGAAAGGGTTTGGGTCTAGCCGAGTGGGTTTGGGTCTAGCCGAGTGGGTTTGGGTCTAGCCGAGTGGGTGTGTCTAGCCAAGTGGGTTTGGGTCGAGCCGAGTGGGTTTGGGTGTAGCCGAGTGGGTTTGGTTCTAGTCGAGTGGGTTTGGGTCTAGCCGAGTGGGTTTGGGTCTAGCCGAGTGGGTTTGGGTCTAGCCGAGTTGGTTTGGGTCTAGCCGAGTGAGTTTGGGTCTAGCCGAGTGGGTTTGGGTCTAGCCGAGTGGGTTTGGTTCTAGCCGAGTTGGTTTGGGCCTAGCCGAGTGGGTTTGGGTCTACCGGAGTGGGTTTGGGTCTACCCGAGTGGGTTTGGGTCTAGCCGAGTGGGTTTGCTTCTAGCCGAATGGGATTGGGTCTAGCCGAGTGGGTTTGGGTCTAGCCGAGTGGGTTTGGGACTAGCCGAGTGGGTTTGGGTCTAGCCGAGTGGGTTTGGGTCTAGCTGAATGGGTTTGGGTCTAGCCGAGTGGGTTTGTGTCTAGCCGAGTGTGTTTGGGTCTAGCCGAAAGGGTTTGGGTCTAGCCGAGTGGGTTTGGGTCTAGCCGAGTGGGTTTGGGTCAAGCCGAGTGGGTTTGGGTCTAGCCGAGTGGGTTTGGGTCTAGCTGACTGGGTTTGGGCCTAGCCGCGTGGGTTTGGGTCTAGCGGAGTGGGTTTGGGTCTAGCGGAGTGGGTTTGGGTCTAGCCGAGTGGGTTTGGGCCTAGCCGATTGGGTTTGGGTCTAGCCGAGTGGGTTTGGGTCTAGCCGAGTGGGTTTGGGTCTAGCCCAGTGGGTTTGGGTCCAGCCGAGTGGGTTTGGATCTAGCCGTGTGGGTTTGGGTCTAGCCGATTGGGTTTGGGTCTAGCCATGTGGGTTTGGGTCTAGCCGAGTGGGTTAGGGTCTAGCGGATTGGGTTTGGGTGTAGCCGCGTGGGTTTGGGTGTAGCCGAGTGGGTTTGGGTCTAGCCGAGTGGGTTTGGGTGTAGCCGATTGGGTTTGGGCCCAGCCGAGTGGGTTTGGGTCTGGCGGAGTGGGTTTGGGTGTAGCCGAGTGGGTTTGGGTCTAGCCGAGTGGGTTTGGGTCTAGCCGAGTGGGTTTGGGTCTAGCCGAGTGGGTTTGGGTCTAGCCGAGTGGATGTGGGTCAAGCCGATTGGGTTTGGGTCTAGCCGAGTGGGTTTGGGTTCAGCCGAGTGGGTTTGGGTCTAGCCGAGTGGGTTTGGGACTAGCCGAGTGGGTTTGGGCCTAGACGAGTGGGTTTGGGTCTACAAGAGTGGGTTTGGGTGTAGCTGAGTGGGTTTGGGACCAGCCGAGTGGGTTTGGGTCTAGCCGAGTGGGTTTGGGTCTAGCCGAATGGGTTTGGGTCTACCCGAGTGGGTTTGGGTCTAGCCGAGTGGGTTTGCTTCTAGCCGAATGGGTTTGAGTGTAGCCGAGTGGGTTTGGGTGCAGACGAGTGGGTTTGCGTCTAGCCGAGGGGGTTTGGGTCTAGCTGAATGGGTTTGGGTCTAGCCGAGTGGGTTTGGGTCTAGCCGAGTGGGTTTGGGTCTAGCCGAAAGGGTTTGGGTCTAGCCGAGTGGGTTTGGGTCTAGCCGAGTGGGTTTGGGTCTAGCCGAGTGGGTGTGTCTAGCCAAGTGGGTTTGGGTCGAGCCGAGTGGGTTTGGGTCTAGCCGAGTGGGTTTGGGTCTAGCCGAGTGGGTTTGGGTCTAGCCGAGTTGGTTTGGGTCTAGCCGAGTGGGTTTGGGTCTAGCCGAGTGGGTTTGGGTCTAGCCGAGTGGGTTTGGGTCTAGCCGAGTTGGTTTGGGCCTAGCCGAGTGGGTTTGGGTCTACCGGAGTGGGTTTGGGTGTAGCTGAGTGGGTTTGTGACCAGCCGAGTGGGTTTGGGTCTAGCCGAGTGGGTTTGGGACTAGCCGAATGGGTTTGGGTCTGGCGGAGTGGGTTTGGGTCTGGCGGAGTGGGTTTGGGTCTAGCTGAGTGGGTTTGGGCCTAGCCGATTGGGTTTGGGTCTAGCCGAGTGGGTTTGGGTCTAGCCGAGTGGGTTTGGGTCCAGCCGAGTGGGTTTGGGTCTAGCCGTGTGGGTTTGGGTCTAGCCGATTGGGTTTGGGTCTAGCCATGTGGGTTTGGGTCTAGCCGAGTGGGTTAGCGTCTAGCGGAGTGGGTTTGGGTGTAGCCGCGTGGGTTTGGGTGTAGCCGAGTGGGTTTGGGTCTAGCCGAGTGGGTTTGGGTGTAGCCGAGTCGGTTTGGGCCTAGCCGAGTGGGTTTGGGTCTGGCGGAGTGGGTTTGGGTGTAGCCGAGTGGGTTTGGGTCTAGCCGAGTGGGTTTGGGTCTAGCCGAGTGGGTTTGGGTCTAGCCGAGTGGGTTTGGGTCTAGCCGAGTGGGTGTGGGTCAAGCCGAGAGGGTTTGGGTCTAGCCGAGTGGGTTTGGGTCTAGCCGAGTGGGTTTGGGCCTAGCCGAGTGGGTTTGGGTCTACCGGAGTGGGTTTGGGTGTAGCTGAGTGGGTTTGGGACCAGCCGAGTGGGTTTGGGTCTAGCCGAGTGGGTTTGGGTCTAACCGAATGGGTTTGGGTCTACCCGAGTGGGTTTGGGTCTAGCCGAGTGGGTTTGCTTCTAGCCGAGTGGGTTTGAGTGTAGCCGAGTGGGTTTGGGTGCAGACGAGTGGGTTTGGGTCTAGCGGAGTGGGTTTGGGTGTAGCTGAGTCGGTCTGGGTCTAGCCGAGTGGGTTTGGGTCTAGCCGAGTGGGTTTGGGTCTAGCCGAGTGGGTTTGGGTCTAGCCGAGTGGGTTTGGGTCTAGCCGAGTGGGTTTGGGACTAGCCGAGTGGGTTTGGGACTAGCCGAGTGGGTTTGGGTCTAGCTGAATGGGTTTGCGTCTAGCCGAGTGGGTTTGGGTCTAGCCGAGTGTGTTTGGGTCTAGCCGAAAGGGTTTGGGTCTAGCTGAGTGGGTTTGGGTCTAGCCGAGTGGGTTTGGGTCAAGCCGAGTGGGTTTGGGTCTAGCCGAGTGGGTTTGGGTCTAGCCGACTGGGTTTGGGCCTAGCCGCGTGGGTTTGGGTCTTGCGAAGTGGGTTTGGGTCTAGCGGAGTGGGTTTGGGTCTAGCCGAGTGGGTTTGGGCCAAGCCGATTGGGTTTGGGTCTAGCCGAGTGGGTTTGGGTCTAGCCGAGTGGGTTTGCTTCTAGCCGAATGGGTTTGGGTCTGGCCGAGTGGGTTTGGGTGCAGACGAGTGGGTTTGGGTCTAGCGGAGTGGGTTTGGGTGTAGCCGAGTGGGTCTGGGTCCAGCCGAGTGGGTTTGCTTCCAGCCGAATGGGTTTGGGTCTAGCCGAGTGGGTTTGCTTCTAGCCGAATGGGTTTGGGTCTGGCCGAGTGGGTTTGGGTGCAGACGAGTGGGTTTGGGTCTAGCGGAGTGGGTTTGGGTGTAGCCGAGTGGGTCTGGGTCCAGCCGAGTGGGTTTGGGTCTAGCCGAGTGGGTTTGCGTCTAGCCGAGTGGGTTTGGGTCTAGCCGAGTGGGTTTGAGTCCAGCCGAGTTGGTTTGGGTCTAGCCGAGTGGGTTTGCTTCTAGCCGAGTGGGTTTGTGTCTGGCGGAGTGGGTTTGGGTCTAGCGGAGTGGGATTGGGTCTAGCCGAGTGGTTTTGGGTCTAGCCGAGTGGGTTTGGGACTAGCCGAGTGGGTTTGGGTCTAGCCGAGTGGGTTTGGGTCTAGCTGAATGGGTTTGGGTCTAGCCGAGTGGGTTTGGGTCTAGCCGAGTGTGTTTGGGTCTAGCCGAAAGGGTTTGGGTCTAGCCGAGTGGGTTTGGGTCTAGCCGAGTGGGTTTGGGTCAAGCCGAGTGGGTTTGGGTCTAGCCGAGTGGGTTTGGGTCTAGCCGACTGGGTTTGGGCCTAGCCGCGTGGGTTTGGGTCTAGCGGAGTGGGTTTGGGTCTAGCGGAGTGGGTTTGGGTCTAGCCGAGTGGGTTTGGGCCTAGCCAATTGGGTTTGGGTCTAGCCGAGTGGGTTTGGGTCCAGCCGAGTGGGTTTGGGTCTAGCCGAGTGGGTTTGGGTCCAGCCGAGTGGGTTTGGGTCTAGCCGTGTGGGTTTGGGTCTAGCCGATTGGGTTTGGGTCTAGCCATGTGGGTTTGGGTCTAGCCGAGTGGGTTAGGGTCTAGCGGAGTGGGTTTGGGTGTAGCCGAGTGGGTTTGGGCCTAGCCGAGTGGGTTTGGGTCTGGCGGAGTGTGTTTGGGTGTAGCCGAGTGGGTTTGGGTCTAGCCGAGTGGGTTTGGGTCTAGCCGAGTGGGTTTGGGTCTAGCTGAGTGGGTTTGGGTCTAGCCGAGTGGGTGTGGGTCAAGCCGAGTGGGTTTGGGTCTAGCCGAGTGGGTTTGGGTCTAGCCGAGTGGGTTTGGGTCTAGCCGAGTGGGTTTGGGACTAGCCGAATGGTTTGGGCCTAGCCGAGTGGGTTTGGGTCTACCGGAGTGGGTTTGGGTGTAGCTGAGTGGGTTTGGGACCAGCCGAGTGGGTTTGGGTCGAGCCGAGTGGGTTTGGGTCTAGCCGAATGGGTTTGGGTCTACCCGAGTGGGTTTGGGTGTAGCCGAGTGGGTTTGCTTCTAGCCGAATTGGTTTAGGACTAGCCGAGTGGGTTTGGGTGCAGACGAGTTTTTTTTGGTCTAGCGGAGTGGGTTTGGGTGTAGCCGAGTCGGTCTGGGTCTAGCCGAGTGAGTTTGGGTCTAGCTGAGTGGGTTTGGGTCTAGCCGAGTGGGTTTGGGTCTAGCCGAGTGGGTTTGGGTCCAGCCGAGTTGGTTTGGGTCTAGCCGAGTGGGTTTGCGTCTAGCCGAGTGGGTTTGTGTCTAGCGGAGTGGGTTTGGGTCTAGCGGAGTGGGATTGGGTCTAGCGGAGTGGGTTTGGGTCTAGCCGAGTGGGTTTGGGACTAGCCGAGTGGGTTTGGGTCTAGCCGAGTGGGTTTGCTTCTAGCCGAATGGGTTTGAGTGTAGCCGAGTGGGTTTGGGTGCAGACGAGTGGGTTTGGGTCTAGCGGAGTGGGTTTGGGTGTAGCTGAGTCGGTCTGGGTCTAGCCGAGTGGGTTTGGGTCTAGCCGAGTGGGTTTGGGTCTAGCCGAGTGGGTTTGGGTCTAGCCGAGTGGGTTTGGGTCTAGCCGAGTGGGTTTGGGACTAGCCGAGTGGGTTTGGGTCTAGCTGAATGGGTTTGCGTCTAGCCGAGTGGGTTTGGGTCTAGCCGAGTGTGTTTGGGTCTAGCCGAAAGGGTTTGGGTCTAGCTGAGTGGGTTTGGGTCTAGCCGAGTGGGTTTGGGTCAAGCCGAGTGGGTTTGGGTCTAGCCGAGTGGGTTTGGGTCTAGCCGACTGGGTTTGGGCCTAGCCGCGTGGGTTTGGGTCTTGCGAAGTGGGTTTGGGTCTAGCGGAGTGGGTTTGGGTCTAGCCGAGTGGGTTTGGGCCAAGCCGATTGGGTTTGGGTCTAGCCGAGTGGGTTTGGGACTAGCCGAGTGGGTTTGGGTCTAGCTGAATGGGTTTGCGTCTAGCCGAGTGGGTTTGGGTCTAGCCGAGTGTGTTTGGGTCTAGCCGAAAGGGTTTGGGTCTAGCTGAGTGGGTTTGGGTCTAGCCGAGTGGGTTTGGGTCAAGCCGAGTGGGTTTGGGTCTAGCCGAGTGGGTTTGGGTCTAGCCGACTGGGTTTGGGCCTAGCCGCGTGGGTTTGGGTCTTGCGAAGTGGGTTTGGGTCTAGCGGAGTGGGTTTGGGTCTAGCCGAGTGGGTTTGGGCCAAGCCGATTGGGTTTGGGTCTAGCCGAGTGGGTTTGGGTCTAGCCGAGTGGGTTTGCTTCCAGCCGAATGGGTTTGGGTCTAACCGAGTGGGTTTGCTTCTAGCCGAATGGGTTTGGGTCTGGCCGAGTGGGTTTGGGTGCAGACGAGTGGGTTTGGGTCTAGCGGGTGGGTTTGGGTGTAGCCGAGTGGGTCTGGGTCCAGCCGAGTGGGTTTGCTTCCAGCCGAATGGGTTTGGGTCTAGCCGAGTGGGTTTGCTTCTAGCCGAATGGGTTTGGGTCTGGCCGAGTGGGTTTGGGTGCAGACGAGTGGGTTTGGGTCTAGCGGAGTGGGTTTGGGTGTAGCCGAGTGGGTCTGGGTCCAGCCGAGTGGGTTTGGGTCTAGCCGAGTGGGTTTGTGTCTAGCCGAGTGTGTTTGGGTCTAGCCGAAAGGGTTTGGGTCTAGCCGAGTGGGTTTGGGTCTAGCCGAGTGGGTTTGGGTCAAGCCGAGTGGGTTTGGGTCTAGCCGAGTGGGTTTGGGTCTAGCTGACTGGGTTTGGGCCTAGCCGCGTGGGTTTGGGTCTAGCGGAGTGGGTTTGGGTCTAGCGGAGTGGGTTTGGGTCTAGCCGAGTGGGTTTGGGCCTAGCCGATTGGGTTTGGGTCTAGCCGAGTGGGTTTGGGTCTAGCCGAGTGGGTTTGGGTCTAGCCGAGTGGGTTTGGGTCCAGCCGAGTGGGTTTGGATCTAGCCGTGTGGGTTTGGGTCTAGCCGATTGGGTTTGGGTCTAGCCATGTGGGTTTGGGTCTAGCCGAGTGGGTTAGGGTCTAGCGGATTGGGTTTGGGTGTAGCCGCGTGGGTTTGGGTGTAGCCGAGTGGGTTTGGGTCTAGCCGAGTGGGTTTGGGCGTAGCCGATTGGGTTTGGGCCCAGCCGAGTGGGTTTGGGTCTGGCGGAGTGGGTTTGGGTGTAGCCGAGTGGGTTTGAGTCTAGCCGAGTGGGTTTGGGTCTAGCCGAGTGGGTTTGGGTCTAGCCGAGTGGGTTTGGGTCTAGCCGAGTGGATGTGGGTCAAGCCGAGTGGGTTTGGGTCTAGCCGAGTGGGTTTGGGTTCAGCCGAGTGGGTTTGGGTCTAGCCGAGTGGGTTTGGGACTAGCCGAGTGGGTTTGGGCCTAGACGAGTGGGTTTGGGTCTACAAGAGTGGGTTTGGGTGTAGCTGAGTGGGTTTGGGACCAGCCGAGTGGGTTTGGGTCTAGCCGAGTGGGTTTGGGTCTAGCCGAATGGGTTTGGGTCTACCCGAGTGGGTTTGGGTCTAGCCGAGTGGGTTTGCTTCTAGCCGAATGGGTTTGAGTGTAGCCGAGTGGGTTTGGGTGCAGACGAGTGGGTTTGCGTCTAGCCGAGGGGGTTTGGGTCTAGCTGAATGGGTTTGGGTCTAGCCGAGTGGGTTTGGGTCTAGCCGAGTGGGTTTGGGTCTAGCCGAAAGGGTTTGGGTCTAGCCGAGTGGGTTTGGGTCTAGCCGAGTGGGTTTGGGTCTAGCCGAGTGGGTGTGTCTAGCCAAGTGGGTTTGGGTCGAGCCGAGTGGGTTTGGGTCTAGCCGAGTGGGTTTGGGTCTAGCCGAGTGGGTTTGGGTCTAGCCGAGTTGGTTTGGGTCTAGCCGAGTGGGTTTGGGTCTAGCCGAGTGGGTTTGGGTCTAGCCGAGTGGGTTTGGGTCTAGCCGAGTTGGTTTGGGCCTAGCCGAGTGGGTTTGGGTCTACCGGAGTGGGTTTGGGTGTAGCTGAGTGGGTTTGTGACCAGCCGAGTGGGTTTGGGTCTAGCCGAGTGGGTTTGGGACTAGCCGAATGGGTTTGGGTCTGGCGGAGTGGGTTTGGGTCTGGCGGAGTGGGTTTGGGTCTAGCTGAGTGGGTTTGGGCCTAGCCGATTGGGTTTGGGTCTAGCCGAGTGGGTTTGGGTCTAGCCGAGTGGGTTTGGGTCCAGCCGAGTGGGTTTGGGTCTAGCCGTGTGGGTTTGGGTCTAGCCGATTGGGTTTGGGTCTAGCCATGTGGGTTTGGGTCTAGCCGAGTGGGTTAGCGTCTAGCGGAGTGGGTTTGGGTGTAGCCGCGTGGGTTTGGGTGTAGCCGAGTGGGTTTGGGTCTAGCCGAGTGGGTTTGGGTGTAGCCGAGTCGGTTTGGGCCTAGCCGAGTGGGTTTGGGTCTGGCGGAGTGGGTTTGGGTGTAGCCGAGTGGGTTTGGGTCTAGCCGAGTGGGTTTGGGTCTAGCCGAGTGGGTTTGGGTCTAGCCGAGTGGGTTTGGGTCTAGCCGAGTGGGTGTGGGTCAAGCCGAGAGGGTTTGGGTCTAGCCGAGTGGGTTTGGGTCTAGCCGAGTGGGTTTGGGCCTAGCCGAGTGGGTTTGGGTCTACCGGAGTGGGTTTGGGTGTAGCTGAGTGGGTTTGGGACCAGCCGAGTGGGTTTGGGTCTAGCCGAGTGGGTTTGGGTCTAACCGAATGGGTTTGGGTCTACCCGAGTGGGTTTGGGTCTAGCCGAGTGGGTTTGCTTCTAGCCGAATGGGTTTGAGTGTAGCCGAGTGGGTTTGGGTGCAGACGAGTGGGTTTGGGTCTAGCGGAGTGGGTTTGGGTGTAGCTGAGTCGGTCTGGGTCTAGCCGAGTGGGTTTGGGTCTAGCCGAGTGGGTTTGGGTCTAGCCGAGTGGGTTTGGGTCTAGCCGAGTGGGTTTGGGTCTAGCCGAGTGGGTTTGGGACTAGCCGAGTGGGTTTGGGTCTAGCCGAGTGGGTTTGGGTCTAGCTGAATGGGTTTGCGTCTAGCCGAGTGGGTTTGGGTCTAGCCGAGTGTGTTTGGGTCTAGCCGAAAGGGTTTGGTCTAGCTGAGTGGGTTTGGGTCTAGCCGAGTGGGTTTGGGTCAAGCCGAGTGGGTTTGGGTCAAGCCGAGTGGGTTTGGGTCTAGCCGAGTGGGTTTGGGTCTAGCCGACTGGGTTTGGGCCTAGCCGCGTGGGTTTGGGTCTTGCGAAGTGGGTTTGGGTCTAGCGGAGTGGGTTTGGGTCTAGCCGAGTGGGTTTGGGCCAAGCCGATTGGGTTTGGGTCTAGCCGAGTGGGTTTGGGTCTAGTCGAGTGGGTTTGCTTCCAGCCGAATGGGTTTGGGTCTAGCCGAGTGGGTTTGCTTCTAGCCGAATGGGTTTGGGTCTGGCCGAGTGGGTTTGGGTGCAGACGAGTGGGTTTGGGTCTAGCGGAGTGGGTTTGGGTGTAGCCGAGTGGGTCTGGGTCCAGCCGAGTGGGTTTGCTTCCAGCCGAATGGGTTTGGGTCTAGCCGAGTGGGTTTGCTTCTAGCCGAATGGGTTTGGGTCTGGCCGAGTGGGTTTGGGTGCAGACGAGTGGGTTTGGGTCTAGCGGAGTGGGTTTGGGTGTAGCCGAGTGGGTCTGGGTCCAGCCGAGTGGGTTTGGGTCTAGCCGAGTGGGTTTGCGTCTAGCCGAGTGGGTTTGGGTCTAGCCGAGTGGGTTTGAGTCCAGCCGAGTTGGTTTGGGTCTAGCCGAGTGGGTTTGCTTCTAGCCGAGTGGGTTTGTGTCTGGCGGAGTGTGTTTGGGTCTAGCGGAGTGGGATTGGGTCTAGCCGAGTGGTTTTGGGTCTAGCCGAGTGGGTTTGGGACTAGCCGAGTGGGTTTGGGTCTAGCCGAGTGGGTTTGGGTCTAGCTGAATGGGTTTGGGTCTAGCCGAGTGGGTTTGGGTCTAGCCGAGTGTGTTTGGGTCTAGCCGAAAGGGTTTGGGTCTAGCCGAGTGGGTTTGGGTCTAGCCGAGTGGGTTTGGGTCAAGCCGAGTGGGTTTGGGTCTAGCCGAGTGGGTTTGGGTCTAGCCGACTGGGTTTGGGCCTAGCCGCGTGGGTTTGGGTCTAGCGGAGTGGGTTTGGGTCTAGCGGAGTGGGTTTGGGTCTAGCCGAGTGGGTTTGGGCCTAGCCAATTGGGTTTGGGTCTAGCCGAGTGGGTTTGGGTCCAGCCGAGTGGGTTTGGGTCTAGCCGAGTGGGTTTGGGTCCAGCCGAGTGGGTTTGGGTCTAGCCGTGTGGGTTTGGGTCTAGCCGATTGGGTTTGGGTCTAGCCATGTGGGTTTGGGTCTAGCCGAGTGGGTTAGGGTCTAGCGGAGTGGGTTTGGGTGTAGCCGAGTGGGTTTGGGCCTAGCCGAGTGGGTTTGGGTCTAGCTGAGTGGGTTTGGGTCTAGCCGAGTGGGTGTGGGTCAAGCCGAGTGGGTTTGGGTCTAGCCGAGTGGGTTTGGGTCTAGCCGAGTGGGTTTGGGTCTAGCCGAGTGGGTTTGGGACTAGCCGAGTGGTTTGGGCCTAGCCGAGTGGGTTTGGGTCTACCGGAGTGGGTTTGGGTGTAGCTGAGTGGGTTTGGGACCAGCCGAGTGGGTTTGGGTCGAGCCGAGTGGGTTTGGGTCTAGCCGAATGGGTTTGGGTCTACCCGAGTGGGTTTGGGTGTAGCCGAGTGGGTTTGCTTCTAGCCGAATTGGTTTAGGACTAGCCGAGTGGGTTTGGGTGCAGACGAGTGGGTTTTGGTCTAGCGGAGTGGGATTGGGTGTAGCCGAGTCGGTCTGGGTCTAGCCGAGTTAGTTTGGGTCTAGCTGAGTGGGTTTGGGTCTAGCCGAGTGGGTTTGGGTCTAGCCGAGTGGGTTTGGGTCCAGCCGAGTTGGTTTGGGTCTAGCCGAGTGGGTTTGCGTCTAGCCGAGTGGGTTTGTGTCTAGCGGAGTGGGTTTGGGTCTAGCGGAGTGGGATTGGGTCTAGCGGAGTGGGTTTGGGTCTAGCTGAGTGGGTTTGGGACTAGCCGAGTGGGTTTGGGTCTAGCCGAGTGGGTTTGCTTCTAGCCGAATGGGTTTGAGTGTAGCCGAGTGGGTTTGGGTGCAGACGAGTGGGTTTGGGTCTAGCGGAGTGGGTTTGGGTGTAGCTGAGTCGGTCTGGGTCTAGCCGAGTGGGTTTGGGTCTAGCCGAGTGGGTTTGGGTCTAGCCGAGTGGGTTTGGGTCTAGCCGAGTGGGTTTGGGTCTAGCCGAGTGGGTTTGGGACTAGCCGAGTGGGTTTGGGTCTAGCCGAGTGGGTTTGGGTCTAGCTGAATGGGTTTGCGTCTAGCCGAGTGGGTTTGGGTCTAGCCGAGTGTGTTTGGGTCTAGCCGAGTGGGTTTGGGTCTAGCCGAGTGGGTTTGGGTCTAGCCGAGTGGGTTTGGGCCAAGCCGATTGGGTTTGGGTCTAGCCGAGTGGGTTTGGGTCTAGCCGAGTGGGTTTGCTTCCAGCCGAATGGGTTTGGGTCTAGCCGAGTGGGTTTGCTTCTAGCCGAATGGGTTTGGGTCTGGCCGAGTGGGTTTGGGTGCAGACGAGTGGGTTTGGGTCTAGCGGAGTGGGTTTGGGTGTAGCCGAGTGGGTCTGGGTCCAGCCGAGTGGGTTTGCTTCCAGCCGAATGGGTTTGGGTCTAGCCGAGTGGGTTTGCTTCTAGCCGAATGGGTTTGGGTCTGGCCGAGTGGGTTTGGGTGCAGACGAGTGGGTTTGGGTCTAGCGGAGTGGGTTTGGGTGTAGCCGAGTGGGTCTGGGTCCAGCCGAGTGGGTTTGGGTCTAGCCGAGTGGGTTTGCGTCTAGCCGAGTGGGTTTGGGTCTAGCCGAGTGGGTTTGAGTCCAGCCGAGTTGGTTTGGGTCTAGCCGAGTGGGTTTGCTTCTAGCCGAGTGGGTTTGTGTCTGGCGGAGTGGGTTTGGGTCTAGCGGAGTGGGATTGGGTCTAGCCGAGTGGTTTTGGGTCTAGCCGAGTGGGTTTGGGACTAGCCGAGTGGGTTTGGGTCTAGCCGAGTGGGTTTGGGTCCAGCTGAATGGGTTTGGGTCTAGCCGAGTGGGTTTGGGTCTAGCCGAGTGTGTTTGGGTCTAGCCGAAAGGGTTTGGGTCTAGCCGAGTGGGTTTGGGTCTAGCCGAGTGGGTTTGGGTCAAGCCGAGTGGGTTTGGGTCTAGCCGAGTGGGTTTGGGTCTAGCCGACTGGGTTTGGGCCTAGCCGCGTGGGTTTGGGTCTAGCGGAGTGGGTTTGGGTCTAGCGGAGTGGGTTTGGGTCTAGCCGAGTGGGTTTGGGCCTAGCCAATTGGGTTTGGGTCTAGCCGAGTGGGTTTGGGTCCAGCCGAGTGGGTTTGGGTCTAGCCGAGTGGGTTTGGGTCCAGCCGAGTGGGTTTGGGTCTAGCCGTGTGGGTTTGGGTCTAGCCGATTGGGTTTGGGTCTAGCCATGTGGGTTTGGGTCTAGCCGAGTGGGTTAGGGTCTAGCGGAGTGGGTTTGGGTGTAGCCGAGTGGGTTTGGGCCTAGCCGAGTGGGTTTGGGTCTGGCGGAGTGTGTTTGGGTGTAGCCGAGTGGGTTTGGGTCTAGCCGAGTGGGTTTGGGTCTAGCCGAGTGGGTTTGGGTCTAGCCGAGTGGGTTTGGGTCTAGCCGAGTGGGTGTGGGTCAAGCCGAGTGGGTTTGGGTCTAGCCGAGTGGGTTTGGGTCTAGCCGAGTGGGTTTGGGTCTAGCCGAGTGGGTTTGGGACTAGCCGAGTGGTTTGGGCCTAGCCGAGTGGGTTTGGGTCTACCGGAGTGGGTTTGGGTGTAGCTGAGTGGGTTTGGGACCAGCCGAGTGGGTTTGGGTCGAGCCGAGTGGGTTTGGGTCTAGCCGAATGGGTTTGGGTCTACCCGAGTGGGTTTGGGTGTAGCCGAGTGGGTTTGCTTCTAGCCGAATTGGTTTAGGACTAGCCGAGTGGGTTTGGGTGCAGACGAGTGGGTTTTGGTCTAGCGGAGTGGGTTTGGGTGTAGCCGAGTCGGTCTGGGTCTAGCCGAGTGAGTTTGGGTCTAGCTGAGTGGGTTTGGGTCTAGCCGAGTGGGTTTGGGTCTAGCCGAGTGGGTTTGGGTCCAGCCGAGTTGGTTTGGGTCTAGCCGAGTGGGTTTGCGTCTAGCCGAGTGGGTTTGTGTCTAGCGGAGTGGGTTTGGGTCTAGCGGAGTGGGATTGGGTCTAGCGGAGTGGGTTTGGGTCTAGCCGAGTGGGTTTGGGACTAGCCGAGTGGGTTTGGGTCTAGCCGAGTGGATTTGGGTCCAGCTGAATGGGTTTGGGTCTAGCCGAGTGGGTTTGTGTCTAGCCGAGTGTGTTTGGGTCTAGCCGAAAGGGTTTGGGTCTAGCTGAGTGGGTTTGGGTCTAGCCGAGTGGGTTTGGCTCAAGCCGAGTGGGTTTGGGTCTAGCCGAGTGGGTTTGGGTCTAGCCGACTGGGTTTGGGCCTAGCCGCGTGGGTTTGGGTCTTGCGAAGTGGGTTTGGGTCTAGCGGAGTGGGTTTGGGTCTAGCCGAGTGGGTTTGGGCCAAGCCGATTGGGTTTGGGTCTAGCCGAGTGGGTTTGGGTCTAGCCGAGTGGGTTTGCTTCCAGCCGAATGGGTTTGGGTCCAGCCGAGTGGGTTTGCTTCTAGCCGAATGGGTTTGGGTCTGGCCGAGTGGGTTTGGGTGCAGACGAGTGGGTTTGGGTCTAGCGGAGTGGGTTTGGGTGTAGCCGAGTGGGTCTGGGTCCAGCCGAGTGGGTTTGCTTCCAGCCGAATGGGTTTGGGTCTAGCCGAGTGGGTTTGCTTCTAGCCGAATGGGTTTGGGTCTGGCCGAGTGGGTTTGGGTGCAGACGAGTGGGTTTGGGTCTAGCGGAGTGGGTTTGGGTGTAGCCGAGTGGGTCTGGGTCCAGCCGAGTGGGTTTGGGTCTAGCCGAGTGGGTTTGCGTCTAGCCGAGTGGGTTTGGGTCTAGCCGAGTGGGTTTGAGTCCAGCCGAGTTGGTTTGGGTCTAGCCGAGTGGGTTTGCTTCTAGCCGAGTGGGTTTGTGTCTGGCGGAGTGGGTTTGGGTCTAGCGGAGTGGGATTGGGTCTAGCCGAGTGGTTTTGGGTCTAGCCGAGTGGGTTTGGGACTAGCCGAGTGGGTTTGGGTCTAGCCGAGTGGGTTTGGGTCTAGCTGAATGGGTTTGGGTCTAGCCGAGTGGGTTTGGGTCTAGCCGAGTGTGTTTGGGTCTAGCCGAAAGGGTTTGGGTCTAGCCGAGTGGGTTTGGGTCTAGCCGAGTGGGTTTGGGTCAAGCCGAGTGGGTTTGGGTCTAGCCGAGGGGGTTTGGGTCTAGCCGACTGGGTTTGGGCCTAGCCGCGTGGGTTTGGGTCTAGCGGAGTGGGTTTGGGTCTAGCGGAGTGGGTTTGGGTCTAGCCGAGTGGGTTTGGGCCTAGCCAATTGGGTTTGGGTCTAGCCGAGTGGGTTTGGGTCCAGCCGAGTGGGTTTGGGTCTAGCCGAGTGGGTTTGGGTCCAGCCGAGTGGGTTTGGGTCTAGCCGTGTGGGTTTGGGTCTAGCCGATTGGGTTTGGGTCTAGCCATGTGGGTTTGGGTCTAGCCGAGTGGGTTAGGGTCTAGCGGAGTGGGTTTGGGTGTAGCCGAGTGGGTTTGGGCCTAGCCGAGTGGGTTTGGGTCTGGCGGAGTGTGTTTGGGTGTAGCCGAGTGGGTTTGGGTCTAGCCGAGTGGGTTTGGGTCTAGCCGAGTGGGTTTGGGTCTAGCTGAGTGGGTTTGGGTCTAGCCGTGTGGGTGTGGGTCAAGCCGAGTGGGTTTGGGTCTAGCCGAGTGGGTTTGGGTCTAGCCGAGTGGGTTTGGGTCTAGCCGAGTGGGTTTGGGACTAGCCGAGTGGTTTGGGCCTAGCCGAGTGGGTTTGGGTCTACCGGAGTGGGTTTGGGTGTAGCTGAGTGGGTTTGGGACCAGCCGAGTGGGTTTGGGTCGAGCCGAGTGGGTTTGGGTCTAGCCGAATGGGTTTGGGTCTACCCGAGTGGGTTTGGGTGTAGCCGAGTGGGTTTGCTTCTAGCCGAATTGGTTTAGGACTAGCCGAGTGGGTTTGGGTGCAGACGAGTGGGTTTTGGTCTAGCGGAGTGGGTTTGGGTGTAGCCGAGTCGGTCTGGGTCTAGCCGAGTGAGTTTGGGTCTAGCTGAGTGGGTTTGGGTCTAGCCGAGTGGGTTTGGGTCTAGCCGAGTGGGTTTGGGTCCAGCCGAGTTGGTTTGGGTCTATCCGAGTGGGTTTGCGTCTAGCCGAGTGGGTTTGTGTCTAGCGGAGTGGGTTTGGGTCTAGCGGAGTGGGATTGGGTCTAGCGGAGTGGGTTTGGGTCTAGCCGAGTGGGTTTGGGACTAGCCGAGTGGGTTTGGGTCTAGCCGAGTGGATTTGGGTCCAGCTGAATGGGTTTGGGTCTAGCCGAGTGGGTTTGTGTCTAGCCGAGTGTGTTTGGGTCTAGCCGAAAGGGTTTGGGTCTAGCTGAGTGGGTTTGGGTCTAGCCGAGTGGGTTTGGGTCAAGCCGATTGGGTTTGGGTCTAGCCGAGTGGGTTTGGGTCTAGCCGACTGGGTTTGGGCCTAGCCGCGTGGGTTTGGGTCTTGCGGAGTGGGTTTGGGTCTAGCGGAGTGGGTTTGGGCCAGGCCGATTGGGTTTGGGTCTAGCCGAGTGGGTTTGGGTCTAGCCGAGTGGGTTTGGGTCTAGCCGAGTGGGTTTGTGACTAGCCGAGTGGGTTTGGGTCTAGCCGAGTGGGTTTGGGTCTAGCTGAATGGGTTTGGGTCTAGCCGAGTGGGTTTGGGTCTAGCCGAGTGTGTTTAGGTCTAGCCGAAAGGGTTTGGGTCTAGCCAAGTGGGTTTGTGTCTAGCCGAGTGGGTTTGGGTCAAGCCGAGTGGGTTTGGGTCTAGCCGAGTGGGTTTGGGTCTAGCCGACTGGGTTTCGGCCTAGCCGCGTGGGTTTGGGTCTTGAGGAGTGGGTTTGGGTCTAGCGGAGTGGGTTTGGGTCTAGCCGAGTGGGTTTGGGCCTAGCCGATTGGGTTTGGGTCTAGCCGAGTGGGTTTGGGTCTAGCCGAGTGGGTTTGGGTCTAGCCGAGTGGGTTTGGGTCCAGCCGAGAGGGTTTGGGTCTAGCCGTTTGGGTTTGGGTCTAGCCGATTGGGTTTGGGTCTAGCCATGTGGGTTTGGGTCTAGCCGAGTGGGTTAGGGTCTAGCGGAGTGGGTTTGGGTGTAGCCGCGTGGGTTTGGGTGTAGCCGAGTGGGTTTGGGTCTAGCCGAGTGGGCTTGGGTGTAGCCGAGTGGGTTTGGGCCTAGCCGAGTGGGTTTGGGTCTGGCGGAGTGGGTTTGGGTGTAGCCGAGTGGGTTTGGGTCTAGCCGAGTGGGTTTGGGTCTAGCCGAGTGGGTTTGGGTCTAGCCGAGTGGGTTTGGGTCTAGCCGAGTGGGTGTGGGTCAAGCCGAGTGGGTTTGGGTCTAGCCGAGTGGGTTTGGGTCTAGCCGAGTGGGTTTGGGTCTAGCCGAGTGGGTTTGGGTCTAGCCGAGTGGGTTTGGGCCTAGCCGAGTGGGTTTGGGTCTGCCGGAGTGGGTTTGGGTTTAGCTGACTGGGTTTGGGACCAGCCGAGTGGGTTTGGGTCTAGCCGAGTGGGTTTGGGTCTAGCCGAATGGGTTTGGGTCTACCCGAGTGGGTTTGGGTCTAGCCGAGTGGGTTTGCTTCTAGCCGAATGGGTTTGTGTCTAGCCGAGTGGGTTTGGGTGCAGACGAGTGGGTTTGGGTCTAGCGGAGTGGGTTTGGGTGTAGCCGAGTGGGTCTGGGTCTAGCCGAGTGGGTTTGGGTCTAGCCGAGTGGGTTTGGGTCTAGCCGAGTGGGTTTGGGTCTGGCCGAGTGGGTTTGGGTCCAGCCAAGTTGGTTTGGGTCTAGCCGAGTGGGTTTGCATCTAGCCGAGTGGGTTTGTGTCTAGCGGAGTGGGTTTGGGTCTAGCGGAGTGGGATTGGGTCTAGCCGAGTGGGTTTGGGTCTAGCCGAGTGGGTTTGGGTCTAGCCGAGTGGGTTTGGGTCCAGCCGAGTGGGCTTGGGTCTAGCCGTGTGGGTTTGGGTCTAGCCGATTGGGTTTGGGTCTAGCCATGTGGGTTTGTGTCTAGCCGAGTGGGTTAGGGTCTAGCGGAGTGGGTTTGGGTGTAGCCGCGTGGGTTTGGGTGTAGCCGAGTGGGTTTGGGTCTAGCCGAGTTGGTTTGGGTGTAGCCGAGTGGGTTTGGGCCTAGCCGAGTGGGTTTGGGTCTGGCGGAGTGGGTTTGGGTGTAGCCGAGTGGGTTTGGGTCTAGCCGAGTGGGTTTGGGTCTAGCCGAGTGGGTTTGGGTCTAGCCGAGTGGTTGTGGGTCAAGCCGAGTGGGTTTGGGTCTAGCCGAGTGGGTTTGGGTCTAGCCGAGTGGGTTTGGGTCTAGCCGAGTGGGTTTGGGTCTAGCTGAGTGGGTTTGGGCCTAGCCGAGTGGGTTTGGGTCTACCGGAGTGGGTTTGGGTTTAGCTGAGTGGGTTTGGGACCAGCCGAGTGGGTTTGGGTCTAGCCGAGTGGGTTTGGGTCTAGCCGAATGGGTTTGGGTCTACCCGAGTGGGTTTGGGTCTAGCCGAGTGGGTTTGCATCTAGCCGAATGGGTTTGGGTCTAGCCGAGTGGGTTTGGGTGCAGACGAGTGGGTTTGGGTCTAGCGGAGTGGGTTTGGGTGTAGCCTAGTGGGTCTGGGTCTAGCCGAGTGGGTTTGGGTCTAGCCGAGTGGGTTTGGGTCTAGCCGAGTGGGTTTGGGTCTAGCCGAGTGGGTTTGGGTCCAGCCGAGTTGGTTTGGGTCTAGCCGAGTGGGTTTGGGTCTAGCCGAGTGTGTTTGGGTCTAGCCGAGTGGGTTTGGGTCCAGCCGAGTTGGTTTGGGTCTAGCCGAGTGGGTTTGGGTGTAGCCTAGTGGGTCTGGGTCTAGCCGAGTGGGTTTGGGTCCAGCCGAGTGGGTTTGGGTCTAGCCGAGTGGGTTTGGGTCTAGCTGAATGGGTTTGGGTCTAGCCGAGTGGGTTTGGGTCTAGCCGAGTGTGTTTGGGTCTAGCCGAAAGGGTTTGGGTCTAGCTGAGTGGGTTTGGGTCTAGCCGAGTGGGTTTGGGTCAAGCCGAGTGGGTTTGGGTCTAGTCGAGTGGGTTTGGGTCTAGCCGACTGGGTTTGGGCCTAGCCGCGTGGGTTTGGGTCTTGCGGAGTGGGTTTGGGTCTAGCTGAGTGGGTTTGGGTCTAGCCGAGTGGGTTTGGGCCTAGCTGATTGGGTTTGGGTCTAGCCGAGTGGGTTTGGGTCTAGCCGAGTGGGTTTGGGTCTAGCCGAGTGGGTTTGGGTCCAGCCGAGTGGGTTTAGGTCTAGCCGTTTGGGTTTGGGTCTAGCCGATTGGGTTTGGGTCTAGCCATGTGGGTTTGGGTCTAGCCGAGTGGGTTAGGGTCTAGCGGAGTGGGTTTGGGTGAAGCCGCGTGGGTTTGGGTGTAGCCGAGTGGGTTTGGGTCTAGCCGAGTGGGTTTGGGTGTAGCCGAGTGGGTTTGGGCCTAGCCGAGTGGGTTTGGGTCTGGCGGAGTGGGTTTGGGTGTAGCCGAGTGGGTTTGGGTCTAGCCGAGTGGGTTTGGGTCTAGCCGACTGGGTTTGGGATTAGCCGAGTGGGTTTGGGTCTAACCGAGTGGGTTTGGGTCTAGCCGAGTGGGTTTACGTCAAGCCGCGTGGGTTTGGGTCTAGCGGAATGGGTATCGGTGTAGCCGAGTGGGTTTGGGTCTAGCCGAGTGGGTTTGGGTCTAGCCGAGTGTGTTTGGGTCTAGCCTAGTGGGTTTGGGTCTAGCCAAGTGGGTTTGGGTCTAGCGGAGTGGGTTTGTGTCTAGCGGAGTGGGTTTGGGTCTAGCGGAGTGGGTTTGGGTCTAGCCGAGTGGGTTTGGTTCTAACCGAGTGGGTTTGTGTCTCGAGGAGTGGGATTGGGTCTAGCCGAGTGGGTTTGGGTCTAGCCGAGTGGGTTTGGGACTAGCCGAGTGGGTTTGGGTCTAGCCAAGTGGGTTTGGGTCTAGCGGAGTGGGTTTGTGTCTAGCGGAGTGGGTTTGGGTCTAGAGGAGTGGGTTTGGGTCCAGCCGAGTGGGTTTGGTTCTAACCGAGTGGGTTTGGGTCTAGCGGAGTGGGATTGGGTCCAGCCGAGTGGGTTTGGGTCTAGCCGAGTGGGTTTGGGACTAGCCGAGTGGGTTTGGGTCTAGCCGAGTGGGTTTGGGTCTAGCCGAATGGGTTTGGGTCTAGCCGAGTGGGTTTGGGTGTAGCCGAGTGGGTTTGGGTCTAGCGGAGTGGGTTTGGGTGTAGCCGAGTGGGTTTGGGTCTAGCCGAGTGGGTTTGGGTCTAGCCGAGTGGGTTTGGGTCTAGCCAAGTGGGTTTGGGTCGAGCCGAGTGGGTTTGGGTCTAGCCGAGTGGGTTTGGGTCTAGCCGAGAGGGTTTGGGTCTAGCCGAGTGGGTTTGGGTCTAGCCGAGTGGGTTTGGGTCTAGCCGAGTGGGTTTGGGTCTAGCCGAGTTGGTTTGGGTCTAGCCGAGTGGGTTTGGGTCTAGCCGAGTGGGTTTGGGTCTAGCCGAGTGGGTTTGGGTCTAGCCGAGTGGGTTTGGGCCTAGCCGAGTGGGTTTGGGTCTACCGCAGTGGGTTTGGGTGTAGCTGAGTGGGTTTGGGACCAGCCGAGTGGGTTTGGGTCTAGCCGAGTGGGTTTGGGTCTAGCCGAATGGGTTTGGGTCTACCCGAGTGGGTTTGGGTCTTGCCGAGTGGGTTTGCTTCTCGCCGAATGGGTTTGGGTCTAGCCGAGTGGGTTTGGGTGCAGACGAGTGGGTTTGGGTCTAGCGGAGTGGTTTGGGTGTAGCCGAGTGGGTTTGGGTCGAGCTGAATGGGTTTGGGTCTAGCCGAGTGGGTTTGGGTCTAGCCGAGTGTGTTTGGGTCTAGCCGAAAGGGTTTGGGTCTAGCCGAGTGGGTTTGGGTCTAGCCGAGTGGGTTTGGGTCAAGCCGAGTGGGTTTGGGTCGAGCCGAGTGGGTTTGGGTCTAGCCGACTGGGTTTGGGCCTAGCCGCGTGGGTTTGGGTCTTGCGGAGTGGGTTTGGGTCTAGCGGAGTGGGTTTGGGTCTAGCCGAGTGGGTTTGGGCCTAGCCGATTGGGTTTGGGTCTAGCCGAGTGGGTTTGGGTCTAGCCGAGTGGGTTTGGGTCTAGCCGAGTGGGTTTGGGTCGAGCCGAGTGGGTTTGGGTGCAGACGAGTGGGTTTGGGTCTAGCGGAGTGGTTTGGGTGTAGCCGAGTGGGTCTGGGTCTAGCCGAGTGGGTTTGGGTCTAGCCGAGTGGGTTTGGGTCTAGCCGAGTGGGTTTGGGTCTAGCCGAGTGGGTTTGGGTCCAGCCGAGTTGGTTTGGGTCTAGCCGAGTGGGTTTGGGTCGAGCCGAGTGGATTTGGGTCTAGCCGAGTGGGTTTGGGTCTAGCCGAGTGGGTTTGGGTCTAGCCGAGTGGGTTTGGGTCTAGCCGAGTGGGTTTGGGTCTAGCCGAGTGGGTTTGGGTCTAGCCGAGTTGGTTTGGGTCTAGCCGAGTGGGTTTGGGTCTAGCCGAGTGGGTTTGGGTCTAGCCGAGTGGGTTTGGGGCTAGCCGAGTGGGTTTGGGCCTAGCGGAGTGGGTTTGGGTCTACCGGAGTGGGTTTGGGTGTAGCTGAGTGGGTTTGGGACCAGCCGAGTGGGTTTGGGTCTAGCCGAGTGGGTTTGGGTCGAGCCGAATGGGTTTGGGTCTACCCGAGTGGGTTTGGGTCTAGCCGAGTGGGTTTGCTTCTAGCCGAATGGGTTTGGGTCTAGCCGAGTGGGTTTGGGTGCAGACGAGTGGGTTTGGGTCTAGCGGAGTGGTTTGGGTGTAGCCGAGTGGGTCTGGGTCTATCCGAGTGGGTTTGGGTCTAGCCGAGTGGGTTTGGGTCTAGCCGAGTGGGTTTGGGTCTAGCCGAGTGGGTTTGGGTCCAGCCGAGTTGGTTTGGATCTAGCCGAGTGGGTTTGGGACTGGCCGAGTGGGTTTGGGTCTAGCCGAGTGGGTTTGGGTCGAGCTGAATGGGTTTGGGTCTAGCCGAGTGGGTTTGGGTCTAGCCGAGTGTGTTTGGGTCTAGCCGAAAGGGTTTGGGTCTAGCCGAGTGGGTTTGGGTCTAGCCGAGTGGGTTTGGGTCAAGCCGAGTGGGTTTGGGTCGAGCCGAGTGGGTTTGGGTCTAGCCGACTGGGTTTGGGCCTAGCCGCGTGGGTTTGGGTCTTGCGGAGTGGGTTTGGGTCTAGCGGAGTGGGTTTGGGTCTAGCCGAGTGGGTTTGGGCCTAGCCGATTGGGTTTGGGTCTAGCCGATTGGGTTTGGGTCTAGCCGAGTGGGTTTGGGTCTAGCCGAGTGGGTTTGGGTCCAGCCGAGTGGGTTTGGGTCTAGCCGTGTGGGTTTGGGTCTAGCCGATTGGGTTTGGGTCTAGCCATGTGGGTTTGGGTCTAGCCGAGTGGGTTAGGGTCTAGCAGAGTGGGTTTGGGTGTAACCGCGTGGGTTTGGGTGTAGCCTAGTGGGTTTGGGTCTAGCCGAGTGGGTTTGGGTGTAGCCGAGTGGGTTTGGGCCTAGCCGAGTGGGTTTGGGTCTGGCGGAGTGGGTTTTGGTGTAGCCGAGTGGGTTTGGGTCTAGCCGAGTGGGTTTGGGTCTAGCCGACTGGGTTTGGGATTAGCCGAGTGGGTTTGGGTCTAGCCGAGTGGGTTTGGGTCTAGCTGAGTGGGTTTACGTCTAGCCGCGTGGGTTTGGGTCTAGCGGAGTGGTTATCGGTGTAGCCGAGTGGGTTTGGGTCTAGCCGAGTGGGTTTGGGTCTAGCCGAGTGTGTTTGGGTCTAGCCTAGTGGGTTTGGGTCTAGCCAAGTGGGTTTGGGTCTAGCGGAGTGGGTTTGTGTCTAGCCGAGTGGGTTTGGGTCTAGCGGAGTGGGTTTGGGTCTAGCCGAGTGGGTTTGGTTCTAACCGAGTGGGTTTGTGTCTAGCGGAGTGGGTTTGGGTCTAGCGGAGTGGGATTGGGTCTAGCCGAGTGGGTTTGGGTCTAGCCGAGTGGGTTTGGGACTAGCCGAGTGGGTTTGGGTCTAGCCGAGTGGGTTTGGGTCTAGCTGAATGGGTTTGGGTCTAGCCGAGTGGGTTTGGGTCTAGCCGAGTGGGTTTGGGTCTAGCCGAAAGGGTTTGGGTCTAGCCGAGTGGGTTTGGGTCTAGCCGAGTGGGTTTGGGTCTAGCCGAATGGGTTTGTGTCTAGCGGAGTAGGTTTGGGTCTAGCGGAGTGGGATTGGGTCTAGCGGAGTAGGTTTGGGTCTAGCGGAGTGGGATTGGGTCTAGCTGAGTGGGTTTGGGTCTAGCCGAGTGGGTTTGGGCCTAGCCGATTGGGTTTGGGTCTAGCCGAGTGGGTTTGGGTCTAGCCGAGTGGGTTTGGGTCTAGCCGAGTGGGTTTGGGTCCAGCCGAGTGGGTTTAGGTCCGGCCGTGTGGGTTTGGGTCTAGCCGATTGGGTTTGGGTCTAGCCATGTGGGTTTGGGTCTAGCCGAGTGGGTTAGGGTCTAGCGGAGTGGGTTTGGGTGAGGCCGCGTGGGTTTGGGTGTAGCCGAGTGGGTTTGGGTCTAGCCGAGTGGGTTTGGGTGTAGCCGAGTGGGTTTGGGCCTAGCCGAGTGGGTTTGGGCCTAGCCGAGTGGGTTTGGGTCTGGTGGAGTGGGTTTGGGTGTAGCCGAGTGGGTTTGGGTCTAGCCGAGTGGGTTTGGGTCTAGCCGACTGGGTTTGGGATTAGCCGAGTGGGTTTGGGTCTAACCGAGTGGGTTTGGGTCTAGCCGAGTGGGTTTACGTCTAGCCGCGTGGGTTTGGGTCTAGCGGAATGGGTATCGGTGTAGCCGAGTGGGTTTGGGTCTAGCCGAGTGGGTTTGGGTCCAGCCGAGTGTGTTTGGGTCTAGCCTAGTGGGTTTGGGTCTAGCCAAGTGGGTTTGGGTCTAGCGGGGTGGGTTTGTGTCTAGCGGAGTGGGTTTCGGTCAAGCCGAGTGGGTTTGGGTCTAGCCGAGTGGGTTTGGGTCTAGCCGACTGGGTTTGGGCCTAGCCGCGTGGGTTTGGGTCTTGCGGAGTGGGTGTGGGTCTAGCGGAGTGGGTTTGGGTCTAGCCGAGTGGGTTTGGGCCTAGCCGATTGGGTTTGGGTCTAGCCGAGTGGGTTTGGGTCTAGCCGAGTGGGTTTGGGTCTAGCCGAGTGGGTTTGGGTCCAGCCGAGTGGGTTTAGGTCTAGCCGTGTGGGTTTGGGTCTAGCCGATTGGGTTTGGGTCTAGCCATGTGGGTTTGGGTCTAGCCGAGTGGGTTAGGGTCTGGCGGAGTGGGTTTGGGTGAAGCCGCGTGGGTTTGGGTGTAGCCGAGTGGGTTTGGGTCTAGCCGAGTGGGTTTGGGTGTAGCCGAGTGGGTTTGGGCCTAGCCGAGTGGGTTTGGGTCTGGCGGAGTGGGTTTGGTTGTAGCCGAGTGGGTTTGGGTCTAGCCGAGTGGGTTTGGGTCTAGCCGACTGGGTTTGGGATTAGCCGAGTGGGTTTGGGTCTAACCGAGTGGGTTTGGGTCTAGCCGAGTGGGTTTACGTCTAGCCGCGTGGGTTTGGGTCTAGCGGAATGGGTATCGGTGTAGCCGAGTGGGTTTGTGTCTAGCCGAGTGGGTTTGGGTCTAGCCGAGTGTGTTTGGGTCTAGCCTGGTGGGTTTGGGTCTAGCCAAGTGGGTTTGGGTCTAGCGGAGTGGGTTTGTGTCTGGCGGAGTGGGTTTGGGTCTAGCGGAGTGGGTTTGGGTCTAGCCGAGTGGGTTTGGTTCTAACCGAGTGGGTTTGTGTCTAGCGGAGTGGGATTGGGCCTAGCCGCGTGGGTTTGGGTCTAGCGGAGTGGGTATCGGTGTAGCCGAGTGGGTTTGGGTCTAGCCGAGTGGGTTTGGGTCTAGCCGAGTGTGTTTGGGTCTAGCCTAGTGGGTTTGGGTCTAGCCAAGTGGGTTTGGGTCTAGCGGAGTGGGTTTGTGTCTAGCGGAGTGGGTTTGGGTCTAGCGGAGTGGGTTTGGGTCTAGCCGAGTGGGTTTGGTTCTAACCGAGTGGGTTTGTGTCTAGCGGAGTGGGTTTGGGTCTAGCGGAGTGGGATTGGGTCTAGCCGAGTGGGTTTGGGTCTAGCCGAGTGGGTTTGGGTCTAGCCGACTGGGTTTGGGCCTAGCCGCGTGGGTTTGGGTCTTGCGGAGTGGGTTTGGGTCTAGCGGAGTGGGTTTGGGTCTAGCCGAGTGGGTTTGGGCCTAGCCGATTGGGTTTGGGTCTAGCCGAGTGGGTTTGGGTCTAGCCGAGTGGGTTTGGGTCTAGCCGAGTGGGTTTGGGTCCAGCCGAGTGGGTTTAGGTCTAGCCGTGTGGGTTAGGGTCTAGCGGAGTGGGTTTGGGTGAAGCCGCGTGGGTTTGGGTGTAGCCGAGTGGGTTTGGGTCTAGCCGAGTGGGTTTGGGTGTAGCCGAGTGGGTTTGGGCCTAGCCGAGTGGGTTTGGGTCTGGCGGAGTGGGTTTGGGTGTAGCCGAGTGGGCTTGGGTCTAGCCGAGTGGGTTTGGGTCTAGCCGAGTGGGTTTGGGCCTAGCCGATTGGGTTTGGGTCTAGCCGAGTGGGTTTGGGTCTAGCCGAGTGGGTTTGGGTCTAGCCGAGTGGGTTTGGGTCCAGCCGAGTTGGTTTAGGTCTAGCCGTGTGGGTTTGGGTCTAGCCGATTGGGTTTGGGTCTAGCCATGTGGGTTTGGGTCTAGCCGAGTGGGTTAGGGTCTAGCGGAGTGGGTTTGGGTGAAGCCGCGTGGGTTTGGGTCCAGCCGAGTGTGTTTGGGTCTAGCCTAGTGGGTTTGGGTCTAGCCAAGTGGGTTTGGGTCTAGCGGAGTGGGTTTGTGTCTAGCGGAGTGGGTTTCGGTCAAGCCGAGTGGGTTTGGGTCTAGCCGAGTGGGTTTGGGTCTAGCCGACTGGGTTTGGGCCTAGCCGCGTGGGTTTGGGTCTTGCGGAGTGGGTTTTGGTCTAGCGGAGTGGGTTTGGGTCTAGCCGAGTGGGTTTGGGCCTAGCCGATTGGGTTTGGGTCTAGCCGAGTGGGTTTGGGTCTAGCCGAGTGGGTTTGGGTCTAGCCGAGTGGGTTTGGGTCCAGCCGAGTGGGTTTAGGTCTAGCCGTGTGGGTTTGGGTCTAGCCGATTGGGTTTGGGTCTAGCCATGTGGGTTTGGGTCTAGCCGAGTGGGTTAGGGTCTAGCGGAGTGGGTTTGGGTGAAGCCGCGTGGGTTTGGGTGTAGCCGAGTGGGTTTGGGTCTAGCTGAATGGGTTTGGGTCTAGCCGAGTGGGTTTGGGTCTAGCCGAGTGGGTTTGGGTCTAGCCGAAAGGGTTTGCGTCTAGCCGAGTGGGTTTGGGTCTAGCCGAGTGGGTTTGGGACTAGCCGAGTGGGTTTGGGTCTAGCCGAGTGGGTTTGGGTCTAGCTGAATGGGTTTGGGTCTAGCCGAGTGGGTTTGGGTCTAGCCGAGTGGGTTTGGGTCTAGCCGAAAGGGTTTGCGTCTAGCCGAGTGGGTTTGGGTCTAGCCGAGTGGGTTTGGGTCTAGCCGAATGGGTTTGTGTCTAGCGGAGTAGGTTTGGGTCTAGCGGAGTGGGATTGGGTCTAGCCGAGTGGGTTTGGGTCTAGCCGAGTGGGTTTGGGACTGGCCGAGTGGGTTTGGGTCCAGCCGAGTGGGTTTGGGTCTAGCTGAATGGGTTTGGGTCCAGCCGAGTGGGTTTGGGTCCAGCCGAGTGGGTTTGGGTCTAGCTGAATGGGTTTGGGTCTAGCCGAGTGGGTTTGTGTCTAGCGGAGTAGGTTTGGGTCTAGCGGAGTGGGATTGGGTCTAGCTGAGTGGGTTTGGGTCTAGCCGAGTGGGTTTGGGCCTAGCCGATTGGGTTTGGGTCAAGCTGAGTGGGTTTGGGTCTAGCCGAGTGGGTTTGGGTCTAGCCGAGTGGGTTTGGGTCCAGCCGAGTGGGTTTAGGTCTAGCCGTGTGGGTTTGGGTCTAGCCGATTGGGTTTGGGTCTAGCCATGTGGGTTTGGGTCTAGCCGAGTGGGTTAGGGTCTAGCGGAGTGGGTTTGGGTGAAGCCGCGTGGGTTTGGGTGTAGCCGAGTGGGTTTGGGTCTAGCCGAGTGGGTTTGGGTGTAGCCGAGTGGGTTTGGGCCTAGCCGAGTGGGTTTGGGTCTGGTGGAGTGGGTTTGGGTGTAGCCGAGTGGGTTTGGGTCTAGCCGAGTGGGTTTGGGTCTAGCCGACTGGGTTTGGGATTAGCCGAGTGGGTTTGGGTCTAACCGAGTGGGTTTGGGTCTAGCCGAGTGGGTTTACGTCTAGCCGCGTGGGTTTGGGTCTAGCGGAATGGGTATCGGTGTAGCCGAGTGGGTTTGGGTCTAGCCGAGTGGGTTTGGGTCCAGCCGAGTGTGTTTGGGTCTAGCCTAGTGGGTTTGGGTCTAGCCAAGTGGGTTTGGGTCTAGCGGAGTGGGTTTGTGTCTAGCGGAGTGGGTTTCGGTCAAGCCGAGTGGGTTTGGGTCTAGCCGAGTGGGTTTGGGTCTAGCCGACTGGGTTTGGGCCTAGCCGCGTGGGTTTGGGTCTTGCGGAGTGGGTTTGGGTCTAGCAGAGTGGGTTTGGGTCTAGCCGAGTGGGTTTGGGCCTAGCCGATTGGGTTTGGGTCTAGCCGAGTGGGTTTGGGTCTAGCCGAGTGGGTTTGGGTCTAGCCGAGTGGGTTTGGGTCCAGCCGAGTGGGTTTAGGTCTAGCCGTGTGGGTTTGGGTCTAGCCGATTGGGTTTGGGTCTAGCCATGTGGGTTTGGGTCTAGCCGAGTGGGTTAGGGTCTAGCGGAGTGGGTTTGGGTGAAGCCGCGTGGGTTTGGGTGTAGCCGAGTGGGTTTGGGTCTAGCCGAGTGGGTTTGGGTGTAGCCGAGTGGGTTTGGGCCTAGCCGAGTGGGTTTGGGTCTGGCGGAGTGGGTTTGGGTGTAGCCGAGTGGGCTTGGGTCTAGCCGAGTGGGTTTGGGTCTAGCCGACTGGGTTTGGGATTAGCCGAGTGGGTTTGGGTCTAACCGAGTGGGTTTGGGTCTAGCCGAGTGGGTTTACGTCTAGCCGCGTGGGTTTGGGTCTAGCGGAATGGGTATCGGTGTAGCCGAGTGGGTTTGTGTCTAGCCGAGTGGGTTTGGGTCTAGCCGAGTGTGTTTGGGTCTAGCCTGGTGGGTTTGGGTCTAGCCAAGTGGGTTTGGGTCTAGCGGAGTGGGTTTGTGTCTGGCGGAGTGGGTTTGGGTCTAGCGGAGTGGGTTTGGGTCTAGCCGAGTGGGTTTGGTTCTAACCGAGTGGGTTTGTGTCTAGCGGAGTGGGATTGGGTCTAGCCGAGTGGGTTTGGGTCTAGCCGAGTGGGTTTGGGACTAGCCGAGTGGGTTTGGGTCTAGCCAAGTGGGTATGGGTCCAGCGGAGTGGGTTTGTGTCTAGCGGAGTGGGTTTGGGTCTAGTGGAGTGGGTTTGGGTCTAGCCGAGTGGGTTTGGTTCGAACCGAGTGGGTTTGGGTCTAGCGGAGTGGGTTAGGGTCTAGTGGAGTGGGTTTGGGTCCAGCCGAGTGGGTTTGAGTCTAGCCGAATGGGTTTGGGTCTACCCGAGTGCGTTTGGTTCTAGCCGAGTGGGTTTGGGTCTAGCCGAATGGGTTTGGGTCTAGCCGAATGGGTTTGGGTGTAGCCGAGTGGGTTTGGGTCTAGCGGAGTGGGTTTGGGTGTAGCCGAGTGGGTTTGGGTCTAGCCGAGTGGGTTTGGGTCTAGCCGAGTGGGTTTGGGTCTAGCCGAGTGGGTTTGGGTCTAGCCGAGTGGGTTTGGGTCTAGCCGAGTGGGTTTGGGTCTAGCCGTGTGGGTTTGGGTCTAGCCGAGTGGGTTTGGGTCTAGCCGAGTGGGTTTGGGTCTAGCCGAGTGGGTTTGGGTCTAGCCGAGTTGGTTTGGGTCTAGCCGAGTGGGTTTGGGTCTAGCCGAGTGGGTTTGGGTCTATCCGAGTGGGTTTGGGTCTAGCCGAGTGGGTTTGGGCCTAGCCGAGTGGGTTTGGGTCTGCCGGTGTGGGTTTGGGTGTAGCTGAGTGGGTTTGGGACCAGCCGAGTGGGTTTGGGTCTAGCCGAGTGTGTTTGGGTCTAGCCTGGTGGGTTTGGGTCTAGCCAAGTGGGTTTGGGTCTAGCGGAGTGGGTTTGTGTCTGGCGGAGTGGGTTTGGGTCTAGCGGAGTGGGTTTGGGTCTAGCCGAGTGGGTTTGGTTCTAACCGAGTGGGTTTGTGTCTAGCGGAGTGGGATTGGGCCTAGCCGCGTGGGTTTGGGTCTAGCGGAGTGGGTATCGGTGTAGCCGAGTGGGTTTGGGTCTAGCCGAGTTGGTTTGGGTCTAGCCGAGTGTGTTTGGGTCTAGCCTAGTGGGTTTGGGTCTAGCCAAGTGGGTTTGGGTCTAGCGGAGTGGGTTTGTGTCTAGCGGAGTGGGTTTGGGTCTAGCGGAGTGGGTTTGGGTCTAGCCGAGTGGGTTTGGTTCTAACCGAGTGGGTTTGTGTCTAGCGGAGTGGGTTTGGGTCTAGCGGAGTGGGATTGGGTCTAGCCGAGTGGGTTTGGGTCTAGCCGAGTGGGTTTGGGACTAGCCGAGTGGGTTTGGGTCTAGCCGAGTGGGTTTGGGTCTAGCTGAATGGGTTTGGGTCTAGCCGAGTGGGTTTGGGTCTAGCCGAGTGGGTTTGGGTCTAGCCGAAAGGGTTTGGGTCTAGCCGAGTGGGTTTGGGTCTAGCCGAGTGGGTTTGGGTCTAGCCGAATGGGTTTGTGTCTAGCGGAGTAGGTTTGGGTCTAGCGGAGTAGGATTGGGTCTAGCCGAGTGGGTTTGGGTCTAGCCGAGTGGGTTTGGGACTGGCCGAGTGGATTTGGGTCCAGCCGAGTGGGTTTGGGTCTAGCTGAATGGGTTTGGGTCCAGCCGAGTGGGTTTGGGTCCAGCCGAGTGGGTTTGGGTCTAGCTGAATGGGTTTGGGTCTAGCCGAGTGGGTTTGTGTCTAGCGGAGTAGGTTTGGGTCAAGCGGAGTGGGATTGGGTCTAGCTGAGTGGGTTTGGGTCTAGCCGAGTGGGTTTGGGCCTAGCCGATTGGGTTTGGGTCTAGCCGAGTGGGTTTGGGTCTAGCCGAGTGGGTTTGGGTCTAGCCGAGTGGGTTTGGGTCCAGCCGAGTGGGTTTAGGTCTAGCCGTGTGGCTTTGGGTCTAGCCGATTGGGTTTGGGTCTAGCCATGTGGGTTTGGGTCTAGCCGAGTGGGTTAGGGTCTAGCGGAGTGGGTTTGGGTGAAGCCGCGTGGGTTTGGGTCCAGCCGAGTGTGTTTGGGTCTAGCCTAGTGGGTTTGGGTCTAGCCAAGTGGGTTTGGGTCTAGCGGAGTGGGTTTGTGTCTAGCGGAGTGGGTTTCGGTCAAGCCGAGTGGGTTTGGGCCTAGCCGCGTGGGTTTGGGTCTTGCGGAGTGGGTTTGGGTCTAGCGGAGTGGGTTTGGGTCTAGCCGAGTGGGTTTGGGCTTAGCCGATTGGGTTTGGGTCTAGCCGAGTGGGTTTGGGTCTAGCCGAGTGGGTTTGGGTCTAGCCGAGTGGGTTTGGGTCCAGCCGAGTGGGTTTAGGTCTAGCCGTGTGGGTTTGGGTCTAGCCGATTGGGTTTGGGTCTAGCCATGTGGGTTTGGGTCTAGCCGAGTGGGTTAGGGTCTAGCGGAGTGGGTTTGGGTGAAGCCGCGTGGGTTTGGGTGTAGCCGAGTGGGTTTGGGTCTAGCCGAGTGGGTTTGAGTGTAGCCGAGTGGGTTTGGGCCTAGCCGAGTGGGTTTGGGTCTGGCGGAGTGGGTTTGGGTGTAGCCGAGTGTGTTTGGGTCTAGCCGAGTGGGTTTGGGTCTAGCCGACTGGGTTTGGGATTAGCCGAGTGGGTTTGGGTCTAACCGAGTGGGTTTGGGTCTAGCCGAGTGGGTTTACGTCTAGCCGCGTGGGTTTGGGTCTAGCGGAATGGGTATCGGTGTAGCCGAGTGGGTTTGGGTCTAGCCGAGTGGGTTTGGGTCTAGCCGAGTGTGTTTGGGTCTAGCCTAGTGGGTTTGGGTCTAGCCAAGTGGGTTTGGGTCTAGCGGAGTGGGTTTGTGTCTAGCGTAGTGGGTTTGGGTCTAGCGGAGTGGGTTTGGGTCTAGCCGAGTGGGTTTGGTTCTAACCGAGTGGGTTTGTGTCTAGCGGAGTGGGTTTGGGTCTAGCGGAGTGGGATTGGGTCTAGCCGAGTGGGTTTGGGTCTAGCCGAGTGGGTTTGGGACTAGCCGAGTGGGTTTGGGTCTAGCCGAGTGGGTTTGGGTCTAGCTGAATGGGTTTGGGTCTAGCCGAGTGGGTTTGGGTCTAGCCGAGTGGGTTTGGGTCTAGCCGAAAGGGTTTGCGTCTAGCCGAGTGGGTTTGGGTCTAGCCGAGTGGGTTTGGGTCTAGCCGAATGGGTTTGTGTCTAGCGGAGTAGGTTTGGGTCTAGCGGAGTGGGATTGGGTCTAGCCGAGTGGGTTTGGGTCTAGCCGAGTGGGTTTGGGACTGGCCGAGTGGGTTTGGGTCCAGCCGAGTGGGTTTGGGTCTAGCTGAATGGGTTTGGGTCCAGCCGAGTGGGTTTGGGTCCAGCCGAGTGGGTTTGGGTCTAGCTGAATGGGTTTGGGTCTAGCCGAGTGGGTTTGTGTCTAGCGGAGTAGGTTTGGGTCTAGCGGAGTGGGATTGGGTCTAGCTGAGTGGGTTTGGGTCTAGCCGAGTGGGTTTGGGCCTAGCCGATTGGGTTTGGGTCAAGCCGAGTGGGTTTGGGTCTAGCCGAGTGGGTTTGGGTCTAGCCGAGTGGGTTTGGGTCCAGCCGAGTGGGTTTAGGTCTAGCCGTGTGGGTTTGGGTCTAGCCGATTGGGTTTGGGTCTAGCCATGTGGGTTTGGGTCTAGCCGAGTGGGTTAGGGTCTAGCGGAGTGGGTTTGGGTGAAGCCGCGTGGGTTTGGGTGTAGCCGAGTGGGTTTGGGTCTAGCCGAGTGGGTTTGGGTGTAGCCGAGTGGGTTTGGGCCTAGCCGAGTGGGTTTGGGTCTGGTGGAGTGGGTTTGGGTGTAGCCGAGTGGGTTTGGGTCTAGCCGAGTGGGTTTGGGTCTAGCCGACTGGGTTTGGGATTAGCCGAGTGGGTTTGGGTCTAACCGAGTGGGTTTGGGTCTAGCCGAGTGGGTTTACGTCTAGCCGCATGGGTTTGGGTCTAGCGGAATGGGTATCGGTGTAGCCGAGTGGGTTTGCGTCTAGCCGAGTGGGTTTGGGTCCAGCCGAGTGTGTTTGGGTCTAGCCTAGTGGGTTTGGGTCTAGCCAAGTGGGTTTGGGTCTAGCGGAGTGGGTTTGTGTCTAGCGGAGTGGGTTTCGGTCAAGCCGAGTGGGTTTGGGTCTAGCCGAGTGGGTTTGGGTCTAGCCGACTGGGTTTGGGCCTAGCCGCGTGGGTTTGGGTCTTGCGGAGTGGGTTTGAGTCTAGCGGAGTGGGTTTGGGTCTAGCCGAGTGGGTTTGGGCCTAGCCAATTGGGTTTGGGTCTAGCCGAGTGGGTTTGGGTCTAGCCGAGTGGGTTTGGGTCTAGCCGAGTGGGTTTGGGTCCAGCCGAGTGGGTTTAGGTCTAGCCGTGTGGGTTTGGGTCTAGCCGATTGGGTTTGGGTCTAGCCATGTGGGTTTGGGTCTAGCCGAGTGGGTTAGGGTCTAGCGGAGTGGGTTTGGGTGAAGCCGTGTGGGTTTGGGTGTAGCCGAGTGGGTTTGGGCCTAGCCGAGTGGGTTTGGGTCTGGCGGAGTGGGTTTGGGTGTAGCCGAGTGGGTTTGGGTCTAGCCGAGTGGGTTTGGGTCTAGCCGACTGGGTTTGGGATTAGCCGAGTGGGTTTGGGTCTAACCGAGTGGGTTTGGGTCTAGCCGAGTGGGTTTACGTCTAGCCGCGTGGGTTTGGGTCTAGCGGAATGGGTATCGGTGTAGCCGAGTGGGTTTGTGTCTAGCCGAGTGGGTTTGGGTCTAGCCGAGTGTGTTTGGGTCTAGCCTGGTGGGTTTGGGTCTAGCCAAGTGGGTTTGGGTCTAGCGGAGTGGGTTTGTGTCTGGCGGAGTGGGTTTGGGTCTAGCGGAGTGGGTTTGGGTCTAGCCGAGTGGGTTTGGTTCTAACCGAGTGGGTTTGTGTCTAGCGGAGTGGGATTGGGTCTAGCCGAGTGGGTTTGGGTCTAGCCGAGTGGGTTTGGGACTAGCCGAGTGGGTTTGGGTCTAGCCAAGTGGGTATGGGTCCAGCGGAGTGGGTTTGTGTCTAGCGGAGTGGGTTTGGGTCTAGTGGAGTGGGTTTGGGTCTAGCCGAGTGGGTTTGGTTCGAACCGAGTGGGTTTGGGTCTAGCGGAGTGGGTTAGGGTCTAGTGGAGTGGGTTTGGGTCCAGCCGAGTGGGTTTGAGTCCAGCCAAATGGGTTTGGGTCTACCCGAGTGCGTTTGGTTCTAGCCAAGTGGGTTTGGGTCTAGCCGAATGGGTTTGGGTCTAGCCGAATGGGTTTGGGTGTAGCCGAGTGGGTTTGGGTCTAGCGGAGTGGGTTTGGCTGTAGCCGAGTGGGTTTGGGTCTAGCCGAGTGGGTTTGGGTCTAGCCGAGTGGGTTTGGGTCTAGCCGAGTGGGTTTGGGTCTAGCCGAGTGGGTTTGGGTCTAGCCGAGTGGGTTTGGGTCTAGCCGAGTGGGTTTGGGTCTAGCCGAGTGGGTTTGGGTCTAGCCGAGTGGGTTTGGGTCTAGCCGAGTGGGTTTGGGTCTAGCCGAGTTGGTTTGGGTCTAGCCGAGTGGGTTTGGGTCTAGCCGAGTGGGTTTGGGTCTATCCGAGTGGGTTTGGGTCTAGCCGAGTGGGTTTGGGCCTAGCCGAGTGGGTTTGGGTCTGCCGGTGTGGGTTTGGGTCCAGCCGAGTTGGTTTGGGTCTAGCCGAGTGGGTTTGGGACTAGCCGAGTGGGTTTGGGTCTAGCCGAGTGGGTTTGGGTCTAGCTGAATGGGTTTGGGTCTAGCCGAGTTGGTTTGGGTCTAGCCGAGTGTGTTTGGGTCTAGCCGAGTGGGTTTGGGTCTAGCCGAGTGGGTTTGGGTCAAGCCGAGTGGGTTTGGGTCTAGCCGAGTGGGTTTGGGTCTAGCCGACTGGGTTTGGGCCTAGCCGCATGGGTTTGGGTCTTGCGGAGTGGGTTTGGGTCTATCGGAGTGGGTTTGGGTCTAGCCGAGTGGGTTTGGGCCTAGCCGATTGGGTTTGGGTCTAGCCGAGTGGGTTTGGGTCTAGCCGAGTGGGTTTGGGTCTAGCCGAGTGGGTTTGGGTCCAGCCGAGTGGGTTTGGGTCCAGCCGTGTGGGTTTGGGTCTAGCCGATTGGGTTTGGGTCTAGCCATGTGGGTTTGGGTCTAGCCGAGTGGGTTAGGGTCTAGCGGAGTGGGTTTGGGTGTAGCCGCGTGGGTTTGGGTGTAGCCGAGTGGGTTTGGGTCTAGCCGAGTGGGTTTGGGCGTAGCCGAGTGGGTTTGGGCCTAGCCGAGTGGGTTTGGGTCTGGCGGAGTGGGTTTGGGTGTAGCCGAGTGGGTTTGGATCTAGCCGAGTGGGTTTGGGTCTAGCCGACTGGGTTTGGGATTAGCCGAGTGGGTTTGGGTCTAGCCGAGTGGGTTTGGGTCTAGCCGAGTGGGTTTACGTCTAGCCGCGTGGGTTTGGGTCTAGCGTAGTGGGTATCGGTGTAGCCGTGTGGGTTTGGGTCTAGCCGAGTGGGTTTGGGTCTAGCCGAGTGTGTTTGGGTCTAGCCTAGTGGGTTTGGGTCTAGCCAAGTGGGTTTGGGTCTAGCGGAGTGGGTTTGTGTCTAGCGGAGTGGGTTTGGGTCTAGCGGAGTGGGTTTGGGTCTAGCCGAGTGGGTTTGGTTCTAACCGAGTGGGTTTGTGTCTAGCGGAGTGTGTTTGGGTCTAGCGGAGTGGGATTGGTTCTAGCCGAGTGGGTTTGGGTCTAGCCGAGTGGGTTTGCTTCTAGCCGAATGGGTTTGGGTCTAGCCGAGTGGGTTTGGGTGCAGACGAGTGGGTTTGGGTCTAGCGGAGTGGTTTGGGTGTAGCCGAGTGGGTCTGGGTCTAGCCGAGTGGGTTTGGGTCTAGCCGAGTGGGTTTGGGTCTAGCCGAGTGGGTTTGGGTCTAGCCGAGTGGGTTTGGGTCCAGCCGAGTTGGTTTGGGTCTAGCCGAGTGGGTTTGGGACTGGCCGAGTGGGTTTGGGTCTAGCCGAGTGGGTTTGGGTCGAGCTGAATGGGTTTGGGTCTAGCCGAGTGGGTTTGGGTCTAGCCGAGTGTGTTTGGGTCTAGCCGAAAGGGTTTGGGTCTAGCCGAGTGGGTTTGGGTCTAGCCGAGTGGGTTTGGGTCAAGCCGAGTGGGTTTGGGTCGAGCCGAGTGGGTTTGGGTCTAGCCGACTGGGTTTGGGCCTTGCCGCGTGGGTTTGGGTCTTGCGGAGTGGGTTTGGGTCTAGCGGAGTGGGTTTGGGTCTAGCCGAGTGGGTTTGGGCCTAGCCGACTGGGTTTGGGATTAGCCGAGTGGGTTTGGGTCTAGCCGAGTGGGTTTGGGTCTAGCCGAGTGGGTTTACGTCTAGCCGCGTGGGTTTGGGTCTAGCGGAGTGGGTATCGGTGTAGCCGAGTGGGTTTGGGTCTAGCCGAGTGGGTTTGGGTCTAGCCGAGTGTGTTTGGGTCTAGCCTAGTGGGTTTGGGTCTAGCCAAGTGGGTTTGGGTCTAGCGGAGTGGGTTTGTGTCTAGCGGAGTGGGTTTGGGTCTAGCGGAGTGGGTTTGGGTCTAGCCGAGTGGGTTTGGTTCTAACCGAGTGGGTTTGTGTCTAGCGGAGTGGATTTGGGTCTAGCGGAGTGGGATTGGGTCTAGCCGAGTGGGTTTGGGTCTAGCCGAGTGGGTTTGGGACTAGCCGAGTGGGTTTGGGTCTAGCCGAGTGGGTTTGGGTCTAGCTGAATGGGTTTGGGTCTAGCCGAGTGGGTTTGGGTCTAGCCGAGTGGGTTTGGGTCTAGCCGAAAGGGTTTGGGTCTAGCCGAGTGGGTTTGGGTCTAGCCGAGTGGGTTTGGGTCTAGCCGAGTGGGTTTGTGTCTAGCGGAGTAGGTTTGGGTCTAGCGGAGTGGGATTGGGTCTAGCCGAGTGGGTTTGGGTCTAGCCGAGTGGGTTTGGGACTGGCCGAGTGGGTTTGGGTCCAGCCGAGTGGGTTTGGGTCTAGCTGAATGGTTTTGGGTCCAGCCGAGTGGGTTTGGGTCCAGCCGAGTGGGTTTGGGTCTAGCTGAATGGGTTTGGGTCTAGCCGAGTGGGTTTGTGTCTAGCCGAATGGGTTTGGGTCTACCCGAGTGGGTTTGGGTCTAGCCGAGTGGGTTTGCTTCTAGCCGAATGGGTTTGGGTCTAGCCGAGTGGGTTTGGGTCTAGCCGAGTGGGTTTGGGTCTAGCCGAGTTGGTTTGGGTCTAGCCGAGTGGGTTTGGGACTAGCCGAGTGGGTTTGGGTCTAGCCGAGTGGGTTTGGGTCTAGCTGAATGGGTTTGGGTCTAGCCGAGTGGGTTTGGGTCTAGCCGAGTGTGTTTGGGTCTAGCCGAAAGGGTTTGGGTCTAGCCGAGTGGGTTTGGGTCTAGCCGAGTGGGTTTGGGTCAAGCCGAGTGGGTTTGGGTCTAGCCGAGTGGGTTTGGGTCTAGCCGACTGGGTTTGGGCCTAGCCGCGTGGGTTTGGGTCTTGCGGAGTGGGTTTGGGTCTATCGGAGTGGGTTTGGGTCTAGCCGAGTGGGTTTGGGCCTAGCCGATTGGGTTTGGGTCTAGCCGAGTGGGTTTGGGTCTAGCCGAGTGGGTTTGGGTCTAGCCGAGTGGGTTTGGGTCCAGCCGAGTGGGTTTGGGTCCAGCCGTGTGGGTTTGGGTCTAGCCGATTGGGTTTGGGATTAGCCGAGTGGGTTTGGGTCTAGCCGAGTGGGTTTGGGTCTAGCCGAGTGGGTTTACGTCTAGCCGCGTGGGTTTGGGTCTAGCGTAGTGGGTATCGGTGTAGCCGTGTGGGTTTGGGTCTAGCCGAGTGGGTTTGGGTCTAGCCGAATGTGTTTGGGTCTAGCCTAGTGGGTTTGGGTCTAGCCAAGTGGGTTTGGGTCTAGCGGAGTGGGTTTGTGTCTAGCGGAGTGGGTTTGGGTCTAGCGGAGTGGGTTTGGGTCTAGCCGAGTGGGTTTGGTTCTAACCGAGTGGGTTTGTGTCTAGCGGAGTGGGTTTGGGTCTAGCGGAGTGGGATTGGTTCTAGCCGAGTGGGTTTGGGTCTAGCCGAGTGGGTTTGCTTCTAGCCAAATGGATTTGGGTCTAGCCGAGTGGGTTTGGGTGCAGACGAGTGGGTTTGGGTCTAGCGGAGTGGTTTGGGTGTAGCCGAGTGGGTCTGGGTCTAGCCGAGTGGGTTTGGGTCTAGCCGAGTGGGTTTGGGTCTAGCCGAGTGGGATTGGGTCTAGCCGAGTGGGTTTGGGTCCAGCCGAGTTGGTTTGGGTCTAGCCGAGTGGGTTTGGGACTGGCCGAGTGGGTTTGGGTCTAGCCGAGTGGGTTTGGGTCGAGCTGAATGGGTTTGGGTCTAGCCGAGTGGGTTTGGGTCTAGCCGAGTGTGTTTGGGTCTAGCCGAAAGGGTTTGGGTCTACCCGAGTGGGTTTGGGTCTAGCCGAGTGGGTTTGGGTCAAGCCGAGTGGGTTTGGGTCGAGCCGAGTGGGTTTGGGTCTAGCCGACTGGGTTTGGGCCTAGCCGCGTGGGTTTGGGTCTTGCGGAGTGGGTTTGGGTCTAGCGGAGTGGGTTTGGGTCTAGCGGAGTGGGTTTGGGCCTAGCCGATTGGGTTTGGGTCTAGCCGAGTGGGTTTGGGTCTAGCCGAGTGGGTTTGGGTCTAGCCGAGTGGGTTTGGGTCGAGCCGAGTGGGTTTGGGTCTAGCCGTGTGGGTTTGGGTCTAGCCGATTGGGTTTGGGTCTAGCCATGTGGGTTTGGGTCTTGCCGAGTGGGTTAGGGTCTAGCGGAGTGGGTTTGGGTGTAACCGCGTGGGTTTGGGTGTAGCTGAGTGGGTTTGGGTCTAGCCGAGTGGGTTTGGGTGTAGCCGAGTGGGTTTGGGCCTAGCCGAGTGGGTTTGGGTCTGGCGGAGTGGGTTTTGGTGTAGCCGAGTGGGTTTGGGTCTAGCCGAGTGGATTTGGGTCTAGCCGACTGGGTTTGGGATTAGCCGAGTGGGTTTGGGTCTAGCCGAGTGGGTTTGGGTCTAGCCGAGTGGGTTTACGTCTAACCGCGTGGGTTTGGGTCTAGCGGAGTGGGTATCGGTGTAGCCGAGTGGGTTTGGGTCTAGCCGAGTGGGTTTGGGTCTAGCCGAGTGTGTTTGGGTCTAGCCTAGTGGGTTTGGGTCTAGCCAAGTGGGTTTGGGTCTAGCGGAGTGGGTTTGTGTCTAGCGGAGTGGGTTTGGGTCTAGCGGAGTGGGTTTGGGTCTAGCCGAGTGGGTTTGGTTCTAACCGAGTGGGTTTGTGTCTAGCGGAGTGGGTTTGGGTCTAGCGGAGTGGGATTGGGTCTAGCCGAGTGGGTTTGGGTCTAGCCGAGTGGGTTTGGGACTAGCCGAGTGGGTTTGGGTCTAGCCGAGTGGGTTTGGGTCTAGCTGAATGGGTTTGGGTCTAGCCGAGTGGGTTTGGGTCTAGCCGAGTGGGTTTGGGTCTAGCCGAAAGGGTTTGGGTCTAGCCGAGTGGGTTTGGGTCTAGCCGAGTGGGTTTGGGTCTAGCCGAGTGGGTTTGTGTCTAGCGGAGTAGGTTTGGGTCTAGCGGAGTGGGATTGGGTCTAGCCGAGTGGGTTTGGGTCTAGCCGAGTGGGTTTGGGACTGGCCGAGTGGGTTTGGGTCCAGCCGAGTGGGTTTGGGTCTAGCTGAATGGGTTTGGGTCCAGCCGAGTGGGTTTGGGTCCAGCCGAGTGGGTTTGGGTCTAGCTGAATGGGTTTGGGTCTAGCCGAGTGGGTTTGTGTCTAGCCGAATGGGTTTGGGTCTACCCGAGTGGGTTTGGGTCTAGCCGAGTGGGTTTGCTTCTAGCCGAATGGGTTTGGGTCTAGCCGAGTGGGTTTGGGTCTAGCCGAGTGGGTTTGGGTCCAGCCGAGTTGGTTTCGGTCTAGCCGAGTGGGTTTGGGACTAGCCGAGTGGGTTTGGGTCTAGCCGAGTGGGTTTGGGTCTAGCTGAATGGGTTTGGGTCTAGCCGAGTGGGTTTGGGTCTAGCCGAGTGGGTTTGGTTCTAACCGAGTGGGTTTGTGTCTAGCGGAGTGTGTTTGGGTCTAGCGGAGTGGGATTGGTTCTAGCCGAGTGGCTTTGGGTCTAGCCGAGTGGGTTTGCTTCTAGCCGAATGGGTTTGGGTCTAGCCGAGTGGGTTTGGGTGCAGACGAGTGGGTTTGGGTCTAGCGGAGTGGTTTGGGTGTAGCCGAGTGGGTCTGGGTCTAGCCGAGTGGGTTTGGGTCTAGCCGAGTGGGTTTGGGTCTAGCCGAGTGGGTTTGGGTCTAGCCGAGTGGGTTTGGGTCCAGCCGAGTTGGTTTGGGTCTAGCCGAGTGGGTTTGGGACTGGCCGAGTGGGTTTGGGTCTAGCCGAGTGGGTTTGGGTCGAGCTGAATGGGTTTGGGTCTAGCCGAGTGGGTTTGGGTCTAGCCGAGTGTGTTTGGGTCTAGCCGAAAGGGTTTGGGTCTAGCCGAGTGGGTTTGGGTCTAGCCGAGTGGGTTTGGGTCAAGCCGAGTGGGTTTGGGTCGAGCCGAGTGGGTTTGGGTCTAGCCGACTGGGTTTGGGCCTTGCCGCGTGGGTTTGGGTCTTGCGGAGTGGGTTTGGGTCTAGCGGAGTGGGTTTGGGTCTAGCCGAGTGGGTTTGGGCCTAGCCGATTGGGTTTGGGTCTAGCCGAGTGGGTTTGGGTCTAGCCGAGTGGGTTTGGGTCTAGCCGAGTGGGTTTGGGTCCAGCCGAGTGGGTTTGGGTCTAGCCGTGTGGGTTTGGGTCTAGCCGATTGGGTTTGGGTCTAGCCATGTGGGTTTGGGTCTAGCCGAGTGGGTTAGGGTCTAGCGGAGTGGGTTTGGGTGTAACCGCGTGGGTTTGGGTGTAGCCGAGTGGGTTTGGGTCTAGCCGAGTGGGTTTGGGTGTAGCCGAGTGGGTTTGGGCCTAGCCGAGTGGGTTTGGGTCTGGCGGAGTGGGTTTTGGTGTAGCCGAGTGGGTTTGGGTCTAGCCGAGTGGGTTTGGGTCTAGCCGACTGGGTTTGGGATTAGCCGAGTGGGTTTGGGTCTAGCCGAGTGGGTTTGGGTCTAGCCGAGTGGGTTTACGTCTAGCCGCGTGGGTTTGGGTCTAGCGGAGTGGGTATCGGTGTAGCCGAGTGGGTTTGGGTCTAGCCGAGTGGGTTTGGGTCTAGCCGAGTGTGTTTGGGTCTAGCCTAGTGGGTTTGGGTCTAGCCAAGTGGGTTTGGGTCTAGCGGAGTGGGTTTGTGTCTAGCGGAGTGGGTTTGGGTCTAGCGGAGTGGGTTTGGGTCTAGCCGAGTGGGTTTGGTTCTAACCGAGTGGGTTTGTGTCTAGCGGAGTGGATTTGGGTCTAGCGGAGTGGGATTGGGTCTAGCCGAGTGGGTTTGGGTCTAGCCGAGTGGGTTTGGGACTAGCCGAGTGGGTTTGGGTCTAGCCGAGTGGGTTTGGGTCTAGCTGAATGGGTTTGGGTCTAGCCGAGTGGGTTTGGGTCTAGCCGAGTGGGTTTGGGTCTAGCCGAAAGGGTTTGGGTCTAGCCGAGTGGGTTTGGGTCTAGCCGAGTGGGTTTGGGTCTAGCCGAGTGGGTTTGTGTCTAGCGGAGTAGGTTTGGGTCTAGCGGAGTGGGATTGGGTCTAGCCGAGTGGGTTTGGGTCTAGCCGAGTGGGTTTGGGACTGGCCGAGTGGGTTTGGGTCCAGCCGAGTGGGTTTGGGTCTAGCTGAATGGTTTTGGGTCCAGCCGAGTGGGTTTGGGTCCAGCCGAGTGGGTTTGGGTCTAGCTGAATGGGTTTGGGTCTAGCCGAGTGGGTTTGTGTCTAGCCGAATGGGTTTGGGTCTACCCGAGTGGGTTTGGGTCTAGCCGAGTGGGTTTGCTTCTAGCCGAATGGGTTTGGGTCTAGCCGAGTGGGTTTGGGTCTAGCCGAGTGGGTTTGGGTCTAGCCGAGTTGGTTTGGGTCTAGCCGAGTGGGTTTGGGACTAGCCGAGTGGGTTTGGGTCTAGCCGAGTGGGTTTGGGTCTAGCTGAATGGGTTTGGGTCTAGCCGAGTGGGTTTGGGTCTAGCCGAGTGTGTTTGGGTCTAGCCGAAAGGGTTTGGGTCTAGCCGAGTGGGTTTGGGTCTAGCCGAGTGGGTTTGGGTCAAGCCGAGTGGGTTTGGGTCTAGCCGAGTGGGTTTGGGTCTAGCCGACTGGGTTTGGGCCTAGCCGCGTGGGTTTGGGTCTTGCGGAGTGGGTTTGGGTCTATCGGAGTGGGTTTGGGTCTAGCCGAGTGGGTTTGGGCCTAGCCGATTGGGTTTGGGTCTAGCCGAGTGGGTTTGGGTCTAGCCGAGTGGGTTTGGGTCTAGCCGAGTGGGTTTGGGTCCAGCCGAGTGGGTTTGGGTCCAGCCGTGTGGGTTTGGGTCTAGCCGATTGGGTTTGGGATTAGCCGAGTGGGTTTGGGTCTAGCCGAGTGGGTTTGGGTCTAGCCGAGTGGGTTTACGTCTAGCCGCGTGGGTTTGGGTCTAGCGTAGTGGGTATCGGTGTAGCCGTGTGGGTTTGGGTCTAGCCGAGTGGGTTTGGGTCTAGCCGAATGTGTTTGGGTCTAGCCTAGTGGGTTTGGGTCTAGCCAAGTGGGTTTGGGTCTAGCGGAGTGGGTTTGTGTCTAGCGGAGTGGGTTTGGGTCTAGCGGAGTGGGTTTGGGTCTAGCCGAGTGGGTTTGGTTCTAACCGAGTGGGTTTGTGTCTAGCGGAGTGGGTTTGGGTCTAGCGGAGTGGGATTGGTTCTAGCCGAGTGGGTTTGGGTCTAGCCGAGTGGGTTTGCTTCTAGCCAAATGGATTTGGGTCTAGCCGAGTGGGTTTGGGTGCAGACGAGTGGGTTTGGGTCTAGCGGAGTGGTTTGGGTGTAGCCGAGTGGGTCTGGGTCTAGCCGAGTGGGTTTGGGTCTAGCCGAGTGGGTTTGGGTCTAGCCGAGTGGGATTGGGTCTAGCCGAGTGGGTTTGGGTCCAGCCGAGTTGGTTTGGGTCTAGCCGAGTGGGTTTGGGACTGGCCGAGTGGGTTTGGGTCTAGCCGAGTGGGTTTGGGTCGAGCTGAATGGGTTTGGGTCTAGCCGAGTGGGTTTGGGTCTAGCCGAGTGTGTTTGGGTCTAGCCGAAAGGGTTTGGGTCTACCCGAGTGGGTTTGGGTCTAGCCGAGTGGGTTTGGGTCAAGCCGAGTGGGTTTGGGTCGAGCCGAGTGGGTTTGGGTCTAGCCGACTGGGTTTGGGCCTAGCCGCGTGGGTTTGGGTCTTGCGGAGTGGGTTTGGGTCTAGCGGAGTGGGTTTGGGTCTAGCGGAGTGGGTTTGGGCCTAGCCGATTGGGTTTGGGTCTAGCCGAGTGGGTTTGGGTCTAGCCGAGTGGGTTTGGGTCTAGCCGAGTGGGTTTGGGTCGAGCCGAGTGGGTTTGGGTCTAGCCGTGTGGGTTTGGGTCTAGCCGATTGGGTTTGGGTCTAGCCATGTGGGTTTGGGTCTTGCCGAGTGGGTTAGGGTCTAGCGGAGTGGGTTTGGGTGTAACCGCGTGGGTTTGGGTGTAGCTGAGTGGGTTTGGGTCTAGCCGAGTGGGTTTGGGTGTAGCCGAGTGGGTTTGGGCCTAGCCGAGTGGGTTTGGGTCTGGCGGAGTGGGTTTTGGTGTAGCCGAGTGGGTTTGGGTCTAGCCGAGTGGATTTGGGTCTAGCCGACTGGGTTTGGGATTAGCCGAGTGGGTTTGGGTCTAGCCGAGTGGGTTTGGGTCTAGCCGAGTGGGTTTACGTCTAGCCGCGTGGGTTTGGGTCTAGCGGAGTGGGTATCGGTGTAGCCGAGTGGGTTTGGGTCTAGCCGAGTGGGTTTGGGTCTAGCCGAGTGTGTTTGGGTCTAGCCTAGTGGGTTTGGGTCTAGCCAAGTGGGTTTGGGTCTAGCGGAGTGGGTTTGTGTCTAGCGGAGTGGGTTTGGGTCTAGCGGAGTGGGTTTGGGTCTAGCCGAGTGGGTTTGGTTCTAACCGAGTGGGTTTGTGTCTAGCGGAGTGGGTTTGGGTCTAGCGGAGTGGGATTGGGTCTAGCCGAGTGGGTTTGGGTCTAGCCGAGTGGGTTTGGGACTAGCCGAGTGGGTTTGGGTCTAGCCGAGTGGGTTTGGGTCTAGCTGAATGGGTTTGGGTCTAGCCGAGTGGGTTTGGGTCTAGCCGAGTGGGTTTGGGTCTAGCCGAAAGGGTTTGGGTCTAGCCGAGTGCGTTTGGGTCTAGCCGAGTGGGTTTGGGTCTAGCCGAGTGGGTTTGTGTCTAGCGGAGTAGGTTTGGGTCTAGCGGAGTGGGATTGGGTCTAGCCGAGTGGGTTTGGGTCTAGCCGAGTGGGTTTGGGACTGGCCGAGTGGGTTTGGGTCCAGCCGAGTGGGTTTGGGTCTAGCTGAATGGGTTTGGGTCCAGCCGAGTGGGTTTGGGTCCAGCCGAGTGGGTTTGGGTCTAGCTGAATGGGTTTGGGTCTAGCCGAGTGGGTTTGTGTCTAGCCGAATGGGTTTGGGTCTACCCGAGTGGGTTTGGGTCTAGCCGAGTGGGTTTGCTTCTAGCCGAATGGGTTTGGGTCTAGCCGAGTGGGTTTGGGTCTAGCCGAGTGGGTTTGGGTCCAGCCGAGTTGGTTTCGGTCTAGCCGAGTGGGTTTGGGACTAGCCGAGTGGGTTTGGGTCTAGCCGAGTGGGTTTGGGTCTAGCTGAATGGGTTTGGGTCTAGCCGAGTGGGTTTGGGTCTAGCCGAGTGTGTTTGGGTCTAGCCGAAAGGGTTTGGGTCTAGCCGAGTGGGTTTGGGTCTAGCCGAGTGGGTTTGGGTCAAGCCGAGTGGGTTTGGGTCTAGCCGAGTGGGTTTGGGTCTAGCCGACTGGGTTTGGGCCTAGCCGCGTGGGTTTGGGTCTTGCGGAGTGGGTTTGGGTCTATCGGAGTGGGTTTGGGTCTAGCCGAGTGGGTTTGGGCCTAGCCGATTGGGTTTGGGTCTGGCCGAGTGGGTTTGGGTCTAGCCGAGTGGGTTTGGGTCTAGCCGAGTGGGTTTGGGTCCAGCCGAGTGGGTTTGGGTCCAGCCGTGTGGGTTTGGGTCTAGCCGATTGGGTTTGGGATTAGCCGAGTGGGTTTGGGTCTAGCCGAGTGGGTTTGGGTCTAGCCGAGTGGGTTTACGTCTAGCCGCGTGGGTTTGGGTCTAGCGTAGTGGGTATCGGTGTAGCCGTGTGGGTTTGGGTCTAGCCGAGTGGGTTTGGGTCTAGCCGAGTGTGTTTGGGTCTAGCCTAGTGGGTTTGGGTCTAGCCAAGTGGGTTTGGGTCTAGCGGAGTGGGTTTGTGTCTAGCGGAGTGGGTTTGGGTCTAGCGGAGTGGGTTTGGGTCTAGCCGAGTGGGTTTGGTTCTAACCGAGTGGGTTTGTGTCTAGCGGAGTGGGTTTGGGTCTAGCGGAGTGGGATTGGTTCTAGCCGAGTGGGTTTGGGTCTAGCCGAGTGGGTTTGCTTCTAGCCAAATGGATTTGGGTCTAGCCGAGTGGGTTTGGGTGCAGACGAGTGGGTTTGGGTCTAGCGGAGTGGTTTGGGTGTAGCCGAGTGGGTCTGGGTCTAGCCGAGTGGGTTTGGGTCTAGCCAAGTGGGTTTGGGTCTAGCCGAGTGGGTTTGGGTCAAGCCGAGTGGGTTTGGGTCCAGCCGAGTTGGTTTGGGTCTAGCCGAGTGGGTTTGGGACTGGCCGAGTGGGTTTGGGTCTAGCCGAGTGGGTTTGGGTCGAGCTGAATGGGTTTGGGTCTAGCCGAGTGGGTTTGGGTCTAGCCGAGTGTGTTTGGGTCTAGCCGAAAGGGTTTGGGTCTACCCGAGTGGGTTTGGGTCTAGCCGAGTGGGTTTGGGTCAAGCCGAGTGGGTTTGGGTCGAGCCGAGTGGGTTTGGGTCTAGCCGACTGGGTTTGGGCCTAGCCGCGTGGGTTTGGGTCTTGCGGAGTGGGTTTGGGTCTAGCGGAGTGGGTTTGGGTCTAGCCGAGTGGGTTTGGGCCTAGCCGATTGGGTTTGGGTCTAGCCGAGTGGGTTTGGGTCTAGCCGAGTGGGTTTGGGTCTAGCCGAGTGGGTTTGGGTCCAGCCGAGTGGGTTTGGGTCTAGCCGTGTGGGTTTGGGTCTAGCCGATTGGGTTTGGGTCTAGCCATGTGGGTTTGGGTCTAGCCGAGTGGGTTAGGGTCTAGCGGAGTGGGTTTGGGTGTAACCGCGTGGGTTTGGGTGTAGCCGAGTGGGTTTGGGTCTAGCCGAGTGGGTTTGGGTGTAGCCGAGTGGGTTTGGGCCTAGCCGAGTGGGTTTGGGTCTGGCGGAGTGGGTTTTGGTGTAGCCGAGTGGGTTTGGGTCTAGCCGAGTGGATTTGGGTCTAGCCGACTGGGTTTGGGATTAGCCGAGTGGGTTTGGGTCTAGCCGAGTGGGTTTGGGTCTAGCCAAGTGGGTTTACGTCTAGCCGCGTGGGTTTGGGTCTAGCGGAGTGGGCATCGGTGTAGCCGAGTGGGTTTGGGTCTAGCCGAGTGGGTTTGGGTCTAGCCGAGTGTGTTTGGGTCTAGCCTAGTGGGTTTGGGTCTAGCCAAGTGGGTTTGGGTCTAGCGGAGTGGGTTTGTGTCTAGCGGAGTGGGTTTGGGTCTAGCGGAGTGGGTTTGGGTCTAGCCGAGTGGGTTTGGTTCTAACCGAGTGGGTTTGTGTCTAGCGGAGTGGGTTTGGGTCTAGCGGAGTGGGATTGGGTCTAGCCGAGTGGGTTTGGGTCTAGCCGAGTGGGTTTGGGACTAGCCGAGTGGGTTTGGGTCTAGCCGAGTGGGTTTGGGTCTAGCTGAATGGGTTTGGGTCTAGCCGAGTGGGTTTGGGTCTAGCCGAGTGGGTTTGGGTCTAGCCGAAAGGGTTTGGGTCTAGCCGAGTGGGTTTGGGACTGGCCGAGTGGGTTTGGGTCCAGCCGAGTGGGTTTGGGTCTAGCTGAATGGGTTTGGGTCCAGCCGAGTGGGTTTGGGTCCAGCCGAGTGGGTTTGGGTCTAGCTGAATGGGTTTGGGTCTAGCCGAGTGGGTTTGTGTCTAGCGGAGTAGGTTTGGGTCTAGCGGAGTGGGATTGGGTCTAGCTGAGTGGGTTTGGGTCTAGCCGAGTGGGTTTGGGCCTAGCCGATTGGGTTTGGGTCTAGCCGAGTGGGTTTGGGTCTAGCCGAGTGGGTTTGGGTCTAGCCGAGTGGGTTTGGGTCCAGCCGAGTGGGTTTAGGTCTGGCCGTGTGGGTTTGGGTCTAGCCGATTGGGTTTGGGTCTAGCCATGTGGGTTTGGGTCTAGCCGAGTGGGTTAGGGTCTAGCGGAGTGGGTTTGGGTGAAGCCGCGTGGGTTTGGGTGTAGCCGAGTGGGTTTGGGTCTAGCCGAGTGGGTTTGGGTGTAGCCGAGTGGGTTTGGGCCTAGCCGAGTGGGTTTGGGTCTGGTGGAGTGGGTTTGGGTGTAGCCGAGTGGGTTTGGGTCTAGCCGAGTGGGTTTGGGTCTAGCCGACTGGGTTTGGGATTAGCCGAGTGGGTTTGGGTCTAGCCGAGTGGGTTTGGGTCTAGCCGAGTGGGTTTACGTCTAGCCGCGTGGGTTTGGGTCTAGCGGAATGGGTATCGATGTAGCCGAGTGGGTTTGGGTCTAGCCGAGTGGGTTTGGGTCCAGCCGAGTGTGTTTGGGTCTAGCCTAGTGGGTTTGGGTCTAGCCAAGTGGGTTTGGGTCTAGCGGAGTGGGTTTGTGTCTAGCGGAGTGGGTTTCGGTCAAGCCGAGTGGGTTTGGGTCTAGCCGAGTGGGTTTGAGTCTAGCCGACTGGGTTTGGGCCTAGCCGCGTGGGTTTGGGTCTTGCGGAGTGGGTTTGGGTCTAGCGGAGTGGGTTTGGGTCTAGCCGAGTGGGTTTGGGCCTAGCCGATTGGGTTTGGGTCTAGCCGAGTGGGTTTGGGTCTAGCCGAGTGGGTTTGGGTCTAGCCGAGTGGGTTTGGGTCCAGCCGAGTGGGTTTAGGTCTAGCCGTGTGGGTTTGGGTCTAGCCGATTGGGTTTGGGTCTAGCCATGTGGGTTTGGGTCTAGCCGAGTGGGTTAGGGTCTAGCGGAGTGGGTTTGGGTGAAGCCGCGTGGGTTTGGGTGTAGCCGAGTGGGTTTGGGTCTAGCCGAGTGGGTTTGGGTGTAGCCGAGTGGGTTTGGGCCTAGCCGAGTGGGTTTGGGTCTGGCGGAGTGGGTTTGGGAGTGGCCGAGTGGGTTTGGGTCTAGCCGAGTGGGTTTGGGTCTAGCCGACTGGGTTTGGGATTAGCCGAGTGGGTTTGGGTCTAACCGAGTGGGTTTGGGTCTAGCCGAGTGGGTTTACGTCTAGCAACGTGGGTTTGGGTCTAGCGGAATGGGTATCGGTGTAGCCGAGTGGGTTTGGGTCTAGCCGAGTGGGTTTGGGTCTAGCCGAGTGTGTTTGGGTCTAGCCTGGTGGGTTTGGGTCTAGCCAAGTGGGTTTGGGTCTAGCGGAGTGGGTTTGTGTCTGGCGGAGTGGGTTTGGGTCTAGCGGAGTGGGTTTGGGTCTAGCCGAGTGGGTTTGGTTCTAACCGAGTGGGTTTGTGTCTAGCGGAGTGGGATTGGGTCTAGCCGAGTGGGTTTGGGTCTAGCCGAGTGGGTTTGGGACTAGCCGAGTGGGTTTGGGTCTAGCCAAGTGGGTATGGGTCCAGCGGAGTGGGTTTGTGTCTAGCGGAGTGGGTTTGGGTCTAGCGGAGTGGGTTTGGGTCTAGCCGAGTGGGTTTGGTTCGAACCGAGTGGGTTTGGGTCTAGCGGAGTGGGATTGGGTCTAGCCGAGTGGGTTTGGGTCTAGCCGAGTGGGTTTGGGACTAGCCGAGTGGGTTTGGGTCTAGCCGAGTGGGTTTGGGTCTAGCTGAATGGGTTTGGGTCTAGCCGAGTGGGTTTGGGTCTAGCCGAGTGGGTTTGGGTCTAGCCGAAAGGGTTTGGGTTTAGCCGAGTGGGTTTGGGTCTAGCCGAGTGGGTTTGGGTCTAGCCGAGTGGGTGTGTCTAGCCAAGTGGGTTTGGGTCGAGCCGAGTGGGTTTGGGTCTAGCCGAGTGGGTTTGGGTCTAGCCGAGTGGGTTTGGGTCTAGCCGAGTGGGTTTGCGCCTAGCCGAGTGGGTTTGGGTCTAGCGGAGTGGGTTAGGGTCTAGTGGAGTGGGTTTGGGTCCAGCCGAGTGGGTTTGAGTCTAGCCGAATGGGTTTGGGTCTACCCGACTGCGTTTGGTTCTAGCCGAGTGGGTTTGGGTCTAGCCGAATGGGTTTGGATCTAGCCGAGTGGGTTTGGGTGTAGCCGAGTGGGTTTGGGTCTAGCGGAGTGGGTTTGGGTGTAGCCGAGTGGGTTTGGGTCTAGCCGAGTGGGTTTGGGTCTAGCCGAGTGGGTTTGGGTCTAGCCGAGTGGGTTTGGGTCTAGCCATGTGGGTTTGGGTCTAGCCGAGTGGGTTAGGGTCTAGCGGAGTGGGTTTGGGTGAAGCCGCGTGGGTTTGGGTGTAGCCGAGTGGGTTTGGGTCTAGCCGAGTGGGTTTGGGTGTAGCCGAGTGGGTTTGGGCCTAGCCGAGTGGGTTTGGGTCTGGCGGAGTGGGTTTGGGTGTGGCCGAGTGGGTTTGGGTCTAGCCGAGTGGGTTTGGGTCTAGCCGACTGGGTTTGGGATTAGCCGAGTGGGTTTGGGTCTAACCGAGTGGGTTTGGGTCTAGCCGAGTGGGTTTACGTCTAGCAACGTGGGTTTGGGTCTAGCGGAATGGGTATCGGTGTAGCCGAGTGGGTTTGGGTCTAGCCGAGTGGGTTTGGGTCTAGCCGAGTGTGTTTGGGTCTAGCCTGGTGGGTTTGGGTCTAGCCAAGTGGGTTTGGGTCTAGCGGAGTGGGTTTGTGTCTGGCGGAGTGGGTTTGGGTCTAGCGGAGTGGGTTTGGGTCTAGCCGAGTGGGTTTGGTTCTAACCGAGTGGGTTTGTGTCTAGCGGAGTGGGATTGGGTCTAGCCGAGTGGGTTTGGGTCTAGCCGAGTGGGTTTGGGACTAGCCGAGTGGGTTTGGGTCTAGCCAAGTGGGTATGGGTCCAGCGGAGTGGGTTTGTGTCTAGCGGAGTGGGTTTGGGTCTAGCGGAGTGGGTTTGGGTCTAGCCGAGTGGGTTTGGTTCGAACCGAGTGGGTTTGGGTCTAGCGGAGTGGGATTGGGTCTAGCCGAGTGGGTTTGGGTCTAGCCGAGTGGGTTTGGGACTAGCCGAGTGGGTTTGGGTCTAGCCGAGTGGGTTTGGGTCTAGCTGAATGGGTTTGGGTCTAGCCGAGTGGGTTTGGGTCTAGCCGAGTGGGTTTGGGTCTAGCCGAAAGGGTTTGGGTTTAGCCGAGTGGGTTTGGGTCTAGCCGAGTGGGTTTGGGTCTAGCCGAGTGGGTGTGTCTAGCCAAGTGGGTTTGGGTCGAGCCGAGTGGGTTTGGGTCTAGCCGAGTGGGTTTGGGTCTAGCCGAGTGGGTTTGGGTCTAGCCGAGTGGGTTTGCGCCTAGCCGAGTGGGTTTGGGTCTAGCGGAGTGGGTTAGGGTCTAGTGGAGTGGGTTTGGGTCCAGCCGAGTGGGTTTGAGTCTAGCCGAATGGGTTTGGGTCTACCCGACTGCGTTTGGTTCTAGCCGAGTGGGTTTGGGTCTAGCCGAATGGGTTTGGGTCTAGCCGAGTGGGTTTGGGTGTAGCCGAGTGGGTTTGGGTCTAGCGGAGTGGGTTTGGGTGTAGCCGAGTGGGTTTGGGTCTAGCCGAGTGGGTTTGGGTCTAGCCGAGTGGGTTTGGGTCTAGCCGAGTGGGTTTGGGTCTAGCCGAGTGGGTTTGGGTCTAGCCGAGTGGGTTTGGGTCTAGCCGAGTGGGTTTGGGTCTAGCCGAGTGGGTTTGGGTCTAGCCGAGTGGGTTTGGGTCTAGCCGAGTGGGTTTGGGTCTAGCCGAGTTGGTTTGGGTCTAGCCGAGTGGGTTTGGGTCTAGCCGAGTGGGTTTGGGTCTCGCCGAGTGGGTTTGGGTCTAGCCGAGTGGGTTTGGGCCTAGCCGAGTGGGTTTGGGTCTGCCGGTGTGGGTTTGGGTGTAGCTGAGTGGGTTTGGGACCAGACGAGTGGGTTTGGGTCTAGCCGAGTGGGTTTGGGTCTAGCCGAATGGGTTTGGGTCTACCCGAGTGGGTTTGGGTCTAGCCGAGTGGGTTTGCTTCTAGCCGAATGGGTTTGGGTCTAGCCGAGTGGGTTTGGGTCTAGCCGAGTGGGTTTGGGTCCAGCCGAGTTGGTTTGGGTCTAGCCGAGTGGGTTTGGGACTAGCCGAGTGGGTTTGGGTCTAGCCGAGTGGGTTTGGGTCTAGCTGAATGGGTTTGGGTCTAGCCGAGTGGGTTTGGGTCTAGCCGAGTGTGTTTGGGTCTAGCCGAAAGGGTTTGGGTCTAGCCGAGTGGCTTTGGGTCTAGCCGAGTGGGTTTGGGTCAAGCCGAGTGGGTTTGGGTCTAGCCGAGTGGGTTTGGGTCTAGCCGACTGGGTTTGGGCCTAGCCGCGTGGGTTTGGGTCTTGCGGAGTGGGTTTGGGTCTATCGGAGTGGGTTTGGGTCTAGCCGAGTGGGTTTGGGCCTAGCCGATTGGGTTTGGGTCTAGCCGAGTGGGTTTGGGTCTAGCCGAGTGGGTTTGGGTCTAGCCGAGTGGGTTTGGGTCCAGCCGAGTGGGTTTGGGTCCAGCCGTGTGGGTTTGGGTCTAGCCGAATGGGTTTTGGGTCTAGCCATGTGGGTTTGGGTCTAGCCGAGTGGGTTAGGGTCTAGCGGAGTGGGTTTGGGTGTAGCCGCGTGGGTTTGGGTGTAGCCGAGTGGGTTTGGGTCTAGCCGAGTGGGTTTGGGCGTAGCCGAGTGGGTTTGGGCCTAGCCGAGTGGGTTTGGGTCTGGCGGAGTGGGTTTGGGTGTAGCCGAGTGGGTTTGGGTCTAGCCGAGTGGGTTTGGGTCTAGCCGACTGGGTTTGGGATTAGCCGAGTGGGTTTGGGTCTAGCCGAGTGGGTTTGGGTCTAGCCGAGTGGGTTTACGTCTAGCCGCGTGGGTTTGGGTCTAGCGTAGTGGGTATCGGTGTAGCCGTGTGGGTTTGGGTCTAGCCGAGTGGGTTTGGGTCTAGCCGAGTGTGTTTGGGTCTAGCCTAGTGGGTTTGGGTCTAGCCAAGTGGGTTTGGGTCTAGCGGAGTGGGTTTGTGTCTAGCGGAGTGGGTTTGGGTCTAGCGGAGTGGGTTTGGGTCTAGCCGAGTGGGTTTGGTTCTAACCGAGTGGGTTTGTGTCTAGCGGAGTGGGTTTGGGTCTAGCGGAGTGGGATTGGTTCTAGCCGAGTGGGTTTGGGTCTAGCCGAGTGGGTTTGGGACTAGCCGAGTGGGTTTGGGTCTAGCCGAGTGGGTTTGGGTCTAGCCGAAAGGGTTTGGGTCTAGCCGAGTGGGTTTGGGTCTAGCCGAGTGGGTTTGGGTCTAGCCGAGTGGGTGTGTCTAGCCCAGTGGGTTTGGGTCGACCCGAGTGGGTTTGGGTCTAGCCGAGTGGGTTTGGGTCTAGCCGAGTGGGTTTGGGTCTAGCCGAGTGGGTATGGGCCTAGCCGAGTGGGTTTGGGTCTAGCGGAGTGGGTTAGGGTCTAGTGGAGTGGGTTTGGGTCCAGCCGAGTGGGTTTGGGTCTAGCCGAATGGGTTTGGGTCTACCCGAGTGCGTTTGGGTCTAGCCGAGTGGGTTTGGGTCTAGCCGAATGGGTTTGGGTCTAGCCGAGTGGGTTTGGGTGTAGCCGAGTGGGTTTGGGTCTAGCGGAGTGGGTTTGGGTGTAGCCGAGTGGGTTTGGGTCTAGCCGAGTGGGTTTGGGTCTAGCCGAGTGGGTTTGGGTCCAGCCGAGTGGGTTTGGGTCTAGCCGAGTGGGTTTGGGTCTAGCCGAGTGGGTTTGGGTCTAGCCGAGTGGGTTTGGGTCTAGCCGAGTGGGTTTGGGTCTAGCCGAGTGGGTTTGGGTCTAGCCGAGTGGGTTTGGGTCTAGCCGAGTTGGTTTGGGTCTAGCCGAGTGGGTTTGGGTCTAGCCGAGTGGGTTTGGGTCTAGCCGAGTGGGTTTGGGTCCAGCCAAGTGGGTTTGGGTCTGGCCGAGTTAGTTTGGGTGTTGCCAAGGGGGTTTGGGTCTAGCCGAGCAGGTTTGGGTCTTGCCGAGTGGGTTTGGGTCTAGCCGAGTTGGTTTGGGTCTAGCCGAGTGGGTTTGGGTCTAGCCGAGTGGGTTTGGGTCAAGCGGAGTTGGTATGGGTCTAGCGGAGTGGGTTTGGGTCTAGCGGAGTGGGTTTGGTTGTAGCCGAGTGGGTTTGGGTCTAGCCGAGTGGGTTTGGGTCTACCCGAGTGGGTTTGCGTCTAGCCGAGTGGGTTTGGGTCTAGCCGAGTGGGTGTGGGTCTAGCCGAGTGGGTTTGGGTCTAGCCAAGTGGGTTTGGGTCTAGCCGAATGGGTTTGGGTCTATACGAGTGGGTTTGCGTCTAGCCGAGTGGGTTTTGGTCTAGTCGAGTGGGTTTGGGTCTAGCGGAGTGGGTTTGGGTGTAGCCGAGTGGGTTTGGGTCTAGCCCAGTGGGTTTGGGTCTAGCCGACTGGGTTTGGGTCTGGACGAGTGGGTTTGGGTCTAGCCGAGTGGGTTTGGGTCTAGTCGAGTGGGTTTGGGTCTAGCCGACTGGGTTTGGGTCTGGCCTAGTGGGTTTGGGTCTAGCCAAGTGGGTTTCGGTCCAGCGGAGTGGGTTTTGGGTCTAGCGCAGTGGGTTTGGGTCTAGCCGAGTGGGTTTGGGTCTAGCCGAGTGGGTTTGCGTCTAGCGGAGTGGGTTTGGGTGTAGCCGAGTGGGTTTGGGTCTAGCCGAGTGGGTTTGGGTCTAGCCGAGTGGGTTTGGGTCTAGCGGAATGGGTTTGGTTGTAGCCGAGTGGGTTTGGGTCTAGCGGAGTGGGTTTGGGTCTAGCCGACTGGGTTTGGGTCTGGACGAGTGGGTTTGGGTCTAGCCGACTGGGTTTGGGTCTAGCCGAGTGGGTTTAGGTCTAGCCGAGTGGGTTTGGGTCTTGCCGAGTGGGTTTGGGTCTAGCGGAGTGGGTTTGGGTGTAGCCGATTGGGTTTGGGTCCAGCGGAGCGGGTTTGGGTGTAGCCGAGTGGGTTTGGGTCTAGCCGAGTGGGTTTGGGTCTAGCCGAGTGGGTTTGGCTCTAGCCGAGTGGGTTTGGGTTTAGCCGAGTGGGTTTGGGTCTAGCCGAGTGGGTTTACGTCTAGCCGAGTGGGTTTGGGTCTAGCGGAGTGGGTTTGTGTGTAGCCGAGTGGGTTTGGGTCTAGCCGAGTGGGTTTGGGTGTAGCCGAGTGGGTGTGGGTCAAGCCGAGTGGGTTTGGGTCTAGCCGAGTGGGTTTGGGTCTAGCCGAGTGGGTTTGGGTCTAGCCGAGTGGGTTTGGGTCAAGCCGAGTGGTTTTGGGCCTAGCCGAGTGGGTTTGGGTCTACCGGAGTGGGTTTGGGTGTAGCGGAGTGGGATTGGGTGAGCTGAGTGGGTTTGGGACCAGCCGAGTGGGTTTGGGTCTAGCCGAGTGGGTTTGGGTCTAGCCGAATGGGTTTGGGTCTACCCGAGTGGGTTTGGGTCTAGCCGAGTTGGTTTGCTTCTAGCCGAATGGGTTTGGGTCTAGCCGAGTGGGTTTGGGTGCAGACGAGTGGGTTTGGGTCTAGCGGAGTGGGTTTGGGTGTAACCGAGTGGGTTTGGGTCTAGCCGAGTGGGTTTGGGTCTAGCCGAGTGGGTTTGGGTCTAGCCGAGTGGGTTTGGGTCCAGCCGAGTGGGTTTGGGTCTAGCCGAGTTGGTTTGGGTCTAGCCGAGTGGGTTTGCGCCTAGCCGAGTGGGTTTGTGTCTAGCGGAGTGGGTTTGGGTCTAGCAGAGTGGGATTGGGTCTAGCCGAGTGGGTTTGGGTCTAGCTGAATGGGTTTGGGTCTAGCCGAGTGGGTTTGGGTCTAGCCGAGTGTGTTTGGGTCTAGCCGAAAGGGTTTGGGTCTAGCCGAGGGGGTTTGGGTCTAGCCGAGTGGGTTTGGGTCTAGCCGAGTGGGTGTGGGTCTAGCCGAGTGGGTTTGGGTGTAGCCGAGTGGGTTTGGGTCTAGCGGAGTGGGTTTGGGTCTAGCCGAGTGGGTTTGGGTCTAGCCGAGTGGGTTTGGGTCTAGCCGAGTGGGTTTGGGTCTAGCCGAGTGGGTTTGGGTCTAGCCGAGTGTGTTTGCGTCTGGCCGAGTGGGTTTGGGTCTAGCCGAGTGGGTTTGGGTCTAGCCGAGTGGGTTTGGGTCTAGCTGAGTGGGTTTGGGTCTAGCCGAGTGTGTTAGGGTCTAGCGGAGTGGGTTTGGGTGTAGCCGTGTGGGTTTGGGTGTAGCCGAGTGTGTTTAGGTATAGCCGACTGGGTTTGGGTGTAGCCGAGTGGGTTTGGGTCCAGCCGAGTGGGTTTGGGTCTAGCCGAGTGGCTTTGGGTCTAGCTGAGTGGGTTTGTGTCTAGCCGAGTTGGTTTCGGTCTAGCCGAGTGGGTTTGGGTCTAGCCGAGTGGGTTTGGGTCTACCGAGTGGGTTTGGGTCTAGCCGAGTGGGTTTGGGTCTAGCCGAGTTAGTTTGGGTGTAGCCGAGTGGGTTTGGGTGTAGCCGAGCAGGTTTGGGTCTAGCCGAGTGGGTTTGGGTCTAGCCGAGTGGGTTTGGGTCTAGCCGAGTGGGTTTGGGTCAAGCGGAGTTGGTATGGGTCTGGCGGAGTGGGTTTGTGTCTAGCGGAGTGGGTTTGGGTCTAGCCAAGTGGGTTTTGGTCTAGCCGAGTGGGTTTGGGTCTATCCGAGTGGGTTTGCGTCTAGCCGAGTGGGTTTGCGTCTAGCCGAGTGGGTTTGGGTCTAGCCGAGTGGGTTTGGGTCTATCCATGTGGGTTTGGGTCTAGCCGAGTGGGTTAGGGTCTAGCGGAGTGGGTTTGGGTGTAGCCGCGTGGGTTTGGGTGTAGCCGAGTGGGTTTGGGTCTAGCCGAGTGGGTTTGGGTCTAGCCGAGTGGGTTTGGGTCTAGCCGAGTGGGTTTGCGTCTAGCGGAGTGGGTTTGGGTGTAGCCGAGTGGGTTTGGGTCTAGCCAAGTGGGTTTGGCACTAGCCGAGTGGGTTTGGGTCTAGCGGAGTGGGTTTGGTTGTAGCCGAGTGGGTTTGGGTCTAGCGGAGTGGGTTTGGGTCTAGCCGACTGGGTTTGGGTCTGGACGAGTGGGTTTGGGTCTAGCCGAGTGGGTTTGGGTCTAGTCGAGTGGGTTTGGGTCTAGCCGAGTGGGTTTGGGTCTAGCCTAGTGGGCTTGGGTCTAGCCAAGTGGGTTTCGGTCCAGCGGAGTGGGTTTGGGTCTAGCGCAGTGGGTTTGGGTCTAGCCGAGTGGGTTTGCGTCTAGCGGAGTGGGTTTGGGTGTAGCCGAGTGGGTTTGGGTCTAGCCGAGTGGGTTTGGGTCTAGCCGAGTGGGTTTGGGTCTAGCGGAGTGGGTTTGGTTGTAGCCGAGTGGGTTTGGGTCTAGCGGAGTGGGTTTGGGTCTAGCCGACTGGGTTTGGGTCTGGACGAGTGGGTTTGGGTCTAGCCGACTGGGTTTGGGTCTAGCCGAGTGGGTTTGGGTCTAGCCGAGTGGGTTTGGGTCTTGCCGAGTGGGTCTGGGTCAAGCGGAGTGGGTTTGGGTGTAGCCGATTGGGTTTGGGTCCAGCGGAGCGGGTTTGGGTGTAGCCGAGTGGGTTTGGGTCTAGCCGAGTGGGTTTGGGTCTAGCCGAGTGGGTTTGGCTCTAGCCGAGTGGGTTTGGGTCTAGCCGAGTGGGTTTGGGTCTAGCCGAGTGGGTTTACGTCTAGCCGAGTGGGTTTGGGTCTAGCGGAGTGGGTTTGTGTGTAGCCGAGTGGGTTTGGGTCTGGCCGAGTGGGTTTGGGTGTAGCCGAGTGGGTGTGGGTCAAGCCGAGTGGGTTTGGGTCTAGCCGAGTGGGTTTGGGTCTAGCCGAGTGGGTTTGGGTCTAGCCGAGTGGGTTTGGGTCAAGCCGAGTGGTTTTGGGCCTAGCCGAGTGGGTTTGGGTCTACCGGAGTGGGTTTGGGTGTAGCGGAGTGGGATTGGGTGAGCTGAGTGGGTTTGGGACCAGCCGAGTGGGTTTGGGTCTAGCGGAGTGGGTTTGGGTCTAGCCGAATGGGTTTGGGTCTACCCGAGTGGGTTTGGGTCTAGCCGAGTGGGTTTGCTTCTAGCCGAATGGGTTTGGGTCTAGCCGAGTGGGTTTGGGTGCAGACGAGTGGGTTTGGGTCTAGCCGAGTTGGTTTGGGTCTAGCCGAGTGGGTTTGCGCCTAGCCGAGTGGGTTTGTGTCTAGCGGAGTGGGTTTTGGTCTAGCGGAGTGGGATTGGGTCTAGCCGAGTGGGTTTGGGTCTAGCCGAGTGGGTTTGGGACTAGCCGAGTGGGTTTGGCTCAAGCCGAGTGGGTTTGGGTCTAGCTGAATGGGTTTGGGTCTAGCCGAGTGGGTTTGGGTCTAGCCGAGTGTGTTTGGGTCTAGCCGAAAGGGTTTGGGTCTAGCCGAGGGGGTTTGGGTCTAGCCGAGTGGGTTTGGGTCTAGCCGAGTGGGTGTGGGTCTAGCCGAGTGGGTTTGGGTCTAGCCGAGTGGGTTTGGGTCTAGCCGAGTGGGTTTGGGTCTAGCCGAGTGGGTTTGGGCCTAGCCGAGTTGGTTTGGGTCTAGCGGAGTGGGTTAGGGTCTAGTGGAGTGGGTTTGGGTAAGCCGAGTGGGTTTGGGTCTAGCCGAATGGGTTTGGGTCTACCCGAGTGCGTTTGGGTCTCGCCGAGTGGGTTTGGGTCTAGCCGAATGGGTTTGGGTCTAGCCGAGTGGGTTTGGGTGTAGCCGAGTGGGTTTGGGTCTAGCGGAGTGGGTTTGGGTGTAGCCGAGTGGGTTTGGGTCTAACCGAGTGGGTTTGGGTCTAGCCGAGTGGGTTTGGGTCTAGCCGAGTGGGTTTGGGTCTAGCCGAGTGGGTTTGGGTCTAGCCGAGTGGGTTTGGGTCTAGCCGAGTGTGTTTGCGTCTGGCCGAGTGGGTTTGGGTCTAGCCGAGTGGGTTTGGGTCTAGCCGAGTGGGTTTGGGTCTAGCTGAGTGGGTTTGGGTCTAGCCGAGTGTGTTAGGGTCTAGCGGAGTGGGTTTGGGTGTAGCCGTGTGGGTTTGGGAGTAGCCGAGTGTGTTTAGGTGTAGCCGAGTGGGTTTGGGTCTAGCCGAGTGGTTTTGGGTCTAGCTGAGTGGGTTTGGGTCTAGCGGAGTGGGTTTGGGTGTAGCCGAGTGAGTTTGGGTCTAGCCGAGTGGGTTTGGGTATAGCCGACTGGGTTTGGGTGTAGCCGAGTGGGTTTGGGTCCAGCCGAGTGGGTTTGGGTCTAGCCGAGTGGCTTTGGGTCTAGCTGAGTGGGTTTGGGTCTAGCCGAGTTGGTTTCGGTCTAGCCGAGTGGGTTTGGGTCTAGCCGAGTGGGTTTGGGTCTACCGAGTGGGTTTGGGTCTAGCCGAGTGGGTTTGGGTGTAGCCGAGTTAGTTTGGGTGTAGCCGAGTGGGTTTGGGTGTAGCCGAGCAGGTTTGGGTCTAGCCGAGTGGGTTTGGGGCTAGCCGAGTGGGTTTGGGTCTAGCCGAGTGGGTTTGGGTCAAGCGGAGTTGGTATGGGTCTGGCGTAGTGGGTTTGGGTCTAGCGGAGGGGTTTGGGTCTAGCCAAGTGGGTTTTGGTCTAGCCGAGTGGGTTTGGGTCTATCCGAGTGGGTTTGCGTCTAGCCGAGTGGGTTTGCGTCTAGCCGAGTGGGTTTGGGTCTAGCCGAGTGGGTTTGGGTCTATCCATGTGGGTTTGGGTCTAGCCGAGTGGGTTAGGGTCTAGCGGAGTGGGTTTGGGTGTAGCCGCGTGGGTTTGGGTATAGCCGAGTGGGTTTGGGTCTAGCCGAGTGGGTTTGGGTCTAGCCGAGTGGGTTTGGGTCTAGCCGAGTGGGTTTGCGTCTAGCGGAGTGGGTTTGGGTGTAGCCGAGTGGGTTTGGGTCTAGCCGAGTGGGTTTGGGTCTAGCCGAGTGGGTTTGGGTCTAGCGGAGTGGGTTTGGTTGTAGCCGAGTGGGTTTGGGTCTAGCGGAGTGGGTTTGGGTCTAGCCGACTGGGTTTGGGTCTGGACGAGTGGGTTTGGGTCTAGCCGAGTGGGTTTGGGTCTAGTCGAGTGTGTTTGGGTCTAGCCGAGTGGGTTTGGGTCTAGCCTAGTGGGCTTGGGTCTAGCCAAGTGGGTTTCGGTCCAGCTGAGTGGGTTTGGGTCTAGCGCAGTGGGTTTGGGTCTAGCTGAGTGGGTTTGGGTCTAACCGAGTGGGTTTGTGTCTAGCGGAGTGGGTTTGGGACTAGCGGAGTGGGATTGGGTCTAGCCGAGTGGGTTTGGGTCTAGCCGAGTGGGTTTGCGACTAGCCGAGTGTGTTTGCGTCTAGCCGAGTGGGTTTGGGTCTGTCCGAGTGGGTTTGGGTCTAGCCGAGTGGGTTTGGGTCTAGCCGATTGGGTTTGGGTATATCCATGTGGGTTTGGGTCTAGCCGAGTGGGTTAGGGTCTACCGGAGTGGGTTTGGGTGTAACCGCGTGGGTTTGGGTGTATCCGAGTGGGTTTGGGTCTAGCCGAGTGGGTTTGGGTCTAGCCGAGTGGGTTTGGGTCTAGCCGAGTGGGTTTGGGTCTAGCGGAGTGGGTTTGGGTCTAGCCGTGTGGGTTTGGGTCTAGCCGAGTGGGTTTGGGTCTAGCCGACTGGGTTTGGGTCTAGCTGAGTGGGTTTGGGTCTAGCCGAGTGGGTTTGGGTGTAGCCGAGTGGGTTTGGGTCTAGCCGAGTGGGTTTGGGTCTAGCGGAGTGGGTTTGGTTGTAGCCGAGTGGGTTTGGGTCTAGCGGTGTGGGTTTGGGTGTAGCCGAGTGGGTTTGGGTCTAGCCGAGTGGGTTTGGGTCTAGCCGACTGGGTTTGGGTCTAGCCGAGTGGGTTTGGGTCTAGCCGAGTGGGTTTGGGTCTAGCCGAGTGGGTTTACGTCTAGCCGAGTGGGTTTTGGTCTAGCGGAGTGGGTTTGGGTGTAGCCGAGTGGGTTTGGGTGTAGCCGAGTGGGTTTGGGTCTGGCCGAGTGGGTTTGGGTCTAGCCGAGTGGGTTTGGGTCTAGCCGAGTGGGTTTGGGTCTAGCCAAGTGGGTTTGGGTCGAGCGGAGTGGGTTTAGGTCTAGCGCAGTGGGTTTGGGTCTAGCGGAGCGCGTTTGGTTCTAGCCGAGTGGGTTTGGGTCTAGCCGAGTGGGTTGGTGTCTAGCGGAGTGGGTTTGGGTCTAGCGGAGTGGGATTGGGTCTAGCCGAGTGGGTTTGGGTCTAGCCGAGTGGGTTTGGGACTAGCCGAGTGGGTTTGGGTCTAGCCGAGTGGGTTTGGGTCTAGCTGAATGTGTTTGGGTCTAGCCGAGTGGGTTTGGGTCTAGCCGAGTGGGTTTGGGTCTAGCCGAAAGGGTTTGGGTCTAGCCGAGTGGGTTTGGGTCTAGCCGAGTGGGTTTGGGTCCAGCCGAGTGGGTGTGGGTTAAGCCGAGTGGGTTTGGGCCTAGCCGAGTGGGTTTGGGTCCAGCCGAGTTTGTTTGGGCCTAGCCGAATGGGTTTGGGTCTACCCGAGTGGGTTTGGGTCTGGCCGAGTGGGTTTGCTTCTAGCCGAATGGGTTTGGGTCTAGCCGAGTGGGTTTGGGTGCAGCCGAGTGGGTTTGGGTCTAGCGGAGTGGGTTTGGGTGTAGCCGAGTGGGTTTGGGTCTAGCCGAGTGGGTTTGGGTCTAGCCGAGTTGGTTTGGGTCTAGCCGAGTGGGTTTGCGTCTGGCCGATTGGGTTTGGGTCTATCCATGTGGGTTTGGGTCTAGCCGAGTGGGTTAGGGTCTAGCGGATTGGGTTTGGGTGTAGCTGCGTGGGTTTGGGTGTAGCCGAGTGGGTTTGGGTCTAGCCGAGTGGGTTTGGGTCAAGCGGAGTTGGTATGGGTCTAGCGGAGTGGGTTTGGGTCTAGCGGAGTGGGTTTGGGTCTAGCCAAGTGGGTTTTGGTCTAGCCGAGTGGGTTTGGGTCTATCCGAGTGGGTTTGCGTCTAGCCGAGTGGGTTTGCGTCTAGCCGAGTGGGTTTGGATCTAGCCGAGTGGGTTTGGGTCTATCCATGTGGGTTTGGGTCTAGCCGAGTGGGTTAGGGTCTAGCGGAGTGGGTTTGGGTGTAGCCGCGTGGGTTTGGGTGTAGCCGAGTGTGTTTGGGTCTAGCCGAGTGGGTTTGGGTCTAGCCGAGTGGGTTTGGGTCTAGCCGAGTGGGTTTGCGTCTAGCGGAGTGGGTTTGGGTGTAGCCGAGTGGGTTTGGGTCTGGCCGAGTGGGTTTGGGTCGAGCCGAGTGGGTTTGGGTCTAGCGGAGTGGGTTTGGTTGTAGCCGAGTGGGTTTGGGTCTAGCAGAGTGGGTTTGGGTGTAGCCGAGTGGGTTTGGGTCTAGCGGAGTGGGTTTGGGTCTAGCCGACTGGGTTTGGGTCTGGACGAGTGGGTTTGGGTCTAGCCGATTGGGTTTGGGTCAAGTCGAGTGGGTTTGGGTCTAGCCGAGTGGGTTTGGGTCTAGCCTAGTGGGTTTGGGTCTAGCCAAGTGGGTTTCGGTCCAGCGGAGTGGGTTTGGGTCTAGCGCAGTGGGTTTGGGTCTAGCTGAGTGGGTTTGGGTCCAACCGAGTGGGTTTGTGTCTAGCGGAGTGGGTTTGGGACTAGCGGAGTGGGATTGGGTCTAGCCGAGTGGGTTTGGGTGTAGCCGAGTGGGTTTGGGTCAAGCGGAGTTGGTATGGGTCTATCGGAGTGGGTTTGGGTCTAGCGGAGTGGGTTTGGGTCTAGCCAAGTGGGTTTTGGTCTAGCCGAGTGGGTTTGGGTCTATCCGAGTGGGTTTGCGTCTAGCCGAGTGGGTTTGCGTCTAGCCGAGTGGGTTTGGGTCTAGCCGAGTGGGTTTGGGTCTATCCATGTGGGTTTGGGTCTAGCCGAGTGGGTTAGGGTCTAGCGGAGTGGGTTTGGGTGTAGCCGCGTGGGTTTGGGTGTAGCCGAGTGGGTTTGGGTCTAGCCGAGTGGGTTTGGGTCTAGCCGAGTGGGTTTGGGTCTAGCCGAGTGGGTTTGCGTCTAGCGGAGTGGGTTTGGGTGTAGCCGAGTGGGTTTGGGTCTAGCCGAGTGGATTTGGGTCTAGCCGAGTGGGTTTGGGTCTACCGAGTGGGTTTGGGTCTAGCCGAGTGGGTTTGGGTGTAGCCGAGTTAGTTTGGGTGTAGCCGAGTGGGTTTGGGTGTAGCCGAGCAGGTTTGGGTCTAGCCGAGTGGGTTTGGGTCTAGCCGAGTGGGTTTGGGTCTAGACGAGTGGGTTTGGGTCAAGCGGAGTTGGTATGGGTCTGGCGGAGTGGGTTTGGGTCTAGCGGAGGGGTTTGGGTCTAGCCAAGTGGGTTTTGGTCTAGCCGAGTGGGTTTGGGTCTATCCGAGTGGGTTTGCGTCTAGCCGAGTGGGTTTGCGTCTAGCCGAGTGGGTTTGGGTCTAGCCGAGTGGGTTTGGGTCTATCCATGTGGGTTTGGGTCTAGCCGAGTGGGTTAGGGTCTAGCGGAGTGGGTTTGGGTGTGGCCGCGTGGGTTTGGGTATAGCCGAGTGGGTTTGGGTCTAGCCGAGTGGGTTTGGGTCTAGCCGAGTGGGTTTGGGTCTAGCCGAGTGGGTTTGCGTCTAGCGGAGTGGGTTTGGGTGTAGCCGAGTGGGTTTGGGTCTAGCCGAGTGGGTTTGGGTCTAGCCGAGTGGGTTTGGGTCTAGCGGAGTGGGTTTGGTTGTAGCCGAGTGGGTTTGGGTCTAGCGGAGTGGGTTTGGGTCTAGCCGACTGGGTTTGGGTCTGGACGAGTGGGTTTGGGTCTAGCCGAGTGGGTTTGGGTCTAGTCGAGTGGGTTTGGGTGTAGCCGAGTGGGTTTGGGTCTAGCCTAGTGGGCTTGGGTCTAGCCAAGTGGGTTTCGGTCCAGCGGAGTGGGTTTGGGTCTAGCGCAGTGGGTTTGGGTCTAGCTGAGTGGGTTTGGGTCTAACCGAGTGGGTTTGTGTCTAGCGGAGTGGGTTTGGGACTAGCGGAGTGGGATTGGGTCTAGCCGAGTGGGTTTGGGTCTAGCCGAGTTGGTTTGCGACTAGCCGAGTGTGTTTGCGTCTAGCCGAGTGGGTTTGGGTCTGGCCGAGTGGGTTTGGGTCTAGCCGAGTGGATTTGGGTCTAGCCGATTGGGTTTGGGTATATCCATGTGGGTTTGGGTCTAGCCGAGTGGGTTAGGGTCTACCGGAGTGGGTTTGGGTGTAACCGCGTGGGTTTGGGTGTATCCGAGTGGGTTTGGGTCTAGCCGAGTGGGTTTGGGTCTAGCCGAGTGGGTTTGGGTCTAGCCGAGTGGGTTTGGGTCTAGCGGAGTGGGTTTGGGTGTAGCCATGTGGGTTTGGGTCTAGCCGAGTGGGTTTGGGTCTAGCCGACTGGGTTTGGGTCTAGCTGAGTGGGTTTGGGTCTAGCCGAGTGGGTTTGGGTGTAGCCGAGTGGGTTTGGGTGTAGCCGAGTGGGTTTGGGTCTAGCCGAGTGGGTTTGGGTCTAGCGGAGTCGGTTTGGTTGTAGCCGAGTGGGTTTGGGTCTAGCGGTGTGGGTTTGGGTGTAGCCGAGTGGGTTTGGGTCTAGCCGAGTGGGTTTGGGTCTAGCCGACTGGGTTTGGGTCTAGCCGAGTGGGTTTGGGTCTAGCCGAGTGGGTTTGGGTCTAGCCGAGTGGGTTTAAGTCTAGCCGAGTGGGTTTTGGTCTAGCGGAGTGGGTTTCGGTGTAGCCGAGTGGGTTTGGGTGTAGCCGAGTGGGTTTGGGTCTGGCCGAGTGGGTTTGGGTCTAGCCGAGTGGGTTTGGTTCTAGCCGAGTGGGTTTGGGTCTAGCCAAGTGGGTTTGGGTCGAGCGGAGTGGGTTTAGGTCTAGCGCAGTGGGTTTGGGTCTAGCGGAGCGCGTTTGGTTCTAGCCGAGTGGGTTTGGGTCTAGCCGAGTGGGTTGGTGTCTAGCGGAGTGGGTTTGGGTCTAGCGGAGTGGGATTGGGTCTAGCCGAGTGGGTTTGGGTCTAGCCGAGTGGGTTTGGGACTAGCCGAGTGGGTTTGGGTCTAGCCGAGTGGGTTTGGGTCTAGCTGAATGTGTTTGGGTCTAGCCGAGTGGGTTTGGGTCTAGCCGAGTGGGTTTGGGTCTAGCCGAAAGGGTTTGGGGGTAGCCGAGTGGGTTTGGGTCTAGCCGAGTGGGTTTGGGTCCAGCCGAGTGGGTGTTGGTTAAGCCGAGTGGGTTTGGGCCTAGCCGAGTGGGTTTGGGACTGCCGGAGTGGGTTTGGGTGTAGCGGAATGGGTTTGGGTGTAGCTGAGTGGGTTTGGGTGTAGCTGAGTGGGTTTGGGTGTAGCTGAGTGGGTTTGGGACCAGCCGAGTGGGTTTGGGTCCAGCCGAGTTTGTTTGGGCCTAGCCGAATGGGTTTGGGTCTACCCGAGTGGGTTTGGGTCTGGCCGAGTGGGTTTGCTTCTAGCCGAATGGGTTTGGGTCTAGCCGAGTGGGTTTGGGTGCAGCCGAGTGGGTTTGGGTCTAGCGGAGTGGGTTTGGGTGTAGCCGAGTGGGTTTGGGTCTAGCCGAGTGGGTTTGGGTCTAGCCGAGTTGGTTTGGGTCTAGCCGAGTGGGTTTGCGTCTGGCCGATTGGGTTTGGGTCTATCCATGTGGGTTTGGGTCTAGCCGAGTGGGTTAGGGTCTAGCGGAGTGGGTTTGGGTGTAGCCGCGTGGGTTTGGGTGTAGCCGAGTGGGTTTGGGTCTAGCCGAGTGGGTTTGGGTCAAGCGGAGTTGGTATGGGTCTAGCGGAGTGGGTTTGGGTCTAGCGGAGTGGGTTTGGGTCTAGCCAAGTGGGTTTTGGTCTAGCCGAGTGGGTTTGGGTCTATCCGAGTGGGTTTGCGTCTAGCCGAGTGGGTTTGCGTCTAGCCGAGTGGGTTTGGGTCTAGCCGAGTGGGTTTGGGTCTATCCATGTGGGTTTGGGTCTAGCCGAGTGGGTTAGGGTCTAGCGGAGTGGGTTTGGGTGTAGCCGCGTGGGTTTGGGTGTAGCCGAGTGGGTTTGGGTCTAGCCGAGTGGGTTTGGGTCTAGCCGAGTGGGTTTGGGTCTAGCCGAGTGGGTTTGCGTCTAGCGGAGTGGGTTTGGGTGTAGCCGAGTGGGTTTGGGTCTGGCCGAGTGGGTTTGGGTCGAGCCGAGTGGGTTTGGGTCTAGCGGAGTGGGTTTGGTTGTAGCCGAGTGGGTTTGGGTCTAGCGGAGTGGGTTTGGGTCTAGCCGACTGGGTTTGGGTCTGGACGAGTGGGTTTGGGTCTAGCCGATTGGGTTTGGGTCAAGTCGAGTGGGTTTGGGTCTGGCCGAGTGGGTTTGGGTCTAGCCTAGTGGGTTTGGGTCTAGCCAAGTGGGTTTCGGTCCAGCGGAGTGGGTTTGGGTCTAGCGCAGTGGGTTTGGGTCTAGCTGAGTGGGTTTGGGTCCAACCGAGTGGGTTTGTGTCTAGCGGAGTGGGTTTGGGACTAGCAGAGTGGGATTGGGTCTAGCCGAGTGGGTTTGGGTGTAGCCGAGTGGGTTTGGGTCAAGCGGAGTTGGTATGGGTCTATCGGAGTGGGTTTGGGTCTAGCGGAGTGGGTTTGGGTCTAGCCAAGTGGGTTTTGGTCTAGCCGAGTGGGTTTGGGTCTATCCGAGTGGGTTTGCGTCTAGCCGAGTGGGTTTGCGTCTAGCCGAGTGGGTTTGGGTCTAGCCGAGTGGGTTTGGGTCTAGCCGAGTGGGTTTGGGTCTAGCCGAAAGGGTTTGGGTTTAGCCGAGTGGGTTTGGGTCTAGCCGAGTGGGTTTGGGTCTAGCCGAGTGGGTGTGTCTAGCCAAGTGTGTTTGGGTCGAGCCGAGTGGGTTTGGGTCTAGCCGAGTGGGTTTGGGTCTAGCGGAGTGGGTTAGGGTCTAGTGGAGTGGGTTTGGGTCCAGCCGAGTGGGTTTGAGTCTAGCCGAATGGGTTTGGGTCTACCCGACTGCGTTTGGTTCTAGCCGAGTGGGTTTGGGTCTAGCCGAATGGGTTTGGGTCTAGCCGAGTGGGTTTGGGTGTAGCCGAGTGGGTTTGGGTCTAGCGGAGTGGGTTTGGGTGTAGCCGAGTGGGTTTGGGTCTAGCCGAGTGGGTTTGGGTCTAGCCGAGTGGGTTTGGGTCTAGCCGAGTGGGTTTGGGTCTAGCCGAGTGGGTTTGGGTCTAGCCGAGTGGGTTTGGGTCTAGCCGAGTGGGTTTGGGTCTAGCCGAGTGGGTTTGGGTCTAGCCGAGTGGGTTTGGGTCTAGCCGACTAGGTTTGGGTCTAGCCGAGTTGGTTTGGGTCTAGCCGAGTGGGTTTGGGTCTAGCCGAGTGGGTTTGGGTCTAGCCGAGTGGGTTTGGGTCTAGCCGAGTGGGTTTGGGCCTAGCCGAGTGGGTTTGGGTCTGCCGGTGTGGGTTTGGGTGTAGCTGAGTGGGTTTGGGACCAGCCGAGTGGGTTTGGGTCTAGCCGAGTGGGTTTGGGTCTAGCCGAATGGGTTTGGGTCTACCCGAGTGGGTTTGGGTCTAGCCGAGTGGGTTTGCTTCTAGCCGAATGGGTTTGGGTCTAGCCGAGTGGGTTTGGGTCTAGCCGAGTGGGTTTGGGTCCAGCCGAGTTGGTTTGGGTCTAGCCGAGTGGGTTTGGGACTAGCCGAGTGGGTTTGGGTCTAGCCGAGTGGGTTTGGGTCTAGCTGAATGGGTTTGGGTCTAGCCGAGTGGGTTTGGGTCTAGCCGAGTGTGTTTGGGTCTAGCCGAAAGGGTTTGGGTCTAGCCGAGTGGCTTTGGGTCTAGCCGAGTGGGTTTGGGTCAAGCCGAGTGGGTTTGGGTCAAGCCGAGTGGGTTTGGGTCTAGCCGAGTGGGTTTGGGTCTAGCCGACTGGGTTTGGGCCTAGCCGCGTGGGTTTGGGTCTTGCGGAGTGGGTTTGGGTCTATCGGAGTGGGTTTGGGTCTAGCCGAGTGGGTTTGGGCCTAGCCGATTGGGTTTGGGTCTAGCCGAGTGGGTTTGGGTCTAGCCGAGTGGGTTTGGGTCTAGCCGAGTGGGTTTGGGTCCAGCCGAGTGGGTTTGGGTCCAGCCGTGTGGGTTTGGGTCTAGCCGATTGGGTTTGGGTCTAGCCATGTGGGTTTGGGTCTAGCCGAGTGGGTTAGGGTCTAGCGGAGTGGGTTTGGGTGTAGCCGCGTGGGTTTGGGTGTAGCCGAGTGGGTTTGGGTCTAGCCGAGTGGGTTTGGGCGTAGCCGAGTGGGTTTGGGCCTAGCCGAGTGGGTTTGGGTCTGGCGGAGTGGGTTTGGGTGTAGCCGAGTGGGTTTGGGTCTAGCCGAGTGGGTTTGGGTCTAGCCGACTGGGTTTGGGATTAGCCGAGTGGGTTTGGGTCTAGCCGAGTGGGTTTGGGTCTAGCCGAGTGGGTTTACGTCTAGCCGCGTGGGTTTGGGTCTAGCGTAGTGGGTATCGGTGTAGCCGTGTGGGTTTGGGTCTAGCCGAGTGGGTTTGGGTCTAGCCGAGTGTGTTTGGGTCTAGCCTAGTGGGTTTGGGTCTAGCCAAGTGGGTTTGGGTCTAGCGGAGTGGGTTTGTGTCTAGCGGAGTGGGTTTGGGTCTAGCGGAGTGGGTTTGGGTCTAGCCGAGTGGGTTTGGTTCTAACCGAGTGGGTTTGTGTCTAGCGGAGTGGGTTTGGGTCTAGCGGAGTGGGATTGGTTCTAGCCGAGTGGGTTTGGGTCTAGCCAAGTGGGTTTGGGACTAGCCGAGTGGGTTTGGGTCTAGCCGAGTGGGTTTGGGTCTAGCCGAAAGGGTTTGGGTCTAGCCGAGTGGGTTTGGGTCTAGCCGAGTGGGTTTGGGTCTAGCCGAGTGGGTGTGTCTAGCCCAGTGGGTTTGGGTCGACCCGAGTGGGTTTGGGTCTAGCCGAGTGGGTTTGGGTCTAGCCGAGTGGGTTTGGGTCTAGCCGAGTGGGTATGGGCCTAGCCGAGTGGGTTTGGGTCTAGCGGAGTGGGTTAGGGTCTAGTGGAGTGGGTTTGGGTCCAGCCGAGTGGGTTTGGGTCTAGCCGAATGGGTTTGGGTCTACCCGAGTGCGTTTGGGTCTAGCCGAGTGGGTTTGGGTCTAGCCGAATGGGTTTGGGTCTAGCCGAGTGGGTTTGGGTGTAGCCGAGTGGGTTTGGGTCTAGCGGAGTGGGTTTGGGTGTAGCCGAGTGGGTTTGGGTCTAGCCGAGTGGGTTTGGGTCTAGCCGAGTGGGTTTGGGTCCAGCCGAGTGGGTTTGGGTCTAGCCGAGTGGGTTTGGGTCTAGCCGAGTGGGTTTGGGTCTAGCCGAGTGGGTTTGGGTCTAGCCGAGTGGGTTTGGGTCTAGCCGAGTGGGTTTGGGTCTAGCCGAGTGGGTTTGGGTCTAGCCAAGTTGGTTTGGGTCTAGCCGAGTGGGTTTGGGTCTAGCCGAGTGGGTTTGGGTCTAGCCGAGTGGGTTTGGGTCCAGCCGAGTGGGTTTGGGTCTGGCCGAGTTAGTTTGGGTGTTGCCAAGGGGGTTTGGGTCTAGCCGAGCAGGTTTGGGTCTTGCCGAGTGGGTTTGGGTCTAGCCGAGTTGGTTTGGGTCTAGCCGAGTGGGTTTGGGTCTAGCCGAGTGGGTTTGGGTCAAGCGGAGTTGGTATGGGTCTAGCGGAGTGGGTTTGGGTCTAGCGGAGTGGGTTTGGTTGTAGCCGAGTGGGTTTGGGTCTAGCCGAGTGGGTTTGGGTCTACCCGAGTGGGTTTGCGTCTAGCCGAGTGGGTTTGGGTCTAGCCGAGTGGGTGTGGGTCTAGCCGAGTGGGTTTGGGTCTAGCCAAGTGGGTTTGGGTCTAGCCGAATGGGTTTGGGTCTATACGAGTGGGTTTGCGTCTAGCCGAGTGGGTTTTGGTCTAGTCGAGTGGGTTTGGGTCTAGCGGAGTGGGTTTGGGTGTAGCCGAGTGGGTTTGGGTCTAGCCCAGTGGGTTTGGGTCTAGCCGACTGGGTTTGGGTCTGGACGAGTGGGTTTGGGTCTAGCCGAGTGGGTTTGGTTCTAGTCGAGTGGGTTTGGGTCTAGCCGAGTGGGTTTGGGTCTGGCCTAGTGGGTTTGGGTCTAGCCAAGTGGGTTTCGGTCCAGCGGAGTGGGTTTTGGGTCTAGCGCAGTGGGTTTGGGTCTAGCCGAGTGGGTTTGGGTCTAGCCGAGTGGGTTTGCGTCTAGCGGAGTGGGTTTGGGTGTAGCCGAGTGGGTTTGGGTCTAGCCGAGTGGGTTTGGGTCTAGCCGAGTGGGTTTGGGTCTAGCGGAGTGGGTTTGGTTGTAGCCGAGTGGGTTTGGGTCTAGCGGAGTGGGTTTGGGTCTAGCCGACTGGGTTTGGGTCTGGACGAGTGGGTTTGGGTCTAGCCGACTGGGTTTGGGTCTAGCCGAGTGGGTTTAGGTCTAGCCGAGTGGGTTTGGGTCTTGCCGAGTGGGTTTGGGTCTAGCGGAGTGGGTTTGGGTGTAGCCGATTGGGTTTGGGTCCAGCGGAGCGGGTTTGGGTGTAGCCGAGTGGGTTTGGGTCTAGCCGAGTGGGTTTGGGTCTAGCCGAGTGGGTTTGGCTCTAGCCGAGTGGGTTTGGGTTTAGCCGAGTGGGTTTGGGTCTAGCCGAGTGGGTTTACGTCTAGCCGAGTGGGTTTGGGTCTAGCGGAGTGGGTTTGTGTGTAGCCGAGTGGGTTTGGGTCTAGCCGAGTGGGTTTGGGTGTAGCCGAGTGGGTGTGGGTCAAGCCGAGTGGGTTTGGGTCTAGCCGAGTGGGTTTGGGTCTAGCCGAGTGGGTTTGGGTCTAGCCGAGTGGGTTTGGGTCAAGCCGAGTGGTTTTGGGCCTAGCCGAGTGGGTTTGGGTCTACCGGAGTGGGTTTGGGTGTAGCGGAGTGGGATTGGGTGAGCTGAGTGGGTTTGGGACCAGCCGAGTGGGTTTGGGTCTAGCCGAGTGGGTTTGGGTCTAGCCGAATGGGTTTGGGTCTACCCGAGTGGGTTTGGGTCTAGCCGAGTTGGTTTGCTTCTAGCCGAATGGGTTTGGGTCTAGCCGAGTGGGTTTGGGTGCAGACGAGTGGGTTTGGGTCTAGCGGAGTGGGTTTGGGTGTAACCGAGTGGGTTTGGGTCTAGCCGAGTGGGTTTGGGTCTAGCCGAGTGGGTTTGGGTCTAGCCGAGTGGGTTTGGGTCCAGCCGAGTGGGTTTGGGTCTAGCCGAGTTGGTTTGGGTCTAGCCGAGTGGGTTTGCGCCTAGCCGAGTGGGTTTGTGTCTAGCGGAGTGGGTTTGGGTCTAGCAGAGTGGGATTGGGTCTAGCCGAGTGGGTTTGGGTCTAGCTGAATGGGTTTGGGTCTAGCCGAGTGGGTTTGGGTCTAGCCGAGTGTGTTTGGGTCTAGCCGAAAGGGTTTGGGTCTAGCCGAGGGGGTTTGGGTCTAGCCGAGTGGGTTTGGGTCTAGCCGAGTGGGTGTGGGTCTAGCCGAGTGGGTTTGGGTGTAGCCGAGTGGGTTTGGGTCTAGCGGAGTGGGTTTGGGTCTAGCCGAGTGGGTTTGGGTCTAGCCGAGTGGGTTTGGGTCTAGCCGAGTGGGTTTGGGTCTAGCCGAGTGGGTTTGGGTCTAGCCGAGTGTGTTTGCGTCTGGCCGAGTGGGTTTGGGTCTAGCCGAGTGGGTTTGGGTCTAGCCGAGTGGGTTTGGGTCTAGCTGAGTGGGTTTGGGTCTAGCCGAGTGTGTTAGGGTCTAGCGGAGTGGGTTTGGGTGTAGCCGTGTGGGTTTGGGTGTAGCCGAGTGTGTTTAGGTATAGCCGACTGGGTTTGGGTGTAGCCGAGTGGGTTTGGGTCCAGCCGAGTGGGTTTGGGTCTAGCCGAGTGGCTTTGGGTCTAGCTGAGTGGGTTTGTGTCTAGCCGAGTTGGTTTCGGTCTAGCCGAGTGGGTTTGGGTCTAGCCGAGTGGGTTTGGGTCTACCGAGTGGGTTTGGGTCTAGCCGAGTGGGTTTGGGTCTAGCCGAGTTAGTTTGGGTGTAGCCGAGTGGGTTTGGGTGTAGCCGAGCAGGTTTGGGTCTAGCCGAGTGGGTTTGGGTCTAGCCGAGTGGGTTTGGGTCTAGCCGAGTGGGTTTGGGTCAAGCGGAGTTGGTATGGGTCTGGCGGAGTGGGTTTGTGTCTAGCGGAGTGGGTTTGGGTCTAGCCGAGTGGGTTTGCGTCTAGCGGAGTGGGTTTGGGTGTAGCCGAGTGGGTTTGGGTCTAGCCGAGTGGGTTTGGCACTAGCCGAGTGGGTTTGGGTCTAGCGGAGTGGGTTTGGTTGTAGCCGAGTGGGTTTGGGTCTAGCGGAGTGGGTTTGGGTCTAGCCGACTGGGTTTGGGTCTGGACGAGTGGGTTTGGGTCTAGCCGAGTGGGTTTGGGTCTAGTCGAGTGGGTTTGGGTCTAGCCGAGTGGGTTTGGGTCTAGCCTAGTGGGCTTGGGTCTAGCCAAGTGGGTTTCGGTCCAGCGGAGTGGGTTTGGGTCTAGCGCAGTGGGTTTGGGTCTAGCTGAGTGGGTTTGGGTCTAACCGAGTGGGTTTGTGTCTAGCGGAGTGGGTTTGGGACTAGCGGAGTGGGATTGGGTCTAGCCGAGTGGGTTTGGGTCTAGCCGAGTGGGTTTGCGACTAGCCGAGTGTGTTTGCGTCTAGCCGAGTGGGTTTGGGTCTAGCCGAGTGGGTTTGGGTCTAGCCGAGTGGGTTTGGGTCTAGCGGAGTGGGTTTGGGTGTAGCCGAGTGGGTTTGGGTCTAGCCCAGTGGTTTTGGGTCTAGCCGACTCGGTTTGGGTCTGGACGAGTGGGTTTGGGTCTAGCCGAGTGGGTTTGGGTCTGGTCGAGTGGGTTTGGGTCTAGCCGAGTGGGTTTGGGTCTAGCCTAGTGGGTTTGGGTCTAGCCAAGTGGGTTTCGGTCCAGCGGAGTGGGTTTGGGTCTAGCGCAGTAGGTTTGGGTCTAGCCGAGTGGGTTTGGGTCTAGCCGAGTGGGTTTGCGTCTAGCGGAGTGGGTTTGGGTGTAGCCGAGTGGGTTTGGGTCTAGCCGAGTGGGTTTGGGTCTAGCCGAGTGGGTTTGGGTCTAGCGGAGTGGGTTTGGTTGTAGCCGAGTGGGTTTGGGTCTAGCGGAGTGGGTTTGGGTCTAGCCGACTGGGTTTGGGTCTGGACGAGTGGGTTTGGGTCTAGCCGAGTGGGTTTGGCTCTAGCCGAGTGGGTTTGGGTCTAGCCGAGTGGGTTTGGGTCTAGCCGAGTGGGTTTACGTCTAGCCGAGTGGGTTTGGGTCTAGCGGAGTGGGTTTGTGTGTAGCCGAGTGGGTTTGGGTCTGGCCGAGTGGGTTTGGGTGTAGCCGAGTGGGTGTGGGTCAAGCCGAGTGGGTTTGGGTCTAGCCGAGTGGGTTTGGGTCTAGCCGAGTGGGTTTGGGTCTAGCCGAGTGGGTTTGGGTCAAGCCGAGTGGTTTTGGGCCTAGCCGAGTGGGTTTGGGTCTACCGGAGTGGGTTTGGGTGTAGCGGAGTGGGATTGGGTGAGCTGAGTGGGTTTGGGACCAGCCGAGTGGGTTTGGGTCTAGCCGAGTGGGTTTGGGTCTAGCCGAATGGGTTTGGGTCTACCCGAGTGGGTTTGGGTCTAGCCCAGTGGGTTTGCTTCTAGCCGAATGGGTTTGGGTCTAGCCGAGTGGGTTTGGGTGCAGACGAGTGGGTTTGGGTCTAGCCGAGTTGGTTTGGGTCTAGCCGAGTGGGTTTGCGCCTAGCCGAGTGGGTTTGTGTCTAGCGGAGTGGGTTTTGGTCTAGCGGAGTGGGATTGGGTCTAGCCGAGTGGGTTTGGGTCTAGCCGAGTGGGTTTGGGAGTAGCCGAGTGGGTTTGGCTCAAGCCGAGTGGGTTTGGGTCTAGCTGAATGGGTTTGGGTCTAGCCGAGTGGGTTTGGGTCTAGCCGAGTGTGTTTGGGTCTAGCCGAAAGGGTTTGGGTCTAGCCGAGGGGGTTTGGGTCTAGCCGAGTGGGTTTGGGTCTAGCCGAGTGGGTGTGGGTCTAGCCGAGTGGGTTTGGGTCTAGCCGAGTGGGTTTGGGTCTAGCCGAGTGGGTTTGGGTCTAGCCGAGTGGGTTTGGGCCTAGCCGAGTTGGTTTGGGTCTAGCGGAGTGGGTTAGGGTCTAGTGGAGTGGGTTTGGGTAAGCCGAGTGGGTTTGGGTCTAGCCGAATGGGTTTGGGTCTACCCGAGTGCGTTTGGGTCTCGCCGAGTGGGTTTGGGTCTAGCCGAATGGGTTTGGGTCTAGCCGAGTGGGTTTGGGTGTAGCCGAGTGGGTTTGGGTCTAGCGGAGTGGGTTTGGTTGTAGCCGAGTGGGTTTGGGTCTAACCGAGTGGGTTTGGGTCTAGCCGAGTGGGTTTGGGTCTAGCCGAGTGGGTTTGGGTCTAGCCGAGTGGGTTTGGGTCTAGCCGAGTGGGTTTGGGTCTAGCCGAGTGTGTTTGCGTCTGGCCGAGTGGGTTTGGGTCTAGCCGAGTGGGTTTGGGTCTAGCCGAGTGGGTTTGGGTCTAGCTGAGTGGGTTTGGGTCTAGCCGAGTGTGTTAGGGTCTAGCGGAGTGGGTTTGGGTGTAGCCGTGTGGGTTTGGGTGTAGCCGAGTGTGTTTAGGTGTAGCCGAGTGGGTTTGGGTCTAGCCGAGTGGTTTTGGGTCTAGCTGAGTGGGTTTGGGTCTAGCGGAGTGGGTTTGGGTGTAGCCGAGTGAGTTTGGGTCTAGCCGAGTGGGTTTGGGTATAGTCGACTGGGTTTGGGTGTAGCCGAGTGGGTTTGGGTCCAGCCGAGTGGGTTTGGGTCTAGCCGAGTGGCTTTGGGTCTAGCTGAGTGGGTTTGGGTCTAGCCGAGTTGGTTTCGGTCTAGCCGAGTGGGTTTGGGTCTAGCCGAGTGGGTTTGGGTCTACCGAGTGGGTTTGGGTCTAGCCGAGTGGGTTTGGGTGTAGCCGAGTTAGTTTGGGTGTAGCCGAGTGGGTTTGGGTGTAGCCGAGCAGGTTTGGGTCTAGCCGAGTGGGTTTGGGTCTAGCCGAGTGGGTTTGGGTCTAGCCGAGTGGGTTTGTGTCAAGCGGAGTTGGTATGGGTCTGGCGGAGTGGGTTTGGGTCTAGCGGAGGGGTTTGGGTCTAGCCAAGTGGGTTTTGGTCTAGCCGAGTGGGTTTGGGTCTATCCGAGTGGGTTTGCGTCTAGCCGAGTGGGTTTGCGTCTAGCCGAGTGGGTTTGGGTCTAGCCGAGTGGGTTTGGGTCTATCCATGTGGGTTTGGGTCTAGCCGAGTGGGTTAGGGTCTAGCGGAGTGGGTTTGGGTGTAGCCGCGTGGGTTTGGGTATAGCCGAGTGGGTTTGGGTCTAGCCGAGTGGGTTTGGGTCTAGCCGAGTGGGTTTGGGTCTAGCCGAGTGGGTTTGCATCTAGCGGAGTGGGTTTGGGTGTAGCCGAGTGGGTTTGGGTCTAGCCGAGTGGGTTTGGGTCTAGCCGAGTGGGTTTGGGTCTAGCGGAGTGGGTTTGGTTGTAGCCGAGTGGGTTTGGGTCTAGCGGAGTGGGTTTGGGTCTAGCCGACTGGGTTTGGGTCTGGACGAGTGGGTTTGGGTCTAGCCGAGTGGGTTTGGGTCTAGTCGAGTGTGTTTGGGTCTAGCCGAGTGGGTTTGGGTCTAGCCTAGTGGGCTTGGGTCTAGCCAAGTGGGTTTCGGTCCAGCTGAGTGGGTTTGGGTCTAGCGCAGTGGGTTTGGGTCTAGCTGAGTGGGTTTGGGTCTAACCGAGTGGGTTTGTGTCTAGCGGAGTGGGTTTGGGACTAGCGGAGTGGGATTGGGTCTAGCCGAGTGGGTTTGGGTCTAGCCGAGTGGGTTTGCGACTAGCCGAGTGTGTTTGCGTCTAGCCGAGTGGGTTTGGGTCTGTCCGAGTGGGTTTGGGTCTAGCCGAGTGGGTTTGGGTCTAGCCGATTGGGTTTGGGTATATCCATGTGGGTTTGGGTCTAGCCGAGTGGGTTTGGGTGTAGCCGAGTTAGTTTGGGTGTAGCCGAGTGGGTTTGGGTGTAGCCGAGCAGGTTTGGGTCTAGCCGAGTGGGTTTGGGTCTAGCCGAGTGGGTTTGGGTCTAGCCGAGTGGGTTTGTGTCAAGCGGAGTTGGTATGGGTCTGGCGGAGTGGGTTTGGGTCTAGCGGAGGGGTTTGGGTCTAGCCAAGTGGGTTTTGGTCTAGCCGAGTGGGTTTGGGTCTATCCGAGTGGGTTTGCGTCTAGCCGAGTGGGTTTGCGTCTAGCCGAGTGGGTTTGGGTCTAGCCGAGTGGGTTTGGGTCTATCCATGTGGGTTTGGGTCTAGCCGAGTGGGTTAGGGTCTAGCGGAGTGGGTTTGGGTGTAGCCGCGTGGGTTTGGGTATAGCCGAGTGGGTTTGGGTCTAGCCGAGTGGGTTTGGGTCTAGCCGAGTGGGTTTGGGTCTAGCCGAGTGGGTTTGCGTCTAGCGGAGTGGGTTTGGGTGTAGCCGAGTGGGTTTGGGTCTAGCCGAGTGGGTTTGGGTCTAGCCGAGTGGGTTTGGGTCTAGCGGAGTGGGTTTGGTTGTAGCCGAGTGGGTTTGGGTCTAGCGGAGTGGGTTTGGGTCTAGCCGACTGGGTTTGGGTCTGGACGAGTGGGTTTGGGTCTAGCCGAGTGGGTTTGGGTCTAGTCGAGTGTGTTTGGGTCTAGCCGAGTGGGTTTGGGTCTAGCCTAGTGGGCTTGGGTCTAGCCAAGTGGGTTTCGGTCCAGCTGAGTGGGTTTGGGTCTAGCGCAGTGGGTTTGGGTCTAGCTGAGTGGGTTTGGGTCTAACCGAGTGGGTTTGTGTCTAGCGGAGTGGGTTTGGGACTAGCGGAGTGGGATTGGGTCTAGCCGAGTGGGTTTGGGTCTAGCCGAGTGGGTTTGCGACTAGCCGAGTGTGTTTGCGTCTAGCCGAGTGGGTTTGGGTCTGTCCGAGTGGGTTTGGGTCTAGCCGAGTGGGTTTGGGTCTAGCCGATTGGGTTTGGGTATATCCATGTGGGTTTGGGTCTAGCCGAGTGGGTTAGGGTCTACCGGAGTGGGTTTGGGTGTAACCGCGTGGGTTTGGGTGTATCCGAGTGGGTTTGGGTCTAGCCGAGTGGGTTTGGGTCTAGCCGAGTGGGTTTGGGTCTAGCCGAGTGGGTTTGGGTCTAGCGGAGTGGGTTTGGGTGTAGCCGTGTGGGTTTGGGTCTAGCCGAGTGGGTTTGGGTCTAGCCGACTGGGTTTGGGTCTAGCTGAGTGGGTTTGGGTCTAGCCGAGTGGGTTTGGGTGTAGCCGAGTGGGTTTGGGTCTAGCCGAGTGGGTTTGGGTCTAGCGGAGTGGGTTTGGTTGTAGCCGAGTGGGTTTGGGTCTAGCGGTGTGGGTTTGGGTGTAGCCGAGTGGGTTTGGGTCTAGCCGAGTGGGTTTGGGTCTAGCCGACTGGGTTTGGGTCTAGCCGAGTGGGTTTGGGTCTAGCCGAGTGGGTTTGGGTCTAGCCGAGTGGGTTTACGTCTAGCCGAGTGGGTTTTGGTCTAGCGGAGTGGGTTTGGGTGTAGCCGAGTGGGTTTGGGTGTAGCCGAGTGGGTTTGGGTCTGGCCGAGTGGGTTTGGGTCTAGCCGAGTGGGTTTGGGTCTAGCCGAGTGGGTTTGGGTCTAGCCAAGTGGGTTTGGGTCGAGCGGAGTGGGTTTAGGTCTAGCGCAGTGGGTTTGGGTCTAGCGGAGCGCGTTTGGTTCTAGCCGAGTGGGTTTGGGTCTAGCCGAGTGGGTTGGTGTCTAGCGGAGTGGGTTTGGGTCTAGCGGAGTGGGATTGGGTCTAGCCGAGTGGGTTTGGGTCTAGCCGAGTGGGTTTGGGACTAGCCGAGTGGGTTTGGGTCTAGCCGAGTGGGTTTGGGTCTAGCTGAATGTGTTTGGGTCTAGCCGAGTGGGTTTGGGTCTAGCCGAGTGGGTTTGGGTCTAGCCGACTGGGTTTGGGTCTGGACGAGTGGGTTTGGGTCTAGCCGAGTGGGTTTGGGTCTAGTCGAGTGGGTTTGGGTGTAGCCGAGTGGGTTTGGGTCTAGCCTAGTGGGCTTGGGTCTAGCCAAGTGGGTTTCGGTCCAGCGGAGTGGGTTTGGGTCTAGCGCAGTGGGTTTGGGTCTAGCTGAGTGGGTTTGGGTCTAACCGAGTGGGTTTGTGTCTAGCGGAGTGGGTTTGGGACTAGCGGAGTGGGATTGGGTCTAGCCGAGTGGGTTTGGGTCTAGCCGAGTGGGTTTGCGACTAGCCGAGTGTGTTTGCGTCTAGCCGAGTGGGTTTGGGTCTGGCCGAGTGGGTTTGGGTCTAGCCGAGTGGGTTTGGGTCTAGCCGATTGGGTTTGGGTATATCCATGTGGGTTTGGGTCTAGCCGAGTGGGTTAGGGTCTACCGGAGTGGGTTTGGGTGTAACCGCGTGGGTTTGGGTGTATCCGAGTGGGTTTGGGTCTAGCCGAGTGGGTTTGGGTCTAGCCGAGTGGGTTTGGGTCTAGCCGAGTGGGTTTGGGTCTAGCGGAGTGGGTTTGGGTGTAGCCATGTGGGTTTGGGTCTAGCCGAGTGGGTTTGGGTCTAGCCGACTGGGTTTGGGTCTAGCTGAGTGGGTTTGGGTCTAGCCGAGTGGGTTTGGGTGTAGCCGAGTGGGTTTGGGTGTAGCCGAGTGGGTTTGGGTCTAGCCGAGTGGGTTTGGGTCTAGCGGAGTGGGTTTGGTTGTAGCCGAGTGGGTTTGGGTGTAGCGGTGTGGGTTTGGGTGTAGCCGAGTGGGTTTGGGTCTAGCCGAGTGGGTTTGGGTCTAGCCGACTGGGTTTGGGTCTAGCCGAGTGGGTTTGGGTCTAGCCGAGTGGGTTTGGGTCTAGCGGAGTGGGTTTGGGTCTAGCCGACTGGGTTTGGGTCTGGACGAGTGGGTTTGGGTCTAGCCGAGTGGGTTTGGGTCTAGTCGAGTGTGTTTGGGTCTAGCCGAGTGGGTTTGGGTCTAGCCTAGTGGGCTTGGGTCTAGCCAAGTGGGTTTCGGTCCAGCTGAGTGGGTTTGGGTCTAGCGCAGTGGGTTTGGGTCTAGCTGAGTGGGTTTGGGTCTAACCGAGTGGGTTTGTGTCTAGCGGAGTGGGTTTGGGACTAGCGGAGTGGGATTGGGTCTAGCCGAGTGGGTTTGGGTCTAGCCGAGTGGGTTTGCGACTAGCCGAGTGTGTTTGCGTCTAGCCGAGTGGGTTTGGGTCTGTCCGAGTGGGTTTGGGTCTAGCCGAGTGGGTTTGGGTCTAGCCGATTGGGTTTGGGTATATCCATGTGGGTTTGGGTCTAGCCGAGTGGGTTAGGGTCTACCGGAGTGGGTTTGGGTGTAACCGCGTGGGTTTGGGTGTATCCGAGTGGGTTTGGGTCTAGCCGAGTGGGTTTGGGTCTAGCCGAGTGGGTTTGGGTCTAGCCGAGTGGGTTTGGGTCTAGCGGAGTGGGTTTGGGTGTAGCCGTGTGGGTTTGGGTCTAGCCGAGTGGGTTTGGGTCTAGCCGACTGGGTTTGGGTCTAGCTGAGTGGGTTTGGGTCTAGCCGAGTGGGTTTGGGTGTAGCCGAGTGGGTTTGGGTCTAGCCGAGTGGGTTTGGGTCTAGCGGAGTGGGTTTGGTTGTAGCCGAGTGGGTTTGGGTCTAGCGGTGTGGGTTTGGGTGTAGCCGAGTGGGTTTGGGTCTAGCCGAGTGGGTTTGGGTCTAGCCGACTGGGTTTGGGTCTAGCCGAGTGGGTTTGGGTCTAGCCGAGTGGGTTTGGGTCTAGCCGAGTGGGTTTACGTCTAGCCGAGTGGGTTTTGGTCTAGCGGAGTGGGTTTGGGTGTAGCCGAGTGGGTTTGGGTGTAGCCGAGTGGGTTTGGGTCTGGCCGAGTGGGTTTGGGTCTAGCCGAGTGGGTTTGGGTCTAGCCGAGTGGGTTTGGGTCTAGCCAAGTGGGTTTGGGTCGAGCGGAGTGGGTTTAGGTCTAGCGCAGTGGGTTTGGGTCTAGCGGAGCGCGTTTGGTTCTAGCCGAGTGGGTTTGGGTCTAGCCGAGTGGGTTGGTGTCTAGCGGAGTGGGTTTGGGTCTAGCGGAGTGGGATTGGGTCTAGCCGAGTGGGTTTGGGTCTAGCCGAGTGGGTTTGGGACTAGCCGAGTGGGTTTGGGTCTAGCCGAGTGGGTTTGGGTCTAGCTGAATGTGTTTGGGTCTAGCCGAGTGGGTTTGGGTCTAGCCGAGTGGGTTTGGGCCTAGCCGAAAGGGTTTGGGTCTAGCCGAGTGGGTTTGGGTCTAGCCGAGTGGGTTTGGGTCCAGCCGAGTGGGTGTGGGTTAAGCCGAGTGGGTTTGGGCCTAGCCGAGTGGGTTTGGGACTGCCGGAGTGGGTTTGGGTGTAGCGGAATGGGTTTGGGTGTAGCTGAGTGGGTTTGGGTGTAGCTGAGTGGGTTTGGGTGTAGCTGAGTGGGTTTCGGACCAGCCGAGTGGGTTTGGGTCCAGCCGAGTTTGTTTGGGCCTAGCCGAATGGGTTTGGGTCTACCCGAGTGGGTTTGGGTCTGGCCGAGTGGGTTTGCTTCTAGCCGAATGGGTTTGGGTCTAGCCGAGTGGGTTTGGGTGCAGCCGAGTGGGTTTGGGTCTAGCGGAGTGGGTTTGGGTGTAGCCGAGTGGGTTTGGGTCTAGCCGAGTGGGTTTGGGTCTAGCCGAGTTGGTTTGGGTCTAGCCGAGTGGGTTTGCGTCTGGCCGATTGGGTTTGGGTCTATCCATGTGGGTTTGGGTCTAGCCGAGTGGGTTAGGGTCTAGCGGATTGGGTTTGGGTGTAGCTGCGTGGGTTTGGGTGTAGCCGAGTGGGTTTGGGTCTAGCCGAGTGGGTTTGGGTCAAGCGGAGTTGGTATGGGTCTAGCGGAGTGGGTTTGGGTCTAGCGGAGTGGGTTTGGGTCTAGCCAAGTGGGTTTTGGTCTAGCCGAGTGGGTTTGGGTCTATCCGAGTGGGTTTGCGTCTAGCCGAGTGGGTTTGCGTCTAGCCGAGTGGGTTTGGGTCTAGCCGAGTGGGTTTGGGTCTATCCATGTGGGTTTGGGTCTAGCCGAGTGGGTTAGGGTCTAGCGGAGTGGGTTTGGGTGTAGCCGCGTGGGTTTGGGTGTAGCCGAGTGTGTTTGGGTCTAGCCGAGTGGGTTTGGGTCTAGCCGAGTGGGTTTGGGTCTAGCCGAGTGGGTTTGCGTCTAGCGGAGTGGGTTTGGGTGTAGCCGAGTGGGTTTGGGTCTGGCCGAGTGGGTTTGGGTCGAGCCGAGTGGGTTTGGGTCTAGCGGAGTGGGTTTGGTTGTAGCCGAGTGGGTTTGGGTCTAGCGGAGTGGGTTTGGGTGTAGCCGAGTGGGTTTGGGTCTAGCGGAGTGGGTTTGGGTCTAGCCGACTGGGTTTGGGTCTGGACGAGTGGGTTTGGGTCTAGCCGATTGGGTTTGGGTCAAGTCGAGTGGGTTTGGGTCTAGCCGAATGGGTTTGGGTCTAGCCTAGTGGGTTTGGGTCTAGCCAAGTGGGTTTCGGTCCAGCGGAGTGGGTTTGGGTCTAGCGCAGTGGGTTTGGGTCTAGCTGAGTGGGTTTGGGTCCAACCGAGTGGGTTTGTGTCTAGCGGAGTGGGTTTGGGACTAGCGGAGTGGGATTGGGTCTAGCCGAGTGGGTTTGGGTGTAGCCGAGTGGGTTTGGGTCAAGCGGAGTTGGTATGGGTCTATCGGAGTGGGTTTGGGTCTAGCGGAGTGGGTTTGGGTCTAGCCAAGTGGGTTTTGGTCCAGCCGAGTGGGTTTGGGTCTATCCGAGTGGGTTTGCGTCTAGCCGAGTGGGTTTGCGTCTAGCCGAGTGGGTTTGGGTCTAGCCGAGTGGGTTTGGGTCTATCCATGTGGGTTTGGGTCTAGCCGAGTGGGTTAGGGTCTAGCGGAGTGGGTTTGGGTGTAGCCGCGTGGGTTTGGGTGTAGCCGAGTGGGTTTGGGTCTAGCCGAGTGGGTTTGGGTCTAGCCGAGTGGGTTTGGGTCTAGCCGAGTGGGTTTGCGTCTAGCGGAGTGGGTTTGGGTGTAGCCGAGTGGGTTTGGGTCTAGCCGAGTGGATTTGGGTCTAGCCGAGTGGGTTTGGGTCTACCGAGTGGGTTTGGGTCTAGCCGAGTGGGTTTGGGTGTAGCCGAGTTAGTTTGGGTGTAGCCGAGTGGGTTTGGGTGTAGCCGAGCAGGTTTGGGTCTAGCCGAGTGGGTTTGGGTCTAGCCGAGTGGGTTTGGGTCTAGCCGAGTGGGTTTGGGTCAAGCGGAGTTGGTATGGGTCTGGCGGAGTGGGTTTGGGTCTAGCGGAGGGGTTTGGGTCTAGCCAAGTGGGTTTTGGTCTAGCCGAGTGGGTTTGGGTCTATCCGAGTGGGTTTGCGTCTAGCCGAGTGGGTTTGCGTCTAGCCGAGTGGGTTTGGGTCTAGCCGAGTGGGTTTGGGTCTATCCATGTGGGTTTGGGTCTAGCCGAGTGGGTTAGGGTCTAGCGGAGTGGGTTTGGGTGTAGCCGCGTGGGTTTGTGTATAGCCGAGTGGGTTTGGGTCTAGCCGAGTGGGTTTGGGTCTAGCCGAGTGGGTTTGGGTCTAGCCGAGTGGGTTTGCGTCTAGCGGAGTGGGTTTGGGTGTAGCCGAGTGGGTTTGGGTCTAGCCGAGTGGGTTTGGGTCTAGCCGAGTGGGTTTGGGTCTAGCGGAGTGGGTTTGGTTGTAGCCGAGTGGGTTTGGGTCTAGCGGAGTGGGTTTGGGTCTAGCCGACTGGGTTTGGGTCTGGACGAGTGGGTTTGGGTCTAGCCGAGTGGGTTTGGGTCTAGTCGAGTGGGTTTGGGTGTAGCCGAGTGGGTTTGGGTCTAGCCTAGTGGGCTTGGGTCTAGCCAAGTGGGTTTCGGTCCAGCGGAGTGGGTTTGGGTCTAGCGCAGTGGGTTTGGGTCTAGCTGAGTGGGTTTGGGTCTAACCGAGTGGGTTTGTGTCTAGCGGAGTGGGTTTGGGACTAGCGGAGTGGGATTGGGTCTAGCCGAGTGGGTTTGGGTCTAGCCGAGTGGGTTTGCGACTAGCCGAGTGTGTTTGCGTCTAGCCGAGTGGGTTTGGGTCTGGCCGAGTGGGTTTGGGTGTAGCCGAGTGGGTTTGGGTCTAGCCGATTGGGTTTGGGTATATCCATGTGGGTTTGGGTCTAGCCGAGTGGGTTAGGGTCTACCGGAGTGGGTTTGGGTGTAACCGCGTGGGTTTGGGTGTATCCGAGTGGGTTTGGGTCTAGCCGAGTGGGTTTGGGTCTAGCCGAGTGGGTTTGGGTCTAGCCGAGTGGGTTTGGGTCTAGCGGAGTGGGTTTGGGTGTAGCCATGTGGGTTTGGGTCTAGCCGAGTGGGTTTGGGTCTAGCCGACTGGGTTTGGGTCTAGCTGAGTGGGTTTGGGTCTAGCCGAGTGGGTTTGGGTGTAGCCGAGTGGGTTTGGGTGTAGCCGAGTGGGTTTGGGTCTAGCCGAGTGGGTTTGGGTCTAGCGGAGTGGGTTTGGTTGTAGCCGAGTGGGTTTGGGTGTAGCGGTGTGGGTTTGGGTGTAGCCGAGTGGGTTTGGGTCTAGCCGAGTGGGTTTGGGTCTAGCCGACTGGGTTTGGGTCTAGCCGAGTGGGTTTGGGTCTAGCCGAGTGGGTTTGGGTCTAGCCGAGTGGGTTTAAGTCTAGCCGAGTGGGTTTTGGTCTAGCGGAGTGGGTTTGGGTGTAGCCGAGTGGGTTTGGGTGTAGCCGAGTGGGTTTGGGTCTGGCCGAGTGGGTTTGGGTCTAGCCGAGTGGGTTTGGTTCTAGCCGAGTGGGTTTGGGTCTAGCCAAGTGGGTTTGGGTCGAGCGGAGTGGGTTTAGGTCTAGCGCAGTGGGTTTGGGTCTAGCGGAGCGCGTTTGGTTCTAGCCGAGTGGGTTTGGGTCTAGCCGAGTGGGTTTGGGTCTAGCCGAGTGGGTTTGGGTCTAGCTGAATGTGTTTGGGTCTAGCCGAGTGGGTTTGGGTCTAGCCGAGTGGGTTTGGGTCTAGCCGAGTGGGTTTGGGTCTAGCCGAGTGGGTTTGGGTCCAGCCGAGTGGGTGTGGGTTAAGCCGAGTGGGTTTGGGCCTAGCCGAGTGGGTTTGGGACTGCCGGAGTGGGTTTGGGTGTAGCGGAATGGGTTTGGGTGTAGCTGAGTGGGTTTGGGTGTAGCTGAGTGGGTTTGGGTGTAGCTGAGTGGGTTTGGGACCAGCCGAGTGGGTTTGGGTCCAGCCGAGTTTGTTTGGGCCTAGCCGAATGGGTTTGGGTCTACCCGAGTGGGTTTGGGTCTGGCCGAGTGGGTTTGCTTCTAGCCGAATGGGTTTGGGTCTAGCCGAGTGGGTTTGGGTGCAGCCGAGTGGGTTTGGGTCTAGCGGAGTGGGTTTGGGTGTAGCCGAGTGGGTTTGGGTCTAGCCGAGTGGGTTTGGGTCTAGCCGAGTTGGTTTGGGTCTAGCCGAGTGGGTTTGCGTCTGGCCGATTGGGTTTGGGTTTATCCATGTGGGTTTGGGTCTAGCCGAGTGGGTTAGGGTCTAGCGGAGTGGGTTTGGGTGTAGCCGCGTGGGTTTGGGTGTAGCCGAGTGGGTTTGGGTCTAGCCGAGTGGGTTTGGGTCAAGCGGAGTTGGTATGGGTCTAGCGGTGTGGGTTTGGGTCTAGCGGAGTGGGTTTGGGTCTAGCCAAGTGGGTTTTGGTCTAGCCGAGTGGGTTTGGGTCTATCCGAGTGGGTTTGCGTCTAGCCGAGTGGGTTTGCGTCTAGCCGAGTGGGTTTGGGTCTAGCCGAGTGGGTTTGGGTCTATCCATGTGGGTTTGGGTCTAGCCGAGTGGGTTAGGGTCTAGCGGAGTGGGTTTGGGTGTAGCCGCGTGGGTTTGGGTGTAGCCGAGTGGGTTTGGGTCTAGCCGAGTGGGTTTGGGTCTAGCCGAGTGGGTTTGGGTCTAGCCGAGTGGGTTTGCGTCTAGCGGAGTGGGTTTGGGTGTAGCCGAGTGGGTTTGGGTCTGGCCGAGTGGGTTTGGGTCGAGCCGAGTGGGTTTGGGTCTAGCGGAGTGGGTTTGGTTGTAGCCGAGTGGGTTTGGGTCTAGCGGAGTGGGTTTGGGTGTAGCCGAGTGGGTTTGGGTCTAGCGGAGTGGGTTTGGGTCTAGCCGACTGGGTTTGGGTCTGGACGAGTGGGTTTCGGTCTAGCCGATTGGGTTTGGGTCAAGTCGAGTGGGTTTGGGTCTGGCCGAGTGGGTTTGGGTCTAGCCTAGTGGGTTTCGGTCTAGCCAAGTGGGTTTCGGTCCAGCGGAGTGGGTTTGGGTCTAGCGCAGTGGGTTTGGGTCTAGCTGAGTGGGTTTGGGTCCAACCGAGTGGGTTTGTGTCTAGCGGAGTGGGTTTGGGACTAGCAGAGTGGGATTGGGTCTAGCCGAGTGGGTTTGGGTGTAGCCGAGTGGGTTTGGGTCAAGCGGAGTTGGTATGGGTCTATCGGAGTGGGTTTGGGTCTAGCGGAGTGGGTTTGGGTCTAGCCAAGTGGGTTTTGGTCTAGCCGAGTGGGTTTGGGTCTATCCGAGTGGGTTTGCGTCTAGCCGAGTGGGTTTGCGTCTAGCCGAGTGGGTTTGGGTCTAGCCGAGTGGGTTTGGGTCTATCCATGTGGGTTTGGGTCTAGCCGAGTGGGTTAGGGTCTAGCGGAGTGGGTTTGGGTGTAGCCGCGTGGGTTTGGGTGTAGCCGAGTGGGTTTGGGTCTAGCCGAGTGGGTTTGGGTCTAGCCGAGTGGGTTTGGGTCTAGCCGAGTGGGTTTGCGTCTAGCGGAGTGGGTTTGGGTGTAGCCGAGTGGGTTTGAGTCTAGCCGAGTGGATTTGGGTCTAGCCGAGTGGGTTTGGGTCTAGCGGAGTGGGTTTGGTTGTAGCCGAGTGGGTTTGGGTCTAGCGGAGTGGGTTTGGGTGTAGCCGAGTGGGTTTGGGTCTAGCGGAGTGGGTTTGGGTCTGGCCGACTGGGTTTGGGTGTAGCCGAGTGGGTTTGGGTATAGCTGACTGGGTTTGGGTGTAGCCGAGTGGGTTTGGGTCCAGCCGAGTGGGTTTGGGTCTGGCCGAGTGGCTTTGGGTCTAGCTGAGTGGGTTTGGGTCTAGTCGAGTTGGTTTCGGTCTAGCCGAGTGGGTTTGGGTCTAGCCGAGTGGGTTTGGGTCTACCGAGTGGGTTTGGGTCTAGCCGAGTGGGTTTGGGTCTAGCCGAGTTAGTTTGGGTGTAGCCGAGTGGGTTTGGGTGTAGCCGAGCAGGTTTGGGTCTAGCCGAGTGGGTTTGGGTCTAGCCGAGTGGGTTTGGGTCTAGCCGAGTGGGTTTGGGTCAAGCGGAGTTGGTATGGGTCTGGCGGAGTGGGTTTGGGTCTAGCGGAGTGGGTTTGGGTCCAGCCAAGTGGGTTTTGGTCTAGCCGAGTGGGTTTGGGTCTATCCGAGTGGGTTTGCGTCTAGCCGAGTGGGTTTGCGTCTAGCTGAGTGGGTTTGGGTCTAGCCGAGTGGGTTTGGGTCTATCCATGTGGGTTTGGGTCTAGCCGAGTGGGTTAGGGTCTAGCGGAGTGGGTTTGGGTGTAGCCGCGTGGGTTTGGGTGTAGCCGAGTGGGTTTGGGTCTAGCCGAGTGGGTTTGGGTCTAGCCGAGTGGGTTTGGGTCTAGCCGAGTGGGTTTGCATCTAGCGGAGTGGGTTTGGGTGTAGCCGAGTGGGTTTGGGTCTAGCCGAGTGGGTTTGGGTCTAGCCGAGTGGGTTTGGGTCTAGCGGAGTGGATTTGGTTGTAGCCGAGTGGGTTTGGGTCTAGCGGAGTGGGTTTGGGTCTAGCCGACTGGGTTTGGGTCTGGACGAGTGGGTTTGGGTCTAGCCGACTGGGTTTGGGTCTAGTCGAGTGGGTTTGGGTCTAGCCGAGTGGGTTTGGGTCTAGCCTAGTGGGTTTGGGTCTAGCCAAGTGGGTTTCGGTCCAGCGGAGTGGGTTTGGTTCTAGCGCAGTGGGTTTGGGTCTAGCTGAGTGGGTTTGGGTCTAACCGAGTGGGTTTGTGTCTAGCGGAGTGGGTTTGGGACTAGCGGAGTGGGATTGGGTCCAGCCGAGTGGGTTTGGGTCTAGCCGAGTGGGTTTGCGACTAGCCGAGTGTGTTTGCGTCTAGCCGAGTGGGTTTGGGTCTAGCCGAGTGGGTTTGGGTCTAGCCGAGTGGGTTTGGGTCTAGCCGATTGGGTTTGGGTATATCCATGTGGGTTTGGGTCTAGCCGAGTGGGTTAGGGTCTACCGGAGTGGGTTTGGGTGTAACCGCGTGGGTTTGGGTGTATCCGAGTGGGTTTGGGTCTAGCCGAGTGGGTTTGGGTCTAGCCGAGTGGGTTTGGGTCTAGCCGAGTGGGTTTGGGTCTAGCGGAGTGGGTTGGGTGTAGCCGTGTGGGTTTGGGTCTAGCCGAGTGGGTTTGGGTGTAGCCGACTGGGTTTGGGTCCAGCTGAGTGGGTTTGGGTCTAGCCGAGTGGGTTTGGGTGTAGCCGAGTGGGTTTGGGTCTAGCCGAGTGGGTTTGGGTCTAGCGGAGTGGGTTTGGTTGTAGCCGAGTGGGTTTGGGTCTAGCGGTGTGGGTTTGGGTGTAGCCGAGTGGGTTTGGGTCTAGCCGAGTGGGTTTGGGTCTAGCCGACTGGGTTTGGGTCTAGCCGAGTGGGTTTGGGTCTAGCCGAGTGGGTTTGGGTCTAGCCGAGTGGGTTTACGTCTAGCCGAGTGGGTTTTGGTCTAGCGGAGTGGGTTTGGGTGTAGCCGAGTGGGTTTGGGGGTAGCCGAGTGGGTTTGGGTCTGGCCGAGTGGGTTTGGGTCTAGCCGAGTGGGTTTGGGTCTAGCCGAGTGGGTTTGGGTCTAGCCAAGTGGGTTTGGGTCGAGCGGAGTGGGTTTAGGTCTAGCGCAGTGGGTTTGGGTCTAGCGGAGCGCGTTTGGTTCTAGCCGAGTGGGTTTGGGTCTAGCCGAGTGGGTTGGTGCCTAGCGGAGTGGGTTTGGGTCTAGCGGAGTGGGATTGGGTCTAGCCGAGTGGGTTTGGGTCTAGCCGAGTGGGTTTGGGTCTAGCCGAGTGGGTTTGGGTCTAGCTGAATGTGTTTGGGTCTAGCCGAGTGGGTTTGGGTCTAGCCGAGTGGGTTTGGGTCTAGCCGAAAGGGTTTGGGTCTAGCCGAGTGGGTTTGGGTCTAGCCGAGTGGGTTTGGGTCCAGCCGAGTGGGTGTGGGTTAAGCCGAGTGGGTTTGGGCCTAGCCGAGTGGGTTTGGGACTGCCGGAGTGGGTTTGGGTGTAGCGGAATGGGTTTGGGTGTAGCTGAGTGGGTTTGGGTGTAGCTGAGTGGGTTTGGGTGTAGCTGAGTGGGTTTGGGACCAGCCGAGTGGGTTTGGGTCCAGCCGAGTTTGTTTGGGCCTAGCCGAATGGGTTTGGGTCTACCCGAGTAGGTTTGGGTCTGGCCGAGTGGGTTTGCTTCTAGCCGAATGGGTTTGGGTCTAGCCGAGTGGGTTTGGGTGCAGCCGAGTGGGTTTGGGTCTAGCGGAGTGGGTTTGGGTGTAGCCGAGTGGGTTTGGGTCTAGCCGAGTGGGTTTGGGTCTAGCCGAGCTGGTTTGGGTCTAGCCGAGTGGGTTTGGGTCTAGCGGAGTGGGTTTGGGTGTAGCCGAGTGGGTTTGCGTCTGGCCGATTGGGTTTCTGTCTATCCATGTGGGTTTGGGTCTAGCCGAGTGGGTTAGGGTCTAGCGGAGTGGGTTTGGGTGTAGCCGCGTGGGTTTGGGTGTAGCCGAGTGGGTTTGGGTCTAGCCGAGTGGGTTTGGGTCAAGCGGAGTTGGTATGGGTCTAGCGGAGTGGGTTTGGGTCTAGCGGAGTGGGTTTGGGTCTAGCCAAGTGGGTTTTGGTCTAGCCGAGTGGGTTTGGGTCTATCCAAGTGGGTTTGCGTCTAGCCGAGTGGGTTTGCGTCTAGCCGAGTGGGTTTGGGTCTAGCCGAGTGGGTTTGGGTCTATCCATGTGGGTTTGGGTCTAGCCGAGTGGGTTAGGGTCTAGCGGAGTGGGTTTGGGTGTAGCCGCGTGGGTTTGGGTGTAGCCGAGTGGGTTTGGGTCTAGCCGAGTGGGTTTGGGTCTAGCCGAGTGGGTTTGGGTCTAGCCGAGTGGGTTTGCGTCTAGCGGAGTGGGTTTGGGTGTAGCCGAGTGGGTTTGGGTCTGGCCGAGTGGGTTTGGGTCGAGCCGAGTGGGTTTGGGTCTAGCGGAGTGGGTTTGGTTGTAGCCGAGTGGGTTTGGGTCTAGCGGAGTGGGTTTGGGTGTAGCCGATTGGGTTTGGGTCTAGCGGAGTGGGTTTGGGTCTAGCCGACTGGGTTTGGGTCTGGACGAGTGGGTTTGGGTCTAGCCGAGTGGGTTTGGGTCAAGTCGAGTGGGTTTGGGTCTAGCCGAGTGGGTTTGGGTCTAGCCTAGTGGGTTTGGGTCTAGCCAAGTGGGTTTCGGTCCAGCGGAGTGGGTTTGGGTCTAGCGCAGTGGGTTTGGGTCTAGCTGAGTGGGTTTGGGTCTAACCGAGTGGGTTTGTGTCTAGCGGAGTGGGTTTGGGACTAGCGGAGTGGGATTGGGTCTAGCCGAGTGGGTTTGGGTCTAGCCGAGTGGGTTTGGGTCAAGCGGAGTTGGTATGGGTCTATCGGAGTGGGTTTGGGTCTAGCGGAGTGGGTTTGGGTCTAGCCAAGTGGGTTTTGGTCTAGCCGAGTGGGTTTGGGTCTATCCGAGTGGGTTTGCGTCTAGCCGAGTGGGTTTGCGTCTAGCCGAGTGGGTTTGGGTCTAGCCGAGTGGGTTTGGGTCTATCCATGTGGGTTTGGGTCTAGCCGAGTGGGTTAGGGTCTAGCGGAGTGGGTTTGGGTGTAGCCGCGTGGGTTTGGGTCTAGCGGAGTGGGTTTGGGTGTAGCCGTGTGGGTTTGGGTCTAGCCGAGTGGGTTTGGGTCTAGCCGACTGGGTTTGAGTCTAGCTGAGTGGGTTTGGGTCTAGCCGAGTGGGTTTGGGTGTAGCCGAGTGGGTTTGGGTCTAGCCGAGTGGGTTTGGGTCTAGCCGAGTGGGTTTGGTTGTAGCCGAGTGGGTTTGGGTCTAGCGGTGTGGGTTTGGGTGTAGCCGAGTGGGTTTGGGTCTAGCCGAGTGAGTTTGGGTCTAGCCGACTGGGTTTGGGTCTAGCCGAGTGGGTTTGGGTCTAGCCGAGTGGGTTTGGGTCTAGCCGAGTGGGTTTACGTCTAGCCGAGTGGGTTTTGGTCTAGCCGAGTGGGTTTGGGTGTAGCTGAGTGGGTTTGGGACCAGCCGAGTGGGTTTGGGTCTAGCCGAGTTTGTTTGGGCCTAGCCGAATGGGTTTGGGTCTACCCGAGTGGGTTTGGGTCTGGCCGAGTGGGTTTGCTTCTAGCCGAATGGGTTTGGGTCTAGCCGAGTGGGTTTGGGTGCAGCCGAGTGGGTTTGGGTCTAGCGGAGTGGGTTTGGGTGTAGCCGAGTGGGTTTGGGTCTAGCCGAGTGGGTTTGGGTCTAGCCGAGTTGGTTTGGGTCTAGCCGAGTGGGTTTGCGTCTGGCCGATTGGGTTTGGGTCTATCCATGTGGGTTTGGGTCTAGCCGAGTGGGTTAGGGTCTAGCGGAGTGGGTTTGGGTGTAGACGCGTGGGTTTGGGTGTAGCTGAGTGGGTTTGTGTCTAGCCAAGTGGGTTTGGGTCTAGCCGAGTGGGTTTGGGTCTAGCCGAGTGGGTTTGGGTCTAGCGGAGTGGGTTTGGGTGTAGCCGAGTGGGTTTGGGTCTAGCCGAGTGGGTTTGGGTCTAGCCGAGTGGGTTTGGGTGTAGCCGAGTGGGTTTGAGTCTAGCCGAGTGGGTTTGGGTCTAGCGGAGTGGGTTTGGTTGTAGCCGAGTGGGTTTGGGTCTAGCGGAGTGGGTTTGGGTGTAGCCGAGTGGGTTTGGGTCTAGCCGAGTGGGTTTGGGTCTAGCCGACTGGGATTGGGTCTAGCCGAGTGGGTTTGGGTGTAGCCGAGTGGGTTTGGGTCTGGACGAGTGGGTTTGGGTGTAGCCGAGTGGGTTTGGGTCTAGCCGAGTGGGTTTGGGTCTAGCCGAGTGGGTTTGGGACTAGCCGAGTGGGTTTGGGTCTAGCCGAGTGGGTTTGGGTCTAGCTGAATGGGTTTGGGTCTAGCCGAGTGGGTTTGGGTCTAGCCGAGTGGGTTTGGGTCTAGCCGAAAGGGTTTGGGTCTAGCCGAGTGGGTTTGGGTCTAGCCGAGTGGGTTTGGGTCTAGCCGAGTGGGTGTGTCTAGCCAAGTGGGTTTGGGTCGAGCCGAGTGGGTTTGGGTCTAGCCGAGTGGGTTTGGGTCTAGCCGAGTGGGTTTGAGTCTAGCCGAGTGGGTTTGGGTCTAGCGGAGTGGGTTTGGTTGTAGCCGAGTGGGTTTGGGTCTAGCGGAGTGGGTTTGGGTGTAGCCGAGTGGGTTTGGGTCTAGCCGAGTGGGTTTGGGTCTAGCCGACTGGGATTGGGTCTAGCCGAGTGGGTTTGGGTGTAGCCGAGTGGGTTTGGGTCTGGACGAGTGGGTTTGGGTGTAGCCGAGTGGGTTTGGGTCTAGCCGAGTGGGTTTTGGTCTAGCCGAGTAGGTTTGGGACTAGCCGAGTGGGTTTGGGTCTAGCCGAGTGGGTTTGGGTCTAGCTGAATGGGTTTGGGTCTAGCCGAGTGGGTTTGGGTCTAGCCGAGTGGGTTTGGGTCTAGCCGAAAGGGTTTGGGTCTAGTCGAGTGGGTTTGGGTCTAGCCGAGTGGGTTTGGGTCTAGCCGAGTGGGTGTGTCTAGCCAAGTGGGTTTGGGTCGAGCCGAGTGGGTTTGGGTCTAGCCGAGTGGGTTTGGGTCTAGCCGAGTGGGTTTGGGTCTAGCCGAGTGGGTTTGGGCCTAGCCGAGTGGGTTTGGGTCTAGCGGAGTGGGTTAGGGTCTAGTGGAGTGGGTTTGGGTCCAGCCGAGTGGGTTTGGGTCTAGCCGAATGGGTTTGGGTCTACCCGAGTGCGTTTGGGTCTAGACGAGTGGGTTTGGGTCTAGCCGAATGGGTTTGGGTCTAGCCGAGTGGGTTTGGGTGTAGCCGAGTGGGTTTGGGTCTAGCGGAGTGGGTTTGGGTGTAGCCGAGTGGGTTTGGGTCTAGCCGAGTGGGTTTGGGTCTAGCCGAGTGGGTTTTGGTCCAGCCGAGTGGGTTTGGGTCTAGCCGAGTGGGTTTGGGTCTAGCCGAGTGGGTTTGGGTCTAGCCGAGTGGGTTTGGGTCTAGCCGAGTGGGTTTGGGTCTAGCCGAGTGGGTTTGGGTCTAGCCGAGTGGGTTTGGGTCTAGCCGAGTTGGTTTGGGTCTAGCCGAGTGGGTTTGGGTCTAGCCGAGTGGGTTTGGGTCTAGCCGAGTGGGTTTGGGTCTAGCCGAGTGGGTTTGGGTCTGGCCGAGTTAGTTTGGGTGTTGCCAAGGGGGTTTGGGTCTAGCCGAGCAGGTTTGGGTCTAGCCGAGTGGGTTTGGGTCTAGCCGAGTTGGTTTGGGTCTAGCCGAGTGGGTTTGGGTCTAGCCGAGTGGGTTTGGGTCAAGCGGAGTTGGTATGGGTCTAGCGGAGTGGGTTTGGGTCTAGCGGAGTGGGTTTGGTTGTAGCCGAGTGGGTTTGGGTCTAGCCGAGTCGGTTTGGGTCTACCCGAGTGGGTTTGTGTCTAGCCGAGTGGGTTTGGGTCTAGCCGAGTGGGTGTGGGTCTAGCCGAGTGGGTTTGGGTCTAGCCAAGTGGGTTTGGGTCTAGCCGAATGGGTTTGGGTCTATACGAGTGGGTTTGCGTCTAGCCGAGTGGGTTTGGGTCTAGTCGAGTGGGTTTGGGTCTAGCGGAGTGGGTTTGGGTGTAGCCGAGTGGGTTTGGGTCTAGCCCAGTGGGTTTGGGTCAACCAGAGTGGGTTTGCGTCTAGCCGAGTGGGTTTGGGTCTAGCCGAGTGGGTGTGGGTCTAGCCGAGTGGGTTTGGGTCTAGCCAAGTCGGTTTGGGTCTAGCCGAGTGGGTTTGGGTCTATACGAGTGGGTTTGCGTCTAGCCGAGTGGGTTTGGGTCTAGCCGAGTGGGTTTGGGTCTATCCATGTGGGTTTGGGTCTAGCCGAGTGGGTTAGGGTCTAGCGGAGTGGGTTTGGGTGTAGCCGCGTGGGTTTGGGTGTAGCCGAGTGGGTTTGGGTCTAGCCGAGTGGGTTTGGGTCGAGCCGAGTGGGTTTGGGTCTAGCCGAGTGGGTTTGGGTCTAGCGGAGTGGGTTTGGGTGTATCCGAGTGGGTTTGGGTCTAGCCGAGTGGGTTTGGGTCTAGCCGACTGGGTTTGGGTCTAGCCGAGTGGGTTTGGGTCTAGCCGGGTGGGTTTGGGTCTTGCCGAGTGGGTTTGGGTCTAGCGGAGTGGGTTTGGGTGTAGCCGAGTGGGTTTGGGTCCAGCGGAGCGGGTTTGGGTGTAGCCGAGTGGGTTTGGGTCTAGCCGAGTGGGTTTGGGTCTAGCCGAGTGGGTTTGGCTCTAGCCGAGTGGGTTTGGGTCTAGCCGAGTGGGTTTGGGTCTAGCCGAGTGGGTTTACGTTTAGCCGAGTGAGTTTGGGTCTAGCGGAGTGGGTTTGGGTGTAGCCGAGTGGGTTTGGGTCTAGCCGAGTGGGGTTGGGTGTAGCCGAGTGGGTGTGGGTCAAGCCGAGTGGGTTTGGGTCTAGCCGAGTGGGTTTGGGTCTAGCCGAGTGGGTTTGGGTCTAGCCGAGTGGGTTTGGGTCTGGCCGAGTGGTTTTGGGCCTAGCCGAGTGGGTTTGGGTCTACCGGAGTGGGTTTGGGTGTAGCGGAGTGGGTTTGGGTGAGCTGAGTGGGTTTGGGACCAGCCGAGTGGGTTTGGGTCTAGCCGAGTGGGTTTGGGTCTAGCCGAATGGGTTTGGGTCTACCCGAGTGGGTTTGGGTCTAGCCGAGTGGGTTTGGGTCTAGCCGAGTGGGTTTGGGTCTAGCCGAGTGGGTTTACGTCTAGCCGAGTGGGTTTGGGTCTAGCGGAGTGGGTTTGGGTGTAGCCGACTGGGTTTGGGTCTAGCCGAGTGGGTTTGGGTGTAGCCGAGTGGGTGTGGGTCAAGCCGAGTGGTTTTGGGCCTAGCCGAGTGGGTTTGGGTCTACCGGAGTGGGTTTGGGTGTAGCGGAGTGGGTTTGGGTGAGCTGAGTGGGTTTGGGACCAGCCGAGTGGGTTTGGGTCTAGCCGAGTGGGTTTGGGTCTAGCCGAATGGGTTTGGGTCTACCCGAGTGGGTTTGGGTCTAGCCGAGTGGGTTTGCTTCTAGCCGAATGGGTTTGGGTCTAGCCGAGTGGGTTTGGGTGCAGACGAGTGGGTTTGGGTCTAGCGGAGTGGGTTTGGGTGTAACTGAGTGGGTTTGGGTCTAGCCGAGTGGGTTTGGGTCTAGCCGAGTGGGTTTTGGTCCAGCCGAGTGGGTTTGGGTCCAGCCGAGTGGGTTTGGGTCTAGCCGAGTTGGTTTGGGTCTAGCCGAGTGGGTTTGCGCCTAGCCGAGTGGGTTTGTGTCTAGCGGAGTGGGTTTGGGTCTAGCGGAGTGGGATTGGGTCTAGCCGAGTGGGTTTGGGTCTAGCCGAGTGGGTTTGGGACTAGCCGAGTGGGTTTGGCTCAAGCCGAGTGGGTTTGGGTCTTGCTGAATGGGTTTGGGTCTAGCCGAGTGGGTTTGGGTCTAGCCGAGTGGGTTTGGGTCTAGCGGAGTGGGTTTGGGTCTAGCCGAGTGGGTTTGGGCCTAGCCGAGTGGGTTTGGGTCTAGCCGAATGGGTTTGGGTCTAGCCGAGTGGGTTTGGGTGTAGCCGAGTGGGTTTGGGTCTAGCGGAGTGGGTTTGGGTGTAGCCGAGTGGGTTTGGGTCTAGCCGAGTGGGTTTGGGTCTAGCCGAGTGGGTTTGGGTCTAGCCGAGTGGGTTTGGGTCTAGCCGAGTGGGTTTGGGTCTAGCCGAGTGGGTTTGGGTCTAGCCGAGTGTGTTTGCGTCTGGCCGAGTGGGTTTTGGTCTAGCCGAGTGGGTTTGGGTCTAGCCCAGTGGGTTTGGGTCTAGCTGAGTGGGTTTGGGTCTAGCCGAGTGTGTTAGGGTCTAGCGGAGTGGGTTTGGGTGTAGCCGTGTGGGTTTGGGTGCAGCCGAGTGTGTTTGGGTCTAGCCGATTGGGTTTGGGTCTGGCCGAGTGGTTTTGGGTCTAGCTGAGTGGGTTTGGGTCTAGCGGAGTGGGTTTGGGTGTAGCCGAGTGAGTTTGGGTCTAGCCGAGTGGGTTTGGGTATAGCCGACTGGGTTTGGGTGTAGCCGAGTGGGTTTGTGTCCAGCCGAGTGGGTTTGGGTCTAGCCGAGTGGCTTTGGGTCTAGCTGAGTGGGTTTGGGTCTAGCCGAGTTGGTTTCGGTCTAGCCGAGTGGGTTTGGGTCTAGCCGAGTGGGTTTGGGTCTACCGAGTGGGTTTGGGTCTAGCCGAGTGGGTTTGGGTCTAGCCGAGTTTGTTTGGGTGTAGCCGAGTGGGTTTGGGTGTAGCCGAGCAGGTTTGGGTCTAGCCGAGTGGGTTTGGGTCTAGCCGAGTGGGTTTGGGTCTAGCCGAGTGGGTTTGGGTCAAGCGGAGTGGGTTTGGGTGTAGCCGCGTGGGTTTGGGTGTAGCCGAGTGGGTTTGGGTCTAGCCGAGTGGGTTTGGGTCTAGCCGAGTGGGTTTGGGTCTAGCCGAGTGGGTTTGCGTCTAGCGGAGTGGGTTTGGGTGTAGCCGAGTGGGTTTGGGTCTAGCCGAGTGGGTTTGGGTCTAGCCGAGTGGGTTTGGGTCTAGCGGCGTGGGTTTGGTTGTAGCCGAGTGGGTTTGGGTCTAGCGGAGTGGGTTTGGGTGAGCCGAGTGGGTTTGGGTCTAGCGGAGTGGGTTTGGGTCTAGCCGACTGGGTTTGGGTCTGGACGAGTGGGTTTGGGTCTAGCCGAGTGGGTTTGGGTCTAGTCGAGTGGGTTTGGGTCTAGCCGAGTGGGTTTGGGTCTATCCTAGTGGGTTTGGGTCTAGCCAAGTGGGTTTCGGTCCAGCGGAGTGGGTTTGGGTCTAGCGCAGTGGGTTTGGGTCTAGCTGAGTGGGTTTGGGACTAACCGAGTGGGTTTGTGTCTAGCGGAGTGGGTTTGGGACTAGCGGAGTGGGATTGGGTCTAGCCGAGTGGGTTTGGGTCTAGCCGAGTGGGTTTGCGACTAGCCGAGTGTGTTTGCGTCTAGCCGAGTGGGTTTGGGTCTGGCCGAGTGGGTTTGGGTCTAGCCGAGTGGGTTTGGGTCTAGCCGATTGGGTTTGGGAATATCCATGTGGGTTTGGGTCTAGCCGAGTAGGATAGGGTCTAGCGGAGTGGGTTTGGGTGTAACCGCGTGGGTTTGGGTGTATCCGAGTGGGTTTGGGTCTAGCCGAGTGGGTTTGGGTCTAGCCGAGCGGGTTTGGGTATAGCCGAGTGGGTTTGGGTCTAGCGGATTGGGTTTGGGTGTAGCCGTGTGGGTTTGGGTCTAGCCGAGTGGGTTTGGGTCTAGCCGACTGGGTTTGGGTCTAGCTGAGTGGGTTTGGGTCTAGCGGAGTGGGTTTGGGTGCAGCCGAGTGGGTTTGGGTCTAGCCGAGTGGGTTTGGGTCTAGCCGAGTGGGTTTGGCTCTAGCCGAGTGGGTTTGGGTCTAGCCGAGTGGGTTTGGGTCTAGCCGAGTGGGTTTACGTCTAGCCGAGTGGGTTTGGGTCTAGCGGAGTGGGTTTGGGTGTAGCCGACTGGGTTTGGGTCTAGCCGAGTGGGTTTGGGTGTAGCCGAGTGGGTGTGGGTCAAGCCGAGTGGGTTTGGGTCTAGCCGAGTGGGTTTGGGTCTAGCCGAGTGGGTTTGGGTCTAGCCGAGTGGGTTTGGGTCTGGCCGAGTGGTTTTGGGCCTAGCCGAGTGGGTTTGGGTCTACCGGAGTGGGTTTGGGTGTAGCGGAGTGGGTTTGGGTGAGCTGAGTGGGTTTGGGACCAGCCGAGTGGGTTTGGGTCTAGCCGAGTGGGTTTGGGTCTAGCCGAATGGGTTTGGGTCTAGCCGAGTGGGTTTGCTTCTAGCCGAATGGGTTTGGGTCTAGCCGAGTGGGTTTGGGTGCAGACGAGTGGGTTTGGGTCTAGCGGAGTGGGTTTGGGTGTAACTGAGTGGGTTTGGGTCTAGCCGAGTGGGTTTGGGTCTAGCCGAGTGGGTTTTGGTCCAGCCGAGTGGGTTTGGGTCCAGCCGAGTGGGTTTGGGTCTAGCCGAGTTGGTTTGGGTCTAGCCGAGTGGGTTTGCGCCTAGCCGAGTGGGTTTGTGTCGAGCGGAGTGGGTTTGGGTCTAGCGGAGTGGGATTGGGTCTAGCCGAGTGGGTTTGGGTCTAGCCGAGTGGGTTTGGGACTAGCCGAGTGGGTTTGGCTCAAGCCGAGTGGGTTTGGGTCTTGCTGAATGGGTTTGGGTCTAGCCGAGTGGGTTTGGGTCTAGCCGAGTGGGTTTGGGTCTAGCGGAGTGGGTTTGGGTCTAGCCGAGTGGGTTTGGGCCTAGCCGAGTGGGTTTGGGTCTAGCCGAATGGGTTTGGGTCTACCCGAGTGCGTTTGGGTCTCGCCGAGTGGGTTTGGGTCTAGCCGAATGGGTTTGGGTCTAGCCGAGTGGGTTTGGGTGTAGCCGAGTGGGTTTGGGTCTAGCGGAGTGGGTTTGGGTGTAGCCGAGTGGGTTTGGGTCTAGCCGAGTGGGTTTGGGTCTAGCCGAGTGGGTTTGGGTCTAGCCGAGTGGGTTTGGGTCTAGCCGAGTGGGTTTGGGTCTAGCCGAGTGGGTTTGGGTCTAGCCGAGTGTGTTTGCGTCTGGCCGAGTGGGTTTGGGTCTAGCCGAGTGGGTTTGGGTCTAGCCCAGTGGGTTTGGGTCTAGCTGAGTGGGTTTGGGTCTAGCCGAGTGTGTTAGGGTCTAGCGGAGTGGGTTTGGGTGTAGCCGTGTGGGTTTGGGTGCAGCCGAGTGTGTTTGGGTCTAGCCGATTGGGTTTGGGTCTGGCCGAGTGGTTTTGGGTCTAGCTGAGTGGGTTTGGGTCTAGCGGAGTGGGTTTGGGTGTAGCCGAGTGAGTTTGGGTCTAGCCGAGTGGGTTTGGGTATAGCCGACTGGGTTTGGGTGTAGCCGAGTGGGTTTGGGTCCAGCCGAGTGGGTTTGGGTCTAGCCGAGTGGCTTTGGGTCTAGCTGAGTGGGTTTGGGTCTAGCCGAGTTGGTTTCGGTCTAGCCGAGTGGGTTTGGGTCTAGCCGAGTGGGTTTGGGTCTACCGAGTGGGTTTGGGTCTAGCCGAGTGGGTTTGGGTCTAGCCGAGTTTGTTTGGGTGTAGCCGAGTGGGTTTGGGTGTAGCCGAGCAGGTTTGGGTCTAGCCGAGTGGGTTTGGGTCTAGCCGAGTGGGTTTGGGTCTAGCCGAGTGGGTTTGGGTCAAGCGGAGTGGGTTTGGGTGTAGCCGCGTGGGTTTGGGTGTAGCCGAGTGGGTTTGGGTCTAGCCGAGTGGGTTTGGGTCTAGCCGAGTGGGTTTGGGTCTAGCCGAGTGGGTTTGCGTCTAGCGGAGTGGGTTTGGGTGTAGCCGAGTGGGTTTGGGTCTAGCCGAGTGGGTTTGGGTCTAGCCGAGTGGGTTTGGGTCTAGCGGCGTGGGTTTGGTTGTAGCCGAGTGGGTTTGGGTCTAGCGGAGTGGGTTTGGGTGAGCCGAGTGGGTTTGGGTCTAGCGGAGTGGGTTTGGGTCTAGCCGACTGGGTTTGGGTCTGGACGAGTGGGTTTGGGTCTAGCCGAGTGGGTTTGGGTCTAGTCGAGTGGGTTTGGGTCTAGCCGAGTGGGTTTGGGTCTATCCTAGTGGGTTTGGGTCTAGCCAAGTGGGTTTCGGTCCAGCGGAGTGGGTTTGGGTCTAGCGCAGTGGGTTTGGGTCTAGCTGAGTGGGTTTGGGACCAACCGAGTGGGTTTGTGTCTAGCGGAGTGGGTTTGGGACTAGCGGAGTGGGATTGGGTCTAGCCGAGTGGGTTTGGGTCTAGCCGAGTGGGTTTGCGACTAGCCGAGTGTGTTTGCGTCTAGCCGAGTGGGTTTGGGTCTGGCCGAGTGGGTTTGGGTCTAGCCGAGTGGGTTTGGGTCTAGCCGATTGGGTTTGGGAATATCCATGTGGGTTTGGGTCTAGCCGAGTAGGATAGGGTCTAGCGGAGTGGGTTTGGGTGTAACCGCGTGGGTTTGGGTGTATCCGAGTGGGTTTGGGTCTAGCCGAGTGGGTTTGGGTCTAGCCGAGCGGGTTTGGGTATAGCCGAGTGGGTTTGGGTCTAGCGGATTGGGTTTGGGTGTAGCCGTGTGGGTTTGGGTCTAGCCGAGTGGGTTTGGGTCTAGCCGACTGGGTTTGGGTCTAGCTGAGTGGGTTTGGGTCTATCCGAGTGGGTTTGGGTGTAGCCGAGTGGGTTTGGGTCTAGCCGAGTGGGTTTGGGTCTAGCGGAGTGGGTTTGGTTGTAGCCGAGTGGGTTTGGGTCTAGCGGTGTGGGTTTGGGTGTAGCCGAGTGGGTTTGGGTCTAGCCGAGTGGGTTTGGGTCTAGCCGACTGGGTTTGGGTCTAGCCGAGTGGGTTTGGGTCTAGCCGAGTGGGTTTGGGTCTAGCCGAGTGGGTTTACGTCTAGCCGAGTGGGTTTTGGTCTAGCGGAGTGGGTTTGGGTGTAGCCGAGTGGGTTTGGGTGTAGCCGAGTGGGTTTGGGTCTGGACGAGTGGGTTTGGGGCTCGCCGAGTGGGTTTGGGTCTAGCCGAGTGGGTTTGGGTCTAGCCTAGTGGGTTTGGGTCGAGCGGAGTGGGTTTAGGTCTAGCGCAGTGGGTTTGGGTCTAGCGGAGTGGGTTTGGTTCTAGCCGAGTGGGTTTGGGTCTAGCCGAGTGGGTTTGTGTCTAGCGGAGTGGGTTTGGGTCTAGCGGAGTGGGATTGGGTCTAGCCGAGTGGGTTTAGGTCTAGCCGAGTGGGTTTGGGACTAGCCGAGTGGGTTTGGGTCTAGCCGAGTGGGTTTGGGTCTAGCTGAATGTGTTTGGGTCTAGCCGAGTGGGTTTGGGTCTAGCCGAGTGGGTTTGGGTCTAGCCGAAAGGGTTTGGGTCTAGCCGAGTGGGTTTGGGTCTAGCCGAGTGGGTTTGGGTCCAGCCGAGTGGGTGTGGGTTAAGCCGAGTGGGTTTGGGTCTAGCCGAGTGGGTTTGGGTCTAGCCGAGTGGGTTTGGGTCTATCCGAGTGGGTTTGGGTCTAGCCGAGTGGGTTTGGGCCTAGCCGAGTGGGTTTGGGACTACCGGAGTGGGTTTGGGTGTAGCGGAATGGGTTTGGGTGTAGCTGAGTGGGTTTGGGTGTAGCTGAGTGGGTTTGGGTGTAGCTGAGTGGGTTTGGGACCAGCCGAGTGGGTTTGGGTCTAGCCGAGTTTGTTTGGGCCTAGCCGAATGGGTTTGGGTCTACCCGAGTGGGTTTGGGTCTGGCCGAGTGGGTTTGCTTCTAGCCGAATGGGTTTGGGTCTAGCCGAGTGGGTTTGGGTGCAGCCGAGTGGGTTTGGGTCTAGCGGAGTGGGTTTGGGTGTAGCCGAGTGGGTTTGGGTCTAGCCGAGTGGGTTTGGGTCTAGCCGAGTTGGTTTGGGTCTAGCCGAGTGGGTTTGCATCTAGCCGATTGGGTTTGGGTCTATCCATGTGGGTTTGGGTCTAGCCGAGTGGGTTAGGGTCTAGCGGAGTGGGTTTGGGTGTAGCCGCGTGTGTTTGGGTGTAGCCGAGTGGGTTTGGGTCTAGCCGAGTGGGTTTGGGTCTAGCCGAGTGGGTTTGGGTCTAGCCGAGTGGGTTTGGGTCTAGCGGAGTGGGTTTGGGTGTAGCCGAGTGGGTTTGGGTCTAGCCGAGTGGGTTTGGGTCTAGCCGAGTGGGTTTGCATGTAGCCGAGTGGGTTTGAGTCTAGCCGAGTGGGTTTGGGTCTAGCGGAGTGGGTTTGGTTGTAGCCGAGTGGGTTTGGGTCTAGCGGAGTGCGTTTGGGTGTAGCCGAGTGGGTTTGGGTTTAGCCGAGTGGGTTTGGGTCTAGCCGACTGGGTTTGGGTCTAGCCGAGTGGGTTTGGGTGTAGCCGAGTGGGTTTGGGTCTGGACGAGTGGGTTTGGGTCCAGCCGAGTGGGTTTGGGTGTAGCCGAGTGGGTTTGGGTCTAGCCGAGTGGGTTTGGGTCTAGCGGAGTGGGTTTGGTTGTAGCCGAATGGGTTTGGGTCTAGCGGAGTGGGTTTGGGTGTAGCCGAGTGGGTTTGGGTCTAGCCGAGTGGGTTTGGGTCTAGCCGACTGGGTTTGGGTCCAGCCGAGTGGGTTTGGGTCTAGCCGAGTGGGTTTGGGTCTAGCCGAGTGGGTTTACGTCTAGCCAAGTGGGTTTGGGTCTAGCGGAGTGGGTTTGGGTGTAGCCGAGTGGGTTTGGGTGTAGCCGAGTGGGTTTGGGTCTGGACGATTGGGTTTGGGTCTAGCTGAGTGGGTTTGGGTCTAGCCGAGTGGGTTTGGATCTAGCTGAGTGGGTTTGGGTGTGGCCGAGTGGGTTTGGGTCTGGACGAGTGGGTTTGGGTCCAGCCGAGTGGGTTTGGGTCCAGCCGAGTGGGTTTGGGTGTAGCCGAGTGGGTTTGGATCTTGCCGAGTGGGTTTGGGTCTAGCCTAGTGGGTTTGGGTCTAGCCGAGTGGGTTTGGGTCTAACCGACTGGGTTTGGGCCTAGCCGCGTGGGTTTTGGTCTTGCGGAGTGGGTTTGAGACTAGCGGAGTGGGTTTGGGTCTAGCCGAGTGGGTTTGGGCCTAGCCGATTGGGTTTGGGTCTAGCCGAGTGGGTTTGGGTCTAGCCGAGTGGGTTTGGGTCTAGCCGAGTGGGTTTGGGTCCAGCCGAGTGGGTTTGGGTCTAGCCGTGTGGGTTTGGGTCTAGCCGATTGGGTTTGGGTCTAGCCATTTGGGTTTGGGTCTAGCCGAGTGGGTTAGGGTCTAGCATAGTGGGTTTGGGTGTAGCCGCGTGGGTTTGGGTGTAGCTGAGTGGGTTTGGGTCTAGCCGAGTGGGTTTGGGTGTAGCCGAGTGGGTTTGGGCCTAGCCGAGTGGGTTTGGGTCTGGCGGAGTGGGTTTGGGTGTAGCCGAGTGGGTTTGGGTGTAGCCGAGTGGGTTTGGGTCTGGACGAGTGGGTTTGGGTCTAGCTGAGTGGGCTTGGGTGTAGCCGAGTGGGTTTGGGTCTAGCCGAGTGGGTTTGGGTCTAGCGGAGTGGGTTTAGGTGTAGCCGAGTGGGTTTGGGTCTAGCCGAGTGGGTTTGGGTCTAGCCGACTGGGTTTGGGTCCAGCCGAGTGGGTTTGGGTCTAGCCGAGTAGGTTTGGGTCTAGCCGAGTGGGTTTACGTCTAGCCGAGTGGGTTTGGGTCTAGCGGAGTGGGTTTGGGTGTAGCCGAGTGGGTTTGGGTGTAGCCGAGTGGGTTTGGGTCTGGACGATTGGGTTTGGGTCTAGCCGAGTGGGTTTGGGTCTAGCCGAGTGGGTTTGGATCTAGCTGAGTGGGTTTGGGTGTGGCCGAGTGGGTTTGGGTCTGGACGAGTGGGTTTGGGTCCAGCCGAGTGGGTTTGGGTGTAGCCGAGTGGGTTTGGATCTTGCCGAGTGGGTTTGGGTCTAGCCTAGTGGGTTTGGGTCTAGCCGAGTGGGTTTGGGTCTAGCCGACTGGGTTTGGGCCTAGCCGCGTGGGTTTGGGTCTTGCGGAGTGGGTTTGGGTCTAGCGGAGTGGGTTTGGGTCTAGCTGAGTGGGTTTGGGCCTAGCCGATTGGGTTTGGGTCTAGCCGAGTGGGTTTGGGTCTAGCCGAGTGGGTTTGGGTCTAGCCGAGTGGGTTTGGGTCCAGCCGAGTGGGTTTGGGTCTAGCCGTGTGGGTTTGGGTCTAGCCGATTGGGTTTGGGTCTAGCCATTTGGGTTTGGGTCTAGCCGAGTGGGTTAGGGTCTAGCAGAGTGGGTTTGGGTGTAGCCGCGTGGGTTTGGGTGTAGCCGAGTGGGTTTCGGTCTAGCCGAGTGGGTTTGGGTGTAGCCGAGTGGGTTTGGGCCTAGCCGAGTGGGTTTGGGTCTGGCGGAGTGGGTTTGGGTGTAGCCGAGTGGGTTTGGGTCTAGCCGAGTGGGTTGGGGTCTAGCCGACTGGGTTTAGGATTAGCCGAGTGGGTTTGGGTCTAGCCGAGTGGGTTTGGGTCTAGCCGAGTGGGTTTACGTCTAGCCGCATGGGTTTGGGTCTAGCGGAGTGGGTATCGGTGTAGCCGAGTGGGTTTGGGTCTAGCCGAGTGGGTTTGGGTCTAGCCGGGTGTGTTTGGATCTAGCCTAGTGGGTTTGGGTCTAGCCAAGTGGGTTTGGGTCTAGCGAAGTGGGTTTGTGTCTAGCGGTGTGGGTTTGGGTCTAGCGGAGTGGGTTTGGGTCTAGCCGAGCGGGTTTGGTTCTAACCGAGTGGGTTTGTGTCTAGCGGAGTGGGTTTGGGTCTAGCGGAGTGGGATTGGGTCTGGCCGAGTGGGTTTGGGTCTAGCCGAGTGGGTTTGGGACTAGCCGAGTGGGTTTGGGTCTAGCCGAGTGGGTTTGGGTCTAGCTAAATGGGTTTGGGTCTAGCCAAGTGGGTTTGGGTCTAGCCGAGTGGGTTTGGGTCTAGCCGAAAGGGTTTGGGTCTAGCCGAGTGGGTTTGGGTCTAGCCGAGTGGGTTTGGGTCTAGCCGAGTGGGTGTGTCTAGCCAAGTGGGTTTGGGTCGAGCCGAGTGGGTTTGGGTCTAGCCGAGTGGGTTTGGGTCTAGCCGAGTGGGTTTGGGTCTAGCCGAGTGGGTTGGGGTCTAGCCGAGTGGGTTGGGGTCTAGCCGACTGGGTTTAGGATTAGCCGAGTGGGTTTGGGTCTAGCCGAGTGGGTTTGGGTCTAGCCGAGTGGGTTTACGTCTAGCCGCATGGGTTTGGGTCTAGCGGAGTGGGTATCGGTGTAGCCGAGTGGGTTTGGGTCTAGCCGAGTGGGTTTGGGTCTAGCCGGGTGTGTTTGGATCTAGCCTAGTGGGTTTGGGTCTAGCCAAGTGGGTTTGGGTCTAGCGGAGTGGGTTTGTGTCTAGCGGTGTGGGTTTGGGTCTGGCGGAGTGGGTTTGGGTCTAGCCGAGCGGGTTTGGTTCTAACCGAGTGGGTTTGTGTCTAGCGGAGTGGGTTTGGGTCTAGCGGAGTGGGATTGGGTCTGGCCGAGTGGGTTTGGGTCTAGCCGAGTGGATTTGGGACTAGCCGAGTGGGTTTGGGTCTAGCCGAGTGGGTTTGGGTCTAGCTAAATGGGTTTGGGTCTAGCCAAGTGGGTTTGGGTCTAGCCGAGTGGGTTTGGGTCTAGCCGAAAGGGTTTGGGTCTAGCCAAGTGGGTTTGGGTCTAGCCGAGTGGGTTTGGGTCTAGCCGAGTGGGTGTGTCTAGCCAAGTGGGTTTGGGTCGAGCCGAGTGGGTTTGGGTCTAGCCGAGTGGGTTTGGGTCTAGCCGAGTGGGTTTGGGTCAAGCCGAGTGGGTTTGGGCCTAGCCGAGTGGGTTTGGGTCTAGCGGAGTGGGTTAGGGTCTAGAGGAGTGGGTTTGGGTCCAGCTGAGTGGGTTTGGGTCTAGCCGAATGGGTTTGGGTCTACCCGAGTGCGTTTGGGTCTAGCCGAGTGGGTTTGGGTCTAGCCGAGTGGGTTTGGGTCAAGCGGAGTTGGTATGGGTCTAGCGGAGTGGGTTTGTGTCTAGCGGAGTGGGTTTGGGTCTAGCCAAGTGGGTTTTGTCTAGCCGAGTGGGTTTGGGTCTATCCGAGTGGGTTTGCGTCTAGCCGAGTGGGTTTGCGTCTAGCCGAGTGGGTTTGGGTCTAGCCGAGTGGGTTTGGGTCTATCCATGTGGGTTTGGGTCTAGCCGAGTGGGTTAGTGTCTAGCGGAGTGGGTTTGGGTGTAGCCGCGTGGGTTTGGGTGTAGCCGAGTGGGTTTGGGTCCAGCCGAGTGGGTTTGGGTCTAGCCGAGTGGGTTTGGGTCTAGCCGAGTGGGTTTTCGTCTAGCGGAGTGGGTTTGGGTGTAGCCGAGTGGGTTTGGGTCCAGCCGAGTGGGTTTGGGTCGAGCCGAGTGGGTTTGGGTCTAGCGGAGTGGGTTTGGTTGTAGCCGAGTGGGTTTGGGTCTAGCGGAGTGGGTTTGGGTGTAGCCGAGTGGGTTTGGGTCTAGCGGAGTGGGTTTGGGTCTAGCCGACTGGGTTTGGGTCTGGACGAGTGGGTTTGGGTCTAGCCGAGTGGGTTTGGGTCTAGTCGAGTGGGTTTGGGTCTAGCCGAGTGGGTTTGGGTCTAGCCTAGTGGGTTTGGGTCTAACCAAGTGGGTTTCGGTCCAGCGGAGTGGGTTTGGGTCTAGCGCAGTGGGTTTGGGTCTAGCTGAGTGGGTTTGGGTCTAACCGAGTGGGATTGGGTCTAGCCGATTGGGTTTGGGTATATCCATGTGGGTTTGGGTCTAGCCGAGTGGGTTTGGGTCTAGCGGAGTGGGTTTGGGTGTATCCGAGTGGGTTTGGGTCTGGCCGAGTGGGTTTGGGTCTAGCCGAGTGGGTTTGGGTCTAGCCGAGTGGGTTTGGGTCTAGCGGAGTGGGTTTGGGTGTAGCCGTGTGGGTTTGGGTCTAGCCGAGTGGGTTTGGGTCTAGCTGACTGGGTTTGGGTCTAGCTGAGTGGGTTTGGGTCTAGCCGAGTGGGTTTGGGTGTAGCCGAGTGAGTTTGGGTCTAGCCGAGTGGGTTTGGGTCTAGCGGAGTGGGTTTGGTTGTAGCCGAGTGGGTTTGGGTCTAGCGGTGTGGGTTTCGGTGTAGCCGAGTGGGTTTGGGTCTAGCCGAGTGGGTTTGGGTCTAGCCGAGTGGGTGTGTCTAGCCAAGTGGGTTTGGGTCGAGCCGAGTGGGTTTGGGTCTAGCCGAGTGGGTGTGTCTAGCCAAGTGGGTTTGGGTCGAGCCGAGTGGGTTTGGGTCTAGCCGAGTGGGTTTGGGTCTAGCCGAGTGGGTTTGGGTCTAGCCGAGTGGGTTTGGGTCAAGCGGAGTTGGTATGGGTCTAGCGGAGTGGGTTTGGGTCTAGCGGAGTGGGTTTGGGTCTAGCCAAGTGGGTTTTGGTCTAGCCGAGTGGGTTTGGGTCTATCCGAGTGGGTTTGCGTCTAGCCGAGTGGGTTTGCGTCTAGCCGAGTGGGTTTGGGTCTAGCCGAGTGGGTTTGGGTCTATCCATGTGGGTTTGGGTCTAGCCGAGTGGGTTAGTGACTAGCGGAGTGGGTTTGGGTGTAGCCGCGTGGGTTTGTGTGTAGCCGAGTGGGTTTGGGTCTAGCCGAGAGGGTTTGGGTCTAGCCGAGTGGGTTTGGATCTAGCCGAGTGGGTTTTCGTCTAGCGGAGTGGGTTGGGGTGTAGCCGAGTGGGTTTGGGTCCAGCCGAGTGGGTTTGGGTCGAGCCGAGTGGGTTTGGGTCTAGCGGAGTGGGTTTGGTTGTAGCCGAGTGGGTTTGGGTCTAGCGGAGTGGGTTTGGGTGTAGCCGAGTGGGTTTGGGTCTAGCGGAGTGGGTTTGGGTCTAGCCGACTGGGTTTGGGTCTGGACGAGTGGTTTGGGTCTAGCCGAGTGGGTTTGGGTCTAGTCGAGTGGGTTTGGGTCTAGCCGAGTGGGTTTGGGTCTAGCCTAGTGGGTTTGGGTCTAGCCAAGTGGGTTTCGGTCCAGCGGAGTGGGTTTGGGTCTAGCACAGTGGGTTTGGGTCTAGCTGAGTGGGTTTGGGTCTAACCGAGTGGGTTTGTGTCTAGCGGAGTGGGTTTGGGACTAGCGGAGTGGGATTGGGTCTAGCCGATTGGGTTTGGGTATATCCATGTGGGTTTGGGTCTAGCCGAGTGGGTTTGGGTCTAGCGGAGTGGGTTTGGGTGTATCCGAGTGGGTTTGGGTCTAGCCGAGTGGGTTTGGGTCTAGCCGAGTGGGTTTGGGTCTAGCCGAGTGGGTTTGGGTCTAGCGGAGTGGGTTTGGGTGTAGCCGTGTGGGTTTGGGTCTAGCCGAGTGGGTTTGGGTCTAGCTGACTGGGTTTGGGTCTAGCTGAGTGGGTTTGGGTCTAGCCGAGTGGGTTTGGGTGTAGCCGAGTGGGTTTGGGTCTAGCCGAGTGGGTTTGGGTCTAGCGGAGTGGGTTTGGTTGTAGCCGAGTGGGTTTGGGTCTAGCGGTGTGGGTTTGGGTGTAGCCGAGTGGGTTTGGTTCTAGCCGAGTGGGTTTGGGTCTAGCCGACTGGGTTTGGGTCTAGCGGAGTGGGTTTGTGTCTAGCGGTGTGGGTTTGGGTCTAGCGGAGTGGGTTTGGGTCTAGCCGAGCGGGTTTGGTTCTAACCGAGTGGGTTTGTGTCTAGCGGAGTGGGTTTGGGTCTAGCGGAGTGGGATTGGGTCTGGCCGAGTGGGTTTGGGTCTAGCCGAGTGGGTTTGGGACTAGCCGAGTGGGTTTGGGTCTAGCCGAGTGGGTTTGGGTCTAGCTAAATGGGTTTGGGTCTAGCCAAGTGGGTTTGGGTCTAGCCGAGTGGGTTTGGGTCTAGCCGAAAGGGTTTGGGTCTAGCCGAGTGGGTTTGGGTCTAGCCGAGTGGGTTTGGGTCTAGCCGAGTGGGTGTGTCTAGCCAAGTGGGTTTGGGTCGAGCCGAGTGGGTTTGGGTCTAGCCGAGTGGGTTTGGGTCTAGCCGAGTGGGTTTGGGTCTAGCCGAGTGGGTTTGGGTCTAGCCGAGTGGGTTGGGGTCTAGCCGACTGGGTTTAGGATTACCTGAGTGGGTTTGGGTCTAGGCGAGTGGGTTTGGGTCTAGCCGAGTGGGTTTACGTCTAGCCGCATGGGTTTGGGTCTAGCGGAGTGGGTTTGGGTCTAGCTAAATGGGTTTGGGTCTAGCCAAGTGGGTTTGGGTCTAGCCGAGTGGGTTTGGGTCTAGCCGAAAGGGTTTGGGTCTAGCCGAGTGGGTTTGGGTCTAGCCGAGTGGGTTTGGGTCTAGTGGAGTGGGTTTGGGTGTAGCCGTGTGGGTTTGGGTCTAGCCGAGTGGGTTTGGGTCTAGCTGACTGGGTTTGGGTCTAGCTGAGTGGGTTTGGGTCTAGCCGAGTGGGTTTGGGTGTAGCCGAGTGGGTTTGGGTCTAGCCGAGTGGGTTTGGGTCTAGCGGAGTGGGTTTGGTTGTAGCCGAGTGGGTTTGGGTCTAGCGGTGTGGGTTTGGGTGTAGCCGAGTGGGTTTGGTTCTAGCCGAGTGGGTTTGGGTCTAGCCGACTGGGTTTGGGTCTAGCGGAGTGGGTTTGTGTCTAGCGGTGTGGGTTTGGGTCTAGCGGAGTGGGTTTGGGTCTAGCCGAGCGGGTTTGGTTCTAACCGAGTGGGTTTGTGTCTAGCGGAGTGGGTTTGGGTCTAGCGGAGTGGGATTGGGTCTGGCCGAGTGGGTTTGGGTCTAGCCGAGTGGGTTTGGGACTAGCCGAGTGGGTTTGGGTCTAGCCGAGTGGGTTTGGGTCTACCTAAATGGGTTTGGGTCTAGCCAAGTGGGTTTGGGTCTAGCCGAGTGGGTTTGGGTCTAGCCAAAAGGGTTTGGGTCTAGCCGAGTGGGTTTGCGTCTAGCCGAGTGGGTTTGGGTCTAGCCGAGTGGGTGTGTCTAGCCAAGTGGGTTTGGGTCGAGCCGAGTGGGTTTGGGTCTAGCCGAGTGGGTTTGGGTCTAGCCGAGTGGGTTTGGGTCTAGCCGAGTGGGTTTGGGTCTAGCCGAGTGGGTTGGGGTCTAGCCGACTGGGTTTAGGATTACCCGAGTGGGTTTGGGTCTAGCCGAGTGGGTTTGGGTCTAGCCGAGTGGGTTTACGTCTAGCCGCATGGGTTTGGGTCTAGCGGAGTGGGTTTGGGTCTAGCTAAATGGGTTTGGGTCTAGCCAAGTGGGTTTGGGTCTAGCCGAGTGGGTTTGGGTCTAGCCGAAAGGGTTTGGGTCTAGCCGAGTGGGTTTGGGTCTAGCCGGGTGTGTTTGGATCTAGCGGAGTGGGTTTGTGTCTAGCGGTGTGGGTTTGGGTCTAGCGGAGTGGGTTTGGGTCTAGCCGAGCGGGTTTGGTTCTAACCGAGTGGGTTTGTGTCTAGCGGAGTGGGTTTGGGTCTAGCGGAGTGGGATTGGGTCTGGCCGAGTGGGTTTGGGTCTAGCCGAGTGGGTTTGGGACTAGCCGAGTGGGTTTGGGTCTAGCCGAGTGGGTTTGGGTCTAGCTAAATGGGTTTGGGTCTAGCCAAGTGGGTTTGGGTCTAGCCGAGTGGGTTTGGGTCTAGCCGAAAGGGTTTGGGTCTAGCCGAGTGGGTTTGGGTCTAGCCGAGTGGGTTTGGGTCTAGCCGAGTGGGTGTGTCTAGCCAAGTGGGTTTGGGTCGAGCCGAGTGGGTTTGGGTCTAGCCGAGTGGGTTTGGGTCTAGCCGAGTGGGTTTGGGTCTAGCCGAGTGGGTTTGGGCCTAGCCGAGTGGGTTTGGGTCTAGCGGAGTGGGTTAGGGTCTAGTGGAGTGGGTTTGGGTCCAGCCGAGTGGGTTTGGGTCTAGCCGAATGGGTTTGGGTCTACCCGAGTGCGTTTGGGTCTAGCCGAGTGGGTTTGGGTCTAGCCGAGTGGGTTTGGGTCAAGCGGAGTTGGTATGGGTCTAGCGGAGTGGGTTTGGGTCTAGCGGAGTGGGTTTGGGTCTAGCCAAGTGGGTTTTGGTCTAGCCGAGTGGGTTTGGGTCTATCCGAGTGGGTTTGCGTCTAGCCGAGTGGGTTTGCGTCTAGCCGAGTGGGTTTGGGTCTAGCCGAGTGGGTTTGGGTCTATCCATGTGGGTTTGGGTCTAGCCGAGTGGGTTAGTGTCTAGCGGAGTGGGTTTGGGTGTAGCCGCGTGGGTTTGGGTGTAGCCGAGTGGGTTTGGGTCTAGCCGAGTGGGTTTGGGTCTAGCCGAGTGGGTTTGGGTCTAGCCGAGTGGGTTTTCGTCTAGCGGAGTGGGTTTGGGTGTAGCCGAGTGGGTTTGGGTCCAGCCGAGTGGGTTTGGGTCGAGCCGAGTGGGTTTGGGTCTAGCGGAGTGGGTTTGGTTGTAGCCGAGTGGGTTTGGGTCTAGCGGAGTGGGTTTGGGTGTAGCCGAGTGGGTTTGGGTCTAGCGGAGTGGGTTTGGGTCTAGCCGACTGGGTTTGGGTCTGGACGAGTGGGTTTGGGTCTAGCCGAGTGGGTTTGGGTCTAGTCGAGTGGGTTTGGGTCTAGCCGAGTGGGTTTGGGTCTAGCCTAGTGGGTTTGGGTCTAGCCAAGTGGGTTTCGGTCCAGCGGAGTGGGTTTGGGTCTAGCGCAGTGGGTTTGGGTCTAGCTGAGTGGGTTTGGGTCTAACCGAGTGGGATTGGGTCTAGCCGATTGGGTTTGGGTATATCCATGTGGGTTTGGGTCTAGCCGAGTGGGTTTGGGTCTAGCGGAGTGGGTTTGGGTGTATCCGAGTGAGTTTGGGTCTGGCCGAGTGGGTTTGGGTCTAGCCGAGTTGGTTTGGGTCTAGCCGAGTGGGTTTGGGTCTAGCGGAGTGGGTTTGGGTGTAGCCGTGTGGGTTTGGGTCTAGCCGAGTGGGTTTGGGTCTAGCTGACTGGGTTTGGGTCTAGCTGAGTGGGTTTGGGTCTAGCCGAGTGGGTTTGGGTGTAGCCGAGTGGGTTTGGGTCTAGCCGAGTGGGTTTGGGTCTAGCGGAGTGGGTTTGGTTGTAGCCGAGTGGGTTTGGGTCTAGCGGTGTGGGTTTCGGTGTAGCCGAGTGGGTTTGGGTCTAGCCGAGTGGGTTTGGGTCTAGCCGAGTGGGTGTGTCTAGCCAAGTGGGTTTGGGTCGAGCCGAGTGGGTTTGGGTCTAGCCGAGTGGGTTTGGGTCTAGCCGAGTGGGCTTGGGTCTAGCCGAGTGGGTTTGGGCCTAGCCGAGTGGGTTTGGGTCTAGCGGAGTGGGTTAGGGTCTAGTGGAGTGGGTTTGGGTCCAGCCGAGTGGGTTTGGGTCTAGCCGAATGGGTTTGGGTCTACCCGAGTGCGTTTGGGTCTAGCCGAGTGGGTTTGGGTCTAGCCGAGTGGGTTTGGGTCAAGCGGAGTTGGTATGGGTCTAGCGGAGTGGGTTTGGGTCTAGCGGAGTGGGTTTGGGTCTAGCCAAGTGGGTTTTGGTCTAGCCGAGTGGGTTTGGGTCTATCCGAGTGGGTTTGCGTCTAGCCGAGTGGGTTTGCGTCTAGCCGAGTGGGTTTGGGTCTAGCCGAGTGGGTTTGGGTCTATCCATGTGGGTTTGGGTCTAGCCGAGTGGGTTAGTGACTAGCGGAGTGGGTTTGGGTGTAGCCGCGTGGGTTTGTGTGTAGCCGAGTGGGTTTGGGTCTAGCCGAGAGGGTTTGGGTCTAGCCGAGTGGGTTTGGGTCTAGCCGAGTGGGTTTTCGTCTAGCGGAGTGGGTTTGGGTGTAGCCGAGTGGGTTTGGGTCCAGCCGAGTGGGTTTGGGTCGAGCCGAGTGGGTTTGGGTCTAGCGGAGTGGGTTTGGTTGTAGCCGAGTGGGTTTGGGTCTAGCGGAGTGGGTTTGGGTGTTGCCAAGTGGGTTTGGGTCTAGCGGAGTGGGTTTGGGTCTAGCCGACTGGGTTTGGGTCTGGACGAGTGGTTTGGGTCTAGCCGAGTGGGTTTGGGTCTAGTCGAGTGGGTTTGGGTCTAGCCGAGTGGGTTTGGGTCTAGCCTAGTGGGTTTGGGTCTAGCCAGGTGGGTTTCGGTCCAGCGGAGTGGGTTTGGGTCTAGCACAGTGGGTTTGGGTCTAGCTGAGTGGGTTTGGGTCTAACCGAGTGGGTTTGTGTCTAGCGGAGTGGGTTTGGGACTAGCGGAGTGGGATTGGGTCTAGCCGATTGGGTTTGGGTATATCCATGTGGGTTTGGGTCTAGCCGAGTGGGTTTGGGTCTAGCCGAGTGGGTTTGGGTCTAGCGGAGTGGGTTTGGTTGTAGCCGAGTGGGTTTGGGTCTAGCGGTGTGGGTTTGGGTGTAGCCGAGTGGGTTTGGTTCTAGCCGAGTGGGTTTGGGTCTAGCCGACTGGGTTTGGGTCTAGCCGAGTGGGTTTGGGTCTAGCCGAGTGGGTTTGGGTCTAGCCGAGTGGGTTTACGTCTAGCTGAGTGGGTTTTGGTCTAGCGGAGTGGGTTTGGGTGTAGCCGAGTGGGTTTGGGTGTAGCCGAGTGGGTTTGGGACTAGCGGAGTGGGATTGGGTCCAGCCGATTGGGTTTGGGTATATCCATGTGGGTTTGGGTCTAGCCGAGTGGGTGTGGGTCTAGCGGAGTGGGTTTGGGTGTATCCGAGTGGGTTTGGGTCTAGCCGAGTGGGTTTGGGTCTAGCCGAGTGGGTTTGGGTCTAGCCGAGTGGGTTTGGGTCTAGCGGAGTGGGTTTGGGTGTAGCCGTGTGGGTTTGGGTCTAGCCGAGTGGGTTTGGGTCTAGCTGACTGGGTTTGGGTCTAGCTGAGTGGGTTTGGGTCTAGCCGAGTGGGTTTGGGTGTAGCCGAGTGGGTTTGGGTCTAGCCGAGTGGGTTTGGGTCTAGCAGAGTGGGTTTGGTTGTAGCCGAGTGGGTTTGGGTCTAGCGGTGTGGGTTTGGGTGTAGCCGAGTGGGTTTGGGTCTAGCCGAGTGGGTTTGGGTCTAGCCGACTGGGTTTGGGTCTAGCCGAGTGGGTTTGGGTCTAGCCGAGTGGGTTTGGGTCTAGCCAAGTGGGTTTGTGTCTATCCGAGTGGGTTTGGGTCTAGCCGAGTGGGTTTGGGCCTAGCCGAGTGGGTTTGGGACTACCGGAGTGGGTTTGGGTGTAGCGGAATGGGTTTGGGTGTAGCTGAGTGGGTTTGGGTGTAGCTGAGTGGGTTTGGGACCAGCCGAGTGGGTTTGGGTCTAGCCAAGTTTGTTTGGGCCTAGCCGAATGGGTTTGGGTCTACCCGAGTGGGTTTGGGTCTGGCCGAGTGGGTTTGCTTCTAGCCGAATGGGTTTGGGTCTAGCCGAGTGGGTTTGGGTGCAGCCGAGTGGGTTTGGGTCTAGCGGAGTGGGTTTGGGTGTAGCCGAGTGGGTTTGGGTCTAGCCGAGTGGGTTTGGGTCTAGCCGAGTTGGTTTGGGTCTAGCCGAGTGGGTTTGCGTCTGGCCGATTGGGTTTGGGTCTATCCATGTGGGTTTGGGTCTAGCCGAGTGGGTTAGGGACTAGCGGAGTGGGTTTGGGTGTAGCCGCGTGGGTTTGGGTGTAGCCGAGTGGGTTTGTGTCTAGCCGAGTGGGTTTGGGTCTGGCCGAGTGGGTTTGGGTCTAGCCGAGTGGGTTTGGGTCTAGCGGAGTAGGTTTGGGTGTAGCCGAGTGGGTTTGGGTCTAGCCGAGTGGGTTTGGGACTAGCCGAGTGGGTTTGGGTGTAGCCGAGTGGGTTTGAGTCTAGCCGAGTGGGTTTCGGTCTAGCGGAGTGGGTTTGGTTGTAGCCGAGTGGGTTTGGGTCTAGCGGAGTGGGTTTGGGTGTAGCCGAGTGGGTTTGGGTCTAGCCGAGTGGGTTTGGGTCTAGCGGAGTGGGTTTGGGTGTAGCCGAGTGGGTTTGGGTGTAGCCGAGTGGGTTTGGGTCTGGACGAGTGGGTTTGGGTCTAGCCGAGTGGGTTTGGGTGTAGCCGAGTGGGTTTGGGTCTAGCCGAGTGGGTTTGGGTCTAGCGGAGTGGGTTTGGTTGTAGCCGAGTGGGTTTGGGTCTAGCGGAGTGGGTTTGGTTGTAGCCGAGTGGGTTTGGGTCTAGCCGAGTGGGTTTGGGTCTAGCCGACTGGGTTTGGGTCTAGCCGAGTGGGTTTGGGTCTATCCGAGTGGGTTTGGGTCTAGCCGAGTGGGTTTGGGCCTAGCCGAGTGGGTTTGGGACTACCGGAGTGGGTTTGGGTGTAGCGGAATGGGTTTGGGTGTAGCTGAGTGGGTTTGGGTGTAGCTGAGTGGGTTTGGGTGTAGCTGAGTGGGTTTGGGACCAGCCGAGTGGGTTTGGGTCTAGCCGAGTTTGTTTGGGCCTAGCCGAATGGGTTTGGGTCTACCCGAGTGGGTTTGGGTCTGGCCGAGTGGGTTTGCTTCTAGCCGAATGGGTTTGGGTGCAGCCGAGTGGGTTTGGGTTTAGCGGAGTGGGTTTGGGTGTAGCCGAGTGGGTTTGGGTCTAGCCGAGTGGGTTTGGGTCTAGCCGAGTTGGTTTGGGTCTAGCCGAGTGGGTTTGCGTCTAGCCGATTGGGTTTGGGTCTATCCATGTGGGTTTGGGTCTAGCCGAGTGGGTTAGGGTCTAGCGGAGTGGGTTTGGGTGTAGCCGCGTGGGTTTGGGTGTAGCCGAGTGGGTTTGGGTCTAGCCGAGTGGGTTTGGGTCTAGCCGAGTGGGTTTGGGTCTAGCGGAGTGGGTTTGGGTGTAGCCGAGTGGGTTTGGGTCTAGCCGAGTGGGTTTGGGTCTAGCCGAGTGGGTTTGGGTGTAGCCGAGTGGGTTTGAGTCTAGCCGAGTGGGTTTGGGTCTAGCGGAGTGGGTTTGGTTGTAGCCGAGTGGGTTTGGGTCTAGCGGAGTGGGTTTGGGTCTAGCCGACTGGGTTTGGGTCTAGCCGAGTGGGTTTGGGTGTAGCCGAGTGGGTTTGGGTCTGGACGAGTGGGTTTGGGTCTAGCCGAGTGGGTTTGGGTGTAGCCGAGTGGATATGGGTCTAGCCGAGTGGGTTTGGGTCTAGCGGAGTGGGTTTGGTTGTAGCCGAATGGGTTTGGGTCTAGCGGAGTGGGTTTGGGTGTAGCCGAGTGGGTTTGGGTCTAGCCGAGTGGGTTTGGGTCTAGCCGACTGGGTTTGGGTCCAGCCGAGTGGGTTTGGGTCTAGCCGAGTTGGTTTGGGTCTAGCCGAGTGGGTTTACGTCTAGCCGAGTGGGTTTGGGTCTAGCGGAGTGGGTTTGGGTGTAGCCGAGTGGGTTTGGGTCTGGACGATTGGGTTTGGGTCTAGCCGAGTGGGTTTGGGTCTAGCCGAGTGGGTTTGGATCTAGCTGAGTGGGTTTGGGTGTGGCCGAGTGGGTTTGGGTCTGGACGAGTGGGTTTGGGTCCAGCCGAGTGGGTTTGGGTGTAGCCGAGTGGGTTTGGATATTGCCGAGTGGGTTTGGGTCTAGCCTAGTGGGTTTGGGTCTAGCCGAGTGGGTTTGGGTCTAGCCGACTGGGTTTGGGCCTAGCCGCGTGGGTTTGGGTCTTGCGGAGTGGGTTTGGGTCTAGCGGAGTGGGTTTGGGTCTAGCCGAGTGGGTTTGGGCCTAGCCGATTGGGTTTGGGTCTAGCCGAGTGGGTTTGGGTCTAGCCGAGTGGGTTTGGGTCTAGCCGAGTGGGTTTGGGTCCAGCCGAGTGGGTTTGGGTCTAGCCGTGTGGGTTTGGGTCTAGCCGATTGGGTTTGGGTCTAGCCATTTGGGTTTGGGTCTAGCCGAGTGGGTTAGCGTCTAGCAGAGTGGGTTTGGGTGTAGCCGCGTGGGTTTAGGTGTAGCCGAGTGGGTTTGGGTCTAGCCGAGTGGGTTTGGGTGTAGCCGAGTGGGTTTGGGCCTAGCCGAGTGGGTTTGGGTCTGGCGGAGTGGGTTTGGGTGTAGCCGAGTGGGTGTGGGTGTAGCCGAGTGGGTTTGGGTCTGGACGAGTGGGTTTGGGTCTAGCCGAGTGGGTTTGGGTGTAGCCGAGTGGGTTTGGGTCTAGCCGAGTGGGTTTGGGTCTAGCGGAGTGGGTTTGGTTGTAGCCGAATGGGTTTGGGTCTAGCGGAGTGGGTTTGGGTGTAGCCGAGTGGGTTTGGGTCTAGCCGAGTGGGTTTGGGTCTAGCCGACTGGGTTTGGGTCCAGCCGAGTGGGTTTGGGTCTAGCCGAGTGGGTTTGGGTCTAGCCGAGTGGGTTTACGTCTAGCCGAGTGGGTTTGGGTCTAGCGGAGTGGGTTTGCCTGTAGCCGAGTGGGTTTGGGTGTAGCCGAGTGGGTTTGGGTCTGGACGATTGGGTTTGGGTCTAGCCGAGTGGGTTTGGGTCTAGCCGAGTGGGTTTGGATCTAGCTGAGTGGGTTTGGGTGTGGCCGACGGGGTTTGGGTCCAGCCGAGTGGGTTTGGGTCTAGCCGAGTGGGTTTGGGTCTAGCCGAGTGGGTTTACGTCTAGCCGAGTGGGTTTGGGTCTAGCGGAGTGGGTTTGCGTGTAGCCGAGTGGGTTTGGGTGTAGCCGAGTGGGTTTGGGTCTGGACGATTGGGTTTGGGTCTAGCCGAGTGGGTTTGGGTCTAGCCGAGTTGGTTTGGGTATAGCCGATTGGGTTTGCGTCTAGCCGATTGGGTTTGGGTCTATCCATGTGGGTTTGGGTCTAGCCGAGTGGGTTAGGGTCTAGCGGAGTGGGTTTGGGTGTAGCCGCGTGGGTTTGGGTGTAGCCGAGTGGGTTTGGGTCTAGCCGAGTGGGTTTGGGTCTAGCCGAGTGGGTTTGGGTCTAGCCAAGTGGGTTTGGGTCTAGCGGAGTGGGTTTGGGTGTAGCCGAGTGGGTTTGGGTCTAGCCGAGTGGGTTTGGGTCTAGCCGAGTGGGTTTGGGTGTAGCCGAGTGGGTTTGAGTCTAGCCGAGTGGGTTTGGGTCTAGCGGAGTGGGTTTGGTTGTAGCCGAGTGGGTTTGGGTCTAGCGGAGTGGGTTTGGGTCTAGCCGACTGGGTTTGGGTCTAGCCGAGTGGGTTTGGGTGTAGCCGAGTGGGTCTGGGTCTGGACGAGTGGGTTTGGGTCTAGCCGAGTGGGTTTGGGTGTAGCCGAGTGGGTTTGGGTCTAGCCGAGTGGGTTTGGGTCTAGCGGAGTGGGTTTGGTTGTAGCCGAATGGGTTTGGGTCTAGCGGAGTGGGTTTGGGTGTAGCCGAGTGGGTTTGGGTCTAGCCGAGTGGGTTTGGGTCTAGCCAACTGGGTTTGGGTCCAGCCGAGTGGGTTTGGGTCTAGCCGAGTTGGTTTGGGTCTAGCCGAGTGGGTTTACGTCTAGCCGAGTGGGTTTGGGTCTAGCGGAGTGGGTTCGGGTGTAGCCGAGTGGGTTTGGGTCTGGACGATTGGGTTTGGGTCTAGCCGAGTGGGTTTGGGTCTAGCCGAGTGGGTTTGGATCTAGCTGAGTGGGTTTGGGTGTGGCCGAGTGGGTTTGGGTCTGGACGAGTGGGTTTGGGTCCAGCCGAGTGGGTTTGGGTGTAGCCGAGTGGGTTTGGATATTGCCGAGTGGGTTTGGGTCTAGCCTAGTGGGTTTGGGTCTAGCCGAGTGGGTTTGGGTCTAGCCGACTGGGTTTGGGCCTAGCCGCGTGGGTTTGGGTCTTGCGGAGTGGGTTTGGGTCTAGCGGAGTGGGTTTGGGTCTAGCCGAGTGGGTTTGGGCCTAGCCGATTGGGTTTGGGTCTAGCCGAGTGGGTTTGGGTCTAGCCGAGTGAGTTTGGGTCTAGCCGAGTGGGTTTGGGTCCAGCCGAGTGGGTTTGGGTCTAGCCGTGTGGGTTTGGGTCTAGCCGATTGGGTTTGGGTCTAGCCATTTGGGTTTGGGTCTAGCCGAGTGGGTTAGGGTCTAGCAGAGTGGGTTTGGGTGTAGCCGCGTGGGTTTGGGTGTAGCCGAGTGGGTTTGGGTCTAGCCGAGTGGGTTTGGGTGTAGCCGAGTGGGTTTGGGCCTAGCCGAGTGGGTTTGGGTCTGGCGGAGTGGGTTTGGGTGTAGCCGAGTGGGTTTGGGTGTAGCCGAGTGGGTTTGGGTCTGGACGAGTGGGTTTGGGTCTAGCCGAGTGGGTTTGGGTGTAGCCGAGTGGGTTTGGGTCTAGCCGAGTGGGTTTGGGTCTAGCGGAGTGGGTTTGGTTGTAGCCGAATGTGTTTGGGTCTAGCGGAGTGGGTTTGCGTGTAGCCGAGTGGGTTTGGGTCTAGCCGAGTGGGTTTGGGTCTAGCCGACTGGGTTTGGGTCCAGCCGAGTGGGTTTGGGTCTAGCCGAGTGGGTTTGGGTCTAGCCGAGTGGGTTTACGTCTAGCCGAGTGGGTTTGGGTCTAGCGGAGTGGGTTTGCGTGTAGCCGAGTGGGTTTGGGTGTAGCCGAGTGGGTTTGGGTCTGGACGATTGGGTTTGGGTCTAGCCGAGTGGGTTTGGGTCTAGCCGAGTGGGTTTGGATCTAGCTGAGTGGGTTTGGGTGTGGCCGACGGGGTTTGGGTCCAGCCGAGTGGGTTTGGGTCTAGCCGAGTGGGTTTGGGTCTAGCCGAGTGGGTTTACGTCTAGCCGAGTGGGTTTGGGTCTAGCGGAGTGGGTTTGCGTGTAGCCGAGTGGGTTTGGGTGTAGCCGAGTGGGTTTGGGTCTGGACGATTGGGTTTGGGTCTAGCCGAGTGGGTTTGGGTCTAGCCGAGTGGGTTTGGATCTAGCTGAGTGGGTTTGGGTGTGGCCGAGTGGGTTTGGGTCTGGACGAGTGGGTTTGGGTCCAGCCGAGTGGGTTTGGGTGTAGCCGAGTGGGTTTGGATCTTGCCGAGTGGGTTTGGGTCTAGCCTAGTGGGTTTGGGTCTAGCCGAGTGGGTTTGGGTCTAGCCGACTGGGTTTGGGCCTAGCCGCGTGGGTTTGGGTCTTGCGGAGTGGGTTTGGGTCTAGCGGAGTGGGTTTGGGTCTAGCCGAGTGGGTTGGGCCTAGCCGATTGGGTTTGGGTCTAGCCGAGTGGGTTTGGGTCTAGCCGAGTGGGTTTGGGTCTAGCCGAGTGGGTTTGGGTCCAGCCGAGTGGGTTTGGGTCTAGCCGTGTGGGTTTGGATCTAGCCGATTGTGTTTGGGTCTAGCCATTTGGGTTTGGGTCTAGCCGAGTGGGTTAGGGTCTAGCAGAGTGGGTTTGGGTGTAGCCGCGTGGGTTTGGGTGTAGCCGAGTGGGTTTGGGTCTGGCGGAGTGGGTTTGGGTGTAGCCGAGTGGGTTTGGGTCTAGCCGAGTGGGTTGGGGTCTAGCCGACTGGGTTTAGGATTAGCCGAGTGGGTTTGGGTCTAGCCGAGTGGGTTTGGGTCTAGCTGAGTGGGTTTACGTCTAGCCGCATGGGTTTGGGTCTAGCGGAGTGGGTATCGGTGTAGCCGAGTGGGTTTGGGTCTAGCCGAGTGGGTTTGGGTCTAGCCGGGTGTGTTTGGATCTAGCCTAGTGGGTTTGGGTCTAGCCAAGTGGGTTTGGGTCTAGCGGAGTGGGTTTGTGTCTAGCGGTGTGGGTTTGGGTCTAGCGGAGTGGGTTTGGGTCTAGCCGAGCGGGTTTGGTTCTAACCGAGTGTGTTTGTGTCTAGCGGAGTGGGTTTGGGTCTAGCGGAGTGGGATTGGGTCTAGCCGAGTGGGTTTGGGTCTATCCGAGTGGGTTTGGGACTAGCCGAGTGAGTTTGGGTCTAGCCGAGTGGGTTTGGGTCTAGCTAAATGGGTTTGGGTCTAGCCAAGTGGGTTTGGGTCTAGCCGAGTGGGTTTGGGTCTAGCCGAAAGGGTTTGGGTCTAGCCGAGTGGGTTTGGGTCTAGCCGAGTGGGTTTGGGTCTAGCCGAGTGGGTGTGTCTAGCCAAGTGGGTTTGGGTCGAGCCGAGTGGGTTTGGGTCTAGCCGAGTGGGTTTGGGTCTAGCCGAGTGGGTTTGGGTCTAGCCGAGTGGGTTTGGGCCTAGCCGAGTGGGTTTGGGTCTAGCGGAGTGGGTTAGGGTCTAGTGGAGTGGGTTTGGGTCCAGCCGAGTGGGTTTGGGTCTAGCCGAATGGGTTTGGGTCTACCCGAGTGCGTTTGGGTCTAGCTGAGTGGGTTTGGGTCTAGCCGAGTGGGTTTGGGTCAAGCGGAGTTGGTATGGGTCTAGCGGAGTGGGTTTGGGTCTAGCGGAGTGGGTTTGGGTCTAGCCAAGTGGGTTTTGGTCTAGCCGAGTGGGTTTGGGTCTATCCGAGTGGGTTTGCGTCTAGCCGAGTGGGTTTGCGTCTAGCCGAGTGGGTTTGGGTCTAGCCGAGTGGGTTTGGGTCTATCCATGTGGGTTTGGGTCTAGCCGAGTGGGTTAGGGTCTAGCGGAGTGGGTTTGGGTGTAGCCGCGTGGGTTTGGGTGTCGCCGAGTGGGTTTGGGTCCAGCCGAGTGGGTTTGGGTCTAGCCGAGTGGGTTTGGGTCTAGCCGAGTGGGTTTTCGTCTAGCGGAGTGGGTTTGGGTGTAGCCGAGTGGGTTTGGGTCCAGCCGAGTGGGTTTGGGTCGAGCCGAGTGGGTTTGGGTCTAGCGGAGTGGGTTTGGTTGTAGCCGAGTGGGTTTGGGTCTAGCGGAGTGGGTTTGGGTGTAGCCGAGTGGGTTTGCGTCTAGCGGAGTGGGTTTGGGTCTAGCCGACTGGGTTTGGGTCTGGACGAGTGGGTTTGGGTCTAGCCGAGTGGGTTTGGGTCTAGTCGAGTGGGTTTGGGTCTAGCCGAGTGGGTTTGGGTCTAGCCTAGTGGGTTTGGGTCTAGCCAAGTGGGTTTCGGTCCAGCGGAGTGGGTTTGGGACTAGCGGAGTGGGATTGGGTCTAGCCGATTGGGTTTGGGTATATCCATGTGGGTTTGGGTCTAGCCGAGTGGGTTTGGGTCTAGCGGAGTGGGTTTGGGTGTATCCGAGTGGGTTTGGGTCTAGCCGAGTGGGTTTGGGTCTAGCCGAGTGGGTTTGGGTCTAGCCGAGTGGGTTTGGGTCTAGCGGAGTGGGTTTGGGTGTAGCCGTGTGGGTTTGGGTCTAGCCGAGTGGGTTTGGGTCTAGCTGACTGGGTTTGGGTCTAGCTGAGTGGGTTTGGGTCTAGCCGAGTGGGTTTGGGTGTAGCCGAGTGGGTTTGGGTCTAGCCGAGTTGGTTTGGGTCTAGCGGAGTGGGTTTGGTTGTAGCCGAGTGGGTTTGGGTCTAGCGGTGTGGGTTTGGGTGTAGCCGAGTGGGTTTGGGTCTAGCCGAGTGGGTTTGGGTCTAGCCGACTGGGTTTGGGTCTAGCCGAGTGGGTTTGGGTCTAGCCGAGTGGGTTTGGGTCTAGCCGAGTGGGTTTACGTCTAGCCGAGTGGGTTTTGGTCTAGCGGAGTGGGTTTGGGTGTAGCCGAGTGGGTTTGGGTGTAGCCGAGTGGGTTTGGGTCTGGACGAGTGGGTTTGGGTCTAGCCGAGTGGGTTTGGGTCTAGCCGAGTGGGTTTGGGTCTAGCCTAGTGGGTTTGGGTCTAGCCAAGTGGGTTTGGGTCGAGCGGAGTGGGTTTAGGTCTAGCGCAGTGGGTTTGGGTCTTGCGGAGTGGGTTTGGTTCTAGCCGAGTGGGTTTGGGTCTAGCCGAGTGGGTTTGTGTCTAGTGGGGTGGGTTTGGGTCTAGCGGAGTGGGATTGGGTCTAGCCGAGTGGGTTTGGGTCTAGCCGAGTGGGTTTGGGACTAGCCGAGTGGGTTTGGGTCTAGCCGAGTGGGTTTGGGTCTAGCTGAATGTGTTTGGGTCTAGCCGAGTGGGTTTGGGTCTAGCCGAGTGGGTTTGGGTCTAGCCGAAAGGGTTTGGGTCTAGCCGAGTGGGTTTGGGTCTAGCCGAGTGGGATTGGGTCCAGCCGAGTGGGTGTGGGTTAAGCCGAGTGGGTTTGGGTCTAGCCGAGTGGGTTTGGGTCTAGCCGAGTGGGTTTGGGTCTATCCGAGTGGGTTTGGGTCTAGCCGAGTGGGTTTGGGCCTAGCCGAGTGGGTTTGGGACTACCGGAGTGGGTTTGGGTGTAGCGGAATGGGTTTGGGTGTAGCTGAGTGGGTTTGGGTTTAGCTGAGTGGGTTTGGGACCAGCCGAGTGGGTTTGGGTCTAGCCAAGTTTGTTTGGGCCTAGCCGAATGGGTTTGGGTCTACCCGAGTGGGTTTGGGTCTGGCCGAGTGGGTTTGCTTCTAGACGAATGGGTTTGGGTCTAGCCGAGTGGGTTTGGGTGCAGCCGAGTGGGTTTGGGTCTAGCGGAGTGGGTTTGGGTGTAGCCGAGTGGGTTTGGGTCTAGCCGAGTGGGTTTGGGTCTAGCCGAGTTGGTTTTGGTCTAGCCGAGTGGGTTTGCGTCTAGCCGATTGGGTTTGGGTCTATCCATGTGGGTTTGGGTCTAGCCGAGTGGGTTAGGGACTAGCGGAGTGGGTTTGGGTGTATCCGCGTGGGTTTGGGTGTAGCCGAGTGGGTTTGTGTCTAGCCGAGTGGGTTTGGGTCTAGCCGAGTGGGTTTGGGTCTAGCCGAGTGGGTTTGGGTCTAGCGGAGTGGGTTTGGGTGTAGCCGAGTGGGTTTGGGTCTAGCCGAGTGGGTTTGGGTCTAGCCGAGTGGGTTTGGGTGTAGCCGAGTGAGTTTGAGTCTAGCCGAGTGGGTTTCGGTCTAGCGGAGTGGGTTTGGTTGTAGCCGAGTGGATTTGGGTCTAGCGGAGTGGGTTTGGGTGTAGCCGAGTGGGTTTGGGTCTAGCCGAGTGGGTTTGGGTCTAGCGGAGTGGGTTTGGGTGTAGCCGAGTGGGTTTGGGTGTAGCCGAGTGGGTTTGGGTCTGGACGAGTGGGTTTGGGTCTAGCCGAGTGGGTTTGGGTGTAGCCGAGTGGGTTTGGGTCTAGCTGAGTGGGTTTGGGTCTAGCGGAGTGGGTTTGGTTGTAGCCGAGTGGGTTTGGGTCTAGCGGAGTGGGTTTGGGTGTAGCCGAGTGGGTTTGGGTCTAGCCGAGTGGGTTTGGGTCTAGCCGACTGGGTTTGGGTCTAGCCGAGTGGGTTTGGGTCTAGCCGAGTGGGTTTGGGTCTAGCCGAGTGGGTTTACGTCTAGCCGAGTGGGTTTGGGTCTAGCGGAGTGGGTTTGGGTGTAGCCGAGTGGGTTTGGGTGTAGCCGAGTGGGTTTGGGTCTGGACGATTGGGTTTGGGTCTAGCCGAGTGGGTTTGGGTCTAGCCGAGTGGGTTTGGATCTAGCTGAGTGGGTTTGGGTGTAGCCGAGTGGGTTTGGGTCTGGACGAGTGGGTTTGGGTCTAGCGGAGTGGGTTAGGGTCTAGTGGAGTGGGTTTGGGTCCAGCCGAGTGGGTTTGGGTCTAGCCGAATGTGTTTGGGTCTACCCGAGTGCGTTTGGGTCTAGCCGAGTGGGTTTGGGTCTAGCCGAGTGGGTTTGGGTCAAGCGGAGTTGGTAGAGGTCTAGCGGAGAGGGTTTGGGTCTAGCGGAGTGGGTTTGGGTCTAGCCAAGTGGGTTTTGGTCTAGCCGAGTGGGTTTGGGTCTATCCGAGTGGGTTTGCGTCTAGCCGAGTGGGTTAGGGTCTAGCGGAGTGGGTTTGGGTGTAGCTGCGTGGGTTTGGGTGTAGCCGAGTGGGTTTGGGTCTAGCCGAGTGGGTTTGGGTCTAGCCGAGTGGGTTTGGGTCTAGCCGAGTGGGTTTGCGTCTAGCGGAGTGGGTTTGGGTGTAGCCGAGTGGGTTTGGGTCTAGCCGAGTTGGTTTGGGTCTAGCCGAGTGGGTTTGGGTCTGGCGGAGTGGGTTTGGTTGTAGCCGAGTGGGTTTGGGTCTAGCGGAGTGGGTTTGGGTGTAGCCGAGTGGGTTTGGGTCTAGCGGAGTGGGTTTGGGTCTAGCCGACTGGGTTTGGGTCTGGACGAGTGGGTTTGGGTCTAGCCGAGTGGGTTTGGGTCTAGTCGAGTGGGTTTGGATCTAGCCGAGTGGGTTTGGGTCTAGCCTAGTGGGTTTGGGTCTAGCCAAGTGGGTTTCGGTCCAGCGGAGTGGGTTTGGGTCTAGCGCAGTGGGTTTGGGTCTAGCTGAGTGGGTTTGGGTCTAACCGAGTGGGTTTGTGTCTAGCGGAGTGGGTTTGGGACTAGCGGAGTGGGATTGGGTCTAGCCGATTGGGTTTGGGTATATCCATGTGGGTTTGGGTCTAGCCGAGTGGGTTAGGGTCTAGCGGAGTGGGTTTGGGTGTAACCGCGTGGGTTTGGGTGTATCCGAGTGGGTTTGGGTCTAGCCGAGTGGGTTTGGGGCTAGCCGAGTGGGTTTGGGTCAAGCCGAGTGGGTTTGGGTCTAGCGGAGTGGGTTTGGGTGTAGCCGTGTGGGTTTGGGTCTAGCCGAGTGGGTTTGGGTCTAGCCGACTGGGTTTGGGTCTAGCTGAGTGGGTTTGGGTCTAGCCGAGTGGGTTTGGGTGTAGCCGAGTGGGTTTGGGTCTAGCCGAGTGGGTTTGGGTCTAGCGGAGTGGGTTTGGTTGTAGCCGAGTGGGTTTGGGTCTAGCGGTGTGGGTTTGGGTGTAGCCGAGTGGGTTTGGGTCTAGCCGAGTGGGTTTGGGTCTAGCCGACGGGGTTTGGGTCTAGCCGAGTGGGTTTGGGTCTAGCCGAGTGGGTTTGGGTCTAGCCGAGTGGGTTTACGTCTAGCCGAGTGGGTTTTGGTCTAGCGGAGTGGGTTTGGGTGTAGCCGAGTGGGTTTGGGTGTAGCCGAGTGGGTTTGGGTCTGGATGAGTGGGTTTGGGTCTAACCGAGTGGGTTTGGGTCTAGCCGAGTGGGTGTGGGTCTAGCCTAGTGGGTTTGGTTCTAGCCAAGTGGGTTTGGGTCGAGCGGAGTGGGTTTAGGTCTAGCGCAGTGGGTTTGGGTCTAGCGGAGTGGGTTTGGTTCTAGCCGAGTGGGTTTGGGTCTAGCCGAGTGGGTTTTTGTCTGGCGGAGTGGGTTTGGGTCTAGCGGAGTGGGATTGCGTCTAGCGGAGTGGGTTTGGGTCTAGCCGAGTGGGTTTGGGACTAGCCGAGTGGGTTTGGGTCTAGCCGAGTGGGTTTGGGTCTAGCTGAATGTGTTTGGGTCTAGCCGAGTGGGTTTGGGTCTAGCCGAGTGGGTTTGGGTCTAGCCGAAAGCGTTTGGGTCTAGCCGAGTGGGTTTGGGTCTAGCCGAGTGGGATTGGGTCCAGCCGAGTGGGTGTGGGTTAAGCCGAGTGGGTTTGGGTCTAGCCGAGTGGGTTTGGGTGTAGCGGAATGGGTTTGGGTGTAGCTGAGTGGGTTTGGGTGTAGCTGAGTGGGTTTGGGACCAGCCGAGTGGGTTTGGGTCTAGCCGAGTTTGTTTGGGCCTAGCCGAATGGGTTTGCGTCAACCCGAGTGGGTTTGGGTCTGGCCGAGTGGGTTTGCTTCTTGCCGAATGGGTTTGGGTCTAGCCGAGTGGGTTTGGGTGCAGCCGAGTGGGTTTGGGTCTAGCGGAGTGGGTTTGGGTCTAGCCGAGTGGGTTAGGGACTAGCGGAGTGGGTTTGGGTGTAGCCGCATGGGTTTGGGTGTAGCCGAGTGGGTTTGGGTCTAGCCGAGTGGGTTTGGGTCTAGCCGAGTGGGTTTGGGTCTAGCCGAGTGGGTTTGGGTCTAGCGGAGTGGGTTTGGGTGTAGCCGAGTGGGTTTGGGTCTAGCCGAGTGGGTTTGGGTCTAGCCGAGTGGGTTTGGGTGTAGCCGAGTGGGTTTGAGTCTAGCCGAGTGGGTTTGGGTCTAGCGGAGTGGGTTTGGTTGTAGCCGAGTGGGTTTGGGTCTAGCGGAGTGGGTTTGGGTGTAGCCGAGTGGGTTTGGGTCTTGCCGAGTGGGTTTGGGTCTAGCGGAGTGGGTTTGGGTGTAGCCGAGTGGGTTTGGGTGTAGCCGAGTGGGTTTGGGTCTGGACGAGTGGGTTTGGGTCTAGCCGAGTGGGTTTGGGTGTAGCCGAGTGGGTTTGGGTCTTGCCGAGTGGGTTTGGGTCTAGCGGAGTGGGTTTGGTTGTAGCTGAGTGGGTTTGGGTCTAGCGGAGTGGGTTTGGGTGTAGCCGAGTGGGTTTGGGTCTAGCCGAGTGGGTTTGGGTCTAGCCGAGTGGGTTTGGGTCTAGCCGAGTGGGTTTGGGTCTAGCCGAGTGGGTTTGGGTCTAGCCGAGTGGGTTTATGTCTAGCCGAGTGGGTTTGGGTCTAGCGGAGTGGGTTTGGGTGTAGCCGAGTGGGTTTGGGTGCAGCCGAGTGGGTTTGGGTCTGGACGATTGGGTTTGGGTCTAGCCGAGTGGGTTTGGGTCTAGCCGAGTGGGTTTGGATCTAGCTGAGTGGGTTTGGGTGTAGCCGAGTGGGTTTGGGTCTGGACGAGTGGGTTTGGGTCTAGCCGAGTGGGTTTGGGTGTAGCCGAGTGGGTTTGGATCTTGCCGAGTGGGTTTGGGTCTAGCCTAGTGGGTTTGGGTCTAGCCGAGTGGGTTTGGGTCTAGCCGACTGGGTTTGGGCCTAGCCGCGTGGGTTTGGGTCTTGCGGACTGGGTGTGGGTCTAGCGGAGTGGGTTTGGGTCTAGCCGATTGGGTTTGGGTCTAGCCGAGTGGGTTTGGGTCTAGCCGAGTGGGTTTGGGTCTAGCCGAGTGGGTTTGGGTCCAGCCGAGTGGGTTTGGGTCTAGCCGTGTGGGTTTGGGTCTAGCCGATTGGGTTTGGGTCTAGCCATTTGGGTTTGGGTCTAGCCGAGTGGGTTAGGGTCTAGCAGAGTGGGTTTGGGTGTAGCCGCGTGGGTTTGGGTGTAGCCGAGTGGGTTTGGGTCTAGCCGAGTGGGTTTGGGTGTAGCCGAGTGGGTTTGGGCCTAGCCGAGTGGGTTTGGGTCTGGCGGAGTGGGTTTGGGTGTAGCCGAGTGGGTTTGGGTCTAGCCGAGTGGGTTTGGGTCTAGCCGACTGGGTTTGGGATTAGCCGAGTGGGTTTGGGTCTAGCCGAGTGGGTTTGGGTCTAGCCGAGTGGGTTTACGTCTAGCCGCGTGGGTTTGGGTCTAGCGGAGTGGGTATCGGTGTAGCCGAGTGGGTTTGGGTCTAGCCGAGTGGGTTTGGGTCTAGCCGATTGTGTTTGGATCTAGCAAAGTGGGTTTGGGTCTAGCCAAGTGGGTTTGGGTCTAGGGAGTGGGTTTGTGTCTAGCGGAGTGGGTTTGTGTCGAGCGGAGTGGGTTTGGGTCCAGCCGAGTGGGTTTGGTTCTAACCGAGTGGGTTTGTGTCTAGCGGAGTGGGTTTGGGTCTAGCGGAGTGGGATTGGGTCTAGCCGAGTGGGTTTGGGTCTAGCCGAGTGGGTTTGGGACTAGCCGAGTGGGTTTGGGTCTAGCCGAGTGGGTTTGGGTCTAGCGGAATGGGTTTGGGTCTAGCCGAGTGGGTTTGGGTCTAGCCGAGTGGGTTTGGGTCTAGCCGAAAGGGTTTGGGTCTAGCCGAGTGGGTTTGGGTCTAGCCGAGTGGGTTTGGGTCTAGCCGAGTGGGTGTGTCTAGCCAAGTGGGTTTGGGTCGAGCCGAGTGGGTTTGGGTCTAGCCGAGTGGGTTTTGGTCTAGCCGAGTGGGTTTGGGTCTAGCCGAGTGGGTTTGGGCCTAGCCGAGTGGGTTTGGGTCTAGCGGAGTGGGTTAGGGTCTAGTGGAGTGGGTTTGGGTCCAGCCGAGTGGGTTTGGGTCTAGCCGAATGGGTTTGGGTCTACCCGAGTGCGTTTGGGTCTAGCCGAGTGGGTTTGGGTCTAGCCGAATGGGTTTGGGTCTAGCCGAGTGGGTTTGGGTGTAGCCGAGTGGGTTTGGGTCTAGTGGAGTGGGTTTGGGTCTAGCCGAGTGGGTTTGGGTCTAGCCGAGTGGGTTTGCGTCTGGCCGAGTTAGTTTGGGTGTTGCCAAGTGGGTTTGGGTCTAGCCGAGCAGGTTTGGGTCTAGCCGAGTGGGTTTGGGTCTAGCCGAGTTGGTTTGGGTCTAGCCGAGTGGGTTTGGGTCTAGCCGAGTGGGTTTGGGTCAAGCGGAGTTGGTATGGGTCTAGCGGAGTGGGTTTGGGTCTAGCGGAGTGGGTTTGGGTGTAGCCGAGTGGGTTTGGGTCTAACCGAGTGGGTTTGGGTCTACCCGAGTGGGTTTGCGTCTAGCCGAGTGGGTTTAGGTCTAGCCGAGTGGGTGTGGGTCTAGCCGAGTGGGTTTGGGTCTAGCCAAGTGGGCTTGGGTCTAGCCGAATGGGTTTGGGTCCATACGAGTGGGTTTGCGTCCAGCCGAGTGGGTTTGGGTCTAGCCGAGTGGGTTTGGGTGTAGCCGAGTGGGTTTGGGTCTAGCCCAGTGGGTTTGGGTCTACCCGAGTGGGTTTGCGTCTAGCCGAGTGGGTTTGGGTCTAGCCGAGTGGGTGTGGGTCTAGCCGAGTGGGTTTGGGTCTAGCCAATTCGGTTTGGGTCCAGCCGAGTGGGTTTGGGTCTATACGAGTGGGTTTGCGTCTAGCCGAGTGGGTTTGGGTCTAGCCGAGTGGGTTTGGGTCTATCCATGTGGGTTTGGGTCTAGCCGAGTGGGTTAGGGTCTAGCGGAGTGGGTTTGGGTGTAGCCGCGTGGGTTTGGGTGTAGCCGAGTGGGTTTGGGTCTAGCCGAGTGGGTTTGGGTCTAGCCGAGTGGGTTTGGGTCTAGCCGAGTGGGTTTGGGTCTAGCGGAGTGGGTTTGGGTGTATCCGAGTGGGTTTGGGTGTATCCGAGTGGGTTTGGGTCTAGCCGAGTGGGTTTGGGTCTAGCCGACTGGGTTTGGGTCTAGCCGAGTGGGTTTGGGTCTTGCCGAGTGGGTTTGGGTCTATCGGAGTGGGTTTGGGTGTAGCCGAGTGGGTTTGGGTCTAGCGGAGCGGGTTTGGGTGTAGCCGAGTGGGTTTGGGTCTAGCCGAGTGGGTTTGGGTCTAGCCGACTGGGTTTGGCTCTAGCCGAGTGGGTTTGGGTGTAGCCGAGTGGGTTTGGGTCTAGCCGAGTGGGTTTACGTCTACCCGAGTGGGATTGGGTCTAGCGGAGTGGGTTTGGGTGTAGCCGAGTGGGTTTGGGTCTAGCCGAGTGGGTTTGGGTGTAGCCGAGTGGGTGTGGGTCAAGCCGAGTGGGTTTGGGTCTTGCCGAGTGGGTTTGGGTCTAGCCGAGTGGGTTTGGGTCTAGCCGAGTGGGTTTGGGTCTAGCCGAGTGGTTTTGGGACTAGCCGAGTGGGTTTGGGTCTACCGGAGTGGGTTTGGGTGTAGCGGAGTAGGTTTGGGTGAGCTGAGTGGGTTTGGGACCAGCCGAGTGGGTTTGGGTCTAGCCGAGTGGGTTTGGGTCTAGCCGAGTGGGTTTGCTTCTAGCCGAATGGGTTTGGGTCTAGCCGAGTGGGTTTGGGTGCAGACGAGTGGGTTTGGGTCTAGCGGAGTGGGTTTGGGTGTAACCGAGTGGGTTTGGGTCTAGCCGAGTGGGTTTGGGTCTAGCCGAGTGGGTTTGGGTCTAGCCGAGTGGGTTTGGGTCTAGCCGAGTGGGTTTGGGTCTAGCCGAGTTGGTTTGGGTCTAGCCGAGTGGGTTTGCGTCTAGCCGAGTGGGTTTGTGTCTAGCGGAGTGGGTTTGGGTCTAGCCGAGTGGGATTGGGTCTAGCCGAGTTGGTTTGGGTCTAGCCGAGTGGGTTTGGGACTAGCCGAGTGGGTTTGGGTCTAGCTGAATGGGTTTGGGTCTAGCCGAGTGGGTTTGGGTCTAGCCGAGTGTGTTTGGGTCTAGCCAAAAGGGTTTGGGTCTAGCCGAGGGGGTTTGGGTCTAGCCGAGTGGGTGTGGGTCTAGCCGAGTGGGTTTGGGTCTAGCCGAGTGGGTTTGGGTCTAGCCGAGTGGGTTTGGGTCTAGCCGAGGGGGTTTGGGCCTAGCCGAGTGGGTTTGGGTCTAACGGAGTGGGTTAGGGTCTAGTGGAGTGGGTTTGGGTCTAGCCGAGTGGGTTTGGGTCTAGCCGAATGGGTTTGGGTCTACCCGAGTGCGTTTGGGTCTCGCCGAGTGGGTTTGGGTCTAGCCGAATGGGTTTGTGTCTAGCCGAGTGGGTTTGGGTGTAGCCGAGTGGGTTTGGGTCTAGCGGAGTGGGTTTGGGTGTAGCCGAGTGGGTTTGGGTCTAGCCGAGTGGGTTTGGGTCTAGCCGAGTGGGTTTGGGTCTAGCCGAGTGGGTTTGGGTCTAGCCGAGTGGGTTTGGGTATAGCCGAGTGGGTTTGGGTCTAGCCGAGTGTGTTTGCGTCTAGCCGAGTGGGTTTGGGTCTAGCCGAGTGGGTTTGGGTCTAGCCGTGTGGGTTTGCGTCTAGCTGAGTGGGTTTGGGTCTAGCCGAGTGTGTTAGGGTCTAGCGGAGTGGGTTTGGGTGTAGCCGCGTGGGTTTGGGTGTAGCCGAGTGTGTTTGGGTCTAGCCGAGTGGGTTTGGGTCTAGCCGAGTGGGTTTGGGTCTAGCTGAGTGGGTTTGGGTCTGGCGGAGTGGGTTTGGGTGTAGCCAAGTGGGTTTGGGTCTAGCCGAGTGGGTTTGGGTATAGCCGACTGTGTTTGGGTGTAGCCGAGTGGGTTTGGGTCCAGCCGAGTGGGTTTGGGTCTAGCCGAGTGGCTTTGGGTCTAGCTGAGTGGGTTTGGGTCTATCCGAGTTGGTTTCGGTCTAGCCGAGTGGGTTTGGGTCTAGCCGAGTGGGTTTGGGTCTACCGAGTGGGTTTGGGTCTAGCCGAGTGGGTTTGGGTCTAGCCGAGTTAGTTTGGGTGTAGCCGAGTGGGTTTGGGTGTAGCCGAGCAGGTTTGGGCCTAGCCGAGTGGGTTTGGGTCTAGCCGAGTGGGTTTGGGTCTAGCCGAGTGGGTTTGGGTCAAGCGGAGTTGGTATGGGTCTAGCGGAGTGGGTTTGGGTCTAGCGGAGTGGGTTTGGGTCTAGCCAAGTGGGTTTTGGTCTAGCCGAGTGGGTTTGGGTCTATCCGAGTGGGTTTGCGTCTAGCCGAGTGGGTTTGCGTCTAGCCGAGTGGGTTTGGGTCTAGCCGAGTGGGTTTGGGTCTATCCATGTGGGTTTGGGTCTAGCCGAGTGGGTTAGGGTCTAGCGGAGTGGGTTTGGGTGTAGCCGCGTGGGTTTGGGTGTAGCCGAGTGTGTTTGGGTCTAGCCGAGTGGGTTTGGGTCTAGCCGAGTGGGTTTGGGTCTAGCGGAGTGGGTTTGGTTGTAGCCGAGTGGGTTTGGGTCTAGCGGAGTGGGTTTGGGTGTAGCCGAGTGGGTTTGGGTCTAGCGGAGTGGGTTTGGGTCTAGCGGACTGGGTTTGGGTCTGGACGAGTGGGTTTGGGTCTAGCCGAGTGGGTTTGGGTCTAGTCGAGTGGGTTTGGTTCTAGCCGAGTGGGTTTGGGTCTAGCCTAGTGGGTTTGGGTCTAGCCAAGTGGGTTTCGGTCCAGCGGAGTGGGTTTGGGTCTAGCGCAGTGGGTTTGGGTCTAGCTGAGTGGGTTTGGGTCTAACCGAGTGGGTTTGGGTCTAGCCGCGTGGGTTTGGGTCTAGCGGAATGGGTTTGGGTGTAGCCGAGTGGGTTTGGGTCTAGCCGAGTGGGTTTGGGTCTAGCGGAGTGGGTTTGGGTCTAGCGGAGTGGGTTTGGTTGTAGCCGAGTGGGTTTGGGTCTAGCGGAGTGGGTTTGGGTGTAGCCGAGTGGGTTTGGGTCTAGCGGAGTGGGTTTGGGTCTAGCCGACTGGGTTTGGGTCTGGACGAGTGGGTTTGTGTCTAGCCGAGTGGGTTTGGGTCTAGTCGAGTGGGTTTGGGTCTAGCCGAGTGGGTTTGAGTCTAGCCTAGTGGGTTTGGGTCTAGCCAAGTGGGTTTCGGTCCAGCGGAGTGGGTTTGGGTCTAGCGCAGTGGGTTTGGGTCTAGCTGAGTGGGTTTGGGTCTAACCGAGTGGGTTTGTGTCTAGCGGAGTGGGTTTGGGGCTAGCGGAGTGGGATTGGGACTAGCCGAGTGGGTTTGGGTCTAGCCGACTGGGTTTGGGTCTGGACGAGTGGGTTTGTGTCTAGCCGAGTGGGTTTGGGTCTAGTCGAGTGGGTTTGGGTCTAGCCGAGTGGGTTTGAGTCTAGCCTAGTGGGTTTGGGTCTAGCCAAGTGGGTTTCGGTCCAGCGGAGTGGGTTTGGGTCTAGCGCAGTGGGTTTGGGTCTAGCTGAGTGGGTTTGGGTCTAACCGAGTGGGTTTGGGTCTAGCCGCGTGGGTTTGGGTCTAGCGGAATGGGTTTGGGTGTAGCCGAGTGGGTTTGGGTCTAGCCGAGTGGGTTTGGGTCTAGCGGAGTGGGTTTGGGTCTAGCGGAGTGGGTTTGGTTGTAGCCGAGTGGGTTTGGGTCTAGCGGAGTGGGTTTGGGTGTAGCCGAGTGGGTTTGGGTCTAGCGGAGTGGGTTTGGGTCTAGCCGACTGGGTTTGGGTCTGGACGAGTGGGTTTGTGTCTAGCCGAGTGGGTTTGGGTCTAGTCGAGTGGGTTTGGGTCTAGCCGAGTGGGTTTGAGTCTAGCCTAGTGGGTTTGGGTCTAGCCAAGTGGGTTTCGGTCCAGCGGAGTGGGTTTGGGTCTAGCGCAGTGGGTTTGGGTCTAGCTGAGTGGGTTTGGGTCTAACCGAGTGGGTTTGTGTCTAGCGGAGTGGGTTTGGGGCTAGCGGAGTGGGATTGGGACTAGCCGAGTGGGTTTGGGTCTAGCCGACTGGGTTTGGGTCTGGACGAGTGGGTTTGTGTCTAGCCGAGTGGGTTTGGGTCTAGTCGAGTGGGTTTGGGTCTAGCCGAGTGGGTTTGAGTCTAGCCTAGTGGGTTTGGGTCTAGCCAAGTGGGTTTCGGTCCAGCGGAGTGGGTTTGGGTCTAGCGCAGTGGGTTTGGGTCTAGCTGAGTGGGTTTGGGTCTAACCGAGTGGGTTTGGGTCTAGCCGCGTGGGTTTGGGTCTAGCGGAATGGGTTTGGGTGTAGCCGAGTGGGTTTGGGTCTAGCCGAGTGGGTTTGGGTCTAGCGGAGTGGGTTTGGGTCTAGCGGAGTGGGTTTGGTTGTAGCCGAGTGGGTTTGGGTCTAGCGGAGTGGGTTTGGGTGTAGCCGAGTGGGTTTGGGTCTAGCGGAGTGGGTTTGGGTCTAGCCGACTGGGTTTGGGTCTGGACGAGTGGGTTTGTGTCTAGCCGAGTGGGTTTGGGACTAGTCGAGTGGGTTTGGGTCTAGCCGAGTGGGTTTGAGTCTAGCCTAGTGGGTTTGGGTCTAGCCAAGTGGGTTTCGGTCCAGCGGAGTGGGTTTGGGTCTAGCGCAGTGGGTTTGGGTCTAGCTGAGTGGGTTTGGGTCTAACCGAGTGGGTTTGTGTCTAGCGGAGTGGGTTTGGGGCTAGCGGAGTGGGATTGGGACTAGCCGAGTGGGTTTGGGTCTAGCCGAGTGGGTTTGCGACTAGCCGAGTGGGTTTGCATCTAGCCGAGTGGGTTTTGGTCTAGCCGAGTGGGTTTGGGTCTAGCCGAGTGGGTTTGGGTCTAGCCGATTGGGTTTGGGTATATGCATGTGGGTTTGGGTCTAGCCGAGTGGGTTAGGGTCTAGCGGAGTGGGTTTGGGTGTAACCGCATGGGTTTGGGTGCAGCCGAGTGGGTTTGGGTCTAGCCGAGTGGGTTTGGGTCTTGCCGTGTGGGTTTGGGTCTACCCGAGTGGGTTTGCGTCTAGCCGAGTGGGTTTGGGTCTAGCCGAGTGGGTGTGGGTCTAGCCGAGTGGGTTTGGGTCTAGCCAAGTGGGTTTGGGTCTAGCCGAATGGGTTTGGGTCTATACGAGTGGATTTGCGTCTAGCCGAGTGGGTTTGGGTCTAGCCGAGTGGGTTTGGGTCTAGCGGAGTGGGTTTGGGTGTAGCCGAGTGGGTTTGGGTCTAGCCCAGTGGGTTTGGGTCTACCCGAGTGGGTTTGCGTCTAGCCGAGTGGGTTTGGGTCTAGCCGAGTGGGTGTGGGTCTAGCCGAGTGGGTTTGGGTCTAGCCAAGTCGGTTTGGGTCTAGCCGAGTGGGTTTGGGTCTATCCATGTGGGTTTGGGTCTAGCCGAGTGGGTTAGGGTCTAGCGGAGTAGGTTTGGGTGTAGCCGCGTGGGTTTGGGTGTAGCCGAGTGGGTTTGGGTCTAGCCGAGTGGGTTTGGGTCTAGCCGAGTGGGGTTTGGGTCTAGCCGAGTGGATTTGGGTCTAGCGGAGTGGGTTTGGGTGTAGCCGAGTGGGTTTGGGTCTAGCCGAGTGGGTTTGGGTCTAGCCGACTGGGTTTGGGTCTAGCCGAGTGCGTTTGGGTCTTGCCGAGTGGGTTTGGGTCTAGCAGAGTGGGTTTGGGTGTATCCGAGTGGGTTTGGGTCTAGCGGAGCGGGTTTGGGTGTAGCCGAGTGGGTTTGGGTCTAGCCGAGTGGGTTTGGGTCTAGCCGACTGGGTTTGGCTCTAGCCGAGTGGGTTTGGGTCTAGCCGAGTGGGTTTGGGTCTAGCCGAGTGGGTTTACGTCTAGCCGAGTGGGTTTGGGTGTAGCGGAGTGGGTTTGGGTGTTGCCGAGTGGGTTTGGGTCTAGCCGAGTGGGTTTGGGTGTAGCTGAGTGGGTGTGGGTCAAGCCGAGTGGGTTTGGGTCTAGCCGAGTGGGTTTGGGTCTAGCCGAGTGGGTTTGGGTCTAGCCGAGTGGGTTTGGGTCGAGCCGAGTGGGTTTGGGTCTAGCCGAGTGGGTTTGGGTCTAGCCGAGTGGGTTTGGGTCTAGCCGAGTGGGTTTGGGTCTAGCCAAGTGGGTTTGGGTCTAGCGGAGTGGGTTAGGGTCTAGTGGAGTGGGTTTGGGTCCAGCCGAGTGGGTTTGGGTCTAGCCGAATGGGTTTGGGTCTACCCGAGTGCGTTTGGGTCTAGCCGAGTGGGTTTGGGTCTAGCCGAATGGGTTTGGGTCTAGCCGTGTGGGTTTGGGAGTAGCCGAGTGGGTTTGGGTCTAGCGGAGTGGGTTTGGGTCTAGCCGAGTGGGTTTGGGTCTAGCCGAGTGGGTTTGGGTCCGGCCGAGTTAGTTTGGGTGTTGCCAAGTGGGTTTGCGTCTAGCCGAGCAGGTTTGGGTCTAGCCGAGTGGGTTTGGGTCTAGCCGAGTTGGTTTGGGTCTAGCCGAGTGGGTTTGGGTCTAGCCGAGTGGGTTTGGGTCAAGCGGAGTTGGTATGGGTCTAGCGGAGTGGGTTTGGGTCTAGCGGAGTAGGTTTGGGTGTAGCCGAGTGGGTTTGGGTCTAGCCGAGTGGGTTTGGGTCTACCCGAGTGGGTTTGCGTCTAGCCGAGTGGGTTTGGGTCTAGCCGAGTGGGTGTGGGTCTAGCCGAGTGGGTTTGGGTCTAGCCGAGTGGGTTTGGGTCTAGCCGAGTGGGTTTGGGTCTAGCCGAATGGGTTTGGGTCTATACGAGTGGATTTGCGTCTAGCCGAGTTGGTTTGGGTCTAGCCGAGTGGGTTTGGGTCTAGCGGAGTGGGTTTGGGTGTAGCCGAGTGGGTTTGGGTTTAGCCCAGTGGGTTTGGGTCTACCCGAGTGTGTTTGCGTCTAGCCGAGTGGGTTTGGGTCTAGCGGAGTGGGTGTGGGTCTAGCCGAGTGGGTTTGGGTCTAGCCAAGTCGGTTTGGGTCTAGCCGAGTGGGTTTGGGTCTATACGAGTGGGTTTGCGTCTAGCCGAGTGGGTTTGGGTCTAGCCGAGTGGGTTTGGGTCTATCCATGTGGGTTTGGGTCTAGCCGAGTGGGTTAGGGTCTAGCGGAGTGGGTTTGGGTGTAGCCGCGTGGGTTTGGGTGTAGCCGAGTGGGTTTGGGTCTAGCCGAGTGGGTTTGGGTCTAGCCGAGTGGGTTTGGGTCTAGCCGAGTGGGTTTGGGTCTAGCGGAGTGGGTTTGGGTGTAGCCGAGTGGGTTTGGGTCTAGCCGAGTGGGTTTGGGTCTAGCCGACTGGGTTTGGGCCTAGCCGAGTGCGTTTGGGTCTTGCCGAGTGGGTTTGGGTCTAGCGGAGTGGGTTTGGGTGTAGCCGAGTGTGTTTGGGTCTAGCGGAGCGGGTTTGGGTCTAGCCGACTGGGTTTGGGTCTAGCCGAGTGGGTTTGGGTCTAGCCGAGTAGTTTTGGGCCTAGCCGAGTGTGTTTGGGTCTACCAGAGTGGGTTTGGGTGTAGCGGAGTGGGTTTGGGTGAGCTGAGTGGGTTTGGGACCAGCCGAGTGGGTTTGGGTCTAGCCGAGTGGGTTTGGGTCTAGCCGAATGGGTTTCGGTCTACCCGAGTGGGTTTGGGTCTAGCCAAGTGGGTTTGCTTCTAGCCGAATGGGTTTGGGTCTAGCCGAGTGGGTTTGGGTGCAGACGAGTGGGTTTGGGTCTAGCGGAGTGGGTTTGGGTGTAACCGAGTGGGTTTGGGTCTAGCCGAGTGGGTTTGGGTCCAGCCGAGTGGGTTGGGGTCTAGCCGAGTGGGTTTGGGTCTAGCCGAGTGGGTTTGGGTCTAGCCGAGTTGGTTTGGGTCTAGCCGAGTGGGTTTGCGTCTAGCCGAGTGGGTTTGTGTCTAGCGGAGTGGGTTTGGGTCTAGCGGAGTGGGATTGGGTCTAGCCGAGTGGGTTTGGGTCTAGCCGAGTGGGTTTGGGTCTAGCGGAGTGGGTTAGGGTCTAGTGGAGTGGGTTTGGGTCCAGCCGAGTGGGTTTGGGTCTAGCCGAATGGGTTTGGGTCTACCCGAGTGCGTTTGGGTCTAGCCGAGTGGGTTTGGGTCTAGCCGAATGGGTTTGGGTCTAGCCGAGTGGGTTTGGGTGTAGCCGAGTGGGTTTGGGTCTAGCGGAGTGGGTTTGGGTCTAGCCGAGTGGGTTTGGGTCTAGCCGTGTGGGTTTGGGTCTGGCCGAGTTAGTTTGGGTGTTGCCAAGTGGGTTTGGGTCTAGCCGAGCAGGTTTGGGTCTAGCCGAGTGGGTTTGGGTCTAGCCGAGTTGGTTTGGGTCTAGCCGAGTGGGTTTGGTTCTAGCCGAGTGGGTTTGGGTCAAGCGGAGTTGGTATGGGTCTAGCGGAGTGGGTTTGGGTCTAGCGGAGTGGGTTTGGGTGTAGCCGAGTGGGTTTGGGTCTTGCCGTGTGGGTTTGGGTCTACCCGAGTGGGTTTGCGTCTAGCCGAGTGGGTTTGGGTCTAGCCGAGTGGGTGTGGGTCTAGCCGAGTGGGTTTGGGTCTAGCCAAATGGGTTTGGGTCTAACCGAATGGGTTTGGGTCTATACGAGTGGATTTGCGTCTAGCCGAGTGGGTTTGGGTCTAGCCGAGTGGGTTTGGGTCTAGCGGAGTGGTTTTGGGTGTAGCCGAGTGGGTTTGGGTCTAGCCCAGTGGGTTTGGGTCTACCCGAGTGGGTTTTGGTCTACCCGAGTGGGTTTGGGTCTATCCGAGTGGGTTTGCGTCTAGCCGAGTGGGTTTGCGTCTAGCCGAGTGGGTTTGGGTCTAGCCGAGTGGGTTTGGGTCTATCCATGTGGGTTTGGGTCCAGCCGAGTGGGTTAGGGTCTAGCGGAGTGGGTTTGGGTGTAGCCGCGTGGGTTTGGGTCTAGCCGAGTGGGTTTGGGTCTAGCCGAGTGGGTTTGGGTCTAGCCGAGTGGGTTTGGGTCTAGCTGAGTGGGTTTGGGTCTAGCCGACTGTGTTTGGGTCTGGACGAGTGGGTTTGGGTCTAGCCGAGTGTGTTAGGTTCTAGCGGAGTGGGTTTGGGTGTAGCCGCGTGGGTTTGGGTGTAGCCGAGTGTGTTTGGGTCTAGCCGCGTGGGTTTGGGTCTAGCCGAGTGGGTTTGGGTCTAGCCGAGTGGGTTTGGGTCTAGCGGAGTGGGTTTGGGTGTAGCCGAGTGGGTTTGGGTCTAGCCGAGTGGGTTTGGGTCTAGCCGAGTGGGTTTGGGTCTAGCGGAGTGGGTTTGGTTGTAGCCGAGTGGGTTTGGGTCTAGCGGAGTGGGTTTGGGTGTAGCCGAGTGGGTTTGGGTCTAGCGGAGTGGGTTTGGGTCTAGCCGACTGGGTTTGGGTCTGGACGAGTGGGTTTGGGTCTAGCTGAGTGGGTTTGGGTCTAGTCGAGTGGGTTTGGGTCTAGCCGAGTGGGTTTGGGTCTAGCCTAGTGGGTTTGGGTCTAGCCAAGTGGGTTTCAGTCCAGAGGACAGGGTTTGGGTCTAGCGCAGTGGTTTGGGTCTAGCTGAGTGGGTTTGGGTCTAACCGAGTGGGTTTGTGTCTAGCGGAGTGGGTTTGGGACTAGCGGAGTGGGATTGGGTCTAGCCGAGTGGGTTTGGGTCTAGCCGAGTGGGTTTGCGACTAGCCGAGTGGGTTTGGTTGTAACCGCGTGGGTTTGGGTGTAGCCGAGTGGGTTTGGGTCTATCCGAGTGGGTTTGCGTCTAGCCGAGTGGGTTTGCGTCTAGCCGAGTGGGTTTGGGTCTAGCCGAGTGGGTTTGGGTCTATCCATGTGGGTTTGGGTCCAGCCGAGTGGGTTAGGGTCTAGCGGAGTGGGTTTGGGTGTAGCCGCGTGGGTTTGGGTCTAGCCGAGTGGGTTTGGGTCTAGCCTAGTGGGTTTGGGTCTAGCCAAGTGGGTTTCAGTCCAGCGGACTGGGTTTGGGTCTAGCGCAGTGGGTTTGGGTCTAGCTGAGTGGGTTTGGGTCTAACCGAGTGGGTTTGTGTCTAGCGGAGTGGGTTTGGGACTAGCGGAGTGGGATTGGGTCTAGCCGAGTGGGTTTGGGTCTAGCCGAGTGGGTTTGGGTCTAGCTGAGTGGGTTTGGGTCTAGCCGACTGTGTTTGGGTCTGGACGAGTGGGTTTGGGTCTAGCCGAGTGTGCTAGGGTCTAGCGGAGTGGGTTTGGGTGTAGCCGCGTGGGTTTGGGTGTAGCCGAGTGTGTTTGGGTCTAGCCGCGTGGGTTTGGGTCTAGCCGAGTGGGTTTGGGTCTAGCCGAGTGGGTTTGGGTCTAGCGGAGTGGGTTTGGGTGTAGCCGAGTGGGTTTGGGTCTAGCCGAGTGGGTTTGGGTCTAGCCTAGTGGGTTTGGGTCTAGCCAAGTGGGTTTCAGTCCAGCGGACTGGGTTTGGGTCTAGCGCAGTGGGTTTGGGTCTAGCTGAGTGGGTTTGGGTCTAACCGAGTGGGTTTGTGTCTAGCGGAGTGGGTTTGGGACTAGCGGAGTGGGATTGGGTCTAGCCGAGTGGGTTTGGGTCTAGCCGAGTGGGTTTGCGACTAGCCGAGTGGGTTTGGTTGTAACCGCTTGGGTTTGGGTGTAGCCGAGTGGGTTTGGGTCTATCCGAGTGGGTTTGCGTCTAGCCGAGTGGGTTTGCGTCTGGCCGACTGGGTTTGGGTCTAGCCGAGTGGGTTTGGGTCTATCCATGTGGGTTTGGGTCCAGCCGAGTGGGTTAGGGTCTAGCGGAGTGGGTTTGGGTGTAGCCGCGTGGGTTTGGGTGTAGCCGAGTGTGTTTGGGTCTAGCCGCGTGGGTTTGGGTCTAGCCGAGTGGGTTTGGGTCTAGCCGAGTGGGTTTGGGTCTAGCCGAGTGGGTTTGGGTGTAGCCGAGTGGGTTTGGGTCTAGCCGAGTGGGTTTGGGTCTAGCCGAGTGGGTTTGGGTCTAGCGGAGTGGGTTTGGTTGTAGCCGAGTGGGTTTGGGTCTAGCGGAGTGGGTTTGGGTGTAGCCGAGTGGGTTTGGGTCTAGCGGAGTGGGTTTGGGTCTAGCCGACTGGGTTTGGGTCTGGACGAGTGGGTTTGGGTCTAGCTGAGTGGGTTTGGGTCTAGTCGAGTGGGTTTGGGTCTAGCCGAGTGGGTTTGGGTCTAGCCTAGTGGGTTTGGGTCTAGCCAAGTGGGTTTCAGTCCAGCGGACTGGGTTTGGGTCTAGCGCAGTGGGTTTGGGTCTAGCTGAGTGGGTTTGGGTCTAACCGAGTGGGTTTGTGTCTAGCGGAGTGGGTTTGGGACTAGCGGAGTGGGATTGGGTCTAGCCGAGTGGGTTTGGGTCTAGCCGAGTGGGTTTGCGACTAGCCGAGTGGGTTTGGTTGTAACCGCGTGGGTTTGGGTGTAGCCGAGTGGGTTTGGGTCTAGCCTAGTGGGTTTGGGTCTAGCCGAGTGGGTTTGGGTCTAGCCGAGTGGGTTTGGGTCTAGCGGAGTGGGTTTGGGTGTAGCCGTGTGGGTTTGGGTCTAGCCGAGTGTGTTTGGGTCTAGCCGACTGGGTTTGGGTCTAGCTGAGTGGGTTTGGGTCTAGCCGAGTGGGTTTGGGTGTAGCCGAGTGGGTTTGGGTCTAGCCGAGTGGGTTTGGGTGTAGCGGAGTGGGTTTGGTTGTAGCCGAGTGGGTTTGGGTCTAGCGGTGTGGGTTTGGGTGTAGCCGAGTGGGTTTGGGTCTAGCCGAGTGGGTTTGTGTCTAGCGGAGTGGGTTTGGGTCTAGCGGAGTGGGATTGGGTCTAGCCGAGTGGGTTTGGGTCTAGCCGAGTGGGTTTGGGACTAGCCGAGTGGGTTTGCGTCTAGCCGAGTGGGTTTGGGTCTAGCTGAATGTGTTTGGGACTAGCCGAGTGGGTTTGGGTCTAGCCGAGTGGGTTTGGGTCTAGCCGAAAGGGTTTGGGCCTAGCCGAGTGGGTTTGGGTCTAGCCGAGTGGGTTTGGGTCCAGCCGAGTGGGTGTGGGTTAAGCCGAGTGGGTTTGGGTCTAGCCGAGTGGGTTTGGGTCTAGCCGAGTGGGTTTGGGTCTATCCGAGTGGGTTTGGGTCTAGCCGAGTGGGTTTGGGCCTAGCCGAGTGGGTTTGGGGCTACCGGAGTGGGTTTGGGTCTATCCGAGTGGGTTTGGGTCTAGCCGAGTGGGTTTGGGCCTAGCCGAGTGGTTTTGGGACTACCGGAATGGGTTTGGGTGTAGCGGAGTGGGTTTGGGTCTAGCCGAAAGGGTTTGGGCCTAGCCGAGTGGGTTTGGGTCTAGCCGAGTGGGTTTGGGTCCAGCCGAGTGGGTGTGGGTTAAGCCGAGTGGGTTTGGGTCTAGCCGAGTGGGTTTGGGTCTAGCCGAGTGGGTTTGGGTCTATCCGAGTGGGTTTGGGTCCAGCCGAGTGGGTTTGGGCCTAGCCGAGTGGGTTTGGGACTACCGGAGTGGGTTTGGGTCTATCCGAGTGGGTTTGGGTCTAGCCGAGTGGGTTTGGGCCTAGCCGAGTGGTTTTGGGACTACCGGAGTGGGTTTGGGTGTAGCGGAGTGGGTTTGGGTGTAGCTGAGTGGGTTTGGGACCAGCCGAGTGGGTTTGGGTCTAGCCGAGTTTGTTTGGGCCTAGCCGAATGGGTTTGGGTCTACCCGAGTGGGTTTGGGTCTGGCCCAGTGGGTTTGCTTCTAGCCGAATGGATTTGGGTCTAGCCGAGTGGGTTTGGGTGCAGCCGAGTGGGTTTGGGTCTAGCGGAGTGGGTTTGGGTGTAGCCGAGTGGGTTTGGGTCTAGCCGAGTGGGTTTGGGTCTAACCGAGTTGGTTTGGGTCTAGCCGAGTGGGTTTGCGTCTAGCCGATTGGGTTTGGGTCTATCCATGTGGGTTTGGGTCTAGCCGAGTGGGTTAGGGTCTAGCGGAGTGGGTTTGGGTGTAGCCGCGTGGGTTTGGGTGTAGCCGAGTGGGTTTGGGTCTAGCCGAGTGGGTTTGGGTCTAGCCGAGTGGGTTTGGGTTTAGCCGAGTGGGTTTGGGTCTAGCGGAGTGGGTTTGGGTGTAGCCGAGTGGGTTTGGGTCTAGCCGAGTGGGTTTGGGTCTAGCCGAGTGGGTTTGGGTGTAGCCGAGTGGGTTTGGGTCTATCCGAGTGGGTTTGGGTCTAGCGGAGTGGGTTTGGTTGTAGCCGAGTGGGTTTGGGTCTAGCGGAGTGGGTTTGGGTGTAGACGAGTGGGTTTGGGTCTAGCCGAGTGGGTTTGGGTCTAGCCGACTGGGTTTGGGTCTAGCCGAGTGGGTTTGGGTCTAGCCGAGTGGGTTTGGGTCTAGCCGAGTGGGTTTACGTCTAGCCGAGTGGGTTTGGGTCTAGCGGAGTGGGTTTGGGTGTAGCCGAGTGGGTTTGGGTGTAGCCGAGTGGGTTTGGGTCTGGACGAGTGGGTTTGGGTCTAGCCGAGTGGGTTTGGGTGTAGCCGAGTGGGTTTGGGTCTAGCCGAGTGGGTTTGGGTCTAGCGGAGTGGGTTTGGTTGTAGCCGAGTGGGTTTGGGTCTAGCGGAGTGGGTTTGGGTGTAGCCGAGCGGGTTTGGGTCTAGCCGAGTGGGTTTGGGTCTAGCCGACTGGGTTTGGGTCTAGCCGAGTGGGTTTGGGTCTAGCCGAGTGGGTTTGGGTCTAGCCGAGTGGTTTTACGTCTAGCCGAGTGGGTTTGGGTCTAGCGGAGTGTGTTTTGGTGTAGCCGAGTGGGTTTGGGTGTAGCCGAGTGGGTTTGGGTCTGGACGAGTGGGCTTGGGTCTAGCTGAGTGGGTTTGGGTCTAGCCGAGTGGGTTTGGATCTAGCTGAGTGGGTTTGGGTGTTGCCGAGTGGGTTTGGGTCTGGACGAGTGGGTTTGGGTCTAGCGCAGTGGGTTTGGGTCTAGCGGAGTGTGTTTGTGTCTAGCCGAGTGGGTTTGGGTCTAACCGAGGGGGGTTTGCGTCTAGCGGAGTGGGTTTGTGTCTAGCGGAGTGGGATTGGGTCTAGCCGAGTGGGTTTAGGTCTAGCCGAGTGGGTATGGGACTAGCCGAGTGGGTTTGGGTCTAGCCGAGTGGGTTTGGGTCTAGCCGAGTGGGTTTGGGCCTAGCCGAGTGGGTTTGGGGCTACCGGAGTGGGTTTGGGTCTATCCGAGTGGGTTTGGGTCTAGCCGAGTGGGTTTGGGCCTAGCCGAGTGGTTTTGGGACTACCGGAGTGGGTTTGGGTGTAGCGGAGTGGGTTTGGGTCTAGCCGAAAGGGTTTGGGCCTAGCCGAGTGGGTTTGGGTCTAGCCGAGTGGGTTTGGGTCCAGCCGAGTGGGTGTGGGTTAAGCCGAGTGGGTTTGGGTCTAGCCGAGTGGGTTTGGGTCTAGCCGAGTGGGTTTGGGTCTATCCGAGTGGGTTTGGGTCTAGCCGAGTGGGTTTGGGCCTAGCCGAGTGGGTTTGGGACTACCGGAGTGGGTTTGGGTCTATCCGAGTGGGTTTGGGTCTAGCCGAGTGGGTTTGGGCCTAGCCGAGTGGTTTTGGGACTACCGGAGTGGGTTTGGGTGTAGCGGAGTGGGTTTGGGTGTAGCTGAGTGGGTTTGGGACCAGCCGAGTGGGTTTGGGTCTAGCCGAGTTTGTTTGGGCCTAGCCGAATGGGTTTGGGTCTACCCGAGTGGGTTTGGGTCTGGCCCAGTGGGTTTGCTTCTAGCCGAATGGGTTTGGGTCTAGCCGAGTGGGTTTGGGTGCAGCCGAGTGGGTTTGGGTCTAGCGGAGTGGGTTTGTGTGTAGCCGAGTGGGTTTGGGTCTATCCGAGTGGGTTTGGGTCTAGCCGAGTGGGTTTGGGTCTAGCCGAGTGGGTTTGGGTCTAGCCGAGTGGGTTTGGTTGTAGCCGAGTGGGTTTGGGTCTAGCGGAGTGGGTTTGGGTGTAGACGAGTGGGTTTGGGTCTAGCCGAGTGGGTTTGGGTCTAGCCGACTGGGTTTGGGTCTAGCCAAGTGGGTTTGGGTCTAGCCGAGTGGGTTTGGGCCTAGCCGAGTGGGTTTACGTCTAGCCGAGTGGGTTTGGGTCTAGCGGAGTGGGTTTGGGTGTAGCCGAGTGGGTTTGGGTGTAGCCGAGTGGGTTTGGGTCTGGACGAGTGGGTTTGGGTCTAGCCGAGTGGGTTTGGGTGTAGCCGAGTGGGTTTGGGTCTAGCCGAGTGGGATTGGGTCTAGCGGAGTGGGTTTGGTTGTAGCCGAGTGGGTTTGGGTCTAGCGGAGTGGGTTTGGGTGTAGCCGAGTGGGTTTGGGTCTAGCCGAGTGGGTTTGGGTCTAGCCGACTGGGTTTGGGTCTAGCCGAGTGGGTTTGGGTCTAGCCGAGTGGGTTTGGGTCTAGCCGAGTGGGTTTACGTCTAGCCGAGTGGGTTTGGGTCTAGCGGAGTGGGTTTTGGTGTAGCCGAGTGGGTTTGGGTGTAGCCAAGTGGGTTTGGGTCTGGACGAGTGGGCTTGGGTCTAGCCGAGTGGGTTTGGGTCTAGCCGAGTGGGTTTGGATCTAGCTGAGTGGGTTTGGGTGTAGCCGAGTGGGTTTGGGTCTGGACGAGTGGGTTTGGGTCTAGCGCAGTGGGTTTGGGTCTAGCGGAGTGTGTTTGTGTCTAGCCGAGTGGGTTTGGGTCTAACCGAGGGGGGTTTGCGTCTAGCGGAGTGGGTTTGTGTCTAGCGGAGTGGGATTGGGTCTAGCCGAGTGGGTTTAGGTCTAGCCGAGTGGGTATGGGACTTGCCGAGTGGGTTTGGGTCTAGCCGAGTGGGTTTGGGTCTAGCTGAATGTGTTTGGGTCTAGCCGAGTGGGTTTGGGTCTCGCCGAGTGGGGTTGGGTCGAGCCGAAAGGGTTTGGGTCCAGCCGAGTGGGTTTGGGTCTAGCCGAGTGGGTTGGGTCTAGCCGAGTGGGTGTGGGTTAAGCCGAGTGGGTTTGGGTCTAGCCGAGTGGGTTTGGGTCTAGCCGAGTGGGTTTGGGTCTAGCCGAGTGGGTTTGGGTCTAGCCGAGTGGGTTTGGGCCTAGCCGAGTGGGTCTGGGACTACCGGAGTGGGTTTGGGTGTAGCGGAGTGGGTTTGGGTGTAGCTGAGTGGGTTTGGGACCAGCCGAGTGGGTTTGGGTCTAGCCGAGTGGGTTTGGGCCTAGCCGAATGGGTTTGGGTCTACCCGAGTGGGTTTGGGTCTAGCCGAGTGGGTTTGGGTCTAGCGGAGTGGGATTGGGTCTAGACGAGTGGGTTTGTGTCTAGCCGAGTGGGTTTGGGACTAGCCGAGTGGGTTTGGGTCTAGCCGAGTGGGTTTGGGTCTAGCTAAATGGGTTTGGGTCTGGCCGAGTGGGTTTGGGTCTAGCCGAGTGGGTTTGGGTCTAGCCGAAAGGGTTTGGGTCTAGCCGAGTGGGTTTGGGTCTAGCCGAGTGGGTTTGGGTCTAGCCGAGTGGGTGTGGGTCAAGCCGAGTGGGTTTGGGTCTAGCCGAGTGGGTTTGGGTCTAGCCGAGTGGGTTTGGGTCTAGCCGAGTGGGTTTGGGTCTAGCCGAGTGTGTTTGGGCCTAGCCGAGTGGGTTTGGGTCTACCGGAGTGGGTTTGGGTGTAGCGGAGTGGGTTTGGGTGTAGCTGAGTGGGTTTGGGACCAGCCGAGTGGGTTTGGGTCTAGCCGAGTGGGTTTGGGTGTAGCCGAATTGGTTTGGGTCTACCCGAGTGGGTTTGGGTCTAGCCGAGTGGGTTTGCTTCTAGCCGAATGGGTTTGGGTCTAGCCTAGTGGGTTTGGGTGCAGCCGAGTGGGTTTGGGTCTAGCGGAGTGGGTTTGGGTCTAGCGGAGTGGGTTTGGTTGTAGCCGAGTGGGTTTGGGTCTAGCGGAGTGGGTTTGGGTGTAGACGAGTGGGTTTGGGTCTAGCCGAGTGGGTTTGGGTCTAGCCGACTGGGTTTGGGTCTAGCCGAGTGGGTTTGGGTCTAGCCGAGTGGGTTTGGGCCTAGCCGAGTGGGTTTACGTCTAGCCGAGTGGGTTTGGGTCTAGCGGAGTGGGTTTGGGTGTAGCCGAGTGGGTTTGGGTGTAGCCGAGTGGGTTTGGGTCTGGACGAGTGGGTTTGGGTCTAGCCGAGTGGGTTTGGGTGTAGCCGAGTGGGTTTGGGTCTAGCCGAGTGGGTTTGGGTCTAGCGGAGTGGGTTTGGTTGTAGCCGAGTGGGTTTGGGTCTAGCGGAGTGGGTTTGGGTGTAGCCGAGTGGGTTTGGGTCTAGCCGAGTGGGTTTGGGTCTAGCCGACTGGGTTTGGGTCTAGCCGAGTGGGTTTGGGTCTAGCCGAGTGGGTTTGGGTCTAGCCGAGTGGGTTTACGTCTAGCCGAGTGGGTTTGGGTCTAGCGGAGTGGGTTTTGGTGTAGCCGAGTGGGTTTGGGTGTAGCCGAGTGGGTTTGGGTCTGGACGAGTGGGCTTGGGTCTAGCCGAGTGGGTTTGGGTCTAGCCGAGTGGGTTTGGATCTAGCTGAGTGGGTTTGGGTGTAGCCGAGTGGGTTTGGGTCTGGACGAGTGGGTTTGGGTCTAGCGCAGTGGGTTTGGGTCTAGCGGAGTGTGTTTGTGTCTAGCCGAGTGGGTTTGGGTCTAACCGAGGGGGGTTTGCGTCTAGCGGAGTGGGTTTGTATCTAGCGGAGTGGGATTGGGTCTAGCCGAGTGGGTTTAGGTCTAGCCGAGTGGGTATGGGACTTGCCGAGTGGGTTTGGGTCTAGCCGAGTGGGTTTGGGTCTAGCTGAATGTGTTTGGGTCTAGCCGAGTGGGTTTGGGTCTAGCCGAGTGGGGTTGGGTCTAGCCGAAAGGGTTTGGGTCCAGCCGAGTGGGTTTGGGTCTAGCCGAGTGGGTTGGGTCTAGCCGAGTGGGTGTGGGTTAAGCCGAGTGGGTTTGGGTCTAGCCGAGTGGGTTTGGGTCTAGCCGAGTGGGTTTGGGTCTAGCCGAGTGGGTTTGGGTCTAGACGAGTGGGTTTGGGCCTAGCCGAGTGGGTCTGGGACTACCGGAGTGGGTTTGGGTGTAGCGGAGTGGGTTTGGGTGTAGCTGAGTGGGTTTGGGACCAGCCGAGTGGGTTTGGGTCTAGCCGAGTGGGTTTGGGCCTAGCCGAATGGGTTTGGGTCTACCCGAGTGGGTTTGGGTCTAGCCGAGTGGGTTTGGGTCTAGCGGAGTGGGATTGGGTCTAGACGAGTGGGTTTGTGTCTAGCCGAGTGGGTTTGGGACTAGCCGATTGGGTTTGGGTCTAGCCGAGTGGGTTTGGGTCTAGCTGAATGGGTTTGGGTCTGGCCGAGTGGGTTTGGGTCTAGCCGAGTGGGTTTGGGTCTAGCCGAAAGGGTTTGGGTCTAGCCGAGTGGGTTTGGGTCTAGCCGAGTGGGTTTGGGTCTAGCCGAGTGGGTGTGGGTCAAGCCGAGTGGGTTTGGGTCTAGCCGAGTGGGTTTGGGTCTAGCCGAGTGGGTTTGGGTCTAGCCGAGTGGGTTTGGGTCTAGCCGAGTGTGTTTGGGCCTAGCCGAGTGGGTTTGGGTCTACCGGAGTGGGTTTGGGTGTAGCGGAGTGGGTTTGGGTGTAGCTGAGTGGGTTTGGGACCAGCCGAGTGGGTTTGGGTCTAGCCGAGTGGGTTTGGGTGTAGCCGAATTGGTTTGGGTCTACCCGAGTGGGTTTGGGTCTAGCCGAGTGTGTTTGCTTCTAGCCGAATGGGTTTGGGTCTAGCCTAGTGGGTTTGGGTGCAGCCGAGTGGGTTTGGGTCCAGCGGAGTGGGTTTGGGTGTAGCCGAGTGGGTTTGGGTCTAGCCGAGTGGGTTTGGGTCTAGCCGAGTGGGTTTGCGTCTAGCCGAGTGGGTTGGGGTCTAGCCGAGTGGGTTCGGGTCTATCCGAGTGGGTTTGGGTCTAGCCGAGTGGGTTTGGGGCTACCGGAGTGGGTTTGGGTCTATCCGAGTGGGTTTGGGTCTAGCCGAGTGGGTTTGGGCCTAGCCGAGTGGTTTTGGGACTTCCGGAGTGGGTTTGGGTGTAGCGGAGTGGGTTTGGGTCTAGCCGAAAGGGTTTGGGCCTAGCCGAGTGGGTTTGGGTCTAGCCGAGTGGGTTTGGGTCCAGCCGAGTGGGTGTGGGTTAAGCCGAGTGGGTTTGGGTCTAGCCGAGTGGGTTTGGGTCCAGCCGAGTGGGTTTGGGTCTATCCGAGTGGGTTTGGGTCTAGCCGAGTGGGTTTGGGCCTAGCCGAGTGGGTTTGGGACTACCGGAGTGGGTTTGGGTCTATCCGAGTGGGTTTGGGTCTAGCCGAGTGGGTTTGGGCCTAGCCGAGTGGTTTTGGGACTACCGGAGTGGGTTTGGGTGTAGCGGAATGGGTTTGGGTGTAGCTGAGTGGGTTTGGGACCAGCCGAGTGGGTTTGGGTCTAGCCGAGTTTGTTTGGGCCTAGCCGAATGGGTTTGGGTCTACCCGAGTGGGTTTGGGTCTGGCCCAGTGGGTTTGCTTCTAGCCGAATGGGTTTGGGTCTAGCCGAGTGGGTTTGGGTGCAGCCGAGTGGGTTTGGGTCTAGCGGAGTGGGTTTGGGTGTAGCCGAGTGGGTTTGGGTCTAGCCGAGTGGGTTTGGGTCTAACCGAGTTGGTTTGGGTCTAGCCGAGTGGGTTTGCGTCTACCCGAGTGGGTTTGGGTCTGGCCCAGTGGGTTTGGGTCTAGCGGAGTGGGATTGGGTCTAGACGAGTGGGTTTGTGTCTAGCCGAGTGGGTTTGGGACTAGCCGAGTGGGTTTGGGTCTAGCCGAGTGGGTTTGGGTCTAGCTGAATGGGTTTGGGTCTGGCCGAGTGGGTTTGGGTCTAGCCGAGTGGGTTTGGGTCTAGCCGAAAGGGTTTGGGTCTAGCCGAGTGGGTTTGGGTCTAGCCGAGTGGGTTTGGGTCTAGCCGAGTGGGTGTGGGTCAAGCCGAGTGGGTTTGGGTCTAGCCGAGTGGGTTTGGGTCTAGCCGAGTGGGTTTGGGTCTAGCCGAGTGGGTTTGGGTCTAGCCGAGTGTGTTTGGGCCTAGCCGAGTGGGTTTGGGTCTACCGGAGTGGGTTTGGGTGTAGCGGAGTGGGTTTGGGTGTAGCTGAGTGGGTTTGGGACCAGCCGAGTGGGTTTGGGTCTAGCCGAGTGGGTTTGGGTGTAGCCGAATTGGTTTGGGTCTACCCGAGTGGGTTTGGGTCTAGCCGAGTGGGTTTGCTTCTAGCCGAATGGGTTTGGGTCTAGCCTAGTGGGTTTGGGTGCAGCCGAGTGGGTTTGGGTCCAGCGGAGTGGGTTTGGGTGTAGCCGAGTGGGTTTGGGTCTAGCCGAGTGGGTTTGGGTCTAGCCGAGTGGGTTTGCGTCTAGCCGAGTGGGTTTGGGTCTAGCCGAGTGGGTTTGGGTCTATCCGAGTGGGTTTGGGTCTAGCCGAGTGGGTTTGGGCCTAGCCGAGTGGGTTTGGGGCTACCGGAGTGGGTTTGGGTCTATCCGAGTGGGTTTGGGTCTAGCCGAGTGGGTTTGGGCCTAGCCGAGTGGTTTTGGGACTACCGGAGTGGGTTTGGGTGTAGCGGAGTGGGTTTGGGTCTAGCCGAAAGGGTTTGGGCCTAGCCGAGTGGGTTTGGGTCTAGCCGAGTGGGTTTGGGTCCAGCCGAGTGGGTGTGGGTTAAGCCGAGTGGGTTTGGGTCTAGCCGAGTGGGTTTGGGTCCAGCCGAGTGGGTTTGGGTCTATCCGAGTGGGTTTGGGTCTAGCCGAGTGGGTTTGGGCCTAGCCGAGTGGGTTTGGGACTACCGGAGTGGGTTTGGTTCTATCCGAGTGGGTTTGGGTCTAGCCGAGTGGGTTTGGGCCTAGCCGAGTGGTTTTGGGACTACCGGAGTGGGTTTGGGTGTATCCGAGTGGGTTTGGGTGTAGCTGAGTGGGTTTGGGACCAGCCGAGTGGGTTTGGGTCTAGCCGAGTTTGTTTGGGCCTAGCCGAATGGGTTTGGGTCTACCCGAGTGGGTTTGGGTCTGGCCCAGTGGGTTTGCTTCTAGCCGAATGGGTTTGGGTCTAGCCGAGTGGGTTTGGGTGCAGCCGAGTGGGTTTGGGTCTAGCGGAGTGGGTTTGGGTGTAGCCGAGTGGGTTTGGGTCTAGCCGAGTGGGTTTGGGTCTAACCGAGTTGGTTTGGGTCTAGCCGAGTGGGTTTGCGTCTAGCCGATTGGGTTTGGGTCTATCCATGTGGGTTTGGGTCTAGCCGAGTGGGTTAGGGTCTAGCGGAGTGGGTTTGGGTGTAGCCGCGTGGGTTTGGGTGTAGCCGAGTGGGTTTGGGACTAGCCGAGTGGGTTTGGGTCTAGCCGAGTGGGTTTGGGTTTAGCCGAGTGGGTTTGGGTCTAGCGGAGTGGGTTTGGGTGTAGCCGAGTGGGTTTGGGTCTAGCCGAGTGGGTTTGGGTCTAGCCGAGTGGGTTTGGGTGTAGCCGAGTGGGTTTGGGTCTAGCCGAGTGGGTTTGGGTCTAGCGGAGTGGGTTTGGTTGTAGCCGAGTGGGTTTGGGTCTAGCGGAGTGGGTTTGGGTGTAGACGAGTGGGTTTGGGTCTAGCCGAGTGGGTTTGGGTCTAGCCGACTGGATTTGGGTCTAGCCGAGTTGGTTTGGGTCTAGCCGAGTGGGTTTGGGTCTAGCCGAGTGGGTTTACGTCTAGCCGAGTAGGTTTGGGTCTAGCGGAGTGGGTTTGGGTGTAGCCGAGTGGGTTTGGGTGTAGCCGAGTGGGTTTGGGTCTGGACGAGTGGGTTTGGGTCTAGCCGAGTGGGTTTGGGTGTAGCCGAGTGGGTTTGGGTCTAGCCGAGTGGGTTTGGGTCTAGCGGAGTGGGTTTGGTTGTAGCCGAGTGGGTTTGGGTCTAGCGGAGTGGGTTTGGGTGTAGCCGAGTGGGTTTGGGTCTAGCCGGGTGGGTTTGGGTCTAGCCGACTGGGTTTGGGTCTAGCCGAGTGGGTTTGGGTCTAGCCGAGTGGGTTTGGGTCTAGCCGAGTGGGTTTACGTCTAGTCGAGTGGGTTTGGGTCTAGCGGAGTGGGTTTTGGTGTAGCCGAGTGGGTTTGGGTGTAGCCGAGTGGGTTTGGGTCTGGACGAGTGGGCTTGGGTCTAGCCGAGTGGGTTTGGGTCTAGCCGAGTGGGTTTGGATCTAGCTGAGTGGGTTTGGGTGTAGCCGAGTGGGTTTGGGTCTGGATGAGTGGGTTTGGGTCTAGCGCAGTGGGTTTGGGTCTAGCGGAGTGTGTTTGTGTCTAGCCGAGTGGGTTTGGGTCTAACCGAGGGGGGTTTGCGTCTAGCGGAGTGGGTTTGTGTCTAGCGGAGTGGGATTGGGTCTAGCCGAGTGGGTTTAGGTCTAGCCGAGTGGGTATGGGACTTGCCGAGTGGGTTTGGGTCTAGCCGAGTGGGTTTGGGTCTAGCTGAATGTGTTTGGGTCTAGCCGAGTGGGTTTGGGTCTAGCCGAGTGGGGTTGGGTCTAGCCGAAAGGGTTTGGGTCCAGCCGAGTGGGTTTGCGTCTAGCCGAGTGGGTTGGGTCTAGCCGAGTGGGTGTGGGTTAAGCCGAGTGGGTTTGGGTCTAGCCGAGTGGGTTTGGGTCTAGCCGAGTGGGTTTGGGTCTAGCCGAGTGGGTTTGGGTCTAGCCGAGTGGGTTTGGGCCTAGCCGAGTGGGTCTGGGACGACCGGAGTGGGTTTGGGTGTAGCGGAGTGGGTTTGGGTGTAGCTGAGTGGGTTTGGGACCAGCCTAGTGGGTTTGGGTCTAGCCGAGTGGGTTTGGGCCTAGCCGAATGGGTTTGGGTCTACCCGAGTGGGTTTGGGTCTAGCCGAGTGGGTTTGGGTCTAGCGGAGTGGGATTGGGTCTAGACGAGTGGGTTTGTGTCTAGCCGAGTGGGTTTGGGACTAGCCGAGTGGGTTTGGGTCTAGCCGAGTGGGTTTGGGTCTAGCCGAGTGGGTTTGGGTCTAGCGGAGTGGGATTGGGTCTAGACGAGTGGGTTTGGGTCTAGCCGAGTGGGTTTGGGACTAGCCGAGTGGGTTTGGGTCTAGCCGAGTGGGTTTGGGTCTAGCTGAATGGGTTTGGGTCTGGCCGAGTGGGTTTGGGTCTAGCCGAGTGGGTTTGGGTCTAGCCGAAAGGGTTTGGGTCTAGCCGAGTGGGTTTGGGTCTAGCCGAGTGGGTTTGGGTCTACCCGAGTGGGTTTGGGTCTAGCCGAGTGGGTTTGCTTCTAGCCGAATGGGTTTGGGTCTAGCCTAGTGGGTTTGTGTGCAGCCGAGTGGGTTTGGGTCTAGCGGAGTGGGTTTGGGTGTAGCCGAGTGGGTTTGGGTCTAGCCGAGTGAGTTTGGGTCTAGCCGAGTGGGTTTGGGTCTAGCCGACTGGGTTTCGGTCTAGCCGAGTGGGTTTGGGTCTAGCCGAGTTGGTTTGGTTGTAGCCGAGTGGGTTTGCGTCTAGCCGAGTGGGTTTGGGTCTAGCCGAGTGGGTTTGGGTCTAGCCGAGTGGGTTTGGGTCTAGCTGAGTGGGTTTGGGTCTAGCCGAGTGGGTTTCGGTGTAGCCGAGTGGGTTTGGGCCTAGCCGAGTGGGTTTGGGTCTAGCCGAGTGGGTTTGGGTCTAGCCGAGTGGGTTTGCGTCTAGCCGAGTTAGTTTGTGTGTAGCCGAGTGGGTTTGGGTCTAGCCGAGCGGGTTTGGGTCTAGCTGAATGGGTTTGGGTCTAGCCGAGTGGGTTTGGGTCTAGCCGAGTGGGTTTGGGTTTAGCCGAGTGGGTTTGTGTGCAGCCGAGTGGGTTTGGGTCTAGCGGAGTGGGTTTGGGTGTAGCCGAGTGGGTTTGGGTCTAGCCGAGTGGGTTTGGGTCTGGCCGAGTGGGTTTGGGTCTAGCCGAGTGGGTTTGAGTCTAGCCGAGTGGGTTTGGGTCTAGCCGAGTTGGTTTGGTTCTAGCCGAGTGGGTTTGCGTCTAGCCGAGTTGGTTTGGGTCTGGCCGAGTGGGTTTGGGTCTAGCCGAGTGGGTTTGGGTCTAGCTGAGTGGGTTTGGGACGAGCCGAGTGGGTTTCGGTGTAGCCGAGTGGGTTTGGGCCTAGCCGAGTGGGTTTGGGTCTAGCCGAGTGGGTTTGGGTCCAGACGAGTGGGTTTGGGTCTAGCCGAGTTAGTTTGTGTGTAGCCGAGTGGGTTTGGGTCTAGCCGAGCGGGTTTGGGTCTAGCTGAGTGGGTTTGGGTCTAGCCGAATGAGTTTGGGTCTAGCCTAGTGGGTTTGGGTCAAGCGGAGTTGGTATGGGTCTAGCGGAGTGGGTTTGGGTCTAGCGGAGTGGGTTTGGGTGTAGCCGAGTGGGTTTGGGTCTTGCCGAGTGGGTTTGGGTCTAGCCGAGTGGGTTTGGGTATAGCCGAGTGTGTTTGGGTCTAGCCGAGTGGGTTTGGGTCTAGCCGAGTGGGTTTGGGTCTAGCCGAGGGGTTAGGGTCTAGCGGAGTGGGTTTGGGTGTAGCCGCGTGGGTTTGGGTCTAGCCGAGTGGGTTTGGGTCTAGCCGAGTGGGTTTGGGTCTAGCCGAGTGGGTTTGGGTCTAGCTGAGTGGGTTTGGGTCTAGCCGAGTGTGTTAGGGTCTAGCGGAGTGGGTTTGGGTGTAGCCGCGTGGGTTTGGGTGTAGCCGAGTGTGTTTGGGTCTAGCCGAGTGGGTTTGGGTCTAGCCGAGTGGGTTTGGGTCTAGCCGAGTGGGTTTGGGTCTAGCGGAGTGGGTTTGGGTGTAGCCGAGTGGGTTTGGGTCTAGCCGAGTGGGTTTGGGTCTAGCCGAGTGGGTTTGGGTCTAGCGGAGTGGGTTTGGTTGTAGTCGAGTGGGTTTGGGTCTAGCGGAGTGGGTTTGGGTGTAGCCGAGTGGGTTTGGGTCTAGCGGAGTGGGTTTGGGTCTAGCCGACTGGGTTTGGGTCTGGACGAGTGGGTTTGGGTCTAGCCGAGTGGGTTTGGGTCTAGTCGAGTGGGTTTGGGTCTAGCCGAGTGGGTTTGGGTCTAGCCTAGTGGGTTTGGGTCTAGCCAATTGGGTTTCGGTCCAGCGGACTGGGTTTGGGTCTAGCGCAGTGGGTTTGGGTCTAGCTGAGTAGGTTTGGGTCTAACCGAGTGGGTTTGTGTCTAGCGGAGTTGGTTTGGGACTAGCGGAGTGGGATTGGGTCTAGCCGAGTGGGTTTGGGTCTAGCCGAGTGGGTTTGCGTCTAGCCGAGTGGGTTTGGGTGTAGCCGAGTGGGTTTGGGTCTAGCCGAGTGGGTTTGGGTCTAGCCGATTGGGTTTGGGTATATCCATGTGGGTTTGGGTCTAGCCGAGTGGGTTAGGGTCTAGCGGAGTGGGTTTGGGTGTAACCGCGTGGGTTTGGGTGTAGCCGAGTGGGTTTGTGTCTAGCCGAGTGGGTTTGGGTCTAGCCGAGTGGGTTTGGGTCCAGCCGAGTGGGTTTGGGTATAGCGGAGTGGGTTTGGGTGTAGCCGTGTGGGTTTGGGTCTAGCCGAGTGGGTTTGGGTCTAGCGACTGGGTTTGGGTCTAGCTGAGTGGGTTTGGGTCTAGCCGAGTGGGTTTGGGTGTAGCCGAGTGGGTTTGGGTCCAGCCGAGTGGGTTTGGGTGTAGCGGAGTGGGTTTGGTTGTAGCCGAGTGGGTTTGGGTCTAGCGGTGTGGGTTTGGGTGTAGCGGAGTGGGTTTGGGTCTAGCCGAGTGGGTTTGGGTCTAGCCGACTGGGTTTGGGTCTAGACGAGTGGGTTTGGGTCTAGCCGAGTGGGTTTGGGTCTGGACGAGTGGGTTTACGTCTAGCCGAGTGGGTTTGGGTCTAGCCGAGTGGGTTTACGTCTAGCTGAGTGGGTTTGGGTCTAGCGGAGTGGGTTTGGGTGTAGCCGAGTGGGTTTGGGTGTAGCCGAGTGGGTTTGGGTCTGGACGAGTGGGTTTGGGTCTAGCCGAGTGGGTTTGGGTGTAGCCGAGTGGGTTTGGGTCTAGCCGAGTGGGTTTGGGTCTAGCGGAGTGGGTTTGGTTGTAGCCGAGTGGGTTTGGGTCTAGCGGAGTGGGTTTGGGTGTAGCCGAGTGGGTTTGGGTCTAGCCGAGTGGGTTTGGGTCTAGCCGACTGGGTTTGGGTCTAGCCGAGTGGGTTTGGGTCTAGCCGAGTGGGTTTGGGTCTAGCCGAGTGGGTTTACGTCTAGCCGAATGGGTTTGGGTGTAGCGGAGTGGGTTTTGGTGTAGCCGAGTGGGTTTGGGTGTAGCCGAGTGGGTTTGGGTCTGGACGAATGGGCTTGGGTCTAGCCGAGTGGGTTTGTGTCTAGCCGAGTGGGTTTGGATCTAGCTGAGTGGGTTTGGGTGTAGCCGAGTGGGTTTGGGTCTGGACGAGTGGGTTTGGGTCTAGCGCAGTGGGTTTGGGTCTAGCGGAGTGTGTTTGTGTCTAGCCGAGTGGGTTTGGGTCTAACCGAGGGGGGTTTGCGTCTAGCGGAGTGGGTTTGGGTCTAGCGGAGTGGGATTGGGTCTAGCCGAGTGGGTTTGGGTCTAGCCGAGTGGGTATGGGACTAGCCGAGTGGGTTTGGGTCTAGCCGAGTGTGTTTGGGTCTAGCTGAATGTGTTTGGGTCTAGCCGAGTGGGTTTGCGTCTAGCCGAGTGGGGTTTGGTCTAGCCGAAAGGGTTTGGGTCCAGCCGAGTGTGTTTGGGTCTAGCCGAGTTGGTTGGGTTTAGCCGAGTGGGTGTGGGTTAAGCCGAGTGGGTTTGGGTCTAGCCGAGTGGGTTTGGGTCTAGCCGAGTGGGTTTGGGTCTAGCCGAGTGGGTTTGGGTCTAGCCGAGTGGGTTTGGGCCTAGCCGAGTGGGTCTGGGACTACCGGAGTGGGTTTGGGTGTAGCGGAGTGGGTTTGGGTGTAGCTGAGTGGGTTTGGGACCAGCCGAGTGGGTTTGGGTCTAGCCGAGTGGGTTTGGGCCTAGCCGAATGGGTTTGGGTCTACCCGAGTGGGTTTGGGTCTAGCCGAGTGGGTTGGGGTCTAGCGGAGTGGGATTGGGTCTAGACGAGTGGGTTTGTGTCTAGCCGAGTGGGTTTGGGACTAGCCGAGTGGGTTTGGGTCTAGCCGAGTGGGTTTGGGTCTAGCTGAATGGGTTTGGGTCTGGCCGAGTGGGTTTGGGTGTAGCCGAGTGGGTTTGGGTCTAGTCGAAAGGGTTTGGGTCTAGCCGAGTGGGTTTGGGTCTAGTCGAGTGGGTTTGGGTCTAGCCGAGTGGGTTTGGGTCCAGCCGAGTGGGTTTGGGTCTAGCCGAGTGTGTTTGGGCCTAGGCGAGTGGGTTTGGGTCTACCGGAGTGGGTTTGGGTGTAGCGGAGTGGGTTTGGGTGCAGCTGAGTGGGTTTGGGACCAGCCGAGTGGGTTTGGGTCTAGCCGAGTGGGTTTGGGTCTAGCCGAGTGGGTTTACGTCTAGCCGAGTGGGTTTGGGTCTAGCGGAATGGGTTTGGGTGTAGCCGAGTAGGTTTGGGTGTAGCCGAGTGGGTTTGGGTCTGGACGAGTGGGTTTGGGTCTAGCCGAGTGGGTTTGGGTGTAGCCGAGTGTGTTTGGGTCTAGCCGAGTGGGTTTGGGTCTAGCGGAGTGGGTTTGGTTGTAGCCGAGTGGGTTTGGGTCTAGCGGAGTGAGTTTGGGTGTAGCCGAGTGGGTTTGGGTCTAGCCGAGTGGGTTTGGGTCTAGCCGACTGGGTTTGGGTCTAGCCGAGTGGGTTTGGGTCTAGCCGAGTGGGTTTGGGTCTAGCCGAGTGGGTTTACGTCTAGCCGAGTGGGTTTGGGTGTAGCGGAGTGGGTTTTGGTGTAGCCGAGTGGGTTTGGGTGTAGCCGAGTGGGTTTGGGTCTGGACGAGTGGGCTTGGGTCTAGCCGAGTGGGTTTGTGTCTAGCCGAGTGGGTTTGGATCTAGCTGAGTGGGTTTGGGTGTAGCCGAGTGGGTTTGGGTCTGGACGAGTGGGTTTGGGTCTAGCGCAGTGGGTTTGGGTCTAGCGGAGTGTGTTTGTGTCTAGCCGATTGGGTTTGGGTCTAACCGAGGGGGGTTTGCGTCTAGCGGAGTGGGTTTGGGTCTAGCGGAGTGGGATTGGGTCTAGCCGAGTGGGTTTGGGTCTAGCCGAGTGGGTATGGGACTAGCCGAGTGGGTTTGGGTCTAGCCGAGTGTGTTTGGGTCTAGCTGAATGTGTTTGGGTCTAGCCGAGTGGGTTTGGGTCTAGCCGAGTGGGGTTTGGTCTAGCCGAAAGGGTTTGGGTCCAGCCGAGTGTGTTTGGGTCTAGCCGAGTTGGTTGGGTTTAGCCGAGTGGGTGTGGGTTAAGCCGAGTGGGTTTGGGTCTAGCCGAGTGGGTTTGGGTCTAGCCGAGTGGGTTTGGGTCTAGCCGAGTGGGTTTGGGTCTAGCCGAGTGGGTTTGGGCCTAGCCGAGTGGGTCTGGGACTACCGGAGTGGGTTTGGGTGTAGCGGAGTGGGTTTGGGTGTAGCTGAGTGGGTTTGGGACCAGCCGAGTGGGTTTGGGTCTAGCCGAGTGGGTTTGGGCCTAGCCGAATGGGTTTGGGTCTACCCGAGTGGGTTTGGGTCTAGCCGAGTGGGTTTGGGTCTAGCGGAGTGGGATTGGGTCTAGACGAGTGGGTTTGTGTCTAGCCGAGTGGGTTTGGGACTAGCCGAGTGGGTTTGGGTCTAGCCGAGTGGGTTTGGGTCTAGCTGAATGGGTTTGGGTCTGGCCGAGTGGGTTTGGGTGTAGCCGAGTGGGTTTGGGTCTAGTCGAAAGGGTTTGGGTCTAGCCGAGTGGGTTTGGGTCTAGCCGAGTGGGTTTGGGTCTAGCCGAGTGGGTGTGGGTATAGCCGAGTGGGTTTGGGTCTAGCCGAGTGGGTTTGGGTCTAGCCGAGTGGGTTTGGGTCCAGCCGAGTGGGTTTGGGTCTAGCCGAGTGTGTTTGGGCCTAGGCGAGTGGGTTTGGGTCTACCGGAGTGGGTTTGGGTGTAGCGGAGTGGGTTTGGGTGCAGCTGAGTGGGTTTGGGACCAGCCGAGTGGGTTTGGGTCTAGCCGAGTGGGTTTGGGTGTAGCCGAATTGGTTTGAGTCTACCCGAGTGGGTTTGGGTCTAGCCGAGTGGGTTTGCTTCTAGCCGAATGGGTTTGGGTCTAGCCTAGTGGGTTTGGGTGCAGCCGAGTGGGTTTGGGTCTAGCGGAGTGGGTTTGGGTGTAGCCGAGTGGGTTTGGGTCTAGCCGAGTGGGTTTGGGTCTAGCCGAGTGGGTTTGGGTCTAGCCGACTGGGTTTGGGTCTAGCCGAGTGGGTTTGGGTCTAGCCGAGTTGGTTTGGTTCTAGCCGACTGGGTTTGCGTCTAGCCGAGTGGGTTTGGGTCTAGCCGAGTGGGTTTGGGTCTAGCCGAGTGGGTTTGGGTCTAGCTGAGTGGGTTTGGGTCTAGCCGAGTGGGTTTCGGTGTAGCCGAGTGGGTTTGGGCCTAGCCGAGTGGGTTTGGGTCTAGCCGAGTGGGTTTGGGTCTAGCCGAGTGGGTTTGGGTCTAGCCGAGTTAGTTTGTGTGTAGCCGAGTGGGTTTGGGTCTAGCCGAGCGGGTTTGGGTCTAGCTGAGTGGGTTTGGGTCTAGCCGAGTGGGTTTGGGTCTAGCCGAATGGGTTTGGGTCTAGCCGAGTGGGTTTGTGTGCAGCCGAGTGGGTTTGGGTCTAGCGGAGTGGCTTTGGGTGTAGCCGAGTGGGTTTGGGTCTAGCCGAGTGGGTTTGGGTCTAGCCGAGTGGGTTTGGGTCTAGCCGAGTGGGTTTGGGTCTAGCCGAGTGGGTTTGGGTCTAGCCGAGTTGGTTTGGTTCTAGCCGAGTGGGTTTGCGTCTAGCCGAGTGGGTTTGGGTCTGGCCGAGTGGGTTTGGGTCTAGCCGAGTGGGTTTGGGTCTAGCTGAGTGGGTTTGGGTCGAGCCGAGTGGGTTTCGGTGTAGCCGAGTGGGTTTGGGCCTAGCCGAGTGGGTTTGGGTCTAGCCGAGTGGGTTTGGGTCTAGAAGAGTGGGTTTGGGTCTAGCCGAGTTAGTTTGTGTGTAGCCGAGTGGGTTTGGGTCTAGCCGAGCGGGTTTGGGTCTAGCGGAGTGGCTTTGGGTGTAGCCGAGTGGGTTTGGGTCTAGCCGAGTGGGTTTGGGTCTAGCCGAGTGGGTTTGGGTCTAGCCGAGTGGGTTTGGGTCTAGCCGAGTGGGTTTGGGTCTAGCCGAGTTGGTTTGGTTCTAGCCGAGTGGGTTTGCGTCTAGCCGAGTGGGTTTGGGTCTGGCCGAGTGGGTTTGGGTCTAGCCGAGTGGGTTTGGGTCTAGCTGAGTGGGTTTGGGTCGAGCCGAGTGGGTTTCGGTGTAGCCGAGTGGGTTTGGGCCTAGCCGAGTGGGTTTGGGTCTAGCCGAGTGGGTTTGGGTCTAGAAGAGTGGGTTTGGGTCTAGCCGAGTTAGTTTGTGTGTAGCCGAGTGGGTTTGGGTCTAGCCGAGCGGGTTTGGGTCTAGCCAAGTGGGTTTGGGTCTAGCCGAGTGGGTTTGGGTCTATCCGAGTGGGTTTGGGTCTAGCCGAGTGGGTTTGGGTATAGCCGAGTGGGTTTGGGTCTAGCCGAGTGGGTTTGGGTCTAGCCGAGTGGGTTTGGGTCTAGCCGAGTGGGTTTGGGTCGAGCCGAGTGGGTTTGGGTCTAGCCGAGTGGGTTTGTGTCTAGCCGAGTGGGTTTGGGTCTAGCCGAGGGGGTTTGGGTCTAGCCCAGTGGGTTTGGGTCTAGCCGAGTGGGTTTGGGTCTAGCCGAGTGGGTTTGGGTCTAGCCGAGTGGGTTTGGGTCTAGCGGAGTGGGTTTGGGTCTAGCCGAGTGGGTTTGGGTGTAGCCGAGTGGGTTTGCGTCCAGCCGTGTGGGTTTGGGTCTAGCCAAGTGGGTTTGGGTCTAGCCGAGTGGGTTTGGGTCTAGCCCAGTGGATTTTGCTCTAGCCGAGTGGGTTTGGGTGTAGCCGAGTGGGTTTGCGTCCAGCCGTGTGGGTTTGGGTCTAGCCAAGTGGGTTTGGGTCTAGCCGAGTGGGTTTGGGTCTAGCCGAGTGGGTTTGGGTCTAGCCGAGTGGGTTTCGGTCTAGCCGAGTGGGTTTGGGTCCAGCCGAGTATGTTTCGGTGTAGCCCAGTGGGTTTGGGTCTATCCAAGAGGGTTTGGGTCTAGCCGAGTTAGTTTGGGTGTAGCCGAGTTAGTTTGGGTCTAGCCGAGCGGGTTTGGGTCTAGCCGAGTGGGTTTGTGTCTAGCCGAGTGGGTTTGGGTCTAGCCCAGTGGGTTTGGGTCTAGCCGAGTGGGTTTGGGTCAAGCGTAGTTGGTATGGGTCTAGCGGAGTGGGTTTGGGTCAAGCGGAGTTGGTATGGGTCTAGCGGAGTGGTTCTGGACGAGTGGGTTTGGGTCTAGCCGAGTGGGTTTGGGTCTAACCGAGTGGGTTTGGGTCTAGCCTAGTGGGTTTGGGTCTAGCCAAGTGGGTTTGGGTCCAGTGGAGAGGGTTTGGGTCTAGCGGAGTGGGTTTGGGTCTAGCCGAGTGGGTTTGGGTCTAGCCGAGTGGGTTTGGGTCTAACCGAGTGGGTTTTTGTCTAGCGGAGTGGGTTTGGGTCTAGCGGGGTGGGTTTGGTGCTAGCGGAGTGGGTTTAGGTCTAGCCGATTGGGTTTGGGTCTAGCCGAGTGGGTTTGGGTCTGGCGGAGTGGGTTTGGGTCTATTGGAGTGGGTTTGGGTCTAGCCGAGTGGGTTTGGGTTTAGCCGAGTGGGTTTGGGTGTAGCTGAGTGGGTTTGTGTCTAGCCGAGTGGGTTTGGGTCTAGCGGAGTGGGTTTGGTTGTAGCCGAGTGGGTTTGGGTCTAGCCGAGTGGGTTTGGGTCTAGACAAGTGGGTTTAGGTTTAGCCGAGTGGGTTTCGGTGTAGCCGAGTGGGTTTGGGTCTAGCGGAGTGTGTTTGTGTCTAGCGGAGTGGGTTTGGGTCTAGCGGAGTGGGTTTGGGTCTTGCGGAGTGGGTTTGAGTCTAGCGGAGTGGGTTTGGGTCTAGCCGAGTGCGTTTGGGTCCAGCCGAGTTGGTTTGGGTCTAGCGGAGTGGGTTTGATCCAGCCGAGTGAGTTTGGGTCTAGCTGAGTGGGTTTGTGTCTAGCCGAGTGGGTTTAGGTCTAGCCGATTGTGTTTGGGTCTAGCCGAGTGGGTTTGGGTCTAGCCGAGTGGGTTTGGGTCCAGCCGAGTGGGTTTGGGTCTAGCGGAGTGGGTTTAGGTCTAGTCGAGTGGGTTTGGGTCTAGCAGTGTGGGTTTGGGTCTAGCCGAGTGGGTTTGGGTGTAGCCGAGTGTGTTTGGGTCTAGCCGAATGGGTTTGGGTCTAGCCGAGTGGGTTTGGGTGTAGCCGAGTGGATTTGGGTCTAGCGGAGTGGGTTTGGGTGTAGCCAAGTGGGTTTGGGTCTAGCCGAGTGGGTTTGGGTCTAGCCGAGTGGGTTTGGGTCGAGCCGAGTGGGTTTGGGTCCAGCCGAGTGGGTTTGGGTCTAGCCGAGTGGGTTTGCGTCTAGTCGAGTGGGTTTGGGTCTAGCGGAGTGGGTTTGCGTCTAGCGGAATGGATATGCGTCTAGCCGAGTGGGTTTGGGTCTAGCCGAGTGGGTTTGGGTCTTGCCGAGTGGGTTTGGGTCTAGCCGAGTGGGTTTGGGTCTAGCCGAGTGGGTTTGGGTCTAGCCCAGTGGATTTGGCTCTAGCCGAGTGGGTTTGAGTCTAGCCAAGTGGGTTTGGGTCGAGCCGAGTGGGATTGGGTCTAGCCGAGTGGGTTTCGGTCTAGCCGAGTGTGTTTGGGTCCAGCCGAGTGGGTTTGCGTCTAGCCGAGTGGGTTTGGGTCTAGCGGAGTGGGTTTGGTTGTAGCCGAGTGTGTTTGGGTCTAGCCAAGTGGGTTTGGGTCCAGTGGAGTGGGTTTGGGTCTAGCGGAGTGGGTTTGGGTCTAGCCGAGTGGGTTTGGGTCTAGCCGAGTGGGTTTGGGTCTAGCCGAGTGGGTTTGGGTCTAGCCGAGTGGGTTTCGGTCTAGCCGAGTGGGTTTGGGTCTAGCCGAGTATGTTTCGGTGCAGCCCAGAGGGTTTGGGTGTAGCCGAGAGGGTTTGGGTCTAGCCGAGTTAGTTTGGGGGTAGCCGAGTTAGTTTGGGTCTAGCCGAGCGGGTTTGGGTCTAGCCGAGTGGGTTTGTGTCTAGCCGAGTGGGTTTGGGTCTAGCCCAGTGGGATTGGGTCTAGCCGAGTGGGTTTGGGCCAAGCGGAGTTGGTATGGGTCTAGCAGAGTGGGTTTGGGTCAAGCGGAGTTGGTATGGGTCTAGCGGAGTGGGTCTGGACGAGTGGGTTTGGGTCTTGCCGAGTGGGTTTGGGTCTAGCCGAGTGGGTTTGGGTCTAGCCTAGTGGGTTTGGGTCTAGCCAAGTGGGTTTGGGTCCAGTGGAGTGGGTTTCGGTCTAGCGGAGTGGGTTTGGGTCTAGCCGAGTGGGTTTGGGTCTAGCCGAGTGGGTTTGGGTGTAACCGAGTGGGTTTGGGTCTAGCCGAATGGGTTTTGGTCTAGCCGAGTGTGTTTGGGTCTAGCCAAGTGGGTTTGGGTCCAGTGGAGTGGGTTTGGGTCTAGCGGAGTGGGTTTGGGTCTAGCCGAGTGGGTTTGGGTCTTGCCCAGTGGGTTTGTGTCTAGCCGAGTGGGTTTGGGTCTAACGGAGTGGGTTTGGTTGTAGCCGAGTGGGTTTGGGTCTAGACGAGTGGGTTTGGGTCTAGACAAGTGGGTTTACGTTTAGCCGAGTGGGTTTCGGTGTAGCCGAGTGGGTTTGGGTCTAGCAGTGTGGGTTTGGGTCTATCCGAGTGGGTTTGGGTCTTGCCGATTGTGTTTGGGTCCAGCCGAGTGGGTTTTGGTCTAGCCGAGTGGGTTTGGGTCCAGCCGATTGGGTTTGGGTCTAGCGGAGTGGGTTTGGGTCTAGTCGAGTGGGTTTGGGTCTAGCAGTGTGGGTTTGGGTCTAGCCGAGTGGGTTTGGGTGTAGCCGAGTGGGTTTGGGTCTGGCCGAATGGGTTTGGGTCTAGCCGAGTGGGTTTGGGTGTAGCCGAGTGGATTTGGGTCTAGCGGAGTGGGTTTGGGTGTAGCCAAGTGGGTTTGTGTCAAGCCGAGTGGGTTTGGGTCTAGCCAAGTGGGTTTGGGTCGAGCCGAGTGGGTTTGGGTCCAGCCGAGTGGGTTTGGGTCTAGCCGAGTGGGTTTGCGTCTAGCCGAGTGGGTTTGGGTCTAGCGGAGTGGGTTTGGGTCTAGCGGAGTGGGTATGCGTCTAGCCGAGTGGGTTTGGGTCTAGCCGAGTGGGTTTGGGTCTTACCGAGTAGGTTTGGGTCTAGCCGAGTGGGTTTGGGTCTAGCCAAGTGGGTTTGGGTCTAGCCCAGTGGATTTGGCTCTAGCCGAGTGGGTTTGAGTCTAGCCGAGTGGGTTTGGGTCTAGCCGAGTGGGATTGGGTCTAGCCGAGTGGGTTTCGGTGTAGCCGAGTGTGTTTGGGTCTAGCCGAGTGGGTTTGCGTTCAGCCGAGTGGGTTTGGGTCTAGCGGAGTGGGATTGGTTGTAGCCGAGTGGGTTTGGGTCTAGCCGAGTGGGTTTGGGTCTAGACGAGTGGGTTTGGGTTTAGCCGAGTGGGTTTCGGTGTAGCCAAGTGGGTTTGGGTCTAGCGGAGTGGGTTTGTGTCTAGCGGAGTGGGTTTGGGTCTAGCGGAGTGGGTTTGGGTCTAGCGGAGTGGGTTTGGGTTTAGCGGAGTCGGGTTTGGGTCTAGCCGAGTGGGTTTGGGTCTAGCCGAGTTGGTTTGGGTCTAGCGGAGTGGGTTTGGGTCTAACGGAGTGGGTTTGGGTCTAGCGGAGTGGGTTTGGGTGTAGCCGAGTGTGTTTGGGACTAGCCGAGTGGGTTTGGGTCTAGCCGAGTGGGTTTGGGTCTAGCCGAATGGGTTTTGGTCTAGCCGAGTGTGTTTGGGTCTAGCCGAGTGGGTTTGGGTCTAGCCGAGTGGGTTTGGGTCTAGCCTAGTGGGTTTGGGTCTAGCCAAGTGGGTTTGGGTGGAGCCAAGTGGGTTTGGGTCCAGCGGAGTGGGTTTGGGTCTAGCGGAGTGGGTTTGGGTCTCGCCGAGTGGGTTTGGGTCTAGCCGAGTGGGTTTGGGTCTAACCGAGTGGGTTTGGGTCTAGCAGAGTGGGATTGGGTCTAGCCGAGTGGGTTTGTGTCTAGCCGAGTGGGTTTGGGTCAAGCGGAGTTGGTATGGGTCTAGCCGAGTGGGTTTGGGTCAAGCGGAGTTGGTATGGGTCTCGCGGAGTGGGTTTGGGTCTGGACGAGTGGGTTTGGGTCTAGCCGAGTGGGTTTGGGTCTAGCCGAGTGGGTTTGGGTCTAGCCGAGTGGGTTTGGGTGTAGCCGAAATGGTTTGGGTCTACCCGAGTGGGTTTGGGTCTAGCCGAGTGGGTTTGCTTCTAGCCGAATGGGTTTGGGTCTAGCCGAGTGGGTTTGGGTGCAGCCAAGTGGGTTTGGGTCTAGCGGAGTGGGTTTGGGTGTAGCCGAGTGGGTTTGGGTCTAGCCGAGTGGGTTTGGGTCTAGCCGAGTGGGTTTGGGTCTAGCCGAGTGGGTTTGGGTCTAGCCGAGTGGGTTTGGGTCTAGCCGAGTGGGTTTGGGTCTAGCCGAGTGGGTTTGGGTCTAGCCGAGTGGGTTTGGGTCTAGCCGAGTTGGTTTGGTTTTAGCCGAGTGGGTTTGCGTCTAGCCGAGTGGGTTTGGGTCTAGCCGAGTGGGTTTGGGTCTAGCCGAGAGGGTTTGGGTCTAGCTGAGTGGGTTTGGTTCCAGCCGAGTGGGTTTCGGCGTAGTCGAGTGGGTTTGGGCCTAGCCGAGTGGGTTTGGGTCTAGCCGATTGGGTTTGGGTCTAGCCGAGTGGGTTTGGGTCTAGCCGAGTTAGTTTGTGTGTAGCCGAGTGGGTTTGGGTCTAGCCGAGCGGGTTTGGGTCTAGCTGAGTGGGTTTGGGTCTAGCCGAGTGGGTTTGGGTCTAGCCGAGTGGGTTTGGGTCTAGCCGAGTGGGTTTCGGTCAAGCGGAGTTGGTATAGGTCTAGCGGATTGGGTTTGGGTCTAGCGGAGTGGGTTTGGGTGTAGCCGAGTGGGTTTGGGTCTTGCTGAGTGGGCTTGGGTTTACCCGAGTGGGTTTGGGTCTAGCCGAGTGGGTTTGGGTCTAGCCGAGTGGGTGTGGGTCTAGCCGAGTGGGTTTGGGTCTAGCAGAGTGGGATTGGGTCTAGCCGAGTGGGTTTGTGTCTAGCCGAGTGGGTTTGGGTCAAGCGGAGTTGGTATGGGTCTAGCCGAGTGGGTTTGGGTCAAGCGGAGTTGGTATGGGTCTCGCGGAGTGGGTTTGGGTCTGGACGAGTGGGTTTGGGTCTAGCCGAGTGGGTTTGGGTCTAGCCGAGTGGGTTTGGGTCTAGCCGAATGGGTTTGGGTGTAGCCGAAATGGTTTGGGTCTACCCGAGTGGGTTTGGGTCTAGCCGAGTGGGTTTGCTTCTTGCCGAATGGGTTTGGGTCTGGCCGAGTGGGTTTGGGTGCAGCCAAGTGGGTTTGGGACTAGCGGAGTGGGTTTGGGTGTAGCCGAGTGGGTTTGGGTCTAGCCGAGTGGGTTTGGGTCTAGCCGAGTGGGTTTGGGTCTAGCCGAGTGGGTTTGGGTCTAGCCGAGTGGGTTTGGGTCTAGCCGAGTTGGTTTGGTTTTAGCCGAGTGGGTTTGCGTCTAGCCGAGTGGGTTTGGGTCTAGCCGAGTGGGTTTGGGTCTAGCCGAGAGGGTTTGGGTCTAGCTGAGTGGGTTTGGTTCCAGCCGAGTGGGTTTCGGCGTAGTCGAGTGGGTTTGGGCCTAGCCGAGTGGGTTTGGGTCTAGCCGATTGGGTTTGGGTCTAGCCGAGTGGGTTTGGGTCTAGCCGAGTTAGTTTGTGTGTAGCCGAGTGGGTTTGGGTCTAGCCGAGCGGGTTTGGGTCTAGCTGAGTGGGTTTGGGTCTAGCCGAGTGGGTTTGGGTCTAGCCGAGTGGGTTTGGGTCTAGCCGAGTGGGTTTCGGTCAAGCGGAGTTGGTATAGGTCTAGCGGATTGGGTTTGGGTCTAGCGGAGTGGGTTTGGGTGTAGCCGAGTGGGTTTGGGTCTTGCCGAGTGGGCTTGGGTCTACCCGAGTGGGTTTGGGTCTAGCCGAGTGGGTTTGGGTCTAGCCGAGTGGGTGTGGGTCTAGCCGAGTGGGTTTGGGTCTAGCCAAGTGGGTTTGGGTCTAGCCGAGTGGGTTTGGGTCTATCCGTGTGGGTTTGGGTCTAGCCGAGTGGGTTTGGATCTAGCCGAGTGGGTTTTTGTCTATCCGAGTGGGTTTGGGTCTAGCCGAGTGGGTTTGGGTATAGCCGAGTGGGTTTGGGTCTAGCCGAGTGGGTTTCGGTGTAGCCAAGTGGGTTTGGGTCTAGCGGAGTGGGTTTGTGTCTAGCGGAGTGGGTTTGGGTCTAGCGGAGTGGGTTTGGGTCTAGCGGAGTGGGTTTGGGTTTAGCGGAGTCGGGTTTGGGTCTAGCCGAGTGGGTTTGGGTCTAGCCGAGTTGGTTTGGGTCTAGCGGAGTGGGTTTGGGTCTAGCGGAGTGGGTTTGGGTCTAGCGGAGTGGGTTTGGGTGTAGCCGAGTGTGTTTGGGACTAGCCGAGTGGGTTTGGGTCTAGCCGAGTGGGTTTGGGTCTAGCCGAATGGGTTTTGGTCTAGCCGAGTGTGTTTGGGTCTAGCCAAGTGGGTTTGGGTGGAGCCAAGTGGGTTTGGGTCCAGCGGAGTGGGTTTGGGTCTAGCGGAGTGGGTTTGGGTCTCGCCGAGTGGGTTTGGGTCTAGCCGAGTGGGTTTGGGTCTAACCGAGTGGGTTTGGGTCTAGCAGAGTGGGATTGGGTCTAGCCGAGTGGGTTTGTGTCTAGCCGAGTGGGTTTGGGTCAAGCGGAGTTGGTATGGGTCTAGCCGAGTGGGTTTGGGTCAAGCGGAGTTGGTATGGGTCTCGCGGAGTGGGTTTGGGTCTGGACGAGTGGGTTTGGGTCTAGCCGAGTGGGTTTGGGTCTAGCCGAGTGGGTTTGGGTCTAGCCGAGTGGGTTTGGGTGTAGCCGAAATGGTTTGGGTCTACCCGAGTGGGTTTGGGTCTAGCCGAGTGGGTTTGCTTCTAGCCGAATGGGTTTGGGTCTAGCCGAGTGGGTTTGGGTCTAGCCGAGTGGGTTTGGGTCTAGCGGAGTGGGTTTGGGTGTAGCCGAGTGGGTTTGGGTCTAGCCGAGTGGGTTTGGGTCTAGCCGAGTGGGTTTGGGTCTAGCCGAGTGGGTTTGGGTCTAGCCGAGTGGGTTTGGGTCTAGCCGAGTTGGTTTGGTTTTAGCTGAGTGGGTTTGCGTCTAGCCGAGTGGGTTTGGGTCTAGCCGAGTGGGTTTGGGTCTAGCCGAGAGGGTTTGGGTCTAGCTGAGTGGGTTTGGTTCTAGCCGAGTGGGTTTCGGCGTAGTCGAGTGGGTTTGGGCCTAGCCGAGTGGGTTTGGGTCTAGCCGATTGGGTTTGGGTCTAGCCGAGTGGGTTTGGGTCTAGCCGAGTTAGTTTGTGTGTAGCCGAGTGGGTTTGGGTCTAGCCGAGCGGGTTTGGGTCTAGCTGAGTGGGTTTGGGTCTAGCCGAGTGGGTTTGGGTCTAGCCGAGTGGGTTTGGGTCTAGCCGAGTGGGTTTCGGTCAAGCGGAGTTGGTATAGGTCTAGCGGATTGGGTTTGGGTCTAGCGGAGTGGGTTTGGGTGTAGCCGAGTGGGTTTGGGTCTTGCCGAGTGGGCTTGGGTCTACCCGAGTGGGTTTGGGTCTAGCCGAGTGGGTTTGGGTCTAGCCGAGTGGGTGTGGGTCTAGCCGAGTGGGTTTGGGTCTAGCCAAGTGGGTTTGGGTCTAGCCGAGTGGGTTTGGGTCTATCCGTGTGGGTTTGGGTCTAGCCGAGTGGGTTTGGATCTAGCCGAGTGGGTTTGGATCTAGCCGAGTGGGTTTGGGTCTAGCCGAGTGGGTTTGGGTATAGCCGAGTGGGTTTGGGTCTAGCCGAGTGGGTTTCGGTGTAGCCAAGTGGGTTTGGGTCTAGCGGAGTGGGTTTGTGTCTAGCGGAGTGGGTTTGGGTCTAGCGGAGTGGGTTTGGGTCTAGCGGAGTGGGTTTGGGTTTAGCGGAGTCGGGTTTGGGTCTAGCCGAGTGGGTTTGGGTCTAGCCGAGTTGGTTTGGGTCTAGCGGAGTGGGTTTGGGTCTAGCGGAGTGGGTTTGGGTCTAGCGGAGTGGGTTTGGGTGTAGCCGAGTGTGTTTGGGACTAGCCGAGTGGGTTTGGGTCTAGCCGAGTGGGTTTGGGTCTAGCCGAATGGGTTTTGGTCTAGCCGAGTGTGTTTGGGTCTAGCCGAGTGGGTTTGGGTCTAGCCGAGTGGGTTTGGGTCTAGCCTAGTGGGTTTGGGTCTAGACAAGTGGGTTTGGGTGGAGCCAAGTGGGTTTGGGTCCAGCGGAGTGGGTTTGGGTCTAGCGGAGTGGGTTTGGGTCTCGCCGAGTGGGTTTGGGTCTAGCCGAGTGGGTTTGGGTCTAACCGAGTGGGTTTGGGTCTAGCAGAGTGGGATTGGGTCTAGCCGAGTGGGTTTGTGTCTAGCCGAGTGGGTTTGGGTCAAGCGGAGTTGGTATGGGTCTAGCCGAGTGGGTTTGGGTCAAGCGGAGTTGGTACGGGTCTCGCGGAGTGGGTTTGGGTCTGGACGAGTGGGTTTGGGTCTAGCCGAGTGGGTTTGGGTCTAGCCGAGTGGGTTTGGGTCTAGCCGAGTGGGTTTGGGTGTAGCCGAAATGGTTTGGGTCTACCCGAGTGGGTTTGGGTCTAGCCGAGTGGGTTTGCTTCTAGCCGAATGGGTTTGGGTCTAGCCGAGTGGGTTTGGGTGCAGCCAAGTGGGTTTGGGTCTAGCGGAGTGGGTTTGGGTGTAGCCGAGTGGGTTTGGATCTAGCCGAGTGGGTTTGGGTCTAGCCGAGTGGGTTTGGGTGTAGCCGAGTGGGTTTGGGTCTAGCCGAGTTGGTTTGGTTTTAGCTGAGTGGGTTTACGTCTAGCCGAGTGGGTTTGGGTCTAGCCGAGTGGGTTTGGGTCTAGCCGAGAGGGTTTGGGTCTAGCTGAGTGGGTTTGGTTCTAGCCGAGTGGGTTTCGGCGTAGTCGAGTGGGTTTGGGCCTAGCCGAGTGGGTTTGGGTCTAGCCGATTGGGTTTGGGTCTAGCCGAGTGGGTTTGGGTCTAGCCGAGTTAGTTTGTGTGTAGCCGAGTGGGTTTGGGTCTAGCCGAGCGGGTTTGGGTCTAGCTGAGTGGGTTTGGGTCTAGCCGAGTGGGTTTGGGTCTAGCCGAGTAGGTTTGGGTCTAGCCGAGTGGGTTTCGGTCAAGCGGAGTTGGTATAGGTCTAGCGGAGTGGGTTTGGGTCTAGCGGAGTGGGTTTGGGTGTAACCGAGTGGGTTTGGGTCTAGCCGAGTGGGTTTGGGTCTAGCCAAGTGGGTTTGGGTCTAGCCGAGTGGGTTTGGGTCTATCCGAGTGGGTTTGGGTCTAGCCGAGTGGGTTTGGATCTAGCCGAGTGGGTTTTTGTCTAACCGAGTGGGTTTGGGTCTAGCCGAGTGGGTTTGGGTATAGCCGATTGGGTTTGGGTCTAGCCGAGTGGGTTTGGGTCTAGCCGAGTGTGTTTGGGTCGAGCCGAGTGGGTTTGGGTCTAGCCGAGTGGGATTGTGTCTAGCCGAGTGGGTTTGGGTCTAGCCGAGTGGGTTTGGGTCTAGCCGAGGGGGTTTGGGTCTAGCCCAGTGGGTTTGGGTCTAGCCGAGTGGGTTTGGGTCTAGCCGAGTGGGTTTGGGTCTAGCGGAGTGGGTTTGGGTCTAGCCGAGTGGGTTTGGGTCTAGCCGAGTGGGTTTGGGTCTAGCCGAGTGGGTTTGGGTCCAGCCGAGTGGGTTTGGTTCTAGCCGCGTGGGTTTGGGTTTATCCGAGTGGGTTTGGGTCTAGCCGAGTGGGTTTGGGTCTAGCCCAGTGGATTTGGCTCTAGCCGAGTGGGTTTGGGTCTAGCCGAGTTGGTTTGGTTTTAGCTGAGTGGGTTTACGTCTAGCCGAGTGGGTTTGGGTCTAGCCGAGTGGGTTTGGGTCTAGCCGAGAGGGTTTGGGTCTAGCTGAGTGGGTTTGGTTCTAGCCGAGTGGGTTTCGGCGTAGTCGAGTGGGTTTGGGCCTAGCCGAGTGGGTTTGGGTCTAGCCGATTGGGTTTGGGTCTAGCCGAGTGGGTTTGGGTCTAGCCGAGTTAGTTTGTGTGTAGCCGAGTGGGTTTGGGTCTAGCCGAGCGGGTTTGGGTCTAGCTGAGTGGGTTTGGGTCTAGCCGAGTGGGTTTGGGTCTAGCCGAGTAGGTTTGGGTCTAGCCGAGTGGGTTTCGGTCAAGCGGAGTTGGTATAGGTCTAGCGGAGTGGGTTTGGGTCTAGCGGAGTGGGTTTGGGTGTAACCGAGTGGGTTTGGGTCTAGCCGAGTGGGTTTGGGTCTAGCCAAGTGGGTTTGGGTCTAGCCGAGTGGGTTTGGGTCTATCCGAGTGGGTTTGGGTCTAGCCGAGTGGGTTTGGATCTAGCCGAGTGGGTTTTTGTCTAACCGAGTGGGTTTGGGTCTAGCCGAGTGGGTTTGGGTATAGCCGATTGGGTTTGGGTCTAGCCGAGTGGGTTTGGGTCTAGCCGAGTGTGTTTGGGTCGAGCCGAGTGGGTTTGGGTCTAGCCGAGTGGGATTGTGTCTAGCCGAGTGGGTTTGGGTCTAGCCGAGTGGGTTTGGGTCTAGCCGAGGGGGTTTGGGTCTAGCCCAGTGGGTTTGGGTCTAGCCGAGTGGGTTTGGGTCTAGCCGAGTGGGTTTGGGTCTAGCGGAGTGGGTTTGGGTCTAGCCGAGTGGGTTTGGGTCTAGCCGAGTGGGTTTGGGTCTAGCCGAGTGGGTTTGGGTCCAGCCGAGTGGGTTTGGTTCTAGCCGCGTGGGTTTGGGTTTATCCGAGTGGGTTTGGGTCTAGCCGAGTGGGTTTGGGTCTAGCCCAGTGGATTTGGCTCTAGCCGAGTGGGTTTGGGTGTAGCCGAGTGGGTTTGTGTCCAGCCGTGTTGGTTTGGGTCTAGCCAAGTGGGTTTGGGTCTAGCCGAGTGGGTTTGGGTCTAGGCGAGTGGGTTTGGGTCTAGCCGAGTGGGTTTCGGTCTAGCCGAGTGGGTTTGGGTCTAGCCGAGTAGGTTTGGGTCTAGCCGAGTTAGTTTGGGTGTAGCCGAGTTAGTTTGGGTCTAGCCGAGCGTGTTTGGGTCTAGCCGAGTGGGTTTCTGTCTAGCCGAGTGGGTTTGGGTCTAGCCCAGTGGGTTTGGGTCTAGCCGAGTGGGTTTGGGTCAAGCGGAGTTGGTATGGGTCTCGCGGAGTGGGTTTGGGTCTGGACGAGTGGGTTTGGGTCTAGCCGAGTGGGTTTGGGTCTAGCCGAGTGGGTTTGGGTCCAGCCGAGTGGGTTTGGGACTAGCCGAGTGGGTTTGGGTCTAGCCGAGTGGGTTTGGGTCTCGCAGAATGGGTTTGGGTCTAGCCGAAAGGGTTTGGGTCTAGCCGAGTGGGTTTGGGTCGAGCCGAGTGGGTTTGGGTCTAGCCGAGTGGGTTTGGGTATAGCCGATTGGGTTTGGGTCTAGCCGAGTGGGTTTGGGTCTAGCCGAGTGTGTTTGGGTCGAGCCGAGTGGGTTTGGGTCTAGCCGAGTGGATTGTGTCTAGCCGAGTGGGTTTGGGTCTAGCCGAGTGGGTTTGGGTCTAGCCAAGTGGGTTTGGGTCTAGCCGAGTGGGTTTGGGTCTAGCCGAGTGGGTTTGGGTCTAGCGGAGTGGGTTTGGGTCTAGCCGAGTGGGTTTGGGTCTAGCCGAGTGGGTTTGGGTCTAGCCGAGTGGGTTTGGGTCCAGTCGAGTGGGTTTGGTTCTAGCCGCGTGGGTTTGGGTTTATCCGAGTGGGTTTGGGTCTAGCCGAGTGGGTTTGGGTCTAGCCCAGTGGATTTGGCTCTAGCCGAGTGGGTTTGGGTGTAGCCGAGTGGGTTTGTGTCCAGCCGTGTGGGTTTGGGTCTAGCCAAGTGGGTTTGGGTCTAGCCGAGTGGGTTTGGGTCTGGGCGAGTGGGTTTGGGTCTAGCCGAGTGGGTTTCGGTCTAGCCGAGTGGGTTTGGGTCTAGCCGAGTATGTTTCGGTGTAGCCCAGTGGGTTTGGGTCTAGCCGAGAGGGTTTGGGTCTAGCCGAGTTAGTTTGGGTGTAGCCGAGTTAGTTTGGGTCTAGCCGAGCGTGTTTGGGTCTAGCCGAGTGGGTTTCTGTCTAGCCGAGTGGGTTTGGGTCTAGCCCAGTGGGTTTGGGTCTAGCCGAGTGGGTTTGGGTCAAGCGGAGTTGGTATGGGTCTCGCGGAGTGGGTTTGGGTCTGGACGAGTGGGTTTGGGTCCAGCCGAGTGGGTTTGGGTCTAGCCGAGTGGGTTTGGGTCCAGCCGAGTGGGTTTGGGACTAGCCGAGTGGGTTTGGGTCTAGCCGAGTGGGTTTGGGTCTCGCAGAATGGGTTTGGGTCTAGCCGAAAGGGTTTGGGTCTAGCCGAGTGGGTTTGGGTCGAGCCGAGTGGGTTTGGGTCTAGCCGAGTGGGTTTGGGTATAGCCGATTGGGTTTGGGTCTAGCCGAGTGGGTTTGGGTCTAGCCGAGTGTGTTTGGGTCGAGCCGAGTGGGTTTGGGTCTAGCCGAGTGGGATTGTGTCTAGCCGAGTGGGTTTGGGTCTAGCCGAGGGGGTTTGGGTCTAGCCAAGTGGGTTTGGGTCTAGCCGAGTGGGTTTGGGTCTAGCCGAGTGGGTTTGGGTCTAGCGGAGTGGGTTTGGGTCTAGCCGAGTGGGTTTGGGTCTAGCCGAGTGGGTTTGGGTCTAGCCGAGTGGGTTTGGGTCCAGCCGAGTGGGTTTGGTTCTAGCCGCGTGGGTTTGGGTTTATCCGAGTGGGTTTGGGTCTAGCCGAGTGGGTTTGGGTCTAGCCCAGTGGATTTGGCTCTAGCCGAGTGGGTTTGGGTGTAGCCGAGTGGGTTTGTGTCCAGCCGTGTGGGTTTGGGTCGAGCCAAGTGGGTTTGGGTCTAGCCGAGTGGGTTTGGGTCTAGGCGAGTGGGTTTGGGTCTAGCCGAGTGGGTTTCGGTCTAGCCGAGTGGGTTTGGGTCTAGCCGAGTATGTTTCGGTGTAGCCCAGTGGGTTTGGGTCTAGCCGAGAGGGTTTGGGTCTAGCCGAGTTAGTTTGGGTGTAGCCGAGTTAGTTTGGGTCTAGCCGAGCGTGTTTGGGTCTAGCCGAGTGGGTTTCTGTCTAGCCGAGTGGGTTTGTGTCTAGCCCAGTGGGTTTGGGTCTAGCCGAGTGGGTTTGGGTCAAGCGGAGTTGGTATGGGTCTCGCGGAGTGGGTTTGGGTCTGGACGAGTGGGTTTGGGTCTAGCCGAGTGGGTTTGGGTCTAGCCGAGTGGGTTTGGGTCCAGCCGAGTGGGTTTGGGACTAGCCGAGTGGGTTTGGGTCTAGCCGAGTGGGTTTGGGTCTAGCAGAATGGGTTTGGGTCTAGCCGAAAGGGTTTGGGTCTAGCCGAGTGGGTTTGGGTCGAGCCGAGTGGGTTTGGGTCTAGCCGAGTGGGTGTGGGTCAAGCCGAGTGGGTTTGGGTCTAGCCGAGTGGGTTTGGGTCTAGCCGAGTGGGTTTGGGTCTAGCCGAGTGGGTTTGGGTCTAGCCGAGTGGGATTGGGCATAGCCGAGTGGGTTTGGGTCCAGCCGAGTGGGTTTGGGTCTAGCCGATTGTGTTTGGGTCTAGCCGAGTGAGTTTGGGTCTAGCCGAGTGGGTTTGGGTCTAGCCGAGTGGGTTTGGGTCTAGCCGAGTGGGTTTGGGTCCAGCCGAGTGTGTTTGGGTCTAGCCGAGTGGGTGCGGGTCTAGCCGACTGGGTTTGGGTCTAGCCGAGTCGGTTTGGTTCTAGCCGAGTGGGTTTGGGTCTAGCCGATTGGGTTTGGGTCTAGCCGAGTGGGTTTGTGTCTAGCCGAGTCGGTTTGGGTCTAGCCGAGTGGGTTTGGGTCTAGCCGATTGGGTTTGGGTCTAGCCGAGTCGGTTTGGGTCTAGCCGAGTTAGTTTGGCTGTAGCCGAGTTAGTTTGGGTCTAGACGATCGGGTTTGGGTCAAGCCGAGTGGGTTTGGGTCTAGCCGAGTGCGTTTGGGTCTAGCCGAGTGGGTTTGGGTTTAGCCGAGTGGGTTTGCGTCTAGCGGTGTTGGTATGGGTCTAGCGGACAGGGTTTGAGTCTAGCGGAGTGGGTTTGGGTGTAGCCGAGTGGGTTTGAGTCTAGTCGAGTGGGTTTGAGTCTAGCCGAGTGGGTTTGGGTCTAGCCGAGTGGGTTTGGGTCTAGCCGAGTGGGTTTGGGTCTAGCCGAGTGGGCTTGGGTCTAGCCGAGTGGGTTTGGGTCTAGCCGAGTGGGTTTGGGTCTAGCCGAGTGGGTGTGGGTCTAGCCGAGCGGGTTTGGGTCTAGCCGAGTGGGTTTGGGTCTAGCCGATTGTGTTTGGGTCTAGCCGAGTGAGTTTGGGTCTAGCCGAGTGGGTTTGGGTCTAGCCGAGTGGGCTTGGGTCTAGCCGAGTGGGCTTGGGTCTAGCCAAGTGGGTTTGGGTCTAGCCGAGTGGGTTTGGGTCTAGCCGAGTGGGTTTGGGTCTAGCCGGGTGGGTTTGGGTCTAGCCGAGTGTGTTTGGGTCTAGCCGAGTTAGTTTGGCTGTAGCCGAGTTAGTTTGGGTCTAGACGATCGGGTTTGGGTGTAGCCGAGTGGGTTTGGGTCTAGCCGAGTGGGTTTTGGTGTAGCCGAGTGGGTTTGGGTTTAGCCGAGTGGGTTTGGGTCTAGCGGAGTTGGTATGGGTCTAGCGGAGAGGGTTTGGGTCCAGCGGAGTGGGTTTGGGTGTAGCCGAGTGGGTTTGAGTCTAGCCGAGTGGGTTTGGGTCTACCCGAGTAGGTTTGGGTCTGGCCGAGTGGGTTTGAGTCTAGCCGAGTGGGTGTGGGTCTTGCCGAGTGGGTTTGGGTCTAGCCGAGTGGGTTTGTGTCTAGCCGCGTGGGTTTGGGTCTTGCCGAGTGGGTTTGGGTCTAGCCGAGTGGGTTTGGGTCTAGCCGATTGGGTTTGGGTCAAGCCGATTCGGTTTGGGTCTAGCCGAGTGGGTTTGGGTCTAGCCGAGTGGGTTTGGGTCTAGCCGAGTGGGTTTGGGTCTAGCCGAGTGGGTTTGGGTCTAGCCGAGTGGGTTTGGGTCTAGCCGAGTTGGCTTGGGTTTAGCCGAGTGGGTTTGTGTCTAGCCGAGTGGGTTTGGGCCTAGCCGAGTGGGTGTGGGTCTAGCCGAGTGGGTGTGGGTCTAGCCGAGTGGGTTTGGGTCTAGCCGATTGGGTTTGGGTCTAGCCGAGTGAGTTTGGGTCTAGCCGAGTGGGTTTGGGTCTAGCCGAGTGGGTTTGGGTCTAGCCGGGTGGGTTTGGGTCTAGCCGAGTGGGTGTGGGTCTAGCCGAGTGGGTTTGGGTCTAGCCGAGTGGGTTTGGGTCTAGCCGATTGGGTTTGGGTCTAGCCGAGTCGGTTTGGTTCTAGCCGAGTGGGTTTGGGTCTAGCCGATTGGGTTTGGGTCTAGCCGAGTGGGTTTGGGTCTAGCCGAGTCGGTTTGGGTCTAGCCGAGTGGGTTTGGGTCTAGCCGATTGGGTTTGGGTCTAGCCGAGTCGGTTTGGGTCTAGCCGAGTGGGCTTGGGTCTAGCCGAGTGGGTTTGGGTCTAGCCGAGTGGGTTTGAGTCTAGCCGAGTGGGTTTGGGTCTAGCCGAGTGGGTTTGGGTCTAGCCGAGTGGGTTTGGGTCTAGCCGAGTGGGCTTGGGTCTAGCCGAGTGGGTTTGGGTCTAGCCGAGTGGGTTTGGGTCTAGCCGAGTGGGTGTGGGTCTAGCCGAGCGGGTTTGGGTCTAGCCGAGTGGGTTTGGGTCTAGCCGATTGTGTTTGGGTCTAGCCGAGTGAGTTTGGGTCTAGCCGAGTGGGTTTGGGTCTAGCCCAGTGGGCTTGGGTCTAGCCGAGTGGGCTTGGGTCTAGCCAAGTGGGTTTGGGTCTAGCCGAGTAGGTTTGGGTCTAGCCGAGTGGGTTTGGGTCTAGCCGGGTGGGTTTGGGTCTAGCCGAGTGTGTTTGGGTCTAGCCGAGTTAGTTTGGCTGTAGCCGAGTTAGTTTGGGTCTAGACGATCGGGTTTGGGTGTAGCCGAGTGGGTTTGGGTCTAGCCGAGTGGGTTTTGGTGTAGCCGAGTGGGTTTGGGTTTAGCCGAGTGGGTTTGGGTCTAGCGGAGTTGGTATGGGTCTAGCGGAGAGGGTTTGGGTCCAGCGGAGTGGGTTTGGGTGTAGCCGAGTGGGTTTGAGTCTAGCCGAGTGGGTTTGGGTCTACCCGAGTAGGTTTGGGTCTAGCTGAGTGGGTTTGAGTCTAGCCGAGTGGGTGTGGGTCTTGCCGAGTGGGTTTGGGTCTAGCCGAGTGGGTTTGTGTCTAGCCGCGTGGGTTTGGGTCTTGCCGAGTGGGTTTGGGTCTAGCCGCGTGGGTTTGGGTCTAGCCGATTGGGTTTGGGTCAAGCCGATTCGGTTTGGGTCTAGCCGAGTGGGTTTGGGTCTAGCCGAGTGGGTTTGGGTCTAGCCGAGTGGGTTTGGGTCTAGCCGAGTGGGTTTGGGTCTAGCCGAGTGGGTTTGGGTCTAGCCGAGTTGGCTTGGGTTTAGCCGAGTGGGTTTGGGTCTAGCGGAGTTGGTATGGGTCTAGCGGAGAGGGTTTGGGTCCAGCCGAGTTAGTTTGGCTGTAGCCGAGTTAGTTTGGGTCTAGACGATCGGGTTTGGGTGTAGCCGAGTGGGTTTGGGTCTGGCCGAGTGGGTTTTGGTGTAGCCGAGTGGGTTTGGGTTTAGCCGAGTGGGTTTGGGTCTAGCGGAGTTGGTATGGGTCTAGCGGAGAGGGTTTGGGTCCAGCGGAGTGGGTTTGGGTGTAGCCGAGTGGGTTTGAGTCTAGCCGAGTGGGTTTGGGTCTACCCGAGTAGGTTTGGGTCTGGCCGAGTGGGTTTGAGCCTAGCCGAGTGGGTGTGGGTCTTGCCGAGTGGGTTTGGGTCTAGCCGAGTGGGTTTGTGTCTAGCCGCGTGGGTTTGGGTCTTGCCGAGTGGGTTTGGGTCTAGCCGAGTGGGTTTGGGTCTAGCCGATTGGGTTTGGGTCAAGCCGATTCGGTTTGGGTCTAGCCGAGTGGGTTTGGGTCTAGCCGAGTGGGTTTGGGTCTAGCCGAGTGGGTTTGGGTCTAGCCGAGTGGGTTTGGGTCTAGCCGAGTTGGCTTGGGTTTAGCCGAGTGGGTTTGGGTCTAGCCGAGTGGGTTTGGGCCTAGCCGAGTGGGTGTGGGTCTAGCCGAGTGGGTGTGGGTCTAGCCGAGTGGGTTTGGGTCTAGCCGATTGGGTTTGGGTCTAGCCGAGTGAGTTTGGGTCTAGCCGAGTGGGTTTGGGTCTAGCCGAGTGGGTTTGGGTCTAGCCGGGTGGGTTTGGGTCTAGCCGAGTGGGTGTGGGTCTAGCCGAGTGGGTTTGGGTCTAGCCGAGTGGGTTTGGGTCTAGCCGATTGGGTTTGGGTCTAGCCGAGTCGGTTTGGTTCTAGCCGAGTGGGTTTGGGTCTAGCCGATTGGGTTTGGGTCTAGCCGAGTGGGTTTGGGTCTAGCCGAGTCGGTTTGGGTCTAGCCGAGTGGGTTTGGGTCTAGCCGATTGGGTTTGGGTCTAGCCGAGTCGGTTTGGGTCTAGCCGAGTGGGCTTGTGTCTAGCCGAGTGGGTTTGGGTCTAGCCGAGTGGGTTTGAGTCTAGCCGAGTGGGTTTGGGTCTAGCCGAGTGGGTTTGGGTCTAGCCGAGTGGGTTTGGGTCTAGCCGAGTGGGCTTGGGTCTAGCCGAGTGGGTTTGGGTCTAGCCGAGTGGGTTTGGGTCTAGCCGAGTGGGTGTGGGTCTAGCCGAGCGGGTTTGGGTCTAGCCGAGTGGGTTTGGGTCTAGCCGATTGTGTTTGGGTCTAGCCGAGTGAGTTTGGGTCTAGCCGAGTGGGTTTGGGTCTAGCCGAGTGGGCTTGGGTCTAGCCGAGTGGGCTTGGGTCTAGCCAAGTGGGTTTGGGTCTAGCCGAGTGGGTTTGGGTCTAGCCGAGTGGGTTTGGGTCTAGCCGGGTGGGTTTGGGTCTAGCCGAGTGTGTTTGGGTCTAGCCGAGTTAGTTTGGCTGTAGCCGAGTTAGTTTGGGTCTAGACGATCGGGTTTGGGTCTAGCCGAGTCGGTTTGGGTCTAGCCGAGTGGGCTTGGGTCTAGCCGAGTGGGTTTGGGTCTAGCCGGGTGGGTTTGGGTCTAGCGGAGTGGGTGTGGGTCAAGCGGAGTTGGTATGGGTCTCGCGGAGTGGGTTTGGGTCTGGACGAGTGGGTTTGGGTCTAGCCGAGTGGGTTTGGGTCTAGCCGAGTGGGTTTGGGTCTAGCCGAGTGGGTTTGGGTGTAGCCGAAATGGTTTGGGTCTACCCGAGTGGGTTTGGGTCTAGCCGAGTGGGTTTGCTTCTAGCCGAATGGGTTTGGGTCCAGCCGAGTGGGTTTGGGTGCAGCCAAGTGGGTTTGGGTCTAGCGGAGTGGGTTTGGGTGTAGCCGAGTGGGTTTGGGTCTAGCCGAGTGGGTTTGGGTCTAGCCGAGTGGGTTTGGGTCTAACCGAGTGGGTTTGGGTCTAGCCGAGTGGGTTTGGGTCTAGCCGAGTTGGTTTGGTTTTAGCTGAGTGGGTTTGCGTCTAGCCGAGTGGGTTTGGGTCTAGCCGAGTGGGTTTGGGTCTAGCCGAGAGGGTTTGGGTCTAGCTGAGTGGGTTTGGTTCTAGCCGAGTGGGTTTCGGCGTAGTCGAGTGGGTTTGGGCCTAGCCGAGTGGGTTTGCGTCTAGCCGATTGGGTTTGGGTCTAGCCGAGTGGGTTTGGGTCTAGCCGAGTTAGTTTGTGTGTAGCCGAGTGGGTTTGGGTCTAGCCAAGCGGGTTTGGGTCTAGCTGAGTGGGTTTGGGTCTAGCCCAGTGGGTTTGGGTCTAGCCGAGTGGGTTTGGGTCTAGCCGAGTGGGTTTCGGTCAAGCGGAGTTGGTATAGGTCTAGCGGAGTGGGTTTGGGTCTAGCCGAGTGGGTTTGGGTATAGCCGATTGGGTTTGGGTCTAGCCGAGTGGGTTTGGGTCTAGCCGAGTGTGTTTGGGTCGATCCGAGTGGGTTTGGGTCTAGCCGAGTGGGATTGTGTCTAGCCGAGTGGGTTTGGGTCTAGCCGAGGGGGTTTGGGTCTAGCCAAGTGGGTTTGGGTCTAGCCGAGTGGGTTTTGGTCTAGCCGAGTGGGTTTGGGTCTAGCCGAGTGGGTTTGGGTCTAGCCGAGTGGGTTTGGGTCTAGCCGAGTGGGTTTGGGTCCCGCCGAGTGGGTTTGGTTCTAGCCGCGTGGGTTTGGGTTTATCCGAGTGGGTTTGGGTCTAGCCGAGTGGGTTTGGGTCTAGCCCAGTGGATTTGGCTCTAGCCGAGTGGGTTTGGGTGTAGCCGAGTGGGTTTGTGTCCAGCCGTGTTGGTTTGGGTCTAGCCAAGTGGGTTTGGGTCTAGCCGAGTGGGTTTGGGTCTAGGCGAGTGGGTTTGGGTCTAGCCGAGTGGGTTTCGGTCTAGCCGAGTGGGTTTGGGTCTAGCCGAGTATGTTTCGGTGTAGCCCAGTGGGTTTGGGTCTAGCCGAGAGGGTTTGGGTCTAGCCGAGTTAGTTTGGGTGTAGCCGAGTTAGTTTGGGTCTAGCCGAGCGTGTTTGGGTCTAGCCGAGTGGGTTTCTGTCTAGCCGAGTGGGTTTGGGTCTAGCCCAGTGGGTTTGGGTCTAGCCGAGTGGGTTTGGGTCAAGCGGAGTTGGTATGGGTCTCGCGGAGTGGGTTTGGGTCTGGACGAGTGGGTTTGGGTCTAGCCGAGTGGGTTTGGGTCTAGCCGAGTGGGTTTGGGTCCAGCCGAGTGGGTTTGGGACTAGCCGAGTGGGTTTGGGTCTAGCCGAGTGGGTTTGGGTCTCGCAGAATGGGTTTGGGTCTAGCCGAAAGGGTTTGGGTCTAGTCGAGTGGGTTTGGGTCGAGCCGAGTGGGTTTGGGTCTAGCCGAGTGGGTTTGGGTATAGCCGATTGGGTTTGGGTCTAGCCGAGTGGGTTTGGGTCTAGCCGAGTGTGTTTGGGTCGAGCCGAGTGGGTTTGGGTCTAGCCGAGTGGGATTGTGTCTAGCCGAGTGGGTTTGGGTCTAGCCGAGGGGGTTTGGGTCTAGCCAAGTGGGTTTGGGTCTAGCCGAGTGGGTTTGGGTCTAGCCGAGTGGGTTTGGGTCTAGCGGAGTGGGTTTGGGTCTAGCCGAGTGGGTTTGGGTCTAGCCGAGTGGGTTTGGGTCTAGCCGAGTGGGTTTGGGTCCAGCCGAGTGGGTTTGGTTCTAGCCGCGTGGGTTTGGGTTTATCCGAGTATGTTTCGGTGTAGCCCAGTGGGTTTGGGTCTAGCCGAGAGGGTTTGGGTCTAGCCGAGTTAGTTTGGGTGTAGCCGAGTTAGTTTGGGTCTAGCCGAGCGTGTTTGGGTCTAGCCGAGTGGGTTTCTGTCTAGCCGAGTGGGTTTGGGTCTAGCCCAGTGGGTTTGGGTCTAGCCGAGTGGGTTTGGGTCAAGCGGAGTTGGTATGGGTCTCGCGGAGTGGGTTTGGGTCTGGACGAGTGGGTTTGGGTCTAGCCGAGTGGGTTTGGGTCTAGCCGAGTGGGTTTGGGTCCAGCCGAGTGGGTTTGGGACTAGCCGAGTGGGTTTGGGTCTAGCCGAGTGGGTGTGGGTCAAGCCGAGTGGGTTTGGGTCTAGCCGAGTGGGTTTGGGTCTAGCCGAGTGGGTTTGGGTCTAGCCGAGTGGGTTTGGGTCTAGCCGAGTGGGTTTGGGCAGAGCCGAGTGGGTTTGGGTCCAGCCGAGTGGGTTTGGGTCTAGCCGATTGTGTTTGGGTCTAGCCGAGTGAGTTTGGGTCTAGCCGAGTGGGTTTGGGTCTAGCCGAGTGGGTTTGGGTCCAGCCGAGAGTGTTTGGGTCTAGCCGAGTGGGTGCGGGTCTAGCCGACTGGGTTTGGGTCTAGCCGAGTCGGTTTGGTTCTAGCCGAGTGGGTTTGGGTCTAGCCGATTGGGTTTGGGTCTAGCCGAGTGGGTTTGGGTCTAGCCGAGTCGGTTTGGGTCTAGCCGAGTGGGTTTGGGTCTAGCCGATTGGGTTTGGGTCTAGCCGAGTCGGTTTGGGTCTAGCCGAGTGGGTTTGGGTTTAGCCGAGTGGGTTTGAGTCTAGCCGAGTGGGTTTGGGTCTAGCCGAGTGGGTTTAGGTCTTGCCGAGTGGGTTTGGGTCTAGCCGAGTGGGCTTGGGTCTAGCCGAGTGGGTTTGGGTCTAGCCGAGTGGGTTTGGGTGTAGCCGAGTGGGTTTGGGTCTAGCCGAGTGGGTTTGGGTCTATCCGAGTGGGTTTGCATCTAGCCGAGTGGGTTTGGGTCTAGCCGAGTGTGTTTGGGTCTAGCCGAATGGGTTTGGGTCTAGCCGAGTGGGCTTGGGTCTAGCCGAGTGGGCTTGGGTCTAGCCGAGTGGGCTTGGGTCTAGCCAAGTGGGTTTGGGTCTAGCCGAGTGGGTTTGGGTCTAGCCGAGTGGGTTTGGGTCTAGCCGAGTGGGCTTGGGTCTAGCCAAGTGGGTTTGGGTCTAGCCGAGTGGGCTTGGGTCTAGCCAAGTGGGTTTGGGTCTAGCCGAGTGGGTTTGTGTCTAGCTGAGTGGGTTTGGGTCTAGCCGAGTGGGTTTCGGTCTAGCCGAGTGGGTTTGGGTCTAGCCGAGTGGGTTTGGGTCTAGCCGAGTGGATTTGGGTCTAGCCGAGTGGGTTTGGGTCTAGCCGAGTGGGTTTGGGTTTAGCCGAGTGGGTTTGGGTCTAGCCGAGTTAGTTTGGCTGTAGCCGAGTTAGTTTGGGTCTAGACGATCGGGTTTGGGTCAAGCCGAGTGGGTTTGGGTCTAGCCGAGTGCGTTTGGGTCTAGCCGAGTGGGTTTGGGTTTAGCCGAGTGGGTTTGCGTCTAGCGGTGTTGGTATGGGTCTAGCGGAGAGGGTTTGGGTCTAGCGGAGTGGGTTTGGGTGTAGCCGAGTGGGTTTGAGTCTAGTCGAGTGGGTGTGGGTCTAGCCGAGTGGGTTTGGGTCTAGCCGAGTGGGTTTGGGTCTAGCCGAGTGGGTTTGGGTCTTGCCGAGAGGGTTTGGGACTAGCCGAGTGGGTTTGGGTCTAGCCGATTGGGTTTGGGTCTAGCCGAGTCGGTATGGGTCTAGCCGAGTGAGTTTGGGTCTAGCCGAGTGGGTTTGAGTCTAGCCGAGTGGGTTTGGGTCTAGCCGAGTGGGATTGGGTCTAGCCGAGTGGGTTTGTGTCTAGCCGAGTGGGCTTGGGTCTAGCCGAGTGTGTTTGGGTCTAGCCGAGTGGGTTTGGGTCTAGCCGAGTGGGTGTGGGTCTAGCCGAGTGGGCTTGGGTCTAGCCGAGTGGGTTTGGGTCTAGCCGATTGTGTTTGGGTCTAGCCGAGTGAGTTTGGGTCTAGCCGAGTGGGTTTGGGTCTAGCCGAGTGGGCTTGGGTCTAGCCGAGTGGGCTTGGGTCTAGCCAAGTGGGTTTGGGTCTAGCCGAGTGGGTTTGGGTCTAGCCGAGTGGGTTTGGGTCTAGCCGGGTGGGTTTGGGTCTAGCCGAGTGGGGTTGGGTCTAGCCGAGTGGGTTTGGGTCTAGCCGAGTGGGTTTGGGTCTAGCTGAGTGGGTTTGCGTCTAGCCGAATGGGCTTGGGTCTATCCGAGTGGGTTTGGGTATAGCCGAGTGGGTTTGTGTCTAGCTGAGTGGGTGTGGGTCTAGCCGATTGGGATTGGGTCTAGCCGAGTCGGTTTGGGTCTGGCCGAGTGGGTTTGGGTCTAGCCGAGTGGGTTTGGGTTTAGCCGAGTGGGTTTGGGTCTAGCCGAGCGGGTTTGGGTCTAGCCGAGTGGGTTTGGGTGTAGCCGATTGTGTTTGGGTCTAGCCGAGTGAGTTTGGGTCTAGCCGAGTGGGTTTGGGTCTAGCCGAGTGGGCTTGGGTCTAGCCGAGTGGGCTTGGGTCTAGCCAAGTGGGTTTGGGTCTAGCCGAGTGGGTTTGGGTCTAGCCGAGTGGGTTTGGGTCTTGCCGGGTGGGTTTGGGTCTAGCCGAGTGTGTTTGGGTCTAGCCGAGTTAGTTTGGCTGTAGCCGAGTTAGTTTGGGTCTAGACGATCGGGTTTGGGTGTAGCCGAGTGGGTTTGGGTCTAGCCGAGTGGGTTTTGGTGTAGCCGAGTGGGTTTGGGTTTAGCCGAGTGGGTTTGGGTCTAGCGGATTTGGTATGGGTCTAGCGGAGAGGGTTTGGGTCCAGCGGAGTGGGTTTGGGTGTAGCCGAGTGGGTTTGAGTCTAGCCGAGTGGGTTTGGGTCTACCCGAGTAGGTTTGGGTCTAGCCGAGTGGGTTTGAGTCTAGCCGAGTGGGTGTGGGTCTTGCCGAGTGGGTTTGGGTCTAGCCGAGTGGGTTTGTGTCTAGCCGCGTGGGTTTGGGTCTTGCCGAGTGGGTTTGGGTCTAGCCGAGTGGGTTTGGGTCTAGCCGATTGGGTTTGGGTCAAGCCGATTCGGTTTGGGTCTAGCCGAGTGGGTTTGGGTCTAGCCGAGTGGGTTTGAGTCTAGCCGAGTGGGTTTGGGTCTAGCCGAGTGGGTTTGGGTCTAGCCGAGTGGGTTTGGGTCTAGCCGAGTTGGCTTGGGTTTAGCCGAGTGGGTTTGGGTCTAGCCGAGTGGGTTTGGGCCTAGCCGAGTGGGTGTGGGTCTAGCCGAGTGGGTTTGGGTCTAGCCGAGTGGGTTTGGGTCTAGCCGATTGGGTTTGGGTCTAGACGAGTGAGTTTGGGTCTAGCCGAGTGGGTTTGGGTCTAGCCGAGTGGGTTTGGGTCTAGCCGGGTGGGTTTGGGTCTAGCCGAGTGGGTGTGGGTCTAGCCGAGTGGGTTTGGGTCTAGCCGAGTGGGTTTGGGTCTAGCCGATTGTGTTTGGGTCTAGCCGAGTGAGTTTGGGTCTAGCCGAGTGGGTTTGGGTCTAGCCGAGTGGGCTTGGGTCTAGCCGAGTGGGCTTGGGTCTAGCCAAGTGGGTTTGGGTATAGCCGAGTGGGTTTGGGTCTAGCCGAGTGGGTTTGGGTCTTGCCGGGTGGGTTTGGGTCTAGCCGAGTGTGTTTGGGTCTAGCCGAGTTAGTTTGGCTGTAGCCGAGTTAGTTTGGGTCTAGACGATCGGGTTTGGGTGTAGCCGAGTGGGTTTGGGTCTAGCCGAGTGGGTTTTGGTGTAGCCGAGTGGGTTTGGGTTTAGCCGAGTGGGTTTGGGTCTAGCGGATTTGGTATGGGTCTAGCGGAGAGGGTTTGGGTCCAGCGGAGTGGGTTTGGGTGTAGCCGAGTGGGTTTGAGTCTAGCCGAGTGGGTTTGGGTCTACCCGAGTAGGTTTGGGTCTAGCCGAGTGGGTTTGAGTCTAGCCGAGTGGGTGTGGGTCTTGCCGAGTGGGTTTGGGTCTAGCCGAGTGGGTTTGTGTCTAGCCGCGTGGGTTTGGGTCTTGCCGAGTGGGTTTGGGTCTAGCCGAGTGGGTTTGGGTCTAGCCGATTGGGTTTGGGTCAAGCCGATTCGGTTTGGGTCTAGCCGAGTGGGTTTGGGTCTAGCCGAGTGGGTTTGAGTCTAGCCGAGTGGGTTTGGGTCTAGCCGAGTGGGTTTGGGTCTAGCCGAGTGGGTTTGGGTCTAGCCGAGTTGGCTTGGGTTTAGCCGAGTGGGTTTGGGTCTAGCCGAGTGGGTTTGGGCCTAGCCGAGTGGGTGTGGGTCTAGCCGAGTGGGTTTGGGTCTAGCCGAGTGGGTTTGGGTCTAGCCGATTGGGTTTGGGTCTAGCCGAGTGAGTTTGGGTCTAGCCGAGTGGCTTTGGGTCTAGCCGAGTGGGTTTGGGTCTAGCCGGGTGGGTTTGGGTCTAGCCGAGTGGGTGTGGGTCTAGCCGAGTGGGTTTGGGTCTAGCCGAGTGGGTTTGGGTCTAGCCGATTGGGTTTGGGTCTAGCCGAGTCGGTTTGGTTCTAGCCGAGTGGGTTTGGGTCTAGCCGATTTGGTTTGGGTCTAGCCGAGTGGGTTTGGGTCTAGCCGAGTCGGTTTGGGTCTAGCCGAGTGGGTTTGGGTCTAGCCGAGTGGGTTTGGGTCTAGCCGGGTGGGTTTGGGTCTAGCCGAGTGGGTGTGGGTCTAGCCGATTGGGTTTGGGTCTAGCCGAGTGGGTTTGGGTCTAGCCGATTGGGTTTGGGTCTAGCCGAGTCAGTTTGGGTCTAGCCGAGTGGGTTTGGGTCTAGCCGAGTGGGTTTGGGTCTAGCCGATTGGGTTTGGGTCTAGCCGAGTCGGTTTGGGTCTAGCCGAGTGGGTTTGGGTCTAGCCGATTGGGTTTGTGTCTAGCCGAGTGGGTTTGGGTCTAGCCGAGTCGGTATTGGTCTAGCCGAGTGGGTTTGGGTCCAGCCGATTGGGTTTGGGTCTAGCCGAGTCGGTTTGGGTCTAGCCGAGTGGGTTTGGGACTAGCCGAGTGGGTTTGAGTCTAGCCGAGTGGGTTTGGGTCTAGCCGAGTGGGTTTAGGTCGAGCCGAGTGGGTTTGGGTCTAGCCGAGTGGGCTTGGGTCTAGCCGAGTGGGTTTGGGTCTAGCGGAGTTGGTATGGGTCTAGCGGAGAGGGTTTGGGTCTAGCGGAGTGGGTTTGGGTGTAGCCGAGTGGGTTTGAGTCAAGCCGAGTGGGTGTGGGTCTGGCCGAGTGGGTTTGGGTCTAGCCGAGAGGGTTTGGGTCTAGCCGAGTGGGTTTGGGTCTTGCCGAGTGGGTTTGGGTCTAGCCGAGTGGGTTTAGGTCTAGCCGATTGGGTTTGTGTCTAGCCGAGTCGGTATGGGTCTAGCCGAGTGGGTTTGGGTCTAGCCGAGTGGGTTTGAGTCTAGCCGAGTGGGTTTGGGTCTAGCCGAGTGGGTTTGGGTCTAGCCGAGTGGGTTTGGGTCTAGCCGAGTGGGCTTGGGTCTAGCCGAGTGGGTTTGGGTCTAGCCGAGTGGGTTTGGGTCTAGCCGAGTGGGTGTGGGTCTAGCCGAGCGGGTTTGGGTCTAGCCGAGTGGGTTTGGGTCTAGCCGATTGTGTTTGGGTCTAGCCGAGTTAGTTTGGCTGTAGCCGAGTTAGTTTGGGTCTAGACGATCGGGTTTGGGTGTAGCCGAGTGGGTTTGGGTCTAGCCGAGTGGGTTTTGGTGTAGCCGAGTGGGTTTGGGTTTAGCCGAGTGGGTTTGGGTCTAGCGGTGTTGGTATGGGTCTAGCGGAGAGGGTTTGGGTCCAGCGGAGTGGGTTTGGGTGTAGCCGAGTGGGTTTGAGTCTAGCCGAGTGGGTTTGGGTCTACCCGAGTAGGTTTGGGTCTAGCCGAGTGGGTTTGAGTCTAGCCGAGTGGGTGTGGGTCTTGCCGAGTGGGTTTGGGTCTAGCCGAGTGGGTTTGTGTCTAGCCGCGTGGGTTTGGGTCTTGCCGAGTGGGTTTGGGTCTAGCCGAGTGGGTTTGGGTCTAGCCGATTGGGTTTGGGTCAAGCCGATTCGGTTTGGGTCTAGCCGAGTGGGTTTGGGTCTAGCCGAGTGGGTTTGAGTCTAGCCGAGTGGGTTTGGGTCTAGCCGAGTGGGTTTGGGTCTAGCCGAGTGGGTTTGGGTCTAGCCGAGTGGGTTTGGGTCTAGCCGAGTTGGCTTGGGTTTAGCCGAGTGGGTTTGGGTCTAGCCGAGTGGGTTTGGGCCTAGCCGAGTGGGTGTGGGTCTAGCCGAGTGGGTTTGGGTCTAGCCGAGTGGGTTTGGGTCTAGCCGATTGGGTTTGGGTCTAGCCGAGTGAGTTTGGGTCTAGCCGAGTGGGTTTGGGTCTAGCCGAGTGGGTTTGGGTCTAGCCGGGTGGGTTTGGGTCTAGCCGAGTGGGTGTGGGTCTAGCCGAGTGGGTTTGGGTCTAGCCGAGTGGGTTTGGGTCTAGCCGATTGGGTTTGGGTCTAGCCGAGTCGGTTTGGTTCTAGCCGAGTGGGTTTGGGTCTAGCCGATTGGGTTTGGGTCTAGCCGAGTGGGTTTGGGTCTAGCCGAGTCGGTTTGGGTCTAGCCGAGTGGGTTTGGGTCTAGCCGATTGGGTTTGGGTCTAGCCGAGTCGGTTTGGGTCTAGCCGAGTGGGTTTGGGTCTAGCCGAGTGGGTTTGGGTCTAGCCGGGTGGGTTTGGGTCTAGCCGAGTGGGTGTGGGTCTAGCCGATTGGGTTTGGGTCTAGCCGAGTGGGTTTGGGTCTAGCCGATTGGGTTTGGGTCTAGCCGAGTGAGTTTGGGTCTAGCCGAGTGGGTTTGGGTCTAGCCGAGTGGGTTTGGGTCTAGCCGATTGGGTTTGGGTCTAGCCGAGTCGGTTTGGGTCTAGCCGAGTGGGTTTGGGTCTAGCCGATTGGGTTTGGGTCTAGCCGAGTGGGTTTGGGTCTAGCCGAGTCGGTATTGGTCTAGCCGAGTGGGTTTGGGTCCAGCCGATTGGGTTTGGGTCTAGCCGAGTCGGTTTGGGTCTAGCCGAGTGGGTTTGGGACTAGCCGAGTGGGTTTGAGTCTAGCCGAGTGGGTTTGGGTCTAGCCGAGTGGGTTTAGGTCGAGCCGAGTGGGTTTGGGTCTAGCCGAGTGGGCTTGGGTCTAGCCGAGTGGGTTTGGGTCTAGCCGAGTGGGTTTGGGTGTAGCCGAGTGGGTTTGGGTCAAGCCGAGTGGGTTTGGGTCTAGCCGAGTGGGTTTGCATCTAGCCGAGTGGGTTTGGGTCTAGCCGAGTGTGTTTGGGTCTAGCCGAGTGGGTGTGGGTCTAGCCGATTGGGTTTGGGTCTAGCCGAGTCGGTTTGGTTCTAGCCGAGTGGGTATGGGTCTAGCCGATTGGGTTTGGGTCTAGCCGAGTGAGTTTGGGTCTAGCCGAGTGGGGTTGGGTCTAGCCGAGTGGGTTTGGTTCTAGCCGAGTGGGTTTGGGTCTAGCTGAGTGGGTTTGCGTCTAGCCGAATGGGCTTGGGTCTATCCGAGTGGGTTTGGGTATAGCCGAGTGGGTTTGTGTCTAGCTGAGTGGGTGTGGGTCTAGCCGATTGGGATTGGGTCTAGCCGAGTCGGTTTGGGTCTGGCCGAGTGGGTTTGGGTCTAGCCGAGTGGGTTTGGGTTTAGCCGAGTGGGTTTGGGTCTAGCCGAGTTAGTTTGGCTGTAGCCGAGTTAGTTTGGGTCTAGACGATCGGGTTTGGGTCTAGCCGAGTGGGTTTGGGTCTAGCCGAGTGCGTTTGGGTCTAGGCGAGTGGGTTTGGGTTTAGCCGAGTGGGTTTGGGTCTAGCGGAGTTGGTATGGGTCTAGCGGAGAGGGTTTGGGTCTAGCGGAGTGGGTTTGGGTGTAGCCGAGTGGGTTTGAGTCAAGCCGAGTGGGTGTGGGTCTGGCCGAGTGGGTTTGGGTCTAGCCGAGAGGGTTTGGGTCTAGCCGAGTGGGTTTGGGTCTTGCCGAGTGGGTTTGGGTCTAGCCGAGTGGGTTTGGGTCTAGCCGATTGGGTTTGTGTCTAGCCGAGTCGGTATGGGTCTAGCCGAGTGGGTTTGGGTCTAGCCGAGTGGGTTTGAGTCTAGCCGAGTGGGTTTGGGTCTAGCCGAGTGGGTTTGGGTCTAGCCGAGTGGGTTTGGGTCTAGCCGAGTGGGCTTGGGTCTAGCCGAGTGGGTTTGGGTCTAGCCGAGTGGGTTTGGGTCTAGCCGAGTGGGTGTGGGTCTAGCCGAGCGGGTTTGGGTCTAGCCGAGTGGGTTTGGGTCTAGCCGATTGTGTTTGGGTCTAGCCGAGTGAGTTTGGGTCTAGCCGAGTGGGTTTGGGTCTAGCCGAGTGGGCTTGGGTCTAGCCGAGTGGGCTTGGGTCTAGCCAAGTGGGTTTGGGTCTAGCCGAGTGGGTTTGGGTCTAGCCGAGTGGGTTTGGGTCTTGCCGGGTGGGTTTGGGTCTAGCCGAGTGTGTTTGGGTCTAGCCGAGTTAGTTTGGCTGTAGCCGAGTTAGTTTGGGTCTAGACGATCGGGTTTGGGTGTAGCCGAGTGGGTTTGGGTCTAGCCGAGTGGGTTTTGGTGTAGCCGAGTGGGTTTGGGTTTAGCCGAGTGGGTTTGGGTCTAGCGGAGTTGGTATGGGTCTAGCGGAGAGGGTTTGGGTCCAGCGGAGTGGGTTTGGGTGTAGCCGAGTGGGTTTGAGTCTAGCCGAGTGGGTTTGGGTCTACCCGAGTGGGTTTGGGTCCAGCCGAGTGGGTTTGGGTCTAGCCGAGTTGGCTTGGGTTTAGCCGAGTGGGTTTGGGTCTAGCCGAGTGGGTTTGGGCCTAGCCGAGTGGGTGTGGGTCTAGCCGAGTGGGTTTGGGTCTAGCCGAGTGGGTTTGGGTCTAGCCGATTGGGTTTGGGTCTAGCCGAGTGAGTTTGGGTCTAGCCGAGTGGGTTTGGGTCTAGCCGAGTGGGTTTGGGTCTAGCCGAGTGGGTTTGGGTCTAGCCGGGTGGGTTTGGGTCTAGCCGAGTGGGTGTGGGTCTTGCCGGGTGGGTTTGGGTCTAGCCGAGTGTGTTTGGGTCTAGCCGAGTTAGTTTGGCTGTAGCCGAGTTAGTTTGGGTCTAGACGATCGGGTTTGGGTGTAGCCGAGTGGGTTTGGGTCTAGCCGAGTGGGTTTTGGTGTAGCCGAGTGGGTTTGGGTTTAGCCGAGTGGGTTTGGGTCTAGCGGAGTTGGTATGGGTCTAGCGGAGAGGGTTTGGGTCCAGCGGAGTGGGTTTGGGTGTAGCCGAGTGGGTTTGAGTCTAGCCGAGTGGGTTTGGGTCTACCCGAGTGGGTTTGGGTCCAGCCGAGTGGGTTTGGGTCTAGCCGAGTTGGCTTGGGTTTAGCCGAGTGGGTTTGGGTCTAGCCGAGTGGGTTTGGGCCTAGCCGAGTGGGTGTGGGTCTAGCCGAGTGGGTTTGGGTCTAGCCGAGTGGGTTTGGGTCTAGCCGATTGGGTTTGGGTCTAGCCGAGTGAGTTTGGGTCTAGCCGAGTGGGTTTGGGTCTAGCCGAGTGGGTTTGGGTCTAGCCGAGTGGGTTTGGGTCTAGCCGGGTGGGTTTGGGTCTAGCCGAGTGGGTGTGGGTCTAGCCGAGTGGGTTTGGGTCTAGCCGAGTGGGTTTGGGTCTAGCCGATTGGGTTTGGGTCTAGCCGAGTCGGTTTGGTTCTAGCCGAGTGGGTTTGGGTCTAGCCGATTGGGTTTGGGTCTAGCCGAGTGGGTTTGGGTCTAGCCGAGTCGGTTTGGGTCTAGCCGAGTGGGTTTGGGTCTAGCCGATTGGGTTTGGGTCTAGCCGAGTCGGTTTGGGTCTAGCCGAGTGGGTTTGGGTCTAGCCGAGTGGGTTTGGGTCTAGCCGGGTGGGTTTGGGTCTAGCCGAGTGGGTGTGGGTCTAGCCGATTGGGTTTGGGTCTAGCCGAGTGGGTTTGGGTCTAGCCGAGTGGGTTTGGGACTAGCCGAGTGGGTTTGAGTCTAGCCGAGTGGGTTTGGGTCTAGCCGAGTGGGTTTAGGTCGAGCCGAGTGGGTTTGGGTCTAGCCGAGTGGGCTTGGGTCTAGCCGAGTGGGTTTGGGTCTAGCCGAGTGGGTTTGGGTGTAGCCGAGTGGGTTTGGGTCAAGCCGAGTGGGTTTGGGTCTAGCCGAGTGGGTTTGCATCTAGCCGAGTGGGTTTGGGTCTAGCCGAGTGTGTTTGGGTCTAGCCGAGTGGGTGTGGGTCTAGCCGATTGGGTTTGGGTCTAGCCGAGTCGGTTTGGTTCTAGCCGAGTAGGTTTGGGTCTAGCCGATTGGGTTTGGGTCTAGCCGAGTGAGTTTGGGTCTAGCCGAGTGGGTTTGGGTCTAGCCGAGTGGGTTTGGGTCTAGCCGGGTGGGTTTGGGTCTAGCCGAGTGGGTGTGGGTCTAGCCGAGTGGGTTTGGGTCTAGCCGACTGGGTTTGGGTCTAGCCGATTGGGTTTGGGTCTAGCCGAGTCGGTTTGGTTCTAGCCGAGTGGGTTTGGGTCTAGCCGATTGGGTTTGGGTCTAGCCGAGTGGGTTTGGGTCTAGCCGAGTCGGTTTGGGTCTAGCCGAGTGGGTTTGGGTTTAGCCGATTGGGTTTGGGTCTAGCCGAGTCGGTTTGGGTCTAGCCGAGTGGGTTTGGGTCTAGCCGAGTGGGTTTGGGTCTAGCCGGGTGGCTTGGGTCTAGCCGAGTGGGTGTGGGTCTAGCCGATTGGGTTTGGGTCTAGCCGAGTGGGTTTGGGTCTAGCCGATTGGGTTTGGGTCTAGCCGAGTGAGTTTGGGTCTAGCCGAGTGGGTTTGGGTCTAGCCGAGTGGGTTTGGGTCTAGCCGATTGGGTTTTGGTCTAGCCGAGTCGGTTTGGGTCTAGCCGAGTCGGTTTGGGTCTAGCCGATTGGGTTTGGGTCTAGCCGAGTGGGTTTGGGTCTAGCCGAGTCGGTTTGGGTCTAGCCGAGTGGGTTTGGGTCTAGCCGATTGGGTTTGGGTCTAGCCGAGTCGGTTTGGGTCTAGCCGAGTGGGTTTGGGACTAGCCGAGTGGGTTTGAGTCTAGCCGAGTGGGTTTGGGTCTAGCCGAGTGGGTTTGGGTCTAGCCGAGTGGGTTTGGGTCTAGCCGAGTCGGTTTGGGTCTAGCCGAGTGGGTTTGGGTCTAGCCGAGTGGGTTTGGGTCTAGCCGGGTGGGTTTGGGTCTAGCCGAGTGGGTGTGGGTCTAGCCGAGTGGGTTTGGGTCTAGCCGAGTGGGTTTGGGTCTAGCCGATTGGGTTTGGGTCTAGCCGAGTGAGTTTGGGTCTAGCCGAGTGGGTTTGGGTCTAGCCGAGTGGGTTTGGGTCTAGCCGATTGGGTTTGGGTCTAGCCGAGTCGGTTTGGGTCTAGCCGAGTGGGTGTGGGTCTAGCCGAGTGGGTTTGGGTCTAGCCGAGTCGGTTTGGGTCTAGCCGAGTGGGTTTGGGTCTAGCCGATTGGGTTTGGGTCTAGCCGAGTGGGTTTGGGTCTAGCCGAGTGGGTTTGGGTCTAGCCGAGTGGGTTTAGGTCTAGCCGAGTGGGTTTGGGTCTAGCCGAGTGGGTTTGGGTCTAGCCGATTGGGTTTGGGTCTAGCCGAGTCGGTTTGGGTCTAGCCGAGTGGGTTTGGGTCTAGCCGATTGGGTTTGGGTGTAGCCGAGTGGGTTTGGGTCTAGCCGAGTCGGTTTGGGTCTAGCCGAGTCGGTTTGGGTCTAGCCCAGTGGGTTTGGGTCTAGCCGATTCGGTTTGGGTCTAGCCGAGTCGGTTTGGGTCTAGCCGAGTGGGTTTGGGTCTAGCCGAGTGGGTTTGAGTCTAGCCGAGTGGGTTTGGGTCTAGCCGAGTGGGTTTAGGTCTAGCCGAGTGGGTTTGGGTCTAGCCGAGTGGGCTTGGGTCTAGCCGAGTGGGTTTGGGTCTAGCCGAGTGGGTTTGGGTGTAGCCGAGTGGGTTTGGTCTAGCCGAGTGGGTTTGGGTCTAGCCAAGTGGGTTTGCATCTAGCCGAGTGGGTTTGGGTCTAGCCGAGTGTGTTTGGGTCTAGCCGAGTGGGTGTGGGTCTAGCCGATTGGGTTTATGTCTAGCCGAGTCGGTTTGGTTCTAGCCGAGTGTGTTTGGGTCTAGCCGATTGGGTTTGGGTCTAGCCGAGTGGGTTTGGGTCTAGCCGAGTCGGTATGGGTCTAGCCGAGTGGGTTTGGGTCTAGCCGATTGGGTTTGGGTCTAGCCGACTCGGTTTGGGTCTAGCCGAGTGGGTTTGGGTCTAGCCGAGTGGGTTTGAGTCTAGCCGAGTGGGTTTGGGTCTAGCCGAGTGGGTTTAGGTCTAGCCGAGTGGGTTTGGGTTTAGCCGAGTGGGCTTGGGTCTAGCCGAGTGGGTTTGGGTCTAGCCGAGTGGGTTTGGGTGTAGCCGAGTGGGTTTGGGTCTAGCCGAGTGGGTTTGGGTCTAGCCGTGTGGGTTTGCATCTAGCCGAGTGGGTTTGGGTCTAGCCGAGTGTGTTTGGGTCTAGCCGAGTGGGTGTGGGTCTGGACGAATGGGTTTGGGTCTAGCCGAGTGGGCTTGGGTCTAGCCGAGTGTGCTTTGGTCTAGCCAAGTGGGTTTGGGTGCAGCCGAGTGGGTTTGGGTCTAGCCGAGTGGGTTTGGGTCTAGCCGAGTGGGTGTGGGTCTAGCCGAGTGGGTTTGTGTCTAGCCGCGTGGGTTTGGGTCTTGCCGAGTGGGTTTGGGTCTAAACGAGTGGGTTTGGGTCTAGCCGATTGAGTTTGGGTCTAGCCGAGTCGGTTTGGGTCTAGCCGAGTGGGTTTTGGTCTAGCCGAGTGGGTTTGAGTCTAGCCGAGTGGGTTTGGGTCTAGCCGAGTGGGTTTAGGTCTAGACGATTGGGTTTGGGTCTAGCCGAGTGGGCTTGGGTCTATCCGAGTGGGTTTGGGTCTAGCCGAGTGGGTTTGGGTGTAGCCGAGTGGGTTTGGGTCTAGCCGAGTGGGTTTGGGTCTAGCCGAGTGGGTTTGCATCTAACCGAGTGGGTTTGGGTCTAGCCGAGTGTGTTTGGGTCTTGCCGAGTGGGTGTGGGTCTAGCCGAATGGGTTTGGATCTAGCCGAGTGGGCTTGGGTCTAGCCGAGTGGGCTTGGGTCTAGCCAAGTGGGTTTGGGTCTAGCCGAGTGGGTTTGGGTCTAGCCGAGTGGGTTTGGGTCTAGCCGGGTGGGTTTGGGTCTAGCCAAGTGGGTTTGGGTCTAGCGGAGTTGGTATGGGTCTAGCGGAGAGGGTTTGGGTCTAGCGGAGTGGGTTTGGGTGTAGCCGAGTGGGTTTGAGTCTAGCCGAGTGGGTGTGGGTCTAGCCGAGTGGGTTTGGGTCTAGCCGAGTGGGTTTGGGACTAGCCGAGTGGGTTTGAGTCTAGCCGAGTGGGTTTGGGTCTAGCCGAGTGGGTTTGGGTCTAGCCGAGTGGGTTTGGGTCTAGCCGAGTCGGTTTGGGTCTAGCCGAGTGGGTTTGGGTCTAGCCGAGTGGGTTTGGGTCTAGCCGGGTGGGTTTGGGTCTAGCCGAGTGGGTGTGGGTCTAGCCGAGTGGGTTTGGGTCTAGCCGAGTGGGTTTGGGTCTAGCCGATTGGGTTTGGGTCTAGCCGAGTGAGTTTGGGTCTAGCCGAGTGGGTTTGGGTCTAGCCGAGTGGGTTTGGGTGTAGCCGATTGGGTTTGGGTCTAGCCGAGTCGGTTTGGGTCTAGCCGAGTGGGTGTGGGTCTAGCCGAGTGGGTTTGGGTCTAGCCGAGTGGGTTTGGGTCTAGCCGAGTGGGTTTGGGTCTAGCCGATTGGGTTTGGGTGTAGCCGAGTGGGTTTGGTCTAGCCGAGTGGGTTTGGGTCTAGCCAAGTGGGTTTGCATCTAGCCGAGTGGGTTTGGGTCTAGCCGAGTGTGTTTGGGTCTAGCCGAGTGGGTGTGGGTCTAGCCGATTGGGTTTATGTCTAGCCGAGTCGGTTTGGTTCTAGCCGAGTGTGTTTGGGTCTAGCCGATTGGGTTTGGGTCTAGCCGAGTGGGTTTGGGTCTAGCCGAGTCGGTATGGGTCTAGCCGAGTGGGTTTGGGTCTAGCCGATTGGGTTTGGGTCTAGCCGAGTCGGTTTGGGTCTAGCCGAGTGGGTTTGGGTCTAGCCGAGTGGGTTTGAGTCTAGCCGAGTGGGTTTGGGTCTAGCCGAGTGGGTTTAGGTCTAGCCGAGTGGGTTTGGGTTTAGCCGAGTGGGCTTGGGTCTAGCCGAGTGGGTTTGGGTCTAGCCGAGTGGGTTTGGGTGTAGCCGAGTGGGTTTGGGTCTAGCCGAGTGGGTTTGGGTCTAGCCGTGTGGGTTTGCATCTAGCCGAGTGGGTTTGGGTCTAGCCGAGTGTGTTTGGGTCTAGCCGAGTGGGTGTGGGTCTGGACGAATGGGTTTGGGTCTAGCCGAGTGGGCTTGGGTCTAGCCGAGTGTGCTTTGGTCTAGCCAAGTGGGTTTGGGTGCAGCCGAGTGGGTTTGGGTCTAGCCGAGTGGGTTTGGGTCTAGCCGAGTGGGTGTGGGTCTAGCCGAGTGGGTTTGTGTCTAGCCGCGTGGGTTTGGGTCTTGCCGAGTGGGTTTGGGTCTAAACGAGTGGGTTTGGGTCTAGCCGATTGAGTTTGGGTCTAGCCGAGTCGGTTTGGGTCTAGCCGAGTGGGTTTTGGTCTAGCCGAGTGGGTTTGAGTCTAGCCGAGTGGGTTTGGGTCTAGCCGAGTGGGTTTAGGTCTAGACGATTGGGTTTGGGTCTAGCCGAGTGGGCTTGGGTCTATCCGAGTGGGTTTGGGTCTAGCCGAGTGGGTTTGGGTGTAGCCGAGTGGGTTTGGGTCTAGCCGAGTGGGTTTGGGTCTAGCCGAGTGGGTTTGCATCTAACCGAGTGGGTTTGGGTCTAGCCGAGTGTGTTTGGGTCTTGCCGAGTGGGTGTGGGTCTAGCCGAATGGGTTTGGATCTAGCCGAGTGGGCTTGGGTCTAGCCGAGTGGGCTTGGGTCTAGCCAAGTGGGTTTGGGTCTAGCCGAGTGGGTTTGGGTCTAGCCGAGTGGGTTTGGGTCTAGACGGGTGGGTTTGGGTCTAGCCAAGTGGGTTTGGGTCTAGCGGAGTTGGTATGGGTCTAGCGGAGAGGGTTTGGGTCTAGCGGAGTGGGTTTGGGTGTAGCCGAGTGGGTTTGAGTCTAGCCGAGTGGGTGTGGGTCTAGCCGAGTGGGTTTGGGTCTAGCCGAGTGGGTTTGGGTCTAGCCGAGTGGGTTTGGGTCTTACCGAGTGGGTTTGGGTCTAGCCGAGTGGGTTTGGGTCTATCCGATTGGGTTTGGGTCTAGCCGAGTCGGTTTGGGTCTAGCCGAGTGGGTTTGGGTCTAGCCGAGTGGGTTTGAGTCTAGCCGAGTGGGTTTGGGTCTAGCCGAGTGGGTTTGGGTCTAGCCGAGTGGGTTTGGGTCTAGCCGATGGGCTTGGGTCTAGCCGAGTGGGTTTGGGTCTAGCCGATTGGGTTTGGGTCTAGCCGAGTGGGTGTGGGTCTAGCCGAGTGGGTTTGGGTCTAGCCGAGTGGGTTTGGGTCTAGCCGATTGTGTTTGGGTCTAGCCGAGTGAGTTTGGGTCTAGCCGAGTGGGTTTGGGTCTAGCCGAGTGGGCTTGGGTCTAGCCGAGTGGGTTTGGGTCTAGCCGGGTGGGTTTGGGTCTAGCCGAGTGGGTTTGGGTCTAGCCGAGTGGGTTTGGGTCTAGCCGAGTGGGTTTGTGTCTATCTGAGTGGGTTTGCGTCTAGCCGATTGGGCTTGGGTCTATCCGAGTGGGTTTGGGTCTAGCCGAGTGGGTTTGTGTCTAGCTGAGTGGGCTTGGGTCTAGCCGAGTGGGTTTCGGACTTGCCGAGTGGGTTTGGGTCTAGCCGAGTGGGTTTGGGTCTAGCCGAGAGGGTTTGGGTCTAGCCGAGTGGGTTTGGGTCTAGCCGAGTGGGTTTGGGTTTAGCCGAGTGGGTTTGGGTCTTGCCGAGTTAGTTTGGCTGTAGCCGAGTTAGTTTGGGTCTAGACGATCGGGTTTGGGTGCAGCCGAGTGGGTTTGGATCCATCCGAGTAGGTTTGGGTCTAGCCGAGTGGGTTTGGGTTTAGCCGAGTGGGTTTGGGTCTAGCGGAGTTGGTATGGGTCTAGCGGAGAGGGTTTGGGTCTAGCGGAGTGGGTTTGGGTGTAGCCGAGTGGGTTTGAGTCTAGCCGAGTGGGTTTGGGTCTAGCCGAGTCGGTATGGGTCTAGCCGAGTGGGTTTGGGTCTAGCCGATTGGGTTTGGGTCTAGCCGAGTCGGTTTGGGTCTAGCCGAGTGGGTTTGGGTCTAGCCGAGTGGGTTTGAGTCTAGCCGAGTGGGTTTGGGTCTAGCCGAGTGGGTTTAGGTCTAGCCGAGTGGGTTTGGGTCTAGCCGAGTGGGCTTGGGTCTAGCCGAGTGGGTTTGGGTCTAGCCGAGTGGGTTTGGGTGTAGCCGAGTGGGTTTGGGTCTAGCCGAGTGGGTTTGGGTCTAGCCGTGTGGGTTTGCATCTAGCCGAGTGGGTTTGGGTCTAGCCGAGTGTGTTTGGGTCTAGCCGAGTGGGTGTGGGTCTGGACGAATGGGTTTGGGTCTAGCCGAGTGGGCTTGGGTCTAGCCGAGTGGGCTTTGGTCTAGCCAAGTGGGTTTGGGTGCAGCCGAGTGGGTTTGGGTCTAGCCGAGTGGGTTTGGGTCTAGCCGGGTGGGTTTGGGTCTAGCCGAGTGGGTTTGGGTCTAGCCGAGTGGGTGTGGGTCTAGCCGAGTGGGTTTGGGTCTAGCCGAGTGGGTTTGGGTCTAGCCGAGTGGGTTTGGGTCTGGCCGAGTGGGTTTGGGTCTAGCCGAGTGGGTTTGGGTCTAGCCGAGTGGGTTTGGGTCTAGCCGAGTGGGTTTGGGTCTAGCCGAGTTAGTTTGGCTGTAGCCGAGTTAGTTTGGGTCTAGACGATCGGGTTTGGGTGTAGCCGAGTGGGTTTGGATCCAGCCGAGTAGGTTTGGGTCTAGCCGAGTGGGTTTGGGTTCAGCCGAGTGGGTTTGGGTCTAGCGGAGTTGGTATGGGTCTAGCGGAGAGGGTTTGGGTCTAGCGGAGTGGGTTTGGGTGTAGCCGAGTGGGTTTGAGTCTAGCCGAGTGGGTTTCGGTCTACCCGAGTAGGTTTCGGTCTAGCCGAGTGGGTTTGAGTCTAGCCGAGTGGGTGTGGGTCTAGCCGATTGGGTTTGGGTCTAGCCGAGTGGGTTTGTGTCTAGCCGCGTGGGTTTGGGTCTTGCCGAGTGGGTTTGGGTCTAGCCGAGTGGGTTTGGGTCTAGCCGATTGGGTTTGGGTCTAGCCGAGTCGGTTTGGGTCTAGCCGAGTGGGTTTGGGTCTAGCCGAGTGGGTTTGGGTCTAGCCGGGTGGGTTTGGGTCTAGCCAAGTGGGTTTGGGTCTAGCGGAGTTGGTATGGGTCTAGCGGAGAGGGTTTGGGTCTAGCGGAGTGGGTTTGGGTGTAGCCGAGTGGGTTTGAGTCTAGCCGAGTGGGTGTGGGTCTAGCCGAGTGGGTTTGGGTCTAGCCGAGTGGGTTTGGGTCTAGCCGAGTGGGTTTGGGTCTTACCAAGTGGGTTTGGGTCTAGCCGAGTGGGTTTGGGTCTATCCGATTGGGTTTGGGTCTAGCCGAGTCGGTTTGGGTCTAGCCGAGTGGGTTTGGGTCTAGCCGAGTGGGTTTGAGTCTAGCCGAGTGGGTTTGGGTCTAGCCGAGTGGGTTTGGGTCTAGCCGAGTGGGTTTGGGTCTAGCCGATGGGCTTGGGTCTAGCCGAGTGGGTTTGGGTCTAGCCGATTGGGTTTGGGTCTAGCCGAGTGGGTGTGGGTCTAGCCGAGTGGGTTTGGGTCTAGCCGAGTGGGTTTGGGTCTAGCCGATTGTGTTTGGGTCTAGCCGAGTGAGTTTGGGTCTAGCCGAGTGGGTTTGGGTCTAGCCGAGTGGGCTTGGGTCTAGCCGAGTGGGTTTGGGTCTAGCCGGGTGGGTTTGGGTCTAGCCGAGTGGGTTTGGGTCTAGCCGAGTGGGTTTGGGTCTAGCCGAGTGGGTTTGTGTCTATCTGAGTGGGTTTGCGTCTAGCCGATTGGGCTTGGGTCTATCCGAGTGGGTTTGGGTCTAGCCGAGTGGGTTTGTGTCTAGCTGAGTGGGTTTGGGTCTAGCCGAGTGGGTTTCGGACTTGCCGAGTGGGTTTGGGTCTAGCCGAGTGGGTTTGGGTCTAGCCGAGAGGGTTTGGGTCTAGCCGAGTGGGTTTGGGTCTAGCCGAGTGGGTTTGGGTTTAGCCGAGTGGGTTTGGGTCTTGCCGAGTTAGTTTGGCTGTAGCCGAGTTAGTTTGGGTCTAGACGATCGGGTTTGGGTGCAGCCGAGTGGGTTTGGATCCATCCGAGTAGGTTTGGGTCTAGCCGAGTGGGTTTGGGTTTAGCCGAGTGGGTTTGGGTCTAGCGGAGTTGGTATGGGTCTAGCGGAGAGGGTTTGGGTCTAGCGGAGTGGGTTTGGGTGTAGCCGAGTGGGTTTGAGTCTAGCCGAGTGGGTTTGGGTCTAGCCGAGTCGGTATGGGTCTAGCCGAGTGGGTTTGGGTCTAGCCGATTGGGTTTGGGTCTAGCCGAGTCGGTTTGGGTCTAGCCGAGTGGGTTTGGGTCTAGCCGAGTGGGTTTGAGTCTAGCCGAGTGGGTTTGGGTCTAGCCGAGTGGGTTTAGGTCTAGCCGAGTGGGTTTGGGTCTAGCCGAGTGGGCTTGGGTCTAGCCGAGTGGGTTTGGGTCTAGCCGAGTGGGTTTGGGTGTAGCCGAGTGGGTTTGGGTCTAGCCGAGTGGGTTTGGGTCTAGCCGTGTGGGTTTGCATCTAGCCGAGTGGGTTTGGGTCTAGCCGAGTGTGTTTGGGTCTAGCCGAGTGGGTGTGGGTCTGGACGAATGGGTTTGGGTCTAGCCGAGTGGGCTTGGGTCTAGCCGAGTGGGCTTTGGTCTAGCCAAGTGGGTTTGGGTGCAGCCGAGTGGGTTTGGGTCTAGCCGAGTGGGTTTGGGTCTAGCCGGGTGGGTTTGGGTCTAGCCGAGTGGGTTTGGGTCTAGCCGAGTGGGTGTGGGTCTAGCCGAGTGGGTTTGTGTCTAGCCGCGTGGGTTTGGGTCTAAACGAGTGGGTTTGGGTCTAGCCGATTGGGTTTGGGTCTAGCCGATTGGGTTTGGGTCTAGCCGAGTCGGTTTGGGTCTAGCCGAGTGGGTTTTGGTCTAGCCGAGTGGGTTTGAGTCTAGCCGAGTGGGTTTGGGTCTAGCCGAGTGGGTTTAGGTCTAGACGATTGGGTTTGGGTCTAGCCGAGTGGGCTTGGGTCTAGCCGAGTGGGTTTGGGTCTAGCCGAGTGGGTTTGGGTGTAGCCGAGTGGGTTTGGGTCTAGCCGAGTGGGTTTGGGTCTAGCCGAGTGGGTTTGCATCTAGCCGAGTGGGTTTGGGTCTAGCCGAGTGTGTTTGGGTCTTGCCGAGTGGGTGTGGGTCTAGCCAAATGGGTTTGGATCTAGCCGAGTGGGCTTGGGTCTAGCCGAGTGGGCTTGGGTCTAGCCAAGTGGGTTTGGGTCTAGCCGAGTGGGTTTGGGTCTAGCCGAGTGGGTTTGGGTCTAGCCGGGTGGGTTTGGGTCTAGCCAAGTGGGTTTGGGTCTAGCGGAGTTGGTATGGGTCTAGCGGAGAGGGTTTGGGTCTAGCGGAGTGGGTTTGGGTGTAGCCGAGTGGGTTTGAGTCTAGCCGAGTGGGTGTGGGTCTAGCCGAGTGGGTTTGGGTCTAGCCGAGTGGGTTTGGGTCTAGCCGAGTGGGTTTGGGTCTTACCGAGTGGGTTTGGGTCTAGCCGAGTGGGTTTGGGTCTATCCGATTGGGTTTGGGTCTAGCCGAGTCGGTTTGGGTCTAGCCGAGTGGGTTTGGGTCTAGCCGAGTGGGTTTGAGTCTAGCCGAGTGGGTTTGGGTCTAGCCGAGTGGGTTTGGGTCTAGCCGAGTGGGTTTGGGTCTAGCCGATGGGCTTGGGTCTAGCCGAGTGGGTTTGGGTCTAGCCGATTGGGTTTGGGTCTAGCCGAGTGGGTGTGGGTCTAGCCGAGTGGGTTTGGGTCTAGCCGAGTGGGTTTGGGTCTAGCCGAGTGGGTTTGGGTCTAGCCGATTGTGTTTGGGTCTAGCCGAGTGAGTTTGGGTCTAGCCGAGTGGGTTTGGGTCTAGCCGAGTGGGCTTGGGTCTAGCCGAGTGGGTTTGGGTCTAGCCGGGTGGGTTTGGGTCTAGCCGAGTGGGTTTGGGTCTAGCCGAGTGGGTTTGGGTCTAGCCGAGTGGGTTTGTTTTATCTGAGTGGGTTTGCGTCTAGCCGATTGGGCTTGGGTCTATCCGAGTGGGTTTGGGTCTAGCCGAGTGGGTTTGTGTCTAGCTGAGTGGGTTTGGGTCTAGCCGAGTGGGTTTCGGACTTGCCGAGTGGGTTTGGGTCTAGCCGAGTGGGTTTGGGTCTAGCCGAGAGGGTTTGGGTCTAGCCGAGTGGGTTTGGGTCTAGCCGAGTGGGTTTGGGTTTAGCCGAGTGGGTTTGGGTCTTGCCGAGTTAGTTTGGCTGTAGCCGAGTTAGTTTGGGTCTAGACGATCGGGTTTGGGTGTAGCCGAGTGGGTTTGGATCCATCCGAGTAGGTTTGGGTCTAGCCGAGTGGGTTTGGGTTTAGCCGAGTGGGTTTGGGTCTAGCGGAGTTGGTATGGGTCTAGCGGAGAGGGTTTGGGTCTAGCGGAGTGGGTTTGGGTGTAGCCGAGTGGGTTTGAGTCTAGCCGAGTGGGTTTGGGTCTACCCGAGTAGGTTTGGGTCTAGACGAGTGGGTTTGAGTCTAGCCGAGTGGGTGTGGGTCTAGCCGAGTGGGTTTGGGTCTAGCCGAGTGGGTTTGTGTCTAGCCGCGTGGGTTTGGGTCTTGCCGAGTGGGTTTGGGTCTAGCCGAGTGGGTTTGGGTCTAGCCGATTGGGTTTGGGTCTAGCCGAGTCGGTTTGGGTCTTGCCGAGTGGGTTTGAGTCTAGCCGAGTGGGTTTGGGTCTAGCCGAGTGGGTTTGGGTCTAGCCGAGTGGGTTTGGGTCTAGCCGATTGGGTTTGGGTCTAGCCGAGTTGGCTTGTGTCTAGCCAAGTGGGTTTGGGTCTAGCCGAGTGGGTTTGGGCCCAGCCGAGTGGGTGTGGGTCTAGCCGAGTGGGTTTGGGTCTAGCCGAGTGGGTTTGGGTCTAGCCGATTGGGTTTGGGTCTAGCCGAGTGAGTTTGGGTCTAGCCGAGTGGGTTTGGGTCTAGCCGAGTGGGTTTGGGTCTAGCCGATTGGGTTTGGGTCTAGCCGAGTCGGTTTGGGTCTAGCCGAGTGGGTTTGGGTCTAGCCGATTGGGTTTGGGTCTAGCCGATTCGGTTTGGGTCTAGCCGAGTCGGTTTGGGTGTAGCCGAGTGGGTTTGGGTCCAGCTGATTGGGTTTGGGTCTAGCCGAGTCGGTTTGGGTCTAGCCGAGTGGGTTTGGGTCTAGCCGAGTGGGTTTGAGTCTAGCCGAGTGGGTTTGGGTCTAGCCGAGTGGGTTTCGGTCTAGACGAGTGGGTTTGGGTCTAGCCGAGTGGGCTTGGGTCTAGCCGAGTGGGTTTGGGTGTAGCCGAGTGGGTTTGGGTCTAGCCGAGTGGGTTTGGGTCTAGCGGAGTTGGTATGGGTCTAGCGGAGAGGGTTTGGGTCTAGCGGAGTGGGTTTGGGTGTAGCCGAGTGGGTTTGAGTCTAGCCGAGTGGGTGTGGGTCTAGCCGAGTGGGTTTGGGTCTAGCCGAGTGGGTTTGGGTCTAGCCGAGTGGGTTTGGGTCTAGCCGATTGGGTTTGGGTCTAGCCGAGTGGGTGTGGGTCTAGCCGAGTGGGTGTGGGTCTAGCCGAGTGGGTTTGGGTCTAGCCGAGTGGGTTTGGGTCTAGCCGATTGTGTTTGGGTCTAGCCGAATGAGTTTGGGTCTAGCCGAGTGGGTTTGGGTCTAGCCGAGTGGGCTTGGGTCTAGCCGAGAGGGCTTGGGTCTAGCCAAGTGGGTTTGGGTCTAGCCGAGTGGGTTTGGGTCTAGCCGAGTGGGTTTGGGTCTGGCCGAGTGGGTTTGGGTCTAGCCGAGTGGGTTTGGGTCTAGCCGAGTGGGTTTGGGTCTAGCCGAGTGGGTTTGGGTCTAGCCGAGTTAGTTTGGCTGTAGCCGAGTTAGTTTGGGTCTAGACGATCGGGTTTGGGTGTAGCCGAGTGGGTTTGGATCCAGCCGAGTAGGTTTGGGTCTAGCCGAGTGGGTTTGGGTTCAGCCGAGTGGGTTTGGGTCTAGCGGAGTTGGTATGGGTCTAGCGGAGAGGGTTTGGGTCTAGCGGAGTGGGTTTGGGTGTAGCCGAGTGGGTTTGAGTCTAGCCGAGTGGGTTTCGGTCTACCCGAGTAGGTTTCGGTCTAGCCGAGTGGGTTTGAGTCTAGCCGAGTGGGTGTGGGTCTAGCCGATTGGGTTTGGGTCTAGCCGAGTGGGTTTGTGTCTAGCCGCGTGGGTTTGGGTCTTGCCGAGTGGGTTTGGGTCTAGCCGAGTGGGTTTGGGTCTAGCCGATTGGGTTTGGGTCTAGCCGAGTCGGTTTGGGTCTAGCCGAGTGGGTTTGGGTCTAGCCGAGTGGGTTTTAGTCTAGCCGAGTGGGTTTGGGTCTAGCCGAGTGTGTTTGGGTCTAGCCGAGTGGGTTTGGGTCTAGCCGAGTTGGCTTGTGTCTAGCCGAGTGGGTTTGGGTCTAGCCGAGTGGGTGTGGGTCTAGCCGAGCGGGTTTGGGTCTAGCCGAGTGGGTTTGGGTCTAGCCGATTGTGTTTGGGTCTAGCCGAGTGAGTTTGGGTCTAGCCGAGTGGGTTTGGGTCTTGCCGGGTGGGTTTGGGTCTAGCCGAGTGTGTTTGGGTCTAGCCGAGTGTGTTTGGGTCTAGCCGAGTTAGTTTGGCTGTAGCCGAGTTAGTTTGGGTCTAGACGATCGGGTTTGGGTGTAGCCGAGTGGGTTTGGGTCTAGCCGAGTGGGTTTTGGTGTAGCCGAGTGGGTTTGGGTTTAGCCGAGTGGGTTTGGGTCTAGCGGAGTTGGTATGGGTCTAGCGGAGAGGGTTTGGGTCCAGCGGAGTGGGTTTGGGTGTAGCCGAGTGGGTTTGAGTCTAGCCGAGTGGGTTTGGGTCTACCCGAGTAGGTTTGGGTCTAGCCGAGTGGGTTTGAGTCTAGCCGAGTGGGTGTGGGTCTTGCCGAGTGGGTTTGGGTCTAGCCGAGTGGGTTTGTGTCTAGCCGCGTGGGTTTGGGTCTTGCCGAGTGTGTTTGGGTCTAGCCGAGTGGGTTTGGGTCTAGCCGATTGGGTTTGGGTCAAGCCGAGTCGGTTTGGGTCTAGCCGAGTGGGTTTGGGTCTAGCCGAGTGGGTTTGAGTCTAGCCGAGTGGGTTTGGGTCTAGCCGAGTGGGTTTGGGTCTAGCCGAGTGGGTTTGGGTCTAGCCGAGTTGGCTTGGGTTTAGCCGAGTGGGTTTGGGTCTAGCCGAGTGGGTTTGGGCCTAGCCGAGTGGGTGTGGGTCTAGCCGAGTGGGTTTGGGTCTAGCCGAGTGGGTTTGGGTCTAGCCGATTGGGTTTGGGTCTAGCCGAGTGAGTTTGGGTCTAGCCGAGTGGGTTTGGGTCTAGCCGGGTGGGTTTGGGTCTAGCCGGGTGGGTTTGGGTCTAGCCGAGTGGGTGTGGGTCTAGCCGAGTGGGTTTGGGTCTAGCCGAGTGGGTTTGGGTCTAGCCGATTGGGTTTGGGTCTAGCCGAGTCGGTTTGGTTCTAGCCGAGTGGGTTTGGGTCTAGCCGATTGGGTTTGGGTCTAGCCGAGTGGGTTTGGGTCTAGCCGAGTCGGTTTGGGTCTAGCCGAGTGGGTTTGGGTCTAGCCGATTGGGTTTGGGTCTAGCCGAGTCGGTTTGGGTCTAGCCGAGTGGGTTTGGGTCTAGCCGAGTGGGTTTGGGTCTAGCCGAGTGGGTTTGGGTCTAGCCGGGTGGGTTTGGGTCTAGCCGAGTGGGTGTGGGTCTAGCCGATTGGGTTTGGGTCTAGCCGAGTGGGTTTGGGTCTAGCCGATTGGGTTTGGGTCTAGCCGAGTGAGTTTGGGTCTAGCCGAGTGGGTTTGGGTCTAGCCGAGTGGGTTTGGGTCTAGCCAATTGGGTTTGGGTCTAGCCGAGTCGGTTTGGGTCTAGCCGAGTGGGTTTGGGTCTAGCCGATTGGGTTTGGGTCTAGCCGAGTTGGCTTGTGTCTAGCCGAGTGGGTTTGGGTCTAGCCGAGTGGGTTTGGGCCAGCCGAGTGGGTGTGGGTCTAGCCGAGTGGGTTTGGGTCTAGCCGATTGGGTTTGGGTCTAGCCGATTGGGTTTGGGTCTAGCCGAGTGAGTTTGGGTCTAGCCGGGTGGGTTTGGGTCTAGCCGGGTGGGTTTGGGTCTAGCCGAGTGGGTGTGGGTCTAGCCGAGTGGGTTTGGGTCTAGCCGAGTGGGTTTGGGTCTAGCCGAGTGGGTTTGGGTCTAGCCGAGTTGGCTTGGGTTTAGCCGAGTGGGTTTGGGTCTAGCCGAGTGGGTTTGGGCCTAGCCGAGTGGGTGTGGGTCTAGCCGAGTGGGTTTGGGTCTAGCCGAGTGGGTTTGGGTCTAGCCGATTGGGTTTGGGTCTAGCCGAGTGAGTTTGGGTCTAGCCGAGTGGGTTTGGGTCTAGCCGGGTGGGTTTGGGTCTAGCCGGGTGGGTTTGGGTCTAGCCGAGTGGGTGTGGGTCTAGCCGAGTGGGTTTGGGTCTAGCCGAGTGGGTTTGGGTCTAGCCGATTGGGTTTGGGTCTAGCCGAGTCGGTTTGGTTCTAGCCGAGTGGGTTTGGGTCTAGCCGATTGGGTTTGGGTCTAGCCGAGTGGGTTTGGGTCTAGCCGAGTCGGTTTGGGTCTAGCCGAGTGGGTTTGGGTCTAGCCGATTGGGTTTGGGTCTAGCCGAGTCGGTTTGGGTCTAGCCGAGTGGGTTTGGGTCTAGCCGAGTGGGTTTGGGTCTAGCCGAGTGGGTTTGGGTCTAGCCGGGTGGGTTTGGGTCTAGCCGAGTGGGTGTGGGTCTAGCCGATTGGGTTTGGGTCTAGCCGAGTGGGTTTGGGTCTAGCCGATTGGGTTTGGGTCTAGCCGAGTGGGTTTGGGTCTAGCCGAGTGGGTTTGGGTCTAGCCGAGTGGGTTTGGGTCTAGCCAATTGGGTTTGGGTCTAGCCGAGTCGGTTTGGGTCTAGCCGAGTGGGTTTGGGTCTAGCCGATTGGGTTTGGGTCTAGCCGAGTTGGCTTGTGTCTAGCCGAGTGGGTTTGGGTCTAGCCGAGTGGGTTTGGGCCCAGCCGAGTGGGTGTGGGTCTAGCCGAGTGGGTTTGGGTCTAGCCGATTGGGTTTGGGTCTAGCCGAGTGAGTTTGGGTCTAGCCGAGTGGGTTTGGGTCTAGCCGGGTGGGTTTGGGTCTAGCCGGGTGGGTTTGGGTCTAGCCGAGTGGGTGTGGGTCTAGCCGAGTGGGTTTGGGTCTAGCCGAGTGGGTTTGGGTCTAGCCGATTGGGTTTGGGTCTAGCCGAGTCGGTTTGGTTCTAGCCGAGTGGGTTTGGGTCTAGCCGATTGGGTTTGGGTCTAGCCGAGTGGGTTTGGGTCTAGCCGAGTCGGTTTGGGTCTAGCCGAGTGGGTTTGGGTCTAGCCGATTGGGTTTGGGTCTAGCCGAGTCGGTTTGGGTCTAGCCGAGTGGGTTTGGGTCTAGCCGAGTGGGTTTGGGTCTAGCCGAGTGGGTTTGGGTCTAGCCGGGTGGGTTTGGGTCTAGCCGAGTGGGTGTGGGTCTAGCCGATTGGGTTTGGGTCTAGCCGAGTGGGTTTGGGTCTAGCCGATTGGGTTTGGGTCTAGCCGAGTGAGTTTGGGTCTAGCCGAGTGGGTTTGGGTCTAGCCGAGTGGGTTTGGGTCTAGCCAATTGGGTTTGGGTCTAGCCGAGTCGGTTTGGGTCTAGCCGAGTGGGTTTGGGTCTAGCCGATTGGGTTTGGGTCTAGCCGAGTTGGCTTGTGTCTAGCCGAGTGGGTTTGGGTCTAGCCGAGTGGGTTTGGGCCCAGCCGAGTGGGTGTGGGTCTAGCCGAGTGGGTTTGGGTCTAGCCGAGTGGGTTTGGGTCTAGCCGATTGGGTTTGGGTCTAGCCGAGTGAGTTTGGGTCTAGCCGAGTGGGTTTGGGTCTAGCCGAGTGGGTTTGGGTCTAGCCGATTGGGTTTGGGTCTAGCCGAGTCGGTTTGGGTCTAGCCGAGTGGGTTTGGGTCTAGCCGATTGGGTTTGGGTCTAGCCGAGTCGGTTTGGGTCTAGCCGAGTCGGTTTGGGTGTAGCCGACTGGGTTTGGGTCCAGCCGATTGGGTTTGGGTCTAGCCGAGTCGGTTTGGGTCTAGCCGAGTGGGTTTGGGTCTAGCCGAGTGGGTTTGAGTCTAGCCGAGTGGGTTTGGGTCTAGCCGAGTGCGTTTCGGTCTAGACGAGTGGGTTTGGGTCTAGCCGAGTGGGCTTGGGTCTAGCCGAGTGGGTTTGGGTCTAGCCGAGTGGGTTTGGGTGTAGCCGAGTGGGTTTGGGTCTAGCCGAGTGGGTTTGGGTCTAGCGGAGTTGGTATGGGTCTAGCGGAGAGGGTTTGGGTCTAGCGGAGTGGGTTTGGGTGTAGCCGAGTGGGTTTGAGTCTAGCCGAGTGGGTGTGGGTCTAGCCGAGTGGGTTTGGGTCTAGCCGAGTGGGTTTGGGTCTAGCCGAGTGGGTTTGGGTCTAGCCGATTGGGTTTGGGTCTAGCCGAGTGGGTGTGGGCCTAGCCGAGTGGGTGTGGGTCTAGCCGAGTGGGTTTGGGTCTAGCCGAGTGGGTTTGGGTCTAGCCGATTGTGTTTGGGTCTAGCCGAATGAGTTTGGGTCTAGCCGAGTGGGTTTGGGTCTAGCCGAGTGGGCTTGGGTCTAGCCGAGAGGGCTTGGGTCTAGCCAAGTGGGTTTGGGTCTAGCCGAGTGGGTTTGGGTCTAGCCGAGTGGGTTTGGGTCTGGCCGAGTGGGTTTGGGTCTAGCCGAGTGGGTTTGGGTCTAGCCGAGTGGGTTTGGGTCTAGCCGAGTGGGTTTGGGTCTAGCCGAGTTAGTTTGGCTGTAGCCGAGTTAGTTTGGGTCTAGACGATCGGGTTTGGGTGTAGCCGAGTGGGTTTGGATCCAGCCGAGTAGGTTTGGGTCTAGCCGAGTGGGTTTGGGTTCAGCCGAGTGGGTTTGGGTCTAGCGGAGTTGGTATGGGTCTAGCGGAGAGGGTTTGGGTCTAGCGGAGTGGGTTTGGGTGTAGCCGAGTGGGTTTGAGTCTTGCCGAGTGGGTTTCGGTCTACCCGAGTAGGTTTCGGTCTAGCCGAGTGGGTTTGAGTTTAGCCGAGTGGGTGTGGGTCTAGCCGATTGGGTTTGGGTCTAGCCGAGTGGGTTTGTGTCTAGCCGCGTGGGTTTGGGTCTTGCCGAGTGGGTTTGGGTCTAGCCGAGTGGGTTTGGGTCTAGCCGATTGGGTTTGGGTCTAGCCGAGTCGGTTTGGGTCTAGCCGAGTGGGTTTGGGTCTATCCGAGTGGATTTTAGTCTAGCCGAGTGGGTTTGGGTCTAGCCGGGTGGGTTTGGGTCTAGCCGAGTGGGTGTGGGTCTAGCCGATTGGGTTTGGGTCTAGCCGAGTGGGTTTGGGTCTAGCCGATTGGGTTTGGGTCTAGCCGAGTGAGTTTGGGTCTAGCCGAGTGGGTTTGGGTCTAGCCGAGTGGGTTTGGGTCTAGCCAATTGGGTTTGGGTCTAGCCGAGTCGGTTTGGGTCTAGCCGAGTGGGTTTGGGTCTAGCCGATTGGGTTTGGGTCTAGCCGAGTTGGCTTGTGTCTAGCCGAGTGGGTTTGGGTCTAGCCGAGTGGGTTTGGGCCAGCCGAGTGGGTGTGGGTCTAGCCGAGTGGGTTTGGGTCTAGCCGATTGGGTTTGGGTCTAGCCGATTGGGTTTGGGTCTAGCCGAGTGAGTTTGGGTCTAGCCGGGTGGGTTTGGGTCTAGCCGGGTGGGTTTGGGTCTAGCCGAGTGGGTGTGGGTCTAGCCGAGTGGGTTTGGGTCTAGCCGAGTGGGTTTGGGTCTAGCCGAGTGGGTTTGGGTCTAGCCGAGTTGGCTTGGGTTTAGCCGAGTGGGTTTGGGTCTAGCCGAGTGGGTTTGGGCCTAGCCGAGTGGGTGTGGGTCTAGCCGAGTGGGTTTGGGTCTAGCCGAGTGGGTTTGGGTCTAGCCGATTGGGTTTGGGTCTAGCCGAGTGAGTTTGGGTCTAGCCGAGTGGGTTTGGGTCTAGCCGGGTGGGTTTGGGTCTAGCCGGGTGGGTTTGGGTCTAGCCGAGTGGGTGTGGGTCTAGCCGAGTGGGTTTGGGTCTAGCCGAGTGGGTTTGGGTCTAGCCGATTGGGTTTGGGTCTAGCCGAGTCGGTTTGGTTCTAGCCGAGTGGGTTTGGGTCTAGCCGATTGGGTTTGGGTCTAGCCGAGTGGGTTTGGGTCTAGCCGAGTCGGTTTGGGTCTAGCCGAGTGGGTTTGGGTCTAGCCGATTGGGTTTGGGTCTAGCCGAGTCGGTTTGGGTCTAGCCGAGTGGGTTTGGGTCTAGCCGAGTGGGTTTGGGTCTAGCCGAGTGGGTTTGGGTCTAGCCGGGTGGGTTTGGGTCTAGCCGAGTGGGTGTGGGTCTAGCCGATTGGGTTTGGGTCTAGCCGAGTGGGTTTGGGTCTAGCCGATTGGGTTTGGGTCTAGCCGAGTGGGTTTGGGTCTAGCCGAGTGGGTTTGGGTCTAGCCGAGTGGGTTTGGGTCTAGCCAATTGGGTTTGGGTCTAGCCGAGTCGGTTTGGGTCTAGCCGAGTGGGTTTGGGTCTAGCCGATTGGGTTTGGGTCTAGCCGAGTTGGCTTGTGTCTAGCCGAGTGGGTTTGGGTCTAGCCGAGTGGGTTTGGGCCCAGCCGAGTGGGTGTGGGTCTAGCCGAGTGGGTTTGGGTCTAGCCGATTGGGTTTGGGTCTAGCCGAGTGAGTTTGGGTCTAGCCGAGTGGGTTTGGGTCTAGCCGGGTGGGTTTGGGTCTAGCCGGGTGGGTTTGGGTCTAGCCGAGTGGGTGTGGGTCTAGCCGAGTGGGTTTGGGTCTAGCCGAGTGGGTTTGGGTCTAGCCGATTGGGTTTGGGTCTAGCCGAGTCGGTTTGGTTCTAGCCGAGTGGGTTTGGGTCTAGCCGATTGGGTTTGGGTCTAGCCGAGTGGGTTTGGGTCTAGCCGAGTCGGTTTGGGTCTAGCCGAGTGGGTTTGGGTCTAGCCGATTGGGTTTGGGTCTAGCCGAGTCGGTTTGGGTCTAGCCGAGTGGGTTTGGGTCTAGCCGAGTGGGTTTGGGTCTAGCCGAGTGGGTTTGGGTCTAGCCGGGTGGGTTTGGGTCTAGCCGAGTGGGTGTGGGTCTAGCCGATTGGGTTTGGGTCTAGCCGAGTGGGTTTGGGTCTAGCCGATTGGGTTTGGGTCTAGCCGAGTGAGTTTGGGTCTAGCCGAGTGGGTTTGGGTCTAGCCGAGTGGGTTTGGGTCTAGCCAATTGGGTTTGGGTCTAGCCGAGTCGGTTTGGGTCTAGCCGAGTGGGTTTGGGTCTAGCCGATTGGGTTTGGGTCTAGCCGAGTTGGCTTGTGTCTAGCCGAGTGGGTTTGGGTCTAGCCGAGTGGGTTTGGGCCCAGCCGAGTGGGTGTGGGTCTAGCCGAGTGGGTTTGGGTCTAGCCGAGTGGGTTTGGGTCTAGCCGATTGGGTTTGGGTCTAGCCGAGTGAGTTTGGGTCTAGCCGAGTGGGTTTGGGTCTAGCCGAGTGGGTTTGGGTCTAGCCGATTGGGTTTGGGTCTAGCCGAGTCGGTTTGGGTCTAGCCGAGTGGGTTTGGGTCTAGCCGATTGGGTTTGGGTCTAGCCGAGTCGGTTTGGGTCTAGCCGAGTCGGTTTGGGTGTAGCCGACTGGGTTTGGGTCCAGCCGATTGGGTTTGGGTCTAGCCGAGTCGGTTTGGGTCTAGCCGAGTGGGTTTGGGTCTAGCCGAGTGGGTTTGAGTCTAGCCGAGTGGGTTTGGGTCTAGCCGAGTGCGTTTCGGTCTAGACGAGTGGGTTTGGGTCTAGCCGAGTGGGCTTGGGTCTAGCCGAGTGGGTTTGGGTCTAGCCGAGTGGGTTTGGGTGTAGCCGAGTGGGTTTGGGTCTAGCCGAGTGGGTTTGGGTCTAGCGGAGTTGGTATGGGTCTAGCGGAGAGGGTTTGGGTCTAGCGGAGTGGGTTTGGGTGTAGCCGAGTGGGTTTGAGTCTAGCCGAGTGGGTGTGGGTCTAGCCGAGTGGGTTTGGGTCTAGCCGAGTGGGTTTGGGTCTAGCCGAGTGGGTTTGGGTCTAGCCGATTGGGTTTGGGTCTAGCCGAGTGGGTGTGGGCCTAGCCGAGTGGGTGTGGGTCTAGCCGAGTGGGTTTGGGTCTAGCCGAGTGGGTTTGGGTCTAGCCGATTGTGTTTGGGTCTAGCCGAATGAGTTTGGGTCTAGCCGAGTGGGTTTGGGTCTAGCCGAGTGGGCTTGGGTCTAGCCGAGAGGGCTTGGGTCTAGCCAAGTGGGTTTGGGTCTAGCCGAGTGGGTTTGGGTCTAGCCGAGTGGGTTTGGGTCTGGCCGAGTGGGTTTGGGTCTAGCCGAGTGGGTTTGGGTCTAGCCGAGTGGGTTTGGGTCTAGCCGAGTGGGTTTGGGTCTAGCCGAGTTAGTTTGGCTGTAGCCGAGTTAGTTTGGGTCTAGACGATCGGGTTTGGGTGTAGCCGAGTGGGTTTGGATCCAGCCGAGTAGGTTTGGGTCTAGCCGAGTGGGTTTGGGTTCAGCCGAGTGGGTTTGGGTCTAGCGGAGTTGGTATGGGTCTAGCGGAGAGGGTTTGGGTCTAGCGGAGTGGGTTTGGGTGTAGCCGAGTGGGTTTGAGTCTTGCCGAGTGGGTTTCGGTCTACCCGAGTAGGTTTCGGTCTAGCCGAGTGGGTTTGAGTTTAGCCGAGTGGGTGTGGGTCTAGCCGATTGGGTTTGGGTCTAGCCGAGTGGGTTTGTGTCTAGCCGCGTGGGTTTGGGTCTTGCCGAGTGGGTTTGGGTCTAGCCGAGTGGGTTTGGGTCTAGCCGATTGGGTTTGGGTCTAGCCGAGTCGGTTTGGGTCTAGCCGAGTGGGTTTGGGTCTATCCGAGTGGATTTTAGTCTAGCCGAGTGGGTTTGGGTCTAGCCGAGTGGGTTTGGGTCTAGCCGAGCGGGTTTGGGTCTAGCCGAGTGGGTTTGGGTCTAGCCGATTGTGTTTGGGTCTAGCCGAGTGAGTTTGGGTCTAGCCGAGTGGGTTTGGGTCTAGCCGAGTGGGCTTGGGTCTTGCCGGGTGGGTTTGGGTCTAGCCGAGTGTGTTTGGGTCTAGCCGAGTTAGTTTGGCTGTAGCCGAGTTAGTTTGGGTCTAGACGATCGGGTTTGGGTGTAGCCGAGTGGGTTTGGGTCTAGCCGAGTGGGTTTTGGTGTAGCCGAGTGGGTTTGGGTTTAGCCGAGTGGGTTTGGGTCTAGCGGAGTTGGTATGGGTCTAGCGGAGAGGGTTTGGGTCCAGCGGAGTGGGTTTGGGTGTAGCCGAGTGGGTTTGAGTCTAGCCGAGTGGGTTTGGGTCTACCCGAGTAGGTTTGGGTCTAGCCGAGTGGGTTTGAGTCTAGCCGAGTGGTTGTGGGTCTTGCCGAGTGGGTTTGGGTCTAGCCGAGTGGGTTTGTGTCTAGCCGCGTGGGTTTGGGTCTTGCCGAGTGTGTTTGCGTCTAGCCGAGTGGGTTTGGGTCTAGCCGATTGGGTTTGGGTCAAGCCGAGTCGGTTTGGGTCTAGCCGAGTGGGTTTGGATCTAGCCGAGTGGGTTTGAGTCTAGCCGAGTGGGTTTGGGTCTAGCCGAGTGGGTTTGGGTCTAGCCGAGTGGGTTTGGGTCTAGCCGAGTGGGTTTGGGTCTAGCCGAGTGGGTTTGGGTCTAGCCGATTGGGTTTGGGTCTAGCCGAGTGAGTTTGGGTCTAGCCGAGTGGGTTTGGGTCTAGCCGAGTGGGTTTGGGTCTAGCCGGGTGGGTTTGGGTCTAGCCGAGTGGGTGTGGGTCTAGCCGAGTGGGTTTGGGTCTAGCCGAGTGGGTTTGGGTCTAGCCGATTGGGTTTGGGTCTAGCCGAGTCGGTTTGGTTCTAGCCGAGTGGGTTTGGGTCTAGCCGATTGGGTTTGGGTCTAGCCGAGTGGGTTTGGGTCTAGCCGAGTGGGTTTGGGTCTAGCCGAGTGGGTTTGGGTCTAGCCGATTGGGTTTGGGTCTAGCCGAGTCGGTTTGGGTCTAGCCGAGTGGGTTTGGGTCTAGCCGAGTGGGTTTGGGTCTAGCCGGGTGGGTTTGGGTCTAGCCGAGTGGGTGTGGGTCTAGCCGATTGGGTTTGGGTCTAGCCGAGTGGGTTTGGGTCTAGCCGATTGGGTTTGGGTCTAGCCGAGTGAGTTTGGGTCTAGCCGAGTGGGTTTGGGTCTAGCCGAGTGGGTTTGGGTCTAGCCAATTGGGTTTGGGTCTAGCCGAGTCGGTTTGGGTCTAGCCGAGTGGGTTTGGGTCCAGCCGATTGGGTTTGGGTCTAGCCGAGTCGGTTTGGGTCTTGCCGAGTGGGTTTGGGACTAGCCGAGTGGGTTTGGGTCTAGCCGAGTGGGCTTGGGTCTAGCCGAGTGGGTTTGGGTCTAGCCGAGTGGGTTTGGGTGTAGCCGAGTGGGTTTGGGTCTAGCCGAGTGGGTTTGGGTCTAGCCGAGTGGGTTTGCATCTAGCCGAGTGGGTTTGGGTCTAGCCGAGTGTGTTTGGGTCTAGCCGAGTGGGTGTGGGTCTAGCCGATTGGGTTTGGGTCTAGCCGAGTCGGTTTGGTTCTAGCCGAGTGGGTTTGGGTCTAGCCGATTGGGTTTGGGTCTAGCCGAGTGAGTTTGGGTCTAGCCGAGTGGGTTTGGGTCTAGCCGAGTGGGTTTGGGTCTAGCCGGGTGGGTTTGGGTCTAGCCGAGTGGGTGTGGGTCTAGCCGAGTGGGTTTGGGTCTAGCCGAGTGGGTTTGGGTCTAGCCGATTGGGTTTGGGTCTAGCCGAGACGGTTTGGTTCTAGACGAGTGGGTTTGGGTCTAGCCGATTGGGTTTGTGTCTAGCCGAGTGGGTTTGGGTCTAGCCGAGTCGGTTTGGGTCTAGCCGAGTGGGTTTGGGTCTAGCCGATTGGGTTTGGGTCTAGCCGAGTCGGTTTGGGTCTAGCCGAGTGGGTTTGGGTCTAGCCGAGTGGGTTTGGGTCTAGCCGGGTGGGTTTGGGTCTAGCCGGGTGGGTTTGGGTCTAGCCGAGTGGGTGTGGGTCTAGCCGATTGGGTTTGGGTCTAGCCGAGTGGGTTTGGGTCTAGCCGATTGGGTTTGGGTCTAGCCGAGTGAGTTTGGGTCTAGCCGAGTGGGTTTGGGTCTAGCCGAGTGGGTTTGGGTCTAGCCGATTGGGTTTTGGTCTAGCCGAGTCGGTTTGGGTCTAGCCGAGTGGGTTTGGGTCTAGCCGATTGGGTTTGGGTCTAGCCGAGTGGGTTTGGGTCTAGCCGAGTCGGTTTGGGTCTAGCCGAGTGGGTTTGGGTCTAGCCCATTGGGTTTGGGTCTAGCCGAGTCGGTTTGGGTCTAGCCGAGTGGGTTTGGGACTAGCCGAGTGGGTTTGAGTCTAGCCGAGTGGGTTTGGGTCTAGCCGAGTGGGTTTAGGTCTAGCCGAGTGGGTTTGGGTCTAGCCGAGTGGGCTTGGGTCTAGCCGAGTGGGTTTGGGTGTAGCCGAGTGGGTTTGGGTCTAGCCGAGTGGGTTTGGGTCTAGCCGAGTGGGTTTGGGTCTAGCCGAGTGGGTTTGGGTCTAGCCGAGTGGGTTTGCATCTAGCCGAGTGGGTTTGGGTCTAGCCGAGTGTGTTTGGGTCTAGCCGAGTGGGTGTGGGTCTAGCCGATTGGCTTTGGGTCTAGCCGAGTCGGTTTGGTTCTAGCCGAGTGGGTTTGGGTCTAGCCGATTGGGTTTGGGTCTAGCCGAGTGGGTTTGGGTCTAGCCGAGTGGGTTTGGGTCTAGCCGAGTCGGTTTGGGTCTAGCCGAGTGGGTTTGGGTCTAGCCGATTGGGTTTGGGTCTAGCCGAGTCGGTTTGGGTCTAGCCGAGTGGGTTTGGGTCTAGCCGAGTGGGTTTGGGTCTAGCCGGGTGGGTTTGGGTCTAGCCGAGTGGGTGTGGGTCTAGCCGAGTGGGTTTGGGTCTAGCCGAGTGGGTTTGGGTCTAGCCGATTTGGTTTGGGTCTAGCCGAGTGAGTTTGGGTCTAGCCGAGTGGGTTTGGGTCTAGCCGAGTGGGTTTGGGTCTAGCCGATTGGGTTTGGGTCTAGCCGAGTCGGTTTGGGTCTAGCCGAGTGGGTGTGGGTCTAGCCGAGTGGGTTTGGGTCTAGCCGAGTCGGTTTGGGTCTAGCCGAGTGGGTTTGGGTCTAGCCGATTGGGTTTGGGTCTAGCCGAGTCGGTTTGGGCCTAGCCGAGTGGGTTTGGGTCTAGCCGAGTGGGTTTGAGTCTAGCCGAGTGGGTTTGGGTCTAGCCGAGTGGGTTTAGGTCTAGCCGAGTGGGTTTGGGTCTAGCCGAGTGGGTTTGGGTCTAGCCGATTGGGTTTGGGTCTAGCCGAGTCGGTTTGGGTCTAGCCGAGTGGGTTTGGGTCTAGCCGATTGGGTTTGGGTCTAGCCGAGTGGGTTTGGGTCTAGCCGAGTCGGTTTGGGTCTAGCCCAGTGGGTTTGGGTCTAGCCGATTGGGTTTGGGTCTAGCCGAGTCGGTTTGGGTCTAGCCAAGTGGGTTTGGGTCTAGCCGAGTGGGTTTGAGTCTAGCCGAGTGGGATTGGGTCTAGCCGAGTGGGTTTAGGTCTAGCCGAGTGGGTTTGGGTCTAGCCGAGTGGGCTTGGGTCTAGCCGAGTGGGTTTGGGTCTAGCCGAGTGGGTTTGGGTGTAGCCGAGTGGGTTGGGTCTAGCCGAGTGGGTTTGGGTCTAGCCGAGTGGGTTTGCATCTAGCCGAGTGGGTTTGGGTCTAGCCGAGTGTGTTTGGGTCTAGCCGAGTGGGTGTGGGTCTAGCCGATTGGGTTTATGTCTAGCCGAGTCGGTTTGGTTCTAGCCGAGTGGGTTTGGGTCTAGCCGATTGGGTTTGGGTCTCGCCGAGTGGGTTTGGGTCTAGCCGAGTCGGTATGGGTCTAGCCGAGTGGGTTTGGGTCTAGCCGATTGGGTTTGGGTCTAGCCGAGTCGGTTTGGGTCTAGCCGAGTGGGTTTGGGTCTAGCCGAGTGGGTTTGAGTCTAGCCGAGTGGGTTTGGGTCTAGCCGAGTGGGTTTAGGTCTAGCCGAGTGGGTTTGGGTCTAGCCGAGTGGGCTTGGGTCTAGCCGAGTGGGTTTGGGTCTAGCCGAGTGGGTTTGGGTCTAGCCGAGTGGGTTTGGGTCTAGCCGAGTGGGTTTGGGTCTAGCCGAGTGGGTTTGCATCTAGCCGAGTGGGTTTGGGTCTAGCCGAGTGTGTTTGGGTCTAGCCGAGTGGGTGTGGGTCTAGCCGAGTGGGTTTGGGTCTGGCCGAGTGGGTTTGGGTCTAGCTGAGTGGGTTTGCGTCTAGCCGAATGGGCTTGGGTCTATCCGAGTGGGTTTGGGTCTAGCCGAGTGGGTTTGGGTCTAGCCGAGTGGGCTTGGGTCTAGCCGAGTGGGTTTGGGTCTAGCCGAGTGGGTTTGGGTCTAGCCGAGTGGGTTTGGGTCTAGCCGAGTGGGTTTGGGTCTAGCCGAGTGGGTTTGGGTCTAGCCGAGTGGGTTTGGATTTAGCCGAGTGGGTTTGGGTCTAGCCGAGTTAGTTTGGCTGTAGCCGAGTTAGTTTGGGTCTAGACGATCGGGTTTGGGTCTAGCCGAGTGGGTTTGGGTCTAGCCGAGTGGGTTTGGGTCTAGCCGAGTGGGTTTGGGTTTAGCCGAGTGGGTTTGGGTCTAGCGGAGTTGGTATGGGTCTAGCGGAGAGGGTTTGGGTCTAGCGGAGTGGGTTTGGGTGTAGCCGAGTGGGTTTGAGTCTAGCCGAGTGGGTTTGGGTCTACCCGAGTAGGTTTGGGTCTAGCCGAGTGGGTTTGAGTCTAGCCGAGTGGGTGTGGGTCTAGCCGAGTGGGTTTGTGTCTAGCCGCGTGGGTTTGGGTCTTGCCGAGTGGGTTTGGGTCTAAACGAGTGGGTTTGGGTCTAGCCGATTGGGTTTGGGTCTAGCCGAGTCGGTTTGGGTCTAGCCGAGTGGGTTTTGGTCTAGCCGAGTGGGTTTGAGTCTAGCCGAGTGGGCTTGCGTCTAGCCGAGTGGGCTTGGGTCTAGCCAAGTGGGTTTGGGTCTAGCCGAGTGGGTTTGGGTCTAGCCGAGTGGGTTTGGGTCTAGCCGGGTGGGTATGGGTCTAGCCAAGTGGGTTTGGGTCTAGCGGAGTTGGTATGGGTCTAGCGGAGAGGGTTTGGGTCTAGCGGAGTGGGTTTGGGTGTAGCCGAGTGGGTTTGAGTCTAGCCGAGTGGGTGTGGGTCTAGCCGAGTGGGTTTGGGTCTAGCCGAGTGGGTTTGGGTCTAGCCGAGTGGGTTTGGGTCTTACCGAGTGGGTTTGGGTCTAGCCGAGTGGGTTTGGGTCTATCCAATTGGGTTTGGGTCTAGCCGAGTCGGTTTGGGTCTAGCCGAGTGGGTTTGGGTCTAGCCGAGTGGGTTTGAGTCTAGCCGAGTGGGTTTGGGTCTAGCCGAGTGGGTTTGGGTCTAGCCGAGTGGGTTTGGGTCTAGCCGATGGGCTTGGGTCTAGCCGAGTGGGTTTGGGTCTAGCCGATTGGGTTTGGGTCTAGCCGAGTGGGTGTGGGTCTAGCCGATTGTGTTTGGGTCTAGCCGAGTGAGTTTGGGTCTAGCCGAGTGGGTTTGGGTCTAGCCGAGTGGGCTTGGGTCTAGCCGAGTGGGTTTGGGTCTAGCCGGGTGGGTTTGGGTCTAGCCGAGTGGGTTTGGGTCTAGCCGAGTGGGTTTGGGTCTAGCCGAGTGGGTTTGTGTCTAGCTGAGTGGGTTTGCGTCTAGCCGAATGGGCTTGGGTCTATCCGAGTGGGTTTGGGTCTAGCCGAGTGGGTTTGTGTCTAGCTGAGTGGGTTTGTGTCTAGCCGAGTGGGTTTCGGACTAGCCGAGTGGGTTTGGGTCTAGCCGAGTGGGTTTGGGTCTAGCCGAGAGGGTTTGGGTCTAGCCGAGTGGGTTTGGTTCTAGCCGAGTGGGTTTGGGTTTAGCCGAGTGGGTTTGGGTCTTGCCGAGTTAGTTTGGCTGTAGCCGAGTTAGTTTGGGTCTAGACGATCGGGTTTGGGTGTAGCCGAGTGGGTTTGGATCCATCCGAGTAGGTTTGGGTCTAGCCGAGTGGGTTTGGGTTTAGCCGAGTGGGTTTGGGTCTAGCGGAGTTGGTATGGGTCTAGCGGAGAGGGTTTGGGTCTAGCGGAGTGGGTTTGGGTGTAGCCGAGTGGGTTTGAGTCTAGCCGAGTGGGTTTGGGTCTACCCGAGTAGGTTTGGGTCTAGACGAGTGGGTTTGAGTCTAGCCGAGTGGGTGTGGGTCCAGCCGAGTGGGTTTGGGTCTAGCCGAGTGGGTTTGTGTCTAGCCGCGTGGGTTTGGGTCTTGCCGAGTGGGTTTGGGTCTAGCCGAGTGGGTTTGGGTCTAGCTGATTGGGTTTGGGTCTAGCCGAGTCGGTTTGGGTCTAACTGAGTGGGTTTGGGTCTTGCCGAGTGGGTTTGAGTCTAGCCGAGTGGGTTTGGGTCTAGCCGAGTGGGTTTGGGTCCAGCCGAGTGGGTTTGGGTCTAGCCGAGTTGGCTTGTGTCTAGCCGAGTGGGTTTGGGTCTAGCCGAGTGGGTTTGGGCCCAGCCGAGTGGGTGTGGGTCTAGCCGAGTGGGTTTGGGTCTAGCCGAGTGGGTTTGTGTCTAGCCGATTGGGTTTGGGTCTAGCCGAGTGAGTTTGGGTCTAGCCGAGTGGGTTTGGGTCTAGCCGAGTGGGTTTGGGTCTAGCCGATTGGGTTTGGGTCTAGCCGAGTCGGTTTGGGTCTAGCCGAGTGGGTTTGGGTCTAGCCGATTGGGTTTGGGTCTAGCCGAGTCGGTTTGGGTCTAGCCGAGTCGGTTTGGGTGTAGCCGAGTGGGTTTGGGTCCAGCCGATTGGGTTTGGGTCTAGCCGAGTCGGTTTGGGTCTAGCCGAGTGGGTTTGGGTCTAGCCGAGTGGGTTTGAGTCTAGCCGAGTGGGTTTGGGTCTAGCTGAGTGGGTTTCGGTCTAGACGAGTGGGTTTGGGTCTAGCCGAGTGGGCTTGGGTCTAGCCGAGTGGGTTTGGGTCTAGCCGAGTGGGTTTGGGTCTAGCCGAGTGGGTTTGGGTCTAGCCGAGTGGGTTTGGGTCTAGCGGAGTTGGTATGGGTCTAGCGGAGAGGGTTTGGGTCTAGCGGAGTGGGTTTGGGTGTAGCCGAGTGGGTTTGAGTCTAGCCGAGTGGGTGTGGGTCTAGCCGAGTGGGTTTGGGTCTAGCCGAGTGGGTTTGGGTCTAGCCGAGTGGGTTTGGGTCTAGCCGATTGGGTTTGGGTCTAGCCGAGTGGGTGTGGGTCTAGCCGAGTGGGTGTGGGTCTAGCCGAGTGGGTTTGGGTCTAGCCGAGTGGGTTTGGGTCTAGCCGATTGTGTTTGGGTCTAGCCGAATGAGTTTGGGTCTAGCCGAGTGGGTTTGGGTCTAGCCGAGTGGGCTTGGGTCTAGCCGAGAGGGCTTGGGTCTAGCCAAGTGGGTTTGGGTCTAGCCGAGTGGGTTTGGGTCTAGCCGAGTGGGTTTGGGTCTAGCCGAGTGGGTTTGGGTCTGGCCGAGTGGGTTTGGGTCTAGCCGAGTGGGTTTGGGTCTAGCCGAGTGGGTTTGGGTCTAGCCGAGTGGGTTTGTGTCTAGCCGAGTTAGTTTGGCTGTAGCCGAGTTAGTTTGGGTCTAGACGATCGGGTTTGGGTGTAGCCGAGTGGGTTTGGATCCAGCCGAGTAGGTTTGGGTCTAGCCGAGTGGGTTTGGGTTCAGCCGAGTGGGTTTGGGTCTAGCGGAGTTGGTATGGGTCTAGCGGAGAGGGTTTGGGTCTAGCGGAGTGGGTTTGGGTGTAGCCGAGTGGGTTTGAGTCTAGCCGAGTGGGTTTCGGTCTACCCGAGTAGGTTTCGGTCTAGCCGAGTGGGTTTGAGTCTAGCCGAGTGGGTGTGGGTCTAGCCGATTGGGTTTGGGTCTAGCCGAGTGGGTTTGGGTCTTGCCGAGTGGGTTTGGGTCTTGCCGAGTGGGTTTGGGTCTAGCCGAGTGGGTTTGGGTCTAGCCGATTGGGTTTGGGTCTAGCCGTGTCGGTTTGGGTCTAGCCGAGTGGGTTTGGGTCTAGCCGAGTGGGTTTGGGTCTAGCCGAGTGGGTTTGAGTCTAGCCGAGTGGGTTTGGGTCTAGCCGAGTGGGTTTGGGTCTAGCCGAGTGGGTTTGGGTCTAGCCGAGTTGGCTTGGGTCTAGCCGAGTGGGTTTGGGTCTAGCCGAGTGGGTTTGGGTCTAGCCGAGTGGGTTTGAGTCTAGCCCAGTGGGTTTGGGTCTAGCCGAGTGGGTTTAGGTCTAGACGAGTGTGTTTGGGTCTAGCCGAGTGGGCTTGGGTCTAGCCGAGTGGGTTTGGGTCTAGCCGAGTGGGTTTGGGTGTAGCCGAGTGGGTTTGGGTCTAGCCGAGTGGGTTTGGGTCTAGCCGAGTGGGTTTGCATCTAGCCGAGTGGGTTTGGGTCTAGCCGAGTGTCTTTGGGTCTAGCCGAGTGGGTGTGGGTCTAGCCGAATGGGTTTGGATCTAGCCGAGTGGGCTTGGGTCTAGCCGAGTGGGCTTGGGTCTAGCCGAGTGGGTTTGGGTCTAGCCGAGTGGGTTTGGGTCTAGCCGAGTGGGTTTGGGTCTAGCCGAGTGGGTTTGGGTCTAGCCGAGTGGGTTTGGGTCTAGCCGGGTGGGTTTGGGTCTAGCCAAGTGGGTTTGGGTCTAGCGGAGTTGGTATGGGTCTAGCGGAGAGGGTTTGGGTCTAGCGGAGTGGGTTTGGGTGTAGCCGAGTGGGTTTGAGTCTAGCCGAGTGGGTGTGGGTCTAGCCGAGTGGGTTTGGGTCTAGCCGAGTGGGTTTGGGTCTAGCCGAGTGGGTTTGGGTCTTACCGAGTGGGTTTGGGTCTAGCCGAGTGGGTTTGGGTCTATCCGATTGGGTTTGGGTCTAGCCGAGTCGGTTTTGGTCTAGCCGAGTGGGTTTGGGTCTAGCCGAGTGGGTTTGAGTCTAGCCGAGTGGGTTTGGGTCTAGCCGAGTGGGTTTGGGTCTAGCCGAGTGGGTTTGGGTCTAGCCGAGTGGGTTTGGGTCTATCCGATGGGCTTGGGTCTAGCCGAGTGGGTTTGGGTCTAGCCGATTGGGTTTGGGTCTAGCCGAGTGGGTGTGGGTCTAGCCGAGTGGGTTTGGGTCTAGCCGAGTGGGTTTGGGTCTAGCCGATTGTGTTTGGGTCTAGCCGAGTGAGTTTGGGTCTAGCCGAGTGGGTTTAGAAACATAGAAACATAGAAAATAGGTGCAGGAGTAGGCCATTCGGCCCTTCGAGCCTGCACCGCCATTCAATGTGATCATGGCTGATCATCCAACTCAGTATCCCGTACCTGCCTTCTCTCCATACCCCCTGATCCCTTTAGCCACAAGTGCCACATCTAACGCCCTCTTAAATATAGCCAATGAACTGGCCTCAACTACCTTCTGTGGCAGAGAATTCCAGAGACTCACCACTCTCTGTGTAAAGAATGTTTTCCTCATTTCGGTCCTAAAGGAATTCCCCCTTATCCTTAGACTGTGACCCCTTGTTCTGGACTCCCCCAACATCGGGAACAATCTTCCAGCATCTAGCTTGTCCAACCCCTTAAGAATTTTGTAGGTTTCTATAAGATCCCCCCTCAATCTTCTAAATTCCATCGAGTACAAACCGAGTCTATCCAATCTTTCCTCATATGAAAGTCCTGACATCCCAGGAATCAGTCTGGTGAATCTTCTCTGTACCCCCTCTATGGCAAGGATGTCTTTCCTCAGATTTGGAGACCAAAACTGTACGCAGTACTCCAGGTGTGGCCTCACCAAAACCCTGTACAACTGCAGTAGAACCTCCCTGCTCCTATACTCAAATCCTTTCGCTATGAATGCTAACATACCATTTGCTTTCTTCACTGCCTGCTGCACCTGCATGCCTACTTTCAATGACTGGTGTACCATGACACCCAGGTCTCGTTGCATCTCCCCCTTACCTAATCTGCCACCATTCAGATAATAGTCTACCCTCATGTTTTTGCCACCAAAGTGGATAACCTCACATTTATCCACATTGTACTGCATCTGCCATGCATCTGCCCATTCACTCAGCCTATCCAAATCACCCTGCAGCCTCCAAGCATCCTCCTCACACCTAACTATACCCCCCAGCTTGGTATCATCTGCAAATTTGGAGATGTTGCATTGAATTCCCTCGTCCAAATCATTAATATATATTGTAAATAGCTGGGGTCCCAGCACTGAGCCTTGCGGCACCCCACTAGTCACTGCCTGCCATTCTGAAAAGGACCCGTTTACTCCTACCCTTTGCCTCCTGTCTGTTAGCCAGTTCTCTATCCACATCAATACTGAACCCCCAATACCGTGTGCTTTAAGTTTGTATGCTAATCTCTTATGCGGGACCTTGTCGAAAGCCTTCTGAAAGTCTAGATATAACACATCCACTGGTTCTCCCTTATCCACTCTACTAGTTACATCCTCGAAAAATTATATCAGATTTGTCAGACATGATTTACCTTTCGTAAATCCATGCTGACTTTGTCCAATGATTTCACCACTTTCCAAATGCGCTGCTATCCCATCTTTAATAACTGACTCTAGCAGTTTCCCCACTACCGATGTTAGACTAACTGGTCTGTAATTCCCCGCTTTCTCTCTCCCTCCTTTTTTAAAAAGTGGGGTTACATTAGCTACCCTCCAATCCTCAGGAACTACTCCAGAATCTAAGGAATTTTGAAAAATTATCACTAATGCATCCACTATTTCTGTGGCTACCTCCTTGAGTACTCTGGGATGCAGACTATCTGGCCCTGGGGATTTATCGGCCTTCAATCCGTTCAATTTACCCAACACCACCTCCCGGCTAACCTGGATTTCACTCAGTTCCTCCATCTTATTTGACCCCCGTTCCACTGCTATTTCCGGCAGATTATTTATGTCTTCCTTAGTGAAGACAGAACCAAAGTAGTTATTCAATTGGTCTGCCATGTCCTTGTTCCCCATGATCAATTCACCTGTTTCTGACTGCAAGGGACCAACATTTGTTTTAACTAGTCTCTTTCTCTTTACATATCTATAAAAACTTTTGCAGTCAGTTTTTATGTTCCCTGCCAGTTTCCTTTCATAATCTATTTTCCCTTTCCTAATTAAGCCCTTTGTCCTCCTCTGCTGGATTCTGAATTTCTCCCAGTCCTCCGGTAGGCTGCTTTTTCTGGCAAATTTGTATGCCTCATCTTTTGTTTTTATACTATCCCTGATTTCCCTTGTTATCCATGGATGCACCACCTTCCCCGATTTATTCTTTTGCCAAACTGGTATGAACAACTTTTGTACTTCATCCATGCAGTCTTTAAATACCTTCCATTGCACATCCACTGTCAACCCTTTAAGAATCACCTGCCAGTCTATCTTGGCCAATTCACATCTCATACCTTCAAAGTTACCTTTGTTCAAGTTCAGAACCCTTGTTTCTGACTTAATTTTGTCACTCTCCATCCTAATAAAGAACTCAACCATATTATGGTCACTCTTGCCCAAGGGGCCACGCACAACAAGACTGCTAACTAACCCTTCCTCATTACTCAATACCCAGTCTAGGATAGCCTGCTCTCTCGTTGGTTCCTCCACATGTTGGTTGAGAAAACTATCCCGCATACATTCCAGGAAATCCTCTTCCTCAGCACCCCTGCCAATTTGATTCACCCAATCTACATGCAGATTGAAGTCACCCATTATAACCGTGTTACCCTTGTTGCACGCATTTCTAATTTCCTGTTTGATGCCATCCCCAACTCCAATACTACTGTTAGGTGGCCTGTACACAGTTCCCACTAGCGTTTTCTGCCCCTTAGAGTTTCGCAGCTCTACCCATATCGATTCCACATCCTCCACGCTAATGTCCTTCCTTTCTATTGCATTAATCTCCTCTCTCACCAGCAACGCTACCCCACCTCCTTTTCCTTTTCGTCTATCCCTCCTGAATATTGAATATCCCTGGATGTTCAGCTCCCAACCTTGGTCATCCTGGAGCCAAGTCTCCGTGATTCCAACTATAGCATAGTCATTAATCGCTATCTGCACCTTCAACTCATCCACCTTATTACGAATGCTCCTCGCATTGAGACACAAAGCCTTCAGGCTTGTTTTTACAACACTCTTACTCCTTATACAATGATGTTGACAAGTGGCCCCTTTCACATCGATCCCTATTACACTTGGCCATACTCTCCTATCCCTTTGTGAGCTTTCTTCCCCGTTAATTCTGGGGTCATTAACCATCGCTTTACTCTCTTTCCCTCTAACTCCGTCCTCGACTATCCCATTTGATACCCCACCCCCCTTATTCAGTTTAAAACCATCCGTGTAGCAGTGGCAAACCTGCCGGCCAGAATGCTGGTCCCCCACCTGTTAAGATGCAATCCGTCCCTTTTGTACAGTTCCCCCTTACTATAAAAAGAATCCCAGTGATCTAAGAATCTAAATCCCTGCCCCCTGCACCAGTTCCTCAGCCACACATTCAGGTCCCATATCTCCCTGTTCCTGCTCTCGCCAGCACGAGGAACTGGAAGCAAACCGGAGATAACAACCCTGGAAGTCCTGCTTTTCAGCATTTTTCCGAGCTCTCTGAAGTCCCGCTGCAAAAAATTCATCTCCTTCTTTCCAACATCATTTGTGCCAACATGCACGACCACTTCCGGCTGGTCACCTTCGCCCTTGAGGATTGTCTGCACTCTGTCCGTAACATCCTGGATCCTGGCACCAGGAAGGCAGCACACCATCCTGGAATCCCGTCTGTTGCCGCAAAAACCCCTGTCCGTACCTCTCACAATGGAGTCTCCAACTACAATGGCGTTGCCCGACTTTGGCCTCTGTGGGTTTGGCTCATCAGCCCTTTTTGTTTGGCAAGCCAGTCCGCCGCTCAGTGGGATACCGTCTTCTGTCCCGGCAGCTTCCACGTGGGTGAACCTGTTCACAAGAGGTACAACACCCGGGGACCTTTGCATCCCATGTTTTCCTCCCTTTCTCACCGTCACCCACCTTCTCTCTTCTAGTGCCTTGGGTGTAACAATCTCACTGAAGGACTTGTCGAGAAACGACTCAGTTTCTCGAATGAACCTGAGGTCATCCACTTGTTTCTCCAGTTCCCCAACACGGTCCTTCAGGAGCTGTACCTGGATGCACTTCTCACATTTGTAGCATCCAGAGGCACCAGCAGTGTCCTTGACCTCCCACATACTGCAAGCATCACACTGCATCAGCTTGCTTGACATCTTCTTTTGCCTCGGTCTCGCCCTATCCAGTATTTTGCGCAGCCTCCTCGCCGAAGACTCTCGAGCCAAAGACTCACACTTTACTCACAGGGCACTTCCCTCACAAGACCACTCCCTCACTGCCTCTCCCCAAGAGCTGCCTTGCTTATATTGACTGTTCAATTGCCTAATTTACAAACCAAATTCCTCAGTTTTGAGGAACTGCTCTCCCCCTCTGACTCACTGAGAACTCTCCTCCCACTTGGGCTAGAGCCAATCAGTGCTTTCTCCTGCTTCTCTTTGTTGCTGTTGCTTCAAAATCCACGGGAAGACTGAGTGAAGTCTGCCTGTGCTTTGCCTCTCCTTTTTAACTGCTCTCCCCCTCTGACTCACTGAGAACTCTCCTCCCACTTGGGCTAGAGCCAATCAGTGCTTTCTCCTGCTTCTCTTTGTTGCTGTTGCTTCAAAATCCACGGGAAGACTGAGTGAAGTCTGCCTGTGCTTTGCCTCTCCTTTTTAACTGCTCTCCCCCTCTGACTCACTGAGAACTCTCCTCCCACTTGGGCTAGAGCCAATCAGTGCTTTCTCCTGCTTCTCTTTGTTGCTGTTGCTTCAAAATCCACGGGAAGACTGAGTGAAGTCTGCCTGTGCTTTGCCTCTCCTTTTTAACTGCTCTCCCCCTCTGACTCACTGAGAACTCTCCTCCCACTTGGGCTAGAGCCAATCAGTGCTTTCTCCTGCTTCTCTTTGTTGCTGTTGCTTCAAAATCCACGGGAAGACTGAGTGAAGTCTGCCTGTGCTTTGCCTCTCCTTTTTAACTGCTCTCCCCCTCTGACTCACTGAGAACTCTCCTCCCACTTGGGCTAGAGCCAATCAGTGCTTTCTCCTGCTTCTCTTTGTTGCTGTTGCTTCAAAATCCACGGGAAGACTGAGTGAAGTCTGCCTGTGCTTTGCCTCTCCTTTTTAACTGCTCTCCCCCTCTGACTCACTGAGAACTCTCCTCCCACTTGGGCTAGAGCCAATCAGTGCTTTCTCCTGCTTCTCTTTGTTGCTGTTGCTTCAAAATCCACGGGAAGACTGAGTCTAGCCGAGTGGAAGAGTTTGGGTCTAGCCGAGTGGGCTTGGGTCTAGCCGAGTGGGCTTGGGTCTAGCCAAGTGGGTTTGGGTCTAGCCGAGTGGGTTTGGGTCTAGCCGAGTGGGTTTGGGTCTAGCCGGGTGGGTTTGGGTCTAGCCGAGTGGGTTTGGGTCTAGCCGAGTGGGTTTGGGTCTAGCCGAGTGGGTTTGGGTCTAGCTGAGTGGGTTTGCGTCTAGCCGAATGGGCTTGGGTCTATCCGAGTGGGTTTGGGTCTAGCCGAGTGGGTTTGTGTCTAGCTGAGTGGGTTTGGGTCTAGCCGAGTGGGTTTCGGACTAGCCGAGTGGGTTTGGGTCTAGCCGAGTTGGGTTTGGGTCTAGCCGAGAGGGTTTGGGTCTAGCCGAGTGGGTTTGGGTCTAGCCGAGTGGGTTTGGGTTTAGCCGAGTGGGTTTGGGTCTAGCCGAGTTAGTTTGGCTGTAGCTGAGTTAATTTGGGTCTAGACGATCGGGTTTGGGTGTAGCCGAGTGGGTTTGGATCCAGCCGAGTAGGTTTGGGTCTAGCCGAGTGGGTTTGGGTTTAGCCGAGTGGGTTTGGGTCTAGCGGAGTTGGTATGGGTCTAGCGGAGAGGGTTTGGGTCTAGCGGAGTGGGTTTGGGTGTAGCCGAGTGGGTTTGAGTCTAGCCGAGTGGGTTTGGGTCTACCCGAGTAGGTTTGGGTCTAGCCGAGTGGGTTTGAGTCTAGCCGAGTGGGTGTGGGTCTAGCCGAGTGGGTTTGGGTCTAGCCGAGTGGGTTTGTGTCTAGCCGCGTGGGTTTGTGTCTTGCCGAGTGGGTTTGGGTCTAGCCGAGTGGGTTTGGGTCTAGCCGATTGGGTTTGGGTCTAGCCGAGTCGGTTTGGGTCTAGCCGAGTGGGTTTGGGTCTTGCCGAGTGGGTTTGAGTCCAGCCGAGTGGGTTTGGGTCTAGCCGAGTGGGTTTGGGTCTAGCCGAGTGGGTTTGGGTCTAGCCGAGTTGGCTTGGGTCTAGCCGAGTGGGTTTGGGTCTAGCCGAGTGGGTTTGGGCCTAGCCGAGTGGGTGTGGGTCTAGCCGAGTGGGTTTGGGTCTAGCCGAGTGGGTTTGGGTCTAGCCGATTGGGTTTGGGTCTAGCCGAGTGAGTTTGGGTCTAGCCGAGTGGGTTTGGGTCTAGCCGAGTGGGTTTGGGTCTAGCCGAGTGGGTTTGGGTCTAGCCGATTGGGTTTGGGTCTAGCCGAGTGGGTTTGGGTCTAGCCGATTGGGTTTGGGTCTAGCCGAGTCAGTTTGGGTCTAGCCGAGTGGGTTTGGGTGTAGCCGAGTGGGTTTGGGTCCAGCCGATTGGGTTTGGGTCTAGCCGAGTCGGTTTGGGTCTAGCCGAGTGGGTTTGGGTCTAGCCGAGTGGGTTTGAGTCTAGCCGAGTGGGTTTGGGTCTAGCCAAGTGGGTTTCGGTCTAGACGAGTGGGTTTGGGTCTAGCCGAGTGGGCTTGGGTCTAGCCGAGTGGGTTTGGGTCTAGCCGAGTGGGTTTGGGTGTAGCCGAGTGGGTTTGGGTCTAGCCGAGTGGGTTTGGGTCTAGCGGAGTTGGTATGGGTCTAGCGGAGAGGGTTTGGGTCTAGCGGAGTGGGTTTGGGTGTAGCCGAGTGGGTTTGAGTCTAGCCGAGTGGGTGTGGGTCTAGCCGAGTGGGTTTGGGTCTAGCCGAGTGGGTTTGGGTCTAGCCGAGTGGGTTTGGGTCTTGCCGAGTGGGTTTGGGTCTAGCCGAGTGGGTTTGGGTCTAGCCGATTGGGTTTGGGTCTAGCCGAGTGGGTTTGGGTCTAGCCGAGTGGGTTTGGGTCTAGCCGAGTGGGTTTGGGTCTAGCCGAGTGGGTTTGGGTCTAGCCGAGTGGGTTTGGGTCTAGCCGAGTGGGCTTGGGTCTAGCCGAGTGGGTTTGGGTCTAGCCGATTGGGTTTGGGTCTAGCCGAGTGGGTGTGGGTCTAGCCGAGTGGGTTTGGGTCTAGCCGAGTGGGTTTGGGTCTAGCCGATTGTGTTTGGGTCTAGCCGAATGAGTTTGTGTCTAGCCGAGTGGGTTTGGGTCTAGCCGAGTGGGCTTGGGTCTAGCCGAGAGGGCTTGGGTCTAGCCAAGTGGGTTTGGGTCTAGCCGAGTGGGTTTGGGTCTAGCCGAGTGGGTTTGGGTCTGGCCGAGTGGGTTTGGGTCTAGCCGAGTGGGTTTGGGTCTAGCCGAGTGGGTTTGGGTCTAGCCGAGTGGGTTTGGGTCTAGCCGAGTTAGTTTGGCTGTAGCCGAGTTAGTTTGGGTCTAGACGATCGGGTTTGGGTGTAGCCGAGTGGGTTTGGATCCAGCCGAGTAGGTTTGGGTCTAGCCGAGTGGGTTTGGGTTCAGCCGAGTGGGTTTGGGTCTAGCGGAGTTGGTATGGGTCTAGCGGAGAGGGTTTGGGTCTAGCGGAGTGGGTTTGGGTGTAGCCGAGTGGGTTTGAGTCTAGCCGAGTGGGTTTCGGTCTACCCGAGTAGGTTTCGGTCTAGCCGAGTGGGTTTGAGTCTAGCCGAGTGGGTGTGGGTCTAGCCGATTGGGTTTGGGTCTAGCCGAGTGGGTTTGTGTCTAGCCGCGTGGGTTTGGGTCTTGCCGAGTGGGTTTGGGTCTAGCCGAGTGGGTTTGGGTCTTGCCGAGTGGGTTTGGGTCTAGCCGAGTGGGTTTGGGTCTAGCCGATTGGGTTTGGGTCTAGCCGAGTCGGTTTGGGTCTAGCCGAGTGGGTTTGGGTCTAGCCGAGTGGGTTTGAGTCTAGCCGAGTGGGTTTGGGTCTAGCCGAGTGGGTTTGGGTCTAGCCGAGTGGGTTTGGGTCTAGCCGAGTTGGCTTGGGTCTAGCCGAGTGGGTTTGGGTCTAGACGAGTGGGTTTGGGCCTAGCCGAGTGGGTGTGGGTCTAGCCGAGTTGGTTTGGGTCTAGCCGAGTGGGTTTGGGTCTAGCCGATTGGGTTTGGGTCTAGCCGAGTGAGTTTGGGTCTAGCCGAGTGGGTTTGGGTCTAGCCGAGTGGGTTTGGGTCTAGCCGATTGGGTTTGGGTCTAGCCGAGTCGGTTTGGGTCTAGCCGAGTGGGTTTGGGTCTAGCCGATTGGGTTTGGGTCTAGCCGAGTCGGTTTGAGTCTAGCCGATTCGGTTTGGGTCTAGCCGAGTGGGTTTGGGTCTAGCCGATTGGGTTTGGGTCTAGCCGAGTCGGTTTGGGTCTAGCCGAGTGGGTTTGGGTCTAGCCGAGTGGGTTTGAGTCTAGCCGAGTGGGTTTGAGTCTAGCCGAGTGGGTTGGGGTCCAGCCGAGTGGGTTTGGGTCTAGCCGAGTGGGTTTGGGTCTAGCCGTGTGGGCTTGGGTCTAGCCGAGTGGGTTTGGGTCTAGCCGAGTGGGTTTGGGTCTAGCCGGGTGGGTTTGGGTCTAGCCGAGTGGGTGTGGGTCTAGCCGAGTGGGTTTGGGTCTAGCCGAGTGGGTTTGGGTCTAGCCGATTGTGTTTGGGTCTAGCCGAGTGAGTTTGGGTCTAGCCGAGTGGGTTTGGGTCTAGCCGAGTGGGTTTGGGTCTAGCCGAGTGGGCTTGGGTCTAGCCGAGTAGGCTTGGGTCTAGCCAAGTGGGTTTGGGTCTAGCCGAGTGGGTTTGGGTCTAGCCGAGTGGGTTTGGGTCTAGCCGGGTGGGTTTGGGTCTAGCCGAGTGGGTTTGGGTCTAGCCGAGTGGGTTTGGGTGTAGCCGAGTGGGTTTGGGTCTAGCTGAGTGGGTTTGCGTCTAGCCGAATGGGCTTGGGTGTATCCGAGTGGGTTAGGGTCTAGCCGAGTGGGTTTGTGTCTAGCTGAGTGGGTTTGGGTCTAGCCGAGTGGGTTTCGGTCTAGCCGAGTGGGTTTGGGTCTAGCCGAGTGGGTTTGGGTCTAGCCGAGTGGGTTTCGGACTAGCCGAGTGGGTTTGGGTCTAGCCGAGTGGGTTTGGGTTTAGCCGAGTGGGTTTGGGTCTAGCCGAGTTAGTTTGGCTGTAGCCGAGTTAGTTTGGGTCCAGACGATCGGGTTTGGGTGTAGCCGAGTGGGTTTGGGTCTAGCCGAGTCGGTTTGGGTCTAGCCGAGTGGGTTTGGGTCTAGCCGAGTGGGTTTGAGTCTAGCCGAGTGGGTTTGGGTCTAGCCGAGTGGGTTTGGGTCTAGCCGAGTGGGTTTGAGTCTAGCCGAGTGGGTTTGGGTCTAGCCGAGTGGGTTTGGGTCTAGCCGAGTGGGTTTGGGTCTATCCGATTGGGTTTGGGTCTAGCCGAGTCGGTTTGGGTCTAGCCGAGTGGGTTTGGGTCTAGCCGAGTGGGTTTGAGTCTAGCCGAGTGGGTTTGGGTCTCGCCGAGTGGTTTTGGGTCTAGCCGAGTGGGTTTGGGTCTAGCCGATGGGCTTGGGTCTAGCCGAGTGGGTTTGGGTCTAGCCGATTGCGTTTGGGTCTTGCCGAGTGGGTGTGGGTCTAGCCGAGTGGGTTTGGGTCTAGCCGAGTGGGTTTGGGTCTAGCCGATTGTGTTTGGGTCTAGCCGAGTGAGTTTGGGTCTAGCCGAGTGGGTTTGGGTCTAGCCGAGTGGGCTTGGGTCTAGCCGAGTGGGCTTGGGTCTAGCCAAGTGGGTTTGGGTCTCGCTGAGTGGGTTTGCGTCTAGCCGAATGGGCTTGGGTCTATCCGAGTGGGTTTGGGTCTAGCCGAGTGGGTTTGTGTCTAGCTGAGTGGGTTTGGGTCTAGCCGAGTGGGTTTCGGACTAGCCGAGTGGGTTTGGGTCTAGCCGAGTGGGTTTGGGTCTAGCCGAGTGGGTTTGGGTCTAGCCGAGTGGGTTTGGGTCTAGCCGAGTGGGTGTGGGTCTAGCCGAGTGGGTTTGGGTCTAGCCGAGTGGGTTTGGGTCTAGCCGATTGTGTTTGGGTCTAGCCGAGTGAGTTTGGGTCTAGCCGAGTGGGTTTGGGTCTAGCCGAGTGGGTTTGGGTCTAGCCGAGTGGGCTTGGGTCTAGCCGAGTAGGCTTGGGTCTAGCCAAGTGGGTTTGGGTCTAGCCGAGTGGGTTTGGGTCTAGCCGAGTGGGTTTGGGTCTAGCCGGGTGGGTTTGGGTCTAGCCGAGTGGGTTTGGGTCTAGCCGAGTGGGTTTGGGTGTAGCCGAGTGGGTTTGGGTCTAGCTGAGTGGGTTTGCGTCTAGCCGAATGGGCTTGGGTGTATCCGAGTGGGTTAGGGTCTAGCCGAGTGGGTTTGTGTCTAGCTGAGTGGGTTTGGGTCTAGCCGAGTGGGTTTCGGTCTAGCCGAGTGGGTTTGGGTCTAGCCGAGTGGGTTTGGGTCTAGCCGAGTGGGTTTCGGACTAGCCGAGTGGGTTTGGGTCTAGCCGAGTGGGTTTGGGTTTAGCCGAGTGGGTTTGGGTCTAGCCGAGTTAGTTTGGCTGTAGCCGAGTTAGTTTGGGTCCAGACGATCGGGTTTGGGTGTAGCCGAGTGGGTTTGGTTCTAGCCGAGTCGGTTTGGGTCTAGCCGAGTGGGTTTGGGTCTAGCCGAGTGGGTTTGAGTCTAGCCGAGTGGGTTTGGGTCTAGCCGAGTGGGTTTGGGTCTAGCCGAGTGGGTTTGGGTCTAGCCGAGTGGGTTTGGGTCTAGCCGAGTGGGTTTGAGTCTAGCCGAGTGGGTTTGGGTCTAGCCGAGTGGGTTTGGGTCTAGCCGAGTGGGTTTGAGTCTAGCCGAGTGGGTTTGGGTCTAGCCGAGTGGGTTTGGGTCTAGCCGAGTGGGTTTGGGTCTATCCGATTGGGTTTGGGTCTAGCCGAGTCGGTTTGGGTCTAGCCGAGTGGGTTTGGGTCTAGCCGAGTGGGTTTGAGTCTAGCCGAGTGGGTTTGGGTCTCGCCGAGTGGTTTTGGGTCTAGCCGAGTGGGTTTGGGTCTAGCCGATGGGCTTGGGTCTAGCCGAGTGGGTTTGGGTCTAGCCGATTGCGTTTGGGTCTAGCCGAGTGGGTGTGGGTCTAGCCGAGTGGGTTTGGGTCTAGCCGAGTGGGTTTGGGTCTAGCCGATTGTGTTTGGGTCTAGCCGAGTGAGTTTGGGTCTAGCCGAGTGGGTTTGGGTCTAGCCGAGTGGGCTTGGGTCTAGCCGAGTGGGCTTGGGTCTAGCCAAGTGGGTTTGGGTCTCGCTGAGTGGGTTTGCGTCTAGCCGAATGGGCTTGGGTCTATCCGAGTGGGTTTGGGTCTAGCCGAGTGGGTTTGTGTCTAGCTGAGTGGGTTTGGGTCTAGCCGAGTGGGTTTCGGACTAGCCGAGTGGGTTTGGGTCTAGCCGAGTGGGTTTGGGTCTAGCCGAGTGGGTTTGGGTCTAGCCGAGTGGGTTTGGGTCTAGCCGAGTGGGTGTGGGTCTAGCCGAGTGGGTTTGGGTCTAGCCGAGTGGGTTTGGGTCTAGCCGATTGTGTTTGGGTCTAGCCGAGTGAGTTTGGGTCTAGCCGAGTGGGTTTGGGTCTAGCCGAGTGGGTTTGGGTCTAGCCGAGTGGGCTTGGGTCTAGCCGAGTAGGCTTGGGTCTAGCCAAGTGGGTTTGGGTCTAGCCGAGTGGGTTTGGGTCTAGCCGAGTGGGTTTGGGTCTAGCCGGGTGGGTTTGGGTCTAGCCGAGTGGGTTTGGGTCTAGCCGAGTGGGTTTGGGTGTAGCCGAGTGGGTTTGGGTCTAGCTGAGTGGGTTTGCGTCTAGCCGAATGGGCTTGGGTGTATCCGAGTGGGTTAGGGTCTAGCCGAGTGGGTTTGTGTCTAGCTGAGTGGGTTTGGGTCTAGCCGAGTGGGTTTGGGTCTAGCCGAGTGGGTTTGGGTCTAGCCGAGTGGGTTTGGGTCTAGCCGAGTGGGTTTCGGACTAGCCGAGTGGGTTTGGGTCTAGCCGAGTGGGTTTGGGTTTAGCCGAGTGGGTTTGGGTCTAGCCGAGTTAGTTTGGCTGTAGCCGAGTTAGTTTGGGTCCAGACGATCGGGTTTGGGTGTAGCCGAGTGGGTTTGGGTCTAGCCGAGTCGGTTTGGGTCTAGCCGAGTGGGTTTGGGTCTAGCCGAGTGGGTTTGAGTCTAGCCGAGTGGGTTTGGGTCTAGCCGAGTGGGTTTGGGTCTAGCCGAGTGGGTTTGAGTCTAGCCGAGTGGGTTTGGGTCTAGCCGAGTGGGTTTGGGTCTAGCCGAGTGGGTTTGGGTCTATCCGATTGGGTTTGGGTCTAGCCGAGTCGGTTTGGGTCTAGCCGAGTGGGTTTGGGTCTAGCCGAGTGGGTTTGAGTCTAGCCGAGTGGGTTTGGGTCTCGCCGAGTGGGTTTGGGTCCAGCCGAGTGGGTTTGGGTCTAGCCGATGGGCTTGGGTCTAGCCGAGTGGGTTTGGGTCTAGCCGATTGCGTTTGGGTCTAGCCGAGTGGGTGTGGGTCTAGCCGAGTGGGTTTGGGTCTAGCCGAGTGGGTTTGGGTCTAGCCGATTGTGTTTGTGTCTAGCCGATTGAGTTTGGGTCTAGCCGAGTGGGTTTGGGTCTAGCCGAGTGGGCTTGGGTCTAGCCGAGTGGGCTTGGGTCTAGCCAAGTGGGTTTGGGTCTCGCTGAGTGGGTTTGCGTCTAGCCGAATGGGCTTGGGTCTATCCGAGTGGGTTTGGGTCTAGCCGAGTGGGTTTGTGTCTAGCTGAGTGGGTTTGGGTCTAGCCGAGTGGGTTTCGGACTAGCCGAGTGGGTTTGGGTCTAGCCGAGTGGGTTTGGGTCTAGCCGAGTGGGTTTGGGTCTAGCCGAGTGGGTTTGGGTCTAGCCGAGTGGGTTTGGGTTTAGCCGAGTGGGTTTGGGTCTAGCCGAGTTAGTTTGGCTGTAGCCGAGTTAGTTTGGGTCTAGACGATCGGGTTTGGGTGTAGCCGAGTGGGTTTGGATCCAGCCGAGTAGGTTTGGGTCTAGCCGAGTGGGTTTGGGTTTAGCCGAGTGGGTTTGGGTCTAGCGGAGTTGGTATGGGTCTAGCGGAGAGGGTTTGGGTCTAGCGGAGTGGGTTTGGGTGTAGCCGAGTGGGTTTGAGTCTAGCCGAGTGGGTTTGGGTCTACCCGAGTAGGTTTGGGTCTAGCCGAGTGGGTTTGAGTCTAGCCGAGTGGGTGTGGGTCTAGCCGAGTGGGTTTGGGTCTAGCAGAGTGGGTTTGTGTCTAGCCGCGTGGGTTTGGGTCTTGCCGAGTGGGTTAAGGTCTAGCCGAGTGGGTTTGGGTCTAGCCGATTGGGTTTGGGTCTAGCCAAGTCGGTTTGGGTCTAGCTGAGTGGGTTTGGGTCTAGCCGAGTGGGTTTGAGTCTAGCCGAGTGAGTTTGGGTCTAGCCGAGTGGGTTTGGGTCTAGCCGAGTGGGTTTGGGTCTAGCCGAGTTGGCTTGGGTCTAGCCGAGTGGGTTTGGGTCTAGCCGAGTGGGTTTGGGCCTAGCCGAGTGGGTGTGGGTCTAGCCGAGTGGGTTTGGGTCTAGCCGAGTGGGTTTGGGTCTAGCCGATTGGATTTGGGTCTAGCCGAGTGAGTTTGGGTCTAGCCGAGTGGGTTTGGGTCTAGCCGAGTGGGTTTGGGTCTAGCCGATTGGGTTTGGGTCTAGCCGAGTCGGTTTGGGTCTAGCCGAGTGGGTTTGGGTCTAGCCGATTGGGTTTGGGTCTAGCCGAGTCGGTTTGGGTCTAGCCGAGTCGGTTTGGGTCTAGCCGAGTGGGTTTGGGTCCAGCCGATTGGGTTTGGGTCTAGCCGAGTCGGTTTGGGTCTAGCCGAGTGGGTTTGGGCCTAGCCGAGTGGGTTTGAGTCTAGTCGAGTGGGTTTGGGTCTGGCGGAGTGGATTTGTGTCTAGCCGAGTGGTTTTGGGTCTAGCCGAGTGGGTTTGGGTGTAGCCGAGTGGGTTTGAGTCTGGCCGAGTGGGTTTGGGTCTAGCCGAGTGGGTTTGGGTCTAGCCGAGTGGGTTTGGGTCTAGCCGAGTGGGTTTGGGTCTAGCCGAGTGGGTTTGGGTGTAGCCGAGTGGGTTTGAGTCTAGCCGAGTGGGTGTGGGTCTAGCCGAGTGGGTTTGGGTCTAGCCGAGTGGGTTTGGGTCCAGCCGAGTGGGTTTGGGTCTTGCCGAGTGGGTTTGGGTCTAGCCGAGTGGGTTTGGGTCTAGCCGATTGTGTTTGGGTCTAGCCGAGTGGGTTTGTGTCTAGCCGAGTGGGTTTGGGTCTAGCCGAGTGGGTTTGAGTCTAGCCGAGTGGGTTTGGGTCTAGCCGAGTGGGTTTGGGTCTAGCCGAGTGGGTTTGGGTCTAGCCGAGTGGGCTTGGGTCTAGCCGAGTGGGTTTGGGTCTAGCCGATTGGGTTTGGGTCTAGCCGAGTGGGTGTGGGTCTAGCCGAGTGGGTTTGGGTCTAGCCGAGTGGGTTTGGGTCTAGCCGATTGTGTTTGGGTCTAGCCGAGTGAGTTTGGGTCTAGCCGAGTGGGTTTGGGTCTAGCCGAGTGGGCTTGGGTCTAGCCGAGTGGGCTTGGGTCTAGCCAAGTGGGTTTGGGTCTAGCCGAGTGGGTTTGGGTCTAGCCGAGTGGGTTTGGGTCTGGCCGAGTGGGTTTGGGTCTAGCCGAGTGGGTTTGGGTCTAGCCGAGTGGGTTTGGGTCTAGCCGAGTGGGTTTGGGTCTAGCCGAGTTAGTTTGGCTGTAGCCGAGTTAGTTTGGGTCTAGACGATCGGGTTTGGGTGTAGCCGAGTGGGTTTGGATCCAGCCGAGTAGGTTTGGGTCTAGCCGAGTGGGTTTGGGTTCAGCCGAGTGGGTTTGGGTCTAGCGGAGTTGGTATGGGTCTAGCGGAGAGGGTTTGGGTCTAGCGGAGTGGGTTTGGGTGTAGCCGAGTGGGTTTGAGTCTAGCCGAGTGGGTTTCGGTCTACCCGAGTAGGTTTCGGTCTAGCCGAGTGGGTTTGAGTCTAGCCGAGTGGGTGTGGGTCTAGCCGAGTGGGTTTGGGTCTAGCCGAGTGGGTTTGTGTCTAGCCGCGTGGGTTTGGGTCTTGCCGAGTGGGTTTGGGTCTAGCCGAGTGGGTTTGGGTCTAGCCGAGTGGGCTTGGGTCTAGCCAAGTGGGTTTGGGTCTAGCCGAGTGGGTTTGGGTCTAGCCGAGTGGGTTTGGGTCTAGCCGAGTGGGTTTGGGTCTAGCTGAGTGGGTTTGCGTCTAGCCGAATGGGCTTGGGTGTATCCGAGTGGGTTAGGGTCTAGCCGAGTGGGTTTGTGTCTAGCTGAGTGGGTTTGGGTCTAGCCGAGTGGGTTTCGGTCTAGCCGAGTGGGTTTGGGTCTAGCCGAGTGGGTTTGGGTCTAGCCGAGTGGGTTTCGGACTAGCCGAGTGGGTTTGGGTCTAGCCGAGTGGGTTTGGGTTTAGCCGAGTGGGTTTGGGTCTAGCCGTGTTAGTTTGGCTGTAGCCGAGTTAGTTTGGGTCTAGACGATCGGGTTTGGGTGTAGCCGAGTGGGTTTGGGTCTAGCCGAGTCGGTTTGGGTCTAGCCGAGTGGGATTGGGTCTAGCCAAGTGGGTTTGGGTCTAGCCTAGTGGGATTGGGTCGAGCCGAGTGGGTTTGGGTTTAGCCGAGTGGGTTTGGTCTAGCCGAGTGGGTTTGGGTCCAGCCGATTGGGTTTGGGTGTAGCCGAGTGGGTTTGGGTGTAGCCGAGTGGGTTTGGGTCTAGCCTAGTGGGATTGGGTCGAGCCGAGTGGGTTTGGGTCTAGCCGAGTGGGTTTGGGTATAGCCGAGTGGGTTTGGGTCTAGCCGAGGGGGTTTTGGTCTAGCCGAGTGGGTTTGGGTCTAGTCGTGTGGGTTTGGGTCTAGCCAAGTGGGTTTGGGTCTAGCCGAGTGGGATTGGGTCTAGCCGAGTGGGTTTGGGTCTAGCCGAGTGGGTTTGGGTCTAGCCGATTCGGATTGCATCTAGCCGAGTGGGTTTGGGTCTAGCCGAGTCGGTTGGGGTCTAGCCGAGTGGGTTTGGGTCTAGCCGAGTGGGTTTGGGTCTAGCCGAGTGGGTTTGGGTCTAGCCGAGTGGGCTTGGGTTCAGCCGAGTGGGTTTGGGTCTAGCGGAGTTGGTATGGGTCTAGCGGAGAGGGTTTGGGTCTAGCGGAGTGGGTTTGGGTGTAGCCGAGTGGGTTTGAGTCTAGCCGAGTGGGTTTCGGTCTACCCGAGTAGGTTTCGGTCTAGCCGAGTGGGTTTGAGTCTAGCCGAGTGGGTGTGGGTCTAGCCGAGTGGGTTTGGGTCTAGCCGAGTGGGTTTGTGTCTAGCCGCGTGGGTTTGGGTCTTGCCGAGTGGGTTTGGGTCTAGCCGAGTGGGTTTGGGTCTAGCCGAGTGGGCTTGGGTCTAGCCAAGTGGGTTTGGGTCTAGCCGAGTGGGTTTGGGTCTAGCCGAGTGGGTTTGGGTCTAGCCGAGTGGGTTTGGGTCTAGCTGAGTGGGTTTGCGTCTAGCCGAATGGGCTTGGGTGTATCCGAGTGGGTTAGGGTCTAGCCGAGTGGGTTTGTGTCTAGCTGAGTGGGTTTGGGTCTAGCCGAGTGGGTTTCGGTCTAGCCGAGTGGGTTTGGGTCTAGCCGAGTGGGTTTGGGTCTAGCCGAGTGGGTTTCGGACTAGCCGAGTGGGTTTGGGTCTAGCCGAGTGGGTTTGGGTTTAGCCGAGTGGGTTTGGGTCTAGCCGTGTTAGTTTGGCTGTAGCCGAGTTAGTTTGGGTCTAGACGATCGGGTTTGGGTGTAGCCGAGTGGGTTTGGGTCTAGCCGAGTCGGTTTGGGTCTAGCCGAGTGGGTTTGGGTCTAGCCAAGTGGGTTTGGGTCTAGCCTAGTGGGATTGGGTCGAGCCGAGTGGGTTTGGGTTTAGCCGAGTGGGTTTGGTCTAGCCGAGTGGGTTTGGGTCCAGCCGATTGGGTTTGGGTGTAGCCGAGTGGGTTTGGGTGTAGCCGAGTGGGTTTGGGTCTAGCCTAGTGGGATTGGGTCGAGCCGAGTGGGTTTGGGTCTAGCCGAGTGGGTTTGGGTATAGCCGAGTGGGTTTGGGTCTAGCCGAGGGGGTTTTGGTCTAGCCGAGTGGGTTTGGGTCTAGTCGTGTGGGTTTGGGTCTAGCCAAGTGGGTTTGGGTCTAGCCGAGTGGGTTTGGGTCTAGCCGAGTGGGTTTGGGTCTAGCCGAGTGGGTTTGGGTCTAGCCGATTCGGATTGCATCTAGCCGAGTGGGTTTGGGTCTAGCCGAGTCGGTTGGGGTCTAGCCGAGTGGGTTTGGGTCTAGCCGAGTGGGTTTGGGTCTAGCCGAGTGGGTTTGGGTCTAGCCGAGTGGGCTTGGGTCTCGCCGAGCTGGTTTGGGTCTAGCCGAGTGTGTTTGCGTGTGGCCGAGTGGGTTTGGGTCTAGCAGAGTGGGTTTGGGTCTAGCCGAGTGGGTTTGGGTCTAGCCGAGTGTGTTTGGGTTTAGCCGAGTGGGTTTGGGTCTAGCCGTGTGGGTTTGGGTCTAGCCGATTGGGTTTGGGTCTAGCCGAGTGGGTTTGGGTCTAGCCGAGTCGGTTTGGGTCTAGCCGAGTGCGTTTGGGTCTAGCCGATTGGGTTTGGGTCTAGCCGAGTCGGTTTGGGTCTAGTCGAGTGGGTTTGGTTCTAGCCGAGTGGGTTTGAGTCTAGCCGAGTGGGTTTGGGTCTAGCCGAGTGGGTTTAGGTATAGCAGAGTGGGTTTGGGTCTAGCCGAGTGAGCTTGGGTCTAGCCGAGTGGGTTTGGGTCTAGCCGAGTGGGTTTGGGTGTAGCCGAGTGGGTTTGGGTCTAGCCGAGTGGGTTTGGGTCTAGCCGAGTGGGTTTGCATCTAGCCGAGTGGGTTTGGGTCTAGCCGAGTGTGTTTGGGTCTAGCCTAGTGGGTGTGGGTCTAGCCGAATGGGTTTGGGTCTAGCCGAGTGGGCTTGGGTGTAGCCGAGTGGGCTTGGGTCTAGCCAAGTGGGTTTGGGTCTAGCCGAGTGGGTTTGGGTCTAGCCGAGTGGGTTTGGATCTAGCCGGGTGGGTTTGGGTCTAGCCGAGTGGGTTTGGGTCTAGCCGAGTGGGTTTGGATCTTGCCGAGTGGGTTTGGGTCTAGCTGAGTGGGTTTGCGTCTAGCCGAATGGGCTTGGGTCTATCCGAGTGGGTTTGGGTCTAGCCGAGTGGGTTTGGGTCTCGCTGAGTGGGTTTGGGTCTAGCCGAGTGGGGTTCAGTCTAGCCGAGTGGGTTTGGGTCTAGCCGAGTGGGTTTGGGTCTAGCCGAGTGGGTTTGGGTCTAGCCGAGTGGGTTTCGGTCTAGCCGAGTGGGTTTTGGGTCCAGCCGAGTGGGTTTGGTTTTAGCCGAGTTGGTTTGGGTCTAGCCGAGTTAGTTTGGCTGTAGCCGAGTTAGTTTGGGTCTAGACGATCGGGTTTGGGTCTAGCCGAGTGGGTTTGGGTCTAGCCGAGTGGGTTTGGGTCTAGCCGAGTGGGTTTGGGTTTAGCCGAGTGGGTTTGGGTCTAGCGGAGTTGGTATGGGTCTAGCGGAGAGGGCTTGGGTCTAGCGGAGTGGGTTTGGGTGTAGCCGAGTGGGTTTGCGTCTAGCCGAGTGGGTTTGGGTCTACCCAAGTAGGTTTGGGTCTAGCCGAGTGGGTTTGGGTCTAGCCGAGTGGGCTTGGGTCTAGCCGAGTGGGCTTGGGTCTAGCCAAGTGGGTTTGGGTCTAGCCGAGTGGGTTTGGGTCTAGCCGAGTGGGTTTGGGTCTAGCCGGGTGGGTTTGTGTCTAGCCAAGTGGGTTTGGGTCTAGCCGAGTGGGTTTGGGTCTAGCCGAGTGGGTTTGGGTCTAGCCGAGTGGGTTTGCATCTAGCCGAATGGGCTTGGGTCTATCCGAGTGGGTTTGGGTCTAGCCGAGTGGGTTTGTGTCTAGCTGAGTGGGTTTGGGTCTAGCCGAGTGGGTTTGGGTCTAGCCGAGTGGGTTTGGGTCTAGCCGAGTGGGTTTGGGTCTAGCCGAGTGGGTTTTGGTCTAGCCGAGTGTGTTTGGGTCTAGCCGAGTGGGTTTGGGTTTAGCCGAGTGGGTTTGGGTCTAGCCGAGTTAGTTTGGCTGTATCCGAGTTAGTTTGTGTCTAGACGATCGTGTTTGGGTCTAGCCGAGTGGGTTTGGGTCTAGCCGAGTGGGTTTGGGTCCAGCCGAGTGGGTTTGGGTTTAGCCGAGTGGGTTTGGGTCTAGCGGAGTTGGTATGGGTCTAGCGGAGAGGGTTTGGGTCTAGCCGACTGGGTTTGGGTCTAGCCGAGTGGGCTTGGGTCTAGCCGAGTGGGCTTGGGTCTAGCCAAGTGGGTTTGGGTCTAGCCGAGTGGGTTTGGGTCTAGCCGAGTGGGTTTGGGTCTAGCCGGGTGGGTTTGTGTCTAGACGAGTGGGTGTGGGTCTAGCCGAGTGGGTGTGGGTCTAGCCGAGTGGGTTTGGGTCTAGCCGAGTGGGTTTGCGTCTAGCCGAATGGGCTTGGGTCTATCCGAGTGGGTTTGGGTCTAGCCGAGTGGGTTTGTATCTAGCCGAGTGGGTTTGGGTGTAGGCGATTGGGTTTGGGTCTAGCCGAGTGGGTTTGGGTCTAGCCGAGTGGGTTTGGATCTTGCCGAGTGGGTTTGGGTCTAGCTGAGTGGGTTTGCGTCTAGCCGAATGGGCTTGGGTCTATCCGAGTGGGTTTGGGTCTAGCCGAGTGGGTTTGGGTCTCGCTGAGTGGGTTTGGGTCTAGCCGAGTGGGGTTCAGTCTAGCCGAGTGGGTTTGGGTCTAGCCGAGTGGGTTTGGGTCTAGCCGAGTGGGTTTGGGTCTAGCCGAGTGGGTTTCGGTCTAGCCGAGTGGGTTTTGGGTCCAGCCGAGTGGGTTTGGTTTTAGCCGAGTTGGTTTGGGTCTAGCCGAGTTAGTTTGGCTGTAGCCGAGTTAGTTTGGGTCTAGACGATCGGGTTTGGGTCTAGCCGAGTGGGTTTGGGTCTAGCCGAGTGGGTTTGGGTCTAGCCGAGTGGGTTTGGGTTTAGCCGAGTGGGTTTGGGTCTAGCGGAGTTGGTATGGGTCTAGCGGAGAGGGCTTGGGTCTAGCGGAGTGGGTTTGGGTGTAGCCGAGTGGGTTTGCGTCTAGCCGAGTGGGTTTGGGTCTACCCAAGTAGGTTTGGGTCTAGCCGAGTGGGTTTGGGTCTAGCCGAGTGGGTGTGGGTCTAGCCGAATGGGTTTGGGTCTAGCCGAGTGGGCTTGGGTCTAGCCGAGTGGGCTTGGGTCTAGCCAAGTGGGTTTGGGTCTAGCCGAGTGGGTTTGGGTCTAGCCGAGTGGGTTTGGGTCTAGCCGGGTGGGTTTGTGTCTAGCCAAGTGGGTTTGGGTCTAGCCGAGTGGGTTTGGGTCTAGCCGAGTGGGTTTGGGTCTAGCCGAGTGGGTTTGCATCTAGCCGAATGGGCTTGGGTCTATCCGAGTGGGTTTGGGTCTAGCCGAGTGGGTTTGTGTCTAGCTGAGTGGGTTTGGGTCTAGCCGAGTGGGTTTGGGTCTAGCCGAGTGGGTTTGGGTCTAGCCGAGTGGGTTTGGGTCTAGCCGAGTGGGTTTTGGTCTAGCCGAGTGTGTTTGGGTCTAGCCGAGTGGGTTTGGGTTTAGCCGAGTGGGTTTGGGTCTAGCCGAGTTAGTTTGGCTGTATCCGAGTTAGTTTGGGTCTAGACGATCGTGTTTGGGTCTAGCCGAGTGGGTTTGGGTCTAGCCGAGTGGGTTTGGGTCCAGCCGAGTGGGTTTGGGTTTAGCCGAGTGGGTTTGGGTCTAGCGGAGTTGGTATGGGTCTAGCGGAGAGGGTTTGGGTCTAGCCGACTGGGTTTGGGTCTAGCCGAGTGGGCTTGGGTCTAGCCGAGTGGGCTTGGGTCTAGCCAAGTGGGTTTGGGTCTAGCCGAGTGGGTTTGGGTCTAGCCGAGTGGGTTTGGGTCTAGCCGGGTGGGTTTGTGTCTAGACGAGTGGGTGTGGGTCTAGCCGAGTGGGTGTGGGTCTAGCCGAGTGGGTTTGGGTCTAGCCGAGTGGGTTTGCGTCTAGCCGAATGGGCTTGGGTCTATCCGAGTGGGTTTGGGTCTAGCCGAGTGGGTTTGTATCTAGCCGAGTGGGTTTGGGTGTAGGCGATTGGGTTTGGGTCTAGCCGAGTGGGTTTGGGTCTAGCCAAGTGGGTTTGGGTCTAGCCGATTCGGTTTGGGTCTAGCCGAGTGGGTTTGGGTCTAGCCGAGTCGGTTTGGGTCTAGCCGAGTGGGTTTGGGTGTAGCCGAGTGGGTTTGGGTCTAGCCGAGTGGGTTTGGGTCTAGCCGAGTGGGTTTGCATCTAGCCGAGTGTGTTTGGGTCTAGCCGAGTGGGTGTGGGTCTAGCCGAATGGGTTTGGGTCTAGCCGTGTGGGCTTGGGTGTAGCCGAGTGGGCTTGGGTCTAGCCAAGTGGGTTTGGGTCTAGCCGAGTGGGTTTGGGTCTAGCCGAGGGCGTTTGGGTCTAGCCGGGTGGGTTTGGGTCTAGCCGAGTGGGTTTGGGTCTAGCCGAGTGGGTTTGGGTCTAGCCGAGTGGGCTTGGGTCTAGCCTAGTGGGTTTGCGTCTAGCCGAATGGGCTTGGGTCTATCCGAGTGGGTTTGGGTCTAGCCGAGTGGGTTTGTGTCTAGCCGAGTGGGTTTGGGTCTAGCCGAGTGGGTTTGGGTCTAGCCGAGTGGGTTTGGGTCTAGCCGAGTGGGTTTGGGTCTAGCCGAGTGGGTTTGGGTCTAGCCGAGTGGGTTTGGGTCTAGCCGAGTGGGTTTGGGTCTAGCCGATTGGGTTTGGGTCTAGCCGAGTGGGTTTGGGTCTAGCCGATTGGGTTTGGGTCTAGCCGAGTGGGTTTGGGTCTAGCCGAGTCGGTTTGGGTCTAGCCGAGTGGGTTTGGGTCTAGCCGATTGGGTTTGGGTCTAGCCGGGTCGGGTTGGGTCTAGCCGAGTGGGTTTGGTTCTAGCCGAGTGGGTTTGAGTCTAGCCGAGTGGGTTTGGGTCTAGCCGAGTGGGTTTGCATCTAGCCGAGTGGGTTTGGGTCTAGCCGAGTGGGTTTGGGTCTAGCCGAGTGGGTTTGGGTGTAGCCGAGTGGGTTTGGGTCTAGCCGAGTGGGTTTGGGTCCAGCCGAGTGGGTTTGCATCTAGCCGAGTGGGTTTGGGTCTAGCCGAGTGTGTTTGGGTCTAGCCGAGTGGGTGTGGGTCTAGCCGAATAGGTTTGGGTCTAGCCGAGTGGGTTTGGGTCTAGCCGAGTTGGCTTGGGTCTAGCCGAGTGGGTTTGGGTCTAGCCGAGTGGGTTTGGGCCTAGCCGAGTGGGTGTGGGCCTAGCCGAGTGGGTTTGGGTCTAGCCGAGTGGGTTTGGGTCTAGCCGATTGGGTTTGGGTCTAGCCGAGTGAGTTTGGGTCTAGCCGAGTGGGTTTGGGTCTAGCCGATGGGTTTGGGTCTAGCCGATTGGGTTTGGGTCTAGCCGAGTCGGTTTGGGTCTAGCCGAGTGGGTTTGGGTCTAGCCGTTTGGGTTTGGGTCTAGCCGAGTCGGTTTGGGTCTAGCCGAGTCGGTTTGGGTCTAGCCGAGTGGGTTTGGGTCCAGCCGATTGGGTTTGGGTCTAGCCGAGTCGGTTTGGGTCTAGCCGAGTGGGTTTGGGTCTACCCGAGTGGGTTTGAGTCTAGCCGAGTGGGTTTGGGTCTGGCGGAGTGGATTTGTGTCTAGCCGAGTGGTTTTGGGTCTAGCCGAGTGGGTTTGTGTGTAGCCGAGTGGGTTTGAGTCTGGCCGAGTGGGTTTGGGTCTAGCCGAGTGGGTTTGGGTCTAGCCGAGTGGGTTTGGGTCTAGCCGAGTGGGTTTGGGTCTAGCCGAGTGGGTTTGGGTCTAGCCGAGTGGGTTTGGGTCTAGCCGAGTGGGTTTGGGTCTCGCCGATCGGGTTTGCGTGTAGCCGAGTGGGTTTGGGTCTAGGCGAGTGGGTTTGGGTTCAGCCGAGTGGGTTTGGGTCTAGCCGAGTGGGTTTGGGTGTAGCCGAGTGGGTTTGGGTCTAGCCGAGTGGCTTTGGGTCTAGCGGAGTTGGTATGGGTCTAGCGGAGAGGGTTTGGGTCTAGCGGAGTGGGTTTGGGTGTAGCCGAGTGGGTTTGAGTCTAGCCGAGTGGGTGTGGGTCTAGCCGAGTGGGTTTGGGTCTAGCCGAGTGGGTTTGGGTCCAGCCGAGTGGGTTTGGGTCTTGCCGAGTGGGTTTGGGTCTAGCCGAGTGGGTTTGGGTATAGCCGATTGGGTTTGGGTCTAGCCGAGTGGGTTTGGGTCTAGCCGAGTGGGTTTGGGTCTAGCCGAGTGGGTTTGAGTCTAGCCGAGTGGGTTTGGGTCTAGCCGAGTGGGTTTGGGTCTAGCCGAGTGGGCTTGGGTCTAGCCGAGTGGGTTTGGGTCTAGCCGATTGGGTTTGGGTCTAGCCGAGTGGGTGTGGGTCTAGCCGAGTGGGTTTGGGTCTAGCCGAGTGGGTTTGGGTCTAGCCGATTGTGTTTGGGTCTAGCCGAGTGAGTTTGGGTCTAGCCGAGTGGGTTTGGGTCTAGCCGAGTGGGCTTGGGTCTAGCCGAGTGGGCTTGGGTCTAGCCAAGTGGGTTTGGGTCTAGCCGAGTGGGTTTGGGTCTAGCCGAGTGGGTTTGGGTCTGGCCGAGTGGGTTTGGGTCTAGCCGAGTGGGTTTGGGTCTAGCCGAGTGGGTTTGGGTCTAGCCGAGTGGGTTTGGGTCTAGCCGAGTTAGTTTGGCTGTAGCCGAGTTAGTTTGGGTCTAGACGATCGGGTTTGGGTGTAGCCGAGTGGGTTTGGATCCAGCCGAGTAGGTTTGGGTCTAGCCGAGTGGGTTTGGGTTCAGCCGAGTGGGTTTGGGTCTAGCGGAGTTGGTATGGGTCTAGCGGAAAGGGTTTGGGTCTAGCGGAGTGGGTTTGGGTGTAGCCGAGTGGGTTTGAGTCTAGCCGAGTGGGTTTCGGTCTACCCGAGTAGGTTTCGGTCTAGCCGAGTGGGTTTGAGTCTAGCCGAGTGGGTGTGGGTCTAGCCGAGTGGGTTTGGGTCTAGCCGAGTGGGTTTGTGTCTAGCCGCGTGGGTTTGGGTCTTGCCGAGTGGGTTTGGGTCTAGCCGAGTGGGTTTGGGTCTAGCCGAGTGGGCTTGGGTCTAGCCAAGTGGGTTTGGGTCTAGCCGAGTGGGTTTGGGTCTAGCCGAGTGGGTTTGGGTCTAGCCGAGTGGGTTTGGGTCTAGCTGAGTGGGTTTGCGTCTAGCCGAATGGGCTTGGGTGTATCCGAGTGGGTTAGGGTCTAGCCGAGTGGGTTTGTGTCTAGCTGAGTGGGTTTGGGTCTAGCCGAGTGGGTTTCGGTCTAGCCGAGTGGGTTTGGGTCTAGCCGAGTGGGTTTGGGTCTAGCCGAGTGGGTTTCGGACTAGCCGAGTGGGTTTGGGTCTAGCCGAGTGGGTTTGGGTTTAGCCGAGTGGGTTTGGGTCTAGCCGTGTTAGTTTGGCTGTAGCCGAGTTAGTTTGGGTCTAGACGATCGGGTTTGGGTGTAGCCGAGTGGGTTTGGGTCTAGCCGAGTCGGTTTGGGTCTAGCCGAGTGGGTTTGGGTCTAGCCAAGTGGGTTTGAGTCTAGCCGAGTGGGTTTGGGTCTAGCCGAGTGGGTTTGGGTCTAGCCGTGTGGGTTTGAGTCTAGCCGAGTGGGTTTGGGTCTAGCCGAGTGGGTTTGGGTCTAGCCGAGTGGGTTTGGGTTTAGCCGAGTGGGTTTGGGTCTAGCCGAGTTAGTTTGGCTGTAGCCGAGTTAGTTTGGGTCTAGACGATCGGGTTTGGGTCTAACCGAGTGGGTTTGGGTCTAGCCGAGTGGGTTTGGGTCTAGCCGAGTGGGTTTGGGTTTAGCCGTGTGGGTTTGGGTCTAGCGAAGTTGGTATGGGTCTAGCGGAGAGGGTTTGGGTCTAGCGGAGTGGGTTTGGGTGTAGCCGAGTGGGTTTGAGTCTAGCCGAGTGGGTGTGGGTCTAGCCGAGTGGGTTTGGGTCTAGCCGAGTGGGTTTGGGTCTAGCCGAGTGGGTTTGGGTCTTGCCGAGTGGGTTTGGGTCTAGCCGAGTGGGTTTGGGTCTAGCCGATTGGGTTTGGGTCTACCCGAGTCGGTTTGGGTCTAGCCGAGTGGGTTTGGGTCTAGCCGAGTGGGTTTGAGTCTAGCCGAGTGGGTTTGGGTCTAGCCGAGTCGGTTTGGGTCTAGCCGAGTGGGTTTGGGTCTAGCCGAGTGGGCTTGGGTCTAGCCGAGTGGGTTTGGGTCTAGCCGAGTGGGTTTGGGTCTAGCCGAGTGGGTGTGGGTCTAGCCGAGTGGGTTTGGGTATAGCCGAGTGGGTTTGGGTCTAGCCGATTATGTTTGGGTCTAGCCGAGTGAGTTTGGGTCTAGCCGAGTGGGTTTGGGTCTAGCCGAGTGGGTTTGGGTCTAGCCGATTCGGTTTGGGTCTAGCCGAGTGGGTTTGGGTCTAGCCGAGTGGGTTTGGGTCTAGCCGATTGGGTTTGGGTCTAGCCGAGTGGGTTTGCAAGTAGCCGAGTGGGTTTGGGTCTAGCCGAGTGTGTTTGGGTTTAGCCGAGTGGGTTTGGGTCTAGCCGAGTGGGTTTGGGTCTAGCCGAGTGGGTTTGGGTCTTGCCGAGTGGGTTTGGGTCTAGCCGAGTGGGTTTGGGTCTAGCCGAGTCGGTTTGGGTCTAGCCGAGTCGGTTTGGGTCTAGCCGAGTGGGTTTCGGTCTAGCCGAGTGGGTTTGAGTCTAGCCGAGTGGGTTTGGGTCTAGCCGAGTCGGTTTGGGTCTAGCCGAGTGGGTTTGGGTCTAGCCGAGTGGGCTTGGGTCTAGCCGAGTGGGTTTGGGTCTAGCCGAGTGGGTTTGGGTCTAGCCGAGTGGGTGTGGGTCTAGCCGAGTGGGTTTGGGTCTAGCCGAGTGGGTTTGGGTCTAGCCGATTATGTTTGGGTCTAGCCGAGTGAGTTAGGGGCTAGCCGAGTGGGTTTGGGTCTAGCCGAGTGGGTTTGGGTCTAGCCGATTCGGTTTGGGTCTAGCCGAGTGGGTTTGGGTCTAGCCGAGTGGGTGTGGGTCTAGCCGAGTGGGTTTGGGTCTAGCCGAGTGGGTTTGGGTCTAGCCGATTATGTTTGGGTCTAGCCGAGTGAGTTAGGGGCTAGCCGAGTGGGTTTGGGTCTAGCCGAGTGGGTTTGGGTCTAGCCGAGTGGGTTTGGGTCTAGCCGAGTGGGATTGGGTCGAGCCGAGTGGGTTTGGGTCTAGCCGAGTGGGTTTGGGTATAGCCGAGTGGGTTTGGGTCTAGCCGAGGGGGTTTGGGTCTAGCCGAGTGGGTTTGGGTCTAGCCGAGTCGGTTTGGGTCTAGCCGAGTGGGTTTGGGTCTAGCCGAGTGGGCTTGGGTCTAGCCGAGTGGGTTTGGGTCTAGCCGAGTGGGTGTGGGTCTAGCCGAGTGGGTTTGGGTCTAGCCGAGTGGGTTTGGGTCTAGCCGATTATGTTTGGGTCTAGCCGAGTGAGTTTGGGTCTAGCCGAGTGGGTTTGGGTCTAGCCGAGTGGGTTTGGGTCTAGCCGATTCGGTTTGGGTCTAGCCGAGTGGGATGGGTCTAGCCGAGTGGGTTTGGGTCTAGCCGATTGGGTTTGGGTCTAGCCGAGTGGGTTTGGGTCTAGCCGAGTCGGTTTGGGTCTAGCCGAGTCGGTTTGGGTCTAGCCGAGTGGGTTTCGGTCTAGCCGAGTGGGTTTGAGTCTAGCCGAGTGGGTTTGGGTCTAGCCGAGTCGGTTTGGGTCTAGCCGAGTGGGTTTGGGTCTAGCCGAGTGGGCTTGGGTCTAGCCGAGTGGGTTTGGGTCTAGCCGAGTGGGTTTGGGTCTAGCCGAGTGGGTGTGGGTCTAGCCGAGTGGGTTTGGGTCTAGCCGAGTGGGTTTGGGTCTAGCCGATTATGTTTGGGTCTAGCCGAGTGAGTTAGGGGCTAGCCGAGCGGGTTTGGGTCTAGCCGAGTGGGTTTGGGTCTAGCCGATTCGGTTTGGGTCTAGCCGAGTGGTTTTGGGTCTAGCCGAGTGGGTGTGGGTCTAGCCGAGTGGGTTTGGGTCTAGCCGAGTCGGTTTGGGTCTAGCCGAGTGGGTTTGGGTCTAGCCGAGTGGGCTTGGGTCTAGCCGAGTGGGTTTGGGTCTAGCCGAGTGGGTTTGGGTCTAGCCGAGTGGGTGTGGGTCTAGCCGAGTGGGTTTGGGTCTAGCCGAGTGGGTTTGGGTCTAGCCGATTATGTTTGGGTCTAGCCGAGTGAGTTAGGGGCTAGCCGAGCGGGTTTGGGTCTAGCCGAGTGGGTTTGGGTCTAGCCGATTCGGTTTGGGTCTAGCCGAGTGGTTTTGGGTCTAGCCGAGTGGGTGTGGGTCTAGCCGAGTGGGTTTGGGTCTAGCCGAGTGGGTTTGGGTCTAGCCGATTATGTTTGGGTCTAGCCGAGTGAGTTAGGGGCTAGCCGAGTGGGTTTGGGTCTAGCCGAGTGGGTTTGGGTCTAGCCGATTCGGTTTGGGTCTAGCCGAGTGGGTTTGGGTCTAGCCGAGTGGGATTGGGTCGAGCCGAGTGGGTTTGGGTCTAGCCGAGTGGGTTTGGGTATAGCCGAGTGGGTTTGGGTCTAGCCGAGGGGGTTTGGGTCTAGCCGAGTGGGTTTGGGTCTAGCCGAGTCGGTTTGGGTCTAGCCGAGTGGGTTTGGGTCTAGCCGAGTGGGCTTGGGTCTAGCCGAGTGGGTTTGGGTCTAGCCGAGTGGGTGTGGGTCTAGCCGAGTGGGTTTGGGTCTAGCCGAGTGGGTTTGGGTCTAGCCGATTATGTTTGGGTCTAGCCGAGTGAGTTTGGGTCTAGCCGAGTGGGTTTGGGTCTAGCCGAGTGGGTTTGGGTCTAGCCGATTCGGTTTGGGTCTAGCCGAGTGGGATGGGTCTAGCCGAGTGGGTTTGGGTCTAGCCGATTGGGTTTGGGTCTAGCCGAGTGGGTTTGCAAGTAGCCGAGTGGGTTTGGGTCTAGCCGAGTGTGTTTGGGTTTAGCCGAGTGGGTTTGGTCTAGCCGAGTGGGTTTGGGTCCAGCCGATTGGGTTTGGGTGTAGCCGAGTGGGTTTGGGTGTAGCCGAGTGGGTTTGGGTCTAGCCGAGTGGGATTGGGTCGAGCCGAGTGGGTTTGGGTCTAGCCGAGTGGGTTTGGGTATAGCCGAGTGGGTTTGGGTCTAGCCGAGGGGGTTTGGGTCTAGCCGAGTGGGTTTGGGTCTAGTCGTGTGGGTTTGGGTCTAGCCAAGTGGGTTTGGGTCTAGCCGAGTGGGTTTGGGTCTAGCCGAGTGGGTTTGGGTCTAGCCGAGTGGGTTTGGGTCTAGCCGAGTCGGATTGCATCTAGCCGAGTGGGTTTGGGTCTAGCCGAGTCGGCTGGGGTCTAGCCGAGTGGGTTTAGGTATAGCAGAGTGGGTTTGGGTCTAGCCGTGTGAGCTTGGGTCTAGCCGAGTGGGTTTGGGTCTAGCCGAGTGGGTTTGGGTGTAGCCGAGTGGGTTTGGGTCTAGCCGAGTGGGTTTGGGTCTAGCCGAGTGGGTTTGCATCTAGCCGAGTGGGTTTGGGTCTAGCCGAGTGTGTTTGGGTCTAGCCTAGTGGGTGTGGGTCTAGCCGAATGGGTTTGGGTCTAGCCGAGTGGGCTTGGGTGTAGCCGAGTGGGCTTGGGTCTAGCCAAGTGGGTTTGGGTCTAGCCGAGTGGGTTTGGGTCTAGCCGAGTGGGTTTGGATCTAGCCGGGTGGGTTTGGGTCTAGCCGAGTGGGTTTGGGTCTAGCCGAGTGGGTTTGGATCTTGCCGAGTGGGTTTGGGTCTAGCTGAGTGGGTTTGCGTCTAGCCGAATGGGCTTGGGTCTATCCGAGTGGGTTTGGGTCTAGCCGAGTGGGTTTGGGTCTCGCTGAGTGGGTTTGGGTCTAGCCGAGTGGGTTTCAGTCTAGCCGAGTGGGTTTGGGTCTAGCCGAGTGGGTTTGGGTCTAGCCGAGTGGGTTTGGGTCTAGCCGAGTGGGTTTCGGTCTAGCCGAGTGGGTTTTGGGTCTAGCCGAGTGGGTTTGGTTTTAGCCGAGTGGGTTTGGGTCTAGCCGAGTTAGTTTGGCTGTAGCCGAGTTAGTTTGGGTCTAGACGATCGGGTTTGGGTCTAGCCGAGTGGGTTTGGGTCTAGCCGAGTGGGTTTGGGTCTAGCCGAGTGGGTTTGGGTTTAGCCGAGTGGGTTTGGGTCTAGCGGAGTTGGTATGGGTCTAGCGGAGAGGGTTTGGGTCTAGCGGAGTGGGTTTGGGTGAAGCCGAGTGGGTTTGCGTCTAGCCGAGTGGGTTTGGGTCTACGCAAGTAGGTTTGGGTCTAGCCGAGTGGGTTTGGGTCTAGCCGAGTGGGTGTGGGTCTAGCCGAATGGGTTTGGGTCTAGCCGAGTGGGCTTGGGTCTAGCCGAGTGGGCTTGGGTCTAGCCAAGTGGGTTTGGGTCTAGCCGAGTGGGTTTGGGTCTAGCCGAGTGGGTTTGGGTCTAGCCGGGTGGGTTTGTGTCTAGCCAAGTGGGTTTGGGTCTAGCCGAGTGGGTTTGGGTCTAGCCGAGTGGGTTTGGGTCTAGTCGTGTGGGTTTGGGTCTAGCCAAGTGGGTTTGGGTCTAGCCGAGTGGGTTTGGGTCTAGCCGAGTGGGTTTGGGTCTAGCCGAGTGGGTTTGGGTCTAGCCGAGTCGGATTGCATCTAGCCGAGTGGGTTTGGGTCTAGCCGAGTCGGTTGGGGTCTAGCCGAGTGGGTTTGGGTCTAGCCGAGTGGGTTTGGGTCTAGCCGAGTGGGTTTGGGTCTAGCCGAGTTGGTTTAGGTATAGCAGAGTGGGTTTGGGTATAGCCGAGTGGGTTTGGGTCTAGCCGAGGGGGTTTGGGTCTAGCCGAGTGGGTTTGGGTCTAGCCGAGTCGGTTTGGGTCTAGCCGAGTGTGTTTGGGTCTAGCCGAGTGGGCTTGGGTCTAGCCGAGTGGGTTTGGGTCTAGCCGAGTGGGTGTGGGTCTAGCCGAGTGGGTTTGGGTCTAGCCGAGTGGGTTTGGGTCTAGCCGATTATGTTTGGGTCTAGCCGAGTGAGTTTGGGTCTAGCCGAGTGGGTTTGGGTCTAGCCGAGTGGGTTTGGGTCTAGCCGATTCGGTTTGGGTCTAGCCGAGTGGGATGGGTCTAGCCGAGTGGGTTTGGGTCTAGCCGATTGGGTTTGGGTCTAGCCGAGTGGGTTTGCAAGTAGCCGAGTGGGTTTGGGTCTAGCCGAGTGTGTTTGGGTTTAGCCGAGTGGGTTTGGTCTAGCCGAGTGGGTTTGGGTCCAGCCGATTGGGTTTGGGTGTAGCCGAGTGGGTTTGGGTGTAGCCGAGTGGGTTTGGGTCTAGCCGAGTGGGATTGGGTCGAGCCGAGTGGGTTTGGGTCTAGCCGAGTGGGTTTGGGTATAGCCGAGTGGGTTTGGGTCTAGCCGAGGGGGTTTGGGTCTAGCCGAGTGGGTTTGGGTCTAGTCGTGTGGGTTTGGGTCTAGCCAAGTGGGTTTGGGTCTAGCCGAGTGGGTTTGGGTCTAGCCGAGTGGGTTTGGGTCTAGCCGAGTGGTTTTGGGTCTAGCCGAGTCGGATTGCATCTAGCCGAGTGGGTTTGGGTCTAGCCGAGTCGGCTGTGGTCTAGCCGAGTGGGTTTAGGTATAGCAGAGTGGGTTTGGGTCTAGCCGTGTGAGCTTGGGTCTAGCCGAGTGGGTTTGGGTCTAGCCGAGTGGGTTTGGGTGTAGCCGAGTGGGTTTGGGTCTAGCCGAGTGGGTTTGGGTCTAGCCGAGTGGGTTTGCATCTAGCCGAGTGGGTTTGGGTCTAGCCGAGTGTGTTTGGGTCTAGCCTAGTGGGTGTGGGTCTAGCCGAATGGGTTTGGGTCTAGCCGAGTGGGCTTGGGTGTAGCCGAGTGGGCTTGGGTCTAGCCAAGTGGGTTTGGGTCTAGCCGAGTGGGTTTGGGTCTAGCCGAGTGGGTTTGGATCTAGCCGGGTGGGTTTGGGTCTAGCCGAGTGGGTTTGGGTCTAGCCGAGTGGGTTTGGATCTTGCCGAGTGGGTTTGGGTCTAGCTGAGTGGGTTTGCGTCTAGCCGAATGGGCTTGGGTCTATCCGAGTGGGTTTGGGTCTAGCCGAGTGGGTTTGGGTCTCGCTGAGTGGGTTTGGGTCTAGCCGAGTGGGTTTCAGTCTAGCCGAGTGGGTTTGGGTCTAGCCGAGTGGGTTTGGGTCTAGCCGAGTGGGTTTGGGTCTAGCCGAGTGGGTTTCGGTCTAGCCGAGTGGGTTTCGGTCTAGCCGAGTGGGTTTTGGGTCTAGCCGAGTGGGTTTGGTTTTAGCCGAGTGGGTTTGGGTCTAGCCGAGTTAGTTTGGCTGTAGCCGAGTTAGTTTGGGTCTAGACGATCGGGTTTGGGTCTAGCCGAGTGGGTTTGGGTCTAGCCGAGTGGGTTTGGGTCTAGCCGAGTGGGTTTGGGTTTAGCCGAGTGGGTTTGGGTCTAGCGGAGTTGGTATGGGTCTAGCGGAGAGGGTTTGGGTCTAGCGGAGTGGGTTTGGGTGCAGCCGAGTGGGTTTGCGTCTAGCCGAGTGGGTTTGGGTCTACGCAAGTAGGTTTGGGTCTAGCCGAGTGGGTTTGGGTCTAGCCGAGTGGGTGTGGGTCTAGCCGAATGGGTTTGGGTCTAGCCGAGTGGGCTTGGGTCTAGCCGAGTGGGCTTGGGTCTAGCCAAGTGGGTTTGGGTCTAGCCGAGTGGGTTTGGGTCTAGCCGAGTGGGTTTGGGTCTAGCCGGGTGGGTTTGTGTCTAGCCAAGTGGGTTTGGGTCTAGCCGAGTGGGTTTGGGTCTAGCCGAGTGGGTTTGGGTCTAGTCGTGTGGGTTTGGGTCTAGCCAAGTGGGTTTGGGTCTAGCCGAGTGGGTTTGGGTCTAGCCGAGTGGGTTTGGGTCTAGCCGAGTGGGTTTGGGTCTAGCCGAGTCGGATTGCATCTAGCCGAGTGGGTTTGGGTCTAGCCGAGTCGGTTGGGGTCTAGCCGAGTGGGTTTGGGTCTAGCCGAGTGGGTTTGGGTCTAGCCGAGTGGGTTTGGGTCTAGCCGAGTGTGTTTGGGTCTAGCCTAGTGGGTGTGGGTCTAGCCGAATGGGTTTGGGTCTAGCCGAGTGGGCTTGGGTGTAGCCGAGTGGGCTTGGGTCTAGCCAAGTGGGTTTGGGTCTAGCCGAGTGGGTTTGGGTCTAGCCGAGTGGGTTTGGATCTAGCCGGGTGGGTTTGGGTCTAGACGAGTGGGTTTGGGTCTAGCCGAGTGGGTTTGGATCTTGCCGAGTGGGTTTGGGTCTAGCTGAGTGGGTTTGCGTCTAGCCGAATGAGCTTGGGTCTATCCGAGTGGGTTTGGGTCTAGCCGAGTGGGTTTGGGTCTCGCTGAGTGGGTTTGGGTCTAGCCGAGTGGGTTTCAGTCTAGCCGAGTGGGTTTGGGTCTAGCCGAGTGGGTTTGGGTCTAGCCGAGTGGGTTTGGGTCTAGCCGAGTGGGTTTCGGTCTAGCCGAGTGGGTTTTGGGTCTAGCCGAGTGGGTTTGGTTTTAGCCGAGTGGGTTTGGGTCTAGCCGAGTTAGTTTGGCTGTAGCCGAGTTAGTTTGGGTCTAGACGATCGGGTTTGGGTCTAGCCGAGTGGGTTTGGGTCTAGCCGAGTGGGTTTGGGTCTAGCCGAGTGGGTTTGGGTTTAGCCGAGTGGGTTTGGGTCTAGCGGAGTTGGTATGTGTCTAGCGGAGAGGGTTTGGGTCTAGCGGAGTGGGTTTGGGTGTAGCCGAGTGGGTTTGCGTCTAGCCCAGTGGGTTTGGGTCTACCCAAGTAGGTTTGGGTCTAGCCGAGTGGGTTTGGGTCTAGCCGAGTGGGTGTGGGTCTAGCCGAATGGGTTTGGGTCTAGCCGAGTGGGCTTGGGTCTAGCCGAGTGGGCTTGGGTCTAGCCAAGTGGGTTTGGGTCTAGCCGAGTGGGTTTGGGTCTAGCCGAGTGGGTTTGGGTCTAGCCGGGTGGGTTTGTGTCTAGCCAAGTGGGTTTGGGTCTAGCCGAGTGGGTTTGGGTCTAGCCGAGTGGGTTTGGGTCTAGCCGAGTGGGTTTGCATCTAGCCGAATGGGCTTGGGTCTATCCGAGTGGGTTTGGGTCTAGCCGAGTGGGTTTGTGTCTAGCTGAGTGGGTTTGGGTCTAGCCGAGTGGGTTTCGGTCTAGCCGAGTGGGTTTGGGTCTAGCCGAGTGGGTTTGGGTCTAGCCGAGTGGGTTTGGGTCTAGCCGAGTGTGTTTGGGTCTAGCCGAGTGGGTTTGGGTTTAGCCGAGTGGGTTTGGGTCTAGCCGAGTTAGTTTGGCTGTAGCCGAGTTAGTTTGGGTCTAGACGATCGTGTTTGGGTCTAGCCGAGTGGGTTTGGGTCTAGCCGAGTGGGTTTGGGTCCAGCCGAGTGGGTTTGGGTTTAGCCGAGTGGGTTTGGGTCTAGCGGAGTTGGTATGGGTCTAGCGGAGAGGGTTTGGGTCTAGCCGACTGGGTTTGTGTCTAGCCGAGTGGGTTTGGCTCTTGCCGAGTGGGTTTGGGTCTAGCCGAGTGGGTTTGGGTCTAGCCGAGTGGGTTTGGGTCTAGCCGAGTGGGTGTGGGTCTAGCCGAATGGGTTTGGGTCTAGCCGAGTGGGCTTGGGTCTAGCCGAGTGGGCTTGGGTCTAGCCAAGTGGGTTTGGGTATAGCCGAGTGGGTTTGGGTCTAGCCGAGTGGGTTTGGGTCTAGCCGGGTGGGTTTGTGTCTAGACGAGTGGGTTTGGGCCTAGCCGAGTGGGTGTGGGTCTAGCCGAGTGGGTTTGGGTCTAGCCGAGTGGGTTTGCGTCTAGCCAAATGGGCTTGGGTCTATCCGAGTGGGTTTGGGTCTAGCCGAGTGGGTTTGTGTCTAGCCGAGTGGGTTTGGGTGTAGGCGATTGGGTTTGGGTCTAGCCGAGTGGGTTTGGGTCTAGCCAAGTGGGTTTGGGTCTAGCCGATTGGGTTTGGGTCTAGCCGAGTGGGTTTGGGTCTAGCCGAGTCGGTTTGGGTCTAGCCGAGTGGGTTTGGGTGTAGCCGAGTGGGTTTGGGTCTAGCCGAGTGGGTTTGGGTCTAGCTGAGTGGGTTTGCATCTAGCCGAGTGTGTTTGGGTCTAGCCGAGTGGGTGTGGGTCTAGCCGAATGGGTTTGGGTCTAGCCGTGTGGGCTTGGGTGTAGCCGAGTGGGCTTGGGTCTAGCCAAGTGGGTTTGGGTCTAGCCGAGTGGGTTTGGGTCTAGCCGAGGGCGTTTGGGTCTAGCCGGGTGGGTTTGGGTCTAGCCGAGTGGGTTTGGGTCTAGCCGAGTGGGTTTGGGTCTAGCCGAGTGGGCTTGGGTCTAGCCTAGTGGGTTTGCGTCTAGCCGAATGGGCTTGGGTCTATCCGAGTGGGTTTGGGTCTAGCCGAGTGGGTTTGTGTCTAGCCGAGTGGGTTTGGGTCTAGCCGAGTGGGTTTGGGTCTAGCCGAGTGGGTTTGGGTCTAGCCGAGTGGGTTTGGGTCTAGCCGAGTGGGTTTGGGTCTAGCCGAGTGGGTTTGGGTCTAGCCGAGTGGGTTTGGGTCTAGCCGAGTGGGTTTGGGTCCAGCCGATTGGGTTTGGGTCTAGCCGAGTGGGTTTGGGTCTAGCCGATTGGGTTTGGGTCTAGCCGAGTGGGTTTGGGTCTAGCCGAGTCGGTTTGGGTCTAGCCGAGTGGGTTTGGGTCTAGCCGATTGGGTTTGGGTCTAGCCGGGTCGGTTTGGGTCTAGCCGAGTGGGTTTGGTTCTAGCCGAGTGGGCTTGAGTCTAGCCGAGTGGGTTTGGGTCTAGCCGAGTGGGTTTGGGTCTAGCCGAGTGGGTTTGCATCTAGCCGAGTGGGTTTGGGTCTAGCCGAGTGTGTTTGGGTCTAGCCGAGTGGGTGTGGGTCTAGCCGAATGGGTTTGGGTCTAGCCGAGTGGGCTTGGGTGTAGCCGAGTGGGCTTGGGTCTAGCCAAGTGGGTTTGGGTCTAGCCGAGTGGGTTTGGGTCTGGCCGAGTGGGTTTGGGTCTAGCCGGGTGGGTTTGGGTCTAGCCGAGTGGGTTTGGGTCTAGCCGAGTGGGTTTGGGTCTAGCCGTGTGGGTTTGGGTGTAGCTGAGTGGGTTTGCTTCTAGCCGAATGGGCTTGGGTCTATCCGAGTGGGTTTGGGTCTGGCCGAGTGGGTTTGTGTCTAGCCGAGTGGGTTTGGGTCTAGCCGAGTGGGTTTCAGTCTAGCCGAGTGGGTTTGGGTCTAGCCGAGTGGGTTTGGGTCTAGCCGAGTGGGTTTGGGTCTAGCCGAGTGGGTTTCGGTCTAGCCGAGTGGGTTTCGGTCTAGCCGATTGGGTTTGGGTCTAGCCGAGTGGGTTTGGGTCTAGCCGAGTGGGTTTGGGTCTAGCCGATTGGGTTTGGGTCTAGCCGAGTGGGTTTGGGTCTAGCCGAGTCGGTTTGGGTCTAGCCGAGTGGGTTTGGGTCTAGCCGATTGGGTTTGGGTCTAGCCGAGTCGGTTTGGGTCTAGCCGAGTGGGTTTGGTTCTAGCCGAGTGGGTTTGGGTCTAGCCGAGTGGGTTTGGGTCTAGCCGAGTGGGTTTGGGTCTAGCCGAGTGGGTTTAGGTCTAGCCGAGTGGGTTTGGGTCTAGCCGAGTGGGCTTGGGTCTAGCCGAGTGGGTTTGGGTCTAGCCGAGTGGGTTTGGGTGTAGCCGAGTGGGTTTGGGTCTAGCCGAGTGGGTTTGGGTCCAGCCGAGTGGGTTTGCATCTAGCCGAGTGGGTTTGGGTCTAGCCGAGTGTGTTTGGGTCTAGCCGAGTGGGTGTGGGTCTAGCCGAATGGGTTTGGGTCTAGCCGAGTGGGCTTGGGTGTAGCCGAGTGGGCTTGGGTCTAGCCAAGTGGGTTTGGGTCTAGCCGAGTGGGTTTGGGTCTGGCCGAGTGGGTTTGGGTCTAGCCGGGTGGGTTTGGGTCTAGCCGAGTGGGTTTGGGTCTAGCCGAGTGGGTTTGGGTCTAGCCGAGTGGGTTTGCTTCTAGCCGAATGGGCTTGGGTCTATCCGAGTGGGTTTGGGTCTGGTCGAGTGGGTTTGTGTCTAGCCGAGTGGGTTTGGGTCTAGCCGAGTGGGTTTCAGTCTAGCCGAGTGGGTTTGGGTCTAGCCGAGTGGGTTTGGGTCTAGCCGAGTGGGTTTGGGTCTAGCCGAGTGGGTTTGGGTTTAGCCGAGTGGGTTTGGGTCTAGCCGAGTTATTTTGGCTGTAGCCGAGTTAGTTTGGGTCTAGACGATCGGGTTTGGGTCTGGCGGAGTTGGTATGGGTCTAGCGGAGAGGGTTTGGGTCTAGCGGAGTGGGTTTGGGTCTAGCCGAGTGGGTTTGTGTCTAGCCGAGTGGGTTTGGGTCTAGCCGAGTGGGTTTGGGTTTAGCCGAGTGGGTTTGGGTCTAGCCGAGTTATTTTGGCTGTAGCCGAGTTAGTTTGGGTCTAGACGATCGGGTTTGGGTCTGGCGGAGTTGGTATGGGTCTAGCGGAGAGGGTTTGGGTCTAGCGGAGTGGGTTTGGGTCTAGCCGAGTGGGTTTGTGTCTAGCCGAGTGGGTTTGGGTCTTGCCGAGTGGGTTTGGGTCTAGCCGAGTGGGTTTGGGTCTAGCCGATTGGGTTTGGGTCTAGCCGAGTCGGTTTGGGTCTAGCCGAGTCGGTTTTGGTCTATCCGAGTGGGTTTGAGTCTAGCCGAGTGGGTTTGGGTCTAGACGAGTGGGTTTGGGTCTAGCCGAGTGGGTTTGGGTCTAGCCGAGTTGGCTTGGGTCCAGCCGAGTGGGTTTGGGTCTAGACGAGTGGGTTTGGGCCTAGCCGAGTGGGTGTGGGTCGAGCCGAGTGGGTTTGGGTCTAGCCGAGTGGGTTTGGGTCTAGCCGATTGGGTTTGGGTCTAGCCGAGTGAGTTTGGGTCTAGCCGAGTGGGTTTGGGTCTAGCCGAGTGGGTTTGGGTCTAGCCGATTGGGTTTGGGTCTAGCCGAGTGGGTTTGGGTCTAGCCGAGTGGGTTTGGGTCTAGCCGATTGGGTTTGGGTCTAGCCGAGAGGGTTTGGGTCTAGCCGAGTCGGTTTGGGTCTAGCCCAGTGGGTTTGGGTCTAGCCGATTGGGTTTGGGTCTAGCCGAGTTGGTTTGGGTCTAGCCGAGTGGGTTTGGTTCTAGCCGAGTGGGTTTGAGTCTAGCCGAGTGGGTTTGGGTCTAGCCGAGTGGGTTTGGGTCTAGCCGAGTGGGTTTGGGTCTAGCCGAGTGGGTTTGGGTCTAGCCGAGTGGATTTGGGTCTAGCCGGGTGGGTTTGGGTCTAGCGGAGTGGGTTTGGGTCTAGCGGAGTGGGTTTGGGTCTAGCCGAGTGGGTTTGGGTCTAGCCGAGTGGGTTTGGGTCTAGCCGAGTGGGTTTGAGTCTAGCCGAGTGGGTTTGGGTCTAGCCGAGTGGGTTTAGGTCTGGCCGAGTGGGTTTGCGTCTAGCCGAGTGGGCTTGGGTCTAGCCGAGTGGGTTTGGGTCTAGCCGAGTGGGTTTGGGTCTAGCCGAGTGGGTTTGGGTCTAGCCGAGTGGGTTTGGGTCTAGCCGAGTGGGTTTGGGTCTAGCCGAGTGGGTTTGGGTCTAGCCGAGTCGGATTGCATCTAGCAGAGTGGGTTTGGGTCTAGCCGAGTCGGTTGGGGTGTAGCCGAGTGGGTTTGTGTCTAGCCGAGTGGGTTTGGGTCTACCCGAGTAGGTTTGGGTCTAGCCGAGTGGGTTTGGGCCTAGCCGAGTGGGTGTGGGTTTAGCCGAATGGGTTTGGGTCTAGCCGAGTGGGCTTGGGTCTAGCCGAGTGGGCTTGGGTCTAGCCAAGTGGGTTTGGGTCTAGCCGAGTGGGTTTGGGTCTAGCCGAGTGGGTTTGGGTCTAGCCGGGTGGGTTTGTGTCTAGCCGAGTGGGTTTGGGTCTAGCCGAGTGGGTTTGGGTCTAGCCGAGTGGGTTTGGGTCTAGCCGAGTGGGTTTGGGTCTAGCCGATTGGGTTTGGGTCTAGCCGAGAGGGTTTGGGTCTAGCCGAGTCGGTTTGGGTCTAGCCCAGTGGGTTTGGGTCTAGCCGATTGGGTTTGGGTCTAGCCGAGTTGGTTTGGGTCTGGCCGAGTGGGTTTGGTTCTAGCCGAGTGGGTTTGAGTCTAGCCGAGTGGGTTTGGGTCTAGCCGAGTGGGTTTGGGTCTAGCCGAGTGGGTTTGGGTCTAGCCGAATGGGTTTGGGTCTAGCCGAGTGGATTTGGGTCTAGCCGGGTGGGTTTGGGTCTAGCGGAGTGGGTTTGGGTCTAGCGGAGTGGGTTTGGGTCTAGCCGAGTGGGTTTGGGTCTAGCCGAGTGGGTTTGGGTCTAGCCGAGTGGGTTTGAGTCTAGCCGAGTGGGTTTGGGTCTAGCCGAGTGGGTTTAGGTCTGGCCGAGTGGGTTTGCGTCTAGCCGAGTGGGCTTGGGTCTAGCCGAGTGGGTTTGGGTCTAGCCGAGTGGGTTTGGGTCTAGCCGAGTGGGTTTGGGTCTAGCCGAGTGGGTTTGGGTCTAGCCGAGTGGGTTTGGGTCTAGCCGAGTGGGTTTGGGTCTAGCCGAGTCGGATTGCATCTAGCAGAGTGGGTTTGGGTCTAGCCGAGTCGGTTGGGGTGTAGCCGAGTGGGTTTGTGTCTAGCCGAGTGGGTTTGGGTCTACCCGAGTAGGTTTGGGTCTAGCCGAGTGGGTTTGGGCCTAGCCGAGTGGGTGTGGGTTTAGCCGAATGGGTTTGGGTCTAGCCGAGTGGGCTTGGGTCTATCCGAGTGGGCTTGGGTCTAGCCAAGTGGGTTTGGGTCTAGCCGAGTGGGTTTGGGTCTAGCCGAGTGGGTTTGGGTCTAGCCGGGTGGGTTTGTGTCTAGCCGAGTGGGTTTGGGTCTAGCCGAGTGGGTTTGGGTCTAGCCGAGTGGGTTTGGGTTTAGCCGAGAGGGTTTGGGTCTAGCGGAGTTGGTATGGGTCTAGCGGAGAGGGTTTGGGTCTAGCGGAGTGGGTTTGGGTGTAGCCGAGTGGGTTTGAGTCTAGCCGAGTGGGTTTGCGTCTAGCCGTGTGGGTTTGGGTTTAGCCGAGTGGGTTTGGGTCGATCGGAGTTGGTATGGGTCTAGCGGAGAGGGTTTGGGTCTAGCGGAGTGGGTTTAGGTCTAACCGAGTGGGTTTGGGTCTAGCCGAGTGGGCTTGGGTCTAGCCGAGTGGGTTTGGGTCTAGCCGAGTGGGTTTGGGTCTAGCCGAGTGGGTTTGGGTCTAGCCGAGTTTGCTTGGGTCTAGCCGTGTGGGTTTGGGTCTAGACGAGTGGGTTTGGGCCTAGCCGAGTGGGTGTGGGTCTAGCCGAGTGGGTTTGGGTCTAGCCAAGTGGGTTTGGGTCTAGCCGATTGGGTTTGGGTCTAGCCGAGTGAGTTTGGGTCTAGCCGAGTGGGTTTGGGTCTGGCCGAGTGGGTTTGGGTCTAGCCGATTGGGTTTGGGTCTAGCCGAGTGGGTTTGGGTCTAGCCGAGTGGGTTTGGGTCTAGCCGATTGGGTTTGGGTCTAGCCGAGTGGGTGTGGGTCTAGCCGAGTCGGTTTGGGTCTAGCCGAGTGGGTTTGGGTCTAGCCGATTGGGTTTGGGTCTAGCTGAGTCGGTTTGGGTCTAGCCGATTGGGTTTGGTTCTAGCCGAGTGGGTTTGAGTCCAGCCGAGTGGGTTTGGGTCTAGCCGAGTGGGTTTAGGTCTAGCCGAGTGGGTTTGGGTCTAGCCGAGTGGGCTTGGGTCTAGCCGAGTGGGTTTGGGTCTAGCCGAGTGGGTTTGGGTGCAGCCGAGGGGGTTTGGGTCTAGCCGAGTGGGTTTGGGTCTAGCCGAGTGGGTTTGCATCTAGCCGAGTGGGTTTGGGTCTAGCCGAGTGTGTTTGGGTCTAGCCGAGTGGGTGTGGGTGTAGCCGAGTGGGCTTGGGTCTAGCCAAGTGGGTTTGGGTCTAGCCGAGTGGGTTTGGGTCTAGCCGAGTGGGTTTGGGTCTAGCCGGGTGGGTTTGGGTGTAGCCGAGTGGGTTTGGGTCTAGCCGAGTGGGTTTGGGTCTAGCGGAGTGGGTTTGGGTGTAGCCGAGTGGGTTTGGGTCTAGCCGAGTGGGTTTGGGTCTAGCCGAGTGGGTTTGGGTCTAGCCGGGTGGGTTTGGGTCTAGCCGAGTGGGTTTGGGTCTAGCCGAGTGGGTTTGGGTCTTGCGGAGTGGGTTTGGGTGTAGCCGAGTGGGTTTGGGTCTAGCCGAGTGGGTTTGGGTCTAGCCGAGTGGGTTTGGGTCTAGCCCAGTGGGTTTGGGTCTAGCCGAGTGGGTTTGGGTCTAGCCGAGTCGGATTGCATCTAGCCGAGTGGGTTTGGGTCTAGCCGAGTCGGTTGGGGTCTAGCCGAGTGGGTTTGGGTCTAGCCGATTGGGTTTGGGTCTAGCCGAGTCGGTTTGGGTCTAGCCGAGTGGGTTTGGTTCTAGCCGAGTGGGTTTGAGTCTAGCCGAGTGGGTTTGGGTCTAGCCGAGTGGGTTTAGGTCTAACCGAGTGGGTTTGGGTCTAGCCGAGTGTGCTTGGGTCTAGCCGAGTGGGTTTGGGTCTAGCCGAGTGGGTTTGGGTCTAGCCGAGTGGGTTTGGGTCTAGCCGAGTTGGCTTGGGTCTAGCCGTGTGGGTTTGGGTCTAGACGAGTGGGTTTGGGCCTAGCCGAGTGGGTGTGGGTCTAGCCGAGTGGGTTTGGGTCTAGCCAAGTGGGTTTGGGTCTAGCCGATTGGGTTTGGGTCTAGCCGAGTGAGTTTGGGTCTAGCCGAGTGAGTTTGGGTCTAGCCGAGTGGGTTTGGGTCTAGCCGATTGGGTTTGGGTCTAGCCGAGTGGGTTTGGGTCTAGCCGAGTGGGTTTGGGTCTAGCCGATTGGGTTTGGGTCTAGCCGAGTGGGTGTGGGTCTAGCCGAGTCGGTTTGGGTCTAGCCGAGTGGGTTTGGGTCTAGCCGATTGGGTTTGGGTCTAGCTGAGTCGGTTTGGGTCTTGCCGAGTGGGTTTGGTTCTAGCCGAGTGGGTTTGAGTCCAGCCGAGTGGGTTTGGGTCTAGCCGAGTGGGTTTAGGTCTAGCCGAGTGGGTTTGGGTCTAGCCGAGTGGGCTTGGGTCTAGCCGAGTGGGTTTGGGTCTAGCCGAGTGGGTTTGGGTGTAGCCGAGTGGGTTTGGGTCTAGCCGAGTGGGTTTGGGTCTAGCCGAGTGGGTTTGCATCTAGCCGAGTGGGTTTGGGTCTAGCCGAGTGTGTTTGGGTCTAGCCGAGTGGGTGTGGGTCTAGCCGAATGGGTTTGGGTCTAGCCGAGTGGGCTTGGGTATAGCCGAGTGGGCTTGGGTCTAGCCAAGTGGGATTGGGTCTAGCCGAGTGGGTTTGGGTCTAGCCGAGTGGGTTTGGGTCTAGCCGGGTGGGTTTGGGTGTAGCCGAGTGGGTTTGGGTCTAGCTGAGTGGGTTTGGGTCTAGCGGAGTGGGTTTGGGTGTAGCCGAGTGGGTTTGGGTCTAGCCGAGTGGGTTTGGGTCTAGCCGAATGGGTTTGGGTCTAGCCGGGTGGGTTTGGGTCTAGCCGAGTGGGTTTGGGTCTAGCCGAGTGGGTTTGGGTCTTGTGGAGTGGGTTTGGGTGTAGCCGAGTGGGTTTGGGTCTAGCCGAGTGGGTTTGGGTCTAGCCGAGTGGGTTTGGGTCTAGCCGAGTGGGTTTGGGTCTAGCCGAGTGGGTTTGGGTCTAGCCGAGTCGGATTGCATCTAGCCGAGTGGGTTTGGGTCTAGCCGAGTCGGTTGGGGTCTAGCCGAGTGGGTTTGGGTCTAGCCGAGTGGGTTTGGGTCTAGCCGAGTGGGTTTGAGTCTAGCCGAGTGGGCTTGGGTCTCGCCGAGCGGGTTTGGGTCTAGCCGAGTGTGTTTGCGTGTGGCCGAGTGGGTTTGGGTCTAGCAGAGTGCGTTTGGGTCTAGCCGGGTGGGTTTGGGTCTAGCCGAGTGGGTTTGGGTCTAGCGGAGTGGGTTTGGGTCTAGCCGAGTGGGTTTGGGTCTAGCCGAGTGGGTTTGGGTCTAGCCGAGTGGGTTTAGGTCTAGCCGAGTGGGTTTGGGTCTAGCCGAGTGGGCTTGGGTCTAGCCGAGTGGGCTTGGGTCTAGCCGAGTGGGTTTGGGTCTAGCCGAGTGGGTTTGGGTCTAGCCGAGTGGGTTTGGGTCTAGCCGAGTGGGTTTGGGTCTAGCCGAGTGGGTTTGGGTCTAGCCGAGTCGGATTGCATCTAGCCGAGTGGGTTTGGGTCTAGCCGCGTCGGTTGGGGTGTAGCCGAGTGGGTTTGCGTCTAGCCGAGTGGGTTTGGGTCTACCCGAGTAGGTTTGGGTCTAGCCGAGTGGGTTTGGGCCTAGCCGAGTGGGTGTGGGTCTAGCCGAATGGGTTTGGGTCTAGCCGAGTGGGCTTGGGTCTAGCCGAGTGGGCTTGGGTCTAGCCAAGTGGGTTTGGGTCTAGCCGAGTGGGTTTGGGTCTAGCCGAGTGGGTTTGGGTCTAGCGGAGTGGGTTTGGGTGTAGCCGAGTGGGTTTGAGTCTAGCCGAGTGGGTTTGGGTCTAGCCGTGTGGGTTTGGGTTTAGCCGAGTGAGTTTGGGTCTAGTGGAGTTGGTATGGGTCTAGCGGAGAGGGTTTAGGTCTAGCGGAGTGGGTTTGGGTGTAGCCGAGTGTGTTTGAGTCTAGCCGAGTGGGTTTGGGTCTACCCGAGTAGGTTTGGGTCTAGCCGAGTGGGTTTGAGACTAGCCGAGTGGGTGTGGGTCTAGCCGAGTGGGTTTGGGTCTAGCCGAGTGGGTTTGTGTCTAGCCGAGTGGGTTTGGGTCTAGCCGAGTGGGTTTGGGTCTAGCCGAGTTGGCTTGGGTCTAGCCGAGTGGGTTTGGGTCTAGACGAGTGGGTTTGGGTCTAGCCGAGTGGGTTTGGATCTAGCCGGGTGGGTTTGGGTCTAGCCGAGTGGGTTTGGGTCTAGCCGAGTGGGTTTGGATCTTGCCGAGTGGGTTTGGGTCTAGCTGAGTGGGTTTGCGTCTAGCCGAATGGGCTTGGGTCTATCCGAGTGGGTTTGGGTCTAGCCGAGTGGGTTTGGGTCTCGCTGAGTGGGTTTGGGTCTAGCCGAGTGGGTTTCAGTCTAGCCGAGTGGGTTTGGGTCTAGCCGAGTGGGTTTGGGTCTAGCCGAGTGGGTTTGGGTCTAGCCGAGTGGGTTTCGGTCTAGCCGAGTGGGTTTTGGGTCTAGCCGAGTGGGTTTGGTTTTAGCCGAGTGGGTTTGGGTCTAGCCGAGTTAGTTTGGCTGTAGCCGAGTTAGTTTGGGTCTAGACGATCGGGTTTGGGTCTAGCCGAGTGGGTTTGGGTCTAGCCGAGTGGGTTTGGGTCTAGCCGAGTGGGTTTGGGTTTAGCCGAGTGGGTTTGGGTCTAGCGGAGTTGGTATGGGTCTAGCGGAGAGCGTTTGGGTCTAGCGGAGTGGGTTTGGGTGTAGCCGAGTGGGTTTGCGTCTAGCCGAGTGGGTTTGGGTCTACCCAAGTAGGTTTGGGTCTAGCCGAGTGGGTTTGGGTCTAGCCGAGTGGGTGTGGGTCTAGCCGAATGGGTTTGGGTCTAGCCGAGTGGGCTTGGGTCTAGCCGAGTGGGCTTGGGTCTAGCCAAGTGGGTTTGGGTCTAGCCGAGTGGGTTTGGGTCTAGCCGAGTGGGTTTGGGTCTAGCCGGGTGGGTTTGCGTCTAGCCAAGTGGGTTTGGGTCTAGCCGAGTGGGTTTGGTTCTAGCCGAGTGGGTTTGGGTCTAGTCGTGTGGGTTTGGGTCTAGCCAAGTGGGTTTGGGTCTAGCCGAGTGGGTTTGGGTCTAGCCGAGTGGGTTTGGGTCTAGCCGAGTGGGTTTGGGTCTAGCCGAGTCGGATTGCATCTAGCCGAGTGGGTTTGGGTCTAGCCGAGTCGGTTGGGGTCTAGCCGAGTGGGTTTGGGTCTAGCCGAGTGGGTTTGGGTCTAGCCGAGTGGGTTTGGGTCTAGCCGAGTTGGTTTAGGTATAGCAGAGTGGGTTTGGGTCTAGCCGAGTTAGCTTGGGTCTAGCCGAGTGGGTTTGGGTCTAGCCGAGTGGGTTTGGGTGTAGCCGAGTGGGTTTGGGTCTAGCCGAGTGGGTTTGGGTCTAGCCGAGTGGGTTTGCATCTAGCCGAGTGGGTTTGGGTCTAGCCGAGTGTGTTTGGGTCTAGCCTAGTGGGTGTGGGTCTAGCCGAATGGGTTTGGGTCTAGCCGAGTGGGCTTGGGTGTAGCCGAGTGGGCTTGGGTCTAGCCAAGTGGGTTTGGGTCTAGCCGAGTGGGTTTGGGTCTAGCCGAGTGGGTTTGGATCTAGCCGGGTGGGTTTGGGTCTAGCCGAGTGGGTTTGGGTCTAGCCGAGTGGGTTTGGATCTTGCCGAGTGGGTTTGGGTCTAGCTGAGTGGGTTTGCGTCTAGCCGAATGGGCTTGGGTCTATCCGAGTGGGTTTGGGTCTAGCCGAGTGGGTTTGGGTCTCGCTGAGTGGGTTTGGGTCTAGCCGAGTGGGTTTCAGTCTAGCCGAGTGGGTTTGGGTCTAGCCGAGTGGGTTTGGGTCTAGCCGAGTGGGTTTGGGTCTAGCCGTGTGGGTTTCGGTCTAGCCGAGTGGGTTTTGGGTCTAGCCGAGTGGGTTTGGTTTTAGCCGAGTGGGTTTGGGTCTAGCCGAGTTAGTTTGGCTGTAGCCGAGTTAGTTTGGGTCTAGACGATCGGGTTTGGGTCTAGCCGAGTGGGTTTGGGTCTAGCCGAGTGGGTTTGGGTCTAGCCGAGTGGGTTTGGGTTTAGCCGAGTGGGTTTGGGTCTAGCGGAGTTGGTATGGGTCTAGCGGAGAGGGTTTGGGTCTAGCGGAGTGGGTTTGGGTGTAGCCGAGTGGGTTTGCGTCTAGCCGAGTGGGTTTGGGTCTACCCAAGTAGGTTTGGGTCTAGCCGAGTGGGTTTGGGTCTAGCCGAGTGGGTGTGGGTCTAGCCGAATGGGTTTGGGTCTAGCCGAGTGGGCTTGGGTCTAGCCGAGTGGGCTTGGGTCTAGCCAAGTGGGTTTGGGTCTAGCCGAGTGGGTTTGGGTCTAGCCGAGTGGGTTTGGGTCTAGCCGGGTGGGTTTGTGTCTAGCCAAGTGGGTTTGGGTCTAGCCGAGTGGGTTTGGGTCTAGCCGAGTGGGTTTGGGTCTAGCCGAGTGGGTTTGCATCTAGCCGAATGGGCTTGGGTCTATCCGAGTGGGTTTGGGTCTAGCCGAGTGGGTTTGTGTCTAGCTGAGTGGGTTTGGGTCTAGCCGAGTGGGTTTCGGTCTAGCCGAGTGGGTTTGGGTCTAGCCGAGTGGGTTTGGGTCTAGCCGAGTGGGTTTGGGTCTAGCCGAGTGTGTTTGGGTCTAGCCGAGTGGGTTTGGGTTTAGCCGAGTGGGTTTGGGTCTAGCCGAGTTAGTTTGGCTGTAGCCGAGTTAGTTTGGGTCTAGACGATCGTGTTTGGGTCTAGCCGAGTGGGTTTGGGTCTAGCCGAGTGGGTTTGGGTCTAGCCGAGTGGGTTTGGGTCCAGCCGAGTGGGTTTGGGTTTAGCCGAGTGGGTTTGGGTCTAGCGGAGTTGGTATGGGTCTAGCGGAGAGGGTTTGGGTCTAGCCGACTGGGTTTGTGTCTAGCCGAGTGGGTTTGGCTCTTGCCGAGTGGGTTTGGGTCTAGCCGAGTGGGTTTGGGTCTAGCCGAGTGGGTTTGGGTCTAGCCGAGTGGGTGTGGGTCTAGCCGAATGGGTTTGGGTCTAGCCGAGTGGGCTTGGGTCTAGCCGAGTGGGCTTGGGTCTAGCCAAGTGGGTTTGGGTCTAGCCGAGTGGGTTTGGGTCTAGCCGAGTGGGTTTGGGTCTAGCCGGGTGGGTTTGTGTCTAGACGAGTGGGTTTGGGCCTAGCCGAGTGGGTGTGGGTCTAGCCGAGTGGGTTTGGGTCTAGCCGAGTGGGTTTGCGTCTAGCCGAATGGGCTTGGGTCTATCCGAGTGGGTTTGGGTCTAGCCGAGTGGGTTTGTGTCTAGCCGAGTGGGTTTGGGTGTAGGCGATTGGGTTTGGGTCTAGCCGAGTGGGTTTGGGTCTAGCCAAGTGGGTTTGGGTCTAGCCGATTGGGTTTGGGTCTAGCCGAGTGGGTTTGGGTCTAGCCGAGTCGGTTTGGGTCTAGCCGAGTGGGTTTGGGTGTAGCCGAGTGGGTTTGGGTCTAGCCGAGTGGGTTTGGGTCTAGCTGAGTGGGTTTGCATCTAGCCGAGTGTGTTTGGGTCTAGCCGAGTGGGTGTGGGTCTAGCCGAATGGGTTTGGGTCTAGCCGTGTGGGCTTGGGTGTAGCCGAGTGGCCTTGGGTCTAGCCAAGTGGGTTTGGGTCTAGCCGAGTGGGTTTGGGTCTAGCCGAGGGCGTTTGGGTCTAGCCGGGTGGGTTTGGGTCTAGCCGAGTGGGTTTGGGTCTAGCCGAGTGGGTTTGGGTCTAGCCGAGTGGGCTTGGGTCTAGCCTAGTGGGTTTGCGTCTAGCCGAATGGGCTTGGGTCTATCCGAGTGGGTTTGGGTCTAGCCGAGTGGGTTTGTGTCTAGCCGAGTGGGTTTGGGTCTAGCCGAGTGGGTTTGGGTCTAGCCGAGTGGGTTTGGGTCTAGCCGAGTGGGTTTGGGTCTAGCCGAGTGGGTTTGGGTCTAGCCGAGTGGGTTTGGGTCTAGCCGAGTGGGTTTGGGTCTAGCCGATTGGGTTTGGGTCTAGCCGAGTGGGTTTGGGTCTAGCCGATTGGGTTTGGGTCTAGCCGAGTGGGTTTGGGTCTAGCCGAGTCGGTTTGGGTCTAGCCGAGTGGGTTTGGGTCTAGCCGATTGGGTTTGGGTCTAGCCGGGTCGGTTTGGGTCTAGCCGAGTGGGTTTGGTTCTAGCCGAGTGGGTTTGAGTCTAGCCGAGTGGGTTTGGTTCTAGCCGAGTGGGTTTGGGTCTAGCCGAGTGGGTTTGCATCTAGCCGAGTGGGTTTGGGTCTAGCCGAGTGTGTTTGGGTCTAGCCGAGTGGGTGTGGGTCTAGCCGAATGGGTTTGGGTCTAGCCGAGTGGGCTTGGGTGTAGCCGAGTGGGCTTGGGTCTAGCCAAGTGGGTTTGGGTCTAGCCGAGTGGGTTTGGGTCTGGCCGAGTGGGTTTGGGTCTAGCCGGGTGGGTTTGGGTCTAGCCGAGTGGGTTTGGGTCTAGCCGAGTGGGTTTGGGTCTAGCCGAGTGGGTTTGGGTGTAGCTGAGTGGGTTTGCTTCTAGCCGAATGGGCTTGGGTCTATCCGAGTGGGTTTGGGTCTGGCCGAGTGGGTTTGTGTCTAGCCGGGTGGGTTTGGGTCTAGCCGAGTGGGTTTCAGTCTAGCCGAGTGGGTTTGGGTCTAGCCGAGTGGGTGTGGGTCTAGCCGAGTGGGTTTGGGTCTAGCCGAGTGGGTTTGGGTCTAGCCGAGTGGGTTTCGGTCTAGCCGATTGGGTTTGGGTCTAGCCGAGTGGGTTTGGGTCTAGCCGAGTGGGTTTGGGTCTAGCCGATTGGGTTTGGGTCTAGCCGAGTGGGTTTGGGTCTAGCCGAGTCGGTTTGGGTCTAGCCGAGTGGGTTTGGGTCTAGCCGATTGGGTTTGGGTCTAGCCGAGTCGGTTTGGGTTTAGCCGAGTGGGTTTGGTTCTAGCCGAGTGGGTTTGAGTCTAGCCGAGTGGGTTTGGGTCTAGCCGAGTGGGTTTGGGTCTAGCCGAGTGGGTTTAGGTCTAGCCGAGTGGGTTTGGGTCTAGCCGAGTGGGCTTGGGTCTAGCCGAGTGGGTTTGGGTCTAGCCGAGTGGGTGTGGGTCTAGCCGAATGGGTTTGGGTCTAGCCGAGTGGGCTTGGGTGTAGCCGGGTGGGTTTGGGTCTAGCCGAGTGGGTTTGGGTCTAGCCGAGTGGGTTTGGGTCTAGCCGAGTGGGTTTGCTTCTAGCCGAATGGGCTTGGGTCTATCCGAGTGGGTTTGGGTCTGGCCGAGTGGGTTTGTGTCTAGCCGAGTGGGTTTGGGTCTAGCCGAGTGGGTTTCAGTCTAGCCGAGTGGGTTTGGGTCTAGCCGAGTGGGTTTGGGTCTAGCCGAGTGGGTTTGGGTCTAGCCGAGTGGGTTTGGGTTTAGCCGAGTGGGTTTGGGTTTAGCCGAGTTAGTTTGGCTGTAGCCGAGTTAGTTTGGGTCTAGACGATCGGGTTTGGGTCTGGCGGAGTTGGTATGGGTCTAGCGGAGAGGGTTTGGGTCTAGCGGAGTGGGTTTGGGTGTAGCCGAGTGGGTTTGAGTCTAGCCGAGTGGGTTTGGGTCTACCCGAGTAGGTTTGGGTCTAGCCGAGTGGGTTTGAGTCTAGCCGAGTGGGTGTGGGTCTAGCCGAGTGGGTTTGGGTCTAGCCGAGTGGGTTTGTGTCTAGCCGAGTGGGTTTGGGTCTTGCCGAGTGGGTTTGGGTCTAGCCGAGTGGGTTTGGGTCTAGCCGATTGGGTTTGGGTCTAGCCGAGTCGGTTTGGGTCTAGCCGAGTCGGTTTTGGTCTATCCGAGTGGGTTTGAGTCTAGCCGAGTGGGTTTGGGTCTAGCCGAGTGGGTTTGGGTCTAGCCGAGTGGGTTTGGGTCTAGCCGAGTTGGCTTGGGTCCAGCCGAGTGGGTTTGGGTCTAGACGAGTGGGTTTGGGCCTAGCCGAGTGGGTGTGGGTCGAGCCGAGTGGGTTTGGGTCTAGCCGAGTGGGTTTGGGTCTAGCCGATTGGGTTTGGGTCTAGCCGAGTGAGTTTGGGTCTAGCCGAGTGGGTTTGGGTCTAGCCGAGTGGGTTTGGGTCTAGCCGATTGGGTTTGGGTCTAGCCGAGTGGGTTTGGGTCTAGCCGAGTGGGTTTGGGTCTAGCCGATTGGGTTTGGGTCTAGCCGAGAGGGTTTGGGTCTAGCCGAGTCGGTTTGGGTCTAGCCCAGTGGGTTTGGGTCTAGCCGATTGGGTTTGGGTCTAGCCGAGTTGGTTTGGGTCTAGCCGAGTGGGTTTGGTTCTAGCCGAGTGGGTTTGAGTCTAGCCGAGTGGGTTTGGGTCTAGCCGAGTGGGTTTGGGTCTAGCCGAGTGGGTTTGGGTCTAGCCGAGTGGGTTTGGGTCTAGCCGAGTGGGTTTGGTGGCAAAAACATGAGGGTAGACTATTATCTGAATGGTGGCAGATTAGGTAAGGGGGAGATGCAACGAGACCTGGGTGTCATGGTACACCAGTCATTGAAAGTAGGCATGCAGGTGCAGCAGGCAGTGAAGAAAGCAAATGGTATGTTAGCATTCATAGCGAAAGGATTTGAGTATAGGAGCAGGGAGGTTCTACTGCAGTTGTACAGGGTTTTGGTGAGGCCACACCTGGAGTACTGCGTACAGTTTTGGTCTCCAAATCTGAGGAAAGACATCCTTGCCATAGAGGGGGTACAGAGAAGATTCACCAGACTGATTCCTGGGATGTCAGGACTTTCATATGAGGAAAGATTGGATAGACTCGGTTTGTACTCGATGGAATTTAGAAGATTGAGGGGGGATCTTATAGAAACCTACAAAATTCTTAAGGGGTTGGACAAGCTAGATGCTGGAAGATTGTTCCCGATGTTGGGGGAGTCCAGAACAAGGGGTCACAGTCTAAGGATAAGGGGGAATTCCTTTAGGACCGAAATGAGGAAAACATTCTTTACACAGAGAGTGGTGAGTCTCTGGAATTCTCTGCCACAGAAGGTAGTTGAGGCCAGTTCATTGGCTATATTTAAGAGGGCGTTAGATGTGGCACTTGTGGCTAAAGGGATCAGGGGGTATGGAGAGAAGGCAGGTACGGGATACTGAGTTGGATGATCAGCCATGATCACATTGAATGGCGGTGCAGGCTCGAAGGGCCGAATGGCCTACTCCTGCACCTATTTTCTATGTTTCTATGTTTCTATGTTTGGGTCTAGCCGGGTGGGTTTGGGTCTAGCGGAGTGGGTTTGGGTCTAGCGGAATGGGTTTGGGTCTAGCCGAGTGGGTTTGGGTCTAGCCGAGTGGGTTTGGGTCTAGCCGAGTGGGTTTGAGTCTAGCCGAGTGGGTTTGGGTCTAGCCGAGTGGGTTTAGGTCTGGCCGAGTGGGTTTGGGTCTAGCCGAGTGGGCTTGGGTCTAGCCGAGTGGGTTTGGGTCTAGCCGAGTGGGTTTGGGTCTAGCCGAGTGGGTTTGGGTCTAGCCGAGTGGGTTTGGGTCTAGCCGAGTGGGTTTGGGTCTAGCCGAGTGGGTTTGGGTCTAGCCGAGTCGGATTGCATGTAGCAGAGTGGGTTCTGGGTCTAGCCGAGTCGGTTGGGGTGTAGCCGAGTGGGTTTGTGTCTAGCCGAGTGGGTTTGGGTCTACCCGAGTAGGTTTGGGTCTAGCCGAGTGGGTTTGGGCCTAGCCGAGTGGGTGTGGGTTTAGCCGAATGGGTTTGGGTCTAGCCGAGTGGGCTTGGGTCTAGCCGAGTGGGCTTGGGTCTAGCCAAGTGGGTTTGGGTCTAGCCGAGTGGGTTTGGGTCTAGCCGAGTGGGTTTGGGTCTAGCCGGGTGGGTTTGTGTCTAGCCGAGTGGGTTTGGGTGTAGCCGAGTGGGTTTGGGTCTAGCCGAGTGGGTTTGGGTTTAGCCGAGAGGGTTTGGGTCTAGCGGAGTTGGTATGGGTCTAGCGGAGAGGGTTTGGGTCTAGCGGAGTGGGTTTGGGTGTAGCCGAGTGGGTTTGAGTCTAGCCGAGTGGGTTTGCGTCTAGCCGTGTGGGTTTGGGTTTAGCCGAGTGGGTTTGGGTCGATCGGAGTTGGTATGGGTCTAGCGGAGAGGGTTTGGGTCTAGCGGAGTGGGTTTGGGTGTAGCCGAGTGTGTTTGAGTCTGGCCGAGTGGGTTTGGGTCTACCCGAGTAGGTTTGGGTCTAGCCGAGTGGGTTTGAGACTAGCCGAGTGGGTGTGGGTCTAGCCGAGTGGGTTTGGGTCTAGCCGAGTGGGTTTGTGTCTAGCCGAGTGGGTTTGGGTCTAGCCGAGTGGGTTTGGGTCTAGCCGAGTTGGCTTGGGTCTAGCCGAGTGGGTTTGGGTCTAGACGAGTGGGTTTGGGCCTAGCCGAGTGGGTGTGGGTCTAGCCGAGTGGGTTTGGGTCTAGCCGAGTGGGTTTGGGTCTAGCCGATTGGGTTTGGGTCTAGCCGAGTGAGTTTGGGTCTAGCCGAGTGGGTTTGGGTCTAGCCGAGTGGGTTTGGGTCTAGCCGAGTGGGTTTGGGTCTAGCCGATTGGGTTTGGGTCTAGCCGAGTGGGTTTGGGTCTAGCCGAGTGGGTTTGGGTCTAGCCGATTGGGTTTGGGTCTAGCCGAGTGGGTTTGGGTCTAGCCGAGTCGGTTTGGGTCTAGCCGAGTGGGTTTGGGTCTAGCCGATTGGGTTTGGGTCTAGCCGAGTCGGTTTGGGTCTAGCCGAGTGGGTTTGGTTCTAGCCGAGTGGGTTTGAGTCTAGCCGAGTGGGTTTGGGTCTAGCCGAGTGGGTTTGAGTCTAGCCGAGTGGGTTTGGGTCTAGCCGAGTGGGTTTGGGTCTAGCCGATTGGGTTTGGGTCTAGCCGAGTGAGTTTGGGTCTAGCTGAGTGGGTTTGGGTCTAGCCGAGTGGGTTTGGGTCTAGCCGAGTCGGTTTGGGTCTAGCCGAGTGGGTTTGGGTCTAGCCGATTGGGTTTGGGTCTAGCCGAGTCGGTTTGGGTCTAGCCGAGTGGGTTTGGTTCTAGCAGAGTGGGTTTGAGTCTAGCCGAGTGGGTTTGGGTCTAGCCGAGTGGGTTTAGGTCTAGCCGAGTGGGTTTGGGTCTAGCCGAGTGGGCTTGGGTCTAGCCGAGTGGGTTTGGGTCTAGCCGAGTGGGTTTGGGTGTAGCCGAGTGGGTTTGGGTCTAGCCGAGTGGGTTTGGGTCTAGCCGAGTGTGTTTGCGTCTAGCCGAGTGGGTTTGGGTCTAGCCGAGTGGGTTTGGGTCTAGCCGAGTTTGCTTGGGTCTAGCCGAGTGGGTTTGGGTCTAGACGAGTGGGTTTGGGCCTAGCCGAGTGGGTGTGGGTCTAGCCGAGTGGGTTTGGGTCTAGCCGAGTGGGTTTGGGTCTAGCCGATTGGGTTTGGGTCTAGCCGAGTGAGTTTGGGTCTAGCCGAGTGGGTTTGGGTCTAGCCGAGTGGGTTTGGGTCTAGCCGATTGGGTTAGGGTCTAGCCGAGTGGGTTTGGGTCTAGCCGAGTGGGTTTGGGTCTAGCCGATTGGGTTTGGGTCTAGCCGAGTGGGTTTGGGTCTAGCCGTGTCGGTTTGGGTCTAGCCGAGTGGGTTTGGGTCTAGCCGATTGGGTTTGGGTCTAGCCGAGTCGGTTTGGGTCTAGCCGAGTGGGTTTGGTTCTAGCCGAGTGGGTTTGAGTCTTGCCGAGTGGGTTTGGGTCTAGCCGAGTGGGTTTAGGTCTAGCCAAGTGGGTTTGGGTCTAGCCGAGTGGGCTTGGGTCTAGCCGAGTGGGTTTGCGTCTAGCCGAGTGGGTTTGGGTCTAGCCGAGTGGGTTTGGGTCTAGCCGAGTGGGTTTGGGTCTACCCAAGTAGGTTTGGGTCCAGCCGAGTGGGTTTGGGTCTAGCCGAGTGGGTGTGGGTCTAGCCGAATGGGTTTGGGTCTAGCCGAGTGGGCTTGGGTCTAGCCGAGTGGGCTTGGGTCTAGCCAAGTGGGTTTGGGTCTAGCCGAGTGGGTTTGGGTCTAGCCGAGTGGGTTTGGGTCTAGCCGGGTGGGTTTGTGTCTAGCCAAGTGGGTTTGGATCTAGCCGAGTGGGTTTGGGTCTAGCCGAGTGGGTTTGGGTCTAGCCGAGTGGGTTTGCGTCTAGCCGAATGGGCTTGGGTCTATCCGAGTGGGTTTGGGTCTAGCCGAGTGGGTTTGTGTCTAGCTGAGTGGGTTTGGGTCTAGCCGAGTGGGTTTCGGTCTAGCCGAGTGGGTTTGGGTCTAGCCGAGTGGGTTTGGGTCTAGCCGAGTGGGTTTGGGTCTAGCCGAGTGTGTTTGGGTCTAGCCGAGTGTGTTTGGGTCTAGCCGAGTGGGTTTGGGTTTAGCCGAGTGGGTTTGGGTCTAGCCGAGTTAGTTTGGCTGTAGCCGAGTTAGTTTGGGTCTAGACGATCGTGTTTGGGTCTAGCCGAGTGGGTTTGGGTCCAGCCGAGTGGGTTTGGGTCCAGCCGAGTGGGTTTGGGTTTAGCCGAGTGGGTTTGGGTCTAGCGGAGTTGGTATGGGTCTAGCGGAGAGGGTTTGGGTCTAGCCGACTGGGTTTGTGTCTAGCCGAGTGGGTTTGGCTCTTGCCGAGTGGGTTTGGGTCTAGCCGAGTGGGTTTGGCTCTAGCCGAGTGGGTTTGGGTCTAGCCGAGTGGGTGTGGGTCTTGCCGAATGGGTTTGGGTCTAGCCGAGTGGGCTTGGGTCTAGCCGAGTGGGCTTGGGTCTAGCCAAGTGGGTTTGGGTCTAGCCGAGTGGGTTTGGGTCTAGCCGAGTGGGTTTGGGTCTAGCCGGGTGGGTTTGTGTCTAGACGAGTGGGTTTGGGCCTAGCCGAGTGGGTGTGGGTCTAGCCGAGTGGGTTTGGGTCTAGCCGAGTGGGTTTGCGTCTAGCCGAATGGGCTTGGGTCTATCCGAGTGGGTTTGGGTCTAGCCGAGTGGGTTTGTGTCTAGCCGAGTGGGTTTGGGTGTAGGCGATTGGGTTTGGGTCTAGCCGAGTGGGTTTGGGTCTAGCCAAGTGGGTTTGGGTCTAGCCGATTGGGTTTGGGTCTAGCCGAGTGGGTTTGGGTCTAGCCGAGTCGGTTTGGGTCTAGCCGAGTGGGTTTGGGTGTAGCCGAGTGGGTTTGGGTCTAGCCGAGTGGGTTTGGGTCTAGCTGAGTGGGTTTGCATCTAGCCGAGTGTGTTTGGGTCTAGCCGAGTGGGTGTGGGTCTAGCCGAATGGGTTTGGGTCTAGCCGTGTGGGCTTGGGTGTAGCCGAGTGGGCTTGGGTCTAGCCAAATGGGTTTGGGTCTAGCCGAGTGGGTTTGGGTCTAGCCGAGGGCGTTTGGGTCTAGCCGGGTGGGTTTGGGTCTAGCCGAGTGGGTTTGGGTCTAGCCGAGTGGGTTTGGGTCTAGCCGAGTGGGCTTGGGTCTAGCCTAGTGGGTTTGCGTCTAGCCGAATGGGCTTGGGTCTATCCGAGTGGGTTTGGGTCTAGCCGAGTGGGTTTGTGTCTAGCCGAGTGGGTTTGGGTCTAGCCGAGTGGGTTTGGGTCTAGCCGAGTGGGTTTGGGTCTAGCCGAGTGGGTTTGGGTCTAGCCGAGTGGGTTTGGGTCTAGCCGAGTGGGTTTGGGTCTAGCCGAGTGGGTTTGGGTCTAGCCGATTGGGTTTGGGTCTAGCCGAGTGGGTTTGGGTCTAGCCGATTGGGTTTGGGTCTAGCCGAGTGGGTTTGGGTCTAGCCGAGTCGGTTTGGGTCTAGCCGAGTGGGTTTGGGTCTAGCCGATTGGGTTTGGGTCTAGCCGGGTCGGTTTGGGTCTAGCCGAGTGGGTTTGGTTCTAGCCGAGTGGGTTTGAGTCTAGCCGAGTGGGTTTGGTTCTAGCCGAGTGGGTTTGGGTCTAGCCGAGTGGGTTTGCATCTAGCCGAGTGGGTTTGGGTCTAGCCGAGTGTGTTTGGGTCTAGCCGAGTGGGTGTGGGTCTAGCCGAATGGGTTTGGGTCTAGCCGAGTGGGCTTGGGTGTAGCCGAGTGGGCTTGGGTCTAGCCAAGTGGGTTTGGGTCTAGCCGAGTGGGTTTGGGTCTGGCCGAGTGGGTTTGGGTCTAGCCGGGTGGGTTTGGGTCTAGCCGAGTGGGTTTGGGTCTAGCCGAGTGGGTTTGGGTCTAGCCGAGTGGGTTTGGGTGTAGCTGAGTGGGTTTGCTTCTAGCCGAATGGGCTTGGGTCTATCCGAGTGGGTTTGGGTCTGGCCGAGTGGGTTTGTGTCTAGCCGAGTGGGTTTGGGTCTAGCCGAGTGGGTTTCAGTCTAGCCGAGTGGGTTTGGGTCTAGCCGAGTGGGTGTGGGTCTAGCCGAGTGGGTTTGGGTCTAGCCGAGTGGGTTTGGGTCTAGCCGAGTGGGTTTCGGTCTAGCCGATTGGGTTTGGGTCTAGCCGAGTGGGTTTGGGTCTAGCCGAGTGGGTTTGGGTCTAGCCGATTGGGTTTGGGTCTAGCCGAGTGGGTTTGGGTCTAGCCGAGTCGGTTTGGGTCTAGCCGAGTGGGTTTGGGTCTAGCCGATTGGGTTTGGGTCTAGCCGAGTCGGTTTGGGTCTAGCCGAGTGGGTTTGGTTCTAGCCGAGTGGGTTTGAGTCTAGCCGAGTGGGTTTGGGTCTAGCCGAGTGGGTTTGGGTCTAGCCGAGTGGGTTTAGGTCTAGCCGAGTGGGTTTGGGTCTAGCCGAGTGGGCTTGGGTCTAGCCGAGTGGGTTTGGGTCTAGCCGAGTGGGTTTGGGTGTAGCCGAGTGGGTTTGGGTCTAGCCGAGTGGGTTTGGGTCCAGCCGAGTGGGTTTGCCTCTAGCCGAGTGGGTTTGGGTCTAGCCGAGTGTGTTTGGGTCTAGCCGAGTGGGTGTGGGTCTAGCCGAATGGGTTTGGGTCTAGCCGAGTGGGCTTGGGTGTAGCCGAGTGGGCTTGGGTCTAGCCAAGTGGGTTTGGGTCTAGCCGAGTGGGTTTGGGTCTGGCCGAGTGGGTTTGGGTCTAGCCGGGTGGGTTTGGGTCTAGCCGAGTGGGTTTGGGTCTAGCCGAGTGGGTTTGGGTCTAGCCGAGTGGGTTTGCTTCTAGCCGAATGGGCTTGGGTCTATCCGAGTGGGTTTGGGTCTGGCCGAGTGGGTTTGTGTCTAGCCGAGTGGGTTTGGGTCTAGCCGAGTGGGTTTCAGTCTAGCCGAGTGGGTTTGGGTCTAGCCGAGTGGGTTTGGGTCTAGCCGAGTGGGTTTGGGTCTAGCCGAGTGGGTTTGGGTTTAGCCGAGTGGGTTTGGGTCTAGCCGAGTTAGTTTGGCTGTAGCCGAGTTAGTTTGGGTCTAGACGATCGGGTTTGGGTCTGGCGGAGTTGGTATGGGTCTAGCGGAGAGGGTTTGGGTCTAGCGGAGTGGGTTTGGGTGTAGCCGAGTGGGTTTGAGTCTAGCCGAGTGGGTTTGGGTCTACCCGAGTAGGTTTGGGTCTAGCCGAGTGGGTTTGAGTCTAGCCGAGTGGGTGTGGGTCTAGCCGAGTGGGTTTGGGTCTAGCCGAGTGGGTTTGTGTCTAGCCGAGTGGGTTTGGGTCTTGCCGAGTGGGTTTGGGTCTAACCGAGTGGGTTTGGGTCTAGCCGATTGGGTTTGGGTCTAGCCGAGTCGGTTTGGGTCTAGCCGAGTCGGTTTTGGTCTATCCGAGTGGGTTTGAGTCTAGCCGAGTGGGTTTGGGTCTAGCCGAGTGGGTTTGGGTCTAGCCGAGTGGGTTTGGGTCTAGCCGAGTTGGCTTGGGTCCAGCCGAGTGGGTTTGGGTCTAGACGAGTGGGTTTGGGCCTAGCCGAGTGGGTGTGGGTCGAGCCGAGTGGGTTTGGGTCTAGCCGAGTGGGTTTGGGTCTAGCCGATTGGGTTTGGGTCTAGCCGAGTGAGTTTGGGTCTAGCCGAGTGGGTTTGGGTCTAGCCGAGTGGGTTTGGGTCTAGCCGATTGGGTTTGGGTCTAGCCGAGTGGGTTTGGGTCTAGCCGAGTGGGTTTGGGTCTAGCCGATTGGGTTTGGGTCTAGCCGAGAGGGTTTGGGTCTAGCCGAGTCGGTTTGGGTCTAGCCCAGTGGGTTTGGGTCTAGCCGATTGGGTTTGGGTCTAGCCGAGTTGGTTTGGGTCTAGCCGAGTGGGTTTGGTTCTAGCCGAGTGGGTTTGAGTCTAGCCGAGTGGGTTTGGGTCTAGCCGAGTGGGTTTGGGTCTAGCCGAGTGGGTTTGGGTCTAGCCGAGTGGGTTTGGGTCTAGCCGAGTGGGTTTGGTGGCAAAAACATGAGGGTAGACTATTATCTGAATGGTGGCAGATTAGGTAAGGGGGAGATGCAACGAGACCTGGGTGTCATGGTACACCAGTCATTGAAAGTAGGCATGCAGGTGCAGCAGGCAGTGAAGAAAGCAAATGGTATGTTAGCATTCATAGCGAAAGGATTTGAGTATAGGAGCAGGGAGGTTCTACTGCAGTTGTACAGGGTTTTGGTGAGGCCACACCTGGAGTACTGCGTACAGTTTTGGTCTCCAAATCTGAGGAAAGACATCCTTGCCATAGAGGGGGTACAGAGAAGATTCACCAGACTGATTCCTGGGATGTCAGGACTTTCATATGAGGAAAGATTGGATAGACTCGGTTTGTACTCGATGGAATTTAGAAGATTGAGGGGGGATCTTATAGAAACCTACAAAATTCTTAAGGGGTTGGACAAGCTAGATGCTGGAAGATTGTTCCCGATGTTGGGGGAGTCCAGAACAAGGGGTCACAGTCTAAGGATAAGGGGGAATTCCTTTAGGACCGAAATGAGGAAAACATTCTTTACACAGAGAGTGGTGAGTCTCTGGAATTCTCTGCCACAGAAGGTAGTTGAGGCCAGTTCATTGGCTATATTTAAGAGGGCGTTAGATGTGGCACTTGTGGCTAAAGGGATCAGGGGGTATGGAGAGAAGGCAGGTACGGGATACTGAGTTGGATGATCAGCCATGATCACATTGAATGGCGGTGCAGGCTCGAAGGGCCGAATGGCCTACTCCTGCACCTATTTTCTATGTTTCTATGTTTCTATGTTTGGGTCTAGCCGGGTGGGTTTGGGTCTAGCGGAGTGGGTTTGGGTCTAGCGGAGTGGGTTTGGGTCTAGCCGAGAGGGTTTGGGTCTAGCCGAGTGGGTTTGGGTCTAGCCGAGTGGGTTTGAGTCTAGCCGAGTGGGTTTGGGTCTAGCCGAGTGGGTTTAGGTCTGGCCGAGTGGGTTTGGGTCTAGCCGAGTGGGCTTGGGTCTAGCCGAGTGGGTTTGGGTCTAGCCGAGTGGGTTTGGGTCTAGCCGAGTGGGTTTGGGTCTAGCCGAGTGGGTTTGGGTCTAGCCGAGTGGGTTTGGGTCTAGCCGAGTGGGTTTGGGTCTAGCCGAGTCGGATTGCATGTAGCAGAGTGGGTTCTGGGTCTAGCCGAGTCGGTTGGGGTGTAGCCGAGTGGGTTTGTGTCTAGCCGAGTGGGTTTGGGTCTACCCGAGTAGGTTTGGGTCTAGCCGAGTGGGTTTGGGCCTAGCCGAGTGGGTGTGGGTTTAGCCGAATGGGTTTGGGTCTAGCCGAGTGGGCTTGGGTCTAGCCGAGTGGGCTTGGGTCTAGCCAAGTGGGTTTGGGTCTAGCCGAGTGGGTTTGGGTCTAGCCGAGTGGGTTTGGGTCTAGCCGGGTGGGTTTGTGTCTAGCCGAGTGGGTTTGGGTGTAGCCGAGTGGGTTTGGGTCTAGCCGAGTGGGTTTGGGTTTAGCCGACAGGGGTTTGGGTCTAGCGGAGTTGGTATGGGTCTAGCGGAGAGGGTTTGGGTCTAGCGGAGTGGGTTTGGGTGTAGCCGAGTGGGTTTGAGTCTAGCCGAGTGGGTTTGCGTCTAGCCGTGTGGGTTTGGGTTTAGCCGAGTGGGTTTGGGTCGATCGGAGTTGGTATGGGTCTAGCGGAGAGGGTTTGGGTCTAGCGGAGTGGGTTTGGGTGTAGCCGAGTGTGTTTGAGTCTGGCCGAGTGGGTTTGGGTCTACCCGAGTAGGTTTGGGTCTAGCCGAGTGGGTTTGAGACTAGCCGAGTGGGTGTGGGTCTAGCCGAGTGGGTTTGGGTCTAGCCGAGTGGGTTTGTGTCTAGCCGAGTGGGTTTGGGTCTAGCCGAGTGGGTTTGGGTCTAGCCGAGTTGGCTTGGGTCTAGCCGAGTGGGTTTGGGTCTAGACGAGTGGGTTTGGGCCTAGCCGAGTGGGTGTGGGTCTAGCCGAGTGGGTTTGGGTCTAGCCGAGTGGGTTTGGGTCTAGCCGATTGGGTTTGGGTCTAGCCGAGTGAGTTTGGGTCTAGCCGAGTGGGTTTGGGTCTAGCCGAGTGGGTTTGGGTCTAGCCGAGTGGGTTTGGGTCTAGCCGATTGGGTTTGGGTCTAGCCGAGTGGGTTTGGGTCTAGCCGAGTGGGTTTGGGTCTAGCCGAGTCGGTTTGGGTCTAGCCGAGTGGGTTTGGGTCTAGCCGATTGGGTTTGGGTCTAGCCGAGTCGGTTTGGGTCTAGCCGAGTGGGTTTGGTTCTAGCAGAGTGGGTTTGAGTCTAGCCGAGTGGGTTTGGGTCTAGCCGAGTGGGTTTAGGTCTAGCCGAGTGGGTTTGGGTCTAGCCGAGTGGGCTTGGGTCTAGCCGAGTGGGTTTGGGTCTAGCCGAGTGGGTTTGGGTGTAGCCGAGTGGGTTTGGGTCTAGCCGAGTGGGTTTGGGTCTAGCCGAGTGTGTTTGCATCTAGCCGAGTGGGTTTGGGTCTAGCCGAGTGGGTTTGGGTCTAGCCGAGTTTGCTTGGGTCTAGCCGAGTGGGTTTGGGTCTAGACGAGTGGGTTTGGGCCTAGCCGAGTGGGTGTGGGTCTAGCCGAGTGGGTTTGGGTCTAGCCGAGTGGGTTTGGGTCTAGCCGATTGGGTTTGGGTCTAGCCGAGTGAGTTTGGGTCTAGCCGAGTGGGTTTGGGTCTAGCCGAGTGGGTTTGGGTCTAGCCGATTGGGTTAGGGTCTAGCCGAGTGGGTTTGGGTCTAGCCGAGTGGGTTTGGGTCTAGCCGATTGGGTTTGGGTCTAGCCGAGTGGGTTTGGGTCTAGCCGAGTCGGTTTGGGTCTAGCCGAGTGGGTTTGGGTCTAGCCGATTGGGTTTGGGTCTAGCCGAGTCGGTTTGGGTCTAGCCGAGTGGGTTTGGTTCTAGCCGAGTGGGTTTGAGTCTTGCCGAGTGGGTTTGGGTCTAGCTGAGTGGGTTTAGGTCTAGCCAAGTGGGTTTGGGTCTAGCCGAGTGGGCTTGGGTCTAGCCGAGTGGGTTTGGGTCTAGCCGAGTGGGTTTGGGTGTAGCCGAGTGGGTTTGGGTCTAGCCGAGTGGGTTTGGGTCTAGCCGAGTGGGTTTGCATCTAGCCGAGTGGGTTTGGGTCTAGCCGAGTGTGTTTGGGTCTTGCCGAGTGGGTGTGGGTCTAGCCGAATGGGTTTGGGTCTAGCCGAGTGGGCTTGGGTGTAGCCGAGTGGGCTTGGGTCTAGCCAAGTGGGTTTGGGTCTAGCCGAGTGGGTTTGGGTCTAGCCGAGTGGGTTTGGGTCTAGCCGGGTGGGTTTGGGTGTAGCCGAGTGGGTTTGGGTCTAGCCGAGTGGGTTTGTGTCTAGCGGAGTGGGTTTGGGTGTAGCCGAGTGGGTTTGGGTCTAGCCGAGTGGGTTTGGGTCTAGCCGAGTGGGCTTGGGTCTCGCCGAGTGGGTTTGGGTCCAGCCGAGTGGGTTTAGATACATAGAAACATAGAAAATAGGTGCAGGAGTAGGCCATTCGGCCCTTCGAGTGGGTTTGGGTCTAGCCGGGTGGGTTTGGGTGTAGCCGAGTGGGTTTGGGTCTAGCCGAGTGGGTTTGTGTCTAGCGGAGTGGGTTTGGGTGTAGCCGAGTGGGTTTGGGTCTAGCCGAGTGGGTTTGGGTCTAGCCGAGTGGGTTTGGGTCTAGCCGAGTGGGTTTGGGTCTAGCCGAGTGGGTTTGGGTCTAGCCGAGTCGGATTGCATGTAGCAGAGTGGGTTCTGGGTCTAGCCGAGTCGGTTGGGGTGTAGCCGAGTGGGTTTGTGTCTAGCCGAGTGGGTTTGGGTCTACCCGAGTAGGTTTGGGTCTAGCCGAGTGGGTTTGGGCCTAGCCGAGTGGGTGTGGGTTTAGCCGAATGGGTTTGGGTCTAGCCGAGTGGGCTTGGGTCTAGCCGAGTGGGCTTGGGTCTAGCCAAGTGGGTTTGGGTCTAGCCGAGTGGGTTTGGGTCTAGCCGAGTGGGTTTGGGTCTAGCCGGGTGGGTTTGTGTCTAGCCGAGTGGGTTTGGGTGTAGCCGAGTGGGTTTGGGTCTAGCCGAGTGGGTTTGGGTTTAGCCGAGAGGGTTTGGGTCTAGCGGAGTTGGTATGGGTCTAACGGAGAGGGTTTGGGTCTAGCGGAGTGGGTTTGGGTGTAGCCGAGTGGGTTTGAGTCTAGCCGAGTGGGTTTGCGTCTAGCCGTGTGGGTTTGGGTTTAGCCGAGTGGGTTTGGGTCGATCGGAGTTGGTATGGGTCTAGCGGAGAGGGTTTGGGTCTAGCGGAGTGGGTTTGGGTGTAGCCGAGTGTGTTTGAGTCTGGCCGAGTGGGTTTGGGTCTACCCGAGTAGGTTTGGGTCTAGCCGAGTGGGTTTGAGACTAGCCGAGTGGGTGTGGGTCTAGCCGAGTGGGTTTGGGTCTAGCCGAGTGGGTTTGTGTCTAGCCGAGTGGGTTTGGGTCTAGCCGAGTGGGTTTGGGTCTAGCCGAGTTGGCTTGGGTCTAGCCGAGTGGGTTTGGGTCTAGACGAGTGGGTTTGGGCCTAGCCGAGTGGGTGTGGGTCTAGCCGAGTGGGTTTGGGTCTAGCCGAGTGGGTTTGGGTCTAGCCGATTGGGTTTGGGTCTAGCCGAGTGAGTTTGGGTCTAGCCGAGTGGGTTTGGGTCTAGCCGAGTGGGTTTGGGTCTAGCCGAGTGGGTTTGGGTCTAGCCGATTGGGTTTGGGTCTAGCCGAGTGGGTTTGGGTCTAGCCGAGTGGGTTTGGGTCTAGCCGAGTCGGTTTGGGTCTAGCCGAGTGGGTTTGGGTCTAGCCGATTGGGTTTGGGTCTAGCCGAGTCGGTTTGGGTCTAGCCGAGTGGGTTTGGTTCTAGCAGAGTGGGTTTGAGTCTAGCCGAGTGGGTTTGGGTCTAGCCGAGTGGGTTTAGGTCTAGCCGAGTGGGTTTGGGTCTAGCCGAGTGGGCTTGGGTCTAGCCGAGTGGGTTTGGGTCTAGCCGAGTGGGTTTGGGTGTAGCCGAGTGGGTTTGGGTCTAGCCGAGTGGGTTTGGGTCTAGCCGAGTGTGTTTGCATCTAGCCGAGTGGGTTTGGGTCTAGCCGAGTGGGTTTGGGTCTAGCCGAGTTTGCTTGGGTCTAGCCGAGTGGGTTTGGGTCTAGACGAGTGGGTTTGGGCCTAGCCGAGTGGGTGTGGGTCTAGCCGAGTGGGTTTGGGTCTAGCCGAGTGGGTTTGGGTCTAGCCGATTGGGTTTGGGTCTAGCCGAGTGAGTTTGGGTCTAGCCGAGTGGGTTTGGGTCTAGCCGAGTGGGTTTGGGTCTAGCCGATTGGGTTAGGGTCTAGCCGAGTGGGTTTGGGTCTAGCCGAGTGGGTTTGGGTCTAGCCGATTGGGTTTGGGTCTAGCCGAGTGGGTTTGGGTCTAGCCGAGTCGGTTTGGGTCTAGCCGAGTGGGTTTGGGTCTAGCCGATTGGGTTTGGGTCTAGCCGAGTCGGTTTGGGTCTAGCCGAGTGGGTTTGGTTCTAGCCGAGTGGGTTTGAGTCTTGCCGAGTGGGTTTGGGTCTAGCTGAGTGGGTTTAGGTCTAGCCAAGTGGGTTTGGGTCTAGCCGAGTGGGCTTGGGTCTAGCCGAGTGGGTTTGGGTCTAGCCGAGTGGGTTTGGGTGTAGCCGAGTGGGTTTGGGTCTAGCCGAGTGGGTTTGGGTCTAGCCGAGTGGGTTTGCATCTAGCCGAGTGGGTTTGGGTCTAGCCGAGTGTGTTTGGGTCTTGCCGAGTGGGTGTGGGTCTAGCCGAATGGGTTTGGGTCTAGCCGAGTGGGCTTGGGTGTAGCCGAGTGGGCTTGGGTCTAGCCAAGTGGGTTTGGGTCTAGCCGAGTGGGTTTGGGTCTAGCCGAGTGGGTTTGGGTCTAGCCGGGTGGGTTTGGGTGTAGCCGAGTGGGTTTGGGTCTAGCCGAGTGGGTTTGTGTCTAGCGGAGTGGGTTTGGGTGTAGCCGAGTGGGTTTGGGTCTAGCCGAGTGGGTTTGGGTCTAGCCGAGTGGGCTTGGGTCTCGCCGAGTGGGTTTGGGTCCAGCCGAGTGGGTTTAGATACATAGAAACATAGAAAATAGGTGCAGGAGTAGGCCATTCGGCCCTTCGAGCCTGCACCGCCATTCAATGTGATCATGGCTGATCATCCAACTCAGTATCCCGTACCTGCCTTCTCTCCATACCCCCTGATCCCTTTAGCCACAAGTGCCACATCTAACGCCCTCTTAAATATAGCCAATGAACTGGCCTCAACTACCTTCTGTGGCAGAGAATTCCAGAGACTCACCACTCTCTGTGTAAAGAATGTTTTCCTCATTTCGGTCCTAAAGGAATTCCCCCTTATCCTTAGACTGTGACCCTAGTGGGTTTGGGTCTAGCCGAGTGTGTTTGGGTCTAGCCGAGTGGGTGTGGGTCTAGCCGAATGGGTTTGGGTCTAGCCGAGTGGGTTTGGGTCTAGCCGAGTTGGCTTGGGTCTAGCCGAGTGGGTTTGGGTCTAGACGAGTGGGTTTGGGCCTAGCCGAGTGGGTGTGGGTCTAGCCGAGTGGGTTTGGGTCTAGCCGAGTGGGTTTGGGTCTAGCCGATTGGGTTTGGGTCTAGCCGAGTGAGTTTGGGTCTAGCCGAGTGGGTTTGGGTCTAGCCGAGTGGGTTTGGGTCTAGCCGAGTCGGTTTGGGTCTAGCCGAGTCGGTTTGGGTCTAGCCGATTGGGTTTGGGTCTAGCCGAATCGGTTTGGGTCTAGCCGAGTGGGTTTGGTTCTAGCAGAGTGGGTTTGAGTCTAGCCGAGTGGGTTTGGGTCTAGCCGAGTGGGTTTAGGTCTAGCCGAGTGGGTTTGGGTCTAGCCGAGTGGGCTTGGGTCTAGCCGAGTGGGTTTGGGTCTAGCCGAGTGGGTTTGGGTGTAGCCGAGTGGGTTTGGGTCTAGCCGAGTGGGTTTGGGTCTAGCCGAGTGTGTTTGCATCTAGCCGAGTGGGTTTGGGTCTAGCCGAGTGGGTTTGGGTCTAGCCGAGTTTGCTTGGGTCTAGCCGAGTGGGTTTGGGTCTAGACGAGTGGGTTTGGGCCTAGCCGAGTGGGTGTGGGTCTAGCCGAGTGGGTTTGGGTCTAGCCGAGTGGGTTTGGGTCTAGCCGATTGGGTTTGGGTCTAGCCGAGTGAGTTTGGGTCTAGCCGAGTGGGTTTGGGTCTAGCCGAGTGGGTTTGGGTCTAGCCGATTGGGTTAGGGTCTAGCCGAGTGGGTTTGGGTCTAGCCGAGTGGGTTTGGGTCTAGCCGATTGGGTTTGGGTCTAGCCGAGTGGGTTTGGGTCTAGCCGAGTCGGTTTGGGTCTAGCCGAGTGGGTTTGGGTCTAGCCGATTGGGTTTGGGTCTAGCCGAGTCGGTTTGGGTCTAGCCGAGTGGGTTTGGTTCTAGCCGAGTGGGTTTGAGTCTTGCCGAGTGGGTTTGGGTCTAGCCGAGTGGGTTTAGGTCTAGCCAAGTGGGTTTGGGTCTAGCCGAGTGGGCTTGGGTCTAGCCGAGTGGGTTTGGGTCTAGCCGAGTGGGTTTGGGTGTAGCCGAGTGGGTTTGGGTCTAGCCGAGTGGGTTTGGGTCTAGCCGAGTGGGTTTGCATCTAGCCGAGTGGGTTTGGGTCTAGCCGAGTGTGTTTGGGTCTTGCCGAGTGGGTGTGGGTCTAGCCGAATGGGTTTGGGTCTAGCCGAGTGGGCTTGGGTGTAGCCGAGTGGGCTTGGGTCTAGCCAAGTGGGTTTGGGTCTAGCCGAGTGGGTTTGGGTGTAGCCGAGTGGGTTTGGGTCTAGCCGAGTGGGTTTGGGTCTAGCCGAGTGGGCTTGGGTCTCGCCGAGTGGGTTTGGGTCTAGCCGAGTGGGTTTAGAAACATAGAAACATAGAAAATAGGTGCAGGAGTAGGCCATTCGGCCCTTCGAGCCTGCACCGCCATTCAATGTGATCATGGCTGATCATCCAACTCAGTATCCCGTACCTGCCTTCTCTCCATACCCCCTGATCCCTTTAGCCACAAGTGCCACATCTAACGCCCTCTTAAATATAGCCAATGAACTGGCCTCAACTACCTTCTGTGGCAGAGAATTCCAGAGACTCACCACTCTCTGTGTAAAGAATGTTTTCCTCATTTCGGTCCTAAAGGAATTCCCCCTTATTCTTAGACTGTGACCCTAGTGGGTTTGGGTCTAGCCGAGTGTGTTTGGGTCTAGCCGAGTGGGTGTGGGTCTAGCCGAATGGGTTTGGGTCTAGCCGAGTGGGCTTGGGTGTAGCCGAGTGGGCTTGGGTCTAGCCAAGTGGGTTTGGGTCTAGCCGAGTGGGTTTGGGTCTAGCCGAGTGGGTTTGGGTCTAGCCGGGTGGGTTTGGGTGTAGCCGAGTGGGTTTGGGTCTAGCCGAGTGGGTTTGGGTCTAGCGGAGTGGGTTTGGGTGTAGCCGAGTGGGTTTGGGTCTAGCCGAGTGGGTTTGGGTCTAGCCGAGTGGGTTTGGGTCTAGCCGGGTCGGTTTGGGTCTAGCCGAGTGGGTTTGGGTCTAGCCGAGTGGGTTTGGGTCTTGCGGAGTGGGTTTGGGTGTAGCCGAGTGGGTTTGGGTCTAGCCGAGTGGGTTTGGGTCTAGCCGAGTGGGTTTGGGTCTAGCCGAGTGGGTTTGGGTCTAGCCGAGTGGGTTTGGGTCTAGCCGAGTCGGATTGCATCTAGCCGAGTGGGTTTGGGTCTAGCCGAGTCGGTTGGGGTCTAGCCGAGTGGGTTTGGGTCTAGCCGAGTGGGTTTGGGTCTAGCCGAGTGGGTTTGGGTCTAGCCGAGTGGGCTTGGGTCTCGCCGAGCGGGTTTGGGTCTAGCCGAGTGTGTTTGCGTGTGGCCGAGTGGGTTTGGGTCTAGCAGAGTGGGTTTGGGTCTAGCCGGGTGGGTTTGGGTCTAGCCGAGTGGGTTTGGGTCTAGCGGAGTGGGTTTGGGTCTAGCCGAGTGGGTTTGGGTCTAGCCGAGTGGGTTTGGGTCTAGCCGAGTGGGTTTAGGCCTAGCCGAGTGGGTTTGGGTCTAGCCGAGTGGGCTTGGGTCTAGCCGAGTGGGTTTGGGTCTAGCCGAGTGGGTTTGGGTCTAGCCGAGTGGGTTTGGGTCTAGCCGAGTGGGTTTGGGTCTAGCCGAGTGGGTTTGGGTCTAGCCGAGTGGGTTTGGGTCTAGCCGAGTCGGATTGCATCTAGCCGAGTGGGTTTGGGTCTAGCCGAGTCGGTTTGGGTCTAGCCGAGTGGGTTTGGGTCTAGCCGAGTGGGTTTGCATCTAGCCGAGTGGGTTTGGGTCTAGCCGAGTGTGTTTGGGTCTTGCCGAGTGGGTGTGGGTCTAGCCGAATGGGTTTGGGTCTAGCCGAGTGGGCTTGGGTGTAGCCGAGTGGGCTTGGGTCTAGCCAAGTGGGTTTGGGTCTAGCCGAGTGGGTTTGGGTCTAGCCGAGTGGGTTTGGGTCTAGCCGGGTGGGTTTGGGTGTAGCCGAGTGGGTTTGGGTCTAGCCGAGTGGGTTTGGGTCTAGCGGAGTGGGTTTGGGTGTAGCCGAGTGGGTTTGGGTCTAGCCGAGTGGGTTTGGGTCTAGCCGAGTGGGCTTGGGTCTCGCCGAGTGGGTTTGGGTCTAGCCGAGTGGGTTTAGAAACATAGAAACATAGAAAATAGGTGCAGGAGTAGGCCATTCGGCCCTTCGAGCCTGCACCGCCATTCAATGTGATCATGGCTGATCATCCAACTCAGTATCCCGTACCTGCCTTCTCTCCATACCCCCTGATCCCTTTAGCCACAAGTGCCACATCTAACGCCCTCTTAAATATAGCCAATGAACTGGCCTCAACTACCTTCTGTGGCAGAGAATTCCAGAGACTCACCACTCTCTGTGTAAAGAATGTTTTCCTCATTTCGGTCCTAAAGGAATTCCCCCTTATTCTTAGACTGTGACCCTAGTGGGTTTGGGTCTAGCCGAGTGTGTTTGGGTCTAGCCGAGTGGGTGTGGGTCTAGCCGAATGGGTTTGGGTCTAGCCGAGTGGGCTTGGGTGTAGCCGAGTGGGCTTGGGTCTAGCCAAGTGGGTTTGGGTCTAGCCGAGTGGGTTTGGGTCTAGCCGAGTGGGTTTGGGTCTAGCCGGTTGGGTTTGGGTGTAGCCGAGTGGGTTTGGGTCTAGCCGAGTGGGTTTGGGTATAGCGGAGTGGGTTTGGGTGTAGCCGAGTGGGTTTGGGTCTAGCCGAGTGGGTTTGGGTCTAGCCGAGTGGGTTTGGGTCTAGCCGGGTGGGTTTGGGTCTAGCCGAGTGGGTTTGGGTCTAGCCGAGTGGGTTTGGGTCTTGCGGAGTGGGTTTGGGTGTAGCCGAGTGGGTTTGGGTCTAGCCGAGTGGGTTTGGGTCTAGCCGAGTGGGTTTGGGTCTAGCCGAGTGGGTTTGGGTCTAGCCGAGTGGGTTTGGGTCTAGCCGAGTCGGATTGCATCTAGCCGAGTGGGTTTGGGTCTAGCCGAGTCGGTTGGGGTCTAGCCGAGTGGGTTTGGGTCTAGCCGAGTGGGTTTGGGTCTAGCCGAGTGGGTTTGGGTCTAGCCGAGTGGGCTTGGGTCTCGCCGAACGGGTTAGGGTCTAGCCGAGTGTGTTTGCGTGTGGCCGAGTGGGTTTGGGTCTAGCAGAGTGGGTTTGGGTCTAGCCGGGTGGGTTTGGGTCTAGCCGAGTGGGTTTGGGTCTAGCGGAGTGGGTTTGGGTCTAGCCGAGTGGGTTTGGGTCTAGCCGAGTGGGTTTGGGTCTAGCCGAGTGGGTTTAGGTCTAGCCGAGTGGGTTTGGGTCTAGCCGAGTGGGCTTGGGTCTAGCCGAGTGGGTTTGGGTCTAGCCGAGTGGGTTTGGGTCTAGCCGAGTGGGTTTGGGTCTAGCCGAGTGGGTTTGGGTCTAGCCGAGTGGGTTTGGGTCTAGCCGAGTGGGTTTGGGTCTAGCCGAGTCGGATTGCATCTAGCCGAGTGGGTTTGGGTCTAGCCGAGTCGGTTGGGGTGTAGCCGAGTGGGTTTGCGTCTAGCCGAGTGGGTTTGGGTCTACCCGAGTAGGTTTGGGTCTAGCCGAGTGGGTTTGGGTCTAGCCGAGTGGGTTTGGGTCTAGCCGAGTGGGTTTGGGTCTAGCCGGGTGGGTTTGGGTCTAGCCGAGTGGGTTTGGGTCTAGCCGAGTGGGTTTGGGTCTTGCGGAGTGGGTTTGGGTGTAGCCGAGTGGGTTTGGGTCTAGCCGAGTGGGTTTGGGTCTAGCCGAGTGGGTTTGGGTCTAGCCGAGTGGGTTTGGGTCTAGCCGAGTGGGTTTGGGTCTAGCCGAGTCGGATTGCATCTAGCCGAGTGGGTTTGGGTCTAGCCGAGTCGGTTGGGGTCTAGCCGAGTGGGTTTGGGTCTAGCCGAGTGGGTTTGGGTCTAGCCGAGTGGGTTTGGGTCTAGCCGAGTGGGCTTGGGTCTCGCCGAGCGGGTTTGGGTCTAGCCGAGTGTGTTTGCGTGTGGCCGAGTGGGTTTGGGTCTAGCAGAGTGGGTTTGGGTCTAGCCGGGTGGGTTTGGGTCTAGCCGAGTGGGTTTGGGTCTAGCGGAGTGGGTTTGGGTCTAGCCGAGTGGGTTTGGGTCTAGCCGAGTGGGTTTGGGTCTAGCCGAGTGGGTTTAGGTCTAGCCGAGTGGGTTTGGGTCTAGCCGAGTGGGCTTGGGTCTAGCCGAGTGGGTTTGGGTCTAGCCGAGTGGGTTTGGGTCTAGCCGAGTGGGTTTGGGTCTAGCCGAGTGGGTTTGGGTCTAGCCGAGTGGGTTTGGGTCTAGCCGAGTGGGTTTGGGTCTAGCCGAGTCGGATTGCATCTAGCCGAGTGGGTTTGGGTCTAGCCGAGTCGGTTGGGGTGTAGCCGAGTGGGTTTGCGTCTAGCCGAGTGGGTTTGGGTCTACCCGAGTAGGTTTGGGTCTAGCCGAGTGGGTTTGGGCCCAGCCGAGTGGGTGTGGGTCTAGCCGAATGGGTTTGGGTCTAGCCGAGTGGGCTTGGGTCTAGCCGAGTGGGCTTGGGTCTAGCCAAGTGGGTTTGGGTCTAGCCGAGTGGGTTTGGGTCTAGCCGAGTGGGTTTGGGTCTAGCGGAGTGGGTTTGGGTGTAGCCGAGTGGGTTTGAGTCTAGCCGAGTGGGTTCGGGTCTAGCCGTGTGGGTTTGGGTTTAGCCGAGTGGGTTTGGGTCTAGCGGAGTTGGTATGGGTCTAGCGGAGAGGGTTTGGGTCTAGCGGAGTGGGTTTGGGTGTAGCCGAGTGTGTTTGAGTCTAGCCGAGTGGGTTTGGGTCTACCCGAGTAGGTTTGGGTCTAGCCGAGTGGGTTTGAGACTAGCCGAGTGGGTGTGGGTGTAGCCGAGTGGGTTTGGGTCTAGCCGAGTGGGTTTGTGTCTAGCCGAGTGGGTTTGGGTCTAGCCGAGTGGGTTTGTGTCTAGCCGAGTTGGCTTGGGTCTAGCCGAGTGGGTTTGGGTCTAGACGAGTGGGTTTGGGCCTAGCCGAGTGGGTGTGGGTCTTGCCGAGTGGGTTTGGGTCTAGCCGAGTGGGTTTGGGTCTAGCCGATTGGGTTTGGGTCTAGCCGAGTGAGTTTGGGTCTAGCCGAGTGGGTTTGGGTCTAGCCGAGTGGGTTTGGGTCTAGCTGATTGGGTTTGGGTCTAGCCGAGTGGGTTTGGGTCTAGCCGAGTGGGTTTGGGTCTAGCCGATTGGGTTTGGGTCTAGCCGAGTGGGTTTGGGTCTAGCCGAGTCGGTTTGTGTCTAGCCGAGTGGGTTTGGGTCTCGCCGATTTGTTTGGGTCTAGCCGAGTCGGTTTGGGTCTAGCCGAGTGGGTTTGGTTCTAGCAGAGTGGGTTTGAGTCTAGCCGAGTGGGTTTGGGTCTAGCCGAGTGGGTTTAGGTCTAGCCGAGTGGGTTTGGGTCTAGCCGAGTGGGCTTGGGTCTAGCCGAGTGGGTTTGGGTCTAGCCGAGTGGGTTTGGGTGTAGCCGAGTGGGTTTGGGTCTAGCCGAGTGGGTTTGGGTCTAGCCGAGTGTGTTTGCATCTAGCCGAGTGGGTTTGGGTCTAGCCGAGTGGGTTTGGGTCTAGCCGAGTTTGCTTGGGTCTAGCCGAGTGGGTTTGGGTCTAGACGAGTGGGTTTGGGCCTAGCCGAGTGGGTGTGGGTCTAGCCGAGTGGGTTTGGGTCTAGCCGAGTGGGTTTGGGTCTAGCCGATTGGGTTTGGGTCTAGCCGAGTGAGTTTGGGTCTAGCCGAGTGGGTTTGGGTCTAGCCGAGTGGGTTTGGGTCTAGCCGATTGGGTTTGGGTCTAGCCGAGTGGGTTTGGGTCTAGCCGAGTGGGTTTGGGTCTAGCCGATTGGGTTTGGGTCTAGCCGAGTGGGTTTGGGTCTAGCCGAGTGGGTTTGGGTCTAGCCGAGTCGGTTTGTGTCTAGCCGAGTGGGTTTGGGTCTCGCCGATTGGGTTTGGGTCTAGCCGAGTCGGTTTGGGTCTAGCCGAGTGGGTTTGGTTCTAGCAGAGTGGGTTTGAGTCTAGCCGAGTGGGTTTGGGTCTAGCCGAGTGGGTTTAGGTCTAGCCGAGTGGGTTTGGGTCTAGCCGAGTGGGCTTGGGTCTAGCCGAGTGGGTTTGGGTCTAGCCGAGTGGGTTTGGGTCTAGCCGAGTGGGTTTGGGTCTAGCCGAGTGGGTTTGGGTCTAGCCGAGTCGGATTGCATCTAGCCGAGTGGGTTTGGGTCTAGCCGAGTCGGTTGGGGTCTAGCCGAGTGGGTTTGGGTCTAGCCGAGTGGGTTTGGGTCTAGCCGAGTGGGTTTGGGTCTAGCCGAGTGGGCTTGGGTCTCGCCGAGCGGGTTTGGGTCTAGCCGAGTGTGTTTGCGTGTGGCCGAGTGGGTTTGGGTCTAGCAGAGTGGGTTTGGGTCTAGCCGGGTGGGTTTGGGTCTAGCCGAGTGGGTTTGGGTCTAGCGGAGTGGGTTTGGGTCTAGCCGAGTGGGTTTGGGTCTAGCCGAGTGGGTTTGGGTCTAGCCGAGTGGGTTTAGGTCTAGCCGAGTGGGTTTGGGTCTAGCCGAGTGGGCTTGGGTCTAGCCGAGTGGGTTTGGGTCTAGCCGAGTGGGTTTGGGTCTAGCCGAGTGGGTTTGGGTCTAGCCGAGTGGGTTTGGGTCTAGCCGAGTGGGTTTGGGTCTAGCCGAGTGGGTTTGGGTCTAGCCGAGTCGGATTGCATCTAGCCGAGTGGGTTTGGGTCTAGCCGAGTCGGTTGGGGTGTAGCCGAGTGGGTTTGCGTCTAGCCGAGTGGGTTTGGGTCTACCCGAGTAGGTTTGGGTCTAGCCGAGTGGGTTTGGGCCCAGCCGAGTGGGTGTGGGTCTAGCCGAATGGGTTTGGGTCTAGCCGAGTGGGCTTGGGTCTAGCCGAGTGGGCTTGGGTCTAGCCAAGTGGGTTTGGGTCTAGCCGAGTGGGTTTGGGTCTAGCCGAGTGGGTTTGGGTCTAGCGGAGTGGGTTTGGGTGTAGCCGAGTGGGTTTGAGTCTAGCCGAGTGGGTTCGGGTCTAGCCGTGTGGGTTTGGGTTTAGCCGAGTGGGTTTGGGTCTAGCGGAGTTGGTATGGGTCTAGCGGAGAGGGTTTGGGTCTAGCGGAGTGGGTTTGGGTGTAGCCGAGTGTGTTTGAGTCTAGCCGAGTGGGTTTGGGTCTACCCGAGTAGGTTTGGGTCTAGCCGAGTGGGTTTGAGACTAGCCGAGTGGGTGTGGGTGTAGCCGAGTGGGTTTGGGTCTAGCCGAGTGGGTTTGTGTCTAGCCGAGTGGGTTTGGGTCTAGCCGAGTGGGTTTGTGTCTAGCCGAGTTGGCTTGGGTCTAGCCGAGTGGGTTTGGGTCTAGACGAGTGGGTTTGGGCCTAGCCGAGTGGGTGTGGGTCTTGCCGAGTGGGTTTGGGTCTAGCCGAGTGGGTTTGGGTCTAGCCGATTGGGTTTGGGTCTAGCCGAGTGAGTTTGGGTCTAGCCGAGTGGGTTTGGGTCTAGCCGAGTGGGTTTGGGTCTAGCTGATTGGGTTTGGGTCTAGCCGAGTGGGTTTGGGTCTAGCCGAGTGGGTTTGGGTCTAGCCGATTGGGTTTGGGTCTAGCCGAGTGGGTTTGGGTCTAGCCGAGTCGGTTTGTGTCTAGCCGAGTGGGTTTGGGTCTCGCCGATTTGTTTGGGTCTAGCCGAGTCGGTTTGGGTCTAGCCGAGTGGGTTTGGTTCTAGCAGAGTGGGTTTGAGTCTAGCCGAGTGGGTTTGGGTCTAGCCGAGTGGGTTTAGGTCTAGCCGAGTGGGTTTGGGTCTAGCCGAGTGGGCTTGGGTCTAGCCGAGTGGGTTTGGGTCTAGCCGAGTGGGTTTGGGTGTAGCCGAGTGGGTTTGGGTCTAGCCGAGTGGGTTTGGGTCTAGCCGAGTGTGTTTGCATCTAGCCGAGTGGGTTTGGGTCTAGCCGAGTGGGTTTGGGTCTAGCCGAGTTTGCTTGGGTCTAGCCGAGTGGGTTTGGGTCTAGACGAGTGGGTTTGGGCCTAGCCGAGTGGGTGTGGGTCTAGCCGAGTGGGTTTGGGTCTAGCCGAGTGGGTTTGGGTCTAGCCGATTGGGTTTGGGTCTAGCCGAGTGAGTTTGGGTCTAGCCGAGTGGGTTTGGGTCTAGCCGAGTGGGTTTGGGTCTAGCCGATTGGGTTTGGGTCTAGCCGAGTGGGTTTGGGTCTAGCCGAGTGGGTTTGGGTCTAGCCGATTGGGTTTGGGTCTAGCCGAGTGGGTTTGGGTCTAGCCGAGTGGGTTTGGGTCTAGCCGAGTCGGTTTGTGTCTAGCCGAGTGGGTTTGGGTCTCGCCGATTGGGTTTGGGTCTAGCCGAGTCGGTTTGGGTCTAGCCGAGTGGGTTTGGTTCTAGCAGAGTGGGTTTGAGTCTAGCCGAGTGGGTTTGGGTCTAGCCGAGTGGGTTTAGGTCTAGCCGAGTGGGTTTGGGTCTAGCCGAGTGGGCTTGGGTCTAGCCGAGTGGGTTTGGGTCTAGCCGAGTGGGTTTGGGTGTAGCCGAGTGCGTTTGGGTCTAGCCGAGTGGGTTTGGGTCTAGCCGAGTGTGTTTGCATCTAGCCGAGTGGGTTTGGGTCTAGCCGAGTGGGTTTGGGTCTAGCCGAGTTTGCTTGGGTCTAGCCGAGTGGGTTTGGGTCTAGACGAGTGGGTTTGGGCCTAGCCGAGTGGGTGTGGGTCTAGCCGAGTGGGTTTGGGTCTAGCCGAGTGGGTTTGGGTCTAGCCGATTGGGTTTGGGTCTAGCCGAGTGAGTTTGGGTCTAGCCGAGTGGGTTTGGGTCTAGCCGAGTGGGTTTGGGTCTAGCCGATTGGGTTTGGGTCTAGCCAAGTGGGTTTGGGTCTAGCCGAGTGGGTTTGGGTCTAGCCGATTGGGTTTGGGTCTAGCCGAGTGGGTTTGGGTCTAGCCGAGTCGGTTTGGGTCTAGCCGAGTGGGTTTGGGTCTAGCCGATTGGGTTTGGGTCTAGCCGAGTCGGTTTGGGTCTAGCCGAGTGGGTTTGGTTCTAGCCGAGTGGGTTTGAGTCTAGCCGAGTGGGTTTGGGTCTAGCCGAGTGGGTTTAGGTCTAGCCGAGTGGGTTTGGGTCTAGCCGAGTGGGCTTGGGTCTAGCCGAGTGGGTTTGGGTCTAGCCGAGTGGGTTTGGGTGTAGCCGAGTGGGTTTGGGTCTAGCCGAGTGGGTTTGGGTCTACCCGAGGGGGTTTGCATCTAGCCGAGTGGGTTTGGGTCTAGCCGAGTGTGTTTGGGTCTTGCCGAGTGGGTGTGGGTCTAGCCGAATGGGTTTGGGTCTAGCCGAGTGGGTTTGAGTCTAGCCGAGTGGGTTTGGGTCTAGCCGAGTGGGTTTAGGTCTAGCCGAGTGGGCTTGGGTCTAGCCGAGTGGGCTTGGGTCTAGCCGAGTGGGTTTGGGTCTAGCCGAGTGGGTTTGGGTGTAGCCGAGTGGGTTTGGGTCTAGCCGAGTGGGTTTGGGTCTAGCCGAGTGGGTTTGCATCTAGCCGAGTGGGTTTGGGTTTAGCCGAGTGTGTTTGGGTCTTGCCGAGTGGGTGTGGGTCTAGCCGAATGGGTTTGGGTCTAGCCGAGTGGGTTTGAGTCTAGCCGAGTGGGTTTGGGTCTAGCCGAGTGGGTTTAGGTCTAGCCGAGTGGGCTTGGGTCTAGCCGAGTGGGCTTGGGTCTAGCCGAGTGGGTTTGGGTCTAGCCGAGTGGGTTTGGGTGTAGCCGAGTGGGTTTGGGTCTAGCCGAGTGGGTTTGGGTCTAGCCGAGTGGGTTTGCATCTAGCCGAGTGGGTTTGGGTCTAGCCGAGTGTGTTTGGGTCTAGCCGAGTGGGTGTGGGTCTAGCCGAATGGGTTTGGGTCTAGCCGAGTGGGCTTGGGTGTAGCCGAGTGGGCTTGGGTCTAGCCAAGTGGGTTTGGGTCTAGCCGAGTGGGTTTGGGTCTAGCCGAGTGGGTTTGGGTCTAGCCGGGTGGGTTTGGGTGTAGCCGAGTGGGTTTGGGTCTAGCCGAGTGGGTTTGGGTCTAGCGGAGTGGGTTTGGGTGTAGCCGAGTGGGTTTGGGTCTAGCCGAGTGGGTTTGGGTCTAGCCGAGTGGGTTTGGGTCTAGCCGGGTGGGTTTGGGTCTAGCCGAGTGGGTTTGGGTCTAGCCGAGTGGGTTTGGGTCTAGCGGAGTGGGTTTGGGTGCAGCCGAGTGGGTTTGGGTCTAGCCGAGTGGGTTTGGGTCTAGCCGAGTGGGTTTGGGTCTAGCCGAGTGGGTTTGGGTCTAGCCGAGTGGGTTTGGGTCTAGCCGAGTGGGTTTGGGTCTAGCCGAGTGGGCTTGGGTCTCGCCGAGCGGGTTTGGGTCTAGCCGAGTGTGTTTGCGTGTGGCCGAGTGGGTTTGGGTCTAGCAGAGTGGGTTTGGGTCTAGCCGAGTGGGTTTGGGTCTAGCCGAGTGGGTTTGGGTTTAGCCGAGTGGGTTTGGGTCTAGCGGAGTTGGTATGGGTCTAGCGGAGTGGGTTTGGGTCTAGCAGAGTGGGTTTGGGTGTAGCCGAGTGGGTTTGCGTCTAGCCGAGTGGGTTTGGGTCTACCCGAGTAGGTTTGGGTCTAGCCGAGTGGGTTTGGGCCTAGCCGAGTGGGTGTGGGTCTAGCCGAATGGGTTTGGGTCTAGCCGAGTGGGCTTGGGTCTAGCCGAGTGGGCTTGGGTCTAGCCAAGTGGGTTTGGGTCTAGCCGAGTGGGTTTGGGTCTAGCCGAGTGGGTTTGGGTCTAGCCGGGTGGGTTTGTGTCTAGCCGAGTGGGTTTGGGTCTAGCCGAGTGGGTTTGGGTCTCGCCGGGTGGGTTTGGGTTTAGCCGAGTGGGTTTGGGTCTAGCGGAGTTGGTATGGGTCTAGCGGAGAAGGTTTGGGTCTAGCGGAGTGGGTTTGGGTGTAGCCGAGTGGGTTTGAGTCTAGCCGAGTGGGTTTGGGTCTAGCCGTGTGGGTTTGGGTTTAGCCGAGTGGGTTTGGGTCTAGCCGAGTGGGTTTGGGTCTAGCCGAGTGGGTTTGGGTCTAGCCGATTGGGTTTGGGTCTAGCCTAGTGAGTTTGGGTCTAGCCGAGTGGGTTTGGGTCTAGCCGAGTGGGTGTGGGTCTAGCCGAATGGGTTTGGGTCTAGCCGAGTGGGCTTGGGTGTAGCCGAGTGGGCTTGGGTCTAGCCAAGTGGGTTTGGGTCTAGCCGAGTGGGTTTGGGTCTAGCCGAGTGGGTTTGGGTCTAGCCGGGTGGGTTTGGGTGTAGCCGAGTGGGTTTGGGTCTAGCCGAGTGGGTTTGGGTCTAGCGGAGTGGGTTTGGGTGTAGCCGAGTGGGTTTGGGTCTAGCCGGGTGGGTTTGGGTCTAGCCGAGTGGGTTTGGGTCTAGCCGAGTGGGTTTGGGTCTAGCGGAGTGGGTTTGGGTGCAGCCGAGTGGGTTTGGGTCTAGCCGAGTGGGTTTGGGTCTAGCCGAGTGGGTTTGGGTCTAGCCGAGTGGGTTTGGGTCTAGCCGAGTGGGTTTGGGTCTAGCCGAGTGGGTTTGGGTCTAGCCGAGTGGGCTTGGGTCTCGCCGAGCGGGTTTGGGTCTAGCCGAGTGTGTTTGCGTGTGGCCGAGTGGGTTTGGGTCTAGCAGAGTGGGTTTGGGTCTAGCCGAGTGGGTTTGGGTCTAGCCGAGTGGGTTTGGGTTTAGCCGAGTGGGTTTGGGTCTAGCGGAGTTGGTATGGGTCTAGCGGAGTGGGTTTGGGTCTAGCAGAGTGGGTTTGGGTGTAGCCGAGTGGGTTTGCGTCTAGCCGAGTGGGTTTGGGTCTACCCGAGTAGGTTTGGGTCTAGCCGAGTGGGTTTGGGCCTAGCCGAGTGGGTGTGGGTCTAGCCGAATGGGTTTGGGTCTAGCCGAGTGGGCTTGGGTCTAGCCGAGTGGGCTTGGGTCTAGCCAAGTGGGTTTGGGTCTAGCCGAGTGGGTTTGGGTCTAGCCGAGTGGGTTTGGGTCTAGCCGGGTGGGTTTGTGTCTAGCCGAGTGGGTTTGGGTCTAGCCGAGTGGGTTTGGGTCTCGCCGGGTGGGTTTGGGTTTAGCCGAGTGGGTTTGGGTCTAGCGGAGTTGGTATGGGTCTAGCGGAGAAGGTTTGGGTCTAGCGGAGTGGGTTTGGGTGTAGCCGAGTGGGTTTGAGTCTAGCCGAGTGGGTTTGGGTCTAGCCGTGTGGGTTTGGGTTTAGCCGAGTGGGTTTGGGTCTAGCCGAGTGGGTTTGGGTCTAGCCGAGTGGGTTTGGGTCTAGCCGATTGGGTTTGGGTCTAGCCTAGTGAGTTTGGGTCTAGCCGAGTGGGTTTGGGTCTAGCCGAGTGGGTGTGGGTCTAGCCGAATGGGTTTGGGTCTAGCCGAGTGGGCTTGGGTGTAGCCGAGTGGGCTTGGGTCTAGCCAAGTGGGTTTGGGTCTAGCCGAGTGGGTTTGGGTCTAGCCGAGTGGGTTTGGGTCTAGCCGGGTGGGTTTGGGTGTAGCCGAGTGGGTTTGGGTCTAGCCGAGTGGGTTTGGGTCTAGCGGAGTGGGTTTGGGTGTAGCCGAGTGGGTTTGGGTCTAGCCGAGTGGGTTTGGGTCTAGCCGAGTGGGTTTGTGTCTAGCCGGGTGGGCTTGGGTCTAGCCGAGTGGGTTTGGGTCTAGCCGAGTGGGTTTGGGTCTTGCGGAGTGGGTTTGGGTGTAGCCGAGTGGGTTTGGGTCTAGCCGAGTGGGTTTGGGTATAGCCGAGTGGGTTTGGGTCTAGCCGAGTGGGTTTGGGTCTAGCCGAGTGGGTTTGGGTCTAGCCGAGTCGGATTGCATCTAGCCGAGTGGGTTTGGGTCTAGCCGAGTCGGTTGGGGTCTAGCCGAGTGGGTTTGGGTCTAGCCGAGTGGGCTTGGGTCTAGCCGAGTGGGTTTGGGTCTAGCCGAGTGGGCTTGGGTCTCGCCGAGCGTGTTTGGGTCTAGCCGAGTGTGTTTGCGTGTGGCCGAGTGGGTTTGGGTCTAGCAGAGTGGGTTTGGGTCTAGCCGGGTGGGTTTGGGTCTAGCCGAGTGGGTTTGGGTCTAGCGGAGTGGGTTTGGGTCTAGCCGAGTGGGTTTGGGTCTAACCGAGTGGGTTTGGGTCTAGCCGAGTGGGTTTAGGTCTAGCCGAGTGGGTTTGGGTCTAGCCGAGTGGGCTTGGGTCTAGCCGAGTGGGTTTGGGTCTAGCCGAGTGGGTTTGGGTCTAGCCGACTGGGTTTGGGTCTAGCCGAGTGGGTTTGGGTCTAGCCGATTGGGTTTGGGTCTAGCCGAGTGGGTTTGGGCCTAGCCGAGTCGGATTGCATCTAGCCGAGTGGGTTTGGGTCTAGCCGAGTCGGTTGGGGTGTAGCCGAGTGGGTTTGCGTCTAGCCGAGTGGGTTTGGGTCTAGCCGAGTGGGTTTGGGTCTAGCCGAGTTTGCTTGGGTCTAGCCGAGTGGGTTTGGGTCTAGACGAGTGGGTTTGGGCCTAGCCGAGTGGGTGTGGGTCTAGCCGAGTGGGTTTGGGTCTAGCCGAGTGGGTTTGGGTCTAGCCGATTGGGTTTGGGTCTAGCCGAGTGAGTTTGGGTCTAGCCGAGTGGGTTTGGGTCTAGCCGAGTGGGTTTGGGTCTAGCCGATTGGGTTTGGGTCTAGCCGAGTGGGTTTGGGTCTAGCCGAGTGGGTTTGGGTCTAGCCGATTGGGTTTGGGTCTAGCCGAGTGGGTTTGGGTCTAGCCGAGTCGGTTTGGGTCTAGCCGAGTGGGTTTGGGTCTAGCCGATTGGGTTTGGGTCTAGCCGAGTCGGTTTGGGTCTAGCCGAGTGGGTTTGGTTCTAGCCGAGTGGGTTTGAGTCTAGCCGAGTGGGTTTGGGTCTAGCCGAGTGGGTTTAGGTCTACCCGAGTGGGTTTGGGTCTAGCCGAGTGGGCTTGGGTCTAGCCGAGTGGGTTTGGGTCTAGCCGAGTGGGTTTGGGTGTAGCCGAGTGGGTTTGGGTCTAGCCGAGTGGGTTTGGGTCTAGCCGAGTGGGTTTGCATCTAGCCGAGTGGGTTTGGGTCTAGCCGAGTGTGTTTGGGTCTTGCCGAGTGGGTGTGGGTCTGGCCGAATGGGTTTGGGTCTAGCCGAGTGGGTTTGAGTCTAGCCGAGTGGGTTTGGGTCTAGCCGAGTGGGTTTGGGTCTAGCCGAGTGGGTTTGGGTCTAGCCGAGTGGGCTTGGGTCTAGCCGAGTGGGTTTGGGTCTAGCCGAGTGTGTTTGGGTCTAGCCGAGTGGGTGTGGGTCTAGCCGAATGGGTTTGGGTCTAGCCGAGTGGGCTTGGGTGTAGCCGAGTGGGCTTGGGTCTAGCCAAGTGGGTTTGGGTCTAGCCGAGTGGGTTTGGGTCTAGCCGAGTGGGTTTGGGTCTAGCCGGGTGGGTTTGGGTGTAGCCGAGTGGGTTTGGGTCTAGCCGAGTGGGTTTGGGTCTAGCGGAGTGGGTTTGGGTGTAGCCGAGTGGGTTTGGGTCTAGCCGAGTGGGTTTGGGTCTAGCCGAGTGGGTTTGGGTCTAGCCGGGTGGGTTTGGGTCTAGCCGAGTGGGTTTGGGTCTAGCCGAGTGGGTTTGGGTCTAGCGGAGTGGGTTTGGGTGCAGCCGAGTGGGTTTGGGTCTAGCCGAGTGGGTTTGGGTCCAGCCGAGTGGGTTTGGGTCTAGCCGAGTGGGTTTGGGTCTAGCCGAGTGGGTTTGGGTCTAGCCGAGTGGGCTTGGGTCTCGCCGAGCGGGTTTGGGTCTAGCCGAGTGTGTTTGCGTGTGGCCGAGTGGGTTTGGGTCTAGCAGAGTGGGTTTGGGTCTAGCCGAGTGGGTTTGGGTCTAGCCGAGTGGGTTAGGGTTTAGCCGAGTGGGTTTGGGTCTAGCGGAGTTGGTATGGGTCTAGCGGAGTGGGTTTGGGTCTAGCGGAGTGGGTTTGGGTGTAGCCGAGTGGGTTTGGGTCTACCCGAGTAGGTTTGGGCCTAGCCGAGTGGGTGTGGGTCTAGCCGAATGGGTTTGGGTCTAGCCGAGTGGGCTTGGGTCTAGCCGAGTGGGCTTGGGTCTAGCCAAGTGGGTTTGGGTCTAGCCGAGTGGGTTTGGGTCTAGCCGAGTGGGTTTGGGTCTAGCCGGGTGGGTTTGTGTCTAGCCGAGTGGGTTTGGGTCTAGCCGAGTGGGTTTGGGTCTCGCCGGGTGGGTTTGGGTTTAGCCGAGTGGGTTTGGGTCTAGCGGAGTTGGTATGGGTCTAGCGGAGAGGGTTTGGGTCTAGCGGAGTGGGTTTGGGTGTAGCCGAGTGGGTTTGAGTCTAGCCGAGTGGGTTTGGGTCTAGCCGAGTGGGTTTGGGTCTAGCCGATTGGGTTTGGGTCTAGCCGAGTGGGTTTGGGTCTAGCCGAGTGGGTTTGGGTCTAGCCGAGTCGGTTTGTGTCTAGCCGAGTGGGTTTGGGTCTCGCCGATTGGGTTTGGGTCTAGCCGAGTCGGTTTGGGTCTAGCCGAGTGGGTTTGGTTCTAGCAGAGTGGGTTTGAGTCTAGCCGAGTGGGTTTGGGTCTAGCCGAGTGGGTTTAGGTCTAGCCGAGTGGGTTTGGGTCTAGCCGAGTGGGCTTGGGTCTAGCCGAGTGGGTTTGGGTCTAGCCGAGTGGGTTTGGGTCTAGCCGAGTGGGTTTGGGTCTAGCCGAGTGGGTTTGGGTCTAGCCGAGTCGGATTGCATCTAGCCGAGTGGGTTTGGGTCTAGCCGAGTCGGTTGGGGTCTAGCCGAGTGGGTTTGGGTCTAGCCGAGTGGGTTTGGGTCTAGCCGAGTGGGTTTGGGTCTAGCCGAGTGGGCTTGGGTCTCGCCGAGCGGGTTTGGGTCTAGCCGAGTGTGTTTGCGTGTGGCCGAGTGGGTTTGGGTCTAGCAGAGTGGGTTTGGGTCTAGCCGGGTGGGTTTGGGTCTAGCCGAGTGGGTTTGGGTCTAGCGGAGTGGGTTTGGGTCTAGCCGAGTGGGTTTGGGTCTAGCCGAGTGGGTTTGGGTCTAGCCGAGTGGGTTTAGGTCTAGCCGAGTGGGTTTGGGTCTAGCCGAGTGGGCTTGGGTCTAGCCGAGTGGGTTTGGGTCTAGCCGAGTGGGTTTGGGTCTAGCCGAGTGGGTTTGGGTCTAGCCGAGTGGGTTTGGGTCTAGCCGAGTGGGTTTGGGTCTAGCCGAGTGGGTTTGGGTCTAGCCGAGTCGGATTGCATCTAGCCGAGTGGGTTTGGGTCTAGCCGAGTCGGTTGGGGTGTAGCCGAGTGGGTTTGCGTCTAGCCGAGTGGGTTTGGGTCTACCCGAGTAGGTTTGGGTCTAGCCGAGTGGGTTTGGGCCCAGCCGAGTGGGTGTGGGTCTAGCCGAATGGGTTTGGGTCTAGCCGAGTGGGCTTGGGTCTAGCCGAGTGGGCTTGGGTCTAGCCAAGTGGGTTTGGGTCTAGCCGAGTGGGTTTGGGTCTAGCCGAGTGGGTTTGGGTCTAGCGGAGTGGGTTTGGGTGTAGCCGAGTGGGTTTGAGTCTAGCCGAGTGGGTTCGGGTCTAGCCGTGTGGGTTTGGGTTTAGCCGAGTGGGTTTGGGTCTAGCGGAGTTGGTATGGGTCTAGCGGAGAGGGTTTGGGTCTAGCGGAGTGGGTTTGGGTGTAGCCGAGTGTGTTTGAGTCTAGCCGAGTGGGTTTGGGTCTACCCGAGTAGGTTTGGGTCTAGCCGAGTGGGTTTGAGACTAGCCGAGTGGGTGTGGGTGTAGCCGAGTGGGTTTGGGTCTAGCCGAGTGGGTTTGTGTCTAGCCGAGTGGGTTTGGGTCTAGCCGAGTGGGTTTGTGTCTAGCCGAGTTGGCTTGGGTCTAGCCGAGTGGGTTTGGGTCTAGACGAGTGGGTTTGGGCCTAGCCGAGTGGGTGTGGGTCTTGCCGAGTGGGTTTGGGTCTAGCCGAGTGGGTTTGGGTCTAGCCGATTGGGTTTGGGTCTAGCCGAGTGAGTTTGGGTCTAGCCGAGTGGGTTTGGGTCTAGCCGAGTGGGTTTGGGTCTAGCTGATTGGGTTTGGGTCTAGCCGAGTGGGTTTGGGTCTAGCCGAGTGGGTTTGGGTCTAGCCGATTGGGTTTGGGTCTAGCCGAGTGGGTTTGGGTCTAGCTGATTGGGTTTGGGTCTAGCCGAGTGGGTTTGGGTCTAGCCGAGTGGGTTTGGGTCTAGCCGATTGGGTTTGGGTCTAGCCGAGTGGGTTTGGGTCTAGCCGAGTCGGTTTGTGTCTAGCCGAGTGGGTTTGGGTCTCGCCGATTTGTTTGGGTCTAGCCGAGTCGGTTTGGGTCTAGCCGAGTGGGTTTGGTTCTAGCAGAGTGGGTTTGAGTCTAGCCGAGTGGGTTTGGGTCTAGCCGAGTGGGTTTAGGTCTAGCCGAGTGGGTTTGGGTCTAGCCGAGTGGGCTTGGGTCTAGCCGAGTGGGTTTGGGTCTAGCCGAGTGGGTTTGGGTGTAGCCGAGTGGGTTTGGGTCTAGCCGAGTGGGTTTGGGTCTAGCCGAGTGTGTTTGCATCTAGCCGAGTGGGTTTGGGTCTAGCCGAGTGGGTTTGGGTCTAGCCGAGTTTGCTTGGGTCTAGCCGAGTGGGTTTGGGTCTAGACGAGTGGGTTTGGGCCTAGCCGAGTGGGTGTGGGTCTAGCCGAGTGGGTTTGGGTCTAGCCGAGTGGGTTTGGGTCTAGCCGATTGGGTTTGGGTCTAGCCGAGTGAGTTTGGGTCTAGCCGAGTGGGTTTGGGTCTAGCCGAGTGGGTTTGGGTCTAGCCGATTGGGTTTGGGTCTAGCCGAGTGGGTTTGGGTCTAGCCGAGTGGGTTTGGGTCTAGCCGATTGGGTTTGGGTCTAGCCGAGTGGGTTTGGGTCTAGCCGAGTGGGTTTGGGTCTAGCCGAGTCGGTTTGTGTCTAGCCGAGTGGGTTTGGGTCTCGCCGATTGGGTTTGGGTCTAGCCGAGTCGGTTTGGGTCTAGCCGAGTGGGTTTGGTTCTAGCAGAGTGGGTTTGAGTCTAGCCGAGTGGGTTTGGGTCTAGCCGAGTGGGTTTAGGTCTAGCCGAGTGGGTTTGGGTCTAGCCGAGTGGGCTTGGGTCTAGCCGAGTGGGTTTGGGTCTAGCCGAGTGGGTTTGGGTGTAGCCGAGTGCGTTTGGGTCTAGCCGAGTGGGTTTGGGTCTAGCCGAGTGTGTTTGCATCTAGCCGAGTGGGTTTGGGTCTAGCCGAGTGGGTTTGGGTCTAGCCGAGTTTGCTTGGGTCTAGCCGAGTGGGTTTGGGTCTAGACGAGTGGGTTTGGGCCTAGCCGAGTGGGTGTGGGTCTAGCCGAGTGGGTTTGGGTCTAGCCGAGTGGGTTTGGGTCTAGCCGATTGGGTTTGGGTCTAGCCGAGTGAGTTTGGGTCTAGCCGAGTGGGTTTGGGTCTAGCCGAGTGGGTTTGGGTCTAGCCGATTGGGTTTGGGTCTAGCCAAGTGGGTTTGGGTCTAGCCGAGTGGGTTTGGGTCTAGCCGATTGGGTTTGGGTCTAGCCGAGTGGGTTTGGGTCTAGCCGAGTCGGTTTGGGTCTAGCCGAGTGGGTTTGGGTCTAGCCGATTGGGTTTGGGTCTAGCCGAGTCGGTTTGGGTCTAGCCGAGTGGGTTTGGTTCTAGCCGAGTGGGTTTGAGTCTAGCCGAGTGGGTTTGGGTCTAGCCGAGTGGGTTTAGGTCTAGCCGAGTGGGTTTGGGTCTAGCCGAGTGGGCTTGGGTCTAGCCGAGTGGGTTTGGGTCTAGCCGAGTGGGTTTGGGTGTAGCCGAGTGGGTTTGGGTCTAGCCGAGTGGGTTTGGGTCTACCCGAGGGGGTTTGCATCTAGCCGAGTGGGTTTGGGTCTAGCCGAGTGTGTTTGGGTCTTGCCGAGTGGGTGTGGGTCTAGCCGAATGGGTTTGGGTCTAGCCGAGTGGGTTTGAGTCTAGCCGAGTGGGTTTGGGTCTAGCCGAGTGGGTTTAGGTCTAGCCGAGTGGGCTTGGGTCTAGCCGAGTGGGCTTGGGTCTAGCCGAGTGGGTTTGGGTCTAGCCGAGTGGGTTTGGGTGTAGCCGAGTGGGTTTGGGTCTAGCCGAGTGGGTTTGGGTCTAGCCGAGTGGGTTTGCATCTAGCCGAGTGGGTTTGGGTTTAGCCGAGTGTGTTTGGGTCTTGCCGAGTGGGTGTGGGTCTAGCCGAATGGGTTTGGGTCTAGCCGAGTGGGTTTGAGTCTAGCCGAGTGGGTTTGGGTCTAGCCGAGTGGGTTTAGGTCTAGCCGAGTGGGCTTGGGTCTAGCCGAGTGGGCTTGGGTCTAGCCGAGTGGGTTTGGGTCTAGCCGAGTGGGTTTGGGTGTAGCCGAGTGGGTTTGGGTCTAGCCGAGTGGGTTTGGGTCTAGCCGAGTGGGTTTGCATCTAGCCGAGTGGGTTTGGGTCTAGCCGAGTGTGTTTGGGTCTAGCCGAGTGGGTGTGGGTCTAGCCGAATGGGTTTGGGTCTAGCCGAGTGGGCTTGGGTGTAGCCGAGTGGGCTTGGGTCTAGCCAAGTGGGTTTGGGTCTAGCCGAGTGGGTTTGGGTCTAGCCGAGTGGGTTTGGGTCTAGCCGGGTGGGTTTGGGTGTAGCCGAGTGGGTTTGGGTCTAGCCGAGTGGGTTTGGGTCTAGCGGAGTGGGTTTGGGTGTAGCCGAGTGGGTTTGGGTCTAGCCGAGTGGGTTTGGGTCTAGCCGAGTGGGTTTGGGTCTAGCCGGGTGGGTTTGGGTCTAGCCGAGTGGGTTTGGGTCTAGCCGAGTGGGTTTGGGTCTAGCGGAGTGGGTTTGGGTGCAGCCGAGTGGGTTTGGGTCTAGCCGAGTGGGTTTGGGTCTAGCCGAGTGGGTTTGGGTCTAGCCGAGTGGGTTTGGGTCTAGCCGAGTGGGTTTGGGTCTAGCCGAGTGGGTTTGGGTCTAGCCGAGTGGGCTTGGGTCTCGCCGAGCGGGTTTGGGTCTAGCCGAGTGTGTTTGCGTGTGGCCGAGTGGGTTTGGGTCTAGCAGAGTGGGTTTGGGTCTAGCCGAGTGGGTTTGGGTCTAGCCGAGTGGGTTTGGGTTTAGCCGAGTGGGTTTGGGTCTAGCGGAGTTGGTATGGGTCTAGCGGAGTGGGTTTGGGTCTAGCAGAGTGGGTTTGGGTGTAGCCGAGTGGGTTTGCGTCTAGCCGAGTGGGTTTGGGTCTACCCGAGTAGGTTTGGGTCTAGCCGAGTGGGTTTGGGCCTAGCCGAGTGGGTGTGGGTCTAGCCGAATGGGTTTGGGTCTAGCCGAGTGGGCTTGGGTCTAGCCGAGTGGGCTTGGGTCTAGCCAAGTGGGTTTGGGTCTAGCCGAGTGGGTTTGGGTCTAGCCGAGTGGGTTTGGGTCTAGCCGGGTGGGTTTGTGTCTAGCCGAGTGGGTTTGGGTCTAGCCGAGTGGGTTTGGGTCTCGCCGGGTGGGTTTGGGTTTAGCCGAGTGGGTTTGGGTCTAGCGGAGTTGGTATGGGTCTAGCGGAGAAGGTTTGGGTCTAGCGGAGTGGGTTTGGGTGTAGCCGAGTGGGTTTGAGTCTAGCCGAGTGGGTTTGGGTCTAGCCGTGTGGGTTTGGGTTTAGCCGAGTGGGTTTGGGTCTAGCCGAGTGGGTTTGGGTCTAGCCGAGTGGGTTTGGGTCTAGCCGATTGGGTTTGGGTCTAGCCTAGTGAGTTTGGGTCTAGCCGAGTGGGTTTGGGTCTAGCCGAGTGGGTGTGGGTCTAGCCGAATGGGTTTGGGTCTAGCCGAGTGGGCTTGGGTGTAGCCGAGTGGGCTTGGGTCTAGCCAAGTGGGTTTGGGTCTAGCCGAGTGGGTTTGGGTCTAGCCGAGTGGGTTTGGGTCTAGCCGGGTGGGTTTGGGTGTAGCCGAGTGGGTTTGGGTCTAGCCGAGTGGGTTTGGGTCTAGCGGAGTGGGTTTGGGTGTAGCCGAGTGGGTTTGGGTCTAGCCGGGTGGGTTTGGGTCTAGCCGAGTGGGTTTGGGTCTAGCCGAGTGGGTTTGGGTCTAGCGGAGTGGGTTTGGGTGCAGCCGAGTGGGTTTGGGTCTAGCCGAGTGGGTTTGGGTCTAGCCGAGTGGGTTTGGGTCTAGCCGAGTGGGTTTGGGTCTAGCCGAGTGGGTTTGGGTCTAGCCGAGTGGGTTTGGGTCTAGCCGAGTGGGCTTGGGTCTCGCCGAGCGGGTTTGGGTCTAGCCGAGTGTGTTTGCGTGTGGCCGAGTGGGTTTGGGTCTAGCAGAGTGGGTTTGGGTCTAGCCGAGTGGGTTTGGGTCTAGCCGAGTGGGTTTGGGTTTAGCCGAGTGGGTTTGGGTCTAGCGGAGTTGGTATGGGTCTAGCGGAGTGGGTTTGGGTCTAGCAGAGTGGGTTTGGGTGTAGCCGAGTGGGTTTGCGTCTAGCCGAGTGGGTTTGGGTCTACCCGAGTAGGTTTGGGTCTAGCCGAGTGGGTTTGGGCCTAGCCGAGTGGGTGTGGGTCTAGCCGAATGGGTTTGGGTCTAGCCGAGTGGGCTTGGGTCTAGCCGAGTGGGCTTGGGTCTAGCCAAGTGGGTTTGGGTCTAGCCGAGTGGGTTTGGGTCTAGCCGAGTGGGTTTGGGTCTAGCCGGGTGGGTTTGTGTCTAGCCGAGTGGGTTTGGGTCTAGCCGAGTGGGTTTGGGTCTCGCCGGGTGGGTTTGGGTTTAGCCGAGTGGGTTTGGGTCTAGCGGAGTTGGTATGGGTCTAGCGGAGAAGGTTTGGGTCTAGCGGAGTGGGTTTGGGTGTAGCCGAGTGGGTTTGAGTCTAGCCGAGTGGGTTTGGGTCTAGCCGTGTGGGTTTGGGTTTAGCCGAGTGGGTTTGGGTCTAGCCGAGTGGGTTTGGGTCTAGCCGAGTGGGTTTGGGTCTAGCCGATTGGGTTTGGGTCTAGCCTAGTGAGTTTGGGTCTAGCCGAGTGGGTTTGGGTCTAGCCGAGTGGGTGTGGGTCTAGCCGAATGGGTTTGGGTCTAGCCGAGTGGGCTTGGGTGTAGCCGAGTGGGCTTGGGTCTAGCCAAGTGGGTTTGGGTCTAGCCGAGTGGGTTTGGGTCTAGCCGAGTGGGTTTGGGTCTAGCCGGGTGGGTTTGGGTGTAGCCGAGTGGGTTTGGGTCTAGCCGAGTGGGTTTGGGTCTAGCGGAGTGGGTTTGGGTGTAGCCGAGTGGGTTTGGGTCTAGCCGAGTGGGTTTGGGTCTAGCCGAGTGGGTTTGTGTCTAGCCGGGTGGGCTTGGGTCTAGCCGAGTGGGTTTGGGTCTAGCCGAGTGGGTTTGGGTCTTGCGGAGTGGGTTTGGGTGTAGCCGAGTGGGTTTGGGTCTAGCCGAGTGGGTTTGGGTATAGCCGAGTGGGTTTGGGTCTAGCCGAGTGGGTTTGGGTCTAGCCGAGTGGGTTTGGGTCTAGCCGAGTCGGATTGCATCTAGCCGAGTGGGTTTGGGTCTAGCCGAGTCGGTTGGGGTCTAGCCGAGTGGGTTTGGGTCTAGCCGAGTGGGCTTGGGTCTAGCCGAGTGGGTTTGGGTCTAGCCGAGTGGGCTTGGGTCTCGCCGAGCGTGTTTGGGTCTAGCCGAGTGTGTTTGCGTGTGGCCGAGTGGGTTTGGGTCTAGCAGAGTGGGTTTGGGTCTAGCCGGGTGGGTTTGGGTCTAGCCGAGTGGGTTTGGGTCTAGCGGAGTGGGTTTGGGTCTAGCCGAGTGGGTTTGGGTCTAACCGAGTGGGTTTGGGTCTAGCCGAGTGGGTTTAGGTCTAGCCGAGTGGGTTTGGGTCTAGCCGAGTGGGCTTGGGTCTAGCCGAGTGGGTTTGGGTCTAGCCGAGTGGGTTTGGGTCTAGCCGACTGGGTTTGGGTCTAGCCGAGTGGGTTTGGGTCTAGCCGATTGGGTTTGGGTCTAGCCGAGTGGGTTTGGGCCTAGCCGAGTCGGATTGCATCTAGCCGAGTGGGTTTGGGTCTAGCCGAGTCGGTTGGGGTGTAGCCGAGTGGGTTTGCGTCTAGCCGAGTGGGTTTGGGTCTAGCCGAGTGGGTTTGGGTCTAGCCGAGTTTGCTTGGGTCTAGCCGAGTGGGTTTGGGTCTAGACGAGTGGGTTTGGGCCTAGCCGAGTGGGTGTGGGTCTAGCCGAGTGGGTTTGGGTCTAGCCGAGTGGGTTTGGGTCTAGCCGATTGGGTTTGGGTCTAGCCGAGTGAGTTTGGGTCTAGCCGAGTGGGTTTGGGTCTAGCCGAGTGGGTTTGGGTCTAGCCGATTGGGTTTGGGTCTAGCCGAGTGGGTTTGGGTCTAGCCGAGTGGGTTTGGGTCTAGCCGATTGGGTTTGGGTCTAGCCGAGTGGGTTTGGGTCTAGCCGAGTCGGTTTGGGTCTAGCCGAGTGGGTTTGGGTCTAGCCGATTGGGTTTGGGTCTAGCCGAGTCGGTTTGGGTCTAGCCGAGTGGGTTTGGTTCTAGCCGAGTGGGTTTGAGTCTAGCCGAGTGGGTTTGGGTCTAGCCGAGTGGGTTTAGGTCTACCCGAGTGGGTTTGGGTCTAGCCGAGTGGGCTTGGGTCTAGCCGAGTGGGTTTGGGTCTAGCCGAGTGGGTTTGGGTGTAGCCGAGTGGGTTTGGGTCTAGCCGAGTGGGTTTGGGTCTAGCCGAGTGGGTTTGCATCTAGCCGAGTGGGTTTGGGTCTAGCCGAGTGTGTTTGGGTCTTGCCGAGTGGGTGTGGGTCTGGCCGAATGGGTTTGGGTCTAGCCGAGTGGGTTTGAGTCTAGCCGAGTGGGTTTGGGTCTAGCCGAGTGGGTTTGGGTCTAGCCGAGTGGGTTTGGGTCTAGCCGAGTGGGCTTGGGTCTAGCCGAGTGGGTTTGGGTCTAGCCGAGTGTGTTTGGGTCTAGCCGAGTGGGTGTGGGTCTAGCCGAATGGGTTTGGGTCTAGCCGAGTGGGCTTGGGTGTAGCCGAGTGGGCTTGGGTCTAGCCAAGTGGGTTTGGGTCTAGCCGAGTGGGTTTGGGTCTAGCCGAGTGGGTTTGGGTCTAGCCGGGTGGGTTTGGGTGTAGCCGAGTGGGTTTGGGTCTAGCCGAGTGGGTTTGGGTCTAGCGGAGTGGGTTTGGGTGTAGCCGAGTGGGTTTGGGTCTAGCCGAGTGGGTTTGGGTCTAGCCGAGTGGGTTTGGGTCTAGCCGGGTGGGTTTGGGTCTAGCCGAGTGGGTTTGGGTCTAGCCGAGTGGGTTTGGGTCTAGCGGAGTGGGTTTGGGTGCAGCCGAGTGGGTTTGGGTCTAGCCGAGTGCGTTTGGGTCCAGCCGAGTGGGTTTGGGTCTAGCCGAGTGGGTTTGGGTCTAGCCGAGTGGGTTTGGGTCTAGCCGAGTGGGCTTGGGTCTCGCCGAGCGGGTTTGGGTCTAGCCGAGTGTGTTTGCGTGTGGCCGAGTGGGTTTGGGTCTAGCAGAGTGGGTTTGGGTCTAGCCGAGTGGGTTTGGGTCTAGCCGAGTGGGTTAGGGTTTAGCCGAGTGGGTTTGGGTCTAGCGGAGTTGGTATGGGTCTAGCGGAGTGGGTTTGGGTCTAGCGGAGTGGGTTTGGGTGTAGCCGAGTGGGTTTGGGTCTACCCGAGTAGGTTTGGGCCTAGCCGAGTGGGTGTGGGTCTAGCCGAATGGGTTTGGGTCTAGCCGAGTGGGCTTGGGTCTAGCCGAGTGGGCTTGGGTCTAGCCAAGTGGGTTTGGGTCTAGCCGAGTGGGTTTGGGTCTAGCCGAGTGGGTTTGGGTCTAGCCGGGTGGGTTTGTGTCTAGCCGAGTGGGTTTGGGTCTAGCCGAGTGGGTTTGGGTCTCGCCGGGTGGGTTTGGGTTTAGCCGAGTGGGTTTGGGTCTAGCGGAGTTGGTATGGGTCTAGCGGAGAGGGTTTGGGTCTAGCGGAGTGGGTTTGGGTGTAGCCGAGTGGGTTTGAGTCTAGCCGAGTGGGTTTGGGTCTAGCCGTGTGGGTTTGGGTTTAGCCGAGTGGGTTTGGGTCTAGCCGAGTGGGTTTGGGTCTAGCCGAGTGGGTTTGGGTCTAGCCGATTGGGTTTGGGTCTAGCCTAGTGAGTTTGGGTCTAGCCGAGTGGGTTTGGGTCTAGCCGAGTGGGTTTGGGTCTAGCCGATTGGGTTTGGGTCTAGCCGAGTGGGTTTGGGTCTAGCCGAGTGTGTTTGGTTCTAGCCGAGTGGGTTTGAGTCTAGCCGAGTGGGTTTGGGTCTAGCCGAGTGGTTTTAGGTCTAGCCGAGTGGGTTTGGGTCTAGCCGAGTGGGCTTGGGTCTAGCCGAGTGGGTTTGGGTCTAGCCGAGTGGGTTTGGGTGTAGCCGAGTGGGTTTGGGTCTAGCCGAGTGGGTTTGGGTCTAGCCGAGCGGGTTTGCATCTAGCCGAGTGGGTTTGCATCTAGCCGAGTGGGTTTGGGTCTAGCCGAGTGTGCTTGGGTCTAGCCGAGTGGGTTTGGGTCTAGCCGAGTGGGTTTGGGTCTAGCCGGGTGGGTTTGGGTGTAGCCGAGTGGGTTTGGGTCTAGCCGAGTGGGTTTGGGTCTAGCGGAGTGGGTTTGGGTGTAGCCGAGTGTGTTTGGGTCTGGCCGAGTGGGTTTGGGTCTAGCCAAGTGGGTTTGGGTCTAGCCGAGTGGGTTTGGGTCGAGCCGAGTGGGTTTGGGTCCAGCCGGGTGGGTTTGGGTCTAGCCGAGTGGGTTTGGGTCTAGCCGAGTGGGTTCGGGTCTAGCGGAGTGGGTTTGGGTGTAGCCGAGTGGGTTTGGGTCTAGCCGAGTGGGTTTGGGTCTAGCCGAGTGGGTTTGGGTCTAGCCGAGTGGGTTTGGGTCTAGCCGAGTGGGTTTGGGTCTAGCCGAGTCGGATTGCATCTAGCCGAGTGGGTTTGGGTCTAGCCGAGTCGGTTGGGGTCTAGCCGAGGGGGTTTGGGTCTAGCCGAGTGGGTTTGGGTCTAGCCGAGTGGGCTTGGGTCTCGCCGAGCGGGTTTGGGTCTAGCCGAGTGTGTTTGCGTGTGGCCGAGTGGGTTTGGGTCTAGCCGAGTGGGTTTGGGTCTACCCGAGTAGGTTTGGGTCTAGCCGAGAGGGTTTGGGCCTAGCCGAGTGGGTGTGGGTCTAGCCGAATGGGTTTGGGTCTAGCCGAGTGGGCTTGGGTCTAGCCGAGTGGGTTTGGGTCTAGCCGAGTGGGTTTGGGTCTAGCCGAGTGGGCTTGGGTCTCGCCGAGCGGGTTTGGGTCTAGCCGAGTGTGTTTGCGTGTGGCCGAGTGGGTTTGGGTCTAGCAGAGTGGGCTTGGGTCTAGCCAAGTGGGTTTGGGTCTAGCCGAGTGGGTTTGGGTCTAGCGGAGTGGGTTTGGGTCTAGCCGAGTGGGTTTGGGTCTAGCCGAGTGGGTTTGGGTTTAGCCGAGTGGGTTTGGGTCTAGCGGAGTTGGTATGGGTCTAGCGGAGTGGGTTTGGGTCTAGCGGAGTGGGTTTGGGTGTAGCCGAGTGGGTTTGCGTCTAGCCGAGTGGGTTTGGGTCTACCCGAGTAGGTTTGGGCCTAGCCGAGTGGGTTTGGGCCTAGCCGATTGGGCTTGGGTCTAGCCAAGTGGGTTTGGGTCTAGCCGAGTGGGTTTGGGTCTAGCCGAGTGGGTTTGGGTCTAGCCGGGTGGGTTTGTGTCTAGCCAAGTGGGTTTGGGTCTAGCCGAGTGGGTTTGGGTCTAGCCGAGTGGGTTTGGGTCTAGCCGAGTGGGCTTGGGTCTCGCCGAGCGGGTTTGGGTCTAGCCGAGTGTGTTTGCGTGTGGCCGAGTGGGTTTGGGTCTAGCAGAGTGGGTTTGGGTCTAGCCGAGTGGGTTTGGGTGTAGCCGAGTGGGTTTGGGTTTACCCGAGTGGGTTTGGTTCTAGCGGAGTTGGTATGGGTCTAGCCGAGTGGGTTCGGGTCTAGCGGAGTGGGTTTGGGTGTAGCCGAGTGGGTTTGGGTCTAGCCGAGTGGGTTTGGGTCTAGCCGAGTGGGTTTGGGTCTAGCCGAGTGGGTTTGGGTCTAGCCGAGTGGGTTTGGGTCTAGCCGAGTCGGATTGCATCTAGCCGAGTGGGTTTGGGTCTAGCCGAGTCGGTTGGGGTCTAGCCGAGGGGGTTTGGGTCTAGCCGAGTGGGTTTGGGTCTAGCCGAGTGGGCTTGGGTCTCGCCGAGCGGGTTTGGGTCTAGCCGAGTGTGTTTGCGTGTGGCCGAGTGGGTTTGGGTCTAGCCGAGTGGGTTTGGGTCTACCCGAGTAGGTTTGGGTCTAGCCGAGAGGGTTTGGGCCTAGCCGAGTGGGTGTGGGTCTAGCCGAATGGGTTTGGGTCTAGCCGAGTGGGCTTGGGTCTAGCCGAGTGGGTTTGGGTCTAGCCGAGTGGGTTTGGGTCTAGCCGAGTGGGCTTGGGTCTCGCCGAGCGGGTTTGGGTCTAGCCGAGTGTGTTTGCGTGTGGCCGAGTGGGTTTGGGTCTAGCAGAGTGGGCTTGGGTCTAGCCAAGTGGGTTTGGGTCTAGCCGAGTGGGTTTGGGTCTAGCGGAGTGGGTTTGGGTCTAGCCGAGTGGGTTTGGGTCTAGCCGAGTGGGTTTGGGTTTAGCCGAGTGGGTTTGGGTCTAGCGGAGTTGGTATGGGTCTAGCGGAGTGGGTTTGGGTCTAGCGGAGTGGGTTTGGGTGTAGCCGAGTGGGTTTGCGTCTAGCCGAGTGGGTTTGGGTCTACCCGAGTAGGTTTGGGCCTAGCCGAGTGGGTTTGGGCCTAGCCGATTGGGCTTGGGTCTAGCCAAGTGGGTTTGGGTCTAGCCGAGTGGGTTTGGGTCTAGCCGAGTGGGTTTGGGTCTAGCCGGGTGGGTTTGTGTCTAGCCAAGTGGGTTTGGGTCTAGCCGAGTGGGTTTGGGTCTAGCCGAGTGGGTTTGGGTCTAGCCGAGTGGGCTTGGGTCTCGCCGAGCGGGTTTGGGTCTAGCCGAGTGTGTTTGCGTGTGGCCGAGTGGGTTTGGGTCTAGCAGAGTGGGTTTGGGTCTAGCCGAGTGGGTTTGGGTGTAGCCGAGTGGGTTTGGGTTTACCCGAGTGGGTTTGGTTCTAGCGGAGTTGGTATGGGTCTAGCGGAGTGGGTTTGGGTCTAGCGGAGTGGGTTTGGGTGTAGCCGAGTGGGTTTGCGTCTAGCCGAGTGGGTTTGGGTCTACCCGAGTAGGTTTGGGTCTAGCCGAGTGGGTTTGGGCCTAGCCGAGTGGGTGTGGGTCTAGCCGAATGGCTTTGGGTCTAGCCGAGTGGGCTTGGGTCTAGCCGAGTGGGTTTGGGTCTAGCCGAGTGGGTTTGGGTCTAGCCGAGTGGGTTTGGGTCTAGCCGAGTGGGTTTGGGTCTAGCCGGGTGGGTTTGGGTCTAGCCGAGTGGGTTTGGGTGTAGCCGAGTGTGTTTGGGTCTGGCCGAGTGGGTTTGGGTCTAGCCGAGTGGGTTTGGGTCTAGCCGAGTGGGTTTGGGTCTAGCCGAGTGGGTTTGAGTCTAGCCGAGTGGGTTTGGGTCTAGCGGAGTGGGTTTGGGTGTAGCCGAGTGGGTTTGGGTCTAGCCGAGTGGGTTTGGGTCTAGCCGAGTGGGTTTGGGTCTAGCCGAGTCGGATTGCATCTAGCCGAGTGGGTTTGGGTCTAGCCGAGTCGGTTGGGGTCTAGCCGAGGGGGTTTGGGTCTAGCCGAGTGGGTTTTGGTCTAGCCGAGTGGGCTTGGGTCTCGCCGAGCGGGTTTGGGTCTAGCCGAGTGTGTTTGCGTGTGGCCGAGTGGGTTTGGGTCTAGCGGAGTGGGTTTGGGTCTAGCCGAGTGGGTTTGGGTCTAGCCGAGTGGGTTTGGGTTTAGCCGAGTGGGTTTGGGTCTAGCGGAGTTGGTATGGGTCTAGCGGAGTGGGTTTGGGTCTAGCGGAGTGGGTTTGGGTGTAGCCGAGTGGGTTTGCGTCTAGCCGAGTGGGTTTGGGTCTACCCGAGTAGGTTTGGGCCTAGCCGAGTGGGTTTGGGCCTAGCCGATTGGGCTTGGGTCTAGCCAAGTGGGTTTGGGTCTAGCCGAGTGGGTTTGGGTCTAGCCGAGTGGGTTTGGGTCTAGCCGGGTGGGTTTGTGTCTAGCCAAGTGGGTTTGGGTCTAGCCGAGTGGGTTTGGGTCTAGCCGAGTGGGTTTGGGTCTAGCCGAGTGGGCTTGGGTCTCGCCGAGCGGGTTTGGGTCTAGCCGAGTGTGTTTGCGTGTGGCCGAGTGGGTTTGGGTCTAGCAGAGTGGGTTTGGGTCTAGCCGAGTGGGTTTGGGTGTAGCCGAGTGGGTTTGGGTTTACCCGAGTGGGTTTGGGTCTAGCGGAGTTGGTATGGGTCTAGCGGAGTGGGTTTGGGTCTAGCGGAGTGGGTTTGGGTGTAGCCGAGTGGGTTTGCGTCTAGCCGAGTGGGTTTGGGTCTACCCGAGTAGGTTTGGGTCTAGCCGAGTGGGTTTGGGCCTAGCCGAGTGGGTGTGGGTCTAGCCGAATGGGTTTGGGTCTAGCCGAGTGGGCTTGGGTCTAGCCGAGTGGGTTTGGGTCTAGCCGAGTGGGTTTGGGTCTAGCCGAGTGGGCTTGGGTCTCGCCGAGCGGGTTTGGGTCTAGCCGAGTGTGTTTGCGTGTGGCCGAGTGGGTTTGGGTCTAGCAGAGTGGGCTTGGGTCTAGCCAAGTGGGTTTGGGTCTTGCCGAGTGGGTTTGGGTCTAGCGGAGTGGGTTTGGGTCTAGCCGAGTGGGTTTGGGTCTAGCCGAGTGGGTTTGGGTTTAGCCGAGTGGGTTTGGGTCTAGCGGAGTTGGTATGGGTCTAGCGGAGTGGGTTTGGGTCTAGCGGAGTGGGTTTGGGTGTAGCCGAGTGGGTTTGCGTCTAGCCGAGTGGGTTTGGGTCTACTCGAGTAGGTTTGGGCCTAGCGGAGTGGGTTTGGGCCTAGCCGATTGGGCTTGGGTCTAGCCAAGTGGGTTTGGGTCTAGCCGAGTGGGTTTGGGTCTAGCCGAGTGGGTTTGGGTCTAGCCGGGTGGGTTTGTGTCTAGCCAAGTGGGTTTGGGTCTAGCCGAGTGGGTTTGGGTCTAGCCGAGTGGGTTTGGGTCTAGCCGAGTGGGCTTGGGTCTCGCCGAGCGGGTTTGGGTCTAGCCGAGTGTGTTTGCGTGTGGCCGAGTAGGTTTGGGTCTAGCAGAGTGGGTTTGGGTCTAGCCGAGTGGGTTTGGGTGTAGCCGAGTAGGTTTGGGTTTACCCGAGTGGGTTTGGTTCTAGCGGAGTTGGTATGGGTCGAGCGGAGTGGGTTTGGGTCTAGCGGAGTTGGTGTGGGTCTAGCGGAGAGGGTTTGGGTCTAGCGGAGTGGGTTTGGGTGTAGCCGAGTGGGTTTGAGTCTAGCCGAGTGGGTTTGCGTCTAGCCATGTGGGTTTGGGTTCAGCCGAGTGGGTTTGGGTCTAGCGGAGTTGGTATGGGTCTAGCGGAGAGGGTTTGGGTCTAGCGGAGTGGGTTTGGGTGTAGCCGAGTGTGTTTGAGTCTAGCCGAGTGGGTTTGGGTCTACCCGAGTAGGTTTGGGTCTAGCCGAGTGGGTTTGAGACTAGCCGAGTGGGTGTGGGTCTAGCCGAGTGGGTTTGGGTCTAGCCGAGTGGGTTTGTGTCCAGCCGAGTGGGTTTGGGTCTAGCCGAGTGGGTTTGGGTCTAGCCGAGTTGGCTTGGGTCTAGCAGAGTGGGTTTGGGTCTAGACGAGTGGGTTTGGGCCTAGCCGAGTGGGTGTGGGTCTAGCCGAGTGGGTTTGGGTCTAGCCGAGTGGGTTTGGGTCTAGCCGATTGGGTTTGGGTCTAGCCGAGTGAGTTTGGGTCTAGCCGAGTGGGTTTGGGTCTAGCCGAGTGGGTCTGGGTCTAGCTGATTGGGTTTGGGTCTAGCCGAGTGGGTTTGGGTCTAGCCGAGTGGGTTTGGGTCTAGCCGATTGGGTTTGGGTCTAGCCGAGTGGGTTTGGGTCTAGCCGAGTCGGTTTGGGTCTAGCCGAGTGGGTTTGGGTCTAGCCGATTGGGTTTGGGTCTAGCCGAGTCGGTTTGGGTCTAGCCGAGTGGGTTTGGTTCTAGCCGATTGGGTTTGAGTCCAGCCGAGTGGGTTTGGGTCTAGCCGAGTGGGTTTAGGTCTAGCCGAGTGGGTTTGGGTCTAGCCGAGTGGGCTTGGGTCTAGCCGAGTGGGTTTGGGTGTAGCCGAGTGGGTTTGGGTCTAGCCGAGTGGGTTTGGGTCTAGCCGAGTGGGTTTGCATCTAGCCGAGTGGGTTTGGGTCTAGCCGAGTGTGTTTGGGTCTAGCCGAGTGGGTGTGGGTCTAGCCGAATGGGTTTGGGTCTAGCCGAGTGGGCTTGGGTGTAGCCGAGTGGGCTTGGGTCTAGCCAAGTGGGTTTGGGTCTAGCCGAGTGGGTTTGGGTCTAGCCGAGTGGGTTTGGGTCTAGCCGGGTGGGTTTGGGTGTAGCCGAGTGGGTTTGGGTCTAGCCGAGTGGGTTTGGGTCTAGCGGAGTGGGTTTGGGTGTAGCCGAGTGGGTTTGGGTCTAGCCGAGTGGGTTTGGGTCTAGCCGAGTGGGTTTGGGTCTAGCCGGGTGGGTTTGGGTCTAGCCGAGTGGGTTTGGGTCTAGCCGAGTGGGTTTGGGTCTTGCGGAGTGGGTTTGGGTGTAGCCGAGTGGGTTTGGGTCTAGCCGAGTGGGTTTGGGTATAGCCGAGTGGGTTTGGGTCTAGCCGAGTGGGTTTGGGTCTAGCCGAGTGGGTTTGGGTCTAGCCGAGTGGGCTTGGGTCTCGCCGAGCGGGTGTGGGTCTAGCCGAGTGTGTTTGCGTGTGGCCGAGTGGGTTTGGGTCTAGCAGAGTGGGTTTGGGTCTAGCCGGGTGGGTTTGGGTCTAGCCGAGTGGGTTTGGGTCTAGCGGAGTGGGTTTGGGTCTAGCCGAGTGGGTTTGGGTCTAGCCGACTGGGTTTAGGTCTAGCCGAGTGGGTTTGGGTCTAGCCGAGTGGGCTTGGGTCTAGCCAAGTGGGTTTGTGTCTAGCCGAGTGGGTTTGGGTCTAGCCGAGTGGGTTTGGGTCTAGCCGAGTGGGTTTCGGTCTAGCCGAGTGGGTTTGGGTCTAGCCGAGTGGGTTTGGGTCTAGCCGAGTCGGATGGCATCTAGCCGAGTGGGTTTGGGTCTAGCCGAGTCGGTTGGGGTGTAGCCGAGTGGGTTTGCGTCTAGCCGAGTGGGTTTGGGTCTACCCGAGTAGGTTTGGGTCTAGCCGAGTGGGTTTGGGCCTAGCCGAGTGGGTGTGGGTCTAGCCGAATGGGTTTGGGTCTAGCCGAGTGGGCTTGGGTCTATCCGAGTGGGCTTGGGTCTAGCCAAGTGGGTTTGGGTCTAGCCGAGTGGGTTTGGGTCTAGCCGAGTGGGTTTGGGTCTAGCGGAGTGGGTTTGTGTGTAGCCGAGTGGGTTTGAGTCTAGCCGAGTGGGTTTGGGTCTAGCCGTGTGGGTTTGGGTTTAGCCGAGTGGGTTTGGGTCTAGCGGAGTTGGTATGGGTCTAGCGGAGAGGGTTTGGGTCTAGCGGAGTGGGTTTGGGTGTAGCCGAGTGTGTTTGAGTCTAGCCGAGTGGGTTTGGGTCTACCCGAGTAGGTTTGGGTCTAGCCGAGTGGGTTTGAGACTAGCCGAGTGGGTGTGGGTCTAGCCGAGTGGGTTTGGGTCTAGCCGAGTGGGTTTGTGTCTAGCCGAGTGGGTTTGGGTCTAGCCGAGTGGGTTTGGGTCTAGCCGAGTTGGCTTGGGTCTAGCCGAGTGGGTTTGGGTCTAGACGAGTGGGTTTGGGCCTAGCCGAGTGGGTGTGGGTCTAGCCGAGTGGGTTTGGGTCTAGCCGAGTGGGTTTGGGTCTAGCCGATTGGGTTTGGGTCTAGCCGAGTGAGTTTGGGTCTAGCCGAGTGAGTTTGGGTCTAGCCGAGTGGGTTTGGGTCTAGCCGAGTGGGTTTGGGTCTTGCTGATTGGGTTTGGGTCTAACCGAGTGGGTTTGGGTCTAGCCGAATGGGTTTGGGTCTAGCCGATTGGGTTTGGGTCTAGCCGAGTGGGTTTGGGTCTAGCCGAGTGGGCTTGGGTGTAGCCGAGTGGGCTTGGGTCAAGCCAAGTGGATTTGGGTCTAGCCGAGTGGGTTTGGGTCTAGCCGAGTGGGTTTGGGTCTAGCCGGGTGGGTTTGGGTGTAGCCGAGTGGGTTTGGGTCTAGCCGAGTGGGTTTGGGTCTAGCGGAGTGGGTTTGGGTGTAGCCGAGTGGGTTTGGGTCTAGCCGAGTGGGTTTGGGTCTAGCCGAGTGGGCTTGGGTCTCGCCGACTGGGTTTGGGTCTAGCCGAGTGGGTTTGGGTGTAGCCGAGTGGGTTTGGGTCTAGCCGAGTGGGTTTGGGTCTAGCCGAGTGTGTTTGCATCTAGCCGAGTGGGTTTGGGTCTAGCCCAGTGGGTTTGGGTCTAGCCGAGTTGGCTTGGGTCTAGCCGAGTGGGTTTGGGTCTAGACGAGTGGGTTTGGGCCTAGCCGAGTGGGTGTGGGTCTAGCCGAGTGGGTTTGGGTCTAGCCGAGTGGGTTTGGGTCTAGCCGATTGGGTTTGGGTCTAGCCGAGTGAGTTTGGGTCTAGCCGAGTGGGTTTGGGTCTAGCCGAGTGGGTTTGGGTCTAGCCGATTGGGTTTGGGTCTAGCCGAGTGGGTTTGGGTCTAGCCGAGTGGGTTTGGGTCTAGCCGATTGGGTTTGGGTGTAGCCGAGTGGGTTTGGGTCTAGCCGAGTCGGTTTGGGTCTAGCCGAGTGGGTTTGGGTCTAGCCGATTGGGTTTGCGTCTAGCCGAGTCGGTTTGGGTCTAGCCGAGTGGGTTTGGTTCTAGCCGAGTGGGTTTGAGTCTAGCCGAGTGGGTTTGGGTCTAGCCGAGTGGGTTTAGGTCTAGCCGAGTGGGTTTGGGTCTAGCCGAGTGGGCTTGGGTCTAGCCGAGTGGGTTTGGGTCTAGCCGAGTGGGTTTGGGTGTAGCCGAGTGGGTTTGGGTCTAGCCGAGTGGGTTTGGGTCTAGCCGAGTGTGTTTGCATCTAGCCGAGTGGGTTTGGGTCTAGCCGAGTGGGTTTGGGTCTAGCCGAGTTTGCTTGGGTCTAGCCGAGTGGGTTTGGGTCTAGACGAGTGGGTTTGGGCCTAGCCGAGTGGGTGTGGGTCTAGCCGAGTGGGTTTGGGTCTAGCCGAGTGGGTTTGGGTCTAGCCGATTGTGTTTGGGTCTAGCCGAGTGAGTTTGGGTCTAGCCGAGTGGGTTTGGGTCTAGCCAAGTGGGTTTGGGTCTTGCCGATTGGGTTTGGGTCTAGCCGAGTGGGTTTGGGTCTAGCCGAGTGGGTTTGGGTCTAGCCGAGTCGGTTTGGGTCTAGCCGAGTGGGTTTGGGTCTAGCCGATTGGGTTTGGGTCTAGCCGAGTCGGTTTGGGTCTAGCCGAGTGGGTTTGGTTCTAGCAGAGTGGGATTGAGTCTAGCCGAGTGGGTTTGGGTCTAGCCGAGTGGGTTTAGGTCTAGCCGAGTGGGTTTGGGTCTAGCCGAGTGGGCTTGGGTCTAGCCGAGTGGGTTTGGGTCTAGCCGAGTGGGTTTGGGTGTAGCCGAGTGGGTTTGGGTCTAGCCGAGTGGGTTTGGGTCTAGCCGAGTGTGTTTGCATCTAGCCGAGTGGGTTTGGGTCTAGCCGAGTGGGTTTGGGTCTAGCCGAGTTTGCTTGGGTCTAGCCGAGTGGGTTTGGGTCTAGACGAGTGGGTTTGGGCCTAGCCGAGTGGGTGTGGGTCTAGCCGAGTGGGTTTGGGTCTAGCCGAGTGGGTTTGGGTCCAGCCGATTGTGTTTGGGTCTAGCCGAGTGAGTTTGGGTCTAGCCGAGTGGGTTTGGGTCTAGCCGAGTGGGTTTGGGTCTTGCCGATTGGGTTTGGGTCTAGCCGAGTGGGTTTGGGTCTAGCCGAGTGGGTTTGGGTCTAGCCGATTGGGTTTGGGTCTAGCCGAGTGGGTTTGGGTCTAGCCGAGTCGGTTTGGGTCTAGCCGAGTGGGTTTGGGTCTAGCCGATTGGGTTTGGGTCTAGCCGAGTCGGTTTGGGTCTAGCCGAGTGGGTTTGGTTCTAGCCGAGTGGGTTTGGGTCTAGCCGAGTGGGTTTGGGTGTAGCCGAGTGGGTTTGGGTCTAGACGAGTGGGTTTGGGTCTAGCCGAGTGGGTTTGCATCTAGCCGAGTGGGTTTGGGTCTAGCCGAGTGTGTTTGGGTCTTGCCGAGTGGGTGTGGGTCTAGCCCAATGGGTTTGGGTCTAGCCGAGTGGGCTTGGGTGTAGCCGAGTGGGCTTGGGTCAAGCCAAGTGGATTTGGGTCTAGCCGAGTGGGTTTGGGTCTAGCCGAGTGGGTTTGGGTCTAGCCGGGTGGGTTTGGGTGTAGCCGAGTGGGTTTGGGTCTAGCCGAGTGGGTTTGGGTCTAGCGGAGTGGGTTTGGGTGTAGCCGAGTGGGTTTGGGTCTAGCCGAGTGGGTTTGGGTCTAGCCGAGTGGGCTTGGGTCTCGCCGACTGGGTTTGGGTCTAGCCGAGTGGGTTTGGGTGTAGCCGAGTGGGTTTGGGTCTAGCCGAGTGGGTTTGGGTCTAGCCGAGTGTGTTTGCATCTAGCCGAGTGGGTTTGGGTCTAGCCCAGTGGGTTTGGGTCTAGCCGAGTTGGCTTGGGTCTAGCCGAGTGGGTTTGGGTCTAGACGAGTGGGTTTGGGCCTAGCCGAGTGGGTGTGGGTCTAGCCGAGTGGGTTTGGGTCTAGCCGAGTGGGTTTGGGTCTAGCCGATTGGGTTTGGGTCTAGCCGAGTGAGTTTGGGTCTAGCCGAGTGGGTTTGGGTCTAGCCGAGTGGGTTTGGGTCTAGCCGATTGGGTTTGGGTCTAGCCGAGTGGGTTTGGGTCTAGCCGAGTGGGTTTGGGTCTAGCCGATTGGGTTTGGGTGTAGCCGAGTGGGTTTGGGTCTAGCCGAGTCGGTTTGGGTCTAGCCGAGTGGGTTTGGGTCTAGCCGATTGGGTTTGCGTCTAGCCGAGTCGGTTTGGGTCTAGCCGAGTGGGTTTGGTTCTAGCCGAGTGGGTTTGAGTCTAGCCGAGTGGGTTTGGGTCTAGCCGAGTGGGTTTAGGTCTAGCCGAGTGGGTTTGGGTCTAGCCGAGTGGGCTTGGGTCTAGCCGAGTGGGTTTGGGTCTAGCCGAGTGGGTTTGGGTGTAGCCGAGTGGGTTTGGGTCTAGCCGAGTGGGTTTGGGTCTAGCCGAGTGGGTTTGCATCTAGCCAAGTGGGTTTGTGTCTAGCCTAGTGTGTTTGGGTCTAGCCGAGTGGGTGTGGGTCTAGCCGAATGGGTTTGGGTCTAGCCGAGTGGGCTTGGGTGTAGCCGAGTGGGCTTGGCTCTAGCCAAGTGGGTTTGGGTCTAGCCGAGTGGGTTTGGGTGTAGCCGAGTGGGTTTGGGTCTAGCCGAGTGGGTTTGGGTCTAGCGGAGTGGGTTTGGGTGTAGCCGAGTGGGTTTGGGTCTAACCGAGTGGGTTTGGGTCTAGCCGAGTGGGTTTGGGTCTAGCCGGGTGGGTTTGGGTCTAGCCGAGTGGGTTTGGGTCTAGCCGAGTGGGTTTGGGACTAGCGGAGTGGGTTTGGGTGTAGCCGAGTGGGTTTGGGTCTAGTCGAGTGGGTTTGGGTCTAGCCGAGTGGGTTTGGGTCTAGCCGAGTGGGTTTGGGTCTAGCCGAGTGGGTTTGGGTCTAGCCGAGTCAGATTGCATCTAGCCGAGTGGGTTTGGGTCTAGCCGAGTCGGTTGGGGTCTAGCCGAGTGGGTTTGGGTCTAGCCGAGTGGGTTTGGGTCTAGCCGAGTGGGTTTGGGTCTAGCCGAGTGGGCTTGGGTCTCGGCGAGCGGGTTTGGGTCTAGCTGAGTGTGTTTGCGTGTGGCCGAGTGGGTTTGGGTCTAGCAGAGTGGGTTTGGGTCTAGCCGTGTGGGTTTGGGTCTAGCCAAGTGGGTTTGGGTTTAGCCGAGTGGGTTTGGGTCTAGCGGAGTTGGTATGGGTCTAGCGGAGTGGGTTTGGGTCTAGCGGAGTGGGTTTGGGTGTAGCCGAGTGGGTTTGCGTCTAGCCGAGTGGGTTTGGGTCTACCCGAGTAGGTTTGGGTCTAGCCGAGTGGGTTTGGGCCTAGCCGAGTGGGTGTAGGTCTAGCCGAATGGGTTTGGGTCTAGCCGAGTGGGCTTGGGTCTAGCAGAGTGGGCTTGGGTCTAGCCAAGTGGGTTTGGGTCTAGCCGAGTGGGTTTGGGTCTAGCCGAGTGGGTTTGGGTCTAGCCAGGTGGGTTTGTGTCTAGCCGAGTGGGTTTGGGTCTAGCCGAGTGGGTTTGGGTCTAGCCGAGTGGGTTTGGGTTTAGCCGAGTGGGTTTGGGTCTAGCGGAGTTGGTATGGGTCTAGCGGAGAGGGTTTGGGTCTAGCGGAGTGGGTTTGGGTGTAGCCGAGTGGGTTTGAGTCTAGCCGAGTGGGTTTGGGTCTAGCCGAGTGGGTTAAGGTCTAGCCGTGTGGGTTTGGGTCTAGCCGAGTGGGCTTGGGTCTAGCCGAATGGGTTTGGGTCTAGCCGAGTGGGCTTGGGTGTAGCCGAGTGGGCTTGGCTCTAGCCAAGTGGGTTTGGGTCTAGCCGAGTGGGTTTGGGTCTAGCCGAGTGGGTTTGGGTCTAGCCGGGTGGGTTTGGGTCTAGCCGAGTGGGTTTGGGTCTAGCCGAGTGGGTTTGGGTCTAGCGGAGTGGGTTTGGGTGTAGCCGAGTGGGTTTGGGTCTAGCCGAGTCGGATTGCATCTAGCCGAGTGGGTTTGGGTCTAGCCGAGTCGGTTGGGGTCCAGCCGAGTGGGTTTGGGTCTAGCCGAGTGGGTTTGGGTCTAGCCGAGTGGGTTTGGGTCTAGCCGAGTGGGCTTGGGTCTCGCCGAGCGGGTTTGGGTCTAGCTGAGTGTGTTTGCGTGTGGCCGAGTGGGTTTGGGTCTAGCAGAGTGGGTTTGGGTCAAGCCGTGTGGGTTTGGGTCTAGCCGAGTGGGTTTGGGTTTAGCCGAGTGGGTTTGGGTCTAGCGGAGTTGGTATGGGTCTAGCGGAGTGGGTTTGGGTCTAGCGGAGTGCGTTTGGGTGTAGCCGAGTGGGTTTGCGTCTAGCCGAGTGGGTTTGGGTCTACCCGAGTAGGTTTGGGTCTAGCCGAGTGGGTTTGGGCCTAGCCGAGTGGGTGTGGGTCTAGCCGAATGGGTTTGGGTCTAGCCGAGTGGGCTTGGGTCTAGCCGAGTGGGCTTGGGTCTAGCCAAGTGGGTTTGGGTCTAGCCGAGTGGGTTTGGGTCTAGCCGAGTGGGTTTGGGTCTAGCCGGGTGGGTTTGTGTCTAGCCGAGTGGGTTTGGGTCTAGCCGAGTGGGTTTGGGTCTAGCCGAGTGGGTTTGGGTTTAGCCGAGTGGGTTTGGGTCTAGCGGAGTTGGTATGGGTCTAGCGGAGAGGGTTTGGGTCTAGCGGAGTGGGTTTGGGTGTAGCCGAGTGGGTTTGAGTCTAGCAGAGTGGGTTTGGGTCTAGCCGTGTGGGTTTGGGTTTAGCCGAGTGGGTTTGGGTCTAGCCGAGTGGGTTTGGGTCTAGCCGAGTGGGTTTGGGTCTAGCCGATTGGGTTTGGGTCTAGCCTAGTGAGTTTGGGTCTAGCCGATTGGGTTTGGGTCTAGCCGAGTGGGTTTGGGTCTAGCCGAGTGGGTTTGGGTCTAGCCGAGTGGGCTTGGGTCTCGCCGAGCGGGTTTGGGTCTAGCCGAGTGTGTTTGCGTGTGGCCGAGTGGGTTTGGGTCTAGCAGAGTGGGTTTGGGTCTAGCCGGGTGGGTTTGGGTCTAGCCGAGTGGGTTTGGGTCTAGCGGAGTGGGTTTGGGTCTGGCCGAGTGGGTTTGGGTCTAGCCGAGTGGGTTTGGGTCTAGCCGAGTGGGTTTAGGTCTAGCCGAGTGGGTTTGGGTCTAGCCGAGTGGGATTGGGTCTAGCCGAGTGGGTTTGGGTCTAGCCGAGTGGGTTTGGGTCTAGCCGAGTGGGTTTGGGTCTAGCCGAGTGGGTTTGGGTCTAGCCGAGTGGGTTTGGGTCTAGCCGAGTGGGTTTGGGTCTAGCCGAGTCGGATTGCGTCTAGCCGAGTGGGTTTGGGTCTAGCCGAGTCGGTTGGGGTGTAGCCGAGTGGGTTTGCGTCTAGCCGAGTGGGTTTGGGTCTACCCGAGTAGGTTTGGGTCTAGCCGAGTGGGTTTGGGCCTAGCCGAGTGGGTGTGGGTGTAGCCGAATGGGTTTGGGTCTAGCCGAGTGGGCTTTGGTCTAGCCGAGTGGGCTTGGGTCTAGCCAAGTGGGTTTGGGTCTAGCTGAGTGGGTTTGGGTCTAGCCGAGTGGGTTTGGGTCTAGCCGATTGGGTTTGGGTCTAGCCTAGTGAGTTTGGGTCTAGCCGATTGGGTTTGGGTCTAGCCGAGTGGGTTTGGGTCTAGCCGAGTGGGTTTGGGTCTAGCCGAGTGGGCTTGGGTCTCGCCGAGCGGGTTTGGGTCTAGCCGAGTGTGTTTGCGTGTGGCCGAGTGGGTTTGGGTCTAGCAGAGTGGGTTTGGGTCTAGCCGGGTGGGTTTGGGTCTAGCCGAGTGGGTTTGGGTCTAGCGGAGTGGGTTTGGGTCTGGCCGAGTGGGTTTGGGTCTAGCCGAGTGGGTTTGGGTCTAGCCGAGTGGGTTTAGGTCTAGCCGAGTGGGTTTGGATCTAGCCGAGTGGGATTGGGTCTAGCCGAGTGGGTTTGGGTCTAGCCGAGTGGGTTTGGGTCTAGCCGAGTGGGTTTGGGTCTAGCCGAGTGGGTTTGGGTCTAGCCGAGTGGGTTTGGGTCTAGCCGAGTGGGTTTGGGTCTAGCCGAGTCGGATTGCGTCTAGCCGAGTGGGTTTGGGTCTAGCCGAGTCGGTTGGGGTGTAGCCGAGTGGGTTTGCGTCTAGCCGAGTGGGTTTGGGTCTACCCGAGTAGGTTTGGGTCTAGCCGAGTGGGTTTGGGCCTAGCCGAGTGGGTGTGGGTCTAGCCGAATGGGTTTGGGTCTAGCCGAGTGGGCTTTGGTCTAGCCGAGTGGGCTTGGGTCTAGCCAAGTGGGTTTGGGTCTAGCCGAGTGGGTTTGGGTCTAGCCGAGTGGGTTTGGGTCTAGCCGAGTGGGTTTGGGTCTAGCGGAGTGGGTTTGTGTGTAGCCGAGTGGGTTTGAGTCTAGCCGAGTGGGTTTGGGTCTAGCCGTGTGGGTTTGGGTTTAGCCGAGTGGGTTTGGGTCTAGCGGAGTTGGTATGGGTCTAGCGGAGAGGGTTTGGGTCTAGCGGAGTGGGTTTGGGTGTAGCCGAGTGTGTTTGAGTCTAGCCGAGTGGGTTTGGGTCTACCCGAGTAGGTTTGGGTCTAGCCGAGTGGGTTTGAGACTAGCCGAGTGGGTGTGGGTCTAGCCGAGTGGGTTTGGGTCTAGCCGAGTGGGTTTGTGTCTAGCCGAGTGGGTTTGGGTCTAGCCGAGTGGGTTTGGGTCTAGCCGAGTTGGCTTGGGTCTAGCCGAGTGGGTTTGGGTCTAGACGAGTGGGTTTGGGCCTAGCCGAGTGGGTGTGGGTCTAGCCGAGTGGGTTTGGGTCTAGCCGAGTGGGTTTGGGTCTAGCCGATTGGGTTTGGGTCTAGCCGAGTGAGTTTGGGTCTAGCCGAGTGGGTTTGGGTCTAGCCGAGTGGGTTTGGGTCTAGCTGATTGGGTTTGGGTCTAGCCGAGTGGGTTTGGGTCTAGCCGAATGGGTTTGGGTCTAGCCGATTGGGTTTGGGTCTAGCTGAGTGGGTTTGGGTCTAGCCGAGTGGGTTTGGGTCTAGCCGAGTGGGTTTGGGTCTAGCCGAGTGGGTTTGGGTCTAGCCGAGTGGGTTTGGGTCTAGCCGAGTGGGTTTGGGTCTAGCCGAGTGGGTTTGGGTCTAGCCGAGTCGGATTGCGTCTAGCCGAGTGGGTTTGGGTCTAGCCGAGTCGGTTGGGGTTTAGCCGAGTGGGTTTGGGTCTAGCCGAGTGGGTTTGGGTCTAGCCGAGTGGGTTTGGGTCTAGCCGATTGGGTTTGGGTCTAGCCTAGTGAGTTTGGGTCTAGCCGATTGGGTTTGGGTCTAGCCGAGTGGGTTTGGGTCTAGCCGAGTGGGTTTGGGTCTAGCCGAGTGGGCTTGGGTCTCGCCGAGCGGGTTTGGGTCTAGCCGAGTGTGTTTGCGTGTGGCCGAGTGGGTTTGGGTCTAGCAGAGTGGGTTTGGGTCTAGCCGGGTGGGTTTGGGTCTAGCCGAGTGGGTTTGGGTCTAGCGGAGTGGGTTTGGGTCTGGCCGAGTGGGTTTGGGTCTAGCCGAGTGGGTTTGGGTCTAGCCGAGTGGGTTTAGGTCTAGCCGAGTGGGTTTGGGTCTAGCCGAGTGGGATTGGGTCTAGCCGAGTGGGTTTGGGTCTAGCCGAGTGGGTTTGGGTCTAGCCGAGTGGGTTTGGGTCTAGCCGAGTGGGTTTGGGTCTAGCCGAGTGGGTTTGGGTCTAGCCGAGTGGGTTTGGGTCTAGCCGAGTCGGATTGCGTCTAGCCGAGTGGGTTTGGGTCTAGCCGAGTCGGTTGGGGTGTAGCCGAGTGGGTTTGCGTCTAGCCGAGTGGGTTTGGGTCTACCCGAGTAGGTTTGGGTCTAGCCGAGTGGGTTTGGGCCTAGCCGAGTGGGTGTGGGTGTAGCCGAATGGGTTTGGGTCTAGCCGAGTGGGCTTTGGTCTAGCCGAGTGGGCTTGGGTCTAGCCAAGTGGGTTTGGGTCTAGCTGAGTGGGTTTGGGTCTAGCCGAGTGGGTTTGGGTCTAGCCGATTGGGTTTGGGTCTAGCCTAGTGAGTTTGGGTCTAGCCGATTGGGTTTGGGTCTAGCCGAGTGGGTTTGGGTCTAGCCGAGTGGGTTTGGGTCTAGCCGAGTGGGCTTGGGTCTCGCCGAGCGGGTTTGGGTCTAGCCGAGTGTGTTTGCGTGTGGCCGAGTGGGTTTGGGTCTAGCAGAGTGGGTTTGGGTCTAGCCGGGTGGGTTTGGGTCTAGCCGAGTGGGTTTGGGTCTAGCGGAGTGGGTTTGGGTCTGGCCGAGTGGGTTTGGGTCTAGCCGAGTGGGTTTGGGTCTAGCCGAGTGGGTTTAGGTCTAGCCGAGTGGGTTTGGGTCTAGCCGAGTGGGATTGGGTCTAGCCGAGTGGGTTTGGGTCTAGCCGAGTGGGTTTGGGTCTAGCCGAGTGGGTTTGGGTCTAGCCGAGTGGGTTTGGGTCTAGCCGAGTGGGTTTGGGTCTAGCCGAGTGGGTTTGGGTCTAGCCGAGTCGGATTGCGTCTAGCCGAGTGGGTTTGGGTCTAGCCGAGTCGGTTGGGGTGTAGCCGAGTGGGTTTGCGTCTAGCCGAGTGGGTTTGGGTCTACCCGAGTAGGTTTGGGTCTAGCCGAGTGGGTTTGGGCTAGCCGAGTGGGTGTGGGTCTAGCCGAATGGGTTTGGGTCTAGCCGAGTGGGTTTGTGTCTAGCCGAGTGGGTTTGGGTCTAGCCGAGTGGGTTTGGGTCTAGCCGAGTTGGCTTGGGTCTAGCCGAGTGGGTTTGGGTCTAGACGAGTGGGTTTGGGCCTAGCCGAGTGGGTGTGGGTCTAGCCGAGTGGGTTTGGGTCTAGCCGAGTGGGTTTGGGTCTAGCCGATTGGGTTTGGGTCTAGCCGAGTGAGTTTGGGTCTAGCCGAGTGGGTTTGGGTCTAGCCGAGTGGGTTTGGGTCTAGCTGATTGGGTTTGGGTCTAGCCGAGTGGGTTTGGGTCTAGCCGAATGGGTTTGGGTCTAGCCGATTGGGTTTGGGTCTAGCTGAGTGGGTTTGGGTCTAGCCGAGTGGGTTTGGGTCTAGCCGAGTGGGTTTGGGTCTAGCCGAGTGGGTTTGGGTCTAGCCGAGTGGGTTTGGGTCTAGCCGAGTGGGTTTGGGTCTAGCCGAGTGGGTTTGGGTCTAGCCGAGTCGGATTGCGTCTAGCCGAGTGGGTTTGGGTCTAGCCGAGTCGGTTGGGGTGTAGCCGAGTGGGTTTGCGTCTAGCCGAGTGGGTTTGGGTCTACCCGAGTAGGTTTGGGTCTAGCCGAGTGGGTTTGTGCCTAGCCGAGTGGGTGTGGGTCTAGCCGAATGGGTTTGGGTCTAGCCGAGTGGGCTTTGGTCTAGCCGAGTGGGCTTGGGTCTAGCCAAGTGGGTTTGGGTCTAGCCGAGTGGGTTTGGGTCTAGCCGAGTGGGTTTGGGTCTAGCCGAGTGGGTTTGGGTCTAGCGGAGTGGGTTTGTGTGTAGCCGAGTGGGTTTGAGTCTAGCCGAGTGGGTTTGGGTCTAGCCGTGTGGGTTTGGGTTTAGCCGAGTGGGTTTGGGTCTAGCGGAGTTGGTATGGGTCTAGCGGAGAGGGTTTGGGTCTAGCGGAGTGGGTTTGGGTGTAGCCGAGTGTGTTTGAGTCTAGCCGAGTGGGTTTGGGTCTACCCGAGTAGGTTTGGGTCTAGCCGAGTGGGTTTGAGACTAGCCGAGTGGGTGTGGGTCTAGCCGAGTGGGTTTGGGTCTAGCCGAGTGGGTTTGTGTCTAGCCGAGTGGGTTTGGGTCTAGCCGAGTGGGTTTGGGTCTAGCCGAGTTGGCTTGGGTCTAGCCGAGTGGGTTTGGGTCTAGACGAGTGGGTTTGGGCCTAGCCGAGTGGGTGTGGGTCTAGCCGAGTGGGTTTGGGTCTAGCCGAGTGGGTTTGGGTCTAGCCGATTGGGTTTGGGTCTAGCCGAGTGAGTTTGGGTCTAGCCGAGTGGGTTTGGGTCTAGCCGAGTGGGTTTGGGTCTAGCTGATTGGGTTTGGGTCTAGCCGAGTGGGTTTGGGTCTAGCCGAATGGGTTTGGGTCTAGCCGATTGGGTTTGGGTCTAGCTGAGTGGGTTTGGGTCTAGCCGAGTGGGTTTGGGTCTAGCCGAGTGGGTTTGGGTCTAGCCAATTGGGTTTGGGTCTAGCCGAGTCGGTTTGGGTCTAGCCGAGTGGGTTTGGTTCTAGCAGAGTGGGTTTGAGTCTAGCCGAGTGGGTTTGGGTCTAGCCGAGTGGGTTTAGGTCTAGCCGAGTGGGTTTGGGTCTAGCCGAGTGGGCTTGGGTCTAGCCGAGTGGGTTTGGGTCTAGCCGAGTGGGTTTGGGTGTAGCCGAGTGGGTTTGGGTCTAGCCGAGTGGGTTTGGGTCTAGCCGAGTGTGTTTGCATCTAGCCGAGTGGGTTTGGGTCTAGCCGAGTGGGTTTGGGTCTAGCCGAGTTTGCTTGGGTCTAGCCGAGTGGGTTTGGGTCTAGACGAGTGGGTTTGGGCCTAGCCGAGTGGGTGTGGGTCTAGCCGAGTGGGTTTGGGTCTAGCCGAGTGGGTTTGGGTCTAGCCGATTGGGTTTGGGTCTAGCCGAGTGAGTTTGGGTCTAGCCGAGTGGGTTTGGGTCTAGCCGAGTGGGTTTGGGTCTTGCCGATTGGGTTTGGGTCTAGCCGAGTGGGTTTGGGTCTAGCCGAGTGGGTTTGGGTCTAGCCGATTGGGTTTGGGTCTAGCCGAGTGGGTTTGGGTCTAGCCGAGTCGGTTTGGGTCTAGCCGAGTGGGTTTGGGTCTAGCCGATTGGGTTTGGGTCTAGCCGAGTCGGTTTGGGTCTAGCCGAGTGGGTTTGGTTCTAGCCGAGTGGGTTTGAGTCTAGCCGAGTGGGTTTGGGTCTAGCCGAGTGGGTTTAGGTCTAGCCGAGTGGGTTTGGGTCTAGCCGAGTGGGCTTGGGTCTAGCCGAGTGGGTTTGGGTCTAGCCGAGTGGGTTTGGGTCTAGCCGAGTGGGTTTGGGTCTAGCCGAGTGGGTTTGCATCTAGCCGAGTGGGTTTGGGTCTAGCCGAGTGTGTTTGGGTCTTGCCGAGTGGGTGTGGGTCTAGCCGAATGGGTTTTGGTCTAGCCGAGTGGGCTTGGGTGTAGCCGAGTGGGCTTGGGTCTAGCCAAGTGGGTTTGGGTCTAGCCGAGTGGGTTTGCATCTAGCCGAGTGGGTTTGGGTCTAGCGGAGTGGGTTTGGGTGTAGCCGAGTGTGTTTGAGTCTAGCCGAGTGGGTTCGGGTCTACCCGAGTAGGTTTGGGTCTAGCCGAGTGGGTTTGAGACTAGCCGAGTGGATGTGGGTCTAGCCGAGTGGGTTTGGGTCTAGCCGAGTGGGTTTGTGTCTAGCCGAGTGGGTTTGGGTCTAGCCGAGTGGGTTTGGGTCTAGCCGAGTTGGCTTGGGTCTAGCCGAGTGGGTTTGGGTCTAGACGAGTGGGTTTGGGCCTAGCCGAGTGGGTGTGGGTCTAGCCGAGTGGGTTTGGGTCTAGCCGAGTGGGTTTGGGTCTAGCCGAGTGGGTTTGGGTGTAGCCGAGTGGGTTTGGGTCTAGCCGAGTGGGTTTGGGTCTAGCCGAGTGGGTTTGGGTCTAGCCGAGTGGGTTTGGGTCTAGCCGAGTGGGTTTGGGTCTAGCCGAGTCGGATTGCGTCTAGCCGAGTGGGTTTGGGTCTAGCCGAGTTGGTTGGGGTGTAGCCGAGTGGGTTTGCGTCTAGCCGAGTGGGTTTGGGTCTACCCGAGTAGGTTTGGGTCTAGCCGAGTGGGTTTGGGCCTAGCGGAGTGGGTGTGGGTCTAGCCGAATGGGTTTGGGTCTAGCCGAGTGGGCTTTGGTCTAGCCGAGTGGGCTTGGGTCTAGCCAAGTGGGTTTGGGTCTAGCCGAGTGGGTTTGGGTCTAGCCGAGTGGGTTTGGGTCTAGCGGAGTGGGTTTGTGTGTAGCCGAGTGGGTTTGAGTCTAGCCGAGTGGGTTTGGGTCTAGCCGTGTGGGTTTGGGTTTAGCCGAGTGGGTTTGGGTCTAGCGGAGTTGGTATGGGTCTAGCGGAGAGGGTTTGGGTCTAGCGGAGTGGGTTTGGGTGTAGCCGAGTGTGTTTGAGTCTAGCCGAGTGGGTTTGGGTCTACCCGAGTAGGTTTGGGTCTAGCCGAGTGGGTTTGAGACTAGCCGAGTGGGTGTGGGTCTAGCCGAGTGGGTTTGGGTCTAGCCGAGTGGGTTTGTGTCTAGCCGAGTGGGTTTGGGTCTAGCCGAGTGGGTTTGGGTCTAGCCGAGTTGGCTTGGGTCTAGCCGAGTGGGTTTGGGTCTAGACGAGTGGGTTTGGGCCTAGCCGAGTGGGTGTGGGTCTAGCCGAGTGGGTTTGGGTCTAGCCGAGTGGGTTTGGGTCTAGCCGATTGGGTTTGGGTCTAGCCGAGTGAGTTTGGGTCTAGCCGAGTGGGTTTGGGTCTAGCCGAGTGGGTTTGGGTCTAGCTGATTGGGTTTGGGTCTAGCCGAGTGGGTTTGGGTCTAGCCGAATGGGTTTGGGTCTAGCCGATTGGGTTTGGGTCTAGCCGAGTGGGTTTGGGTCTAGCCGAGTCGGTTTGGGTCTAGCCGAGTGGGTTTGGGTCTAGCCGATTGGGTTTGGGTCTAGCCGAGTCGGTTTGGGTCTGGCCGAGTGGGTTTGGTTCTAGCAGATTGGGTTTGAGTCTAGCCGAGTGGGTTTGGGTCTAGCCGAGTGGGTTTAGGTCTAGCCGAGTGGGTTTGGGTCTAGCCGAGTGGGCTTGGGTCTAGCCGAGTGGGTTTGGGTCTAGCCGAGTGGGTTTGGGTGTAGCCGAGTGGGTTTGGGTCTAGCCGAGTGGGTTTGGGTCTAGCCGAGTGTGTTTGCATCTAGCCGAGTGGGTTTGGGTCTAGCCGAGTGGGTTTGGGTCTAGCCGAGTTTGCTTGGGTCTAGCCGAGTGGGTTTGGGTCTAGACGAGTGGGTTTGGGCCTAGCCGAGTGGGTGTGGGTCTAGCCGAGTGGGTTTGGGTCTAGCCGAGTGGGTTTGGGTCTAGCCGATTGGGTTTGGGTCTAGCCGAGTGAGTTTGGGTCTAGCCGAGTGGGTTTGGGTCTAGCCGAGTGGGTTTGGGTCTTGCCGATTGGGTTTGGGTCTAGCCGAGTGGGTTTGGGTCTAGCCGAGTGGGTTTGGGTCTAGCCGATTGGGTTTGGGTCTAGCCGAGTGGGTTTGGGTCTAGCCGAGTCGGTTTGGGTCTAGCCGAGTGGGTTTGGGTCTAGCCGATTGGGTTTGGGTCTAGCCGAGTGGGTTTGGGTCTAGCCGAGTGGGTTTGGTTCTAGCCGAGTGGGTTTGAGTCTAGCCGAGTGGGTTTGGGTCTAGCCGAGTGGGTTTAGGTCTAGCCGAGTGGGTTTGGGTCTAGCCGAGTGGGCTTGGGTCTAGCCGAGTGGGTTGGGTCTAGCCGAGTGGGTTTGGGTGTAGCCGAGTGGGTTTGGGTCTAGCCGAGTGGGTTTGGGTCTAGCCGAGTGGGTTTGCATCTAGCCGAGTGGGTTTGGGTCTAGCCGAGTGTGTTTGGGTCTTGCCGAGTGGGTGTGGGTCTAGCCGAATGGGTTTGGGTCTAGCCGAGTGGGCTTGGGTGTAGCCGAGTGGGCTTGGGTCTAGCCAAGTGGGTTTGGGTCTAGCCGAGTGGGTTTGGGTCTAGCCGAGTGGGTTTGGGTCTAGCGGAGTGGGTTTGGGTGTAGCCGAGTGTGTTTGAGTCTAGCCGAGTGGGTTCGGGTCTACCCGAGTAGGATTGGGTCTAGCCGAGTGGGTTTGAGACTAGCCGAGTGGGTGTGGGTCTAGCCGAGTGGGTTTGGGTCTAGCCGAGTGGGTTTGTGTCTAGCCGAGTGGGTTTGGGTCTAGCCGAGTGGGTTTGGGTCTAGCCGAGTTGGCTTGGGTCTAGCCGAGTGGGTTTGGGTCTAGACGAGTGGGTTTGGGTGTAGCCGAGTGTGTTTGAGTCTAGCCGAGTGGGTTCGGGTCTACCCGAGTAGGTTTGGGTCTAGCCGAGTGGGTTTGAGACTAGCCGAGTGGGTGTGGGTCTAGCCGAGTGGGTTTGGGTCTAGCCGAGTGGGTTTGTGTCTAGCCGAGTGGGTTTGGGTCTAGCCGAGTGGGTTTGGGTCTAGCCGAGTTGGCTTGGGTCTAGCCGAGTGGGTTTGGGTCTAGACGAGTGGGTTTGGGCCTAGCCGAGTGGGTGTGGGTCTAGCCGAGTGGGTTTGGGTCTAGCCGAGTGGGTTTGGGTCTAGCCGAGTGGGTTTGGGTGTAGCCGAGTGGGTTTGGGTCTAGCCGAGTGGGTTTGGGTCTAGCCGAGTGTGTTTGCATCTAGCCGAGTGGGTTTGGGTCTAGCCGAGTGGGTTTGTGTCTAGCCGAGTTTGCTTGGGTCTAGCCGAGTGGGTTTGGGTCTAGCCGAGTGGGTTTGGGTCTAGCCGATTGGGTTTGGGTCTAGCCGAGTGAGTTTGGGTCTATCCGAGTGGGTTTGGGTCTAGCCGAGTGGGTTTGGGTCTTGCCGATTGGGTTTGGGTCTAGCCGAGTGGGTTTGGGTCTAGCCAAGTGGGTTTGGGTCTAGCCGATTGGGTTTGGGTCTAGCCGAGTGGGTTTGGGTCTAGCCGAGTCGGTTTGGGTCTAGCCGAGTGGGTTTGGGTCTAGCCGATTGGGTTTGGGTCTAGCCGAGTCGGTTTGGGTCTAGCCGGGTGGGTTTGGTTCTAGCCGAGTGGGTTTGAGTCTAGCCGAGTGGGTTTGGGTCTAGCCGAGTGGGTTTATGTCTAGCCGAGTGGGTTTGGGTCTAGCCGAGTGGGCTTGGGTCTTGCCGAGTGGGTTTGGGTCTAGCCGAGTGGGTTTGGGTGTAGCCGAGTGGGTTTGGGTCTAGCCGAGTGGGTTTGGGTCTAGCCGAGTGGGTTTGCATCTAGCCGAGTGGGTTTGGGTCTAGCCGAGTGTGTTTGGGTCTTGCCGAGTGGGTGTGGGTCTCGCCGAATGGGTTTGGGTCTAGCCGAGTGGGCTTGGGTGTAGCCGAGTGGGCTTGGGTCTAGCCAAGTGGGTTTGGGTCTAGCCGAGTGGGTTTGGGTCTAGCCGAGTGGGTTTGGGTCTAGCCGGGTGGGTTTGGGTGTAGCCGAGTGGGTTTGGGTCTAGCCGAGTGGGTTTGGGTCTAGCGGAGTGGGTTTGGGTGTAGCCGAGTGGGTTTGGGTCTAGCCGAGTGGGTTTGGGTCTGGCCGAGTGGGCTTGGGTCTCGCCGAGTGGGTTTGGGTCTAGCCGAGTGGGTTTGGGTGTAGCCGAGTGGGTTTGGGTCTAGCCGAGTGGGTTTGGGTCTAGCCGAGTGTGTTTGCATCTAGCCGAGTGGGTTTGGGTCTAGCCGAGTGTGTTTGGGTCTAGCCGAGTTGGCTTGGGTCTAGCCGAGTGGGTTTGGGTCTAGCAGAGTGGGTTTGGGTCTAGCCGTGTGGGTTTGGGTCTTGCCGAGTGGGTTTGGGTTTAGCCGAGTGGGTTTGGGTCTAGCGGAGTTGGTATGGGTCTAGCGGAGTGGGTTTGGGTCTAGCGGAGTGGGTTTGGGTGTAGCCGAGTGGGTTTGCGTCTAGCCGAGTGGGTTTGGGTCTACCCGAGTAGGTTTGGGTCTAGCCGAGTGGGTTTGGGCCTAGCCGAGTGGGTGTGGGTCTAGCCGAATGGGTTTGGGTCTAGCCGAGTGGGCTTGGGTCTAGCCGAGTGGGCTTGGGTCTAGCCAAGTGGGTTTGGGTCTAGCCGAGTGGGTTTGGGTCTAGCCGAGTGGGTTTGGGTCTAGCCGGGTGGGTTTGTGTCTAGCCGAGTGGGTTTGGGTCTAGCCGAGTGGGTTTGGCTCTAGCCGAGTGGGTTTGGGTTTAGCCGAGTGGGTTTGGGTCTAGCGGAGTTGGTATGGGTCTAGCGGAGAGGGTTTGGGTCTAGCGGAGTGGGTTTGGGTGTAGCCGAGTGGGTTTGAGTCTAGCAGAGTGGGTTTGGGTCTAGCCGTGTGGGTTTGGGTTTAGCCGAGTGGGTTTGGGTCTAGCCGAGTGGGTTTGGGTCTAGCCGAGTGGGTTTGGGTTTAGCCGATTGGGTTTGGGTCTAGCCTAGTGAGTTTGGGTCTAGCCGATTGGGTTTGGGTCTAGCCTAGTGAGTTTGGGTCTAGCCGAGTGGGTTTGGGTCTAGCCGAGTGGGTTTGGGTCTAGCCGAGTGGGCTTGGATCTCGCCGACGGGTTTGGGTCTAGCCGAGTGTGTTTGCGTGTGGCCGAGTGGGTTTGGGTCTAGCAGAGTGGGTTTGGGTTTAGCCGGGTGGGTTTGGGTCTAGCCGAGTGGGTTTGGGTCTAGCGGAGTGGGTTTGGGTCTAGCCGAGTGGGTTTGGGTCTAGCCGAGTGGGTTTGGGTCTAGCCGAGTGGGTTTAGGTCTAGCCGAGTGGGTTTGGGTCTGGCCGAGTGGGATTGGGTCTAGCCGAGTGGGTTTGGGTCTAGCCGAGTCGGTTGGGGTGTAGCCGAGTGGGTTTGCGTCTAGCCGAGTGGGTTTGGGTCTACCCGAGTAGGTTTGGGTCTAGCCGAGTGGGTTTGGGCCTAGCCGAGTGGGTGTGGGTCTAGCCGAATGGGTTTGGGTCTAGCCGAGTGGGCTTTGGTCTAGCCGAGTGGGCTTGGGTCTAGCCAAGTGGGTTTGGGTCTAGCCGAGTGGGTTTGAGTCTAGCCGAGTGGGTTTGGGTCTAGCGGAGTGGGTTTGTGTGTAGCCGAGTGGGTTTGAGTCTAGCCGAGTGGGTTTGGGTCTAGCCGTGTGGATTTGAGTTTAGCCGAGTGGGTTTGGGTCTAGCGGAGTTGGTATGGGTCTAGCGGAGAGGGTTTGGGTCTAGCGGAGTGGGTTTGGGTCTAGCCGAGTGGGTTTGGGTCTAGCCGAGTGGGTTTAGGTCTAGCGGAGTGGGTTTGGGTCTAGCCGAGTGGGTTTGGGTCTAGCCGAGTGGGATTGGGTCTAGCCGAGTGGGTTTGGGTCTAGCCGAGTGGGTTTGGGTCTAGCCGAGTGGGTTTGAGTCTAGCCGAGTGGGTTTGGGTCTAGCCGTGTGGGTTTGAGTTTAGCCGAGTGGGTTTGGGTCTAGCGGAGTTGGTATGGGTCTAGCGGAGAGGGTTTGGGTCTAGCGGAGTGGGTTTGGGTGTAGCCGAGTGTGTTTGAGTCTAGCCGAGTGGGTTTGGGTCTACCCGAGTAGGTTTGCATCTAGCCGAGTGGGTTTGGGTCTAGCCGAGTGGGTTTGGGTCTAGCCGAGTTGGCTTGGGTCTAGCCGAGTGGGTTTGGGTCTAGCAGAGTGGGTTTGGGTCTGGCCGAGTGGGCTTGGGTCTCGCCGAGTGGGTTTGGGTCTAGCCGAGTGGGTTTGGGTGTAGCCGAGTGGGTTTGGGTCTAGCCGAGTGGGTTTGGGTCTAGCCGAGTGTGTTTGCATCTAGCCGAGTGGGTTTGGGTCTAGCCGAGTGGGTTTGGGTCTAGCAGAGTGGGTTTGGGTCTAGCCGTGTGGGTTTGGGGCTTGCCGAGTGGGTTTGGGTTTAGCCGAGTGGGTTTGGGTCTAGCGGAGTTGGTATGGGTCTAGCGGAGTGGGTTTGGGTCTAGCGGAGTGGGTTTGGGTGTAGCCGAGTGGGTTTGCGTCTAGCCGAGTGGGTTTGGGTCTACCCGAGTAGGTTTGGGTCTAGCCGAGTGGGTTTGGGCCTAGCCGAGTGGGTGTGGGTCTAGCCGAATGGGTTTGGGTCTAGCCGAGTGTGCTTGGGTCTAGCCGAGTGGGCTTGGGTCTAGCCAAGTGGTTTTGGGTCTAGCCGAGTGGGTTTGGGTCTAGCCGAGTGGGTTTGGGTCTAGCCGGGTGGGTTTGTGTCTAGCCGAGTGGGTTTGGGTCTAGCCGAGTGGGTTTGGGTCTAGCCGAGTGGGTTTGGGTTTAGCCGAGTGGGTTTGGGTCTAGCGGAGTTGGTATGGGTCTAGCGGAGAGGGTTTGGGTCTAGCGGAGTGGGTTTGGGTGTAGCCGAGTGGGTTTGAGTCTAGCAGAGTGGGTTTGGGTCTAGCCGTGTGGGTTTGGGTTTAGCCGAGTGGGTTTGGGTCTAGCCGAGTGGGTTTGGGTCTAGCCGAGTGGGTTTGGGTCTTGCCGATTGGGTTTGGGTCTAGCCTAGTGAGTTTGGGTCTAGCCGATTGGGTTTGGGTCTTGCCTAGTGAGTTTGGGTCTAGCCGAGTGGGTTTGGGTCTAGCCGAGTGGGTTTGGGTCTAGCCGAGTGGGCTTGGGTCTCGCCGAGCGGGTTTGGGTCTAGCCGAGTGTGTTTGCGTGTGGCCGAGTGGGTTTGGGTCTAGCAGAGTGGGTTTGGGTCTAGCCGGGTGGGTTTGGGTCTAGCCGAGTGGGTTTGGGTCTAGCGGAGTGGGTTTGGGTCTAGCCGAGTGGGTTTGGGTCTAGCCGAGTGGGTTTGGGTCTAGCCGAGTGGGTTTAGGTCTAGCCGAGTGGGTTTGGGTCTAGCCGAGTGGGATTGGGTCTAGCCGAGTGGGTTTGGGTCTAGCCGAGTGGGTTTGGGTCTAGCCGAGTGGGTTTGGGTGTAGCCGAGTGGGTTTGGGTCTAGCGGAGTGGGTTTGGGTCTAACCGAGTGGGTTTGAGTCCAGCCGAGTGGGTTTGGGTCAAGCCGTGTGGGTTTGAGTTTAGCCGAGTGGGTTTGGGTCTAGCGGAGTTGGTATGGGTCTAGCGGAGAGGGTTTGGGTCTAGCGGAGTGGGTTTGGGTGTAGCCGAGTGTGTTTTAGTCTAGCCGAGTGGGTTTGGGTCTACCCGAGTAGGTTTGCATCTAGCCGAGTGGGTTTGGGTCTAGCCGAGTGGGTTTGGGTCTAGCCGAGTTGGCTTGGGTCTAGCCGAGTGGGTTTGGGTCTAGCAGAGTGGGTTTGGGTCTAGCCGTGTGGGTTTGGGTCTAGCCGAGTGGGTTTGGGTTTAGCCGAGTGGGTTTGGGTCTAGCGGAGTTGGTATGGGTCTAGCGGAGTGGGTTTGGGTCTAGCGGAGTGGGTTTGGGTGTAGCCGAGTGGGTTTGCGTCTAGCCGAGTGGGTTTGGGTCTACCCGAGTAGGTTTGGGTCTAGCCGAGTGGGTTTGGGCCTAGCCGAGTGGGTGTGGGTCTAGCCGAATGGGTTTGGGTCTAGCCGAGTGGGCTTGGGTCTAGCCGAGTGGGCTTGGGTCTAGCCAAGTGGGTTTGGGTCTAGCCGAGTGGGTTTGGGCCTAGCCGAGTGGGTTTGGGTCTAGCCGGGTGGGTTTGTGTCTAGCCGAGTGGGTTTGGGTCTAGCCGAGTGGGTTTGGGTCTAGCCGAGTGGGATTGGGTTTAGCCGAGTGGGTTTGGGTCTAGCGGAGTTGGTATGGGTCTAGCGGAGAGGGTTTGGGTCTAGCGGAGTGGGTTTGGGTGTAGCCGAGTGGGTTTGAGTCTAGCAGAGTGGGCTTGGGTCTAGCCGTGTGGGTTTGGGTTTAGCCGAGTGGGTTTGGGTCTAGCCGAGTGGGTTTGGGTCTAGCCGAGTGGGTTTGGGTCTAGCCGATTGGGTTTGGGTCTAGCCTAGTGAGTTTGGGTCTAGCCGATTGGGTTTGGGTCTAGCCTAGTGAGTTTGGGTCTAGCCGAGTGGGTTTGGGTCTAGCCGAGTGGGTTTGGGTCTAGCCGAGTGGGCTTGGGTCTCGCCGAGCGGGTTTGTGTCTAGCCGAGTGTGTTTGCGTGTGGCCGAGTGGGTTTGGGTCTAGCCGAGTGGGTTTAGGTCTAGCGGAGTGGGTTTGGGTCTAGCCGAGTGGGTTTGGGTCTAGCCGAGTGGGTTTGGGTCTAGCCGAGTGGGTTTAGGTCTAGCCGAGTGGGTTTGGGTCTAGCCGAGTGGGATTGGGTCTAGCCGAGTGGGTTTGGGTCTAGCGGAGTGGGTTTGGGTCTAGCCGAGTGGGTTTGGGTCTAGCCGAGTGGGTTTGGGTCTAGCCGAGTGGGTTTAGGTCTAGCCGAGTGGGTTTGGGTCTAGCCGAGTGGGATTGGGTCTAGCCGAGTGGGTTTGGGTTTAGCCGAGTGGGTTTGGGTCTAGCCGAGTGGGTTTGGGTCTAGCCGAGTGGGTCTGGGTCTAGCCGAGTCGGATTGCGTCTAGCCGAGTGGGTTTGGGTCTAGCCGAGTCGGTTGGGGTGTAGCCGAGTGGGTTTGCGTCTAGCCGAGTGGGTTTGGGTCTACCCGAGTAGGTTTGGGTCTAGCCGAGTGGGTTTGGGCCTAGCCGAGTGGGTGTGGGTCTAGCCGAATGGGTTTGGGTCTAGCCGAGTGGGCTTTGGTCTAGCCGAGTGGGTTTGGGTCTAGCCGAGTGGGTTTGGGTCTAGCCTAGTGGGTTTGGGTCTAGCGGAGTGGGTTTGTGTGTAGCCGAGTGGGTTTGAGTCTAGCCGAGTGGGTTTGGGTCTAGCCGTGTGGGTTTGGGCCTAGCCGAGTGGGTTTGGGTCTAGCCGAGTGGGTTTGGGTCTAGCCGAGTGGGTTTGGGTCTAGACGAGTGGGTTTGGGTGTAGCCGAGTGGGTTTGGGTCTAGCCGAGTGGGTTTGGGTCTAGCCGAGTGTGTTTGCATCTAGCCGAGTGGGTTTGGGTCTAGCCGAGTGGGTTTGGGTCTAGCCGAGTTTGCTTGGGTCTAGCCGAGTGGGTTTGGGTCTAGCCGAGTGGGTTTGGGTCTAGCCGATTGGGTTTGGGTCTAGCCGAGTGAGTTTGGGTCTAGCCGAGTAGGTTTGGGTCTAGCCGAGTGGGTTTGGGTCTTGCCGATTGGGTTTGGGTCTAGCCGAGTGGGTTTGGGTCTAGACGAGTGGGTTTGGGTCTAGCCGATTGGGTTTGGGTCTAGCCGAGTGGGTTTGGGTCTAGCCGAGTCGGTTTGGGTCTAGCCGAGTGGGTTTGGGTCTAGCCGATTGGGTTTGGGTCTAGCCGAGTCGGTTTGGGTCTAGCCGGGTGGGTTTGGTTCTAGCCGAGTGGGTTTGAGTCTAGCCGAGTGGGTTTGGGTCTAGCCGAGTGGGTTTATGTCTAGCCGAGTGGGTTTGAGTCTAGCCGAGTGGGCTTGGGTCTAGCCGAGTGGGTTTGGGTCTAGCCGAGTGGGTTTGGGTGTAGCCGAGTGGGTTTGGGTCTAGCCGAGTGGGTTTGGGTCTAGCCGAGTGGGTTTGCATCTAGCCGAGTGGGTTTGGGTCTAGCCGAGTGTGTTTGGGTCTTGCCGAGTGGGTGTGGGTCTAGCCGAATGGGTTTGGGTCTAGCCGAGTGGGCTTGGGTGTAGCCGAGTGGGCTTGGGTCTAGCCAAGTGGGTTTGGGTCTAGCCGAGTGGGTTTGGGTCTAGCCGAGTGGGTTTGGGTCTAGCCGGGTGGGTTTGGGTGTAGCCGAGTGGGTTTGGGTCTAGCCGAGTGGGTTTGGGTCTAGCCGAGTGGGTTTGGGTCTAGCCGAGTGGGTTTGGGTCTAGCCGAGTCGGATTGCGTCTAGCCGAGTGGGTTTGGGTCTAGCCGAGTCGGTTGGGGTGTAGCCGAGTGGGTTTGCGTCTAGCCGAGTGGGTTTGGGTCTACCCGAGTAGGTTTGGGTCTAGCCGAGTGGGTTTGGGCCTAGCCGAGTGGGTGTGGGTCTAGCCGAATGGGTTTGGGTCTAGCCGAGTGGGCTTTGGTCTAGCCGAGTGGGCTTGGGTCTAGCCAAGTGGGTTTGGGTCTAGCCGAGTGGGTTTGGGTCTAGCCGAGTGGGTTTGGGTCTAGCCGAGTGGGTTTGGGTCTAGCGGAGTGGGTTTGTGTGTAGCCGAGTGGGTTTGAGTCTAGCCGAGTGGGTTTGGGTCTAGCCGTGTGGGTTTGGGTTTAGCCGAGTGGGTTTGGGTCTAGCGGAGTTGGTATGGGTCTAGCGGAGAGGGTTTGGGTCTAGCGGAGTGGGTTTGGGTGTAGCCGAGTGTGTTTGAGTCTAGCCGAGTGGGTTTGGGTCTACCCGAGTAGGTTTGGGTCTAGCCGAGTGGGTTTGAGACTAGCCGAGTGGGTGTGGGTCTAGCCGAGTGGGTTTGGGTCTAGCCGAGTGGGTTTGTGTCTAGCCGAGTGGGTTTGGGTCTAGCCGAGTGGGTTTGGGTCTAGCCGAGTTGGCTTGGGTCTAGCCGAGTGGGTTTGGGTCTAGACGAGTGGGTTTGGGCCTAGCCGAGTGGGTGTGGGTCTAGCCGAGTGGGTTTGGGTCTAGCCGAGTGGGTTTGGGTCTAGCCGATTGGGTTTGGGTCTAGCCGAGTGAGTTTGGGTCTAGCCGAGTGGGTTTGGGTCTAGCCGAGTGGGTTTGGGTCTAGCTGATTGGGTTTGGGTCTAGCCGAGTGGGTTTGGGTCTAGCCGAATGGGTTTGGGTCTAGCCGATTGGGTTTGGGTCTAGCTGAGTGGGTTTGGGTCTAGCCGAGTGGGTTTGGGTCTAGCCGAGTGGGTTTGGGTCTAGCCAATTGGGTTTGGGTCTAGCCGAGTCGGTTTGGGTCTAGCCGAGTGGGTTTGGTTCTAGCAGAGTGGGTTTGAGTCTAGCCGAGTGGGTTTGGGTCTAGCCGAGTGGGTTTAGGTCTAGCCGAGTGGGTTTGGGTCTAGCCGAGTGGGCTTGGGTCTAGCCGAGTGGGTTTGGGTCTAGCCGAGTGGGTTTGGGTGTAGCCGAGTGGGTTTGGGTCTAGCCGAGTGGGTTTGGGTCTAGCCGAGTGTGTTTGCATCTAGCCGAGTGGGTTTGGGTCTAGCCGAGTGGGTTTGGGTCTAGCCGAGTTTGCTTGGGTCTAGCCGAGTGGGTTTGGGTCTAGACGAGTGGGTTTGGGCCTAGCCGAGTGGGTGTGGGTCTAGCCGAGTGGGTTTGGGTCTAGCCGAGTGGGTTTGGGTCTAGCCGATTGGGTTTGGGTCTAGCCGAGTGAGTTTGGGTCTAGCCGAGTGGGTTTGGGTCTAGCCGAGTGGGTTTGGGTCTTGCCGATTGGGTTTGGGTCTAGCCGAGTGGGTTTGGGTCTAGCCGAGTGGGTTTGGGTCTAGCCGATTGGGTTTGGGTCTAGCCGAGTGGGTTTGGGTCTAGCCGAGTCGGTTTGGGTCTAGCCGAGTGGGTTTGGGTCTAGCCGATTGGGTTTGGGTCTAGCCGAGTCGGTTTGGGTCTAGCCGAGTGGGTTTGGTTCTAGCCGAGTGGGTTTGAGTCTAGCCGAGTGGGTTTGGGTCTAGCCGAGTGGGTTTAGGTCTAGCCGAGTGGGTTTGGGTCTAGCCGAGTGGGCTTGGGTCTAGCCGAGTGGGTTTGGGTCTAGCCGAGTGGGTTTGGGTGTAGCCGAGTGGGTTTGGGTCTAGCCGAGTGGGTTTGGGTCTAGCCGAGTGGGTTTGCATCTAGCCGAGTGGGTTTGGGTCTAGCCGAGTGTGTTTGGGTCTTGCCGAGTGGGTGTGGGTCTAGCCGAATGGGTTTTGGTCTAGCCGAGTGGGCTTGGGTGTAGCCGAGTGGGCTTGGGTCTAGCCAAGTGGGTTTGGGTCTAGCCGAGTGGGTTTGCATCTAGCCGAGTGGGTTTGGGTCTAGCGGAGTGGGTTTGGGTGTAGCCGAGTGTGTTTGAGTCTAGCCGAGTGGGTTCGGGTCTACCCGAGTAGGTTTGGGTCTAGCCGAGTGGGTTTGAGACTAGCCGAGTGGATGTGGGTCTAGCCGAGTGGGTTTGGGTCTAGCCGAGTGGGTTTGTGTCTAGCCGAGTGGGTTTGGGTCTAGCCGAGTGGGTTTGGGTCTAGCCGAGTTGGCTTGGGTCTAGCCGAGTGGGTTTGGGTCTAGACGAGTGGGTTTGGGCCTAGCCGAGTGGGTGTGGGTCTAGCCGAGTGGGTTTGGGTCTAGCCGAGTGGGTTTGGGTCTAGCCGAGTGGGTTTGGGTGTAGCCGAGTGGGTTTGGGTCTAGCCGAGTGGGTTTGGGTCTAGCCGAGTGGGTTTGGGTCTAGCCGAGTGGGTTTGGGTCTAGCCGAGTGGGTTTGGGTCTAGCCGAGTCGGATTGCGTCTAGCCGAGTGGGTTTGGGTCTAGCCGAGTTGGTTGGGGTGTAGCCGAGTGGGTTTGCGTCTAGCCGAGTGGGTTTGGGTCTACCCGAGTAGGTTTGGGTCTAGCCGAGTGGGTTTGGGCCTAGTGGAGTGGGTGTGGGTCTAGCCGAATGGGTTTGGGTCTAGCCGAGTGGGCTTTGGTCTAGCCGAGTGGGCTTGGGTCTAGCCAAGTGGGTTTGGGTCTAGCCGAGTGGGTTTGGGTCTAGCCGAGTGGGTTTGGGTCTAGCGGAGTGGGTTTGTGTGTAGCCGAGTGGGTTTGAGTCTAGCCGAGTGGGTTTGGGTCTAGCCGTGTGGGTTTGGGTTTAGCCGAGTGGGTTTGGGTCTAGCGGAGTTGGTATGGGTCTAGCGGAGAGGGTTTGGGTCTAGCGGAGTGGGTTTGGGTGTAGCCGAGTGTGTTTGAGTCTAGCCGAGTGGGTTTGGGTCTACCCGAGTAGGTTTGGGTCTAGCCGAGTGGGTTTGAGACTAGCCGAGTGGGTGTGGGTCTAGCCGAGTGGGTTTGGGTCTAGCCGAGTGGGTTTGTGTCTAGCCGAGTGGGTTTGGGTCTAGCCGAGTGGGTTTGGGTCTAGCCGAGTTGGCTTGGGTCTAGCCGAGTGGGTTTGGGTCTAGACGAGTGGGTTTGGGCCTAGCCGAGTGGGTGTGGGTCTAGCCGAGTGGGTTTGGGTCTAGCCGAGTGGGTTTGGGTCTAGCCGATTGGGTTTGGGTCTAGCCGAGTGAGTTTGGGTCTAGCCGAGTGGGTTTGGGTCTAGCCGAGTGGGTTTGGGTCTAGCTGATTGGGTTTGGGTCTAGCCGAGTGGGTTTGGGTCTAGCCGAATGGGTTTGGGTCTAGCCGATTGGGTTTGGGTCTAGCCGAGTGGGTTTGGGTCTAGCCGAGTCGGTTTGGGTCTAGCCGAGTGGGTTTGGGTCTAGCCGATTGGGTTTGGGTCTAGCCGAGTCGGTTTGGGTCTGGCCGAGTGGGTTTGGTTCTAGCAGATTGGGTTTGAGTCTAGCCGAGTGGGTTTGGGTCTAGCCGAGTGGGTTTAGGTCTAGCCGAGTGGGTTTGGGTCTAGCCGAGTGGGCTTGGGTCTAGCCGAGTGGGTTTGGGTCTAGCCGAGTGGGTTTGGGTGTAGCCGAGTGGGTTTGGGTCTAGCCGAGTGGGTTTGGGTCTAGCCGAGTGTGTTTGCATCTAGCCGAGTGGGTTTGGGTCTAGCCGAGTGGGTTTGGGTCTAGCCGAGTTTGCTTGGGTCTAGCCGAGTGGGTTTGGGTCTAGACGAGTGGGTTTGGGCCTAGCCGAGTGGGTGTGGGTCTAGCCGAGTGGGTTTGGGTCTAGCCGAGTGGGTTTGGGTCTAGCCGATTGGGTTTGGGTCTAGCCGAGTGAGTTTGGGTCTAGCCGAGTGGGTTTGGGTCTAGCCGAGTGGGTTTGGGTCTTGCCGATTGGGTTTGGGTCTAGCCGAGTGGGTTTGGGTCTAGCCGAGTGGGTTTGGGTCTAGCCGATTGGGTTTGGGTCTAGCCGAGTGGGTTTGGGTCTAGCCGAGTCGGTTTGGGTCTAGCCGAGTGGGTTTGGGTCTAGCCGATTGGGTTTGGGTCTAGCCGAGTGGGTTTGGGTCTAGCCGAGTGGGTTTGGTTCTAGCCGAGTGGGTTTGAGTCTAGCCGAGTGGGTTTGGGTCTAGCCGAGTGGGTTTAGGTCTAGCCGAGTGGGTTTGGGTCTAGCCGAGTGGGCTTGGGTCTAGCCGAGTGGGTTGGGTCTAGCCGAGTGGGTTTGGGTGTAGCCGAGTGGGTTTGGGTCTAGCCGAGTGGGTTTGGGTCTAGCCGAGTGGGTTTGCATCTAGCCGAGTGGGTTTGGGTCTAGCCGAGTGTGTTTGGGTCTTGCCGAGTGGGTGTGGGTCTAGCCGAATGGGTTTGGGTCTAGCCGAGTGGGCTTGGGTGTAGCCGAGTGGGCTTGGGTCTAGCCAAGTGGGTTTGGGTCTAGCCGAGTGGGTTTGGGTCTAGCCGAGTGGGTTTGGGTCTAGCGGAGTGGGTTTGGGTGTAGCCGAGTGTGTTTGAGTCTAGCCGAGTGGGTTCGGGTCTACCCGAGTAGGTTTGGGTCTAGCCGAGTGGGTTTGAGACTAGCCGAGTGGGTGTGGGTCTAGCCGAGTGGGTTTGGGTCTAGCCGAGTGGGTTTGTGTCTAGCCGAGTGGGTTTGGGTCTAGCCGAGTGGGTTTGGGTCTAGCCGAGTTGGCTTGGGTCTAGCCGAGTGGGTTTGGGTCTAGACGAGTGGGTTTGGGTGTAGCCGAGTGTGTTTGAGTCTAGCCGAGTGGGTTCGGGTCTACCCGAGTAGGTTTGGGTCTAGCCGAGTGGGTTTGAGACTAGCCGAGTGGGTGTGGGTCTAGCCGAGTGGGTTTGGGTCTAGCCGAGTGGGTTTGTGTCTAGCCGAGTGGGTTTGGGTCTAGCCGAGTGGGTTTGGGTCTAGCCGAGTTGGCTTGGGTCTAGCCGAGTGGGTTTGGGTCTAGACGAGTGGGTTTGGGCCTAGCCGAGTGGGTGTGGGTCTAGCCGAGTGGGTTTGGGTCTAGCCGAGTGGGTTTGGGTCTAGCCGAGTGGGTTTGGGTGTAGCCGAGTGGGTTTGGGTCTAGCCGAGTGGGTTTGGGTCTAGCCGAGTGTGTTTGCATCTAGCCGAGTGGGTTTGGGTCTAGCCGAGTGGGTTTGTGTCTAGCCGAGTTTGCTTGGGTCTAGCCGAGTGGGTTTGGGTCTAGCCGAGTGGGTTTGGGTCTAGCCGATTGGGTTTGGGTCTAGCCGAGTGAGTTTGGGTCTAGCCGAGTGGGTTTGGGTCTAGCCGAGTGGGTTTGGGTCTTGCCGATTGGGTTTGGGTCTAGCCGAGTGGGTTTGGGTCTAGCCAAGTGGGTTTGGGTCTAGCCGATTGGGTTTGGGTCTAGCCGAGTGGGTTTGGGTCTAGCCGAGTCGGTTTGGGTCTAGCCGAGTGGGTTTGGGTCTAGCCGATTGGGTTTGGGTCTAGCCGAGTCGGTTTGGGTCTAGCCGGGTGGGTTTGGTTCTAGCCGAGTGGGTTTGAGTCTAGCCGAGTGGGTTTGGGTCTAGCCGAGTGGGTTTATGTCTAGCCGAGTGGGTTTGGGTCTAGCCGAGTGGGCTTGGGTCTTGCCGAGTGGGTTTGGGTCTAGCCGAGTGGGTTTGGGTGTAGCCGAGTGGGTTTGGGTCTAGCCGAGTGGGTTTGGGTCTAGCCGAGTGGGTTTGCATCTAGCCGAGTGGGTTTGGGTCTAGCCGAGTGTGTTTGGGTCTTGCCGAGTGGGTGTGGGTCTCGCCGAATGGGTTTGGGTCTAGCCGAGTGGGCTTGGGTGTAGCCGAGTGGGCTTGGGTCTAGCCAAGTGGGTTTGGGTCTAGCCGAGTGGGTTTGGGTCTAGCCGAGTGGGTTTGGGTCTAGCCGGGTGGGTTTGGGTGTAGCCGAGTGGGTTTGGGTCTAGCCGAGTGGGTTTGGGTCTAGCGGAGTGGGTTTGGGTGTAGCCGAGTGGGTTTGGGTCTAGCCGAGTGGGTTTGGGTCTGGCCGAGTGGGCTTGGGTCTCGCCGAGTGGGTTTGGGTCTAGCCGAGTGGGTTTGGGTGTAGCCGAGTGGGTTTGGGTCTAGCCGAGTGGGTTTGGGTCTAGCCGAGTGTGTTTGCATCTAGCCGAGTGGGTTTGGGTCTAGCCGAGTGTGTTTGGGTCTAGCCGAGTTGGCTTGGGTCTAGCCGAGTGGGTTTGGGTCTAGCAGAGTGGGTTTGGGTCTAGCCGTGTGGGTTTGGGTCTTGCCGAGTGGGTTTGGGTTTAGCCGAGTGGGTTTGGGTCTAGCGGAGTTGGTATGGGTCTAGCGGAGTGGGTTTGGGTCTAGCGGAGTGGGTTTGGGTGTAGCCGAGTGGGTTTGCGTCTAGCCGAGTGGGTTTGGGTCTACCCGAGTAGGTTTGGGTCTAGCCGAGTGGGTTTGGGCCTAGCCGAGTGGGTGTGGGTCTAGCCGAATGGGTTTGGGTCTAGCCGAGTGGGCTTGGGTCTAGCCGAGTGGGCTTGGGTCTAGCCAAGTGGGTTTGGGTCTAGCCGAGTGGGTTTGGGTCTAGCCGAGTGGGTTTGGGTCTAGCCGGGTGGGTTTGTGTCTAGCCGAGTGGGTTTGGGTCTAGCCGAGTGGGTTTGGGTCTAGCCGAGTGGGTTTGGGTTTAGCCGAGTGGGTTTGGGTCTAGCGGAGTTGGTATGGGTCTAGCGGAGAGGGTTTGGGTCTAGCGGAGTGGGTTTGGGTGTAGCCGAGTGGGTTTGAGTCTAGCAGAGTGGGTTTGGGTCTAGCCGTGTGGGTTTGGGTTTAGCCGAGTGGGTTTGGGTCTAGCCGAGTGGGTTTGGGTCTAGCCGAGTGGGTTTGGGTTTAGCCGATTGGGTTTGGGTCTAGCCTAGTGAGTTTGGGTCTAGCCGATTGGGTTTGGGTCTAGCCTAGTGAGTTTGGGTCTAGCCGAGTGGGTTTGGGTCTAGCCGAGTGGGTTTGGGTCTAGCCGAGTGGGCTTGGATCTCGCCGACGGGTTTGGGTCTAGCCGAGTGTGTTTGCGTGTGGCCGAGTGGGTTTGGGTCTAGCAGAGTGGGTTTGGGTTTAGCCGGGTGGGTTTGGGTCTAGCCGAGTGGGTTTGGGTCTAGCGGAGTGGGTTTGGGTCTAGCCGAGTGGGTTTGGGTCTAGCCGAGTGGGTTTGGGTCTAGCCGAGTGGGTTTAGGTCTAGCCGAGTGGGTTTGGGTCTGGCCGAGTGGGATTGGGTCTAGCCGAGTGGGTTTGGGTCTAGCCGAGTCGGTTGGGGTGTAGCCGAGTGGGTTTGCGTCTAGCCGAGTGGGTTTGGGTCTACCCGAGTAGGTTTGGGTCTAGCCGAGTGGGTTTGGGCCTAGCCGAGTGGGTGTGGGTCTAGCCGAATGGGTTTGGGTCTAGCCGAGTGGGCTTTGGTCTAGCCGAGTGGGCTTGGGTCTAGCCAAGTGGGTTTGGGTCTAGCCGAGTGGGTTTGAGTCTAGCCGAGTGGGTTTGGGTCTAGCGGAGTGGGTTTGTGTGTAGCCGAGTGGGTTTGAGTCTAGCCGAGTGGGTTTGGGTCTAGCCGTGTGGATTTGAGTTTAGCCGAGTGGGTTTGGGTCTAGCGGAGTTGGTATGGGTCTAGCGGAGAGGGTTTGGGTCTAGCGGAGTGGGTTTGGGTCTAGCCGAGTGGGTTTGGGTCTAGCCGAGTGGGTTTAGGTCTAGCGGAGTGGGTTTGGGTCTAGCCGAGTGGGTTTGGGTCTAGCCGAGTGGGATTGGGTCTAGCCGAGTGGGTTTGGGTCTAGCCGAGTGGGTTTGGGTCTAGCCGAGTGGGTTTGAGTCTAGCCGAGTGGGTTTGGGTCTAGCCGTGTGGGTTTGAGTTTAGCCGAGTGGGTTTGGGTCTAGCGGAGTTGGTATGGGTCTAGCGGAGAGGGTTTGGGTCTAGCGGAGTGGGTTTGGGTGTAGCCGAGTGTGTTTGAGTCTAGCCGAGTGGGTTTGGGTCTACCCGAGTAGGTTTGCATCTAGCCGAGTGGGTTTGGGTCTAGCCGAGTGGGTTTGGGTCTAGCCGAGTTGGCTTGGGTCTAGCCGAGTGGGTTTGGGTCTAGCAGAGTGGGTTTGGGTCTGGCCGAGTGGGCTTGGGTCTCGCCGAGTGGGTTTGGGTCTAGCCGAGTGGGTTTGGGTGTAGCCGAGTGGGTTTGGGTCTAGCCGAGTGGGTTTGGGTCTAGCCGAGTGTGTTTGCATCTAGCCGAGTGGGTTTGGGTCTAGCCGAGTGGGTTTGGGTCTAGCAGAGTGGGTTTGGGTCTAGCCGTGTGGGTTTGGGGCTTGCCGAGTGGGTTTGGGTTTAGCCGAGTGGGTGTGGGTCTAGCCGAATGGGTTTGGGTCTAGCCGAGTGGGCTTGGGTCTAGCCGAGTGGGCTTGGGTCTAGCCAAGTGGTTTTGGGTCTAGCCGAGTGGGTTTGGGTCTAGCCGAGTGGGTTTGGGTCTAGCCGGGTGGGTTTGTGTCTAGCCGAGTGGGTTTGGGTCTAGCCGAGTGGGTTTGGGTCTAGCCGAGTGGGTTTGGGTTTAGCCGAGTGGGTTTGGGTCTAGCGGAGTTGGTATGGGTCTAGCGGAGAGGGTTTGGGTCTAGCGGAGTGGGTTTGGGTGTAGCCGAGTGGGTTTGAGTCTAGCAGAGTGGGTTTGGGTCTAGCCGTGTGGGTTTGGGTTTAGCCGAGTGGGTTTGGGTCTAGCCGAGTGGGTTTGGGTCTAGCCGAGTGGGTTTGGGTCTTGCCGATTGGGTTTGGGTCTAGCCTAGTGAGTTTGGGTCTAGCCGATTGGGTTTGGGTCTTGCCTAGTGAGTTTGGGTCTAGCCGAGTGGGTTTGGGTCTAGCCGAGTGGGTTTGGGTCTAGCCGAGTGGGCTTGGGTCTCGCCGAGCGGGTTTGGGTCTAGCCGAGTGTGTTTGCGTGTGGCCGAGTGGGTTTGGGTCTAGCAGAGTGGGTTTGGGTCTAGCCGGGTGGGTTTGGGTCTAGCCGAGTGGGTTTGGGTCTAGCGGAGTGGGTTTGGGTCTAGCCGAGTGGGTTTGGGTCTAGCCGAGTGGGTTTGGGTCTAGCCGAGTGGGTTTAGGTCTAGCCGAGTGGGTTTGGGTCTAGCCGAGTGGGATTGGGTCTAGCCGAGTGGGTTTGGGTCTAGCCGAGTGGGTTTGGGTCTAGCCGAGTGGGTTTGGGTGTAGCCGAGTGGGTTTGGGTCTAGCGGAGTGGGTTTGGGTCTAGCCGAGTGGGTTTGAGTCCAGCCGAGTGGGTTTGGGTCAAGCCGTGTGGGTTTGAGTTTAGCCGAGTGGGTTTGGGTCTAGCGGAGTTGGTATGGGTCTAGCGGAGAGGGTTTGGGTCTAGCGGAGTGGGTTTGGGTGTAGCCGAGTGTGTTTGAGTCTAGCCGAGTGGGTTTGGGTCTACCCGAGTAGGTTTGCATCTAGCCGAGTGGGTTTGGGTCTAGCCGAGTGGGTTTGGGTCTAGCCGAGTTGGCTTGGGTCTAGCCGAGTGGGTTTGGGTCTAGCAGAGTGGGTTTGGGTCTAGCCGTGTGGGTTTGGGTCTAGCCGAGTGGGTTTGGGTTTAGCCGAGTGGGTTTGGGTCTAGCGGAGTTGGTATGGGTCTAGCGGAGTGGGTTTGGGTCTAGCGGAGTGGGTTTGGGTGTAGCCGAGTGGGTTTGCGTCTAGCCGAGTGGGTTTGGGTCTACCCGAGTAGGTTTGGGTCTAGCCGAGTGGGTTTGGGCCTAGCCGAGTGGGTGTGGGTCTAGCCGAATGGGTTTGGGTCTAGCCGAGTGGGCTTGGGTCTAGCCGAGTGGGCTTGGGTCTAGCCAAGTGGGTTTGGGTCTAGCCGAGTGGGTTTGGGCCTAGCCGAGTGGGTTTGGGTCTAGCCGGGTGGGTTTGTGTCTAGCCGAGTGGGTTTGGGTCTAGCCGAGTGGGTTTGGGTCTAGCCGAGTGGGATTGGGTTTAGCCGAGTGGGTTTGGGTCTAGCGGAGTTGGTATGGGTCTAGCGGAGAGGGTTTGGGTCTAGCGGAGTGGGTTTGGGTGTAGCCGAGTGGGTTTGAGTCTAGCAGAGTGGGTTTGGGTCTAGCCGTGTGGGTTTGGGTTTAGCCGAGTGGGTTTGGGTCTAGCCGAGTGGGTTTGGGTCTAGCCGAGTGGGTTTGGGTCTAGCCGATTGGGTTTGGGTCTAGCCTAGTGAGTTTGGGTCTAGCCGATTGGGTTTGGGTCTAGCCTAGTGAGTTTGGGTCTAGCCGAGTGGGTTTGGGTCTAGCCGAGTGGGTTTGGGTCTAGCCGAGTGGGCTTGGGTCTCGCCGAGCGGGTTTGTGTCTAGCCGAGTGTGTTTGCGTGTGGCCGAGTGGGTTTGGGTCTAGCCGAGTGGGTTTAGGTCTAGCGGAGTGGGTTTGGGTCTAGCCGAGTGGGTTTGGGTCTAGCCGAGTGGGTTTGGGTCTAGCCGAGTGGGTTTAGGTCTAGCCGAGTGGGTTTGGGTCTAGCCGAGTGGGATTGGGTCTAGCCGAGTGGGTTTGGGTCTAGCGGAGTGGGTTTGGGTCTAGCCGAGTGGGTTTGGGTCTAGCCGAGTGGGTTTGGGTCTAGCCGAGTGGGTTTAGGTCTAGCCGAGTGGGTTTGGGTCTAGCCGAGTGGGATTGGGTCTAGCCGAGTGGGTTTGGGTTTAGCCGAGTGGGTTTGGGTCTAGCCGAGTGGGTTTGGGTCTAGCCGAGTGGGTCTGGGTCTAGCCGAGTCGGATTGCGTCTAGCCGAGTGGGTTTGGGTCTAGCCGAGTCGGTTGGGGTGTAGCCGAGTGGGTTTGCGTCTAGCCGAGTGGGTTTGGGTCTACCCGAGTAGGTTTGGGTCTAGCCGAGTGGGTTTGGGCCTAGCCGAGTGGGTGTGGGTCTAGCCGAATGGGTTTGGGTCTAGCCGAGTGGGCTTTGGTCTAGCCGAGTGGGTTTGGGTCTAGCCGAGTGGGTTTGGGTCTAGCCTAGTGGGTTTGGGTCTAGCGGAGTGGGTTTGTGTGTAGCCGAGTGGGTTTGAGTCTAGCCGAGTGGGTTTGGGTCTAGCCGTGTGGGTTTGGGCCTAGCCGAGTGGGTTTGGGTCTAGCCGAGTGGGTTTGGGTCTAGCCGAGTGGGTTTGGGTCTAGACGAGTGGGTTTGGGTGTAGCCGAGTGGGTTTGGGTCTAGCCGAGTGGGTTTGGGTCTAGCCGAGTGTGTTTGCATCTAGCCGAGTGGGTTTGGGTCTAGCCGAGTGGGTTTGGGTCTAGCCGAGTTTGCTTGGGTCTAGCCGAGTGGGTTTGGGTCTAGCCGAGTGGGTTTGGGTCTAGCCGATTGGGTTTGGGTCTAGCCGAGTGAGTTTGGGTCTAGCCGAGTAGGTTTGGGTCTAGCCGAGTGGGTTTGGGTCTTGCCGATTGGGTTTGGGTCTAGCCGAGTGGGTTTGGGTCTAGACGAGTGGGTTTGGGTCTAGCCGATTGGGTTTGGGTCTAGCCGAGTGGGTTTGGGTCTAGCCGAGTCGGTTTGGGTCTAGCCGAGTGGGTTTGGGTCTAGCCGATTGGGTTTGGGTCTAGCCGAGTCGGTTTGGGTCTAGCCGGGTGGGTTTGGTTCTAGCCGAGTGGGTTTGAGTCTAGCCGAGTGGGTTTGGGTCTAGCCGAGTGGGTTTATGTCTAGCCGAGTGGGTTTGAGTCTAGCCGAGTGGGCTTGGGTCTAGCCGAGTGGGTTTGGGTCTAGCCGAGTGGGTTTGGGTGTAGCCGAGTGGGTTTGGGTCTAGCCGAGTGGGTTTGGGTCTAGCCGAGTGGGTTTGCATCTAGCCGAGTGGGTTTGGGTCTAGCCGAGTGTGTTTGGGTCTTGCCGAGTGGGTGTGGGTCTAGCCGAATGGGTTTGGGTCTAGCCGAGTGGGCTTGGGTGTAGCCGAGTGGGCTTGGGTCTAGCCAAGTGGGTTTGGGTCTAGCCGAGTGGGTTTGGGTCTAGCCGAGTGGGTTTGGGTCTAGCCGGGTGGGTTTGGGTGTAGCCGAGTGGGTTTGGGTCTAGCCGAGTGGGTTTGGGTCTAGCGGAGTGGGTTTGGGTGTAGCCGAGTGGGTTTGGGTCTAGCCGAGTGGGTTTGGGTCTGGCCGAGTGGGCTTGGGTCTCGCCGAGTGGGTTTGGGTCTAGCCGAGTGGGTTTGGGTGTAGCCGAGTGGGTTTGGGTCTAGCCGAGTGGGTTTGGGTCTAGCCGAGTGTGTTTGCATCTAGCCGAGTGGGTTTGGGTCTAGCCGAGTGGGTTTGGGTCTAGCCGAGTTGGCTTGGGTCTAGCCGAGTGGGTTTGGGTCTAGCAGAGTGGGTTTGGGTCTAGCCGTGTGGGTTTGGGTCTAGCCGAGTGGGTTTGGGTTTAGCCGAGTGGGTTTGGGTCTAGCGGAGTTGGTATGGGTCTAGCGGAGTGGGTTTGGGTCTAGCGGAGTGGGTTTGGGTGTAGCCGAGTGGGTTTGCATCTAACCGAGTGGGTTTGGGTCTACCCGAGTAGGTTTGGGTCTAGCCGAGTGGGTTTGGGCCTAGCCGAGTGGGTGTGGGTCTAGCCGAATGGGTTTGGGTCTAGCCGAGTGGGCTTGGGTCTAGCCGAGTGGGCTTGGGTCTAGCCAAGTGGGTTTGGGTCTAGCCGAGTGGGTTTGGGTCTAGCTGAGTGGGTTTGGGTCTAGCCGGGTGGGTTTGTGTCTAGCCGAGTGGGTTTGGGTCTAGCCGAGTGGGTTTGGGTCAAGCCGAGTGGGTTTGGGTTTAGCCGAGTGGGTTTGGGTCTAGCGGAGTTGGTATGGGTCTAGCGGAGAGGGTTTGGGTCTAGCGGAGTGGGTTTGGGTGTAGCCGAGTGGGTTTGAGTCTAGCAGAGTGGGTTTGGGTCTAGCCGTGTGGGTTTGGGTTTAGCCGAGTGGGTTTGGGTCTAGCCGAGTGGGTTTGGGTCTAGCCGAGTGGGTTTGGGTCTAGCCGATTGGGTTTGGGTCTAGCCTAGTGAGTTTGGGTCTAGCCGATTGGGTTTGGGTCTAGCCTAGTGAGTTTGGGTCTAGCCGAGTGGGTTTGGGTCTAGCCGAGTGGGTTTGGGTCTAGCCAAGTGGGCTTGGGTCTCGCCGAGCGGGTTTGGGTCTAGCCGAGTGTGTTTGCGTGTGGCCGAGTGGGTTTGGGTCTAGCAGAGTGGGTTTGGGTCTAGCCGGGCGGGTTTGGGTCTAGCCGAGTGGGTTTGGGTCTAGCGGAGTGGGTTTGGGTCTAGCCGAGTGGGTTTGGGTCTAGCCGAGTGGGTTTGGGTCTAGCCGAGTGGGTTTAGGTCTAGCCGAGTGGGTTTGGGGCTAGCCGAGTGGGATTGGGTCTAGCCGAGTGGGTTTGGGTCTAGCCGAGTGGGTTTGGGTCTAGCCGAGTGGGTTTGCATCTAGCCGAGTGGGTTTGGGTCTAGCCGAGTGTGTTTGGGTCTTGCCGAGTGGGTGTGGGTCTAGCCGAATGGGTTTGGGTCTAGCCGAGTGGGCTTGGGTGTAGCCGAGTGGGCTTGGGTCTAGCCAAGTGGGTTTGGGTCTAGCCGAGTGGGTTTGGGTCTAGCCGAGTGGGTTTGGGTCTAGCCGGGTGGGTTTGGGTGTAGCCGAGTGGGTTTGGGTCTAGCCGAGTGGGTTTGGGTCTAGCGGAGTGGGTTTGGGTGTAGCCGAGTGGGTTTGGGTCTAGCCGAGTGGGTTTGGGTCTGGCCGAGTGGGCTTGGGTCTCGCCGAGTGGGTTTGGGTCTAGCCGAGTGGGTTTGGGTGTAGCCGAGTGGGTTTGGGTCTAGCCGAGTGGGTTTGGGTCTAGCCGAGTGTGTTTGCATCTAGCCGAGTGGGTTTGGGTCTAGCCGAGTGGGTTTGGGTCTAGCCGAGTTGGCTTGGGTCTAGCCGAGTGGGTTTGGGTCTAGCAGAGTGGGTTTGGGTCTAGCCGTGTGGGTTTGGGTCTAGCCGAGTGGGTTTGGGTTTAGCCGAGTGGGTTTGGGTCTAGCGGAGTTGGTATGGGTCTAGCGGAGTGGGTTTGGGTCTAGCGGAGTGGGTTTGGGTGTAGCCGAGTGGGTTTGCATCTAACCGAGTGGGTTTGGGTCTACCCGAGTAGGTTTGGGTCTAGCCGAGTGGGTTTGGGCCTAGCCGAGTGGGTGTGGGTCTAGCCGAATGGGTTTGGGTCTAGCCGAGTGGGCTTGGGTCTAGCCGAGTGGGCTTGGGTCTAGCCAAGTGGGTTTGGGTCTAGCCGAGTGGGTTTGGGTCTAGCCGAGTGGGTTTGGGTCTAGCCGGGTGGGTTTGTGTCTAGCCGAGTGGGTTTGGGTCTAGCCGAGTGGGTTTGGGTCAAGCCGAGTGGGTTTGGGTTTAGCCGAGTGGGTTTGGGTCTAGCGGAGTTGGTATGGGTCTAGCGGAGAGGGTTTGGGTCTAGCGGAGTGGGTTTGGGTGTAGCCGAGTGGGTTTGAGTCTAGCAGAGTGGGTTTGGGTCTAGCCGTGTGGGTTTGGGTTTAGCCGAGTGGGTTTGGGTCTAGCCGAGTGGGTTTGGGTCTAGCCGAGTGGGTTTGGGTCTAGCCGATTGGGTTTGGGTCTAGCCTAGTGAGTTTGGGTCTAGCCGATTGGGTTTGGGTCTAGCCTAGTGAGTTTGGGTCTAGCCGAGTGGGTTTGGGTCTAGCCGAGTGGGTTTGGGTCTAGCCGAGTGGGCTTGGGTCTCGCCGAGCGGGTTTGGGTCTAGCCGAGTGTGTTTGCGTGTGGCCGAGTGGGTTTGGGTCTAGCAGAGTGGGTTTGGGTCTAGCCGGGCGGGTTTGGGTCTAGCCGAGTGGGTTTGGGTCTAGCGGAGTGGGTTTGGGTCTAGCCGAGTGGGTTTGGGTCTAGCCGAGTGGGTTTGGGTCTAGCCGAGTGGGTTTAGGTCTAGCCGAGTGGGTTTGGGGCTAGCCGAGTGGGATTGGGTCTAGCCGAGTGGGTTTGGGTCTAGCCGAGTGGGTTTGGGTCTAGCCGAGTGGGTTTGGGTCTAGCCGAGTGGGTGTGGGTCTAGCCGAGTGGGTTTGGGTCTAGCCGAGTGGGTTTGGGTCTAGCCGAGTCGGATTGCGTCTAGCCGAGTGGGTTTGGGTCTAGCCGAGTCGGTTGGAGTGTAGCCGAGTGGGTTTGCGTCTAGCCGAGTGGGTTTGGGTCTACCCGAGTAGGTTTGGGTCTAGCCGAGTGGGTTTGGGCCTAGCCGACTGGGTGTGGGTCTAGCCGAATGGGTTTGGGTCTAGCCGAGTGGGCTTTGGTCTAGCCGAGTGGGCTTGGGTCTAGCCAAGTGGGTTTGGGTCTAGCCGAGTGGGTTTGGGTCTAGCCGAGTGGGTTTGGGTCTAGCGGAGTGGGTTTGGGTGTAGCCGAGTGGGTTTGAGTCTAGCCGATTGGGTTTGGGTCTAGCCGAGTGGGTTTGGGTCTAGCGGAGTGGGTTTGGGTCTAGCCGTGTGGGTTTGGGTTTAGCCGAGTGGGTTTGGGTCTAGCCGAGTGGGTTTGGGTCTAGCCGAGTGGGTTTGGGTCTAGCCGATTGGGTTTGGGTCTAGCCTAGTGAGTTTGGGTCTAGCCGATTGGGTTTGGGTCTAGCCTAGTGAGTTTGGGTCTAGCCGAGTGGGTTTGGGTCTAGCCGAGTGGGTTTGGGTCTAGCCGAGTGGGCTTGGGTCTCGCCGAGCGGGTTTGGGTCTAGCCGAGTGTGTTTGCGTGTGGCCGAGTGGGTTTGGGTCTAGCAGAGTGGGTTTGGGTCTAGCCGGGTGGGTTTGGGTCTAGCCGAGTGGGTTTGGGTCTAGCGGAGTGGGTTTGGGTCTAGCCGAGTGGGTTTGGGTCTAGCCGAGTGGGTTTGGGTCTAGCCGAGTGGCTTTAGGTCTAGCCGAGTGGGTTTGGGTCTAGCCGAGTGGGATTGGGTCTAGCCGAGTGGGTTTGGGTCCAGCCGAGTGGGTTTGGGTCTAGCCGAGTGGGTTTGGGTCTAGCCGAGTGGGTTTGGGTCTAGCCGAGTGGGTTTGGGTCTAGCCGAGTGGGTTTGGGTCTAGCCGAGTCGGATTGCGTCTAGCCGAGTGGGTTTGGGTCTAGCCGAGTCGGTTGGGGTGTAGCCGAGTGGGTTTGGGTCTAGCCGAGTGGGTTTGGGTCTAGCCGAGTGGGTTTGGGTCTAGCGGAGTGGGTTTGTGTGTAGCCGAGTGGGTTTGAGTCTAGCCGAGTGGGTTTGGGTCTAGCCGTGTGGGTTTGGGTTTAGCCGAGTGGGTTTGGGTCTAGCGGAGTTGGTATGGGTCTAGCGGAGAGGGTTTGGGTCTAGCGGAGTGGGTTTGGGTGTAGCCGAGTGTGTTTGAGTCTAGCCGAGTGGGTTTGGGTCTACCCGAGTAGGTTTGGGTCTAGCCGAGTGGGTTTGAGACTAGCCGAGTGGGTGTGGGTCTAGCCGAGTGGGTTTGGGTCTAGCCGAGTGGGTTTGTGTCTAGCCGAGTGGGTTTGGGTCTAGCCGAGTGGGTTTGGGTCTAGCCGAGTTGGCTTGGGTCTAGCCGAGTGGGTTTGGGTCTAGACGAGTGGGTTTGGGCCTAGCCGAGTGGGTGTGGGTCTAGCCGAGTGGGTTTGGGTCTAGCCGAGTGGGTTTGGGTCTAGCCGATTGGGTTTGGGTCTAGCCGAGTGAGTTTGGGTCTAGCCGAGTGGGTTTGGGTCTAGCCGAGTGGGTTTGGGTCTAGCTGATTGGGTTTGGGTCTAGCCGAGTGGGTTTGGGTCTAGCCGAATGGGTTTGGGTCTAGCCGATTGGGTTTGGGTCTAGCCGAGTGGGTTTGGGTCTAGCTGAGTCGGTTTGGGTCTAGCCAAGTGGGTTTGGGTCTAGCCGATTGGGCTTGGGTCTAGCCGAGTCGGTTTGGGACTAGCCGAGTGGGTTTGGTTCTAGCAGAGTGGGTTTGAGTCTAGCCGAGTGGGTTTGGGTCTAGCCGAGTGGGTTTAGGTCTAGCCGAGTGGGTTTGGGTCTAGCCGAGTGGGCTTGGGTCTAGCCGAGTGGGTTTGGGTCTAGCCGAGTGGGTTTGGGTGTAGCCGAGTGGGTTTGGGTCTAGCCGAGTGGGTTTGGGTCTAGCCGAGTGTGTTTGCATCTAGCCGAGTGGGGTTGGGTCTAGCCGAGTGGGTTTGGGTCTAGCCGAGTTTGCTTGGGTCTAGCCGAGTGGGTTTGGGTCTAGACGAGTGGGTTTGGGCCTAGCCGAGTGGGTGTGGGTCTAGCCGAGTGGGTTTGGGTCTAGCCGAGTGGGTTTGGGTCTAGCCGATTGGGTTTGGGTCTAGCCGAGTGAGTTTGGGTCTAGCCGAGTGGGTTTGGGTCTAGCCGAGTGGGTTTGGGTCTTGCCGATTGGGTTTGGGTCTAGCCGAGTGGGTTTGGGTCTAGCCGAGTGGGTTTGGGTCTAGCCGATTGGGTTTGGGTCTAGCCGAGTGGGTTTGGGTCTAGCCGAGTTGGTTTGGGTCTAGCCGAGTGGGTTTGGGTCTAGCCGATTGGGTTTGGGTCTAGCCGAGTCGGTTTGGGTCTAGCCGAGTGGGTTTGGTTCTAGCCGAGTGGGTTTGAGTCTAGCCGAGTGGGTTTGGGTCTAGCCGAGTGGGTTTAGGTCTAGCCGAGTGGGTTTGGGTCTAGCCGAGTGGGCTTGGGTCTAGCCGAGTGGGTTTGGGTCTAGCCGAGTGGGTTTGGGTGTAGCCGAGTGGGTTTGGGTCTAGCCGAGTGGGTTTGGGTCTAGCCGAGTGAGTTTGCATCTAGCCAAGTGGGTTTGGGTCTAGCCGAGTGAGTTTGGGTCTAGCCGAGTGGGTTTGGGTCTAGCGGAGTGGGTTTGGGTGTAGCCGAGTGTGTTTGAGTCTAGCCGAGTGGGTTCGGGTCTACCCGAGTAGGTTTGGGTCTAGCCGAGTGGGTTTGAGACTAGCCGAGTGGGTGTTGGTCTAGCCGAGTGGGTTTGGGTCTAGCCGAGTGGGTTTGTGTGTAGCCGAGTGGGTTTGGGTCTAGCCGAGTGGGTTTGGGTCTAGCCAAGTTGGCTTGGGTCTAGCCGAGTGGGTTTGGGTCTAGACGAGTGGGTTTGGGCCTAGCCGAGTGGGTGTGGGTCTAGCCGAGTGGGTTTGGGTCTAGCCGAGTGGGTTTGGGTCTAGCCGAGTGGGTTTGGGTGTAGCCGAGTGGGTTTGGGTCTAGCCGAGTGGGTTTGGGTCTAGCCGAGTGTGTTTGCATCTAGCCGAGTGGGTTTGGGTCTAGCCGAGTGGGTTTGGGTCTAGCCGAGTTTGCTTGGGTCTAGCCGAGTGGGTTTGGGTCTAGCCGAGTGGGTTTGGGTCTAGCCGATTGGGTTTGGGTCTAGCCGAGTGAGTTTGGGTCTAGCCGAGTGGGTTTGGGTCTAGCCGAGTGGGTTTGGGTCTTGCCGATTGGGTTTGGGTCTAGCCGAGTGGGTTTGGGTCTAGCCGAGTGGGTTTGGGTCTAGCCGATTGGGTTTGTGTCTAGCCGAGTGGGTTTGGGTCTAGCCAAGTCGGTTTGGGTCTAGCCGAGTGGGTTTGGGTCTAGCCGATTGGGTTTGGGTCTAGCCGAGTCGGTTTGGGTCTAGCCGGGTGGGTTTGGTTCTAGCCGAGTGGGTTTGAGTCTAGCCGAGTGGGTTTGGGTCTAGCCGAGTGGGTTTAGGTCTAGCCGAGTGGGTTTGGGTCTAGCCGAGTGGGCTTGGGTCTAGCCGAGTGGGTTTGGGTCTAGCCGAGTGGGTTTGGGTCTAGCCGAGTGGGTTTGGGTCTAGCCGAGTGGGTTTGGGTCTAGCCGGGTGGGTTTGGGTGTAGCCGAGTGGGTTTGGGTCTAGCCGAGTGGGTTTGGGTCTAGCGGAGTGGGTTTGGGTGTAGCCGAGTGGGTTTGGGTGTAGCCGAGTGGGTTTGGGTCTGGCCGAGTGGGCTTGGGTCTCGCCGAGTGGGTTTGGGTCTAGCCGAGTGGGTTTGGGTGTAGCCGAGTGGGTTTGGGTCTAGCCGAGTGGGTTTGGGTCTAGCCGAGTGTGTTTGCATCTAGCCGAGTGGGTTTGGGTCTAGCCGAGTGGGTTTGGGTCTAGCCGAGTTGGCTTGGGTCTAGCCGAGTGGGTTTGGGTCTAGACGAGTGGGTTTGGGCCTAGCCGAGTGGGTGTGGGTCTAGCCGAGTGGGTTTGGGTCTAGCCGAGTGGGTTTGGGTCTAGCCGATTGGGTTTGGGTCTAGCCGAGTGAGTTTGGGTCTAGCCGAGTGGGTTTGGGTCTAGCCGAGTGGGTTTGGGTCTAGCCGATTGGGTTTGGGTCTAGCCGAGTGGGTTTGGGTCTAGCCGAGTGCGTTTGGGTCTAGCCGATTGGGTTTGGGTCTAGCCGAGTGGGTTTGGGTCTAGCCGAGTCGGTTTGGGTCTAGCCGAGTGGGTTTGGGTCTAGCCGATTGGGTTTGCGTCTAGCCGAGTCGGTTTGGGTCTAGCCGAGTGGGTTTGGTTCTAGCCGAGTGGGTTTGAGTCTAGCCGAGTGGGTTTGGGTCTAGCCGAGTGGGTTTAGGTCTAGCCGAGTGGGTTTGGGTCTAGCCGAGTGGGCTTGGGTCTAGCCGAGTGGGTTTGGGTCTAGCCGAGTGGGTTTGGGTGTAGCCGAGTGGGTTTGGGTCTAGCCGAGTGGGTTTGGGTCTAGCCGAGTGGGTTTGCATCCAGCCGAGTGGGTTTGGGTCTAGCCTAGTGTGTTTGGGTCTAGCCGAGTGGGTGTGGGTCTAGCCGAATGGGTTTGGGTCTAGCCAAGTGGGCTTGGGTGTAGCCGAGTGGGCTTGGGTCTAGCCAAGTGGGTTTGGGTCTAGCCGAGTGGGTTTGGGGCTAGCCGAGTGGGTTTGGGTCTAGCCGGGTGGGTTTGGGTGTAGCCGAGTGGGTTTGGGTCTAGCCGAGTGGGTTTGGGTCTAGCGGAGTGGGTTTGGGTGTAGCCGAGTGGGTTTGGGTCTAGCCGAGTGGGTTTGGGTCTAGCCGAGTGGGTTTGGGTCTAGCCGGGTGGGTTTGGGTCTAGCCGAGTGGGTTTGGGTCTAGCCGAGTGGGTTTGGGTCTAGCGGAGTGGGTTTGGGTGTAGCCGAGTGGGTTTGGGTCTAGTCGAGTGGGTTTGGGTCTAGCCGAGTGGGTTTGGGTCTAGCCGAGTGGGTTTGGGTCTAGCCGAGTGGGTTTGGGTCTAGCCGAGTCGGATTGCATCTAGCCGAGTGGGTTTGGGTCTAGCCGAGTCGGTTGGGGTCTAGCCGAGTGTGTTTGCGTGTGGCCGAGTGGGTTTGGGTCTAGCGGAGTTGGTATGGGTCTAGCGGAGTGGGTTTGGGTCTAGCGGAGTGGGTTTGGGTGTAGCCGAGTGGGTTTGCGTCTAGCCGAGTGGTTTGGGTCTACCCGAGTAGGTTTGGGTCTAGCCGAGTGGGTTTGGGCCTAGCCGAGTGGGTGTGGGTCTAGCCGAATGGGTTTGGGTCTAGCCGGGTGGGCTTGGGTCTAGCCGAGTGGGCTTGGGTCTAGCCAAGTGGGTTTGGGTCTAGCCGAGTGGGTTTGGGTCTAGCCGAGTGGGTTTGGGTCTAGCCGGGTGGGTTTGTGTCTAGCCGAGTGGGTTTGGGTCTAGCCGAGTGGGTTTGGGTCTAGCCGAGTGGGTTTGGGTTTAGCCGAGTGGGTTTGGGTCTAGCGGAGTTGGTATGGGTCTAGCGGAGAGGGTTTGGGTCTAGCGGAGTGGGTTTGGGTGTAGCCGAGTGGGTTTGAGTCTAGCCGAGTGGGTTTGGGTCTAGCCGTGTGGGTTTGGGTTTAGCCGAGTGGGTTTGGGTCTGGCCGAGTGGGTTTGGGTCTAGCCGAGTGGGTTTGGGTCTAGCCGATTGGGTTTGGGTCTAGCCGAGTGGGTTTGGGTCTAGCCGAGTCGGTTTGGGTCTAGCCGAGTGGGTTTGGGTCTAGCCGATTGGGTTTGGGTCTAGCCGAGTGGGTTTGGGTCTAGCCGAGTGGGTTTGGTTCTAGCCGAGTGGGTTTGAGTCTAGCCGAGTGGGTTTGGGTCTAGCCGAGTGGGTTTAGGTCTAGCCGAGTGGGTTTGGGCCTAGCCGAGTGGGCTTGGGTCTAGCCGAGTGGGTTTGGGTCTAGCCGAGTGGGTTTGGGTGTAGCCGAGTGGGTTTGGGTCTAGCCGAGTGGGTTTGGGTCTAGCCGAGTGGGTTTGCATCTAGCCGAGTGGGTTTGGGTCCAGCCGAGTGTGTTTGGGTCTAGCCGAGTGGGTGTTGGTCTAGCCGAATGGGTTTGGGTCTAGCCGAGTGGGCTTGGGTGTAGCCGAGTGGGCTTGGGTCTAGCCAAGTGGGTTTGGGTCTAGCCAAGTGGGTTTGGGTCTAGCCGAGTGGGTTTGGGTCTAGCCGGGTGGGTTTGGGTGTAGCCGAGTGGGTTTCGGTCTAGCCGAGTGGGTTTGGGTCTAGCGGAGTGGGTTTGGGTGTAGCCGAGTGTGTTTAAGTCTAGCCGAGTGGGTTTGGGTCTAGCCGAGTGGGTTTGGGTCTAGCCGAGTGGGTTTGGGTCTAGCCGAGTGGGTTTGAGACTAGCCGAGTGGGTTTGGGTCTAGCCGAGTGGGTTTAGGTCTAGCCGAGTGGGTTTGGGTCTAGCCGAGTGGGCTTGGGTCTAGCCGAGTGGGTTTGGGTCTAGCCGAGTGGGTTTGGGTGTAGCCGAGTGGGCTTGGGTCTAGCCGAGTGGGTTTGGGTCTAGGCGAGTGGGTTTGCATCTAGCCGAGTGGGTTTGGGTCTAGCCGAGTGTGTTTGGGTCTAGCCGAGTGGGTGTGGGTCTAGCCGAATGGGTTTGGGTCTAGCCGAGTGGGCTTGGGTGTAGCCGAGTGGGCTTGGGTCTAGCCAAGTGGGTTTGGGTCTAGCCGAGTGGGTTTGGGTGTAGCCGAGTGGGTTTGGGTGTAGCCGAGTGGGTTTGGGTCTAGCCGAGTGCGTTTGGGGCTAGCCGAGTGGGTTTGGGTCTAGCCGAGTGGGTTTGGGTCTAGCCGAGTCGGATTGCATCTAGCCGAGTGGGTTTGGGTCTAGCCGAGTCGGTTGGGGTCTAGCCGAGGGGGTTTGGGTCTAGCCGAGTGGGTTTGGGCCTAGCCGAGTGGGTTTGGGTCTAGCCAAGTGGGCTTGGGTCTCGCCGAGCGGGTTTGGGTCTAGCCGAGTGTGTTTGCGTGTGGCCGAGTGGGTTTGGGTCTAGCCGAGTGGGTTTGGGTTTAGCCGAGTGGGTTTGGGTCTAGCGGAGTTGGTATGGGTCTAGCGGAGTGGGTTTGGGTCTAGCGGAGTGGGTTTGGGTGTAGCCGAGTGGGTTTGCGTCTAGCCGAGTGGGTTTGGGTCTACCCGAGTAGGTTTGGGCCCAGCCGAGTGGGTTTGGGCCTAGCCGATTGGGCTTGGGTCTAGCCAAGTGGGTTTGGGTCTAGCCGAGTGGGTTTGGGTCTAGCCGAGTGGGTTTGGGTCTAGCCGGGTGGGTTTGTGTCTAGCCAAGTGGGTTTGGGTCTAGCCGAGTGGGTTTGAGTCTAGCCGAGTGGGCTTGGGTCTCGCCGAGCGGGTTTGGGCCTAGCCGAGTGTGTTTGCGTGTGGCCGAGTGGGTTTGGGTCTAGCAGAGTGGGTTTGGGTCTAGCCGAGTGGGTTTGGGTCTAGCCGAGTGGGTTTGGGTTTACCCGAGTGGGTTTGGGTCTAGCCGAGTGGGTTTGGGTCTAGCCGAGTGGGTTTGGGTTTAGCCGAGTGGGTTTGGGTCTAGCGGAGTTGGTATGGGTCTAGCGGAGAGGGTTTGGGTCTAGCGGAGTGGGTTTGGGTGTAGCCGAGTGGGTTTGAGTCTAGCCGAGTGGGTTTGGGTCTAGCTGTGTGGGTTTGGGTTTAGCCGAGTGGGTTTGGGTCTAGCCGAGTGGGTTTGGGTCTAGCCGAGTGGGTTTGGGTCTAGCCGATTGGGTTTGGGTCTAGCCTAGTGAGTTTGTGTCTAGCCGAGTGGGTTTGGGTCTAGCAAAGTCGGTTTGGGTCTAGCCGAGTGGGTTTGGGTCTAGCCGATTGGGTTTGGGTCTAGCCGAGTCGGTTTGGGTCTAGCCGGGTGGGTTTGGTTCTAGCCGAGTGGGTTTGAGTCTAGCCGAGTGGGTTTGGGTCTAGCCGAGTGGGTTTAGGTCTAGCCGAGTGGGTTGGGTCTAGCCGAGTGGGCTTGGGTCTAGCCGAGTGGGTTTGGGTCTAGCCGAGTGGGTTTGGGTCTAGCCGAGTGGGTTTGGGTCTAGCCGAGTGGGTTTGGGTCTAGCCGGGTGGGTTTGGGTGTAGCCGAGTGGGTTTGGGTCTAGCGGAGTGGGTTTGGGTCTAGCGGAGTGGGTTTGGGTGTAGCCGAGTGGGTTTGGGTCTAGCCGAGTGGGTTTGGGTCTGGCCGAGTGGGCTTGGGTCTCGCCGAGTGGGTTTGGGTCTAGCCGAGTGGGTTTGGGTGTAGCCGAGTGGGTTTGGGTCTAGCCGAGTGGGTTTGGGTCTAGCCGAGTGTGTTTGCATCTAGCCGAGTGGGTTTGGGTCTAGCCGAGTGGGTTTGGGTCTAGCCGAGTTGGCTTGGGTCTAGCCGAGTGGGTTTGGGTCTAGACGAGTGGGTTTGGGCCTAGCCGAGTGGGTGTGGGTCTAGCCGAGTGGGTTTGGGTCTAGCCGAGTGGGTTTGGGTCTAGCCGAGTGGGTTTGGGTCTAGCCGAGTGGGTTTGGGTCTAGCCGATTGGGTTTGGGTCTAGCCGAGTGGGTTTGGGTCTAGCCGAGTCGGTTTGGGTCTAGCCGAGTGGGTTTGGGTCTAGCCGATTGGGTTTGCGTCTAGCCGAGTCGGTTTGGGTCTAGCCGAGTGGGTTTGGTTCTAGCCGAGTGGGTTTGAGTCTAACCGAGTGGGTTTGGGTCTAGCCGAGTGGGTTTAGGTCTAGCCGAGTGGGTTTGGGTCTAGCCGAGTGGGCTTGGGTCTAGCCGAGTGGGTTTGGGTCTAGCCGAGTGGGTTTGGGTGTAGCCGAGTGGGTTTGGGTCTAGCCGAGTGGGTTTGGGTCTAGCCGAGTGGGTTTGCATCCAGCCGAGTGGGTTTGGGTCTAGCCTAGTGTGTTTGGGTCTAGCCGAGTGGGTGTGGGTCTAGCCGAATGGGTTTGGGTCTAGCCAAGTGGGCTTGGGTGTAGCCGAGTGGGCTTGGGTCTAGCCAAGTGGGTTTGGGTCTAGCCGAGTGGGTTTGGGGCTAGCCGAGTGGGTTTGGGTCTAGCCGGGTGGATTTGGGTGTAGCCGAGTGGGTTTGGGTCTAGCCGAGTGGGTTTGGGTCTAGCGGAGTGGGTTTGGGTGTAGCCGAGTGGGTTTGGGTCTAGCCGAGTGGGTTTGGGTCTAGCCGAGTGGGTTTGGGTCTAGCCGGGTGGGTTTGGGTCTAGCCGAGTGGGTTTGGGTCTAGCCGAGTGGGTTTGGGTCTAGCGGAGTGGGTTTGGGTGTAGCCGAGTGGGTTTGGGTCTAGTCGAGTGGGTTTGGGTCTAGCCGAGTGGGTTTGGGTCCAGCCGAGTGGGTTTGGGTCTAGCCGAGTGGGTTTGGGTCTAGCCGAGTCGGATTGCATCTAGCCGAGTGGGTTTGGGTCTAGCCGAGTCGGTTGGGGTCTAGCCGAGTGTGTTTGCGTGTGGCCGAGTGGGTTTGGGTCTAGCGGAGTTGGTATGGGTCTAGCGGAGTGGGTTTGGGTCTAGCGGAGTGGGTTTGGGTGTAGCCGAGTGGGTTTGCGTCTAGCCGAGTGGTTTGGGTCTACCCGAGTAGGTTTGGGTCTAGCCGAGTGGGTTTGGGCCTAGCCGAGTGGGTGTGGGTCTAGCCGAATGGGTTTGGGTCTAGCCGAGTGGGCTTGGGTCTAGCCGAGTGGGTTTGAGTCTAGCCGAGTGGGCTTGGGTCTCGCCGAGCGGGTTTGGGCCTAGCCGAGTGTGTTTGCGTGTGGCCGAGTGGGTTTGGGTCTAGCAGAGTGGGTTTGGGTCTAGCCGAGTGGGTTTGGGTCTAGCCGAGTGGGTTTGGGTTTACCCGAGTGGGTTTGGGTCTAGCCGAGTGGGTTTGGGTCTAGCCGAGTGGGTTTGGGTTTAGCCGAGTGGGTTTGGGTCTAGCGGAGTTGGTATGGGTCTAGCGGAGAGGGTTTGGGTCTAGCGGAGTGGGTTTGGGTGTAGCCGAGTGGGTTTGAGTCTAGCCGAGTGGGTTTGGGTCTAGCCGTGTGTGTTTGGGTTTAGCCGAGTGGGTTTGGGTCTAGCCGAGTGGGTTTGGGTCTAGCCGAGTGGGTTTGGGTCTAGCCGATTGGGTTTGGGTCTAGCCTAGTGAGTTTGTGTCTAGCCGAGTGGGTTTGGGTCTAGCCAAGTCGGTTTGGGTCTAGGCGAGTGGGTTTGGGTCTAGCCGATTGGGTTTGGGTCTAGCCGAGTCGGTTTGGGTCTAGCCGGGTGGGTTTGGTTCTAGCCGAGTGGGTTTGAGTCTAGCCGAGTGGGTTTGGGTCTAGCCGAGTGGGTTTAGGTCTAGCCGAGTGGGTTTGGGTCTAGCCGAGTGGGCTTGGGTCTAGCCGAGTGGGTTTGGGTCTAGCCGAGTGGGTTTGGGTCTAGCCGAGTGGGTTTGGGTCTAGCCGAGTGGGTTTGGGTCTAGCCGGGTGGGTTTGGGTGTAGCCGAGTGGGTTTGGGTCTAGCCGAGTGGGTTTGGGTCTAGCGGAGTGGGTTTGGGTGTAGCCGAGTGGGTTTGGGTCTAGCCGAGTGGGTTTGGGTCTGGCCGAGTGGGCTTGGGTCTCGCCGAGTGGGTTTGGGTCTAGCCGAGTGGGTTTGGGTGTAGCCGAGTGGGTTTGGGTCTAGCCGAGTGGGTTTGGGTCTAGCCGAGTGTGTTTGCATCTAGCCGAGTGGGTTTGGGTCTAGCCGAGTGGGTTTGGGTCTAGCCGAGTTGGCTTGGGTCTAGCCGAGTGGGTTTGGGTCTAGACGAGTGGGTTTGGGCCTAGCCGAGTGGGTGTGGGTCTAGCCGAGTGGGTTTGGGTCTAGCCGAGTGGGTTTGGGTCTAGCCGATTGGGTTTGGGTCTAGCCGAGTGAGTTTGGGTCTAGCCGAGTGGGTTTGGGTCTAGCCGAGTGGGTTTGGGTCTAGCCGATTGGGTTTGGGTCTAGCCGAGTGGGTTTGGGTCTAGCCGAGTGGGTTTGGGTCTAGCCGATTGGGTTTGGGTCTAGCCGAGTGGGTTTGGGTCTAGCCGAGTCGGTTTGGGTCTAGCCGAGTGGGTTTGGGTCTAGCCGATTGGGTTTGCGTCTAGCCGAGTCGGTTTGGGTCTAGCCGAGTGGGTTTGGTTCTAGCCGAGTGGGTTTGAGTCTAGCCGAGTGGGTTTGGGTCTAGCCGAGTGGGTTTAGGTCTAGCCGAGTGGGTTTGGGTCTAGCCGAGTGGGCTTGGGTCTAGCCGAGTGGGTTTGGGTCTAGCCGAGTGGGTTTGGGTGTAGCCGAGTGGGTTTGGGTCTAGCCGAGTGGGTTTGGGTCTAGCGGAGTGGGTTTGGGTGTAGCCGAGTGGGTTTGGGTCTAGCCTAGTGTGTTTGGGTCTAGCCGAGTGGGTGTGGGTCTAGCCGAATGGGTTTGGGTCTAGCCAAGTGGGCTTGGGTGTAGCCGAGTGGGCTTGGGTCTAGCCAAGTGGGTTTGGGTCTAGCCGAGTGGGTTTGGGGCTAGCCGAGTGGGTTTGGGTCTAGCCGGGTGGGTTTGGGTGTAGCCGAGTGGGTTTGGGTCTAGCCGAGTGGGTTTGGGTCTAGCGGAGTGGGTTTGGGTGTAGCCGAGTGGGTTTGGGTCTAGCCGAGTGGGTTTGGGTCTAGCCGAGTGGGTTTGGGTCTAGCCGGGTGGGTTTGGGTCTAGCCGAGTGGGTTTGGGTCTAGCCGAGTGGGTTTGGGTCTAGCGGAGTGGGTTTGGGTGTAGCCGAGTGGGTTTGGGTCTAGTCGAGTGGGTTTGGGTCTAGCCGAGTGGGTTTGGGTCTAGCCGAGTGGGTTTGGGTCTAGCCGAGTGGGTTTGGGTCTGGCCGAGTCGGATTGCATCTAGCCGAGTGGGTTTGGGTCTAGCCGAGTCGGTTGGGGTCTAGCCGAGTGTGTTTGCGTGTGGCCGAGTTGGTTTGGGTCTAGCGGAGTTGGTATGGGTCTAGCGGAGTGGGTTTGGGTCTAGCGGAGTGGGTTTGGGTGTAGCCGAGTGGGTTTGCGTCTAGCCGAGTGGTTTGGGTCTACCCGAGTAGGTTTGGGTCTAGCCGAGTGGGTTTGGGCCTAGCCGAGTGGGTGTGGGTCTAGCCGAATGGGTTTGGGTCTAGCCGAGTGGGCTTGGGTCTAGCCGAGTGGGCTTGGGTCTAGCCAAGTGGGTTTGGGTCTAGCCGAGTGGGTTTGGGTCTAGCCGAGTGGGTTTGGGTCTAGCCGGGTGGGTTTGTGTCTAGCCGAGTGGGTTTGGGTGTAGCCGAGTGGGTTTGGGTCTAGCCGAGTGGGTTTGTGTTTAGCCGAGTGGGTTTGGGTCTAGCGGAGTTGGTATGGGTCTAGCGGAGAGGGTTTGGGTCTAGCGGAGTGGGTTTGGGTGTAGCCGAGTGGGTTTGAGTCTAGCCGAGTGGGTTTGGGTCTAGCCGTGTGGGTTTGGGTTTAGCCGAGTGGGTTTGGGTCTGGCCGAGTGGGTTTGGGTCTAGCCGAGTGGGTTTGGGTCTAGCCGATTGGGTTTGGATCTAGCCGAGTGGGTTTGGGTCTAGCCTAGTGGGTTTGGGTCTAGCCAATTGGGTTTGGGTCTAGCCGAGTGGGTTTGGGTCTAGCCGAGTCGGTTTGGGTCTAGCCGAGTGGGTTTGGGTCTAGCCGATTGGGTTTGGGTCTAGCCGAGTGGGTTTGGGTCTAGCCGAGTGGGTTTGGTTCTAGCCGAGTGGGTTTGAGTCTAGCCGAGTGGGTTTGGGTCTAGCCGAGTGGGATTAGGTCTAGCCGAGTGGGTTTGGGCCTAGCCGAGTGGGCTTGGGTCTAGCCGAGTGGGTTTGGGTCTAGCCGAGTGGGTTTGGGTGTAGCCGAGTGGGTTTGGGTCTAGCCGAGTGGGTTTGGGTCTAGCCGAGTGGGTTTGCATCTAGCCGAGTGGGTTTGGGTCCAGCCGAGTGTGTTTGGGTCTAGCCGAGTGGGTGTTGGTCTAGCCGAATGGGTTTGGGTCTAGCCGAGTGGCCTTGGGTGTAGCCGAGTGGGCTTGGGTCTAGCCAAGTGGGTTTGGGTCTAGCCGAGTGGGTTTGGGTCTAGCCGAGTGGGTTTGGGTCTAGCCGGGTGGGTTTGGGTGTAGCCGAGTGGGTTTCGGTCTAGCCGAGTGGGTTTGGGTCTAGCGGAGTGGGTTTGGGTGTAGCCGAGTGTGTTTAAGTCTAGCCGAGTGGGTTTGGGTCTAGCCGAGTGGGTTTGGGTCTAGCCGAGTGGGTTTGGGTCTAGCCGAGTGGGTTTGAGTCTAGCCGAGTGGGTTTGGGTCTAGCCGAGTGGGTTTAGGTCTAGCCGAGTGGGTTTGGGTCTAGCCGAGTGGGCTTGGGTCTAGCCGAGTGGGTTTGGGTCTAGCCGAGTGGGTTTGGGTGTAGCCGAGTGGGTTTGGGTCTAGCCGAGTGGGTTTGGGTCTAGCCGAGTGGGTTTGCATCTAGCCGAGTGGGTTTGGGTCTAGCCGAGTGTGTTTGGGTCTAGCCGAGTGGGTGTGGGTCTAGCCGAATGGGTTTGGGTCTAGCCGAGTGGGCTTGGGTGTAGCCGAGTGGGCTTGGGTCTAGCCAAGTGGGTTTGGGTCTAGCCGAGTGGGTTTGGGTCTAGCCGAGTGGGTTTGGGTCCAGCCGGGTGGGTTTGGGTCTAGCCGAGTGGGTTTGGGTCTAGCCGAGTGGGTTTGGGTCTAGCGGAGTGGGTTTGGGTGTAGCCGAGTGGGTTTGGGTGTAGCCGAGTGGGTTTGGGTCTAGCCGAGTGCGTTTGGGTCTAGCCGAGTGGGTTTGGGTCTAGCCGAGTGGGTTTGGGTCTAGCCGAGTCGGATTGCATCTAGCCGAGTGGGTTTGGGTCTAGCCGAGTCGGTTGGGGTCTAGCCGAGGGGGTTTGGGTCTAGCCGAGTGGGTTTGGGCCTAGCCGAGTGGGTTTGGGTCTAGCCGAGTGGGCTTGGGTCTCGCCGAGCGGGTTTGGGTCTAGCCGAGTGTGTTTGCGTGTGGCCGAGTGGGTTTGGGTCTAGCCGAGTGGGTTTGGGTTTAGCCGAGTGGGTTTGGGTCTAGCGGAGTTGGTATGGGTCTAGCGGAGTGGGTTTGGGTCTAGCGGAGTGGGTTTGGGTGTAGCCGAGTGGGTTTGCGTCTAGCCGAGTGGGTTTGGGTCTACCCGAGTAGGTTTGGGCCCAGCCGAGTGGGTTTGGGCCTAGCCGATTGGGCTTGGGTCTAGCCAAGTGGGTTTGGGTCTAGCCGAGTGGGTTTGGGTCTAGCCGAGTGGGTTTGGGTCTAGCCGGGTGGGTTTGTGTCTAGCCAAGTGGGTTTGGGTCTAGCCGAGTGGGTTTGAGTCTAGCCGAGTGGGCTTGGGTCTCGCCGAGCGGGTTTGGGCCTAGCCGAGTGTGTTTGCGTGTGGCCGAGTGGGTTTGGGTCTAGCAGAGTGGGTTTGGGTCTAGCCGAGTGGGTTTGTGGCTAGCCGAGTGGGTTTGGGTTTACCCGAGTGGGTTTGGGTCTAGCCGAGTGGGTTTGGGTCTAGCCGAGTGGGTTTGGGTTTAGCCGAGTGGGTTTGGGTCTAGCGGAGTTGGTATGGGTCTAGCGGAGAGGGTTTGGGTCTAGCGGAGTGGGTTTGGGTGTAGCCGAGTGGGTTTGAGTCTAGCCGAGTGGGTTTGGGTCTAGCCGTGTGGGTTTGGGTTTAGCCGAGTGGGTTTGGGTCTAGCCGAGTGGGTTTGGGTCTAGCCGAGTGGGTTTGGGTCTAGCCGATTGGGTTTGGGTCTAGCCTAGTGAGTTTGGGTCTAGCCGAGTGGGTTTGGTTCTAGCCGAGTGGGTTTGAGTCTAGCCGAGTGGGTTTGGGTCTAGCCGAGTGGGTTTAGGTCTAGCCGAGTGGGTTTGGGTCTAGCCGAGTGGGCTTGGGTCTAGCCGAGTGGGTTTGGGTCTAGCCGAGTGGGTTTGGGTGTAGCCGAGTGGGTTTGGGTCTAGCCGAGTGGTTTTGGGTCTAGCCGAGTGGGTTTGCATCCAGCCGAGTGGGTTTGGGTCTAGCCTAGTGTGTTTGGGTCTAGCCGAGTGGGTGTGGGTCTAGCCGAATGGGTTTGGGTCTAGCCAAGTGGGCTTGGGTGTAGCCGAGTGGGCTTGGGTCTAGCCAAGTGGGTTTGGGTCTAGCCGAGTGGGTTTGGGGCTAGCCGAGTGGGTTTGGGTCTAGCCGGGTGGGTTTGGGTGTAGCCGAGTGGGTTTGGGTCTAGCCGAGTGGGTTTGGGTCTAGCGGAGTGGGTTTGGGTGTAGCCGAGTGGGTTTGGGTCTAGCCGAGTGGGTTTGGGTCTAGCCGAGTGGGTTTGGGTCTAGCCGGGTGGGTTTGGGTCTAGCCGAGTGGGTTTGGGTCTAGCCGAGTGGGTTTGGGTCTAGCGGAGTGGGTTTGGGTGTAGCCGAGTGGGTTTGGGTCTAGTCGAGTGGGTTTGGGTCTAGCCGAGTGGGTTTGGGTCTAGCCGAGTGGGTTTGGGTCTAGCCGAGTGGGTTTGGGTCTAGCCGAGTCGGATTGCATCTAGCCGAGTGGGTTTGGGTCTAGCCGAGTCGGTTGGGGTCTAGCCGAGTGTGTTTGCGTGTGGCCGAGTGGGTTTGGGTCTAGCGGAGTTGGTATGGGTCTAGCGGAGTGGGTTTGGGTCTAGCGGAGTGGGTTTGGGTGTAGCCGAGTGGGTTTGCGTCTAGCCGAGTGGTTTGGGTCTACCCGAGTAGGTTTGGGTCTAGCCGAGTGGGTTTGGGCCTAGCCGAGTGGGTGTGGGTCTAGCCGAATGGGTTTGGGTCTAGCCGAGTGGGCTTGGGTCTAGCCGAGTGGGTTTGAGTCTAGCCGAGTGGGCTTGGGTCTCGCCGAGCGGGTTTGGGCCTAGCCGAGTGTGTTTGCGTGTGGCCGAGTGGGTTTGGGTCTAGCAGAGTGGGTTTGGGTCTAGCCGAGTGGGTTTGGGTCTAGCCGAGTGGGTTTGGGTTTACCCGAGTGGGTTTGGGTCTAGCCGAGTGGGTTTGGGTCTAGCCGAGTGGGTTTGGGTTTAGCCGAGTGGGTTTGGGTCTAGCGGAGTTGGTATGGGTCTAGCGGAGAGGGTTTGGGTCTAGCGGAGTGGGTTTGGGTGTAGCCGAGTGGGTTTGAGTCTAGCCGAGTGGGTTTGGGTCTAGCCGTGTGTGTTTGGGTTTAGCCGAGTGGGTTTGGGTCTAGCCGAGTGGGTTTGGGTCTAGCCGAGTGGGTTTGGGTCTAGCCGATTGGGTTTGGGTCTAGCCTAGTGAGTTTGTGTCTAGCCGAGTGGGTTTGGGTCTAGCCAAGTCGGTTTGGGTCTAGCCGAGTGGGTTTGGGTCTAGCCGATTGGGTTTGGGTCTAGCCGAGTCGGTTTGGGTCTAGCCGGGTGGGTTTGGTTCTAGCCGAGTGGGTTTGAGTCTAGCCGAGTGGGTTTGGGTCTAGCCGAGTGGGTTTAGGTCTAGCCGAGTGGGTTTGGGTCTAGCCGAGTGGGCTTGGGTCTAGCCGAGTGGGTTTGGGTCTAGCCGAGTGGGTTTGGGTCTAGCCGAGTGGGTTTGGGTCTAGCCGAGTGGGTTTGGGTCTAGCCGGGTGGGTTTGGGTGTAGCCGAGTGGGTTTGGGTCTAGCCGAGTGGGTTTGGGTCTAGCGGAGTGGGTTTGGGTGTAGCCGAGTGGGTTTGGGTCTAGCCGAGTGGGTTTGGGTCTGGCCGAGTGGGCTTGGGTCTCGCCGAGTGGGTTTGGGTCTAGCCGAGTGGGTTTGGGTGTAGCCGAGTGGGTTTGGGTCTAGCCGAGTGGGTTTGGGTCTAGCCGAGTGTGTTTGCATCTAGCCGAGTGGGTTTGGGTCTAGCCGAGTGGGTTTGGGTCTAGCCGAGTTGGCTTGGGTCTAGCCGAGGGGGTTTGGGTCTAGACGAGTGGGTTTGGGCCTAGCCGAGTGGGTGTGGGTCTAGCCGAGTGGGTTTGGGTCTAGCCGAGTGGGTTTGGGTCTAGCCGATTGGGTTTGGGTCTAGCCGAGTGAGTTTGGGTCTAGCCGAGTGGGTTTGGGTCTAGCCGAGTGGGTTTGGGTCTAGCCGATTGGGTTTGGGTCTAGCCGAGTGGGTTTGGGTCTAGCCGAGTGGGTTTGGGTCTAGCCGATTGGGTTTGGGTCTAGCCGAGTGGGTTTGGGTCTAGCCGAGTGGGTTTGGGTCTAGCCGAGTGGGTTTGGGTCTAGCCGATTGGGTTTGCGTCTAGCCGAGTCGGTTTGGGTCTAGCCGAGTGGGTTTGGTTCTAGCCGAGTGGGTTTGAGTCTAGCCGAGTGGGTTTGGGTCTAGCCGAGTGGGTTTAGGTCTAGCCGAGTGGGTTTGGGTCTAGCCGAGTGGGCTTGGGTCTAGCCGAGTGGGTTTGGGTCTAGCCGAGTGGGTTTGGGTGTAGCCGAGTGGGTTTGGGTCTAGCCGAGTGGGTTTGGGTCTAGCCGAGTGGGTTTGCATCCAGCCGAGTGGGTTTGGGTCTAGCCTAGTGTGTTTGGGTCTAGCCGAGTGGGTGTGGGTCTAGCCGAATGGGTTTGGGTCTAGCCAAGTGGGCTTGGGTGTAGCCGAGTGGGCTTGGGTCTAGCCAAGTGGGTTTGGGTCTAGCCGAGTGGGTTTGGGGCTAGCCGAGTGGGTTTGGGTCTAGCCGGGTGGGTTTGGGTGTAGCCGAGTGGGTTTGGGTCTAGCCGAGTGGGTTTGGGTCTAGCGGAGTGGGTTTGGGTGTAGCCGAGTGGGTTTGGGTCTAGCCGAGTGGGTTTGGGTCTAGCCGAGTGGGTTTGGGTCTAGCCGGGTGGGTTTGGGTCTAGCCGAGTGGGTTTGGGTCTAGCCGAGTGGGTTTGGGTCTAGCGGAGTGGGTTTGGGTGTAGCCGAGTGGGTTTGGGTCTAGTCGAGTGGGTTTGGGTCTAGCCGAGTGGGTTTGGGTCTAGCCGAGTGGGTTTGGGTCTAGCCGAGTGGGTTTGGGTCTAGCCGAGTCGGATTGCATCTAGCCGAGTGGGTTTGGGTCTAGCCGAGTCGGTTGGGGTCTAGCCGAGTGTGTTTGCGTGTGGCCGAGTGGGTTTGGGTCTAGCGGAGTTGGTATGGGTCTAGCGGAGTGGGTTTGGGTCTAGCGGAGTGGGTTTGGGTGTAGCCGAGTGGGTTTGCGTCTAGCCGAGTGGTTTGGGTCTACCCAAGTAGGTTTGGGTCTAGCCGAGTGGGTTTGGGCCTAGCCGAGTGGGTGTGGGTCTAGCCGAATGGGTTTGGGTCTAGCCGAGTGGGCTTGGGTCTAGCCGAGTGGGCTTGGGTCTAGCCAAGTGGGTTTGGGTCTAGCCGAGTGGGTTTGGGTCTAGCCGAGTGGGTTTGGGTCTAGCCGGGTGGGTTTGTGTCTAGCCGAGTGGGTTTGGGTCTAGCCGAGTGGGTTTGGGTCTAGCCGAGTGGGTTTGGGTTTAGCCGAGTGGGTTTGGGTCTAGCGGAGTTGGTATGGGTCTAGCGGAGAGGGTTTGGGTCTAGCGGAGTGGGTTTGGGTGTAGCCGAGTGGGTTTGAGTCTAGCCGAGTGGGTTTGGGTCTAGCCGTGTGGGTTTGGGTTTAGCCGAGTGGGTTTGGGTCTGGCCGAGTGGGTTTGGGTCTAGCCGAGTGGGTTTGGGTCTAGCCGATTGGGTTTGGGTCTAGCCGAGTGGGTTTGGGTCTAGCCGAGTGGGTTTGGGTCTAGCCAATTGGGTTTGGGTCTAGCCGAGTGGGTTTGGGTCTAGCCGAGTCGGTTTGGGTCTAGCCGAGTGGGTTTGGGTCTAGCCGATTGGGTTTGGGTCTAGCCGAGTGGGTTTGGGTCTAGCCGAGTGGGTTTGGTTCTAGCCGAGTGGGTTTGAGTCTAGCCGAGTGGGTTTGGGTCTAGCCGAGTGGGATTAGGTCTAGCCGAGTGGGTTTGGGCCTAGCCGAGTGGGCTTGGGTCTAGCCGAGTGGGTTTGGGTCTAGCCGATTGGGTTTGGGTGTAGCCGAGTGGGTTTGGGTCTAGCCGAGTGGGTTTGGGTCTAGCCGAGTGGGTTTGCATCTAGCCGAGTGGGTTTGGGTCCAGCCGAGTGTGTTTGGGTCTAGCCGAGTGGGTGTTGGTCTAGCCGAATGGGTTTGGGTCTAGCCGAGTGGCCTTGGGTGTAGCCGAGTGGGCTTGGGTCTAGCCAAGTGGGTTTGGGTCTAGCCGAGTGGGTTTGGGTCTAGCCGAGTGGGTTTGGGTCTAGCCGGGTGGGTTTGGGTGTAGCCGAGTGGGTTTCGGTCTAGCCGAGTGGGTTTGGGTCTAGCGGAGTGGGTTTGGGTGTAGCCGAGTGTGTTTAAGTCTAGCCGAGTGGGTTTGGGTCTAGCCGAGTGGGTTTGGGTCTAGCCGAGTGGGTTTGGGTCTAGCCGAGTGGGTTTGAGTCTAGCCGAGTGGGTTTGGGTCTAGCCGAGTGGGTTTAGGTCTAGCCGAGTGGGTTTGGGTCTAGCCGAGTGGGCTTGGGTCTAGCCGAGTGGGTTTGGGTCTAGCCGAGTGGGTTTGGGTGTAGCCGAGTGGGTTTGGGTCTAGCCGAGTGGGTTTGGGTCTAGCCGAGTGGGTTTGCATCTAGCCGAGTGGGTTTGGGTCTAGCCGAGTGTGTTTGGGTCTAGCCGAGTGGGTGTGGGTCTAGCCGAATGGGTTTGGGTCTAGCCGAGTGGGCTTGGGTGCAGCCGAGTGGGTTTGGGTCTAGCCGAGTGGGTTTGGGTCTAGCCGAGTCGGATTGCATCTAGCCGAGTGGGTTTGGGTCTAGCCGAGTCGGTTGGGGTCTAGCCGAGGGGGTTTGGGTCTAGCCGAGTGGGTTTGGGCCTAGCCGACTGGGTTTGGGTCTAGCCGAGTTGGCTTGGGTCTCGCCGAGCGGGTTTGGGTCTAGCCGAGTGTGTTTGCGTGTGGCCGAGTGGGTTTGGGTCTAGCCGAGGGGGTTTGGGTCTAGCCGAGTGGGTTTGGGTCTAGCCGAGTGGGTTTGGGTCTAGCCGAGTGGGCTTGGGTCTCGCCGAGCGGGTTTGGGTCTAGCCGAGTGTGTTTGCGTGTGGCCGAGTGGGTTTGGGTCTAGCAGAGTGGGTTTGGGTCTAGCCGAGTGGGTTTGGGTCTAGCCGAGTGGGTTTGGGTTTAGCCGAGTGGGTTTGGGTCTAGCGGAGTTGGTATGGGTCTAGCGGAGTGGGTTTGGGTCTAGCGGAGTGGGTTTGGGTGTAGCCGAGTGGGTTTGCGTCTAGCCGAGTGGGTTTGGGTCTACCCGAGTAGGTTTGGGCCCAGCCGAGTGGGTTTGGGCCTAGCCGATTGGGCTTGGGTCTAGCCAAGTGGGTTTGGGCCTAGCCGAGTGGGTTTGGGTCTAGCCGAGTGGGTTTGGGTCTAGCCGGGTGGGTTTGTGTCTAGCCAAGTGGGTTTGGGTCTAGCCGAGTGGGTTTGGGTCTAGCCGAGTGGGCTTGGGTCTCGCCGAGCGGGTTTGGGCCTAGCCGAGTGTGTTTGCGTGTGGCCGAGTGGGTTTGGGTCTAGCAGAGTGGGTTTGGGTCTAGCCGAGTGGGTTTGGGTCTAGCCGAGTGGGTTTGGGTTTACCCGAGTGGGTTTGGGTCTAGCCGAGTGGGTTTGGGTCTAGCCGAGTGGGTTTGGGTTTAGCCGAGTGGGTTTGGGTCTAGCGGAGTTGGTATGGGTCTAGCGGAGAGGGTTTGGGTCTAGCGGAGTGGGTTTGGGTGTAGCCGAGTGGGTTTGAGTCTAGCCGAGTGGGTTTGGGTCTAGCCGTGTGGGTTTGGGTTTAGCCGAGTGGGTTTGGGTCTAGCCGAGTGGGTTTGGGTCTAGCCGATTGGGTTTGGGTCTAGCCGATTGGGTTTGGGTCTAGCCTAGTGAGTTTGGGTCTAGCCGAGTGGGTTTGGGTCTAGCCGAGTGGGTTTGGGTCTAGCCGATTGGGTTTGGGTCTAGCCGAGTGGGTTTGGGTCTAGCCGAGTGGGTTTGGGTCTAGCCGATTGGGCTTGGGTCTAGCCGAGTGGGTTTGGGTCTAGCCGAGTCGGTTTGGGTCTAGCCGAGTGGGTTTGGGTCTAGCCGATTGGGTTTGGGTCTAGCCGAGTGGGTTTGGGTCTAGCCGAGTGGGTTTGGTTCTAGCCGAGTGGGTTTGAGTCTAGCCGAGTGGGTTTGGGTCTAGCCGAGTGGGTTTAGGTCTAGCCGAGTGGGTTTGGGTCTAGCCGAGTGGGCTTGGGTCTAGCCGAGTGGGTTTGGGTCTAGCCGAGTGGGTTTGGGTGTAGCCGAGTGGGTTTGGGTCTAGGCGAGTGGGTTTGGGTCTAGCCGAGTGGGTTTGCATCTAGCCGAGTGGGTTTGGGTCTAGCCGAGTGTGTTTGGGTCTAGCCGAGTGGGTGTTGGTCTAGCCGAATGGGTTTGGGTCTAGCCGAGTGGGCTTGGGTGTAGCCGAGTGGGCTTGGGTCTAGCCAAGTGGGTTTGGGTCTAGCCGAGTGGGTTTGGGTCTAGCCGAGTGGGTTTGGGTCTAGCCGGGTGGGTTTGGGTGTAGCCGAGTGGGTTTCGGTCTAGCCGAGTGGGTTTGGGTCTAGCGGAGTGGGTTTGGGTGTAGCCGAGTGTGTTTGGGTCTAGCCGAGTGGGTTTGGGTCCAGCCGAGTGGGTTTGGGTCTAGCCGAGTGGGTTTGGGTCTAGCCGAGTGGGTTTGAGTCTAGCCGAGTGGGTTTGGGTCTAGCCGAGTGGGTTTAGGTCTAGCCGAGTGGGTTTGGGTCTAGCCGAGTGGGCTTGGGTCTAGCCGAGTGGGTTTGGGTCTAGCCGAGTGGGTTTGGGTGTAGCCGAGTGGGTTTGGGTCTAGCCGAGTGGGTTTGGGTCTAGCCGAGTGGGTTTGCATCTAGCCGAGTGGGTTTGGGTCTAGCCGAGTGTGTTTGGGTCTAGCCGAGTGTGTTTGGGTCTAGCCGAGTGGGTGTGGGTCTAGCCGAATGGGTTTGGGTCTAGCCGAGTGGGCTTGGGTGTAGCCGAGTGGGCTTGGGTCTAGCCAAGTGGGTTTGGGTCTAGCCGAGTGGGTTTGGGTCTAGCCAAGTGGGTTTGGGTCCAGCCGGGTGGGTTTGGGTCTAGCGGAGTGGGTTTGGGTGTAGCCGAGTGGGTTTGGGTCTAGCGGAGTGGGTTTGGGTGTAGCCGAGTGGGTTTGGGTCTAGCCGAGTGGGTTTGGGTCTAGCCGAGTGCGTTTGGGTCTAGCCGAGTGGGTTTGGGTCTAGCCGAGTGGGTTTGAGTCTAGCCGAGTCGGATTGCATCTAGCCGAGTGGGTTTGGGTCTAGCCGAGTCGGTTGGGGTCTAGCCGAGGGGGTTTGGGTCTCGCCGAGTGGGTTTGGGTCTAGCCGAGTGGGTTTGGGTCTAGCCGAGTGGGCTTGGGTCTCGCCGAGCGGGTTTGGGTCTAGCCGAGTGTGTTTGCGTGTGGCCGAGTGGGTTTGGGTCTAGCAGAGTGGGTTTGGGTCTAGCCGAGTCGGTTTGGGTCTAGCCGAGTGGGTTTGGGTTTACCCGTGTGGGTTTGGGTCTAGCGGAGTTGGTATGGGTCTAGCGGAGTGGGTTTGGGTCTAGCGGAGTGGGTTTGGGTGTAGCCGAGTGGGTTTGCGTCTAGCCGAGTGGGTTTGGGTCTACCCGAGTAGGTTTGGGCCCAGCCGAGTGGGTTTGGGCCTAGCCGAGTGGGTGTGGGTCTGGCCGAATGGGTTTGGGTCTAGCCGAGTGGGCTTGGGTCTAGCCGAGTGGGCTTGGGTCTAGCCAAGTGGGTTTGGGTCTAGCCGAGTGGGTTTGGGTCTAGCCGAGTGGGTTTGGGTATAGCCGGGTGGGTTTGTGTCTAGCCGAGTGGGTTTGGGTCCAGCCGAGTGGGCTTGGGTCTCGCCGAGCGGGTTTGGGTCTAGCCGAGTGTGTTTGCGTGTGGCCGAGTGGGTTTGGGTCTAGCAGAGTGGGTTTGGGTCTAGCCGAGTGGGTTTGGGTCTAGCCGAGTGGGTTTGGGTTTACCCGAGTGGGTTTGGGTCTAGCGGAGTTGGTATGTGTCTAGCGGAGTGGGTTTGGGTCTAGCGGAGTGGGTTTGGGTGTAGCCGAGTGGGTTTGCGTCTAGCCGAGTGGGTTTGGGTCTACCCGAGTAGGTTGGGGTCTAGCCGAGTGGGTTTGGGCCTAGCCGAGTGGGTGTGGGTCTAGCCGAATGGGTTTGGGTCTAGCCGAGTGGGCTTGGGTCTAGCCGAGTGGGCTTGGGTCTAGCCAAGTGGGTTTGGATCTAGCCGAGTGGGTTTGGGTCTAGCCGAGTGGGTTTGGGTCTAGCCGGGTGGGTTTGTGTCTAGCCGAGTGGGTTTGGGTCTAGCCGAGTGGGTTTGGGTCTAGCCGAGTGGGTTTGGGTCTAGCTGAGTGGGTTTGCGTCTAGCCGAATGGGCTTGGGTCTATCCGACTGGGTTTGGGTCTAGCCGAGTGGGTTTGTGTCTAGCTGAGTGCGTTTGGGTCTAGCCGAGTGGGTTTCGGTCTAGCCGAGTGGGTTTGGGTCTAGCTGAGTGGGTTTGGGTCTAGCCGAGTGGGTTTGGGTCTAGCCGAGTGGGTTTGGGTGTAGCCGAGTGGGTTTGGGTTTAGCCGAGTGGGTTTGGGTCTAGCCGAGTTAGTTTGGCTGTAGCCGAGTTAGTTTGGGTCTAGACGATAGGGCTTGGGTCTAGCCGAGTGGGTTTGGGTCTAGCCGAGTGGGTTTGGTTCTAGCCGTGTGGGTTTGGGTTTAGCCGAGTGGGTTTGGGTCTAGCGGAGTTGGTATGGGTCTAGCGGAGAGGGTTTGGGTCTAGCCGAGTGGGTTTGGGTCTAGCCGAGTGGGTTTGAGTCTAGCCGAGTGGGTTTGGGTCTAGCCGAGTGGGTTTGGGTCTAGCCGAGTGGGTTTGGGTCTAGCCGAGTTGGCTTGGGTCTAGCCGAGTGGGTTTGGGTCTAGACGAGTGGGTTTGGGCCGTGCCGAGTGGGTGTGGGTCCAGCCGAGTGGGTTTGGGTCTAGCCGATTGGGTTTGGGTCTAGCCGAGTCGGTTTGGGTCTAGCCGAGTGGGTTTGGGTCTAGCCGAGTGGGTTTGGGTCTAGCCGAGTGGGTTTGGTTCTAGCCGAGTGGGTTTGAGTCTAGCCGAGTGGGTTTGGGTCTAGCCGAGTGGGTTTAGGTCTAGCCGAGTGGGTTTGGGTCTAGCCGAGTGGGCTTGGGTCTAGCCGAGTGGGTTTGGGTCTAGCCGAGTGGGTTTGGGTGTAGCCGAGTGGGTTTGGGTCTAGGCGAGTGGGTTTGGGTCTAGCCGAGTGGGTTTGCATCTAGCCGAGTGGGTTTGGGTCTAGCCGAGTGTGTTTGGGTCTAGCCGAGTGGGTGTTGGTCTAGCCGAATGGGTTTGGGTCTAGCCGAGTGGGCTTGGGTGTAGCCGAGTGGGCTTGGGTCTAGCCAAGTGGGTTTGGGTCTAGCCGAGTGGGTTTGGGTCTAGCCGAGTGGGTTTGGGTCTAGCCGGGTGGGTTTGGGTGTAGCCGAGTGGGTTTCGGTCTAGCCGAGTGGGTTTGGGTCTAGCGGAGTGGGTTTGGGTGTAGCCGAGTGTGTTTGGGTCTAGCCGAGTGGGTTTGGGTCCAGCCGAGTGGGTTTGGGTCTAGCCGAGTGGGTTTGGGTCTAGCCGAGTGGGTTTGAGTCTAGCCGAGTGGGTTTGGGTCTAGCCGAGTGGGTTTAGGTCTAGCCGAGTGGGTTTGGGTCTAGCCGAGTGGGCTTGGGTCTAGCCGAGTGGGTTTGGGTCTAGCCGAGTGGGTTTGGGTGTAGCCGAGTGGGTTTGGGTCTAGCCGAGTGGGTTTGGGTCTAGCCGAGTGGGTTTGCATCTAGCCGAGTGGGTTTGGGTCTAGCCGAGTGTGTTTGGGTCTAGCCGAGTGTGTTTGGGTCTAGCCGAGTGGGTGTGGGTCTAGCCGAATGGGTTTGGGTCTAGCCGAGTGGGCTTGGGTGTAGCCGAGTGGGCTTGGGTCTAGCCAAGTGGGTTTGGGTCTAGCCGAGTGGGTTTGGGTCTAGCCAAGTGGGTTTGGGTCCAGCCGGGTGGGTTTGGGTCTAGCGGAGTGGGTTTGGGTGTAGCCGAGTGGGTTTGGGTCTAGCGGAGTGGGTTTGGGTGTAGCCGAGTGGGTTTGGGTCTAGCCGAGTGGGTTTGGGTCTAGCCGAGTGCGTTTGGGTCTAGCCGAGTGGGTTTGGGTCTAGCCGAGTGGGTTTGAGTCTAGCCGAGTCGGATTGCATCTAGCCGAGTGGGTTTGGGTCTAGCCGAGTCGGTTGGGGTCTAGCCGAGGGGGTTTGGGTCTCGCCGAGTGGGTTTGGGTCTAGCCGAGTGGGTTTGGGTCTAGCCGAGTGGGCTTGGGTCTCGCCGAGCGGGTTTGGGTCTAGCCGAGTGTGTTTGCGTGTGGCCGAGTGGGTTTGGGTCTAGCAGAGTGGGTTTGGGTCTAGCCGAGTCGGTTTGGGTCTAGCCGAGTGGGTTTGGGTTTACCCGAGTGGGTTTGGGTCTAGCGGAGTTGGTATGGGTCTAGCGGAGTGGGTTTGGGTCTAGCGGAGTGGGTTTGGGTGTAGCCGAGTGGGTTTGCGTCTAGCCGAGTGGGTTTGGGTCTACCCGAGTAGGTTTGGGCCCAGCCGAGTGGGTTTGGGCCTAGCCGAGTGGGTGTGCGTCTGGCCGAATGGGTTTGGGTCTAGCCGAGTGGGCTTGGGTCTAGCCGAGTGGGCTTGGGTCTAGCCAAGTGGGTTTGGGTCTAGCCGAGTGGGTTTGGGTCTAGCCGAGTGGGTTTGGGTATAGCCGGGTGGGTTTGTGTCTAGCCGAGTGGGTTTGGGTCCAGCCGAGTGGGCTTGGGTCTCGCCGAGCGGGTTTGGGTCTAGCCGAGTGTGTTTGCGTGTGGCCGAGTGGGTTTGGGTCTAGCAGAGTGGGTTTGGGTCTAGCCGAGTGGGTTTGGGTCTAGCCGAGTGGGTTTGGGTTTACCCGAGTGGGTTTGGGTCTAGCGGAGTTGGTATGGGTCTAGCGGAGTGGGTTTGGGTCTAGCGGAGTGGGTTTGGGTGTAGCCGAGTGGGTTTGCGTCTAGCCGAGTGGGTTTGGGTCTACCCGAGTAGGTTGGGGTCTAGCCGAGTGGGTTTGGGCCTAGCCGAGTGGGTGTGGGTCTAGCCGAATGGGTTTGGGTCTAGCCGAGTGGGCTTGGGTCTAGCCGAGTGGGCTTGGGTCTAGCCAAGTGGGTTTGGATCTAGCCGAGTGGGTTTGGGTCTAGCCGAGTGGGTTTGGGTCTAGCCGAGTGGGTTTGGGTCTAGCCGAGTGGGTTTGCATCTAGCCGAGTGGGTTTGGGTCTAGCCGAGTGTGTTTGGGTCTAGCCGAGTGTGTTTGGGTCTAGCCGAGTGGGTGTGGGTCTAGCCGAATGGGTTTGGGTCTAGCCGAGTGGGCTTGGGTGTAGCCGAGTGGGCTTGGGTCTAGCCAAGTGGGTTTGGGTCTAGCCGAGTGGGTTTGGGTCTAGCCAAGTGGGTTTGGGTCCAGCCGGGTGGGTTTGGGTCTAGCGGAGTGGGTTTGGGTGTAGCCGAGTGGGTTTGGGTCTAGCGGAGTGGGTTTGGGTGTAGCCGAGTGGGTTTGGGTCTAGCCGAGTGGGTTTGGGTCTAGCCGAGTGCGTTTGGGTCTAGCCGAGTGGGTTTGGGTCTAGCCGAGTGGGTTTGAGTCTAGCCGAGTCGGATTGCATCTAGCCGAGTGGGTTTGGGTCTAGCCGAGTCGGTTGGGGTCTAGCCGAGGGGGTTTGGGTCTCGCCGAGTGGGTTTGGGTCTAGCCGAGTGGGTTTGGGTCTAGCCGAGTGGGCTTGGGTCTCGCCGAGCGGGTTTGGGTCTAGCCGAGTGTGTTTGCGTGTGGCCGAGTGGGTTTGGGTCTAGCAGAGTGGGTTTGGGTCTAGCCGAGTCGGTTTGGGTCTAGCCGAGTGGGTTTGGGTTTACCCGAGTGGGTTTGGGTCTAGCGGAGTTGGTATGGGTCTAGCGGAGTGGGTTTGGGTCTAGCGGAGTGGGTTTGGGTGTAGCCGAGTGGGTTTGCGTCTAGCCGAGTGGGTTTGGGTCTACCCGAGTAGGTTTGGGCCCAGCCGAGTGGGTTTGGGCCTAGCCGAGTGGGTGTGGGTCTGGCCGAATGGGTTTGGGTCTAGCCGAGTGGGCTTGGGTCTAGCCGAGTGGGCTTGGGTCTAGCCAAGTGGGTTTGGGTCTAGCCGAGTGGGTTTGGGTCTAGCCGAGTGGGTTTGGGTATAGCCGGGTGGGTTTGTGTCTAGCCGAGTGGGTTTGGGTCCAGCCGAGTGGGCTTGGGTCTCGCCGAGCGGGTTTGGGTCTAGCCGAGTGTGTTTGCGTGTGGCCGAGTGGGTTTGGGTCTAGCAGAGTGGGTTTGGGTCTAGCCGAGTGGGTTTGGGTCTAGCCGAGTGGGTTTGGGTTTACCCGAGTGGGTTTGGGTCTAGCGGAGTTGGTATGGGTCTAGCGGAGTGGGTTTGGGTCTAGCGGAGTGGGTTTGGGTGTAGCCGAGTGGGTTTGCGTCTAGCCGAGTGGGTTTGGGTCTACCCGAGTAGGTTGGGGTCTAGCCGAGTGGGTTTGGGCCTAGCCGAGTGGGTGTGGGTCTAGCCGAATGGGTTTGGGTCTAGCCGAGTGGGCTTGGGTCTAGCCGAGTGGGCTTGGGTCTAGCCAAGTGGGTTTGGATCTAGCCGAGTGGGTTTGGGTCTAGCCGAGTGGGTTTGGGTCTAGCCGGGTGGGTTTGTGTCTAGCCGAGTGGGTTTGGGTCTAGCCGAGTGGGTTTGGGTCTAGCCGAGTGGGTTTGGGTCTAGCTGAGTGGGTTTGCGTCTAGCCGAATGGGCTTGGGTCTATCCGACTGGGTTTGGGTCTAGCCGAGTGGGTTTGTGTCTAGCTGAGTGCGTTTGGGTCTAGCCGAGTGGGTTTCGGTCTAGCCGAGTGGGTTTGGGTCTAGCTGAGTGGGTTTGGGTCTAGCCGAGTGGGTTTGGGTCTAGCCGAGTGGGTTTGGGTGTAGCCGAGTGGGTTTGGGTTTAGCCGAGTGTGTTTGGGTCTAGCCGAGTTAGTTTGGCTGTAGCCGAGTTAGTTTGGGTCTAGACGATAGGGCTTGGGTCTAGCCGAGTGGGTTTGGGTCTAGCCGAGTGGGTTTGGTTCTAGCCGTGTGGGTTTGGGTTTAGCCGAGTGGGTTTGGGTCTAGCGGAGTTGGTATGGGTCTAGCGGAGAGGGTTTGGGTCTAGCCGAGTGGGTTTGGGTCTAGCCGAGTGGGTTTGAGTCTAGCCGAGTGGGTTTGGGTCTAGCCGAGTGGGTTTGGGTCTAGCCGAGTGGGTTTGGGTCTAGCCGAGTTGGCTTGGGTCTAGCCGAGTGGGTTTGGGTCTAGACGAGTGGGTTTGGGCCGAGCCGAGTGGGTGTGGGTCCAGCCGAGTGGGTTTGGGTCTAGCCGATTGGGTTTGGGTCTAGCCGAGTCGGTTTGGGTCTAGCCGAGTGGGTTTGGGTCTAGCCGAGTGGGTTTGAGTCTAGCCGAGTGGGTTTGGGTCCAGCCGAGTGGGTTTGGGTCTAGCCGAGTGGGTTTGGGTCTAGCCGAGTTGGCTTGGGTCTAGCCGAGTGGGTTTGGGTCTAGACGAGTGGGTTTGGGCCGAGCCGAGTGGGTGTGGGTCCAGCCGAGTGGGTTTGGGTCTAGCCGAGTGGGTTTGGGTCTAGCCGATTGGGTTTGGGTCTAGCCGAGTGAGTTTGGGTCTAGCCGAGTGGGTTTGGGTCTAGCCGAGTGGGTTTGGGTCTAGCCGATTGGGTTTGGGTCTAGCCGAGTGGGTTTGGGTCTAGCCGAGTGGGTTTGGGTCTAGCCGATTGGGTTTGGGTCTAGCCGAGTGGGTTTGGGTCTAGCCGATTCGGTTTGGGTCTAGCCGAGTGGTTTTGGGTCTAGCCGATTGGGTTTGGGTCTAGCCGAGTCGGTTTGGGTCTAGCCGAGTGGGTTTGGTTCTAGCCGAGTGGGTTTGGGCCTAGCCGATTGGGCTTGGGTCTAGCCAAGTGGGTTTGGGTCTAGCCGAGTGGGTTTGGGTTTAGCCGAGTGGGTTTGGGTCTAGCCGGGTGGGTTTGTGTCTAGCCAAGTGGGTTTGGGTCTAGCCGAGTGGGTTTGGGTGTAGCCGAGTGGGTTTGGGTCTAGCCGAGTGGGCTTGGGTCTCGCCGAGCGGATTTGGGTCTAGCCGAGTGTGTTTGCGTGTGGCCGAGTGGGTTTGGGTCTAGCAGAGTGGGTTTGGGTCTAGCCGAGTGGGTTTGGGTCTAGCCGAGTGGGTTTGGGTTTACCCGAGTGGGTTTGGGTCTAGCGGAGTTGGTATGGGTCTAGCGGAGTGGGTTTGGGTCTAGCGGAGTGGGTTTGGGTGTAGCCGAGTGGGTTTGCGTCTAGCCGAGTGGGTTTGGGTCTACCCGAGTAGGTTTGGGTCCAGCCGAGTGGGTTTGGGCCTAGCCGAGTGGGTGTGGGTCTAGCCGACTGGGTTTGGGTCTAGCCGAGTGGGCTTGGGTCTAGCCGAGTGGGCTTGGGTCTAGCCAAGTGGGTTTGGGTCTAGCCGAGTGGGTTTGGGTCTAGCCGAGTGGGTTTGGGTCTAGCCGAGTGGGTTTGGGTATAGCCGGGTGGGTTTGTGTCTAGCCGAGTGGGTTTGGGTCCAGCCGAGTGGGCTTGGGTCTCGCCGAGCGGGTTTGGGTCTAGCCGAGTGTGTTTGCGTGTGGCCGAGTGGGTTTGGGTCTAGCAGAGTGGGTTTGGGTCTAGCCGAGTGGGTTTGGGTCTAGCCGAGTGGGTTTGGGTTTACCCGAGTGGGTTTGGGTCTAGCGGAGTTGGTATGGGTCTAGCGCAGTGGGTTTGGGTCTAGCGGAGTGGGTTTGGGTGTAGCCGAGTGGGTTTGCGTCTAGCCGAGTGGGTTTGGGTCTACCCGAGTAGGTTGGGGTCTAGCCGAGTGGGTTTGGGCCTAGCCGAGTGGGTGTGGGTCTAGCCGAATGGGTTTGGGTCTAGCCGAGTGGGCTTGGGTCTAGCCGAGTGGGCTTGGGTCTAGCCAAGTGGGTTTGGATCTAGCCGAGTGGGTTTGGGTCTAGCCGAGTGGGTTTGGGTCTAGCCGAGTGGGTTTGGGTCTAGCCGAGTGGGTTTGCATCTAGCCGAGTGGGTTTGGGTCTAGCCGAGTCTGTTTGGGTCTAGCCGAGTGTGTTTGGGTCTAGCCGAGTGGGTGTGGGTCTAGCCGAATGGGTTTGGGTCTAGCCGAGTGGGCTTGGGTGTAGCCGAGTGGGCTTGGGTCTAGCCAAGTGGGTTTGGGTCTAGCCGAGTGGGTTTGGGTCTAGCCAAGTGGGTTTGGGTCCAGCCGGGTGGGTTTGGGTCTAGCGGAGTGGGTTTGGGTGTAGCCGAGTGGGTTTGGGTCTAGCGGAGTGGGTTTGGGTGTAGCCGAGTGGGTTTGGGTCTAGCCGAGTGGGTTTGGGTCTAGCCGAGTGCGTTTGGGTCTAGCCGAGTGGGTTTGGGTCTAGCCGAGTGGGTTTGAGTCTAGCCGAGTCGGATTGCATCTAGCCGAGTGGGTTTGGGTCTAGCCGAGTCGGTTGGGGTCTAGCCGAGGGGGTTTGGGTCTCGCCGAGTGGGTTTGGGTCTAGCCGAGTGGGTTTGGGTCTAGCCGAGTGGGCTTGGGTCTCGCCGAGCGGGTTTGGGTCTAGCCGAGTGTGTTTGCGTGTGGCCGAGTGGGTTTGGGTCTAGCAGAGTGGGTTTGGGTCTAGCCGAGTCGGTTTGGGTCTAGCCGAGTGGGTTTGGGTTTACCCGAGTGGGTTTGGGTCTAGCGGAGTTGGTATGGGTCTAGCGGAGTGGGTTTGGGTCTAGCGGAGTGGGTTTGGGTGTAGCCGAGTGGGTTTGCGTCTAGCCGAGTGGGTTTGGGTCTACCCGAGTAGGTTTGGGCCCAGCCGAGTGGGTTTGGGCCTAGCCGAGTGGGTGTGGGTCTGGCCGAATGGGTTTGGGTCTAGCCGAGTGGGCTTGGGTCTAGCCGAGTGGGCTTGGGTCTAGCCAAGTGGGTTTGGGTCTAGCCGAGTGGGTTTGGGTCTAGCCGAGTGGGTTTGGGTATAGCCGGGTGGGTTTGTGTCTAGCCGAGTGGGTTTGGGTCCAGCCGAGTGGGCTTGGGTCTCGCCGAGCGGGTTTGGGTCTAGCCGAGTGTGTTTGCGTGTGGCCGAGTGGGTTTGGGTCTAGCAGAGTGGGTTTGGGTCTAGCCGAGTGGGTTTGGGTCTAGCCGAGTGGGTTTGGGTTTACCCGAGTGGGTTTGGGTCTAGCGGAGTTGGTATGGGTCTAGCGGAGTGGGTTTGGGTCTAGCGGATTGGGTTTGGGTGTAGCCGAGTGGGTTTGCGTCTAGCCGAGTGGGTTTGGGTCTACCCGAGTAGGTTGGGGTCTAGCCGAGTGGGTTTGGGCCTAGCCGAGTGGGTGTGGGTCTAGCCGAATGGGTTTGGGTCTAGCCGAGTGGGCTTGGGTCTAGCCGAGTGGGCTTGGGTCTAGCCAAGTGGGTTTGGATCTAGCCGAGTGGGTTTGGGTCTAGCCGAGTGGGTTTGGGTCTAGCCGGGTGGGTTTGTGTCTAGCCGAGTGGGTTTGGGTCTAGCCGAGTGGGTTTGGGTCTAGCCGAGTGGGTTTGGGTCTAGCTGAGTGGGTTTGCGTCTAGCCGAATGGGCTTGGGTCTATCCGACTGGGTTTGGGTCTAGCCGAGTGGGTTTGTGTCTAGCTGAGTGCGTTTGGGTCTAGCCGAGTGGGTTTCGGTCTAGCCGAGTGGGTTTGGGTCTAGCTGAGTGGGTTTGGGTCTAGCCGAGTGGGTTTGGGTCTAGCCGAGTGGGTTTGGGTGTAGCCGAGTGGGTTTGGGTTTAGCCGAGTGGGTTTGGGTTTAGCCGAGTTAGTTTGGCTGTAGCCGAGTTAGTTTGGGTCTAGACGATAGGGCTTGGGTCTAGCCGAGTGGGTTTGGGTCTAGCCGAGTGGGTTTGGTTCTAGCCGTGTGGGTTTGGGTTTAGCCGAGTGGGTTTGGGTCTAGCGGAGTTGGTATGGGTCTAGCGGAGAGGGTTTGGGTCTAGCCGAGTGGGTTTGGGTCTAGCCGAGTGGGTTTGAGTCTAGCCGAGTGGGTTTGGGTCTAGCCGAGTGGGTTTGGGTCTAGCCGAGTGGGTTTGGGTCTAGCCGAGTTGGCTTGGGTCTAGCCGAGTGGGTTTGGGTCTAGACGAGTGGGTTTGGGCCGAGCCGAGTGGGTGTGGGTCCAGCCGAGTGGGTTTGGGTCTAGCCGATTGGGTTTGGGTCTAGCCGAGTCGGTTTGGGTCTAGCCGAGTGGGTTTGGGTCTAGCCGAGTGGGTTTGAGTCTAGCCGAGTGGGTTTGGGTCCAGCCGAGTGGGTTTGGGTCTAGCCGAGTGGGTTTGGGTCTAGCCGAGTTGGCTTGGGTCTAGCCGAGTGGGTTTGGGTCTAGACGAGTGGGTTTGGGCCGAGCCGAGTGGGTGTGGGTCCAGCCGAGTGGGTTTGGGTCTAGCCGAGTGGGTTTGGGTCTAGCCGATTGGGTTTGGGTCTAGCCGAGTGAGTTTGGGTCTAGCCGAGTGGGTTTGGGTCTAGCCGAGTGGGTTTGGGTCTAGCCGATTGGGTTTGGGTCTAGCCGAGTGGGTTTGGGTCTAGCCGAGTGGGTTTGGGTCTAGCCGATTGGGTTTGGGTCTAGCCGAGTGGGTTTGGGTCTAGCCGATTCGGTTTGGGTCTAGCCGAGTGGTTTTGGGTCTAGCCGATTGGGTTTGGGTCTAGCCGAGTCGGTTTGGGTCTAGCCGAGTGGGTTTGGTTCTAGCCGAGTGGGTTTGGGCCTAGCCGATTGGGCTTGGGTCTAGCCAAGTGGGTTTGGGTCTAGCCGAGTGGGTTTGGGTTTAGCCGAGTGGGTTTGGGTCTAGCCGGGTGGGTTTGTGTCTAGCCAAGTGGGTTTGGGTCTAGCCGAGTGGGTTTGGGTGTAGCCGAGTGGGTTTGGGTCTAGCCGAGTGGGCTTGGGTCTCGCCGAGCGGATTTGGGTCTAGCCGAGTGTGTTTGCGTGTGGCCGAGTGGGTTTGGGTCTAGCAGAGTGGGTTTGGGTCTAGCCGAGTGGGTTTGGGTCTAGCCGAGTGGGTTTGGGTTTACCCGAGTGGGTTTGGGTCTAGCGGAGTTGGTATGGGTCTAGCGGAGTGGGTTTGGGTCTAGCGGAGTGGGTTTGGGTGTAGCCGAGTGGGTTTGCGTCTAGCCGAGTGGGTTTGGGTCTACCCGAGTAGGTTTGGGTCCAGCCGAGTGGGTTTGGGCCTAGCCGAGTGGGTGTGGGTCTAGCCGACTGGGTTTGGGTCTAGCCGAGTGGGCTTGGGTCTAGCCGAGTGGGCTTGGGTCTAGCCAAGTGGGTTTGGGTCTAGCCGAGTGGGTTTGGGTCTAGCCGAGTGGGTTTGGGTCTAGCCGGGTGGGTTTGTGTCTAGCCGAGTGGGTTTGGGTCTAGCCGAGTGGGTTTGGGTCTAGCCGAGTGGGTTTGGGTCTAGCTGAGTGGGTTTGCGTCTAGCCGAATGGGCTTGGGTCTATCCGAGTGGGTTTGGGTCTAGCCGAGTGGGTTTGTGTCTAGCTGAGTGCGTTTGGGTCTAGCCGAGTGGGTTTCGGTCTAGCCGAGTGGGTTTGGGTCTAGCCGAGTGGGTTTGGGTCTAGCCGAGTGGGTTTGGGTCTAGCCGAGCGGGTTTGGGTCTAGCCGAGTGGGTTTGGGTTTAGCCGAGTGGGTTTGGGTCTAGCGGAGTGGGTTTGGGTGTAGCCGAGTGGGTTTGGGTCTAGCCGAGTGGGTTTGGGTCTAGCCGTGTGGGTTTGGGTTTAGCCGAGTGGGTTTGGGTCTAGCGGAGTTGGTATGGGTCTAGCGGAGAGGGTTTGGGTCTAGCGGAGTGGGTTTGGGTGTAGCCGAGTGGGTTTGAGTCTAGCCGAGTGGGTTTGGGTCTACCCGAGTAGGTTTGGGTCTAGCCGAGTGGGTTTAAGTCTAGCCGAGTGGGTGTGGGTCTAGCCGAGTGGGTTTGGGTCTAGCCGAGTGGGTTTGTGTCTAGCCGAGTGGGTTTGGGTCTTGCCGAGTGGGTTTGGGTCTAGCCGAGTGGGTTTGGGTCTAGCCGATTGGGTTTGGGTCTAGCCGAGTCGGTTTGGGTCTAGCCGAGTGGGTTTGGGTCTAGCCGAGTGGGTTTGGGTCTAGCCGAGTGGGTTTGGGTCTAGCCGAGTGGGTTTGAGTCTAGCCGAGTGGGTTTGGGTCTAGCCGAGTGGGTTTGGGTCTAGCCGTGTGGGTTTGGGTCTAGCCGAGTTGGCTTGGGTCTAGCCGAGTGTGTTTGGGTCTAGACGAGTGGGTTTGGGCCTAGCCGAGTTGGTGTGGGTCTAGCCGAGTGGGTTTGGGTCTAGCCGAGTGGGTTTGGGTCTAGCCGATTGGGTTTGGGTCTAGCCGAGTGAGTTTGGGTCTAGCCGAGTGGGTTTGGGTCTAGCCGAATGGGATTGGGTCTAGCCGATTGGGTTTGGGTCTAGCCGAGTGGGTTTGGGTCTAGCCGAGTGGGTTTGGGTCTAGCCGATTGGGTTTGCGTCTAGCCGAGTGGGTTTGGGTCTAGCCGAGTCGGTTTGCGTCTAGCCGAGTGGTTTTGGGTCTAGCCGATTGGGTTTGGGTCTAGCCGAGTCGGTTTGGGTCTAGCCGAGTGGGTTTGGTTCTAGCCGAGTGGGTTTGAGTCTAGCCGAGTGGGTTTGGGTCTAGCCGAGTGGGTTTAGGTCTAGCCGAGTGGGTTTGGGTCTCGCCGAGTGGGTTTGGGTCTAGCCGAGTGGGTTTGCATCTAGCCGAGTGGGTTTGGGTCTAGCCGAGTGTGTTTGGGTCTAGCCGAGTGGGTGTGGGTCTAGCCGAATGGGTTTGGGTGTAGCCGAGTGGGCTTGGGTGTAGCCGAGTGGGCTTGGGTGTAGCCAACTGGGTTTGGGTCTAGCCGAGTGGGTTTGGGTCTAGCCGAGTGGGTTTGGGTCTAGCCGGGTGGGTTTGGGTCTAGCCGAGTGGGTTTGGGTCTAGCCGAGTGGGTTTGGGTCTAGCCGAGTGGGTTTGGGTCTAGCTGAGTGGGTTTGCGTCTAGCCGAATGGGCTTGGGTCTATCCGAGTGGGTTTGGGTCTAGCCGAGTGGGTTTGTGTCTAGCTGAGTGGGTTTGGGTCTAGCCGAGTGGGTTTGAGTCTAGCGGAGTTGGTATGGGTCTAGCGGAGTGGGTTTGGGTCTAGCGGAGTTGGTTTGGGTGTAGCCGAGTGGGTTTGAGTCTAGCCGAGTGGGTTTGGGTGTACCCGAGTCGGTTTGGGTCTAGCCGAGTGGGTTTGGGTCTAGCCGAGTGGGTGTGGGTCTAGCCGAATGGGTTTGGGTCTAGCCGAGTGGGTTTGTGTCTAGCCGATTGGGTTTGGGTCTAGCCGAGTGTGTTTGGGTCTAGCCGAGTGGGTTTGGGTCTAGCCGAGTGGGTTCGGGTATAGCTGAGTGGGTTTTGGTCTAGCGGAGTAGGTTTTGGGTCTAGCCGAGTGTGTTTGGGTCTAGCCGAGTGGGTTTGGGTCTAGCCGATTGGGTTTGCGTCTAGCCGAGTGAGTTTGGGTCTAGCCGAGTGGGTTTGGGTCTAGCCGAGTGGGTTTGGGTCTAGCCGATTGGGTTTGGGTCGAGCCAAGTCGGTTTGGGTCTAGCCGAGTGGGTTTGGGTCTAGCCGATTGGGTTTGGGTCTAGCCGATTGGGTTTGGGTCTAGCCGAGTCGGTTTGGGTCTAGCCGAATGGGTTTGGGTCTAGCCGATTGGGTTTGGGTCTAGCCGAGTGGGTTTGGGTCTAGCCGAGTCGGTTTGGGTCTAGCCGAGTGGGTTTGGGTCTAGCCGATTGGGTTTGGGTCTAGCCAAGTCGGTTTGGGTCTAGCCGAGTGGGTTTGGGTCTAGCCGAGTGGGTTTGAGTCTAGACGAGTGGGTTTGGGTCAAGCCGAGTGGGTTTAGGTCTAGCCGAGTGGGTTTGGGTCTAGCCGAGTGGGCTTGGGTCTAGCCGAGTGGGTTTGGGTCTAGCCGAGTGGGTTTGTGTGTAGCCGAGTGGGTTTGGGTCTAGCCGAGTGGGTTTGGGTCTAGCCGAGTGGGTTTGCATCTAGCCGAGTGGGTTTGGGTCTAGCCGAGTGTGTTTGGGTCTAGCCGAGTGGGTTTGGTCTAGCCGAGTGGGTTTGTGTCTAGCCGATTGGGTTTGGGTCTAGCCGAGAGGGTTTGGGTGTAGCCGAGTGGGTTTGGGTCTAGCCGAGTGGGATTGGGTCGAGCCGAGTGGGTTTGGGTCCAGCCGAGTGGGTTTGGGTCAAGCCGAGTGGGTTTGGGTCTAGCCGAGGCAGTTTGGGTCTCGCCAAGTGGGTTTGGGTCTTGTCGAGTGGGTTTGGGTCTAGCCAAGTGGGTTTGGGTCTAGCCGACTGGGTTTGGGTCTAGCCGAGTGGGTTTGGGTCTAGCCGAGTGGGTTTGGGTCTAGCCGAGTCGAATTGCATCTTCCCGAGTGGGTTTGGGTCTAGCCGAGTCGGTTGGGGTCTAGCCGAGTGGGTTTGGGTCTAGCCGAGTGGGTTTCGGTCTAGCCGAGTGGGTTTGGGTCTAGCCGTGTGGGCCTGGGTCTCGCCGAGCGGGTTTGGGTCTAGCCGAGTGGGTTTGCGTGTAGCCGAGTGGGTTTTGGTCTAGCAGAATGGGTTTGGGTCTAGCCGAGTGGGTTTTGGTCTAGCCGAGTGGGTTTGGGTTTAGCCGAGAGGGTTTGGGTCTAGCGGAGTTGGTATGGGTCTAGCGGAGTGGGTTTGGGTCTAGCGGAGTGGGTTTGGGTGTAGCCGAGTGGGTTTGAGTCTAGCCGAGTGGGTTTGGGTGTACCCGAGTAGGTTTGGGTCTAGCCGAGTGGGTTTGGGTCTAGCCGAGTGGGTGTGGGTCTAGCCGAATGGGTTTGGGTCTAGCCGAGTGGGTTTGTGTCTAGCCGATTGGGTTTGGGTCTTGCCGAGTGGGTTTGGGTCTAGCCGAATGGGTTTGGGTCTAGCCGAGTGGGTTTGGGTATAGCTGAGTGGGTTTTGGTCTAGCGGAGTAGGTTTGGGTCTAGCCGAGTGGGTTTGGGTCTAGCCGAGTGGGTTTGGGTCTAGCCTAGTGGGTTTGGGTCTAGCCGAGTGGGTTTGGGTCTAGCGGATTGGGTTTGGGTCTAGCCGAGTGGGTTTGTGTCTAGCCGAGTGGGTTTGGGTCTACCCGAGTAGGTTTGGGTCTAGCCGAGTGGGCTTGGGTCTAGCCGAGTGGGTTTGGGTCTAGCCGAGTGGGTTTGTGTGTAGCCGAGTGGGTTTGGGTCTAGCCGAGTGGGTTTGGGTCTAGCCGAGTGGGTGTGGGTCTAGCCGAATGGGTTTGGGTCTAGCCGAGTGGGTTTGTGTCTAGCCGATTGGGTTTGGGTCTAGCCGAGTGGGTTTGGGTCTAGCCGAATGGGTTTGGGTCTAGCCGAGTGGGTTTGGGTATAGCTGAGTGGGTTTTGGTCTAGCGGAGTAGGTTTGGGTCTAGCCGAGTGGGGTTGGGTCTAGCCGAGTGGGTTTGGGTCTAGCCTAGTGGGTTTGGGTCTAGCCGAGTGGGTTTGGGTCTAGCGGATTGGGTTTGGGTCTAGCCGAGTGGGTTTGTGTCTAGCCGAGTGGGTTTGGGTCTACCCGAGTAGGTTTGAGTCTACCCGAGTAGGTTTGAGTCTAGCCGAGTGGGCTTGGGTCTAGCCGAGTGGGTTTGGGTCCAGCCGAGTGGGTTTGTGTGTAGCCGAGTGGGTTTGGGTCTAGCCGAGTGGGTTTGGGTCTAGCCGAGTGGGTTTGCATCTAGCCGAGTGGGTTTGGGTCTAGCCGAGTGTGTTTGGGTCTAGCCGAGTGGGTTTGGTCTAGCCGAGTGGGTTTGGGTCTAGCCGATTGGGTTTGGGTCTAGCCGAGTGGGTTTGGGTGTAGCCGAGTGGGTTTGGGTCTAGCCGAGGCGGTTTGGGTCTAGCCAAGTGGGTTTGGGTCTAGTCGAGTGGGTTTGGGTCTAGCCAAGTGGGTTTGGGTCTAGCCGACTGGGTTTGGGTCTAGCCGACTGGGTTAGGGTCTAGCCGAGTGGGTTTGGGTCTAGCCGAGTCGGATTGCATCTAGCCGAGTGGGTTTGGGTCTAGGCGAGTCGGTTGGGGTCTAGCCGAGTGGGTTTGGGTCTAGCAGAGTGGGTTTCGGTCTAGACGAGTGGGTTTGGGTCTAGCCGTGTGGGCTTGGGTCTCGCCGAGCGGGTTTGGGTCTAGCCGAGTGGGTTTGCATGTAGCCGAGTGGGTTTTGGTCTAGCAGAATGGGTTTGGGTCTAGCCGAGTGGGTTTGGGTCTAGCCGAGTGGGTTTGGGTTTAGCCGAGTGGGTTTGGGTCTAGCGGAGTTGGTATGGGTCTAGCGGAGTGGGTTTGGGTCTAGCGGAGTGGGTCTGGGTGTAGCCGAGTGGGTTTGCGTCTAGCCGAGTGGGTTTGGGTGTACCCGAGTAGGTTTGGGTCTAGCCGAGTGGGTTTGGGTCTAGCCGAGTGGGTGTGGGTCTAGCCGAATGGGTTTGGGTCTAGCCGAGTGGGTTTGTGTCTAGCCGATTGGGTTTGGGTCTAGCCGAGTGGGTTTGGGTCTAGCCGAGTGGGTTTGGGTCTAGCCGAGTGGGTTAGGGTATAGCTGAGTGGGTTTTGGTCTAGCGGAGTAGGTTTGGGTCTAGCCGAGTTGGTTTGGGTCTAGCCGAGTGGGTTTGGGTCTAGCCTAGTGGGTTTGGGTATAGCTGAGTGGGTTTTGGTCTAGCGGAGTAGGTTTGGATCTAGCCGAGTGGGTTTGGGTCTAGCCGAGTGGGTTTGGGTCTAGCGGATTGGGTTTGGGTCTAGCCGAGTGGGTTTGTGTCTAGCCGAGTGGGTTTGGGTCTACCCGAGTAGGTTTGGGTCTAGCCGAGTTGGTTTGGGTCTAGCCGAGTGGGTTTGGGTCTAGCCGAGTGGGTTTGGGTCTAGCCGAGTGGGTTTGGGTCTAGCCGATTGGGTTTGGGTCTAGCGGAGTGGGTTTGGGTCTAGCGGAGTGGGTTTGGGTCTAGCCGAGTGGGTTTGGGTCTAGCCGAGTGGGTTTGGGTCTAGCCGAGTGGGTTTGGGTCTAGCCGAGTGGGTTTGCGTCTAGCCGAGTGGGTTTGCGTGTAGCCGAGTGGGTTTGGGTCTAGCAGAATGGGTTTGGGTCTAGCCGAGTGGGTTTGGGTCCAGCCGAGGGGTTTGGGTCTAGCCGAGTGGGTTTGGGTCTAGCCGAGTGGGTTTGGGTCTACCCGAGTGGGTGTGGGTCTAGCCGAGTGGGTTTGGGTTTAGCCGAGTGGGTTTGGGTCTAGCCGATTGGGTTTGCGTCTAGCCGAGTGTGTTTGGGTCTAGCCGAGTGGGTTTGGGTCTAGCCGAGTGGGTTTGGGTCTAGCCGATTGGGTTTGGGTCTAGCCGAGTCGGTTTGGGTCTAGCCGAGTGGGTTTGGGTCTGGCCGATTGGGTTTGGGTCTAGCCGAGTGGGTTTGGGTCTAGCCGAGTCGGTTTGGGTCTAGCCGAGTGGGTTTGGGTCTAGCCGATTGGGTTTGGGTCTAGCCAAGTCGGTTTGGGTCTAGCCGAGTGGGTTTGGGTCTAGCCGAGTGGGTTTGAGTCTAGCCGAGTGGGTTTGGGTCTAGCTGAGTGGGTTTAGGTCTAGCCGAGTGGGGTTGGGTCTAGCCGAGTGGGCTTGGGTCTAGCCGAGTGGGTTTGGGTCTAGCCGAGTGGGTTTGTGTGTAGCCGAGTGGGTTTGGGTCTAGCCGAGTGGGTTTGGGTCTAGCCGTGTGGGCTTGGGTCTCGCCGAGCGGGTTTGGGTCTAGCCGAGTGGGTTTGCATGTAGCCGAGTGGGTTTTGGTCTAGCAGAATGGGTTTGGGTCTAGCCGAGTGGGTTTGGGTCTAGCCGAGTGGGTTTGGGTTTAGCCGAGTGGGTTTGGGTCTAGCGGAGTTGGTATGGGTCTAGCGGAGTGGGTTTGGGTCTAGCGGAGTGGGTCTGGGTGTAGCCGAGTGGGTTTGAGTCTAGCCGAGTGGGTTTGGGTGTACCCGAGTAGGTTTGGGTCTAGCCGAGTGGGTTTGGGTCTAGCCGAGTGGGTGTGGGTCTAGCCGAATGGGTTTGGGTCTAGCCGAGTGGGTTTGTGTCTAGCCGATTGGGTTTGGGTCTAGCCGAGTGGGTTTGGGTCTAGCCGAGTGGGTTTGGGTCTAGCCGAGTGGGTTTGGGTATAGCTGAGTGGGTTTTGGTCTAGCGGAGTAGGTTTGGGTCTAGCCGAGTTGGTTTGGGTCTAGCCGAGTGGGTTTGGGTCTAGCCTAGTGGGTTTGGGTATAGCTGAGTGGGTTTTGGTCTAGCGGAGTAGGTTTGGATCTAGCCGAGTGGGTTTGGGTCTAGCCGAGTGGGTTTGGGTCTAGCGGATTGGGTTTGGGTCTAGCCGAGTGGGTTTGTGTCTAGCCGAGTGGGTTTGGGTCTACCCGAGTAGGTTTGGGTCTAGCCGAGTTGGTTTGGGTCTAGCCGAGTGGGTTTGGGTCTAGCCGAGTGGGTTTGGGTCTAGCCGAGTGGGTTTGGGTCTAGCCGATTGGGTTTGGGTCTAGCGGAGTGGGTTTGGGTCTAGCGGAGTGGGTTTGGGTCTAGCCGAGTGGGTTTGGGTCTAGCCGAGTGGGTTTGGGTCTAGCCGAGTGGGTTTGGGTCTAGCCGAGTGGGTTTGCGTCTAGCCGAGTGGGTTTGCGTGTAGCCGAGTGGGTTTGGGTCTAGCAGAATGGGTTTGGGTCTAGCCGAGTGGGTTTGGGTCCAGCCGAGGGGTTTGGGTCTAGCCGAGTGGGTTTGGGTCTAGCCGAGTGGGTTTGGGTCTACCCGAGTGGGTGTGGGTCTAGCCGAGTGGGTTTGGGTTTAGCCGAGTGGGTTTGGGTCTAGCCGATTGGGTTTGCGTCTAGCCGAGTGAGTTTGGGTCTAGCCGAGTGGGTTTGGGTCTAGCCGAGTGGGTTTGGGTCTAGCCGATTGGGTTTGGGTCTAGCCGAGTCGGTTTGGGTCTAGCCGAGTGGGTTTGGGTCTGGCCGATTGGGTTTGGGTCTAGCCGAGTGGGTTTGGGTCTAGCCGAGTCGGTTTGGGTCTAGCCGAGTGGGTTTGGGTCTAGCCGATTGGGTTTGGGTCTAGCCAAGTCGGTTTGGGTCTAGCCGAGTGGGTTTGGGTCTAGCCGAGTGGGTTTGAGTCTAGCCGAGTGGGTTTGGGTCTAGCTGAGTGGGTTTAGGTCTAGCCGAGTGGGGTTGGGTCTAGCCGAGTGGGCTTGGGTCTAGCCGAGTGGGTTTGGGTCTAGCCGAGTGGGTTTGTGTGTAGCCGAGTGGGTTTGGGTCTAGCCGAGTGGGTTTGGGTCTAGCCGAGTGGGTTTGCGTCTAGCCGAGTGGGTTTGGGTCTAGCCGAGTGTGTTTGGGTCTAGCCGAGTGGGTTTGGTCTAGCCGAGTGGGTTTGGGTCTAGCCGATTGGGTTTGGGTCTAGCCGAGTGGGTTTGGGTGTAGCCGAGTGGGTTTGGGTCTAGCTGAGTGGGATTGGGTCGAGCCGAGTGGGTTTGGGTCTAGCCGAGTGGGTTTGGGTCTAGCCGAGTGGGTTTGGGTCTAGCCGAGGGGGTTTGGGTCGAGCCAAGTGGGTTTGGGTCAAGTCGAGTGGGTTTGGGTCTAGCCTAGTGGGTTTGGGTCTAGCCGAGTGGGTTTGGGTCTAGCGGATTGGGTTTGGGTCTAGCCGAGTGGGTTTGTGTCTAGCCGAGTGGGTTTGGGTCTACCCGAGTAGGTTTGGGTCTAGCCGAGTGGGCTTGGGTCTAGCCGAGTGGGTTTGGGTCTAGCCGAGTGGGTTTGTGTGTAGCCGAGTGGGTTTGGGTCTAGCCGAGTGGGTTTGGGTCTAGCCGAGTGGGTGTGGGTCTAGCCGAATGGGTTTGGGTCTAGCCGAGTGGGTTTGTGTCTAGCCGATTGGGTTTGGGTCTAGCCGAGTGGGTTTGGGTCTAGCCGAATGGGTTTGGGTCTAGCCGAGTGGGTTTGGGTATAGCTGAGTGGGTTTTGGTCTAGCGGAGTAGGTTTGGGTCTAGCCGAGTGGGGTTGGGTCTAGCCGAGTGGGTTTGGGTCTAGCCTAGTGGGTTTGGGTCTAGCCGAGTGGGTTTGGGTCTAGCGGATTGGGTTTGGGTCTAGCCGAGTGGGTTTGTGTCTAGCCGAGTGGGTTTGGGTCTACCCGAGTAGGTTTGGGTCTAGCCGAGTGGGTTTGGGTCTAGCGGATTGGGTTTGGGTCTAGCCGAGTGGGTTTGTGTCTTGCCGAGTGGGTTTGGGTCTACCCGAGTAGGTTTGGGTCTAGCCGAGTGGGCTTGGGTCTAGCCGAGTGGGTTTGGGTCTAGCCGAGTGGGTTTGTGTGTAGCCGAGTGGGTTTGGGTCTAGCCGAGTGGGTTTGGGTCTAGCCGAGTGGGTTTGCATCTAGCCGAGTGGGTTTGGGTCTAGCCGAGTGTGTTTGGGTCTAGCCGAGTCGGATTGCATCTAGCCGAGTGGGTTTGGGTCTAGGCGAGTCGGTTGGGGTCTAGCCGAGTGGGTTTGGGTCTAGCAGAGTGGGTTTCGGTCTAGCCGAGTGGGTTTGGGTCTAGCCGTGTGGGCTTGGGTCTCGCCGAGCGGGTTTGGGTCTAGCCGAGTGGGTTTGCATGTAGCCGAGTGGGTTTGGGTCTAGCAGAATGGGTTTGGGTCTAGCCGAGTGGGTTTGGGTCTAGCCGAGTGGGTTTGGGTTTAGCCGAGTGGGTTTGGGTCTAGCGGAGTTGGTATGGGTCTAGCGGAGTGGGTTTGGGTCTAGCGGAGTGGGTCTGGGTGTAGCCGAGTGGGTTTGAGTCTAGCCGAGTGGGTTTGGGTGTACCCGAGTAGGTTTGGGTCTAGCCGAGTGGGTTTGGGTCTAGCCGAGTGGGTGTGGGTCTAGCCGAATGGGTTTGGGTCTAGCCGAGTGGGTTTGTGTCTAGCCGATTGGGTTTGGGTCTAGCCGAGTGGGTTTGGGTCTAGCCGAGTGGGTTTGGGTCTAGCCGAGTGGGTTTGGGTATAGCTGAGTGGGTTTTGGTCTAGCGGAGTAGGTTTGGGTCTAGCCGAGTTGGTTTGGGTCTAGCCGAGTGGGTTTGGGTCTAGCCTAGTGGGTTTGGGTATAGCTGAGTGGGTTTTGGTCTAGCGGAGTAGGTTTGGGTCTAGCCGAGTGGGTTTGGGTCTAGCCGAGTGGGTTTGGGTCTAGCGGATTGGGTTTGGGTCTAGCCGAGTGGGTTTGTGTCTAGCCGAGTGGGTTTGGGTCTACCCGAGTAGGTTTGGGTCTAGCCGAGTTGGTTTGGGTCTAGCCGAGTGGGTTTGGGTCTACCCGAGTGGGTGTGGGTCTAGCCGAGTGGGTTTGGGTTTAGCCGAGTGGGTTTGGGTCTAGCCGATTGGGTTTGCGTCTAGCCGAGTGAGTTTGGGTCTAGCCGAGTGGGTTTGGGTCTAGCCGAGTGGGTTTGGGTCTAGCCGATTGGGTTTGGGTCTAGCCGAGTCGGTTTGGGTCTAGCCGAGTGGGTTTGGGTCTGGCCGATTGGGTTTGGGTCTAGCCGAGTGGGTTTGGGTCTAGCCGAGTCGGTTTGGGTCTAGCCGAGTGGGTTTGGGTCTAGCCGATTGGGTTTGGGTCTAGCCAAGTCGGTTTGGGTCTAGCCGAGTGGGTTTGGGTCTAGCCGAGTGGGTTTGAGTCTAGCCGAGTGGGTTTGGGTCTAGCTGAGTGGGTTTAGGTCTAGCCGAGTGGGGTTGGGTCTAGCCGAGTGGGCTTGGGTCTAGCCGAGTGGGTTTGGGTCTAGCCGAGTGGGTTTGTGTGTAGCCGAGTGGGTTTGGGTCTAGCCGAGTGGGTTTGGGTCTAGCCGAGTGGGTTTGCGTCTAGCCGAGTGGGTTTGGGTCTAGCCGAGTGTGTTTGGGTCTAGCCGAGTGGGTTTGGTCTAGCCGAGTGGGTTTGGGTCTAGCCGATTGGGTTTGGGTCTAGCCGAGTGGGTTTGGGTGTAGCCGAGTGGGTTTGGGTCTAGCTGAGTGGGATTGGGTCGAGCCGAGTGGGTTTGGGTCTAGCCGAGTGGGTTTGGGTCTAGCCGAGTGGGTTTGGGTCTAGCCGAGGGGGTTTGGGTCGAGCCAAGTGGGTTTGGGTCAAGTCGAGTGGGTTTGGGTCTAGCCTAGTGGGTTTGGGTCTAGCCGAGTGGGTTTGGGTCTAGCGGATTGGGTTTGGGTCTAGCCGAGTGGGTTTGTGTCTAGCCGAGTGGGTTTGGGTCTACCCGAGTAGGTTTGGGTCTAGCCGAGTGGGCTTGGGTCTAGCCGAGTGGGTTTGGGTCTAGCCGAGTGGGTTTGTGTGTAGCCGAGTGGGTTTGGGTCTAGCCGAGTGGGTTTGGGTCTAGCCGAGTGGGTGTGGGTCTAGCCGAATGGGTTTGGGTCTAGCCGAGTGGGTTTGTGTCTAGCCGATTGGGTTTGGGTCTAGCCGAGTGGGTTTGGGTCTAGCCGAATGGGTTTGGGTCTAGCCGAGTGGGTTTGGGTATAGCTGAGTGGGTTTTGGTCTAGCGGAGTAGGTTTGGGTCTAGCCGAGTGGGGTTGGGTCTAGCCGAGTGGGTTTGGGTCTAGCCTAGTGGGTTTGGGTCTAGCCGAGTGGGTTTGGGTCTAGCGGATTGGGTTTGGGTCTAGCCGAGTGGGTTTGTGTCTAGCCGAGTGGGTTTGGGTCTACCCGAGTAGGTTTGGGTCTAGCCGAGTGGGTTTGGGTCTAGCGGATTGGGTTTGGGTCTAGCCGAGTGGGTTTGTGTCTAGCCGAGTGGGTTTGGGTCTACCCGAGTAGGTTTGGGTCTAGCCGAGTGGGCTTGGGTCTAGCCGAGTGGGTTTGGGTCTAGCCGAGTGGGTTTGTGTGTAGCCGAGTGGGTTTGGGTCTAGCCGAGTGGGTTTGGGTCTAGCCGAGTGGGTTTGCATCTAGCCGAGTGGGTTTGGGTCTAGCCGAGTGTGTTTGGGTCTAGCCGAGTCGGATTGCATCTAGCCGAGTGGGTTTGGGTCTAGGCGAGTCGGTTGGGGTCTAGCCGAGTGGGTTTGGGTCTAGCAGAGTGGGTTTCGGTCTAGCCGAGTGGGTTTGGGTCTAGCCGTGTGGGCTTGGGTCTCGCCGAGCGGGTTTGGGTCTAGCCGAGTGGGTTTGCATGTAGCCGAGTGGGTTTGGGTCTAGCAGAATGGGTTTGGGTCTAGCCGAGTGGGTTTGGGTCTAGCCGAGTGGGTTTGGGTTTAGCCAAGTGGGTTTGGGTCTAGCGGAGTTGGTATGGGTCTAGCGGAGTGGGTTTGGGTCTAGCGGAGTGGGTCTGGGTGTAGCCGAGTGGGTTTGAGTCTAGCCGAGTGGGTTTGGGTGTACCCGAGTAGGTTTGGGTCTAGCCGAGTGGGTTTGGGTCTAGCCGAGTGGGTGTGGGTCTAGCCGAATGGGTTTGGGTCTAGCCGAGTGGGTTTGTGTCTAGCCGATTGGGTTTGGGTCTAGCCGAGTGGGTTTGGGTCTAGCCGAGTGGGTTTGGGTCTAGCCGAGTGGGTTTGGGTATAGCTGAGTGGGTTTTGGTCTAGCGGAGTAGGTTTGGGTCTAGCCGAGTTGGTTTGGGTCTAGCCGAGTGGGTTTGGGTCTAGCCTAGTGGGTTTGGGTATAGCTGAGTGGGTTTTGGTCTAGCGGAGTAGGTTTGGGTCTAGCCGAGTGGGTTTGGGTCTAGCCGAGTGGGTTTGGGTCTAGCGGATTGGGTTTGGGTCTAGCCGAGTGGGTTTGTGTCTAGCCGAGTGGGTTTGGGTCTACCCGAGTAGGTTTGGGTCTAGCCGAGTTGGTTTGGGTCTAGCCGAGTGGGTTTGGGTCTAGCCGAGTGGGTTTGGGTCTAGCCGAGTGGGTTTGGGTCTAGCCGATTGGGTTTGGGTCTAGCGGAGTGGGTTTGGGTCTAGCGGAGTGGGTTTGGGTCTAGCCGAGTGGGTTTGGGTCTAGCCGAGTGGGTTTGGGTCTAGCCGAGTGGGTTTGGGTCTAGCCGAGTGGGTTTGCGTCTAGCCGAGTGGGTTTGCGTGTAGCCGAGTGGGTTTGGGTCTAGCAGAATGGGTTTGGGTCTAGCCGAGTGGGTTTGGGTCTAGCCGAATGGGTTTGGGTCTAGCCGAGTGGGTTTGGGTCTACCCGAGTGGGTGTGGGTCTAGCCGAGTGGGTTTGGGTTTAGCCGAGTGGGTTTGGGTCTAGCCGATTGGGTTTGCGTCTAGCCGAGTGAGTTTGGGTCTAGCCGAGAGGGTTTGGGTCTAGCCGAGTGGGTTTGGGTCTAGCCGATTGGGTTTGGGTCTAGCCGAGTCGGTTTGGGTCTAGCCGAGTGGGTTTGGGTCTGGCCGATTGGGTTTGGGTCTAGCCGAGTGGGTTTGGGTCTAGCCGAGTCGGTTTGGGTCTAGCCGAGTGGGTTTGGGTCTAGCCGATTGGGTTTGGGTCTAGCCAAGTCGGTTTGGGTCTAGCCGAGTGGGTTTGGGTCTAGCCGAGTGGGTTTGAGTCTAGCCGAGTGGGTTTGGGTCTAGCTGAGTGGGTTTAGGTCTAGCCGAGTGGGGTTGGGTCTAGCCGAGTGGGCTTGGGTCTAGCCGAGTGGGTTTGGGTCTAGCCGAGTGGGTTTGTGTGTAGCCGAGTGGGTTTGGGTCTAGCCGAGTGGGTTTGGGTCTAGCCGAGTGGGTTTGCGTCTAGCCGAGTGGGTTTGGGTCTAGCCGAGTGTGTTTGGGTCTAGCCGAGTGGGTTTGGTCTAGCCGAGTGGGTTTGGGTCTAGCCGATTGGGTTTGGGTCTAGCCGAGTGGGTTTGGGTGTAGCCGAGTGGGTTTGGGTCTAGCTGAGTGGGATTGGGTCGAGCCGAGTGGGTTTGGGTCTAGCCGAGTGGGTTTGGGTCTAGCCGAGTGGGTTTGGGTCTAGCCGAGGGGGTTTGGGTCGAGCCAAGTGGGTTTGGGTCAAGTCGAGTGGGTTTGGGTCTAGCCGAGTGGGTTTGGGTCTAGCCGAGTGGGTTTGGGTCTAGCCGAGTGGGTGTGGGTCTAGCCGAATGGGTTTGGGTCTAGCCGAGTGGGTTTGTGTCTAGCCGATTGGGTTTGGGTCTAGCCGAGTGGGTTTGGGTCTAGCCGAATGGGTTTGGGTCTAGCCGAGTGGGTTTGGGTATAGCTGAGTGGGTTTTGGTCTAGCGGAGTAGGTTTGGGTCTAGCCGAGTGGGGTTGGGTCTAGCCGAGTGGGTTTGGGTCTAGCCTAGTGGGTTTGGGTCTAGCCGAGTGGGTTTGGGTCTAGCGGATTGGGTTTGGGTCTAGCCGAGTGGGTTTGTGTCTAGCCGAGTGGGTTTGGGATCTACCCGAGTAGGTTTGGGTCTAGCCGAGTGGGCTTGGGTCTAGCCGAGTGGGTTTGGGTCTAGCCGAGTGGGTTTGTGTGTAGCCGAGTGGGTTTGGGTCTAGCCGAGTGGGTTTGGGTCTAGCCGAGTGGGTTTGCATCTAGCCGAGTGGGTTTGGGTCTAGCCGAGTGTGTTTGGGTCTAGCCGAGTGGGTTTGGTCTAGCCGAGTGGGTTTGGGTCTAGCCGATTGGGTTTGGGTCTAGCCGAGTGGGTTTGGGTGTAGCCGAGTGGGTTTGGGTCTAGCCGAGGCGGTTTGGGTCTAGCCAAGTGGGTTTGGGTCTAGTCGAGTGGGTTTGGGTCTAGCCAAGTGGGTTTGGGTCTAGCCGACTGGGTTTGGGTCTAGCCGACTGGGTTTGGGTCTAGCCGAGTGGGTTTGGGTCTAGCCGAGTCGGATTGCATCTAGCCGAGTGGGTTTGGGTCTAGGCGAGTCGGTTGGGGTCTAGCCGAGTGGGTTTGGGTCTAGCAGAGTGGGTTTCGGTCTAGCCGAGTGGGTTTGGGTCTAGCCGTGTGGGCTTGGGTCTCGCCGAGCGGGTTTGGGTCTAGCCGAGTGGGTTTGCATGTAGCCGAGTGGGTTTGGGTCTAGCAGAATGGGTTTGGGTCTAGCCGAGTGGGTTTGGGTCTAGCCGAGTGGGTTTGGGTTTAGCCGAGTGGGTTTGGGTCTAGCGGAGTTGGTATGGGTCTAGCGGAGTGGGTTTGGGTCTAGCGGAGTGGGTCTGGGTGTAGCCGAGTGGGTTTGAGTCTAGCCGAGTGGGTTTGGGTGTACCCGAGTAGGTTTGGGTCTAGCCGAGTGGGTTTGGGTCTAGCCGAGTGGGTGTGGGTCTAGCCGAATGGGTTTGGGTCTAGCCGAGTGGGTTTGTGTCTAGCCGATTGGGTTTGGGTCTAGCCGAGTGGGTTTGGGTCTAGCCGAGTGGGTTTGGGTCTAGCCGAGTGGGTTTGGGTATAGCTGAGTGGGTTTTGGTCTAGCGGAGTAGGTTTGGGTCTAGCCGAGTTGGTTTGGGTCTAGCCGAGTGGGTTTGGGTCTAGCCTAGTGGGTTTGGGTATAGCTGAGTGGGTTTTGGTCTAGCGGAGTAGGTTTGGGTCTAGCCGAGTGGGTTTGGGTCTAGCCGAGTGGGTTTGGGTCTAGCGGATTGGGTTTGGGTCTAGCCGAGTGGGTTTGTGTCTAGCCGAGTGGGTTTGGGTCTACCCGAGTAGGTTTGGGTCTAGCCGAGTTGGTTTGGGTCTAGCCGAGTGGGTTTGGGTCTAGCCGAGTGGGTTTGGGTCTAGCCGAGTGGGTTTGGGTCTAGCCGATTGGGTTTGGGTCTAGCGGAGTGGGTTTGGGTCTAGCGGAGTGGGTTTGGGTCTAGCCGAGTGGTTTTGGGTCTAGCCGAGTGGGTTTGGGTCTAGCCGAGTGGGTTTGGGTCTAGCCGAGTGGGTTTGCGTCTAGCCGAGTGGGTTTGCGTGTAGCCGAGTGGGTTTGGGTCTAGCAGAATGGGTTTGGGTCTAGCCGAGTGGGTTTGGGTCTAGCCGAATGGGTTTGGGTCTAGCCGAGTGGGTTTGGGTCAGGCCGAGTGGGTTTGGGTTTAGCCGAGTGGGTTTGGGTCTAGCCGAGTTAGTTTGGCTGTAGCCGAGTTAGTTTGGGTCTAGATGATCGGGTTTGGGTCTAGCCGAGTGGGTTTGGGTCTAGCCGAGTGGGTTTGGGTCTAGCCGAGTGGGTTTGGGTTTAGCCGAGTGGGTTTGGGTCTAGCGGAGTTGGTATGGGTCTAGCGGACAGGGTTTGGGTCTAGCCGAGTGGGTTTGGGTCTAGCCGAGTGGGTTTAAGTCTAGCCGAGTGGGTTTGGGTCTAGCCGAGTGGGTTTGGGTCCAGCCGAGGGGTTTGGGTCTAGCCGAGTGGGCTTGGGTCTAGCCGAGTGGGTTTGGGTCTAGCCGAGTGGGTTTGGGTCTACCCGAGTGGGTGTGGGTCTAGCCGAGTGGGTTTGGGTTTAGCCGAGTGGGTTTGGGTCTAGCCGATTGGGTTTGCGTCTAGCCGAGTGAGTTTGGGTCTAGCCGAGTGGGTTTGGGTCTAGCCGAGTGGGTTTGGGTCTAGCCGATTGGGTTTGGGTCTAGCCGAGTCGGTTTGGGTCTAGCCGAGTGGGTTTTGGTCTGGCCGATTGGGTTTGGGACTAGCCGAGTGGGTTTGGGTCTAGCCGATTCGGTTTGGGTCTAGCCGAGTGGGTTTGGGTCTAGCCGATTGGGTTTGGGTCTAGCCAAGTCGGTTTGGGTCTAGCCGAGTGGGTTTGGGTCTAGCCGAGTGGGTTTGAGTCTAGCCGAGTGGGTTTGGGTCTAGCTGAGTGGGTTTAGGTCTAGCCGAGTGGGGTTGGGTCTAGCCGAGTGGGCTTGGGTCTAGCCGAGTGGGTTTGGGTCTAGCCGAGTGGGTTTGTGTGTAGCCGAGTGGGTTTGGGTCTAGCCGAGTGGGTTTGGGTCTAGCCGTGTGGGTTTGCGTCTAGCCGAGTGGGTTTGGGTCTAGCCGAGTGTGTTTGGGTCTAGCCGAGTGGGTTTGGTCTAGCCGAGTGGGTTTGGGTCTAGCCGAGTGGGTTTGGGTCTAGCCGATTGGGTTTGGGTCTAGCGGAGTGGGTTTGGGTCTAGCGGAGTGGGTTTGGGTCTAGCCGAGTGGGTTTGGGTCTAGCCGAGTGGGTTTGGGTCTAGCCGAGTGGGTTTGGGTCTAGCCGAGTGGGTTTGCGTCTAGCCGAGTGGGTTTGCGTGTAGCCGAGTGGGTTTGGGTCTAGCAGAATGGGTTTGGGTCTAGCCGAGTGGGTTTGGGTCTAGCCGAATGGGTTTGGGTCTAGCCGAGTGGGTTTGGGTCAGGCCGAGTGGGTTTGGGTTTAGCCGAGTGGGTTTGGGTCTAGCCGAGTTAGTTTGGCTGTAGCCGAGTTAGTTTGGGTCTAGATGATCGGGTTTGGGTCTAGCCGAGTGGGTTTGGGTCTAGCCGAGTGGGTTTGGGTCTAGCCGAGTGGGTTTGGGTTTAGCCGAGTGGGTTTGGGTCTAGCGGAGTTGGTATGGGTCTAGCGGACAGGGTTTGGGTCTAGCCGAGTGGGTTTGGGTCTAGCCGAGTGGGTTTAAGTCTAGCCGAGTGGGTTTGGGTCTAGCCGAGTGGGTTTGGGTCCAGCCGAGGGGTTTGGGTCTAGCCGAGTGGGCTTGGGTCTAGCCGAGTGGGTTTGGGTCTAGCCGAGTGGGTTTGGGTCTACCCGAGTGGGTGTGGGTCTAGCCGAGTGGGTTTGGGTTTAGCCGAGTGGGTTTGGGTCTAGCCGATTGGGTTTGCGTCTAGCCGAGTGAGTTTGGGTCTAGCCGAGTGGGTTTGGTTCTAGCCGAGTGGGTTTGGGTCTAGCCGATTGGGTTTGGGTCTAGCCGAGTCGGTTTGGGTCCAGCCGAGTGGGTTTGGGTCTGGCCGATTGGGTTTGGGTCTAGCCGAGTGGGTTTGGGTCTAGCCGATTCGGTTTGGGTCTAGCCGAGTGGGTTTGGGTCTAGCCGATTGGGTTTGGGTCTAGCCAAGTCGGTTTGGGTCTAGCCGAGTGGGTTTGGGTCTAGCCGAGTGGGTTTGAGTCTAGCCGAGTGGGTTTGGGTCTAGCTGAGTGGGTTTAGGTCTAGCCGAGTGGGGTTGGGTCTAGCCGAGTGGGCTTGGGTCTAGCCGAGTGGGTTTGGGTCTAGCCGAGTGGGTTTGTGTGTAGCCGAGTGGGTTTGGGTCTAGCCGAGTGGGTTTGGGTCTAGCCGAGTGGGTTTGCGTCTAGCCGAGTGGGTTTGGGTCTAGCCGAGTGTGTTTGGGTCTAGCCGAGTGGGTTTGGTCTAGCCGAGTGGGTTTGGGTCTAGCCGATTGGGTTTGGGTCTAGCCGAGTGGGTTTGGGTGTAGCCGAGTGGGTTTGGGTCTAGCTGAGTGGGATTGGGTCGAGCCGAGTGGGTTTGGGTCTAGCCGAGTGGGTTTGGGTCTAGCCGAGTGGGTTTGGGTCTAGCCGAGGGGGTTTGGGTCGAGCCAAGTGGGTTTGGGTCAAGTCGAGTGGGTTTGGGTCTAGCCAAGTGGGTTTGGGTCTAGCCGACTGGGTTTGGGTTTAGCCGAGTGGGTTTGGGTCTAGCCGAGTGGGTTTGGGTCTAGCCGAGTCGGATTGCATCTAGCCGAGTGGGTTTGGGTCTAGCCGAGTCGGTTGGGGTCTAGCCGAGTGGGTTTGGGTCTAGCCGAGTGGGTTTGGGTCTAGCCGAGTGGGTTTGGGTCTAGCCGAGTGGGCTTGGGTCTCGCCGAGCGGGTTTGGGTCTAGCCGAGTGGGTTTGCGTGTAGCCGAGTGGGTTTGGGTCTAGCAGAATGGGTTTGGGTCTAGCCGAGTGGGTTTGGGTCTAGCCGAGTGGGCTTGGGTCTAGCCGAGTGGGTTGGGTCTAGCCCAGAGGGTTTGGGTCTAGCCGAGTGGGTTTGGGTCTAGCCGAGTGGGTTTGGGTCTAGCCGGGTGGGTTTGGGTCTAGCCGAGTGGGTTTGGGTCTAGCCGAGTGGGTTTGGGTTTAGCCGAGTGGGTTTGGGTCTAGCGGAGTTGGTATGGGTCTAGCGGACAGGGTTTGGGTCTAGCCGAGTGGGTTTGGGTCTAGCCGAGTGGGTTTAAGTCTAGCCGAGTGGGTTTGGGTCTAGCCGAGTGGGTTTGGGTCCAGCCGAGGGGTTTGGGTCTAGCCGAGTGGGCTTGGGTCTAGCCGAGTGGGTTTGGGTCTAGCCGAGTGGGTTTGGGTCTACCCGAGTGGGTGTGGGTCTAGCCGAGTGGGTTTGGGTTTAGCCGAGTGGGTTTGGGTCTAGCCGATTGGGTTTGCGTCTAGCCGAGTGAGTTTGGGTCTAGCCGAGTGGGTTTGGGTCTAGCCGAGTGGGTTTGGGTCTAGCCGATTGGGTTTGGGTCTAGCCGAGTCGGTTTGGGTCTAGCCGAGTGGGTTTGGGTCTGGCCGATTGGGTTTGGGTCTAGCCGAGTAGGTTTGGGTCGAGCCAAGTGGGTTTGGGTCAAGTCGAGTGGGTTTGGGTCTAGCCAAGTGGGTTTGGGTCTAGCCGACTGGGTTTGGGTCTAGCCGAGTGGGTTTGGGTCTAGCCGAGTGGGTTTGGGTCTAGCCGAGTCGGATTGCATCTAGCCGAGTGGGTTTGGGTTTAGCCGAGTCGGTTGGGGTCTAGCCGAGTGGGTTTGGGTCTAGCCGAGTGGGTTTGGGTCTAGCCGAGTGGGTTTGGGTCTAGCCGAGTGGGCTTGGGTCTCGCCGAGCGGGTTTGGGTCTAGCCGAGTGGGTTTGCGTGTAGCCGAGTGGGTTTGGGTCTAGCAGAATGGGTTTGGGTCTAGCCGAGTGGGTTTGGGTCTAGCCGAGTGGGCTTGGGTCTAGCCGAGTGGGTTGGGTCTAGCCCAGTGGGTTTGCGTCTAGCCGAATGGGCTTGGGTCTATCCGAGGTTTGGGTCTAGCCGAGTGGGTTTGTGTCTAGCTGAGTGGGTTTGGGTCTAGCCGAGTGGGTTTGGGTCTAGCCGAGTGGGTTTGGGTCTAGCCGAGTGGGTTTGGGTCTAGCCGAATGGGTTTGGGTCTAGCCGAGTGGGTTTGTGTCTAGCTGAGTGGGTTTGGGTCTAGCCGAGTGGGTTTGGGTCCAGCCGAGTTAGTTTGGCTGTAGCCGAGTTAGTTTGGGTCTAGACGATCGGGTTTGGGTCTAGCCGAGGGGGTTTGGGTCTAGCCGAGTGGGCTTGGGTCTAGCCGAGTGGGTTTGGGTTCAGCCGAGTGGGTTTGGGTCTAGCGGAGTTGGTATGGGTCTAGCGGACAGGGTTTGGGTCTAGCCGAGTGGGTTTGGGTCTAGCCGAGTGGGTTTCAGTCTAGCCGAGTGGGTTTGGGTCTAGCCGAGTGGGTTTGGGTCTAGCCGATTGGGTTTGAGTCTAGCCGAGTCGGTTTGGGTCTAGCCGAGTGGGTTTGGGTCTAGCCGATTGGGTTTGGGTCTAGCCGAGTGGGTTTGGGTCTAGCCGAGTCGGTTTGGGTCTAGCCGAGTGGGTTTGGGTCTAGCCGATTGGGTTTGGGTCTAGCCAAGTCGGTTTGGGTCCAGCCGAGTGGGTTTGGGTCTAGCCGAGTGGGTTTGAGTCTAGCCGAGTGGGTTTGGGTCTAGCCGAGTGGGTTTGGGTCCAGCCGAGTGGGTTTGGGTCTAGCCGAATGGGTTTGGGTCTAGCCGAGTGGGTTTGGGTCAGGCCGAGTGGGTTTGGGTTTAGCCGAGTGGGTTTGGGTCTAGCCGAGTTAGTTTGGCTGTAGCCGAGTTAGTTTGGGTGTAGACGATCGGGTTTGGGTCTAGCCGATTGGGTTTGGGTCTAGCCAAGTCGGTTTGGGTCTAGCCGAGTGGGTTTGGGTCTAGCCGAGTGGGTTTGAGTCTAGCCGAGTGGGTTTGGGTCTAGCTGAGTGGGTTTAGGTCTAGCCGAGTGGGGTTGGGTCTAGCCGAGTGGGCTTGGGTCTAGCCGAGTGGGTTTGGGTCTAGCCGAGTGGGTTTGTGTGTAGCCGAGTGGGTTTGGGTCTAGCCGAGTGGGTTTGGGTCTAGCCGAGTGGGTTTGCGTCTAGCCGAGTGGGTTTGGGTCTAGCCGAGTGTGTTTGGGTCTAGCCGAGTGGGTTTGGTCTAGCCGAGTGGGTTTGGGTCTAGCCGATTGGGTTTGGGTCTAGCCGAGTGGGTTTGGGTGTAGCCGAGTGGGTTTGGGTCTAGCCGAGTGGGATTGGGTCGAGCCGAGTGGGTTTGGGTCTAGCCGAGTGGGTTTGGGTCTAGCCGAGTGGGTTTGGGTCTAGCCGAGGGGGTTTGGGTCGAGCCAAGTGGGTTTGGGTCAAGTCGAGTGGGTTTGGGCCTAGCCAAGTGGGTTTGGGTCTAGCCGACTGGGTTTGGGTTTAGCCGAGTGGGTTTGGGTCTAGCCGAGTGGGTTTGGGTCTAGCCGAGTCGGATTGCATCTAGCCGAGTGGGTTTGGGTCTCGCCGAGTGGGTTTGCGTGTAGCCGAGTGGGTTTGGGTCTAGCAGAATGGGTTTGGGTCTAGCCGAGTGGGTTTGGGTCTAGCCGAGTGGGCTTGGGTCTAGCCGAGTGGGTTGGGTCTAGCCCAGAGGGTTTGGGTCTAGCCGAGTGGGTTTGGGTCTAGCCGAGTGGGTTTGGGTCTAGCCGGGTGGGTTTGGGTCTAGCCGAGTGGGTTTGGGTCTAGCCGAGTGGGTTTGGGTTTAGCCGAGTGGGTTTGGGTCTAGCGGAGTTGGTATGGGTCTAGCGGACAGGGTTTGGGTCTAGCCGAGTGGGTTTGGGTCTAGCCGAGTGGGTTTAAGTCTAGCCGAGTGGGTTTGGGTCTAGCCGAGTGGGTTTGGGTCCAGCCGAGGGGTTTGGGTCTAGCCGAGTGGGCTTGGGTCTAGCCGAGTGGGTTTGGGTCTAGCCGAGTGGGTTTGGGTCTACCCGAGTGGGTGTGGGTCTAGCCGAGTGGGTTTGGGTTTAGCCGAGTGGGTTTGGGTCTAGCCGATTGGGTTTGCGTCTAGCCGAGTGAGTTTGGGTCTAGCCGAGTGGGTTTGGGTCTAGCCGAGTGGGTTTGGGTCTAGCCGATTGGGTTTGGGTCTAGCCGAGTCGGTTTGGGTCTAGCCGAGTGGGTTTGGGTCTGGCCGATTGGGTTTGGGTCTAGCCGAGTAGGTTTGGGTCGAGCCAAGTGGGTTTGGGTCAAGTCGAGTGGGTTTGGGTCTAGCCAAGTGGGTTTGGGTCTAGCCGACTGGGTTTGGGTCTAGCCGAGTGGGTTTGGGTCTAGCCGAGTGGGTTTGGGTCTAGCCGAGTCGGATTGCATCTAGCCGAGTGGGTTTGGGTCTAGCCGAGTCGGTTGGGGTCTAGCCGAGTGGGTTTGGGTCTAGCCGAGTGGGTTTGGGTCTAGCCGAGTGGGTTTGGGTCTAGCCGAGTGGGCTTGGGTCTCGCCGAGCGGGTTTGGGTCTAGCCGAGTGGGTTTGCGTGTAGCCGAGTGGGTTTGGGTCTAGCAGAATGGGTTTGGGTCTAGCCGAGTGGGTTTGGGTCTAGCCGAGTGGGTTTGGGTTCAGCCGAGTGGGTTTGGGTCTAGCGGAGTTGGTATGGGTCTAGCGGACAGGGTTTGGGTCTAGCCGAGTGGGTTTGGGTCTAGCCGAGTGGGTTTCAGTCTAGCCGAGTGGGTTTGGGTCTAGCCGAGTGGGTTTGGGTCTAGCCGATTGGGTTTGAGTCTAGCCGAGTCGGTTTGGGTCTAGCCGAGTGGGTTTGGGTCTAGCCGATTGGGTTTGGGTCTAGCCGAGTGGGTTTGGGTCTAGCCGAGTCGGTTTGGGTCTAGCCGAGTGGGTTTGGGTCTAGCCGATTGGGTTTGGGTCTAGCCAAGTCGGTTTGGGTCCAGCCGAGTGGGTTTGGGTCTAGCCGAGTGGGTTTGAGTCTAGCCGAGTGGGTTTGGGTCTAGCCGAGTGGGTTTGGGTCCAGCCGAGTGGGTTTGGGTCTAGCCGAATGGGTATGGGTCTAGCCGAGTGGGTTTGGGTCAGGCCGAGTGGGTTTGGGTTTAGCCGAGTGGGTTTGGGTCTAGCCGAGTAAGTTTGGCTGTAGCCGAGTTAGTTTGGGTGTAGACGATCGGGTTTGGGTCTAGCCGAGTGGGCTTGGGTCTAGCCGAGTGGGTTTGGGTCTAGCCGAGTGGGTTTGGGTCTACCCGAGTGGGTGTGGGTCTAGCCGAGTGGGTTTGGGTTTAGCCGAGTGGGTTTGGGTCTAGCCGATTGGGTTTGCGTCTAGCCGAGTGAGTTTGGGTCTAGCCGAGTGGGTTTGGGTCTAGCCGAGTGGGTTTGGGTCTAGCCGATTGGGTTTGGGTCTAGCCGAGTCGGTTTGGGTCTAGCCGAGTGGGTTTGGGTCTGGCCGATTGGGTTTGGGTCTAGCCGAGTAGGTTTGGGTCGAGCCAAGTGGGTTTGGGTCAAGTCGAGTGGGTTTGGGTCTAGCCAAGTGGGTTTGGGTCTAGCCGACTGGGTTTGGGTCTAGCCGAGTGGGTTTGGGTCTAGCCGAGTGGGTTTGGGTCTAGCCGAGTCGGATTGCATCTAGCCGAGTGGGTTTGGGTCTAGCCGAGTCGGTTGGGGTCTAGCCGAGTGGGTTTGGGTCTAGCCGAGTGGGTTTGGGTCTAGCCGAGTGGGTTTGGGTCTAGCCGAGTGGGCTTGGGTCTCGCCGAGCGGGTTTGGGTCTAGCCGAGTGGGTTTGCGTGTAGCCGAGTGGGTTTGGGTCTAGCAGAATGGGTTTGGGTCTAGCCGAGTGGGTTTGGGTCTAGCCGAGTGGGTTTGGGTTCAGCCGAGTGGGTTTGGGTCTAGCGGAGTTGGTATGGGTCTAGCGGACAGGGTTTGGGTCTAGCCGAGTGGGTTTGGGTCTAGCCGAGTGGGTTTCAGTCTAGCCGAGTGGGTTTGGGTCTAGCCGAGTGGGTTTGGGTCTAGCCGATTGGGTTTGAGTCTAGCCGAGTCGGTTTGGGTCTAGCCGAGTGGGTTTGGGTCTAGCCGATTGGGTTTGGGTCTAGCCGAGTGGGTTTGGGTCTAGCCGAGTCGGTTTGGGTCTAGCCGAGTGGGTTTGGGTCTAGCCGATTGGGTTTGGGTCTAGCCAAGTCGGTTTCGGTCCAGCCGAGTGGGTTTGGGTCTAGCCGAGTGGGTTTGAGTCTAGCCGAGTGGGTTTGGGTCTAGCCGAGTGGGTTTGGGTCCAGCCGAGTGGGTTTGGGTCTAGCCGAATGGGTTTGGGTCTAGCCGAGTGTGTTTGGGTCTAGCCGAGTGGGTTTGGTCTAGCCGAGTGGGTTTGGGTCTAGCCGATTGGGTTTGGGTCTAGCCGAGTGGGTTTGGGTGTAGCCGAGTGGGTTTGGGTCTAGCCGAGTGGGATTGGGTCGAGCCGAGTGGGTTTGGGTCTAGCCGAGTGGGTTTGGGTCTAGCCGAGTGGGTTTGGGTCTAGCCGAGGGGGTTTGGGTCGAGCCAAGTGGGTTTGGGTCAAGTCGAGTGGGTTTGGGCCTAGCCCAGTGGGTTTGGGTCTAGCCGACTGGGTTTGGGTTTAGCCGAGTGGGTTTGGGTCTAGCCGAGTGGGTTTGGGTCTAGCCGAGTCGGATTGCATCTAGCCGAGTGGGTTTGGGTCTAGCCGAGTCGGTTGGGGTCTAGCCGAGTGGGTTTGGGTCTAGCCGAGTGGGTTTGGGTCTAGCCGAGTGGGTTTGGGTCTAGCCGAGTGGGCTTGGGTCTCGCCGAGCGGGTTTGGGTCTAGCCGAGTGGGTTTGCGTGTAGCCGAGTGGGTTTGGGTCTAGCAGAATGGGTTTGGGTCTAGCCGAGTGGGTTTGGGTCTAGCCGAGTGGGCTTGGGTCTAGCCGAGTGGGTTGGGTCTAGCCCAGAGGGTTTGGGTCTAGCCGAGTGGGTTTGGGTCTAGCCGAGTGGGTTTGGGTCTAGCCGGGTGGGTTTGGGTCTAGCCGAGTGGGTTTGGGTCTAGCCGAGTGGGTTTGGGTTTAGCCGAGTGGGTTTGGGTCTAGCGGAGTTGGTATGGGTCTAGCGGACAGGGTTTGGGTCTAGCCGAGTGGGTTTGGGTCTAGCCGAGTGGGTTTAAGTCTAGCCGAGTGGGTTTGGGTCTAGCCGAGTGGGTTTGGGTCCAGCCGAGGGGTTTGGGTCTAGCCGAGTGGGCTTGGGTCTAGCCGAGTGGGTTTGGGTCTAGCCGAGTGGGTTTGGGTCTACCCGAGTGGGTGTGGGTCTAGCCGAGTGGGTTTGGGTTTAGCCGAGTGGGTTTGGGTCTAGCCGATTGGGTTTGCGTCTAGCCGAGTGAGTTTGGGTCTAGCCGAGTGGGTTTGGGTCTAGCCGAGTGGGTTTGGGTCTAGCCGATTGGGTTTGGGTCTAGCCGAGTCGGTTTGGGTCTAGCCGAGTGGGTTTGGGTCTGGCCGATTGGGTTTGGGTCTAGCCGAGTAGGTTTGGGTCGAGCCAAGTGGGTTTGGGTCAAGTCGAGTGGGTTTGGGTCTAGCCAAGTGGGTTTGGGTCTAGCCGACTGGGTTTGGGTCTAGCCGAGTGGGTTTGGGTCTAGCCGAGTGGGTTTGGGTCTAGCCGAGTCGGATTGCATCTAGCCGTGTGGGTTTGGGTCTAGCCGAGTCGGTTGGGGTCTAGCCGAGTGGGTTTGGGTCTAGCCGAGTGGGTTTGGGTCTAGCCGAGTGGGTTTGGGTCTAGCCGAGTGGGCTTGGGTCTCGCCGAGCGGGTTTGGGTCTAGCCGAGTGGGTTTGCGTGTAGCCGAGTGGGTTTGGGTCTAGCAGAATGGGTTTGGGTCTAGCCGAGTGGGTTTGGGTCTAGCCGAGTGGGCTTGGGTCTAGCCGAGTGGGTTGGGTCTAGCCCAGAGGGTTTGGGTCTAGCCGAGTGGGTTTGGGTCTAGCCGAGTGGGTTTGGGTCTAGCCGGGTGGGTTTGGGTCTAGCCGAGTGGGTTTGGGTCTAGCCGAGTGGGTTTGGTCCAGCCGAGTGGGTTTGGGTCTAGCTGAGTGGGTTTGCGTCTAGCCGAATGGGCTTGGGTCTATCCGAGGTTTGGGTCTAGCCGAGTGGGTTTGTGTCTAGCTGAGTGGGTTTGGGTCTAGCCGAGTGGGTTTGGGTCTAGCCGAGTGGGTTTGGGTCTAGCCGAGTGGGTTTGGGTCTAGCCGAATGGGTTTGGGTCTAGCCGAGTGGGTTTGTGTCTAGCTGAGTGGGTTTGGGTCTAGCCGAGTGGGTTTGGGTCCAGCCGAGTTAGTTTGGCTGTAGCCGAGTTAGTTTGGGTCTAGACGATCGGGTTTGGGTCTAGCCGAGGGGGTTTGGGTCTAGCCGAGTGGGCTTGGGTCTAGCCGAGTGGGTTTGGGTTCAGCCGAGTGGGTTTGGGTCTAGCGGAGTTGGTATGGGTCTAGCGGACAGGGTTTGGGTCTAGCCGAGTGGGTTTGGGTCTAGCCGAGTGGGTTTAAGTCTAGCCGAGTGGGTTTGGGTCTAGCCGAGTGGGTTTGGGTCTAGCCGATTGGGTTTGGGTCTAGCCGAGTCGGTTTGGGTCTAGCCGAGTGGGTTTGGGTCTAGCCGATTGGGTTTGGGTCTAGCCGAGTGGGTTTGGGTCTAGCCGAGTCGGTTTGGGTCTAGCCGAGTGGGTTTGGGTCTAGCCGATTGGGTTTGGGTCTAGCCAAGTCGGTTTGGGTCTAGCCGAGTGGGTTTGGGTCTAGCCGAGTGGGTTTGAGTCTAGCCGAGTGGGTTTGGGTCTAGCCGAGTGGGTTTGGGTCCAGCCGAGTGGGTATGGGTCTAGCCGAATGGGTTTGGGTCTAGCCGAGTGGGTTTGGGTCAGGCCGAGTGGGTTTGGGTTTAGCCGAGTGGGTTTGGGTCTAGCCGAGTTAGTTTGGCTGTAGCCGAGTTAGTTTGGGTGTAGACGATCGGGTTTGGGTCTAGCCGAGTGGGTTTGGGTCTAGCCGAGTGGGTTTGGGTCCAGCCGAGTGGGTTTGGGTTTAGCCGAGTGGGTTTGGGTCTAGCGGAGTTGGTATGGGTCTAGCGGACAGGGTTTGGGTCTAGCCAAGTGGGTTTGGGTCTAGCCGAGTGGGTTTAAGTCTAGCCGAGGGGGTTTGGGTCTAGCCGAGTGGGCTTGGGTCTAGCCGAGTGGGTTTGGGTTTAGCCGAGTGGGTTTGGGTCTACCCGAGTGGGTGTGGGTCTAGCCGAGTGGGTTTGGGTTTAGCCGAGTGGGTTTGGGTCTAGCCCATTGGGTTTGCGTCTAGCCGAGTGAGTTTGGGTCTAGCCGAGTGGGTTTGGGTCTAGCCGAGTGGGTTTGGGTCTAGCCGATTGGGTTTGGGTCTAGCCAAGTCGGTTTGGGTCTAGCCGAGTGGGTTTGGGTCTAGCCGATAGGGTTTGGGTCTAGCCGATTGGGTTTGGGTCTAGCCGAGTGGGTTTGGGTCTAGCCGAGTGGGTTTGGGTCTAGCCGATTGGGTTTGGGTCTAGCCGAGTGGGTTTGGGTCTAGCCGAGTCGGTTTGGGTCCAGCCGAGTGGGTTTGGGTCTAGGCGATTGGGTTTGGGTCTAGCCAAGTCGGTTTGGGTCTAGCCGAGTGGGTTTGGGTCTAGCCGAGTGGGTTTGAGTCTAGCCGAGTGGGTTTGGGTCTAGCCGAGTGGGTTTAGGTCTAGCCGAGTGGGTTTGGGTCTAGCCGAGTGGGCTTGGGTCTAGCCGAGCGGGTTTGGGTCTAGCCGAGTGGGTTTGTGTGTAGCCGAGTGGGTTTGGGTCTAGCCGAGTGGGTTTGGGTCTAGCCGAGTGGGTTTGCATCTAGCCGAGTGGGTTTGGGTCTAGCCGAGTGTGTTTGGGTCTAGCCGAGTGGGTTTGGTCTAGCCGAGTGGGTTTGGGTCTAGCCGATTGGGTTTGGGTCTAGCCGAGTAGGTTTGGGTGTAGCCGAGTGGGTTTGGGTCTAGCCGAGTGGGATTGGGTCGAGCCGAGTGGGTTTGGGTCTAGCCGAGTGGGTTTGGGTCTAGCCGAGTGGGTTTGGGTCTAGCCGAGGGGGTTTGGGTCTAGCCAAGTCGGTTTGGGTCTAGTCGAGTGGGTTTGGGTCTAGCCAAGTGGGTTTGGGTCTAGCCGACTGGGTTTGGGTCTAGCCGAGTGGGTTTGGGTCTAGCCGAGTGGGTTTGGGTCTAGCCGAGTCGGATTGCATCTAGCCGAGTGGGTTTGGGTCTAGCCGAGTGGGTTTGGGTCTAGCCGTGTGGGCTTGGGTCTCGCCGAGCGGGTTTGGGTCTAGCCGAGTGGGTTTGCGTGTAGCCGAGTGGGTTTGGGTCTAGCAGAATGGGTTTGGGTCTAGCCGAGTGGGTTTGGGTCTAGCCGAGTGGGTTTGGGTTTAGCCGAGTGGGTTTGGGTCTAGCGGAGTTGGTATGGGTCTAGCGGAGTGGGTTTGGGTCTAGCGGAGTGGGTTTGGGTGTAGCCGAGTGGGTTTGATTCTAGCCGAGTGGGTTTGGGTGTACCCGAGTAGGTTTGCGTCTAGCCGAGTGGGTTTGGGTCTAGCCGAGTGGGTGTGGGTCTAGCCGAATGGGTTTGGGTCTAGCCGAGTGGGTTTGTGTCTAGCCGATTGGGTTTGGGTCTAGCCGAGTGGGTTTGGGTCTAGCCGAGTGGGTTTGGGTCTAGCCGAGTGGGTTTGGGTATAGCTGAGTGGGTTTTGGTCTAGCGGAGTAGGTTTGAGTCTTGCCGAGTGGGTTTGGGTCTAGCCGAGTGGGTTTGGGTCTAGCCTAGTGGGTTTGGGTCTAGCCGAGTGGGTTTGGGTCTAGCGGATTGGGTTTGGGTCTAGCCGAGTGGGTTTGTGTCTAGCCGAGTGGGTTTGGGTCTACCCGAGTAGGTTTGGGTCGAGCCGAGTTGGTTTGGGTCTAGCCGAGTGGGTTTGGGTCTAGCCGAGTGGGTTTGGGTCTAGCCGAGTGGGTTTGGGTCTAGCCGATTGGGTTTGGGTCTAGCGGAGTGGGTTTGGGTCTAGCGGAGTGGGTTTGGGTCTAGCCGAATGGGTTTGGGTCTAGCCGAGTGGGTTTTGGTCAGGCCGAGTGGGTTTGGGTTTAGCCGAGTGGGTTTGGGTCTAGCCGAGTTAGTTTGGCTGTAGCCGAGTTAGTTTGGGTCTAGATGATCGGGTTTGGGTCTAGCCGAGTGGGTTTGGGTCTAGCCGAGTGGGTTTGGGTCTAGCCGAGTGGGTTTGGGTTTAGCCGAGTGGGTTTGGGTCTAGCGGAGTTGGTATGGGTCTAGCGGACAGGGTTTGGGTCTACCCGAGTGGGTTTGGGTCTAGCCGAGTGGGTTTAAGTCTAGCCGAGTGGGTTTGTGTCTAGCCGAGTGGGTTTGGGTCTAGCCGAGGGGGTTTGGGTCTAGCCGAGTGGGCTTGGGTCTAGCCGAGTGGGCTTGGGTCTAGCCGAGTGGGTTTGGGTCTAGCCGAGTGGGTTTGGGTCTACCCGAGTGGGTGTGGGTCTAGCCGAGTGGGTTTGGGTTTAGCCGAGTGGGTTTGGGTCTAGCCGATTGGGTTTGCGTCTAGCCGAGTGAGTTTGGGTCTAGCCGAGTGGGTTTGGGTCTAGCCGAGTGGGTTTGGGTCTAGCCGATTGGGTTTGGGTCTAGCCGAGTGGGTTTGGGTCTAGCCGATTGGGTTTGGGTCTAGCCGAGTGGGTTTGGGTATAGCCGAGTGGGTTTGGGTCCAGCCGAGTGGGTTTGGGTTTAGCCGAGTGGGTTTGGGTCTAGCGGAGTTGGTATGGGTCTAGCGGACAGGGTTTGGGTCTAGCCAAGTGGGTTTGGGTCTAGCCGAGTGGGTTTAAGTCTAGCCGAGTGGGTTTGGGTCTAGCCGAGTGGGTTTGGGTCTAGCCGAGGGGGTTTGGGTCTAGCCGAGTGGGCTTGGGTCTAGCCGAGTGGGTTTGGGTTTAGCCGAGTGGGTTTGGGTCTACCCGAGTGGGTGTGGGTCTAGCCGAGTGGGTTTGGGTTTAGCCGAGTGGGTTTGGGTCTAGCCCATTGGGTTTGCGTCTAGCCGAGTGAGTTCGGGTCTAGCCGAGTGGGTTTGGGTCTAGCCGAGTGGGTTTGGGTCTAGCCGATTGGGTTTGGGTCTAGCCAAGTCGGTTTGGGTCTAGCCGAGTGGGTTTGGGTCTAGCCGATAGGGTTTGGGTCTAGCCGATTGGGTTTGGGTCTAGCCGAGTCGGTTTGGGTCTAGCCGAGTGGGTTTGGGTCTAGCCGATTGGGTTTGGGTCTAGCCGAGTGGGTTTGGGTCTAGCCGAGTCGGTTTGGGTCCAGCCGAGTGGGTTTGGGTCTAGGCGATTGGGTTTGGGTCTAGCCAAGTCGGTTTGGGTCTAGCCGAGTGGGTTTGGGTCTAGCCGAGAGGGTTTGAGTCTAGCCGAGTGGGTTTGGGTCTAGCCGAGTGGGTTTAGGTCTAGCCGAGTGGGTTTGGGTCTAGCCGAGTGGGCTTGGGTCTAGCCGAGCGGGTTTGGGTCTAGCCGAGTGGGTTTGTGTGTAGCCGAGTGGGTTTGGGTCTAGCCGAGTGGGTTTGGGTCTAGCCGAGTGGGTTTGCATCTAGCCGAGTGGGTTTGGGTCTAGCCGAGTGTGTTTGGGTCTAGCCGAGTGGGTTTGGTCTAGCCGAGTGGGTTTGGGTCTAGCCGATTGGGTTTGGGTCTAGCCGAGTAGGTTTGGGTGTAGCCGAGTGGGTTTGGGTCTAGCCGAGTGGGATTGGGTCGAGCCGAGTGGGTTTGGGTCTAGCCGAGTGGGTTTGGGTCTAGCCGAGTGGGTTTGGGTCTAGCCGAGGGGGTTTGGGTCTAGCCAAGTCGGTTTGGGTCTAGTCGAGTGGGTTTGGGTCTAGCCAAGTGGGTTTGGGTCTAGCCGACTGGGTTTGGGTCTAGCCGAGTGGGTTTGGGTCTAGCCGAGTGGGTTTGGGTCTAGCCGAGTCGGATTGCATCTAGCCGAGTGGGTTTGGGTCTAGCCGAGTGGGTTTGGGTCTAGCCGTGTGGGCTTGGGTCTCGCCGAGCGGGTTTGGGTCTAGCCGAGTGGGTTTGCGTGTAGCCGAGTGGGTTTGGGTCTAGCAGAATGGGTTTGGGTCTAGCCGAGTGGGTTTGGGTCTAGCCGAGTGGGTTTGGGTTTAGCCGAGTGGGTTTGGGTCTAGCGGAGTTGGTATGGGTCTAGCGGAGTGGGTTTGGGTCTAGCGGAGTGGGTTTGGGTGTAGCCGAGTGGGTTTGAGTCTAGCCGAGTGGGTTTGGGTGTACCCGAGTAGGTTTGCGTCTAGCCGAGTGGGTTTGGGTCTAGCCGAGTGGGTGTGGGTCTAGCCGAATGGGTTTGGGTCTAGCCGAGTGGGTTTGTGTCTAGCCGATTGGGTTTGGGTCTAGCCGAGTGGGTTTGGGTCTAGCCGAGTGGGTTTGGGTCTAGCCGAGTGGGTTTGGGTATAGCTGAGTGGGTTTTGGTCTAGCGGAGTAGGTTTGAGTCTTGCCGAGTGGGTTTGGGTCTAGCCGAGTGGGTTTGGGTCTAGCCTAGTGGGTTTGGGTCTAGCCGAGTGGGTTTGGGTCTAGCGGATTGGGTTTGGGTCTAGCCGAGTGGGTTTGTGTCTAGCCGAGTGGGTTTGGGTCTACCCGAGTAGGTTTGGGTCGAGCCGAGTTGGTTTGGGTCTAGCCGAGTGGGTTTGGGTCTAGCCGAGTGGGTTTGGGTCTAGCCGAGTGGGTTTGGGTCTAGCCGATTGGGTTTGGGTCTAGCGGAGTGGGTTTGGGTCTAGCGGAGTGGGTTTGGGTCTAGCCGAATGGGTTTGGGTCTAGCCGAGTGGGTTTTGGTCAGGCCGAGTGGGTTTGGGTTTAGCCGAGTGGGTTTGGGTCTAGCCGAGTTAGTTTGGCTGTAGCCGAGTTAGTTTGGGTCTAGATGATCGGGTTTGGGTCTAGCCGAGTGGGTTTGGGTCTAGCCGAGTGGGTTTGGGTCTAGCCGAGTGGGTTTGGGTTTAGCCGAGTGGGTTTGGGTCTAGCGGAGTTGGTATGGGTCTAGCGGACAGGGTTTGGGTCTACCCGAGTGGGTTTGGGTCTAGCCGAGTGGGTTTAAGTCTAGCCGAGTGGGTTTGTGTCTAGCCGAGTGGGTTTGGGTCTAGCCGAGGGGGTTTGGGTCTAGCCGAGTGGGCTTGGGTCTAGCCGAGTGGGCTTGGGTCTAGCCGAGTGGGTTTGGGTCTAGCCGAGTGGGTTTGGGTCTACCCGAGTGGGTGTGGGTCTAGCCGAGTGGGTTTGGGTTTAGCCGAGTGGGTTTGGGTCTAGCCGATTGGGTTTGCGTCTAGCCGAGTGAGTTTGGGTCTAGCCGAGTGGGTTTGGGTCTAGCCGAGTGGGTTTGGGTCTAGCCGATTGGGTTTGGGTCTAGCCGAGTGGGTTTGGGTCTAGCCGATTGGGTTTGGGTCTAGCCGAGTGGGTTTGGGTCTAGCCGAGTCGGTTTGGGTCTAGCCGAGTGGGTTTGGGTCTAGCCGATTGGGTTTGGGTCTAGCCAAGTCGGTTTGGGTCTAGCCGAGTGGGTTTGGGTCTAGCCGAGTGGGTTTGAGTCTAGCCGAGTGGGTTTGGGTCTAGCCGAGCGGGTTTAGGTCTAGCCGAGTGGGTTTGGGTCTAGCCGAGTGGGCTTGGGTCTAGCCGAGTGGGTTTGGGTCTAGCCGAGTGGGTTTGTGTGTAGCCGAGTGGGTTTGGGTCTAGCCGAGTGGGTTTGGGTCTAGCCGAGTGGGTTTGCATCTAGCCGAGTGGGTTTGGGTCTAGCCGAGTGTGTTTGGGTCTAGCCGAGTGGGTTTGGTCTAGCCGAGTGGGTTTGGGTCTAGCCGATTGGGTTTGGGTCTAGCCGAGTGGGTTTGGGTGTAGCCGAGTGGGTTTGGGTCTAGCCGAGTGGGATTGGGTCGAGCCGAGTGGGTTTGGGTCTAGCCGAGTGGGTTTGGGTCTAGCCGAGTGGGTGTGGGTCTAGCCGAATGGGTTTTGGTCTAGCCGAGTGGGTTTGTGTCTAGCCGATTGGGTTTGGGTCTAGCCGAGTGGGTTTGGGTCTAGCCGAGTGGGTTTGGGCCTAGCCGAGTGGGTTTGGGTATAGCTGAGTGGGTTTTGGTCTAGCGGAGTAGGTTTGGGTCTAGCCGAGTGGGTTTGGGTCTAGCCGAGTGGGTTTGGGTCTAGCCTAGTGGGTTTGGGTCTAGCCGAGTGGGTTTGGGTCTAGCGGATTGGGTTTGGGTCTAGCCGAGTGGGTTTGTGTCTAGCCGTGTGGGTTTGGGTCTACCCGAGCAGGTTTGGGTCTAGCCGAGTTGGTTTGGGTCTAGCCGAGTGGGTTTGGGTCTAGCCGAGTGGGTTTGGGTCTAGCCGAGTGGGTTTGGGTCTAGCCGATTGGGTTTGGGTCTAGCGGAGTGGGTTTGGGCCTAGCGGAGTGGGTTTGGGTCTAGCCGAGTGGGTTTGGGTCTAGCCGAGTGGGTTTGGGTCTAGCCGAGTGGGTTTGGGTCTAGCCGAGTGGGTTTGCGTCTAGCCGAGTGGGTTTGCGTGTAGCCGAGTGGGTTTGGGTCTAGCGGAGTTGGTATGGGTCTAGCGGTGTGGGTTTAGGTCTAGCGGAGTGGGTTTGGGTGTAGCCGAGTGGGTTTCAGTCTAGCCGAGTGGGTTTGGGTGTACCCGAGTAGGTTTGGGTCTAGCCGAGTGGGTTTGGGTCTAGCCGAGTGGGTGTGGGTCTAGCCGAATGGGTTTGGGTCGAGCCGAGTGGGTTTGTGTCTAGCCGATTGGGTTTGGGTCTAGCCGAGTGGGTTTGGGTCTAGCCGAGTGGGTTTGGGTCTAGCCGAGTGGGTTTGGGTATAGCTGAGTGGGTTTTGGTCTAGCGGAGTAGGTTTGGGTCTAGCCGAGTGGGTTTGGGTCTAGCCGAGTGGGTTTGGGTCTAGCCTAGTGGGTTTGGGTCTAGCCGAGTGGGTTTGGGTCTAGCGGATTGGGTTTGGGTCTAGCCGAGTGGGTTTGTGTCTAGCCGAGTGGGTTTGGGTCGACCCGAGTAGGTTTGGGTCTAGCCGAGTTGGTTTGGGTCTAGCCGAGTGGGTTTGGGTCTAGCCGAGTGGGTTTGGGTCTAGCCGAGTGGGTTTGGGTCTAGCCGATTGGGTTTGGGTCTAGCGGAGTGGGTTTGGGTCTAGCGGAGTGGGTTTGGGTCTAGCCGAGTGGGTTTGGGTCTAGCCGAGTGGGTTTGGGTCTAGCCGAGTGGGTTTGGGTCTAGCCGAGTGGGTTTGCGTCTAGCCGAGTGTGTTTGGGTCGAGCCGAGCGGGGTTTGGGTCTAGCCGAGTGGGTTTGGGTCCAGCCGAGTGGGTTTGGGTGTAGCCGAGAGGGTTTGGGTCTAGCCGAGTGGGTTTGGGTGTAGCCGAGTGGGTTTGGGTCCAGCCGAGTGGGTTTGGGTCTAGCCGAGTGGGCTTGTGTCTAGCCGAGTGGGTTTGGGTCTAGCCGAGTGGGTTTGGGTCTAGCTGCGTGGGTTTTGGTCTGGCGGAGTGGGTTTGGGTCTAGCCGAGTGGGTATGGGTCTAGCCGAGTGGGTTTGGGTCCACCGAGTGGGTTTGGGTCTAGCCGAGTGGGTTTGGGTCTAGCGGAGTGGGTTTGGGTCGAGCCGAGTGCGTTTGGGTCTAGCTGAGTGGGTTTGGGTCTAGCCGAGTGGGTTTGGGTCTAGCCGAGTGGGTTTGGGTCTCGCCAAGTGGGTTTGGGTGTAGCCGAGTGGGATAGGGTCTAGCCGAGTGAGTTTGGGTCTAGCCGACTCGGTTTGGGTGTAGCCGAGTTGGTTTGGGTCTAGCCGAGTGGGTTTGGGTCTAGCCGAGTGGGTTTGGCTCTAGCCGAGTGGGCTTGGGTCTAGCCAAGCGGGTTTGGGTCTAGCCGAGTGGGTTTGCGTGCAGCCGAGTGGGTTTGTGTCTAGCCGAGTGGGTTTGGGTCCAACCGAGTGGGTTTGGGTCTACCCGAGTAGGTTTGGGTCTAGCCGAGTGGGTTTGGGTCTAGCCGAGTGGGTGTGGGTCTAGCCGAGTGGGTTTGGGTCTGGCCGAGTGGGTTTGGGTCTAGCCGATTGGGTTTGGGTCTAGCCGAGTGGGTTTGGGTCTAGCCGAGTGGGTTTGGGTCTAGCCGAGTGGGTTTGGGTCTAGCCGAGTGGGTTTGGGTCTAGCCGAGTGGGGTTGGGTCTAGCCGAGTGGGTTTGGGTCTAGCGGAGTGGGTTTGGGTCTAGCGGAGTGGGTGTGGGTCTAGCGGAGTGGGTTTGGGTCTAGCCGAATGGGTTTGGGTCTATCCGAGTGGGTTTGGGTCTAGTGGAGTGGGTTTGGGTGCAGCCGAGTGGGTTTGGGTCTAGCCGAGTGGGTTTGGGTCTAGCCGAGTGGGTTTGGGTCCAGCCGAGTGGGTTTCGGTCTAGCCGAGTGGGTTTGGGTCTGGCGGAGTGGGTTTGGGTCTAGCCGAGTGGGTTTGGGTCTAGCCGAGTGGGTTTGGGTCTAGCGGAGTGGGTTTGGGTCACGCCAAGAGGGTTAGGGTCTAGCCGAGTGGGTTTGGGTCTCGCCGAGTGGGTTTGAGTCTAGCCGAGTGGGTTTGGGTCTAGCCGAGTGCTTTTGGGTCTAGCCGAGTGGGTTTCAGTCTAGCCGAGTGGGTTTGGGTCTAGCGGAGTGGGTTTGAGTCTAGCGAAGTGGGTTAGGCTCTAGCGGAGTGGGTTTGGGTCTAGCGGAGTTGGTTCGGGTCTAGCCGAATGGGTTTGGGTCTAGCCGAGTGCGTTTGGGACTAGCCGAGTGGGTTTGGGTCTAGCCGAGTGGGTTTGGGTCTAGCCGAGTGGTTTTGGGTCTAGCCGAGTGGGTTTGGGTCTATCCGAATGGGTTTGGGTCTAGCCGAGTGGGTTTGGGTCTAGCCGAGTGGGTTTGGGTGGAGCCGAGTGGCTTTGCGTCTAGCCGAGTGGGTTTGGGTCTAGCCGATTGGGTTTGGGTCTAGACGAGTGGGTTTGAGTCTAGCCGAGTGGGTTTGGGTCTAGCCGAGTGCTTTTGGGTCTAGCCGAGTGGGTTTCAGTCTCGCCGAGTGGGTTTGGGTCTAGCGGAGTGGGTTTGAGTCTAGCGGAGTGGGTTTGGGTCTAGCGGAGTGGGTTTGGGTCTAGCGGAGTGGGTTTGGGTCTAGCCGAATGGGTTTGGATCTAGCCGAGTGGGTTTGGGTCTAGCGGAGTGGATTTATGTCTAGCGGAGTGGGTTTGGGTCTAGCCGAGTGGGTTTGGGTCTAGCCGAGTGGGTTTGAGTCTAGCCGAGTGGGTTTGGGTCCAGCCGAGTGGGTTTGGGTCTAGCCGAGTGGGTTTGGGTCTGGCCGAGTGGGTTTGGGTCTAGCGGAGTGGGTTTGGGTCTAGCCGATTGGGTTTGGGTCTAGCCGAGTGGGTTTGGTTCTAGCCGAGTGGGTTTGGGTCTAGCCGAGTGGGTTTGTGTCTGTCCGATTGGGTTTGGGTCTAGCCGAATGGGTTTGGGTCTAGCCGAGTGGGTTTGGGTGTAGCCGAGTGGGTTTGGGTGTAGACGAGTGGCTTTGCGTCTAGCCGAGTGGGTTTGGGTCTAGCCGAGTGGGTTTGGTGCTAGCCGAGTGGGTTTGCGTCTAGCCGAATGGGTTTGGGTCTAGCCGAGTGGGTTTCGGTATAGCCGAGTGGGTTTGGGTCTAGCCGAGTGGGTTTGAGTCTAGCCGAGTGGGATGGGTGTAGCCGAGTGCGTTTGGGTCTAGCGGAGTGTGTTTCGGTCTCGCCGAGTGGGTTTAGGTCTAGCGGAGTGGGTTTTGGGTCTAGCGGAGTGGGTTTGGGTCTAGCGGAGTGGGTTTGGATCTAGCGGAGTGGGTGTGGGTCTAGCCGAATGGGTTTGGGTCTAGCCGAGTGGGTTTGGGTCTAGTGGAGTGGGTTTGGGTGACGCCGAGTGGGTTTGGGTCTAGCCGAGTGGGTTTGGGTCTAGCCCAGTGAGTTTGGGTCTAGCCGAGTGGGGTTGGATCTAGCGGAGTGGGTTTGGGTCTAGCGGAGTGGGTTTGGGTCTAGCCAAGTGGGTTAGGGTCTAGCCGAGTGGGTTTGGGTCCAGCCGAGTGGGTTTGAGTCTAGCCGAGTGGGTTTGGGTCTAGCCGAGTGGGTTTGGGTCTAGCGGAGTGGGTTTCAGTCTAGCGGAGTGGGTTTGGGTCTAGCGGAGTGGGTTTGGGTCTAGCGGAGTGGGTTTGGGTCTAGCCGAATGGGTTTGGGTCTAGCGGAGTGGGTTTGGGTCTAGCGGAGTGTTATTGTGTCTAGCGGAGTGGGTTTGGGTCTAGCCGAGTGGGTTTGGGTCTAGCCGAGTAGGTTTGGGTCCGGCCGAGTGGGTTTGGGTCTAGCCGAGTGGGCTTGGGTCCAGCCGAGTTGGTTTGGGTCTAGCCGAGTGGGTTTGGGTGTAGCCGAGTGGGTTTGGGTCTAGCCGAGTGGGTTTGGGTCCAGCCGATTGGGATTGGGTCTAGCCGAGTGCGTTTGGGTCTAGGCGAGTGGCTTTGGGTCGAGCCGAGTTGGTTTGGGTCTAGCTGAGTGGGTTTTGGTCTAGCGGAGTGGGTTTGGGTCTAGCCGAGTGGGTTTGGGTCTAGCCGAGTCGGTTTGGGTCTAGCCGAGTGGGTTTGGGTCTAGCCGAGTGGGCTTGGGTCTAGCCGAGTGGGTTTGGGTCTAGCGAGTGGGTTTGGGTCTAGCCGAGTGGGTTTGGGTCTAGCCGAGTGGGTTTGAGTCTAGCCGAGTGGGATGGGTCTAGCCGAGTGCGTTTGGGTCTAGCCGAGTGGGTTTCGGTCTAGCCGAGAGGGTTTGGGTCTAGCGGAGTGGGGTTTGGGTCTAGCGGAGTGGGTTTGGGTCTAATGGAGTGGGTTTGGGTGTAGCCGAGTGGGTTTGGGTCTAGCTGTGTGGGTTTGGGTGCAGCCGAGTGGGTTTGGGTCTAGCTGAGTGGGTTTGGGTGTAGCCGAGTGGGTTTGGGTCTAGCCGAGTGGGTTTGGGTCTAGCCGAGGGGGTTTGGGTCTAGCCCAGTGGGTTTGGGTCTAGCCGAGTGGGTTTGGGTCTAGCCGAGTGGGTTTGGGTCTAGCCTAGTGGGTTTGCGCGTAGCCGAGTGGGTTTGGGTCTAGCCGAGTGGGTTTGGGTCTAGCCGAGTGGGTTTGGTGCTAGCCGAGTGGGTTTGCGTCTAGCCGAATGGGTTTGGGTCTAGCCGAGTGGGTTTCGGTATAGCCGAGTGGGTTTGGGTCTAGCCGAGAGGGTTTGAGTCTAGCCGAGTGGGATGGGTCTAGCCGAGTGCGTTTGGGTCTAGCGGAGTGTGTTTCGGTCTCGCCGAGTGGGTTTATTTCTAGCGGAGTGGGTTTTGGTTCTAGCGGAGTGGGTTTGGGTCTAGCGGAGTGGGTTTGGGTATAGCGGAGTGGGTGTGGGTCTAGCCGAATGGGTTTGGGTCTAGCCGAGTGGGTTTGGGTCCAGTGGAGTGGGTTTGGGTGACGCCGAGTGGGTTTGGGTCTAGCCGAGTGGGTTTGGGTCTAGCCGAGTGAGTTTGGGTCTAGCCGAGTGGGGTTGGGTCTAGCCGAGCGGGTTTGGGTCTAGCGGAGTGGGTTTGGGTCTAGCCAAGTGGGTTAGGGTCTAGCCGAGTGGGTTTGGGTCTAGCCGAGTGGGTTTGAGTCTAGCCGAGTGGGTTTGGGTCTAGCCGAGTGGGTTTGGGTCTAGCGGAGTGGGTTTCAGTCTAGCGGAGTGGGTTTGGGTCTAGCGGAGTGGGTTTGGGTCTAGCGGTGTGGGTTTGGGTCTAGCCGAATGGGTTTGGGTCTAGCGGAGTGGGTTTGGGTCTAGCCGAGTGGGGTTGGGTCTAGCCGAGCGGGTTTGGGTCTAGCGGAGTGGGTTTGGGTCTAGCCAAGTGGGTTAGGGTCTAGCCGAGTGGGTTTGGGTCTAGCCGAGTGGGTTTGAGTCTAGCCGAGTGGGTTTGGGTCTAGCCGAGTGGGTTTGGGTCTAGCGGAGTGGGTTTCAGTCTAGCGGAGTGGGTTTGGGTCTAGCGGAGTGGGTTTGGGTCTAGCGGTGTGGGTTTGGGTCTAGCCGAATGGGTTTGGGTCTAGCGGAGTGGGTTTGGGTCTAGCGGAGTGTTATTGTGTCTAGCGGAGTGGGTTTGGGTCTAGCCGAGTGGGTTTGGGTCCAGCCGAGTGGGTTTGGGTCTAGCCGAGTGGGCTTGGGTCCAGCCGAGTTGGTTTGGGTCTAGCCGAGTGGGTTTGGGTGTAGCCGAGTGGGTTTGGGTCTAGCCGAGTGGGTTTGGGTCCAGCCGATTGGGATTGGGTCTAGCCGAGTGCGTTTGGGTCTAGCCGAGTGGGTTTGGGTCGAGCCGAGTTGGTTTGGGTCTAGCTGAGTGGGTTTTGGTCTAGCGGAGTGGGTTTGGGGCTAGCCGAGTGGGTTTGGGTCTAGCCGAGTCGGTTTGGGTCTAGCCGAGTGGGTTTGGGTCTAGCCGAGTGGGCTTGGGTCTAGCCGAGTGGGTTTGGGTCTAGCGAGTGGGTTTGGGTCTAGCCGAGTGGGTTTGGGTCTAGCCGAGTGGGTTTGAGTCTAGCCGAGTGGGATGGGTCTAGCCGAGTGCGTTTGGGTCTAGCCGAGTGGGTTTCGGTCTAGCCGAGAGGGTTTGGGTCTAGCGGAGTGGGGTTTGGGTCTAGCGGAGTGGGTTTGGGTCTAGTGGAGTGGGTTTGGGTGTAGCCGAGTGGGTTTGGGTCTAGCTGTGTGGGTTTGGGTGCAGCCGAGTGGGTTTGGGTCTAGCTGAGTGGGTTTGGGTGTAGCCGAGTGGGTTTGGGTCTAGCCGAGTGGGTTTGGGTCTAGCCGAGGGGGTTTGGGTCTAGCCCAGTGGGTTTGGGTCTAGCCGAGTGGGTTTGGGTCTAGCCGAGTGGGTTTGGGTCTAGCCTAGTGGGTTTGCGCGTAGCCGAGTGGGTTTGGGTCTAGCCGAGTTGGGTTTGGGTCTAGCCGAGTGGATTTGGGTCTAGCCGAGTGGGTTTGAGTCTAGCCGAGTGGGTTTGGTTCTAGCCGAGTGGGTTTGGGTCTAGCCGATGGGTTTGGGTCCAGCCGAGTGGGTTTGGGTCCAGCCGAGTGGGTTTGGGTCTAGCCGAGTGGGTTTGGGTGTAGCGGAGTGGGTTTGGGTGTAGCCGAGTGTGTTTGGGTCTAGCCGAGAGGGTTTGGGTGTAGCCGAGTGGGTTTGGGTCTAGCCGAATGGGTTTGGGTCTAGCCAAGTGGGTTTGTGTCTAGCCGAGTGGGTTTGGGTCTACCCGAGTAGGTTTGGTTCTAGCCGACTGGGTTTGGGTCTAGCCGAGTGGGTGTGGGTCTTGCCGAGTGGGTTTGGGTCTAGCCGAGTGGGTTTGGGTCTATCCGAGTGGGTTTGGGTCTAGCCGATTGGGTTTGGGTCTAGCCGAGTGGGTTTGGGTCCAGCCGATTGGGATTGGGTCTAGCCGAGTGCGTTTGGGTCTAGCCGTGTGGGTATGGGTCGAGCCGAGTGGGTTTCAGTCTAGCGGAGTGGGTTTGGGTCTAGCGGAGTGGGTTTGGGTCTAGCGGAGTGGGTTTGGGTCTAGCCGAATTGGTTTGGGTCTAGCCGAGTGGGTTTGGGTCTAGCGGAGTGTTATTGTGTCTAGCGGAGTGGGTTTGGGTCTAGCCGAGTGGGTTAGGGTCTAGCCGAGTGGGTTTGGGTCCAGCTGAGTGGGTTTGGGTCTAGCCGAGTGGGCTTGGGTCCAGCCGAGCTGGTTTGGGTCTAGCCGAGTGTGTTTGGGTGTAGCCGAGTGGGTTTGGGTCTAGCCGAGTGGGTTTGGGTCTAGCCGAGTGGGTTTGGGTCTAGCCGATGGGTTTGGGTCCAGCCGAGTGGGTTTGGGTCCAGCTGAGTGGGTTTGGGTCTAGCCGAGTGGGTTTGGGTGTAGCGGAGTGGGTTTGGGTCTAGCGGAGTGGGTTTGGGTCTAGCCGAGTCGGTTTGGGTCTAGCCGAGTGGGTTTGGGTCTAGCCGAGTGGGCTTGGGTCTAGCCGAGTGGGTTTGGGTCTAGCGAGTGGGTTTGGGTCTAGCCGAGTGGGTTTGGGTCTAGCCGAGTGGGTTTGAGTCTAGCCGAGTGGGATGGGTCTAGCCGAGTGCGTTTGGGTCTAGCCGAGTGGGTTTCGGTCTAGCCGAGTGGGTTTGTGTCTAGCGGAGTGGGGTTTCGGTCTAGCGGAGTGGATTTGGGTCTAGTGGAGTGGGTTTGGGTGTAGCCGAGTGGGTTTGGGTCTAGCTGAGTGGGTTTGGGTGCAGCCGAGTGGGTTTGGGTCTAGCTGAATGGGTTTCGGTCTAGCCGAGTGGGTTTGGGTCTAGCCGAGTGGGTTTGGGTCTAGCCGAGTGCGTTTGGGTCTAGCCGAGTGGGTTTGGGTGTAGCCGGGTGGTTTTGGGTCTAGCCGAGTGGGTTTGGGTCTAGCCGAGGGGGTTTGGGTCTAGCCCAGTGGGTTTGGGTCTAGCCGAGTGGGTTTGGGTCAAGCCGAGTGGGTTTGGGTCTAGCCTAGTGGGTTTGCGCGTAGCCGAGTGGGTTTGGGTCTAGCCGAGTGGGTTTGGGTCTAGCCGAGTGGTTTTGGGTCTAGCCGAGTGGGTTTGGGTCCAGCCAAGTGGGTTTGGGTCCAGCCGAGTGGGTTTGGGTCTAGCCGAGTGGGTTTGGGTGTAGCGGAGTGGGTTTGGGTGTAGCCGAGTGTGTTTGGGTCTAGCCGAGAGGGTTTGAGTCTAGACGAGAGGGTTTGGGTCTAGCCGAATGGGTTTGTGTCCAGCCAAGTGGGTTTGTGTCTAGCCGAGTGGGTTTGGGTCTACCCGAGTATGTTTGGGTCTAGCCGAGTGGGTTTGGGTCTAGCCGAGTGGGTTTGGGTCTAGCCGATTGGGTTTGGGTCTAGCCGAGTGGGTTTGGGTCCAGCCGAGTGGGTTTGGGTCTAGCCGATTGGGTTTGGGTCTAGCCGAGTGGGTTTGGGTCCAGCCGATTGGGATTGGATCTAGCCGAGTGCGTTTGGGTCTAGCCGAGTGGGTATGGGTCGAGCCGAGTGGGTTTCAGTCTAGCGGAGTGGGTTTGGGTCTAGCGGAGTGGGTTTGGGTCTAGCGGAGTGGGTTTGGGTCCAGCCGAGTGGGTTTGGGTCTAGCCGAGTGGGTTTGGGTCCAGCCGAGTGGGTTTGGGTCTAGCCGAGTGGGCTTGGGTCCAGCCGAGCTGGTTTGGGTCTAGCCGAGTGGGTTTGGGTGTAGCCGAGTGGGTTTGGGTCTAGCCGAGTGGGTTTGGGTCTAGCCGAGTGGGTTTGGGTCTAGCCGATGGGTTTGGGTCCAGCCGAGTGGGTTTGGGTCCAGCCGAGTGGGTTTGGGTCTAGCCGAGTGGGCTTGGGTCCAGCCGAGTAGGTTTGGGTCTAGCCGAGTGTGTTTGGGTGTAGCCGAGTGGGTTTGGGTCTCGCCGAGTGGGTTTGGGTCTAGCCGAGTGGGTTTGGGTCTAGCCGATGGGTTTGGGTCCAGCCGAGTGGGTTTGGGTCCAGCCGAGTGGGTTTGGGTCTAGCTGAGTGGGTTTGGGTGTAGCGGAGTGGGTTTGGGACTAGCGGAGTGGGTTTGGGTGTAGCTGAGTGGGTTTGGGTTCTGCCGAGTGGGTTTGGGTCTAGCTGAATGGGTTTCGGTCTAGCCGAGTGGGTTTGGGTCTAGCGGAGTGGGTTTGGGTCTAGCCGAGTGCGTTTGGGTCTAGCCGAGTGGGTTTGGGTGTAGCCGAGTGGGTTTGGGTCTAGCCGAGTGGGTTTGGGTCTAGCCGAGGGGGTTTGGGTCTAGCCCAGTGGGTTTGGGTCTAGCCGAGTGGGTTTGGGTCTAGCCGAGTGGGTTTGGGTCTAGCCGATGGGTTTGGGTCCAGCCGAGTGGGTTTGGGTCCAGCCGAGTGGGTTTGGGTCTAGCCGAGTGGGTTTGGGTGTAGCGGAGTGGGTTTGGATCTGGCCGAGTGGGTTTGGGTCTAGCCGAGTGGGTTTGGGTCTAGCCTAGTGGGTTTGCGCGTAGCCGAGTGGGTTTGGGTCTAGCCGAGTGGGTTTGGGTCTAGCCGAGTGGATTTGGGTCTAGCCGAGTGGGTTTGAGTCTAGCCGAGTGGGTTTGGGTCTAGCCGAGTGGGTTTGGGTCTATCCGATGGGTTTGGGTCCAGCCGAGTGGGTTTGGGTCCAGCCGAGTGGGTTTGGGTCTAGCCGAGTGGGTTTGGGTGTAGCGGAGTGGGTTTGGGTCTGGCCGAGTGGGTTTGGGTCTAGCCGAGTGGGTTTGGGTCTAGCCGATTGGGTTTGAGTCTAGCCGAGTGGGTTTGGGTCTAGCCGAGTGGGTTTGGGTCTAGCCGAGTGGGTTTGGGTCTAGCCGAGTGGGTTTTGGTCTAGCCGAGTGGGTTTGAGTCTAGCCGAGTGGGTTTCGGTCTAGCCGAGTGGGTTTGGGTCTAGCGGTGTGGGTTTCAGTCTAGCTGAGTGGGTTTTGGTCTAGCGGAGTGGGTTTGGGTCTAGCCGAGTGGGTTTGGGTCTAGCCGAGTGGGCTTGGGTCTAGCCGAGTGGGTTTGGGTCTAGCGAGTGGGTTTGGGTCTAGCCGAGTGGGTTTGGGTCTAGCCGAGTGGGTTTGAGTCTAGCCGAGTGGGATGGGTCTAGCCGAGTGCGTTTGGGTCTAGCGGAGTGGAGTTTGGTCCTAGCGGAGTGGGTTTGGGTCTAGTGGAGTGGGTTTGGGTCTAGCCGAGTGGATTTGGGTCTAGCCGAGTGGGTTTGAGTCCAGCCGAGTGGGTTTGGGTCTAGCCGAGTGGGTTTGGGTCCAGCCGATGGGTTTGGGTCCAGCCGAGTGGGTTTGGGTCCAGCCGAGTGGGTTTGGGTCTAGCCGAGTGGGTTTGGGTGTAGCGGAGTGGGTTTGGGTGTAGCCGAGTGTGTTTGGGTCTAGCCGAGAGGGTTTGGGTCTAGCCGAGAGGGTTTGGGTGTAGCCGAGTGGGTTTGGGTCTAGCCGAATGGGTTTGGGTCCAGCCAAGTGGGTTTGTGTCTAGCCGAGTGGGTTTGGGTCTACCCGAGTAGGTTTGGGTCTAGCCGAGTGGGTTTGGGTCTAGCCGAGTGGGTTTGGGTCTTGCCGAGTGGGTTTGGGTCTAGCCGATTGGGTTTGGGTCTAGCCGAGTGGGTTTGGGTCCAGCCGATTGGGATTGGGTCTAGCCGAGTGCGTTTGGGTCTAGCCGAGTGGGTATGGGTCGAGCCGAGTGGGTTTCAGTCTAGCGGAGTGGGTTTGGGTCTAGCGGAGTGGGTTTGGGTCTAGCGGAGTGGGTTTGGGTCTAGCCGAATTGGTTTGGGTCTAGCCGAGTGGGTTTGGGTCTCGCGGAGTGTTATTGTGTCTAGCGGAGTGGGTTTGGGTCCAGCCGAGTGGGTTTGGGTCTAGCCGAGTGGGTTTGGGTCCAGCCGAGTGGGTTTGGGTCTAGCCGAGTGGGCTTGGGTCCAGCCGAGCAGGTTTGGGTCTAGCCGAGTGGGTTTGGGTGTAGCCGAGTGGGTTTGGGTCCAGCCGAGTGGGTTTGGGTCTAGCCGAGTGGGTTTGGGTCTAGCCGAGTGGGTTTGGGTCCAGCCGAGTGGGTTTGGGTCCAGCCGATTGGGTTTGGGTCTAGCCGAGTGGGTTTGGGTGTAGCGGAGTGGGTTTGGGTCTAGCGGAGTGGGTTTGGGTCTAGCCGAGTGGGTTTGGGTCTAGCCGAGTCGGTTTGGGTCTAGCCGAGTGGGTTTGGGTCTAGCCGAGTGGGCTTGGGTCTAGCCGAGTGGGTTTGGGTCTAGCGAGTGGGTTTGGGTCTAGCCGAGTGGGTTTGGGTCTAGCCGAGTGGGTTTGAGTCTAGCCGAGTGGGATGGGTCTAGCCGAGTGCGTTTGGGTCTAGCCGAGTGGGTTTCGGTCTAGCCGAGTGTGTTTGGGTTTAGCGGAGTGGGGTTTGGGTCTAGCGGAGTGGGTTTGGTTCTAGTGGAGTGGGTTTGGGTGTAGCCGAGTGGGTTTGGGTCTAGCTGAGTGGGTTTGGGTGCAGCCGAGTGGGTTTGGGTCTAGCTGAATGGGTTTCGGTCTAGCCGAGTGGGTTTGGGTCTAGCGGAGTGGGTTTGGGTCTAGCCGAGTGGGTTTGGGTCCAGCCGATTGGGATTGGGTCTAGCCGAGTGCGTTTGGGTCTAGCCGAGTGGGTATGGGTCGAGCCGAGTGGGTTTCAGTCTAGCGGAGTGGGTTTGGGTCTAGCGGAGTGGGTTTGGGTCTAGCGGAGTGGGTTTGGGTCCAGCCGAGTGGGTTTGGGTCTAGCCGAGTGGGTTTGGGTCCAGCCGAGTGGGTTTGGGTCTAGCCGAGTGGGCTTGGGTCCAGCCGAGCTGGTTTGGGTCTAGCCGAGTGGGTTTGGGTGTAGCCGAGTGGGTTTGGGTCTAGCCGAGTGGGTTTGGGTCTAGCCGAGTGGGTTTGGGTCTAGCCGATGGGTTTGGGTCCAGCCGAGTGGGTTTGGGTCCAGCCGAGTGGGTTTGGGTCTAGCCGAGTGGGCTTGGGTCCAGCCGAGTGGGTTTGGGTCCAGCCGAGTGGGTTTGGGTCTAGCCGAGTGGGTTTGGGTGTAGCGGAGTGGGTTTGGGACTAGCGGAGTGGGTTTGGGTCTAGCGGAGTGGGTTTGGGTCTAGCCGAGTCGGTTTGGGTCTAGCCGAGTGGGTTTGGGTCTAGCCGAGTGGGCTTGGGTCTAGCCGAGTGGGTTTGGGTCTAGCGAGTGGGTTTGGGTCTAGCCGAGTGGGTTTGGGTCTAGCCGAGTGGGTTTGAGTCTAGCCGAGTGGGATTGGTCTAGCCGAGTGCGTTTGGGTCTAGCCGAGTGGGTTTCGGTCTAGCCGAGTGGGTTTGGGTCTAGCGGAGTGGGATTTCGGTCTAGCGGAGTGGGTTTGGGTCTAGTGGAGTGGGTTTGGGTGTAGCCGAGTGGGTTTGGGTCTAGCTGAGTGGGTTTGGGTGCAGCCGAGTGGGTTTGGGTCTAGCTGAATGGGTTTCGGTCTAGCCGAGTGGGTTTGGGTCTAGCGGAGTGGGTTTGGGTCTAGCCGAGTGCGTTTGGGTCTAGCCGAGTGGGTTTGGGTGTAGCCGAGTGGGTTTGGGTCTAGCCGAGTGGGTTTGGGTCTACCCGAGGGTGTTTGGGTCTAGCCCAGTGGGTTTGGGTCTAGCCGAGTGGGTTTGGGTCTAGCCGAGTGGGTTTGGGTCTAGCCTAGTGGGTTTGCGCGTAGCCGAGTGGGTTTGGGTCTAGCCGAGTGGGTTTGGGTCTAGCCGAGTGGATTTGGGTCTAGCCGAGTGGGTTTGAGTCTAGCCGAGTGGGTTTGGGTCTAGCCGAGTGGGTTTGGGTCTAGCCGATGGGTTTGGGTCCAGCCGAGTGGGTTTGGGTCCAGCCGAGTGGGTTTGGGTCTAGCCGAGTGGGTTTGGGTGTAGCGGAGTGGGTTTGGGTCTGGCCGAGTGGGTTTGGGTCTAGCCGAGTGGGTTTGGGTCTAGCCGATTGGGTTTGGGTCTAGCCGAGTGGGTTTGGGTCTAGCCGAGTGGGTTTGGGTCTAGCCGAGTGGGTTTGGGTCTAGCCGAGTGGGTTTGGGTCTAGCCGAGAGGGTTTGGGTCTAGCCGAGTGGGTTTGGGTCTAGCCGAGTGGGTTTGGGTCGAGCCGAGTGGGTTTGGGTCCAACGGAGTGGGTTTGGGTCTAGCGAGTGGGTTTGTGTCTAGCCGAGTGGGTTTGGGTCTAGCCGAGTGGGTTTGAGTCTAGCCGAGTGGGTTTCGGTCTAGCCGAGTGGGTTTGGGTCTAGCGGAGTGGGTTTCAGTCTAGCTGAGTGGGTTTTGGTCTAGCGGAGTGGGTTTGGGTCTAGCCGAGTGGGTTTGGGTCTAGCCGAGTCGGTTTGGGTCTAGCCGAGTGGGTTTGGGTCTAGCCGAGTGGGCTTGGGTCTAGCCGAGTGGGTTTGGGTCTAGCGAGTGGGTTTGGGTCTAGCCGAGTGGGTTTGGGTCTAGCCGAGTGGGTTTGAGTCTAGCCGAGTGGGATGGGTCTAGCCGAGTGCGTTTGGGTCTAGCGGAGTGGAGTTTGGGCCTAGCGGAGTGGGTTTGGGTCTAGTGGAGTGGGTTTGGGTCTAGCCGAGTGGACTTGGGTCCAGCCGAGTGGGTTTGAGTCCAGCCGAGTGGGTTTGGGTCGAGCCGAGTGGGTTTGGGTCCAGCCGATGGGTTTGGGTCCAGCCGAGTGGGTTTGGGTCCAGCCGGGTGGGTTTGGGTCTAGCCGAGTGGGTTTGGGTGTAGCGGAGTGGGTTTGGGTGTAGCCGAGTGTGTTTGGGTCTAGCCGAGAGGGTTTGGGTCTAGCCGAGAGGGTTTGGGTGTAGCCGAGTGGGTTTGGGTCTAGCCGAATGGGTTTGGGTCTACCCGAGTATGTTTGGGTCTAGCCGAGTGGGTTTGGGTCTTGCCGAGTGGGTTTGGGTCTAGCCGATTGGGTTTGGGTCTAGCCGAGTGGGTTTGGGTCCAGCCGATTGGGATTGGGTCTAGCCGAGTGCGTTTGGGTCTAGCCGAGTGGGTATGGGTCGAGCCGAGTGGGTTTCAGTCTAGCGGAGTGGGTTTGGGTCTAGCGGAGTGGGTTTGGGTCTAGCGGAGTGGGTTTGGGTCTAGCCGAATTGGTTTGGGTCTAGCCGAGTGGGTTTGGGTCTCGCGGAGTGTTATTGTGTCTAGCGGAGTGGGTTTGGGTCCAGCCGAGTGGGTTTGGGTCTAGCCGAGTGTGTTTGGGTCCAGCCGAGTGGGTTTGGGTCTAGCCGAGTGGGCTTGGGTCCAGCCGAGCTGGTTTGGGTCTAGCCGAGTGGGTTTGGGTGTAGCCGAGTGGGTTTGGGTCTAGCCGAGTGGGTTTGGGTCTAGCCGAGTGGGTTTGGGTCTAGCCGATGGGTTTGGGTCCAGCCGAGTGGGTTTGGGTCCAGCCGAGTGGGTTTGGGTCTAGCCGAGTGGGTTTGGGTGTAGCGGAGTGGGTTTGGGTCTAGCGGAGTGGGTTTGGGTCTAGCCGAGTGGGTTTGGGTCTAGCCGAGTCGGTTTGGGTCTAGCCGAGTGGGTTTGGGTCTAGCCGAGTGGGCTTGGGTCTAGCCGAGTGGGTTTGGGTCTAGCGAGTGGGTTTGGGTCTAGCCGAGTGGGTTTGGGTCTAGCCGAGTGGGTTTGAGTCTAGCCGAGTGGGATGGGTCTAGCCGAGTGCGTTTGGGTCTAGCCGAGTGGGTTTCGGTCTAGCCGAGTGGGTTTGGGTCTAGCGGAGTGGGGTTTGGGTCTAGCGGAGTGGGTTTGGTTCTAGTGGAGTGGGTTTGGGTGTAGCCGAGTGGGTTTGGGTCTAGCTGAGTGGGTTTGGGTGCAGCCGAGTGGGTTTGGGTCTAGCTGAATGGGTTTCGGTCTAGCCGAGTGGGTTTGGGTCTAGCGGAGTGGGTTTGGGTCTAGCCGAGTGTGTTTGGGTCTAGCAGAGTGGGTTTGGGTGTAGCCGAGTGGGTTTGGGTCTAGCCGAGTGGGTTTGGGTCTAGCCGAGGGGGTTTGGGTCTAGCCCAGTGGGTTTGGGTCTAGCCGAGTGGGTTTGGGTCTAGCCGAGTGGGTTTGGGTCTAGCCTAGTGGGTTTGCGCGTAGCCGAGTGGGTTTGGGTCTAGCCGAGTGGGTTTGGGTCTAGCCGAGTGGATTTGGGTCTAGCCGAGTGGGATGGGTCTAGCCGAGTGCGTTTGGGTCTAGCGGAGTGGAGTTTGGGCCTAGCGGAGTGGGTTTGGGTCTAGTGGAGTGGGTTTGGGTCTAGCCGAGTGGATTTGGGTCTAGCCGAGTGGGTTTGAGTCCAGCCGAGTGGGTTTGGGTCTAGCCGAGTGGGTTTGGGTCCAGCCGATGGGTTTGGGTCCAGCCGAGTGGGTTTGGGTCCAGCCGAGTGGGTTTGGGTCTAGCCGAGTGGGTTTGGGTGTAGCGGAGTGGGTTTGGTTGTAGCCGAGTGTGTTTGGGTCTAGCCGAGAGGGTTTGGGTCTAGCCGAGAGGGTTTGGGTGTAGCCGAGTGGGTTTGGGTCTAGCCGAATGGGTTTGGGTCCAGCCAAGTGGGTTTGTGTCTAGCCGAGTGGGTTTGGGTCTACCCGAGTATGTTTGGGTCTAGCCGAGTGGGTTTGGGTCTTGCCGAGTGGGTTTGGGTCTAGCCGATTGGGTTTGGGTCTAGCCGAGTGGGTTTGGGTCCAGCCGATTGGGATTGGGTCTAGCCGAGTGCGTTTGGGTCTAGCCGAGTGGGTATGGGTCGAGCCGAGTGGGTTTCAGTCTAGCGGAGTGGGTTTGGGTCTAGCGGAGTGGGTTTGGGTCTAGCGGAGTGGGTTTGGGTCTAGCCGAATTGGTTTGGGTCTAGCCGAGTGGGTTTGGGTCTCGCGGAATGTTATTGTGTCTAGCGGAGTGGGTTTGGGTCCAGCCGAGTGGGTTTGGGTCTAGCCTAGTGGGTTTGGGTCCAGCCGAGTGGGTTTGGGTCTAGCCGAGTGGGCTTGGGTCCAGCCGAGCTGGTTTGGGTCTAGCCGAGTGGGTTTGGGTGTAGCCGAGTGGGTTTGGGTCTAGCCGAGTGGGTTTGGGTCTAGCCGAGTGGGTTTGGGTCTAGCCGATGGGTTTGGGTCCAGCCGAGTGGGTTTGGGTCCAGCCGAGTGGGTTTGGGTCTAGCCGAGTGGGTTTGGGTGTAGCGGAGTGGGTTTGGGTCTAGCGGAGTGGGTCTGGGTCTAGCCGAGTGGGTTTGGGTCTAGCCGAGTCGGTTTGGGTCTAGCCGAGTGGGTTTGGGTCTAGCCGAGTGGGCTTGGGTCTAGCCGAGTGGGTTTGGGTCTAGCGAGTGGGTTTGGGTCTAGCCGAGTGGGTTTGGGTCTAGCCGAGTGGGTTTGAGTCTAGCCGAGTGGGATGGGTCTAGCCGAGTGCGTTTGGGTCTAGCCGAGTGGGTTTCGGTCTAGCCGAGTGGGTTTGGGTCTAGCGGAGTGGGGTTTGGGTCTAGCGGAGTGGGTTTGGTTCTAGTGGAGTGGGTTTGGGTGTAGCCGAGTGGGTTTGGGTCTAGCTGAGTGGGTTTGGGTGCAGCCGAGTGGGTTTGGGTCTAGCTGAATGGGTTTCGGTCTTGCCGAGTGGGTTTGGGTCTAGCGGAGTGGGTTTGGGTCTAGCCGAGTGTGTTTGGGTCTAGCAGAGTGGGTTTGGGTGTAGCCGAGTGGGTTTGGGTCTAGCCGAGTGGGTTTGGGTCTAGCCGAGGGGGTTTGGGTCTAGCCCAGTGGGTTTGGGTCTAGCCGAGTGGGTTTGGGTCTAGCCGAGTGGGTTTGGGTCTAGCCTAGTGGGTTTGCGCGTAGCCGAGTGGGTTTGGGTCTAGCCGAGTGGGTTTGGGTCTAGCCGAGTGGATTTGGGTCTAGCCGAGTGGGTTTGAGTCTAGCCGAGTGGGTTTGGGTCTAGCCAAGTGGGTTTGGGTCTAGCCGATGGGTTTGGGTCCAGCCGAGTGGGTTTGGGTCCAGCCGAGTGGGTTTGGGTCTAGCCGAGTGGGTTTGGGTGTAGCGGAGTGGGTTTGGGTCTGGCTGAGTGGGTTTGGGTCTAGCCGAGTGGGTTTGGGTCTAGCCGATTGGGTTTGGGTCTAGCCGAGTGGGTTTGGGTCTAGCCGAGTGGGTTTGGGTCTAGCCGAGTGGGTTTGGGTCTAGCCGAGTGGGTTTGGGTCTAGCCGAGAGGGTTTGGGTCTAGCCGAGTGGGTTTGGGTCTAGCCGAGTGGGTTTGGGTCGAGCCGAGTGGGTTTGGGTCTAACGGAGTGGGTTTGGGTCTAGCGAGTGGGTTTGGGTCTAGCCGAGTGGGTTTGGGTCTAGCCGAGTGGGTTTGAGTCTAGCCGAGTGGGTTTCGGTCTAGCCGAGTGGGTTTGGGTCTAGCGGAGTGGGTTTCAGTCTAGCTGAGTGGGTTTTTCGTCTAGCGGAGTGGGTTTGGGTCTAGCGGTGTGGGTTTGGGTCTAGCCGAGTCGGTTTGGGTCTAGCCGAGTGGGTTTGGGTCTAGCCGAGTGGGCTTGGGTCTAGCCGAGTGGGTTTGGGTCTAGCGAGTGGGTTTGGGTCTAGCCGAGTGGGTTTGGGTCCAGCCGAGTGGGTTTGAGTCTAGCCGAGTGGGATGGGTCTAGCCGAGAGGGTTTGGGTGTAGCCGAGTGGGTTTGGGTCTAGCCGAATGGGTTTGGGTCCAGCCAAGTGGGTTTGTGTCTAGCCGAGTGGGTTTGGGTCTACCCGAGTATGTTTGGGTCCAGCCGACTGGGTTTGGGTCCAGCCGAGTGGGTATGGGTCTAGCCGAGTGGGTTTGGGTCTAGCCGAGTGGGTTTGCGTCTACCCAAGTGGGTTTGGGTCTAGCCGATTGGGTTTGGGTCTAGCCGAGTGGGTTTGGGTCTAGCCGAGTGGGTTTGGGTCTAGCCGAGTGGGTTTGGGTCTAGCCGAGTGGGTTTGGGTTTAGCCGAGTGGGTTTGGGAGTAGCCGAGTGGGTTTGGGTGTAGCTGAGTGGGTTTGGGTCGAGCCGAGTGGGTTTGGGTCGAGCCGAGTGGGTTTGGGTCTAGCCGAGTGGGTTTGGGTCTAGCCGAGTGGGTTTGGGTCTAGCCGAGTGGGTTGGGTCTAGCCCAGTGGGTTTGGGTGTAGCCGAGTGGGTTTGGGTCTAGCCGAGTGGGTTTGGGTCTAGCCGAGTGGGTTTGGGTCTAGCGGAGTGGGTTTGGGTCTAGCGGAGTGGGTTTTGGGTCCAGCGGAGTGGGTTTGGGTCTAGCGGAGTGGGTTTGGGTCTAGCCGAGGGGGTTTGGGTCTAGCCGAGTGGGTTTGGGTCTAGCCGAGTGGGTTTGGGTCTAGCCGTGGGGGTTTGGGTCTAGCCCAGTGGGTTTGGGTCTGGCCGAGTGGGTTTGGGTCTGGCCGAGTGGGTTTGGGTCTAGCCTAGTGGGTTTGGGTCTACCCGAGTAGGTTTGGGTCTAGCCGAGTGCGTTTGGGTCTAGCCGAGTGGGTTTCGGTCTAGCCGAGTGGGTTTGGGTCTAGCGGAGTCGAGTTTGGGTCTAGCGGAGTGGGTTTGGGTCTAGTGGAGTGGGTTTGGGTATAGCCGAGTGGGTTTGGGTCTAGCCGAGTGGGTTTGGGTGTAGCCGAGTGGGTTTGGGTCTAGCTGAATGGGTTTCGGTCTAGCCGAGTGGGTTTGGGTCTAGCGGAGTGGGTTTGGGTCTAGCCGAGTGTGCTTGGGTCTAGCCGAGTGGGTTTGGGTGTAGCCGAGTGGGTTTGGGTCTAGCCGAGTGGGTTTGGGTCTAGCCGAGGGAGTTTGGGTCTAGCCCAGTGGGTTTGCGTCTAGCCGAGTGGGTTTGTGTCTAGCCGAGTGGGTTTGGGTCTAGCCTAGTGGGTTTGCGCGTAGCCGAGTGGGTTTGGGTCTAGCCGAGTGCGTTTGGGTCTAGCCGAGTGGATTTGGGTCTAGCCGAGTGGGTTTGAGTCTAGCCGAGTGGGTTTGGGTCTAGCCGAGTGGGTTTGGGTCTAGCCGATGGGTTTGGGTGTAGCCGAGTGGGTTTGGGTCCAGCCGAGTGGGTTTGGGTCTAGCCGAGTGGGTTTGGGTGTAGCGGAGTGGGTGTGGGTGTAGCCGAGTGTGTTTGGGTCTAGCCGAGAGGGTTTGGGTGTAGCCGACTGGGTTTGGGTCTAGCCGAGTGGGTGTGGGTCTAGCCGAGTGGGTTTGGGTCTAGCCGAGTGGGTTTGGGTCTAGCCGAGTGGGTTTGGGTCTAGCCGAGAGGGTTTGGGTCTAGCCGAGTGGGTTTGGGTCTAGCCGAGTGGGTTTGGGTCGAGCCGAGTGGGTTTGGGTCTAACGGAGTGGGTTTGGGTCTAGCGAGTGGGTTTGTGTCTAGCCGAGTGGGTTTGGGTCTAGCCGAGTGGGTTTGAGTCTAGCCGAGTGGGATGGGTCTAGCCGAGTGCGTTTGGGTCTAGCGGAGTGGAGTTTGGGCCTAGCGGAGTGGGTTTGGGTCTAGTGGAGTGGGTTTGGGTCTAGCCGAGTGGATTTGGGTCTAGCCGAGTGGGTTTGAGTCCAGCCGAGTGGGTTTGGGTCTAGCCGAGTGGGTTTGGGTCCAGCCGATGGGTTTGGGTCCAGCCGAGTGGGTTTGGGTCCAGCCGAGTGGGTTTGGGTCTAGCCGAGTGGGTTTGGGTGTAGCGGAGTGGGTTTGGGTGTAGCCGAGTGTGTTTGGGTCTAGCCGAGAGGGTTTCGGTCTAGCCGAGAGGGTTTGGGTGTAGCCGAGTGGGTTTGGGTCTAGCCGAATGGGTTTGGGTCCAGCCAAGTGGGTTTGTGTCTAGCCGAGTGGGTTTGGGTCTACCCGAGTATGTTTGGGTCTAGCCAAGTGGGTTTGGGTCTTGCCGAGTGGGTTTGGGTCTAGCCGATTGGGTTTGGGTCTAGCCGAGTGGGTTTGGGTCCAGCCGATTGGGATTGGGTCTAGCCGAGTGCGTTTGGGTCTAGCCGAGTGGGTATGGGTCGAGCCGAGTGGGTTTCAGTCTAGCGGAGTGGGTTTGGGTCTAGCGGAGTGGGTTTGGGTCTAGCGGAGTGGGTTTGGGTCTAGCCGAATTGGTTTGGGTCTAGCCGAGTGGGTTTGGGTCTCGCGGAGTGTTATTGTGTCTAGCGGAGTGGGTTTGGGTCCAGCCGAGTGGGTTTGGGTCTAGCCGAGTGGGTTTGGGTCCAGCCGAGTGGGTTTGGGTCTAGCCGAGTGGGCTTGGGTCCAGCCGAGCTGGTTTGGGTCTAGCCGAGTGGGTTTGGGTGTAGCCGAGTGGGTTTGGGTCTAGCCGAGTGGGTTTGGGTCTAGCCGAGTGGGTTTGGGTCTAGCCGATGGGTTTGGGTCCAGCCGAGTGGGTTTGGGTCCAGCCGAGTGGGTTTGGGTCTAGCCGAGTGGGTTTGGGTCTAGCCGAGTGGGTTTGGGTCTAGCGGAGTGGGTTTGGGTCTAGCCGAGTGGGTTTGGGTCTACCGAGTCGGTTTGGGTCTAGCCGAGTGGGTTTGGGTCTAGCCGAGTGGGCTTGGGTCTAGCCGAGTGGGTTTGGGTCTAGCGAGTGGGTTTGGGTCTAGCCGAGTGGGTTTGGGTCTAGCCGAGTGGGTTTGGGTCTAGCCGATTGGGTTTGGGTCTAGCCGAGTGGGTTTGGGTCCAGCCGATTGGGATTGGGTCTAGCCGAGTGCGTTTGGGTCTAGCCGAGTGGGTATGGGTCGAGCCGAGTGGGTTTCAGTCTAGCGGAGTGGGTTTGGGTCTAGCGGAGTGGGTTTGGGTCTAGCGGAGTGGGTTTGGGTCTAGCCGAATTGGTTTGGGTCTAGCCGAGTGGGTTTGGGTCTAGCGGAGTGTTATTGTGTCTAGCGGAGTGGGTTTGGGTCTAGCCGAGTGGGTTTGGGTCTAGCCGAGTGGGTTTGGGTCCAGCTGAGTGGGTTTGGGTCTAGCCGAGTGGGCTTGGGTCCAGCCGAGCTGGTTTGGGTCTAGCCGAGTGTGTTTGGGTGTAGCCGAGTGGGTTTGGGTCTAGCCGAGTGGGTTTGGGTCTAGCCGAGTGGGTTTGGGTCCAGCCGAGTGGGTTTGGGTCCAGCCGAGTGGGTTTGGGTCTAGCCGAGTGGGTTTGGGTGTAGCGGAGTGGGTTTGGGTCTAGCGGAGTGGGTTTGGGTCTAGCCGAGTGGGTTTGGGTCTAGCCGAGTCGGTTTGGGTCTAGCCGAGTGGGTTTGGGTCTAGCCGAGTGGGCTTGGGTCTAGCCGAGTGGGTTTGGGTCTAGCGAGTGGGTTTGGGTCTAGCCGAGTGGGTTTGGGTCTAGCCGAGTGGGTTTGAGTCTAGCCGAGTGGGATGGGTCTAGCCGAGTGCGTTTGGGTCTAGCCGAGTGGGTTTCGGTCTAGCCGAGTGGGTTTGGGTCTAGCGGAGTGGGGTTTCGGTCTAGCGGAGTGGATTTGGGTCTAGTGGAGTGGGTTTGGGTGTAGCCGAGTGGGTTTGGGTCTAGCTGAGTGGGTTTGGGTGCAGCCGAGTGGGTTTGGGTCTAGCTGAATGGGTTTCGGTCTAGCCGAGTGGGTTTGGGTCTAGCGGAGTGGGTTTGGGTCTAGCCGAGAGGGTTTGGGTCTAGCCGAGTGGGTTTGGGTCTAGCCGAGTGGGTTTGGGTCGAGCCGAGTGGGTTTGGGTCTAACGGAGTGGGTTTGGGTCTAGTGAGTGGGTTTGGGTCTAGCCGAGTGGGTTTGGGTCTAGCCGAGTGGGTTTGAGTCTAGCCGAGTGGGATGGGTCTGGCCGAGTGCGTTTGGGTCTAGCGGAGTGGAGTTTGGGCCTAGCGGAGTGGGTTTGGGTCTAGTGGAGTGGGTTTGGGTCTAGCCGAGTGGATTTGGGTCTAGCCGAGTGGGTTTGAGTCCAGCCGAGTGGGTTTGGGTCTAGCCGAGTGGGTTTGGGTCCAGCCGATGGGTTTGGGTCCAGCCGAGTGGGTTTGGGTCCAGCCGAGTGGGTTTGGGTCTAGCCGAGTGGGTTTGGGTGTAGCGGAGTGGGTTTGGGTGTAGCCGAGTGTGTTTGGGTCTAGCCGAGAGGGTTTGAGTCTAGCCGAGAGGGTTTGGGTCTAGCCGAATGGGTTTGGGTCCAGCCAAGTGGGTTTGTGTCTAGCCGAGTGGGTTTGGGTCTACCCGAGTATGTTTGGGTCTAGCCGAGTGGGTTTGGGTCTAGCCGAGTGGGTTTGGGTCTAGCCGATTGGGTTTGGGTCTAGCCGAGTGGGTTTGGGTCCAGCCGAGTGGGTTTGGGTCTAGCCGATTGGGTTTGGGTCTAGCCGAGTGGGTTTGGGTCCAGCCGATTGGGATTGGGTCTAGCCGAGTGCGTTTGGGTCTAGCCGAGTGGGTATGGGTCGAGCCGAGTGGGTTTCAGTCTAGCGGAGTGGGTTTGGGTCTAGCGGAGTGGGTTTGGGTCTAGCGGAGTGGGTTTGGGTCCAGCCGAGTGGGTTTGGGTCTAGCCGAGTGGGTTTGGGTCCAGCCGAGTGGGTTTGGGTCTAGCCGAGTGGGCTTGGGTCCAGCCGAGCTGGTTTGGGTCTAGCCGAGTGGGTTTGGGTGTAGCCGAGTGGGTTTGGGTCTAGCCGAGTGGGTTTGGGTCTAGCCGAGTGGGTTTGGGTCTAGCCGATGGGTTTGGGTCCAGCCGAGTGGGTTTGGGTCCAGCCGAGTGGGTTTGGGTCTAGCCGAGTGGGCTTGGGTCCAGCCGAGTAGGTTTGGGTCTAGCCGAGTGTGTTTGGGTGTAGCCGAGTGGGTTTGGGTCTCGCCGAGTGGGTTTGGGTCTAGCCGAGTGGGTTTGGGTCTAGCCGATGGGTTTGGGTCCAGCCGAGTGGGTTTGGGTCCAGCCGAGTGGGTTTGGGTCTAGCCGAGTGGGTTTGGGTGTAGCGGAGTGGGTTTGGGACTAGCGGAGTGGGTTTGGGTCTAGCGGAGTGGGTTTGGGTCTAGCCGAGTCGGTTTGGGTCTAGCCGAGTGGGTTTGGGTCTAGCCGAGTGGGCTTGGGTCTAGCCGAGTGGGTTTGGGTCTAGCGAGTGGGTTTGGGTCTAGCCGAGTGGGTTTGGGTCTAGCCGAGTGGGTTTGAGTCTAGCCGAGTGGGATGGGTCTAACCGAGTGCGTTTGGGTCTAGCCGAGTGGGTTTCGGTCTAGCCGAGTGGGTTTGGGTCTAGCGGAGTGGGGTTTCGGTCTAGCGGAGTGGGTTTGGGTCTAGTGGAGTGGGTTTGGGTGTAGCCGAGTGGGTTTGGGTGTAGCTGAGTGGGTTTGGGTGCAGCCGAGTGGGTTTGGGTCTAGCCGAGTGGGTTTGGGTCTAGCCGAGGGGGTTTGGGTCTAGCCCAGTGGGTTTGGGTCTAGCCGAGTGGGTTTGGGTCTAGCCGAGTGGGTTTGGGTCTAGCCTAGTGGGTTTGCGCGTAGCCGAGTGGGTTTGGGTCTAGCCGAGTGGGTTTGGGTCTAGCCGAGTGGATTTGGGTCTAGCCGAGTGGGTTTGAGTCTAGCCGAGTGGGTTTGGGTCTAGCCGAGTGGGTTTGGGTCTAGCCGATGGGTTTGGGTCCAGCCGAGTGGGTTTGGGTCCAGCCGAGTGGGTTTGGGTCTAGCCGAGTGGGTTTGGGTGTAGCGGAGTGGGTTTGGGTCTGGCCGAGTGGGTTTGGGTCTAGCCGAGTGGGTTTGGGTCTAGCCTAGTGGGTTTGCGCGTAGCCGAGTGGGTTTGGGTCTAGCCGAGTGGGTTTGGGTCTAGCCGAGTGGATTTGGGTCTAGCCGAGTGGGTTTGAGTCTAGCCGAGTGGGTTTGGGTCTAGCCGAGTGGGTTTGGGTCTAGCCGATGGGTTTGGGTCCAGCCGAGTGGGTTTGGGTCCAGCCGAGTGGGTTTGGGTCTAGCCGAGTGGGTTTGGGTGTAGCGGAGTGGGTTTGGGTCTGGCCGAGTGGGTTTGGGTCTAGCCGAGTGGGTTTGGGTCTAGCCGATTGGGTTTGGGTCTAGCCGAGTGGGTTTGGGTCTAGCCGAGTGGGTTTGGGTCTAGCCGAGTGGGTTTGGGTCTAGCCGAGTGGGTTTGGGTCTAGCCGAGAGGGTTTGGGTCTAGCCGAGTGGGTTTGGGTCTAGCCGAGTGGGTTTGGGTCGAGCCGAGTGGGTTTGGGTCTAACGGAGTGGGTTTGGGTCTAGCGAGTGGGTTTGTGTCTAGCCGAGTGGGTTTGGGTCTAGCCGAGTGGGTTTGAGTCTAGCCGAGTGGGTTTCGGTCTAGCCGAGTGGGTTTGGGTCTAGCGGTGTGGGTTTCAGTCTAGCTGAGTGGGTTTTGGTCTAGCGGAGTGGGTTTGGGTCTAGCCGAGTGGGTTTGGGTCTAGCCGAGTGGGTTTGAGTCTAGCCGAGTGGGTTTGTGTCTAGCCGAGTGGGTTTGGGTCTAGCCGATGGGTTTGGGTCCAGCCGAGTGGGTTTGGGTCCAGCCGAGTGGGTTTGGGTCTAGCCGAGTGGGTTTGGGTGTAGCGGAGTGGGTTTGGGTCTGGCCGAATGGGTTTGGGTCTAGCCGAGTGGGTTTGGGTCTAGCCGATTGGGTTTGGGTCTAGCCGAGTGGGTTTGGGTCTAGCCGAGTGGGTTTGGGTCTAGCCGAGTGGGTTTGGGTCTAGCCGAGTGGGTTTGGGTCTAGCCGAGAGGGTTTGGGTCTAGCCGAGTGGGTTTGGGTCTAGCCGAGTGGGTTTGGGTCGAGCCGAGTGGGTTTGGGTCTAACGGAGTGGGTTTGGGTCTAGCGAGTGGGTTTGTGTCTAGCCGAGTGGGTTTGGGTCTAGCCGAGTGGGTTTGAGTCTAGCCGAGTGGGTTTCGGTCTAGCCGAGTGGGTTTGGGTCTAGCGGTGTGGGTTTCAGTCTAGCTGAGTGGGTTTTGGCCTAGCGGAGTGGGTTTGGGTCTAGCCGAGTGGGTTTGGGTGTAGCCGAGTCGGTTTGGGTCTAGCCGAGTGGGTTTGGGTCTAGCCGAGTGGGCTTGGGTCTAGCCGAGTGGGTTTGGGTCTAGCGAGTGGGTTTGGGTCTAGCCGAGTGGGTTTGGGTCTAGCCGAGTGGGTTTGAGTCTAGCCGTGTGGGATGGGTCTAGCCGAGTGCGTTTGGGTCTAGCGGAGTGGAGTTTGGGCCTAGCGGAGTGGGTTTGGGTCTAGTGGAGTGGGTTTGGGTCTAGCCGAGTGGATTTGGGTCTAGCCGAGTGGGTTTGAGTCCAGCCGAGTGGGTTTGGGTCTAGCCGAGTGGGTTTGGGTCCAGCCGATGGGTTTGGGTCCAGCCGAGTGGGTTTGGGTCCAGCCGAGTGGGTTTGGGTCTAGCCGAGTGGGTTTGGGTGTAGCGGAGTGGGTTTGGGTGTAGCCGAGTGTGTTTGGGTCTAGCCGAGAGGGTTTGGGTCTAGCCGAGAGGGTTTGGGTGTAGCCGAGTGGGTTTGGGTCTAGCCGAATGGGTTTGGGTCCAGCCAAGTGGGTTTGTGTCTAGCCGAGTGGGTTTGGGTCTACCCGAGTATGTTTGGGTCTAGCCGAGTGGGTTTGGGTCTTGCCGAGTGGGTTTGGGTCTAGCCGATTGGGTTTGGGTCTAGCCGAGTGGGTTTGGGTCCAGCCGATTGGGATTGGGTCTAGCCGAGTGCGTTTGGGTCTACCCGAGTGGGTATGGGTCGAGCCGAGTGGGTTTAAGTCTAGCGGAGTGGGTTTGGGTCTAGCGGAGTGGGTTTGGGTCTAGCGGAGTGGGTTTGGGTCTAGCCAAATTGGTTTGGGTCTAGCCGAGTGGGTTTGGGTCTCGCGGAGTGTTATTGTGTCTAGCGGAGTGGGTTTGGGTCCAGCCGAGTGGGTTTGGGTCTAGCCGAGTGGGTTTGGGTCCAGCCGAGTGGGTTTGGGTCTAGCCGAGTGGGCTTGGGTCCAGCCGAGCTGGTTTGGGTCTAGCCGAGTGGGTTTGGGTGTAGCCGAGTGGGTTTGGGTCTAGCCGAGTGGGTTTGGGTCTAGCCGAGTGGGTTTGGGTCTAGCCGATGGGTTTGGGTCCAGCCGAGTGGGTTTGGGTCCAGCCGAGTCGGTTTGGGTCTAGCCGAGTGGGTTTGGGTCTAGCGGAGTGGGTTTGGGTCTAGCCGAGTGGGTTTGGGTCTAGCCGAGTGGGTTTGGGTCTAGCCGATTCGGTTTGGGTCTAGCCGAGTGGGTTTGGGTCTAGCCGAGTGGGCTTGGGTCTAGCCGAGTGGGTTTGGGTCTAGCGAGTGGGTTTGGGTCTAGCCGAGTGGGTTTGGGTCTAGCCAAGTGGGTTTGAGTCTAGCCGAGTGGGATGGGTCTAGCCGAGTGCGTTTGGGTCTAGCCGAGTGGGTTTCGGTCTAGCCGAGTGTGTTTGGGTTTAGCGGAGTGGGGTTTGGGTCTAGCGGAGTGGGTTTGGTTCTAGTGGAGTGGGTTTGGGTGTAGCCGAGTGGGTTTGGGTCTAGCTGAGTGGGTTTGGGTGCAGCCGAGTGGGTTTGGGTCTAGCTGAATGGGTTTCGGTCTAGCCGAGTGGGTTTGGGTCTAGCGGAGTGGGTTTGGGTCTAGCCGAGTGGGTTTGGGTCCAGCCGATTGGGATTGGGTCTAGCCGAGTGCGTTTGGGTCTAGCCGAGTGGGTATGGGTCGAGCCGAGTGGGTTTCAGTCTAGCGGAGTGGGTTTGGGTCTAGCGGAGTGGGTTTGTGTCTAGCGGAGTGGGTTTGGGTCCAGCCGAGTGGGTTTGGGTCTAGCCGAGTGGGTTTGGGTCCAGCAGAGTGGGTTTGGGTCTAGCCGAGTTGGCTTGGGTCCAGCCGAGCTGGTTTGGGTCTAGCCGAGTGGGTTTGGGTGTAGCCGAGTGGGTTTGGGTCTAGCCGAGTGGGTTTGGGTCTAGCCGAGTGGGTTTGGGTCTAGCCGATGGGTTTGGGTCCAGCCGAGTGGGTTTGGGTCCAGCCGAGTGGGTTTGGGTCTAGCCGAGTGGGCTTGGGTCCAGCCGAGTAGGTTTGGGTCCAGCCGAGTGTGTTTGGGTGTAGCCGAGTGGGTTTTGGTCTCGCCGAGTGGGTTTGGGTCTAGCCGAGTGGGTTTGGGTCTAGCCGATGGGTTTGGGTCCAGCCGAGTGGGTTTGGGTCCAGCCGAGTGGGTTTGGGTCTAGCCGAGTGGGTTTGGGTGTAGCGGAGTGGGTTTGGGACTAGCGGAGTGGGTTTGGGTCTAGCGGAGTGGGTTTGGGTCTAGCCGAGTCGGTTTGGGTCTACCCGAGTGGGTTTGGGTCTAGCCGAGTGGGCTTGGGTCTAGCCGAGTGGGTTTGGGTCTAGCGAGTGGGTTTGGGTCTAGCCGAGTGGGTTTGGGTCTAGCCGAGTGGGTTTGAGTCTAGCCGAGTGGGATGGGTCTAGCCGAGTGTGTTTGGGTCTAGCCGAGTGGGTTTCGGTCTAGCCGAGTGGGTTTGGGTCTAGCGGAGTGGGGTTTCGGTCTAGCGGAGTGGGTTTGGGTCTAGTGGAGTGGGTTTGGGTGTAGCCGAGTGGGTTTGGGTCTAGCTGAGTGGGTTTGGGTGCAGCCGAGTGGGTTTGGGTCTAGCTGAATGGGTTTCGGTCTAGCCGAGTGGGTTTGCGTCTAGCGGAGTGGGTTTGGGTCTAGCCGAGTGCGTTTGGGTCTAGCCGAGTGGGTTTGGGTGTAGCCGAGTGGGTTTGGGTCTAGCCGAGTGGGTTTGGGTCTAGCCGAGGGGGTTTGGGTCTAGCCCAGTGGGTTTGGGTCTAGCCGAGTGGGTTTGGGTCTAGCCGAGTGGGTTTGGGTCTAGCCGATGGGTTTGGGTCCAGCCGAGTGGGTTTGGGTCCAGCCGAGTGGGTTTGGGTCTAGCCGAGTGGGTTTGGGTGTAGCGGAGTGGGTTTGGGTCTGGCCGAGTGGGTTTGGGTCTAGCCGAGTGGGTTTGGGTCTAGCCGATTGGGTTTGGGTCTAGCCGAGTGGGTTTGGGTCTAGCCGAGTGGGTTTGGGTCTAGCCGAGTGGGTTTGGGTCTAGCCGAGTGGGTTTGGGTCTAGCCGAGAGGGTTTGGGTCTAGCCGAGTGGGTTTGGGTCTAGCCGAGTGGGTTTGGGTCGAGCCGAGTGGGTTTGGGTCTAACGGAGTGGGTTTGGGTCTAGCGAGTGGGTTTGTGTCTAGCCGAGTGGGTTTGGGTCTAGCCGAGTGGGTTTGAGTCTAGCCGAGTGGGTTTCGGTCTAGCCGAGTGGGTTTGGGTCTAGCGGAGTGGGTTTCAGTCTAGCTGAGTGGGTTTTGGTCTAGCGGAGTGGGTTTGGGTCTAGCCGAGTGGGTTTGGGTCTAGCCGAGTCGGTTTGGGTCTAGCCGAGTGGGTTTGGGTCTAGCCGAGTGGGCTTGGGTCTAGCCGAGTGGGTTTGGGTCTAGCGAGTGGGTTTGGGTCTAGCCGAGTGGGTTTGGGTCTAGCCGAGTGGGTTTGAGTCTAGCCGAGTGGGATGGGTCTAGCCGAGTGCGTTTGGGTCTAGCGGAGTGGAGTTTGGGCCTAGCGGAGTGGGTTTGGGTCTAGTGGAGTGGGTTTGGGTCTAGCCGAGTGGATTTGGGTCTAGCCGAGTGGGTTTGAGTCCAGCCGAGTGGGTTTGGGTCTAGCCGAGTGGGTTTGGGTCCAGCCGATGGGTTTGGGTCCAGCCGAGTGGGTTTGGGTCCAGCCGAGTGGGTTTGGGTCTAGCCGAGTGGGTTTGGGTGTAGCGGAGTGGGTTTGGGTGTAGCCGAGTGTGTTTGGGTCTAGCCGAGAGGGTTTGGGTCTAGCCGAGAGGGTTTGGGTGTAGCCGAGTGGGTTTGGGTCTAGCCGAATGGGTTTGGGTCCAGCCAAGTGGGTTTGTGTCTAGCCGAGTGGGTTTGGGTCTACCCGAGTATGTTTGGGTCTAGCCGAGTGGGTTTGGGTCTTGCCGAGTGGGTTTGGGTCTAGCCGATTGGGTTTGGGTCTAGCCGAGTGGGTTTGGGTCCAGCCGATTGGGATTGGGTCTAGCCGAGTGCGTTTGGGTCTAGCCGAGTGGGTATGGGTCGAGCCGAGTGGGTTTCAGTCTAGCGGAGTGGGTTTGGGTCTAGCGGAGTGGGTTTGGGTCTAGCGGAGTGGGTTTGGGTCTAGCCGAATTGGTTTGGGTCTAGCCGAGTGGGTTTGGGTCTCGCGGAGTGTTATTGTGTCTAGCGGAGTGGGTTTGGGTCCAGCCGAGTGGGTTTGGGTCTAGCCGAGTGGGTTTGGGTCCAGCCGAGTGGGTTTGGGTCTAGCCGAGTGGGCTTGGGTCCAGCCGAGCTGGTTTGGGTCTAGCCGAGTGGGTTTGGGTGTAGCCGAGTGGGTTTGGGTCTAGCCGAGTGGGTTTGGGTCTAGCCGAGTGGGTTTGGGTCTAGCCGATGGGTTTGGGTCCAGCCGAGTGGGTTTGGGTCCAGCCGAGTGGGTTTGGGTCTAGCCGAGTGGGTTTGGGTGTAGCGGAGTGGGTTTGGGTCTAGCGGAGTGGGTTTGGGTCTAGCCGAGTGGGTTTGGGTCTAGCCGAGTTGGTTTGGGTCTAGCCGAGTGGGTTTGGGTCTAGCCGAGTGGGCTTGGGTCTAGCCGAGTGGGTTTGGGTCTAGCGAGTGGGTTTGGGTCTAGCCGAGTGGGTTTGGGTCTAGCCGAGTGGGTTTGAGTCTAGCCGAGTGGGATGGGTCTAGCCGAGTGCGTTTGGGTCTAGCCGAGTGGGTTTCGGTCTAGCCGAGTGGGTTTGGGTCTAGCGGAGTGGGGTTTGGGTCTAGCGGAGTGGGTTTGGTTCTAGTGGAGTGGGTTTGGGTGTAGCCGAGTGGGTTTGGGTCTAGCTGAGTGGGTTTGGGTGCAGCCGAGTGGGTTTGGGTCTAGCTGAATGGGTTTCGGTCTAGCCGAGTGGGTTTGGGTCTAGCGGAGTGGGTTTCGGTCTAGCCGAGTGTGTTTGGGTCTAGCAGAGTGGGTTTGGGTGTAGCCGAGTGGGTTTGGGTCTAGCCGAGTGGGTTTGGGTCTAGCCGAGGGGGTTTGGGTCTAGCCCAGTGGGTTTGGGTCTAGCCGAGTGGGTTTGGGTCTAGCCGAGTGTGTTTGGGTCTAGCCTAGTGGGTTTGCGCGTAGCCGAGTGGGTTTGGGTCTAGCCGAGTGGGTTTGGGTCTAGCCGAGTGGATTTGGGTCTAGCCGAGTGGGATGGGTCTAGCCGAGTGCGTTTGGGTCTAGCGGAGTGGAGTTTGGGCCTAGCGGAGTGGGTTTGGGTCTAGTGGAGTGGGTTTGGGTCTAGCCGAGTGGATTTGGGTCTAGCCGAGTGGGTTTGAGTCCAGCCGAGTGGGTTTGGGTCTAGCCGAGTGGGTTTGGGTCCAGCCGATGGGTTTGGGTCCAGCCGAGTGGGTTTGGGTCCAGCCGAGTGGGTTTGGGTCTAGCCGAGTGGGTTTGGGTGTAGCGGAGTGGGTTTGGGTTTAACCGAGTGTGTTTGGGTCTAGCCGAGAGGGTTTGGGTCTAGCCGAGAGGGTTTGGGTCTAGCCGAGTGGGTTTGGGTCTTGCCGAGTGGGTTTGGGTCTAGCCGATTGGGTTTGGGTCCAGCCGAGTGGGTTTGGGTCCAGCCGATTGGGATTGGGTCTAGCCGAGTGCGTTTGGGTCTAGCCGAGTGGGTATGGGTCGAGCCGAGTGGGTTTCAGTCTAGCGGAGTGGGTTTGGGTCTAGCGGAGTGGGTTTGGGTCTAGCGGAGTGGGCTTGGGTCTAGCCGAATTGGTTTGGGTCTAGCCGAGTGGGGTTGGGTCTCGCGGAGTGTTATTGTGTCTAGCGGAGTGGGTTTGGGTCCAGCCGAGTGGGTTTGGGTCCAGCCGAGTGGGTTTGGGTCTAGCCGAGTGGGTTTGGGTGTAGCGGAGTGGGTTTGGGTCTAGCGGAGTGGGTCTGGGTCTAGCCGAGTGGGTTTGGGTCTAGCCGAGTCGGTTTGGGTCTAGCCGAGTGGGTTTGGGTCTAGCCGAGTGGGCTTGGGTCTAGCCGAGTGGGTTTGGGTCTAGCGAGTGGGTTTGGGTCTAGCCGAGTGGGTTTGGGTCTAGCCGAGTGGGTTTGAGTCTAGCCGAGTGGGATGGGTCTAGCGGAGTGGGGTTTGGGTCTAGCGGAGTGGGTTTGGTTCTAGTGGAGTGGGTTTGGGTGTAGCCGAGTGTGTTTGGGTCTAGCTGAGTGGGTTTGGGTGCAGCCGAGTGGGTTTGGGTCTAGCTGAATGGGTTTCGGTCTTGCCGAGTGGGTTTGGGTCTAGCGGAATGGGTTTGGGTCTAGCCGAGTGTGTTTGGGTCTAGCAGAGTGGGTTTGGGTGTAGCCGAGTGGGTTTGGGTCTAGCCGAGTGGGTTTGGGTCTAGCCGAGGGGGTTTGGGTCTAGCCCAGTGGGTTTGGGTCTAGCCGAGTGGGTTTGGGTCTAGCCGAGTGGATTTGGGTCTAGCCTAGTGGGTTTGCGCGTAGCCGAGTGGGTTTGGGTCTAGCCGAGTGGGTTTGGGTCTAGCCGAGTGGATTTGCTTCTAGCCGAGTGGGTTTGAGTCTAGCCGAGTGGGTTTGGGTCTAGCCAAGTGGGTTTGGGTCTAGCCGATGGGTTTGGGTCCAGCCGAGTGGGTTTGGGTCCAGCCGAGTGGGTTTGGGTCTAGCCGAGTGGGTTTGGGTGTAGCGGAGTGGGTTTGGGTCTGGCGGAGTGGGTTTGGGTCTAGCCGAGTGGGTTTGGGTCTAGCCGATTGGGTTTGGGTCTAGCCGAGTGGGTTTGGGTCTAGCCGAGTGGGTTTGGGTCTAGCCGAGTGGGTTTGGGTCTAGCCGAGTGGGTTTGGGTCTAGCCGAGAGGGTTTGGGTCTAGCCGAGTGGGTTTGGGTCTAGCCGAGTGGGTTTGGGTCGAGCCGAGTGGGTTTGGGTCTAACGGAGTGGGTTTGGGTCTAGCGAGTGGGTTTGGGTCTAGCCGAGTGGGTTAGGGTCTAGCCGAGTGGGTTTGAGTCTAGCCGAGTGGGTTTCGGTCTAGCCGAGTGGGTTTGATCTAGCGGAGTGGGTTTCAGTCTAGCTGAGTGGGTTTTGGTCTAGCGGAGTGGGTTTGGGTCTAGCGGAGTGGGTTTGGGTCTAGCCGAGTCGGTTTGGGTCTAGCCGAGTGGGTTTGGGTCTAGCCGAGTGGGCTTGGGTCTAGCCGAGTGGGTTTGGGTCTAGCGAGTGGGTTTGGGTCTAGCCGAGTGGGTTTGGGTCCAGCCGAGTGGGTTTGAGTCTAGCCGAGTGGGATGGGTCTAGCCGAGTGCGTTTGGGTCTAGCGGAGTGGGGTTTGGGTCTAGCAGAGTGGGTTTGGGTCTAGTGGAGTGGGTTTGGGTCTAGCCGAGTGGATTTGGGTCTAGCCGAGTGGGTTTGAGTCCAGCCGAGTGGGTTTGGGTCTAGCCGAGTGGGTTTGGGTCCAGCCGATGGGTTTGGGTCCAGCCGAGTGGGTTTGGGTCCAGCCGAGTGGGTTTGGGTCTAGCCGAGTGGGTTTGGGTGTAGCGGAGTGGGTTTGGGTGTAGCCGAGTGTGTTTGGGTCTAGCCGAGAGGTTTTGGGTGTAGCCGAGTGGGTTTGGGTCTAGCCGAATGGGTTTGGGTCCAGCCAAGTGGGTTTGTGTCTAGCCGAGTGGGTTTGGGACTACCCGAGTATGTTTGGGTCTGGCCGACTGGGTTTGGGTCTAGCCGAGTGGGTGTGGGTCTAGCCGAGTGGGTTTGGGTCTAGCCGAGTGGGTTTGCGTCTACCCAAGTGGGTTTGGGTCTAGCCGATTGGGTTTGGGTCTAGCCGAGTGGGTTTGGGTCTAGCCGAGTGGGTTTGGGTCTAGCCGAGTGGGTTTGGGTCTAGCCGAGTGGGTTTGGGTTTAGCCGAGTGGGTTTGGGAGTAGCCGAGTGGGTTTGGGTGTAGCTGAGTGGGTTTGGGTCGAGCCGCGTGGGTTTGGGTCGAGCCGAGTGGGTTTGGGTCTAGCCGAGTGGGTTTGGGTCTAGCCGAGTGGGTTTGGGTCTAGCCGAGTGGGTTGGGTCTAGCCCAGTGGGTTTGGGTGTAGCCGAGTGGGTTTGGGTCTAGCCGAGTGGGTTTGGGTCTAGCCGAGTGGGTTTGGGTCTAGCGGAGTGGGTTTGGGTCTAGCGGAGTGGGTTTTGGGTCCAGCGGAGTGGGTTTGGGTCTAGCGGAGTGGGTTTGGGTCTTGCCGAGGGGGTTTGGGTCTAGCCCAGTGGGTTTGGGTCTAGCCGAATGGGTTTGGGTCTAGCCAAGTGGGTTTGTGTCTAGCCGAGTGGGTTTGGGTCTACCCGAGTAGGTTTGGGTCTAGCCGACTGGGTTTGGGTCTAGCCGAGTGGGTGTGGGTCTTGCCGAGTGGGTTTGGGTCTAGCCGAGTGGGTTTGGGTCTAGCCGAGTGGGTTTGGGTCTAGCCGATTGGGTTTGGGTCTAGCCGAGTGGGTTTGGGTCTAGCCGAGTGGGTTTGGGTCTAGCCGAGTGGGTTTGGGTCTAGCCGAGTGGGTTTTGGTCTAGCCGAGTGGGTTTGGGTCTAGCCGAGTGGGTTTGGGTCTAGCCGTGGGGGTTTGGGTCTAGCCCAGTGGGTTTGGGTCTGGCCGAGTGGGTTTGGGTCTGGCCGAGTGGGTTTGGGTCTAGCCTAGTGGGTTTGGGTCTACCCGAGTAGGTTTGGGTCTAGCCGAGTGCGTTTGGGTCTAGCCGAGTGGGTTTCGGTCTAGCCGAGTGGGTTTGGGTCTAGCGGAGTCGAGTTTGGGTCTCGCGGAGTGGGTTTGGGTCTAGTGGAGTGGGTTTGGGTGTAGCCGAGTGGGTTTGGGTCTAGCCGAGTGGGTTTGGGTGTAGCCGAGTGGGTTTGGGTCTAGCTGAATGGGTTTCGGTCTAGCCGAGTGGGTTTGGGTCTAGCGGAGTGGGTTTGGGTCTAGCCGAGTGTGCTTGGGTCTAGCCGAGTGGGTTTGGGTGTAGCCGAGTGGGTTTGGGTCTAGCCGAGTGGGTTTGGGTCTAGCCGAGGGAGTTTGGGTCTAGCCCAGTGGGTTTGCGTCTAGCCGAGTGGGTTTGGGTCTAGCCGAGTGGGTTTGGGTCTAGCCGAGTGGATTTGGGTCTAGCCGAGTGGGTTTGAGTCTAGCCGAGTGGGTTTGGGTCTAACCGAGTGGGTTTGGGTCTAGCCGATGGGTTTGGGTGTAGCCGAGTGGGTTTGGGTCCAGCCGAGTGGGTTTGGGTCTAGCCGGTCGGGTTTGGGTGTAGCGGAGTGGGTTTGGGTGTAGCCGAGTGTGTTTGGGTCTAGCCGAGAGGGTTTGGGTGTAGCCGACTGGGTTTGGGTCTAGCCGAGTGGGTGTGGGTCTAGCCGAGTGGGTTTGGGTCTAGCCGAGTGGGTTTGGGTCTAGCCGAGTGGGTTTGGGTCTAGCCGAGAGGGTTTGGGTCTAGCCGAGTGGGTTTGGGTCTAGCCGAGTGGGTTTGGGTCGAGCCGAGTGGGTTTGGGTCTAACGGAGTGGGTTTGGGTCTAGCGAGTGGGTTTGTGTCTAGCCGAGTGGGTTTGGGTCTAGCCGACTGGGTTTGAGTCTAGCCGAGTGGGTTTCGGTCTAGCCGAGTGGGTTTGGGTCTAGCGGAGTGGGTTTCAGTCTAGCTGAGTGGGTTTTGGTCTAGCGGAGTGGGTTTGGGTCTAGCCGAGTGGGTTTGGGTCTAGCCGAGTCGGTTTGGGTCTAGCCGAGTGGGATGGGTCTAGCCGAGTGCGTTTGGGTCTAGCGGAGTGGGGTTTGGGTCTAGCGGTGTGGGTTTGGGTCTAGCTGAGTGGGTTTGGGTGCAGCCGAGTGGGTTTGGGTCTAGCTGAATGGGTTTCGGTCTAGCCGAGGGGGTTTGGGTCTAGCCCAGTGGGTTTGGGTCTAGCCGAGGGGGTTTGGGTCTAGCCCAGTGGGTTTGGGTCTAGCCGAGTGGGTTTGGGTCTAGCCGAGTGGGTTTGGGTCTAGCCTAGTGGGTTTGCGCGTAGCCGAGTGGGTTTGGGTCTAGCCGAGTGGGTTTGGGTCTAGCCGAGTGGATTTGGGTCTAGCCGAGTGGGATGGGTCTAGCCGAGTGCGTTTGGGTCTAGCGGAGTGGAGTTTGGGCCTAGCGGAGTGGGTTTGGGTCTAGTGGAGTGGGTTTGGGTCTAGCCGAGTGGATTTGGGTCTAGCCAAGTGGGTTTGAGTCCAGCCGAGTGGGTTTGGGTCTAGCCGAGTGGGTTTGGGTCCAGCCGATGGGTTTGGGTCCAGCCGAGTGGGTTTGGGTCCAGCCGAGTGGGTTTGGGTCTAGCCGAGTGGCTTTGGGTGTAGCGGAGTGGGTTTGGGTGTAGCCGAGTGTGTTTGGGTCTAGCCGAGAGGGTTTGGGTCTAGCCGAGAGGGTTTGGGTGTAGCCGAGTGGGTTTGGGTCTAGCCGAACGGGTTTGGGTCCAGCCAAGTGGGTTTGTGTCTAGCCGAGTGGGTTTGGGTCTACCCGAGTATGTTTGGGTCTAGCCGAGTGGGTTTGGGTCTTGCCGAGTGGGTTTGGGTCTAGCCGATTGGGTTTGGGTCTAGCCGAGTGGGTTTGGGTCCAGCCGATTGGGATTGGGTCTAGCCGAGTGCGTTTGGGTCTAGCCGAGTGGGTATGGGTCGAGCCGAGTGGGTTTCAGTCTAGCGGAGTGGGTTTGGGTCTAGCGGAGTGGGTTTGGGTCTAGCGGAGTGGGTTTGGGTCTAGCCGAATTGGTTTGGGTCTAGCCGAGTGGGTTTGGGTCTCGCGGAGTGTTATTGTGTCTAGCGGAGTGGGTTTGGGTCCAGCCGAGTGGGTTTGGGTCTAGCCGAGTGGGTTTGGGTCCAGCCGAGTGGGTTTGGGTCTAGCCGAGTGGGCTTGGGTCCAGCCGAGCTGGTTTGGGTCTAGCCGAGTGGGTTTGGGTGTAGCCGAGTGGGTTTGGGTCCAGCCGAGTGGGTTTGGGTCCAGCCGAGTGGGTTTGGGTCTAGCCGAGTGGGTTTGGGTGTAGCGGAGTGGGTTTGGGTCTAGCGGAGTGGGTTTGGGTCTAGCCGAGTGGGCTTGGGTCTAGCCGAGTCGGTTTGGGTCTAGCCGAGTGGGTTTGGGTCTAGCCGAGTGGGCTTGGGTCTAGCCGAGTGGGTTTGGGTCTAGCGAGTGGGTTTGGGTCTAGCCGAGTGGGTTTGGGTCTAGCCGAGTGGGTTTGAGTCTAGCCGAGTGGGATGGGTCTAGCCGAGTGCGTTTGAGTCTAGCCGAGTGGGTTTCGGTCTAGCCGAGTGGGTTTGGGTCTAGCGGAGTGGGGTTTGGGTCTAGCGGAATGGGTTTGGTTCTAGTGGAGTGGGTTTGGGTGTAGCCGAGTGGGTTTGGGTCTAGCTGAGTGGGTTTGGGTGCAGCCGAGTGGGTTTGGGTCTAGCTGAATGGGTTTCGGTCTTGCCGAGTGGGTTTGGGTCTAGCGGAGTGGGTTTGGGTCTAGCCGAGTGTGTTTGGGTCTAGCAGAGTGGGTTTGGGTGTAGCCGAGTGGGTTTGGGTCTAGCCGAGTGGGTTTGGGCCTAGCCGAGGGGGTTTGGGTCTAGCCCAGTGGGTTTGGGTCTAGCCGAGTGGGTTTGGGTCTAGCCGAGTGGGTTTGGGTCTAGCCGAGTCGGTTTGGGTCTAGCTGAGTGGGTTTGGGTCTTGCCGAGTGGGTTTGAGTCTAGCCGAGTGGGTTTGGGTCTAGCCGAGTGGGTTTGGGTCTAGCCGATTGGGTTTGGGTCTAGCCGAGTTGGCTTGTGTCTAGCCGAGTGGGTTTGGGTCTAGCCGAGTGGGTTTGGGCCCAGCCGAGTGGGTGTGGGTCTAGCCGAGTGGGTTTGGGTCTAGCCGAGTGGGTTTGTGTCTAGCCGATTGGGTTTGGGTCTAGCCGAGTGAGTTTGGGTCTAGCCGAGTGGGTTTGGGTCTAGCCGAGTGGGTTTGGGTCTAGCCGATTGGGTTTGGGTCTAGCCGAGTAGGTTTGGGTCTAGCCGAGTGGGTTTGGGTCTAGCCGATTGGGTTTGGGTCTAGCCGAGTCGGTTTGGGTCTAGCCGAGTCGGTTTGGGTGTAGCCGAGTGGGTTTGGGTCCAGCCGATTGGGTTTGGGTCTAGCCGAGTCGGTTTGGGTCTAGCCGAGTGGGTTTGGGTCTAGCCGAGTGGGTTTGAGTCTAGCCGAGTGGGTTTGGGTCTAGCTGAGTGGGTTTCGGTCTAGACGAGTGGGTTTGGGTCTAGCCGAGTGGGCTTGGGTCTAGCCGAGTGGGTTTGGGTCTAGCCGAGTGGGTTTGGGTGTAGCCGAGTGGGTTTGGGTCTAGCCGAGTGGGTTTGGGTCTAGCGGAGTTGGTATGGGTCTAGCGGAGAGGGTTTGGGTCTAGCGGAGTGGGTTTGGGTGTAGCCGAGTGGGTTTGAGTCTAGCCGAGTGGGTGTGGGTCTAGCCGAGTGGGTTTGGGTCTAGCCGAGTGGGTTTGGGTCTAGCCGAGTGGGTTTGGGTCTAGCCGATTGGGTTTGGGTCTAGCCGAGTGGGTGTGGGTCTAGCCGAGTGGGTGTGGGTCTAGCCGAGTGGGTTTGGGTCTAGCCGAGTGGGTTTGGGTCTAGCCGATTGTGTTTGGGTCTAGCCGAATGAGTTTGGGTCTAGCCGAGTGGGTTTGGGTCTAGCCGAGTGGGCTTGGGTCTAGCCGAGAGGGCTTGGGTCTAGCCAAGTGGGTTTGGGTCTAGCCGAGTGGGTTTGGGTCTAGCCGAGTGGGTTTGGGTCTGGCCGAGTGGGTTTGGGTCTAGCCGAGTGGGTTTGGGTCTAGCCGAGTGGGTTTGGGTCTAGCCGAGTGGGTTTGGGTCTAGCCGAGTTAGTTTGGCTGTAGCCGAGTTAGTTTGGGTCTAGACGATCGGGTTTGGGTGTAGCCGAGTGGGTTTGGATCCAGCCGAGTAGGTTTGGGTCTAGCCGAGTGGGTTTGGGTTCAGCCGAGTGGGTTTGGGTCTAGCGGAGTTGGTATGGGTCTAGCGGAGAGGGTTTGGGTCTAGCGGAGTGGGTTTGGGTGTAGCCGAGTGGGTTTGAGTCTAGCCGAGTGGGTTTCGGTCTACCCGAGTAGGTTTCGGTCTAGCCGAGTGGGTTTGAGTCTAGCCGAGTGGGTGTGGGTCTAGCCGATTGGGTTTGGGTCTAGCCGAGTGGGTTTGTGTCTAGCCGCGTGGGTTTGGGTCTTGCCGAGTGGGTTTGGGTCTAGCCGAGTGGGTTTGGGTCTAGCCGATTGGGTTTGGGTCTAGCCGTGTCGGTTTGGGTCTAGCCGAGTGGGTTTGGGTCTAGCCGAGTGGGTTTGAGTCTAGCCGAGTGGGTTTGGGTCTAGCCGAGTGGGTTTGGGTCTAGCCGAGTGGGTTTGGGTCTAGCCGAGTTGGCTTGGGTCTAGCCGAGTGGGTTTGGGTCTAGCCGAGTGGGTTTGGGTCTAGCCGAGTGGGTTTGAGTCTAGCCCAGTGGGTTTGGGTCTAGCCGAGTGGGTTTAGGTCTAGACGAGTGTGTTTGGGTCTAGCCGAGTGGGCTTGGGTCTAGCCGAGTGGGTTTGGGTCTAGCCGAGTGGGTTTGGGTGTAGCCGAGTGGGTTTGGGTCTAGCCGAGTGGGTTTGGGTCTAGCCGAGTGGGTTTGCATCTAGCCGAGTGGGTTTGGGTCTAGCCGAGTGTGTTTGGGTCTAGCCGAGTGGGTGTGGGTCTAGCCGAATGGGTTTGGATCTAGCCGAGTGGGCTTGGGTCTAGCCGAGTGGGCTTGGGTCTAGCCAAGTGGGTTTGGGTCTAGCCGAGTGGGTTTGGGTCTAGCCGAGTGGGTTTGGGTCTAGCCGAGTGGGTTTGGGTCTAGCCGGGTGGGTTTGGGTCTAGCCAAGTGGGTTTGGGTCTAGCGGAGTTGGTATGGGTCTAGCGGAGAGGGTTTGGGTCTAGCGGAGTGGGTTTGGGTGTAGCCGAGTGGGTTTGAGTCTAGCCGAGTGGGTGTGGGTCTAGCCGAGTGGGTTTGGGTCTAGCCGAGTGGGTTTGGGTCTAGCCGAGTGGGTCTGGGTCTTACCGAGTGGGTTTGGGTCTAGCCGAGTGGGTTTGGGTCTATCCGATTGGGTTTGGGTCTAGCCGAGTCGGTTTGGGTCTAGCCGAGTGGGTTTGGGTCTAGCCGAGTGGGTTTGAGTCTAGCCGAGTGGGTTTGGGTCTAGCCGAGTGGGTTTGGGTCTAGCCGAGTGGGTTTGGGTCTATCCGATGGGCTTGGGTCTAGCCGAGTGGGTTTGGGTCTAGCCGATTGGGTTTGGGTCTAGCCGAGTGGGTGTGGGTCTAGCCGAGTGGGTTTGGGTCTAGCCGAGTGGGTTTGGGTCTAGCCGATTGTGTTTGGGTCTAGCCGAGTGAGTTTGGGTCTAGCCGAGTGGGTTTAGAAACATAGAAACATAGAAAATAGGTGCAGGAGTAGGCCATTCGGCCCTTCGAGCCTGCACCGCCATTCAATGTGATCATGGCTGATCATCCAACTCAGTATCCCGTACCTGCCTTCTCTCCATACCCCCTGATCCCTTTAGCCACAAGTGCCACATCTAACGCCCTCTTAAATATAGCCAATGAACTGGCCTCAACTACCTTCTGTGGCAGAGAATTCCAGAGACTCACCACTCTCTGTGTAAAGAATGTTTTCCTCATTTCGGTCCTAAAGGAATTCCCCCTTATCCTTAGACTGTGACCCCTTGTTCTGGACTCCCCCAACATCGGGAACAATCTTCCAGCATCTAGCTTGTCCAACCCCTTAAGAATTTTGTAGGTTTCTATAAGATCCCCCCTCAATCTTCTAAATTCCATCGAGTACAAACCGAGTCTATCCAATCTTTCCTCATATGAAAGTCCTGACATCCCAGGAATCAGTCTGGTGAATCTTCTCTGTACCCCCTCTATGGCAAGGATGTCTTTCCTCAGATTTGGAGACCAAAACTGTACGCAGTACTCCAGGTGTGGCCTCACCAAAACCCTGTACAACTGCAGTAGAACCTCCCTGCTCCTATACTCAAATCCTTTCGCTATGAATGCTAACATACCATTTGCTTTCTTCACTGCCTGCTGCACCTGCATGCCTACTTTCAATGACTGGTGTACCATGACACCCAGGTCTCGTTGCATCTCCCCCTTACCTAATCTGCCACCATTCAGATAATAGTCTACCCTCATGTTTTTGCCACCAAAGTGGATAACCTCACATTTATCCACATTGTACTGCATCTGCCATGCATCTGCCCATTCACTCAGCCTATCCAAATCACCCTGCAGCCTCCAAGCATCCTCCTCACACCTAACTATACCCCCCAGCTTGGTATCATCTGCAAATTTGGAGATGTTGCATTGAATTCCCTCGTCCAAATCATTAATATAATGGGTCTAGCCTAGTGGGTTTGCACGTAGCCGAGTGGGTTTGGGTCTAGCCGAGTGGGTTTGGGTCTAGCCGAGTGGATTTGGGTCTAGCCGAGTGGGTTTGAGTCTAGCCGAGTGGGTTTGGGTCTAGCCAAGTGGGTTTCGGTCTAGCCGATGGGTTTGGGTCCAGCCGAGTGGGTTTGGGTCCAGCCGAGTGGGTTTGGGTCTAGCCGAGTGGGTTTGGGTGTAGCGGAGTGGGTTTGGGTCTGGCTGAGTGGGTTTGGGTCTAGCCGAGTGGGTTTGGGTCTAGCCGATTGGGTTTGGGTCTAGCCGAGTGGGTTTGGGTCTAGCCGAGTGGGTTTGGGTCTAGCCGAGTGAGTTTGGGTCTAGCCGAGTGGGTTTGGGTCTAGCCGAGAGGGTTTGGGTCTAGCCGAGTGGGTTTGGGTCTAGCCGAGTGGGTTTGGGTCGAGCCGAGTGGGTTTGGGTCTAACGGAGTGGGTTTTTAGTCTAGCGAGTGGGTTTGGGTCTAGCCGAGTGGGTTTGGGTCTAGCCGAGTGGGTTTGAGTCTAGCCGAGTGGGTTTCGGTCTAGCCGAGTGGGTTTGGGTCTAGCGGAGTGGGTTTCAGTCTAGCTGAGTGGGTTTTGGTCTAGCGGAGTGGGTTTGGGTCTAGCGGAGTGGGTTTGGGTCTAGCCGAGTCGGTTTGGGTCTAGCCGAGTGGGTTTGGGTCTAGCCGAGTGGGCTTGGGTCTAGCCGAGTGGGTTTGGGTCTAGCGAGTGGGTTTGGGTCTAGCCGAGTGGGTTTGGGTCCAGCCGAGTGGGTTTGAGTCTAGCCGAGTGGGATGGGTCTAGCCGAGTGCGTTTGGGTCTATCGGAGTGGGGTTTGGGTCTAGCGGAGTGGGTTTGGGTCTAGTGGAGTGGGTTTGGGTCTAGCCGAGTGGATTTGGGTCTAGCCGAGTGGGTTTGAGTCCAGCCGAGTGGGTTTGGGTCTAGCCGAGTGGGTTTGGGTCCAGCCGATGGGTTTGGGTCCAGCCGAGTGGGTTTGGGTCCAGCCGAGTGGGTTTGGGTCTAGCCGAGTGGGTTTGGGTGTAGCGGAGTGGGTTTGGGTGTAGCCGAGTGTGTTTGGGTCTAGCCGAGAGGGTTTGGGTGTAGCCGAGTGGGTTTGGGTCTAGCCGAATGGGTTTGGGTCCAGCCAAGTGGGTTTGTGTCTAGCCGAGTGGGTTTGGGTCTACCCGAGTATGTTTGGGTCTAGCCGACTGGGTTTGGGTCTAGCCGAGTGGGTGTGGGTCTAGCCGAGTGGGTTTGGGTCTAGCCGAGTGCGTTTGCGTCTACCCAAGTGGGTTTGGGTCTAGCCGATTGGGTTTGGGTCTAGCCGAGTGGGTTTGGGTCTAGCCGAGTGGGTTTGGGTCTAGCTGAGTGGGTTTGGGTCTAGCCGAGTGGGTTTGGGTTTAGCCGAGTGGGTTTGGGAGTAGCCGAGTGGGTTTGGGTGTAGCTGAGTGGGTTTGGGTCGAGCCGAGTGGGTTTGGGTCGAGTCGAGTGGGTTTGGGTCTAGCCGAGTGGGTTTGGGTCTAGCCGAGTGGGTTTGGGTCTAGCCGAGTGGGTTGGGTCTAGCCCAGTGGGTTTGGGTGTAGCCGAGTGGGTTTGGGTCTAGCCGAGTGGGTTTGGGTCTAGCCGAGTGGGTTTGGGTCTAGCGGAGTGGGTTTGGGTCTAGCGGAGTGGGTTTTGGGTCCAGCGGAGTGGGTTTGGGTCTAGCGGAGTGGGTTTGGGTCCAGCCGAGTGGGTTTGGGTCTAGCCGAGTGGGTTTGGGTGTAGCGGAGTGGGTTTGGGTGTAGCCGAGTGTGTTTGGGTCTAGCCGAGAGGGTTTGGGTGTAGCCGAGTGGGTTTGGGTCTAGCCGAATGGGTTTGGGTCCAGCCAAGTGGGTTTGTGTCTAGCCGAGTGGGTTTGGGTCTACCCGAGTATGTTTGGGTCTAGCCGACTGGGTTTGGGTCTAGCCGAGTGGGTGTGGGTCTAGCCGAGTGGGTTTGGGTCTAGCCGAGTGCGTTTGCGTCTACCCAAGTGGGTTTGGGTCTAGCCAAGTGGGTTTGTGTCTAGCCGAGTGGGTTTGGGTCTACCCGAGTAGGTTTGGGTCTAGCCGACTGGGTTTGGGTCTAGCCGAGTGGGTGTGGGTCTTGCCGAGTGGGTTTGGGTCTAGCCGAGTGGGTTTGGGTCTAGCCGAGTGGGTTTGGGTCTAGCCGATTGGGTTTGGGTCTAGCCGAGTGGGTTTGGGTCTAGCCGAGTGGGTTTGGGTCTAGCCGAGTGGGTTTGGGTCTTGCCGAGTGGGTTTGGGTCTAGCCGAGTGGGTTTTGGTCTAGCCGAGTGAGTTTGGGTCTAGCCGAGTGGGTTTGGGTCTAGCCGTGGGGGTTTGGGTCTAGCCCAGTGGGTTTGGGTCTGGCCGAGTGGGTTTGGGTCTGGCCGAGTGGGTTTGGGTCTAGCCTAGTGGGTTTGGGTCTACCCGAGTAGGTTTGGGTCTAGCCGAGTGCGTTTGGGTCTAGCCGAGTGGGTTTCGGTCTAGCCGAGTGGGTTTGGGTCTAGCGGAGTCGAGTTTGCGTCTAGCGGAGTGGGTTTGGGTCTAGTGGAGTGGGTTTGGGTGTAGCCGAGTGGGTTTGGGTCTAGCCGAGTGGGTTTGGGTGTAGCCGAGTGGGTTTGGGTCTAGCTGAATGGGTTTCGGTCTAGCCGAGTGGGTTTGGGTCTAGCGGAATGGGTTTGGGTCTAGCCGAGTGTGCTTGGGTCTAGCCGAGTGGGTTTGGGTGTAGCCGAGTGGGTTTGGGTCTAGCCGAGTGGGTTTGGGTCTAGCCGAGGGAGTTTGGGTCTAGCCGAGTGGGTTTGCGTCTAGCCGAGTGGGTTTGGGTCTAGCCGAGTGGGTTTGGGTCTAGCCTAGTGGGTTTGCGCGTAGCCGAGTGGGTTTGGGTCTAGCCGAGTGCGTTTGGGTCTAGCCGAGTGGATTTGGGTCTAGCCGAGTGGGTTTGAGTCTAGCCGAGTGGGTTTGGGTCTAGCCGAGTGGGTTTGGGTCTAGCCGATGGGTTTGGGTGTAGCCGAGTGGGTTTGGGTCCAGCCGAGTGGGTTTGGGTCTAGCCGAGTGGGTTTGGGTGTAGCGGAGTGGGTTTGGGTGTAGCCGAGTGTGTTTGGGTCTAGCCGAGTGGGTTTGGGTGTAGCCGACTGGGTTTGGGTCTAGCCGAGTGGGTGTGGGTCTAGCCGAGTGGGTTTGGGTCTAGCCGAGTGGGTTTGGGTCTAGCCAAGTGGGTTTGGGTCTAGCCGATTGGGTTTGGGTCTAGCCGAGTGGGTTTGGGTCTAGCCGAGTGGGTTTGGGTCTAGCCGAGTGGGTTTGGGTCTAGCCGAGTGGGTTTGGGTCTAGCGGAGTGGATTTGGGTCTAGCCGAGTGGGTTTGGGTCTAGCCGAGTGGGTTTGGGTGTAGCCGAGTGGGTTTGAGTCTAGCCGAGTGGGTTTGGGTCTAGCCGAGTGGGTTTGGGTCTAGCCGAGTGGGTTTGGGTCTAGCCGAGTGCGTTTGGGTCTAGCCGAGTGGGTTTGGGTCTAGCCGAGTGTGTTTGGGTCTAGACGAGTGGGTTTGGGTCTAGCCGAGTGGGTTTGCATCTAGCCGAGTGGGTTTGGATCTAGCCGAGTGGGTTTGGGTCTAGCCGAGTGGGTTTGGGTGTAGCCGTGTGGGTTTGGGTCCAGCCGAGTGGGTTTGGGTCTAGCCGAGTGTGTTTGGGTCTAGCCGAGTGGGTTTGGGTCTAGCCGAGTGGGTTTTGGTCTAGCCGAGTGGGTTTGGGTCTAGCCGAGTGGGTTTGGGTCTAGCCGAATGGGTTTGGGTCTAGCCGAGTGGGTTTGGGTCTAGCCGAGTGGGTTTGGGTCTAGCGGAGTGGGTTTGGGTCTAGCCGATTGGGTTTGGGTCAAGCGGAGTGGGTTTGGGTCGAGCCGAGTGGGTTTGGGTCTAGCCGAGTGGGTTTGGGTCTAGCCGAGTGGGTTTTGGACAAGCCGAGTGGGTTTGGGTCTAGCCGAGTGGGTTTGGGTCTAGCCGAGTGGGTTTGGGTCTAGCCGAGTGGGTTTTGGACTAGCCGAATGGGTTTGGGTCTAGCCGAGTGGGTTTGGGTCTAGCGGAGTGGATTTGGGTCTAGCGGAGTGGGTTTGGGTCTAGCCGAGTGGGTTTGAGCATAGCCGAGTGGGTTTGGGTCTAGCCGAGTGGGTTTGGGTCTAGCCGAGTGGGTTTCGGTCTAGCCGAGTGGGTTTGGGTCTAGCCGAGTGGGTTTGGGTCTAGCCGAGTGGGTTTGGGTCTAGCGGAGTGGATTTGGGTCTAGCCGAGTGGGTTTGGGTCTAGCCGAGTGGGTTTGGGTGTAGCCGAGTGGGTTTTAGTCTAGCCGAGTGGGTTTGGGTCTAGCCGAGTGGGTTTGGGTCTAGCCGAGTGGGTTTGGGTCTAGCCGAGTGCGTTTGGGTCTAGCCGAGTGGGTTTGGGTCTAGCCGAGTGTGTTTGGGTCTAGACGAGTGGGTTTGGGTCTAGCCGAGTGGGTTTGCGTCTAGCCGAGTGGGTTTGGATCTAGCCGAGTGGGTTTGGGTCTAGCCGAGTGGGTTTGGGTGTAGCCGTGTGGGTTTGGGTCCAGCCGAGTGGGTTTGGGTCTAGCCGAGAGTGTTTGGGTCTAGCCGAGTGGGTTTGGGTCTAGCCGAGTGGGTTTTGGTCTAGCCGAGTGGGTTTGGGTCTAGCCGAGTGGGTTTGGGTCTAGCCGAATGGGTTTGGGTCTAGCCGAGTGGGTTTGGGTCTAGCCGAGTGGGTTTGGGTCTAGCGGAGTGGGTTTGGGTCTAGCCGATTGGGTTTCGGTCAAGCGGAGTGGGTTTGGGTCGAGCCGAGTGGGTTTGGGTCTAGCCGAGTGGGTTTGGGTCTAGCCGAGTGGGTTTTGGACAAGCCGAGTGGGTTTGGGTCTAGCCGAGTGGGTTTGGGTCTAGCCGAGTGGGTTTGGGTCTAGCCGAGTGGGTTTTGGACTAGCCGAATGGGTTTGGGTCTAGCCGAGTGGGTTTGGGTCTAGCGGAGTGGATTTGGGTCTAGCGGAGTGGGTTTGGGTCTAGCCGAGTGGGTTTGAGCCTAGCCGAGTGGGTTTGGGTCTAGCCGAGTGGGTTTGGGTCTAGCCGAGTGGGTTTCGGTCTAGCCGAGTGGGTTTGGGTCTAGCCGAGTGGGTTTGGGTCTAGCCCAGTTGGATTAGGTCTAGCCGAGTGGGTTTGGGTCGAGCCGAGTGGGTTTGGGACTAGCCGAGTGGGTTTGGGTCTAGCCGAGTGTGTTTGGGTCTAGCCGAGTGGGTTTGGTTCCAGCCGAGTGGGTTTGGGTCTAGCCGAGTGGGTTTGGGTCTAGCCGAGTGGGTTTGGGTCTAGCCGAGGGGGTTTGTGTCTAGCCGAATGGGTTTGGGTCTAGCCGAGTGGCTTTGGGTCTAGCCGAGTGGGTTTGGGTCTAGCCGAATGGGTTTGGGTCTAGCCGAGTGGGTTTGGGTCTAGCCGAGTGGGTTTGGGTCTAGCGGAGTGGGTTTGGGTCTAGCCGAGTGGGTTTGGGTCAAGCGGAGTGGGTTTGGGTCGAGGCGAGTTGGTTTGGGTCTAGCGGAGTGGGTTTGGGTCTAGCGGAGTGGGTTTGGGTCTAGCCGAATGGGTTTGGGTCTAGCCGAGTGGGTTTGGGTCTAGCGGAGTGGATTTGGGTCTAGCCGAGTGGGTTTGGGTCTAGCCGAGTGGGTTTGGGTCTAGCCGAGTGGGTTTGGGTCTAGCCGAGGGGGTTTGTGTCTAGCCGAATGGGTTTGGGTCTAGCCGAGTGGCTTTGGGTCTAGCCGAGTGGGTTTGGGTCTAGCCGAATGGGTTTGGGTCTAGCCGAGTGGGTTTGGGTCTAGCCGAGTGGGTTTGGGTCTAGCGGAGTGGGTTTGGGTCTAGCCGAGTGGGTTTGGGTCAAGCGGAGTGGGTTTGGGTCGAGGCGAGTTGGTTTGGGTCTAGCGGAGTGGGTTTGGGTCTAGCGGAGTGGGTTTGGGTCTAGCCGAATGGGTTTGGGTCTAGCCGAGTGGGTTTGGGTCTAGCGGAGTGGATTTGGGTCTAGCCGAGTGGGTTTGGGTCTAGCCGAGTGGGTTTGGGTGTAGCCGAGTGGGTTTGTGTCTGGCCGAGTGGGTTTGGGTCTAGCCGAGTGGGTTTGGGTCCAGCCGAGTGGGTTTGGGTCCAGCCGAGTGGGTTTGGGTCTAGCCGAGTGGGTTTGGGTCTAGCCGATCGGGTTTGGGTGTAGCCGAGTGGGTTTGGTTCTAGGCGAGTGGGTTTGGGTCCAGCCGAGTGGGTTTACGTCTAGCCGAGTGGGTTTGGGTCTCGCCGAGTGGGTTTGGGTCTAGCCGAGTGGGTTTGGGTCTCGCCGAGTGGGTTTGGGTCTAGCCGAGTGGGTTTGGGTCTAGCGGAGTGGGTTTGGGTCTAGCCGAGTGGGTTTGGGACTAGCAGAGTGGGTTTGAGTCTAGCGGAGTGGGTTTGGGTCTAGCGGAATGGGTTTGGGTCTAGCGGAGTGGATTTGGGTCTAGCCGAATGGGTTTGGGTCTAGCCGAGTGGGTTTGGGTCTAGCGGAGTGGATATGGGTCTAGCCGAGTGGGTTTGGGTCTAGCCGAGTGGGTTTAGGTCTAGCCGAGTGGGTTTGGGTCTAGCCGAGTGGGTTTGGGTCTAGCGGAGTGGGTTTGGGTCTAGCGGAGTGGGTTTGGGTCTAGCAGAGTGGGTTTGGGTCTAGCCGAATGGGTTTGGGTCTAGCCGAGTGGGTTTGGGTCTAGCGGAGAGGGTTTGGGTCTAGCCGAGTGGGTTTGGGTCTAGCCGAGTGGGTTTGGGTCGAGCCGAGTGGGTTTGGGTCTAACGGAGTGGGTTTTTAGTCTAGCGAGTGGGTTTGGGTCTAGCCGAGTGGGTTTGGGTCTAGCCGAGTGGGTTTGAGTCTAGCCGAGTGGGTTTCGGTCTAGCCGAGTGGGTTTGGGTCTAGCGGAGTGGGTTTCAGTCTAGCTGAGTGGGTTTTGGTCTAGCGGAGTGGGTTTGGGTCTAGCGGAGTGGGTTTGGGTCTAGCCGAGTCGGTTTGGGTCTAGCCGAGTGGGTTTGGGTCTAGCCGAGTGGGCTTGGGTCTAGCCGAGTGGGTTTGGGTCTAGCGAGTGGGTTTGGGTCTAGCCGAGTGGGTTTGGGTCCAGCCGAGTGGGTTTGAGTCTAGCCGAGTGGGATGGGTCTAGCCGAGTGCGTTTGGGTCTATCGGAGTGGGGTTTGGGTCTAGCGGAGTGGGTTTGGGTCTAGTGGAGTGGGTTTGGGTCTAGCCGAGTGGATTTGGGTCTAGCCGAGTGGGTTTGAGTCCAGCCGAGTGGGTTTGGGTCTAGCCGAGTGGGTTTGGGTCCAGCCGATGGGTTTGGGTCCAGCCGAGTGGGTTTGGGTCCAGCCGAGTGGGTTTGGGTCTAGCCGAGTGGGTTTGGGTGTAGCGGAGTGGGTTTGGGTGTAGCCGAGTGTGTTTGGGTCTAGCCGAGAGGGTTTGGGTGTAGCCGAGTGGGTTTGGGTCTAGCCGAATGGGTTTGGGTCCAGCCAAGTGGGTTTGTGTCTAGCCGAGTGGGTTTGGGTCTACCCGAGTATGTTTGGGTCTAGCCGACTGGGTTTGGGTCTAGCCGAGTGGGTGTGGGTCTAGCCGAGTGGGTTTGGGTCTAGCCGAGTGCGTTTGCGTCTACCCAAGTGGGTTTGGGTCTAGCCGATTGGGTTTGGGTCTAGCCGAGTGGGTTTGGGTCTAGCCGAGTGGGTTTGGGTCTAGCTGAGTGGGTTTGGGTCTAGCCGAGTGGGTTTGGGTTTAGCCGAGTGGGTTTGGGAGTAGCCGAGTGGGTTTGGGTGTAGCTGAGTGGGTTTGGGTCGAGCCGAGTGGGTTTGGGTCGAGTCGAGTGGGTTTGGGTCTAGCCGAGTGGGTTTGGGTCTAGCCGAGTGGGTTTGGGTCTAGCCGAGTGGGTTGGGTCTAGCCCAGTGGGTTTGGGTGTAGCCGAGTGGGTTTGGGTCTAGCCGAGTGGGTTTGGGTCTAGCCGAGTGGGTTTGGGTCTAGCGGAGTGGGTTTGGGTCTAGCGGAGTGGGTTTTGGGTCCAGCGGAGTGGGTTTGGGTCTAGCGGAGTGGGTTTGGGTCCAGCCGAGTGGGTTTGGGTCTAGCCGAGTGGGTTTGGGTGTAGCGGAGTGGGTTTGGGTGTAGCCGAGTGTGTTTGGGTCTAGCCGAGAGGGTTTGGGTGTAGCCGAGTGGGTTTGGGTCTAGCCGAATGGGTTTGGGTCCAGCCAAGTGGGTTTGTGTCTAGCCGAGTGGGTTTGGGTCTACCCGAGTATGTTTGGGTCTAGCCGACTGGGTTTGGGTCTAGCCGAGTGGGTGTGGGTCTAGCCGAGTGGGTTTGGGTCTAGCCGAGTGCGTTTGCGTCTACCCAAGTGGGTTTGGGTCTAGCCAAGTGGGTTTGTGTCTAGCCGAGTGGGTTTGGGTCTACCCGAGTAGGTTTGGGTCTAGCCGACTGGGTTTGGGTCTAGCCGAGTGGGTGTGGGTCTTGCCGAGTGGGTTTGGGTCTAGCCGAGTGGGTTTGGGTCTGGCCGAGTGGGTTTGGGTCTGGCCGAGTGGGTTTGGGTCTAGCCTAGTGGGTTTGGGTCTACCCGAGTAGGTTTGGGTCTAGCCGAGTGCGTTTGGGTCTAGCCGAGTGGGTTTCGGTCTAGCCGAGTGGGTTTGGGTCTAGCGGAGTCGAGTTTGCGTCTAGCGGAGTGGGTTTGGGTCTAGTGGAGTGGGTTTGGGTGTAGCCGAGTGGGTTTGGGTCTAGCCGAGTGGGTTTGGGTGTAGCCGAGTGGGTTTGGGTCTAGCTGAATGGGTTTCGGTCTAGCCGAGTGGGTTTGGGTCTAGCGGAATGGGTTTGGGTCTAGCCGAGTGTGCTTGGGTCTAGCCGAGTGGGTTTGGGTGTAGCCGAGTGGGTTTGGGTCTAGCCGAGTGGGTTTGGGTCTAGCCGAGGGAGTTTGGGTCTAGCCGAGTGGGTTTGCGTCTAGCCGAGTGGGTTTGGGTCTAGCCGAGTGGGTTTGGGTCTAGCCTAGTGGGTTTGCGCGTAGCCGAGTGGGTTTGGGTCTAGCCGAGTGCGTTTGGGTCTAGCCGAGTGGATTTGGGTCTAGCCGAGTGGGTTTGAGTCTAGCCGAGTGGGTTTGGGTCTAGCCGAGTGGGTTTGGGTCCAGCCGAGTGGGTTTGGGTCTAGCCGAGTGGGTTTGGGTGTAGCGGAGTGGGTTTGGGTGTAGCCGAGTGGGTTTGGGTCTAGCCGAGTGGGTTTGCGTCTAGCCGAGTGGGTTTGGGTCTAGCCGAGTGGGTTTGGGTCTAGCCTAGTGGGTTTGCGCGTAGCCGAGTGGGTTTGGGTCTAGCCGAGTGCGTTTGGGTCTAGCCGAGTGGATTTGGGTCTAGCCGAGTGGGTTTGAGTCTAGCCGATGGGTTTGGGTCTAGCCGAGTGGGTTTGGGTCCAGCCGAGTGGGTTTGGGTCTAGCCGAGTGGGTTTGGGTGTAGCGGAGTGGGTTTGGGTGTAGCCGAGTGTGTTTGGGTCTAGCCGAGTGGGTTTGGGTGTAGCCGACTGGGTTTGGGTCTAGCCGAGTGGGTGTGGGTCTAGCCGAGTGGGTTTGGGTCTAGCCAAGTGGGTTTGGGTCTAGCCGATTGGGTTTGGGTCTAGCCGAGTGGGTTTGGGTCTAGCCGAGTGGGTTTGGGTCTAGCCGAGTGGGTTTGGGTCTAGCCGAGTGGGTTTGGGTCTAGCGGAGTGGATTTGGGTCTAGCCGAGTGGGTTTGGGTCTAGCCGAGTGGGTTTGGGTGTAGCCGAGTGGGTTTGAGTCTAGCCGAGTGGGTTTGGGTCTAGCCGAGTGGGTTTGGGTCTAGCCGAGTGGGTTTGGGTCTAGCCGAGTGCGTTTGGGTCTAGCCGAGTGGGTTTGGGTCTAGCCGAGTGTGTTTGGGTCTAGACGAGTGGGTTTGGGTCTAGCCGAGTGGGTTTGGGACTAGCCGAGTGGGTTTGGGTCTGGCCGAGTGGGTTTGGGTCTAGCCTAGTGGGTTTGGGTCTACCCGAGTAGGTTTGGGTCTAGCCGAGTGCGTTTGGGTCTAGCCGAGTGGGTTTCGGTCTAGCCGAGTGGGTTTGGGTCTAGCGGAGTCGAGTTTGCGTCTAGCGGAGTGGGTTTGGGTCTAGTGGAGTGGGTTTGGGTGTAGCCGAGTGGGTTTGGGTCTAGCCGAGTGGGTTTGGGTGTAGCCGAGTGGGTTTGGGTCTAGCTGAATGGGTTTCGGTCTAGCCGAGTGGGTTTGGGTCTAGCGGAATGGGTTTGGGTCTAGCCGAGTGTGCTTGGGTCTAGCCGAGTGGGTTTGGGTGTAGCCGAGTGGGTTTGGGTCTAGCCGAGTGGGTTTGGGTCTAGCCGAGGGAGTTTGGGTCTAGCCGAGTGGGTTTGCGTCTAGCCGAGTGGGTTTGGGTCTAGCCGAGTGGGTTTGGGTCTAGCCTAGTGGGTTTGCGCGTAGCCGAGTGGGTTTGGGTCTAGCCGAGTGCGTTTGGGTCTAGCCGAGTGGATTTGGGTCTAGCCGAGTGGGTTTGAGTCTAGCCGAGTGGGTTTGGGTCTAGCCGAGTGGGTTTGGGTCCAGCCGAGTGGGTTTGGGTCTAGCCGAGTGGGTTTGGGTGTAGCGGAGTGGGTTTGGGTGTAGCCGAGTGGGTTTGGGTCTAGCCGAGTGGGTTTGCGTCTAGCCGAGTGGGTTTGGGTCTAGCCGAGTGGGTTTGGGTCTAGCCTAGTGGGTTTGCGCGTAGCCGAGTGGGTTTGGGTCTAGCCGAGTGCGTTTGGGTCTAGCCGAGTGGATTTGGGTCTAGCCGAGTGGGTTTGAGTCTAGCCGATGGGTTTGGGTCTAGCCGAGTGGGTTTGGGTCCAGCCGAGTGGGTTTGGGTCTAGCCGAGTGGGTTTGGGTGTAGCGGAGTGGGTTTGGGTGTAGCCGAGTGTGTTTGGGTCTAGCCGAGTGGGTTTGGGTGTAGCCGACTGGGTTTGGGTCTAGCCGAGTGGGTGTGGGTCTAGCCGAGTGGGTTTGGGTCTAGCCGAGTGGGTTTGGGTCTAGCCAAGTGGGTTTGGGTCTAGCCGATTGGGTTTGGGTCTAGCCGAGTGGGTTTGGGTCTAGCCGAGTGGGTTTGGGTCTAGCCGAGTGGGTTTGGGTCTAGCCGAGTGGGTTTGGGTCTAGCGGAGTGGATTTGGGTCTAGCCGAGTGGGTTTGGGTCTAGCCGAGTGGGTTTGGGTGTAGCCGAGTGGGTTTGAGTCTAGCCGAGTGGGTTTGGGTCTAGCCGAGTGGGTTTGGGTCTAGCCGAGTGGGTTTGGGTCTAGCCGAGTGCGTTTGGGTCTAGCCGAGTGGGTTTGGGTCTAGCCGAGTGTGTTTGGGTCTAGACGAGTGGGTTTGGGTCTAGCCGAGTGGGTTTGCGTCTAGCCGAGTGGGTTTGGATCTAGCCGAGTGGGTTTGGGTCTAGCCGAGTGGGTTTGGGTGTAGCCGTGTGGGTTTGGGTCCAGCCGAGTGGGTTTGGGTCTAGCCGAGTGTGTTTGGGTCTAGCCGAGTGGGTTTGGGTCTAGCCGAGTGGGTTTTGGTCTAGCCGAGTGGGTTTGGGTCCAGCCGAGTGGGTTTGGGTCTAGCCGAATGGGTTTGGGTCTAGCCGAGTGGGTTTGGGTCTAGCCGAGTGGGTTTGGGTCTAGCGGAGTGGGTTTGGGTCTAGCCGATTGGGTTTGGGTCAAGCGGAGTGGGTTTGGGTCGAGCCGAGTGGGTTTGGGTCTAGCCGAGTGGGTTTGGGTCTAGCCGAGTGGGTTTTGGACAAGCCGAGTGGGTTTGGGTCTAGCCGAGTGGGTTTGGGTCTAGCCGAGTGGGTTTGGGTCTAGCCGAGTGGGTTTTGGACTAGCCGAATGGGTTTGGGTCTAGCCGAGTGGGTTTGGGTCTAGCGGAGTGGATTTGGGTCTAGCGGAGTGGGTTTGGGTCTAGCCGAGTGGGTTTGAGCCTAGCCGAGTGGGTTTGGGTCTAGCCGAGTGGGTTTGGGTCTAGCCGAGTGGGTTTCGGTCTAGCCGAGTGGGTTTGGGTCTAGCCGAGTGGGTTTGGGTCTAGCCCAGTTGGATTAGGTCTAGCCGAGTGGGTTTGGGTCGAGCCGAGTGGGTTTGGGACTAGCCGAGTGGGTTTGGGTCTAGCCGAGTGTGTTTGGGTCTAGCCGAGTGGATTTGGGTCTAGCCGAGTGGGTTTGAGTCTAGCCGAGTGGGTTTGGGTCTAGCCGAGTGGGTTTGGGTCTAGCCGATGGGTTTGGGTGTAGCCGAGTGGGTTTGGGTCCAGCCGAGTGGGTTTGGGTCTAGCCGAGTGGGTTTGGGTGTAGCGGAGTGGGTTTGGGTGTAGCCGAGTGTGTTTGGGTCTAGCCGAGAGGGTTTGGGTGTAGCCGACTGGGTTTGGGTCTAGCCGAGTGGGTGTGGGTCTAGCCGAGTGGGTTTGGGTCTAGCCGAGTGGGTTTGGGTCTAGCCAAGTGGGTTTGGGTCTAGCCGATTGGGTTTGGGTCTAGCCGAGTGGGTTTGGGTCTAGCCGAGTGGGTTTGGGTCTAGCCGAGTGGGTTTGGGTCTAGCCGAGTGGGTTTGGGTCTAGCGGAGTGGATTTGGGTCTAGCCGAGTGGGTTTGGGTCTAGCCGAGTGGGTTTGGGTGTAGCCGAGTGGGTTTTAGTCTAGCCGAGTGGGTTTGGGTCTAGCCGAGTGGGTTTGGGTCTAGCCGAGTGGGTTTGGGTCTAGCCGAGTGCGTTTGGGTCTAGCCGAGTGGGTTTGGGTCTAGCCGAGTGTGTTTGGGTCTAGACGAGTGGGTTTGGGTCTAGCCGAGTGGGTTTGCGTCTAGCCGAGTGGGTTTGGATCTAGCCGAGTGGGTTTGGGTCTAGCCGAGTGGGTTTGGGTGTAGCCGTGTGGGTTTGGGTCCAGCCGAGTGGGTTTGGGTCTAGCCGAGTGTGTTTGGGTCTAGCCGAGTGGGTTTGGGTCTAGCCGAGTGGGTTTTGGTCTAGCCGAGTGGGTTTGGGTCTAGCCGAGTGGGTTTGGGTCTAGCCGAATGGGTTTGGGTCTAGCCGAGTGGGTTTGGGTCTAGCCGAGTGGGTTTGGGTCTAGCGGAGTGGGTTTGGGTCTAGCCGATTGGGTTTGGGTCAAGCGGAGTGGGTTTGGGTCGAGCCGAGTGGGTTTGGGTCTAGCCGAGTGGGTTTGGGTCTAGCCGAGTGGGTTTTGGACAAGCCGAGTGGGTTTGGGTCTAGCCGAGTGGGTTTGGGTCTAGCCGAGTGGGTTTGGGTCTAGCCGAGTGGGTTTTGGACTAGCCGAATGGGTTTGGGTCTAGCCGAGTGGGTTTGGGTCTAGCGGAGTGGATTTGGGTCTAGCGGAGTGGGTTTGGGTCTAGCCGAGTGGGTTTGAGCCTAGCCGAGTGGGTTTGGGTCTAGCCGAGTGGGTTTGGGTCTAGCCGAGTGGGTTTCGGTCTAGCCGAGTGGGTTTGGGTCTAGCCGAGTGGGTTTGGGTCTAGCCCAGTTGGATTAGGTCTAGCCGAGTGGGTTTGGGTCGAGCCGAGTGGGTTTGGGACTAGCCGAGTGGGTTTGGGTCTAGCCGAGTGTGTTTGGGTCTAGCCGAGTGGGTTTGGTTCCAGCCGAGTGGGTTTGGGTCTAGCCGAGTGGGTTTGGGTCTAGCCGAGTGGGTTTGGGTCTAGCCGAGGGGGTTTGTGTCTAGCCGAATGGGTTTGGGTCTAGCCGAGTGGCTTTGGGTCTAGCCGAGTGGGTTTGGGTCTAGCCGAATGGGTTTGGGTCTAGCCGAGTGGGTTTGGGTCTAGCCGAGTGGGTTTGGGTCTAGCGGAGTGGGTTTGGGTCTAGCCGAGTGGGTTTGGGTCAAGCGGAGTGGGTTTGGGTCGAGGCGAGTTGGTTTGGGTCTAGCGGAGTGGGTTTGGGTCTAGCGGAGTGGGTTTGGGTCTAGCCGAATGGGTTTGGGTCTAGCCGAGTGGGTTTGGGTCTAGCGGAGTGGATTTGGGTCTAGCCGAGTGGGTTTGGGTCTAGCCGAGTGGGTTTGGGTCTAGCCGAGTGGGTTTGGGTCTAGCCGAGGGGGTTTGTGTCTAGCCGAATGGGTTTGGGTCTAGCCGAGTGGCTTTGGGTCTAGCCGAGTGGGTTTGGGTCTAGCCGAATGGGTTTGGGTCTAGCCGAGTGGGTTTGGGTCTAGCCGAGTGGGTTTGGGTCTAGCGGAGTGGGTTTGGGTCTAGCCGAGTGGGTTTGGGTCAAGCGGAGTGGGTTTGGGTCGAGGCGAGTTGGTTTGGGTCTAGCGGAGTGGGTTTGGGTCTAGCGGAGTGGGTTTGGGTCTAGCCGAATGGGTTTGGGTCTAGCCGAGTGGGTTTGGGTCTAGCGGAGTGGATTTGGGTCTAGCCGAGTGGGTTTGGGTCTAGCCGAGTGGGTTTGGGTGTAGCCGAGTGGGTTTGTGTCTGGCCGAGTGGGTTTGGGTCTAGCCGAGTGGGTTTGGGTCCAGCCGAGTGGGTTTGGGTCCAGCCGAGTGGGTTTGGGTCTAGCCGAGTGGGTTTGGGTCTAGCCGATCGGGTTTGGGTGTAGCCGAGTGGGTTTGGTTCTAGGCGAGTGGGTTTGGGTCCAGCCGAGTGGGTTTACGTCTAGCCGAGTGGGTTTGGGTCTCGCCGAGTGGGTTTGGGTCTAGCCGAGTGGGTTTGGGTCTCGCCGAGTGGGTTTGGGTCTAGCCGAGTGGGTTTGGGTCTAGCGGAGTGGGTTTGGGTCTAGCCGAGTGGGTTTGGGACTAGCAGAGTGGGTTTGAGTCTAGCGGAGTGGGTTTGGGTCTAGCGGAATGGGTTTGGGTCTAGCGGAGTGGATTTGGGTCTAGCCGAATGGGTTTGGGTCTAGCCGAGTGGGTTTGGGTCTAGCGGAGTGGATATGGGTCTAGCCGAGTGGGTTTGGGTCTAGCCGAGTGGGTTTAGGTCTAGCCGAGTGGGTTTGGGTCTAGCCGAGTGGGTTTGGGTCTAGCGGAGTGGGTTTGGGTCTAGCGGAGTGGGTTTGGGTCTAGCAGAGTGGGTTTGGGTCTAGCCGAATGGGTTTGGGTCTAGCCGAGTGGGTTTGGGTCTAGCCGAGTGGGTTTGGGTCTAGCCGAGTGGGTTTGGGCCTAGCGGAGTGGGTTTGGGTCTAGCCGAGTGGGTTTGGGTCTAGCGGAGTGGGTTTGAGTCTAGCGGAGTGGGTTTGGGTCTAGCGGAGTGGGTTTGGTTCTAGCGGAGTGGATTTGGGTCTAGCCGAATGGGTTTGGTTCTAGCCGAGTGGGTTTGGGTCTAGCAGAGTGGATTTGGGTCTAGCCGAGTGGGTTTGGGTCTAGCCGATCGGGTTTGGGTCCAGCCGAGTGGGTTTACGTCTAGCCGAGTGGGTTTGGGTCTCGCCGAGTGGGTTTGGGTCTAGCCGAGTGGGTTTGGGTCTAGCGGAGTGGGTTTGGGTCTAGCCGAGTGGGTTTGGGACTAGCGGAGTGGGTTTGAGTCTAGCGGAGTGGGTTTGGGTCTAGTGGAATGGGTTTAGGTCTAGCGGAGTGGATTTGGGTATAGCCGAATGGGTTTGGGTCTAGCCGAGTGGGTTTGGGTCTAGCGGAGTGGATTTGGGTCTAGCCGAGTGGGTTTGGGTCTAGCCGAGTAGGTTTGAGTCTAGCCGAGTGGGTTTGGGTCTAGCCGAGTGGGTTTGGGTCTAGCCGAGTGGGTTTGGGTCTGGCCGAGTGGGTTTGGGTCTAGCCGAGTGGGTTTGGGTCTAGCCGAGTGGGTTTGGGTCTAGCGGAGTGGGTTTGAGTCTAGCGGAGTGGGTTTGGGTCTAGCGGAGTGGGTTTGGTTCTAGCGGAGTGGATTTGGGTCTATCCGAATGGGTTTGGGTCTAGCCGAGTGGGTTTGGGTCTATCAGAGTGGATTTGGGTCTAGCCGAGTGGGTTTGGGTCTAGCCGATCGGGTTTGGGTGTAGCCGAGTGGGTTTGGGTCCAGCCGAGTGGGTTTGGGTCTAGCGGAGTGGGTTTGGGTCTAGCCGAGTGGGTTTGGGACTAGCGGAGTGGGTTTGAGTCTAGCGGAGTGGGTTTGGGTCTAGTGGAATGGGTTTGGGTCTAGCGGAGTGGATTTGGGTCTAGCCGAATGGGTTTGGGTCTAGCCGAGTGGGTTTGGGTCTAGCGGAGTGGATTTGGGTCTAGCCGAGTGTGTTTGGGTCTAGCCGAGTGGGTTTGGGTGTAGCCGAGTGGGTTTGAGTCTAGCCGAGTGGGTTTGGGTCTAGCCGAGTGGGTTTGGGTCTAGCCGAGTGGGTTTGGGTCTAGCCGAGTGCGTTTCGGTCTAGCCAAGTGGGTTTGGGTCTATCCGAGAGGGTTTGGGTCTAGCCGAGTGGGTTTGGGTCAAGCCGAGTGGGTTTGGGTCTAGCCGAGTGGGTTTGGGTGTAGCCGAGTGGGTTTGGGTCTAGCCGATTGGGTTTGGGTCTAGCCGAGTGGGTTTGGGTCTAGCCGAGTGGGTTTGGGTCTAGCGGAGTGAGTTTGGGTCTAGCGGAGTGGGTTTGGGTCTAGCGGAGTGGGTTTGGGTCTAGCAGAGTGGGTTTGGGTCTAGCTGAATGGGTTTGGGTCTAGCCGAGTGGGTTTGGGTCTAGCGGAGTGGATTTTGGTCTAGCCGAGTGGGTTTGGGTCTAGCCGAGTGGGTTTGGGTGTAGCCGAGTGGGTTTAAGTCTAGCCGAGTGGGTTTGGGTCTAGTCGAGTGGGTTTGGGTCTAGCCAAGTGGGGTTGGGTCTAGCCGAGTGGGTTTGGGTCTAGCCGAGTGGGTTTGGGTCTAGCCGAGTGGGTTTGGGTCTAGCCGAGTGGGTTTGGGCCTAGCGGAGTGGGTTTGTGTCAAGCCGAGTGGGTTTGCGTCTAGCGGAGTGGGTTTGAGTCTAGCGGAGTGGGTTCGGGTCTAGCGGAGTGGGTTTGGTTCTAGCGGAGTGGATTTGGGTCTAGCCGAGTGGGTTTGGGTCTAGCCGAGTGTGTTTGGGTCTAGCCGAGTGGGTTTGGTTCTAGCCGAGTGGGTTTGCGTCTAGCCGAGTGGGTTTGGGTCTAGCCGAGTGGGTTTGGGTCTAGCCGAGTGGGTTTGGGTGTAGCCGAGTGGGTTTGGGTCCATCCGAGTGGGTTTGGGTCTAGCCGAGTGTGTTTGGGTCTAGCCGAGTGGGTTTGGGTCTAGCCGAGTGGGTTTTGGTCTAGCCGAGTGGGTTTGGGTCTAGCCGAGTGGGTTTGGGTCTAGCCGAATGGGTTTGGGTCTAGCCGAGTGGGTTTGGGTCTAGCCGAGTGGGTTTGGGTCTAGCGGAGTGGGTTTGGGTCTAGCCGATTGGGTTTGGGTCAAGCGGAGTGGGTTTGGGTCGAGCCGAGTGGGTTTGGGTCTAGCCGAGTGGGTTTGGGTCTAGCCGAGTGGGTTTTGGACTAGCCGAGTGGGTTTGGGTCTAGCCGAGTGGGTTTGGGTCCAGCCGAGTGGGTTTGGGTCTAGCCGAGTGGGTTTTGGACTAGCCGAATGGGTTTGGGTCTAGCCGAGTGGGTTTGGGTCTAGCGGAGTAGATTTGGGTCTAGCGGAGTGGGTTTGGGTCTAGCCGAGTGGGTTTGAGCCTAGCCGAGTGGGTTTTGGTCTAGCCGAGTGGGTTTGGGTCTAGCCGAGTGGGTTTCGGTCTAGCCGAGTGGGTTTGGGTCTAGCCGAGTGGGTTTGGGTCTAGCCCAGTTGGATTAGGTCTAGCCGAGTGGGTTTGGGTCGAGCCGAGTGGGTTTGGGACTAGCCGAGTGGGTTTGGGTCTAGCCGAGTGTGTTTGGGTCTAGCCGAGTGGGTTTGGTTCTAGCCGAGTGGGTTTGGGTCTAGCGGAGTGGGTTTGAGTCTAGCGGAGTGGGTTTGTGTCTAGCGGAGTGGGTTTGGGTCTAGCCGAGTGGGTTTGGGTCGAGCCGAGTGGGTTTGGGTCTAGCCGAGTGGCTTTGGGTGTAGCCGATTGGGTTTGGGTCTAGCCGAGTGGGTTTGGGTCTTGCCGAGTGGGTTTGGGTCTGGCCGAGTGGGTTTGGGTCTAGCCGAGTGTGTTTGGGTCTTGCCGAGTGGGTTTGGGTCTAGCCGATTAGGTTTGGGTCTAGCGAGTGGGTTTGGGTCTAGCCGAGTGGGTTTGGGTCTAGCCGAGTGGGTTTGGGTCTAGCCGAGTGGGTTTGGGTCTGGCCGAGTGGGCTTGGGTCTAGCCGAGTGGGTTTGGGTCTAGCCGAGTGGGTTTGGGTCTAGCCGAGTGGGTTTGGGTCTAGCCGAGTGGGTTTGGGTCTAGCCGAATGGGTTTGGGTCTAGCCAAGTGGGTTTGGGTCTAGCGGAGAGGATTTGGGTCTAGCCGAGTGGGTTTGGGTCTAGCCGAGTGGGTTTGGGTGTAGCTGAGTGGGTTTGAGTCTAGCCGAGTGGGTTTGGGTCTAGCCGAGTGGGTTTGGGTGTAGCCGAGTGGGTTTGGGTCTAGCCGATTGGGTTTGGGTCTAGCCGAGTGGGTTTGGGTCTAGCCGAGTGGGTTTGGGTGTAGCCGAGTGGGTTTGGGTCTAGCCGAGTGGTTTTGGGTCTAGCCGAGTGGGTTTGGGTCTAGCCGAGTGGGTTTGGGTCTAGCCGAATGGGTTTGGGTCTAGCCCAGTGGGTTTGGGTCTAGCCGAGTGGGTTTGGGTCTAGCGGAGTGGGTTTGGTCTAGCCGAGTGGGTTTGGGTCAAGCGGAGTGGGTTTGGGTCGAGGCGAGTGGGTTTAGGTCTAGCCGAGTGGGTTTGGGTCTAGCCGATTGGGTTTTGGTCTAGCCGAGTGGGTTTGGGTCTAGGCGAGTGGGTTTGGGTCCAGCCGAGTGGGTTTGGGTCTCGCCGAGTGGGTTTGGGTCTAGCCGAGTGGGTTTGGGTCTAGCGGAGTGGGTTTGGGTCTAGCCGAGTGGGTTTGGGACTAGCGGAGTGGGTTTGAGTCTAGCGGAGTGGGTTTGGGTCTAGTGGAATGGGTTTGGGTCTAGCGGAGTGGATTTGGGTCTAGCCGAATGGGTTTGGGTCTAGCCGAGTGGGTTTGGGTCTACCGGAGTGGATTTGGGTCTAGCCGAGTGGGTTTGGGTCTAGCCGAGTGGGTTTGGGTGTAGCCGAGTGGGTTTGAGTCTAGCCGAGTGGGTTTGGGTCTAGCCGAGTGGGTTTGGGTCTAGCCGAGTGGGTTTGGGTCTAGCCGAGTGCGTTTCGGTCTAGCCGAGTGGGTTTGGGTCTAGCCGAGTGGGTTTGGGTCTAGCCGAGTGGGTTTGGGTCTAGCCCAGTGGGTTTGGGTCTAGCCGAGTGGGTTTGGGTCTAGCCGAGTGTGTTTGGGTCTAGCCGAGTGGGTTTGGGTCTAGCCGAGTGGGTTTGCGTCTAGCCGACTGGGTTTTGGACTAGCCGAGTGGGTTTGGGTCTAGCCGAGTGGGTTTGGGTCTAGCCGAGTGGGTTTGGGTCTAGCCGAGTGGGTTTGGGTCTAGCCGAGTGGGTTTGGGTCTAGCCGAGGGGGTTTGTGTCTAGCCGAATGGGTTTGGGTCTAGCCGAGTGGCTTTGGGTGTACCCGATTGGGTTTGGGTCTAGCCGAGTGGGTTTGGGTCTTGCCGAGTGGGTTTGGGTCTGGCCGAGTGGGTTTGGGTCTAGCCGAGTGTGTTTGGGTCTAGCCGAGTGGGTTTGGGTCTAGCCGATTGGGTTTGGGTCTAGCCGAGTGGGTTTGGGTCTAGCCGAGTGGGTTTGGGTCTAGCCGAGTGGGTTTGGGTCTAGCCGAGTGGGTTTGGGTCTGGCCGAGTGGGTTTGTGTCTAGCCGAGTGGGTTTGGGTCTAGCCGAGTGGGTTTGGGCCTAGCCGAATGGGTTTGGGTCTAGCCGAGTGGGTTTGGGTCTAGCGGAGTGGATTTGGGTCTAGCCGAGTGGGTTTGGGTCTAGCCGAGTGGGTTTGGGTCTGGCCGAGTGGGTTTGTGTCTAGCCGAGTGGGTTTGGGTCTAGCCGAGTGGGTTTGAGACTAGCCGAGTGGGTTTGGGTCTAGCCGAGTGGGTTTGGGTCTAGCGGAGAGGGTTTGAGTCTAGCGGATTGGGTTTGGGTCTAGCGGAGTGGGTTTGGTTCTAGCGGAGTGGATTTGGGTCTAGCCGAATGGGTTTGGGTCTAGCCGAGTGGGTTTGGGTCTAGCGAAGTGGATTTGGGTCTAGCCGAGTGTGTTTGGGTCTAGCCGAGTGGGTTTGGGTCTAGCCGAGTGGGTTTGCGTCTAGCCGAGTGGGTTTTGGACTAGCCGAGTGGGTTTGTGTCTAGCCGAGTGGGTTTGGGTCTAGCCGAGTGGGTTTGGGCCTAGCCGAATGGGTTTGGGTCTAGCCGAGTGGGTTTGGGTCTAGCGGAGTGGATTTGGGTCTAGCCGAGTGGGTTTGGGTCTAGCCGAGTGGGTTTGGGTGTAGCCGAGTGGGTTTGAGTCTAGCCGAGTGGGTTTGGGTCTAGCCGAGTGGGTTTGGGTCTAGCGGAGAGGGTTTGAGTCTAGCGGATTGGGTTTGGGTCTAGCGGAGTGGGTTTGGTTCTAGCGGAGTGGATTTGGGTCTAGCCGAATGGGTTTGGGTCTAGCCGAGTGGGTTTGGGTCTAGCGAAGTGGATTTGGGTCTAGCCGATTGGGTTTGGGTCTAGCGGAGTGGGTTTGGGTCTAGCAGAGTGGGTTTGGGTCTAGCCGAATGGGTTTGGGTCCAGCCGAGTGGGTTTGGGTCTAGCGGAGTGGATTTGGGTCTAGCCGAGTGGGTTTGGGTCTAGCCGAGTGGGTTTGGGTGTAGCCGAATGGGTTTGAGTCTAGCCGAGTGGGTTTGGGTCTAGCCGAGTGGGTTTGGGTCTAGCCGAGTGGGGTTGGGTCTAGCCGAGTGGGTTTGGGTCTAGCCGAGTGGGTTTGGGTCTAGCCGAGTGGGTTTGGGCCTAGCGGAGTGGGTTTGGGTCTAGCCGAGTGGGTTTGGGTCTAGCGGATTGGGTTTGAGTCTAGCGGAGTGGGTTTGGGTCTAGCGGAGTGGGTTTGGTTCTAGCGGAATGGATTTGGGTCTAGCCGAATGGGTTTGGGTCTAGCCGAGTGGGTTTGGGTCTAGCGGAGTGGATTTGGGTCTAGCCGTGTGGGTTTGGGTCTAGCCGAGTGGGTTTGGGTGTAGCCGAGTGGGTTTGAGTCTAGCCGAGTGGGTTTGGGTCTAGCCGAGTGGGTTTGGGTCTAGCCGAGTGGGTTTGGGTCTAGCCGAGTGTGTTTGGGTCTAGCCGAGTGGGTTTGGGTCTAGCCGAGTGGGTTTTGGTCTAGCCGAGTGGGTTTGGGTCTAGCCAAGTGGGTTTGGGTCTAGCCGAATGGGTTTGGGTCTAGCCGAGTGGGTTTGTGTCTAGCCGAGTGGGTTTGGGTCTAGCGGAGTGGGTTTGGGTCTAGCCGATTGGGTTTGGGTCTGGCCGAGTGGGTTTGTGTCTAGCCGAGTGGGTTTGGGTCTAGCCGAGTGGGTTTGGGCCTAGCCGAATGGGTTTGGGTCTAGCCGAGTGGGTTTGGGTCTAGCGGAGTGGATTTGGGTCTAGCCGAGTGGGTTTGGGTCTAGCCGAGTGGGTTTGGGTCTGGCCGAGTGGGTTTGTGTCTAGCCGAGTGGGTTTGGGTCTAGCCGAGTGGGTTTGGGTCTAGCCCAGTTGGATTAGGTCTAGCCGAGTGGGTTTGGGTCGAGCCGAGTGGGTTTGGGACTAGCCGAGTGGGTTTGGGTCTAGCCGAGTGTGTTTGGGTCTAGCCGAGTGGGTTTGGTTCTAGCCGAGTGGGTTTGGGTCTAGCGGAGTGGGTTTGAGTCTAGCGGAGTGGGTTTGTGTCTAGCGGAGTGGGTTTGGGTCTAGCCGAGTGGGTTTGGGTCGAGCCGAGTGGGTTTGGGTCTAGCCGAGTGGCTTTGGGTGTAGCCGATTGGGTTTGGGTCTAGCCGAGTGGGTTTGGGTCTTGCCGAGTGGGTTTGGGTCTGGCCGAGTGGGTTTGGGTCTAGCCGAGTGTGTTTGGGTCTTGCCGAGTGGGTTTGGGTCTAGCCGATTAGGTTTGGGTCTAGCGAGTGGGTTTGGGTCTAGCCGAGTGGGTTTGGGTCTAGCCGAGTGGGTTTGGGTCTAGCCGAGTGGGTTTGGGTCTGGCCGAGTGGGCTTGGGTCTAGCCGAGTGGGTTTGGGTCTAGCCGAGTGGGTTTGGGTCTAGCCGAGTGGGTTTGGGTCTAGCCGAGTGGGTTTGGGTCTAGCCGAATGGGTTTGGGTCTAGCCAAGTGGGTTTGGGTCTAGCGGAGTGGATTTGGGTCTAGCCGAGTGGGTTTGGGTCTAGCCGAGTGGGTTTGGGTGTAGCTGAGTGGGTTTGAGTCTAGCCGAGTGGGTTTGGGTCTAGCCGAGTGGGTTTGGGTGTAGCCGAGTGGGTTTGGGTCTAGCCGATTGGGTTTGGGTCTAGCCGAGTGGGTTTGGGTCTAGCCGAGTGGGTTTGGGTGTAGCCGAGTGGGTTTGGGTCTAGCCGAGTGGTTTTGGGTCTAGCCGAGTGGGTTTGGGTCTAGCCGAGTGGGTTTGGGTCTAGCCGAATGGGTTTGGGTCTAGCCCAGTGGGTTTGGGTCTAGCCGAGTGGGTTTGGGTCTAGCGGAGTGGGTTTGGTCTAGCCGAGTGGGTTTGGGTCAAGCGGAGTGGGTTTGGGTCGAGGCGAGTGGGTTTAGGTCTAGCCGAGTGGGTTTGGGTCTAGCCGATTGGGTTTTGGTCTAGCCGAGTGGGTTTGGGTCTAGGCGAGTGGGTTTGGGTCCAGCCGAGTGGGTTTGGGTCTCGCCGAGTGGGTTTGGGTCTAGCCGAGTGGGTTTGGGTCTAGCGGAGTGGGTTTGGGTCTAGCCGAGTGGGTTTGGGACTAGCGGAGTGGGTTTGAGTCTAGCGGAGTGGGTTTGGGTCTAGTGGAATGGGTTTGGGTCTAGCGGAGTGGATTTGGGTCTAGCCGAATGGGTTTGGGTCTAGCCGAGTGGGTTTGGGTCTACCGGAGTGGATTTGGGTCTAGCCGAGTGGGTTTGGGTCTAGCCGAGTGGGTTTGGGTGTAGCCGAGTGGGTTTGAGTCTAGCCGAGTGGGTTTGGGTCTAGCCGAGTGGGTTTGGGTCTAGCCGAGTGGGTTTGGGTCTAGCCGAGTGCGTTTCGGTCTAGCCGAGTGGGTTTGGGTCTAGCCGAGTGGGTTTGGGTCTAGCCGAGTGGGTTTGGGTCTAGCCCAGTGGGTTTGGGTCTAGCCGAGTGGGTTTGGGTCTAGCCGAGTGTGTTTGGGTCTAGCCGAGTGGGTTTGGGTCTAGCCGAGTGGGTTTGCGTCTAGCCGACTGGGTTTTGGACTAGCCGAGTGGGTTTGGGTCTAGCCGAGTGGGTTTGGGTCTAGCCGAGTGGGTTTGGGTCTAGCCGAGTGGGTTTGGGTCTAGCCGAGTGGGTTTGGGTCTAGCCGAGGGGGTTTGTGTCTAGCCGAATGGGTTTGGGTCTAGCCGAGTGGCTTTGGGTGTACCCGATTGGGTTTGGGTCTAGCCGAGTGGGTTTGGGTCTTGCCGAGTGGGTTTGGGTCTGGCCGAGTGGGTTTGGGTCTAGCCGAGTGTGTTTGGGTCTAGCCGAGTGGGTTTGGGTCTAGCTGATTGGGTTTGGGTCTAGCCGAGTGGGTTTGGGTCTAGCCGAGTGGGTTTGGGTCTAGCCGAGTGGGTTTGGGTCTAGCCGAGTGGGTTTGGGTCTGGCCGAGTGGGTTTGTGTCTAGCCGAGTGGGTTTGGGTCTAGCCGAGTGGGTTTGGGCCTAGCCGAATGGGTTTGGGTCTAGCCGAGTGGGTTTGGGTCTAGCGGAGTGGATTTGGGTCTAGCCGAGTGGGTTTGGGTCTAGCCGAGTGGGTTTGGGTCTGGCCGAGTGGGTTTGTGTCTAGCCGAGTGGGTTTGGGTCTAGCCGAGTGGGTTTGAGACTAGCCGAGTGGGTTTGGGTCTAGCCGAGTGGGTTTGGGTCTAGCGGAGAGGGTTTGTGTCTAGCGGATTGGGTTTGGGTCTAGCGGAGTGGGTTTGGTTCTAGCGGAGTGGATTTGGGTCTAGCCGAATGGGTTTGGGTCTAGCCGAGTGGGTTTGGGTCTAGCGAAGTGGATTTGGGTCTAGCCGAGTGTGTTTGGGTCTAGCCGAGTGGGTTTGGGTCTTGCCGAGTGGGTTTGCGTCTAGCCGAGTGGGTTTTGGACTAGCCGAGTGGGTTTGTGTCTAGCCGAGTGGGTTTGGGTCTAGCCGAGTGGGTTTGGGCCTAGCCGAATGGGTTTGGGTCTAGCCGAGTGGGTTTGGGTCTAGCGGAGTGGATTTGGGTCTAGCCGAGTGGGTTTGGGTCTAGCCGAGTGGGTTTGGGTGTAGCCGAGTGGGTTTGAGTCTAGCCGAGTGGGTTTGGGTCTAGCCGAGTGGGTTTGGGTCTAGCGGAGAGGGTTTGAGTCTAGCGGATTGGGTTTGGGTCTAGCGGAGTGGGTTTGGTTCTAGCGGAGTGGATTTGGGTCTAGCCGAATGGGTTTGGGTCTAGCCGAGTGGGTTTGGGTCTAGCGAAGTGGATTTGGGTCTAGCCGATTGGGTTTGGGTCTAGCGGAGTGGGTTTGGGTCTAGCAGAGTGGGTTTGGGTCTAGCCGAATGGGTTTGGGTCCAGCCGAGTGGGTTTGGGTCTAGCGGAGTGGATTTGGGTCTAGCCGAGTGGGTTTGGGTCTAGCCGAGTGGGTTTGGGTGTAGCCGAATGGGTTTGAGTCTAGCCGAGTGGGTTTGGGTCTAGCCGAGTGGGTTTGGGTCTAGCCGAGTGGGGTTGGGTCTAGCCGAGTGGGTTTGGGTCTAGCCGAGTGGGTTTGGGTCTAGCCGAGTGGGTTTGGGCCTAGCGGAGTGGGTTTGGGTCTAGCCGAGTGGGTTTGGGTCTAGCGGATTGGGTTTGAGTCTAGCGGAGTGGGTTTGGGTCTAGCGGAGTGGGTTTGGTTCTAGCGGAATGGATTTGGGTCTAGCCGAATGGGTTTGGGTCTAGCCGAGTGGGTTTGGGTCTAGCGGAGTGGATTTGGGTCTAGCCGTGTGGGTTTGGGTCTAGCCGAGTGGGTTTGGGTGTAGCCGAGTGGGTTTGAGTCTAGCCGAGTGGGTTTGGGTCTAGCCGAGTGGGTTTGGGTCTAGCCGAGTGGGTTTGGGTCTAGCCGAGTGTGTTTGGGTCTAGCCGAGTGGGTTTGGGTCTAGCCGAGTGGGTTTTGGTCTAGCCGAGTGGGTTTGGGTCTAGCCAAGTGGGTTTGGGTCTAGCCGAATGGGTTTGGGTCTAGCCGAGTGGGTTTGTGTCTAGCCGAGTGGGTTTGGGTCTAGCGGAGTGGGTTTGGGTCTAGCCGATTGGGTTTGGGTCTGGCCGAGTGGGTTTGTGTCTAGCCGAGTGGGTTTGGGTCTAGCCGAGTGGGTTTGGGCCTAGCCGAATGGGTTTGGGTCTAGCCGAGTGGGTTTGGGTCTAGCGGAGTGGATTTGGGTCTAGCCGAGTGGGTTTGGGTCTAGCCGAGTGGGTTTGGGTCTGGCCGAGTGGGTTTGTGTCTAGCCGAGTGGGTTTGGGTCTAGCCGAGTGGGTTTGAGACTAGCCGAGTGGGTTTGGGTCTAGCCGAGTGGGTTTGGGTCTAGCGGAGAGGGTTTGAGTCTAGCGGATTGGGTTTGGGTCTAGCGGAGTGGGTTTGGTTCTAGCGGAGTGGATTTGGGTCTAGCCGAATGGGTTTGGGTCTAGCCGAGTGGGTTTGGGTCTAGCGAAGTGGATTTGGGTCTAGCCGAGTGTGTTTGGGTCTAGCCGAGTGGGTTTGGGTCTAGCCGAGTGGGTTTGCGTCTAGCCGAGTGGGTTTTGGACTAGCCGAGTGGGTTTGTGTCTAGCCGAGTGGGTTTGGGTCTAGCCGAGTGGGTTTGGGCCTAGCCGAATGGGTTTGGGTCTAGCCGAGTGGGTTTGGGTCTAGCGGAGTGGATTTGGGTCTAGCCGAGTGGGTTTGGGTCTAGCCGAGTGGGTTTGGGTGTAGCCGAGTGGGTTTGAGTCTAGCCGAGTGGGTTTGGGTCTAGCCGAGTGGGTTTGGGTCTAGCGGAGAGGGTTTGAGTCTAGCGGATTGGGTTTGGGTCTAGCGGAGTGGGTTTGGTTCTAGCGGAGTGGATTTGGGTCTAGCCGAATGGGTTTGGGTCTAGCCGAGTGGGTTTGGGTCTAGCGAAGTGGATTTGGGTCTAGCCGATTGGGTTTGGGTCTAGCGGAGTGGGTTTGGGTCTAGCAGAGTGGGTTTGGGTCTAGCCGAATGGGTTTGGGTCCAGCCGAGTGGGTTTGGGTCTAGCGGAGTGGATTTGGGTCTAGCCGAGTGGGTTTGGGTCTAGCCGAGTGGGTTTGGGTGTAGCCGAATGGGTTTGAGTCTAGCCGAGTGGGTTTGGGTCTAGCCGAGTGGGTTTGGGTCTAGCCGAGTGGGGTTGGGTCTAGCCGAGTGGGTTTGGGTCTAGCCGAGTGGGTTTGGGTCTAGCCGAGTGGGTTTGGGCCTAGCGGAGTGGGTTTGGGTCTAGCCGAGTGGGTTTGGGTCTAGCGGATTGGGTTTGAGTCTAGCGGAGTGGGTTTGGGTCTAGCGGAGTGGGTTTGGTTCTAGCGGAGTGGATTTGGGTCTAGCCGAATGGGTTTGGGTCTAGCCGAGTGGGTTTGGGTCTAGCGGAGTGGATTTGGGTCTAGCCGTGTGGGTTTGGGTCTAGCCGAGTGGGTTTGGGTGTAGCCGAGTGGGTTTGAGTCTAGCCGAGTGGGTTTGGGTCTAGCCGAGTGGGTTTGGGTCTAGCCGAGTGGGTTTGGGTCTAGCCGAGTGTGTTTGGGTCTAGCCGAGTGGGTTTGGGTCTAGCCGAGTGGGTTTTGGTCTAGCCGAGTGGGTTTGGGTCTAGCCAAGTGGGTTTGGGTCTAGCCGAATGGGTTTGGGTCTAGCCGAGTGGGTTTGTGTCTAGCCGAGTGGGTTTGGGTCTAGCGGAGTGGGTTTGGGTCTAGCCGATTGGGTTTGGGTCAAGCGGAGTGGGTTTGGGTCGAGCCGAGTGGGTTTGGGTCTAGCCGAGTGGGTTTGGGTCTAGCCGAGTGGGTTTTGGACTAGCCGAGTGGGTTTGGGTCTAGCCGAGTGGGTTTGGGTCTAGCCGAGTGGGTTTGGGTCTAGCCGAGTGGGTTTTGGACTAGCCGAATGGGTTTGGGTCTAGCCGAGTGGGTTTGGGTCGAGCCGAGTGGGTTTGGGTCTAACCGAGTGGGTTTGGGTCTAGCCGAGTGGGTTTGGGTCTAGCCGAGGGGGTTTGTGTCTAGCCGAATGGGTTTGGGTCTAGCCGAGTGGCTTTGGGTGTAGCCGATTGGGTTTGGGTCTAGCCGAGTGGCTTTGGGTCTTGCCGAGTGGGTTTGGGTCTAGCCGAGTGGGTTTGGGTCTAGCCGAGTGGGTTTTGGACTAGCCGAGTGGGTTTGGGTCTAGCCGAGTGGGTTTGGGTCTAGCGGAGAGGGTTTGAGTCTAGCGGATTGGGTTTGGGTCTAGCGGAGTGGGTTTGGTTCTAGCGGAGTGGATTTGGGTCTAGCCGAATGGGTTTGGGTCTAGCCGAGTGGGTTTGGGTCTAGCGAAGTGGATTTGGGTCTAGCCGATTGGGTTTGGGTCTAGCGGAGCGGGTTTGGGTCTAGCAGAGTGGGTTTGGGTCTAGCCGAATGGGTTTGGGTCCAGCCGAGTGGGTTTGGGTCTAGCGGAGTGGGTTTGGGTCTAGCAGAGTGGGTTTGGGTCTAGCCGAATGGGTTTGGGTCCAGCCGAGTGGGTTTGGGTCTAGCGGAGTGGATTTGGGTCTAGCCGAGTGGCTTTGGGTCTAGCCGAGTGGGTTTGGGTGTAGACGAGTGGGTTTGAGTCTAGCCGAGTGGGTTTGGGTCTAGCCGAGTGGGTTTGGGTCTAGCCGAGTGGGGTTGGGTCTAGCCGAGTGGGTTTGGGTCTAGCCGAGTGGGTTTGGGTCTAGCGGAGTGGGTTTGGTTCTAGCGGAGTGGATTTGGGTCTAGCCGAATGGGTTTGGGTCTAGCCGAGTGGGTTTGGGTCTAGCGGAGTGGATTTGGGTCTAGCCGTGTGGGTTTGGGTCTAGCCGAGTGGGTTTGGGTGTAGCCGAGTGGGTTTGAGTCTAGCCGAGTGGGTTTGGGTCTAGCCGAGTGGGTTTGGGTCTAGCCGAGTGAGTTTGGGTCTAGCCCAGTGGGTTTGGGTCTAGCCGAGTGGGTTTGGGTCTAGCCGAGTGTGTTTGGGTCTAGCCGAGTGGGTTTGGGTCTAGCCGAGTGGGTTTGCGTCTAGCCGAGTGGGTTTGGGTCTAGCCGAGTGGGTTTGGGTCTAGCCGAGTGGGTTTGGGTGTAGCCGAGTGGGTTTGGGTCCAGCCGAGTGGGTTTGGGTCTAGCCGAGTGTGTTTGGGTCTAGCCGAGTGGGTTTGGGTCTAGCCGAGTGGGTTTTGGTCTAGCCGAGTGGGTTTGGGTCTAGCCGAGTGGGTTTGGGTCTAGCCGAATGGGTTTGGGTCTAGCCGAGTGGGTTTGTGTCTAGCCGAGTGGGTTTGGGTCTAGCGGAGTGGGTTTGGGTCTAGCCGATTGGGTTTGGGTCAAGCGGAGTGGGTTTGGGTCGAGCCGAGTGGGTTTGGGTCTAGCCGAGTGGGTTTGGGTCTAGCCGAGTGGGTTTTGGACTAGCCGAGTGGGTTTGGGTCTAGCCGAGTGGGTTTGGGTCTAGCCGAGTGGGTTTGGGTCTAGCCGAGTGGGTTTTGGACTAGCCGAATGGGTTTGGGTCTAGCCGAGTGGGTTTGGGTCGAGCCGAGTGGGTTTGGGTCTAGCCGAGTGGGTTTGGGTCTAGCCGAGTGGGTTTGGGTGTAGCCGAGTGGGTTTGGGTCCAGCCGAGTGGGTTTGGGTCTAGCCGAGTGTGTTTGGGTCTAGCCGAGTGGGTTTGGGTCTAGCCGAGTGGGTTTTGGTCTAGCCGAGTGGGTTTGGGTCTAGCCGAGTGGGTTTGGGTCTAGCCGAATGGGTTTGGGTCTAGCCGAGTGGGTTTGTGTCTAGCCGAGTGGGTTTGGGTCTAGCGGAGTGGGTTTGGGTCTAGCCGATTGGGTTTGGGTCAAGCGGAGTGGGTTTGGGTCGAGCCGAGTGGGTTTGGGTCTAGCCGAGTGGGTTTGGGTCTAGCCGAGTGGGTTTTGGACTAGCCGAGTGGGTTTGGGTCTAGCCGAGTGGGTTTGGGTCTAGCCGAGTGGGTTTGGGTCTAGCCGAGTGGGTTTTGGACTAGCCGAATGGGTTTGGGTCTAGCCGAGTGGGTTTGGGTCGAGCCGAGTGGGTTTGGGTCTAACCGAGTGGGTTTGGGTCTAGCCGAGTGGGTTTGGGTCTAGCCGAGGGGGTTTGTGTCTAGCCGAATGGGTTTGGGTCTAGCCGAGTGGCTTTGGGTGTAGCCGATTGGGTTTGGGTCTAGCCGAGTGGCTTTGGGTCTTGCCGAGTGGGTTTGGGTCTGGCCGAGTGGGTTTGGGTCTAGCCGAGTGTGTTTGGGTCTAGCCGAGTGGGTTTGGGTCTAGCCGTTTGGGTTTGGGTCTAGCCGAGTGGGTTTGGGTCTAGCCGAGTGGGTTTGGGTCTAGCCGAGTGGGTTTGGGTCTAGCCGAGTGGGTTTGGGTCTGGCCGAGTGGGTTTGTGTCTAGCCGAGTGGGTTTGGGTCTAGCCGAGTGGGTTTGGGTCTAGCCGAGTGGGTTTGGGTCTAGCCGAGTGGGGTTGGGTCTAGCCGAGTGGGTTTGGGTCTAGCCGAGTGGGTTTGGGTCTAGCGGAGTGGGTTTGGTTCTAGCGGAGTGGATTTGGGTCTAGCCGAATGGGTTTGGGTCTAGCCGAATGGGTTTGGGTCTAGCGGAGTGGATTTGGGTCTAGCCGTATGGGTTTGGGTCTAGCCGAGTGGGTTTGGGTGTAGCCGAGTGGGTTTGAGTCTAGCCGAGTGGGTTTGGGTCTAGCCGAGTGGGTTTGGGTCTAGCCGAGTGAGTTTGGGTCTAGCCCAGTGGGTTTGGGTCTAGCCGAGTGGGTTTGGGTCTAGCCGAGTGTGTTTGGGTCTAGCCGAGTGGGTTTGGGTCTAGCCGAGTGGGTTTGCGTCTAGCCGAGTGGGTTTGGGTCTAGCCGAGTGGGTTTGGGTCTAGCCGAGTGGGTTTGGGTGTAGCCGAGTGGGTTTGGGTCCAGCCGAGTGGGTTTGGGTCTAGCCGAGTGTGTTTGGGTCTAGCCGAGTGGGTTTGGGTCTAGCCGAGTGGGTTTTGGTCTAGCCGAGTGGGTTTGGGTCTAGCCGAGTGGGTTTGAGTCTAGCCGAATGGGTTTGGGTCTAGCCGAGTGGGTTTGTGTCTAGCCGAGTGGGTTTGGGTCTAGCGGAGTGGGTTTGGGTCTAGCCGATTGGGTTTGGGTCAAGCGGAGTGGGTTTGGGTCGAGCCGAGTGGGTTTGGGTATAGCCGAGTGGGTTTGGGTCTAGCCGAGTGGGTTTTGGACTAGCCGAGTGGGTTTGGGTCTAGCCGAGTGGGTTTGGGTCTAGCCGAGTGGGTTTGGGTCTAGCCGAGTGGGTTTTGGACTAGCCGAATGGGTTTGGGTCTAGCCGAGTGGGTTTGGGTCGAGCCGAGTGGGTTTGGGTCTAGCCGAGTGGGTTTGGGTCTAGCCGAGTGGGTTTGGGTGTAGCCGAGTGGGTTTGGGTCCAGCCGAGTGGGTTTGGGTCTAGCCGAGTGTGTTTGGGTCTAGCCGAGTGGGTTTGGGTCTAGCCGAGTGGGTTTTGGTCTAGCCGAGTGGGTTTGGGTCTAGCCGAGTGGGTTTGGGTCTAGCCGAATGGGTTTGGGTCTAGCCGAGTGGGTTTGTGTCTAGCCGAGTGGGTTTGGGTCTAGCGGAGTGGGTTTGGGTCTAGCCGATTGGGTTTGGGTCAAGCGGAGTGGGTTTGGGTCGAGCCGAGTGGGTTTGGGTCTAGCCGAGTGGGTTTGGGTCTAGCCGAGTGGGTTTTGGACTAGCCGAGTGGGTTTGGGTCTAGCCGATTGGGTTTGGGTCTAGCCGAGTGGGTTTGGGTCTAGCCGAGTGGGTTTTGGACTAGCCGAATGGGTTTCGGTCTAGCCGAGTGGGTTTGGGTCGAGCCGAGTGGGTTTGGGTCTAACCGAGTGGGTTTGGGTCTAGCCGAGTGGGTTTGGGTCTAGCCGAGGGGGTTTGTGTCTAGCCGAATGGGTTTGGGTCTAGCCGAGTGGCTTTGGGTGTAGCCGATTGGGTTTGGGTCTAGCCGAGTGGCTTTGGGTCTTGCCGAGTGGGTTTGGGTCTGGCCGAGTGGGTTTGGGTCTAGCCGAGTGTGTTTGGGTCTAGCCGAGTGGGTTTGGGTCTAGCCGTTTGGGTTTGGGTCTAGCCGAGTGGGTTTGGGTCTAGCCGAGTGGGTTTGGGTCTAGCCGAGTGGGTTTGGGTCTAGCCGAGTGGGTTTGGGTCTGGCCGAGTGGGTTTGTGTCTAGCCGAGTGGGTTTGGGTCTAGCCGAGTGGGTTTGGGTCTAGCCGAGTGGGTTTGGGTCTAGCCGAGTGGGTTTGGGCCTAGCCGACTGGGTTTGGGTCTAGCCGAGTGGGTTTGGGTCGAGCGGAGAGGGTTTGAGTCTAGCGGAGTGGGTTTGGGTCTAGCGGAGTGGGTTTGGTTCTAGCGGAGTGGATTTGGGTCTAGCCGAATGGGTTTGGGTCTAGCCGAGTGGGTTTGTGTCTAGCGAAGTGGATTTGGGTCTAGCCGATTGGGTTTGGGTCTAGCCGAGTGGGTTTGGGTCTAGCGGAGTGGGTTTGAGTCTAGCGGAGTGGGTTTGGGTCTAGCGGAGTGGGTTTGGGTCTAGCCGAGTGGGTTTGGGTCTAGCCGAGTGGGTTTGGGTCTAGCGGAGTGGGTTTGGGTCTAGCCGAGTGGGTTTGGGTCTAGCCGAGTGGGTTTGGGTCTAGCCAAGTGTGTTTGGGTCTATCCGAGAGGGTTTGGGTCTAGCCGAGTGGGTTTGGGTCTAGCCGAGTGGGTTTGGGTCTAGCCGAGTGGGTTTGGGTGTAGCCGAGTGGGTTTGGGTCTAGCCGATTGGGTTTGGGTCTAGCCGAGTGGGTTTGGGTCTAGCCGAGTGGGTTTGGGTGTAGCCGAGTGGGTTTGGGTCTAGCCGAGTGGTTTTGGGTCTAGCCGAGTGGTTTTGGGTCTAGCCGAGTGGGTTTGGGTCTAGCCGAGTGGGTTTGGGTCTAGCCGATTGGGTTTGGGTCTAGCCGAGTGGGTTTGGGTCTAGCCGAGTGGGTTTGGGTCTAGCCGAGTGGGTTTGGGTCTAGCCGACTGGGTTTGGGTCTGGCCGAGTGGGTTTGGGTCTAGCCGAGTGGGTTTGGGTCTAGCCGAGTGGGTTTGGGTCTAGCCGAGTGGTTTTGGGTCTAGCCGAGTGGGTTTGGGTCTATCCGAGTGGGTTTGGGTCTAGCCGAGTGGGTTTAGGTCTAGCCGAGTGGGTTTGGGTCTAGCCGAGTGGGTTTGGGTCTTGCCGAGTGGGTTTGGGTCTAGCCGATTGGGTTTGGGTCTAGCCGAGTGGGTTTGGGTCTAGCCGAGTGGGTTTGGGTCTAGCCGAGTGGGTTTGTGTCTAGCCGAGTGGGTTTGGGTCTAGCCGAGTGGGTTTGGGTCTAGCCGAGTGGGTTTGGGCCTAGCGGAGTGGGTTTGGGTCTAGCCGAGTGGGTTTGGGTCTAGCGGAGTGGGTTTGAGTCTAGCGGAGTGGGTTTGGGTCTAGCGGAGTGGGTTTGGTTCTAGCGGAGTGGATTTGGGTCTAGCCGAATGGGTTTGGGTCTAGCCGAGTGGGTTTGGGTCTAGCGGAGTGGATTTGGGTCTAGCCGTGTGGGTTTGGGTCTAGCCGAGTGGGTTTGGGTGTAGCCGAGTGGGTTTGAGTCTAGCCGAGTGGGTTTGGGTCTAGCCGAGTGGGTTTGGGTCTAGCCCAGTGGGTTTGGGTCTAGCCGAGTGGGTTTGGGTCTAGCCGAGTGTGTTTGGGTCTAGCCGAGTGGGTTTGGGTCTAGCCGAGTGGGTTTGCGTCTAGCCGAGTGGGTTTGGGTCTAGCCGAGTGGGTTTGGGTCTAGCCGAGTGGGTTTGGGTGTAGCCGAGTGGGTTTGGGTCCACCCGAGTGGGTTTGGGTCTAGCCGAGTGTGTTTGGGTCTAGCCGAGTGGGTTTGGGTCTAGCCGAGTGGGTTTTGGTCTAGCCGAGTGGGTTTGGGTCTAGCCGAGTGGGTTTGGGTCTAGCCGAATGGGTTTGGGTCTAGCCGAGTGGGTTTGTGTCTAGCCGAGTGGGTTTGGGTCTAGCGGAGTGGGTTTGGGTCTAGCCGATTGGGTTTGGGTCAAGCGGAGTGGGTTTGGGTCGAGCCGAGAGGGTTTGGGTCTAGCCGAGTGGGTTTGGGTCTAGCCGAGTGGGTTTTGGACTAGCCGAGTGGGTTTGGGTCTAGCCGAGTGGGTTTGGGTCTAGCCGAGTGGGTTTGGGTCTAGCCGAGTGGGTTTTGGACTAGCCGAATGGGTTTGGGTCTAGCCGAGTGGGTTTGGGTCGAGCCGAGTGGGTTTGGGTCTAGCCGAGGGGGTTTGTGTCTAGCCGAATGGGTTTGGGTCTAGCCGAGTGGCTTTGGGTGTAGCCGATTGGGTTTGGGTCTAGCCGAGTGGCTTTGGGTCTTGCCGAGTGGGTTTGGGTCTGGCCGAGTGGGTTTGGGTCTAGCCGAGTGTGTTTGGGTCTAGCCGAGTGGGTTTGGGTCTAGCCGTTTGGGTTTGGGTCTAGCCGAGTGGGTTTGGGTCTAGCCGAGTGGGTTTGGGTCTAGCCGAGTGGGTTTGGGTCTAGCCGAGTGGGTTTGGGTCTGGCCGAGTGGGTTTGTGTCTAGCCGAGTGGGTTTGGGTCTAGCCGAGTGGGTTTGGGTCTAGCCGAGTGGGTTTGGGTCTAGCCGAGTGGGTTTGGGCCTAGCCGAATGGGTTTGGGTCTAGCCGAGTGGGTTTGGGTCGAGCGGAGAGGGTTTGAGTCTAGCGGAGTGGGTTTGGGTCTAGCGGAGTGGGTTTGGTTCTAGCGGAGTGGATTTGGGTCTAGCCGAATGGGTTTGGGTCTAGCCGAGTGGGTTTGGGTCTAGCGAAGTGGATTTGGGTCTAGCCGATTGGGTTTGGGTCTAGCCGAGTGGGTTTGGGTCTAGCGGAGTGGGTTTGAGTCTAGCGGAGTGGGTTTGGGTCTAGCGGAGTGGGTTTGGGTCTAGCCGAGTGGGTTTGGGTCTAGCCGAGTGGATTTGTGTCTAGCCGTGTGGTTTTGGGTCTAGCCGAGTGGGTTTGGGTGTAGCCGAGTGGGTTTGAGTCTGGCCGAGTGGGTTTGGGTCTAGCCGAGTGGGTTTGGGTCTAGCCGAGTGGGTTTGGGTCTAGCCGAGTGGGTTTGGGTCTAGCCGAGTGGGTTTGGGTCTAGCCGAGTGGGTTTGGGTCCGGCCGAGTGGGTTTGGGTCTAGCCGAGTGGGTTTGGGTCTGGCCGAGTGGGTTTGGGTCTAGCCGATTGGGTTTGGGTCTAGCCGAGTGGGTTTGGGTCTAGCCGAGTGGGTTTGGGTCTAGCCGAGTGGGTTTGGGTCTAGCCGAGTGGGTTTGGGTCTAGCCGAGTGGGTTTGGGTCTAGCCGAGTGGGTTTGGGTCTAGCCGAATGGGTTTGGGTCTACCCGAGCGGGTTTGGGTGTAGCCGAGTGGGTTTGGGTCTAGCCGAGTGTGTTTGGGCCCAGCCGAGTGGGTTTGGGTCTAGCCGAGTGGGTTTGGGTCTAGCCGAGTGGGTTTGGGTCTAGCGGAGTGGGTTTGGGTCTAGCGGAGTGGGTTTGGGTCTAGCCGAGTGGGTTTGGGTCTAGCGGAGTGGGTTTGAGTCTAGCGGAGTGGGTTTGGGTCTAGCGGAGTGGGTTTGGGTCTAGCGGAGTGGGTTTTAGTCTAGCCGAATGGGTTTGGGTCTAGCCGAGTGGGTTTGGGTCTAGCGGAGTGGATTTGTGTCTAGCCGTGTGGTTTTGGGTCTAGCCGAGTGGGTTTGGGTGTAGCCGAGTGGGTTTGAGTCTGGCCGAGTGGGTTTGGGTCTAGCCGAGTGGGTTTGGGTCTAGCCGAGTGGGTTTGGGTCTAGCCGAGTGGGTTTGGGTCTAGCCGAGTGGGTTTGGGTCCAGCCGAGTGGGTTTGGGTCTAGCGGAGTGGGTTTTGGACTAGCCGAATGGGTTTGGGTCTAGCCGAGTGGGTTTGGGTCTAGCGGAGTAGATTTGGGTCTAGCGGAGTGGGTTTGGGTCTAGCCGAGTGGGTTTGAGCCTAGCCGAGTGGGTTTGGGTCTAGCCGAGTGGGTTTGGGTCTAGCCGAGTGGGTTTGGGTCTAGCCGAGTGGGTTTGGGTCTAGCCGAGTGGGTTTGGGTCTAGCCCAGTTGGATTAGGTCTAGCCGAGTGGGTTTGGGTCGAGCCGAGTGGGTTTGGGACTAGCCGAGTGGGTTTGGGTCTAGCCGAGTGTGTTTGGGTCTAGCCGAGTGGGTTTGGTTCTAGCCGAGTGGGTTTGGGTCTAGCGGAGTGGGTTTGAGTCTAGCGGAGGTCTGTTTGTGTCTAGCGGAGTGGGTTTGGGTCTAGCCGAGTGGGTTTGGGTCGAGCCGAGTGGGTTTGGGTCTAGCCGAGTGGCTTTGGGTGTAGCCGATTGGGTTTGGGTCTAGCCGAGTGCGTTTGGGTCTTGCCGAGTGGGTTTGGGTCTGGCCGAGTGGGTTTGGGTCTAGCCGAGTGTGTTTGGGTCTAGCCGAGTGGGTTTGGGTCTAGCCGATTAGGTTTGGGTCTAGCCGAGTGGGTTTGGGTCTAGCCGAGTGGGTTTGGGTCTAGCCGAGTGGGTTTGGCTCTAGCCGAGTGGGTTTGGGTCTGGCCGAGTGGGCTTGGGTCTAGCCGAGTTGGTTTGGGTCTAGCCGAGTGGGTTTGGGTCTAGCCGAGTGGGTTTGGGTCTAGCCGAGTGGGTTTGGGTCCAGCCGAGTGGGTTTGGGTCTACCCGAGCGGGTTTGGGTGTAGCCGAGTGGGTTTGGGTCTAGCCGAGTGTGTTTGGGCCCAGCCGAGTGGGTTTGGGTCTAGCCGAGTGGGTTTGGGTCTAGCCGAGTGGGTTTGGGTCTAGCGGAGTGGGTTTGGGTCTAGCGGAGTGGGTTTGGGTCTAGCGGAGTGGGTTTGGGTCTAGCGGAGTGGGTTTGGGTCTAGCCGAATGGGTTTGGGTCTAGCCGAGTGGGTTTGGGTCTAGCGGAGTGGATTTGTGTCTAACCGTGTGGTTTTGGGTCTAGCCGAGTGGGTTTGGGTGTAGCCGAGTGGGTTTGAGTCTGGCCGAGTAGGTTTGGGTCTAGCCGAGTGGGTTTGGGTCTAGCCGAGTGGGTTTGGGTCTAGCCGAGTGGGTTTGGGTCTAGCCGAGTGGGTTTGGGTCTAGCTGAGTGGGTTTGGATCCAGCCGAGTGGGTTTGGGTCTAGCCGAGTGGGTTTTGGACTAGCCGAATGGGTTTGGGTCTAGCCGAGTGGGTTTGGGTCTAGCGGAGTAGATTTGGGTCTAGCGGAATGGGTTTGGGTCTAGCCGAGTGGGTTTGAGCCTAGCCGAGTGGGTTTGGGTCTAGCCGAGTGGGTTTGGGTCTAGCCGAGTGGGTTTCGGTCCAGCCGAGTGGGTTTGGGTCTAGCCGAGTGGGTTTTGGTCTAGCCCAGTTGGATTAGGTCTAGCCGAGTGGGTTTGGGTCGAGCCGAGTGGGTTTGGGACTAGCCGAGTGGGTTTGGGTCTAGCCGAGTGTGTTTGGGTCTAGCCGAGTGGGTTTGGTTCTAGCCGAGTGGGTGTGGGTCTAGCGGAGTGGGTTTGAGTCTAGCGGAGTGGGTTTGTGTCTAGCGGAGTGGGTTTGGGTCTAGCCGAGTGGGTTTGGGTCGAGCCGAGTGGGTTTGGGTCTAGCCGAGTGGCTTTGGGTGTAGCCGATTGGGTTTGGGTCTAGCCGAGTGGGTTTGGGTCTTGCCGAGTGGGTTTGGGTCTGGCCGAGTGGGTTTGGGTCTAGCCGAGTGTGTTTGGGTCTAGCCGAGTGGGTTTGGGTCTAGCCGATTAGGTTTGGGTGTAGCCGAGTGGGTTTGGGTCTAGCCGAGTGGGTTTGGGTCTAGCCGAGTGGGTTTGGGTCTAGCCGAGTGGGTTTGGGTCTGGCCGAATGGGCTTGGGTCTAGCCGAGTGGGTTTGGGTCTAGCCGAGTGGGTTTGGGTCTAGCCGAGTGGGTTTGGGTCTAGCCGAGTGGGTTTGGGTCTAGCCGAATGGGTTTGGGTCTTGCCAAGTGGGTTTGGGTCTAGCGGAGTGGATTTGGGTCTAGCCGAGTGGGTTTGGGTCTAGCCGAGTGGGTTTGGGTGTAGCCGAGTGGGTTTGAGTCTAGCCGAGTGGGTTTGGGTCTAGCCGAGTGGGTTTGGGTCTAGCGGAGAGGGTTTGAGTCTAGCGGAGTGGGTTTGGGTCTAGCGGAGTGGGTTTGCATCTAGCGGAGTGGATTTGGGTCTAGCCGAATGGGTTTGGGTCTAGCCGAGTGGGTTTGGGTCTAGCGAAGTGGATTTGGGTCTAGCCGATTGAGTTTGGGTCTAGCCGAGTGGGTTTGGGTCTAGCGGAGTGGGTTTGCGTCTAGCGGAGTGGGTTTGGGTCTAGCGGAGTGGGTTTGGGTCTAGCCGAGTGGGTTTGGGTCTAGCGGAGTGGGTTTGGGTCTAGCGGAGTGGGTTTGGGTCTAGCCGAGTGGGTTTGGGTCTAGCCGAGTGGGTTTGGGTCTAGCCGAATGGGTTTGGGTCTTGCCGAGTGGGTTTGGGTCTAGCCGAGTGGGTTTGGGTCTAGCGGAGTGGGTTTGGGTCTATCCGAGTGGGTTTGGGTCTAGCCGAGTGGGTGTGGGTCTAGCCGAGTGGGTTTGGTTCTAGCCGAGTGGGTTTGGGTCTAGCCGAGTGGGTTTGGGTCTAGCCGAGTGGGTTTGGGTCTAGCCGAATGGGTTTGGGTCTAGCCGAGTGGGTTTGGCTCTAGCCGAGTGGGTTTGGGTCTGGCCGAGTGGGCTTGGGTCTAGCCGAGTGGGTTTGGGTCTAGCCGAGTGGGTTTGGGTCTAGCCGAGTGGGTTTGGGTCTAGCCGAGTGGGTTTGGGTCCAGCCGAGTGGGTTTGGGTCTAGCCGAGTGGATTTGGGTCTAGCCGAGTGGGTTTGGGTCTACCCGAGCGGGTTTGGGTGTAGCCGAGTGGGTTTGGGTCTAGCCGAGTGTGTTTGGGCCCAGCCGAGTGGGTTTGGGTCTAGCCGAGTGGGTTTGGGTCTAGCCGAGTGGGTTTGGGTCTAGCGGAGTGGGTTTGGGTCTAGCGGAGTGGGTTTGGGTCTAGCGGAGTGGGTTTGGGTCTAGCGGAGTGGGTTTGGGTCTAGCCGAATGGGTTTGGGTCTAGCCGAGTGGGTTTGGGTCTAGCGGAGTGGATTTGTGTCTAACCGTGTGGTTTTGGGTCTAGCCGAGTGGGTTTGGGTGTAGCCGAGTGGGTTTGAGTCTGGCCGAGTAGGTTTGGGTCTAGCCGAGTGGGTTTGGGTCTAGCCGAGTGGGTTTGGGTCTAGCCGAGTGGGTTTGGGTCTAGCCGAGTGGGTTTGGGTCTAGCTGAGTGGGTTTGGGTCCAGCCGAGTGGGTTTGGGTCTAGCCGAGTGGGTTTTGGACTAGCCGAATGGGTTTGGGTCTAGCCGAGTGGGTTTGGGTCTAGCGGAGTAGATTTGGGTCTAGCGGAATGGGTTTGGGTCTAGCCGAGTGGGTTTGAGCCTAGCCGAGTGGGTTTGGGTCTAGCCGAGTGGGTTTGGGTCTAGCCGAGTGGGTTTCGGTCCAGCCGAGTGGGTTTGGGTCTAGCCGAGTGGGTTTTGGTCTAGCCCAGTTGGATTAGGTCTAGCCGAGTGGGTTTGGGTCGAGCCGAGTGGGTTTGGGACTAGCCGAGTGGGTTTGGGTCTAGCCGAGTGTGTTTGGGTCTAGCCGAGTGGGTTTGGTTCTAGCCGAGTGGGTTTGGGTCTAGCCGAGTGGGTTTGGGTCTAGCCGAGTGGGTTTGGGTCTAGCCGAGTGGGTTTTGGACTAGCCGAATGGGTTTGGGTCTAGCCGAGTGGGTTTGGGTCGAGCCGAGTGGGTTTGGGTCTAGCCGAGGGGGTTTGTGTCTAGCCGAATGGGTTTGGGTCTAGCCGAGTGCCTTTGGGTGTAGCCGATTGGGTTTGGGTCTAGCCGAGTGGCTTTGGGTCTTGCCGAGTGGGTTTGGGTCTGGCCGAGTGGGTTTGGGTCTAGCCGAGTGTGTTTGGGTCTAGCCGAGTGGGTTTGGGTCTAGCCGTTTGGGTTTGGGTCTAGCCGAGTGGGTTTGGGTCTAGCCGAGTGGGTTTGGGTCTAGCCGAGTGGGTTTGGGTCTAGCCGAGTGGGTTTGGGTCTGGCCGAGTGGGTTTGTGTCTAGCCGAGTGGGTTTGGGTCTAGCCGAGTGGGTTTGGGTCTAGCCGAGTGGGTTTGGGTCTAGCCGAGTGGGTTTGGGCCTAGCCGAATGGGTTTGGGTCTAGCCGAGTGGGTTTGGGTCGAGCGGAGAGGGTTTGAGTCTAGCGGAGTGGGTTTGGGTCTAGCGGAGTGGGTTTGGTTCTAGCGGAGTGGATTTGGGTCTAGCCGAATGGGTTTGGGTCTAGCCGAGTGGGTTTGGGTCTAGCGAAGTGGATTTGGGTCTAGCCGATTGGGTTTGGGTCTAGCCGATTGGGTTTGGGTCTAGCGGAGTGGGTTTGAGTCTAGCGGAGTGGGTTTGGGTCTAGCGGAGTGGGTTTGGGTCTAGCCGAGTGGGTTTGGGTCTAGCCGAGTGGATTTGTGTCTAGCCGTGTGGTTTTGGGTCTAGCCGAGTGGGTTTGGGTGTAGCCGAGTGGGTTTGAGTCTGGCCGAGTGGGTTTGGGTCTAGCCGAGTGGGTTTGGGTCTAGCCGAGTGGGTTTGGGTCTAGCCGAGTGGGTTTGGGTCTAGCCGAGTGGGTTTGGGTCTAGCCGAGTGGGTTTGGGTCCGGCCGAGTGGGTTTGGGTCTAGCCGAGTGGGTTTGGGTCTGGCCGAGTGGGTTTGGGTCTAGCCGATTGGGTTTGGGTCTAGCCGAGTGGGTTTGGGTCTAGCCGAGTGGGTTTGGGTCTAGCCGAGTGGGTTTGGGTCTAGCCGAGTGGGTTTGGGTCTAGCCGAGTGGGTTTGGGTCTAGCCGAGTGGGTTTGGGTCTAGCCGAATGGGTTTGGGTCTACCCGAGCGGGTTTGGGTGTAGCCGAGTGGGTTTGGGTCTAGCCGAGTGTGTTTGGGCCCAGCCGAGTGGGTTTGGGTCTAGCCGAGTGGGTTTGGGTCTAGCCGAGTGGGTTTGGGTCTAGCGGAGTGGGTTTGGGTCTAGCGGAGTGGGTTTGGGTCTAGCCGAGTGGGTTTGGGTCTAGCGGAGTGGGTTTGAGTCTAGCGGAGTGGGTTTGGGTCTAGCGGAGTGGGTTTGGGTCTAGCGGAGTGGGTTTTAGTCTAGCCGAATGGGTTTGGGTCTAGCCGAGTGGGTTTGGGTCTAGCGGAGTGGATTTGTGTCTAGCCGTGTGGTTTTGGGTCTAGCCGAGTGGGTTTGGGTGTAGCCGAGTGGGTTTGAGTCTGGCCGAGTGGGTTTGGGTCTAGCCGAGTGGGTTTGGGTCTAGCCGAGTGGGTTTGGGTCTAGCCGAGTGGGTTTGGGTCTAGCCGAGTGGGTTTGGGTCCAGCCGAGTGGGTTTGGGTCTAGCGGAGTGGGTTTTGGACTAGCCGAATGGGTTTGGGTCTAGCCGAGTGGGTTTGGGTCTAGCGGAGTAGATTTGGGTCTAGCGGAGTGGGTTTGGGTCTAGCCGAGTGGGTTTGAGCCTAGCCGAGTGGGTTTGGGTCTAGCCGAGTGGGTTTGGGTCTAGCCGAGTGGGTTTGGGTCTAGCCGAGTGGGTTTGGGTCTAGCCGAGTGGGTTTGGGTCTAGCCCAGTTGGATTAGGTCTAGCCGAGTGGGTTTGGGTCGAGCCGAGTGGGTTTGGGACTAGCCGAGTGGGTTTGGGTCTAGCCGAGTGTGTTTGGGTCTAGCCGAGTGGGTTTGGTTCTAGCGGAGTGGGTTTGGGTCTAGCGGAGTGGGTTTGAGTCTAGCGGAGGTCTGTTTGTGTCTAGCGGAGTGGGTTTGGGTCTAGCCGAGTGGGTTTGGGTCGAGCCGAGTGGGTTTGGGTCTAGCCGAGTGGCTTTGGGTGTAGCCGATTGGGTTTGGGTCTAGCCGAGTGCGTTTGGGTCTTGCCGAGTGGGTTTGGGTCTGGCCGAGTGGGTTTGGGTCTAGCCGAGTGTGTTTGGGTCTAGCCGAGTGGGTTTGGGTCTAGCCGATTAGGTTTGGGTCTAGCCGAGTGGGTTTGGGTCTAGCCGAGTGGGTTTGGGTCTAGCCGAGTGGGTTTGGCTCTAGCCGAGTGGGTTTGGGTCTGGCCGAGTGGGCTTGGGTCTAGCCGAGTGGGTTTGGGTCTAGCCGAGTGGGTTTGGGTCTAGCCGAGTGGGTTTGGGTCTAGCCGAGTGGGTTTGGGTCCAGCCGAGTGGGTTTGGGTCTAGCCGAGTGGATTTGGGTCTAGCCGAGTGGGTTTGGGTCTACCCGAGCGGGTTTGGGTGTAGCCGAGTGGGTTTGGGTCTAGCCGAGTGTGTTTGGGCCCAGCCGAGTGGGTTTGGGTCTAGCCGAGTGGGTTTGGGTCTAGCCGAGTGGGTTTGGGTCTAGCGGAGTGGGTTTGGGTCTAGCGGAGTGGGTTTGGGTCTAGCGGAGTGGGTTTGGGTCTAGCGGAGTGGGTTTGGGTCTAGCCGAATGGGTTTGGGTCTAGCCGAGTGGGTTTGGGTCTAGCGGAGTGGATTTGTGTCTAACCGTGTGGTTTTGGGTCTAGCCGAGTGGGTTTGGGTGTAGCCGAGTGGGTTTGAGTCTGGCCGAGTAGGTTTGGGTCTAGCCGAGTGGGTTTGGGTCTAGCCGAGTGGGTTTGGGTCTAGCCGAGTGGGTTTGGGTCTAGCCGAGTGGGTTTGGGTCTAGCTGAGTGGGTTTGGGTCCAGCCGAGTGGGTTTGGGTCTAGCCGAGTGGGTTTTGGACTAGCCGAATGGGTTTGGGTCTAGCCGAGTGGGTTTGGGTCTAGCGGAGTAGATTTGGGTCTAGCGGAATGGGTTTGGGTCTAGCCGAGTGGGTTTGAGCCTAGCCGAGTGGGTTTGGGTCTAGCCGAGTGGGTTTGGGTCTAGCCGAGTGGGTTTCGGTCCAGCCGAGTGGGTTTGGGTCTAGCCGAGTGGGTTTTGGTCTAGCCCAGTTGGATTAGGTCTAGCCGAGTGGGTTTGGGTCGAGCCGAGTGGGTTTGGGACTAGCCGAGTGGGTTTGGGTCTAGCCGAGTGTGTTTGGGTCTAGCCGAGTGGGTTTGGTTCTAGCCGAGTGGGTGTGGGTCTAGCGGAGTGGGTTTGAGTCTAGCGGAGTGGGTTTGTGTCTAGCGGAGTGGGTTTGGGTCTAGCCGAGTGGGTTTGGGTCGAGCCGAGTGGGTTTGGGTCTAGCCGAGTGGCTTTGGGTGTAGCCGATTGGGTTTGGGTCTAGCCGAGTGGGTTTGGGTCTTGCCGAGTGGGTTTGGGTCTGGCCGAGTGGGTTTGGGTCTAGCCGAGTGTGTTTGGGTCTAGCCGAGTGGGTTTGGGTCTAGCCGATTAGGTTTGGGTGTAGCCGAGTGGGTTTGGGTCTAGCCGAGTGGGTTTGGGTCTAGCCGAGTGGGTTTGGGTCTAGCCGAGTGGGTTTGGGTCTGGCCGAATGGGCTTGGGTCTAGCCGAGTGGGTTTGGGTCTAGCCGAGTGGGTTTGGGTCTAGCCGAGTGGGTTTGGGTCTAGCCGAGTGGGTTTGGGTCTAGCCGAATGGGTTTGGGTCTTGCCAAGTGGGTTTGGGTCTAGCGGAGTGGATTTGGGTCTAGCCGAGTGGGTTTGGGTCTAGCCGAGTGGGTTTGGGTGTAGCCGAGTGGGTTTGAGTCTAGCCGAGTGGGTTTGGGTCTAGCCGAGTGGGTTTGGGTCTAGCGGAGAGGGTTTGAGTCTAGCGGAGTGGGTTTGGGTCTAGCGGAGTGGGTTTGCATCTAGCGGAGTGGATTTGTGTCTAGCCGAATGGGTTTGGGTCTAGCCGAGTGGGTTTGGGTCTAGCGAAGTGGATTTGGGTCTAGCCGATTGGGTTTGGGTCTAGCCGAGTGCGTTTGGGTCTAGCGGAGTGGGTTTGCGTCTAGCGGAGTGGGTTTGGGTCTAGCGGAGTGGGTTTGGGTCTAGCCGAGTGGGTTTGGGTCTAGCCGAGTGGGTTTGGGTCTAGCGGAGTGGGTTTGGGTCTAGCCGAGTGGGTTTGGGTCTAGCCGAGTGGGTTTGGGTCTAGCCGAATGGGTTTGGGTCTTGCCGAGTGGGTTTGGGTCTAGCCGAGTGGGTTTGGGTCTAGCGGAGTGGGTTTGGGTCTATCCGAGTGGGTTTGGGTCTAGCCGAGTGGGTGTGGGTCTAGCCGAGTGGGTTTGGTTCTAGCCGAGTGGGTTTGGGTCTAGCCGAGTGGGTTTGGGTCTAGCCGAGTGGGTTTGGGTCTAGCCGAATGGGTTTGGGTCTAGCCGAGTGGGTTTGGCTCTAGCCGAGTGGGTTTGGGTCTGGCCGAGTGGGCTTGGGTCTAGCCGAGTGGGTTTGGGTCTAGCCGAGTGGGTTTGGGTCTAGCCGAGTGGGTTTGGGTCTAGCCGAGTGGGTTTGGGTCCAGCCGAGTGGGTTTGGGTCTAGCCGAGTGGATTTGGGTCTAGCCGAGTGGGTTTGGGTCTACCCGAGCGGGTTTGGGTGTAGCCGAGTGGGTTTGGGTCTAGCCGAGTGTGTTTGGGCCCAGCCGAGTGGGTTTGGGTCTAGCCGAGTGGGTTTGGGTCTAGCCGAGTGGGTTTGGGTCTAGCGGAGTGGATTTGGGTCTAGCGGAGTGGGTTTGGGTCTAGCGGAGTGGGTTTGGGTCTAGCGGAGTGGGTTTGGGTCTAGCCGAATGGGTTTGGGTCTAGCCGAGTGGGTTTGGGTCTAGCGGAGTGGATTTGTGTCTAACCGTGTGGTTTTGGGTCTAGCCGAGTGGGTTTGGGTGTAGCCGAGTGGGTTTGAGTCTGGCCGAGTAGGTTTGGGTCTAGCCGAGTGGGTTTGGGTCTAGCCGAGTGGGTTTGGGTCTAGCCGAGTGGGTTTGGGTCTAGCCGAGTGGGTTTGGGTCTAGCTGAGTGTGTTTGGGTCCAGCCGAGTGGGTTTGGGTCTAGCCGAGTGGGTTTTGGACTAGCCGAATGGGTTTGGGTCTAGCCGAGTGGGTTTGGGTCTAGCGGAGTAGATTTGGGTCTAGCGGAATGGGTTTGGGTCTAGCCGAGTGGGTTTGAGCCTAGCCGAGTGGGTTTGGGTCTAGCCGAGTGGGTTTGGGTCTAGCCGAGTGGGTTTCGGTCCAGCCGAGTGGGTTTGGGTCTAGCCGAGTGGGTTTTGGTCTAGCCCAGTTGGATTAGGTCTAGCCGAGTGGGTTTGGGTCGAGCCGAGTGGGTTTGGGACTAGCCGAGTGGGTTTGGGTCTAGCCGAGTGTGTTTGGGTCTAGCCGAGTGGGTTTGGTTCTAGCCGAGTGGGTGTGGGTCTAGCGGAGTGGGTTTGAGTCTAGCGGAGTGGGTTTGTGTCTAGCGGAGTGGGTTTGGGTCTAGCCGAGTGGGTTTGGGTCGAGCCGAGTGGGTTTGGGTCTAGCCGAGTGGCTTTGGGTGTAGCCGATTGGGTTTGGGTCTAGCCGAGTGGGTTTGGGTCTTGCCGAGTGGGTTTGGGTCTGGCCGAGTGGGTTTGGGTCTAGCCGAGTGTGTTTGGGTCTAGCCGAGTGGGTTTGGGCCTAGCCGATTAGGTTTGGGTGTAGCCGAGTGGGTTTGGGTCTAGCCGAGTGGGTTTGGGTCTAGCCGAGTGGGTTTGGGTCTAGCCGAGTGGGTTTGGGTCTGGCCGAATGGGATTGGGTCTAGCCGAGTGGGTTTGGGTCTAGCCGAGTGGGTTTGGGTCTAGCCGAGTGGGTTTGGGTCTAGCCGAGTGGGTTTGGGTCTAGCCGAATGGGTTTGGGTCTTGCCAAGTGGGTTTGGGTCTAGCGGAGTGGATTTGGGTCTAGCCGAGTGGGTTTGGGTCTAGCCGAGTGGGTTTGGGTGTAGCCGAGTGGGTTTGAGTCTAGCCGAGTGGGTTTGGGTCTAGCCGAGTGGGTTTGGGTCTAGCGGAGAGGGTTTGAGTCTAGCGGAGTGGGTTTGGGTCTAGCGGAGTGGGTTTGCATCTAGCGGAGTGGATTTGGGTCTAGCCGAATGGGTTTGGGTCTAGCCGAGTGGGTTTGGGTCTAGCGAAGTGGATTTGGGTCTAGCCGATTGGGTTTGGGTCTAGCCGAGTGGGTTTGGGTCTAGCGGAGTGGGTTTGCGTCTAGCGGAGTGGGTTTGGGTCTAGCGGAGTGGGTTTGGGTCTAGCCGAGTGGGTTTGGGTCTAGCCGAGTGGGTTTGGGTCTAGCGGAGTGGGTTTGGGTCTAGCCGAGTGGGTTTGGGTCTAGCCGAGTGGGTTTGGGTCTAGCCGAATGGGTTTGGGTCTTGCCGAGTGGGTTTGGGTCTAGCCGAGTGGGTTTGGGTCTAGCGGAGTGGGTTTGGGTCTATCCGAGTGGGTTTGGGTCTAGCCGAGTGGGTGTGGGTCTAGCCGAGTGGGTTTGGTTCTAGCCGAGTGGGTTTGGGTCTAGCCGAGTGGGTTTGGGTCTAGCCGAGTGGGTTTGGGTCTAGCCGAATGGGTTTGGTTCTAGCCGAGTGGGTTTGGGTCTAGCCGAGTGGGTTTGGGTCTAGCGGAGTGGGTTTGGTCTAGCCGAGTGGGTTTGGGTCAAGCGGAGTGGGTTTGGGTCGAGGCGAGTGGGTTTGGGTCTAGCCGAGTGGGTTTGGGTCTAGCCGAGTGGGTTTGGGTGTAGCCGAGTGGGTTTTTGGTCTAGCCGATTGGGTTTGGGTCTAGCCGAGTGGGTTTGGGTCTAGCCGAGTGGGTTTGGGTGTAGCCGAGTGGGTTTGGGTCTAGCCGAGTGGTTTTGGGTCTAGCCGAGTGGGTTTGGGTCTAGCCGAGTGGGTTTGGGTCTAGCCGAATGGGTTTGGTTCTAGCCGAGTGGGTTTGGGTCTAGCCGAGTGGGTTTGGGTCTAGCGGAGTGGGTTTGGTCTAGCCGAGTGGGTTTGGGTCAAGCGGAGTGGGTTTGGGTCGAGGCGAGTGGGTTTGGGTCTAGCCGAGTGGGTTTGGGTCTAGCCGATTGGGTTTGGGTCTAGCCGAGTGGGTTTGGGTCTAGGCGAGTGGGTTTGGGTCCAGCCGAGTGGGTTTACGTCTAGCCGAGTGGGTTTGGGTCTCGCCAAGTGGGTTTGGGTCTAGCCGAGTGGGTTTGGGTCTAGCGGAGTGGGTTTGGGTCTAGCCGATTGGGTTTGGGACTAGCGGAGTGGGTTTGAGTCTAGCGGAGTGGGTTTGGGTCTAGTGGAATGGGTTTGGGTCTAGCGGAGTGGATTTGGGTCTAGCCGAATGGGTTTGGGTCTAGCCGAGTGGGTTTGGGTCTAGCGGAGTGGATTTGGGTCTAGCCGAGTGGGTTTGGGTCTAGCCGAGTGGGTTTGGGTGTAGCCGAGTGGGTTTGAGTCTAGCCGAGTGGGTTTGGGTCTAGTCGAGTGGGTTTGGTTCTAGCCGAGTGTGTTTGGGTCTAGCCGAGTGCGTTTCGGTCTAGCCGAGTGGGTTTAGGTCTATCCGAGAGGGTTTGGGTCTAGCCGAGTGGGTTTGGGTCTAGCCGAGTGGGTTTGGGTCTAGCCGAGTGGGTTTGGGTGTAGCCGAGTGGGTTTGGGTCTAGCCGATTGGGTTTGGGTCTAGCCGAATGGGTTTGGGTCTAGCCGAGTGGGTTTGGGTCTAGCGGAGTGAGTTTGGGTCTAGCGGAGTGGGTTTGGGTCTAGCGGAGTGGGTTTGGGTCTAGCAGAGTGGGTTTGGGTCTAGCCGAATGGGTTTGGGTCTAGCCGAGTGGGTTTGGGTCTAGCGGAGTGGATTTGGGTCTAGCCGAGTGGGTTTGGGTCTAGCCGAGTGGGTTTGGGTGTAGCCGAGTGGGTTTGAGTCTAGCCGAGTGGGTTTGGGTCTAGCCGATTGGGTTTGGGTCTAGCCAAGTGGGGTTGGGTCTAGCCGAGTGGGTTTGGGTCTAGCCGAGTGGGTTTGGGTCTAGCCGATTAGGTTTGGGTGTAGCCGAGTGGGTTTGGGTCTAGCCGAGTGGGTTTGGGTCTAGCCGAGTGGGTTTGGGTCTAGCCGAGTGGGTTTGGGTCTGGCCGAATGGGATTGGGTCTAGCCGAGTGGGTTTGGGTCTAGCCGAGTGGGTTTGGGTCTAGCCGAGTGGGTTTGGGTCTAGCCGAGTGGGTTTGGGTCTAGCCGAATGGGTTTGGGTCTTGCCAAGTGGGTTTGGGTCTAGCGGAGTGGATTTGGGTCTAGCCGAGTGGGTTTGGGTCTAGCCGAGTGGGTTTGGGTGTAGCCGAGTGGGTTTGAGTCTAGCCGAGTGGGTTTGGGTCTAGCCGAGTGGGTTTGGGTCTAGCGGAGAGGGTTTGAGTCTAGCGGAGTGGGTTTGGGTCTAGCGGAGTGGGTTTGCATCTAGCGGAGTGGATTTGGGTCTAGCCGAATGGGTTTGGGTCTAGCCGAGTGGGTTTGGGTCTAGCGAAGTGGATTTGGGTCTAGCCGATTGGGTTTGGGTCTAGCCGAGTGGGTTTGGGTCTAGCGGAGTGGGTTTGCGTCTAGCGGAGTGGGTTTGGGTCTAGCGGAGTGGGTTTGGGTCTAGCCGAGTGGGTTTGGGTCTAGCCGAGTGGGTTTGGGTCTAGCGGAGTGGGTTTGGGTCTAGCCGAGTGGGTTTGGGTCTAGCCGAGTGGGTTTGGGTCTAGCCGAATGGGTTTGGGTCTTGCCGAGTGGGTTTGGGTCTAGCCGAGTGGGTTTGGGTCTAGCGGAGTGGGTTTGGGTCTATCCGAGTGGGTTTGGGTCTAGCCGAGTGGGTGTGGGTCTAGCCGAGTGGGTTTGGTTCTAGCCGAGTGGGTTTGGGTCTAGCCGAGTGGGTTTGGGTCTAGCCGAGTGGGTTTGGGTCTAGCCGAATGGGTTTGGTTCTAGCCGAGTGGGTTTGGGTCTAGCCGAGTGGGTTTGGGTCTAGCGGAGTGGGTTTGGTCTAGCCGAGTGGGTTTGGGTCAAGCGGAGTGGGTTTGGGTCGAGGCGAGTGGGTTTGGGTCTAGCCGAGTGGGTTTGGGTCTAGCCGAGTGGGTTTGGGTGTAGCCGAGTGGGTTTTTGGTCTAGCCGATTGGGTTTGGGTCTAGCCGAGTGGGTTTGGGTCTAGCCGAGTGGGTTTGGGTGTAGCCGAGTGGGTTTGGGTCTAGCCGAGTGGTTTTGGGTCTAGCCGAGTGGGTTTGGGTCTAGCCGAGTGGGTTTGGGTCTAGCCGAATGGGTTTGGTTCTAGCCGAGTGGGTTTGGGTCTAGCCGAGTGGGTTTGGGTCTAGCGGAGTGGGTTTGGTCTAGCCGAGTGGGTTTGGGTCAAGCGGAGTGGGTTTGGGTCGAGGCGAGTGGGTTTGGGTCTAGCCGAGTGGGTTTGGGTCTAGCCGATTGGGTTTGGGTCTAGCCGAGTGGGTTTGGGTCTAGGCGAGTGGGTTTGGGTCCAGCCGAGTGGGTTTACGTCTAGCCGAGTGGGTTTGGGTCTCGCCAAGTGGGTTTGGGTCTAGCCGAGTGGGTTTGGGTCTAGCGGAGTGGGTTTGGGTCTAGCCGATTGGGTTTGGGACTAGCGGAGTGGGTTTGAGTCTAGCGGAGTGGGTTTGGGTCTAGTGGAATGGGTTTGGGTCTAGCGGAGTGGATTTGGGTCTAGCCGAATGGGTTTGGGTCTAGCCGAGTGGGTTTGGGTCTAGCGGAGTGGATTTGGGTCTAGCCGAGTGGGTTTGGGTCTAGCCGAGTGGGTTTGGGTGTAGCCGAGTGGGTTTGAGTCTAGCCGAGTGGGTTTGGGTCTAGTCGAGTGGGTTTGGTTCTAGCCGAGTGTGTTTGGGTCTAGCCGAGTGCGTTTCGGTCTAGCCGAGTGGGTTTAGGTCTATCCGAGAGGGTTTGGGTCTAGCCGAGTGGGTTTGGGTCTAGCCGAGTGGGTTTGGGTCTAGCCGAGTGGGTTTGGGTGTAGCCGAGTGGGTTTGGGTCTAGCCGATTGGGTTTGGGTCTAGCCGAATGGGTTTGGGTCTAGCCGAGTGGGTTTGGGTCTAGCGGAGTGAGTTTGGGTCTAGCGGAGTGGGTTTGGGTCTAGCGGAGTGGGTTTGGGTCTAACAGAGTGGGTTTGGGTCTAGCCGAATGGGTTTGGGTCTAGCCGAGTGGGTTTGGGTCTAGCGGAGTGGATTTGGGTCTAGCCGAGTGGGTTTGGGTCTAGCCGAGTGGGTTTGGGTGTAGCCGAGTGGGTTTGAGTCTAGCCGAGTGGGTTTGGGTCTAGCCGATTGGGTTTGGGTCTAGCCAAGTGGGGTTGGGTCTAGCCGAGTGGGTTTGGGTCTAGCCGAGTGGGTTTGGGTCTAGCCGAGTGGGTTTGGGTCTAGCCGATTGGGTTTGGGTCTAGCCGAGTGGGTTTGGGTCTAGCCGAGTGGGTTTGGGTCTAACCGAGTGGGTTTGGGTCTAGCCGAGTGGGTTTGGGTCTAGCCGAGTGGGTTTGGGTCTAGCCGAGTGGGTTTGGGTCTAGCCGAGTGGGTTTGGGTCTAGCCGAGTGGGTTTGGGTCTAGCCGAGTGGGTTTGGGTCTAGCCGAGTGGGTTTGGGTCTAGCCGAGTGGGTTTGGGTCTAGCCGAATTGGTTTGGGTCTACCCGAGCGGGTTTGGGTGTAGCCGAGTGGGTTTGGGTCTAGCCGAGTGTGTTTGGGCCCAGCCGAGTGGGTTTGGGTCTAGCCGAGTGGGTTTGGGTCTAGCCGAGTGGGTTTGGGTCTAGCGGAGTGGGTTTGGGTCTAGCGGAGTGGGTTTGGGTCTAGCCGAGTGGGATTGGGTCTAGCGGAGTGGGTTTGAGTCTAGCGGACTGGGTTTGGGTCTAGCGGAGTGGGTTTGGGTCTAGCGGAGTGGGTTTTAGTCTAGCCGAATGGGTTTGGGTCTAGCCGAGTGGGTTTGGGTCTAGCGGAGTGGATTTGTGTCTAGCCGTGTGGTTTTGGGTCTAGCCGAGTGGGTTTGGGTGTAGCCGAGTGGGTTTGAGTCTGGCCGAGTGGGTTTGGGTCTAGCCGAGTGGGTTTGGGTCTAGCCGAGTGGGTTTGGGTCTAGCCGAGTGGGTTTGGGTCTAGCCGAGTGGGTTTGGGTCTAGCCGAGTGGGTTTGGGTCCAGCCGAGTGGGTTTGGGTCTAGCCGAGTGGGTTTTGGACTAGCCGAATGGGTTTGGGTCTAGCCGAGTGGGTTTGGGTCTAGCGCAGTAGATTTGGGTCTAGCGGAGTGGGTTTGGGTCTAGCCGAGTGGGTTTGAGCCTAGCCGAGTGGGTTTGGGTCTAGCCGAGTGGGTTTGGGTCTAGCCGAGTGGGTTTCGGTCTAGCCGAGTGGGTTTGGGTCTAGCCGAGTGGGTTTGGGTCTAGCCCAGTTGGATTAGGTCTAGCCGAGTGGGTTTGGGTCGAGCCGAGTGGGTTTGGGACTAGCCGAGTGGGTTTGGGTCTAGCCGAGTGTGTTTGGGTCTAGCCGAGTGGGTTTGGTTCTAGCCGAGTGGGTTTGGGTCTAGCGGAGTGGGTTTGAGTCTAGCGGAGGTCTGTTTGTGTCTAGCGGAGTGGGTTTGGGTCTAGCCGAGTGGGTTTGGGTCGAGCCGAGTGGGTTTGGGTCTAGCCGAGTGGCTTTGGGTGTAGCCGATTGGGTTTGGGTCTAGCCGAGTGCGTTTGGGTCTTGCCGAGTGGGTTTGGGTCTGGCCGAGTGGGTTTGGGTCTAGCCGAGTGTGTTTGGGTCTAGCCGAGTGGGTTTGGGTCTAGCCGATTAGGTTTGGGTCTAGCCGAGTGGGTTTGGGTCTAGCCGAGTGGGTTTGGGTCTAGCCGAGTGGGTTTGGCTCTAGCCGAGTGGGTTTGGGTCTGGCCGAGTGGGCTTGGGTCTAGCCGAGTGGGTTTGGGTCTAGCCGAGTGGGTTTGGGTCCAGCCGAGTGGGTTTGGGTCTAGCCGAGTGGGTTTGGGTCTAGCCGAGTGGGTTTGGGTCCAGCCGAGTGGGTTTGGGTCTAGCCGAGTGGATTTGGGTCTAGCCGAGTGGGTTTGGGTCTACCCGAGCGGGTTTGGGTGTAGCCGAGTGGGTTTGGGTCTAGCCGAGTGTGTTTGGGCCCAGCCGAGTGGGTTTGGGTCTAGCCGAGTGGGTTTGGGTCTAGCCGAGTGGGTTTGGGTCTAGCGGAGTGGGTTTGGGTCTAGCGGAGTGGGTTTGGGTCTAGCGGAGTGGGTTTGGGTCTAGCGGAGTGGGTTTGGGTCTAGCCGAATGGGTTTGGGTCTAGCCGAGTGGGTTTGGGTCTAGCGGAGTGGATTTGTGTCTAACCGTGTGGTTTTGGGTCTAGCCGAGTGGGTTTGGGTGTAGCCGAGTGGGTTTGAGTCTGGCCGAGTAGGTTTGGGTCTAGCCGAGTGGGTTTGGGTCTAGCCGAGTGGGTTTGGGTCTAGCCGAGTGGGTTTGGGTCTAGCCGAGTGGGTTTGGGTCTAGCCGAGTGGGTTTGGGTCCAGCCGAGTGGGTTTGGGTCTAGCCGAGTGGGTTTTGGACTAGCCGAATGGGTTTGGGTCTAGCCGAGTGGGTTTGGGTCTAGTGGAGTAGATTTGGGTCTAGCGGAGTGGGTTTGGGTCTAGCCGAGTGGGTTTGAGCCTAGCCGAGTGGGTTTGGGTCTAGCCGAGTGGGTTTGGGTCTAGCCGAGTGGGTTTCGGTCTAGCCGAGTGGGTTTGGGTCTAGCCGAGTGGGTTTTGGTCTAGCCCAGTTGGATTAGGTCTAGCCGAGTGGGTTTGGGTCGAGCCGAGTGGGTTTGGGACTAGCCGAGTGGGTTTGGGTCTAGCCGAGTGTGTTTGGGTCTAGCCGAGTGGGTTTGGTTCTAGCCGAGTGGGTGTGGGTCTAGCGGAGTGGGTTTCAGTCTAGCGGAGTGGGTTTGTGTCTAGCGGAGTGGGTTTGGGTCTAGCCGAGTGGGTTTGGGTCGAGCCGAGTGGGTTTGGGTCTAGCCGAGTGGCTTTGGGTGTAGCCGATTGGGTTTGGGTCTAGCCGAGTGGGTTTGGGTCTTGCCGAGTGGGTTTGGGTCTGGCCGAGTGGGTTTGGGTCTAGCCGAGTGTGTTTGGGTCTAGCCGAGTGGGTTTGGGTCTAGCCGATTAGGTTTGGGTGTAGCCGAGTGGGTTTGGGTCTAGCCGAGTGGGTTTGGGTCTAGCCGAGTGGGTTTGGGTCTAGCCGAGTGGGTTTGGGTCTGGCCGAATGGGCTTGGGTCTAGCCGAGTGGGTTTGGGTCTAGCCGAGTGGGTTTGGGTCTAGCCGAGTGGGTTTGGGTCTAGCCGAGTGGGTTTGGGTCTAGCCGAATGGGTTTGGGTCTTGCCAAGTGGGTTTGGGTCTAGCGGAGTGGATTTGGGTCTAGCCGAGTGGGTTTGGGTCTAGCCGAGTGGGTTTGGGTGTAGCCGAGTGGGTTTGAGTCTAGCCGAGTGGGTTTGGGTCTAGCCGAGTGGGTTTGGGTCTAGCGGAGAGGGTTTGAGTCTAGCGGAGTGGGTTTGGGTCTAGCGGAGTGGGTTTGCATCTAGCGGAGTGGATTTGGGTCTAGCCGAATGGGTTTGGGTCTAGCCGAGTGGGTTTGGGTCTAGCGAAGTGGATTTGGGTCTAGCCGATTGGGTTTGGGTCGAGCCGAGTGGGTTTGGGTCTAGCGGAGTGGGTTTGCGTCTAGCGGAGTGGGTTTGGGTCTAGCGGAGTGGGTTTGGGTCTAGCCGAGTGGGTTTGGGTCTAGCCGAGTGGGTTTGGGTCTAGCGGAGTGGGTTTGGGTCTAGCCGAGTGGGTTTGGGTCTAGCCGAGTGGGTTTGGGTCTAGCCGAATGGGTTTGGGTCTTGCCGAGTGGGTTTGGGTCTAGCCGAGTGGGTTTGGGTCTAGCGGAGTGGGTTTGGGTCTATCCGAGTGGGTTTGGGTCTAGCCGAGTGGGTGTGGGTCTAGCCGAGTGGGTTTGGTTCTAGCCGAGTGGGTTTGGGTCAAGCGGAGTGGGTTTGGGTCGAGGCGAGTGGGTTTGGGTCTAACCGAGTGGGTTTGGGTCTAGCCGAGTGGGTTTGGGTGTAGCCGAGTGGGTTTTTGGTCTAGCCGATTGGGTTTGGGTCTAGCCGAGTGGGTTTGGGTCTAGCCGAGTGGGTTTGGGTGTAGCCGAGTGGGTTTGGGTCTAGCCGAATGGGTTTGGTTCTAGCCGAGTGGGTTTGGGTCTAGCCGAGTGGGTTTGGGTCTAGCGGAGTGGGTTTGGTCTAGCCGAGTGGGTTTGGGTCAAGCGGAGTGGGTTTGGGTCGAGGCGAGTGGGTTTGGGTCTAGCCGAGTGGGTTTGGGTCTAGCCGATTGGGTTTGGGTCTAGCCGAGTGGGTTTGGGTCTAGGCGAGTGGGTTTGGGTCCAGCCGAGTGGGTTTACGTCTAGCCGAGTGGGTTTGGGTCTCGCCGAGTGGGTTTGGGTCTAGCCGAGTGGGTTTGGGTCTAGCGGAGTGGGTTTGGGTCTAGCCGATTGGGTTTGGGACTAGCGGAGTGGGTTTGAGTCTAGCGGAGTGGGTTTGGGTCTAGTGGAATGGGTTTGGGTCTAGCGGAGTGGATTTGGGTCTAGCCGAATGGGTTTGGGTCTAGCCGAGTGGGTTTGGGTCTAGCGGAGTGGATTTGGGTCGAGCCGAGTGGGTTTGGGTCTAGCCGAGTGGGTTTGGGTGTAGCCGAGTGGGTTTGAGTCTAGCCGAGTGGGTTTGGGTCTAGTCGAGTGGGTTTGGGTCTAGCCGAGTGGGTTTGGGTCTAGCCGAGTGCGTTTCGGTCTAGCCGAGTGGGTTTAGGTCTATCCGAGAGGGTTTGGGTCTAGCCGAGTGGGTTTGGGTCTAGCCGAGTGGGTTTGGGTCTAGCGGAGTGAGTTTGGGTCTAGCGGAGTGGGTTAGGGTCTAGCGGAGTGGGTTTGGGTCTAGCAGAGTGGGTTTGGGTCTAGCCGAATGGGTTTGGGTCTAGCCGAGTGGGTTTGGGTCTAGCGGAGTGGATTTGGGTCTAGCCGAGTGGGTTTGGGTCTAGCCGAGTGGGTTTGGGTGTAGCCGAGTGGGTTTGAGTCTAGCCGAGTGGGTTTGGGTCTAGCCGAGTGGGTTTGGGTCTAGCCAAGTGGGGTTGGGTCTAGCCGAGTGGGTTTGGGTCTAGCCGAGTGGGTTTGGGTCTAGCCGAGTGGGTTTGGGTCTAGCCGAGTGGGTTTGGGCCTAGCGGAGTGGGTTTGGGTCTAGCCGAGTGGGTTTGGGTCTAGCGGAGTGGGTTTGAGTCTAGCGGAGTGGGTTTGGGTCTAGCGGAGTGGGTTTGGTTCTAGCGGAGTGGATTTGGGTCTAGCCGAATGGGTTTGGGTCTAGCCGAGTGGGTTTGGGTCTAGCGGAGTGGATTTGGGTCTAGCCGAGTGGGTTTGGGTCTAGCCGAGTGGGTTTGGGTGTAGCCGAGTGGGTTTGAGTCTAGCCGAGTGGGTTTGGGTCTAGCCGAGTGGGTTTGGGTCTAGCCGAGTGGGTTTGGGTCTAGCCCAGTGGGTTTGGGTCTAGCCGAGTGGGTTTGGGTCTAGCCGAGTGTGTTTGGGTCTAGCCGAGTGGGTTTGGGTCTAGCCGAGTGGGTTTGCGTCTAGCCGAGTGGGTTTGGGTCTAGCCGAGTGGGTTTGGGTCTAGCCGAGTGGGTTTGGGTGTAGCCGAGTGGGTTTGGGTCTAGCCGAGTGGGTTTGGGTCTAGCCGAGTGGGTTTGGGTCTAGCCGAGTGGGTTTGGGTCTAGCCCAGTGGGTTTCTGTCTAGCCGAGTGGGTTTGGGTCCAGCCGAGTGTGTTTGGGTCTAGCCGAGTGGGTTTGGGTCTAGCCGAGTGGGTTTGCGTCTAGCCGAGTGGGTTTGGGTCTAGCCGAGTGGGTTTGGGTCTAGCCGAGTGGGTTTGGGTGTAGCCGAGTGGGTTTGGGTCTAGCGGAGTGGGTTTGGGTCTAGCCGAATGGGTTTGGGTCTAGCCGAGTGGGTTTGGGTCTAGCGGAGTGGATTTGTGTCTAACCGTGTGGTTTTGGGTCTAGCCGAGTGGGTTTGGGTGTAGCCGAGTGGGTTTGAGTCTGGCCGAGTAGGTTTGGGTCTAGCCGAGTGGGTTTGGGTCTAGCCGAGTGGGTTTGGGTCTAGCCGAGTGGGTTTGGGTCTAGCCGAGTGGGTTTGGGTCTAGCCGAGTGGGTTTGGGTCCAGCCGAGTGGGTTTGGGTCTAGCCGAGTGGGTTTTGGACTAGCCGAATGGGTTTGGGTCTAGCCGAGTGGGTTTGGGTCTAGTGGAGTAGATTTGGGTCTAGCGGAGTGGGTTTGGGTCTAGCCGAGTGGGTTTGAGCCTAGCCGAGTGGGTTTGGGTCTAGCCGAGTGGGTTTGGGTCTAGCCGAGTGGGTTTCGGTCTAGCCGAGTGGGTTTGGGTCTAGCCGAGTGGGTTTTGGTCTAGCCCAGTTGGATTAGGTCTAGCCGAGTGGGTTTGGGTCGAGCCGAGTGGGTTTGGGACTAGCCGAGTGGGTTTGGGTCTAGCCGAGTGTGTTTGGGTCTAGCCGAGTGGGTTTGGTTCTAGCCGAGTGGGTGTGGGTCTAGCGGAGTGGGTTTCAGTCTAGCGGAGTGGGTTTGTGTCTAGCGGAGTGGGTTTGGGTCTAGCCGAGTGGGTTTGGGTCGAGCCGAGTGGGTTTGGGTCTAGCCGAGTGGCTTTGGGTGTAGCCGATTGGGTTTGGGTCTAGCCGAGTGGGTTTGGGTCTTGCCGAGTGGGTTTGGGTCTGGCCGAGTGGGTTTGGGTCTAGCCGAGTGTGTTTGGGTCTAGCCGAGTGGGTTTGGGTCTAGCCGATTAGGTTTGGGTGTAGCCGAGTGGGTTTGGGTCTAGCCGAGTGGGTTTGGGTCTAGCCGAGTGGGTTTGGGTCTAGCCGAGTGGGTTTGGGTCTGGCCGAATGGGCTTGGGTCTAGCCGAGTGGGTTTGGGTCTAGCCGAGTGGGTTTGGGTCTAGCCGAGTGGGTTTGGGTCTAGCCGAGTGGGTTTGGGTCTAGCCGAATGGGTTTGGGTCTTGCCAAGTGGGTTTGGGTCTAGCGGAGTGGATTTGGGTCTAGCCGAGTGGGTTTGGGTCTAGCCGAGTGGGTTTGGGTGTAGCCGAGTGGGTTTGAGTCTAGCCGAGTGGGTTTGGGTCTAGCCGAGTGGGTTTGGGTCTAGCGGAGAGGGTTTGAGTCTAGCGGAGTGGGTTTGGGTCTAGCGGAGTGGGTTTGCATCTAGCGGAGTGGATTTGGGTCTAGCCGAATGGGTTTGGGTCTAGCCGAGTGGGTTTGGGTCTAGCGAAGTGGATTTGGGTCTAGCCGATTGGGTTTGGGTCGAGCCGAGTGGGTTTGGGTCTAGCGGAGTGGGTTTGCGTCTAGCGGAGTGGGTTTGGGTCTAGCGGAGTGGGTTTGGGTCTAGCCGAGTGGGTTTGGGTCTAGCCGAGTGGGTTTGGGTCTAGCGGAGTGGGTTTGGGTCTAGCCGAGTGGGTTTGGGTCTAGCCGAGTGGGTTTGGGTCTAGCCGAATGGGTTTGGGTCTTGCCGAGTGGGTTTGGGTCTAGCCGAGTGGGTTTGGGTCTAGCGGAGTGGGTTTGGGTCTATCCGAGTGGGTTTGGGTCTAGCCGAGTGGGTGTGGGTCTAGCCGAGTGGGTTTGGTTCTAGCCGAGTGGGTTTGGGTCAAGCGGAGTGGGTTTGGGTCGAGGCGAGTGGGTTTGGGTCTAACCGAGTGGGTTTGGGTCTAGCCGAGTGGGTTTGGGTGTAGCCGAGTGGGTTTTTGGTCTAGCCGATTGGGTTTGGGTCTAGCCGAGTGGGTTTGGGTCTAGCCGAGTGGGTTTGGGTGTAGCCGAGTGGGTTTGGGTCTAGCCGAATGGGTTTGGTTCTAGCCGAGTGGGTTTGGGTCTAGCCGAGTGGGTTTGGGTCTAGCGGAGTGGGTTTGGTCTAGCCGAGTGGGTTTGGGTCAAGCGGAGTGGGTTTGGGTCGAGGCGAGTGGGTTTGGGTCTAGCCGAGTGGGTTTGGGTCTAGCCGATTGGGTTTGGGTCTAGCCGAGTGGGTTTGGGTCTAGGCGAGTGGGTTTGGGTCCAGCCGAGTGGGTTTACGTCTAGCCGAGTGGGTTTGGGTCTCGCCGAGTGGGTTTGGGTCTAGCCGAGTGGGTTTGGGTCTAGCGGAGTGGGTTTGGGTCTAGCCGATTGGGTTTGGGACTAGCGGAGTGGGTTTGAGTCTAGCGGAGTGGGTTTGGGTCTAGTGGAATGGGTTTGGGTCTAGCGGAGTGGATTTGGGTCTAGCCGAATGGGTTTGGGTCTAGCCGAGTGGGTTTGGGTCTAGCGGAGTGGATTTGGGTCGAGCCGAGTGGGTTTGGGTCTAGCCGAGTGGGTTTGGGTGTAGCCGAGTGGGTTTGAGTCTAGCCGAGTGGGTTTGGGTCTAGTCGAGTGGGTTTGGGTCTAGCCGAGTGGGTTTGGGTCTAGCCGAGTGCGTTTCGGTCTAGCCGAGTGGGTTTAGGTCTATCCGAGAGGGTTTGGGTCTAGCCGAGTGGGTTTGGGTCTAGCCGAGTGGGTTTGGGTCTAGCGGAGTGAGTTTGGGTCTAGCGGAGTGGGTTAGGGTCTAGCGGAGTGGGTTTGGGTCTAGCAGAGTGGGTTTGGGTCTAGCCGAATGGGTTTGGGTCTAGCCGAGTGGGTTTGGGTCTAGCGGAGTGGATTTGGGTCTAGCCGAGTGGGTTTGGGTCTAGCCGAGTGGGTTTGGGTGTAGCCGAGTGGGTTTGAGTCTAGCCGAGTGGGTTTGGGTCTAGCCGAGTGGGTTTGGGTCTAGCCAAGTGGGGTTGGGTCTAGCCGAGTGGGTTTGGGTCTAGCCGAGTGGGTTTGGGTCTAGCCGAGTGGGTTTGGGTCTAGCCGAGTGGGTTTGGGCCTAGCGGAGTGGGTTTGGGTCTAGCCGAGTGGGTTTGGGTCTAGCGGAGTGGGTTTGAGTCTAGCGGAGTGGGTTTGGGTCTAGCGGAGTGGGTTTGGTTCTAGCGGAGTGGATTTGGGTCTAGCCGAATGGGTTTGGGTCTAGCCGAGTGGGTTTGGGTCTAGCGGAGTGGATTTGGGTCTAGCCGAGTGGGTTTGGGTCTAGCCGAGTGGGTTTGGGTGTAGCCGAGTGGGTTTGAGTCTAGCCGAGTGGGTTTGGGTCTAGCCGAGTGGGTTTGGGTCTAGCCGAGTGGGTTTGGGTCTAGCCCAGTGGGTTTGGGTCTAGCCGAGTGGGTTTGGGTCTAGCCGAGTGTGTTTGGGTCTAGCCGAGTGGGTTTGGGTCTAGCCGAGTGGGTTTGCGTCTAGCCGAGTGGGTTTGGGTCTAGCCGAGTGGGTTTGGGTCTAGCCGAGTGGGTTTGGGTGTAGCCGAGTGGGTTTGGGTCTAGCCGAGTGGGTTTGGGTCTAGCCGAGTGGGTTTGGGTCTAGCCGAGTGGGTTTGGGTCTAGCCCAGTGGGTTTCTGTCTAGCCGAGTGGGTTTGGGTCCAGCCGAGTGTGTTTGGGTCTAGCCGAGTGGGTTTGGGTCTAGCCGAGTGGGTTTGCGTCTAGCCGAGTGGGTTTGGGTCTAGCCGAGTGGGTTTGGGTCTAGCCGAGTGGGTTTGGGTGTAGCCGAGTGGGTTTGGGTCGAGCCGAGTGGGTTTGGGTCTAGCCGAGTGGGTTTGGGTCTAGCCGAGTGGGTTTGGGTCTAGCCGAGGGGGTTTGGGTCTAGCCGAGTGGGTTTGGGTCTAGCCGAGGGGGTTTGTGTCTAGCCGAATGGGTTTGGGTCTAGCCGAGTGGCTTTGGGTGTAGCCGATTGGGTTTGGGTCTAGCCGAGTGGGTTTGGGTCTTGCCGAGTGGGTTTGGGTCTGGCCGAGTGGGTTTGGGTCTAGCCGAGTGTGTTTGGGTCTAGCCGAGTGGGTTTGGGTCTAGCCGATTGGGTTTGGGTCTAGCCGAGTGGGTTTGGGTCTAGCCGAGTTGTTTGGGTCTAGCCGAGTGGGTTTGGGTCTGGCCGAGTGGGTTTGTGTCTAGCCGAGTGGGTTTGGGTCTAGCCGAGTGGGTTTGGGTCTAGCCGAGTGGGTTTGGGTCTAGCCGAGTGGGTTTGGGCCTAGCCGAATGGGTTTGGGTCTAGCCGAGTGGGTTTGGGTCTAGCGGAGTGGATTTGGGTCCAGCCGAGTGGGTTTGTGTCTAGCCGAGTGGGTTAGGGTGTAGCCGAGTGGGTTTGAGTCTAGCCGAGTGGGTTTCGGTCTAGCCGAGTGGGTTTGGGTCTAGCGGAGAGGGTTTGAGTCTAGCGGAGTGGGTTTGGGTCTAGCGGAGTGGGTTTGGTTCTAGCGGAGTGGATTTGGGTCTCGCCGAATGGGTTTGGGTCTAGCCGAGTGGGTTTGGGTCTAGCGAAGTGGATTTGGGTCTAGCCGATTGGGTTTGGGTCTAGCGGAATGGGTTTGGGTCTAGCAGAGTGGGTTTGGGTCTAGCCGAGTGGGTTTGGGTCTAGCGGAGTGGATTTGGGACTAGCCGAGTGGGTTTGGGTCTAGCCGAGTGGGTTTGGGTGTAGCCGAGTGGGTTTGAGTCTAGCCGAGTGGGTTTGGGTCTAGCCGAGTGGGTTTGGGTCTAGCCAAGTGGGGTTGGGTCTAGCCGAGTGGGTTTGGGTCTAGCCGAGTGGGTTTGGGTCTAGCCGAGTGGGTTTGGGTCTAGCCGACTGGGTTTGGGCCTAGCGGAGTGGGTTTGGGTCTAGCCGAGTGGGTTTGGGTCTAGCGGAGTGGGTTTGAGTCTAGCGGAGTGGGTTTGGGTCTAGCGGAGTGGGTTTGGTTCCAGCGGAGTGGATTTGGGTCTAACCGAGTGGGTTTGGGTCTAGCCGAATGGGTTTGGGTCTAGCCGAGTGGGTTTGTGTCTAGCCGAGTGGGTTTGGGTCTAGCGGAGTGGGTTTGGGTCTAGCCGATTGGGTTTGGGTCAAGCGGAGTGGGTTTGGGTCGAGCCGAGTGGGTTTGGGTCTAGCCGAGTGGGTTTGGGTCTAGCCGAGTGGGTTTTGGACTAGCCGAGTGGGTTTGGGTCTAGCCGAGTGGGTTTGGGTCTAGCCGAGTGGGTTTGGGTCTAGCCGAGTGGGTTTTGGACTAGCCGAATGGGTTTGGGTCTAGCCGAGTGGGTTTGGGTCTAGCCGAGTGGGTTTGGGTCTAGCCGAGGGGGTTTGTGTCTAGCCGAATGGGTTTGGGTCTAGCCGAGTGGGTTTGGGTCTAGCGGAGTGGATTTGGGTCTAGCCGAGTGGGTTTGGGTCTAGCCGAGTGGGTTTGGGTGTAGCCGAGTGGGTTTGAGTCTAGCCGAGTGGGTTTGGGTCTAGCCGAGTGGGTTTGGGTCTAGCCGAGTGGGTTTGGGTCAAGCGGAGTGGGTTTGGGTCGAGCCGAGTGGGTTTGGGTCTAGCCGAGTGGGTTTGGGTCTAGCCGAGTGGGTTTTGGACTAGCCGAGTGGGTTTGGGTCTAGCCGAGTGGGTTTGGGTCTAGCCGAGTGGGTTTGGGTCTAGCCGAGTGGGTTTTGGACTAGCCGAATGGGTTTGGGTCTAGCCGAGTGGGTTTGGGTCTAGCCGAGTGGGTTTGGGTCTAGCCGAGGGGGTTTGTGTCTAGCCGAATGGGTTTGGGTCTAGCCGAGTGGGTTTGGGTCTAGCGGAGTGGATTTGGGTCTAGCCGAGTGGGTTTGGGTCTAGCCGAGTGGGTTTGGGTGTAGCCGAGTGGGTTTGAGTCTAGCCGAGTGGGTTTGGGTCTAGCCGAGTGGGTTTGGGTCTAGCCGAGTGGGTTTGGGTCTAGCCCAGTGGGTTTGGGTCTAGCCGAGTGGGTTTGGGTCTAGCCGAGTGTGTTTGGGTCTAGCCGAGTGGGTTTGGGTCTAGCCGAGTGGGTTTGCGTCTAGCCGAGTGGGTTTGGGTCTAGCCGAGTGGGTTTGGGTCTAGCCGAGTGGGTTTGGGTGTAGCCGAGTGGGTTTGGGTCTAGCCGAGTGGGTTTGGGTCTAGCCGAGTGGGTTTGGGTCTAGCCGAGTGGGTTTGGGTCTAGCCCAGTGGGTTTCTGTCGAGCCGAGTGGGTTTGGGTCCAGCCGAGTGTGTTTGGGTCTAGCCGAGTGGGTTTGGGTCTAGCCGAGTGGGTTTGCGTCTAGCCGAGTGGGTTTGGGTCTAGCCGAGTGGGTTTGGGTCTAGCCGAGTGGGTTTGGGTGTAGCCGAGTGGGTTTGGGTCGAGCCGAGTGGGTTTGGGTCTAGCCGAGTGGGTTTGGGTCTAGCCGAGTGGGTTTGGGTCTAGCCGAGGGGGTTTGTGTCTAGCCGAATGGGTTTGGGTCTAGCCGAGTGGCTTTGGGTGTAGCCGATTGGGTTTGGGTCTAGCCGAGTGGGTTTGGGTCTTGCCGAGTGGGTTTGGGTCTGGCCGAGTGGGTTTGGGTCTAGCCGAGTGTGTTTGGGTCTAGCCGAGTGGGTTTGGGTCTAGCCGATTGGGTTTGGGTCTAGCCGAGTGGGTTTGGGTCTAGCCGAGTGGTTTGGGTCTAGCCGAGTGGGTTTGGGTCTGGCCGAGTGGGTTTGTGTCTAGCCGAGTGGGTTTGGGTCTAGCCGAGTGGGTTTGGGTCTAGCCGAGTGGGTTTGGGTCTAGCCGAGTGGGTTTGGGCCTAGCCGAATGGGTTTGGGTCTAGCCGAGTGGGTTTGGGTCTAGCGGAGTGGATTTGGGTCTCGCCGAATGGGTTTGGGTCTAGCCGAGTGGGTTTGGGTCTAGCGAAGTGGATTTGGGTCTAGCCGATTGGGTTTGGGTCTAGCGGAATGGGTTTGGGTCTAGCAGAGTGGGTTTGGGTCTAGCCGAGTGGGTTTGGTTCTAGCGGAGTGGATTTGGGACTAGCCGAGTGGGTTTGGGTCTAGCCGAGTGGGTTTGGGTGTAGCCGAGTGGGTTTGAGTCTAGCCGAGTGGGTTTGGGTCTAGCCGAGTGGGTTTGGGTCTAGCCAAGTGGGGTTGGGTCTAGCCGAGTGGGTTTGGGTCTAGCCGAGTGGGTTTGGGTCTAGCCGAGTGGGTTTGGGTCTAGCCGAGTGGGTTTGGGCCTAGCGGAGTGGGTTTGGGTCTAGCCGAGTGGGTTTGGGTCTAGCGGAGTGGGTTTGAGTCTAGCGGAGTGGGTTTGGGTCTAGCGGAGTGGGTTTGGTTCCAGCGGAGTGGATTTGGGTTTAGCCGAATGGGTTTGGGTCCAGCCGAGTGGGTTTGGGTCTAGCCGAGTGTGTTTGGGTCTAGCCGAGTGGGTTTGGGTCTAGCCGAGTGGGTTTTGGTCTAGCCGAGTGGGTTTGGGTCTAACCGAGTGGGTTTGGGTCTAGCCGAATGGGTTTGGGTCTAGCCGAGTGGGTTTGTGTCTAGCCGAGTGGGTTTGGGTCTAGCGGAGTGGGTTTGGGTCTAGCCGATTGGGTTTGGGTCAAGCGGAGTGGGTTTGGGTCGAGCCGAGTGGGTTTGGGTCTAGCCGAGTGGGTTTGGGTCTAGCCGAGTGGGTTTTGGACTAGCCGAGTGGGTTTGGGTCTAGCCGAGTGGGTTTGGGTCTAGCCGAGTGGGTTTGTGTCTAGCCGAGTGGGTTTTGGACTAGCCGAATGGGTTTGGGTCTAGCCGAGTGGGTTTGGGTCTAGCCGAGTGGGTTTGGGTCTAGCCGAGGGGGTTTGTGTCTAGCCGAATGGGTTTGGGTCTAGCCGAGTGGCTTTGGGTGTAGCCGATTGGGTTTGGGTCTAGCCGAGTGGCTTTGGGTCTTGCTGAGTGGGTTTGGGTCTGGCCGAGTGGGTTTGGGTCTAGCCGAGTGGGTTTGGGTGTAGCCGAGTGGGTTTGAGTCTAGCCGAGTGGGTTTGGGTCTAGCCGAGTGGGTTTGGGTCTAGCGGAGAGGGTTTGAGTCTAGCGGAGTGGGTTTGGGTCTAGCGGAGTGGGTTTGGTTCTAGCGGAGTGGATTTGGGTCTAGCCGAATGGGTTTGGGTCTAGCCGAGTGGGTTTGGGTCTAGCGAAGTGGATTTGGGTCTAGCCGATTGGGTTTGGGTCTAGCGGAGTGGGTTTGGGTCTAGCAGAGTGGGTTTGGGTCTAGCCGAGTGGGTTTGGGTCTAGCGGAGTGGATTTGGGTCTAGCCGAGTTAGTTTGGGTCTAGCCGAGTGGGTTTGGGTGTTGCCAAGTGGGTTTGAGTCTAGCCGAGTGGGTTTGGGTCTAGCCGAGTGGGTTTGGGTCTAGCCAAGTGGGGTTGGGTCTAGCCGAGTGGGTTTGGGTCTAGCCGAGTGGGTTTGGGTCTAGCCGAGTGGGTTTGGGTCTAGCCGAGCGGGTTTGGGCCTAGCGGAGTGGGTTTGGGTCTAGCCGATTGGGTTTGGGTCTAGCGGAGTGGGTTTGAGTCTAGCGGAGTGGGTTTGGGTCTAGCGGAGTGGGTTTGGTTCTAGCGGAGTGGATTTGGGTCTAGCCGAATGGGTTTGGGTCTAGCCGAGTGGGTTTGGGTCTAGCGGAGTGGATTTGGGTCTAGCCGAGTGGGTTTGGGTCTAGCCGAGTGGGTTTGGGTGTAGCCGAGTGGGTTTGGGTCCAGCCGAGTGGGTTTGGGTCTAGCCGAGTGTGTTTGGGTCTAGCCGAGTGGGTTTGGGTCTAGCCGAGTGGGTTTTGGTCTAGCCGAGTGGGTTTGGGTCTAGCCGAGTGGGTTTGGGTCTAGCCGAATGGGTTTGGGTCTAGCTGAGTGGGTTTGTGTCTAGCCGAGTGGGTTTGGGTCTAGCCGAGTGGGTTTGGGTCTAGCCCAGTGGGTTTGGGTCTAGCCGAGTGGGTTTGGGTCTAGCCGAGTGTGTTTGGGTCTAGCCGAGTGGGTTTGGGTCTAGCCGAGTGGGTTTGCGTCTAGCCGAGTGGGTTTGGGTCTAGCCGAGTGGGTTTGGGTCTAGCCGAGTGGGTTTGGGTGTAGCCGAGTGGGTTTGGGTCCAGCCGAGTGGGTTTGGGTCTAGCCGAGTGTGTTTGGGTCTAGCCGAGTGGGTTTGGGTCTAGCCGAGTGGGTTTTGGTCTAGCCGAGTGGGTTTGGGTCTAGCCGAGTGGGTTTGGGTCTAGCCGAATGGGTTTGGGTCTAGCCGAGTGGGTTTGTGTCTAGCCGAGTGGGTTTGGGTCTAGCGGAGTGGGTTTGGGTCTAGCCGATTGGGTTTGGGTCAAGCGGAGTGGGTTTGGGTCGAGCCGAGTGGGTTTGGGTCTAGCCGAGTGGGTTTGGGTCTAGCCGAGTGGGTTTTGGACTAGCCGAGTGGGTTTGGGTCTAGCCGAGTGTGTGGGTCTAGCCGAGTGGGTATGGGTCTAGCCGAGTGGGTTTTGGACTAGCCGAATGGGTTTGGGTCTAGCCGAGTGGGTTTGGGTCGAGCCGAGTGGGTTTGGGTCTAGCCGAGTGGGTTTGGGTCTAGCCGAGTGGGTTTGGGTCTAGCCGAGGGGGTTTGTGTCTAGCCGAATGGGTTTGGGTCTAGCCGAGTGGCTTTGGGTGTAGCCGATTGGGTTTGGGTCTAGCCGAGTGGCTTTGGGTCTTGCCGAGTGGGTTTGGGTCTGGCCGAGTGGGTTTGGGTCTAGCCGAGTGGGTTTGGGTGTAGCCGAGTGGGTTTGAGTCTAGCCGAGTGGGTTTGGGTCTGGCCGAGTGGGTTTGGGTCTAGCGGAGAGGGTTTGAGTCTAGCGGAGTGGGTTTGGGTCTAGCGGAGTGGGTTTGGTTCTAGCGGAGTGGATTTGGGTCTAGCCGAATGGGTTTCGGTCTAGCCGAGTGGGTTTGGGTCTAGCGAAGTGGATTTGGGTCTAGCCGATTGGGTTTGGGTCTAGCGGAGTGGGTTTGGGTCTAGCAGAGTGGGTTTGGGTCTAGCCGAGTGGGTTTGGGTCTAGCGGAGTGGATTTGGGTTTAGCCGAGTGGGTTTGGGTCTAGCCGAGTGGGTTTGGGTGTAGCCGAGTGGGTTTGAGTCTAGCCGAGTGGGTTTGGGTCTAGCCGAGTGGGTTTGGGTCTAGCCAAGTGGGGTTGGGTCTAGCCGAGTGGGTTTGGGTCTAGCCGAGTGGGTTTGGGTCTAGCCGATTGGGTTTGGGTCTAGCCGAGTGGGTTTGGGCCTAGCGGAGTGGGTTTGGGTCTAGCCGAGTGGGTTTGGGTCTACCGGAGTGGGTTTGAGTCTAGCGGAGTGGGTTTGGGTCTAGCGGAGTGGGTTTGGTTCTAGCGGAGTGGATTTGGGTCTAGCCGAATGGGTTTGGGTCTAGCCGAGTGGGTTTGCGTCTAGCGGAGTGGATTTGGGTCTAGCCGAGTGGGTTTGGGTCTAGCCGAGTGGGTTTGGGTCTAGCCGAGTGGGTTTGGGTGTAGCCGAGTGGGTTTGGGTCCAGCCGAGTGGGTTTGGGTCTAGCCGAGTGTGTTTGGGTCTAGCCGAGTGGGTTTGGGTCTAGCCGAGTGGGTTTTGGTCTAGCCGAGTGGGTTTGGGTCTAGCCGAGTGGGTTTGGGTCTAGCCGAATGGGTTTGGGTCTAGCCGAGTGGGTTTGTGTCTAGCCGAGTGGGTTTGGGTCTAGCGGAGTGGGTTTGGGTCTAGCCGATTGGGTTTGGGTCAAGCGGAGTGGGTTTGGGTCGAGGCGAGTGGGTTTGGGTCTAGCCGAGTGGGTTTGGGTCTAGCCGAGTGGGTTTTGGACTAGCCGAGTGGGTTTGGGTCTAGCCGAGTGGGTTTGGGTCTAGCCGAGTGGGTTTGGGTCTAGCCGAGTGGGTTTTGGACTAGCCGAATGGGTTTGGGTCTAGCCGAGTGGGTTTGGGTCGAGCCGAGTGGGTTTGGGTCTAGCCGAGTGGGTTTGGGTCTAGCCGAGTGGGTTTGGGTCTAGCCGAGGGGGTTTGTGTCTAGCCGAATGGGTTTGGGTCTAGCCGAGTGGCTTTGGGTGTAGCCGATTGGGTTTGGGTCTAGCCGAGTGGCTTTGGGTATTGCCGAGTGGGTTTGGGTCTGGCCGAGTGGGTTTGGGTCTAGCCGAGTGTGTTTGGGTCTAGCCGAGTGGGTTTGGGTCTAGCCGATTGGGTTTGGGTCTAGCCGAGTGGGTTTGGGTCCAGCCGAGTGGGTTTGGGTCTAGCCGAGTGGGTTTGGGTCTAGCCGAGTGGGTTTGGGTCTGGCCGAGTGGGTTTGTGTCTAGCCGAGTGGGTTTGGGTCTAGCCGAGTGGGTTTGGGTCTAGCCGAGTGGGTTTGGGTCTAGCCGAGTGGGTTTGGGCCTAGCCGAATGGGTTTGGGTCTAGCCGAGTAGGTTTGGGTCTAGCGGAGTGGATTTGGGTCTAGCCGAGTGGGTTTGGGTCTAGCCGAGTGGGTTTGGGTGCAGCCGAGTGGGTTTGAGTCTAGCCGAGTGGGTTTGGGTCTAGCCGAGTGGGTTTGGGTCTAGCGGAGAGGGTTTGAGTCTAGCGGAGTGGGTTTGGGTCTAGCGGAGTGGGTTTGGTTCTAGCGGAGTGGATTTGGGTCTAGCCGAATGGGTTTGGGTCTAGCCGAGTGGGTTTGGGTCTAGCGAAGTGGATTTGGGTCTAGCCGATTGGGTTTGGGTCTAGCCAAGTGGGTTTGGGTCTAGCGGAGTGGGTTTGAGTCTAGCGGAGTGGGTTTGGGTCTAGCGGAGTGGGTTTGGGTCTAGCCGAGTGGGTTTGGGTCTAGCCGAGTGGGTTTGGGTCTAGCGGAGTGGGTTTGGGTCTAGCCGAGTGGGTTTGGGTCTAGCCGAGTGGGTTTGGGTCTAGCCGAGTGGGTTTGGGTCTATCCGAGAGGGTTTGGGTCTAGCCGAGTGGGTTTGGGTCTAGCCGAGTGGGTTTGGGTCTAGCCGAGTGGGTTTGGGTGTAGCCGAGTGGGTTTGGGTCTAGCCGATTGGGCTTGGGTCTAGCCGAGTGGGTTTGGGTCTAGCCGAGTGGATTTGGGTGTAGCCGAGTGGGTTTGGGTCTAGCCGAGTGGTTTTGGGTCTAGCCGAGTGGTTTTGGGTCTAGCCGAGTGGGTTTGGGTCTAGCCGAGTGGGTTTGGGTCTAGCCGAGTGGGTTTAGGTCTAGCCGAGTGGGTTTGGGTCTAGCCGAGTGGGTTTGGGTCTGGCCGAGTGGGATTGGGTCTAGCCGAGTGGGTTTGGGTCTAGCCGAGTGGGTTTGGGTCTAGCCGAGTGGGTTTGGGTCTAGCCGAGTGGGTTTGGGTCTAGCCGAGTGGCTTTGGTTGTAGCCGATTGGGTTTGGGACTAGCCGAGTGGCTTTGGGTCTTGCCGAGTGGGTTTGGGTCTGGCCGAGTGGGTTTGGGTCTAGCCGAGTGTGTTTGGGTCTAGCCGAGTGGGTTTGGGTCTAGCCGATTGGGTTTGGGTCTAGCCGAGTGGGTTTGGGTCCAGCCGAGTGGGTTTGGGTCTAGCCGAGTGGGTTTGGGTCTAGCCGAGTGGGTTTGGGTCTGGCCGAGTGGGTTTGTGTCTAGCCGAGTGGGTTTGGGTCTAGCCGAGTGGGTTTGGGTGTAGCCGAGTGGGTTTGGGTCTAGCCGAGTGGGTTTGGGCCTAGCCGAATGGGTTTGGGTCTAGCCGAGTGGGTTTGGGTCTAGCGGAGTGGATTTGGGTCTAGCCGAGTGGGTTTGGGTCTAGCCGAGTGGGTTTGGGTGTAGCCGAGTGGGTTTGAGTCTAGCCGAGTGGGTTTGGGTCTAGCCGAGTGGGTTTGGGTCTAGCGGAGAGGGTTTGAGTCTAGCGGAGTGGGTTTGGGTCTAGCGGAGTGGGTTTGGTTCTAGCGGAGTGGATTTGGGTCTAGCCGAATGGGTTTGGGTCTAGCCGAGTGGGTTTGGGTCTAGCGCAGTGGATTTGGGTCTAGCCGATTGGGTTTGGGTCTAGCCGAGTGGGTTTGGGTCTAGCGGAGTGGGTTTGAGTCTAGCGGAGTGGGTTTGGGTCTAGCGGAGTGGGTTTGGGTCTAGCCGAGTGGGTTTGGGTCTAGCCGAGTGGGTTTGGGTCTAGCGGAGTGGGTTTGGGTCGAGCCGAGTGGGTTTGGGTCTAGCCGAGTGGGTTTGGGTCTAGCCGAGTGGGTTTGGGTCTATCCGAGAGGGTTTGGGTCTAGCCGAGTGGGTTTGGGTCTAGCCGAGTGGGTTTGGGTCTAGCCGAGTGAGTTTGGGTGTAGCCGAGTGGGTTTGGGTCTAGCCGATTGGGCTTGGGTCTAGCCGAGTGGGTTTGGGTCTAGCCGAGTGGGTTTGGGTGTAGCCGAGTGGGTTTGGGTCTAGCCGAGTGGTTTTGGGTCTAGCCGAGTGGTTTTGGGTCTAGCCGAGTGGGTTTGGGTCTAGCCGAGTGGGTTTGGGTCTAGCCGATTGGGTTTGGGTCTAGCCGAGTGGGTTTGGGTCTAGCCGAGTGGGTTTAGGTCTAGCCGAGTGGGTTTGGGTCTAGCCGAGTGGGTTTGGGTCTGGCCGAGTGGGTTTGGGTCTAGCCGAGTGGGTTTGGGTCTAGCCGAGTGGGTTTGGGTCTAGCCGAGTGGGTTTGGGTCTAGCCGAGTGGGTTTGGGTCTAGCCGAGTGGGTTTGGGTCTAGCCGAGTGGGTTTCGGTCTAGCCGAGTGGGTTTGGGTCTAGCCGAGTGGGTTTGGGTCTGGCCGAGTGGGTTTGGGTCTAGCCGATTGGGTTTGGGTCTAGCCGAGTGGGTTTGGCTCTAGCCGAGTGGGTTTGGGTCTAGCCGAGTGTGTTTGGGTCTAGCCGAGTGGGTTTGGGTCTAGCCGATTGGGTTTGGGTCTAGCCGAGTGGGTTTGGGTCCAGCCGAGTGGGTTTGGGTCTAGCCGAGTGGGTTTGGGTCTAGCCGAGTGGGTTTGGGTCTAGCCGAGTGGGTTTGGGTCTAGCCGAGTGGGTTTGGGTCTAGCCGAGTGGGTTTGGGTCTAGCGGAGTGGGTTTGGGTCTAGCCGAGTGGGTTTGGGTCTAGCCGATAGGGTTTGGGTCTAGCCGAGTGGGTTCGGGTCTAGCCGAGTGGGTTCGGGTCTAGCGGAGTAGACTTGGGTCTAGCCGAATGGGTTTGGGTCTAGCCGAGTGGGTTTGGGTCTAGCGGAGTGGATTTGGGTCTAGCCGAGTGGCTTTGCTTCTAGCCGAGTTAGTTTGGGTGTTGCCGAGTTAGTTTGGGTCTAGCCGAGCGGGTTTGGGTCTAGCCGAGTGGGTTTGGGTCTAGCCGAGTGGGTTTGGGTCTAGCCGAGTGGCTTTGGGTCGAGCCGAGTGGGTTTGGGTCTAGCCGAGTGGGTTTGGGTCTAGCCGAGTGGGTTTGGGTCTAGCCAAGTGGGTTTGGGTCTTGCCGAGTGGGTTTGGGTCGTGCCGTGTCGGTTTGGGTCTAGCCGAGTGGGTTTGGGTCTAGCCGAGTGGGTTTGGGTCTAGCCGAGTGGGTTTGGGTGTAGCCGAGTGGGTTTGAGTCTAGCCGAGTGGGTTTGGGTCTAGCCGAGTGGGTTTGGGTCTAGCGGAGAGGGTTTGAGTCTAGCGGAGTGGGTTTGGGTCTAGCGGAGTGGGTTTGGTTCTAGCGGAGTGGATTTGGGTCTAGCCGAATGGGTTTGGGTCTAGCCGAGTGGGTTTGGGTCTAGCGGAGTGGATTTGGGTCTAGCCGATTGGGTTTGGGTCTAGCCGAGTGGGTTTGGGTCTAGCGGAGTGGGTTTGAGTCTAGCGGAGTGGGTTTGGGTCTAGCGGAGTGGGTTTGGGTCTAGCCGAGTGGGTTTGGGTCTAGCCGAGTGGGTTTGGGTCTAGCGGAGTGGGTTTGGGTCTAGCCGAGTGGGTTTGGGTCTAGCCGAGTGGGTTTGGGTCTAGCCGAGTGGGTTTGGGTCTATCCGAGAGGGTTTGGGTCTAGCCGAGTGGGTTTGGGTCTAGCCGAGTGGGTTTGGGTCTAGCCGAGTGGGTTTGGGTGTAGCCGAGTGGGTTTGGGTCTAGCCGATTGGGCTTGGGTCTAGCCGAGTGGGTTTGGGTCTAGCCGAGTGGGTTTGGGTGTAGCCGAGTGGGTTTGGGTCTAGCCGAGTGGTTTTGGGTCTAGCCGAGTGGTTTTGGGTCTAGCCGAGTGGGTTTGGGTCTAGCCGAGTGGGTTTGGGTCTAGCCGATTGGGTTTGGGTCTAGCCGAGTGGGTTTGGGTCTAGCCGAGTGGGTTTAGGTCTAGCCGAGTGGGTTTGGGTCTAGCCGAGTGGGTTTGGGTCTGGCCGAGTGGGTTTGGGTCTAGCCGAGTGGGTTTGGGTCTAGCCGAGTGGGTTTGGGTCTAGCCGAGTGGGTTTGGGTCTAGCCGAGTGGGTTTGGGTCTAGCCGAGTGGGTTTGGGTCTAGCCGAGTGGGTTTAGGTCTAGCCGAGTGGGTTTGGGTCTAGCCGAGTGGGTTTGGGTCTGGCCGAGTGGGTTTGGGTCTAGCCGATTGGGTTTGGGTCTAGCCGAGTGGGTTTGGCTCTAGCCGAGTGGGTTTGGGTCTAGCCGAGTGGGTTTGGGTCTAGCCGAGTGGGTTTGGGTCTAGCCGAGTGGGTTTGGGTCTAGCCGAATGGGTTTGGGTCTACCCGAGCGGGTTTGGGTGTAGCCGAGTGGGTTTGGGTCTAGACGAGTGTGTTTGGGCCCAGCCGAGTGGGTTTGGGTCTAGCCGAGTGGGTTTGGGTCTAGCCGAGTGTGTTTGGGCCCAGCCGAGTGGGTTTGGGTCTAGCCGAGTGGGTTTGGGTCTAGCCGAGTGGGTTTGGGTCTAGCCGAGTGGGTTTGGGTCTAGCGGAGTGGGTTTGGGTCTAGCCGAGTGGGTTTGGGTCTAGCGGAGTGGGTTTGGGTCTAGCGGAGTGGGTTTGGGTCTAGCCGAATGGGTTTGGGTCTAGCCGAGTGGGTTTGGGTCTAGCGGAGTGGATTTGTGTCTAGCCGTGTGGTTTTGGGTCTAGCCGAGTGGGTTTGGGTGTAGCCGAGTGGGTTTGAGTCTGGCCGAGTGGGTTTGGGTCTAGCCGAGTGGGTTTGGGTCTAGCCGAGTGGGTTTGGGTCTAGCCGAGTGGGTTTGGGTCTAGCCGAGTGGGTTTGGGTCTAGCCGAGTGGGTTTGGGTCCAGCCGAGTGGGTTTGGGTCTAGCCGAGTGGGTTTGGGTCTAGCCGATTGGGTTTGGGTCTAGCCGAGTGGGTGTGGGTCTAGCCGAGTGGGTTTGGGTCTAGCCGAGTGGGTTTAGGTCTAGCCGAGTGGGTTTGGGTCTAGCCGAGTGGGTTTGGGTCTAGCCGATTGGGTTTGGGTCTAGCCGAGTGGGTTTGGGTCTAGCCGAGTGGGTTTAGGTCTAGCCGAGTGGGTTTGGGTCTAGCCGAGTGGGTTTGGGTCTGGCCGAGTGGGTTTGGGTCTAGCCGAGTGGGTTTGGGTCTAGCCGAGTGGGTTTGGGTCTAGCCGAGTGGGTTTGGGTCTAGCCGAGTGGGTTTGGGTCTAGCCGAGTGGGTTTGGGTCTAGCCGAGTGGGTTTAGGTCTAGCCGAGTGGGTTTGGGTCTAGCCGAGTGGGTTTGGGTCTGGCCGAGTGGGTTTGGGTCTAGCCGATTGGGTTTGGGTCTAGCCGAGTGGGTTTGGCTCTAGCCGAGTGGGTTTGGGTCTAGCCGAGTGGGTTTGGGTCTAGCCGAGTGGGTTTGGGTCAAGCCGAGTGGGTTTGGGTCTAGCCGAATGGGTTTGGGTCTACCCGAGCGGGTTTGGGTGTAGCCGAGTGGGTTTGGGTCTAGCCGAGTGTGTTTGGGCCCAGCCGAGTGGGTTTGGGTCTAGCCGAGTGGGTTTGGGTCTAGCCGAGTGTGTTTGGGCCCAGCCGAGTGGGTTTGGGTCTAGCCGAGTGGGTTTGGGTCTAGCCGAGTGGGTTTGGGTCTAGCCGAGTGGGTTTGGGTCTAGCGGAGTGGGTTTGGGTCTAGCCGAGTGGGTTTGGGTCTAGCGGAGTGGGTTTGAGTCTAGCGGAGTGGGTTTGGGTCTAGCGGAGTGGGTTTGGGTCTAGCGGAGTGGGTTTGGGTCTAGCCGAATGGGTTTGGGTCTAGCCGAGTGGGTTTGGGTCTACCGGAGTGGATTTGTGTCTAGCCGTGTGGTTTTGGGTCTAGCCGAGTGGGTTTGGGTGTAGCCGAGTGGGTTTGAGTCTGGCCGAGTGGGTTTGGGTCTAGCCGAGTGGGTTTGGGTCTAGCCGAGTGGGTTTGGGTCTAGCCGAGTGGGTTTGGGTCTAGCCGAGTGGGTTTGGGTCTAGCCGAGTGGGTTTGGGTCCAGCCGAGTGGGTTTGGGTCTAGCCGAGTGGGTTTGGGTCTAGCCGATTGGGTTTGGGTCTAGCCGAGTGGGTGTGGGTCTAGCCGAGTGGGTTTGGGTCTAGCCGAGTGGGTTTAGGTCTAGCCGAGTGGGTTTGGGTCTAGCCGAGTGGGTTTGGGTCTGGCCGAGTGGGTTTAGGTCTAGCCGATTGGGTTTGGGTCTAGCCGAGTGGGTTTGGGTCTAGCCGAATGGGTTTGGGTCTACCCGAGCGGGTTTGGGTGTAGCCGAGTGGGTTTGGGTCTAGCCGAGTGTGTTTGGGCCCAGCCGAGGGGGGTTTGGGTCTAGCCGAGTGGGTTTGGGTCTAGCCGAGTGTGTTTGGGCCCAGCCGAGTGGGTTTGGGTCTAGCCGAGTGGGTTTGGGTCTAGCCGAGTGGGTTTGGGTCTAGCCGAGTGGGTTTGGGTCTAGCGGAGTGGGTTTGGGTCTAGCCGAGTGGGTTTGGGTCTAGCGGAGTGGGTTTGAGTCTAGCGGAGTGGGTTTGCGTCTAGCGGAGTGGGTTTGGGTCTAGCGGAGTGGGTTTGGGTCTAGCCGAATGGGTTTGGGTCTAGCCGAGTGGGTTTGGGTCTAGCGGAGTGGATTTGTGTCTAGCCGTGTGGTTTTGGGTCTAGCCGAGTGGGTTTGGGTGTAGCCGAGTGGGTTTGAGTCTGGCCGAGTGGGTTTGGGTCTAGCCGAGTGGGTTTGGGTCTAGCCGAGTGGGTTTGGGTCTAGCCGAGTGGGTTTGGGTCTAGCCGAGTGGGTTTGGGTCTAGCCGAGTGGGTTTGGGTCCAGCCGAGTGGGTTTGGGTCTAGCCGAGTGGGTTTGGGTCTAGCCGATTGGGTTTGGGTTTAGCCGAGTGGGTGTGGGTCTAGCCGAGTGGGTTTGGGTCTAGCCGAGTGGGTTTAGGTCTAGCCGAGTGGGTTTGGGTCTAGCCGAGTGGGTTTGGGTCTGGCCGAGTGGGTTTCGGTCTAGCCGATTGGGTTTGGGTCTAGCCGAGTGGGTTTGGGTCTAGCCGAGTGGGTTTGGGTCTAGCCGAGTGGGTTTGGGTCTAGCCGAGTGGGTTTGGGTCTAGCCGAGTGGGTTTGGGTCCAGCCGAATGGGTTTGGGTCTACCCGAGCGGGTTTGGGTGTAGCCGAGTGGGTTTGGGTCTAGCTGAGTGTGTTTGGGCCCAGCCGAGTGGGTTTGGGTCTAGCCGAGTGGGTTTGGGTCTAGCCGAGTGGGTTTGGGTCTAGCCGAGTGGGTTTGGGTCTAGCGGAGTGGGTTTGGGTCTAGCCGAGTGGGTTTGGGTCTAGCGGAGTGGGTTTGAGTCTAGCGGAGTGGGTTTGGGTCCAGCGGAGTGGGTTTGGGTCTAGCGGAGTGGGTTTGGGTCTAGCCGAATGGGTTTGGGTCTAGCCGAGTGGGTTTGGGTCTAGCGGAGTGGATTTGTGTCTAGCCGTGTGGTTTTGGGTCTAGCCGAGTGGGTTTGGGTGTAGCCGAGTGGGTTTGAGTCTGGCCGAGTGGGTTTGGGTCTAGCCGAGTGGGTTTGGGTCTAGCCGAGTGGGTTTGGGTCTAGCCGAGTGGGTTTGGGTCTAGCCGAGTGGGTTTGGGTCTAGCCGAGTGGGTTTGGGTCCAGCCGAGTGGGTTTGGGTCCAGCTGAGTGGGTTTGGGTCTAGCCGAGTGGGTTTGGGTCTAGCCGATCGGGTTTGGGTGTAGCCGAGTGGGTTTGGGTCTAGGCGAGTGGGTTTGGGTCCAGCCGAGTGGGTTTACGTCTAGCCGAGTGGGTTTGGGTCTCGCCGAGTGGGTTTGGGTCTAGCCGAGAGGGTTTGGGTCTAGCCGAGTGGGTTTGGGTCAAGCGGAGTGGGTTTGGGTCTAGCCGAGTGGGTTTGGGTCTAGCCGATTGGGTTTGGGTCTAGCCGAGTGGGTTTGGGTCTAGCCGAATGGGTTTGCGTCTAGCCGAGTGGGTTTGGGTCTAGCGGAGTGGATTTGTGTCTAGCCGAGTGGTTTTGGGTCTAGCCGAGTGGGTTTGGGTGTAGCCGAGTGGGTTTGAGTCTGGCCGAGTGGGTTTGGGTCTCGCCGACTGGGTTTGGGTCTAGCCGAGTGGGTTTGGGTCTAGCCGAGTGAGTTTGGGTCTAGCCGAGTGGGTTTGGTTCTAGCCGAGTGGGTTTGGGTCTAGCCGAGTGGGTTTGGGTCTAGCCGAGTGGGTTTGGGTCTAGCGGAGTGGGTTTGGGTCTAGCCGAGTGGGTTTGGGTCTAGCGGAGTGGGTTTGGGTCTAGCCGAGTGGGTTTGGGTGTAGCCGATTGGGTTTGCGTCTAGCCGATTGGGTTTGGGTCTAGCCGAGTGGGTTTGGGTCTAGCCGAGTGGGTTTGGGTCTAGCGGAGTGGGTTTGGGTCTTGCCGAGTGGGTTTGGGTCTAGCGGAGTGGGTTTGAGTCTAGCCGAGTGGGTTTGGGTCTAGCAGAGTGGGTTTGGGTCTAGCGGAGTGGGTTTGGGTCTAGCCGAATGGGTTTGGGTCTAGCCGAGTGGGTTTGGGTCTAGCGGAGTGGATTTGTGTCTAGCCGAGTGGTTTTGGGTCTAGCCGAGTGGGTTTGGGTGTAGCCGAGTGGGTTTGAGTCTGGCCGAGTGGGTTTGGGTCTAGCCGAGTGGGTTTGGGTCTAGCCGAGTGGGTTTGGGCCTAGCCGAGTAGGTTTGGGTCTAGCCGAGTGGGTTTGGTTCTAGCCGAGTGGGTTTGGGTCTGGCCGAGTGGGTTTGGGTCTAGCCGATCGGGTTTGGGTGTAGCCGAGTGGGTTTGGGTCTAGGCGAGTGGGTTTGGGTCCAGCCGAGTGGGTTTACGTCTAGCCGAGTGGGTTTGGGTCTCGCCGAGTGGGTTTGGGTCTAGCCGAGTGGGTTTGGGTCTAGCGGAGTGGGTTTGGGTCTAGCCGAGTGGGTTTGGGACTAGCGGAGTGGGTTTGAGTCTAGCGGAATGGGTTTGGGTCTAGCGGAGTGGATTTGGGTCTAGCGGAATGGGTTTGGGTCTAGCCGAGTGGGTTTGGGTCTAGCCGAGTGGGTTTGGGTCTAGCCGAGTGGGTTTGGGTCTAGCCGAGTGGGTTTGGGTCTAGCCGATTGGGTTTGGGTCTAGCCGAGTGGGTTTGGGTCTAGCCGAGTGGGTTTGGGTGTAGCCGAGTGGGTTTGGGTCTAGCCGAGTGGTTTTGGGTCTAGCCGAGTGGGTTTGGGTCTAGCCGAGTGGGTTTGGGTCTAGCCGAATGGGTTTGGGTCTAGCCGAGTGGGTTTGGGTCTAGCCGAGTGGGTTTGGGTCTAGCGGAGTGGGTTTGGGTCTAGCCGAGTGGGTTTGGGTGAAGCGGAGTGGGTTTGGGTCGAGGCGAGTGGGTTTGGGTCTAGCCGAGTGGGTTTGGGTCTAGCCGATTGGGTTTGGGTCTAGCCGAGTGGGTTTGGGTCTAGCCGAGTGGGTTTAGGTCTAGCCGAGTGGGTTTGGGTCTAGCCGAGTGGGTTTGGGTCTGGCCGAGTGGGTTTGGGTCTTACCGAGTGGGTTTGGGTCTAGCCGAGTGGGTTTGGGTCTAGCCGAGTGGGTTTGGGTCTAGCCGAGTGGGTTTGGGTCTAGCCGAGTGGGTTTGGGTCTAGCCGAGTGGGTTTGGGTCTAGCCGAATGGGTTTGGGTCTACCCGAGCGGGTTTGGGTGTAGCCGAGTGGGTTTGGTTCTAGCCGAGTGGGTTTGGGCCCAGCCGAGTGGGTTTGGGTCTAGCCGAGTGGGTTTGGGTCTAGCCGAGTGGGTTTGTGTCTAGCCGAGTGGGTTTGGGTCTAGCGGAGTGGGTTTGGGTCTCGCCGAGTGGGTTTGGGTCTAGCGGAGTGGGTTTGAGTCTAGCGGAGTGGGTTTGGGTCTAGCGGAGTGGGTTTGGGTCTAGCGGAGTGGGTTTGGGTCTAGCCGAGTGGGTTTGGGTCTAGCCGAGTGGGTTTGGGTCTAGCCGAGTGGGTTTGGGTCTAGCCGAGTGGGTTTGGGTCTAGCCGAGTGGGTTTGGGTCCAGCCGAGTGGGTTTGGGTCTAGCCGAGTGGGTTTACGTCTAGCCGAGTGGGTTTGGGTCTCGCCGAGTGGGTTTGGGTCTAGCCGAGTGGGTTTGGGTCTAGCGGAGTGGGTTTGGGTCTAGCCGAGTGGGTTTGGGTCAAGCGGAGAGGGTTTGGTTCGAGGCGAGTGGGTTTGGGTCTAGCCCAGTGGGTTTGGGTCTAGCCGATTGGGTTTGGGTCTAGCCGAGTGGGTTTGGGTCTAGCCGAGTGGGTTTAGGTCTAGCCGAGTGGGTTTGGGTCTAGCCGAGTGGGTTTGGGTCTGGCCGAGTGGGTTTGGGTCTAGCCGAGTGGGTTTGGGTCTAGCCGAGTGGGTTTGGGTCTAGCCGAGTGGGTTTGGGTCTAGCCGAGTGGGTTTAGGTCTAGCCGAGTGGGTTTGGGTCTAGCCGAATGGGTTTGGGTCTACCCGAGCGGGTTTGGGTCTAGCCGAGTGGGTTTGGGTCTAGCCGAGTGGGTTTGGGCCCAGCCGAGTGGGTTTGGGTCTAGCCGAGTGGGTTTGGGTCTAGCCGAGTGGGTTTGGGTCTAGCCGAGTGGGTTTGGGTCTAGCGGAGTGGGTTTGGGTCTAGCCGAGTGGGTTTGTGTCTAGCAGAGTGGGTTTGAGTCTAGCGGAGTGGGTTTAGGTCTAGCGGAGTGGGTTTGGGTTTGGCGGAGTGGGTTTGGGTCTAGCCGAATGGGTTTGGGTCTAGCCGAGTGGGTTTGGGTCTACCCGAGCGGGTTTGGGTGTAGCCGAGTGGGTTTGGGTCTAGCCGAGTGGGTATGGGCCCAGCCGAGTGGGTTTGGGTCTAGCCGAGTGGGTTTGGGTCTAGCCGAGTGGGTTTGGGTCCAGCCGAGTGGGTTTGGGTCTAGCCGATCGGGTTTGGGTGTAGCCGAGTGGGTTTGGGTCTAGGCGAGTGGCTTTGGGTCCAGCCGAGTGGGTATGGGCCCAGCCGAGTGGGTTTGGGTCTAGCCGAGTGGGTTTGGGTCTAGCCGAGTGGGTTTGGGTCTAGCCGAGTGGGTTTGGGTCTAGCCGAGTGGGTTTGGGTCCAGCGGAGTGGGTTTGAGTCTAGCGGCGTGGGTTTGGGTCTAGCGGAGTGGGTTTGGGTCTAGCGGAGTGGGTTTGGGTCTAGCCGAGTGGGTTTGAGTCTGGCCGAGTGGGTTTGGGTCTAGCCGAGTGGGTTTGGGTCTAGCCGAGTGGGTTTGGGTCTAGCCGAGTGGGTTTGGGTCTAGCCGAGTGGGTTTGGGTCTAGCCGAGTGGGTTTGGGTCTAGCCGATTGGGTTTGGGTCTAGCCGAGTGGGTTTGGGTCTAGCCGAGTGGGTTTAGGTCTAGCCGAGTGGGTTTGGGTCTAGCCGAGTGGGTTTGGGTCTGGCCGAGTAGGTTTGGGTCTAGCCGAGTGGGTTTGGGTCTAGCCGAGTGGGTTTGGGTCTAGCCGAGTGGGTTTGGGTCTAGCCGAGTGGGTTTAGGTCTAGCCGAGTGGGTTTGGGTCTAGCCGAATGGGTTTGGGTCTACCCGAGCGGGTTTGGGTCTAGCCGAGTGGGTTTGGGTCTAGCCGAGTGGGTTTGGGCCCAGCCGAGTGGGTTTGGGTCTAGCCGAGTGGGTTTGGGTCTAGCCGAGTGGGTTTGGGTCTAGCCGAGTGGGTTTGGGTCTAGCGGAGTGGGTTTGGGTCTAGCCGAGTGGGTTTGTGTCTAGCAGAGTGGGTTTGAGTCTAGCGGAGTGGGTTTAGGTCTAGCGGAGTGGGTTTGGGTTTGGCGGAGTGGGTTTGGGTCTAGCCGAATGGGTTTGGGTCTAGCCGAGTGGGTTTGGGTCTACCCGAGCGGGTTTGGGTGTAGCCGAGTGGGTTTGGGTCTAGCCGAGTGGGTATGGGCCCAGCCGAGTGGGTTTGGGTCTAGCCGAGTGGGTTTGGGTCTAGCCGAGTGGGTTTGGGTCCAGCCGAGTGGGTTTGGGTCTAGCCGATCGGGTTTGGGTGTAGCCGAGTGGGTTTGGGTCTAGGCGAGTGGCTTTGGGTCCAGCCGAGTGGGTATGGGCCCAGCCGAGTGGGTTTGGGTCTAGCCGAGTGGGTTTGGGTCTAGCCGAGTGGGTTTGGGTCTAGCCGAGTGGGTTTGGGTCTAGCCGAGTGGGTTTGGGTCCAGCGGAGTGGGTTTGAGTCTAGCGGCGTGGGTTTGGGTCTAGCGGAGTGGGTTTGGGTCTAGCGGAGTGGGTTTGGGTCTAGCCGAGTGGGTTTGAGTCTGGCCGAGTGGGTTTGGGTCTAGCCGAGTGGGTTTGGGTCTAGCCGAGTGGGTTTGGGTCTAGCCGAGTGGGTTTGGGTCTAGCCGAGTGGGTTTGGGTCTAGCCGAGTGGGTTTGGGTCTAGCCGATTGGGTTTGGGTCTAGCCGAGTGGGTTTGGGTCTAGCCGAGTGGGTTTAGGTCTAGCCGAGTGGGTTTGGGTCTAGCCGAGTGGGTTTGGGTCTGGCCGAGTAGGTTTGGGTCTAGCCGAGTGGGTTTGGGTCTAGCCGAGTGGGTTTGGGTCTAGCCGAGTGGGTTTGGGTCTAGCGGAGTGGGTTTGGGTCTAGCCGAGTGGGTTTGGGTCAAGCGGAGTGGGTTTGGTTCGGGGCGAGTGGGTTTGGGTCTGGCCGAGTGGGTTTGGGTCTAGCCGATTGGGTTTGGGTCTAGCCGAGTGGGTTTGGGTCTAGCCGAGTGGGTTTGGGTCTAGCCGATTGGGTTTGGGTCTAGCCGAGTGGGTTTGGGTCTAGCCGAGTGGGTTTAGGTCTAGCCGAGTGGGTTTGGGTCTAGCCGAGTGGGTTTGGGTCTGGCCGAGTGGGTTTGGGTCTCGCCGAGTGGGTTTGGGTCTAGCCGAGTGGGTTTGGGTCTAGCCGAGTGGGTTTGGGTCTAGCCGAGTGGGTTTGGGTCTAGCCGAGTGGGTTTGGGTCTAGCCGAGTGGGTTTGGGTCTAGCCGAATGGGTTTGGTCTACCCGAGCGGGTTTGGGTGTAGCCGAGTGGGTTTGGGTCTAGCCGAGTGGGTTTGGGCCCAACCGAGTGGGTTTGGGTCTAGCCGAGTGGGTTTGGGTCTAGCCGAGTGGGTTTGGGTCTAGCCGAGTGGGTTTGGGTCTAGCGGAGTGGGTTTGGGTCTCGCCGAGTGGGTTTGGGTCTAGCGGAGTGGGTTTGAGTCTCGCGGAGTGGGTTTGGGTCTAGCGGAGTGGGTTTGGGTCTAGCGGAGTGGGTTTGGGTCTAGCCGAGTGGGTTTGAGTCTGGCCGAGTGGGTTTGGGTCTAGCCGAGTGGGTTTGGGTCTAGCCGAGTGGGTTTGGGTCTAGCCGAGTGGGTTTGGGTCTAGCCGAGTGGGTTTGGGTCCAGCCGAGTGGGTTTGGGTCTAGCCGAGTGGGTTTGGGTGTAGCCGATCGGGTTTGGGTGTAGCCGAGTGGGTTTGGGTCTAGGCGAGTGGCTTTGGGTCCAGCCGAGTGGGTTTACGTCTAGCCGAGTGTGTTTGGGTCTCGCCGAGTGGGTTTGGGTCTAGCCGAGTGGGTTTGGGTCTAGCGGAGTGGGTTTGGGTCTAGCCGAGTGGTTTTGGGTCAAGCGGAGTGGGTTTGGTTCGAGGCGAGTGGGTTTGGGTCTAGCCGAGTGGGTTTGGGTCTAGCCGATTGGGTTTGGGTCTAGCCGAGTGGGTTTGGGTCTAGCCGAGTGGGTTTCGGTCTAGCCGAGTGGGTTTGGGTCTAGCCGAGTGGGTTTGGGTCTGGCCGAGTGGGTTTGGGTCTAGCCGAGTGGGTTTGGGTCTAGCCGAGTGGGTTTGGGTCTAGCCGAGTGGGTTTGGGTCTAGCCGAGTGGGTTTGGGTCTAGCCGAGTGGGTTTGGGTCTAGCCGAATGGGTTTGGGTCTACCCGAGCGGGTTTGGGTGCAGCCGAGTGGGTTTGGGTCTAGCCGAGTGGGTTTGGGCCCAGCCGAGTGGGTTTGGGTCTGGCCGAGTGGGTTTGGGTCCAGCCGAGTGGGTTTGGGTCTAGCCGAGTGGGTTTGGGTCTAGCGGAGTGGGTTTGGGTCTAGCCGAGTGGGTTTGGGTCTAGCAGAGTGGGTTTGAGTCTAGCGGAGTGGGTTTAGGTCTAGCGGAGTGGGTTTGGGTCTAGCGGAGTGGGTTTGGGTCTAGCCGAATGGGTTTGCGTCTAGCCGATTGGGTTTGGGTCTACCCGAGCGGGTTTGGGTGTAGCCGAGTGGGTTTGGGTCTAGCCGAGTGGGTTTGGGCCCAGCCGAGTGGGTTTGGGTCTAGCCGAGTGGGTTTGGGTCTAGCCGAGTGGGTTTGGGTCTAGCCGAGTGGGTTTGGGTCTAGCCGAGTGGGTTTGGGTCTAGCGGAGTGGGTTTGGGTCTTGCCGAGTGGGTTTGGGTCTAGCGGAGTGGGTTTGAGTCTAGCGGAGTGGGTTTGGGTCTAGCGGAGTGGGTTTGGGTCTAGCGAAGTGGGTTTGGGTCTAGCCGAGTGGGTTTGAGTCTGGCCGAGTGGGTTTGGGTCGCGCCGAGTGGGTTTGGGTCTAGCCGAGTGGGTTTGGGTCTAGCCGAGTGGGTTTGGGTCTAGCCGAGTGGGTTTGGGTCTAGACGAGTGGGTTTGGGTCCAGCCGAGTGGGTTTTGGTCTAGCCGAGTGGGTTTGGGTCTAGCCGATCGGGTTTGGGTGTAGCCGAGTGGGTTTGGGTCTAGGCGAGTGGGTTTGGGTCCAGCCGAGTGGGTTTACGTCTAGCCGAGTGGGTTTGGGTCTCGCCGAGTGGGTTTGGGTCTAGCCGAGTGGGTTTGGGTCTAGCGGAGTGGGTTTGGGTCTAGCCGAGTGGGTTTGGGTCAAGCGGAGTGGATTTGGTTCGGGGCGAGTGGGTTTGGGTCTAGCCGAGTGGGTTTGGGTCAAGCCGATTGGGTTTGGGTCTAGCCGAGTGGGTTTGGGTCTGGCCGAGTGGGTTTAGGTCTAGCCGAGTGGGTTTGGGTCTAGCCGAGTGGGTTTGGGTCTAGCCGAGTGGGTTTGGGTCTAGCCGAGTGGGTTTGGGTCTAGCCGAGTGGGTTTGGGTCTAGCCGAGTGGGTTTGGGTCTAGCCGAGTGGGTTTGGGTCTATCCGAGTGGGTTTGGGTCTAGCCGAGTGGGTTTGGGTCTAGCCGAATGGGTTTGGGTCTACCCGAGCGGGTTTGGGTGTAGCCGAGTGGGTTTGGGTCTAGCCGAGTGGGTTTGGGCCCAGCCGAGTGGGTTTGGGTCTAGCCGAGTGGGTTTGGGTCTAGCCGAGTGGGTTTGGGTCTAGCCGAGTGGGTTTGGGTCTAGCGGAGTGGGTTTGGGTCCAGCCGAGTGGGTTTGTGTCTAGCAGAGTGGGTTTGAGTCTAGCGGAGTGGGTTTAGGTCTAGCGGAGTGGGTTTGGGTCTAGCGGAGTGGGTTTGGGTCTAGCCGAATGGGTTTGGGTCTAGCCGAGTGGGTTTGGGTCTACCCGAGCGGGTTTGGGTGTAGCCGAGTGGGTTTGGGTCTAGCCGAGTGGGTATGGGCCCAGCCCAGTGGGTTTGGGTCTAGCCGAGTGGGTTTGGGTCTAGCCGAGTGGGTTTGGGTCCAGCCGAGTGGGTTTGGGTCTAGCCGATCGGGTTTGGGTGTAGCCGAGTGGGTTTGGGTCTAGGCGAGTGGCTTTGGGTCCAGCCGAGTGGGTATGGGCCCAGCCGAGTGGGTTTGGGTCTAGCCGAGTGGGTTTGGGTCTAGCCGAGTGGGTTTGGGTCTAGCCGAGTGGGTTTGGGTCTAGCCGAGTGGGTTTGGGTCTAGCGGAGTGGGTTTGGGTCTAGCCGAGTGGGTTTGGGTCTAGCGGAGTGGGTTTGAGTCTAGCGGAGTGGGTTTGGGTCTAGCGGAGTGGGTTTGGGTCTAGCGGAGTGGGTTTGGGTCTAGCCGAGTGGGTTTGAGTCTGGCCGAGTGGGTTTGGGTCTAGCCGAGTGGGTTTGGGTCTAGCCGAGTGGGTTTGGGTCTAGCCGAGTGGGTTTGGGTCTAGCCGAGTGGGTTTGGGTCTAGCCGAGTGGGTTTGGGTCCAGCCAAGTGGGTTTGGGTCTAGCCGAGTGGGTTTGGGTCTAGCCGATCGGGTTTGGGTGTAGCCGAGTGGGTTTGGGTCGAGGCGAGTGGGTTTGGGTCCAGCCGAGTGGGTTTACGTCTAGCCGAGTGGGTTTGGGTCTCGCCGAGTGGGTTTGGGTCTAGCCGAGTGGGTTTGGGTCTAGCGGATTGGGTTTGGGTCTAGCCGAGTGGGTTTGGGTCAAGCGGAGTGGGTTTGGTTCGGGGCGAGTGGGTTTGGGTCTAGCCGAGTGGGTTTGGGTCTAGCCGATTGGGTTTGGGTCTAGCCGAGTAGGTTTGGGTCTAGCCGAGTGGGTTTGGGTCTAGCCGATTGGGTTTGGGTCTAGCCGAGTGGGTTTGGGTCTAGCCGAGTGGGTTTAGGTCTAGCCGAGTGGGTTTGGGTCTAGCCGAGTGGGTTTGGGTCTGGCCGAGTGGGTTTGGGTCTCGCCGAGTGGGTTTGGGTCTAGCCGAGTGGGTTTGGGTCTAGCCGAGTGGGTTTGGGTCTAGCCGAGTGGGTTTGGGTCTAGCCGAGTGGGTTTGGGTCTGGCCGAGTGGGTTTGGGTCTAGCCGAGTGGGTTTGGGTCTAGCCGAGTGGGTTTGGGTCTAGTCGAGTGGGTTTGGGTCTAGCCGAGTGGGTTTGGGTCCAGCCGAGTGGGTTTGGGTCTAGCCGAGTGGGTTTGGGTGTAGCCGATCGGGTTTGGGTGTAGCCGAGTGGGTTTGGGTCTAGGCGAGTGGCTTTGGGTCCAGCCGAGTGGGTTTACGTCTAGCCGAGTGGGTTTGGGTCTCGCCGAGTGGGTTTGGGTCTAGCCGAGTGGGTTTGGGTCTAGCGGAGTGGGTTTGGGTCTAGCCGAGTGGTTTTGGGTCAAGCGGAGTGGGTTTGGTTCGAGGCGAGTGGGTTTGGGTCTAGCGGAGTGGGTTTGGGTCTAGCCGATTGGGTTTGGGTCTAGCCGAGTGGGTTTGGGTCTAGCCGAGTGGGTTTAGGTCTAGCCGAGTGGGTTTGGGTCTAGCCGAGTGGGTTTGGGTCCAGCCGAGTGGGTTTGGGTCTAGCCGATCGGGTTTGGGTGTAGCCGAGTGGGTTTGGGTCCAGGCGAGTGGCTTTGGGTCCAGCCGAGTGGGTATGGGCCCAGCCGAGTGGGTTTGGGTCTAGCCGAGTGGGTTTGGGTCTAGCCGAGTGGGTTTGGGTCTAGCCGAGTGGGTTTGGGTCTAGCCGAGTGGGTTTGGGTCCAGCGGAGTGGGTTTGAGTCTAGCGGAGTGGGTTTGGGTCTAGCGGAGTGGGTTTGGGTCTAGCGGAGTGGGTTTGGGTCTAGCCGAGTGGGTTTGAGTCTGGCCGAGTGGGTTTGGGTCTAGCCGAGTGGGTTTGGGTCTAGCCGAGTGGGTTTGGGTCTAGCCGAGTGGGTTTGGGTCTAGCCGAGTGGGTTTGGGTCTAGCCGAGTGGGTTTGGGTCTAGCCGATTGGGTTTGGGTCTAGCCGAGTGGGTTTGGGTCTAGCCGAGTGGGTTTAGGTCTAGCCGAGTGGGTTTGGGTCTAGCCGAGTGGGTTTGGGTCTGGCCGAGTAGGTTTGGGTCTAGCCGAGTGGGTTTGGGTCTAGCCGAGTGGGTTTGGGTCTAGCCGAGTGGGTTTGGGTCTAGCGGAGTGGGTTTGGGTCTAGCCGAGTGGGTTTGGGTCAAGCGGAGTGGGTTTGGTTCGGGGCGAGTGGGTTTGGGTCTGGCCGAGTGGGTTTGGGTCTAGCCGATTGGGTTTGGGTCTAGCCGAGTGGGTTTGGGTCTAGCCGAGTGGGTTTGGGTCTAGCCGATTGGGTTTGGGTCTAGCCGAGTGGGTTTGGGTCTAGCCGAGTGGGTTTAGGTCTAGCCGAGTGGGTTTGGGTCTAGCCGAGTGGGTTTGGGTCTGGCCGAGTGGGTTTGGGTCTCGCCGAGTGGGTTTGGGTCTAGCCGAGTGGGTTTGGGTCTAGCCGAGTGGGTTTGGGTCTAGCCGAGTGGGTTTGGGTCTAGCCGAGTGGGTTTGGGTCTAGCCGAGTGGGTTTGGGTCTAGCCGAATGGGTTTGGTCTACCCGAGCGGGTTTGGGTGTAGCCGAGTGGGTTTGGGTCTAGCCGAGTGGGTTTGGGCCCAACCGAGTGGGTTTGGGTCTAGCCGAGTGGGTTTGGGTCTAGCCGAGTGGGTTTGGGTCTAGCCGAGTGGGTTTGGGTCTAGCGGAGTGGGTTTGGGTCTCGCCGAGTGGGTTTGGGTCTAGCGGAGTGGGTTTGAGTCTCGCGGAGTGGGTTTGGGTCTAGCGGAGTGGGTTTGGGTCTAGCGGAGTGGGTTTGGGTCTAGCCGAGTGGGTTTGAGTCTGGCCGAGTGGGTTTGGGTCTAGCCGAGTGGGTTTGGGTCTAGCCGAGTGGGTTTGGGTCTAGCCGAGTGGGTTTGGGTCTAGCCGAGTGGGTTTGGGTCCAGCCGAGTGGGTTTGGGTCTAGCCGAGTGGGTTTGGGTGTTGCCGATCGGGTTTGGGTGTAGCCGAGTGGGTTTGGGTCTAGGCGAGTGGCTTTGGGTCCAGCCGAGTGGGTTTACGTCTAGCCGAGTGTGTTTGGGTCTCGCCGAGTGGGTTTGGGTCTAGCCGAGTGGGTTTGGGTCTAGCGGAGTGGGTTTGGGTCTAGCCGAGTGGTTTTGGGTCAAGCGGAGTGGGTTTGGTTCGAGGCGAGTGGGTTTGGGTCTAGCCGAGTGGGTTTGGGTCTAGCCGATTGGGTTTGGGTCTAGCCGAGTGGGTTTGGGTCTAGCCGAGTGGGTTTAGGTCTAGCCGAGTGGGTTTGGGTCTAGCCGAGTGGGTTTGGGTCTGGCCGAGTGGGTTTGGGTCTAGCCGAGTGGGTTTGGGTCTAGCCGAGTGGGTTTGGGTCTAGCCGAGTGGGTTTGGGTCTAGCCGAGTGGGTTTGGGTCTAGCCGAGTGGGTTTGGGTCTAGCCGAATGGGTTTGGGTCTACCCGAGCGGGTTTGGGTGCAGCCGAGTGGGTTTGGGTCTAGCCGAGTGGGTTTGGGCCCAGCCGAGTGGGTTTGGGTCTGGCCGAGTGGGTTTGGGTCCAGCCGAGTGGGTTTGGGTCTAGCCGAGTGGGTTTGGGTCTAGCGGAGTGGGTTTGGGTCTAGCCGAGTGGGTTTGGGTCTAGCAGAGTGGGTTTGAGTCTAGCGGAGTGGGTTTAGGTCTAGCGGAGTGGGTTTGGGTCTAGCGGAGTGGGTTTGGGTCTAGCCGAATGGGTTTGCGTCTAGCCGATTGGGTTTGGGTCTACCCGAGCGGGTTTGGGTGTAGCCGAGTGGGTTTGGGTCTAGCCGAGTGGGTTTGGGCCCAGCCGAGTGGGTTTGGGTCTAGCCGAGTGGGTTTGGGTCTAGCCGATTGGGTTTGGGTCTAGCGGAGTGGGTTTGGGTCTTGCCGAGTGGGTTTGGGTCTAGCGGAGTGGGTTTGAGTCTAGCGGAGTGGGTTTGGGTCTAGCGGAGTGGGTTTGGGTCTAGCGAAGTGGGTTTGGGTCTAGCCGAGTGGGTTTGAGTCTGGCCGAGTGGGTTTGGGTCGCGCCGAGTGGGTTTGGGTCTAGCCGAGTGGGTTTGGGTCTAGCCGAGTGGGTTTGGGTCTAGCCGAGTGGGTTTGGGTCTAGACGAGTGGGTTTGGGTCCAGCCGAGTGGGTTTTGGTCTAGCCGAGTGGGTTTGGGTCTAGCCGATCGGGTTTGGGTGTAGCCGAGTGGGTTTGGGTCTAGGCGAGTGGGTTTGGGTCCAGCCGAGTGGGTTTACGTCTAGCCGAGTGGGTTTGGGTCTCGCCGAGTGGGTTTGGGTCTAGCCGAGTGGGTTTGGGTCTAGCGGAGTGGGTTTGGGTCTAGCCGAGTGGGTTTGGGTCAAGCGGAGTGGGTTTGGTTCGGGGCGAGTGGGTTTGGGTCTAGCCGAGTGGGTTTGGGTCAAGCCGATTGGGTTTGGGTCTAGCCGAGTGGGTTTGGGTCTGGCCGAGTGGGTTTAGGTCTAGCCGAGTGGGTTTGGGTCTAGCCGAGTGGGTTTGGGTCTAGCCGAGTGGGTTTGGGTCTAGCCGAGTGGGTTTGGGTCTAGCCGAGTGGGTTTGGGTCTAGCCGAGTGGGTTTGGGTGTAGCCGATCGGGTTTGGGTGTAGCCGAGTGGGTTTGGGTCTAGGCGAGTGGCTTTGGGTCCAGCCGAGTGGGTTTACGTCTAGCCGAGTGTGTTTGGGTCTCGCCGAGTGGGTTTGGGTCTAGCCGAGTGGGTTTGGGTCTAGCGGAGTGGGTTTGGGTCTAGCCGAGTGGTTTTGGGTCAAGCGGAGTGGGTTTGGTTCGAGGCGAGTGGGTTTGGGTCTAGCCGAGTGGGTTTGGGTCTAGCCGATTGGGTTTGGGTCTAGCCGAGTGGGTTTGGGTCTAGCCGAGTGGGTTTAGGTCTAGCCGAGTGGGTTTGGGTCTAGCCGAGTGGGTTTGGGTCTGGCCGAGTGGGTTTGGGTCTAGCCGAGTGGGTTTGGGTCTAGCCGAGTGGGTTTGGGTCTAGCCGAGTGGGTTTGGGTCTAGCCGAGTGGGTTTGGGTCTAGCCGAGTGGGTTTGGGTCTAGCCGAATGGGTTTGGGTCTACCCGAGCGGGTTTGGGTGCAGCCGAGTGGGTTTGGGTCTAGCCGAGTGGGTTTGGGCCCAGCCGAGTGGGTTTGGGTCTGGCCGAGTGGGTTTGGGTCCAGCCGAGTGGGTTTGGGTCTAGCCGAGTGGGTTTGGGTCTAGCGGAGTGGGTTTGGGTCTAGCCGAGTGGGTTTGGGTCTAGCAGAGTGGGTTTGAGTCTAGCGGAGTGGGTTTAGGTCTAGCGGAGTGGGTTTGGGTCTAGCGGAGTGGGTTTGGGTCTAGCCGAGTGGGTTTGGGTCTAGCCGAGTGGGTTTGGGTCTAGCCGAGTGGGTTTGGGTCTAGCCGAGTGGGTTTGGGTCTAGCGGAGTGGGTTTGGGTCTTGCCGAGTGGGTTTGGGTCTAGCGGAGTGGGTTTGAGTCTAGCGGAGTGGGTTTGGGTCTAGCGGAGTGGGTTTGGGTCTAGCGAAGTGGGTTTGGGTCTAGCCGAGTGGGTTTGAGTCTGGCCGAGTGGGTTTGGGTCGCGCCGAGTGGGTTTGGGTCTAGCCGAGTGGGTTTGGGTCTAGCCGAGTGGGTTTGGGTCTAGCCGAGTGGGTTTGGGTCTAGACGAGTGGGTTTGGGTCCAGCCGAGTGGGTTTTGGTCTAGCCGAGTGGGTTTGGGTCTAGCCGATCGGGTTTGGGTGTAGCCGAGTGGGTTTGGGTCTAGGCGAGTGGGTTTGGGTCCAGCCGAGTGGGTTTACGTCTAGCCGAGTGGGTTTGGGTCTCGCCGAGTGGGTTTGGGTCTAGCCGAGTGGGTTTGGGTCTAGCGGAGTGGGTTTGGGTCTAGCCGAGTGGGTTTGGGTCAAGCGGAGTGGATTTGGTTCGGGGCGAGTGGGTTTGGGTCTAGCCGAGTGGGTTTGGGTCAAGCCGATTGGGTTTGGGTCTAGCCGAGTGGGTTTGGGTCTGGCCGAGTGGGTTTAGGTCTAGCCGAGTGGGTTTGGGTCTAGCCGAGTGGGTTTGGGTCTAGCCGAGTGGGTTTGGGTCTAGCCGAGTGGGTTTGGGTCTAGCCGAGTGGGTTTGGGTCTAGCCGAGTGGGTTTGGGTCTAGCCGAGTGGGTTTGGGTCTATCCGAGTGGGTTTGGGTCTAGCCGAGTGGGTTTGGGTCTAGCCGAATGGGTTTGGGTCTACCCGAGCGGGTTTGGGTGTAGCCGAGTGGGTTTGGGTCTAGCCGAGTGGGTTTGGGCCCAGCCGAGTGGGTTTGGGTCTAGCCGAGTGGGTTTGGGTCTAGCCGAGTGGGTTTGGGTCTAGCCGAGTGGGTTTGGGTCTAGCGGAGTGGGTTTGGGTCCAGCCGAGTGGGTTTGTGTCTAGCAGAGTGGGTTTGAGTCTAGCGGAGTGGGTTTAGGTCTAGCGGAGTGGGTTTGGGTCTAGCGGAGTGGGTTTGGGTCTAGCCGAATGGGTTTGGGTCTAGCCGAGTGGGTTTGGGTCTACCCGAGCGGGTTTGGGTGTAGCCGAGTGGGTTTGGGTCTAGCCGAGTGGGTATGGGCCCAGCCCAGTGGGTTTGGGTCTAGCCGAGTGGGTTTGGGTCTAGCCGAGTGGGTTTGGGTCCAGCCGAGTGGGTTTGGGTCTAGCCGATCGGGTTTGGGTGTAGCCGAGTGGGTTTGGGTCTAGGCGAGTGGCTTTGGGTCCAGCCGAGTGGGTATGGGCCCAGCCGAGTGGGTTTGGGTCTAGCCGAGTGGGTTTGGGTCTAGCCGAGTGGGTTTGGGTCTAGCCGAGTGGGTTTGGGTCTAGCCGAGTGGGTTTGGGTCTAGCGGAGTGGGTTTGGGTCTAGCCGAGTGGGTTTGGGTCTAGCGGAGTGGGTTTGAGTCTAGCGGAGTGGGTTTGGGTCTAGCGGAGTGGGTTTGGGTCTAGCGGAGTGGGTTTGGGTCTAGCCGAGTGGGTTTGAGTCTGGCCGAGTGGGTTTGGGTCTAGCCGAGTGGGTTTGGGTCTAGCCGAGTGGGTTTGGGTCTAGCCGAGTGGGTTTGGGTCTAGCCGAGTGGGTTTGGGTCTAGCCGAGTGGGTTTGGGTCCAGCCAAGTGGGTTTGGGTCTAGCCGAGTGGGTTTGGGTCTAGCCGATCGGGTTTGGGTGTAGCCGAGTGGGTTTGGGTCGAGGCGAGTGGGTTTGGGTCCAGCCGAGTGGGTTTACGTCTAGCCGAGTGGGTTTGGGTCTCGCCGAGTGGGTTTGGGTCTAGCCGAGTGGGTTTGGGTCTAGCGGATTGGGTTTGGGTCTAGCCGAGTGGGTTTGGGTCAAGCGGAGTGGGTTTGGTTCGGGGCGAGTGGGTTTGGGTCTAGCCGAGTGGGTTTGGGTCTAGCCGATTGGGTTTGGGTCTAGCCGAGTAGGTTTGGGTCTAGCCGAGTGGGTTTGGGTCTAGCCGATTGGGTTTGGGTCTAGCCGAGTGGGTTTGGGTCTAGCCGAGTGGGTTTAGGTCTAGCCGAGTGGGTTTGGGTCTAGCCGAGTGGGTTTGGGTCTGGCCGAGTGGGTTTGGGTCTCGCCGAGTGGGTTTGGGTCTAGCCGAGTGGGTTTGGGTCTAGCCGAGTGGGTTTGGGTCTAGCCGAGTGGGTTTGGGTCTAGCCGAGTGGGTTTGGGTCTGGCCGAGTGGGTTTGGGTCTAGCCGAGTGGGTTTGGGTCTAGCCGAGTGGGTTTGGGTCTAGTCGAGTGGGTTTGGGTCTAGCCGAGTGGGTTTGGGTCCAGCCGAGTGGGTTTGGGTCTAGCCGAGTGGGTTTGGGTGTAGCCGATCGGGTTTGGGTGTAGCCGAGTGGGTTTGGGTCTAGGCGAGTGGCTTTGGGTCCAGCCGAGTGGGTTTACGTCTAGCCGAGTGGGTTTGGGTCTCGCCGAGTGGGTTTGGGTCTAGCCGAGTGGGTTTGGGTCTAGCGGAGTGGGTTTGGGTCTAGCCGAGTGGTTTTGGGTCAAGCGGAGTGGGTTTGGTTCGAGGCGAGTGGGTTTGGGTCTAGCGGAGTGGGTTTGGGTCTAGCCGATTGGGTTTGGGTCTAGCCGAGTGGGTTTGGGTCTAGCCGAGTGGGTTTAGGTCTAGCCGAGTGGGTTTGGGTCTAGCCGAGTGGGTTTGGGTCCAGCCGAGTGGGTTTGGGTCTAGCCGATCGGGTTTGGGTGTAGCCGAGTGGGTTTGGGTCCAGGCGAGTGGCTTTGGGTCCAGCCGAGTGGGTATGGGCCCAGCCGAGTGGGTTTGGGTCTAGCCGAGTGGGTTTGGGTCTAGCCGAGTGGGTTTGGGTCTAGCCGAGTGGGTTTGGGTCTAGCCGAGTGGGTTTGGGTCCAGCGGAGTGGGTTTGAGTCTAGCGGAGTGGGTTTGGGTCTAGCGGAGTGGGTTTGGGTCTAGCGGAGTGGGTTTGGGTCTAGCCGAGTGGGTTTGAGTCTGGCCGAGTGGGTTTGGGTCTAGCCGAGTGGGTTTGGGTCTAGCCGAGTGGGTTTGGGTCTAGCCGAGTGGGTTTGGGTCTAGCCGAGTGGGTTTGGGTCTAGCCGAGTGGGTTTGGGTCTAGCCGATTGGGTTTGGGTCTAGCCGAGTGGGTTTGGGTCTAGCCGAGTGGGTTTAGGTCTAGCCGAGTGGGTTTGGGTCTAGCCGAGTGGGTTTGGGTCTGGCCGAGTAGGTTTGGGTCTAGCCGAGTGGGTTTGGGTCTAGCCGAGTGGGTTTGGGTCTAGCCGAGTGGGTTTGGGTCTAGCGGAGTGGGTTTGGGTCTAGCCGAGTGGGTTTGGGTCAAGCGGAGTGGGTTTGGTTCGGGGCGAGTGGGTTTGGGTCTGGCCGAGTGGGTTTGGGTCTAGCCGATTGGGTTTGGGTCTAGCCGAGTGGGTTTGGGTCTAGCCGAGTGGGTTTGGGTCTAGCCGATTGGGTTTGGGTCTAGCCGAGTGGGTTTGGGTCTAGCCGAGTGGGTTTAGGTCTAGCCGAGTGGGTTTGGGTCTAGCCGAGTGGGTTTGGGTCTGGCCGAGTGGGTTTGGGTCTCGCCGAGTGGGTTTGGGTCTAGCCGAGTGGGTTTGGGTCTAGCCGAGTGGGTTTGGGTCTAGCCGAGTGGGTTTGGGTCTAGCCGAGTGGGTTTGGGTCTAGCCGAGTGGGTTTGGGTCTAGCCGAATGGGTTTGGTCTACCCGAGCGGGTTTGGGTGTAGCCGAGTGGGTTTGGGTCTAGCCGAGTGGGTTTGGGCCCAACCGAGTGGGTTTGGGTCTAGCCGAGTGGGTTTGGGTCTAGCCGAGTGGGTTTGGGTCTAGCCGAGTGGGTTTGGGTCTAGCGGAGTGGGTTTGGGTCTCGCCGAGTGGGTTTGGGTCTAGCGGAGTGGGTTTGAGTCTCGCGGAGTGGGTTTGGGTCTAGCGGAGTGGGTTTGGGTCTAGCGGAGTGGGTTTGGGTCTAGCCGAGTGGGTTTGAGTCTGGCCGAGTGGGTTTGGGTCTAGCCGAGTGGGTTTGGGTCTAGCCGAGTGGGTTTGGGTCTAGCCGAGTGGGTTTGGGTCTAGCCGAGTGGGTTTGGGTCCAGCCGAGTGGGTTTGGGTCTAGCCGAGTGGGTTTGGGTGTTGCCGATCGGGTTTGGGTGTAGCCGAGTGGGTTTGGGTCTAGGCGAGTGGCTTTGGGTCCAGCCGAGTGGGTTTACGTCTAGCCGAGTGTGTTTGGGTCTCGCCGAGTGGGTTTGGGTCTAGCCGAGTGGGTTTGGGTCTAGCGGAGTGGGTTTGGGTCTAGCCGAGTGGTTTTGGGTCAAGCGGAGTGGGTTTGGTTCGAGGCGAGTGGGTTTGGGTCTAGCCGAGTGGGTTTGGGTCTAGCCGATTGGGTTTGGGTCTAGCCGAGTGGGTTTGGGTCTAGCCGAGTGGGTTTAGGTCTAGCCGAGTGGGTTTGGGTCTAGCCGAGTGGGTTTGGGTCTGGCCGAGTGGGTTTGGGTCTAGCCGAGTGGGTTTGGGTCTAGCCGAGTGGGTTTGGGTCTAGCCGAGTGGGTTTGGGTCTAGCCGAGTGGGTTTGGGTCTAGCCGAGTGGGTTTGGGTCTAGCCGAATGGGTTTGGGTCTACCCGAGCGGGTTTGGGTGCAGCCGAGTGGGTTTGGGTCTAGCCGAGTGGGTTTGGGCCCAGCCGAGTGGGTTTGGGTCTGGCCGAGTGGGTTTGGGTCCAGCCGAGTGGGTTTGGGTCTAGCCGAGTGGGTTTGGGTCTAGCGGAGTGGGTTTGGGTCTAGCCGAGTGGGTTTGGGTCTAGCAGAGTGGGTTTGAGTCTAGCGGAGTGGGTTTAGGTCTAGCGGAGTGGGTTTGGGTCTAGCGGAGTGGGTTTGGGTCTAGCCGAATGGGTTTGCGTCTAGCCGATTGGGTTTGGGTCTACCCGAGCGGGTTTGGGTGTAGCCGAGTGGGTTTGGGTCTAGCCGAGTGGGTTTGGGCCCAGCCGAGTGGGTTTGGGTCTAGCCGAGTGGGTTTGGGTCTAGCCGATTGGGTTTGGGTCTAGCGGAGTGGGTTTGGGTCTTGCCGAGTGGGTTTGGGTCTAGCGGAGTGGGTTTGAGTCTAGCGGAGTGGGTTTGGGTCTAGCCGAGTGGGTTTGGGTCAAGCGGAGTGGGTTTGGTTCGGGGCGAGTGGGTTTGGGTCTAGCCGAGTGGGTTTGGGTCAAGCCGATTGGGTTTGGGTCTAGCCGAGTGGGTTTGGGTCTGGCCGAGTGGGTTTAGGTCTAGCCGAGTGGGTTTGGGTCTAGCCGAGTGGGTTTGGGTCTAGCCGAGTGGGTTTGGGTCTAGCCGAGTGGGTTTGGGTCTAGCCGAGTGGGTTTGGGTCTAGCCGAGTGGGTTTGGGTGTAGCCGATCGGGTTTGGGTGTAGCCGAGTGGGTTTGGGTCTAGGCGAGTGGCTTTGGGTCCAGCCGAGTGGGTTTACGTCTAGCCGAGTGTGTTTGGGTCTCGCCGAGTGGGTTTGGGTCTAGCCGAGTGGGTTTGGGTCTAGCGGAGTGGGTTTGGGTCTAGCCGAGTGGTTTTGGGTCAAGCGGAGTGGGTTTGGTTCGAGGCGAGTGGGTTTGGGTCTAGCCGAGTGGGTTTGGGTCTAGCCGATTGGGTTTGGGTCTAGCCGAGTGGGTTTGGGTCTAGCCGAGTGGGTTTAGGTCTAGCCGAGTGGGTTTGGGTCTAGCCGAGTGGGTTTGGGTCTGGCCGAGTGGGTTTGGGTCTAGCCGAGTGGGTTTGGGTCTAGCCGAGTGGGTTTGGGTCTAGCCGAGTGGGTTTGGGTCTAGCCGAGTGGGTTTGGGTCTAGCCGAGTGGGTTTGGGTCTAGCCGAATGGGTTTGGGTCTACCCGAGCGGGTTTGGGTGCAGCCGAGTGGGTTTGGGTCTAGCCGAGTGGGTTTGGGCCCAGCCGAGTGGGTTTGGGTCTGGCCGAGTGGGTTTGGGTCCAGCCGAGTGGGTTTGGGTCTAGCCGAGTGGGTTTGGGTCTAGCGGAGTGGGTTTGGGTCTAGCCGAGTGGGTTTGGGTCTAGCAGAGTGGGTTTGAGTCTAGCGGAGTGGGTTTAGGTCTAGCGGAGTGGGTTTGGGTCTAGCGGAGTGGGTTTGGGTCTAGCCGAATGGGTTTGCGTCTAGCCGATTGGGTTTGGGTCTACCCGAGTGGGTTTGGGTGTAGCCGAGTGGGTTTGGGCCCAGCCGAGTGGGTTTGGGCCCAGCCGAGTGGGTTTGGGTCTAGCCGAGTGGGTTTGGGTCTAGCCGAGTGGGTTTGGGTCTAGCCGAGTGGGTTTGGGTCTAGCCGAGTGGGTTTGGGTCTAGCCGAGTGGGTTTGGGTCTAGCAGCGTGGGTTTGAGTCTAGCGGAGTGGGTTTAGGTCTAGCGGAGTGGGTTTGGGTCTAGCGGAGTGGGTTTGGGTCTAGCGGAGTGGGTTTGGGTCTAGACGAGTGGGTTTGAGTCTGGCCGAGTGGGTTTGGGTCTAGCCGAGTGGGTTTGGGTCTAGCCGAGTGGGTTTGGGTCTAGCCGAGCGGGTTTGGGTCTAGCCGAGTGGGTTTGGGTCTAGCCGAGTGGATTTGGGTCCAGCCAAGTGGGTTTGGGTCTAGCCGAGTGGGTTTGGGTCTAGCCGATCGGGTTTGGGTGTAGCCGAGTGGGTTTGGGTCTAGGCGAGTGGGTTTGGGTCCAGCCGAGTGGGTTTACGTCTAGCCGAGTGGGTTTGGGTCTCGCCGAGTGGGTTTGGGTCTAGCCGAGTGGGTTTGGGTCTAGCGGATTGGGTTTGGGTCTAGCCGAGTGGGTTTGGGTCAAGCGGAGTGGGTTTGGTTCAGGGCGAGTGGGTTTGGGTCTAGCCGAGTGGGTTTGGGTCTAGCCGATTGGGTTTGGGTCTAGCCGAGTGGGTTTGGGTCTAGCCGAGTGGGTTTGGGTCTACCGATTGGGTTTGGGTCTAGCCGAGTGGGTTTGGGTCTAGCCGAGTGGGTTTAGGTCTAGCCGAGTGGGTTTGGGTCTAGCCGAGTGGGTTTGGGTCTGGCCGAGTGGGTTTGGGTCTGGCCGAGTGGGTTTGGGTCTAGCCGAGTGGGTTTGGGTCTAGCCGAGTGGGTTTGGGTCTAGCCGAGTGGGTTTGGGTCTAGCCGAGTGGGTTTGGGTCTGGCCGAGTGGGTTTGGGTCTAGCCGAGTGGGTTTGGGTCTAGCCGAGTGGGTTTGGGTCTAGCCGAGTGGGTTTGGGTCTAGCCGAGTGGGTTTGGGTCCAGCCGAGTGGGTTTGGGTCTAGCCGAGTGGGTTTGGGTGTAGCCGATCGGGTTTGGGTGTAGCCGAGTGGGTTTGGGTCTAGGCGAGTGGCTTTGGGTCCAGCCGAGTGGGTTTACATCTAGCCGAGTGGGTTTGGGTCTCGCCGAGTGGGTTTGGGTCTAGCCGAGTGGGTTTGGGTCTAGCGGAGTGGGTTTGGGTCTAGCCGAGTGGTTTTGGGTCAAGCGGAGTGGGTTTGGTTCGAGGCGAGTGGGTTTGGGTCTAGCGGAGTGGGTTTGGGTCTAGCCGATTGGGTTTGGGTCTAGCCGAGTGGGTTTGGGTCTAGCCGAGTGGGTTTAGGTCTAGCCGAGTGGGTTTGGGTCTAGCCGAGTGGGTTTGGGTCTGGCCGAGTAGGTTTGGGTCTAGCCGAGTGGGTTTGGGTCTAGCCGAGTGGGTTTGGGTCTAGCCGAGTGGGTTTGGGTCTAGCCGAGTGGGTTTGGGTCTAGCCGAGTGGGTTTGGGTCTAGCCGAATGGGTTTGGGTCTACCCGAGCGGGTTTGGGTGCAGCCGAGTGGGTTTGGGTCTAGCCGAGTGGGTTTGGGCCCAGCCGAGTGGGTTTGGGTCTAGCCGAGTGGGTTTGGGTCTAGCCGAGTGGGTTTGGGTCTAGCCGAGTGGGTTTGGGTCTAGCGGAGTGGGTTTGGGTCTAGCCGAGTGGGTTTGGGTCTAGCAGAGTGGGTTTGAGTCTAGCGGAGTGGGTTTAGGTCTAGCGGAGTGGGTTTGGGTCTAGCGGAGTGGGTTTGGGTCTAGCCGAATGGGTTTGCGTCTAGCCGATTGGGTTTGGGTCTACCCGAGCGGGTTTGGGTGTAGCCGAGTGGGTTTGGGTCTAGCCGAGTGGGTTTGGGCCCAGCCGAGTGGGTTTGGGTCTAGCCGAGTGGGTTTGGGTCTAGCCGAGTGGGTTTGGGTCTAGCCGAGTGGGTTTGGGTCTAGCCGAGTGGGTTTGGGTCTAGCGGAGTGGGTTTGGGTCTAGCCGAGTGGGTTTGGGTCTAGCGGAGTGGGTTTGAGTCTAGCGGAGTGCGTTTGGGTCTAGCGGAGTGGGTTTGGGTCTAGCGGAGTGGGTTTGGGTCTAGCCGAGTGGGTTTGAGTCTGGCCGAGTGGGTTTGGGTCGCGCCGAGTGGGTTTGGGTCTAGCCGAGTGGGTTTGGGTCTAGCCGATCGGGTTTGGGTGTAGCCGATTGGGTTTGGGTCTAGGCGAGTGGGTTTGGGTCCAGCCGAGTGGGTTTACGTCTAGCCGAGTGGGTTTGGGTCTCGCCGAGTGGGTTTGGGTCTAGCCGAGTGGGTTTGGGTCTAGCGGAGTGGGTTTGGGTCTAGCCGAGTGGGTTTGGGTCAAGCGGAGTGGGTTTGGTTCGGGGCGAGTGGGTTTGGGTCTAGCCGAGTGGGTTTGGGTCAAGCCGATTGGGTTTGGGTCTAGCCGAGTGGGTTTGGGTCTGGCCGAGTGGGTTTAGGTCTAGCCGAGTGGGTTTGGGTCTAGCCGAGTGGGTTTGGGTCTAGCCGAGTGGGTTTGGGTCTAGCCGAGTGGGTTTGGGTCTAGCCGAGTGGGTTTGGGTCTAGCCGAATGGGTTTGGGTCTACCCGAGCGGGTTTCGGTGTAGCCGAGTGGGTTTGGGTCTAGCCGAGTGGGTTTGGGTCTAGCCGAGTGGGTTTGGGTCTAGCCGAGTGGGTTTGGGTCTAGCCGAGTGGGTTTGGGTCTAGCGGAGTGGGTTTGGGTCTAGCCGAATGGGTTTGGGTCTAGCGGAGTGGGTTTGAGTCTAGCGGAGTGGGTTTGGGTCTAGCGGAGTGGGTTTGGGTCTAGCCGAATGGGTTTGGGTCTAGCCGAGTGGGTTTGGGTCTGGCGGAGTGGATTTGTGTCTAGCCGAGTGGTTTTGGGTCTAGCCGAGTGGGTTTGGGTGTAGCCGAGTGGGTTTGAGTCTGGCCGAGTGGGTTTGGGTCTAGCCGAGTGGGTTTGGGTCTAGCCGAGTGGGTTTGGGTCTAGCCGAGTGGGTTTGGGTCTAGCCGAGTGGGTTTGGGTCTAGCCGAGTGGGTTTGGGTCTAGCCGAGTGGGTTTGGGTCTAGCCGATCGGGTTTGGGTGTAGCCGAGTGGGTTTGCGTCTAGGCGAGTGGGTTTGGGTCCAGCCGAGTGGGTTTACGTCTAGCCGAGTGGGTTTGGGTCTCGCCGAGTGGGTTTGGGTCTAGCCGAGTGGGTTTGGGTCTAGCGGAGTGGGTTTGGGTCTAGCCGAGTGGGTTTGGGTCAAGCGGAGTGGGTTTGGTTCGAGGCGAGTGGGTTTGGGTCTAGCCGAGTGGGTTTGGGTCTAGCCGATTGGGTTTGGGTCTAGCCGAGTGGGTTTGGGTCTAGCCGAGTGGGTTTAGGTCTAGCCGAGTGGGTTTGGGTCTAGCCGAGTGGGTTTGGGTCTGGCCGAGTGGGTTTGGGTCTAGCCGAGTGGGTTTGGGTCTAGCCGAGTGGGTTTGGGTCTAGCCGAGTGGGTTTGGGTCTAGCCGAGTGGGTTTGGGACTAGCCGAGTGGGTTTGGGTCTAGCCGAATGGGTTTGGGTCTACCCAAGCGTGTTTGGGTGTAGCCGAGTGGGTTTGGGTCTAGCCGAGTGGGTTTGGGCCCAGCCGAGTGGGTTTGGGTCTAGCCGAGAGGGTTTGGGTCTAGCCGAGTGGGTTTGGGTCTAGCCGAGTGGGTTTGGGTCTAGCGGAGTGGGTTTGGGTCTAGCCGAGTGGGTTTGGGTCTAGCGGAGTGGGTTTGGGTCTAGCCGAGTGGGTTTGGGTGTAGCCGATCGGGTTTGGGTGTAGCCGAGTGGGTTTGGGTCTAGGCGAGTGGCTTTGGGTCCAGCCGAGTGGGTTTACGTCTAGCCGAGTGGGTTTGGGTCTCGCCGAGTGGGTTTGGGTCTAGCCGAGTGGGTTTGGGTCTAGCGGAGTGGGTTTGGGTCTAGCCGAGTGGTTTTGGGTCAAGCGGAGTGGGTTTGGTTCGAGGCGAGTGGGTTTGGGTCTAGCGGAGTGGGTTTGGGTCTAGCCGATTGGGTTTTGGTCTAGCCGAGTGGGTTTGGGTCTAGCCGAGTGGGTTTAGGTCTAGCCGAGTGGGTTTGGGTCTAGCCGAGTGGGTTTGGGTCTGGCCGAGTAGGTTTGGGTCTAGCCGAGTGGGTTTGGGTCTAGCCGAGTGGGTTTGGGTCTAGCCGAGTGGGTTTGGGTCTAGCCGAGTGGGTTTGGGTCTAGCCGAGTGGGTTTGGGTCTAGCCGAATGGGTTTGGGTCTACCCGAGCGGGTTTGTGTGCAGCCGAGTGGGTTTGGGTCTAGCCGAGTGGGTTTGGGCCCAGCCGAGTGGGTTTGGGTCTAGCCGAGTGGGTTTGGGTCTAGCCGAGTGGGTTTGGGTCTAGCCGAGTGGGTTTGGGTCTAGCGGAGTGGGTTTGGGTCTAGCCGAGTGGGTTTGGGTCTAGCAGAGTGGGTTTGAGTCTAGCGGAGTGGGTTTAGGTCTAGCGGAGTGGGTTTGGGTCTAGCGGAGTGGGTTTGGGTCTAGCCGAATGGGTTTGCGTCTAGCCGATTGGGTTTGGGTCTACCCGAGCGGGTTTGGGTGTAGCCGAGTGGGTTTGGGTCTAGCCGAGTGGGTTTGGGCCCAGCCGAGTGGGTTTGGGTGTAGCCGAGTGGGTTTGGGTCTAGCCGAGTGGGTTTGGGTCTAGCCGAGTGGGTTTGGGTCTAGCCGAGTGGGTTTGGGTCTAGCGGAGTGGGTTTGGGTCTAGCCGAGTGGGTTTGGGTCTAGCGGAGTGGGTTTGAGTCTAGCGGAGTGCGTTTGGGTCTAGCGGAGTGGGTTTGGGTCTAGCGGAGTGGGTTTGGGTCTAGCCGAGTGGGTTTGAGTCTGGCCGAGTGGGTTTGGGTCGCGCCGAGTGGGTTTGGGTCTAGCCGAGTGGGTTTGGGTCTAGCCGATCGGGTTTGGGTGTAGCCGAGTGGGTTTGGGTCTAGGCGAGTGGGTTTGGGTCCAGCCGAGTGGGTTTACGTCTAGCCGAGTGGGTTTGGGTCTCGCCGAGTGGGTTTGGGTCTAGCCGAGTGGGTTTGGGTCTAGCGGAGTGGGTTTGGGTCTAGCCGAGTGGGTTTGGGTCAAGCGGAGTGGGTTTGGTTCGGGGCGAGTGGGTTTGGGTCTAGCCGAGTGGGTTTGGGTCAAGCCGATTGGGTTTGGGTCTAGCCGAGTGGGTTTAGGTCTAGCCGAGTGGGTTTGGGTCTAGCCGAGTGGGTTTGGGTCTAGCCGAATGGGTTTGGGTCTACCCGAGCGGGTTTCGGTGTAGCCGAGTGGGTTTGGGTCTAGCCGAGTGGGTTTGGGCCCAGCCGAGTGGGTTTGGGTCTAGCCGAGTGGGTTTGGGTCTAGCCGAGTGGGTTTGGGTCTAGCCGAGTGGGTTTGGGTCTAGCGGAGTGGGTTTGGGTCTAGCCGAATGGGTTTGGGTCTAGCGGAGTGGGTTTGAGTCTAGCGGAGTGGGTTTAGGTCTAGCGGAGTGGGTTTGGGTCTAGCGGAGTGGGTTTGGGTCTAGCCGAATGGGTTTGGGTCTAGCCGAGTGGGTTTGGGTCTGGCGGAGTGGATTTGTGTCTAGCCGAGTGGTTTTGGGTCTAGCCGAGTGGGTTTGGGTGTAGCCGAGTGGGTTTGAGTCTGGCCGAGTGGGTTTGGGTCTAGCCGAGTGGGTTTGGGTCTAGCCGAGTGGGTTTGGGTCTAGCCGAGTGGGTTTGGGTCTAGCCGAGTGGGTTTGGGTCTAGCCGAGTGGGTTTGGGTCTAGCCGAGTGGGTTTGGGTCTAGCCGATCGGGTTTGGGTGTAGCCGAGTGGGTTTGCGTCTAGGCGAGTGGGTTTGGGTCCAGCCGAGTGGGTTTACGTCTAGCCGAGTGGGTTTGGGTCTCGCCGAGTGGGTTTGGGTCTAGCCGAGTGGGTTTGGGTCTAGCGGAGTGGGTTTGGGTCTAGCCGAGTGGGTTTGGGTCAAGCGGAGTGGGTTTGGTTCGAGGCGAGTGGGTTTGGGTCTAGCCGAGTGGGTTTGGGTCTAGCCGATTGGGTTTGGGTCTAGCCGAGTGGGTTTGCGTCTAGCCGAGTGGGTTTAGGTCTAGCCGAGTGGGTTTGGGTCTAGCCGAGTGGGTTTGGGTCTGGCCGAGTGGGTTTGGGTCTAGCCGAGTGGGTTTGGGTCTAGCCGAGTGGGTTTGGGTCTAGCCGAGTGGGTTTGGGTCTAGCCGAGTGGGTTTGGGACTAGCCGAGTGGGTTTGGGTCTAGCCGAATGGGTTTGGGTCTACCCAAGCGTGTTTGGGTGTAGCCGAGTGGGTTTGGGTCTAGCCGAGTGGGTTTGGGCCCAGCCGAGTGGGTTTGGGTCTAGCCGAGAGGGTTTGGGTCTAGCCGAGTGGGTTTGGGTCTAGCCGAGTGGGTTTGGGTCTAGCGGAGTGGGTTTGGGTCTAGCCGAGTGGGTTTGGGTCTAGCGGAGTGGGTTTGAGTCTAGCGGTGTGGGTTTAGGTCTAGCGGAGTGGGTTTAGGTCTAGCGGAGTGGGTTTGGGTCTAGCCGAATGGGTTTGGGTCTAGCCGAGTGGGTTTGGGTCTACCCGAGCGGGTTTGGGTGTAGCCGAGTGGGTTTGGGTCTAGCCGAGTGCGTTTGGGCCCAGCCGAGTGGGTTTGGGTCTAGCCGAGTGGGTTTGGGTCTTGCCGAGTGGGTTTGGGTCTAGCCGAGTGGGTTTGGGTCTAGCGGAATGAGTTTGGGTCTAGCCGAGTGGGTTTGGGTCTAGCGGAGTGGGTTTGAGTCTAGCGGAGTGTTTTGGGGTCTAGCGGAGTGGGTTTGGGTCTAGCGGAGTGGGTTTGGGTCTAGCCGAGTGGGTTTGAGTCTGGCCGAGTGGGTTTGGGTCTAGCCGAGTGGGTTTGGGTCCAGCCGACTGGGTTTGGGTCTAGCCGAGTGGTTTTGGGTCTAGCCGAGTGGGTTTGTGTGTAGCCGAGTGGGTTTGAGTCTGGCCGAGTGGGTTTGGGTCAGCCGAGTGGGTTTGGGTCTAGCCGAGTGGGTTTGGGTCTAGCCGAGTGGGTTTGGGTCTAGCGGAGTGGGTTTGGGTCTAGCCGAGTGGGTTTGGGTCAAGCGGAGTGGGTTTGGTTCGGGGCGAGTGGGTTTGGGTCTAGCCGAGTGGGTTTGGGTCAAGCCGATTGGGTTTGGGTCTAGCCGAGTGGGTTTGGGTCTGGCCGAGTGGGTTTAGGTCTAGCCGAGTGGGTTTGGGTGTAGCCGAGTGGGTTTGGGTCTAGCCGAGTGGGTTTGGGCCCAGCCGAGTGGGTTTGGGTCTAGCCGAGTGGGTTTGGGTCTAGCCGAGTGGGTTTGGGTCTAGCCGAGTGGGTTTGGGTCTAGCCGAGTGGGTTTGGGTCTAGCCGAATGGGTTTGGGTCTAGCGGAGTGGGTTTGAGTCTAGCGGAGTGGGTTTAGGTCTAGCGGAGTGGGTTTGGGTCTAGCGGAGTGGGTTTGGGTCTAGCCGAATGGGTTTGGGTCTAGCCGAGTGGGTTTGGGTCTGGCGGAGTGGATTTGTGTCTAGCCGAGTGGTTTTGGGTCTAGCCGAGTGGGTTTGGGTGTAGCCGAGTGGGTTTGAGTCTGGCCGAGTGGGTTTGGGTCTAGCCGAGTGGGTTTGGGTCTAGCCGAGTGGGTTTGGGTCTAGCCGAGTGGGTTTGGGTCTAGCCGAGTGGGTTTGGGTCTAGCCGAGTGGGTTTGGGTCTAGCCGAGTGGGTTTGGGTCTAGCCGATCGGGTTTGGGTGTAGCCGAGTGGGTTTGCGTCTAGGCGAGTGGGTTTGGGTCCAGCTGAGTGGGTTTACGTCTAGCCGAGTGGGTTTGGGTCTCGCTGAGTGGGTTTGGGTCTAGCCGAGTGGGTTTGGGTCTAGCAGAGTGGGTTTGGGTCTAGCCGAGTGGGTTTGGGTCAAGCGGAGTGGGTTTGGTTCGAGGCGAGTGGGTTTGGGTCTAGCCGAGTGGGTTTGGGTCTAGCCGATTGGGTTTGGGTCTAGCCGAGTGGGTTTGGGTCTAGCCGAGTGGGTTTAGGTCTAGCCGAGTGGGTTTGGGTCTAGCCGAGTGGGTTTGGGTCTGGCCGAGTGGGTTTGGGTCTAGCCGAGTGGGTTTGGGTCTAGCCGAGTGGGTTTGGGTCTAGCCGAGTGGGTTTGGGTCTAGCCGAGTGGGTTTGGGTCTAGCCGAGTGGGTTTGGGTCTAGCCGAATGGGTTTGGGTCTAGCCGAGCGGGTTTGGGTGTAGCCGAGTGGGTTTGGGTCTAGCCGAGTGGGTTTGGGCCCAGCCGAGTGGGTTTGGGTCTAGCCGAGTGGGTTTGGGTCTAGCCGAGTGGGTTTGGGTCTAGCCGAGTGGGTTTGGGTCTAGCGGAGTGGGTTTGGGTCTAGCCGAGTGGGTTTGGGTCTAGCGGAGTGGGTTTGAGTCTAGCGGTGTGGGTTTAGGTCTAGCGGAGTGGGTTTGGGTCTAGCGGAGTGGGTTTGGGTCTAGCCGAATGGGTTTGGGTCTAGCCGAGTGGGTTTGGGTCTACCCGAGCGGGTTTGGGTGTAGCCGAGTGGGTTTGGGTCTAGCCGAGTGCGTTTGGGCCCAGCCGAGTGGGTTTGGGTCTAGCCGAGTGGGTTTGGGTCTTGCCGAGTGGGTTTGGGTCTAGCCGAGTGGGTTTGGGTCTAGCGGAATGAGTTTGGGTCTAGCCGAGTGGGTTTGGGTCTAGCGGAGTGGGTTTGAGTCTAGCGGAGTGTTTTTGGGTCTAGCGGAGTGGGTTTGGGTCTAGCGGAGTGGGTTTGGGTCTAGCCGAGTGGGTTTGAGTCTGGCCGAGTGGGTTTGGGTCTAGCCGAGTGGGTTTGGGTCCAGCCGACTGGGTTTGGGTCTAGCCGAGTGGTTTTGGGTCTAGCCGAGTGGGTTTGGGTGTAGCCGAGTGGGTTTGAGTCTGGCCGAGTGGGTTTGGGTCTAGCCGAGTGGGTTTGGGTCTAGCCGAGTGGGTTTGGGTCTAGCCGATTGGGTTTGGGTCTAGCCGAGTGGGTTTGGGTCTAGCCGAGTGGGTTTAGGTCTAGCCGAGTGGGTTTGGGTCTAGCCGAGTGGGTTTGGGTCTGGCCGAGTGGGTTTGGGTCTAGCCGAGTGGGTTTGGGTCTAGCCGAGTGGGTTTGGGTCTAGCCGAGTGGGTTTGGGTCTAGCCGAGTGGGTTTGGGTCTAGCCGAGTGGGTTTGGGTCTAGCCGAATGGGTTTGGGTCTAGCCGAGCGGGTTTGGGTGTAGCCGAGTGGGTTTGGGTCTAGCCGAGTGGGTTTGGGCCCAGCCGAGTGGGTTTGGGTCTAGCCGAGTGGGTTTGGGTCTAGCCGAGTGGGTTTGGGTCTAGCCGAGTGGGTTTGGGTCTAGCGGAGTGGGTTTGGGTCTAGCCGAGTGGGTTTGGGTCTAGCGGAGTGGGTTTGAGTCTAGCGGTGTGGGTTTAGGTCTAGCGGAGTGGGTTTGGGTCTAGCGGAGTGGGTTTGGGTCTAGCCGAATGGGTTTGGGTCTAGCCGAGTGGGTTTGGGTCTACCCGAGCGGGTTTGGGTGTAGCCGAGTGGGTTTGGGTCTAGCCGAGTGCGTTTGGGCCCAGCCGAGTGGGTTTGGGTCTAGCCGAGTGGGTTTGGGTCTTGCCGAGTGGGTTTGGGTCTAGCCGAGTGGGTTTGGGTCTAGCGGAATGAGTTTGGGTCTAGCCGAGTGGGTTTGGGTCTAGCGGAGTGGGTTTGAGTCTAGCGGAGTGTTTTTGGGTCTAGCGGAGTGGGTTTGGGTCTAGCGGAGTGGGTTTGGGTCTAGCCGAGTGGGTTTGAGTCTGGCCGAGTGGGTTTGGGTCTAGCCGAGTGGGTTTGGGTCCAGCCGACTGGGTTTGGGTCTAGCCGAGTGGTTTTGGGTCTAGCCGAGTGGGTTTGGGTGTAGCCGAGTGGGTTTGAGTCTGGCCGAGTGGGTTTGGGTCTAGCCGAGTGGGTTTGGGTCTAGCCGAGTGGGTTTGGGTCTAGCTGAGTGGGTTTGGGTCTAGCCGAGTGGGTTTGGTTCTAGCCGAGTGGGTTTGGGTCTAGCCGAGTGGGTTTGGGTCTAGCCGATCGGGTTTGGGTCAAGCGGAGTGGGTTTGGTTCGAGGCGAGTGGGTTTGGGTCTAGCCGAGTGGGTTTGGGTCTAGCCGATTGGGTTTGGGTCTAGCCGAGTGGGTTTGGGTCTAGCCGAGTGGGTTTAGGTCTAGCCGAGTGGGTTTGGGTCTAGCCGAGTGGGTTTGGGTCTGGCCGAGTGGGTTTGGGTCTAGCCGAGTGGGTTTGGGTCTAGCCGAGTGGGTTTGGGTCTAGCCGAGTGGGTTTGGGTCTAGCCGAGTGGGTTTGGGTCTAGCCGAGTGGGTTTGGGTCTAGCCGAATGGGTTTGGGTCTAGCCGAGCGGGTTTGGGTGTAGCCGAGTGGGTTTGGGTCTAGCCGAGTGGGTTTGGGCCCAGCCGAGTGGGTTTGGGTCTAGCCGAGTGGGTTTGGGTCTAGCCGAGTGGGTTTGGGTCTAGCCGAGTGGGTTTGGGTCTAGCGGAGGGGGTTTGGGTCTAGCCGAGTGGGTTTGGGTCTAGCGGAGTGGGTTTGAGTCTAGCGGTGTGGGTTTAGGTCTAGCGGAGTGGGTTTGGGTCTAGCGGAGTGGGTTTGGGTCTAGCCGAATGGGTTTGGGTCTAGCCGAGTGGGTTTGGGTCTACCCGAGCGGGTTTGGGTGTAGCCGAGTGGGTTTGGGTCTAGCCGAGTGCGTTTGGGCCCAGCCGAGTGGGTTTGGGTCTAGCCGAGTGGGTTTGGGTCTTGCCGAGTGGGTTTGGGTCTAGCCGAGTGGGTTTGGGTCTAGCGGAATGAGTTTGGGTCTAGCCGAGTGGGTTTGGGTCTAGCGGAGTGGGTTTGAGTCTAGCGGAGTGTTTTTGGGTCTAGCGGAGTGGGTTTGGGTCTAGCGGAGTGGGTTTGGGTCTAGCCGAGTGGGTTTGAGTCTGGCCGAGTGGGTTTGGGTCTAGCCGAGTGGGTTTGGGTCCAGCCGACTGGGTTTGGGTCTAGCCGAGTGGTTTTGGGTCTAGCCGAGTGGGTTTGGGTCTAGCCGAGTGGGTTTGAGTCTGGCCGAGTGGGTTTGGGTCTAGCTGAGTGGGTTTGGGTCTAGCCGAGTGGGTTTGGTTCTAGCCGAGTGGGTTTGGGTCTAGCCGAGTGGGTTTGGGTCTAGCCGATCGGGTTTGGGTGTAGCCGAGTGGGTTTGGGTCTAGGCGAGTGGGTTTGGGTCCAGCCGAGTGGGTTTACGTCTAGCCGAGTGGGTTTGGGTCTCGCCGAGTGGGTTTGGGTCTAGCCGAGTGGGTTTGGGTCTAGCGGAGTGGGTTTGGGTCTAGCCGAGTGGGTTTGGGACTAGTGGAGTGGGTTTGAGTCTAGCGGAATGGGTTTGGGTCTAGCGGAGTGGATTTGGGTCCAGCCGAATGGGTTTGGGTCTAGCCGAGTGGGTTTGGGTCTAGCCGAGTGGGTTTGGGTCTAGCCGAGTGGGTTTGGGTCTAGCCGAGTGGGTTTGGGTCTAGCCGAATGGGTTTGGGTCTACCCGAGCGGGTTTGGGTGTAGCCGAGTGGGTTTGGGTCTAGCCGAGTGGGTTTGGGTCTAGCCGAGTGGGTTTGGTTCTAGCCGAGTGGGTTTGGGTCTAGCCGAGTGGGTTTGGGTTTAGCCAATCGGGTTTGGGTGTAGCCGAGTGGGTTTGGGTCTAGGCGAGTGGGTTTGGGTCCAGCCGAGTGGGTTCACGTCTAGCCGAGTGGGTTTGGGTCTCGCCGAGTGGGTTTGGGTCTAGCCGAGTGGGTTTGGGTCTAGCGGAGTGGGTTTGGGTCTAGCCGAGTGGGTTTGGGACTAGCGGAGTGGGTTTGAGTCTAGCGGAATGGGTTTGGGTCTAGCCGAGTGGGTTTGGGTCTAGCGGAGTGGGTTTGAGTCTAGCGGTGTGGGTTTAGGTCTAGCGGAGTGGGTTTGGGTCTAGCGGAGTGGGTTTGGGTCTAGCCGAATGGGTTTGGGTCTAGCCGAGTGGGTTTGGGTCTACCCGAGCGGGTTTGGGTGTAGCCGAGTGGGTTTGGGTCTAGCCGAGTGCGTTTGGGCCCAGCCGAGTGGGTTTGGGTCTAGCCGAGTGGGTTTGGGTCTAGCCGAGTGCGTTTGGGCCCAGCCGAGTGGGTTTGGGTCTAGCCGAGTGGGTTTGGGTCTTGCCGAGTGGGTTTGGGTCTAGCCGAGTGGGTTTGGGTCTAGCGGAATGAGTTTGGGTCTAGCCGAGTGGGTTTGGGTCTAGCGGAGTGGGTTTGAGTCTAGCGGAGTGTTTTTGGGTCTAGCGGAGTGGGTTTGGGTCTAGCGGAGTGGGTTTGGGTCTAGCCGAGTGGGTTTGAGTCTGGCCGAGTGGGTTTGGGTCTAGCCGAGTGGGTTTGGGTCCAGCCGACTGGGTTTGGGTCTAGCCGAGTGGTTTTGGGTCTAGCCGAGTGGGTTTGGGTGTAGCCGAGTGGGTTTGAGTCTGGCCGAGTGGGTTTGGGTCTAGCCGAGTGGGTTTGGGTCTAGCCGAGTGGGTTTGGGTCTAGCTGAGTGGGTTTGGGTCTAGCCGAGTGGGTTTGGTTCTAGCCGAGTGGGTTTGGGTCTAGCCGAGTGGGTTTGGGTCTAGCCGATCGGGTTTGGGTGTAGCCGAGTGGGTTTGGGTCTAGGCGAGTGGGTTTGGGTCCAGCCGAGTGGGTTTACGTCTAGCCGAGTGGGTTTGGGTCTCGCCGAGTGGGTTTGGGTCTAGCCGAGTGGGTTTGGGTCTAGCGGAGTGGGTTTGGGTCTAGCCGAGTGGGTTTGGGACTAGTGGAGTGGGTTTGAGTCTAGCGGAATGGGTTTGGGTCTAGCGGAGTGGATTTGGGTCCAGCCGAATGGGTTTGGGTCTAGCCGAGTGGGTTTGGGTCTAGCCGAGTGGGTTTGGGTCTAGCCGAGTGGGTTTGGGTCTAGCCGAGTGGGTTTGGGTCTAGCCGAATGGGTTTGGGTCTACCCGAGCGGGTTTGGGTGTAGCCGAGTGGGTTTGGGTCTAGCCGAGTGGGTTTGGGTCTAGCCGAGTGGGTTTGGTTCTAGCCGAGTGGGTTTGGGTCTAGCCGAGTGGGTTTGGGTTTAGCCAATCGGGTTTGGGTGTAGCCGAGTGGGTTTGGGTCTAGGCGAGTGGGTTTGGGTCCAGCCGAGTGGGTTTCCGTCCAGCCGAGTGGGTTTGGGTCTCGCCGAGTGGGTTTGGGTCTAGCCGAGTGGGTTTGGGTCTAGCGGAGTGGGTTTGGGTCTAGCCGAGTGGGTTTGGGACTAGCGGAGTGGGTTTGAGTCTAGCGGAATGGGTTTGGGTCTAGCCGAGTGGGTTTGGGTCTAGCGGAGTGGGTTTGAGTCTAGCGGTGTGGGTTTAGGTCTAGCGGAGTGGGTTTGGGTCTAGCGGAGTGGGTTTGGGTCTAGCCGAATGGGTTTGGGTCTAGCCGAGTGGGTTTGGGTCTACCCGAGCGGGTTTGGGTGTAGCCGAGTGGGTTTGGGTCTAGCCGAGTGCGTTTGGGCCCAGCCGAGTGGGTTTGGGTCTAGCCGAGTGGGTTTGGGTCTTGCCGAGTGGGTTTGGGTCTAGCCGAGTGGGTTTGGGTCTAGCGGAATGAGTTTGGGTCTAGCCGAGTGGGATGGGTCTAGCGGAGTGGGTTTGAGTCTAGCGGAGTGTTTTTGGGTCTAGCGGTGTGGGTTTGGGTCTAGCGGAGTGGGTTTGGGTCTAGCCGAGTGGGTTTGAGTCTGGCCGAGTGGGTTTGGGTCTTGCCGAGTGGGTTTGGGTCCAGCCGACTGGGTTTGGGTCTAGCCGAGTGGGTTTGGGTCTAGCCGAGTGGGTTTGGGTCTAGCCGAGTGGGTTTGGGTCTTGCCGAGTGGGTTTGGGTCTAGCCGAGTGGGTTTGGGTCTAGCGGAATGAGTTTGGGTCTAGCCGAGTGGGTTTGGGTCTAGCGGAGTGGGTTTGAGTCTAGCGGAGTGTTTTTGGGTCTAGCGGAGTGGGTTTGGGTCTAGCGGAGTGGGTTTGGGTCTAGCCGAGTGGGTTTGAGTCTGGCCGAGTGGGTTTGGGTCTAGCCGAGTGGGTTTGGGTCCAGCCGACTGGGTTTGGGTCTAGCCGAGTGGTTTTGGGTCTAGCCGAGTGGGTTTGGGTGTAGCCGAGTGGGTTTGAGTCTGGCCGAGTGGGTTTGGGTCTAGCCGAGTGGGTTTGGGTCTAGCCGAGTGGGTTTGGGTCTAGCTGAGTGGGTTTGGGTCTAGCCGAGTGGGTTTGGTTCTAGCCGAGTGGGTTTGGGTCTAGCCGAGTGGGTTTGGGTCTAGCCGATCGGGTTTGGGTGTAGCCGAGTGGGTTTGGGTCTAGGCGAGTGGGTTTGGGTCCAGCCGAGTGGGTTTACGTCTAGCCGAGTGGGTTTGGGTCTCGCCGAGTGGGTTTGGGTCTAGCCGAGTGGGTTTGGGTCTAGCGGAGTGGGTTTGGGTCTAGCCGAGTGGGTTTGGGACTAGTGGAGTGGGTTTGAGTCTAGCGGAATGGGTTTGGGTCTAGCGGAGTGGATTTGGGTCCAGCCGAATGGGTTTGGGTCTAGCCGAGTGGGTTTGGGTCTAGCCGAGTGGGTTTGGGTCTAGCCGAGTGGGTTTGGGTCTAGCCGAGTGGGTTTGGGTCTAGCCGAATGGGTTTGGGTCTACCCGAGCGGGTTTGGGTGTAGCCGAGTGGGTTTGGGTCTAGCCGAGTGGGTTTGGGTCTAGCCGAGTGGGTTTGGTTCTAGCCGAGTGGGTTTGGGTCTAGCCGAGTGGGTTTGGGTTTAGCCAATCGGGTTTGGGTGTAGCCGAGTGGGTTTGGGTCTAGGCGAGTGGGTTTGGGTCCAGCCGAGTGGGTTTCCGTCCAGCCGAGTGGGTTTGGGTCTCGCCGAGTGGGTTTGGGTCTAGCCGAGTGGGTTTGGGTCTAGCGGAGTGGGTTTGGGTCTAGCCGAGTGGGTTTGGGACTAGCGGAGTGGGTTTGAGTCTAGCGGAATGGGTTTGGGTCTAGCCGAGTGGGTTTGGGTCTAGCGGAGTGGGTTTGAGTCTAGCGGTGTGGGTTTAGGTCTAGCGGAGTGGGTTTGGGTCTAGCGGAGTGGGTTTGGGTCTAGCCGAATGGGTTTGGGTCTAGCCGAGTGGGTTTGGGTCTACCCGAGCGGGTTTGGGTGTAGCCGAGTGGGTTTGGGTCTAGCCGAGTGCGTTTGGGCCCAGCCGAGTGGGTTTGGGTCTAGCCGAGTGGGTTTGGGTCTTGCCGAGTGGGTTTGGGTCTAGCCGAGTGGGTTTGGGTCTAGCGGAATGAGTTTGGGTCTAGCCGAGTGGGTTTGGGTCTAGCGGAGTGGGTTTGAGTCTAGCGGAGTGTTTTTGGGTCTAGCGGTGTGGGTTTGGGTCCAGCCGAGTGGGTTTGGGTCTAGCCGAGTGGGTTTGGGTCCAGCCGAGTGGGTTTGGGTCTAGCCGAGTGGGTTTGGGTCTAGCCGATCGGGTTTGGGTGTAGCCGAGTGGGTTTGGGTCTAGGCGAGTGGGTTTGGGTCCAGCCGAGTGGGTTTACGTCTAGCCGAGTGGGTTTGGGTCTCGCCGAGTGGGTTTGGGTCTAGCCGAGTGGGTTTGGGTCTAGCGGAGTGGGTTTGGGTCTAGCCGAGTGGGTTTGGGTCTGGCCGAGTGGGTTTGGGTCTGGCCGAGTGGGTTTGGGTCTAGCCGACTGGGTTTGCGTCTAGCCGAGTGGGTTTGGGTCTAGCCGAGTGGGTTTGGGTCTAGCCGAGTGCGTTTGGGTCTAGCCGAGTGGGTTTGGGTCTAGCCGAATGGGTTTGGGTCTACCCGAGCGGGTTTGGGTGTAGCCGAGTGGGTTTGGGTCTAGCCGAGTGGGTTTGGGTCTAGCGGAATGAGTTTGCGTCTAGCCGAGTGGGTTTGGGTCTAGCGGAGTGGGTTTGAGTCTAGCGGAGTGTTTTTGGGTCTAGCGGTGTGGGTTTGGGTCTAGCGGAGTGGGTTTGGGTCTAGCCGAGTGGGTTTGAGTCTGGCCGAGTGGGTTTGGGTCTTGCCGAGTGGGTTTGGGTCCAGCCGACTGGGTTTGGGTCTAGCCGAGTGGGTTTGGGTCTAGCCGAGTGGGTTTGGGTCTAGCCGAGTGGGTTTGGGTCCAGCCGAGTGGGTTTGGATCTAGCCGAGTGGGTTTGGGTCTAGCCGATCGGGTTTGGGTGTAGCCGAGTGGGTTTGGGTCTAGGCGAGTGGGTTTGGGTCCAGCCGAGTGGGTTTACGTCTAGCCGAGTGGGTTTGGGTCTCGCCGAGTGGGTTTGGGTCTAGCCGAGTGGGTTTGGGTCTAGCGGAGTGGGTTTGGGTCTAGCCGAGTGGGTTTGGGTCTGGCCGAGTGGGTTTGGGTCTGGCCGAGTGGGTTTGGGTCTAGCCGACTGGGTTTGCGTCTAGCCGAGTGGGTTTGGGTCTAGCCGAGTGGGTTTGGGTCTAGCCGAGTGCGTTTGGGTCTAGCCGAGTGGGTTTGGGTCTAGCCGAATGGGTTTGGGTCTACCCGAGCGGGTTTGGGTGTAGCCGAGTGGGTTTGGGTCTAGCCGAGTGGGTTTGGGCCCAGCCGAGTGGGTTTGGGTCTAGCCGAGTGGGTTTGGGTCTAGCCGAGAGGGTTTGGGTCTAGCCGAGTGGGTTTGGGTCTAGCGGAGTGGGTTTGGGTCTAGCCGAGTGGGTTTGGGTCTAGCGGAGTGGGTTTGAGTCTAGCGGAGTGGGTTTAGGTCTAGCGGAGTGGGTTTGGGTCTAGCGGAGTGGGTTTGGGTCTAGCCGAATGGGTTTGGGTCTAGCCGAGTGGGTTTGGGTCTAGCGGAGTGGATTTGTGTCTAGCCGAGTGGTTTTGGGTCTAGCCGAGTGGGTTTGGGTGTAGCCGAGTGGGTTTGAGACTGGCCGAGTGGGTTTGGGTCTAGCCGAGTGGGTTTGGGTCTAGCCGAGTGGGTTTGGGTCTAGCTGAGTGGGTTTGGGTCTAGCCGAGTGGGTTTGGTTCTAGCCGAGTGGGTTTGGGTCTAGCCGAGTGGGTTTGGGTCTAGCCGATCGGGTTTGGGTGTAGCCGAGTGGGTTTGGGTCTAGGCGAGTGGGTTTGGGTCCAGCCGAGTGGGTTTACGTCTAGCCGAGTGGGTTTGGGTCTCGCCGAGTGGGTTTGGGTCTAGCCGAGTGGGTTTGGGTCTAGCGGAGTGGGTTTGGGTCTAGCCGAGTGGGTTTGGGACTAGCGGAGTGGGTTTGAGTCTAGCGGAATGGGTTTGGGTCTAGCGGAGTGGATTTGGGTCCAGCCGAATGGGTTTGGGTCAAGCCGAGTGGGTTTGGGTCTAGCCGAGTGGGTTTGGGTCTAGCCGAGTGGGTTTGGGTCTAGCCGAGTGGGTTTGGGTCTAGCCGAATGGGTTTGGGTCTACCCGAGCGGGTTTGGGTGTAGCCGAGTGGGTTTGGGTCTAGCCGAGTGGGTTTGGGTCTAGCCGAGTGGGTTTGGTTCTAGCCGAGTGGGTTTGGGTCTAGCCGAGTGGGTTTGGGTCTAGCCGATCGGGTTTGGGTGTAGCCGAGTGGGTTTGGGTCTAGGCGAGTGGGTTTGGGTCCAGCCGAGTGGGTTTACGTCTAGCCGAGTGGGTTTGGGTCTCGCCGAGTGGGTTTGGGTCTAGCGGAGTGGGTTTGGGTCTAGCCGAGTGGGTTTGGGACTAGCGGAGTGGGTTTGAGTCTAGCGGAATGGGTTTGGGTCTAACGGAGTGGATTTGGGTCCAGCCGAATGGGTTTGGGTCTAGCCGAGTGGGTTTGGGTCTAGCCGAGTGGGTTTGGGTCTAGCCGAGTGGGTTTGGGTCTAGCCGAGTGGGTTTGGGTCTAGCCGAATGGGTTTGGGTCTACCCGAGCGGGTTTGGGTGTAGCCGAGTGGGTTTGGGTCTAGCCGAGTGGGTTTGGGCCCAGCCGAGTGGGTTTGGGTCTAGCCGAGTGGGTTTGGGTCTAGCCGAGTGGGTTTGGGTCTAGCCGAGTGGGTTTGGGTCTAGCGGAGTGGGTTTGGGTCTAGCCGAGTGGGTTTGGGTCTAGCGGAGTGGGTTTGAGTCTAGCGGTGTGGGTTTAGGTCTAGCGGAGTGGGTTTGGGTCTAGCGGAGTGGGTTTGGGTCTAGCCGAATGGGTTTGGGTCTAGCCGAGTGGGTTTGGGTCTACCCGAGCGGGTTTGGGTGTAGCCGAGTGGGTTTGGGTCTAGCCGAGTGCGTTTGGGCCCAGCCGAGTGGGTTTGGGTCTAGCCGAGTGGGTTTGGGTCTTGCCGAGTGGGTTTGGGTCTAGCCGAGTGGGTTTGGGTCTAGCGGAATGAGTTTGGGTCTAGCCGAGTGGGTTTGGGTCTAGCGGAGTGGGTTTGAGTCTAGCGGAGTGTTTTTGGGTCTAGCGGAGTGGGTTTGGGTCTAGCGGAGTGGGTTTGGGTCTAGCCGAGTGGGTTTGAGTCTGGCCGAGTGGGTTTGGGTCTAGCCGAGTGGGTTTGGGTCTAGCCGAGTGGGTTTGGGTCTAGCCGAGTGGGTTTGGGACTAGCCGAGTGGGTTTGGGTCTAGCCGAGTGGGTTTGGGTCCAGCCGAGTGGGTTTGGGTCTAGCCGAGTGGGTTTGGGTCTTGCCGATCGGGTTTGGGTGTAGCCGAGTGGGTTTGGGTCTAGGCGAGTGGGTTTGGGTCCAGCCGAGTGGGTTTACGTCTGTCGAGTTGGTTTGGGTCTCGCCGAGTGGGTTTGGGTCTAGCCGAGTGGGTTAGGGTCTAGCGGAGTGGGTTTGGGTCTAGCCGAGTGGGTTTGGGTCTGGCCGAGTGGGTTTGGGTCTGGCCGAGTGGGTTTGGGTCTAGCCGACTGGGTTTGGGTCTAGCCGAGTGGGTTTGGGTCTAGCCGAGTGGGTTTGGGTCTAGCCGAGTGGGTTTGGGTCTAGCCGAGTGGGTTTGGGTCTAGCCGAATGGGTTTGGGTCTACCCGAGCGGGTTTGGGTGTAGCCGAGTGGGTTTGGGTCTAGCCGAGTGGGTTTGGGCCCAGCCGAGTGGGTTTGGGTCTAGCCGAGTGGGTTTGGGTCTAGCCGAGTGGGTTTGGGTCTAGCCGAGTGGGTTTGGGTCTAGCGGAGTGGGTTTGGGTCTAGCCGAGTGGGTTTAGGTCTAGCGGAGTGGGTTTGAGTCTAGCGGAGTGGGTTTAGGTCTAGCGGAGTGGGTTTGGGTCTAGCGGAGTGGGTTTGGGTCTAGCCGAATGGGTTTGGGACTAGCGGAGTGGGTTTGAGTCTAGCGGAATGGGTTTGGGTCTAGCGGAGTGGATTTGGGTCCAGCCGAATGGGTTTGGGTCTAGCCGAGTGGGTTTGGGTCTAGCGGAGTGGATTTGGGTCTAGCCGAGTGGGTTTGGGTCTAGCGGAGTGGATTTGGGTCTAGCCGAGTGGGTTTGGGTCTAGCCGAGTAGGTTTGGGTGTAGTCGAGTGGGTTTGCGTCTAGCCGAGTGGGTTTGGGTCTAGCCGAGTGGGTTTGGGTCTAGCCGAGTGGGTTTGGGTCTAGCCGAGTGCGTTTGGGTCTAGCCGAGTGGGTTTGGGTCTACCCGAGAGGGTTTGGGTCTAGCCGAGTGGGTTTGGGTCTAGCCGAGTGGGTTTGGGTCTAGCCGAGTGGGTTTGGGTGTAGCCGAGTGGGTTTGGGTCTAGCCGATTGGGTTTGGGTCTAGCCGAGTGGGTTTGGGTCTAGCCGAGTGGGTTTGGGTCTAGCCGAGTGGGTTTGGGTCTAGCCGAGTGGTTTTGGGTCTAGCCGAGTGGGTTTGGGTCTAGCCGAGTGGGTTTGGGTCTAGCTGAATGGGTTTGGGTCTAGCCGAGTGGGTTTGGGTCTAGCCGAGTGGGTTTGGGTCTAGCGGAGTGGGTTTGGGTCCAGCCGAGTGGGTTTGGGTCAAGCGGAGTGGGTTTGGGTCGAGGCGAGTGGGTTTGGGTCTTGCCGAGTGGGTTTGGGTCTAGCCGATTGGGTTTGGGTCTAGCCGTGTGGGTTTGGGTCTAGCCGAGTGGGTTTGGGTCTTGCCGAGTGGGTTTGGGTCTAGCCGAGTGGGTTTGGGTCTAGCCGAGTGGGTTTGGGTCTAGCGGAGTGGGTTTGAGTCTAGCGGAGTGGGTTTGGGTCTAGCGGAGTGGCTTTGTGTCTAGCGGAGTGGGTTTGGTTCTAGCCGAATGGGGTTGGGTCTAGCCGAGTGGGTTTGGGTCTAGCGGAGTGGATTTGGGTATAGCCGAGTGGGTTTGGGTCTAGCCGAGTGGGTTTGGGTGTAGCCGAGTGGGTTTGAGTCTAGCCGAGTGGGTTTGGGTCTAGCCGAGTGGGTTTGGGTCTAGCCGAGTGGGTTTGGGTCTAGCCGAGTGGGTTTGGGTCTAGCCGAGTGGGTTTGGGTCCAGCCGAGTGGGTTTGGGTCTAGCCGAGCGGGTTTGGGTCTAGCCGATCGGGTTTGGGTGTAGCCGAGTGGGTTTGGGTCTAGGCGAGTGGGTTTGGGTCCAGCCGAGTGGGTTTACGTCTAGCCGAGTGGGTTTGCGTCTCGCCGAGTGGGTTTGGGTCTCGCCGAGTGGGTTTTGGTCTAGCCGAGTGGGTTTGGGTCTAGCAGAGTGGATTTGAGTCTAGCGGAGTGGGTTTGGGTCTAGCGGAATGGGTTTGGGTCTAGCGGAGTGGATTTGGGTCTAGCCGAATGGGTTTGGGTCTAGCCGAATGGGTTTGGGTCTAGCAGAGTGGATTTGGGTCTAGCCGAGTGGATTTGGGTCTAGCCGAGTGGGTTTGGGTGTAGCGGAGTGTTTTTGGGTCTAGCGGAGTGGGTTTGGGTCTAGCGGAGTGGGTTTGGGTCTAGCCGAGTGGGTTTGAGTCTGGCCGAGTGGGTTTGGGTCTAGCCGAGTGGGTTTGGGTCTAGCCGAGTGGGTTTGGGTCTAGCCGAGTGGGTTTGGGACTAGCCGAGTGGGTTTGGGTCTAGCCGAGTGGGTTTGGGTCCAGCCGAGTGGGTTTGGGTCTAGCCGAGTGGGTTTGGGTCTTGCCGATCGGGTTTGGGTGTAGCCGAGTGGGTTTGGGTCTAGGCGAGTGGGTTTGGGTCCAGCCGAGTGGGTTTACGTCTGTCGAGTTGGTTTGGGTCTCGCCGAGTGGGTTTGGGTCTAGCCGAGTGGGTTAGGGTCTAGCGGAGTGGGTTTGGGTCTAGCCGAGTGGGTTTGGGTCTGGCCGAGTGGGTTTGGGTCTGGCCGAGTGGGTTTGGGTCTAGCCGACTGGGTTTGGGTCTAGCCGAGTGGGTTTGGGTCTAGCCGAGTGGGTTTGGGTCTAGCCGAGTGGGTTTGGGTCTAGCCGAGTGGGTTTGGGTCTAGCCGAATGGGTTTGGGTCTACCCGAGCGGGTTTGGGTGTAGCCGAGTGGGTTTGGGTCTAGCCGAGTGGGTTTGGGCCCAGCCGAGTGGGTTTGGGTCTAGCCGAGTGGGTTTGGGTCTAGCCGAGTGGGTTTGGGTCTAGCCGAGTGGGTTTGGGTCTAGCGGAGTGGGTTTGGGTCTAGCCGAGTGGGTTTAGGTCTAGCGGAGTGGGTTTGAGTCTAGCGGAGTGGGTTTAGGTCTAGCGGAGTGGGTTTGGGTCTAGCGGAGTGGGTTTGGGTCTAGCCGAATGGGTTTGGGACTAGCGGAGTGGGTTTGAGTCTAGCGGAATGGGTTTGGGTCTAGCGGAGTGGATTTGGGTCCAGCCGAATGGGTTTGGGTCTAGCCGAGTGGGTTTGGGTCTAGCGGAGTGGATTTGGGTCTAGCCGAGTGGGTTTGGGTCTAGCGGAGTGGATTTGGGTCTAGCCGAGTGGGTTTGGGTCTAGCCGAGTAGGTTTGGGTGTAGTCGAGTGGGTTTGCGTCTAGCCGAGTGGGTTTGGGTCTAGCCGAGTGGGTTTGGGTCTAGCCGAGTGGGTTTGGGTCTAGCCGAGTGCGTTTGGGTCTAGCCGAGTGGGTTTGGGTCTACCCGAGAGGGTTTGGGTCTAGCCGAGTGGGTTTGGGTCTAGCCGAGTGGGTTTGGGTCTAGCCGAGTGGGTTTGGGTGTAGCCGAGTGGGTTTGGGTCTAGCCGATTGGGTTTGGGTCTAGCCGAGTGGGTTTGGGTCTAGCCGAGTGGGTTTGGGTCTAGCCGAGTGGGTTTGGGTCTAGCCGAGTGGTTTTGGGTCTAGCCGAGTGGGTTTGGGTCTAGCCGAGTGGGTTTGGGTCTAGCTGAATGGGTTTGGGTCTAGCCGAGTGGGTTTGGGTCTAGCCGAGTGGGTTTGGGTCTAGCGGAGTGGGTTTGGGTCCAGCCGAGTGGGTTTGGGTCAAGCGGAGTGGGTTTGGGTCGAGGCGAGTGGGTTTGGGTCTTGCCGAGTGGGTTTGGGTCTAGCCGATTGGGTTTGGGTCTAGCCGTGTGGGTTTGGGTCTAGCCGAGTGGGTTTGGGTCTTGCCGAGTGGGTTTGGGTCTAGCCGAGTGGGTTTGGGTCTAGCCGAGTGGGTTTGGGTCTAGCGGAGTGGGTTTGAGTCTAGCGGAGTGGGTTTGGGTCTAGCGGAGTGGCTTTGTGTCTAGCGGAGTGGGTTTGGTTCTAGCCGAATGGGGTTGGGTCTAGCCGAGTGGGTTTGGGTCTAGCGGAGTGGATTTGGGTATAGCCGAGTGGGTTTGGGTCTAGCCGAGTGGGTTTGGGTGTAGCCGAGTGGGTTTGAGTCTAGCCGAGTGGGTTTGGGTCTAGCCGAGTGGGTTTGGGTCTAGCCGAGTGGGTTTGGGTCTAGCCGAGTGGGTTTGGGTCTAGCCGAGTGGGTTTGGGTCCAGCCGAGTGGGTTTGGGTCTAGCCGAGCGGGTTTGGGTCTAGCCGATCGGGTTTGGGTGTAGCCGAGTGGGTTTGGGTCTAGGCGAGTGGGTTTGGGTCCAGCCGAGTGGGTTTACGTCTAGCCGAGTGGGTTTGCGTCTCGCCGAGTGGGTTTGGGTCTCGCCGAGTGGGTTTTGGTCTAGCCGAGTGGGTTTGGGTCTAGCAGAGTGGATTTGAGTCTAGCGGAGTGGGTTTGGGTCTAGCGGAATGGGTTTGGGTCTAGCGGAGTGGATTTGGGTCTAGCCGAATGGGTTTGGGTCTAGCCGAATGGGTTTGGGTCTAGCAGAGTGGATTTGGGTCTAGCCGAGTGGATTTGGGTCTAGCCGAGTGGGTTTGGGTGTAGCCGAGTGGGTTTGAGTCTAGCCGAGTGGGTTTGGGTCTAGCCGAGTGGGGTTGGGTCTAGCCGAGTGGGTTTGGGTCTAGCGGAGTGGATTTGTGTCTAGCCGAGTGGTTTTGGGTCTAGCCGAGTGGGTTTGGGTGTAGCCGAGTGGGTTTGAGTCTGGCCGAGTGGGTTTGGGTCTAGCCGAGTGGGTTTGGGTCTAGCCGAGTGGGTTTGGGTCTAGCCGAGTGGGTTTGGGTCTAGCCGAGTGGGTTTGGTTCTAGCCGAGTGGGTTTGGGTCTAGCCGAGTGGGTTTGGGTCTAGCCGATCGGGTTTGGGTGTAGCCGAGTGGGTTTGGGTCTAGGCGAGTGGGTTTGGGTCCAGCCGAGTGGGTATACGTCTAGCCGAGTGGGTTTGGGTCTCGCCGAGTGGGTTTGGGTCTAGCCGAGTGGGTTTAGGTGTAGCCGAGTGGGTTTGGGTCTAGCCGATTGGGTTTGGGTCTAGCCGAGTGGGGTTGGGTCTAGCCGAGTGGGCTTGGGACTAGCCGATCGGGTTTGGGTCTTGCCGAGTGGGTTTGGGTCTAGCCGAGTGGGTTTGGGTCTAGTGGAGTGGGTTTGGGTCTAGCCGAGTGGGTTTGGGTGAAGCGGAGTGGGTTTGGGTCGAGGCGAGTGGGTTTGGGTCTAGCCGAGTGGGTTTGGGTCTAGCCGATTGGGTTTGGGTCTAGCCGAGTGGGTTTGGGTCTAGCCGAGTGGGTTTGGGTCTAGCCGAGTGGGTTTGGGTCTAGCCGAGTGGGTTTGGGTCTGGCCGAGTGGGTTTGGGTCTAGCCGAGTGGGTTTGGGTCTAGCCGAGTGGGTTTGGGTCCAGCCGAGTGGGTTTGGGACTAGCCGAGTGGGTTTGGGTCTAGCCGAGTGGGTTTGGGTCTAGCCGAATGGGTTTGGGTCTACCCGAGCGGGTTTGGGTGTAGCCGAGCGGGTTTGGGTCTAGCCGAGTGGGTTTGGGTCTAGCCGAGTGGGTTTGGGCCCAGCCGAGTGGGTTTGGGTCTAGCCGAGTGGGTTTGGGTCTAGCCGAGTGGGTTTGGGTCCAGCCGAGTGGGTTTACGTCTAGCCGAGTGGGTTTGGGTCTAGCCGATCGGGTTTGGGTGTAGCCGAGTGGGTTTGGGTCTAGGCGAGTGGGTTTGGGTCCAGCCGAGTGGGTTTACGTCTAGCCGAGTGGGTTTGGGTCTCGCCGAGTGGGTTTGGGTCTAGCCGAGTGGGTTTGGGTCTAGCGGAGTGGGTTTGGGTCTAGCCGAGTGGGTTTGGGTCAAGCGGAGTGGGTTTGGTTCGAGGCGAGTGGGTTTGGGTCTAGCCGAGTGGGTTTGGGTCTAGCCGATTGGGTTTGGGTCTAGCCGAGTGGGTTTGGGTCTAGCCGAGTGGGTTTAGGTCTAGCCGAGTGGGTTTGGGTCTAGCCGAGTGGGTTTGGGTCTAGCGGAGTGGGTTTGGGTCTAGCCGAGTGGGTTTGGGTCTAGCGGAGTGGGTTTGAGTCTAGCGGAGTGGGTTTAGGTCTAGCGGAGTAGGTTTGGGTCTAGCGGAGTGGGTTTGGGTCTAGCCGAATGGGTTTGGGTCTAGCCGAGTGGGTTTGGGTCCACCCGAGCGGGTTTGGGTGTAGCCGAGTGGGTTTGGGTCTAGCCGAGTGCGTTTGGGCCCAGCCGAGTGGGTTTGGGTCTAGCCGAGTGGGTTTGGGTCTTGCCGAGTGGGTTTGGGTCTAGCCGAGTGGGTTTGGGTCTAGCGGAATGGGTTTGGGTCTAGCCGAGTGGGTTTGGGTCTAGCGGAGTGGGTTTCAGTCTAGCGGAGTGTTTTTGGGTCCAGCGGAGTGGGTTTGGGTCTAGCGGAGTGGGTTTGGGTCTAGCCGAGTGGGTTTGAGTCTGGCCGAGTGGGTTTGGGTCTAGCCGAGTGGGTTTGGGTCTAGCCGAGTGGGTTTGCGTCTAGCCGAGTGGGTTTGGGTCTCGCCGAGTGGGTTTGGGTCTAGCCGAGTGGGTTTGGGTCTAGCGGAGTGGGTTTGGGTCTAGCCGAGTGGGTTTGGGACTAGCGGAGTGGGTTTGAGTCTAGCGGAATGGGTTTGGGTCTAGCGGAGTGGATTTGGGTCTAGCCGAATGGGTTTGGGTCTAGCCGAGTGTGTTTGGGTCTAGCGGAGTGGATTTGGGTCTAGCCGAGTGGGTTTGGGTCTAGCCGAGTGGGTTTGGGTGTAGTCGAGTGGGTTTGCGTCTAGCCGAGTGGGTTTGGGTCTAGCCGAGTGGGTTTGGTTCTAGCCGAGTGGGTTTGGGTCTAGCCGAGTGCGTTTGGGTCTAGCCGAGTGGGTTTGGGTCTATCCGAGAGGGTTTGGGTCTAGCCGAGTGGGTTTGGGTCTAGCCGAGTGGGTTTGGGTCTAGCCGAGTGGGTTTGGGTGTAGCCGAGTGGGTTTGGGTCTAGCCGATTGGGTTTGGGTCTAGCCGAGTGGGTTTGGGTCTGGCCGAGTGGGTTTGGGTGTAGCCGAGTGGGTTTGGGTCTAGCCGAGTGGTTTTGGGTCTAGCCGAGTGGGTTTGGGTCTAGCCGAGTGGGTTTGGGTCTAGCTGAATGGGTTTGGGTCTAGCCGAGTGGGTTTGGGTCTAGCCGAGTGGGTTTGGGTCTAGCGGAGTGGGTTTGGGTCCAGCCGAGTGGGTTTGGGTCAAGCGGAGTGGGTTTGGGTCGAGGCGAGTGGGTTTGGGTCTTGCCGAGTGGGTTTGGGTCTAGCCGATTGGGTTTGGGTCTGGCCGTGTGGGTTTGGGTCTAGCCGAGTGGGTTTGGGTCTAGCCGAGTGGGTTTGGGTCTAGCCGAGTGGGTTTGGGTCTGGCCGAGTGGGTTTGGGTCTGGCCGAGTGGGTTTGGGTCTAGCCGAGTGGGTTTGGGTCTAGCCGAGTGGGTGTGGGTGTAGCCGAGTGGGTTTGGGTCTAGCCGAGTGGGTTTGGGTCTAGCCGAGTGGGTTTGGGTCTAGCCAAGTGGGTTTGGGTCTAGCCGAATGGGTTTGGGTCTACCCGAGCGGGTTTGGGTGTAGCCGAGTGGGTTTGGGTCTAGCCTAGTGGGTTTGGGCCCAGCCGAGTGGGTTTGGGTCTAGCCGAGTGGGTTTGGGTCTAGCCGAGTGGGTTTGGGTCTAGCGGAGTGGGTTTGGGTCTAGCCGAGTGGGTTTGGGTCTAGCGGAGTGGGTTTGAGTCTAGCGGAGTGGGTTTGGGTCTAGCGGAGTGGATTTGGGTCTAGCGGAGTGGGTTTGGTTCTAGCCGAATGGGGTTGGGTCTAGCCGAGTGGGTTTGGGTCTAGCGGAGTGGATTTGGGTCTAGCCGAGTGGGTTTGGGTCTAGCCGAGTGGGTTTGGGTGTAGCCGAGTGGGTTTGAGTCTAGCCGAGTGGGTTTGGGTCTAGCCGAGTGGGTTTGGGTCTAGCCGAGTGGGTTTGGGTGTAGCCGAGTGGGTTTGGGTCTAGCCGAGTGGGTTTGGGTCAAGCCGAGTGGGTTTGGGTCTAGCCCAGTGGGTTTGGGTCTAGCCGAATTGGTTTGGGTCTACCCGAGCGGGTTTGGGTGTAGCCGAGTGGGTTTGGGTCTAGCCGAGTGGGTTTGGGCCCAGCCGAGTGGGTTTGGGTCTAGCCGAGTGGGTTTGGGTCTAGCCGAGTGGGTTTGGGTCTAGCGGAGTGGGTTTGGGTCTAGCCGAGTGGGTTTGGGTCTAGCGGAGTGGGTTTGAGTCTAGCGGAGTGGGTTTGGGTCTAGCGGAGTGGATTTGGGTCTAGCGGAGTGGGTTTGGTTCTAGCCGAATGGGGTTGGGTCTAGCCGAGTGGGTTTGGGTCTAGCGGAGTGGATTTGGGTTCAGCCGAGTGGGTTTGGGTCTAGCCGAGTGGGTTTGGGTGTAGCCGAGTGGGTTTGAGTCTAGCCGAGTGGGTTTGGGTCTAGCCGTGTGGGTTTGGGTCTAGCCGAGTGGGTTTGGGTCTAGCCGAGTGGGTTTGGGTCTAGCCGAGTGGGTTTGGGTCTAGCCGAGTGGGTTTGGGTCCAGCCGAGTGGGTTTGGGTCTAGCCGAGTGGGTTTGGGTCTAGCCGATCGGGTTTGGGTGTAGCCGAGTGGGTTTGGGTCTAGGCGAGTGGGTTTGGGTCCAGCCGAGTGGGTTTACGTCTAGCCGAGTGGGTTTGCGTCTCGCCGAGTGGGTTTGGGTCTAGCCGAGTGGGTTTGGGTCCAGCCGAGTGGGTTTACGTCCAGCCGAGTGGGTTTGGGTCTCGCCGAGTGGGTTTGGGTCTAGCCGAGTGGGTTTGGGACCAGCGGAGTGGGTTTGAGTCTAGCGGAATGGGTTTGGGTCTAGCGGAGTGGATTTGGGTCTAGCGAATGGGTTTGGGTCTAGCCAAGTGGGTTTGGGTCTAGCGGAGTGGGTTTGGGACTAGCCGAGTGGGTTTAGGTGTAGCCGAGTGGGTTTGGGTCTAGCCGATTGGGTTTGGGTCTAGCCGAGTGGGTTTGGGTCTAGCCGAGTGGGCTTGGGTCTAGCCGATCGGGTTTGGGTCTAGCCGTGTGGGTTTGGGTGTAGCCGAGTGGGTTTGGGTCTAGCGGAGTGGGTTTGGGTCTAGCCGAGTGGGTTTGGGTGAAGCGGAGTGGGTTTGGGTGTAGCCGAGTGGGTTTGAGTCTAGCCGAGTGGGTTTGGATCTAGCCGAGTGGGGTTGGGTCTAGCCGAGTGGGTTTGGGTCTAGCGGAGTGGATTTGTGTCTAGCCGAGTGGTTTTGGGTCTAGCCGAGTGGGTTTGGGTGTAGCCGAGTGGGTTTGAGTCTGTCCGAGTGGGTTTGGGTCTAGCCGAGTGGGTTTGGGTCTAGCCGAGTGGGTTTGGGTCTAGCCGAGTGGGTTTGGTTCTAGCCGAGTGGGTTTGGGTCTAGCCGAGTGGGTTTGGGTCTAGCCGATCGGGTTTGGGTGTAGCCGAGTGGGTTTGGGTCTAGGCGAGTGGGTTTGGGACCAGCCGAGTGGGTTTACGTCCAGCCGAGTGGGTTTGGGTCTCGCCGAGTGGGTTTGGGTCTAGCCGAGTGGGTTTGGGTCTAGCGGAGTGGGTTTGGGTCTAGCCGAGTGGGTTTGGGACCAGCGGAGTGGGTTTGAGTCTAGCGGAATGGGTTTGGGTCTAGCGGAGTGGATTTGGGTCTAGCCGAATGGGTTTGGGTCTAGCCAAGTGGGTTTGGGTCTAGCGGAGTGGGTTTGGGTCTAGCCGAGTGGGTTTAGGTGTAGCCGAGTGGGTTTGGGTCTAGCCGATTGGGTTTGGGTCTAGCCGAGTGGGTTTGGGTCTAGCCGAGTGGGCTTGGGTCTAGCCGATCGGGTTTGGGTCTAGCCGAGTGGGTTTGGGTCTACCGAGTGGGTTTGGGTCTAGCGGAGTGGGTTTGCGTCTAGCCGAGTGGGTTTGGGTGAAGCGGAGTGGGTTTGGGTCAAGGCGAGTGGGTTTGGGTCTAGCCGAGTGGGTTTGGGTCTAGCCGATTGTGTTTGGGTCTAGCCGAGTGGGTTTGGGTCTAGCCGAGTGGGTTTAGGTCTAGCCGAGTGGGTTTGGGTCTAGCCGAGTGGGTTTGGGTCTGACCGAGTGGGTTTGGGTCTAGCCGAGTGGGTTTGGGTCTAGCCGAGTGGGTTTGGGTCTAGCCGAGTGGGTTTGGGTCTAGCCGAGTGGGTTTGGGTCTAGCCGAGTGGGTTTGGGTCTAGCCGAGTGGGTTTGGGTCTAGCCGATTGGGTTTGGGTCTACCCGAGCGGGTTTGGGTGTAGCCGAGTGGGTTTGGGTCTAGCCGAGTGGGTTTGGGCCCAGCCGAGTGGGTTTGGGTCTGGCCGAGTGGGTTTGGGTCTAGCCGAGTGGGTTTGGGTCTTGCCGAGTGGGTTTGGGTCCAGCCGAGTGGGTTTGGGTCTAGCCGAGTGGGTTTGGGTCTAGCCGATCGGGTTTGGGTGTCGCCGAGTGGGTTTGGGTCTAGGCGAGTGGGTTTGGGTCCAGCCGAGTGGGTTTATGTCTAGCCGAGTGGGTTTGGGTCTCGCCGAGTGGGTTTGGGTCTAGCCGAGTGGGTTTGGGTCTAGCGGAGTGGGTTTGGGTCTAGCCGAGTGGGTTTGGGTCAAGCGGAGTGGGTTTGGTTCGAGGCGAGTGGGTTTGGGTCTAGCCGAGTGGGTTTGGGTCTAGCCGATTGGGTTTGGGTCTAGCCGAGTGGGTTTGGGTCTAGCCGGGTGGGTTTAGGTTAAGCCGAGTGGGTTTGGGTCTAGCCGAGTGGGTTTGGGTCTAGCCGAATGGGTTTGGGTCTACCCGAGCGGGTTTGGGTGTAGCCGAGTGGGTTTGGGTCTAGCCGAGTGGGTTTGGGCCCAGCCGAGTGGGTTTGGGTCTAGCCAAGTGGGTTTGGGTCTAGCCGAGTGGGTTTGGGTCTAGCCGAGTGGGTTTGGGTCTAGCGGAGTGGGTTTGGGTCTAGCCGAGTGGGTTTGGGTCTAGCGGAGTGGGTTTGAATCTAGCGGAGTGGGTTTGGGTCTAGCCGAGTGGGTTTGGGTCTAGCGGAGTGGATTTGTGTCTAGCCGAGTGGTTTTGGGTCTAGCCGAGTGGGTTTGGGTGTAGCCGAGTGGGTTTGTGTCTGGCCGAGTGGGTTTGGGTCTAGCCGAGTGGGTTTGGGTCTAGCCGAGTGGGTTTGGGTCTAGCCGAGTGGGTTTGGGTCTAGCCGAGTGGGTTTGGTTCTAGCCGAGTGGGTTTGGGTCTAGGCGAGTGGGTTTGGGTCCAGCCGAGTGGGTTTACGTCTAGCCGAGTGGGTTTGCGTCTAGGCGAGTGGGTTTGGGTCCAGCCGAGTGGGTTTACGTCTAGCCGAGTGGGTTTGGGTCTCGCCGAGTGGGTTTGGGACTAGCGGAGTGGGTTTGAGTCTAGCGGAGTGGGTTTTGGTCTAGCGGAATGGGTTTGGGACCAGCGGAGTGGGTTTGAGTCTAGCGGAATGGGTTTGGGTCTAGCGTAGTGGATTTGGGTCTAGCCGAATGGGTTTGGGTCTAGCCAAGTGGGTTTGGGTCTAGCGGAGTGGGTTTGGGTCTAGCCGAGTGGGTTTAGGTGTAGCCGAGTGGGTTTGGGTCTAGCCGATTGGGTTTGGGTCTAGCCGAGTGGGTTTGGGTCTAGCCGAGTGGGCTTGGGTTTAGCCGATCGGGTTTGGGTCTCCCCGAGTGGGTTTGGGTCTAGCCGAGTGGGTTTGGGTCTAGCGGAGTGGGTTTGGGTCTAGCCGAGTGGGTTTGGGTGAAGCGGAGTGGGTTTGGGTCGAGGCGAGTGGGTTTGGGTCTAGCCGAGTGGGTTTGGGTCTAGCCGATTGTGTTTGGGTCTAGCCGAGTGGGTTTGGGTCTAGCCGAGTGGGTTTAGGTCTAGCCGAGTGGGTTTAGGTCTAGCCGAGTGGGTTTGGGTCTAGCCGAGTGGGTTTGGGTCTGGCCGAGTGGGTTTGGGTCTTGCCGAGTGGGTTTGGGTCTAGCCGAGTGGGTATGGGTCTAGCCGAGTGGGTTTGGGTCTAGCCGAGTGGGTTTGGGTCTAGCCGAGTGGGTTTGGGTCCAGCCGAATGGGTTTGGGTCTACCCGAGCGGGTTTGGGTGTAGCCGAGTGGGTTTGGGTCTAGCCGAGTGGGTTTGGGCCCAGCCGAGTGGGTTTGGGTCTAGCCGAGTGGGTTTGGGTCTAGCCGAGTGGGTTTGGGTCTAGCCGAGTGGGTTTGGGTCCAGCCGAGTGGGTTTGGGTCTAGCCGAGTGGGTTTGGGTCTAGCCGAACGGGTTTGGGTGCAGCCGAGTGGGTTTGGGTCTAGGCGAGTGGGTTTGGGTCCAGCCGAGTGGGTTTACGTCTAGCCGAGTGGGTTTGGGTCTCGCCGAGTGGGTTTGGGTCTAGCCGAGTGGGTTTGGGTCTAGCGGAGTGGGTTTGGGTCTAGCCGAGTGGGTTTGGGTCAAGCGGAGTGGGTTTGGTTCGAGGCGAGTGGGTTTGGGTCTAGCCGAGTGGGTTTGGGTCTAGCCGATTGGGTTTGGGTCTAGCCGAGTGGGTTTGGGTCTAGCCGGGTGGGTTTAGGTCTAGCCGAGTGGGTTTGGGTCTAGCCGAGTGGGTTTGGGTCTGGCCGAGTGGGTTTGGGTCTAGCCGAGTGGGTTTGGGTCTAGCCGAGTGGGTTTGGGTCTAGCGGAGTGGGTTTGGGCCCAGCCGAGTGGGTTTGGGTCTAGCCGAGTGGGTTTGGGTCTAGCCGAGTGGGTTTGGGTCTAGCCGAGTGGGTTTGGGTCTAGCGGAGTGGGTTTGGGTCTAGCCGAGTGGGTTTGGGACTAGCGGAATGGGTTTGAGTCTAGCGGAGTGGGTTTGGGTCTAGCGGAGTGGGTTTGGGTCTAGCGGAGTGGGTTTGGGTCTAGCCAAATGGGTTTGGGTCTAGCCGAGTGGGTTTGGGTCTAGCGGAGTGGATTTGTGTCTAGCCGAGTGGTTTTGGGTCTAGCCGAGTGGGTTTGGGTGTTGCCGAGTGGGTTTGAGTCTGGCCGAGTGGGTTTGGGTCTATCCGAGTGGGTTTCGATCTAGCCGATCGGGTTTGGGTGTAGCCGAGTGGGTTTGGGTCTTGGCGAGTGGGTTTGGGTCTAGCCGAGTGGGTTTACGTCTAGCCGAGTGGGTTTGGGTCTCGCCGAGTGGGTTTGGGTCTAGCCGAGTGGGTTTGGGTCTAGCGGAGTGGGTTTGGGTCTAGCCGAGTGGGTTTGGGACTAGCGGAGTGGGTTTGAGTCTAGCGGAATGGGTTTGGGTCAAGCGGAGTGGATTTGGGTCTAGCCGAATGGGTTTGGGTCTAGCCGAGTGGGTTTGGGTCTAGCGGAGTGGATTTGGGTCTAGCCGAGTGGGTTTGGGTCTAGCGGAGTGGATTTGGGTCTAGCCGAGTGGGTTTGGATCTAGCCGAGTGGGTTTGGGTGTAGTCGAGTGGGTTTGCGTCTAGCCGAGTGCGTTTGGGTCTATCCGAGAGGGTTTGGGTCTAGCCGAGTGGGTTTGGGTCTAGCCGAGTGGGTATGGGTCTAGCCGAGTGGGTTTGGGTGTAGTCGAGTGGGTTTGGGTCTAGCCGATTGGGTTTGGGTCTAGCCGAGTGGGTTTGGGTCTAGCCGAGTGGGTTTGGGTGTAGCCGAGTGGGTTTGGGTCTAGCCGTGGTTTTGGGTCTAGCCGAGTGGGTTTGGGTCTAGCCGAGTGGGTTTGGGTCTAGCTGAATGGGTTTGGGTCTAGCCGAGTGGGTTTTGGTCTAGCCGAGTGGGTTTGGGTCCAGCGGAGTGGGTTTGGGTCCAGCCGAGTGGGTTTGGGTCAAGCCGAGTGGGTTTGGGTCGAGGCGAGTGGGTTTGGGTCTGGCCGAGTGGGTTTGGGTCTAGCCGATTGGGTTTGGGTCTAGCCGTGTGGGTTTGGGTCTAGCCGAGTGGGTTTGGGTCTAGCCGAGTGGGTTTGGGTCTAGCCGAGTGGATTTGGGTCTGGCCGAGTGGGTTTGGGTCTGGCCGAGTGGGTTTGGGTCTAGCCGAGTTGGTTTGGGTCTAGCCGAGTGGGTTTGGGTGTAGCCGAGTGGGTTTGGGTCTAGCCGAGTGGGTTTGGGTCTAGCCGAGTGGGTTTGGGTCTAGCCAAGTGGGTTTGGGTCTAGCCGAATGGGTTTGGGTCTACCCGAGCGGGTTTGGGTGTAGCCGAGTGGGTTTGGGTCTAGCCGAGTGGGTTTGGGCCCAGCCGAGTGGGTTTGGGTCTAGCCGAGTGGGTTTGGGTCTAGCCGAGTGGGTTTGGGTCTAGCGGAGTGGGTTTGGGTCTAGCCGAGTGGGTTTGGGTCTAGCGGAGTGGGTTTGAGTCTAGCGGAGTGGGTTTGGGTCTAGCGGAGTGGATTTGGGTCTAGCGGAGTGGGTTTGGGTCTAGCCGAATGGGGTTGGGTCTAGCCGAGTGGGTTTGGGTCTAGCGGAGTGGATTTGGGTCTAGCCGAGTGGGTTTGGGTCTAGCCGAGTGGGTTTGGGTGTAGCTGAGTGGGTTTGAGTCTAGCCGAGTGGGTTTGGGTCTAGCCGAATGGGTTTGGGTGTACCCGAGCGGGTTTGGGTGTAGCCGAGTGGGTTTGGGTCTAGCCGAGTGGGTTTGGGCCCAGCCGAGTGGGTTTGGGTCTAGCCGAGTGGGTTTGGGTCTAGCCGAGTGGGTTTGGGTCTAGCCGAGTGGGTTTGGGTCTAGCCGAGTGGGTTTGGGTCTAGCGGAGTGGGTTTGAGTCTAGCGGAGTGGATTTGGGTCTAGCCGAGTGGGTTTGGGTCTAGCCGAGTGTGTTTGGGTGTAGCCGAGTGGGTTTGAGTCTAGCCGAGTGGGTTTGGGTCTAGCCGAGTGGGTTTGGGTCTAGCCGAGTGGGTTTGTGTCTAGCCGAGTGGGTTTGGGTCTAGCCGAGTGGGTTTGGGTCTAGCGGAGTGGGTTTGGGTCCAGCCGAGTGGCTTTGGGTCTAGCCGAGTGGGTTTGGGCCTAGCCGATCGGGTTTGGGTGTAGCCGAGTGGGTTTGGGTCTAGGCAAGTGGGTTTGGGTCCAGCCGAGTGGGTTTACGTCTAGCCGAGTGGGTTTGCGTCTCGCCGAGTGGGTTTGGGTCTAGCCGAGTGGGTTTGGGTCTAGCGGAGAGGGTTTGGGTCTAGCCAAGTGGGTTTGGGACTAGCGGAGTGGGTTTGAGTCTAGCGGAGTGGGTTTGGATCTAGCGGAATGGGTTTGGGTCTAGCGGAGTGGATTTGGGTCTAGCCGAATGGGTTTGGGTCTAGCCGAGTGGGTTTGGGTCTAGCGGAGTGGATTTGGGTCTAGCCGAGTGGGTTTGGGTCTAGCCGACTGGGTTTGGGTGTAGCCGAGTGGGTTTGAGTCTAGCCGAGTGGGTTTGGGTCTAGCCGAGTGGGTTTGGGTCTACCCAAGTGGGTTTGGGTCTAGCCGAGTGGGTTTGGGTCTAGCCGAGTGGGTTTGGGTCTAGCCGAGTGGGTTTGGGTCTAGCCGAGTGGGTTTGCACCTTGCCGAGTGAGTTTGGGGCTAGCGGAGTAGGTTTGGGTCTAGCGGAGTGGGTTTGGGTCTAACCGAGTGGGTTTGGGCCTCGCCGAGTCTGTTTGCGTCTAGCCGAGAGTGTTTGGGTCTACCCAAATGGGTTTGGGTCTAGCTGAGTGGGTTTGGGTTTAGCCGAGTGGGTTTGGGTCTAGCCGAGTGGGTTTGGGTCTTGCCGAGTGGGTCTGCATCTAGCCGATTGGGTTTGCGTCTATCTGAGTGAGTTTGGGGCTAGCGGATTGGGTTTGGGTCTAGCGGAGTGGGTTTGGGTCTAGCGGAGTGGGTTTGGGTCTAGCCAAGGTCGTTTGGGACAAGCCGAGTGGGTTTGGGACTAGCGGAGTGGGATTGGGTCTAGCCGAGTGGGTTTGCATCTAGCCGAGTGGGTTTGCATCTAGCCGAGTGAGTTTGGGGCTAGCGGAGTGGGTTTGGGTCTAGCCGAGTGGGTTTGTGTCTAGCCGAGTGGGTTTGGGTCTAGCCGAGTGGGTTTGGGTCTAGCCGAGTGGGTTTGGGTCTAGCCGAGTGGGTTTGGGTGTAGCCAAGTGGGTTTGGGTTTAGCCGAATGGGTTTGGGTCTAGCCGAGTGGGTTTGGGTCTAGCCGAGTGGGTTTGGGTCTAGCGGAGTGGGTTTGGGTCTAGCCGAGTGGGTTTGGGTCAAGCGGAGTGGGTTTGTGTCGAGCCGAGTGGGTTTGGGTCTAGCCGAGTGGGTTTGGGTCTAGCCGAGTGGGTTTTGGACTAGCCGAGTGGGTTTGGGTCTAGCGGAGTGGATTTGGGTCTAGCCGAGTGGGTTTGGGTCTAGCCGAGTGTGTTTGGGTGTAGCCGAGTGGGTTTGAGTCTAGCCGAGTAGGTTTGGGTCTAGCCGAGTGGGTTTGGGTCTAGCCGAGGGGGTTTGGGTCTAGCCGAGTGGGTTTGGGTCTAGCCGAGTGGGTTTGGGTCTAGCCGAGTGGGTTTGGGTCCAGCCGAGTGGGTTTGGGTCTGGCCGAGTGGGTTTGGGTCTAGCCGATCGGGTTTAGGTGTAGCCGAGTGGGTTTGGGTCTAGGCAAGTGCGTTTGGGTCCAGCCGAGTGGGTTTACGTCTAGCCGAGTGGATTTGCGTCTCGCCGAGTGGGTTTGGGTCTAGCCGAGTGGGTTTGGGTCTAGCGGAGAGGGTTTGGGTCTAGCCGAGTGGGTTTGGGACTAGCGGAGTGGGTTTGAGTCTAGCGGAGTGGGTTTGGTCTAGCGGAATGGGTTTGGGTCTAGCGGAGTGGATTTGGGTCTAGCCGAATGGGTTTGGGTCTAGCCGAGTGGGTTTGGGTCTAGCGGAGTGGATTTGGGTCTAGCCGAGTGAGTTTGGGTCTAGCCGAGTGGGTTTTGGTGTAGCCGAGTGGGTTTGAGTCTAGCCGAGTGGGTTTGGGTATAGCCGAGTGGGGTTGGGTCTAGCCGAGTGGGTTTGGGTCTACCCAAGTGGGTTTGGGTCTAGCCGAGTGGGTTTGGGTCTAGCCGAGTGGGTTTGGGTCTAGCCGAGTGGGTTTGGGTCTAGCCGAGTGGGTTTGCATCTAGCCGAGTGGGTTTGCATCTTGCCGAGTGAGTTTGGGGCTAGCGGAGTGGGGTTGGGTCTAGCGGAGTGGGTTTGGGTCTAACCGAGTGGGTTTGGGCCTCGCCGGGTGTGTTTGCATCTAGCCGAGAGTGTTTGGGTCTACCCAAATGGGTTTGGGTCTAGCTGAGTGGGTTTGGGTCTAGCCGAGTGGGTTTGGGTCTAGCCGAGTGGGTTTGGGTCTTGCCGAGTGGGTTTGCATCTAGCCGAGTGGGTTTGCGTCTATCTGAGTGAGTTTGGGGCTAGCGGATTGGGTTTGGGTCTAGCGGAGTGGGTTTGGGTCTAGCGGAGTGGGTTTGGGTCTAGCCAAGGTCGTTTGGGACAAGCCGAGTGGGTTTGGGACTAGCGGAGTGGGATTGGGTCTAGCCGAGTGGGTTTGGGTCTAGCCGAGTGGGTTTGGGTCTAGCCGAGTGGGTTTGCATCTAGCCGAGTGGGTTTGCGTCTAGCCGAGTGAGTTTGGGGCTAGCGGAGTGGGTTTGGGTCTAGCCGAGTGGGTTTGTGTCTAGCCGAGTGGGTTTGGGTCTAGCCGAGTGGGTTTGGGTCTAGCCGAGTGGGTTTGGGTGTAGCCGAGTGGGTTTGGGTCTAGCCGAGTGGGTTTGGGTCTAGCCGAGTGGGTTTGGGTCTAGCCGAGTGGGTTTTGGACTGGCCGAGTGGGTTTGGGTCTAGCCGAGTGGGTTTGGGTCTAGCCGAGTGCGTGTGTGTCTAGCCAATTGGGTTTGGGTCTAGCCGAGTGGGTTTGGGTCTAGCCGAGTGGGTTTGGGTCTAGCCGAGTGGGTTTGGGTCTAGCCGAGTGGGTTTGGGTCTAGCCGAGTGGGTTTGGGTCTAGCCGAGTGGGTTTGGGTCTAGCCGATTGGGTTTGGGTGTAGCCGAGTGGGTTTGGTTGTAGCAGAGTGGGTTTGGGTCTAGCCGATTGGGTTTGGGTCTAGCCGAGTGGGTTTGGGTCCAGCCGAGTGGGTTTGGGTGTAGCCAAGTGGGTTTGGGTCTAGCCGAGTGGTTTTGGGTCTAGCCGAGTGGGTTTGGGTCTAGCCGAGTGGGTTTGGGTCTAGCCGAATGGGTTTGGGTCTAGCCGAGTGGGTTTGGGTCTGAACGAGTGGGTTTGGGTCTAGTCGAGTGGGTTTGCATCTAGCCGAGTGGGTTTGCATCTTGCCGAGTGAGTTTGGGGCTAGCGGAGTGGGTTTGGGTCTAGCGGAGTGGGTTTGGGTCCAACCGAGTGGTTTTGGACCTCGCCGAGTGTGTTTGGGTCTAGCCAAGGTCGTTTGGGACTAGCCGAGTGGATTTGGGACTAGCGGAGTGGGATTGGGTCTAGCCGAGTGGGTTTGGGTTGAGCCGAGTGGGTTTGGGTCTAGCCGAGTGGGTTTGCATCTAGCCGAGTGGGTTTGCGTCTAGCCGAGTGAGTTTGGGGCTAGCGGAGTGGGTTTGGGTCTAGCCGAGTGGGTTTGTGTCTAGCCGAGTGGGTTTGGGTCTAGCCGAGTGGGTTTGGGTCTAGCGGAGAGGGTTTGGGTCTAGCCGAGTGGGTTTGGGACTAGCGGAGTGGGTTTGAGTCTAGCGGAGTGGGTTTGGTCTAGCGGAATGGGTTTGGGTCTAGCGGAGTGGATTTGGGTCTAGCCGAATGGGTTTGGGTCTAGCCGAGTGGGTTTGGGTCTACCCAAGTGGGTTTGGGTCTAGCCGAGTGGGTTTGGGTCTAGCCGAGTGGGTTTGGGTCTAGCCGAGTGGGTTTGGGTCTAGCCGAGTGGGTTTGCATCTAGCCGAGTGGGTTTGCATCTTGCCGAGTGAGTTTGGGGCTAGCAGAGTGGGGTTGGGTCTAGCGGAGTGGGTTTGGGTCTAACCGAGTGGGTTTGGGCCTCGCCGAGTGTGTTTGCATCTAGCCGAGAGTGTTTGGGTCTACCCAAATGGGTTTGGGTCTAGCTGAGTGGGTTTGGGTCTAGCCGAGTGGGTTTGGGTCTAGCCGAGTGGGTTTGGGTCTTGCCGAGTGGGTTTGCATCTAGCCGAGTGGGTTTGCGTCTATCTGAGTGAGTTTGGGGCTAGCGGATTGGGTTTGGGTCTAGCGGAGTGGGTTTGGGTCTAGCGGAGTGGGTTTGGGTCTAGCCAAGGTCGTTTGGGACAAGCCGAGTGGGTTTGGGACTAGCGGTGTGGGATTGGGTCTAGCCGAGTGGGTTTGGGTCTAGCCGAGTGGGTTTGGGTCTAGCCGAGTGGGTTTGCATCTAGCCGAGTGGGTTTGCGTCTAGCCGAGTGAGTTTGGGGCTAGCGGAGTGGGTTTGGGTCTAGCCGAGTGGGTTTGTGTCTAGCCGAGTGGGTTTGGGTCTAGCCGAGTGGGTTTGGGTCTAGCCGAGTGGGTTTGGGTGTAGCCGAGTGGGTTTGGGTCTAGCCGAGTGGGTTTGGGTCTAGCCGAGTGGGTTTGGGTGTAGCCCAGTGGGTTTGGGTTTAGCCGAATGGGTTTGGGTCTAGCCGAGTGGGTTTGGGTCTAGCCGAGTGGGTTTGGGTCTAGCGGAGTGGGTTTGGGTCTAGCCGAGTGGGTTTGGGTCAAGCGGAGTGGGTTTGGGTCGAGCCGAGTGGGTTTGGGTCTAGCCGAGTGGGTTTGGGTCTAGCCGAGTGGGTTTTGGACTGGCCGAGTGGGTTTGGGTCTAGCCGAGTGGGTTTGGGTCTAGCCGAGTGCGTGTGTGTCTAGCCAATTGGGTTTGGGTCTAGCCGAGTGGGTTTGGGTCTAGCCGAGTGGGTTTGGGTCTAGCCGAGTGGGTTTGGGTCTAGCCGAGTGGGTTTGGGTCTAGCCGAGTGGGTTTGGGTCTAGCCGAGTGGGTTTGGGTCTAGCCGATTGGGTTTGGGTGTAGCCGAGTGGGTTTGGTTGTAGCAGAGTGGGTTTGGGTCTAGCCGATTGGGTTTGGGTCTAGCCGAGTGGGTTTGGGTCCAGCCGAGTGGGTTTGGGTGTAGCCAAGTGGGTTTGGGTCTAGCCGAGTGGTTTTGGGTCTAGCCGAGTGGGTTTGGGTCTAGCCGAGTGGGTTTGGGTCTAGCCGAATGGGTTTGGGTCTAGCCGAGTGGGTTTGGGTCTGAACGAGTGGGTTTGGGTCTAGTCGAGTGGGTTTGCATCTAGCCGAGTGGGTTTGCATCTTGCCGAGTGAGTTTGGGGCTAGCGGAGTGGGTTTGGGTCTAGCGGAGTGGGTTTGGGTCCAACCGAGTGGTTTTGGACCTCGCCGAGTGTGTTTGGGTCTAGCCAAGGTCGTTTGGGACTAGCCGAGTGGATTTGGGACTAGCGGAGTGGGATTGGGTCTAGCCGAGTGGGTTTGGGTCTAGCCGAGTGGGTTTGGGTCTAGCCGAGTGGGTTGCATCTAGCCGAGTGGGTTTGCGTCTAGCCGAGTGAGTTTGGGGCTAGCGGAGTGGGTTTGGGTCTAGCCGAGTGGGTTTGTGTCTAGCCGAGTGGGTTTGGGTCTAGCCGAGTGGGTTTGGGTCTAGCCGAGTGGGTTTGGGTGTAGCCGAGTGGGTTTGGGTCTAGCCGAGTGGGTTTGGGTCTAGCCGAGTGGGTTTGGGTGTAGCCGAGTGGGTTTGGGTGTAGCCGAGTGGGTTTGGGTCTAGCGGAGTGGGTTTAGGTCTAGCCGAGTGGGTTTGGGTCTAGCCGAGTGGGTTTGGGTCTAGTCGAGTGGGTTTTGGTCCTGCCGAGTGGGTGTGGGTCTAGCCGAGTGGGTTTGAGTCTAGCCGAGTGGGTTTGGGTCTAGCCGAGTGGGTTTGGTTCTAGCAGAGTGGGTTTTGTGTCTAGACGAGTGGGTTTGGGTCTAACCGAGTGGGTTTGGGTCTAGCCGAGTGGGTTTGGGTCTAGCCGAGAGTGTTTGGGTCTACCCAAGTGGGTTTGGGTCTAGCCGAGTGGGTTTGGGTCTAGCCGAGTGGATTTGGGTGTAGCCGAGTGGGTGTGGGTCTAACCGAGTGGGTTTGGGTCTAGCCGAGTAGGTTTGGGTCCAGCCGAGAGTGTTTGGGTCTACCCAAGTGGGTTTGAGTCTAGCCGAGTGGGTTTGGGTCTCGCCGAGTGGATTTGGGTCTAGCCGAGTGGGTGTGGGTCTAGCCGAGTGGGTTTGGGTCTAGCCGAGTGGGTTTGTGTCTAGCCGAGTGGGTTTGGGTCTAGCCAAGTGGGTTTGGGTCTAGCCGAGTGGGTTTGGGTCTAGCCGAGTGGGTTTGGGTCTAGCCGATTGGGTTGGGTGTAGCCGAGTGGGTTTGGGTCTAGCCGATTGGGTTTGGGTCTAGCCGAGTGGGTTTGGGTCTAGCCGAGTGGGTTTGGGTGTAGCCGAGTGGGTTTGGGTCTAGCCGAGTGGGTTTGGGTCTAGTCGAGTGGGTTTTGGTCCTGCCGAGTGGGTGTGGGTCTAGCCGAGTGGGTTTGAGTCTAGCCGAGTGGGTTTGGGTCTAGCCGAGTGGGTTTGGTTCTAGCTGAGTGGGTTTTGTGTCTAGACGAGTGGGTTTGGGTATAACCGAGTGCGTTTGGGTCAAGCCGAGTGGGTTTGGGTCTAGCCGAGAGTGTTTGGGTCTACCCAAGTGTGTTTGGGTCTAGCCGAGTGGGTTTTGGTCTAGCCGAGTGGATTTGGGTGTAGCCGAGTGGGTGTGGGTCTAACCGAGTGGGTTTGGGTCTAGCCGAGTGGGTTTGGGTCTAGCCGAGAGTGTTTGGGTCTACCCAAGTGGGTTTGAGTCTAGCCGAGTGGGTTTGGGTCTCGCCGAGTGGATTTGTGTCTAGCCGAGTGGGTGTGGGTCTAGCCGAGTGGGTTTGGGTCTAGCCGAGTGGGTTTGGGTCTAGCCGAGTGGGTTTGGGTCTAGCCAAGTGGGTTTGGGTCTAGCCGAGTGGGTTTGGGTCTAGCCGAGTGGGTTTGGGTCTAGCCGATTGGGTTGGGTGTAGCCGAGTGGGTTTGGGTCTAGCCGAATGGGTTTGGGTCTAGCCGAGTGGGTTTGGGTCTAGCCGAGTGGGTTTGGTTGTAGCCGAGTGGGTTTGGGTCTAGCCGAGTGGGGTTGGGTCTAGCGGAGTGGGTTTGGGTCTAGCCGCATGGGTTTGGGTCTAGCCGAGTGGGTTTGGGTCTAGTGGAGTGGGTTTGGGTGCAGCCGAGTGGGTTTGGGTCTAGCCGAGTGGGTTTGGGTCTAGCCGAGTGGGTTTGGGTCGAGCCGAGTGGGTTTGGGTCTAACCGAGTGGGTTTGGGTCTAGCGGAGTGGGTTTGGGTGTAGCCGAGTGGGTTTGGGTCTAGCCGAGTGGGTTTGGGTCTAGCCGAGTGGGTTTGGGGCTAGCCGAGTGGGTTTGGGTCTAGCCGAGTGGGTTTGGGTCTAGCCGAGTGGGTTTGGGTCTAGCCGAGTGGGTTTGGGTCTAGCCGAGTGGGTTTGGGTCTAGCCGAGTGGGTTTGGGTCTAGCCGAGTGGGTTTGGGTCGTGCCGAGTGGGTTTGGGTCTAGCCGAGCGGGTTTGGGGCTAGCCGAATGCGTTTGGGTCTAGCCGAGTGGGTTTGGGTCTCGTCGAGTGGGTTTGGGTCTAGCCAAGTGGGTTTGGGTCGAGCCGAGTGGGTTTGGGTCTAGCCTAGTGGGTTTGGGTCTAGCCGAGGGGGTTTGGGTCTAGCCGAGTGGGTTTGGGTCTAGCCGAATGGGTTTGGGTCTAGCCGAGTGGGTTTGGGTCTGAACGAGTGGGTTTGGGTCTAGTCGAGTGGGTTTGCATCTAGCCGAGTGGGTTTGCATCTTGCCGAGTGAGTTTGGGGCTAGCGGAGTGGGTTTGGGTCTAGCGGAGTGGGTTTGGGTCCAACCGAGTGGGTTTGGACCTCGCCGAGTGTGTTTGGGTCTAGCCAAGGTCGTTTGGGACTAGCCGAGTGGATTTGGGACTAGCGGAGTGGGATTGGGTCTAGCCGAGTGGGTTTGGGTCTAGCCGAGTGGGTTTGGGTCTAGCCGAGTGGGTTTGCATCTAGCCGAGTGGGTTTGCGTCTAGCCGAGTGAGTTTGGGGCTAGCGGAGTGGGTTTGGGTCTAGCCGAGTGGGTTTGTGTCTAGCCGAGTGGGTTTGGGTCTAGCCGAGTGGGTTTGGGTCTAGTCGAGTGGGTTTTGGTCCTGCCGAGTGGGTGTGGGTCTAGCCGAGTGGGTTTGAGTCTAGCCGAGTGGGTTTGGGTCTAGCCGAGTGGGTTTGGTTCTAGCTGAGTGGGTTTTGTGTCTAGACGAGTGGGTTTGGGTCTAACCGAGTGCGTTTGGGTCTAGCCGAGTGGGTTTGGGTCTAGCCGAGAGTGTTTGGGTCTACCCAAGTGTGTTTGGGTCTAGCCGAGTGGGTTTGGGTCTAGCCGAGTGGATTTGGGTGTAGCCGAGTGGGTGTGGGTCTAACCGAGTGGGTTTGGGTCTAGCCGAGTGGGTTTGGGTCTAGCCGAGAGTGTTTGGGTCTACCCAAGTGGGTTTGAGTCTAGCCGAGTGGGTTTGGGTCTCGCCGAGTGGATTTGTGTCTAGCCGAGTGGGTGTGGGTCTAGCCGAGTGGGTTTGGGTCTAGCCGAGTGGGTTTGGGTCTAGCCGAGTGGGTTTGGGTCTAGCCAAGTGGGTTTGGGTCTAGCCGAGTGGGTTTGAGTCTAGCCGAGTGGGTTTGGGTCTAGCCGATTGGGTTGGGTGTAGCCGAGTGGGTTTGGGTCTAGCCGATTGGGTTTGGGTCTAGCCGAGTGGGTTTGGGTCTAGCCGAGTGGGTTTGGGTGTAGCCGAGTGGGTTTGGGTCTAGCCGAGTGGGGTTGGGTCTAGCGGAGTGGGTTTGGGTCTAGCCGCATGGGTTTGGGTCTAGCCGAGTGGGTTTGGGTCTAGTGGAGTGGGTTTGGGTGCAGCCGAGTGGGTTTGGGTCTAGCCGAGTGGGTTTGGGTCTAGCCGAGTGGGTTTGGGTCGAGCCGAGTGGGTTTGGGTCTAACCGAGTGGGTTTGGGTCTAGCGGAGTGGGTTTGGGTGTAGCCGAGTGGGTTTGGGTCTAGCCGAGTGGGTTTGGGTCTAGCCGAGTGGGTTTGGGGCTAGCCGAGTGGGTTTGGGTCTAGCCGAGTGGGTTTGGGTCTAGCCGAGTGGGTTTGGGTCTAGCCGAGTGGGTTTGGGTCTAGCCGAGTGGGTTTGGGTCTAGCCGAGTGGGTTTGGGTCGTGCCGAGTGGGTTTGGGTCTAGCCGAGCGGGTTTGGGGCTAGCCGAATGCGTTTGGGTCTAGCCGAGTGGGTTTGGGTCTCGTCGAGTGGGTTTGGGTCTAGCCAAGTGGGTTTGGGTCGAGCCGAGTGGGTTTGGGTCTAGCCTAGTGGGTTTGGGTCTAGCCGAGGGGGTTTGGGTCTAGCCGAGTGGGTTTCGGTATAGCCGAGTGGGTTTGGGTCTAGCCGATTGGGTTTGGGTCTAGCCGAGTGGGTTTGGGTCCAGCCGAGTGGGTTTGGGTGTAGCCAAGTGGGTTTGGGTCTAGCCGAGTGGTTTTGGGTCTAGCCGAGTGGGTTTGGGTCTAGCCGAGTGGGTTTGGGTCTGAACGAGTGGGTTTGGGTCTAGTCGAGTGGGTTTGCATCTAGCCGAGTGGGTTTGCATCTTGCCGAGTGAGTTTGGGGCTAGCGGAGTGGGTTTGGGTCTAGCGGAGTGGGTTTGGGTCCAACCGAGTGGGTTTGGACCTCGCCGAGTGTGTTTGGGTCTAGCCAAGGTCGTTTGGGACTAGCCGAGTGGATTTGGGACTAGCGGAGTGGGATTGGGTCTAGCCGAGTGGGTTTGGGTCTAGCCGAGTGGGTTTGGGTCTAGCCGAGTGGGTTTGCATCTAGCCGAGTGGGTTTGCGTCTAGCCGAGTGAGTTTGGGGCTAGCGGAGTGGGTTTGGGTCTAGCCGAGTGGGTTTGTGTCTAGCCGAGTGGGTTTGGGTCTAGCCGAGTGGGTTTGGGTCTAGCCGAGTGGGTTTGGGTGTAGCCGAGTGGGTTTGGGTCTAGCCGAGTGGGTTTGGGTCCAGCCGAGTGGGTTTGGGTGTACCCGAGTGGGTTTGGGTGTAGCCGAGTGGGTTTGGGTCAAGCGGAGTGGGTTTGGGTCTAGCCGAGTGGGTTTGGGTCTAGCCGAGTGGGTTTGGGTCTAGTCGAGTGGGTTTTGGTCCTGCCGAGTGGGTGTGGGTCTAGCCGAGTGGGTTTGAGTCTAGCCGAGTGGGTTTGGGTCTAGCCGAGTGGGTTTGGTTCTAGCCGAGTGGGTTTTGTGTCTAGACGAGTGGGTTTGGGTCTAACCGAGTGGGTTTGGGTCTAGCCGAGTGGGTTTGGGTCTAGCCGAGAGTGTTTGGGTCTACCCAAGTGGGTTTGGGTCTAGCCGAGTGGGTTTGGGTCTAGCCGAGTGGATTTGGGTGTAGCCGAGTGGGTGTGGGTCTAACCGAGTTGGTTTTGGTCTAGCCGAGTGGGTTTGGGTCTAGCCGAGAGTGTTTGGGTCTACCCAAGTGGGTTTGAGTCTAGCCGAGTGGGTTTGGGTCTCGCCGAGTGGATTTGGGTCTAGCCGAGTGGGTGTGGGTCTAGCCGAGTGGGTTTGGGTCTAGCCGAGTGGGTTTGGGTCTAGCCGAGTGGGTTTGGGTCTAGCCAAGTGGGTTTGCGTCTAGCCGAGTGGGTTTGGGTCTAGCCGAGTGGATTTGGGTCTAGCCGATTGGGTTGGGTGTAGCCGAGTGGGTTTGGGTCTAGCCGATTGGGTTTGGGTCTAGCCGAGTGGGTTTGGGTCTAGCCGAGTGGGTTTGGGTGTAGCCGAGTGGGTTTGGGTCTAGCCGAGTGGGGTTGGGTCTAGCGGAGTGGGTTTGGGTCTAGCCGCGTGGGTTTGGGTCTAGCCGAGTGGGTTTGGGTCTAGTGGAGTGGGTTTGGGTGCAGCCGAGTGGGTTTGGGTCCAGCCGAGTGGGTTTGGGTCTAGCCGAGTGTGTTTGGGTCGAGCCGAGTGGGTTTGGGTCTAGCCGAGTGGGTTTGGGTCTAGCGGAGTGGGTTTGGGTGTAGCCGAGTGGGTTTGGGTCTAGCCGAGTGGGTTTGGGTCTAGCCGAGTGGGTTTGGGGCTAGCCGAGTGGGTTTGGGTCTAGCCGAGTGGGTTTGGGTCTAGCCGAGTGGGTTTGGGTCGTGCCGAGTGGGTTTGGGTCTAGCCGAGTGGGTTTGGGGCTAGCCGAATGCGTTTGGGTCTAGCCGAGTGGGTTTGGGTCTCGTCGAGTGGGTTTGGGTCTAGCCAAGTGGGTTTGGGTCGAGCCGAGTGGGTTTGGGTCTAGCCTAGTGGGTTTGGGTCTAGCCTAGGGGGTTTGGGTCTAGCCGAGTGGGTTTCGGTATAGCCGAGTGGGTTTGGGTCTAGCCGAGTGGGTGTGGGTCTAGCCGAGTGGGTTTGGGTCTAGCCGAGTGGGTTTGGGTCTAGCCGAGTGGGTTTGGGTCTAGCCAAGTGGGTTTGGGTCTAGCCGAGTGGGTTTGGGTCTAGCCGAGTGGGTTTGTGTCTAGCCGATTGGGTTGGGTGTAGCCGAGTGGGTTTGGGTCTAGCCGATTGGGTTTGGGTCTAGCCAAGTTGGTTTGGGTCTAGCCGAGTGGGTTTCGGTGTAGCCGAGTGGGTTTGGGTCTAGCCGAGTGGGGTTGGGTCTAGCGGAGTGGGTTTGGGTCTAGCCGCATGGGTTTGGGTCTAGCCGAGTGGGTTTGGGTCTAGTGGAGTGGGTTTGGGTGCAGCCGAGTGGGTTTGGGTCTAGCCGAGTGGGTTTGGGTCTAGCCGAGTGGGTTTGGGTCGAGCCGAGTGGGTTTGGGTCCAGCCGAGTGGGTTTGGGTCTAGCGGAGTGGGTTTGGGTCTAGCCGAGAGTGTTTGGGTCTACCCAAGTGGGTTTTAGTCTAGCCGAGTGGGTTTGGGGCTCGCCGAGTGGATTTGGGTCTAGCCGAATGGGTGTGGGTCTAGCCGAGTGGGTTTGGGTCTAGCCGAGTGGGTTTGGGTCCAGCCGAGTGGGTTTGGGTGTAGCCAAGTGGGTTTGGGTCTAGCCGAGTGGTTTTGGGTCTAGCCGAGTGGGTTTGTGTCTAGCCGAGTGGGTTTGTGTCTAGCCGAATGGGTTTGGGTCTAGCCGAGTGGGTTTGGGTCTGAACGAGTGGGTTTGGGTCTAGTCGAGTGGGTTTGCATCTAGCCGAGTGGGTTTGCATCTTGCCGAGTGAGTTTGGGGCTAGCGGAGTGGGTTTGGGTCTAGCGGAGTGGGTTTGGGTCCAACCGAGTGGGTTTGGACCTCGCCGAGTGTGTTTGGGTCTAGCCAAGGTCGTTTGGGACTAGCCGAGTGGATTTGGGACTAGCGGAGTGGGATTGGGTCTAGCCGAGTGGGTTTGGGTCTAGCCGAGTGGGTTTGGGTCTAGCCGAGTGGGTTTGCATCTAGCCGAGTGGGTTTGCGTCTAGCCGAGTGAGTTTGGGGCTAGCGGAGTTGGTTTGGGTCTAGCCGAGTGGGTTTGTGTCTAGCCAAGTGGGTTTGGGTCTAGCCGAGTGGGTTTGGGTCTAGCCGAGTGGGTTTGGGTCTAGCCGAGTGGGTTTGGGTCTAGCCGAGTGGGTTTGGGTCTAGCCGAGTGGGTTTGGGTGTAGCCGAGTGGGTTTGGGTGTAGCCGAGTGGGTTTGGGTCTAGCGGAGTGGGTTTGGGTCTAGCCGAGTGGGTTTGGGTCTAACCGAGTGGGTTTGGGTCTAGCCGAGTGGGTTTGGGTCTAGCCGAGAGAGTTTGGGTCTACCCAAGTGGGTTTGGGTCTAGCCGAGTGGGTTTGGGTCTAGCCGAGTGGATTTGGGTGTAGCCGAGTGGGTGTGGGTCTAACCGAGTGGGTTTTGGTCTAGCCGAGTGGGTTTGGGTCTAGCCGAGAGTGTTTGGGTCTACCCAAGTGGGTTTGAGTCTAGCCGAGTGGGTTTGGGTCTCGCCGAGTGGATTTGGGTCTAGCCGAGTGGGTGTGGGTCTAGCCGAGTGGGTTTGGGTCTAGCCGAGTGGGTTTGGGTCTAGCCGAGTGGGTTTGGGTCTAGCCAAGTGGGTTTGGGTCTAGCCGAGTGGGTTTGGGTCTAGCCGAGTGGATTTGGGTCTAGCCGATTGGGTTGGGTGTAGCCGAGTGGGTTTGGGTCTAGCCGATTGGGTTTGGGTCTAGCCGAGTGGGTTTGGGTCTAGCCGAGTGGGTTTGGGTGTAGCCGAGTGGGTTTGGGTCTAGCCGAGTGGGGTTGGGTCTAGCGGAGTGGGTTTGGGTCTAGCCGCATGGGTTTGGGTCTAGCCGAGTGGGTTTGGGTCTAGTGGAGTGGGTTTGGGTGCAGCCGAGTGGGTTTGGGTCTAGCCGAGTGGGTTTGGGTCTAGCCGAGTGTGTTTGGGTCGAGCCGAGTGGGTTTGGGTCTAGCCGAGTGGGTTTGGGTCTAGCGGAGTGGGTTTGGGTGTAGCCAAGTGGGTTTGGGTCTAGCCGAGTGGGTTTGGGTCTAGCCGAGTGGGTTTGGGGCTAGCCGAGTGGGTTTGGGTCTAGCCGAGTGGGTTTCGGTCTAGCCGAGTGGGTTTGGGTCTAGCCGAGTGGGTTTGGGTCTAGCCGAGTGGGTTTGGGTCTAGCCGAGTGGGTTTGGGTCTAGCCGAGTGGGTTTGGGTCGTGCCGAGTGGGTTTGGGTCTAGCCGAGTGGGTTTGGGGCTAGCCGAATGCGTTTGGGTCTAGCCGAGTGGGTTTGGGTCTCGTCGAGTGGGTTTGGGTCTAGCCAAGTGGGTTTGGGTCGAGCCGAGTGGGTTTGGGTCTAGCCTAGTGGGTTTGGGTCTAGCCGAGGGGGTTTGGGTCTAGCCGAGTGGGTTTCGGTATAGCCGAGTGGGTTTGGGTCTAGCCGAGTGGGTGTGGGTCTAGCCAAGTGGGTTTGGGTCTAGCCGAGTGGGTTTGGGTCTAGCCGAGTGGGTTTGGGTCTAGCCAAGTGGGTTTGGGTCTAGCCGAGTGGGTTTGGGTCTAGCCGAGTGGGTTTGTGTCTAGCCGATTGGGTTGGGTGTAGCCGAGTGGGTTTGGGTCTAGCCGATTGGGTTTGGGTCTAGCCAAGTTGGTTTGGGTCTAGCCGAGTGGGTTTCGGTGTAGCCGAGTGGGTTTGGGTCTAGCCGAGTGGGGTTGGGTATAGCGGAGTGGGTTTGGGTCTAGCCGCATGGGTTTGGGTCTAGCCGAGTGGGTTTGGGTCTAGTGGAGTGGGTTTGGGTGCAGCCGAGTGGGTTTGGGTCTAGCCGAGTGGGTTTGGGTCTAGCCGAGTGGGTTTGGGTCGAGCCGAGTGGGTTTGGGTCTAACCGAGTGGGTTTGGGTCTAGCGGAGTGGGTTTGGGTGTAGCCGAGTGGGTTTGGGTCTAGCCGAGTGGGTTTGGGTCTAGCCGAGTGGGTTTGGGGCTAGCCGAGTGGGTTTGGGTCTAGCCGAGTGGGTTTGGGTCTAGCCGAGTGGGTTTGGGTCTAGCCGAGTGGGTTTGGGTCTAGCCGAGTGGGTTTGGGTCTAGCCGAGTGGGTTTGGGTCTAGCCGAGTGGGTTTGGGTCGTGCCGAGTGGGTTTGGGTCTAGCCGAGCGGGTTTGGGGCTAGCCGAATGCGTTTGGGTCTAGCCGAGTGGGTTTGGGTCTCGTCGAGTGGGTTTGGGTCTAGCCAAGTGGGTTTGGGTCGAGCCGAGTGGTTTTGGGTCTAGCCTAGTGGGTTTGGGTCTAGCCGAGGGGGTTTGGGTCTAGCCGAGTGGGTTTGGGTCTAGCCGAATGGGTTTGGGTCTAGCCGAGTGGGTTTGGGTCTGAACGAGTGGGTTTGGGTCTAGTCGAGTGGGTTTGCATCTAGCCGAGTGGGTTTGCATCTTGCCGAGTGAGTTTGGGGCTAGCGGAGTGGGTTTGGGTCTAGCGGAGTGGGTTTGGGTCCAACCGAGTGGGTTTGGACCTCGCCGAGTGTGTTTGGGTCTAGCCAAGGTCGTTTGGGACTAGCCGAGTGGATTTGGGACTAGCGGAGTGGGATTGGGTCTAGCCGAGTGGGTTTGGGTCTAGCCGAGTGGGTTTGGGTCTAGCCGAGTGGGTTTGCATCTAGCCGAGTGGGTTTGCGTCTAGCCGAGTGAGTTTGGGGCTAGCGGAGTGGGTTTGGGTCTAGCCGAGTGGGTTTGTGTCTAGCCGAGTGGGTTTGGGTCTAGCCGAGTGGGTTTGGGTCTAGTCGAGTGGGTTTTGGTCCTGCCGAGTGGGTGTGGGTCTAGCCGAGTGGGTTTGAGTCTAGCCGAGTGGGTTTGGGTCTAGCCGAGTGGGTTTGGTTCTAGCTGAGTGGGTTTTGTGTCTAGACGAGTGGGTTTGGGTCTAACCGAGTGCGTTTGGGTCTAGCCGAGTGGGTTTGGGTCTAGCCGAGAGTGTTTGGGTCTACCCAAGTGTGTTTGGGTCTAGCCGAGTGGGTTTGGGTCTAGCCGAGTGGATTTGGGTGTAGCCGAGTGGGTGTGGGTCTAACCGAGTGGGTTTGGGTCTAGCCGAGTGGGTTTGGGTCTAGCCGAGAGTGTTTGGGTCTACCCAAGTGGGTTTGAGTCTAGCCGAGTGGGTTTGGGTCTCGCCGAGTGGATTTGTGTCTAGCCGAGTGGGTGTGGGTCTAGCCGAGTGGGTTTGGGTCTAGCCGAGTGGGTTTGGGTCTAGCCGAGTGGGTTTGGGTCTAGCCAAGTGGGTTTGGGTCTAGCCGATTGGGTTTGGGTCTAGCCAAGTTGGTTTGGGCTAGCCGAGTGGGTTTCGGTGTAGCCGAGTGGGTTTGGGTCTAGCCGAGTGGGGTTGGGTATAGCGGAGTGGGTTTGGGTCTAGCCGCATGGGTTTGGGTCTAGCCGAGTGGGTTTGGGTCTAGTGGAGTGGGTTTGGGTGCAGCCGAGTGGGTTTGGGTCTAGCCGAGTGGGTTTGGGTCTAGCCGAGTGGGTTTGGGTCGAGCCGAGTGGGTTTGGGTCTAACCGAGTGGGTTTGGGTCTAGCGGAGTGGGTTTGGGTGTAGCCGAGTGGGTTTGGGTCTAGCCGAGTGGGTTTGGGTCTAGCCGAGTGGGTTTGGGGCTAGCCGAGTGGGTTTGGGTCTAGCCGAGTGGGTTTGGGTCTAGCCGAGTGGGTTTGGGTCTAGCCGAGTGGGTTTGGGTCTAGCCGAGTGGGTTTGGGTCTAGCCGAGTGGGTTTGGGTCTAGCCGAGTGGGTTTGGGTCGTGCCGAGTGGGTTTGGGTCTAGCCGAGCGGGTTTGGGGCTAGCCGAATGCGTTTGGGTCTAGCCGAGTGGGTTTGGGTCTCGTCGAGTGGGTTTGGGTCTAGCCAAGTGGGTTTGGGTCGAGCCGAGTGGTTTTGGGTCTAGCCTAGTGGGTTTGGGTCTAGCCGAGGGGGTTTGGGTCTAGCCGAGTGGGTTTGGGTCTAGCCGAATGGGTTTGGGTCTAGCCGAGTGGGTTTGGGTCTGAACGAGTGGGTTTGGGTCTAGTCGAGTGGGTTTGCATCTAGCCGAGTGGGTTTGCATCTTGCCGAGTGAGTTTGGGGCTAGCGGAGTGGGTTTGGGTCTAGCGGAGTGGGTTTGGGTCCAACCGAGTGGGTTTGGACCTCGCCGAGTGTGTTTGGGTCTAGCCAAGGTCGTTTGGGACTAGCCGAGTGGATTTGGGACTAGCGGAGTGGGATTGGGTCTAGCCGAGTGGGTTTCGGTCTAGCCGAGTGGGTTTGGGTCTAGCCGAGTGGGTTTGCATCTAGCCGAGTGGGTTTGCGTCTAGCCGAGTGAGTTTGGGGCTAGCGGAGTGGGTTTGGGTCTAGCCGAGTGGGTTTGTGTCTAGCCGAGTGGGTTTGGGTCTAGCCGAGTGGGTTTGGGTCTAGTCGAGTGGGTTTTGGTCCTGCCGAGTGGGTGTGGGTCTAGCCGAGTGGGTTTGAGTCTAGCCGAGTGGGTTTGGGTCTAGCCGAGTGGGTTTGGTTCTAGCTGAGTGGGTTTTGTGTCTAGACGAGTGGGTTTGGGTCTAACCGAGTGCGTTTGGGTCTAGCCGAGTGGGTTTGGGTCTAGCCGAGAGTGTTTGGGTCTACCCAAGTGTGTTTGGGTCTAGCCGAGTGGGTTTGGGTCTAGCCGAGTGGATTTGGGTGTAGCCGAGTGGGTGTGGGTCTAACCGAGTGGGTTTGGGTCTAGCCGAGTGGGTTTGGGTCTAGCCGAGAGTGTTTGGGTCTACCCAAGTGGGTTTGAGTCTAGCCGAGTGGGTTTGGGTCTCGCCGAGTGGATTTGTGTCTAGCCGAGTGGGTGTGGGTCTAGCCGAGTGGGTTTGGGTCTAGCCGAGTGGGTTTGGGTCTAGCCGAGTGGGTTTGGGTCTAGCCAAGTGGGTTTGGGTCTAGCCGAGTGGGTTTGAGTCTAGCCGAGTGGGTTTGGGTCTAGCCGATTGGGTTGGGTGTAGCCGAGTGGGTTTGGGTCTAGCCGATTGGGTTTGGGTCTAGCCGAGTGGGTTTGGGTCTAGCCGAGTGGGTTTCGGTGTAGCCGAGTGGGTTTGGGTCTAGCCGAGTGGGGTTGGGTCTAGCGGAGTGGGTTTGGGTCTAGCCGCATGGGTTTGGGTCTAGCCGAGTGGGTTTGGGTCTAGTGGAGTGGGTTTGGGTGCAGCCGAGTGGGTTTGGGTCTAGCCGAGTGGGTTTGGGTCTAGCCGAGTGGGTTTGGGTCGAGCCGAGTGGGTTTGGGTCTAACCGAGTGGGTTTGGGTCTAGCGGAGTGGGTTTGGGTGTAGCCGAGTGGGTTTGGGTCTAGCCGAGTGGGTTTGGGTCTAGCCGAGTGGGTTTGGGGCTAGCCGAGTGGGTTTGGGTCTAGCCGAGTGGGTTTGTGTCTAGCCGAGTGGGTTTGGGTCTAGCCGAGTGGGTTTGGGTCTAGCCGAGTGGGTTTGGGTCTAGCCGAGTGGGTTTGGGTCGTGCCGAGTGGGTTTGGGTCTAGCCGAGCGGGTTTGGGGCTAGCCGAATGCGTTTGGGTCTAGCCGAGTGGGTTTGGGTCTCGTCGAGTGGGTTTGGGTCTAGCCAAGTGGGTTTGGGTCGAGCCGAGTGGGTTTGGGTCTAGCCTAGTGGGTTTGGGTCTAGCCGAGGGGGTTTGGGTCTAGCCGAGTGGGTTTCGGTATAGCCGAGTGGGTTTGGGTCTAGCCGATTGGGTTTGGGTCTAGCCGAGTGGGTTTGGGTCCAGCCAAGTGGGTTTGGGTGTAGCCAAGTGGGTTTGGGTCTAGCCGAGTGGTTTTGGGTCTAGCCGAGTGGGTTTGGGTCTAGCCGAGTGGGTTTGGGTCTGAACGAGTGGGTTTGGGTCTAGTCGAGTGGGTTTGCATCTAGCCGAGTGGGTTTGCATCTTGCCGAGTGAGTTTGGGGCTAGCGGAGTGGGTTTGGGTCTAGCGGAGTGGGTTTGGGTCCAACCGAGTGGGTTTGGACCTCGCCGAGTGTGTTTGGGTCTAGCCAAGGTCGTTTGGGACTAGCCGAGTGGATTTGGGACTAGCGGAGTGGGATTGGGTCTAGCCGAGTGGGTTTGGGTCTAGCCGAGTGGGTTTGGGTCTAGCCGAGTGGGTTTGCATCTAGCCGAGTGGGTTTGCGTCTAGCCGAGTGAGTTTGGGGCTAGCGGAGTGGGTTTGGGTCTAGCCGAGTGGGTTTGTGTCTAGCCGAGTGGGTTTGGGTCTAGCCGAGTGGGTTTGGGTCTAGCCGAGTGGGTTTGGGTGTAGCCGAGTGGGTTTGGGTCTAGCCGAGTGGGTTTGGGTCCAGCCGAGTGGGTTTGGGTGTAGCCGAGTGGGTTTGGGTGTAGCCGAGTGGGTTTGGGTCAAGCGGAGTGGGTTTGGGTCTAGCCGAGTGGGTTTGGGTCTAGCCGAGTGGGTTTGGGTCTAGTCGAGTGGGTTTTGGTCCTGCCGAGTGGGTGTGGGTCTAGCCGAGTGGGTTTGAGTCTAGCCGAGTGGGTTTGGGTCTAGCCGAGTGGGTTTGGTTCTAGCCGAGTGGGTTTTGTGTCTAGACGAGTGGGTTTGGGTCTAACCGAGTGGGTTTGGGTCTAGCCGAGTGGGTTTGGGTCTAGCCGAGAGTGTTTGGGTCTACCCAAGTGGGTTTGGGTCTAGCCGAGTGGGTTTGGGTCTAGCCGAGTGGATTTGGGTGTAGCCGAGTGGGTGTGGGTCTAACCGAGTTGGTTTTGGTCTAGCCGAGTGGGTTTGGGTCTAGCCGAGAGTGTTTGGGTCTACCCAAGTGGGTTTGAGTCTAGCCGAGTGGGTTTGGGTCTCGCCGAGTGGATTTGGGTCTAGCCGAGTGGGTGTGGGTCTAGCCGAGTGGGTTTGGGTCTAGCCGAGTGGGTTTGGGTCTAGCCGAGTGGGTTTGGGTCTAGCCAAGTGGGTTTGCGTCTAGCCGAGTGGGTTTGGGTCTAGCCGAGTGGATTTGGGTCTAGCCGATTGGGTTGGGTGTAGCCGAGTGGGTTTGGGTCTAGCCGATTGGGTTTGGGTCTAGCCGAGTGGGTTTGGGTCTAGCCGAGTGGGTTTGGGTGTAGCCGAGTGGGTTTGGGTCTAGCCGAGTGGGGTTGGGTCTAGCGGAGTGGGTTTGGGTCTAGCCGCGTGGGTTTGGGTCTAGCCGAGTGGGTTTGGGTCTAGTGGAGTGGGTTTGGGTGCAGCCGAGTGGGTTTGGGTCCAGCCGAGTGGGTTTGGGTCTAGCCGAGTGTGTTTGGGTCGAGCCGAGTGGGTTCGGGTCTAGCCGAGTGGGTTTGGGTCTAGCGGAGTGGGTTTGGGTGTAGCCGAGTGGGTTTGGGTCTAGCCGAGTGGGTTTGGGTCTAGCCGAGTGGGTTTGGGGCTAGCCGAGTGGGTTTGGGTCTAGCCGAGTGGGTTTGGGTCTAGCCGAGTGGGTTTGGGTCGTGCCGAGTGGGTTTGGGTCTAGCCGAGTGGGTTTGGGGCTAGCCGAATGCGTTTGGGTCTAGCCGAGTGGGTTTGGGTCTCGTCGAGTGGGTTTGGGTCTAGCCAAGTGGGTTTGGGTCGAGCCGAGTGGGTTTGGGTCTAGCCTAGTGGGTTTGGGTCTAGCCGAGGGGGTTTGGGTCTAGCCGAGTGGGTTTCGGTATAGCCGAGTGGGTTTGGGTCTAGCCGAGTGGGTGTGGGTCTAGCCGAGTGGGTTTGGGTCTAGCCGAGTGGGTTTGGGTCTAGCCGAGTGGGTTTGGGTCTAGCCAAGTGGGTTTGGGTCTAGCCGAGTGGGTTTGGGTCTAGCCGAGTGGGTTTGTGTCTAGCCGATTGGGTTGGGTGTAGCCGAGTGGGTTTGGGTCTAGCCGATTGGGTTTGGGTCTAGCCAAGTTGGTTTGGGTCTAGCCGAGTGGGTTTCGGTGTAGCCGAGTGGGTTTGGGTCTAGCCGAGTGGGGTTGGGTCTAGCGGAGTGGGTTTGGGTCTAGCCGCATGGGTTTGGGTCTAGCCGAGTGGGTTTGGGTCTAGTGGAGTGGGTTTGGGTGCAGCCGAGTGGGTTTGGGTCTAGCCGAGTGGGTTTGGGTCTAGCCGAGTGGGTTTGGGTCGAGCCGAGTGGGTTTGGGTCCAGCCGAGTGGGTTTGGGTCTAGCGGAGTGGGTTTGGGTCTAGCCGAGAGTGTTTGGGTCTACCCAAGTGGGTTTTAGTCTAGCCGAGTGGGTTTGGGGCTCGCCGAGTGGATTTGGGTCTAGCCGAATGGGTGTGGGTCTAGCCGAGTGGGTTTGGGTCTAGCCGAGTGGGTTTGGGTCCAGCCGAGTGGGTTTGGGTGTAGCCAAGTGGGTTTGGGTCTAGCCGAGTGGTTTTGGGTCTAGCCGAGTGGGTTTGTGTCTAGCCGAGTGGGTTTGTGTCTAGCCGAATGGGTTTGGGTCTAGCCGAGTGGGTTTGGGTCTGAACGAGTGGGTTTGGGTCTAGTCGAGTGGGTTTGCATCTAGCCGAGTGGGTTTGCATCTTGCCGAGTGAGTTTGGGGCTAGCGGAGTGGGTTTGGGTCTAGCGGAGTGGGTTTGGGTCCAACCGAGTGGGTTTGGACCTCGCCGAGTGTGTTTGGGTCTAGCCAAGGTCGTTTGGGACTAGCCGAGTGGATTTGGGACTAGCGGAGTGGGATTGGGTCTAGCCGAGTGGGTTTGGGTCTAGCCGAGTGGGTTTGGGTCTAGCCGAGTGGGTTTGCATCTAGCCGAGTGGGTTTGCGTCTAGCCGAGTGAGTTTGGGGCTAGCGGAGTGGGTTTGGGTCTAGCCGAGTGGGTTTGTGTCTAGCCGAGTGGGTTTGGGTCTAGCCGAGTGGGTTTGGGTCTAGCCGAGTGGGTTTGGGTCTAGCCGAGTGGGTTTGGGTCTAGCCGAGTGGGTTTGGGTCTAGCCGAGTGGGTTTGGGTGTAGCCGAGTGGGTTTGGGTGTAGCCGAGTGGGTTTGGGTCTAGCGGAGTGGGTTTGGGTCTAGCCGAGTGGGTTTGGGTCTAACCGAGTGGGTTTGGGTCTAGCCGAGTGGGTTTGGGTCTAGCCGAGAGAGTTTGGGTCTACCCAAGTGGGTTTGGGTCTAGCCGAGTGGGTTTGGGTCTAGCCGAGTGGATTTGGGTGTAGCCGAGTGGGTGTGGGTCTAACCGAGTGGGTTTTGGTCTAGCCGAGTGGGTTTGGGTCTAGCCGAGAGTGTTTGGGTCTACCCAAGTGGGTTTGAGTCTAGCCGAGTGGGTTTGGGTCTCGCCGAGTGGATTTGGGTCTAGCCGAGTGGGTGTGGGTCTAGCCGAGTGGGTTTGGGTCTAGCCGAGTGGGTTTGGGTCTAGCCGAGTGGGTTTGGGTCTAGCCAAGTGGGTTTGGGTCTAGCCGAGTGGGTTTGGGTCTAGCCGAGTGGATTTGGGTCTAGCCGATTGGGTTGGGTGTAGCCGAGTGGGTTTGGGTCTAGCCGATTGGGTTTGGGTCTAGCCGAGTGGGTTTGGGTCTAGCCGAGTGGGTTTGGGTGTAGCCGAGTGGGTTTGGGTCTAGCCGAGTGGGGTTGGGTCTAGCGGAGTGGGTTTGGGTCTAGCCGCATGGGTTTGGGTCTAGCCGAGTGGGTTTGGGTCTAGTGGAGTGGGTTTGGGTGCAGCCGAGTGGGTTTGGGTCTAGCCGAGTGGGTTTGGGTCTAGCCGAGTGTGTTTGGGTCGAGCCGAGTGGGTTTGGGTCTAGCCGAGTGGGTTTGGGTCTAGCGGAGTGGGTTTGGGTGTAGCCAAGTGGGTTTGGGTCTAGCCGAGTGGGTTTGGGTCTAGCCGAGTGGGTTTGGGGCTAGCCGAGTGGGTTTGGGTCTAGCCGAGTGGGTTTCGGTCTAGCCGAGTGGGTTTGGGTCTAGCCGAGTGGGTTTGGGTCTAGCCGAGTGGGTTTGGGTCTAGCCGAGTGGGTTTGGGTCTAGCCGAGTGGGTTTGGGTCGTGCCGAGTGGGTTTGGGTCTAGCCGAGTGGGTTTGGGGCTAGCCGAATGCGTTTGGGTCTAGCCGAGTGGGTTTGGGTCTCGTCGAGTGGGTTTGGGTCTAGCCAAGTGGGTTTGGGTCGAGCCGAGTGGGTTTGGGTCTAGCCTAGTGGGTTTGGGTCTAGCCGAGGGGGTTTGGGTCTAGCCGAGTGGGTTTCGGTATAGCCGAGTGGGTTGGGTCTAGCCGAGTGGGTGTGGGTCTAGCCAAGTGGGTTTGGGTCTAGCCGAGTGGGTTTGGGTCTAGCCGAGTGGGTTTGGGTCTAGCCAAGTGGGTTTGGGTCTAGCCGAGTGGGTTTGGGTCTAGCCGAGTGGGTTTGTGTCTAGCCGATTGGGTTGGGTGTAGCCGAGTGGGTTTGGGTCTAGCCGATTGGGTTTGGGTCTAGCCAAGTTGGTTTGGGTCTAGCCGAGTGGGTTTCGGTGTAGCCGAGTGGGTTTGGGTCTAGCCGAGTGGGGTTGGGTATAGCGGAGTGGGTTTGGGTCTAGCCGCATGGGTTTGGGTCTAGCCGAGTGGGTTTGGGTCTAGTGGAGTGGGTTTGGGTGCAGCCGAGTGGGTTTGGGTCTAGCCGAGTGGGTTTGGGTCTAGCCGAGTGGGTTTGGGTCGAGCCGAGTGGGTTTGGGTCCAGCCGAGTGGGTTTGGGTCTAGCGGAGTGGGTTTGGGTCTAGCCGAGAGTGTTTGGGTCTACCCAAGTGGGTTTTAGTCTAGCCGAGTGGGTTTGGGGCTCGCCGAGTGGATTTGGGTCTAGCCGAATGGGTGTGGGTCTAGCCGAGTGGGTTTGGGTCTAGCCGAATGGGTTTGGGTCCAGCCGAGTGGGTTTGGGTGTCGCCAAGTGGGTTTGGGTCTCGCCGAGTGGTTTTGGGTCTAGCCGAGTGGGTTTGGGTCTAGCCGAGTGGGTTTGGGTCTAGCCGAATGGGTTTGGGTCTAGCCGAGTGGGTTTGGGTCTGAACGAGTGGGTTTGGGTCTAGTCGAGTGGGTTTGCATCTAGCCGAGTGGGTTTGCATCTTGCCGAGTGAGTTTGGGGCTAGCGGAGTGGGTTTGGGTCTAGCGGAGTGGGTTTGGGTCCAACCGAGTGGGTTTGGACCTCGCCGAGTGTGTTTGGGTCTAGCCAAGGTCGTTTGGGACTAGCCGAGTGGATTTGGGACGAGCGGAGAGGGATTGGGTCTAGCCGAGTGGGTTTGGGTCTAGCCGAGTGGGTTTGGGTCTAGCCGAGTGGGTTTGCATCTAGCCGAGTGGGTTTGCGTCTAGCCGAGTGAGTTTGGGGCTAGCGGAGTGGGTTTGGGTCTAGCCGAGTGGGTTTGTGTCTAGCCGAGTGGGTTTGGGTCTAGCCGAGTGGGTTTGGGTCTAGCCGAGTGGGTTTGGGTCTAGCCGAGTGGGTTTGGGTCTAGCCGAGTGGGTTTGGGTCTAGCCGAGTGGGTTTGGGTGTAGCCGAGTGGGTTTGGGTGTAGCCGAGTGGGTTTGGGTCTAGCGGAGTGGGTTTGGGTCTAGCCGAGTGGGTTTGCGTCTAGCCGAGTGGGTTTGGGTCTAGTCGAGTGGGTTTTGGTCCTGCCGAGTGGGTGTGGGTCTAGCCGAGTGGGTTTGAGTCTAGCCGAGTGGGTTTGGGTCTAGCCGATTGGGTTTGGTTCTAGCCGAGTGGGTTTTGTGTCTAGACGAGTGGGTTTGGGTCTAACCGAGTGGGTTTGGGTCTAGCCGAGTGGGTTTGGGTCTAGCCGAGAGTGTTTGGGTCTACCCAAGTGGGTTTGGGTCTAGCCGAGTGGGTTTGGGTCTAGCCGAGTGGATTTGGGTGCAGCCGAGTGGGTGTGGGTCTAACCGAGTGGGTTTGGGTCTAGCTGAGTGGGTTTGGGTCTAGCCGAGAGTGTTTGGGTCTACCCAAGTGGGTTTGAGTCTAGCCGAGTGGGTTTGGGTCTCGCCGAGTGGATTTGGGTCTAGCCGAGTGGGTGTGGGTCTAGCCGAGTGGGTTTGGGTCTAGCCGAGTGGGTTTGGGTCTAGCCGAGTGGGTTTGGGTCTAGCCAAGTGGGTTTGGGTCTAGCCGAGTGCGTTTGGGTCTAGCCGAGTGGGTTTGGGTCTAGCCGATTGGGTTTGGATCTAGCCGAGTGGGGTTGGGTCTAGCGGAGTGGGTTTGGGTCTAGCCGCATGGGTTTGGGTCTAGCCGAGTGGGTTTGGGTCCAGTGGAATGGGTTTGGGTGCAGCCGAGTGGGTTTGGGTCTAGCCGAGTGGGTTTGGGTCTAGCCGAGTGGGTTTGGGTCGAGCCGAGTGGGTTTGGGTCTAGCCGAGTGGGTTTGGGTCTAGCCGAGTGGGTTTGGGTCTAGCCGAGTGGGTTTGGGGCTAGCCGAGTGGGTTTGGGTCTAGCCGAGTGGGTTTGGGTCTAGCCGAGTGGGTTTGCGTCTAGCCGAGTGGGTTTGGGTCTAGCCGAGTGGGTTTGGGTCTAGCCGAGTGGGTTTGGGTCTAGCCGAGTGGGTTTGGGTCGTGCCGAGTGGGTTTCGGTCTAGCCGAGTGGGTTTGTGGCTAGCCGAATGCGTTTGGGTCTAGCCGAGTGGGTTTGGGTCTCGTCGAGTGGGTTTGGGTCTAGCCAAGTGGGTTTGGGTCGAGCCGAGTGGGTTTGGGTCTAGCCTAGTGGGTTTGGGTCTAGCCGAGGGGGTTTGGGTCTAGCCGAGTGGGTTTCGGTATAGCCGAGTGGGTTTGGGTCTAGCCGAGTGGGTGTGGGTCTAGCCGAGTGGGTTTGGGTCTAGCCGAGTGGGTTTGGGTCTAGCCGAGTGGGTTTGGGTCTAGCCAAGTGGATTTGGGTGTAGCCGAGTGGGTTTGGGTCTAGCCGAGTGGGTTTGGGTCTAGCCGATTGGGTTGGGTGTAGCCGAGTGGGTTTGGGTCTAGCCGATTGGGTTTGGGTCTAGCCAAGTTGGTTTGGGTCTAGCCGAGTGGGTTTGGGTGTGGCCGAGTGGGTTTGGGTCTAGCCGCATGGTTTGGGTCTAGCCGAGTGGGTTTGGGTCTAGTGGAGTGGGTTTGGGTGCAGCCGAGTGGGTTTGGGTCTAGCCGAGTGGGTTTGGGTCTAGCCGAGTGGGTTTGGGTCGAGCCGAGTGGGTTTGGGTCCAGCCGAGTGGGTTTGGGTCTAGCGGAGTGGGTTTGGGTCTAGCGGAGTGGGTTTGGGTCTAGCCGAGAGTGTTTGGGTCTGCCCAAGTGGGTTTTAGTCTTGCCGAGTGGGTTTGGGGCTCGCCGAGTGGATTTGGGTCTAGCCGAATGGGTGTGGGTCTAGCCGAGTGGGTTTGGGTCTAGCCGAGTGGCCTTGGGTCTAGCCGAGTGGGTTTGGGTCTAGCCAAGTGGGTTTGGGTCTAGCCGAGTGGGTTTGGGTCTAGCCGAGTGGGTATGGGTCTAGCCGATTGGGTTGGGTGTAGCCGAGTGGGTTTGGGTCTAGCCGATTGGGTTTGGGTCTAGCCGAGTGGGTTTGGGTCCAGCCGAGTGGGTTTGGGTCTAGCCGAGTGGGTTTGGGTCTAGCCGAGTGGGGTTGGGTCTAGCGGAGTGGGTTTGGGTCTAGCCGCATGGGTTTGGGTCTAGCCGATTGGGTTTGGGTCTAGTGGAGTGGGTTTGGGTGCAGCCGAGTGGGTTTGGGTCTAGCCGAGTGGGTTTGGGTCTAGCCGAGTGGGTTTGGGTCGAGCCGAGTGGGTTTGGGTCTAGCCGAGTGGGTTTGGGTCTAGCGGAGTGGGTTTGGGTGTAGCCGAGTGGGTTTGGGTCTAGCCGAGTGGGTTTGGGTCTAGCCGAGTGGGTTTGGGTCTAGCCGAGTGGGTTTGGGTCTAGCCGAGTGGGTTTGGGTCTAGCCGAGTGGGTTTGGGTCTAGCCGAGTGGGTTTGGGTCTAGCCGAGTGGGTTTGGGTCTAGTCGAGTGGGTTTGGGTCTAGCCGAGTGGGTTTGGGTCGTGCCGAGTGGGTTTGGGTCTAGCCGAGTGGGTTTGGGGCTAGCCGAATGCGTTTGGGTCTAGCCGAGTGGGTTTGGGTCTCGCCGAGTGGGTTTGGGTCTAGCCAAGTGGGTTTGCGTTGAGCCGAGTGGGTTTGGGTCTAGCCTAGTGGGCTTGGGTCTAGCCGAGGGGGTTTGGGTCTAGCGGAGTGGGTTTGGGTCTAGTCGAGTGGGGTTGGGTCTAGCGGAGTGGGATTTGGTCTAGCCGCGTGGGTTTGGGTCTAGCCGAGTGGGTTTGGGTCTAGTGGAGTGGGTTTGGGTCTACCGGAGTGGGTTTGGGTCTAGCCGAGTGGGTTTGGGTCTAGCGGAGTAGGTTTGGGTCTAGCCGAGTGGGTTTGGGTCTAGCCGAGTGGGTTTGAGTCTAGCCGCGTGGGTTTGGGGCTAGCCGACTGGGTTTGGGTCTAGCCGAGTGGGTTTGGGTCCAGCCGAGTGGGTTTGGGTCTAGCCGAGTGGGTTTGGGTCTAGCCGAGTGTGTTTGGGTCGAGCCGAGTGGGTTTGGGTCTAGCCGAGTGGGTTTCGGTCTAGCGGAGTGGGTTTGGGTGTAGCCGAGTGGGTTTGGGTCTAGCCGAGTGGGTTTGGGTCTAGCCGAGTGGGTTTGGGGCTAGCGGAGTGGGTTTGGGTCTAGCCGAGTGGGTTTGGGTCTAGCCGAGTGGGTTTGGGTCTAGCCGAGTGGGTTTGGGTCTAGCCGAGTGGGTTTGGGTCTAGCCGAGTGGGTTTGGGACTAGCCGAGTGGGTTTGGGTCGTGCCGAGTGGGTTTGGGTCTAGCCGAGTAGGTTTGGGGCTAGCCGAATGCGTTTGGGTCTAGCCGAGTGGGTTTGGGTCTCGTCGAGTGGGTTTGGGTCTAGCCAAGTGGGTTTGGGTCGAGCCGAGTGGGTTTGGGTCTAGCCTAGTGGGTTTGGGTCTAGCCGAGGGGGTTTGGGTCTAGCCGAGTGGGTTTCGGTATAGCCGAGTGGGTTTGGGTCTAGCCGAGTGGGTGTGGGTCTAGCCGAGTGGGTTTGGGTCTAGCCGAGTGGGTTTGGGTCAAGCCGAGTGGGTTTGGGTCTAGCCAAGTGGGTTTGGGTCTAGCCGAGTGGGTTTGGGTCTAGCCGAGTGGGTTTGTGTCTAGCCGATTGGGTTGGGTGTAGCCGAGTGGGTTTGGGTCTAGCCGATTGGGTTTGGGTCTAGCCAAGTTGGTTTGGGTCTAGCCGAGTGGGTTTGGGTGTAGCCGAGTGGGTTTGGGTCTAGCCGAGTGGGGTTGGGTCTAGCGGAGTGGGTTTGGGTCTAGCCGCATGGGTTTGGGTCTAGCCGAGTGGGTTTGGGTCTAGTGGAGTGGGTTTGGGTGCAGCCGAGTGGGTTTGGGTCTAGCCGAGTGGGTTTGGGTCTAGCCGAGTGGGTTTGGGTCGAGCCGAGTGGGTTTGGGTCCAGCCGAGTGGGTTTGGGTCTAGCGGAGTGGGTTTGGGTCTAGCCGAGAGTGTTTGGGTCTACCCAAGTGGGTTTTAGTCTAGCCGAGTGGGTTTGGGGCTCGCCGAGTGGATTTGGGTCTAGCCGAATGGGTGTGGGTCTAGCCGAGTGTGTTTGGGTCTAGCCAAGTGGGTTTGGGTCTAGCCGAGTGGGTTTGGGTCTAGCCGAGTGGGTTTGGGTCTAGCCGATTGGGTTGGGTGTAGCCGAGTGGGTTTGGGTCTAGCCGATTGGGTTTGGGTCTAGCCGAGTGGGTTTGGGTCCAGCCGAGTGGGTTTGGGTATAGCCGAGTGGGTTTGGGTCTAGCCGTGTGGGGTTGGGTCTAGCGGAGTGGGTTTGGGTCTAGCCGCATGGGTTTGGGTCTAGCCGAGTGGGTTTGGGTCTAGCCGAGTGGGTTTAGGTCTAGCCGAGTGGGTTTGGGTCTAGCCGAGTGGGTTTGGGTCTAGCCGAGTGGGTTTGGGTCGTGCCGAGTGGGTTTGGGTCTAGCCGAGTGGGTTTGGGGCTAGCCGAATGCGTTTGGGTCTAGCCGAGTGGGTTTGGGTCTCGTCGAGTGGGTTTGGGTCTAGCCAAGTGGGTTTGGGTCGAGCCGAGTGGGTTTGGGTCTAGCCTAGTGGGTTTGGGCCTAGCCGAGGGGGTTTGGGTCTAGCCGAGTGGGTTTCGGTATAGCCGAGTGGGTTTGGGTCTAGCCGATTGGGTTTGGGTCTAGCCGAGTGGGTTTGGGTCCAGCCGAGTGGGTTTGGGTGTAGCCAAGTGAGTTTGGGTCTAGCCGAGTGGTTTTGGGTCTAGCCGAGTGGGTTTGGGTCTAGCCGAGTGGGTTTGGGTCTAGCCGAATGGGTTTGGGTCTAGCCGAGTGGGTTTGGGTCTGAACGAGTGGGTTTGGGTCTAGTCGAGTGGGTTTGCATCTAGCCGAGTGGGTTTGCATCTTGCCGAGTGAGTTTGGGGCTAGCGGAGTGGGTTTGGGTCTAGCGGAGTGGGTTTGGGTCCAACCGAGTGGGTTTGGACCTCGCCGAGTGTGTTTGGGTCTAGCCAAGGTCGTTTGAGACTAGCCGAGTGGATTTGGGACCAGCGGAGTGGGATTGGGTCTAGCCGAGTGGGTTTGGGTCTAGCCGAGTGGGTTTGGGTCTAGCCGAGTGGGTTTGCATCTAGCCGAGTGGGTTTGCGTCTAGCCGAGTGAGTTTGGGGCTAGCGGAGTGGGTTTGGGTCTAGCCGAGTGGGTTTGTGTCTAGCCGAGTGGGTTTGGGTCTAGCCGAGTGGGTTTGGGTCTAGCCGAGTGGGTTTGGGTCTAGCCGAGTGGGTTTGGGTCTAGCCGAGTGGGTTTGGGTCTAGCCGAGTGGGTTTGGGTGTAGCCGAGTGGGTTTGGGTGCAGCCGAGTGGGTTTGGGTCTAGCGGAGTGGGTTTGGGTGTAGCCGAGTGGGTTTGGGTCTAGCCGAGTGGGTTTGGGTCTAGTCGAGTGGGTTTTGGTCCTGCCGAGTGGGTGTGGGTCTAGCCGAGTGGGTTTGAGTCTAGCCGAGTGGGTTTGGGTCTAGCCGAGTGGGTTTGGTTCTAGCCGAGTGGGTTTTGTGTCTAGACGAGTGGGTTTGGGTCTAACCGAGTGGGTTTGGGTCTAGCCGATTGGGTTTGGGTCTAGCAGAGAGTGTTTGGGTCTACCCAAGTGGGTTTGGGTCTAGCCGAGTGGGTTTGGGTCTAGCCGAGTGGATTTGGGTGCAGCCGAGTGGGTGTGGGTCTAACCGAGTGGGTTTGGGTCTAGCCGAGTGGGTTTGGGTCTAGCCGAGAGTGTTTGGGTCTACCCAAGTGGGTTTGAGTCTAGCCGAGTGGGTTTGGGTCTCGCCGAGTGGATTTGGGTCTAGCCGAGTGGGTGTGGGTCTAGCCGAGTGGGTTTGGGTCTAGCCGAGTGGGTTTAGGTCTAGCCGAGTGGGTTTGGGTCTAGCCAAGTGGGTTTGGGTCTAGCCGAGTGGGTTTGGGTCTAGCCGAGTGGGTTTGGGTCTAGCCGATTGGGTTGGGTGTAGCCGAGTGGGTTTGGGTCTAGCCGATTGGGTTTGGGTCTAGCCGAGTGGGTTTGGGTCTAGCCGAGTGGGTTTGGGTGTAGCCGAGTGGGTTTGGGCCGAGCCGAGTGGGTTTGGGTCTAGCCGAGTGGGTTTGGGTCTAGCGGAGTGGGTTTGGGTGTAGCCGAGTGGGTTTGGGTCTAGCCGAGTGGGTTTGGGTCTAGCCGAGTGGGTTTGGGGCTAGCCGAGTGGGTTTGGGTCTAGCCGAGTGGGTTTGGGTCTAGCCGAGTGGGTTTGGGTCTAGCCGAGTGGGTTTGGGTCTAGCCGAGTGGGTTTGGGTCTAGCCGAGTGGGTTTGGGTCTAGCCGAGTGGGTTTGGGTCGTGCCGAGTGGGTTTGGGTCTAGCCGATTGGGTTTGGGGCTAGCCGAATGCGTTTGGGTCTAGCCGAGTGGGTTTGGGTCTCGTCGAGTGGGTTTGGGTCTAGCCAAGTGGGTTTGGGTCGAGCCGAGTGGGTTTGGGTCTAGCCTAGTGGGTTTGGGTCTAGCCGAGGGGGTTTGGGTCTAGCCGAGTGGGTTTTGGTAAAGCCGAGTGGGTTTGGGTCTAGCCGAGTGGGTGTGGGTCTAGCCGAGTGGGTTTGGGTCTAGCCGAGTGGGTTTGGGTCTAGCCGAGTGGATTTGGGTCTAGCCAAGTGGGTTTGGGTCTAGCCGAGTGGGTTTGGGTCTAGCCGAGTGGGTTTGGGTCTAGCCGATTGGGTTGGGTGTAGCCGAGTGGGTTTGGGTCTAGCCGATTGGGTTTGGGTCTAGCCAAGTTGGTTTGGGTCTAGCCGAGTGGGTTTGGGTGTAGCCGAGTGGGTTTGGGTCTAGCCGAGTGGGGTTGGGTCTAGCGGAGTGGGTTTGGGTCTAGCCGCATGGGTTTGGGTCTAGCCGAGTGGGTTGGGTCTAGTGGAGTGGGTTTGGGTGCAGCCGAGTGGGTTTGGGTCTAGCCGAGTGGGTTTGGGTCTAGCCGAGTGGGTTTGGGTCGAGCCGAGTGGGTTTGGGTCCAGCCGAGTGGGTTTGGGTCTAGCGGAGTGGGTTTGGGTCTAGCCGAGAGTGTTTGGGTCTACCCAAGTGGGTTTTAGTCTAGCCGAGTGGGTTTGGGGCTCGCCGAGTGGATTTGGGTCTAGCCGAATGGGTGTGGGTCTAGCCGAGTGGGTTTGGGTCTAGCCGATTGGGTTTGGGTCTAGCCGAGTGGGTTTGGGTCCAGCCGAGTGGGTTTGGGTCTAGCCGAGTGGGTTTGGGTCTGGCCGAGTGGGGTTGGGTCTAGCGGAGTGGGTTTGGGTCTAGCCGCATGGGTTTGGGTCTAGCCGAGTGGGTTTGGGTCTAGTGGAGTGGGTTTGGGTGCAGCCGAGTGGGTTTGGGTCTAGCCGAGTGGGTTTGGGTCTAGCCGAGTGGGTTTGGGTCGAGCCGAGTGGGTTTGGGTCTAGCCGAGTGGGTTTGGGTCTAGCGGAGTGGGTTTGGGTGTAGCCGAGTGGGTTTGGGTCTAGCCGAGTGGGTTTGGGTCTAGCCGAGTGGGTTTGGGTCTAGCCGAGTGGGTTTGGGTCTAGCCGAGTGGGTTTGGGTCTAGCCGAGTGGGTTTGGGTCTAGCCGAGTGGGTTTGGGTCTAGCCGAGTGGGTTTGGGTCTAGCCGAGTGGGTTTGGGTCGTGCCGAGTGGGTTTGGGTCGTGCCGATTGGGTTTGGGTCTAGCCGAGTGGGTTTGGGGCTAGCCGAATGCGTTTGGGTCTAGCCGAGCGGGTTTGGGTCTCGCCGAGTGGGTTTGGGTCAAGCCAAGTGGGTTTGCGTTGATCCGAGTGGGTTTGGGTCTAGCCTAGTGGGCTTGGGTCTAGCCGAGGGGGTTTGGGTCTAGCGGAGTGGGTTTGGGTCTAGCCGAGTGGGGTTGGGTCTAGCGGAGTGGGATTTGGTCTAGCCGCGTGGGTTTGGGTCTAGCCAAGGTCGTTTGGGACTAGCCGAGTGGATTTGGGACTAGCGGAGTGTGATTGGGTCTAGCCGAGTGGGTTTGGGTCTAGCCGAGTGGGTTAGGGTCTAGCCGAGTGGGTTTGCATCTAGCCGAGTGGGTTTGCGTCTAGCCGAGTGAGTTTGTGGCTAGCGGAGTGGGTTTGGGTCTAGCCGAGTGGGTTTGTGTCTAGCCGAGTGGGTTTGGGTCTAGCCGAGTAGGTTTGGGTCTAGCCGAGTGGGTTTGGGTGTAGCCGAGTGGGTTTGGGTGTAGCCGAGTGGGTTTGGGTCTAGCGGAGTGGGTTTGGGTCTAGCCGAGTGGGTTTGGGTCTAGCCGAGTGGGTTTGGGTATAGTCGAGTGGGTTTTGGTCCTGCCGAGTGGGTGTGGGTCTAGCCGAGTGGGTTTGAGTCTAGCCGAGTGGGTTTGGGTCTAGCCGAGTGGGTGTGGTTCTAGCCGAGTGGGTTTTGTGTCTAGACGAGTGGGTTTGGGTCTAACCGAGTGGGTTTGTGTCTAGCCGAGTGGGTTTGGGTCGAGCCGAGAGTGTTTGGGTCTACCCAAGTGGGTTTGGGTCTAGCCGAGTGGGTTTGGGTCTAGCCGAGAGGATTTGGGTCTAGCCGAGTGGGTGTGGGTCTAACCGAATGGGTTTGGGTCTAGCCGAGTGGGTTTGGGTCTAGCCGAGAGCGTTTGGGCCTACCCAAGTGGGTTTGAGTCTAGCCGAGTGGGTTTGGGTCTCGCCGAGTGGATTTGGGTCTAGCCGAGTGGGTTTGGGTCTAGCCGAGTGGGTTTGGGTCTAGCCGAGTGGGTTTGGGTCTAGCCGAGTGGGTTTGGGGCTAGCCGAGTGGGTTTGGGTCTAGCCGAGTGGGTTTGGGTCTAGCCGAGTGGGTTTGGGTCTAGCCGAGTGGGTTTGGGTCTAGCCGAGTGGGTTTGGGTCTAGCCGAGTGGGTTTGGGTCTAGCCGAGTGGGTTTGGGTCGTGCCGAGTGGGTTTGGGTCTAGCCAAGTGGGTTTGGGTCGAGCCGAGTGGGTTTGGGTCTAGCCTAGTGGGTTTGGGTCTAGCCGAGGGGGTTTGGGTCTAGCCGAGTGGGTTTCGGTATAGCCGAGTGGGTTTGGGTCTAGCCGATTGGGTTTGGGTCTAGCCGAGTGGGTTTGGGTATAGTCGAGTGGGTTTTGGTCCTGCCGAGTGGGTGTGGGTCTAGCCGAGTGGGTTTGAGTCTAGCCGAGTGGGTTTGGGTCCAGCCGAGTGGGTTTGGTTCTAGCCGAGTGGGTTTTGTGTCTAGACGAGTGGGTTTGGGTCTAACCGAGTGGGTTTGTGTCTAGCCGAGTGGGTTTGGGTCGAGCCGAGAGTGTTTGGGTCTACCCAAGTGGGTTTGGGTCTAGCCGAGTGGGTTTGGGTCTAGCCGAGAGGATTTGGGTCTAGCCGAGTGGGTGTGGGTCTAACCGAGTGGGTTTGGGTCTAGCCGAGTGGGTTTGGGTCTAGCCGAGAGTGTTTGGGCCTACCCAAGTGGGTTTGAGTCTAGCCGAGTGGGTTTGGGTCTCGCCGAGTGGATTTGGGTCTAGCCGAGTGGGTGTGGGTCTAGCCGAGTGGGTTTGGGTCTAGCCGAGTGGGTTTGGGTCTAGCCTAGTGGGTTTGGGTCTAGCCAAGTGGGTTTGGGTCTAGCCGAGTGGGTTTGGGTCTAGCCGAGTGGGTTTGGGTCTAGCCGAGTGGGTTTGGGTCTAGCCGAGTGGGTTTGGGGCTAGCCGAGTGGGTTTGGGTCTAGCCGAGTGGGTTTGGGTCTAGCCGAGTGGGTTTGGGTCTAGCCGAGTGGGTTTGGGTCTAGCCGAGTGGGTTTGGGTCTAGCCGAGTGGGTTTGGGTCGTGCCGAGTGGGTTTGGGTCTAGCCCAGTGGGTTTGGGTCGAGCCGAGTGGGTTTGGGTCTAGCCTAGTGGGTTTGGGTCTAGCTGAGGGGGTTTGGGTCTAGCCGAGTGGGTTTCGGTATAGCCGAGTGGGTTTGGGTCTAGCCGATTGGGTTTGGGTCTAGCCGAGTGGGTTTGGGTCCAGCCGAGTGGGTTTGGGTGTAGCCAAGTGGGTTTGGGTCTAGCCGAGTGGTTTTGGGTCTAGCCGAGTGGGTTTGGGTCTAGCCGAGTGGGTTTGGGTCTGAACGAGTGGGTTTGGGTCTAGTCGAGTGGGTTTGCATCTAGCCGAGTGGGTTTGCATCTTGCCGAGTGAGTTTGGGGCTAGCGGAGTGGGTTTGGGTCTAGCGGAGTGGGTTTGGGTCCAACCGAGTGGGTTTGGACCTCGCCGAGTGTGTTTGGGTCTAGCCAAGGTCGTTTGGGACTAGCCGAGTGGATTTGGGACGAGCGGAGTGGGATTGGGTCTAGCCGAGTGGGTTTGGGTCTAGCCGAGTGGGTTTGGGTCTAGCCGAGTGGGTTTGCATCTAGCCGAGTGGGTTTGCGTCTAGCCGAGTGAGTTTGGGGCTAGCGGAGTGGGTTTGGGTCTAGCCGAGTGGGTTTGTGTCTAGCCGAGTGGGTTTGGGTCTAGCCGAGTGGGTTTGGGTCTAGCCGAGTGGGTTTGGGTCTAGCCGAGTGGGTTTGGGTCTAGCCGAGTGGGTTTGGGTCTAGCCGAGTGGGTTTGGGTGTAGCCGAGTGGGTTTGGGTGTAGCCGAGTGGGTTTGGGTCTAGCGGAGTGGGTTTGGGTCTAGCCGAGTGGGTTTGGGTCTAGCCGAGTGGGTTTGGGTCTAGTCGAGTGGGTTTTGGTCCTGCCGAGTGGGTGTGGGTCTAGCCGAGTGGGTTTGAGTCTAGCCGAGTGGGTTTGGGTCTAGCCGAGTGGGTTTGGTTCTAGCCGAGTGGGTTTTGTGTCTAGACGAGTGGGTTTGGGTCTAACCGAGTGGGTTTGGGTCTAGCCGAGTGGGTTTGGGTCTAGCCGATTGGGTTGGGTGTAGCCGAGTGGGTTTGGGTCTAGCCGATTGGGTTTGGGTCTAGCCGAGTGGGTTTGGGCCTAGCCGAGTGGGTTTGGGTGTAGCCGAGTGGGTTTGGGTCTAGCCGAGTGGGGTTGGGTCTAGCGGAGTGGGTTTGGGTCTAGCCGCATGGGTTTGGGTCTAGCCGAGTGGGTTTGGGTCTAGTGGAGTGGGTTTGGGTGCAGCCGAGTGGGTTTGGGTCTAGCCGAGTGGGTTTGGGTCTAGCCGAGTGGGTTTGGGTCGAGCCGAGTGGGTTTGGGTCTAGCCGAGTGGGTTTGGGTCTAGCGGAGTGGGTTTGGGTGTAGCCGAGTGGGTTTGGGTCTAGCCGAGTGGGTTTGGGTCTAGCCGAGTGGGTTTGGGGCTAGCCGAGTGGGTTTGGGTCTAGCCGAGTGGGTTTGGGTCTAGCCGAGTGGGTTTGGGTCTAGCCGAGTGGGTTTGGGTCTAGCCGAGTGGGTTTGGGTCTAGCGGAGTGGGTTTGGGTGTAGCCGAGTGGGTTTGGGTCTAGCCGAGTGGGTTTGGGTCTAGCCGAGTGGGTTTGGGGCTAGCCGAGTGGGTTTGGGTCTAGCCGAGTGGGTTTGGGTCTAGCCGAGTGGGTTTGGGTCTAGCCGAGTGGGTTTGGGTCTAGCCGAGTGGGTTTGGGTCTAGCCGAGTGGGTTTGGGTCTAGCCGAGTGGGTTTGGGTCGTGCCGAGTGGGTTTGGGTCTAGCCGAGTGGGTTTGGGGCTAGCCGAATGCGTTTGGGTCTAGCCGAGTGGGTTTGTGTCTCGTCGAGTGGGTTTGGGTCTAGCCAAGTGGGTTTGGGTCGAGCCGAGTGGGTTTGGGTCTAGCCTAGTGGGTTTGGGTCTAGCCGAGGGGGTTTGGGTCTAGCCGAGTGGGTTTTGGTATAGCCGAGTGGGTTTGGGTCTAGCCGAGTGGGTGTGGGTCTAGCCGAGTGGGTTTGGGTCTAGCCGAGTGGGTTTGGGTCTAGCCGAGTGGGTTTGGGTCGAGCCAAGTGGGTTTGGGTCTAGCCGAGTGGGTTTGGGTCTAGCCGAGTGGGTTTGGGTCTAGCCGATTGGGTTGGGTGTAGCCGAGTGGGTTTGGGTCTAGCCGATTGGGTTTGGGTCTAGCCAAGTTGGTTTGGGTCTAGCCGAGTGGGTTTGGGTGTAGCCGAGTGGGTTTGGGTGTAGCCGAGTGGGGTTGGGTCTAGCGGAGTGGGTTTGGGTCTAGCCGCATGGGTTTGGGTCTAGCCGAGTGGGTTTGGGTCTAGTGGAGTGGGTTTGGGTGCAGCCGAGTGGGTTTGGGTCTAGCCGAGTGGGTTTGGGTCTAGCCGAGTGGGTTTGGGTCGAGCCGAGTGGGTTTGGGTCCAGCCGAGTGGGTTTGGGTCTAGCGGAGTGGGTTTGGGTCTAGCCGAGAGTGTTTGGGTCTACCTAAGTGGGTTTTAGTCTAGCCGAGTGGGTTTGGGGCTCGCCGAGTGGATTTGGGTCTAGCCGAATGGGTGTGGGTCTAGCCGAGTGGGTTTGGGTCTAGCCGAGTGGCCTTGGGTCTAGCCGAGTGGGTTTGGGTCTAGCCAAGTGGGTTTGGGTCTAGCCGAGTGGGTTTGGGTCTAGCCGAGTGGGTTTGGGTCTAGCCGATTGGGTTGGGTGTAGCCGAGTGGGTTTGGGTCTAGCCGATTGGGTTTGGGTCTAGCCGAGTGGGTTTGGGTCCAGCCGAGTGGGTTTGGGTCTAGCCGAGTGGGTTTGGGTCTGGCCGAGTGGGGTTGGGTCTAGCGGAGTGGGTTTGGGTCTAGCCGCATGGGTTTGGGTCTAGCCGAGTGGGTTTGGGTCTAGTGGAGTGGGTTTGGGTGCAGCCGAGTGGGTTTGGGTCTAGCCGAGTGGGTTTGGGTCTAGCCGAGTGGGTTTGGGTCGAGCCGAGTGGGTTTGGGTCTAGCCGAGTGGGTTTGGGTCTAGCGGAGTGGGTTTGGGTGTAGCCGAGTGGGTTTGGGTCTAGCCAAGTGGGTTTGGGTCTAGCCGAGTGGGTTTGGGTCTAGCCGAGTGGGTTTGGGTCTAGCCGAGTGGGTTTGGGTCTAGCCGAGTGTGTTTGGGTCTAGCCGAGTGGGTTTGGGTCTAGCGGAGTGGGTTTGGGTCTAGCCGAGTGGGTTTGGGTCGTGCCGAGTGGGTTTGGGTCTAGCCGAGTGGGTTTGGGGCTAGCCGAATGCGTTTGGGTCTAGCCGAGTGGGTTTGGGTCTCGCCGAGTGGGTTTGGGTCTAGCCAAGTGGGTTTGCGTTGAGCCGAGTGGGTTTGGGTCTAGCCTAGTGGGCTTTCGTCTAGCCGAGGGGGTTTGGGTCTAGCGGAGTGGGTTTGGGTCTAGCCGAGTGGGGTTGGGTCTAGCGGAGTGGGATTTGGTCTAGCCGCGTGGGTTTGGGTCTAGCCGAGTGGGTTTGGGTCTAGTGGAGTGGGTTTCGGTCTACCGGAGTGGGTTTGGGTCTAGCCGAGTGGGTTTGGGTCTAGCGGAGTAGGTTTGGGTCTAGCCGAGTGGGTTTGGGTCTAGCCGAGTGGGTTTGAGTCTAGCCGCGTGGGTTTGGGGCTAGCCGAGTGGGTTTGGGTCTAGCCGAGTGGGTTTGGGTCTAGCCGAGTGGGTTTGGGTCTAGCCGAGTGGGTTTGGGACTAGCCGAGTGGGTTTGTGTCTAGCGGAGTGGGTTTGGGTCTAGCCAAGTCCGTTTGGGACTAGCCGAGTGGGTTTGGGACTAGCGGAGTGGGTTTTGGTCTAGCGGAGTGGGTTTTGTTCGAGCGGAGTGGGTTTGGGTCTAGCCGAGTGGGTTTGGGTCTAGCCGAGTGGGTTTGGGTCTAGCCGAGTGGGTTTGCGTCTAGCCGAGTGGGTTTTGCTCTAGCCGAGTGGGTTTGGGTCTAGCCGAGTGGGTTTGGGTCTAGCCGAGTGGGGTTGGGTCTAGCGGACTGGGTTTTGGTCTAGCCGCGTGGGTTTGGGTCTAGCCGAGTGGGTTTGGGTCTAGCCGAGAGTGTTTGGGTCTGAACGAGTGGGTTTGGGTCTAGTCGAGTGGGTTTGCATCTAGCCGAGTGGGTTTGCATCTTGCCAAGTGAGTTTGGGGCTAACGGAGTGGGTTTGGGTCTAGCGGAGTGGGTTTGGGTCCAAACGAGTGGGTTTGGGCCTTGCCGAGTGTGTTTGGGTCTAGCCAAGGTCGTTTGGGACTAGCCGAGTGGATTTGGGACTAGCGGAGTGGGATTGGGTCTAGCCGAGTGGGTTTGGGTCTAGCCGAGTGGGTTTGAGTCTAGCCGAGTGGGTTTGCATCTAGCCGAGTGGGTTTGCGTCTAGCCGAGTGAGTTTGTGGCTAGCGGAGTGGGTTTGGGTCTAGCCGAGTGGGTTTGTGTCTAGCCGAGTGGGTTTGGGTCTAGCCGAGTGGGTTTGGGTCTAGCCGAGTGGGTTTGGGTCTAGCCGAGTGGGTTTGGGTGTAGCCGAGTGGGTTTGGGTCTAGCGGAGTGGGTTTGGGTCTAGCCGAGTGGGTTTGGGTCTAGCCGAGTGGGTTTGGGTCTAGTCGAGTGGGTTTTGGTCCTGCCGAGTGGGTGTGGGTCTAGCCGAGTGGGTTTGAGTCTAGCCGAGTGGGTTTGGGTCTAGCCGAGTGGGTTTGGTTCTAGCCGAGTGGGTTTTGTGTCTAGACGAGTGGGTTTGGGTCTAACCGAGTGGGTTTGGGTCTAGCCGAGTGGGTTTGGGTCGAGCCGAGAGTGTTTGGGTCTACCCAAGTGGGTTTGGGTCTAGCCGAGTGGGTTTGGGTCTAGCCGAGAGGATTTGGGTCTAGCCGAGCGGGTGTGGGTCTAACCGAGTGGGTTTGGGTCTAGCCGAGTGGGTTTGGGTCTAGCCGAGAGTGTTTGGGCCTACCCAAGTGGGTTTGAGTCTAGCCGAGTGGGTTTGGGTCTCGCCGAGTGGATTTGGGTCTAGCCGAGTGGGTGTGGGTCTAGCCGAGTGGGTTTGGGTCTAGCCGAGTGGGTTTGGGTCTAGCCGAGTGGGTTTGGGTCTAGCCAAGTGGGTTTGGGTCTAGCCGAGTGGGTTTGGGTCTAGCCGAGTGGGTTTGGGTCGAGCCGAGAGTGTTTGGGTCTACCCAAGTGGGTTTGGGTCTAGCCGAGTGGGTTTGGGTCTAGCCGAGTGGGTTTGGGGCTAGCCGAATGCGTTTGGGTCTAGCCGAGTGGGTTTGGGTATCGTCGAGTGGGTTTGGGTCTAGCCAAGTGGGTTTGGGTCGAGCCGAGTGGGTTTGGGTCTAGCCTAGTGGGTTTGGGTCCAGCCGAGGGGGTTTGGGTCGAGCCGAGTGGGTTTCGGTATAGCCGAGTGGGTTTCGGTCTAGCCGAGTGGGTTTGGGACTAGCCGAGTGGGTTTGGGACTAGCCGAGTGGGTTTGGGTCTAGCCGAGTGGGTTTGGGTCTAGCCGAGAGTGTTTGGGTCTAGCCGAGAGGATTTGGGTCTAGCCGAGTGGGTGTGGGTCTAGCCGAGTGGGTTTGCGTCTAGCCGAGTGGGTTTGGGTCTAGCCGAGTGGGTTTGGGTCTAGCCAAGTGGGTTTGGGTCTAGCCGAGTGGGTTTGGGTCTAGCCGAGTGGGTTTGGGTCTAGCCGATTGGGTTGGGTGCAGCCGAGTGGGTTTGGGTCTAGCCGATTGGGTTTGGGACTAGCCAAGTTGGTTTGGGTCTAGCCGAGTGGGTTTGGGTGTAGCCGAGTGGGTTTGGGTCTAGCCGAGTGGGGTTGGGTCTAGCGGAGTGGGTTTGGGTCTAGCCGCATGGGTTTGGGTCCAGCCGAGTGGGTTTGGGTCTAGTGGAGTGGGTTTGGGTGCAGCCGAGTGGGTTTGGGTCTAGCCGAGTGGGTTTGGATCTAGCCGAGTGGGTTTGGGTCGAGCCGAGTGGGTTTGGGTCCAGCCGAGTGGGTTTGGGTCTAGCGGAGTGGGTTTGGGTCTAGCCGAGAGTGTTTGGGTCTACACAAGTGGGTTTTTGTCTAGCCGAGTGGGTTTGGGGCTCGCCGAGTGGATTTGGGTCTAGCCGAATGGGTGTGGGTCTAGCCGAGTGGGTTTGGGTCTAGCCGAGTGGGCTTGGGTCTAGCCGAGTGGGTTTGGGTCTAGCCAAGTGGGTTTGGGTCTAGCCGAGTGGGTTTGGGTCTAGCCGAGTGGGTTTGGGTCTAGCCGATTGGGTTGGGTGTAGCCGAGTGGGTTTGGGTCTAGCCGATTGGGTTTGGGTCTAGCCGAGTGGGTTTGGGTCCAGCCGAGTGGGTTTGGGTCTAGCCGAGTGGGTTTGGGTCTAGCCGAGTGGGGTTGGGTCTAGCGGAGTGGGTTTGGGTCTAGCCGCATGGGTTTGGGTCTAGCCGAGTGGGTTTGGGTCTAGTGGAGTGGGTTTGGGTGCAGCCGAGTGGGTTTGGGTCTAGCCGAGTGGGTTTGGGTCTAGCCGAGTGGGTTTGGGTTGAGCCGAGTGGGTTTGGGTCTAGCCGAGTGGGTTTGGGTCTAGCGGAGTGGGTTTGGGTGTAGCCGAGTGGGTTTGGGACGAGCCGAGTGGGTTTGGGTCTAGCCGAGTGGGTTTGGGTCTAGCCGAGTGGGTTTGGGTCTAGCCGAGTGGGTTTGGGTCTACCCGAGTGGGTTTGGGTCTAGCCGAGTGGGTTTGGGTCTAGCCGAGTGGGTTTGGGTCTAGCCGAATGGGTTTGGGTCTAGCCGAGTGGGTTTGGCGCTAGCCGAATGCGTTTGGGTCTAGCCGAGTGGGTTTGGGTCTCGCCGAGTGGGTTTGGGTCTAGCCAAGTGGGTTTGGGTCGAGCCGAGTGGGTTTGGGTCTAGCCTAGTGGGCTTGGGTCTAGCCGAGGGGGTTTGGGTCTAGCGGAGTGGGTTTGGGTCTAGCCGAGTGGGGTTGGGTCTAGCGGAGTGGGTTTTGGTCTAGCCGCGTGGGTTTGTGTCTAGCCGAGTGGGTTTGGGTCTAGTGGAGTGGGTTTGGGTCTACCGGAGTGGGTTTGGGTCTAGCCGAGTGGGTTTGGGTCTAGCGGAGTAGGTTTGGGTCTAGCCGAGTGGGTTTGGGTCTAGCCGAGTGGGTTTGAGTCTAGCCGAGTGGGTTTGGGGCTAGCCGAGTGGGTTTGGGTCTAGCCGAGTGGGTTTGGGTCTAGCCGAGCGGGTTTGGGTCTAGCCGAGTGGGTTTGGGACTAGCCGAGTGGGTTTGTGTCTAGCGGAGTGGGTTTGGGTCTAGCCAAGTCCGTTTGGGACTAGCCGAGTGGGTTTGGGACTAGCGGAGTGGGTTTTGGTCTAGCGGAGTGGGTTTGGTTCGAGCGGAGTGGGTTTGGGTCGAGCCGAGTGGGTTTGGGTCTAGCCGAGTGGGTTTGGGTCTGGCCGAGTGGGTTTGCGTCTAGCCGAGTGGGTTTTGCTCTAGCCGAGTGGGTTTGGGTCTAGCCGAGTGGGTTTGGGTCTAGCCGAGTGGGTTTGGGTCTAGCCGAGTGGGTTTTGGGTCTAGCGGAGTGGGTTTGGGTCTAGCCGAGTGGGGTTGGGTCTAGCGGACTGGGTTTTGGTCTAGCCGCGTGGGTTTGGGTCTAGCCGAGTGGGTTTGGGTCTAGTGGAGTGGGTTTGGGTGCATCCGAGCGGGTTTGTGTCTAGCCGAGTGGGTTTGGGTCTAGCCGAGTGGGTTTGGGTCCAGCCGAGTGGGTTTGGGTGTAGCCGAGTGGGTTTGGGTCTAGCGAAGTGGGTTTGGGTGTAGCCGAGTGGGTTTGGGTCTAGCCGAGTGGGTTTGGGTCTAGCAGAGTGGGTTTGGGTCTAGCCGAGTGGGTTTGGGTCTAGCCGAGTGGGTTTGGGTCTAGCCGTGTGGGTTTGGGTCTAGCCGAGTGGGTTTGGGTCTAGCCGAGTGGGTTTGGGTCTAGCCGAGTGGGTTTGGGTCTAGCGGAGTGGGTTTGGGTCGTGCCGAGTGGGTTTGGGTCTAGCCGAGTGGGTTTGGGTCTAGCCGAATGCGTTTGGGTCTAGCCGAGTGGGTTTGGGTCTCGCCGAGTGGGTTTGGGTCTAGCCAAGTGGGTTTTGGTCGAGCCGAGTGGGTTTGGGTCTAGCCTAGTGGGTTTGGGTCTAGCCGAGGGGGTTTGGGTCTAGCCGAGTGGGTTTCGGTCTAGCCGAGTGGGTTTGGGTCTAGCCGAGGGGGTTTGGGTCTAGCGGAGTGGGTTTGGGTCTAGCCGAGTGGGTTTGGCTCTAGCGGAGTGGGTTTGGGTCTAGCCGAGTGGGTTTGGGTCTAGCCGAGTGGGTTTGGGTCTAGCCGAGTGGGTTTGGGTCCAGCCGAGTGGGTTTGGGTCTAGCCGAGTGGGTTTGGGTCTAGCCGAGTGGGTTTGGGTCTAGCCGAGTGGGTTTGGGTCGAGCCGAGTGGGTTTCGGATGTGCCGAGTGGGTTTGTGTCTAGCGGAGTGCGTTTCGGTCTAGCCGAGTGGGTTTGGGTCTAGCCGAGTGGGTTTGGGTCTAGCCGAGTGGGTTTGGGTCTAGCCGAGTGGGGTTGGGTCTAGCGGAGTGGGTTTGGGTCTAGCCGCATGGGTTTGGGTCCAGCCGAGTGGGTTTGGGTCTAGTGGAGTGGGTTTGGGTGCAGCCGAGTGGGTTTGGTCTAGCCGAGTGGGTTTGGGTGCAGCCGAGTGGGTTTGGGTCGAGCCGAGTGGGTTTGGGTCTAGCCGAGTGGGTTTGGGTCTAGCGGAGTGGGTTTGGGTGTAGCCGAGTGGGTTTGGGTCTAGCGGAGTAGGTTTGTGTCTAGCCGAGTGGGTTTGGGTCTAGCCGAGTGGGTTTGGGTCTAGCCTAGTGGGCTTGGGTCTAGCCGAGGGGGTTTGGGTCTAGCGGAGTGGGTTTGGGTCTAGCCGAGTGGGGTTGGGTCTAGCGGAGTGGGTTTTGGTCTAGCCGCGTGGGTTTGGGTCTAGCCGAGTGGGTTTGGGTCTAGTGGAGTGGGTTTGGGTCTACCGGAGTGGGTTTGGGTCTAGCCGAGTGGGTTTGGGTCTAGCGGAGTAGGTTTGGGTCTAGCCGAGTGGGTTTGGGTCTAGCCGAGTGGGTTTGAGTCTAGCCGAGTGGGTTTGAGTCTAGCCGAGTGGGTTTGGGGCTAGCCGAGTGGGTTTGGGTCTAGCCGAGTGGGTTTGGGTCTAGCCGAGTGGGTTTGGGTCTAGCCGAGTGGGTTTGGGACTAGCCGTGTGGGTTTGTGTCTAGCGGAGTGGGTTTGGGTCTAGCCAAGTCCGTTTGGGACTAGCCGAGTGGGTTTGGGACTAGCGGAGTGGGTTTTGGTCTAGCGGAGTGGGTTTGGTTCGAGCGGAGTGGGTTTGGGTCGAGCCGAGTGGGTTTGGGTCTAGCCGAGTGGGTTTGGGTCTAGCCGAGTGGGTTTGCGTCTAGCCGAGTGGGATTGGGTCTAGCCGAGTGGGTTTGGGTCTAGCCGAGAGGGTTTGGGTCTAGCCGAGTGGGTTTGCATCTAGCCGAGTGGGTTTGCGTCTAGCCGAGTGAGTTTGGGGCTAGCGGAGTGGGTTTGGGTCTAGCCGAGTGGGTTTGTGTCTAGCCGAGTGGGTTTGGGTCTAGCCGAGTGGGTTTGGGTCTAGCCGAGTGGGTTTTGGTCTAGCGGAGTGGGTTTGGTTCGAGCGGAGTGGGTTTGGGTCGAGCCGAGTGGGTTTGGGTCTAGCCGAGTGGGTTTGGGTCTGGCCGAGTGGGTTTGCGTCTAGCCGAGTGGGTTTTGCTCTAGCCGAGTGGGTTTGGGTCTAGCCGAGTGGGTTTGGGTCTAGCCGAGTGGGTTTGGGTCTAGCCGAGTGGGTTTTGGGTCTAGCGGAGTGGGTTTGGGTCTAGCCGAGTGGGGTTGGGTCTAGCGGACTGGGTTTTGGTCTAGCCGCGTGGGTTTGGGTCTAGCCGAGTGGGTTTGGGTCTAGTGGAGTGGGTTTGGGTGCATCCGAGCGGGTTTGTGTCTAGCCGAGTGGGTTTGGGTCTAGCCGAGTGGGTTTGGGTCCAGCCGAGTGGGTTTGGGTGTAGCCGAGTGGGTTTGGGTCTAGCGAAGTGGGTTTGGGTGTAGCCGAGTGGGTTTGGGTCTAGCCGAGTGGGTTTGGGTCTAGCAGAGTGGGTTTGGGTCTAGCCGAGTGGGTTTGGGTCTAGCCGAGTGGGTTTGGGTCTAGCCGTGTGGGTTTGGGTCTAGCCGAGTGGGTTTGGGTCTAGCCGAGTGGGTTTGGGTCAAGCCGAGTGGGTTTGGGTCTAGCGGAGTGGGTTTGGGTCGTGCCGAGTGGGTTTGGGTCTAGCCGAGTGGGTTTGGGTCTAGCCGAGGGCGTTTGGGTCTAGCCGAGTGGGTTTGGGTCTCGCCGAGTGGGTTTGGGTCTAGCCGAGTGGGTTTCGGTCTAGCCGAGTGGGTTTGGGTCTAGCCGAGGGGGTTTGGGTCTAGCGGAGTGGGTTTGGGTCTAGCCGAGTGGGTTTGGCTCTAGCGGAGTGGGTTTGGGTCTAGCCGAGTGGGTTTGGGTCTAGCCGAGTGGGTTTGGGTCTAGCCGAGTGGGTTTGGGTCCAGCCGAGTGGGTTTGGGTCTAGCCGAGTGGGTTTGGGTCTAGCCGAGTGGGTTTGGGTCTAGCCGAGTGGGTTTGGGTCGAGCCGAGTGGGTTTCGGATGTGCCGAGTGGGTTTGTGTCTAGCGGAGTGCGTTTCGGTCTAGCCGAGTGGGTTTGGGTCTAGCCGAGTGGGTTTGGGTCTAGCCGAGTGGGTTTGGGTCTAGCCGAGTGGGGTTGGTTCTAGCGGAGTGGGTTTGGGTCTAGCCGCATGGGTTTGGGTCCAGCCGAGTGGGTTTGGGTCTAGTGGAGTGGGTTTGGGTGCAGCCGAGTGGGTTTGGTCTAGCCGAGTGGGTTTGGGTGCAGCCGAGTGGGTTTGGGTCGAGCCGAGTGGGTTTGGGTCTAGCCGAGTGGGTTTGGGTCTAGCGGAGTGGGTTTGGGTGTAGCCGAGTGGGTTTGGGTCTAGCGGAGTAGGTTTGTGTCTAGCCGAGTGGGTTTGGGTCTAGCCGAGTGGGTTTGGGTCTAGCCTAGTGGGCTTGGGTCTAGCCGAGGGGGTTTGGGTCTAGCGGAGTGGGTTTGGGTCTAGCCGAGTGGGGTTGGGTCTAGCGGAGTGGGTTTTGGTCTAGCCGCGTGGGTTTGGGTCTAGCCGAGTGGGTTTGGGTCTAGTGGAGTGGGTTTGGGTCTACCGGAGTGGGTTTGGGTCTAGCCGAGTGGGTTTGGGTCTAGCGGAGTAGGTTTGGGTCTAGCCGAGTGGGTTTGGGTCTAGCCGAGTGGGTTTGAGTCTAGCCGAGTGGGTTTGAGTCTAGCCGAGTGGGTTTGGGGCTAGCCGAGTGGGTTTGGGTCTAGCCGAGTGGGTTTGGGTCTAGCCGAGTGGGTTTGGGTCTAGCCGAGTGGGTTTGGGACTAGCCGAGTGGGTTTGTGTCTAGCGGAGTGGGTTTGGGTCTAGCCAAGTCCGTTTGGGACTAGCCGAGTGGGTTTGGGACTAGCGGAGTGGGTTTTGGTCTAGCGGAGTGGGTTTGGTTCGAGCGGAGTGGGTTTGGGTCGAGCCGAGTGGGTTTGGGTCTAGCCGAGTGGGTTTGGGTCTAGCCGAGTGGGTTTGCGTCTAGCCGAGTGGGATTGGGTCTAGCCGAGTGGGTTTGGGTCTAGCCGAGTGGGTTTGGGTCTAGCCGAGTGGGTTTGCATCTAGCCGAGTGGGTTTGCGTCTAGCCGAGTGAGTTTGGGGCTAGCGGAGTGGGTTTGGGTCTAGCCGAGTGGGTTTGTGTCTAGCCGAGTGGGTTTGGGTCTAGCCGAGTGGGTTTGGGTCTAGCCGAGTGGGTTTGGGTCTAGCCGAGTGGGTTTGGGTCTAGCCGAGTGGGTTTGGGTCTAGCCGAGTGGGTTTGGGTGTAGCCGAGTGGGTTTGGGTGTAGCCGAGTGGGTTTGGGTCTAGCGGAGTGGGTTTGGGTCTAGCCGAGTGGGTTTGGGTCTAGCCGAGTGGGTTTGGGTCTAGTCGAGTGGGTTTTGGTCCTGCCGAGTGGGTGTGGGTCTAGCCGAGTGGGTTTGAGTCTAGCCGAGTGGGTTTGGGTCTAGCCGAGTGGGTTTGGTTCTAGCCGAGTGGGTTTTGTGTCTAGACGAGTGGGTTTGGGTCTAACCGAGTGGGTTTGGGTCTAGCCGAGTGGCTTTGGGTCTAGCCGAGAGTGTTTGGGTCTACCCAAGTGGGTTTGGGTCTAGCCGAGTGGGTTTGGGTCTAGCCGAGTGGATTTGGGTGCAGCCGAGTGGGTGTGGGTCTAACCGAGTGGGTTTGGGTCTAGCCGAGTGGGTTTGGGTCTAGCCGAGAGTGTTTGGGTCTACCCAAGTGGGTTTGAGTCTAGCCGAGTGGGTTTGGGTCTCGCCGAGTGGATTTGGGTCTAGCTGAGTGGGTGTGGGTCTAGCCGAGTGGGTTTGGGTCTAGCCGAGTGGGTTTGGGTCTAGCCGAGTGGGTTTGGGTCTAGCCAAGTGGGTTTGGGTCTAGCCGAGTGGGTTTGGGTCTAGCCGAGTGGGTTTGGGTCTAGCCGATTGGGTTGGGTGTAGCCGAGTGGGTTTGGGTCTAGCCGATTGGGTTTGGGTCTAGCCGAGTGGGTTTGGGTCTAGCCGCGTGGGTTTGGGTGTAGCCGAGTGGGTTTGGGTCTAGCCGAGTGGGGTTGGGTCTAGCGGAGTGGGTTTGGGTCTAGCCGCATGGGTTTGGGTCTAGCCGAGTGGGTTTGGGTCTAGTGGAGTGGGTTTGGGTGCAGCCGAGTGGGTTTGGGTCTAGCCGAGTGGGTTTGGGTCTAGCCGAGTGGGTTTGGGTCGAGCCGAGTGGGTTTGGGTCTAGCCGAGTGGGTTTGGGTCTAGCGGAGTGGGTTTGGGTTTAGCCGAGTGGGTTTGGGTCTAGCCGAGTGGGTTTGGGTCTAGCCGAGTGGGTTTGGGCCTAGCCGAGTGGGTTTGGGTCTAGCCGAGTGGGTTTGGGTCTAGCCGAGTGGGTTTGGGTCTAGCCGAGTGGGTTTGGGTCTAGCCGAGTGGGTTTGGGTCTAGCCGAGTGGGTTTGGGTCTAGCCGAGTGGGTTTGGGTCGTGCCGAGTGGGTTTGGGTCTAGCCGAGTGGGTTTGGGGCTGGCCGAATGCGTTTGGGTCTAGCCGAGTGGGTTTGGGTCTCGTCGAGTGGGTTTGGGTCTAGCCAAGTGGGTTTGGGTCGAGCCGAGTGGGTTTGGGTCTAGCCTAGTGGGTTTGGGTCTAGCCGAGGGGGTTTGGGTCTAGCCGAGTGGGTTTCGGTATAGCCGAGTGGGTTTGGGTCTAGCCGAGTGGGTGTGGGTCAAGCCGAGTGGGTTTGGGTCTAGCCGAGTGGGTTTGGGTCTAGCCGAGTGGGTTTGGGTCTAGCCAAGTGGGTTTGGGTCTAGCCGAGTGGGTTTGGGTCTAGCCGAGTGGGTTTGGGTCTAGCCGATTGGGTTGGGTGTAGCCGAGTGGGTTTGGGTCTAGCCGATTGGGTTTGGGTCTAGCCAAGTTGGTTTGGGTCTAGCCGAGTGGGTTTGGGTGTAGCCGAGTGGGTTTGGGTCTAGCCGCATGGTTTGGGTCTAGCCGAGTGGGTTTGGGTCTAGTGGAGTGGGTTTGGGTGCAGCCGAGTGGGTTTGGGTCTAGCCGAGTGGGTTTGGGTCTAGCCGAGTGGGTTTGGGTCGAGCCGAGTGGGTTTGGGTCCAGCCGAGTGGGTTTGGGTCTAGCGGAGTGGGTTTGGTCTAGCGGAGTGGGTTTGGGTCTAGCCGAGAGTGTTTGGGTCTGCCCAAGTGGGTTTTAGTCTTGCCGAGTGGGTTTGGGGCTCGCCGAGTGGATTTGGGTCTAGCCGAATGGGTGTGGGTCTAGCCGAGTGGCCTTGGGTCTAGCCGAGTGGGTTTGGGTCTAGCCAAGTGGGTTTGGGTCTAGCCGAGTGGGTTTGGGTCTAGCCGAGTGGGTTTGGGTCTAGCCGATTGGGTTGGGTGTAGCCGAGTGGGTTTGGGTCTAGCCGATTGGGTTTGGGTCTAGCCGAGTGGGTTTGGGTCCAGCCGAGTGGGTTTGGGTCTAGCCGAGTGGGTTTGGGTCTAGCCGAGTGGGGTTGGGTCTAGCGGAGTGGGTTTGGGTCTAGCCGCATGGGTTTGGGTCTAGCCGAGTGGGTTTGGGTCTAGTGGAGTGGGTTTGGGTGCAGCCGAGTGGGTTTGGGTCTAACCGAGTGGGTTTGGGTCTAGCCGAGTGGGTTTGGGTCGAGCCGAGTGGGTTTGGGTCTAGCCGAGTGGGTTTGGGTCTAGCCGAGTGGGTTTGGGTCTAGCCGAGTGGGTTTGGGTCTAGCCGAGTGGGTTTGGGTCTAGCCGAGTGGGTTTGGGTCTAGCCGAGTGGGTTTGGGTCTAGCCAAGTGGGTTTGGGTCTCGCCGAGTGGGTTTGGGTCTAGCCAAGTGGGTTTGCGTTGAGCCGAGTGGGTTTGGGTCTAGCCTAGTGGGCTTGGGTCTAGCCGAGGGGGTTTGGGTCTAGCGGAGTGGGTTTGGGTCTAGTCGAGTGGGGTTGGGTCTAGCGGAGTGGGATTTGGTCTAGCCGCGTGGGTTTGGGTCTAGCCGAGTGGGTTTGGGTCTAGTGGAGTGGGTTTGGGTCTACCGGAGTGGGTTTGGGTCTAGCCGAGTGGGTTTGGGTCTAGCGGAGTAGGTTTGGGTCTAGCCGAGTGGGTTTGGGTCTAGCCGAGTGGGTTTGAGTCTAGCCGCGTGGGTTTGGGGCTAGCCGACTGGGTTTGGGTCTAGCCGAGTGGGTTTGGGTCCAGCCGAGTGGGTTTGGGTCTAGCCGAGTGGGTTTGGGTCTAGCCGAGTGTGTTTGGGTCGAGCCGAGTGGGTTTGGGTCTAGCCGAGTGGGTTTGGGTCTAGCGGAGTGGGTTTGGGTGTAGCCGAGTGGGTTTGGGTCTAGCCGAGTGGGTTTGGGTCTAGCCGAGTGGGTTTGGGGCTAGCGGAGTGGGTTTGGGTCTAGCCGAGTGGGTTTGGGTCTAGCCGAGTGGGTTTGGGTCTAGCCGAGTGGGTTTGGGTCTAGCCGAGTGGGTTTGGGTCTAGCCGAGTGGGTTTGGGACTAGCCGAGTGGGTTTGGGTCTAGCGGAGTGGGTTTGGGTCTAGCCGAGTGGGTTTGGGGCTAGCCGAATGCGTTTGGGTCTAGCCGAGTGGGTTTGGGTCTTGTCGAGTGGGTTTGGGTCTAGCCAAGTGGGTTTGGGTCGAACCGAGTGGGTTTGGGTCTAGCCTAGTGGGTTTGGGTCTAGCCGAGGGGGTTTGGGTCTAGCCGAGTGGGTTTCGGTATAGCCGAGTGGGTTTGGGTCTAGCCGAGTGGGTGTGGGTCTAGCCGAGTGGGTTTGGGTCTAGCCGAGTGGGTTTGGGTCAAGCCGAGTGGGTTTGGGTCTAGCCAAGTGGGTTTGTGTCTAGCCGAGTGGGTTTGGGTCTAGCCGAGTGGGTTTGTGTCTAGCCGATTGGGTTGGGTGTAGCCGAGTGGGTTTGGGTCTAGCCGATTGGGTTTGGGTCTAGCCAAGTTGGTTTGGGTCTAGCCGAGTGGGTTTGGGTGTAGCCGAGTGGGTTTGGGTCTAGCCGAGTGGGGTTGGGTCTAGCGGAGTGGGTTTGGGTCTAGCCGCATGGGTTTGGGTCTAGCCGAGTGGGTTTGGGTCTAGTGGAGTGGGTTTGGGTGCAGCCGAGTGGGTTTGGGTCTAGCCGAGTGGGTTTGGGTCTAGCCGAGTGGGTTTGGGTCGAGCCGAGTGGGTTTGGGTCCAGCCGAGTGGGTTTGGGTCTAGCGGAGTGGGTTTGGGTCTAGCCGAGAGTGTTTGGGTCTACCCAAGTGGGTTTTAGTCTAGCCGAGTGGGTTTGGGGCTCGCCGAGTGGATTTGGGTCTAGCCGAATGGGTGTGGGTCTAGCCGAGTGTGTTTGGGTCTAGCCGAGTGGGCTTGGGTCTAGCCGAGTGGGTTTGGGTCTAGCCAAGTGGGTTTGGGTCTAGCCGAGTGGGTTTGGGTCTAGCCGAGTGGGTTTGGGTCTAGCCGATTGGGTTGGGTGTAGCCGAGTGGGTTTGGGTCTAGCCGATTGGGTTTGGGTCTAGCCGAGTGGGTTTTTTTCCTGCCGAGTGGGTTTGGGTCTAGCTGAGTGGGTTTGGGTCTAGCCGAGTGGGGTTGGGTCTAGCGGAGTGGGTTTGGGTCTAGCCGCATGGGTTTGGGTCTAGCCGAGTGGGTTTGGGTCTAGTGGAGTGGGTTTGGGTGCAGCCGAGTGGGTTTGGGTCTAGCCGAGTGGGTTTGGGTCTAGCCGAGTGGGTTTGGGTCGAGCCGAGTGGGTTTGGGTCTAGCCGAGTGGGTTTGGGTCTAGCGGAGTGGGTTTGGGTGTAGCCGAGTGGGTTTGGGTCTAGCCGAGTGGGTTTGGGTCTAGCCGAGTGGGTTTGGGTCTAGCCGAGTGGGTTTGGGTCTAGCCGAGTGGGTTTGGGTCTAGCCGAGTGGGTTTGGGTCTAGCCGAGTGGGTTTGGGTCTAGCCGAGTGGGTTTGGGTCTAGCCGAGTGGGTTTGGGTCTAGCCGAGTGGGTTTGGGTCTCGCCGAGTGGGTTTGGGTCTAGCCAAGTGGGTTTGCGTTGAGCCGAGTGGGTTTGGGTCTAGCCTAGTGGGCTTGGGTCTAGCCGAGGGGGTTTGGGTCTAGCGGAGTGGGTTTGGGTCTAGTCGAGTGGAGTTGGGTCTAGCGGAGTGGGATTTGGTCTAGCCGCGTGGGTTTGGGTCTAGCCGAGTGGGTTTGGGTCTAGTGGAGTGGGTTTGGGTCTACCGGAGTGGGTTTGGGTCTAGCCGAGTGGGTTTGGGTCTAGCGGAGTAGGTTTGGGTCTAGCCGAGTGGGTTTGGGTCTAGCCGAGTGGGTTTGAGTCTAGCCGCGTGGGTTTGGGGCTAGCCGACTGGGTTTGGGTCTAGCCGAGTGGGTTTGGGTCCAGCCGAGTGGGTTTGGGTCTAGCCGAGTGGGTTTGGGTCTAGCCGAGTGTGTTTGGGTCGAGCCGAGTGGGTTTGGGTCTAGCCGAGTGGGTTTGGGTCCAGCGGAGTGGGTTTGGGTGTAGCCGAGTGGGTTTGGGTCTAGCCGAGTGGGTTTGGGTCTAGCCGAGTGGGTTTGGGGCTAGCGGAGTGGGTTTGGGTCCAGCCGAGTGGGTTTGGGTCTAGCCGAGTGGGTTTGGGTCTAGCCGAGTGGGTTTGGGTCTAGCCGAGTGGGTTTGGGTCGTGCCGAGTGGGTTTGGGTCTAGCCGAGTGGGTTTGGGGCTAGCCGAATGCGTTTGGGTCTAGCCGAGTGGGTTTGGGTCTCGTCGAGTGGGTTTGGGTCTAGCCAAGTGGGTTTGGGTCGAGCCGAGTGGGTTTGGGTCTAGCCTAGTGGGTTTGGGTCTAGCCGAGGGGGTTTGGGTCTAGCCGAGTGGGTTTCGGTATAGCCGAGTGGGTTTGGGTCTAGCCGAGTGGGTGTGGGTCTAGCCGAGTGGGTTTGGGTCTAGCCGAGTGGGTTTGGGTCAAGCCGAGTGGGTTTGGGTCTAGCCAAGTGGGTTTGGGTCTAGCCGAGTGGGTTTGGGTCTAGCCGAGTGGGTTTGTGTCTAGCCGATTGGGTTGGGTGTAGCCGAGTGGGTTTGGGTCTAGCCGATTGGGTTTGGGTCTAGCCAAGTTGGTTTGGGTCTAGCCGAGTGGGTTTGGGTGTAGCCGAGTGGGTTTGGGTCTAGCCGAGTGGGGTTGGGTCTAGCGGAGTGGGGTTGGGTCTAGCCGCATGGGTTTGGGTCTAGCCGAGTGGGTTTGTGTCTAGTGGAGTGGGTTTGGGTGCAGCCGAGTGGGTTTGGGTCTAGCCGAGTGGGTTTGGGTCTAGCCGAGTGGGTTTGGGTCGAGCCGAGTGGGTTTGGGTCCAGCCGAGTGGGTTTGGGTCTAGCGGAGTGGGTTTGGGTCTAGCCGAGAGTGTTTGGGTCTACCCAAGTGGGTTTTAGTCTAGCCGAGTGGGTTTGGGGCTCGCCGAGTGGATTTGGGTCTAGCCGAATGGGTGTGGGTCTAGCCGAGTGTGTTTGGGTCTAGCCGAGTGGGCTTGGGTCTAGCCGAGTGGGTTTGGGTCTAGCCAAGTGGGTTTGGGTCTAGCCGAGTGGGTTTGGGTCTAGCCGAGTGGGTTTGGGTCTAGCTGATTGGGTTGGGTGTAGCCGAGTGGGTTTGGGTCTAGCCGATTGGGTTTGGGTCTAGCCGAGTGGGTTTGGGTCCAGCCGAGTGGGTTTGGGTCTAGCCGAGTGGGTTTGGGTCTAGCCGTGTGGGGTTGGGTCTAGCGGAGTGGGTTTGGGTCTAGCCGCATGGGTTTGGGTCTAGCCGAGTGGGTTTGGGTCTAGCCGAGTGGGTTTAGGTCTAGCCGAGTGGGTTTGGGTCTAGCCGAGTGGGTTTGGGTCTAGCCGAGTGGGTTTGGGTCTAGCCGATTGGGTTGGGTGTAGCCGAGTGGGTTTGGGTCTAGCCGATTGGGTTTGGGTCTAGCCGAGTGGGTTTGGGTCCAGCCGAGTGGGTTTGGGTCTAGCCGAGTGGGTTTGGGTCTAGCCGTGTGGGGTTGGGTCTAGCGGAGTGGGTTTGGGTCTAGCCGCATGGGTTTGGGTCTAGCCGAGTGGGTTTGGGTCTAGCCGAGTGGGTTTAGGTCTAGCCGAGTGGGTTTGGGTCTAGCCGAGTGGGTTTGGGTCTAGCCGAGTGGGTTTGGGTCGTGCCGAGTGGGTTTGGGTCTAGCCGAGTGGGTTTGGGGCTAGCCGAATGCGTTTGGGTCTAGCCGAGTGGGTTTGGGTCTCGTCGAGTGGGTTTGGGTCTAGCCAAGTGGGTTTGGGTCGAGCCGAGTGGGTTTGGGTCTAGCCTAGTGGGTTTGGGTCTAGCCGAGGGGGTTTGGGTCTAGCCGAGTGGGTTTCGGTATAGCCGAGTGGGTTTGGGTCTAGCCGATTGGGTTTGGGTCTAGCCGAGTGGGTTTGGGTCCAGCCGAGTGGGTTTGGGTGTAGCCAAGTGAGTTTGGGTCTAGCCGAGTGGTTTTGGGTCTAGCCGAGTGGGTTTGGGTCTAGCCGAGTGGGTTTGGGTCTAGCCGAATGGGTTTGGGTCTAGCCGAGTGGGTTTGGGTCTGAACGAGTGGGTTTGGGTCTAGTCGAGTGGGTTTGCATCTAGCCGAGTGGGTTTGCATCTTGCCGAGTGAGTTTGGGGCTAGCGGAGTGGGTTTGGGTCTAGCGGAGTGGGTTTGGGTCCAACCGAGTGGGTTTGGACCTCGCCGAGTGTGTTTGGGTCTAGCCAAGGTCGTTTGGGACTAGCCGAGTGGATTTGGGACGAGCGGAGTGGGATTGGGTCTAGCCGAGTGGGTTTGGGTCTAGCCGAGTGGGTTTGGGTCTAGCCGAGTGGGTTTGCATCTAGCCGAGTGGGTTTGCGTCTAGCCGAGTGAGTTTGGGGCTAGCGGAGTGGGTTTGGGTCTAGCCGAGTGGGTTTGTGTCTAGCCGAGTGGGTTTGGGTCTAGCCGAGTGGGTTTGGGTCTAGCCGAGTGGGTTTGGGTCTAGCCGAGTGGGTTTGGGTCTAGCCGAGTGGGTTTGGGTCTAGCCGAGTGGGTTTGGGTGTAGCCGAGTGGGTTTGGGTGTAGCCGAGTGGGTTTGGGTCTAGCGGAGTGGGTTTGGGTCTAGCCAAGTGGGTTTGGGTCTAGCCGAGTGGGTTTGGGTCTAGTCGAGTGGGTTTTGGTCCTGCCGAGTGGGTGTGGGTCTAGCCGAGTGGGTTTGAGTCTAGCCGAGTGGGTTTGGGTCTAGCCGAGTGGGTTTGGTTCTAGCCGAGTGGGTTTTGTGTCTAGACGAGTGGGTTTGGGTCTAACCGAGTGGGTTTGGGTCTAGCCGATTGGGTTTGGGTCTAGCCGAGAGTGTTTGGGTCTACCCAAGTGGGTTTGGGTCTAGCCGAGTGGGTTTGGGTCTAGCCGAGTGGATTTGGGTGCAGCCGAGTGGGTGTGGGTCTAACCGAGTGGGTTTGGGTCTAGCCGAGTGGGTTTGGGTCTAGCCGAGAGTGTTTGGGTCTACCCAAGTGGGTTTGAGTCTAGCCGAGTGGGTTTGGGTCTCGCCGAGTGGATTTGGGTCTAGCCGAGTGGGTGTGGGTCTAGCCGAGTGGGTTTGGGTCTAGCCGAGTGGGTTTAGGTCTAGCCGAGTGGCTTTGGGTCTAGCCAAGTGGGTTTCGGTCTAGCCGAGTGGGTTTGGGTCTAGCCGAGTGGGTTTGGGTCTAGCCGATTGGGTTGGGTGTAGCCGAGTGGGTTTGGGTCTAGCCGATTGGGTTTGGGTCTAGCCGAGTGGGTTTGGGTGTAGCCGAGTGGGTTTGGGTGTAGCCGAGTGGGTTCGGGTCTAGCCGAGTGGGGTTGGGTCTAGCGGAGTGGGTTTGGGTCTAGCCGCATGGGTTTGGGTCTAGCCGAGTGGGTTTGGGTCTAGTGGAGTGGGTTTGGGTGCAGCCGAGTGGGTTTGGGTCTAGCCGAGTGGGTTTGGGTCTAGCCGAGTGGGTTTGGGCCGAGCCGAGTGGGTTTGGGTCTAGCCGAGTGGGTTTGGGTCTAGCGGAGTGGGTTTGGGTGTAGCCGAGTGGGTTTGGGTCTAGCCGAGTGGGTTTGGGTCTAGCCGAGTGGGTTTGGGGCTAGCCGAGTGGGTTTGGGTCTAGCCGAGTGGGTTTGGGTCTAGCCGAGTGGGTTTGGGTCTAGCCGAGTGGGTTTGGGTCTAGCCGAGTGGGTTTGGGTCTAGCCGAGTGGGTTTCGGTCTAGCCGAGTGGGTTTGGGTCGTGCCGAGTGGGTTTGGGTCTAGCCGATTGGGTTTGGGGCTAGCCGAATGCGTTTGGGTCTAGCCGAGTGGGTTTGGGTCTCGTCGAGTGGGTTTGGGTCTAGCCAAGTGGGTTTGGGTCGAGCCGAGTGGGTTTGGGTCTAGCCTAGTGGGTTTGGGTCTAGCCGAGGGGGTTTGGGTCTAGCCGAGTGGGTTTTGGTATAGCCGAGTGGGTTTGGGTCTAGCCGAGTGGGTGTGGGTCTAGCCGAGTGGGTTTGGGTCTAGCCGAGTGGGTTTGGGTCTAGCCGAGTGGGTTTGGGTCTAGCCAAGTGGGTTTGGGTCTAGCCGAGTGGGTTTGGGTCTAGCCGAGTGGGTTTGGGTCTAGCCGATTGGGTTGGGTGTAGCCGAGTGGGTTTGGGTCTAGCCGATTGGGTTTGGGTCTAGCCAAGTTGGTTTGGGTCTAGCCGAGTGGGTTTGGGTGTAGCCGAGTGGGTTTGGGTCTAGCCGAGTGGGGTTGGGTCTAGCGGAGTGGGTTTGGGTCTAGCCGCATGGGTTTGGGTCTAGCCGAGTGGGTTTGGGTCTAGTGGAGTGGGTTTGGGTGCAGCCGAGTGGGTTTGGGTCTAGCCGAGTGGGTTTGGGTCTAGCCGAGTGGGTTTGGGTCGAGCCGAGTGGGTTTGGGTCCAGCCGAGTGGGTTTGGGTCTAGCGGAGTGGGTTTGGGTCTAGCCGAGAGTGTTTGGGTCTACCCAAGTGGGTTTTAGTCTAGCCGAGTGGGTTTGGGGCTCGCCGAGTGGATTTGGGTCTAGCCGAATGGGTGTGGGTCTAGCCGAGTGGGTTTGGGTCTATCCGATTGGGTTTGGGTCTAGCCGAGTGGGTTTGGGTCCAGCCGAGTGGGTTTGGGTCTAGCCGAGTGGGTTTGGGTCTGGCCGAGTGGGGTTGGGTCTAGCGGAGTAGGTTTGGGTCTAGCCGCATGGGTTTGGGTCTAGCCGAGTGGGTTTGGGTCTAGTGGAGTGGGTTTGGGTGCAGCCGAGTGGGTTTGGGTCTAGCCGAGTGGGTTTGGGTCTAGCCGAGTGGGTTTGGGTCGAGCCGAGTGGGTTTGGGTCTAGCCGAGTGGGTTTGGGTCTAGCGGAGTGGGTTTGGGTGTAGCCGAGTGGGTTTGGGTCTAGCCGAGTGGGTTTGGGTCTAGCCGAGTGGGTTTGGGTCTAGCCGAGTGGGTTTGGGTCTAGCCGAGTGGGTTTGGGTCTAGCCGAGTGGGTTTGGGTCTAGCCGAGTGGGTTTGGGTCTAGCCGAGTGGGTTTGGGTCTAGCCGAGTGGGTTTGGGTCGTGCCGAGTGGGTTTGGGTCGTGCCGAGTGGGTTTGGGTCTAGCCGAGTGGGTTTGGGGCTAGCCGAATGCGTTTGGGTCTAGCCGAGTGGGTTTGGGTCTCGCCGAGTGGGTTTGGGTCAAGCCAAGTGGGTTTGCGTTGATCCGAGTGGGTTTGGGTCTAGCCTAGTGGGCTTGGGTCTAGCCGAGGGGGTTTGGGTCTAGCGGAGTGGGTTTGGGTCTAGCCGAGTGGGGTTGGGTCTAGCGGAGTGGGATTTGGTCTAGCCGCGTGGGTTTGGGTCTAGCCGAGTGGGTTTGGGTCTAGTGGAGTGGGTTTCGGTCTAGCCGAGTGGGTTTGGGGCTAGCCGAATGCGTTTGGGTCTAGCCGAGTGGGTTTGGGTCTAGCCGAGTGGGTTTGGGTCTAGCCGAGTGGGTTTGGGTCTAGCCGAGTGGGTTTGGGTCTAGCCGAGTGGGTTTGGGTCTAGCCGAGTGGGTTTGGGTCTAGCGGAGTAGGTTTGGGTCTAGCCGAGTGGGTTTGGGTCTAGCCGAGTGGGTTTGAGTCTAGCCGCGTGGGTTTGGGGATGGCCGAGTGGGTTTGGGTCTAGCCGAGTGGGTTTGGGTCTAGCCGAGTGGGTTTGGGTCTAGCCGAGTGGGTTTGGGACTAGCCGAGTGGGTTTGTGTCTAGCGGAGTGGGTTTGGGTCTAGCCAAGTCCGTTTGGGACTAGCCGAGTGGGTTTGGGACTAGCGGAGTGGGTTTTGGTCTAGCGGAGTGGGTTTGGTTCGAGCGGAGTGGGTTTGGGTCTAGCCGAGTGGGTTTGGGTCTAGCCGAGTGGGTTTGGGTCTAGCCGAGTGGGTTTGCGTCTAGCCGAGTGGGTTTTGCTCTAGCCGAGTGGGTTTGGGTCTAGCCGAGTGGGTTTGGGTCTAGCCGAGTGGGGTTGGGTCTAGCAGACTGGGTTTTGGTCTAGCCGCGTGGGTTTGGGTCTAGCCGAGTGGGTTTGGGTCTAGCCGAGAGTGTTTGGGTCTGAACGAGTGGGTTTGGGTCTAGTCGAGTGGGTTTGCATCTAGCCGAGTGGGTTTGCATCTTGCCGAGTGAGTTTGGGGCTAACGGAGTGGGTTTGGGTCTAGCACAGTGGGTTTGGGTCCAACCGAGTGGGTTTGGGCCTCGCCGAGTGTGTTTGGGTCTAGCCAAGGTCGTTTGGGACTAGCCGAGTGGATTTGGGACTAGCGGAGTGGGATTGGGTCTAGCCGAGTGGGTTTGGGTCTAGCCGAGTGGGTTTGCATCTAGCCGAGTGGGTTTGCGTCTAGCCGAGTGAGTTTGTGGCTAGCGGAGTGGGTTTGGGTCTAGCCGAGTGGGTTTGTGTCTAGCCGAGTGGGTTTGGGTCTAGCCGAGTAGGTTTGGGTCTAGCCGAGTGGGTTTGGGTGTAGCCGAGTGGGTTTGGGTGTAGCCGAGTGGGTTTGGGTCTAGCGGAGTGGGTTTGGGTCTAGCCGAGTGGGTTTGGGTCTAGCCGAGTGGGTTTGGGTATAGTCGAGTGGGTTTTGGTCCTGCCGAGTGGGTGTGGGTCTAGCCGAGTGGGTTTGAGTCTAGCCGAGTGGGTTTGGGTCTAGCCGAGTGGGTGTGGTTCTAGCCGAGTGGGTTTTGTGTCTAGACGAGTGGGTTTGGGTCTAACCGAGTGGGTTTGTGTCTAGCCGAGTGGGTTTGGGTTGAGCCGAGAGTGTTTGGGTCTACCCAAGTGGGTTTGGGTCTAGCCGAGTGGGTTTGGGTCTAGCCGAGAGGATTTGGGTCTAGCCGAGTGGGTGTGGGTCTAACCGAGTGGGTTTGGGTCTAGCCGAGTGGGTTTGGGTCTAGCCGAGAGCGTTTGGGCCTACCCAAGTGGGTTTGAGTCTAGCCGAGTGGGTTTGGGTCTCGCCGAGTGGATTTGGGTCTAGCCGAGTGGGTGTGGGTCTAGCCGAGTGGGTTTGGGTCTAGCCGAGTGGGTTTGGGTCTAGCCGAGTGGGTTTGGGTCTAGCCAAGTGGGTTTGGGTCTAGCCGAGTGGGTTTGGGTCTAGCCGAGTGGGTTTGGGTCTAGCCGAGTGGGTTTGGGTCTAGCCGAGTGGGTTTGGGGCTAGCCGAGTGGGTTTGGGTCTAGCCGAGTGGGTTTGGGTCTAGCCGAGTGGGTTTGGGTCTAGCCCAGTGGGTTTGGGTCTAGCTGAGTGGGTTTGGGTCTAGCCGAGTGGGTTTGGTCTAGCCGAGTGGGTTTGGGTCGTGCCGAGTGGGTTTGGGTCTAGCCAAGTGGGTTTGGGTCGAGCCGAGTGGGTTTGGGTCTAGCCTAGTGGGTTTGGGTCTAGCCGAGGGGGTTTGGGTCTAGCCGAGTGGGTTTCGGTATAGCCGAGTGGGTTTGGGTCTAGCCGATTGGGTTTGGGTCTAGCCGAGTGGGTTTGGGTATAGTCGAGTGGGTTTTGGTCCTGCCGAGTGGGTGTGGGTCTAGCCGAGTGGGTTTGAGTCTAGCCGAGTGGGTTTGGGTCTAGCCGAGTGGGTTTGGTTCTAGCCGAGTGGGTTTTGTGTCTAGACGAGTGGGTTTGGGTCTAACCGAGTGGGTTTGTGTCTAGCCGAGTGGGTTTGGGTCGAGCCGAGAGTGTTTGGGTCTACCCAAGTGGGTTTGGGTCTAGCCGAGTGGGTTTGGGTCTAGCCGAGAGGATTTGGGTCTAGCCGAGTGGGTGTGGGTCTAACCGAGTGGGTTTGGGTCTAGCCGAGTGGGTTTGGGTCTAGCCGAGAGTGTTTGGGCCTACCCAAGTGGGTTTGAGTCTAGCCGAGTGGGTTTGGGTCTCGCCGAGTGGATTTGGGTCTAGCCGAGTGGGTGTGGGTCTAGCCGAGTGGGTTTGGGTCTAGCCGAGTGGGTTTGGGTCTAGCCGAGTGGGTTTGGGTCTAGCCTAGTGGGTTTGGGTCTAGCCGAGTGGGTTTGGGTCTAGCCGAGTGGGTTTGGGTCTAGCCGAGTGGGTTTGGGTCTAGCCGAGTGGGTTTGGGGCTAGCCGAGTGGGTTTGGGTCTAGCCGAGTGGGTTTGGGTCTAGCCGAGTGGGTTTGGGTCTAGCCGAGTGGGTTTGGGTCTAGCCGAGTGGGTTTGGGTCTAGCCGAGTGGGTTTGGGTCTAGCCGAGTGGGTTTGGGTCATGCCGAGTGGGTTTGGGTCTAGCCCAGTGGGTTTGGGTCGAGCCGAGTGGGTTTGGGTCTAGCCTAGTGGGTTTGGGTCTAGCCGAGGGGGTTTGGGTCTAGCCGAGTGGGTTTCGGTATAGCCGAGTGGGTTTGGGTCTAGCCGATTGGGTTTGGGTCTAGCCGAGTGGGTTTGGGTCCAGCCGAGTGGGTTTGGGTGTAGCCAAGTGGGTTTGGGTCTAGCCGAGTGGTTTTGGGTCTAGCCGAGTGGGTTTGGGTCTAGCCGAGTGGGTTTGGGTCTAGCCGAATGGGTTTGGGTCTAGCCGAGTGGGTTTGGGTCTGAACGAGTGGGTTTGGGTCTAGCCGATTGGGTTGGGTGTAGCCGAGTGGGTTTGGGTCTAGCCGATTGGGTTTGGGTCTAGCCGAGTGGGTTTGGGTCTAGCCGAGTGGGTTTGGGTGTAGCCGAGTGGGTTTGGGTCTAGCCGAGTGGGGTTGGGTCTAGCGGAGTGGGTTTGGGTCTAGCCGCATGGGTTTGGGTCTAGCCGAGTGGGTTTGGGTCTAGTGGAGTGGGTTTGGGTGCAGCCGAGTGGGTTTGGGTCTAGCCGAGTGGGTTTGGGTCTAGCCGAGTGGGTTTGGGTGGAGCCGAGTGGGTTTGGGTCTAGCCGAGTGGGTTTGGGTCTAGCGGAGTGGGTTTGGGTGTAGCCGAGTGGGTTTGGGTCTAGCCGAGTGGGTTTGGGTCTAGCCGAGTGGGTTTGGGGCTAGCCGAGTGGGTTTGGGTCTAGCCGAGTGGGTTTGGGTCTAGCCGAGTGGGTTTGGGTCTAGCCGAGTGGGTTTGGGTCTAGCCGAGTGGGTTTGGGTCTAGCCGAGTGGGTTTGGGTCTAGCCGAGTGGGTTTGGGTCGTGCCGAGTGGGTTTGGGTCTAGCCGAGTGGGTTTGGGGCTAGCCGAATGCGTTTGGGTCTAGCCGAGTGGGTTTGGGTCTCGTCGAGTGGGTTTGGGTCTAGCCAAGTGGGTTTGGGTCGAGCCGAGTGGGTTTGGGTCTAGCCTAGTGGGTTTGGGTCTAGCCGAGGGGGTTTGGGTCTAGCCGAGTGGGTTTTGGTATAGCCGAGTGGGTTTGGGTCAAGCCGAGTGGGTGTGGGTCTAGCCGAGAGGTTTTGGGTCTAGCCGAGTGGGTTTGGGTCTAGCCGAGTGGGTTTGGGTCTAGCCAAGTGGGTTTGGGTCTAGCCGAGTGGGTTTGGGTCTAGCCGAGTGGGTTTGGGTCTAGCCGATTGGGTTGGGTGTAGCCGAGTGGGTTTGGGTCTAGCCGATTGGGTTTGGGTCTAGCCAAGTTGGTTTGGGTCTAGCCGAGTGGGTTTGGGTGTAGCCGAGTGGGTTTGGGTCTAGCCGAGTGGGGTTGGGTCTAGCGGAGTGGGTTTGGGTCTAGCCGCATGGGTTTGGGTCTAGCCGAGTGGGTTTGGGTCTAGTGGAGTGGGTTTGGGTGCAGCCGAGTGGGTTTGGGTCTAGCCGAGTGGGTTTGGGTCTAGCCGAGTGGGTTTGGGTCGAGCCGAGTGGGTTTGGGTCCAGCCGAGTGGGTTTGGGTCTAGCGGAGTGGGTTTGGGTCTAGCCGACAGTGTTTGGGTCTACCCAAGTGGGTTTTAGTCTAGCCGAGTGGGTTTGGGGCTCGCCGAGTGGATTTGGGTCTAGCCGAATGGGTGTGGGTCTAGCCGAGTGGGTTTGGGTCTAGCCGAGTGGCCTTGGGTCTAGCCGAGTGGGTTTGGGTCTAGCCAAGTGGGTTTGGGTCTAGCCGAGTGGGTTTGGGTCTAGCCGAGTGGGTTTGGGTCTAGCCGATTGGGTTGGGTGTAGCCGAGTGGGTTTGGGTCTAGCCGATTGGGTTTGGGTCTAGCCGAGTGGGTTTGGGTCCAGCCGAGTGGGTTTGGGTCTAGCCGAGTGGGTTTGGGTCTGGCCGAGTGGGGTTGGGTCTAGCGGAGTGGGTTTGGGTCTAGCCGCATGGGTTTGGGTCTAGCCGAGTGGGTTTGGGTCTAGTGGAGTGGGTTTGGGTGCAGCCGAGTGGGTTTGGGTCTAGCCGAGTGGGTTTGGGTCTAGCCGAGTGGGTTTGGGTCGAGCCGAGTGGGTTTGGGTCTAGCCGAGTGGGTTTGGGTCTAGCGGAGTGGGTTTGGGTGTAGCCGAGTGGGTTTGGGTCTAGCCAAGTGGGTTTGGGTCTAGCCGAGTGGTTTGGGTCTAGCCGATTGGGTTTGGGCCTAGCCGAGTGGGTTTGGGTCTAGCCGAGTGGGTTTGGGTCTAGCCGAGTGGGTTTGGGTCTAGCCGAGTGGGTTTGGGTCTAGCCGAGTGGGTTTGGGGCTAGCCGAATGCGTTTGGGTCTAGCCGAGTGGGTTTGGGTCTCGCCGAGTGGGTTTGGGTCTAGCCAAGTGGGTTTGCGTTGAGCCGAGTGGGTTTGGGTCTAGCCTAGTGGGCTTTCGTCTAGCCGAGGGGGTTTGGGTCTAGCGGAGTGGGTTTGGGTCTAGCCGAGTGGGGTTGGGTCTAGCGGAGTGGGATTTGGTCTAGCCGCGTGGGTTTGGGTCTAGCCGAGTGGGTTTGGGTCTAGTGCAGTGGGTTTCGGTCTACCGGAGTGGGTTTGGGTCTAGCCGAGTGGGTTTGGGTCTAGCGGAGTAGGTTTGGGTCTAGCCGAGTGGGTTTGGGTCTAGCCGAGTGGGTTTGAGTCTAGCCGCGTGGGTTTGGGGCTAGCCGAGTGGGTTTGGGTCTAGCCGAGTGGGTTTGGGTCTAGCCGAGTGGGTTTGGGTCTAGCCGAGTGGGTTTGGGACTAGCCGAGTGGGTTTGTGTCTAGCGGAGTGGGTTTGGGTCTAGCCAAGTCCGTTTGGGACTAGCCGAGTGGGTTTGGGACTAGCGGAGTGGGTTTTGGTCTAGTGGAGTGGGTTTTGTTCGAGCGGAGTGGGTTTGGGTCCTGCCGAGTGGGTTTGGGTCTAGCCGAGTGGGTTTGGGTCTAGCCGAGTGGGTTTGCGTCTAGCCGAGTGGGTTTTGCTCTAGCCGAGTGGGTTTGGGTCTAGCCGAGTGGGTTTGGGTCTAGCCGAGTGGGGTTGGGTCTAGCGGACTGGGTTTTGGTCTAGCCGCGTGGGTTTGGGTCTAGCCGAGTGGGTTTGGGTCTAGCCGAGAGTGTTTGGGTCTGAACGAGTGGGTTTGGGTCTAGTCGAGTGGGTTTGCATCTAGCCGAGTGGGTTTGCATCTTGCCGAGTGAGTTTGGGGCTAACGGAGTGGGTTTGGGTCTAGCGGAGTGGGTTTGGGTCCAACCGAGTGGGTTTGGGCCTCGCCGAGTGTGTTTGGGTCTAGCCAAGGTCGTTTGGGACTAGCCGAGTGGATTTGGGACTAGCGGAGTGGGATTGGGTCTAGCCGAGTGGGTTTGGGTCTAGCCGAGTGGGTTTGGGTCTAGCCGAGTGGGTTTGCTTCTAGCCGAGTGGGTTTGCGTCTAGCCGAGTGAGTTTGTGGCTAGCGGAGTGGGTTTGGGTCTAGCCGAGTGGGTTTGTGTCTAGCCGAGTGGGTTTGGGTCTAGCCGAGTGGGTTTGGGTCTAGCCGAGTGGGTTTGGGTCTAGCCGAGTGGGTTTGGGTGTAGCCGAGTGGGTTTGGGTCTAGTGGAGTGGGTTTGGGTCTAGCCGAGTGGGTTTGGGTCTAGCCGAGTGGGTTTGGGTCTAGTCGAGTGGGTTTTGGTCCTGCCGAGTGGGTGTGGGTCTAGCCGAGTGGGTTTGAGTCTAGCCGAGTGGGTTTGGGTCTAGCCGAGTGGGTTTGGTTCTAGCCGAGTGGGTTTGGGTCTAGCCAAGTGGGTTTGGGTCTAGCCGAGTGGGTTTGGGTCTAGCCGAGTGGGTTTGGGTCGAGCCGAGAGTGTTTGGGTCTACCCAAGTGGGTTTGGGTCTAGCCGAGTGGGTTTGGGTCTAGCCGAGAGGATTTGGGTCTAGCCGAGTGGGTGTGGGTCTAACCGAGTGGGTTTGGGTCTAGCCGAGTGGGTTTGGGTCTAGCCGAGAGTGTTTGGGCCTACCCAAGTGGGTTTGAGTCTAGCCGAGTGGGTTTGGGTCTCGCCGAGTGGATTTGGGTCTAGCCGAGTGGGTGTGGGTCTAGCCGAGTGGGTTTGGGTCTAGCCGAGTGGGTTTGGGTCTAGCCGAGTGGGTTTGGGTCTAGCCGAGTGGGTTTGGGTCTAGCCGAGTGGGTTTGGGTCTAGCCGAGTGGGTTTGGGTCTAGCCGAGTGGGTTTGGGTCTAGCCGAGTGGGTTTGGGGCTAGCCGAGTGGGTTTGGGTCTAGCCGAGTGGGTTTGGGTCTAGCCGAGTGGGTTTGGGTCTAGCCGAGTGGGTTTTGGTCTAGCCGAGTGGGTTTGGGTCTAGCCGAGTGGGTTTGGGTCTAGCCGAGTGGGTTTGGGTCGTGCCGAGTGGGTTTGGGTCTAGCCGAGTGGGTTTGGGGCTAGCCGAATGCGTTTGGGTCTAGCCGAGTGGGTTTGGGTCTCGTCGAGTGGGTTTGGGTCTAGCCAAGTGGGTTTGGGTCGAGCCGAGTGGGTTTGGGTCTAGCCTAGTGGGTTTGGGTCCAGCCGAGGGGGTTTGGGTCGAGCCGAGTGGGTTTCTGTATAGCCGAGTGGGTTTCGGTCTAGCCGAGTGGGTTTGGGACTAGCCGAGTGGGTTTGGGACTAGCCGAGTGGGTTTGGGTCTGGCCGAGTGGGTTTGGGTCTAGCCGAGAGTGTTTGGGTCTAGCCGAGAGGATTTGGGTCTAGCCGAGTGGGTGTGGGTCTAGCCGAGTGGGTTTGCGTCTAGCCGAGTGGGTTTGGGTCTAGCCGAGTGGGTTTGGGTCTAGCCAAGTGGGTTTGGGTCTAGCCGAGTGGGTTTGGGTCTAGCCGAGTGGGTTTGGGTCTAGCCGATTGGGTTGGGTGCAGCCGAGTGGGTTTGGGTCTAGCCGATTGGGTTTGGGTCTAGCCAAGTTGGTTTGGGTCTAGCCGAGTGGGTTTGGGTGTAGCCGAGTGGGTTTGGGTCTAGCCGAGTGGGGTTGGGTCTAGCGGAGTGGGTTTGGGTCTAGCCGCATGGGTTTGGGTCCAGCCGAGTGGGTTTGGGTCTAGTGGAGTGGGTTTGGGTGCAGCCGAGTGGGTTTGGGTCTAGCCGAGTGGGTTTGGATCTAGCCGAGTGGGTTTGGGTCGAGCCGAGTGGGTTTGGGTCCAGCCGAGTGGGTTTGGGTCTAGCGGAGTGGGTTTGGGTCTAGCCGAGAGTGTTTGGGTCTACCCAAGTGGGTTTTAGTCTAGCCGAGTGGGTTTGGGCCTCGCCGAGTGTGTTTGGGTCTAGCCAAGGTCGTTTGGGACTAGCCGAGTGGATTTGGGACTAGCGGAGTGGGATTGGGTCTAGCCGAGTGGGTTTGGGTCTAGCCGAGTGGGTTTGGGTCTAGCCGAGTGGGTTTGCATCTAGCCGAGTGGGTTTGCGTCTAGCCGAGTGAGTTTGTGGCTAGCGGAGTGGGTTTGGGTCTAGCCGAGTGGGTTTGTGTCTAGCCGAGTGGGTTTGGGTCTAGCCGAGTGGGTTTGGGTCTAGCCGAGTGGGTTTGGGTCTAGCCGAGTGGGTTTGGGTGTAGCCGAGTGGGTTTGGGTCTAGCGGAGTGGGTTTGGGTCTAGCCGAGTGGGTTTGGGTCTAGCCGAGTGGGTTTGGGTCTAGTCGAGTGGGTTTTGGTCCTGCCGAGTGGGTGTGGGTCTAGCCGAGTGGGTTTGAGTCTAGCCGAGTGGGTTTGGGTCTAGCCGAGTGGGTTTGGTTCTAGCCGAGTGGGTTTGGGTCTAGCCAAGTGGGTTTGGGTCTAGCCGAGTGGGTTTGGGTCTAGCCGAGTGGGTTTGGGTCGAGCCGAGAGTGTTTGGGTCTACCCAAGTGGGTTTGGGTCTAGCCGAGTGGGTTTCGGTCTAGCCGAGAGGATTTGGGTCTAGCCGAGTGGGTGTGGGTCTAACCGAGTGGGTTTGGGTCTAGCCGAGTGGGTTTGGGTCTAGCCGAGAGTGTTTGGGCCTACCCAAGTGGGTTTGAGTCTAGCCGAGTGGGTTTGGGTCTCGCCGAGTGGATTTGGGTCTAGCCGAGTGGGTGTGGGTCTAGCCGAGTGGGTTTGGGTCTAGCCGAGTGGGTTTGGGTCTAGCCGAGTGGGTTTGGGTCTAGCCAAGTGGGTTTGGGTCTAGCCGAGTGTGTTTGGGTCTAGCCGAGTGGGTTTGGGTCTAGCCGAGTGGGTTTGGGTCTAGCCGAGTGGGTTTGGGGCTAGCCGAGTGGGTTTGGGTCTAGCCGAGTGGGTTTGGGTCTAGCCGAGTGGGTTTGGGTCTAGCCGAGTGGGTTTGGGTCTAGCCGAGTGGGTTTGGGTCTAGCCGAGTGGGTTTGGGTCTAGCCGAGTGGGTTTGGGTCGTGCCGAGTGGGTTTGGGTCTAGCCGAGTGGGTTTGGGGCTAGCCGAATGCGTTTGGGTCTAGCCGAGTGGGTTTGGGTCTCGTCGAGTGGGTTTGGGTCTAGCCAAGTGGGTTTGGGTCGAGCCGAGTGGGTTTGGGTCTAGCCTAGTGGGTTTGGGTCCAGCCGAGGGGGTTTGGGTCGAGCCGAGTGGGTTTCGGTATAGCCGAGTGGGTTTCGGTCTAGCCGAGTGGGTTTGGGACTAGCCGAGTGGGTTTGGGACTAGCCGAGTGGGTTTGGGTCTAGCCGAGTGGGTTTGGGTCTAGCCGAGAGTGTTTGGGTCTAGCCGAGAGGATTTGGGTCTAGCCGAGTGGGTGTGGGTCTAGCCGAGTGGGTTTGCGTCTAGCCGAGTGGGTTTGGGTCTAGCCGAGTGGGTTTGGGTCCAGCCAAGTGGGTTTGGGTCTAGCCGAGTGGGTTTGGGTCTAGCCGAGTGGGTTTGGGTCTAGCCGATTGGGTTGGGTGCAGCCGAGTGGGTTTGGGTCTAGCCGATTGGGTTTGGGTCTAGCCAAGTTGGTTTGGGTCTAGCCGAGTGGGTTTGGGTGTAGCCGAGTGGGTTTGGGTCTAGCCGAGTGGGGTTGGGTCTAGCGGAGTGGGTTTGGGTCTAGCCGCATGGGTTTGGGTCCAGCCGAGTGGGTTTGGGTCTAGTGGAGTGGGTTTGGGTGCAGCCGAGTGGGTTTGGGTCTAGCCGAGTGGGTTTGGATCTAGCCGAGTGGGTTTGGGTCGAGCCGAGTGGGTTTGGGTCCAGCCGAGTGGGTTTGGGTCTAGCGGAGTGGGTTTGGGTCTAGCCGAGAGTGTTTGGGTCTACCCAAGTGGGTTTTAGTCTAGCCGAGTGGGTTTGGGGCTCGCCGAGTGGATTTGGGTCTAGCCGAATGGGTGTGGGTCTAGCCGAGTGGGTTTGGGTCTAGCCGAGTGGGCTTGGGTCTAGCCGAGTGGGTTTGGGTCTAGCCAAGTGGGTTTGGGTCTAGCCGAGTGGGTTTGGGTCTAGCCGAGTGGGTTTGGGTCTAGCCGATTGGGTTGGGTGTAGCCGAGTGGGTTTGGGTCTAGCCGATTGGGTTTGGGTCTAGCCGAGTGGGTTTGGGTCCAGCCGAGTGGGTTTGGGTCTAGCCGAGTGGGTTTGGGTCTAGCCGAGTGGGGTTGGGTCTAGCGGAGTGGGTTTGGGTCTAGCCGCATGGGTTTGGGTCTAGCCGAGTGGGTTTGGGTCTAGTGGAGTGGGTTTGGGTGCAGCCGAGTGGGTTTGGGTCTAGCCGAGTGGGTTTGGGTCTAGCCGAGTGGGTTTGGGTTGAGCCGAGTGGGTTTGGGTCTAGCAGAGTGGGTTTGGGTCTAGCGGAGTGGGTTTGGGTGTAGCCGAGTGGGTTTGGGACGAGCCGAGTGGGTTTGGGTCTAGCCGAGTGGGTTTGGGTCTAGCCGAGTGGGTTTGGGTCTAGCCGAGTGGGTTTGGGTCTACCCGAGTGGGTTTGGGTCTAGCCGAGTGGGTTTGGGTCTAGCCGAGTGGGTTTGGGTCTAGCCGAGTGGGTTTGGGTCTAGCCTAGTGGGCTTGGGCCTAGCCGAGGGGGTTTGGGTCTAGCGGAGTGGGTTTTGGTCTAGCCGAGTGGGGTTGGGTCTAGCGGAGTGGGTTTTGGTCTAGCCGCGTGGGTTTGGGTCTAGCCGAGTGGGTTTGGGTCTAGTGGAGTGGGTTTGGGTCTACCGGAGTGGGTTTGGGTCTAGCCAAGTGGGTTTGGGTCTAGCGGAGTAGGTTTGGGTCTAGCCGAGTGGGTTTGGGTCTAGCCGAGTGGGTTTGAGTCTAGCCGAGTGGGTTTGGGGCTAGCCGAGTGGGTTTGGGTCTAGCCGAGTGGGTTTGGGTCTAGCCGAGTGGGTTTGGGTCTAGCCGAGTGGGTTTGGGACTAGCCGAGTGGGTTTGTGTCTAGCGGAGTGGGTTTGGGTCTAGCCAAGTCCGTTTGGGACTAGCCGAGTGGGTTTGGGACTAGCGGAGTGGGTTTTGGTCTAGCGGAGTGGGTTTGGTTCGAGCGGAGTGGGTTTGGGTCGAGCCGCGTGGGTTTGGGTCTAGCCGAGTGGGTTTGGGTCTAGCCGAGTGGGTTTGCGTCTAGCCGAGTGGGTTTTGCTCTAGCCGAGTGGGTTTGGGTCTAGCCGAGTGGGTTTGGGTCTAGCCGAGTGGGTTTGGGTCTAGCCGAGTGGGTTTTGGGTCTAGCGGAGTGGGTTTTGGGTCTAGCCGAGTGGGGTTGGGTCTAGCGGACTGGGTTTTGGTCTAGCCGCGTGGGTTTGGGTCTAGCCGAGTGGGTTTGGGTCTAGTGGAGTGGGTTTGGGTGCAGCCGAGTGGGTTTGGGTCTAGCCGAGTGGGTTTGGGTCCAGCCGAGTGGGTTTGGGTGTAGCCGAGTGGGTTTGGGTCTAGCGAAGTGGGTTTGGGTGTAGCCGAGTGGGTTTGGGTCTAGCCGAGTGGGTTTGGGTCTAGCAGAGTGGGTTTGGGTCTAGCCGAGTGGGTTTGGGTCTAGCCGAGTGGGTTTGGGTCTAGCCGTGTGGGTTTGGGTCTAGCCGAGTGGGTTTGGGTCTAGCCGAGTGGGTTTGGGTCTAGCCGAGTGGGTTTGGGTCTAGCCGAGTGGGTTTGGGTCGTGCCGAGTGGGTTTGGGTCTAGCCGAGTGGGTTTGGGTCTAGCCGAATGCGTTTGGGTCTAGCCGAGTGGGTTTGGGTCTCGCCGAGTGGGTTTGGGTCTAGCCAAGTGGGTTTTGGTCGAGCCGAGTGGGTTTGGGTCTAGCCTAGTGGGTTTGGGTCTAGCCGAGGGGGTTTGGGTCTAGCCGAGTGGGTTTCGGTCTAGCCGAGTGGGTTTGGGTCTAGCCGAGGGGGTTTGGGTCTAGCGGAGTGGGTTTGGGTCTAGCCGAGTGGGTTTGGCTCTAGCGGAGTGGGTTTGGGTCTAGCCGAGTGGGTTTGGGTCTAGCCGAGTGGGTTTGGGTCTAGCCGAGTGGGTTTGGGTCCAGCCGAGTGGGTTTGGGTCTAGCCGAGTGGGTTTGGGTCTAGCCGAGTGGGTTTGGGTCTAGCCGAGTGGGTTTGGGTCGAGCCGAGTGGGTTTCGGATGTGCCGAGTGGGTTTGTGTCTAGCGGAGCGCGTTTCGGTCTAGCCGAGTGGGTTTGGGTCTAGCCGAGTGGGTTTGGGTCTAGCCGAGTGGGTTTGGGTCTAGCGGAGTGGGGTTGGGTCTAGCGGAGTGGGTTTGGGTCTAGCCGCATGGGTTTGGGTCTAGCCGAGTGGGTTTGGGTCTAGTGGAGTGGGTTTGGGTGCAGCCGAGTGGGTTTGGGTCTAGCCGAGTGGGTTTGGGTGCAGCCGAGTGGGTTTGGGTCGAGCCGAGTGGGTTTGGGTCTAGCCGAGTGGGTTTGGGTCTAGCGGAGTGGGTTTGGGTGTAGCCGAGTGGGTTTGGGTCTAGCGGAGTAGGTTTGGGTCTAGCCGAGTGGGTTTGGGTCTAGCCGAGTGGGTTTGGGTCTAGCCTAGTGGGCTTGGGTCTAGCCGAGGGGGTTTGGGTCTAGCGGAGTGGGTTTGGGTCTAGCCGAGTGGGGTTGGGTCTAGCGGAGTGGGTTTTGGTCTAGCCGCGTGGGTTTGGGTCTAGCCGAGTGGGTTTGGGTCTAGTGGAGTGGGTTTGGGTCTACCGGAGTGGGTTTGGGTCTAGCCGAGTGGGTTTGGGTCTAGCGGAGTAGGTTTGGGTCAAGCCGAGTGGGTTTGGGTCTAGCCGAGTGGGTTTGAGTCTAGCCGAGTGGGTTTGAGTCTAGCCGAGTGGGTTTGGGGCTAGCCGAGTGGGTTTGGGTCTAGCCGAGTGGGTTTGGGTCTAGCCGAGTGGGTTTGGGTCTAGCCGAGTGGGTTTGGGACTAGCCGAGTGGGTTTGTGTCTAGCGGAGTGGGTTTGGGTCTAGCCAAGTCCGTTTGGGACTAGCCGAGTGGGTTTGGGACTAGCGGAGTGGGTTTTGGTCTAGCGGAGTGGGTTTGGTTCGAGCGGAGTGGGTTTGGGTCGAGCCGAGTGGGTTTGGGTCTAGCCGAGTGGGTTTGGGTCTAGCCGAGTGGGTTTGCGTCTAGCCGAGTGGGTTTTGCTCTAGCCGAGTGGGTTTGGGTCTAGCCGAGTGGGTTTGGGTCTAGCCGAGTGGGTTTGGGTCTAGCCGAGTGGGTTTTGGGTCTAGCGGAGTGGGTTTGGGTCTAGCCGAGTGGGGTTGGGTCTAGCGGACTGGGTTTTGGTCTAGCCGCGTGGGTTTGGGTCTAGCCGAGTGGGTTTGGGTCTAGTGGAGTGGGTTTGGGTGCAGCCGAGCGGGTTTGTGTCTAGCCGAGTGGGTTTGGGTCTAGCCGAGTGGGTTTGGGTCCAGCCGAGTGGGTTTGGGTGTAGCCGAGTGGGTTTGGGTCTAGCGAAGTGGGTTTGGGTGTAGCCGAGTGGGTTTGGGTCTAGCCGAGTGGGTTTGGGTCTAGCAGAGTGGGTTTGGGTCTAGCCGAGTGGGTTTGGGTCTAGCCGAGTGGGTTTGGGTCTAGCCGTGTGGGTTTGGGTCTAGCCGAGTGGGTTTGGGTCTAGCCGAGTGGGTTTGGGTCTAGCCGAGTGGGTTTGGGTCTAGCCGAGTGGGTTTGGGTCGTGCCGAGTGGGTTTGGGTCTAGCCGAGTGGGTTTGGGTCTAGCCAAATGCGTTTGGGTCTAGCCGAGTGGGTTTGGGTCTCGCCGAGTGGGTTTGGGTCTAGCCAAGTGGGTTTTGGTCGAGCCGAGTGGGTTTGGGTCTAGCCTAGTGGGTTTGGGTCTAGCCGAGGGGGTTTAGGTCTAGCCGAGTGGGTTTCGGTCTAGCCGAGTGGGTTTGGGTCTAGCCGAGGGGGTTTGGGTCTAGCGGAGTGGGTTTGGGTCTAGCCGAGTGGGTTTGGCTCTAGCGGAGTGGGTTTGGGTCTCGCCGAGTGGGTTTGGGTCTAGCCGAGTGGGTTTGAGTCTAGCCGAGTGGGTTTGGGTCTAGCCGAGTGGGTTTGGGTCCAGCCGAGTGGGTTTGGGTCTAGCCGAGTGGGTTTGGGTCTAGCCGAGTGGGTTTGGGTCTAGCCAAGTGGGTTTGGGTCGAGCCGAGTGGGTTTCGGACGTGCCGAGTGGGTTTGTGTCTAGCGGAGTGCGTTTCGGTCTAGCCGAGTGGGTTTGGGTCTAGCCGAGTGGGTTTGGGTCTAGCCGAGTGGGTTTGGGTCTAGCCGAGTGGGGTTGGGTGTAGCGGAGTGGGTTTGGGTCTAGCCGAGTGGGTTTGGGTCTAGCGGAGTGGGTTTGGGTGTAGCCGAGTGGGTTTGGGTCTAGCCGAGTGGGTTTGGGTCTAGCCGAGTGGGTTTGGATCTAGCCGAGTGGGTTTGGGTCTAGCCGAGTGGGTTTGGGTCTAGCCGAGTGGGTTTGGGTCTAGCCGAGTGGGTTTGGGTCTAGCCGAGTGGGTTTGGGTCTAGCCGAGTGGGTTTGGGTCTAGCGGAGTGGGTTTGGGTCTAGCCGAGTGGGGTTGGGTCTAGCGGAGTGGGTTTTGGTCCAGCCGCGTGGGTTTGGGTCTAGCCGAGTGGGTTTGGGTCTAGTGGAGTGGGTTTGGGTCTACCGGAGTGGGTTTGGGTCTAGCCGAGTGGGTTTGGGTCTAGCGGAGTAGGTTTGGGTCTAGCCGAGTGGGTTTGCGTCTAGCCGAGTGGGTTTGAGTCTAGCCGAGTGGGTTTGGGTCTAGCCGAGTGGGTTTGGGTCTAGCCGAGTGGGTTTGGGTCTAGCCGAGTGGGTTTGGGTCTAGCCGAGTGGGTTTGGGACTAGCCGAGTGGGTTTGTGTCTAGCGGAGTGGGTTTGGGTCTAGCCAAGTCCGTTTGGGACTAGCCGAGTGGGTTTTGGGTCTAGCGGAGTGGGTTTGGGTCTAGCCGAGTGGGGTTGGGTCTTTCGGACTGGGTTTTGGTCTAGCCGCGTGGGTTTGGGTGCAGCCGAGTGGGTTTGGGTCGAGGCGAGTGGGTTTGGGTCTAGCCGAGTGGGTTTGGGTCTAGCGGAGTGGGTTTGGGTGTAGCCGAGTGGGTTTGGGTCTAGCCGAGTGGGTTTGGGTCTAGCCGAGTGGGTTTGGATCTAGCCGAGTGGGTTTGGGTCTAGCCGAGTGGGTTTGGGTCTAGCCGAGTGGGTTTGGGTCTAGCCGAGTGGGTTTGGGTCTAGCCGAGTGGGTTTGGGTCTAGCCGAGTGGGTTTGGGTCTAGCGGAGTGGGTTTGGGTCTAGCCGAGTGGGGTTGGGTCTAGCGGAGTGGGTTTTGGTCCAGCCGCGTGGGTTTGGGTCTAGCCGAGTGGGTTTGGGTCTAGTGGAGTGGGTTTGGGTCTACCGGAGTGGGTTTGGGTCTAGCCGAGTGGGTTTGGGTCTAGCGGAGTAGGTTTGGGTCTAGCCGAGTGGGTTTGCGTCTAGCCGAGTGGGTTTGAGTCTAGCCGAGTGGGTTTGGGTCTAGCCGAGTGGGTTTGGGTCTAGCCGAGTGGGTTTGGGTCTAGCCGAGTGGGTTTGGGTCTAGCCGAGTGGGTTTGGGACTAGCCGAGTGGGTTTGTGTCTAGCCAAGTCCGTTTGGGACTAGCCGAGTGGGTTTTGGGTCTAGCGGAGTGGGTTTGGGTCTAGCCGAGTGGGGTTGGGTCTAGCGGACTGGGTTTTGGTCTAGCCGCGTGGGTTTGGGTCTAGCCGAGTGGGTTTGGGTCTAGTGGAGTGGGTTTGGGTGCAGCCGAGCGGGTTTGTGTCTAGCCGAGTGGGTTTGGGTCTAGCCGAGTGGGTTTGGGTCCAGCCGAGTGGGTTTGGGTGTAGCCGAGTGGGTTTGGGTCTAGCGAAGTGGGTTTGGGTGTAGCCGAGTGGGTTTGGGTCTAGCCGAGTGGGTTTGGGTCTAGCAGAGTGGGTTTGGGTCTAGCCGAGTGGGTTTGGGTCTAGCCGAGTGGGTTTGGGTCTAGCCGTGTGGGTTTGGGTCTAGCCGAGTGGGTTTGGGTCTAGCCGAGTGGGTTTGGGTCTCGCCGAGTGGGTTTGGGTCTAGCCAAGTGGGTTTTGGTCGAGCCGAGTGGGTTTGGGTCTAGCCTAGTGGGTTTGGGTCTAGCCGAGTGGGTTTGGGTCTAGCCGAGGGGGTTTGGGTCTAGCGGAGTGGGTTTGGGTCTAGCCGAGTGGGTTTGGGTCTGGCGGAGTGGGTTTGGGTCTAGCCGGGTGGGTTTGGGTCTAGCCGAGTGGGTTTGAGTCTAGCCGAGTGGGTTTGGGTCTGGCCGAGTGTGTTTGGGTCTAGCCGAGTGGGTTTGGGTCTAGCCGAGTGGGTTTGGGTCTAGCCGAGTGGGTTTGGGTCTAGCCAAGTGGGTTTGGGTCTGGCCGAGTGGGTTTCGGACGTGCCGAGTGGGTTTGTGTCTAGCGGAGTGCGTTTCGGTCTAGCCGAGTGGGTTTGGGTCTAGCCGAGTGGGTTTGGGTCTAGCCAAGTGGGTTTGGGTCTTGCCGAGTGGGGTTGGGTCTAGCGGACTGGGTTTTGGTCTAGCCGCGTGGGTTTGGGTCTAGCCGAGTGGGTTTGGGTCTAGTGGAGTGGGTTTGGGTGCAGCCGAGCGGGTTTGTGTCTAGCCGAGTGGGTTTGGGTCTAGCCGAGTGGGTTTGGGTCCAGCCGAGTGGGTTTGGGTGTAGCCGAGTGGGTTTGGGTCTAGCGAAGTGGGTTTGGGTGTAGCCGAGTGGGTTTGGGTCTAGCCGAGTGGGTTTGGGTCTAGCAGAGTGGGTTTGGGTCTAGCCGAGTGGGTTTGGGTCTAGCCGAGTGGGTTTGGGTCTAGCCGTGTGGGTTTGGGTCTAGCCGAGTGGGTTTGGGTCTAGCCGAGTGGGTTTGGGTCTCGCCGAGTGGGTTTGGGTCTAGCCAAGTGGGTTTTGGTCGAGCCGAGTGGGTTTGGGTCTAGCCTAGTGGGTTTGGGTCTAGCCGAGTGGGTTTGGGTCTAGCCGAGGGGGTTTGGGTCTAGCGGAGTGGGTTTGGGTCTAGCCGAGTGGGTTTGGGTCTGGCGGAGTGGGTTTGGGTCTAGCCGGGTGGGTTTGGGTCTAGCCGAGTGGGTTTGAGTCTAGCCGAGTGGGTTTGGGTCTGGCCGAGTGTGTTTGGGTCTAGCCGAGTGGGTTTGGGTCTAGCCGAGTGGGTTTGGGTCTAGCCGAGTGGGTTTGGGTCTAGCCAAGTGGGTTTGGGCCTAGCCGAGTGGGTTTCGGACGTGCCGAGTGGGTTTGTGTCTAGCGGAGTGCGTTTCGGTCTAGCCGAGTGGGTTTGGGTCTAGCCGAGTGGGTTTGGGTCTAGCCAAGTGGGTTTGGGTCTTGCCGAGTGGGTTTGGGTCTAGCCGAGTGGGTTTGGGTCTAGCCGAGTGCGTTTGGGTCTAGCCGAGTGGGTTTGGGTCTAGCCGAGTGGGTTTGGGTCTAGCCAAGTGGGTTTGGGTCGAGCCGAGTGGGTTTGGGTCTAGCCCAGTGCGTTTGGGTCTAGCCGAGGGGGTTTGGGTCTAGCCGAGTGGGTTTGGGTCTAGCGGAGTGGGTTTGGGTCTAGCGGAGTGGGTCTGGGTCTAGCGGAGTGGGTTTGGGTCTAGCCGAGTGAGTTTGCGTCTAGCAGAGTGGGTTTGGGTCTAGCCGAGTGGGTTTGGGTCTAGCCGAGTGGGTTTGAGTCTAGCCGAGTGGGTTTGGGTCTAGCCGAGTGGGTTTGGGTCTAGCCGAGTGGGTTTGGGTCTAGCCGAGTGGGTTTGGGTCTAGCGGAGTGGGTTTGGGTCTAGCGGAGTGGGTTTGGGTCTAGCGGAGTGGGTTTGGGTCTAGCCGAGTGAGTTTGGGTCTAGCAGAGTGGGTTTGGGTCTAGCCGAGTGGGTTTGGGTCTAGCCGAGTGGGTTTGAGTCTAGCCGAGTGGGTTTGGGTCTAGCCGAGTGGGTTTGGGTCTAGCCGAGTGGGTTTGGGTCTAGCCGAGTGGGTTTGGGTCTAGCCGAGTGGGTTTGGGTCTAGCCGAGTGGGTTTGGGTCTAGCGGAGTGGGTTTGGGTCTAGCCGAGTGGGTTTGGGTCTAGCCGATAGGGTTTGGGTCTAGCCGAGTGGGTTCGGGTCTAGCCGAGTGGGTTCGGGTCTAGCGGAGTAGACTTGGGTCTAGCCGAATGGGTTTGGGTCTAGCCGAGTGGGTTTGGGTCTAGCGGAGTGGATTTGGGTCTAGCCGAGTGGCTTTGCTTCTAGCCGAGTTAGTTTGGGTGTTGCCGAGTTAGTTTGGGTCTAGCCGAGCGGGTTTGGGTCTAGCCGAGTGGGTTTGGGTCTAGCCGAGTGGGTTTGGGTCTAGCCGAGTGGCTTTGGGTCGAGCCGAGTGGGTTTGGGTCTAGCCGAGTGGGTTTGGGTCTAGCCGAGTGGGTTTGGGTCTAGCCAAGTGGGTTTGGGTCTTCCCGAGTGGGTTTGGGTCGTGCCGTGTCGGTTTGGGTCTAGCCGAGTGGGTTTGGGTCTAGCCGAGTGCGTTTGGGTCTAGCCGAGTAGGTTTGGGTCTAGCCGAGTGGGTTTGGGTCTAGCCAAGTGGGTTTGGGTCGAGCCGAGTGGGTTTGGGTCTAGCCCAGTGCGTTTGGGTCTAGCCGAGGGGGTTTGGGTCTAGCCGAGTGGGTTTGGGTCTAGCCGAGTGGGTTTGGGTCTAGCGGAGTGGGTTTGGGTCTAGCGGAGTGGGTTTGGGTCTAGCCGAGTGGGTTTGGGTCTAGCAGAGTGGGTTTGGGTCTAGCCGAGTGGGTTTGGGTCTAGCCGAGTGGGTTTGAGTCTAGCCGAATGGGTTTGGGTCTAGCCGAGTGGGTTTGGGTCTAGCCGAGTGGGTTTGGGTCTAGCCGAGTGGGTTTGGGTCTAGCCGAGTGGGTTTGGGTCTAGCCGAGTGGGTTTGGGTCTAGCGGAGTGGGTTTGGGTCTAGCCGAGTGGGTTTGGGTCTAGCCGATAGGGTTTGGGTCTAGCCGAGTGGGTTTGGGTCTAGCCGAGTGGGTTCGGGTCTAGCGGAGTGGATTTTGGTCTAGCCGAATGGGTTTGGGTCTAGCCGAGTGGGTTTGGGTCTAGCGGAGTGGATTTGGGTGTAGCCGAGTGGGTTTGGGTCTAGCCGATAGGGTTTGGGTCTAGCCGAGTGGGTTTGGGTCTAGCCGAGTGGGTTCGGGTCTAGCGGAGTGGATTTGGGTCTAGCCGAATGGGTTTGGGTCTAGCCGAGTGGGTTTGGGTCTAGCGAAGTGGGTTTGGGTGTAGCCGAGTGGGTTTGGGTCTAGCCGAGTGGGTTTGGGTCTAGCAGAGTGGGTTTGGGTCTAGCCGAGTGGGTTTGGGTCTAGCCGAGTGGGTTTGGGTCTAGCCGTGTGGGTTTGGGTCTAGCCGAGTGGGTTTGGGTCTAGCCGAGTGGGTTTGGGTCTCGCCGAGTGGGTTTGGGTCTAGCCAAGTGGGTTTTGGTCGAGCCGAGTGGGTTTGGGTCTAGCCTAGTGGGTTTGGGTCTAGCCGAGTGGGTTTGGGTCTAGCCGAGGGGGTTTGGGTCTAGCGGAGTGGGTTTGGGTCTAGCCGAGTGGGTTTGGGTCTAGCGGAGTGGGTTTGGGTCTAGCCGGGTGGGTTTGGGTCTAGCCGAGTGGGTTTGAGTCTAGCCGAGTGGGTTTGGGTCTGGCCGAGTGTGTTTGGGTCTAGCCGAGTGGGTTTGGGTCTAGCCGAGTGGGTTTGGGTCTAGCCGAGTGGGTTTGGGTCTAGCGGAGTGGGTTTGGGTCTAGCCGAGTGGGTTTGGGTCTAGCCGATAGGGTTTGGGTCTAGCCGAGTGGGTTCGGGTCTAGCTGAGTGGGTTCGGGTCTAGCGGAGTAGACTTGGGTCTAGCCGAATGGGTTTGGGTCTAGCCGAGTGGGTTAGTGTCTAGCGGAGTGGATTTGGGTCTAGCCGAGTGGCTTTGCTTCTAGCCGAGTTAGTTTGGGTGTTGCCGAGTTAGTTTGGGTCTAGCCGAGCGGGTTTGGGTCTAGCCGAGTGGGTTTGGGTCTAGCCGAGTGGGTTTGGGTCTAGCCGAGTGGCTTTGGGTCGAGCCGAGTGGGTTTGGGTCTAGCCGAGTGGGTTTGGGTCTAGCCGAGTGGGTTTGGGTCTAGCCAAGTGGGTTTGGGTCTTGCCGAGTGGGTTTGGGTCGTGCCGTGTCGGTTTGGGTCTAGCCGAGTGGGTTTGGGTCTAGCCGAGTGCGTTTGGGTCTAGCCGAGTAGGTTTGGGTCTAGCCGAGTGGGTTTGGGTCTAGCCAAGTGGGTTTGGGTCGAGCCGAGTGGGTTTGGGTCTAGCCCAGTGCGTTTGGGTCTAGCCGAGGGGGTTTGGGTCTAGCCGAGTGGGTTTGGGTCTAGCCGAGTGGGTTTGGGTCTAGCGGAGTGGGTTTGGGTCTAGCGGAGTGGGTTTGGGTCTAGCCGAGTGGGTTTGGGTCTAGCAGAGTGGGTTTGGGTCTAGCCGAGTGGGTTTGGGTCTAGCCGAGTGGGTTTGAGTCTAGCCGAATGGGTTTGGGTCTAGCCGAGTGGGTTTGGGTCTAGCCGAGTGGGTTTGGGTCTAGCCGAGTGGGTTTGGGTCTAGCGGAGTGGATTTGGGTCTAGCCGAGTGGCTTTGCTTCTAGCCGAGTTAGTTTGGGTGTTGCCGAGTTAGTTTGGGTCTAGCCGAGCGGGTTTGGGTCTAGCCGAGTGGGTTTGGGTCTAGCCGAGTGGGTTTGGGTCTAGCCGAGTGGCTTTGGGTCGAGCCGAGTGGGTTTGGGTCTAGCCGAGTGGGTTTGGGTCTAGCCGAGTGGGTTTGGGTCTAGCCAAGTGGGTTTGGGTCTTGCCGAGTGGGTTTGGGTCGTGCCGTGTCGGTTTGGGTCTAGCCGAGTGGGTTTGGGTCTAGCCGAGTGCGTTTGGGTCTAGCCGAGTAGGTTTGGGTCTAGCCGAGTGGGTTTGGGTCTAGCCAAGTGGGTTTGGGTCGAGCCGAGTGGGTTTGGGTCTAGCCCAGTGCGTTTGGGTCTAGCCGAGGGGGTTTGGGTCTAGCCGAGTGGGTTTGGGTCTAGCCGAGTGGGTTTGGGTCTAGCGGAGTGGGTTTGGGTCTAGCGGAGTGGATTTGGGTCTAGCCGAGTGGGTTTGGGTCTAGCAGAGTGGGTTTGGGTCTAGCCGAGTGGGTTTGGGTCTAGCCGAGTGGGTTTGAGTCTAGCCGAATGGGTTTGGGTCTAGCCGAGTGGGTTTGGGTCTAGCCGAGTGGGTTTGGGTCTAGCCGAGTGGGTTTGGGTCTAGCCGAGTGGGTTTGGGTCTAGCCGAGTGGGTTTGGGTCTAGCGGAGTGGGTTTGGGTCTAGCCGAGTGGGTTTGGGTCTAGCCGATAGGGTTTGGGTCTAGCCGAGTGGGTTTGGGTCTAGCCGAGTGGGTTCGGGTCTAGCGGAGTGGATTTGGGTCTAGCCGAATGGGTTTGGGTCTAGCCGAGTGGGTTTGGGTCTAGCGGAGTGGATTTGGGTGTAGCCGAGTGGGTTTGGGTCTAGCCGATAGGGTTTGGGTCTAGCCGAGTGGGTTTGGGTCTAGCCGAGTGGGTTCGGGTCTAGCGGAGTGGATTTGGGTCTAGCCGAATGGGTTTGGGTCTAGCCGAGTGGGTTTGGGTCTAGCGAAGTGGGTTTGGGTGTAGCCGAGTGGGTTTGGGTCTAGCCGAGTGGGTTTGGGTCTAGCAGAGTGGGTTTGGGTCTAGCCGAGTGGGTTTGGGTCTAGCCGAGTGGGTTTGGGTCTAGCCGTGTGGGTTTGGGTCTAGCCGAGTGGGTTTGGGTCTAGCCGAGTGGGTTTGGGTCTCGCCGAGTGGGTTTGGGTCTAGCCAAGTGGGTTTTGGTCGAGCCGAGTGGGTTTGGGTCTAGCCTAGTGGGTTTGGGTCTAGCCGAGTGGGTTTGGGTCTAGCCGAGGGGGTTTGGGTCTAGCGGAGTGGGTTTGGGTCTAGCCGAGTGGGTTTGGGTCTAGCGGAGTGGGTTTGGGTCTAGCCGGGTGGGTTTGGGTCTAGCCGAGTGGGTTTGAGTCTAGCCGAGTGGGTTTGGGTCTGGCCGAGTGTGTTTGGGTCTAGCCGAGTGGGTTTGGGTCTAGCCGAGTGGGTTTGGGTCTAGCCGAGTGGGTTTGGGTCTAGCCAAGTGGGTTTGGGTCTAGCCGAGTGGGTTTCGGACGTGCCGAGTGGGTTTGTGTCTAGCGGAGTGCGTTTCGGTCTAGCCGAGTGGGTTTGGGTCTAGCCGAGTGGGTTTGGGTCTAGCCAAGTGGGTTTGGGTCTTGCCGAGTGGGTTTGGGTCTAGCCGAGTGGGTTTGGGTCTAGCCGAGTGCGTTTGGGTCTAGCCGAGTGGGTTTGGGTCTAGCCGAGTGGGTTTGGGTCTAGCCAAGTGGATTTGGGTCTAGCCGAATGGGTTTGGGTCTAGCCGAGTGGGTTTGGGTCTAGCGCAGTGGGTTTGGGTGTAGCCGAGTGGGTTTGGGTCTAGCCGAGTGGGTTTGGGTCTAGCAGAGTGGGTTTGGGTCTAGCCGAGTGGGTTTGGGTCTAGCCGAGTGGGTTTGGGTCTAGCCGTGTGGGTTTGGGTCTAGCCGAGTGGGTTTGGGTCTAGCCGAGTGGGTTTGGGTCTCGCCGAGTGGGTTTGGGTCTAGCCAAGTGGGTTTTGGTCGAGCCGAGTGGGTTTGGGTCTAGCCTAGTGGGTTTGGGTCTAGCCGAGTGGGTTTGGGTCTAGCCGAGGGGGTTTGGGTCTAGCGGAGTGGGTTTGGGTCTAGCCGAGTGGGTTTGGGACTAGCCCAGTGCGTTTGGGTCTAGCCGAGGGGGTTTGGGTCTAGCCGAGTGGGTTTGAGTCTAGCGGAGTGGGTTTGGGTCTGGCCGAGTGGGTTTGGGTCTAGCCGAGTGAGTTTGGGTCTAGCAGAGTGGGTTTGGGTCTAGCCGAGTGGGTTTGGGTCTAGCCGAGTGGGTTTGAGTCTAGCCGAGTGGGTTTGGGTCTAGCCGAGTGGGTTTGGGTCTAGCCGAGTGGGTTTGGGTCTAGCCGAGTGGGTTTGGGTCTAGCCGAGTGGGTTTGGGTCTAGCCGAGTGGGTTTGGGTCTAGCGGAGTGGGTTTGGGTCTAGCCGAGTGGGTTTGGGTCTAGCCGATAGGGTTTGGGTCTAGCCGAGTGGGTTCGGGTCTAGCCGAGTGGGTTCGGGTCTAGCGGAGTAGACTTGGGTCTAGCCGAATGGGTTTGGGTCTTGCCGAGTGGGTTTGGGTCTAGCGGAGTGGATTTGGGTCTAGCCGAGTGGCTTTGCTTCTAGCCGAGTTAGTTTGGGTGTTGCCGAGTTAGTTTGGGTCTAGCCGAGCGGGTTTGGGTCTAGCCGAGTGGGTTTGGGTCTAGCCGAGTGGGTTTGGGTCTAGCCGAGTGGCTTTGGGTCGAGCCGAGTGGGTTTGGGTCTAGCCGCGTGGGTTTGGGTCTAGCCGAGTGGGTTTGGGTCTAGCCAAGTGGGTTTGGGTCTTGCCGAGTGGGTTTGGGTCGTGCCGTGTCGGTTTGGGTCTAGCCGAGTGGGTTTGGGTCTAGCCGATAGGGTTTGGGTCTAGCCGAGTGGGTTCGGGTCTAGCCGAGTGGGTTCGGGTCTAGCGGAGTAGACTTGGGTCTAGCCGAATGGGTTTGGGTCTTGCCGAGTGGGTTTGGGTCTAGCGGAGTGGATTTGGGTCTAGCCGAGTGGCTTTGCTTCTAGCCGAGTTAGTTTGGGTGTTGCCGAGTTAGTTTGGGTCTAGCCGAGCGGGTTTGGGTCTAGCCGAGTGGGTTTGGGTCTAGCCGAGTGGGTTTGGGTCTAGCCGAGTGGCTTTGGGTCGAGCCGAGTGGGTTTGGGTCTAGCCGAGTGGGTTTGGGTCTAGCCGAGTGGGTTTGGGTCTAGCCAAGTGGGTTTGGGTCTTGCCGAGTGGGTTTGGGTCGTGCCGTGTCGGTTTGGGTCTAGCCGAGTGGGTTTGGGTCTAGCCGAGTGCGTTTGGGTCTAGCCGAGTAGGTTTGGGTCTAGCCGAGTGGGTTTGGGTCTAGCCAAGTGGGTTTGGGGCGAGCCGAGTGGGTTTGGGTCTAGCCCAGTGCGTTTGGGTCTAGCCGAGGGGGTTTGGGTCTAGCCGAGTGGGTTTGGGTCTAGCCGAGTGGGTTTGGGTCTAGCGGAGTGGGTTTGGGTCTAGCGGAGTGGGTTTGGGTCTAGCCGAGTGGGTTTGTGTCTAGCAGAGTGGGTTTGGGTCTAGCCGATTGGGTTTGGGTCTAGCCGAGTGGGTTTGAGTCTAGCCGAATGGGTTTGGGTCTAGCCGAGTGGGTTTGGGTCTAGCCGAGTGGGTTTGGGTCTAGCCGAGTGGGTTTGGGTCTAGCCGAGTGGGTTTGGGTCTTGCCGAGTGGGTTTGGGTCTAGCGGAGTGGGTTTGGGTCTAGCCGAGTGGGTTTGGGTCTAGCCGAGTGGGTTCGGGTCTAGCGGAGTGGATTTGGGTCTAGCCGAATGGGTTTGGGTCTAGCCGAGTGGGTTTGGGTCTAGCGGAGTGGATTTGGGTCTAGCCGAGTGGCTTTGCTTCTAGCCGAGTTAGTTTGGGTGTTGCCGAGTTAGTTTGGGTCTAGCCGAGCGGGTTTGGGTCTAGCCGAGTGGGTTTGGGTCTAGCCGAGTGGGTTTGGGTCTAGCCGAGTGGCTTTGCTTCTAGCCGAGTTAGTTTGGGTGTTGCCGAGTTAGTTTGGGTCTAGCCGAGTGGGTTTGTGTCTAGCCGAGTGGGTTTGGGTCTAGCGGACTGGGTTTGGGTGTAGCCGAGTGGGTTTGGGTCTAGCCGAGTGGGTTTGGGTCTAGCCGAGTGGGTTTGGGTCTAGCCGAGTGGGTTTGGGTCTAGCCGAGTGGGTTTGGGTCTAGCCAAGTGGGTTTGGGTCTTGCCGAGTGTGTTTCGGTCGTGCCGAGTCGGTTTGGGTCTAGCCGAGTGGGTTTGGGTCTAGCCGAGTGCGTTTGGGTCTAGCCGAGTGGGTTTGGGTCTAGCCGAGTGGGTTTGGGTCTAGCCGAGTGTGTTTGGGTCTAGCCGAGTGGGTTTGAGTCTAGCCGAGTGGGTTTGGGTCTAGCCGAGTGGGTTTGGGTCTAGCCGAGTGGGTTTGGGTCTAGCCGAGTGGGTTTGGGTCTAGCCGAGTGGGTTTGGGTCTAGCCGAGTGGGTTTGGGTCTAGCGGAGTGGGTTTGGGTCTACCGAGTGGGTTTGGGTCTAGCCGATAGGGTTTGGGTCTAGCCGAGTGGGTTTGGGTCTAGCCGAGTGGGTTCGGGTCTAGCGGAGTGGATTTGGGTCTAGCCGAATGGGTTTGGGTCTAGCCGAGTGGGTTTGGGTCTAGCAGAGTGGATTTGGGTCTAGCCGAGTGGCTTTGCTTCTAGCCGAGTTAGTTTGGGTGTTGCCGAGTTAGTTTGGGTCTAGCCGAGCGGGTTTGGGTCTAGCCGAGTGGGTTTGGGTCTAGCCGAGTGGGTTTGGGTCTTGCCGAGTGGGTTTGGGCCTAGTCGAGTGTGTTTGGGTCTAGCGGAGTTGGTATGCGTCTAGCGGAGTGGGTTTGGGTCTAGCGGCGTGGGTTTGGGTGTAGCCGAGTGGGTTTGGCTCTAGCCGAGTGGGTTTGGGTCTACCCGAGTAGGTTTGGGTCTAGCCGAGTGTGTTTGGGTCTAGCCGAGTGGGTTTGGGTCTAGCCGAGTGTGTTTGGGTCGAGCCGAGTGGGTATGGGTCTAGCCGAGTGGGTTTCGGTGTAGCCAAGTGGGTTTGGGTCTAGCCGAGTGGGTTTGGGTCGTGCCGAGTCGGTTTGGGTTTAGCCGAGTGGGTTTGGGTCTAGCCGAGTGCGTTTGGGTCTAGCCGAGTGGGTTTGGGTCTAGCCGAGTGGGTTTGGGTCTAGCCAAGTGGGTTTGGGTCGAGCCGAGTGGGTTTGGGTCTAGCCTAGTGCGTTTGGGTCTAGCCGAGGGGGTATGGGTCTAGCCGAGTGGGTTTCGCTCTAGCCGAGTGGGTTTGGGTCTAGCGGAGTGGGTTTGGATCTAGCGGAGTGGGTTTGGGTCTAGCCGAGTGGGTTTGGGTCTAGCGGAGTGGGTTTGGGTCTAGCCGAGTGGGTTTGGGTCTAGCCGAGTGGGTTTGAGTCTAGCCGAGTGGGTTTGGGTCTAGCCGAGTGGGTTGGGGTCTAGCCGAGTGGCTTTGCTTCTAGCCGAGTTAGTTTGGGTGTTGCCGAGTTAGTTTGGGTCTAGCCGAGTGGGTTTGTGTCTAGCCGAGTGGGTTTGGGTCTAGCGGACTGGGTTTGGGTGTAGCCGAGTGGGTTTGGGTCTAGCCGAGTGGGTTTGGGTCTAGCCGAGTGGGTTTGGGTCTAGCCGAGTGGGTTTGGGTCTAGCCGAGTGGGTTTGGGTCTAGCCAAGTGGGTTTGGGTCTTGCCGAGTGGGTTTGTGTCGTGCCGAGTCGGTTTGGGTCTAGCCGAGTGGGTTTGGGTCTAGCCGAGTGCGTTTGGGTCTAGCCGAGTGGGTTTGGGTCTAGCCGAGTGGGTTTGGGTCTAGCAGAGTGGGTTTGGGTCTAGCCGAGTGGGTTTGGGTCTAGCCGAGTGGGTTTGGGTCTAGCCGAGTGGGTTTGAGTTTAGCGGAGTGGATTTGGGTCTAGCCGAATGGGTTTGGGTCTAGCCGAGTGGGTTTGCGTCTAGCGGAGTGGATTTGGGTCTAGCCGAGTGGCTTTGCTTCTAGCCAAGTTAGTTTGGGTGTTGCCGAGTTAGTTTGGGTCTAGCCGAGCGGGTTTGGGTCTAGCCGAGTGGGTTTGGGTCTAGCGGAGTGGGTTTGGGTCTAGCGGAGTGGGTTTGGGTCTAGCCGAGTGGGTTTGGGTCTAGCAGAGTGGGTTTGGGTCTAGCCGAGTGGGTTTGGGTCTAGCCGAGTGGGTTTGAGTCTAGCCGAATGGGTTTGGGTCTAGCCGAGTGGGTTTGGGTCTAGCCGAGTGGGTTTGGGTCTAGCCGAGTGGGTTTGGGTCTAGCCGAGTGGGTTTGGGTCTAGCCGAGTGGGTTTGGGTCTAGCGGAGTGGGTTTGGGTCTAGCCGAGTGGGTTTGGGTCTAGCCGATAGGGTTTGGGTCTAGCCGAGTGGGTTTGGGTCTAGCCGAGTGGGTTCGGGTCTAGCGGAGTGGATTTGGGTCTAGCCGAATGGGTTTGGGTCTAGCCGAGTGGGTTTGGGTCTAGCGGAGTGGATTTGGGTGTAGCCGAGTGGGTTTGGGTCTAGCCGATAGGGTTTGGGTCTAGCCGAGTGGGTTTGGGTCTAGCCGAGTGGGTTCGGGTCTAGCGGAGTGGATTTGGGTCTAGCCGAATGGGTTTGGGTCTAGCCGAGTGGGTTTGGGTCTAGCGAAGTGGGTTTGGGTGTAGCCGAGTGGGTTTGGGTCTAGCCGAGTGGGTTTGGGTCTAGCAGAGTGGGTTTGGGTCTAGCCGAGTGGGTTTGGGTCTAGCCGAGTGGGTTTGGGTCTAGCCGTGTGGGTTTGGGTCTAGCCGAGTGGGTTTGGGTCTAGCCGAGTGGGTTTGGGTCTCGCCGAGTGGGTTTGGGTCTAGCCAAGTGGGTTTTGGTCGAGCCGAGTGGGTTTGGGTCTAGCCTAGTGGGTTTGGGTCTAGCCGAGTGGGTTTGGGTCTAGCCGAGGGGGTTTGGGTCTAGCGGAGTGGGTTTGGGTCTAGCCGAGTGGGTTTGGGTCTAGCGGAGTGGGTTTGGGTCTAGCCGGGTGGGTTTGGGTCTAGCCGAGTGGGTTTGAGTCTAGCCGAGTGGGTTTGGGTCTGGCCGAGTGTGTTTGGGTCTAGCCGAGTGGGTTTGGGTCTAGCCGAGTGGGTTTGGGTCTAGCCGAGTGGGTTTGGGTCTAGCCAAGTGGGTTTGGGTCTAGCCGAGTGGGTTTCGGAAGTGCCGAGTGGGTTTGTGTCTAGCGGAGTGCGTTTCGGTCTAGCCGAGTGGGTTTGGGTCTAGCCGAGTGGGTTTGGGTCTAGCCAAGTGGGTTTGGGTCTTGCCGAGTGGGTTTGGGTCTAGCCGAGTGGGTTTGGGTCTAGCCGAGTGCGTTTGGGTCTAGCCGAGTGGGTTTGGGTCTAGCCGAGTGGGTTTGGGTCTAGCCAAGTGGATTTGGGTCTAGCCGAATGGGTTTGGGTCTAGCCGAGTGGGTTTGGGTCTAGCGCAGTGGGTTTGGGTGTAGCCGAGTGGGTTTGGGTCTAGCCGAGTGGGTTTGGGTCTAGCAGAGTGGGTTTGGGTCTAGCCGAGTGGGTTTGGGTCTAGCCGAGTGGGTTTGGGTCTAGCCGTGTGGGTTTGGGTCTAGCCGAGTGGGTTTGGGTCTAGCCGAGTGGGTTTGGGTCTCGCCGAGTGGGTTTGGGTCTAGCCAAGTGGGTTTTGGTCGAGCCGAGTGGGTTTGGGTCTAGCCTAGTGGGTTTGGGTCTAGCCGAGTGGGTTTGGGTCTAGCCGAGGGGGTTTGGGTCTAGCGGAGTGGGTTTGGGTCTAGCCGAGTGGGTTTGGGTCTAGCCCAGTGCGTTTGGGTCTAGCCGAGGGGGTTTGGGTCTAGCCGAGTGGGTTTGAGTCTAGCGGAGTGGGTTTGGGTCTGGCCGAGTGGGTTTGGGTCTAGCCGAGTGAGTTTGGGTCTAGCAGAGTGGGTTTGGGTCTAGCCGAGTGGGTTTGGGTCTAGCCGAGTGGGTTTGAGTCTAGCCGAGTGGGTTTGGGTCTAGCCGAGTGGGTTTGGGTCTAGCCGAGTGGGTTTGGGTCTAGCCGAGTGGGTTTGGGTCTAGCCGAGTGGGTTTGGGTCTAGCCGAGTGGGTTTGGGTCTAGCGGAGTGGGTTTGGGTCTAGCCGAGTGGGTTTGGGTCTAGCCGATAGGGTTTGGGTCTAGCCGAGTGGGTTCGGGTCTAGCCGAGTGGGTTCGGGTCTAGCGGAGTAGACTTGGGTCTAGCCGAATGGGTTTGGGTCTTGCCGAGTGGGTTTGGGTCTAGCGGAGTGGATTTGGGTCTAGCCGAGTGGCTTTGCTTCTAGCCGAGTTAGTTTGGGTGTTGCCGAGTTAGTTTGGGTCTAGCCGAGCGGGTTTGGGTCTAGCCGAGTGGGTTTGGGTCTAGCCGAGTGGGTTTGGGTCTAGCCGAGTGGCTTTGGGTCGAGCCGAGTGGGTTTGGGTCTAGCCGAGTGGGTTTGGGTCTAGCCGAGTGGGTTTGGGTCTAGCCAAGTGGGTTTGGGTCTTGCCGAGTGGGTTTGGGTCGTGCCGTGTCGGTTTGGGTCTAGCCGAGTGGGTTTGGGTCTAGCCGAGTGCGTTTGGGTCTAGCCGAGTAGGTTTGGGTCTAGCCGAGTGGGTTTGGGTCTAGCCAAGTGGGTTTGGGGCGAGCCGAGTGGGTTTGGGTCTAGCCCAGTGCGTTTGGGTCTAGCCGAGGGGGTTTGGGTCTAGCCGAGTGGGTTTGGGTCTAGCCGAGTGGGTTTGGGTCTAGCGGAGTGGGTTTGGGTCTAGCGGAGTGGGTTTGGGTCTAGCCGAGTGGGTTTGTGTCTAGCAGAGTGGGTTTGGGTCTAGCCGAGTGGGTTTGGGTCTAGCCGAGTGGGTTTGAGTCTAGCCGAATGGGTTTGGGTCTAGCCGAGTGGGTTTGGGTCTAGCCGAGTGGGTTTGGGTCTAGCCGAGTGGGTTTGGGTCTAGCCGAGTGGGTTTGGGTCTTGCCGAGTGGGTTTGGGTCTAGCGGAGTGGGTTTGGGTCTAGCCGAGTGGGTTTGGGTCTAGCCGATAGGGTTTGGGTCTAGCCGAGTGGGTTTGGGTCTAGCCGAGTGGGTTCGGGTCTAGCGGAGTGGATTTGGGTCTAGCCGAATGGGTTTGGGTCTAGCCGAGTGGGTTTGGGTCTAGCGGAGTGGATTTGGGTCTAGCCGAGTGGCTTTGCTTCTAGCCGAGTTAGTTTGGGTGTTGCCGAGTTAGTTTGGGTCTAGCCGAGCGGGTTTGGGTCTAGCCGAGTGGGTTTGGGTCTAGCCGAGTGGGTTTGGGTCTAGCCGAGTGGCTTTGCTTCTAGCCGAGTTAGTTTGGGTGTTGCCGAGTTAGTTTGGGTCTAGCCGAGTGGGTTTGTGTCTAGCCGAGTGGGTTTGGGTCTAGCGGACTGGGTTTGGGTGTAGCCGAGTGGGTTTGGGTCTAGCCGAGTGGGTTTGGGTCTAGCCGAGTGGGTTTGGGTCTAGCCGAGTGGGTTTGGGTCTAGCCGAGTGGGTTTGGGTCTAGCCAAGTGGGTTTGGGTCTTGCCGAGTGTGTTTCGGTCGTGCCGAGTCGGTTTGGGTCTAGCCGAGTGGGTTTGGGTCTAGCCGAGTGCGTTTGGGTCTAGCCGAGTGGGTTTGGGTCTAGCCGAGTGGGTTTGGGTCTAGCCGAGTGTGTTTGGGTCTAGCCGAGTGGGTTTGAGTCTAGCCGAGTGGGTTTGGGTCTAGCCGAGTGGGTTTGGGTCCAGCCGAGTGGGTTTGGGTCTAGCCGAGTGGGTTTGGGTCTAGCCGAGTGGGTTTGGGTCTAGCCGAGTGGGTTTGGGTCTAGCGGAGTGGGTTTGGGTCTACCGAGTGGGTTTGGGTCTAGCCGATAGGGTTTGGGTCTAGCCGAGTGGGTTTGGGTCTAGCCGAGTGGGTTCGGGTCTAGCGGAGTGGATTTGGGTCTAGCCGAATGGGTTTGGGTCTAGCCGAGTGGGTTTGGGTCTAGCAGAGTGGATTTGGGTCTAGCCGAGTGGCTTTGCTTCTAGCCGAGTTAGTTTGGGTGTTGCCGAGTTAGTTTGGGTCTAGCCGAGCGGGTTTGGGTCTAGCCGAGTGGGTTTGGGTCTAGCCGAGTGGGTTTGGGTCTTGCCGAGTGGGTTTGGGCCTAGTCGAGTGTGTTTGGGTCTAGCGGAGTTGGTATGCGTCTAGCGGAGTGGGTTTGGGTCTAGCGGCGTGGGTTTGGGTGTAGCCGAGTGGGTTTGGGTCTAGCCGAGTGGGTTTGGGTCTACCCGAGTAGGTTTGGGTCTAGCCGAGTGTGTTTGGGTCTAGCCGAGTGGGTTTGGGTCTAGCCGAGTGTGTTTGGGTCGAGCCGAGTGGGTATGGGTCTAGCCGAGTGGGTTTCGGTGTAGCCAAGTGGGTTTGGGTCTAGCCGAGTGGGTTTGGGTCGTGCCGAGTCGGTTTGGGTTTAGCCGAGTGGGTTTGGGTCTAGCCGAGTGCGTTTGGGTCTAGCCGAGTGGGTTTGGGTCTAGCCGAGTGGGTTTGGGTCTAGCCAAGTGGGTTTGGGTCGAGCCGAGTGGGTTTGGGTCTAGCCTAGTGCGTTTGGGTCTAGCCGAGGGGGTATGGGTCTAGCCGAGTGGGTTTCGCTCTAGCCGAGTGGGTTTGGGTCTAGCGGAGTGGGTTTGGATCTAGCGGAGTGGGTTTGGGTCTAGCCGAGTGGGTTTGGGTCTAGCGGAGTGGGTTTGGGTCTAGCCGAGTGGGTTTGGGTCTAGCCGAGTGGGTTTGAGTCTAGCCGAGTGGGTTTGGGTCTAGCCGAGTGGGTTGGGGTCTAGCCGAGTGGCTTTGCTTCTAGCCGAGTTAGTTTGGGTGTTGCCGAGTTAGTTTGGGTCTAGCCGAGTGGGTTTGTGTCTAGCCGAGTGGGTTTGGGTCTAGCGGACTGGGTTTGGGTGTAGCCGAGTGGGTTTGGGTCTAGCCGAGTGGGTTTGGGTCTAGCCGAGTGGGTTTGGGTCTAGCCGAGTGGGTTTGGGTCTAGCCGAGTGGGTTTGGGTCTAGCCAAGTGGGTTTGGGTCTTGCCGAGTGGGTTTGTGTCGTGCCGAGTCGGTTTGGGTCTAGCCGAGTGGGTTTGGGTCTAGCCGAGTGCGTTTGGGTCTAGCCGAGTGGGTTTGGGTCTAGCCGAGTGGGTTTGGGTCTAGCAGAGTGGGTTTGGGTCTAGCCGAGTGGGTTTGGGTCTAGCCGAGTGGGTTTGGGTCTAGCCGAGTGGGTTTGAGTCTAGCGGAGTGGATTTGGGTCTAGCCGAATGGGTTTGGGTCTAGCCGAGTGGGTTTGCGTCTAGCGGAGTGGATTTGGGTCTAGCCGAGTGGCTTTGCTTCTAGCCAAGTTAGTTTGGGTGTTGCCGAGTTAGTTTGGGTCTAGCCGAGCGGGTTTGGGTCTAGCCGAGTGGGTTTGAGTCTAGCCGAGTGGGTTGGGGTCTAGCCGAGTGGCTTTGCTTCTAGCCGAGTTAGTTTGGGTGTTGCCGAGTTAGTTTGGGTCTAGCCGAGTGGGTTTGTGTCTAGCCGAGTGGGTTTGGGTCTAGCGGACTGGGTTTGGGTGTAGCCGAGTGGGTTTGGGTCTAGCCGAGTGGGTTTGGGTCTAGCCGAGTGGGTTTGGGTCTAGCCGAGTGGGTTTGGGTCTAGCCGAGTGGGTTTGGGTCTAGCCAAGTGGGTTTGGGTCTTGCCGAGTGGGTTTGTGTCGTGCCGAGTCGGTTTGGGTCTAGCCGAGTGGGTTTGGGTCTAGCCGAGTGCGTTTGGGTCTAGCCGAGTGGGTTTGGGTCTAGCCGAGTGGGTTTGGGTCTAGCAGAGTGGGTTTGGGTCTAGCCGAGTGGGTTTGGGTCTAGCCGAGTGGGTTTGAGTCTAGCCGAGTGGGTTTGGGTCTAGCCGAGTGGGTTTGGGTCTAGCCGAGTGGGTTTGGGTCTAGCCGAGTGGGTTTGGGTCTAGCCGAGTGGGTTTGGCTCTAGCCGAGTGGGTTTGGGTCTAGCGGAGTGGGTTTGGGTCTAGCCGAGTGGGTTTGGGTCTAGCCGATAGGGTTTGGGTCTAGCCGAGTGGGTTCGGGTCTAGCCGAGTGGGTTCGGGTCTAGCGGAGTAGACTTGGGTCTAGCCGAATGGGTTTGGGTCTAGCCGAGTGGGTTTGGGTCTAGCGGAGTGGATTTGGGTCTAGCCGAGTGGCTTTGCTTCTAGCCGAGTTAGTTTGGGTGTTGCCGAGTTAGTTTGGGTCTAGCCGAGCGGGTTTGGGTCTAGCCGAGTGGGTTTGGGTCTAGCCGAGTGGGTTTGGGTCTAGCCGAGTGGCTTTGGGTCGAGCCGAGGGGGTTTGGGTCTAGCCGAGTGGGTTTGGGTCTAGCCGAGTGGGTTTGGGTCTAGCCAAGTGGGTTTGGGTCTTGCCGAGTGGGTTTGGGTCGTGCCGTGTCGGTTTGGGTCTAGCCCAGTGGGTTTGGGTCTAGCCGAGTGCGTTTGGGTCTAGCCGAGTGGGTTTGGGTATAGCCGAGTGGGTTTGGGTCTAGCCAAGTGGGTTTGGGTCGAGCCGAGTGGGTTTGGGTCTAGCCCAGTGCGTTTGGGTCTAGCCGAGGGGGTTTGGGTCTAGCCGAGTGGGTTTGGGTCTAGCCGAGTGGGTTTGGGTCTAGCGGAGTGGGTTTGGGTCTAGCGGAGTGGGTTTGGGTCTAGCCGAGTGGGTTTGGGTCTAGCAGAGTGGGTTTGGGTCTAGCCGAGTGGGTTTGGGTCTAGCCGAGTGGGTTTGAGTCTAGCCGAATGGGTGTGGGTCTAGCCGAGTGGGTTTGGGTCTAGCCGAGTGGGTTTGGGTCTAGCCGAGTGGGTTTGGGTCTAGCCGAGTGGGTTTGGGTCTAGCCGAGTGGGTTTGGGTCTAGCGGAGTGGGTTTGGGTCTAGCCGAGTGGGTTTGGGTCTAGCCGATAGGGTTTGGGTCTAGCCGAGTGGGTTTGGGTCTAGCCGAGTGGGTTCGGGTCTAGCGGAGTGGATTTGGGTCTAGCCGAATGGGTTTGGGTCTAGCCGAGAGGGTTTGGGTCTAGCGGAGTGGATTTCGGTCTAGCCGAGTGGCTTTGCTTCTAGCCGAGTTAGTTTGGGTGTTGCCGAGTTAGTTTGGGTCTAGCCGAGCGGGTTTGGGTCTAGCCGAGTGGGTTTGGGTCTAGCCGAGTGGGTTTGGGTCTAGCCGAGTGGCTTTGCTTCTAGCCGAGTTAGTTTGGGTGTTGCCGAGTTAGTTTGGGTCTAGCCGAGTGGGTTTGTGTCTAGCCGAGTGGGTTTGGGTCTAGCGGACTGGGTTTGGGTGTAGCCGAGTGGGTTTGGGTCTAGCCGAGTGGGTTTGGGTCTAGCCGAGTGGGTTTGGGTCTAGCCGAGTGGGTTTGGGTCTAGCCGAGTGGGTTTGGGTCTAGCCAAGTGGGTTTGGGTCTTGCCGAGTGTGTTTCGGTCGTGCCGAGTCGGTTTGGGTCTAGCCGAGTGGGTTTGGGTCTAGCCGAGTGCGTTTGGGTCTAGCCGAGTGGGTTTGGGTCTAGCCGAGTGGGTTTGGGTCTAGCCAAGTGGGTTTGGGTCGAGCCGAGTAGGTTTGGGTCTAGCCCAGTGCGTTTGGGTCTAGCCGAGGGGGTTTGGGTCTAGCCGAGTGGGTTTGGGTCTAGCCGAGTGGGTTTGGGTCTAGCGGAGTGGGTTTGGGTCTAGCGGAGTGGGTTTGGGTCTAGCCGAGTGGGTTTGGGTCTAGCAGATTGGGTTTGGGTCTAGCCGAGTGTGTTTGGGTCTAGCCGAGTGGGTTTGAGTCTAGCCGAGTGGGTTTGGGTCTAGCCGAGTGGGTTTGGGTCTAGCCGAGTGGGTTTGGGTCTAGCCGAGTGGGTTTGGGTCTAGCCGAGTGGGTTTGGGTCTAGCCGAGTGGGTTTGGGTCTAGCGGAGTGGGTTTGGGTCTACCGAGTGGGTTTGGGTCTAGCCGATAGGGTTTGGGTCTAGCCGAGTGGGTTTGGGTCTAGCCGAGTGGGTTCGGGTCTAGCGGAGTGGATTTGGGTCTAGCCGAATGGGTTTGGGTCTAGCCGAGTGGGTTTGGGTCTAGCAGAGTGGATTTGGGTCTAGCCGAGTGGCTTTGCTTCTAGCCGAGTTAGTTTGGGTGTTGCCGAGTTAGTTTGGGTCTAGCCGAGCGGGTTTGGGTCTAGCCGAGTGGGTTTGGGTCTAGCCGAGTGGGTTTGGGTCTAGCCGAGTGGGTTTGGGCCTAGTCGAGTGTGTTTGGGTCTAGCGGAGTTGGTATGCGTCTAGCGGAGTGGGTTTGGGTCTAGCGGCGTGGGTTTGGGTGTAGCCGAGTGGGTTTGGGTCTAGCCGAGTGGGTTTGGGTCTAGCGGAGTGGATTTGGGTCTAGCCGAGTGGCTTTGCTTCAAGCCGAGTTAGTTTGGGTGTTGCCGAGTTAGTTTGGGTCTAGCCGAGTGGGTTTGTGTCTAGCCGAGTGGGTTTGGGTCTAGCGGACTGGGTTTGGGTGTAGCCGAGTGGGTTTGGGTCTAGCCGAGTGGGTTTGGGTCTAGCCGAGTGGGTTTGGGTCTAGCCGAGTGGGTTTGGGTCTAGCCGAGTGGGTTTGGGTCTAGCCAAGTGGGTTTGGGTCTTGCCGAGTGTGTTTCGGTCGTGCCGAGTCGGTTTGGGTCTAGCCGAGTGGGTTTGGGTCTAGCCGAGTGCGTTTGGGTCTAGCCGAGTGGGTTTGGGTCTAGCCGAGTGGGTTTGGGTCTAGCCAAGTGGGTTTGGGTCGTGCCGAGTAGGTTTGGGTCTAGCCCAGTGCGTTTGGGTCTAGCCGAGGGGGTTTGGGTCTAGCCGAGTGGGTTTGGGTCTAGCCGAGTGGGTTTGGGTCTAGCGGAGTGGGTTTGGGTCTAGCGGAGTGGGTTTTGGTCTAGCCGAGTGCGTTTGGGTCTAGCAGATTGGGTTTGGGTCTAGCCGAGTGTGTTTGGGTCTAGCCGAGTGGGTTTGAGTCTAGCCGAGTGGGTTTGGGTCTAGCCGAGTGGGTTTGGGTCTAGCCGAGTGGGTTTGGGTCTAGCCGAGTGGGTTTGGGTCTAGCCGAGTGGGTTTGGGTCTAGCGGAGTGGGTTTGGGTCTACCGAGTGGGTTTGGGTCTAGCCGATAGGGTTTGGGTCTAGCCGAGTGGGTTTGGGTCTAGCCGAGTGGGTTCGGGTCTAGCGGAGTGGATTTGGGTCTAGCCGAATGGGTTTGGGTCTAGCCGAGTGGGTTTGGGTCTAGCAGAGTGGATTTGGGTCTAGCCGAGTGGCTTTGCTTCTAGCCGAGTTAGTTTGGGTGTTGCCGAGTTATTTTGGGTCTAGCCGAGCGGGTTTGGGTCTAGCCGAGTGGGTTTGGGTCTAGCCGAGTGGGTTTGGGTCTAGCCGAGTGGGTTTGGGTGTAGCCGAGTGGGTTTGGATGTAGCCGAGTGGGTTTGGGTTGAGCCGAGTGGGTTTGGGTCCAGCCGAGTGGGTTTGGGTCCAGCCGAGTGGGTTTGTGTCTAGCCGAGTGGGTTTGGGTCTAGCGGAATGGGTTTGGGTGTAGCCGAGTGGGTTTGGGTCTAGCCGAGTGGGTTTGGGTCTAGCCGAGTGTGTTTGGGTCGAGCCGAGTGGGTATGGGTCTAGCCGAGTGGGTTTCGGTGTAGCCAAGTGGGTTTGGGTCTAGCCGAGTGGGTTTGGGTCGTGCCGAGTCGGTTTGGGTCTAGCCGAGTGGGTTTGGGTCTAGCCGAGTGCGTTTGGGTCTAGCCGAGTGGGTTTGGGTCTAGCCGAGTGGGTTTGGGTCTGGCCAAGTGGGTTTGGGTCGAGCCGAGTGGGTTTGGGTCTAGCCTAGTGCGTTTGGGTCTAGCCGAGGGGGTATGGGTCTAGCCGAGTGGGTTTCGCTCTAGCCGAGTGGGTTTGGGTCTAGCGGAGTGGGTTTGGATCTAGCGGAGTGGGTTTGGGTCTAGCCGAGTGGGTTTGGGTCTAGCGGAGTGGGTTTGGGTCTAGCCGAGTGGGTTTGGGTCTAGCCGAGTGGGTTTGAGTCTAGCCGAGTGGGTTTGGGTCTAGCCGAGTGGGTTTGGGTCTAGCCGAGTGGGTTTGCGTCTAGCGGAGTGGATTTGGGTCTAGCCGAGTGGCTTTGCTTCTAGCCAAGTTAGTTTGGGTATTGCCGAGTTAGTTTGGGTCTAGCCGAGCGGGTTTGGGTCTAGCCGAGTGGGTTTGGGTCTAGCCGAGTGGGTTTGGGTCTAGCCGAGTGGCTTTGCTTCTAGCCGAGTTAGTTTGGGTGTTGCCGAGTTAGTTTGGGTCTAGCCGAGTGGGTTTGTGTCTAGCCGAGTGGGTTTGGGTCTAGCGGACTGGGTTTGGGTGTAGCCGAGTGGGTTTGGGTCTAGCCGAGTGGGTTTGGGTCTAGCCGAGTGGGTTTGGGTCTAGCCGAGTGGGTTTGGGTCTAGCCGAGTGGGTTTGGGTCTAGCCAAGTGGGTTTGGGTCTTGCCGAGTGGGTTTGTGTCGTGCCGAGTCGGTTTGGGTCTAGCCGAGTGGGTTTGGGTCTAGCCGAGTGCGTTTGGGTCTAGCCGAGTGGGTTTGGGTCTAGCCGAGTGGGTTTGGGTCTAGCCAAGTGGGTTTGGGTCGAGCCGAGTGGGTTTGGGTCTAGCCCAGTGCGTTTGGGTCTAGCCGAGGGGGTTTGGGTCTAGCCGAGTGGGTTTGGGTCTAGCCGAGTGGGTTTGGGTCTAGCCGAGTGGGTTTGGGTCTAGCCGAGTGGGTTTGAGTCTAGCGGAGTGGATTTGGGTCTAGCCGAATGGGTTTGGGTCTAGCCGAGTGGGTTTGCGTCTAGCGGAGTGGATTTGGGTCTAGCCGAGTGGCTTTGCTTCTAGCCAAGTTAGTTTGGGTGTTGCCGAGTTAGTTTGGGTCTAGCCGAGCGGGTTTGGGTCTAGCCGAGTGGGTTTGGGTCTAGCCGAGTGGGTTTGGGTCTAGCCGAGTGGCTTTGCTTCTAGCCGAGTTAGTTTGGGTGTTGCCGAGTTAGTTTGGGTCTAGCCGAGTGGGTTTGTGTCTAGCCGAGTGGGTTTGGGTCTAGCGGACTGGGTTTGGGTGTAGCCGAGTGGGTTTGGGTCTAGCCGAGTGGGTTTGGGTCTAGCCGAGTGGGTTTGGGTCTAGCCGAATGGGTTTGGGTCTAGCTGAGTGGGTTTGGTTCTAGCCAAGTGGGTTTGGGTCTTGCCGAGTGGGTTTGTGTCGTGCCGAGTCGGTTTGGGTCTAGCCGAGTGGCTTTGGGTCTAGCCGAGTGGGTTTGGGTCTAGCCGAGTGGGTTTGGGTCTAGCCGAGTGGGTTTGGGTCTAGCCGAGTGGGTTTGGGTCTAGCCGAGTGGGTTTGGGTCGTGCCGAGTGGGTTTGGGTCTAGCCGAGTGGGTTTGGGGCTAGCCGAATGCGTTTGGGTCTAGCCGAGTGGGTTTGGGTCTCGCCGAGTGGGTTTGGGTCTAGCCAAGTGGGTTTGGGTCGAGCCGAGTGGGTTTGGGTCTAGCCTAGTGGGCTTGGGTCTAGCCGAGGGGGTTTGGGTCTAGCGGAGTGGGTTTGGGTCTAGCCGAGTGGGGTTGGGTCTAGCGGAGTGGGTTTTGGTCTAGCCGCGTGGGTTTGGGTCTAGCCGAGTGGGTTTGGGTCTAGTGGAGTGGGTTTGGGTCTACCGGAGTGGGTTTGGGTCTAGCCGAGTGGGTTTTGGTCTAGCGGAGTAGGTTTGGGTCTAGCCGAGTGGGTTTGCGTCTAGCCGAGTGGGTTTGAGTCTAGCCGAGTGGGTTTGGGGCTAGCCGAGTGGGTTTGGGTCTAGCCCAGTGCGTTTGGGTCTAGCCGAGGGGGTTTGGGTCTAGCCGAGTGGGTTTGGGTCTAGCCGAGTGGGTTTGGGTCTAGCCGAGTGGGTTTGGGTCTAGCCGAGTGGGTTTGGGTCTAGCCGAGTGGGTTTGGGTCTAGCCGAGTGGGTTTGAGTCTAGCGGAGTGGATTTGGGTCTAGCCGAATGGGTTTGGGTCTAGCCGAGTGGGTTTGCGTCTAGCGGAGTGGATTTGGGTCTAGCCGAGTGGCTTTGCTTCTAGCCAAGTTAGTTTGGGTGTTGCCGAGTTAGTTTGGGTCTAGCCGAGCGGGTTTGGGTCTAGCCGAGTGGGTTTGGGTCTAGCCGAGTGGGTTTGGGTCTAGCCGAGTGGCTTTGCTTCTAGCCGAGTTAGTTTGGGTGTTGCCGAGTTAGTTTGGGTCTAGCCGAGTGGGTTTGTGTCTAGCCGAGTGGGTTTGGGTCTAGCGGACTGGGTTTGGGTGTAGCCGAGTGGGTTTGGGTCTAGCCGAGTGGGTTTGGGTCTAGCCGAGTGGGTTTGGGTCTAGCCGAATGGGTTTGGGTCTAGCTGAGTGGGTTTGGTTCTAGCCGAGTGGGTTTGGGTCTAGCCGAGTGGGTTTGGGTCTAGCCAAGTGGGTTTGGGTCTTGCCGAGTGGGTTTGTGTCGTGCCGAGTCGGTTTGGGTCTAGCCGAGTGGGTTTGGGTCTAGCCGAGTGCGTTTGGGTCTAGCCGAGTGGGTTTGGGTCTAGCCGAGTGGGTTTGGGTCTAGCCAAGTGGGTTTGGGTCGAGCCGAGTGGGTTTGGGTCTAGCGGAGTGGGTTTGGGTCTAGCGGAGTGGGTTTGGGTCTAGCCGAGTGGGTTTGGGTCTAGCCGAGTGGGTTTGGGTCTAGCCGAGTGGGTTTGGGTCGAGCCGAGTGGGTTTGGGTCTAGCCGAGTGGGTTTGGGTCTAGCGGAGTGGGTTTGGGTGTAGCCGAGTGGCTTTGGGTCTAGCCGAGTGGGTTTGGGTCTAGCCGAGTGGGTTTGGGTCTAGCCGAGTGGGTTTGGGTCTGGCCGAGTGGGTTTGGGTCTAGCCGAGTGGGTTTGGGTCTAGCCGAGTGGGTTTGGGTCTAGCCGAGTGGGTTTGGGTCTAGCCGAGTGGGTTTGGGTCTAGCCGAGTGGGTTTGGGTCGTGCCGAGTGGGTTTGGGTCTAGCTGAGTGGGTTTGGGGCTAGCCGAATGCGTTTGGGTCTAGCCGAGTGGGTTTGGGTCTCGCCGAGTGGGTTTGGGTCTAGCCAAGTGGGTTTGGGTCGAGCCGAGTGGGTTTGGGTCTAGCCTAGTGGGCTTGGGTCTAGCCGAGGGGGTTTGGGTCTAGCGGAGTGGGTTTGGGTCTAGCCGAGTGGGGTTGGGTCTAGCGGAGTGGGTTTTGGTCTAGCCGCGTGGGTTTGGGTCTAGCCGAGTGGGTTTGGGTCTAGTGGAGTGGGTTTGGGTCTACCGGAGTGGGTTTGGGTCTAGCCGAGTGGGTTTTGGTCTAGCGGAGTAGGTTTGGGTCTAGCCGAGTGGGTTTGCGTCTAGCCGAGTGGGTTTGAGTCTAGCCGAGTGGGTTTGGGGCTAGCTGAGTGGGTTTGGGTCTAGCCGAGTGGGTTTGGGTCTAGCCGAGTGGGTTTGGGTCTAGCCGAGTGGGTTTGGGACTAGCCGAGTGGGTTTGTGTCTAGCGGAGTGGGTTTGGGTCTAGCCAAGTCCGTTTGGGACTAGCCGAGTGGGTTTTGGGTCTAGCGGAGTGGGTTTGTGTCTAGCCGAGTGGGGTTGGGTCTAGCGGACTGGGTTTTGGTCTAGCCGCGTGGGTTTGGGTCTAGCCGAGTGGGTTTGGGTCTAGTGGTGTGGGTTTGGGTGCAGCCGAGCGGGTTGGTGTCTAGCCGAGTGGGTTTGGGTCTAGCCGAGTGGGTTTGGGTCCAGCCGAGTGGGTTTGGGTGTAGCCTAGTGGGTTTGGGTCTAGCGAAGTGGGTTTGGGTGTAGCCGAGTGGGTTTGGGTCTAGCCGAGTGGGTTTGGGTCTAGCAGAGTGGGTTTGGGTCTAGCCGAGTGGGTTTGGGTCTAGCCGAGTGGGTTTGGGTCAAGCCGTGTGGGGTTGGGTCTAGCCGAGTGGGTTTGGGTCTAGCCGAGTGGGTTTGGGTCTCGCCGAGTGGGTTTGGGTCTAGCCAAGTGGGTTTTGGTCGAGCCGAGTGTGTTTGGGTCTAGCCTAGTGGGTTTGGGTCTAGCCGAGTGGGTTTGGGTCTAGCCGAGGGGGTTTGGGTCTAGCGGAGTGGGTTTGGGTCTAGCCGAGTGGGTTTGGGTCTAGCGGAGTGGGTTTGGGTCTAGCCGAGTGGGTTTGGGTCTAGCCGAGTGGGTTTGAGTCTAGCCGAGTGGGTTTGGGTCTGGCCGAGTGGGTTTGGGTCTAGCCGAGTGGGTTTGGGTCTAGCCGAGTGGGTTTGGGTCTAGCCGAGGGGGTTTGGGTCTAGCGGAGTGGGTTTGGGTCTAGCCGAGTGGGTTTGGGTCTAGCGGAGTGGGTTTGGGTCTAGCCGAGTGGGTTTGGGTCTAGCCGAGTGGGTTTGAGTCTAGCCGAGTGGGTTTGGGTCTGGCCGAGTGGGTTTGGGTCTAGCCGAGTGGGTTTGGGTCTAGCCGAGTGGGTTTGGGTCTAGCCGAGTGGGTTTGGGTCTAGCCAAGTGGGTTTGGGTCTAGCCGAGTGGGTTTCGGACGTGCCGAGTGGGTTTGTGTCTAGCGGAGTGCGTTTCGGTCTAGCCGAGTGGGTTTGGGTCTAGCCGAGTGGGTTTGGGTCTAGCCAAGTGGGTTTGGGTCTTGCCGAGTGGGTTTGGGTCTAGCCGAGTGGGTTTGGGTCTAGTGGAGTGGGTTTGGGTCTACCGGAGTGGGTTTGGGTCTAGCCGAGTGGGTTTTGGTCTAGCGGAGTAGGTTTGGGTCTAGCCGAGTGGGTTTGCGTCTAGCCGAGTGGGTTTGAGTCTAGCCGAGTGGGTTTGGGGCTAGCTGAGTGGGTTTGGGTCTAGCCGAGTGGGTTTGGGTCTAGCCGAGTGGGTTTGGGTCTAGCCGAGTGGGTTTGGGACTAGCCGAGTGGGTTTGTGTCTAGCGGAGTGGGTTTGGGTCTAGCCAAGTCCGTTTGGGACTAGCCGAGTGGGTTTTGGGTCTAGCGGAGTGGGTTTGTGTCTAGCCGAGTGGGGTTGGGTCTAGCGGACTGGGTTTTGGTCTAGCCGCGTGGGTTTGGGTCTAGCCGAGTGGGTTTGGGTCTAGTGGTGTGGGTTTGGGTGCAGCCGAGCGGGTTGGTGTCTAGCCGAGTGGGTTTGGGTCTAGCCGAGTGGGTTTGGGTCCAGCCGAGTGGGTTTGGGTGTAGCCTAGTGGGTTTGGGTCTAGCGAAGTGGGTTTGGGTGTAGCCGAGTGGGTTTGGGTCTAGCCGAGTGGGTTTGGGTCTAGCAGAGTGGGTTTGGGTCTAGCCGAGTGGGTTTGGGTCTAGCCGAGTGGGTTTGGGTCAAGCCGTGTGGGGTTGGGTCTAGCCGAGTGGGTTTGGGTCTAGCCGAGTGGGTTTGGGTCTCGCCGAGTGGGTTTGGGTCTAGCCAAGTGGGTTTTGGTCGAGCCGAGTGTGTTTGGGTCTAGCCTAGTGGGTTTGGGTCTAGCCGAGTGGGTTTGGGTCTAGCCGAGGGGGTTTGGGTCTAGCGGAGTGGGTTTGGGTCTAGCCGAGTGGGTTTGGGTCTAGCGGAGTGGGTTTGGGTCTAGCCGAGTGGGTTTGGGTCTAGCCGAGTGGGTTTGAGTCTAGCCGAGTGGGTTTGGGTCTGGCCGAGTGGGTTTGGGTCTAGCCGAGTGGGTTTGGGTCTAGCCGAGTGGGTTTGGGTCTAGCCGAGGGGGTTTGGGTCTAGCGGAGTGGGTTTGGGTCTAGCCGAGTGGGTTTGGGTCTAGCGGAGTGGGTTTGGGTCTAGCCGAGTGGGTTTGGGTCTAGCCGAGTGGGTTTGAGTCTAGCCGAGTGGGTTTGGGTCTGGCCGAGTGGGTTTGGGTCTAGCCGAGTGGGTTTGGGTCTAGCCGAGTGGGTTTGGGTCTAGCCGAGTGGGTTTGGGTCTAGCCAAGTGGGTTTGGGTCTAGCCGAGTGGGTTTCGGACGTGCCGAGTGGGTTTGTGTCTAGCGGAGTGCGTTTCGGTCTAGCCGAGTGGGTTTGGGTCTAGCCGAGTGGGTTTGGGTCTAGCCAAGTGGGTTTGGGTCTTGCCGAGTGGGTTTGGGTCTAGCCGAGTGGGTTTGGGTCTAGCCGAGTGCGTTTGGGTCTAGCCGAGTGGGTTTGGGTCAAGCCGAGTGGGTTTGGGTCTAGCCAAGTGGGTTTGGGTCGAGCCGAGTGGGTTTGGGTCTAGCCCAGTGCGTTTGGGTCTAGCCGAGGGGGTTTGGGTCTAGCCAAGTGGGTTTGGGTCTAGCGGAGTGGGTTTGGGTCTAGCGGAGTGGGTTTGGGTCTAGCGGAGTGGGTTTGGGTCTAGCCGAGTGGGTTTGGGTCTAGCAGAGTGGGTTTGGGTCTAGCCGAGTGGGTTTGGGTCTAGCCGAGTGGGTTTGAGTCTAGCCGAGTGGGTTTGGGTCTAGCCGAGTGGGTTTGGGTCTAGCCGAGTGGGTTTGGGTCTAGCCGAGTGGGTTTGGGTCTAGCCGAGTGGGTTTGGGTCTAGCCGAGTGGGTTTGGGTCTAGCGGAGTGGGTTTGGGTCTAGCCGAGTGGGTTTGGGTCTAGCCGATAGGGTTTGGGTCTAGCCGAGTGGGTTCGGGTCTAGCCGAGTGGGTTCGGGTCTAGCGGAGTAGACTTGGGTCTAGCCGAATGGGTTTGGGTCTAGCCGAGTGGGTTTGGGTCTAGCGGAGTGGATTTGGGTCTAGCCGAGTGGCTTTGCTTCTAGCCGAGTTAGTTTGGGTGTTGCCGAGTTAGTTTGGGTCTAGCCGAGCGGGTTTGGGTCTAGCCGAATGGGTTTGGGTCTAGCCGAGTGGGTTTGGGTCTAGCCGAGTGGCTTTGGGTCTAGCCGAGTGTGTTTGGGTCTAGCCGAGTGGGTTTGGGTCTAGCCGAGTGGGTTTGGGTCTAGCCAAGTGGGTTTGGGTCTTGCCGAGTGGGTTTGGGTCGTGCCGTGTCGGTTTGGGTCTAGCCGAGTGGGTTTGGGTCTAGCCGAGTGGGTTTGGGTCTAGCCGAGTGCGTTTGGGTCTAGCCGAGTGGGTTTGGGTCTAGCCGAGTGGGTTTGGGTCTAGCCAAGTGGGTTTGGGTCGAGCCGAGTGGGTTTGGGTCTAGCCCAGTGCGTTTGGGTCTAGCCGAGGGGGTTTGGGTCTAGCCGAGTGGGTTTGGGTCTAGCCGAGTGGGTTTGGGTCTAGCGGAGTGGGTTTGGGTCTAGCGGAGTGGGTTTGGGTCTAGCCGAGTGGGTTTGGGTCTAGCAGAGTGGGTTTGGGTCTAGCCGAGTGGGTTTGGGTCTAGCCGAGTGGGTTTGAGTCTAGCCGAATGGGTTTGGGTCTAGCCGAGTGGGTTTGGGTCTAGCCGAGTGGGTTTGGGTCTAGCCGAGTGGGTTTGGGTCTAGCCGAGTGGGTTTGGGTCTAGCCGAGTGGGTTTGGGTCTAGCGGAGTGGGTTTGGGTCTAGCCGAGTGGGTTTGGGTCTAGCCGATAGGGTTTGGGTCTAGCCGAGTGGGTTTGGGTCTAGCCGAGTGGGTTCGGGTCTAGCGGAGTGGATTTGGGTCTAGCCGAATGGGTTTGGGTCTAGCCGAGTGGGTTTGGGTCTAGCGGAGTGGATTTGGGTCTAGCCGAGTGGCTTTGCTTCTAGCCGAGTTAGTTTGGGTGTTGCCGAGTTAGTTTGGGTCTAGCCGAGCGGGTTTGGGTCTAGCCGAGTGGGTTTGGGTCTAGCCGAGTGGGTTTGGGTCTAGCCGAGTGGCTTTGCTTCTAGCCGATTTAGTTTGGGTGTTGCCGAGTTAGTTTGGGTCTAGCCGAGTGGGTTTGTGTCTAGCCGAGTGGGTTTGGGTCTAGCGGACTGGGTTTGGGTGTAGCCGAGTGGGTTTGGGTCTAGCCGAGTGGGTTTGGGTCTAGCCGATTGGGTTTGGGTCTAGCCGAGTGGGTTTGGGTCTAGCCGAGTGGGTTTGGGTCTAGCCAAGTGGGTTTGGGTCTTGCCGAGTGTGTTTGGGTCGTGCCGAGTCGGTTTGGTCTAGCCGAGTGTGTTTGGGTCTAGCCGAGTGCGTTTGGGTCTAGCCGAGTGGGTTTGGGTCTAGCCGAGTGGGTTTGGGTCTAGCCGAGTGGGTTTGAGTCTAGCCGAGTGGGTTTGGGTCTAGCCGAGTGGGTTTGGGTCTAGCCGAGTGGGTTTGGGTCGTGCCGAGTGGGTTTGGGTCTAGCTGAGTGGGTTTGGGGCTAGCCGAATGCGTTTGGGTCTAGCCGAGTGGGTTTGGGTCTCGCCGAGTGGGTTTGGGTCTAGCCAAGTGGGTTTGGGTCGAGCCGAGTGGGTTTGGGTCTAGCCGAGTGGGGTTGGGTCTAGCGGAGTGGGTTTTGGTCTAGCCGCGTGGGTTTGGGTCTAGCCGAGTGGGTTTGGGTCTAGTGGAGTGGGTTTGGGTCTACCGGAGTGGGTTTGGGTCTAGCCGAGTGGGTTTTGGTCTAGCGGAGTGGGTTTGGGTCTAGCCGAGTGGGTTTGCGTCTAGCCGAGTGGGTTTGAGTCTAGCCGAGTGGGTTTGGGGCTAGCCGAGTGGGTTTGGGTCTAGCCGAGTGGGTTTGGGTCTAGCCGAGTGGGTTTGGGTCTAGCCGAGTGGGTTTGGGACTAGCCGAGTGGGTTTGTGTCTAGCGGAGTGGGTTTGGGTCTAGCCAAGTCCGTTTGGGACTAGCCGAGTGGGTTTTGGGTCAAGCGGAGTGGGTTTGTGTCTAGCCGAGTGGGGTTGGGTCTAGCGGACTGGGTTTTGGTCTAGCCGCGTGGGTTTGGGTCTAGCCGAGTGGGTTTGGGTCTAGCCGAGTGGGTTTGGGTCTAGCCGAGTGGGTTTGGGTCAAGCCGTGTGGGGTTGGGTCTAGCCGAGTGGGTTTGGGTCTAGCCGAGTGGGTTTGGGTCTCGCCGAGTGGGTTTGGGTCTAGCCAAGTGGGTTTTGGTCGAGCCGAGTGTGTTTGGGTCTAGCCTAGTGGGTTTGGGTCTAGCCGAGTGGGTTTGGGTCTAGCCGAGGGGGTTTGGGTCTAGCGGAGTGGATTTGGGTCTAGCCGAGTGGGTTTGGGTCTAGCGGAGTGGGTTTGGGTCTAGCCGAGTGGGTTTGGGTCTAGCCGAGTGGGTTTGAGTCTAGCCGAGTGGGTTTGGGTCTGGCCGAGTGGGTTTGGGTCTAGCCGAGTGGGTTTGGGTCTAGCCGAGTGGGTTTGGGTCTAGCCGAGTGGGTTTGGGTCTAGCCAAGTGGGTTTGGGTCTAGCCGAGTGGGTTTCGGACGTGCCGAGTGGGTTTGTGTCTAGCGGAGTGCGTTTCGGTCTAGCCGAGTGGGTTTGGGTCTAGCCGAGTGGGTTTGGGTCTAGCCAAGTGGGTTTGGGTCTTGCCGAGTGGGTTTGGGTCTAGCCGAGTGGGTTTGGGTCTAGCCGAGTGCGTTTGGGTCTAGCCGAGTGGGTTTGGGTCAAGCCGAGTGGGTTTGGGTCTAGCCAAGTGGGTTTGGGTCGAGCCGAGTGGGTTTGGGTCTAGCCCAGTGCGTTTGGGTCTAGCCGAGGGGGTTTGGGTCTAGCCAAGTGGGTTTGGGTCTAGCGGAGTGGGTTTGGGTCTAGCGGAGTGGGTTTGGGTCTAGCGGAGTGGGTTTGGGTCTAGCCGAGTGGGTTTGGGTCTAGCAGAGTGGGTTTGGGTCTAGCCGAGTGGGTTTGGGTCTAGCCGAGTGGGTTTGAGTCTAGCCGAGTGGGTTTGGGTCTAGCCGAGTGGGTTTGGGTCTAGCCGAGTGGGTTTGGGTCTAGCCGAGTGGGTTTGGGTCTAGCCGAGTGGGTTTGGGTCTAGCCGAGTGGGTTTGGGTCTAGCGGAGTGGGTTTGGGTCTAGCCGAGTGGGTTTGGGTCTAGCCGATAGGGTTTGGGTCTAGCCGAGTGGGTTCGGGTCTAGCCGAGTGGGTTCGGGTCTAGCGGAGTAGACTTGGGTCTAGCCGAATGGGTTTGGGTCTAGCCGAGTGGGTTTGGGTCTAGCGGAGTGGATTTGGGTCTAGCCGAGTGGCTTTGCTTCTAGCCGAGTTAGTTTGGGTGTTGCCGAGTTAGTTTCGGTCTAGCCGAGCGGGTTTGGGTCTAGCCGAATGGGTTTGGGTCTAGCCGAGTGGGTTTGGGTCTAGCCGAGTGGCTTTGGGTCTAGCCGAGTGGGTTTGGGTCTAGCCGAGTGGGTTTGGGTCTAGCCGAGTGGGTTTGGGTCTAGCCAAGTGGGTTTGGGTCTTGCCGAGTGGGTTTGGGTCGTGCCGTGTCGGTTTGGGTCTAGCCGAGTGGGTTTGGGTCTAGCCGAGTGGGTTTGGGTCTAGCCGAGTGCGTTTGGGTCTAGCCGAGTGGGTTTGGGTCTAGCCGAGTGGGTTTGGGTCTAGCCAAGTGGGTTTGGGTCGAGCCGAGTGGGTTTGGGTCTAGCCCAGTGCGTTTGGGTCTAGCCGAGGGGGTTTGGGTCTAGCCGAGTGGGTTTGGGTCTAGCCGAGTGGGTTTGGGTCTAGCGGAGTGGGTTTGGGTCTAGCGGAGTGGGTTTGGGTCTAGCCGAGTGGGTTTGGGTCTAGCAGAGTGGGTTTGGGTCTAGCCGAGTGGGTTTGGGTCTAGCCGAGTGGGTTTGAGTCTAGCCGAATGGGTTTGGGTCTAGCCGAGTGGGTTTGGGTCTAGCCGAGTGGGTTTGGGTCTAGCCGAGTGGGTTTGGGTCTAGCCGAGTGGGTTTGGGTCTAGCCGAGTGGGTTTGGGTCTAGCGGAGTGGGTTTGGGTCTAGCCGAGTGGGTTTGGGTCTAGCCGATAGGGTTTGGGTCTAGCCGAGTGGGTTTGGGTCTAGCCGAGTGGGTTCGGGTCTAGCGGAGTGGATTTGGGTCTAGCCGAATGGGTTTGGGTCTAGCCGAGTGGGTTTTGGGTCTAGCGGAGTGGATTTGGGTCTAGCCGAGTGGCTTTGCTTCTAGCCGAGTTAGTTTGGGTGTTGCCGAGTTAGTTTGGGTCTAGCCGAGCGGGTTTGGGTCTAGCCGAGTGGGTTTGGGTCTAGCCGAGTGGGTTTGGGTCTAGCCGAGTGGCTTTGCTTCTAGCCGATTTAGTTTGGGTGTTGCCGAGTTAGTTTGGGTCTAGCCGAGTGGGTTTGTGTCTAGCCGAGTGGGTTTGGGTCTAGCGGACTGGGTTTGGGTGTAGCCGAGTGGGTTTGGGTCTAGCCGAGTGGGTTTGGGTCTAGCCGAGGGGGTTTGGGTCTAGCCGAGTGGGTTTGGGTCTAGCCGAGTGGGTTTGGGTCTAGCCAAGTGGGTTTGGGTCTTGCCGAGTGTGTTTGGGTCGTGCCGAGTCGGTTTGGTCTAGCCGAGTGTGTTTGGGTCTAGCCGAGTGCGTTTGGGTCTAGCCGAGTGGGTTTGGGTCTAGCCGAGTGGGTTTGGGTCTAGCCGAGTGGGTTTGAGTCTAGCCGAGTGGGTTTGGGTCTAGCCGAGTGGGTTTGGGTCTAGCCGAGTGGGTTTGGGTCTAGCCGAGTGGGTTTGGGTCTAGCCCAGTGCGTTTGGGTCTAGACGAGGGGGTTTGGGTCTAGCCGAGTGGGTTTGGGTCTAGCCGAGTGGGTTTGGGTCTAGCGGAGTGGGTTTGGGTCTAGCGGAGTGGGTTTGGGTCTAGCCGAGTGGGTTTGGGTCTAGCAGAGTGGGTTTGGGTCTAGCCGAGTGTGTTTGGGTCTAGCCGAGTGGGTTTGAGTCTAGCCGAGTGGGTTTGGGTCTAGCCGAGTGGGTTTGGGTCTAGCCGAGTGGGTTTGGGTCTAGCCGAGTGGGTTTGGGTCTAGCCCAGTGGGTTTGGGTCTAGCCCAGTGGGTTTGGGTCTAGCGGAGTGGGTTTGGGTCTACCGAGTGGGCTTGGGTCTAGCCGATAGGGTTTGGGTCTAGCCGAGTGGGTTTGGGTCTAGCCGAGTGGGTTCGGGTCTAGCGGAGTGGATTTGGGTCTAGCCGAATGGGTTTGGGTCTAGCCGAGTGGGTTTGGGTCTAGCAGAGTGGATTTGGGTCTAGCCGAGTGGCTTTGCTTCTAGCCGAGTTAGTTTGGGTGTTGCCGAGTTAGTTTGGGTCTAGCCGAGCGGGTTTGGGTCTAGCCGAGTGGGTTTGGGTCTAGCCGAGTGGGTTTGGGTCTAGCCGAGTGGGTTTGGGCCTAGTCGAGTGTGTTTGGGACTAGCGGAGTTGGTATGCGTCTAGCGGAGTGGGTTTGGGTCTACCGGCGTGGGTTTGGGTGTAGCCGAGTGGGTTTGGGTCTAGCCGAGTGGGTTTGGGTCTACCCGAGTAGGTTTGGGTCTAGCCGAGTGTGTTTGGGTCTAGCCAAGTGGGTGTGGGTCTTGCCGAGTGGGTGGGTCTAGCCGAGTGGGTTTGGGTCTAGCCGAGTGGGTTTGGGTGTAGCCGAGTGGGTTTGGGTTGAGCCGAGTGGGTTTGGGTCCAGCCGAGTGGGTTTGGGTCCAGCCGAGTGGGTTTGTGTCTAGCCGAGTGGGTTTGGGTCTAGCGGAGTGGGTTTGGGTGTAGCCGAGTGGGTTTGGGTCTAGCCGAGTGGGTTTGGGTCTAGCCGAGTGTGTTTGGGTCGAGCCGAGTGGGTATGGGTCTAGCCGAGTGGGTTTCGGTGTAGCCGAGTGGGTTTGGGTCTAGCCGAGTGGGTTTGGGTCGTGCCGAGTCGGTTTGGGTCTAGCCGAGTGGGTTTGGGTCTAGCCGAGTGCGTTTGGGTCTAGCCGAGTGGGTTTGGGTCTAGCCGAGTGGGTTTGGGTCTAGCCAAGTGGGTTTGGGTCGAGCCGAGTGGGTTTGTGTCTAGCCTAGTGCGTTTGGGTCTAGCCGAGGGGGTATGGGTCTAGCCGAGTGGGTTTCGCTCTAGCCGAGTGGGTTTGGGTCTAGCGGAGTGGGTTTGGATCTAGCGGAGTGGGTTTGGGTCTAGCCGAGTGGGTTTGTGTCTAGCGGAGTGGGTTTGGGTCTAGCCGAGTGGGTTTGGGTCTAGCCGAGTGGGTTTGAGTCTAGCCGAGTGGGATTGGGTCTAGCCGAGTGGGTTTGGGTCTAGCCGAGTGGGTTTGGGTCTAGCCGAGTGGGTTTGGGTCTAGCCGAGTGGGTTTGGGTCTAGCCGAGTGTGTTTGGGTCTAGCCAAGTGGGTGTGGGTCTATCCGAGTGGGTGGGTCTAGCCGAGTGGGTTTGGGTCTAGCCGAGTGGGTTTGGGTGTAGCCGAGTGGGTTTGGGTTGAGCCGAGTGGGTTTGGGTCCAGCCGAGTGGGTTTGGGTCCAGCCGAGTGGGTTTGTGTCTAGCCGAGTGGGTTTGGGTCTAGCGGAGTGGGTTTGGGTGTAGCCGAGTGGGTTTGGGTCTAGCCGAGTGGGTTTGGGTCTAGCCGAGTGTGTTTGGGTCGAGCCGAGTGGGTATTGGTCTAGCCGAGTGGGTTTCGGTGTAGCCGAGTGGGTTTGGGTCTAGCCGAGTGGGTTTGGGTCGTGCCGAGTCGGTTTGGGTCTAGCCGAGTGGGTTTGGGTCTAGCCGAGTGCGTTTGGGTCTAGCCGAGTGGGTTTGGGTCTAGCCGAGTGGGTTTGGGTCTAGCCAAGTGGGTTTGGGTCGAGCCGAGTGGGTTTGTGTCTAGCCTAGTGCGTTTGGGTCTAGCCGAGGGGGTATGGGTCTAGCCGAGTGGGTTTCGCTCTAGCCGAGTGGGTTTGGGTCTAGCGGAGTGGGTTTGGATCTAGCGGAGTGGGTTTGGGTCTAGCCGAGTGGGTTTGGGTCTAGCGGAGTGGGTTTGGGTCTAGCCGAGTGGGTTTGGGTCTAGCCGAGTGGGTTTGAGTCTAGCCGAGTGGGATTGGGTCTAGCCGAGTGGGTTTGGGTCTAGCCGAGTGGGTTTGGGTCTAGCCGAGTGGGTTTGGGTCTAGCCGAGTGGGTTTGGGTCTAGCCGAGTGTGTTTGGGTCTAGCCAAGTGGGTGTGGGTCTTTCCGAGTGGGTGGGTCTAGCCGAGTGGGTTTGGGTCTAGCCGAGTGGGTTTGGGTGTAGCCGAGTGGGTTTGGGTTGAGCCGAGTGGGTTTGGGTCCAGCCGAGTGGGTTTGGGTCCAGCCGAGTGGGTTTGTGTCTAGCCGAGTGGGTTTGGGTCTAGCGGAGTGGGTTTGGGTGTAGCCGAGTGGGTTTGGGTCTAGCCGAGTGGGTTTGGGTCTAGCCGAGTGTGTTTGGGTCGAGCCGAGTGGGTATTGGTCTAGCCGAGTGGGTTTCGGTGTAGCCGAGTGGGTTTGGGTCTAGCCGAGTGGGTTTGGGTCGTGCCGAGTCGGTTTGGGTCTAGCCGAGTGGGTTTGGGTCTAGCCGAGTGCGTTTGGGTCTAGCCGAGTGGGTTTGGGTCTAGCCGAGTGGGTTTGGGTCTAGCCAAGTGGGTTTGGGTCGAGCCGAGTGGGTTTGGGTCTAGCCTAGTGCGTTTGGGTCTAGCCGAGGGGGTATGGGTCTAGCCGAGTGGGTTTCGCTCTAGCCGAGTGGGTTTGGGTCTAGCGGAGTGGGTTTGGATCTAGCGGAGTGGGTTTGGGTCTAGCCGAGTGGGTTTGGGTCTAGCGGAGTGGGTTTGGGTCTAGCCGAGTGGGTTTGGGTCTAGCCGAGTGGGTTTGAGTCTAGCCGAGTGGGATTGGGTCTAGCCGAGTGGGTTTGGGTCTAGCCGAGTGGGTTTGGGTCTAGCCGAGTGGGTTTGGGTCTAGCCGAGTGGGTTTGGGTCTAGCCGAGTGGGTTTGGGTCTAGCCGAGTGGGTTTGGGTCTAGCCGAGTGGGTTTGAGTCTAGCGGAGTGGATTTGGGTCTAGCCGAATGGGTTTGGGTCTAGCCGAGTGGGTTTGCGTCTAGCGGAGTGGATTTGGGTCTAGCCGAGTGGCTTTGCTTCTAGCCAAGTTAGTTTGGGTGTTGCCGAGTTAGTTTGGGTCTAGCCGAGCGGGTTTGGGTCTAGCCGAGTGGGTTTGGGTTTAGCCGAGTGGGTTTGGGTCTAGCCGAGTGGCTTTGCTTCTAGCCGAGTTAGTTTGGGTGTTGCCGAGTTAGTTTGGGTCTAGCCGAGTGGGTTTGTGTCTAGCCGAGTGGGTTTGGGTCTAGCGGACTGGGTTTGGGTGTAGCCGAGTGGGTTTGGGTCTAGCCGAGTGGGTTTGGGTCTAGCCGAGTGGGTTTGGGTCTAGCCGAGTGGGTTTGGGTTTAGCCGAGTGGGTTTGGGTCTAGCCAAGTGGGTTTGGGTCGAGCCGAGTGGGTTTGGGTCTAGCCCAGTGCGTTTGGGTCTAGCCGAGGGGGTTTGGGTCTAGCCGAGTGGGTTTGGGTCTAGCCGAGTGGGTTTGGGTCTAGCCGAGTGGGTTTGGGTCTAGCCGAGTGGGTTTGGGTCTAGCCGAGTGGGTTTGGGTCTAGCCGAGTGGGTTTGGGTCTAGCCGAGTGGGTTTGGGTCTAGCCGAGTGGGTTTGAGTCTAGCGGAGTGGATTTGGGTCTAGCCGAATGGGTTTGGGTCTGGCCGAGTGGGTTTGCGTCTAGCGGAGTGGATTTGGGTCTAGCCGAGTGGCTTTGCTTCTAGCCAAGTTAGTTTGGGTGTTGCCGAGTTAGTTTGGGTCTAGCCGAGCGGGTTTGGGTCTAGCCGAGTGGGTTTGGGTCTAGCCGAGTGGGTTTGGGTCTAGCCGAGTGGCTTTGCTTCTAGCCGAGTTAGTTTGGGTGTTGCCGAGTTAGTTTGGGTCTAGCCGAGTGGGTTTGTGTCTAGCCGAGTGGGTTTGGGTCTAGCGGACTGGGTTTGGTGTAGCCGAGTGGGTTTGGGTCTAGCCGAGTGGGTTTGGGACTAGCCGAGTGGGTTTGGGTCTAGCCGAGTGGGTTTGGGTCTAGCCGAGTGGGTTTGGGTCTAGCCAAGTGGGTTTGGGTCTTGCCGAGTGGGTTTGTGTCGTGCCGAGTCGGTTTGGGTCTAGCCGAGTGGGTTTGGGTCTAGCCGAGTGTGTTTGGGTCTAGCCGAGTGGGTTTGGGTCTAGCCGAGTGGGTTTGGGTCTAGCCAAGTGGGTTTGGGTCGAGCCGAGTGGGTTTGGGTCTAGCCCAGTGCGTTTGGGTCTAGCCGAGGGGGTTTGGGTCTAGCCGAGTGGGTTTGGGTCTAGCCGAGTGGGTTTGGGTCTAGCGGAGTGGGTTTGGGTCTAGCTGAGTGGGTTTGGGTCTAGCCGAGTGGGTTTGGGTCTAGCGGAGTGGGTTTGGGTCTACCGAGTGGGTTTGGGTCTAGCCGATAGGGTTTGGGTCTAGCCGAGTGGGTTTGGGTCTAGCCGAGTGGGTTCGGGTCTAGCAGAGTGGATTTGGGTCTAGCCGAATGGGTTTGGGTCTAGCCGAGTGGGTTTGGGTCTAGCAGAGTGGATTTGGGTCTATCCGAGTGGCTTTGCTTCTAGCCGAGTTAGTTTGGGTGTTGCCGAGTTAGTTTGGGTCTAGCCGAGCGGGTTTGGGTCTAGCCGAGTGTGTTTGGGTCTAGCCGAGTGGGTTTGTGTCTAGCCGAGTGGGTTTGGGCCTAGTCGAGTGTGTTTGGGTCTAGCGGAGTTGGTATGCATCTAGCGGAGTGGGTTTGGGTCTAGCGGCGTGGGTTTGGGTGTAGCCGAGTGGGTTTGGGTCTAGCCGAGTGGGTTTGGGTCTACCCGAGTAGGTTTGGGTCTAGCCGAGTGTGTTTGGGTCTAGCCGAGTGGGTGTGGGTCTTGCCGAGTGGGTGGGTCTAGCCGAGTGGGTTTGGGTCTAGCCGAGTGGGTTTGGGTCTAGCCGACTGGGTTTGGGTCGAGCAGAGTGGGTTTGGGTCCAGCCGAGTGGGTTTGGGTCCAGCCGAGTGGGTTTGTGTCTAGCCGAGTGGGTTTGGGTCTAGCGGAGTGGGTTTGGGTGTAGCCGAGTGGGTTTGGGTCTAGCCGAGTGGGTTTGGGTCTAGCCGAGTGTGTTTGGGTCGAGCCGAGTGGGTATGGGTCTAGCCGAGTGGGTTTCGGTGTAGCCGAGTGGGTTTGGGTCTAGCCGAGTGGGTTTGGGTCGTGCCGAGTCGGTTTGGGTCTAGCCGAGTGGGTTTGGGTCTAGCCGAGTGCGTTTGGGTCTAGCCGAGTGGGTTTGGGTCTAGCCGAGTGGGTTTGGGTCGAGCCGAGTGGGTTTGGGTCTAGCCTAGTGCGTTTGGGTCTAGCCGAGTGTGTTTAGGTCTAGCCAAGTGGGTGTGGGTCTTGCCGAGTGGGTGGGTCTAGCCGAGTGGGTTTGGGTCTAGCCGAGTGGGTTTGGGTGTAGCCGAGTGGGTTTGGGTTGAGCCGAGTGGGTTTGGGTCCAGCCGAGTGGGTTTGGGTCCAGCCGAGTGGGTTTGGGTGTAGCCGCGTGGGTTTGGGTCTAGCCGAGTGGGTTTGGGTCTAGCCGAGTGGGTTTGGGTCTAGCCGAGTGGGTTTGTGTCTAGCCCAGTGGGTTTGGGTCTAGCCGATAGGGTTTGGGTCTAGCCGAGTAGGTTTGGGTCTAGCAGAGTGGGTTTGGGTCTAGCGGAGTGGATTTGGGTCTAGCCGAATGGGTTTGGGTCTAGCCGAGTGGGTTTGGGTCTAGCGGAGTGGATTTGGGTCTAGCCGAGTGGCTTTGCTTCTAGCCAAGTTAGTTTGGGTGTTGCCGAGTTAGTTTGGGTCTAGCCGAGCGGGATTGGGTCTAGCCGAGTGGGTTTGGGTCTAGCCGAGTGGGTTTGCGTCTAGCCGAGTGGGTTTGAGTCTAGCCGAGTGGGTTTGGGTCTAGCCGAGTGGGTTTGGGTCTAGCCGATTGGGTTTGGGTCTGGCCGAGTGGTTTTTGGTCTAGCCAAGTGGATTTGGGTCTAGCCGAGTGGGTTTGGTTTGTGCCGAGTGGGTTTGGGTCTAGCCGTGTGGGTTTGAGTCCAGCCGAGTGGGTTTGGGTCTAGCCGAGTGGGTTTGGGTCTAGCCGAGTGGGTTTGGGTCTAGCCGAGTGGGTTTGTGTCTAGCCGAGTGGCTTTGGGTCTAGCCGATAGCGTTTGGGTCTAGCCGAGTGGGTTTGGGTCTAGCCGAGTGGGTTTGGGTCTAGCGGAGTGGATTTGGGTCGAGCCGAATGGGTGTGGGTCTAGCCGAGTGGGTTTGGGTCTACCCGAGTAGGTTTGGGTCTAGCCGAATGTGTTCGGGTCTAGCCGAGTGGGTGTGTGTCTTGCCGAGTGGGTGGGTCTAGCCGAGTGGGTTTGGGTCTAGCCGAGTGGGTTTGGGTCTAGACGAGTGGGTTTGGGTCGAGCCGAGTGGGTTTGGGTCCAGTGGAGTGGGTTTGGGTGCAGCCGTGTGGGTTTGGGTCTAGCCGAGTGGGTTTGGGTCCAGCCGAGTGGGTTTGTGTCTCGCCGAGTGGGTTTGTGTCTAGCGGAGTGGGTTTGGGTGTAGCCGAGTGTGTTTGGGTCTAGCCGAGTGGGTTTGGGTCTAGCCGAGTGTGTTTGGGTCGAGCCGAGTGGGTATGGGTCAAGCCGAGTGGGTTTCGGTGTAGCCGAGTCGGTTTCGGTGTAGCCGAGTCGGTTTGTGTCTAGCCGAGTGGGATTGGGTCTAGCCAATTGGGTTTGGGTCTAGCCGAGTGGGTTTGGGTCTAGCTGAGTGATTTGGGGTCTAGCCGAGTGGGTTTGGGTCTAGCGGAGTGGGTTTGGGTCTAGCCGAGTGGGCTTGGGTCTAGTGAAGTGGGTTTGGGTCTAGCCGAGTGGGTTTGACTCTAGCCGAGTGGGTTAGGGTCTAGCCGAGTGCTTTTGGGTCTAGTCTAGTGGGTTTCGGTCTAGCCCAGTGGGTTTGGGTCTAGCGGAGTGGGTTTGAGTCTAGCGGAGTGGATTTGGGTCTAGCCGAGTGGCTTTGCTTCTAGCCGAGTTAGTTTGGGTGTTGCCGAGTTAGTTTCGGTCTAGCCGAGCGGGTTTGGGTCTAGCCGAGTGGGTTTGTGTCTAGCCGAGTGGGTTTGGGTCTAGCCGAGTGGGTTTGGGTCTAGCCGAGTGGGTTTGGGTCTAGCCGAGTGGGTTTGGGTCTAGCCGAGTGGGTTTGTGTCTAGCCGAGTGGGTTTGGGTCTAGTGGAGTGGGTTTGGGTCTGGCCGAGTGGGTTTAGGGCTAGCCGAGTGGTATTGGATCTAGCCGAGTGGTTTTGGGTCTAGCCGAGTGTTTTTGGGTCTAGCCGAGTGGGTTTGGGTCCAGCCGAGTGGGTTTGGGTCCAGCCGAGTGTGTTTGGGTCCGGCCGAGTGGGTTTGGTTCTAGCTGAGTGGGTTTGGGTCCAGCCGAGTGGGTTTGGGTCCAGCCGAGTGGGTTTGGGTCTAGCCGAGTGTGTTTGGGTCTAGCCGAGTGGGTTTGGGTCTAGCCGAGTGGGTTTGGGTCCAGCCGAGAGGGTTTGGGTCTAGCCGAGTGGGTTTGGGACTAGCCGAGTGGCTTTGGGTCTAGCCGAATGGGTTTGGGTCTAGCCGAATGGGTTTGGGTTTAGCCGAGTGGATTTGCGTCTTGCCGAATGGGTTTGGGTCTAGCCGAGTGGGTTTGGGTCTAGCCGAGTGGGTTTGTGTCTAGCCGAGTGGGTTTGGGTCTAGCCGAGAGGGTTTGGGTCTAGCCAAGTGGGTTTGGGTCTAGCCGAGTAGGTTTGGGTCTAGCCGAGTGGGTTTGGGTCTAGCCGAGTGGGTTTGGGTCTAGCCGAGTGGGATTGGGTCTAGCCGAGTGAGTTTGAGTCTAGCCGAGTGGGTTTGGGTCTAGCCGAGTGGGTTTGGGTCGAGCCGAGTGGGTTTGGGTCCAGCCGAGTGGGTTTAGGTCTAGCCGAGTGGGTTTGGGTCTAGCCGAGTGGGTTTGGGTCTAGCCGAGTGGGTTTGGGTCTAGCCGAGTGGGTTTGGGTCTAGCCGAGTGGGTTTGGGTCTAGCCTAGTGGGTTTGGGTCTAGCCGAGTGGGTTTGGGACTAGCTGAGTGGGTTTGGGTCTAGCCGAGTGGGTTTGGGTCGAGCCGAGTGAGTTTGGGTCTAGCCGAGTGGGTTTGGGTCTAGCCGAGTGGGTTTGGGTCTAGCCGAGTGGGTTTGTGTCTAGCCGAGTGGGTTTAGGTCTCGTGGAGTGGGTTTGGGTCTAGCCGAGTGGGTTTAGGTCTAGCCGAGTGGTATTGGATCTAGCCGAGTGGTTTTGGGTCTAGCTGAATGGGTTTGGGTCTAGCCGAGAGGGTTTGGGTCTAGCCGAGTGGGTTTGGGTCTAGCCGAGTGGGCTTGTGTCTAGCCGAGTGGGTTTGGGTCTAGCCGAGTGGGTTTGGGTCTAGCCGAGTGGGTTTGGGTCCAGCAGAGTGGGTTTGGGTCTAGCCGAGTGCGTTTGGGTCTAGCCGAGTGGGTTTGGGTCTAGCCGAGTGGGTTTGGGTCTAGCCGAGTGGGTTTGGGTCCAGCGGAGTGGGTTTGGGTCTAGCCGAATGGGTTTGGGTCTAGCCGAGTGGGTTTGGGTCTAGCCGAGTGGGTTTGGGTCTAGCCGAGTGGGTTTGGGTCTAGCCGAGTGGGTTTGGGTCTAGCCTAGTGGGTTTGGGTCTAGCCGAGTGGGTTTGGGACTAGCTGAGTGGGTTTGGGTCTAGCCGAGTGGGTTTGGGTCGAGCCGAGTGAGTTTGGGTCTAGCCGAGTGGGTTTGGGTCTAGCCGAGTGGGTTTGGGTCTAGCCGAGTGGGTTTGTGTCTAGCCGAGTGGGTTTAGGTCTCGTGGAGTGGGTTTGGGTCTAGCCGAGTGGGTTTAGGTCTAGCCGAGTGGTATTGGATCTAGCCGAGTGGTTTTGGGTCTAGCCGAATGGGTTTGGGTCTCGCCGAGAGGGTTTGGGTCTAGCCGAGTGGGTTTGGGTCTAGCCGAGTGGGCTTGTGTCTAGCCGAGTGGGTTTGGGTCTAGCCGAGTGGGTTTGGGTCTAGCCGAGTGGGTTTGGGTCCAGCAGAGTGGGTTTGGGTCTAGCCGAGTGGGTTTGTGTCTAGCCGAGTGGGTTTGGGTCTAGCCGAGTGGGTTTGGGTCTAGCCGAGTGGGTTTGGGTCCAGCGGAGTGGGTTTGGGTCTAGCCGAATGGGTTTGGGTCTAGCCGAGTGGGTTTGGGTCCAGCGGAGTGGGTTTGGGTCTAGCCGAATGGGTTTGGGTCTAGCCGAGTGGGTTTGGGTCAAGCGGAGTGGATTTGGGTCTAGCGGAGTGGGTTTGGGTCTATCCGAGTGGGTTTGAGTCTAGCCGTGTGGGTTTGGGTCTAGCCTAGTGGGTTTGGGTCTAACCGAGTCGGTTTGGGTCTAACCGACTGGGTTTGGGTCTAGCCGAGTGGGTTTGGGTCTTGCCGAGTGGGTTTGGGTCTAGCCGAGTGGGTTTGGGTCTAGCCGAGTTGGTTTGGGTCTAGCGGAGTGGGTTTGGGTCTAGCCGAGTGGGTTTGGGTCTAGCCGAGTGGGTTTGGGTCTAGCCGATTGGATTTGGGTCTAGCCGAGTGGGTTTGGGTTTAGTCGAGTGGGTTTGTGTCTAGCCGAGTGCGTTTGGGTCTAGCGGAGTCTGTTTGGGTCTAGCAGAGTGGGTTTGGGTCTATCCGAGAGGGGTTTGGGTCTAGCCGAGTGGGTTTGGGCTAGCTGAGTGGGTTTGGGTCCAGCCGAGTGGTTTTGGGTCTAGCCGAGTGGGTTTGGGTCTAGCCGAGTCTGTTTGGGTCTTGCCGAGTGGGTTGGGGTCTAGCCAAGTGGGTTTGGGTCTAGCCGAGTGGGTTTGGGTCTAGCCGAGTCTGTTTGGGTCTAGCCGAGTGGGTTTGGGACTCGCCGAGTATGTTTGGGTCTAGCCGAGTGGGTTTGGTTCTAGCCAAGTGGGTTTTGGTCTAGCCGAGTGGGTTTGGGTCTGGCCGGGTGGGTTTGGGTCTAGCCGAGTGGGTTTGGGTCTAGCCGAGTGGGTTTGTGTCTAGCCGTGTGGGTTTGTGTCTAGCCGAGTGGGTTTGGGTCTAGCCGAGTGGGTTTGGGTCTAGCCGAGTGGGTTTGGGTCTAGCCGAGTGGGTTTGGGTCTAGCCGAGTGGGTTTGGGTCTAGCCGAGTGGGTTTGGGTCTAGCCTAGTGGGTTTGGGTCTAGCCGAGTGGGTTTGGGACTAGCCGAGTGGGTTTGGGACTAGCCGAGTGGGTTTGGGTCTAGCCGAGTGAGTTTGGGTCTAGCCGAGTGAGTTTGGGTCTAGCCGAGTGGGTTTGGGTCCAGCCGAGTGGGTTTGTGTCTAGCCGAGTGGGTTTAGGTCTAGTGGAGTGGGTTTGGGTCTAGCGGAGTGGGTTTGGGTCTAGCCGAGTGGGTTTAGGTCTAGCCGAGTGGTATTGGATCTAGCCGAGTGGTTTTGGGTCTAGCCGAGTGGGTTTGGGTCTGGCCGAGTGGGTTTGGGTCTAGCCGAGTGCGTATGGGTCTAGCCGAGTGGGTTTGGGTCGAGCCGAGTGGGTTTGGGTCTAGCCGAGTGGGTTTGGGTCTAGCCGAGTGGGTTTGTGTCTAGCCGAGTGGGTTTGGGTCTAGCCGAGTGGGTTTGGGTCTAACCGAGTGGGTTTGGGTCTAGCAGAGTGGGTTTGGGTCTAGCCGAGTGGGTTTGGGTCTAGCCGAGTGGGTTTGTGTCTAGCCGAGTGGGTTTGTGTCTAGCCGAGTGGGTTTGGGTCTAGCCGAGTGGGTTTGGGTCTAGCCGAGTGGGTTTGGGTCTAGCCGAGTGGGTTTGTGTCTAGCCGAGTGGGTTTGTGTCTAGCCGAGTGGGTTTGGGTCTAGCCGAATGGGTTTGGGTCTAGCCGAGTGGGTTTGGGTCTAGCGGAGTGGGTTTGGGTCTAGCCGAGTGGGTTTGGGTCTAGCCGAGTGGGTTTGGGTCTAGCCGAGTGGGTTTGGGTCTAGCAGAGTGGGTTTGGGTCTAGCCGAGTGGGTTTGGGTCTAGCCGAGTGCGTTTGGGTCTAGCCGAGTGCGTTTGGGTCTAGCCGAGTGGGTTTGGGTCTAGCGGAGTGGGTTTGGGTCTAGCCGAGTGGGTTTGGGTCTAGCCGAGTGGGTTTGGGTCTAGCAGAGTGGGTTTGGGTCTAGCGGAGTGGGTTTGGGTCTAGCGGAGTGGGTTTGGGTCTAGCGGAGTGGGTTTGGGTCTGGCCGAATGGGTTTGGGTCTAGCCGAGTGGGTTTGGGTCAAGCCGAGTGGGTTTGGGTCTAGCCGAGTGGGTTTGGGTCTAGCCGAGTGGGTTTGGGTCTAGCCGAGTGGGTTTGTGTCTAGCCGAGTGGGTTTGTGTCTAGCCGAGTGGGTTTGGGTCTAGCGGAGTGGGTTTGGGTCTAGCCGAGTGGGTTTGGGTCTAGCCGAGTGGGTTTGGGTCTAGCCGAGTGGGTTTGGGGCTAGCCGAGTGGGTTTGGGTCTAGCAGAGTGGGTTTGGGTCTAGCCGAGTGGGTTTGGGTCTAGCCGAGTGGGTTTGGGTCTAGCCGATTGGATTTGGGTCTAGCCGAGTGGGTTTGGGTTTAGTCGAGTGGGTTTGTGTCTAGCCGAGTGCGTTTGGGTCTAGCGGAGTCGGTTTGGGTCTAGCAGAGTGGGTTTGGGTCTATCCGAGAGGGTTTGGGTCTAGCCGAGTGGCTTTGGGCTAGCTGAGTGGGTTTGGGTCCAGCCGAGTGGTTTTGGGTCTAGCCGAGTGGGTTTGGGTCTAGCCGAGTCTGTTTGGGTCTTGCCGAGTGGGTTGGGGTCTAGCCAAGTGGGTTGGGGTCTAGCCAAGTGGGTTTGGGTGTAGCCGAGTGGCTTTGGGTCTAGCCGAGTCTGTTTGGGTCTAGCCGAGTGGGTTTGGGACTCGCCGAGTATGTTTGGGTCTAGCCGAGTGGGTTTGGTTCTAGCCAAGTGGGTTTGGGTCTAGCCGAGTGGGTTTGGGTCTGGCCGGGTGGGTTTGGGTCTAGCCGAGTGGGTTTGGGTCTAGCCGTGTGGGTTTGGGTCTAGCCGTGTGGGTTTGTGTCTAGCCGAGTGGGTTTGGGTCTAGCCGAGTGGGTTTGGGTCTAGCCGAGTGGGTTTGGGTCTAGCCGAGTGGGTTTAGGTCTAGCCGAGTGGGTTTAGGTCTAGCCGAGTGGGTTTGGGTCTAGCCGAGTGGGTTTGGGTCTAGCCGAGTGGGTTTGGGACTAGCCGAGTGGGTTTGGGTCGAGCCGAGTGGGTTTGGGTCTAGCCGAGTGAGTTTGGGTCTAGCCGAGTGGGTTTGGGTCTAGCCGAGTGGGTTTGTGTCTAGCCGAGTGGGTTCGTGTCTAGTGGAGTGGGTTTGGGTCTAGCCGAGTGGGTTTAGGTCTAGCCGAGTGGTATTGGATCTAGCCGAGTGGTTTTGGGTCTAGCCGAGTGGGTTTGGGTCTAGCCGAGTGGGTTTGGGTCTTGCCGAGTGGGTATGGGTCTAGCCGAGTGGGTTTGGGTCGAGCCGAGTGGGTTTTGGTCTAGCCGAGTGGGTTTGGGTCTAGCCGAGTGGGTTTGTGTCTAGCCGAGTGGGTTTGGGTCTAGCCGAGTGGGTTTGGGTCTAGCAGAGTGGGTTTGGGTCTAGCCGAGTGGGTTTGTGTCTAGCCGAGTGGGTTTGGGTCTAGCCGAGTGGGTTTGGGTTTAGCCGAGTGGGTTTGTGTCTAGCCGAGTGGGTTTGGGTCTAGCCGAGTGGGTTTGGGTCTAGCCGAGTGGGTTTGGGTCTAGCAGAGTGGGTTTGGGTCTAGCCGAGTGGGTTTGTGTCTAGCCGAGTGGGTTTGGGTCTAGCCGAGTGGGTTTGGGTCTAGCCGAATGGGTTTGGGTCTAGCCGAGTGGGTTTGATTCTAGCCGCGTGGGTTTGGGTCTAGCTGAGTGGGTTTGGGTCAAGCCGAGTGGGTTTGTGTCTAGCCAAGTGGGTTTGGGTCTTGCCGAGTGTGTTTGGGTCGTGCCGAGTCGGTTTGGGTCTAGCCGAGTGGGTTTGGGTCTAGCCGAGTGCGTTTGGGTCTAGCCGAGTGGGTTTGGGTCTAGCCGAGTCGGTTTGGGTCTAGCCAAGTGGGTTTGGGTCGAGCCGAGTGGGTTTGGGTCTAGCCCAGTGCGTTTGGGTCTAGCCGAGGGGGTTTGTGTCTAGCCGAGTGGGTTTGGGTCTAGCCGAGTGGGTTTGGGTCTAGCGGAGTGGGTTTGGGTCTAGCGGAGTGGGTTTGGGTCTAGCCGAGTGGGTTTGGGTCCAGCAGAGTGGGTTTGGGTCTAGCCGAGTGTGTTTGGGTCTAGCCGAGTGGGTTTGAGTCTAGCCGAGTGGGTTTGGGTCTAGCCGAGTGGGTTTGGGTCTAGCCGAGTGGGTTTGGGACTAGCCGAGTGGGTTTGGGTCTAGCCGAGTGGGTTTGGGTCTAGCCGAGTGGGTTTGGGTCTAGCCGAGTGGGTTTGGGTCTAGCCGAGTGGGTTTGTGTCTAGCCGAGTGGGTTTGGGTCTAGCGGAGTGGGTTTGGGTCTAGCCGAGTGGGTTTGTGACTAGCCGAGTGGGTTTGGGTCTAGCCGAGTGGGTTTGGGTCTAGCCGAGTGGGTTTGGGTCTAGCCGAGTGGGTTTGGGTCTAGCAGAGTGGGTTTGGGTCTAGCCGAGTGGGTTTGGGTCTAGCCGAGTGGGTTTGGGTCTAGCCGATTGGATTTGGGTCTAGCCGAGTGGGTTTGGGTTTAGTCGAGTGGGTTTGTGTCTAGCCGAGTGCGTTTGGGTCTAGCGGAGTCTGTTTGGGTCTAGCAGAGTGGGTTTGGGTCTATCCGAGAGGGTTTGGGTCTAGCCGAGTGGGTTTGGGCTAGCTGAGTGGGTTTGGGTCCAGCCGAGTGGTTTTGGGTCTAGCCGAGTGGGTTTGGGTCTAGCCGAGTCTGTTTGGGTCTTCCCGAGTGGGTTGGGGTCTAGCCAAGTGGGTTTGGGTCTAGCCGAGTGGGTTTGGGTCTAGCCGAGTGGGTTTGGGTCTAGCCGAGTCTGTTTGTGTCTAGCCGAGTGGGTTTGGGACTCGCCGAGTATGTTTGGGTCTAGCCGAGTGGGTTTGGGTCTAGCCAAGTGGGTTTGGGTCTAGCCGAGTGGGTTTGGGTCTAGCCGAGTGGGTTTGGGTCTAGCCGAGTGGGTTTGGGTCTAGCCGAGTGGGTTTGTGTCTAGCCGAGTGGGTTTGTGTCTAGCCGAGTGGGTTTGGGTCTAGCGGAGTGGGTTTGGGTCTAGCCGAGTGGGTTTGGGTCTAGCCGAGTGGGTTTGGGTCTAGCCGAGTGGGTTTGGGGCTAGCCGAGTGGGTTTGGGTCTAGCAGAGTGGGTTTGGGTCTAGCCGAGTGGGTTTGGGTCTAGCCGAGTGGGTTTGGGTCTAGCCGATTGGATTTGGGTCTAGCCGAGTGGGTTTGGGTTTAGTCGAGTGGGTTTGTGTCTAGCCGAGTGCGTTTGGGTCTAGCGGAGTCGGTTTGGGTCTAGCAGAGTGGGTTTGGGTCTATCCGAGAGGGTTTGGGTCTAGCCGAGTGGGTTTGGGCTAGCTGAGTGGGTTTGGGTCCAGCCGAGTGGTTTTGGGTCTAGCCGAGTGGGTTTGGGTCTAGCCGAGTCTGTTTGGGTCTTGCCGAGTGGGTTGGGGTCTAGCCAAGTGGGTTGGGGTCTAGCCAAGTGGGTTTGGGTCTAGCCGAGTGGGTTTGGGTCTAGCCGAGTCTGTTTGGGTCTAGCCGAGTGGGTTTGGGACTCGCCGAGTATGTTTGGGTCTAGCCGAGTGGGTTTGGTTCTAGCCAAGTGGGTTTGGGTCTAGCCGAGTGGGTTTGGGTCTGGCCGGGTGGGTTTGGGTCTAGCCGAGTGGGTTTGGGTCTAGCCGTGTGGGTTTGGGTCTAGCCGTGTGGGTTTGTGTCTAGCCGAGTGGGTTTGGGTCTAGCCGAGTGGGTTTGGGTCTAGCCGAGTGGGTTTGGGTCTAGCCGAGTGGGTTTAGGTCTAGCCGAGTGGGTTTAGGTCTAGCCGAGTGGGTTTGGGTCTAGCCGAGTGGGTTTGGGTCTAGCAGAGTGGGTTTGGGTCTAGCCGAGTGGGTTTGTGTCTAGCCGAGTGGGTTTGGGTCTAGCCGAGTGGGTTTGGGTTTAGCCGAGTGGGTTTGTGTCTAGCCGAGTGGGTTTGGGTCTAGCCGAGTGGGTTTGGGTCTAGCCGAGTGGGTTTGGGTCTAGCAGAGTGGGTTTGGGTCTAGCCGAGTGGGTTTGTGTCTAGCCGAGTGGGTTTGGGTCTAGCCGAGTGGGTTTGGGTCTAGCCGAATGGGTTTGGGTCTAGCCGAGTGGGTTTGATTCTAGCCGCGTGGGTTTGGGTCTAGCTGAGTGGGTTTGGGTCAAGCCGAGTGGGTTTGTGTCTAGCCAAGTGGGTTTGGGTCTTGCCGAGTGTGTTTGGGTCGTGCCGAGTCGGTTTGGGTCTAGCCGAGTGGGTTTGGGTCTAGCCGAGTGCGTTTGGGTCTAGCCGAGTGGGTTTGGGTCTAGCCGAGTCGGTTTGGGTCTAGCCAAGTGGGTTTGGGTCGAGCCGAGTGGGTTTGGGTCTAGCCCAGTGCGTTTGGGTCTAGCCGAGGGGGTTTGTGTCTAGCCGAGTGGGTTTGGGTCTAGCCGAGTGGGTTTGGGTCTAGCGGAGTGGGTTTGGGTCTAGCGGAGTGGGTTTGGGTCTAGCCGAGTGGGTTTGGGTCCAGCAGAGTGGGTTTGGGTCTAGCCGAGTGTGTTTGGGTCTAGCCGAGTGGGTTTGAGTCTAGCCGAGTGGGTTTGGGTCTAGCCGAGTGGGTTTGGGTCTAGCCGAGTGGGTTTGGGACTAGCCGAGTGGGTTTGGGTCTAGCCGAGTGGGTTTGGGTCTAGCCGAGTGGGTTTGGGTCTAGCCGAGTGGGTTTGGGTCTAGCCGAGTGGGTTTGTGTCTAGCCGAGTGGGTTTGGGTCTAGCGGAGTGGGTTTGGGTCTAGCCGAGTGGGTTTGTGACTAGCCGAGTGGGTTTGGGTCTAGCCGAGTGGGTTTGGGTCTAGCCGAGTGGGTTTGGGTCTAGCCGAGTGGGTTTGGGTCTAGCAGAGTGGGTTTGGGTCTAGCCGAGTGGGTTTGGGTCTAGCCGAGTGGGTTTGGGTCTAGCCGATTGGATTTGGGTCTAGCCGAGTGGGTTTGGGTTTAGTCGAGTGGGTTTGTGTCTAGCCGAGTGCGTTTGGGTCTAGCGGAGTCTGTTTGGGTCTAGCAGAGTGGGTTTGGGTCTATCCGAGAGGGTTTGGGTCTAGCCGAGTGGGTTTGGGCTAGCTGAGTGGGTTTGGGTCCAGCCGAGTGGTTTTGGGTCTAGCCGAGTGGGTTTGGGTCTAGCCGAGTCTGTTTGGGTCTTCCCGAGTGGGTTGGGGTCTAGCCAAGTGGGTTTGGGTCTAGCCGAGTGGGTTTGGGTCTAGCCGAGTGGGTTTGGGTCTAGCCGAGTCTGTTTGTGTCTAGCCGAGTGGGTTTGGGACTCGCCGAGTATGTTTGGGTCTAGCCGAGTGGGTTTGGGTCTAGCCAAGTGGGTTTGGGTCTAGCCGAGTGGGTTTGGGTCTAGCCGAGTGGGTTTGGGTCTAGCCGAGTGGGTTTGGGTCTAGCCGAGTGGGTTTGTGTCTAGCCGAGTGGGTTTGTGTCTAGCCGAGTGGGTTTGGGTCTAGCGGAGTGGGTTTGGGTCTAGCCGAGTGGGTTTGGGTCTAGCCGAGTGGGTTTGGGTCTAGCCGAGTGGGTTTGGGGCTAGCCGAGTGGGTTTGGGTCTAGCAGAGTGGGTTTGGGTCTAGCCGAGTGGGTTTGGGTCTAGCCGAGTGGGTTTGGGTCTAGCCGATTGGATTTGGGTCTAGCCGAGTGGGTTTGGGTTTAGTCGAGTGGGTTTGTGTCTAGCCGAGTGCGTTTGGGTCTAGCGGAGTCGGTTTGGGTCTAGCAGAGTGGGTTTGGGTCTATCCGAGAGGGTTTGGGTCTAGCCGAGTGGGTTTGGGCTAGCTGAGTGGGTTTGGGTCCAGCCGAGTGGTTTTGGGTCTAGCCGAGTGGGTTTGGGTCTAGCCGAGTCTGTTTGGGTCTTGCCGAGTGGGTTGGGGTCTAGCCAAGTGGGTTGGGGTCTAGCCAAGTGGGTTTGGGTCTAGCCGAGTGGGTTTGGGTCTAGCCGAGTCTGTTTGGGTCTAGCCGAGTGGGTTTGGGACTCGCCGAGTATGTTTGGGTCTAGCCGAGTGGGTTTGGTTCTAGCCAAGTGGGTTTGGGTCTAGCCGAGTGGGTTTGGGTCTGGCCGGGTGGGTTTGGGTCTAGCCGAGTGGGTTTGGGTCTAGCCGTGTGGGTTTGGGTCTAGCCGTGTGGGTTTGTGTCTAGCCGAGTGGGTTTGGGTCTAGCCGAGTGGGTTTGGGTCTAGCCGAGTGGGTTTGGGTCTAGCCGAGTGGGTTTAGGTCTAGCCGAGTGGGTTTAGGTCTAGCCGAGTGGGTTTGGGTCTAGCCGAGTGGGTTTGGGTCTAGCCGAGTGGGTTTGGGACTAGCCGAGTGGGTTTGGGTCGAGCCGAGTGGGTTTGGGTCTAGCCGAGTGAGTTTGGGTCTAGCCGAGTGGGTTTGGGTCTAGCCGAATGGGTTTGGGTCTAGCCGAGTGGGTTTGATTCTAGCCGCGTGGGTTTGGGTCTAGCTGAGTGGGTTTGGGTCAAGCCGAGTGGGTTTGTGTCTAGCCAAGTGGGTTTGGGTCTTGCCGAGTGTGTTTGGGTCGTGCCGATTCGGTTTGGGTCTAGCCGAGTGGGTTTGGGTCTAGCCGAGTGCGTTTGGGTCTAGCCGAGTGGGTTTGGGTCTAGCCGAGTCGGTTTGGGTCTAGCCAAGTGGGTTTGGGTCGAGCCGAGTGGGTTTGGGTCTAGCCCAGTGCGTTTGGGTCTAGCCGAGGGGGTTTGTGTCTAGCCGAGTGGGTTTGGGTCTAGCCGAGTGGGTTTGGGTCTAGCGGAGTGGGTTTGGGTCTAGCGGAGTGGGTTTGGGTCTAGCCGAGTGGGTTTGGGTCCAGCAGAGTGGGTTTGGGTCTAGCCGAGTGTGTTTGGGTCTAGCCGAGTGGGTTTGAGTCTAGCCGAGTGGGTTTGGGTCTAGCCGAGTGGGTTTGGGTCTAGCCGAGTGGGTTTGGGACTAGCCGAGTGGGTTTGGGTCTAGCCGAGTGGGTTTGGGTCTAGCCGAGTGGGTTTGGGTCTAGCCGAGTGGGTTTGGGTCTAGCCGAGTGGGTTTGTGTCTAGCCGAGTGGGTTTGGGTCTAGCGGAGTGGGTTTGGGTCTAGCCGAGTGGGTTTGTGACTAGCCGAGTGGGTTTGGGTCTAGCCGAGTGGGTTTGGGTCTAGCCGAGTGGGTTTGGGTCTAGCCGAGTGGGTTTGGGTCTAGCAGAGTGGGTTTGGGTCTAGCCGAGTGGGTTTGGGTCTAGCCGAGTGGGTTTGGGTCTAGCCGATTGGATTTGGGTCTAGCCGAGTGGGTTTGGGTTTAGTCGAGTGGGTTTGTGTCTAGCCGAGTGCGTTTGGGTCTAGCGGAGTCTGTTTGGGTCTAACAGAGTGGGTTTGGGTCTATCCGAGAGGGTTTGGGTCTAGCCGAGTGGGTTTGGGCTAGCTGAGTGGGTTTGGGTCCAGCCGAGTGGTTTTGGGTCTAGCCGAGTGGGTTTGGGTCTAGCCGAGTCTGTTTGGGTCTTCCCGAGTGGGTTGGGGTCTAGCCAAGTGGGTTTGGGTCTAGCCGAGTGGGTTTGGGTCTAGCCGAGTGGGTTTGGGTCTAGCCGAGTCTGTTTGGGTCTAGCCGAGTGGGTTTGGGACTCGCCGAGTATGTTTGGGTCTAGCCGAGTGGGTTTGGTTCTAGCCAAGTGGGTTTGGGTCTAGCCGAGTGGGTTTGGGTCTGGCCGGGTGGGTTTGGGTCTAGCCGAGTGGGTTTGGGTCTAGCCGAGTGGGTTTGGGTCTAGCCGTGTGGGTTTGTGTCTAGCCGAGTGGGTTTGGGTCTAGCCGAGTGGGTTTGGGTCTAGCCGAGTGGGTTTGGGTCTAGCCGAGTGGGTTTGGGTCTAGCCGAGTGGGTTTGGGTCTAGCCTAGTGGGTTTGGGTCTAGCCGAGTGGGTTTGGGACTAGCCGAGTGGGTTTGGGTCTAGCCGAGTGGGTTTGGGTCGAGCCGAGTGAGTTTGGGTCTAGCCGAGTGGGTTTGGGTCTAGCCGAGTGGGTTTGGGTCTAGCCGAGTGGGTTTGTGTCTAGCCGAGTGGGTTTAGGTCTAGCGGAGTGGGTTTGGGTCTAGCCGAGTGGGTTTAGGTCTAGCCGAGTGGTATTGGATCTAGCCGAGTGGTTTTGGGTCTAGCCGAGTGGGTTTGGGTCTAGCCGAGTGGGTTTGGGTCTAGCCGAGTGGGTATGGGTCTGGCCGGGTGGGTTTGGGTCTAGCCGAGTGGGTTTGGGTCTAGCCGAGTGGGTTTGGGTCTAGCCGAGTGGGTTTGGGTCTAGCCGAGTGGGTTTGGGTCTAGCCGAGTGGGTTTGGGTCTAGCCTAGTGGGTTTGGGTCTAGCCGAGTGGGTTTGGGACTAGCCGAGTGGGTTTTGGTCTAGCCGAGTGGGTTTGGGTCGAGCCGAGTGAGTTTGGGTCTAGCCGAGTGGGTTTGGGTCTAGCCGAGTGGGTTTGGGTCTAGCCGAGTGGGTTTGTGTCTAGCCGAGTGGGTTTAGGTCTAGCGGAGTGGGTTTGGGTCTAGCCGAGTGGGTTTAGGTCTAGCCGAGTGGTATTGGATCTAGCCGAGTGGTTTTGGGTCTAGCCGAGTGGGTTTGGGTCTAGCCGAGTGGGTTTGGGTCTAGCCGAGTGGGTATGGGTCTGGCCGGGTGGGTTTGGGTCTAGCCGAGTGGGTTTGGGTCTAGCCGAGTGGGTTTGGGTCTAGCCGAGTGGGTTTGGGTCTAGCCGAGTGGGTTTGGGTCTAGCCGAGTGGGTTTGGGTCTAGCCTAGTGGGTTTGGGTCTAGCCGAGTGGGTTTGGGACTAGCCGAGTGGGTTTTGGTCTAGCCGAGTGGGTTTGGGTCGAGCCGAGTGAGTTTGGGTCTAGCCGAGTGGGTTTGGGTCTAGCCGAGTGGGTTTGGGTCTAGCCGAGTGGGTTTGTGTCTAGCCGAGTGGGTTTAGGTCTAGCGGAGTGGGTTTGGGTCTAGCCGAGTGGGTTTAGGTCTAGCCGAGTGGTATTGGATCTAGCCGAGTGGCTTTGGGTCTAGCCGAGTGGGTTTGGGTCTAGCCGAGTGGGTTTGGGTCTAGCCGAGTGGGTATGGGTCTAGCCGAGTGGGTTTGGGTCGAGCCGAGTGGGTTTGGGTCCAGCCGAGTGGGTTTGTGTCTAGCCGAGTGGGTTTGTGTCTAGCCGAGTGGGTTTGGGTCTAGCCGAGTGGGTTTGGGTCTAGCCGAGTGGGTTTGGGTCTAGCAGAGTGGGTTTGTGTCTAGCCGAGTGGGTTTGTGTCTAGCCGAGTGGGTTTGGGTCTAGCCGAGTGGGTTTGGGTCTAGCCGAGTGGGTTTGGGTCTAGCCGAGTGGGTTTGGGTCTAGCCGAGTGGGTTTGGGTCTAGCCGAGTGGGTTTGGGTCTAGCAGAGTGGGTTTGTGTCTAGCCGAGTGGGTTTGTGTCTAGCCGAGTGGGTTTGGGTCTAGCCGAGTGGGTTTGGGTCTAGCCGAATGGGTTTGGGTCTAGCCGAGTGCGTTTGGGTCTAGCCGAGTGGGTTTGGGTCTAGCCGAGTCGGTTTGGGTCTAGCCAAGTGGGTTTGGGTCGAGCCGAGTGGGTTTGGGTCTAGCCCAGTGCGTTTGGGTCTAGCCGAGGGGGTTTGTGTCTAGCCGAGTGGGTTTGGGTCTAGCCGAGTGGGTTTGGGTCTAGCCGAGTGCGTTTGGGTCTAGCCGAGTGGGTTTGGGTCTAGCCGAGTCGGTTTGGGTCTAGCCAAGTGGGTTTGGGTCGAGCCGAGTGGGTTTGGGTCTAGCCCAGTGCGTTTGGGTCTAGCCGAGGGGGTTTGTGTCTAGCCGAGTGGGTTTGGGTCTAGCCGAGTGGGTTTGGGTCTAGCGGAGTGGGTTTGGGTCTAGCGGAGTGGGTTTGGGTCTAGCCGAGTGGGTTTGGGTCCAGCAGAGTGGGTTTGGGTCTAGCCGAGTGTGTTTGGGTCTAGCCGAGTGGGTTTGAGTCTAGCCGAGTGGGTTTGGGTCTAGCCGAGTGGGTTTGGGTCTAGCCGAGTGGGTTTGGGACTAGCCGAGTGGGTTTGGGTCTAGCCGAGTGGGTTTGGGTCTAGCCGAGTGGGTTTGGGTCTAGCCGAGTGGGTTTGGGTCTAGCCGAGTGGGTTTGTGTCTAGCCGAGTGGGTTTGGGTCTAGCGGAGTGGGTTTGGGTCTAGCCGAGTGGGTTTGTGACTAGCCGAGTGGGTTTGGGTCTAGCCGAGTGGGTTTGGGTCTAGCCGAGTGGGTTTGGGTGTAGCCGAGTGGGTTTGGGTCTAGCAGAGTGGGTTTGGGTCTAGCCGAGTGGGTTTGGGTCTAGCCGAGTGGGTTTGGGTCTAGCCGATTGGATTTGGGTCTAGCCGAGTGGGTTTGGGTTTAGTCGAGTGGGTTTGTGTCTAGCCGAGTGCGTTTGGGTCTAGCGGAGTCTGTTTGGGTCTAGCAGAGTGGGTTTGGGTCTATCCGAGAGGGTTTGGGTCTAGCCGAGTGGGTTTGGGCTAGCTGAGTGGGTTTGGGTCCAGCCGAGTGGTTTTGGGTCTAGCCGAGTGGGTTTGGGTCTAGCCGAGTCTGTTTGGGTCTTCCCGAGTGGGTTGGGGTCTAGCCAAGTGGGTTTGGGTCTAGCCGAGTGGGTTTGGGTCTAGCCGAGTGGGTTTGGGTCTAGCCGAGTCTGTTTGGGTCTAGCCGAGTGGGTTTGGGACTCGCCGAGTATGTTTGGGTCTAGCCGAGTGGGTTTGGTTCTAGCCAAGTGGGTTTGGGTCTAGCCGAGTGGGTTTGGGTCTGGCCGGGTGGGTTTGGGTCTAGCCGAGTGGGTTTGGGTCTAGCCGAGTGGGTTTGGGTCTAGCCGTGTGGGTTTGTGTCTAGCCGAGTGGGTTTGGGTCTAGCCGAGTGGGTTTGGGTCTAGCCGAGTGGGTTTGGGTCTAGCCGAGTGGGTTTGGGTCTAGCCGAGTGGGTTTGGGTCTAGCCTAGTGGGTTTGGGTCTAGCCGAGTGGGTTTGGGACTAGCCGAGTGGGTTTGGGTCTAGCCGAGTGGGTTTGGGTCGAGCCGAGTGAGTTTGGGTCTAGCCGAGTGGGTTTGGGTCTAGCCGAGTGGGTTTGGGTCTAGCCGAGTGGGTTTGTGTCTAGCCGAGTGGGTTTAGGTCTAGCGGAGTGTGTTTGGGTCTAGCCGAGTGGGTTTAGGTCTAGCCGAGTGGTATTGGATCTAGCCGAGTGGTTTTGGGTCTAGCCGAGTGGGTTTGGGTCTAGCCGAATGGGTTTGGGTCTAGCCGAGTGGGTTTGATTCTAGCCGAGTGGGTTTGGGTCTAGCTGAGTGGGTTTGTGTCAAGCCGAGTGGGTTTGTGTCAAGCCGAGTGGGTTTGTGTCTAGCCGAGTGTGTTTGGGTCTTGCCGAGTGTGTTTGGGTCGTGCCGAGTCGGTTTGGGTCTAGCCGAGTGGGTTTGGGTCTAGCCGAGTGGGTTTGGGTCTAGCCGAGTCGGTTTGGGTCTAGCCGAGTCGGTTTGGGTCTAGCCAAGTGGGTTTGGGTCTAGCCCAGTGGGTTTGGGTCTAGCCGAGGGGGTTTGGGTCTAGCCGAGTGGGTTTGGGTCTAGCCGAGTGGGTTTGGTCTAGCGGAGTGGGTTTGGGTCTAGCGGAGTGGGTTTGGGTCTAGCCGAGTGGGTTTGGGTCTAGCAGAGTGGGTTTGGGTCTAGCCGAGTGTGTTTGGGTCTAGCCGAGTGGGTTTGAGTCTAGCCGAGTGGGTTTGGGTCTAGCCGAGTGGGTTTGGGTCTAGCCGAGTGGGTTTGGGACTAGCCGAGTGGGTTTGGGTCTAGCCGAGTGGGTTTGGGTCTGGCCGGGTGGGTTTGGGTCTGGCCGAGTGGGTTTGGGTCTAGCCGAGTGGGTTTGGGTCTAGCCGTGTGGGTTTGTGTCTAGCCGAGTGGGTTTGGGTCTAGCCGAGTGGGTTTGGGTCTAGCCGAGTGGGTTTGGGTCTAGCCGAGTGGGTTTGGGTCTAGCCGAGTGGGTTTGGGTCTAGCCTAGTGGGTTTGGGTCTAGCCGAGTGGGTTTGGGACTAGCCGAGTGGGTTTGGGTCTAGCCGAGTGGGTTTGGGTCGAGCCGAGTGAGTTTGGGTCTAGCCGAGTGGGTTTGGGTCTAGCCGAGTGGGTTTGGGTCTAGCCGAGTGGGTTTGTGTCTAGCCGAGTGGGTTTAGGTCTAGTGGAGTGGGTTTGGGTCTAGCCGAGTGGGTTTAGGTCTAGCCGAGTGGTATTGGATCTAGCCGAGTGGTTTTGGGTCTAGCCGAGTGGGTTTGGGTCTAGCCGAGTGGGTTTGGGTCTAGCCGAGTGGGTATGGGTCTAGCCGAGTGGGTTTGGGTCGAGCCGAGTGGGTTTGGGTCTAGCCGAGTGGGTTTGGGTCTAGCCGAGTGGGTTTGTGTCTAGCCGAGTGGGTTTGGGTCTAGCCGAGTGGGTTTGGGTCTAGCCGAGTGGGTTTGGGTCTAGCAGAGTGGGTTTGGGTCTAGCCGAGTGGGTTTGTGTCTAGCCGAGTGGGTTTGGGTCTAGCCGAGTGGGTTTGGGTCTAGCCGAGTGGGTTTGGGTCTAGCCGAGTGGGTTTGGGTCTAGCCGAGTGGGTTTGGGTCTAGCCGAGTGGGTTTGGGTCTAGCAGAGTGGGTTTGGGTCTAGCCGAGTGGGTTTGTGTCTAGCCGAGTGGGTTTGGGTCTAGCGGAGTGGGTTTGGGTCTAGCCGAGTGGGTTTGGGTCTAGCAGAGTGGGTTTGGGTCTAGCCGAGTGTGTTTGGGTCTAGCCGAGTGTGTTTGAGTCTAGCCGAGTGGGTTTGAGTCTAGCCGAGTGGGTTTGGGTCTAGCCGAGTGGGTATGGGTCTAGCCGAGTGGGTTTGGGACTAGCCGAGTGGGTTTGGGTCTAGCCGAGTGGGTTTGGGTCTAGCCGAGTGGGTTTGGGTCTAGCGGAGTGGGTTTGGGTCTACCGAGTGGGTTTGGGTCTAGCCGATAGGGTTTGGGTCTAGCTGAGTGGGTTTGGGTCTAGCCGAGTGGGTTCGGGTCTAGCGGAGTGGATTTGGGTCTAGCCGAATGAGTTTGGGTCTAGCCGAGTGGGTTTGGGTCTAGCAGAGTGGATTTGGGTCTAGCCGAGTGGGTTTGGGTCTAGCCGAGTGGGTTTGGGTCTAGCCGAGTGGGTTTGTGTCTAGCCGAGTGGGTTTAGGTCTAGTGGAGTGGGTTTGGGTCTAGCCGAGTGGGTTTAGGTCTAGCCGAGTGGTATTGGATCTAGCCGAGTGGTTTTGGGTCTAGCCGAGTGGGTTTGGGTCTAGCCGAGTGGGTTTGGGTCTAGCCGAGTGGGTATGGGTCTAGCCGAGTGGGTTTGGGTCGAGCCGAGTGAGTTTGGGTCTAGCCGAGTGGGTTTGGGTCTAGCCGAGTGGGTTTGGGTCTAGCCGAATGGGTTTGGGTCTAGCCGAGTGGGTTTGATTCTAGCCGAGTGGGTTTGGGTCTAGCTGAGTGGGTTTGGGTCAAGCCGAGTGGGTTTGTGTCTAGCCAAGTGGGTTTGGGTCTTGCCGAGTGTGTTTGGGTCGTGCCGAGTCGGTTTGGGTCTAGCCGAGTGGGTTTGGGTCTAGCCGAGTGCGTTTGGGTCTAGCCGAGTGGGTTTGGGTCTAGCCGAGTCGGTTTGGGTCTAGCCAAGTGGGTTTGTGTCGAGCCGAGTGGGTTTGGGTCTAGCCCAGTGCGTTTGGGTCTAGCCGAGGGGGTTTGGGTCTAGCCAAGTGGGTTTGGGTCTAGCCGAGTGGGTTTGGGTCTAGCGGAGTGGGTTTGGGTCTAGCGGAGTGGGTTTGGGTCTAGCCGAGTGGGTTTGGGTCTAGCAGAGTGGGTTTGGGTCTAGCCGAGTGTGTTTGGGTCTAGCCGAGTGGGTTTGAGTCTAGCCGAGTGGGTTTGGGTCTAGCCGAGTGGGTTTGGGTCTAGCCGAGTGGGTTTGGGACTAGCCGAGTGGGTTTGGGTCTAGCCGAGTGGGTTTGGGTCTAGCCGAGTGGGTTTGGGTCTAGCGGAGTGGGTTTGGGTCTACCGAGTGGGTTTGGGTCTAGCCGATAGGGTTTGGGTCTAGCTGAGTGGGTTTGGGTCTAGCCTAGTGGGTTCGGGTCTAGCGGAGTGGATTTGGGTCTAGCCGAATGGGTTTGGGTCTAGCCGAGTGGGTTTGGGTCTAGCAGAGTGGATTTGGGTCTAGCCGAGTGGCTTTGCTTCTGGCCGAGTTAGTTTGGGTGTTGCCGAGTTAGTTTGGGTCTAGCCGAGCGGGTTTGGGTCTAGCCGAGTGGGTTTGGGTCTAGCCGAGTGGGTTTGGGTCTAGCCGAGTGGGTTTGGGCCTAGTCGAGTGTGTTTGGGTCTAGCGGAGTTGGTATGCATCTAGCGGAGTGGGTTTGGGTCTAGCGGCGTGGGTTTGGGTGTAGCCGAGTGGGTTTGGGTCTAGCCGAGTGGGTTTGGATCTACCGAGTAGGTTTGGGTCTAGCCGTTTGTGTTTGGGTCTAGCCGAGTGGGTGTGGGTCTTGCCGAGTGGGTGGGTCTAGCCGAGTGGGTTTGGGTCTAGCCGAGTGGGTTTGGGTGTAGCCGTGTGGGTTTGGGTTGAGCCGAGTGGGTTTGGGTCCAGCCGAGTGGGTTTGGGTCCAGCCGAGTGGGTTTGTGTCTAGCCGAGTGGGTTTGGGTCTAGCGGAGTGGGTTTGGGTGTAGCCGTGTGGGTTTGGGTCTAGCCGAGTGGGTTTGGGTCTAGCCGAGTGTGTTTGGGTCGAGCCGAGTGGGTATGGGTCTAGCCGAGTGGGTTTCGGTGTAGCCGAGTGGGTTTGGGTCTAGCCGAGTGGGTTTGGGTCGTGCCGAGTCGGTTTGGGTCTAGCCGAGTGGGTTTGGGTCTAGCCGAGTGCGTTTGGGTCTAGCCGAGTGGGTTTGGGTCTAGCCGAGTGGGTTTGGGTCTAGCCAAGTGGGTTTGGGTCGAGCCGAGTGGGTTTGGGTCTAGCCGAGTGGGTTTCGCTCTAGCCGAGTGGGTTTGGGTCTAGCGGAGTGGGTTTGGATCTAGCGGAGTGGGTTTGGCTCTAGCCGAGTGGGTTTGGGTCTAGCGAAGTGGGTTTGGGTCTAGCCGAGTGGGTTTGGGTCTAGCCGAGTGGGTTTGAGTCTAGCCGAGTGGGTTTGGGTTTAGCCGAGTGGGTTTGGGTCTAGCCGAGTTGGTTTGGGTCTAGCCGAGTGGGTTTGGGTCTAGCCGAGTGGGTTTGGGTCTAGCCGAGTGGCTTTGCTTCTAGCCAAGTTAGTTTGGGTGTTGCCGAGTTAGTTTGGGTCTAGCCGAGCGGGTTTGGGTCTAGCCGAGTGGGTTTGGGTCTAGCCGAGTGGGTTTGGGTCTAGCCGAGTGGCTTTGCTTCTAGCCGAGTTAGTTTGGGTGTTGCCGAGTTAGGTTGGGTCTAGCCGAGTGGGTTTGTGTCTAGCCGAGTGGGTTTGGGTCTAGCGGACTGGGTTTGGGTGTAGCCGAGTGGGTTTGGGTCTAGCCGAGTGGGTTTGGGTCTAGCCGAGTGGGTTTGGGTCTAGCCGAGTGGGTTTGGGTCTATCCGAGTGGGTTTGGGTCTAGCCAAGTGGGTTTGGGTCTTGCCGAGTGGGTTTGTGTCATGCCGAGTCGGTTTGGGTCTAGCCGAGTGGGTTTGGGTCTAGCCGAGTGCGTTTGGGTCTAGCCGAGTGGGTTTGGGTATAGCCGAGTGGGTTTGGGTCAAGCCAAGTGGGTTTGGGTCGAGCCGAGTGGGTTTGGGTCTAGCCCAGTGCGTTTGGGTCTAGCCGAGGGGGTTTGGGTCTAGCCGAGTGGGTTTGGGTCTAGCCGAGTGGGTTTGGGTCCAGCCGAGTGGGTTTGAGTCTAGCCGAGTGGGTTTGGGTCTAGCCGAGTGGGTTTGGGTCTAGCCGAGTGGGTTTGGGTCTAGCCGAGTGGGTTTGGGTCTAGCCGAGTGGGTTTGAGTCTAGCGGAGTGGATTTGGGTCTAGCCGAATGGGTTTGGGTCTAGCCGAGTGGGTTTGCGTCTAGCGGAGTGGATTTGGGTCTAGCCGAGTGGCTTTGCTTCTAGCCAAGTTAGTTTGGGTGTTGCCGAGTTAGTTTGGGTCTAGCCGAGCGGGTTTGGGTCTAGCCGAGTGGGTTTGGGTCTAGCCGAGTGGGTTTGGGTCTAGCCGAGTGGCTTTGCTTCTAGCCGAGTTAGTTTGGGTGTTGCCGAGTTAGTTTGGGTCTAGCCGAGTGGGTTTGTGTCTAGCCGAGTGGGTTTGGGTCTAGCGGACTGGGTTTGGGTGTAGCCGAGTGGGTTTGGGTCTAGCCGAGTGGATTTGGGTCTAGCCGAGTGGGTTTGGGTCTAGCCGAGTAGGTTTGGGTCTAGCCGAGTGGGTTTGGGTCTAGCCAAGTGGGTTTGGGTCTTGCCGAGTGGGTTTGTGTCATGCCGAGTCGGTTTGGGTCTAGCCGAGTGGGTTTGGGTCTAGCCGAGTGCGTTTGGGTCTAGCCGAGTGGGTTTGGGTCTAGCCGAGTGTGTTTGGGTCTAGCCAAGTGGGTTTGGGTCGAGCCGAGTGGGTTTGGGTCTAGCCCAGTGCGTTTGGGTCTAGCCGAGGGGGTTTGGGTCTAGCCGAGTGGGTTTGGGTCTAGCCGAGTGGGTTTGGGTCTAGCGGAGTGGGTTTGGGTCTAGCGGAGTGGGTTTGGGTCTAGCCGAGTGGGTTTGGGTCTAGCAGAGTGGGTTTGGGTCTAGCCGAGTGTGTTTGGGTCTAGCCGAGTGGGTTTGGGTCTAGCCGAGTGGGTTAGGGTCTAGCCGAGTGGGTTTGGGTCTAGCGGAGTGGGTTTGGGTCTACCGAGTGGGTTTGGGTCTAGCCGATAGGGTTTGGGTCTAGCTGAGTGGGTTTGGGTCTAGCCGAGTGGGTTCGGGTCTAGCGGAGTGGATTTGGGTCTAGCCGAATGGGTTTGGGTCTAGCCGAGTGGGTTTGGGTCTAGCAGAGTGGATTTGGGTCTAGCCGAGTGGCTTTGCTTCTGGCCGAGTTAGTTTGGGTGTTGCCGAGTTAGTTTGGGTCTAGCCGAGCGGGTTTGGGTCTAGCCGAGTGGGTTTGGGTCTAGCCGAGTGGGTTTGGGTCTAGCCGAGTGGGTTTGGGCCTAGTCGAGTGTGTTTGGGTCTAGCGGAGTTGGTATGCATCTAGCGGAGTGGGTTTGGGTCTAGCGGCGTGGGTTTGGGTGTAGCCGAGTGGGTTTGGGTCTAGCCGAGTGGGTTTGGATCTACCCGAGTAGGTTTGGGTCTAGCCGAGTGTGTTTGGGTCTAGCCGAGTGGGTGTGGGTCTTGCCGAGTGGGTGGGTCTAGCCGAGTGGGTTTGGGTCTAGCTGAGTGGGTTTGGGTGTAGCCGTGTGGGTTTGGGTTGAGCCGAGTGGGTTTGGGTCCAGCCGAGTGGGTTTGGGTCCAGCCGAGTGGGTTTGTGTCTAGCCGAGTGGGTTTGGGTCTAGCGGAGTGGGTTTGGGTGTAGCCGAGTGGGTTTGGGTCTAGCCGAGTGGATTTGGGTCTAGCCGAGTGTGTTTGGGTCGAGCCGAGTGGGTATGGGTCTAGCCGAGTGGGTTTCGGTGTAGCCGAGTGGGTTTGGGTCTAGCCGAGTGGGTTTGGGTCGTGCCGAGTCGGTTTGGGTCTAGCCGAGTGGGTTTGGGTCTAGCCGAGTGCGTTTGGGTCTAGCCGAGTGGGTTTGGGTCTAGCCGAGTGGGTTTGGGTCTAGCCAAGTGGGTTTGGGTCGAGCCGAGTGGGTTTGGGTCTAGCCTAGTGCGTTTGGGTCTAGCCGAGCGGGTATGGGTCTAGCCGAGTGGGTTTCGCTCTAGCCGAGTGGGGTTGGGTCTAGCGGAGTGGGTTTGGATCTAGCGGAGTGGGTTTGGATCTAGCCGAGTGGGTTTGGGTCTAGCGAAGTGGGTTTGGGTCTAGCCGAGTGGGTTTGGGTCTAGCCGAGTGGGTTTGAGTCTAGCCGAGTGGGTTTGGGTTTAGCCGAGTGGGTTTGGGTCTAGCCGAGTTGGTTTGGGTCTAGCCGAGTGGGTTTGGGTCTAGCCGAGTGGGTTTGGGTCTAGCCGAGTGGGTTTGGGTCTAGCCGAGTGGGTTTGGGTCTAGCCGAGTGGGTTTGAGTCTAGCGGAGTGGATTTGGGTCTAGCCGAATGGGTTTGGGTCTAGCCGAGTGGGTTTGCGTCTAGCGGAGTGGATTTGGGTCTAGCCGAGTGGCTTTGCTTCTAGCCAAGTTAGTTTGGGTGTTGCCGAGTTAGTTTGGGTCTAGCCGAGCGGGTTTGGGTCTAGCCGAGTGGGTTTGGGTCTAGCCGAGTGGGTTTGGGTCTAGCCGAGTGGCTTTGCTTCTAGCCGAGTTAGTTTGGGTGTTGCCGAGTTAGGTTGGGTCTAGCCGAGTGGGTTTGTGTCTAGCCGAGTGGGTTTGGGTCTAGCGGACTGGGTTTGGGTGTAGCCGAGTGGGTTTGGGTCTAGCCGAGTGGGTTTGGGTCTAGCCGAGTGGGTTTGGGTCTAGCCGAGTGGGTTTGGGTCTATCCGAGTGGGTTTGGGTCTAGCCAAGTGGGTTTGGGTCTAGCCGAGTGGGTTTGTGTCATGCCGAGTGGGTTTGGGTCTAGCGAAGTGGGTTTGGGTCTAGCCGAGTGGATTTGGGTCTAGCCGAGTGGCTTTGCTTCTAGCCAAGTTAGTTTGGGTGTTGCCGAGTTAGTTTGGGTCTAGCCGAGCGGGTTTGGGTCTAGCCGAGTGGGTTTGGGTCTAGCCGAGTGGGTTTGGGTCTAGCCGAGTGGCTTTGCTTCTAGCCGAGTTAGTTTGGGTGTTGCCGAGTTAGGTTGGGTCTAGCCGAGTGGGTTTGTGTCTAGCCGAGTGGGTTTGGGTCTAGCGGACTGGGTTTGGGTGTAGCCGAGTGGGTTTGGGTCTAGCCGAGTGGGTTTGAGTCTAGCGGAGTGGATTTGGGTCTAGCCGAATGGGTTTGGGTCTAGCCGAGTGGGTTTGCGTCTAGCGGAGTGGATTTGGGTCTAGCCGAGTGGCTTTGCTTCTAGCCAAGTTAGTTTGGGTGTTGCCGAGTTAGTTTGGGTCTAGCCGAGCGGGTTTGGGTCTAGCCGAGTGGGTTTGGGTCTAGCCGAGTGGGTTTGGGTCTAGCCGAGTGGCTTTGCTTCTAGCCGAGTTAGTTTGGGTGTTGCCGAGTTAGTTTGGGTCTAGCCGAGTGGGTTTGTGTCTAGCCGAGTGGGTTTGGGTCTAGCGGACTGGGTTTGGGTGTAGCCGAGTGGGTTTGGGTCTAGCCGAGTGGATTTGGGTCTAGCCGAGTGGGTTTGGGTCTAGCCGAGTAGGTTTGGGTCTAGCCGAGTGGGTTTGGGTCTAGCCAAGTGGGTTTGGGTCTTGCCGAGTGGGTTTGTGTCATGCCGAGTCGGTTTGGGTCTAGCCGAGTGGGTTTGGGTCTAGCCGAGTGCGTTTGGGTCTAGCCGAGTGGGTTTGGGTCTAGCCGAGTGTGTTTGGGTCTAGCCAAGTGGGTTTGGGTCGAGCCGAGTGGGTTTGGGTCTAGCCCAGTGCGTTTGGGTCTAGCCGAGGGGGTTTGGGTCTAGCCGAGTGGGTTTGGGTCTAGCCGAGTGGGTTTGGGTCTAGCGGAGTGGGTTTGGGTCTAGCGGAGTGGGTTTGGGTCTAGCCGAGTGGGTTTGGGTCTAGCAGAGTGGGTTTGGGTCTAGCCGAGTGTGTTTGGGTCTAGCCGAGTGGGTTTGGGTCTAGCCGAGTGGGTTTGGGTCTAGCCGAGTGGGTTTGGGTCTAGCGGAGTGGGTTTGGGTCTACCGAGTGGGTTTGGGTCTAGCCGATAGGGTTTGGGTCTAGCTGAGTGGGTTTGGGTCTAGCCGAGTGGGTTCGGGTCTAGCGGAGTGGATTTGGGTCTAGCCGAATGGGTTTGGGTCTAGCCGAGTGGGTTTGGGTCTAGCAGAGTGGATTTGGGTCTAGCCGAGTGGCTTTGCTTCTGGCCGAGTTAGTTTGGGTGTTGCCGAGTTAGTTTGGGTCTAGCCGAGCGGGTTTGGGTCTAGCCGAGTGGGTTTGGGTCTAGCCGAGTGGGTTTGGGTCTAGCCGAGTGGGTTTGGGCCTAGTCGAGTGTGTTTGGGTCTAGCGGAGTTGGTATGCATCTAGCGGAGTGGGTTTGGGTCTAGCGGCGTGGGTTTGGGTGTAGCCGAGTGGGTTTGGGTCTAGCCGAGTGGGTTTGGATCTACCCGAGTAGGTTTGGGTCTAGCCGAGTGTGTTTGGGTCTAGCCGAGTGGGTGTGGGTCTTGCCGAGTGGGTGGGTCTAGCCGAGTGGGTTTGGGTCTAGCTGAGTGGGTTTGGGTGTAGCCGTGTGGGTTTGGGTTGAGCCGAGTGGGTTTGGGTCCAGCCGAGTGGGTTTGGGTCCAGCCGAGTGGGTTTGTGTCTAGCCGAGTGTGTTTGGGTCGAGCCGAGTGGGTATGGGTCTAGCCGAGTGGGTTTCGGTGTAGCCGAGTGGGTTTGGGTCTAGCCGAGTGGGTTTGGGTCGTGCCGAGTCGGTTTGGGTCTAGCCGAGTGGGTTTGGGTCTAGCCGAGTGCGTTTGGGTCTAGCCGAGTGGGTTTGGGTCTAGCCGAGTGGGTTTGGGTCTAGCCAAGTGGGTTTGGGTCGAGCCGAGTGGGTTTGGGTCTAGCCTAGTGCGTTTGGGTCTAGCCGAGCGGGTATGGGTCTAGCCGAGTGGGTTTCGCTCTAGCCGAGTGGGGTTGGGTCTAGCGGAGTGGGTTTGGATCTAGCGGAGTGGGTTTGGCTCTAGCCGAGTGGGTTTGGGTCTAGCGAAGTGGGTTTGGGTCTAGCCGAGTGGGTTTGGGTCTAGCCGAGTGGGTTTGAGTCTAGCCGAGTGGGTTTGGGTTTAGCCGAGTGGGTTTGGGTCTAGCCGAGTTGGTTTGGGTCTAGCCGAGTGGGTTTGGGTCTAGCCGAGTGGGTTTGGGTCTAGCCGAGTGGGTTTGGGTCTAGCCGAGTGGGTTTGGGTCTAGCCGAGTGGGTTTGAGTCTAGCGGAGTGGATTTGGGTCTAGCCGAATGGGTTTGGGTCTAGCCGAGTGGGTTTGCGTCTAGCGGAGTGGATTTGGGTCTAGCCGAGTGGCTTTGCTTCTAGCCAAGTTAGTTTGGGTGTTGCCGAGTTAGTTTGGGTCTAGCCGAGCGGGTTTGGGTCTAGCCGAGTGGGTTTGGGTCTAGCCGAGTGGGTTTGGGTCTAGCCGAGTGGCTTTGCTTCTAGCCGAGTTAGTTTGGGTGTTGCCGAGTTAGGTTGGGTCTAGCCGAGTGGGTTTGTGTCTAGCCGAGTGGGTTTGGGTCTAGCGGACTGGGTTTGGGTGTAGCCGAGTGGGTTTGGGTCTAGCCGAGTGGGTTTGGGTCTAGCCGAGTGGGTTTGGGTCTAGCCGAGTGGGTTTGGGTCTATCCGAGTGGGTTTGGGTCTAGCCAAGTGGGTTTGGGTCTAGCCGAGTGGGTTTGTGTCATGCCGAGTGGGTTTGGGTCTAGCGAAGTGGGTTTGGGTCTAGCCGAGTGGATTTGGGTCTAGCCGAGTGGCTTTGCTTCTAGCCAAGTTAGTTTGGGTGTTGCCGAGTTAGTTTGGGTCTAGCCGAGCGGGTTTGGGTCTAGCCGAGTGGGTTTGGGTCTAGCCGAGTGGGTTTGGGTCTAGCCGAGTGGCTTTGCTTCTAGCCGAGTTAGTTTGGGTGTTGCCGAGTTAGGTTGGGTCTAGCCGAGTGGGTTTGTGTCTAGCCGAGTGGGTTTGGGTCTAGCGGACTGGGTTTGGGTGTAGCCGAGTGGGTTTGGGTCTAGCCGAGTGGGTTTGGGTCTAGCCGAGTGGGTTTGGGTCTAGCCGAGTGGGTTTGGGTCTATCCGAGTGGGTTTGGGTCTAGCCAAGTGGGTTTGGGTCTTGCCGAGTGGGTTTGTGTCATGCCGAGTCGGTTTGGGTCTAGCCGAGTGGGTTTGGGTCTAGCCGAGTGCGTTTGGGTCTAGCCGAGTGGGTTTGGGTCTAGCCGAGTGGGTTTGGGTCAAGCCAAGTGGGTTTGGGTCGAGCCGAGTGGGTTTGGGTCTAGCCCAGTGCGTTTGGGTCTAGCCGAGGGGGTTTGGGTCTAGCCGAGTGGGTTTGGGTCTAGCCGAGTGGGTTTGGGTCCAGCCGAGTGGGTTTGGGTCTAGCCGAGTGGGTTTGGGTCTAGCCGAGTGGGTTTGGGTCTAGCCGAGTGGGTTTGGGTCTAGCCGAGTGGGTTTGGGTCTAGCCGAGTGGGTTTGAGTCTAGCGGAGTGGATTTGGGTCTAGCCGAATGGGTTTGGGTCTAGCCGAGTGGGTTTGCGTCTAGCGGAGTGGATTTGGGTCTAGCCGAGTGGCTTTGCTTCTAGCCAAGTTAGTTTGGGTGTTGCCGAGTTAGTTTGGGTCTAGCCGAGCGGGTTTGGGTCTAGCCGAGTGGGTTTGGGTCTAGCCGAGTGGGTTTGGGTCTAGCCGATTGGCTTTGCTTCTAGCCGAGTTAGTTTGGGTGTTGCCGAGTTAGTTTGGGTCTAGCCGAGTGGGTTTGTGTCTAGCCGAGTGGGTTTGGGTCAAGCGGACTGGGTTTGGGTGTAGCCGAGTGGGTTTGGGTCTAGCCGAGTGGATTTGGGTCTAGCCGAGTGGGTTTGGGTCTAGCCGAGTAGGTTTGGGTCTAGCCGAGTGGGTTTGGGTCTAGCCAAGTGGGTTTGGGTCTTGCCGAGTGGGTTTGTGTCGTGCCGAGTCGGTTTGGGTCTAGCCGAGTGGGTTTGGGTCTAGCCGAGTGCGTTTGGGTCTAGCCGAGTGGGTTTGGGTCTAGCCGAGTGGGTTTGGGTCTAGCCAAGTGGGTTTGGGTCGAGCCGAGTGGGTTTGGGTCTAGCCCAGTGCGTTTGGGTCTAGCCGAGGGGGTTTGGGTCTAGCCGAGTGGGTTTGGGTCTAGCCGAGTGGGTTTGGGTCTAGCGGAGTGGGTTTGGGTCTAGCGGAGTGGGTTTGGGTCTAGCCGAGTGGGTTTGGGTCTAGCAGAGTGGGTTTGGGTCTAGCCGAGTGTGTTTGGGTCTAGCCGAGTGGGTTTGAGTCTAGCCGAGTGGGTTTGGGTCTAGCCGAGTGGGTTTGGGTCTAGCCGAGTGGGTTTGGGTCTAGCCGAGTGGGTTTGGGTCTAGCCGAGTGGGTTTGGGTCTAGCCGAGTGGGTTTGGGTCTAGCGGAGTGGGTTTGGGTCTACCGAGTGGGTTTGGGTCTAGCCGATAGGGTTTGGGTCTAGCCGAGTGGGTTTGGGTCTAGCCGAGTGGGTTCGGGTCTAGCGGAGTGGATTTGGGTCTAGCCGAATGGGTTTGGGTCTAGCCGAGTGGGTTTGGGTCTAGCAGAGTGGATTTGGGTCTAGCCGAGTGGCTTTGCTTCTAGCCGAGTTAGTTTGGGTGTTGCCGAGTTAGTTTGGGTCTAGCCGAGCGGGTTTGGGTCTAGCCGAGTGGGTTTGGGTCTAGCCGAGTGGGTTTGTGTCTAGCCGAGTGGGTTTGGGCCTAGTCGAGTGTGTTTGGGTCTAGCGGAGTTGGTATGCATCTAGCGGAGTGGGTTTGGGTCTAGCGGCGTGGGTTTGGGTGTAGCCGAGTGGGTTTGGGTCTAGCCGAGTGGGTTTGGGTCTACCCGAGTAGGTTTGGGTCTAGCCGAGTGTGTTTGGGTCTAGCCGAGTGGGTGTGGGTCTTGCCGAGTGGGTGGGTCTAGCCGAGTGGGTTTGGGTCTAGCCGAGTGGGTTTGGGTCTAGCCGACTGGGTTTGGGTCGAGCCGAGTGGGTTTGGGTCCAGCCGAGTGGGTTTGGGTCCAGCCGAGTGGGTTTGTGTCTAGCCGAGTGGGTTTGGGTCTAGCGGAGTGGGTTTGGGTGTAGCGGAGTGGGTTTGGGTCTAGCCGAGTGGGTTTGGGTCTAGCCGAGTGTGTTTGGGTCGAGCCGAGTGGGTATGGGTCTAGCCGAGTGGGTTTTGGTGTAGCCGAGTGGGTTTGGGTCTAGCCGAGTGGGTTTGGGTCGTGCCGAGTCGGTTTGGGTCTAGCCGAGTGGGTTTGGGTCTAGCCGAGTGCGTTTGGGTCTAGCCGAGTGGGTTTGGGTCTAGCCGAGTGGGTTTGGGTCTAGCCAAGTGGGTTTGGGTCGAGCCGAGTGGGTTTGGGTCTAGCCTAGTGCGTTTGGGTCTAGCCGAGGGGGTATGGGTCTAGCCGAGTGGGTTTCGCTCTAGCCGAGTGGGTTTGGGTCTAGCGGAGTGGGTTTGGATCTAGCGGAGTGGGTTTGGGTCCAGCCGAGTGGGTTTGGGTCTAGCGGAGTGGGTTTGGGTCTAGCCGAGTGGGTTTGGGTCTAGCCGAGTGGGTTTGGGCCTAGTCGAGTGTGTTTGGGTCTAGCGGCGTTGGTATGTGTCTAGCGGAGTGGGTTTGGGTCTAGCGGAGTGGGTTTGGGTGTAGCCGAGTGGGTTTGGGTCTAGCGGAGTGGATTTGGGTCTAGCCAAATGGGTTTGGGTCTAGCCGAGTGGGTTTGCGTCTAGCGGAGTGGATTTGCGTCTAGCCGAGTGGCTTTGCTTCTAGCCAAGTTAGTTTGGGTGTTGCCGAGTTAGTTTGGGTCTAGCCGAGCGGGTTTGGGTCTAGCCGAGTGGGTTTGGGTCTAGCCGAGTGGGTTTGGGTCTAGCCGAGTGGGTTTGGGCCTAGTCGAGTGTGTTTGGGTCTAGCGGAGTTGGTATGTGTCTAGCGGAGTGGGTTTGGGTCTAGCGGAGTGGGTTTGGGTGTAGCCGAGTGGGTTTGGGTCTAGCCGAGTGGGTTTGGGTCTACCCGAGTAGGTTTGGGTCAAGCCGAGTGTGTTTGGGTCCAGCCGAGTGGGTGTGGGTCTTGCCAAGTGGGTGGGTCTAGCCGAGTGGGTTTGGGTCTAGCCGAGTGGGTTTGGGTCTAGCCGAGTGGGTTTGGGTCGAGCCGAGTGGGTTTGGGTCTAGCCTAGTGCGTTTGGGTCTAGCCGAGGGGGTATGGGTCTAGCCGAGTGGGTTTCGGTCTAGCCGAGTGGGTTTGGGTCGAGCGGAGTGGGTTTGGGTCTAGCGGAGTGGGTTTGGGTCTAGCCGAGTGGGTTTGGGTCTAGCGGAGTGGGTTTGGGTCTAGCCGAGTGGGTTTGTGTCCAGCCGAGTGGGTTTGGGTCTAGCCGATAGGGTTTGGGTCTAGCCGAGTGGGTTTGGGTCTAGCCGAGTGGGTTTGGGTCTAGCGGAGTGGATTTGGGTCTAGCCGAATGGGTTTGGGTCTAGCCGAGTGGGTTTGGTCTAGCAGAATGGATTTGGGTCTAGCCGAGTGGCTTTGCTTCTAGCCGAGTTAGTTTGGGTGTTGCCGAGTTAGTTTGGGTCTAGCCGAGCGGGTTTGGGTCTAGCCGAGTGGGTTCGGGTCGAGCCGAGTGGGTTTGGGTCTAGCCGAGTGGGTTTGGGCCTAGTTGAGTGTGTTTGGGTCCAGCGGAGTCGGTATGCGTCTAGCGGAGTGGGTTTGGGTCTAGCGGAGTGGGTTTGGGTGTAGCCGAGTGGGTTTGCGTCTAGCCGAGTGGGTTTGGGTCTACCCGAGTAGGTTTGAGTCTAGCCGAGTGTGTTTGTGTCTAGCCGAGTGGGTGTGGGTCTTGCCGAGTGGGTGGGTCTTGCCGAGTGGGTTTGCGTCTAGCCGAGTGGGTTTGTGTCTAGCCGAGTGGGTTTGGGTCGAGCCGAGTGGGTTTGAGTCCAGTGGAGTGGGTTTGGGTGCAGCCGAGGGGGTTTGGGTCTAGCCGAGTGGGTTTGGGTCTAGCCGAGTGGGTTTGGGTCCAGCCGAGTGGGTTTGTGTCTAGCCGAGTGGGTTTGGGTCTAGCCGAGTGTATTTGGGTCTAGCCGAGTGGGTTTGGGTCTAGCCGAGTGGGTTTGCGTATAGCGGAGTGGGTTTGGGTCTAGCCGAGTGGGCTTGGGTCTAGCCGAGTGGGTTTCGGTTTAGCTGAGTGGGTTTGAGTCTAGCCGAGTGGGTTAGGGTCTAGCCGAGTGGTTTTGGGTCTAGTCGAGTGGGTTTTTGTCTAGCCGAGTGGGTTTGGGTCGAGCGGAGTGGGTTTGAGTGTAGCGGAGTGGGTTTGGGTCTAGCGGAGTGGGTTTGGGTCTAGCGGAGTCGGTTTGGGTCTAGCCAAATGGGTTTGTGTCTAGCCGAGTGGGTTTGGGTCTAGCGGAGTGGATTTGGGTCTAGCCAAATGGGTTTGGGTCTAGCCGAGTGGGTTTGGGTCTAGCGGATTGGATTTGGGACTAGCGGAGTAGGTTTGGGTCTAGCCGAGTGGGTTTGGGTCTAGCCGAGTGGGTTTGAGTCCAGCCGAGTGGGTTTGGGTCTAGCCGAGTGGGTTTGGGTCTAGCCGAGTGGATTTGGGTCTAGCCGAGTGGCTTTGCTTCTAGCCGAGTTAGTTTGGGTGTTGCCGAGTTAGTTTGGGTCTAGCAGAGCGGGTTTGGGTCTAGCCGAGTGGGTTTGGGTCTAGCCGAGTGGGTTTGTGTCTAGCCGAGTGGGTTTGGGCCTAGTCGAGTGTGTTTGGGTCTAGCGGAGTTGGTATGCATCTAGCGGTGTGGGTTTGGGTCTAGCGGCATGGGTTTGGGTGTAGCCGAGTGGGTTTGGGTCTAGCCGAGTGGGTTTGGGTCTACCCGATTAGGTTTGGGTCTAGCCGAGTGTGTTTGGGTCTAGCCGAGTGGGTGTGGGTCTTGCCGAGTGGGTGGGTCTAGCCGAGTGGGTTTGGGTCTAGCCGAGTGGGTTTGGGTCTAGCCGACTGGGTTTGGGTCGAGCCGAGTGGGTTTGGGTCCAGCCGAGTGGGTTTGGGTCCAGCCGAGTGGGTTTGTGTCTAGCCGAGTGGGTTTGGGTCTAGCGGAGTGGGTTTGGGTGTAGCGGAGTGGGTTTGGGTCTAGCCGAGTGGGTTTGGGTCTAGCCGAGTGGGTTTGCGTCTAGCGGAGTGGATTTGGGTCTAGCCGAGTGGCTTTGCTTCTAGCCAAGTTAGTTTGGGTGTTGCCGAGTTAGTTTGGGTCTAGCCGAGCGGGTTTGGGTCTAGCCGAGTGGGTTTGGGTCTAGCCGAGTGGGTTTGGGTCTAGCCGAGTGGGTTTGGGCCTAGTCGAGTGTGTTTGGGTCTAGCGGAGTTGGTATGTGTCTACCGGAGTGGGTTTGGGTCTAGCGGAGTGGGTTTGGGTGTAGCCGAGTGGGTTTGGGTCTAGCCGAGTGGGTTTGGGTCTACCCGAGTAGGTTTGGGTCTAGCCGAGTGTGTTTGGGTCTAGCCGAGTGGGTGTGGGTCTTGCCAAGTGGGTTGGTCTAGCCGAGTGGGTTTGGGTCTAGCCGAGTGGGTTTGGGTCTAGCCGAGTGGGTTTGGGTTGAGCCGAGTGGGTTTGGGTCCAGTGGAGTGGGTTTGGGTGCAGCCGAGTGGGTTTGGGTCTAGCCGAGTGGGTTTGGGTCTAGCCGAGTGGGTTTGGGTCGAGCCGAGTGGGTATGGGTCTAGCCGAGTGGGTTTCGGTGTAGCCGAGTGGGTTTGGGTCTAGCCGAGTGGGTTTGGGTCGTGCCGAGTCGGTTTGGGTCTAGCCGAGTGGGTTTGGGTCTTGCCGAGTGCGTTTGGGTCTAGCCGAGTGGGTTTGGGTCTAGCCGAGTGGGTTTGGGTCTAGCCAAGTGGGTTTGGGTCGAGCCGAGTGGGTTTGGGTCTAGCCGAGTGGGTTTGGGTCTAGCCGAGTGGGTTTGGGTCTAGCGGAGTGGATTTGGGTCAAGCCAAATGGGTTTGGGTCTAGCCGAGTGTGTTTGGGTCTAGCCGAGTGGGTGTGGGTCTTGCCAAGTGGGTGGGTCTAGCTGAGTGGGTTTGGGTCTAGCCGAGTGGGTTTGGGTCTAGCCGAGTGGGTTTGGGTCGAGCCGAGTGGGTTTGGGTCCAGTGGAGTGGGTTTGGGTGCAGCCGAGTGGGTTTGGGTCTAGCCGAGTGGGTTTGGGTCTAGCCGAGTGGGTTTGGGTCGAGCCGAGTGGGTATGGGTCTAGCCGAGTGGGTTTCGGTGTAGCCGAGTGGGTTTGGGTCTAGCCGAGTGGGTTTGGGTCGTGCCGAGTCGGTTTGGGTCTAGCCGAGTGGGTTTGGGTCTAGCCGAGTGCGTTTGGGTCTAGCCGAGTGGGTTTGGGTCTAGCCGAGTGGGTTTGGGTCTAGCCAAGTGGGTTTGGGTCGAGCCGTGTGGGTATGGGTCTAGCCGAGTGGGTTTGGGTCTAGCCGAGTGGGTTTGGGTCTAGCGGAGTGGATTTGGGTCTAGCCAAATGGGTTTGGGTCTAGCCGAGTGGGTTTGCGTCTAGCGGAGTGGATTTGGGTCTAGCCGAGTGGCTTTGCTTCTAGCCAAGTTAGTTTGGGTGTTGCCGAGTTAGTTTGGGTCTAGCCGAGCGGGTTTGGGTCTAGCCGAGTGGGTTTGGGTCTAGCCGAGTGGGTTTGGGTCTAGCCGAGTGGGTTTGGGCCTAGTCGAGTGTGTTTGGGTCTAGCGGAGTTGGTATGTGTCTAGCGGAGTGGGTTTGGGTCTAGCGGAGTGGGTTTGGGTGTAGCCGAGTGGGTTTGGGTCTAGCCGAGTGGGTTTGGGTCTACCCGAGTAGGTTTGGGTCTAGCCGAGTGTGTTTGGGTCTAGCCGAGTGGGTGTGGGTCTTGCCAAGTGGGTGGGTCTAGCCGAGTGGGTTTGGGTCTAACCGAGTGGGTTTGGGTCTAGCCGAGTGGGTTTGGGTCGAGCCGAGTGGGTTTGGGTCCAGTCGAGTGGGTTTGGGTGCAGCCGAGTGGGTTTGGGTCTAGCCGAGTGCGTTTGGGTCTAGCCGAGTGGGTTTGGGTCTAGCCGAGTGGGTTTGGGTCTAGCCAAGTGGGTTTGGGTCGAGCCGAGTGGGTTTGGGTCTAGCCGAGTGGGTTTGGGTCTAGCCGAGTGGGTTTGGGTCTAGCGGAGTGGATTTGGGTCAAGCCAAATGGGTTGGGTCTAGCCGAGTGGGTTTGCGTCTAGCGGAGTGGATTTGGGTCTAGCCGAGTGGCTTTGCTTCTAGCCAAGTTAGTTTGGGTGTTGCCGAGTTAGTTTGGGTCTAGCCGAGCGGGTTTGGGTCTAGCCGAGTGGGTTTGGGTCTAGCCGAGTGGGTTTGGGTCTAGCCGAGTGGGTTTGGGCCTAGTCGAGTGTGTTTGGGTCTAGCGGAGTTGGTATGTGTCTAGCGGAGTGGGTTTGGGTCTAGCGGAGTGGGTTTGGGTGTAGCCGAGTGGGTTTGGGTCTAGCCGAGTGGGTTTGGGTCTACCCGAGTAGGTTTGGGTCTAGCCGAGTGTGTTTGGGTCTAGCCGAGTGGGTGTGGGTCTTGCCAAGTGGGTGGGTCTAGCCGAGTGGGTTTGGGTCTAACCGAGTGGGTTTGGGTCTAGCCGAGTGGGTTTGGGTCTAACCGAGTGGGTTTGGGTCTAGCCGAGTGGGTTTGGGTCGAGCCGAGTGGGTTTGGGTCCAGTCGAGTGGGTTTGGGTGCAGCCGAGTGGGTTTGGGTCTAGCCGAGTGGGTTTGGGTCTAGCCGAGTGGGTTTGGGTCGAGCCGAGTGGGTATGGGTCTAGCCGAGTGGGTTTCGGTGTAGCCGAGTGGGTTTGGGTCTAGCCGAGTGGGTTTGGGTCGTGCCGAGTCGGTTTGGGTCTAGCCGAGTGGGTTTGGGTCTAGCCGAGTGCGTTTGGGTCTAGCCGAGTGGGTTTGGGTCTAGCCGAGTGGGTTTGGGTCTAGCCAAGTGGGTTTAGGTCGAGCCGAGTGGGTTGGGGTCTAGCCTAGTGCGTTTGGGTCTAGCCGAGGGGGTATGGGTCTAGCCGAGTGGGTTTCGGTCTAGCCGAGTGGGTTTGGGTCGAGCGGAGTGGGTTTGGGTCTAGCGGAGTGGGTTTGGGTCTAGCCGAGTGGGTTTGGGTCTAGCGGAGTGGGTTTGGGTCTAGCCGAGTGGGTTTGTGTCCAGCCGAGTGGGTTTGGGTCTAGCCGATAGGGTTTGGGTCTAGCCGAGTGGGTTTGGGTCTAGCCGAGTGGGTTTGGGTCTAGCGGAGTGGATTTGGGTCTAGCCGAATGGGTTTGGGTCTAGCCGAGTGGGTTTGGGTCTAGCAGAATGGATTTGGGTCTAGCCGAGTGGCTTTGCTTCTAGCCGAGTTAGTTTGGGTGTTGCCGAGTTAGTTTGCGTCTAGCCGAGCGGGTTTGGGTCTAGCCGAGTGGGTTCGGGTCGAGCCGAGTGGGTTTGGGTCTAGCCGAGTGGGTTTGGGCCTAGTCGAGTGTGTTTGGGTCCAGCGGAGTCGGTATGTGTCTAGCGGAGTGGGTTTGGGTCTAGCGGAGTGGGTTTGGGTGTAGCCGAGTGGGTTTGCGTCTAGCCGAGTGGGTTTGGGTCTACCCGAGTAGGTTTGAGTCTAGCCGAGTGTGTTTGGGTCTAGCCGAGTGGGTTTGGGTCTAGCCGAGTGGGTTTGGGTCGAGCCGAGTGGGTATGGGTCTAGCCGAGTGGGTTTCGGTGTAGCCGAGTGGGTTTGGGTCTAGCCGAGTGGGTTTGGGTCGTGCCGAGTCGGTTTGGGTCTAGCCGAGTGGGTTTGGGTCTAGCCGAGTGCGTTTGGGTCTAGCCGAGTGGGTTTGGGTCTAGCCGAGTGGGTTTGGGTCTAGCCAAGTGGGTTTAGGTCGAGCCGAGTGGGTTGGGGTCTAGCCTAGTGCGTTTGGGTCTAGCCGAGGGGGTATGGGTCTAGCCGAGTGGGTTTCGGTCTAGCCGAGTGGGTTTGGGTCGAGCGGAGTGGGTTTGGGTCTAGCGGAGTGGGTTTGGGTCTAGCCGAGTGGGTTTGGGTCTAGCGGAGTGGGTTTGGGTCTAGCCGAGTGGGTTTGTGTCCAGCCGAGTGGGTTTGGGTCTAGCCGATAGGGTTTGGGTCTAGCCGAGTGGGTTTGGGTCTAGCCGAGTGGGTTTGGGTCTAGCGGAGTGGATTTGGGTCTAGCCGAATGGGTTTGGGTCTAGCCGAGTGGGTTTGGGTCTAGCAGAATGGATTTGGGTCTAGCCGAGTGGCTTTGCTTCTAGCCGAGTTAGTTTGGGTGTTGCCGAGTTAGTTTGCGTCTAGCCGAGCGGGTTTGGGTCTAGCCGAGTGGGTTCGGGTCGAGCCGAGTGGGTTTGGGTCTAGCCGAGTGGGTTTGGGCCTAGTCGAGTGTGTTTGGGTCCAGCGGAGTCGGTATGTGTCTAGCGGAGTGGGTTTGGGTCTAGCGGAGTGGGTTTGGGTGTAGCCGAGTGGGTTTGCGTCTAGCCGAGTGGGTTTGGGTCTACCCGAGTAGGTTTGAGTCTAGCCGAGTGTGTTTGGGTCTAGCCGAGTGGGTGTGGGTCTTGCCGAGTGGGTGGGTCTTGCCGAGTGGGTTTGGGTCTAGCCGAGTGGGTTTGGGTCTAGCCGAGTGGGTTTGGGTCGAGCCGAGTGGGTTTGAGTCCAGTGGAGTGGGTTTGGGTGCAGCCGAGTGGGTTTGGGTCTAGCCGAGTGGGTTTGGGTCTAGCCGAGTGGGTTTGGGTCCAGCCGAGTGGGTTTGTGTCCAGCCGAGTGGGTTTGGGTCTAGCGGAGTGGGTTTGGGTGTAGCCGAGTGGGTTGGGGTCCAGCGGAGTGGGTTTGGGTCTAGCCGAGTGGGTTTGGGTCTAGCCGAGTGTATTTGGGTCTAGCCGAGTGGGTTTGGGTCTAGCCGAGTGGGTTTGCGTATAGCGGAGTGGGTTTGGGTCTAGCCGAGTGGGCTTGGGTCTAGCCGAGTGGGTTTGGGTTTAGCCGAGTGGGTTTGAGTCTAGCCGAGTGGGTTAGGGTCTAGCCGAGTGGTTTTGCGTCTAGTCGAGTGGGTTTTTGTCTAGCCGAGTGGGTTTGGGTCGAGCGGAGTGGGTTTGAGTGTAGCGGAGTGGGTTTGGGTCTAGCGGAGTGGGTTTGGGTCTAGCGGAGTCGGTTTGGGTCTAGCCAAATGGGTTTGTGTCTAGCCGAGTGGGTTTGGGTCTAGCGGAGTGGATTTGGGTCTAGCCAAATGGGTTTGGGTCTAGCCAAGTGGGTTTGGGTCTAGCGGATTGGATTTGGGACTAGCGGAGTAGGTTTGGGTCTAGCCGAGTGGGTTTGGGTCTAGCCGAGTGGGTTTGAGTCCAGCCGAGTGGGTGTGGGTCTAGCCGAGTGGGTTTGGGTCTAGCCGAGTGGGCTTTGGTCTAGCCGAGTGGGTTTGGGTCTAGCCTAGTGGGTTTGGGTGTAGCCGAGTGGGTTTGGGTCTACCCGAGTGGGTTTGGGTCTAGCCAAGTGGGATTGGGTCTAGCCGAGTGGGTTTGGATCTAGCCGAGTGGGTTTGGGTCTAGCGGAGTGGGTTTGGGAGTAGCCGAGTGGGTTTGGGTCTAGCCGAGTGGGTTTGGGTCTAGCCGAGTGGGTTTGGGTCTAGCCGAGTGGGTTTGTGTCTAGCCCAGTGGGTTTGGGTCTAGCCGAGTGGGTTTGGGTCTAGCCGAGTGGGTTTGGGTCTAGCGGAGTGGATTTGGGTCTAGCCGAATGGGTTTGGGTCTAGCCGAGTGGGTTTGGGTCTAGCGGAGTGGATTTGGGTCTAGCCGAGTGGCTTTGCTTCTAGCCAAGTTAGTTTGGGTGTTGCCGAGTTAGTTTGGGTCTAGCCGTGCGGGATTGGGTCTAGCCGAGTGGGTTTGGGTCTAGCCGAGTGGGTTTGCGTCTAGCCGAGTGGGTTTGAGTCTAGCCGAGTGGGTTTGGGTCTAGCCGAGTGGGTTTGGGTCTAACCGATTGGGTTTGGGTCTAGCCGAGTGGTTTTTGGTCTAGCCAAGTGGATTTGGGTCTGGCCGAGTGGGTTTGGTTTGTGCCGAGTGGGTTTGGGTCTAGCCGAGTGGGTTTGGGTCTATCCGAGTGCGTTTGGGTCTAGCCAAGTGGGTTTAGGTCTAGCCGCGTGGGTTTGGGTCAAGCCAAGTGGGTTTTGGTCGAGCCGAGTGGGTTTGGGTCTAGCCTAGTGCGTTTGGGTCTAGCCGAGGGGGTTTGGGTCTAGCCGAGTGGGTTTCGGTCTAGCCGAGTGGGTTTGGGTCTAGCCGAGTGGGTTTGCGTATAGCGGAGTGGGTTTGGGTCTAGCCGAGTGGGCTTGGGTCTAGCCGAGTGGGTTTGGGTTTAGCCGAGTGGGTTTGAGTCTAGCCGAGTGGGTTAGGGTCTAGCCGAGTGGTTTTGCGTCTAGTCGAGTGGGTTTTTGTCTAGCCGAGTGGGTTTGGGTCGAGCGGAGTGGGTTTGAGTGTAGCGGAGTGGGTTTGGGTCTAGCGGAGTGGGTTTGGGTCTAGCGGAGTCGGTTTGGGTCTAGCCAAATGGGTTTGTGTCTAGCCGAGTGGGTTTGGGTCTAGCGGAGTGGATTTGGGTCTAGCCAAATGGGTTTGGGTCTAGCCAAGTGGGTTTGGGTCTAGCGGATTGGATTTGGGACTAGCGGAGTAGGTTTGGGTCTAGCCGAGTGGGTTTGGGTCTAGCCGAGTGGGTTTGAGTCCAGCCGAGTGGGTGTGGGTCTAGCCGAGTGGGTTTGGGTCTAGCCGAGTGGGCTTTGGTCTAGCCGAGTGGGTTTGGGTCTAGCCTAGTGGGTTTGGGTGTAGCCGAGTGGGTTTGGGTCTACCCGAGTGGGTTTGGGTCTAGCCAAGTGGGATTGGGTCTAGCCGAGTGGGTTTGGATCTAGCCGAGTGGGTTTGGGTCTAGCGGAGTGGGTTTGGGAGTAGCCGAGTGGGTTTGGGTCTAGCCGAGTGGGTTTGGGTCTAGCCGAGTGGGTTTGGGTCTAGCCGAGTGGGTTTGTGTCTAGCCCAGTGGGTTTGGGTCTAGCCGAGTGGGTTTGGGTCTAGCCGAGTGGGTTTGGGTCTAGCGGAGTGGATTTGGGTCTAGCCGAATGGGTTTGGGTCTAGCCGAGTGGGTTTGGGTCTAGCGGAGTGGATTTGGGTCTAGCCGAGTGGCTTTGCTTCTAGCCAAGTTAGTTTGGGTGTTGCCGAGTTAGTTTGGGTCTAGCCGAGCGGGATTGGGTCTAGCCGAGTGGGTTTGGGTCTAGCCGAGTGGGTTTGCGTCTAGCCGAGTGGGTTTGAGTCTAGCCGAGTGGGTTTGGGTCTAGCCGAGTGGGTTTGGGTCTAACCGATTGGGTTTGGGTCTAGCCGAGTGGTTTTTGGTCTAGCCAAGTGGATTTGGGTCTGGCCGAGTGGGTTTGGTTTGTGCCGAGTGGGTTTGGGTCTAGCCGAGTGGGTTTGGGTCTAGCCGAGTGCGTTTGGGTCTAGCCAAGTGGGTTTAGGTCTAGCCGCGTGGGTTTGGGTCAAGCCAAGTGGGTTTTGGTCGAGCCGAGTGGGTTTGGGTCTAGCCTAGTGCGTTTGGGTCTAGCCGAGGGGGTTTGGGTCTAGCCGAGTGGGTTTCGGTCTAGCCGAGTGGGTTTGGTTCTAGCGGAGTGGGTTTGGGTCTAGCGGAGTGGGTTTGGGTCTAGCCGAGTGGGCTTGGGTCTAGTGAAGTGGGTTTGGGTCTAGCCGAGTGGGTTTGAGTCTAGCCGAGTGGGTTAGGGTCTAGCCAAGTGCTTTTGGGTCTAGTCTAGTGGGTTTCGGTCTAGCCCAGTGGGTTTGGGTCTAGCGGAGTGGGTTTGAGTCTAGCGGAGTGGATTTGGGTCTAGCCGAGTGGCTTTGCTTCTAGCCGAGTTAGTTTGGGTGTTGCCGAGTTAGTTTGGGTCTAGCCGAGCGGGTTTGGGTCTAGCCGAGTGGGTTTGTGTCTAGCCGAGTGGGTTTGGGTCTAGTGGAGTGGGTTTGGGTCTAGCCGAGTGGGTTTAGGTCTAGCCGAGTGGTATTGGATCTAGCCGAGTGGTTTTGGGTCTAGCCGAGTGTTTTTGGGTCTAGCCAAGTGGGTTTGGGTCCAGCCGAGTGGATTTGGGTCCAGCCGAGTGTGTTTGGGTCCGGCCGAGTGGGTTTGGTTCTAGCTGAGTGGGTTTGGGTCCAGCCGAGTGGGCTTGGGTCTAGCCGAGTGGGTTTGGGTCATGCCGAGTGGGTTTGAGTCTAGCCGAGTGGGTTTGGGTCTAGCCGAGTGGGTTTGGGTCTAGCCGAGTGGGTTTGGGTCTAGCCGAGTGGGTTTGGGTCTAGCCGAGTGGGTTTGGGTCTAGCCGAGTGGGTTTGGGTCTAGCCGAGTGGGTTTGGGTCTAGCCGAGTGGGTTTGGGTCTAGCGGAGTGGATTTGGGTCTCGCCAAATGGGTTTGGGTCTAGCCGAGTGGGTTTGCGTCTAGCGGAGTGGATTTGGGTCTAGCCGAGTGGCTTTGCTTCTAGCCAAGTTAGTTTGGGTGTTGCCGAGTTAGTTTGGGTCTAGCCGAGCGGGTTTGGGTCTAGCCGAGTGGGTTTGGGTCTAGCCGAGTGGGTTTGGGTCTAGCCGAGTGGGTTTGGGCCTAGTCGAGTGTGTTTGGGTCTAGCGGAGTTGGTATGTGTCTAGCGGAGTGGGTTTGGGTCTAGCGGAGTGGGTTTGGGTGTAGCCGAGTGGGTTTGGGTCTAGCCGAGTGGGTTTGGGTCTACCCGAGTAGGTTTGGGTCTAGCCGAGTGTGTTTGGGTCTAGCCGAGTGGGTGTGGGTCTTGCCAAGTGGGTGGGTCTAGCCGAGTGGGTTTGGGTCTAGCCGAGTGGGTTTGGGTCTAGCCGAGTGGGTTTGGGTCGAGCCGAGTGGGTTTGGGTCCAGTGGAGTGGGTTTGGGTGCAGCCGAGTGGGTTTGGGTCTAGCCGAGTGGGTTTGGGTCTAGCCGAGTGGGTTTGGGTCGAGCCGAGTGGGTATGGGTCTAGCCGAGTGGGTTTCGGTGTAGCCGAGTGGGTTTGGGTCTGGCCGAGTGGGTTTGGGTCGTGCCGAGTCGGTTTGGGTCTAGCCGAGTGGGTTTGGGTCTAGCCGAGTGCGTTTGGGTCTAGCCGACTGGGTTTGGGTCTAGCCGAGTGGGTTTGGGTCTATCCAAGTGGGTTTGGGTCGAGCCGAGTGGGTTTGGGTCTAGCCGAGTGGGTTTGGGTCTAGCCGAGTGGGTTTGGGTCTAGCGGAGTGGATTTGGGTCTAGCCAAATGGGTTTGGGTCTAGCCGAGTGTGTTTGGGTCTAGTCGAGTGGGTGTGGGTCTTGCCAAGTGGGTGGGTCTAGCCGAGTGGGTTTGGGTCTAGCCGAGTGGGTTTGGGTCTAGCCGAGTGGGTTTGGGTCGAGCCGAGTGGGTTTGGGTCTAGCCGAGTGGGTTTGGGTCTAGCCGAGTGGGTTTGGGTCGAGCCAAGTGGGTTTGGGTCCAGTGGAGTGGGTTTGGGTGCAGCCGAGTGGGTTTGGGTCTAGCCGAGTGGGTTTGGGTCTAGCCGAGTGGGTTTGGGTCGAGCCGAGTGGGTATGGGTCTAGCCGAGTGGGTTTCGGTGTAGCCGAGTGGGTTTGGGTCTAGCCGAGTGGGTTTGGGTCGTGCCGAGTCGGTTTGGGTCTAGCCGAGTGGGTTTGGGTCTAGCCGAGTGCGTTTGGGTCTAGCCGAGTGGGTTTGGGTCTAGCCGAGTGGGTTTGGGTCTAGCCGAGTGGGTTTGGGTCTAGCCGAGTGGGTTTGGGTCGAGCCGAGTGGGTATGGGTCTAGCCGAGTGGGTTTCGGTGTAGCCGAGTGGGTTTGGGTCTATCCAAGTGGGTTTGGGTCGAGCCGAGTGGGTTTGGGTCTAGCCGAGTGGGTTTGGGTCTAGCCGAGTGGGTTTGGGTCTAGCGGAGTGGATTTGGGTCTAGCCAAATGGGTTTGGGTCTAGCCGAGTGTGTTTGGGTCTAGTCGAGTGGGTGTGGGTCTTGCCAAGTGGGTGGGTCTAGCCGAGTGGGTTTGGGTCTAGCCGAGTGGGTTTGGGTCTAGCCGAGTGGGTTTGGGTCGAGCCGAGTGGGTTTGGGTCTAGCCGAGTGGGTTTGGGTCTAGCCGAGTGGGTTTGGGTCGAGCCGAGTGGGTTTGGGTCCAGTGGAGTGGGTTTGGGTGCAGCCGAGTGGGTTTGGGTCTAGCCGAGTGGGTTTGGGTCTAGCCGAGTGGGTTTGGGTCGAGCCGAGTGGGTATGGGTCTAGCCGAGTGGGTTTCGGTGTAGCCGAGTGGGTTTGGGTCTAGCCGAGTGGGTTTGGGTCGTGCCGAGTCGGTTTGGGTCTAGCCGAGTGGGTTTGGGTCTAGCCGAGTGCGTTTGGGTCTAGCCGAGTGGGTTTGGGTCTAGCCGAGTGGGTTTGGGTCTAGCCGAGTGGGTTTGGGTCTAGCCGAGTGGGTTTGGGTCTAGCGGAGTGGATTTGGGTCTAGCCAAATGGGTTTGGGTCTAGCCGAGTGGGTTTGCGTCTAGCGGAGTGGATTTGGGTCTAGCCGAGTGGCTTTGCTTCTAGCCAAGTTAGTTTGGGTGTTGCCGAGTTAGTTTGGGTCTAGCCGAGCGGGTTTGGGTCTAGTCGAGTGGGTTTCGGTCTAGCCGAGTGGGTTTGGGTCTAGCCGAGTGGGTTTGGGCCTAGTCGAGTGTGTTTGGGTCTAGCGGAGTTGGTATGTGTCTAGCAGAGTGGGTTTGGGTCTAGCGGAGTGGGTTTGGGTGTAGCCGAGTGGGTTTGGGTCTAGCCGAGTGGGTTTGGGTCTACCCGAGTAGGTTTGGGTCTAGCCGAGTGTGTTTGGGTCTAGCCGAGTGGGTGTGGGTCTTGCCAAGTGGGTGGGTCTAGCCGAGTGGGTTTGGGTCTAGCCGAGTGGGTTTGGGTCTAGCCGAGTCGGTTTGGGTCGAGCCGAGTGGGTTTGGGTCCAGTGGAGTGGGTTTGGGTGCAGCCGAGTGGGTTTGGGTCTAGCCGAGTGGGTTTGGGTCTAGCCGAGTGGGTTTGGGTCGAGCCGAGTGGGTATGGGTCTAGCCGAGTGGGTTTCGGTGTAGCCGAGTGGGTTTGGGTCTAGCCGAGTGGGTTTGGGTCGTGCCGAGTCGGTTTGGGTCTAGCCGAGTGGGTTTGGGTCTAGCCGAGTGCGTTTGGGTCTAGCCGAGTGGGTTTGGGTCTAGCCGAGTGGGTTTGGGTCTAGCCAAGTGGGTTTGGGTCGAGCCGAGTGGGTTTGGGTCTAGCCTAGTGCGTTTGGGTCTAGCCGAGGGGGTATGGGTCTAGCCGAGTGGGTTTCGGTCTAGCCGAGTGGGTTTGGGTCGAGCGGAGTGGGTTTGGGTCTAGCGGAGTGGGTTTGGGTCTAGCCGAGTGGGTTTGGGTCTAGCGGAGTGGGTTTGGGTCTAGCCGAGTGGGTTTGTGTCCAGCCGAGTGGGTTTGGGTCGAGCCGATAGGGTTTGGGTCTAGCCGAGTGGGTTTGGGTCTAGCCGAGTGGGTTTGGGTCTAGCGGAGTGTATTTGGGTCTAGCCGAATGGGTTTGGGTCTAGCCGAGTGGGTTTGGGTCTAGCAGAATGGATTTGGGTCTAGCCGAGTGGCTTTGCTTCTAGCCGAGTTAGTTTGGGTGTTGCCGAGTTATTTTGGGTCTAGCCGAGCGGGTTTGGGTCTAGCCGAGTGGGTTCGGGTCGAGCCGAGTGGGTTTGGGTCTAGCCGAGTGGGTTTGGGCCTAGTCGAGTGTGTTTGGGTCCAGCGGAGTCGGTATGCGTCTAGCGGAGTGGGTTTGGGTCTAGCGGAGTGGGTTTGGGTGTAGCCGAGTGGGTTTGGGCCTAGTCGAGTGTGTTTGGGTCTAGCGGAGTTGGTATGTGTCTAGCGGAGTGGGTTTGGGTCTAGCGGAGTGGGTTTGGGTGTAGCCGAGTGGGTTTGCGTCCAGCCGAGTGGGTTTGGGTCTACCCGAGTAGGTTTGGGTCTAGCCAAGTGTGTTTGGGTCTAGCCGAGTGGGTGTGGGTCTTGCCAAGTGGGTGGGTCTAGCCGAGTGGGTTTGGGTCTAGCCGAGTGGGTTTGGGTCTAGCCGAGTGGGTTTGGGTCGAGCCGAGTGGGTTTGGGTCCAGTGGAGTGGGTTTGGGTGCAGCCGAGTGGGTTTGGGTCTAGCCGAGTGGGTTTGGGTCTAGCCGAGTGGGTTTGGGTCGAGCCGAGTGGGTATGGGTCTAGCCGAGTGGGTTTCGGTGTAGCCGAGTGGGTTTGGGTCTAGCCGAGTGGGTTTGGGTCGTGCCGAGTCGGTTTGGGTCTAGCCGAGTGGGTTTAGGTCTAGCCGAGTGCGTTTGGGTCTAGCCAAGTGGGTTTGGGTCTAGCCGAGTGGGTTTGGGTCTAGCCAAGTGGGTTTGGGTCGAGCCGAGTGTGTTTGGGTCTAGCCGAGTGGGTTTGGGTCTAGCCGAGTGGGTTTGGGTCTAGCGGAGTGGATTTGGGTCTAGCCAAATGGGTTTGGGTCTAGCCGAGTGTGTTTGGGTCTAGCGGAGTGGATTTGGGTCTAGCCAAATGGGTTTGGGTCTAGCCGAGTGGGTTTGCGTCTAGCGGAGTGGATTTGGGTCTAGCCGAGTGGCTTTGCTTCTAGCCAAGTTAGTTTGGGTGTTGCCGAGTTAGTTTGGGTCTAGCCGAGCGGGTTTGGGTCTAGCCGAGTGGGTTTGGGTCTAGCCGAGTGGGTTTGACTCTAGCCGAGTGGGTTTGGGCCTAGTCGAGTGTGTTTGGGTCTAGCGGAGTTGGTATGTGTCTAGCGGAGTGGGTTTGGGTCTAGCGGAGTGGGTTTGGGTGTAGCCGAGTGGGTTTGGGTCTAGCCGAGTGGGTTTGGGTCTAGCCGAGTGGGTTTGGGTCTAGCGGAGTGGATTTGGGTCTAGCCGAATGGGTTTGGGTCTAGCCGAGTGGGTTTGGGTCTAGCAGAATGGATTTGCGTCTAGCCGAGTGGCTTTGCTTCTAGCCGAGTTAGTTTGGGTGTTGCCGAGTTAGTTTGGGTCTAGCCGAGCGGGTTTGGGTCTAGCCGAGTGGGTTCGGGTCGAGCCGAGTGGGTTTGGGTCTAGCCGAGTGGGTTTGGGCCTAGTCGAGTGTGTTTGGGTCCAGTGGAGTCGGTATGCGTCTAGCGGAGTGGGTTTGGGTCTAGCGGAGTGGGTTTGGGTGTAGCCGAGTGGGTTTGCGTCTAGCCGAGTGGGTTTGGGTCTACCCGAGTAGGTTTGGGTCTAGCCGAGTGTGTTTGGGTCTAGCCGAGTGGGTGTGGGTCTTGCCGAGTGGGTGGGTCTTGCCGAGTGGGTTTGGGTCTAGCCGATTGGGTTTGGGTCTAGCCGAGTGGGTTTGGGTCGAGCCGAGTGGGTTTGAGTCCAGTGGAGTGGGTTTGGGTGCAGCCGAGTGGGTTTGGGTGTAGCCGAGTGGGTTTGGGTCTAGCCGAGTGGGTTTGGGTCCAGCCGAGTGGGTTTGTGTCTAGCCGAGTGGGTTTGGGTCTAGCGGAGTGGGTTTGGGTGTAGCCGAGTGGGTTTGGGTCTAGCGGAGTGGGTTTGGGTCTAGCCGAGTGGGTTTGCGTCTAGCCGAGTGTATTTGGGTCTAGCCGAGTGGGTTTGGGTCTAGCCGAGTGGGTTTGCGTATAGCGGAGTGGGTTTGGGTCTAGCCGAGTGGGCTTGGGTCTAGCCGAGTGGGTTTGGGTTTAGCCGAGTGGGTTTGAGTCTAGCCGAGTGGGTTAGGGTCTAGCCGAGTGGTTTTGGGTCTAGTCGAGTGGGTTTTTGTCTAGCCGAGTGGGTTTGGGTCGAGCGGAGTGGGTTTGAGTGTAGCGGAGTGGGTTTGGGTCTAGCGGAGTGGGTTTGGGTCTAGCGGAGTCGGTTTGGGTCTAGCCAAATGGGTTTGTGTCTAGCCGAGTGGGTTTGGGTCTAGCGGAGTGGATTTGGGTCTAGCCAAATGGGTTTGGGTCTAGCCGAGTGGGTTTGGGTCTAGCGGATTGGATTTGGGACTAGCGGAGTAGGTTTGTGTCTAGCCGAGTGGGTTTGGGGCTAGCCGAGTGGGTTTGTGTCCAGCCGAGTGGGTTTGGGTCTAGCCGAGTGGGTTTGGGTCTAGCCGAGTGGGCTTTGGTCTAGCCGAGTGGGTTTGGGTCTAGCATAGTGGGTTTGGGTCTAGCCGAGTGGGTTTGGGTCTAGCGGAGTGGATTTGGGTCTAGCCGAATGGGTTTGGGTCTAGCCGAGTGGGTTTGGGTCTAGCGGAGTGGATTTGGGTCTAGCCGAGTGGCTTTGCTTCTAGCCAAGTTAGTTTGGGTGTTGCCGGGTTAGTTTGGGTCTAGCCGAGCGGGATTGGGTCTAGCCGAGTGGGTTTGGGTCTAGCCGAGTGGGTTTGCGTCTAGCCGAGTGGGTTTGAGTCTAGCCGAGTGGGTTTGGGTCTAGCCGAGTGGGTTTGGGTCTAGCCGATTGGGTTTGGGTCTAGCCGAGTGGTTTTTGGTCTAGCCAAGTGGATTTGGGTCTGGCCGAGTGGGTTTGGTTTGTGCCGAGTGGGTTTGGGTCTAGCCGAGTGGGTTTGGGTCTAGCCGAGTGCGTTTGGGTCTAGCCAAGTGGGTTTAGGTCTAGCCGCGTGGGTTTGGGTCAAGCCAAGTGGGTTTTGGTCGAGCCGAGTGGGTTTGGGTCTAGCCTAGTGCGTTTGGGTCTTGCCGAGGGGGTTTGGGTCTAGCCGAGTGAGTTTCGGTCTAGCCGATTGGGTTTGGGTCTAGCGGAGTGGGTTTGGGTCTAGCGGAGTGGGTTTGGGTCTAGCGGAGTGGGTTTGGGTCTAGCGGAGTGGGTTTGGGTCTAGCCGAGTGGGTTTGGGTCTAGCCGAGTGGGTTTGAGTCTAGCCGAGTGGGTTTGGGTCTAGCCGAGTGGGTTTGGGTCTAGCCGAGTGGGTTTGGGACTGGCCTAGTGGGTTTGGGTCTAGCCGAGTGGGTTTGGGTCTAGCCAAGTGGGTTTGGGTCTAGCCGAGTGGGTTTGTGTCTAGCCGAGTGGCTTTGGGTCTAGCCGATAGGGTTTGGGTCTAGCCGAGTGGGTTTGGGTCTAGCCGAGTGGGTTTGGGTCTACCCGAGTAGGTTTGGGTCTAGCCGAATGTGTTCGGGTCTAGCCGAGTGGGTGTGGGTCTTGCCGAGTGGGTGGGTCTAGCCGAGTGGGTTTGGGTCTAGCTGAGTGGGTTTGGGTCGAGCCGAGTGGGTTTGGGTCCAGTGGAGTGGGTTTGGGTGCAGCCGTGTGGGTTTGGGTGTAGCCGAGTGGGTTTGGGTCCAGCCGCGTGGGTTTGTGTCTCGCCGAGTGGGTTTGGGTCTAGCGGAGTGGGTTTGGGTGTAGCCGAGTGTTTTTGGGTCTAGCCGAGTGGGTTTGGGTCTAGCCGAGTGTGTTTGGGTCGAGCCGCGTGGGTATGGGTCAAGCCGAGTGGGTTTCGGTGTAGCCGAGTCGGTTTTGGTGTAGCCGAGTGGGTTTGTGTCTAGCCGAGTGGGATTGGGTCTAGCCAATTGGGTTTGGGTCTAGCCGAGTGGGTTTGGGTCTAGCTGAGTGATTTTGGGTCTAGCCGAGTGGGTTTGGGTCTAGCGGAGTGGGTTTGGGTCTAGCCGAGTGGGCTTGGGTCTAGTGAAGTGGGTTTGGGTCTAGCCGAGTGGGTTTGAGTCTAGCCGAGTGGGTTAGGGTCTAGCCGAGTGCTTTTGGGTCTATTCTAGTGGGTTTCGGTCTAGCCCAGTGAGTTTGGGTCTAGCGGAGTGGGTTTGAGTCTAGCGGAGTGGATTTGGGTCTGGCCGAGTGGCTTTGCTTCTAGCCGAGTTAGTTTGGGTGTTGCCGAGTTAGTTTGGGTCTAGCCGAGCGGGTTTGGGTCTAGCCGAGTGGGTTTGTGTCTAGCCGAGTGGGTTTGGGTCTAGCCGAGTGGGTTTGGGTCTAGCCGAGTGGGTTTGGGTCTAGCCGAGTGGGTTTGGGTCTAGCCGAGTGGGTTTGTGTCTAGCCGAGTGGGTTTGGGTCTAGTGGAGTGGGTTTGGGTCTAGCCGAGTGGGTTTAGGTCTAGCCGAGTGGTATTGGATCTAGCCGAGTGGTTTTGGGTCTAGCCGAGTGTTTTTGGGTCTAGCCGAGTGGGTTTGGATCCAGCCGAGTGGATTTGGGTCCAGCCGAGTGTGTTTGGGTCCGGCCGAGTGGGTTTGGTTCTAGCTGAGTGGGTTTGGGTCCAGCCGAGTGGGTTTGGGTCTAGCCGAGTGGGTTTGGGTCTAGCCGAGTGTGTTTGGGTCTAGCCGAGTGGGTTTGGGTCTAGCCGAGTGGGTTTGGGTCTAGCCGAGTGGGTTTGGGTCTAGCCGAGTGGGATTGGGTCTAGCCGAGTGAGTTTGAGTCTAGCCGAGTGGGTTTAGGTCTAGCCGAGTGGGTTTGGGTCTAGCCGAGTGGGTTTGGGTCTAGCCGAGTGGGTTTGGGTCTAGCCGAGTGGGTTTGGGTCTAGCCGAGTGGGTTTGGGTCTAGCCTAGTGGGTTTGGGTCTAGCCGAGTGGGTTTGGGACTAGCTGAGTGGGTTTGGGTCTAGCCGAGTGGGTTTGGGTCGAGCCGAGTGAGTTTGGGTCTAGCCGAGTGGTTTTGGGTCTAGCCGAGTGGGTTTGGATCTAGCCGAGTGGGTTTGTGTCTAGCCGAGTGGGTTTAGGTCTCGCGGAGTGGGTTTGGGTCTAGCCGAGTGGGTTTAGGTCTAGCCGAGTGGTATTGGATCTAGCCGAGTGGTTTTGGGTCTAGCCGAGTGGGTTTGGGTCTAGCCGAGTGGGTTTGGGTGTAGCCGAGTGGGTTTGGGTCTAGCCGAGTGGGTTTGTGTCTAGCCGAGTGGGTTTGGGTCTAGCCGAGTGGGTTTGGGTCTAGCCGAGTGGGTTTGGGTCTAGCGGAGTGGGTTTGGGTCTAGCCGAATGGGTTTGGGTCTATCCGAGAGGGTTTGGGTCTAGCCGAGTGGGTTTGGGTCTAGCCGAGTGGGCTTGTGTCTAGCCGAGTGGGTTTGGGTCTAGCCGAGTGGGTTTGGGTCTAGCCGAGTGGGTTTGGGTCCAGCAGAGTGGGTTTGGGTCTAGCCGAGTGGGTTTGTGTCTAGCCGAGTGGGTTTGGGTCTAGCCGAGTGGGTTTGGGTCTAGCCGAGTGGGTTTGGGTCCAGCGGAGTGGGTTTGGGTCTAGCCGAATGGGTTTGGGTATAGCCGAGTGGGTTTGGGTCAAGCGGAGTGGATTTGGGTCTAGCGGAGTGGGTTTGGGTCTATCCGAGTGGGTTTGAGTCTAGTCGTGTGGGTTTGGGTCTAGCCTAGTGGGTTTGGGTCTAGCCGAGTGGGTTTGGGACTAGCCGAGTGGGTTTGGGTCTAGCCGAGTGGGTTTGGGTCGAGCCAAGTGGGTTTGGGTCTAGCCGAGTGGGTTTGGGTCTAGCCGAGTGGGTTTGGGTCTAGCCGAGTGGGTTTGTGTCCAGCCGAGTGGGTTTGGGTCTAGTGGAGTGGGTTTGGGTCTAGCCGAGTGGGTTTGGTTCTAGCCGAGTGGGTTTGGGTCTAGCCGAGTGGGTTTGGGTCTAGACGAGCGGGTTTGGGTCTAGCCGAGTGGGTTTGGGTCTAGCCGAGTGGGTTTGGGTCTATCCGAGTGGGTTTGGGTCTAGCCGAGTCGGTTTTGGTCTATCCGAGAGGGTTTGGGTCTAGCCGAGTAGGTTTGGGTCGAGCCGAGTGGGTTTGTGTCTAGCCAAGTGTGTTTGGGTCTAGCCGAGTGGGTTTGGGTCTAGCCGAGTGGGTTTGGGTCTAGGCGAGTAGGTTTGGGTCTAGCCGAGTGGGTTTGGGTCTAGCCGAGCGGGTTTGGGTCTAGCCGAGCGGGTTTGGGTCTAGCCGAGTGGGTTGGGGTCTAGCCGAGTGGATTTGGGTCTAGCCGAGTGCGTTTGGGTCTAGCCGAGTGGGTTTGGGTCTAGCCGAGTGGGTTTGTGTCTAGCCGAGTGGGTTTGGGTAAAGCCGAGTGGGTTTCGGTCTAGCCGTGTGGGTTTGGGTCTAGCCGAGTGGGTTTGGGTCTCGCCGAGTGGGTTTGGGTCTAACCGAGTCGGTTTGGGTCTAACCGACTGGGTTTGGGTCTAGCCGAGTGGGTTTGGGTCTAGCCGAGTGGGTTTGGGTCTAGCCGAGTGGGTTTGGGTCTAGCCGAGTTGGTTTGGGTCTAGCGGAGTGGGTTTGGGTCTAGCCGAGTGGGTTTGGGTCTAGCCGAGTGGGTTTGGGTCTAGCCGATTGGATTTGGGTCTAGCCGAGTGGGTTTGGGTTTAGTCGAGTGGGTTTGTGTCTCGCCGAGTGCGTTTGGGTCTAGCGGAGTCGGTTTGGGTCTAGCAGAGTGGGTTTGGGTCTATCCGAGAGGGGTTTGGGTCTAGCCGAGTGGGTTTGGGCTAGCTGAGTGGGTTTGGGTCCAGCCGAGTGGTTTTGGGTCTAGCCGAGTGGGTTTGGGTCTAGCCGAGTCTGTTTGGGTCTTGCCGAGTGGGTTGGGGTCTAGCCAAGTGGGTTTGGGTCTAGCCGAGTGGGTTTGGGTCTAGCCGATTCTGTTTGGGTCTAGCCGAGTGGGTTTGGGACTCGCCGAGTATGTTTGGGTCTAGCCGAGTGGGTTTGGTTCTAGCCAAGTGGGTTTGGGTCTAGCCGAGTTGGTTTGGGTCTGGCCGGGTGGGTTTGGGTCTAGCCGAGTGGGTTTGGGTCTAGCCGAGTGGGTTTGGGTCTAGCCGAGTGGGTTTGGGTCTAGCCGAGTGGGTTTGGGTCTAGCCGAGTGGGTTTGGGTCTAGCCTAGTGGGTTTGGGTCTAGCCGAGTGGGTTTGGGACTAGCCGAGTGGGTTTGGGTCTAGCCGAGTGGGTTTGGGTCGGGCCGAGTGAGTTTGGGTCTAGCCGAGTGGGTTTGGGTCTAGCCGAGTGGGTTTGGGTCTAGCCGAGTGGGTTTGTGTCTAGCCGAGTGGGTTTAGGTCTAGTGGAGTGGGTTTGGGTCTAGCCGAGTGGGTTTAGGTCTAGCCGAGTGGTATTGGATCTAGCCGAGTGGTTTTGGGTCTAGCCGAGTGGGTTTGGGTCTAGCCGAGTGGGTTTGGGTCTAGCCGAGTGGGTATGGGTCTAGCCGAGTGGGTTTGGGTCGAGCCGAGTGGGTTTGGGTCTAGCCGAGTGGGTTTGGGTCTAGCCGAGTGGGTTTGTGTCTAGCGGAGTGGGTTTGGGTCTAGCCGAGTGGGTTTGGGTCTAGCCGAGTGGGTTTGGGTCTAGCAGAGTGGATTTGGGTCCAGCCGAGTGGGTTTGGGTCTAGCCGAGTGGGTTTGGGTCTAGCCGAGTGGGTTTGTGTCTAGCCGAGTGGGTTTGGGTCTAGCCGAGTGGGTTTGGGTCTAGCCGAGTGGGTTTGGGTCTAGCAGAGTGGGTTTGGGTCTAGCCGAGTGGGTTTGTGTCTAGCCGAGTGGGTTTGGGTTTAGCCGAGTGGGTTTGGGTCTAGCCGAGTGGGTTTGGGTCTAGCGGAGTGGGTTTGGGTCTAGCCGAGTGGGTTTGGGTCTAGCCGAGTGGGTTTGGGTCTAGCCGAGTGGGTTTGGGTCTAGCAGAGTGGGTTTGGGTCTAGCCGAGTGGGTTTGGGTCTAGCCTAGTGGGTTTGGGTCTAGCCGAGTGCGTTTGGGTCTAGCCGAGTGGGTTTGGGTCTAGCGGAGTGGGTTTGGGTCTAGCTGAATGGGTTTGGGTCTAGCCGAGTGGGTTTGGGTCTAGCCGAGTGGGTTTGGGTCTAGCAGAGTGGGTTTGGGTCTTGCGGAGTGGGTTTGGGTCTAGCGGAGTGGGTTTGGGTCTGGCCGAATGGGTTTGGGTCTAGCCGAGTGGGTTTGGGTCTAGCCGAGTGGGTTTGGGTCTAGCCGAGTGGGTTTGGGTCTAGCCGAGTGGGTTTGGGTCTAGCCGAGTGGGTTTGGGTCTAGCCGAGTGGGTTTGTGTCTAGCCGAGTGGGTTTGGGTCTAGCCGAGTGGGTTTGGGTCTAGCCGAGTGGGTTTGTGACTAGCCGAGTGGGTTTGGGTCTAGCCGAGTGGGTTTGGGTCTAGCCGAGTGGGTTTGGGTCTAGCCAAGTGGGTTTGGGTCTAGCAGAGTGGGTTTGGGTCTAGCCGAGTGGGTTTGGGTCTAGCCGAGTGGGTTTGGGTCTAGCCGATTGGATTTGGGTCTAGCCGAGTGGGTTTGGGTTTAGTCGAGTGGGTTTGTGTCTAGCCGAGTGCGTTTGGGTCTAGCGGAGTCGGTTTGGGTCTAGCAGAGTGGGTTTGGGTCTATCCGAGAGGGTTTGGGTCTAGCCGAGTGGGTTTGGGCTAGCTGAGTGGGTTTGGGTCCAGCCGAGTGGTTTTGGGTCTAGCCGAGTGGGTTTGGGTCTAGCCGAGTCTGTTTGGGTCTTGCCGAGTGGGTTGGGGTCTAGCCAAGTGGCTTTGGGACTAGCCGAGTGGGTTTGGGTCTAGCCGAGTCTGTTTGGGTCTAGCCGAGTGGGTTTGGGACTCGCCGAGTATGTTTGGGTCTAGCCGAGTGGGTTTGGGTCTAGCCGAGTGGGTTTGGGTCTAGCCTAGTGGGTTTGGGTCTAGCCGAGTGGGTTTGGGACTAGCCGAGTGGGTTTGGGTCTTGCCGAGTGGGTTTGGGTCGAGCCGAGTGAGTTTGGGTCTAGCCGAGTGGGTTTGGGTCTAGCCGAGTGGGTTTGGGTCAAGCCGAGTGGGTTTGGGTCTAGCCTAGTGGGTTTGGGTCTAGCCGAGTGGGTTTGGGTCGAGCCGAGTGGGTTTGGGTCTAGCCGAGTGGGTTTGGGTCTAGCCGAGTGGGTTTGTGTCTAGCCGAGTGGGTTTGGGTCTAGCCGAGTGGGTTTGGGTCTAGCCGAGTGGGTTTGGGTCTAGCAGAGTGGGTTTGGGTCTAGCCGAGTGGGTTTGTGTCTAGCCGAGTGGGTTTGGGTCTAGCCGAGTGGGTTTGGGTCTAGCCGAGTGGGTTTGTGTCTAGCCGAGTGGGTTTGGGTCTAGCCGAGTGGGTTTGGGTCTAGCCGAGTGGGTTTGGGTCTAGCAGAGTGGGTTTGGGTCTAGCCGAGTGGGTTTGTGTCTAGCCGAGTGGGTTTGGGTCTAGCCGAGTGGGTTTGGGTCTAGCCGAGTGGGTTTGGGTCTAGCGGAGTGGGTTTGGGTCTAGCCGAGTGGGTTTGGGTCTAGCCGAGTGGGTTTGGGTCTAGCCGAGTGGGTTTGGGTCTAGCAGAGTGGGTTTGGGTCTAGCCGAGTGGGTTTGGGTCTAGCCTAGTGGGTTTGGGTCTAGCCGAGTGCGTTTGGGTCTAGCCGAGTGGGTTTGGGTCTAGCGGAGTGGGTTTGGGTCTAGCTGAATGGGTTTGGGTCTAGCCGAGTGGGTTTGGGTCTAGCCGAGTGGGTTTGGGTCTAGCAGAGTGGGTTTGGGTCTAGCGGAGTGGGTTTGGGTCTAGCGGAGTGGGTTTAGGTCTGGCCGAATGGGTTTAGGTCTAGCCGAGTGGGTTTGGGTCTAGCCGAGTGGGTTTGGGTCTAGCCGAGTGGGTTTGGGTCTAGCCGAGTGGGTTTGGGTCTAGCCGAGTGGGTTTGGGTCTAGCCGAGTGGGTTTGTGTCTAGCCGAGTGGGTTTGGGTCTAGCCGATTGGATTTGGGTCTAGCCGAGTGGGTTTGGGTTTTGTCGAGTGGGTTTGTGTCTAGCCAAGTGCGTTTGGGTCTAGCGGAGTCGGTTTGGGTCTAGCAGAGTGGGTTTGGGTCTATCCGAGAGGGTTTGGGTCTAGCCGAGTGGGTTTGGGCTAGCTGAGTGGGTTTGGGTCCAGCCGAGTGGTTTTGGGTCTAGCCGAGTGGGTTTGGGTCTAGCCGAGTCTGTTTGGGTCTTGCCGAGTGGGTTGGGGTCTAGCCAAGTGGGTTTGGGTCTAGCCGAGTGGGTTTGGGTCTAGCTGAGTCTGTTTGGGTCTAGCCGAGTGGGTTTGGGACTCGCCGAGTATGTTTGGGTCTGGCCGAGTGGGTTTGGTTCTAGCCAAGTGGGTTTGGGTCTAGCCGAGTGGGTTTGGGTCTGGCCGGGTGGGTTTGGGTCTAGCCGAGTGGGTTTGGGTCTAGCCGAGTGGGTTTGGGTCTAGCCGTGTGGGTTTGTGTCTAGCCGAGTGGGTTTGGGTCTAGCCGAGTGGGTTTGGGTCTAGCCGAGTGGGTTTGGGTCTAGCCGAGTGGGTTTGGGTCTAGCCGAGTGGGTTTGGGTCTAGCCGAGTGGGTTTGGGTCTAGCCTAGTGGGTTTGGGTCTAGCCGAGTGGGTTTGGGACTAGCCGAGTGGGTTTGGGTCTAGCCGAGTGGGTTTGGGTCGAGCCGAGTGAGTTTGGGTCAAGCCGAGTGGGTTTGGGTCTAGCCGAGTGGGTTTGGGTCTAGCCGAGTGGGTTTGTGTCTAGCCGAGTGGGTTTAGGTCTAGTGGAGTGGGTTTGGGTCTAGCCGAGTGGGTTTGGGACTAGCCGAGTGTGTTTGGGTCTAGCCGAGTGGGTTTGGGTCGAGCCGAGTGAGTTTGGGTCAAGCCGAGTGGGTTTGGGTCTAGCCGAGTGGGTTTGGGTCGAGCCGAGTGGGTTTGGGTCTAGCCGAGTGGGTTTGGGTCTAGCCGAGTGGGTTTGTGTCTAGCCGAGTGGGTTTGCGTCTAGCCGAGTGGGTTTGGGTCTAGCCGAGTGGGTTTGTGTCTAGCCGAGCGGGTTTGGGTCTAGCCGAGTGGGTTTGGGTCTAGCCGAATGGGTTTGTGTCTAGCCGAGTGGGTTTGGGTCTAGCCGAGTGGGTTTGGGTCTAGCCGAGTGGGTTTGGGTCTAGCCGAGTGGGTTTGGGTCTAGCCGAGTGGGTTTGGGTCTAGCCGAGTGGGTTTGGGTCTAGCCGAGTGGGTTTGGGTCTAGCCGAGTGGGTTTGGGTCTAGCCTAGTGGGTTTGGGTCTAGCCGAGTGGGTTTGGGACTAGCCGAGTGGGTTTGGGTCTAGCCGAGTGGGTTTGGGTCGAGCCGAGTGAGTTTGGGTCTAGCCGAGTGGGTTTGGGTCTAGCCGAGTGGGTTTGGGTCTAGCCGAGTGGGTTTGTGTCTAGCCGAGTGGGTTTAGGTCTAGTGGAGTGGGTTTGGGTCTAGCCGAGTGGGTTTAGGTCTAGCCGAGTGGTATTGGATCTAGCCGAGTGGTTTTGGGTCTAGCCGAGTGGGTTTGGGTCTAGCCGAGTGGGTTTGGGTCTAGCCGAGTGGGTATGGGTCTAGCCGAGTGGGTTTGGGTCGAGCCGAGTGGGTTTGGGTCTAGCCGAGTGGGTTTGGGTCTAGCCGAGTGGGTTTGTGTCTAGCCGAGTGGGTTTGGGTCTAGCCGAGTGGGTTTGGGTCTAGCCGAGTGGGTTTGGGTCTAGCAGAGTGGGTTTGGGTCTAGCCGAGTGGGTTTGTGTCTAGCCGAGTGGGTTTGGGTCTAGCCGAGTGGGTTTGGGTCTAGCCGAGTGGGTTTGTGTCTAGCCGAGTGGGTTTGCGTCTAGCCGAGTGGGTTTGGGTCTAGCCGAGTGGGTTTGGGTCTAGCAGAGTGGGATTGGGTCTAGCCGAGTGGGTTTGTGTCTAGCCGAGTGGGTTTGGGTCTAGCCGAGTGGGTTTGGGTCTAGCCGAGTGAGTTTGGGTCTAGCGGAGTGGGTTTGGGTCTAGCCGAGTGGGTTTGGGTCTAGCCGAGTGGGTTTGGGTCTAGCCGAGTGGGTTTGGGTCTAGCAGAGTGGGTTTGGGTCTAGCCGAGTGGGTTTGGGTCTAGCCGAGTGGGTTTGGGTCTAGCCGAGTGCGTTTGGGTCTAGCCGAGTGGGTTTGGGTCTAGCCGAGTGGGTTTGGGTCTAGCTGAATGGGGTTGGGTCTAGCCGAGTGCGTTTGGGTCTAGCCGAGTGGGTTTGGGTCTAGCGGAGTGGGTTTGGGTCTAGCCGAGTGGGTTTGGGTCGAGCCGAGTAGGTTTGGGTCTAGCCGAGTGGGTTTGGGTGTAGCCGAGTGGGTTTGTGTCTAGCCGAGTGGGTTTGGGTCCAGCCGAGTGGGTTTGGGTCTGGCCGAGTGGGTTTGGGTCTAGCAGAGTGGGTTTGGGTCTAGCCGAGTGGGTTTGTGTCTAGCCGAGGGGGTTTGGGTCTAGCCGAGTGGGTTTGGGTCTAGCCGAGTGGGTTTGTGACTAGCCGAGTGGGTTTGGGTCTAGCCGAGTGGGTTTGGGTCTAGCCGAGTGGGTTTGGGTCTAGCCGAGTCGGTTTGGGTCTAGCAGAGTGGGTTTGGGTCTAACCGAGAGGGTTTGGGTCTAGCCGAGTGGGTTTGGGCTAGCTGAGTGGGTTTGGGTCCAGCCGAGTGGTTTTGGGTCTAGCCGAGTGGGTTTGGGTCTAGCCGAGTCTGTTTGGGTCTTGCCGAGTGGGTTGGGGTCTAGCCAAGTGGGTTTGGGTCTAGCCGAGTGGGTTTGGGTCTAGCCGAGTCTGTTTGGGTCTAGCCGAGTGGGTTTGGGACTCGCCGAGTATGTTTGGGTCTAGCCGAGTGGGTTTGGTTCTAGCCAAGTGGGTTTGGGTCTAGCCGAGTGGGTTTGGGTCTGGCCGGGTGGGTTTGGGACTAGCCGAGTGGGTTTGGGTCTAGCCGAGTGGGTTTGGGTCTAGCCGTGTGGGTTTGTGTCTAGCCGATTGGGTTTGGGTCTAGCCGAGTGGGTTTGGGTCTAGCCGAGTGGGTTTGGGTCTAGCCGAGTGGGTTTGGGTCTAGCCGAGTGGGTTTGGGTCTAGCCGAGTGGGTTTGGGTCTAGCCTAGTGGGTTTGGGTCTAGCCGAGTGGGTTTGGGTCTAGCCGATTGGGTATGGGTCTAGCCCAGTGGGTTTGGGTCGAGCCGAGTGGGTTTGGGTCTAGCCGAGTGGGTTTGGGTCTAGCCGAGTGGGTTTGTGTCTAGCCGAGTGGGTTTGGGTCTAGCCGAGTGGGTTTGGGTCTAGCCGAGTGGGTTTGGGTCTAGCAGAGTGGGTTTGGGTCTAGCCGAGTGGGTTTGTGTCTAGCCGAGTGGGTTTGGGTCTAGCCGAGTGGGTTTGGGTCTAGCCGAGTGGGTTTCTGTCTAGCCGAGTGGGTTTGGGTCTAGCCGAGTGGGTTTGGGTCTAGCCGAGTGCGTTTGGGTCTAGCAGAGTGGGTTTGGGTCTAGCCGAGTGGGTTTGTGTCTAGCCGAGTGGGTTTGGGTCTAGCCGAGTGGGTTTGGGTCTAGCCGAGTGGGTTTGGGTCTAGCGGAGTGGGTTTGGGTCTAGCGGAGTGGGTTTGGGTCAAGCCGAGTGGGTTTGGGTCTAGCCGAGTGGGTTTGGGTCTAGCAGAGTGGGTTTGGGTCTAGCCGAGTGGGTTTGGGTCTAGCCGAGTGGGTTTGGGTCTAGCCGAGTGCGTTTGGGTCTTGCCGAGTGGGTTTGGGTCTAGCGGAGTGGGTTTGGGTCTAGCTGAGTGGGTTTGGGTCTAGCCGAGTCGGTTTGGGTCTAGCGGAGTGGGTTTGGGTTTAGCGGAGTGGGTTTGGGTCTAGCCGAGTGGGTTTGGGTCTAGCCGAGTGGGTTTGGGTCTAGCCGTGTGGGTTTGGGTCTAGCCGAGTGGGTTTGGGTCTAGCCGAGTGGGTTTGTGTCTAGTGGAGTGGGTTTGGTGTAGCCGAGTGGGTTTGGGTCGAACTGAGTGGGTTTGGGTCAAGCCGAGTGGGTTTGGGTCTAGCCGAGTGGGTTTGGGTCTAGCCGAGTGGGTTTGGGTCTAGCCTAGTGGGTTTGGGTCTAGCCGAGTGGGTTTGGGTCTAGCCGATTGGGTATGGGTCTAGCCCAGTGGGTTTGGGTCGAGCCGAGTGGGTTTGGGTCTAGCCGAGTGGGTTTGGGTCTAGCCGAGTGGGTTTGTGTCTAGCCGAGTGGGTTTGGGTCTAGCCGAGTGGGTTTGGGTCTAGCCGAGTGGGTTTGGGTCTAGCAGAGTGGGTTTGGGTCTAGCCGAGTGGGTTTGTGTCTAGCCGAGTGGGTTTGGGTCTAGCCGAGTGGGTTTGGGTCTAGCCGAGTGGGTTTCTGTCTAGCCGAGTGGGTTTGGGTCTAGCCGAGTGGGTTTGGGTCTAGCCGAGTGGGTTTGGGTCTAGCAGAGTGGGTTTGGGTCTAGCCGAGTGGGTTTGTGTCTAGCCGAGTGGGTTTGGGTCTAGCCGAGTGGGTTTGGGTCTAGCCGAGTGGGTTTGGGTCTAGCGGAGTGGGTTTGGGTCTAGCGGAGTGGGTTTGGGTCAAGCCGAGTGGGTTTGGGTCTAGCCGAGTGGGTTTGGGTCTAGCAGAGTGGGTTTGGGTCTAGCCGAGTGGGTTTGGGTCTAGCCGAGTGTGTTTGGGTCTAGCCGAGTGCGTTTGGGTCTAGCCGAGTGGGTTTGGGTCTAGCGGAGTGGGTTTGGGTCTAGCTGAGTGGGTTTGGGTCTAGCCGAGTCGGTTTGGGTCTAGCGGAGTGGGTTTGGGTTTAGCGGAGTGGGTTTGGGTCTTGCCGAGTGGGTTGGGGTCTAGCCAAGTGGGTTTGGGTCTAGCCGAGTGGGTTTGGGTCTAGCCGAGTCTGTTTGGGTCTAGCCGAGTGGGTTTGGGACTCGCCGAGTATGTTTGGGTCTAGCCGAGTGGGTTTGGTTCTAGCCAAGTGGGTTTGGGTCTAGCCGAGTGGGTTTGGGTCTGGCCGGGTGGGTTTGGGACTAGCCGAGTGGGTTTGGGTCTAGCCGAGTGGGTTTGGGTCTAGCCGTGTGGGTTTGTGTCTAGCCGATTGGGTTTGGGTCTAGCCGAGTGGGTTTGGGTCTAGCCGAGTGGGTTTGGGTCTAGCCGAGTGGGTTTGGGTCTAGCCGAGTGGGTTTGGGTCTAGCCGAGTGGGTTTGGGTCTAGCCTAGTGGGTTTGGGTCTAGCCGAGTGGGTTTGGGTCTAGCCGATTGGGTATGGGTCTAGCCCAGTGGGTTTGGGTCGAGCCGAGTGGGTTTGGGTCTAGCCGAGTGGGTTTGGGTCTAGCCGAGTGGGTTTGTGTCTAGCCGAGTGGGTTTGGGTCTAGCCGAGTGGGTTTGGGTCTAGCCGAGTGGGTTTGGGTCTAGCAGAGTGGGTTTGGGTCTAGCCGAGTGGGTTTGTGTCTAGCCGAGTGGGTTTGGGTCTAGCCGAGTGGGTTTGGGTCTAGCCGAGTGGGTTTCTGTCTAGCCGAGTGGGTTTGGGTCTAGCCGAGTGGGTTTGGGTCTAGCCGAGTGCGTTTGGGTCTAGCAGAGTGGGTTTGGGTCTAGCCGAGTGGGTTTGTGTCTAGCCGAGTGGGTTTGGGTCTAGCCGAGTGGGTTTGGGTCTAGCCGAGTGGGTTTGGGTCTAGCGGAGTGGGTTTGGGTCTAGCGGAGTGGGTTTGGGTCAAGCCGAGTGGGTTTGGGTCTAGCCGAGTGGGTTTGGGTCTAGCAGAGTGGGTTTGGGTCTAGCCGAGTGGGTTTGGGTCTAGCCGAGTGGGTTTGGGTCTAGCCGAGTGCGTTTGGGTCTTGCCGAGTGGGTTTGGGTCTAGCGGAGTGGGTTTGGGTCTAGCTGAGTGGGTTTGGGTCTAGCCGAGTCGGTTTGGGTCTAGCGGAGTGGGTTTGGGTTTAGCGGAGTGGGTTTGGGTCTAGCCGAGTGGGTTTGGGTCTAGCCGAGTGGGTTTGGGTCTAGCCGTGTGGGTTTGGGTCTAGCCGAGTGGGTTTGGGTCTAGCCGAGTGGGTTTGTGTCTAGTGGAGTGGGTTTGGTGTAGCCGAGTGGGTTTGGGTCGAACTGAGTGGGTTTGGGTCAAGCCGAGTGGGTTTGGGTCTAGCCGAGTGGGTTTGGGTCTAGCCGAGTGGGTTTGGGTCTAGCCTAGTGGGTTTGGGTCTAGCCGAGTGGGTTTGGGTCTAGCCGATTGGGTATGGGTCTAGCCCAGTGGGTTTGGGTCGAGCCGAGTGGGTTTGGGTCTAGCCGAGTGGGTTTGGGTCTAGCCGAGTGGGTTTGTGTCTAGCCGAGTGGGTTTGGGTCTAGCCGAGTGGGTTTGGGTCTAGCCGAGTGGGTTTGGGTCTAGCAGAGTGGGTTTGGGTCTAGCCGAGTGGGTTTGTGTCTAGCCGAGTGGGTTTGGGTCTAGCCGAGTGGGTTTGGGTCTAGCCGAGTGGGTTTCTGTCTAGCCGAGTGGGTTTGGGTCTAGCCGAGTGGGTTTGGGTCTAGCCGAGTGGGTTTGGGTCTAGCAGAGTGGGTTTGGGTCTAGCCGAGTGGGTTTGTGTCTAGCCGAGTGGGTTTGGGTCTAGCCGAGTGGGTTTGGGTCTAGCCGAGTGGGTTTGGGTCTAGCGGAGTGGGTTTGGGTCTAGCGGAGTGGGTTTGGGTCAAGCCGAGTGGGTTTGGGTCTAGCCGAGTGGGTTTGGGTCTAGCAGAGTGGGTTTGGGTCTAGCCGAGTGGGTTTGGGTCTAGCCGAGTGTGTTTGGGTCTAGCCGAGTGCGTTTGGGTCTAGCCGAGTGGGTTTGGGTCTAGCGGAGTGGGTTTGGGTCTAGCTGAGTGGGTTTGGGTCTAGCCGAGTCGGTTTGGGTCTAGCGGAGTGGGTTTGGGTTTAGCGGAGTGGGTTTGGGTCTTGCCGAGTGGGTTGGGGTCTAGCCAAGTGGGTTTGGGTCTAGCCGAGTGGGTTTGGGTCTAGCCGAGTCTGTTTGGGTCTAGCCGAGTGGGTTTGGGACTCGCCGAGTATGTTTGGGTCTAGCCGAGTGGGTTTGGTTCTAGCCAAGTGGGTTTGGGTCTAGCCGAGTGGGTTTGGGTCTGGCCGGGTGGGTTTGGGACTAGCCGAGTGGGTTTGGGTCTAGCCGAGTGGGTTTGGGTCTAGCCGTGTGGGTTTGTGTCTAGCCGATTGGGTTTGGGTCTAGCCGAGTGGGTTTGGGTCTAGCCGAGTGGGTTTGGGTCTAGCCGAGTGGGTTTGGGTCTAGCCGAGTGGGTTTGGGTCTAGCCGAGTGGGTTTGGGTCTAGCCTAGTGGGTTTGGGTCTAGCCGAGTGGGTTTGGGTCTAGCCGATTGGGTATGGGTCTAGCCCAGTGGGTTTGGGTCGAGCCGAGTGGGTTTGGGTCTAGCCGAGTGGGTTTGGGTCTAGCCGAGTGGGTTTGTGTCTAGCCGAGTGGGTTTGGGTCTAGCCGAGTGGGTTTGGGTCTAGCCGAGTGGGTTTGGGTCTAGCAGAGTGGGTTTGGGTCTAGCCGAGTGGGTTTGTGTCTAGCCGAGTGGGTTTGGGTCTAGCCGAGTGGGTTTGGGTCTAGCCGAGTGGGTTTCTGTCTAGCCGAGTGGGTTTGGGTCTAGCCGAGTGGGTTTGGGTCTAGCCGAGTGCGTTTGGGTCTAGCAGAGTGGGTTTGGGTCTAGCCGAGTGGGTTTGTGTCTAGCCGAGTGGGTTTGGGTCTAGCCGAGTGGGTTTGGGTCTAGCCGAGTGGGTTTGGGTCTAGCGGAGTGGGTTTGGGTCTAGCGGAGTGGGTTTGGGTCAAGCCGAGTGGGTTTGGGTCTAGCCGAGTGGGTTTGGGTCTAGCAGAGTGGGTTTGGGTCTAGCCGAGTGGGTTTGGGTCTAGCCGAGTGGGTTTGGGTCTAGCCGAGTGCGTTTGGGTCTTGCCGAGTGGGTTTGGGTCTAGCGGAGTGGGTTTGGGTCTAGCTGAGTGGGTTTGGGTCTAGCCGAGTCGGTTTGGGTCTAGCGGAGTGGGTTTGGGTTTAGCGGAGTGGGTTTGGGTCTAGCCGAGTGGGTTTGGGTCTAGCCGAGTGGGTTTGGGTCTAGCCGTGTGGGTTTGGGTCTAGCCGAGTGGGTTTGGGTCTAGCCGAGTGGGTTTGTGTCTAGTGGAGTGGGTTTGGTGTAGCCGAGTGGGTTTGGGTCGAACTGAGTGGGTTTGGGTCAAGCCGAGTGGGTTTGGGTCTAGCCGAGTGGGTTTGGGTCTAGCCGAGTGGGTTTGGGTCTAGCCTAGTGGGTTTGGGTCTAGCCGAGTGGGTTTGGGTCTAGCCGATTGGGTATGGGTCTAGCCCAGTGGGTTTGGGTCGAGCCGAGTGGGTTTGGGTCTAGCCGAGTGGGTTTGGGTCTAGCCGAGTGGGTTTGTGTCTAGCCGAGTGGGTTTGGGTCTAGCCGAGTGGGTTTGGGTCTAGCCGAGTGGGTTTGGGTCTAGCAGAGTGGGTTTGGGTCTAGCCGAGTGGGTTTGTGTCTAGCCGAGTGGGTTTGGGTCTAGCCGAGTGGGTTTGGGTCTAGCCGAGTGGGTTTCTGTCTAGCCGAGTGGGTTTGGGTCTAGCCGAGTGGGTTTGGGTCTAGCCGAGTGGGTTTGGGTCTAGCAGAGTGGGTTTGGGTCTAGCCGAGTGGGTTTGTGTCTAGCCGAGTGGGTTTGGGTCTAGCCGAGTGGGTTTGGGTCTAGCCGAGTGGGTTTGGGTCTAGCGGAGTGGGTTTGGGTCTAGCGGAGTGGGTTTGGGTCAAGCCGAGTGGGTTTGGGTCTAGCCGAGTGGGTTTGGGTCTAGCAGAGTGGGTTTGGGTCTAGCCGAGTGGGTTTGGGTCTAGCCGAGTGTGTTTGGGTCTAGCCGAGTGCGTTTGGGTCTAGCCGAGTGGGTTTGGGTCTAGCGGAGTGGGTTTGGGTCTAGCTGAGTGGGTTTGGGTCTAGCCGAGTCGGTTTGGGTCTAGCGGAGTGGGTTTGGGTTTAGCGGAGTGGGTTTGGGTCTAGCCGAGTGGGTTTGGGTCTAGCCGAGTGGGTTTGGGTCTAGCCGTGTGGGTTTGGGTCTAGCCGAGTGGGTTTGGGTCTAGCCGAGTGGGTTTGTGTCTAGTGGAGTGGGTTTGGTGTAGCCGAGTGGGTTTGGGTCGAACTGAGTGGGTTTTGGTCAAGCCGAGTGGGTTTGGGTCCAGACGAGTGGGTTTGGGTCCAGCCGAGTGGGTTTGGGTCCAGCCGAGTGGGTTTGGGTCTAGCCGAATGGGTTTTGGTCTAGCCGAATGGGTTTGGGTCCAGCCGAGTGGGTTTGGGTCTAGCCGAGTGGGTTTGGGTCTAGCCGAATGGGTTTGGGTCTAGCCGAGTGGGTTTGGGTTGAGCCGAGTGGGTTTGGGTCTAGCCGAGTGGGTTTGGGTCTAGCCGAGTGGGTTTGTGTCTAGCCGAGTGGGTTTGGGGCGAGCCGTGTGGGTTTGGGTCTAGCCGAGTGGGTTTGGGTCTAGCTGAGTCAGTTTGGGTCTAGCCGAGTGGGTTTGGGTCAAGCCGTGTGGGTTTGGGTCTAGCCGAGTGGGTTTGGGTCTAGCCGAGTGGGTTTGGGTCTAGCCGAATGGGTTTGGGTCTAGCCGAGTGGGTTTGGGTCTAGCCGAGTGGGTTTGGGTCTAGCCGAGTGGGTTTGGGTCTCGCCGAGTGGGTTTGTGTCTAGTGGAGTGGGTTTGGGTGTAGCCGAGTGGGTTTGGGTCGAACTGAGTGGGTTTGGGTCTAGCCGAGTGGGTTTGGGTCCAGACGAGTGGGTTTGGGTCCAGCCGAGTGGGTTTGGGTCCAGCCGAGTGGGTTTGGGTCTAGCCGAGTGGGTTTTGGTCTAGCCGAATGGGTTTGGGTCCAGCCGAGTGGGTTTGGGTCTAGCCGAGCGGGTTTGGGTCTAGCCGAATGGGTTTGGGTCTAGCCGAGTGGGTTTGGGTTGAGCCGAGTGGGTTTGGGTCTAGCCGAGTGGGTTTGGGTCTAGCCGAGTGGGTTTGTGTCTAGCCGAGTGGGTTTGGGGCGAGCCGTGTGGGTTTGGGTCTAGCCGAGTGGGTTTGGGTCTAGCTGAGTCAGTTTGGGTCTAGCCGAGTGGGTTTGGGTCAAGCCGTGTGGGTTTGGGTCTAGCCGAGTGGGTTTGGGTCTAGCCGAGTGGGTTTGTGTCTAGCCGAGTGGGTTTAGGTCTAGTGGAGTGGGTTTGGGTCTAGCCGAGTGGGTTTAGGTCTAGCCGAGTGGTATTGGATCTAGCCGAGTGGGTTTGTGTCTAGCCGAGTGGGTTTGGGTCTAGCCGAGTGGGTTTGGGTCTAGCCGAGTGGGTTTCTGTCTAGCCGAGTGGGTTTGGGTCTAGCCGAGTGGGTTTGGGTCTAGCCGAGTGGGTTTGGGTCTAGCAGAGTGGGTTTGGGTCTAGCCGAGTGGGTTTGTGTCTAGCCGAGTGGGTTTGGGTCTAGCCGAGTGGGTTTGGGTCTAGCCGAGTGGGTTTGGGTCTAGCGGAGTGGGTTTGGGTCTAGCGGAGTGGGTTTGGGTCTAGCCGAGTGGGTTTGGGTCTAGCCGAGTCGGTTTGGGTCTAGCGGAGTGGGTTTGGGTTTAGCGGAGTGGGTTTGGGTCTAGCCGAGTGGGTTTGGGTCTAGCCGAGTGGGTTTGGGTCTAGCCGTGTGGGTTTGGGTCTAGCCGAGTGGGTTTGGGTCTAGCCGAGTGGGTTTGGGTCTAGCCGAGTGGGTTTGGGTCTAGCAGAGTGGGTTTGGGTCTAGCCGAGTGGGTTTGGGTCTAGCCGAGTGGGTTTGGGTCTAGCCGAGTGCGTTTGGGTCTAGCCGAGTGTGTTTGGGTCTAGCGGAGTGGGTTTGGGTCTAGCTGAGTGGGTTTGGGTCTAGCCGAGTCGGTTTGGGTCTAGCGGAGTGGGTTTGGGTTTAGCGGAGTGGGTTTGGGTCTAGCCGAGTGGGTTTGGGTCTAGCCGAGTGGGTTTGGGTCTAGCCGTGTGGGTTTGGGTCTAGCCGAGTGGGTTTGGGTCTAGCCGAGTGGGTTTGTGTCTAGTGGAGTGGGTTTGGTGTAGCCGAGTGGGTTTGGGTCGAACTGAGTGGGTTTGGGTCAAGCCGAGTGGGTTTGGGTCCAGACGAGTGGGTTTGGGTCCAGCCGAGTGGGTTTGGGTCCAGCCGAGTGGGTTTGGGTCTAGCCGAATGGGTTTTGGTCTAGCCGAATGGGTTTGGGTCCAGCCGAGTGGGTTTGGGTCTAGCCGAGTGGGTTTGGGTCTAGCCGAATGGGTTTGGGTCTAGCCGAGTGGGTTTGGGTTGAGCCGAGTGGGTTTGGGTCTAGCCGAGTGGGTTTGGGTCTAGCCGAGTGGGTTTGTGTCTAGCCGAGTGGGTTTGGGGCGAGCCGTGTGGGTTTGGGTCTAGCCGAGTGGGTTTGGGTCTAGCTGAGTCAGTTTGGGTCTAGCCGAGTGGGTTTGGGTCAAGCCGTGTGGGTTTGGGTCTAGCCGAGTGGGTTTGGGTCTAGCCGAGTGGGTTTGGGTCTAGCCGAATGGGTTTGGGTCTAGCCGTGTGGGTTTGGGTCTAGCCGAGTGGGTTTGGGTCTAGCCGAGTGGGTTTGGGTCTAGCCGAGTGGGTTTGGGTCTAGCCGAGTGGGTTTGGGTCTAGCCGAGTGGGTTTGGGTCTAGCGGAGTGGATTTGGGTCTAGCCGAGTGGGTTTGGGCCGAGCCGAGTGGTTTGGGTCTAGCGGAGTGGGTTTGGGTCTAGCTGAGTGGGTTTGGGTCTAGCCGAGTCGGTTTGGGTCTAGCGGAGTGGGTTTGGGTTTAGCGGAGTGTGTTTGGGTCTAGCCGAGTGGGTTTGGGTCTAGCCGAGTGGGTTTGGGTCTAGCCGTGTGGGTTTGGGTCTAGCCGAGTGGGTTTGGGTCTCGCCGAGTGGGTTTGTGTCTAGTGGAGTGGGTTTGGGTGTAGCCGAGTGGGTTTGGGTCGAACTGAGTGGGTTTGGGTCTAGCCGAGTGGGTTTGGGTCCAGACGAGTGGGTTTGGGTCCAGCCGAGTGGGTTTGGGTCCAGCCGAGTGGGTTTGGGTCTAGCCGAGTGGGTTTGGGTCTAGCCGAGTGGGTTTGGGTCTAGCCGAGTGGGTTTGGGTCTAGCCGAGTGGGTTTGGGTCTAGCGGAGTGGGTTTGGGTCTAGCCGAGTGGGTTTGGGTCTAGCCGAGTGGGTTTGGGTCTAGCAGAGTGGGTTTGGGTCTAGCCGAGTGGGTTTGGGTCTAGCCTAGTGGGTTTGGGTCTAGCCGAGTGCGTTTGGGTCTAGCCGAGTGGGTTTGGGTCTAGTGGAGTGGGTTTGGGTCTAGCCGAGTGGGTTTGGGTCGAGCCGAGTAGGTTTGGGTCTAGCCGAGTGGGTTTGGGTGTAGCCGAGTGGGTTTGTGTCTAGCCGAGTGGGTTTGGGTCCAGCCGAGTGGGTTTGGGTCTAGCCGAGTGGGTTTGGGTCTAGCAGAGTGGGTTTGGGTCTAGCCGAGTGGGTTTGTGTCTAGCCGAGTGGGTTTGGGTCAAGCCGAGTGGGTTTGGGTCTAGCCGAGTGGGTTTGTGATAGCCGAGTGGGTTTGGGTCTAGCGGAGTGGGTTTGGGTCTAGCCGAGTGGGTTTGGGTCTAGCCGAGTGGGTTTGGGTCTAGCAGAGTGGGTTTGGGTCTAGCCGAGTGGGTTTGGGTCTAGCCGAGTGTGTTTTTGTCTATCCGAGTGGGTTTGGGTCTAGCCGAGTGGGTTTCGGTCTAGCCGAGTGGGTTTCGGTCTAGCGGAGTGGGTTTGGGTGTAGCGGAGTGGGTTTGGGTCTAGCGGAGTGGGTTTGGGTCTAGCGGAGTGGGTTTGGGTCTAGCCGAATGGGTTTGGGTCTAGCCGAGTGGGTTTCGGTCTAGCTGAGTGGGTTTGGGTCTAGCCTAGTGTGTTTGGGTCTAGCCGAGTGGGTTTGGGTCTAGCCGAGTGGGTTTGGGTCTAACGGAGTGGGTTTGGGTCTAGCGGAGTGGGTTTGGGTCTAGCCGAGTGGGTTTGGGACTAGGCGAGTGGTTTGGGTCTAGCGGAGTGGGTTTGGGTCTAGCTGAGTGGGTTTGTGTCTAGCCGAGTCGGTTTGGGTCTAGCGGAGTGGGTTTGGGTTTAGCGGAGTGGGTTTGGGTCTAGCCGAGTGGGTTTGGGTCTAGCCGAGTGGGTTTGGGTCTAGCCGTGTGGGTTTGGGTCTAGCCGAGTGGGTTTGGGTCCAGCCGAGTGGGTTTTGGTCTTGCCGTGTGGGTTTGGGTCTAGCCGAGTGGGTTTGTGTCTAGTGGAGTGGGTTTGGGTGTAGCCGAGTGGGTTTGGGTCGAATTGAGTGGGTTTGGGTCTAGCCGAGTGGGTTTGGGTCCAGACGAGTGGGTTTGGGTCCAGCCGAGTGGGTTTGGGTCCAGCCGAGTGGGTTTGGGTCTAGCCGAGTGGGTTTGGGTCTAGCCGAATGGGTTTGGGTCTAGCCGAGTGGGTTTGGGTCGAGCCGAGTGGGTTTGGGTCTAGCCGAGTGGGTTTGGGTCTAGCCGAGTGGGTTTGTGTCTAGCCGAGTGGGTTTGAGTCTAGCCGAGTGGGTTTGGGTCTAGCCGAGTGGGTCTGGGTCTAGCAGAGTGGGTTTGGGTCTAGCCGAGTGGGTTTGTGTCTAGCCGAATGGGTTTGGGTCTAGCCGAGTGGGTTTGGGTCCAGCGGAGTGGGTTTGGGTCTAGCCGAATGGGTTTGGGTCTAGCCGAGTGGGTTTGGGTCTAGCGGAGTGGGTTTGGGCCTAGCCGAGTGGTTTGGGTCTAGCGGAGTGGGTTTGGGTCTAGCTGAGTGGGTTTGGGTCTAGCCGAGTCGGTTTGGGTCTAGCGGAGTGGGTTTGGGTTTAGCGGAGTGGGTTTGGGTCTAGCCGAGTGGGTTTGGGTCTAGCCGAGTGGGTTTGGGTCTAGCCGTGTGGGTTTGGGTCTAGCCGAGTGGGTTTGGGTCCAGCCGAGTGGGTTTGGGTCTTGCCGTGTGGGTTTGGGTCTGGCGTAGTGGGTTTGGGTCGAACTGAGTGGGTTTGGGTCTAGCCGAGTGGGTTTGTGTCTAGCCGAGTGGGTTTGGGTCTAGCCGAGTGGGTTTGGGTCTAGCCGAGTGGGTTTGAGTCTAGCGGAGTGGGTTTGGGTCTAGCCGAATGGGTTTGGGTCTAGCCGAGTGGGTTTGGGTCTAGCCGAGTGGGTTTGGGTCTAGCCGAGTGGGTTTGGGTCCAGCTGAGTGGGTTTGGGTCTAGCCGAGTGGGTTTGGGTCTAGCCGAGTGGGTTTGGGTCCAGCAGAGTGGGTTTGGGTCTAGCTGAGTGGGTTTGTGTCTAGCCGAGTGGGTTTGTGTCTAGCCGAGTGGGTTTGGGTCTAGCCGAGTGGGTTTGGGTCCAGCGGAGTGGGTTTGGGTCTAGCCGAATGGGTTTGGGTCTAGCCGAGTGGGTTTGGGTCTAGCGGAGTGGGTTTGGGCCTAGCCGAGTGGTTTGGGTCTAGTGGAGTGGGTTTGGGTCTAGCTGAGTGGGTTAGGGTCTAGCGGAGTGGGTTTGGGTCTAGCCGAGTGGGTTTGGGACTAGCCGAGTGGTTTGGGTCTAGCGGAGTGGGTTTGGGTCTAGCTGAGTGGGTTTGTGTCTAGCCGAGTCGGTTTGGGTCTAGCGGAGTGGGTTTGGGTTTAGCGGAGTGGGTTTGGGTCTAGCCGAGTGGGTTTGGGTCTAGCCGAGTGGGTTTGGGTCTAGCCGTGTGTGTTTGGGTCTAGCCGAGTGGGTTTGGGTCCAGCCGAGTGGGTTTTGGTCTTGCCGTGTGGGTTTGGGTATAGCCGAGTGGGTTTGTGTCTAGTGGAGTGGGTTTGGGTGTAGCCGAGTGGGTTTGGGTCGAACTGAGTGGGTTTGGGTCTAGCCGAGTGGGTTTGGGTCCAGACGAGTGGGTTTGGGTCCAGCCGAGTGGGTTTGGGTCCAGCCGAGTGGGTTTGGGTCTAACCGAGTGGGTTTGGGTCTAGCCGAATGGGTTTGGGTCAAGCCGAGTGGGTTTGGGTAGAGCCGAGTGGGTTTGGGTCTAGCCGAGTGGGTTTGGGTCTAGCCGAGTGGGTTTGTGTCTAGCCGAGTGGGTTTGAGTCTAGCCGAGTGGGTTTGGGTCTAGCCGAGTGGGTTTGGGTCTAGCAGAGTGGGTTTGGGTCTAGCCGAGTGGGTTTGTGTCTAGCCGAGTGGGTTTGGGTCTAGCCGAGTGGGTTTGGGTCTAGCCGAGTGTGTTTGTGTCTAGCCGAGTGGGTTTGGGTCTAGCCGAGTGGGTTTGGGTCCAGCCGAGTGGGTTTGGGTCTAGCAGAGTGGGTTTGGGTCTAGCCGAGTGGGTTTGTGTCTAGCCGAGTGGGTTTGGGTCTAGCCGAGTGGGTTTGGGTCTAGCCGAGTGGGTTTGAGTCTAGCGGAGTGGGTTTGGGTCTAGCCGAATGGGTTTGGGTCTAGCCGAGTGGGTTTGGGTCTAGCCGAGTGGGTTTGGGTCTAGCCGAGTGGGTTTGGGTCCAGCTGAGTGGGTTTGGGTCTAGCCGAGTGGGTTTGGGTCTAGCCGAGTGGGTTTGGGTCCAGCAGAGTGGGTTTGGGTCTAGCTGAGTGGGTTTGTGTCTAGCCGAGTGGGTTTGTGTCTAGCCGAGTGGGTTTGGGTCTAGCCGAGTGGGTTTGGGTGCAGCGGAGTGGGTTTGGGTCTAGCCGAATGGGTTTGGGTCTAGCCGAGTGGGTTTGGGTCTAGCGGAGTGGGTTTGGGCCTAGCCGAGTGGTTTGGGTCTAGCGGAGTGGGTTTGGGTCTAGCTGAGTGGGTTTGGGTCTAGCCGAGTCGGTTTGGGTCTAGCGGAGTGGGTTTGGGTTTAGCGGAGTGGGTTTGGGTCTAGCCGAGTGGGTTTGGGTCTAGCCGAGTGGGTTTGGGTCTAGCCGTGTGGGTTTGGGTCTAGCCGAGTGGGTTTGGGTCCAGCCGAGTGGGTTTGGGTCTTGCCGTGTGGGTTTGGGTCTGGCGTAGTGGGTTTGGGTCGAACTGAGTGGGTTTGGGTCTAGCCGAGTGGGTTTGTGTCTAGCCGAGTGGGTTTGGGTCTAGCCGAGTGGGTTTGGGTCTAGCCGAGTGGGTTTGAGTCTAGCGGAGTGGGTTTGGGTCTAGCCGAATGGGTTTGGGTCTAGCCGAGTGGGTTTGGGTCTAGCCGAGTGGGTTTGGGTCCAGCAGAGTGGGTTTGGGTCTAGCTGAGTGGGTTTGTGTCTAGCCGAGTGGGTTTGTGTCTAGCCGAGTGGGTTTGGGTCTAGCCGAGTGGGTTTGTGTCCAGCGGAGTGGGTTTGGGTCTAGCCGAATGGGTTTGGGTCTAGCTGAGTGGGTTTGGGTCTAGCCAAGTGTGTTTGGGTCTAGCCGAGTGGGTTTGGGTCTAGCCGAGTGGGTTTGGGTCTAACGGAGTGGGTTTGGGTCTAGCGGAGTGGGTTTGGGTCTAGCCGAGTGGGTTTGGGACTAGCCGAGTGGTTTGGGTCTAGCGGAGTGGGTTTGGGTCTAGCTGAGTGGGTTTGTGTCTAGCCGAGTCGGTTTGGGTCTAGCGGAGTGGGTTTGGGTTTAGCGGAGTGGGTTTGGGTCTAGCCGAGTGGGTTTGGGTCTAGCTGAGTGGGTTTGGGTCTAGCCGTGTGGGTTTGGGTCTAGCCGAGTGGGTTTGGGTCCAGCCGAGTGGGTTTTGGTCTTGCCGTGTGGGTTTGGGTCTAGCCGAGTGGGTTTGTGTCTAGTGGAGTGGGTTTGGGTGTAGCCGAGTGGGTTTGGGTCGAACTGAGTGGGTTTGGGTCTAGCCGAGTGGGTTTGGGTCCAGACGAGTGGGTTTGGATCCAGCCGAGTGGGTTTGGGTCCAGCCGAGTGGGTTTGGGTCTAGCCGAGTGGGTTTGGGTCTAGCCGAATGGGTTTGGGTCTAGCCGAGTGGGTTTGGGTCGAGCCGAGTGGGTTTGGGTCTAGTTGAGTGGGTTTGGGTCTAGCCGAGTGGGTTTTTGTCTAGCCGAGTGGGTTTGAGTCTAGCCGAGTGGGTTTGGGTCTAGCCGAGTGGGTTTGGGTCTAGCAGAGTGGGTTTGGGTCTAGCCGAGTGGGTTTGTGTCTAGCCGAGTGGGTTTGGGTCTAGCCGAGTGGGTTTGGGTCTAGCCGAGTGGGTTTGTGTCTAGCCGAGTGGGTTTGGGTCTAGCCGTGTGGGTTTGGGTCTAGCCGAGTGGGTTTGGGTCTAGCAGAGTGGGTTTGGGTCTAGCCGAGTGGGTTTGTGTCTAGCCGAGTGGGTTTGGGTCTAGCCGAGTGGGTTTGGGTCTAGCCGAGTGGGTTTGAGTCTAGCGGAGTGGGTTTGGGTCTAGCCGAATGGGTTTGGGTCTAGCCGAGTGGGTTTAGGTCTAGCCGAGTGGGTTTGGGTCTAGCCGAGTGGGTTTGGGTCCAGCTGAGTGGGTTTGGGTCTAGCCGAGTGGGTTTGGGTCTAGCCGAGTGGGTTTGGGTCCAGCAGAGTGGGTTTGGGTCTAGCTGAGTGGGTTTGTGTCTAGCCGAGTGGGTTTGTGTCTAGCCGAGTGGGTTTGGGTCTGGCGTAGTGGGTTTGGGTCGAACTGAGTGGGTTTGTGTCTAGCCGAGTGGGTTTGTGTCTAGCCGAGTGGGTTTGGGTCTAGCCGAGTGGGTTTGGGTCTAGCCGAGTGGGTTTGACTCTAGCGGAGTGGGTTTGGGTCTAGCCGAGTGGGTTTGGGCCTAGCCGAGTGGTTTGGGTCTAGCGGAGCGGGTTTGGGTCTAGCTGAGTGGGTTTGTGTCTAGCCGAGTCGGTTTGGGTCTAGCGGAGTGGGTTTGGGTTTAGCGGAGTGGGTTTGGGTCTAGCCGAGTGGGTTTGGGTCTAGCCGAGTGGGTTTGGGTCTAGCCGTGTGGGTTTGGGTCTAGCCGAGTGGGTTTGGGTCCAGCCGAGTGGGTTTGGGTCTTGCCGTGTGGGTTTGGGTCTAGCCGAGTGGGTTTGTGTCTAGTGGAGTGGGTTTGGGTGTAGCCGAGTGGGTTTGGGTCGAACTGAGTGGGTTTGGTTCTAGCCGTGTGGGTTTGGGTCTAGCCAAGTGGGTTTGGGTCCAGCCGAGTGGGTTTGGGTCTTGCCGTGTGGGTTTGGGTCTAGCCGAGTGGGTTTGGGTCAAACTGAGTGGGTTTGGGTCTAGCCGAGTGGGTTTGGGTCTAGCCGAGTGGGTTTGGGTCTAGCCGAGTGGGTTTGGGTCTAGCCGAGTGGGTTTGAGTCTAGCGGAGTGGGTTTGGGTCTAGCCGAATGGGTTTGGGTCTAGCCGAGTGGGTTTGGGTCTAGCCGAGTGGGTTTGGGTCTAGCCGAGTGGGTTTGGGTCCAGCTGAGTGGGTTTGGGTCTAGCCGAGTGGGTTTGGGTCTAGCCGAGTGGGTTTGGGTCCAGCAGAGTGGGTTTGGGTCTAGCGGAGTGGGTTTGTGTCTAGCCGAGTGGGTTTGTGTCTAGCCGAGTGGGTTTGGGTCTGGCCGAGTGGGTTTGGGTCCGGCCGAGTGGGTTTGGGTCCAGCGGAGTGGGTTTGGGTCTAGCCGAATGGGTTTGGGTCTAGCCGAGTGGGTTTGGGTCTAGCGGAGTGGGTTTGGGCCTAGCCGAGTGGTTTGGGTCTAGCGGATTGGGTTTGGGTCTAGCCGAGTGGGTTTGGGTCTAGCGGAGTGGGTTTGGGTTTAGCGGAGTGGGTTTGGGTTTAGCGGAGTGGGTTTGGGTCTAGCCGAGTGGGTTTGGGTCTAGCCGAGTGGGTTTGGGTCTAGCCGAGTGGGTTTGGGTCTAGCAGAGTGGGTTGGGGTCTAGCCGAGTGGGTTTGTGTCTAGCCGAGTGGGTTTGGGTCTAGCCGAGTGGGTTTGTGTCTTGCCGAGTGGGTTTGGGTCTAGCCGAGTGGGTTTGGTTCTAGCCGAGTGGGTTTGGGTCGAGCCGAGTGGGTTTGGGTCTAGCCGAGTGGGTTTGGGTCTAGCCGAATGGGTTTGGGTCTAGCCGAGTGGGTTTGGGTCTAGCCGAGTGGGTTTGGGTCTAGCAGAGTGGGTTTGGGTCTAGCCGAGTGGGTTTGGGTCTAGCCGAGTGGGTTTGGGTCTAGCCGAGTGGGTTTGGGTCTAGCCGAGTGGGTTTGTGACTAGCCGAGTGGGTTTTGGTCTAGCCGAGTGGGTTTGGGTCTAGCCGAGTGGGTTTGGGTCCAGCGGAGTGGGTTTGGGTCTAGCCGAATGGGTTTGGGTCTAGCCGAGTGGGTTTGGGTCTAGCGGAGTGGGTTTGGGCCTAGCCGAGTGGTTTGGGTCTAGCGGAGTGGGTTTGGGTCTAGCTGAGTGGGTTTGGGTCTAGCCTAGTCGGTTTGGGTCTAGCGGAGTGGGTTTGGGTTTAGCGGAGTGGGTTTGGGTCTAGCCGAGTGGGTTTGGGTCTAGCCGAGTGGGTTTGGGTCTAGCCGAGTGGGTTTGGGTCTAGCCGAGTGGGTTTGGGTCTAGCCGAGTGGGTTTGGGCTAGCAGAGTGGGTTTGGGTCTAGCCGAGTGGGTTTGTGTCTAGCCGAGTGGGTTTGGGTCTAGCCGAGTGGGTTTGTGTCTTGCCGAGTGAGTTTGGGTCTAACCGAGTGGGTTTGGGTCTAGCCGAGTGGGTTTGGGTCGAGCCGAGTGGGTTTGGGTCTAGCCGAGTGGGTTTGGGTCTAGCCGAATGGGTTTGGGTCTAGCCGAGTGGGTTTGGGTCTAGCCGAGTGGGTTTGGGTCTAGCCGAGTGGGTTTGTGACTAGCCGAGTGGGTTTTGGTCTAGCCGAGTGGGTTTGGGTCTAGCCGAGTGGGTTTGGGTCTAGCCGAGTGGGTTTGGGTCTAGCCGAGTGGGTTTGGGTCTAGCCGAGTGGGTTTGGGTCTAGCAGAGTGGGTTTGGGTCTAGCCGAGTGGGTTTGTGTCTAGCCGAGTGGGTTTGGGTCTAGCCGAGTGGGTTTGGGTCTAGCCGAGTGGGTTTGAGTCTAGCGGAGTGGGTTTGGGTCTAACCGAATGGGTTTGGGTCTAGCCGAGTGGGTTTGGGTCTAGCCGAGTGGGTTTGGGTCTAGCCGAGTGGGTTTGGGTCCAGCTGAGTGGGTTTGGGTCTAGCCGAGTGGGTTTGGGTCTAGCCGAGTGGGTTTGGGTCCAGCAGAGTGGGTTTGGGTCTAGCTGAGTGGGTTTGTGTCTAGCCGAGTGGGTTTGTGTCTAGCCGAGTGGGTTTGGGTCTGGCCGAGTGGGTTTGGGTCCAGCGGAGTGGGTTTGGGTCTAGCCGAATGGGTTTGGGTCTAGCCGAGTGGGTTTGGGTCTAGCGGAGTGGGTTTGGGCCTAGCCGAGTGGTTTGGGTCTAGCGGATTGGGTTTGGGTCTAGCTGAGTGGGTTTGGGTCTAGCCGAGTCGGTTTGGGTCTAGCGGAGTGGGTTTGGGTTTAGCGGAGTGGGTTTGGGTCTAGCCGAGTGGGTTTGGGTCTAGCCGAGTGGGTTTGGGTCTAGCCGAGTGGGTTTGGGTCTAGCCGAGTGGGTTTGGGTCTAGCAGAGTGGGTTTGGGTCTAGCCGAGTGGGTTTGTGTCTAGCCGAGTGGGTTTGGGTCTAGCTGAGTGGGTTTGTGTCTTGCCGAGTGGGTTTGGGTCTAGCCGAGTGGGTTTGGGTCTAGCCGAGTGGGTTTGGGTCCAGCGGAGTGGGTTTGGGTCTAGCCGAATGGGTTTGGGTCTAGCCGAGTGGGTTTGGGTCTAGCGGAGTGGGTTTGGGCCTAGCCGAGTGGTTTGGGTCTAGCGGAGTGGGTTTGGGTCTAGCTGAGTGGGTTTGGGTCTAGCCGAGTCGGTTTGGGTCTAGCGGAGTGGGTTTGGGTTTAGCGGAGTGGGTTTGGGTCTAGCCGAGTGGGTTTGGGTCTAGCCGAGTGGGTTTGGGTCTAGCCGAGTGGGTTTGGGTCTAGCCGAGTGGGTTTGGGTCTAGCAGAGTGGGTTTGGGTCTAGCCGAGTGGGTTTGTGTCTAGCCGAGTGGGTTTGGGTCTAGCCGAGTGGGTTTGTGTCTTGCCGAGTGAGTTTGGGTCTAGCCGAGTGGGTTTGGGTCTAGCCGAGTGGGTTTGGGTCGAGCCGAGTGGGTTTGGGTCTAGCCGAGTGGGTTTGGGTCTAGCCGAATGGGTTTGGGTCTAGCCGAGTGGGTTTGGGTCTAGCCGAGTGGGTTTGGGTCTAGCCGAGTGGGTTTGGGTCTAGCCGAGTGGGTTTGTGACTAGCCAAGTGGGTTTTGGTCTAGCCGAGTGGGTTTGGGTCTAGCCGAGTGGGTTTGGGTCTAGCCGAGTGGGTTTGTGACTAGCCGAGTGGGTTTTGGTCTAGCCGAGTGGGTTTGGGTCTAGCCGAGTGGGTTTGGGTCCAGCGGAGTGGGTTTGGGTCTAGCCGAATGGGTTTGGGTCTAGCCGAGTGGGTTTGGGTCTAGCGGAGTGGGTTTGGGCCTAGCCGAGTGGTTTGGGTCTAGCGGAGTGGGTTTGGGTCTAGCTGAGTGGGTTTGGGTCTAGCCGAGTCGGTTTGGGTCTAGCGGAGTGGGTTTGGGTTTAGCGGAGTGGGTTTGGGTCTAGCCGAGTGGGTTTGGGTCTAGCCGAGTGGGTTTGGGTCTAGCCGAGTGGGTTTGGGTCTAGCCGAGTGGGTTTGGGTCTAGCCGAGTGGGTTTGGGCTAGCAGAGTGGGTTTGGGTCTAGCCGAGTGGGTTTGTGTCTAGCCGAGTGGGTTTGGGTCTAGCCGAGTGGGTTTGTGTCTTGCCGAGTGAGTTTGGGTCTAACCGAGTGGGTTTGGGTCTAGCCGAGTGGGTTTGGGTCGAGCCGAGTGGGTTTGGGTCTAGCCGAGTGGGTTTGGGTCTAGCCGAATGGGTTTGGGTCTAGCCGAGTGGGTTTGGGTCTAGCCGAGTGGGTTTGGGTCTAGCCGAGTGGGTTTGTGACTAGCCGAGTGGGTTTTGGTCTAGCCGAGTGGGTTTGGGTCTAGCCGAGTGGGTTTGGGTCTAGCCGAGTGGGTTTGGGTCTAGCCGAGTGGGTTTGGGTCTAGCCGAGTGGGTTTGGGTCTAGCAGAGTGGGTTTGGGTCTAGCCGAGTGGGTTTGTGTCTAGCCGAGTGGGTTTGGGTCTAGCCGAGTGGGTTTGGGTCTAGCCGAGTGGGTTTGAGTCTAGCGGAGTGGGTTTGGGTCTAACCGAATGGGTTTGGGTCTAGCCGAGTGGGTTTGGGTCTAGCCGAGTGGGTTTGGGTCTAGCCGAGTGGGTTTGGGTCCAGCTGAGTGGGTTTGGGTCTAGCCGAGTGGGTTTGGGTCTAGCCGAGTGGGTTTGGGTCCAGCAGAGTGGGTTTGGGTCTAGCTGAGTGGGTTTGTGTCTAGCCGAGTGGGTTTGTGTCTAGCCGAGTGGGTTTGGGTCTGGCCGAGTGGGTTTGGGTCCAGCGGAGTGGGTTTGGGTCTAGCCGAATGGGTTTGGGTCTAGCCGAGTGGGTTTGGGTCTAGCGGAGTGGGTTTGGGCCTAGCCGAGTGGTTTGGGTCTAGCGGATTGGGTTTGGGTCTAGCTGAGTGGGTTTGGGTCTAGCCGAGTCGGTTTGGGTCTAGCGGAGTGGGTTTGGGTTTAGCGGAGTGGGTTTGGGTCTAGCCGAGTGGGTTTGGGTCTAGCCGAGTGGGTTTGGGTCTAGCCGAGTGGGTTTGGGTCTAGCCGAGTGGGTTTGGGTCTAGCAGAGTGGGTTTGGGTCTAGCCGAGTGGGTTTGTGTCTAGCCGAGTGGGTTTGGGTCTAGCTGAGTGGGTTTGTGTCTTGCCGAGTGGGTTTGGGTCTAGCCGAGTGGGTTTGGGTCTAGCCGAGTGGGTTTGGGTCCAGCGGAGTGGGTTTGGGTCTAGCCGAATGGGTTTGGGTCTAGCCGAGTGGGTTTGGGTCTAGCGGAGTGGGTTTGGGCCTAGCCGAGTGGTTTGGGTCTAGCGGAGTGGGTTTGGGTCTAGCTGAGTGGGTTTGGGTCTAGCCGAGTCGGTTTGGGTCTAGCGGAGTGGGTTTGGGTTTAGCGGAGTGGGTTTGGGTCTAGCCGAGTGGGTTTGGGTCTAGCCGAGTGGGTTTGGGTCTAGCCGAGTGGGTTTGGGTCTAGCCGAGTGGGTTTGGGTCTAGCAGAGTGGGTATGGGTCTAGCCGAGTGGGTTTGTGTCTAGCCGAGTGGGTTTGGGTCTAGCCGAGTGGGTTTGTGTCTTGCCGAGTGAGTTTGGGTCTAGCCGAGTGGGTTTGGGTCTAGCCGAGTGGGTTTGGGTCGAGCCGAGTGGGTTTGGGTCTAGCCGAGTGGGTTTGGGTCTAGCCGAATGGGTTTGGGTCTAGCCGAGTGGGTTTGGGTCTAGCCGAGTGGGTTTGGGTCTAGCCGAGTGGGTTTGGGTCTAGCCGAGTGGGTTTGTGACTAGCCAAGTGGGTTTTGGTCTAGCCGAGTGGGTTTGGGTCTAGCCGAGTGGGTTTGGGTCTAGCCGAGTGGGTTTGGGTCTAGCAGAGTGGGTTTGGGTCTAGCCGAGTGGGTTTGGGTCTAGCCTAGTGGGTTTGGGTCTAGCCGAGTGCGTTTGGGTCTAGCCGAGTGGGTTTGGGTCTAGCGGAGTGGGTTTGGGTCTAGCTGAATGGGTTTGGGTCTAGCCGAGTGGGTTTGGGTCTAGCCGAGTGGGTTTGGGTCTAGCCGAGTGGGTTTGGGTCTAGCCGAGTGGGTTTGGGTCTAGCAGAGTGGGTTTGGGTCTAGCCGAGTGGGTTTGGGTCTAGCCGAGTGGGTTTGGGTCTAGCCGAGTGGGTTTGGGTCTAGCCCATTGGGTTTGGGTCTAGCCGAGTGGGTTTGGGTCTAGCCGAGTGGGTTTGGGTCTAGCCGAGTGGGTTTGGGTCTAGCGGAGTGGGTTTGGGTCTAGCCGAGTGGGTTTGGGCCTAGCCGAGTGGTTTGGGTCTAGCGGAGCGGGTTTGGGTCTAGCTGAGTGGGTTTGTGTCTAGCCGAGTCGGTTTGGGTCTAGCGGAGTGGGTTTGGGTTTAGCGGAGTGGGTTTGGGTCTAGCCGAGTGGGTTTGGGTCTAGCCGAGTGGGTTTGGGTCTAGCCGTGTGGGTTTGCGTCTAGCCGAGTGGGTTTGGGTCCAGCCGAGTGGGTTTGGGTCTTGCCGTGTGGGTTTGGGTCTAGCCGAGTGGGTTTGTGTCTAGTGGAGTGGGTTTGGGTGTAGCCGAGTGGGTTTGGGTCGAACTGAGTGGGTTTGGTTCTAGCCGTGTGGGTTTGGGTCTAACCGAGTGGGTTTGGGTCCAGCCGAGTGGGTTTGGGTCTTGCCGTGTGGGTTTGGGTCTAGCCGAGTGGGTTTGGGTCAAACTGAGTGGGCTTGGGTCTAGCCGAGTGGGTTTGGGTCCAGACGAGTGGGTTTGGGTCCAGCCGAGTGGGTTTGGGTCTAGCCGAGTGGGTTTGGGTCTAGCCGAGTGGGTTTGTGTCTAGCCGAGTGGGTTTGGGTCTAGCCGAGTGGGTTTGGGTCTAGCCGAGTGGGTTTGGGTCTAGCAGAGTGGGTTTGGGTCTAGCCGAGTGGGTTTGTGTCTAGCCGAGTGGGTTTGGGTCTATCCGAGTGGGTTTGGGTCTAGCGGAGTGGGCTTGCGTCTAGCCGAGTGTGGTTTGGGTCTAGCCGAGTCCGTTTGGGTCGAGCCGAGTGGGTTTGGGACCAGCCGAGTCGGTTTGGGTCTAGCCGAGTGGGTTTGGGTCTTGCCAATTGGGTTTGTGTCTAGCGGAGTGGGTTTGGGTGTAGCCGAGGGGGTTTGGGTCCAGCCGAGTGGGTTTGGTTCTAGCAGAGCGGGTTTTGGTCTAGCTGAGTGGGTTTGGGTCTGGCCGAGTGTGTTTGGGTCTAGCCGAGTGGGTTTGCGTCTAGCTGAGTGGGTTTGGGTCTAGCCGAGTGGGTTTGGGTCTAGCCGAGTGGGTTTGGGTCTACCTTGTGGGCTTGGGTCTAGCCGAGTGGGTTTGGGTCTAGCCGAGTGGGTTTGGGTCTAGCCGAGTGGGTTTGGGTCTAGCCGAGTGGGTTTGTGACTAGCCGAGTGGGTTTTGGTCTAGCCGAGTGGGTTTGGGTCTAGCCGAGTGGGTTTGGGTCCAGCGGAGTGGGTTTGGGTCTAGCCGAATGGGTTTGGGTCTAGCCGAGTGGGTTTGGGTCTAGCGGAGTGGGTTTGGGCCTAGCCGAGTGGTTTGGGTCTAGCGGAGTGGGTTTGGGTCTAGCTGAGTGGGTTTGGGTCTAGCCGAGTCGGTTTGGGTCTAGCGGAGTGGGTTTGGGTTTAGCGGAGTGGGTTTGGGTCTAGCCGAGTGGGTTTGGGTCTAGCCGAGTGGGTTTGGGTCTAGCCGAGTGGGTTTGGGTCTAGCCGAGTGGGTTTGGGTCTAGCCGAGTGGGTTTCGGCTAGCAGAGTGGGTTTGGGTCTAGCCGAGTGGGTTTGTGTCTAGCCGAGTGGGTTTGGGTCTAGCCGAGTGGGTTTGTGTCTTGCCGAGTGAGTTTGGGTCTACCCGAGTGGGTTTGGGTCTAGCCGAGTGGGTTTGGGTCGAGCCGAGTGGGTTTGGGTCTAGCCGAGTGGGTTTGGGTCTAGCCGAATGGGTTTGGGTCTAGCCGAGTGGGTTTGGGTCTAGCCGAGTGGGTTTGGGTCTAGCCGAGTGGGTTTGTGACTAGCCGAGTGGGTTTTGGTCTAGCCGAGTGGGTTTGGGTCTAGCCGAGTGGGTTTGGGTCTAGCCGAGTGGGTTTGGGTCTAGCCGAGTGGGTTTGGGTCTAGCCGAGTGGGTTTGGGTCTAGCAGAGTGGGTTTGGGTCTAGCCGAGTGGGTTTGTGTCTAGCCGAGTGGGTTTGGGTCTAGCCGAGTGGGTTTGGGTCTAGCCGAGTGGGTTTGAGTCTAGCGGAGTGGGTTTGGGTCTAACCGAATGGGTTTGGGTCTAGCCGAGTGGGTTTGGGTCTAGCCGAGTGGGTTTGGGTCTAGCCGAGTGGGTTTGGGTCCAGCTGAGTGGGTTTGGGTCTAGCCGAGTGGGTTTGGGTCTAGCCGAGTGGGTTTGGGTCCAGCAGAGTGGGTTTGGGTCTAGCTGAGTGGGTTTGTGTCTAGCCGAGTGGGTTTGTGTCTAGCCGAGTGGGTTTGGGTCTGGCCGAGTGGGTTTGGGTCCAGCGGAGTGGGTTTGGGTCTAGCCGAATGGGTTTGGGTCTAGCCGAGTGGGTTTGGGTCTAGCGGAGTGGGTTTGGGCCTAGCCGAGTGGTTTGGGTCTAGCGGATTGGGTTTGGGTCTAGCTGAGTGGGTTTGGGTCTAGCCGAGTCGGTTTGGGTCTAGCGGAGTGGGTTTGGGTTTAGCGGAGTGGGTTTGGGTCTAGCCGAGTGGGTTTGGGTCTAGCTGAGTGGGTTTGGGTCTAGCCGAGTCGGTTTGGGTCTAGCGGAGTGGGTTTGGGTTTAGCGGAGTGGGTTTGGATCTAGCCGAGTGGGTTTGGGTCTAGCCGAGTGGGTTTGGGTCTAGCCGAGTGGGTTTGGGTCTAGCCGAGTGGGTTTGGGTCTAGCAGAGTGGGTTTGGGTCTAGCCGAGTGGGTTTGTGTCTAGCCGAGTGGGTTTGGGTCTAGCCGAGTGGGTTTGTGTCTTGCCGAGTGGGTTTGGGTCTAGCCGAGTGGGTTTGGGTCTAGCCGAGTGGGTTTGGGTCGAGCCGAGTGGGTTTGGGTCTAGCCGAGTGGGTTTGGGTCTAGCCGAGTGGGTTTGGGTCTAGCCGAGTGGGTTTGGGTCTAGCCGAGTGGGTTTGGGTCTAGCAGAGTGGGTTTGGGTCTAGCCGAGTGGGTTTGGGTCTAGCCGAGTGGGTTTGGGTCTAGCCGAGTGGGTTTGGGTCTAGCCGAGTGGGTTTGTGACTAGCCGAGTGGATTTTGGTCTAGCCGAGTGGGTTTGGGTCTAGCCGAGTGGGTTTGGGTCCAGCGGAGTGGGTTTGGGTCTAGCCGAATGGGTTTGGGTCTAGCCGAGTGGGTTTGGGTCTAGCGGAGTGGGTTTGGGCCTAGCCGAGTGGTTTGGGTCTAGCGGAGTGGGTTTGGGTCTAGCTGAGTGTGTTTGGGTCTAGCCGAGTCGGTTTGGGTCTAGCGGAGTGGGTTTGGGTTTAGCGGAGTGGGTTTGGGTCTAGCCGAGTGGGTTTGGGTCTAGCCGAGTGGGTTTGGGTCTAGCCGAGTGGGTTTGGGTCTAGCCGAGTGGGTTTGGGTCTAGCAGAGTGGGTTTGGGTCTAGCCGAGTGGGTTTGTGTCTAGCCGAGTGGGTTTGGGTCTAGCCGAGTGGGTTTGTGTCTTGCCGAGTGAGTTTGGGTCTAGCCGAGTGGGTTTGGGTCTAGCCGAGTGGGTTTGGGTCGAGCCGAGTGGGTTTGGGTCTAGCCGAGTGGGTTTGGGTCTAGCCGAGTGGGTTTGGGTCTAGCCGAGTGGGTTTGGGTCTAGCCGAGTGGGTTTGTGACTAGCCGAGTGGGTTTTGGTCTAGCCGAGTGGGTTTGGGTCTAGCCGAGTGGGTTTGGGTCTAGCCGAGTGGGTTTGGGTCTAGCAGAGTGGGTTTGGGTCTAGCCGAGTGGGTTTGGGTCTAGCCTAGTGGGTTTGGGTCTAGCCGAGTGCGTTTGGGTCTAGCCGAGTGGGTTTGGGTCTAGCGGAGTGGGTTTGGGTCTAGCTGAATGGGTTTGGGTCTAGCCGAGTGGGTTTGGGTCTAGCCGAGTGGGTTTGGGTCTAGCCGAGTGGGTTTGGGTCTAGCCGAGTGGGTTTGGGTCTAGCAGAGTGGGTTTGGGTCTAGCCGAGTGGGTTTGGGTCTAGCCGAGTGGGTTTGGGTCTAGCCGAGTGGGTTTGGGTCTAGCCCAGTGGGTTTGGGTCTAGCCGAGTGGGTTTGGGTCTAGCCGAGTGGGTTTGGGTCTAGCCGAGTGGGTTTGGGTCTAGCGGAGTGGGTTTGGGTCTAGCCGAGTGGGTTTGGGCCTAGCCGAGTGGTTTGGGTCTAGCGGAGCGGGTTTGGGTCTAGCTGAGTGGGTTTGTGTCTAGCCGAGTCGGTTTGGGTCTAGCGGAGTGGGTTTGGGTTTAGCGGAGTGGGTTTGGGTCTAGCCGAGTGGGTTTGGGTCTAGCCGAGTGGGTTTGGGTCTAGCCGTGTGGGTTTGCGTCTAGCCGAGTGGGTTTGGGTCCAGCCGAGTGGGTTTGGGTCTTGCCGTGTGGGTTTGGGTCTAGCCGAGTGGGTTTGTGTCTAGTGGAGTGGGTTTGGGTGTAGCCGAGTGGGTTTGGGTCGAACTGAGTGGGTTTGGTTCTAGCCGTGTGGGTTTGGGTCTAACCGAGTGGGTTTGGGTCCAGCCGAGTGGGTTTGGGTCTTGCCGTGTGGGTTTGGGTCTAGCCGAGTGGGTTTGGGTCAAACTGAGTGGGCTTGGGTCTAGCCGAGTGGGTTTGGGTCCAGACGAGTGGGTTTGGGTCTAGCGGAGTGGGCTTGCGTCTAGCCGAGTGTGGTTTGGGTCTAGCCGAGTCCGTTTGGGTCGAGCCGAGTGGGTTTGGGACCAGCCGAGTCGGTTTGGGTCTAGCCGAGTGGGTTTGGGTCTTGCCAATTGGGTTTGTGTCTAGCGGAGTGGGTTTGGGTGTAGCCGAGGGGGTTTGGGTCCAGCCGAGTGGGTTTGGTTCTAGCAGAGCGGGTTTTGGTCTAGCTGAGTGGGTTTGGGTCTGGCCGAGTGTGTTTGGGTCTAGCCGAGTGGGTTTGCGTCTAGCTGAGTGGGTTTGGGTCTAGCGGAGTGGGTTTGGGTGTAGCCGAGTGGATTTGGGTCTAGCCGAGTGGGTTTGGGTCTCGACGAGTGGGTTTGGGTCTAGCCGAGTGGGTTTGGGTCTAGCCGAATGGGTTTGGGTCTAGCGGAGTGGGTTTGGGTCTAGCCGAGTCCGTTTGGGTCTAGCCGAGTGGGTTTGGGACTAGCAGAGTGGGTTTGGGTCTAGCCGGGTGGGCTTGGGTCTGGCGGAGTGGGTTTGGTTCTAGTGGAGTGGGTTTGGGTCTAGCCGAGTGGGTTTGGGTCTAGCCGAGTGGGTTTGGGTGTAGCTGAGTGGGTTTGTGTCTAGCCGAGTGGGTTTGGGTCTAGCGGATTGGGTTTGGTTGTAGCCAAGTGGGTTTGGGTCTGGCCGAGCGGGTTTGGGTCTAGCCGATTTGGTTTGGGTCTAGCCGAGTGGGTTTGGGTCTAGCCGAGTGGGTTTGGGTCCAGCCGAGTGGGTTTGGGTCTAGCGGAGTGGGTTTGGGTCTGGTCGAGTGGGTTTGGGTCTAGCGGTGTGGGTTTAGGTCTAGCCGATTGAGTTTGGGTGTAGCCGAGTTGGTTTGGGTCTAGCCCAGTGGGTTTGGGTCTAGCCGAGTGGGTTTGGGTCTAGCCGAGTAAGTTTGGGTCCAGCCGAGTGGGTTTGGGTGTAGCCGAGTAGGTTTGGGTCCAGCCGATTGGGTTTGGGTCTAGCCGAGTGTGTTTGGGTCTAGCCGAGTGGGTTTGTGTGCAGCCGAGTGGGTTTGGGACTAGCCGAGTGTGTTTGGGTCTAGTCGAGTGGGTTTGGGTCTAGCCTAGTGGGTTTGGGTCTAGCCGAGTGGGTTTGGGCCTAGCCGCGTGGGTTGGGGTCTAGCAGAGTGGATTTGGGTCTAGCGGAGTGGGCTTGGGTCTAGCCGAGTGGGTTTGGGCCTAGCCGAGTGGGTTTGGGTCTAGCCGAGTGGGTTTGGTTCTAGCCGAGTGGGTTTGCGTCTAGCTGAGTGGGTTTGGGTCTAGCGGAGTGGGTTTGGGTGTAGCCGAGTGGATTTGGGTCTAGCCGAGTGGGTTTGGGTCTAGACGAGTGGGTTTGGGTCTAGCCGAGGGGGTTTCGGTCTAGCCGAGTGGGTTTGGGTCTAGCGGAGTGGGTTTGGGTCTAGCCGAGTCCGTTTGGTTCTAGCCGAGTGGGTTTGGGACTAGCAGAGTGGGTTTGGGTCTAGCGGGGTGGGTTTGGTTCTAGCGGAGTGGGTTTAGGTCTAGCCGATTGGGTTTGGGTCTAGCCGAGTGGGTTTGGGTCTGGCGGAGTGGGTTTGGGTCTAGTGGAGTGGGTTTGGGTCTAGCCGAGTGGGTTTGGGTCTAGCCGAGTGGGTTTGGGTGTAGCTGAGTGGGTTTGTGTCTAGCCGAGTGGGTTTGGGTCTTACGGAGTGGGTTTGGTTGTAGCCAAGTGGGTTTGGGTCTAGCCGAGTGGGTTTGGGCCTAGACGAGTGGGTTTAGGTTTAGCCGAGTGGGTTTCGGTGTAGCCGAGTGGGTTTGGGGCTAGCGGAGTGGGTTTGTGTCTAGCGGAGTGGGTTTTGGTCTTGCGGAGTGGGTTTGGGTCTTGCGGAGTGGGTTTCGGTCTAGCGAAGTGGGTTTGGGTCTAGCCGAGTGCGTTTGGGTCTAGCCGAGTTGGTTTGGGTCTAGCGGAGTGGGTTTGGGTCCAGACGAGTGGGTTTGGTTCTAGCGGAGTGGGTTTGGGTCTAGTCGAGTGGGTTTGGGTCTAGCGGTGTGGGTTTGGGTCTAGCCGAGTGGGTTTGGGTGTAGCCGAGTGGGTTTGGGTGTAGCCGATTGGGTTTGGGTCTAGCCGACTGGATTCGGGTCTAGCCGAGTGGGTTTCGGTCTAGCCGAGTGGGTTTGGGTCTAGCCGAGTGGGTTTTCGTCTAGCCAAGTGGGTTTGGGGCTAGCGGAGTGGGTTTGGGTGTAGCCGAGTGGGTTTGGGTCTGGATGAGTGGGTTTGGGTCTAGCCGAGTGGGTTTGGGTCTAGCCGAGTGGGTTTGGGTCTAGCCTAGTGGATTTGGATCTAGCCAAGTGGGTTTGGGTCTAGCTGAGTGGGTTTGGGTCTAGCGGAGTGGGGTTGGGTCTAGCCGAGTGGGTTTGGGTCTAACCGAGTGGGTTTGTGTCTAGCGGAGTGGGTTTGTGTCTAGCGGAGTGGGTTTGGGTCTAGCGGAGTGGGATTGGGTCGAGCCGAGTGGGTTTGGGTCTAGCCGAGTGGGTTTGGGACTAGCCGAGTGGGTTTTGGTCTAGCCGAGTGGGTTTGGGTCTAGCTGAATGGGTTTGGGTCTAGCCGAGTGGGTTTGGGTCTAGCCGAGTGGGTTTGGGTCTAGCCGACAGGGTTTGGGTCTAGCGGAGTAGGTTTGGGTGTAGCCGAGTGGGTTTGGGTGTAGCCGAGTGGATTTGGGTCTAGCCGACTGGGTTTGGGTCTGGCCGAGTGGGTTTCGGTCTAGCCGAGTGGGTTTGGGTCTAGCCGAGTGGGTTTTCGTCTAGCCGAGTGGGTTTGGGGCTAGCGGAGTGGGTTTGGGTGTAGCCGAGTGGGTTTGGGTGTAGCCGAGTGTGTTTGGGTCTGGACGAGTGGGTTTGGGTCTAGCCGAGTGGGTTTGGGTCCAGCCGAGTGGGTTTGGGTCTAGCCTAGTGGGTTTGGATCTAGCCATGTGGGTTTGGGTCTAGCTGAGTGGGTTTGGGTCTAGCGGAGTGGGGTTGGGTCTAGCCGAGTGGGTTTGGGTCTAACCGAGTGGGTTTGTGTCTAGCGGAGTGGGTTTGTGTCTAGCGGAGTGGGTTTGGGTCTAGCGGAGTGGGATTGGGTCGAGCCGAGTGGGTTTGGGTCTAGCCGAGTGGGTTTGGGACTAGCCGAGTGGGTTTGGGTCTAGCCGAGTGGGTTTGGGTCTAGCTGAATGGGTTTGGGTCTAGCCGAGTGGGTTTGGGTCTAGCCGAGTGGGTTTGGGTCTAGCCGACAGGGTTTGGGTCTAGCCGAGTGGGTTTGGGTCTACCGGAGTGGGGTTGGGTCTAGCCGAGTGGGTTTGGGTCTAACCGAGTGGGTTTGTGTCTAGCGGAGTGGGTTTGTGTCTAGCGGAGTGGGTTTGGGTCTAGCGGAGTGGGATTGGGTCGAGCCGAGTGGGTTTGGGTCTAGCCGAGTGGGTTTGGGACTAGCCGAGTGGGTTTTGGTCTAGCCGAGTGGGTTTGGGTCTAGCTGAATGGGTTTGGGTCTAGCCGAGTGGGTTTGGGTCTAGCCGAGTGGGTTTGGGTCTAGCCGACAGGGTTTGGGTCTAGCGGAGTAGGTTTGGGTGTAGCCGAGTGGGTTTGGGTGTAGCCGAGTGGGTTTGGGTCTAGCCGACTGGGTTTGGGTCTGGCCGAGTGGGTTTCGGTCTAGCCGAGTGGGTTTCGGTCTAGCCGAGTGGGTTTTCGTCTAGCCGAGTGGGTTTGGGGCTAGCGGAGTGGGTTTGGGTGTAGCCGAGTGGGTTTGGGTGTAGCCGAGTGTGTTTGGGTCTGGACGAGTGGGTTTGGGTCTAGCCGAGTGGGTTTGGGTCCAGCCGAGTGGGTTTGGGTCTTGCCTAGTGGGTTTGGATCTAGCCATGTGGGTTTGGGTCTAGCTGAGTGGGTTTGGGTCTAGCGGAGTGGGGTTGGGTCTAGCCGAGTGGGTTTGGGTCTAACCGAGTGGGTTTGTGTCTAGCGGAGTGGGTTTGTGTCTAGCGGAGTGGGTTTGGGTCTAGCGGAGTGGGATTGGGTCGAGCCGAGTGGGTTTGGGTCTAGCCGAGTGGGTTTGGGACTAGCCGAGTGGGTTTGGGTCTAGCCGAGTGGGTTTGGGTCTAGCTGAATGGGTTTGGGTCTAGCCGAGTGGGTTTGGGTCTAGCCGAGTGGGTTTGGGTCTAGCCGACAGGGTTTGGGTCTAGCCGAGTGGGTTTGGGTCTAGCCGAGTGGGTTTGGGTCTAGCCGAGTGGGTGTGGGTCTAGCCGAGTGAGTTTGGTTCTAGCCGAGTGGGTTTGGGTCTAGCCGAGTGGGTTTGGGTGTAGCCGAGTGGGTTTGGGTCTAGCCGAGTGGGTTTGTGCCTAGCCGAGTGGGTTTGGGTCTAGCGGTGTGGGTTTGGGTGTAGCTGAGTGGGTTTGGGACTAGCCGAGTGGGTTTGGGTCTAGCCGAGTGGGTTTGGGTCTAGCCGAATGGGTTTGGGTCTAGCCGAGTGGGTTTGGGTCTACCCGAGTGGGTTTACGTCTTGCCGAGTGGGTTTGGGTTTAGCAGAGTGGGTTTGGGTGTAGCCGAGTGGGTTTGGGTGTAGCCGAGTGGGTTTGGGTCTGGACGAGTGGGTTTGGGTGTAGCCGAGTGGGTTTGGGTCTAGCCTAGTGGGTTTGGATCTAGCCAAGTGGGTTTGGGTCTAGCTGAGTGGGTTTGGGTCTAGCGGAGTGGGGTTGGGTCTAGCCGACTGGGTTTGGGTCTAGCCGAGTGGGTTTCGGTCTAGCCGAGTGGGTTTGGGTCTAGTCGAGAGGGTTTTCGTCTAGCCGAGTGGGTTTGGGGCTAGCGGAGTGGGTTTGGGTGTAGCCGAGTGGGTTTGGGTGCAGCCGAGTGGGTTTGGGTCTGGACGAGTGGGTTTGGGTCTAGCCGAGTGGGTTTGGGTCTAGCCGAGTGGGTTTGGGTCTAGCCTAGTGGGTTTGGATCTAGCCGAGTGGGTTTGGGTCTAGCTGAGTGGGTTTGGGTCTAGCGGAGTGGGGTTGGGTCTAGCCGAGTGGGTTTGGGTCTAACCGAGTGGGTTTGTGTCTAGCGGAGTGGGTTTGTGTCTAGCGGAGTGGGTTTGGGTCTAGCGGAGTGGGATTGGGTCGAGCCGAGTGGGTTTGGGTCTAGCCGAGTGGGTTTGGGACTAGCCGAGTGGGTTTGGGTCTAGCCGAGTGGGTTTGGGTCTAGCCGAGTGGGTTTGGGTCTAGCCGACAGGGTTTAGGTCTAGCCGAGTGGGCTTGGGTCTAGCCGAGTGGGTTTGGGTCTAGCCGAGTGGGTGTGGGTCTAGCCGAGTGAGTTTGGTTCTAGCCGAGTGGGTTTGGGTCTAGCCGAGTGGGTTTGGGTGTAGCCGAGTGGGTTTGGGTCTAGCCGAGTGGGTTTGTGCCTAGCCGAGTGGGTTTGGGTCTAGCGGTGTGGGTTTGGGTGTAGCTGAGTGGGTTTGGGACTAGCCGAGTGGGTTTGGGTCTAGCCGAGTGGGTTTGGGTGTAGCCGAATGGGTTTGGGTCTAGCCGAGTGGGTTTGGGTCTACCCGAGTGGGTTTACGTCTTGCCGAGTGGGTTTGGGTTTAGCAGAGTGGGTTTGGGTGTAGCCGAGTGGGTTTGGGTGTAGCCGAGTGGGTTTGGGTCTGGACGAGTGGGTTTGGGTGTAGCCGAGTGGGTTTGGATCTAGCCAAGTGGGTTTGGGTCTAGCTGAGTGGGTTTGGGTCTAGCGGAGTGGGGTTGGGTCTAGCCGACTGGGTTTGGGTCTAGCCGAGTGGGTTTCGGTCTAGCCGAGTGGGTTTGGGTCTAGTCGAGAGGGTTTTCGTCTAGCCGAGTGGGTTTGGGGCTAGCGGAGTGGGTTTGGGTGTAGCCGAGTGGGTTTGGGTGTAGCCGAGTGTGTTTGGGTCTGGACGAGTGGGTTTGGGTCTAGCCGAGTGGGTTTGGGTCCAGCCGAGTGGGTTTGGGTCTTGCCTAGTGGGTTTGGATTTAGCCATGTGGGTTTGGGTCTAGCTGAGTGGGTTTGGGTCTAGCGGAGTGGGGTTGGGTCTAGCCGAGTGGGTTTGGGTCTAACCGAGTGGGTTTGTGTCTAGCGGAGTGGGTTTGTGTCTAGCGGAGTGGGTTTGGGTCTAGCGGAGTGGGATTGGGTCGAGCCGAGTGGGTTTGGGTCTAGCCGAGTGGGTTTGGGACTAGCCGAGTGGGTTTGGGTCTAGCCGAGTGGGTTTGGGTCTAGCTGAATGGGTTTGGGTCTAGCCGAGTGGGTTTGGGTCTAGCCGAGTGGGTTTGGGTCTAGCCGACAGGGTTTGGGTCTAGCCGAGTGGGTTTGGGTCTAGCCGAGTGGGTTTGGGTCTAGCCGAGTGGGTGTGGGTCTAGCCGAGTGAGTTTGGTTCTAGCCGAGTGGGTTTGGGTCTAGCCGAGTGGGTTTGGGTGTAGCCGAGTGGGTTTGGGTCTAGCCGAGTGGGTTTGTGCCTAGCCGAGTGGGTTTGGGTCTAGCGGTGTGGGTTTGGGTGTAGCTGAGTGGGTTTGGGACTAGCCGAGTGGGTTTGGGTCTAGCCGAGTGGGTTTGGGTCTAGCCGAATGGGTTTGGGTCTAGCCGAGTGGGTTTGGGTCTACCCGAGTGGGTTTACGTCTTGCCGAGTGGGTTTGGGTTTAGCAGAGTGGGTTTGGGTGTAGCCGAGTGGGTTTGGGTGTAGCCGAGTGGGTTTGGGTCTGGACGAGTGGGTTTGGGTGTAGCCGAGTGGGTTTGGGTCTAGCCTAGTGGGTTTGGATCTAGCCAAGTGGGTTTGGGTCTAGCTGAGTGGGTTTGGGTCTAGCGGAGTGGGGTTGGGTCTAGCCGACTGGGTTTGGGTCTAGCCGAGTGGGTTTCGGTCTAGCCGAGTGGGTTTGGGTCTAGTCGAGAGGGTTTTCGTCTAGCCGAGTGGGTTTGGGGCTAGCGGAGTGGGTTTGGGTGTAGCCGAGTGGGTTTGGGTGCAGCCGAGTGGGTTTGGGTCTGGACGAGTGGGTTTGGGTCTAGCCGAGTGGGTTTGGGTCCAGCCGAGTGGGTTTGGGTCTTGCCTAGTGGGTTTGGATCTAGCCATGTGGGTTTGGGTCTAGCTGAGTGGGTTTGGGTCTAGCGGAGTGGGGTTGGGTCTAGCCGAGTGGGTTTGGGTCTAACCGAGTGGGTTTGTGTCTAGCGGAGTGGGTTTGTGTCTAGCGGAGTGGGTTTGGGTCTAGCGGAGTGGGATTGGGTCGAGCCGAGTGGGTTTGGGTCTAGCCGAGTGGGTTTGGGACTAGCCGAGTGGGTTTGGGTCTAGCCGAGTGGGTTTGGGTCTAGCTGAATGGGTTTGGGTCTAGCCGAGTGGGTTTGGGTCTAGCCGAGTGGGTTTGGGTCTAGCCGACAGGGTTTGGGTCTAGCCGAGTGGGTTTGGGTCTAGCCGAGTGGGTTTGGGTCTAGCCGAGTGGGTGTGGGTCTAGCCGAGTGAGTTTGGTTCTAGCCGAGTGGGTTTGGGTCTAGCCGAGTGGGTTTGGGTGTAGCCGAGTGGGTTTGGGTCTAGCCGAGTGGGTTTGTGCCTAGCCGAGTGGGTTTGGGTCTAGCGGTGTGGGTTTGGGTGTAGCTGAGTGGGTTTGGGACTAGCCGAGTGGGTTTGGGTCTAGCCGAGTGGGTTTGGGTCTAGCCGAATGGGTTTGGGTCTAGCCGAGTGGGTTTGGGTCTACCCGAGTGGGTTTACGTCTTGCCGAGTGGGTTTGGGTTTAGCAGAGTGGGTTTGGGTGTAGCCGAGTGGGTTTGGGTGTAGCCGAGTGGGTTTGGGTCTGGACGAGTGGGTTTGGGTGTAGCCGAGTGGGTTTGGGTCTAGCCTAGTGGGTTTGGATCTAGCCAAGTGGGTTTGGGTCTAGCTGAGTGGGTTTGGGTCTAGCGGAGTGGGGTTGGGTCTAGCCGACTGGGTTTGGGTCTAGCCGAGTGGGTTTCGGTCTAGCCGAGTGGGTTTGGGTCTAGTCGAGAGGGTTTTCGTCTAGCCGAGTGGGTTTGGGGCTAGCGGAGTGGGTTTGGGTGTAGCCGAGTGGGTTTGGGTGCAGCCGAGTGGGTTTGGGTCTGGACGAGTGGGTTTGGGTCTAGCCGAGTGGGTTTGGGTCTAGCCGAGTGGGTTTGGGTCTAGCCTAGTGGGTTTGGATCTAGCCAAGTGGGTTTGGGTCTAGCTGAGTGGGTTTGGGTCTAGCGGAGTGGGGTTGGGTCTAGCCGAGTGGGTTTGGGTCTAACCGAGTGGGTTTGTGTCTAGCGGAGTGGGTTTGTGTCTAGCGGAGTGGGTTTGGGTCTAGCGGAGTGGGATTGGGTCGAGCCGAGTGGGTTTGGGTCTAGCCGAGTGGGTTTGGGACTAGCCGAGTGGGTTTGGGTCTAGCCGAGTGGGTTTGGGTCTAGCCGAGTGGGTTTGGGTCTAGCCGACAGGGTTTAGGTCTAGCCGAGTGGGTTTGGGTCTAGCCGAGTGGGTTTGGGTCTAGCCGAGTGGGTGTGGGTCTAGCCGAGTGAGTTTGGTTCTAGCCGAGTGGGTTTGGGTCTAGCCGAGTGGGTTTGGGTCTAGCGGTGTGGGTTTGGGTGTAGCTGAGTGGGTTTGGGACTAGCCGAGTGGGTTTGGGTCTAGCCGAGTGGGTTTGGGTGTAGCCGAATGGGTTTGGGTCTAGCCGAGTGGGTTTGGGTCTACCCGAGTGGGTTTACGTCTTGCCGAGTGGGTTTGGGTTTAGCAGAGTGGGTTTGGGTGTAGCCGAGTGGGTTTGGGTGTAGCCGAGTGGGTTTGGGTCTGGACGAGTGGGTTTGGGTGTAGCCGAGTGGGTTTGGATCTAGCCAAGTGGGTTTGGGTCTAGCTGAGTGGGTTTGGGTCTAGCGGAGTGGGGTTGGGTCTAGCCGACTGGGTTTGGGTCTAGCCGAGTGGGTTTCGGTCTAGCCGAGTGGGTTTGGGTCTAGTCGAGAGGGTTTTCGTCTAGCCGAGTGGGTTTGGGGCTAGCGGAGTGGGTTTGGGTGTAGCCGAGTGGGTTTGGGTGTAGCCGAGTGGGTTTGGGTCTGGACGAGTGGGTTTGGGTCTAGCCGAGTGGGTTTGGGTCTAGCCGAGTGGGTTTGGGTCTAGCCTAGTGGGTTTGGATCTAGCCAAGTGGGTTTGGGTCTAGCTGAGTGGGTTTGGGTCTAGCGGAGTGGGGTTGGGTCTAGCCGAGTGGGTTTGGGTCTAGCCGAGTGGGTTTGTGTCTAGCGGAGTGGGTTTGTGTCTAGCGGAGTGGGTTTGGGTCTAGCGGAGTGGGATTGGGTCGAGCCGAGTGGGTTTGGGTCTAGCCGAGTGGGTTTGGGACTAGCCGAGTGGGTTTGGGTCTAGCCGAGTGGGTTTGGGTCTAGCCGAGTGGGTTTGGGTCTAGCCGACAGGGTTTGGGTCTAGCCGAGTGGGTTTGGGTCTAGCCGAGTGGGTTTGGGTCTAGCCGAGTGGGTGTGGGTCTAGCCGAGTGAGTTTGGGTCCAGCCGAGTGGGTTTGGGTCTAGCTGAGTGGGTTTGGGTCTAGCGGAGTGGGGTTGGGTCTAGCCGACTGGGTTTGGGTCTAGCCGAGTGGGTTTCGGTCTAGCCGAGTGGGTTTGGGTCTAGTCGAGAGGGTTTTCGTCTAGCCGAGTGGGTTTGGGGCTAGCGGAGTGGGTTTGGGTGTAGCCGAGTGGGTTTGGGTGCAGCCGAGTGGGTTTGGGTCTGGACGAGTGGGTTTGGGTCTAGCCGAGTGGGTTTGGGTCTGGACGCGTGGGTTTGGGTCTAGCCGAGTGGGTTTGGGTCTAGCCGAGTGGGTTTGGGTCTAGCCTAGTGGGTTTGGATCTAGCCAAGTGGGTTTGGGTCTAGCTGAGTGGGTTTGGGTCTAGCGGAGTGGGGTTGGGTCTAGCCGAGTGGGTTTGGGTCTAACCGAGTGGGTTTGTGTCTAGCGGAGTGGGTTTGTGTCTAGCGGAGTGGGTTTGGGTCTAGCGGAGTGGGATTGGGTCGAGCCGAGTGGGTTTGGGTCTAGCCGAGTGGGTTTGGGACTAGCCGAGTGGGTTTGGGTCTAGCCGAGTGGGTTTGGGTCTAGCCGAGTGGGTTTGGGTCTAGCCGACAGGGTTTAGGTCTAGCCGAGTGGGTTTGGGTCTAGCCGAGTGGGTTTGGGTCTAGCCGAGTGGGTGTGGGTCTAGCCGAGTGAGTTTGGTTCTAGCCGAGTGGGTTTGGGTCTAGCCGAGTGGGTTTGGGTGTAGCCGAGTGGGTTTGGGTCTAGCCGAGTGGGTTTGTGCCTAGCCGAGTGGGTTTGGGTCTAGCGGTGTGGGTTTGGGTGTAGCTGAGTGGGTTTGGGACTAGCCGAGTGGGTTTGGGTCTAGCCGAGTGGGTTTGGGTGTAGCCGAATGGGTTTGGGTCTAGCCGAGTGGGTTTGGGTCTACCCGAGTGGGTTTACGTCTTGCCGAGTGGGTTTGGGTTTAGCAGAGTGGGTTTGGGTGTAGCCGAGTGGGTTTGGGTGTAGCCGAGTGGGTTTGGGTCTGGACGAGTGGGTTTGGGTGTAGCCGAGTGGGTTTGGATCTAGCCAAGTGGGTTTGGGTCTAGCTGAGTGGGTTTGGGTCTAGCGGAGTGGGGTTGGGTCTAGCCGACTGGGTTTGGGTCTAGCCGAGTGGGTTTCGGTCTAGCCGAGTGGGTTTGGGTCTAGTCGAGAGGGTTTTCGTCTAGCCGAGTGGGTTTGGGGCTAGCGGAGTGGGTTTGGGTGTAGCCGAGTGGGTTTGGGTGTAGCCGAGTGGGTTTGGGTCTGGACGAGTGGGTTTGGGTCTAGCCGAGTGGGTTTGGGTCTAGCCGAGTGGGTTTGGGTCTAGCCTAGTGGGTTTGGATCTAGCCAAGTGGGTTTGGGTCTAGCTGAGTGGGTTTGGGTCTAGCGGAGTGGGGTTGGGTCTAGCCGAGTGGGTTTGGGTCTAGCCGAGTGGGTTTGTGTCTAGCGGAGTGGGTTTGGGTCTGGACGAGTGGGTTTGGGTCTAGCCGAGTGGGTTTGGGTCTAGCCGAGTGGGTTTGGGTCTAGCCTAGTGGGTTTGGATCTAGCCAAGTGGGTTTGGGTCTAGCTGAGTGGGTTTGGGTCTAGCGGAGTGGGGTTGGGTCTAGCCGAGTGGGTTTGGGTCTAACCGAGTGGGTTTGTGTCTAGCGGAGTGGGTTTGTGTCTAGCGGAGTGGGTTTGGGTCTAGCGGAGTGGGATTGGGTCGACCCGAGTGGGTTTGGGTCTAGCCGAGTGGGTTTGGGACTAGCCGAGTGGGTTTGGGTCTAGCCGAGTGGGTTTGGGTCTAGCCGAGTGGGTTTGGGTCTAGCCGACAGGGTTTAGGTCTAGCCGAGTGGGTTTGGGTCTAGCCGAGTGGGTTTGGGTCTAGCCGAGTGGGTGTGGGTCTAGCCGAGTGAGTTTGGTTCTAGCCGAGTGGGTTTGGGTCTAGCCGAGTGGGTTTGGGTGTAGCCGAGTGGGTTTGGGTCTAGCCGAGTGGGTTTGTGCCTAGCCGAGTGGGTTTGGGTCTAGCGGTGTGGGTTTGGGTGTAGCTGAGTGGGTTTGGGACTAGCCGAGTGGGTTTGGGTCTAGCCGAGTGGGTTTGGGTGTAGCCGAATGGGTTTGGGTCTAGCCGAGTGGGTTTGGGTCTACCCGAGTGGGTTTACGTCTTGCCGAGTGGGTTTGGGTTTAGCAGAGTGGGTTTGGGTGTAGCCGAGTGGGTTTGGGTGTAGCCGAGTGGGTTTGGGTCTGGACGAGTGGGTTTGGGTGTAGCCGAGTGGGTTTGGATCTAGCCAAGTGGGTTTGGGTCTAGCTGAGTGGGTTTGGGTCTAGCGGAGTGGGGTTGGGTCTAGCCGACTGGGTTTGGGTCTAGCCGAGTGGGTTTCGGTCTAGCCGAGTGGGTTTGGGTCTAGTCGAGAGGGTTTTCGTCTAGCCGAGTGGGTTTGGGGCTAGCGGAGTGGGTTTGGGTGTAGCCGAGTGGGTTTGGGTGTAGCCGAGTGGGTTTGGGTCTGGACGAGTGGGTTTGGGTCTAGCCGAGTGGGTTTGGGTCTAGCCGAGTGGGTTTGGGTCTAGCCTAGTGGGTTTGGATCTAGCCAAGTGGGTTTGGGTCTAGCTGAGTGGGTTTGGGTCTAGCGGAGTGGGGTTGGGTCTAGCCGAGTGGGTTTGGGTCTAGCCGAGTGGGTTTGTGTCTAGCGGAGTGGGTTTGTGTCTAGCGGAGTGGGTTTGGGTCTAGCGGAGTGGGATTGGGTCGAGCCGAGTGGGTTTGGGTCTAGCCGAGTGGGTTTGGGACTAGCCGAGTGGGTTTGGGTCTAGCCGAGTGGGTTTGGGTCTAGCGGAATGGGTTTGGGTCTAGCCGAGTGGGTTTGGGTCTAGCCGAGTGGGTTTGGGTCTAGCCGACAGGGTTTGGGTCTAGCCGAGTGGGTTTGGGTCTAGCCGAGTGGGTTTGGGTCTAGCCGAGTGGGTGTGGGTCTAGCCGAGTGAGTTTGGGTCCAGCCGAGTGGGTTTGGGTCCAGCCGAGTGGGTTTGGGTGCAGCCGAGTGGGTTTGGGTCTAGCCGAGTGGGTTTGTGCCTAGCCGAGTGGGTTTGGGTCTAGCGGTGTGGGTTTGGGTGTAGCTGAGTGGGTTTGGGACTAGCCGAGTGGGTTTGGGTCTAGCCGAGTGGGTTTGGGTCTAGCCGAATGGGTTTGGGTCTACCCGAGTGGGTTTGGTTCTACCCGAGTGGGTTTACGTCTAGCCGAGTGGGTTTGGGTCTAGCAGAATGGGTTTGGGTGTAGCCGAGTGGGTTTGGGTGTAGCCGAGTGGGTTTGGGTCTGGACGAGTGGGTTTGGGTCTAGCCGACAGGGTTTAGGTCTAGCCGAGTGGGTTTGGGTCTAGCCGAGTGGGTTTGGGTCTAGCCGAGTGGGTGTGGGTCTAGCCGAGTGAGTTTGGTTCTAGCCGAGTGGGTTTGGGTCTAGCCGAGTGGGTTTGGGTGTAGCCGAGTGGGTTTGGGTCTAGCCGAGTGGGTTTGTGCCTAGCCGAGTGGGTTTGGGTCTAGCGGTGTGGGTTTGGGTGTAGCTGAGTGGGTTTGGGACTAGCCGAGTGGGTTTGGGTCTAGCCGAGTGGGTTTGGGTGTAGCCGAATGGGTTTGGGTCTAGCCGAGTGGGTTTGGGTCTACCCGAGTGGGTTTACGTCTTGCCGAGTGGGTTTGGGTTTAGCAGAGTGGGTTTGGGTGTAGCCGAGTGGGTTTGGGTGTAGCCGAGTGGGTTTGGGTCTGGACGAGTGGGTTTGGGTGTAGCCGAGTGGGTTTGGATCTAGCCAAGTGGGTTTGGGTCTAGCTGAGTGGGTTTGGGTCTAGCGGAGTGGGGTTGGGTCTAGCCGACTGGGTTTGGGTCTAGCCGAGTGGGTTTCGGTCTAGCCGAGTGGGTTTGGGTCTAGTCGAGAGGGTTTTCGTCTAGCCGAGTGGGTTTGGGGCTAGCGGAGTGGGTTTGGGTGTAGCCGAGTGGGTTTGGGTGTAGCCGAGTGGGTTTGGGTCTAGCCTAGTGGGTTTGGATCTAGCCAAGTGGGTTTGGGTCTAGCTGAGTGGGTTTGGGTCTAGCGGAGTGGGGTTGGGTCTAGCCGAGTGGGTTTGGGTCTAGCCGAGTGGGTTTGTGTCTAGCGGAGTGGGTTTGTGTCTAGCGGAGTGGGTTTGGGTCTAGCGGAGTGGGATTGGGTCGAGCCGAGTGGGTTTGGGTCTAGCCGAGTGGGTTTGGGACTAGCCGAGTGGGTTTGGGTCTAGCCGAGTGGGTTTGGGTCTAGCGGAATGGGTTTGGGTCTAGCCGAGTGGGTTTGGGTCTAGCCGAGTGGGTTTGGGTCTAGCCGACAGGGTTTGGGTCTAGCCGAGTGGGTTTGGGTCTAGCCGAGTGGGTTTGGGTCTAGCCGAGTGGGTGTGGGTCTAGCCGAGTGAGTTTGGGTCCAGCCGAGTGGGTTTGGGTCCAGCCGAGTGGGTTTGGGTGCAGCCGAGTGGGTTTGGGTCTAGCCGAGTGGGTTTGTGCCTAGCCGAGTGGGTTTGGGTCTAGCGGTGTGGGTTTGGGTGTAGCTGAGTGGGTTTGGGACTAGCCGAGTGGGTTTGGGTCTAGCCGAGTGGGTTTGGGTCTAGCCGAATGGGTTTGGGTCTACCCGAGTGGGTTTGGGTCTACCCGAGTGGGTTTACGTCTAGCCGAGTGGGTTTGGGTCTAGCAGAATGGGTTTGGGTGTAGCCGAGTGGGTTTGGGTGTAGCCGAGTGGGTTTGGGTCTGGACGAGTGGGTTTGGGTGTAGCCAAGTGGGTTTGGGTCTAGCCGAGTGGATTTGGGTCTAGCCGAGTGGGTTTGGGTCCAGCCGAGTGGGTTTGGGTTTAGCGGAGTGGGTTTGGGTCCAGTCGAGTGGGTTTGGGTCTAGCGGTGTGGGTTTGGGTCTAGCCGATTGGGTTTGGGTGTAGCCGAGTGGGTTTGGGTCTGGACGAGTGGGTTTGGGTCTAGCCGAGTGGGTTTGGGTCTAGCCGAGTGGGTTTGGGTCTAGCCTAGTGGGTTTGGATCTAGCCAAGTGGGTTTGGGTCTAGCTGAGTGGGTTTGGGTCTAGCGGAGTGGGGTTGGGTCTAGCCGAGTGGGTTTGGGTCTAACCGAGTGGGTTTGTGTCTAGCGGAGTGGGTTTGTGTCTAGCGGAGTGGGTTTGGGTCTAGCGGAGTGGGATTGGGTCGAGCCGAGTGGGTTTGGGTCTAGCCGAGTGGGTTTGGGACTAGCCGAGTGGGTTTGGGTCTAGCCGAGTGGGTTTGGGTCTAGCGGAATGGGTTTGGGTCTAGCCGAGTAGGTTTGGGTCTAGCCGAGTGGGTTTGGGTCTAGCCGACAGGGTTTGGGTCTAGCCGAGTGGGTTTGGGTCTAGCCGAGTGGGTTTGGGTCTAGCCGAGTGGGTGTGGGTCTAGCCGAGTGACTTTGGGTCCAGCCGAGTGGGTTTGGGTCCAGCCGAGTGGGTTTGGGTGCAGCCGAGTGGGTTTGGGTCTAGCCGAGTGGGTTTGTGCCTAGCCGAGTGGGTTTGGGTCTAGCGGTGTGGGTTTGGGTGTAGCTGAGTGGGTTTGGGACTAGCCGAGTGGGTTTGGGTCTAGCCGAGTGGGTTTGGGTCTAGCCGAATGGGTTTGGGTCTACCCGAGTGGGTTTGGGTCTACCCGAGTGGGTTTACGTCTAGCCGAGTGGGTTTGGGTCTAGCAGAATGGGTTTGGGTGTAACCGAGTGGGTTTGGGTGTAGCCGAGTGGGTTTGGGTCTGGACGAGTGGGTTTGGGTGTAGCCGAGTGGGTTTGGGTCTAGCCGAGTGGATTTGGGTCTATCCGAGTGGGTTTGGGTCCAGCCGAGTGGGTTTGGGTTTAGCGGAGTGGGTATGGGTCCAGTCGAGTGGGTTTGGGTCTAGCCGAGTGGGTTTGGGTCTAGCCGACAGGGTTTGGGTCTAGCCGAGTGGGTTTGGGTCTAGCCGAGTGGGTTTGGGTCTAGCCGAGTGGGTGTGGGTCTAGCCGAGTGACTTTGGGTCCAGCCGAGTGGGTTTGGGTCCAGCCGAGTGGGTTTGGGTGCAGCCGAGTGGGTTTGGGTCTAGCCGAGTGGGTTTGTGCCTAGCCGAGTGGGTTTGGGTCTAGCGGTGTGGGTTTGGGTGTAGCTGAGTGGGTTTGGGACTAGCCGAGTGGGTTTGGGTCTAGCCGAGTGGGTTTGGGTCTAGCCGAATGGGTTTGGGTCTACCCGAGTGGGTTTGGGTCTACCCGAGTGGGTTTACGTCTAGCCGAGTGGGTTTGGGTCTAGCAGAATGGGTTTGGGTGTAACCGAGTGGGTTTGGGTGTAGCCGAGTGGGTTTGGGTCTGGACGAGTGGGTTTGGGTGTAGCCGAGTGGGTTTGGGTCTAGCCGAGTGGATTTGGGTCTATCCGAGTGGGTTTGGGTCCAGCCGAGTGGGTTTGGGTTTAGCGGAGTGGGTATGGGTCCAGTCGAGTGGGTTTGGGTCTAGCGGTGTGGGTTTGGGTCTAGCCGAGTGGGTTTGGGTCTAGCGGAATGGGTTTGGGTCTAGCCGAGTAGGTTTGGGTCTAGCCGAGTGGGCTTGGGTCTAGCCGACAGGGTTTGGGTCTAGCCGAGTGGGTTTGGGTCTAGCCGAGTGGGTTTGGGTCTAGCCGAGTGGGTGTGGGTCTAGCCGAGTGAGTTTGGGTCCAGCCGAGTGGGTTTGGGTCCAGCTGAGTGGGTTTGGGTGCAGCCGAGTGGGTTTGGGTCTAGCCGAGTGGGTTTGTGCCTAGCCGAGTGGGTTTGGGTCTAGCGGTGTGGGTTTGGGTGTAGCTGAGTGGGTTTGGGACTAGCCGAGTGGGTTTGGGTCTAGCCGAGTGGGTTTGGGTCTAGCCGAATGGGTTTGGGTCTACCCGAGTGGGTTTGGGTCTACCCGAGTGGGTTTACGTCTAGCCGAGTGGGTTTGGGTCTAGCAGAATGGGTTTGGGTGTAGCCGAGTGGGTTTGGGTGTAGCCGAGTGGGTTTGGGTCTGGACGAGTGGGTTTGGGTGTAGCCGAGTGGGTTTGGGTCTAGCCGAGTGGATTTGGGTCTATCCGAGTGGGTTTGGGTCCAGCCGAGTGGGTTTGGGTTTAGCGGAGTGGGTATGGGTCCAGTCGAGTGGGTTTGGGTCTAGCGGTGTGGGTTTGGGTCTAGCCGATTGGGTTTGGGTGTAGCCGAGTGGGTTTGGGTCTTGCCCAGTGGGTTTGGGTCTAGCCGAGTGGGTTTGGGTCTAGCCGAGTGGGTTTGGGTCCAGCCGAGTGGGTTTGGGTGTAGCCGAGTGGGTTTGGGTCCAGCCGATTGGGTTTGGGTCTAGCCGAGTGTGTTTGGGTCTAGCCGAGTGGGTTTGGGTGCAGCCGAGTGGGTTTGGGTCTAGCCAAGTGTGTTTGGGTCTCGTCGAGTTGGTTTGGGTCAAGCCGAGTGGGTTTCGGTCTAGCGGAGTGGGTTTGGGCCTAGCCGCGTGGGTTTGGGTCTAGCGGAGTGGGTTTGGGTCTAGCGGAGTGGGCTTGGGTCTAGCCGAGTGGGTTTGGGCCTAGCCGAGTTGGTTTGGGTCTAGCCGAGTGGGTTTGGTTCTAGCCGAGTGGGTTTGCGTCTAGCTGAGTGGGTTTGGGTCTAGCGGAATGGGTTTGGGTGCAGCCGAGTGGATTTGGGTCTAGCCGAGTGGGTTTGGGTCTAGACGAGTGGGTTTGGGTCTAGCCGAGTGGGTTTTGATCTAGCCGAGTGGGTTTGGGTCTAGCGGAGTGGGTTTGGGTCTAGCCGAGTCCGTTTGGTTCCAGCCGAGTGGGTTTGGGACTAGCAGAGTGGGTTTGGGTCTAGCGGGGTGGGTTTGGTTCTAGCGGAGTGGGTTTAGGTCTAGCCGATTGGGTTTGGGTCTAGCCGAGTGGGTTTGGGTCTGGCGGAGTGGGTTTGGGTGTAGTGGAGTGGGTTTGGGTCTAGCCGAGTGGGTTTGGGTCTAGCCGAGTGGGTTTGTGTGTAGCTGAGTGGGTTTGTGTCTAGCCGAGTGGGTTTGGGTCTAGCGGAGTGGGTTTGGTTGCAGCCAAGTGGGTTTGGGTCTAGCCGAGTGGGTTTGGGCCTAGACGAGTGGGTTTAGGTTTAGCCGAGTGGGTTTCGGTGTAGCCGAGTGGGTTTCGGTCTAGCGGAGTGGGTTTGTGTCTAGCGGAGTGGGTTTGGGTCTAGCGGAGTGGGTTTGGGTCTTGCGGAGTGGGTTTGGGTCTAGCGGAGTGGGTTTGGGTCTAGCCGATTGGGTTTGTGTCTAGCCGAGTGTGTTTGGGTCTAGCCGATTGGGTTTGGGTGCAGCGGATTGGGTTTGGGTCTAGCCGAGTGTGTTTGGGTCTAGTCGAGTGGATTTGGGTCTAGCCGAGTGGGTTTGGGTCTAGACGAGTGGGTTTGGGTCTAGCCGAGTGGGTTTCGGTCTAGCCGAGTGGGTTTGGGTCTAGCGGAGTGGGTTTGGGTCTTGCCGAGTCCGTTTGGTTCTAGCCGAGTGGGTTTGGGACTAGCAGAGTGGGTTTGGGTCTAGCGGGGTGGGTTTGGTTCTAGCGGAGTGGGTTTAGGTCTAGCCGATTGGGTTTGGGTCTAGCCGAGTGGGTTTGGGTCTGGCGGAGTGGTTTTGGGTCTAGTGGAGTGGGTTTGGGTCTAGCCGAGTGGGTTTGGGTCTAGCCGAGTGGGTTTGTGTGTAGCTGAGTGGGTTTGTGTCTAGCCGAGTGGGTTTGGGTCTAGCGGAGTGGGTTTGGTTGCAGCCAAGTGGGTTTGGGCCAAGACGAGTGGGTTTAGGTTTAGCCGAGTGGGTTTCAGTGTAGCCGAGTGGGTTTCGGTCTAGCGGAGTGGGTTTGTGTCTAGCGGAGTGGGTTTGAGTCCAGCGGAGTGGGTTTGGGTCTTGTGGAGTGGGTTTGGGTCTAGCGGAGTGGGTTTGGGTCTAGCCGATTGGGTTTGGGTCTAGCAGAGTGTGTTTGGGTCTAGCCGAGTGGGTTTGGGTCCAGCCGAGTGGGTTTCAGTCTAGCCGAGTGGGTTTGGGTCTAGCGGAGTGGGTTTGGGTCTAGCCGAGTCCGTTTGGTTCTAGCCGAGTGGGTTTGGGACCAGCAGAGTGGGTTTGGGTCTAGCGGGGTGGGTTTGGTTCTAGCGGAGTGGGTTTAGGTCTAGCCGATTGGGTTTGGGTCTAGCCGAGTGGGTTTGGGTCTGGCGGAGTGGGTTTGGGTCTAGTGGAGTGGGTTTCGGTCTAGCCGAGTGGGTTTGGGTCTAGCCGAGTGGGTTTGGGTCTAGCGGAGTGGGTTTGGTTGTAGCCAAGTGGGTTTGGGTCTAGCCGAGTGGGTTTGGGCCTAGACGAGTGGGTTTAGGTTTAGCCGAGTGGGTTTCGGTGTAGCCGAGTGGGTTTGGGTCTAGCGGCGTGGGTTTGTGTCTAGCGGAGTGGGTTTGGGTCTAGCGGAGTGGGTTTGGGTCTTGCGGAGTGGGTTTGGGTCTAGCGGAGTGGGTTTGGGTCTAGCCGAGTGCGTTTGGGTCTAGCCGAGTTGGTTTGGGTCTTGCGGAGTGGGTTTGGGTCCAGACGAGTGGGTTTGGGTCTAGCGGAGTGGGTTTGGGTCTAGTCGAGTGGGTTTGGGTCTAGCGGTGTGGGTTTGGGTCTAGCCGAGTGGGTTTGGGTGTAGCCGAGTGGGTTTGGGTGTAGCCGAGTGGGTTTGGGTCTAGCCGAGTGGGTTTGGGTCTAGCCGAGTGGATTTGGGCCTAGCGGAGTGGGTTTGGGTGTAGCCGAGTGGGTTTGGGTCCAGCCGAGTGGGTTTGGGTCTAGCCGAGTGTGTTTGGGTCTAGCCGAGTGGGTTTGGGTGCAGCCGAGTGGGTTTGGGTTTAGCCGAGTGGGTTTGGGCCTAGCCGAGTGGGTTTGGGTCTAGCCGAGTGGGTTTGGTTCTAGCCGAGTGGGTTTGCGTCTAGCTGAGTGGGTTTGGGTCTAGCGGAGTGGGTTTGGGTGTAGCCGAGTGGATTTGGGTCTAGCCGAGTGGGTTTGGGTCTAGACGAGTGGGTTTGGGTCTAGCCGAGTGGGTTTCGGTCTAGCCGAGTGGGTTTGGGTCTAGCGGAGTGGGTTTGGGTCTAGCCGAGTCCGTTCGGTTCTAGCCGAGTGGGTTTGGGACTAGCAGAGTGGGTTTGGGTCTAGCGGGGTGGGTTTGGTTCTAGCGGAGTGGGTTTAGGTCTAGCCGATTGGGTTTGGGTCTAGCCGAGTGGGTTTGGGTCTGGCGGAGTGGGTTTGGGTGTAGTGGAGTGGGTTTGGGTCTAGCCGAGTGGGTTTGGGTCTAGCCGAGTGGGTTTGTGTGCAGCTGAGTGGGTTTGTGTCTAGCCGAGTGGGTTTGGGTCTAGCGGAGTGGGTTTGGTTGTAGCCAAGTGGGTTTGGGTCTAGCCGAGTGGGTCTGGGCCTAGACGAGTGGGTTTAGGTTTAGCCGAGTGGGTTTCGGTGTAGCCGAGTGGGTTTCGGTCTAGCGGAGTGGGTTTGTGTCTAGCGGAGTGGGTTTGGGTCTAGCGGAGTGTGTTTGGGTCTTGCGGAGTGGGTTTGGGTCTAGCGGAGTGGGTTTGGGTCTAGCCGATTGGGTTTGTGTCTAGCCGAGTGTGTTTGGGTCTAGCCGAGTGGGTTTGGGTGCAGCCGAGTGGGTTTGGGTCTAGCCGAGTGTGTTTGGGTCTAGTCGAGTGGGTTTGGGTCTAGCCGAGTGGGTTTGGGTCTTGCCGAGTGGGTTTGGGCCTAGCCGCGTGGGTTTGGTCTAGCGGAGTGGGTTTGGGTCTAGCGGAGTGGGCTTGGGTCTAGCCGAGTGGGTTTGGGCCTAGCCGAGTGGGTTTGGGTCTAGCCGAGTGGGTTTGGTTCTAGCCGAGTGGGTTTGCGTCTAGCTGAGTGGGTTTGGGTCTAGCGGAGTGGGTTTGGGTGTAGCCGAGTGGATTTGGGTCTAGCCGAGTGGGTTTGGATATAGACGAGTGGGTTTGGGTCTAGCCGAGTGCGTTTCGGTCTAGCCGAGTGGGTTTGGGTCTAGCGGAGTGGGTTTGGGTCTAGCCGAGTCCGTTTGGTTCCAGCCGAGTGGGTTTGGGACTAGCAGAGTGGGTTTGGGTCTAGCGGGGTGGGTTTGGTTCTAGCGGAGTGGGTTTAGGTCTAGCCGATTGGGTTTGGGTCTAGTCGAGTGGGTTTGGGTCTGGCGGAGTGGGTTTGGGTCTAGTGGAGTGGGTTTCGGTCTAGCCGAGTGGGTTTGGGTCTAGCCGAGTGGTTTTGGGTGTAGCTGAGTGGGTTTGTGTCCAGCCGAGTGGGTTTGGGTCTAGCGGAGTGGGTTTGGTTGTAGCCAAGTGGGTTTGGGTCTAGCCGAGTGGGTTTGGGCCTAGACGAGTGGGTTTAGGTTTAGCCGAGTGGGTTTCGGTGTAGCCGAGTGGGTTAGGGTCTAGCGGATTGGGTTTGTGTCTAGCGGAGTGGGTTTGGGTCTATCGGAGTGGGTTTGGGTCTTGCGGAGTGGGTTTGGGTCTAGAGGAGTGGGTTTGTGTCTAGCCGAGTGCGTTTGGGTCTAGCCGAGTTGGTTTTGGTCTAGCGGAGTGGGTTTGGGTCCAGACGAGTGGGTTTGGGTCTAGCGGAGTGGGTTTGGGTCTAGTCGAGTGGGTTTGGATCTAGCGGTGTGGGTTTGGGTCTAGCCGAGTGGGTTTGGGTGTAGCCGAGTGGGTTTGGGTCTAGCCCAGTGGGTTTGGGTCTAGCCGAGTGGGTTTGGGTCTAGCCCAGTGGGTTTGGGTCTAGCCGAGTGGGTTTGGGTCTAGCCGAGTGGGTTTGGGCCTAGCGGAGTGGGTTTGGGTGTAGCCGAGTGGGTTTGGGTCTAGCCGAGTGTGTTTGGGTCTAGCCGAGTGGGTTTGGGTCCAGCCGAGTGGGTTTCGGTCTAGCCGAGTGGGTTTGGGTCTAGCGGAGTGGGTTTGGGTCTAGCCGAGTCCGTTTGGTTCTAGCCGAGTGGGTTTGGGACCAGCAGAGTGGGTTTGGGTCTAGCGGGGTTGGTTTGGTTCTAGCGGAGTGGGTTTAGGTCTAGCCGATTGGGTTTGGGTCTAGCCGAGTGGGTTTGGGTCTGGCGGAGTGGGTTTGGGTCTAGTGGAGTGGGTTTCGGTCTAGCCGAGTGGGTTTGGGTCTAGCCGAGTGGGTTTGGGTCTAGCGGAGTGGGTTTGGTTGTAGCCAAGTGGGTTTGGGTCTAGCCGAGTGGGTTTGGGCCTAGACGAGTGGGTTTAGGTTTAGCCGAGTGGGTTTCGGTGTAGCCGAGTGGGTTTGGGTCTAGCGGCATGGGTTTGTGTCTAGCGGAGTGGGTTTGGGTCTAGCGGAGTGGGTTTGGGTCTTGCGGAGTGGGTTTGGGTCTAGCGGAGTGGGTTTGGGTCTAGCCGAGTGCGTTTGGGTCTAGCCGAGTTGGTTTGGGTCTTGCGGAGTGGGTTTGGGTCCAGACGAGTGGGTTTGGGTCTAGCGGAGTGGGTTTGGGTCTAGTCGAGTGGGTTTGGGTCTAGCGGTGTGGGTTTGGGTCTAGCCGAGTGGGTTTGGGTGTGGCCGAGTGGGTTTGGGTGTAGCCGAGTGGGTTTGGGTCTAGCCGAGTGGGTTTGGGTCTAGCCGAGTGGATTTGGGCCTAGCGGAGTGGGTTTGGGTGTTGCCGAGTGGGTTTGGGTCCAGCCGAGTGGGTTTGGGTCTAGCCGAGTGTGTTTGGGTCTAGCCGAGTGGGTTTGGGTGCAGCCGAGTGGGTTTGGGTTTAGCCGAGTGGGTTTGGGCCTAGCCGAGTGGGTTTGGGTCTAGCCGAGTGGGTTTGGTTCTAGCCGAGTGGGTTTGCGTCTAGCTGAGTGGGTTTGGGTCTAGCGGAGTGGGTTTGGGTGTAGCCGAGTGGATTTGGGTCTAGCCGAGTGGGTTTGGGTCTAGACGAGTGGGTTTGGGTCTAGCCGAGTGGGTTTCGGTCTAGCCGAGTGGGTTTGGGTCTAGCGGAGTGGGTTTGGGTCTAGCCGAGTCCGTTCGGTTCTAGCCGAGTGGGTTTGGGACTAGCAGAGTGGGTTTGGGTCTAGCGGGGTGAGTTTGGTTCTAGCGGAGTGGGTTTAGGTCTAGCCGATTGGGTTTGGGTCTAGCCGAGTGGGTTTGGGTCTGGCGGAGTGGGTTTGGGTGTAGTGGAGTGGGTTTGGGTCTAGCCGAGTGGGTTTGGGTCTAGCCGAGTGGGTTTGTGTGCAGCTGAGTGGGTTTGTGTCTAGCCGAGTGGTTTTGGGTCTAGCGGAGTGGGTTTGGTTGTAGCCAAGTGGGTTTGGGTCTAGCCGAGTGGGTTTGGGCCTAGACGAGTGGGTTTAGGTTTAGCCGAGTGGGTTTCGGTGTAGCCGAGTGGGTTTCGGTCTAGCGGAGTGGGTTTGTGTCTAGCGGAGTGGGTTTGGGGCTAGCGGAGTGTGTTTGGGTCTTGCGGAGTGGGTTTGGGTCTAGCGGAGTGGGTTTGGGTCTAGCCGATTGGGTTTGGGTCTAGCCGAGTGTGTTTGGGTCTAGCCGAGTGGGTTTGGGTGCAGCCGAGTGGGTTTGGGTCTAGCCGAGTGTGTTTGGGTCTAGTCGAGTGGGTTTGGGTCTAGCCGAGTGGGTTTGGGTCTTGCCGAGTGGGTTTGGGCCTAGCCGCGTGGGTTTGGTCTAGCGGAGTGGGTTTGGGTCTAGCGGAGTGGGCTTGGGTCTAGCCGAGTGGGTTTGGGCCTAGCCGAGTGGGTTTGGGTCTAGCCGAGTGGGTTTGGTTCTAGCCGAGTGGGTTTGCGTCTAGCTGAGTGGGTTTGGGTCTAGCGGAGTGGGTTTGGGTGTAGCCGAGTGGATTTGGGTCTAGCCGAGTGGGTTTGGATATAGACGAGTGGGTTTGGGTCTAGCCGAGTGGGTTTCGGTCTAGCCGAGTGGGTTTGGGTCTAGCGGAGTGGGTTTGGGTCTAGCCGAGTCCGTTTGGTTCCAGCCGAGTGGGTTTGGGACTAGCAGAGTGGGTTTGGGTCTAGCGGGGTGGGTTTGGTTCTAGCGGAGTGGGTTTAGGTCTAGCCGATTGGGTTTGGGTCTAGCCGAGTGGGTTTGGGTCTGGCGGAGTGGGTTTGGGTCTAGTGGAGTGGGTTTCGGTCTAGCCGAGTGGGTTTGGGTCTAGCCGAGTGGGTTTGGGTGTAGCTGAGTGGGTTTGTGTCCAGCCGAGTGGGTTTGGGTCTAGCGGAGTGGGTTTGGTTGTAGCCAAGTGGGTTTGGGTCTAGCCGAGTGGGTTTGGGCCTAGACGAGTGGGTTTAGGTTTAGCCGAGTGGGTTTCGGTGTAGCCGAGTGGGTTTGGGTCTAGCGGAGTGGGTTTGTGTCTAGCGGAGTGGGTTTGGGTCTATCGGAGTGGGTTTGGGTCTTGCGGAGTGGGTTTGGGTCTAGAGGAGTGGGTTTGTGTCTAGCCGAGTGCGTTTGGGTCTAGCCGAGTTGGTTTTGGTCTACCGGAGTGGGTTTGGGTCCAGACGAGTGGGTTTGGGTCTAGCGGAGTGGGTTTGGGTCTAGTCGAGTGGGTTTGGATCTAGCGGTGTGGGTTTGGGTCTAGCCGAGTGGGTTTGGGTGTAGCCGAGTGGGTTTGGGTCTAGCCCAGTGGGTTTGGGTCTAGCCGAGTGGGTTTGGGTCTAGCCCAGTGGGTTTGGGTCTAGCCGAGTGGGTTTGGGTCTAGCCGAGTGGGTTTGGGCCTAGCGGAGTGGGTTTGGGTGTAGCCGAGTGGGTTTGGGTCTAGCCGAGTGGGTTTGGGTCTAGCCGAGTGTGTCTGGGTCTAGCCGAGTGGGTTTGGGTGCAGCCGAGTGGGTTTGGGTTTAGCCGAGTGTGTTTGGGTCTAGTCGAGTGGGTTTGGCTCTAGCCGAGTGGGTTTGGGTCTAGCCGAGTGGGTTTGGGCCTAGCCGCGTGGGTTTGGGTCTAGCGGAGTGGGTTTGGGTCTAGCCGAGTGCGTTTGGGTCTAGCCGAGTGGGTTTGGGCCTAGCCGAGTGGGTTTGGGTCTAGCCGAGTGGGTTTGGGTCTAGCCGAGTGGGTTTGGGTCTAGTAGAGTGGGTTTGGGTCTAGCGGTGTGGGTTTGGGTCTAGCCGAGTGAGTTTGGGTGTAGCCGAGTGGGTTTGGGTCTAGCCGAGTGGGTTTGGGTCTAGCCGAGTGGGTTTGGGCCTAGCGGAGTGGGTTTGGGTGTAGCCGAGTGGGTTTGGGTCCAGCCGAGTGGGTTTGGGTCTAGCCGAGTGTGTTTGGGTCTAGCCGAGTGGGTTTGGGTGCAGCCGAGTGGGTTTGGGTTTAGCCGAGTGTGTTTGGGTCTAGTCGAGTGGGTTTGGCTCTAGCCGAGTGGGTTTGGGTCTAGCCGAGTGGGTTTGGGCCTAGCCGCGTGGGTTTGGGTCTAGCGGAGTGGGTTTGGGTCTAGCGGAGTGGGCTTGGGTCTAGCCGAGTGGGTTTGGGCCTAGCCGAGTGGGTTTGGGTCTAGCCGAGTGGGTTTGGGTCTAGCCGAGTGGGTTTGGGTCTAGCCGAGTGGGTTTGGGTCTAGCCGTGTGGGTTTGGGTCCAGCCGATTGGGTTTGGGTCTAGGCATGTGGGTTTGGGTCTAGCCGAGTGGGTTAGGGTCTAACGGAATGGGTTTGGGTGTAGCCGCGTAGGTTTGGGTCTAGCCGAGTGGGTTTGGGTCTAGCCGAGTGGGTTTGGGTCTAGCCGAGTGGGTTTGAGTCTTGCCCAGTGGGTTTGGGTCTAGCGGAGTTGGTTTGGGTGTAGCCGAGTGGGTTTGGGTGTAGCCGAGTGGGTTTGGGTCTAGCCGACTGGGTTGGGGTCTAGCCGAGTGGGTTTCGGTCTAGCCGAGTGGGTTTGGGTCTAGCGGAGTGGGTTTGGGTCTAGCCGAGTCCGTTTGGTTCCAGCCGAGTGGGTTTGGGACTAGCAGAGTGGGTTTGGGTCTAGCGGGGTGGGTTTGGTTCTAGCGGAGTGGGTTTTGGTCTAGCCGATTGGGTTTGGGTCTAGCCGAGTGGGTTTGGGTCTGGCGGAGTGGGTTTGGGTCTAGTGGAGTGGGTTTCAGTCTACCGAGTGGGTTTGGGTCTAGCCGAGTGGGTTTGGGTGTAGCTGAGTGGGTTTGTGTCCAGCCGAGTGGGTTTGGGTCTGGCGGAGTGGGTTTGGTTGTAGCCAAGTGGGTTTGGGTCTAGCCGAGTGGGTTTGGGCCTAGACGAGTGGGTTTAGGTTTAGCCGAGTGGGTTTCGGTGTAGCCGAGTGGGTTTGGGTCTAGCGGAGTGGGTTTGTGTCTAGCGGAGTGGGTTTGGGTCTATCGGAGTGGGTTTGGGTCTTGCGGAGTGGGTTTGGGTCTAGAGGAGTGGGTTTGTGTCTAGCCGAGTGCGTTTGGGTCTAGCCGAGTTGGTTTTGGTCTAGCGGAGTGGGTTTGGGTCCAGACCAGTGGGTTTGGGTCTAGCGGAGTGGGTTTGGGTCTAGTCGAGTGGGTTTGGATCTAGCGGTGTGGGTTTGGGTCTAGCCGAGTGGGTTTGGGTGTAGCCGAGTGGGTTTGGGTCTAGCCCAGTGGGTTTGGGTCTAGCCGAGTGGGTTTGGGTCTAGCCCAGTGGGTTTGGGTCTAGCCGAGTGGGTTTGGGTCTAGCCGAGTGGGTTTGGGCCTAGCGGAGTGGGTTTGGGTGTAGCCGAGTGGGTTTGGGTCTAGCCGAGTGGGTTTGGGTCTAGCCGAGTGTGTCTGGGTCTAGCCGAGTGGGTTTGGGTGCAGCCGAGTGGGTTTGGGTTTAGCCGAGTGTGTTTGGGTCTAGTCGAGTGGGTTTGGCTCTAGCCGAGTGGGTTTGGGTCTAGCCGAGTGGGTTTGGGCCTAGCCGCGTGGGTTTGGGTCTAGCGGAGTGGGTCTGGGTCTAGCCGAGTGCGTTTGGGTCTAGCCGAGTGGGTTTGGGCCTAGCCGAGTGGGTTTGGGTCTAGCCGAGTGGGTTTGGGTCTAGCCGAGTGGGTTTGGGTCTAGTCGAGTGGGTTTGGGTCTAGCGGTGTGGGTTTGGGTCTAGCCGAGTGGGTTTGGGTGTAGCCGAGTGGGTTTGGGTCTAGCCCAGTGGGTTTGGGTCTAGCCGAGTGGGTTTGGGTCTAGCCGAGTGTGTTTGGGCCTAGCGGAGTGGGTTTGGGTGTAGCCGAGTGGGTTTGGGTCCAGCCGAGTGGGTTTGGGTCTAGCCGAGTGTGTTTGGGTCTAGCCGAGTGGGTTTGGGTGCAGCCGAGTGGGTTTGGGTTTAGCCGAGTGTGTTTGGGTCTAGTCGAGTGGGTTTGGGTCTAGCGGAGTGGGTTTGGGTCTAGTCGAGTGGGTTTGGATCTAGCGGTGTGGGTTTGGGTCTAGCCGAGTGGGTTTGGGTGTAGCCGAGTGGGTTTGGGTCTAGCCCAGTGGGTTTGGGTCTAGCCGAGTGGGTTTGGGTCTAGCCCAGTGGGTTTGGGTCTAGCCGAGTGGGTTTGGGTCTAGCCGAGTGGGTTTGGGCCTAGCGGAGTGGGTTTGGGTGTAGCCGAGTGGGTTTGGGTCTAGCCGAGTGGGTTTGGGTCTAGCCGAGTGTGTCTGGGTCTAGCCGAGTGGGTTTGGGTGCAGCCGAGTGGGTTTGGGTTTAGCCGAGTGTGTTTGGGTCTAGTCGAGTGGGTTTGGCTCTAGCCGAGTGGGTTTGGGTCTAGCCGAGTGGGTTTGGGCCTAGCCGCGTGGGTTTGGGTCTAGCGGAGTGGGTTTGGGTCTAGCCGAGTGCGTTTCGGTCTAGCCGAGTGGGTTTGGGCCTAGCCGAGTGGGTTTGGGTCTAGCCGAGTGGGTTTGGGTCTAGCCGAGTGGGTTTGGGTCTAGTCGAGTGGGTTTGGGTCTAGCGGTGTGGGTTTGGGTCTAGCCGAGTGGGTTTGGGTGTAGCCGAGTGGGTTTGGGTCTAGCCCAGTGGGTTTGTGTCTAGCCGAGTGGGTTTGGGTCTAGCCGAGTGTGTTTGGGCCTAGCGGAGTGGGTTTGGGTGTAGCCGAGTGGGTTTGGGTCCAGCCGAGTGGGTTTGGGTCTAGCCGAGTGTGTTTGGGTCTAGCCGAGTGGGTTTGGGTGCAGCCGAGTGGGTTTGGGTTTAGCCGAGTGTGTTTGGGTCTAGTCGAGTGGGTTTGGCTCTAGCCGAGTGGGTTTGGGTCTAACCGAGTGGGTTTGGGCCTAGCCGCGTGGGTTTGGGTCTAGCGGAGTGGGTTTGGGTCTAGCGGAGTGGGCTTGGGTCTAGCCGAGTGGGTTTGGGCCTAGCCGAGTGGGTTTGGGTCTAGCCGAGTGGGTTTGGGTCTAGCCGAGTGGGTTTGGGTCTAGCCGAGTGGGTTTGGGTCTAGCCGTGTGGGTTTGGGTCCAGCCGATTGGGTTTGGGTCTAGGCATGTGGGTTTGGGTCTAGCCGAGTGGGTTAGGGTCTAGCGGAATGGGTTTGGGTGTAGCCGCGTAGGTTTGGGTCTAGCCGAGTGGGTTTGGGTCTAGCCGAGTGGGTTTGGGTCCAGCCGAGTGGGTTTGAGTCTTGCCCAGTGGGTTTGGGTCTCGCGGAGTTGGTTTGGGTGTAGCCGAGTGCGTTTGGGTGTAGCCGAGTGGGTTTGGGTCTAGCCGACTGGGTTTGGGTCTAGCCGAGTGGGTTTCGGTCTAGCCGAGTGGGTTTGGGTCTAGCCGAGTGGGTTTTCGTCTAGCCGAGTGGGTTTGGGTCTAGCGGAGTGGGTTTGGGTGCAGCCGAGTGGGTTTGGGTGTAGCCGAGTGGGTTTGGGTCTGGACGAGTGGGTTTGGGTCTAGCCGAGTGGGTTTGGGTCTAGCCGAGTGGGTTTGGGTCTAGCCTAGTGGGTTTGGGTCTAGCCAAGTGGGTTTGGGTCTAGCTGAGTGGGTTTGGGTCTAGCGGAGTGGGGTTGGGTCTAGCCGAGTAGGTTTGGGTCTAGCCGAGTGGGTTTGGGTCTAGCCGATTGGGTTTGGGTCTAGTCGACAGGGTTTGGGTCTAGCCGAGTGGGTTTGGGTCTAGCCGAGTGGGTTTGGGTCTAGCCGAGTGGGTTTGGGTCTAACCGAGTGGGTTTGTGTCTAGCGGAGTGGGTTTGGGTCTAGCTGAGCGGGATTGGGTCTAGCCGAGTGGGTTTGGGTCTAGCCGAGTGGGTTTGGGACTAGCGGAGTGGGTTTGGGTCTAGCCGAATGGGTTTGGGTCTGCCCGAGTGGGTTTGGGTATAGCCGAGTGGGTTTGGGGCTAGCCGAATGGGTTTAGGTCTCGCCGAGTGGGTTTGGGTGTAGCCAAGTGGGTTTGGGCCTAGCGGAGTGGGTTTGGGTGTAGCCGAGTGGGTTTGGGTCTAGCCGAGTGGGTTTGGGTTTAGCCGAGTGGGTTTGGGTCTAGCCGAGTGGGTTTGGGTCTAGCCGAGTTGGTTTGCGTCTAGCCGAGTGGGTTTGGGTCTAGCCGAGTGGGTTTAGGTCTAGCCGAGTGGGTTTGGGTCTAGCCGAGTTAGTATGGGTCTAGCGGAGTGGGTTTGGGTCTAACCGAGTGGGTTTGTGTCTAGCGGAGTGGGTTTGTGTCTAGCGGAGTGGGTTTGGGTCTAGCGGAGTGGGATTGGGTCTAGCCGAGTGGGTTTGGGTCTAGCCGAGTGGGTTTGGGAACAGCCGAGTGGGTTTGGGTCCAGCCGAGTGGGTTTGGGTCTAGCTGAATGGGTTTGGGTCTAGCCGAGTGGGTTTGGGTCTAGCCGAGTGGGTTTGGGTCTAGCCGACAGGGTTTGGGTCTAGCCGAGTGGGTTTGGGTCTAGCCGAGTGGGTTTGGGTCTAGCCGAGTGGGTGTGGGTCTAGCCGAGTGGGTTTGGGTCTAGCCGAGTGGGTTTGGGTCTAGCCGAGTGGGTTTGGGTGTAGCCGAGTGGGTTTGTGTCTAGCCGAGTGGGTTTGTGCCTAGCCGAGTGGGTTTGGGTCTAGCGGTGTGGGTTTGGGTGTAGCTGAGTGGGTTTGGGACTAGCCGAGTGGGTTTGGGTCTAGCCGAGTGGGTTTGGGTCTAGCCGAATGGGTTTGGGTCTACCCGAGTGGGTTTGGGTCTACCCGAGTGGGTTTACGTCTAGCCGAGTGGGTTTGGGTCTAGCAGAGTGGGTTTGGGTGTAGCCGGGTGGGTTTGGGTGTAGCTGAGTGGGATTGGGTCTAGCCGAGTGGGTTTGGGTCTAGCCGAGTGGGTTTGGGACTAGCCGAGTGGGCTTGGGTCCAGCCGAGTGGGTTTGCGTCTAGCTGAATGGGTTTGGGTCTAGCCGAGTGGGTTTGGGTCTAGCCGAGTGGGTCTGGGTCTAGCCGAAAGTGTTTGGGTCTAGCCGAGTGGGTTTGGGTCTAGCCGAGTGGGTTTGGGTCTAGCCGAGTGGGTTTGGGTCTAGCCGAGTGGGTTTGGGTCTAGCCGTGTGGGTTTGGGTCCAGCCGATTGGGTTTGGGTCTAGGCATGTGGGTTTGGGTCTAGCCGAGTGGGTTAGGTTCTAGCGGAATGGGTTTGGGTGTAGCCGCGTAGGTTTGGGTCTAGCCGAGTGGGTTTGGGTCTAGCCGAGTGGGTTTGGGTCTAGCCGAGTGGGTTTGAGTCTTGCCCAGTGGGTTTGGGTCTAGCGGAGTTGGTTTGGGTGTAGCCGAGTGCGTTTGGGTGTAGCCGAGTGGGTTTGGGTCTAGCCGACTGGGTTTGGGTCTAGCCGAGTGGGTTTCGCTCTAGCCGAGTGGGTTTGGGTCTAGCCGAGTGGGTTTTCGTCTAGCCGAGTGGGTTTGGGTCTAGCGGAGTGGGTTTGGGTGCAGCCGAGTGGGTTTGGTTGTAGCCGAGTGGGTTTGGGTCTGGACGAGTGGGTTTGGGTCTAGCCGAGTGGGTTTGGGTCTAGCCGAGTGGGTTTGGGTCTAGCCTAGTGGGTTTGGGTCTAGCCAAGTGGGTTTGGGTCTAGCTGAGTGGGTTTGGGTCTAGCGGAGTGGGGTTGGGTCTAGCCGAGTAGGTTTGGGTCTAGCCGAGTGGGTTTGGGTCTAGCCGAGTGGGTTTGGGTCTAGTCGACAGGGTTTGGGTCTAGCCGAGTGGGTTTGGGTCTAGCCGAGTGGGTTTGGGTCTAGCCGAGTGGGTTTGGGTCTAACCGAGTGGGTTTGTGTCTAGCGGAGTGGGTTTGGGTCTAGCTGAGTGGGATTGGGTCTAGCCGAGTGGGTTTGGGTCTAGCCGAGTGGGTTTGGGACTAGCCGAGTGGGTTTGGCTCTAGCCGAGTGGGTTTGCGTCTAGCTGAATGGGTTTGGGTATAGACGAGTGGGTTTGGGTCTAGCCGAGTGGGTCTGGGTCTTGCCGAAAGTGTTTGGGTCTAGCTGAGTGGGTTTGGGTCTAGCCGAGTGGGTTTGGGTCTAGCCGAGTGGGTTTGGGTCTAGCCGAGTGGGTTTGGGTCTAACCGAGTGGGTTTGTGTCTAGCGGAGTGGGTTTGGGTCTAGCTGAGTGGGATTGGGTCTAGCCGAGTGGGTTTGGGTCTAGCCGAGTGGGTTTGGGACTAGCCGAATGGGTTTAGGTCTCGCCGAGTGGGTTTGGGTGTAGCCAAGTGGGTTTGGGCCTAGCGGAGTGGGTTTGGGTGTAGCCGAGTGGGTTTGGGTCTAGCCGAGTGGGTTTGGGTTTAGCCGAGTGGGTTTGGGTCTAGCCGAGTGGGTTTGGGTCTAGCCGAGTTGGTTTGCGTCTAGCCGAGTGGGTTTGGGTCTAGCCGAGTGGGTTTAGGTCTAGCCGAGTGGGTTTGGGTCTAGCCGAGTTAGTATGGGTCTAGCGGAGTGGATTTGGGTCTAACCGAGTGGGTTTGTGTCTAGCGGAGTGGGTTTGTGTCTAGCGGAGTGGGTTTGGGTCTAGCGGAGTGGGATTGGGTCTAGCCGAGTGGGTTTGGGTCTAGCCGAGTGGGTTTGGGAACAGCCAAGTGGGTTTTGGTCCAGCCGAGTGGGTTTGGGTCTAGCTGAATGGGTTTGGGTCTAGCCGAGTGGGTTTGGGTCTAGCCGAGTGGGTTTGGGTCTAGCCGACAGGGTTTGGGTCTAGCCGAGTGGGTTTGGGTCTAGCCGAGTGGGTTTGGGTCTAGCCGATTGGGTTTGGGTCTAGCCGAGTGGGTTTGGGTGTAGCCGAGTGGGTTTGTGTCTAGCCGAGTGGGTTTGTGCCTAGCCGAGTGGGTTTGGGTCTAGAGGTGTGGGTTTGGGTGTAGCTGAGTGGGTTTGGGACTAGCCGAGTGGGTTTGGGTCTAGCCGAGTGGGTTTGGGTCTAACCGAATGGGTTTGGGTCTACCCGAGTGGGTTTGGGTCTACCCGAGTGGGTTTACGTCTAGCCGAGTGGGTTTGGGTCTAGCAGAGTGGGTTTGGGTGTAGCCGAGTGGGTTTGGGTGTAGCCGAGTGGGTTTGGGTCTGGACGAGTGGGTTTGGGTGTAGCCGAGTGGGTTTGGGTCTGGCCGAGTGGATTTGGGTCTAGCCGAGTGGGTTTGGGTCTAACCGAGTGGGTTTGTGTCTAGCGGAGTGGGTTTGGGTCTAGCTGAGTGGGATTGGGTCTAGCCGAGTGGGTTTGGGTCTAGCCGAGTGGGTTTGGGACTAGCCGAGTGGGTTTGGGTCCAGCCGAGTGGGTTTGCGTCTAGCTGAATGGGTTTGGGTCTAGCCGAGTGGGTTTGGGTCTAGCCGAGTGGGTCTGGGTCTAGCCGAAAGTGTTTGGGTCTAGCCGAGTGGGTTTGGGTCTAGCCGAGTGGGTTTGGGTCTAGCCGAGTGGGTTTGGGTCTAGCCGAGTGGGTTTGGGTCTAGCCGTGTGGGTTTGGGTCCAGCCGATTGGGTTTGGGTCTAGGCATGTGGGTTTGGGTCTAGCCGAGTGGGTTAGGGTCTAGCGGAATGGGTTTGGGTGTAGCCGCGTAGGTTTGGGTCTAGCCGAGTGGGTTTGGGTCTAGCCGAGTGGGTTTGGGTCTAGCCGAGTGGGTTTGAGTCTTGCCCAGTGGGTTTGGGTCTAGCGGAGTTGGTTTGGGTGTAGCCGAGTGGCTTTGGGTGTAGCCGAGTGGGTTTGGGTCTAGCCGACTGGGTTTGGGTCTAGCCGAGTGGGTTTCGGTCTAGCCGAGTGGGTTTGGGTCTAGCCGAGTGGGTTTTCGTCTAGCCGAGTGGGTTTGGGTCTAGCGGAGTGGGTTTGGGTGCAGCCGAGTGGGTTTGGGTGTAGCCGAGTGGGTTTGGGTCTGGACGAGTGGGTTTGGGTCTAGCCGAGTGGGTTTGGGTCTAGCCGAGTGGGTTTGGGTCTAGCCTAGTGGGTTTGGGTCTAGCCAAGTGGGTTTGGGTCTAGCTGAGTGGGTTTGGGTCTAGCGGAGTGGGGTTGGGTCTAGCCGAGTAGGTTTGGGTCTAGCCGAGTGGGTTTGGGTCTAGCCGAGTGGGTTTGGGTCTAGTCGACAGGGTTTGGGTCTAGCCGAGTGGGTTTGGGTCTAGCCGAGTGGGTTTGGGTCTAGCCGAGTGGGTTTGGGTCTAACCGAGTGGGTTTGTGTCTAGCGGAGTGGGTTTGGGTCTAGCTGAGTGGGATTGGGTCTAGCCGAGTGGGTTTGGGTCTAGCCGAGTGGGTTTGGGACTAGCCGAGTGGGTTTGGGTCTAGCCGAGTGGGTTTGCGTCTAGCTGAATGGGTTTGGGTATAGACGAGTGGGTTTGGGTCTAGCCGAGTGGGTCTGGGTCTAGCCGAAAGTGTTTGGGTCTAGCTGAGTGGGTTTGGGTCTAGCCGAGTGGGTTTGGGTCTAGCCGAGTGGGTGTGGATCTAGCCGAGTGTGTTTGGGTCTAGCCGAGTGGGTTTGGGTCAAGCCGAGTGGGTTTGGGTCTAGCCGAGTGGGTTTGGGTCTAGCCGAGTGGGTTTGGGTCTAACCGAGTGGGTTTGTGTCTAGCGGAGTGGGTTTGGGTCTAGCTGAGTGGGATTGGGTCTAGCCGAGTGGGTTTGGGTCTAGCCGAGTGGGTTTGGGACTAGCCGAGTGGGTTTGGGTCTAGCCGAGTGGGTTTGCGTCTAACTGAATGGGTTTGGGTATAGACGAGTGGGTTTGGGTCTAGCCGAGTGGGTCTGGGTCTAGCCGAAAGTGTTTGGGTCTAGCTGAGTGGGTTTGGGTCTAGCCGAGTGGGTTTGGGTCTAGCCGAGTGGGTGTGGATCTAGCCGAGTGTGTTTGGGTCTAGCCGAGTGGGTTTGGGTCAAGCCGAGTGGGTTTGGGTCTAGCCGAGTGGGTTTGGGGCTAGCCGAGTGGGTTTGTGCCTAGCCGAGTGGGTTTGGGTCTAGCGGAGTGGGTTTGGGTCTAGCGGAGTGGGTTTGGGTCTAGCCGAGTGGGTTTGGGTCTAGACGAGTGGGTTTGGGTCTAGCCGAGTTGGTTTGGGTCTAGCGGAGTGGGTTTGGGCCTAGCAGAGTGGGTTTGGGTGTAGCGGAGTGGGTTTGGGTGTAGCTGAATGGGTTTGGGACTAGCCGAGTGGGTTTGGGTCTAGCGGAGTGGGTTTGGGTCTAGCCGAATGGGTTTGGGTCTGCCCGAGTGGGTTTGGGTCTAGCCGAGTGGGTTTGGGGCTAGCCGAATGGGTTTAGGTCTCGCCGAGTGGGTTTGGGTGTAGCCAAGTGGGTTTGGGCCTAGCGGAGTGGGTTTGGGTGTAGCCGAGTGGGTTTGGGTCTAGCCGAGTGGGTTTAGGTCTAGCCGAGTGGGTTTGGGTCTAGCCGAGTTAGTATGGGTCTAGCGGAGTGGGTTTGGGTCTAACCGAGTGGGTTTGTGTCTAGCGGAGTGGGTTTGTGTCTAGCGGAGTGGGTTTGGGTCTAGCGGAGTGGGATTGGGTCTAGCCGAGTGGGTTTGGGTCTAGCCGAGTGGGTTTGGGAACAGCCGAGTGGGTTTGGGTCCAGCCGAGTGGGTTTGGGTCTAGCTGAATGGGTTTGGGTCTAGCCGAGTGGGTTTGGGTCTAGCCGAGTGGGTTTGGGTCTAGCCGACAGGGTTTGGGTCTAGCCGAGTGGGTTTGTGTCTAGCCGAGTGGGTTTGGGTCTAGCCGAGTGGGTGTGGGTCTAGCCGAGTGGGTTTGGGTCTAGCCGAGTGGGTTTGGGTCTAGCCGAGTGGGTTTGGGTGTAGCCGAGTGGGTTTGTGTCTAGCCGAGTGGGTTTGTGCCTAGCCGAGTGGGTTTGGGTCTAGCGGTGTGGGTTTGGGTGTAGCTGAGTGGGTTTGGGACTCGCCGAGTGGGTTTGGGTCTAGCCGAGTGGGTTTGGGTCTAGCCGAATGGGTTTGGGTCTACCCGAGTGGGTTTGGGTCTACCCGAGTGGGTTTACGTCTAGCCGAGTGGGTTTGGGTCTAGCAGAGTGGGTTTGGGTGTAGCCGAGTGGGTTTGGGTGTAGCCGAGTGGGTTTGGGTCTGGACGAGTGGGTTTGGGTGTAGCCGAGTGGGTTTGGGTCTGGCCGAGTGGATTTGGGTCTAGCCGAGTGGGTTTGGGTCTAACCGAGTGGGTTTGTGTCTAGCGGAGTGGGTTTGGGTCTAGCTGAGTGGGATTGGGTCTAGCCGAGTGGGTTTGGGTCTAGCCGAGTGGGTTTGGGACTAGCCGAGTGGGTTTGGGTCCAGCCGAGTGGGTTTGGGTCTAGCCGAGTGGGTCTGGGTCTAGCCGAAAGTGTTTGGGTCTAGCCGAGTGGGCTTGGGTCTAGCCGAGTGGGTTTGGGTCTAGCCGAGTGGGTGTGGATCGAGCCGAGTGTGTTTGGGTCTAGCCGAGTGGGTTTGGGTTAAGCCGAGTGGGTTTGGGTCTAGCCGAGTGGGTTTGGGTCTAGCCGAGTGGGTTTGTGCCTAGCCGAGTGGGTTTGGGTCTAGCGGAGTGGGTTTGGGTCTAGCGGAGTGGGTTTGGGTCTAGCCGAGTGGGTTTGGGTCTAGACGAGTGGGTTTGGGTCTAGCCGAGTTGGTTTGGGTCTAGCGGAGTGGGTTTGGGCCTAGCAGAGTGGGTTTGGGTGTAGCGGAGTGGGTTTGGGGGTAGCTGAGTGGGTTTGGGACTAGCCGAGTGGGTTTGGTTCTAGCGGAGTGGGTTTGGGTCTAGCCGAATGGGTTTGGGTCTACCCGAGTGGGTTTGGGTCTAGCCGAGTGGGTTTGGGGCTAGCCGAATGGGTTTAGGTCTCGCCGAGTGGGTTTGGGTGTAGCCAAGTGGGTTTGGGCCTAGCGGAGTGGGTTTGGGTGTAGCCGAGTGGGTTTGCGTCTAGCCGAGTGGGTTTGGGTTTAGCCGAGTGGATTTGGGTCTAGCCGAGTGGGTTTGGGTCTAGCCGAGTTGGTTTGCGTCTAGCCGAGTGGGTTTGGGTCTAGCGGAGTGGGTTTGGGTGTAGCCGAGTCGGTTTGGGTCTAGCCGAGTGGGTTTGGTTCTAGCCGAGCGGGTTTTGGTCTAGCTGAGTGGGTTTGGGTCTAGCCGAGTGTGTTTGGGTCTAGCCGAGTGGGTTTGCGTCTAGCTGAGTGGGTTTGGGTCTAGCGGAGTGGGTTTGGGTGTGGCCGAGTGGATTTGGGTCTAGCCGAGTGGGGTTGGGACTAGCAGAGTGGGTTTGGGTCTAGCCGAGTGGGTTTGGTTCTAGCGGAGTGGGTTTAGGTCTAGCCGATTGGGTTTGGGTCTAGCCGAGTGGGTTTGGGTCTGGCGGAGCGGGTTTGGTTCTAGTGGAGTGGGTTTGGGTCTAGCCGAGTGGGTTTGGGTCTTGCCGAGTGGGTTTGGGTGTAGCTGAGTTGGTTTGTGTCTAGCCGAGTGGGTTTGGGTCTAGCCGAGTGCGTTTGGGTCTAGCCGAGTTGGTTTGGGTCGAGCGGAGTGGGTTTGGGTGCAGCCTAATGGGTTTGGGCCTAGCCGAGTGGGTTTGTGTCTAGCCGAGTGGGCTTGGGTCTGTCCGATTTGGTTTGGGTCTAGCCGAGTGGGTTTGGTTCCAGCCGAGTGGGTTTGGGTCTAGCGCAGTGGGTTTGGGTCTAGCGGAGTGGGTTTGGGTCTAGCCGATTGGGTTTGGGTCTAGCCGAGTGGGTTTGGGTCTGGCGGAGTGGGTTTGGGTCTAGTGGAGTGGGTTTTTGTCTAGCCGAGTGGGTTTGGGTCTAGCGGAGTGGGTTTGTGTCTAGCGGAGTGGGTTTGGGTCTAGCGGAGTGGGTTTGGGTCTTGCGGAGTGGGTTTGGGTCTAGCGGAGTGGGTTTGGGTCTAGCCGAGTGCGTTTGGGTCTAGCCGAGTTGTTTTGGGTCTAGCGGAGTGGGTTTGGGTCCAGCCGAGTGGGTTTGGGTCTAGCGGAGTGGGTTTGGGTCTAGTCGAGTGGGTTTGGGTCTAGCGGTGTGGGTTTGGGTCTAGCCGAGTGGGTTTGGGTGTAGCCGAGTGGGTTTGGGTCTAGCCCAGTGGGTTTGGGTCTAGCCAAGTGGGTTTGGGTCTGGCCGAGTGGGTTTGGGCCTAGCGGAGGGGGTTTGCGTGTAGCTGAGTGGGTTTGGGTCCAGCCGAGTGGGTTTGGGTCTAGCCGAGTGTGTTTGGGTCTAGCCGAGTGGGTTTGGGTGCAGCCGAGTGGGTTTGGGTTTAACCGAGTGTGTTTGGGTCTAGTCGAGTGGGTTTGGGTCGAGCCGAGTGGGTTTGGGTCTAGCCGAGTGGGTTTTGCCTAGCCGCGTGGGTTTGGGTCTAGCGGAGTGGGTTTGTGTCTAGCGGAGTGGGCTTGGTTCTAGCCGAGTGGGTTTGGGCCTAGCCGAGTGGGTTTGGGTCTAGCCGAGTGGGTTTGGGTCTAGCCGAGTGGGTTTGGGTCTAGCCGAGTGGGTTTGGGTCTAGCCGTGTGGGTTTGGGTCTAGCCGATTGGGTTTCGGTCTAGGCATGTGGGTTTGGGTCTAGCCGAGTGGGTTAGGGTCTAGCGGAATGGGTTTGGGTGTAGCCGCGTGGGTTTGGGTCTAGCCGAGTGGGTTTGGGTCTAGCCGAGTGGGTTTGGGTCTAGCCGAATGGGTTTGAGTCTTGCCGAGTGGGTTTGGGTCTAGCGGAGTTGGTTTGGGTGTAGCCGAGTGGGTTTGGGTGTAGCCGAGTGGGTTTGGGTCTAGCCGACTGGGTTTGGGTCTAGCCGAGTGGGTTTGGGTCTAGCGGAGTGGGGTTGGGTATAGCCGAGTGGGTTTGGGTCTAACCGAGTGGGTTTGTGTCTAGCGGAGTGGGTTTGTGTCTAGCGGAGTGGGTTTGGGTCTAGCGGAGTGGGATTGGGTCTAGCCGAGTGGGTTTGGGTCTAGCCGAGTGGGTTTGTGAGTAGCCGAGTGGGTTTGGGTCTAGCCGAGTGGGTTTGGGTCTAGCGGAATGGGTTTGGGTCTAGCCGAGTGGGTTTGGGTTTAGCCGATTGGGTTTGGGTCTAGCCGACAGGGTTTGGGTCTAGCCGAGTGGGTTTGGGTCTAGCCGAGTGGGTTTGGGTCTAGCCGAGTGGGTGTGGGTCTAGCCGAGTGGGTTTTGGTCTAGCCGAGTGGGTTTGGGTCTAGCCGAGTGGGTTTGGGTGTAGCCGAGTGGGTTTGGGTCTAGCCGAGTGGGTTTGTGCCTAGCCGAGTGGGTTTGGGTCTAGCGGTGTGGGTTTGGGTGTAGCTGAGTGGGTTTGGGACGAGCCGAGTGGGTTTGGGTCTAGGCGAGTGGGTTTGGGTCTAGCCGAATGGGTTTGGGTCTACCCGAGTGGGTTTGGGTCTACCCGAGTGGGTTTGGGTCTAGCCGAGTGGGTTTGAGGCTAGCCGATTGGGTTTGGGTGTAGCCGAGTGGGTTTGGGTCTAGCGGAGTGGGTTTGGGTGTAGCCGAGTGGGTTTGGGTGTAGCCGAGTGGGTTTTGGTCTAGCCGAGTGGGTTTGGGTCTAGCCGAGTGGGTTTGCGTCTAGCCGAGTGGGTTTGGGTCCAGCCGAGTGGGTTTGGGTCCAGCCGAGTGGGTTTGGGTCTAGCGGAGTGGGTTTGGGTCTAGCCGAGTGGGTTTGGGTCTAGCGGTGTGGGTTTGGGTCCAGCCGAGTGGGTTTGGGTCTAGCCGAGTGGGTTTGGGTCTAGCCGAGTGGGTTTGGATCTAGCCGAGTCCATTTGGGTCTAGCCGAGTGGGTTTGGGACTAGCCGAGTGGGTTTGGGTATAGCCGAGTGGGTTTGGGTCCAGCCAAGTGGGTTTGGGTCTCGCGGAGTGGGTTTGGGTGTAGCCGATTGGGTTTGGGTCTAGCCGAGTGGGTTTGGGTCTGGCCGAGTGGGTTTGGGTGTAGCCGAGTGGGTTTGGTTCTAGCCGAGTGGGTTTGGGTCTAGCTGAGTGGGTTTGGGTCTAGCCGAGTGTGTTTGGGTCTAGCCGAGTGGGTTTGCGTCTAGCTGAGTAGGTTTGGGTCTAGCGGAGTGGGTTTGGGTGTAGCCGAGTGGGTTTGGGTCTAGCCGAGTGGGTTTGGGTCTAGCCGAGTGGGTTTGGGTCTAGCCGAGTGGGTATCGTTCTAGCCGAGTGGGTTTGGGTCTAGCGGAGTGGGTTTGGGTCTAGCCGAGTCCGTTTGGGTCTAGCCGAGTGGGTTTGGGACTAGCCAAGTGGGTTTGGGTCTAGCGGGGTGGGTTTGGTTCTAGCGGAGTGGGTTTGGGTCTAGCCGATTGGGTTTTGGTCTAGCCGAGTGGGTTTGGGTCTGGCGGAGTGGGTTTGGGTCTTGTGGAGTGGGTTTGGGTGTAGCCGAGTGGGTTTGGGTCTAGCCGAGTGGGTTTGGGTCCAGCCGAGTGGGTTTGGGTCTAGCCGAGTGTATTTGGGTCCAGCCGAGTGGGTTTGGGTCTGGCGGAGTGGGTTTGGGTCTAGTGGAGTGGGTTTGGGTGTAGCCGAGTGGGTTTGGGTCTAGCCGAGTGTGTTTGGGTCCAGCCGAGTGGGTTTGGGTCTAGCTGAGTGGGTTTGGGTCTAGCCGAGTGTGTTTGGGTCTAGCCGAGTGGGTTTGCGTCTAGCTGAGCGGGTTTGGGTCTAGCGGAGTGGGTTTGGGTGTAGCCGAGTGGGTTTGGGTCTAGCCGACTGGGTTTGGGTCTAGACGAGTGGGTTTGTGTCTAGCCGAGTGGGTATCGTTCTAGCCGAGTGGGTTTGGGTCTAGCGGAGTGGGTTTGGGTCTAGCTGAGTCCGTTTGGGTCTAGCCGAATGGGTTTGGGTCAAGCCGATTGGGTTTGGGTCTAGCCATGTGGGTTTGGGTCTAGCCGAGTGGGTTAGGGTCTAGCGGAGTGGGTTTGGGAGTAGCCGCGTGGGTTTGGATGTAGCCGAGTGGGTTTGGGTCTAGCCGAGTGGGTTTAGGTCTAGCGGAGTGGGTTTGGGTCTAGCATAGTGGGTTTGGGTCTAGCGGAGTGGGTTTGGGTGTAGCCGCGTGGGTTTGGGTCTAGCCGAGTGGGTTTGGGTCCAGCCGAGTGGGTTTGGGTCTAGCCGAGTGGGTTTGGGTCTAGCCAAGTGGGTTTGGGTCTAGCGGAGTGGGTTTGGGTGTAGCCGAGTGGGTTTGGGTCTGGCGGAGTGGGTTTGCGTCTAGTGGAGTGGGTTTGGGTGTAGCCGAGTGGGTTTGGGTCTAGCCGAGTGGGTTTGGGTCCAGCCGAGTGGGTTTGGGTCTAGCTGAGTGGGTTTGGGTCTAGCCGAGTGTGTTTGGGTCTAGCAGAGAGGGTTTGCGTCTAGCTGAGTGGGTTTGGGTCTAGCGGAGTGGGTTTGGGTGTAGCCGAGTGGGTTTGGGTCTAGCCGACTGGGTTTGGGTCTAGACGAGTGGGTTTGTGTCTAGCCGAGTGGGTTTCGTTCTAGCCGAGTGGGTTTGGGTCTAGCGGAGTGGGTTTGGGTCTAGCCGAGTCCGTTTGGGTCTAGCCGAGTGGGTTTGGGTCAAGCCGATTGGGTTTGGGTCTAGCCATGTGGGTTTGGGTCTAGCCGAGTGGGTTAGGGTCTAGCGGAGTGGGTTTGGGAGTAGCCGCGTGGGTTTGGATGTAGCCGAGTGGGTTTGGGTCTAGCCGAGTGGGTTTAGGTCTAGCGGAGTGGGTTTGGGTCTAGCATAGTGGGTTTGGGTCTAGCGGAGTGGGTTTGGGTGTAGCCGCGTGGGTTTGGGTCTAGCCGAGTGGGTTTGGGTCCAGCCGAGTGGGTTTGGGTCTAGCCGAGTGGGTTTGGGTCTAGCCAAGTGGGTTTGGGTCTAGCGGAGTGGGTTTGGGTGTAGCCGAGTGTGTTTGAGTCTAGCCGAGTGGGTTTGGGTCTAGCCGAGTGGGATTGGGTCTAGCCGAGTGGGTTTGGGTCTAGCCGAGTGGGTTTGGGTCTAGCCGAGTGGGTTTGCGTCTAGCCAAGTGGGTTTGGGTCAAGCGGAGTGGGTTTGGGTGTAGCCGAGTGGGTTTGGGTCTAGCCGAGTGGGTTTGGGTCTAGACGAGTGGGTTTGGGTCTAGCCGAGTGGGTTTCGGTGTAGCCGAGTGGGTTTGGGTCTAGCGGAGTGGGTTTGGGTCTAGCCAAGTGGGTTTGGGTCTAGCCGAGTTGGTTTGGGTCTAGCGGAGTGGGTTTGGGTCTAGCGGAGTGGGTTTGGGTCTAGCGGAGTGGGTTTGGGTGTAGCCGAGTGGGTTTGGGACTAGCCGAGTGGGTTTGGGTCTAGCCGAGTGGGTTTGGGTCTAGCCGAATGGGTTTTGGTCTAGCCGAGTGGGTTTGGGTCTAGCCGAGTGGGTTTGCGTCTAGCCGAATGGGTTTGGGTCTAGCTGAGTGGGTTTGGGTCCAGCCGAGTGGGTTTGGGTCTAGCGGAGTGGGTTAGGGTCTAGCGGAGTGGGTTTGGGTGTAGCCGAGTGTGTTTGGGTCTCGCCGAGTGGGTTTGGGTCTAGCCGACTGGGTTTGGGACTAGCCGAGTGGGTTTTGGTCTAGCCGAGTGGGTTTGGGTCTAGCCGAGTGGGCTTACGTCTAGCCGAGTGGGTTTGGGTCTAGCGGAGTAGGTTTCGGTGTAGCCGAGTGGGTTTGGGTGTAGCCGAGTGGGTTTGGGTCTGGACGAGTGGGTTTGGGTCTAGCCGAGTGGGTTTGGGTCTAGCCGAGTGGGTTTGGGTGTACCCAAGTGGGTTTGGGTCAAGCGGAGTGGGTTTGGGTCTAGCGGAGTGGGTTTGGGTCTAGCCAAGTGGGTTTGGGTCTAGCCGAGTTGGTTTGGGTCTAGCGGAGTGGGTTTGGGTCTAGCCGAGTGGGTTTGGGTGTAGCCGAGTGGGTTTGGGTCTGGACGAGTGGGTTTGGGTCTAGCCGAGTGGGTTTGGGTCTAGCCGATTGGATTTGGGTCTAGCCGAGTGGGTTTGGGTCTAGCCGAGTGGGTTTGGGCCTAGCCGTGTGGGTTTGGGTCTTGCGGAGTGGGTTTGGGTCTAGCGGAGTGGGTTTGGGTCTAGCCGAGTGGGTTTGGGCCTAGCCGATTGGGTTTGGGTCTAGCCGAGTGGGTTTGGGTCTAGTGGAGTGGGTTTGGGTCTAGCCGTGTGGGTGTGGGTCTAGCCAAGTGGGTTTGGGTCTAGCCGAGTGGGTTTGGGTCCAGCCGAGTGGGTTTGGGTCTAGCCGATTGGGTTTGGGTCTAGCTGATTGGGTTTACGTCTAACCGAGTGGGTTTGGGTCTAGCGGAGTGGGTTTGGGTGAAGCCGAGTGGGTTTGGGTGTAGCCGAGTGGGTTTGGGTCTGGACGAGTGGGTTTGGGTCTAGCCGAGTGGGTTTGGGTCTAGCCGAGTGGGTTTGGGTCTAGCCGAGTGGGTTTGGGTCTAGCCGAGTGGGTTTGGGCCTAGCCGTGAGGGTTTGGGTCTTGCGGAGTGGGTTTGGGTCTAGCGGAGTGGGTTTGGGTCTAGCCGAGTGGGTTTGGGCCTAGCCGATTGGGTTTGGGTCTAGCCGAGTGGGTTTGGGTCTAGTGGAGTGGGTTTGGGTCTAGCCGTGTGGGTGTGGGTCTAGCCAAGTGGGTTTGGGTCTAGCCGAGTGGGTTTGGGTCTAGCCGAGTGGGTTTGGGTCTAGCCGAGTGGGTTTGTGTCTAGCCGAGTGGGTTTGGGCCTAGCCGAGTGGGTTTGGGTCTAGCGGAGTGGGTTTGGGTCTAGCTGAATGGGTTTGGGTCTAGCCGAGTGGGTTTGGGTCTAGCCGAGTGGGTTTAGGTCTAGCCGAAAGGGTTTGGGTCTAGCCGAGTGGGTTTGGGTCTAGCCGAGTGGGTTTGGGTCTAGCCGAGTGGGTGTGGGTCTAACGGAGTGGGTTTGGGTCTAGCGGAGTGAGTTTGGGTCTAGCCGAGTGGGTTTGGGTCTAGCCGAAAGGGTTTGGGTCTAGCCGAGTGGGTGTGGGTCTAGCCGAGTGGGGTTGGGTCTAGCGGAGTGGGTTTGGGTGTTCCCGAGTGGGTTTGGGTCTAGCGAGTGGGTTTGGGTCTAGCCGACTGGGTTTGGGACTAGCCGAGTGGGTTTTGGTCCAGCCGAGTGGGTTTGGGTCTAGCCGAGTGGGTTTACGTCTAGCCGAGTGGGTTTGGGTCTAGCGGAGTAGGTTTCGGTGTAGCCGAGTGGGTTTGGGTGTAGCCGAGTGGGTTTGGGTCTGGACGAGTGGGTTTGGGTCTAGCCGAGTGGGTTTGGGTCTAGCCGAGTGGGTTTACGTCTAACCCAGTGGGTTTGGGTCTAGCGGAGTGGGTTTGGGTGTAGCCGAGTGGGTTTGGGTGTAGCCGAGTGCGTTTGGGTCTGGACGAGTGGGTTTGGGTCTAGCCGAATGTTTGGGTCTAGCCGAGTGGGTTTGGGTCTAGCCGAGTGGGTTTGGTCCTAGCCGCGTGGGTTTGGGTCTAGCGGAGTGGGTTTGGGTCTAGCGGAGTGAGTTTGGGTCTAGCAGAGTGGGTTTGGGCCTAGCCGATTGGGTTTGGGTCTAGACGAGTGGGTTTGGGTCTAGCCGAGTGGGTTTGGGTCTGGCCGAGTGGGTTTGGGTCCAGCCGAGTGGGTTTGGGTCTAGCCGTGTGGGTTTGAGTCTAGCCGTTTGGGTTTGGGTCTAGCCATGTGGGTTTGGGTCTAGCCGAGTGGGTTAGGGTCTAGCGGAGTGGGTTTGGGTGTAGCCGCGTGGGTTTGGGTGTAGCCGAGTGGGTTTTGGTCTGGACGAGTGGGTTTGGGTCTAGCCGAGTGGGTTTGGGTCTAGCCAAGTGGGTTTGGGTCTAGCCTAGTGGGTTTGGGTCTAGCCAAGTGGGTTTGGGTCTAGCGGAGTCGGTTTGGGTCTAGAGGAGTGGGTCTGGGTCTAGCGGAGTGGGTTTGGGTCTAGCCCAGTGGGTTTGGTTCTAACCGAGTGGGTTTGTGTCTAGCGGAGTGAGTTTGGGTCTAGCGGAGTGGGATTGGGTCTAGCCGAGTGGGTTTGGGTCTAGCTGAATGGGTTTGGGTCTAGCCGAGTGGGTTTGGGTCTAGCCGAGTGGGTTTGGGTCTAGCCGAAAGGGTTTGGGTCTAGCCGAGTGGGTTTGGGTCTAGCCGAGTGGGTTTGGGTCTAGCCGAGTGGGTGTGGGTCTAGCCTAGTGGGTTTGGGTCTAGCCGAGTGGGTTTGGGTGTAGCCGAGTGGGTTTGGGTCTAGCGGAGTGGGTTTGGGTGTAGCCGAGTGGGTTTGGGTCTAGCCGAGTGGGTTTGGGTGTAGCCGAGTGGGTTTGGGTCTAGCCGAGTGGGTTTGGGTCTAGCCGAGTGGGTTAGGGTCTTGCCGAGTGGGTTTGGGTGTAGCCGAGTGGGTTTGGGTCTAGCCCAGTGGGTTTGGGTCTAGCCGAGTGGGTTTGGGTCTGGCCGAGTGGGTTTGGGCCTAGCGGAGGGGGTTTGCGTGTAGCCGAGTGGGTTTGGGTCCAGCCGAGTGGGTTTGGGTCTAGCCGAGTGTGTTTGGGTCTAGCCGAGTGGGTTTGGGTGCAGCCGAGTGGGTTTGGGTTTAGCCGAGTGTGTTTGGGTCTAGTCGAGTGGGTTTGGGTCGAGCCGAGTGGGTTTGGGTCTAGCCGAGTGGGTTTGGGCCTAGCCGCGTGGGTTTGGGTCTAGCGGAGTGGGTTTGTGTCTAGCGGAGTGGGCTTGTTTCTAGCCGAGTGGGTTTGGGCCTAGCCGAGTGCGTTTGGGTCTAGCCGAGTGGGTTTGGGTCTAGCCGAGTGGGTTTGGGTCTAGCCGAGTGGGTTTGGGTCTAGCCGTGTGGGTTTGGGTCTAGCCGATTGGGTTTCGGTCTAGGCATGTGGGTTTGGGTCTAGCCGAGTGGGTTAGGGTCTAGCGGAATGGGTTTGGGTGTAGCCGCGTGGGTTTGGGTCTAGCCGAGTGGGTTTGGGTCTAGCCGAGTGGGTTTGGGTCTAGCCGAGTGGGTTTGAGTCTTGCCGAGTGGGTTTGGGTCTAGCGGAGTTGGTTTGGGTGTAGCCGAGTGGGTTTGGGTGTAGCCGAGTGGTTTTGGGTCTAGCCGACTGGGTTTGGGTCTAGCCGAGTGGGTTTCGGTCCAGCCGAGTGCGTTTGGGTCTAGCCGAGTGGGTTTTCGTCTAGCCGAGTGGGTTTGGGTCTAGCGGAGTGGGTTTGGGTGTAGCCGAGTGGGTTTGGGTGTAGCCGAGTGGGTTTGGGTCTGGACGAGTGGGTTTGGGTCTAGCCGAGTGGGTTTGGGTCTAGCCGAGTGGGTTTGGGTCTAGCCTAGTGGGTTTGGGTCTAGCCAAGTGGGTTTGGGTCTAGCGGAGTTGGTTTGGGTCTAGCGGAGTGGGGTTGGGCATAGCCGAGTGGGTTTGGGTCTAACCGAGTGGGTTTGTGCCTAGCGGAGTGGGTTTGTGTCTAGCCGAGTGGGTTTGGGTCTAGCCGAGTGGGTTTGGGAGTAGCCGAGTGGGTTTGGGTCTAGCCGAGTGGGTTTGGGTCTAGCGGAATGGGTTTGGGTCTAGCCGAGTGGGTTTGGGTCTAGCCGATTGGGTTTGGGTCTAGCCAAGTGGGTTTGGGTCTAGCCGAGTGGGTTTGGGTCTAGCCGAGTGGGTTTTGGTCTAGCCGAGTGGGTTTGGGTCTAGCGGTGTGGGTTTGGGACTAGCCGAGTGGGTTTGGGTATAGCCGAGTGGGTTTGGGTCCAGCCAAGTGGGTTTGGGTCTAGCGGAGTGGGTTTGGGTGTAGCCGATTGGGTTTGGGTCTAGCCGAGTGGGTTTGGGTCTGGCCGAGTGGGTTTGGGTGTAGCCGAGTGGGTTTGGTTCTAGCCGAGTGGGTTTGGGTCTAGCTGAGTGGGTTTGGGTCTAGCCGAGTGTGTTTGGGTCTAGCCGAGTGGGTTTGCGTCTAGCTGAGTAGGTTTGGGTCTAGCGGAGTGGGTTTGGGTGTAGCCGAGTGGGTTTGGGTCTAGCCGAGTGGGTTTGGGTCTAGACGAATGGGTTTGGGTCTAGCCGAGTGGGTATCGTTCTAGCCGAGTGGGTTTGGGTCTAGCGGAGTGGGTTTGGGTCTAGCCGAGTCCGTTTGGGTCTATCCGAGTGGGTTTGGGACTAGCTAAGTGGGTTTGGGTCCAGCGGGGTGGGTTTGGTTCTAGCGGAGTGGGTTTGGGTCTAGCCGATTGGGTTTTGGTCTAGCCGAGTGGGTTTGGGTCTGGCGGAGTGGGTTTGGGTCGAGTGGAGTGGGTTTGGGTGTAGCCGAGTGGGTTTGGGTCTAGCCGAGTGGGTTTGGGTCCAGCCGAGTGGGTTTGGGTCTAGCTGAGTGGGTTTGGGTCTAGCCGAGTGTGTTTGGGTCCAGCCGAGTGGGTTTGGGTCTGGCCGAGTGGGTTTGGGTCCAGCCGAGTGGGTTTGGGTCTAGCCGTGTGGGTTTGAGTCTAGCCGTTTGGGTTTGGGTCTAGCCATGTGGGTTTGGGTCTAGCCGAGTGGGTTAGGGTCTAGCGGAGTGGGTTTGGGTGTAGCCGCGTGGGTTTGGGTGTAGCCGAGTGGGTTTGGGTCTAGCCGAGTGGGTTTGGGTGTAGCCGAGTGGGTTTGGGTCTAGCCGAGTGGGTTTGGGTCTAGCGGAGTGGGTTTGGGTGTAGCCGAGTGGGTTTGGGTCTAGCCGAGTGGGTTTGGGTCTAGCCGACTGGGTTTGGGACTAGCCGAGTGGGTTTGGGTCTAGCTGAGTGGGTTTGGGTCTAGCCGAGTGGGTTTATGTCTAGCCGCGTGGGTTTGGGTCTAGCGGAGTGGGTATCGGTGTAGCCGAGTGGGTTTGGGTGTAGCCGAGTGGGTTTTGGTCTGGACGAGTGGGCTTGGGTCTAGCCGAGTGGGTTTGGGTCTAGCCAAGTGGGTTTGGGTCTAGCCTAGTGGGTTTGGGTCTAGCCAAGTGGGTTTGGGTCTAGCGGAGTCGGTTTGGGTCTAGAGGAGTGGGTCTGGGTCTAGCGGAGTGGGTTTGGGTCTAGCCCAGTGGGTTTGGTTCTAACCGAGTGGGTTTGTGTCTAGCGGAGTGAGTTTGGGTCTAGCGGAGTGGGATTGGGTCTAGCCGAGTGGGTTTGGGTCTAGCTGAATGGGTTTGGGTCTAGCCGAGTGGGTTTGGGTCTAGCCGAGTGGGTTTGGGTCTAGCCGAAAGGGTTTGGGTCTAGCCGAGTGGGTTTGGGTCTAGCCGAGTGGGTGTGGGTCTAGCCTAGTGGGTTTGGGTCTAGCCGAGTGGGTTTGGGTGTAGCCGAGTGGGTTTGGGTCTAGCGGAGTGGGTTTGGGTGTAGCCGAGTGGGTTTGGGTCTAGCCGAGTGGGTTTGGGTGTAGCCGAGTGGGTTTGGGTCTAGCCGAGTGGGTTTGGGTCTAGCCGAGTGGGTTAGGGTCTAGCCGAGTGGGTTTAGGTGTAGCCGCGTGGGTTTGGATGTAGCCAAGTGGGTTTGGGTCTAGCCGAGTGGGTTTGGGTCTATCCGAGTGGGCTTGGATCTAGCCGAGTGGGTTTGGGTCTAGCCGAGTGGGTTTGGGACTAGCCGAGTGGGTTTGGGTCTAGCCGAGTGGGTTTGGGTCTAGCTGAATGGGTTTGGGTCTAGCTGAGTGGGTTTGGGTCTAGCCGAGTGGGTTAGGGTCTAGCCGAGTGGGTTTGGGTGTAGCCGCGTGGGTTTGGATGTAGCCAAGTGGGTTTGGGTCCAGCCGAGTGGGTTTGGGTCTATCCGAGTGGGTTTGGGTCTAGCCGAGTGGGTTTGGGTCTAGCCGAGTGGGTTTGGGACTAGCCGAGTGGGTTTGGGTCTAGCCGAGTGGGTTTGGGTGTAGCCGAGTGGGTTTGGGTCTAGCCCAGTGGGTTTGGGTCTAGCCAAGTGGGTTTGGGTCTGGCCGAGTGGGTTTGGGCCTAGCGGAGGGGGTTTGCGTGTAGCCGAGTGGGTTTGGGTCCAGCCGAGTGGGTTTGGGTCTAGCCAAGTGTGTTTGGGTCTAGCCGAGTGGGTTTGGGTGCAGCCGAGTGGGTTTGGGTTTAGCCGAGTGTGTTTGGGTCTAGTCGAGTGGGTTTGGGTCGAGCCGAGTGGGTTTGGGTCTAGCCAAGTGGGTTTGGGTCTAGCCGAGTGGGTTTATGTCTAGCCGCGTGGGTTTGGGTCTAGCAGAGTGGGTTTCGGTGTAGCCGAGTGGGTTTGGGTGTAGCCGAGTGGGTTTTGGTCTGGACGAGTGGGTTTGGGTCTAGCCGAGTGGGTTTGGGTCTAGCCAAGTGGGTTTGGGTCTAGCCTAGTGGGTTTGGGTCTAGCCAAGTGGGTTTGGGTCTAGCGGAGTCGGTTTGGGTCTAGAGGAGTGGGTCTGGGTCTAGCGGAGTGGGTTTGGGTCTAGCCCAGTGGGTTTGGTTCTAACCGAGTGGGTTTGTGTCTAGCGAAGTGAGTTTGGGTCTAGCGGAGTGGGATTGGGTCTAGCCGAGTGGGTTTGGGTCTAGCTGAATGGGTTTGGGTCTAGCCGAGTGGGTTTGGGTCTAGCCGAGTGGGTTTGGGTCTAGCCGAAAGGGTTTGGGTCTAGCCGAGTGGGTTTGGGTCTAGCCGAGTGGGTTTGGGTCTAGCCGAGTGGGTGTGGGTCTAGCCTAGTGGGTTTGGGTCTAGCCGAGTGGGTTTGGGTGTAGCCGAGTGGGTTTGGGTCTAGCGGAGTGGGTTTGGGTGTAGCCGAGTGGGTTTGGGTCTAGCCGAGTGGGTTTGGGTGTAGCCGAGTGGGTTTGGGTCTAGCCGAGTGGGTTTGGGTCTAGCCGAGTGGGTTAGGGTCTAGCCGAGTGGGTTTGGGTGTAGCCGCGTGGGTTTGGATGTAGCCAAGTGGGTTTGGGTCAAGCCGAGTGGGTTTGGGTCTATCCAAGTGGGCTTGGGTCTAGCCGAGTGGGTTTGGGTCTAGCCGAGTGGGTTTGGGACTAGCCGAGTGGGTTTGGGTCAAGCCGAGTGGGTTTGGGTCTAGCTGAATGGGTTTGGGTCTAGCCGAGTGGGTTTGGGTCTAGCAGAGTGGGTTTGGGTCTAGTCGAGTGGGTTTGGGTCGAGCCGAGTGGGTTTGGGTCTAGCCGAGTGGGTTTGGGCCTAGCCGCGTGGGTTTGGGTCTAGCGGAGTGGGTTTGTGTCTAGCGGAGTGGGCTTGTTTCTAGCCGAGTGGGATTGGGCCTAGCCGAGTGGGTTTGGGTCTAGCCGAGTGGGTTTGGGTCTAGCCGAGTGGGTTTGGGTCTAGCCGAGTGGGTTTGGGTCTAGCCGTGTGGGTTTGGGTCTAGCCGATTGGGTTTCGGTCTAGGCATGTGGGTTTGGGTCTAGCCGAGTGGGTTAGGGTCTAGCGGAATGGGTTTGGGTGTAGCCGCGTGGGTTTGGGTCTAGCCGAGTGGGTTTGGGTCTGGCCGAGTGGGTTTGGGTCTAGCCGAGTGGGTTTGAGTCTTGCCGAGTGGGTTTGGGTCTAGCGGAGTTGGTTTGGGTGTAGCCGAGTGGGTTTGGGTGTAGCCGAGTGGGTTTGGGTCTAGCCGACTGGGTTTGGGTCTAGCCGAGTGGGTTTCGGTCTAGCCGAGTGGGTTTGGGTCTAGCCGAGTGGGTTTTCGTCTAGCCGAGTGGGTTTGGGTCTAGCGGAGTGGGTTTGGGTGTAGCCGAGTGGGTTTGGGTGTAGCCGAGTGGGTTTGGGTCTGGACGAGTGGGTTTGGGTCTAGCCGAGTGGGTTTGGGTCTAGCCGAGTGGGTTTGGGTCTAGCCTAGTGGGTTTGGGTCTAGCCAAGTGGGTTTGGGTCTAGCGGAGTTGGTTTGGGTCTAGCGGAGTGGGGTTGGGTATAGCCGAGTGGGTTTGGGTCTAGCGGTGTGGGTTTGGGTCTAGCCGAGTGGGTTTGGGTCTAGCCGAGTGGGTTTGGGTCTAGCCGAGTGGGTTTGGATCTAGCCGAGTCCATTTGGGTCTAGCCGAGTGGGTTTGGGACTAGCCGAGTGGGTTTGGGTATAGCCGAGTGGGTTTGGGTCTACCCGAGTGGGTTTGGGTCCAGCCGAGTGGGTTTGAGGCTAGCCGATTTGGTTTGGGTGTAGCCGAGTGGGTTTGGGTCTAGCGGAGTGGGTTTGGGTGTAGCCGAGTGGGTTTGGGTGTAGCCGAGTGGGTTTTGGTCTAGCCGAGTGGGTTTGGGTCTAGCCGAGTGGGTTTGGGTCTAGCCGAGTGGGTTTGGGTCCAGCCGCGTGGGTTTGGGTCCAGCCGAGTGGGTTTGGGTCTAGCGGAGTGGGTTTGGGTCTAGCCGAGTGGGTTTGGGTCTAGCGGTGTGGGTTTGGGTCTAGCCGAGTGGGTTTGGGTCTAGCCGAGTGGGTTTGGGTCTAGCCGAGTGGGTTTGGATCTAGCCGATTCCATTTGGGTCTAGCCGAGTGGGTTTGGGACTAGCCGAGTGGGTTTGGGTATAGCCGAGTGGGTTTGGGTCCAGCCAAGTGGGTTTGGGTCTAGCGGAGTGGGTTTGGGTCTAGCCGAGTGGGTTTGGGTCTGGCCGAGTGGGTTTGGGTGTAGCCGAGTGGGTTTGGTTCTAGCCGAGTGGGTTTGGGTCTAGCTGAGTGGGTTTGGGTCTAGCCGAGTGTGTTTGGGTCTAGCCGAGTGGGTTTGTATCTAGCTGAGTAGGTTTGGGTCTAGCGGAGTGGGTTTGGGTGTAGCCGAGTGGGTTTGGGTCTAGCCGAGTGGGTTTGGGTCTGGCCGAGTGGGTTTGGGTCTAGCCGAGTGGGTATCGTTCTAGCCGAGTGGGTTTGGGTCTAGCCGAGTGGGTTCGGGTCTAGCCGAGTCCGTTTGGGTCTAGCCGAGTGGGTTTGGGACTAGCTAAGTTGGTTTGGGTCTAGCGGGGTGGGTTTGGTTCTAGCGGAGTGGGTTTGGGTCTAGCCGATTGGGTTTTGGTCTAGCCGAGTGGGTTTGGGTCTGGCGGAGTGGGTTTGGGTCTAGTGGAGTGGGTTTGGGTGTAGCCGAGTGGGTTTGGGTCTAGCCGAGTGGGTTTGGGTCCAGCCGAGTGGGTTTGGGTCTAGCTGAGTGGGTTTGGGTCTAGCCGAGTGTGTTTGGGTCCAGCCGAGTGGGTTTGGGTCTGGCGGAGTGGGTTTGGGTCTAGTGGAGTGGGTTTGGGTGTAGCCGAGTGGGTTTGGTTCTAGCCGAGTGGGTTTGGGTCCAGCCGAGTGGGTTTGGGTCTAGCTGAGTGGGTTTGGGTCTAGCCGAGTGTGTTTGGGTCTAGCCGAGTGGGTTTGCGTCTAGCTGAGTGGGTTTGGGTCTAGCGGAGTGGGTTTGGGTGTAGCCGAGTGGGTTTGGGTCTAGCCGACTGGGTTTGGGTCTAGACGAGTGGGTTTGTGTATAGCCGAGTGGGTATCGTTCTAGCCGAGTGGGTTTGGGTCTAGCGGAGTGGGTTTGGGTCTAGCCGAGTCCGTTTGGGTCTAGCCGAGTGGGTTTGGGTCAGGCCGATTGGGTTTGGGTCTAGCCATGTGGGTTTGGGTCTAGCCGAGTGGGTTAGGGTCTATCTGAGTGGGTTTGGGTCTAGCCGAGTGGGTTTGGGTCTAGCCGAGTGGGTTTGGGACTAGCCGAGTGGGTTTGGGTCTAGCCGAGTGGGTTTGGTTCTAGCTGAATGGGTTTGGGTCTAGCCGAGTGGGTTTGGGTCTAGCAGAGTGGGTTTGGGTCTAGTCGAGTGGGTTTGGGTCTAGCGGTGTGGGTTTGGGTCTAGCCGAGTGGGTTTGGGTGTAGCCGAGTGGGTTTGGGTCTAGCCCAGTGGGTTTGGGTCTAGCCAAGTGGGTTTGGGTCTGGCCGAGTGGGTTTGGGCCTAGCGGAGGGGGTTTGCGTGTAGCCGAGTGGGTTTGGGTCCAGCCGAGTGGGTTTGGGTCTAGCCAAGTGTGTTTGGGTCTAGCCGAGTGGGTTTGGGTGCAGCCGAGTGGGTTTGGGTTTAGCCGAGTGTGTTTGGGTCTAGTCGAGTGGGTTTGGGTCGAGCCGAGTGGGTTTGGGTCTAGCCGAGTGGGTTTGGGTCTAGCCGAGTGGGTTTATGTCTAGCCGCGTGGGTTTGGGTCTAGCGGAGTGGGTTTCGGTGTAGCTGAGTGGGTTTGGGTGTAGCCGAGTGGGTTTTGGTCTGGACGAGTGGGTTTGGGTCTAGCCAATTGGGTTTGGGTCTAGCCTAGTGGGTTTGGGTCTAGCCAAGTGGGTTTGGGTCTAGCGGAGTCGGTTTGGGTCTAGAGGAGTGGGTCTGGGTCTAGCGGAGTGGGTTTGGGTCTAGCCCAGTGGGTTTGGTTCTAACCGAGTGGGTTTGTGTCTAGCGGAGTGAGTTTGGGTCTAGCGGAGTGGGATTGGGTCTAGCCGAGTGGGTTTGGGTCTAGCTGAATGGGTTTGGGTCTAGCCGAGTGGGTTTGGATGTAGCCAAGTGGGTTTGGGTCTAGCCGAGTGGGTTTGGGTCTATCCGAGTGGGCTTGGGTCTAGCCGAGTGGGTTTGGGTCTAGCCGAGTGGGTTTGGGACTAGCTGAGTGGGTTTGGGTCTAGCCGAGTGGGTTTGGGTCTAGCTGAATGGGTTTGGGTCTAGCCGAGTGGGTTTGGGTCTAGCCGAGTGGGTTAGGGTCTAGCCGAGTGGGTTTGGGTGCAGCCGCGTGGGTTTGGATGTAGCCAAGTGGGTTTGGGTCCAGCCGAGTGGGTTTGGGTCTATCCGAGTGGGTTTGGGTCTAGCCGAGTGGGTTTGGGTCTAGCCGAGTGGGTTTGGGACTAGCCGAGTGGGTTTGGGTCTAGCCGAGTGGGTTTGGGTCTAGCTGAATGGGTTTGGGTCTAGCCGAGTGGGTTTGGGTCTAGCAGAGTGGGTTTGGGTCTAGTCGAGTGGGTTTGGGTCTAGCGGTGTGGGTTTGGGTCTAGCCGAGTGGGTTTTGGACTAGCCGAGTGGGTTTTGGTCTAGCCGAGTGGGTTTGGGTCTAGCCGAGTGGGCTTGCGTCTAGCCGAGTGGGTTTGGGTCTAGCGGAGTAGGTTTCGGTGTAGCCGAGTGGGTTTGGGTGTAGCCGAGTGGGTTTGGGTCTGGACGAGTGGGTTTGGGTCTAGCCGATTGGGTTTACGTCTAACCGAGTGGGTTTGTGTCTAGCGGAGTGGGTTTGGGTGTAGCCGAGTGGGTTTGGGTGTAGCCGAGTGGGTTTGGGTCTGGACGAGTGGGTTTGGGTCTAGCCGAGTGGGTTTGGGTCTAGCCGAGTGGGTTTGGGTCTAGCCGAGTGGGTTTGGGTCTAGCCGAGTGGGTTTGGGCCTAGCCGTGTGGGTTTGGGTCTTGCGGAGTGTGTTTGGGTCTAGCGGAGTGGGTTTGGGTCTAGCCGAGTGGGTTTGGGTCTAGCCGAGTGGGTTAGGGTCTAGCCGAGTGGGTGTGGGTGTAGCCGCGTGGGTTTGGATGTAGCCAAGTGGGTTTGGGTCCAGCCGAGTGGGTTTGGGTCTATCCGAGTGGGTTTGGGTCTAGCCGAGTGGGTTTGGGTCTAGCCGAGTGGGTTTGGGACTAGCCAAGTGGGTTTGGGTCTAGCCGAGTGGGTTTGGGTCTAGCTGAATGGGTTTGGGTCTAGCCGAGTGGGTTTGGGTCTAGCAGAGTGGGTTTGGGTCTAGTCGAGTGGGTTTGGGTCTAGCGGTGTGGGTTTGGGTCTAGCCGAGTGGGTTTTGGACTAGCCGAGTGGGTTTTGGTCTAGCCGAGTGGGTTTGGGTCTAGCCGAGTGGGCTTACGTCTAGCCGAGTGGGTTTGGGTCTAGCGGAGTAGGTTTCGGTGTAGCCGAGTGGGTTTGGGTGTAGCCGAGTGGGTTTGGGTCTGGACGAGTGGGTTTGGGTCTAGCCGATTGGGTTTACGTCTAACCGAGTGGGTTTGGGTCTAGCGGAGTGGATTTGGGTGTAGCCGAGTGGGTTTGGGTGTAGCCGAGTGGGTTTGGGTCTGGACGAGTGGGTTTGGGTCTAGCCGAGTGGGTTTGGGTCTAGCCGAGTGGGTTTGGGTCTAGCCGAGTGGGTTTGGGTCTAGCCGAGTGGGTTTGGTTCTAGCCGAGTGGGTTTGGGTCTAGCCGAAAGGGTTTGGGTCTAGCCGAGTGGGTTTGGGTCTAGCCGAGTGGGTTTGGGTCTAGCCGAGTGGGTGTGGGTCTAACGGAGTGGGTTTGGGTCTAGCGGAGTGAGTTTGGGTCTAGCCGAGTGGGTTTGGGTCTAGCCGAAAGGGTTTGGGTCTAGCCGAGTGGGTGTGGGTCTAGCCGAGTGGGGCTGGGTCTAGCGGAGTGGGTTTGGGTGTTCCCGAGTGGGTTTGGGTCTAGCCGAGTGGGTTTGGGTCTAGCCGACTGGGTTTGGGACTAGCCGAGTGGGTTTTGGTCTAGCCGAGTGGGTTTGGGTCTAGCCGAGTGGGTTTACGTCTAGCCGAGTGGGTTTGGGTCTAGCGGAGTAGGTTTCGGTGTAGCCGAGTGGGTTTGGGTGTAGCCGAGTGGGTTTGGGTCTGGACGAGTGGGTTTGGGTCTAGCCGAGTGGGTTTGGGTCTAGCCGAGTGGGTTTACGTCTAACCCAGTGGGTTTGGGTCTAGCGGAGTGGGTTTGGGTGTAGCCGAGTGGGTTTGGGTGTAGCCGAGTGGGTTTGGGTCTGGACGAGTGGGTTTGGGTCTAGCCGAATGTTTGGGTCTAGCCGAGTGGGTTTGGGTCTAGCCGAGTGGGTTTGGTCCTAGCCGCGTGGGTTTGGGTCTAGCGGAGTGGGTTTGGGTCTAGCGGAGTGAGTTTGGGTCTAGCAGAGTGGGTTTGGGCCTAGCCGATTGGGTTTGGGTCTAGCCGAGTGGGTTTTGGTCTAGCCGAGTGGGTTTGGGTCTGGCCGAGTGGGTTTGGGTCCAGCCGAGTAGGTTTGGGTCTAGCCGTGTGGGTTTGAGTCTAGCCGTTTGGGTTTGGGTCTAGCCATGTGGGTTTGGGTCTAGCCGAGTGGGTTAGGGTGTAGCCGAGTGGGTTTGGGTCTAGCCGAGTGGGTTTGGGTGTAGCCGAGTGGGTTTGGGTCTAGCTGAGTGGGTTTGGGTCTAGCCGAGTGTGTTTGGGTCCAGCCGAGTGGGTTTGGGTCTGGCGGAGTGGGTTTGGGTCTAGTGGAGTGGGTTTGGGTGTAGCCGAGTGGGTTTGGGTCTAGCCGAGTGGGTTTGGGTCCAGCCGAGTGGGTTTGGGTCTAGCTGAGTGGGTTTGGGTCTAGCCGAGTGTGCTTGGGTCTAGCCGAGTGGGTTTGCGTCTAGCTGAGTGGGTTTGGGTCTAGCGGAGTGGGGTTGGGTGTAGCCGAGTGGGTTTGGGTCTAGCCGACTGGGTTTGGGTCTAGACGAGTGGGTTTGTGTATAGCCGAGTGGGTATCGTTCTAGCCGAGTGGGTTTGGGTCTAGCGGAGTGGGTTTGGGTCTAGCCGAGTCCGTTTGGGTCTAGCCGAGTGGGTTTGGGTCAGGCCGATTGGGTTTGGGTCTAGCCATGTGGGTTTGGGTCTAGCCGAGTGGGTTAGGGTCTATCCGAGTGGGTTTGGGTCTAGCCGAGTGGGTTTGGGTCTAGCCGAGTGGGTTTGGGACTAGCCGAGTGGGTTTGGGTCTAGCCGAGTGGGTTTGGGTCTAGCTGAATGGGTTTGGGTCTAGCCGAGTGGGTTTGGGTCTAGCAGAGTGGGTTTGGGTCTAGTCGAGTGGGTTTGGGTCTAGCGGTGTGGGTTTGGGTCTAGCCGAGTGGGTTTGGGTGTAGCCGAGTGGGTTTGGGTCTAGCCCAGTGGGTTTGGGTCTAGCCAAGTGGGTTTGGGTCTGGCCGAGTGGGTTTGGGCCTAGCGGAGGGGGTTTGCGTGTAGCCGAGTGGGTTTGGGTCCAGCCGAGTGGGTTTGGGTCTAGCCAAGTGTGTTTGGGTCTAGCCGAGTGGGTTTGGGTGCAGCCGAGTGGGTTTGGGTTTAGCCGAGTGTGTTTGGGTCTAGTTGAGTGGGTTTGGGTCGAGCCGAGTGGGTTTGGGTCTAGCCGAGTGGGTTTGGGTCTAGCCGAGTGGGTTTATGTCTAGCCGCGTGGGTTTGGGTCTAGCGGAGTGGGTTTCGGTGTAGCCGAGTGGGTTTGGGTGTAGCCGAGTGGGTTTTGGTCTGGACGAGTGGGTTTGGGTCTAGCCAAGTGGGTTTGGGTCTAGCCTAGTGGGTTTGGGTCTAGCCAAGTGGGTTTGGGTCTAGCGGAGTCGGTTTGGGTCTAGAGGAGTGGGTCTGGGTCTAGCGGAGTGGGTTTGGGTCTAGCCCAGTGGGTTTGGTTCTAACCGAGTGGGTTTGTGTCTAGCGGAGTGAGTTTGGGTCTAGCGGAGTGGGATTGGGTCTAGCCGGTGGGTTTGGGTCTAGCTGAATGGGTTTGGGTCTAGCCGAGTGGGTTTGGATGTAGCCAAGTGGGTTTGGGTCTAGCCGAGTGGGTTTGGGTCTATCCGAGTGGGCTTGGGTCTAGCCGAGTGGGTTTGGGTCTAGCCGAGTGGGTTTGGGACTAGCCGAGTGGGTTAGGGTCTAGCCGAGTGGGTTTGGGTGCAGCCGCGTGGGTTTGGATGTAGCCAAGTGGGTTTGGGTCCAGCCGAGTGGGTTTGGGTCTATCCGAGTGGGTTTGGGTCTAGCCGAGTGGGTTTGGGTCTAGCCGAGTGGGTTTGGGACTAGCCGAGTGGGTTTGGGTCTAGCCGAGTGGGTTTGGGTCTAGCTGAATGGGTTTGGGTCTAGCCGAGTGGGTTTGGGTCTAGCAGAGTGGGTTTGGGTCTAGTCGAGTGGGTTTGGGTCTAGCGGTGTGGGTTTGGGTCTAGCCGAGTGGGTTTTGGACTAGCCGAGTGGGTTTTGGTCTAGCCGAGTGGGTTTGGGTCTAGCCGAGTGGGCTTACGTCTAGCCGAGTGGGTTTGGGTCTAGCGGAGTAGGTTTCGGTGTAGCCGAGTGGGTTTGGGTGTAGCCGAGTGGGTTTGGGTCTGGACGAGTGGGTTTGGGTCTAGCCGATTGGGTTTACGTCTAACCGAGTGGGTTTGTGTCTAGCGGAGTGGGTTTGGGTGTAGCCGAGTGGGTTTGGGTGTAGCCGAGTGGGTTTGGGTCTGGACGAGTGGGTTTGGGTCTAGCCGAGTGGGTTTGGGTCTAGCCGAGTGGGTTTGGGTCTAGCCGAGTGGGTTTGGGTCTAGCCGAGTGGGTTTGGGCCTAGCCGTGTGGGTTTGGGTCTTGCGGAGTGTGTTTGGGTCTAGCGGAGTGGGTTTGGGTCTAGCCGAGTGGGTTTGGGTCTAGCCGAGTGGGTTAGGGTCTAGCCGAGTGGGTGTGGGTGTAGCCGCGTGGGTTTGGATGTAGCCAAGTGGGTTTGGGTCCAGCCGAGTGGGTTTGGGTCTATCCGAGTGGGTTTGGGTCTAGCCGAGTGGGTTTGGGTCTAGCCGAGTGGGTTTGGGACTAGCCAAGTGGGTTTGGGTCTAGCCGAGTGGGTTTGGGTCTAGCTGAATGGGTTTGGGTCTAGCCGAGTGGGTTTGGGTCTAGCAGAGTGGGTTTGGGTCTAGTCGAGTGGGTTTGTGTCTAGCGGTGTGGGTTTGGGTCTAGCCGAGTGGGTTTTGGACTAGCCGAGTGGGCTTTGGTCTAGCCGAGTGGGTTTGGGTCTAGCCGAGTGGGCTTACGTCTAGCCGAGTGGGTTTGGGTCTAGCGGAGTAGGTTTCGGTGTAGCCGAGTGGGTTTGGGTGTAGCCGAGTGGGTTTGGGTCTGGACGAGTGGGTTTGGGTCTAGCCGATTGGGTTTACGTCTAACCGAGTGGGTTTGGGTCTAGCGGAGTGGGTTTGGGTGTAGCCGAGTGGGTTTGGGTGTAGCCGAGTGGGTTTGGGTCTGGACGAGTGGGTTTGGGTCTAGCCGAGTGGGTTTGGGTCTAGCCGAGTGGGTTTGGGTCTAGCCGAGTGGGTTTGGGTCTAGCCGAGTGGGTTTGGTTCTAGCCGAGTGGGTTTGGGTCTAGCCGAAAGGGTTTGGGTCTAGCCGAGTGGGTTTGGGTCTAGCCGAGTGGGTTTGGGTCTAGCCGAGTGGGTGTGGGTCTAACGGAGTGGGTTTGGGTCTAGCGGAGTGAGTTTGGGTCTAGCCGAGTGGGTTTGGGTCTAGCCGAAAGGGTTTGGGTCTAGCCGAGTGGGTGTGGGTCTAGCCGAGTGGGGCTGGGTCTAGCGGAGTGGGTTTGGGTGTTCCCGAGTGGGTTTGGGTCTAGCCGAGTGGGTTTGGGTCTAGCCGACTGGGTTTGGGACTAGCCGAGTGGGTTTTGGTCTAGCCGAGTGGGTTTGGGTCTAGCCGAGTGGGTTTACGTCTAGCCGAGTGGGTTTGGGTCTAGCGGAGTAGGTTTCGGTGTAGCCGAGTGGGTTTGGGTGTAGCCGAGTGGGTTTGGGTCTGGACGAGTGGGTTTGGGTCTAGCCGAGTGGGTTTGGGTCTAGCCGAGTGGGTTTACGTCTAACCCAGTGGGTTTGGGTCTAGCGGAGTGGGTTTGGGTGTAGCCGAGTGGGTTTGGGTGTAGCCGAGTGGGTTTGGGTCTGGACGAGTGGGTTTGGGTCTAGCCGAATGTTTGGGTCTAGCCGAGTGGGTTTGGGTCTAGCCGAGTGGGTTTGGTCCTAGCCGCGTGGGTTTGGGTCTAGCGGAGTGGGTTTGGGTCTAGCGGAGTGAGTTTGGGTCTAGCAGAGTGGGTTTGGGCCTAGCCGATTGGGTTTGGGTCTAGCCGAGTGGGTTTTGGTCTAGCCGAGTGGGTTTGGGTCTGGCCGAGTGGGTTTGGGTCCAGCCGAGTAGGTTTGGGTCTAGCCGTGTGGGTTTGAGTCTAGCCGTTTGGGTTTGGGTCTAGCCATGTGGGTTTGGGTCTAGCCGAGTGGGTTAGGGTCTAGCGGAGTGGGTTTGGGTGTAGCCGCGTGGGTTTGGGTGTAGCCGAGTGGGTTTGGGTCTAGCCGAGTGGGTTTGGGTGTAGCCGAGTGGGTTTGGGTCTAGCCGAGTGGGTTTGGGTCTAGCGGAGTGGGTTTGGGTGTAGCCGAGTGGGTTTGGGTCTAGCCGAGTGGGTTTGGGTCTAGCCGACTGGGTTTGGGACTAGCCGAGTGGGTTTGGGTCTAGCTGAGTGGGTTTGGGTCTAGCCGAGTGGGTTTATGTCTAGCCGCGTGGGTTTGGGTCTAGCGGCGTGGGTATCGGTGTAGCCGAGTGGGTTTGGGTGTAGCCGAGTGGGTTTTGGTCTGGACGAGTGGGTTTGGGTCTAGCCGAGTGGGTTTGGGTCTAGCCAAGTGGGTTTGGGTCTAGCCAAGTGGGTTTGGGTCTAGCCAAGTGGGTTTGGGTCTAGCGGAGTGGGTTTGGGTCTAGCCGAGTGGGTTTGGGTCTAGCCGAGTGGGTTTGGGTCTAGCCGAAAGTGTTTGGGTCTAGCCGAGTGGGTTTGGGTCTAGCCGAGTGGGTTTGGGTCTAGCCGAGTGGGTTTGGGTCTAGCCGAGAGGGTTGGGGTCTAGCCGAGTGGGTTTGGGTCTAGCCGAGTGGGTTTGTGTCTAGCGGAGTGGGTTTGGGTCTAGCGGAGTGGGTTTGGGTGTAGCCGAGTGGGTTTGGGTCTAGCGGAGTGGGTTTGGGTGTAGCCGAGTGGGTTTGGGTGTAGCCGAGTGGGTTTTGGTCTAGCCGAGTGGGTTTGGGTCTAGCCGAGTGGGTTTGGGTCTAGTCGAGTGGGTTTGGGTCCAGCCGCGTGGGTTTGGGTCCAGCCGAGTGGGTTTGGGTCTAGCGGAGTGGGTTTGGGTCTAGCCGAGTGGGTTTGGGTCTAGCGGTGTGGGTTTGGGTCTAGCCGAGTGGGTTTGGGTCTAGCCGAGTGGGTTTGGGTCTAGCCGAGTGGGTTTGGATCTAGCCGAGTCCATTTGGGTCCAGCCGAGTGGGTTTGGGACTAGCCGAGTGGGTTTGGGTATAGCCGAGTGGGTTTGGGTCCAGCCAAGTGGGTTTGGGTCTAGCGGAGTGGGTTTGGGTGTAGCCGATTGGGTTTGGGTCTAGCCGAGTGGGTTTGGGTCTGGCCGAGTGGGTTTGGGTGTAGCCGAGTGGGTTTGGTTCTAGCCGAGTGGGTTTGGGTCTAGCTTAGTGGGTTTGGGTCTAGCCGAGTGTGTTTGGGTCTAGCCGAGTGGGTTTGCGTCTAGCTGAGTAGGTTTGGGTCTAGCGGAGTGGGTTTGGGTGTAGCCGAGTGGGTTTGGGTCTAGCCGAGTGGGTTTGGGTCTAGACGATTGGGTTTGGGTCTAGCCGAGTGGGTATCGTTCTAGCCGAGTGGGTTTGGGTCTAGCGGAGTGGGTTTGGGTCTAGCCGAGTCCGTTTGGGTCTAGCCGAGTGGGTTTGGGACTAGCTAAGTGGGTTTGGGTCCAGCGGGGTGGGTTTGGTTCTAGCGGAGTGGGTTTGGGTCTAGCCGATTGGGTTTTGGTCTAGCCGAGTGGGTTTGGGTCTGGCGGAGTGGGTTTGGGTCGAGTGGAGTGGGTTTGGGTGTAGCCGAGTGGGTTTGGGTCTAGCCGAGTGGGTTTGGGTCCAGCCGAGTGGGTTTGGGTCTAGCTGAGTGGGTTTGGGTCTAGCCGAGTGTGTTTGGGTCCAGCCGAGTGGGTTTGGGTCTGGCGGAGTGGGTTTGGGTCTAGTGGAGTGGGTTTGGGTGTAGCCGAGTGGGTTTGGGTCTAGCCGAGTGGGTTTGGGTCTAGCCGAGTGGGTTTGGTCCTAGCCGCGTGGGTTTGGGTCTAGCGGAGTGTGTTTGGGTCTAGCGGAGTGAGTTTGGGTCTAGCAGAGTGGGTTTGGGCCTAGCCGATTGGGTTTGGGTCTAGCCGAGTGGGTTTGGGTCTAGCCGAGTGGGTTTGGGTCTGGCCGAGTGGGTTTGGGTCCAGCCGAGTGGGTTTGGGTCTAGCCGTGTGGGTTTGAGTCTAGCCGTTTGGGTTTGGGTCTAGCCGAGTGGGTTAGGGTCTAGCGGAGTGGGTTTGGGTGTAGCCGCGTGGGTTTGGGTGTAGCCAAGTGGGTTTGGGTCTAGCCGAGTGGGTTTGGGTCTAGCCGAGTGGGTTTGGGTCTAGCGGAGTGGGTTTGGGTGTAGCCGAGTGGGTTTGGGTCTAGCCGAGTGGGTTTGGGTCTAGCCGACTGGGTTTGGGACTAGCCGAGTGGGTTTGGGTCTAGCTGAGTGGGTTTGGGTCTAGCCGAGTGGGTATATGTCTAGCCGCGTAGGTTTGGGTCTAGCGGAGTGGGTTTCGGTGTAGCCGAGTGGGTTTGGGTGCAGCCGAGTGGGTTTTGGTATGGACGAGTGGGTTTGGGTCTAGCCGAGTGGGTTTGGGTCTAGCCAAGTGGGTTTGGGTCTAGCCTAGTGGGTTTGGGTCTAGCCAAGTGGGTTTGGGTCTAGCGGAGTCGGTTTGGGTCTAGAGGAGTGGGTCTGGGTCTAGCGGAGTGGGTTTGGGTCTAGCCCAGTGGGTTTGGTTCTAACCGAGTGGGTTTGTGTCTAGCGGAGTGAGTTTGGGTCTAGCGGAGTGGGATTGGGTCTAGCCGAGTGGGTTTGGGTCTAGCTGAATGGGTTTGGGTCTAGCCGAGTGGGTTTGGGTCTAGCCGAGTGGGTTTGGGTCTAGCCGAAAGGGTTTGGGTCTAGCCGAGTGGGTTTGGGTCTAGCCGAAAGGGTTTGGGTCTAGCGGAGTGGGTTTGGGTGTAGCCGAGTGGGTTTGGGTCTAGCCGAGTGGGTTTGGGTCTGGCCGACTGGGTTTATGTCTAGCCGCGTGGGTTTGGGTCTAGCGGAGTGGGTATCGGTGTAGCCGAGTGGGTTTGGGTGCAGCCGAGTGGGTTTTGGTATGGACGAGTGGGTTTGGGTCTAGCCGAGTGGGTTTGGGTCTAGCCAAGTGGGTTTGGGTCTAGCCTAGTGGGTTTGGGTCTAGCCAAGTGGGTTTGGGTCTAGCGGAGTCGGTTTGGGTCTAGAGGAGTGGGTCTGGGTCTAGCGGAGTGGGTTTGGGTCTAGCCCAGTGGGTTTGGTTCTAACCGAGTGGGTTTGTGTCTAGCGGAGTGAGTTTGGGTCTAGCGGAGTGGGATTGGGTCCAGCCGAGTGGGTTTGGGTCTAGCTGAATGGGTTTGGGTCTAGCCGAGTGGGTTTGGGTCTAGCCGAGTGGGTTTGGGTCTAGCCGAAAGGGTTTGGGTCTAGCCGAGTGGGTTTGGGTCTAGCCGAGTGGGTTTGGGTCTAGCCGAGTGGGTTTGGGTCTAGCCGAGTGGGTTTGGGTCTAGCCGAGTGGGTTTGGGTGTAGCCGAGTGGGTTTTGGTCTAGCCGAGTGGGTTTGGGTCTAGCCGAGTGGGTTTGGGTCTAGTCGAGTGGGTTTGGGTCCAGCCGCGTGGGTTTGGGTCCAGCCGAGTGGGTTTGGGTCTAGCGGAGTGGGTTTGGGTCTAGCCGAGTGGGTTTGGGTCTAGCGGTGTGGGTTTGGGTCTAGCCGAGTGGGTTTGGGTCTAGCCGAGTGGGTTTGGGTCTAGCCGAGTGGGTTTGGATCTAGCCGAGTCCATTTGGGTCCAGCCGAGTGGGTTTGGGACTAGCCGAGTGGGTTTGGGTATAGCCGAGTGGGTTTGGGTCCAGCCAAGTGGGTTTGGGTCTAGCGGAGTGGGTTTGGGTGTTGCCGATTGGGTTTGGGTCTAGCCGAGTGGGTTTGGGTCTAGCGGAGTGGGTTTGGGTGTAGCCGAGTGGGTTTGGGTGTAGCCGAGTGGGTTTTGGTCTAGCCGAGTGGGTTTGGGTCTAGCCGAGTGGGTTTGGGTCTAGTCGAGTGGGTTTGGGTCCAGCCGCGTGGGTTTGGGTCCAGCCGAGTGGGTTTGGGTCTAGCGGAGTGGGTTTGGGTCTAGCCGAGTGGGTTTGGGTCTAGCGGTGTGGGTTTGGGTCTAGCCGAGTGGGTTTGGGTCTAGCCGAGTGGGTTTGGGTCTAGCCGAGTGGGTTTGGATCTAGCCGAGTCCATTTGGGTCCAGCCGAGTGGGTTTGGGACTAGCCGAGTGGGTTTGGGTATAGCCGAGTGGGTTTGGGTCCAGCCAAGTGGGTTTGGGTCTAGCGGAGTGGGTTTGGGTGTAGCCGATTGGGTTTGGGTCTAGCCGAGTGGGTTTGGGTCTGGCCGAGTGGGTTTGGGTGTAGCCGAGTGGGTTTGGTTCTAGCCGAGTGGGTTTGGGTCTAGCTTAGTGGGTTTGGGTCTAGCCGAGTGTGTTTGGGTCTAGCCGAGTGGGTTTGCGTCTAGCTGAGTAGGTTTGGGTCTAGCGGAGTGGGTTTGGGTGTAGCCGAGTGGGTTTGGGTCTAGCCGAGTGGGTTTGGGTCTAGACGAGTGGGTTTGGGTCTAGCCGAGTGGGTATCGTTCTAGCCGAGTGGGTTTGGGTCTAGCGGAGTGGGTTTGGGTCTAGCCGAGTCCGTTTGGGTCTAGCCGAGTGGGTTTGGGACTAGCTAAGTGGGTTTGGGTCCAGCGGGGTGGGTTTGGTTCTAGCGGAGTGGGTTTGGGTGTAGCCGATGGGGTTTTGGTCTAGCCGAGTGGGTTTGGGTCTGGCGGAGTGGGTTTGGGTCGAGTGGAGTGGGTTTGGGTGTAGCCGAGTGGGTTTGGGTCTAGCCGAGTGGGTTTGGGTCCAGCCGAGTGGGTTTGGGTCTAGCTGAGTGGGTTTGGGTCTAGCCGAGTGTGTTTGGGTCCAGCCGAGTGGGTTTGGGTCTGGCGGAGTGGGTTTGGGTCTAGTGGAGTGGGTTTGGGTGTAGCCGAGTGGGTTTGGGTCTAGCCGAGTGGGTTTGGGTCTAGCCGAGTGGGTTTGGTCCTAGCCGCGTGGGTTTGGGTCTAGCGGAGTGGGTTTGGGTCTAGCGGAGTGAGTTTGGGTGTAGCCGATGGGGTTTTGGTCTAGCCGAGTGGGTTTGGGTCTGGCGGAGTGGGTTTGGGTCTAGTGGAGTGGGTTTGGGTCTAGCAGAGTGGGTTTGGGCCTAGCCGATTGGGTTTGGATCTAGCCGAGTGGGTTTGGGTCTAGCCGAGTGGGTTTGGGTCTGGCCGAGTGGGTTTGGGTCCAGCCGAGTGGGTTTGGGTCTAGCCGTGTGGGTTTGAGTCTAGCCGTTTGGGTTTGGGTCTAGCCATGTGGGTTTGGGTCTAGCCGAGTGGGTTAGGGTCTAGCGGAGTGGGTTTGGGTGTAGCCGCGTGGGTTTGGGTGTAGCCGAGTGGGTTTGGGTCTAGCCGAGTGGGTTTGGGTCTAGCCGAGTGGGTTTGGGTCTAGTGGAGTGGGTTTGGGTGTAGCCGAGTGGGTTTGGGTCTAGCCGAGTGGGTTTGGGTCTAGCCGACTGGGTTTGGGACCAGCCGAGTGGGTTTGGGTCTAGCTGAGTGGGTTTGGGTCTAGCCGAGTGGGTTTATGTCTAGCCGCGTGGGTTTGGGTCTAGCGGAGTGGGTATCGGTGGAGCCGAGTGGGTTTGGGTGTAGCCGAGTGGGTTTTGGTCTGGACGAGTGGGTTTGGGTCTAGCCGAGTGGGTTTGGGTCTAGCCAAGTGGGTTTGGGTCTAGCCTAGTGGGTTTGGGTCTAGCCAAGTGGGTTTGGGTCTAGCGGAGTCGGTTTGGGTCTAGAGGAGTGGGTCTGGGTCTAGCGGAGTGGGTTTGGGTCTAGCCGAGTGGGTTTGGGTCTAGCCGAGTGGGTTAGGGTCTAGCCGAGTGGGTTTGGGTGTAGCCGCGTGGGTTTGGATGTAGCCAAGTGGGTTTGGGTCCAGCCGAGTGGGTTTGGGTCTATCCGAGTGGGTTTGGGTCTAGCCGAGTGGGTTTGGGTCTAGCCGAGTGGGTTTGGGACTAGCCGAGTGGGTTTGGGTCTAGCCGAGTGGGTTTGGGTCTAGCTGAATGGGTTTGGGTCTAGCCGAGTGGGTTTGGGTCTAGCCGAGTGGGTTAGGGTCTAGCCGAGTGGGTTTGGGTGTAGCCGCGTGGGTTTGGATGTAGCCAAGTGGGTTTGGGTCCAGCCGAGTGGGTTTGGGTCTATCCGAGTGGGTTTGGGTCTAGCCGAGTGGGTTTGGGTCTAGCCGAGTGGGTTTGGGACTAGCCGAGTGGGTTTGGGTCTAGCCGAGTGGGTTTGGGTCTAGCTGAATGGGTTTGGGTCTAGCCGAGTGGGTTTGGGTGTAGCCGAGTGGGTTTGGGTCTAGCCCAGTGGGTTTGGGTCTAGCCAAGTGGGTTTGGGTCTGGCCGAGTGGGTTTGGGCCTAGCGGAGGGGGTTTGCGTGTAGCCGAGTGGGTTTGGGTCCAGCCGAGTGGGTTTGGGTCTAGCCAAGTGTGTTTGGGTCTAGCCGAGTGGGTTTGCGTGCAGCCGAGTGGGTTTGGGTTTAGCCGAGTGTGTTTGGGTCTAGTCGAGTGGGTTTGGGTCGAGCCGAGTGGGTTTGGGTCTAGCCGAGTGTGTTTGGGTCTAGCCGAGTGGGTTTATGTCTAGCCGCGTGGGTTTGGGTCTAGCGGAGTGGGTTTCGGTGTAGCCGAGTGGGTTTGGGTGTAGCCGAGTGGGTTTTGGTCTGGACGAGTGGGTTTGGGTCTAGCCGAGTGGGTTTGGGTCTAGCCAAGTGGGTTTGGGTCTAGCCTAGTGGGTTTGGGTCTAGCCAAGTGGGTTTGGGTCTAGCGGAGTCGGTTTGGGTCTAGAGGAGTGGGTCTGGGTCTAGCGGAGTGGGTTTGGGTCTAGCCCAGTGGGTTTGGTTCTAACCGAGTGGGTTTGTGTCTAGCGGAGTGAGTTTGGGTCTAGCGGAGTGGGATTGGGTCTAGCCGAGTGGGTTTGGGTCTAGCTGAATGGGTTTGGGTCTAGCCGAGTGGGTTTGGGTCTAGCCGAGTGGGTTTGGGTCTAGCCGAAAGGGTTTGGGTCTAGCCGAGTGGGTTTGGGTCTAGCCGAGTGGGTTTGGGTCTAGCCGAGTGGGTGTGGGTCTAGCCTAGTGGGTTTGGGTCTAGCCGAGTGGGTTTGGGTGTAGCCGAGTGGGTTTGGGTCTAGCGGAGTGGGTTTGGGTGTAGCCGAGTGGGTTTGGGTATTTCCGAGTGGGTTTGGGTGTAGCCGAGTGGGTTTGGGTCTAGCCGAGTGGGTTTGGGTCTAGCCGAGTGGGTTAGGGTCTAGCCGAGTGGGTTTGGGTGTAGCCGCGTGGGTTTGGATGTAGCCAAGTGGGTTTGGGTCAAGCCGAGTGGGTTTGGGTCTATCCGAGTGGGCTTGGGTCTAGCCGAGTGGGTTTGGGTCTAGCCGAGTGGGTTTGGGACTAGCCGAGTGGGTTTGGGTCTAGCCGAGTGGGTTTGGGTCTAGCTGAATGGGTTTGGGTCTAGCCGAGTAGGTTTGGGTCTAGCCGAGTGGGTTAGGGTCTAGCCGAGTGGGTTTGGGTCTATCCGAGTGGGTTTGGGTCTAGCCGAGTGGGTTTGGGTCTAGCCGAGTGGGTTTGGGACTAGCCGAGTGGGTTTGGGTCTAGCCGAGTGGGTTTGGGTCTAGCTGAATGGGTTTGGGTCTAGCCGAGTGGGTTTGGGTCTAGCAGAGTGGGTTTGGGTCCAGTCGAGTGGGTTTGGGTCTAGCGGTGTGGGTTTGGGTCTAGCCGAGTGGGTTTGGGTGTAGCCGAGTGGGTTTGGGTCTAGCCCAGTGGGTTTGGGTCTAGCCAAGTGGGTTTGGGTCTGGCCGAGTGGGTTTGGGCCTAGCGGAGGGGGTTTGCGTGTAGCCGAGTGGGTTTGGGTCCAGCCGAGTGGGTTTGGGTCTAGCCGAGTGTGTTTGGGTCTAGCCGAGTGGGTTTGGGTGCAGCCGAGTGGGTTTGGGTTTAGCCGAGTGTGTTTGGGTCTAGTCGAGTGGGTTTGGGTCGAGCCGAGTGGGTTTGGGTCTAGCCGAGTGGGTTTGGGCCTAGCCGCGTGGGTTTGGGTCTAGCGGAGTGGGTTTGTGTCTAGCGGAGTGGGCTTGTTTCTAGCCGAGTGGGTTTGGGCCTAGCCGAGTGGGTTTGGGTCTAGCCGAGTGGGTTTGGGTCTAGCCGAGTGGGTTTGGGTCTAGCCGAGTGGGTTTGGGTCTAGCCGTGTGGGTTTGGGTCTAGCCGATTGGGTTTCGGTCTAGGCATGTGGGTTTGGGTCTAGCCGAGTGGGTTAGGGTCTAGCGGAATGGGTTTGGGTGTAGCCGCGTGGGTTTGGGTCTAGCCGAGTGGGTTTGGGTCTAGCCGAGTGGGTTTGGGTCTAGCCGAGTGGGTTTGAGTCTTGCCGAGTGGGTTTGGGTCTAGCGGAGTTGGTTTGGGTGTAGCCGAGTGGGTTTGGGTGTAGCCGAGTGGGTTTGGGTCTAGCCGACTGGGTTTGGGTCTAGCCGAGTGGGTTTCGGTCTAGCCGAGTGGGTTTGGGTCTAGCCGAGTGGGTTTTCGTCTAGCCGAGTGGGTTTGGGTCTAGCGGAGTGGGTTTGGGTGTAGCCGAGTGGGTTTGGGTGTAGCCGAGTGGGTTTGGGTCTGGACGAGTGGGTTTGGGTCTAGCCGAGTGGGTTTGGGTCTAGCCGAGTGGGTTTGGGTCTAGCCTAGTGGGTTTGGGTCTAGCCAAGTGGGTTTGGGTCTAGCGGAGTTGGTTTGGGTCTAGCGGAGTGGGGTTGGGTATAGCCGAGTGGGTTTGGGTCTAACCGAGTGGGTTTGTGTCTAGCGGAGTGGGTTTGTGTCTAGCGGAGTGGGTTTGGGTCTAGCGGAGTGGGATTGGGTCTAGCCGAGTGGGTTTGGGTCTAGCCGAGTGGGTTTGGGAGTAGCCGAGTGGGTTTGGGTCTAGCCGAGTGGGTTTGGGTCTAGCGGAATGGGTTTGGGTCTAGCCGAGTGGATTTGGGTCTAGCCGATTGGGTTTGGGTCTAGCCGACAGGGTTTGGGTCTGGCCGAGTGGGTTTGGGTCTAGCCGAGTGGGTTTGGGTCTAGCCGAGTGGGTTTTGGTCTAGCCGAGTGGGTTTGGGTCTAGCGGTGTGGGTTTGGGTGTAGCTGAGTGGGTTTGGGACTAGCCGAGTGGGTTTGGGTCTCGCCGAGTGGGTTTGGGTCTAGCCGAATGGGTTTGGGTCTACCCGAGTGGGTTTGGGTCTACCCGAGTGGGTTTGGGTCCAGCCGAGTGGGTTTGAGGCTAGCCGATTGGGTTTGGGTGTAGCCGAGTGGGTTTGGGTCTAGCGGAGTGGGTTTGGGTGTAGCCGAGTGGGTTTGGGTGTAGCCGAGTGGGTTTTGGTCTAGCCGAGTGGGTTTGGGTCTAGCCGAGTGGGTTTGGGTCTGGCCGAGTGGGTTTGGGTCCAGCCGCGTGGGTTTGGGTCCAGCCGAGTGGGTTTGGGTCTAGCGGAGTGGGTTTGGGTCTAGCCGAGTGGGTTTGGGTCTAGCGGTGTGGGTTTGGGTCTAGCCGAGTGGGTTTGGGTCTAGCCGAGTGGGTTTGGGTCTAGCCGAGTGGGTTTGGATCTAGCCGAGTCCATTTGGGTCTAGCCGAGTGGGTTTGGGTCTGGCCGAGTGGGTTTGGGTGTAGCCGAGTGGGTTTGGTTCTAGCCGAGTGGGTTTGGGTCTAGGTGAGTGGGTTTGGGTCTAGCCGAGTGTGTTTGGGTCCAGCCGAGTGGGTTTGTATCTAGCTGAGTAGGTTTGGGTCTAGCGGAGTGGGTTTGGGTGTAGCCGAGTGGGTTTGGGTCTAGCCGAGTGGGTTTGGGTCTGGCCGAGTGGGTTTGGGTCTAGCCGAGTGGGTATCGTTCTAGCCGAGTGGGTTTGGGTCTAGCCGAGTGGGTTCGGGTCTAGCCGAGTCCGTTTGGGTCTAGCCGAGTGGGTTTGGGACTAGCTAAGTGGGTTTGGGTCTAGCGGGGTGGGTTTGGTTCTAGCCGAGTGGGTTTGGGTCAAGCCGATTGGGTTTTGGTCGAGCCGAGTGGGTTTGGGTCTGGCGGAGTGGGTTTGGGTCTAGTGGAGTGGGTTTGGGTGTAGCCGAGTGGGTTTGGGTCTAGCCGAGTGGGTTTGGGTCCAGCCGAGTGGGTTTGGGTCTAGCTGAGTGGGTTTGGGTCTAGCCGAGTGTGTTTGGGTCCAGCCGAGTGGGTTTGGGTCTGGCGGAGTGGGTTTGGGTCTAGTGGAGTGGGTTTGGGTGTAGCCGAGTGGGTTTGGGTCTAGCCGAGTGGGTTTGGGTCCAGCCGAGTGGGTTTGGGTCTAGCTGAGTGGGTTTGGGTCTAGCCGAGTGTGTTTGGGTCTAGCCGAGTGGGTTTGCGTCTAGCTGAGTGGGTTTGGGTCTAGCGGAGTGGGTTTGGGTGTAGCCGACTGGGTTTGGGTCTAGCCGACTGGGTTTGGGTCTAGACGAGTGGGTTTGTGTCTAGCCGAGTGGGTATCGTTCTAGCCGAGTGGGTTTGGGTCTAGCGGAGTGGGTTTGGGTCTAGCTGAATGGGTTTGGGTCTAGCCGAGTGGGTTTGGGTCTAGCCGAGTGGGTTTGGGTCTAGCCGTGTGGGTTTGGGTCTAGCCGATTGGGTTTCGGTCTAGGCATGTGGGTTTGGGTCTAGCCGAGTGGGTTAGGGTCTAGCGGAATGGGTTTGGGTGTAGCCGCGTGGGTTTGGGTCTAGCCGAGTGGGTTTGGGTCTAGCCGAGTGGGTTTGGGTCTAGCCGAGTGGGTTTGAGTCTTGCCGAGTGGGTTTGGGTCTAGCGGAGTTGGTTTGGGTGTAGCCGAGTGGGTTTGGGTGTAGCCGAGTGGGTTTGGGTCTAGCCGACTGGGTTTGGGTCTAGCCGAGTGGGTTTCGGTCTAGCCGAGTGGGTTTGGGTCTAGCCGAGTGGGTTTTCGTCTAGCCGAGTGGGTTTGGGTCTAGCGGAGTGGGTTTGGGTGTAGCCGAGTGGGTTTGGGTGTAGCCGAGTGGGTTTGGGTCTGGACGAGTGGGTTTGGGTCTAGCCGAGTGGGTTTGGGTCTAGCCGAGTGGGTTTGGGTCTAGCCTAGTGGGTTTGGGTCTAGCCAAGTGGGTTTGGGTCTAGCGGAGTTGGTTTGGGTCTAGCGGAGTGGGGTTGGGTATAGCCGAGTGGGTTTGGGTCTAACCGAGTGGGTTTGTGTCTAGCGGAGTGGGTTTGTGTCTAGCGGATTGGGTTTGGGTCTAGCGGAGTGGGATTGGGTCTAGCCGAGTGGGTTTGGGTCTAGCCGAGTGGGTTTGGGAGTAGCCGAGTGGGTTTGGGTCTAGCCGAGTGGGTTTGGGTCTAGCGGAATGGGTTTGGGTCTAGCCGAGTGGGTTTGGGTCTAGCCGATTGGGTTTGGGTCTAGCCGACAGGGTTTGGGTCTGGCCGAGTGGGTTTGGGTCTAGCCGAGTGGGTTTGGGTCTAGGCGAGTGGGTTTTGGTCTAGCCGAGTGGGTTTGGGTCTAGCGGTGTGGGTTTGGGTGTAGCTGAGTGGGTTTGGGACTAGCCGAGTGGGTTTGGGTCTCGCCGAGTGGGTTTGGGTCTAGCCGAATGGGTTTGGGTCTACCCGAGTGGGTTTGGGTCTACCCGAGTGGGTTTGGGTCCAGCCGAGTGGGTTTGAGGCTAGCCGATTGGGTTTGGGTGTAGCCGAGTGGGTTTGGGTCTAGCGGAGTGGGTTTGGGTGTAGCCGAGTGGGTTTGGGTGTAGCCGAGTGGGTTTTGGTCTAGCCGAGTGGGTTTGGGTCTAGCCGAGTGGGTTTGGGTCTGGCCGAGTGGGTTTGGGTCCAGCCGCGTGGGTTTGGGTCCAGCCGAGTGGGTTTGGGTCTAGCGGAGTGGGTTTGGGTCTAGCCGAGTGGGTTTGGGTCTAGCGGTGTGGGTTTGGGTCTAGCCGAGTGGGTTTGGGTCTAGCCGAGTGGGTTTGGGTCTAGCCGAGTGGGTTTGGATCTAGCCGAGTCCATTTGGGTCTAGCCGAGTGGGTTTGGGTCTGGCCGAGTGGGTTTGGGTGTAGCCGAGTGGGTTTGGTTCTAGCCGAGTGGGTTTGGGTCTAGGTGAGTGGGTTTGGGTCTAGCCGAGTGTGTTTGGGTCCAGCCGAGTGGGTTTGTATCTAGCTGAGTAGGTTTGGGTCTAGCGGAGTGGGTTTGGGTGTAGCCGAGTGGGTTTGGGTCTAGCCGAGTGGGTTTGGGTCTGGCCGAGTGGGTTTGGGTCTAGCCGAGTGGGTATCGTTCTAGCCGAGTGGGTTTGGGTCTAGCCGAGTGGGTTCGGGTCTAGCCGAGTCCGTTTGGGTCTAGCCGAGTGGGTTTGGGACTAGCTAAGTGGGTTTGGGTCTAGCGGGGTGGGTTTGGTTCTAGCCGAGTGGGTTTGGGTCTAGCCGATTGGGTTTTGGTCGAGCCGAGTGGGTTTGGGTCTGGCGGAGTGGGTTTGGGTCTAGTGGAGTGGGTTTGGGTGTAGCCGAGTGGGTTTGGGTCTAGCCGAGTGGGTTTGGGTCCAGCCGAGTGGGTTTGGGTCTAGCTGAGTGGGTTTGGGTCTAGCCGAGTGTGTTTGGGTCCAGCCGAGTGGGTTTGGGTCTGGCGGAGTGGGTTTGGGTCTAGTGGAGTGGGTTTGGGTGTAGCCGAGTGGGTTTGGGTCTAGCCGAGTGGGTTTGGGTCCAGCCGAGTGGGTTTGGGTCTAGCTGAGTGGGTTTGGGTCTAGCCGAGTGTGTTTGGGTCTAGCCGAGTGGGTTTGCGTCTAGCTGAGTGGGTTTGGGTCTAGCGGAGTGGGTTTGGGTGTAGCCGAGTGGGTTTGGGTCTAGCCGACTGGGTTTGGGTCTAGACGAGTGGGTTTGTGTCTAGCCGAGTGGGTATCGTTCTAGCCGAGTGGGTTTGGGTCTAGCGGAGTGGGTTTGGGTCTAGCCGAGTCCGTTTGGGTCTAGCCGAGTGGGTTTGGGTCAGGCCGATTGGGTTTGGGTCTAGCCATGTGGGTTTGGGTCTAGCCGAGTGGGTTAGGGTCTATCCGAGTGGGTTTGGGTCTAGCCGAGTGGGTTTGGGTCTAGCCGAGTGGGTTTGGGACTAGCCGAGTGGGTTTGGGTCTAGCCGAGTGGGTTTGGGTCTAGCTGAATGGGTTTGGGTCTAGCCGAGTGGGTTTGGGTCTAGCAGAGTGGGTTTGGGTCTAGTCGAGTGGGTTTGGGTCTAGCGGTGTGGGTTTGGGTCTAGCCGAGTGGGTTTGGGTGTAGCCGAGTGGGTTTGGGTCTAGCCCAGTGGGTTTGGGTCTAGCCAAGTGGGTTTGGGTCTGGCCGAGTGGGTTTGGGCCTAGCGGAGGGGGTTTGCGTGTAGCCGAGTGGGTTTGGGTCCAGCCGAGTGCGTTTGGGTCTAGCCAAGTGTGTTTGGGTCTAGCCGAGTGGCTTTGGGTGCAGCCGAGTGGGTTTGGGTTTAGCCGAGTGTGTTTGGGTCTAGTCGAGTGGGTTTGGGTCGAGCCGAGTGGGTTTGGGTCTAGCCGAGTGGGTTTGGGTCTAGCCGAGTGGGTTTATGTCTAGCCGCGTGGGTTTGGGTCTAGCGGAGTGGGTTTCGGTATAGCCAGTGGGTTTGGGTGTAGCCGAGTGGGTTTTGGTCTGGACGAGTGGGTTTGGGTCTAGCCGAGTGGGTTTGGGTCTAGCCAAGTGGGTTTGGGTCTAGCCTAGTGGGTTTGGGTCTAGCCAAGTGGGTTTGGGTCTAGCGGAGTCGGTTTGGGTCTAGAGGAGTGGGTCTGGGTCTAGCGGAGTGGGTTTGGGTCTAGCCCAGTGGGTTTGGTTCTAACCGAGTGGGTTTGTGTCTAGCGGAGTGAGTTTGGGTCTAGCGGAGTGGGATTGGGTCTAGCCGAGTGGGTTTGGGTCTAGCTGAATGGGTTTGGGTCTAGCCGAGTGGGTTTGGGTCTAGCCGAGTGGGTTTGGGTCCAGCCGAAAGGGTTTGGGTCTAGCCGAGTGGGTTTGGGTCTAGCCGAGTGGGTTTGGGTCTAGCAGAGTGGGTTTGGGTCTGGCGGAGTGGGTTTGGGTCTAGCGGAGTGGGTTTGGGTCTAGCGGTGTGGGTTTGGGTCTAGCGGACTGGGTTTGGGTCTAGCGGAGAGGGTTTGGGTCTAGCGGAGTGGATTTGGGTCTAGCCGAGTGGGTTTGGGTCTAGCGGAGTGGGTTTGGGTCTAGCCGAGTGGGTTTGGGTCTAGCTGTGGATTTGGGTCTAGCCGAGTGGGTTTGGGTCCAGCCGAGTGGGTTTGGGTCTAGCAGAGTGGGTTTGGGTCTGGCGGAGTGGGTTTGGGTCTAGCGGAGTGGGTTTGGGTCTAGCGGTGTGGGTTTGGGTCTAGCGGACTGGGTTTGGGTCTAGCGGAGAGGGTTTGGGTCTAGCGGAGTGGATTTGGGTCTAGCCGAGTGGGTTTGGGTCTAGCGGAGTGGGTTTGGGTCTAGCCGAGTGGGTTTGGGTCTAGCTGTGGATTTGGGTCTAGCCGAGTGGGTTTGGGTCCAGCCGAGTGGGTTTGGGTCTGGCCGAGAGGGTTTGGGTCCAGCCGAGTGGGTTTGGGTCTAGCCGAGTGGGTTTGGGTCTAGCCGTGGGTTTGGGTCTAGCCGAGTGGGTTTGGGTCTAGCCGAGTGGGTTTGGGTCTAGCCGAGTGGGTTTGGGTCTAGCGAGTGTGTTTGGGTCTAGCGAGTGGGTTTGGCTCTAGCCGTGTGGGTTTGGGTTTAGCCGAGTGGGCTTGGGTCTGGCCGAGTGGGTTTGTGTCTAGCGGAGTGGGTTTGGGTCTAGCCGAGTGGGTTTGGGTCAAGCCGATAGGGTTTGGGTCTAGCCGAGTGGGTTTGGGTCTACCGGAGTGTGTTTGGGTCTAGCCGAGTGGGTTTGGGTCTAGCGGAGTGGGTTTGGGTCTAGCCGAGTGGGTTTGGGTCTAGCCGTGGGTTTGGGTCTAGCCGAGTGGGTTTGGGTCTAGCCGAGTGGGTTTGGGTCTAGCGAGTGTGTTTGGGTCTAGCGAGTGGGTTTGGCTCTTGCCGTGTGGGTTTGGGTTTAGCCGAGTGGGCTTGGGTCTGGCGGAGTGGGTTTGGGTCTAGCGGAGTGGGTTTGGGTCTAGCCGAGTGGGTTTGGGTCTAGCGGAGTGGGTTTGGGTCTAGCCGAGTGGGTTTGGGTCAAGCCGATAGGGTTTGGGTCTAGCCGAGTGGGTTTGGGTCTGGCCGAGTGGGTTTGGGTCTAGCCGAGTGGGTTTTGGTCTGGCCGAGTGGGTTTGGGTCTAGCCGAGTGGGTTTGTGTCTAGCGGAGTGGGTTTGGGTCTAGCAGAGTGCGTTTGGGTCTAGCGGAGTGTGTTTGGGTCTAGCGGAGTGGGTTTGGGTCTAGCGGAGTGGGTTTGGGTCTAGCGGACTGGGTTTGGGTCTAGCGGAGTGGGTTTGGGTCTAGCGGAGTGGATTTGGGTCTAGCCGAGTGGGTTTGGGTCTAGCGGAGTGGGTTTGGGTCTTGCCGAGAGGGTTTGGGTCCAGCCGTGGGTTTGGGTCTAGCCGAGTGGGTTTGGGTCTAGCCGAGTGGGTTTGGGTCTAGCGAGTGTGTTTGGGTCTAGTGAGTGGGTTTGGCTCTAGCCGTGTGGGTTTGGGTTTAGCCGAGTGGGCTTGGGTCTGGCCGAGTGGGTTTTGGTCTAGCGGAGTGGGTTTGGGTCTAGCCGAGTGGGTTTGTGTCTAGCGGAGTGGGTTTGGGTCTAGCCGAGTGGGTTTGGGTCAAGCCGATAGGGTTTGGGTCTAGCCGAGTGGGTTTGGGTCTCGCCGAGTGGGTTTGGGTCTAGCCGAGTGGGTTTGTGTCTAGCGGAGTGGGTTTGGGTCTAGCGGAGTGGGTTAGGGTCTAGCGGAGTGGGTTTGGGTCTAGCAGAGTGGGTTTGGGTCTAGCGGAGTGGGTTTGGGTCTAGCGGAGTGGGTTTGGGTCTCGCGGAGTGGGTTTGGGTCTAGCGGTGTGGGTTTGGGTCTCGCGGACTGGGTTTGGGTCCAGCGGAGTGGGTTTGGGTCTAGCGGAGTGGATTTGGGTCTAGCGGAGTGGGTTTGGTTCTAGCGGAGTGGGTTTGGGTCTAGCGGAGTGGGTTTGGGTCTAGCGGACTGGGTTTGGGTCTAGCCGAGTGGGTTTTTGTCTAGCCGAGTGGGTTTCGGTCTAGCCGAGTGGGTTTGGGTGTAGCCGAGTGGGTTTGGGTCTGGCCGAGTGGGTTTGGGTCTAGTGGAGTGGGTTTGGGTCTAGCCGAGTGGGTTTGGGTCTAGCGGAGTGGGTTTGGGTCTAGCGGAGTGCGTTTGGGTCTAGCGGAGTGGGTTTGGGTCTAGCGGAGTGGGTTTGGGTCTAGCGGACTGGGTTTGGGTCTAGCGGAGTGGGTTTGGGTCTAGCGGAGTGGATTTGGGTCTAGCCGAGTGGGTTTGGGTCTAGCGGAGTGGGTTTGGGTCTAGCCGAGTGGGTTTGGTTCTAGCCGTGGGTTTGGGTCTAGCCGAGTGGGTTTGGGTCTAGCCGAGTGGGTTTGGGTCTAGCCAGTGGGTTTGTGTCTAGCGAGTGGGTTTGGCTCTAGCTGTGTGGGTTTGGGTTTAGCCGAGTGGGCTTGGGTCTAGCCTAGTGGGTTTGGGTCTAGCCGAGTGGGTTTGGGTCTAGCCTAGTGGGTTTGGGTGTAGCCGAGTGGGTTTGGGTCTGGCCGAGTGGATTTGGGTCTAGCAGAGAGGGTTTGGGTCTAGCCGAGTGGGTTTGGGTGTAGCCGAGTGGGTTTGGGTCTAGCCTAGTGGGTTTGGGTCTAGCCAAGTGGGTTTGGGTCTAGCGGAGTCGGTTTGGGTCTAGAGGAGTGGGTCTGGGTCTAGCGGAGTGGGTTTGGGTCTAGCCCAGTGGGTTTGGTTCTAACCGAGTGGGTTTGTGTCTAGCGGAGTGAGTTTGGGTCTAGCGGAGTGGGATTGGGTCTAGCCGAGTGGGTTTGGGTCTAGCTGAATGGGTTTGGGTCTAGCCGAGTGGGTTTGGGTCTAGCCGAGTGGGTTTGGGTCTAGCCGAAAGGGTTTGGGTCTAGCCGAGTGGGTTTGGGTCTAGCCGAAAGGGTTTGGGTCTAGCGGAGTGGGTTTGGGTGTAGCCGAGTGGGTTTGGGTCTAGCCGAGTGGGTTTGGGTCTGGCCGACTGGGTTTATGTCTAGCCGCGTGGGTTTGGGTCTAGCGGAGTGGGTATCGGTGTAGCCGAGTGGGTTTGGGTGCAGCCGAGTGGGTTTTGGTATGGACGAGTGGGTTTGGGTCTAGCCGAGTGGGTTTGGGTCTAGCCAAGTGGGTTTGGGTCTAGCCTAGTGGGTTTGGGTCTAGCCAAGTGGGTTTGGGTCTAGCGGAGTCGGTTTGGGTCTAGAGGAGTGGGTCTGGGTCTAGCGGAGTGGGTTTGGGTCTAGCCCAGTGGGTTTGGTTCTAACCGAGTGGGTTTGTGTCTAGCGGAGTGAGTTTGGGTCTAGCGGAGTGGGATTGGGTCCAGCCGAGTGGGTTTGGGTCTAGCTGAATGGGTTTGGGTCTAGCCGAGTGGGTTTGGGTCTAGCCGAGTGGGTTTGGGTCTAGCCGAAAGGGTTTGGGTCTAGCCGAGTGGGTTTGGGTCTAGCCGAGTGGGTTTGGGTCTAGCCGAGTGGGTTTGGGTCTAGCCGAGTGGGTTTGGGTCTAGCCGAGTGGGTTTGGGTGTAGCCGAGTGGGTTTTGGTCTAGCCGAGTGGGTTTGGGTCTAGCCGAGTGGGTTTGGGTCTAGTCGAGTGGGTTTGGGTCCAGCCGCGTGGGTTTGGGTCCAGCCGAGTGGGTTTGGGTCTAGCGGAGTGGGTTTGGGTCTAGCCGAGTGGGTTTGGGTCTAGCGGTGTGGGTTTGGGTCTAGCCGAGTGGGTTTGGGTCTAGCCGAGTGGGTTTGGGTCTAGCCGAGTGGGTTTGGATCTAGCCGAGTCCATTTGGGTCCAGCCGAGTGGGTTTGGGACTAGCCGAGTGGGTTTGGGTATAGCCGAGTGGGTTTGGGTCCAGCCAAGTGGGTTTGGGTCTAGCGGAGTGGGTTTGGGTGTTGCCGATTGGGTTTGGGTCTAGCCGAGTGGGTTTGGGTCTAGCGGAGTGGGTTTGGGTGTAGCCGAGTGGGTTTGGGTGTAGCCGAGTGGGTTTTGGTCTAGCCGAGTGGGTTTGGGTCTAGCCGAGTGGGTTTGGGTCCAGCCGAGTGGGTTTGGGTCTAGCAGAGTGGGTTTGGGTCTGGCGGAGTGGGTTTGGGTCTGGCGGAGTGGGTTTGGGTCTAGCGGAGTGGGTTTGGGTCTAGCGGTGTGGGTTTGGGTCTAGCGGACTGGGTTTGGGTCTAGCGGAGAGGGTTTGGGTCTAGCGGAGTGGATTTGGGTCTAGCCGAGTGGGTTTGGGTCTAGCGGAGTGGGTTTGGGTCTAGCCGAGTGGGTTTGGGTCTAGCTGTGGATTTGGGTCTAGCCGAGTGGGTTTGGGTCCAGCCGAGTGGGTTTGGGTCTGGCCGAGAGGGTTTGGGTCCAGCCGAGTGGGTTTGGGTCTAGCCGAGTGGGTTTGGGTCTAGCCGTGGGTTTGGGTCTAGCCGAGTGGGTTTGGGTCTAGCCGAGTGGGTTTGGGTCTAGCCGAGTGGGTTTGGGTCTAGCGAGTGTGTTTGGGTCTAGCGAGTGGGTTTGGCTCTAGCCGTGTGGGTTTGGGTTTAGCCGAGTGGGCTTGGGTCTGGCCGAGTGGGTTTGTGTCTAGCGGAGTGGGTTTGGGTCTAGCCGAGTGGGTTTGGGTCAAGCCGATAGGGTTTGGGTCTAGCCGAGTGGGTTTGGGTCTACCGGAGTGTGTTTGGGTCTAGCCGAGTGGGTTTGGGTCTAGCGGAGTGGGTTTGGGTCTAGCCGAGTGGGTTTGGGTCTAGCCGTGGGTTTGGGTCTAGCCGAGTGGGTTTGGGTCTAGCCGAGTGGGTTTGGGTCTAGCGAGTGTGTTTGGGTCTAGCGAGTGGGTTTGGCTCTTGCCGTGTGGGTTTGGGTTTAGCCGAGTGGGCTTGGGTCTGGCGGAGTGGGTTTGGGTCTAGCGGAGTGGGTTTGGGTCTAGCCGAGTGGGTTTGGGTCTAGCGGAGTGGGTTTGGGTCTAGCCGAGTGGGTTTGGGTCAAGCCGATAGGGTTTGGGTCTAGCCGAGTGGGTTTGGGTCTGGCCGAGTGGGTTTGGGTCTAGCCGAGTGGGTTTTGGTCTGGCCGAGTGGGTTTGGGTCTAGCCGAGTGGGTTTGTGTCTAGCGGAGTGGGTTTGGGTCTAGCAGAGTGCGTTTGGGTCTAGCGGAGTGTGTTTGGGTCTAGCGGAGTGGGTTTGGGTCTAGCGGAGTGGGTTTGGGTCTAGCGGACTGGGTTTGGGTCTAGCGGAGTGGGTTTGGGTCTAGCGGAGTGGATTTGGGTCTAGCCGAGTGGGTTTGGGTCTAGCGGAGTGGGTTTGGGTCTTGCCGAGAGGGTTTGGGTCCAGCCGTGGGTTTGGGTCTAGCCGAGTGGGTTTGGGTCTAGCCGAGTGGGTTTGGGTCTAGCGAGTGTGTTTGGGTCTAGTGAGTGGGTTTGGCTCTAGCCGTGTGGGTTTGGGTTTAGCCGAGTGGGCTTGGGTCTGGCCGAGTGGGTTTTGGTCTAGCGGAGTGGGTTTGGGTCTAGCCGAGTGGGTTTGTGTCTAGCGGAGTGGGTTTGGGTCTAGCCGAGTGGGTTTGGGTCAAGCCGATAGGGTTTGGGTCTAGCCGAGTGGGTTTGGGTCTCGCCGAGTGGGTTTGGGTCTAGCCGAGTGGGTTTGTGTCTAGCGGAGTGGGTTTGGGTCTAGCGGAGTGGGTTAGGGTCTAGCGGAGTGGGTTTGGGTCTAGCAGAGTGGGTTTGGGTCTAGCGGAGTGGGTTTGGGTCTAGCGGAGTGGGTTTGGGTCTCGCGGAGTGGGTTTGGGTCTAGCGGTGTGGGTTTGGGTCTCGCGGACTGGGTTTGGGTCCAGCGGAGTGGGTTTGGGTCTAGCGGAGTGGATTTGGGTCTAGCGGAGTGGGTTTGGTTCTAGCGGAGTGGGTTTGGGTCTAGCGGAGTGGGTTTGGGTCTAGCGGACTGGGTTTGGGTCTAGCCGAGTGGGTTTTTGTCTAGCCGAGTGGGTTTCGGTCTAGCCGAGTGGGTTTGGGTGTAGCCGAGTGGGTTTGGGTCTGGCCGAGTGGGTTTGGGTCTAGTGGAGTGGGTTTGGGTCTAGCCGAGTGGGTTTGGGTCTAGCGGAGTGGGTTTGGGTCTAGCGGAGTGCGTTTGGGTCTAGCGGAGTGGGTTTGGGTCTAGCGGAGTGGGTTTGGGTCTAGCGGACTGGGTTTGGGTCTAGCGGAGTGGGTTTGGGTCTAGCGGAGTGGATTTGGGTCTAGCCGAGTGGGTTTGGGTCTAGCGGAGTGGGTTTGGGTCTAGCCGAGTGGGTTTGGTTCTAGCCGTGGGTTTGGGTCTAGCCGAGTGGGTTTGGGTCTAGCCGAGTGGGTTTGGGTCTAGCCAGTGGGTTTGTGTCTAGCGAGTGGGTTTGGCTCTAGCTGTGTGGGTTTGGGTTTAGCCGAGTGGGCTTGGGTCTAGCCTAGTGGGTTTGGGTCTAGCCGAGTGGGTTTGGGTCTAGCCTAGTGGGTTTGGGTGTAGCCGAGTGGGTTTGGGTCTGGCCGAGTGGATTTGGGTCTAGCAGAGAGGGTTTGGGTCTAGCCGAGTGGGTTTGGGTGTAGCCGAGTGGGTTTGGGTCTAGCCTAGTGGGTTTGGGTCTAGCCAAGTGGGTTTGGGTCTAGCGGAGTCGGTTTGGGTCTAGAGGAGTGGGTCTGGGTCTAGCGGAGTGGGTTTGGGTCTAGCCCAGTGGGTTTGGTTCTAACCGAGTGGGTTTGTGTCTAGCGGAGTGAGTTTGGGTCTAGCGGAGTGGGATTGGGTCTAGCCGAGTGGGTTTGGGTCTAGCTGAATGGGTTTGGGTCTAGCCGAGTGGGTTTGGGTCTAGCCGAGTGGGTTTGGGTCTAGCCGAAAGGGTTTGGGTCTAGCCGAGTGGGTTTGGGTCTAGCCGAAAGGGTTTGGGTCTAGCGGAGTGGGTTTGGGTGTAGCCGAGTGGGTTTGGGTCTAGCCGAGTGGGTTTGGGTCTGGCCGACTGGGTTTATGTCTAGCCGCGTGGGTTTGGGTCTAGCGGAGTGGGTATCGGTGTAGCCGAGTGGGTTTGGGTGCAGCCGAGTGGGTTTTGGTATGGACGAGTGGGTTTGGGTCTAGCCGAGTGGGTTTGGGTCTAGCCAAGTGGGTTTGGGTCTAGCCTAGTGGGTTTGGGTCTAGCCAAGTGGGTTTGGGTCTAGCGGAGTCGGTTTGGGTCTAGAGGAGTGGGTCTGGGTCTAGCGGAGTGGGTTTGGGTCTAGCCCAGTGGGTTTGGTTCTAACCGAGTGGGTTTGTGTCTAGCGGAGTGAGTTTGGGTCTAGCGGAGTGGGATTGGGTCCAGCCGAGTGGGTTTGGGTCTAGCTGAATGGGTTTGGGTCTAGCCGAGTGGGTTTGGGTCTAGCCGAGTGGGTTTGGGTCTAGCCGAAAGGGTTTGGGTCTAGCCGAGTGGGTTTGGGTCTAGCCGAGTGGGTTTGGGTCTAGCCGAGTGGGTTTGGGTCTAGCCGAGTGGGTTTGGGTCTAGCCGAGTGGGTTTGGGTGTAGCCGAGTGGGTTTTGGTCTAGCCGAGTGGGTTTGGGTCTAGCCGAGTGGGTTTGGGTCTAGTCGAGTGGGTTTGGGTCCAGCCGCGTGGGTTTGGGTCCAGCCGAGTGGGTTTGGGTCTAGCGGAGTGGGTTTGGGTCTAGCCGAGTGGGTTTGGGTCTAGCGGTGTGGGTTTGGGTCTAGCCGAGTGGGTTTGGGTCTAGCCGAGTGGGTTTGGGTCTAGCCGAGTGGGTTTGGATCTAGCCGAGTCCATTTGGGTCCAGCCGAGTGGGTTTGGGACTAGCCGAGTGGGTTTGGGTATAGCCGAGTGGGTTTGGGTCCAGCCAAGTGGGTTTGGGTCTAGCGGAGTGGGTTTGGGTGTTGCCGATTGGGTTTGGGTCTAGCCGAGTGGGTTTGGGTCTAGCGGAGTGGGTTTGGGTGTAGCCGAGTGGGTTTGGGTGTAGCCGAGTGGGTTTTGGTCTAGCCGAGTGGGTTTGGGTCTAGTCGAGTGGGTTTGGGTCCAGCCGCGTGGGTTTGGGTCCAGCCGAGTGGGTTTGGGTCTAGCGGAGTGGGTTTGGGTCTAGCCGAGTGGGTTTGGGTCTAGCGGTGTGGGTTTGGGTCTAGCCGAGTGGGTTTGGGTCTAGCCGAGTGGGTTTGGGTCTAGCCGAGTGGGTTTGGATCTAGCCGAGTCCATTTGGGTCCAGCCGAGTGGGTTTGGGACTAGCCGAGTGGGTTTGGGTATAGCCGAGTGGGTTTGGGTCCAGCCAAGTGGGTTTGGGTCTAGCGGAGTGGGTTTGGGTGTAGCCGATTGGGTTTGGGTCTAGCCGAGTGGGTTTGGGTCTGGCCGAGTGGGTTTGGGTGTAGCCGAGTGGGTTTGGTTCTAGCCGAGTGGGTTTGGGTCTAGCTTAGTGGGTTTGGGTCTAGCCGAGTGTGTTTGGGTCTAGCCGAGTGGGTTTGCGTCTAGCTGAGTAGGTTTGGGTCTAGCGGAGTGGGTTTGGGTGTAGCCGAGTGGGTTTGGGTCTAGCCGAGTGGGTTTGGGTCTAGACGAGTGGGTTTGGGTCTAGCCGAGTGGGTATCGTTCTAGCGGAGTGGGTTTGGGTCTAGCGGAGTGGGTTTGGGTCTAGCCGAGTCCGTTTGGGTCTAGCCGAGTGGGTTTGGGACTAGCTAAGTGGGTTTGGGTCCAGCGGGGTGGGTTTGGTTCTAGCGGAGTGGGTTTGGGTGTAGCCGATGGGGTTTTGGTCTAGCCGAGTGGGTTTGGGTCTGGCGGAGTGGGTTTGGGTCGAGTGGAGTGGGTTTGGGTGTAGCCGAGTGGGTTTGGGTCTAGCCGAGTGGGTTTGGGTCCAGCCGAGTGGGTTTGGGTCTAGCTGAGTGGGTTTGGGTCTAGCCGAGTGTGTTTGGGTCCAGCCGAGTGGGTTTGGGTCTGGCGGAGTGGGTTTGGGTCTAGTGGAGTGGGTTTGGGTGTAGCCGAGTGGGTTTGGGTCTAGCCGAGTGGGTTTGGGTCTAGCCGAGTGGGTTTGGTCCTAGCCGCGTGGGTTTGGGTCTAGCGGAGTGGGTTTGGGTCTAGCGGAGTGAGTTTGGGTGTAGCCGATGGGGTTTTGGTCTAGCCGAGTGGGTTTGGGTCTGGCGGAGTGGGTTTGGGTCTAGTGGAGTGGGTTTGGGTCTAGCAGAGTGGGTTTGGGCCTAGCCGATTGGGTTTGGGTCTAGCCGAGTGGGTTTGGGTCTAGCCGAGTGGGTTTGGGTCTGGCCGAGTGGGTTTGGGTCCGGCCGAGTGGGTTTGGGTCTAGCCGTGTGGGTTTGAGTCTAGCCGTTTGGGTTTGGGTCTAGCCATGTGGGTTTGGGTCTAGCCGAGTGGGTTAGGGTCTAGCGGAGTGGGTTTGGGTGTAGCCGCGTGGGTTTGGGTGTAGCCGAGTGGGTTTGGGGCTAGCCGAGTGGGTTTGGGTCTAGCCGAGTGGGTTTGGGTCTAGTGGAGTGGGTTTGGGTGTAGCCGAGTGGGTTTGGGTCGAGCCGAGTGGGTTTGGGTCTAGCCGACTGGGTTTGGGACCAGCCGAGTGGGTTTGGGTCTAGCTGAGTGGGTTTGGGTCTAGCCGAGTGGGTTTCGGTGTAGCCGAGTGGGTTTGGGTGTAGCCGAGTGGGTTTTGGTCTGGACGAGTGGGTTTGGGTCTAGCCGAGTGGGTTTGGGTCTAGCCAAGTGGGTTTGGGTCTAGCCTAGTGGGTTTGGGTCTAGCCAAGTGGGTTTGGGTCTAGCGGAGTCGGTTTGGGTCTAGAGGAGTGGGTCTGGGTCTAGCGGAGTGGGTTTGGGTCTAGCCCAGTGGGTTTGGTTCTAACCGAGTGGGTTTGTGTCTAGCGGAGTGAGTTTGGGTCTAGCGGAGTGGGATTGGGTCTAGCCGAGTGGGTTTGGGTCTAGCTGAATGGGTTTGGGTCTAGCCGAGTGGGTTTGGGTCTAGCCGAGTGGGTTTGGGTCTAGCCGAAAGGGTTTGGGTCTAGCCGAGTGGGTTTGGGTCTAGCCGAGTGGGTTTGGGTCTAGCCGAGTGGGTGTGGGTCTAGCCTAGTGGGTTTGGGTCTAGCCGAGTGGGTTTGGGTGTAGCCGAGTGGGTTTGGGTCTAGCGGAGTGGGTTTGGGTGTAGCCGAGTGGGTTTGGGTATTTCCGAGTGGGTTTGGGTGTAGCCGAGTGGGTTTGGGTCTAGCCGAGTGGGTTTGGGTCTAGCCGAGTGGGTTAGGGTCTAGCCGAGTGGGTTTGGGTGTAGCCGCGTGGGTTTGGATGTAGCCAAGTGGGTTTGGGTCAAGCCGAGTGGGTTTGGGTCTATCCGAGTGGGCTTGGGTCTAGCCGAGTGGGTTTGGGTCTAGCCGAGTGGGTTTGGGACTAGCCGAGTGGGTTTGGGTCTAGCCGAGTGGGTTTGGGTCTAGCTGAATGGGTTTGGGTCTAGCCGAGTAGGTTTGGGTCTAGCCGAGTGGGTTAGGGTCTAGCCGAGTGGGTTTGGGTCTATCCGAGTGGGTTTGGGTCTAGCCGAGTGGGTTTGGGTCTAGCCGAGTGGGTTTGGGACTAGCCGAGTGGGTTTGGGTCTAGCCGAGTGGGTTTGGGTCTAGCTGAATGGGTTTGGGTCTAGCCGAGTGGGTTTGGGTCTAGCAGAGTGGGTTTGGGTCCAGTCGAGTGGGTTTGGGTCTAGCGGTGTGGGTTTGGGTCTAGCCGAGTGGGTTTGGGTGTAGCCGAGTGGGTTTGGGTCTAGCCCAGTGGGTTTGGGTCTAGCCAAGTGGGTTTGGGTCTGGCCGAGTGGGTTTGGGCCTAGCGGAGGGGGTTTGCGTGTAGCCGAGTGGGTTTGGGTCCAGCCGAGTGGGTTTGGGTCTAGCCGAGTGTGTTTGGGTCTAGCCGAGTGGGTTTGGGTGCAGCCGAGTGGGTTTGGGTTTAGCCGAGTGTGTTTGGGTCTAGTCGAGTGGGTTTGGGTCGAGCCGAGTGGGTTTGGGTCTAGCCGAGTGGGTTTGGGCCTAGCCGCGTGGGTTTGGGTCTAGCGGAGTGGGTTTGTGTCTAGCGGAGTGGGCTTGTTTCTAGCCGAGTGGGTTTGGGCCTAGCCGAGTGGGTTTGGGTCTAGCCGAGTGGGTTTGGGTCTAGCCGAGTGGGTTTGGGTCTAGCCGAGTGGGTTTGGGTCTAGCCGTGTGGGTTTGGGTCTAGCCGATTGGGTTTCGGTCTAGGCATGTGGGTTTGGGTCTAGCCGAGTGGGTTAGGGTCTAGCGGAATGGGTTTGGGTGTAGCCGCGTGGGTTTGGGTCTAGCCGAGTGGGTTTGGGTCTAGCCGAGTGGGTTTGGGTCTAGCCGAGTGGGTTTGAGTCTTGCCGAGTGGGTTTGGGTCTAGCGGAGTTGGTTTGGGTGTAGCCGAGTGGGTTTGGGTGTAGCCGAGTGGGTTTGGGTCTAGCCGACTGGGTTTGGGTCTAGCCGAGTGGGTTTCGGTCTAGCCGAGTGGGTTTGGGTCTAGCCGAGTGGGTTTTCGTCTAGCCGAGTGGGTTTGGGTCTAGCGGAGTGGGTTTGGGTGTAGCCGAGTGGGTTTGGGTGTAGCCGAGTGGGTTTGGGTCTGGACGAGTGGGTTTGGGTCTAGCCGAGTGGGTTTGGGTCTAGCCGAGTGGGTTTGGGTCTAGCCTAGTGGGTTTGGGTCTAGCCAAGTGGGTTTGGGTCTAGCGGAGTTGGTTTGGGTCTAGCGGAGTGGGGTTGGGTATAGCCGAGTGGGTTTGGGTCTAACCGAGTGGGTTTGTGTCTAGCGGAGTGGGTTTGTGTCTAGCGGAGTGGGTTTGGGTCTAGCGGAGTGGGATTGGGTCTAGCCGAGTGGGTTTGGGTCTAGCCGAGTGGGTTTGGGAGTAGCCGAGTGGGTTTGGGTCTAGCCGAGTGGGTTTGGGTCTAGCGGAATGGGTTTGGGTCTAGCCGAGTGGATTTGGGTCTAGCCGATTGGGTTTGGGTCTAGCCGACAGGGTTTGGGTCTGGCCGAGTGGGTTTGGGTCTAGCCGAGTGGGTTTGGGTCTAGCCGAGTGGGTTTTGGTCTAGCCGAGTGGGTTTGGGTCTAGCGGTGTGGGTTTGGGTGTAGCTGAGTGGGTTTGGGACTAGCCGAGTGGGTTTGGGTCTCGCCGAGTGGGTTTGGGTCTAGCCGAATGGGTTTGGGTCTACCCGAGTGGGTTTGGGTCTACCCGAGTGGGTTTGGGTCCAGCCGAGTGGGTTTGAGGCTAGCCGATTGGGTTTGGGTGTAGCCGAGTGGGTTTGGGTCTAGCGGAGTGGGTTTGGGTGTAGCCGAGTGGGTTTGGGTGTAGCCGAGTGGGTTTTGGTCTAGCCGAGTGGGTTTGGGTCTAGCCGAGTGGGTTTGGGTCTGGCCGAGTGGGTTTGGGTCCAGCCGCGTGGGTTTGGGTCCAGCCGAGTGGGTTTGGGTCTAGCGGAGTGGGTTTGGGTCTAGCCGAGTGGGTTTGGGTCTAGCGGTGTGGGTTTGGGTCTAGCCGAGTGGGTTTGGGTCTAGCCGAGTGGGTTTGGGTCTAGCCGAGTGGGTTTGGATCTAGCCGAGTCCATTTGGGTCTAGCCGAGTGGGTTTGGGTCTGGCCGAGTGGGTTTGGGTGTAGCCGAGTGGGTTTGGTTCTAGCCGAGTGGGTTTGGGTCTAGGTGAGTGGGTTTGGGTCTAGCCGAGTGTGTTTGGGTCCAGCCGAGTGGGTTTGTATCTAGCTGAGTAGGTTTGGGTCTAGCGGAGTGGGTTTGGGTGTAGCCGAGTGGGTTTGGGTCTAGCCGAGTGGGTTTGGGTCTGGCCGAGTGGGTTTGGGTCTAGCCGAGTGGGTATCGTTCTAGCCGAGTGGGTTTGGGTCTAGCCGAGTGGGTTCGGGTCTAGCCGAGTCCGTTTGGGTCTAGCCGAGTGGGTTTGGGACTAGCTAAGTGGGTTTGGGTCTAGCGGGGTGGGTTTGGTTCTAGCCGAGTGGGTTTGGGTCTAGCCGATTGGGTTTTGGTCGAGCCGAGTGGGTTTGGGTCTGGCGGAGTGGGTTTGGGTCTAGTGGAGTGGGTTTGGGTGTAGCCGAGTGGGTTTGGGTCTAGCCGAGTGGGTTTGGGTCCAGCCGAGTGGGTTTGGGTCTAGCTGAGTGGGTTTGGGTCTAGCCGAGTGTGTTTGGGTCCAGCCGAGTGGGTTTGGGTCTGGCGGAGTGGGTTTGGGTCTAGTGGAGTGGGTTTGGGTGTAGCCGAGTGGGTTTGGGTCTAGCCGAGTGGGTTTGGGTCCAGCCGAGTGGGTTTGGGTCTAGCTGAGTGGGTTTGGGTCTAGCCGAGTGTGTTTGGGTCTAGCCGAGTGGGTTTGCGTCTAGCTGAGTGGGTTTGGGTCTAGCGGAGTGGGTTTGGGTGTAGCCGACTGGGTTTGGGTCTAGCCGACTGGGTTTGGGTCTAGACGAGTGGGTTTGTGTCTAGCCGAGTGGGTATCGTTCTAGCCGAGTGGGTTTGGGTCTAGCGGAGTGGGTTTGGGTCTAGCTGAATGGGTTTGGGTCTAGCCGAGTGGGTTTGGGTCTAGCCGAGTGGGTTTGGGTCTAGCCGTGTGGGTTTGGGTCTAGCCGATTGGGTTTCGGTCTAGGCATGTGGGTTTGGGTCTAGCCGAGTGGGTTAGGGTCTAGCGGAATGGGTTTGGGTGTAGCCGCGTGGGTTTGGGTCTAGCCGAGTGGGTTTGGGTCTAGCCGAGTGGGTTTGGGTCTAGCCGAGTGGGTTTGAGTCTTGCCGAGTGGGTTTGGGTCTAGCGGAGTTGGTTTGGGTGTAGCCGAGTGGGTTTGGGTGTAGCCGAGTGGGTTTGGGTCTAGCCGACTGGGTTTGGGTCTAGCCGAGTGGGTTTCGGTCTAGCCGAGTGGGTTTGGGTCTAGCCGAGTGGGTTTTCGTCTAGCCGAGTGGGTTTGGGTCTAGCGGAGTGGGTTTGGGTGTAGCCGAGTGGGTTTGGGTGTAGCCGAGTGGGTTTGGGTCTGGACGAGTGGGTTTGGGTCTAGCCGAGTGGGTTTGGGTCTAGCCGAGTGGGTTTGGGTCTAGCCTAGTGGGTTTGGGTCTAGCCAAGTGGGTTTGGGTCTAGCGAAGTTGGTTTGGGTCTAGCGGAGTGGGGTTGGGTATAGCCGAGTGGGTTTGGGTCTAACCGAGTGGGTTTGTGTCTAGCGGAGTGGGTTTGTGTCTAGCGGATTGGGTTTGGGTCTAGCGGAGTGGGATTGGGTCTAGCCGAGTGGGTTTGGGTCTAGCCGAGTGGGTTTGGGAGTAGCCGAGTGGGTTTGGGTCTAGCCGAGTGGGTTTGGGTCTAGCGGAATGGGTTTGGGTCTAGCCGAGTGGGTTTGGGTCTAGCCGATTGGGTTTGGGTCTAGCCGACAGGGTTTGGGTCTGGCCGAGTGGGTTTGGGTCTAGCCGAGTGGGTTTGGGTCTAGCCGAGTGGGTTTTGGTCTAGCCGAGTGGGTTTGGGTCTAGCGGTGTGGGTTTGGGTGTAGCTGAGTGGGTTTGGGACTAGCCGAGTGGGTTTGGGTCTCGCCGAGTGGGTTTGGGTCTAGCCGAATGGGTTTGGGTCTACCCGAGTGGGTTTGGGTCTACCCGAGTGGGTTTGGGTCCAGCCGAGTGGGTTTGAGGCTAGCCGATTGGGTTTGGGTGTAGCCGAGTGGGTTTGGGTCTAGCGGAGTGGGTTTGGGTGTAGCCGAGTGGGTTTGGGTGTAGCCGAGTGGGTTTTGGTCTAGCCGAGTGGGTTTGGGTCTAGCCGAGTGGGTTTGGGTCTGGCCGAGTGGGTTTGGGTCCAGCCGCGTGGGTTTGGGTCCAGCCGAGTGGGTTTGGGTCTAGCGGAGTGGGTTTGGGTCTAGCCGAGTGGGTTTGGGTCTAGCGGTGTGGGTTTGGGTCTAGCCGAGTGGGTTTGGGTCTAGCCGAGTGGGTTTGGGTCTAGCCGAGTGGGTTTGGATCTAGCCGAGTCCATTTGGGTCTAGCCGAGTGGGTTTGGGTCTGGCCGAGTGGGTTTGGGTGTAGCCGAGTGGGTTTGGTTCTAGCCGAGTGGGTTTGGGTCTAGGTGAGTGGGTTTGGGTCTAGCCGAGTGTGTTTGGGTCCAGCCGAGTGGGTTTGTATCTAGCTGAGTAGGTTTGGGTCTAGCGGAGTGGGTTTGGGTGTAGCCGAGTGGGTTTGGGTCTAGCCGAGTGGGTTTGGGTCTGGCCGAGTGGGTTTGGGTCTAGCCGAGTGGGTATCGTTCTAGCCGAGTGGGTTTGGGTCTAGCCGAGTGGGTTCGGGTCTAGCCGAGTCCGTTTGGGTCTAGCCGAGTGGGTTTGGGACTAGCTAAGTGGGTTTGGGTCTAGCGGGGTGGGTTTCGTTCTAGCCGAGTGGGTTTGGGTCTAGCCGATTGGGTTTTGGTCGAGCCGAGTGGGTTTGGGTCTGGCGGAGTGGGTTTGGGTCTAGTGGAGTGGGTTTGGGTGTAGCCGAGTGGGTTTGGGTCTAGCCGAGTGGGTTTGGGTCCAGCCGAGTGGGTTTGGGTCTAGCTGAGTGGGTTTGGGTCTAGCCGAGTGTGTTTGGGTCCAGCCGAGTGGGTTTGGGTCTGGCGGAGTGGGTTTGGGTCTAGTGGAGTGGGTTTGGGTGTAGCCGAGTGGGTTTGGGTCTAGCCGAGTGGGTTTGGGTCCAGCCGAGTGGGTTTGGGTCTAGCTGAGTGGGTTTGGGTCTAGCCGAGTGTGTTTGGGTCTAGCCGAGTGGGTTTGCGTCTAGCTGAGTGGGTTTGGGTCTAGCGGAGTGGGTTTGGGTGTAGCCGAGTGGGTTTGGGTCTAGCCGACTGGGTTTGGGTCTAGACGAGTGGGTTTGTGTCTAGCCGAGTGGGTATCGTTCTAGCCGAGTGGGTTTGGGTCTAGCGGAGTGGGTTTGGGTCTAGCCGAGTCCGTTTGGGTCTAGCCGAGTGGGTTTGGGTCAGGCCGATTGGGTTTGGGTCTAGCCATGTGGGTTTGGGTCTAGCCGAGTGGGTTAGGGTCTATCCGAGTGGGTTTGGGTCTAGCCGAGTGGGTTTGGGTCTAGCCGAGTGGGTTTGGGACTAGCCGAGTGGGTTTGGGTCTAGCCGAGTGGGTTTGGGTCTAGCTGAATGGGTTTGGGTCTAGCCGAGTGGGTTTGGGTCTAGCAGAGTGGGTTTGGGTCTAGTCGAGTGGGTTTGGGTCTAGCGGTGTGGGTTTGGGTCTAGCCGAGTGGGTTTGGGTGTAGCCGAGTGGGTTTGGGTCTAGCCCAGTGGGTTTGGGTCTAGCCAAGTGGGTTTGGGTCTGGCCGAGTGGGTTTGGGCCTAGCGGAGGGGGTTTGCGTGTAGCCGAGTGGGTTTGGGTCCAGCCGAGTGCGTTTGGGTCTAGCCAAGTGTGTTTGGGTCTAGCCGAGTGGCTTTGGGTGCAGCCGAGTGGGTTTGGGTTTAGCCGAGTGTGTTTGGGTCTAGTCGAGTGGGTTTGGGTCGAGCCGAGTGGGTTTGGGTCTAGCCGAGTGGGTTTGGGTCTAGCCGAGTGGGTTTATGTCTAGCCGCGTGGGTTTGGGTCTAGCGGAGTGGGTTTCGGTGTAGCCGAGTGGGTTTGGGTGTAGCCGAGTGGGTTTTGGTCTGGACGAGTGGGTTTGGGTCTAGCCGAGTGGGTTTGGGTCTAGCCAAGTGGGTTTGGGTCTAGCCTAGTGGGTTTGGGTCTAGCCAAGTGGGTTTGGGTCTAGCGGAGTCGGTTTGGGTCTAGAGGAGTGGGTCTGGGTCTAGCGGAGTGGGTTTGGGTCTAGCCCAGTGGGTTTGGTTCTAACCGAGTGGGTTTGTGTCTAGCGGAGTGAGTTTGGGTCTAGCGGAGTGGGATTGGGTCTAGCCGAGTGGGTTTGGGTCTAGCTGAATGGGTTTGGGTCTAGCCGAGTGGGTTTGGGTCTAGCCGAGTGGGTTTGGGTCCAGCCGAAAGGGTTTGGGTCTAGCCGAGTGGGTTTGGGTCTAGCCGAGTGGGTTTGGGTCTAGCAGAGTGGGTTTGGGTCTGGCGGAGTGGGTTTGGGTCTAGCGGAGTGGGTTTGGGTCTAGCGGTGTGGGTTTGGGTCTAGCGGACTGGGTTTGGGTCTAGCGGAGAGGGTTTGGGTCTAGCGGAGTGGATTTGGGTCTAGCCGAGTGGGTTTGGGTCTAGCGGAGTGGGTTTGGGTCTAGCCGAGTGGGTTTGGGTCTAGCTGTGGATTTGGGTCTAGCCGAGTGGGTTTGGGTCCAGCCGAGTGGGTTTGGGTCTGGCCGAGAGGGTTTGGGTCCAGCCGAGTGGGTTTGGGTCTAGCCGAGTGGGTTTGGGTCTAGCCGTGGGTTTGGGTCTAGCCGAGTGGGTTTGGGTCTAGCCGAGTGGGTTTGGGTCTAGCCGAGTGGGTTTGGGTCTAGCGAGTGTGTTTGGGTCTAGCGAGTGGGTTTGGCTCTAGCCGTGTGGGTTTGGGTTTAGCCGAGTGGGCTTGGGTCTGGCCGAGTGGGTTTGTGTCTAGCGGAGTGGGTTTGGGTCTAGCCGAGTGGGTTTGGGTCAAGCCGATAGGGTTTGGGTCTAGCCGAGTGGGTTTGGGTCTACCGGAGTGTGTTTGGGTCTAGCCGAGTGGGTTTGGGTCTAGCGGAGTGGGTTTGGGTCTAGCCGAGTGGGTTTGGGTCTAGCCGTGGGTTTGGGTCTAGCCGAGTGGGTTTGGGTCTAGCCGAGTGGGTTTGGGTCTAGCGAGTGTGTTTGGGTCTAGCGAGTGGGTTTGGCTCTTGCCGTGTGGGTTTGGGTTTAGCCGAGTGGGCTTGGGTCTGGCGGAGTGGGTTTGGGTCTAGCGGAGTGGGTTTGGGTCTAGCCGAGTGGGTTTGGGTCTAGCGGAGTGGGTTTGGGTCTAGCCGAGTGGGTTTGGGTCAAGCCGATAGGGTTTGGGTCTAGCCGAGTGGGTTTGGGTCTGGCCGAGTGGGTTTGGGTCTAGCCGAGTGGGTTTTGGTCTGGCCGAGTGGGTTTGGGTCTAGCCGAGTGGGTTTGTGTCTAGCGGAGTGGGTTTGGGTCTAGCAGAGTGCGTTTGGGTCTAGCGGAGTGTGTTTGGGTCTAGCGGAGTGGGTTTGGGTCTAGCGGAGTGGGTTTGGGTCTAGCGGACTGGGTTTGGGTCTAGCGGAGTGGGTTTGGGTCTAGCGGAGTGGATTTGGGTCTAGCCGAGTGGGTTTGGGTCTAGCGGAGTGGGTTTGGGTCTTGCCGAGAGGGTTTGGGTCCAGCCGTGGGTTTGGGTCTAGCCGAGTGGGTTTGGGTCTAGCCGAGTGGGTTTGGGTCTAGCGAGTGTGTTTGGGTCTAGTGAGTGGGTTTGGCTCTAGCCGTGTGGGTTTGGGTTTAGCCGAGTGGGCTTGGGTCTGGCCGAGTGGGTTTTGGTCTAGCGGAGTGGGTTTGGGTCTAGCCGAGTGGGTTTGTGTCTAGCGGAGTGGGTTTGGGTCTAGCCGAGTGGGTTTGGGTCAAGCCGATAGGGTTTGGGTCTAGCCGAGTGGGTTTGGGTCTCGCCGAGTGGGTTTGGGTCTAGCCGAGTGGGTTTGTGTCTAGCGGAGTGGGTTTGGGTCTAGCGGAGTGGGTTAGGGTCTAGCGGAGTGGGTTTGGGTCTAGCAGAGTGGGTTTGGGTCTAGCGGAGTGGGTTTGGGTCTAGCGGAGTGGGTTTGGGTCTCGCGGAGTGGGTTTGGGTCTAGCGGTGTGGGTTTGGGTCTCGCGGACTGGGTTTGGGTCCAGCGGAGTGGGTTTGGGTCTAGCGGAGTGGATTTGGGTCTAGCGGAGTGGGTTTGGTTCTAGCGGAGTGGGTTTGGGTCTAGCGGAGTGGGTTTGGGTCTAGCGGACTGGGTTTGGGTCTAGCCGAGTGGGTTTTTGTCTAGCCGAGTGGGTTTCGGTCTAGCCGAGTGGGTTTGGGTGTAGCCGAGTGGGTTTGGGTCTGGCCGAGTGGGTTTGGGTCTAGTGGAGTGGGTTTGGGTCTAGCCGAGTGGGTTTGGGTCTAGCGGAGTGGGTTTGGGTCTAGCGGAGTGGGTTTGGGTCTAGCGGAGTGGGTTTGGGTCTAGCGGAGTGGGTTTGGGTCTAGCGGACTGGGTTTGGGTCTAGCGGAGTGGGTTTGGGTCTAGCGGAGTGGATTTGGGTCTAGCCGAGTGGGTTTGGGTCTAGCGGAGTGGGTTTGGGTCTAGCCGAGTGGGTTTGGTTCTAGCCGTGGGTTTGGGTCTAGCCGAGTGGGTTTGGGTCTAGCCGAGTGGGTTTGGGTCTAGCCAGTGGGTTTGTGTCTAGCGAGTGGGTTTGGCTCTAGCTGTGTGGGTTTGGGTTTAGCCGAGTGGGCTTGGGTCTAGCCTAGTGGGTTTGCGTCTGGCCAAGTGGGTTTGGGTCTAGCCAGTGGGTTTGGGTCTAGCCGAGTGGGTTTGGGTCTAGCCTAGTGGGTTTGGGTGTAGCCGAGTGGGTTTGGGTCTGGCCGAGTGGATTTGGGTCTAGCAGAGAGGGTTTGGGTCTAGCCGAGTGGGTTTGGGTGTAGCCGAGTGGGTTTGGGTCTGGCCGAGTGGGTTTGGGTCTAGCGGAGTGGGTTTGGGTCTAGCCGAGTGGGTTTGGGTGTAGCGGAGTGGGTTTGGGTCTAGCCGAGTGGGTTTGGGTCTAGCCGTGGGTTTGGGTCTAGCCGAGTGGGTTAGGGTCTAGCGGAGTGGGTTTGGGTCCAGCAGAGTGGGTTTGTGTCCAGCGGAGTGGGTTTGGGTGTAGTGGAGTGGGTTTGGATCTAGCCGAGTGGGTTTGGGTCTAGCGGAGTGGGTTCGGGTCTAGCGGAGTGGATTTGGGTCTAGCCGAGTGGGTTTGGGTCTAGCAGAGTGGGTTTGGGTCTAGCCGAGTGGGTTTGGGTCTAGCCGTGGGTTTGGGTCTAGCCGAGTGGGTTTGGGTCTAGCCGAGTGGGTTTGGGTCTATTGAGTGGGTTTGGGTCTAGCGAGTGGGTTTGGCTCTAGCCGTGTAGGTTTGGGTGGAGCCGAGTGGGTTTGGGTGTAGCCGAGCGGGTTTGGGTCTGGCCGAGTGGGTTTGGGTCTAGCGGAGTGGGTTTGGGTCTAGCCGAGTGGGTTTGGGTCTAGCGGAGTGGGTTTGGGTCTGGCGGAGTGGGTTTGCGTCCAGCGGAGTGGGTTTGGGTCTAGCGGAGTGGGTATGGGTCTAGCGGAGTGGGTTTGGGTCTAGCGGACTGGGTTTGGGTCTAGCGGAGTGGGTTTGGGTCTAGCGGAGTGGGTTTGGGTCTAGCCGAATGGGTTTGGGTGTAGCCGAGTGGGTTTGGGTCTAGCCGAGTGCGTTTGTGTCTAGCAGAGTGGGTATGGGTCTAGCAGAGTGGGTTAGGGTCTAGAGGAGTGGGTTTGGGTCTAGCAGAGTGGGTTTGCGTCTAGCGGAGTGGGTTTGGGTCTAGCCGAGTGGGTTTGGGTCTAGCGGAGTGGGTTTGGGTCTAGCCGAGTGGGCTTGGGTCTAGCCGTGGGTTTGGGTCTAGCCGAGTGGGTTTGGGTCTAGCCGAGTGGGTTTGGGTCTAGCGGAGTGGGTTTGGGTCTAGCCGAGTGGGTTTGGGTCAAGCCGACAGGGTTTGGGTCTAGCCGAGTGGGTTTGGGTCTGGCCGAGTGGGTTTGGGTCTAGCCGAGTGGGTTTGTGTCTAGCGGAGTGGGTTTGGGTCTAGCGGAGTGGGTTAGGGTCTAGCGGAGTGGGTTTGGGTCTAGCAGAGTGGGTTTGGGTCTAGCGGAGTGGGTTTGGGTCTAGCAGAGTGGGTTTGGGTCTAGCGGAGTGGGTTTGGGTCTAGCGGAGTGGGTTTGGGTCTAACGGACTGGGTTTGGGTCTAGCGGAGTGGGTTTGGGTCTAGCGGAGTGGATTTGGGTCTGGCCGAGTGGGTTTCGGTCTAGCGGAGTGGGTTTGGGTCTAGCGAGTGGGTTTGGGTCTAGCGAGTGGGTTTGGCTCAAGCCGTGTGGATTTGGGTTTAGCCGAGTGGGCATGGGTCTAGCCTAGTGGGTTTGGTTCTAGCCGAGTGGGTTTGGGTCTAGCCGAGTGGGTTTGGGTCTAGCCAAGTGGGTTTGGGTGGAGCCGAGTGGGTTTGGGTGTAGCCGAGTGGGTTTGGGTCTGGCCGAGTGGGTTTGGGTCTAGCGGAGTAGGTTTGGGTCTAGCCGAGTGGGTTTGGGTCTAGCGGAGTCGGTTTGGGTCTAGCCGAGTGGGTTTGGGTCTAGCGGAGTGGGTTTGGGTCCAGCCGAGTGGGTTTGGGTCTGGCCGAGTGGGTTTGGGTGGAGCCGAGTGGGTTTGGGTGTAGCCGAGCGGGTTTGGGTCTGGCCGAGTGGGTTTGGATCTAGCGGAGTAGGTTTGGGTCTAGCCGAGTGGGTTTGGGTCTAGCGGAGTGGGCTTGGGTCTAGCCGAGTGGGTTTGGGTCTAGCGGAGTGGGTTTGGGTCTAGCGGAGTGGGTTTGGGTCCAGCAGAGTGGGTTTGTGTCCAGCGGAGTGGGTTTGGGTGTAGCGGAGTGGGTTTGGATCTAGCCGAGTGGGTTTGGGTCTAGCGGAGTGGGTTCGGGTCTAGCGGAGTGGATTTGGGTCTAGCCGAGTGGGTTTGGGTCTAGCAGAGTGGGTTTGGGTCTAGCCGAATGGGTTTGGTTCTAGCCGTGGGTTTGGGTCTAGCCGAGTGGGTTTGGGTCTAGCCGAGTGTGTTTGGGTCTAGCGAGTGGGTTTGGGTCTAGCGAGTGGGTTTGGGTGTAGCGGAGTGGGTTTGGGTCTAGCCGAGTGGGTTTGGGTCTAGCCGTGGGTTTGGGTCTAGCCGAGTGGGTTAGGGTCTAGCGGAGTGGGTTTGGGTCCAGCAGAGTGGGTTTGTGTCCAGCGGAGTGGGTTTGGGTGTAGCGGAGTGGGTTTGGATCTAGCCGAGTGGGTTTGGGTCTAGCGGAGTGGGTTCGGGTCTAGCGGGGTGGATTTGGGTCTAGCCGAGTGGGTTTGGGTCTAGCAGAGTGGGTTTGGGTCTAGCCGAGTGGGTTTGGGTCTAGCCGTGGGTTTGGGTCTAGCCGAGTGGGTTTGGGTCTAGCCGAGTGGGTTTGGGTCTATTGAGTGGGTTTGGGTCTAGCGAGTGGGTTTGGCTCTAGCCGTGTAGGTTTGGGTGGAGCCGAGTGGGTTTGGGTGTAGCCGAGCGGGTTTGGGTCTGGCCGAGTGGGTTTGGGTCTAGCGGAGTGGGTTTGGGTCTAGCCGAGTGGGTTTGGGTCTAGCGGAGTGGGTTTGGGTCTAGCGGAGTGGGTTTGCGTCTAGCGGAGTGGGTTTGGGTCTAGCGGAGTGGGTATGGGTCTAGCGGAGTGGGTTTGGGTCTAGCGGACTGGGTTTGGGTCTAGCGGAGTGGGTTTGGGTCTAGCGGAGTGGGTTTGGGTCTAGCCGAATGGGTTTGGGTGTAGCCGAGTGGGTTTGGGTGTAGCCGAGTGCGTTTGTGTCTAGCAGAGTGGGTATGGGTCTAGCGGAGTGGGTTAGGGTCTAGAGGAGTGGGTTTGGGTCTAGCAGAGTGGGTTTGGGTCTAGCGGAGTGGATTTGGGTCTAGCCGAGTGGGTTTGGGTCTAGCGGAGTGGGTTTGGGTCTAGCCGAGTGGGCTTGGGTCTAGCCGTGGGTTTGGGTCTAGCCGAGTGGGTTTGGGTCTAGCCGAGTGGGTTTGGGTCTAGCCGAGTGGGTTTGGGTCTAGCCGAGTGGGTTTGGGTCTAGCCGAGTGGGTTTGGGTGTAGCCGAGTGGGTTTGGGTCTGGCCGAGTGGGTTTGGGTCTAGCGGAGTGGGTTTGGGTCTAGCCGAGTGGGTTTGGGTCTAGCGGAGTGGGTTTGGGTCTAGCCGAGTGGGTTTGGGTCAAGCCGACAGGGTTTGGGTCTAGCCGAGTGGGTTTGGGTCTGGCCGAGTGGGTTTGGGTCTAGCCGAGTGGGTTTGTGTCTAGCGGAGTGGGTTTGGGTCTAGCGGAGTGGGTTAGGGTCTAGCGGAGTGGGTTTGGGTCTAGCAGAGTGGGTTTGGGTCTAGCGCAGTGGGTTTGGGTCTAGCAGAGTGGGTTTGGGTCTAGCGGAGTGGGTTTGGGTCTAGCGGAGTGGGTTTGGGTCTAACGGACTGGGTTTGGGTCTAGCGGAGTGGGTTTGGGTCTAGCGGAGAGGATTTGGGTCTGGCCGAGTGGGTTTCGGTCTAGCGGAGTGGGTGTGGGTCTAGCGAGTGGGTTTGGGTCTAGCGAGTGGGTTTGGCTCAAGCCGTGTGGATTTGGGTTTAGCCGAGTGGGCTTGGGTCTAGCCTAGTGGGTTTGGTTCCAGCCGAGTCGGTTTGGGTCTAGCCGAGTGGGTTTGGGTCTAGCCGAGTGGGTTTGGGTCAAGCCGAGTGGGTTTGGGTCTAGCCGAGTGGGTTTGGGTGGAGCCGAGTGGGTTTGGGTGTAGCCGAGTGGGTTTGGGTCTGGCCGAGTGGGTTTGGGTCTAGCGGAGTAGGTTTGGGTCTAGCCGAGTGGGTTTGGGTCTAGCGGAGTCGGTTTGGGTCTAGCCGAGTGGGTTTGGGTCTAGCGGAGTGGGTTTGGGTCCAGCCGAGTGGGTTTGGGTCTGGCCGAGTGGGTTTGGGTGGAGCCGAGTGGGTTTGGGTGTAGCCGAGCGGGTTTGGGTCTGGCCGAGTGGGTTTGGATCTAGCGTAGTGGGCTTGGGTCTAGCCGAGTGGGTTTGGGTCTAGCGGAGTGGGTTTGGGTCTAGCGGAGTGGGTTTGGGTATAGCCGAGTGGTTTTGGGTCTAGCCGAGTGGGTTTGGGTCTGGCCGAGTGGGTTTGATTCTAGCCGAGTGGGTTTGGGTCCAGCTGAGTGGGTTTGGGTCAAGCCGAGTGGGTTTGGGTCTAGCCGAGTGGGTTTGGGTCTGGCCGAGTGGGTTTGGGTCTGGTCAAGTGGGTTTGGGTCTAGCCAGTGGGTTTGGGTCTAGCCGAGTGGGTTTGGGTCTAGCCTAGTGGGTTTGGGTCTAGCCGAGTGGGTTTGGGTCTAGCAGAGTGGGTTTGGGTCTAGCGGAGTGGGTTTGGGTCTAGCGGATTGGGTTTGGGTCTAACGGACTGGGTTTGGGTCTAGCGGAGTGGGTTTGGGTCTAGCAGAGTGGATTTGGGTTTAGCCGAGTGGGCTTGGGTCTAGCCTAGTGGGTTTTGGTCTAGCCAAGTGGGTTTGGTCTAGCCGAGTGGGTTTGGGTCTAGCCGAGTGGGTTTGGGTCAAGCCGAGTGGGTTTGGGTCTAGCCGAGTGGGTTTGGGTCTAACGGACTGGGTTTGGGTCTAGCGGAGTGGGTTTGGGTCTAGCAGAGTGGATTTGGGTCTAGCCGAGTGGGTTTGGGTCTAGCGGAGCGGGTTTGGGTCTAGCGAGTGGGTTTGGGTCTAGCGAGTGGGTTTGGTTCTAGCCGTGTGGATTTGGGTTTAGCCGAGTGGGCTTGGGTCTAGCCTAGTGGGTTTGGGTCTAGCCAAGTGGGTTTGGGTCTAGCCGAGTGGGTTTGGGTCTAGCCGAGTGGGTTTGGGTCAGGCCGAGTGGGTTTGGGTCTAGCCGAGTGGGTTTGGGTGGAGCCGAGTGGGTTTGGGTGTAGCCGAGTGGGTTTGGGTCTGGCCGAGTGGGTTTGGGTCTAGCGGAGTAGGTTTGGGTCTAGCCGAGTGGGTTTGGGTCTAGCGGAGTGGGTTTGGGTCTAGCCGAGTGGGTTTGGGTCTAGCGGAGTGGGTTTGGGTCCAGCCGAGTGGGTTTGGGTCTAGCCGAGTGGGTTTGGGTGGAGCCGAGTGGGTTTGGGTGTAGCCGAGCGGGTTTGGGTCTGGCCGAGTGGGTTTGGGTCTAGCGGAGTAGGTTTGGGTCTAGCCGAGTGGGTTTGGGTCTAGCGGAGTGGGCTTGGGTCTAGCCGAGTGGGTTTGGGTCTAGCGGAGTGGGTTTGGGTCTAGCGGAGTGGGTTTGGGTCTAGCCGAGTGGTTTTGGGTCTATCCGAGTGGGTTTGGGTCTAGCCGAGTGGGTTTGATATTAGCCGAGTGGGTTTGGGTCCAGCTGAGTGGGTTTGGGTCAAGCCGAGTGGGTTTGGGTCTAGCCGAGTGGGTTTGGGTCTGGCCGAGTGGGTTTGGGTCTGGTCAAGTGGGTTTGGGTCTAGCCAGTGGGTTTGGGTCTAGCCGAGTGGGTTTGGGTCTAGCTTAGTGGGTTTGGGTCTAGCCGAGTGGGTTTGGGTCTAGCCGAGTGGGTTTGGGTCTAGCCGTGTGGGTTTGGGTTTAGCCGAGTGGGGTTGGGTCTGGCCGAGTGGGTTTGGGTCCAGCGGAGTGGGTTTGGGTCTAGCCGAGTGGGTTTGGGTCTAGCGGAGTGGGTTTGGGTCTAGCCGAGTGGGTTTGGGTCTAGCCGATAGGGTTTGGGTCTAGCCGAGTGGGTTTGGGTCTAGCCGAGTGGGTTTGGGTCTAGCCGAGTGGGTTTGTGTCTAGCGGAGTGGGTTTGGGTCTAGCGGACTGGGTTAGGGTCTAGCGGAGTGGGTTTGGGTCAAGCAGAGTGGGGTTGGGTCTAGCGGAGTGGGTTTGGGTCTAGCGGAGTGGGTTTGGGTCTAGCGGAGTGGGTTTGGGTCTACCGGAGTGGGTTTGGGTCTAGCGGACTGGGTTTGGGTCTAGCGCAGTGGGTTTGGGTCTAGCGGAGTGGATTTGCGTCTAGCCGAGTGGGTTTGGGTCTAGCGGAGTGGGTTTGGGTCTAGCCGAGTGGGTTTGGGTCTAGCCGTGGGTTTGGGTCTAGCCGAGTGGGTTTGGGTCTAGCCGAGGGGGTTTGGGTCTAGCCGAGTGGGTTTGGGTGTAGCCGAGTGGGTTTGGGTGTAGCCGAGTGGGTTTGGGTCTAGCCGAGTGGGTTTGGGTGCAGCCGAGTGGGTTTGGGTCTGGCCGAGTGGGTTTGGGTCTAGCGGAGTGGGTTTGGGTCTAGCCGAGTGGGTTTGGGTCTAGCGGAGTGGGTTTGGGCCTAGCCGAGTGGGTTTGGGACTAGCCGAGTGGGTTTGGGTCTAGCGAGTGGGTTTGCGTCTAGCGAGTGGGTTTGGCTCTAGCCGTGTGGGTTTGGGTTTAGCCGAGTGGGCTTGGGTCTCGCCTAGTGGGTTTGGGTCTAACCGAGTGGGTTTGGGTCTAGCCGAGTGGGTTTGGGGCTAGCCGAGTGGGTTTGGGTCCAGCCGAGTGGGTTTGGGTCTAGCCGAGTGGGTTTGGGTGGTGCCGAGTGGGTTTGGGTGGAGCCGAGTGGGTTTGGGTCTGGCCGAGTGGGTTTGGGTCTAGCGGAGTAGGTTTGGGTCTAGCCGAGTGGGTTTGGGTCTAGCGGAGTGGGTTTGGGTCTAGCCGAGTGGGTTTGGGTCTAGCCGAGAGGGTTTGGGTCTAGCCGAGTGGGTTTGGGTCTAGCCGATTGGGTTTTGGTCTTGCCGAGTGGGTTTGTGTCTAGCGGAGTGTGTTTGGGTCTAACGGAGTGGGTTAGGGTCTAGCGGAGTGGGTTTGGGTCTAGCGGAGTGGGTTTGGGTCTAGCAGAGTGGGTTTGGGTCTAGCCGAGTGGGTTTGCGTCTAGCGGAGTGGGTTTGCATCTAGCGGAGTAGGTTTGGGTCTAGCGGAGTGGGTATGGGTCTAGCGGAGTGGGTTTGGCTCTAGCGGACTGGGTTTGGGTCTAGCCGAGTGGGTTTGGGTCTAGCAGAGTGGGTTTGGGTCTAGCGGAGTGGATTTGGGTCTAGCCGAGTGGGTTTGGGTCTAGCACAGTGGGTTTGGGTCTAACGGAGTGGGTTTGTATCTAGCCGAATGGGTTTGGGTGTAGCTGAGTGGGTTTGGGTCTAGCCGAGTGGGTTTGGGTCTAGCCGAGTCGGTTTGGGTCTAGCCGAGTGGGTTTGGGTCTAGCTGAGTGGGTTTGGGTCTAGCCGAGAGGGTTTGGGTCTTGCCGAGTGGGTTTGGGTCTAGCCGAGTGGGTTTGGGTCTAGCCGAGTGGGTATGTGTCTAGCGGAGTGGGTTTGGGTCTAGCGGACTGGGTTTGGGTCTAGCGGAGTGGGTTTGGGTCCAGCGGAGTGGATTTGGGTCTAGCCGAGTGGGTTTGGGTCTGGCGGATTGGGTTTGGGTCTAGCCGAGTGGGTTTGGGTCTAGCCGTGGGTTTGGGTCTAGCCGAGTGGGTTTGGGTCTAGCCGAGTGGGTTTGGGTCTAGCGAGTGGGTTTGCGTCTAGCGAGTGGGTTTGGCTCTAGCCGTGAGGGTTTGGGTTTAGCCGAGTGGGCTTGGGTCTCGCCTAGTGGGTTTGGGTCTAGCCGAGTGGGTTTGGGTCTAGCCGAGTGGGTTTGGGGCTAGCCGAGTGGGTTTGGGTCCAGCCGAGTGGGTTTGGGTCTAGCCGAGTCGGTTTGGGTGGAGCCGAGTGGGTTTTGGTGGAGCCGAGTGGGTTTGGGTCTGGCCGAGTGGGTTTGGGTCTAGCGGAGTAGGTTTGGGTCTAGCCGAGTGGGTTTGGGTCTAGCGGAGTGGGTTTGGGTCTAGCCGAGTGGGTTTGGGTCTAGCCGAGAGGGTTTGGGTCTAGCCGAGTGGGTTTGGGTCTAGCCGATTGGGTTTGGGTCTTGCCGAGTGGGTTTGTGTCTAGCGGAGTGGGTTTGGGTCTAACGGAGTGGGTTAGGGTCTAGCGGAGTGGGTTTGGGTCTAGCGGAGTGGGTTTGGGTCTAGCAGAGTGGGTTTGGGACTAGCCGAGTGGGTTTGGGTCTAGCGGAGTGGGTTTGCATCTAGCGGAGTAAGTTTGGGTCTAGCGGAGTGGGTATGGGTCTAGCGGAGTGGGTTTGGCTCTAGCGGACTGGGTTTGGGTCTAGCCGAGAGGGTTTGGGTCTAGCAGAGTGGGTTTGGGTCTAGCGGAGTGGATTTGGGTCTAGCCGAGTGGGTTTGGGTCTAGCGGAGTGGGTTTGGGTCTAACAGAGTGGGTTTGGGTCTAGCCGAATGGGTTTGGTTGTAGCCGAGTGGGTTTGGGTCTAGCCGAGTGGGTTTGGGTCTAGCCGAGTGGGTTTGGGTCTAGCCGAGTGGGTTTGGGTCTAGCTGAGTGGGTTTGGGTCTAGCCGAGAGTGTTTGGGTCTAGCCGAGTGGGTTTGGGTCTAGCCGAGTGGGTTTGGGTCTAGCGGAGTGGGTTAGGGTCTAGCGGAGTGGGTTTGGGTCTAGCGGAGTGGGTTTGGGTCTAGCGGAGTGGGTTTGGGTCTAGCCGAGTGGGTTTGGGTCTAGCGGAGTGGGTTTGCATCTAGCGGAGTAGGTTTGGGTCTAGCGGAGTGGGTTTGGGTCTAGCAGAGTGGGTTTGGGTCTAGCGGAGTGGATTTGGGTCTAGCCGAGTGGGTTTGGGTCTAGCGGAGTGGGTTTGGGTCTAACGGAGTGGGTTTGGGTCTAGCCGAATGGGTTTGGGTGTAGCCGAGTGGGTTTGGGTCTAGCCGAGTGGGTTTGGGTCTAGCCGAGTGGGTTTGGGTCTAGCCGAGTGGGTTTGGGTCTAGCTGAGTGGGTTTGGGTCTAGCCGAGAGGGTTTGGGTCTTGCCGAGTGGGTTTGGGTCTAGCCGAGTGGGTTTGGGTCTAGCCGAGTGGGTATGTGTCTGGCGGAGTGGGTTTGGGTCTAGCGGAGTGGGTTAGGGTCTAGCGGAGTGGGTTTCGGTCTAGCGGAGTGGGTTTGGGTCTAGCGGAGTGGGTTTGGGTCTAGCCGAGTGGGTTTGGGTCTAGCGGAGTGGGTTTGCATCTAGCGGAGTAGGTTTGGGTCTAGCGGAGTGGGTATGGTTCTAGCCGAGTGGGTTTGGGTCTAGCGGAGTGGGTTTGGGTCTAGCGGAGTGGATTTGGGTCTAGCCGAGTGGGTTTGGGTCTAGCTGAGCGGGTTAGGGTCTAGCCGAGAGGGTTTGGGTCTAGCCGAGTGGGTTTGGGTCTAGCCAGTGGGTTTGGGTACAGCCGAGTGGGTTTGGGTCTAGCCGAGTGGGTTTGTGTCTAGCCGAGAGGGTTTGGGTCTAGCCGAGTGGGTTTGGGTCTGGCCGAGTGGGTTTGGGTCTAGCGGAGTGGGTTTGGGTCTAGCCGAGTGGGATTGGGTCTAGCGGAGTGGGTTTGGGTCAAGCCGAGTGGGTTTGGGTCTAGCCGATAGGGTTTGGGTCTAGCCGAGTGGGTTTGGGTCTAGCCGAGTGGGTTTGGGTCTAGCCGAGTGGGTTTGTGTCTAGCGGAGTGGGTTTGGGTTTAGCGGAGTGGGTTAGGGTCTAGCGGAGTGGGTTTGGGTCTAGCAGAGTGGGTTTGGGTCTAGCAGAGTGGGTTTGGGTCTTGCGGAGTGGGCTTGGGTCCAGCCGAGTGGGTTTTGTTCTAGCCGTGGGTTTGGGTCTAGCCGAGTGGGTTTGGGTCTAGCCGAGTGGGTTTGGGTCTAGCCGAGTGGGTTTGGGTCTAGCAGAGTGGGTTTGGGTCTAGCGGAGTGGGTTTGGGTCTAGCGGATTGGGTTTGGGTCTAACGGACTGGGTTTGGGTCTAGCGGAGTGGGTTTGGGTCTAGCAGAGTGGATTTGGGTCTAGCCGAGTGGGTTTGGGTCTAGTGGAGTGGGTTTGGGTCTAGCGAGTGGGTTTGGGTCTAGCGAGTGGGTTTGGCTCTAGCCGTGTGGATTTGGGTTTAGCCGAGTGGGCTTGGGTCTAGCCTAGTGGGTTTGGGTCTAGCCAAGTGGGTTTGGTCTAGCCGAGTGGGTTTGGGTCTAGCCGAGTGGGTTTGGGTCAAGCCGAGTGGGTTTGGGTCTAGCCGAGTGGGTTTGGGTCTAACGGACTGGGTTTGGGTCTAGCGGAGTGGGTTTGGGTCTAGCAGAGTGGATTTGGGTCTAGCCGAGTGGGTTTGGGTCTAGCGGAGTGGGTTTGGGTCTAGCGAGTGGGTTTGGGTCTAGCGAGTGGGTTTGGTTCTAGCCGTGTGGATTTGGGTTTAGCCGAGTGGGCTTGGGTCTAGCCTAGTGGGTTTGGGTCTAGCCAAGTGGGTTTGGGTCTAGCCGAGTGGGTTTGGGTCTAGCCGAGTGGGTTTGGGTCAAGCCGAGTGGGTTTGGGTCTAGCCGAGTGGGTTTGGGTGGAGCCGAGTGGGTTTGGGTGTAGCCGAGTGGGTTTGGGTCTGGCCGAGTGGGTTTGGGTCTAGCGGAGTAGGTTTGGGTCTAGCCGAGTGGGTTTGGGTCTAGCGGAGTGGGTTTGGGTCTAGCCGAGTGGGTTTGGGTCTAGCGGAGTGGGTTTGGGTCCAGCCGAGTGGGTTTGGGTCTAGCCGAGTGGGTTTGGGTGGAGCCGAGTGGGTTTGGGTGTAGCCGAGCGGGTTTGGGTCTGGCCGAGTGGGTTTGGGTCTAGTGGAGTAGGTTTGGGTCTAGCCGAGTGGGTTTGGGTCTAGCGGAGTGGGCTTGGGTCTAGCCGAGTGGGTTTGGGTCTAGCGGAGTGGGTTTGGGTCTAGCGGAGTGGGTTTGGGTCTAGCCGAGTGGGTTTGATATTAGCCGAGTGGGTTTGGGTCCAGCTGAGTGGGTTTGGGTCAAGCCGAGTGGGTTTGGGTCTAGCCGAGTGGGTTTGGGTCTGGCCGAGTGGGTTTGGGTCTGGTCAAGTGGGTTTGGGTCAAGCCAGTGGGTTTGGGTCTAGCCGAGTGGGTTTGGGTCTAGCCTAGTGGGTTTGGGTCTAGCCGAGTGGGTTTGGGTCTAGCCGAGTGGGTTTGGGTCTAGCCGTGTGGGTTTGGGTTTAGCCGAGTGGGGTTGGGTCTGGCCGAGTGGGTTTGGGTCCAGCGGAGTGGGTTTGGGTCTAGCCGAGTGGGTTTGGGTCTAGCGGAGTGGGTTTGGGTCTAGCCGAGTGGGTTTGGGTCTAGCCGATAGGGTTTGGGTCTAGCCGAGTGGGTTTGGGTCTAGCCGAGTGGGTTTGGGTCTAGCCGAGTGGGTTTGTGTCTAGCGGAGTGGGTTTGGGTCTAGCGGACTGGGTTAGGGTCTAGCGGAGTGGGTTTGGGTCAAGCAGAGTGGGGTTGGGTCTAGCGGAGTGGGTTTGGGTCTAGCGGAGTGGGTTTGGGTCTAGCGGAGTGGGTTTGGGTCTACCGGAGTGGGTTTGGGTCTAGCGGACTGGGTTTGGGTCTAGCGCAGTGGGTTTGGGTCTAGCGGAGTGGATTTGCGTCTAGCCGAGTGGGTTTGGGTCTAGCGGAGTGGGTTTGGGTCTAGCCGAGTGGGTTTGGGTCTAGCCGTGGGTTTGGGTCTAGCCGAGTGGGTTTGGGTCTAGCCGAGGGGGTTTGGGTCTAGCCGAGTGGGTTTGGGTGTAGCCGAGTGGGTTTGGGTGTAGCCGAGTGGGTTTGGGTCTAGCCGAGTGGGTTTGGGTGCAGCCGAGTGGGTTTGGGTCTGGCCGAGTGGGTTTGGGTCTAGCGGAGTGGGTTTGGGTCTAGCCGAGTGGGTTTGGGTCTAGCGGAGTGGGTTTGGGCCTAGCCGAGTGGGTTTGGGACTAGCGGAGTGGGTTTGGGTCTAGCGGAGTGGGTTTGGGTCTCGCGGACTGGGTTTGGGTCTAGCGGAGTGGGTTTGGGTCTAGCGGAGTGGATTTGGGTCTAGCCGAGTGGGTTTGGGTCTAGCGGAGTGGGTTTGGGTCTAGCCGAGTGGGTTTGGGTCTAGCCGTGGGTTTGGGTCTAGCCGAGTGGGTTTGGGTCTAGCCGAGTGGGTTTGGGTCTAGCGAGTGGGTTTGCGTCTAGCGAGTGGATTTGGCTCTAGCCGGGTGGGTTTGGGTTTAGCCGAGTGGGCTTGGGTCTCGCCTAGTGGGTTTGGGTCTAGCCAAGTGGGTTTGGGTCTAGCCGAGTGGGTTTGGGGCTAGCCGAGTGGGTTTGGGTCCAGCCGAGTGGGTTTGGGTCTAGCCGAGTGGGTTTGGGTGGAGCCGAGTGGGTTTGGGTGGAGCCGAGTGGGTTTGGGTCTGGCCGAGTGGGTTTGGGTCTAGCGGAGTAGGTTTGGGTCTAGCCGAGTGGGTTTGGGTCTAGCGGAGTGGGTTTGGGTCTAGCCGAGTGGGTTTGGGTCTAGCCGAGAGGGTTTGGGTCTAGCCGAGTGGGTTTGGGTCTAGCCGATTGGGTTTGGGTCTTGCCGAGTGGGTTTGTGTCTAGCGGAGTGTGTTTGGGTCTAACGGAGTGGGTTTGGGTCTAGCGGAGTGGGTTTGGGTCTAGCGGAGTGGGTTTGGGTCTAGCAGAGTGGGTTTGGGTCTAGCCGAGTGGGTTTGCGTCTAGCGGAGTGGGTTTGCATCTAGCGGAGTAGGTTTGGGTCTAGCGGAGTGGGTATGGGTCTAGCGGAGTGGGTTTGGCTCTAGCGGACTGGGTTTGGGTCTAGCCGAGTGGGTTTGGGTCTAGCAGAGTGGGTTTGGGTCTAGCGGAGTGGATTTGGGTCTAGCCGAGTGGGTTTGGGTCTAGCACAGTGGGTTTGGGTCTAACGGAGTGGGTTTGGGTCTAGCCGAATGGGTTTGGGTGTAGCTGAGTGGGTTTGGGTCTAGCCGAGTGGGTTTGGGTCTAGCCGAGTCGGTTTGGGTCTAGCCGAGTGGGTTTGGGTCTAGCTGAGTGGGTTTGGGTCTAGCCGAGAGGGTTTGGGTCTAGCCGAGTGGGTTTGGGTCTAGCCGAGTGGGTTTGGGTCTAGCCGAGTGGGTATGTGTCTAGCGGAGTGGGTTTGGGTCTAGCGGACTGGGTTTGGGTGTAGCGGAGTGGGTTTGGGTCTAGCCGAGTGGGATTGGGTCTAGCGGAGTGGGTTTGGGTCAAGCCGAGTGGGTTTGGGTCTAGCCGAGTGGGATTGGGTCTAGCCGAGTGGGTTTGGGTCTAGCCGAGTGGGTTTGGGTCTAGCCGAGTGGGTTTGTGTCTAGCGGAGTGGGTTTGGGTTTAGCGGAGTGGGTTAGGGTCTAGCGGAGTGGGTTTGGGTCTATCAGAGTGGGTTTGGGTCTAGCAGAGTGGGTTTGGGTCTTGCGGAGTGGGCTTGGGTCCAGCCGAGTGGGTTTGGGTCTAGCCGTGGGTTTGGGTCTAGCCGAGTGGGTTTGGGTCTAGCCGAGTGGGTTTGGGTCTAGCCGAGTGGGTTTGGGTCTAGCGGATTGGGTTTGGGTCTAACGGACTGGGTTTGGGTCTAGCGGAGTGGGTTTGGGTCTAGCAGAGTGGATTTGGGTCTAGCCGAGTGGGTTTGGGTCTAGCGGAGTGGGTTTGGGTCTAGCGAGTGGGTTTGGGTCTAGCGAGTGGGTTTGGCTCTAGCCGTGTGGATTTGGGTTTAGCCGAGTGGGCTTGGGTCTAGCCTAGTGGGTTTGGGTCTAGCCAAGTGGGTTTGGTCTAGCCGAGTGGGTTTGGGTCTAGCCGAGTGGGTTTGGGTCAAGCCGAGTGGGTTTGGGTCTAGCCGAGTGGGTTTGGGTCTAACGGACTGGGTTTGGGTCTAGCGGAGTGGGTTTGGGTCTAGCTGAGTGGATTTGGGTCTAGCCGAGTGGGTTTGGGTCTAGCGGAGTGGGTTTGGGTCTAGCGAGTGGGTTTGGGTCTAGCGAGTGGGTTTGGTTCTAGCCGTGTGGATTTGGGTTTAGCCGAGTGGGCTTGGGTCTAGCCTAGTGGGTTTGGGTCTAGCCAAGTGGGTTTGGGTCTAGCCGAGTGGGTTTGGGTCTAGCCGAGTGGGTTTGGGTCAAGCCGAGTGGGTTTGGGTCTAGCCGAGTGGGTTTGGGTGGAGCCGAGTGGGTTTGGGTGTAGCCGAGTGGGTTTGGGTCTGGCCGAGTGGGTTTGGGTCTAGCGGAGTAGGTTTGGGTCTAGCCGAGTGGGTTTGGGTCTAGCGGAGTGGGTTTGGGTCTAGCCGAGTGGGTTTGGGTCTAGCGGAGTGGGTTTGGGTCCAGCCGAGTGGGTTTGGGTCTAGCCGAGTGGGTTTGGGTGGAGCCGAGTGGGTTTGGGTGTAGCCGAGCGGGTTTGGGTCTGGCCGAGTGGGTTTGGGTCTAGCGGAGTAGGTTTGGGTCTAGCCGAGTGGGTTTGGGTCTAGCGGAGTGGGCTTGGGTCTAGCCGAGTGGGTTTGGGTCTAGCGGAGTGGGTTTGGGTCTAGCGGAGTGGGTTTGGGTCTAGCCGAGTGGTTTTGGGTCTATCCGAGTGGGTTTGGGTCTAGCCGAGTGGGTTTGATATTAGCCGAGTGGGTTTGGGTCCAGCTGAGTGGGTTTGGGTCAAGCCGAGTGGGTTTGGGTCTAGCCGAGTGGGTTTGGGTCTGGCCGAGTGGGTTTGGGTCTGGTCAAGTGGGTTTGGGTCTAGCCAGTGGGTTTGGGTCTAGCCGAGTGGGTTTGGGTCTAGCCTAGTGGGTTTGGGTCCAGCCGAGTGGGTTTGGGTCTAGCCGAGTGGGTTTGGGTCTAGCCGTGTGGGTTTGGGTTTAGCCGAGTGGGGTTGGGTCTGGCCGAGTGGGTTTGGGTCCAGCGGAGTGGGTTTGGGTCTAGCCGAGTGGGTTTGGGTCCAGCGGAGTGGGTTTGGGTCTAGCCGAGTGGGTTTGGGTCTAGCCGATAGGGTTTGGGTCTAGCCGAGTGGGTTTGGGTCTAGCCGAGTGGGTTTGGGTCTAGCCGAGTGGGTTTGTGTCTAGCGGAGTGGGTTTGGGTCTAGCGGACTGGGTTAGGGTCTAGCGGAGTGGGTTTGGGTCAAGCAGAGTGGGGTTGGGTCTAGCGGAGTGGGTTTGGGTCTAGCGGAGTGGGTTTGGGTCTAGCGGAGTGGGTTTGGGTCTACCGGAGTGGGTTTGGGTCTAGCGGACTGGGTTTGGGTCTAGCGCAGTGGGTTTGGGTCTAGCGGAGTGGATTTGCGTCTAGCCGAGTGGGTTTGGGTCTAGCGGAGTGGGTTTGGGTCTAGCCGAGTGGGTTTGGGTCTAGCCGTGGGTTTGGGTCTAGCCGAGTGTGTTTGGGTCTAGCCGAGGGGGTTTGGGTCTAGCCGAGTGGGTTTGGGTGTAGCCGAGTGGGTTTGGGTGTAGCCGAGTGGGTTTGGGTCTAGCCGAGTGGGTTTGGGTGCAGCCGAGTGGGTTTGGGTCTGGCCGAGTGGGTTTGGGTCTAGCGGAGTGGGTTTGGGTCTAGCCGAGTGGGTTTGGGTCTAGCGGAGTGGGTTTGGGCCTAGCCGAGTGGGTTTGGGACTAGCGGAGTGGGTTTGGGTCTAGCGGAGTGGGTTTGGGTCTCGCGGACTGGGTTTGGGTCTAGCGGAGTGGGTTTGGGTCTAGCGGAGTGGATTTGGGTCTAGCCGAGTGGGTTTGGGTCTAGCGGAGTGGGTTTGGGTCTAGCCGAGTGGGTTTGGGTCTAGCCGTGGGTTTGGGTCTAGCCGAGTGGGTTTGGGTCTAGCCGAGTGGGTTTGGGTCTAGCGAGTGGGTTTGCGTCTAGCGAGTGGGTTTGGCTCTAGCCGTGTGGGTTTGGGTTTAGCCGAGTGGGCTTGGGTCTCGCCTAGTGGGTTTGGGTCTAGCCGAGTGGGTTTGGGTCTAGCCGAGTGGGTTTGGGGCTAGCCGAGTGGGTTTGGGTCCAGCCGAGTGGGTTTGGGTCTAGCCGAGTGGGTTTGGGTGGAGCCGAGTGGGTTTGGGTGGAGCCGAGTGGGTTTGGGTCTGGCCGAGTGGGTTTGGGTCTAGCGGAGTAGGTTTGGGTCTAGCCGAGTGGGTTTGGGTCTAGCGGAGTGGGTTTGGGTCTAGCCGAGTGGGTTTGGGTCTAGCCGAGAGGGTTTGGGTCTAGCCGAGTGGGTTTGGGTCTAGCCGATTGGGTTTGGGTCTTGCCGAGTGGGTTTGTGTCTAGCGGAGTGTGTTTGGGTCTAACGGAGTGGGTTAGGGTCTAGCGGAGTGGGTTTGGGTCTAGCGGAGTGGGTTTGGGTCTAGCAGAGTGGGTTTGGGTCTAGCCGAGTGGGTTTGCGTCTAGCGGAGTGGGTTTGCATCTAGCGGAGTAGGTTTGGGTCTAGCGGAGTGGGTATGGGTCTAGCGGAGTGGGTTTGGCTCTAGCGGACTGGGTTTGGGTGTAGCCGAGTGGGTTTGGGTCTAGCAGAGTGGGTTTGGGTCTAGCGGAGTGGATTTGGGTCTAGCCGAGTGGGTTTGGGTCTAGCACAGTGGGTTTGGGTCTAACGGAGTGGGTTTGGGTCTAGCCGAATGGGTTTGGGTGTAGCTGAGTGGGTTTGGGTCTAGCCGAGTGGGTTTGGGTCTAGCCGAGTCGGTTTGGGTCTAGCCGAGTGGGTTTGGGTCTAGCTGAGTGGGTTTGGGTCTAGCCGAGAGGGTTTGGGTCTAGCCGAGTGGGTTTGGGTCTAGCCGAGTGGGTTTGGGTCTAGCCGAGTGGGTATGTGTCTAGCGGAGTGGGTTTGGGTCTAGCGGACTGGGTTTGGGTCTAGCGGAGTGGGTTTGGGTCCAGCGGAGTGGATTTGGGTCTAGCCGACTGGGTTTGGGTCTGGCGGATTGGGTTTGGGTCTAGCCGAGTGGGTTTGGGTCTAGCCGTGGGTTTGGGTCTAGCCGAGTGGGTTTGGGTCTAGCCGAGTGGGTTTGGGTCTAGCGAGTGGGTTTGCGTCTAGCGAGTGGGTTTGGCTCTAGCCGTGAGGGTTTGGGTTTAGCCGAGTGGGCTTGGGTCTCGCCTAGTGGGTTTGGGTCTAGCCGAGTGGGTTTGGGTCTAGCCGAGTGGGTTTGGGGCTAGCCGAGTGGGTTTGGGTCCAGCCGAGTGGGTTTGGGTCTAGCCGAGTCGGTTTGGGTGGAGCCGAGTGGGTTTGGGTGGAGCCGAGTGGGTTTGGGTCTGGCCGAGTGGGTTTGGGTCTAGCGGAGTAGGTTTGGGTCTAGCCGAGTGGGTTTGGGTCTAGCGGAGTGGGTTTGGGTCTAGCCGAGTGGGTTTGGGTCTAGCCGAGAGGGTTTGGGTCTAGCCGAGTGGGTTTGGGTCTAGCCGATTGGGTTTGGGTCTTGCCGAGTGGGTTTGTGTCTAGCGGAGTGGGTTTGGGTCTAACGGAGTGGGTTAGGGTCTAGCGGAGTGGGTTTGGGTCTAGCGGAGTGGGTTTGGGTCTAGCAGAGTGGGTTTGGGACTAGCCGAGTGGGTTTGGGTCTAGCGGAGTGGGTTTGCATCTAGCGGAGTAAGTTTGGGTCTAGCGGAGTGGGTATGGGTCTAGCGGAGTGGGTTTGGCTCTAGCGGACTGGGTTTGGGTCTAGCCGAGAGGGTTTGGGTCTAGCAGAGTGGGTTTGGGTCTAGCGGAGTGGATTTGGGTCTAGCCGAGTCGGTTTGGGTCTAGCGGAGTGGGTTTGGGTCTAACAGAGTGGGTTTGGGTCTAGCCGAATGGGTTTGGTTGTAGCCGAGTGGGTTTGGGTCTAGCCGAGTGGGTTTGGGTCTAGCCGAGTGGGTTTGGGTCTAGCCGAGTGGGTTTGGGTCTAGCTGAGTGGGTTTGGGTCTAGCCGAGAGTGTTTGGGTCTAGCCGAGTGGGTTTGGGTCTAGCCGAGTGGGTTTGGGTCTAGCGGAGTGGGTTAGGGTCTAGCGGAGTGGGTTTGGGTCTAGCGGAGTGGGTTTGGGTCTAGCGGAGTGGGTTTGGGTCTAGCCGAGTGGGTTTGGGTCTAGCGGAGTGGGTTTGCATCTAGCGGAGTAGGTTTGGGTCTAGCGGAGTGGGTTTGGGTCTAGCAGAGTGGGTTTGGGTCTAGCGGAGTGGATTTGGGTCTAGCCGAGTGGGTTTGGGTCTAGCGGAGTGGGTTTGGGTCTAACGGAGTGGGTTTGGGTCTAGCCGAATGGGTTTGGGTGTAGCCGAGTGGGTTTGGGTCTAGCCGAGTGGGTTTGGGTCTAGCCGAGTGGGTTTGGGTCTAGCCGAGTGGGTTTGGGTCTAGCTGAGTGGGTTTGGGTCTAGCCGAGAGGGTTTGGGTCTTGCCGAGTGGGTTTGGGTCTAGCCGAGTGGGTTTGGGTCTAGCCGAGTGGGTATGTGTCTAGCGGAGTGGGTTTGGGTCTAGCGGAGTGGGTTAGGGTCTAGCGGAGTGGGTTTCGGTCTAGCGGAGTGGGTTTGGGTCTAGCGGAGTGGGTTTGGGTCTAGCCGAGTGGGTTTGGGTCTAGCGGAGTGGGTTTGCATCTAGCGGAGTAGGTTTGGGTCTAGCGGAGTGGGTATGGGTCTAGCCGAGTGGGTTTGGGTCTAGCGGAGTGGGTTTGGGTCTAGCGGAGTGGATTTGGGTCTAGCCGAGTGGGTTTGGGTCTAGCTGAGCGGGTTAGGGTCTAGCCGAGAGGGTTTGGGTCTAGCCGAGTGGGTTTGGGTCTAGCCAGTGGGTTTGGGTACAGCCGAGTGGGTTTGGGTCTAGCCGAGTGGGTTTGTGTCTAGCCGAGAGGGTTTGGGTCTAGCCGAGTGGGTTTGGGTCTAGCCGAGTGGGTTTGGGTGTAGCCGAGTGGGTTTGGGTCTGGCCGAGTGGGTTTGGGTCTAGCGGAGTGGGTTTGGGTCTAGCCGAGTGGGATTGGGTCTAGCGGAGTGGGTTTGGGTCAAGCCGAGTGGGTTTGGGTCTAGCGGAGTGGGTTTGGGTCTAACAGAGTGGGTTTGGGTCTAGCCGAATGGGTTTGGTTGTAGCCGAGTGGGTTTGGGTCTAGCCGAGTGGGTTTGGGTCTAGCCGAGTGGGTTTGGGTCTAGCCGAGTGGGTTTGGGTCTAGCTGAGTGGGTTTGGGTCTAGCCGAGAGTGTTTGGGTCTAGCCGAGTGGGTTTGGGTCTAGCCGAGTGGGTTTGGGTCTAGCGGAGTGGGTTAGGGTCTAGCGGAGTGGGTTTGGGTCTAGCGGAGTGGGTTTGGGTCTAGCGGAGTGGGTTTGGGTCTAGCCGAGTGGGTTTGGGTCTAGCGGAGTGGGTTTGCATCTAGCGGAGTAGGTTTGGGTCTAGCGGAGTGGGTTTGGGTCTAGCAGAGTGGGTTTGGGTCTAGCGGAGTGGATTTGGGTCTAGCCGAGTGGGTTTGGGTCTAGCGGAGTGGGTTTGGGTCTAACGGAGTGGGTTTGGGTCTAGCCGAATGGGTTTGGGTGTAGCCGAGTGGGTTTGGGTCTAGCCGAGTGGGTTTGGGTCTAGCCGAGTGGGTTTGGGTCTAGCCGTGTGGGTTTGGGTCTAGCTGAGTGGGTTTGGGTCTAGCCGAGAGGGTTTGGGTCTTGCCGAGTGGGTTTGGGTCTAGCCGAGTGGGTTTGGGTCTAGCCGAGTGGGTATGTGTCTAGCGGAGTGGGTTTGGGTCTAGCGGAGTGGGTTAGGGTCTAGCGGAGTGGGTTTCGGTCTAGCGGAGTGGGTTTGGGTCTAGCGGAGTGGGTTTGGGTCTAGCCGAGTGGGTTTGGGTCTAGCGGAGTGGGTTTGCATCTAGCGGAGTAGGTTTGGGTCTAGCGGAGTGGGTATGGGTCTAGCCGAGTGGGTTTGGGTCTAGCGGAGTGGGTTTGGGTCTAGCGGAGTGGATTTGGGTCTAGCGGAGTGGGTTTGCATCTAGCGGAGTAGGTTTGGGTCTAGCGGAGTGGGTTTGGGTCTAGCAGAGTGGGTTTGGGTCTAGCGGAGTGGATTTGGGTCTAGCCGAGTGGGTTTGGGTCTAGCGGAGTGGGTTTGGGTCTAACGGAGTGGGTTTGGGTCTAGCCGAATGGGTTTGGGTGTAGCCGAGTGGGTTTGGGTCTAGCCGAGTGGGTTTGGGTCTAGCCGAGTGGGTTTGGGTCTAGCCGAGTGGGTTTGGGTCTAGCTGAGTGGGTTTGGGTCTAGCCGAGAGGGTTTGGGTCTTGCCGAGTGGGTTTGGGTCTAGCCGAGTGGGTTTGGGTCTAGCCGAGTGGGTATGTGTCTAGCGGAGTGGGTTTGGGTCTAGCGGAGTGGGTTAGGGTCTAGCGGAGTGGGTTTCGGTCTAGCGGAGTGGGTTTGGGTCTAGCGGAGTGGGTTTGGGTCTAGCCGAGTGGGTTTGGGTCTAGCGGAGTGGGTTTGCATCTAGCGGAGTAGGTTTGGGTCTAGCGGAGTGGGTATGGGTCTAGCCGAGTGGGTTTGGGTCTAGCGGAGTGGGTTTGGGTCTAGCGGAGTGGATTTGGGTCTAGCCGAGTGGGTTTGGGTCTAGCTGAGCGGGTTAGGGTCTAGCCGAGAGGGTTTGGGTCTAGCCGAGTGGGTTTGGGTCTAGCCAGTGGGTTTGGGTACAGCCGAGTGGGTTTGGGTCTAGCCGAGTGGGTTTGTGTCTAGCCGAGAGGGTTTGGGTCTAGCCGAGTGGGTTTGGGTCTAGCCGAGTGGGTTTGGGTGTAGCCGAGTGGGTTTGGGTCTGGCCGAGTGGGTTTGGGTCTAGCGGAGTGGGTTTGGGTCTAGCCGAGTGGGATTGGGTCTAGCGGAGTGGGTTTGGGTCAAGCCGAGTGGGTTTGGGTCTAGCCGATAGGGTTTGGGTCTAGCCGAGTGGGTTTGGGTCTAGCCGAGTGGGTTTGGGTCTAGCCGAGTGGGTTTGTGTCTAGCGGAGTGGGTTTGGGTTTAGCGGAGTGGGTTAGGGTCTAGCGGAGTGGGTTTGGGTCTAGCAGAGTGGGTTTGGGTCTAGCAGAGTGGGTTTGGGTCTTGCGGAGTGGGCTTGGGTCCAGCCGAGTGGGTTTGGGTCTAGCCATGGGTTTGGGTCTAGCCGAGTGGGTTTGGGTCTAGCCGAGTGGGTTTGGGTCTAGCCGAGTGGGTTTGGGTCTAGCCGAGTGGGTTTGGGTCTAGCCGAGTGGGTTTGGGTGTAGCCGAGTGGGTTTGGGTCTGGCCGAGTGGGTTTGGGTCTAGCGGAGTGGGTTTGGGTCTAGCCGAGTGGGTTTGGGTCTAGCGGAGTGGGTTTGGGTCTGGCCGAGTGGGTTTGGGTCTAGCGGAGTGGGTTTGGGTCTAGCAGAGTGGGTTTGGGTCTAGCGGAGTGGGTTTGGGTCTAGCGGAGTGGGTTTGGGTCTAGTCGAGTGGGTTTGGGTCTAGCCGTGGGTTTGGGTCTAGCCGAGTGGGTTTGGGTCTAGCCGAGTGGGTTTGGGTCTAGCCGAGTGGGTTTGGGTCTAGCCGAGTGGGTTTGGGTCTAGCCGAGTGGGTTTGGGTGAAGCCGAGTGGGTTTGGGTCTGGCCGAGTGGGTTTGGGTCCAGCGGAGTGTGTTTGGGTCTAGCCGAGTGGGTTTGGGTCTAGCGGAGTGGGTTTGGGTCTAGCCGAGTGGGTTTGGGTCTAGCAGAGTTGGTTTCGGTCTAGCGGAGTGGATTTGGGTCTAGCCGAGTGGGTTTGGGTCTAGAGGAGTGGGTTTGGGTCTAGCCGAGTGGGTTTGGGTCTAGCCGTGGATTTGGGTCTAGCCGAGTGGGTTTGGGTCTAGCGGAGTGGGTTTGGGTCTGGCCGAGAGGGTTTGGGTCCAGCCGAGTGGGTTTGGGTCTAGCCGAGTGGGTTTGGGTCTAGCGGAGTGGGTTTGGGTCTAGCCGTGGGTTTGGGTCTAGCCGAGTGGGTTTGGGTCTAGCCGAGTGGGTTTGGGTCTAGCCGAGTGGGTTTGGGTCAAGCCGATAGGGTTTGGGTCTAGCCGAGTGGGTTTGGGTCTCGCGGAGTGTGTTTGGGTCTAGCCGAGTGGGTTTGAGTCTAGCGGAGTGGGTTTGGGTCTAGCCGAGTGGGTTTGGGTCTAGCCGTGGGTTTGGGTCTAGCCGAGTGGGTTTGGGTCTAGCCGAGTGGGTTTGGGTCTAGCGAGTGTGTTTGGGTCTAGCGAGTGGGTTTGGCTCTAGCCGTGTGGGTTTGGGTTTAGCCGAGTGGGCTTGGGTCTGGCGGAGTGGGTTTGGGTCTAGCGGAGTGGGTTTGGGTATAGCCGAGTGGGTTTGGGTCTAGCGGAGTGGGTTTGGGTCTAGCCGAGCGGGTTTGGGTCAAGCCGATAGGGTTTGGGTCTAGCCGAGTGGGTTTGGGTCTGGCCGAGTGGGTTTGGGTCTAGCCGAGTGGGTTTGGGTCTGGCCGAGTGGGTTTGGGTCTAGCCGAGTGGGTTTGGGTCTAGCGGAGTGGGTTTGGGTCTAGCAGAGTGGGTTTGGGTCTAGCGGAGTGGGTTTGGGTCTAGCCGAGTGGGTTTGGGTCTAGCCGAGAGGGTTTGGGTGTAGCCGAGTGGGTTTGGGTCTGGCCGAGTGGGTTTGGGTCTAGCGGAGTGGGTTTGGGTCTAGCCGAGTGGGTTTGGGTCTAGCGGAGTGGGTTTGGGTCTGGCCGAGTGGGTTTGGGTCTAGCGGAGTGGGTTTGGGTCTAGCAGAGTGGGTTTGGGTCTAGCGGAGTGGGTTTGGGTCTAGCGGAGTGGGTTTGGGTCTAGTCGAGTGGGTTTGGGTCTAGCCGTGGGTTTGGGTCTAGCCGAGTGGGTTTGGGTCTAGCCGAGTGGGTTTGGGTCTAGCCGAGTGGGTTTGGGTCTAGCCGAGTGGGTTTGGGTCTAGCCGAGTGGGTTTGGGTGAAGCCGAGTGGGTTTGGGTCTGGCCGAGTGGGTTTGGGTCCAGCGGAGTGTGTTTGGGTCTAGCCGAGTGGGTTTGGGGCAAAGCGGAGTGGGTTTGGTTCTAGCCGAGTGGGTTTGGGTCTAGCCGTGGGTTTGGGTCTAGCTGAGTGGGTTTGGGTCTAGCCGAGTGGGTTTGGGTCTAGCGAGTGTGTTTGGGTCTAGCGAGTGGGTTTGGCTCTAGCCGTGTGGGTTTGGGTTTAGCCGAGTGGGCTTGGGTCTGGCCGAGTGGGTTTGGGTCTAGCGGAGTGGGTTTGGGTCTAGCCGAGTGGGTTTGGGTCTAGCGGAGTGGGTTTGGGTCTAGCCGAGTGGGTTTGGGTCAAGCCGATAGGGTTTGGGTCTAGCCGAGTGGGTTTGGGTCTGGCCGAGTTGGTTTGGGTCTGGCCGAGTGGGTTTGTGTCTGGCCGAGTGGGTTTGGGTCTAGCCGAGTGGATTTGTGTCTAGCGGAGTGGGTTTGGGTCTAGCAGAGTGGGTTTGGGTCTAGCGGAGTGGGTTTGGGTCTAGCGGAGTGGGTTTGGGTCTAGCGGAGTGGGTTTGGGTCTAGCGGACTGGGTTTGGGTCTAGCGGAGTGGGTTTCGGTCTAGCGGAGTGGATTTGGGTCTAGCCGAGTGGGTTTGGGTCTAGCGGAGTGGGTTTGGGTCTAGCCGAGTGGGTTTGGGTCTAGCCGTGGATTTGGGTCTAGCCGAGTGGGTTTGGGTCTAGCGGAGTGGGTTTGGGTCTGGCCGAGAGGGTTTGGGTCCAGCCGAGTGGGTTTGGGCCTAGCCGAGTGGGTTTGGGTCTAGCGGAGTGGGTTTGGGTCTAGCCGTGGGTTTGGGTCTAGCCGAGTGGGTTTGGGTCTAGCCGAGTGGGTTTGGGTCTAGCCGAGTGGGTTTGGGTCAAGCCGATAGGGTTTGGGTCTAGCCGAGTGGGTTTGGGTCTCGCGGAGTGTGTTTGGGTCTAGCCGAGTGGGTTTGGGTCTAGCGGAGTGGGTTTGGGTCTAGCCGAGTGGGTTTGGGTCTAGCCATGGGTTTGGGTCTAGCCGAGTGGGTTTGGGTCTAGCCGAGTGGGTTTGGGTCTAGCGAGTGTGTTTGGGTCTAGCGAGTGGGTTTGGCTCTAGCCGTGTGGGTTTGGGTTTAGCCGAGTGGGCTTGGGTCTGGCGGAGTGGGTTTGGGTCTAGCGGAGTGGGTTTGGGTATAGCCGAGTGGGTTTGGGTCTAGCGGAGTGGGTTTGGGTCTAGCCGAGCGGGTTTGGGTCAAGCCGATAGGGTTTGGGTCTAGCCGAGTGGGTTTGGGTCTGGCCGAGTGGGTTTGGGTCTAGCCGAGTGGGTTTGGGTCTGGCCGAGTGGGTTTGGGTCTAGCCGAGTGGGTTTGTGTCTAGCGGAGTGGGTTTGGGTCTAGCAGAGTGGGTTTGGGTCTAGCGGAGTGGGTTTGGGTCTAGCGGAGTGGGTTTGGGTCTAGCGGAGAGGGTTTGGGTCTAGCGGACTGGGTTTGGGTCTAGCGGAGTGGGTTTGGGTCTAGCGGAGTGGATTTGGGTCTAGCCGAGTGGGTTTGGGTCTAGCGGAGTGGGTTTGGGTCTAGCCGTGGGTTTGGGTCTAGCCGAGTGGGTTTGGGTCTAGCCAGTGGGTTTGGGTGCAGCCGAGTGGGTTTGGGTCTAGCCGAGTGGGTTTGTGTCTAGCCGAGAGGGTTTGGGTCTAGCCGAGTGGGTTTGGGTCTAGCCGAATGGGTTTGGGTGTAGCCGAGTGGGTTTGGGTCTGGCCGAGTGGGTTTGGGTCTAGCGGAGTGGGTTTGGGTCTAGCCGAGTGGGATTGGGTCTAGCGGAATGGGTTTGGGTCTAGCCGAGTGGGTTTGGGTCTAGCCGATAGGGTTTGGGTCTAGCCGAGTGGGTTTGGGTCTAGCCGTGGGTTTGGGTCTAGCCGAGTGGGTTTGGGTCTAGCCGAGTGGGATTGGGTCTAGCGAGTGTGTTTGGGTCTAGCGAGTGTGTTTGGCTCTAGCCGTGTGGGTTTGGGTTTAGCCGAGTGGGCTTGGGTCTGGCCGAGTGGGTTTGGGTCTAGCGGAGTGGGTTTGGGTCTAGCCGAGTGGGTTTGGGTCTAGCGGAGTGGGTTTGGGTCTAGCCGAGTGGGTTTGGGTCAAGCCGATAGGGTTTGGGTCTAGCCGAGTGGGTTTGGGTCTGGCCGAGTGGGTTTGGGTCTAGCCGAGTGGGTTTGGGTCTGGCCGAGTGGGTTTGGTTCTAGCCGAGTGGGTTTGTGTCTAGCGGAGTGGGTTTGGGTCTAGCAGAGTGGGTTTGGGTCTAGCGGAGTGGGTTTGGGTCTAGCGGAGTGGGTTTGGGTCTAGCGGAGTGGGTTTGGTCTAGCGGACTGGGTTTGGGTCTAGCGGAGTGGGTTTGGGTCTAGCGGAGTGGATTTGGGTCTAGCCGAGTGGGTTTGGGTATAGCGGAGTGGGTTTGGGTCTAGCCGAGTGGGTTTGGGTCTAGCCGTGGATTTGGGTCTAGCGGAGTGGGTTTGGGTCTAGCCGAGTGGGTTTGGGTCTAGCGGAGTGGGTTTGGGTCTAGCGGAGTGGGTTTGGGTCTAGCCGAGTGGGTTTGGGTCTAGCGGAGTGGGTTTGGGTCTAGCGAGTGGGTTTGGCTCTAGCCGTGTGGGTTTGGGTTTAGCCGAGTGGGCTTGGGTCTGGCGGAGTGGGTTTGGGTCTAGCGGAGTGGGTTTGGGTATAGCCGAGTGGGTTTGGGTCTAGCGGAGTGGGTTTGGGTCTAGCCGAGCGGGTTTGGGTCAAGCCGATAGGGTTTGGGTCTAGCCGAGTGGGTTTGTGTCTGGCCGAGTGGGTTTGTGTCTAGCGGAGTGGGTTTGGGTCTAGCAGAGTGGGTTTGGGTCTAGCGGAGTGGGTTTGGGTCTAGCGGAGTGGGTTTGGGTCTAGCGGAGTGGGTTTGGGTCTAGCGGACTGGGTTTGGGTCTAGCGGAGTGGGTTTGGGTCTAGCGGAGTGGATTTGGGTCTAGCCGAGTGGGTTTGGGTCTAGCGGAGTGGGTTTGGGTCTAGCCGTGGGTTTGGGTCTAGCCGAGTGGGTTTGGGTCTAGCCAGTGGGTTTGGGTGCAGCCGAGTGGGTTTGGGTCTAGCCGAGTGGGTTTGTGTCTAGCCGAGAGGGTTTGGGTCTAGCCGAGTGGGTTTGGGTCTAGCCGAATGGGTTTGGGTGTAGCCGAGTGGGTTTGGGTCTGGCCGAGTGGGTTTGGGTCTAGCGGAGTGGGTTTGGGTCTAGCCGAGTGGGATTGGGTCTAGCGGAATGGGTTTGGGTCTAGCCGAGTGGGTTTGGGTCTAGCCGATAGGGTTTGGGTCTAGCCGAGTGGGTTTGGGTCTAGCCGTGGGTTTGGGTCTAGCCGAGTGGGTTTGGGTCTAGCCGAGTGGGATTGGGTCTAGCGAGTGTGTTTGGGTCTAGCGAGTGTGTTTGGCTCTAGCCGTGTGGGTTTGGGTTTAGCCGAGTGGGCTTGGGTCTGGCCGAGTGGGTTTGGGTCTAGCGGAGTGGGTTTGGGTCTAGCCGAGTGGGTTTGGGTCTAGCGGAGTGGGTTTGGGTCTAGCCGAGTGGGTTTGGATGAAGCCGATAGGGTTTGGGTCTAGCCGAGTGGGTTTGGGTCTGGCCGAGTGGGTTTGGGTCTAGCCGAGTGGGTTTGGGTCTGGCCGAGTGGGTTTGGTTCTAGCCGAGTGGGTTTGTGTCTAGCGGAGTGGGTTTGGGTCTAGCAGAGTGGGTTTGGGTCTAGCGGAGTGGGTTTGGGTCTAGCGGAGTGGGTTTGGGTCTAGCCGAGTGGGTTTGGGTCTAGCCGTGGGTTTGGGTCTAGCCGAGTGGGTTTGGGTCTAGCCGAGTGGGTTTGGGTCTAGCGAGTGTGTTTGGGTCTAGCGAGTGGGTTTGGCTCTAGCCGTGTGGGTTTGGGTTTAGCCGAGTGGGCTTGGGTCTGGCGGAGTGGGTTTGGGTCTAGCGGAGTGGGTTTGGGTATAGCCGAGTGGGTTTGGGTCTAGCGGAGTGGGTTTGGGTCTAGCCGAGCGGGTTTGGGTCAAGCCGATAGGGTTTGGGTCTAGCCGAGTGGGTTTGGGTCTGGCCGAGTGGGTTTGGGTCTAGCCGAGTGGGTTTGGGTCTGGCCGAGTGGGTTTGGGTCTAGCCGAGTGGGTTTGTGTCTAGCGGAGTGGGTTTGGGTCTAGCAGAGTGGGTTTGGGTCTAGCGGAGTGGGTTTGGGTCTAGCGGAGTGGGTTTGGGTCTAGCGGAGTGGGTTTGGGTCTAGCGGACTGGGTTTGGGTCTAGCGGAGTGGGTTTGGGTCTAGCGGAGTGGATTTGGGTCTAGCCGAGTGGGTTTGGGTCTAGCGGAGTGGGTTTGGGTCTAGCCGTGGGTTTGGGTCTAGCCGAGTGGGTTTGGGTCTAGCCAGTGGGTTTGGGTGCAGCCGAGTGGGTTTGGGTCTAGCCGAGTGGGTTTGTGTCTAGCCGAGAGGGTTTGGGTCTAGCCGAGTGGGTTTGGGTCTAGCCGAATGGGTTTGGGTGTAGCCGAGTGGGTTTGGGTCTGGCCGAGTGGGTTTGGGTCTAGCGGAGTGGGTTTGGGTCTAGCCGAGTGGGATTGGGTCTAGCGGAATGGGTTTGGGTCTAGCCGAGTGGGTTTGGGTCTAGCCGATAGGGTTTGGGTCTAGCCGAGTGGGTTTGGGTCTAGCCGTGGGTTTGGGTCTAGCCGAGTGGGTTTGGGTCTAGCCGAGTGGGATTGGGTCTAGCGAGTGTGTTTGGGTCTAGCGAGTGTGTTTGGCTCTAGCCGTGTGGGTTTGGGTTTAGCCGAGTGGGCTTGGGTCTGGCCGAGTGGGTTTGGGTCTAGCGGAGTGGGTTTGGGTCTAGCCGAGTGGGTTTGGGTCTAGCGGAGTGGGTTTGGGTCTAGCCGAGTGGGTTTGGATGAAGCCGATAGGGTTTGGGTCTAGCCGAGTGGGTTTGGGTCTGGCCGAGTGGGTTTGGGTCTAGCCGAGTGGGTTTGGGTCTGGCCGAGTGGGTTTGGTTCTAGCCGAGTGGGTTTGTGTCTAGCGGAGTGGGTTTGGGTCTAGCAGAGTGGGTTTGGGTCTAGCGGAGTGGGTTTGGGTCTAGCGGAGTGGGTTTGGGTCTAGCGGAGTGGGTTTGGTCTAGCGGACTGGGTTTGGGTCTAGCGGAGTGGGTTTGGGTCTAGCGGAGTGGATTTGGGTCTAGCCGAGTGGGTTTGGGTATAGCGGAGTGGGTTTGGGTCTAGCCGAGTGGGTTTGGGTCTAGCCGTGGATTTGGGTCTAGCGGAGTGGGTTTGGGTCTAGCCGAGTGGGTTTGGGTCTAGCGGAGTGGGTTTGGGTCTAGCGGAGTGGGTTTGGGTCTAGCCGAGTGGGTTTGGGTCTAGCGGAGTGGGTTTGGGTCTAGCGAGTGGGTTTGGCTCTAGCCGTGTGGGTTTGGGTTTAGCCGAGTGGGCTTGGGTCTGGCGGAGTGGGTTTGGGTCTAGCGGAGTGGGTTTGGGTATAGCCGAGTGGGTTTGGGTCTAGCGGAGTGGGTTTGGGTCTAGCCGAGCGGGTTTGGGTCAAGCCGATAGGGTTTGGGTCTAGCCGAGTGGGTTTGGGTCTGGCCGAGTGGGTTTGGGTCTAGCCGAGTGGGTTTGGGTCTGGCCGAGTGGGTTTGGGTCTAGCCGAGTGGGTTTGTGTCTAGCGGAGTGGGTTTGGGTCTAGCAGAGTGGGTTTGGGTCTAGCGGAGTGGGTTTGTGTCTAGCGGAGTGGGTTTGGGTCTAGCGGAGTGGGTTTGGGTCTAGCGGACTGGGTTTGGGTCTAGCGGAGTGGGTTTGGGTCTAGCGGAGTGGATTTGGGTCTAGCCGAGTGGGTTTGGGTCTAGCGGAGTGGGTTTGGGTCTAGCCGTGGGTTTGGGTCTAGCCGAGTGGGTTTGGGTCTAGCCAGTGGGTTTGGGTGCAGCCGAGTGGGTTTGGGTCTAGCCGAGTGGGTTTGTGTCTAGCCGAGAGGGTTTGGGTCTAGCCGAGTGGGTTTGGGTCTAGCCGAATGGGTTTGGGTGTAGCCGAGTGGGTTTGGGTCTGGCCGAGTGGGTTTGGGTCTAGCGGAGTGGGTTTGGGTCTAGCCGAGTGGGATTGGGTCTAGCGGAATGGGTTTGGGTCTAGCCGAGTGGGTTTGGGTCTAGCCGATAGGGTTTGGGTCTAGCCGAGTGGGTTTGGGTCTAGCCGTGGGTTTGGGTCTAGCCGAGTGGGTTTGGGTCTAGCCGAGTGGGATTGGGTCTAGCGAGTGTGTTTGGGTCTAGCGAGTGTGTTTGGCTCTAGCCGTGTGGGTTTGGGTTTAGCCGAGTGGGCTTGGGTCTGGCCGAGTGGGTTTGGGTCTAGCGGAGTGGGTTTGGGTCTAGCCGAGTGGGTTTGGGTCTAGCGGAGTGGGTTTGGGTCTAGCCGAGTGGGTTTGGATGAAGCCGATAGGGTTTGGGTCTAGCCGAGTGGGTTTGGGTCTGGCCGAGTGGGTTTGGGTCTAGCCGAGTGGGTTTGGGTCTGGCCGAGTGGGTTTGGTTCTAGCCGAGTGGGTTTGTGTCTAGCGGAGTGGGTTTGGGTCTAGCAGAGTGGGTTTGGGTCTAGCGGAGTGGGTTTGGGTCTAGCGGAGTGGGTTTGGGTCTAGCGGAGTGGGTTTGGTCTAGCGGACTGGGTTTGGGTCTAGCGGAGTGGGTTTGGGTCTAGCGGAGTGGATTTGGGTCTAGCCGAGTGGGTTTGGGTATAGCGGAGTGGGTTTGGGTCTAGCCGAGTGGGTTTGGGTCTAGCCGTGGATTTGGGTCTAGCGGAGTGGGTTTGGGTCTAGCCGAGTGGGTTTGGGTCTAGCGGAGTTTGTTTGGGTCTAGCGGAGTGGGTTTGGGTCTAGCCGAGTGGGTTTGGGTCTAGCGGAGTGGGTTTGGGTCTAGCGGAGTGGGTTTGGGTCTAGCGGACTGGGTTTGGGTCTAGCGGAGTGGGTTTGGGTCTAGCGGAGTGGATTTGGGTCTAGCCGAGTGGGTTTGGGTCTAGCGGAGTGGGTTTGGGTCTAGCCGAGTGGGTTTGGTTCTAGCCGTGGGTTTGGGTCTAGCCGAGTGGGTTTGGGTCTAGCCGAGTGGGTTTGGGTCTAGCCGTGGGTTTGGGTCTAGCCGAGTGGGTTTGTGTCTAGCCGAGTGGGTTTGGGTCTAGCCGAGTGGGTTTGGGTCTAACAGAGTGGGTTTGGGTCTAGCCGAGTGGGTTTGGGTGTAGCCGAGTGGGTTTGGGTCTGGCCGAGTGGGTTTGGGTCTAGCGGAGTGGGTTTGGGTCTAGCCGAGTGGGTTTGGGTCTAGCGGAGTGGGTTTGCGTCTGGCCGAGTGGGTTTGGGTCTAGCGGAGTGGGTTTTGGTCTAGCAGAGTGGGTTTGGGTCTAGCGGAGTGGGTTTGGGTCTAGCGGAGTGGGTTTGGGTCTAGTCGAGTGGGTTTGGGTCTAGCCGTGGGTTTGGGTCTAGCCGAGTGGGTTTGGGTCTAGCCGAGTGGGTTTGGGTCTAGCCGAGTGGGTTTGGGTCTAGCCGAGTGGGTTTGGGTGAAGCCGAGTGGGTTTGGATCTGGCCGAGTGGGTTTGGGTCCAGCGAAGTGTGTTTGGGTCTAGCCGAGTGGGTTTGGGTCTAGCGGAGTGGGTTTGGGTCTAGCCGAGTGGGTTTGGGTCTAGCCGTGGGTTTGGGTCTAGCCGAGTGGGTTTGGGTCTAGCCGAGTGGGTTTGGGTCTAGCGAGTGTGTTTGGGTCTAGCGAGTGGGTTTGGCTCTAGCCGTGTGGGTTTGGGTTTAGCCGAGTGGGCTTGGGTCTGGCCGAGTGGGTTTGGGTCTAGCGGAGTGGGTTTGGGTCTAGCCGAGTGGGTTTGGGTCTAGCAGAGTGGGTTTGGGTCTAGCCGAGTGGGTTTGGGTCAAGCCGATAGGGTTTGGGTCTAGCCGAGTGGGTTTGGGTCTGGCCGAGTTGGTTTGGGTCTGGCCGAGTGGGTTTGTGTCTGGCCGAGTGGGTTTGGGTCTAGCCGAGTGGATTTGTGTCTAGCGGAGTGGGTTTGGGTCTAGCAGAGTGGGTTTGGGTCTAGCGGAGTTGGGTTTGGGTCTAGCGGAGTGGGTTTGGGTCTAGCGGAGTGGGTTTGGGTCTAGCGGACTGGGTTTGGGTCTAGCGGAGTGGGTTTCGGTCTAGCGGAGTGGATTTGGGTCTAGCCGAGTGGGTTTGGGTCTAGCGGAGTGGGTTTGGGTCTAGCCGAGTGGGTTTGGGTCTAGCCGTGGATTTGGGTCTAGCCGAGTGGGTTTGGGTCTAGCGGAGTGGGTTTAGGTCTGGCCGAGAGGGTTTGGGTCCAGCCGAGTGGGTTTGGGTCTAGCCGAGTGGGTTTGGGTCTAGCGGAGTGGGTTTGGGTCAAGCCGATAGGGTTTGGGTCTAGCCGAGTGGGTTTGGGTCTCGCGGAGTGTGTTTGGGTCTAGCCGAGTGGGTTTGGGTCTAGCGGAGTGGGTTTGGGTCTAGCCGAGTGGGTTTGGGTCTAGCCGTGGGTTTGGGTCTAGCCGAGTGGGTTTGGGTCTAGCCGAGTGGGTTTGGGTCTGGTGGAGTGGGTTTGGGTCTAGCCGTGGGTTTGGGTCTAGCCGAGTGGGTTTGGGTCTAGCCAGTGGGTTTGGGTGCAGCCGAGTGGGTTTGGGTCTAGCCGAGTGGGTTTGTGTCTAGCCGAGAGGGTTTGGGTCTAGCCGAGTGGGTTTGGGTCTAGCCGAGTGGGTTTGGGTGTAGCCGAGTGGGTTTGGGTCTGGCCGAGTGGGTTTGGGTCTAGCCGAGTGGGATTGGGTCTAGCGGAATGGGTTTGGGTCTAGCCGAGTGGGTTTGGGTCTAGCCGATAGGGTTTGGGTCTAGCCGAGTGGGTTTGGGTCTAGCCGTGGGTTTTAGTCTAGCCGAGTGGGTTTGGGTCTAGCCGAGTGGGATTGGGTCTAGCGAGTGTGTTTGGGTCTAGCGAGTGTGTTTGGCTCTAGCCGTGTGGGTTTGGGTTTAGCCGAGTGGGCTTGGGTCTGGCCGAGTGGGTTTAGGTCTAGCGGAGTGGGTTTGGGTCTAGCCGAGTGGGTTTGGGTCTAGCGGAGTGGGTTTGGGTCTAGCCGAGTGGGTTTGGGTCAAGCCGATAGGGTTTGGGTCTAGCCGAGTGGGTTTGGGTCTGGCCGAGTGGGTTTGGGTCTAGCCGAGTGGGTTTGGGTCTGGCCGAGTGGGTTTGGTTCTAGCCGAGTGGGTTTGTGTCTAGCGGAGTGGGTTTGGGTCTAGCAGAGTGGGTTTGGGTCTAGCGGAGTGGGTTTGGGTCTAGCGGAGTGGGTTTGGGTCTAGCGGAGTGGGTTTGGTCTAGCGGACTGGGTTTGGGTCTAGCGGAGTGGGTTTGGGTCTAGCGGAGTGGATTTGGGTCTAGCCGAGTGGGTTTGGGTATAGCGGAGTGGGTTTGGGTCTAGCCGAGTGGGTTTGGGTCTAGCCGTGGATTTGGGTCTAGCGGAGTGGGTTTGGGTCTAGCCGAGTGGTTTTGGGTCTAGCGGAGTGGGTTTGGGTCTAGCGGAGTGGGTTTGGGTCTAGCGGACTTGGTTTGGGTCTAGCGGAGTGGGTTTGGGTATAGCCGAGTGGGTTTGGGTCTAGCCGAGTGGGTTTGGGTCCAGCCGAGTGGGTTTGGGTCTAGCCGAGTGCGTTTGGGTGGAGCCGAGTGGGTTTGGGTGTAGCCGAGTGGGTTTGGGACTGGCCGAGTGGGTTTGGGTCTGGCGGAGTAGGTTTGGGTCTAGCCGAGTGGGTTTGGGTCTAGCGGAGTGGGTTTGGGTCTAGCGGAGTGGGTTTGGGTCTAGCGGAGTGGGTTTGCGTCTAGCGGAGTGGGTTTGGGTCTAGCGGAGTGGGTATGGGTCTAGCGGAGTGGGTTTGGGTCTAGCGGAGTGGGTTTGGGTCTAGCGGAGTGGATTTGGGTCTAGCCGAGTGGGTTTGGGTCTAGCGGAGTGGGTTTGGGTCTAGCCGAGTGGGTTTGGTTCTAGCCGTGGGTTTGGGTCTAGCCGAGTGGGTTTGGGTCTAGCCGAGTGGGTTTGGGTCTAGCGAGTGGGTTTGGGTCTAGCGAGTGGGTTTGGCACTAGCCGTGTGGGTTTGGGTTTAGCCGAGTGGGCTTGGGTCTCGCCTAGTGGGTTTGGGTCTAGCCGAGTAGGTTTGGGTATAGCCGAGTGGGTTTGGGTCTAGCCGAGTGGGTTTGGGTCCAGCCGAGTGGGTTTGGGTCTAGCCGAGTGCGTTTGGGTGGAGCCGAGTGGGTTTGGGTGTAGCCGAGTGGGTTTGGGACTGGCCGAGTGGGTTTGGGTCTAGCGGAGTAGGTTTGGGTCTAGCCGAGTGGGTTTGGGTCTAGCGGAGTGGGTTTGGGTCTAGCTGAGTGGGTTTGGGTCTAGCGGAGTGGGTTTGGGTCTAGCGGAGTGGGTTTGCGTCTAGCGGAGTGGGTTTGAGTCTAGCGGAGTGGGTATGGGTCTAGCGGAGTGGGTTTGGGTCTAGCGGACTGGGTTTGGGTCTAGCGGAGTGGGTTTGGGTCTAGCGGAGTGGGTTTGGGTCTAGCCGAATGGGTTTGGGTGTAGCCGAGTGGGTTTGGGTCTAGCCGAGTGGGTTTGGGTCTAGCGGAGTGGGTTTGGGTCTAGCCGAGTGGGTTTGGGTCTGGCCGAGTGGGTTTGGGTCTAGCCGAGTGGGTTTGTGTCTAGCGGAGTGGGTTTGGGTCTAGCAGAGTGGGTTTGGGTCTAGCGGAGTGGGTTTGGGACTAGCGGAGTGGGTTTGGGTCTAGCGGAGTGGGTTTGGGTCTAGCGGACTGGGTTTGGGTCTAGCGGAGTGGGTTTGGGTCTAGCCGATAGGGTTTGGGTCTAGCCGAGTGGGTTTGGGTCTAGCCGTGGGTTTTAGTCTAGCCGAGTGGGTTTGGGTCTAGCCGAGTGGGATTGGGTCTAGCGAGTGTGTTTGGGTCTAGCGAGTGTGTTTGGCTCTAGCCGTGTGGGTTTGGGTTTAGCCGAGTGGGCTTGGGTCTGGCCGAGTGGGTTTAGGTCTAGCGGAGTGGGTTTGGGTCTAGCCGAGTGGGTTTGGGTCTAGCGGAGTGGGTTTGGGTCTAGCCGAGTGGGTTTGGGTCAAGCCGATAGGGTTTGGGTCTAGCCGAGTGGGTTTGGGTCTGGCCGAGTGGGTTTGGGTCTAGCCGAGTGGGTTTGGGTCTGGCCGAGTGGGTTTGGTTCTAGCCGAGTGGGTTTGTGTCTAGCGGAGTGGGTTTGGGTCTAGCAGAGTGGGTTTGGGTCTAGCGGAGTGGGTTTGGGTCTAGCGGAGTGGGTTTGGGTCTAGCGGAGTGGGTTTGGTCTAGCGGACTGGGTTTGGGTCTAGCGGAGTGGGTTTGGGTCTAGCGGAGTGGATTTGGGTCTAGCCGAGTGGGTTTGGGTATAGCGGAGTGGGTTTGGGTCTAGCCGAGTGGGTTTGGGTCTAGCCGTGGATTTGGGTCTAGCGGAGTGGGTTTGGGTCTAGCCGAGTGGTTTTGGGTCTAGCGGAGTGGGTTTGGGTCTAGCGGAGTGGGTTTGGGTCTAGCGGACTTGGTTTGGGTCTAGCGGAGTGGGTTTGGGTATAGCCGAGTGGGTTTGGGTCTAGCCGAGTGGGTTTGGGTCCAGCCGAGTGGGTTTGGGTCTAGCCGAGTGCGTTTGGGTGGAGCCGAGTGGGTTTGGGTGTAGCCGAGTGGGTTTGGGACTGGCCGAGTGGGTTTGGGTCTGGCGGAGTAGGTTTGGGTCTAGCCGAGTGGGTTTGGGTCTAGCGGAGTGGGTTTGGGTCTAGCGGAGTGGGTTTGGGTCTAGCGGAGTGGGTTTGCGTCTAGCGGAGTGGGTTTGGGTCTAGCGGAGTGGGTATGGGTCTAGCGGAGTGGGTTTGGGTCTAGCGGAGTGGGTTTGGGTCTAGCGGAGTGGATTTGGGTCTAGCCGAGTGGGTTTGGGTCTAGCGGAGTGGGTTTGGGTCTAGCCGAGTGGGTTTGGTTCTAGCCGTGGGTTTGGGTCTAGCCGAGTGGGTTTGGGTCTAGCCGAGTGGGTTTGGGTCTAGCGAGTGGGTTTGGGTCTAGCGAGTGGGTTTGGCACTAGCCGTGTGGGTTTGGGTTTAGCCGAGTGGGCTTGGGTCTCGCCTAGTGGGTTTGGGTCTAGCCGAGTAGGTTTGGGTATAGCCGAGTGGGTTTGGGTCTAGCCGAGTGGGTTTGGGTCCAGCCGAGTGGGTTTGGGTCTAGCCGAGTGCGTTTGGGTGGAGCCGAGTGGGTTTGGGTGTAGCCGAGTGGGTTTGGGACTGGCCGAGTGGGTTTGGGTCTAGCGGAGTAGGTTTGGGTCTAGCCGAGTGGGTTTGGGTCTAGCGGAGTGGGTTTGGGTCTAGCTGAGTGGGTTTGGGTCTAGCGGAGTGGGTTTGGGTCTAGCGGAGTGGGTTTGCGTCTAGCGGAGTGGGTTTGAGTCTAGCGGAGTGGGTATGGGTCTAGCGGAGTGGGTTTGGGTCTAGCGGACTGGGTTTGGGTCTAGCGGAGTGGGTTTGGGTCTAGCGGAGTGGGTTTGGGTCTAGCCGAATGGGTTTGGGTGTAGCCGAGTGGGTTTGGGTCTAGCCGAGTGGGTTTGGGTCTAGCGGAGTGGGTTTGGGTCTAGCCGAGTGGGTTTGGGTCTGGCCGAGTGGGTTTGGGTCTAGCCGAGTGGGTTTGTGTCTAGCGGAGTGGGTTTGGGTCTAGCAGAGTGGGTTTGGGTCTAGCGGAGTGGGTTTGGGACTAGCGGAGTGGGTTTGGGTCTAGCGGAGTGGGTTTGGGTCTAGCGGACTGGGTTTGGGTCTAGCGGAGTGGGTTTGGGTCTAGCGGAGTGGGTTTGGGTCTAGCCGAGTGGGTTTGGGTCTAGCCGTGGGTTTGGGTCTAGCCGAGTGGGTTTGGGTCTAGCCGAGTGGGTTTGGGTCTAGCGAGTGTGTTTGGGTCTAGCGAGTGGGTTTGGCTCTAGCCGTGTGGGTTTGGGTTTAGCCGAGTGGGCTTGGGTCTGGCCGAGTGGGTTTTGGTCTAGCGGAGGGGTTTGGGTCTAGCCGAGTGGGTTTGGGTCTAGCGGAGTGGGTTTGGGTCTAGCCGAGTGGGTTTGGGTCAAGCCGATAGGGTTTGGGTCTAGCCGAGTGGGTTTGGGTCTGGCCGAGTGGGTTTGGGTCTAGCCGAGTGGGTTTGTGTCTATCGGAGTGGGTTTGGGTCTAGCGGAGTGGGTTAGGGTCTAGCGGAGTGGGTTTGGGTCTAGCAGAGTGGGTTTGGGTCTAGCGGAGTGGGTTTGGGTCTAGCGGAGTGGGTTTGGGTCTCGCGGAGTGGGTTTGGGTCTAGCGGAGTGGGTTTGGGTCTAGCGGACTGGGTTTGGGTCTAGCGGAGTGGGTTTGGGTCCAGCGGAGTGGATTTGGGTCTAGCGGAGTGGGTTTGGTTCTAGCGGAGTGGGTTTGGGTCTAGCGGAGTGGGTTTGGGTCTAGCGGACTGGGTTTGGGTCTAGCCGAGTGGGTTTGGGTCTAGCGGAGTGGGTTTGGGTCTAGCCGAGTGGGTTTGGGTCTAGCGGAGTGGGTTTGGGTCTAGCGGAGTGGGTTTGGGTCTAGCGGACTGGGTTTGGGTCTAGCGGAGTGGGTTTGGGTCTAGCGGAGTGGATTTGGGTCTAGCCGAGTGGGTTTGGGTCTAGCGGAGTGGGTTTGGGTCTAGCCGAGTGGGTTTGGTTCTAGCCGTGGGTTTGGGTCTAGCCGAGTGGGTTTGGGTCTAGCCGAGTGGGTTTGGGTCTAGCGAGTGGGTTTGGGTCTAGCGAGTGGGTTTGGCTCTAGCCGTGTGGGTTTGGGTTTAGCCGAGTGGGCTTGGGTCTAGCCTAGTGGGTTTGGGTCTAGCCGAGTGGGTTTGGGTATAGCGGAGTGGGTTTGGGTCTAGCCGAGTGGGTTTGGGTCCAGCCGAGTGGGTTTGGGTCCAGCCGAGTGGGTTTGGGTGGAGCCGAGTGGGTTTGGGTGTAGCCGAGTGGGTTTGGGTATGGCCGAGTGGGTTTGGGTCTAGCGGAGTAGGTTTGGGTCTAGCCGAGTGGGTTTGGGTCTAGCGGAGTGGGTTTGGGTCTAGCTGAGTGGGTTTGGATCTAGCGGAGTGGGTTTGGGTCTAGCGGAGTGGGTTTGGGTCTAGCCGAATGGGTTTGGGTGTAGCCGAGTGGGTTTGGGTCTAGCTGAGTCGGTTTGGGTCGAGCGGAGTGGGTTTGGGTCTAGCGGAGTGGATTTGGGTCTGGCCGAGTGGGTTTGGGTCTAGCCGAGTGCGTTTGGGTCTAGCCTAGTGGGTTTGGGTCTAGCCGAGTGGGTTTGGGTCTAGCCGAGAGGGTTTGGGTCTAGCCGAGTGGGTTTGGATCTAGCCGAGTGGTTTTGGGTCTAGCCGTGTGGGTTTGGGTCTAGCCGAGTGGGTTTGATTCTAGCCGAGTGGGTTTGGCACTAGCTGAGTGGGTTTGGGTCCAGCCGAGTGTGTTTGGGTCTGGCCAAGTGGGTTTGGGTCAAGCCAGTGGGTTTGGGTCTAGCCGAGTGGGTTTGGGCCTAGCCTAGTGGGTTTGGGTCTAGCCGAGTGGGTTTGGGTCTAGCCGTGTGGGTTTGGGTCTAGCGGCGTGTGTTTGGGTCTAGGGGACTGGGTTTGGGTCTAGCGGAGTGGGTTTGGGTCTAGCGGAGTGGATTTGGGTCTAGCGGAGTGGGTTTGGTTCTAGCGGAGTGGGTTTGGGTCTAGCGGAGTGGGTTTGGGTCTAGCGGACTGGGTTTGGGTCTAGCCGAGTGGGTTTTTGTCTAGCCGAGTGGGTTTCGGTCTAGCCGAGTGGGTTTGGGTGTAGCCGAGTGGGTTTGGGTCTGGCCGAGTGGGTTTGGGTCTAGCGGAGTGGGTTTGGGTCTAGCCGAGTGGGTTTGGGTCTAGCGGAGTGGGTTTGGGTCTAGCCGAGTGGGTTTGGGTCTAGCGAGTGGGTTTGGGTCTAGCGAGTGGGTTTGGCTCTAGCCGTGTGGGTTTGGGTTTAGCCGAGTGGGCTTGGGTCTAGCCTAGTGGGTTTGGGTCTAGCCGAGTGGGTTTGGGTATAGCCGAGTGGGTTTGGGTCTAGCCGAGTGGGTTTGGGTCCAGCCGAGTGGGTTTGGGTCTAGCCGAGTGGGTTTGGGTGGAGCCGAGTGGGTTTGGGTGTAGCCGAGTGGGTTTGGGTCTGGCCGAGTGGGTTTGGGTCTAGCGGAGTAGGTTTGGGTCTAGCCGAGTGGGTTTGGGTCTAGCGGAGTGGGTTTGGGTCTAGCTGAGTGGGTTTGGGTCTAGCGGAGTGGGTTTGGGTCTAGCGGCGTGGGTTTGCGTCTAGCGGAGTGGGTTTGGGTCTAGCGGAGTGGGTATGGGTCTAGCGGAGTGGGTTTGGGTCTAGCGGACTGGGTTTGGGTCTAGCGGAGTGGGTTTGGGTCTAGCGGAGTGGGTTTGGGTCTAGCCGAATGGGTTTGGGTGTAGCCGAGTGGGTTTGGGTCTAGCCGAGTCGGTTTGGGTCTAGCGGAGTGGGTTTGGGTCTAGCGGAGTGGATTTGGGTCTGGCCGAGTGGGTTTGGGTCTAGCCGAGTGCGTTTGGGTCTAGCCTAGTGGGTTTGGGTCTAGCCGAGTGGGTTTGGGTCTAGCCGAGTGGGTTTGGGTCTAGCCGAGTGGGTTTGGGTCTTGCCGAGTGGGTTTGGGCCTAGCCTAGTGGGTTTGGGTCTAGCCGAGTGGGTTTGGGTCTAGCCGAGTGGGTTTGGGTCTAGCGGAGTGGGTTTGGGTCTAGCCGAGTGGGTTTGGGTCTAGCCGTGGGTTTGGGTCTAGCCGAGTGGGTTTGGGTCTAGCCGAGTGGGTTTGGGTCTAGCGAGTGTGTTTGGGTCTAGCGAGTGGGTTTGGCTCTAGCCGTGTGGGTTTGGGTTTAGCCGAGTGGGCTTGGGTCTGGCGGAGTGGGTTTGGGTCTAGCGGAGTGGGTTTGGGTCTAGCCGAGTGGGTTTGGGTCTAGCGGAGTGGGTTTGGGTCTAGCCGAGTGGGTTTGGGTCAAGCCGATAGGGTTTGGGTCTAGCCGAGTGGGTTTGGGTCTGGCCGAGTGGGTTTGGGTCTAGCGGACTGGGGTTGGGTCTAGCGGAGTGGGTTTGGGTCTAGCGGAGTGGATTTGGGTTCAGCCGAGTGGGTTTGGGTCTAGCGGAGTGTGTTTGGGTCTAGCCGAGTGGGTTTGGGTCTAGCCGTGGGTTTGGGTCTAGCGAGTGTGTTTGACTCTAGCCGTGTGGGTTTGGGTTTAGCCGAGTGGGCTTGGGTCTGGCCGAGTGGGTTTTGGTCTAGCGGAGTGGGTTTGGGTCTAGCCGAGTGGGTTTGTGTCTAGCGGAGTGGGTTTGGGTCTAGCCGAGTGGGTTTGGGTCAAGCCGATAGGGTTTGGGTCTAGCCGAGTGGGTTTGGGTCTGGCCGAGTGGGTTTGGGTCTAGCCGAGTGGGTTTGTGTCTAGCGGAGTGGGTTTGGGTCTAGCGGAGTGGGTTAGGGTCTAGCGGAGTGGGTTTGGGTCTAGCAGAGTGGGTTTGGGTCTAGCGGAGTGGGTTTGGGTCTAGCGGAGTGGGTTTGGGTCTCGCGGAGTTGGTTTGGGTCTAGCGGAGTGGGTTTGGGTCTAGCGGACTGGGTTTGGGTCTAGCGAGTGGGTTTGGGTCTAGCGAGTGGGTTTGGCTCTAGCCGTGTGGGTTTGGGTTTAGCCGAGTGGGCTTGGGTCTAGCCTAGTGGGTTTGGGTCTAGCCGAGTGGGTTTGGGTATAGCCGAGTGGGTTTGGGTATAGCCGAGTGGGTTTGGGTCCAGCCGAGTGGGTTTGGGTCTAGCCGAGTGGGTTTGGGTGGAGCCGAGTGGGTTTGGGTGTAGCCGAGTGGGTTTGGGTCTGGCCGAGTGGGTTTGGGTCTAGCGGAGTAGGTTTGGGTCTAGCCGAGTGGGTTTGGGTCTAGCGGAGTGGGTTTGGGTCTAGCTGAGTGGGTTTGGGTCTAGCGGAGTGGGTTTGGGTCTAGCGGAGTGGGTTTGGGTCTAGCCGTGTGGGTTTGGGTCTAGCCGAGTCGGTTTGATTCTAGCCGAGTGGGTTTGGCACTACCTGAGTGGGTTTGGGTCAAGCCGAATGGGTTTGGGTCCAGCCGAGTGGGTTTGGGTCCAGCCGAGTGGGTTTGGGTCTGGCCAAGTGGGTTTGGGTCAAGCCAGTGGGTTTGGGTCTAGCCGAGTGGGTTTGGGCCTAGCCTAGTGGGTTTGGGTCTAGCCGAGTGGGTTTGGGTCTAGCCGAGTGGGTTTGGGTCTAGCCGAGTGGGTTTGGGTGTAGCCGAGTGGGTTTGGGTCTGGCCGAGTGGGTTTGGGTCTAGCGGAGTGGGTTTGGGTCTAGCCGAGTGGGTTTGGGTCTAGCGGAGTGGGTTTGGGTCTAGCCGAGTGGGTTTGGGTCTAGCCGATAGGGTTTGGGTCTAGCCGAGTGGGTTTTGGTCTAGCCGAGTGGGTTTGGGTCTAGCCGAGTGGGTTTGTGTCTAGCGGAGTGGGTTTGGGTCTAGCGGAGTGGGTTAGGGTCTAGCGGAGTGGGTTTGGGTCTAGCAGAGTGGGTTTGGGTCTAGCGGAGTGGGTTTGGGTCTAGCGGAGTGGGTTTGGGACTAGCGGAGTGGGTTTGGGTCTAGCGGACTTGGTTTGGGTCTAGCGGAGTGGGTTTGGGTCTAGCGGAGTGGATTTGGGTCTAGCCGAGTGGGTTTGGGTCTAGCGGAGTGGGTTTGGGTCTAGCCGAGTGGGTTTTCGTCTAGCCGAGTGGGTTTCGGTCTAGCCGAGTGGGTTTGGGTGTAGCCGAGTGGGTTTGGGTCTGGCCGAGTGGGTTTGGGTCTAGCGGAGTGGGTTTGGGTCTAGCCGAGTGGGTTTGGGTCTAGCGGAGTGGGTTTCGGTCTAGCGGAGTGGGTTTGGGTCTAGCGGACTGGGTTTGGGTCTAGCGGAGTGGGTTTGGGTCTAGCGGAGTGCATTTGGGTCTAGCCGAGTGGGTTTGGGTCTAGCGGAGTGGGTTTGGGTCTAGCCGAGTGGGTTTGGGTCTAGCCGTGGGTTTGGGTCTAGCCGAGTGGGTTTGGGTCTAGCCGAGTGGGTTTGGGTCTAGCGGACTGGGTTTGGGTCTAGCGAGTGGGTTTGGGTCTAGCGAGTGGGTTTGGCTCTAGCCGTGTGGGTTTGGGTTTAGCCGAGTGGGCTTGGGTCTAGCCTAGTGGGTTTGGGTCTAGCCGAGTGGGTTTGGGTATAGCCGAGTGGGTTTGGGTATAGCCGAGTGGGTTTGTGTCCAGCCGAGTGGGTTTGGGTCTAGCCGAGTGGGTTTGGGTGGAGCCGAGCGGGTTTGGGTGTAGCCGAGTGGGTTTGGGTCTGGCCGAGTGGGTTTGGTTCTAGCGGAGTAGGTTTGGGTCTAGCCGAGTGGGTTTGGGTCTAGCGGAGTGGGTTTGGGTCTAGCCGAGTCGGTTTGATTCTAGCCGAGTGGGTTTGGCACTAGCTGAGTGGGTTTGGGTCAAGCCGAATGGGTTTGGGTCCAGCCGAGTGGGTTTGGGTCCAGCCGAGTGGGTTTGGGTCTGGCCAAGTGGGTTTGGGTCAAGCCAGTGGGTTTGGGTCTAGCCGAGTGGGTTTGGGCCTAGCCTAGTGGGTTTGGGTCTAGCCGAGTGGGTTTGGGTCTAGCCGAGTGGGTTTTGGTCTAGCCGAGTGGGTTTGGGTCTAGCCGAGTGGGTTTGTGTCTAGCGGAGTGGGTTTGGGTCTAGCGGAGTGGGTTAGGGTCTAGCGGAGTGGGTTTGGGTCTAGCAGAGTGGGTTTGGGTCTAGCGGAGTGGGTTTGGGTCTAGCGGAGTGGGTTTGGGTCTAGCGGAGTGGGTTTGGGTCTAGCGGACTTGGTTTGGGTCTAGCGGAGTGGGTTTGGGTCTAGCGGAGTGGATTTGGGTCTAGCCGAGTGGGTTTGGGTCTAGCGGAGTGGGTTTGGGTCTAGCCGAGTGGGTTTTCGTCTAGCCGAGTGGGTTTGGGTCTAGCGGACTGGGTTTGGGTCTAGCGAGTGGGTTTGGGTCTAGCGAGTGGGTTTGGCTCTAGCCGTGTGGGTTTGGGTTTAGCCGAGTGGGCTTGGGTCTAGCCTAGTGGGTTTGGGTCTAGCCGAGTGGGTTTGGGTATAGCCGAGTGGGTTTGGGTATAGCCGAGTGGGTTTGGGTCCAGCCGAGTGGGTTTGGGTCTAGCCGAGTGGGTTTGGGTGGAGCCGAGTGGGTTTGGGTGTAGCCGAGTGGGTTTGGGTCTGGCCGAGTGGGTTTGGGTCTAGCGGAGTAGGTTTGGGTCTAGCCGAGTGGGTTTGGGTCTAGCGGAGTGGGTTTGGGTCTAGCTGAGTGGGTTTGGGTCTAGCGGAGTGGGTTTGGGTCTAGCGGAGTGGGTTTGGGTCTAGCGGAGTGGGTTTGGGTCTAGCGGAGTGGGTTTGGGTCTAGCCGAGTGGGTTTGGATCTAGCCGAGTGGTTTTGGGTCTAGCCGTGTGGGTTTGGGTCTAGCCGAGTCGGTTTGATTCTAGCCGAGTGGGTTTGGCACTACCTGAGTGGGTTTGGGTCAAGCCGAATGGGTTTGGGTCCAGCCGAGTGGGTTTGGGTCCAGCCGAGTGGGTTTGGGTCTGGCCAAGTGGGTTTGGGTCAAGCCAGTGGGTTTGGGTCTAGCCGAGTGGGTTTGGGCCTAGCCTAGTGGGTTTGGGTCTAGCCGAGTGGGTTTGGGTCTAGCCGAGTGGGTTTGGGTCTAGCCGAGTGGGTTTGGGTGTAGCCGAGTGGGTTTGGGTCTGGCCGAGTGGGTTTGGGTCTAGCGGAGTGGGTTTGGGTCTAGCCGAGTGGGTTTGGGTCTAGCGGAGTGGGTTTGGGTCTAGCCGAGTGGGTTTGGGTCTATCCGATAGGGTTTGGGTCTAGCCGAGTGGGTTTTGGTCTAGCCGAGTGGGTTTGGGTCTAGCCGAGTGGGTTTGTGTCTAGCGGAGTGGGTTTGGGTCTAGCGGAGTGGGTTAGGGTCTAGCGGAGTGGGTTTGGGTCTAGCGGAGTGGGTTTGGGTCTAGCCGAGTGGGTTTGGGTCTAGCCGTGGGTTTGGGTCTAGCCGAGTGGGTTTGGGTCTAGCCGAGTGGGTTTGGGTCTAGCGGACTGGGTTTGGGTCTAGCGAGTGGGTTTGGGTCTAGCGAGGGGGTTTGGCTCTAGCCGTGTGGGTTTGGGTTTAGCCGAGTGGGCTTGGGTCTAGCCTAGTGGGTTTGGGTCTAGCCGACTGGGTTTGGGTATAGCCGAGTGGGTTTGGGTATAGCCGAGTGGGTTTGTGTCCAGCCGAGTGGGTTTGGGTCTAGCCGAGTGGGTTTGGGTGGAGCCGAGTGGGTTTGGGTGTAGCCGAGTGGGTTTGGGTCTGGCCGAGTGGGTTTGGGTCTAGCGGAGTAGGTTTGGGTCTAGCCGAGTGGGTTTGGGTCTAGCGGAGTGGGTTTGGGTCTAGCTGAGTGGGTTTGGGTCTAGCGGAGTGGGTTTGGGTCTAGCGGAGTGGGTTTGGGTCTAGCGGAGTGGGTTTGGGTCTAGCGGAGTGGGTTTGGGTCTAGCCGAGTGGGTTTGGATCTAGCCGAGTGGTTTTGGGTCTAGCCGTGTGGGTTTGGGTCTAGCCGAGTCGGTTTGATTCTAGCCGAGTGGGTTTGGCACTAGCTGAGTGGGTTTGGGTCAAGCCGAATGGGTTTGGGTCCAGCCGAGTGGGTTTGGGTCCAGCCGAGTGGGTTTGGGTCTGGCCAAGTGGGTTTGGGTCAAGCCAGTGGGTTTGGGTCTAGCCGAGTGGGTTTGGGCCTAGCCTAGTGGGTTTGGGTCTAGCCGAGTGGGTTTGGGTCTAGCCGAGTGGGTTTTGGTCTAGCCGAGTGGGTTTGGGTCTAGCCGAGTGGGTTTGTGTCTAGCGGAGTGGGTTTGGGTCTAGCGGAGTGGGTTAGGGTCTAGCGGAGTGGGTTTGGGTCTAGCAGAGTGGGTTTGGGTCTAGCGGAGTGGGTTTGGGTCTAGCGGAGTGGGTTTGGGTCTAGCGGAGTGGGTTTGGGTCTAGCGGACTTGGTTTGGGTCTAGCGGAGTGGGTTTGGGTCTAGCGGAGTGGATTTGGGTCTAGCCGAGTGGGTTTGGGTCTAGCGGAGTGGGTTTGGGTCTAGCCGAGTGGGTTTTCGTCTAGCCGAGTGGGTTTGGATCTAGCCGAGTGGTTTTGGGTCTAGCCGTGTGGGTTTGGGTCTAGCCGAGTCGGTTTGATTCTAGCCGAGTGGGTTTGGCACTACCTGAGTGGGTTTGGGTCAAGCCGAATGGGTTTGGGTCCAGCCGAGTGGGTTTGGGTCCAGCCGAGTGGGTTTGGGTCTGGCCAAGTGGGTTTGGGTCAAGCCAGTGGGTTTGGGTCTAGCCGAGTGGGTTTGGGTCTAGCGGAGTGGGTTTGGGTCTAGCTGAGTGGGTTTGGGTCTAGCGGAGTGGGTTTGGGTCTAGCGGAGTGGGTTTGGGTCTAGCGGAGTGGGTTTGGGTCTAGCGGAGTGGGTTTGGGTCTAGCCGAGTGGGTTTGGATCTAGCCGAGTGGTTTTGGGTCTAGCCGTGTGGGTTTGGGTCTAGCCGAGTCGGTTTGATTCTAGCCGAGTGGGTTTGGCACTACCTGAGTGGGTTTGGGTCAAGCCGAATGGGTTTGGGTCCAGCCGAGTGGGTTTGGGTCCAGCCGAGTGGGTTTGGGTCTGGCCAAGTGGGTTTGGGTCAAGCCAGTGGGTTTGGGTCTAGCCGAGTGGGTTTGGGCCTAGCCTAGTGGGTTTGGGTCTAGCCGAGTGGGTTTGGGTCTAGCCGAGTGGGTTTGGGTCTAGCCGAGTGGGTTTGGGTGTAGCCGAGTGGGTTTGGGTCTGGCCGAGTGGGTTTGGGTCTAGCGGAGTGGGTTTGGGTCTAGCCGAGTGGGTTTGGGTCTAGCGGAGTGGGTTTGGGTCTAGCCGAGTGGGTTTGGGTCTATCCGATAGGGTTTGGGTCTAGCCGAGTGGGTTTTGGTCTAGCCGAGTGGGTTTGGGTCTAGCCGAGTGGGTTTGTGTCTAGCGGAGTGGGTTTGGGTCTAGCGGAGTGGGTTAGGGTCTAGCGGAGTGGGTTTGGGTCTAGCAGAGTGGGTTTGGGTCTAGCGGAGTGGGTTTGGGTCTAGCGGAGTGGGTTTGGGTCTAGCGGAGTGGGTTTGGGTCTAGCGGACTTGGTTTGGGTCTAGCGGAGTGGGTTTGGGTCTAGCGGAGTGGATTTGGGTCTAGCCGAGTGGGTTTGGGTCTAGCGGAGTGGGTTTGGGTCTAGCCGAGTGGGTTTTCGTCTAGCCGAGTGGGTTTCGGTCTAGCCGAGTGGGTTTGGGTGTAGCCGAGTGGGTTTGGGTCTGGCCGAGTGGGTTTGGGTCTAGCGGAGTGGGTTTGGGTCTAGCCGAGTGGGTTTGGGTCTAGCGGAGTGGGTTTCGGTCTAGCGGAGTGGGTTTGGGTCTAGCGGACTGGGTTTGGGTCTAGCGGAGTGGGTTTGGGTCTAGCGGAGTGCATTTGGGTCTAGCCGAGTGGGTTTGGGTCTAGCGGAGTGGGTTTGGGTCTAGCCGAGTGGGTTTGGGTCTAGCCGTGGGTTTGGGTCTAGCCGAGTGGGTTTGGGTCTAGCCGAGTGGGTTTGGGTCTAGCGGACTGGGTTTGGGTCTAGCGAGTGGGTTTGGGTCTAGCGAGTGGGTTTGGCTCTAGCCGTGTGGGTTTGGGTTTAGCCGAGTGGGCTTGGGTCTAGCCTAGTGGGTTTGGGTCTAGCCGAGTGGGTTTGGGTATAGCCGAGTGGGTTTGGGTATAGCCGAGTGGGTTTGTGTCCAGCCGAGTGGGTTTGGGTCTAGCCGAGTGGGTTTGGGTGGAGCCGAGTGGGTTTGGGTGTAGCCGAGTGGGTTTGGGTCTGGCCGAGTGGGTTTGGGTCTAGCGGAGTAGGTTTGGGTCTAGCCGAGTGGGTTTGGGTCTAGCGGAGTGGGTTTGGGTCTAGCTGAGTGGGTTTGGGTCTAGCGGAGTGGGTTTGGGTCTAGCGGAGTGGGTTTGGGTCTAGCGGAGTGGGTTTGGGTCTAGCGGAGTGGGTTTGGGTCTAGCCGAGTGGGTTTGGATCTAGCCGAGTGGTTTTGGGTCTAGCCGTGTGGGTTTGGGTCTAGCCGAGTCGGTTTGATTCTAGCCGAGTGGGTTTGGCACTAGCTGAGTGGGTTTGGGTCAAGCCGAATGGGTTTGGGTCCAGCCGAGTGGGTTTGGGTCCAGCCGAGTGGGTTTGGGTCTGGCCAAGTGGGTTTGGGTCAAGCCAGTGGGTTTGGGTCTAGCCGAGTGGGTTTGGGCCTAGCCTAGTGGGTTTGGGTCTAGCCGAGTGGGTTTGGGTCTAGCCGAGTGGGTTTTGGTCTAGCCGAGTGGGTTTGGGTCTAGCCGAGTGGGTTTGTGTCTAGCGGAGTGGGTTTGGGTCTAGCGGAGTGGGTTAGGGTCTAGCGGAGTGGGTTTGGGTCTAGCAGAGTGGGTTTGGGTCTAGCGGAGTGGGTTTGGGTCTAGCGGAGTGGGTTTGGGTCTAGCGGAGTGGGTTTGGGTCTAGCGGACTTGGTTTGGGTCTAGCGGAGTGGGTTTGGGTCTAGCGGAGTGGATTTGGGTCTAGCCGAGTGGGTTTGGGTCTAGCGGAGTGGGTTTGGGTCTAGCCGAGTGGGTTTTCGTCTAGCCGAGTGGGTTTCGGTCTAGCCGAGTGGTTTTGGGTGTAGCCGAGTGGGTTTGGGTCTGGCCGAGTGGGTTTGGGTCTAGCGGAGTGGGTTTGGGTCTAGCCGAGTGGGTTTGGGTCTAGCGGAGTGGGTTTCGGTCTAGCGGAGTGGGTTTGGGTCTAGCGGACTGGGTTTGGGTCTAGCGGAGTGGGTTTGGGTCTAGCGGAGTGCATTTGGGTCTAGCCGAGTGGGTTTGGGTCTAGCGGAGTGGGTTTGGGTCTAGCCGAGTGGGTTTGGGTCTAGCCGTGGGTTTGGGTCTAGCCGAGTGGGTTTGGGTCTAGCCGAGTGGGTTTGGGTCTAGCGAGTGGGTTTGGGTCTAGCGAGTGGGTTTGGCTCTCGCCGTGTGGGTTTGGGTTTAGCCGAGTGGGCTTGGCTCTAGCCAAGTGGGTTTGGGTCTAGCCGAGTGGGTTTGGGCCTAGCCGAGTGGGTTTGGGTCTAGTCGAGTGGGTTTGGGTCCAGCCGAGTGGGTTTGGGTCTAGCCGAGTGGGTTTGGGTGGAGCCGAGTGGGTTTGGGTGTAGCCGAGTGGGTTTGGGTCTGGCCGAGTGGGTTTGGGTCTCGCGGAGTAGGTTTGGGTCTAGCCGAGTGGGTTTGGGTCTAGCGGAGTGGGTTTGGGTCTAGCTGAGTGGGTTTTGGTCTAGCGGAGTGGGTTTGGGTCTAGCGGAGTGGGTTTGCGTCTAGCGGAGTGGGTTTGGGTCTAGCGGAGTGGGTATGGGTCTTGCGGAGTGGGTTTGGGTCTAGCGGACTGGGTTTGTGTCTAGCGGAGTGGGTTTGGGTCTAGCGGAGTGGGTTTGGGTCTAGCCGAATGGGTTTGGGTGTAGCCGAGTGGGTTTGGGTCTAGCCGAGTGGGTTCGGGTCTAGCGGAGTGGGTTTGGGTCTAGCGGAGTGGATTTGGGTCTGGCCGAGTGGGTTTGGGTCTAGCCGAGTGGGTTTGGGTCTAGCCTAGTGGGTTTGGGTCTAGCCGAGTGGGTTTGGGTCTAGCCGAGTGGGTTTGGGTCTAGCCGAGTGGGTTTGGATCTAGCCGAGTGGTTTTGGGTCTAGCCGAGTGGGTTTGGGTCTAGCCGAGTGGGTTTGATTCTAGCCGAGTGGGTTTGGCACTAGCTGAGTGGGTTTGGGTCAAGCCGAATGGGTTTGGGTCCAGCCGAGTGGGTATGGGTCCAGCCGAGTGGGTTTGGGTCTGGCCAAGTGGGTTTGGGTCAAGCCAGTGGGTTTGGGTCTAGCCGAGTGGGTTTGGGTCTAGCCGAGTGGGTTTGGGTGTAGCCGAGTGGGTTTGGGTCTGGCCGAGTGGGTTTTGGTCTAGCGGAGTGGGTTTGGATCTAGTGGAGTGGGTAGGGTCTAGCGGAGTGGGTTTGGGTCTAGCAGAGTGTGTTTGGGTCTAGTGGAGTGGGTTTGGGTCTAGCGGAGTGGGTTTGGGTCTAGCGGAGTGGGTTTGGGTCTAGCGGAGTGGGTTTGGGTCTAGCGGAGTGGGTTTGGGTCTAGCGGAGTGGATTTGGGTCTAGCCGAGTGGGTTTGGGTCTAGTGGAGTGGGTTTGGGTGTAGCCGAGTGGGGTTGGGTCTAGCCGTGGGTTTGGGTCTAGCCGAGTGGGTTTGGGTCTAGCCGAGTGGGTTTGGGTCTAGCCGAGTGTGTTTGGGTCTAGCCGAGTGGGTTTGGGTGTAGCCGAGTGGGTTTGGGTGTAGCCGAGTGGGTTTGGGTCTGGCCGAGTGGGTTTGGGTCTAGCGGAGTGGGTTTGGGTCTAGTGGAGTGGGTTAGGGTCTAGCGGAGTGGGTTTGGGTCTAGCAGAGTGGGTTTGGGTCTAGCGGAGTGGGTTTGGGTCTAGCGGAGTGGGTTTGGGTCTAGCGGAGTGGGTTTGGGTCTAGCGGAGTGGGTTTGTGTCTAGCGGAGTGGGTTTGGGTCTAGCGGAGTGGGTTTGGGTCTAGCGGAGTGGATTTGGGTCTAGCCGAGTGGGTTTGGGTCTAGCGGAGTGGGTTTGGGTCTAGCCGAGTGGGTTTGGGTCTAGCCGTGGGTTTGGATCTAGCCGAGTGGGTTTGGGTCTAGCCGAGTGGGTTTGGGTCTAGCCGAGTGGGTTTGGGTCTAGCCGAGTGGGTTTGGGTCTAGCCGAGAGGGTTTGGGTCTAGCCGAGTGGGTTTGGGTCTAGCCGAGTGGGTTTGGGTCTAGCCGAGTGGGTTTGTGTCTAGCGGAGTGGGTTTGGGTCTAGCGGAATGGGTTAGGGTCTAGCAGAGTGGGTTTGGGTCTAGCGGAGTGGGTTTGGGTCTAGCGGAGTGGGTTTGGGTCTAGCCGAGTGGGTTTGGGTCTAGCGGAGTGGGTTTGCGTCTAGCGGAGTAGGTTTGGGTCTAGCGGAGTGGGTATGGGTCTAGCGGAGTGGGTTTGGGTCTAGCGGACTGGGTTTGGGTCTAGCCGAGTAGGTTTGGGTCCAGCTGAGTGGGTTTGGGTCAAGCCGAGTGGGTTTGTGTCTGGCGGAGTGGGTTTGGGTCTAGCGGAGTGGGTTAGGGTCTAGCGGAGTGGGTTTGGGTCTAGCGGAGTAGGTTTGGGTCTAGCGGAGTGGGTTTGGGTCTAGCGGAGTTGGTTTGGGTGTGGCGGAGTGGGTTTGGGTCTGGCGGAGTGGGTTTGGGTCTAGCGGACTGGGTTTGGGTCTAGCGGAGTGGGTTTGGGTCTAGCGGAGTGGGTTTGGGTCTACCTAGTGGGTTTGGGTCTAGCCGAGTGGGCTTCGGTCTAGCCGGGTGGGTTTGGGTCTAGCCGAGTGGGTTTGGGTCTAGCCGAGTGGGTTTGGGTCTAGCCCAGTGGGTTTGGGTCTAGCCGAGTGGGTTTGGGTCTAGCGGAGTGGGTTTAGGGTGCAGCCGAGTGGGTTTGGGTCTAGCCGAGTGGGTTTGGGTCCAGCCGAGAGGGTTTGGGTCTAGGCGAGTGGGTTTGGGTCTTGCGGAGTGGGTTTGGTTGTAGCCGAGTGGGTTTGGGGCTAGCCGAGTGGGTTTGGGTCCAGCCGAGTGGGTTTGGGTCTAGCCGAGTGGGTTTGGGTCTGGACGAGTGGGTTTGGGTCTAGCCGAGTGGGTTTGGGTCTAGCCGAGTGGGTTTGGGTCTATCCGAGTGGGTTTGGGTCTAGCGGAGTGGGTTTTGAGTCTAGCGGAGTGGGCTTGGGTCTAGCGGAGTGGGTTTGAGTCTAACGGAGTGGGTTTGGGTCTAGCGGAGTGGGTTTGGGTCTAGCGGAGTGGGTTTGCGTCTAGCGGAGTGGGTTTGTGTCTAGCGGAGTGGGTTTGGGTCTAGCGGAGTGGGTTTGGGTCTAGCGGAGTGGATTTGGGTCTAGCGGAGTGGGTTTGGGTCTAGCCGAGTGGGTTTGGGTCTAGCCGTGGGTTTGGATCTAGCCGAGTGGGTTTGGGTCTAGCCGAGTGGGTTTGTGTCTGGCAGAGTGGATTTGGGTCTAGCGGAGTGGGTTTGGGTCTAGCGGACTGGGTTTGGGTCTAGCCGAGTGGGTTTGGGTCCAGCTGAGTGGGTTTGGGTCAAGCCGAGTGGGTTTGTGTCTGGCGGAGTGGGTTTGGGTCTAGCGGAGTGGGTTAGGGTCTAGCGGAGTGGGTTTGGGTCTAGCGGAGTAGGTTTGGGTCTAGCGGAGTGGGTTTGGGTCTAGCGGAGTTGGTTTGGGTGTGGCGGAGTGGGTTTGGGTCTAGCGGAGTGGGTTTGGGTCTAGCGGAGTGGATTTGGGTCTAGCGGAGTGGGTTTGGGTCTAGCCGAGTGGGTTTGGGTCTAGCCGTGGGTTTGGATCTAGCCGAGTGGGTTTGGGTCTAGCCGAGTGGGTTTGTGTCTGGCAGAGTGGATTTGGGTCTAGCGGAGTGGGTTTGGGTCTAGCGGACTGGGTTTGGGTCTAGCCGAGTGGGTTTGGGTCCAGCTGAGTGGGTTTGGGTCAAGCCGAGTGGGTTTGTGTCTGGCGGAGTGGGTTTGGGTCTAGCGGAGTGGGTTTGGGTCTAGCGGAGTGGGTTTGGGTCTAGCGGAGTGGGTTTGTGTCTAGCGGAGTGGGTTTGGGTCTAGCGGAGTGGGTTTGGGTCTAGCGGAGTGGATTTGGGTCTAGCCGAGTGGGTTTGGGTCTAGCGGAGTGGGTTTGGGTCTAGCCGAGTGGGTTTGGGTCTAGCCGTGGGTTTGGATCTAGCCGAGTGGGTTTGGGTCTAGCCGAGTGGGTTTGGGTCTAGCCGAGTGGGTTTGGGTCTAGCCGAGTGGGTTTGGGTCTAGCCGAGAGGGTTTGGGTCTAGCCGAGTGGGTTTGGGTCTAGCCGAGTGGGTTTGTGTCTAGCGGAGTGGGTTTGGGTCTAGCGGAATGGGTTAGGGTCTAGCAGAGTGGGTTTGGGTCTAGCGGAGTGGGTTTGGGTCTAGCGGAGTGGGTTTGGGTCTAGCCGAGTGGGTTTGGGTCTAGCGGAGTGGGTTTGCGTCTAGCGGAGTAGGTTTGGGTCTAGCGGAGTGGGTATGGGTCTAGCGGAGTGGGTTTGGGTCTAGCGGACTGGGTTTGGGTCTAGCCGAGTGGGTTTGGGTCCAGCTGAGTGGGTTTGGGTCAAGCCGAGTGGGTTTGTGTCTGGCGGAGTGGGTTTGGGTCTAGCGGAGTGGGTTAGGGTCTAGCGGAGTGGGTTTGGGTCTAGCGGAGTAGGTTTGGGTCTAGCGGAGTGGGTTTGGGTCTAGCGGAGTTGGTTTGGGTGTGGCGGAGTGGGTTTGGGTCTGGCGGAGTGGGTTTGGGTCTAGCGGACTGGGTTTGGGTCTAGCGGAGTGGGTTTGGGTCTAGCGGAGTGGGTTTGGGTCTACCTAGTGGGTTTGGGTCTAGCCGAGTGGGCTTCGGTCTAGCCGGGTGGGTTTGGGTCTAGCCGAGTGGGTTTGGGTCTAGCCGAGTGGGTTTGGGTCTAGCCCAGTGGGTTTGGGTCTAGCCGAGTGGGTTTGGGTCTAGCGGAGTGGGTTTAGGGTGCAGCCGAGTGGGTTTGGGTCTAGCCGAGTGGGTTTGGGTCCAGCCGAGAGGGTTTGGGTCTAGGCGAGTGGGTTTGGGTCTTGCGGAGTGGGTTTGGTTGTAGCCGAGTGGGTTTGGGGCTAGCCGAGTGGGTTTGGGTCCAGCCGAGTGGGTTTGGGTCTAGCCGAGTGGGTTTGGGTCTGGACGAGTGGGTTTGGGTCTAGCCGAGTGGGTTTGGGTCTAGCCGAGTGGGTTTGGGTCTATCCGAGTGGGTTTGGGTCTAGCGGAGTGGGTTTTGAGTCTAGCGGAGTGGGCTTGGGTCTAGCGGAGTGGGTTTGAGTCTAACGGAGTGGGTTTGGGTCTAGCGGAGTGGGTTTGGGTCTAGCGGAGTGGGTTTGCGTCTAGCGGAGTGGGTTTGTGTCTAGCGGAGTGGGTTTGGGTCTAGCGGAGTGGGTTTGGGTCTAGCGGAGTGGATTTGGGTCTAGCGGAGTGGGTTTGGGTCTAGCCGAGTGGGTTTGGGTCTAGCCGTGGGTTTGGATCTAGCCGAGTGGGTTTGGGTCTAGCCGAGTGGGTTTGTGTCTGGCAGAGTGGATTTGGGTCTAGCGGAGTGGGTTTGGGTCTAGCGGACTGGGTTTGGGTCTAGCCGAGTGGGTTTGGGTCCAGCTGAGTGGGTTTGGGTCAAGCCGAGTGGGTTTGTGTCTGGCGGAGTGGGTTTGGGTCTAGCGGAGTGGGTTAGGGTCTAGCGGAGTGGGTTTGGGTCTAGCGGAGTAGGTTTGGGTCTAGCGGAGTGGGTTTGGGTCTAGCGGAGTTGGTTTGGGTGTGGCGGAGTGGGTTTGGGTCTAGCGGAGTGGGTTTGGGTCTAGCGGAGTGGATTTGGGTCTAGCGGAGTGGGTTTGGGTCTAGCCGAGTGGGTTTGGGTCTAGCCGTGGGTTTGGATCTAGCCGAGTGGGTTTGGGTCTAGCCGAGTGGGTTTGTGTCTGGCAGAGTGGATTTGGGTCTAGCGGAGTGGGTTTGGGTCTAGCGGACTGGGTTTGGGTCTAGCCGAGTGGGTTTGGGTCCAGCTGAGTGGGTTTGGGTCAAGCCGAGTGGGTTTGTGTCTGGCGGAGTGGGTTTGGGTCTAGCGGAGTGGGTTAGGGTCTAGCGGAGTGGGTTTGGGTCTAGCGGAGTAGGTTTGGGTCTAGCGGAGTGGGTTTGGGTCTAGCGGAGTTGGTTTGGGTGTGGCGGAGTGGGTTTGGGTCTGGCGGAGTGGGTTTGGGTCTGGCGGAATGGGTTTGGGTCTAGCGGAGTGGGTTTGGGTCTAGCGGAGTGGGTTTGGGTCTACCTAGTGGGTTTGGGTCTAGCCGAGTGGGCTTCGGACTAGCCGGGTGGGTTTGGGTCTAGCCGAGTGGGTTTGGGTCTAGCCGAGTGGGTTTGGGTCTAGCCGAGTGGGTTTGGGTCTAGCCGAGTGGGTTTGGGTCTAGCGGAGTGGGTTTAGGGTGCAGCCGAGTGGGTTTGGGTCTAGCCGAGTGGGTTTGGGTCCAGCCGAGAGGGTTTGGGTCTAGCCGAGTGGGTTTGGGTCTTGCGGAGTGGGTTTGGTTGTAGCCGAGTGGGTTTGGGGCTAGCCGAGTGGGTTTGGGTCCAGCCGAGTGGGTTTGGGTCTAGCCGAGTGGGTTTGGGTCTGGACGAGTGGGTTTGGGTCTAGCCGAGTGGGTTTGGGTCTAGCCGAGTGGGTTTGGGTCTATCCGAGTGGGTTTGGGTCTAGCGGAGTGGGTTTTGAGTCTAGCGGAGTGGGCTTGGGTCTAGCGGAGTGGGTTTGAGTCTAACGGAGTGGGTTTGGGTCTAGCGGAGTGGGTTTGGGTCTAGCGGAGTGGGTTTGGGTCTAGCGGAGTGGGTTTGTGTCTAGCGGAGTGGGTTTGGGTCTAGCGAAGTGGGTTTGGGTCTAGCGGAGTGGATTTGGGTCTAGCGGAGTGGGTTTGGGTCTAGCCGAGTGGGTTTGGGTCTAGCCGTGGGTTTGGATCTAGCCGAGTGGGTTTGGGTCTAGCCGAGTGGGTTTGGGTCTAGCCGAGTGGGTTTGGGTCTAGCCGAGTGGGTTTGGGTCTAGCCGAGAGGGTTTGGGTCTAGCCGAGTGGGTTTGGGTCTAGCCGAGTGGGTTTGGGTCTAGCCGAGTGGGTTTGTGTCTAGCGGAGTGGGTTTGTGTCTAGCGGAGTGGGTTTGGGTCTAGCGGAGTGGGTTAGGGTCTAGCGGAGTGGGTTTGGGTCTAGCGGAGTGGGTTTGGGTCTAGCGGAGTGGGTTTGGGTCTAGCCGAGTGGGTTTGGGTCTAGCGGAGTGGGTTTGCGTCTAGCGGAGTAGGTTTGGGTCTAGCGGAGTGGGTATGGGTCTAGCGGAGTGGGTTTGGGTCTAGCCGAGTGGGTTTGGGTCAAGCCGAGTGGGTTTGTGTCTGGCGGAGTGGGTTTGGGTCTAGCGGAGTGGGTTAGGGTCTAGCGGAGTGGGTTTGGGTCTAGCGGAGTAGGTTTGGGTCTAGCGGAGTGGGTTTGGGTCTAGCGGACTGGGTTTGGGTCTAGCGGAGTGGGTTTGGGTCTAGCGGAGTGGGTTTGGGTCTACCTAGTGGGTTTGGGTCTAGCCGAGTGGGCTTAGGTCTAGCCGGGTGGGTTTGGGTCTAGCCGAGTGGGTTTGGGTCTAGCCGAGTGGGTTTGGGTCTAGCCGAGTGGGTTTGGGTCTAGCCGAGTGGGTTTGGGTCTAGCGGAGTGGGTTTAGGGTGCAGCCGAGTGGGTTTGGGTCCAGCCGAGAGGGTTTGGGTCTAGGCGAGTGGGGTTGGGTCTTGCGGAGTGGGTTTGGTTGTAGCCGAGTGGGTTTGGGGCTAGCCGAGTGGGTTTGGGTCCAGCCGAGTGGGTTTGGGTCTAGCGGAGTGGGTTTGGGTCTAGCGGAGTGGGTTTGGGTCTAGCGGAGTGGGTTTGGGTCTAGCGGACTTGGTTTGGGTCTAGCGGAGTGGGTTTGGGTCTAGCGGAGTGGATTTGGGTCTAGCCGAGTGGGTTTGGGTCTAGCGGAGTGGGTTTGGGTCTAGCCGAGTGGGTTTTCGTCTAGCCGAGTGGGTTTCGGTCTAGCCGAGTGGGTTTGGGTGTAGCCGAGTGGGTTTGTGTCTGGCCGAGTGGGTTTGGGTCTAGCGGAGTGGGTTTGGGTCTAGCCGAGTGGGTTTGGGTCTAGCCGAGTGGGTTTGGGTCTAGCGGAGTGGGTTTCGGTCTAGCGGAGTGGGTTTGGGTCTAGCGGACTGGGTTTGGGTCTAGCGGAGTGGGTTTGGGTCTAGCGGAGTGCATTTGGGTCTAGCCGAGTGGGTTTGGGTCTAGCGGAGTGGGTTTGGGTCTAGCCGAGTGGGTTTGGGTCTAGCCGTGGGTTTGGGTCTAGCCGAGTGGGTTTGGGTCTAGCCGAGTGGGTTTGGGTCTAGCGAGTGGGTTTGGGTCTAGCGAGTGGGTTTGGCTCTCGCCGTGTGGGTTTGGGTTTAGCCGAGTGGGCTTGGGTCTAGCCAAGTGGGTTTGGGTCTAGCCGAGTGGGTTTGGGCCTAGCCGAGTGGGTTTGGGTCTAGTCGAGTGGGTTTGGGTCCAGCCGAGTGGGTTTGGGTCTAGCCGAGTGGGTTTGGGTGGAGCCGAGTGGGTTTGGGTGTAGCCGAGTGGGTTTGGGTCTGGCCGAGTGGGTTTGGGTCTCGCGGAGTAGGTTTGGGTCTAGCCGAGTGGGTTTGGGTCTAGCGGAGTGGGTTTGGGTCTAGCTGAGTGGGTTTGGGTCTAGCGGAGTGGGTTTGGGTCTAGCGGAGTGGGTTTGCGTCTAGCGGAGTGGGTTTGGGTCTAGCGGAGTGGGTATGGGTCTTGCGGAGTGGGTTTGGGTCTAGCGGACTGGGTTTGTGTCTAGCGGAGTGGGTTTGGGTCTAGCGGAGTGGGTTTGGGTCTAGCCGAATGGGTTTGGGTGTAGCCGAGTGGGTTTGGGTCTAGCCGAGTGGGTTTGGGTCTAGCAGAGTGGGTTTGGGTCTAGCGGAGTGGATTTGGGTCTGGCCGAGTGGGTTTGGGTCTAGCCGAGTGGGTTTGGGTCTAGCCTAGTGGGTTTGGGTCTAGCCGAGTGGGTTTGGGTCTAGCCGAGTGGGTTTTTGTCTAGCCGAGTGGGTTTGGATCTAGCCGAGCGGTTTTGGGTCTAGCCGAGTGGGTTTGGGTCTAGCAGAGTGGGTTTGATTCTAGCCGAGTGGGTTTGGCACTAGCTGAGTGGGTTTGGGTCAAGCCGAATGGGTTTGGGTCCAGCCGAGTGGGTTTGGGTCCAGCCGAGTGGGTTTGGGTCTGGCCAAGTGGGTTTGGGTCAAGCCAGTGGGTTTGGGTCTAGCCGAGTGGGTTTGGGTCTAGCCGAGTGGGTTTGGGTGTAGCCGAGTGGGTTAGGGTCTGGCCGAGTGGGTTTGGGTCTAGCGGAGTGGGTTTGGGTCTAGTGGAGTGGGTTAGGGTCTAGCGGAGTGGGTTTGGGTCTAGCAGAGTGGGTTTGGGTCTAGCGGAGTGGGTTTGGGTCTAGCGGAGTGGGTTTGGGTCTAGCGGAGTGGGTTTGGGTCTAGGGGAGTGGGTTTGGGTCTAGCCGAGTGGGTTTGGGTCCAGCTGAGTGGGTTTGGGTCAAGCCGAGTGGGTTTGTGTCTGGCGGAGTGGGTTTGGGTCTAGCGGAGTGGGTTAGGGTCTAGCGGAGTGGGTTTGGGTCTAGCGGAGTAGGTTTGGGTCTAGCGGAGTGGGTTTGGGTCTAGCGGAGTTGGTTTGGGTGTGGCGGAGTGGGTTTGGGTCTGGCGGAGTGGGTTTGGGTCTGGCGGACTGGGTTTGGGTCTAGCGGAGTGGGTTTGGGTCTAGCGGAGTGGGTTTGGGTCTACCTAGTGGGTTTGGGTCTAGCCGAGTGGGCTTCGGACTAGCCGGGTGGGTTTGGGTCTAGCCGAGTGGGTTTGGGTCTAGCCGAGTGGGTTTGGGTCTAGCCGAGTGGGTTTGGGTCTAGCCGAGTGGGTTTGGGTCTAGCGGAGTGGGTTTAGGGTGCAGCCGAGTGGGTTTGGGTCTAGCCGAGTGGGTTTGGGTCCAGCCGAGAGGGTTTGGGTCTAGCCGAGTGGGTTTGGGTCTTGCGGAGTGGGTTTGGTTGTAGCCGAGTGGGTTTGGGGCTAGCCGAGTGGGTTTGGGTCCAGCCGAGTGGGTTTGGGTCTAGCCGAGTGGGTTTGGGTCTGGACGAGTGGGTTTGGGTCTAGCCGAGTGGGTTTGGGTCTAGCCGAGTGGGTTTGGGTCTATCCGAGTGGGTTTGGGTCTAGCGGAGTGGGTTTTGAGTCTAGCGGAGTGGGCTTGGGTCTAGCGGAGTGGGTTTGAGTCTAACGGAGTGGGTTTGGGTCTAGCGGAGTGGGTTTGGGTCTAGCGGAGTGGGTTTGGGTCTAGCGGAGTGGGTTTGTGTCTAGCGGAGTGGGTTTGGGTCTAGCGAAGTGGGTTTGGGTCTAGCGGAGTGGATTTGGGTCTAGCGGAGTGGGTTTGGGTCTAGCCGAGTGGGTTTGGGTCTAGCCGTGGGTTTGGATCTAGCCGAGTGGGTTTGGGTCTAGCCGAGTGGGTTTGGGTCTAGCCGAGTGGGTTTGGGTCTAGCCGAGTGGGTTTGGGTCTAGCCGAGAGGGTTTGGGTCTAGCCGAGTGGGTTTGGGTCTAGCCGAGTGGGTTTGGGTCTAGCCGAGTGGGTTTGTGTCTAGCGGAGTGGGTTTGTGTCTAGCGGAGTGGGTTTTGGTCTAGCGGAGTGGGTTAGGGTCTAGCGGAGTGGGTTTGGGTCTAGCGGAGTGGGTTTGGGACTAGCGGAGTGGGTTTGGGTCTAGCCGAGTGGGTTTGGGTCTAGCGGAGTGGGTTTGCGTCTAGCGGAGTAGGTTTGGGTCTAGCGGAGTGGGTATGGGTCTAGCGGAGTGGGTTTGGGTCTAGCCGAGTGGGTTTGGGTCAAGCCGAGTGGGTTTGTGTCTGGCGGAGTGGGTTTGGGTCTAGCGGAGTGGGTTAGGGTCTAGCGGAGTGGGTTTGGGTCTAGCGGAGTAGGTTTGGGTCTAGCGGAGTGGATTTGGGTCTAGCGGACTGGGTTTGGGTCTAGCGGAGTGGGTTTGGGTCTAGCGGAGTGGGTTTGGGTCTACCTAGTGGGTTTGGGTCTAGCCGAGTGGGCTTAGGTCTAGCCGGGTGGGTTTGGGTCTAGCCGAGTGGGTTTGGGTCTAGCCGAGTGGGTTTGGGTCTAGCCGAGTGGGTTTGGGTCTTGCGGAGTGGGTTTGGTTGTAGCCGAGTGGGTTTGGGGCTAGCCGAGTGGGTTTGGGTCCAGCCGAGTGGGTTTGGGTCTAGCGGAGTGGGTTTGGGTCTAGCGGAGTGGGTTTGGGTCTAGCGGAGTGGGTTTGGGTCTAGCGGACTTGGTTTGGGTCTAGCGGAGTGGGTTTGGGTCTAGCGGAGTGGATTTGGGTCTAGCCGAGTGGGTTTGGGTCTAGCGGAGTGGGTTTGGGTCTAGCCGAGTGGGTTTTCGTCTAGCCGAGTGGGTTTCGGTCTAGCCGAGTGGGTTTGGGTGTAGCCGAGTGGGTTTGGGTCTGGCCGAGTGGGTTTGGGTCTAGCGGAGTGGGTTTGGGTCTAGCCGAGTGGGTTTGGGTCTAGCCGAGTGGGTTTGGGTCTAGCGGAGTGGGTTTCGGTCTAGCGGAGTGGGTTTGGGTCTAGCGGACTGGGTTTGGGTCTAGCGGAGTGGGTTTGGGTCTAGCGGAGTGCATTTGGGTCTAGCCGAGTGGGTTTGGGTCTAGCGGAGTGGGTTTGGGTCTAGCCGAGTGGGTTTGGGTCTAGCCGTGGGTTTGGGTCTAGCCGAGTGGGTTTGGGTCTAGCCGAGTGGGTTTGGGTCTAGCGAGTGGGTTTGGGTCTAGCGAGTGGGTTTGGCTCTCGCCGTGTGGGTTTGGGTTTAGCCGAGTGGGCTTGGGTCTAGCCAAGTGGGTTTGGGTCTAGCCGAGTGGGTTTGGGCCTAGCCGAGTGGGTTTGGGTCTAGTCGAGTGGGTTTGGGTCCAGCCGAGTGGGTTTGGGTCTAGCCGAGTGGGTTTGGGTGTAGCCGAGTGGGTTTGGGTGTAGCCGAGTGGGTTTGGGTCTGGCCGAGTGGGTTTGGGTCTCGCGGAGTAGGTTTGGGTCTAGCCGAGTGGGTTTGGGTCTAGCGGAGTGGGTTTGGGTCTAGCTGAGTGGGTTTGGGTCTAGCGGAGTGGGTTTGGGTCTAGCGGAGTGGGTTTGCGTCTAGCGGAGTGGGTTTGTGTCTAGCGGAGTGGGTATGGGTCTTGCGGAGTGGGTTTGGGTCTAGCGGACTGGGTTTGTGTCTAGCGGAGTGGGTTTGGGTCTAGCGGAGTGGGTTTGGGTCTAGCCGAATGGGTTTGGGTGTAGCCGAGTGGGTTTGGGTCTAGCCGAGTGGGTTTGGGTCTAGCGGAGTGGGTTTGGGTCTAGCGGAGTGGATTTGGGTCTGGCCGAGTGGGTTTGGGTCTAGCCGAGTGGGTTTGGGTCTAGCCTAGTGGGTTTGGGTCAAGCCGAGTGGGTTTGGGTCTAGCCGAGTGGGTTTTTGTCTAGCCGAGTGGGTTTGGATCTAGCCGAGCGGTTTTGGGTCTAGCCGAGTGGGTTTGGGTCTAGCCGAGTGGGTTTGATTCTAGCCGAGTGGGTTTGGCACTAGCTGAGTGGGTTTGGGTCAAGCCGAATGGGTTTGGGTCCAGCCGAGTGGGTTTGGGTCCAGCCGAGTGGGTTTGGGTCTGGCCAAGTGGGTTTGGGTCAAGCCAGTGGGTTTGGGTCTAGCCGAGTGGGTTTGGGTCTAGCCGAGTGGGTTTGGGTGTAGCCGAGTGGGTTAGGGTCTGGCCGAGTGGGTTTGGGTCTAGCGGAGTGGGTTTGGGTCTAGTGGAGTGGGTTAGGGTCTAGCGGAGTGGGTTTGGGTCTAGCAGAGTGGGTTTGGGTCTAGCGGAGTGGGTTTGGGTCTAGCGGAGTGGGTTTGGGTCTAGCGGAGTGGGTTTGGGTCTAGGGGAGTGGGTTTGGGTCTAGCGGAGTGGGTTTGGGTCTAGCGGAGTGGATTTGGGTCTAGCCGAGTGCGTTTGGGTCTAGCGGAGTGGGTTTGGGTCTAGCCGAGTGGGTTTGGGTCTAGCCGAGTGGGTTTGGGTCTAGCCGAGTGTGTTTGGGTCTAGCCGAGTGGGTTTGGGTGTAGCCGAGTGGGTTTGGTTGTAGCCGAGTGGGTTTGGGTCTGGCCGAGTGGGTTTGGGTCTAGCGGAGTGGGTTTCGGTCTAGCGGAGTGGGTTTGGGTCTAGCGGACTGGGTTTGGGTCTAGCGGAGTGGGTTTGGGTCTAGCGGAGTGCATTTGGGTCTAGCCGAGTGGGTTTGGGTCTAGCGGAGTGGGTTTGGGTCTAGCCGAGTGGGTTTGGGTCTAGCCGTGGGTTTGGGTCTAGCCGAGTGGGTTTGGGTCTAGCCGAGTGGGTTTGGGTCTAGCGAGTGGGTTTGGGTCTAGCGAGTGGGTTTGGCTCTCGCCGTGTGGGTTTGGGTTTAGCCGAGTGGGCTTGGGTCTAGCCAAGTGGGTTTGGGTCTAGCCGAGTGGGTTTGGGCCTAGCCGAGTGGGTTTGGGTCTAGTCGAGTGGGTTTGGGTCCAGCCGAGTGGGTTTGGGTCTAGCCGAGTGGGTTTGGGTGGAGCCGAGTGGGTTTGGGTGTAGCCGAGTGGGTTTGGGTCTGGCCGAGTGGGTTTGGGTCTCGCGGAGTAGGTTTGGGTCTAGCCGAGTGGGTTTGGGTCTAGCGGAGTGGGTTTGGGTCTAGCTGAGTGGGTTTGGGTCTAGCGGAGTGGGTTTGGGTCTAGCGGAGTGGGTTTGCGTCTAGCGGAGTGGGTTTGGGTCTAGCGGAGTGGGTATGGGTCTTGCGGAGTGGGTTTGGGTCTAGCGGACTGGGTTTGTGTCTAGCGGAGTGGGTTTGGGTCTAGCGGAGTGGGTTTGGGTCTAGCCGAATGGGTTTGGGTGTAGCCGAGTGGGTTTGGGTCTAGCCGAGTGGGTTTGGGTCTAGCGGAGTGGGTTTGGGTCTAGCGGAGTCGATTTGGGTCTGGCCGAGTGGGTTTGGGTCTAGCCGAGTGGGTTTGGGTCTAGCCTAGTGGGTTTGGGTCTAGCCGAGTGGGTTTGGGTCTAGCCGAGTGGGTTTGGGTCTAGCCGAGTGGGTTTGGATCTAGCCGAGCGGTTTTGGGTCTAGCCGAGTGGGTTTGGGTCTAGCCGAGTGGGTTTGATTCTAGCCGAGTGGGTTTGGCACTAGCTGAGTGGGTTTGGGTCAAGCCGAATGGGTTTGGGTCCAGCCGAGTGGGTTTGGGTCCAGCCGAGTGGGTTTGGGTCTGGCCAAGTGGGTTTGGGTCAAGCCAGTGGGTTTGGGTCTAGCCGAGTGGGTTTGGGTCTAGCCGAGTGGGTTTGGGTGTAGCCGAGTGGGTTTGGGTCTGGCCGAGTGGGTTTGGGTCTAGCGGAGTGGGTTTGGGTCTAGTGGAGTGGGTTAGGGTCTAGCGGAGTGGGTTTGGGTCTAGCAGAGTGGGTTTGGGTCTAGCGGAGTGGGTTTGGGTCTAGCGGAGTGGGTTTGGGTCTAGCGGAGTGGGTTTGGGTCTAGCGGAGTGGGTTTGGGTCTAGCGGAGTGGGTTTGGGTCTAGCGGAGTGGATTTGGGTCTAGCCGAGTGCGTTTGGGTCTAGCGGAGTGGGTTTGGGTCTAGCCGAGTGGGTTTGGGTCTAGCCGAGTGGGTTTGGGTCTAGCCGAGTGTGTTTGGGTCTAGCCGAGTGGGTTTGGGTGTAGCCGAGTGGGTTTGGTTGTAGCCGAGTGGGTTTGGGTCTGGCCGAGTGGGTTTGGGTCTAGCGGAGTGGGTTTGGGTCTAGTGGAGTGGGTTAGGGTCTAGCGGAGTGGGTTTGGGTCTAGCAGAGTGGGTTTGGGTCTAGCCGAGTGGGTTTGGGTCTAGCGGAGTGGGTTTGGGTCTAGCCGAGTGGGTTTGGGTCTAGCCGTGGGTTTGGATCTAGCCGAGTGGGTTTGGGTCTAGCCGAGTGGGTTTGGGTCTAGCCGAGTGGGTTTGGGTCTAGCGAGTGGGTTTGGCTCTCGCCGTGTGGGTTTGGGTTTAGCCGAATGGGCTTGGGTCTAGCCAAGTGGGTTTGGGTCTAGCCGAGTGGGTTTGGGCCTAGCCGAGTGGGTTTGGGTCTAGTCGAGTGGGTTTGGGTCCAGCCGAGTGGGTTTGGGTCTAGCCGAGTGGGTTTGGGTGGAGCCGAGTGGGTTTGGGTGTAGCCGAGTGGGTTTGGGTCTGGCCGAGTGGGTTTGGGTCTCGCGGAGTAGGTTTGGGTCTAGCCGAGTGGGTTTGGGTCTAGCGGAGTGGGTTTGGGTCTAGCTGAGTGGGTTTGGGTCTAGCGGAGTGGGTTTGGGTCTAGCGGAGTGGGTTTGCGTCTAGCGGAGTGGGTTTGGGTCTAGCGGAGTGGGTATGGGTCTTGCGGAGTGGGTTTGGGTCTAGCGGACTGGGTTTGTGTCTAGCGGAGTGGGTTTGGGTCTAGCGGAGTGGGTTTGGGTCTAGCCGAATGGGTTTGGGTGTAGCCGAGTGGGTTTGGGTCTAGCCGAGTGGGTTTGGGTCTAGCGGAGTGGGTTTGGGTCTAGCGGAGTGGATTTGGGTCTGGCCGAGTGGGTTTGGGTCTAGCCGAGTGGGTTTGGGTCTAGCCTAGTGGGTTTGGGTCCAGCCGAGTGGGTTTGGGTCTAGCCGAGTGGGTTTGGGTCTAGCCGAGTGGGTTTGGATCTAGCCGAGCGGTTTTGGGTCTAGCCGAGTGGGTTTGGGTCTAGCGGAGTGGGTTTGGGTCTAGTGGAGTGGGTTAGGGTCTAGCGGAGTGGGTTTGGGTCTAGCGGAGTGGGTTTGGGTCTAGCGGAGTGGGTTTGGGTCTAGCGGAGTGGGTTTGGGTCTAGCGGAGCGGGTTTGGGTCTAGCGGAGTGGGTTTGGGTCTAGCGGAGTGGATTTGGGTCTAGCCGAGTGCGTTTGGGTCTAGCGGAGTGGGTTTGGGTCTAGCCGAGTGGGTTTGGGTCTAGCCGAGTGGGTTTGGGTCTAGCCGAGTGTGTTTGGGTCTAGCCGAGTGGGTTTGGGTGTAGCCGAGTGGGTTTGGTTGTAGCCGAGTGGGTTTGGGTCTGGCCGAGTGGGTTTGGGTCTAGCGGAGTGGGTTTGGGTCTAGTGGAGTGGGTTAGGGTCTAGCGGAGTGGGTTTGGGTCTAGCAGAGTGGGTTTGGGTCTAGCCGAGTGGGTTTGGGTCTAGCGGAGTGGGTTTGGGTCTAGCCGAGTGGGTTTGGGTCTAGCCGTGGGTTTGGATCTAGCCGAGTGGGTTTGGGTCTAGCCGAGTGGGTTTGGGTCTAGCCGAGTGGGTTTGGGTCTAGCCGAGTGTGTTTGGGTCTAGCCGAGAGGGTTTGGGTCTAGCCGAGTGGGTTTGGGTCTAGCCGAGTGGGTTTGGGTCTAGCCGAGTGGGTTTGGGTCTAGCCGAGTGGGTTTGGGTCTAGTCGAGTGGGTTTTCGTCTAGCCGAGTGGGTTTCGGTCTAGCCGAGTGGGTTTGGGTGTAGCCGAGTGGGTTTGGGTCTGGCCGAGTGGGTTTGGGTCTAGCGGAGTGGGTTTGGGTCTAGCCGAGTGGGTTTGGGTCTAGCGGAGTGGGTTTCGGTCTAGCGGAGTGGGTTTGGGTCTAGCGGACTGGGTTTGGGTCTAGCGGAGTGGGTTTGGGTCTAGCGGAGTGCATTTGGGTCTAGCCGAGTGGGTTTGGGTCTAGCGGAGTGGGTTTGGGTCTAGCCGAGTGGGTTTGGGTCTAGCCGTGGGTTTGGGTCTAGCCGAGTGGGTTTGGGTCTAGCCGAGTGGGTTTGGGTCTAGCGAGTGGGTTTGGGTCTAGCGAGTGGGTTTGGCTCTCGCCGTGTGGGTTTGGGTTTAGCCGAGTGGGCTTGGGTCTAGCCAAGTGGGTTTGGGTCTAGCCGAGTGGGTTTGGGCCTAGCCGAGTGGGTTTGGGTCTAGTCGAGTGGGTTTGGGTCCAGCCGAGTGGGTTTGGGTCTAGCCGAGTGGGTTTGGGTGGAGCCGAGTGGGTTTGGGTGTAGCCGAGTGGGTTTGGGTCTGGCCGAGTGGGTTTGGGTCTCGCGGAGTAGGTTTGGGTCTAGCCGAGTGGGTTTGGGTCTAGCGGAGTGGGTTTGGGTCTAGCTGAGTGGGTTTGGGTCTAGCGGAGTGGGTTTGGGTCTAGCGGAGTGGGTTTGCGTCTAGCGGAGTGGGTTTGGGTCTAGCGGAGTGGGTATGGGTCTTGCGGAGTGGGTTTGGGTCTAGCGGACTGGGTTTGTGTCTAGCGGAGTGGGTTTGGGTCTAGCGGAGTGGGTTTGGGTCTAGCCGAATGGGTTTGGGTGTAGCCGAGTGGGTTTGGGTCTAGCCGAGTGGGTTTGGGTCTAGCGGAGTGGGTTTGGGTCTAGCGGAGTGGATTTGGGTCTGGCCGAGTGGGTTTGGGTCTAGCCGAGTGGGTTTGGGTCTAGCCTAGTGGGTTTGGGTCTAGCCGAGTGGGTTTGGGTCTAGCCGAGTGGGTTTGGGTCTAGCCGAGTGGATTTGGATCTAGCCGAGCGGTTTTGGGTCTAGCCGAGTGGGTTTGGGTCTAGCCGAGTGGGTTTGATTCTAGCCGAGTGGGTTTGGCACTAGCTGAGTGGGTTTGGGTCAAGCCGAATGGGTTTGGGTCCAGCCGAGTGGGTTTGGGTCTGGCCAAGTGGGTTTGGGTCAAGCCAGTGGGTTTGGGTCTAGCCGAGTGGGTTTGGGTCTAGCCGAGTGGGTTTGGGTGTAGCCGAGTGGGTTTGGGTCTGGCCGAGTGGGTTTGGGTCTAGCGGAGTGGGTTTGGGTCTAGTGGAGTGGGTTAGGGTCTAGCGGAGTGGGTTTGGGTCTAGCAGATTGGGTTTGGGTCTAGCGGAGTGGGTTTGGGTCTAGCGGAGTGGGTTTGGGTCTAGCGGAGTGGGTTTGGGTCTAGCGGAGTGGGTTTGGGTCCAGCGGAGTGGGTTTGGGTCTAGCGGAGTGGATTTGGGTCTAGCCGAGTGCGTTTGGGTCTAGCGGAGTGGGTTTGGGTCTAGCCGAGTGGGTTTGGGTCTAGCCGTGGGTTTGGGTCTAGCCGAGTGGGTTTGGGTCTAGCCGAGTGGGTTTGGGTCTAGCCGAGTGTGTTTGGGTCTAGCCGAGTGGGTTTGGGTGTAGCCGAGTGGGTTTGGTTGTAGCCGAGTGGGTTTGGGTCTGGCCGAGTGGGTTTGGGTCTAGCGGAGTGGGTTTGGGTCTAGTGGAGTGGGTTAGGGTCTAGCGGAGTGGGTTTGGGTCTAGCAGAGTGGGTTTGGGTCTAGCGGAGTGGGTTTGGGTCTAGCGGAGTGGGTTTGGGTCTAGCGGAGTGGGTTTGGGTCTAGCGGAGTGGGTTTGTGTCTAGCGGAGTGGGTTTGGGTCTAGCGGAGTGGGTTTGGGTCTAGCGGAGTGGATTTGGGTCTAGCCGAGTGGGTTTGGGTCTAGCGGAGTGGGTTTAGGTCTAGCCGAGTGGGTTTGGGTCTAGCCGTGGGTTTGGATCTAGCCGAGTGGGTTTGGGTCTAGCCGAGTGGGTTTGGGTCTAGCCGAGTGGGTTTGGGTCTAGCCGAGTGGGTTTGGGTCTAGCCGAGACGGTTTGGGTCTAGCCGAGTGGGTTTGGGTCTAGCCGAGTGGGTTTGGGTCTAGCCGAGTGGGTTTGTGTCTAGCGGAGTGGGTTTGGGTCTAGCGGAGTGGGTTAGGGTCTAGCGGAGTGGGTTTGCGTCTAGCGGAGTAGGTTTGGGTCTAGCGGAGTGGGTATGGGTCTACCGGAGTGGGTTTGGGTCTAGCGGACTGGGTTTGGGTCGAGCCGAGTGGGTTTGGGTCTAGCTGAGTGGGTTTGGGTCAAGCCGAGTGGGTTTGTGTCTGGCGGAGTGGGTTTGGGTCTAGCGGAGTGGGTTAGGGTCTAGCGGAGTGGGTTTGGGTCTAGCGGAGTAGGTTTGGGTCTAGCGGAGTGGGTTTGGGTCTGGCGGAGTTGGTTTGGGTGTGGCGGAGTGGGTTTGGGTCTGGCGGAGTGGGTTTGGGTCTAGCGGACTGGGTTTGGGTCTAGCGGAGTGGGTTTGGGTCTAGCGGAGTGGGTTTGGGTCTACCTAGTGGGTTTGGGTCTAGCCGAGTGGGCTTAGGTCTAGCCGGGTGGGTTTGGGTCCAGCCGAGTGGGTTTGGGTCTAGCCGAGTGGGTTTGGGTCTAGCCGAGTTGGTTTGGGTCTAGCCAAGTGGGTTTGGGTCTAGCGGAGTGGGTTTAGGGTGCAGCCGAGTGGGTTTGGGTCTAGCCGAGTGGGTTTGGGTCCAGCCGAGAGGGTTTGGGTCTAGGCGAGTGGGTTTGGGTCTTGCGGAGTGGGTTTGGTTGTAGCCGAGTGGGTTTGGGGCTAGCCGAGTGGGTTTGGGTCCAGCCGAGTGGGTTTGGGTCTAGCCGAGTGGGTTTGGGTCTGGACGAGTGGGTTTGGGTCTAGCCGAGTGGGTTTGGGTCTAGCCGAGTGGGTTTGGGTCTATCCGAGTGGGTTTGGGTCTAGCGGAGTGGGTTTTGAGTCTAGCGGAGTGGGCTTGGGTCTAGCGGAGAGGGTTTGAGTCTAACGGAGTGGGTTTGGGTCTAGCCGTGGGTTTGGGTCTAGCCGAGTGGGTTTGGGTCTAGCCGAGTGGGTTTGGGTCTAGCCGAGTGTGTTTGGGTCTAGCCGAGTGGGTTTGGGTGTAGCCGAGTGGGTTTGGTTGTAGCCGAGTGGGTTTGGGTCTGGCCGAGTGGGTTTGGGTCTAGCGGAGTGGGTTTGGGTCTAGTGGAGTGGGTTAGGGTCTAGCGGAGTGGGTTTGGGTCTAGCAGAGTGGGTTTGGGTCTAGCGGAGTGGGTTTGGGTCTAGCGGAGTGGGTTTGGGTCTAGCGGAGTGGGTTTGGGTCTAGCGGAGTGGGTTTGTGTCTAGCGGAGTGGGTTTGGGTCTAGCGGAGTGGGTTTGGGTCTAGCGGATTGGATTTGGGTCTAGCCGAGTGGGTTTGGGTCTAGCGGAGTGGGTTTGGGTCTAGCCGAGTGGGTTTGGGTCTAGCCGTGGGTTTGGATCTAGCCGAGTGGGTTTGGGTCTAGCCGAGTGGGTTTGGGTCTAGCCGAGTGGGTTTGGGTCTAGCCGAGTGGGTTTGGGTCTAGCCGAGAGGGTTTGGGTCTAGCCGAGTGGGTTTGGGTCTAGCCGAGTGGGTTTGGGTCTAGCCGAGTGGGTTTGTGTCTAGCGGAGTGGGTTTGGGTCTAGCGGAGTGGGTTAGGGTCTAGCGGAGTGGGTTTGCGTCTAGCGGAGTAGGTTTGGGTCTAGCGGAGTGGGTATGGGTCTAGCGGAGTGGGTTTGGGTCTAGCGGACTGGGTTTGGGTCGAGCCGAGTGGGTTTGGGTCTAGCTGAGTGGGTTTGGGTCAAGCCGATTGGGTTTGTGTCTGGCGGAGTGGGTTTGGGTCTAGCGGAGTGGGTTAGGGTCTAGCGGAGTGGGTTTGGGTCTAGCGGAGTAGGTTTGGGTCTAGCGGAGTGGGTTTGGGTCTGGCGGAGTTGGTTTGGGTGTGGCGGAGTGGGTTTAGGTCTGGCGGAGTGGGTTTGGGTCTAGCGGACTGGGTTTGGGTCTAGCGGAGTGGGTTTGGGTCTAGCGGAGTGGGTTTGGGTCTACCTAGTGGGTTTGGGTCTAGCCGAGTGGGCTTAGGTCTAGCCGGGTGGGTTTGGGTCCAGCCGAGTCGGTTTGGGTCTAGCCGAGTGGGTTTGGGTCTAGCCGAGTTGGTTTGGGTCTAGCCAAGTGGGTTTGGGTCTAGCGGAGTGGGTTTAGGGTGCAGCCGAGTGGGTTTGGGTCTAGCCGAGTGGGTTTGGGTCCAGCCGAGAGGGTTTGGGTCTAGGCGAGTGGGTTTGGGTCTTGCGGAGTGGGTTTGGTTGTAGCCGAGTGGGTTTGGGGCTAGCCGAGTGGGTTTGGGTCCAGCCGAGTGGGTTTGGGTCTAGCCAAGTGGGTTTGGGTCTAGCGGAGTGGGTTTTGAGTCTAGCGGAGTGGGCTTGGGTCTAGCGGAGTGGGTTTGAGTCTAACGGAGTGGGTTTGGGTCTAGCGGAGTGGGTTTGGGTCTAGCGGAGTGGGTTTGGGTCTAGCGGAGTGGATTTGGGTCTAGCCGAGTGGGTTTGGGTCTAGCGGAGTGGGTTTGGGTCTAGCCGAGTGGGTTTGGGTCTAGCCGTGGGTTTGGATCTAGCCGAGTGGGTTTGGGTCTAGCCGAGTGGGTTTGGGTCTAGCCGAGTGGGTTTGGGTCTAGCCGAGTGGGTTTGGGTCTAGCCGAGAGGGTTTGGGTCTAGCCGAGTGGGTTTGGGTCTAGCCGAGTGGGTTTGTGTCTAGCGGAGTGGGTTTGGGTCTAGCGGAGTGGGTTAGGGTCTAGTGGAGTGGGTTTGGGTCTAGCGGAGTGGGTTTGGGTCTAGCCGAGTGGGTTTGGGTCTAGCGGAGTGGGTTTGGGTCTAGCGGAGTGGGTTTGGGTCTACCTAGTGGGTTTGGGTCTAGCCGAGTGGGCTTAGGTCTAGCCGGGTGGGTTTGGGTCTAGCCGAGTGGGTTTGGGTCTAGCCGAGTGGGTTTGGGTCTAGCCGAGTGGGTTTGGGTCTAGCCGAGTGGGTTTGGGTCTAGCGGAGTGGGTTTACGGTGCAGCCGAGTGGGTTTGGGTCTATCCGAGTGGGTTTGGGTCCAGCCGAGAGGGTTTGGGTCTAGGCGAGTGGGTTTGGGTCTTGCGGAGTGGGTTTTGTTGTAGCCGAGTGGGTTTGGGGCTAGCCGAGTGGGTTTGGGTCCAGCCGAGTGGGTTTGGGTCTAGCGGAGTGGGTTTGGGTCTAGCGGAGTGGGTTTGGGTCTAGCGGAGTGGGTTTGGGTCTAGCGGACTTGGTTTGGGTCTAGCGGAGTGGGTTTGGGTCTAGCGGAGTGGATTTGGGTCTAGCCGAGTGGGTTTGGGTCTAGCGGAGTGGGTTTGGGTCTAGCCGAGTGGGTTTTCATCCAGCCGAGTGGGTTTCGGTCTAGCCGAGTGGGTTTGGGTGTAGCCGAGTGGGTTTGGGTCTGGCCGAGTGGGTTTGGGTCTAGCGGAGTGGGTTTGGGTCTAGCCGAGTGGGTTTGGGTCTAGCGGAGTGGGTTTCGGTCTAGCGGAGTGGGTTTGGGTCTAGCGGACTGGGTTTGGGTCTAGCGGAGTGGGTTTGGGTCTAGCGGAGTGCATTTGGGTCTAGCCGAGTGGGTTTGGGTCTAGCGGAGTTGGTTTGGGTCTAGCCGAGTGGGTTTGGGTCTAGCCGTGGGTTTGGGTCTAGCCGAGTGGGTTTGGGTCTAGCCGAGTGGGTTTGGGTCCAGCGAGTGGGTTTGGGTGGAGCCGAGTGGGTTTGGGTGTAGCCGAGTGGGTTTGGGTCTGGCCGAGTGGGTTTGGGTCTCGCGGAGTAGGTTTGGGTCTAGCGGAGTGGGTTAGGGTCTAGTGGAGTGGGTTTGGGTCTAGCGGAGTGGGTTTGGGTCTAGCCGAGTGGGTTTGGGTCTAGCGGAGTGGGTTTGCGTCTAGCGGAGTAGGTTTGGGTCTAGCGGAGTGGGTATGGGTCTAGCGGAGTGGGTTTGGGTCTAGCGGACTGGGTTTGGGTCTAGCGGACTGGGTTTGGGTCTAGCCGAGTGGGTTTGGGTCTAGCTGAGTGGGTTTGGGTCAAGCCGAGTGGGTTTGTGTCTGGCGGAGTGGGTTTGGGTCTAGCGGAGTGGGTTAGGGTCTAGCGGAGTGGATTTGGGTCTAGCGGAGTAGGTTTGGGTCTAGCGGAGTGGGTTTGGGTCTAGCGGAGTTGGTTTGGGTGTGGCGGAGTGGGTTTGGGTCTGGCGGAGTGGGTTTGGGTCTAGCGGAGTGGGCTTAGGTCTTGCCGGGTGGTTTGGGTCTAGCCGAGTGGGTTTGGGTCTAGCCGAGTGGGTTTGGGTCTAGCCGAGTGGGTTTGGGTCTAGCCGAGTGGGTTTGGGTCTAGCGGAGTGGGTTTAGGGTGCAGCCGAGTGGGTTTGGGTCTAGCCGAATAGGTTTGGGTCCAGCCGAGAGGGTTTGGGTCTAGGCGAGTGGGTTTGGGTCTTGCGGAGTGGGTTTGGTTGTAGCCGAGTGGGTTTGGGGCTAGCCGAGTGGGTTTGGGTCCAGCCGAGTGGGTTTGGGTCTAGCGGAGTGGGTTTGGGTCTAGCGGAGTGGGTTTGGGTCTAGCGGAGTGGGTTTGGGTCTAGCGGACTTGGTTTGGGTCTAGCGGAGTGGGTTTGGGTCTAGCGGAGTGGATTTGGGTCTAGCCGAGTGGGTTTGGGTCTAGCGGAGTGGGTTTGGGTCTAGCCGAGTGGGTTTTCGTCTAGCCGAGTGGGTTTCGGTCTAGCCGAGTGGGTTTGGGTGTAGCCGAGTGGGTTTGGGTCTGGCCGAGTGGGTTTGGGTCTAGCGGAGTGGGTTTGGGTCTAGCCGAGTGGGTTTGGGTCTAGCGGAGTGGGTTTCGGTCTAGCGGAGTGGGTTTGGGTCTAGCGGACTGGGTTTGGGTCTAGCGGAGTGGGTTTGGGTCTAGCGGAGTGCATTTGGGTCTAGCCGAGTGGGTTTGGGTCTAGCGGAGTGGGTTTGGGTCTAGCCGAGTGGGTTTGGGTCTAGCCGTGGGTTTGGGTCTAGCCGAGTGGGTTTGGGTCTAGCCGAGTGGGTTTGGGTCTAGCGAGTGGGTTTGGGTCTAGCGAGTGGGTTTGGCTCTCGCCGTGTGGGTTTGAGTTTAGCCGAGTGGGCTTGGGTCTAGCCAAGTGGGTTTGGGTCTAGCCGAGTGGGTTTGGTCCTAGCCGAGTGGGTTTGGGTCTAGTCGAGTGGGTTTGGGTCCAGCCGAGTGGGTTTGGGTCTAGCCGAGTGGGTTTGGGTGGAGCCGAGTGGGTTTGGGTGTAGCCGAGTGGGTTTGGGTCTGGCCGAGTGGGTTTGGGTCTCGCGGAGTAGGTTTGGGTCTAGCCGAGTGGGTTTGGGTCTAGCGGAGTGGGTTTCGGTCTAGCTGAGTGGGTTTGGGTCTAGCGGAGTGGGTTTGGGTCTAGCGGAGTGGGTTTGCATCTAGCGGAGTGGGTTTGGGTCTAGCGGAGTGGGTATGGGTCTTGCGGAGTGGGTTTGGGTCTAGCGGACTGGGTTTGTGTCTAGCGGAGTGGGTTTGGGTCTAGCGGAGTGGGTTTGGGTCTAGCCGAATGGGTTTGGGTGTAGCCGAGTGGGTTTGGGTCTAGCCGAGTGGGTTTGGGTCTAGCGGAGTGGGTTTGGGTCTAGCGGAGTGGATTTGGGTCTGGCCGAGTGGGTTTGGGTCTAGCCGAGTGGGTTTGGGTCTAGCCTAGTGGGTTTGGGTCTAGCCGAGTGGGTTTGGGTCTAGCCGAGTGGGTTTGGGTCTAGCCGAGTGGGTTTGGATCTAGCCGAGTGGTTTTGGGTCTAGCCGAGTGGGTTTGGGTCTAGCCGAGTGGGTTTGATTCTAGCCGAGTGGGTTTGGCACTAGCTGAGTGGGTTTGGGTCAAGCCGAATGGGTTTGGGTCCAGCCGAGTGGGTTTGGGTCCAGCCGAGTGGGTTTGGGTCTGGCCAAGTGGGTTTGGGTCAAGCCAGTGGGTTTGGGTCTAGCCGAGTGGGTTTGGGTCTAGCCGAGTGGGTTTGGGTGTAGCCGAGTGGGTTTGGGTCTGGCCGAGTGGGTTTGGGTCTAGCGGAGTGGGTTTGGGTCTAGTGGAGTGGGTTAGGGTCTAGCGGAGTGGGTTTGGGTCTAGCAGAGTGGGTTTGGGTCTAGCGGAGTGGGTTTGGGTCTAGCGGAGTGGGTTTGGGTCTAGCGGAGTGGGTTTGGGTCTAGCGGAGTGGGTTTGGGTCTAGTGGAGTGGGTTTGGGTCTAGCGGAGTGGATTTGGGTCTAGCCGAGTGCGTTTGGGTCTAGCGGAGTGGGTTTGGGTCTAGCCGAGTGGGTTTGGGTCTAGCCGTGGGTTTGGGTCTAGCCGAGTGGGTTTGGGTCTAGCCGAGTGGGTTTGGGTCTAGCCGAGTGTGTTTGGGTCTAGCCGAGTGGGTTTGGGTGTAGCCGAGTGGGTTTGGGTGTAGCCGAGTGGGTTTGGGTCTGGCCGAGTGGGTTTGGGTCTAGCGGAGTGGGTTTGGGTCTAGTGGAGTGGGTTAGGGTCTAGCGGTGTGGGTTTGGGTCTAGCGGAGTGGGTTTGGGTCTAGCGGAGTGGGTTTGGGTCTAGCGGAGTGGGTTTGGGTCTAGCGGAGTGGGTTTGGGTCTAGCGGAGTGGGTTTGTGTCTAGCGGAGTGGGTTTGGGTCTAGCGGAGTGGGTTTGGGTCTAGCGGAGTGGATTTGGGTCTAGCCGAGTGGGTTTGGGTCTAGCGGCGTGGGTTTGGGTCTAGCCGAGTGGGTTTGTGTCTAGCCGTGGGTTGGGATCTAGCCGAGTGGGTTTGGGTCTAGCCGAGTGGGTTTGGGTCTAGCCGAGTGGGTTTGGGTCTAGCCGAGTGGGTTTGGGTCTAGCCGAGAGGGTTTGGGTCTAGCCGAGTGGGTTTGGGTCTAGCCGAGTGGGTTTGGGTCTAGCCGAGTGGGTTTGTGTCTAGCGGAGTGGGTTTGGGTCTGGCGGAGTGGGTTAGGGTCTAGCGGAGTGGGTTTGGGTCTAGCGGAGTGGGTTTGGGTCTAGCGGAGTGGGTTTGGGTCTAGCCGAGTGGGTTTGGGTCTAGCGGGGTGGGTTTGCGTCTAGCGGAGTAGGTTTGGGTCTAGCGGAGTGGGTATAGGTCTAGCGGAGTGGGTTTGGGTCTAGCGGACTGGGTTTGGGTCTAGCCGAGTGGGTTTGGGTCTAGCTGAGTGGGTTTGGGTCAAGCCGAGTGGGTTTGTGTCTGGCGGAGTGGGTTTGGGTCTAGCGGAGTGGGTTATGGTCTAGCGGAGTGGGTTTGGGTCTAGCGGAGTAGGTTTGGGTCTAGCGGAGTGGGTTTGGGTCTAGCGGAGTTGGTTTGGGTGTGGCGGAGTGGGTTTGGGTCTGGCGGAGTGGGTTTGGGTCTAGCGGACTGGGTTTGGGTCTAGCGGAGTGGGTTTGGGTCTAGCGGAGTGGGTTTGGGTCTACCTAGTGGGTTTGGGTCTAGCCGAGTGGGCTTAGGTCTAGCCGGGTGGGTTTGGGTCCAGCCGAGTGGGTTTGGGTCTAGCCGAGTGAGTTTGGGTCTAGCCGAGTTGGTTTGGGTCTAGCCGAGTGGGTTTGGGTCTAGCGGAGTGGGTTTAGGGTGCAGCCGAGTGGGTTTGGGTCTAGCCGAGTGGGTTTGGGTCCAGCCGAGAGGGTTTGGGTCTAGGCGAGTGGGTTTGGGTCTTGCGGAGTGGGTTTGGTTGTAGCCGAGTGGGTTTGGGGCTAGCCGAGTGGGTTTGGGTCCAGCCGAGTGGGTTTGGGTCTAGCCGAGTGGGTTTGGGTCTGGACGAGTGGGTTTGGGTCTAGCCGAGTGGGTTTGGGTCTAGCCGAGTGGGTTTGGGTCTATCCGAGTGGGTTTGGGTCTAGCGGAGTGGGTTTTGAGTCTAGCGGAGTGGGCTTGGGTCTAGCGGAGTGGGTTTGAGTCTAACGGAGTGGGTTTGGGTCTAGCGGAGTGGGTTTGGGTCTAGCGGAGTGGGTTTGGGTCTAGCGGAGTGGATTTGGGTCTAGCCGAGTGGGTTTGGGTCTAGCGGAGTGGGTTTGGGTCTAGCCGAGTGGGTTTGGGTCTAGCCGTGGGTTTGGATCTAGCCGAGTGGGTTTGGGTCTAGCCGAGTGGGTTTGGGTCTAGCCGAGTGGGTTTGGGTCTAGCCGAGTGGGTTTGGGTCTAGCCGAGAGGGTTTGGGTCTAGCCGAGTGGGTTTGGGTCTAGCCGAGTGGGTTTGGGTCTAGCCGAGTGGGTTTGGGTCTAGCCGAGTGGGTTTGGGTCTAGCGGAGTGGTTTTGCGTCTAGCGGAGTAGGTTTGGGTCTAGCGGAGTGGGTATGGGTCTAGCGGAGTGGGTTTGGGTCTAGCGGACTGGGTTTGGGTCTAGCCGAGTGGGTTTGGGTCTAGCTGAGTGGGTTTGGGTCAAGCCGAGTGGGTTTGTGTCTGGCGGAGTGGGTTTGGGTCTAGCGGAGTGGGTTAGGGTCTAGCGGAGTGGGTTTGGGTCTAGCGGAGTAGGTTTGGGTCTAGCGGAGTGGGTTTGGGTCTAGCGGAGTTGGTTTGGGTGTGGCGGAGTGGGTTTGGGTCTGGCGGAGTGGGTTTGGGTCTAGCGGACTGGGTTTGGGTCTAGCGGAGTGGGTTTGGGTCTAGCGGAGTGGGTTTTTGGTCTACCTAGTGGGTTTGGGTCTAGCCGAGTGGGCTTAGGTCTAGCCGGGTGGGTTTGGGTCTAGCCGAGTGGGTTTGGGTCTAGCCGAGTGGGTTTGGGTCTAGCCGAGTGGGTTTGGGTCTAGCCGAGTGGGTTTGGGTCCAGCCGAGTGGGTTTGGGTCTAGCCGAGTGGGTTTGGGTCTAGCGGAGTGGGTTTAGGGTGCAGCCGAGTGGGTTTGGGTCTAGCCGAGTGGGTTTGGGTCCAGCCGAGAGGGTTTGGGTCTAGGCGAGTGGGTTTGGGTCTTGCGGAGTGGGTTTGGTTGTAGCCGAGTGGGTTTGGGGCTAGCCGAGTGGGTTTGGGTCCAGCCGAGTGGGTTTGGGTCTAGCCGAGTGGGTTTGGGTCTGGACGAGTGGGTTTGGGTCTAGCCGAGTGGGTTTGGGTCTAGCCGAGTGGGTTTGGATCTATCCGAGTGGGTTTGGGTCTAGCGGAGTGGGTTTTGAGTCTAGCGGAGTGGGCTTGGGTCTAGCGGAGTGGGTTTGAGTCTAACGGAGTGGGTTTGTGTCTAGCGGAGTGGGTTTGGGTCTAGCGGAGTGGGTTTGGGTCTAGCGGAGTGGGTTTGTGTCTAGCGGAGTGGGTTTGGGTCTAGCGGAGTGGGTTTGGGTCTAGCCGAGTGGGTTTGGGTCTAGCGGAGTGGGTTTGGGTCTAGCCGAGTGGGTTTGGGTCTAGCCGTGGGTTTGGATCCAGCCGAGTGGGTTTGGGTCTAGCCGAGTGGGTTTGGGTCTAGCCGAGTGGGTTTGGGTCTAGCCGAGTGGGTTTGGGTCTAGCCGAGAGGGTTTGGGTCTAGCCGAGTGGGTTTGGGTCTAGCCGAGTGGGTTTGGGTCTAGCGGAGTGGGTTTGTGTCTAGCGGAGTGGGTTTGGGTCTAGCGGAGTGGGTTAGGGTCTAGCGGAGTGGGTTTGGGTCTAGCGGAGTGGGTTTGGGTCTAGCGGAGTGGGTTTGGGTCTAGCCGAGTGGGTTTGGGTCTAGCGGAGTGGGTTTGCGTCTAGCGGAGTAGGTTTGGGTCTAGCGGAGTGGGTATGGGTCTAGCGGAGTGGGTTTGGGTCTAGCGGACTGGGTTTGGGTCTAGCCGAGTGGGTTTGGGTCTAGCTGAGTGGGTTTGGGTCAAGCCGAGTGGGTTTGTGTCTGGCGGAGTGGGTTTGGGTCTAGCGGAGTGGGTTAGGGTCTAGCGGAGTGGGTTTGGGTCTAGCGGAGTAGGTTTGGGTCTAGCGGAGTGGGTTTGGGTCTAGCGGAGTTGGTTTGGGTCCAGCGGACTGGGTTTGGGTCTAGCGGAGTGGGATTGGGTCTAGCGGAGTGGGTTTGGGTCTACCTAGTGGGTTTGGGTCTAGCCGAGTGGGCTTAGGTCTAGCCGGGTGGGTTTGGGTCCAGCCGAGTGGGTTTGGGTCTAGCCGAGTGGGTTTGGGTCTAGCCGAGTGGGTTTGGGTCTAGCCGAGTGGGTTTGGGTCTAGCGGAGTGGGTTTAGGGTGCAGCCGAGTGGGTTTGGGTCTAGCCGAGTGGGTTTGGGTCCAGCCGAGAGGGTTTGGGTCTAGGCGAGTGGGTTTGGGTCTTGCGGAGTGGGTTTGGTTGTAGCCGAGTGGGTTTGGGGCTAGCCGAGTGGGTTTGGGTCCAGCCGAGTGGGTTTGGGTCTAGCCGAGTGGGTTTGGGTCTGGACGAGTGGGTTTGGGTCTAGCCGAGTGGGTTTGGGTCTAGCCGAGTGGGTTTGGGTCTATCCGAGTGGGTTTGGGTCTAGCGGAGTGGGTTTTGAGTCTAGCGGAGTGGGCTTGGGTCTAGCGGAGTGGGTTTGAGTCTAACGGAGTGGGTTTGGGTCTAGCCGAGTGTGTTTGGGTCTAGCCGAGTGGGTTTGGGTCTAGCCGAGTGGGTTTGGGACTAGCCGAGTGGGTTTGGGTCTAGCCGAGTGGGTTTGGGTCTAGCGGAGTGGGTTTGGGTCTAGCCGAGTGGGTTTCGGTCTAGCCGAGTGGGTTTGGGACTAGCCGAGTGGGTTTGGGTCTAGCCGAGTGGTTTTGGGTCTAGCCGAATGGGTTTGGGTCTAGCCGAGTGGGTTTGATTCTAGCCGAGTAGATTTGGGTCTAGCGGAGTGGGTTAGGGTCTAGCGGAGTGGGTTTGGGTCTAGCGGAGTGGGTTTGGGTCTAGCCGAGTGGGTTTGGGTCTAGCGGAGTGGGTTTGCGTCTAGCGGAGCAGGTTTGGGTCTAGCGGAGTGGGTATGGGTCTAGCGGAGTGGGTTTGGGTCTAGCGGACTGGGTTTGGGTCTAGCCGAGTGGGTTTGGGTCTAGCTGAGTGGGTTTGGGTCAAGCCGAGTGGGTTTGTGTCTGGCGGAGTGGGTTTGGGTCTAGCGGAGTGGGTTAGGGTCTAGCGGAGTGGGTTTGGGTCTAGCGGAGTAGGTTTGGGTCTAGCGGAGTGGGTTTGGGTCTAGCGGAGTTGGTTGGGTGTGGCGGAGTGGGTTTGGGTCTGGCGGAGTGGGTTTGGGTCTAGCGGACTGGGTTTGGGTCTAGCGGAGTGGGTTTGGGTCTAGCGGAGTGGGTTTGGGTCTACCTAGTGGGTTTGGGTCTAGCCGAGTGGGCTTAGGTCTAGCCGGGTGGGTTTGGGTCTAGCCGAGTGGGTTTGGGTCTAGCCGAGTGGGTTTGGGTCTAGCCGAGTGGGTTTGGGTCTAGCCGAGTGGGTTTGGGTCTAGCGGAGTGGGTTTAGGGTGCAGCCGAGTGGGTTTGGGCCTAGCCGAGTGGGTTTGGGTCCAGCCGAGAGGGTTTGGGTCTAGGCGAGTGGGTTTGGGTCTTGCGGAGCGGGTTTGGTTGTAGCCGAGTGGGTTTGGGTCTAGGCGAGTGGGTTTGGGTCCAGCCGAGTGGGTTTGGGTCTAGCCGAGTGGGTTTGGGTCTGGACGAGTGGGTTTGGGTCTAGCCGAGTGGGTTTGGGTCCAGCCGAGTGGGTTTGGGTCTATCCGAGTGGGTTTGGGTCTAGCGGAGTGGGTTTTGAGTCTAGCGGAGTGGGCTTCGGTCTAGCGGAGTGGGTTTGAGTCTTACGGAGTGGGTTTGGGTCTAGCCGAGTGTGTTTGGGTCTAGCCGAGTGGGTTTGAGTCTAGCCGAGTGGGTTTGGGTCCAGCGGAGTGGGTTTGCATCTAGCCGAGTGGGTTTGGGTCTAGCGGAGTGGGTTTGGGTCCAGAGGAGTGGGGTTGGGTCTAGCGGAGTGGGTTTGGGTCTGGCCGCGTGGGTTTGGGTCTAGCGGAGTGGGTTTGGGTCTAGCCGAGTGGGTTTGGGTCTAGCGGAGTGGGTTTGGGTCTAGCCGAGTGGGTTTGGGTCTGGCCGAGAGGGTTTGGGTCCAGCCGAGTGGGTTTCGGTCTAGCCGAGTGGGTTTGGGTCTTGCTGAGTGGGTTTGGGTCAAGCCGAGTGGGTTTGTGTCTAGCGGAGTGGGTTTGGGTCTAGCGGAGTGGGTTAGGGTCTAGCGGGGTGGGTTTGGGTCTAGCAGAGTAGGTTTGGGTCTACCTAGTGGGTTTGGGTCTAGCGGAGTGGGTTTAGGGTGCAGCCGAGTGGGTTTGGGTCTAGCCGAGTGGGTTTGGGTCCAGCCGAGAGGGTTTGGGTCTAGGCGAGTGGGTTTGGGTCTTGCGGAGTGGGTTTGGTTGTAGCCGAGTGGGTTTGGGGCTAGCCGAGTGGGTTTGGGTCCAGCCGAGTGGGTTTGGGTCTAGCCGAGTGGGTTTGGGTCTGGACGAGTGGGTTTGGGTCTAGCCGAGTGGGTTTGGGTCTAGCCGAGTGGGTTTGGGTCTATCCGAGTGGGGTTGGGTCTAGCGGAGTGGGTTTTGAGTCTAGCGGAGTGGGCTTGGGTCTAGCGGAGTGGGTTTGAGTCTAACGGAGTGGGTTTGGGTCTAGCCGAGTGTGTTTGGGTCTAGCCGAGTGGGTTTGAGTCTAGCCGAGTGGGTTTGGGTCCAGCGGAGTGGGTTTGCATCTAGCCGAGTGGGTTTGGGTCTAGCGGAGTGGGTTTGGGTCCAGAGGAGTGGGGTTGGGTCTAGCGGAGTGGGTTTGGGTCTGGCCGAGTGGGTTTGGGTCTAGCGGAGTGGGTTTGGGTCTTGCCGAGTGGGTTTGGGTCTAGCGGAGTGGGTTTGGGTCTAGCCGAGTGGGTTTGGGTCTAGCCGAGAGGGTTTGGGTCCAGCCGAGTGGGTTTCGGTCTAGCCGAGTGGGTTTGGGTCTAGCTGAGTGGGTTTGGGTCAAGCTGAGTGGGTTTGTGTCTAGCGGAGTGGGTTTGGGTCTAGCGGAGTGGGTTAGGGTCTAGCGGGGTGGGTTTGGGTCTAGCGGAGTAGGTTTGGGTCTAGCGGAGTGGGTTTGGGTCTAGCGGAGTGGGTTTGGGTCTAACGGAGTGGGTTTGGGTGTAGCCGAATGGGTTTGTGTGTAGCTGAGTGGGTTTGGGTCTAGCCGAGTGGGTTTGGGTCTAGCCGAGTGGGTTTGGGACTAGCCGAGTGGGTTTGGGTCTAGCCGAGTGGGTTTGGGTCTAGCGGAGTGGGTTTGGGTCTAGCCGAGTGGGTTCGGTCTAGCCGAGTGGGTTTGGGACTAGCCGAGTGGGTTTGGGTCTAGCCGAGTGGGTTTGGGTCTAGCCGAATGGGTTTGGGTCTAGCCGAGTGGGTTTGATTCTAGCCGAGTAGCTTTGGGTCTAGCGGAGTGGGTTAGGGTCTAGCGGAGTGGGTTTGGGTCTAGCGGAGTGGGTTTGGGTCTAGCCGAGTGGGTTTGGGTCTAGCGGAGTGGGTTTGCGTCTAGCGGAGCAGGTTTGGGTCTAGCGGAGTGGGTATGGGTCTAGCGGAGTGGGTTTGGGTCTAGCGGACTGGGTTTGGGTCCAGCCGAGTGGGTTTGGGTCTAGCTGAGTGGGTTTGGGTCAAGCCGAGTGGGTTTGTGTCTGGCGGAGTGGGTTTGGGTCTAGCGGAGTGGGTTAGGGTCTAGCGGAGTAGGTTTGGGTCTAGCGGAGTGGGTTTGGGTCTAGCGGAGTGGGTTTGGGTCTAACGGAGTGGGTTTGGGTGTAGCCGAATGGGTTTGGGTGTAGCTGAGTGGGTTTGGGTCTAGCCGAGTGGGTTTGGGTCTAGCCGAGTGGGTTTGGGACTAGCCGAGTGGGTTTGGGTCTAGCCGAGTGGGTTTGGGTCTAGCGGAGTGGGTTTGGGTCTAGCCAAGTGGGTTTCGGTCTAGCCGAGTGGGTTTGGGACTAGCCGAGTGGGTTTGGGTCTAGCCGAGTGGGTTTGGGTCTAGCCGAATGGGTTTGGGTCTAGCCGAGTGGGTTTGATTCTAGCCGAGTAGATTTGGGTCTAGCTGAGTGGGTTTGGGTCAAGCCGAGTGGGTTTGTGTCTGGCGGAGTGGGTTTGGGTCTAACGGAGTGGGTTAGGGTCTAGCGGAGTGGGTTTGGGTCTAGCGGAGTGGGTTTGGGTCTAGCGGAGTGGGTTTGGGTCCAGCGGAGTTGGTTTGGGTGTAGCGGAGTGGGTTTGGGTCTAGCGGAGTGGGTTTGGGTCTAGCGGACTGGGTTTGGGTCTAGCGGAGTGTGTTTGGGTCTAGCGGAGTGGGTTTGGGTCTAGCCGAGTGGGTTTGGGTCTAGCCGAGTGGGTTTGGGTCTATCCGAGTGGGTTTGGGTCTAGCCAAGTGGGTTTGGGTCTAGCGGAGTGGGTTTAGGGTGCAGCCGAGTGGGTTTGGGTCTAGCCGAGTGGGTTTGGGACCAGCCGAGAGGGTTTGGGTCTAGGCGAGTGGGTTTGGGTCTTGCGGAGTGGGTTTGGGTGTAGCCGAGTGGGTTTGATTCTAGCCGAGTGGGTTTGGGTCTAGCTCAGTGGGTTTGGGTCAAGCCGAGTGGGTTTGTGTCTATCGGAGTGGGTTTGGGTCTAGCGGAGTGGGTTTGGGTCTAGCCGTGGGTTTGGGTCTAGCCGAGTGGGTTTGGGTCTAGCCGAGTGGGTTTGGGTCTAGTCGAGTGGGTTTGGGTCTAGCGGAGTGGGTTTAGGGTGCAGCCGAGTGGGTTTGGGTCTAGCCGAGTGGGTTTGGGTCCAGCCGAGAGGGTTTGGGTCTAGGCGAGTGGGTTTGGGTCTTGCGGAGTGGGTTTGGTTGTAGCCGAGTGGGTTTGGGGCTAGCCGAGTGGGTTTGGGTCCAGCCGAGTGGGTTTGGGTCTAGCCGAGTGGGTTTGGGTCTGGACGAGTGGGTTTGGGTCTAGCCGAGTGGGTTTGGGTCTAGCCGAGTGGGTTTGGGTCTATCCGAGTGGGTTTGGGTCTAGCGGAGTGGGTTTTGAGTCTAGCGGAGTGGGCTTGGGTCTAGCGGAGTGGGTTTGAGTCTAACGGAGTGGGTTTGGGTCTAGCCGAGTGTGTTTGGGTCTAGCCGAGTGGGTTTGAGTCTAGCCGAGTGGGTTTGGGTCCAGCGGAGTGGGTTTGCATCTAGCCGAGTGGGTTTGGGTCTAGCGGAGTGGGTTTGGGTCCAGAGGAGTGGGGTTGGGTCTAGCGGAGTGGGTTTGGGTCTGGCCGAGTGGGTTTGGGTCTAGCGGAGTGGGTTTGGGTCTAGCCGAGTGGGTTTGGGTCTAGCGGAGTGGGTTTGGGTCTAGCCGAGTGGGTTTGGGTCTAGCCGAGAGGGTTTGGGTCCAGCCGAGTGGGTTTCGGTCTAGCCGAGTGGGTTTGGGTCTAGCTGAGTGGGTTTGGGTCAAGCCGAGTGGGTTTGTGTCTAGCGGAGTGGGTTTGGGTCTAGCGGAGTGGGTTAGGGTCTAGCGGGGTGGGTTTGGGTCTAGCGGAGTAGGTTTGGGTCTACCTAGTGGGTTTGGGTCTAGCCGAGTGGGCTTAGGTCTAGCCGGGTGGGTTTGGGTCTAGCCGAGTGGGTTTGGGTCTAGCCGAGTGGGTTTGGGTCTAGCCGAGTGGGTTTGGGTCTAGCCGAGTGGGTTTGGGTCTAGCGGAGTGGGTTTAGGGTGCAGCCGAGTGGGTTTGGGTCTAGCCGAGTGGGTTTGGGTCCAGCCGAGAGGGTTTGGGTCTAGGCGAGTGGGTTTGGGTCTTGCGGAGTGGGTTTGGTTGTAGCCGAGTGGGTTTGGGGCTAGCCGAGTGGGTTTGGGTCCAGCCGAGTGGGTTTGGGTCTAGCCGAGTGGGTTTGGGTCTGGACGAGTGGGTTTGGGTCTAGCCGAGTGGGTTTGGGTCTAGCCGAGTGGGTTTGGGTCTATCCGAGTGGGTTTGGGTCTAGCGGAGTGGGTTTTGAGTCTAGCGGAGTGGGCTTGGGTCTAGCGGAGTGGGTTTGAGTCTAACGGAGTGGGTTTGGGTCTAGCCGAGTGTGTTTGGGTCTAGCCGAGTGGGTTTGAGTCTAGCCGAGTGGGTTTGGGTCCAGCGGAGTGGGTTTGCATCTAGCCGAGTGGGTTTGGGTCTGGCGGAGTGGGTTTGGGTCCAGAGGAGTGGGGTTGGGTCTAGCGGAGTGGGTTTGGGTCTGGCCGAGTGGGTTTGGGTCTAGCGGAGTGGGTTTGGGTCTTGCCGAGTGGGTTTGAGTCTAGCGGAGTGGGTTTGGGTCAAGCCGAGTGGGTTTGGGTCTAGCCGAGAGGGTTTGGGTCCAGCCGAGTGGGTTTCGGTCTAGCCGAGTGGGTTTGGGTCTAGCTGAGTGGGTTTGGGTCAAGCTGAGTGGGTTTGTGTCTAGCGGAGTGGGTTTGGGTCTAGCGGAGTGGGTTAGGGTCTAGCGGGGTGGGTTTGGGTCTAGCGGAGTAGGTTTGGGTCTAGCGGAGTGGGTTTGGGTCTAGCGGAGTGGGTTTGGGTCTAACGGAGTGGGTTTGGGTGTAGCCGAATGGGTTTGTGTGTAGCTGAGTGGGTTTGGGTCTAGCCGAGTGGGTTTGGGTCTAGCCGAGTGGGTTTGGGACTAGCCGAGTGGGTTTGGGTCTAGCCGAGTGGGTTTGGGTCTAGCGGAGTGGGTTTGGGTCTAGCCGAGTGGGTTCGGTCTAGCCGAGTGGGTTTGGGACTAGCCGAGTGGGTTTGGGTCTAGCCGAGTGGGTTTGGGTCTAGCCGAATGGGTTTGGGTCTAGCCGAGTGGGTTTGATTCTAGCCGAGTAGATTTGGGTCTAGCGGAGTGGGTTATGGTCTAGCGGAGTGGGTTTGGGTCTAGCGGAGTGGGTTTGGGTCTAGCCGAGTGGGTTTGGGTCTAGCGGAGTGGGTTTGCGTCTAGCGGAGCAGGTTTGGGTCTAGCGGAGTGGGTATGGGTCTAGCGGAGTGGGTTTGGGTCTAGCGGACTGGGTTTGGGTCCAGCCGAGTGGGTTTGGGTCTAGCTGAGTGGGTTTGGGTCAAGCCGAGTGGGTTTGTGTCTGGCGGAGTGGGTTTGGGTCTAGCGGAGTGGGTTAGGGTCTAGCGGAGTAGGTTTGGGTCTAGCGGAGTGGGTTTGGGTCTAGCGGAGTGGGTTTGGGTCTAACGGAGTGGGTTTGGGTGTAGCCGAATGGGTTTGGGTGTAGCTGAGTGGGTTTGGGTCTAGCCGAGTGGGTTTGGGTCTAGCCGAGTGGGTTTGGGACTAGCCGAGTGGGTTTGGGTCTAGCCGAGTGGGTTTGGGTCTAGCGGAGTGGGTTTGGGTCCAGCCAAGTGGGTTTCGGTCTAGCCGAGTGGGTTTGGGACTAGCCGAGTGGGTTTGGGTCTAGCCGAGTGGGTTTGGGTCTAGCCGAATGGGTTTGGGTCTAGCCGAGTGGGTTTGATTCTAGCCGAGTAGATTTGGGTCTAGCTGAGTGGGTTTGGGTCAAGCCGAGTGGGTTTGTGTCTGGCGGAGTGGGTTTGGGTCTAACGGAGTGGGATAGGGTCTAGCGGAGTGGGTTTGGGTCTAGCGGAGTAGGTTTGGGTCTAGCGGAGTGGGTTTGGGTCCAGCGGAGTTGGTTTGGGTGTAGCGGAGTGGGTTTGGGTCTAGCGGAGTGGGTTTGGGTCTAGCGGACTGGGTTTGGGTCTAGCGGAGTGTGTTTGGGTCTAGCGGAGTGGGTTTGGGTCTACCTAGTGGGTTTGGGTCTAGCCGAGTGGGCTTGGGTCTAGCCGAGTGGGTTTGTGTCTAGCCGAGTGGGTTTGGGTCTAGCCGAGTGGGTTTGGGTCTATCCGAGTGGGTTTGGGTCTAGCCAAGTGGGTTTGGGTCTAGCGGAGTGGGTTTAGGGTGCAGCCGAGTGGGTTTGGGTCTAGCCGAGTGGGTTTGGGACCAGCCGAGAGGGTTTGGGTCTAGGCGAGTGGGTTTGGGTCTTGCGGAGTGGGTTTGGGTGTAGCCGAGTGGGTTTGATTCTAGCCGAGTGGGTTTGGGTCTAGCTCAGTGGGTTTGGGTCAAGCCGAGTGGGTTTGTGTCTATCGGAGTGGGTTTGGGTCTAGCGGAGTGGGTTTGGGTCTAGCCGTGGGTTTGGGTCTAGCCGAGTGGGTTTGGGTCTAGCCGAGTGGGTTTGGGTCTAGTCGAGTGGGTTTGGGTCTAGCGGAGTGGGTTTAGGGTGCAGCCGAGTGTGTTTGGGTCTAGCCGAGTGGGTTTGGGTCCAGCCGAGAGGGTTTGGGTCTAGGCGAGTGGGTTTGGGTCTTGCGGAGTGGGTTTGGTTGTAGCCGAGTGGGTTTGGGGCTAGCCGAGTGGGTTTGGGTCCAGCCGAGTGGGTTTGGGTCTAGCCGAGTGGGTTTGGGTCTGGACGAGTGGGTTTGGGTCTAGCCGAGTGGGTTTGGGTCTAGCCGAGTGGGTTTGGGTCTATCCGAGTGGGTTTGAGTCTAGCCGAGTGGGTTTGGGTCCAGCGGAGTGGGTTTGCATCTAGCCGAGTGGGTTTGGGTCTAACGGAGTGGGTTTGGGTGTAGCCGAATGGGTTTGTGTGTAGCTGAGTGGGTTTGGGTCTAGCCGAGTGGGTTTGGGTCTAGCCGAGTGGGTTTGGGACTAGCCGAGTGGGTTTGGGTCTAGCCGAGTGGGTTTGGGTCTAGCGGAGTGGGTTTGGGTCTAGCAGAGTGGGTTCGGTCTAGCCGAGTGGGTTTGGGACTAGCCGAGTGGGTTTGGGTCTAGCCGAGTGGGTTTGGGTCTAGCGGAGTGGGTTTGCGTCTAGCGGAGCAGGTTTGGGTCTAGCGGAGTGGGTATGGGTCTAGCGGAGTGGGTTTGGGTCTAGCGGACTGGGTTTGGGTCTAGCCGAGTGGGTTTGGGTCTAGCTGAGTGGGTTTGGGTCAAGCCGAGTGGGTTTGTGTCTGGCGGAGTGGGTTTGGGTCTAGCGGAGTGGGTTAGGGTCTAGCGGAGTGGGTTTGCGTCTAGCGGAGCAGGTTTGGGTCTAGCGGAGTGGGTATGGGTCTAGCGGAGTGGGTTTGGGTCTAGCGGACTGGGTTTGGGTCTAGCCGAGTGGGTTTGGGTCTAGCTGAGTGGGTTTGGGTCAAGCCGAGTGGGTTTGTGTCTGGCGGAGTGGGTTTGGGTCTAGCGGAGTGGGTTAGGGTCTAGCGGAGTGGGTTTGGGTCTAGCGGAGTAGGTTTGGGTCTAGCGGAGTGGGTTTGGGTCTAGCGGAGTTGGTTTGGGTGTGGCGGAGTGGGTTTGGGTCTAGCCGAGTGGGTTTGGGTCCAGCGGAGTGGGTTTGCATCTAGCCGAGTGGGTTTGGGTCTAACGGAGTGGGTTTGGGTCCAGAGGAGTGGGGTTGGGTCTAGCGGAGTGGGTTTGGGTCTGGCCGAGTGGGTTTGGGTCTAGCGGAGTGGGTTTGGGTCTAGCCGAGTGGGTTTGGGTCTTGCGGAGTGCGTTTGGGTCTAGCCGAGTGGGTTTGGGTCTAGCCGAGAGGGTTTGGGTCCATCCGAGTGGGTTTCGGTCTAGCCGAGTGGGTTTGGGTCTAGCTGAGTGGGTTTGGGTCAAGCCGAGTGGGTTTGTGTCTAGCGGAGTGGGTTTGGGTCTAGCGGAGTGGGTTAGGGTCTAGCGGGGTGGGTTTGGGTCTAGCGGAGTAGGTTTGGGTCTAGCGGAGTGGGTTTGGGTCTAGCGGAGTGGGTTTGGGTCTAACGGAGTGGGTTTGGGTGTAGCCGAATGGGTTTGGGTGTAGCTGAGTGGGTTTGGGTCTAGCCGAGTGGGTTTGGGTCTAGACGAGTGGGTTTGGGACTAGCCGAGTGGGTTTGGGTCTAGCCGAGTGGGTTTGGGTCTAGCGGAGTGGGTTTGGGTCTAGCCGAGTGGGTTTCGGTCTAGCCGAGTGGGTTTGGGACTAGCCGAGTGGGTTTGGGTCTAGCCGAGTGGGTTTGGGTCTAGCTGAGTGGGTTTGGGTCAAGCCGAGTGGGTTTGCGTCTAGCGGAGTGGGTTTGGGTCTAGCGGAGTGGGTTAGGGTCTAGCGGGGTGGGTTTGGGTCTAGCGGAGTAGGTTTGGGTCTAGCGGTGTGGGTTTGGTTCTAGCGGAGTGGGTTTGGGTCTAACGGAGTGGGTTTGGGTGTAGCCGAATGGGTTTGGGTGTAGCTGAGTGGGTTTGGGTCTAGCCGAGTGGGTTTGGGTCTAGACGAGTGGGTTTGGGACTAGCCGAGTGGGTTTGGGTCTAGCCGAGTGGGTTTGGGTCTAGCGGAGTGGGTTTGGGTCTAGCCGAGTGGGTTTCGGTCTAGCCGAGTGGGTTTGGGACTAGCCGAGTGGGTTTGGGTCTAGCCGAGTGGGTTTGGGTCTAGCCGAATGGGTTTGGGTCTAGCCGAGTGGGTTTGATTCTAGCCGAGTAGATTTGGGTCTAGCTGAGTGGGTTTGGGTCAAGCCGAGTGGGTTTGTGTCTGGCGGAGTGGGTTTGGGTCTAACGGAGTGGGTTAGGGTCTAGCGGAGTGGGTTTGGGTCTAGCGGAGTAGGTTTGGGTCTAGCGGAGTGGGTTTGGATCCAGCGGAGTTGGTTTGGGTGTAGCGGAGTGGGTTTGGGTCTAGCGGAGTGGGTTTGGGTCTAGCGGACTGGGTTTGGGTCTAGCGGAGTGGGTTTGGGTCTAGCGGAGTGGGTTTGGGTCTACCTAGTGGGTTTGGGTCTAGCCGAGTGGGCTTGGGTCTAGCCGAGTGGGTTTGTGTCTAGCCGAGTGGGTTTGGGTCTAGCGGAGTGGGTTTGGGTGTAGCCGAGTGGGTTTGGGTCTAGCCGAGTGGGTTTGGGTCTAGCCGAGTGGGTTTGGGTGTAGCCGAGTGGGTTTGAGTCTAGCCGAGTGGGTTTGGGTCTAGCGGAGTGGGTTTGGTTGTAGCCGAGTGGGTTTGGGTCTAGCGGAGTGGGTTTGGGTGTAGCCGAGTGGGTTTGGGCTAGCCGAGTGGGTTTGGGTCTAGCCGAGTGGGTTTGGGTGTAGCCGAGTGGGTTTGGGTGTAGCCGAGTGGGTTTGGGTCTGGACGAGTGGGTTTGGGTCTAGCCGAGTGGGTTTGGGTCTAGCGGAGTGGGTTTGTGTCCAGAGGAGTGGGGTTGGGTCTAGCGGAGTGGGTTTGGGTCTGGCCGAGTGGGTTTGGGTCTAGCGGAGTGGGTTTGGGTCTTGCCGAGTGGGTTTGGGTCTAGCGGAGTGGGTTTGGGTCTAGCCGAGTGGGTTTGGGTCTAGCCGAGAGGGTTTGGGTCCAGCCGAGTGGGTTTCGGTCTAGCCGAGTGGGTTTGGGTCTAGCTGAGTGGGTTTGGGTCAAGCTGAGTGGGTTTGTGTCTAGCGGAGTGGGTTTGGGTCTAGCGGAGTGGGTTAGGGTCTAGCGGGGTGGGTTTGGGTCTAGCGGAGTAGGTTTGGGTCTAGCGGAGTGGGTTTGGGTCTAGCGGAGTGGGTTTGGGTCTAACGGAGTGGGTTTGGGTGTAGCCGAATGGGTTTGTGTGTAGCTGAGTGGGTTTGGGTCTAGCCGAGTGGGTTTGGGTCTAGCCGAGTGGGTTTGGGACTAGCCGAGTGGGTTTGGGTCTAGCCGAGTGGGTTTGGGTCTAGCGGAGTGGGTTTGGGTCTAGCCGAGTGGGTTCGGTCTAGCCGAGTGGGTTTGGGACTAGCCGAGTGGGTTTGGGTCTAGCCGAGTGGGTTTGGGTCTAGCGGAGTGGGTTTGCGTCTAGCGGAGCAGGTTTGGGTCTAGCGGAGTGGGTATGGGTCTAGCGGAGTGGGTTTGGGTCTAGCGGACTGGGTTTGGGTCTAGCCGAGTGGGTTTGGGTCTAGCTGAGTGGGTTTGGGTCAAGCCGAGTGGGTTTGTGTCTGGCGGAGTGGGTTTGGGTCTAGCGGAGTGGGTTAGGGTCTAGCGGAGTGGGTTTGCGTCTAGCGGAGCAGGTTTGGGTCTAGCGGAGTGGGTGTGGGTCTAGCGGAGTGGGTTTGGGTCTAGCGGACTGGGTTTGGGTCTAGCCGAGTGGGTTTGGGTCTAGCTGAGTGGGTTTGGGTCAAGCCGAGTGGGTTTGTGTCTGGCGGAGTGGGTTTGGGTCTAGCGGAGTGGGTTAGGGTCTAGCGGAGTGGGTTTGGGTCTAGCGGAGTAGGTTTGGGTCTAGCGGAGTGGGTTTTGGTCTAGCGGAGTTGGTTTGGGTGTGGCGGAGTGGGTTTGGGTCTAGCCGAGTGGGTTTGGGTCCAGCGGAGTGGGTTTGCATCTAGCCGAGTGGGTTTGGGTCTAGCGGAGTGGGTTTGGGTCCAGAGGAGTGGGGTTGGGTCTAGCGGAGTGGGTTTGGGTCTGGCCGAGTGGGTTTGGGTCTAGCGGAGTGGGTTTGGGTCTAGCCGAGTGGGTTTGGGTCTTGCGGAGTGGGTTTGGGTCTAGCCGAGTGGGTTTGGGTCTAGCCGAGAGGGTTTGGGTCTAGCCGAGTGGGTTTGATTCTAGCCGAGTAGATTTGGGTCTAGCTGAGTGGGTTTGGGTCAAGCCGAGTGGGTTTGTGTCTGGCGGAGTGGGTTTGGGTCTAACGGAGTGGGTTAGGGTCTAGCGGAGTGGGTTTGGGTCTAGCGGAGTAGGTTTGGGTCTAGTGGAGTGGGTTTGGATCCAGCGGATTTGGTTTGGGTGTAGCGGAGTGGGTTTGGGTCTAGCGGAGTGGGTTTGGGTCTAGCGGACTGGGTTTGGGTCTAGCGGAGTGGGTTTGGGTCTAGCGGAGTGGGTTTGGGTCTACCTAGTGGGTTTGGGTCTAGCCGAGTGGGCTTGGGTCTAGCCGAGTGGGTTTGTGTCTAGCCGAGTGGGTTTGGGTCTAGCGGAGTGGGTTAGGGTCTAGCGGAGTGGGTTTGGGTCTAGCGGAGTAGGTTTGGGTCTAGCGGAGTGGGTTTTGGTCTAGCGGAGTTGGTTTGGGTGTGGCGGAGTGGGTTTGGGTCTAGCCGAGTGGGTTTGGGTCCAGCGGAGTGGGTTTGCATCTAGCCGAGTGGGTTTGGGTCTAGCGGAGTGGGTTTGGGTCCAGAGGAGTGGGGTTGGGTCTAGCGGAGTGGGTTTGGGTCTGGCCGAGTGGGTTTGGGTCTAGCGGAGTGGGTTTGGGTCTAGCCGAGTGGGTTTGGGTCTTGCGGAGTGGGTTTGGGTCTAGCCGAGTGGGTTTGGGTCTAGCCGAGAGGGTTTGGGTCTAGCCGAGTGGGTTTGATTCTAGCCGAGTAGATTTGGGTCTAGCTGAGTGGGTTTGGGTCAAGCCGAGTGGGTTTGTGTCTGGCGGAGTGGGTTTGGGTCTAACGGAGTGGGTTAGGGTCTAGCGGAGTGGGTTTGGGTCTAGCGGAGTAGGTTTGGGTCTAGTGGAGTGGGTTTGGATCCAGCGGAGTTGGTTTGGGTGTAGCGGAGTGGGTTTGGGTCTAGCGGAGTGGGTTTGGGTCTAGCGGACTGGGTTTGGGTCTAGCGGAGTGGGTTTGGGTCTAGCGGAGTGGGTTTGGGTCTACCTAGTGGGTTTGGGTCTAGCCGAGTGGGCTTGGGTCTAGCCGAGTGGGTTTGTGTCTAGCCGAGTGGGTTTGGGTCTAGCCGAGTGGGTTTGGGTCTATCCGAGTGGGTTTGGGTCTAGCCAAGTGGGTTTGGGTCTAGCGGAGTGGGTTTAGGGTGCAGCCGAGTGGGTTTGGGTCTAGCCGAGTGGGTTTGGGTACAGCCGAGAGGGTTTGGGTCTAGGCGAGTGGGTTTGGGTCTTGCGGAGTGGGTTTGGGTGTAGCCGAGTGGGTTTGATTCTAGCCGAGTGGGTTTGGGTCTAGCTGAGTGGGTTTGGGTCAAGCCGAGTGGGTTTGTGTCTAGCGGAGTGGGTTTGGGTCTAGCGGAGTGGGGTAGGGTCTAGCGGAGTGGGTTTGATTCTAGCCGAGTGGGTTTGGGTCTAGCTGAGTGGGTTTGGGTCAAGCCGAGTGAGTTTGTGTCTGGCGGAGTGGGTTTGGGTCTAGCGGAGTGGGTTAGGCTCTAGCGGAGTGGGTTTGGGTCTAGCGGAGTAGGTTTGGGTCTAGCGGAGTGGGTTTGGGTCTAGCGGAGTTGGTTTGGGTGTAGCGGAGTGGGTTTGGGTCTAGTGGAGTGGGTTTGGGTCTAGCGGACTGGGTTTGGGTCTAGCGGAGTGGCTTTGGGTCTAGCGGAGTGGGTTTGGGTCTACCTAGTAGGTTTGGGTCTAGCCGAGTGGGCTTAGGTCTAGCCGAGTGGGTTTGGGTCTAGCCGAGTGGGTTTGGGTCTAGCCGAGTGGGTTTGGGTCTAGCCGAGTGGCTTTGGGTCGAGCCGCGTGGGTTTGGGTCTAGCGGAGTGGGTTTAGGGTGCAGCCGAGTGGGTTTGTGTCTAGCCGAGTGGGTTTGGGTTCAGCCGAGAGGGTTTGGGTCTACGCGAGTGGGTTTGGGTCTTGCGGAGTGGGTTTGGGTGTATCCGAGTGGGTTTGGGGCTAGCCGAGTGGGTTTGGGTCCAGCCGAGTGGGTTTGGGTCTAGCCGAGTGGGTTTGGGTCTGGACGAGTGGGTTTGGGTCTAGCCGAGTGGGTTTGGGTCTAGCCGAGTGGGTTTGGGTCTATCCGAGTGGGTTTGGGTCTAGCGGAGTGGGTTTTGAGTCTAGCGGAGTGGGCTTGGGTCTAGCGGAGTGGGTTTGAGTCTAACGGAGTGGGTTTGGGTCTAGCCGAGTGTGTTTGGGTCTAGCCGAGTGGGTTTGTGTCTAGCCGAGTGGGTTTGGGTCTGGCGGAGTGGGTTTGGGTCTAACGGAGTGGGTTAGGGTCTAGCGGAGTGGGTTTGGGTCTAGCGGAGTGGGTTTGGGTCTAGCGGAGTAGGTTTGGGTCTAGCGGAGTGGGTTTGGGTCTAGCGGAGTTGGTTTGGGTGTATCGGAGTGGGTTTCGGTCTAGCCGAGTGGGTTTGGGTCTAGCCGAGTGGGTTTCGGTCTAGCCGAGTGGGTTTGGGACTAGCCGAGTGGGTTTGGGTCTAGCCGAGTGGGTTTGGGTCTAGCCGAATGGGTTTGGGTCTAGCCGAGTGGGTTTGATTCTAGCCGAGTAGATTTGGGTCTAGCTGAGTGGGTTTGGGTCAAGCCGAGTGGGTTTGTGTCTGGCGGAGTGGGTTTGGGTCTAACGGAGTGGGTTAGGGTCTAGCGGAGTGGGTTTGGGTCTAGCGGAGTAGGTTTGGGTCTAGCGGAGTGGGTTTGGATCCAGCGGAGTTGGTTTGGGTGTAGCGGAGTGGGTTTGGGTCTAGCGGAGTGGGTTTGGGTCTAGCGGACTGGGTTTGGGTCTAGCGGAGTGGGTTTGGGTCTAGCGGAGTGGGTTTGGGTCTACCTAGTGGGTTTGGGTCTAGCCGAGTGGGCTTGGGTCTAGCCGAGTGGGTTTGTGTCTAGCCGAGTGGGTTTGGGTCTAGCCGAGTGGGTTTGGGTCTATCCGAGTGGGTTTGGGTCTAGCCAAGTGGGTTTGGGTCTAGCGGAGTGGGTTTAGGGTGCAGCCGAGTGGGTTTGGGTCTAGCCGAGTGGGTTTGGGTACAGCCGAGAGGGTTTGGGTCTAGGCGAGTGGGTTTGGGTCTTGCGGAGTGGGTTTGGGTGTAGCCGAGTGGGTTTGATTCTAGCCGAGTGGGTTTGGGTCTAGCTGAGTGGGTTTGGGTCAAGCCGAGTGGGTTTGTGTCTAGCGGAGTGGGTTTGGGTCTAGCGGAGTGGGGTAGGGTCTAGCGGAGTGGGTTTGATTCTAGCCGAGTGGGTTTGGGTCTAGCTGAGTGGGTTTGGGTCAAGCCGAGTGAGTTTGTGTCTGGCGGAGTGGGTTTGGGTCTAGCGGAGTGGGTTAGGGTCTAGCGGAGTGGGTTTGGGTCTAGCGGAGTAGGTTTGGGTCTAGCGGAGTGGGTTTGGGTCTAGCGGAGTTGGTTTGGGTGTAGCGGAGTGGGTTTGGGTCTAGTGGAGTGGGTTTGGGTCTAGCGGACTGGGTTTGGGTCTAGCGGAGTGGCTTTGGGTCTAGCGGAGTGGGTTTGGGTCTACCTAGTAGGTTTGGGTCTAGCCGAGTGGGCTTAGGTCTAGCCGAGTGGGTTTGGGTCTAGCCGAGTGGGTTTGAGTCTAACGGAGTGGGTTTGGGTCTAGCCGAGTGTGTTTGGGTCTAGCCGAGTGGGTTTGTGTCTAGCCGAGTGGGTTTGGGTCTAGCGGAGTGGGTTTGCATCTAGCCGAGTGGGTTTGGGTCTAGCGGAGTGGGTTTGGGTCTAGAGGAGTGGGGTTGGGTCTAGCGGAGTGGGTTTGGGTCTGGCCGAGTGGGTTTGGGTCTAGCGGAGTGGGTTTGGGTCTAGCTGAGTGGGTTTGGGTCTAGCGGAGTGGGTTTGGGTCTAGCCGAGTGGGTTTGGGTCTAGCCGAGTGGCTTTGGGTCGAGCCGAGTGGGTTTGGGTCTAGCGGAGTGGGTTTAGGGTGCAGCCGAGTGGGTTTGTGTCTAGCCGAGTGGGTTTGGGTTCAGCCGAGAGGGTTTGGGTCTACGCGAGTGGGTTTGGGTCTTGCGGAGTGGGTTTGGGTGTAGCCGAGTGGGTTTGGGGCTAGCCGAGTGGGTTTGGGTCCAGCCGAGTGGGTTTGGGTCTAGCCGAGTGGGTTTGGGTCTGGACGAGTGGGTTTGGGTCTAGCCGAGTGGGTTTGGGTCTAGCCGAGTGGGTTTGCGTCTATCCGAGTGGGTTTGGGTCTAGCGGAGTGGGTTTTGAGTCTAGCGGAGTGGGCTTGGGTCTAGCGGAGTGGGTTTGAGCCTAACGGAGTGGGTCTGGGTCTAGCCGAGTGTGTTTGGGTCTAGCCGAGTGGGTTTGTGTCTAGCCGAGTGGGTTTGGGTCTAGCGGAGTGGGTTTGCATCTAGCCGAGTGGGTTTGGGTCTAGCGGAGTGGGTTTGGGTCTAGAGGAGTGGGGTTGGGTCTAGCGGAGTGGGTTTGGGTCTGGCCGAGTGGGTTTGGGTCTAGCGGAGTGGGTTTGGGTCTAGCCGAGTGGGTTTGGGTCTAGCGGAGTGGGTTTGGGTCTAGCCGAGTGGGTTTGGGTCTCGCCGAGAGGGTTTGGGTCTAGCCGAGTGGGTTTCGGTCTAGCCGAGTGGGTTTGGGTCTAGCCGAGTGGGTTTGATTCTAGCCGGGTGCGTTTGGGTCTAGCTGAGTGGGTTTGGGTCAAGCCGAGTGGGTTTGGGTCTAGCCGAGTGGGTTTGGGTCTAACGGAGTGGGTTTGGGTGTAGCCGAATGGGTTTGTGTGTAGCTGAGTGAGTTTGGGTCTAGCCGAGTGGGTTTGGGTCTAGCCGAGTGGGTTTGGGACTACCCGAGTGGGTTTGGGTCTAGCCGAGTGGGTTTGGGTCTAGCGGAGTGGGTTTGGGTCTAGCCGAGTGGGTTTGGGTCTAGCCGAGTGGGTTTGGGTCTAGCCGAGTGGGTTTGGGTCTAGCCGAGTGGGTTTGGGTCTAGCCGAATGGGTTTGGGTCTAGCCGAGTGGGTTTGATACTAGCCGAGTGGGTTTGGGTCTAGCTGAGTGGGTTTGGGTCAAGCCGAGTGGGTTTGTGTCTGGCGGAGTGGGTTTGGGTCTAGCGGAGTGGGTTAGGGTCTAGCGGAGTGGGTTTGGGTCTAGCGGAGTAGGTTTGGGTCTAGCGGAGTGGGTTTGGGTCTAGCGGAGTTGGTTTGGGTGTATCGGAGTGGGTTTCGGTCTAGCCGAGTGGGTTTGTGTCTAGCCGAGTGGGTTTGGGTCTAGCCGAGTGGGTTTGGGTCTAGCCGAGTGGGTTTGGGTCTAGCCGAATGGGTTTGGGTCTAGCCGAGTGGGTTTGATTCTAGCCGAGTGGGTTTGGGTCTAGCTGAGTGGGTTTGGGTCAAGCCGAGTGGGTTTGTGTCTGGCGGAGTGGGTTTGGGTCTAGCGGAGTGGGTTAGGGTCTAGCGGAGTGGGCTTGGGTCTAGCGGAGTAGGTTTGGGTCTAGCGGAGTGGGTTTGGGTCTCGCCGAGAGGGTTTGGGTCTAGCCGAGTGGGTTTCGGTCTAGCCGCGTGGGTTTGGGTCTAGCCGAGTGGGTTTGATTCTAGCCGGGTGCGTTTGGGTCTAGCTGAGTGGGTTTGGGTCAAGCCGAGTGGGTTTGTGTCTAGCGGAGTGGGTTTGGGTCTAGCGGAGTGGGTTAGGGTCTAGCGGGGTGGGTTTGGGTCTAGCGGAGTAGGTTTGGGTCTAGCGGAGTGGGTTTGGGTCTAGCCGAGTGGGTTTGGGTCTAACGGAGTGGGTTTGGGTGTAGCCGAATGGGTTTGTGTGTAGCTGAGTGGGTTTGGGTCTAGCCGAGTGGGTTTGGGTCTAGCCGAGTGGGTTTGGGACTACCCGAGTGGGTTTGGGTCTAGCCGAGTGGGTTTGGGTCTAGCGGAGTGGGTTTGGGTCTAGCCGAGTGGGTTTGGGTCTAGCCGAGTGGGTTTGGGTCTAGCCGAGTGGGTTTGGGTCTAGCCGAGTGGGTTTGGGTCTAGCCGAATGGGTTTGGGTCTAGCCGAGTGGGTTTGATTCTAGCCGAGTGGGTTTGGGTCTAGCTGAGTGGGTTTGGGTCAAGCCGAGTGGGTTTGTGTCTGGCGGAGTGGGTTTGGGTCTAGCGGAGTGGGTTAGGGTCTAGCGGAGTGGGTTTGGGTCTAGCGGAGTAGGTTTGGGTCTAGCGGAGTGGGTTTGGGTCTAGCGGAGTTGGTTTGGGTGTAGAGGAGTGGGTTTGGGTCTAGCGGAGTGGGTTTGGGTCTAGCGGACTGGGTTTGGGTCTAGCGGAGTGGGTTTGGGTCTAGCGGAGTGGGTTTGGGTCTACCTAGTGGGTTTGGGTCTAGCCGAGTGGGCTTGGGTCTAGCCGAGTGGGTTTGGGTCTAGCCGAGTGGGTTTGGGTCTAGCCGAGTGGGTTTGGGTCTACCCGAGTTGGTTTGCGTCCAGCCGAGTGGGTTTGGATCTAGCGGAGTGGGTTTAGGGTGCAGCCGAATGGGTTTGGGTCTAGCCGAGTGGGTTTGAGTCCAGCCGAGAGGGTTTGGGTCTAGGCGAGTGGGTTTGGGTCTTGCCGAGTGGGTTTGGGTGTAGCCGAGTGGGTTTGGGGCTAGCCGAGTGGGTTTGTGTCTAGCCGAGTGGGTTTGGGTCTAGCGGAGTGGGTTTGCATCCAGCCGAGTGGGTTTGGGTCTAGCGGAGTGGGTTTGGGTCTAGAGGAGTGGGGTTGGGTCTAGCGGAGTGGGTTTGGGTCTGGCCGAGTGGGTTTGGGTCTAGCGGAGTGGGTTTGGGTCTAGCCGAGTGGGTTTGGGTCTAGCGGAGTGGGTTTGGGTCTTGCCGAGTGGGTTTGGGTCTAGCCGAGAGGGTTTGGGTCTAGCCGAGTGGGTTTGGGTCTAGCCGAGTGCGTTTGGGTCTAGCTGAGTGGGTTTGGGTCAAGCCGAGTGGGTTTGTGTCTAGCGGAGTGGGTTTGGGTCTAGCGGAGTGGGTTAGGGTCTAGTGGGGTGGGTTTGGGTCTAGCGGAGTAGGTTTGGGTCTAGCGGAGTGGGTTTGGGTCTAGCGGAGTGTGTTTGGGTCTAACGGAGTGGGTTTGGGTGCAGCCGAATGGGTTTGGGTGTAGCTGAGTGGGTTTGGGTCTAGCCGAGTGGGTTTGGGTCTAGCCGAGTGGGTTTGGGACTAGCCGAGTGGGTTTGGGTCTAGCCGAGTGTGTTTGGGTCTAGCGGAGTGGGTTTGGGTCTAGCCGAGTGGGTTTGGGTCTAGCCGAGTGGGTTTGGGTCTAGCCGAGTGGGTTTGGGTCTAGCCGAGTGGGTTTGGGTCTAGCCGAATGGGTTTGGGTCTAGCCGAGTGGGTTTGATTCTAGCCGAGTGGGTTTGGGTCTGGCTGAGTGGGTTTGGGTCAAGCCGAGTGGGTTTCTGTCTTGCGGAGTGGGTTTGGGTCTAGCGGAGTGGGTTAGGGTCTAGCGGAGTGGGTTAGGGTCTAGCGGAGTGGGTTTGGGTCTAGCGGAGTAGGTTTGGGTCTAGCGGAGTGGGTTTGGGTCTAGCGGAGTTGGTTTGGGTGTAGCGGAGTGGGTTTGGCTCTAGCGGAGTGGGTTTGGGTCTAGCGGACTGGGTTTGGGTCTAGCGGAGTGGGTTTGGGTCCAGCGGAGTGGGATTGGGTCTACCGAGTGGGTTTGGGTCTAGCCGAGTGGGCTTGGGTCTAGCCAAGTGGGTTTGGGTCTAGCCGAGTGGGTTTGGGTCTAGCCGAGTGGGTTTGGGTCTATCCGAGTGGGTTTGGGTCTAGCGGAGTGGGTTTGGGTCTAGCGGAGTGGGTTTAGGGTGCAGCCGAGTGGGTTTGGGTCTAGCCGAGTGGGTTTGGGTCCAGCCGAGAGGGTTTGGGTCTAGGCGAGTGGGTTTGGGTCTTGCGGAGTGGGTTTGGGTGTAGCCGAGTGGGTTTGGGGCTAGCCGAGTGGGTTTGGGTCCAGCCGAGTGGGTTTGGGTCTAGCCGAGTGGGTTTGGTTCTGGACGAGTGGGTTTGGGTCTAGCCGAGTGGGTTTCGGTCTAGCTGAGTGGGTTTGGGTCTATCCGAGTGGGTTTGGGTCTAGCGGAGTGGGTTTTGAGTCCAGCGGAGTGGGCTTGGGTCTAGCGGAGTGGGTTTGCATCTAGCCGAGTGGGTTTGGGTCTAGCCGAGTGGGTTTGGTTCTAGCCGAGTGGGTTTGGGTGTAGCCGAGTGGGTTTGGGTCTAGCCGAGTGGGTTTGGGTCTAGCCGAGTGGGTTTGGGTCTAGCCGAATGGGTTTGGGTCTAGCCGAGTGGGTTTGATTCTAGCCGAGTGGGTTTGGTTCTAGCTGAGTGGGTTTGGGTCAAGCCGAGTGGGTTTGTGTCTGGCGGAGTGGGTTTGGGTCTAGCGGAGTGGGTTAGGGTCTAGCGGAGTGGGTTTGGGTCTAGCGGAGTAGGTTTGGGTCTAGCGGAGTGGGTTTGGGTCTAGCGGAGTTGGTTTGGGTGTAGCGGAGTGGGTTTGGGTCTAGCGGAGTGGGTTTGGGTCTAGCGGACTGGGTTTGGGTCTAGCGGAGTGGGTTTGGGTCCAGCGGAGTGGGTTTGGGTCTACCGAGTGGGTTTGGGTCTAGCCGAGTGGGCTTGGGTCTAGCCGAGTGGGTTTGGGTCTAGCCGAGTGGGTTTGGGTCTAGCCGAGTGGGTTTGGGTCTATCCGAGTGGGTTTGGGTCTAGCCGAGTGGGTTTGGGTCTAGCGGAGTGGGTTTACGGTGCAGCCGAGTGGGTTTGGGTCTAGCCGAGTGGGTTTGGGTCCAGCCGAGAGGGTTTGGGTCTAGGCGAGTGGGTTTGGGTCTTGCGGAGTGGGTTTGGGTGTAGCCGAGTGGGTTTGGGGCTAGCCGAGTGGGATTGGGTCCAGCCGAGTGGGTTTGGGTCTAGCCGAGTGGGTTTGGGTCTGGACGAGTGGGTTTGGGTCTAGCCGAGTGGGTTTGGGTCTGGCTGAGTGGGTTTGGGTCTATCCGAGTGGGTTTGGGTCTAGCGGAGTGGGTTTTGAGTCTAGCGGAGTGGGCTTGGGTCTAGCGGAGTGTGTTTGGGTCTAGCGGAGTGGGTTTGGGTCTAGCCGAGTGGGTTTGGGTCTAGCCGAGTGGGTTTGGGTCTAGCCGAGTGGGTTTGGGTCTAGCCGAGTGGGTTTGGGTCTAGCCGAATGGGTTTGGGTCTAGCCGAGTGGGTTTGATTCTAGCCGAGTGGGTTTGGGTCTGGCTGAGTGGGTTTGGGTCAAGCCGAGTGGGTTTCTGTCTTGCGGAGTGGGTTTGGGTCTAGCGGAGTGGGTTAGGGTCTAGCGGAGTGGGTTAGGGTCTAGCGGAGTGGGTTTGGGTCTAGCGGAGTAGGTTTGGGTCTAGCGGAGTGTGTTTGGGTCTAGCGGAGTTGGTTTGGGTGTAGCGGAGTGGGTTTGGCTCTAGCGGAGTGGGTTTGGGTCTAGCGGACTGGGTTTGGGTCTAGCGGAGTGGGTTTGGGTCCAGCGGAGTGGGATTGGGTCTACCGAGTGGGTTTGGGTCTAGCCGAGTGGGCTTGGGTCTAGCCAAGTGGGTTTGGGTCTAGCCGAGTGGGTTTGGGTCTAGCCGAGTGGGTTTGGGTCTATCTGAGTGGGTTTGGGTCTAGCGGAGTGGGTTTGGGTCTAGCGGAGTGGGTTTAGGGTGCAGCCGAGTGGGTTTGGGTCTAGCCGAGTGGGTTTGGGTCCAGCCGAGAGGGTTTGGGTCTAGGCGAGTGGGTTTGGGTCTTGCGGAGTGGGTTTGGGTGTAGCCGAGTGGGTTTGGGGCTAGCCGAGTGGGTTTGGGTCCAGCCGAGTGGGTTTGGGTCTAGCCGAGTGGGTTTGGTTCTGGACGAGTGGGTTTGGGTCTAGCCGAGTGGGTTTCGGTCTAGCTGAGTGGGTTTGGGTCTATCCGAGTGGGTTTGGGTCTAGCGGAGTGGGTTTTGAGTCCAGCGGAGTGGGCTTGGGTCTAGCGGAGTGGGTTTGCGTCTAACAGAGTGGGTTTGGGTCTAGCCGAGTGTGTTTGGGTCTAGCCGAGTGGGTTTGTGTCTAGCCGAGTGGGTTTGGGTCTAGCGGAGTGGGTTTGCATCTAGCCGAGTGGGTTTGGGTCTAGCCGAGTGGGTTTGGGTCTAGCCGAGTGGGTTTGGGTGTAGCCGAGTGGGTTTGGGTCTAGCCGAGTGGGTTTGGGTCTAGCCGAGTGGGTTTGGGTCTAGCCGAATGGGTTTGGGTCTAGCCGAGTGGGTTTGATTCTAGCCGAGTGGGTTTGGTTCTAGCTGAGTGGGTTTGGGTCAAGCCGAGTGGGTTTGTGTCTGGCGGAGTGGGTTTGGGTCTAGCGGAGTGGGTTAGGGTCTAGCGGAGTGGGTTTGGGTCTAGCGGAGTAGGTTTGGGTCTAGCGGAGTGGGTTTGGGTCTAGCGGAGTTGGTTTGGGTGTAGCGGAGTGGGTTTGGGTCTAGCGGAGTGGGTTTGGGTCTAGCGGACTGGGTTTGGGTCTAGCGGAGTGGGTTTGGGTCCAGCGGAGTGGGTTTGGGTCTACCGAGTGGGTTTGGGTCTAGCCGAGTGGGCTTGGGTCTAGCCGAGTGGGTTTGGGTCTAGCCGAGTGGGTTTGGGTCTAGCCGAGTGGGTTTGGGTCTATCCGAGTGGGTTTGGGTCTAGCCGAGTGGGTTTGGGTCTAGCGGAGTGGGTTTACGGTGCAGCCGAGTGGGTTTGGGTCTAGCCGAGTGGGTTTGGGTCCAGCCGAGAGGGTTTGGGTCTAGGCGAGTGGGTTTGGGTCTTGCGGAGTGGGTTTGGGTGTAGCCGAGTGGGTTTGGGGCTAGCCGAGTGGGTTTGGGTCCAGCCGAGTGGGTTTGGGTCTAGCCGAGTGGGTTTGGGTCTGGACGAGTGGGTTTGGGTCTAGCCGAGTGGGTTTGGGTCTGGCTGCGTGGGTTTGGGTCTATCCGAGTGGGTTTGGGTCTAGCGGAGTGGGTTTTGAGTCTAGCGGAGTGGGCTTGGGTCTAGCGGAGTGGGTTTGCGTCCAACAGAGTGGGTTTGGGTCTAGCCGAGTGTGTTTGGGTCTAGCCGAGTGGGTTTGTGTCTAGCCGAGTGGGTTTGGGTCTAGCAGAGTGGGTTTGCATCTAGCCGAGTGGGTTTGGGTCTAGCGGACTGGGTTTGGGTCTAGAGGAGTGGGGTTGGGTCTAGCGGAGTGGGTTTGGGTCTAGCCGAGTGGGTTTGGGTCTAGCCGAGAGGGTTTGGGTCTAGCCGAGTGGGTTTCGGTCTAGCCGAATGGGTTTGGGTCTAGCCGAGTGGGTTTGATTCTAGCCGAGTGGGTTTGGGTCTAGCTGAGTGGGTTTGGGTCAAGCCGAGAGGGTTTGTGTCTAGCGGAGTGGGTTTGGGTCTAGCGGAGTGGGTTAGGGTCTAGCGGAGTGGGTTTGGGTCTTGCGGAGTAGGTTTGGGTCTAGCGGAGTGGGTTTGGGTCTAGCGGAGTTGGTTTGGGTCTAGCGGAGTGGGTTTGGGTGCAGCCGAATGGGTTTGGGTGTAGCTGAGTGGGTTTGGGTCTAGCCGAGTGGGTTTGGGTCTAGCCGAGTGGGTTTGGGACTAGCCGAGTGGGTTTGGGTCTAGCCGAGTGTGTTTGGGTCTAGCGGAGTGGGTTTGGGTCTAGCCGAGTGGGTTTGGGTCTAGCCGAGTGGGTTTGGGTCTAGCCGAGTGGGTTTGGGTCTAGCCGAGTGGGTTTGGGTCTAGCCGAATGGGTTTGGGTCTAGCCGAGTGGGTTTGATTCTAGCCGAGTGGGTTTGGGTCTGGCTGAGTGGGTTTGGGTCAAGCCGAGTGGGTTTCTGTCTTGCGGAGTGGGTTTGGGTCTAGCGGAGTGGTTTAGGGTCTAGCGGAGTGGGTTAGGGTCTAGCGGAGTGGGTTTGGGTCTAGCGGAGTAGGTTTGGGTCTAGCGGAGTGGGTTTGGGTCTAGCGGAGTTGGTTTGGGTGTAGCGGAGTGGGTTTGGCTCTAGCGGAGTGGGTTTGGGTCTAGCGGACTGGGTTTGGGTCTAGCGGAGTGGGTTTGGGTCCAGCGGAGTGGGATTGGGTCTACCGAGTGGGTTTGGGTCTAGCCGAGTGGGCTTGGGTCTAGCCAAGTGGGTTTGGGTCTAGCCGAGTGGGTTTGGGTCTAGCCGAGTGGGTTTGGGTCTATCCGAGTGGGTTTGGGTCTAGCGGAGTGGGTTTGGGTCTAGCGGAGTGGGTTTAGGGTGCAGCCGAGTGGGTTTGGGTCTAGCCGAGTGGGTTTGGGTCCAGCCGAGAGGGTTTGGGTCTAGGCGAGTGGGTTTGGGTCTTGCGGAGTGGGTTTGGGTGTAGCCGAGTGGGTTTGGGGCTAGCCGAGTGGGTTTGGGTCCAGCCGAGTGGGTTTGGGTCTAGCCGAGTGGGTTTGGTTCTGGACGAGTGGGTTTGGGTCTAGCCGAGTGGGTTTCGGTCTAGCTGAGTGGGTTTGGGTCTATCCGAGTGGGTTTGGGTCTAGCGGAGTGGGTTTTGAGTCCAGCGGAGTGGGCTTGGGTCTAGCGGAGTGGGTTTGCGTCTAACAGAGTGGGTTTGGGTCTAGCCGAGTGTGTTTGGGTCTAGCCGAGTGGGTTTGTGTCTAGCCGAGTGGGTTTGGGTCTAGCGGAGTGGGTTTGCATCTAGCCGAGTGGGTTTGGGTCTAGCCGAGTGGGTTTGGGTGTAGCCGAGTGGGTTTGGGTGTAGCCGAGTGGGTTTGGGTCTAGCCGAGTGGGTTTGGGTCTAGCCGAGTGGGTTTGGGTCTAGCCGAATGGGTTTGGGTCTAGCCGAGTGGGTTTGATTCTAGCCGAGTGGGTTTGGTTCTAGCTGAGTGGGTTTGGGTCAAGCCGAGTGGGTTTGTGTCTGGCGGAGTGGGTTTGGGTCTAGCGGAGTGGGTTAGGGTCTAGCGGAGTGGGTTTGGGTCTAGCGGAGTAGGTTTGGGTCTAGCGGAGTGGGTTTGGGTCTAGCGGAGTTGGTTTGGGTGTAGCGGAGTGGGTTTGGGTCTAGCGGAGTGGGTTTGGGTCTAGCGGACTGGGTTTGGGTCTAGCGGAGTGGGTTTGGGTCCAGCGGAGTGGGTTTGGGTCTACCGAGTGGGTTTGGGTCTAGCCGAGTGGGCTTGGGTCTAGCCGAGTGGGTTTGGGTCTAGCCGAGTGGGTTTGGGTCTAGCCGAGTGGGTTTGGGTCTAGCCGAGTGGGTTTGGGTCTAGCGGAGTGGGTTTACGGTGCAGCCGAGTGGGTTTGGGTCTAGCCGAGTGGGTTTGGGTCCAGCCGAGAGGGTTTGGGTCTAGGCGAGTGGGTTTGGGTCTTGCGGAGTGGGTTTGGGTGTAGTCGAGTGGGTTTGGGGCTAGCCGAGTGGGTTTGGGTCCAGCCGAGTGGGTTTGGGTCTAGCCGAGTGGGTTTGGGTCTGGACGAGTGGGTTTGGGTCTAGCCGAGTGGGTTTGGGTCTGGCTGAGTGGGTTTGGGTCTATCCGAGTGGGTTTGGGTCTAGCGGAGTGGGTTTTGAGTCTAGCGGAGTGGGCTTGGGTCTAGCGGAGTGGGGTTGCGTCCAACAGAGTGGGTTTGGTTCTAGCCGAGTGTGTTTGGGTCTAGCCGAGTGGGTTTGTGTCTAGCCGAGTGGGTTTGGGTCTAGCAGAGTGGGTTTGCATCTAGCCGAGTGGGTTTGGGTCTAGCGGACTGGGTTTGGGTCTAGAGGAGTGGGGTTGGGTCTAGCGGAGTGGGTTTGGGTCTAGCCGAGTGGGTTTGGGTCTAGCCGAGAGGGTTTGGGTCTAGCCGAGTGGGTTTCGGTCTAGCCGAATGGGTTTGGGTCTAGCCGAGTGGGTTTGATTCTAGCCGAGTGGGTTTGGGTCTAGCTGAGTGGGTTTGGGTCAAGCCGAGAGGGTTTGTGTCTAGCGGAGTGGGTTTGGGTCTAGCGGAGTGGGTTAGGGTCTAGCGGAGTGGGTTTGGGTCTAGCGGAGTAGGTTTGGGTCTAGCGGAGTGGGTTTGGGTCTAGCGGAGTTGGTTTGGGTCTAGCGGAGTGGGTTTGGGTCTAGCCGAATGGGTTTGGGTCTTGCCGAGTGGGTTTGATTCTAGCCGAGTGGGTTTGGGTCTAGCTGAGTGGGTTTGGGTCAAACCGAGTGGGTTTGTGTCTGGCGGAGCGGGTTTCGGTCTAGCGGAGTGGGTTAGGGTCTAGCGGAGTGGGTTTGGGTCTAGCGGAGTAGGTTTGGGTCCAGCGGAGTGGGTTTGGGTCTAGCGGAGTTGGTTTGGGTGTAGCGGAGTGGGTTTGGGTCTAGCGGAGTGGGTTTGGGTCTAGCGGACTGGGTTTGGGTCTAGCGGAGTGGGTTTGGGTCTAGCGGAGTGGGTTTGGGTCTACCTAGTGGGTTTGGGTCTAGCCGAGTGGGCTTGGGTCTAGCCGAGTGGGTTTGGGTCTAGCCGAGTGGGTTTGGGTCTAGCCGAGTGGGTTTGGGCCTAGCCGAGTGGGTTTGGGTCTAGCCGAGTGGGATTGGGTCTAGCGGAGTGGGTTTAGGGTGCAGCCGAGTGGGTTTGGGTCCAGCCGAGTGGGTTTGGGTTCAGCCGAGAGGGTTTGGGTCTAGGCGAGTGGGTTTGGGTCTTGCGGAGTGGGTTTGGGTGTAGCCGAGTGGGTTTGGGTCCAGCCGAGTGGGTTTGGGTCTAGCCGAGTGGGTTTGGGTCTGGACGAGTGGGTTTGGGTCTAGCCGAGTGGGTTTGGGTCTAGCCGAGTGGGTTTGGGTCTATCCGAGTGGGTTTGGGTGTAGCGGAGTGGGTTTTGAGTCTAGCGGGGTGGGCTTTGGTCTAGCGGAGTGGGTTTGAGTCTAACGGAGTGGGTTTGGGTCTAGCCGAGTGTGTTTGGGTCTAGCCGAGTGGGTTTGTGTCTAGCCGAGTGGGTTTTGGTCTAGCGGAGTGGGTTTGCATCTAGCCGAGTGGGTTTGGGTCTAGCGGAGTGGGTTTGGGTCTAGAGGAGTGGGGTTGGGTCTAGCGGAGTGGGTTTGGGTCTGGCCGAGTGGGTTTGCGTCTAGTGGATTGGGTTTGGGTCTAGCCGAGTGGGTTTGGGTGTAGCGGAGTGGGTTTGGGTCTAGCCGAGTGGGTTTGGGTCTAGCCGAGAGGGTTTGGGTCTAGCCGAGTGGGTTTCGGTCTAGCCGAGTGGGTTTGGGTCTAGCCGAGTGGGTTTGATTCTAGCCGAGTGGCTTTGGGTCTAGCTGAGTGGGTTTGGGTCAAGCCGAGTGGGTTTGTGTCTAGCGGAGTAGGTCTGGGTCTAGCGGAGTGGGTTTGGGTCTAGCGGAGTTGGTTTGGGTCTAGCGGAGTGGGTTTGGGTCTAGCGGAGTGGGTTTGGGTCTAGCGGACTGGGTTTGGATCTAGCGGAGTGGGTTTTAGTCTAGCGGAGTGGGTTTGGGTCTACCGAGTGGATTTGTGTCTAGCCGAGTGGGCTTGGGTCTAGCCGAGTGGGTTTGTGTCTAGCCGAGTGGGTTTGGGTCTAGCGGAGTGGGTTTGCATCTAGCCGAGTGGGTTTGGGTCTAGCGGAGTGGGTTTGGGTCTAGAGGAGTGGGGTTGGGTCTAGCGGAGTGGGTTTGGGTCTGGCCGAGTGGGTTTGGGTCTAGCGGAGTGGGTTTGGGTCCAGCCGAGTTGTTTGGGTCTAGCGGAGTGGGTTTGGGTCTAGCCGAGTGGGTTTGGGTCTAGCCGAGAGGGTTTGGGTCTAGCCGAGTGGGTTTGGGTCTAGCCGAGTGGGTTTGGGTCTAGCCGAGTGGGTTTGATTCTAGCCGAGTGGGTTTGGGTCTAGCTGAGTGGGTTTGGGTCAAGCCGAGTGGGTTTGTGTCTAGCGGAGTGGGTTTGGGTCTAGCGGAGTGGGTTAGGGTCTAGCGGAGTGGGTTTGGGTCTAGCGGAGTAGGTTTGGGTCTAGCGGAGTTCGTTTGGGTGTAGCGGAGTTGGTTTGGGTCTAGCGGAGTGGGTTTGGGTCTAGCCGAGTGGGTAAGGGTCTAGCCGAGTGGGTTTGGGTCTAGCCGAGTGGGTTTGGGTCTAGCCGAGTGGGTTTGGGTCTAGCGGAGTGGGTTTGGGTGCAGCCGAGTGGGTTTGGGTCTAGCCAAGTGGGTTTGGGTCTAGCCGAGAGGGTTTGGGTCTAGGCGAGTGGGTTTGGGTCTTGCGGAGTGGGTTTGGGTGTAGCCGATTGGGTTTGGGGCTAGCCGAGTGGGTTTGGGTCCAGCCGAGTGTGTTTGGGTCTCGCCGAGTGGGTTTGGTTCTAGACGAGTGGGTTTGGGTCTAGCCGAGTGGGTTTGGGTCGAGCCGAGTGGGTTTGCGTCTATCCGAGTGGGTTTGGGTCTAGCGGAGTGGGTTTTGAGTCTAGCGGAGTGGGCTTGGGTCTAGCGGAGTGGGTTTGAGTCTAACGGAGTGGGTTTGGGTCTAGCCGAGTGGGTTTGGGTCTAGCCGAGTGGGTTTGTGTCTAGCCGAGTGGGTTTGTGTCTAGCGGAGTGGGTTTGCATCTAGCCGAGTGGGTTTGGGTCTAGCGGAGTGGGTTTGGGTCTAGAGGAGTGGGGTTGGGTCTAGCGGAGTGGGTTTGGGTCTGGCTGAGTGGGTTTGGGTCTAGCGAAGTGGGTTTGGGTGTAGCCGAGTGGGTTTGGGTCTAGCGGAGTGGGATTGGGTCTAGCCGATTGGGTTTGGGTCTAGCCGAGAGGGTTTGGGTCTAACCGAGTGGGTTTCAGTCTAGCCGAGTGGGTTTGGGTCTTGCCGAGGGGGTTTGTGTCCAGCGGAGTGGGTTTGGGTCTAGCGGAGTGGGTTAGGGTCTAGCGGAATGGGTTTGGGTCTAGCGGAGTGGGTTTGGGTCTAGCGGAGTTGGTTTGGGTCTAGCGGAGTGGGTTTGGGTCTCGCGGAGTGGGTTTGGGTCTAGCGGAGTGGGTTTAGGTCTAGTGGACTGGGTTTGGGTCTAGCGGAGTGGGTTTGGGTCTAGCGGAGTGGGTTTGGGTCTACCGAGTGGGTTTGGGTCTAGCCGAGTGGGTTTGGGTCTAGCCGAGTGGGTTTGGGTCTAGCCGAGAGGGTTTGGGTCTAGCCGAGTGGGTTTGGGTCTAGCCGAGTGGGTTTGGGTCTAGCCGAGTGGGTTTGGGTCTAGCGGAGTGGGTTTGGGTGCAGCCGAGTGGGTTTGGGTCTAGCCGAGTGGGTTTGGGTCTAGCCGAGAGGGATTGGGTCGAGCGGAGTGGGTTTGGGTCTAGCGGAGTGGGTTTGGGTCTAGCGGAGTGGGTTTGGGTGCAGCCGAGTGGGTTTGGGTCTAGCCGAGTGGGTTTGGGTCTAGCCGAGAGGATTTGGGTCTAGGTGAGTGGGTTTGGGTCTTGCGGAGTGGGTTTGGGTGTAGCCGAGTGGGTTTGGGGCTAGCCGAGTGGGTTTTGAGTCCAGAGGAGTGGGTTTGGGTCTAGCGGAGTGGGTTTGAGTCTAACAGAATGGGTTTGGGTCTAGCCGAGTGGGTTTGGGTCTAGCCGAGTGGGTTTCTGTCTAGCCGAGTGGGTTTGGGTCTAGCGGACTGGGTTTGGGTCTAGCGGAGTGGGTTTGGGTCTAGCGGAGTGGGTTTGGGTCTAGCGGAGTGGATTTGGGTCTAGCTGAGTGGGTTTGGGTCTAGCGGAGTGGGTTTGGGTCTAACGGAGTGGGTTTGGGTCTAGCCGAATGGGTTTGGGTGTAGCCGAGTGGGTTTGGGTCTAGCCGAGTGGGTTTGGGTCTAGCCGAGTGGGTTTGGGTCTAGCCGAGTGGGTTTGGGTCTAGCCGAGTGGGTTTGGGTCTAGCCGTGTGGGTTTGGGTCTAGCCGAGTGGGTTTGGGTCTAGCCGAGTGGGTTTGGGTCTAGCCGAGTGGGTTTGGGTCTAGCCGAGTGGGTTTGGGTCTATCCGAGTGGGTTTGGGTCCAGCCGAGTGGGTTTGGGTCTAGCCGAGTGGGTTTGGGTGCAGCCGAGTGGGTTTGGGTGTAGCCGAGTGGGTTTGGGTTTGGCCGAGTGGGTTTGGGTCTAGCGGAGTAGGTTTGCGTCTAGCCGAGTGGGTTTGGGTCTTGCCGAGTGGGTTTGGGTCTTGCCGAGGGGGTTTGTGTCTAGTGGAGTGGGTTTGGGTCTAGCGGAGTGGGTTAGGGTCTAGCGGAGTGGGTTTGGGTCTAGCGGAGTAGCTTTGTGTCTAGCGGAGTGGGTTTGGGTCTAGCGGAGTGGGTTTGGGTCTAGCGGATTGGGTTTGGGTCTAGCGGAGTTGGTTTGGGTCTAGCGGCCTGGGTTTGGGTGTAGCGGAGTGGGTTTGGGTCTAGCGGAGTGGGTTTGGGTCTACCGAGTGGGTTTGGGTCTAGCCGAGTGGGCTTGGGTCTCGCCGAGTGGGTTTGGGTCGAGCTGAGTGGGTTTGCGTCTATCCGAGTGGGTTTGGGTCTAGCGGAGTGGGTTTTGAGTCTAGCGGAGTGGGCTTGGGTCTAGCGGAGTGGGTTTGAGTCTAACGGAGTGGGTTTGGGTCTGGCCGAGTGGGTTTGGGTCTAGCCGAGTGGGTTTGTGTCTAGCCGAGTGGGTTTGGGTCTAGCGGAGTGGGTTTGCATCTAGCCGAGTGGGTTTGGGTCTAGCGGAGTGGGTTTGGGTCTAGAGGAGTGGGGTTGGGTCTAGCGGAGTGGGTTTGGGTCTGGCCGAGTGGGTTTGGGTCTAGCGAAGTGGGTTTGGGTGTAGCCGAGTGGGTTTGGGTCTAGCGGAGTGGGTTTGGGTCTAGCCGAGTGGGTTTGGGTCTAGCCGAGAGGGTTTGGGTCTAACCGAGTGGGTTTCGGTCTAGCCGAGTGGGTTTGGGTCTAGCCGAGTGGGTTTGTATCTAGCGGAGTGGGTTTGGGTCTAGCGGAGTGGGTTAGGGTCTAGCGGAGTGGGTTTGGGTCTAGCGGAGTGGGTTTGGGTCTAGCGGAGTGGGTTTGGGTCTAGCGGAGTGGGTTTGGGTTTGGCGGAGTGGGTTTGGGTCTAGCGGAGTGGGTTTGGGTCTAGGGGACTGGGTTTGGGTCTAGCGGAGTGGGTTTGGGTCTAGCGGAGTGGGTTTGGGTCTACCGAGTGGGTTTGGGTCTAGCCGAGTGGGTTTGGGTCTAGCCGAGTGGGTTTGGGTCTAGCCGAGTGGGTTTGGGTCTAGCCGAGTGGGTTTGGGTCTAGCCGAGTGGGTTTGGGTCCAGCCGAGTGGGTTTGGGTCTAGCGGAGTGGGTTTGGGTGCAGCCGAGTGGGTTTGGGTCTAGCCGAGTGGGTTTGGGTCTAGCCGAGAGGGATTGGGTCTAGGCGAGTGGGTTTGGGTCTTGCGGAGTGGGTTTGCGTGTGGCCGAGTGGGTTTGGGGCTAGCCGAGTGGGTTTCGGTCCAGCCGAGTGGGTTTGGGTCTAGCCGAGTGGGTTTGGTTCTAGACGAGTGGGTTTGGGTCTAGCCGAGTGGGTTTGGGTCTGGCCGAGTGGGTTTGGGTCTATCCGAGTGGGTTTGGGTCTAGTGGAGTGGGTTTTGAGTCCAGAGGAGTGGGTTTGGGTCTAGCGGAGCGGGTTTGAGTCTAACAGAGTGGGTTTGGGTCTAGCCGAGTGGGTTTGCGTCTAGCCAAGTGGGTTTGTGTCTAGCCGAGTGGGTTTGGGTCTAGCGGAGTGGGTTTGCATCTAGCCGAGTGGGTTTGGGTCTAGCGGAGTGGGTTTGGGTCTAGCGGAGTGGGTTAGGGTCTAGCGGAGTGGGTTTGGGTCTAGCAGAGTAGGTTTGGGTCTAGCGGAGTGGGTTTGGGTGTAGCGGAGTTGGTTTGGGTCTAGCGGAGTGGGTTTGGGTCTAGCGGAGTGGGTTTGGGTCTAGCGGATTGGGTTTGGATCTAGCGGAGTGGGTTTGGGTCTAGCGGAGTGGGTTTGGGTCTACCGAGTGGATTTGGGTCTAGCCGAGTGGGCTTGGGTCTAGCCGAGTGGGTTTGGGTCTAGCCGAGTGGGTTAGGGTCCAGCCGAGTGGGTTTGGGTCTAGCCGAGTGGGTTTGGGTCTAGCCGAGTGGGTTTGGGTCTAGCGGAGTGGGTTTGGGTGCAGCCGAGTGGGTTTGGGTCTAGCCAAGTGGGTTTGGGTCTAGCCAAGAGGGTTTGGGTCTGGGCGAGTGGGTTTGGGTCTTGCGGAGTGGGTTTGGGTGTAGCCGATTGGGTTTGGGGCTAGCCGAGTGGGTTTGGGTCCAGCCGAGTGTGTTTGGGTCTCGCCGAGTGGGTTTGGTTCTAGACGAGTGGGTTTGGGTCTAGCCGAGTGGGTTTGGGTCGAGCCGAGTGGGTTTGCGTCTATCCGAGTGGGTTTGGGTCTAGCGGAGTGGGTTTTGAGTCTAGCGGAGTGGGCTTGGGTCTAGCGGAGTGGGTTTGAGTCTAACGGAGTGAGTTTGGGTCTAGCCGAGTGGGTTTGGGTCTAGCCGAGTGGGTTTGTGTCTAGCCGAGTGGGTTTGGGTCTAGCGGAGTGGGTTTGCATCTAGCCGAGTGGGTTTGGGTCTAGCGGAGTGGGTTTGGGTCTAGAGGAGTGGGGTTGGGTCTAGCGGAGTGGGTTTGGGTCTGGCCGAGTGGGTTTGGGTCTAGCGAAGTGGGTTTGGGTGTAGCCGAGTGGGTTTGGGTCTAGCGGAGTGGGTTTGGGTCTAGCCGAGTGGGTTTGGGTCTAGCCGAGAGGGTTTGGGTCTAACCGAGTGGGTTTCAGTCTAGCCGAGTGGGTTTGGGTCTTGCCGAGGGGGTTTGTGTCTAGCGGAGTGGGTTTGGGTCTAGCGGAGTGGGTTAGGGTCTAGCGGAGTGGGTTTGGGTCTAGCGGAGTGGGTTTGGGTCTAGCGGAGTGGGTTTGGGTCTAGCGGAGTGGGTTTGGGTCTCGCGGAGTGGGTTTGGGTCTAGCGGAGTGGGTTTGGGTCTAGTGGACTGGGTTTGGGTCTAGCGGAGTGGGTTTGGGTCTAGCGGAGTGGGTTTGGGTCTAGCCGAGTGGGTTTGGGTCTAGCCGAGTGGGTTTGGGTCTAGCCGAGTGGGTTTGGGTCTAGCCGAGTGGGTTTGGGTCCAGCGGAGTGGGTTTGGGTGCAGCCGAGTGGGTGTGGGTCTAGCCGAGTGAGTTTGGGTCTAGCCGAGAGGGATTGGGTCGAGCGGAGTGGGTTTGGGTCTAGCGGAGTGGGTTTGGGTCTAGCGGAGTGGGTTTGGCTGCAGCCGAGTGGGTTTGGGTCTAGCCGAGTGGGTTTGGGTCTTGCCGAGAGGGTTTGGGTCTAGGTGAGTGGGTTTGGGTCTTGCGGAGTGGGTTTGGGTGTAGCCGAGTGGGTTTGGGGCTAGCCGAGTGGGTTTTGAGTCCAGAGGAGTGGGTTTGGGTCTAGCGGAGTGGGTTTGAGTCTGACAGAGTGGGTTTGGGTCTAGCCGAGTGGGTTTGGGTCTAGCCGAGTGGGTTTCTGTCTAGCCGAGTGGGTTTGGGTCTAGCGGAGTGGGTTTGCATCTAGCCGAGTGGGTTTGGGTCTAGCGGAGTGGGTTTGGGTCTAGCGGAGTGGGTTTGGGTCTAGCGGACTGGGTTTGGGTCTAGCGGAGTGGGTTTGGGTCTAGCGGAGTGGGTTTGGGTCTAGCGGAGTGGATTTGGGTCTAGCCGAGTGGGTTTGGGTCTAGCCGAGTGGGTTTGGGTCTAGCCGAGTGGGTTTGGGTCTAGCCGAGTGGGTTTGGGTCTAGCCGAGTGGGTTTGGGTCCAGCCGAGTGGGTTTGGGTCTAGCGGAGTGGGTTTGGGTGCAGCCGAGTGGGTTTGGGTCTAGCCGAGTGGGTTTGGGTCTAGCCGAGAGGGATTGGGTCTAGGCGAGTGGGTTTGGGTCTTGCGGAGTGGGTTTGCGTGTGGCCGAGTGGGTTTGGGGCTAGCCGAGTGGGTTTCGGTCCAGCCGAGTGGGTTTGGGTCTAGCCGAGTGGGTTTGGTTCTAGACGAGTGGGTTTGGGTCTAGCCGAGTGGGTTTGGGTCTGGCCGAGTGGGTTTGGGTCTATCCGAGTGGGTTTGGGTCTAGTGGAGTGGGTTTTGAGTCCAGAGGAGTGGGTTTGGGTCTAGCGGAGCGGGTTTGAGTCTAACAGAGTGGGTTTGGGTCTAGCCGAGTGGGTTTGCGTCTAGCCAAGTGGGTTTGTGTCTAGCCGAGTGGGTTTGGGTCTAGCGGAGTGGGTTTGCATCTAGCCGAGTGGGTTTGGGTCTAGCGGAGTGGGTTTGGGTCTAGCGGAGTGGGTTAGGGTCTAGCGGAGTGGGTTTGGGTCTAGCAGAGTAGGTTTGGGTCTAGCGGAGTGGGTTTGGGTGTAGCGGAGTTGGTTTGGGTCTAGCGGAGTGGGTTTGGGTCTAGCGGAGTGGGTTTGGGTCTAGCGGATTGGGTTTGGATCTAGCGGAGTGGGTTTGGGTCTAGCGGAGTGGGTTTGGGTCTACCGAGTGGATTTGGGTCTAGCCGAGTGGGCTTGGGTCTAGCCGAGTGGGTTTGGGTCTAGCCGAGTGGGTTAGGGTCCAGCCGAGTGGGTTTGGGTCTAGCCGAGTGGGTTTGGGTCTAGCCGAGTGGGTTTGGGTCTAGCGGAGTGGGTTTGGGTGCAGCCGAGTGGGTTTGGGTCTAGCCAAGTGGGTTTGGGTCTAGCCAAGAGGGTTTGGGTCTGGGCGAGTGGGTTTGGGTCTTGCGGAGTGGGTTTGGGTGTAGCCGATTGGGTTTGGGGCTAGCCGAGTGGGTTTGGGTCCAGCCGAGTGTGTTTGGGTCTCGCCGAGTGGGTTTGGTTCTAGACGAGTGGGTTTGGGTCTAGCCGAGTGGGTTTGGGTCGAGCCGAGTGGGTTTGCGTCTATCCGAGTGGGTTTGGGTCTAGCGGAGTGGGTTTTGAGTCTAGCGGAGTGGGCTTGGGTCTAGCGGAGTGGGTTTGAGTCTAACGGAGTGAGTTTGGGTCTAGCCGAGTGGGTTTGGGTCTAGCCGAGTGGGTTTGTGTCTAGCCGAGTGGGTTTGGGTCTAGCGGAGTGGGTTTGCATCTAGCCGAGTGGGTTTGGGTCTAGCGGAGTGGGTTTGGGTCTAGAGGAGTGGGGTTGGGTCTAGCGGAGTGGGTTTGGGTCTGGCCGAGTGGGTTTGGGTCTAGCGAAGTGGGTTTGGGTGTAGCCGAGTGGGTTTGGGTCTAGCGGAGTGGGTTTGGGTCTAGCCGAGTGGGTTTGGGTCTAGCCGAGAGGGTTTGGGTCTAACCGAGTGGGTTTCAGTCTAGCCGAGTGGGTTTGGGTCTTGCCGAGGGGGTTTGTGTCTAGCGGAGTGGGTTTGGGTCTAGCGGAGTGGGTTAGGGTCTAGCGGAGTGGGTTTGGGTCTAGCGGAGTGGGTTTGGGTCTAGCGGAGTGGGTTTGGGTCTAGCGGAGTGGGTTTGGGTCTCGCGGAGTGGGTTTGGGTCTAGCGGAGTGGGTTTGGGTCTAGTGGACTGGGTTTGGGTCTAGCGGAGTGGGTTTGGGTCTAGCGGAGTGGGTTTGGGTCTAGCCGAGTGGGTTTGGGTCTAGCCGAGTGGGTTTGGGTCTAGCCGAGTGGGTTTGGGTCTAGCCGAGTGGGTTTGGGTCCAGCGGAGTGGGTTTGGGTGCAGCCGAGTGGGTGTGGGTCTAGCCGAGTGAGTTTGGGTCTAGCCGAGAGGGATTGGGTCGAGCGGAGTGGGTTTGGGTCTAGCGGAGTGGGTTTGGGTCTAGCGGAGTGGGTTTGGCTGCAGCCGAGTGGGTTTGGGTCTAGCCGAGTGGGTTTGGGTCTTGCCGAGAGGGTTTGGGTCTAGGTGAGTGGGTTTGGGTCTTGCGGAGTGGGTTTGGGTGTAGCCGAGTGGGTTTGGGGCTAGCCGAGTGGGTTTTGAGTCCAGAGGAGTGGGTTTGGGTCTAGCGGAGTGGGTTTGAGTCTGACAGAGTGGGTTTGGGTCTAGCCGAGTGGGTTTGGGTCTAGCCGAGTGGGTTTCTGTCTAGCCGAGTGGGTTTGGGTCTAGCGGAGTGGGTTTGCATCTAGCCGAGTGGGTTTGGGTCTAGCGGAGTGGGTTTGGGTCTAGCGGAGTGGGTTTGGGTCTAGCGGACTGGGTTTGGGTCTAGCGGAGTGGGTTTGGGTCTAGCGGAGTGGGTTTGGGTCTAGCGGAGTGGATTTGGGTCTAGCCGAGTGGGTTTGGGTCTAGCGGAGTGGGTTTGGGTCTAACGGAGTGGGTTTGGGTCTAGCCGAATGGGTTTGGGTGTACCGAGTGGGTTTGGGTCTAGCCGAGTGGGGTTGGGTCTAGCCGAGTGGGTTTGGGTCTAGCCGAGTGGGTTTGGTTCTAGCCGAATGGGTTTGTGTCTAGCCGAGTGGGTTTGGGTCTAGCCGAGTGGGTTTCGGTCTAGCCGAGTGGGTTTGGGTCCAGCCGAGTGGGTTTGGGTCTAGCCGAGTGGGTTTGGGTGCAGCCGAGTGGGTTTGGGTGTAGCCGAGTGGGTTTGGGTTTGGCCGAGTGGGTTTGGGTCTAGCGGAGTAGGTTTGCGTCTAGCCGAGTGGGTTTGGGTCAAGCCGAGTGGGTTTGGGTCTAGCCGAGTGGGTTTGGGTCTGGTCGAGAGGGTTTGGGTCCAGCCGAGTGGGTTTGGGTCTAGCCGAGTGGGTTTGGGTCTAGAAGAGTGGGTTTGGGTCTAGCCGAGTGGGTTTGGGTCTAGCCGATAGGGTTTGCGTCTAGTGGAGTGGGTTTTGAGTCCAGAGGAGTGGGTTTGGGTCTAGCGGAGTGGGTTTGAGTCTAACAGAGTGGGTTTGGGTCTAGCCGAGTGGGTTTGGGTCTAGCCGAGTGGGTTTGTGTCTAGCCGAGTGGGTTTGGGTCTAGCGGAGTGGGTTTGCATCTAGCCGAGTGGGTTTGGGTCTAGCGGAGTGGGTTTGGGTCTAGCGGAGTGGGTTTGGGTCTAGCGGACTGGGTTTGGGTTTAGCGGAGTGGGTTTGGGTCTAGCGGACTGGGTTTGGGTCTAGCGGAGTGGATTTGGGTCTAGCCGAGTGGGTTTGGGTCTAGCGGAGTGGGTTTGGGTCTAACGGAGTAGGTTTGGGTCTAGCCGAATGGGTTTGGGTGTAGCCGAGTGGGTTTGGGTCTAGCCGAGTGGGTTTGGGTCTGGCCGAGTGGGTTTGGGTCTAGCCGAGTGGGTTTGGGTCTAGCCGAGTGGGTTTGGGTCTAGCCGTGTGGGTTTGGGTCTAGCCGAGTGGGTTTGTGTCTAGCCGAGTGGGTTTGGGTCTAGCCGAGTGGGTTTGGGTCTAGCCGAGTGGGTTTCAGTCGAGCCGAGTGGGTTTGGGTGCAGCCGAGTGGGTTTGGGTCTAGCCGAGTGGGTTTGGGTGCAGCCGAGTGGGTTTGGGTCTAGCCGAGAGGGATTGAGTCTAGGCGAGTGGGTTTGGGTCTTGCGGAGTGGGTTTGCGTGTAGCCGAGTGGGTTTGGGGCTAGCCAAGTGGGTTTCGGTCCAGCCGAGTGGGTTTGGGTCTAGCCGAGTGGGTTTGGTTCTAGACGAGTGGGTTTGGGTCTAGCCGAGTGGGTTTGGGTCTAGCCGAGTGGGTTTGGGTCTATCCGAGTGGGTTTGGGTCTAGTGGAGTGGGTTTTGAGTCCAGAGGAGTGGGTTTGGGTCTAGCGGAGTGGGTTTGAGTCTAACAGAGTGGGTTTTGGTCTAGCCGAGTGGGTTTGGGTCTAGCCGAGTGGGTTTGTGTCTAGCCGAGTGGGTTTGGGTCTAGCGGAGTGGGTTTGCATCTAGCCGAGTGGGTTTGGGTCTAGCCGAGTGGGTTTGGGTCTAGCGGAGTGGGTTTGGGTCTAGCGGAGTGGGTTTGGGTCTAGTGGACTGGGTTTGGGTCTAGCGGAGTGGGTTTGGGTCTAGCGGAGTGGGTTTGGGTCTACCGAGTGGGTTTGGGTCTAGCCGAGTGGGTTTGGGTCTAGCCGAGTGGGTTTGGGTCTAGCCGAGTGGGTTTGGGTCTAGCCGAGTGGGTTTGGGTCTAGCCGAGTGGGTTTGGGTCTAGCCGAGTGGGTTTGGGTCTAGCGGAGTGGGTTTGGGTGCAGCCGAGTGGGTTTGGGTCTAGCCGAGTGGGTTTGGGTCTAGCCGAGAGGGATTGGGTCGAGCGGAGTGGGTTTGGGTCTAGCGGAGTGGGTTTGGGTCTAGCGGAGTGGGTTTGGGTGCAGCCGAGTGGGTTTGGGACTAGCCGAGCGGGTTTAGGTCTAGCCGAGAGGGTTTGGGTCTAGGTGAGTGGGTTTGGGTCTTGCGGAGTGGGTTTGGGTGTAGCCGAGTGGGTTTGGGGCTAGCCGAGTGGGTTTTGAGTCCAGAGGAGTGGGTTTGGGTCTAGCGGAGTGGGTTTGAGTCTAACAGAGTGGGTTTGGGTCTAGCCGAGTGGGTTTGGGTCTAGCCGAGTGGGTTTCTGTCTAGCCGAGTGGGTTTGGGTCTAGCGGAGTGGGTTTGCATCTAGCGGAGTGGGTTTGGGTCTAGCGGAGTGGGTTTGGGTCTAACGGAGTGGGTTTGGGTCTAGCGGACTGGGTTTGGGTCTAGCGGAGTGGGTTTGGGTCTAGCGGAGTGGGTTTGGGTCTAGCGGAGTGGATTTGGGTCTAGCCGAGTGGGTTTGGGTCTAGCGGAGTGGGTTTGGGTCTAACGGAGTGGGTTTGGGTCTAGCCGAATGGGTTTGGGTGTAGCCGAGTGGGTTTGGGTCTAGCCGAGTGGGTTTGGGTCTAGCCGAGTGGGTTTGGGTCTAGCCGAGTGGGTTTGGGTCTAGCCGAGTGGGTTTGGGTCTAGCCGTGTGGGTTTGGGTCTAGCCGAGTGGGTTTGGGTCTAGCCGAGTGGGTTTGGGTCTAGCCGAGTGGGTTTGGGTCTAGCCGAGTGGGTTTGGGTCTAGCCGAGTGGGTTTGGGTCCAGCCGAGTGGGTTTGGGTCTAGCCGAGTGGGTTTGGGTGCAGCCGAGTGGGTTTGGGTGTAGCCGAGTGGGTTTGGGTTTGGCCGAGTGGGTTTGGGTCTAGCGGAGTAGGTTTGCGTCTAGCCGAGTGGGTTTGGGTCAAGCGGAGTGGGTTTGGGTCTAGCCGAGTGGGTTTGGGTCTGGCCGAGAGGGTTTGGGTCCAGCCGAGTGGGTTTGGGTCTAGCCGAGTGGGTTTGGGTCTAGAAGAGTGGGTTTGGGTCTAGCCGAGTGGGTTTGGGTCTAGCCGATAGGGTTTGCGTCTAGCCGAGTGGGTTTGGGTCTTGCCGAGTGGGTTTGGGTCTTGCCTAGGGGGTTTGTGTCTAGTGGAGTGGGTTTGGGTCTAGCGGAGTGGGTTAGGGTCTAGCGGAGTGGGTTTGGGTCTAGTGGAGTAGCTTTGTGTCTAGCGGAGTGGGTTTGGGTCTAGCCGTGTGGGTTTGGGTCTAGCCGAGTGGGTTTGTGTCTAGCCGAGTGGGTTTGGGTCTAGCCGAGTGGGTTTGGGTCTAGCCGAGTGGGTTTCAGTCGAGCCGAGTGGGTTTGGGTGCAGCCGAGTGGGTTTGGGTCTAGCCGAGTGGGTTTGGGTGCAGCCGAGTGGGTTTGGGTCTAGCCGAGAGGGATTGAGTCTAGGCGAGTGGGTTTGGGTCTTGCGGAGTGGGTTTGCGTGTAGCCGAGTGGGTTTGGGGCTAGCCAAGTGGGTTTCGGTCCAGCCGAGTGGGTTTGGGTCTAGCCGAGTGGGTTTGGTTCTAGACGAGTGGGTTTGGGTCTAGCCGAGTGGGTTTGGGTCTAGCCGAGTGGGTTTGGGTCTATCCGAGTGGGTTTGGGTCTAGTGGAGTGGGTTTTGAGTCCAGAGGAGTGGGTTTGGGTCTAGCGGAGTGGGTTTGAGTCTAACAGAGTGGGTTTTGGTCTAGCCGAGTGGGTTTGGGTCTAGCCGAGTGGGTTTGTGTCTAGCCGAGTGGGTTTGGGTCTAGCGGAGTGGGTTTGCATCTAGCCGAGTGGGTTTGGGTCTAGCCGAGTGGGTTTGGGTCTAGCGGAGTGGGTTTGGGTCTAGCGGAGTGGGTTTGGGTCTAGTGGACTGGGTTTGGGTCTAGCGGAGTGGGTTTGGGTCTAGCGGAGTGGGTTTGGGTCTACCGAGTGGGTTTGGGTCTAGCCGAGTGGGTTTGGGTCTAGCCGAGTGGGTTTGGGTCTAGCCGAGTGGGTTTGGGTCTAGCCGAGTGGGTTTGGGTCTAGCCGAGTGGGTTTGGGTCTAGCCGAGTGGGTTTGGGTCTAGCGGAGTGGGTTTGGGTGCAGCCGAGTGGGTTTGGGTCTAGCCGAGTGGGTTTGGGTCTAGCCGAGAGGGATTGGGTCGAGCGGAGTGGGTTTGGGTCTAGCGGAGTGGGTTTGGGTCTAGCGGAGTGGGTTTGGGTGCAGCCGAGTGGGTTTGGGACTAGCCGAGCGGGTTTAGGTCTAGCCGAGAGGGTTTGGGTCTAGGTGAGTGGGTTTGGGTCTTGCGGAGTGGGTTTGGGTGTAGCCGAGTGGGTTTGGGGCTAGCCGAGTGGGTTTTGAGTCCAGAGGAGTGGGTTTGGGTCTAGCGGAGTGGGTTTGAGTCTAACAGAGTGGGTTTGGGTCTAGCCGAGTGGGTTTGGGTCTAGCCGAGTGGGTTTCTGTCTAGCCGAGTGGGTTTGGGTCTAGCGGAGTGGGTTTGCATCTAGCGGAGTGGGTTTGGGTCTAGCGGAGTGGGTTTGGGTCTAACGGAGTGGGTTTGGGTCTAGCGGACTGGGTTTGGGTCTAGCGGAGTGGGTTTGGGTCTAGCGGAGTGGGTTTGGGTCTAGCGGAGTGGATTTGGGTCTAGCCGAGTGGGTTTGGGTCTAGCGGAGTGGGTTTGGGTCTAACGGAGTGGGTTTGGGTCTAGCCGAATGGGTTTGGGTGTAGCCGAGTGGGTTTGGGTCTAGCCGAGTGGGTTTGGGTCTAGCCGAGTGGGTTTGGGTCTAGCCGAGTGGGTTTGGGTCTAGCCGAGTGGGTTTGGGTCTAGCCGTGTGGGTTTGGGTCTAGCCGAGTGGGTTTGGGTCTAGCCGAGTGGGTTTGGGTCTAGCCGAGTGGGTTTGGGTCTAGCCGAGTGGGTTTGGGTCTAGCCGAGTGGGTTTGGGTCCAGCCGAGTGGGTTTGGGTCTAGCCGAGTGGGTTTGGGTGCAGCCGAGTGGGTTTGGGTGTAGCCGAGTGGGTTTGGGTTTGGCCGAGTGGGTTTGGGTCTAGCGGAGTAGGTTTGCGTCTAGCCGAGTGGGTTTGGGTCAAGCGGAGTGGGTTTGGGTCTAGCCGAGTGGGTTTGGGTCTGGCCGAGAGGGTTTGGGTCCAGCCGAGTGGGTTTGGGTCTAGCCGAGTGGGTTTGGGTCTAGAAGAGTGGGTTTGGGTCTAGCCGAGTGGGTTTGGGTCTAGCCGATAGGGTTTGCGTCTAGCCGAGTGGGTTTGGGTCTTGCCGAGTGGGTTTGGGTCTTGCCTAGGGGGTTTGTGTCTAGTGGAGTGGGTTTGGGTCTAGCGGAGTGGGTTAGGGTCTAGCGGAGTGGGTTTGGGTCTAGTGGAGTAGCTTTGTGTCTAGCGGAGTGGGTTTGGGTCTAGCGGAGTGGGTTTGGGTCTAGCGGAGTGGGTTTGGGTCTAGCGGAGTGGGTTTTGGTCTAGCGGCCTGGGTTTGGGTGTAGCGGAGTCGGTTTGGGTCTAGCGGAGTGGGTTTGGGTCTACCGAGTGGGTTTGGGTCTAGCCGAGTGGGCTTGGGTCTCGCCGAGTGGGTTTGGGTCGAGCTGAGTGGGTTTGCGTCTATCCGAGTGGGTTTGGGTCTAGCGGAGTGGGTTTTGAGTCTAGCGGAGTGGGCTTGGGTCTAGCGGAGTGGGTTTGAGTCTAACGGAGTGGGTTTGGGTCTAGCCGAGTGGGTTTGGGTCTAGCCGTGTGGGTTTGTGTCTAGCCGAGTGGGTTTGGGTCTAGCGGAGTGGGTTTGCATCTAGCCGAGTGGGTTTGGGTCTAGCGGAGTGGGTTTGGGTCTAGAGGAGTGGGGTTGGGTCTAGCGGAGTGGGTTTGGGTCTGGCCGAGTGGGTTTGGGTCTCGCCGAGTGGGTTTGGGTCTAGCCGAGTGGGTTTGGGTCTAGCCGAGTGGGTTTGGGTCTAGCGGAGTGGGTTTGGGTGCAGCCGAGTGGGTTTGGGTCTAGCCGAGTGGGTTTGGGTCTAGCCGAGAGGGATTGGGTCGAGCGGAGTGGGTTTGGGTCTAGCGGAGTGGGTTTGGGTCTAGCGGAGTGGGTTTGGGTGCAGCCGAGTGGGTTTGGGTCTAGCCGAGTGGGTTTGGGTCTAGCCGAGAGGGTTTGGGTCTAGGTGAGTGGGTTTGGGTCTTGCGCAGTGGGTTTGGGTGTAGCCGAGTGGGTTTGGGGCTAGCCGAGTGGGTTTTGAGTCCAGAGGAGTGGGTTTGGGTCTAGCGGAGTGGGTTTGAGTCTAACAGAGTGGGTTTGGGTCTAGCCGAGTGGGTTTGGGTCTAGCCGAGTGGGTTTCTGTCTAGCCGAGTGGGTTTGGGTCTAGCGGAGTGGGTTTGCATCTAGCCGAGTGGGTTTGGGTCTAGCGGAATGGGTTTGGGTCTAGCGGAGTGGGTTTGGGTCTAGCGGACTGGGTTTGGGTCTAGCGGAGTGGGTTTGGGTCTAGCGGAGTGGGTTTGGGTCTAGCGGAGTGGATTTGGGTCTAGCCGAGTGGGTTTGGGTCTAGCGGAGTGGGTTTGGGTCTAACGGAGTGGGTTTGGGTCAAGCCGAATGGGTTTGGGTGTAGCCGAGTGGGTTTGGGTCTAGCCGAGTGGGTTTGGGTTTGGCCGAGTGGGTTTGGGTCTAGCGGAGTAGGTTTGCGTCTAGCCGAGTGGGTTTGGGTGAAGCGGATTGGGTTTGGGTCTAGCCGAGTGGGTTTGGGTCTGGCCGAGAGGGTTTGGGTCCAGCCGAGTGGGTTTGGGTCTAGCCGAGTGGGTTTGGGTCTAGAAGAGTGGGTTTGGGTCTAGCCGAGTGGGTTTGGGTCTAGCCGATAGGGTTTGCGTCTAGCCGAGTGGGTTTGGGTCTTGCCGAGTGGGTTTGGGTTTTGCCGAGGGGGTTTGTGTCTAGTGGAGTGGGTTTGGGTCTAGCGGAGTGGGTTAGGGTCTAGCGGAGTGGGTTTGGGTCTAGCGGAGTGGGTTTGGGTCTAGCGGAGTGGGTTAGGGTCTAGCGGCCTGGGTTTGGGTGTAGCGGAGTGGGTTTGGGTCTAGCGGAGTGGGTTTGGGTCTACCGAGTGGGTTTGGGTCTAGCCGAGTGGGCTTGGGTCTCGCCGAGTGGGTTTGGGTCGAGCTGAGTGGGTTTGCGTCTATCCGAGTGGGTTTGGGTCTAGCGGAGTGGGTTTTGAGTCTAGCGGAGTGGGCTTGGGTCTAGCGGAGTGGGTTTGAGTCTAACGGAGTGGGTTTGGGTCTAGCCGAGTGGGTTTGGGTCTAGCGGAGTGGGTTAGGGTCTAGCCGAGTGGGTTTGGGTCTAGCGGAGTGGGTTTGCATCTAGCCGAGTGGGTTTGGGTCTAGCGGAGTGGGTTTGGGTCTAGAGGAGTGGGGTTGGGTCTAGCGGAGTGGGTTTGGGTCTGGCCGAGTGGGTTTGGGTCTAGCCGAGTGGGTTTGGGTCTAGCCGAGTGGGTTTGGGTCTAGCCGAGTGGGTTTGGGTCTAGCGGAGTGGGTTTGGGTGCAGCCGAGTGGGTTTGGTTCTAGCCGAGTGGGTTTGGGTCTAGCCGAGAGGGATTGGGTCGAGCGGAGTGGGTTTGGGTCTAGCGGAGTGGGTTTGGGTCTAGCGGAGTGGGTTTGGGTGCAGCCGAGTGGGTTTGGGTCTAGCCGAGTGGGTTTGGGTCTAGCCGAGAGGGTTTGGGTCGAGGTGAGTGGGTTTGGGTCTTGCGGAGTGGGTTTGGGTGTAGCCGAGTGGGTTTGGGGCTAGCCGAGTGGGTTTTGAGTCCAGAGGAGTGGGTTTGGGTCTAGCGGAGTGGGTTTGAGTCTAACAGAGTGGGTTTGGGTCTAGCCGAGTGGGTTTGGGTCCAGCCGAGTGGGTTTCTGTCTAGCCGAGTGGGTTTGGGTCTAGCGGAGTGGGTTTGCATCTAGCCGAGTGGGTTTGGGTCTAGCGGAGTGGGTTTGGGTCTAGCGGAGTGGGTTTGGGTCTAGCGGACTGGGTTTGGGTCTAGCGGAGTGGATTTGGGTCTAGCCGAGTGGGTTTGGGTCTAGCGGAGTGGGTTTGGGTCTAACGGAGTGGGTTTGGGTCTAGCCGAATGGGTTTGGGTGTAGCCGAGTGGGTTTGGGTCTAGCCGAGTGGGTTTGGGTCTAGCCGAGTGGGTTTGGGTCTAGCCGAGTGGGTTTGGGTCTAGCCGAGTGGGTTTGGGTCTAGCCGTGTGGGTTTGGGTCTAGCCGAGTGGGTTTGGGTCTAGCCGAGTGGGTTTGGGTCTAGCCGAGTGGGTTTCGGTCTAGCCGAGTGGGTGTGGGTCCAGCCGAGTGGGTTTGGGTCTAGCCGAGTGGGTTTGGGTGCAGCCGAGTGGGTTTGGGTGTAGCCGAGTGGGTTTGGGTTTGGCCGAGTGGGTTTGGGTCTAGCGGAGTAGGTTTGCGTCTAGCCGAGTGGGTTTGGGTCAAGCGGAGTGGGTTTGGGTCTAGCCGAGTGGGTTTGGGTCTGGCCGAGAGGGTTTGGGTCCAGCCGAGTGGGTTTGGGTCTAGCCGAGTGGGTTTGGGTCTAGAAGAGTGGGTTTGGGTCTAGCCGAGTGGGTTTGGGTCTAGCCGATAGGGTTTGCGTCTAGCCGAGTGGGTTTAGGACTTGCCGAGTGGGTTTGGGTCTTGCCGAGGGGGTTTGTGTCTAGTGGAGTGGGTTTGGGTCTAGCGGAGTGGGTTAGGGTCTAGCGGAGTGGGTTTGGGTCTAGCGGAGTAGCTTTGTGTCTAGCGGAGTGGGTTTGGGTCTAGCGGAGTGGGTTTGGGTCTAGCGGAGTGGGTTTGGGTCTAGCGGAGTGGGTTTGGGTCTAGCGGCCTGGGTTTGGGTGTAGCGGAGTGGGTTTGGGTCTAGCGGAGTGGGTTTGGGTCTACCGAGTGGGTTTGGGTCTAGCCGAGTGGGCTTGGGTCTCGCCGAGTGGGTTTGGGTCGAGCTGAGTGGGTTTGCGTCTATCCGAGTGGGTTTGGGTCTAGCGGAGTGGGTTTTGAGTCTAGCGGAGTGGGCTTGGGTCTAGCGGAGTGGGTTTGAGTCTAACGGAGTGGGTTTGGGTCTAGCCGAGTGGGTTTGGGTCTAGCCGTGTGGGTTTGTGTCTAGCCGAGTGGGTTTGGGTCTAGCGGAGTAGGTTTGCATCTAGCCGAGTGGGTTTGGGTCTAGCGGAGTGGGTTTGGGTCTAGAGGAGTGGGGTTGGGTCTAGCGGAGTGGGTTTGGGTCTGGCCGAGTGGGTTTGGGTCTAGCCGAGTGGGTTTGGGTCTAGCCGAGTGGGTTTGGGTCTAGCCGAGTGGGTTTGGGTCTAGCGGAGTGGGTTTGGGTGTAGCCGAGTGGGTTTGGGTCTAGCCGAGTGGGTTTGGGTCTAGCCGAGAGGGATTGGGTCGAGCGGAGTGGGTTTGGGTCTAGTGGAGTGGGTTTGGGTCTAGCGGAGTGGGTTTGGGTGCAGCCGAGTGGGTTTGGGTCTAGCCGAGTGGGTTTGGGTCTAGCCGAGAGGGTTTGGGTCTAGGTGAGTGGGTTTGGGTCTTGCGGAGTGGGTTTGGGTCTAGCGGAGTGGGTTTGGGGCTAGCCGAGTGGGTTTTGAGTCCAGAGGAGTGGGTTTGGGTCTAGCGGAGTGGGTTTGAGTCTAACAGAGTGGGTTTGGGTCTAGCCGAGTGGGTTTGGGTCTAGCCGAGTGGGTTTCTGTCTAGCCAAGTGGGTTTGGGTCTAGCGGAGTGGGTTTGCATCTAGCCGAGTGGGTTTGGGTCTAGCGGAGTGGGTTTGGGTCTAGCGGAGTGGGTTTGGGTCTAGCGGACTGGGTTTGGGTCTAGCGGAGTGGGTTTGGGTCTAGCGGAGTGGGTTTGGGTCTAGCGGAGTGGATTTGGGTCTAGCCGAGTGGGTTTGGGTCTAGCGGAGTGGGTTTGGGTCTAACGGAGTGGGTTTGGGTCTAGCCGAATGGGTTTGGGTGTAGCCGAGTGGGTTTGGGTCTAGCCGAGTGGGTTTGGGTCTAGCCGAGTGGGTTTGGGTCTAGCCGAGTGGGTTTGGGTCTAGCCGAGTGAGTTTGGGTCTAGCCGTGTGGGTTTGGGTCTAGCCGAGTGGGTTTGGGTCTAGCCGAGTGGGTTTGGGTCTAGCCAAGTGGGCTTGGGTCTAGCCGAGTGGGTTTCGGTCTAGCCGAGTGGGTTTGGGTCCAGCCGAGTGGGTTTGGGTCTAGCCGAGTGGGTTTGGATGTAGCCGAGTGGGTTTGGGTTTGGCCGAGTGGGTTTGGGTCTAGCGGAGTAGGTTTGCGTCTAGCCGAGTGGGTTTGGGACTTGCCGAGTGGGTTTGGGTCTTGCCGAGGGGGTTTGTGTCTAGTGGAGTGGGTTTGGGTCTAGCGGAGTGGGTTAGGGTCTAGCGGAGTGGGTTTGGGTCTAGCGGAGTAGCTTTGTGTCTAGCGGAGTGGGTTTGGGTCTAGCGGAGTGGGTTTGGGTCTAGCGGAGTGGGTTTGGGTCTAGCGGAGTGGGTTTGGGTCTAGCGGCCTGGGTTTGGGTGTAGCGGAGTGGGTTTGGGTCTAGCGGAGTGGGTTTGGGTCTACCGAGTGGGTTTGGGTCTAGCCGAGTGGGCTTGGGTCTAGCCGAGTGGGTTTGGGTCGAGCCGAGTGGGTTTGCGTCTATCCGAGTGGGTTTGGGTCTAGCGGAGTGGGTTTTGAGTCTAGCGGAGTGGGCTTGGGTCTAGCGGAGTGGGTTTGAGTCTAACGGAGTGGGTTTGGGTCTTGCCGAGTGGGTTTGGGTCTAGCCGAGTGGGTTTGTGTCTAGCCGAGTGGGTTTGGGTCTAGCGGAGTGGGTTTGCATCTAGCCGAGTGGGTTTGGGTCTAGCGGAGTGGATTTGGGTCTAGAGGAGTGGGGTTGGGTCTAGCGGAGTGGGTTTGGGTCTGGCCGAGTGGGTTTGGGTCTAGCGAAGTGGGTTTGGGTGTAGCCGAGTGTGTTTGGGTCTAGCGGAGTGGGTTTGGGTCTAGCCGAGTGGGTTTGGGTCTAGCCGAGAGGGTTTCGGTCTAACCGAGTGGGATTCGGTCTAGCCGAGTGGGTTTGGGTCTAGCCGAGTGGGTTTGTGTCTGGCGGAGTGGGTTTGGGTCTAGCGGAGTGGGTTAGGGTCTAGCGGAGTGGGTTTGGGTCTAGCGGAGTGGATTTGGGTCCAGCCGAGTGGGTTTGGGTCTAGCGGAGTGGGTTTGCGTCTAGCGGAGTAGGTTTGGGTCTAGCGGAGTGGGTATGGGTCTAGCGGATTGGGTTTGGGTCTAGCGGACTGGGTTTGGGTCGAGCCGAGTGGGTTTGGGTCTAGGTGAGTGGGTTTGGGTCAAGCCGAGTGGGTTTGTGTCTGGCGGAGTGGGTTTGGGTCTAGCGGAGTGGGTTAGGGTCTAGCGGAGTGGGTTTGGGTCTAGCGGAGTAGGTTTGGGTCTAGCGGAGTGGGTTTGGGTCTGGCGGAGTTGGTTTGGGTGTGGCGGAGTGGGTTTGGGTCTGGCGGAGTGGGTTTGGGTCTAGCGGACTGGGTTTGGGTCTAGCTGAGTGGGTTTGGGTCTAGCGGAGTGGGTTTGGGTCTACCTAGTGGGTTTGGGTCTAGCCGAGTGGGCTTAGGTCTAGCCGCGTGGGTTTGGGTCCAGCCGAGTGGGTTTGGGTCTAGCCGAGTGGGTTTGGGTCTAGCCGAGTTGGTTTGGGTCTAGCCGAGTGGGTTTGGGTCTAGCGGAGTGGGTTTAGGGTGCAGCCGAGTGGGTTTGGGTCTAGCCGAGTGGGTTTGGGTCCAGCCGAGAGGGTTTGGGTCTAGGCGAGTGGGTTTGGGTCTTGCGGAGTGGGTTTGGTTGTAGCCGAGTGGGTTTGGGGCTAGCCGAGTGGGTTTGGGTCCAGCCGAGTGGGTTTGGGTCTAGCGGAGTGGGTTTGAGTCTAACGGAGTGGGTTTGGGTCTAGCGGAGTGGGTTTGGGTCTAGCGGAGTGGGTTTGGGTCTAGCGGAGTGGATTTGGGTCTAGCCGAGTGGGTTTGGGTCTAGCGGAGTGGGTTTGGGTCTAGCCGAGTGGGTTTGGGTCTAGCCGTGGGTTTGGATCTAGCCGAGTGGGTTTGGGTCTAGCCGAGTGGGTTTGGGTCTAGCCGAGTGGGTTTGGGTCTAGCCGAGTGGGTTTGGGTCTAGCCGAGAGGGTTTGGGTCTAGCCGAGTGAGTTTGGGTCTAGCCGAGTGGGTTTGTGTCTAGCGGAGTGGGTTTGGGTCAAGCGGAGTGGGTTAGGGTCTAGCGGAGTGGGTTTGGGTCTAGCGGAGTGGGTTTGGGTCTAGCCGAGTGGGTTTGGGTCTAGCGGAGTGGGTTTGCGTCTAGCGGAGTAGGTTTGGGTCTAGCGGAGTGGGTATGGGTCTAGCGGAGTGGGTTTGGGTCTAGCGGAGTGGGTTTGGGTCTAGCGGAGTGGGTTTGGGTCTACATAGTGGGTTTGGGTCTAGCCGAGTGGGCTTAGGTCTAGCCGGGTGGGTTTGGGTCTAGCCGAGTGGGTTTGGGTCTAGCCGAGTGGGTTTGGGTCTAGCCGAGTGGGTTTGGGTCTAGCCGAGTGGGTTTGGGTCTAGCGGAGTGGGTTTAGGGTGCAGCCGAGTGGGTTTGGGTCTAGCCGAGTGGGTTTGGGTGCAGCCGAGAGGGTTTGGGTCTAGGCGAGTGGGTTTGGGTCTTGCGGAGTGGGTTTGGTTGTAGCCGAGTGGGTTTGGGGCTAGCCGAGTGGGTTTGGGTCCAGCCGATTGGGTTTGGGTCTAGCGGAGTGGGTTTGGGTCTAGCGGAGTGGGTTTGGGTCTAGCGGAGTGGGTTTGGGTCTAGCGGACTTGGTTTGGGTCTAGCGGAGTGGGTTTGGGTCTAGCGGAGTGGATTTGGGTCTAGCCGAGTGGGTTTGGGTCTAGCGGAGTGGGTTTGGGTCTAGCCGAGTGGGTTTTCGTCTAGCCGAGTGGGTTTCGGTCTAGCCGAGTGGGTTTGGGTGTAGCCGAGTGGGTTTGGGTCTGGCCGAGTGGGTTTGGGTCTAGCGGAGTGGGTTTGGGTCTAGCCGAGTGGGTTTGGGTCTAGCGGAGTGGGTTTCGGTCTAGCGGAGTGGGTTTGGGTCTAGCGGACTGGGTTTGGGTCTAGCGAGTGGGTTTGGCTCTCGCCGTGTGGGTTTGGGTTTAGCCGAGTGGGCTTGGGTCTAGCCAAGTGGGTTTGGGTCTAGCCGAGTGAGTTTGGGCCTAGCCGAGTGGGTTTGGGTCTAGTCGAGTGGGTTTGGGTCCAGCCGAGTGGGTTTGGGTCTAGCCGAGTGGGTTTGGGTGGAGCCGAGTGGGTTTAGGTCTAGCCGAGTGGGTTTGGGTCTAGCCGAGTGGGTTTCGGTCTAGCCGAGTGGGTTTGGGTCCAGCCGAGTGGGTTTGGGTCTAGCCGAGTGGGTTTGGGTGCAGCCGAGTGGGTTTGGGTGTAGCCGAGTGGGTTTGGGTTTGGCCGAGTGGGTTTGGGTCTAGCGGAGTAGGTTTGCGTCTAGCCGAGTGGGTTTGGGTCAAGCGGAGTGGGTTTGGGTCTAGCCGAGTGGGTTTGGGTCTGGCCGAGAGGGTTTGGGTCCAGCCGAGTGGGTTTGGGTCTAGCCGAGTGGGTTTGCGTCTAGCGGAGTGGGTTTGGGTCTAGCCGAGTGGGTTTGGGTCTAGCCGATAGGGTTTGCGTCTAGCCGAGTGGGTTTGGGTCTTGCCGAGTGGGTTTGGGTCTAGCCGAGGGGGTTTGTGTCTAGCGGAGTGGGTTTGGGTCTAGCGGAGTGGGTTAGGGTCTAGCGGAGTGGGTTTGGGTCTAGCGGAGTAGGTTTGGGTCTAGCGGAGTGGGTTTGGGTCTGGCGGAGTTGGTTTGGGTGTGGCGGAGTGGGTTTGGGTCTGGCGGAGTGGGTTTGGGTCTAGCGGACTAGGTTTGGGTCTAGCGGAGTGGGTTTGGGTCTAGCGGAGTGGGTTTGGGTCTACCTAGTGGGTTTGGGTCAAGCCGAGTGGGCTTAGGTCTAGCCGGGTGGGTTTGGGTCTAGCCGAGTGGGTTTGGGTCTAGCCGACTGGGTTTGTGTCTAGCCGAGTGGGTTTGGGTTTAGCGGAGTGGGTTTGCATCTAGCCGAGTGGGTTTGGGTCTAGCGGAGTGGGTTTGGGTCTAGCGGACTGGGTTTGGGTTTAGCGGAGTGGGTTTGGGTCTAGCGGACTGGGTTTGGGTCTAGCGGAGTGGATTTGGATCTAGCCGAGTGGGTTTGGGTCTAGCGGAGTGGGTTTGGGACTAACGGAGTGGGTTTGGGTCTAGCCGAATGGGTTTGGGTGTAGCCGAGTGGGTTTGGGTCTAGCCGAGTGGGTTTGGGTCTGGCCGAGTGGGTTTGGGTCTAGCCGAGTGGGTTTGGGTCTAGCCGAGTGGGTTTGGGTCTAGCCGTGTGGGTTTGGGTCTAGCCGAGTGGGTTTGTGTCTAGCCGAGTGGGTTTGGGTCTAGCCGAGTGGGTTTGGGTCTAGCCGAGTGGGTTTCGGTCTAGCCGAGTGGGTTTGGGTCCAGCCGAGTGGGTTTGGGTCTAGCCGAGTGGGTTTGGGTGCAGCCGAGTGGGTTTGGGTGTAGCTGAGTGGGTTTGGGTTTGGCCGAGTGGGTTTGGGTCTAGCGGAGTAGGTTTGCGTCTAGCCGAGTGGGTTTGGGTCAAGCGGAGTGGGTTTGGGTCTAGCCGAGTGGGTTTGGGTCTGACCGAGAGGGTTTGGGGCCAGCCGAGTGGGTTTGGGTCTAGCCGAGTGGGTTTGGGTCTAGCGGAGTGGGTTTGGGTCTAGCCGAGTGGGTTTGGGTCTAGCCGATAGGGTTTGCGTCTAGCCGAGTGGGTTTGGGTCTTGCCGAGTGGGTTTGGGTCTAGCCGAGGGGGTTTGTGTCTAGCGGAGTGGGTTTGGGTCTAGCGGAGTGGGTTAGGGTCTAGCGGAGTGGGTTTGGGTCTAGCGGAGTAGGTTTGGGTCTAGCGGAGTGGGTTTGGGTCTAGCGGAGTGGGTTTGGGTCTAGCGGAGTGGCTTTGGGTCTAGCGGAGTGGGTTTGGGTCTAGCGGCCTGGGTTTGGGTGTAGCGGAGTGGGTTTGGGTCTAGCGGAGTGGGTTTGGGTCTACCGAGTGGGTTTGGGTCTAGCCGAGTGGGCTTGGGTCTAGCCGAGTGGGTTTGGGTCGAGCCGAGTGGGTTTGCGTCTATCCGAGTGGGTTTGGGTCTAGCGGAGTGGGTTTTGAGTCTAGCGGAGTGGGCTTGGGTCTAGCGGAGTGGGTGTGAGTCTAACGGAGTGGGTTTGGGTCTTGCCGAGTGGGTTTGGGTCTAGCCGAGTGGGTTTGTGTCTAGCCGAGTGGGTTTGGGTCTAGCGGAGTGGGTTTGCATCTAGCCGAGTGGGTTTGGGTCTAGCGGAGTGGATTTGGGTCTAGAGGAGTGGGGTTGGGTCTAGCGGAGTGGGTTTGGGTCTGGCCGAGTGGGTTTGGGTCTAGCGAAGTGGGTTTGGGTCTAGCCGAGTGGGTTTGGGTGCAGCCGAGTGGGTTTGGGTGTAGCCGAGTGGGTTTGGGTTTGGCCGAGTGGGTTTGGGTCTAGCGGAGTAGGTTTGCGTCTCGCCGAGTGGGTTTGGGTCAAGCGGAGTGGGTTTGGGTCTAGCCGAGTGGGTTTGGGTCTGGCCGAGAGGGTTTGGGTCCAGCCGAGTGGGTTTGGGTCTAGCCGAGTGGGTTTGGGTCTAGCGGAGTGGGTTTGGGTCTAGCCGAGTGGGTTTGGGTCTAGCCGATAGGGTTTGCGTCTAGCCGAGTGGGTTTGGGTCTAGCGGAGTGGGTTGGGTCTAGCGGAGTGGGTTTGGGTCTAGCGGAGTGGGTTTGGGTCTAGCGGCCTGGGTTTGGGTGTAGCGGAGTGGGTTTGAGTCTAGCGAAGTGGGTTTGGGTCTACCGAGTGGGTTTGGGTCTAGCCGAGTGGGCTTGGGTCTAGCCGAGTGGGTTTGGGTCAAGCCGAGTGGGTTTGCGTCTATCCGAGTGGGTTTGGGTCTAGCGGAGTGGGTTTTGAGTCTAGCGGAGTGGGCTTGGGTCTAGCGGAGTGGGTTTGAGTCTAACGGAGTGGGTTTGGGTCTTGCCGAGTGGGTTTGTGTCTAGCCGAGTGGGTTTGTGTCTAGCCGAGTGGGTTTGGGTCTAGCGGAGTGGGTTTGCATCTAGCCGAGTGGGTTTGGGTCTCGCGGAGTGGATTTGGGTCTAGAGGAGTGGGGTTGGGTCTAGCGGAGTGGGTTTGGGTCTGGCCGAGTGGGTTTGGGTCTAGCGAAGTGGGTTTGGGTGTAGCCGAGTGGGTTTGGGTCTAGCGGAGTGGGTTTGGGTCTAGCCGAGTGGGTTTGGGTCTTGCCGAGAGGGTTTGGGTCTAACCGAGTGGGTTTCGGTCTAGCCGAGTGGGTTTGGGTCTAGCCGAGTGGGTTTGTGTCTGGCGGAGTGGGTTTGGGTCTAGCGGAGTGGGTTAGGGTCTAGCGGAGTGGGTTTGGGTCTAGCGGAGTGGATTTGGGTCCAGCCGAGTGGGTTTGGGTCTAGCGGAGTGGGTTTGCGTCTAGCGGAGTAGGTTTGGGTCTAGCGGAGTGGGTATGGGTCTAGCGGATTGGGTTTGGGTCTAGCGGACTGGGTTTGGGTCGAGCCGAGTGGGTTTGGGTCTAGCTGAGTGGGTTTGGGTCAAGCCGAGTGGGTTTGTGTCTGGCGGAGTGGGGTTGGGTCTAGCGGAGTGGGTTAGGGTCTAGCGGAGTGGGTTTGGGTCTAGCGGAGTAGGTTTGGGTCTAGCGGAGTGGGTTTGGGTCTGGCGGAGTTGGTTTGGGTGTGGCGGAGTGGGTTTGGGTCTGGCGGAGTGGGTTTGGGTCTAGCGGACTGGGTTTGGGTCTAGCGGAGTGGGTTTGGGTCTAGCGGAGTGGGTTTGGGTCTACCTAGTGGGTTTGGGTCTAGCCGAGTGGGCTTAGGTCTAGCCGGGTGGGTTTGGGTCCAGCCGAGTGGGTTTGGGTCTAGCCGAGTGGGTTTGGGTCTAGCCGAGTTGGTTTGGGTCTAGCCGAGTGGGTTTGGGTCTAGCGGAGTGGGTTTAGGGTGCAGCCGAGTGGGTTTGGGTCTAGCCGAGTGGGTTTGGGTCCAGCCGAGAGGGTTTGGGTCTAGGCGAGTGGGTTTGGGTCTTGCGGAGCGGGTTTGGTTGTAGCCGAGTGGGTTTGGGGCTAGCCGAGTGGGTTTGGGTCCAGCCGAGTGGGTTTGGGTCTAGCCGAGTGGGTTTGGGTCTGGACGAGTGGGTTTGGGTCTAGCCGAGTGGGTTTGGGGCTAGCCGAGTGGGTTTGGGTCTATCCGAGTGGGTTTGGGTCTAGCGGAGTGGGTTTTGAGTCTAGCGGAGTGGGCTTGGGTCTAGCGGAGTGGGTTTGAGTCTAACGGAGTGGGTTTGGGTCTAGCGGAGTGGGTTTGGGTCTAGCGGAGTGGGTTTGGGTCTAGCCGAGTGGGTTTGGGTCTAGCCGTGGGTTTGGATCTAGCCGAGTGGGTTTGGGTCTAGCCGAGTGGGTTTGGGTCTAGCCGAGTGGGTTTGGGTCTAGCCGAGTGGGTTTGGGTCTAGCCGAGTGGGTTTGGGTCTAGCCGAGAGGGTTTGGGTCTAGCCGAGTGGGTTTCGGTCTAGCCGAGTGCGTTTGTGTCTAGCGGAGTGGGTTTGGGTCTAGCGGAGTGGGTTAGGGTCTAGCGGAGTGGGTTTGGGTCTAGCGGAGTGGGTTTGGGTCTAGCCGAGTGGGTTTGGGTCTAGCGGAGTGGGTTTGCGTCTAGCGGAGTAGGTTTGGGTCTAGCGGAGTGGGTATGGGTCTAGCGGAGTGGGTTTGGGTCTAGCGGACTGGGTTTGGGTCTAGCCGAGTGGGTTTGGGTCTAGCTGAGTGGGTTTGGGTCAAGCCGAGTGGGTTTGTGTCTGGCGGAGTGGGTTTGGGTCTAGCGGAGTGGGTTAGGGTCTAGCGGAGTGGGTTTGGGTCTAGCGGAGTAGGTTTGGGTCTAGCGGAGTGGGTTTGGGTCTAGCGGAGTCGGTTTGGGTGTGGCGGAGTGGGTTTGGGTCTGGCGGAGTGGGTTTGGGTCTAGCGGACTGGGTTTGGGTCTAGCGGAGTGGGTTTGGGTCTAGCGGAGTGGGTTTGGGTCTACATAGTGGGTTTGGGTCTAGCCGAGTGGGCTTAGGTCTAGCCGGGTGGGTTTGGGTCTAGCCGAGTGGGTTTGGGTCTAGCCGAGTGGGTTTGGGTCTAGCCGAGTGGGTTTGGGTCTAGCCGAGTGGGTTTGGGTCTAGCGGAGTGGGTTTAGGGTGCAGCCGAGTGGGTTTGGGTCTAGCCGAGTGGGTTTGGGTGCAGCCGAGAGGGTTTGGGTCTAGGCGAGTGGGTTTGGGTCTTGCGGAGTGGGTTTGGTTGTAGCCGAGTGGGTTTGGGGCTAGCCGAGTGGGTTTGGGTCCAGCCGATTGGGTTTGGGTCTAGCGGAGTGGGTTTGGGTCTAGCGGAGTGGGTTTGGGTCTAGCGGAGTGGGTTTGGGTCTAGCGGACTTGGTTTGGGTCTAGCGGAGTGGGTTTGGGTCTAGCGGAGTGGATTTGGGTCTAGCCGAGTGGGTTTGGGTCTAGCGGAGTGGGTTTGGGTCTAGCCGAGTGGGTTTTCGTCTAGCCGAGTGGGTTTCGGTCTAGCCGAGTGGGTTTGGGTGTAGCCGAGTGGGTTTGGGTCTGGCCGAGTGGGTTTGGGTCTAGCGGAGTGGGTTTGGGTCTAGCCGAGTGGGTTTGGGTCTAGCGGAGTGGGTTTCGGTCTAGCGGAGTGGGTTTGGGTCTAGCGGACTGGGTTTGGGTCTAGCGGAGTGGGTTTGGGTCTAGCGGAGTGCATTTGGGTCTAGCCGAGTGGGTTTGGGTCTAGCGGAGTGGGTTTGGGTCTAGCCGAGTGGGTTTGGGTCTAGCCGTGGGTTTGGGTCTAGCCGAGTGGGTTTGGGTCTAGCCGAGTGGGTTTGGGTCTAGCGAGTGGGTTTGGGTCTAGCGAGTGGGTTTGGCTCTCGCCGTGTGGGTTTGGGTTTAGCCGAGTGGGCTTGGGTCTAGCCAAGTGGGTTTGGGTCTAGCCGAGTGGGTTTGGGCCTAGCCGAGTGGGTTTGGGTCTAGTCGAGTGGGTTTGGGTCCAGCCGAGTGGGTTTGGGTCTAGCCGAGTGGGTTTGGGTGGAGCCGAGTGGGTTTGGGTGTAGCCGAGTGGGTTTGGGTCTGGCCGAGTAGGTTTGGGTCTCGCGGAGTAGGTTTGGGTCTAGCCGTGTGGGTTTGGGTCTAGCGGAGTGGGTTTGGGTCTAGCTGAGTGGGTTTGGGTCTAGCGGAGTGGGTTTGGGTCTAGCGGAGTGGGTTTGCGTCTAGCGGAGTGGGTTTGGGTCTAGCTGAGTGGGTATGGGTCTTGCGGAGTGGGTTTGGGTCTAGCGGACTGGGTTTGTGTCTAGCGGAGTGGGTTTGGGTCTAGCGGAGTGGGTTTGGCTCTAGCCGAATGGGTTTGGGTGTAGCCGAGTGGGTTTGGGTCTAGCCGAGTGGGTTTGGGTCTAGCGGAGTGGGTTTGGGTCTAGTGGAGTGGATTTGGGTCTGGCCGAGTGGGTTTGGGTCTAGCCGAGTGGGTTTGGGTCTAGCCTAGTGGGTTTGGGTCTAGCAGAGTGGGTTTGGGTCTAGCCGAGTGGGTTTGGGTCTAGCCGAGTGGGTTTGGATCTAGCCGTGTGGTTTTGGGTCTAGCCGAGTGGGTTTGGGTCTAGCCGAGTGGGTTTGATTCTAGCCGAGTGGGTTTGGCACTAGCTGAGTGGGTTTGGGTCAAGCCGAATGGGTTTGGGTCCAGCCGAGTGGGTTTGGGTCCAGCCGAGTGGGTTTGGGTCTGGCCAAGTGGGTTTGGGTCAAGCCAGTGGGTTTGGGTCTAGCCGAGTGGGTTTGGGTCTAGCCGAGTGGGTTTGGGTGTAGCCGAGTGGGTTTGGGTCTGGCCGAGTGGGTTTGGGTCTAGCGGAGTGGGTTTGGGTCTAGTGGAGTGGGTTAGGGTCTAGCGGAGTGGGTTTGGGTCTAGCAGAGTGGGTTTGGGTCTAGCGGAGTGGGTTTGGGTCTAGCGGAGTGGGTTTGGGTCTAGCGGAGTGGGTTTGGGTCTAGCGGAGTGGGTTTGGGTCTAGCGGAGTGGGTTTGGGTCTAGCGGAGTGGATTTGGGTCTAGCCGAGTGCGTTTGGGTCTAGCGGAGTGGGTTTGGGTCTAGCCGAGTGGGTTTGGGTCTAGCCGTGGGTTTGGGTCTAGCCGAGTGGGTTTGGGTCTAGCCGAGTGGGTTTGGGTCTAGCCGAGTGTGTTTGGGTCTAGCCGAGTGGGTTTGGGTGTAGCCGAGTGGGTTTGGGTGTAGCCGAGTGGGTTTGGGTCTGGCCGAGTGGGTTTGGGTCTAGCGGAGTGGGTTTGGGTCTAGTGGAGTGGGTTAGGGTCTAGCGGAGTGGGTTTGGGTCTAGCAGAGTGGGTTTGGGTCTAGCGGAGTGGGTTTGGGTCTAGCGGAGTGGGTTTGGGTCTAGCGGAGTGGGTTTGGGTCTAGCGGAGTGGGTTTGGGTCTAGCGGAGTGGGTTTGGGTCTAGCGGAGTGGGTTTGGGTCTAGCGGAGTGGGTTTGGGTCTAGCGGACTGGGTTTGGGTCTAGCGGAGTGGGTTTGGGTCTAGCGGAGTGGGTTTGGGTCTACCGAGTGGGTTTTGGTTTAGCCGAGTGGGTTTGGGTCTAGCCGAGTGGGTTTGGGTCTAGCGGAGTGGGTTTGGGTCTAGCCGAGTGGGTTTGGGTCTAGCCGAGTGGGTTTGGGTGCAGCCGAGTGGGTTTGGGTCTAGCCGAGTGGGTTTGGGTCTAGCCGAGAGGGATTGGGTCTAGGCGAGTGGGTTTGGGTCTTGCGGAGTGGGTTTGCGTGTAGCCGAGTGAGTTTGGGACTAGCCGAGTGGGTTTCGGTCCAGCCGAGTGGGTTTGGGACTAGCCGAGTGGGTTTGGGTCTAGACGAGTGGGTTTGGGTCTAGCCGAGTGGGTTTGGGTCTAGCCGAGTGGGTTTGGGTCTATCCGAGTGGGTTTGGGTCTAGTGGAGTGGGTTTTGAGTCCAGAGGAGTGGGTTTGGGTCTAGCGGAGTGGGTTTGAGTCTAACAGAGTGGGTTTGGGTCTAGCCGAGTGGGTTTGGGTCTAGCCGAGTGGATTTGGGTCTAGCCGAGTGGGTTTGGGTCTAGTGGAGTGGGTTTGGGTCTAACGGAGTGGGTTTGGGTCTAGCCGAATGGGTTTGGGTGTAGCCGAGTGGGTTTGGGTCTAGCCGAGTGGGTTTGGGTCTAGCCGAGTGGGTTTGGGTCTAGCCGAGTGGGTTTGGGTCTAGCCGAGTGGGTTTGGGTCTAGCCGTGTGGGTTTGGGTCTACCCGAGTGGGTTTGGGTCTAGCCGAGTGGGTTTGGGTCTAGCCGAGTGGGTTTGGGTCTAGCCGAGTGGGTTTCGGTCTAGCCGAGTGGGTTTGGGTCCAGCCGAGTGGGTTTGGGTCTAGCCGAGTGGGTTTGGGTGCAGCCGAGTGGGTTTGGGTTTGGCCGAGTGGGTTTGGGTCTAGCGGAGTAGGTTTGCGTCTAGCCGAGGGGGTTTGGGTCAAGCGGAGTGGGTTTGGGTCTAGCCGAGTGGGTTTGGGTCTGGCCGAGAGGGTTTGGGTCTAGCGGAGTGGGTTTTGGTCTAGCGGAGTAGGTTTGTGTCTAGCGGCCTGGGTTTGGGTGTAGCGGAGTGGGTTTGGGTCTAGCGGAGTGGGTTTGGGTCTACCGAGTGGGTTTGGGTCTAGCCGAGTGGGCTTGGGTCTCGCCGAGTGGGTTTGGGTCGAGCTGAGTGGGTTTGTGTCTAGCGGAGTGGGTTTGGGTCTAGCGGAGTGGGTTAGGGTCTAGCGGAGTGGGTTTGGGTCTAGCGGAGTGGGTTTGGGTCTAGCGGAGTGGGTTTGGGTCTGGCGGAGTGGGTTTGGGTCTAGCGGAGTGGGTTTGGGTCTAGCGGAGTGGGTTTGGGTCTAGGGGACTGGGTTTGGGTCTAGCGGAGTGGGTTTGGGTCTAGCGGAGTGGGTTTGGGTCTACCGAGTGGGTTTGGGTCTAGCCGAGTGGGTTTGGGTCTAGCCGAGTGGGTTTGGGTCTAGCCGAGTGGGTTTGGGTCTAGCCGAGTGGGTTTGGGTCTAGCCGAGTGGGTTTGGGTCTAGCGGAGTGGGTTTGGGTGCAGCCGAGTGGGTTTGGGTCTAGCCGAGTGGGTTTGGGTCTAGCCGAGAGGGATTGGGTCTAGGCGAGTGGGTTTGGGTCTTGCGGAGTGGGTTTGCGTGTGGCCGAGTGGGTTTGGGGCTAGCCGAGTGGGTTTCGGTCCAGCCGAGTGGGTTTGGGTCTAGCCGAGTGGGTTTGGTTCTAGACGAGTGGGTTTGGGTCTAGCCGAGTGGGTTTGGGTCTGGCCGAGTGGGTTTGGGTCTATCCGAGTGGGTTTCGGTCTAGTGGAGTGGGTTTTGAGTCCAGAGGAGTGGGTTTGGGTCTAGCGGAGTGGGTTTGGGTCTAGCCGAGTGGTTTTGTGTCTAGCCGAGTGGGTTTGTGTCTAGCCGAGTGGGTTTGGGTCTAGCGGAGTGGGTTTGCATCTAGCCGAGTGGGTTTGGGTCTAGCGGTGTGGGTTTGGGTCTAGCGGAGTAGGTTTGGGTCTAGCGGACTGGGTTTGGGTTTAGCGGAGTGGGTTTGGGTCTAGCGGACTTGGTTTGGGTCTAGCGGAGTGGATTTGGGTCTAGCCGAGTGGGTTTGGGTTTAGAGGAGTGGGTTTGGGTCTAACGGAGTGGGTTTGGGTCTAGCCGAATGGGTTTGGGTGTAGCCGAGTGGGTTTGGGTCTAGCCGAGTGGGTTTGGGTCTGGCCGAGTGGGTTTGGGTCTAGCCGAGTGGGTTTGGGTCTAGCCGAGTGGGTTTGGGTCTAGCCGTGTGGGTTTGGGTCCAGCCGAGTGGGTTTGTGTCTAGCCGAGTGGGTTTGAGTCTAGCCGAGTGGGTTTGGGTCTAGCCGAGTGGGTTTCGGTCGAGCCGAGTGGGTTTGGGTCCAGCCGAGTGGGTTTGGGTCTAGCCGAGTGGGTTTGGGTGCAGCCGAGTGGGTTTGGGTCTAGCCGAGAGGGATTGGGTCTAGGCGAGTGGGTTTGGGTCTTGCGGAGTGGGTTTGCGTGTAGCCGAGTGGGTTTGGGGCTAGCCGAGTGGGTTTCGGTCCAGCCGAGTGGGTTTGGGTCTTGCCGAGTGGGTTTGGTTCTAGACGAGTGGGTTTGGGTCTAGCCGAGTGGGTTTGGGTCTAGCCGAGTGGGTTTGGGTCTATCCGAGTGGGTTTGGGTCTAGTGGAGTGGGTTTTGAGTCCAGAGGAGTGGGTTTGGGTCTAGCGGAGTGGGTTTGAGTCTAACAGAGTGGGTTTGGGTCTAGCCGAGTGGGTTTGGGTCTAGCCGAGTGGGTTTGTGTCTAGCCGAGTGGGTTTGGGTCTAGCGGAGTGGGTTTGCATCTAGCCGAGTGGGTTTGGGTCTAGCGGAGTGGGTTTGGGTCTAGCGGACTGGGTTTGGGTTTAGCGGAGTGGGTTTGGGTCTAGCGGACTGGGTTTGGGTCTAGCGGAGTGGATTTTGGTCTAGCCGAGTGGGTTTGGGTCTAGCGGAGTGGGTTTGGGTCTAACGGAGTGGGTTTGGGTCTAGCCGAATGGGTTTGGGTGTAGCCGAGTGGGTTTGGGTCTAGCCGAGTGGGTTTGGGTCTGGCCGAGTGGGTTTGGGTCTAGCCGAGTGGGTTTGGGTCTAGCCGAGTGGGCTTGGGTCTAGCCGTGTGGGTTTGGGTCTAGCCGAGTGGGTTTGTGTCTAGCCGAGTGGGTTTGGGTCTAGCCGAGTGGGTTTGGGTCTAGCTGAGTGGGTTTCGGTCTAGCCGAGTGGGTTTGGGTCCAGCCGAGTGGGTTTGGGTCTAGCCGAGTGGGTTTGGGTGCAGCCGAGTGGGTTTGGGTGTAGCCGAGTGGGTTTGGGTTTGGCCGAGTGGGTTTGGGTCTAGCGGAGTAGGTTTGCGTCTAGCCGAGTGGGTTTGGGTCAAGCGGAGTGGGTTTGGGTCTAGCCGAGTGGGTTTGGGTCTGGCCGAGAGGGTTTGGGTCCAGCCGAGTGGGTTTGTGTCTAGCCGAGTGGGTTTGGGTCTAGCGGAGTGGGTTTGGGTCTAGCCGAGTGGGTTTGGGTCCAGCCGATAGGGTTTGCGTCTAGCCGAGTGGGTTTGGGTCTTGCCGAGTGGGTTTGGGTCTAGCCGAGGGGGTTTGTGTCTAGCGGAGTGGGTTTGGGTCTAGCGGAGTGGGTTAGGGTCTAGCGGAGTGGGTTTGGGTCTAGCGGAGTAGGTTTGGGTCTAGCGGAGTGGGTTTGGGTCTAGCGGAGTGGGTTTGTGTCTAGCGGAGTGGCTTTGGGTGTAGCGGAGTGGGTTTGGGTCTAGCGGCCTGGGTTTGGGTGTAGCGGAGTGGGTTTGGGTCTAGCGGAGTGGGTTTGGGTCTACCGAGTGGGTTTGGGTCTAGCCGAGTGGGCTTGGGTCTAGCCGAGTGGGTTTGGGTCGAGCCGAGTGGGTTTGCGTCTATCCGAGTGGGTTTGGGTCTAGCGGAGTGGGTTTTGAGTCTAGCGGAGTGGGCTTGGGTCTAGCGGAGTGGGTTTGAGTCTAACGGAGTGGGTTTGGGTCTTGCCGAGTGGGTTTGGGTCTAGCCGAGTGGGTTTGTGTCTAGCCGAGTGGGTTTGGGTCTAGCGGAGTGGGTTTGCATCTAGCCGAGTGGGTTTGGGTCTAGCGGAGTGGATTTGGGTCTAGAGGAGTGGGGTTGGGTCTAGCGGAGTGGGTTTGGGTCTGGCCGAGTGGGTTTGGGTCTAGCGAAGTGGGTTTGGGTGTAGCCGAGTGGGTTTGGGTCTAACGGAGTGGGTTTGGGTCTAGCCGAGTGGGTTTGGGTCTAGCCGAGAGGGTTTGGGTCTAACCGAGTGGGTTTCGGTCTAGCCGAGTGGGTTTGGGTCTAGCCGAGTGGGTTTGTGTCTGGCGGAGTGGGTTTGGGTCTAGCGGAGTGGGTTAGGGTCTAGCGGAGTGGGTTTGGGTCTAGCGGAGTGGGTTTGGGTCTAGCCGAGTGGGTTTGGGTCTAGCGGAGTGGGTTTGGGTCTAGCGGAGTGGGTTTGGGTCTAGCGGACTGGGTTTGGGTCTAGCGGAGTGGGTTTGGGTCTAGCGGAGTGGGTTTGGGTCTACCGAGTGGGTTTTGGTTTAGCCGAGTCGGTTTGGGTCTAGCCGAGTGGGTTTGGGTCTAGCCGAGTGGGTTTGGGTCTAGCCGAGTGGGTTTGGGTCTAGCCGAGTGGGTTTGGGTGTAGCCGAGTGGGTTTGGGTGCAGCCGAGTGGGTTTGGGTCTAGCCGAGTGGGTTTGGGTCTAGCCGAGAGGGATTGGGTCTAGGCGAGTGGGTTTGGGTCTTGCGGAGTGGGTTTGCGTGTAGCCGAGTGGGTTTGGGACTAGCCGAGTGGGTTTCGTTCCAGCCGAGTGGGTTTGGGACTAGCCGAGTGGGTTTGGGTCTAGACGAGTGGGTTTGGGTCTAGCCGAGTGGGTTTGGGTCTAGCCGAGTGGGTTTGGGTCTATCCGAGTGGGTTTGGGTCTAGTGGAGTGGGTTTTGAGTCCAGAGGAGTGGGTTTGGGTCTAGCGGAGTGGGTTTGAGTCTAACAGAGTGGGTTTGGGTCTAGCCGAGTGGGTTTGGGTCTAGCCGAGTGGATTTGGGTCTAGCCGAGTGGGTTTGGGTCTAGCGGAGTGGGTTTGGGTCTAACGGAGTGGGTTTGGGTCTAGCCGAATGGGTTTGGGTGTAGCCGAGTGGGTTTGGGTCTAGCCTAGTGGGTTTGGGTCTAGCCGAGTGGGTTTGGGTCTAGCCGAGTGGGTTTGGGTCTAGCCGAGTGGGTTTGGGTCTAGCCGTGTGGGTTTGGGTCTACCCGAGTGGGTTTGGGTCTAGCCGAGTGGGTTTGGGTCTAGCCGAGTGGGTTTGGGTCTAGCCGAGTGGGTTTCGGTCTAGCGGAGTGGGCTTGGGTCTAGCCGAGTGGGTTTGGGTCTAGCCGAGTGGGTTTGGGTCTAGCGGAGTGGGTTTGGGTCTAGCGGAGTGGGTTTGGGTCTAGCGGAGTGGGTTTGGTTCTAGCGGAGTGGGTATGGGTCTAGCGGAGTGGGTTTGGGTCTAGCGGACTGGGTTTGGGTCTAGCGGAGTGGGTTTGGGTCTAGCGGAGTGGGTTTGGGTCTAGCCGAGTGGGTTTGGGTGTAGCCGAGTGGGTTTGGGTCTAGCGGAGTGGGTTTGGGTTTAGCGGAGTGGGTTTGGGTCTCGCCGAGTGGGTTTGGGTCTAGCCGAGTGGGTTTGGGTCTAGCCGAGGGGGTTTGTGTCTAGCGGAGTGGGTTTGGGTCTAGCGGAGTGGGTTAGGGTCTAGCGGAGTGGGTTTGGGTCTAGCGGAGTAGGTTTGGGTCCAGCGGAGTGGGTTTGGGTCTAACGGAGTGGGTTTGGGTCTAGCGGAGTGGGTTTGGGTCTAGCGGAGTGGGTTTGGGTCTAGCGGCCTGGGTTTGGGTCTAGCGGAGTGGGTTTGGGTCTAGCGGAGTGGGTTTGGGTCTACCGAGTGGGTTTGGGTCTCGCCGAGTGGGCTTGGGTCTAGCCAAGTGGGTTGGGTCTAGCCAGTGGGTTTGGGTCTAGCCGAGTGGGTTTGGGTCTAGCCGTGGGTTTGGGTCTAGCCGAGTGGGTTTGGGTCCAGCCTAGTGGGTTTGGGTCTAGCGAGTGGGTTTGCGTCTAGCGAGTGGGTTTGGCTCTAGCCGTGTGGGTTTGGGTTTAGCCGAGTGGGCTTGTGTCTGGCCTGGTGGGTTTGGGTCTAGCCGAGTGGGTTTGGGTCTAGCCGAGTGGGTTTCGGTCTAGCCGAGTGGGTTTGGGTCCAGCCGAGTGGGTTTGGGTCCAGCCGAGTGGGTTTGGGTGCAGCCGAGTGGGTTTGGGTGTAGCCGAGTGGGTTTGGGTTTGGCCAAGTGGGTTTGGGTCTAGCGGAGTAGGTTTGCGTCTAGCCGAGTGGGTTTGGGTCAAGCGGAGTGGGTTTGGGTCTAGCCGAGTGGGTTTGGGTCTGGCCGAGAGGGTTTGGGTCCAGCCGAGTGGGTTTGGGTCTAGCCGAGTTGGTTTGGGTCTAGCGGAGTGGGTTTGGGTCTAGCGGAGTGGGTTTGGGTCTAGCCGATAGGGTTTGCGTCTAGCCGAGTGGGTTTGGGTCTTGCCGAGTGGGTTTGGGTCTAGCCGAGGGGGTTTGTGTCTAGCGGAGTGGGTTTGGGTCTAGCGGAGTGGGTTAGGGTCTAGCGGAGTGGGTTTGGGTCTAGCGGAGTAGGTTTGGGTCTAGCGGAGTGGGTTTGGGTCTAGCGGCTTGGGTTTGGGTCTAGCGGAGTGGGTTTGGGTCTAGCGGAGTGGGCTTGGGTCTAGCCGAGTGGGTTTGGGTCTAGCCGAGTGGGTTTGGGTCTAGCGGAGTGGGTTTGGGTCTAGCGGAGTGGGTTTGGGTCTAGCGGAGTGGGTTTGGTTCTAGCGGAGTGGGTATGGGTCTAGCGGAGTGGGTTTGGGTCTAGCGGACTGGGTTTGGGTCTAGCGGAGTGGGTTTGGGTCTAGCGGAGTGGGTTTGGGTCTAGCCGAGTGGGTTTGGGTGTAGCCGAGTGGGTTTGGGTCTAGCGGAGTGGGTTTGGGTTTAGCGGAGTGGGTTTGGGTCTCGCCGAGTGGGTTTGGGTCTAGCCGAGTGGGTTTGGGTCTAGCCGAGGGGGTTTGTGTCTAGCGGAGTGGGTTTGGGTCTAGCGGAGTGGGTTAGGGTCTAGCGGAGTGGGTTTGGGTCTAGCGGAGTAGGTTTGGGTCCAGCGGAGTGGGTTTGGGTCTAACGGAGTGGGTTTGGGTCTAGCGGAGTGGGTTTGGGTCTAGCGGAGTGGGTTTGGGTCTAGCGGCCTGGGTTTGGGTCTAGCGGAGTGGGTTTGGGTCTAGCGGAGTGGGTTTGGGTCTACCGAGTGGGTTTGGGTCTCGCCGAGTGGGCTTGGGTCTAGCCAAGTGGGTTGGGTCTAGCCAGTGGGTTTGGGTCTAGCCGAGTGGGTTTGGGTCTAGCCGTGGGTTTGGGTCTAGCCGAGTGGGTTTGGGTCCAGCCTAGTGGGTTTGGGTCTAGCGAGTGGGTTTGCGTCTAGCGAGTGGGTTTGGCTCTAGCCGTGTGGGTTTGGGTTTAGCCGAGTGGGCTTGTGTCTGGCCTGGTGGGTTTGGGTCTAGCCGAGTGGGTTTGGGTCTAGCCGAGTGGGTTTCGGTCTAGCCGAGTGGGTTTCCGTCCAGCCGAGTGGGTTTGGGTCTAGCCGAGTGGGTTTGGGTGCAGCCGAGTGGGTTTGGGTGTAGCCGAGTGGGTTTGGGTATGGCCGAGTGGGTTTGGGTCTAATGGAGTCGGTTTGGGTCTAGCCGAGTGGGTTTGGGTCTAGCGGAGTGCGTTTGGGTCTAGCCGATTGGGTTTGGGTCTAGCCGAGAGGGTTTGGGTCTAGCCGAGTGGGTTTGGGTGTAGCCGAGTGGGTTTGGGTGTAGCCCAGTGGGTTTGTGTCTAGCGGAGTGGGTTTGGGTCTAGCGGAGTAGGTTTGCGTCTAGCCGAGTGTGTTTGGGTCAAGCGGAGTGGGTTTGGGTCTAGCCGAGTGGGTTTGGGTCTGGCCGAGAGGGTTTGGGTCCAGCCGAGTGGGTTTGGGTCTAGCCGAGTTGGTTTGGGTCTAGCGGAGTGGGTTTGGGTCTAGCGGAGTGGGTTTGGGTCTAGCCGATAGGGTTTGCGTCTAGCCGAGTGGGTTTGGGTCTTGCCGAGTGGGTTTGGGTCTAGCCGAGGGGGTTTGTGTCTAGCGGAGTGGGTTTGGGTCTAGCGGAGTGGGTTAGGGTCTAGCGGAGTGGGTTTGGGTCTAGCGGAGTAGGTTTGGGTCTAGCGGAGTGGGTTTGGGTCTAGCGGCTTGGGTTTGGGTCTAGCGGAGTGGGTTTGGGTCTAGCGGAGTGGGCTTGGGTCTAGCCGAGTGGGTTTGGGTCTAGCCGAGTGGGTTTGGGTCTAGCGGAGTGGGTTTGGGTCTAGCGGAGTGGGTTTGGGTCTAGCGGAGTGGGTATGGGTCTAGCGGAGTGGGTTTGGGTCTAGCGGAGTGGGTTTGGGTCTAGCGGAGTAGGTTTGGGTCCAGCGGAGTGGGTTTGGGTCTAACGGAGTGGGTTTGGGTCTAGCGGAGTGGGTTTGGGTCTAGCGGAGTGGGTTTGGGTCTAGCGGCCTGGGTTTGGGTCTAGCGGAGTGGGTTTGGGTCTAGCGGAGTGGGTTTGGGTCTACCGAGTGGGTTTGGGTCTCGCCGAGTGGGCTTGGGTCTAGCCAAGTGGGTTGGGTCTAGCCAGTGGGTTTGGGTCTAGCCGAGTGGGTTTGGGTCTAGCCGTGGGTTTGGGTCTAGCCGAGTGGGTTTGGGTCCAGCCTAGTGGGTTTGGGTCTAGCGAGTGGGTTTGCGTCTAGCGAGTGGGTTTGGCTCTAGCCGTGTGGGTTTGGGTTTAGCCGAGTGGGCTTGTGTCTGGCCTGGTGGGTTTGGGTCTAGCCGAGTGGGTTTGGGTCTAGCCGAGTGGGTTTCGGTCTAGCCGAGTGGGTTTCCGTCCAGCCGAGTGGGTTTGGGTCTAGCCGAGTGGGTTTGGGTGCAGCCGAGTGGGTTTGGGTGTAGCCGAGTGGGTTTGGGTATGGCCGAGTGGGTTTGGGTCTAATGGAGTCGGTTTGGGTCTAGCCGAGTGGGTTTGGGTCTAGCGGAGTGCGTTTGGGTCTAGCCGATTGGGTTTGGGTCTAGCCGAGAGGGTTTGGGTCTAGCCGAGTGGGTTTGGGTGTAGCCGAGTGGGTTTGGGTGTAGCCGAGTGGGTTTGTGTCTAGCGGAGTGGGTTTGGGTCTAGCGGAGTAGGTTTGCGTCTAGCCGAGTGTGTTTGGGTCAAGCGGAGTGGGTTTGGGTCTAGCCGAGTGGGTTTGGGTCTGGCCGAGAGGGTTTGGGTCCAGCCGAGTGGGTTTGGGTCTAGCCGAGTTGGTTTGGGTCTAGCGGAGTGGGTTTGGGTCTAGCGGAGTGGGTTTGGGTCTAGCCGATAGGGTTTGCGTCTAGCCGAGTGGGTTTGGGTCTTGCCGAGTGGGTTTGGGTCTAGCCGAGGGGGTTTGTGTCTAGCGGAGTGGGTTTGGGTCTAGCGGAGTGGGTTAGGGTCTAGCGGAGTGGGTTTGGGTCTAGCGGAGTAGGTTTGGGTCTAGCGGAGTGGGTTTGGGTCTAGCGGCTTGGGTTTGGGTCTAGCGGAGTGGGTTTGGGTCTAGCGGAGTGGGCTTGGGTCTAGCCGAGTGGGTTTGGGTCTAGCCGAGTGGGTTTGGGTCTAGCGGAGTGGGTTTGGGTCTAGCGGAGTGGGTTTGGGTCTAGCGGAGTGGGTTTGGTTCTAGCGGAGTGGGTATGGGTCTAGCGGAGTGGGTTTGGGTCTAGCGGACTGGGTTTGGGTCTAGCGGAGTGGGTTTGGGTCTAGCGGAGTGGGTTTGGGTCTAGCCGAGTGGGTTTGGGTGTAGCCGAGTGGGTTTGGGTCTAGCGGAGTGGGTTTGGGTTTAGCGGAGTGGGTTTGGGTCTCGCCGAGTGGGTTTGGGTCTAGCCGAGTGGGTTTGGGTCTAGCCGAGGGGGTTTGTGTCTAGCGGAGTGGGTTTGGGTCTAGCGGAGTGGGTTAGGGTCTAGCGGAGTGGGTTTGGGTCTAGCGGAGTAGGTTTGGGTCCAGCGGAGTGGGTTTGGGTCTAACGGAGTGGGTTTGGGTCTAGCGGAGTGGGTTTGGGTCTAGCGGAGTGGGTTTGGGTCTAGCGGCCTGGGTTTGGGTCTAGCGGAGTGGGTTTGGGTCTAGCGGAGTGGGTTTGGGTCTACCGAGTGGGTTTGGGTCTCGCAGAGTGGGCTTGGGTCTAGCCAAGTGGGTTGGGTCTAGCCAGTGGGTTTGGGTCTAGCCGAGTGGGTTTGGGTCTAGCCGTGGGTTTGGGTCTAGCCGAGTGGGTTTGGGTCCAGCCTAGTGGGTTTGGGTCTAGCGAGTGGGTTTGCGTCTAGCGAGTGGGTTTGGCTCTAGCCGTGTGGGTTTGGGTTTAGCCGAGTGGGCTTGTGTCTGGCCTGGTGGGTTTGGGTCTAGCCGAGTGGGTTTGGGTCTAGCCGAGTGGGTTTCGGTCTAGCCGAGTGGGTTTCCGTCCAGCCGAGTGGGTTTGGGTCTAGCCGAGTGGGTTTGGGTGCAGCCGAGTGGGTTTGGGTGTAGCCGAGTGGGTTTGGGTATGGCCGAGTGGGTTTGGGTCTAATGGAGTCGGTTTGGGTCTAGCCGAGTGGGTTTGGGTCTAGCGGAGTGCGTTTGGGTCTAGCCGATTGGGTTTGGGTCTAGCCGAGAGGGTTTGGGTCTAGCCGAGTGGGTTTGGGTGTAGCCGAGTGGGTTTGGGTGTAGCCGAGTGGGTTTGTGTCTAGCGGAGTGGGTTTGGGTCTAGCGGAGTGGGTTAGGGTCTAGCGGAGTGGGTTTGGGTCTAGCGGAGTGGGTTTGGGTCTAGCGGAGTGGGTTTGGGTCTAGCCTAGTGGGTTTGGGTCTAGCGGAGTGGGTTTGAGTCTAGCGGAGTGGGTTTGGGTCTAGCGGAGTGGGTATAGGCCTAGCGGAGTGGGTTTGGGTCTAGCGGACTGGGTTTGGGTCTAGCCGAGTGGGTTTGGGTCTAGCGGAGTGGGTTTGGGTCTAGCGGAGTGGATTTGGGTCTAGCCGAGTGGGTTTGGGTCTAGCGGAGTGGGTTTGGGTCTAGCGGAGTGGGTTTGGGTCTAGCGGAGTGGGTTTGGGTCTAGCGGAGTGGGTTTGGGTCGAGCGGACTGGGTTTGGGTCTAGCGGAGTGGGTTTGGGTCTAGCGGAGTGGGTTTGGGTCAGCGGAGTGGGTTTGGGTCTACCGAGTGGGTTTGGGTCTAGCCGAGTGGGTTTGGGTGTAGCCGAGTGGGTTTGGGTCTGACCGAGTGGGGTTGGGTCTAGCGGAGTGGGTTTGGGTCTAGCCGATTGGGTTTGGGTCTAGCGGAGTGGGTTTGGGTCCAGCCGAGTGGGTTTGGGTCTAGCCGATAGGGTTTAGGTCTAGCCGAGTGGGTTTGGGTCTAGCCGAGTGGGTTTGGGTCTAGCCGAGTGGGTTTGTGACTAGCGGAGTGGGTTTGGGTCTAGCGTAGTGGGTTAGGGTCTAGCGGAGTGGGTTTGGTCTAGCCGAATGGTTTTGGGTGTAGCCGAGTGGGTTTGGGTCTAGCCGAGTGGGTTTGGGTCTAGCCGAGTGGGTTTGGGTCTAGCCGAGTGGGTTTGGGTCTAGCCGAGTGGGTTTGATTCTAGCCGAGTGGGTTTGGGTCTAGCGGAGTGGGTTTGCGTCAAGCCGAGTGGGTTTGGGTCTAGCCGAGTGGGTTTGGGTCTAGCCGATTGGGTTTTGGTCTAGCCAAGTGGGTTTGGGTCTAGCCAGTGGGTTTGGGTCTAGCCGAGTGGGTTTGGGTCTAGCGGAGTGGGTTTGGGTCTAGCGGAGTGGGTTTGGGTCTAGCGGAGTGGGTTTGGGTCTAGAGGAGTGGGGTTGGGTCTAGCGGAGTGGGTTTGGGTCTAGCCGAGTGGGTTTGGGTCTAGCGGAGTGGGTTTGGGTCTAGCGGAGTGGGTTTGGGTCAGCGGAGTGGGTTTGGGTCTACCTTGTGGGCTTGGGTCTAGCCGAGTGGGTTTGGGTCTAGCCGAGTGGGTTTGGGTCTAGCCGAGTGGGTTCGGGTCTAGCCGAGTGGGTTCGGGTCTAGCCGAGTGGGTTTGGGTCCAGCGGAGTGGGTTTGGGTGCAGCCGAGTGGGTTTGGGTCTAGCCGAGTGGGTTTGGGTCTAGCCAAGTGGGTTTGGGTCTAGGCGAGTGGGTTTGGGTCTTGCGGAGTGGGTTTGGGTGTAGCCGAGTGGGTTTGGGGCTAGCCGAGTGGGTTTGGGTCCAGCCAAGTGGGTTTGGGTCAAGCCGAGTGGGTTTGGGTCTAGACGAGTGGGTTTGGGTCTAGCCGAGTGGGTTTGGGTCTAGCCGAGTGGGTTTGGGTCTATCCGAGTGGGTTTGGGTCCAGCGGAGTGGGTTTTGAGTCTAGCGGAGTGGGCTTGGGTCTAGCGGAGTGGGATTGAGTCTAACGGAGTGGGTTTGGGTCTAGCCGAGTGGGTTTGGGTCTAGCCGAGTGGGTTTGTGTCTAGCCGAGTGGGTTTGGGTCTAGCGGAGTGGGTTTGCGTCTAGCCGAGTGGGTTTGCATCTAGCCGAGTGGGTTTGGGTCTAGCGGAGTGGGTTTGGGTCTAGAGGAGTGGGGTTGGGTCTAGCGGAGTGGGTTTGGGTCTGGCCGAGTGGGTTTGGGTCTCGCGGAGTGGGTTTGGGTCTAGCCGAGTGGGTTTGGGTCTAGCGGAGTGGGTTTGGGTCTAGCCGAGTGGGTTTGTGTCTAGCCGAGAGGGTTTGGGTCCAGCCGAGTGGGTTTCGGTCTAGCCGAGTGGTTTTGGGTCTAGCCGAGTGGGTTTGCGTCTAGCGGAGTGGGTTTGGGTGTAGCGGAGTGGGTTGGGGTCTAGCAGAGTGGGTTTGGGTCTAGCGGAGTGGGTTTGGGTCTAGCGGAGTGGGTTTGGGTCTAGCGGAGTGGGTTTGGGTCTAGCGGAGTGGGTTTGGGTCTAGCGGAGTGCGTTTGGGTCAAGCGGACTGGGTTTGGGTCTAGCGGAGTGGGTTTGGGTCTAGCGGAGTGGGTTTGGGTCTACCGAGTGGGTTTGGGTCTAGCCGAGTGGGTGTGGGGCTAGCCGAGTGGGTTTGGGTCTAGCCGAGTGGGTTTGGGTCTAGCCGAGTGGGTTTGGGTCTAGCCGAGTGTGTTTGGGTCTAGCCGAGTGGGTTTGGGCCTAGCAGAGTGGGTTTGGGTGCAGCCGAGTGGGTTTGGGTCTAGCCGAGTGGGTTTGGGTCTAGCCGAGAGGGTTTGGGTCTAGGCGAGTGGGTTTGGGTCTTGCGGAGTGGGTTTGGGTGTAGCCGAGTGGGTTTGGGGCTAGCCGAGTTGGTTTGGGTCCAGCCGAGTGGGTTTGGGTCTAGCCGAGTGGGTTTGGGTCTAGACGAGTGGGTTTGGGTCTAGCCGAGTGGGTTTGGGTCTAGCCGAGTGGGTTTGGGTCTATCCGAGTGGGTTTGGGTCTAGTGGAGTGGGTTTTGAGTCTAGCGGAGTGGGTTTGGGTCTAGCGGAGTGCGGTTGAGTCTAACGGAGTGGGTTTGGGTCTAGCCGAGTGGGTTTGGGTCTAGCCGAGTGGGTTTGTGTTTAGCCGAGTGGGTTTGGGTCTAGCGGAGTGGGTTTGCATCTAGCCGAGTGGGTTTGGGTCTAGCGGAGTGGGTTTGGGTCTAGCGGAGTGGGTTTGGGTCTAGCGGACTGGGTTTGGGTCTAGCGGAGTGGGTTTGGGTCTAGCGGAGTGGGTTTGGGTCTAGCGGAGTGGATTTGGGTCTAGCCGAGTGGGTTTGGGTCTAGCGGAGTGGGTTTGGGTCTAACGGAGTGGATTTGGGTGTAGCCGAATGGGTTTGGGTGTAGCCGAGTGGGTTTGGGTCTAGCCGAGTGGGCTTGGGTCTAGCCGAGTGGGTTTGGGTCTAGCCGAGTGGGTTTGGGTCTAGCCGAGTGGGTTTGGGTCTAGCCGAGTGGGTTTGGGTCTAGCCGAGTGGGTTTGGGTCTAGCCGAGTGGGTTTGGGTCCAGCCGAGTGGGTTTGGGTCTAGCCGAGTGGGTTTGGGTCTAGCCGAGTGGGTTTGGGTCTAGCCTAGTGGGTTTGGGTCTAGCCGAGTGGGTTTGGGTCTAGCCAAGTGGGTTTGGGTCTAGCCAGTGGGTTTGGGTCTAGCCGAGTGGGTTTGGGTCTAGCCGAGTGGGTTTGGGTCTAGCCGAGTGGGTTTGGGTCTAGCCGAGTGGGTTTGGGTGTAGCCGAGTGGGTTTGGGTGTAGCCGAGTGGGTTTGGGTCTGACCGAGTGGGGTTGGGTCTAGCGGAGTGGGTTTGGGTCTAGCCGATTGGGTTTGGGTCTAGCGGAGTGGGTTTGGGTCTAGCCGAGTGGGTTTGGGTCTATCCGATAGGGTTTGGGTCTAGCCGAGTGGGTTTGGATCTAGCCGAGTGGGTTTGTGACTAGCGGAGTGGGTTTGGGTCTAGCGGAGTGGGTTAGGGTCTAGCGGAGTGGGTTTGGATCTAGCGGAGTGGGTTTGGGTCTAGCGGATTGGGTTTGGGTCTAGCGGAGTGGGTTTGGGTCTAGCGGAGTGGGTTTGGGTCTAGCGGAGTGGGTTTGGGTCTAGCGGACTGGGTTTGGGTCTAGCGGAGTGGGTTTGGGTCTACCGAGTGGGTTTGGGTCTAGCCGAGTGGGCTTGGGTCTAGCCGAGTGGGTTTGGGTCTAGCCAAGTGGGTTTGGGTCTAGCCGAGTGGGTTTGGGTCTAGCCGAGTGGGTTTGGGTCGAGCCGAGTGGGTTTGGGTCTAGCGGAGTGGGTTTGGGTGCAGCCGAGTGGGTTTGGGTCTAGCCGAGTGGGTTTGGGTCTAGCCGAGAGGGTTTGGGTCAAGCCGAGTGGGTTTGGGTCTAGCCGAGTGGGTTTGGGTCTAGCCGATTGGGTTTTGGTCTAGCCAAGTGGGTTTGGGTCTAGCCAGTGGGTTTGGGTCTAGCCGAGCGGGTTTGGGTCTAGCGGAGTGGGTTTGGGTCTAGCGGAGTGGGTTTGGGTCTAGCGGAGTGGGTTTGGGTCTAGAGGAGTGGGGTTGGGTCTAGCGGAGTGGGTTTGGGTCTAGCCGAGTGGGTTTGGGTCTAGCGGAGTGGGTTTGGGTCTAGCGGAGTGGGTTTGGGTCAGCGGAGTGGGTTTGGGTCTACCTTGTGGGCTTGGGTCTAGCCGAGTGGGTTTGGGTCTAGCCGAGTGGGTTTGGGTCTAGCCGAGTGGGTTCGGGTCTAGCCGAGTGGGTTCGGGTCTAGCCGAGTGGGTTTGGGTCTAGCCAAGTGGGTTTGGGTCTAGGCGAGTGGGTTTGGGTCTTGCGGAGTGGGTTTGGGTGTAGCCGAGTGGGTTTGGGGCTAGCCGAGTGGGTTTGGGTCCAGCCAAGTGGGTTTGGGTCAAGCCGAGTGGGTTTGGGTCTAGACGAGTGGGTTTGGGTCTAGCCGAGTGGGTTTGGGTCTAGCCGAGTGGGTTTGGGTCTATCCGAGTGGGTTTGGGTCCAGCGGAGTGGGTTTTGAGTCTAGCGGAGTGGGCTTGGGCCTAGCGGAGTGGGATTGAGTCTAACGGAGTGGGTTTGGGTCTAGCCGAGTGGGTTTGGGTCTAGCCGAGTGGGTTTGTGTCTAGCCGAGTGGGTTTGGGTCTAGCGGAGTGGGTTTGCGTCTAGCCGAGTGGGTTTGCATCTAGCCGAGTGGGTTTGGGTCTAGCGGAGTGGGTTTGGGTCTAGAGGAGTGGGGTTGGGTCTAGCGGAGTGGGTTTGGGTCTGGCCGAGTGGGTTTGGGTCTCGCGGAGTGGGTTTGGGTCTAGCCGAGTGGGTTTGGGTCTAGCGGAGTGGGTTTGGGTCTAGCCGAGTGGGTTTGTGTCTAGCCGAGAGGGTTTGGGTCCAGCCGAGTGGGTTTCGGTCTAGCCGAGTGGTTTTGGGTCTAGCCGAGTGGGTTTGCGTCTAGCGGAGTGGGTTTGGGTGTAGCGGAGTGGGTTGGGGTCTAGCGGAGTGGGTTTGGGTCTAGCGGAGTGGGTTTGGGTCTAGCGGAGTGGGTTTGGGTCTAGCGGAGTGGGTTTGGGTCTAGCGGAGTGGGTTTGGGTCTAGCGGAGTGCGTTTGGGTCAAGCGGACTGGGTTTGGGTCTAGCGGAGTGGGTTTGGGTCTAGCGGAGTGGGTTTGGGTCTACCGAGTGGGTTTGGGTCTAGCCGAGTGGGTGTGGGGCTAGCCGAGTGGGTTTGGGTCTAGCCGAGTGGGTTTGGGTCTAGCCGAGTGGGTTTGGGTCTAGCCGAGTGTGTTTGGGTCTAGCCGAGTGGGTTTGGGCCTAGCAGAGTGGGTTTGGGTGCAGCCGAGTGGGTTTGGGTCTAGCCGAGTGGGTTTGGGTCTAGCCGAGAGGGTTTGGGTCTAGGCGAGTGGGTTTGGGTCTTGCGGAGTGGGTTTGGGTGTAGCCGAGTGGGTTTGGGGCTAGCCGAGTTGGTTTGGGTCCAGCCGAGTGGGTTTGGGTCTAGCCGAGTGGGTTTGGGTCTAGACGAGTGGGTTTGGGTCTAGCCGAGTGGGTTTGGGTCTAGCCGAGTGGGTTTGGGTCTATCCGAGTGGGTTTGGGTCTAGTGGAGTGGGTTTTGAGTCTAGCGGAGTGGGTTTGGATCTAGCGGAGTGGGTTTGGGTCTAGCGGATTGGGTTTGGGTCTAGCGGAGTGGGTTTGGGTCTAGCGGAGTGGGTTTGGGTCTAGCGGAGTGGGTTTGGGTCTAGCGGACTGGGTTTGGGTCTAGCGGAGTGGGTTTGGGTCTACCGAGTGGGTTTGGGTCTAGCCGAGTGGGCTTGGGTCTAGCCGAGTGGGTTTGGGTCTAGCCAAGTGGGTTTGGGTCTAGCCGAGTGGGTTTGGGTCTAGCCGAGTGGGTTTGGGTCGAGGCGAGTGGGTTTGGGTCTAGCGGAGTGGGTTTGGGTGCAGCCGAGTGGGTTTGGGTCTATCCGAGTGGGTTTGGGTCTAGCCGAGAGGGTTTGGGTCAAGCCGAGTGGGTTTGGGTCTAGCCGAGTGGGTTTGGGTCTAGCCGATTGGGTTTTGGTCTAGCCAAGTGGGTTTGGGTCTAGCCAGTGGGTTTGGGTCTAGCCGAGCGGGTTTGGGTCTAGCGGAGTGGGTTTGGGTCTAGCGGAGTGGGTTTGGGTCTAGCGGAGTGGGTTTGGGTCTAGAGGAGTGGGGTTGGGTCTAGCGGAGTGGGTTTGGGTCTAGCCGAGTGGGTTTGGGTCTAGCGGAGTGGGTTTGGGTCTAGCGGAGTGGGTTTGGGTCAGCGGAGTGGGTTTGGGTCTACCTTGTGGGCTTGGGTCTAGCCGAGTGGGTTTGGGTCTAGCCGAGTGGGTTTGGGTCTAGCCGAGTGGGTTCGGGTCTAGCCGAGTGGGTTCGGGTCTAGCCGAGTGGGTTTGGGTCTAGCCAAGTGGGTTTGGGTCTAGGCGAGTGGGTTTGGGTCTTGCGGAGTGGGTTTGGGTGTAGCCGAGTGGGTTTGGGGCTAGCCGAGTGGGTTTGGGTCCAGCCAAGTGGGTTTGGGTCAAGCCGAGTGGGTTTGGGTCTAGACGAGTGGGTTTGGGTCTAGCCGAGTGGGTTTGGGTCTAGCCGAGTGGGTTTGGGTCTATCCGAGTGGGTTTGGGTCCAGCGGAGTGGGTTTTGAGTCTAGCGGAGTGGGCTTGGGCCTAGCGGAGTGGGATTGAGTCTAACGGAGTGGGTTTGGGTCTAGCCGAGTGGGTTTGGGTCTAGCCGAGTGGGTTTGTGTCTAGCCGAGTGGGTTTGGGTCTAGCGGAGTGGGTTTGCGTCTAGCCGAGTGGGTTTGCATCTAGCCGAGTGGGTTTGGGTCTAGCGGAGTGGGTTTGGGTCTAGAGGAGTGGGGTTGGGTCTAGCGGAGTGGGTTTGGGTCTGGCCGAGTGGGTTTGGGTCTCGCGGAGTGGGTTTGGGTCTAGCCGAGTGGGTTTGGGTCTAGCGGAGTGGGTTTGGGTCTAGCCGAGTGGGTTTGTGTCTAGCCGAGAGGGTTTGGGTCCAGCCGAGTGGGTTTCGGTCTAGCCGAGTGGTTTTGGGTCTAGCCGAGTGGGTTTGCGTCTAGCGGAGTGGGTTTGGGTGTAGCGGAGTGGGTTGGGGTCTAGCGGAGTGGGTTTGGGTCTAGCGGAGTGGGTTTGGGTCTAGCGGAGTGGGTTTGGGTCTAGCGGAGTGGGTTTGGGTCTAGCGGAGTGGGTTTGGGTCTAGCGGAGTGCGTTTGGGTCAAGCGGACTGGGTTTGGGTCTAGCGGAGTGGGTTTGGGTCTAGCGGAGTGGGTTTGGGTCTACCGAGTGGGTTTGGGTCTAGCCGAGTGGGTGTGGGGCTAGCCGAGTGGGTTTGGGTCTAGCCGAGTGGGTTTGGGCCTAGCAGAGTGGGTTTGGGTGCAGCCGAGTGGGTTTGGGTCTAGCCGAGTGGGTTTGGGTCTAGCCGAGAGGGTTTGGGTCTAGGCGAGTGGGTTTGGGTCTTGCGGAGTGGGTTTGGGTGTAGCCGAGTGGGTTTGGGGCTAGCCGAGTTGGTTTGGGTCCAGCCGAGTGGGTTTGGGTCTAGCCGAGTGGGTTTGGGTCTAGACGAGTGGGTTTGGGTCTAGCCGAGTGGGTTTGGGTCTAGCCGAGTGGGTTTGGGTCTATCCGAGTGGGTTTGGGTCTAGTGGAGTGGGTTTTGAGTCTAGCGGAGTGGGTTTGGGTCTAGCGGAGTGGGGTTGAGTCTAACGGAGTGGGTTTGGGTCTAGCCGAGTGGGTTTGGGTCTAGCCGAGTGGGTTTGTGTTTAGCCGAGTGGGTTTGGGTCTAGCGGAGTGGGTTTGCATCTAGCCGAGTGGGTTTGGGTCTAGCAGAGTGGGTTTGGGTCTAGCGGAGTGGGTTTGGGTCTAGCGGACTGGGTTTGGGTCTAGCGGAGTGGGTTTGGGTCTAGCGGAGTGGGTTTGGGTCTAGCGGAGTGGATTTGGGTCTAGCCGAGTGGGTTTGGGTCTAGCGGAGTGGGTTTGGGTCTAACGGAGTGGATTTGGGTCTAGCCGAATGGGTTTGGGTGTAGCCGAGTGGGTTTGGGTCTAGCCGAGTGGGCTTGGGTCTAGCCGAGTGGGTTTGGGTCTAGCCGAGTGGGTTTGAGTCTAGCCGAGTGGGTTTGGGTCTAGCCGAGTAGGTTTGGGTCTAGCCGAGTGGGTTTGGGTCTAGCCGAGTGGGTTTGGGTCCAGCCGAGTGGGTTTGGGTCTAGCCGAGTGGGTTTGGGTCTAGCCGAGTGGGTTTGGGTCTAGCCGAGTGGGTTTGGGTCTAGCCGAGTGGGTTTGATTCTAGCCGAGTGGGTTTGGGTCTAGCTGAGTGGGTTTGGGTCAAGCCGAGTGGGTTTGGGTGTAGCCGAGTGGGTTTGGGTGTAGCCGAGTGGGTTTGGGTCTAGCCAAGTGGGTTTGGGTCTAGCCAAGTGGGTTTGGGTCTAGCCAGTGGGTTTGGGTCTAGCCGAGTGGGTTTGGGTCTAGCCTAGTGGGTTTGGGTCTAGCCGAGTGGGTTTGGGTCTAGCCAAGTGGGTTTGGGTCTAGCCAGTGGGTTTGGGTCTAGCCGAGTGGGTTTGGGTCTAGCCGAGTGGGTTTGGGTCTAGCCGAGTGGGTTTGGGTCTAGCCGAGTGGGTTTGGGTCTAGCCGAGTGGGTTTGGGTGTAGCCGAGTGGGTTTGGGTCTGACCGAGTGGGGTTGGGTCTAGCGGAGTGGGTTTGGGTCTAGCCGATTGGGTTTGGGTCTAGCGGAGTGGGTTTGGGTCTAGCCGAGTGGGTTTGGGTCTATCCGATAGGGTTTGGGTCTAGCCGAGTGGGTTTGGATCTAGCCGAGTGGGTTTGTGACTAGCGGAGTGGGTTTGGGTCTAGCGGAGTGGGTTAGGGTCTAGCGGAGTGGGTTTGGATCTAGCGGAGTGGGTTTGGGTCTAGCGGATTGGGTTTGGGTCTAGCGGAGTGGGTTTGGGTCTAGCGGAGTGGGTTTGGGTCTAGCGGAGTGGGTTTGGGTCTAGTGGACTGGGTTTGGGTCTAGCGGAGTGGGTTTGGGTCTACCGAGTGGGTTTGGGTCTAGCCGAGTGGGCTTGGGTCTAGCCGAGTGGGTTTGGGTCTAGCCAAGTGGGTTTGGGTCTAGCCGAGTGGGTTTGGGTCTAGCCGAGTGGGTTTGGGTCGAGCCGAGTGGGTTTGGGTCTAGCGGAGTGGGTTTGGGTGCAGCCGAGTGGGTTTGGGTCTAGCCGAGTGGGTTTGGGTCTAGCCGAGAGGGTTTGGGTCTCGGCGAGTGGGTTTCGGTCTTGCGGAGTGGGTTTGGGTGTAGCCGAGTGGGTTTGGGGCTAGCCGAGTGGGTTTGGGTCTAGCCGAGTGGGCTTGCGTCTATCCGAGTGGGTTTGGGTCTACCGGAGTGGGTTTTGAGTCTAGCGGAGTGGGCTTGGGCCTAGCGGAGTGGGTTTGAGTCTAACGGAGTGGGTTTGGGTCTAGCGGAGTGGGTTTGGGTCTAGAGGAGTGGGGTTGGGTCTAGCGGAGTGGGTTTGGGTCTAGCCGAGTGGGTTTGTGTCTAGCCGAGAGGGCTTGGGTCTAGCCGAGTGGGTTTCGGTCCAGCCGAGTGGGTTTGGGTCTAGCCAAGTGGGTTTGTGTCTAGCGGAGTGGGTTTGGGTCTAGCGGAGTGGGTTAGGGTCTAGCAGACTGGGTTTGGGTCTAGCGGAGTGGGTTTGGGTCTAGCGGAGTGGGTTTGGGTCTAGCGGAGTGGGTTTGGGTCTAGCGGAGTGGGTTTGGGTCTAGCGGAGTGGGTTTGGGTCTAACGGAGTGGATTTGGGTCTAGCCGAATGGGTTTGGGTGTAGCCGAGTGGGTTTGGGTCTAGCCGAGTGGGCTTGGGTCTAGCCGAGTGGGTTTGGGTCTAGCCGAGTGGGTTTGGGTCTAGCCGAGTGGGTTTGGGTCTAGCCGAGTAGGTTTGGGTCTAGCCGAGTGGGTTTGGGTCTAGCCGAGTGGGTTTGGGTCCAGCCGAGTGGGTTTGGGTCTAGCCGAGTGGGTTTGGGTCTAGCCGAGTGGGTTTGGGTCTAGCCGAGTGGGTTTGGGTCTAGCCGAGTGGGTTTGATTCTAGCCGAGTGGGTTTGGGTCTAGCTGAGTGGGTTTGGGTCAAGCCGAGTGGGTTTGGGTGTAGCCGAGTGGGTTTGGGTGTAGCCGAGTGGGTTTGGGTCTAGCCAAGTGGGTTTGGGTCTAGCCAAGTGGGTTTGGGTCTAGCCAGTGGGTTTGGGTCTAGCCGAGTGGGTTTGGGTCTAGCCTAGTGGGTTTGGGTCTAGCCGAGTGGGTTTGGGTCTAGCCAAGTGGGTTTGGGTCTAGCCAGTGGGTTTGGGTCTAGCCGAGTGGGTTTGGGTCTAGCCGAGTGGGTTTGGGTCTAGCCGAGTGGGTTTGGGTCTAGCCGAGTGGGTTTGGGTCTAGCCGAGTGGGTTTGGGTGTAGCCGAGTGGGTTTGGGTCTGACCGAGTGGGGTTGGGTCTAGCGGAGTGGGTTTGGGTCTAGCCGATTGGGTTTGGGTCTAGCGGAGTGGGTTTGGGTCTAGCCGAGTGGGTTTGGGTCTATCCGATAGGGTTTGGGTCTAGCCGAGTGGGTTTGGATCTAGCCGAGTGGGTTTGTCACTAGCGGAGTGGGTTTGGGTCTAGCGGAGTGGGTTAGGGTCTAGCGGAGTGGGTTTGGATCTAGCGGAGTGGGTTTGGGTCTAGCGGATTGGGTTTGGGTCTAGCGGAGTGGGTTTGGGTCTAGCGGAGTGGGTTTGGGTCTAGCGGAGTGGGTTTGGGTCTAGTGGACTGGGTTTGGGTCTAGCGGAGTGGGTTTGGGTCTACCGAGTGGGTTTGGGTCAAGCCGAGTGGGCTTGGGTCTAGCCGAGTGGGTTTGGGTCTAGCCAAGTGGGTTTGGGTCTAGCCGAGTGGGTTTGGGTCTAGCCGAGTGGGTTTGGGTCGAGCCGAGTGGTTTTGGGTCTAGCGGAGTGGGTTTGGGTGCAGCCGAGTGGGTTTGGGTCTAGCCGAGTGGGTTTGGGTCTAGCCGAGAGGGTTTGGGTCTCGGCGAGTGGGTTTCGGTCTTGCGGAGTGGGTTTGGGTGTAGCCGAGTGGGTTTGGGGCTAGCCGAGTGGGTTTGGGTCTAGCCGAGTGGGCTTGCGTCTATCCGAGTGGGTTTGGGTCTACCGGAGTGGGTTTTGAGTCTAGCGGAGTGGGCTTGGGCCTAGCGGAGTGGGTTTGAGTCTAACGGAGTGGGTTTGGGTCTAGCGGAGTGGGTTTGGGTCTAGAGGAGTGGGGTTGGGTCTAGCGGAGTGGGTTTGGGTCTAGCCGAGTGGGTTTGTGTCTAGCCGAGAGGGCTTGGGTCTAGCCGAGTGGGTTTCGGTCCAGCCGAGTGGGTTTGGGTCTAGCCAAGTGGGTTTGTGTCTAGCGGAGTGGGTTTGGGTCTAGCGGAGTGGGTTAGGGTCTAGCAGACTGGGTTTGGGTCTAGCGGAGTGGGTTTGGGTCTAGCGGAGTGGGTTTGGGTCTAGCGGAGTGGGTTTGGGTCTAGCGGAGTGGGTTTGGGTCTAGCGGACTGGGTTTGGGTCTAGCGGAGTGGGTTTGGGTCTAGCGGAGTGGTTTTGGGTCTAGCGGAGTGGGTTTGGGTCTAGCGGAGTGGGTTTGGGTCTAGCGGACTGGGTTTGGGTCTAGCGGAGTGGGTTTGGGTCTAGCGGAGTGGGTTTGGGTCTAGCCGAGTGGGTTTGGGTCTAGCCGAGAGAGTTTGGGTCTAGGCGAGTGGGTTTGGGTCTTGCGGAGTGGGTTTGGGTGTAGCGGAGTGGGTTTGGGGCTAGCCGAGTGGGTTTGGGTCCAGCAGAGTGGGTTTGGGTCTAGCCGAGTGGGTTTGGGTCTAGACGAGTGGGTTTGGGTCTAGCCGAGTGGGTTTGGGTCTAGCCGAGTGGGTTTGGGTCTAGCCGAGTGGGTTTGGGTCTGGCCGAGTGGGTTTGAGTCTAGCCGAGTGGGTTTGGGTCTAGCCGAGTGGGTTTGGGTCTAGCCGAGTGGGTTTGGGTCTAGCCGAGTGAGTTTGGGTCTAGCCGAGTGGGTTTGATTCTAGCCGAGTGGGTTTGGGTCCAGCTGATTGGGTTTGGGTCAAGCCGAGTGGGTTTGGGTGTAGCCGAGTGGGTTTGGGTCTAGCCGAGTGGGTTTGGGTCTAGCCAAGTGGGTTTGGGTCTAGCCAGTGGGTTTGGGTCTAGCCGAGTGGGTTTGATTCTAGCTGAGTGGGTTTGGGTCTAGCTGATTGGGTTTGGGTCAAGCCGAGTGGGTTTGGGTGTAGCCGAGTGGGTTTGGGTCTGTCCGAGTGGGTTTGGGTCTAGCCAGTGGGTTTGGGTCTAGCGGAGTGGGTTAGGGTCTAGCGGAGTGGGTTTGGGTCTAGCGGAGTGGGTTTGGGTCTAGCGGAGTGGGTTTGGGTCTAGCCGAGTGGGTTTGGGTCTAGCGGAGTGGGTTTGCGTCTAGCGGAGTAGGTTTGGATCTAGCGGACTGGGTATGGGTCTAGCGGAGTGGGTTTGGGTCTAGCGGACTGGGTTCGGGTCTAGCCGAGTGGGTTTGGGTCTAGCGGAGTGGGTTTGGGTCTAGCGGAGTGGATTTGGGTCTAGCGGAGTGGGTTTGGGTCTAGCGGAGTGGGTTTGGGTCTAACGGAGTGGGTTTGGGTCTAACCAAATGGGTTTGGGTGTAGCCGAGTGGGTTTGGGTCCAGCCGAGTGGGTTTGTGTCTAGCCGAGTGGGTTTGGGTCTAGCCGAGTGGGTTTGGGTCTAGCCGAGTGGGTTTGGGTCTAGCCGAGTGGGTTTGGGTCTAGCCGAGTGGGTTTCGGTCTAGACGAGTGGGTTTGGGTCTAGCCGAATGGGTTTGGGTCTAGCCGAGTGGGTTTGATTCTGGCCGAGTGGGTTTGGGTCTTGCTGAGTGGGTTTGGGTCAAGCCGAGTGGGTTAGGGTCTAGCCGAGAGGGTTTGGGTCTAGCCGAGTGGGTTTGGGTCTAGCCAGTGGGTTTGGGTGCAGCCGAGTGGGTTTGGGTCCAGCCGAGTGGGTTTGGGTCTACCCGAGAGGGTTTGGGTCTAGCCGAGTGGGTTTGGGTCTAGCCGAGTGGGTTTGGGTGTAGCCGAGTGGGTTTCGGTCTGGCCGAGTGGGTTTGGGTCTAGCGGAGTGGGTTTGGGTCTAGCCGAGTGGGTTTGGGTCTAGCGGAGTGGGTTTGGGTCTAGCCGAGTGGGTTTGGGTCTAGCCGATAGGGTTTGGGTCTAGCCGAGTGGGTTTGGGTCTAGCCGAGTGGGTTTGGGTCCAGCCGAGTGGGTTTGAGTCTAGCGGAGTGGGTTTGGGTTTAGCGGAGTGGGTTAGGGTCTAGCGGAGTGGGTTTGGGTCTAGCAGAGTGGGTTTGGGTCTAGCGGAGTGGGTTTGGGTCTAGCGGAGTGGGTTTGGGTCTAGCCGAGTGGGTTTGGGTCTAGCCGTGGGTTTGGGTCTAGCCGAGTGGTTTTGGGTCTAGCCGAGTGGGTTTGGGTCTAGCCAAGTGGGTTTGGGTCTAGCCGAGTGGGTTTGGGTCTAGCCGAGTGGGTTTGGGTGTAGCCGAGTGGGTTTGGGTCTGGCCGAGTGGGTTTGGGTCTAGCGGAGTGGGTTTGGGTCTAGCGGAGTGGGTTTGGGTCTAGCCAAGTGGGTTTGGGTCAAGCCAATAGGGTTTGGGTCAAGCCGAGTGGGTTTGGGTCTGGCCGAGTGGGTTTGGGTCTAACCGAGTGGGTTTGTGTCTAGCGGAGTGGGTTTGGGTCTAGCAGAGTGGGTTTGGGTCTAGCGGAGTGGGTTTGGGTCTAGCGGAGTGGGTTTGGGTCTAGCGGAGTGGGTTTGGGTCTAGCGGACTGGGTTTGGGTCTAGCGGAGTGGGTTTGGGTCTAGCGGAGTGGATTTGGGTCTAGCCGAGTGGGTTTGGGTCTAGCGGAGTGGGTTTGGGTCTAGCCGAGTGGGTTTGGGTCTAGCCGTGGGTTTGGGTCTAGCCGAGTGGGTTTGGGTCTAGCCGAGTGGGTTTGGGTCTAGCGAGTGTGTTTGGGTCTAGCGAGTGGGTTTGGCTCTAGCCGTGTGGGTTTGGGTTTAGCCGAGTGGGCTTGGGTCTGGCCGAGTGGGTTTGGGTCTAGCGGAGTGGGTTTGGGTGTAGCCGAGTGGGTTTGGGGCTAGCCGAGTGGGTTTGGGTCTAGCCGAGAGGGCTTGGGTCTATCCGAGTGGGTTTGGGTCTAGCGGAGTGGGTTTTGAGTCTAGCGGAGTGGGCTTGGGCCTAGCGGAGTGGGTTTGAGTCTAACGGAGTGGGTTTGGGTCTAGCGGAGTGGGTTTAGGTCTAGAGGAGTGGGGTTGGGTCTAGCGGAGTGGGTTTGGGTCTAGCCGAGTGGGTTTGTGTCTAGCCGAGAGGGTTTGGGTCTAGCCGAGTGGGTTTCGGTCTAGCCGAGTGGGTTTGGGTCTAGCCGAGTGGGTTTGTGTCTGGCGGAGTGGGTTTGGGTCTAGCGGAGTGGGTTAGTGTCTAGCCGAGTGGGTTTGGGTCTAGCGGAGTGGGGTTGGGTCTAGCGGAGTGGGTTTGGGTCTAGCGGAGTGGGTTTGGGTCTTGCGGAGTGGGTTTGGGTCTAGCGGACTGGGTTTGGGTCTAGCGGAGTGGGTTTGGGTCTAGCGGAGTGGGTTTGGGTCTAGCGGAGTGGGTTTGGGTCTAGCGGAGTGGGTTTGGGTCTAGCGGAGTGGGATTGGGTCTAGCGGAGTGGGTTTGGGTCTAGCGGACTGGGTTTGGGTCTAGCGGAGTGGGTTTGGGTCTAGCGGAGTGGGTTTGGGTCTAGACGAGTGGGTTTGGGTCTAGCCGAGTGGGTTTGGGTCTAGCTGAGTGGGTTTGGGTCTAGCCGAGTGGGTTTGCGTCTAGCAGAGTGGGTTTGGGTGCAGCCGAGTGGGTTTGGGTCTAGCCGAGTGGGTTTGGGTCTAGCCGAGAGTTTGGGTCTAGGCGAGTGGGTTTGGGTCTTGCGGAGTGGCTTTGGGTGTAGCCGAGTGGGTTTGGGGCTTGCCGAGTGGGTTTGGGTCTAGCGGAGTGGGTTTTGAGTCTAGAGGAGTGGGCTTGGGTCTAGCGGAGTGGGTTTGAGTCTAACGGAGTGGGATTGGGTCTAGCGGAGTGGGTTTGGGTGTAGAGGAGTGGGTTTGGGTCTAGCGGAGTGGGTTTTGGTCTAGCCGAGTGGGTTTGTGTCTAGCCGAGAGGGTTTGGGTCTAGCGGAGTGGGTTTCGGTCTAGCCGAGTGGGTTTGCGTCTAGCCGAATGGGTTTGTGTCCAGCGGAGTGGGTTTGGGTCTAGCGGAGTGGGTTAGGGTCTAGCAGAGTGGGTTTGGGTCTAGCGGAGTGGGTTTTGGTCTAGCGGAGTGGGTTTGGGTCTAGCGGAGTGGGTTTGGGTCTAGCGGAGTGGGTTTGGGTCTAGCGGACTGGGTTTGGGTCTAGCGGAGTGGGTTTGGGTCTAGCGGAGTGGGTTTGGGTCTAGCGGAGTGGGTTTGGGTCTAGCGGAGTGGGTTTGGGTCTAGCCGACTGGGTTTGGGTCTAGCGGAGTGTGTTTGGGTCTAGCGGAGTGGGTTTGGGTCTACCGAGTGGGTTTGGGTCTAGGCGAGTGGGTTTGGGTCTAGCCGAGTGGGTTTGGGTCTAGCCGAGTGGGTTTGGGTCGAGCCGAGTGGGTTTGGGTCTAGCTGAGTGGGTTTGGGTCTAGCCGAGTGGGTTTGCATCTAGCAGAGTGGGTTTGGGTGCAGCCGAGTGGGTTTGGGTCTAGCCGAGTGGGTTTGGGTCTAGCCGAGAGAGTTTGGGTCTAGGCGAGTGGGTTTGGGTCTTGCGGAGTGGGTTTGCGTGTAGCCGAGTGGGTTTGGGGCTAGCCGAGTGGGTTTGGGTCCAGCTGAGTGGGTTTGGGTCTAGCCGAGTGGGTTTGGGTCTAGACGAGTGGGTTTGGGTCTAGCCGAGTGGGTTTGGGTCTAGCCGAGTGGGTTTGGGTTTCTCCGAGTGGGTTTGGGTCTAGCGGAGTGGGTTTTGAGTCTAGCGGAGTGGGTTTGGGTCTAGCGGAGTGGGTTTGAGTCTAACGGAGTGGGTTTGGGTCTAGCCGAGTGGGTTTGGGTCTAGCCGAGTGGGTTTGTGTCTAGCCGAGTGGGTTTGGGTCTAGCCGAGTGGGTTTGGGTCTAGCCGAGTGGGTTTGGGTCTAGCCGAGTGGGTTTGGGTCTAGCCGAGTGGGTTTGAGTCTAGCCGAGTGGGTTTGGGTCTAGCCGAGTGGGTTTGGGTCTAGCCGAGTGGGTTTGGGTCTGGCCGAGTTGGTTTGGGTCTAGCCGAGTGGGTTTGATTCCAGCCGAGTGGGTTTGGGTCCAGCTGATTGGGTTTGGGTCAAGCCGAGTGGGTTTGGGTGTAGCCGAGTGGGTTTGGGTCTAGCCGAGTGGGTTTGGGTCTAGCCGAGTGGGTTTGGGTCTAGCTGAGTGGGTTTGGGTCGAGCCGAGTGGGTTTGCGTCTAGCAGATTGGGTTTGGGTGCAGCCGAGTGGGTTTGGGTCTAGCCGAGTGGGTTTGGGTCTAGCCGAGAGAGTTTGGGTCTAGCCGAGTGGGTTTGGGTCCAGCCGAGTGGGTTTGAGTCTAGCCGAGTGGGTTTGAGTCTAGCCGAGTGGGTTTGGGTCTAGCCGAGTGGGTTTGGGTCTAGCCGAGTGGGTTTGGGTCTAGCCGAGTGGGTTTGGGTCTAGCCGAGTGGGTTTGATTCCAGCCGAGTGGGTTTGGGTCCAGCTGATTGGGTTTGGGTCAAGCCGAGTGGGTTTGGGTGTAGCCGAGTGGGTTTGGGTCTAGCCGAGTGGGTTTGGGTCTAGCCAAGTGGGTTTGGGTCTAGCCAGTGGGTTTGGGTCTAGCCGAGTGGGTTTGATTCTAGCCGAGTGGGTTTGGGTCTAGCTGATTGGGTTTGGGTCAAGCCGAGTGGGTTTGGGTGTAGCCGAGTGGGTTTGGGTCTAGCCGAGTGGGTTTGGGTCTAGCCAAGTGGGTTTGGGTCTAGCCAGTGGGTTTGGGTCTAGCGGAGTGGGTTAGGGTCTAGCGGAGTGGGTTTGGGTCTAGCGGAGTGGGTTTGGGTCTAGCGGAGTGGGTTTGGGTCTAGCCGAGTGGGTTTGGGTCTAGCGGAGTGGGTTTGCGTCAAGCGGAGTAGGTTTGGGTCTAGCGGAGTGGGTATGGGTCTAGCAGAGTGGGTTTGGGTCTAGCGGACTGGGTTCGGGTCTAGCCGAGTGGGTTTGGGTCTAGCGGAGTGGGTTTGGGTCTAGCGGAGTGGATGTGGGTCTAGCGGAGTGGGTTTGGCTCTAGCGGAGTGGGTTTGGGTCTAACGCAGTGGGTTTGGGTCTAACCAAATGGGTTTGGGTGTAGCCGAGTCGGTTTGGGTCTAGCCGAGTGGGTTTGCGTCTAGCCGAGTGGGTTTGGGTCTAGCCGAGTGGGTTTGGGTCTCTCCGAGTGGGTTTGGGTCTAGCGGAGTGGGTTTTGAGTCTAGCGGAGTGGGTTTGGGTCTAGCGGAGTGGGTTTGAGTCTAACGGAGTGGGTTTGGGTCTAGCCGAGTGGGTTTGGGTCTAGCCGAGTGGGTTTCTGTCTAGCCGAGTGGGTTTGGGTCTAGCCGAGTGGGTTTGGGTCTAGCCGAGTGGGTTTGGGTCTAGCCGAGTGGGTTTGGGTCTAGCCGAGTGGGTTTGAGTCTAGCCGAGTGGGTTTGGGTCTAGCCGAGTGGGTTTGGGTCTAGCCGAGTGGGTTTGGGTCTAGCCGAGTGGGTTTGGGTCTAGCCGAGTGGGTTTGATTCTAGCCGAGTGGGTTTGGGTCTAGCTGATTGGGTTTGGGTCAAGCCGAGTGGGTTTGGGTGTAGCCGAGTGGGTTTGGGTCTAGCCGAGTGGGTTTGGGTCTAGCCAAGTGGGTTTGGGTCTAGCCAGTTGGTTTGGGTCTAGCCGAGTGGGTTTGATTCTAGCCGAGTGGGTTTGGGTCTAGCTGATTGGGTTTGGGTCAAGCCGAGTGGGTTTGGGTCTGGACGAGTGGGTATGGGTCTAGCGGAGTGGGTTTGGGTCTAGCGGACTGGGTTCGGGTCTAGCGGAGTGGATTTGGGTCTAGCGGAGTGGGTTTGGGTCTAGCGGAGTGGGTTTGGGTCTAACGGAGTGGGTTTGGGTCTAACCAATTGGGTTTGGGTGTAGCCGAGTGGGTGTGGGTCTAGCCGAGTAGGTTTGGGTCTAGCCGAGTGGGTTTGGGTCTAGCCGAGTGGGTTTGGGTCTTGCCGAGTGGGTTTTGGTCTAGCCGAGTGGGTTTGGGTCTAGCCGAGTGGGTTTGGGTCTAGCCGAGTGGGTTTGGGTCTAGCCGACCGGGTTTGGGTCTAGACGAGTGGGTTTGGGTCTAGCCGAATGGGTTTGGGTCTAGCCGAGTGTGTTTGATTCTGGCCGAGTGGGTTTGGGTCTAGCTGAGTGGGTTTGGGTCAAGCCGAGTGGGTTTGGGTCTAGCTGATTGGGTTTGGGTTAAGCCGAGTGGGTTTGGGTCTGGACGAGTGGGTATGGGTCTAGCGGAGTGGGTTTGGGTCTAGCGGACTGGGTTCGGGTCTAGCCGAGTGGGTTTGGGTCTAGCGGAGTGGGTTTGGGTCTAGCTGAGTGGATTTGGGTCTAGCGGAGTGGGTTTGGGTCTAGCGGAGTGGGTTTGGGTCTAACGGAGTGGGTTTAGGTCTAACCAAATGGGTTTGGGTGTAGCCGAGTGGGTTTGGGTCTGGCCGAGTGGGTTTGGGTCTAGCCGAGTGGGTTTGGGTCTAGCCGAGTGGGTTTGGGTCTAGCCGACCGGGTTTGGGTCTAGACGAGTGGGTTTGGGTCTAGCCGAATGGGTTTGGGTCTAGCCGAGTGTGTTTGATTCTGGCCGTGTGGGTATGGGTCTAGCTGAGTGGGTTTGGGTCAAGCCGAGTGGGTTTGTGTCTAGCCGAGTGGGTTTGGGTCTAGCCGAGCGGGTTAGGGTCTAGCCGAGAGGGTTTGGGTCCAGCCGAGTGGGTTTGGGTCTAGCCAGTGGGTTTGGGTGCAGCCGAGTGGGTTTGGGTCTAGCGGAGTGGGTTTGGGTCTAGCCGAGTGGGTTTGGGTCTAGCGGAGTGGGTTTGCGTCTAGCGGAGTAGGTTTTGTCTAGCGGAGTGGGTATGGGTCTAGCGGAGTGGGTTTGGGTCTAGCGGACTGGGTTCGGGTCTAGCCGAGTGGGTTTGGGTCTAGCGGAGTGGGTTTGGGTCTAGCGGAGTGGATTTGGGTCTAGCGGAGTGGGTTTGGGTCTAGCGGAGTGGGTTTGGGTCTAACGGAGTGGGTTTGGGTCTAACCAAATGGGTTTGGGTGTAGCCGAGTGGGTTTGGGTCTAGCCGAGTGGGTTTGCGTCTGGCCGAATGGGTTTGTGTCTAGCGGAGTGGGTTTGGGTCTAGCGGAGTGGGTTAGGGTCTAGCAGAGTGGGTTTGGGTCTAGCGGAGTGGGTTTGGGTCTAGCGGAGTGGGTTTGGGTCTAGCGGAGTGGGTTTGGGTGTAGCGGAGTGGGTTTGGGTCGAGCGGAGTGGGTTTCGGTCTAGCGGACTGGGTTTGGGTCTAGCGGAGTGGGTTTGGGTCTAGCGGAGTGGGTTTGGGTCTACCGAGTGGGTTTGGGTCTAGGCGAGTGGGTTTGGGTCTAGCCGAGTGGGTTTGGGTCTAGCCGAGTGGGTTTGGGTCTAGCCGAGTGGGTTTGGGTCTAGCTGAGTGGGTTTGGGTCTAGCCGAGTGGGTTTGCGTCTAGCAGAGTGGGTTTGGGTGCAGCCGAGTGGGTTTGGGTCAAGCCGAGTGGGTTTGGGTCTAGCCGAGAGAGTTTGGGTCTAGGCGAGTGGGTTTGGGTCTTGCGGAGCGGGTTTGGGTCTAGCCGAGTGGGTTTGGGTCTAGCCGAGTGGGTTTGGGTCCAGCTGAGTGGGTTTCGGTCTAGCCGAGTGGGTTTGGGTCTAGACGAGTGGGTTTGGGTCTAGCCGAGTGGGTTTGTGTCTAGCCGAGTGGGTTTGGGTCTCTCCGAGTGGGTTTGGGTCTAGCGGAGTGGGTTTTGAGTCACGCGGAGTGGGTTTGGGTCTAGCCGAGTGTGTTTGATTCTGGCCGTGTGGGTATGGGTCTAGCCGAGTGGGTTTGGGTCTAGCTGATTGGGTTTGGGTCAAGCCGAGTGGGTTTGGGTGTAGCCGAGTGGGTTTGGGTCTAGCCGAGTGGGTTTGGGTCTAGCCAAGTGGGTTTGGGTCTAGCCAGTGGGTTTGGGTCTAGCCGAGTGGGTTTGATTCTAGCCGAGTGGGTTTGGGTCTAGCTGATTGGGTTTGGGTCAAGCCGAGTGGGTTTGGGTCTGGACGAGTGGGTATGGGTCTAGCGGAGTGGGTTTGGGTCTAGCGGACTGGGTTCGAGTCTAGCGGAGTGGATTTGGGTCTAGCGGAGTGGGTTTGGGTCTAGCGGAGTGGGTTTGGGTCTAACGGAGTGGGTTTGGGTCTAACCAAATGGGTTTGGGTGTAGCCGAGTGGGTGTGGGTCTAGCCGAGTGGGTTTGGGTCTAGCCGAGTGGGTTTGGGTCTAGCCGAGTGGGTTTGGGTCTTGCCGAGTGGGTTTTGGTCTAGCCGAGTGGGTTTGGGTCTAGCCGAGTGGGTTTGGGTCTAGCCGAGTGGGTTTGGGTCTAGCCGACCGGGTTTGGCTCTAGACGGGTGGGTTTGGGTCTAGCCGAATGGGTTTGGGTCTAGCCGAGTGTGTTTGATTCTGGCCGAGTGGGTTTGGGTCTAGCTGAGTGGGTTTGGGTCAAGCCGAGTGGGTTTGGGTCTAGCTGATTGGGTTTGGGTTAAGCCGAGTGGGTTTGGGTCTGGACGAGTGGGTATGGGTCTAGCGGAGTGGGTTTGGGTCTAGCGGACTGGGTTCGGGTCTAGCCGAGTGGGTTTGGGTCTAGCGGAGTGGGTTTGGGTCTAGCTGAGTGGATTTGGGTCTAGCGGAGTGGGTTTGGGTCTAGCGGAGTGGGTTTGGGTCTAACGGAGTGGGTTTGGGTCTAACCAAATGGGTTTGGGTGTAGCCGAGTGGGTTTGGGTCTGGCCGAGTGGGTTTGGGTCTAGCCGAGTGGGTTTGGGTCTAGCCGAGTGGGTTTGGGTCTAGCCGACCGGGTTTGGGTCTAGACGAGTGGGTTTGGGTCTAGCCGAATGGGTTTGGGTCTAGCCGAGTGTGTTTGATTCTGGCCGTGTGGGTATGGGTCTAGCTGAGTGGGTTTGGGTCAAGCCGAGTGGGTTTGTGTCTAGCCGAGTGGGTTTGGGTCTAGCCGAGCGGGTTAGGGTCTAGCCGAGAGGGTTTGGGTCCAGCCGAGTGGGTTTGGGTCTAGCCAGTGGGTTTGGGTGCAGCCGAGTGGGTTTGGGTCTAGCGGAGTGGGTTTGGGTCTAGCCGAGTGGGTTTGGGTCTAGCGGAGTGGGTTTGCGTCTAGCGGAGTAGGTTTTTGTCTAGCGGAGTGGGTATGGGTCTAGCGGAGTGGGTTTGGGTCTAGCGGACTGGGTTCGGGTCTAGCCGAGTGGGTTTGGGTCTAGCGGAGTGGGTTTGGGTCTAGCGGAGTGGATTTGGGTCTAGCGGAGTGGGTTTGGGTCTAGCGGAGTGGGTTTGGGTCTAACGGAGTGGGTTTGGGTCTAACCAAATGGGTTTGGGTGTAGCCGAGTGGGTTTGGGTCTAGCCGAGTGGGTTTGCGTCTAGCCGAATGGGTTTGTGTCTAGCGGAGTGGGTTTGGGTCTAGCGGAGTGGGTTAGGGTCTAGCAGAGTGGGTTTGGGTCTAGCGGAGTGGGTTTGGGTCTAGCGGAGTGGGTTTGGGTCTAGCGGAGTGGGTTTGGGTGTAGCGGAGTGGGTTTGGGTCGAGCGGAGTGGGTTTGGGTCTAGCGGACTGGGTTTGGGTCTAGCGGAGTGGGTTTGGGTCTAGCGGAGTGGGTTTGGGTCTACCGAGTGGGTTTGGGTCTAGGCGAGTGGGTTTGGGTCAAGCCGAGTGGGTTTGGGTCTAGCTGATTGGGTTTGGGTTAAGCCGAGTGGGTTTGGGTCTGGACGAGTGGGTATGGGTCTAGCGGAGTGGGTTTGGGTCTAGCGGACTGGGTTCGGGTCTAGCCGAGTGGGTTTGGGTCTAGCGGAGTGGGTTTGGGTCTAGCTGAGTGGATTTGGGTCTAGCGGAGTGGGTTTGGGTCTAGCGGAGTGGGTTTGGGTCTAACGGAGTGGGTTTGGGTCTAACCAAATGGGTTTGGGTGTAGCCGAGTGGGTTTGGGTCTGGCCGAGTGGGTTTGGGTCTAGCCGAGTGGGTTTGGGTCTAGCCGAGTGGGTTTGGGTCTAGCCGACCGGGTTTGGGTCTAGACGAGTGGGTTTGGGTCTAGCCGAATGGGTTTGGGTCTAGCCGAGTGTGTTTGATTCTGGCCGTGTGGGTATGGGTCTAGCTGAGTGGGTTTGGGTCAAGCCGAGTGGGTTTGTGTCTAGCCGAGTGGGTTTGGGTCTAGCCGAGCGGGTTAGGGTCTAGCCGAGAGGGTTTGGGTCCAGCCGAGTGGGTTTGGGTCTAGCCAGTGGGTTTGGGTGCAGCCTAGTGGGTTTGGGTCTAGCGGAGTGGGTTTGGGTCTAGCCGAGTGGGTTTGGGTCTAGCGGAGTGGGTTTGCGTCTAGCGGAGTAGGTTTTTGTCTAGCTGAGTGGGTATGGGTCTAGCGGAGTGGGTTTGGGTCTAGCGGACTGGGTTCGGGTCTAGCCGAGTGGGTTTGGGTCTAGCGGAGTGGGTTTGGGTCTAGCGGAGTGGATTTGGGTCTAGCGGAGTGGGTTTGGGTCTAGCGGAGTGGGTTTGGGTCTAACGGAGTGGGTTTGGGTCTAACCAAATGGGTTTGGGTGTAGCCGAGTGGGTTTGGGTCTAGCCGAGTGGGTTTGCGTCTAGCCGAATGGGTTTGTGTCTAGCGGAGTGGGTTTGGGTCTAGCGGAGTGGGTTAGGGTCTAGCAGAGTGGGTTTGGGTCTAGCGGAGTGGGTTTGGGTCTAGCGGAGTGGGTTTGGGTCTAGCGGAGTGGGTTTGGGTGTAGCGGAGTGGGTTTGGGTCGAGCGGAGTGGGTTTGGGTCTAGCGGACTGGGTTTGGGTCTAGCGGAGTGGGTTTGGGTCTAGCGGACTGGGTTTGGGTCTACCGAGTGGGTTTGGGTCTAGGCGAGTGGGTTTGGGTCTAGCCGAGTGGGTTTGGGTCTAGCCGAGTGGGTTTGGGTCTAGCCGAGTGGGTTTGGGTCTAGCTGAGTGGGTTTGGGTCTAGCCGAGTGGGTTTGCGTCTAGCAGAGTGGGTTTGGGTGCAGCCGAGTGGGTTTGGGTCAAGCCGAGTGGGTTTGGGTCTAGCCGAGAGAGTTTGGGTCTAGGCGAGTGGGTTTGGGTCTTGCGGAGCGGGTTTGGGTCTAGCCGAGTGGGTTTGGGTCTAGCCGAGTGGGTTTGGGTCCAGCTGAGTGGGTTTGGGTCTAGCCGAGTGGGTTTGGGTCTAGACGAGTGGGTTTGGGTCTAGCCGAGTGGGTTTGTGTCTAGCCGAGTGGGTTTGGGTCTCTCCGAGTGGGTTTGGGTCTAGCGGAGTGGGTTTTGAGTCACGCGGAGTGGGTTTGGGTCTAGCCGAGTGTGTTTGATTCTGGCCGTGTGGGTATGGGTCTAGCTGAGTGGGTTTGGGTCAAGCCGAGTGGGTTTGTGTCTAGCCGAGTGGGTTTGGGTCTAGCCGAGCGGGTTAGGGTCTAGCCGAGAGGGTTTGGGTCCAGCCGAGTGGGTTTGGGTCTAGCCAGTGGGTTTGGGTGCAGCCGAGTGGGTTTGGGTCTAGCGGAGTGGGTTTGGGTCTAGCCGAGTGGGTTTGGGTCTAGCGGAGTGGGTTTGCGTCTAGCGGAGTAGGTTTGGGTCTAGCGGAGTGGGTATGGGTCTAGCGGAGTGGGTTTGGGTCTAGCGGACTGGGTTCGGGTCTAGCCGAGTGGGTTTGGGTCTAGCGGAGTGGGTTTGGGTCTAGCGGAGTGGATTTGGGTCTAGCGGAGTGGGTTTGGGTCTAGCGGAGTGGGTTTGGGTCTAACGGAGTGGGTTTGGGTCTAACCAAATGGGTTTGGGTGTAGCCGAGTGGGTTTGGGTCTAGCCGAGTGGGTTTGCGTCTAGCCGAATGGGTTTGTGTCTAGCGGAGTGGGTTTGGGTCTAGCGGAGTGGGTTAGGGTCTAGCAGAGTGGGTTTGGGTCTAGCGGAGTGGGTTTGGGTCTAGCGGAGTGGGTTTGGGTCTAGCGGAGTGGGTTTGGGTGTAGCGGAGTGGGTTTGGGTCGAGCGGAGTGGGTTTGGGTCTAGCGGACTGGGTTTGGGTCTAGCGGAGTGGGTTTGGGTCTAGCGGAGTGGGTTTGGGTCTACCGAGTGGGTTTGGGTCTAGGCGAGTGGGTTTGGGTCTAGCCGAGTGGGTTTGGGTCTAGCCGAGTGGGTTTGGGTCTAGCCGAGTGGGTTTGGGTCTAGCTGAGTGGGTTTGGGTCTAGCCGAGTGGGTTTGCGTCTAGCAGAGTGGGTTTGGGTGCAGCCGAGTGGGTTTGGGTCAAGCCGAGTGGGTTTGGGTCTAGCCGAGAGAGTTTGGGTCTAGGCGAGTGGGTTTGGGTCTTGCGGAGCGGGTTTGGGTCTAGCCGAGTGGGTTTGGGTCTAGCCGAGTGGGTTTGGGTCCAGCTGAGTGGGTTTGGGTCTAGCCGAGTGGATTTGGGTCTAGACGAGTGGGTTTGGGTCTAGCCGAGTGGGTTTGTGTCTAGCCGAGTGGGTTTGGGTCTCTCCGAGTGGGTTTGGGTCTAGCGTAGTGGGTTTTGAGTCACGCGGAGTGGGTTTGGGTCTAGCGGAGTGGGTTTGAGTCTAACGGAGTGGGTTTGGGTCTAGCCGAGTGGGTTTGGGTCTAGCCGAGTGGGTTTGTGTCTAGCCGAGTGGGTTTGGGTCGAGCCGAGTGGGTTTGGGTCTAGCCGAGTGGGTTTGGGTCTAGCCGAGTGGGTTTGAGTCTAGCCGAGTGGGTTTGGGTCTAGCCGAGTGGGTTTGGGTCTAGCCGAGTGGGTTTGGGTCTGGCCGAGTGGGTTTGGGTCTAGCCGAGTGGGTTTGACTCTAGCCGAGTGGGTTTGGGTCTAGCTGATTGGGTTTGGTTCAAGCCGAGTGGGTTTGGGTGTAGCCGAGTGGGTTTGGGTCTAGCCGAGTGGGTTTGGGTCTAGCCAAGTGGGTTTGGGTCTAGCCAGTGGGTTTGGGTCTAGCCGAGTGCGTTTGATTCTAGCCGAGTGGGTTTGGGTCTAGCTGATTGGGTTTGGGTCAAGCCGAGTGGGTTTGGGTCTGGACGAGTGGGTATGGGTCTAGCGGAGTGGGTTTGGGTCTAGCGGACTGGGTTCGGGTCTAGCCGAGTGGGTTTGGGTCTAGCGGAGTGGGTTTGGGTCCAGCGGAGTTGATTTGGGTCTGGCGGAGTGGGTTTGGGTCTAGCGGAGTGGGTTTGGGTCTAACGGAGTGGGTTTGGGTCTAACCAAATGGGTTTGGGTGTAGCCGAGTGGGTTTGGGTCTAGCCGAGTGGGTTTGGGTCTAGCCGAGTGGGTTTGGGTCTAGCCGAGTGGGTTTGGGTGTAGCCGAGTGGGTTTGGGTCTAGCCGAGTGGGTTTGCGTCTAGCCGAATGGGTTTGTGTCTAGCGGAGTGGGTTTGGGTCTTGCGGAGTGGGTTAGGGTCTAGCAGAGTGGGTTTGGGTCTAGCGGAGTGGGTTTGGGTCTAGCGGAGTGGGTTTGGGTCTAGCGGAGTGGGTTTGGGTGTAGCGGAGTGGGTTTGGGTCTAGCGGACTGGGTTTGGGTCTAGCGGAGTGGGTTTCGGTCTAGCGGAGTGGGTTTGGGTCTAGCGGAGTGGGTTTGGGTCTAGCGGAGTGGGTTTGGGTCTAGCGGAGTGGGTTTGTGTCTAGCGGAGTGGGTTTGGGTCTACCGAGTGGGTTTGGGTCTAGGCGAGTGGGTTTGGGTCTAGGCGAGTGGGTTTGGGTCTAGCCGAGTGGGTTTGGGTCTAGCCGAGTGGGTTTGGGTCTAGCTGAGTGGGTTTGGGTCTAGCCGAGTGGGTTTGCGTCTAGCAGAGTGGGTTTGGGTGCAGCCGAGTGGGTTTGGGTCTAGCCGAGTGGGTTTGGGTCTAGCCGAGAGAGTTTGGGTCTAGGCGAGTGGGTTTGGGTCTTGCGGAGTGGGTTTGGGTGTAGCCGAGTGGGTTTGGGGCTAGCCGAGTGGGTTTGGGTCCAGCTGAGTGGGTTTGGGTCTAGCCGAGTGGGTTTGGGTCTAGCCGAGTGGGTTTGGGTCTAGCCGAGTGGGTTTGAGTCTCTCCGAGTGGGTTTGGGTCTAGCGGAGTGGGTTTTGAGTCTAGCGGAGTGGGTTTGGGTCTAGCGGAGTGGGTTTGAGTCTAACGGAGTGGGTTTGGGCTAGCCGAGTGGGTTTGGGTCTAGCCGAGCGGGTTAGGGTCTAGCCGAGAGGGTTTGGGTCCAGCCGAGTGGGTTTGGGTCTAGCCAGTGGGTTTGGGCGCAGCCGAGTGGGTTTGGGTCTAGCGGAGTGGGTTTGGGTCTAGCCGAGTGGGTTTGGGTCTAGCAGAGTGGGTTTGCGTCTGGCCGAGTGGGTTTGGGTCTAGCGGAGTTGGTTTGGGTCTAGCCGAGTGGGTTTGGGTCTAGCGGAGTGGGTTTGGGTCTAGCCGAGTGGGTTTGGGTCTCGCGGAGTGGGTTTGGGTCTAGCGGAGTGGGTTTGCGTCTAGCGGAGTGGGTTTGGGTCTAGCGGAGTGGGTATGGGTCTAGCGGAGTTGGTTTGGGTCTAGCGGACTGGGTTTGGGTCTAGCGGAGTGGGTTTGGGTCTAGCCGAGTGGGTTTGGGTCCAGCCGAGTGGGTTTGGGTCTAGCCGAGTGGGTTTGGGTCTAGCCGAGTGGGTTTGAGTCTAGCCGAGTGGGTTTGTGTCTAGCCGAGTGGGTTTGGGTCTAGCCGAGTGGGTTTGGGTCTAGCCGAGTGGGTTTGGGTCTAGCCGAGTGGGTTTGATTCTAGCCGAGTGGGTTTGGGTCTAGCTGATTGGGTTTGGGTCAAGCCGAGTGGGTTTGGGTGTAGCCGAGTGGGTTTGGGTCTGGCCGAGTGGGTTTGGGTCTAGCCAGTGGGTTTGGGTCTAGCCGAGTGGGTTTGATTCTAGCCGAGTGGGTTTGGGTCTAGCTGATTGGGTTTGGGTCAAGCCGAGTGGGTTTGGGTCTGGACGAGTGGGTATGGGTCTAGCGGAGTGGGTTTGGGTCTAGCCGAGTGGGGTTGTGTCTAGCAGAGTGGGTTTGGGTCTAGCCGAGTGGGTTTGGGTCTAGCCGAGTGGGTTTGGTTCTAGCCGAGTGGGTTTGGGTCTAGCTGATTGGGTTTGGGTCTAACCAAATGGGTTTGGGTGTAGCCGAGTGGGTTTGGGTCTAGCCGAGTGGGTTTGGGTCTAGCCGAGTAGGTTTGGGTCTAGCCGAGTGTGTTTGGGTCTAGCCGAGTGGGTTTGGGTCTAGCCGAGTGGGTTTGGGTCTAGCCGAGTGGGTTTGGGTCTAGCCGAGTGGGTTTGGGTCTAGCCGACCGGGTTTGGGTCTAGACGAGTGGGTTTGGGTCTAGCCGAATGGGTTTGGGTCTAGCCGAGTGTGTTTGATTCTGGCCGAGTGGGTTTGTGTCTAGCCGAGTGGGTTTGGGTCTAGCCGAGCGGGTTAGGGTCTAGCCGAGAGGGTTTGGGTCCAGCCGAGTGGGTTTGGGTCTAGCCAGTGGGTTTGGGTGCAGCCGAGTGGGTTTGGGTCTAGCGGAGTGGGTTTGGGTCTAGCCGAGTGGGTTTGGGTCTAGCAGAGTGGGTTTGCGTCTGGCCGAGTGGGTTTGGGTCTAGCGGAGTTGGTTTGGGTCTAGCCGAGTGGGTTTGGGTCTAGCGGAGTGGGTTTGGGTCTAGCCGAGTGGGTTTGGGTCTCGCGGAGTGGGTTTGGGTCTAGCGGAGTGGGTTTGCGTCTAGCGGAGTGGGTTTGGGTCTAGCGGAGTGGGTATGGGTCTAGCGGAGTTGGTTTGGGTCTAGCGGACTGGGTTTGGGTCTAGCGGAGTGGGTTTGGGTCTAGCGGAGTGGGTTTGGGTCTAACCAAATGGGTTTGGGTGTAGCCGAGTGGGTTTGGGTCTAGCCGAGTGGGTTTGCGTCTAGCCGAGTGGGTTTGGGTCTAGCCGAGTGGGTTTGGGTCCAGCCGAGTGGGTTTGGGTCTAGCCGAGTGGGTTTGGGTCTAGCCGAGTGGGTTTGAGTCTAGCCGAGTGGGTTTGTGTCTAGCCGAGTGGGTTTGGGTCTAGCCGAGTGGGTTTGGGTCTAGCCGAGTGGGTTTGGGTCTAGCCGAGTGGGTTTGATTCTAGCCGAGTGGGTTTGGGTCTAGCTGATTGGGTTTGGGTCAAGCCGAGTGGGTTTGGGTGTAGCCGAGTGGGTTTGGGTCTGGCCGAGTGGGTTTGGGTCTAGCCAGTGGGTTTGGGTCTAGCCGAGTGGGTTTGATTCTAGCCGAGTGGGTTTGGGTCTAGCTGATTGGGTTTGGGTCAAGCCGAGTGGGTTTGGGTCTGGACGAGTGGGTATGGGTCTAGCGGAGTGGGTTTGGGTCTAGCCGAGTGGGTTTGTGTCTAGCAGAGTGGGTTTGGGTCTAGCCGAGTGGGTTTGGGTCTAGCCGAGTGGGTTTGGTTCTAGCCGAGTGGGTTTGGGTCTAGCTGATTGGGTTTGGGTCTAACCAAATGGGTTTGGGTGTAGCCGAGTGGGTTTGGGTCTAGCCGAGTGGGTTTGGGTCTAGCCGAGTAGGTTTGGGTCTAGCCGAGTGGGTTTGGGTCTAGCCGAGTGGGTTTGGGTCTAGCCGAGTGGGTTTGGGTCTAGCCGAGTGGGTTTGGGTCTAGCCGAGTGGGTTTGGGTCTAGCCGACCGGGTTTGGGTCTTGACGAGTGGGTTTGGGTCTAGCCGAATGGGTTTGGGTCTAGCCGAGTGTGTTTGATTCTGGCCGAGTGGGTTTGTGTCTAGCCGAGTGGGTTTGGGTCTAGCCGAGCGGGTTAGGGTCTAGCCGAGAGGGTTTGGGTCCAGCCGAGTGGGTTTGGGTCTAGCCAGTGGGTTTGGGCGCAGCCGAGTGGGTTTGGGTCTAGCGGAGTGGGTTTGGGTCTAGCCGAGTGGGTTTGGGTCTAGCAGAGTGGGTTTGCGTCTGGCCGAGTGGGTTTGGGTCTAGCGGAGTTGGTTTGGGTCTAGCCGAGTGGGTTTGGGTCTAGCGGAGTGGGTTTGGGTCTAGCCGAGTGGGTTTGGGTCTCGCGGAGTGGGTTTGGGTCTAGCGGAGTGGGTTTGCGTCTAGCGGAGTGGGTTTGGGTCTAGCGGAGTGGGTATGGGTCTAGCGGAGTTGGTTTGGGTCTAGCGGACTGGGTTTGGGTCTAGCGGAGTGGGTTTGGGTCTAGCCGAGTGGGTTTGGGTCCAGCCGAGTGGGTTTGGGTCTAGCCGAGTGGGTTTGGGTCTAGCCGAGTGGGTTTGAGTCTAGCCGAGTGGGTTTGTGTCTAGCCGAGTGGGTTTGGGTCTAGCCGAGTGGGTTTGGGTCTAGCCGAGTGGGTTTGGGTCTAGCCGAGTGGGTTTGATTCTAGCCGAGTGGGTTTGGGTCTAGCTGATTGGGTTTGGGTCAAGCCGAGTGGGTTTGGGTGTAGCCGAGTGGGTTTGGGTCTGGCCGAGTGGGTTTGGGTCTAGCCAGTGGGTTTGGGTCTAGCCGAGTGGGTTTGATTCTAGCCGAGTGGGTTTGGGTCTAGCTGATTGGGTTTGGGTCAAGCCGAGTGGGTTTGGGTCTGGACGAGTGGGTATGGGTCTAGCGGAGTGGGTTTGGGTCTAGCCGAGTGGGGTTGTGTCTAGCAGAGTGGGTTTGGGTCTAGCCGAGTGGGTTTGGGTCTAGCCGAGTGGGTTTGGTTCTAGCCGAGTGGGTTTGGGTCTAGCTGATTGGGTTTGGGTCTAACCAAATGGGTTTGGGTGTAGCCGAGTGGGTTTGGGTCTAGCCGAGTGGGTTTGGGTCTAGCCGAGTAGGTTTGGGTCTAGCCGAGTGTGTTTGGGTCTAGCCGAGTGGGTTTGGGTCTAGCCGAGTGGGTTTGGGTCTAGCCGAGTGGGTTTGGGTCTAGCCGAGTGGGTTTGGGTCTAGCCGACCGGGTTTGGGTCTAGACGAGTGGGTTTGGGTCTAGCCGAATGGGTTTGGGTCTAGCCGAGTGTGTTTGATTCTGGCCGAGTGGGTTTGTGTCTAGCCGAGTGGGTTTGGGTCTAGCGGAGTGGGTTTGGGTCTAGCCGAGTGGGTTTGGGTCTAGCAGAGTGGGTTTGCGTCTGGCCGAGTGGGTTTGGGTCTAGCGGAGTTGGTTTGGGTCTAGCCGAGTGGGTTTGGGTCTAGCGGAGTGGGTTTGGGTCTAGCCGAGTGGGTTTGGGTCTCGCGGAGTGGGTTTGGGTCTAGCGGAGTGGGTTTGCGTCTAGCGGAGTGGGTTTGGGTCTAGCGGAGTGGGTATGGGTCTAGCGGAGTTGGTTTGGGTCTAGCGGACTGGGTTTGGGTCTAGCGGAGTGGGTTTGGGTCTAGCGGAGTGGGTTTGGGTCTAACCAAATGGGTTTGGGTGTAGCCGAGTGGGTTTGGGTCTAGCCGAGTGGGTTTGCGTCTAGCCGAGTGGGTTTGGGTCTAGCCGAGTGGGTTTGGGTCCAGCCGAGTGGGTTTGGGTCTAGCCGAGTGGGTTTGGGTCTAGCCGAGTGGGTTTGAGTCTAGCCGAGTGGGTTTGTGTCTAGCCGAGTGGGTTTGGGTCTAGCCGAGTGGGTTTGGGTCTAGCCGAGTGGGTTTGGGTCTAGCCGAGTGGGTTTGATTCTAGCCGAGTGGGTTTGGGTCTAGCTGATTGGGTTTGGGTCAAGCCGAGTGGGTTTGGGTGTAGCCGAGTGGGTTTGGGTCTGGCCGAGTGGGTTTGGGTCTAGCCAGTGGGTTTGGGTCTAGCCGAGTGGGTTTGATTCTAGCCGAGTGGGTTTGGGTCTAGCTGATTGGGTTTGGGTCAAGCCGAGTGGGTTTGGGTCTGGACGAGTGGGTATGGGTCTAGCGGAGTGGGTTTGGGTCTAGCCGAGTGGGTTTGTGTCTAGCAGAGTGGGTTTGGGTCTAGCCGAGTGGGTTTGGGTCTAGCCGAGTGGGTTTGGTTCTAGCCGAGTGGGTTTGGGTCTAGCTGATTGGGTTTGGGTCTAACCAAATGGGTTTGGGTGTAGCCGAGTGGGTTTGGGTCTAGCCGAGTGGGTTTGGGTCTAGCCGAGTAGGTTTGGGTCTAGCCGAGTGGGTTTGGGTCTAGCCGAGTGGGTTTGGGTCTAGCCGAGTGGGTTTCGGTCTAGCCGAGTGGGTTTGGGTCTAGCCGAGTGGGTTTGGGTCTAGCCGACCGGGTTTGGGTCTTGACGAGTGGGTTTGGGTCTAGCCGAATGGGTTTGGGTCTAGCCGAGTGTGTTTGATTCTGGCCGAGTGGGTTTGTGTCTAGCCGAGTGGGTTTGGGTCTAGCCGAGCGGGTTAGGGTCTAGCCGAGAGGGTTTGGGTCCAGCCGAGTGGGTTTGGGTCTAGCCAGTGGGTTTGGGCGCAGCCGAGTGGGTTTGGGTCTAGCGGAGTGGGTTTGGGTCTAGCCGAGTGGGTTTGGGTCTAGCAGAGTGGGTTTGCGTCTGGCCGAGTGGGTTTGGGTCTAGCGGAGTTGGTTTGGGTCTAGCCGAGTGGGTTTGGGTCTAGCGGAGTGGGTTTGGGTCTAGCCGAGTGGGTTTGGGTCTCGCGGAGTGGGTTTGGGTCTAGCGGAGTGGGTTTGCGTCTAGCGGAGTGGGTTTGGGTCTAGCGGAGTGGGTATGGGTCTAGCGGAGTTGGTTTGGGTCTAGCGGACTGGGTTTGGGTCTAGCGGAGTGGGTTTGGGTCTAGCGGAGTGGGTTTGGGTCTAACCAAATGGGTTTGGGTGTAGCCGAGTGGGTTTGGGTCTAGCCGAGTGGGTTTGCGTCTAGCCGAGTGGGTTTGGGTCTAGCCGAGTGGGTTTGGGTCTCTCCGAGTGGGTTTGGGTCTAGCGGAGTGGGTTTTGAGTCTAGCGGAGTGGGTTTGGGTCTAGCGGAGTGGGTTTGAGTCTAACGGAGTGGGTTTGGGTCTAGCCGAGTGGGTTTGGGTCTAGCCGAGTGGGTTTCTGTCTAGCCGAGTGGGTTTGGGTCTAGCCGAGTGGGTTTGGGTCTAGCCGAGTGGGTTTGGGTCTAGCCGAGTGGGTTTGGGTCTAGCCGAGTGGGTTTGAGTCTAGCCGAGTGGGTTTGGGTCTAGCCGAGTGGGTTTGGGTCTAGCCGAGTGGGTTTGGGTCTAGCCGAATGGGTTTGGGTCTAGCCGAGTGGGTTTGATTCTAGCCGAGTGGGTTTGGGTCTAGCTGATTGGGTTTGGGTCAAGCCGAGTGGGTTTGGGTGTAGCCGAGTGGGTTTGGGTGTAGCCGAGTGGGTTTGGGTCTAGCCAAGTGGGTTTGGGTCTAGCCAGTGGGTTTGGGTCTAGCCGAGTGGGTTTGATTCTAGCCGAGTGGGTTTGGGTCTAGCTGATTGGGTTTGGGTCAAGCCGAGTGGGTTTGGGTCTGGACGAGTGGGTATGGGTCTAGCGGAGTGGGTTTGGGTCTTGCGGACTGGGTTCGGGTCTAGCCGAGTGGGTTTGGGTCTAGCGGAGTGGGTTTGGGTCTAGCGGAGTGGATTTGGGTCTAGCGGAGTGGGTTTGGGTCTAGCGGAGTGGGTTTGGGTCTAACGGAGTGGGTTTGGGTCTAACCAAATGGGTTTGGGTGTAGCCGAGTGGGTTTGGGTCTAGCCGAGTGGGTTTGGGTCTAGCCGAGTGGGTTTGGGTCTAGCCGAGTGGGTTTTGTCTTGCCGAGTGGGTTTGGGTCTAGCCGAGTGGGTTTGGGTCTAGCCGAGTGGGTTTGGGTCTAGCCGACCGGGTTTGGGTCTAGACGAGTGGGTTTGGGTCTAGCCGAATGGGTTTGGGTCTAGCCGAGTGTGTTTGATTCTGGCCGAGTGGGTTTGGGTCTAGCTGAGTGGGTTTGGGTCAAGCCGAGTGGGTTTGGGTCTAGCTGATTGGGTTTGGGTTAAGCCGAGTGGGTTTGGGTCTCGACGAGTGGGTATGGGTCTAGCGGAGTGGGTTTGGGTCTAGCGGACTGGGTTCGGGTCTAGCCGAGTGGGTTTGGGTGTAGCGGAGTGGGTTTGGGTCTAGCGGAGTGGATTTGGGTCTAGCGGAGTGGGTTTGGGTCTAGCGGAGTGGGTTTGGGTCTAACGGAGTGGGTTTGGGTCTAACCAAAGGGGTTTGGGTGTAGCCGAGTGGGTTTGGGTCTGGCCGAGTGGGTTTGGGTCTAGCCGAGTGGGTTTGGGTCTAGCCGAGTGGGTTTGGGTCTAGCCGAGTGGGTTTGGGTCTAGCCGAGTGGGTTTGGGTCTAGCCGAGTGGGTTTGGGTCTAGCCGAGTGGGTTTGGGTCTAGCTGACCGGGTTTGGGTCTAGACGAGTGGGTTTGGGTCTAGCCGAATGGGTTTGGGTCTAGCCGAGTGTGTTTGATTCTGGCCGAGTGGGTATGGGTCTAGCTGAGTGGGTTTGGGTCAAGCCGAGTGGGTTTGTGTCTAGCCGAGTGGGTTTGGGTCTAGCCGAGCGGGTTAGGGTCTAGCCGAGAGGGTTTGGGTCCAGCCGAGTGGGTTTGGGTCTAGCCAGTGGGTTTGGGTGCAGCCGAGTGGGTTTGGGTCTAGCGGAGTGGGTTTGGGTCTAGCCGAGTGGGTTTGGGTCTAGCGGAGTGGGTTTGCGTCTAGCGGAGTAGGTTTGGGTCTAGAGGAGTGGGTATGGGTCTAGCTGAGTGGGTTTGGGTCTAGCGGACTGGGTTCGGGTCTAGCCGAGTGGGTTTGGGTCTAGCGGAGTGGGTTTGGGTCTAGCGGAGTGGATTTGGGTCTAGCGGAGTGGGTTTGGGTCTAGCGGAGTGGGTTTGGGTCTAACGGAGTGGGTTTGGGTCTAACCAAATGGGTTTGGGTGTAGCCGAGTGGGTTTGGGTCTAGCCGAGTGGGTTTGCGTCTAGCCGAATGGGTTTGGGTCTAGCGGAGTGGGTTAGGGTCTAGCGGAGTGGGTTTGGGTCTAGCAGAGTGGGTTTGGGTCTAGCGGAGTGGGTTTGGGTCTAGCGGAGTGGGTTTGGGTCTAGCGGAGTGGGTTTGGGTGTAGCTTAGTGGGTTTGGGTCTAGCGGACTGGGTTTGGGTCTAGCGGAGTGGGTTTGGGTCTAGCGGAGTGGGTTTGGGTCTAGCGGAGTGGGTTTGGGTCGAGCGGAGTGGGTTTGGGTCTAGCGGACTGGGTTTGGGTCTAGCGGAGTGGGTTTGGGTCTAGCGGAGTGGGTTTGGGTCTACCGAGTGGGTTTGGGTCTAGCCGAGTGGGTTTGGGTCTAGCCGAGTGGGTTTGGGTCTAGCCGAGTGGGTTTGGGTCTAGCTGAGTGGGTTTGGGTCTAGCCGAGTGGGTTTGCGTCTAGCAGAGTGGGTTTGGGTGCAGCCGAGTGGGTTTGGGTCAAGCCGAGTGGGTTTGGGTCTAGCCGAGAGAGTTTGGGTCTAGGCGAGTGGGTTTGGGTCTTGCGGAGCGGGTTTGGGTCTAGCCGAGTGGGTTTGGGTCTAGCCGAGTAGGTTTGGGTCCAGCTGAGTGGGTTTGGGTCTAGCCGAGTGGGTTTGGGTCTAGACGAGTGGGTTTGGGTCTAGCCGAGTGGGTTTGGGTCTAGCCGAGTGGGTTTGGGTCTCTCCGAGTGGGTTTGGGTCTAGCGGAGTGGGTTTTGAGTCAAGCGGAGTGGGTTTGGGTCTAGCGGAGTGGGTTTGAGTCTAACGGAGTGGGTTTGGGTCTAGCCGAGTGGGTTTGGGTCTAGCCGAGTGGGTTTGTGTCTAGCCGAGTGCGTTTGGGTCTAGCCGAGTGGGTTTGGGTCTAGCCGAGTGGGTTTGGGTCTAGCCGAGTGGGTTTGGGTCTAGCCGAGTGGGTTTGAGTCTAGCCGAGTGGGTTTGGGTTTAGCCGAGTGGGTTTGGGTCTAGCCGAGTGGGTTTGGGTCTGGCCGAGTGGGTTTGGGTCTAGCCGAGTGGGTTTGATTCTAGCCGAGTGGGTTTGGGTCTAGCTGATTGGGTTTGGGTCAAGCCGAGTGGGTTTGGGTGTAGCCGAGTGGGTTTGGGTCTAGCCGAGTGGGTTTGGGTCTAGCCAAGTGGGTTTGGGTCTAGCCAGTGGGTTTGGGTCTAGCCGAGTGGGTTTGATTCTAGCCGAGTGGGTTTGGGTCTAGCTGATTGGGTTTGGGTCAAGCCGAGTGGGTTTGGGTCTGGACGAGTGGGTATGGGTCTAGCGGAGTGGGTTTGGGTCTAGCGGACTGGGTTCGGGTCTAGCCGAGTGGGTTTGGGTCTAGCGGAGTGGGTTTGGGTCTAGCGGAGTGGATTTGGGTCTAGCGGAGTGGGTTTGTGTCTAGCGGAGTGGGTTTGGGTCTAACGGAGTGGGTTTGGGTCTAACCAAATGGGTTTGGGTGTAGCCGAGTGGGTTTGGGTCTAGCCGAGTGGGTTTGGGTCTAGGCGAGTGGGTTTGGGTCTAGCCGAGTGGGTTTGGGTCTAGCCGAGTGGGTTTGGGTCTAGCCGAGTGGGTTTGGGTCTAGCCGAGTGGGTTTGGGTCTAGCCGAGTGGGTTTGGGTCTAGCCGAGTGGGTTTGGGTCTAGACGAGTGGGTTTGGGTCTAGCCGAGTGGGTTTGGGTCTAGCCGAGTGTGTTTGATTCTGGCCGAGTGGGTTTGGGTCTAGCTGAGTGGGTTTGGGTCAAGCCGAGTGGGTTTGTGGCTAGCCGAGTGGGTTTGGGTCTAGCCGAGCGGGTTAGGGTCTAGCCGAGAGGGTTTGGGTCCAGCCGAGTGGGTTTGGGTCCAGCCGAGTGGGTTTGGGTGCAGCCGAGTGGGTTTGGGTCTAGCGGAGTGGGTTTGGGTCTAGCCGAGTGGGTTTGGGTCTAGCAGAGTGCGTTTGCGTCTAGCGGAGTAGGTTTGGGTCTAGCGGAGTGGGTATGGGTCTAGCGGAGTGGGTTTGGGTCTAGCGGACTGGGTTTGGGTCTAGCGGACTGGGTTCGGGTCTAGCCGAGTGGGTTTGGGTCTAGCGGAGTGGGTTTGGGTCTAGCGGAGTGGATTTGGGTCTAGCGGAGTGGGTTTGGGTCTAGCGGAGTGGGTTTGGGTCTAACGGAGTGGGTTTGGGTGTAGCCGAGTGGGTTTGGGTCTAGCCGAGTGGGTTTGGGTCTAGCAGAGTGGGTTTGGGTCTAGCGGAGTGGGTTTGGGTCTAGCGGAGTGGGTTTGGGTCTAGCGGAGTGGGTTTGGGTGTAGCGGAGTGGGTTTGGGTCTAGCGGACTGGGTTTGGGTCTAGCGGAGTGGGTTTGGGTCTAGCGGAGTGGGTTTGGGTCTAGCGGAGTGGGTTTGGGTCTAGCGGAGTGGGTTTGGGCCTAGCGGACTGGGTTTGGGTCTAGCGGAGTGGGTTTGGGTCTAGCGGAGTGGGTTTGGGTCTACCGAGTGGGTTTGGGTCTAGGCGAGTGGGTTTGGGTCTAGCCGAGTGGGTTTGGGTCTAGCCGAGTGGGTTTGGGTCTAGCCGATTGGGTTTGGGTCTAGCTGAGTGGGTTTGGGTCTAGCCGAGTGGGTTTGCGTCTAGCAGAGTGGGTTTGGGTGCAGCCGAGTGGGTTTGGGTCTATCCGAGTGGGTTTGGGTCTAGCCGAGAGAGTTTGGGTCTAGGCGAGTGGGTTTGGGTCTTGCGGAGTGGGTTTGGGTGTAGCCGAGTGGGTTTGGGGCTAGCCGAGTGGGTTTGGGTCCAGCTGAGTGGGTTTGGGTCTAGCCGAGTGGGTTTGGGTCTAGCGGAGTGGGTTTTGAGTCTAGCGGAGTGGGTTTGGGTCTAGCGGAGTGGGTTTGAGTCTAACGGAGTGGGTTTGGGTCTAGCCGAGTGGGTTTGGGTCTAGCCGAGTGGGTTTGTGTCTAGCCGAGTGGGTTTGGGTCTAGCCGAGTGGGTTTGGGTCCAGCCGAGTGGGTTTGGGTCTAGCCGAGTGGGTTTGGGTCTAGCCGAGTGGGTTTGAGTCTAGCCGAGTGGGTTTGGGTCTAGCCGAGTGGGTTTGGGTCTAGCCGAGTGGGTTTGGGTCTAGCCGAGTGGGTTTGGGTCTAGCCGAGTGGGTTTGGGTCTAGCCGAGTGGGTTTGATTCTAGCCGAGTGGGTTTGGGTCTAGCTGATTGGGTTTGGGTCAAGCCGAGTGGGTTTGGGTGTAGCCGAGTGGGTTTGGGTCTAGCCGAGTGGGTTTGGGTCTAGCCAAGTGGGTTTGGGTCTAGCCAGTGGGTTTTGGTCTAGCCGAGTGGGTTTGATTCTAGCCGAGTGGGTTTGGGTCTAGCTGATTGGGTTTGGGTCTAACCAAATGGGTTTGGGTGTAGCCGAGTGGGTTTGGGTCTAGCCGAGTGGGTTTGGGTCTAGCCGAGTGGGTTTGGGTCTAGCCGAGTGGGTTTGGGTCTAGCCGAGTGGGTTTGGGTCTAGCCGAGTGGGTTTGGGTCTAGCCGAGTGGGTTTGGGTCTAGCCGAGTGGGTTTGGGTCTAGCCGACCGGGTTTGGGTCTAGACGAGTGGGTTTGGGTCTAACCGAATGGGTTTGGGTCTAGCCGAGTGTGTTTGATTCTGGCCGAGTGGGTTTGGGTCTAGCTGAGTGGGTTTGGGTCACGCCGAGTGGGTTTGTGTCTAGCCGAGTGGGTTTGGGTCTAGCCGAGCGGGTTAGGGTCTAGCCGAGAGGGTTTGGGTCCAGCCGAGTGGGTTTGGGTCTAGCCAGTGGGTTTGGGTGCAGCCGAGTGGGTTTGGGTCTAGCGGAGTGGGTTTGGGTCTAGCCGAGTGGGTTTGGGTCTAGCCAGTGGGTTTGGGTCTAGCCGAGTGGGTTTGATTCTAGCCGAGTGGGTTTGGGTCTAGCTGATTGGGTTTGGGTCTAGCGGAGTGGGTTTGGGTCTAGCCGAGTGGGTTTGGGTCAAGCCGATAGGGTTTGGGTCTAGCCGAGTGGGTTTGGGTCTGGCCGAGTGGGTTTGGGTCTAGCCGAGTGGGTTTGTGTCTAGCGGAGTGGGTTTGGGTCTAGCCGAGTGGGTTTGGGTCTAGCCGTGGGTTTGGGTCTAGCCGAGTGGGTTTGGGTCTAGCCGAGTGGGTTTGGGTCTAGCGAGTGTGTTTGGGTCTAGCGAGTGGGTTTGGCTCTAGCCGTGTGGGTTTGGGTTTAGCCGAGTGGGCTTGGGTCTAGCGGAGTGGGTTAGGGTCTAGTGGAGTGGGTTTGGGTCTAGCAGAGTGGGTTTGGGTCTAGCGGAGTGGGTTTGGGTCTAGCGGAGTGGGTTAGGGTCTAGTGGAGTGGGTTTGGGTCTAGCAGAGTGGGTTTGGGTCTAGCGGAGTGGGTTTGGGTCTAGCGGAGTGGGTTTGGGTCTAGCGGAGTGGGTTTGGGTCTAGCGGCGTGGGTTTGGGTCTAGCGGACTGGGTTTGGGTCTAGCGGAGTGGGTTTGGGTCTAGCGGAGTGGGCTTGGGTCTAGCGGAGTGGGTTAGGGTCTAGCCGACCGGGTTTGGGTCTAGACGAGTGGGTTTGGGTCTAGCCGAATGGGTTTGGGTCTAGCCGAGTGTGTTTGATTCTGGCCGAGTGGGTTTGGGTCTAGCTGAGTGGGTTTGGGTCACGCCGAGTGGGTTTGTGTCTAGCCGAGTGGGTTTGGGTCTAGCCGAGCGGGTTAGGGTCTAGCCGAGAGGGTTTGGGTCCAGCCGAGTGGGTTTGGGTCTAGCCAGTGGGTTTGGGTGCAGCCGAGTGGGTTTGGGTCTAGCGGAGTGGGTTTGGGTCTAGCCGAGTGGGTTTGGGTCTAGCCAGTGGGTTTGGGTCTAGCCGAGTGGGTTTGATTCTAGCCGAGTGGGTTTGGGTCTAGCTGATTGGGTTTGGGTCTAGCGGAGTGGGTTTGGGTCTAGCCGAGTGGGTTTGGGTCAAGCCGATAGGGTTTGGGTCTAGCCGAGTGGGTTTGGGTCTGGCCGAGTGGGTTTGGGTCTAGCCGAGTGGGTTTGTGTCTAGCGGAGTGGGTTTGGGTCTAGCCGAGTGGGTTTGGGTCTAGCCGTGGGTTTGGGTCTAGCCGAGTGGGTTTGGGTCTAGCCGAGTGGGTTTGGGTCTAGCGAGTGTGTTTGGGTCTAGCGAGTGGGTTTGGCTCTAGCCGTGTGGGTTTGGGTTTAGCCGAGTGGGCTTGGGTCTAGCGGAGTGGGTTAGGGTCTAGTGGAGTGGGTTTGGGTCTAGCAGAGTGGGTTTGGGTCTAGCGGAGTGGGTTTGGGTCTAGCGGAGTGGGTTAGGGTCTAGTGGAGTGGGTTTGGGTCTAGCAGAGTGGGTTTGGGTCTAGCGGAGTGGGTTTGGGTCTAGCGGAGTGGGTTTGGGTCTAGCGGAGTGGGTTTGGGTCTAGCGGCGTGGGTTTGGGTCTAGCGGACTGGGTTTGGGTCTAGCGGAGTGGGTTTGGGTCTAGCGGAGTGGATTTGGGTCTAGCGGAGTGGGTTTGGGTCAGGCGGAGTGGGTTTTGGTCTAGCGGAGTGGGTTTGGGTCTAGCGGACTGGGTTTGGGTCTAGCCGAGTGGGTTTGGGTCTAGCCGAGTGGGTTTGGGTCTAGCCGAGTGGGTTTGGGTCCAGCCGAGTGGGTTTGGGTCTAGCCGAGTGGGTTTGGGTGGAGCCGAGTGGGTTTGGGTGTAGCCGAGTGGGTTTGGGTCTGGCCGAGTGGGTTTGGGTCTAGCGGAGTAGGTTTGGGTCTAGCCGAGTGGGTTTGGGTCTAGCGGAGTGGGTTTGGGTCTAGCCGAGTGGGTTTGGGTCTAGCGGAGTGGGTTTGGGTCTAGCGGAGTGGGTTTGCGTCTAGCGGAGTGGGTTTGGGTCTAGAGGAGTGGGTATAGGTCTAGCGGAATGGGTTTGGGTCTAGCGGACTGGGTTTGGGTCTAGCGGAGTGGGTTTGGGTCTAGCGGAGTGGGTTTGGGTCTAGCCGAGTGGGTTTGGGTCTAGCCGTGGGTTTGGGTTTAGCCGAGTGGGTTTGGGTCTAGCCGAGTGGGTTTGGGTCTAGCCGAGTGGGTTTGGGTCTGGCCGAGTGGGTTTGGGTCTAGCGGAGTGGGTTTGGGTCTAGCCGAGTGGGTTTGGGTCTAGCGGAGTGGGTTTGGGTCTAGCCGAGTGGGTTTGGGTCAAGCCGATAGGGTTTGGGTCTAGCCGAGTGGGTTTGGGTCTGGCCGAGTGGGTTTGGGTCTAGCCGAGTGGGTTTGTGTCTAGCGGAGTGGGTTTGGGTCTAGCCGAGTGGGTTTGGGTCTAGCCGTGGGTTTGGGTCTAGCCGAGTGGGTTTGGGTCTAGCCGAGTGGGTTTGGGTCTAGCGAGTGTGTTTGGGTCTAGCGAGTGGGTTTGGCTCTAGCCGTGTGGGTTTGGGTTTAGCTGAGTGCGCTTGGGTCTGGCCGAGTGGGTTTGGGTCTAGCGGAGTGGGTTTGGGTCTAGCCGAGTGGGTTTGGGTCTAGCGGAGTGGGTTTGGGTCTAGCCGAGTGGGTTTGGGTCTAGCGGAGTGGGTTTGGGTCTAGCCGAGTGAGTTTGGGTCAAGCCGATAGGGTTTGGGTCAAGCCGAGTGGGTTTGGGTCTAGCCGAGTGGGTTTGTGTCTAGCGGAGTGGGTTTGGGTTTAGCGGAGTGGGTTAGGGTCTAGCGGAGTGGGTTTGGGTCTAGCGGAGTGGGTTTGGGTCTAGCGGAGTGGGTTTGGGTCTAGCGGAGTGGGTTTGGGTCCAGCCGAGTGGGTTTGGGTCTAGCCGTGGGTTTGGGTCTAGCCGAGCGGGTTTGGGTCTAGCCGAGTGGGTTTGGGTCTAGCCGAGTGGGTTTGGGTCTAGCCGAGTGGGTTTGGGTCTAGCCGAGTGGGTTTGGGTGTAGCCGAGTGGGTTTGGGTCTGGCCGAGTGGGTTTGGGTCTAGCGGAGTGGGTTTGGGTCTAGCCGAGTGGGTTTGGGTCTAGCGGAGTGGGTTTGGGTCTAGCTGAGTGGGTTTGGGTCTAGCCGAGTCGGTTTGTGTCTAGCGGAGTGGGTTTGGGTTTAGCGGATTGGGTTAGGGTCTAGCGGAGTGGGTTTGGGTCTTGCAGAGTGGGTTTGGGTCTAGCGGAGTGGGTTTGGGTCTAGCGGAGTGGGTTTGGGTCTAGCCGAGTGGGTTTGGGTCTAGCCGTGAGTTTGGGTCTAGCCGAGTGGGTTTGGGTCGAGCCGAGTGGGTTTGGGTCTTGCCGAGTGGGTTTGGGTCTAGCCGAGTGGGTTTGGGTCTAGCCGAGTGGGTTTGGGTCTAGCCGAGTGGGTTTGTGTCTAGCGCAGTGGGTTTGGGTTTAGCGGAGTGGGTTAGGGTCTAGCGGAGTGCGTTTGGGTCTAGCAGAGTGGGTTTGGGTCTAGCGGAGTGGGTTTGGGTCTAGCGGAGTGGGTTTGGGTCTAGCCGAGTGGGTTTGGGTCTAGCCGTGGGTTTGGGTCTAGCCGAGTGGGTTTGGGTCTAGCCGAGTGGATTTGGGTCTAGCCGAGTGGGTTTGGGTCTAGCCGAGTGGGTTTGGGTCTAGCCGAGTGGGTTTGGGTGTAGCCGAGTGGGTTTGGGTCTGGCCGAGTGGGTTTGGGTCTAGCGGAGTGGGTTTGGGTCTAGCCGAGTGGGTTTGGGTCTAGCGGAGTGGGTTTGGGTCTAGCCGAGTGGGTTTGGTTCAAGCCGATAGGGTTAGGGTCTAGCCGAGTGGGTTTGGGTCTGGCCGAGTGGGTTTGGGTCTAGCCGAGTGGGTTAGTGTCTAGCGGAGTGGGTTTGGGTCTAGCCGAGTGGGTTTGGGTCTAGCCGTGGGTTTGGGTCTAGCCGAGTGTGTTTGGGTCCAGCGGAGTGGGTTTGGGTCTAGCGGAGTGGGTTTGGGTGTAGCGGAGTGGGTTTGGGTCTAGCGGAGTGGGTTTGGGTCTAGCGGACTGGGTTTGGGTCTAGCGGAGTGGGTTTCGGTCTAGCGGAGTGGATTTGGGTCTAGCGGAGTGGGTTTGGGTCTAGCGGAGTGGGTTTTGGTCTAGCGGAGTGGGTTTGGGTCTAGCGGACTGGGTTTGGGTCTAGCCGAGTGGGTTTGGGTCTAGCCGAGTGGGTTTGGGTCTAGCCGAGTGGGTTTGGGTCTAGCCGTGGGTTTGGGTCTAGCCGAGTGGGTTTGGGCCTAGCCGAGTGGGTTTGGGTCTAGCGAGTAGGTTTGGGTCTAGCCGTGTGGGTTTGGGTTTAGCCGAGTGGGCTTGGGTCTGGCCGAGTGGGTTTGGGGCTAGCGGAGTGGGTTTGGGTCTAGCCGAGTGGGTTTGGGTCTAGCGGAGTGGGTTTGGGTCTAGCCGAGTGGGTTTGGGTCTAGCGGAGTGGGTTTGGGTCTAGCCGAGTGGGTTTGGGTCAAGCCGATAGGGTTTGGGTCTAGCCGAGTGGGTTTGGGTCTAGCCGAGTGGGTTTGGGTCTAGCCGATTGGGTTTCTGTCTAGCGGAGTGGGTTTGGGTTTAGCGGAGTGGGTTAGGGTCTAGCGGAGTGGGTTTGGGTCTAGCAGAGTGGGTTTGGGTCTAGCGGATTGGGTTTGGGTCTAGCGGAGTGGGTTTGGGTCTAGCCGAGTGGGTTTGGGTCTAGCCGTGGGTTTGGGTCTAGCCGAGTGGGTTTGGGTCTAGCCGTGTGGGTTTGGGTCTAGCCGAGTGGGTTTGGGTCTAGCCGAGTGGGTTTGGGTCTAGCCGAGTGGGTTTGGGTGTAGCCGAGTGGGTTTGGGTCTGGCCGAGTGGGTTTGGGTCTAGCCGAGTGGGTTTGGGTGTAGCCGAGTGGGTTTGGGTCTGGCCGAGTGGGTTTGGGTCTAGCCGTGGGTTTGGGTCTAGCCGAGTGGGTTTGGGTCTAGCCGAGTGGGTTTGGGTCTAGCCGAGTGGGTTTGGGTCTAGCCGAGTGGGTTTGGGTCTAGCGGAGTGGGTTTGGGTCTAGCTGAGTGGGTTTGGGTCTAGCCGAGTGGGTTTGTGTCTAGCGGAGTGGGTTTGGGTTTAGCGGAGTGGGTTAGGGTCTAGCGGAGTGGGTTTGGGTCTAGCAGAGTGGGTTTGGGTCTAGCGGAGTGGGTTTGGGTCTAGCGGAGTGGGTTTGGGTCCAGCCGAGTGGGTTTGGGTCTAGCCGTGGGTTTGGGTCTAGCCGAGTGGGTTTGGGTCTAGCCGAGTGGGTTTGGGTCTAGCCGAGTGGGTTTGGGTCTAGCCGAGTGGGTTTGGGTGTAGCCGAGTGGGTTTGGGTGTAGCCGAGTGGGTTTGGGTCTGGCCGAGTGGGTTTGGGTCTAGCGGAGTGGGTTTGGGTCTAGCCGAGTGGGTTTGGGTCTAGCGGAGTGGGTTTGGGTCTAGCCGAGTGGGTTTGGGTCAAGCCGATAGGGTTTGGGTCTAGCCGAGTGGGTTTGGGTCTGGCCGAGTGGGTTTGGGTCTAGCCGAGTGGGTTTGTGTCTAGCGGAGTGGGTTTGGGTCTAGCCGAGTGGGTTTGGGTCTAGCCGTGGGTTTGGGTCTAGCCGAGTGGGTTTGGGTCTAGCGAGTGTGTTTGGGTCTAGCGAGTGGGTTTGGCTCTAGCCGTGTGGGTTTGGGTTTAGCCGAGTGGGCTTGGGTCTGGCCGATAGGGTTTGGGTCTAGCGGAGTGGGTTTGGGTCTAGCGGAGTGGGTCTGGGTCTAGCGGACTGGGTTTGGGTCTAGCGGAGTGGGTTTGGGTCTAGCGGAGTGGATTTGGGTCTAGCGGAGTGGGTTTGGGTCTAGCGGAGTGGGTTTTGGTCTAGCGGAGTGGGTTTGGGTCTAGCGGACTGGGTTTGGGTCTAGCCGAGTGGGTTTGGGTCTAGCCGAGTGGGTTTGGGTCTAGCCGAGTGGGTTTGGGTGTAGCCGAGTGGGTTTGGGTCTGGCCGAGTGGGTTTGGGTCTGGCGGAGTGGGTTTGGATCTAGCCGAGTGGGTTTGGGTGTAGCGGAGTGGGTTTGGGTCTAGCAGAGTGGGTTTGGGTCTAGCGGACTGGGTTTGGGTCTAGCGAAGTGGGTTTGGGTCTAGCGGAGTGGATTTGGGTCTAGCCGAGTGGGTTTGGGTCTAGCGGAGTGGGTTTGGGTCTAGCCGAGTGGGTTTGGGTCTAGCCGAGTGGGTTTGGGCCTAGCCGAGTGGGTTTGGGTCTAGCGAGTAGGTTTCGGTCTAGCGAGTGGGTTTGGCTCTAGCCGTGTGGGTTTGGGTTTAGCCGAGTGGGCTTGGGTCTAGCCTAGTGGGTTTGGGTCTAGCCGAGTGGGTTTGGGTCTTGCCGAGTGGGTTTGGGTCTAGCCGAGTGGGTTTGGGTCCAGCCGAGTGGGTTTGGGTCTAGCCGAGTGGGTTTGGTGGAGCCGAGTGGGTTTGGGTGTAGCCGAGTGGGTTTGGGTCTGGCCGAGTGGGTTTGGGTCTAGCGGAGTAGGTTTGGGTCTAGCCGAGTGGGTTTGGGTCTAGCGGAGTGGGTTTGGGTCTAGCCGAGTGGGTTTGGGTCTCGCGGAGTGGGTTTGGGTCTAGCGGAGTGGGTTTGCGTCTAGCGGAGTGGGTTTGGGTCTAGCGGAGTGGGTATGGGTCTAGCGGAGTTGGTTTGGGTCTAGCGGACTGGGTTTGGGTCTAGCGGAGTGGGTTTGGGTCTAGCGGAGTGGGTTTGGGTCTAGCCGAGTGGGTTTGGGTCTAGCCGTGGGTTTGGGTTTAGCCGAGTGGGTTTGGGTCTAGCCGAGTGGGTTTGTGTCTAGCGGAGTGGGTTTGGGTCTAGCGGAGTGGGTTAGGGTCTAGCGGAGTGGGTTTGGGTCTAGCAGAGTGGGTTTGGGTCTAGCGGAGTGGGTTTGGGTCTAGCGGAGTGGGTTTGGGTCTAGCGGAGTGGGTTTGGGTCTAGCGGAGTGGGTTTGGGTCTAGCGGACTGGGTTTGGGTCTAGCGGAGTGGGTTTGGGTCTAGCGGAGTGGATTTGGGTCTAGCGGAGTGGGTTTGGGTCTAGCGGAGTGGGTTTTGGTCTAGCGGAGTGGGTTTGGGTCTAGCGGACCGGGTTTGGGTCTAGCCGAGTGGGTTTGGGTCTAGCCGAGAGGGTTTGGGTCTAGCCGAGTGGGTTTGGGTGTAGCCGAGTGGGTTTGGGTCTGGCCGAGTGGGTTTGGGTCTAGCGGAGTGGGTTTGGGTCTAGCGAGTGGGTTTGGGTCTAGCGAGTGTGTTTGGCTCTAGCCGTGTGGGTTTGGGTTTAGCCGAGTGGGCTTGGGTCTAGCCTAGTGGGTTTGGGTCTAGCCGAGTGGGTTTCGGTCTAGCCGAGTGGGTTTGGGTCGAGCCGAGTGGGTTTGGGTCCAGCCGAGTGGGTTTGGGTCTAGCCGAGTGGGTTTGGGTGGAGCCGAGTGGGTTTGGGTGTAGCCGAGTGGGTTTGGGTCTGGCCGAGTGGGTTTGGGTCTAGCGGAGTAGGTTTGGGTCTAGCCGAGTGGGTTTGGGTCTAGCGGAGTGGGTTTGGGTCTAGCCGAGTGGGTTTGGGTCTAGCCGAGTGGGTTTGGGTCTAGCCGAGTGGGTTTGGGTCTAGCCGAGTGGGTTTGGGTCTAGCCGAGTGGGTTTGATTCTAGCCGAGTGGGTTTGGCACTAGCTGAGTGGGTTTGGGTCAAGCCGAATGGGTTTGGGTCTAGCCGAGTGGGTTTGGGTCTAGCCGAGTGGGTTTGGGTCTGGCCAAGTGGGTTTGGGTCAAGCCAGTGGGTTTGGGTCTAGCGGAGTGGGTTTGGGTCTAGCGGAGTGGGTTTGGGTCTAGCGGAGTCGGTTTGCGTCTAGCGGACTAGGTTTGGGTCTAGCGGAGTGGGTTTGGGTCTAGCGGAGTGGATTTGGGTCTAGCCGAGTGGGTTTGGGTCTAGCGGAGTGGGTTTGGGTCTAGCCGAGTGGGTTTGGGTCTAGCCGTGGGTTTGGGTCTAGCCGAGTGGGTTTGGGTCTAGCCGAGTGGGTTTGGGTCTAGCCGAGAGGGTTTGGGTCTAGCCGAGTGGGTTTGGGTCTAGCCGAGTGGGTTTGGGTCTAGCCGAGTGGGTTTGTGTCTGGCGGAGTGGGTTTGGGTCTAGCCGAGTGGGTTAGGGTCTAGCGGAGTGGGTTTGGGTCTAGCGGAGTGGGTTTGGGTCTAGCGGAGTGGGTTTGGGTCTAGCCGAGTGGGTTTGGGTCTAGCGGAGTGGGTTTGCGTCTAGCGGAGTCGGTTTGTGTCTAGCGGAGTGGGTATGGGTCTAGCGGAGTGGGTTTGGGACTAGCCGAGTGGGTTTGGGTCTAGCCGAGTGGGTTTGGGTCTAGCGGAGTGGGTTTGGGTCTAGCCGAATGGGTTTGGGTCTAGCCGAGTGGGTTTGGGTCTAACGGAGTGGGTTTGGGTCTAGCCGAGTGGGTTTGGGTCTAGCCGAATAAGTTTGGGTCTAGCCGAGTGGGTTTGGGTCTAGCGGAGTGGGTTTGGATCTAGCCGAGTGGGTTTGTGTGTAGCGGAGTGGGTTTGGGTCTAGCGGAGTGGGTTTGGGTCTAGCGGACTGGGTTTGGGTCTAGCGGAGTGGGTTTGGGTCTAGCGGAGTGGATTTGGGTCTAGCCGAGTGGGTTTGGGTCTAGCGGAGTGGGTTTGGGTCAAGCCGAGTGGGTTTGGGTCTAGCCGAGTGGGTTTGGGCCTAGCCGAGTGGGTTTGGGTCTAGCGAGTAGGTTTGGGTCTATCGAGTGGGTTTGGCTCTAGCCGTGTGGGTTTGGGTTTAGCCGAGTGGGCTTGGGTCTAGCCTAGTGGGTTTGGGTCTAGCCGAGTGGGTTTGGGTCTTGCCGAGTGGGTTTGGGTCTAGCCGAGTGGGTTTAGGTCCAGCCGAGTGGGTTTGGGTCTAGCCGAGTGGGTTTGGGTGGAGCCGAGTGGGTTTGGGTGTAGCCGAGTGGGTTTGGGTCTGGCCGAGTGGGTTTGGGTCTAGCGGAGTAGGTTTGGGTCTAGCCGAGTGGGTTTGGGTCTAGCGGAGTGGGTTTGGGTCTAGCCGAGTGGGTTTGGGTCTCGCGGAGTGGGTTTGGGTCTAGCGGAGTGGGTTTGCGTCTAGCGGAGTGGGTTTGGGTCTAGCGGAGTGGGTATGGGTCTAGCGGAGTTGGTTTGGGTCTAGCGGACTGGGTTTGGGTCTAGCGGAGTGGGTTTGGGTCTAGCGGAGTGGGTTTGGGTCTAGCCGAGTGGGTTTGGGTCTAGCCGTGGGTTTGGGTTTAGCCGAGTGGGTTTGGGTCTAGCCGAGTGGGTTTGGGTCTAGCTGAGTGGGTTTGGGTCTAGCCGAGTGGGTTTGGGTCTAGCCGAGTGGGTTTGGGTGTAGCCGAGTGGGTTTGGGTCTGGCCGAGTGGGTTTGGGTCTAGCCGAGTGGGTTTGGGTCAAGCCGATAGGGTTTGGGTCTAGCCGAGTGGGTTTGGGTCTGGCCGAGTGGGTTTGGGTCTAGCCGAGTGGGTTTGTGTCTAGCGGAGTGGGTTTGGCTCTAGCCGTGTGGGTTTGGGTTTAGCCGAGTGGGCTTGGGTCTGGCCGTGTGGGTTTGGGTCTAGCGGAGTGGGTTTGGGTCTAGCGGAGTGGGTTAGGGTCTAGCGGAGTGGGTTTGGGTCTAGCAGAGTGGGTTTGGGTCTAGCGGAGTGGGTTTGGGTCTAGCGGAGTGGGTTTGGGTCTAGCGGAGTGGGTTTGGGTCTAGCGGAGTGGGTTTGGGTCTAGCGGACTGGGTTTGGGTCTAGCGGAGTGGGTTTGGGTCTAGCGGAGTGGATTTGGGTCTAGCGGAGTGGGTTTGGGTCTAGCGGAGTGGGTTTTGGTCTAGCGGAGTGGGTTTGGGTCTAGCGGACCGGGTTTGGGTCTAGCCGAGTGGGTTTGGGTCTAGCCGAGAGGGTTTGGGTCTAGCCGAGTGGGTTTGGGTGTAGCCGAGTGGGTTTGGGTCTGGCCGAGTGGGTTTGGGTCTAGCGGAGTGGGTTTGGGTCTAGCGAGTGGGTTTGGGTCTAGCGAGTGTGTTTGGCTCTAGCCGTGTGGGTTTGGGTTTGGGTCTAGCGAGTGTGTTTGGCTCTAGCCGTGTGGGTTTGGGTTTAGCCGAGTGGGCTTGGGTCTAGCCTAGTGGGTTTGGGTCTAGCCGAGTGGGTTTCGGTCTAGCCGAGTGGGTTTGGGTCGAGCCGAGTGGGTTTGGGTCCAGCCGAGTGGGTTTGGGTCTAGCCGAGTGGGTTTGGGTGGAGCCGAGTGGGTTTGGGTGTAGCCGAGTGGGTTTGGGTCTGGCCGAGTGGGTTTGGGTCTAGCGGAGTAGGTTTGGGTCTAGCCGAGTGGGTTTGGGTCTAGCGGAGTGGGTTTGGGTCTAGCCGAGTGGGTTTGGGTCTAGCCGAGTGGGTTTGGGTCTAGCCGAGTGGGTTTGGGTCTAGCCGAGTGGGTTTGGGTCTAGCCGAGTGGGTTTGATTCTAGCCGAGTGGGTTTGGCACTAGCTGAGTGGGTTTTGGTCTAGCCGAGTGGGTTTGGGTCTAGCCGAGTGGGTTTGGGTCTGGCCAAGTGGGTTTGGGTCAAGCCAGTGGGTTTGGGTCTAGCGGAGTGGGTTTGGGTCTAGCGGAGTGGGTTTGGGTCTAGCGGAGTCGGTTTGCGTCTAGCGGACTAGGTTTGGGTCTAGCGGAGTGGATTTGGGTCTAGCGGAGTGGATTTGGGTCTAGCCGAGTGGGTTTGGGTCTAGCGGAGTGGGTTTGGGTCTAGCCGAGTGGGTTTGGGTCTAGCCGTGGGTTTGGGTCTAGCCGAGTGGGTTTGGGTCTAGCCGAGTGGGTTTGGGTCTAGCCGAGAGGGTTTGGGTCTAGCCGAGTGGGTTTGGGTCTAGCCGAGTGGGTTTGGGTCTAGCCGAGTGGGTTTGTGTCTGGCGGAGTGGGTTTGGGTCTAGCCGAGTGGGTTAGGGTCTAGCGGAGTGGGTTTGGGTCTAGCGGAGTGGGTTTGGGTCTAGTGGAGTGGGTTTGGGTCTAGCCGAGTGGGTTTGGGTCTAGCGGAGTGGGTTTGCGTCTAGCGGAGTCGGTTTGTGTCTAGCGGAGTGGGTATGGGTCTAGCGGAGTGGGTTTGGGACTAGCCGAGTGGGTTTGGGTCTAGCCGAGTGGGTTTGGGTCTAGCGGAGTGGGTTTGGGTCTAGCCGAATGGGTTTGGGTCTAGCCGAGTGGGTTTGGGTCTAACGGAGTGGGTTTGGGTCTAGCCGAGTGGGTTTGGGTCTAGCCGAATAAGTTTGGGTCTAGCCGAGTGGGTTTGGGTCTAGCGGAGTGGGTTTGGATCTAGCCGAGTGGGTTTGTGTGTAGCGGAGTGGGTTTGGGTCTAGCGGAGTGGGTTTGGGTCTAGCGGACTGGGTTTGGGTCTAGCGGAGTGGGTTTGGGTCTAGCGGAGTGGATTTGGGTCTAGCCGAGTGGGTTTGGGTCTAGCGGAGTGGGTTTGGGTCAAGCCGAGTGGGTTTGGGTCTAGCCGAGTGGGTTTGGGCCTAGCCGAGTGGGTTTGGGTCTAGCGAGTAGGTTTGGGTCTATCGAGTGGGTTTGGCTCTAGCCGTGTGGGTTTGGGTTTAGCCGAGTGGGCTTGGGTCTAGCCTAGTGGGTTTGGGTCTAGCCGAGTGGGTTTGGGTCTTGCCGAGTGGGTTTGGGTCTAGCCGAGTGGGTTTAGGTCCAGCCGAGTGGGTTTGGGTCTAGCCGAGTGGGTTTGGGTGGAGCCGAGTGGGTTTGGGTGTAGCCGAGTGGGTTTGGGTCTGGCCGAGTGGGTTTGGGTCTAGCGGAGTAGGTTTGGGTCTAGCCGAGTGGGTTTGGGTCTAGCGGAGTGGGTTTGGGTCTAGCCGAGTGGGTTTGGGTCTCGCGGAGTGGGTTTGGGTCTAGCGGAGTGGGTTTGCGTCTAGCGGAGTGGGTTTGGGTCTAGCGGAGTGGGTATGGGTCTAGCGGAGTTGGTTTGGGTCTAGCGGACTGGGTTTGGGTCTAGCGGAGTGGGTTTGGGTCTAGCGGAGTGGGTTTGGGTCTAGCCGAGTGGGTTTGGGTCTAGCCGTGGGTTTGGGTTTAGCCGAGTGGGTTTGGGTCTAGCCGAGTGGGTTTGGGTCTAGCTGAGTGGGTTTGGGTCTAGCCGAGTGGGTTTGGGTCTAGCCGAGTGGGTTTGGGTGTAGCCGAGTGGGTTTGGGTCTGGCCGAGTGGGTTTGGGTCTAGCCGAGTGGGTTTGGGTCAAGCCGATAGGGTTTGGGTCTAGCCGAGTGGGTTTGGGTCTGGCCGAGTGGGTTTGGGTCTAGCCGAGTGGGTTTGTGTCTAGCGGAGTGGGTTTGGCTCTAGCCGTGTGGGTTTGGGTTTAGCCGAGTGGGCTTGGGTCTGGCCGTGTGGGTTTGGGTCTAGCGGAGTGGGTTTGGGTCTAGCCGAGTGGGTTTGGGTCTAGCGGAGTGGGTTTGGGTCTAGCCGAGTGGGTTTGGGTCTAGCGGAGTGGGTTTGGGTCTAGCCGAGTGGGTTTGGGTCAAGCCGATAGGGTTTGGGTCTAGCCGAGTGTGTTTGGGTCTGGCCGAGTGGGTTTGGGTCTAGCCGAGTGGGTTTGTGTCTAGCGGAGTGTGTTTGGGTCTAGCGGAGTGGGTTAGGGTCTAGCGGAGTGGGTTTGGGTCTAGCAGAGTGGGTTTGGGTCTAGCGGAGTGGGTTTGGGTCTAGCGGAGTGGGTTTGGGTCTAGCGGAGTGGGTTTGGGTCTAGCGGACTGGGTTTGGGTCTAGCGGAGTGGGTTTGGGTCTAGCGGAGTGGATTTGGGTCTAGCGGAGTGGGTTTGGGTCTAGCGGAGTGGGTTTTGGTCTAGCGGAGTGGGTTTGGGTCTAGCGGACTGGGTTTGGGTCTAGCCGAGTGGGTTTGGGTCTAGCCGAGAGGGTTTGGTTCTAGACGAGTGGGTTTGGGTGTAGCCGAGTGGGTTTGGGTCTGGCCGAGTGGGTTTGGGTCTAGCGGAGTGGGTTTGGGTCTAGCCGAGTGGGTTTGGGTGTAGCGGAGTGGGTTTGGGTCTAGCGGAGTGGGTTTGGGTCTAGCGGACTGGGTTTGGGTCTAGCAGAGTGGGTTTGGGTCTAGCGGAGTGGATTTGGGTCTAGCCGAGTGGGTTTGGGTCTAGCGGAGTGGGTTTGGGTCTAGCCGAGTGGGTTTGGGTCTAGCCGTGGGTTTGGGTCTAGCCGAGTGGGTTTGGGCCTAGCCGAGTGGGTTTGGGTCTAGCGAGTGGGTTTGGGTCTAGCGAGTGGGTTTGGCTCTAGCCGTGTGGGTTTGGGTTTAGCCGAGTGGGCTTGGGTCTAGCCTAGTGGGTTTGGGTCTAGCCGAGTGGGTTTGGGTCTAGCCGAGTGGGTTTGGGTCTAGCCGAGTGGGTTTGGGTCTAGCCGAGTGGGTTTGTGTCTAGCCGAGTGGGTTTGGGTCTAGCCGAGTGGTTTTGGGTCTAGCCGAGTGGGTTTGGGTCTAGCCGAGTGGGTTTGATTCTAGCCGAGTGGGTTTGGCACTAGCTGAGTGGGTTTGGGTCAATCCGAATGGGTTTGGGTCTAGCCGAGTGGGTTTGGGTCTGGCCAAGTGGGTTTGGGTCAAGCCAGTGGGTTTGGGTCTAGCGGAGTGGGTTTGGGTCTAGCGGAGTGGGTTTGGGTCTAGCGGAGTGGGTTTGCGTCTAGCGGACTGGGTTTGGGTCTAGCGGAGTGGGTTTGGGTCTAGCGGAGTGGATTTGGGTCTAGCCGAGTGGGTTTGGGTCTAGCGGAGTGGGTTTGGGTCTAGCCGAGTGGGTTTGGGTCTAGCCGAGTGGGTTTGGGTCTAGCCGAGTGGGTTTGTGTCTAGCCGAGTGGGTTTGGGTCTAGCCGAGTGGATTTGGGTCTAGCCGAGTGGGTTTGGGTCTAGCGGAGTGGGTTTGGGTCTAGCCGAGTGGGTTTGGGTCTAGCCGAGTGGGTTTGGGTCTAGCCGAGTGGGTTTGTGTCTAGCCGAGTGGGTTTGGGTCTAGCCGAGTGGTTTTGGGTCTAGCCGAGTGGGTTTGGGTCTAGCCGAGTGGGTTTGATTCTAGCCGAGTGGGTTTGGCACTAGCTGAGTGGGTTTGGGTCAAGCCGAATGCGTTTGGGTCTAGCCGAGTGGGTTTGGGTCGAGCCGAGTGGGTTTGGGTCTGGCCAAGTGGGTTTGGGTCAAGCCGAGTGGGTTTGGGTCTAGCCGAGTGGGTTTGGGTGGAGCCGACTGGGTTTGGGTCTAGCGGAGTAGGTTTGGGTCTAGCCGAGTGGGTTTGGGTCTAGCGGAGTGGGTTTGGGTCTAGCCGAGTGGGTTTGGGTCTCGCGGAGTGGGTTTGGGTCTAGCGGAGTGGGTTTGGGTCTAGCGGAGTGGGTATGGGTCTAGCGGAGTTGGTTTGTGTCTAGCGGACTGGGTTTGGGTCTAGCCGAGTGGGTTTGGGTCTAGCGGAGTGGGTTTGGGTCTAGCCGAGTGGGTTTGGGTCTAGCCGAGTGGGTTTGGGTCTAGCCGAGTGGGTTTGTGTCTAGCCGAGTGGGTTTGGGTCTAGCCGAGTGGTTTTGGGTCTAGCCGAGTGGGTTTGGGTCTAGCCGAGTGGGTTTGATTCTAGCCGAGTGGGTTTGGCACTAGCTGAGTGGGTTTGGGTCAAGCCGAATGCGTTTGGGTCTAGCCGAGTGGGTTTGGGTCTAGCCGAGTGGGTTTGGGTCTGGCCAAGTGGGTTTGGGTCAAGCCGAGTGGGTTTGGGTCTAGCCGAGTGGGTTTGGGTGGAGCCGAGTGGGTTTGGGTCTAGCGGAGTAGGTTTGGGTCTAGCCGAGTGGGTTTGGGTCTAGCGGAGTGGGTTTGGGTCTAGCCGAGTGGGTTTGGGTCTCGCGGAGTGGGTTTGGGTCTAGCGGAGTGGGTTTGCGTCTAGCGGAGTGGGTTTGGGTCTAGCGGAGTGGGTATGGGTCTAGCGGAGTTGGTTTGCGTCTAGCGGACTGGGTTTGGGTCTAGCCGAGTGGGTTTGGGTCTAGCCGAGTGGGTTTGATTCTAGCCGAGTGGGTTTGGCACTAGCTGAGTGGGTTTGGGTCAATCCGAATGGGTTTGGGTCTAGCCGAGTGGGTTTGGGTCTGGCCAAGTGGGTTTGGGTCAAGCCAGTGGGTTTGGGTCTAGCGGAGTGGGTTTGGGTCTAGCGGAGTGGGTTTGGGTCCAGCGGAGTGGGTTTGCGTCTAGCGGACTGGGTTTGGGTCTAGCGGAGTGGGTTTGGGTCTAGCGGAGTGGATTTGGGTCTAGCCGAGTGGGTTTGGGTCTAGCGGAGTGGGTTTGGGTCTAGCCGAGTGGGTTTGGGTCTAGCCGAGTGGGTTTGGGTCTAGCCGAGTGGGTTTGTGTCTAGCCGAGTGGGTTTGGGTCTAGCCGAGTGGTTTTGGGTCTAGCCGAGTGGGTTTGGGTCTAGCCGAGTGGGTTTGATTCTAGCCGAGTGGGTTTGGCACTAGCTGAGTGGGTTTGGGTCAAGCCGAATGCGTTTGGGTCTAGCCGAGTGGGTTTGGGTCTAGCCGAGTGGGTTTGGGTCTGGCCAAGTGGGTTTGGGTCAAGCCGAGTGGGTTTGGGTCTAGCCGAGTGGGTTTGGGTGGAGCCGAGTGGGTTTGGGTCTAGCGGAGTAGGTTTGGGTCTAGCCGAGTGGGTTTGGGTCTAGCGGAGTGGGTTTGGGTCTAGCCGAGTGGGTTTGGGTCTCGCGGAGTGGGTTTGGGTCTAGCGGAGTGGGTTTGCGTCTAGCGGAGTGGGTTTGGGTCTAGCGGAGTGGGTATGGGTCTAGCGGAGTTGGTTTGGGTCTAGCGGACTGGGTTTGGGTCTATCCGAGTGGGTTTGGGTCTAGCGAAGTGGGTTTGGGTCTAGCCGAGTGGGTTTGGGTCTAGCCGTGGGTTTGGGTTTAGCCGAGTGGGTTTGGGTCTAGCCGAGTGGGTTTGGGTCTAGCCGAGTGGGTTTGGGTCTAGCCGAGTGGGTTTGGGTCTAGCCGAGTGGGTTTGGGTGTAGCCGAGTGGGTTTGGGTCTGGCCGAGTGGGTTTGGGTTTAGCGGAGTGGGTTTGGGTCTAGCCGAGTGGGTTTGGGTCTAGCGGAGTGGGTTTGAGTCTAGCCGAGTGGGTTTGGGTCTAGCCGTGGGTTTGGGTCTAGCCGAGTGGGTTTGGGTCTAGCCGAGTGGGTTTAGGTCTAGCCGAGAGGGTTTGGGTCTAGCCGAGTGGGTTTGGGTCTAGCCGAGTGGGTTTGGGTCTAGCCGAGTGGGTTTGTGTCTGGCGGAGTGGGTTTGGGTCTAGCCGAGTGGGTTAGGGTCTAGCGGAGTGGGTTTGGGTCTAGCGGAGTGGGTTTGGGTCTAGCGGAGTGGGTTTGGGTCTAGCCGAGTGGGTTTGGGTCTAGCGGAGTGGGTTTGCGTCTAGCGGAGTCGGTTTGTGTCTAGCGGAGTGGGTATGGGTCTAGCGGAGTGGGTTTGGGTCTAGCGGACTGGGTTTGGGTCTAGCCGAGTGGGTTTGGGTCTAGCCGAGTGGGTTTGGGTCTAGCCGAGTGGGTTTGGGTCTAGCCGAATGGATTTGGGTCTAGCCGAGTGGGTTTGGGTCTAACGGAGTGGGTTTGGGTCTAGCCGAGTGGGTTTGGGTCTAGCCGAATGGGTTTGGGTCTAGCCGAGTGGGTTTGGGTCTAGCGGAGTGGGTTTGGATCTAGCCGAGTGGGTTTGGGTGTAGCGGAGTGGGTTTGGGTCTAGCGGAGTGGGTTTGGGTCTAGCGGACTGGGTTTGGGTCTAGCGGAGTGGGTTTGTGTCTAGCGGAGTGGATTTGGGTCTAGCCGAGTGGGTTTGGGTCTAGCGGAGTGGGTTTGGGTCTAGCTGAGTGGGTTTGGGTCTAGCCGAGTGGGTTTGGGCCTAGCCGAGTGGGTTTGGGTCTAGCGAGTAGGTTTGGGTCTAGCGAGTGGGTTTGGCTCTAGCCGTGTGGGTTTGGGTTTAGCCGAGTGGGCTTGGGTCTAGCCTAGTGGGTTTGGGTCTAGCCGAGTGGGTTTGGGTCTAGCCGAGTGGGTTTGGGTCTAGCCGAGTGGGTTTGGGTCCAGCCGAGTGGGTTTGGGTCTAGCCGAGTGGGTCTGGGTGGAGCCGAGTGGGTTTGGGTGTAGCCGAGTGGGTTTGGGTCTGGCCGAGTGGGTTTGGGTCTAGCGGAGTAGGTTTGGGTCTAGCCGAGTGGGTTTGGGTCTAGCGGAGTGGGTTTGGGTCTAGCCGAGTGGGTTTGGGTCTCGCGGAGTGGGTTTGGGTCTAGCGGAGTGGGTTTGCGTCTAGCGGAGTGGGTTTGGGTCTAGCGGAGTGGGTATGGGTCTAGCGGAGTTGGTTTGGGTCTAGCGGACTGGGTTTGGGTCTAGCGGAGTGGGTTTGGGTCTAGCGGAGTGGGTTTGGGTCTAGCCGAGTGGGTTTGGGTCTAGCCGTGGGTTTGGGTTTAGCCGAGTGGGTTTGGGTCTAGCCGAGTGGGTTTGGGTCTAGCCGAGTGGGTTTGGGTCTAGCCGAGTGGGTTTGGGTCTAGCCGAGTGGGTTTGGGTGTAGCCGAGTGGGTTTGGGTCTGGCCGAGTGGGTTTGGGTTTAGTGGAGTGGGTTTGGGTCTAGCCGAGTGGGTTTGGGTCTAGCGGAGTGGGTTTGGGTCTAGCCGAGTGGGTTTGGGTCAAGCCGATAGGGTTTGGGTCTAGCCGAGTGGGTTTGGGTCTGGCCGAGTGGGTTTGGGTCTAGCCGAGTGGGTTTGTGTCTAGCGGAGTGGGTTTGGGTCTAGCCGAGTGGGTTTGGGTCTAGCCGTGGGTTTGGGTCTAGCCGAGTGGGTTTGGGTCTAGCCGAGTGGGTTTGGGTCTAGCGAGTGTGTTTGGGTCTAGCGAGTGGGTTTGGCTCTAGCCGTGTGGGTTTGGGTTTAGCCGAGTGGGCTTGGGTCTGGCCGAGTGGGTTTGGGTCTAGCGGAGTGGGTTTGGGTCTAGCCGAGTGGGTTTGGGTCCAGCGGAGTGGGTTTGGGTCCAGCCGAGTGGGTTTGGGTCCAGCGGAGTGGGTTAGGGTCTAGCGGAGTGGGTTTGGGTCTAGCAGAGTGGGTTTGGGTCTAGCCGAGTGGGTTTGGGTCTCGCGGAGTGGGTTTGGGTCTAGCGGAGTGGGTTTGCGTCTAGCGGAGTGGGTTTGGGTCTAGCGGAGTGGGTATGGGTCTAGCGGAGTTGGTTTGGGTCTAGCGGACTGGGTTTGGGTCTAGCGGAGTGGGTTTGGGTCTAGCGGAGTGGGTTTGGGTCTAGCCGAGTGGGTTTGGGTCTAGCCGTGGGTTTGGGTTTAGCCGAGTGGGTTTGGGTCTAGCGGAGTGGCTTTGGGTCTAGCGGAGTGGGTTTGGGTCTAGCGGAGTGGGTTTTGGTCTAGCGGAGTGGGTTTGGGTCTAGCGGACTGGGTTTGGGTCTAGCCGAGTGGGTTTGGGTCTAGCCGAGAGGGTTTGGGTCTAGCCGAGTGGGTTTGGGTGTAGCCGAGTGGGTTTGGGTCTGGCCGAGTGGGTTTGGGTCTAGCGGAGTGGGTTTGGGTCTAGCCGAGTGGGTTTGGGTGTAGCGGAGTGCGTTTGGGTCTAGCGGAGTGGGTTTGGGTCTAGCGGACTGGGTTTGGGTCTAGCAGAGTGGGTTTGGGTCTAGCGGAGTGGATTTGGGTCTAGCCGAGTGGGTTTGGATCTAGCGAGTGGGTTTGGGTCTAGCGAGTGGGTTTGGCTCTAGCCGTGTGGGTTTGGGACTTGCCGAGTGGGTTTGGGTCTAGCCAAGTGGGTTTGGGTCTAGCCGAGTGGGCTTGGGTCTAGCCGAGTGGGTTTGGGTGGAGCCGAGTGGGTTTGGGTGTAGCCGAGTGGGTTTGGGTCTGGCCGAGTGGGTTTGGGTCTAGCGGAGTAGGTTTGGGTCTAGCCGAGTGGGTTTGGGTCTAGCGGAGTGGGTTTGGGTCTAGCCGAGTGGGTTTGGGTCTCGCGGAGTGGGTTTGGGTCTAGCGGAGTGGGTTTGCGTCTAGCGGAGTGGGTTTGGGTCTAGCGGAGTGGGTATGGGTCTAGCGGAGTTGGTTTGGGTCTAGCGGACTGGGTTTGGGTCTAGCGGAGTGGGTTTGGGTCTAGCGGAGTGGGTTTGGGTCTAGCCGAGTGGGTTTGGGTCTAGCCGTGGGTTTGGGTTTAGCCGAGTGGGTTTGGGTCTAGCCGAGTGGGTTTGGGTCTAGCCGAGTGGGTTTGGGTCTAGCCGAGTGGGTTTGGGTCTAGCCGAGTGGGTTTGGGTGTAGCCGAGTGGGTTTGGGTCTGGCCGAGTGGGTTTGGGTTTAGCGGAGTGGGTTTGGGTCTAGCCGAGTGGGTTTGGGTCTAGCGGAGTGGGTTTGGGTCTAGCCGAGTGGGTTTGGGTCAAGCCGATAGGGTTTGGGTCTAGCCGAGTGGGTTTGGGTCTGGCCGAGTGGGTTTGGGTCTAGCCGAGTGGGTTTGTGTCTAGCGGAGTGGGTTTGGGTCTAGCCGAGTGGGTTTGGGTCTAGCCGTGGGTTTGGGTCTAGCCGAGTGGGTTTGGGTCTAGCCGAGTGGGTTTGGGTCTAGCGAGTGTGTTTGGGTCTAGCGAGTGGGTTTGGCTCTAGCCGTGTGGGTTTGGGTTTAGCCGAGTGGGCTTGGGTCTGGCCGAGTGGGTTTGGGTCTAGCGGAGTGGGTTTGGGTCTAGCCGAGTGGGTTTGGGTCCAGCGGAGTGGGTTTGGGTCCAGCCGAGTGGGTTTGGGTCCAGCGGAGTGGGTTTGGGTCTGGCCGAGTGGGTTTGGGTCTAGCGGAGTAGGTTTGGGTCTGGCCGAGTGGGTTTGGGTCCAGCCGAGTGGGTTTGGGTCTAGCCGAGTGGGTTTGGGTGGAGCCGAGTGGGTTTGGGTGTAGCCGAGTGGGTTTGGGTCTGGCCGAGTGGGTTTGGGTCTAGCGGAGTAGGTTTGGGTCTAGCCGAGTGGGTTTGGGTCTAGCCGAGTGGGTTTGGGTGGAGCCGAGTGGGTTTGGGTGTAGCCGAGTGGGTTTGGGTCTGGCCGAGTGGGTTTGGGTCTAGCGGAGTAGGTTTGGGTCCGGCCGAGTGGGTTTGGGTCCAGCCGAGTGGGTTTGGGTCCAGCCGAGTGGGTTTGGGTGGAGCCGAGTGGGTTTGGGTGTAGCCGAGTGGGTTTGGGTCTGGCCGAGTGGGTTTGGGTCTAGCGGAGTAGGTTTGGGTCTAGCCGAGTGGGTTTGGGTCTAGCGGAGTGGGTTTGGGTCTAGCCGAGTGGGTTTGGGTCTCGCGGAGTGGGTTTGGGTCTAGCGGAGTGGGTTTGCGTCTAGCGGAGTGGGTTTGGGTCTAGCGGAGTGGGTATGGGTCTAGCGGAGTTGGTTTGGGTCTAGCGGACTGGGTTTGGGTCTAGCGGAGTGGGTTTGGGTCTAGCGGAGTGGGTTTGGGTCTAGCCGAGTGGGTTTGGGTCTAGCCGTGGGTTTGGGTTTAGCCGAGTGGGTTTGGGTCTAGCCGAGTGGGTTTGGGTCTAGCCGAGTGGGTTTGGGTCTAGCCGAGTGGGTTTGGGTCTAGCCGAGTGGGTTTGGGTGTAGCCGAGTGGGTTTGGGTCTGGCCGAGTGGGTTTGGGTTTAGCGGAGTGGGTTTGGGTCTAGCCGAGTGGGTTTGGGTCTAGCGGAGTGGGTTTGGGTCTAGCCGAGTGGGTTTGGGTCAAGCCGATAGGGTTTGGGTCTAGCCGAGAGGGTTTGGGTCTGGCCGAGTGGGTTTGGGTCTAGCCGAGTGGGTTTGTGTCTAGCGGAGTGGGTTTGGGTCTAGCCGAGTGGGTTTGGGTCTAGCCGTGGGTTTGGGTCTAGCCGAGTGGGTTTGGGTCTAGCCGAGTGGGTTTGGGTCTAGCGAGTGTGTTTGGGTCTAGCGAGTGGGTTTGGCTCTAGCCGTGTGGGTTTGGGTTTAGCCGAGTGGGCTTGGGTCTGGCCGAGTGGGTTTGGGTCTAGCGGAGTGGGTTTGGGTCTAGCCGAGTGGGTTTGGGTCCAGCGGAGTGGGTTTGGGTCCAGCCGAGTGGGTTTGGGTCCAGCGGAGTGGGTTAGGGTCTAGCGGAGTGGGTTTGGGTCTAGCAGAGTGGGTTTGGGTCTAGCGGAGTGGGTTTGGGTCTAGCGGAGTGGGTTTGGGTCTAGCGGAGTGGGTTTGGGTCTAGCGGAGTGGGTTTGGGTCTAGCGGACTGGGTTTGGGTCTAGCGGAGTGGGTTTGGGTCTAGCGGAGTGGCTTTGGGTCTAGCGGAGTGGGTTTGGGTCTAGCGGAGTGGGTTTTGGTCTAGCGGAGTGGGTTTGGGTCTAGCGGACTGGGTTTGGGTCTAGCCGAGTGGGTTTGGGTCTAGCCGAGAGGGTTTGGGTCTAGCCGAGTGGGTTTGGGTGTAGCCGAGTGGGTTTGGGTCTGGCCGAGTGGGTTTGGGTCTAGCGGAGTGGGTTTGGGTCTAGCCGAGTGGGTTTGGGTGTAGCGGAGTGCGTTTGGGTCTAGCGGAGTGGGTTTGGGTCTAGCGGACTGGGTTTGGGTCTAGCAGAGTGGGTTTGGGTCTAGCGGAGTGGATTTGGGTCTAGCCGAGTGGGTTTGGATCTAGCGAGTGGGTTTGGGTCTAGCGAGTGGGTTTGGCTCTAGCCGTGTGGGTTTGGGTTTAGCCGAGTGGGCTTGGGTCTAGCCTAGTGGGTTTGGGTCTAGCCGAGTGGGTTTGGGTCTAGCCGAGTGGGTTTGGGTCTAGCCGAGTGGGTTTGGGTCCAGCCGAGTGGGTTTGGGTCTAGCCGAGTGGGTTTGGGTGGAGCCGAGTGGGTTTGGGTGTAGCCGAGTGGGTTTGGGTCTGGCCGAGTGGGTTTGGGTCTAGCGGAGTAGGTTTGGGTCTAGCCGAGTGGGTTTGGGTCTAGCGGAGTGGGTTTGGGTCTAGCCGAGTGGGTTTGGGTCTAGCCGAATGGGTTTGTGTCTAGCCGAGTGGGTTTGGGTCTAGCCGAGTGGTTTTGGGTCTAGCCGAGTGGGTTTGGGTCTAGCCGAGTGGGTTTGATTCTAGCCGAGTGGGTTTGGCACTAGCTGAGTGGGTTTGGGTCAAGCCGAATGGGTTTGGGTCTAGCCGAGTGGGTTTGGGTCTAGCCGAGTGGGTTTGGGTCTGGCCAAGTGGGTTTGGGTCGAGCCAGTGGGTTTGGGTCTAGCCGAGTGGGTTTGGGTCTAGCCGAGTGGGTTTGGGTCTAGCCGAGTGGGTTTGGGTCCAGCCGAGTGGGTTTGGGTCTAGCCGAGTGGGTTTGGGTGGAGCCGAGTGGGTTTGGGTGTAGCCGAGTGGGTTTGGGTCTGGCCGAGTGGGTTTGGGTCTAGCGGAGTAGGTTTGGGTCTAGCCGAGTGGGTTTGGGTCTAGCGGAGTGGGTTTGGGTCTAGCCGAGTGGGTTTGGGTCTAGCCGAATGGGTTTGTGTCTAGCCGAGTGGGTTTGGGTCTAGCCGAGTGGTTTTGGGTCTAGCCGAGTGGGTTTGGGTCTAGCCGAGTGGGTTTGATTCTAGCCGAGTGGGTTTGGCACTAGCTGAGTGGGTTTGGGTCAAGCCGAATGGGTTTGGGCCTAGCCGAGTGGGTTTGGGTCTAGCCGAGTGGGTTTGGGTCTGGCCAAGTGGGTTTGGGTCGAGCCAGTGGGTTTGGGTCTAGCGGAGTGGGTTTGGGTCTAGCGGAGTGGGTTTGCATCTAGCGGACTGGGTTTGGGTCTAGCGGAGTGGGTTTGGGTCTAGCGGAGTGGAATAGGGTCTAGCCGAATGGGTTTGGGTCTAGCGGAGTGGGTTTGGGTCTAGCCGAGTGGGTTTGGGTCTAGCCGTGGGTTTGGGTCTAGCCGAGTGGGTTTGGGTCCAGCCGAGTGGGTTTGGGTCTAGCCGAGAGGGTTTGGGTCTGGCCGAGTGGGTTTGGGTCTAGCCAAGTGGGTTTGGGTCTAGCCGAGTGGGTTTGTGTCTGGCGGAGTGGGTTTGGGTCTAGCCGAGTGGGTTAGGGTCTAGCGGAGTGGGTTTGGGTCTAGCGGAGTGGGTTTGGGTCTAGCGGAGTGGGTTTGGGTCTAGCCGAGTGGGTTTGGGTCTAGCGGAGTGGGTTTGCGTCTAGCGGAGTCGGTTTGTGTCTAGCGGAGTGGGTATGGGTCTAGCGGAGTGGGTTTGGGTCTAGCGGACTGGGTTTGGGTCTAGCCGAGTTGGTTTGGGTCTAGCGGAGTGGGTTTGGGTCTAGCGGAGTGGATTTGGGTCTAGCCGAGTGGGTTTGGGTGTAGCGGAGTGGATTTGGGTCTAACGGAGTAGTTTTGGGTCTAGCCGAATGGGTTTGGGTGTAGCTGAGTGGGTTTGGGTCTAGCCGAGTGGGTTTGGGTCTAGCCGAGTGGGTTTGGGTCTAGCCGAGTGGGTTTGGGTCTTGCCGAGTGGGTTTGGGTCTAGCCGAGTGGGTTTGGGTCTAGCCGAGTGGGTTTGGGACTAGCGGAGTGGGTTTGGGTCTAGCCGAGTGGGTTTGGGTCTAGCGGAGTGGGTTTGGGTCTAGCCGAATGGGTTTGGGTCTAGCCGAGTGGGTTTGGGTCTAACGGAGTGGGTTTGGGTCTAGCCGAGTGGGTTTGGGTCTAGCCGAATGGGTTTGGGTCTAGCCGAGTGGGTTTGGGTCTAGCCGAGTGGGTTTGGGTCTAGCTGAGTGGGTTTGGGTCAAGCCGAGTGGGTTTTTGTCTGGCGGAGTGGGTTTGGGTCTAGCCGAGTGGGTTTAGGTCTAGCCGTGGGTTTGGGTCTAGCCGAGTGGGTTTGGGTCTGGCCGAGTGGGTTTGGGTCTAGCGGAGTGGGTTTGGGTCTAGCCGAGTGGGTTTGGGTCCAGCGGAGTGGGTTTGTGTCCAGCCGAGTGGGTTTGGGTCAAGCCGATAGGGTTTGGGTCCAGCCGAGTGGGTTTGGGTCTGGCCGAGTGGGTTTGGTTCTAGCCGTGTGGGTTTGTGTCTAGCGGAGTGGGTTTGGGTCTAGCGGAGTGGGTTTGGGTCTAGCGGAGTGGGTTTGGGTCTAGCGGAGTGGGTTTGGGTGTAGCGGACTGGGTTTGGGGCTAGCGGAGTGGGTTTGGGTCTAGCGGAGTGGATTTGGGTCTAGCCGAGTGGGTTTGGGTCTAGCGGAGTGGGTTTGGGTCTAGCCGAGTGGGTTTGGGTCTAGCCGAGTGGGTTTGGGTCTAGCCGAGTGGGTTTGGGTCTAGCCGAGTGGGTGTGGGTCTAGCCGAGTGGGTTTGGGTCTAGCCGAGTGGATTTGGGTCTAGCCGAGTGGGTTTGGGTCTAGCCGAGTGGGTTTGGGTCTAGCCGAATGGGTTTGGGTCTAGCCGAGTGGGTTTGATTCTAGCCGATTGGGTTTGGGTCTAGCTGAGTGGGTTTGGGTCAAGCCGAGTGGGTTTGTCTGGCGGAGTGGGTTTGGGTCTAGCGGAGTGGGTTAGGGTGTAGCGGAGTGGGTTTGGGTCTAGCGGAGTAGGTTTGGGTCTAGCGGAGTGGGTTTGGGTCTAGCGGAGTTGGTTTGGGTGTAGCGGAGTGGGTTTGGGTCTAGCGGAGTGGGTTTGGGTATAGCGGACTGGGTTTGGGTCTAGCGGAGTGGGTTTGGTCTAGCGTAGTGGGTTTGGGTCTACCTAGTGGGTTTGGGTCTAGCCGAGTGGGCTTGGGTCTAGCCGAGTGGGTTTGGGTCCAGCCGAGTGGGTTTGGGTCTAGCCGAGTGGGTTTGGGTCTAGCCGAGTGGGTTTGGGTCTAGCCGAGTGGGTTTGGGTCTAGCGGAGTGGGTTCAGGGTGCAGCCGAGTGGGTTTGGGTCTAGCCGAGTGGGTTTGGGTCCAGCCGAGAGGGTTTGGGTCTAGCCGAGTGGGTTTGATTCTAGCCGAGTGGGTTTGGGTCTAGCTGAGTGGGTTTGGGTCAAGCCGAGTGGGTTTGTGTCTAGCGGAGTGGGTTTGGGTCTAGCGGAGTGGGTTAGGGTCTAGAGGGGTGGGTTTGGGTCTAGCGGAGTAGGTTTGGGTCTAGCGGAGTGGGTTTGGGTCAAGCCGAGTGGGTTTGGGTCTAACGGAGTGGGTTTGGGTGTAGCCGAATGGGTTTGGGTGTAGCTGAGTGGGTTTGGGTCTAGCCGAGTGGGTTTGGGTCTAGCCGAGTGGGTTTGGGACTAGCCGAGTGGGTTTGGGTCTAGCCGAGTGGGTTTGGGTCTAGCGGAGTGGGTTTGGGTCTAGCCAAGTGGGTTTGGGTCTAGCCGAGTGGGTTTGGGTCTAGCCGAATGGGTTTGGGTCTGGCCGAGTGGGTTTGATTCTAGCCGAGTGGGTTTGGGTCAAGCCGAGTGGGTTTGTGTCTGGCGGAGTGGGTTTGGGTCTAGAGGAGTGGGTTAGGGTCTAGCGGAGTGGGTTTGGGTCTAGCGGAGTAGGTTTGGGTCTAGCGGAGTGGGTTTGGGTCTACCTAGTGGGTTTGGGTCTAGCCGAGTGGGCTTGGGTCTAGCCGAGTGGGTTTGTGTCTGGCGGAGTGGGTTTGGGTCTAGCGGAGTGGGTTAGCGTCTTGCGGAGTGGGTTTGGGTCTAGGGGAATAGGTTTGGGTCTAGCGGAGTGGGTTTGGGTCTAGCGGAGTTGGTTTGGGTGTAGCGGAGTGGGTTTGGGTCTAGCGGAGTGGGTTTGGGTATAGCGGACTGGGTTTGGGTCTATCGGAGTGGGTTTGGGTCTAGCCGAGTGGGTTTGGGTCTAGCCGAGTGGGTTTGGGTCTAGCCGAGTGGGTTTGGGTCTAGCCGAGTGGGTTTGGGACTAGCCGAGTGGGTTTGGGTCCAGCCGAGTGGGTTTGGGTCTAGCCGAGTGGGTTTGGGTGGAGCCGAGTGGGTTTGGGTGTAGCCGAGTGGGTTTGGGTCTGGCCGAGTGGGTTTGGGTCTAGCGGAGTAGGTTTGGGTCTAGCCGAGTGGGTTTGGGTCTAGCGGAGTGGGTTTGGGTCTCGCGGAGTGGGTTTGGGTCTCGCGGAGTGGGTTTGGGTCTAGCGGAGTGGGTTTGCGTCTAGCGGAGTGGGTTTGGGTCTAGCGGAGTGGGTATGGGTCTAGCGGAGTGGGTTTGGGTCTAGCGGACTGGGTTTGGGTCTAGCGGAGTGGGTTTGGGTCTAGCGGAGTGGGTTTGGGTCTAGCCGAGTGGGTTTGGGTCTAGCCGTGGGTTTGGGTTTAGCCGAGTGGGTTTGGGCCTAGCCGAGTGGGTTTGGGTCTAGCCGAGTGGGTTTGGGTCTAGCCGAGTGGGTTTGGGTGGAGCCGAGTGGGTTTGGGTGTAGCCGAGTGGGTTTGGGTCTGGCCGAGTGGGTTTGGGTTTAGCGGAGTGGGTTTGGGTCTAGCCGAGTGGGTTTGGGTCTAGCAGAGTGGGTTTGGGTCTAGCCGAGTGGGTTTGGGTCAAGCCGATAGGGTTTGGGTCTAGCCGAGTGGGTTTGGGTCTGGCCGAGTGGGTTTGGGTCTAGCCGAGTGGGTTTGTGTCTAGCGGAGTGGGTTTGGGTCTAGCCGAGTGGGTTTGGGTCTAGCCGTGGGTTTGGGTCTAGCCGAGTGGGATTGGGTCTAGCCGAGTGGGTTTGGGTCTAGCGAGTGTGTTTGGGTCTAGCGAGTGGGTTTGGCTCTAGCCGTGTTGGTTTGGGTTTAGCCGAGTGGGCTTGGGTCTGGCCGAGTGGGTTTGGGTCTAGCGGAGTGGGTTTGGGTCTAGCCGAGTGGGTTTGGGTCTAGCGGATTGGGTTTGGGTCTAGCCGAGTGGGTTTGGGTCTAGCGGAGTGGGTTTGGGTCTAGCCGAGTGGGTTTGGGTCAAGCCGATAGGGTTTGGGTCTAGCCGAGTGGGTTTGGGTCTGGCCGAGTGGGTTTGGGTCTAGCCGAGTGGGTTTGTGTCTAGCGGAGTGGGTTTGGGTCTAGCGGAGTGGGTTAGGGTCTAGCGGAGTGGGTTTGGGTCTAGCAGAGTGGGTTTGGGTCTGGCGGAGTGGGTTTGGGTCTAGCGGAGTGGGTTTGGGTCTAGCGGAGTGGGTTTGGGTCTAGCGGAGTGGGTTTGGGTCTAGCGGACTGGGTTTGGGTCTAGCGGAGTGGGTTTGGGTCTAGCCGAGTGGGTTTGGGTCTAGCCGAGTGGGTTTGGGTCTAGCCGAGTGGGTTTGTGTCTGGCGGAGTGGGTTTGGGTCTAGCCGAGTGGGTTCGGGTCTAGCGGAGTGGGTTTGGGTCTAGCGGAGTGGGTTTGGGTCTAGCGGAGTGGGTTTGGGTCTAGCCGAGTGGGTTTGGGTCTAGCGGAGTGGGTTTGCGTCTAGCGGAGTCGGTTTGTGTCTAGCGGAGTGGGTATGGGTCTAGCGGAGTGGGTTTGGGTCTAGCGGAATGGGTTTGGGTCTAGCCGAGTGGGTTTGGGTCTAGCGGAGTGGGTTTGGGTCTAGCGGAGTGGATTTGGGTTTAGCCGAGTGGGTTTGGGTCTAGCGGAGTGGGTTTGGGTCTAACGGAGTGGTTTTGGGTCTAGCCGAATGGGTTTGGGTGTAGCTGAGTGGGTTTGGGTCTAGCCGAGTGGGTTTGGGTCTAGCCGAGTGGGTTTGGGTCTAGCCAAGTGGGTTTGGGTCTAGCCGATTGGGTTTGGGTCAAGCCGATAGGATTTGGGTCTAGCCGAGTGGGTTTGGGTCTGGCCGAGTGGGTTTGGTTCTAGCCGTGTGGGTTTGTGTCTAGCGGAGTGGGTTTGGGTCTAGCGGAGTGGGTTTGGGTCCAGCGGAGTGGGTTTGGGTCTAGCGGTGTGGGTTTGGGTCTAGCGGACTGGGTTTGGGGCTAGCAGAGTGGGTTTGGGTCTAGCCGAGTGGGTTTGGGTCTAGCCGAGTGGGTTTGGGTCGAGCCGAGTGGGTTTGGGTGTAGCCGAGTGGGTTTGGGTCTGGCCGAGTGGGTTTGGGTTTAGCGGAGTGGGTTTGGGTCTAGCCGAGTGGGTTTGGGTCTAGCGGAGTGGGTTTGGGTCTAGCCGAGTGGGTTTGGGTCAAGCCGATAGGGTTTGGGTCTAGCCGAGTGGGTTTGGGTCTGGCCGAGTGGGTTTGGGTCTAGCCGAGTGGGTTTGTGTCTAGCGGAGTGGGTTTGGGTCCAGCCGAGTGGGTTTGGGTCTAGCCGTGGGTTTGGGTCTAGCCGAGTGGGATTGGGTCTAGCCGAGTGGGTTTGGGTCTAGCGAGTGTGTTTGGGTCTAGCGAGTGGGTTTGGCTCTAGCCGTGTGGGTTTGGGTTTAGCCGAGTGGGCTTGGGTCTGGCCGAGTGGGTTTGGGTCTAGCGGAGTGGGTTTGCGTCTAGCCGAGTGGGTTTGGGTCTAGCGGAGTGGGTTTGGGTCTAGCCGAGTGGGTTTGGGTCTAGCGGAGTGGGTTAGGGTCTAGCCGAGTGGGTTTGGGTCAAGCCGATAGGGTTTGGGTCAGGCCGAGTGGGTTTGGGTCTGGCCGAGTGGGTTTGGGTCTAGCCGAGTGGGTTTGTGTCTAGCGGAGTGGGTTTGGGTCTAGCGGAGTGGGTTAGGGTCTAGCGGAGTGGCTTTGGGTCTAGCGGAGTGGGTTTGGGTCTAGCGGAGTGGGTTTGGGTCTAGCGGAGTGGGTTTGGGTGGAGCCGAGTGGGTTTGGGTGTAGCCAAGTGGGTTTGGGTCTGGCCGAGTGGGTTTGGGTCTAGCGGAGTAGGTTTGGGTCTAGCCGAGTGGGTTTGGGTCTAGCGGAGTGGGTTTGGGTCTAGCCGAGTGGGTTTGGGTCTAGCCGAGTGGGTTTGTGTCTAGCCGAGTGGGTTTGGGTCTAGCCGAGTGGTTTTGGGTCTAGCCGAGTGGGTTTGGGTCTAGCCGAGTGGGTTTGATTCTAGCCGAGTGGGTTTGGCACTAGCTGAGTGGGTTTGGGTCAAGCCGAATGGGTTTGGGTCTAGCCGAGTGGGTTTGGGTCTAGCCGAGTGGGTTTGGGTCTGGCCAAGTGGGTTTGGGTCAAGCCAGTGGGTTTGGGTCTAGCGGAGTGGGTTTGGGTCTAGCGGAGTGGGTTTGGGTCTAGCGGAGTGGGTTTGCGTCTAGCGGACTGGGTTTGGGTCTAGCGGAGTGGGTTTGGGTCTAGCGGAGTGGATTTGGGTCTAGCCGAGTGGGTTTGGGTCTAGCGGAGTGGGTTTGGGTCTAGCCGAGTGGGTTTGGGTCTAGCCGTGGGTTTGGGTCTAGCCGAGTGGGTTTGGGTCTAGCCGAGTGGGTTTGGGTCTAGCCGAGAGGGTTTGGGTCTAGCCGAGTGGGTTTGGGTCTAGCCGTGTGGGTTTGGGTCTAGCCGAGTGGGTTTGTGTCTGGCAGAGTGGGTTTGGGTCTAGCCGAGTGGGTTCGGGTCTAGCGGAGTGGGTTTGGGTCTAGCGGAGTGGGTTTGGGTCTAGCGGAGTGGGTTTGGGTCTAGCCGAGTGGGTTTGGGTCTAGCGGAGTGGGTTTGCGTCTAGCGGAGTCGGTTTGTGTCTAGCGGAGTGGGTATGGGTCTAGCGGAGTGGGTTTGGGTCTAGCGGACTGGGTTTGGGTCTAGCCGAGTGGGTTTGGGTCTAGCGGAGTGGGTTTGGGTCTAGCGGAGTGGATTTGGGTCTAGCCGAGTGGGTTTGGGTCTAGCGGAGTGGGTTTGGGTCTAACGGAGTGGTTTTGGGTCTAGCCGAATGGGATTGGGTGTAGCTGAGTGGGTTTGGGTCTAGCCGAGTGGGTTTGGGTCTAGCCGAGTGGGTTTGGGTCTAGCCGAGTGGGTTTGGGTCAAGCCGATAGGGTTTGGGTCTGGCCGAGTGGGTTTGGGTCTGGCCGAGTGGGTTTTGTTCTAGCCGTGTGGGTTTGTGTCTAGCGGAGTGGGTTTGGGTCTAGCGGAGCGGGTTTGGGTCCAGCGGAGTGGGTTTGGGTCTAGCGGAGTGGGTTTGGGTCTAGCGGACTGGGTTTGGGGCTAGCAGAGTGGGTTTGGGTCTAGCGGAGTGGATTTGGGTCTAGCCGAGTGGGTTTGGGTCTAGCGGAGTGGGTTTGGGTCTAGCCGAGTGGGTTTGGGTCTAGCCGAGTGGGTTTGGGTCTAGCCGAGTGGGTTTGGGTCTAGCCGAGTGGGTTTGGGTCTAGCCGAGTGGGTTTGGGTCTAGCCGAGTGGGTTTGGGTCTAGCCGAGTGGGTTTGGGTCTAGCCGAGTGGGTTTGGGTCTAGCCGAATGGGTTTGGGTCTAGCCGAGTGGGTTTGATTCTAGCCGAGTGGGTTTGGGTCTAGCTGAGTGGGTTTGGGTCAAGCCGAGTGGGTTTGTGTCTGGCGGAGTGGGTTTGGGTCTAGCGGAGTGGGTTAGGGTGTAGCGGAGTGGGTTTGGGTCTAGCGGAGTAGGTTTGGGTCTAGCGGAGTGGGTTTGGGTCTAGCGGAGTTGGTTTGGGTGTAGCGGAGTGGGTTTAGGTCTAGCGGAGTGGGTTTGGGTCTAGCAGACTGGGTTTGGGTCAAGCGGAGTGGGTTTGGGTCTACCTAGTGGGTTTGGGTCTAGCCGAGTGGGCTTGGGTCTAGCCGAGTGGGTTTGGGTCTAGCCGAGTGGGTTTGGGTCTAGCCGAGTGGGTTTGGGTCTAGCCGAGTGGGTTTGGGTCTAGCCGAGTGGGTTTGGGTCTAGCGGAGTGGGTTTAGGGTGCAGCCGAGTGGGTTTGGGTCTAGCCGAGTGGGTTTGGGTCCAGCCGAGAGGGTTTGGGTCTAGCCGAGTGGGTTTGATTCTAGCCGAGTGGGTTTGGGTCTAGCTGAGTGGGTTTGGGTCAAGCCGAGTGGGTTTGTGTCTAGCGGAGTGGGTTTGGGTCTAGCGGAGAGGGTTAGGGTCTAGAGGGGTGGGTTTGGGTCTAGCGGAGTGGGTTTGGGTCTAGCGGAGTGGGTTTGGGTCAAGCCGAGTGGGTTTGGGTCTAGCCGAGTGGGTTTGGGACTAGCCGAGTGGGTTTGGGTCTACCCGAGTGGGTTTTGGTCTAGCGGAGTGGGTTTGGGTCTAGCCGAGTGGGTTTGGGTCTAGCCGAGTGGGTTTGGGTCTAGCCGAATGGGTTTGGGTCTAGCCGAGTGGGTTTGATTCTAGCCGAGTGGGTTTGGGTCTAGCTGAGTGGGTTTGGGTCAAGCCGAGTGGGTTTGTGTCTGGCGGAGTGGGTTTGGGTCTAGAGGAGTGGGTTAGGGTCTAGCGGAGTGGGTTTGGGTCTAGCGGAGTAGGTTTGGGTCTAGCGGAGTGGGTTTGGGTCGACCTAGTGGGTTTGGGTCCAGCCGAGTGGGCTTGGGTCTAGCCGAGTGGGTTTGTGTCTGGCGGAGTGGGTTTGGTTCTAGCGGAGTGGGTTAGCGTCTTGCGGAGTGGGTTTGGGTCTAGGGGAGTAGGTTTGGGTCTAGCGGAGTGGGTTTGGGTCTAGCGGAGTTGGTTTGGGTGTAGCGGAGTGGGTTTGGGTCTAGCGGAGTGGGTTTGCGTCTAGCGGAATGGGTTTGGGTCTAGCGGAGTGGGTTTGGGTCTAGCGGAGTGGGTTTGGGTCTACCTAGTGGGTTTGGGTCTAGGCGAGTGGGCTTGGGTCTAGCCGAGTGTGTTTGGGTCTAGCCGAGTGGGTTTGGGTCTAGCGGATTGGGTTTGGGGTGCAGCCGAGTGGGTTTGGGTCTAGCCGAGTGGGTTTGAGTCCAGCCGAGAGGGTTTGGGTCTAGGCGAGTGGGTTTGGGTCTTGCGGAGTGGGTTTGGGTGCAGCCGAGTGGGTTTGGGGCTAGCCGAGTGGGTTTGGGTCCAGCCGAGTGGGTTTGGGTCTAGCCGAGTGGGTTTGGGTCTGGACGAGTGGGTTTGGGTCTAGCCGAGTGGGTTTGGGTCTAGCCGAGTGGGTTTGGGTCTATCCGAGTGGGTTTGGGTCTGGCGGAGTGGGTTTTGAGTCTAGCGGAGTGGGCTTGGGTCTACCGGAGTGGGTTCGAGTCTAACGGAGTGGGTTTGGGTCTAGCCGAGTGAGTTTGGGTCTAGCCGAGTGGGTTTGTGTCTAGCCGAGTGGGTTTGGGTCTAGCCGAGTGGGTTTGGGTCTATCCGAGTGGGTTTGGGTCTGGCGGAGTGGGTTTTGAGTCTAGCGGAGTGGGCTTGGGTCTACCGGAGTGGGTTCGAGTCTAACGGAGTGGGTTTGGGTCTAGCCGAGTGAGTTTGGGTCTAGCCGAGTGGGTTTGTGTCTAGCCGAGTGGGTTTGGGTCTAGCGGAGTGGGTTTGCATCTAGCCGATTGGGTTTGGGTCTGGCGGAGTGGGTTTGGGTCTAGAGGAGTGGGGTTGGGTCTAGCGGAGTGGGTTTGGGTCTGGCCGAGTGGGTTTGGGTCTAGCGGAGTGTGTTTGTGTCTAGCCGAGTGGGTTTCGATCTAGCCGAGTGGGTTTGGGTCTAGCCGAGTGGGTTTGATTCTAGCCGAGTGGGTTTGGGTCTAGCGGACTGGGTTTGGATCTAGCGGAGTGGGTTTGGGTCTAGCGGAGTGGGTTTGGGTCCACCGAGTGGATTTGGGTCTAGCCGAGTGGGCTTGGGTCTAGCCGAGTGGGTTTGGGTCAAGCCGAGTGGGTTAGGGTCCAGCCGAGTGGGTTTTGGTCTAGCCGAGTGGGTTTGGGTCTAGCCGAGTGGGTTTGGGTCTACCGAGTGGATTTGGGTCTAGCCGAGTGGGCTTGGGTCTAGCCGAGTGGGTTTGGGTCTAGCCGAGTGGGTTAGGGTCCAGCCGAGTGGGTTTGGGTCTAGCCGAGTGGGTTTGGGTCTAGCCGAGTGGGTTTGGGTCTAGCGGAGTGGGTTTGCGTCTAGCGGAGTAGGTTCGGGTCTAGCGGAGTGGGTATGGGTCTAGCGGAGTGGGTTTGGGTCTAGCGCACTGGGTTTGGGTCTAGCCGAGTGGGTTTGGGTCTAGCGGAGTGGGTTTGGATCTAGCGGAGTGGATTTGGGTCTAGCCGAGTGGGTTTGGGTCTAGCGGAGTGGGTTTGGGTCTAACGGAGTGGGTTTGGGTCTAGCCGAATGGGTTTGGGTGTAGCTGAGTGGGTTTGGGTCTAGCCGAGTGGGTTTGGGTCTAGCCGAGTGGGTTTGGGTCTAGCCGACTGGGTTTGGGTCTAGCCGAGTGGGTTTGGGTCTAGCCGAGTGGGTTTGGGTCTAGCCGAGTGGGTTTGGGTCTAGCCGAGTGGATTTGGGTCTAGCCGAGTGGGTTTGGGCCTAGCCGAGTGGGTTTGGGTCTAGCCGAATGGGTTTGGGTCTAGCCGAGTGGGTTTGATTCTAGCCGAGTGGGTTTGGGTCTAGCTGAGTGGGTTTGGGTCAAGCCGATTGGGTTTGTGTCTGGCGGAGTGGGTTTGGGTCTAGCGGAGTGGGTTAGCGTCTTGCGGGGGGGGTTTGGGTCTAGGGGAGTAGGTTTGGGTCTAGCGGAGTGGGTTTGGGTCTAGCGGAGTTGGTTTGGGTGTAGCGGAGTGGGTTTGGGTCTAGCGGAGTGTGTTTGGGTCTAGCGGACTGGGTTTGGGTCTAGCGGAGTGGGTTTGGGTCTAGCGGAGTGGGTTTGGGTCTACCAAGTGGGTTTGGGTCTAGGCGAGTGGGCTTGGGTCTAGCCGAGTGGGTTTGGGTCTAGCCGAGTGGGTTTGGGTCTAGCCGAGTGGGTTTGGGTCTAGCCGAGTGGGTTTGGGTCTAGCCGAGTGGGTTTGGGTCTAGCCGAGTGGGTTTGGGTCTAGCGGATTGGGTTTAGGGTGCAGCCGAGTGGGTTTGGGTCTAGCCGAGTGGGTTTGGGTCCAGCCGAGAGGGTTTGGGTCTAGGCGAGTGGGTTTGGGTCTTGCGGAGTGGGTTTGGGTGCAGCCGAGTGGGTTTGGGGCTAGCCGAGTGGGTTTGGGTCTAGCCGAGTGGGTTTGGGTCTAGCGGAGTGGGTTTTGAGTCTAGCGGAGTGGGCTTGGGTCTACCGGAGTGGGTTCGAGTCTAACGGAGTGGGTTTGGGTCTAGCCGAGTGAGTTTGGGTCTAGCCGAGTGGGTTTGTGTCTAGCCGAGTGGGTTTGGGTCTAGCGGAGTGGGTTTGCATCTAGCCGAGTGGGTTTGGGTCTGGCGGAGTGGGTTTGGGTCTAGAGGAGTGGGGTTGGGTCTAGCGGAGTGGGTTTGGGTCTGGCCGAGTGGGTTTGGGTCTAGCGGAGTGGGTTTGGGTCTAGCCGAGTGGGTTTGGGTCTAGCGGAGTGGGTTTGGGTCTTGCCGAGTGGGTTTGGGTCTAGCCGAGTGGGTTTGGGTCTAGCCGAGTGGGTTTGGGTCTAGCCGAGTGGGTTTGGGTCTAGCCGAATGGGTTTGGGTCTAGCCGAGTGGGTTTGATTCTAGCCGAGTGGGTTTGGGTCTAGCTGAGTGGGTTTGGGTCAAGCCGAGTGGGTTTGTGTCTGGCGGAGTGGGTTTGGGTCTAGCGGAGTGGGTTAGGGTCTAGCGGAGTGGGTTTGGGTCTAGCGGAGTAGGTTTGGGTCCAGCGGAGTGGGTTTGGGTCTAGCGGAGTTGGTTTGGGTGTAGCGGAGTGGGTTTGGGTCTAGCGGACTGGGTTTGGGTCTGGCGGAGTGGGTTTGGGTCTAGCGGAGTGGGTTTGGGTCTACCTAGTGGGTTTGGGTCTAGCCGAGTGGGCTTGGGTCTAGCCGAGTGGGTTTGGGTCTAGCCGAGTGGGTTTGGGTCTAGCCGAGTGGGTTTGGGTCTAGCCGAGTGGGTTTGGGTCTAGCCGAGTGGGTTTGGGTCCAGCGGAGTGGGTTTGCATCTAGCCGAGTGGGTTTGGGTCTAGCGGAGTGGGTTTGGGTCTAGAGGAGTGGGTTTGGGTCTGGCGGAGTGGGTTTGGGTCTAGAGGAGTGGGGCTGGGTCTAGCGGAGTGGGTTTGGGTCTGGCCGAGAGGGTTTGGGTCTAGCGGAGTGGGTTTGGGTCTAGCCGAGTGGGTTTGGGTCTAGCGGAGTGGGTTTGTGTCTAACCGAGTGGGTTTGGGTCTAGCCGAGAGGGTTTGGGTCTAGCTGAGTGGGTTTGGGTCAAGCCGAGTGGGTTTGTGTCTAGCGGAGTGGGTTTGTGTCTAGCGGAGTGGGTTAGGGTCTAGTCGAGTGGGTTTGGGTCTAGCCGAGTGGGTTTGGGTCTAGCGGAGTGGGTTTTGGTCTAGCCGAGTGGGTTTGGGTCTAGCCGAGTGGGTTTGGGTCTAGCGGAGTGGGTTTGGGTGCAGCCGAGTGGGTTTGGGTCTAGCCAAGTGGGTTTGGGTCTAGCCGAGAGGGTTTGGGTCTAGGCGAGTGGGTTTGGGTCTTGCGGAGTGGGTTTGGGTGTAGCCGATTGGGTTTGGGGCTAGCCGAGTGGGTTTGGGTTCAGCCGAGTGTGTTTGGGTCTAGCCGAGTGGGTGTGGGTCTAGACGAGTGGGTTTGGGTCTAGCCGAGTGGGTTTGGGTCGAGCCGAGAGGGTTTGCGTCTATCCGAGTGGGTTTGGGTCTAGCGGAGTGGGTTTTGAGTCTAGCGGAGTGGGCTTGGGTCTAGCGGTGTGGGTTTGAGTCTAACGGACTGGCTTTGGGTCTAGCCGAGTGGGTTTGGGTCTAGCCGAGTGGGTTTGTGTCTAGCCGAGTGGGTTTGGGTCTAGCGGAGTGGGTTTGCATCTAGCCGAGTGGGTTTGGGTCTAGCGGAGTGGGTTTGGGTCTAGAGGAGTGGGGTTGGGTCTAGCGGAGTGGGTTTGGGTCTGGCCGAGAGGGTTTGGGTCTAGCCGAGTGGGTTTCGGTCTAGCCGAGAGGGTTTGGGTCTAGCCGAGTGGGTTTGTGTCTAGCGGAGTGGGTTTGGGTCTAGCGGAGTGGGTTAGGGTCTAGCGGAGTGGGTTTGGGTCTAGCGGACTGGGTTTGGGTCTAGCGGAGTGGGTTTGGGTCTAGCGGAGTGGGTTTGGGTCTAGCGGAGTGGGTTTGGGTCTAGCGGACTGGGTTTGGGTCTAGCGGAGTGGGTTTGGGTCTAGCGGAGTGGGTTTGGGTCTACCGAGTGGGTTTGGGTCTAGCCGAGTGAGTTTGGGTCTAGCCGAGTGGGTTTGGGTCTAGCCGAGTGGGTTTGGGTCCAGCCGAGAGGGTTTGGGTCTAGGCGAGTGGGTTTGGGTCTTGCGGAGTGGGTTTGGGTCTAGCCGAGTGGGTTTGTGTCTAGCCGAGTGGGTTTGGGTCTAGCGGAGTGGGTTTGCATCTAGCCGAGTGGGTTTGGGTCTAGCGGAGTGGGTTTGGGTCTAGAGGAGTGGGGTTGGGTCTAGCGGAGTGGGTTTGGGTCTGGCCGAGAGGGTTTGGGTCTAGCCGAGTGGGTTTCGGTCTAGCCGAGAGGGTTTGGGTCTAGCCGAGTGGGTTTGTGTCTAGCGGAGTGGGTTTGGGTCTAGCGGAGTGGGTTAGGGTCTAGCGGAGTGGGTTTGGGTCTAGCGGACTGGGTTTGGGTCTAGCGGAGTGGGTTTGGGTCTAGCGGAGTGGGTTTGGGTCTAGCGGAGTGGGTTTGGGTCTAGCGGAGTGGGTTTGGGTCTAGCGGACTGGGTTTGGGTCTAGCGGAGTGGGTTTGGGTCTAGCGGAGTGGGTTTGGGTCTACCGAGTGGGTTTGGGTCTAGCCGAGTGAGTTTGGGTCTAGCCGAGTGGGTTTGGGTCTAGCCGAGTGGGTTTGGGTCCAGCCGAGAGGGTTTGGGTCTAGGCGAGTGGGTTTGGGTCTTGCGGAGTGGGTTTGGGTGCAGCCGAGTGGGTTTGGGGCTAGCCGAGTGGGTTTGGGTCTGGCCGAGTGGGTTTGGGTCTAGCGGAGTGGGTTTTGAGTCTAGCGGAGTGGGCTTGGGTCTACCGGAGTGGGTTCGAGTCTAACGGAGTGGGTTTGGGTCTAGCCGAGTGAGTTTGGGTCTAGCCGAGTGGGTTTGTGTCTAGCCGAGTGGGTTTGGGTCTAGCGGAGTGGGTTTGCATCTAGCCGAGTGGGTTTGGGTCTGGCGGAGTGAGTTTGGGTCTAGAGGAGTGGGGTTGGGTCTAGCGGAGTGGGTTTGGGTCTGGCCGAGTGGGTTTGGGTCTAGCGGAGTGGGTTTGGGTCTAGCCGAGTGGGTTTGGGTCTAGCGGAGTGGGTTTGGGTCTTGCCGAGTGGGTTTGGGTCTAGCCGAGAGGGTTTGGGTCTAGCCGAGTGGGTTTCGGTCTAGCCGAGTGGGTTTGGGTCTAGCCGAGTGGGTTTGATTCTAGCCGAGTGGGTTTGGGTCTAGCTGAGTGGGTTTGGGTCAAGCCGAGTGGGTTTGTGTCTAGCGGAGTGGGTTTGGGTCTAGCGGAGTGGGTTAGGGTCTAGCGGAGTGGGTTTGGGTCTAGCGGAGTAGGTTTGGGTCTAGCGGAGTGGGTTTGGTTCTAGCGGAGTGGGTTTGGGTCTAACGGAGTGGGTTTGGGTCTAGCCGAATGGGTTTGGGTGTAGCTGAGTGGGTTTGGGTCCAGCCGAGTGGGTTTGGGTCTAGCCGAGTGGGTTTGGGACTAGCCGAGTGGGTTTGGGTCTAGCCGAGTGGGTTTGGGACTAGCCGAGTGGGTTTGGGTCTGGCCGAGTGGGTTTGGGTCTAGCCGAGTGGGTTTGGGTCTAGAGGAGTGGGGCTGGGTCTAGCGGAGTGGGTTTGGGTCTGGCCGAGAGGGTTTGGGTCTAGCGGAGTGGGTTTGGGTCTAGCCGAGTGGGTTTGGGTCTAGCGGAGTGGGTTTGTGTCTAACCGAGTGGGTTTGGGTCTAGCCGAGAGGGTTTGGGTCTAGCTGAGTGGGTTTGGGTCAAGCCGAGTGGGTTTGTGTCTAGCGGAGTGGGTTTGTGTCTAGCGGAGTGGGTTAGGGTCTAGTCGAGTGGGTTTGGGTCTAGCCGAGTGGGTTTGGGTCTAGCGGAGTGGGTTTTGGTCTAGCCGAGTGGGTTTGGGTCTAGCCGAGTGGGTTTGGGTCTAGCGGAGTGGGTTTGGGTGCAGCCGAGTGGGTTTGGGTCTAGCCAAGTGGGTTTGGGTCTAGCCGAGAGGGTTTGGGTCTAGGCGAGTGGGTTTGGGTCTTGCGGAGTGGGTTTGGGTGTAGCCGATTGGGTTTGGGTCTAGCCGAGTGGGTTTGGGTTCAGCCGAGTGTGTTTGGGTCTAGCCGAGTGGGTGTGGGTCTAGACGAGTGGGTTTGGGTCTAGCCGAGTGGGTTTGGGTCGAGCCGAGAGGGTTTGCGTCTATCCGAGTGGGTTTGGGTCTAGCGGAGTGGGTTTTGAGTCTAGCGGAGTGGGCTTGGGTCTAGCGGTGTGGGTTTGAGTCTAACGGACTGGCTTTGGGTCTAGCCGAGTGGGTTTGGGTCTAGCCGAGTGGGTTTGTGTCTAGCCGAGTGGGTTTGGGTCTAGCGGAGTGGGTTTGCATCTAGCCGAGTGGGTTTGGGTCTAGCGGAGTGGGTTTGGGTCTAGAGGAGTGGGGTTGGGTCTAGCGGAGTGGGTTTGGGTCTGGCCGAGAGGGTTTGGGTCTAGCTGAGTGGGTTTCGGTCTAGCCGAGAGGGTTTGGGTCTAGCCGAGTGGGTTTGTGTCTAGCGGAGTGGGTTTGGGTCTAGCGGAGTGGGTTAGGGTCTAGCGGAGTGGGTTTGGGTCTAGCGGACTGGGTTTGGGTCTAGCGGAGTGGGTTTGGGTCTAGCGGAGTGGGTTTGGGTCTAGCGGAGTGGGTTTGGGTCTAGCCGAGTGGGTTTGGGTCTAGCGGAGTGGGTTTTGAGTCTAGCGGAGTGGGCTTGGGTCTACCGGAGTGGGTTCGAGTCTAACGGAGTGGGTTTGGGTCTAGCCGAGTGAGTTTGGGTCTAGCCGAGTGGGTTTGTGTCTAGCCGAGTGGGTTTGGGTCTAGCGGAGTGGGTTTGCATCTAGCCGAGTGGGTTTGGGTCTGGCGGAGTGGGTTTGGGTCTAGAGGAGTGGGGTTGGGTCTAGCGGAGTGGGTTTGGGTCTGGCCGAGTGGGTTTGGGTCTAGCGGAGTGGGTTTGGGTCTAGCCGAGTGGGTTTGGGTCTAGCGGAGTGGGTTTGGGTCTTGCCGAGTGGGTTTGGGTCTAGCCGAGAGGGTTTGGGTCTAGCCGAGTGGGTTTCGGTCTAGCCGAGTGGGTTTGGGTCTAGCCGAGTGGGTTTGATTCTAGCCGAGTGGGTTTGGGTCTAGCTGAGTGGGTTTGGGTCAAGCCGAGTGGGTTTGTGTCTAGCGGAGTGGGTTTGGGTCTAGCGGAGTGGGTTAGGGTCTAGCGGAGTGGGTTTGGGTCTAGCGGAGTAGGTTTGGGTCTAGCGGAGTGGGTTTGGTTCTAGCGGAGTGGGTTTGGGTCTAACGGAGTGGGTTTGGGTCTAGCCGAATGGGTTTGGGTGTAGCTGAGTGGGTTTGGGTCCAGCCGAGTGGGTTTGGGTCTAGCCGATTGGGTTTGGGACTAGCCGAGTGGGTTTGGGTCTAGCCGAGTGGGTTTGGGACTAGCCGAGTGGGTTTGGGTCTGGCCGAGTGGGTTTGGGTCTAGCCGAGTGGGTTTGGGTCTAGCCGAGTGGGTTTGGGTCTAGCCGAGTGGGTTTGGGTCTAGCCGAATGGGTTTGGGTCTAGCCGAGTGGGTTTGATTCTAGCCGAGTGGGTTTGGGTCTAGCTGAGTGGGTTTGGGTCAAGCCGAGTGGGTTTGTGTCTGGCGGAGTGGGTTTGGGTCTAGCGGAGTGGGTTAGGGTCTAGCGGAGTGGGTTTGGGTCTAGCGGAGTAGGTTTGGGTCCAGCGGAGTGGGTTTGGGTCTAGCGGAGTTGGTTTGGGTGTAGCGGAGTGGGTTTGGGTCTAGCGGAGTGGGTTTGGGTCTAGCGGACTGGGTTTGGGTCTGGCGGAGTGGGTTTGGGTCTAGAGGAGTGGGGCTGGGTCTAGCGGAGTGGGTTTGGGTCTGGCCGAGAGGGTTTGGGTCTAGCGGAGTGGGTTTGGGTCTAGCCGAGTGGGTTTGGGTCTAGCGGAGTGGGTTTGGGTCTAACCGAGTGGGTTTGGGTCTAGCCGAGAGGGTTTGGGTCTAGCTGAGTGGGTTTTGGTTTGGCCGAGTGGGTTTGGGTCTAGCCGAGTGGGTTTGGGTCTAGCGGAGTGGGTTTGGGTGCAGCCGAGTGGGTTTGGGTCTAGCCAAGTGGGTTTGGGTCTAGCCGAGAGGGTTTGGGTCTAGGCGAGTGGGTTTGGGTCTTGCGGAGTGGGTTTGGGTGTAGCCGATTGGGTTTGGGGCTAGCCGAGTGGGTTTGGGTTCAGCCGAGTGTGTTTGGGTCTAGCCGAGTGGGTGTGGGTCTAGACGAGTGGGTTTGGGTCTAGCCGAGTGGGTTTGGGTCGAGCCGAGAGGGTTTGCGTCTATCCGAGTGGGTTTGGGTCTAGCGGAGTGGGTTTTGAGTCTAGCGGAGTGGGCTTGGGTCTAGCGGTGTGGGTTTGAGTCTAACGAACTGGCTTTGGGTCTAGCCGAGTGGGTTTGGGTCTAGCCGAGTGGGTTTGTGTCTAGCCGAGTGGGTTTGGGTCTAGCGGAGTGGGTTTGCATCTAGCCGAGTGGGTTTGGGTCTAGCGGAGTGGGTTTGGGTCTAGAGGAGTGGGGTTGGGTCTAGCGGAGTGGGTTTGGGTCTGGCCGAGAGGGTTTGGGTCTAGCCGAGTGGGTTTCGGTCTAGCCGAGAGGGTTTGGGTCTAGCCGAGTGGGTTTGTGTCTAGCGGAGTGGGTTTGGGTCTAGCGGAGTGGGTTAGGGTCTAGCGGAGTGGGTTTGGGTCTAGCGGACTGGGTTTGGGTCTAGCGGAGTGGGTTTGGGTCTAGCGGAGTGGGTTTGGGTCTAGCGGAGTGGGTTTGGGTCTAGCGGAGTGGGTTTGGGTCTAGCGGACTGGGTTTGGGTCTAGCGGAGTGGGTTTGGGTCTAGCGGAGTGGGTTTGGGTCTACCGAGTGGGTTTGGGTCTAGCCGAGTGGGTTTGGGTCTAGCCGAGTGGGTTTGGGTCTAGCCGAGTGGGTTTGGGTCTAGCCCAGTGGGTTTGGGTCTAGCCGAGTGGGTTTGGGTCTAGCCGAGTGGGTTTGGGTCTAGCGGAGTGGGTTTGGGTGCAGCCGAGTGGGTTTGGGTCTAGCCGAGTGGGTTTGGGTCTAGCCGAGAGGGATTGGGTCTAGGCGAGTGGGTTTGGGTCTTGCGGAGTGGGTTTGCGTGTAGCCAAGTGGGTTTGGGGTAGCCGAGTGGGTTTGGGTCCAGCCGAGTGGGTTTGGGTCTAGCCGAGTGGGTTTGGGTCTAGACGAGTGGGTTTGGGTCTAGCCGAGTGGGTTTGGGTCTAGCCGAGTGGGTTTGGGTCTATCCGAATGGGTTTGGGTCTAGTGGAGTGGGTTTTGAGTCCAGAGGAGTGGGTTTGGGTCTAGCGGAGTGGGTTTGAGTCTAACAGAGTGGGTTTGGGTCTAGCCGAGTGGGTTTGGGTCTAGCCGAGTGGGTTTGGGTCTAGCTGAGTGGGTTTGGGTCTAGCCGAGTGGGTTTGCGTCTAGCAGAGTGGGTTTGGGTGCAGCCGAGTGGGTTTGGGTCTAGCCGAGTGGGTTAGGGTCTAGCCGAGAGAGTTTGGGTCTAGCCGAGTGGGTTTGGGTCTAGCCGAGTTGGTTTGGGTCTAGCCGAGTGGGTTTGGGTCTAGCCCAATGGGTTTGGGTCTAGCCGAGTGGGTTTGATTCTAGCCGAGTGGTTTTGGGTCTAGCTGAGTGGGTTTGGGTCAAGCCGAGTGGGTTTGTGTCTGGCGGAGTGGGTTTGGGTCTAGCGGAGTGGGTTAGGGTCTAGCAGAGTGGGTTTGGGTCTAGCGGAGTAGGTTTGGGTCCAGCGGAGTGGGTTTGGGTCTAGCGGAGTTGGTTTGGGTGTAGCGGAGTGGGTTTGGGTCTAGCGGAGTGGGTTTGGGTCTAGCGGACTGGGTTTGGGTCTAGCGGAGTGGGTTTGGGTCTAGCGGAGTGGGTTTGGGTCTACCTAGTGGGTTTGGGTCTAGCCGAGTGGGCTTGGGTCTAGCCGAGTGGGTTTGGGTCTAGCCGAGAGGGATTGGGTCTAGGCGAGTGGGTTTGGGTCTTGCGGAGTGGGTTTGCGTGTAGCCAAGTGGGTTTGGGGTAGCCGAGTGGGTTTGGGTCCAGCCGAGTGGGTTTGGGTCTAGCCGAGTGGGTTTGGGTCTAGACGAGTGGGTTTGGGTCTAGCCGAGTGGGTTTGGGTCTAGCCGAGTGGGTTTGGGTCTATCCGAATGGGTTTGGGTCTAGTGGAGTGGGTTTTGAGTCCAGAGGAGTGGGTTTGGGTCTAGCGGAGTGGGTTTGAGTCTAACAGAGTGGGTTTGGGTCTAGCCGAGTGGGTTTGGGTCTAGCCGAGTGGGTTTGGGTCTAGCTGAGTGGGTTTGGGTCTAGCCGAGTGGGTTTGCGTCTAGCAGAGTGGGTTTGGGTGCAGCCGAGTGGGTTTGGGTCTAGCCGAGTGGGTTAGGGTCTAGCCGAGAGAGTTTGGGTCTAGCCGAGTGGGTTTGGGTCTAGCCGAGTGGGTTTGGGTCTAGCCGAGTGGGTTTGGGTCTAGCCCAATGGGTTTGGGTCTAGCCGAGTGGGTTTGATTCTAGCCGAGTGGTTTTGGGTCTAGCTGAGTGGGTTTGGGTCAAGCCGAGTGGGTTTGTGTCTGGCGGAGTGGGTTTGGGTCTAGCGGAGTGGGTTAGGGTCTAGCGGAGTGGGTTTGGGTCTAGCGGAGTAGGTTTGGGTCCAACGGAGTGGGTTTGGGTCTAGCGGAGTTGGTTTGGGTGTAGCGGAGTGGGTTTGGGTCTAGCGGAGTGGGTTTGGGTCTAGCGGACTGGGTTTGGGTCTAGCGGAGTGGGTTTGGGTCTAGCGGAGTGGGTTTGGGTCTACCTAGTGGGTTTGGGTCTAGCCGAGTGGGCTTGGGTCTAGCCGAGTGGGTTTGGGTCTAGCCGAGTGGGTTTGGGTCTAGCCGAGTGGGTTTGGGTCTAGCCGAGTGGGTTTGGGTCTAGCCGAGTGGGTTTGGGTCCAGCGGAGTGGGTTTGCATCTAGCCGAGTGGGTTTGGGTCTAGCGGAGTGGGTTTGGGTCTAGAGGAGTGGGGTTGGGTCTAGCGGAGTGGGTTTGGGTCTGGCCGAGTGGGTTTGGGTCTAGCGGAGTGGGTTTGCGTCTAGCCGAGAGGGTTTGGGTCTAGCCGAGTGGGTTTGGGTCTAGCCGAGTGGGTTTGGGTCGAGCCGAGTGGGTTTGATTCTAGCCGAGTGGGTTTGGGTCTAGCTGAGTGGGTTTGGGTCAAGCCGAGTGGGTTTGTGTCTAGCGGAGTGGGTTTGGGTCTAGCGGAGTGGGTTAGGGTCTAGTGGAGTGGGTTTGGGTCTAGCGGAGTAGGTTTGGGTCTAGCGGAGTGGGTTTGGGTCTAGCGGAGTTGGTTTGGGTCTAGCGGAGTGGGTTTGGGTCTAGCGGAGTGGGTTTGGGTCTAGCGGACTGGGTTTGGATCTAGCGGAGTGGGTTTGGGTCTAGCGGAGTGGGTTTGGGTCTACCGAGTGGATTTGGGTCTAGCCGAGTGGGCTTGGGTCTAGCCGAGTGGGTTTGGGTCTAGCCGAGTGGGTTAGGGTCTAGCCGAGTGGGTTTGGGTCTAGCCGAGTGGGTTTGGGTCTAGCCGAGTGGGTTTGGGTGCAGCCGAGTGGGTTTGGGTCTAGCCAAGTGGGTTTGGGTCAAGCCGAGAGGGTTTGGGTCTAGGCGAGTGGGTTTGGGTCTTGCGGAGTGGGTTTGGGTGTAGCCGATTGGGTTTGGGGCTAGCCGAGTCGGTTTGGGTCCAGCCGAGTGTGTTTGGGTCTAGCCGAGTGGGTGTGGGTCTAGACGAGTGGGTTTGGGTCTAGCCGAGTGGGTTTGGGTCGAGCCGAGTGGGTTTGCGTCTATCCGAGTGGGTTTGGGTCTAGCGGAGTGGGTTTTGAGTCTAGCGGAGTGGGCTTGGGTCTAGCGGAGTGGGTTTGAGTCTAACGGAGTGGGTTTGGGTCTAGCCGAGTGGGTTTGGGTCTAGCCGAGTGGGTTTGTGTCTAGCCGAGTGGGTTTGGGTCTAGCGGAGTGGGTTTGCATCTAGCTGAGTGGGTTTGGGTCTAGCGGAGTGGGTTTGGGTCTAGAGGAGTGGGGTTGGGTCTAGCGGAGTGGGTTTGGGTCTGGCCGAGTGGGTTTGGGTCTAGCGAAGTGGGTTTGGGTGTAGCCGAGTGGGTTTGGGTCTAGCGGAGTGGGTTTGGGTCTAGCCGAGTGGGTTTGGGTCTAGCCGAGAGGGTTTGGGTCTAGCCGAGTGGGTTTCGGTCTAGCCGAGTGGGTTTGGGTCTAGCCGAGTGGGTTTGTGTCTAGCGGAGTGGGTTTGGGTCTAGCGGAGTGGGTTAGGGTCTAGCGGAGTGGGTTTGGGTCCAGCGGACTGGGTTTGGGTCTAGCGGAGTGGGTTTGGGTCTAGCGGAGTGGGTTTGGGTCTAGCGGAGTGGGTTTGGGTCTCGCGGAGTGGGTTTGGGTCTAGCGGACTGGGTTTGGGTCTAGCGGAGTGGGTTTGGGTCTAGCGGAGTGGGTTTGGGTCTACCGAGTGGGTTTGGGTCTAGCCGAGTGGGTTTGGGTCTAGCCGAGTGGGTTTGGGTCAAGCCGAGTGGGTTTGGGTCTAGCCCAGTGGGTTTGGGTCTAGCCGAGTGGGTTTGGGTCTAGCCGAGTGGGTTTGGGTCTAGCGGAGTGGGTTTGGGTGCAGCCGAGTGGGTTTGGGTCTAGCCGAGTGGGTTTGGGTCTAGCCGAGAGGGATTGGGTCTAGGCGAGTGGGTTTGGGTCTTGCGGAGTGGGTTTGCGTGTAGCCGAGTGGGTTTGGGGCTAGCCGAGTGGGTTTGGGTCCAGCCGAGTGGGTTTGGGTCTAGCCGAGTGGGTTTGGGTCTAGACGATTGGGTTTGGGTCTAGCCGAGTGGGTTTGGGTCTAGCCGAGTGGGTTTCGGTCTATCCGAATGGGTTTGGGTCTAGTGGAGTGGGTTTTTAGTCCAGAGGAGTGGGTTTGGGTCTAGCGGAGTGGGTTTGAGTCTAACAGAGTGGGTTTGGGTCAAGCCGAGTGGGTTTGGGTCTAGCCGAGTGGGTTTGTGTCTGGCCGAGTGGGTTTGGGTCTAGCGGAGTGGGTTTGCATCTAGCCGAGTGGGTTTGGGTCTAGCGGAGTGGGTTTGGGTCTAGCGGAGTGGGTTTGGGTCTGGCGGACTGGGTTTGGGTCTAGCGGAGTGGGTTTGGGTCTAGCGGAGTGGGTTTGGGTCTGGCCGAGTGGGCTTGGGTCTAGCCGAGTGGGTTTGGGTCTAGGCGAGTGGGTTTGGGTCTAGCCGAGTGGGTTTGGGTCTAGCCGAGAGGGATTGGGTCTGGGCGAGTGGGTTTGGGTCTTGCGGAGTGGGTTTGCGTGTAGCCGAGTGGGTTTGGGGCTAGCCGAGTGGGTTTGGGTCCAGCCGAGTGGGTTTGGGTCTAGCCGAGTGGGTTTGGGTCTAGACGAGTGGGTTTGGGTCTTGCCGAGTGGGTTTGGGTCTAGCCGAATAGGTTTCGGTCTATCCGAATGGGTTTGGGTCTAGTGGAGTGGGTTTGAGTCTAACAGAGTGGGTTTGGGTCAAGCCGAGTGGGTTTGGGTCTGGCCGAGTGGGTTTGTGTCTGGCCGAGTGGGTTTGGGTCTAGCGGAGTGGGTTTGCATCTAGCCGAGTGGGTTTGGGTCTAGCGGAGTGGGTTTGGGTCTAGCGGAGTGGGTTTGGGTCTGGCGGACTGGGTTTGGGTCTAGCGGAGTGGGTTTGGGTCAAGCGGAGTGGGTTTTGGTCTAGCGGAGTGGATTTGGGTCTAGCGGAGTGGGTTTGGGTCTAGCGGAGTGGGTTTGGGTCTAACGGAGTGGGTTTGGGTCTAGCCGAATGGGTTTGGGTGTAGCCGAGTGGGTTTGGGTCTAGCCGAGTGGGTTTGGGTCTAGCCGAGTGGGTTTGGGTCTAGCCGATAGGGTTCGGGTCTAGCCGAGTGGGTTTGGGTCTAGCCGAGTGGGTTTGGGTCTAGCCGAGAGGGTTTGTGTCTAGCGGAGTGGGTTTGGGTCTAGCGGAGTGGGTTAGGGTCTAGCGGAGTGGGTTTGGGTCTAGCGGAGTAGGTTTGGGTCTAGCAGAGTGGGTTTGGGTCTAGCGGAGTGGGTTTGAGTCTAGCGGAGTGGGTTTGGGTCTAGCGGAGTGGGTTTGGGTCTAGCGGCCTGGGTTTGGGTCTAGCGGAGTAGGTTTGGGTCTAGCGGAGTGGGTTTGGGTCTATCGAGTGGGTTTGGGTCTAGCCGAGTGGGCTTGGGTCTAGCCGAGTGGGTTTGGGTCTAGGCGAGTGGGTTTGGGTCTAGCCGAGTGGGTTTGGGTCTAGCGGAGTGGGTTTGGGTCTAGCGGAGTGGGTTTGGGTCTAGCGGAGTGGGTTTGGGTCTAGCGGAGTGGGTTTGCGTCTAGCGGAGTGGGTTTGGTTCTAGCGGAGTGGGTATGGGTCTAGCGGCGTGGGTTTGGGTCTAGCGGACTGGGTTTGGGTCTAGCGGAGTGGGTTTGGTTCTAGCGGAGTGGGTTTGGGTGTAGCCGAATGGGTTTGGGTGTATCGTAGTGGGTTTGGGTCTAGCGGAGTGGGTTTGGGTCTAGCGGAGTGGGTTTGGGTCTAGCGGAGTGGGTTTGGGTCTAGCGGAGTGGGTTTGGGTCTAGCCGAGTGGGTTTGGGTCTAGCCGAGTGGGTTTGCGTCTAGCCGAGGGGGTTTGTGCCTAGCGGAGTGGGTTTGGGTCTAGCGGAGTGGGTTAGGGTCTAGCGGAGTGGGTTTGGGTCTAGCAGAGTAGGTTTGGGTCTAGCGGAGTGGGTTTGGGTCTAACGGAGTGGGTTTGGGTCTAGCGGAGTGGGTTTGAGACTAGCGGAGTGGGTTTGGGTCTAGCGGCCTGGGTTTGGGTCTAGCGGAGTGGGTTTGGGTCTAGCGGAGTGGGTTTAGGTCTAGCGGAGTGGGTTTGGGTCTACCGAGTGGGTTTGGGTCTAGCCGAGTGGGCTTGGGTCCAACCGAGTGGGTTTGGGTCTAGCCGAGTGGGTTTGGGTCTAGCCGAGTGGGTTTGGGTCTAGCGGAGTGGGTTTGGGTCTAGCGGAGTGGGTTTGGGTCTAGCGGAGTGGGTTTGGGTCTAGCGGAGTGGGTTTGCGTCTAGCGGAGTGGGTTTGGTTCTAGCGGATTGGGTATGGGTCTAGCGGAGTGGGTTTGGGTCTAGCGGACTGGGTTTGAGTCTCGCGGAGTGGGTTTGGGTCTAGCGGAGTGGGTTTGGGTCTAGCCAAATGGGTTTGGGTGTAGCCGAGTAGGCTTGGGTCTAGCGGAGTGGGTTTGGTCTAGCGGACTGGGTTTGGGTCTAGCGGAGTGGGTTTGGGTCTAGCGGAGTGGGTTTGGGTCCAGCCGAGTGGGTTTGGGTCCAGCCAAGTGGGTTGGGTCTAGCCAGTGGGTTTGGGTCTAGCCGAGTGGGTTTCGGTCTAGCCGTGGGTTTGGGTCTAGCCGAGTGGGTTTGGGTCCAGCCGAGTGGGTTTGTGTCTAGCGAGTGGGTTTGCGTCTAGCGAGTGGGTTTGGCTCTAGCCGTGTGGGTTTGGGTTTAGCCGAGTGGGCTTGGGTCTAGCCTAGTGGGTTTGGGTCTAGCCGAGTGGGTTTAGGTCTAGCCGAGTGGGTTTCGGTCTAGCCGAGTGGGTTTGGGTCCAGCCGAGTTGGTTTGGGTTAGCCGAGTGGGTTTGGGTGCAGCCGAGTGGGTTTGGGTGTAGCCGAGTGGGTTTGGGTCTGGCCGAGTGGGTTTGGGTCTAACGGAGTCGGTTTGGGTCTAGCCGAGTGTGTTTGGGTCTAGCGGAGTGCGTTTGGGTCTAGCCGATTGGGTTTGGGTCTAGCCGAGAGGGTTTGGGTCTAGCCGAGTGGGTTTCGGTCTAGCCGAGTGGGTTTGGGTGTAGCCGAGTGGGTTTGTGTCTAGCGGAGTGGGTTTGGGTCTAGCGGAGTGGGTTAGGGTCTAGCGGAGTGAGTTTGGGTCTAGCGTAGTGGGTTTGCGTCTAGCGGAGTGGGTTTGGGTCTAGCCTAGTGGGTTTGGGTCTAGCGGAGTGGGTTTGCGTCTAGCGGAGTGGGTTTGGGTCTAGCGGAGTGGGTATGGGTCTAGCGGAGTGGGTTTGGGTCTAGCGGACTGGGTTTGGGTCTGGCCGAGTGGGTTTGGGTCTAGCGGAGTGGGTTTGGGTCTAGCGGAGTGGATTTGGGTCTAGCCGAGTGGGTTTGGGTCTAGCGGAGTGGGTTTGGGTCTAACGGAGTGGGTTTGGTCTAGCCGAATGGGTTTGGGTGTAGCCGAGTGGGCTTGGGTCTAGCCGAGTGGGTTTGGGTCCAGCCGAGTGGGTTTGGGTCTAGCCGAGTGGGTTTGGGTCTAGCCGAATGGGTTTGACTCTAGCCGAGTGGGTTTGGGTCTAGCGGAGTGGGTTTGGGTCTAGCGGAGTGGGTTTGGGTCCAGCGGACTGGGTTTGGGTCTAGCGGAGTGGGTTTGGGTCTAGCGGAGTGGGTTTGGGTCTACCGAGTGGGTTTGGGTCTAGCGGACTAGGGTTTGGGTCTAGCGGAGTGGGATTGGGTCTAGCGGAGTGGGTTTGGGTCTAGCCGAGTGGGTTTGGGACTAGCCGAGTGGGTTTGGGTCTAGCCGAGTGGATTTGGGTCCAGCTGAATGGGTTTGGGTCTAGCCGAGTGGGTTTGTGTCTAGCCGAGTGTGTTTGGGTCTAGCCGAAAGGGTTTGGGTCTAGCTGAGTGGGTTTGGGTCTAGCCGAGTGGGTTTGGGTCAAGCCGAGTGGGTTTGGGTCTAGCCGAGTGGGTTTGGGTCTAGCCGACTGGGTTTGGGCCTAGCCGCGTGGGTTTGGGTCTTGCGGAGTGGGTTTGGGTCTAGCGGAGTGGGTTTGGGCCAAGTCGATTGGGTTTGGGTCTAGCCGAGTGGGTTTGGGTCTAGCCGAGTGGGTTTGGGTCTAGCCGAGTGGGTTTGGGACTAGCCGATTGGGTTTGGGTCTAGCCGAGTGGGTTTGGGTCTAGCTGAATGGGTTTGGGTCTAGCCAAGTGGGTTTGGGTCTAGCCGAGTGTGTTTGGGTCTAGCCGAAAGGGTTTGGGTCTAGCCAAGTGGGTTTGTGTCGAGCCGAGTGGGTTTGGGTCAAGCCGAGTGGGTTTGGGTCTAGCCGAGTGGGTTTGGGTCTAGCCGACTGGGTTTCGGCCTAGCCGCGTGGGTTTGGGTCTTGAGGAGTGGGTTTGGGTCTAGCGGAGTGGGTTTGGGTCTAGCCGATTGGGTTTGGGTCTAGCCGAGTGGGTTTGGGTCTAGCCGAGTGGGTTTGGGTCTAGCCGAGTGGGTTTGGGTCCAGCCGAGTGGGTTTGGGTCTAGCCGTTTGGGTTTGGGTCTAGCCGATTGGGTTTGGGTCTAGCCATGTGGGTTTGGGTCTAGCCGAGTGGGTTAGGGTCTAGCGGAGTGGGTTTGGGTGTAGCCGCGTGGGTTTGGGTGTAGCCGAGTGGGTTTGGGTCTAGCCGAGTGGGTTTGGGTGTAGCCGAGTGGGTTTGGGCCTAGCCGAGTGGGTTTGGGTATGGCGGAGTGGGTTTGGGTGTAGCCGAGTGGGTTTGGGTCTAGCCGAGTGGGTTTGGGTCTAGCCGAGTTGGTTTGGGTCTAGCCGAGTGGGTTTGGGTCTAGCCGAGTGGGTGTGGGTCAAGCCGAGTAGGTTTGGGTCTAGCCGAGTGGGTTTGGGTCTAGCCGAGTGGGTTTGGGTCTAGCCGAGTGGGTTTGGGTCTAGCCGAGTGGGTTTGGGCCTAGCCGAGTGGGTTTGGGTCTGCCGGAGTGGGTTTGGGTTTAGCTGAGTGGGTTTGGGACCAGCCGAGTGGGTTTGGGTCTAGCCGAGTGGGTTTGGGTCTAGCCGAATGGGTTTGGGTCTACCCGAGTGGGTTTGGGTCTAGCCTAGTGGGTTTGCTTCTAGCCGAATGGGTTTGGGTCTAGCCGAGTGGGTTTGGGTGCAGACGAGTGGGTTTGGGTCTAGCGGAGTGGGTTTGGGTGTAGCCGAGTGGGTCTGGGTCTAGCCGAGTGGGTTTGGGTCTAGCCGAGTGGGTTTGGGTCTAGCCGAGTGGGTTTGGGTCTGGCCGAGTGGGTTTGGGTCCAGCCGAGTTGGTTTGGGTCTAGCCGAGTGGGTTTGCATCTAGCCGAGTGGGTTTGTGTCTAGCGGAGTGGGTTTGGGTCTAGCGGAGTGGGATTGGGTCTAGCCGAGTGGGTTTGGGTCTAGCCGAGTGGGTTTGGGTCTAGCCGAGTGGGTTTGGGTCCAGCCGAGTGGGTTTGGGTCTAGCCGTGGGGGTTTGGGTCTAGCCGATTGGGTTTGGGTCTAGCCATGTGGGTTAGGGTCTAGCCGAGTGGGTTTGGGTGTAGCCGCGTGGGTTTGGGTGTAGCCGAGTGGGTTTGGGTCTAGCCGAGTTGGTTTGGGTTTAGCCGAGTGGGTTTGGGCCTAGCCGAGTGGGTTTGGGTCTGGCGGAGTGGGTTTGGGTGTAGCCGAGTGGGTTTGGGTCTAGCCGAGTGGGTTTGGGTCTAGCCGAGTGGGTTTGGGTCTAGCCGAGTGGGTTTGGGTCTAGCCGAGTGGTTGTGGGTCAAGCCGAGTGGGTTTGGGTCTAGCCGAGTGGGTTTGGGTCTAGCCGAGTGGGTTTGGGTCTAGCCGAGTGGGTTTGGGTCTAGCTGAGTGGGTTTGGGCCTAGCCGAGTGGGTTTGGGTCTACCGGAGTGGGTTTGGGTTTAGCTGAGTGGGTTTGGGACCAGCCGAGTGGGTTTGGGTCTAGCCGAGTGGGTTTGGGTCTAGCCGAATGGGTTTGTGTCTACCCGAGTGGGTTTGGGTCTAGCCGAGTGGGTTTGCATCTAGCCGAATGGGTTTGGGTCTAGCCGAGTGGGTTTGGGTGCAGACGAGTGGGTTTGGGTCTAGCAGAGTGGGTTTGGGTGTAGCCTAGTGGGTCTGGGTCTAGCCGAGTGGGTTTGGGTCTAGCCGAGTGGGTTTGGGTCTAGCCGAGTGGGTTTGGGTCTAGCCGAGTGGGTTTGGGTCCAGCCGAGTTGGTTTGGGTCTAGCCGAGTGGGTTTGGGTCTAGCCGAGTGTGTTTGGGTCTAGCCGAGTGGGTTTGGGTCCAGCCGAGTTGGTTTGGGTCTAGCCGAGTGGGTTTGGGTGTAGCCTAGTGGGTCTGGGTCTAGCCGAGTGGGTTTGGGTCTAGCCGAGTGGGTTTGGGTCTAGCCGAGTGGGTTTCGGTCTAGCTGAATGGGTTTGGGTCTAGCCGAGTGGGTTTGGGTCTAGCCGAGTGTGTTTGGGTCTAGCCGAAAGGGTTTGGGTCTAGCTGAGTGGGTTTGGGTCTAGCCGAGTGGGTTTGGGTCAAGCCGAGTGGGTTTGGGTCTAGTCGAGTGGGTTTGGGTCTAGCCGACTGGGTTTGGGCCTAGCCGCGTGGGTTTGGGTCTTGCGGAGTGGGTTTGGGTCTAGCGGAGTGGGTTTGGGTCTAGCCGAGTGGGTTTGGGCCTAGCCGATTGGGTTTGGGTCTAGCCGAGTGGGTTTGGGTCTAGCCGAGTGGGTTTGGGTCTAGCCGAGTGGGTTTGGGTCCAGCCGAGTGGGTTTAGGTCTAGCCGTGTGGGTTTGGGTCTAGCCGATTGGGTTTGGGTCTAGCCATGTGGGTTTGGGTCTAGCCGAGTGGGTTAGGGTCTAGCGGAGTGGGTTTGGGTGAAGCCGCGTGGGTTTGGGTGTAGCCGAGTGGGTTTGGGTCCAGCCGAGTGGGTTTGGGTGTAGCCGAGTGGGTTTGGGCCTAGCCGAGTGGGTTTGGGTCTGGCGGAGTGGGTTTGGGTGTAGCCGAGTGGGTTTGGGTCTAGCCGAGTGGGTTTGGGTCTAGCCGACTGGGTTTGGGATTAGCCGAGTGGGTTTGGGTCTAACCGAGTGGGTTTGGGTCTAGCCGAGTGGGTTTACGTCAAGCCGCGTGGGTTTGCGTCTAGCGGAATGGGTATCGGTGTAGCCGAGTGGGTTTGGGTCTAGCCGAGTGGGTTTGGGTCTAGCCGAGTGTGTTTGGGTCTAGCCTAGTGGTTTTGGGTCTAGCCAAGTGGGTTTGGGTCTAGCGGAGTGGGTTTGTGTCTAGCGGAGTGGGTTTGGGTCTAGCGGAGTGGGTTTGGGTCTAGCCGAGTGGGTTTGGTTCTAACCGAGTGGGTTTGTGTCTCGAGGAGTGGGATTGGGTCTAGCCGAGTGGGTTTGGGTCTAGCCGAGTGGGTTTGGGACTAGCCGAGTGGGTTTGGGTCTAGCCAAGTGGGTTTGGGTCTAGCGGAGTGGGTTTGTGTCTAGCGGAGTGCGTTTGGGTCTAGCGGAGTGGGTTTGGGTCCAGCCGAGTGGGTTTGGTTCTAACCGAGTGGGTTTGGGTCTAGCGGAGTGGGATTGGGTCCAGCCGAGTGGGTTTGGGTCTAGCCGAGTGGGTTTGGGACTAGCCGAGTGGGTTTGGGTCTAGCCGAGTGGGTTTGGGTCTAGCCGAATGGGTTTGGGTCTAGCCGAGTGGGTTTGGGTGTAGCCGAGTGGGTTTGGGTCTAGCGGAGTGGGTTTGGGTGTAGCCGAGTGGGTTTGGGTCTAGCCGAGTGGGTTTGGGTCTAGCCGAGTGGGTTTGGGTCTAGCCTAGTGGGTTTGGGTCGAGCCGAGTGGGTTTGGGTCTAGCCGAGTGGGTTTGGGTCTAGCCGAGTGGGTTTGGGTCTAGCCGAGTGGGTTTGGGTCTAGCCGAGTGGGTTTGGGTCAGGCCGAGTGGGTTTAGGTCTAGCCGAGTTGGTTTGGGTCTAGCCGAGTGGGTTTGGGTCTAGCCGAGTGGGTTTGGGTCTAGCCGAGTGGGTTTGGGTCTAGCCGAGTGGGTTTGGGCCTAGCCGAGTGGGTTTGGGTCTACCGCAGTGGGTTTGGGTGTAGCTGAGTGGGTTTGGGACCAGCCGAGTGGGTTTGAGTCTAGCCGAGTGGGTTTGGGTCTAGCCGAATGGGTTTGGGTCTACCCGAGTGGGTTTGGGTCTAGCCGAGTGGGTTTGCTTCTAGCCGAATGGGTTTGGGTCTAGCCGAGTGGGTTTGGGTGCAGACGAGTGGGTGTGGGTCTAGCGGAGTGGTTTGGGTGTAGCCGAGTGGGTTTGGGTCGAGCTGAATGGGTTTGGGTCTAGCCGAGTGGGTTTGGGTCTAGCCGAGTGTGTTTGGGTCTAGCCGAAAGAGTTTGGGTCTAGCCGAGTGGGTTTGGGTCTAGCCGAGTGGGTTTGGGTCAAGCCGAGTGGGTTTGGGTCGAGCCGAGTGGGTTTGGGTCTAGCCGACTGGGTTTGGGCCTAGCCGCGTGGGTTTGGGTCTTGCGGAGTGGGTTTGGGTCTAGCGGAGTGGGTTTGGGTCTAGCCGAGTGGGTTTGGGCCTAGCCGATTGGGTTTGGGTCTAGCCGAGTGGGTTTGGGTCTAGCCGAGTGGGTTTGGGTCTAGCCGAGTGGGTTTGGGTCGAGCCGAGTGGGTTTGGGTCTAGCCGAGTGGGTTTGGGTCTAGCCGAGTGGGTTTGGGTCTAGCCGAGTGGGTTTGGGTCTAGCCGAGTGGGTTTGGGTCTAGCCGAGTGGGTTTGGGTCTAGCCGAGTTGGTTTGGGTCTAGCCGAGTGGGTTTGGGTCTAGCCGAGTGGGTTTGGGTCTAGCTGAGTGGGTTTGGGTCTAGCCGAGTGGGTTTGGGCCTAGCCGAGTGGGTTTGGGTCTACCGGAGTGGGTTTGGGTGTAGCTGAGTGGGTTTGGGACCAGCCGAGTGGGTTTGGGTCTAGCCGAGTGGGTTTGGGTCTAGCCGAATGGGTTTGGGTCTACCCGAGTGGGTTTGGGTCAAGCCGAGTGGGTTTGGGTCGAGCCGAGTGGGTTTGGGTCTAGCCGACTGGGTTTGGGCCTGGCCGCGTGGGTTTGGGTCTTGCGGAGTGGATTTGGGTCTAGCGGAGTGGGTTTGGGTCTAGCCGAGTGGGTTTGGGCCTAGCCGATTGGGTTTGGGTCTAGCCGAGTGGGTTTGGGTCTAGCCGAGTGGGTTTGGGTCTAGCCGAGTGGGTTTGGGTCCAGCCGAGTGGGTTTGGGTCTAGCCGTGTGGGTTTGGGTCTAGCCGATTGGGTTTGGGTCTAGCAATGTGGGTTTGGGTCTAGCCGAGTGGGTTAGGGTCTAGCAGAGTGGGTTTGGGTGTAACCGCGTGGGTTTGGGTGTTGCCGAGTGGGTTTGGGTCTAGCCGAGTGGGTTTGGGTGTAGCCGAGTGGGTTTGGGCCTAGCCGAGTGGGTTTGGGTCTGGCGGAGTGGGTTTTGGTGTAGCCGAGTGGGTTTGGGTCTAGCCGAGTGGGTTTGGGTCTAGCCGACTGGGTTTGGGATTAGCCGAGTGGGTTTGGGTCTAGCCGAGTGGGTTTGGGTCTAGCCGAGTGGGTTTGGGTCTAGCCGAGTGGGTTTGGGTCTAGCCGAGTGGGTTTGGGTCTAGCCGAGTGGGTTTGGGTCTAGCCGAGTTGGTTTGGGTCTAGCCGAGTGGGTTTGGGTCTAGCCGAGTGGGTTTGGGTCTAGCTGAGTGGGTTTGGGTCTAGCCGAGTGGGTTTGGGCCTAGCCGAGTGGGTTTGGGTCTACCGGAGTGGGTTTGGGTGTAGCTGAGTGGGTTTGGGACCAGCCGAGTGGGTTTGGGTCTAGCCGAGTGGGTTTGGGTCTAGCCGAATGGGTTTGGGTCTACCCGAGTGGGTTTGGGTCAAGCCGAGTGGGTTTGGGTCGAGCCGAGTGGGTTTGGGTCTAGCCGACTGGGTTTGGGCCTGGCCGCGTGGGTTTGGGTCTTGCGGAGTGGATTTGGGTCTAGCGGAGTGGGTTTGGGTCTAGCCGAGTGGGTTTGGGCCTAGCCGATTGGGTTTGGGTCTGGCGGAGTGGGTTTGGGTCTAGCCGAGTGGGTTTGGGTCCAGCCGAGTGGGTTTGGGTGTAACCGCGTGGGTTTGGGTGTTGCCGAGTGGGTTTGGGTCTAGCCGAGTGGGTTTGGGTGTAGCCGAGTGGGTTTGGGCCTAGCCGAGTGGGTTTGGGTCTGGCGGAGTGGGTTTTGGTGTAGCCGAGTGGGTTTGGGTCTAGCCGAGTGGGTTTGGGTCTAGCCGACTGGGTTTGGGATTAGCCGAGTGGGTTTGGGTCTACCCGAGTGGGTTTGGGTCTAGCCGAGTGGGTTTACGTCTAGCCGCGTGGGTTTGGGTCTAGCGGAGTGGGTATCGGTGTAGCCGAGTGGGTTTGGGTCTAGCCGAGTGGGTTTGGGTCTAGCCGAGTGTGTTTGGGTCTAGCCTAGTGGGTTTGGGTCTAGCCAAGTGGGTTTGGGTCTAGCGGAGTGGGTTTGTGTCTAGCGGAGTGGGTTTGGGTCTAGCGGAGTGGGTTTGGGTCTAGCCGAGTGGGTTTGGTTCTAACCGAGTGGGTTTGTGTCTAGCGGAGTGGGTTTGGGTCTAGCGGAGTGGGATTGGGTCTAGCCGAGTGGGTTTGGGTCTAGCCGAGTGGGCTTGGGACTAGCCGAGTGGGTTTGGGTCTAGCCGAGTGGGTTTGGGTCTAGCTGAATGGGTTTGGGTCTAGCCGAGTGGGTTTGGGTCTAGCCGAGTGGGTTTGGGTCTATCCGAAAGGGTTTGGGTCTAGCCGAGTGGGTTTGGGTCTAGCCGAGTGGGTTTGGGTCTAGCCGAATGGGTTTGTGTCTAGCGGAGTAGGTTTGGGTCCAGCCGAGTGGGTTTGGGACTAGCTGAATGGGTTTGGGTCTAGCCGAGTGGGTTTATGTCTAGCCGAGTGGGTTTGGGCCTAGCCGATTGGGTTTGGGTCTAGCTGAGTGGGTTTGGGTCTAGCCGAGTGGGTTTGGGCCTAGCCGATTGGGTTTGGGTCTAGCCGAGTGGGTTTGGATCTAGCCGAGTGGGTTTGGGTCTAGCCGAGTGGGTTTGGGTCCAGCCGAGTGGGTTTAGGTCTAGCCGTGTGGGTTTGGGTCTAGCCGATTGGGTTTGGGTCTAGCCATGTGGGTTTGGGTCTAGCCGAGTGGGTTAGGGTCTAGCGGAGTGGGTTTGGGTGAAGCCGCGTGGGTTTGGGTGTAGCCGAGTGGGTTTGGGTCTAGCCGAGTGGGTTTGGGTGTAGCCGAGTGGGTTTGGGCCTAGCCGAGTGGGTTTGGGTCTGGTGGAGTGGGTTTGGGTGTAGCCGAGTGGGTTTGGGTCTAGCCGAGTGGGTTTGGGTCTAGCCGACTGGGTTTGGGATTAGCCGAGTGGGATTGGGTCTAGCCGTGTGGGTTTGGGTCTAGCCGAGTGGGTTTGGGACTGGCCGAGTGGGTTTGGGTCCAGCCGAGTGGGTTTGGGTCTAGCTGAATGGGTTTGGGTCCAGCCGAGTGGGTTTGGGTCCAGCCGAGTGGGTTTGGGTCTAGCTGAATGGGTTTGGGTCTAGCCGAGTGGGTTTGTGTCTAGCGGAGTAGGTTTGGGTCTAGCGGAATGGGATTGGGTCTAGCTGAGTGGGTTTGGGTCTAGCCGAGTGGGTTTGGGCCTAGCCGATTGGGTTTGGGTCTAGCCGAGTGGGTTTGGGTCTAGCCGAGTGGGTTTGGGTTTAGCCGAGTGGGTTTGGGTCCAGCCGACTGGGTTTAGGTCTAGCCGTGTGGGTTTGGGTCTAGCCGATTGGGTTTGGGTCTAGCCATGTGGGTTTGGGTCTAGCCGAGTGGGTTAGGGTCTAGCGGAGTGGGTTTGGGTGAAGCCGCGTGGGTTTGGGTGTAGCCGAGTGGGTTTGGGTCTAGCCGAGTGGGTTTGGGTGTAGCCGAGTGGGTTTGGGCCTAGCCGAGTGGGTTTGGGTCTGGTGGAGTGGGTTTGGGTGTAGCCGAGTGGGTTTGGGTCTAGCCGAGTGGGTTTGGGTCTAGCCGACTGGGTTTGGGATTAGCCGAGTGGGTTTGGGTCTAACCGAGTGGGTTTGGGTCTAGCCGAGTGGGTTTACGTCTAGCCGCGTGGGTTTGGGTCTAGCGGAATGGGTATCGGTGTAGCCGAGTGGGTTTGGGTCTAGCCGAGTGGGTTTGGGTCCAGCCGAGTGTGTTTGGGTCTAGCCTAGTGGGTTTGGGTCTAGCCAAGTGGGTTTGGGTCTAGCGGAGTGGGTTTGTGTCTAGCGGAGTGGGTTTCGGTCAAGCCGAGTGGGTTTGGGTCTAGCCGAGTGGGTTTGGGTCTAGCCGACTGGGTTTGGGCCTAGCCGCGTGGGTTTGGGTCTTGCGGAGTGGGTTTGGGTCTAGCGGAGTGGGTTTGGGTCTAGCCGAGTGGGTTTGGGCCTAGCCGATTGGGTTTGGGTCTAGCCGAGTGGGTTTGGGTCTAGCCGAGTGGGTTTGGGTCTAGCCAAGTGGGTTTGGGTCCAGCCGAGTGGGTTTAGGTCTAGCCGTGTGGGTTTGGGTCTAGCCGATTGGGTTTGGGTCTAGCCATGTGGGTTTGGGTCTAGCCGAGTGGGTTAGGGTCTAGCAGAGTGGGTTTGGGTGAAGCCGCGTGGGTTTGGGTGTAGCCGAGTGGGTTTGGGCCTAGCCGAGTGGGTTTGGGTCTGGCGGAGTGGGTTTGGGTGTAGCCGAGTGGGTTTGGGTCTAGCCGAGTGGGTTTGGGTCTAGCCGACTGGGTTTGGGATTAGCCGAGTGGGTTTGGGTCTAACCGAGTGGGTTTGGGTCTAGCCGAGTGGGTTTGGGTCGAGCTGAATGGGTTTGGGTCTAGCCGAGTGGGTTTGGGTCTAGCCGAGTGTGTTTGGGTCTAGCCGAAAGGGTTTGGGTCTAGCCGAGTGGGTTTGGGTCTAGCCGAGTGGGTTTGGGTCAAGCCGAGTGGGTTTGGGTCGAGCCGAGTGGGTTTGGGTCTAGCCGACTGGGTTTGGGCCTAGCCGCGTGGGTTTGGGTCTTGCGGAGTGGGTTTGGGTCTAGCGGAGTGGGTTTGGGTCTAGCCGAGTGGGTTTGGGCCTAGCCGATTGGGTTTGGGTCTAGCCGAGTGGGTTTGGGTCTAGCCGAGTGGGTTTGGGTCTAGCGGAGTGGGTTTGGGTCCAGCCGAGTGGGTTTGGGTCTAGCCGTGTGGGTTTGGGTCTAGCCGATTGGGTTTGGGTCTAGCAATGTGGGTTTGGGTCTAGCCGAGTGGGTTAGGGTCTAGCAGAGTGGGTTTGGGTGTAACCGCGTGGGTTTGGGTGTTGCCGAGTGGGTTTGGGTCTAGCCGAGTGGGTTTGGGTGTAGCCAAGTGGGTTTGGGCCTAGCCGAGTGGGTTTGGGTCTGGCGGAGTGGGTTTTGGTGTAGCCGAGTGGGTTTGGGTCTAGCCGAGTGGGTTTGGGATTAGCCGAGTGGGTTTGGGTCTACCCGAGTGGGTTTGGGTCTAGCCGAGTGGGTTTACGTCAAGCCGCGTGGGTTTGGGTCTAGCGGAGTGGGTATGGGTGTAGCCGAGTGGGTTTGGGTCTAGCCGAGTGGGTTTGGGTCTAGCCGAGTGTGTTTGGGTCTAGCCTAGTGGGTTTGGGTCTAGCCAAGTGGGTTTCGGTCTAGCGGAGTGGGTTTGTGTCTAGCGGAGTGGGTTTGGGTCTAGCGGAGTGGGTTTGGGTCTAGCCGAGTGGGTTTGGTTCTAACCGAGTGGGTTTGTGTCTAGCGGAGTGGGTTTGGGTCTAGCGGAGTGGGATTGGGTCTAGCCGAGTGGGTTTGGGTCTAGCCGAGTGGGCTTGGGACTAGCCGAGTGGGTTTGGGTCTAGCCGAGTGGGTTTGGGTCTAGCTGAATGGGTTTGGGTCTAGCCGAGTGGGTTTGGGTCTAGCCGAGTGGGTTTGGGTCTATCCGAAAGGGTTTGGGTCTAGCCGAGTGGGTTTGGGTCTAGCCGAGTGGGTTTGGGTCTAGCCGAATGGGTTTGTGTCTAGCGGAGTAGGTTTGGGTCTAGCGGAGTGGGATTGGGTCTAGCCGAGTGGGTTTGGGTCTAGCCGAGTGGGTTTGGGACTGGCCGAGTGGGTTTGGGTCCAGCCGAGTGGGTTTGGGTCTAGCTGAATGGGTTTGGGTCTAGCCGAGTGGGTTTGGGTCCAGCCGAGTGGGTTTGGGTCTAGCTGAATGGGTTTGGGTCTAGCCGAGTGGGTTTGTGTCTAGCCGAGTGGGTTTGGGCCTAGCCGATTGGGTTTGGGTCTAGCTGAGTGGGTTTGGGTCTAGCCGAGTGGGTTTGGGCCTAGCCGATTGGGTTTGGGTCTAGCCGAGTGGGTTTGGGTCTAGCCGAGTGGGTTTGGGTCTAGCCGAGTGGGTTTGGGTCCAGCCGAGTGGGTTTAGGTCTAGCCGTGTGGGTTTGGGTCTAGCCGATTGGGTTTGGGTCTAGCCATGTGGGTTTGGGTTTAGCCGAGTGGGTTAGGGTCTAGCGGAGTGGGTTTGGGTGAAGCCGCGTGGGTTTGGGTGTAGCCGAGTGGGTTTGGGTCTAGCCGAGTGGGTTTGGGTGTAGCCGAGTGGGTTTGGGCCTAGCCGAGTGGGTTTGGGTCTGGTGGAGTGGGTTTGGGTGTAGCCGAGTGGGTTTGGGTCTAGCCGAGTGGGTTTGGGTCTAGCCGAGTGGGTTTGGGACTGGCCGAGTGGGTTTGGGTCCAGCCGAGTGGGTTTGGGTCTAGCTGAATGGGTTTGGGTCCAGCCGAGTGGGTTTGGGTCCAGCCGAGTGGGTTTGGGTCTAGCTGAATGGGTTTGGGTCTAGCCGAGTGGGTTTGTGTCTAGCGGAGTAGGTTTGGGTCTAGCGGAGTGGGATTGGGTCTAGCTGAGTGGGTTTGGGTCTAGCCGAGTGGGTTTGGGCCTAGCCGATTGGGTTTGGGTCTAGCCGAGTGGATTTGGGTCTAGCCGAGTGGGTTTGGGTCTAGCCGAGTGGGTTTGGGTCCAGCCGAGTGGGTTTAGGTCTAGCCGTGTGGGTTTGGGTCTAGCCGATTGGGTTTGGGTCTAGCCATGTGGGTTTGGGTCTAGCCGAGTGGGTTAGGGTCTAGCGGAGTGGGTTTGGGTGAAGCCGCGTGGGTTTGGGTGTAGCCGAGTGGGTTTGGGTCTAGCCGAGTGGGTTTGGGTGTAGCCGAGTGGGTTTGGGCCTAGCCGAGTGGGTTTGGGTCTGGTGGAGTGGGTTTGGGTGTAGCCGAGTGGGTTTGGGTGTAGCCGAGTGGGTTTGGGTCTAGCAGAGTGGGATTGGGTCTAGCTGAGTGGGTTTGGGTCTAGCCGAGTGGGTTTGGGCCTAGCCGATTGGGTTTGGGTCTAGCCGAGTGGGTTTGGGTCTAGCCGAGTGGGTTTGGGTCTTGCCGAGTGGGTTTGGGTCCAGCCGAGTGGGTTTAGGTCTAGCCGTGTGGGTTTGGGTCTAGCCGATTGGGTTTGGGTCTAGCCATGTGGGTTTGGGTCTAGCCGAGTGGGTTAGGGTCTAGCGGAGTGGGTTTGGGTGAAGCCGCGTGGGTTTGGGTGTAGCCGAGTGGGTTTGGGTCTAGCCGAGTGGGTTTGTGTGTAGCCGAGTGGGTTTGGGCCTAGCCGAGTGGGTTTGGGTCTGGTGGAGTGGGTTTGGGTGTAGCCGAGTGGGTTTGGGTCTAGCCGAGTGGGTTTGGGTCTAGCCGACTGGGTTTGGGATTAGCCGAGTGGGATTGGGTCTAGCCGAGTGGGTTTGGGTCTAGCCGAGTGGGTTTGGGACTGGCCGAGTGGGTTTGGGTCCAGCCGAGTGGGTTTGGGTCTAGCTGAATGGGTTTGGGTCCAGCCGAGTGGGTTTGGGTCCAGCCGAGTGGGTTTGGGTCTAGCTGAATGGGTTTGGGTCTAGCCGAGTGGGTTTGTGTCTAGCGGAGTAGGTTTGGGTCTAGCGGAGTGGGATTGGGTCTAGCTGAGTGGGTTTGGGTCTAGCCGAGTGGGTTTGGGCCTAGCCGATTGGGTTTGGGTCTAGCCGAGTGGGTTTGGGTCTAGCCGAGTGGGTTTTGGTCTAGCCGAGTGGGTTTGGGTCCAGCCGAGTGGGTTTAGGTCTAGCCGTGTGGGTTTGGGTCTAGCCGATTGGGTTTGGGTCTAGCCATGTGGGTTTGGGTCTAGCCGAGTGGGTTAGGGTCTAGCGGAGTGGGTTTGGGTGAAGCCGCGTGGGTTTGGGTGTAGCCGAGTGGGTTTGGGTCTAGCCGAGTGGGTTTGGGTGTAGCCGAGTGGGTTTGGGCCTAGCCGAGTGGCTTTGGGTCTGGTGGAGTGGGTTTGGGTGTAGCCGAGTGGGTTTGGGTCTAGCCGAGTGGGTTTGGGTCTAGCCGACTGGGTTTGGGATTAGCCGAGTGGGTTTGGGTCTAACCGAGTGGGTTTGGGTCTAGCCGAGTGGGTTTACGTCTAGCCGCGTGGGTTTGGGTCTAGCGGAATGGGTATCGGTGTAGCCGAGTGGGTTTGGGTCTAGCCGAGTGGGTTTGGGTCAAGCCGAGTGGGTTTGGGTCTAGCCGAGTGGGTTTGGGTCTAGCCGACTGGGTTTGGGCCTAGCCGCGTGGGTTTGGGTCTTGCGGAGTGGGTTTGGGTCTAGCGGAGTGGGTTTGGGTCTAGCCGAGTGGGTTTGGGCCTAGCCGATTGGGTTTGGGTCTAGCCGAGTGGGTTTGGGTCTAGCCGAGTGGGTTTGGGTCTAGCCGAGTGGGTTTGGGTCCAGCCGAGTGGGTTTAGGTCTAGCCGTGTGGGTTTGGGTCTAGCCGATTGGGTTTGGGTCTAGCCATGTGGGTTTGGGTCTAGCCGAGTGGGTTAGGGTCTAGCAGAGTGGGTTTGGGTGAAGCCGCGTGGGTTTGGGTGTAGCCGAGTGGGTTTGGGTCTAGCCGAGTGGGTTTGGGTGTAGCCGAGTGGGTTTGGGCCTAGCCGAGTGGGTTTGGGTCTGGCGGAGTGGGTTTGGGTGTAGCCGAGTGGGTTTGGGTCTAGCCGAGTGGGTTTGGGTCTAGCCGACTGGGTTTGGGATTAGCCGAGTGGGTTTGGGTCTAACCGAGTGGGTTTGGGTCTAGCCGAGTGGGTTTACGTCTAGCCGCGTGGGTTTGGGTCTAGCGGAATGGGTATCGGTGTAGCCGAGTGGGTTTGGGTCTAGCCGAGTGGGTTTGGGTCTAGCCGAGTGTGTTTGGGTCTAGCCTGGTGGGTTTGGGTCTAGCCAAGTGGGTTTGGGTCTAGCGGAGTGGGTTTGTGTCTGGCGGAGTGGGTTTGGGTCTAGCGGAGTGGGTTTGGGTCTAGCCGAGTAGGTGTGGTTCTAACCGTGTGGGTTTGTGTCTTGCGGAGTGGGATTGGGTCTAGCCGAGTGGGTTTGGGTCTAGCCGAGTGGGTTTGGGACTAGCCAAGTGGGTATGGGTCCAGCGGAGTGGGTTTGTGTCTAGCGGAGTGGGATTGGGTCTAGCCGAGTGGGTTTGGGTCTAGCCGAGTGGGTTTGGGACTAGCCGAGTGGGTTTGGGTCTAGCCGAGTGGGTTTGGGTCTAGCTGAATGGGTTTGGGTCTAGCCGAGTGGGTTTGGGTCTAGCCGAGTGGGTTTGGGTCTAGCCGAAAGGGTTTGGGTTTAGCCGAGTGGGTTTGGGTCTAGCCGAGTGGGTTTGGGTCTAGCCGAGTGGGTATGTCTAGCCAAGTGGGTTTGGGTCGAGCCGAGTGGGTTTGGGTCTAGCCGAGTGGGTTTGGGTGTAGCCGAGTGGGTTTGGGTCTAGCCGAGTGGGTTTGCGCCTAGCCGAGTGGGTTTGGGTCTAGCGGAGTGGGTTAGGGTCTAGTGGAGTGGGTTTGGGTCCAGCCGAGTGGGTTTGAGTCTAGCCGAATGGGTTTGGGTCTAGCCGAGTTGGTTTGGGTCTAGCCGAATGGGTTTGGGTCTAGCCGAGTGGGTTTGGGTGTAGCCGAGTGGGTTTGGGTCTAGCGGAGTGGGTTTGGGTGTAGCCGAGTGGGTTTGGGTCTAGCCGAGTGGGTTTGGGTCTAGCCGAGTGGGTTTGGGTCTAGCCGAGTGGGTTTGGGTCTAGCCGAGTGGGTTTGGGTCTAGCCGAGTGGGTTTGGGTCTAGCCGAGTGGGTTTGGGTCTAGCCGAGTGGGTTTGGGTCTAGCCGAGTGGGTTTGGGTCTAGCCGAGTTGGTTTGGGTCTAGCCGAGTGGGTTTGGGTCTAGCCGAGTGGGTTTGGGTCTAGCCGAGTGGGTTTGGGTCTAGCCGAGTGGGTTTGGGCCTAGCCGAGTGGGTTTGGGTCTGCCGGTGTGGGTTTGGGTGTAGCTGAGTGGGTTTGGGACCAGCCGAGTGGGTTTGGGTCTAGCCGAGTGGGTTTGGGTCTATCCGAATGGGTTTGGGTCTACCCGAGTGGGTTTGGGTCTAGCCGAGTGGGTTTGCTTCTAGCCGAATGGGTTTGGGTCTAGCCGAGTGGGTTTGGGTCTAGCCGAGTGGGTTTGGGTCCAGCCGAGTTGATTTGGGTCTAGCCGAGTGGGTTTGGGACTAGCCGAGTGGGTTTGGGTCTAGCCGAGTGGGTTTGGGACTAGCCGAGTGGGTTTGGGTCTAGCCGAGTGGGTTTGGGTCTAGCTGAATGGGTTTGGGTCTAGCCGAGTGGGTTTGGGTCTAGCCGAGTGGGTTTGGGTCTAGCCGAAAGGGTTTGGGTTTAGCCGAGTGGGTTTGGGTCTAGCCGAGTGGGTTTGGGTCTAGCCGAGTGGGTATGTCTAGCCAAGTGGGTTTGGGTCGAGCCGAGTGGGTTTGGGTCTAGCCGAGTGGGTTTGGGTCTAGCCGAGTGGGTTTGGGTCTAGCCGAGTGGGTTTGCGCCTAGCCGAGTGGGTTTGGGTCTAGCGGAGTGGGTTAGGGTCTAGTGGAGTGGGTTTGGGTCCAGCCGAGTGGGTTTGAGTCTAGCCGAATGGGTTTGGGTCTAGCCGAGTTGGTTTGGGTCTAGCCGAATGGGTTTGGGTCTAGCCGAGTGGGTTTGGGTGTAGCCGAGTGGGTTTGGGTCTAGCGGAGTGGGTTTGGGTGTAGCCGAGTGGGTTTGGGTCTAGCCGAGTGGGTTTGGGTCTAGCCGAGTGGGTTTGGGTCTAGCCGAGTGGGTTTGGGTCTAGCCGAGTGGGTTTGGGTCTAGCCGAGTGGGTTTGGGTCTAGCCGAGTGGGTTTGGGTCTAGCCGAGTGGGTTTGGGTCTAGCCGAGTGGGTTTGGGTCTAGCCGAGTTGGTTTGGGTCTAGCCGAGTGGGTTTGGGTCTAGCCGAGTGGGTTTGGGTCTAGCCGAGTGGGTTTGGGTCTAGCCGAGTGGGTTTGGGCCTAGCCGAGTGGGTTTGGGTCTGCCGGTGTGGGTTTGGGTGTAGCTGAGTGGGTTTGGGACCAGCCGAGTGGGTTTGGGTCTAGCCGAGTGGGTTTGGGTCTATCCGAATGGGTTTGGGTCTACCCGAGTGGGTTTGGGTCTAGCCGAGTGGGTTTGCTTCTAGCCGAATGGGTTTGGGTCTAGCCGAGTGGGTTTGGGTCTAGCCGAGTGGGTTTGGGTCCAGCCGAGTTGGTTTGGGTCTAGCCGAGTGGGTTTGGGACTAGCCGAGTGGGTTTGGGTCTAGCCGAGTGGGTTTGGGTCTAGCGGAATGGGTTTGGGTCTAGCCGAGTGGGTTTGGGTCTAGCCGAGTGTGTTTGGGTCTAGCCGAAAGGGTTTGGGTCTAGCCGAGTGGGTTTGGGTCTAGCCGAGTGGGTTTGGGTCAAGCCGAGTGGGTTTGGGTCTAGCCGAGTGGGTTTGGGTCTAGCCGACTGGGTTTGGGCCTAGCCGCGTGGGTTTGGGTCTTGCGGAGTGGGTTTGGGTCTATCGGAGTGGGTTTGGGTCTAGCCGAGTGGGTTTGGGCCTAGCCGATTGGGTTTGGGTCTAGCCGAGTGGGTTTGGGTCTAGCCGAGTGGGTTTGGGTCTACCCGAGTGGGTTTGGGTCCAGCCGAGTGGGTTTGGGTCCAGCCGTGTGGGTTTGGGTCTAGCCGATTGGGTTTGGGTCTAGGCATGTGGGTTTGGGTCTAGCCGAGTGGGTTAGGGTCTAGCGGAGTGGGTTTGGGTGTAGCCGCGTGGGTTTGGGTGTAGCCGAGTGGGTTTGGGTCTAGCCGAGTGGGTTTGGGCGTAGCCGAGTGGGTTTGGGCCTAGCCGAGTGGGTTTGGGTCTGGCGGAGTGGGTTTGGGTGTAGCCGAGTTGGTTTGGGTCTAGCCGAGTGGGTTTGGGTCTAGCCGAGTGGGTTTGGGTCTAGCCGAGTGGGTTTGGGTCTAGCCGAGTGGGTTTGGGCCTAGCCGAGTGGGTTTGGGTCTGCCGGTGTGGGTTTGGGTGTAGCTGAGTGGGTTTGGGACCAGCCGAGTGGGTTTGGGTCTAGCCGAGTGGGTTTGGGTCTAGCCGAATGGGTTTGGGTCTACCCGAGTGCGTTTGGGTCTAGCCGGGTGGGTTTGCTTCTAGCCGAATGGGTTTGGGTCTAGCCGAGTGGGTTTGGGTCTAGCCGAGTGGGTTTGGGTCCAGCCGAGTTGGTTTGGGTCTAGCCGAGTGGGTTTGGGACTAGCCGAGTGGGTTTGGGTCTAGCCGAGTGGGTTTGGGTCTAGCTGAATGGGTTTGGGTCTAGCCGAGTGGGTTTGGGTCTAGCGGAGTGTGTTTGGGTCTAGCCGAAAGGGTTTGGGTCTAGCCGAGTGGGTTTGGGTCTAGCCGAGTGGGTTTGGGTCAAGCCGAGTGGGTTTGGGTCTAGCCGAGTGGGTTTGGGTCTAGCCGACTGGGTTTGGGCCTAGCCGCGTGGGTTTGGGTCTAGCCGAGTGGGTTAGGGTCTAGCGGAGTGGGTTTGGGTGTAGCCGCGTGGGTTTGGGTGTAGCCGAGTGGGTTTGGGTCTAGCCGAGTGGGTTTGGGCGTAGCCGAGTGGGTTTGGGCCTAGCCGAGTGGGTTTGGGTCTGGCGGAGTGGGTTTGGGTGTAGCCGAGTGGGTTTGGGTCTAGCCGAGTGGGTTTGGGTCTAGCCGACTGGGTTTGGGATTAGCCGAGTGGGTTTGGGTCTAGCCGAGTGGGTTTGGGTCTAGCCGAGTGGGTTTACGTCTAGCCGCGTGGGTTTGGGTCTAGCGTAGTGGGTATCGGTGTAGCCGTGTGGGTTTGGGTCTAGCCGAGTGGGTTTGGGTCTAGCCGAGTGTGTTTGGGTCTAGCCTAGTGGGTTTGGGTCTAGCCAAGTGGGTTTGGGTCTAGCGGAGTGGGTTTGTGTCTAGCGGAGTGGGTTTGGGTCTAGCGGAGTGGGTTTGGGTCTAGCCGAGTGGGTTTGGTTCTAACCGAGTGGGTTTGTGTCTAGCGGAGTGTGTTTGGGTCTAGCGGAGTGGGATTGGTTCTAGCCGAGTGGGTTTGGGTCCAGCCGAGTGGGTTTGCTTCTAGCCGAATGGGTTTGGGTCTAGCCGAGCGGGTTTCGGTGCAGACGAATGGGTTTGGGTCTAGCGGAGTGGTTTGGGTGTAGCCGAGTGGGTCTGGGTCTAGCCGAGTGGGTTTGGGTCTAGCCGAGTGGGTTTGGGTCTAGCCGAGTGGGTTTGGGTCTAACCGAGTGGGTTTGGGTCCAGCCGAGTTGGTTTGGGTCTAGCCGAGTGGGTTTGGGACTGGCCGAGTGGGTTTGGGTCTAGCCGAGTGGGTTTGGGTCGAGCTGAATGGGTTTGGGTCTAGCCGAGTGGGTTTGGGTCTAGCCGAGTGTGTTTGGGTCTAGCCGAAAGGGTTTGGGTCTAGCCGAGTGGGTTTGGGTCTAGCCGAGTGGGTTTGGGTCAAGCCGAGTGGGTTTGGGTCGAGCCGAGTGGGTTTGGGTCTAGCCGACTGGGTTTGGGCCTAGCCGCGTGGGTTTGGGTCTTGCGGAGTGGGTTTGGGTCTAGCGGAGTGGGTTTGGGTCTAGCCGAGTGGGTTTGGGACTAGCCGATTGGGTTTGGGTCTAGCCGAGTGGGTTTGGGTCTAGCCGAGTGGGTTTGGGTCTAGCCGAGTGGGTTTGGGTCCAGCCGAGTGGGTTTGGGTCTAGCCGTGTGGGTTTGGGTCTAGCCGATTGGGTTTGGGTCTAGCCATGTGGGTTTGGGTCTAGCCGAGTGGGTTAGGGTCTAGCGGAGTGGGTTTGGGTGTAACCGCGTGGGTTTGGGTGTAGCCGAGTGGGTTTGGGTCTAGCTGAGTGGGTTTGGGTGTAGCCGAGTGGGTTTGGGCCTAGCCGAGTGGATTTGGGTCTGGCGGAGTGGGTTTTGGTCTAGCCGAGTGGGTTTGGGTCTAGCCGACTGGGTTTGGGATTAGCCGAGTGGGTTTGGGTCTAGCCGAGTGGGTTTGGGTCTAGCCGAGTGGGTTTACGTCTAGCCGCGTGGGTTTGGGTCTAGCGGAGTGGGTATCGGTGTAGCCGAGTGGGTTTGGGTCTAGCCGAGTGGGTTTGGGTCTAGCCGAGTGTGTTTGGGTCTAGCCTAGTGGGTTTGGGTCTAGCCAAGTGGGTTTGGGTCTAGCAGAGTGGGTTTGTGTCTAGCGGAGTGGGTTTGGGTCTAGCGGAGTGGGTTTGGGTCTAGCCGAGTGGGTTTGGTTCTAACCGAGCGGGTTTGTGTCTAGCGGAGTGGGTTTGGGTCTAGCGGAGTGGGATTGGGTCTAGCCGAGTGGGTTTGGGTCTAGCCGAGTGGGTTTGGGTCTAGCCGAGTGGGTTTGGGTCTAGCCGAGTGGGTTTGGGCCTAGCCGAGTGGGTTTGGGTCTGCCGGTGTGGGTTTGGGTGTAGCTGAGTGGGTTTGGGACCAGCCGAGTGGGTTTGGGTCTAGCCGAGTGGGTTTGGGTCTAGCCGAATGGGTTTGGGTCTACCCGAGTGGGTTTGGGTCTAGCCGGGTGGGTTTGCTTCTAGCCGAATGGGTTTGGGTCTAGCCGAGTGGGTTTGGGTCTAGCCGAGTGGGTTTGGGTCCAGCCGAGTTGGTTTGGGTCTAGCCGAGTGGGTTTGGGACTAGCCGAGTGGGTTTGGGTCTAGCCGAGTGGGTTTGGGTCTAGCTGAATGGGTTTGGGTCTAGCCGAGTGGGTTTGGGTCTAGCGGAGTGTGTTTGGGTCTAGCCGAAAGGGTTTGGGTCTAGCCGAGTGGGTTTGGGTCTAGCCGAGTGGGTTTGGGTCAAGCCGAGTGGGTTTGGGTCTAGCCGAGTGGGTTTGGGTCTAGCCGACTGGGTTTGGGCCTAGCCGCGTGGGTTTGGGTCTAGCCGAGTGGGTTAGGGTCTAGCGGAGTGGGTTTGGGTGTAGCCGCGTGGGTTTGGGTGTAGCCGAGTGGGTTTGGGTCTAGCCGAGTGGGTTTGGGCGTAGCCGAGTGGGTTTGGGCCTAGCCGAGTGGGTTTGGGTCTGGCGGAGTGGGTTTGGGTGTAGCCGAGTGGGTTTGGGTCTAGCCGAGTGGGTTTGGGTCTAGCCGACTGGGTTTGGGATTAGCCGAGTGGGTTTGGGTCTAGCCGAGTGGGTTTGGGTCTAGCCGAGTGGGTTTACGTCTAGCCGCGTGGGTTTGGGTCTAGCGTAGTGGGTATCGGTGTAGCCGTGTGGGTTTGGGTCTAGCCGAGTGGGTTTGGGTCTAGCCGAGTGTGTTTGGGTCTAGCCTAGTGGGTTTGGGTCTAGCCAAGTGGGTTTGGGTCTAGCGGAGTGGGTTTGTGTCTAGCGGAGTGGGTTTGGGTCTAGCGGAGTGGGTTTGGGTCTAGCCGAGTGGGTTTGGTTCTAACCGAGTGGGTTTGTGTCTAGCGGAGTGTGTTTGGGTCTAGCGGAGTGGGATTGGTTCTAGCCGAGTGGGTTTGGGTCCAGCCGAGTGGGTTTGCTTCTAGCCGAATGGGTTTGGGTCTAGCCGAGCGGGTTTCGGTGCAGACGAATGGGTTTGGGTCTAGCGGAGTGGTTTGGGTGTAGCCGAGTGGGTCTGGGTCTAGCCGAGTGGGTTTGGGTCTAGCCGAGTGGGTTTGGGTCTAGCCGAGTGGGTTTGGGTCTAACCGAGTGGGTTTGGGTCCAGCCGAGTTGGTTTGGGTCTAGCCGAGTGGGTTTGGGACTGGCCGAGTGGGTTTGGGTCTAGCCGAGTGGGTTTGGGTCGAGCTGAATGGGTTTGGGTCTAGCCGAGTGGGTTTGGGTCTAGCCGAGTGTGTTTGGGTCTAGCCGAAAGGGTTTGGGTCTAGCCGAGTGGGTTTGGGTCTAGCCGAGTGGGTTTGGGTCAAGCCGAGTGGGTTTGGGTCGAGCCGAGTGGGTTTGGGTCTAGCCGACTGGGTTTGGGCCTAGCCGCGTGGGTTTGGGTCTTGCGGAGTGGGTTTGGGTCTAGCGGAGTGGGTTTGGGTCTAGCCGAGTGGGTTTGGGACTAGCCGATTGGGTTTGGGTCTAGCCGAGTGGGTTTGGGTCTAGCCGAGTGGGTTTGGGTCTAGCCGAGTGGGTTTGGGTCCAGCCGAGTGGGTTTGGGTCTAGCCGTGTGGGTTTGGGTCTAGCCGATTGGGTTTGGGTCTAGCCATGTGGGTTTGGGTCTAGCCGAGTGGGTTAGGGTCTAGCGGAGTGGGTTTGGGTGTAACCGCGTGGGTTTGGGTGTAGCCGAGTGGGTTTGGGTCTAGCTGAGTGGGTTTGGGTGTAGCCGAGTGGGTTTGGGCCTGGCCGAGTGGATTTGGGTCTGGCGGAGTGGGTTTTGGTGTAGCCGAGTGGGTTTGGGTCTAGCCGAGTGGGTTTGGGTCTAGCCGACTGGGTTTGGGATTAGCCGAGTGGGTTTGGGTCTAGCCGAGTGGGTTTGGGTCTAGCCGAGTGGGTTTACTTCTAGCCGCGTGGGTTTGGGTCTAGCGGAGTGGGTATCGGTGTAGCCGAGTGGGTTTGGGTCTAGCCGAGTGGGTTTGGGTCTAGCCGAGTGTGTTTGGGTCTAGCCTAGTGGGTTTGGGTCTAGCCAAGTGGGTTTGGGTCTAGCAGAGTGGGTTTGTGTCTAGCGGAGTGGGTTTGGGTCTAGCGGAGTGGGTTTGGGTCTAGCCGAGTGGGTTTGGTTCTAACCGAGCGGGTTTGTGTCTAGCGGAGTGGGTTTGGGTCTAGCGGAGTGGGATTGGGTCTAGCCGAGTGGGTTTGGGTCTAGCCGAGTGGGTTTGGGACTAGCCGAGTGGGTTTGGGTCTAGCCGAGTGGGTTTGGGTCTAGCCGAATGGGTTTGGGTCTAGCCGAGTGGGTTTGGGTCTAGCCGAGTGGGTTTGGGTCTAGCCGAAAGGGTTTGGGTCTAGCCGAGTGGGTTTGGGTCTAGCCGAGTGGGTTTGGGTCTAGCCGAGTGGGTTTGGGTCTAGCCGAGTGGGTTTGGGTCCAGCCGAGTTGGTTTGGGTCTAGCCGAGTGGGTTTGGGACTAGCCGAGTGGGTTTGGGTCTAGCCGAGTGGGTTTGGGTCTAGCTGAATGGGTTTGGGTCTAGCCGAGTGGGTTTGGTTCTAGCCGAGTGTGTTTGGGTCTAGCCGAAAGGGTTTGGGTCTAGCCGAGTGGGTTTGGGTCTAGCCGAGTGGGTTTGGGTCAAGCCGAGTGGGTTTGGGTCTAGCCGAGTGGGTTTGGGTCTAGCCGACTGGGTTTGGGCCTAGCCGCGTGGGTTTGGGTCTTGCGGAGTGGGTTTGGGTCTATCGGAGTGGGTTTGGGTCTAGCCGAGTGGGTTTGGGCCTAGCCGATTGGGTTTGGGTCTAGCCGAGTGGGTTTGGGTCTAGCCGAGTGGGTTTGGGTCTAGCCGAGTGGGTTTGGGTCCAGCCGAGTGGGTTTGGGTCCAGCCGTGTGGGTTTGGGTCTAGCCGATTGGGTTTGGGTGTAGCCGCGTGGGTTTGGGTGTAGCCGAGTGGGTTTGGGTCTAGCCGAGTGGGTTTGGGCGTAGCCGAGTGGGTTTGGGCCTAGCCGAGTGGGTTTGGGTCTGGCGGAGTGGGTTTGGGTGTAGCCGAGTGGGTTTGGGTCTAGCCGAGTGGGTTTAGGTCTAGCCGACTGGGTTTGGGATTAGCCGAGTGGGTTTGGGTCTAGCCGAGTGGGTTTACGTCTAGCCGAGTGGATTTGGGTCTGGCGGAGTGGGTTTTGGTGTAGCCGAGTGGGTTTGGGTCTAGCCGAGTGGGTTTGGGTCTAGCCGACTGGGTTTGGGATTAGCCGAGTGGGTTTGGGTCTAGCCGAGTGGGTTTGGGTCTAGCCGAGTGGGTTTACGTCTAGCCGCGTGGGTTTGGGTCTAGCGGAGTGGGTATCGGTGTAGCCGAGTGGGTTTGGGTCTAGCCGAGTGGGTTTGGGTCTAGCCGAGTGTGTTTGGGTCTAGCCTAGTGGGTTTGGGTCTAGCCAAGTGGGTTTGGGTCTAGCAGAGTGGGTTTGTGTCTAGCGGAGTGGGTTTGGGTCTAGCGGAGTGGGTTTGGGTCTAGCCGAGTGGGTTTGGTTCTAACCGAGCGGGTTTGTGTCTAGCGGAGTGGGTTTGGGTCTAGCGGAGTGGGATTGGGTCTAGCCGAGTGGGTTTGGGTCTAGCCGAGTGGGTTTGGGTCTAGCCGAGTGGGTTTGGGTCTAGCCGAGTGGGTTTGGGCCTAGCCGAGTGGGTTTGGGTCTGCCGGTGTGGGTTTGGGTGTAGCTGAGTGGGTTTGGGACCAGCCGAGTGGGTTTGGGTCTAGCCGAGTGGGTTTGGGTCTAGCCGAATGGGTTTGGGTCTACCCGAGTGGGTTTGGGTCTAGCCGGGTGGGTTTGCTTCTAGCCGAATGGGTTTGGGTCTAGCCGAGTGGGTTTGGGTCTAGCCGAGTGGGTTTGGGTCCAGCCGAGTTGGTTTGGGTCTAGCCGAGTGGGTTTGGGACTAGCCGAGTGGGTTTGGGTCTAGCCGAGTGGGTTTGGGTCTAGCTGAATGGGTTTGGGTCTAGCCGAGTGGGTTTGGGTCTAGCGGAGTGTGTTTGGGTCTAGCCGAAAGGGTTTGGGTCTAGCCGAGTGGGTTTGGGTCTAGCCGAGTGGGTTTGGGTCAAGCCGAGTGGGTTTGGGTCTAGCCGAGTGGGTTTGGGTCTAGCCGACTGGGTTTGGGCCTAGCCGCGTGGGTTTGGGTCTAGCCGAGTGGGTTAGGGTCTAGCGGAGTGGGTTTGGGTCTAGCCGAGTGGGTTTGGGTCAAGCCGAGTGGGTTTGGGTCTAGCCGAGTGGGTTTGGGTCTAGCCGACTGGGTTTGGGCCTAGCCGCGTGGGTTTGGGTCTAGCCGAGTGGGTTAGGGTCTAGCGGAGTGGGTTTGGGTGTAGCCGCGTGGGTTTGGGTGTAGCCGAGTGGGTTTGGGTCTAGCCGAGTGGGTTTGGGCGTAGCCGAGTGGGTTTGGGCCTAGCCGAGTGGGTTTGGGTCTGGCGGAGTGGGTTTGGGTGTAGCCGAGTGGGTTTGGGTCTAGCCGAGTGGGTTTGGGTCTAGCCGACTGGGTTTGGGATTAGCCGAGTGGGTTTGGGTCTAGCCGAGTGGGTTTGGGTCTAGCCGAGTGGGTTTACGTCTAGCCGCGTGGGTTTGGGTCTAGCGTAGTGGGTATCGGTGTAGCCGTGTGGGTTTGGGTCTAGCCGAGTGGGTTTGGGTCTAGCCGAGTGTGTTTGGGTCTAGCCTAGTGGGTTTGGGTCTAGCCAAGTGGGTTTGGGTCTAGCGGAGTGGGTTTGTGTCTAGCGGAGTGGGTTTGGGTCTAGCGGAGTGGGTTTGGGTCTAGCCGAGTGGGTTTGGTTCTAACCGAGTGGGTTTGTGTCTAGCGGAGTGTGTTTGGGTCTAGCGGAGTGGGATTGGTTCTAGCCGAGTGGGTTTGGGTCCAGCCGAGTGGGTTTGCTTCTAGCCGAATGGGTTTGGGTCTAGCCGAGCGGGTTTCGGTGCAGACGAATGGGTTTGGGTCTAGCGGAGTGGTTTGGGTGTAGCCGAGTGGGTCTGGGTCTAGCCGAGTGGGTTTGGGTCTAGCCGAGTGGGTTTGGGTCTAGCCGAGTGGGTTTGGGTCTAACCGAGTGGGTTTGGGTCCAGCCGAGTTGGTTTGGGTCTAGCCGAGTGGGTTTGGGACTGGCCGAGTGGGTTTGGGTCTAGCCGAGTGGGTTTGGGTCGAGCTGAATGGGTTTGGGTCTAGCCGAGTGGGTTTGGGTCTAGCCGAGTGTGTTTGGGTCTAGCCGAAAGGGTTTGGGTCTAGCCGAGTGGGTTTGGGTCTAGCCGAGTGGGTTTGGGTCAACCGAGTGGGTTTGGGTCGAGCCGAGTGGGTTTGGGTCTAGCCGACTGGGTTTGGGCCTAGCCGCGTGGGTTTGGGTCTTGCGGAGTGGGTTTGGGTCTAGCGGAGTGGGTTTGGGTCTAGCCGAGCGGGTTTGGGACTAGCCGATTGGGTTTGGGTCTAGCCGAGTGGGTTTGGGTCTAGCCGAGTGGGTTTGGGTCTAGCCGAGTGGGTTTGGGTCCAGCCGAGTGGGTTTGGGTCTAGCCGTGTGGGTTTGGGTCTAGCCGATTGGGTTTGGGTCTAGCCATGTGGGTTTGGGTCTAGCCGAGTGGGTTAGGGTCTAGCGGAGTGGGTTTGGGTGTAACCGCGTGGGTTTGGGTGTAGCCGAGTGGGTTTGGGTCTAGCTGAGTGGGTTTGGGTGTAGCCGAGTGGGTTTGGGCCTAGCCGAGTGGATTTGGGTCTGGCGGAGTGGGTTTTGGTGTAGCCGAGTGGGTTTGGGTCTAGCCGAGTGGGTTTGGGTCTAGCCGACTGGGTTTGGGATTAGCCGAGTGGGTTTGGGTCTAGCCGAGTGGGTTTGGGTCTAGCCGAGTGGGTTTACTTCTAGCCGCGTGGGTTTGGGTCTAGCGGAGTGGGTATCGGTGTAGCCGAGTGGGTTTGGGTCTAGCCGAGTGGGTTTGGGTCTAGCCGAGTGTGTTTGGGTCTAGCCTAGTGGGTTTGGGTCTAGCCAAGTGGGTTTGGGTCTAGCAGAGTGGGTTTGTGTCTAGCGGAGTGGGTTTGGGTCTAGCGGAGTGGGTTTGGGTCTAGCCGAGTGGGTTTGGTTCTAACCGAGCGGGTTTGTGTCTAGCGGAGTGGGTTTGGGTCTAGCGGAGTGGGATTGGGTCTAGCCGAGTGGGTTTGGGTCTAGCCGAGTGGGTTTGGGACTAGCCGAGTGGGTTTGGGTCTAGCCGAGTGGGTTTGGGTCTAGCCGAATGGGTTTGGGTCTAGCCGAGTGGGTTTGGGTCTAGCCGAGTGGGTTTGGGTCTAGCCGAAAGGGTTTGGGTCTAGCCGAGTGGGTTTGGGTCTAGCCGAGTGGGTTTGGGTCTAGCCGAGTGGGTTTGGGTCTAGCCGAGTGGGTTTGGGTCCAGCCGAGTTGGTTTGGGTCTAGCCGAGTGGGTTTGGGACTAGCCGAGTGGGTTTGGGTCTAGCCGAGTGGGTTTGGGTCTAGCTGAATGGGTTTGGGTCTAGCCGAGTGGGTTTGGTTCTAGCCGAGTGTGTTTGGGTCTAGCCGAAAGGGTTTGGGTCTAGCCGAGTGGGTTTGGGTCTAGCCGAGTGGGTTTGGGTCAAGCCGAGTGGGTTTGGGTCTAGCCGAGTGGGTTTGGGTCTAGCCGACTGGGTTTGGGCCTAGCCGCGTGGGTTTGGGTCTTGCGGAGTGGGTTTGGGTCTATCGGAGTGGGTTTGGGTCTAGCCGAGTGGGTTTGGGCCTAGCCGATTGGGTTTGGGTCTAGCCGAGTGGGTTTGGGTCTAGCCGAGTGGGTTTGGGTCTAGCCGAGTGGGTTTGGGTCCAGCCGAGTGGGTTTGGGTCCAGCCGTGTGGGTTTGGGTCTAGCCGATTGGGTTTGGGTGTAGCCGAGTGGGTTTGGGTCTAGCCGAGTGGGTTTGGGCGTAGCCGAGTGGGTTTGGGCCTAGCCGAGTGGGTTTGGGTCTGGCGGAGTGGGTTTGGGTGTAGCCGAGTGGGTTTGGGTCTAGCCGAGTGGGTTTAGGTCTAGCCGACTGGGTTTGGGATTAGCCGAGTGGGTTTGGGTCTAGCCGAGTGGGTTTACGTCTAGCCGCGTGGGTTTGGGTCTAGCGTAGTGGGTATCGGTGTAGCCGTGTAGGTTTGGGTCTAGCCGAGTGGGTTTGGGTCTAGCCGAGTGTGTTTGGGTCTAGCCTAGTGGGTTTGGGTCTAGCCAAGTGGGTTTGGGTCTAGCGGAGTGGGTTTGTGTCTAGCGGAGTGGGTTTGGGTCTAGCGGAGTGGGTTTGGGTCTAGCCGAGTGGGTTTGGTTCTAACCGAGTGGGTTTGTGTCTAGAGGAGTGGGTTTGGGTCTAGCGGAGTGGGATTGGTTCTAGCCGAGTGGGTTTGGGTCTAGCCGAGTGGGTTTGCTTCTAGCCGAATGGATTTGGGTCTAGCCGAGTGGGTTTGGGTGCAGACGAGTGGGTTTGGGTCTAGCGGAGTGGTTTGGGTGTAGCCGAGTGGGTCTGGGTCTAGCCGAGTGGGTTTGGGTCTAGCCGAGTGGGTTTGGGTCTAGTCGAGTGGGTTTGGGTCTAGCCGAGTGGGTTTGGGTCCAGCCGAGTTGGTTTGGGTCTAGCCGAGTGGGTTTAGGACTGGCCGAGTGGGTTTGGGTCTAGCCGAGTGGGTTTGGGTCGAGCTGAATGGGTTTGGGTCTAGCCGAGTGGGTTTGGGTCTAGCCGAGTGTGTTTGGGTCTAGCCGAAAGGGTTTGGGTCTAGCCGAGTGGGTTTGGGTCTAGCCGAGTGGGTTTGGGTCAAGCCGAGTGGGTTTGGGTCGAGCCGAGTGGGTTTGGGTCTAGCCGACTGGGTTTGGGCCTAGCCGCGTGGGTTTGGGTCTTGCGGAGTGGGTTTGGGTCTTGCGGAGTGGGTTTGGGTCCAGCCGAGTGGGTTTGGGTCTAGCCGTGTGGGTTTGGGTCTAGCCGATTGGGTTTGGGTCTAGCCATGTGGGTTTGGGTCTAGCCGAGTGGGTTAGGGTCTAGCGGAGTGGGTTTGGGTGTAACCGCGTGGGTTTGGGTGTAGCCGAGTGGGTTTGGGTCTAGCCGAGTGGGTTTGGGTGTAGCCGAGTGGGTTTGGGCCTAGCCGAGTGGGTTTGGGTCTGGCGGAGTGGGTTTTGGTGTAGCCGAGTGGGTTTGGGTCTAGCCGAGTGGGTTTGGGTCTAGCCGACTGGGTTTGGGATTAGCCGAGTGGGTTTGGGTCTAGCCGAGTGGGTTTGGGTCTAGCCGAGTGGGTTTACGTCTAGCCGCGTGGGTTTGGGTCTAGCGGAGTGGGTATCGGTGTAGCCGAGTGGGTTTGGGTCTAGCCGAGTGGGTTTGGGTCTAGCCGAGTGGGTTTGGTTCTAACCGAGTGGGTTTGTGTCTAGCGGAGTGGGTTTGGGTCTAGCGGAGTGGGATTGGGTCTAGCCGAGTGGGTTTGTGTCTAGCCGAGTGGGTTTGGGACTAGCCGAGTGGGTTTGGGTCTAGCCGAGTGGGTTTGGGTCTAGCTGAATGGGTTTGGGTCTAGCCGAGTGGGTTTGGGTCTAGCCGAGTGGGTTTGGGTCTAGCCGAAAGGGTTTGGGTCTAGCCGAGTGGGTTTGGGTCTAGCCGAGTGGGTTTGTGTCTAGCCGAGTGGGTTTGTGTCTAGCGGAGTAGGTTTGGGTCTAGCGGAGTGGGATTGGGTCTAGCCGAGTGGGTTTGGGTCTAGCCAAGTGGGTTTGGGTCTAGCAGAATGGGTTTGGGTCCAGCCGAGTGGGTTTGGGTCCAGCCGAGTGGGTTTGGGTCTAGCTGAATGGGTTTGGGTCTAGCCGAGTGGGTTTGTGTCTAGCGGAGTAGGTTTGGGTCTAGCGGAGTGGGATTGGGTCTAGCTGAGTGGGTTTGGGTCTAGCCGAGTGGGTTTGGGCCTAGCCGATTGGGTTTGGGTCTAGCCGAGTGGGTTTGGGTCTAGCCGAGTGGGTTTGGGTCTAGCCGAGTGGGTTTGGGTCCAGCCGAGTGGGTTTAGGTCTAGCCGTGTGGGTTTGGGTCTAGCCGATTGGGTTTGGGTCTAGCCATGTGGGTTTGGGTCTAGCCGAGTGGGTTAGGGTCTAGCGGAGTGGGTTTGGGTGAAGCCGCGTGGGTTTGGGTGTAGCCGAGTGGGTTTGGGTCTAGCCGAGTGGGTTTGGGTGTAGCCGAGTGGGTTTGGGCCTAGCCGAGTGGGTTTGGGTCTGGTGGAGTGGGTTTGGGTGTAGCCGAGTGGGTTTGGGTCTAGCCGAGTGGGTTTGGGTCTAGCCGACTGGGTTTGGGATTAGCCGAGTGGGTTTGGGTCTAACCGAGTGGGTTTGGGTCTAGCCGAGTGGGTTTACGTCTAGCCGCGTGGGTTTGGGTCTAGCGGAATGGGTATCGGTGTAGCCGAGTGGGTTTGGGTCTAGCCGAGTGGGTTTGGGTCTAGCCGAGTGTGTTTGGGTCTAGCCTGGTGGGTTTGGGTCTAGCCAAGTGGGTTTGGGTCTAGCGGAGTGGGTTTGTGTCTGGCGGAGTGGGTTTGGGTCTAGCGGAGTGGGTTTGGGTCTAGCCGAGTGGGTTTGGTTCTAACCGAGTGGGTTTGTGTCTAGCGGAGTGGGATTGGGTCTAGCCGAGTGGGTTTGGGTCTAGCCGAGTGGGTTTGGGACTAGCCGAGTGGGTTTGGGTCTAGCCAAGTGGGTGTGGGTCCAGCGGAGTGGGTTTGTGTCTAGCGGAGTGGGTTTGGGTCTAGCGGAGTGGGTTTGGGTCTAGCCGAGTGGGTTTGGTTCGAACCGAGTGGGTTTGGGTCTAGCGGAGTGGGATTGGGTCTAGCCGAGTGGGTTTGGGTCTAGCCGAGTGGGTTTGGGACTAGCCGAGTGGGTTTGGGTCTAGCCGAGTGGGTTTGGGTCTAGCTGAATGGGTTTGGGTCTAGCCGAGTGGGTTTCGGTCTAGCCGAGTGGGTTTGGGTCTAGCCGAAAGGGTTTGGGTTTAGCCGAGTGGGTTTGGGTCTAGCCGAGTGGGTTTGGGTCTAGCCGAGTGGGTGTGTCTAGCCAAGTGGGTTTGGGTCGAGCCGAGTGGGTTTGGGTCTAGCCGAGTGGGTTTGGGTCTAGCCGAGTGGGTTTGGGTCTAGCCGAGTGGGTTTGCGCCTAGCCGAGTGGGTTTGGGTCTAGCGGAGTGGGTTAGGGTCTAGTGGAGTGGGTTTGGGTCCAGCCGAGTGGGTTTGAGTCTAGCCGAATGGGTTTGGGTCTACCCGAGTGCGTTTGGTTCTAGCCGAGTGGGTTTGGGTCTAGCCGAATGGGTTTGGGTCTAGCCGAGTGGGTTTGGGTGTAGCCGAGTGGGTTTGGGTCTAGCGGAGTTAGTTTGGGTGTAGCCGAGTGGGTTTGGGTCTAGCCGAGTGGGTTTGGGTCTAGCCGAGTGGGTTTGGGTCTAGCCGAGTGGGTTTGGGTCTAGCCGAGTGGGTTTGGGTCTAGCCGAGTGGGTTTGGGTCTAGCCGAATGGGTTTGGGTCTAGCCGAGTGGGTTTGGGTCTAGCCGAGTGGGTTTGGGTCTAGCCGAGTGGGTTTGGGTCTAGCCGAGTTGGTTTGGGTCTAGCCGAGTGGGTTTGGGTCTAGCCGAGTGGGTTTGGGTCTAGCCGAGTGGGTTTGGGTCTAGCCGAGTGGGTTTGGGCCTAGCCGAGTGGGTTTGGGTCTGCCGGTGTGGGTTTGGGTGTAGCTGAGTGGGTTTGGGACCAGCCGAGTGGGTTTGGGTCTAGCCGAGTGGGTTTGGGTCTAGCCGAATGGGTTTGGGTCTACCCGAGTGGGTTTGGGTCTAGCCGAGTGGGTTTGCTTCTAGCCGAATGGGTTTGGGTCTAGCCGAGTGGGTTTGGGTCTAGCCGAGTGGGTTTGGGTCCAGCCGAGTTGGTTTGGGTCTAGCCGAGTGGGTTTGGGACTAGCCGAGTGGGTTTGGGTCTAGCCGAGTGGGTTTGGGTCTAGCTGAATGGGTTTGGGTCTAGCCGAGTGGGTTTGGGTCTAGCCGAGTGTGTTTGGGTCTAGCCGAAAGGGTTTGGGTCTAGCCGAGTGGGTTTGGGTCTAGCCGAGTTGGTTTGGGTCAAGCCGAGTGGGTTTGGGTCTAGCCGAGTGGGTTTGGGTCTAGCCGACTGGGTTTGGGCCTAGCCGCGTGGGTTTGGGTCTTGCGGAGTGGGTTTGGGTCTATCGGAGTGGGTTTGGGTCTAGCCGAGTGGGTTTGGGCCTAGCCGATTGGGTTTGGGTCTAGCCGAGTGGGTTTGGGTCTAGCCGAGTGGGTTTGGGTCTAGCCGAGTGGGTTTGGGTCCAGCCGAGTGGGTTTGGGTCCAGCCGTGTGGGTTTGGGTCTAGCCGATTGGGTTTGGGTCTAGCCATGTGGGTTTGGGTCTAGCCGAGTGGGTTAGGGTCTAGCGGAGTGGGTTTGGGTGTAGCCGCGTGGGTTTGTGTGTAGCCGAGTGGGTTTGGGTCTAGCCGAGTGGGTTTGGGCGTAGCCGAGTGGGTTTGGGCCTAGCCGAGTGGGTTTGGGTCTGGCGGAGTGGGTTTGGGTGTAGCCGAGTGGGTTTGGGTCTAGCCGAGTGGGTTTGGGTCTAGCCGACTGGGTTTGGGATTAGCCGAGTGGGTTTGGGTCTAGCCGAGTGGGTTTGGGTCTAGCCGAGTGGGTTTACGTCTAGCCGCGTGGGTTTGGGTCTAGCGTAGTGGGTATCGGTGTAGCCGTGTGGGTTTGGGTCTAGCCGAGTGGGTTTGGGTCTAGCCGAGTGTGTTTGGGTCTAGCCTAGTGGGTTTGGGTCTAGCCAAGTGGGTTTGGGTCTAGCGGAGTGGGTTTGTGTCTAGCGGAGTGGGTTTGGGTCTAGCGGAGTGGGTTTGGGTCTAGCCGAGTGGGTTTGGTTCTAACCGAGTGGGTTTGTGTCTAGCGGAGTGGGTTTGGGTCTAGCGGAGTGGGATTGGTTCTAGCCGAGTGGGTTTGGGTCTAGCCGAGTGGGTTTGGGACTAGCCGAGTGGGTTTCGGTCTAGCCGAGTGGGTTTGGGTCTAGCCGAAAGGGTTTGGGTCTAGCCGAGTGGGTTTGGGTCTAGCCGAGTGGGTTTGGGTCTAGCCGAGTGGGTTTGGGTCTAGCCGAGTGGGTGTGTCTAGCCAAGTGGGTTTGGGTCGACCCGAGTGGGTTTGGGTCTAGCCGAGTGGGTTTGGGTCTAGCCGAGTGGGTTTGGGTCTAGCCGAGTGGGTATGGGCCTAGCCGAGTGGGTTTGGGTCTAGCGGAGTGGGTTAGGGTCTAGTGGAGTGGGTTTGGGTCCAGCCGAGTGGGTTTGGGTCTAGCCGAATGGGTTTGGGTCTACCCGAGTGCGTTTGGGTCTAGCCGAGTGGGTTTGGGTCTAGCCGAATGGGTTTGGGTCTAGCCGAGTGGGTTTGGGTGTAGCCGAGTGGGTTTGGGTCTAGCGGAGTGGGTTTGGGTGTAGCCGAGTGGGTTTGGGTCTAGCCGAGTGGGTTTGGGTCCAGCCGAGTGGGTTTGGGTCTAGCCGAGTGGGTTTGGGTCTAGCCGAGTGGGTTTGGGTCTAGCCGAGTGGGTTTGGGTCTAGCCGAGTGGGTTTGGGTCTAGCCGAGTGGGTTTGGGTCTAGCCGAGTGGGTTTGGGTCTAGCCGAGTTGGTTTGGGTCTAGCCGAGTGGGTTTGGGTCTAGCCGAGTGGGTTTGGGTCTAGCCGAGTGGGTTTGGGTCTAGCCGAGTGGGTTTGGGTCTGGCCGAGTTAGTTTGGGTGTTGCCGAGGGGGTTTGGGTCTAGCCGAGCAGGTTTGGGTCTTGCCGAGTGGGTTTGGGTCTAGCCGAGTTGGTTTGGGTCTAGCCGAGTGGGTTTGGGTCTAGCCGAGTGGGTTTGGGTCAAGCGGAGTTGGTATGGGTCTAGCGGAGTGGGTTTGGGTCTAGCGGAGTGGGTTTGGTTGTAGCCGAGTGGGTTTGGGTCTAGCCGAGTGGGTTTGGGTCTACCGAGTGGGTTTGCGTCTAGCCGAGTGGGTTTGGGTCTAGCCGAGTGGGTGTGGGTCTAGCCGAGTGGGTTTGGGTCTAGCCAAGTGGGTTTGGGTCTAGCCGAATGGGTTTGGGTCTATACGAGTGGGTTTGCGTCTAGCGGAGTGGGTTTGGGTCTAGTCGAGTGGGTTTGGGTCTAGCGGAGTGGGTTTGGGTGTAGCCGAGTGGGTTTGGGTCTAGCCCAGTGGGTTTGGTCTAGCCGACTGGGTTTGGGTCTGGACGAGTGGGTTTGGGTCTAGCCGAGTGGGTTTGGGTCTAGTCGAGTGGGTTTGGGTCTAGCCGAGTGGGTTTGGGTCTAGCCTAGTGGGTTTGGGTCTAGCCAAGTGTGTTTCGGTCCAGCGGAGTGGGTTTTGGGTCTAGCGCAGTGGGTTTGGGTCTAGCCGAGTGGGTTTGCGTCTAGCGGAGTGGGTTTGGGTGTAGCCGAGTGGGTTTGGGTCTAGCCGAGTGGGTTTGGGTCTAGCCGAGTGGGTTTGGGTCTAGCGGAGTGGGTTTGGTTGTAGCCGAGTGGGTTTGGGTCTAGCGGAGTGGGTTTGGGTCTAACCGACTGGATTTGGGTCTGGACGAGTGGGTTTGGGTCTAGCCGACTGGGTTTGGGTCTAGCCGAGTGGGTTTGGGTCTAGCGGAGTGGGATTGGTTCTAGCCGAGTGGGTTTGGGTCTAGCCGAGTGGGTTTGGGACTAGCCGAGTGGGTTTGGGTCTAGCCGAGTGGGTTTGGGTCTAGCCGAAAGGGTTTGGGTCTAGCCGAGTGGGTTTGGGTCTAGCCGAGTGGGTTTGGGTCTAGCCGAGTGGGTTTGGGTCTAGCCGAGTGGGTGTGTCTAGCCAAGTGGGTTTGGGTCGACCCGAGTGGGTTTGGGTCTAGCCGAGTGGGTTTGGGTCTAGCCGAGTGGGTTTGGGTCTAGCCGAGTGGGTATGGGCCTAGCCGAGTGGGTTTGGGTCTAGCGGAGTGGGTTAGGGTCTAGTGGAGTGGGTTTGGGTCCAGCCGAGTGGGTTTGGGTCTAGCCGAATGGGTTTGGGTCTACCCGAGTGCGTTTGGGTCTAGCCGAGTGGGTTTGGGTCTAGCCGAATGGGTTTGGGTCTAGCCGAGTGGGTTTGGGTGTAGCCGAGTGGGTTTGGGTCTAGCGGAGTGGGTTTGGGTGTAGCCGAGTGGGTTTGGGTCTAGCCGAGTGGGTTTGGGTCTAGCCGAGTGGGTTTGGGTCCAGCCGAGTGGGTTTGGGTCTAGCCGAGTGGGTTTGGGTCTAGCCGAGTGGGTTTGGGTCTAGCCGAGTGGGTTTGGGTCTAGCCGAGTGGGTTTGGGTCTAGCCGAGTGGGTTTGGGTCTAGCCGAGTGGGTTTGGGTCTAGCCGAGTTGGTTTGGGTCTAGCCGAGTGGGTTTGGGTCTAGCCGAGTGGGTTTGGGTCTAGCCGAGTGGGTTTGGGTCTAGCCGAGTGGGTTTGGGTCTGGCCGAGTTAGTTTGGGTGTTGCCGAGGGGGTTTGGGTCTAGCCGAGCAGGTTTGGGTCTTGCCGAGTGGGTTTGGGTCTAGCCGAGTTGGTTTGGGTCTAGCCGAGTGGGTTTGGGTCTAGCCGAGTGGGTTTGGGTCAAGCGTAGTTGGTATGGGTCTAGCGGAGTGGGTTTGGGTCTAGCGGAGTGGGTTTGGTTGTAGCCGAGTGGGTTTGGGTCTAGCCGAGTGGGTTTGGGTCTACCGAGTGGGTTTGCGTCTAGCCGAGTGGGTTTGGGTCTAGCCGAGTGGGTGTGGGTCTAGCCGAGTGGGTTTGGGTCTAGCCAAGTGGGTTTGGGTCTAGCCGAATGGGTTTGGGTCTATACGAGTGGGTTTGCGTCTAGCGGAGTGGGTTTGGGTCTAGTCGAGTGGGTTTGGGTCTAGCGGAGTGGGTTTGGGTGTAGCCGAGTGGGTTTGGGTCTAGCCCAGTGGGTTTGGTCTAGCCGACTGGGTTTGGGTCTGGACGAGTGGGTTTGGGTCTAGCCGAGTGGGTTTGGGTCTAGTCGAGTGGGTTTGGGTCTAGCCGAGTGGGTTTGGGTCTAGCCTAGTGGGTTTGGGTCTAGCCAAGTGTGTTTCGGTCCAGCGGAGTGGGTTTTGGGTCTAGCGCAGTGGGTTTGGGTCTAGCCGAGTGGGTTTGGGTCTAGCCGAGTGGGTTTGCGTCTAGCGGAGTGGGTTTGGGTGTAGCCGAGTGGGTTTGGGTCTAGCCGAGTGGGTTTGGGTCTAGCCGAGTGGGTTTGGGTCTAGCGGAGTGGGTTTGGTTGTAGCCGAGTGGGTTTGGGTCTAGCGGAGTGGGTTTGGGTCTAGCCGACTGGATTTGGGTCTGGACGAGTGGGTTTGGGTCTAGCCGACTGGGTTTGGGTCTAGCCGAGTGGGTTTGGGTCTAGCCGAGTGGGTTTGGGTCTTGCCGAGTGGGTTTGGGTCTAGCGGAGTGGGTTTGGGTGTAGCCGATTGGGTTTGGGTCCAGCGGAGCGGGTTTGGGTGTAGCCGAGTGGGTTTGGGTCTAGCCGAGTGGGTTTGGGTCTAGCCGAGTGGGTTTGGCTCTAGCCGAGTGGGTTTGGGTCTAGCCGAGTGGGTTTGGGTCTAGCCGAGTGGGTTTACGTCTAGCCGAGTGGGTTTGGGTCTAGCGGAGTGGGTTTGTGTGTAGCCGAGTGGGTTTGGGTCTAGCCGAGTGGGTTTGGGTGTAGCCGAGTGGGTGTGGGTCAAGCCGAGTGGGTTTGGGTCTAGCCGAGTGGGTTTGGGTCTAGCCGAGTGGGTTTGGGTCTAGCCGAGTGGGTTTGGGTCAAGCCGAGTGGTTTTGGGCCTAGCCGAGTGGGTTTGGGTCTACCGGAGTGGGTTTGGGTGTAGCGGAGTGGGATTGGGTGAGCAGAGTGGGTTTGGGACCAGCCGAGTGGGTTTGGGTCTAGCCGAGTGGGTTTGGGTCTTGCCGAATGGGTTTGGGTCTACCCGAGTGGGTTTGGGTCTAGCCGAGTGGGTTTGCTTCTAGCCGAATGGGTTTGGGTCTAGCCGAGTGGGTTTGGGTGCAGACGAGTGGGTTTGGGTCTAGCGGAGTGGGTTTGGGTGTAACCGAGTGGGTTTGGGTCTAGCCGAGTGGGTTTGGGTCTAGCCGAGTGGGTTTGGGTCTAGCCGAGTGGGTTTGGGTCCAGCCGAGTGGGTTTGGGTCTAGCCGAGTTGGTTTGGGTCTAGCCGAGTGGGTTTGCGCCTAGCCGAGTGGGTTTGTGTCTAGCGGAGTGGGTTTGGGTCTAGCGGAGTGGGATTGAGTCTAGCCGAGTGGGTTTGGGTCTAGCCGAGTGGGTTTGGGACTAGCCGAGTGGGTTTGGCTCAAGCCGAGTGGGTTTGGGTCTAGCTGAATGGGTTTGGGTCTAGCCGAGTGGGTTTGGGTCTAGCCGAGTGTGTTTGGGTCTAGCCGAAAGGGTTCGGGTCTAGCCGAGGGGGTTTGGGTCTAGCCCAGTGGGTTTGGGTCTAGCCGAGTGGGTGTGGGTCTAGCCGAGTGGGTTTGGGTCTAGCCGAGTGGGTTTGGGTCTAGCCGAGTGGGTTTGGGTCTAGCCGAGTGGGTTTGGGCCTAGCCGAGTTGGTTTGGGTCTAGCGGAGTGGGTTAGGGTCTAGTGGAGTGGGTTTGGGTTAGCCGAGTGGGTTTGGGTCTAGCCGAGTGGGTTTGGGTGTAGCCGAGTGGGTTTGGGTCTAGCCGAGTGGGTTTGGGTCTAGCCGAGTGGGTTTGGGTCTAGCCGAGTGGGTTTGGGTCTAGCCGAGTGGGTTTGGGTCTAGCCGAGTGGGTTTGGGTCTAGCCGAGTGTGTTTGCGTCTGGCCGAGTGGGTTTGGGTCTAGCCGAGTGGGTTTGGGTCTAGCCGAGTGGGTTTGGGTCTAGCTGAGTGGGTTTGGGTCTAGCCGAGTGTGTTAGGGTCTAGCGGAGTGGGTTTGGGTGTAGCCGTGTGGGTTTGGGTGTAGCCGAGTGGGTTTGGGTCTAGCCGCGTGGGTTTGGGTCTAGCGTAGTGGGTATCAGTGTAGCCGTGTGGGTTTGGGTCTAGCCGAGTGGGTTTGGGTCTAGCCGAGTGTGTTTGGGTCTAGCCTAGTGGGTTTGGGTCTAGCCAAGTGGGTTTGGGTCTATCGGAGTGGGTTTGTGTCTAGCGGAGTGGGTTTGGGTCTAGCCGAGTGGGTTTGGGTCTAGCCGAGTGGGTTTGGGTCTAGCCGAGTGGGTTTGGGTCTAGCCGAGTGGGTTTGGTTCTAGCCGAGTGGGTTTGGGTCTAGCCGAGTGGGTTTGGGACTAGCCGAGTGGGTTTGGGTCTAGCCGAGTGGGTTTGGGTCTAGCCGAAAGGGTTTGGGTCTAGCCGAGTGGGTTTGGGTCTAGCCGAGTGGGTTTGGGTCTAGCCGAGTGGGTGTGTCTAGCCAAGTGGGTTTGGGTCGACCCGAGTGGGTTTGGGTCTAGCCGAGTGGGTTTGGGTCTAGCCGAGTGGGTTTGGGTCTAGCCGAGTGGGTATGGGCCTAGCCGAGTGGGTTTGGGTCTAGCGGAGTGGGTTAGGGTCTAGTGGAGTGGGTTTGGGTCCAGCCGAGTGGGTTTGGGTCTAGCCGAATGGGTTTGGGTCTACCCGAGTGCGTTTGGGTCTAGCCGAGTGGGTTTGGGTCTAGCCGAATGGGTTTGGGTCTAGCCGAGTGGGTTTGGGTGTAGCCGAGTGGGTTTGGGTCTAGCGGAGTGGGTTTGGGTGTTGCCGAGTGGGTTTGGGTCTAGCCGAGTGGGTTTGGGTCTAGCCGAGTGGGTTTGTGTCCAGCCGAGTGGGTTTGGGTCTAGCCGAGTGGGTTTGGGTCTAGCCGAGTGGGTTTGGGTCTAGCCGAGTGGGTTTGGGTCTAGCCGAGTGGGTTTGGGTCTAGCCGAGTGGGTTTGGGTCTAGCCGAGTGGGTTTGGGTCTAGCCGAGTTGGTTTGGGTCTTGCCGAGTGGGTTTGGGTCTAGCCGAGTTGGTTTGGGTCTAGCCGAGTGGGTTTGGGTCTAGCCGAGTGGGTTTGGGTCAAGCGGAGTTGGTATGGGTCTAGCGGAGTGGGTTTGGGTCTAGCGGAGTGGGTTTGGTTGTAGCCGAGTGGGTTTGGGTCTAGCCGAGTGGGTTTGGGTCTATACGAGTGGGTTTGCGTCTAGCCTAGTGGGTTTGGGTCAAGTCGAGTGGGTTTGGGTCTAGCGGAGTGGGTTTGGGTGTAGCCGAGTGGGTTTGGGTCTAGCCCAGTGGGTTTGGGTCTAGCCGACTGGGTTTGGGTCTGGACGAGTGGGTTTGGGTCTAGCCGAGTGGGTTTGGGTCTAGTCGAGTGGGTTTGGGTCTAGCCGAGTGGGTTTGGGTCTAGCCTAGTGGGTTTGGGTCTAGCCAAGTGTGTTTCGGTCCAGCGGAGTGGGTTTTGGGTCTAGCGCAGTGGGTTTGGGTCTAGCCGAGTGGGTTTGGGTCTAGCCGAGTGGGTTTGCGTCTAGCGGAGTGGGTTTGGGTGTAGCCGAGTGGGTTTGGGTCTAGCCGAGTGGGTTTGGGTCTAGCCGAGTGGGTTTGGGTCTAGCGGAGTGGGTTTGGTTGTAGCCGAGTGGGTTTGGGTCTAGCGGAGTGGGTTTGGGTCTAGCCGACTGGGTTTGGGTCTGGACGAGTGGGTTTGGGTCTAGCCGACTGGGTTTGGGTCTAGCCGAGTGGGTTTGGGTCTAGCCGAGTGGGTTTGGGTCTTGCCGAGTGGGTTTGGGTCTAGCGGAGTGGGTTTGGGTGTAGCCGATTGGGTTTGGGTCCAGCGGAGCGGGTTTGGGTGTAGCCGAGTGGGTTTGGGTCTAGCCGAGTGGGTTTACGTCTAGCCGCGTGGGTTTGGGTCTAGCGGAGTGGGTATCGGTGTAGCCGAGTGGGTTTGGGTCTAGCCGAGTGGGTTTGGGTCTAGCCGAGTGTGTTTGGGTCTAGCCTAGTGGGTTTGGGTCTAGCCAAGTCGGTTTGGGTCTAGCAGAGTGGGTTTGTGTCTAGCGGAGTGGGTTTGGGTCTAGCGGAGTGGGTTTGGGTCTAGCCGAGTGGGTTTGGTTCTAACCGAGCGGGTTTGTGTCTAGCGGAGTGGGTTTGGGTCTAGCGGAGTGGGATTGGGTCTAGCCGAGTGGGTTTGGGTCTAGTCGAGTGGGTTTGGGACTAGCCGAGTGGGTTTGGGTCTAGCCGAGTGGGTTTGGGTCTAGCCGAATGGGTTTGGGTCTAGCCGAGTTGGTTTGGGTCTACCCGAGTGGGTTTGGGTCTAGCCGAAAGGGTTTGGGTCTAGCCGAGTGGGTTTGGGTCTAGCCGAGTGGGTTTGGGTCTAGCCGAGTGGGTTTGGGTCTAGCGGAGTAGGTTTGGGTCTAGCGGAGTGGGATTGGGTCTAGCCGAGTGGGTTTGGGTCTAGCCGAGTGGGTTTGGGACTGGCCGAGTGGGTTTGGGTCCAGCCGAGTGGGTTTGGGTCTAGCTGAATGGGTTTGGGTCCAGCCGAGTGGGTTTGGGTCCAGCCGAGTGGGTTTGGGTCTAGCTGAATGGGTTTGGGTCTAGCCGAGTGGGTTTGTGTCTAGCCGAATGGGTTTGGGTCTACCCGAGTGGGTTTGGGTCTAGCCGAGTGGGTTTGCTTCTAGCCGAATGGGTTTGGGTCTAGCCGAGTGGGTTTGGGTCTAGCCGAGTGGGTTTGGGTCCAGCCGAGTTGGTTTGGGTCTAGCCGAGTGGGTTTGGGACTAGCCGAGTGGGTTTGGGTCTAGCCGAGTGGGTTTGGGTCTAGCTGAATGGGTTTGGGTCTAGCCGAGTGGGTTTGGTTCTAGCCGAGTGTGTTTGGGTCTAGCCGAAAGGGTTTGGGTTTAGCCGAGTGGGTTTGGGTCTAGCCGAGTGGGTTTGGGTCAAGCCGAGTGGGTTTGGGTCTAGCCGAGTGGGTTTGGGTCTAGCCGACTGGGTTTGGGCCTAGCCGCGTGGGTTTGGGTCTTGCGGAGTGGGTTTGGGTCTATCGGAGTGGGTTTGGGTCTAGCCGAGTGGGTTTGGGCCTAGACGATTGGGTTTGGGTCTAGCCGAGTGGGTTTGGGTCTAGCCGAGTGGGTTTGGGTCTAGCCGAGTGGGTTTGGGTCCAGCCGAGTGGGTTTGGGTCCAGCCGTGTGGGTTTGGGTCTAGCCGATTGGGTTTGGGTGTAGCCGCGTGGGTTTGGGTGTAGCCGAGTGGGTTTGGGTCTAGCCGAGTGGGTTTGGGCGTAGCCGAGTGGGTTTGGGCCTAGCCGAGTGGGTTTGGGTCTGGCGGAGTGGGTTTGGGTGTAGCCGAGTGGGTTTGGGTCTAGCCGAGTGGGTTTGGGTCTAGCCGACTGGGTTTGGGATTAGCCGAGTGGGTTTGGGTCTAGCCGAGTGGGTTTACGTCTAGCCGCGTGGGTTTGGGTCTAGCGTAGTGGGTATCGGTGTAGCCGTGTGGGTTTGGGTCTAGCCGAGTGGGTTTGGGTCTAGCCGAGTGTGTTTGGGTCTAGCCTAGTGGGTTTGGGTCTAGCCAAGTGGGTTTGGGTCTAGCGGAGTGGGTTTGTGTCTAGCGGAGTGGGTTTGGGTCTAGCGGAGTGGGTTTGGGTCTAGCCGAGTGGGTTTGGTTCTAACCGAGTGGGTTTGTGTCTAGCGGAGTGGGTTTGGGTCTAGCGGAGTGGGATTGGTTCTAGCCGAGTGGGTTTGGGTCTAGCCGAGTGGGTTTGCTTCTAGCCGAATGGATTTGGGTCTAGCCGAGTGGGTTTGGGTGCAGACGAGTGGGTTTGGGTCTAGCGGAGTGGTTTGGGTGTAGCCGAGTGGGTCTGGGTCTAGCCGAGTGGGTTTGGGTCTAGCCGAGTGGGTTTGGGCCTAACCGAGTGGGTTTGGGTCTAGCCGAGTGGGTTTGGGTCCAGCCGAGTTGGTTTGGGTCTAGCCGAGTGGGTTTAGGACTGGCCGAGTGGGTTTGGGTCTAGCCGAGTGGGTTTGGGTCGAGCTGAATGGGTTTGGGTCTAGCCGAGTGGGTTTGGGTCTAGCCGAGTGTGTTTGGGTCTAGCCGAAAGGGTTTGGGTCTAGCCGAGTGGGTTTGGGTCTAGCCGAGTGGGTTTGGGTCAAGCCGAGTGGGTTTGGGTCGAGCCGAGTGGGTTTGGGTCTAGCCGACTGGGTTTGGGCCTAGCCGCGTGGGTTTGGGTCAAGCCGAGTGGGTTTGGGTCTAGCCGAGTGGGTTTGGGTCTAGCCGACTGGGTTTGGGCCTAGCCGCGTGGGTTTGGGTCTTGCGGAGTGGGTTTGGGTCTATCGGAGTGGGTTTGGGTCTAGCCGAGTGGGTTTGGGCCTAGACGATTGGGTTTGGGTCTAGCCGAGTGGGTTTGGGTCTAGCCGAGTGGGTTTGGGTCTAGCCGAGTGGGTTTGGGTCCAGCCGAGTGGGTTTGGGTCCAGCCGTGTGGGTTTGGGTCTAGCCGATTGGGTTTGGGTGTAGCCGCGTGGGTTTGGGTGTAGCCGAGTGGGTTTGGGTCTAGCCGAGTGGGTTTGGGCGTAGCCGAGTGGGTTTGGGCCTAGCCGAGTGGGTTTGGGTCTGGCGGAGTGGGTTTGGGTGTAGCCGAGTGGGTTTGGGTCTAGCCGAGTGGGTTTGGGTCTAGCCGACTGGGTTTGGGATTAGCCGAGTGGGTTTGGGTCTAGCCGAGTGGGTTTACGTCTAGCCGCGTGGGTTTGGGTCTAGCGTAGTGGGTATCGGTGTAGCCGTGTGGGTTTGGGTCTAGCCGAGTGGGTTTGGGTCTAGCCGAGTGTGTTTGGGTCTAGCCTAGTGGGTTTGGGTCTAGCCAAGTGGGTTTGGGTCTAGCGGAGTGGGTTTGTGTCTAGCGGAGTGGGTTTGGGTCTAGCGGAGTGGGTTTGGGTCTAGCCGAGTGGGTTTGGTTCTAACCGAGTGGGTTTGTGTCTAGCGGAGTGGGTTTGGGTCTAGCGGAGTGGGATTGGTTCTAGCCGAGTGGGTTTGGGTCTAGCCGAGTGGGTTTGCTTCTAGCCGAATGGATTTGGGTCTAGCCGAGTGGGTTTGGGTGCAGACGAGTGGGTTTGGGTCTAGCGGAGTGGTTTGGGTGTAGCCGAGTGGGTCTGGGTCTAGCCGAGTGGGTTTGGGTCTAGCCGAGTGGGTTTGGGCCTAGCCGAGTGGGTTTGGGTCTAGCCGAGTGGGTTTGGGTCCAGCCGAGTTGGTTTGGGTCTAGCCGAGTGGGTTTAGGACTGGCCGAGTGGGTTTGGGTCTAGCCGAGTGGGTTTGGGTCGAGCTGAATGGGTTTGGGTCTAGCCGAGTGGGTTTGGGTCTAGCCGAGTGTGTTTGGGTCTAGCCGAAAGGGTTTGGGTCTAGCCGAGTGGGTTTGGGTCTAGCCGAGTGGGTTTGGGTCAAGCCGAGTGGGTTTGGGTCGAGCCGAGTGGGTTTGGGTCTAGCCGACTGGGTTTGGGCCTAGCCGCGTGGGTTTGGGTCTTGCGGAGTGGGTTTGGGTCTTGCGGAGTGGGTTTGGGTCCAGCCGAGTGGGTTTGGGTCTAGCCGTGTGGGTTTGGGTCTAGCCGATTGGGTTTGGGTCTAGCCATGTGGGTTTGGGTCTAGCCGAGTGGGTTAGGGTCTAGCGGAGTGGGTTTGGGTGTAACCGCGTGGGTTTGGGTGTAGCCGAGTGGGTTTGGGTCTAGCCGAGTGGGTTTGGGTGTAGCCGAGTGGGTTTGGGCCTAGCCGAGTGGGTTTGGGTCTGGCGGAGTGGGTTTTGGTGTAGCCGAGTGGGTTTGGGTCTAGCCGAGTGGGTTTGGGTCTAGCCGACTGGGTTTGGGATTAGCCGAGTGGGTTTGGGTCTAGCCGAGTGGGTTTGGGTCTAGCCGAGTGGGTTTACGTCTAGCCGCGTGGGTTTGGGTCTAGAGGAGTGGGTATCGGTGTAGCCGAGTGGGTTTGGGTCTAGCCGAGTGGGTTTGGGTCTAGCCGAGTGGGTTTGGTTCTAACCGAGTGGGTTTGTGTCTAGCGGAGTGGGTTTGGGTCTAGCGGAGTGGGATTGGGTCTAGCCGAGTGGGTTTGTGTCTAGCCGAGTGGGTTTGGGACTAGCCGAGTGGGTTTGGGTCTAGCCGAGTGGGTTTGGGTCTAGCTGAATGGGTTTGGGTCTAGCCGAGTGGGTTTGGGTCTAGCCGAGTGGGTTTGGGTCTAGCCGAAAGGGTTTGGGTCTAGCCGAGTGGGTTTGGGTCTAGCCGAGTGGGTTTGTGTCTAGCCGAGTGGGTTTGTGTCTAGCGGAGTAGGTTTGGGTCTAGCGGAGTGGGATTGGGTCTAGCCGAGTGGGTTTGGGTCTAGCCAAGTGGGTTTGGGTCTAGCTGAATGGGTTTGGGTCCAGCCGAGTGGGTTTGGGTCCAGCCGAGTGGGTTTGGGTCTAGCTGAATGGGTTTGGGTCTAGCCGAGTGGGTTTGTGTCTAGCGGAGTAGGTTTGGGTCTAGCGGAGTGGGATTGGGTCTAGCTGAGTGGGTTTGGGTCTAGCCGAGTGGGTTTGGGCCTAGCCGATTGGGTTTGGGTCTAGCCGAGTGGGTTTGGGTCTAGCCGAGTGGGTTTGGGTCTAGCCGAGTGGGTTTGGGTCCAGCCGAGTGGGTTTGGGTCTAGCCGTGTGGGTTTGGGTCTAGCCGATTGGGTTTGGGTCTAGCCATGTGGGTTTGGGTCTAGCCGAGTGGGTTAGGGTCTAGCGGAGTGGGTTTGGGTGAAGCCGCGTGGGTTTGGGTGTAGCCGAGTGGGTTTGGGTCTAGCCGAGTGGGTTTGGGTGTAGCCGAGTGGGTTTGGGCCTAGCCGAGTGGGTTTGGGTCTGGTGGAGTGGGTTTGGGTGTAGCCGAGTGGGTTTGGGTCTAGCCGAGTGGGTTTGGGTCTAGCCGACTGGGTTTGGGATTAGCCGAGTGGGTTTGGGTCTAACCGAGTGGGTTTGGGTCTAGCCGAGTGGGTTTACGTCTAGCCGCGTGGGTTTGGGTCTAGCGGAATGGGTATCGGTGTAGCCGAGTGGGTTTGGGTCTAGCCGAGTGGGTTTGGGTCTAGCCGAGTGTGTTTGGGTCTAGCCTGGTGGGTTTGGGTCTAGCCAAGTGGGTTTGGGTCTAGCGGAGTGGGTTTGTGTCTGGCGGAGTGGGTTTGGGTCTAGCGGAGTGGGTTTGGGTCTAGCCGAGTGGGTTTGGTTCTAACCGAGTGGGTTTGTGTCTAGCGGAGTGGGATTGGGTCTAGCCGAGTGGGTTTGGGTCTAGCCGAGTGGGTTTGGGACTAGCCGAGTGGGTTTGGGTCTAGCCAAGTGGGTATGGGTCCAGCGGAGTGGGTTTGTGTCTAGCGGAGTGGGTTTGGGTCTAGCGGAGTGGGTTTGGGTCTAGCCGAGTGGGTTTGGTTCGAACCGAGTGGGTTTGGGTCTAGCGGAGTGGGATTGGGTCTAGCCGAGTGGGTTTGGGTCTAGCCGAGTGGGTTTGGGACTAGCCGAGTGGGTTTGGGTCTAGCCGAGTGGGTTTGGGTCTAGCTGAATGGGTTTGGGTCTAGCCGAGTGGGTTTCGGTCTAGCCGAGTGGGTTTGGGTCTAGCCGAAAGGGTTTGGGTTTAGCCGAGTGGGTTTGGGTCTAGCCGAGTGGGTTTGGGTCTAGCCGAGTGGGTGTGTCTAGCCAAGTGGGTTTGGGTCGAGCCGAGTGGGTTTGGGTCTAGCCGAGTGGGTTTGCGCCTAGCCGAGTGGGTTTGGGTCTAGCGGAGTGGGTTAGGGTCTAGTGGAGTGGGTTTGGGTCCAGCCGAGTGGGTTTGAGTCTAGCCGAATGGGTTTGGGTCTACCCGAGTGCGTTTGGTTCTAGCCGAGTGGGTTTGGGTCTAGCCGAATGGGTTTGGGTCTAGCCGAGTGGGTTTGGGTGTAGCCGAGTGGGTTTGGGTCTAGCGGAGTGGGTTTGGGTGTAGCCGAGTGGGTTTGGGTCTAGCCGAGTGGGTTTGGGTCTAGCCGAGTGGGTTTGGGTCTAGCCGAGTGGGTTTGGGTCTAGCCGAGTGGGTTTGGGTCTAGCCGAGTGGGTTTGGGTCTAGCCGAGTGGGTTAGGGTCAAGCGGAGTGGGTTTGGGTCTAGCCGCGTGGGTTTGGGTCTTGCGGAGTGGGTTTGGGTCTATCGGAGTGGGTTTGGGTCTAGCCGAGTGGGTTTGGGCCTAGCCGATTGGGTTTGGGTCTAGCCGAGTGGGTTTGGGTCTAGCCGAGTGGGTTTGGGTCTAGCCGAGTGGGTTTGGGTCCAGCCGAGTGGGTTTGGGTCCAGCCGTGTGGGTTTGGGTCTAGCCGATTGGGTTTGGGTCTAGCCATGTGGGTTTGGGTCTAGCCGAGTGGGTTAGGGTCAAGCGGAGTGGGTTTGGGTGTAGCCGCGTGGGTTTGTGTGTAGCCGAGTGGGTTTGGGTCTAGCCGAGTGGGTTTGGGCGTAGCCGAGTGGGTTTGGGCCTAGCCGAGTGGGTTTGGGTCTGGCGGAGTGGGTTTGGGTGTAGCCGAGTGGGTTTGGGTCTAGCCGAGTGGGTTTGGGTCTAGCCGACTGGGTTTGGGATTAGCCGAGTGGGTTTGGGTCTAGCCGAGTGGGTTTGGGTCTAGCCGAGTGGGTTTACGTCTAGCCACGTGGGTTTGGGTCTAGCGTAGTGGGTATCGGTGTAGCCGTGTGGGTTTGGGTCTAGCCGAGTGGGTTTGGGTCTAGCCGAGTGTGTTTGGGTCTAGCCTAGTGGGTTTGGGTCTAGCCAAGTGGGTTTGGGTCAAGCGGAGTGGGTTTGTGTCTAGCGGAGTGGGTTTGGGTCTAGCGGAGTGGGTTTGGGTCTAGCCGAGTGGGTTTGGTTCTAACCGAGTGGGTTTGTGTCTAGCGGAGTGGGTTTGGGTCTAGCGGAGTGGGATTGGTTCTAGCCGAGTGGGTTTGGGTCTAGCCGAGTGGGTTTGGGACAGGCCGAGTGGGTTTGGGTCTAGCCGAGTGGGTTTGGGTCTAGCCGAAAGGGTTTGGGTCTAGCCGAGTGGGTTTGGGTCTAGCCGAGTGGGTTTGGGTCTAGCCGAGTGGGTTTGGGTCTAGCCGAGTGGGTGTGTCTAGCCAAGTGGGTTTGGGTCGACCCGAGTGGGTTTGGGTCTAGCCGAGTGGGTTTGGGTCTAGCCGAGTGGGTTTGGGTCTAGCCGAGTGGGTATGGGCCTAGCCGAATGGGTTTGGGTCTAGCGGAGTGGGTTAGGGTCTAGTGGAGTGGGTTTGGGTCCAGCCGAGTGGGTTTGGGTCTAGCCGAATGGGTTTGGGTCTACCCGAGTGCGTTTGGGTCTAGCCGAGTGGGTTTGGGTCTAGCCGAATGGGTTTGGGTCTAGCCGAGTGGGTTTGGGTGTAGCCGAGTGGGTTTGGGTCTAGCGGAGTGGGTTTGGGTGTAGCCGAGTGGGTTTGGGTCTAGCCGAGTGGGTTTGGGTCTAGCCGAGTGGGTTTGGGTCCAGCCGAGTGGGTTTGGGTCTAGCCGAGTGGGTTTGGGTCTAGCCGAGTGGGTTTGGGTCTAGCCGAGTGGGTTTGGGTCTAGCCGAGTGGGTTTGGGTCTAGCCGAGTGGGTTTGGGTCTTGCCGTGTGGGTTTGGGTCTAGCCGAGTTGGTTTGGGTCTAGCCGAGTGGGTTTGGGTCTAGCCGAGTGGGTTTGGGTCTAGCCGAGTGGGTTTGGGTCTAGCCGAGTGGGTTTGGGTCTGGCCGAGTTAGTTTGGGTGTTGCCAAGGGGGTTTGGGTCTAGCCGAGCGGGTTTGGGTCTTGCCGAGTGGGTTTGGGTCTAGCCGAGTTGGTTTGGGTCTAGCCGAGTTGGTTTGGGTCTAGCCGAGTGGGTTTGGGTCAAGCGGAGTTGGTATGGGTCTAGCGGAGTGGGTTTGGGTCTAGCGGAGTGGGTTTGGTTGTAGCCGAGTGGGTTTGGGTCTAGCCGAGTGGGTTTGGGTCTACCCGAGTGGGTTTGCGTCTAGCCGAGTGGGTTTGGGTCTAGCCGAGCGGGTGTGGGTCTAGCCGAGTGGGTTTGGGTCTAGCCAAGTGGGTTTGGGTCTAGCCGAATGGGTTTGGGTCTATACGAGTGGGTTTGCGTCTAGCGGAGTGGGTTTGGGTCTAGTCGAGTGGGTTTGGGTCTAGCGGAGTGGGTTTGGGTGTAGCCGAGTGGGTTTGGGTCTAGCCCAGTGGGTTTGGGTCTAGCCGAGTGGGTTTGGGTCTAGCCGAGTGGGTTTGGGTCTAGCCGAGCGGGTGTGGGTCTAGCCGAGTGGGTTTGGGTCTAGCCAAGTGGGTTTGGGTCTAGCCGAATGGGTTTGGGTCTATACGAGTGGGTTTGCGTCTAGCGGAGTGGGTTTGGGTCTAGTCGAGTGGGTTTGGGTCTAGCGGAGTGGGTTTGGGTGTAGCCGAGTGGGTTTGGGTCTAGCCCAGTGGGTTTGGGTCTAGCCGAGTGGGTTTGGGTCTAGTCGAGTGGGTTTGGGTCTAGCCGAGTGGGTTTGGGTCTAGCCTAGTGGGTTTGGGTCTAGCCAAGTGTGTTTCGGTCCAGCGGAGTGGGTTTTGGGTCTAGCGCAGTGGGTTTGGGTCTAGCCGAGTGGGTTTGGGTCTAGCCGAGTGGGTTTGCGTCTAGCGGAGTGGGTTTGGGTGTAGCCGACTGGGTTTGGGTCTAGCCGAGTGGGTTTGGGTCTAGCCGAGTGGGTTTGGGTCTAGCGGAGTGGGTTTGGTTGTAGCCGAGTGTGTTTGGGTCTAGCGGAGTGGGTTTGGATCTAGCCGACTGGGTTTGGGTCTGGACGAGTGGGTTTGGGTCTAGCCGACTGGGTTTGGGTCTAGCCGAGTGGGTTTGGGTCTAGCCGAGTGGGTTTGGGTCTTGCCGAGTGGGTTTGGGTCTAGCGGAGTGGGTTTGGGTGTAGCCGATTGGGTTTGGGTCCAGCGGAGCGGGTTTGGGTGTAGCCGAGTGGGTTTGGGTCTAGCCGAGTGGGTTTGGGTCTAGCCGAGTGGGTTTGGCTCTAGCCGAGTGGGTTTGGGTCTAGCCGAGTGGGTTTGGGTCTAGCCGAGTGGGTTTACGTCTAGCCGAGTGGGTTTGGGTCTAGCGGAGTGGGTTTGTGTGTAGCCGAGTGGGTTTGGGTCTAGCCGAGTGGGTTTGGGTGTAGCCGAGTGGGTGTGGGTCAAGCCGAGTGGGTTTGGGTCTAGCCGAGTGGGTTTGGGTCTAGCCGAGTGGGTTTGGGTCTAGCCGAGTGGGTTTGGGTCAAGCCGAGTGGTTTTGGGCCTAGCCGAGTGGGTTTGGGTCTACCGGAGTGGGTTTGGGTGTAGCGGAGTGGGATTGGGTGAGCTGAGTGGGTTTGGGACCAGCCGAGTGGGTTTGGGTCTAGCCGAGGGGGTTTGGGTCTAGCCGAATGGGTTTGGGTCTACCCGAGTGGGTTTGGGTCTAGCCGAGTGGGTTTGCTTCTAGCCGAATGGGTTTGGGTCTAGCCGAGTGGGTTTGGGTGCAGACGAGTGGGTTTGGGTCTAGCGGAGTGGGTTTGGGTGTAACCGAGTGGGTTTGGGTCTAGCCGAGTGGGTTTGGGTCTAGCCGAGTGGGTTTGGGTCTAGCCGAGTGGGTTTGGGTCCAGCCGAGTGGGTTTGGGTCTAGCCGAGTTGGTTTGGTTCTAGCCGAGTGGGTTTGCGCCTAGCCGAGTGGGTTTGTGTCTAGCGGAGTGGGTTTGGGTTTAGCGGAGTGGGATTGGGTCTAGCCGAGTGGGTTTGGGTCTAGCCGAGTGGGTTTGGGACTAGCCGAGTGGGTTTGGCTCAAGCCGAGTGGGTTTGGGTCTAGCTGAATGGGTTTGGGTCTAGCCGAGTGGGTTTGGGTCTAGCCGAGTGTGTTTGGGTCTAGCCGAAAGGGTTCGGGTCTAGCCGAGGGGGTTTGGGTCTAGCCCAGTGGGTTTGGGTCTAGCCGAGTGGGTGTGGGTCTAGCCGAGTGGGTTTGGGTCTGGCCGAGTTAGTTTGGGTGTTGCCAAGGGGGTTTGGGTCTAGCCGAGCGGGTTTGGGTCTTGCCGAGTGGGTTTGGGTCTAGCCGAGTTGGTTTGGGTCTAGCCGAGTTGGTTTGGGTCTAGCCGAGTGGGTTTGGGTCAAGCGGAGTTGGTATGGGTCTAGCGGAGTGGGTTTGGGTCTAGCGGAGTGGGTTTGGTTGTAGCCGAGTGGGTTTGGGTCTAGCCGAGTGGGTTTGGGTCTACCCGAGTGGGTTTGCGTCTAGCCGAGTGGGTTTGGGTCTAGCCGAGCGGGTGTGGGTCCAGCCGAGTGGGTTTGGGTCTAGCCAAGTGGGTTTGGGTCTAGCCGAATGGGTTTGGGTCTATACGAGTGGGTTTGCGTCTAGCGGAGTGGGTTTGGGTCTAGTCGAGTGGGTTTGGGTCTAGCGGAGTGGGTTTGGGTGTAGCCGAGTGGGTTTGGGTCTAGCCCAGTGGGTTTGGGTCTAGCCGAGTGGGTTTGGGTCTAGCCGAGTGGGTTTGGGTCTAGCCGAGCGGGTGTGGGTCTAGCCGAGTGGGTTTGGGTCTAGCCAAGTGGGTTTGGGTCTAGCCGAATGGGTTTGGGTCTATACGAGTGGGTTTGCGTCTAGCGGAGTGGGTTTGGGTCTAGTCGAGTGGGTTTGGGTCTAGCGGAGTGGGTTTGGGTGTAGCCGAGTGGGTTTGGGTCTAGCCCAGTGGGTTTGGGTCTAGCCGAGTGGGTTTGGGTCTAGTCGAGTGGGTTTGGGTCTAGCCGAGTGGGTTTGGGTCTAGCCTAGTGGGTTTGGGTCTAGCCAAGTGTGTTTCGGTCCAGCGGAGTGGGTTTTGGGTCTAGCGCAGTGGGTTTGGGTCTAGCCGAGTGGGTTTGGGTCTAGCCGAGTGGGTTTGCGTCTAGCGGAGTGGGTTTGGGTGTAGCCGACTGGGTTTGGGTCTAGCCGAGTGGGTTTGGGTCTAGCCGAGTGGGTTTGGGTCTAGCGGAGTGGGTTTGGTTGTAGCCGAGTGTGTTTGGGTCTAGCGGAGTGGGTTTGGATCTAGCCGACTGGGTTTGGGTCTGGACGAGTGGGTTTGGGTCTAGCCGACTGGGTTTGGGTCTAGCCGAGTGGGTTTGGGTCTAGCCGAGTGGGTTTGGGTCTTGCCGAGTGGGTTTGGGTCTAGCGGAGTGGGTTTGGGTGTAGCCGATTGGGTTTGGGTCCAGCGGAGCGGGTTTGGGTGTAGCCGAGTGGGTTTGGGTCTAGCCGAGTGGGTTTGGGTCTAGCCGAGTGGGTTTGGCTCTAGCCGAGTGGGTTTGGGTCTAGCCGAGTGGGTTTGGGTCTAGCCGAGTGGGTTTACGTCTAGCCGAGTGGGTTTGGGTCTAGCGGAGTGGGTTTGTGTGTAGCCGAGTGGGTTTGGGTCTAGCCGAGTGGGTTTGGGTGTAGCCGAGTGGGTGTGGGTCAAGCCGAGTGGGTTTGGGTCTAGCCGAGTGGGTTTGGGTCTAGCCGAGTGGGTTTGGGTCTAGCCGAGTGGGTTTGGGTCAAGCCGAGTGGTTTTGGGCCTAGCCGAGTGGGTTTGGGTCTACCGGAGTGGGTTTGGGTGTAGCGGAGTGGGATTGGGTGAGCTGAGTGGGTTTGGGACCAGCCGAGTGGGTTTGGGTCTAGCCGAGGGGGTTTGGGTCTAGCCGAATGGGTTTGGGTCTACCCGAGTGGGTTTGGGTCTAGCCGAGTGGGTTTGCTTCTAGCCGAATGGGTTTGGGTCTAGCCGAGTGGGTTTGGGTGCAGACGAGTGGGTTTGGGTCTAGCGGAGTGGGTTTGGGTGTAACCGAGTGGGTTTGGGTCTAGCCGAGTGGGTTTGGGTCTAGCCGAGTGGGTTTGGGTCTAGCCGAGTGGGTTTGGGTCCAGCCGAGTGGGTTTGGGTCTAGCCGAGTTGGTTTGGTTCTAGCCGAGTGGGTTTGCGCCTAGCCGAGTGGGTTTGTGTCTAGCGGAGTGGGTTTGGGTTTAGCGGAGTGGGATTGGGTCTAGCCGAGTGGGTTTGGGTCTAGCCGAGTGGGTTTGGGACTAGCCGAGTGGGTTTGGCTCAAGCCGAGTGGGTTTGGGTCTAGCTGAATGGGTTTGGGTCTAGCCGAGTGGGTTTGGGTCTAGCCGAGTGTGTTTGGGTCTAGCCGAAAGGGTTCGGGTCTAGCCGAGGGGGTTTGGGTCTAGCCCAGTGGGTTTGGGTCTAGCCGAGTGGGTGTGGGTCTAGCCGAGTGGGTTTGGGTCTAGCCGAGTGGGTTTGGGTCTAGCCGAGTGGGTTTGGGTCTAGCCGAGTGGGTTTGGGCCTAGCCGAGTTGGTTTGGGTCTAGCGGAGTGGGTTAGGGTCTAGTGGAGTGGGTTTGGGTTAGCCGAGTGGGTTTGGGTCTAGCGGAGTGGGTTTGGGTGTAGCCGAGTGGGTTTGGGTCTAGCCGAGTGGGTTTGGGTCTAGCCGAGTGGGTTTGGGTCTAGCCGAGTGGGTTTGGGTCTAGCCGAGTGGGTTTGGGTCTAGCCGAGTGGGTTTGGGTCTAGCCGAGTGTGTTTGCGTCTGGCCGAGTGGGTTTGGGTCTAGCCGAGTGGGTTTGGGTCTAGCCGAGTGGGTTTGGGGCTAGCTGAGTGGGTTTGGGTCTAGCCGAGTGTGTTAGGGTCTAGCGGAGTGGGTTTGGGTGTAGCCGTGTGGGTTTGGGTGTAGCCGAGTGAGTTTGGGTCTAGCCGAGTGGGTTTGGGTATAGCCGACTGGGTTTGGGTGTAGCCGAGTGGGTTTGGGTCCAGCCGAGTGGGTTTGGGTCTAGCCGAGTGGCTTTGGGTCTAGCTGAGTGGGTTTGGGTCTAGCCGAGTTGGTTTGGGTCTAGTCGAGTGGGTTTGGGTCTAGCCGAGTAGGTTTGGGTCCAGCTGAGTGGGTTTGGGTCCAGCCGTGTGGGTTTGGGTCTAGCCGATTGGGTTTGGGTCTAGCCATGTGGGTTTGGGTCTAGCCGAGTGGGTTAGGGTCTAGCGGAGTGGGTTTGGGTGTAGCCGCGTGGGTTTGGGTGTAGCCGAGTGGGTTTGGGTCTAGCCGAGTGGGTTTGGGCGTAGCCGAGTGGGTTTGGGCCTAGCCGAGTGGGTTTGGGTCTGGCGGAGTGGGTTTGGGTGTAGCCGAGTGGGTTTGGGTCTAGCCGAGTGGGTTTGGGTCTAGCCGACTGGGTTTGGGATTAGCCGAGTGGGTTTGGGTCTAGCCGAGTGGGTTTGGGTCTAGCCGAGTGGGTTTACGTCTAGCCGCGTGGGTTTGGGTCTAGCGTAGTGGGTATCGGTGTAGCCGTGTGGGTTTGGGTCTAGCCGAGTGGGTTTGGGTCTAGCCGAGTGTGTTTGGGTCTAGCCTGGTGGGTTTGGGTCTAGCCAAGTGGGTTTGGGTCTAGCGGAGTGGGTTTGTGTCTAGCGGAGTGGGTTTGGGTCTAGCGGAGTGGGTTTGGGTCTAGCCGAGTGGGTTTGGTTCTAACCGAGTGGGTTTGTGTCTAGCGGAGTGGGTTTGGGTCTAGCGGAGTGGGATTGGTTCTAGCCGAGTGGGTTTGGGTCTAGCCGAGTGGGTTTGGGACTAGCCGAGTGGGTTTGGGTCTAGCCGAGTGGGTTTGGGTCTAGCCGAAAGGGTTTGGGTCTAGCCGAGTGGGTTTGGGTCTAGCCGAGTGGGTTTGGGTCTAGCCGAGTGGGTGTGTCTAGCCAAGTGGGTTTGGGTCGACCCGAGTGGGTTTGGGTCTAGCCGAGTGGGTTTGGGTCTAGCCGAGTGGGTTTGGGTCTAGCCGAGTGGGTATGGGCCTAGCCGAGTGGGTTTGGGTCTAGCGGAGTGGGTTAGGGTCTAGTGGAGTGGGTTTGGGTCCAGCCAAGTGGGTTTGGGTCTAGCCGAATGGGTTTGGGTCTACCCGAGTGCGTTTGGGTCTAGCCGAGTGGGTTTGGGTCTAGCCGAATGGGTTTGGGTCTAGCCGAGTGGGTTTGGGTGTAGCCGAGTGGGTTTGCGTCTAGCCGAGTTGGTTTGGGTCTAGCCGAGTGGGTTTGGGTCTAGCCGAGTGGGTTTGGGTCTAGCCGAGTGGGTTTGGGTCTAGCCGAGTGGGTTTGGGTCTGGCCGAGTTAGTTTGGGTGTTGCCAAGGGGGTTTGCGTCTAGCCGAGCAGGTTTGGGTCTTGCCGAGTGGGTTTGGGTCTAGCCGAGTTGGTTTGGGTCTAGCCGAGTGGGTTTGGGTCTAGCCGAGTGGGTTTGGGTCAAGCGGAGTTGGTATGGGTCTAGCGGAGTGGGTTTGGGTCTAGCGGAGTGGGTTTGGTTGTAGCCGAGTGGGTTTGGGTCTAGCCGAGTGGGTTTGGGTCTACCCGAGTGGGTTTGCGTCTAGCCGAGTGGGTTTGGGTCTAGCCGAGTGGGTGTGGGTCTAGCCGAGTGGGTTTGGGTCTAGCCAAGTGGGTTTGGGTCTAGCCGAATGGGTTTGGGTCTATACGAGTGGGTTTGCGTCTAGCCTAGTGGGTTTGGGTCTAGTCGAGTGGGTTTGGGTCTAGCGGAGTGGGTTTGGGTGTAGCCGAGTGGGTTTGGGTCTAGCCCAGTGGGTTTGGGTCTAGCCGACTGGGTTTGGGTCTGGACGAGTGGGTTTGGGTCTAGCCGAGTGGGTTTGGGTCTAGTCGAGTGGGTTTGGGTCTAGCCGAGTGGGTTTGGGTCTAGCCTAGTGGGTTTGGGTCTAGCCAAGTGTGTTTCGGTCCAGCGGAGTGGGTTTTGGGTCTAGCGCAGTGGGTTTGGGTCTAGCCGAGTGGGTTTGGGTCTAGCCGAGTGGGTTTGCGTCTAGCGGAGTGGGTTTGGGTGTAGCCGAGTGGGTTTGGGTCTAGCCGAGTGGGTTTGGGTCTAGCCGAGTGGGTTTGGGTCTAGCGGAGTGGGTTTGGTTGTAGCCGAGTGGGTTTGGGTCTAGCGGAGTGGGTTTGGGTCTAGCCGACTGGGTTTGGGTCTGGACGAGTGGGTTTGGGTCTAGCCGACTGGGTTTGGGTCTAGCCGAGTGGGTTTGGGTCTAGCCGAGTGGGTTTGGCTCTTGCCGAGTGGGTTTGGGTCTAGCGGAGTGGGTTTGGGTGTAGCCGATTGGGTTTGGGTCCGGCGGAGCGGGTTTGGGTGTAGCCGAGTGGGTTTGGGTCTAGCCGAGTGGGTTTGGGTCTAGCCGAGTGGGTTTGGCTCTAGCCGAGTGGGTTTGGGTCTAGCGGAGTGGGTTTGGTTGTAGCCGAGTGGGTTTGGGTCTAGCGGAGTGGGTTTGGGTCTAGCCGAGTGGGTTTGGGTCTGGCCGAGTTAGTTTGGGTGTTGCCAAGGGGGTTTGGGTCTAGCCGAGCAGGTTTGGGTCTTGCCGAGTGGGTTTGGGTCTAGCCGAGTTGGTTTGGGTCTAGCCGAGTGGGTTTGGGTCTAGCCGAGTGGGTTTGGGTCTAGCCGAGCAGGTTTGGGTCTTGCCGAGTGGGTTTGGGTCTAGCCGAGTTGGTTTGGGTCTAGCCGAGTGGGTTTGGGTCTAGCCGAGTGGGTTTGGGTCAAGCGGAGTTGGTATGGGTCTAGCGGAGTGGGTTTGGGTCTAGCGGAGTGGGTTTGGTTGTAGCCGAGTGGGTTTGGGTCTAGCCGAGTGGGTTTGGGTCTACCCGAGTGGGTTTGCGTCTAGCCGAGTGGGTTTGGGTCTAGCCGAGTGGGTGTGGGTCTAGCCGAGTGGGTTTGGGTCTAGCCAAGTGGGTTTGGGTCTAGCCGAATGGGTTTGGGTCTATACGAGTGGGTTTGCGTCTAGCCTAGTGGGTTTGGGTCTAGTCGAGTGGGTTTGGGTCTAGCGGAGTGGGTTTGGGTGTAGCCGAGTGGGTTTGGGTCTAGCCCAGTGGGTTTGGGTCTAGCCGACTGGGTTTGGGTCTGGACGAGTGGGTTTGGGTCTAGCCGAGTGGGTTTGGGTCTAGTCGAGTGGGTTTGGGTCTAGCCGAGTGGGTTTGGGTCTAGCCTAGTGGGTTTGGGTCTAGCCAAGTGTGTTTCGGTCCAGCGGAGTGGGTTTTGGGTCTAGCGCAGTGGGTTTGGGTCTAGCCGAGTGGGTTTGGGTCTAGCCGAGTGGGTTTGCGTCTAGCGGAGTGGGTTTGGGTGTAGCCGAGTGGGTTTGGGTCTAGCCGAGTGGGTTTGGGTCTAGCCGAGTGGGTTTGGGTCTAGCGGAGTGGGTTTGGTTGTAGCCGAGTGGGTTTGGGTCTAGCGGAGTGGCTTTGGGTCTAGCCGACTGGGTTTGGGTCTGGACGAGTGGGTTTGGGTCTAGCCGACTGGGTTTGGGTCTAGCCGAGTGGGTTTGTGTCTAGCCGAGTGGGTTTGGCTCTTGCCGAGTGGGTTTGGGTCTAGCGGAGTGGGTTTGGGTGTAGCCGATTGGGTTTGGGTCCAGCGGAGCGGGTTTGGGTGTAGCCGAGTGGGTTTGGGTCTAGCCGAGTGGGTTTGGGTCTAGCCGAGTGGGTTTGGCTCTAGCCGAGTGGGTTTGGGTCTAGCGGAGTGGGTTTGGTTGTAGCCGAGTGGGTTTGGGTCTAGCGGAGTGGGTTTGGGTCTAGCCGACTGGGTTTGGGTCTGGACGAGTGGGTTTGGGTCTAGCCGACTGGGTTTGGGTCTAGCCGAGTGGGTTTGGGTCTAGCCGAGTGGGTTTGGGTCTTGCCGAGTGGGTTTGGGTCTAGCGGAGTGGGTTTGGGTGTAGCCGATTGGGTTTGGGTCCAGCGGAGCGGGTTTGGGTGTAGCCGAGTGGGTTTGGGTCTAGCCGAGTGGGTTTGGGTCTAGCGGAGTGGGTTTGTGTGTAGCCGAGTGGGTTTGGGTCTAGCCGAGTGGGTTTGGGTGTAGCCGAGTGGGTGTGGGTCAAGCCGAGTGGGTTTGGGTCTAGCCGAGTGGGTTTGGGTCTAGCCGAGTGGGTTTGGGTCTAGCCGAGTGGGTTTGGGTCAAGCCGAGTGGTTTTGGGCCTAGCCGAGTGGGTTTGGGTCTACCGGAGTGGGTTTGGGTGTAGCGGAGTGGGATTGGGTGAGCTGAGTGGGTTTGGGACAAGCCGAGTGGGTTTGGGTCTAGCCGAGTGGGTTTGGGTCTAGCCGAATGGGTTTGGGTCTACCCGAGTGGGTTTGGGTCTAGCCGAGTGGGTTTGCTTCTAGCCGAATGGGTTTGGGTCTAGCCGAGTGGGTTTGGGTGCAGACGAGTGGGTTTGGGTCTAGCGGAGTGGGTTTGGGTGTAACCGAGTGGGTTTGGGTCTAGCCGAGTGGGTTTGGGTCTAGCCGAGTGGGTTTGGGTCTAGCCGAGTGGGTTTGGGTCCAGCCGAGTGGGTTTGGGTCTAGCCGAGTTGGTTTGGTTCTAGCCGAGTGGGTTTGCGCCTAGCCGAGTGGGTTTGTGTCTAGCGGAGTGGGTTTGGGTCTAGCGGAGTGGGATTGGGTCTAGCCGAGTGGGTTTGGGTCTAGCCGAGTGGGTTTGGGACTAGCCGAATGGGTTTGGCTCAAGCCGATTGGGTTTGGGTCTAGCTGAATGGGTTTGGGTCTAGCCGAGTGGGTTTGGGTCTAGCCGAGTGTGTTTGGGTCTAGCCGAAAGGGTTTGGGTCTAGCCGAGGGGGTTTGGGTCTAGCCGAGTGGGTTTGGGTCTAGCCGAGTGGGTGTGGGTCTAGCCGAGTGGGTTTGGGTCTAGCCGAGTGGGTTTGGGTCTAGCCGAGTGGGTTTGGGTCTAGCCGAGTGGGTTTGGGCCTAGCCGAGTTGGTTTGGGTCTAGCGGAGTGGGTTAGGGTCTAGTGGAGTGGGTTTGGGTTAGCCGAGTGGGTTTGGGTCTAGCCGAATGGGTTTGGGTCTACCCGAGTGCGTTTGGGTCTCACCGAGTGGGTTTGGGTCTAGCCGAATGGGTTTGGGTCTAGCCGAGTGGGTTTGGGTGTAGCCGAGGTGGTTTGGGTCTAGCGGAGTGGGTTTGGGTCTAGCCGAGTGGGTTTGGGTCTAGCCGAGTGTGTTTGCGTCTGGCCGAGTGGGTTTGGGTCTAGCCGAGTGGGTTTGGGTCTAGCCGAGTGGGTTTGGGTCTAGCTGAGTGGGTTTGGGTCTATCCGAGTGTGTTAGGGTCTAGCGGAGTGGGTTTGGGTGTAGCCGTGTGGGTTTGGGTGTAGCCGAGTGAGTTTGGGTCTAGCCGAGTGGGTTTGGGTATAGCCGACTGGGTTTGGGTGTAGCCGAGTGGGTTAGGGTCCAGCCGAGTGGGTTTGGGTCTAGCCGAGTGGCTTTGGGTCTAGCTGAGTGGGTTTGGGTCTAGCCGAGTTGGTTTCGGTCTAGCCGAGTGGGTTTGGGTCTAGCCGAGTGGGTTTGGGTCTACCGAGTGGGTTTGGGTCTAGCCGAGTGGGTTTGGGTCTAGCCGAGTTAGTTTGGGTGTAGCCGAGGGGGTTTGGGTGTAGCCGAGCAGGTTTGGGTCTAGCCGAGTGGGTTTGGGTCTAGCCGAGTGGGTTTGGGTCTAGCCGAGTGGGTTTGGGTCAAGCGGAGTTGGTATGGGTCTGGCGGAGTGGGTTTGGGTCTAGCGGAGTGGGTTTGGGTCTAGCCAAGTGGGTTTTGGTCTAGCCGAGTGGGTTTGGGTCTATCCGAGTGGGTTTGCGTCGAGCCGAGTGGGTTTGCGTCTAGCCGAGTGGGTTTGGGTCTAGCCGAGTGGGTTTGGGTCTATTCATGTGGGTTTGGGTCTAGCCGAGTGGGTTAGGGTCTAGCGGAGTGGGTTTGGGTGTAGCCGCGTGGGTTTGGGTGTAGCCGAGTGGGTTTGGGTCTAGCCGAGTGGGTTTGGGTCTAGCCGAGTGGGTTTGGGTCTAGCCGAGTGGGTTTGCGTCTAGCGGAGTGGGTTTGGGTGTAGCCGAGTGGGTTTGGGTCTAGCCGAGTGGGTTTGGGTCTAGCCGAGTGGGTTTGGGTCTAGCGGAGTGGGTTTGGTTGTAGCCGAGTGGGTTTGGGTCTAGCGGAGTGGGTTTGGGTCTAGCCGACTGGGTTTGGGTCTGGACGAGTGAGTTTGGGTCTAGCCGAGTGGGTTTGGGTCTAGTCGAGTGGGTTTGGGTCTAGCCGAGTGGGTTTGGGTCTGGCCTAGTGGGCTTGGGTCTAGCCAAGTGGGTTTCGGTCCAGCGGAGTGGGTTTGGGTCCAGCGCAGTGGGTTTGGGTCTAGCTGAGTGGGTTTGGGTCTAACCGAGTGGGTTTGTGTCTAGCGGAGTGGGTTTGGGACTAGCGGATTGGGATTGGGTCTAGCCGAGTGGGTTTGGGTCTAGCCGAGTGGGTTTGCGACTAGCCGAGTGTGTTTGCGTCTAGCCGAGTGGGTTTGGGTCTAGCCGAGTGGGTTTGGGTCTAGCCGAGTGGGTTTGGGTCTAGAGGAGTGGGTTTGGGTGTAGCCGAGTGGGTTTGGGTCTAGCCCAGTGGGTTTGGGTCTAGCCGACTGGGTTTGGGTCTGGACGAGTGGGTTTGGGTCTAGCCGAGTGGGTGTGGGTCTAGTCGAGTGGGTTTGGGTCTAGCCGAGTGGGTTTGGGTCTAGCCTAGTGGGTTTGGGTCTAGCCAAGTGGGTTTCGGTCCAGCGGAGTGGGTTTGGGTCTAGCGCAGTGGGTTTGGGTCTAGCCGAGTGGGTTTGGGTCTAGCCGAGTGGGTTTGCGTCTAGCGGAGTGGGTTTGGGTGTAGCCGAGTGGGTTTGGGTCTAGCCGAGTGGGTTTGGGTCTAGCCGAGTGGGTTTGGGTCTAGCGGAGTGGGTTTGGTTGTAGCCGAGTGGGTTTGGGTCTAGCGGAGTGGGTTTGGGTCTAGCCGACTGGGTTTGGGTCTGGACGAGTGGGTTTGGGTCTAGCCGACTGGGTTTGGGTCTAGCCGAGTGGGTTTGGGTCTAGCCGAGTGGGTTTGGGTCTTGCCGAGTGGGTTTGGGTATAGCGGAGTGGGTTTGGGTGTAGCCGATTGGGTTTGGGTCCAGCGGAGCGGGTTTGGGTGTAGCCGAGTGGGTTTGGGTCTAGCCGAGTGGGTTTAGGTCTAGCCGAGTGGGTTTGACTCTAGCCGAGTGGGTTTGGGTCTAGCCGAGTGGGTTTGGGTCTAGCCGAGTGGGTTTACGTCTAGCCGAGTGGGTTTGGGTCTAGCGGAGTGGGTTTGGGTGTAACCGGGTGGGTTTGGGTGTAGCCGAGTGGGTGTGGGTCAAGCCGAGTGGGTTTGGGTGTAGCGGAGTGGGATTGGGTGAGCTGAGTGGGTTTGGGACCAGCCGAGTGGGTTTGGGTCTAGCCGAGTGGGTTTGGGTCTAGCCGAATGGGTTTGGGTCTACCCGAGTGGGTTTGGGTCTAGCCGAGTGGGTTTGCTTCTAGCCGAATGGGTTTGGGTCTAGCCGAGTGGGTTTGGGTGCAGACGAGTGGGTTTGGGTCTAGCGGAGTGGGTTTGGGTGTAACCGGGTGGGTTTGGGTCTAGCCGAGTGGGTTTGGGTCTAGCCGAGTGGGTTTGGGTCTAGCCGAGTGGGTTTGGGTCCAGCCGAGTGGGTTTGGGTCTAGCCGAGTTGGTTTGGGTCTAGCGGAGTGGGTTAGGGTCTAGTGGAGTGGGTTTGGGTTAGCCGAGTGGGTTTGGGTCTAGCCGAATGGGTTTGGGTCTACCCGAGTGCGTTTGGGTCTCGCCGAGTGGGTTTGGGTCTAGCCGAATGGGTTTGGGTCTAGCCGAGTGGGTTTGGGTGTAGCCGAGTGGGTTTGGGTCTAGCGGAGTGGGTTTGGGTGTAGCCGAGTGGGTTTGGGTCTAGCCGAGTGGGTTTGGGTCTAGCCGAGTGGGTTTGGGTCTAGCCGAGTGGGTTTGGGTCTAGCCGAGTGGGTTTGGGTCTAGCCGAGTGGGTTTGGGTCTAGCCGAGTGTGTTTGCGTCTGGCCGAGTGGGTTTGGGTCTAGCCGAGTGGGTTTGGGTCTAGCCGAGTGGGTTTGGGTCTAGCTGAGTGGGTTTGGGTCTAGCCGAGTGTGTTAGGGTCTAGCGGAGTGGGTTTGGGTGTAGCCGTGTGGGTTTGGGTGTAGCCGAGTGTGTTTAGGTCTAGCCGAGTGGGTTTGGGTCTAGCCGAGTGGTTTTGGGTCTAGCTGAGTGGGTTTGGGTCTAGCGGAGTGGGTTTGGGTGTAGCCGAGTGAGTTTGGGTCTAGCCGAGTGGGTTTGGGTATAGCCGACTGGGTTTGGGTGTAGCCGAGTGGGTTTGGGTCCAGCCGAGTGGGTTTGGGTCTAGCCGAGTGGCTTTGGGTCTAGCTGAGTGGGTTTGGGTCTAGCCGAGTTGGTTTCGGTCTAGCCGAGTGGGTTTGGGTCTAGCCGAGTGGGTTTGGGTCTACCGAGTGGGTTTGGGTCTAGCCGAGTGGGTTTGGGTCTAGCCGAGTTAGTTTGGGTGTAGCCGAGTGGGTTTGGGTGTAGCCGAGCAGGTTTGGGTCTAGCCGAGTGGGTTAGGGTCTAGCCGAGTGGGTTTGGGTCTAGCCGAGTGGGTTTGGGTCAAGCGGAGTTGGTATGGGTCTGGCGGAGTGGGTTTGGGTCTAGCGGAGTGGGTTTGGGTCTAGCCAAGTGGGTTTTGGTCTAGCCGAGTGGGTTTGGGTCTATCCGAGTGGGTTTGCGTCTAGCCGAGTGGGTTTGCGTCTAGCCGAGTGGGTTTGGGTCTAGCCGAGTGGGTTTGGGTCTATCCATGTGGGTTTGGGTCTAGCCGAGTGGGTTAGGGTCTAGCGGAGTGGGTTTGGGTGTAGCCGCGTGGGTTTGGGTGTAGCCGAGTGGGTTTGGGTCTAGCCGAGTAGGTTTGGGTCTAGCCGAGTGGGTTTGGGTCTAGCCGAGTGGGTTTGCGTCTAGCGGAGTGGGTTTGGGTGTAGCCGAGTGGGTTTGGGTCTAGCCGAGTGGGTTTGGGTCTAGCCGAGTGGGTTTGGGTCTCGCGGAGTGGGTTTGGTTGGAGCCGAGTGGGTTTGGGTCTAGCGGAGTGGGTTTGGGTCTAGCCGACTGGGTTTGGGTCTGGACGAGTGGGTTTGGGTCTAGCCGAGTGGGTTTGGGTCTAGTCGAGTGGGTTTGGGTCTAGCCGAGTGGGTTTGGGTCTAGCCGAGTGGGCTTGGGTCTAGCCAAGTGGGTTTCGGTCCAGCGGAGTGGGTTTGGGCCTAGCCGAGTGGGTTTGGGACTGCCGGAGTGGGTTTGGGTGTAGCGGAATGGGTTTGGGTGTAGCTGAGTGGGTTTGGGTGTAGCTGAGTGGGTTTGGGTGTAGCTGAGTGGGTTTGGGACCAGCCGAGTGGGTTTGGGTCTAGCGGAGTGGGTTTGGGTCTAGCGGAGTGGGTTTGGGTGTAGCCGAGTGGGTTTGGGTCTAGCCGAGTGGGTTTGGGTCTAGCCGAGTTGGTTTGGGTCTAGCCGAGTGGGTTTGCATCTGGCCGATTGGGTTTGGGTCTATCCATGTGGGTTTGGGTCTAGCCGAGTGGGTTAGGGTCTAGCGGAGTGGGTTTGGGTGTAGCCGCGTGGGTTTGGGTGTAGCCGAGTGGGTTTGGGTCTAGCCGAGTGGGTTTGGGTCAAGCGGAGTTGGTATGGGTCTAGCGGAGTGGGTTTGGGTCTAGCGGAGTGGGTTTGGGTCTAGCCAAGTGGGTTTTGGTCTAGCCGAGTGGGTTTGGGTCTATCCGAGTGGGTTTGCGTCTAGCCGAGTGGGTTTGCGTCTAGCCGAGTGGGTTTGGGTCTAGCCGAGTGGGTTTGGGTCTATCCATGTGGGTTTGGGTCTAGCCGAGTGGGTTAGGGTCTAGCGGAGTGGGTTTGGGTGTAGCCGCGTGGGTTTGGGTGTAGCCGAGTGGGTTTGGGTCTAGCCGAGTGGGTTTGGGTCTAGCCGAGTGGGTTTGGGTCTAGCCGAGTGGGTTTGCGTCTAGCGGAGTGGGTTTGGGTGTAGCCGAGTGGGTTTGGGTCTGGCCGAGTGGGTTTGGGTCGAGCCGAGTGGGTTTGGGTGTAGCGGAGTGGGTTTGGTTGTAGCCGAGTGGGTTTGGGTCTAGCGGAGTGGGTTTGGGTGTAGCCGAGTGGGTTTGGGTCTAGCGGAGTGGGTTTGGGTCTAGCCGACTGGGTTTGGGTCTGGACGAGTGGGTTTGGGTCTAGCCGATTGGGTTTGGGTCAAGTCGAGTGGGTTTGGGTCTAGCCGAGTGGGTTTGGGTCTAGCCTAGTGGGTTTGGGTCTAGCCAAGTGGGTTTCGGTCCAGCGGAGTGGGTTTGGGTCTAGCGCAGTGGGTTTGGGTCTAGCTGAGTGGGTTTGGGTCCAACCGAGTGGGTTTGTGTCTAGCGGAGTGGGTTTGGGACTAGCGGAGTGGGATTGGGTCTAGCCGAGTGGGTTTGGGTGTAGCCGAGTGGGTTTGGATCAAGCGGAGTTGGTATGGGTCTATCGGAGTGGGTTTGGGTCTAGCGGAGTGGGTTTGGGTCTAGCCAAGTGGGTTTTGGTCTAGCCGAGTGGCTTTGGGTTTATCCGAGTGGGTTTGCGTCTAGCCGAGTGGGTTTGCGTCTAGCCGAGTGGGTTTGGGTCTAGCCGAGTGGGTTTGGGTCTATCCATGTGGGTTTGGGTCTAGCCGAGTGGGTTAGGGTCTAGCGGAGTGGGTTTAGGTGTAGCCGCGTGGGTTTGGGTGTAGCCGAGTGGGTTTGGGTCTAGCCGAGTGGGTTTGGGTCTAGCCGAGTGGGTTTGGGTCTAGCCGAGTGGGTTTGCGTCTAGCGGAGTGGGTTTGGGTGTAGCCGAGTGGGTTTGGGTCTAGCCGAGTGGGTTTGGGTCTAGCCGAGTGGGTTTGGGTCTAGCGGAGTGGGTTTGGTTGTAGCCGAGTGGGTTTGGGTCTAGCGGAGTGGGTTTGGGTGTAGCCGAGTGGGTTTGGGTCTAGCGGAGTGGGTTTGGGTCTGGCCGACAGGGTTTGGGTGTAGCCGAGTGGGTTTGGGTATAGCCGACTGGGTTTGGGTGTAGCCGAGTGGGTTTGGGTCCAGCCGAGTGGGTTTGGGTCTGGCCGAGTTAGTTTGGGTGTAGCCGAGTGGGTTTGGGTGTAGCCGAGCAGGTTTGGGTCTAGCCGAGTGGGTTTGGGTCTAGGCGAGTGGGTTTGGGTCTAGCCAAGTGGGTTTTGGTCTAGCCGAGTGGGTTTGGGTCTATCCGAGTGGGTTTGCGTCTAGCCGAGTGGGTTTGCGTCTAGCCGAGTGGGTTTGGGTCTAGCCGAGTGGGTTTGGGTCTATCCATGTGGGTTTGGGTCTAGCCGAGTGGGTTAGGGTCTAGCGGAGTGGGTTTGGGTGTAGCCGCGTGGGTTTGGGTGTAGCCGAGTGGGTTTGGGTCTAGCCGAGTGGGTTTGGGTCTAGCCGAGTGGGTTTGGGTCTAGCCAAGTGGGTTTGCGTCTAGCGGAGTGGGTTTGGGTGTAGCCGAGTGGGTTTGGGTCTAGCCGAGTGGGTTTGGGTCTAGCCGAGTGTGTTTGGGTCTAGTGGAGTGGGTTTGGTTGTAGCCGAGTGGGTTTGGGTCTAGCGGAGTGGGTTTGGGTCTAGCCGACTGGGTTTGGGTCTGGACGAGTGGGTTTGGGTCTAGCCGAGTGGGTTTGGGTCTAGTCGAGTGGGTTTGGGTCTAGCCGAGTGGGTTTGGGTCTAGCGGAGTGGGTTTGGGACTAGCGGAGTGGGATTGGGTCTAGCCGAGTGGGTTTGGGTCTAGCCGAGTGGGTTTGCGACTAGCCGAGTGTGTTTGCGTCTAGCCGAGTGGGTTTGGGTCTAGCCGAGTGGGTTTGGGTCTAGCCGAGTGGGTTTGGGTCTAGCCGATTGGGTTTGGGTATATCCATGTGGGTTTGGGTCTAGCCGAGTGGGTTAGGGTCTACCGGAGTGGGTTTGGGTGTAACCGCGTGGATTTGGGTGTATCCGAGTGGGTTTGGGTCTAGCCGAGTGGGTTTGGGTCTAGCCGAGTGGGTTTGGGTCTAGCCGAGTGGGTTTGGGTCTAGCGGAGTGGGTTTGGGTGTAGCCGTGTGGGTTTGGGTCTAGCCGAGTGGGTTTGGGTCTAGCCGACTGGGTTTGGGTCTAGCTGAGTGGGTTTGGGTCTAGCCGAGTGGGTTTGGGTGTAGCCGAGTGGGTTTGGGTCTAGCCGAGTGGGTTTGGGTCTAGCGGAGTGGGTTTGGTTGTAGCCGAGTGGGTTTGGGTCCAGCGGTGTGGGTTTGGGTGTAGCCGAGTGGGTTTGGGTCTAGCCGAGTGGGTTTGGGTCTAGCCGACTGGGTTTGGGTCTAGCCGAGTGGGTTTGGGTCTAGCCGAGTGGGTTTGGGTCTAGCCGAGTGGGTTTACGTCTAGCCGAGTGGATTTTGGTCTAGCGGAGTGGGTTTGGGTGTAGCCGAGTGGGTTTGGGTGTAGCCGAGTGGGTTTGGGTCTGGCCGAGTGGGTTTGGGTCTAGCCGAGTGGGTTTGGGTCTAGCCGAGTGGGTTTGGGTCTAGCCAAGTGGGTTTGGGTCGAGCGGAGTGGGTTTAGGTCTAGCGCAGTGGGTTTGGGTCTAGCGGAGCGCGTTTGGTTCTAGCCGAGGGGGTTTGGGTCTAGCCGAGTGGGTTGGTGCCTAGCGGAGTGGGTTTGGGTCTAGCGGAGTGGGATTGGGTCTAGCCGAGTGGGTTTGGGTCTAGCCGAGTGAGTTTGGGTCTAGCCGAGTGGGTTTGGGTCTAGCTGAATGTGTTTGGGTCTAGCCGAGTGGGTTTGGGTCTAGCCGAGTGGGTTTGGGTCTAGCCGAAAGGGTTTGGGTCTAGCCGAGTGGGTTTGGGTCTAGCCGAGTGGGTTTGGGTCCAGCCGAGTGGGTGTGGGTTAAGCCGAGTGGGTGTGGGTTAAGCCGAGTGGGTTTGGGCCTAGCCGAGTGGGTTTGGGACTGCCGGAGTGGGTTTGGGTGTAGCGGAATGGGTTTGGGTGTAGCTGAGTGGGTTTGGGTGTAGCTGAGTGGGTTTGGGTGTACCTGAGTGGGTTTGGGACCAGCCGAGTGGGTTTGGGTCCAGCCGAGTTTGTTTGGGCCTAGCCGAATGGGTTTGGGTCTACCCGAGTGGGTTTGGGTCTGGCCGAGTGGGTTTGCTTCTAGCCGAATGGGTTTGGGTCTAGCCGAGTGGGTTTGGGTGCAGCCGAGTGGGTTTGGGTCTAGCGGAGTGGGTTTGGGTGTAGCCGAGTGGGTTTGGGTCTAGCCGAGTGGGTTTGGGTCTAGCCGAGTTGGTTTGGGTCTAGCCGAGTGGGTTTGCGTCTGGCCGATTGGGTTTCTGTCTATCCATGTGGGTTTGGGTCTAGCCGAGTGGGTTAGGGTCTAGCGGAGTGGGTTTGGGTGTAGCCGCGTGGGTTTGGGTGTAGCCGAGTGGGTGTGGGTCTAGCCGAGTGGGTTTGGGTCAAGCGGAGTTGGTATGGGTCTAGCGGAGTGGGTTTGGGTCTAGCGGAGTGGGTTTGGGTCTAGCCAAGTGGGTTTTGGTCTAGCCGAGTGGGTTTGGGTCTATCCGAGTGGGTTTGCGTCTAGCCGAGTGGGTTTGCGTCTAGCCGAGTGGGTTTGGGTCTAGCCGAGTGGGTTTGGGTCTATCCATGTGGGTTTGGGTCTAGCCGAGTGGGTTAGGGTCTAGCGGAGTGGGTTTGGGTGTAGCCGCGTGGGTTTGGGTGTAGCCGAGTGGGTTTGGGTCTAGCCGAGTGGGTTTGGGTCTAGCCGAGTGGGTTTGGGTCTAGCCGAGTGGGTTTGCGTCTAGCGGAGTGGGTTTGGGTGTAGCCGAGTGGGTTTGGGTCTAGCGGAGTGGGTTTGGGTCTAGCCGACTGGGTTTGGGTCTGGACGAGTGGGTTTGGGTCTAGCCGAGTGGGTTTGGGTCAAGTCGAGTGGGTTTGGGTCTAGCCGAGTGGGTTTGGGTCTAGCCTATTGGGTTTGGGTCTAGCCAAGTGGGTTTCGGTCCAGCGGAGTGGGTTTGGGTCTAGCGCAGTGGGTTTGGGTCTAGCTGAGTGGGTTTGGGTCTAACCGAGTGGGTTTGTGTCTAGCGGAGTGGGTTTGGGACTAGCGGAGTGGGATTGGGTCTAGCCGAGTGGGTTTGGGTCTAGCCGAGTGGGTTTGGGTCAAGCGGAGTTGGTATGGGTCTATCGGAGTGGGTTTGGGTCTAGCGGAGTGGGTTTGGGTCTAGCCAAGTGGGTTTTGGTCTAGCCGAGTGGGTTTGGGTCTATCCGAGTGGGTTTGCGTCTAGCCGAGTGGGTTTGCGTCTAGCCGAGTGGGTTTGGGTCTAGCCGAGTGGGTTTGGGTCTATCCATGTGGGTTTGGGTCTAGCCGAGTGGGTTAGGGTCTAGCGAAGTGGGTTTGGGTGTAGCCGCGTGGGTTTGGGTGTAGCCGAGTGGGTTTGGGTCTAGCCGAGTGGGTTTGGGTCTAGCCGAGTGGGTTTGGGTCTAGCCGAGTGGGTTTGGGTGTAGCCGAGTGGGTTTGGGTCTAGCGGAGTGGGTTTGGGTCTGGCCGACTGGGTTTGGGTCTGGACGAGTGGGTTTGGGTCTAGCCGAGTGGGTTTGGGTCAAGTCGAGTGGGTTTGGGTCTACCCGAGTGGGTTTGGGTCTAGCCTAGTGGGTTTGGGTCTAGCCAAGTGGGTTTCGGTCCAGCGGAGTGGGTTTGGGTCTAGCGCAGTGGGTTTGGGTCTAGCTGAGTGGGTTTGGGTCTAACCGAGTGGGTTTGTGTCTAGCGGAGTGGGTTTGGGACTAGCGGAGTGGGATTGGGTCTAGCCGAGTGGGTTTGGGTCTAGCCGAGTGGGTTTGCGACTAGCCGAGTGTGTTTGCGTCTAGCCGAGTGGGTTTGGGTCTAGCCGAGTGGGTTTGGGTCTAGCCGAGTGGGTTTGGGTCTAGCGGAGTGGGTTTGGGTGTAGCCGTGTGGGTTTGGGTCTAGCCGAGTGGGTTTGGGTCTAGCCGACTGGGTTTGGGTCTAGCTGAGTGGGTTTGGGTCTAGCCGAGTGGGTTTGGGTGTAGCCGAGTGGGTTTGGGTCTAGCCGAGTGGGTTTGGGTCTAGCCGAGTGGGTTTGGTTGTAGCCGAGTGGGTTTGGGTCTAGCGGTGTGGGTTTGGGTGTAGCCGAGTGGGTTTGGGTCTAGCCGAGTGGGTTTGGGTCTAGCCGACTGGGTTTGGGTCTAGCCGAGTGGGTTTGGGTCTAGCCGAGTGGGTTTGGGTCTAGCCGAGTGGGTTTACGTCTAGCCGAGTGGGTTTTGGTCTAGCGGAGTGGGTTTGGGTGTAGCCAAGTGGGTTTGGGTGTAGCCGAGTGGGTTTGGGTCTGGCCGAGTGGGTTTGGGTATAGCCGAGTGGGTTTGGGTCTAGCCTAGTGGGTTTGGGTCTAGCCAAGTGGGTTTGGGTCGAGCGGAGTGGGTTTAGGTCTAGCGCAGTGGGTTTGGGTCTAGCGGAGTGGGTTTGGTTCTAGCCGAGTGGGTTTGGGTCTAGCGGAGTAGGTTTGGGTCTAGCGGAGTGGGATTGGGTCTAGCCGAGTGGGTTTGGGTCTAGCCGAGTGGGTTTGGGACTAGCCGAGTGGGTTTGGGTCTAGCCGAGTGGGTTTGGGTCTAGCTGAATGTGTTTGGGTCTAGCCGAGTGGGTTTGGGTCTAGCCGAGTGGGTTTGGGTCTAGCCGAAAGGGTTTGGGTCTAGCCGAGTGGGTTTGGGTCTAGCCGAGTGGGTTTGGGTCCAGCCGAGTGGGTGTGGGTTAAGCCGAGTGGGTTTGGGTCTAGCCGAGTGGGTTTGGGTCTAGCCGAGTGGGTTTGGGTCTATCCGAGTGGGTTTGGGTCTAGCCGAGTGGGTTTGGGCCTAGCCGAGTGGGTTTGGGACTACCGGAGTGGGTTTGGGTGTAGCGGAATGGGTTTGGGTGTAGCTGAGTGGGTTTGGGTGTAGCTGAGTGGGTTTGGGTGTAGCTGAGTGGGTTTGGGACCAGCCGAGTGGGTTTGGGTCTAGCCGAGTTTGTTTGGGCCTAGCCGAATGGGTTTGGGTCTACCCGAGTGGGTTTGGGTCTGGCCGAGTGGGTTTGCTTCTAGCCGAATGGGTTTGGGTCTAGCCGAGTGGGTTTGGGTGCAGCCGAGTGGGTTTGGGTCTAGCGGAGTGGGTTTGGGTGTAGCCGAGTGGGTTTGGGTCTAGCCGAGTGGGTTTGGGTCTAGCCGAGTTGGTTTGGGTCTAGCCGAGTGGGTTTGCGTCTGGCCGATTGGGTTTGCGTCTATCCATGTGGGTTTGGGTCTAGCCGAGTGGGTTAGGGTCTAGCGGAGTGGGTTTGGGTGTAGACGCGTGGGTTTGGGTGTAGCCGAGTGGGTTTCTGTCTAGCCAAGTGGGTTTGGGTCTAGCCGAGTGGGTTTGGGTCTAGCCGAGTGGGTTTGGGTCTAGCCGAGTGGGTTTGGGTGTAGCCGAGTGGGTTTGAGTCTAGCCGAGTGGGTTTGGGTCTAGCGGAGTGGGTTTGGTTGTAGCCGAGTGGGTTTGGGTCTAGCGGAGTGGGTTTGGGTGTAGCCGAGTGGGTTTGGGTGTAGCCGAGTGGGTTTGGGTCTAGCCGAGTGGGTTTGGGTCTAGCCGACTGGGATTGGGTCTAGCCGAGTGGGTTTGGGTGTAGCCGAGTGGGTTTGGGTCTGGACGAGTGGGTTTGGGTGTAGCCGAGTGGGTTTGGGTCTAGCCGAGTGGGTTTGGGTCTAGCCGAGTGGGTTTGGGACTAGCCGAGTGGGTTTGGGTCTAGCCGAGTGGGTTTGGGTCTAGCTGAATGGGTTTGGGTCTAGCCGAGTGGGTTTGGGTCTAGCCGAGTGGGTTTGGGTCTAGCCGAAAGGGTTTGGGTCTAGCCGAGTGGGTTTGGGTCTAGCCGAGTGGGTTTGGGTCTAGCCGAGTGGGTGTGTCTAGCCAAGTGGGTTTGGGTCGAGCCGAGTGGGTTTGGGTCTAGCCGAGTGGGTTTGGGTCTAGCCGAGTGGGTTTGAGTCTAGCCGAGTGGGTTTGGGTCTAGCGGAGTGGGTTTGGTTGTAGCCGAGTGGGTTTGGGTCTAGCGGAGTGGGTTTGGGTGTAGCCGAGTGGGTTTGGGTCTAGCCGAGTGGGTTTGGGTCTTGCCGACTGGGATTGGGTCTAGCCGAGTGGGTTTGGGTGTAGCCGAGTGGGTTTGGGTCTGGACGAGTGGGTTTGGGTGTAGCCGAGTGGGTTTGGGTCTAGCCGAGTGGGTTTGGGTCTAGCCGAGTGGGTTTGGGACTAGCCGAATGGGTTTGGGTCCAGCCGAGTGGGTTTGGGTCTAGCTGAATGGGTTTGGGTCTAGCCGAGTGGGTTTGGGTCTAGCCGAGTGGGTTTGGGTCTAGCCGAAAGGGTTTGGGTCTAGCCGAGTGGGTTTGGGTCTAGCCGAGTGGGTTTGGGTCTAGCCGAGTGGGTGTGTCTAGCCAAGTGGGTTTGGGTCGAGCCGAGTGGGTTTGGGTCTAGCCGAGTGGGTTTGGGTCTAGCCGAGTGGGTTTGGGTCTAGCCGAGTGGGTTTGGGCCTAGCCGAGTGGGTTTGGGTCTAGCGGAGTGGGTTAGGGTCTAGTGGAGTGGGTTTGGGTCCAGCCGAGTGGGTTTGGGTCTAGCCGAATGGGTTTGGGTCTACGCGAGTGCGTTTGGGTCTAGCCGAGTGGGTTTGGGTCTAGCCGAATGGGTTTGGGTCTAGCCGAGTGGGTTTGGGTGTAGCCGAGTGGGTTTGGGTCTAGAGGAGTGGGTTTGGGTGTAGCCGAGTGGGTTTGGGTCCAGCCGAGTGGGTTTGGGTCGAGCCGAGTGGGTTTGGGTCCAGCCGAGTGGGTTTGGGTCTAGCCGAGTGGGTTTGGGTCTAGCCGAGTGGGTTTGGGTCTAGCCGAGTGGGTTTGGGTCTAGCCGAGTGGGTTTGGGTCTAGCCGAGTGGGTTTGGGTCTAGCCGAGTGGGTTTGGGTCTAGCCGAGTTGGTTTGGGTCTAGCCGAGTGGGTTTGGGTCTAGCCGAGTGGGTTTGGGTCTAGCCGAGTGGGTTTGGGTCTAGCCGAGTGGGTTTGGGTCTGGCCGAGTTAGTTTGGGTGTTGCCAAGGGGGTTTGGGTCTAGCCGAGCAGGTTTGGGTCTAGCCGAGTGGGTTTGGGTCTAGCCGAGTTGGTTTGGGTCTAGCCGAGTGGGTTTGGGTCTAGCCGAGTGGGTTTGGGTCAAGCGGAGTTGGTATGGGTCTATCGGAGTGGGTTTGGGTCTAGCGGAGTGGGTTTGGTTGTAGCCGAGTGGGTTTGGGTCTAGCCGAGTGGGTTTGGGTCTACCCGAGTGGGTTTGCGTCTAGCCGAGTGTGTTTGGGTCTAGCCGAGTGCGTGTGGGTCTAGCCGAGTGGGTTTGGGTCTAGCCAAGTGGGTTTGGGTCTAGCCTAATGGGTTTGGGTCTATACGAGTGGGTTTGCGTCTAGCCGAGTGGGTTTGGGTCTAGTCGAGTGGGTTTGGGTCTAGCGGAGTGGGTTTGGGTGTAGCCGAGTGGGTTTGGGTCTAGCCCAGTGGGTTTGGGTCCACCAGAGTGGGTTTGCGTCTAGCCGAGTGGGTTTGGGTCTAGCCGAGTGGGTGTGGGTCTAGCCGAGTGGGTTTGGGTCTAGCCAAGTCGGTTTGGGTCTATCCATGTGGGTTTGGGTCTAGCCGAGTGGGTTAGGGTCTAGCGGAGTGGGTTAGGGTGTAGCCGCGTGGGTTTGGGTGTAGCCGAGTGGGTTTGGGTCTAGCCGAGTGGGTTTGGGTCGAGCCGAGTGGGTTTGGGTCTAGCCGAGTGGGTTTGGGTCTAGCGGAGCGGGTTTGGGTGTAGCCGAGTGGGTTTGGGTCTAGCCGAGTGGGTTTGGGTCTAGCCGACTGGGTTTGGGTCTAGCCGAGTGGGTTTGGGTCTAGCCGAGTGGGTTTGGGTCTTGCCGAGTGGGTTTGGGTCTAGCGGAGTGGGTTTGGGTGTAGCCGAGTGGGTTTGGGTCCAGCGGAGCGGGTTTGGGTGTAGCCGAGTGGGTTTGGGTCTAGCCGAGTGGGTTTGGGTCTAGCCGAGTGGGTTTGGCTCTAGCCGAGTGGGTTTGGGTCTAGCCGAGTGGGTTTGGGTCTAGCCGAGTGGGTTTACGTCTAGCCGAGTGGGTTTGGGTCTAGCGGAGTGGGTTTGGGTGTAGCCGAGTGGGTTTGGGTCTAGCCGAGTGGGTTTGGGTGTAGCCGAGTGGGTGTGGGTCAAGCCGAGTGGGTTTGGGTCTAGCCGAGTGGGTTTGGGTCTAGCCGAGTGGGTTTGGGTCTAGCCGAGTGGGTTTGGGTCTGGCCGAGTGGGTTTGGGTCTAGCCGAGTGGGTTTGCTTCTAGCCGAATGGGTTTGGGTCTAGCCGAGTGGGTTTGGGTGCAGACGAGTGGGTTTGGGTCTAGCGGAGTGGGTTTGGGTGTAACTGAGTGGGTTTGGGTCTAGCCGATTGGGTTTGGGTCTAGCCGAGTGGGTTTGGGTCTAGCCGAGTGGGTTTGGGTCTTGCCGACTGGGATTGGGTCTAGCCGAGTGGGTTTGGGTGTAGCCGAGTGGGTTTGGGTCTGGACGAGTGGGTTTGGGTGTAGCCGAGTGGGTTTGGGTCTAGCCGAGTGGGTTTGGGTCTAGCCGAGTGGGTTTGGGACTAGCCGAATGGGTTTGGGTCCAGCCGAGTGGGTTTGGGTCTAGCTGAATGGGTTTGGGTCTAGCCGAGTGGGTTTGGGTCTAGCCGAGTGGGTTTGGGTCTAGCCGAAAGGGTTTGGGTCTAGCCGAGTGGGTTTGGGTCTAGCCGAGTGGGTTTGGGTCTAGCCGAGTGGGTGTGTCTAGCCAAGTGGGTTTGGGTCGAGCCGAGTGGGTTTGGGTCTAGCCGAGTGGGTTTGGGTCTAGCCGAGTGGGTTTGGGTCTAGCCGAGTGGGTTTGGGCCTAGCCGAGTGGGTTTGGGTCTAGCGGAGTGGGTTAGGGTCTAGTGGAGTGGGTTTGGGTCCAGCCGAGTGGGTTTGGGTCTAGCCGAATGGGTTTGGGTCTACGCGAGTGCGTTTGGGTCTAGCCGAGTGGGTTTGGGTCTAGCCGAATGGGTTTGGGTCTAGCCGAGTGGGTTTGGGTGTAGCCGAGTGGGTTTGGGTCTAGAGGAGTGGGTTTGGGTGTAGCCGAGTGGGTTTGGGTCCAGCCGAGTGGGTTTGGGTCGAGCCGAGTGGGTTTGGGTCCAGCCGAGTGGGTTTCGGTCTAGCCGAGTGGGTTTGGGTCTAGCCGAGTGGGTTTGGGTCTAGCCGAGTGGGTTTGGGTCTAGCCGAGTGGGTTTGGGTCTAGCCGAGTGGGTTTGGGTCTAGCCGAGTGGGTTTGGGTCTAGCCGAGTTGGTTTGGGTCTAGCCGAGTGGGTTTGGGTCTAGCCGAGTGGGTTTGGGTCTAGCCGAGTGGGTTTGGGTCTAGCCGAGTGGGTTTGGGTCTGGCCGAGTTAGTTTGGGTGTTGCCAAGGGGGTTTGGGTCTAGCCGAGCAGGTTTGGGTCTAGCCGAGTGGGTTTGGGTCTAGCCGAGTTGGTTTGGGTCTAGCCGAGTGGGTTTGGGTCTAGCCGAGTGGGTTTGGGTCAAGCGGAGTTGGTATGGGTCTATCGGAGTGGGTTTGGGTCTAGCGGAGTGGGTTTGGTTGTAGCCGAGTGGGTTTGGGTCTAGCCGAGTGGGTTTGGGTCTACCCGAGTGGGTTTGCGTCTAGCCGAGTGTGTTTGGGTCTAGCCGAGTGCGTGTGGGTCTAGCCGAGTGGGTTTGGGTCTAGCCAAGTGGGTTTGGGTCTAGCCTAATGGGTTTGGGTCTATACGAGTGGGTTTGCGTCTAGCCGAGTGGGTTTGGGTCTAGCGGAGTGGGTTTGGGTGTAGCCGAGTGGGTTTGGGTGTAGCCGAGTGGGTTTGGGTCTAGCCCAGTGGGTTTGGGTCCACCAGAGTGGGTTTGCGTCTAGCCGAGTGGGTTTGGGTCTAGCCGAGTGGGTGTGGGTCTAGCCGAGTGGGTTTGGGTCTAGCCAAGTCGGTTTGGGTCTATCCATGTGGGTTTGGGTCTAGCCGAGTGGGTTAGGGTCTAGCGGAGTGGGTTAGGGTGTAGCCGCGTGGGTTTGGGTGTAGCCGAGTGGGTTTGGGTCTAGCCGAGTGGGTTTGGGTCGAGCCGAGTGGGTTTGGGTCTAGCCGAGTGGGTTTGGGTCTAGCGGAGCGGGTTTGGGTGTAGCCGAGTGGGTTTGGGTCTAGCCGAGTGGGTTTGGGTCTAGCCGACTGGGTTTGGGTCTAGCCGAGTGGGTTTGGGTCTAGCCGAGTGGGTTTGGGTCTTGCCGAGTGGGTTTGGGTCTAGCGGAGTGGGTTTGGGTGTAGCCGAGTGGGTTTGGGTCCAGCGGAGCGGGTTTGGGTGTAGCCGAGTGGGTTTGGGTCTAGCCGAGTGGGTTTGGGTCTAGCCGAGTGGGTTTGGCTCTAGCCGAGTGGGTTTGGGTCTAGCCGAGTGGGTTTGGGTCTAGCCGAGTGGGTTTACGTCTAGCCGAGTGGGTTTGGGTCTAGCGGAGTGGGTTTGGGTGTAGCCGAGTGGGTTTGGGTCTAGCCGAGTGGGTTTGGGTGTAGCCGAGTGGGTGTGGGTCAAGCCGAGTGGGTTTGGGTCTAGCCGAGTGGGTTTGGGTCTAGCCGAGTGGGTTTGGGTCTAGCCGAGTGGGTTTGGGTCTAGCCGAGTGGGTTCGCTTCTAGCCGAATGGGTTTGGGTCTAGCCGAGTGGGTTTGGGTACAGACGAGTGGGTTTGGGTCTAGCGGAGTGGGTTTGGGTGTAACTGAGTGGGTTTGGGTCTAGCCGACTGGGGTTGGGTCTAGCCGAGTGGGTTTGGGTCTAGCCGAGTGGGTTTGGGTGCAGCCGAGTGGGTTTGGGTCTAGCCGAGTGGGTTTGGGTCTAGCCGAGTGGGTTTGGCTCTAGCCGAGTGGGTTTGGGACTAGCCGAGTGGGTTTGGGTCTAGCCGAGTGGGTTTACGTCTAGCCGAGTGGGTTTGGGTCTAGCGGAGTGGGTTTGGGTCTAGCCGAGTGGGTTTGGGTCTAGCCGAGTGGGTGTGGGTCAAGCCGAGTGGGTTTGGGTCTAGCCGAGTGGGTTTGGGTCTAGCCGAGTGGGTTTGGGTCTAGCCGAGTGGGTTTGGGTCTGGCCGAGTGGTTTTGGGCGTAGCCGAGTGGGTTTGGGTCTACCGGAGTGGGTTTGGGTGTAGCGGAGTGGGTTTGGGTGAGCTGAGTGGGTTTGGGACCAGCCGAGTGGGTTTGGGTCTAGCCGAGTGGGTTTGGGTCTAGCCGAATGGGTTTGGGTCTACCCGAGTGGGTTTGGGTCTAGCCGAGTGGGTTTGCTTCTAGCCGAATGGGTTTGGGTCTAGCCGAGTGGGTTTGGGTGCAGACGAGTGGGTTTGGGTCTAGCGGAGTGGGTTTGGGTGTAACTGAGTGGGTTTGGGTCTAGCCGAGTGGGTTTGGGTCTAGCCGAGTGGGTTTGGGTCTAGCCGAGTGGGTTTGGGTCCAGCCGAGTGGGTTTGGGTCTAGCCGAGTTGGTTTGGGTCTAGCCGAGTGGGGTTGCGCCTAGCCGAGTGGGTTTGTGTCTAGCGGAGTGGGTTTGGGTCTAGCGGAGTGGGATTGGGTCTAGCCGAGTGGGTTTGGGTCTAGCCAAGTGGGTTTGGGACTAGCTGAGTGGGTTTGGCTCAAGCCGAGTGGGTTTGGGTCTTGCAGAATGGGTTTGGGTCTAGCCGAGTGGGTTTGGGTCTAGCCGAGTGGGTTTGGGTCTAGCGGAGTGGGTTTGGGTCTAGCCGAGTGGGTTTGGGCCTAGCCGAGTGGGTTTGGGTCTAGCCGAATGGGTTTGGGTCTACCCGAGTGCGTTTGGGTCTCGCCGAGTGGGTTTGGGTCTAGCCGAATGGGTTTGGGTCTAGCCGAGTGGGTTTGGGTGTAGCCGAGTGGGTTTGGGTCTAGCGGAGTGGGTTTGGGTGTAGCCGAGTGGGTTTGGGTCTAGCCGAGTGGGTTTGGGTCTAGCCGAGTGGGTTTGGGTCTAGCCGAGTGGGTTTGGGTCTAGCCGAGTGGGTTTGGGTCTAGCCGAGTGTGTTTGCGTCTGGCCGAGTGGGTTTGGGTCTAGCCGAGTGGGTTTGGGTCTAGCCCAGTGGGTTTGGGTCTAGCTGAGTGGGTTTGGGTCTAGCCGAGTGTGTTAGGGTCTAGCGGAGTGGGTTTGGGTGTAGCCGTGTGGGTTTGGGTGCAGCCGAGTGTGTTTGGGTCTAGCCGATTGGGTTTGGGTCTGGCCGAGTGGTTATGGGTCTAGCTGAGTGGGTTTGGGTCTAGCGGAGTGGGTTTGGGTGTAGCCGAGTGAGTTTGGGTCTAGCCGAGTGGGTTTGGGTATAGCCGACTGGGTTTGGGTGTAGCCGAGTGGGTTTGGGTCCAGCCGAGTGGGTTTGGGTCTAGCCGAGTGGCTTTGGGTCTAGCTGAGTGGGTTTGGGTCTAGCCGAGTTGGTTTCGGTCTAGCCGAGTGGGTTTGGGTCTAGCCGAGTGGGTTTGGGTCTACCGAGTGGGTTTGGGTCTAGCCGAGTGGGTTTGGGTCTAGCCGAGTTTGTTTGGGTGTAGCCGAGTGGGTTTGGGTGTAGCCGAGCAGGTTTGGGTCTAGCCGAGTGGGTTTTGGGTCTAGCGGAGTGGGTTTGGGTGTAGCCGAGTGGGTTTGGGTCTAGCCGAGTGGGTTTGGGTCTAGCCGAGTGGGTTTGGGTCTAGCCGAGTGGGTTTGGGTCTAGCCGAGTGGGTTTGGGTCTAGCCGAGTGTGTTTGCGTCTGGCCGAGTGGGTTTGGGTCTAGCCGAGTGGGTTTGGGTCTAGCCCAGTGGGTTTGGGTCTAGCTGAGTGGGTTTGGGTCTAGCCGAGTGTGTTAGGGTCTAGCGGAGTGGGTTTGGGTGTAGCCGTGTGGGTTTGGGTGCAGCCGAGTGTGTTTGGGTCTAGCCGATTGGGTTTGGGTCTGGCCGAGTGGTTTTGGGTCTAGCTGAGTGGGTTTGGGTCTAGCGGAGTGGGTTTGGGTGTAGCCGAGTGAGTTTGGGTCTAGCCGAGTGGGTTTGGGTATAGCCGACTGGGTTTGGGTGTAGCCGACTGGGTTTGGGTGTAGCCGAGTGGGTTTGGGTCCAGCCGAGTGGGTTTGGGTCTAGCCGAGTGGCTTTGGGTCTAGCTGAGTGGGTTTGGGTCTAGCCGAGTTGGTTTCGGTCTAGCCGAGTGGGTTTGGGTCTAGCCGAGTGGGTTTGGGTCTACCGAGTGGGTTTGGGTCTAGCCGAGTGGGTTTGGGTCTAGCCGAGTTTGTTTGGGTGTAGCCGAGTGGGTTTGGGTGTAGCCGAGCAGGTTTGGGTCTAGCCGAGTGGGTTTGGGTCTAGCCGAGTGGGTTTGGGTCTAGCCGAGTGGGTTTGGGTCAAGCGGAGTTGGTATGGGTCTAGCGGAGTGGGTTTGGGTCTAGCGGAGTGGGTTTGGGTCTAGCCAAGTGGGTTTTGGTCCAGCCGAGTGGGTTTGGGTCTATCCGAGTGGGTTTGCGTCTAGTCGAGTGGGTTTGGGTCTAGCCGAGTGGGTTTGGGTCTAGCCGAGTGGGTTTGGGTCTAGCCGAGTGGGTTTGGGTCTAGCCGAGTGGGTTTGCGTCTAGCGGAGTGGGTTTGGGTGTAGCCGAGTGGGTTTGGGTCTAGCCGAGTGGGTTTGGGTCTAGCCGAGTGGGTTTGGGTCTAGCGGAGTGGGTTTGGTTGTAGCCGAGTGGGTTTGGGTCTAGCGGAGTGGGTTTGGGTGTAGCCGAGTGGGTTTGGGTCTAGCGGAGTGGGTTTGGGTCTAGCCGACTGGGTTTGGGTCTGGACGAGTGGGTTTGGGTCTAGCCGAGTGGGTTTGGGTCTAGTCGAGTGGGTTTGGGTCTAGCCGAGTGGGTTTGGGTCTATCCTAGTGGGTTTGGGTCTAGCCAAGTGGGTTTCGGTCCAGCGGAGTGGGTTTGGGTCTAGCGCAGTGGGTTTGGGTCTAGCTGAGTGGGTTTGGGTCTAACCGAGTGGGTTTGTGTCTAGCGGAGTGGGTTTGGGACTAGCGGAGTGGGATTGGGTCTAGCCGAGTGGGTTTGGGTCTAGCCGAGTGGGTTTGCGACTAGCCGAGTGTGTTTGCGTCTAGCCGAGTTGGTTTGGGTCTAGCCGAGTGGGTTTGGGTCTAGCCGAGTGGGTTTGGGTCTTGCCGATTGGGTTTGGGAATATCCATGTGTGTTTGGGTCTAGCCGAGTGGGATAGGGTCTAGCGGAGTGGGTTTGGGTGTAACCGCGTGGGTTTGGGTGTATCCGAGTGGGTTTGGGTCTAGCCGAGTGGGTTTGGGTCTAGCCGAGCGGGTTTGGGTATAGCCGAGTGGGTTTGGGTCTAGCCTAGTGGGTTTGGGTCGAGCGGAGTGGGTTTAGGTCTAGCGCAGTGGGTTTGGGTCTAGCGGAGTGGGTTTGGTTCTAGCCGAGTGGGTTTGGGTCTAGCCGAGTGGGTTTGTGTCTAGCGGAGTGGGTTTGGGTCTAGCGGAGTGGGATTGGGTCTAGCCGAGTGGGTTTAGGTCTAGCCGAGTGGGTTTGGGACTAGCCGAGTGGGTTTGGGTCTAGCCGAGTGGGTTTTGGTCTAGCTGAATGTGTTTGGGTCTAGCCGAGTGGGTTTGGGTCTAGCCGAGTGGGTTTGGGTCTAGCCGAAAGGGTTTGGGTCTGGCCGAGTGGGTTTGGGTCTAGCCGAGTGGGTTTGGGTCCAGCCGAGTGGGTGTGGGTTAAGCCGAGTGGGTTTGGGTCTAGCCGAGTGGGTTTGGGTCTAGCCGAGTGGGTTTGGGTCTATCCGAGTGGGTTTGGGTCTAGCCGAGTGGGTTTGGGCCTAGCCGAGTGGGTTTGGGACTACCGGAGTGGGTTTGGGTGTAGCGGAATGGGTTTGGGTGTAGCTGAGTGGGTTTGGGTGTAGCTGAGTGGGTTTGGGTGTAGCTGAGTGGGTTTGGGACCAGCCGAGTGGGTTTGAGTCTAGCCGAGTTTGTTTGGGCCTAGCCGAATGGGTTTGGGTATACCCGAGTGGGTTTGGGTCTATCCATGTGGGTTTGGGTCTAGCCGAGTGGGTTAGGGTCTAGCGGAGTGGGTTTGGGTGTAGCCGCGTGGGTTTGGGTGTAGCCGAGTGGGTTTGGGTCTAGCCGAGTGGGTTTGGGTCTAGCCGAGTGGGTTTGGGTCTAGCCGAGTGGGTTTGGGTCTAGCGGAGTGGGTTTGGGTGTAGCCGAGTGGGTTTGGGTCTAGCCGAGTGGGTTTGGGTCTAGCCGAGTGGGTTTGGGTGTAGCCGAGTGGGTTTGATTCTAGCCTAGTGGGTTTGGGTCTAGCGGAGTGGGTTTGGTTGTAGCCGAGTGGGTTTGGGTCTAGCGGAGTGGGTTTGGGTGTAGCCGAGTGGGTTTGGGTCTAGCCGAGTGGGTTTGGGTCTGGCGGAGTGGGTTTGGGTCTAGCCGAGTGGGTTTGGGTGTAGCCGAGTGGGTTTGGGTCTGGACGAGTGGGTTTGGGTCTAGCCGAGTGGGTTTGGGTGTAGCCGAGTGGGTTTGGGTCTAGCGGAGTGGGTTTGGTTGTAGCCGAATGGGTTTGGGTCTAGCGGAGTGGGTTTGGGTGTAGCCGAGTGGGTTTGGGTCTAGCCGAGTGGGTTTGGGTCTAGCCGACTGGGTTTGGGTCCAGCCGAGTGGGTTTGGGTCTAGCCGAGTGGGTTTGGGTCTAGCCGAGTGGGTTTACGTCTAGCCGAGTGGGTTTGGGTCTAGCGGAGTGGGTTTGGGTGTAGCCGAGTGGGTTTGGGTGTAGCCGAGTGGGTTTGGGTCTGGACGATTGGGTTTGGGTCTAGCCGAGTGGGTTTGGGTCTAGCCGAGTGGGTTTGGATCTAGCTGAGTGGGTTTGGGTGTGGCCGAGTGGGTTTGGGTCTGGACGAGTGGGTTTGGGTCCAGCCGAGTGGGTTTGGGTGTAGCCGAGTGGGTTTGGATCTTGCCGAGTGGGTTTGGGTCTAGCCTAGTGGGTTTGGGTCCAGCCGAGTGGGTTTGGGTGTAGCCGACTGTGTTTGGGCCTAGCCGCGTGGGTTTGGGTCTTGCGGAGTGGGTTTGGGTCTAGCGGAGTGGGTTTGGGTCTAGCCGAGTGGGTTTGGGCCTAGCCGATTGGGTTTGGGTCTAGCCGAGTGGGTTTGGGTCTAGCCGAGTGGGTTTGGGTCTAGCCGAGTGGGTTTGGGTCCAGCCGAGTGGGTTTGGGTCTAGCCGTGTGGGTTTGGGTCTAGCCGATTGGGTTTGGGTCTAGCCATTTGGGTTTGGGTCTAGCCGAGTGGGTTAGGGTCTAGCAGAGTGGGTTTGGGTGTAGCCGCGTGGGTTTGGGTGTAGCCGAGTGGGTTTTGGTCTAGCCGAGTGGGTTTGGGTGTAGCCGAGTGGGTTTGGGCCTAGCCGAGTGGGTTTGGGTCTGGCGGAGTGGGTTTGGGTGTAGCCGAGTGGGTTTGGGTCTAGCCGAGTGGGTTGGGGTCTAGCCGACTGGGTTTAGGATTAGCCGAGTGGGTTTGGGTCTAGCCGAGTGGGTTTGGGTCTAGCCGAGTGGGTTTACGTCTAGCCGCATGGGTTTGGGTCTAGCGGAGTGGGTATCGGTGTAGCCGAGTGGGTTTGGGTCTAGCCGAGTGGGTTTGGGTCTAGCCGGGTGTGTTTGGATCTAGCCTAGTGGGTTTGGGTCTAGCCAAGTGGGTTTGGGTCTAGCGGAGTGGGTTTGTGTCTAGCGGTGTGGGTTTGGGTCTAGCGGAGTGGGTTTGGGTCTAGCCGAGCGGGTTTGGTTCTAACCGAGTGGGTTTGTGTCTAGCGGAGTGGGTTTGGGTCTAGCGGAGTGGGATTAGGTCTGGCCGAGTGGGTTTGGGTCTAGCCGAGTGGGTTTGGGACTAGCCGAGTGGGTTTGGGTCTAGCCCAGTGGGTTTGGGTCTAGCTAAATGGGTTTGGGTCTAGCCAAGTGGGTTTGGGTCTAGCCGAGTGGGTTTGGGTCTAGCCGAAAGGGTTTGGGTCTAGCCGAGTGGGTTTGGGTCTAGCCGAGTGGGTTTGGGTCTAGCCGAGTGGGTGTGTCTAGCCAAGTGGGTTTGGGTCGAGCCGAGTGGGTTTGGATCTAGCCGAGTGGGTTTGGGTCTAGCCGAGTGGGTTTGGGTCTAGCCGAGTGTGTTTGGGTCTAGCCGAGTGGGTTGGGGTCTAGCCGACTGGGTTTAGGATTAGCCGAGTGGGTTTGGGTCTAGCAGAGTGGGTTTGGGTCTAGCCGAGTGGGTTTACGTCTAGCCGCATGGGTTTGGGTCTAGCGGAGTGGGTATCGGTGTAGCCGAGTGGGTTTGGGTCTAGCCGAGTGGGTTTGGGTCTAGCCGGGTGTGTTTGGATCTAGCCTAGTGGGTTTGGGTCTAGCCAAGTGGGTTTGGGTCTAGCGGAGTGGGTTTGTGTCTAGCGGTGTGGGTTTGGGTCTAGCGGAGTGGGTTTGGGTCTAGCCGAGCGGGTTTGGTTCTAACCGAGTGGGTTTGTGTCTAGCGGAGTGGGTTTGGGTCTAGCCGAGTGGGTTTGGGTCTGGCCGAGTGAGTTTGGGTCTAGCCGAGTGGGTTTTCGTCTAGCGGAGTGGGTTTGGGTGTAGCCGAGTGGGTTTGGGTCCAGCCGAGTGGGTTTGGGTCGAGCCGAGTGGGTTTGGGTCTAGCGGAGTGGGTTTGGTTGTAGCCGAGTGGGTTTGGGTCTAGCGGAGTGGGTTTGGGTGTAGCCGAGTGGGTTTGGGTCTAGCGGAGTGGGTTTGGGTCTAGCCGACTGGGTTTGGGTCTGGACGAGTGGGTTTGGGTCTAGCCGAGTGGGTTTGGGTCTAGTCGAGTGGGTTTGGGTCTAGCCGAGTGGGTTTGGGTCTAGCCTAGTGGGTTTGGGTCTAGCCAAGTGGGTTTCGGTCCAGCGGAGTGGGTTTGGGTCTAGCGCAGTGGGTTTGGGTCTAGCTGAGTGGGTTTGGGTCTAACCGAGTGGGTTTGTGTCTAGCGGAGTGGGTTTGGGACTAGCGGAGTGGGATTGGGTCTAGCCGATTGGGTTTGGGTATATCCATGTGGGTTTGGGTCTAGCCGAGTGGGTTTGGGTCTAGCGGAGTGGGTTTGGGTGTATCCGAGTGGGTTTGGGTCTAGCCGAGTGGGTTTGGGTCTAGCCGAGTGGGTTTGGGTCTAGCCGAGTGGGTTTGGGTCTAGCGGAGTGGGTTTGGGTGTAGCCGTGTGGGTTTGGGTCTAGCCCAGTGGGTTTGGGTCTAGCTGACTGGGTTTGGGTCTAGCTGAGTGGGTTTGGGTCTAGCCGAGTGGGTTTGGGTCTAGCGGAGTGGGTTTGGTTGTAGCCGAGTGGGTTTGGGTCTAGCGGTGTGGGTTTGGGTGTAGCCGAGTGGGTTTGGGTCTAGCCGAGTGGGTTTGGGTCTAGCCGAGTGGGTGTGTCTAGCCAAGTGGGTTTGGGTCGAGCCGAGTGGGTTTGGGTCTAGCCGAGTGGGTTTGGGTCTAGCCGAGTGGGTTTGGGTCTAGCCGAGTGGGTTTGGGACTAGCCGAGTGGGTTTGGGTCTAGCGGAGTGGGTTGGGGTCTAGTGGAGTGGGTTTGGGTCCAGCCGAGTGGGTTTGGGTCTAGCCGAATGGGTTTGGGTCTACCCGAGTGCGTTTGGGTCTAGCCGAGTGGGTTTGGGTCTAGCCGAGTGGGTTTGGGTCAAGCGGAGTTGGTATGGGTCTAGCGGAGTGGGTTTGGGTCTAGCGGAGTGGGTTTGGGTCTAGCCAAGTGGGTTTTGGTCTAGCCGAGTGGGTTTGGGTCTATCCGAGTGGGTTTGCGTCTTGCCGAGTGGGTTTGCGTCTAGCCGAGTGGGTTTGGGTCTAGCCGAGTGGGTTTGGGTCTATCCATGTGGGTTTGGGTCTAGCCGAGTGGGTTAGTGTCTAGCGGAGTGGGTTTGGATGTAGCCGCGTGGGTTTGGGTGTAGCCGAGTGGGTTTGGGTCTAGCCGAGTGGGTTTGGGTCTAGCCGAGTGGGTTTGGGTCTAGCCGAATGGGTTTTCGTCTAGCGGAGTGGGTTTGGGTGTAGCCGAGTGGGTTTGGGTCCAGCCGAGTGGGTTTGGGTCGAGCCGAGTGGGTTTGGGTCTAGCGGAGTGGGTTTGGTTGTAGCCGAGTGGGTTTGGGTCTAGCGGAGTGGGTTTGGGTGTAGCCGAGTGGGTTTGGGTCTAGCGGAGTGGGTTTGGGTCTAGCCGACTTGGTTTGGGTCTGGACGAGTGGTTTGGGTCTAGCCGAGTGGGTTTGGGTCTAGTCGAGTGGGTTTGGGTCTAGCCGAGTGGGTTTGGGTCTAGCCTAGTGGGTTTGGGTCTAGCCAAGTGGGTTTCGGTCCAGCGGAGTGGGTTTGGGTCTAGCACAGTGGGTTTGGGTCTAGCTGAGTGGGTTTGGGTCTAACCGAGTGGGCTTGTGTCTAGCGGAGTGGGTTTGGGACTAGCGGAGTGGGATTGGGTCTAGCCGATTGGGTTTGGGTATATCCATGTGGGTTTGGGTCTAGCCGAGTGGGTTTGGGTCTAGCGGAGTGGGTTTGGGTGTAGCCGTGTGGGTTTGGGTCTAGCCGAGTGGGTTTGGGTCTAGCTGACTGGGTTTGGGTCTAGCTGAGTGGGTTTGGGTCTAGCCGAGTGGGTTTGGGTGTAGCCGAGTGGGTTTGGGTCTAGACGAGTGGGTTTGGGTCTAGCGGAGTGGGTTTGGTTGTAGCCGAGTGGGTTTGGGTCTAGCGGTGTGGGTTTGGGTGTAGCCGAGTGGGTTTGGGTCTAGCCGAGTGGGTTTGGGTCTAGCCGACTGGGTTTGGGTCTAGCCGAGTGGGTTTGGGTCTAGCCGAGTGGGTTTGGGTCTAGCCGAGTGGGTTTACGTCTAGCCGAGTGGGTTTTGGTCTAGCGGAGTGGGTTTGGGTGTAGCCGAGTGGGTTTGGGTGTAGCCGAGTGGGTTTGGGATTAGCGGAGTGGGATTGGGTCTAGCCGATTGGGTTTGGGTATATCCATGTGGGTTTGGGTCTAGCCGAGTGGGTTTGGGTCTAGCGGACTGGGTTTGGGTGTATCCGAGTGGGTTTGGGTCTAGCCGAGTGGGTTTGGGTCTAGCCGAGTGGGTTTGGGTCTAGCCGAGTGGGTTTGGGTCTAGCGGAGTGGGTTTGGGTGTAGCCGTGTGGGTTTGGGTCTAGCCGAGTGGGTTTGGGTCTAGCTGACTGGGTTTGGGTCTAGCTGAGTGGGTTTGGGTCTAGCCGAGTGGGTTTGGGTGTAGCCGAGTGGGTTTGGGTCTAGCCGAGTGGGTTTGGGTCTAGCGGAGTGGGTTTGGTTGTAGCCGAGTGGGTTTGGGTCTAGCGGTGTGGGTTTGGGTGCAGCCGAGTGGGTTTGGGTCTAGCCGAGTGGGTTTGGGTCTAGCCGACTGGGTTTGGGTCTAGCCGAGTGGGTTTGGGTCTAGCCGAGTGGGTTTGGGTCTAGCCGAGTGGGTTTGGGTCTATCCGAGTGGGTTTGGGTCTAGCCGAGTGGGTTTGGGCCTAGCCGAGTGGGTTTGGGACTACCGGAGTGGGTTTGGGTGTAGCGGAATGGGTTTGGGTGTAGCTGAGTGGGTTTGGGTGTAGCTGAGTGGGTTTGGGACCAGCCGAGTGGGTTTGGGTCTAGCCAAGTTTGTTTGGGCCTAGCCGAATGGGTTTGGGTCTACCCGAGTGGGTTTGGGTCTGGCCGAGTGGGTTTGCTTCTAGCCGAATGGGTTTGGGTCTAGCCGAGTGGGTTTGGGTGCAGCCGAGTGGGTTTGGGTCTAGCGGAGTGGGTTTGGGTGTAGCCGAGTGGGTTTGGGTCTAGCCGAGTGGGTTTGGGTCTAGCCGAGTTGGTTTGGGTCTAGCCGAGTGGGTTTGCGTCTGGCCGATTGGGTTTGGGTCTATCCATGTGGGTTTGGGTCTAGCCGAGTGGGTTTGTGTCTAGCCGAGTGGGTTTGGGTCTGGCCGAGTGGGTTTGGGTCTAGCCGAGTGGGTTTGGGTCTAGCGGAGTGGGTTTGGGTGTAGCCGAGTGGGTTTGGGTCTAGCCGAGTGGGTTTGGGTCTAGCCGAGTGGGTTTGGGTGTAGCCGAGTGGGTTTGAGTCTAGCCGAGTGGGTTTCGGTCTAGCGGAGTGGGTTTGGTTGTAGACGAGTGGGTTTGGGTCTAGCGGAGTGGGTTTGGGTGTAGCCGAGTGGGTTTGGGTCTAGCCGAGTGGGTTTGGGTCTAGCGGAGTGGGTTTGGGTGTAGCCGAGTGGGTTTGGGTGTAGCCGAGTGGGTTTGGGTCTGGACGAGTGGGTTTGGGTCTAGCCGAGTGGGTTTGGGTGTAGCCGAGTGGGTTTGGGTCTAGCCGAGTGGGTTTGGGTCTAGCGGAGTGGGTTTGGTTGTAGCCGAGTGGGTTTGGGTCTAGCGGAGTGGGTTTGGTTGTAGCCGAGTGGGTTTGGGTCTAGCCGAGTGGGTTTGGGTCTAGCCGACTGGGTTTGGGTCTAGCCGAGTGGGTTTGGGTCTATCCGAGTGGGTTTGGGTCTAGCCGAGTGGGTTTGGGCCTAGCCGAGTGGGTTTGGGACTACCGGAGTGGGTTTGGGTGTAGCGGAATGGGTTTGGGTGTAGCTGAGTGGGTTTGGGCGTAGCTGAGTGGGTTTGGGTGTAGCTGAGTGGGTTTGGGACCAGCCGAGTAGGTTTGGGTCTAGCCTAGTGGGTTTGGGTCTAGCCGAGTGGGTTTGGGTCTAGCCGACTGGGTTTGGGCCTAGCCGCGTGGGTTTGGGTCTTGCGGAGTGGGTTTGGGTCTAGCGGAGTGGGTTTGGGTCTAGCCGAGTGGGTTTGGGCCTAGCCGATTGGGTTTGGGTCTAGCCGAGTGGGTTTGGGTCTAGCCGAGTGGGTTTGGGTCTAGCCGAGTGGGTTTGGGTCCAGCCGAGTGGGTTTGGGTCTAGCCGTGTGGGTTTGGGTCTAGCCGATTGGGTTTGGGTCTAGCCATTTGGGTTTGGGTCTAGCCGAGTGGGTTAGGGTCTAGCAGAGTGGGTTTGGGTGTAGCCGCGTGGGTTTGGGTGTAGCCGTGTGGGTTTGGGTGTAGCCGAGTGTGTTTGGGTGTAGCCGAGTGGGTTTGGGCCTAGCCGAGTGGGTTTGGGTCTGGCGGAGTGGGTTTGGGTGTAGCCGAGTGGGTTTGGGTGTAGCCGAGTGGGTTTGGGTCTGGACGAGTGGGTTTGGGTCTAGCCGAGTGGGTTTGGGTGTAGCCGAGTGGGTTTGGGTCCAGCCGAGTGGGTTTGGGTCTAGCCGACTGGGTTTGGGTCCAGCCGAGTGGGTTTGGGTCTAGCCGAGTGGGTTTGGGTCTAGCCGAGTGGGTTTACGTCTAGCCGAGTGGGTTTGGGTCTAGCGGAGTGGGTTTGCGTGTAGCCGAGTGGGTTTGGGTGTAGCCGAGTGGGTTTGGGTGTGGCCGACGGGGTTTGGGTCCAGCCGAGTGGGTTTGGGTCTAGCCGAGTGGGTTTGGGTCTAGCCGAGTGGGTTTACGTCTAGCCGAGTGGGTTTGGGTCTAGCGGAGTGGGTTTGCGTGTAGCCGAGTGGGTTTGGGTGTAGCCGACTGGGTTTGGGTCCAGCCGAGTGGGTTTGGGTCTAGCCGAGTGGGTTTGGGTCTAGCCGAGTGGGTTTACGTCTAGCCGAGTGGGTTTGGGTCTAGCGGAGTGGGTTTGCGTGTAGCCGAGTGGGTTTGGGTGGAGCCGAGTGGGTTTGGGTCTGGACGATTGGGTTTGGGTCTAGCCGAGTGGGTTTGGGTCCAGCCGAGTGGGTTTGGATCTAGCTGAGTGGGTTTGGGTGTGGCCGACGGGGTTTGGGTCCAGCCGAGTGGGTTTGGGTCTAGCCGAGTGGGTTTGGGTCTAGCCGAGTGGGTTTACGTCTAGCCGAGTGGGTTTGGGTCTAGCGGAGTGGGTTTGCGTGTAGCCGAGTGGGTTTGGGTGTAGCCGAGTGGGTTTGGGTCTGGACGATTGGGTTTGGGTCTGGCCGAGTGGGTTTGGGTCTAGCCGAGTGGGTTTGGATCTAGCTGAGTGGGTTTGGGTGTGGCCGAGTGGGTTTGGGTCTGGACGAGTGGGTTTGGGTCCAGCCGAGTGGGTTTGGGTGTAGCCGAGTGGGTTTGGATCTTGCCGAGTGGGTTTGGGTCTAGCCTAGTGGGTTTGGGTCTAGCCGAGTGGGTTTGGGTCTAGCCGACTGGGTTTGGGCCTAGCCGCGTGGGTTTGGGTCTTGCGGAGTGGGTTTGGGTCTAGCGGAGTGGGTCTGGGTCTAGCCGAGTGGGTTTGGGCCTAGCCGATTGGGTTTGGGTCTAGCCGAGTGGGTTTGGGTCTAGCCGAGTGGGTTTGGGTCTAGCTGAGTGGATTTGGGTCCAGCCGAGTGGGTTTGGGTCTAGCCGTGTGGGTTTGGGTCTAGCCGATTGGGTTTGGGTCTAGCCATTTGGGTTTGGGTCTAGCCGAGTGGGTTAGGGTCTAGCAGAGTGGGTTTGGGTGTAGCCGCGTGGGTTTGGGTGTAGCCGAGTGGGTTTCGGTCTAGCCGAGTGGGTTTGGGTTTAGCCGAGTGGGTTTGGGCCTAGCCGAGTGGGTTTGGGTCTGGCGGAGTGGGTTTGGGTGTAGCCGAGTGGGTTTGGGTCTAGCCGAGTGGGTTGGGGTCTAGCCGACTGGGTTTAGGATTAGCCGAGTGGGCTTGGGTCTAGCCGAGTGGGTTTGGGTCTAGCCGAGTGGGTTTACGTCTAGCCGCATGGGTTTGGGTCTAGCGGAGTGGGTATCGGTGTAGCCGAGTGGGTTTGGGTCTAGCCGAGTGGGTTTGGGTCTAGCCGGGTGTGTTTGGATCTAGCCTAGTGGGTTTGGGTCTAGCCAAGTGGGTTTGGGTCTAGCGGAGTGGGTTTGTGTCTAGCGGTGTGGGTTTGGGTCTAGCGGAGTGGGTTTGGGTCTAGCCGAGCGGGTTTGGTTCTAACCGAGTGGGTTTGTGTCTAGCGGAGTGGGTTTGGGTCTAGCGGAGTGGGATTGGGTCTAGCCGAGTGGGTTTGGGTCTATCCGAGTGGGTTTGGGACTAGCCGAGTGGGTTTGGGTCTAGCCGAGTGGGTTTGGGTCTAGCTAAATGGGTTTGGGTCTAGCCAAGTGGGTTTGGGTCTAGCCGAGTGGGTTTGGGTCTAGCCGAAAGGGTTTGGGTCTAGCCGAGTGGGTTTGGGTCTAGCCGAGTGGGTTTGGGTCTAGCCGAGTGGGTGTGTCTAGCCAAGTGGGTTTGGGTCGAGCCGAGTGGGTTTGGGTCCAGCCGAGTGGGTTTGGGTCTAGCCGAGTGGGTTTGGGTCTAGCCGAGTGGGTTTGGGCCTAGCCGAGTGGGTTTGGGTCTAGCGGAGTGGGTTAGGGTCTAGTGGAGTGGGTTTGGGTCCAGCCGAGTGGGTTTGGGTCTAGCCGAATGGGTTTGGGTCTACCCGAGTGCGTTTGGGTCTAGCTGAGTGGGTTTGGGTCTAGCCGAGTGGGTTTGGGTCAAGCGGAGTTGGTATGGGTCAAGCGGAGTGGGTTTGGGTCTAGCGGAGTGGGTTTGGGTCTAGCCAAGTGGGTTTTGGTCTAGCCGAGTGGGTTTGGGTCTATCCGAGTGGGTTTGCGTCTAGCCGAGTGGGTTTTCGTCTAGCGGAGTGGGTTTGGGTGTAGCCGAGTGGGTTTGGGTCCAGCCGAGTGGGTTTGGGTCGAGCCGAGTGGGTTTGGGTCTAGCGGAGTGGGTTTGGTTGTAGCCGAGTGGGTTTGGGTCAAGCGGAGTGGGTTTGGGTGTAGCCGAGTGGGTTTGGGTCTAGCGGAGTGGGTTTGGGTCTAGCCGACTGGGTTTGGGTCTGGACGAGTGGGTTTGGGTCTAGCCGACTGGGTTTGGGTCTAGCCGAGTGGGTTTGGGTCTAGCCGAGTGGGTTTGGGTCTAGCCGAGTGGGTTTACGTCTAGCCGAGTGGGTTTTGGTCTAGCGGAGTGGGTTTGGGTGTAGCCGAGTGGGTTTGGGTGTAGCCGAGTGGGTTTGGGTCTGGACGAGTGGGTTTGGGTCTAGCCGAGTGGGTTTGGGTCTAGCCGAGTGGGTTTGGGTCTAGCCTAGTGGGTTTGGGTCTAGCCAAGTGGGTTTGGGTCGAGCGGAGTGGGTTTAGGTCTAGCGCAGTGGGTTTGGGTCTTGCGGAGTGGGTTTGCTTCTAGCCGAGTGGGTTTGGGTCTAGCCGAGTGGGTTTGTGTCTAGTGGAGTGGGTTTGGGTCTAGCGGAGTGGGATTGGGTCTAGCCGAGTGGGTTTGGGTCTAGCCGAGTGGGTTTGGGACTAGCCGAGTGGGTTTGGGTCTAGCCGAGTGGGTTTGGGTCTAGCTGAATGTGTTTGGGTCTAGCCGAGTGGGTTTGGGTCTAGCCGAAAGGGTTTGGGTCTAGCCGAGTGGGTTTGGGTCTAGCCGAGTGGGATTGGGTCCAGCCGAGTGGGTGTGGGTTAAGCCGAGTGGGTTTGGGTCTAGCCGAGTGGGTTTGGGTCTAGCCGAGTGGGTTTGGGTCTATCCGAGTGGGTTTGGGTCTAGCCGAGTGGGTTTGGGCCTAGCCGAGTGGGTTTGGGACTACCGGAGTGGGTTTGGGTGTAGCGGAATGGGTTTGGGTGTAGCTGAGTGGGTTTGGGTTTAGCTCAGTGGGTTTGGGACCAGCCGAGTGGGTTTGGGTCTAGCCAAGTTTGTTTGGGCCTAGCCGAATGGGTTTGGGTCTAGCCGAGTGGGTTTGGGTCTAGCCGAGTGGGTGTGTCTAGCCAAGTGGGTTTGGGTCTAGCCGAGTGGGTGTGTCTAGCCAAGTGGGTTTGGGTCGAGCCGAGTGGGTTTGGGTCCAGCCGAGTGGGTTTGGGTCTAGCCGAGTGGGTTTGGGTCTAGCCGAGTGGGTTTGGGCCTAGCCGAGTGGGTTTGGGTCTAGCGGAGTGGGTTAGGGTCTAGTGGAGTGGGTTTGGGTCCAGCCGAGTGGGTTTGGGTCTAGCCGAATGGGTTTGGGTCTACCCGAGTGCGTTTGGGTCTAGCTGAGTGGGTTTGGGTCTAGCCGAGTGGGTTTGGGTCAAGCGGAGTTGGTATGGGTCAAGCGGAGTGGGTTTGGGTCTAGCGGAGTGGGTTTGGGTCTAGCCAAGTGGGTTTTGGTCTAGCCGAGTGGGTTTGGGTCTATCCGAGTGGGTTTGCGTCTAGCCGAGTGGGTTTTCGTCTAGCGGAGTGGGTTTGGGTGTAGCCGAGTGGGTTTGGGTCCAGCCGAGTGGGTTTGGGTCGAGCCGAGTGGGTTTGGGTCTAGCGGAGTGGGTTTGGTTGTAGCCGAGTGGGTTTGGGTCAAGCGGAGTGGGTTTGGGTGTAGCCGAGTGGGTTTGGGTCTAGCGGAGTGGGTTTGGGTCTAGCCGACTGGGTTTGGGTCTGGACGAGTGGGTTTGGGTCTAGCCGACTGGGTTTGGGTGTAGCCGAGTGGGTTTGGGTCTGGACGAGTGGGTTTGGGTCTAGCCGAGTGGGTTTGGGTCTAGCCGAGTGGGTTTGGGTCTAGCCTAGTGGGTTTGGGTCTAGCCAAGTGGGTTTGGGTCGAGCGGAGTGGGTTTAGGTCTAGCGCAGTGGGTTTGGGTCTTGCGGAGTGGGTTTGCTTCTAGCCGAGTGGGTTTGGGTCTAGCCGAGTGGGTTTGTGTCTAGTGGAGTGGGTTTGGGTCTAGCGGAGTGGGATTGGGTCTAGCCGAGTGGGTTTGGGTCTAGCCGAGTGGGTTTGGGACTAGCCGAGTGGGTTTGGGTCTAGCCGAGTGGGTTTGGGTCTAGCTGAATGTGTTTGGGTCTAGCCGAGTGGGTTTGGGTCTGGCCGAAAGGGTTTGGGTCTAGCCGAGTGGGTTTGGGTCTAGCCGAGTGGGATTGGGTCCAGCCGAGTGGGTGTGGGTTAAGCCGAGTGGGTTTGGGTCTAGCCGAGTGGGTTTGGGTCTAGCCGAGTGGGTTTGGGTCTATCCGAGTGGGTTTGGGTCTAGCCGAGTGGGTTTGGGCCTAGCCGAGTGGGTTTGGGACTACCGGAGTGGGTTTGGGTGTAGCGGAATGGGTTTGGGTGTAGCTGAGTGGGTTTGGGTTAAGCTCAGTGGGTTTGGGACCAGCCGAGTGGGTTTGGGTCTAGCCAAGTTTGTTTGGGCCTAGCCGAATGGGTTTGGGTCTACCCGAGTGGGTTTGGGTCTGGCCGAGTGGGTTTGCTTCTAGCCGAATGGGTTTGGGTCTAGCCGAGTGGGTTTGGGTGCAGCCGAGTGGGTTTGGGTCTAGCGGAGTGGGTTTGGGTGTAGCCGAGTGGGTTTGGGTCTAGCCGAGTGGGTTTGGGTCTAGCCGAGTTGGTTTGGGTCTAGCCGAGTGGGTTTGCGTCTAGCCGATTGGGTTTGGGTCTATCCATGTGGGTTTGGGTCTAGCCGAGTGGGTTAGGGACTAGCGGAGTGGGTTTGGGTGTAGCCGCGTGGGTTTGGGTGTAGCCGAGTGGGTTTGTGTCTAGCCGAGTGGGTTTGGGTCTAGCCGAGTGGGTTTGGGTCTAGCCGAGTGGGTTTGGGTCTAGCGGAGTGGGTTTGGGTGTAGCCGAGTGGGTTTGGGTCTAGCCGAGTGGGTTTGGGTCTAGCCGAGTGGGTTTGGGTGTAGCCGAGTGGGTTTGAGTCTAGCCGAGTGGGTTTCGGTCTAGCGGAGTGGGTTTGGTTGTAGCCGAGTGGGTTTGGGTCTAGCGGAGTGGGTTTGGGTGTAGCCGAGTGGGTTTGGGTCTAGCCGAGTGGGTTTGGGTCTAGCGGAGTGGGTTTGGGTGTAGCCGAGTGGGTTTGGGTGTAGCCAAGTGGGTTTGGGTCTGGACGAGTGGGTTTGGGTCTAGCCGAGTGGGTTTGGGTCTAGCCGAGTGGGTTTGGGGCTAGCCGAGTGGGTTTGGGTCTAGCCGAGTGGGTTTGGGTCTAGCGGAGTGGGTTTGGGTGTAGCCGTGTGGGTTTGGGTCTAGCCGAGTGGGTTTGGGTCTAGCCGACTGGGTTTGGGTCTAGCTGAGTGGGTTTGGGTCTAGCCGAGTGGGTTTGGGTCTAGCCGAGTGGGTTTGGGACTAGCGGAGTGGGATTGGGTCTAGCCGATTGGGTTTGGGTATATCCATGTGGGTTTGGGTCCAGCCGAGTGGGTTAGGGTCCAGCGGAGTGGGTTTGGGTCTAGCTGAGTGGGTTTGGGTCTAACCGAGTGGGTTTGTGTCTAGCGGAGTGGGTTTGGGACTAGCGGAGTGGGATTGGGTCTAGCCGATTGGGTTTGGGTATATCCATGTGGGTTTGGGTCTAGCCGAGTGGGTTAGGGTCTAGCGGAGTGGGTTTGGGTGTAACCGCGTGGGTTTGGGTGTATCCGAGTGGGTTTGGGTCTAGCCGAGTGGGTTTGGGGCTAGCCGAGTGGGTTTGGGTCTAGCCGAGTGGGTTTGGGTCTAGCGGAGTGGGTTTGGGTGTAGCCGTGTGGGTTTGGGTCTAGCCGAGTGGGTTTGGGTCTAGCCGACTGAGTTTGGGTCTAGCTGAGTGGGTTTGGGTCTAGCCGAGTGGGTTTGGGTGTAGCCGAGTGGGTTTGGGTCTAGCCGAGTGGGTTTGGGTCTAGCGGAGTGGGTTTGGTTGTAGCCGAGTGGGTTTGGGTCTAGCGGTGTGGGTTTGGGTGTAGCCGAGTGGGTTTGGGTCTAGCCGAGTGGGTTTGGGTCTAGCCGACTGGGTTTGGGTCTAGCCAAGTGGGTTTGGGTCTAGCCGAGTGGGTTTGGGTCTAGCCGAGTGAGTTTACGTCTAGCCGAGTGGGTTTTGGTCTAGCGGAGTGGGTTTGGGTGTAGCCGAGTGGGTTTGGGTGTAGCCGAGTGGGTTTGGGTCTGGACGAGTGGGTTTGGGTCTAACCGAGTGGGTTTGGGTCTAGCCGAGTGGGTTTGGGTCTAGCCTAGTGGGTTTGGTTCTAGCCAAGTGGGTTTGGGTCGAGCGGAGTGGGTTTAGGTCTAGCGCAGTGGGTTTGGGTCTAGCGGAGTGGGTTTGGTTCTAGCCGAGTGGGTTTGGGTCTAGCCGAGTGGGTTTTTGTCTAGCGGAGTGGGTTTGGGTCTAGCGGAGTGGGATTGGGTCTAGCCGAGTGGGTTTGGGTCTAGCCGAGTGGGTTTGGGACTAGCCGAGTGGGTTTGGGTCTAGCCGAGTGGGTTTGGGTCTAGCTGAATGTGTTTGGGTCTAGCCGAGTGGGTTTGGGTCTAGCCGAGTGGGTTTGGGTCTAGCCGAAAGGGTTTGGGTCTAGCCGAGTGGGTTTGGGTCTAGCCGAGTGGGATTGGGTCCAGCCGAGTGGGTGTGGGTTAAGCCGAGTGGGTTTGGGTCTAGCCGAGTGGGTTTGGGTGTAGCGGAATGGGTTTGGGTGTAGCTGAGTGGGTTTGGGTGTAGCTGAGTGGGTTTGGGACCAGCCGAGTGGGTTTGGGTCTAGCCGAGTATGTTTGGGCCTAGCCGAATGGGTTTGGGTCTACCCGAGTGGGTTTGGGTCTGGCCGAGTGGGTTTGCTTCTAGCCGAATGGGTTTGGGTCTAGCCGAGTGGGTTTGGGTGCAGCCGAGTGGGTTTGGGTCTAGCGGAGTGGGTTTGGGTGTAGCCGAGTGGGTTTGGGTCTAGCCGAATGGGTTTGGGTCTACCCGAGTGGGTTTGGGTCTGGCCGAGTGGGTTTGCTTCTAGCCGAATGGGTTTGGGTCTAGCTGAGTGGGTTTGGGTCTAGCCGAGTGGGTTTGGGTCTAGCCGAGTGGGTTTGGGTCTAGCCGAGTGGGTTTGGGTCTAGCCGAGTGGGTTTGGGTCTATCCGAGTGGGTTTGGGTCTAGCCGAGTGGGTTTGGGCCTAGCCGAGTGGGTTTGGGACTACCGGAGTGGGTTTGGGTGTAGCGGAATGGGTTTGGGTGTAGCTGAGTGGGTTTGGGTTAAGCTCAGTGGGTTTGGGACCAGCCGAGTGGGTTTGGGTCTAGCCAAGTTTGTTTGGGCCTAGCCGAATGGGTTTGGGTCTACCCGAGTGGGTTTGGGTCTGGCCGAGTGGGTTTGCTTCTAGCCGAATGGGTTTGGGTCTAGCCGAGTGGGTTTGGGTGCAGCCGAGTGGGTTTGGGTCTAGCGGAGTGGGTTTGGGTGTAGCCGAGTGGGTTTGGGTCTAGCCGAGTGGGTTTGGGTCTAGCCGAGTTGGTTTGGGTCTAGCCGAGTGGGTTTGCGTCTAGCCGATTGGGTTTGGGTCTATCCATGTGGGTTTGGGTCTAGCCGAGTGGGTTAGGGACTAGCGGAGTGGGTTTGGGTGTAGCCGCGTGGGTTTGGGTGTAGCCGAGTGGGTTTGTGTCTAGCCGAGTGGGTTTGGGTCTAGCCGAGTGGGTTTGGGTCTAGCCGAGTGGGTTTGGGTCTAGCGGAGTGGGTTTGGGTGTAGCCGAGTGGGTTTGGGTCTAGCCGAGTGGGTTTGAGTCTAGCCGAGTGGGTTTGGGTGTAGCCGAGTGGGTTTGAGTCTAGCCGAGTGGGTTTCGGTCTAGCGGAGTGGGTTTGGTTGTAGCCGAGTGGGTTTGGGTCTAGCGGAGTGGGTTTGGGTGTATCCGAGTGGGTTTGGGTCTAGCCGAGTGGGTTTGGGTCTAGCGGAGTGGGTTTGGGTGTAGCCGAGTGGGTTTGGGTGTAGCCGAGTGGGTTTGGGTCTGAACGAGTGGGTTTGGGTCTAGCCGAGTGGGTTTGGGTCTAGCCGAGTGGGTTTGGGGCTAGCCGAGTGGGTTTGGGTCTAGCCGAGTGGGTTTGGGTCTAGCGGAGTGGGTTTGGGTGTAGCCGTGTGGGTTTGGGTCTAGCCGAGTGGGTTTGGGTCTAGCCGACTGGGTTTGGGTCTAGCTGAGTGGGTTTGGGTCTAGCCGAGTGGGTTTGGGTCTAGCCGAGTGGGTTTGGGACTAGCGGAGTGGGATTGGGTCTAGCCGATTGGGTTTGGGTATATCCATGTGGGTTTGGGTCCAGCCGAGTGGGTTAGGGTCCAGCGGAGTGGGTTTGGGTCTAGCTGAGTGGGTTTGGGTCTAACCGAGTGGGTTTGTGTCTAGCGGAGTGGGTTTGGGACTAGCGGAGTGGGATTGGGTCTAGCCGATTGGGTTTGGGTATATCCATGTGGGTTTGGGTCTAGCCGAGTGGGTTAGGGTCTAGCGGAGTGGGTTTGGGTGTAACCGCGTGGGTTTGGGTGTATCCGAGTGGGTTTGGGTCTAGCCGAGTGGGTTTGGGGCTAGCCGAGTGGGTTTGGGTCTAGCCGAGTGGGTTTGGGTCTAGCGGAGTGGGTTTGGGTGTAGCCGTGTGGGTTTGGGTCTAGCCGAGTGGGTTTGGGTCTAGCCGACTGAGTTTGGGTCTAGCTGAGTGGGTTTGGGTCTAGCCGAGTGGGTTTGGGTGTAGCCGAGTGGGTTTGGGTCTAGCCGAGTGGGTTTGGGTCTAGCGGAGTGGGTTTGGTTGTAGCCGAGTGGGTTTGGGTCTAGCGGTGTGGGTTTGGGTGTAGCCGAGTGGGTTTGGGTCTAGCCGAGTGGGTTTGGGTCTAGCCGACTGGGTTTGGGTCTAGCCAAGTGGGTTTGGGTCTAGCCGAGTGGGTTTGGGTCTAGCCGAGTGGGTTTACGTCTAGCCGAGTGGGTTTTGGTCTAGCGGAGTGGGTTTGGGTGTAGCCGAGTGGGTTTGGGTGTAGCCGAGTGGGTTTGGGTCTGGACGAGTGGGTTTGGGTCTAACCGAGTGGGTTTGGGTCTAGCCGAGTGGGTTTGGGTCTAGCCTAGTGGGTTTGGTTCTAGCCAAGTGGGTTTGGGTCGAGCGGAGTGGGTTTAGGTCTAGCGCAGTGGGTTTGGGTCTAGCGGAGTGGGTTTGGTTCTAGCCGAGTGGGTTTGGGTCTAGCCGAGTGGGTTTTTGTCTAGCGGAGTGGGTTTGGGTCTAGCGGAGTGGGATTGGGTCTAGCCGAGTGGGTTTGGGTCTAACCGAGTGGGTTTGGGAGTAGCCGAGTGGGTTTGGGTCTAGCCGAGTGGGTTTGGGTCTAGCTGAATGTGTTTGGGTCTAGCCGAGTGGGTTTGGGTCTAGCCGAGTGGGTTTGGGTCTAGCCGAAAGGGTTTGGGTCTAGCCGAGTGGGTTTGGGTCTAGCCGAGTGGGATTGGGTCCAGCCGAGTGGGTGTGGGTTAAGCCGAGTGGGTTTGGGTCTAGCCGAGTGGGTTTGGGTGTAGCGGAATGGGTTTGGGTGTAGCTGAGTGGGTTTGGGTGTAGCTGAGTGGGTTTGGGACCAGCCGAGTGGGTTTGGGTCTAGCCGAGTATGTTTGGGCCTAGCCGAATGGGTTTGGGTCTACCCGAGTGGGTTTGGGTCTGGCCGAGTGGGTTTGCTTCTAGCCGAATGGGTTTGGGTCTAGCCGAGTGGGTTTGGGTGCAGCCGAGTGGGTTTGGGTCTAGCGGAGTGGGTTTGGGTGTAGCCGAGTGGGTTTGGGTCTAGCCGAGTGGGTTTGGGTCTAGCCGAGTTGGTTTGGGTCTAGCCGAGTGGGTTTGCGTCTAGCCGATTGGGTTTGGGTCTATCCATGTGGATTTGGGTCTAGCCGAGTGGGTTAGGGACTAGCGGAGTGGGTTTGGGTGTAGCCGCGTGGGTTTGGGTATAGCCGAGTGGGTTTGGGTCTAGCCGAGTGGGTTTGGGTCTAGCTGAGTGGGTTTGGGTCTAGCCGAGTGGGTTTGGGTCTAGCGGAGTGGGTTTGGGTGTAGCCGAGTGGGTTTGGGTCTAGCCGAGTGGGTTTGGGTCTAGCCGAGTGGGTTTGGGTGTAGCCGAGTGGGTTTGAGTTTAGCCGAGTGGATTTGGGTCTAGCGGAGTGGGTTTGGTTGTAGCCGAGTGGGTTTGGGTCTAGCGGAGTGGGTTTGGGTGTAGCCGAGTGGGTTTGGGTCTTGCCGAGTGGGTTTGGGTCTAGCGGAGTGGGTTTGGGTATAGCCGAGTGGGTTTGGGTGTAGCCGAGTGGGTTTGGGTCTGGACGAGTGGGTTTGGGTCTAGCCGAGTGGGTTTGGGTGTAGCCGAGTGGGTTTGGGTCTTGCCGAGTGGGTTTGGGTCTAGCGGAGTGGGTTTGGTTGTAGCTGAGTGGGTTTGGGTCTAGCGGAGTGGGTTTGGGTGTAGCCGAGTGGGTTTGGGTCTAGCCGAGTGGGTTTGGGTCTAGCCGACTGGGTTTGGGTCTAGCCGAGTGGGTTTGGGTCTAGCCGAGTGGGTTTGGGTCTAGCCGAGTGGGTTTATGTCTAGCCGAGTGGGTTTGGGTGTAGCGGAGTGGGTTTGGGTGTAGCCGAGTGGGTTTGGGTGTAGCCGAGTGGGTTTGGGTCTGGACGATTGGGTTTGGGTCTAGCCGAGTGGGTTTGGGTCTAGCCGAGTGGGTTTGGATCTAGCTGAGTGGGTTTGGGTGTAGCCGAGTGGGTTTGGGTCTGGACGAGTGGGTTTGGGTCTAGCCGAGTGGGTTTGGGTGTAGCCGAGTGGGTTTGGATCTTGCCGAGTGGGTTTGGGTCTAGCCTAGTGGGTTTGGGTCTAGCCGAGTGGGTTTGGGTCTAGCCGACTGGGTTTGGGCCTAGCCGCGTGGGTTTGGGTCTTGCGGACTGGGTTTGGGTCTAGCGGAGTGGGTTTGGGTCTAGCCGAGTGGGTTTGGGCCTAGCCGATTGGGTTTGGGTCTAGCCGAGTGGGTTTGGGTCTAGCCGAGTGGGTTTGGGTCTAGCCGAGTGGGTTTGGGTCCAGCCGAGTGGGTTTGGGTCTAGCCGTGTGGGTTTGGGTCTAGCCGATTGGGTTTGGGTCTAGCCATTTGGGTTTGGGTCTAGCCGAGTGGGTTAGGGTCTAGCAGAGTGGGTTTGGGTGTAGCCGCGTGGGTTTGGGTGTAGCCAGGTGGGTTTGGGTCTAGCCGAGTGGGTTTGGGTGTAGCCGAGTGGGTTTGGGCCTAGCCGAGTGGGTTTGGGTCTGGCGGAGTGGGTTTGGGTGTAGCCGAGTGGGTTTGGGTCTAGCCGAGTGGGTTTGGGTCTAGCCGACTGGGTTTGGGATCAGCCGAGTGGGTTTGGGTCTAGCCGAGTGGGTTTGGGTCTAGCCGAGTGGGTTTACGTCTAGCCGCGTGGGTTTGGGTCTAGCGGAGTGGGTATCGGTGTAGCCGATTGGGTTTGGGTCTAGCCGAGTGGGTTTGGGTCTAGCCGATTGTGTTTGGATCTAGCAAAGTGGGTTTGGGTCTAGCCAAGTGGGTTTGGGTCTAGCGGAGTGGGTTTGTGTCTAGCGGAGTGGGTTTGGGTCGAGCGGAGTGGGTTTGGGTCCAGCCGAGTGGGTTTGGTTCTAACCGAGTGGGTTTGGGACTAGCCGAGTGGGTTTGGGTCTAGCCGAGTGGGTTTGGGTCTAGCGGAATGGGTTTGGGTCTAGCCGAGTGGGTTTGGGTCTAGCCGAGTGGGTTTGGGTCTAGCCGAAAGGGTTTGGGTCTAGCCGAGTGGGTTTGGGTCTAGCCGAGTGGGTTTGGGTCTAGCCGAGTGGGTGTGTCTTGCCAAGTGGGTTTGGGTCGAGCCGAGTGGGTTTGGGTCTAGCCGTGTGGGTTTTGGTCTAGCCGAGTGGGTTTGGGTCTAGCCGAGTGGGTTTGGGCCTAGCCGAGTGGGTTTGCGTCTAGCGGAGTGGGTTAGGGTCTAGTGGAGTGGGTTTGGGTCCAGCCGAGTGGGTTTGGGTCTAGCCGAATGGGTTTGGGTCTACCCGAGTGCGTTTGGGTCTAGCCGAGTGGGTTTGGGTCTAGCCGAATGGGTTTGGGTCTAGCCGAGTGGGTTTGGGTGTAGCCGAGTGGGTTTGGGTCTAGCGGAGTGGGTTTGGGTCTAGCCGAGTGGGTTTGGGTCTAGCCGAGTGGGTTTGGGTCTGGCCGAGTTAGTTTGGGTGTTGCCAAGGGGGTTTGGGTCTAGCCGAGCAGGTTTGGGTCTAGCCGAGTGGGTTTGGGTCAAGCGGAGTTGGTATGGGTCTAGCGGAGTGGGTTTGGGTCTAGCGGAGTGGGTTTGGGTGTAGCCGAGTGGGTTTGGGTCTAGCCGAGTGGGTTTGGGTCTACCCGAGTGGGTTTGCGTCTAGCCGAGTGGGTTTAGGTCTAGCCGAGTGGGTGTGGGTCTAGCCGAGTGGGTTTGGGTCTAGCCAAGTGGGTTTGGGTCTAGCCGAATGGGTTTGGGTCCATACGAGTGGGTTTGCGTCCAGCCGAGTGGGTTTGGGTCCAGCCGAGTGGGTTTGGGTCTAGCGGAGTGGGTTTGGGTGTAGCCGAGTGGGTTTGGGTCTAGCCCAGTGGGTTTGGGTCTACCCGAGTGGGTTTGCGTCTAGCCGAGTGGGTTTGGGTCTAGCCGAGTGGGTGTGGGTCCAGCCGAGTGGGTTTGGGTCTAGCCAATTCGGTTTGGGTCCAGCCGAGTGGGTTTGGGTCTATACGAGTGGGTTTGCGTCTAGCCGAGTGGGTTTGGGTCTAGCCGAGTGGGTTTGGGTCTATCCATGTGGGTTTGGGTCTAGCCGAGTGGGTTAGGGTCTAGCGGAGTGGGTTTGGGTGTAGCCGCGTGGGTTTGGGTGTAGCCGAGTGGGTTTGGGTCTAGCCGAGTGGGTTTGGGTCTAGCCGAGTGGGTTTGGGTCTAGCGGAGTGGGTTTGGGTCTAGCGGAGTGGGTTTGGGTGTAGCCGAGTGGGTTTGGGTCTAGCAAACTGGGTTTGGGTCTAGCCGAGTGGGTTTGGGTCTTGCCGAGTGGGTTTGGGTCTAGCGGAGTGGGTTTGGGTGTAGCCGAGTGGGTTTGGGTCGAGCGGAGCGGGTTTGGGTGTAGACGAGTGGGTTTGGGTCTAGCCGAGTGGGTTTGGGTCTAGCCGACTGGGTTTGGCTCTAGCCGAGTGGGTTTGGGTCTAGCCGAGTGGGTTTGGGTCTAGCCGAGTGGGTTTACGTCTAGCCGAGTGGGATTGGGTCTAGCGGAGTGTGTTTGGGTGTAGCCGAGTGGGTTTGGGTCTAGCCGAGTGGGTTTGGGTGTAGCCGAGTGGGTGTGCGTCAAGCCGAGTGGGTTTGGGTCTAGCCGAGTGGGTTTGGGTCTAGCCGAGTGGGTTTGGGTCTAGCCGAGTGGGTTTGGGTCTAGCCGAGTGGTTTTGGGACTAGCCGAGTGGGTTTGGGTCTACCGGAGTGGGTTTGTGTGTAGCGGAGTAGGTTTGGGTGAGCTGAGTGGGTTTGGGACCAGCCGAGTGGGTTTGGGTCTAGCCGAGTGGGTTTGGGTCTAGCCGAGTGGGTTTGCTTCTAGCCGAATGGGTTTGGGTCTAGCCGAGTGGGTTTGGGTGCAGACGAGTGGGTTTGGGTCTAGCGGAGTGGGTTTGGGTGTAACCGAGTGGGTTTGGGTCTAGCCGAGTGGGTTTGGGTCTAGCCGAGTGGATTTGGGTCTAGCCGAGTGGGTTTGGGTCTAGCCGAGTGGGTTTGGGTCTAGCCGAGTTGGTTTGGGTCTAGCCGAGTGGGTTTGCGTCTAGCCGAGTGGGTTTGTGTCTAGCGGAGTGGGTTTGGGTCTAGCGGAGTGGGATTGGGTCTAGCCGAGTGGGTTTGGGTCTAGCCGAGTGGGTTTTGGACTAGCCGAGTGGGTTTGGGTCTAGCCGAGTGGGTTTGGGTCTAGCTGAATGGGTTTGGGTCTAGCCGAGTGTGTTTGGGTCTAGCCGAGTGTGTTTGGGTCTAGCCGAAAGGGTTTGGGTCTAGCCGAGGGGGTTTGGGTCTAGCCGAGTGGGTTTGGGTCTAGCCGAGTGGGTGTGGGTCTAGCCGAGTGGGTTTGGGTCTAGCCGAGTGGGTTTGGGTCTAGCCGAGTGGGTTTGTGTCTAGCCGAGGGGGTTTGGGCCTAGCCGAGTGGGTTTGGGTCTAGCGGAGTGGGTTAGGGTCTAGTGGAGTGGGTTTGGGTCTAGCCGAGTGGGTTTGGGTCTAGCCGAATGGGTTTGGGTCTACCCGAGTGCGTTTGGGTCTCGCCGAGTGGGTTTGGGTCTAGCCGAATGGGTTTGTGTCTAGCCGAGTGGGTTTGGGTGTAGCCGAGTGGGTTTGGGTCTAGCGGAGTGGGTTTGGGTGTAGCCGAGGGGGTTTGGGTCTAGCCGAGTGGGTTTGGGTCTAGCCGAGTGGGTTTGGGTCTAGCCGAGTGGGTTTGGGTCTAGCCGAGTGGGTTTGGGTATAGCCGAGTGGGTTTGGGTCTAGCCGAGTGTGTTTGCGTCTAGCCGAGTGGGTTTGGGTCTAGCCGAGTGGGTTTGGGTCTAGCCGAGTGGGTTTAGGTCCAGCTGAGTGGGTTTGGGTCTAGCCGAGTGTGTTAGGGTCTAGCGGAGTGGGTTTGGGTGTAGCCGCGTGGGTTTGGGTGTAGCCGAGTGTGTTTGGGTCTAGCCGAGTGGGTTTGGGTCTAGCCGAGTGGGTTTGGGTCTAGCTGAGTGGGTTTGGGTCTGGCGGAGTGGGTTTGGGTGTAGCCAAGTGGGTTTGGGTCTAGCCGAGTGGGTTTGGGTATAGCCGACTGGGTTTGGGTGTAGCCGAGTGGGTTTGGGTCCAGCCGAGTGGGTTTGGGTCTAGCCGAGTGGCTTTGGGTCTAGCTGAGTGGGTTTGGGTCTATCCGAGTTGGTTTCGGTCTAGCCGAGTGGGTTTGGGTCTAGCCGAGTTGGTTTGGGTCTACCGAGTGGGTTTGGGTCTAGCCGAGTGGGTTTGGGTCTAGCCGAGTTAGTTTGGGTGTAGCCGAGTGGGTTTGGGTGTAGCCGAGCAGGTTTGGGTCTAGCCGAGTGGGTTTGGGTCTAGCCGAGTGGGTTTGGGTCTAGCGGAGTGGGTTTGGTTGTAGCCGAGTGGGTTTGGGTCTAGCGGAGTGGGTTTGGGTGTAGCCGAGTGGGTTTGGGTCTAGCGGAGTGGGTTTGGGTCTAGCCGACTGGGTTTGGGTCTGGACGAGTGGGTTTGGGTCTAGCCGAGTGGGTTTGGGTCTAGTCGAGTGGGTTTGGGTCTAGCCGAGTGGGTTTGGGTCTAGCCTAGTGGGTTTGGGTCTAGCCAAGTGGGTTTCGGTCCAGCGGAGTGGGTTTGGGTCTAGCGCAGTGGGTTTGGGTCTAGCTGAGTGGGTTTGGGTCTAACCGAGTGGGTTTGGGTCTAGCCGAGTGGGTTTGGGTCTAGCGGAATGGGTTTGGGTGTAGCCGAGTGGGTTTGGGTCTAGCCGAGTGGGTTTGGGTCTAGCCGAGTGGGTTTGGGTCTAGCGGAGTGGGTTTGGTTGTAGCCGAGTGGGTTTGGGTCTAGCGGAGTGGGTTTGGGTGTAGCCGAGTGGGTTTGGGTCTAGCGGAGTGGGTTTGGGTCTAGCCGACTGGGTTTGGGTCTGGACGAGTGGGTTTGGGTCTAGCCGAGTGGGTTTGGGTCTAGTCGAGTGGGTTTGGGTCTAGCCGAGTGGGTTTGGGTCTAGCCTAGTGGGTTTGGGTCTAGCCAAGTGGGTTTCGGTCCAGCGGAGTGGGTTTGGGTCTAGCGCAGTGGGTTTGGGTCTAGCTGAGTGGGTTTGGGTCTAATCGAGTGGGTTTGTGTCTAGCGGAGTGGGTTTGGGGCTAGCGGCGTGGGATTGGGACTAGCCGAGTGGGTTTGGGTCTAGCCGAGTGGGTTTGCGACTAGCCGAGTGGGTTTGCGTCTAGCCGAGTGGGTTTGGGTCTAGCCGAGTGGGTTTGGGTCTAGCAGAGTGGGTTTGGGTCTAGCCGATTGGGTTTGGGTATATGCATGTGGGTTTGGGTCTAGCCGAGTGGGTTAGGGTCTAGCGGAGTGGGTTTGGGTGTAACCGCATGGGTTTGGGTGCAGCCGAGTGGGTTTGGGTCTAGCCGAGTGGGTTTGGGTCTTGCCGTGTGGGTTTGGGTCTACCCGAGTGGGTTTGCGTCTAGCCGAGTGGGTTTGGGTCTAGCCGAGTGGGTGTGGGTCTAGCCGAGTGGGTTTGGGTCTAGCCAAGTGGGTTTGGGTCTAGCCGAATGGGTTTGGGTCTATACGAGTGGATTTGCGTCTAGCCGAGTGGGTTTGGGTCTAGCCGAGTGGGTTTGGGTCTAGCGGAGTGGGTTTGGGTGTAGCCGAGTGGGTTTGGGTCTAGCCCAGTGGGTTTGGGTCTACCCGAGTGGGTTTGCGTCTAGCCGAGTGGGTTTGGGTCTAGCCGAGTGGGTGTGGGTCTAGCCGAGTGGGTTTGGGTCTAGCCAAGTCGGTTTGGGTCTAGCCGAGTGGGTTTGAGTCTATCCATGTGGGTTTGGGTCTAGCCGAGTGGGTTAGGGTCTAGCGGAGTGGGTTTGGGTGTAGCCGCGTGGGTTTGGGTGTAGCCGAGTGGGTTTGGGTCTAGCCGAGTGGGTTTGGGTCTAGCCGAGTGGGTTTGGGTCTAGCCGAGTGGATTTGGGTCTAGCGGAGTGGGTTTGGGTGTAGCCGAGTGGGTTTGGGTCTAGCCGAGTGGGTTTGGGTCTAGCCGACTGGGTTTGGGTCTAGCCGAGTGCGTTTGGGTCTTGCCGAGTGGGTTTGGGTCTAGCGGAGCGGGTTTGGGTGTAGCCGAGTGGGTTTGGGTCTAGCCGAGTGGGTTTGGGTCTAGCCGACTGGGTTTGGCTCTAGCCGAGTGGGTTTGGGTCTAGCCGAGTGGGTTTGGGTCTAGCCGAGTGGGTTTACGTCTAGCCGAGTGGGTTTGGGTCTAGCGGAGTGGGTTTGGGTGTTGCCGAGTGGGTTTGTGTCTAGCCGAGTGGGTTTGGGTGTAGCTGAGTGGGTGTGGGTCAAGCCGAGTGGGTTTGGGTCTAGCCGAGTGGGTTTGGGTCTAGCCGAGTGGGTTTGGGTCTAGCCGAGTGGGTTTGGGTCGAGCCGAGTGGGTTTGGGTCTAGCCGAGTGGGTTTGGGTCTAGCCGAGTGGGTTTGGGTCTAGCCGAGTGGGTTTGGGTCTAGCCAAGTGGGTTTGGGTCTAGCGGAGTGGGTTAGGGTCTAGTGGAGTGGGTTTGGGTCCAGCCGAGTGGGTTTGGGTCTAGCCGAATGGGTTTGGGTCTACCCGAGTGCGTTTGGGTCTAGCCGAGTGGGTTTGGGTCTAGCCGAATGGGTTTGGGTCTAGCCGAGTGGGTTTGGGAGTAGCCGAGTGGGTTTGGGTCTAGCGGAGTGGGTTTGGGTCTAGCCGAGTGGGTTTGGGTCTAGCCGAGTGGGTTTGGGTCTGGCCGAGTTAGTTTGGGTGTTGCCAAGTGGGTTTGCGTCTAGCCGAGCAGGTTTGGGTCTAGCCGAGTGGGTTTGGGTCTAGCCGAGTTGGTTTGGGTCTAGCCGAGTGGGTTTGGGTCTAGCCGAGTGGGTTTGGGTCAAGCGGAGTTGGTATGGGTCTAGCGGAGTGGGTTTGGGTCTAGCGGAGTAGGTTTGGGTGTAGCCGAGTGGGTTTGGGTCTAGCCGAGTGGGTTTCGGTCTACCCGAGTGGGTTTGCGTCTAGCCGAGTGGGTTTGGGTCTAGCCGAGTGGGTGTGGGTCCAGCCGAGTGGGTTTGGGTCTAGCCGAGTGGGTTTGGGTCTAGCCGAGTGGGTTTGGGTCTAGCCGAATGGGTTTGGGTCTATACGAGTGGATTTGCGTCTAGCCGACTGGGTTTGGGTCTAGCGGAGTGGGTTTGGGTCTAGCGGAGTGGGTTTGGGTGTAGCCGAGTGGGTTTGGGTCTAGCCCAGTGGGTTTGGGTCTAGCCGAATGGGTTTGGGTCCATACGAGTGGGTTTGCGTCCAGCCGAGTGGGTTTGGGTCTAGCCGAGTGGGTTTGGGTCTAGCGGAGTGGGTTTGGGTGTAGCCGAGTGGGTTTGGGTCTAGCCCAGTGGGTTTGGGTCTACCCGAGTGGGTTTGCGTCTAGCCGAGTGGGTTTGGGTCTAGCCGAGTGGGTGTGGGTCCAGCCGAGTGGGTTTGGGTCTAGCCAATTCGGTTTGGGTCCAGCCGAGTGGGTTTGGGTCTATACGAGTGGGTTTGCGTCTAGCCGAGTGGGTTTGGGTCTAGCCGAGTGGGTTTGGGTCTATCCATGTCGGTTTGGGTCTAGCCGAGTGGGTTAGGGTCTAGCGGAGTGGGTTTGGGTGTAGCCGCGTGGGTTTGGGTGTAGCCGAGTGGGTTTGGGTCTAGCCGAGTGGGTTTGGGTCTAGCCGAGTGGGTTTGGGTCTAGCGGAGTGGGTTTGGGTCTAGCGGAGTGGGTTTGGGTGTAGCTGAGTGGGTTTGGGTCTAGCCGAGTGGGTTTGGGTCTAGCCGACTGGGTTTGGGTCTAGCCGAGTGGGTTTGGGTCTTGCCGAGTGGGTTTGGGTCTAGCGGAGTGGGTTTGGGTGTAGCCGAGTGGGTTTGGGTCGAGCGGAGCGGGTTTGGGTGTAGACGAGTGGGTTTGGGTCTAGCCGAGTGGGTTTGGGTCTAGCCGACTGGGTTTGGCTCTAGCCGAGTGGGTTTGGGTCTAGCCGAGTGGGTTTGGGTCTAGCCGAGTGGGTTTACGTCTAGCCGAGTGGGATTGGGTCTAGCGGAGTGGGTTTGGGTGTAGCCGAGTGGGTTTGGGTCTAGCCGAGTGGGTTTGGGTGTAGCCGAGTGGGTGTGGGTCAAGCCGAGTGGGTTTGGGTCTAGCCGAGTGGGTTTGGGTCTAGCCGAGTGGGTTTGGGTCTAGCCGAGTGGGTTTGGGTCTAGCCGAATGGTTTTGGGACTAGCCGAGTGGGTTTGGGTCGACCGGAGTGGGTTTGGGTGTAGCGGAGTAGGTTTGGGTGAGCTGAGTGGGTTTGGGACCAGCCGAGTGGGTTTGGGTCTAGCCGAGTGGGTTTGGGTCTAGCCGAGTGGGTTTGCTTCTAGCCGAATGGGTTTGGGTCTAGCCGAGTGGGTTTGGGTGCAGACGAGTGGGTTTGGGTCTAGCGGAGTGGGTTTGGGTGTAACCGAGTGGGTTTGGGTCTAGCCGAGTGGGTTTGGGTCTAGCCGAGTGGATTTGGGTCTAGCCGAGTGGGTTTGGGTCTAGCCGAGTGGGTTTGGGTCTAGCCGAGTTGGTTTGGGTCTAGCCGAGTGGGTTTGCGTCTAGCCGAGTGGGTTTGTGTCTAGCGGAGTGGGTTTGGGTCTAGCGGAGTGGGATTGGGTCTAGCCGAGTGGGTTTGGGTCTAGCCGAGTGGGTTTGGGACTAGCCGAGTGGGTTTGGGTCTAGCCGAGTGGGTTTGGGTCTAGCTGAATGGGTTTGGGTCTAGCCGAGTGGGTTTGGGTCTAGCCGAGTGTGTTTGGGTCTAGCCGAAAGGGTTTGGGTCTAGCCGAGGGGGTTTGGGTCTAGCCGAGTGGGTTTGGGTCTAGCCGAGTGGGTGTGGGTCTAGCCGAGTGGGTTTGGGTCTTGCCGAGTGGGTTTGGGTCTAGCCGAGTGGGTTTGGGTCTAGCCGAGGGGGTTTGGGCCTAGCCGAGTGGGTTTGGGTCTAGCGGAGTGGGTTAGGGTCTAGTGGAGTGGGTTTGGGTCTAGCCGAGTGGGTTTGGGTCTAGCCGAATGGGTTTGGGTCTACCCGAGTGCGTTTGGGTCTCGCCGAGTGGGTTTGGGTCTAGCCGAATGGGTTTGTGTCTAGCCGAGTGGGTTTGGGTGTTGCCGAGTGGGTTTGGGTCTAGCGGAGTGGGTTTGGGTGTAGCCGAGTGGGTTTGGGTCTAGCCGAGTGGGTTTGGGTCTAGCCGAGTGGGTTTGGGTCTAGCCGAGTGGGTTTGGGTCTAGCCGAGTGGGTTTGGGTATAGCCGAGTGGGTTTGGGTCTAGCCGAGTGTGTTTGCGTCTAGCCGAGTGGGTTTGGGTCTAGCCGAGTGGGTTTGGGTCTAGCCGAGTGGGTTTGGGTCCAGCTGAGTGGGTTTGGGTCTAGCCGAGTGTGTTAGGGTCTAGCGGAGTGGGTTTGGGTGTAGCCGCGTGGGTTTGGGTGTAGCCGAGTGTGTTTGGGTCTAGCCGAGTGGGTTTGGGTCTAGCCGAGTGGGTTTGGGTCTAGCTGAGTGGGTTTGGGTCTGGCGGAGTGGGTTTGGGTGTAGCCAAGTGGGTTTGGGTCTAGCCGAGTGGGTTTGGGTATAGCCGACTGGGTTTGGGTGTAGCCGAGTGGGTTTGTGTCCAGCCGAGTGGGTTTGGGTCTAGCCGAGTGGCTTTGGGTCTAGCTGAGTGGGTTTGGGTCTATCCGAGTTGGTTTCGGTCTAGCCGAGTGGGTTTGGGTCTAGCCGAGTGGGTTTGGGTCTACCGAGTGGGTTTGGGTCTAGCCGAGTGGGTTTGGGTCTAGCCGAGTTAGTTTGGGTGTAGCCGAGTGGGTTTGGGTGTAGCCGAGCAGGTTTGGGTCTAGCCGAGTGGGTTTGGGTCTAGCCGAGTGGGTTTGGGTCTAGCCGAGTGGGTTTGGGTCAAGCGGAGTTGGTATGGGTCTAGCGGAGTGGGTTTGGGTCTAGCGGAGTGGGTTTGGGTCTAGCCAAGTGGGTTTTGGTCTAGCCGAGTGGGTTTGGGTCTATCCGAGTGGGTTTGCGTCTAGCCGAGTGGGTTTGCGTCTAGCCGAGTGGGTTTGGGTCTATCCATGTGGGTTTGGGTCTAGCCGAGTGGGTTAGGGTCTAGCGGAGTGGGTTTGGGTGTAGCCGCGTGGGTTTGGGTGTAGCCGAGTGTGTTTGGTTCTAGCCGAGTGGGTTTGGGTCTAGCCGAGTGGGTTTGGTCTAGCCGAGTGGGTTTGGGTCTAGCGGAATGGGTTTGGGTGTAGCCGAGTGGGTTTGGGTCTAGCCGAGTGGGTTTGGGTCTAGCCGAGTGGGTTTGGGTCTAGCGGAGTGGGTTTGGTTGTAGCCGAGTGGGTTTGGGTCTAGCGGAGTGGGTTTGGGTCAAGCCGACTGGGTTTGGGTCTGGACGATTGGGTTTGGGTCTAGCCGAGTGGGTTTGGGTCTAGTCGAGTGGGTTTGGGTCTAGCCGAGTGGGTTTGGGTCTAGCCAGGTGGGTTTGGGTCTAGCCAAGTGGGTTTCGGTCCAGCGGAGTGGGTTTGGGTCTAGCGCAGTGGGTTTGGGTCTAGCTGAGTGGGTTTGGGTCTAACCAAGTGGGTTTGGGTCTAGCCGAGTGGGTTTGGGTCTAGCGGAATGGGTTTGGGTGTAGCCGAGTGGGTTTGGGTCTAGCCGAGTGGGTTTGGGTCTAGCCGAGTGGGTTTGGGTCTAGCGGAGTGGGTTTGGTTGTAGCCGAGTGGGTTTGGGTCTAGCGGAGTGGGTTTGGGTGTAGCCGAGTGGGTTTGGGTCTAGCGGAGTAGGTTTGGGTCTAGCCGACTGGGTTTGGGTCTGGACGAGTGGGTTTGGGTCTAGCCGAGTGGGTTTGGGTCTAGTCGAGTGGGTTTGGGTCTAGCCGAGTGGGTTTGGGTCTAGCCAAGTGGGTTTCGGTCCAGCGGAGTGGGTTTGGGTCTAGCGCAGTGGGTTTGGGTCTAGCTGAGTGGGTTTGGGTCTAATCGAGTGGGTTTGTGTCTAGCGGAGTGGGTTTGGGGCTAGCGGCGTGGGATTGGGACTAGCCGAGTGGGTTTGGGTCTAGCCGAGTGGGTTTGCGACTAGCCGAGTGGGTTTGCGTCTAGCCGAGTGGGTTTGGGTCTAGCCGAGTGGGTTTGGGTCTAGCAGAGTGGGTTTGGGTCTAGCCGATTGGGTTTGGGTATATGCATGTGGGTTTGGGTCTAGCCGAGTGGGTTAGGGTCTAGCGCAGTGGGTTTGGGTGTAACCGCATGGGTTTGGGTGCAGCCGAGTGGGTTTGGGTCTAGCCGAGTGGGTTTGGGTCTTGCCGTGTGGGTTTGGGTCTACCCGAGTGGGTTTGCGTCTAGCCGAGTGGGTTTGGGTCTAGCCGAGTGGGTGTGGGTCTAGCCGAGTGGGTTTGGGTCTAGCCAAGTGGGTTTGGGTCTAGCCGAATGGGTTTGGGTCTATACGAGTGGATTTGCATCTAGCCGAGTGGGTTTGGGTTTAGCCGAGTGGGTTTGGGTCTAGCGGAGTGGGTTTGGGTGTAGCCGAGTGGGTTTGGGTCTAGCCCAGTGGGTTTGGGTCTACCCGAGTGGGTTTGCGTCTAGCCGAGTGGGTTTGGGTCTAGCCGAGTGGGTGTGGGTCTAGCCGAGTGGGTTTGGGTCTAGCCAAGTCGGTTTGGGTCTAGCCGAGTGGGTTTGGGTCTATCCATGTGGGTTTGGGTCTAGCCGAGTGGGTTAGGGTCTAGCGGAGTGGGTTTGGGTGTAGCCGCGTGGGTTTGGGTGTAGCCGAGTGGGTTTGGGTCTAGCCGAGTGGGTTTGTGTCTAGCCGAGTGGGTTTGGGTCTAGCCGAGTGGATTTGGGTCTAGCGGAGTGGGTTTGGGTGTAGCCGAGTGGGTTTGGGTCTAGCCGAGTGGGTTTGGGTCTAGCCGACTGGGTTTGGGTCTAGCCGAGTGCGTTTGGGTCTTGCCGAGTGGGTTTGGGTCTAGCAGAGTGGGTTTGGGTGTATCCGAGTGGGTTTGGGTCTAGCGGAGCGGGTTTGGGTGTAGCCGAGTGGGTTTGGGTCTAGCCGAGTGGGTTTGGGTCTAGCCGACTGGGTTTGGCTCTAGCCGAGTGGGTTTGGGTCTAGCCGAGTGGGTTTGGGTCTAGCCGAGTGGGTTTACGTCTAGCCGAGTGGGTTTGGGTCTAGCGGAGTGGGTTTGGGTGTTGCCGAGTGGGTTTGTGTCTAGCCGAGTGGGTTTGGGTGTAGCTGAGTGGGTGTGGGTCAAGCCGAGTGGGTTTGGGTCTAGCCGAGTGGGTTTGGGTCTAGCCGAGTGGGTTTGGGTCTAGCCGAGTGGGTTTGGGTCGAGCCGAGTGGGTTTGGGTCTAGCCGAGTGGGTTTGGGTCTAGCCGAGTGGGTTTGGGTCTAGCCGAGTGGGTTTGGGTCTAGCCAAGTGGGTTTGGGTCTAGCGGAGTGGGTTAGGGTCTAGTGGAGTGGGTTTGGGTCCAGCCGAGTGGGTTTGGGTCTAGCCGAATGGGTTTGGGTCTACCCGAGTGCGTTTGGGTCTAGCCGAGTGGGTTTGGGTCTAGCCGAATGGGTTTGGGTCTAGCCGAGTGGGTTTGGGAGTAGCCGAGTGGGTTTGGGTCTAGCGGAGTGGGTTTGGGTCTAGCCGAGTGTGTTTGGGTCTAGCCGAGTGGGTTTGGGTCTGGCCGAGTTAGTTTGGGTGTTGCCAAGTGGGTTTGCGTCTAGCCGAGCAGGTTTGGGTCTAGCCGAGTGGGTTTGGGTCTAGCCGAGTTGGTTTGGGTCTAGCCGAGTGGGTTTGGGTCTAGCCGAGTGGGTTTGGGTCAAGCGGAGTTGGTATGGGTCTAGCGGAGTGGGTTTGGGTCTAGCGGAGTAGGTTTGGGTGTAGCCGAGTGGGTTTGGGTCTAGCCGAGTGGGTTTGGGTCTACCCGAGTGGGTTTGCGTCTAGCCGAGTGGGTTTGGGTCTAGCCGAGTGGGTGTGGGTCCAGCCAAGTGGGTTTGGGTCTAGCCGAGTGGGTTTGGGTCTAGCCGAGTGGGTTTGGGTCTAGCCGAATGGGTTTGGGTCTATACGAGTGGATTTGCGTCTAGCCAAGTGGGTTTGGGTCTAGCGGAGTGGGTTAGGGTCTAGTGGAGTGGGTTTGGGTCCAGCCGAGTGGGTTTGGGTCTAGCCGAATGGGTTTGGGTCTACCCGAGTGCGTTTGGGTCTAGCCGAGTGGGTTTGGGTCTAGCCGAATGGGTTTGGGTCTAGCCGAGTGGGTTTGGGAGTAGCCGAGTGGGTTTGGGTCTAGCGGAGTGGGTTTGGGTCTAGCCGAGTGGGTTTGGGTCTAGCCGAGTGGGTTTGGGTCTGGCCGAGTTAGTTTGGGTGTTGCCAAGTGGGTTTGCGTCTAGCCGAGCAGGTTTGGGTCTAGCCGAGTGGGTTTGGGTCTAGCCGAGTTGGTTTGGGTCTAGCCGAGTGGGTTTGGGTCTAGCCGAGTGGGTTTGGGTCAAGCGGAGTTGGTATGGGTCTAGCGGAGTGGGTTTGGGTCTAGCGGAGTAGGTTTGGGTGTAGCCGAGTGGGTTTGGGTCTAGCCGAGTGGGTTTGGGTCTACCCGAGTGGGTTTGCGTCTAGCCGAGTGGGTTTGGGTCTAGCCGAGTGGGTGTGGGTCCAGCCAAGTGGGTTTGGGTCTAGCCGAGTGGGTTTGGGTCTAGCCGAGTGGGTTTGGGTCTAGCCGAATGGGTTTGGGTCTATACGAGTGGATTTGCGTCTAGCCGAGTGGGTTTGGGTCTAGCCGAGTGGGTTTGGGTCTAGCGGAGTGGGTTTGGGTGTAGCCGAGTGGGTTTGGGTCTAGCCCAGTGGGTTTGGGTCTACCCGAGTGTGTTTGCGTCTAGCCGAGTGGGTTTGCGTCTAGCGGAGTGGGTGTGGGTCTAGCCGAGTGGGTTTGGGTCTAGCCAAGTCGGTTTGGGTCTAGCCGAGTGGGTTTGGGTCTAGCCGAGTGGGTTTGGGTCTAGCCGAGTGGGTTTGGGTCTAGCCGAGTGGGTTTGGGTCTAGCGGAGTGGGTTTGGGTGTAACCGAGTGGGTTTGGGTCTAGCCGAGTGGGTTTGGGTCTAGCCGACTGGGTTTGGGTCTAGCCGAGTGTGTTTGCGTCTAGCCGAGTGGGTTTGGGTCTAGCCGAGTGGGTTTGGGTCTAGCCGAGTGGGTTTGGGTCTAGCAGAGTGGGTTTTGGGTCTAGCCGAGTGTGTTAGGGTCTAGCGGAGTGGATTTGGGTGTAGCCGACTGGGTTTGGGTGTAGCCGAGCAGGTTTGGGTCTAGCCGAGTGGGTTTGGGTCTAGCCGAGTGGGTTTGGGTCTAGCCGAGTGGGTTTAGGTCAAGCGGAGTTGGTATGGGTCTAGCGGAGTGGGTTTGGGTCTAGCGGAGTGGGTTTGGGTCTAGCCAAGTGGGTTTTGGTCTACCCGAGTGGGTTTGGGTCTATCCGAGTGGGTTTGCGTCTAGCCGAGTGGGTTTGCGTCTAGCCGAGTGGGTTTGGGTCTAGCCGAGTGGGTTTGGGTCTATCCATGTGGGTTTGGGTCCAGCCGAGTGGGTTAGGGTCTAGCGGAGTGGGTTTGGGTGTAGCCGCGTGGGTTTGGGTCTAGCCGAGTGGGTTTGGGTCCAGCCGAGTGGGTTTGGGTCTAGCCGAGTGGGTTTGGGTCTAGCTGAGTGGGTTTGGGTCTAGCCGACTGGGTTTGGGTCTGGACGAGTGGGTTTGGGTCTAGCCGAGTGTGTTAGGGTCTAGCGGAGTGGGTTTGGGTGTAGCCGCGTGGGTTTGGGTGTAGCCGAGTGTGTTTGGGTCTAGCCGAGTGGGTTTGGGTCTAGCCGAGTGGGTTTGGGTCTAGCCGAGTGGGTTTGGGTCTAGCGGAGTGGGTTTGGGTGTAGCCGAGTGGGTTTGGGTGTAGCCGAGTGGGTTTGGGTCTAGCCGAGTGGGTTTGGGTCTAGCGGAGTGGGTTTGGTTGTTGCCGAGTGGGTTTGGGTCTAGCGGAGTGGGTTTGGGTGTAGCCGAGTGGGTTTGGGTCTAGCGGAGTGGGTTTGGGTCTAGCCGACTGGGTTTGGGTCTGGACGAGTGGGTTTGGGTCTAGCTGAGTGGGTTTGGGTCCAGTCGAGTGGGTTTGGGTCTATCTGAGTGGGTTTGGGTCTAGCCTAGTGGGTTTGGGTCTAGCCAAGTGGGTTTCGGTCCAGCGGACTGGGTTTGGGTCTAGCGCAGTGGGTTTGGGTCTAGCTGAGTGGGTTTGGGTCTAACCGAGTGGGTTTGTGTCTAGCGGAGTGGGTTTGGGACTAGCGGAGTGGGATTGGGTCTAGCCGAGTGGGTTTGGGTCTAGCCGAGTGGGTTTGCGACTAGCCGAGTGGGTTTGGTTGTAACCGCGTGGGTTTGGGTGTAGCCGAGTGGGTTTGGGTCTAGCCTAGTGGGTTTGGGTCTAGCCGAGTGGGTTTGGGTCTAGCCGAGTGGGTTTGGGTCTAGCGGAGTGGGTTTGGGTGTAGCCGTGTGGGTTTGGGTCTAGCCGAGTGGGTTTGGGTCTAGCCGACTGGGTTTGGGTCTAGCTGAGTGGGTTTGGGTCTAGCCGAGTGGGTTTGGGTGTAGCCGAGTGGGTTTGCGTCTAGCCGAGTGGGTTTGGGTGTAGCGGAGTGGGTTTGGTTGTAGCCGAGTGGGTTTGTGTCTAGCGGTGTGGGTTTGGGTGTAGCCGAGTGGGTTTGGGTCTAGCCGAGTGGGTGTGGGTCTAGCCGACTGGGTTTGGGTCTAGCCGAGTGGGTTTGGGTCTAGCCGAGTGGGTTTGGGTCTAGACGAGTGGGTTTACGTCTAGCCGAGTGGGTTTGGGTCTAGCGGAGTGGATTTAGGTCTAGCGCAGTGGGTTTGGGTCTAGCGGAGTGGGTTTGGTTCTAGCCGAGTGGGTTTGGGTCTAACCGAGTGGGTTTGTGTCTAGCGGAGTGGGTTTGGGTCTAGCGGAGTGGGATTGGGTCTAGCCGAGTGGGTTTGGGTCTAGCCGAGTGGGTTTGGGACTAGCCGAGTGGGTTTGCGTCTAGCCGAGTGGGTTTGGGTCTAGCTGAATGTGTTTGGGACTAGCCGAGTGGGTTTGGGTCTAGCCGAGTGGGTTTGGGTCTAGCCGAAAGGGTTTGGGCCTAGCCGAGTGGGTTTGGGTCTAGCCGAGTGGGTTTGGGTCCAGCCGAGTGGGTGTGGGTTAAGCCGAGTGGGTTTGGGTCTAGCCGAGTGGGTTTGGGTCTAGCCGAGTGGGTTTGGGTCTATCCGAGTGGGTTTGGGTCTAGCCGAGTGGGTTTGGGCCTAGCCGATTGGGTTTGGGGCTACCGGAGTGGGTGTGGGTCTATCCGAGTGGGTTTGGGTCTAGCCGAGTGGGTTTGGGCCTAGCCGAGTGGTTTTGGGACTACCGGAGTGGGTTTGGGTGTAGCGGAGTGGGTTTGGGTCTAGCCGAAAGGGTTTGGGCCTAGCCGAGTGGGTTTGGGTCTAGCCGAGTGGGTTTGGGTCCAGCCGAGTGGGTGTGGGTTAAGCCAAGTGGGTTTGGGTCTAGCCGAGTGGGTTTGGGTCTAGCCGAGTGGGTTTGGGTCTATCCGAGTGGGTTTGGGTCTAGCCGAGTGGGTTTGGGCCTAGCCGAGTGGGTTTGGGACTACCGGAGTGGGTTTGGGTCTATCCGAGTGGGTTTGGGTCTAGCCGAGTGGGTTTGGGCCTAGCCGAGTGGTTTTGGGGCTACCGGAGTGGGTTTGGGTGTAGCGGAGTGGGTTTGGGTGTAGCTGAGTGGGTTTGGGACCAGCCGTGTGGGTTTGGGTCTAGCCGAGTTTGTTTGGGCCTAGCCGAATGGGTTTGGGTCTACCCGAGTGGGTTTGGGTCTGGCCCAGTGGGTTTGCTTCTAGCCGAATGGGTTTGGGTCTAGCCGAGTGGGTTTGGGTGCAGCCGAGTGGGTTTGGGTCTAGCGGAGTGGGTTTGGGTGTAGCCGAGTGGGTTTGGGTCTAGCCGAGTGGGTTTGGGTGTAGCCGAGTGGGTTTGGGTCTAGCCGAGTGGGTTTGGGTCTAGCGGAGTGGGTTTGGTTGTAGCCGAGTGGGTTTGGGTCTAGCGGAGTGGGTTTGGGTGTAGACGAGTGGGTTTGGGTCTAGCCGAGTGGGTTTGGGTCTAGCTGACTGGGTTTGGGTCTAGCCGAGTGGGTTTGGGTCTAGCCGAGTGGGTTTGGGTCTAGCCGAGTGGGTTTACGTCTAGCCGAGTGGGTTTGGGTCTAGCGGAGTGGGTTTGGGTGTAGCCGAGTGGGTTTGGGTGTAGCCGAGTGGGTTTGGGTCTGGACGAGTGGGTTTGGGTCTAGCCGAGTGGGTTTGGGTGTAGCCGAGTGGGTTTGGGTCTAGCCGAGTGGGTTTGGGTCTAGCGGAGTGGGTTTGGTGGTAGCCGAGTGGGTTTGGGTCTAGCGGAGTGGGTTTGGGTGTAGCCGAGTGGGTTTGGGTCTAGCCGAGTGGGTTTGGGTCTAGCCGACTGGGTTTGGGTCTAGCCGAGTGGGTTTGGGTCTAGCCGAGTGGGTTTGGGTCTAGCCGAGTGGGTTTACGTCTAGCCGAGTGGGTTTGGGTCTAGCGGAGTGGGTTTTGGTGTAGCCGAGTGGGTTTGGGTGTAGCCGAGTGGGTTTGGGTCTGGACGAGTGGGCTTGGGTCTAGCCGAGTGGGTTTGGGTCTAGCCGAGTGGGTTTGGATCTAGCTGAGTGGGTTTGGGTGTAGCCGAGTGGGTTTGGGTCTGGACGAGTGGGTTTGGGTCTAGCGCAGTGGGTTTGGGTCTAGCGGAGTGTGTTTGTGTCTAGCCGAGTGGGTTTGGGTCTAACCGAGGGGGGTTTGCATCTAGCGGAGTGGGTTTGTGTCTAGCGGAGTGGGATTGGGTCTAGCCGAGTGGGTTTAGGTCTAACCGAGTGGGTATGGGACTAGCCGAGTGGGTTTGGGTCTAGCCGAGTGGGTTTGGGTCTAGCCGAGTGGGTTTGGGTCTATCCGAGTGGGTTTGGGTCTAGCCGAGTGGGTTTGGGCCTAGCCGAGTGGGTTTGGGGCTACCGGAGTGGGTTTGGGTCTATCCGAGTGGGTTTGGGTCTAGCCGAGTGGGTTTGGGCCTAGCCGAGTGGTTTTGGGACTACCGGAGTGGGTTTGGGTGTAGCGGAGTGGGTTTGGGTCTAGCCGAAAGGTTTTGGGCCTAGCCGAGTGGGTTTGGGTCTAGCGGAGTGGGTTTGGGTGTAGCCGAGTGGGTTTGGGTCTAGCCGAGTGGGTTTGGGTCTAGCCGAGTGGGTTTGGGTGTAGCCGAGTGGGTTTGGGTCTAGCCGAGTGGGTTTGGGTCTAGCGGAGTGGGTTTGGTTGTAGCCGAGTGGGTTTGGGTCTAGCGGAGTGGGTTTGGGTGTAGACGAGTGGGTTTGGGTCTAGCCGAGTGGGTTTGGGTCTAGCCGACTGGGTTTGGGTCTAGCCGAGTGGGTTTGGGTCTAGCCGAGTGGGTTTGGGTCTATCCGAGTGGGTTTGGGTCTAGCCGAGTGGGTTTGGGCCTAGCCGAGTGGTTTTGGGACTACCGGAGTGGGTTTGGGTGTAGCGGAGTGGGTTTGGGTCTAGCCGAGTGGGTTTGGGTTTAGCCGAGTGGGTTTGGGTCTAGCGGAGTGGGTTTGGGTGTAGCCGAGTGGGTTTGGGTCTAGCCGAGTGGGTTTGGGTCTAGCCGAGTGGGTTTGGGTGTAGCCGAGTGGGTTTGGGTCTAGCCGAGTGGGTTTGGGTCTAGCGGAGTGGGTTTGGTTGTAGCCGAGTGGGTTTGGGTCTAGCCGAGTGGGTTTGGGTCTGGACGAGTGGGTTTGGGTCTAGCGCAGTGGGTTTGGGTCTAGCGGAGTGTGTTTGTGTCTAGCCGAGTGGGTTTGGGTCTAACCGAGGGGGGTTTGCATCTAGTGGAGTGGGTTTGTGTCTAGCGGAGTGGGATTGGGTCTAGCCGAGTGGGTTTAGGTCTAACCGAGTGGGTATGGGACTAGCCGAGTGGGTTTGGGTCTAGCCGAGTGGGTTTGGGTCTAGCCGAGTGGGTTTGGGTCTATCCGAGTGGGTTTGGGTCTAGCCGAGTGGGTTTGGGCCTAGCCGAGTGGGTTTGGGGCTACCGGAGTGGGTTTGGGTCTATCCGAGTGGGTTTGGGTCTAGCCGAGTGGGTTTGGGCCTAGCCGAGTGGTTTTGGGACTACCGGAGTGGGTTTGGGTGTAGCGGAGTGGGTTTGGGTCTAGCCGAAAGGGTTTGGGCCTAGCCGAGTGGGTTTGGGTCTAGCGGAGTGGGTTTGGGTGTAGCCGAGTGGGTTTGGGTCTAGCCGAGTGGGTTTGGGTCTAGCCGAGTGGGTTTGGGTGTAGCCGAGTGGGTTTGGGTCTAGCCGAGTGGGTTTGGGTCTAGCGGAGTGGGTTTGGTTGTAGCCGAGTGGGTTTGGGTCTAGCGGAGTGGGTTTGGGTGTAGACGAGTGGGTTTGGGTCTAGCCGAGTGGGTTTGGGTCTAGCCGACTGGGTTTGGGTCTAGCCGAGTGGGTTTGGGTCTAGCCGAGTGGGTTTGGGTCTATCCGAGTGGGTTTGGGTCTAGCCGAGTGGGTTTGGGCCTAGCCGAGTGGTTTTGGGACTACCGGAGTGGGTTTGGGTGTAGCGGAGTGGGTTTGGGTCTAGCCGAGTGGGTTTGGGTTTAGCCAAGTGGGTTTGGGTCTAGCGGAGTGGGTTTGGGTGTAGCCGAGTGGGTTTGGGTCTAGCCGAGTGGGTTTGGGTCTAGCCGAGTGGGTTTGGGTGTAGCCGAGTGGGTTTGGGTCTAGCCGAGTGGGTTTGGGTCTAGCGGAGTGGGTTTGGTTGTAGCCGAGTGGGTTTGGGTCTAGCGGAGTGGGTTTGGGTGTAGACGAGTGGGTTTGGGTCTAGCCGAGTGGGTTTGGGTCTGGACGAGTGGGTTTGGGTCTAGCGGAGTGGGTTTGGTTGTAGCCGAGTGGGTTTGGGTCTAGCGGAGTGGGTTTGGGTGTAGCCGAGTGGGTTTGGGTCTAGCCGAGTGGGTTTGGGTCTAGCCGACTGGGTTTGGGTCTAGCCGAGTGGGTTTGGGTCTAGCCGAGTGGGTTTGGGTCTAGCCGAGTGGGTTTACGTCTGGTCGAGTGGGTTTGGGTCTAGCGGAGTGGGTTTTGGTGTAGCCGAGTGGGTTTGGGTGTAGCCGAGTGGGTTTGGGTCTGGACGAGTGGGCTTGGGTCTAGCCGAGTGGGTTTGGGTCTAGCCGAGTGGGTTTGGATCTAGCTGAGTGGGTTTGGGTGTAGCCGAGTGGGTTTGGGTCTGGACGAGTGGGTTTGGGTCTAGCGCAGTGGGTTTGGGTCTAGCGGAGTGTGTTTGTGTCTAGCCGAGTGGGTCTGGGTCTAACCGAGGGGGGTTTGCATCTAGCGGAGTGGGTTTGGGTCTAGCCGACTGGGTTTGGGTCTAGCCGAGTGGGTTTGGGTCTAGCCGAGTGGGTTTGGGTCTAGCCGAGTGGGTTTACGTCTGGTCGAGTGGGTTTGGGTCTAGCGGAGTGGGTTTTGGTGTAGCCGAGTGGGTTTGGGTGTAGCCGAGTGGGTTTGGGTCTGGACGAGTGGGCTTGGGTCTAGCCGAGTGGGTTTGGGTCTATCCGAGTGGGTTTGGGTCTAGCCGAGTGGGTTTGGGTCGAGCCGAGTGGGTTTGGGGCTACCGGAGTGGGTTTGGGTCTATCCGAGTGGGTTTGGGTCTAGCCGAGTGGGTTTGGGCCTAGCCGAGTGGTTTTGGGACTACCGGAGTGGGTTTGGGTGTAGCGGAGTGGGTTTGGGTCTAGCCGAAAGGGTTTGGGCCTAGCCGAGTGGGTTTGGGTCTAACCGAGTGGGTTTGGGTCCAGCCGAGTGGGTGTGGGTTAAGCCGAGTGGGTTTGGGTCTAGCCGAGTGGGTTTGGGTCTAGCCGAGTGGGTTTGGGTCTATCCGAGTGGGTTTGGGTCTAGCCGAGTGGGTTTGGGCCTAGCCGAGTGGGTTTGGAACTACCGGAGTGGGTTTGGGTCTCTCCGAGTGGGTTTGGGTCTAGCCGAGTGGGTTTGGGCCTAGCCGAGTGGTTTTGGGACTACCGGAGTGGGTTTGGGTGTAGCGGAGTGGGTTTGGGTGTAGCTGAGTGGGTTTGGGACCAGCCGAGTGGGTTTGGGACCAGCCGAGTGGGTTTGGGTCTAGCCGAGTTTGTTTGGGCCTAGCCGAATGGGTTTGGGTCTACCCGAGTGGGGTTGGGTCTGGCCCAGTGGGTTTGCTTCTAGCCGAATGGGTTTGGGTCTAGCCGAGTGGGTTTGGGTGCAGCCGAGTGGGTTTGGGTCTAGCGGAGTGGGTTTGGGTGTAGCCGAGTGGGTTTGGGTCTAGCCGAGTGGGTTTGGGTCTAACCGAGTTGGTTTGGGTCTAGCCGAGTGGGTTTGCGTCTAGCCGATTGGGTTTGGGTCTATCTATGTGGGTTTGGGTCTAGCCGAGTGGGTTAGGGTCTAGCGGAGTGGGTTTGGGTGTAGCCGCGTGGGTTTGGGTGTAGCCGAGTGGGTTTGGGTCTAGCCGAGTGGGTTTGGGTGTAGCGGAGTGGGTTTGGGTGTAGCCGAGTGGGTTTGGGTCTAGCCGAGTGGGTTTGGGTCTAGCCGACTGGGTTTGGGTCTAGCCGAGTGGGTTTGGTTCTAGCCGAGTGGGTTTGGGTCTAGCCGAGTGGGTTTACGTCTAGCCGAGTGGGTTTGGGTCTAGCGGAGTGGGTTTTGGTGTAGCCGAGTGGGTTTGGGTGTAGCCGAGTGGGTTTGGGTCTGGACGAGTGGGCTTGGGTCTAGCCGAGTGGGTTTGGGTCTAGCCGAGTGGGTTTGGATCTAGCTGAGTGGGTTTGGGTGTAGCCGAGTGGGTTTGGGTCTGGACGAGTGGGTTTGGGTCTAGCGCAGTGGGTTTGGGTCTAGCGGAGTGTGTTTGTGTCTAGCCGAGTGGGTTTGGGTCTAACCGAGGGGGGTTTGCGTCTAGCGGAGTGGGTTTGTGTCTAGCGGAGTGGGATTGGGTCTAGCCGAGTGGGTTTAGGTCTAGCCGAGTGGGTATGGGACTTGCCGAGTGGGTTTGGGTCTAGCCGAGTGGGTTTGGGTCTAGCTGAATGTGTTTGGGTCTAGCCGAGTGGGTTTGGGTGTAGCCGAGTGGGTTTGGGTCTAGCCGAGTGGTTTTGGGACTACCGGAGTGGGTTTGGGTGTAGCGGAGTGGGTTTGGGTCTAGCCGAGTGGGTTTGGGTTTAGCCAAGTGGGTTTGGGTCTAGCGGAGTGGGTTTGGGTGTAGCCGAGTGGGTTTGGGTCTAGCCGAGTGGGTTTGGGTCTAGCCGAGTGGGTTTGGGTGTAGCCGAGTGGGTTTGGGTCTAGCCGAGTGGGTTTGGGTCTAGCGGAGTGGGTTTGGTTGTAGCCGAGTGGGTTTGGGTCTAGCGGAGTGGGTTTGGGTGTAGACGAGTGGGTTTGGGTCTAGCCGAGTGGGTTTGGGTCTAGCCGACTGGGTTTGGGTCTAGCCGAGTGGGTTTGGGTCTAGCCGAGTGGGTTTGGGTCTAGCCGAGTGGGTTTACGTCTAGCCGAGTGGGTTTGGGTCTAGCGGAGTGGGTTTGGGTGTAGCCGAGTGGGTTTGGGTGTAGCCGAGTGGGTTTGGGTCTGGACGAGTGGGTTTGGGTCTGGACGAGTGGGTTTGGGTCTAGCGGAGTGGGTTTGGTTGTAGCCGAGTGGGTTTGGGTCTAGCGGAGTGGGTTTGGGTGTAGCCGAGTGGGTTTGGGTCTAGCCGAGTGGGTTTGGGTCTAGCCGACTGGGTTTGGGTCTAGCCGAGTGGGTTTGGGTCTAGCCGAGTGGGTTTGGGTCTAGCCGAGTGGGTTTACGTCTGGTCGAGTGGGTTTGGGTCTAGCGGAGTGGGTTTTGGTGTAGCCGAGTGGGTTTGGGTGTAGCCGAGTGGGTTTGGGTCTGGACGAGTGGGCTTGGGTCTAGCCGAGTGGGTTTGGGTCTAGCCGAGTGGGTTTGGATCTAGCTGAGTGGGTTTGGGTGTAGCCGAGTGGGTTTGGGTCTGGACGAGTGGGTTTGGGTCTAGCGCAGTGGGTTTGGGTCTAGCGGAGTGTGTTTGTGTCTAGCCGAGTGGGTCTGGGTCTAACCGAGGGGGGTTTGCATCTAGCGGAGTGGGTTTGGGTCTAGCCGACTGGGTTTGGGTCTAGCCGAGTGGGTTTGGGTCTAGCCGAGTGGGTTTGGGTCTAGCCGAGTGGGTTTACGTCTGGTCGAGTGGGTTTGGGTCTAGCGGAGTGGGTTTTGGTGTAGCCGAGTGGGTTTGGGTGTAGCCGAGTGGGTTTGGGTCTGGACGAGTGGGCTTGGGTCTAGCCGAGTGGGTTTGGGTCTATCCGAGTGGGTTCGGGTCTAGCCGAGTGGGTTTGGGTCGAGCCGAGTGGGTTTGGGGCTACCGGAGTGGGTTTGGGTCTATCCGAGTGGGTTTGGGTCTAGCCGAGTGGGTTTGGGCCTAGCCGAGTGGTTTTGGGACTACCGGAGTGGGTTTGGGTGTAGCGGAGTGGGTTTGGGTCTAGCCGAAAGGGTTTGGGCCTAGCCGAGTGGGTTTGGGTCTAACCGAGTGGGTTTGGGTCCAGCCGAGTGGGTGTGGGTTAAGCCGAGTGGGTTTGGGTCTAGCCGAGTGGGTTTGGGTCTAGCCGAGTGGGTTTGGGTCTATCCGAGTGGGTTTGGGTCTAGCCGAGTGGGTTTGGGCCTAGCCGAGTGGGTTTGGGACTACCGGAGTGGGTTTGGGTCTATCCGAGTGGGTTTGGGTCTAGCCGAGTGGGTTTGGGCCTAGCCGAGTGGTTTTGGGACTACCGGAGTGGGTTTGGGTGTAGCGGAGTGGGTTTGGGTGTAGCTGAGTGGGTTTGGGACCAGCCGAGTGGGTTTGGGACCAGCCGAGTGGGTTTGGGTCTAGCCGAGTTTGTTTGGGCCTAGCCGAATGGGTTTGGGTCTACCCGAGTGGGGTTGGGTCTGGCCCAGTGGGTTTGCTTCTAGCCGAATGGGTTTGGGTCTAGCCGAGTGGGTTTGGGTGCAGCCGAGTGGGTTTGGGTCTAGCGGAGTGGGTTTGGGTGTAGCCGAGTGGGTTTGGGTCTAGCCGAGTGGGTTTGGGTCTAACCGAGTTGGTTTGGGTCTAGCCGAGTGGGTTTGCGTCTAGCCGATTGGGTTTGGGTCTATCCATGTGGGTTTGGGTCTAGCCGAGTGGGTTAGGGTCTAGCGGAGTGGGTTTGGGTGTAGCCGCGTGGGTTTGGGTGTAGCCGAGTGGGTTTGGGTCTAGCCGAGTGGGTTTGGGTGTAGCGGAGTGGGTTTGGGTGTAGCCGAGTGGGTTTGGGTCTAGCCGAGTGGGTTTGGGTCTAGCCGACTGGGTTTGGGTCTAGCCGAGTGGGTTTGGTTCTAGCCGAGTGGGTTTGGGTCTAGCCGAGTGGGTTTACGTCTAGCCGAGTGGGTTTGGGTCTAGCGGAGTGGGTTTTGGTGTAGCCGAGTGGGTTTGGGTGTAGCCGAGTGGGTTTGGGTCTGGACGAGTGGGCTTGGGTCTAGCCGAGTGGGTTTGGGTCTAGCCGAGTGGGTTTGGATCTAGCTGAGTGGGTTTGGGTGTAGCCGAGTGGGTTTGGGTCTGGACGAGTGGGTTTGGGTCTAGCGCAGTGGGTTTGGGTCTAGCGGAGTGTGTTTGTGTCTAGCCGAGTGGGTTTGGGTCTAACCGAGGGGGGTTTGCGTCTAGCGGAGTGGGTTTGTGTCTAGCGGAGTGGGATTGGGTCTAGCCGAGTGGGTTTAGGTCTAGCCGAGTGGGTATGGGACTTGCCGAGTGGGTTTGGGTCTAGCCGAGTGGGTTTGGGTCTAGCTGAATGTGTTTGGGTCTAGCCGAGTGGGTTTGGGTCTAGCCGAGTGGGGTTGGGTCTAGCCGAAAGGGTTTGGGTCCAGCCGAGTGGGTTTGGGTCTAGCCAAGTGGGTTGGGTCTAGCCGAGTGGGTGTGGGTTAAGCCGAGTGGGTTTGGGTCTAGCCGAGTGGGTTTGGGTCTAGCCGAGTGGGTTTGGGTCTAGCCGAGTGGGTTTGGGTCTAGCCGAGTGGGTTTGGGCCTAGCCGAGTGGGTCTGGGACTACCGGAGTGGGTTTGGGTGTAGCGGAGTGGGTTTGGGTGTAGCTGAGTGGGTTTGGGACCAGCCGAGTGGGTTTGGGTCTAACCGAGTGGGTTTGGGCCTAGCCGAATGGGTTTGGGTCTACCCGAGTGGGTTTGGGTCTAGCCGAGTGGGTTTGGGTCTAGCGGAGTGGGATTGGGTCTAGACGAGTGGGTTTGTGTCTAGCCGAGTGGGTTTGGGACTAGCCGAGTGGGTTTGGGTCTAGCCGAGTGGGTTTGGGTCTAGCTGAATGGGTTTGGGTCTGGCCGAGTGGGTTTGGGTCTAGCCGAGTGGGTTTGGGTCTAGCCGAAAGGGTTTGGGTCTAGCCGAGTGGGTTTGGGTCTAGCCGAGTGGGTTTGGGTCTAGCCGAGTGGGTGTGGGTCAAGCCGAGTGGGTTTGGGTCTAGCCGAGTGGGTTTGGGTCTAGCCGAGTGGGTTTGGGTCTAGCCGAGTGTGTTTGGGTCTAGCCGAGTGTGTTTGGGCCTAGCCGAGTGGGTTTGGGTCTACCGGAGTGGGTTTGGGTGTAGCGGAGTGGGTTTGGGTGTAGCTGAGTGGGTTTGGGACCAGCCGAGTGGGTTTGGGTCTAGCCGAGTGGGTTTGGGTGTAGCCAAATTGGTTTGGGTCTACCCGAGTGGGTTTGGGTCTAGCCGAGTGGGTTTGCTTCTAGCCGAATGGGTTTGGGTCTAGCCTAGTGGGTTTGGGTGCAGCCGAGTGGGTTTGGGTCTAGCGGAGTGGGTTTGGGTGTAGCCGAGTGGGTTTGGGTCTAGCCGAGTGGGTTTGGGTCTAGCCGAGTGGGTTTGCGTCTAGCCGAGTGGGTTTGGGTCTAGCCGAGTGGGTTTGGGTCTATCCGAGTGGGTTTGGGTCTAGCCGAGTGGGTTTGGGCCTAGCCGAGTGGGTTTGGGGCTACCGGAGAGGGTTTGGGTCTATCCGAGTGGGTTTGGGTCTAGCCGAGTGGGTTTGGGCCTAGCCGAGTGGTTTTGGGACTACCGGAGTGGGTTTGGGTGTAGCGGAGTGGGTTTGGGTCTAGCCGAAAGGGTTTGGGCCTAGCCGAGTGGGTTTGGGTCTAGCCGAGTGGGTTTGGGTCCAGCCGAGTGGGTGTGGGTTAAGCCGAGTGGGTTTGGGTCTAGCCGAGTGGGTTTGGGACTACCGGAGTGGGTTTGGGTCTATCCGAGTGGGTTTGGGTCTGGCCCAGTGGGTTTGCTTCTAGCCGAATGGGTTTGGGTCTAGCCGAGTGGGTTTGGGTGCAGCCGAGTGGGTTTGGGTCTAGCGGAGTGGGTTTGGGTGTAGCCGAGTGGGTTTGGGTCTAGCCGAGTGGGTTTGGGTCTAGCCGAGTGGGTTTGCGTCTAGCCGAGTGGGTTTGGGTCTAGCCGAGTGGGTTTGGGTCTATCCGAGTGGGTTTGGGTCTAGCCGAGTGGGTTTGGGCCTAGCCGAGTGGGTTTGGGGCTACCGGAGAGGGTTTGGGTCTATCCGAGTGGGTTTGGGTCTAGCCGAGTGGGTTTGGGCCTAGCCGAGTGGTTTTGGGACTACCGGAGTGGGTTTGGGTGTAGCGGAGTGGGTTTGGGTCTAGCCGAAAGGGTTTGGGCCTAGCCGAGTGGGTTTGGGTCTAGCCGAGTGGGTTTGGGTCCAGCCGAGTGGGTGTGGGTTAAGCCGAGTGGGTTTGGGTCTAGCCGAGTGGGTTTGGGACTACCGGAGTGGGTTTGGGTCTATCCGAGTGGGTTTGGGTCTGGCCCAGTGGGTTTGCTTCTAGCCGAATGGGTTTGGGTCTAGCCGAGTGGGTTTGGGTGCAGCCGAGTGGGTTTGGGTCTAGCGGAGTGGGTTTGGGTGTAGCCGAGTGGGTTTGGGTCTAGCCGAGTGGGTTTGGGTCTAACCGAGTTGGTTTGGGTCTAGCCGAGTGGGTTTGCGTCTAGCCGATTGGGTTTGGGTCTATCCATGTGGGTTTGGGTCTAGCCGAGTGGGTTAGGGTCTAGCGGAGTGGGTTTGGGTCTAGCCGCGTGGGTTTGGGTGTAGCCAAGTGGGTTTGGGTCTAGCCGAGTGGGTTTGGGTCTAGCCGAGTGGGTTTGGGTTTAGCCGAGTGGGTTTGGGTCTAGCGGAGTGGGTTTGGGTGTAGCCGAGTGGGTTTGGGTCTAGCCGAGTGGGTTTGGGTCTAGCCGAGTGGGTTTGGGTGTAGCCGAGTGGGTTTGGGTCTAGCCGAGTGGGTTTGGGTCTAGCGGAGTGGGTTTGGTTGTAGCCGAGTGGGTTTGGGTCTAGCGGAGTGGGTTTGGGTGTAGACGAGTGGGTTTGGGTCTAGCCGAGTGGGTTTGGGTCTAGCCGACTGGGTTTGGGTCTAGCCGAGTGGGTTTGGGTCTAGCCGAGTGGGTTTGGGTCTAGCCGAGTGGGTTTACGTCTAGCCGAGTGGGTTTGGGTCTAGCGGAGTGGGTTTGGGTGTAGCCGAGTGGGTTTGGGTGTAGCCGAGTGGGTTTGGGTCTGGACGAGTGGGTTTGGGTCTGGACGAGTGGGTTTGGGTCTAGCGGAGTGGGTTTGGTTGTAGCCGAGTGGGTTTGGGTCTAGCGGAGTGGGTTTGGGTGTAGCCGAGTGGGTTTGGGTCTAGCTGAGTGGGTTTGGGTCTAGCCGACTGGGTTTGGGTCTAGCCGAGTGGGTTTGGGTCTAGCCGAGTGGGTTTGGGTCTAGCCGAGTGGGTTTACGTCTAGTCGAGTGGGTTTGGGTCTAGCGGAGTGGGTTTTGGTGTAGCCGAGTGGGTTTGGGTGTAGCCGAGTGGGTTTGGGTCTGGACGAGTGGGCTTGGGTCTAGCCGAGTGGGTTTGGGTCTAGCCGAGTGGGTTTGGATCTAGCTGAGTGGGTTTGGGTGTAGCCGAGTGGGTTTGGGTCTGGACGAGTGGGTTTGGGTCTAGCGCAGTGGGTTTGGGTCTAGCGGAGTGTGTTTGTGTCTAGCCGAGTGGGTTTGGGTCTAACCGAGGGGGGTTTGCGTCTAGCGGAGTGGGTTTGTGTCTAGCAGAGTGGGATTGGGTCTAGCCGAGTGGGTTTAGGTCTAGCCGAGTGGGTATGGGACTTGCCGAGTGGGTTTGGGTCTAGCCGAGTGTGTTTGGGTCTAGCGGAATGTGTTTGGGTCTAGCCGAGTGGGTTTGGGTCTAGCCGAGTGGGGTTGGGTCTAGCCGAAAGGGTTTGGGTCCAGCCGAGTGGGTTTGGGTCTAGCCGAGTGGGTTGGGTCTAGCCGAGTGGGTGTGGGTTAAGCCGAGTGGGTTTGGGTCTAGCCGAGTGGGTTTGGGTCTAGCCGAATGGGTTTGGGTCTAGCCAAGTGGGTTTGGGTCTAGCCGAGTGGGTTTGGGCCTAGCCGAGTGGGTCTGGGACTACCGGAGTGGGTTTGGGTGTAGCGGAGTGGGTTTGGGTGTAGCTGAGTGGGTTTGGGACCAGCCGAGTGGGTTTGGGTCTAGCCGAGTGGGTTTGGGTGTAGCCGAATTGGTTTGGGTCTACCCGAGTGGGTTTGGGTCTAGCCGAGTGGGTTTGCTTCTAGCCGAATGGGTTTGGGTCTAGCCTAGTGGGTTTGGGTGCAGCCGAGTGGGTTTGGGTCTAGCGGAGTGGGTTTGGGTGTAGCCGAGTGGGTTTGGGTCTAGCCGAGTGGGTTTGGGTCTAGCCGAGTGGGTTTGGGTCTAGCCGTGTGGGTTTGGGTCTAGCCAAGTTGGTTTGGTTCTAGCCGAGTGGGTTTGCGTCTAGCCGAGTGGGTTTGGGTCTAGCCGAGTGGGTTTGGGTCTAGCTGAGTGGGTTTGGGTCTAGCTGAGTGGGTTTGGGTCTAGCCGAGTGGGTTTCGGTGTAGCCGAGTGGGTTTGGGCCTAGCCGAGTGGGTTTGGGTCTAGCCGAGTGGGTTTGGGTCTAGCCGAGTGGGTTTGCGTCTAGCCGAGTTAGTTTGTGTGTAGCCGAGTGGGTTTGGGTCTAGCCGAGCGGGTTTGGGTCTAGCTGAGTGGGTTTGGGTCTAGCCGAGTGGGTTTGGGTCTAGCCGAGTGGGTTTGGGTTTAGCCGAGTGGGTTTGTGTGCAGCCGAGTGGGTTTGGGTCTAGCGGAGTGGGTTTGGGTGTAGCCGAGTGGGTTTGGGTCTAGCCGAGTGGGTTTGGGTCTGGCCGAGTGGGTTTGGGTCTAGCCGAGTGGGTTTGGGTCTAGCCGAGTGGGTTTGGGTCTAGCCGAGTTGGTTTGGTTCTAGCCGAGTGGGTTTGCGTCTAGCCGAGTGGGTTTGGGTCTGGCCGAGTGGGTTTGGGTCTAGCCGAGTGGGTTTGGGTCTAGCTGAGTGGGTTTGGGTCGAGCCGAGTGGGTTTCGGTGTAGCCGAGTGGGTTTGGGCCTAGCCGAGTGGGTTTGGGTCTAGCCGTGTGGGTTTGGGTCTAGACGAGTGGGTTTGGGACTAGCCGAGTTAGTTTGTGTGTAGCCGAGTGGGTTTGGGTCTAGCCGAGCGGGTTTGGGTCTAGCTGAGTGGGTTTGGGTCTAGCCGAATGAGTTTAGAAACATAGAAACATAGAAAATAGGTGCAGGAGTAGGCCATTCGGCCCTTCGAGCCTGCACCGCCATTCAATGTGATCATGGCTGATCATCCAACTCAGTATCCCGTACCTGCCTTCTCTCCATACCCCCTGATCCCTTTAGCCACAAGTGCCACATCTAACGCCCTCTTAAATATAGCCAATGAACTGGCCTCAACTACCTTCTGTGGCAGAGAATTCCAGAGACTCACCACTCTCTGTGTAAAGAATGTTTTCCTCATTTCGGTCCTAAAGGAATTCCCCCTTATCCTTAGACTGTGACCCCTTGTTCTGGACTCCCCCAACATCGGGAACAATCTTCCAGCATCTAGCTTGTCCAACCCCTTAAGAATTTTGTAGGTTTCTATAAGATCCCCCCTCAATCTTCTAAATTCCATCGAGTACAAACCGAGTCTATCCAATCTTTCCTCATATGAAAGTCCTGACATCCCAGGAATCAGTCTGGTGAATCTTCTCTGTACCCCCTCTATGGCAAGGATGTCTTTCCTCAGATTTGGAGACCAAAACTGTACGCAGTACTCCAGGTGTGGCCTCACCAAAACCCTGTACAACTGCAGTAGAACCTCCCTGCTCCTATACTCAAATCCTTTCGCTATGAATGCTAACATACCATTTGCTTTCTTCACTGCCTGCTGCACCTGCATGCCTACTTTCAATGACTGGTGTACCATGACACCCAGGTCTCGTTGCATCTCCCCCTTACCTAATCTGCCACCATTCAGATAATAGTCTACCCTCATGTTTTTGCCACCAAAGTGGATAACCTCACATTTATCCACATTGTACTGCATCTGCCATGCATCTGCCCATTCACTCAGCCTATCCAAATCACCCTGCAGCCTCCAAGCATCCTCCTCACACCTAACTATACCCCCCAGCTTGGTATCATCTGCAAATTTGGAGATGTTGCATTGAATTCCCTCGTCCAAATCATTAATATATATTGTAAATAGCTGGGGTCCCAGCACTGAGCCTTGCGGCACCCCACTAGTCACTGCCTGCCATTCTGAAAAGGACCCGTTTACTCCTACCCTTTGCCTCCTGTCTGCTAGCCAGTTCTCTATCCACATCAATACTGAACCCCCAATACCGTGTGCTTTAAGTTTGTATGCTAATCTCTTATGCGGGACCTTGTCGAAAGCCTTCTGAAAGTCTAGATATAACACATCCACTGGTTCTCCCTTATCCACTCTACTAGTTACATCCTCGAAAAATTCTATCAGATTTGTCAGACATGATTTACCTTTCGTAAATCCATGCTGACTTTGTCCAATGATTTCACCACTTTCCAAATGCGCTGCTATCCCATCTTTAATAACTGACTCTAGCAGTTTCCCCACTACCGATGTTAGACTAACTGGTCTGTAATTCCCCGCTTTCTCTCTCCCTCCTTTTTTAAAAAGTGGGGTTACATTAGCTACCCTCCAATCCTCAGGAACTACTCCAGAATCTAAGGAATTTTGAAAAATTATCACTAATGCATCCACTATTTCTGTGGCTACCTCCTTGAGTACTCTGGGATGCAGACTATCTGGCCCTGGGGATTTATCGGCCTTCAATCCGTTCAATTTACCCAACACCACCTCCCGGCTAACCTGGATTTCACTCAGTTCCTCCATCTTATTTGACCCCCGTTCCACTGCTATTTCCGGCAGATTATTTATGTCTTCCTTAGTGAAGACAGAACCAAAGTAGTTATTCAATTGGTCTGCCATGTCCTTGTTCCCCATGATCAATTCACCTGTTTCTGACTGCAAGGGACCAACATTTGTTTTAACTAGTCTCTTTCTCTTTACATATCTATAAAAACTTTTGCAGTCAGTTTTTATGTTCCCTGCCAGTTTCCTTTCATAATCTATTTTCCCTTTCCTAATTAAGCCCTTTGTCCTCCTCTGCTGGATTCTGAATTTCTCCCAGTCCTCCGGTAGGCTGCTTTTTCTGGCAAATTTGTATGCCTCATCTTTTGTTTTTATACTATCCCTGATTTCCCTTGTTATCCATGGATGCACCACCTTCCCCGATTTATTCTTTTGCCAAACTGGTATGAACAACTTTTGTACTTCATCCATGCAGTCTTTAAATACCTTCCATTGCACATCCACTGTCAACCCTTTAAGAATCACCTGCCAGTCTATCTTGGCCAATTCACATCTCATACCTTCAAAGTTACCTTTGTTCAAGTTCAGAACCCTTGTTTCTGACTTAATTTTGTCACTCTCCATCCTAATGAAGAACTCAACCATATTATGGTCACTCTTGCCCAAGGGGCCACGCACAACAAGACTGCTAACTAACCCTTCCTCATTACTCAATACCCAGTCTAGGATAGCCTGCTCTCTCGTTGGTTCCTCCACATGTTGGTTGAGAAAACTATCCCGCATACATTCCAGGAAATCCTCTTCCTCAGCACCCCTGCCAATTTGATTCACCCAATCTACATGCAGATTGAAGTCACCCATTATAACCGTGTTACCCTTGTTGCACGCATTTCTAATTTCCTGTTTGATGCCATCCCCAACTCCAATACTACTGTTAGGTGGCCTGTACACAGTTCCCACTAGCGTTTTCTGCCCCTTAGAGTTTCGCAGCTCTACCCATATCGATTCCACATCCTCCACGCTAATGTCCTTCCTTTCTATTGCATTAATCTCCTCTCTCACCAGCAACGCTACCCCACCTCCTTTTCCTTTTCGTCTATCCCTCCTGAATATTGAATATCCCTGGATGTTCAGCTCCCAACCTTGGTCATCCTGGAGCCAAGTCTCCGTGATTCCAACTATAGCATAGTCATTAATCGCTATCTGCACCTTCAACTCATCCACCTTATTACGAATGCTCCTCGCATTGAGACACAAAGCCTTCAGGCTTGTTTTTACAACACTCTTACTCCTTATACAATGATGTTGACAAGTGGCCCCTTTCACATCGATCCCTATTACACTTGGCCATACTCTCCTATCCCTTTGTGAGCTTTCTTCCCCGTTAATTCTGGGGTCATTAACCATCGCTTTACTCTCTTTCCCTCTAACTCCGTCCTCGACTATCCCATTTGATACCCCACCCCCCTTATTCAGTTTAAAACCATCCGTGTAGCAGTGGCAAACCTGCCGGCCAGAATGCTGGTCCCCCACCTGTTAAGATGCAATCCGTCCCTTTTGTACAGTTCCCCCTTACTATAAAAAGAATCCCAGTGATCTAAGAATCTAAATCCCTGCCCCCTGCACCAGTTCCTCAGCCACACATTCAGGTCCCATATCTCCCTGTTCCTGCTCTCGCCAGCACGAGGAACTGGAAGCAAACCGGAGATAACAACCCTGGAAGTCCTGCTTTTCAGCATTTTTCCGAGCTCTCTGAAGTCCCGCTGCAAAAAATTCATCTCCTTCTTTCCAACATCATTTGTGCCAACATGCACGACCACTTCCGGCTGGTCACCTTCGCCCTTGAGGATTGTCTGCACTCTGTCCGTAACATCCTGGATCCTGGCACCAGGAAGGCAGCACACCATCCTGGAATCCCGTCTGTTGCCGCAAAAACCCCTGTCCGTACCTCTCACAATGGAGTCTCCAACTACAATGGCGTTGCCCGACTTTGGCCTCTGTGGGTTTGGCTCATCAGCCCTTTTTGTTTGGCAAGCCAGTCCGCCGCTCAGTGGGATACCGTCTTCTGTCCCGGCAGCTTCCACGTGGGTGAACCTGTTCACAAGAGGTACAACACCCGGGGACCTTTGCATCCCATGTTTTCCTCCCTTTCTCACCGTCACCCACCTTCTCTCTTCTAGTGCCTTGGGTGTAACAATCTCACTGAAGGACTTGTCGAGAAACGACTCAGTTTCTCGAATGAACCTGAGGTCATCCACTTGTTTCTCCAGTTCCCCAACACGGTCCTTCAGGAGCTGTACCTGGATGCACTGAGTGGGTTTGGGTCTAGCCGAGGGGGTTAGGGTCTAGCGGAGTGGGTTTGGGTGTAGCCGCGTGGGTTTGGGTCTAGCCGAGTGGGTTTGGGTCTAGCCGAGTGGGTTTGGGTCTAGCCGAGTGGGTTTGGGTCTAGCTGAGTGGGTTTGGGTCTAGCCGAGTGTGTTAGGGTCTAGCGGAGTGGGTTTGGGTGTAGCCGCGTGGGTTTGGGTGTAGCCGAGTGTGTTTGTGTCTAGCCGAGTGGGTTTGGGTCAAGCGGAGTTGGTATGGGTCTAGCGGAGTGGGTTTGGGTCTAGCGGAGTGGGTTTGGGTGTAGCCGAGTGGGTTTGGGTCTTGCCGAGTGGGTTTGGGTCTAGCCGAGTGGGTTTGGGTATAGCCGAGTGGGTTTGGGTCTAGCCGAGTGGGTTTGGGTCTAGCCGAGTGGGTTTGGGTCTAGCCGAGGGGGTTAGGGTCTAGCGGAGTGGGTTTGGGTGTAGCCGCGTGGGTTTGGGTCTAGCCGAGTGGGTTTGGGTCTAGCCGAGTGGGTTTGGGTCTAGCCGAGTGGGTTTGGGTCTAGCTGAGTGGGTTTGGGTCTAGCCGAGTGTGTTAGGGTCTAGCGGAGTGGGTTTGGGTGTAGCCGCGTGGGTTTGGGTGTAGCCGAGTGTGTTTGGGTCTAGCCGAGTGGGTTTGGGTCTAGCCGAGTGGGTTTGGGTCTAGCCGAGTGGGTTTGGGTCTAGCGGAGTGGGTTTGGGTGTAGCCGAGTGGGTTTGGGTCTAGCGGAGTGGGTTTGGGTCTAGCCGACTGGGTTTGGGTCTGGACGAGTGGGTTTGGGTCTAGCCGAGTGGGTTTGGGTCTAGTCGAGTGGGTTTGGGTCTAGCCGAGTGGGTTTAGGTCTAGCCTAGTGGGTTTGGGTCTAGCCAATTGGGTTTCGGTCCAGCGGACTGGGTTTGGGTCTAGCGCAGTGGGTTTGGGTCTAGCTGAGTGGGTTTGGGTCTAACCGAGTGCGTTTGTGTCTAGCGGAGTGGGTTTGGGACTAGCGGAGTGGGATTGGGTCTAGCCGAGTGGGTTTGGGTCTAGCCGAGTGGGTTTGCGACTAGCCGAGTGGGTTTGCGTCTAGCTGAGTGGGTTTGGGTCTAGCCGAGTGGGTTTGGGTCTAGCCGAGTGGGTTTGGGTCTAGCCGATTGGGTTTGGGTATATCCATGTGGGTTTGGGTCTAGCCGAGTGGGTTAGGGTCTAGCGGAGTGGGATTTGGTGTAACCGCGTGGGTTTGGGTGTAGCCGAGTGGGTTTGTGTCTAGCCGAGTGGGTTTGGGTCTAGCCGAGAGGGTTTGGGTCTAGCCGAGTGGGTTTGGGTCTAGCGGAGTGGGTTTGGGTGTAGCCGTGTGGGTTTGGGTCTAGCCGAGTGGGTTTGGGTCTAGCGACTGGGTTTGGGTCTAGCTGAGTGGGTTTTGGTCTAGCCGAGTGGGTTTGGGTGTAGCCGAGTGGGTTTGGGTCCAGCCGAGTGGGTTTGGGTGTAGCGGAGTGGGTTTGGTTGTAGCCGAGTGGGTTTGGGTCTAGCGGTGTGGGTTTGGGTGTAGCGGAGTGGGTTTGGGTCTAGCCGAGTGGGTTTGGGTCTAGCCGACTGGGTTTGGGTCTAGCCGAGTGGGTTTGGGTCTAGCCGAGTGGGTTTGGGTCTGGACGAGTGGGTTTACGTCTAGCCGAGTGGGTTTGGGTCTAGCGGAGTGTGTTTGGGTGTAGCCGAGTGGGTTTGGGTCTAGCCGAGTGGGTTTGGGTCTGGACGAGTGGGTTTGGGTCTAGCTGAGTGGGTTTGGGTCTAGCCGATGGGTTTGGGTCTAGCCGAGTGGGTTTGGGTCTAGCCTAGTGGGTTTGGGTCTAGCCAAGTGGGTTTGGGTCCAGCGGAGTGGGTTTAGGTCTAGCGCAGTGGGTTTGGGTCTAGCGGAGTGGGTTTGGTTCTAGCCGATTGGGTTTGGGTCTAACCGAGTGGGTTTGTGTCTAGCGGAGTGGGTTTGGGTCTAGCGGAGTGGGATTGGGTCTAGCCGAGTGGGTTTGGGTCTAGCCGAGTGGGTTTGGGACTAGCCGAGTGGGTTTGGGTCTGGCCGAGTGGGTTTGGGTCTAGCTGAATGTGTTTGGGTCTAGCCGAGTGGGTTTGGGTCTAGCCGAGTGGGTTTGGGTCTAGCCGAAAGGCTTTGGGCCTAGCCGAGTGGGTTTGGGTCTAGCCGAGTGGGTTTGGGTCCAGCCGAGTGGGTGTGGGTTAAGCCGAGTGGGTTTGGGTCTAGCCGAGTGGGTTTGGGTCTAGCCGAGTGGGTTTGGGTCTATCCGAGTGGGTTTGGGTCTAGCCGAGTGGGTTTGGGCCTAGCCGAGTGGGTTTGGGACTACCGGAGTGGGTTTGGGTCTATCCGAGTGGGTTTGGGTCTAGCCGAGTGGGTTTGGGCCTAGTCGAGTGGTTTTGGGACTACCGGAGTGGGTTTGGGTGTAGCGGAGTGGGTTTGGGTGTAGCTGAGTGGGTTTGGGACCAGCCGAGTGGGTTTGGGTCTAGCCGAGTTTGTTTGGGCCTAGCCGAATGGGTTTGGGTCTACCCGAGTGGGTTTGGGTCTGGCCCAGTGGGTTTGCTTCTAGCCGAATGGGTTTGGGTCTAGCCGAGTGGGTTTGGGTGCAGCCGAGTGGGTTTGGGTCTAGCGGAGTGGGTTTGGGTGTAGCCGAGTGGGTTTGGGTCTAGCCGAGTGGGTTTGGGTCTAACCGAGTTGGTTTGGGTCTAGCCGAGTGGGTTTGCGTCTAGCCGATTGGGTTTGTGTCTATCCATGTGGGTTTGGGTCTAGCCGAGTGGGTTAGGGTCTAGCGGAGTGGGTTTGGGTGTAGCCGCGTGGGTTTGGGTGTAGCCGAGTGGGTTTGGGTCTAGCCGAGTGGGTTTGGGTCTAGCCGAGTGGGTTTGGGTTTAGCCGAGTGGGTTTGGGTCTAGCGGAGTGGGTTTGGGTGTAGCCGAGTGGGTTAGGGTCTAGCCGAGTGGGTTTGGGTCTAGCCGAGTGGGTTTGGGTGTAGCCGAGTGGGTTTGGGTCTAGCCGACTGGGTTTGGGTCTAGCGGAGTGGGTTTGGTTGTAGCCGAGTGGGTTTGGGTCTAGCGGAGTGGGTTTGGGTGTAGACGAGTGGGTTTGGGTCTAGCCGAGTGGGTTTGGGTCTAGCCGACTGGGTTTGGTTCTAGCCGAGTGGGTTTGGGTCTAGCTGAGTGGGTTTGGGTCTAGCCGAGTGGGTTTACGTCTAGCCGAGTGGGTTTGGGTCTAGCGGAGTGGGTTTGGGTGTAGCCGAGTGGGTTTGGGTGTAGCCGAGTGGGTTTGGGTCTGGACGAGTGGGTTTGGGTCTAGCCGAGTGGGTTTGGGTGTAGCCGAGTGGGTTTGGGTCTAGCCGAGTGGGTTTGGGTCTAGCGGAGTGGGTTTGGTTGTAGCCGAGTGGGTTTGGGTCTAGCGGAGTGGGTTTGGGTGTAGCCGAGTGGGTTTGGGTCTAGCCGAGTGGGTTTGGGTCTAGCCGACTGGGTTTGGGTCTAGCCGAGTGGGTTTGGGTCTAGCCGAGTGGGTTTGGGTCTAGCCGAGTGGGTTTACGTCTAGCCGAGTGGGTTTGGGTGTAGCGGAGTGGGTTTTGGTGTAGCCGAGTGGGTTTGGGTGTAGCCGAGTGGGTTTGGGTCTAACCGAGGGGGGTTTGCGTCTAGCGGAGTGGGTTTGGGTCTAGCGGAGTGGGATTGGGTCTAGCCGAGTGGGTTTGGGTCTAGCCGAGTGGGTATGGGACTAGCCGAGTGGGTTTGGGTCTAGCCGAGTGTGTTTGGGTCTAGCTGAATGTGTTTGGGTCTAGCCGAGTGGGTTTGGGTCAAGCCGAGTGGGGTTGGGTCTAGCCGAAAGGGTTTGGGTCCAGCCGAGTGTGTTTGGGTCTAGCCGAGTTGGTTGGGTTTAGCCGAGTGGGTGTGGGTTAAGCCGAGTGGGTTTAGATCTAGCCGAGTGGGTTTGGGTCTAGCCGAGTGGGTTTGGGTCTAGCCGAGTGGGTTTGGGTCTAGCCGAGTGGGTTTGGGCCTAGCCGAGTGGGTCTGGGACTACCGGAGTGGGTTTGGGTGTAGCGGAGTGGGTTTGGGTGTAGCGGAGTGGGTTTGGGACCAGCCGAGTGGGTTTAGGTCTAGCCGAGTGGGTTTGGGCCTAGCCGAATGGGTTTGGGTCTACCTGAGTGGGTTTGGGTCTAGCCGAGTGGGTTTGGGTCTGGCGGAGTGGGATTGGGTCTAGACGAGTGGGTTTCTGTCTAGCCGAGTGGGTTTGGGACTAGCCGAGTGGGTTTGGGTCTAGCCGAGTGGGTTTGGGTCTAGCTGAATGGGTTTGGGTCTGGCCGAGTGGGTTTGGGTCTAGCCGAGTGGGTTTGGGTCTAGTCGAAAGGGTTTGGGTCTAGCCGAGTGGGTTTGGGTCTAGCCGAGTTGGTTTGGATCTAGCCGAGTTAGTTTGTGTGTAGCCGAGTGGGTTTGGGTCTAGCCGAGCGGGTTTGGGTCTAGCTGAGTGGGTTTGGGTCTTGCCGAGTGGGTTTGGGTCTACCCGAGTGGGTTTGGGTCTAGCCGAGTAGGTTTGGGTCTTGCCGAGTGGGTTTGGGTCTACCCGAGTGGGTTTGGGTCTAGCCGAGTGGGTTTGGGTCTAGCCGAGTGGGTGTGGGTCTAGCCGAGTGGGTTTGGGTCTAGCCAAGTGGGTTTGGGTCTAGCCGAGTGGGTTTGGGTCTATCCGAGTGGGTTTGGGTCTAGCCGAGTGGGTTTGGGTATAGCCGAGTGGGTTTGGGTCTAGCCGAGTGGGTTTGGGTCTAGCCGAGTGGGTTTGGGTCGAGCCGAGTGGGTTTGGGTCTAGCCGAGTGGGTTTGTGTCTAGCCGAGTGAGTTTGGGTCTAGCCGAGGGGGTTTGGGTCTAGCCAAGTGGGTTTGGGTCTAGCCGAGTGGGTTTGGGTCTAGCCGAGTGGGTTTGGGTCTAGCCGAGTGGGTTTGGGTGTAGCCGAGTGGGTTTGGGTCTAGCCGAGTGGGTTTGTGTCTAGCCGAGTGGGTTTGGGTCTAGCCGAGTGGGTTAGGGTCTAGCCGAGTGGGTTTGGGTGTAGCCGAGTGGGTTTGGGTGTAGCCGAGTGAGTTTGGGTCTAGCCGAGTGGGTTTGGGTCTAGCCGAGTGGGTTTGGGTCTAGCCGAGTGGGTTTGGTTCTAGCTGCGTGGGTTTGGGTTTATCCGAGTGGGTTTGGGTCTAGCCGAGTGGGTTTGGGTCTAGCCCAGTGGATTTGGCTCTAGCCGAGTGGGTTTGGGTGTAGCCGAGTGGGTTTGCGTCCAGCCGTGTGGGTTTGGGTCTAGCCAAGTGGGTTTGGGTCTTGCCGAGCGGGTTAGGGTCTAGCCGAGTGGGTTTGGGTGTAGCCGAGTCGGTTTGGGTCTAGCCGAGTCGGTTTGGGTCTAGCCGAGTGGGTTTGGGTTTATCCGAGTGGGTTTGGGTCTAGCCGAGTGGGTTTGGGTCTAGCCGAGTGGGTTTGGGTCTAGCCGAGTGGGTTTGGGTCTAGCCGAGTGGGTTTGGGTCTAGCCGAGTGGGTTTGGTTCTCGCCGCGTGGGTTTGGGTTTATCCGAGTGGGTTTGGGTCTAGCCGAGTGGGTTTGGGTCTAGCCCAGTGGATTTGGCTCTAGCCGAGTGGGTTTGGGTGTAGCCGAGTGGGTTTGCGTCCAGCCGTGTGGGTTTGGGTCTAGCCAAGTGGGTTTGCGTCTAGCCGAGTGGGTTTGGGTCTAGCCCAGTGGATTTTGCTCTAGCCGAGTGGGTTTGGGTGTAGCCGAGTGGGTTTGCGTCCAGCCGTGTGGGTTTGGGTCTAGCCAAGTGGGTTTGGGTCTAGCCGAGTGGGTTTGGGTCTAGCCGAGTGGGTTTGGGTCTAGCCGAGTGGGTTTCGGTCTAGCCGAGTGGGTTTGGGTCCAGCCGAGTATGTTTCGGTGTAGCCCAGTGGGTTTTGGTCTAGCAGAGAGGGTTTGGGTCTAGCCGAGTTAGTTTGGGTGTAGCCGAGTTAGTTTGGGTCTAGCCGAGCGGGTTTGGGTCTAGCCGAGTGGGTTTGGGTCTAGCCCAGTGGGTTTGGGTCTAGCCGAGTGGGTTTGGGTCAAGCGTAGTTGGTATGGGTCTAGCGGAGTGGGTTTGGGTCAAGCGGAGTTGGTATGGGTCTAGCGGAGTGGTTCTGGACGAGTGGGTTTGGGTCTAGCCGAGTGGGTTTTGGTCTAGCCGAGTGGGTTTGGGTCTAGCCTAGTGGGTTTGGGTCTAGCCAAGTGGGTTTGGGTCCAGTGGAGAGGGTTTGGGTCTAGCGGAGTGGGTTTGGGTCTAGCCGAGTGGGTTTGGGTCTAGCCGAGTGGGTTTGGGTCTAACCGAGTGGGTTTTTGTCTAGCGGAGTGGGTTTGGGTCTAGCGGGGTGGGTTTGGTTCTAGCGGAGTGGGTTTAGGTCTAGCCGATTGGGTTTGGGTCTAGCCGAGTGGGTTTGGGTCTGGCGGAGTGGGTTTGGGTCTATTGGAGTGGGTTTGGGTCTAGCCGAGTGGGTTTGGGTCTAGCCGAGTGGGTTTGGGTGTAGCTGAGTGGGTTTGTGTCTAGCCGAGTGGGTTTGGGTCTAGCGGAGTGGGTTTGGTTGTAGCCGAGTGGGTTTGGGTCTAGCCGAGTGGGTTTGGGTCTAGACAAGTGGGTTTAGGTTTAGCCGAGTGGGTTTCGGTGTAGCCGAGTGGGTTTGGGTCTAGCGGAGTGTGTTTGTGTCTAGCGGAGTGGGTTTGGGTCTAGCGGAGTGGGTTTGGGTCTTGCGGAGTGGGTTTGAGTCTAGCGGAGTGGGTTTGGGTCTAGCCGAGTGCGTTTGGGTCCAGCCGAGTTGGTTTGGGTCTAGCGGAGTGGGTTTGATCCAGCCGAGTGAGTTTGGGTCTAGCTGAGTGGGTTTGGGTCTAGCCTAGTGGGTTTGGGTCTAGCCAAGTGGGTTTGGGTCCAGTGGAGAGGGTTTGGGTCTAGCGGAGTGGGTTTGGGTCTAGCCGAGTGGGTTTGGGTTTAGCCGAGTGGGTTTGGGTCTAACCGAGTGGGTTTTTGTCTAGCGGAGTGGGTTTGGGTCTAGCGGGGTGGGTTTGGTTCTAGCGGAGTGGGTTTAGGTCTAGCCGATTGGGTTTGGGTCTAGCCGAGTGGGTTTGGGTCTGGCGGAGTGGGTTTGGGTCTATTGGAGTGGGTTTGGGTCTAGCCGAGTGGGTTTGGGTCTAGCCGAGTGGGTTTGGGTGTAGCTGAGTGGGTTTGTGTCTAGCCGAGTGGGTTTGGGTCTAGCGGAGTGGGTTTGGTTGTAGCCGAGTGGGTTTGGGTCTAGCCGAGTGGGTTTGGGTCTAGACAAGTGGGTTTAGGTTTAGCCGAGTGGGTTTCGGTGTAGCCGAGTGGGTTTGGGTCTAGCGGAGTGTGTTTGTGTCTAGCGGAGTGGGTTTGGGTCTAGCGGAGTGGGTTTGGGTCTTGCGGAGTGGGTTTGAGTCTAGCGGAGTGGGTTTGGGTCTAGCCGAGTGCGTTTGGGTCCAGCCGAGTTGGTTTGGGTCTAGCGGAGTGGGTTTGATCCAGCCGAGTGAGTTTGGGTCTAGCTGAGTGGGTTTGTGTCTAGCCGAGTGGGTTTAGGTCTAGCCGATTGTGTTTGGGTCTAGCCGAGTGGGTTTGGGTCTAGCCCAGTGGGTTTGGGTCCAGCCGAGTGGGTTTGGGTCTAGCGGAGTGGGTTTAGGTCTAGTCGAGTGGGTTTGGGTCTAGCAGTGTGGGTTTGGGTCTAGCCGAGTGGGTTTGGGTGTAGCCGAGTGTGTTTGGGTCTAGCCGAATGGGTTTGGGTCTAGCCGAGTGGGTTTGGGTGTAGCCGAGTGGATTTGGGTCTAGCGGAGTGGGTTTGGGTGTAGCCAAGTGGGTTTGGGTCTAGCCGAGTGGGTTTGGGTCTAGCCGAGTGGGTTTGGGTCGAGCCGAGTGGGTTTGGGTCCAGCCGAGTGGGTTTGGGTCTAGCCGAGTGGGTTTGCGTCTAGCCGAGTGGGTTTGGGTCTAGCGGAGTGGGTTTGCGTCTAGCGGAATGGGTATGCGTCTAGCCGAGTGGGTTTGGGTCTAGCCGAGTGGGTTTGGGTCTTGCCGAGTGGGTTTGGGTCTAGCCGAGTGGGTTTGGGTCTAGCCAAGTGGGTTTGGGTCTAGCCCAGTGGATTTGGCTCTAGCCGAGTGGGTTTGAGTCTAGCCAAGTGGGTTTGGGTCGAGCCGAGTGGGATTGGGTCTAGCCGAGTGGGTTTCGGTCTAGCCGAGTGTGTTTGGGTCCAGCCGAGTGGGTTTGCGTCTAGCCGAGTGGGTTTGGGTCTAGCGGAGTGGGTTTGGTTGTAGCCGAGTGTGTTTGGGTCTAGCCAAGTGGGTTTGGGTCCAGTGGAGTGGGTTTGGGTCTAGCGGAGTGGGTTTGGGTCTAGCCGAGTGGGTTTGGGTCTAGCCGAGTGGGTTTGGGTCTAGCCGAGTGGGTTTGGGTCTAGCCGAGTGGGTTTCGGTCTAGCCGAGTGGGTTTGGGTCTAGCCGAGTATGTTTCGGTGCAGCCCAGAGGGTTTGGGTGTAGCCGAGAGGGTTTGGGTCTAGCCGAGTTAGTTTGGGGGTAGCCGAGTTAGTTTGGGTCTAGCCGAGCGGGTTTGGGTCTAGCCGAGTGGGTTTGTGTCTAGCCGAGTGGGTTTGGGTCTAGCCCAGTGGGATTGGGTCTAGCCGAGTGGGTTTGGGCCAAGCGGAGTTGGTATGGGTCTAGCAGAGTGGGTTTGGGTCAAGCGGAGTTGGTATGGGTCTAGCGGAGTGGGTCTGGACGAGTGGGTTTGGGCCTTGCCGAGTGGGTTTGGGTCTAGCCGAGTGGGTTTGGGTCTAGCCTAGTGGGTTTGGGTCTAGCCAAGTGGGTTTGGGTCCAGTGGAGTGGGTTTGGGACTAGCGGAGTGGGTTTGGGTCTAGCCGAGTGGGTTTGGGTCTAGCCGAGTGGGTTTGGGTGTAACCGAGTGGGTTTGGGTCTAGCCGAAGTGGTTTTGGTCTAGCCGAGTGTGTTTGGGTCTAGCCAAGTGGGTTTGGGTCCAGTGGAGTGGGTTTGGGTCTAGCGGAGTGGGTTTGGGTCTAGCCGAGTGGGTTTGGGTCTTGCCCAGTGGGTTTGTGTCTAGCCGAGTGGGTTTGGGTCTAGCGGAGTGGGTTTGGTTGTAGCCGAGTGGGTTTGGGTCTAGACGAGTGGGTTTGGGTCTAGACAAGTGGGTTTACGTTTAGCCGAGTGGGTTTCGGTGTAGCCGAGTGGGTTTGGGTCTAGCGGAGTGGGTTTGTATCTAGCGGAGTGGGTTCGGGTCTAGCGGAGTGGGTTTGGGTCTTGCGGAGTGGGTTTGAGTCTAGCGGAGTGGGTTTGGGTCTAGCCGAGTGCGTTTGGGTCTAGCCGAGTTGGTTTGGGTCTAGCGGAGTGGGTTTGATCCAGCCGAGTGAGTTTGGGTCTAGCCGAGTGGGTTTGTGTCTATCCGAGTGGGTTTGGGTCTTGCCGATTGTGTTTGGGTCCAGCCGAGTGGGTTTTGGTCTAGCCGAGTGGGTTTGGGTCCAGCCGATTGGGTTTGGGTCTAGTGGAGTGGGTTTGGGTCTAGTCGAGTGGGTTTGGGTCTAGCAGTGTGGGTTTGGGTCTAGCCGAGTGGGTTTGGGTGTAGCCGAGTGGGTTTGGGTCTAGCCGAATGGGTTTGGGTCTAGCCGAGTGGGTTTGGGTGTAGCCGAGTGGATTTGGGTCTAGCGGAGTGGGTTTGGGTGTAGCCAAGTGGGTTTGGGTCTCGCCGAGTGGGTTTGGGTCTAGCCGAGTGGGTTTGGGTCGAGCCGAGTGGGTTTGGGTCCAGCCGAGTGGGTTTGGGTCTAGCCGAGTGGGTTTGCGTCTAGCCGAGTGGGTTTGGGTCTAGCGGAGTGGGTTTGGGTCTAGCGGAGTGGGTATGCGTCTAGCCGAGTGGGTTTGGGTCTAGCCAAGTGGGTTTGGGTCTAGCCCAGTGGATTTGGCTCTAGCCGAGTGGGTTTGAGTCTAGCCAAGTGGGTTTGGGTCTAGCCGAGTGGGATTGGGTCTAGCCGAGTGGGTTTCGGTGTAGCCGAGTGTGTTTGGGTCTAGCCGAGTGGGTTTGCGTTCAGCCGAGTGGGTTTGGGTCTAGCGGAGTGGGATTGGTTGTAGCCGAGTGGGTTTGGGTCTAGCCGAGTGGGTTTGGGTCTAGACGAGTGGGTTTGGGTTTAGCCGAGTGGGTTTCGGTGTAGCCAAGTGGGTTTGGGTCTAGCGGAGTGGGTTTGTGTCTAGCGGAGTGGGTTTGGGTCTAGCGGAGTGGGTTTGGGTCTAGCAGAGTGGGTTTGGGTTTAGCGGAGTCGGGTTTGGGTCTAGCCGAGTGGGTTTGGGTCTAGCCGAGTTGGTTTGGGTCTAGCGGAGTGGGTTTGGGTCTAGCGGAGTGGGTTTGGGTCTAGCGGAGTGGGTTTGGGTGTAGCCGAGTGTGTTTGGGACTAGCCGAGTGGGTTTGGGTCTAGCCGAGTGGGTTTGGGTCAAGCCGAATGGGTTTTGGTCTAGCCGAGTGTGTTTGGGTCTAGCCGAGTGGGTTTGGGTCTAGCCGAGTGGGTTTGGGTCTAGCCTAGTGGGTTTGGGTCTAGCCAAGTGGGTTTGGGTGGAGCCAAGTGTGTTTGGGTCCAGCGGAGTGGGTTTGGGTCTAGCGGAGTGGGTTTGGGTCTCGCCGAGTGGGTTTGGGTCTAGCCGAGTGGGTTTGGGTCTAACCGAGTGGGTTTGGGTCTAGCAGAGTGGGATTGGGTCTAGCCGAGTGGGTTTGTGTCTAGCCGCGTGGGTTTGGGTCAAGCGGAGTTGGTATGGGTCTAGCCGAGTGGGTTTGGGTCAAGCGGAGTTGGTATGGGTCTCGCGGAGTGGGTTTGGGTCTGGACGAGTGGGTTTGGGTCTAGCCGAGTGGGTTTGGGTGTAGCCGAAATGGTTTGGGTCTACCCGAGTGGGTTTGGGTCTAGCCGAGTGGGTTTGCTTCTAGCCGAATGGGTTTGGGTCTAGCCGAGTGGGTTTGGGTGCAGCCAAGTGGGTTTGGGTCTAGCGGAGTGGGTTTGGGTGTAGCCGAGTGGGTTTGGGTCTAGCCGAGTGGGTTTGGGTCTAGCCGAGTGGGTTTGGGTCTAGCCGAGTGGGTTTGGGTCTAGCCGAGTGGGTTTGGGTCTAGCCGAGTTGGTTTGGTTTTAGCCGAGTGGGTTTGCGTCTAGCCGAGTGGGTTTGGGTCTAGCGGAGTGGGTTTGGGTGTAGCCGAGTGGGTTTGGGTCTAGCCGAGTGGGTTTGGGTCTAGCCGAGTGGGTTTGGGTCTAGCCGAGTGGGTTTGGGTCTAGCCGAGTAGGTTTGGGTCTAGCCGAGTTGGTTTGGTTTTAGCCGAGTGGGTTTGCGTCTAGCCGAGTGGGTTTGGGTCTAGCCGAGTGGGTTTGGGTCTAGCCGAGAGGGTTTGGGTCTAGCTGAGTGGGTTTGGTTCCAGCCGAGTGGGTTTCGGCGTAGTCGAGTGGGTTTGGGCCTAGCCGAGTGGGTTTGGGTCTAGCCGATTGGGTTTGGGTCTAGCCGAGTGGGTTTCGGTCAAGCGGAGTTGGTATAGGTCTAGCGGATTGGGTTTGGGTCTAGCGGAGTGGGTTTGGGTGTAGCCGAGTGGGTTTGGGTCTTGCCGAGTGGGCTTGGGTCTACCCGAGTGGGTTTGGGTCTAGCCGAGTGGGTTTGGGTCTAGCCGAGTGGGTGTGGGTCTAGCCGAGTGGGTTTGGGTCTAGCCAAGTGGGTTTGGGTCTAGCCGAGTGGGTTTGGGTCTATCCGAGTGGGTTTGGGTCTAGCCGAGTGGGTTTGGATCTAGCCGAGTGGGTTTTTGTCTAGCCGAGTGGGTTTGGGTCTAGCCGAGTGGGTTTGGGTATAGCCGAGTGGGTTTGGGTCCAGCCGAGTGGGTTTGGGTCTAGCCGAGTGGGTTTCGGTGTAGCCAAGTGGGTTTGGGTCTAGCGGAGTGGGTTTGTGTCTAGCGGAGTGGGTTTGGGTCTAGCGGAGTGGGTTTGGGTCTAGCGGAGTGGGTTTGGGTTTAGCGGAGTCGGGTTTGTGTCTAGCCGAGTGGGTTTGGGTCTAGCCGAGTTGGTTTGGGTCTAGCGGAGTGGGTTTGGGTCTAGCGGAGTGGGTTTGGGTCTAGCGGAGTGGGTTTGGGTCTAGCAGAGTGGGTTTGGGTCCAGCCGAGTGGGTTTGGGTCTAGCCGAGTGGGTTTCGGTCTAGCCGAGTGGGTTTGGGTCTAGCCGAGTATGTTTCGGTGCAGCCCAGAGGGTTTGGGTGTAGCCGAGAGGGTTTGGGTCTAGCCGAGTTAGTTTGGGGGTAGCCGAGTTAGTTTGGGTCTAGCCGAGCGGGTTTGGGTCTAGCCGAGTGGGTTTGTGTCTAGCCGAGTGGGTTTGGGTCTAGCCCAGTGGGATTGGGTCTAGCCGAGTGGGTTTGGGCCAAGCGGAGTTGGTATGGGTCTAGCAGAGTGGGTTTGGGTCAAGCGGAGTTGGTATGGGTCTAGCGGAGTGGGTCTGGACGAGTGGGTTTGGGCCTTGCCGAGTGGGTTTGGGTCTAGCCGAGTGGGTTTGGGTCTAGCCTAGTGGGTTTGGGTCTAGCCAAGTGGGTTTGGGTCCAGTGGAGTGGGTTTGGGACTAGCGGAGTGGGTTTGGGTCTAGCCGAGTGGGTTTGGGTCTAGCCGAGTGGGTTTGGGTGTAACCGAGTGGGTTTGGGTCTAGCCGAAGTGGTTTTGGTCTAGCCGAGTGTGTTTGGGTCTAGCCAAGTGGGTTTGGGTCCAGTGGAGTGGGTTTGGGTCTAGCGGAGTGGGTTTGGGTCTAGCCGAGTGGGTTTGGGTCTAGACGAGTGGGTTTGGGTCTAGACAAGTGGGTTTACGTTTAGCCGAGTGGGTTTCGGTGTAGCCGAGTGGGTTTGGGTCTAGCGGAGTGGGTTTGTATCTAGCGGAGTGGGTTCGGGTCTAGCGGAGTGGGTTTGGGTCTTGCGGAGTGGGTTTGAGTCTAGCGGAGTGGGTTTGGGTCTAGCCGAGTGCGTTTGGGTCTAGCCGAGTTGGTTTGGGTCTAGCGGAGTGGGTTTGATCCAGCCGAGTGAGTTTGGGTCTAGCCGAGTGGGTTTGTGTCTATCCGAGTGGGTTTGGGTCTTGCCGATTGTGTTTGGGTCCAGCCGAGTGGGTTTTGGTCTAGCCGAGTGGGTTTGGGTCCAGCCGATTGGGTTTGGGTCTAGTGGAGTGGGTTTGGGTCTAGTCGAGTGGGTTTGGGTCTAGCAGTGTGGGTTTGGGTCTAGCCGAGTGGGTTTGGGTGTAGCCGAGTGGGTTTGGGTCTAGCCGAATGGGTTTGGGTCTAGCCGAGTGGGTTTGGGTGTAGCCGAGTGGATTTGGGTCTAGCGGAGTGGGTTTGGGTGTAGCCAAGTGGGTTTGGGTCTAGCCGAGTGGGTTTGGGTCTAGCCGAGTGGGTTTGGGTCGAGCCGAGTGGGTTTGGGTCCAGCCGAGTGGGTTTGGGTCTAGCCGAGTGGGTTTGCGTCTAGCCGAGTGGGTTTGGGTCTAGCGGAGTGGGTTTGGGTTTAGCGGAGTGGGTATGCGTCTAGCCGAGTGGGTTTGGGTCTAGCCAAGTGGGTTTGGGTCTAGCCCAGTGGATTTGGCTCTAGCCGAGTGGGTTTGAGTCTAGCCAAGTGGGTTTGGGTCTAGCCGAGTGGGATTGGGTCTAGCCGAGTGGGTTTCGGTGTAGCCGAGTGTGTTTGGGTCTAGCCGAGTGGGTTTGCGTTCAGCCGAGTGGGTTTGGGTCTAGCGGAGTGGGATTGGTTGTAGCCGAGTGGGTTTGGGTCTAGCCGAGTGGGTTTGGGTCTAGACGAGTGGGTTTGGGTTTAGCCGAGTGGGTTTCGGTGTAGCCAAGTGGGTTTGGGTCTAGCGGAGTGGGTTTGTGTCTAGCGGAGTGGGTTTGGGTCTAGCGGAGTGGGTTTGGGTCTAGCAGAGTGGGTTTGGGTTTAGCGGAGTCGGGTTTGGGTCTAGCCGAGTGGGTTTGGGTCTAGCCGAGTTGGTTTGGGTCTAGCGGAGTGGGTTTGGGTCTAGCGGAGTGGGTTTGGGTCTAGCGGAGTGGGTTTGGGTGTAGCCGAGTGTGTTTGGGACTAGCCGAGTGGGTTTGGGTCTAGCCGAGTGGGTTTGGGTCAAGCCGAATGGGTTTTGGTCTAGCCGAGTGTGTTTGGGTCTAGCCGAGTGGGTTTGGGTCTAGCCGAGTGGGTTTGGGTCTAGCCTAGTGGGTTTGGGTCTAGCCAAGTGGGTTTGGGTGGAGCCAAGTGTGTTTGGGTCCAGCGGAGTGGGTTTGGGTCTAGCGGAGTGGGTTTGGGTCTCGCCGAGTGGGTTTGGGTCTAGCCGAGTGGGTTTGGGTCTAACCGAGTGGGTTTGGGTCTAGCAGAGTGGGATTGGGTCTAGCCGAGTGGGTTTGTGTCTAGCCGAGTGGGTTTGGGTCAAGCGGAGTTGGTATGGGTCTAGCCGAGTGGGTTTGGGTCAAGCGGAGTTGGTATGGGTCTCGCGGAGTGGGTTTGGGTCTGGACGAGTGGGTTTGGGTCTAGCCGAGTGGGTTTGGGTGTAGCCGAAATGGTTTGGGTCTACCCGAGTGGGTTTGGGTCTAGCCGAGTGGGTTTGCTTCTAGCCGAATGGGTTTGGGTCTAGCCGAGTGGGTTTGGGTGCAGCCAAGTGGGTTTGGGTCTAGCGGAGTGGGTTTGGGTGTAGCCGAGTGGGTTTGGGTCTAGCCGAGTGGGTTTGGGTCTAGCCGAGTGGGTTTGGGTCTAGCCGAGTGGGTTTGGGTCTAGCCGAGTGGGTTTGGGTCTAGCCGAGTTGGTTTGGTTTTAGCCGAGTGGGTTTGCGTCTAGCCGAGTGGGTTTGGGTCTAGCGGAGTGGGTTTGGGTGTAGCCGAGTGGGTTTGGGTCTAGCCGAGTGGGTTTGGGTCTAGCCGAGTGGGTTTGGGTCTAGCCGAGTGGGTTTGGGTCTAGCCGAGTAGGTTTGGGTCTAGCCGAGTTGGTTTGGTTTTAGCCGAGTGGGTTTGCGTCTAGCCGAGTGGGTTTGGGTCTAGCCGAGTGGGTTTGGGTCTAGCCGAGAGGGTTTGGGTCTAGCTGAGTGGGTTTGGTTCCAGCCGAGTGGGTTTCGGCGTAGTCGAGTGGGTTTGGGCCTAGCCGAGTGGGTTTGGGTCTAGCCGATTGGGTTTGGGTCTAGCCGAGTGGGTTTCGGTCAAGCGGAGTTGGTATAGGTCTAGCGGATTGGGTTTGGGTCTAGCGGAGTGGGTTTGGGTGTAGCCGAGTGGGTTTGGGTCTTGCCGAGTGGGCTTGGGTCTACCCGAGTGGGTTTGGGTCTAGCCGAGTGGGTTTGGGTCTAGCCGAGTGGGTGTGGGTCTAGCCGAGTGGGTTTGGGTCTAGCCAAGTGGGTTTGGGTCTAGCCGAGTGGGTTTGGGTCTATCCGAGTGGGTTTGGGTCTAGCCGAGTGGGTTTGGATCTAGCCGAGTGGGTTTTTGTCTAGCCGAGTGGGTTTGGGTCTAGCCGAGTGGGTTTGGGTATAGCCGAGTGGGTTTGGGTCCAGCCGAGTGGGTTTGGGTCTAGCCGAGTGGGTTTCGGTGTAGCCAAGTGGGTTTGGGTCTAGCGGAGTGGGTTTGTGTCTAGCGGAGTGGGTTTGGGTCTAGCGGAGTGGGTTTGGGTCTAGCGGAGTGGGTTTGGGTTTAGCGGAGTCGGGTTTGTGTCTAGCCGAGTGGGTTTGGGTCTAGCCGAGTTGGTTTGGGTCTAGCGGAGTGGGTTTGGGTCTAGCGGAGTGGGTTTGGGTCTAGCGGAGTGGGTTTGGGTGTAGCCGAGTGTGTTTGGGACTAGCCGAGTGGGTTTGGGTCTAGCCGAGTGGGTTTGGGTCTAGCCGAATGGGTTTTGGTCTAGCCGAGTGTGTTTGGGTCTAGCCGAGTGGGTTTGGGTCTAGCCGAGTGGGTTTGGGTCTAGCCTAGTGGGTTTGGGTCTAGCCAAGTGGGTTTGGGTGGAGCCAAGTGGGTTTGGGTCCAGCGGAGTGGGTTTGGGTCTAGCGGAGTGGGTTTGGGTCTCGCCGAGTGGGTTTGGGTCTAGCCGAGTGGGTTTGGGTCTAACCGAGTGGGTTTGGGTCTAGCAGAGTGGGATTGGGTCTAGCCGAGTGGGTTTGTGTCTAGCCGAGTGGGTTTGGGTCAAGCGGAGTTGGTATGGGTCTAGCCGAGTGGGTTTGGGTCAAGCGGAGTTGGTATGGGTCTCGCGGAGTGGGTTTGGGTCTGGACGAGTGGGTTTGGGTCTAGCCGAGTGGGTTTGGATCTAGCCGAGTGGGTTTGGGTCTAGCCGAGTGGGTTTGGGTGTAGCCGAAATGGTTTGGGTCTACCCGAGTGGGTTTGGGTCTAGCCGAGTGGGTTTGCTTCTAGCCGAATGGGTTTGGGTCTAGCCGAGTGGGTTTGGGTGCAGCCAAGTGGGTTTGGGTCTAGCGGAGTGGGTTTGGGTTTGGCCGAGTGGGTTTGGGTCTAGCCGAGTGGGTTTGGGTCTAGCCGAGTGGGTTTGGGTCTAGCCGAGTGGGTTTGGGTCTAGCCGAGTGGGTTTGGGTCTAGCCGAGTTGGTTTGGTTTTAGCTGAGTGGGTTTGCGTCTAGCCGAGTGGGTTTGGGTCTAGCCGAGTGGGTTTGGGTCTAGCCGAGAGGGTTTGGGTCTAGCTGAGTGGGTTTGGTTCTAGCCGAGTGGGTTTCGGCGTAGTCGAGTGGGTTTGGGCCTAGCCGAGTGGGTTTGGGTCTAGCCGATTGGGTTTGGGTCTAGCCGAGTGGGTTTGTGTCTAGCCGAGTTAGTTTGTGTGTAGCCGAGTGGGTTTGGGTCTAGCCGAGCGGGTTTGGGTCTAGCTGAGTGGGTTTGGGTCTAGCTGAGTGGGTTTGGGTCTAGCCGAGTGGGTTTGGGTCTAGCCGAGTAGGTTTGGGTCTAGCCGAGTGGGTTTCGGTCAAGCGGAGTTGGTATAGGTCTAGCGGAGTGGGTTTGGGTCTAGCGGAGTGGGTTTGGGTGTAGCCGAGTGGGTTTGGGTCTAGCCGAGTGGGTTTGGGTCTAGCCAAGTGGGTTTGGGTCGAGCCGAGTGGGTTTGGGTCTATCCGAGTGGGTTTGGGTCTAGCCGAGTGGTTTGGATCTAGCCGAGTGGGTTTTTGTCTAACCGAGTGGGTTTGGGTCTAGCCGAGTGGGTTTGGGTATAGCCGATTGGGTTTGGGTCTAGCCGAGTGGGTTTGGGTCTAGCCGAGTGTGTTTGGGTCGAGCCGAGTGGGTTTGGGTCTAGCCGAGTGGGATTGCGTCTAGCCGAGTGGGTTTGGGTCTAGCCGAGGGGGTTTGGGTCTAGCCAAGTGGGTTTGGGTCTAGCCGAGTGGGTTTGGGTCTAGCCGAGTGGGTTTGCGTCTAGCGGAGTGGGTTTGGGTCTAGCGGAGTGGGTTTGGGTCTAGCGGAGTGGGTTTGGGTGTAGCCTAGTGTGTTTGGGACTAGCCGAGTGGGTTTGGGTCTAGCCGAGTGGGTTTGGGTCTAGCCGAATGGGTTTTGGTCTAGCCGAGTGTGTTTGGGTCTAGCCGAGTGGGTTTGGGTCTAGCCGAGTGGGTTTGGGTCTAGCCTAGTGGGTTTGGGTCTAGCCAAGTGGGTTTGGGTGGAGCCAAGTGGGTTTGGGTCCAGCGGAGTGGGTTTGGGTCTAGCGGAGTGGGTTTGGGTCTCGCCGAGTGGGTTTGGGTCTAGCCGAGTGGGTTTGGGTCTAACCGAGTGGGTTTGGGTCTAGCAGAGTGGGATTGGGTCTAGCCGAGTGGGTTTGTGTCTAGCCGAGTGGGTTTGGGTCAAGCGGAGTTGGTATGGGTCTAGCCGAGTGGGTTTGGGTCAAGCGGAGTTGGTATGGGTCTCGCGGAGTGGGTTTGGGTCTGGACGAGTGGGTTTGGGTCTAGCCGAGTGGGTTTGGATCTAGCCGAGTGGGTTTGGGTCTAGCCGAGTGGGTTTGGGTGTAGCCGAAATGGTTTGGGTCTACCCGAGTGGGTTTGGGTCTAGCCGAGTGGGTTTGCTTCTAGCCGAATGGGTTTGGGTCTAGCCGAGTGGGTTTGGGTGCAGCCAAGTGGGTTTGGGTCTAGCGGAGTGGGTTTGGGTTTGGCCGAGTGGGTTTGGGTCTAGCCGAGTGGGTTTGGGTCTAGCCGAGTGGGTTTGGGTCTAGCCGAGTGGGTTTGGGTCTAGCCGAGTGGGTTTGGGTCTAGCCGAGTTGGTTTGGTTTTAGCTGAGTGGGTTTGCGTCTAGCCGAGTGGGTTTGGGTCTAGCCGAGTGGGTTTGGGTCTAGCCGAGAGGGTTTGGGTCTAGCTGAGTGGGTTTGGTTCTAGCCGAGTGGGTTTCGGCGTAGTCGAGTGGGTTTGGGCCTAGCCGAGTGGGTTTGGGTCTAGCCGATTGGGTTTGGGTCTAGCCGAGTGGGTTTGGGTCTAGCCGAGTTAGTTTGTGTGTAGCCGAGTGGGTTTGGGTCTAGCCGAGCGGGTTTGGGTCTAGCTGAGTGGGTTTGGGTCTAGCCGAGTGGGTTTGGGTCTAGCCGAGTAGGTTTGGGTCTAGCCGAGTGGGTTTCGGTCAAGCGGAGTTGGTATAGGTCTAGCGGAGTGGGTTTGGGTCTAGCGGAGTGGGTTTGGGTGTAGCCGAGTGGGTTTGGGTCTAGCCGAGTGGGTTTGGGTCTAGCCAAGTGGGTTTGGGTCGAGCCGAGTGGGTTTGGGTCTATCCGAGTGGGTTTGGGTCTAGCCGAGTGGGTTTGGATCTAGCCGAGTGGGTTTTTGTCTAACCGAGTGGGTTTGGGTCTAGCCGAGTGGGTTTGGGTATAGCCGATTGGGTTTGGGTCTAGCCGAGTGGGTTTGGGTCTAGCCGAGTGTGTTTGGGTCGAGCCGAGTGGGTTTGGGTCTAGCCGAGTAGGATTGTGTCTAGCCGAGTGGGTTTGGGTCTAGCCGAGGGGGTTTGGGTCTAGCCCAGTGGGTTTGGGTCTAGCCGAGTGGGTTTGGGTCTAGCCGAGTGGGTTTGGGTCTAGCGGAGTGGGTTTGGGTCTAGCCGAGTGGGTTTGGGTCTAGCCGAGTGGGTTTGGGTCTAGCCGAGTGGGTTTGGGTCCAGCCGAGTGGGTTTGGTTCTAGCCGCGTGGGTTTGGGTTTATCCGAGTGGGTTTGGGTCTAGCCGAGTGGGTTTGGGTCTAGCCCAGTGGATTTGGCTCTAGCCGAGTGGGTTTGGGTGTAGCCGAGTGGGTTTGTGTCCAGCCGTGTGGGTTTGGGTCTAGCCAAGTGGGTTTGGGTCTAGCCGAGTGGGTTTGGGTCTAGGCGAGTGGGTTTGGGTCTAGCCGAGTGGGTTTCGGTCTAGCCGAGTGGGTTTGGGTCTAGCCGAGTATGTTTCGGTGTAGCCCAGTGGGTTTGGGTCTAGCCGAGAGGGTTTGGGTCTAGCCGAGTTAGTTTGGGTGTAGCCGAGTTAGTTTGGGTCTAGCCGAGCGTGTTTGGGTCTAGCCGAGTGGGTTTCTGTCTAGCCGAGTGGGTTTGGGTCTAGCCCAGTGGGTTTGGGTCTAGCCGAGTGGGTTTGGGTCAAGCGGAGTTGGTATGGGTCTCGCGGAGTGGGTTTGGGTCTGGACGAGTGGGTTTGGGTCTAGCCGAGTGGGTTTGGGTCTAGCCGAGTGGGTTTGGGTCCAGCCGAGTGGGTTTGGGACTAGCCGAGTGGGTTTGGGTCTAGCCGAGTGGGTTTGGGTCTAGCAGAATGGGTTTGGGTCTAGCCGAAAGGGTTTGGGTCAAGCCGAGTGGGTTTGGGTCGAGCCGAGTGGGTTTGGGTCTAGCCGAGTGGGTGTGGGTCAAGCCGAGTGGGTTTGGGTCTAGCCGAGTGGGTTTGGGTCTAGCCGAGTGGGTTTGGGTCTAGCCGAGTGGGTTTGGGTCTAGCCGAGTGGGTTTGGGCATAGCCGAGTGGGTTTGGGTCCAGCCGAGTGGGTTTGGGTCTATCCGATTGTGTTTGGGTCTAGCCGAGTGAGTTTGGGTCTAGCCGAGTGGGTTTGGGTCTAGCCGAGTGGGTTTGGGTCTAGCCGAGTGTGTTTGGGTCTAGCCGAGTGGGTGTGGGTCTAGCCGACTGGGTTTGGGTCTAGCCGAGTCGGTTTGGTTCTAGCCGAGTGGGTTTGGGTCTAGGCCGATTGGGTTTGGGTCTAGCCGAGTGGGTTTGGGTCTAGCCGAGTCGGTTTGGGTCTAGCCGAGTGGGTTTGGGTCTAGCCGATTGGGTTTGGGTCTAGCCGAGTCGGTTTGGGTCTAGCCGAGTGGGTTTGGGTCTAGCCGAGTGGGTTTGAGTCTAGCCGAGTGGGTTTGGGTCTAGCCGAGTGGGTTTAGGTCTTGCCGAGTGGGTTTGGGTCTAGCCGAGTTGGCTTGGGTCTAGCCGAGTGGGTTTGGGTCTAGCCGAGTGGGTTTGGGTGTAGCCGAGTGGGTTTGGGTCTAGCCGAGTGGGTTTGGGTCTAGCCGAGTGGGTTTGCATCTAGCCGAGTGGGTTTGGGTCTAGCCGAGTGTGTTTGGGTCTAGCCGAGTGGGTGTGGGTCTAGACGAATGGGTTTGGGTCTAGCCGAGTGGGCTTGGGTCTAGCCGAGTGGGCTTGGGTCTAGCCAAGTGGGTTTGGGTCTAGCCGAGTGGGTTTGGGTCTAGCCGAGTGGGTTTGGGTCTAGCCGGGTGGGTTTGGGTCTAGCCGAGTGGGTTTGGGTCTAGCCGAGTGGGTTTAGGTCTAGCCGAGTGGGTTTGGGTCTAGTTGAGTGGGGTTGCGTCTAGCCGAATAGGCTTGGGTCTATCCGAGTGGGTTTGGGTCTAGCCGAGTGGGTTTGTGTCTAGCTGAGTGGGTTTGGGTCTAGCCGAGTGGGTTTCGGTCTAGCCGAGTGGGTTTGGGTCTAGCCGAGTGGGTTTGTGTCTAGCCGAGTGGATTTGGGTCTAGCCGAGTGGGTTTGGGTCTAGCCGAGTGGGTTTGGGTTTAGCCGAGTGGGTTTGGGTCTAGCCGAGTTAGTTTGGCTGTCGCCGAGTTAGTTTGGGTCTAGACGATCGGGTTTGGGTCAAGCCGAGTGGGTTTGGGTCTAGCCGAGTGCGTTTGGGTCTAGCCGAGTGGGTTTGGGTTTAGCCGAGTGGGTTTGCGTCTAGCGGTGTTGGTATGGGTCTAGCGGAGAGGGTTTGGGTCTAGCGGAGTGGGTTTGGGTGTAGCCGAGTGGGTTTGAGTCTAGTCGAGTGGGTGTGGGTCTAGCCGAGTGGGTTTGGGTCTAGCCGAGTGGGTTTGGGTCTAGCCGAGTGGGTTTGGGTCTTGCCGAGAGGGTTTGGGTCCAGCCGAGTGGGTTTGGGTCTAGCCGATTGGGTTTGGGTCTAGCCGAGTCGGTATGGGTCTAGCCGAGTGAGTTTGGGTCTAGCCGAGTGGGTTTGAGTCTAGCCGAGTGGGTTTGGGTCTAGCCGAGTGGGATTGGGTCTAGCCGAGTGGGTTTGTGTCTAGCCGAGTGGGCTTGGGTCTAGCCGAGTGTGTTTGGGTCTAGCCGAGTGGGTTTGGGTCTAGCCGAGTGGGTGTGGGTCTAGCCGAGTGGGCTTGGGTCTAGCCGAGTGGGTTTGGGTCTAGCCGATTGTGTTTGGGTCTAGCCGAGTGAGTTTGGGTCTAGCCGAGTGGGTTTGGGTCTAGCCGAGTGGGCTTGGGTCTAGCCGAGTGGGCTTGGGTCTAGCCAAGTGGGTTTGGGTCTAGCCGAGTGGGTTTGGGTCTAGCCGAGTGGGTTTGGGTCTAGCCGGGTGGGTTTGGATCTAGCCGAGTGGGGTTGGGTCTAGCCGAGTGGGTTTGGGTCTAGCCGAGTGGGTTTGGGTCTAGCTGAGTGGGTTTGCGTCTAGCCGAATGGGCTTGGGTCTATCCGAGTGGGTTTGGGTCTAGCCGAGTGGGTTTGTGTCTAGCTGAGTGGGTGTGGGTCTAGCCGATTGGGATTGGGTCTAGCCGAGTCGGTTTGGGTCTGCCCGAGTGGGTTTGGGTCTAGCCGAGTGGGTTTGGGTTTAGCCGAGTGGGTTTGGGTCTAGCCGAGTTAGTTTGGCTGTAGCCGAGTTAGTTTGGGTCTAGACGATCGGGTTTGGGTCTAGCCGAGTGGGTTTGGGTCTAGCCGAGTGCGTTTGGGTCTAGGCGAGTGGGTTTGGGTTTAGCCGAGTGGGTTTGGGTCTAGCGGAGTTGGTATGGGTCTAGCGGAGAGGGTTTGGGTCTAGTGGAGTGGGTTTGGGTGTAGCCGAGTGGGTTTGAGTCAAGCCGAGTGGGTGTGGGTCTGGCCGAGTGGGTTTGGGTCTAGCCGAGAGGGTTTGGGTCTAGCCGAGTGGGTTTGGGTCTTGCCGAGTGGGTTTGGGTCTAGCCGAGTGGGTTTGGGTCTAGCCGATTGGGTTTGTGTCTAGCCGAGTCGGTATGGGTCTAGCCGAGTGGGTTTGGGTCTAGCCGAGTGGGTTTGAGTCTAGCCGAGTGGCTTTGGGTCTAGCCGAGTGGGTTTGGGTCTAGCCGAGTGGGTTTGGGTCTAGCCGAGTGGGCTTGGGTCTAGCCGAGTGGGTTTGGGTCTAGCCGAGTGGGTTTGGGTCTAGCCGAGTGGGTGTGGGTCTAGCCGAGCGGGTTTGGGTCTAGCCGAGTGGGTTTGGGTCTAGCCGATTGTGTTTGGGTCTAGCCGAGTGAGTTTGGGTCTAGCCGAGTGGGTTTGGGTCTAGCCGAGTGGGCTTGGGTCTAGCCGAGTGGGCTTGGGTCTAGCCAAGTGGGTTTGGGTCTAGCCGAGTGGGTTTGGGACTAGCCGAGTGGGTTTGGGTCTTGCCGGGTGGGTTTGGGTCTAGCCGAGTGTGTTTGGGTCTAGCCGAGTTAGTTTGGCTGTAGCCGAGTTAGTTTGGGTCTAGACGATCGGGTTTGGGTGTAGCCGAGTGGGTTTGGGTCTAGCCGAGTGGGTTTTGGTGTAGCCGAGTGGGTTTGGGTTTAGCCGAGTGGGTTTGGGTCTAGCGGAGTTGGTATGGGTCTAGCGGAGAGGGTTTGGGTCCAGCGGAGTGGGTTTGGGTGTAGCCGAGTGGGTTTGAGTCTAGCCGAGTGGGTTTGGGTCTACCTGAGTAGGTTTGGGTCTAGCCGAGTGGGTTTGAGTCTAGCCGAGTGGGTGTGGGTCTAGCCGAGTGGGTTTGGGTCTAGCCGAGTGGGTTTGTGTCTAGCCGCGTGGGTTTGGGTCTTGCCGAGTGGGTTTGGGTCTAGCCGAGTGGGTTTGGGTCTAGCCGATTGGGTTTTGGTCAAGCCGAGTCGGTTTGGGTCTAGCCGAGTGGGTTTGGGTCTAGCCGAGTGGGTTTGAGTCTAGCCGAGTGGGTTTGGGTCTAGCCGAGTGGGTTTGGGTCTAGCCGAGTGGGTTTGGGTCTAGCCGAGTTGGCTTGCGTTTAGCCGAGTGGGTTTGGGTCTAGCTGAGTGGGTTTGGGCCTAGCCGAGTGGGTGTGGGTCTAGCCGAGTGGGTTTGGGTCTAGCCGAGTGGGTTTGGGTCTAGCCGATTGGGTTTGGGTCTAGCCGAGTGAGTTTGGGTCTAGCCGAGTGGGTTTGGGTCTAGCCGAGTGGGTTTGGGTCTAGCCGGGTGGGTTTGGGTCTAGCCGAGTGGGTGTGAGTGGGTTTGGGTCTAGCCGAGTCGGTTTGGGTCTAGCCGAGTGGGTTTGGGTCTAGCCGATTGGGTTTGGGTCTAGCCGAGTCGGTTTGGGTCTAGCCGAGTGGGTTTGGGTCTAGCCGAGTGGGTTTGGGTCTAGCCGATTGGGTTTGGGTCTAGCTGAGTGGGTTTGGGTCTAGCCGAGTCGGTTTGGGTCTAGCCGAGTGGGTTTGGGTCTTGCCGAGTGGGTTTGGGTCTAGCCGAGTGGGTTTGGGTCTAGCCGATTGGGTTTGTGTCTAGCCGAGTCGGTATGGGTCTAGCCGAGTGGGTTTGGGTCTAGCCGAGTGGGTTTGAGTCTAGCCGAGTGGCTTTGGGTCTAGCCGAGTGGGTTTGGGTCTAGCCGAGTGGGTTTGGGTCTAGCCGAGTGGGCTTGGGTCTAGCCGAGTGGGTTTGGGTCTAGCCGAGTGGGTTTGGGTCTAGCCGAGTGGGTGTGGGTCTAGCCGAGCGGGTTTGGGTCTAGCCGAGTGGGTTTGGGTCTAGCCGATTGTGTTTGGGTCTAGCCGAGTGAGTTTGGGTCTAGCCGAGTGGGTTTGGGTCTAGCCGAGTGGGCTTGGGTCTAGCCGAGTGGGCTTGGGTCTAGCCAAGTGGGTTTGGGTCTAGCCGAGTGGGTTTGGGACTAGCCGAGTGGGTTTGGGTCTTGCCGGGTGGGTTTGGGTCTAGCCGAGTGTGTTTGGGTCTAGCCGAGTTAGTTTGGCTGTAGCCGAGTTAGTTTGGGTCTAGACGATCGGGTTTGGGTGTAGCCGAGTGGGTTTGGGTCTAGCCGAGTGGGTTTTGGTGTAGCCGAGTGGGTTTGGGTTTAGCCGAGTGGGTTTGGGTCTAGCGGAGTTGGTATGGGTCTAGCGGAGAGGGTTTGGGTCCAGCGGAGTGGGTTTGGGTGTAGCCGAGTGGGTTTGAGTCTAGCCGAGTGGGTTTGGGTCTACCTGAGTAGGTTTGGGTCTAGCCGAGTGGGTTTGAGTCTAGCCGAGTGGGTGTGGGTCTAGCCGAGTGGGTTTGGGTCTAGCCGAGTGGGTTTGTGTCTAGCCGCGTGGGTTTGGGTCTTGCCGAGTGGGTTTGGGTCTAGCCGAGTGGGTTTGGGTCTAGCCGATTGGGTTTTGGTCAAGCCGAGTCGGTTTGGGTCTAGCCGAGTGGGTTTGGGTCTAGCCGAGTGGGTTTGAGTCTAGCCGAGTGGGTTTGGGTCTAGCCGAGTGGGTTTGGGTCTAGCCGAGTGGGTTTGGGTCTAGCCGAGTTGGCTTGCGTTTAGCCGAGTGGGTTTGGGTCTAGCTGAGTGGGTTTGGGCCTAGCCGAGTGGGTGTGGGTCTAGCCGAGTGGGTTTGGGTCTAGCCGAGTGGGTTTGGGTCTAGCCGATTGGGTTTGGGTCTAGCCGAGTGAGTTTGGGTCTAGCCGAGTGGGTTTGGGTCTAGCCGAGTGGGTTTGGGTCTAGCCGGGTGGGTTTGGGTCTAGCCGAGTGGGTGTGAGTGGGTTTGGGTCTAGCCGAGTCGGTTTGGGTCTAGCCGAGTGGGTTTGGGTCTAGCCGATTGGGTTTGGGTCTAGCCGAGTCGGTTTGGGTCTAGCCGAGTGGGTTTGGGTCTAGCCGAGTGGGTTTGGGTCTGGCCGGTTGGGTTTGGGTCTAGCCGAGTGAGTTTGGGTCTAGCCGAGTGGGTTTGGGTCTAGCCGAGTGGGTTTGGGTCTAGCCGATTGGGTTTGGGTCTAGCCGAGTCGGTTTGTGTCTAGCCGAGTGGGTTTGGGTCTAGCCGATTGGGTTTGGGTCTAGCTGAGTGGGTTTGGGTCTAGCCGAGTCGGTTTGGGTCTAGCCGAGTGGGTTTGGGTCCAGCCGATTGGGTTTGGGTCTAGCCGAGTCGGTTTGGGTCTAGCCGAGTGGGTTTGGGACTAGCCGAGTGGGTTTGAGTCTAGCCGAGTGGGTTTGGGTCTAGCCGAGTGGGTTTAGGTCGAGCCGAGTGGGTTTGGGTCTAGCCGAGTGGGCTTGGGTCTAGCCGAGTGGGTTTGGGTTTAGCCGAGTGGGTTTGCGTCTAGCGGTGTTGGTATGGGTCTAGCGGAGAGGGTTTGGGTCTAGCGGAGTGGGTTTGGGTGTAGCCGAGTGGGTTTGAGTCTAGTCGAGTGGGTGTGGGTCTAGCCGAGTGGGTTTGGGTCTAGCCGAGTGGGTTTGGGTCTAGCCGAGTGGGTTTGGGTCTAGCCGAGTGGGTTTGGGCCTAGCCGATTGGGTTTGGGTCTAGCCGAGTCGGTATGGGTCTAGCCGAGTGAGTTTGGGTCTAGCCGAGTGGGTTTGAGTCTAGCCGAGTGGGTTTGGGTCTAGCCGAGTGGGATTGGTCTAGCCGAGTGGGTTTGGGTCTAGCCGAGTGGGTTTGGGTTTAGCCGAGTGGGTTTGGGTCTAGCCGAGTTAGTTTGGCTGTAGCCGAGTTAGTTTGGGTCTAGACGATCGGGTTTGGGTCTAGCCGAGTGGGTTTGGGTCTAGCCGAGTGCGTTTGGGTCTAGGCGAGTGGGTTTGGGTTTAGCCGAGTGGGTTTGGGTCTAGCGGAGTTGGTATGGGTCTAGCGGAGAGGGTTTGGGTCTAGCGGAGTGGGTTTGGGTGTAGCCGAGTGGGTTTGAGTCAAGCCGAGTGGGTGTGGGTCTGGCCGAGTGGGTTTGGGTCTAGCCGAGAGGGTTTGGGTCTAGCCGAGTGGGTTTGGGTCTTGCCGAGTGGGTTTGGGTCTAGCCGAGTGGGTTTGCGTCTAGCCGATTGGGTTTGTGTCTAGCCGAGTCGGTATGGGTCTAGCCGAGTGGGTTTGGGTCTAGCCGAGTGGGTTTGAGTCTAGCCGAGTGGCTTTGGGTCTAGCCGAGTGGGTTTGGGTCTAGCCGAGTGGGTTTGGGTCTAGCCGAGTGGGCTTGGGTCTAGCCGAGTGGGTTTGGGTCTAGCCGAGTGGGTTTGGGTCTAGCCGAGTGGGTGTGGGTCTAGCCGAGCGGGTTTGGGTCTAGCCGAGTGGGTTTGGGTCTAGCCGATTGTGTTTGGGTCTAGCCGAGTGAGTTTGGGTCTAGCCGAGTGGGTTTGGGTCTAGCCGAGTGGGCTTGGGTCTAGCCGAGTGGGCTTGGGTCTAGCCGAGTGGGTTTGGGTCGAGCCGAGTGGGTTTGGGACTAGCCGAGTGGGTTTGGGTCTTGCCGGGTGGGTTTGGGTCTAGCCGAGTGTGTTTGGGTCTAGCCGAGTTAGTTTGGCTGTAGCCGAGTTAGTTTGGGTCTAGACGATCGGGTTTGGGTGTAGCCGAGTGGGTTTGGGTCTAGCCGAGTGGGTTTTGGTGTAGCCGAGTGGGTTTGGGTTTAGCCGAGTGGGTTTGGGTCTAGCGGAGTTGGTATGGGTCTAGCGGAGAGGGTTTGGGTCCAGCGGAGTGGGTTTGGGTGTAGCCGAGTGGGTTTGAGTCTAGCCGAGTGGGTTTGGGTCTACCTGAGTAGGTTTGGGTCTAGCCGAGTGGGTTTGAGTCTAGCCGAGTGGGTGTGGGTCTAGCCGAGTGGGTTTGGGTCTAGCCGAGTGGGTTTGTGTCTAGCCGCGTGGGTTTGGGTCTTGCCGAGTGGGTTTGGGTCTAGCCGAGTGGGTTTGGGTCTAGCCGATTGGGTTTGGGTCAAGCCGAGTGGGTTTGGGTCTAGCCGAGTGGGTTTGGGTCTAGCCGAGTGGGTTTGAGTCTAGCCGAGTGGGTTTGGGTCTAGCCGAGTGGGTTTGGGTCTAGCCGAGTGGGTTTGGGTCTAGCCGAGTTGGCTTGGGTTTAGCCGAGTGGGTTTGGGTCTAGCCGAGTGGGTTTGGGCCTAGCCGAGTGGGTGTGGGTCTAGCCGAGTGGGTTTGGGTCTAGCCGAGTGGGTTTGGGTCTAGCCGATTGGGTTTGGGTCTAGCCGAGTGAGTTTGGGTCTAGCCGAGTGGGTTTGGGTCTAGCCGAGTGGGTTTGGGTCTAGCCGGGTGGGTTTGGGTCTAGCCGAGTGGGTGTGAGTGGGTTTGGGTCTAGCCGAGTCGGTTTGGGTCTAGCCGAGCGGGTTTGGGTCTAGCCGATTGGGTTTGGGTCTAGCCGAGTCGGTTTGGGTCTAGCCGAGTGGGTTTGGGTCTAGCCGAGTGGGTTTGGGTCTGGCCGGGTGGGTTTGGGTCTAGCCGAGTGAGTTTGGGTCTAGCCGAGTGGGTTTGGGTCTAGCCGAGTGGGTTTGGGTCTAGCCGATTGGGTTTGGGTCTAGCCGAGTCGGTTTGGGTCTAGCCGAGTGGGTTTGGGTCTAGCCGATTGGGTTTGGGTCTAGCCGAGTGGGTTTGGGTCTAGCCGAGTCGGTTTGGGTCTAGCCGAGTGGGTTTGGGTCCAGCCGATTGGGTTTGGGTCTAGCCGAGTCGGTTTGGGTCTAGCCGAGTGGGTTTGGGACTAGCCGAGTGGGTTTGAGTCTAGCCGAGTGGGTTTGGGTCTAGCCGAGTGGGTTTAGGTCGAGCCGAGTGGGTTTGGGTCTAGCCGAGTGGGCTTGGGTCTAGCCGAGTGGGTTTGGGTTTAGCCGAGTGGGTTTGCGTCTAGCGGTGTTGGTATGGGTCTAGCGGAGAGGGTTTGGGTCTAGCGGAGTGGGTTTGGGTGTAGCCGAGTGGGTTTGAGTCTAGTCGAGTGGGTGTGGGTCTAGCCGAGTGGGTTTGGGTCTAGCCGAGTGGGTTTGGGTCTAGCCGAGTGGGTTTGGGTCTAGCCGATTGGGTTTGGGTCTAGCCGAGTCGGTATGGGTCTAGCCGAGTGAGTTTGGGTCTAGCCGAGTGGGTTTGAGTCTAGCCGAGTGGGTTTGGGTCTAGCCGAGTGGGATTGGGTCTAGCCGAGTGGGTTTGTGTCTAGCCGAGTGGGCTTGGGTCTAGCCGAGTGTGTTTGGGTCTAGCCGAGTGGGTTTGGGTCTAGCCGAGTGGGTGTGGGTCTAGCCGAGTGGGCTTGGGTCTAGCCGAGTGGGTTTGGGTCTAGCCGATTGTGTTTGGGTCTAGCCGAGTGAGTTTGGGTCTAGCCGAGTGGGTTTGGGTCTAGCCGAGTGGGCTTGGGTCTAGCCGAGTGGGCTTGGGTCTAGCCAAGTGGGTTTGGGTCTAGCCGAGTGGGTTTGGGTCTAGCCGAGTGGGTTTGGGTCTAGCCGGGTGGGTTTGGGTCTAGCCGAGTGGGGTTGGGTCTAGCCGAGTGGGTTTGGGTCTAGCCGAGTGGGTTTGGGTCTAGCTGAGTGGGTTTGCGTCTAGCCGAATGGGCTTGGGTCTATCCGAGTGGGTTTGGGTCTAGCCGAGTGGGTTTGTGTCTAGCTGAGTGGGTGTGGGTCTAGCCGATTGGTATTGGGTCTAGCCGAGTCGGTTTGGGTCTGGCCGAGTGGGTTTGGGTCTAGCCGAGTGGGTTTGGGTTTAGCCGAGTGGGTTTGGGTCTAGCCGAGTTAGTTTGGCTGTAGCCGAGTTAGTTTGGGTCTAGACGATCGGGTTTGGGTCTAGCCGAGTGGGTTTGGGTCTAGCCGAGTGCGTTTGGGTCTAGGCGAGTGGGTTTGGGTTTAGCCGAGTGGGTTTGGGGCTAGCCGAGTGGGTTTGGGTCTAGCCGAGTGAGTTTGGGTCTAGCCGAGTGGGTTTGGGTCTAGCCGAGTGGGTTTGGGTCTAGCCGATTGGGTTTGGGTCTAGCCGAGTCGGTTTGGGTCTAGCCGAGTGGGTTTGGGTCTAGCCGATTGGGTTTGGGTCTAGCCGAGTGGGTTTGGGTCTAGCCGAGTCGGTTTGGGTCTAGCCGAGTGGGTTTGGGTCCAGCCGATTGGGTTTGGGTCTAGCCGAGTCGGTTTGGGTCTAGCCGAGTGGGTTTGGGACTAGCCGAGTGGGTTTGAGTCTAGCCGAGTGGGTTTGGGTCTAGCCGAGTGGGTTTAGGTCGAGCCGAGTGGGTTTGGGTCTAGCCGAGTGGGCTTGGGTCTAGCCGAGTGGGTTTGGGTCTAGCCGAGTGGGTTTGGGTGTAGCCGAGTGGGTTTGGGTGTAGCCGAGTGGGTTTGGGTCTAGCCGAGTGGGTTTGCATCTAGCCGAGTGGGTTTGGGTCTAGCCGAGTGTGTTTGGGTCTAGCCGAGTGGGTGTGGGTCTAGCCGATTGGGTTTGGGTCCAGCCGAGTCGGTTTGGTTCTAGCCGAGTGGGTTTGGGTCTAGCCGATTGGGTTTGGGTCTAGCCGAGTGGGTTTGGGTCTAGCCGAGTGGGTTTGGGTTTAGCCGAGTGGGTTTGCGTCTAGCGGTGTTGGTATGGGTCTAGCGGAGAGGGTTTGGGTCTAGCGGAGTGGGTTTGGGTGTAGCCGAGTGGGTTTGAGTCTAGTCGAGTGGGTGTGGGTCTAGCCGAGTGGGTTTGGGTCTAGCCGAGTGGGTTTGGGTCTAGCCGAGTGGGTTTGGGTCTAGCCGAGTGGGTTTGGGCCCAGCCGATTGGGTTTGGGTCTAGCCGAGTCGGTATGGGTCTAGCCGAGTGAGTTTGGGTCTAGCCGAGTGGGTTTGAGTCTAGCCGAGTGGGTTTGGGTCTAGCCGAGTGGGATTGGGTCTAGCCGAGTGGGTTTGTGTCTAGCCGAGTGGGCTTGGGTCTAGCCGAGTGTGTTTGGGTCTAGCCGAGTGGGTTTGGGTCTAGCCGAGTGGGTGTGGGTCTAGCCGAGTGGGCTTGGGTCTAGCCGAGTGGGTTTGGGTCTAGCCGATTGTGTTTGGGTCTAGCCGAGTGAGTTTGGGTCTAGCCGAGTGGGTTTGGGTCTAGCCGAGTGGGCTTGGGTCTAGCCGAGTGGGCTTGGGTCTAGCCAAGTGGGTTTGGGTCTAGCCGAGTGGGTTTGGGTCTAGCCGAGTGGGTTTGGGTCTAGCCGGGTGGGTTTGGGTCTAGCCGAGTGGGGTTGGGTCTAGCCGAGTGGGTTTGGGTCTAGCCGAGTGGGTTTGGGTCTAGCTGAGTGGGTTTGCGTCTAGCCGAATGGGCTTGGGTCTATCCGAGTGGGTTTGGGTCTAGCCGAGTGGGTTTGTGTCTAGCTGAGTGGGTGTGGGTCTAGCCGATTGGGATTGGGTCTAGCCGAGTCGGTTTGGGTCTGGCCGAGTGGGTTTGGGTCTAGCCGAGTGGGTTTGGGTTTAGCCGAGTGGGTTTGGGTCTAGCCGAGTTAGTTTGGCTGTAGCCGAGTTAGTTTGGGTCTAGACGATCGGGTTTGGGTCTAGCCGAGTGGGTTTGGGTCTAGCCGAGTGCGTTTGGGTCTAGGCGAGTGGGTTTGGGTTTAGCCGAGTGGGTTTGGGGCTAGCCGAGTGGGTTTTGGTGTAGCCGAGTGGGTTTGGGTTTAGCCGAGTGGGTTTGGGTCTAGCGGAGTTGGTATGGGTCTAGCGGAGAGGGTTTGGGTCCAGCGGAGTGGGTTTGGGTGTAGCCGAGTGGGTTTGAGTCTAGCCGAGTGGGTTTGGGTCTACCCGAGTAGGTTTGGGTCTAGCCGAGTGGGTTTGAGTCTAGCCGAGTGGGTGTGGGTCTAGCCGAGTGGGTTTGGGTCTAGCCGAGTGGGTTTGTGTCTAGCCGCGTGGGTTTGGGTCTTGCCGAGTGGGTTTGGGTCTAGCCGAGTGGGTTTGGGTCTAGCCGATTGGGTTTGGGTCAAGCCGAGTCGGTTTGGGTCTAGCCGAGTGGGTTTGGGTCTAGCCGAGTGGGTTTGAGTCTAGCCGAGTGGGTTTGGGTCTAGCCGAGTGGGTTTGGGTCTAGCCGAGTGGGTTTGGGTCTAGCCGAGTTGGCTTGGGTTTAGCCGAGTGGGTTTGGGTCTAGCCGAGTGGGTTTGGGCCTAGCCGAGTGGGTGTGGGTCTAGCCGAGTGGGTTTGGGTCTAGCCGAGTGGGTTTGGGTCTAGCCGATTGGGTTTGGGTCTAGCCGAGTGAGTTTGGGTCTAGCCGAGTGGGTTTGGGTCTAGCCGAGTGGGTTTGGGTCTAGCCGGGTGGGTTTGGGTCTAGCCGAGTGGGTGTGGGTCTAGCCGATTGGGTTTGGGTCTAGCCGAGTGGGTTTGGGTCTAGCCGATTGGGTTTGGGTCTAGCCGAGTGAGTTTGGGTCTAGCCGAGTGGGTTTGGGTCTAGCCGATTGGGTTTGGGTCTAGCCGATTGGGTTTGGGTCTAGCCGAGTCGGTTTGGGTCTAGCCGATTGGGTTTGGGTCTAGCCGAGTGGGTTTGGGTCTAGCCGAGTCGGTTTGGGTCTAGCCGAGTGGGTTTGGGTCCAGCCGATTGGGTTTGGGTCTAGCCGAGTGGGTTTAGGTCGAGCCGAGTGGGTTTGGGTCTAGCCGAGTGGGCTTGGGTCTAGCCGAGTGGGTTTGGGTCTAGCCGAGTGGGTTTGGGTGTAGCCGAGTGGGTTTGGGTGTAGCCGAGTGGGTTTGGGTCTAGCCGAGTGGGTTTGCATCTAGCCGAGTGGGTTTGGGTCTAGCCGAGTGTGTTTGGGTCTAGCCGAGTGGGTGTGGGTCTAGCCGATTGGGTTTGGGTCCAGCCGAGTCGGTTTGGTTCTAGCCGAGTGGGTTTGGGTCTAGCCGATTGGGTTTGGGTCTAGCCGAGTGGGTTTGGGTCTAGCCGAGTTAGTTTGGCTGTAGCCGAGTTAGTTTGGGTCTAGACGATCGGGTTTGGGTCTAGCCGAGTGGGTTTGGGTCTAGCCGAGTGCGTTTGGGTCTAGCCGAGTGCGTTTGGGTTTAGCCGAGTGGGTTTGGGTCTAGCGGAGTTGGTATGGGTCTAGCGGAGAGGGTTTGGGTCTAGCGGAGTGGGTTTGGGTGTAGCCGAGTGGGTTTGAGTCAAGCCGAGTGGGTGTGGGTCTGGCCGAGTGGGTTTGGGTCTAGCCGAGAGGGTTTGGGTCTAGCCGAGTGGGTTTGGGTCTAGCCGATTGGGTTTGTGTCTAGCCGAGTCGGTATGGGTCTAGCCGAGTGGGTTTGGGTCTAGCCGAGTGGGTTTGAGTCAAGCCGAGTGGGTTTGGGTCTAGCCGAGTGGGTTTGGGTCTAGCCGAGTGGGTTTGGGTCTAGCCGAGTGGGCTTGGGTCTAGCCGAGTGGGTTTGGGTCTAGCCGAGTGGGTTTGGGTCTAGCCGAGTGGGTGTGGGTCTAGCCGAGCGGGTTTGGGTCTAGCCGAGTGGGTTTGGGTCTAGCCGATTGTGTTTGGGTCTAGCCGAGTGAGTTTGGGTCTAGCCGAGTGGGTTTGGGTCTAGCCGAGTGGGCTTGGGTCTAGCCGAGTGGGCTTGGGTCTAGCCAAGTGGGTTTGGGTCTAGCCGAGTGGGTTTGGGTCTAGCCGAGTGGGTTTGGGTCTTGCCGGGTGGGTTTGGGTCTAGCCGAGTGTGTTTGGGTCTAGCCGAGTTAGTTTGGCTGTAGCCGAGTTAGTTTGGGTCTAGACGATCGGGTTTGGGTGTAGCCGAGTGGGTTTGGGCCTAGCCGAGTGGGTTTTGGTGTAGCCGAGTGGGTTTGGGTTTAGCCGAGTGGGTTTGGGTCTAGCGGAGTTGGTATGGGTCTAGCGGAGAGGGTTTGGGTCCAGCGGAGTGGGTTTGGGTGTAGCCGAGTGGGTTTGAGTCTAGCCGAGTGGGTTTGGGTCTACCCGAGTAGGTTTGGGTCTAGCCGAGTGGGTTTGAGTCTAGCCGAGTGGGTGTGGGTCTAGCCGAGTGGGTTTGGGTCTAGCCGAGTGGGTTTGTGTCTAGCCGCGTGGGTTTGGGTCTTGCCGAGTGGGTTTGGGTCTAGCCGAGTGGGTTTGGGTCTAGCCGATTGGGTTTGGGTCAAGCCGAGTCGGTTTGGGTCTAGCCGAGTGGGTTTGGGTCTAGCCGAGTGGGTTTGAGTCTAGCCGAGTGGGTTTGGGTCTAGCCGAGTGGGTTTGGGTCTAGCCGAGTGGGTTTGGGTCTAGCCGAGTTGGCTTGGGTTTAGCCGAGTGGGTTTGGGTCTAGCCGAGTGGGTTTGGGCCTAGCCGAGTGGGTGTGGGTCTAGCCGAGTGGGTTTGGGTCTAGCCGATTGGGTTTGGGTCTAGCCGAGTGAGTTTGGGTCTAGCCGAGTGGGTTTGGGTCTAGCCGAGTGGGTTTGGGCCTGGCCGGGTGGGTTTGGGTCTAGCCGAGTGGGTGTGGGTCTAGCCGATTGGGTTTGGGTCTAGCCGAGTGGGTTTGGGTCTAGCCGATTGGGTTTGGGTCTAGCCGAGTGAGTTTGGGTCTAGCCGAGTGGGTTTGGGTCTAGCCGAGTGGGTTTGGGTCTAGCCGATTGGGTTTGGGACTAGCCGAGTCGGTTTGGGTCTAGCCGAGTGGGTTTGGGTCTAGCCGATTGGGTTTGGGTCTAGCCGAGTGGGCTTGGGTCTAGCCGAGTGGGTTTGGGTCTAGCCGAGTGGGTTTGGGTCTAGCCGAGTGGGTGTGGGTCTAGCCGAGCGGGTTTGGGTCTAGCCGAGTGGGTTTGGGTCTAGCCGATTGTGTTTGGGTCTAGCCGAGTGAGTTTGGGTCTAGCCGAGTGGGTTTGGGTCTAGCCGAGTGGGCTTGGGTCTAGCCGAGTGGGCTTGGGTCTAGCCGAGTGGGTTTGGGTCTAGCCGAGTGGGTTTGGGTCTAGCCGAGTGGGTTTGGGTCTTGCCGGGTGGGTTTGGGTCTAGCCGAGTGTGTTTGGGTCTAGCCGAGTTAGTTTGGCTGTAGCCGAGTTAGTTTGGGTCTAGACGATCGGGTTTGGGTGTAGCCGAGTGGGTTTGGGCCTAGCCGAGTGGGTTTTGGTGTAGCCGAGTGGGTTTGGGTTTAGCCGAGTGGGTTTGGGTCTAGCGGAGTTGGTATGGGTCTAGCGGAGAGGGTTTGGGTCCAGCGGAGTGGGTTTGGGTGTAGCCGAGTGGGTTTGAGTCTAGCCGAGTGGGTTTGGGTCTACCCGAGTAGGTTTGGGTCTAGCCGAGTGGGTTTGAGTCTAGCCGAGTGGGTGTGGGTCTAGCCGAGTGGGTTTGGGTCTAGCCGAGTGGGTTTGTGTCTAGCCGCGTGGGTTTGGGTCTTGCGGAGTGGGTTTGGGTCTAGCCGAGTGGGTTTGGGTCTAGCCGATTGGGTTTGGGTCAAGCCGAGTCGGTTTGGGTCTAGCCGAGTGGGTTTGGGTCTAGCCGAGTGGGTTTGAGTCTAGCCGAGTGGGTTTGGGTCTAGCCGAGTGGGTTTGGGTCTAGCCGAGTGGGTTTGGGTCTAGCCGAGTTGGCTTGGGTTTAGCCGAGTGGGTTTGGGTCTAGCCGAGTGGGTTTGGGCCTAGCCGAGTGGGTGTGGGTCTAGCCGAGTGGGTTTGGGTCTAGCCGAGTGGGTTTGGGTCTAGCCGATTGGGTTTGGGTCTAGCCGAGTGAGTTTGGGTCTAGCCGAGTGGGTTTTGGTCTAGCCGAGTGGGTTTGGGTCTAGCCGGGTGGGTTTGGGTCTAGCCGAGTGGGTGTGGGTCTAGCCGATTGGGTTTGGGTCTAGCCGAGTGGGTTTGGGTCTAGCCGATTGGGTTTGGGTCTAGCCGAGTGAGTTTGGGTCTAGCCGAGTGGGTTTGGGTCTAGCCGAGTGGGTTTGGGTCTAGCCGATTGGGTTTGGGTCTAGCCGAGTCGGTTTGGGTCTAGGCGAGTGGGTTTGAGTCTAGCCGATTGGGTTTGGGTCTAGCCGAGTGGGTTTGGGTCTAGCCGAGTCGGTTTGGGTCTAGCCGAGTGGGTTTGGGTCCAGCCGATTGGGTTTGGGTCTAGCCGAGTCGGTTTGGGTCTAGCCGAGTGGGTTTGGGACTAGCCGAGTGGGTTTGAGTCTAGCCGAGTGGGTTTGGGTCTAGCCGAGTGGGTTTAGGTCGAGCCGAGTGGGTTTGGGTCTAGCCGAGTGGGCTTGGGTCTAGCCGAGTGGGTTTGGGTCTAGCCGAGTGGGTTTGGGTGTAGCCGAGTGGGTTTGGGTCTAGCCGAGTGGGTTTGGGTCTAGCCGAGTGGGTTTGCATCTAGCCGAGTGGGTTTGGGTCTAGCCGAGTGTGTTTGGGTCTAGCCGAGTGGGTGTGGGTCTAGCCGATTGGGTTTGGGTCTAGCCGAGTCGGTTTGGTTCTAGCCGAGTGGGTTTGGGTCTAGCCGATTGGGTTTGGGTCTAGCCGAGTGAGTTTGGGTCTAGCCGAGTGGGTTTGGGTCTAGCCGAGTGGGTTTGGGTCTAGCCGGGTGGGTTTGGGTCTAGCCGAGTGGGTGTGGGTCTAGCCGAGTGGGTTTGGGTCTAGCCGAGTGGGTTTGGGTCTAGCCGATTGGGTTTGGGTCTAGCCGAGTCGGTTTGGTTCTAGCCGAGTGGGTTTGGGTCTAGCCGATTGGGTTTGGGTCTAGCCGAGTGGGTTTGGGTCTAGCCGAGTCGGTTTGGGTCTAGCCGAGTGGGTTTGGGTCTAGCCGATTGGGTTTGGGTCTAGCCGAGTCGGTTTGGGTCTAGCCGAGTGGGTTTGGGTCTAGCCGAGTGGGTTTGGGTCTAGCCGGGTGGGTTTGGGTCTAGCCGAGTGGGTGTGGGTCTAGCCGATTGGGTTTGGGTCTAGCCGAGTGGGTTTGGGTCTAGCCAATTGGGTTTGGGTCTAGCCGAGTGAGTTTGGGTCTAGCCGAGTGGGTTTGGGTCTAGCCGAGTGGGTTTGGGTCTAGCCGATTGGGTTTTGGTCTACCCGAGTCGGTTTGGGTCTAGCCGAGTGGGTTTGGGTCTAGCCGAGTGGGTTTGGGTCTAGCCGATTGGGTTTGGGTCTAGCCGAGTCGGTTTGGGTCTAGCCGAGTGGGTTTGGGACTAGCCGAGTGGGTTTGAGTCTAGCCGAGTGTGTTTGGGTCTAGCCGAGTGTGTTTGGGTCTAGCCGAGTGGGTGTGGGTCTAGCCGATTGGGTTTGGGTCTAGCCGAGTCGGTTTGGTTCTAGCCGAGTGGGTTTGGGTCTAGCCGATTGGGTTTGGGTCTAGCCGAGTGGGTTTGGGTCTAGCCGAGTCGGTTTGGGTCTAGCCGAGTGGGTTTGGGTCTAGCCGATTGGGTTTGGGTCTAGCCGAGTCGGTTTGGGTCTAGCCGAGTGGGTTTGGGTCTAGCCGAGTGGGTTTGGGTCTAGCCGGGTGGGTTTGGGTCTAGCCGAGTGGGTGTGGGTCTAGCCGAGTGGGTTTGGGTCTAGCCGAGTGGGTTTGGGTCTAGCCGATTGGGTTTGGGTCTAGCCGAGTGAGTTTGGGTGTAGCCGAGTGGGTTTGGGTCTAGCCGAGTGGGTTTGGGTCTAGCCGAGTGGGTTTGCATCTAGCCGAGTGGGTTTGGGTCTAGCCGAGTGTGTTTGGGTCTAGCCGAGTGGGTGTGGGTCTAGCCGATTGGGTTTGGGTCTAGCCGAGTCGGTTTGGTTCTAGCCGAGTGGGTTTGGGTCTAGCCGATTGGGTTTGGGTCTAGCCGAGTGAGTTTGGGTCTAGCCGAGTGGGTTTGGGTCTAGCCGAGTGGGTTTGGGTCTAGCCGGGTGGGTTTGGGTCTAGCCGAGTGGGTGTGGGTCTAGCCGAGTGGGTTTGGGTCTAGCCGAGTGGGTTTGGGTCTAGCCGATTGGGTTTGGGTCTAGCCGAGTCGGGTTGGTTCTAGCCGAGTGGGTTTGGGTCTAGCCGATTGGGTTTGGGTCTAGCCGAGTGGGTTTGGGTCTAGCCGAGTCGGTTTGGGTCTAGCCGAGTGGGTTTGGGTCTAGCCGATTGGGTTTGGGTCTAGCCGAGTCGGTTTGGGTCTAGCCGAGTGGGTTTGGGTCTAGCCGAGTGGGTTTGGGTCTAGCCGGGTGGGTTTGGGTCTAGCCGAGTGGGTGTGGGTCTAGCCGATTGGGTTTGGGTCTAGCCGAGTGGGTTTGGGTCTAGCCAATTGGGTTTGGGTCTAGCCGAGTGAGTTTGGGTCTAGCCGAGTGGGTTTGGGTCTAGCCGAGTGGGTTTGGGTCTAGCCGATTGGGTTTTGGTCTAGCCGAGTCGGTTTGGGTCTAGCCGAGTGGGTTTGGGTCTAGCCGATTGGGTTTGGGTCTAGCCGAGTGGGTTTGGGTCTAGCCGAGTCGGTTTGGGTCTAGCCGAGTGGGTTTGGGTCTAGCCGATTGGGTTTGGGTCTAGCCGAGTCGGTTTGGGTCTAGCCGAGTGGGTTTGGGACTAGCCGAGTGGGTTTGAGTCTAGCCGAGTGTGTTTGGGTCTAGCCGAGTGTGTTTGGGTCTAGCCGAGTGGGTGTGGGTCTAGCCGATTGGGTTTGGGTCTAGCCGAGTCGGTTTGGTTCTAGCCGAGTGGGTTTGGGTCTAGCCGATTGGGTTTGGGTCTAGCCGAGTGGGTTTGGGTCTAGCCGAGTCGGTTTGGGTCTAGCCGAGTGGGTTTGGGTCTAGCCGATTGGGTTTGGGTCTAGCCGAGTCGGTTTGGGTCTAGCCGAGTGGGTTTGGGTCTAGCCGAGTGGGTTTGGGTCTAGCCGGGTGGGTTTGGGTCTAGCCGAGTGGGTGTGGGTCTAGCCGAGTGGGTTTGGGTCTAGCCGAGTGGGTTTGGGTCTAGCCGATTGGGTTTGGGTCTAGCCGAGTGAGTTTGGGTCTAGCCGAGTGGGTTTGGGTCTAGCCGAGTGGGTTTGGGTCTAGCCGAGTGGGTTTGCATCTAGCCGAGTGGGTTTGGGTCTAGCCGAGTGTGTTTGGGTCTAGCCGAGTGGGTGTGGGTCTAGCCGATTGGGTTTGGGTCTAGCCGAGTCGGTTTGGTTCTAGCCGAGTGGGTTTGGGTCTAGCCGATTGGGTTTGGGTCTAGCCGAGTGAGTTTGGGTCTAGCCGAGTGGGTTTGGGTCTAGCCGAGTGGGTTTGGGTCTAGCCGGGTGGGTTTGGGTCTAGCCGAGTGGGTGTGGGTCTAGCCGAGTGGGTTTGGGTCTAGCCGAGTGGGTTTGGGTCTAGCCGATTGGGTTTGGGTCTAGCCGAGTCGGTTTGGTTCTAGCCGAGTGGGTTTGGGTCTAGCCGATTGGGTTTGGGTCTAGCCGAGTGGGTTTGGGTCTTGCCGAGTCGGTTTGGGTCTAGCCGAGTGGGTTTGGGTCTAGCCGATTGGGTTTGGGTCTAGCCGAGTCGGTTTGGGTCTAGCCGAGTGGGTTTGGGTCTAGCCGAGTGGGTTTGGGTCTAGCCGGGTGGGTTTGGGTCTAGCCGAGTGGGTGTGGGTCTAGCCGATTGGGTTTGGGTCTAGCCGAGTGGGTTTGGGTCTAGCCAATTGGGTTTGGGTCTAGCCGAGTGAGTTTGGGTCTAGCCGAGTGGGTTTGGGTCTAGCCGAGTGGGTTTGGGTCTAGCCGATTGGGTTTTGGTCTAGCCGAGTCGGTTTGGGTCTAGCCGAGTCGGTTTGGGTCTAGCCGATTGGGTTTGGGTCTAGCCGAGTGGGTTTGGGTCTAGCCGAGTCGGTTTGGGTCTAGCCGAGTGGGTTTGGGTCTAGCCGATTGGGTTTGGGTCTAGCCGAGTCGGTTTGGGTCTAGCCGAGTGGGTTTGGGACTAGCCGAGTGGGTTTGAGTCTAGCCGAGTGTGTTTGGGTCTAGCCGAGTGTGTTTGGGTCTAGCCGAGTGGGTGTGGGTCTAGCCGATTGGGTTTGGGTCTAGCCGAGTCGGTTTGGTTCTAGCCGAGTGGGTTTGGGTCTATCCGATTGGGTTTGGGTCTAGCCGAGTCGGTTTGGGTCTAGCCGAGTGGGTTTGGGTCTAGCCGAGTGGGTTTGGGTCTAGCCGATTAAGTTTTGGTCTAGCCGAGTCGGTTTGGGTCTAGCCGAGTGGGTTTGGGTCTAGCCGATTGGGTTTGGGTCTAGCCGAGTGGGTTTGGGTCTAGCCGAGTCGGTTTGGGTCTAGCCGAGTGGGTTTGGGTCTAGCCGATTGGGTTTGGGTCTAGCCGAGTCGGTTTGGGTCTAGCCGAGTGGGTTTGGGACTAGCCGAGTGGGTTTGAGTCTAGCCGAGTGTGTTTGGGTCTAGCCGAGTGTGTTTGGGTCTAGCCGAGTGGGTGTGGGTCTAGCCGATTGGGTTTGGGTCTAGCCGAGTCGGTTTGGTTCTAGCCGAGTGGGTTTGGGTCTAGCCGATTGGGTTTGGGTCTAGCCGAGTGGGTTTGGGTCTAGCCGAGTCGGTTTGGGTCTAGCCGAGTGGGTTTGGGTCTAGCCGATTGGGTTTGGGTCTAGCCGAGTCGGTTTGGGTCTAGCCGAGTGGGTTTGGGTCTAGCCGAGTGGGTTTGGGTCTAGCCGGGTGGGTTTGGGTCTAGCCGAGTGGGTGTGGGTCTAGCCGAGTGGGTTTGGGTCTAGCCGAGTGGGTTTGGGTCTAGCCGATTGGGTTTGGGTCTAGCCGAGTGAGTTTGGGTCTAGCCGAGTGGGTTTGGGTCTAGCCGAGTGGGTTTGGGTCTAGCCGAGTGGGTTTGCATCTAGCCGAGTGGGTTTGGGTCTAGCCGAGTGTGTTTGGGTCTAGCCGAGTGGGTGTGGGTCTAGCCGATTGGGTTTGGGTCTAGCCGAGTCGGTTTGGTTCTAGCCGAGTGGGTTTGGGTCTAGCCGATTGGGTTTGGGTCTAGCCGAGTGAGTTTGGGTCTAGCCGAGTGGGTTTGGGTCTAGCCGAGTGGGTTTGGGTCTAGCCGGGTGGGTTTGGGTCTAGCCGAGTGGGTGTGGGTCTAGCCGAGTGGGTTTGGGTCTAGCCGAGTGGGTTTGGGTCTAGCCGATTGGGTTTGGGTCTAGCCGAGTGGGTTTGGTTCTAGCCGAGTGGGTTTGGGTCTAGCCGATTGGGTTTGGGTCTAGCCGAGTGGGTTTGGGTCTAGCCGAGTCGGTTTGGGTCTAGCCGAGTGGGTTTGGGTCTAGCCGATTGGGTTTGGGTCTAGCCGAGTCGGTTTGGGTCTAGCCGAGTGGGTTTGGGTCTAGCCGAGTGGGTTTGGGTCTAGCCGGGTGGGTTTGGGTCTAGCCGAGTGGGTGTGGGTCTAGCCGATTGGGTTTGGGTCTAGCCGAGTGGGTTTGGGTCTAGCCAATTGGGTTTGGGTCTAGCCGAGTGAGTTTGGGTCTAGCCGAGTGGGTTTGGGTCTAGCCGAGTGGGTTTGGGTCTAGCCGATTGGGTTTTGGTCTAGCCGAGTCGGTTTGGGTCTAGCCGAGTGGGTTTGGGTCTAGCCGATTGGGTTTGGGTCTAGCCGAGTGGGTTTGGGTCTAGCCGAGTCGGTTTGGGTCTAGCCGAGTGGGTTTGGGTCTAGCCGATTGGGTTTGGGTCTAGCCGAGTCGGTTTGGGTCTAGCCGAGTGGGTTTGGGACTAGCCGAGTGGGTTTGAGTCTAGCCGAGTGTGTTTGGGTCTAGCCGAGTGTGTTTGGGTCTAGCCGAGTGGGTGTGGGTCTAGCCGATTGGGTTTGGGTCTAGCCGAGTCGGTTTGGTTCTAGCCGAGTGGGTTTGGGTCTAGCCGATTGGGTTTGGGTCTAGCCGAGTGGGTTTGGGTCTAGCCGAGTCGGTTTGGGTCTAGCCGAGTGGGTTTGGGTCTAGCCGATTGGGTTTGGGTCTAGCCGAGTCGGTTTGGGTCTAGCCGAGTGGGTTTGGGTCTAGCCGAGTGGGTTTGGGTCTAGCCGGGTGGGTTTGGGTCTAGCCGAGTGGGTGTGGGTCTAGCCGAGTGGGTTTGGGTCTAGCCGAGTGGGTTTGGGTCTAGCCGATTGGGTTTGGGTCTAGCCGAGTGAGTTTGGGTCTAGCCGAGTGGGTTTGGGTCTAGCCGAGTGGGTTTGGGTCTAGCCGATTGGGATTGGGTCTAGCCTAGTCGGTTTGGGTCTAGCCGAGTGGGTGTGGGTCTAGCCGAGTGGGTTTGGGTCTAGCCGAGTCGGTTTGGGTCTAGCCGAGTGGGTTTGGGTCTAGCCGATTGGGTTTGGGTCTAGCCGAGTCGGTTTGGGTCTAGCCGAGTGGGTTTGGGTCTAGCCGAGTGGGTTTGAGTCTAGCCGAGTGGGTTTGGGTCTAGCCGATTGGGTTTGGGTCTAGCCGAGTCGGTTTGGTTCTAGCCGAGTGGGTTTGGGTCTAGCCGATTGGGTTTGGGTCTAGCCGAGTGGGTTTGGGTCTAGCCGAGTCGGTTTGGGTCCAGCCGAGTGGGTTTGGGTCTAGCCGATTGGGTTTGGGTCTAGCCGAGTCGGTTTGGGTCTAGCCGAGTGGGTTTGGGTCTAGCCGAGTGGGTTTGGGTCTAGCCGGGTGGGTTTGTGTCTAGCCGAGTGGGTGTGGGTCTAGCCGATTGGGTTTGGGTCTAGCCGAGTGGGTTTGGGTCTAGCCAATTGGGTTTGGGTCTAGCCGAGTGAGTTTGGGTCTAGCCGAGTGGGTTTGGGTCTAGCCGAGTGGGTTTGGGTCTAGCCGATTGGGTTTTGGTCTAGCCGAGTCGGTTTGGGTCTAGCCGAGTGGGTTTGGGTCTAGCCGATTGGGTTTGGGTCTAGCCGAGTGGGTTTGGGTCTAGCCGAGTCGGTTTGGGTCTAGCCGAGTGGGTTTGGGTCTAGCCGATTGGGTTTGGGTCTAGCCGAGTCGGTTTGGGTCTAGCCGAGTGGGTTTGGGACTAGCCGAGTGGGTTTGAGTCTAGCCGAGTGTGTTTGGGTCTAGCCGAGTGTGTTTGGGTCTAGCCGAGTGGGTGTGGGTCTAGCCGATTGGGTTTGGGTCTAGCCGAGTCGGTTTGGTTCTAGCCGAGTGGGTTTGGGTCTAGCCGATTGGGTTTGGGTCTAGCCGAGTGGGTTTGGGTCTAGCCGAGTCGGTTTGGGTCTAGCCGAGTGGGTTTGGGTCTAGCCGATTGGGTTTGGGTCTAGCCGAGTCGGTTTGGGTCTAGCCGAGTCGGTTTGGGTCTAGCCGAGTGGGTTTGGGTCTAGCCGATTGGGTTTGGGTCTAGCCGAGTGGGTTTGGGTCTAGCCGAGTGGGTTTGGGTCTAGCCGATTGGGTTTGGGTCTAGCCGAGTGGGTTTGGGTCTAGCCGAGTCGGTTTGGGTCTAGCCCAGTGGGTTTGGGTCTAGCCGATTGGGTTTGGGTCTAGCCGAGTCGGTTTGGGTCTAGCCGAGTGGGTTTGGGTCTAGCCGAGTGGGTTTGAGTCTAGCCGAGTGGGTTTGGGTCTAGCCGAGTGGGTTTAGGTCTAGCCGAGTGGGTTTGGGTCTAGCCGAGTGGGCTTGGGTCTAGCCGAGTGGGTTTGGGTCTAGCCGAGTGGGTTTGGGTGTAGCCGAGTGGGTTTGGTCTAGCCGAGTGGGTTTGGGTCTAGCCAAGTGGGTTTGCATCTAGCCGAGTGGGTTTGGGTCTAGCCGAGTGTGTTTGGGTCTAGCCGAGTGGGTGTGGGTCTAGCCGATTGGGTTTATGTCTAGCCGAGTCGGTTTGGTTCTAGCCGAGTGGGTTTGGGTCTAGCCGATTGGGTTTGGTTCTAGCCGAGTGGGTTTGGGTCTAGCCGAGTCGGTATGGGTCTAGCCGAGTGGGTTTGGGTCTAGCCGATTGGGTTTGGGTCTAGCCGAGTCGGTTTGGGTCTAGCCGAGTGGGTTTGGGTCTAGCCGAGTGGGTTTGAGTCAAGCCGAGTGGGTTTGGATCTAGCCGAGTGGGTTTAGGTCTGGCCGAGTGGGTTTGGGTTCAGCTGAGTGGGTTTGCGTCTAGCCGAATGGGCTTGGGTCTATCCGAGTGGGTTTGGGTCTAGCCGAGTGGGTTTGGGTCTAGCCGAGTGGGTTTGGGTCTAGCCGAGTGGGTTTGGGTCTAGCCGAGTGGGTTTGGGTCTAGCCGAGTGGGTTTGGGTCTAGCCGAGTGGGTTTGGATTTAGCCGAGTGGGTTTGGGTCTAGCCGAGTTAGTTTGGCTGTTGCCGAGTAAGTTTGGGTCTAGACGATCGGGTTTGGGTCTAGCCGATTGGGTTTGGGTCTAGCCGAGTGGGTTTGGGTCTAGCCGAGTGGGTTTGGGTCTAGCCGATTGGGTTTGGGTCTAGCCGAGTGGGTTTGGGTCTAGCCGAGTCGGTTTGGGTCTAGCCCAGTGGGTTTGGGTCTAGCCGATTGGGTTTGGGTCTAGCCGAGTCGGTTTGGGTCTAGCCGAGTGGGTTTGGGTCAAGCCGAGTGGGTTTGAGTCTAGCCGAGTGGGTTTGGGTCTAGCCGAGTGGGTTTAGGTCTAGCCGAGTGGGTTTGGGTCTAGCCGAGTGGGCTTGGGTCTAGCCGAGTGGGTTTGGGTCTAGCCGAGTGGGTTTGGGTGTAGCCGAGTGGGTTTGGTCTAGCCGAGTGGGTTTGGGTCTAGCCAAGTGGGTTTGCATCTAGCCGAGTGGGTTTGGGTCTAGCCGAGTGTGTTTGGGTCTAGCCGAGTGGGTGTGGGTCTAGCCGATTGGGTTTATGTCTAGCCGAGTCGGTTTGGTTCTAGCCGAGTGGGTTTGGGTCTAGCCGATTGGGTTTGGTTCTAGCCGAGTGGGTTTGGGTCTAGCCGAGTCGGTATGGGTCTAGCCGAGTGGGTTTGGGTCTAGCCGATTGGGTTTGGGTCTAGCCGAGTCGGTTTGGGTCTAGCCGAGTGGGTTTGGGTCTAGCCGAGTGGGTTTGAGTCAAGCCGAGTGGGTTTGGATCTAGCCGAGTGGGTTTAGGTCTGGCCGAGTGGGTTTGGGTTCAGCTGAGTGGGTTTGCGTCTAGCCGAATGGGCTTGGGTCTATCCGAGTGGGTTTGGGTCTAGCCGAGTGGGTTTGGGTCTAGCCGAGTGGGTTTGGGTCTAGCCGAGTGGGTTTGGGTCTAGCCGAGTGGGTTTGGGTCTAGCCGAGTGGGTTTGGGTCTAGCCGAGTGGGTTTGGATTTAGCCGAGTGGGTTTGGGTCTAGCCGAGTTAGTTTGGCTGTTGCCGAGTAAGTTTGGGTCTAGACGATCGGGTTTGGGTCTAGCCGAGTGGGTTTGGGTCTAGCCGAGTGGGTTTGGGTCTAGCCGAGTGGGTTTGGGTTTAGCCGAGTGGGTTTGGGTCTAGCGGAGTTGGTATGGGTCTAGCGGAGAGGGTTTGGGTCTACCGGAGTGGGTTTGGGTGTAGCCGAGTGGGTTTGAGTCTAGCCGAGTGGGTTTGGGTCTACCCGAGTAGGTTTGGGTCTAGCCGAGTGGGTTTGAGTCTAGCCGAGTGGGTGTGGGTCTAGCCGAGTGGGTTTGTGTCTAGCCGCGTGGGTTTGGGTCTAAACGAGTGGGTTTGGGTCTAAACGAGTGGGTTTGGGTCTAGCCGATTGGGTTTGGGTCTAGCCGAGTGGGTTTGGGTATAGCCGAGTGGGTTTTGGTCTAGCCGAGTGGGTTTGAGTCTAGCCGAGTGGGTTTGGGTCTAGCCGAGTGCGTTTAGGTCTAGACGAGTGGGTTTGGGTCTAGCCGAGTGGGCTTGGGTCTAGCCGAGTGGGTTTGGGTCTAGCCGAGTGGGTTTGGGTGTAGCCGAGTGGGTTTGGGTCTAGCCGAGTGGGTTTGGGTCTAGCCGAGTGGGTTTGCATCTAGCCGAGTGGGTTTGGGTCTAGCCGAGTGTGTTTGGGTCTTGCCGACTGGGTGTGGGTCTAGCCGAATGGGTTTGGATCTAGCCGAGTGGGCTTGGGTCTAGCCGAGTGGGCTTGGGTCTTGCCAAGTGGGTTTGGGTCTAGCCGAGTGGGTTTGGGTCTAGCCGAGTGGGTTTGGGTCTAGCCGGGTGGGTTTGGGTCTAGCCAAGTGGGTTTGGGTCTAGCGGAGTTGGTATGGGTCTAGCGGAGAGGGTTTGGGTCTAGCGGAGTGGGTTTGGGTGTAGCCGAGTGGGTTTGAGTCTAGCCGAGTGGGTGTGGGTCTAGCCGAGTGGGTTTGGGTCTAGCCGAGTGGGTTTGGGTCTAGCCGAGTGGGTTTGGGTCTTACCGAGTGGGTTTGGGTCTAGCCGAGTGGGTTTGGGTCTATCCGATTGGGTTTGGGTCTAGCCGAGTCGGTTTGGGTCTAGCCGAGTGGGTTTGGGTCTAGCCGAGTGGGTGTGGGTCTAGCCGAGTGGGTTTGTGTCTAGCCGCGTGGGTTTGGGTCTTGCCGAGTGGGTTTGGGTCTAAACGATTGGGTTTGGGTCTAGCCGATTGGGTTTGGGTCTAGCCGAGTCGGTTTGGGTCTAGCCGAGTGGGTTTTGGTCTAGCCGAGTGGGTTTGAGTCTAGCCGAGTGGGTTTGGGTCTAGCCGAGTGGGTTTAGGTCTAGACGAGTGGGTTTGGGTCTAGCCGAGTGGGCTTGGGTCTAGCCGAGTGGGTTTGGGTATAGCCGAGTGGGTTTGGGTGTAGCCGAGTGGGTTTGGGTCTAGCCGAGTGGGTTTGGGTCTAGCCGAGTGGGTTTGCATCTAGCCGAGTGGGTTTGGGTCTAGCCGAGTGTGTTTGGGTCTTGCCGAGTGGGTGTGGGTCTAGCCGAATGGGTTTGGATCTAGCCGAGTGGGCTTGGGTCTAGCCAAGTGGGTTTGGGTCTAGCCGAGTGGGTTTGGGTCTAGCCGAGTGGGTTTGGGTCTAGCCGGGTGGGTTTGGGTCTAGCCAAGTGGGTTTGGGTCTAGCGGAGTTGGTATGGGTCTAGCGGAGAGGGTTTGGGTCTAGCGGAGTGGGTTTGGGTGTAGCCGAGTGGGTTTGAGTCTAGCCGAGTGGGTGTGGGTCTAGCCGAGTGGGTTTGGGTCTAGCCGAGTGGGTTTGGGTCTAGCCGAGTGGGTTTGGGTCTTACCGAGTGGGTTTGGGTCTAGCCGAGTGGGTTTGGGTCTATCCGATTGGGTTTGGGTCTAGCCGAGTCGGTTTGGGTCTAGCCGAGTCGGTTTGGGTCTAGCCGAGTGGGTTTGGGTCTAGCCGATGGGCTTGGGTCTAGCCGAGTGGGTTTGGGTCTAGCCGATTGGGTTTGGGTCTAGCCGAGTGGGTGTGGGTCTAGCCGAGTGGGTTTGGGTCTAGCCGAGTGGGTTTGGGTCTAGCCGATTGTGTTTGGGTCTAGCCGAGTGAGTTTGGGTCTAGCCGAGTGGGTTTGGGTCTAGCCGAGTGGGCTTGGGTCTAGCCGAGTGGGTTTGGGTCTAGCCGGGTGGGTTTGGGTCTAGCCGAGTGGGTTTGGGTCTAGCCGAGTGGGTTTGGGTTTGGTCGAGTGGGTTTGGGTGTAGCCGAGTGGGTTTGGGTCTAGCCGAAACGGTTTGGGTCTAGCCGAGTGGGTTTTGGTCTGGCAGAGTGGGTTTGGGTCTAGCGGATTGGGTTTGGGTCTAGCAGAGTAGGTTTGGGTTTAGCCGACTGGGTTTGGGTCGAGCCGATTGGGTTTGGGTCTAGCCGAGTGGGTTTGGGACTTGCCGAGTGGGTTTGGGTCTAGCCAAGTGGGTTTGGGTCTAGCCGAGTGGGTTTGGGTCTAGCCGAGTGGGTTTGGGTCTAGCCGAGTGGGTTTGGGTTTGGCCGAGTGGGTTTGGGTCTAGCCGAGTGGGTTTGGGTCTAGCCGAGTGGGCTTGGGTCTAGCCGAGTGGGTTTGGGTCTAGCCGAGTGGGTTTTGGTCTAGCCGAGTGGGTTTCGGTCTAGCGGAGTGGGTTTGGGTCTAGCTGAGTGGGTTTGGGTCTAGCCGAGTGGGTTTGGTTCTAGCCCAGTGGGTTTGGGTCTAGCTGAGTGGGTTTGGGTCTAGCCGAGTGTGTTTGGGTCTAGCCGATTGGGTTTACGTCTAGCCGAGTGGGTTTGGGTCTAGCAGAGTGGGTTTGGGTGTAGCCGAGTGGGTGTGGGTCTAGCCGAGTGGGTTTGGGTCTAGCCGAGTGGGTTTGGGTCTAGCCGATTGTGTTTGGGTCTAGCCGAGTGAGTTTGGGTCTAGCCGAGTGGGTTTGGGTCTAGCCGAGTGGGCTTGGGTCTAGCCGAGTGGGTTTGGGTCTAGCCGGGTGGGTTTGGGTCTAGCCGAGTGGGTTTGGGTCTAGCCGAGTGGGTTTGGGTTTGGCCGAGTGGGTTTGGGTGTAGCCGAGTGGGTTTGGGTCTAGCCGAGTGGGTTTGCATCTAGCCGAGTGGGTTTGGGTCTAGCCGAGCGTGTTTGGGTCTAGCCGAGTGGGTGTGGGTCTGGACGAATGGGTTTGGGTCTAGCCGAGTGGGCTTGGGTCTAGCCGAGTGGGCTTTGGTCTAGCCAAGTGGGTTTGGGTCCAGCCGAGTGGGTTTGGGTCTAGCCGAGTGGGTTTGGGTCTAGCCGGGTGGGTTTGGGTCTAGCCGAGTGGGTTTGGGTCTAGCCGAGTGGGTTTGGGTCTGGCCGAGTGGGTTTGGGTCTAGCTGAGTGGGTTTGCGTCTAGCCGAATGGGCTTGGGTCTATCCGAGTGGGTTTGGGTCTAGCCGAGTGGGTTTGGGTCTAGCCGAGTGGGTTTGGGTCTAGCCGAGTGGGTTTGGGTCTAGCCGAGTGGGTTTGGGTCTAGCCGAGTGGGTTTGGGTCTAGCCGAGTGGGTTTGGATTTAGCCGAGTGGGTTTGGGTCTAGCCGAGTTAGTTTGGCTGTAGCCGAGTAAGTTTGGGTCTAGACGATCGGGTTTGGGTCTAGCCGAGTGGGTTTGGGTCTAGCCGAGTGGGTTTGGGTCTAGCCGAGTGGGTTTGGGTTTAGCCGAGTGGGTTTGGGTCTAGCGGAGTTGGTATGGGTCTAGCGGAGAGGGTTTGGGTCTAGCGGAGTGGGTTTGGGTGTAGCCGAGTGGGTTTGAGTCTAGCCGAGTGGGTTTGGGTCTACCCGAGTAGGTTTGGGTCTAGCCGAGTGGGTTTGAGTCTAGCCGAGTGGGTGTGGGTCTAGCCGAGTGGGTTTGTGTCTAGCCGCGTGGGTTTGGGTCTTGCCGAGTGGGTTTGGGTCTAAACGAGTGGGTTTGGGTCTAGCCGATTGGGTTTGGGTCTAGCCGAGTGGGTTTGGGTCTAGCCGAGTGGGTTTTGGTCTAGCCGAGTGGGTTTGAGTCTAGCCGAGTGGGTTTGGGTCTAGCCGAGTGCGTTTAGGTGTAGACGAGTGGGTTTGGGTCTAGCCGAGTGGGCTTGGGTCTAGCCGAGTGGGTTTGGGTCTAGCCGAGTGGGTTTGGGTGTAGCCGAGTGGGTTTGGGTCTAGCCGAGTGGGTTTGGGTCTAGCCGAGTGGGTTTGCATCTAGCCGAGTGGGTTTGGGTCTAGCCGAGTGTGTTTGGGTCTTGCCGACTGGGTGTGGGTCTAGCCGAATGGGTTTGGATCTAGCCGAGTGGGCTTGGGTCTAGCCGAGTGGGCTTGGGTCTAGCCAAGTGGGTTTGGGTCTAGCCGAGTGGGTTTGGGTCTAGCCGAGTGGGTTTGGGTCTAGCCGGGTGGGTTTGGGTCTAGCCAAGTGGGTTTGGGTCTAGCGGAGTTGGTATGGGTCTAGCGGAGAGGGTTTGGGTCTAGCGGAGTGGGTTTGGGTGTAGCCGAGTGGGTTTGAGTCTAGCCGAGTGGGTGTGGGTCTAGCCGAGTGGGTTTGGGTCTGGCCGAGTGGGTTTGGGTCTAGCCGAGTGGGTTTGGGTCTTACCGAGTGGGTTTGGGTCTAGCCGAGTGGGTTTGGGTCTATCCGATTGGGTTTGGGTCTAGCCGAGTCGGTTTGGGTCTAGCCGAGTGGGTTTGGGTCTAGCCGAGTAGGTGTGGGTCTAGCCGAGTGGGTTTGTGTCTAGCCGCGTGGGTTTGGGTCTTGCCGAGTGGGTTTGGGTCTAAACGAGTGGGTTTGGGTCTAGCCGATTGGGTTTGGGTCTAGCCGAGTCGGTTTGGGTCTAGCCGAGTGGGTTTTGGTCTAGCCGAGTGGGTTTGAGTCTAGCCGAGTGGGTTTGGGTCTAGCCGAGTGGGTTTAGGTCTAGACGAGTGGGTTTGGGTCTAGCCGAGTGGGCTTGGGTCTAGCCGAGTGGGTTTGGGTCTAGCCGAGTGGGTTTGGGTGTAGCCGAGTGGGTTTGGGTCTAGCCGAGTGGGTTTGGGTCTAGCCGAGTGGGTTTGCATCTAGCCGAGTGGGTTTGGGTCTAGCCGAGTGTGTTTGGGTCTTGCCGAGTGGGTGTGGGTCTAGCCGAATGGGTTTGGATCTAGCCGAGTGGGCTTGGGTCTAGCCAAGTGGGTTTGGGTCTAGCCGAGTGGGTTTGGGTCTAGCCGAGTGGGTTTGGGTCTAGCCGGGTGGGTTTGGGTCTAGCCAAGTGGGTTTGGGTCTAGCGGAGTTGGTATGGGTCTAGCGGAGAGGGTTTGGGTCTAGCGGAGTGGGTTTGGGTGTAGCCTAGTGGGTTTGAGTCTAGCCGAGTGGGTTTGCATCTAGCCGAGTGGGTTTGGGTCTAGCCGAGTGTGTTTGGGTCTTGCCGAGTGGGTGTGGGTCTAGCCGAATGGGTTTGGATCTAGCCGAGTGGGCTTGGGTCTAGCCAAGTGGGTTTGGGTCTAGCCGTTTGGGTTTGGGTCTAGCCGAGTGGGTTTGGGTCTAGCCGGGTGGGTTTGGGTCTAGCCAAGTGGGTTTGGGTCTAGCGGAGTTGGTATGGGTCTAGCGGAGAGGGTTTGGGTCTAGCGGAGTGGGTTTGGGTGTAGCCGAGTGGGTTTGAGTCTAGCCGAGTGGGTGTGGGTCTAGCCGAGTGGGTTTGGGTCTAGCCGAGTGGGTTTGGGTCTAGCCGAGTGGGTTTGGGTCTTACCGAGTGGGTTTGGGTCTAGCCGAGTGGGTTTGGGTCTATCCGATTGGGTTTGGGTCTAGCCGAGTCGGTTTGGGTCTAGCCGAGTGGGTTTGGGTCTAGCCGAGTGGGTTTGGGTCTAGCCGATGGGCTTGGGTCTAGCCGAGTGGGTTTGGGTCTAGCCGATTGGGTTTGGGTCTAGCCGAGTGGGTGTGGGTCTAGCCGAGTGGGTTTGGGTCTAGCCGAGTGGGTTTGGGTCTAGCCGATTGTGTTTGGGTCTAGCCGAGTGAGTTTGGGTCTAGCCGAGTGGGTTTGGGTCTAGCCGAGTGGGCTTGGGTCTAGCCGAGTGGGTTTGGGTCTAGCCGGGTGGGTTTGGGTCTAGCCGAGTGGATTTGGGTCTAGCCGAGTGGGTTTGGGTTTGGCCGAGTGGGTTTGGGTGTAGCCGAGTGGGTTTGGGTCTAGCCGAAACGGTTTGGGTCTAGCCGAGTGGGTTTTGGTCTGGCAGAGTGGGTTTGGGTCTAGCGGAGTGGGTTTGGGTCTAGCAGAGTAGGTTTGGGTTTAGCCGACTGGGTTTGGGTCGAGCCGATTGGGTTTGGGTCTAGCCGAGTGGGTTTGGGACTTGCCGAGTGGGTTTGGGTCTAGCCAAGTGGGTTTGGGTCTAGCCGAGTGGGTTTGGGTCTAGCCGAGTGGGTTTGGGTCTAGTCGAGTGGGTTTGGGTTTGGCCGAGTGGGTTTGGGTCTAGCCGAGTGGGTGTGGGTCTAGCCGAGTGGGCTTGGGTCTAGCCGAGTGGGTTTGGGTCTAGCCGAGTGGGTTTTGGTCTAGCCGAGTGGGTTTCGGTCTAGCGGAGTGGGTTTGGGTCTAGCTGAGTGGGTTTGGGTCTAGCCGAGTGGGTTTGGTTCTAGCCGAGTGGGTTTGGGTCTAGCTGAGTGGGTTTGGGTCTAGCCGAGTGTGTTTGGGTCTAGCCGATTGGGTTTACGTCTAGCCGAGTGGGTTTGGGTCTAGCAGAGTGGGTTTGGGTGTAGCCGAGTGGGTGTGGGTCTAGCCGAGTGGGTTTGGGTCTAGCCGAGTGGGTTTGGGTCTAGCCGATTGTGTTTGGGTCTAGCCGAGTGAGTTTGGGTCTAGCCGAGTGGGTTTGGGTCTAGCCGAGTGGGGTTGGGTCTAGCCGAGTGGGTTTGGGTCTAGCCGGGTGGGGTTGGGTCTAGCCGAGTGGGTTTGGGTCTAGCCGAGTGGGTTTGGGTTTGGCCGAGTGGGTTTGGGTGTAGCCGAGTGGGTTTGGGTCTAGCCGAAACGGTTTGGGTCTAGCCGAGTGGGTTTTGGTCTGGCAGAGTGGGTTTGGGTCTAGCGGAGTGGGTTTGGGTCTAGCAGAGTAGGTTTGGGTTTAGCCGACTGGGTTTGGGTCGAGCCGATTGGGTTTGGGTCTAGCCGAGTGGGTTTGGGACTTGCCGAGTGGGTTCGGGTCTAGCCAAGTGGGTTTGGGTCTAGCCGAGTGGGTTTGGGTCTAGCCGAGTGGGTTTGGGTCTAGCCGAGTGGGTTTGGGTTTGGCCGAGTGGGTTTGGGTCTAGCCGAGTGGGTTTGGGTCTAGCCGAGTGGGCTTGGGTCTAGCCGAGTGGGTTTGGGTCTAGCCGAGTGGGTTTTGGTCTAGCCGAGTGGGTTTCGGTCGAGCGGAGTGGGTTTGGGTCTAGCTGAGTGGGTTTGGGTCTAGCCGAGTGGGTTTGGTTCTAGCCGAGTGGGTTTGGGTCTAGCCGAGTGGGTTTGGGTCTAGCTGAGTGTGTTTGGGTCTAGCCGAGTGTGTTTGGGTCTAGCCGATTGGGTTTACGTCTAGCCGAGTGGGTTTGGGTCTAGCAGAGTGGGTTTGGGTGTAGCCGAGTGGGTTTGGGTCTAGCCGAGTGGGTTTGGGTCCAGACGAGTAGGTTTGGGTCTAGCCGAGTGGGTGTCGGTCTGGCCGAGTGGGTTTGGGTCTAGCGGAGTGGATTTGGGTCTAGCCGAGTGGGTTTGGGTCTAGTCGAGTGGGTTTGGGTCTAGCCGAGTGTGTTTGGGTCTAGTCGAGTGGGTTTGGGACTAGCTGAATGGGTTTGGGTCTAGCCGAGTGGGTTTGGGTCTAGCCGAGTGGGTTTGGGTTTGGCCGAGTGGGTTTGGGTGTAGCCGAGTGGGTTTGGGTCTAACCGAAACGGTTTGGGTCTAGCCGAGTGGGTTTTGGTCTGGCAGAGTGGGTTTGGGTCTAGCGGAGTGGGTTTGGGTCTAGCAGAGTAGGTTTGGGTTTAGCCGACTATGTTTGGGTCGAGCCGATTGGGTTTGGGTCTAGCCGAGTGGGTTTGGGACTTGCCGAGTGGGTTTGGGTCTAGCCAAGTGGGTTTGGGTCTAGCCGAGTGGGTTTGGGTCTAGCCGAGTGGGTTTGGCTCTAGCCGAGTGGGTTTGGGTTTGGCCTAGTGGGTTTGGGTCTAGCCGAGTGGGTTTGGGTCTAGCCGAGTGGGCTTGGGTCTCGCCGAGTGGGTTTGGGTCTAGCCGAGTGGGTTTTGGTCTAGCCGAGTGGGTTTCGGTCTAGCGGAGTGGGTTTGGGTCTAGCTGAGTGGGTTTGGGTCTAGCCGAGTGGGTTTGGTTCTAGCCGAGTGGGTTTGGGTCTAGCCGAGTGGGTTTGGGTCTAGCTGAGTGGGTTTGGGTCTAGCCGAGTGTGTTTGGGTCTAGCCGATTGGGTTTACGTCTAGCCGAGTGGGTTTGGGTCTAGCAGAGTGGGTTTGGGTGTAGCCGAGTGGGTTTGGGTCTAGCCGAGTGGGTTTGGGTCTAGACGAGTAGGTTTGGGTCTAGCCGAGTGGGTGTCGGTCTGGCCGAGTGGGTTTGGGTCTAGCGGAGTGGATTTGGGTCTAGCCGAGTCCGTTTGGGTCTAGCCGAGTGGGTTTGGGACTAGCGGAGTGGGTTTGGGTCTAGCGGAGTGGGTTTGGTTCTAGCGGAGTGGGTTTGGGTCTAGCCGATTGGGTTTGGGTCTAGCCGAGTGGGTTTGGGTCTGGCGGAGTGGGTTTGGGTCTAGTGGAGTGGGTTTGGGTCTAGCCGAGTGGGTTTGAGTCTATCTGAGTGGGTTTGGGTGTAGCTGAGTGGGTTTGGGTCGAGCCGAGTGGGTTTGGGTCTAGCCGAGAGGGTTTGGGTGTAGCCGAGTGTGTTTGGATCTAGCCGTGTGGGTTTGGTTCTAGCCGAGTTGGGTTGGGTCTAGCCGAGTGGGTTTGGGACGAGCCGAGTGGGTTTGGGTCTAGCCGAGTGGGTTTGGGTCTAGCCGAGTGGTTTTGGTTCAAGCCGAGTGTATTTGGGCCTAGCCGAGTGGGGTTGGGACTAGCCGAGTGGGTTTGGGTCTAGCCGAGTGGGTTTGGGTCTTGCCGAGTGGTTTTGGTTCAAGCCGAGTGTATTTGGGTCTAGCCGAGTGGGTTTGGGTCTAGCCAAGTGGTTTTGGGTCTAGCCGAGTGGGTTTGGGTCTAGCGGAGTGGGTTTGGGTCTAGCCGAGTCCGTTTGGGTCTAGCCGAGTGGGTTTGGGACTAGCCGAGTGGGTTTGGGTCAAGCGGAGTGGGTTTGGTTCTAGCGGAGTGGGTTTGGCTCTAGCCGATTGGGTTTGGGTCTCGCCGAGTGGGTTTGGGTCTGGCGCAGTGGGTTTGGGTCTAGTGGAGTGGGTTTGGGCTAGCCGAGTGGGTTTGGGTCTAGCCGAGTGGGTTTGGGTGTAGCCCAGTGGGTTTTGGTCTATCCGTGTGGGTTTGTGTCTAGCCGAGTGGGTTTAGGTCTAGCCGAGTGGGTTTGTGTCTAGCCAAGTGAGTTTGGGTCTAGTGGAGTGTGTTTGGGTGTAGCCGAGTGGGTTTGGGTCTAGCCGAGTGTGTTTGGCTCTAGCCGAGTGGGTTTACGTCTAGCCGAGTGGGTTTGGGTCTAGCGGAGTGGGTTTGGGTGTAGCCGAGTGGGTTTGGGTCTAGCCGAGTGGGCTTGGGTCTAGACGAGTGGGTTAGGGTCTACCCGAGTGGGTTTCGGTCTGGCCGAGTGGGTTTGGGTCTAGCAGAGTGGGTTTGGGTCTAGCCGAGTCCGTTTGGGTCCAGCCGAGTGGGTTTGGGACTAGCGGAGTGGGTTTGGGTCTGGCGGAGTGGGTTTGGGTCTAGCCGAGTGTGTTTGGGTCTAGTCGAGTGGGTTTGGGACTAGCCGAGTGGGTTTGGGTCCAGCCGAGTGTGTTTGGGTGTCGCCGAGTGGGTTTGGGTTTGGCCGAGTGGGTTTGGGTGTAGCCGAGTGGGTTTGGGTCTAGCCGAATCGGTTTGGGTCTAGCCGAGTGGGTTTGGGTCCAGCCGAGTGGGTTTGGGTCGAGTGGAGTGGGTTTGGGTCTAGCGGAGTGGGTTTGGGTCTAGCGGAGTGGGTTTGGGTCTAGCCGAGTGGGTTTGGGTCTAGCCGAGTGGGTTTGGGTCTAGCCTAGTGGGTTTGGGTCTATCCGAGTGGGTTTGGGTCTAGCCGAGTCCGTTTGGGTCTAGCCGAGTGGGTTTGGGTCTAGCGGAGTGGGTTTGGGTCTAGCCGAGTGGGTTTGGGTCTAGCCGAGTCCGTTTGCGTCTAGCCGAGTGGGTTTGGGACTAGCCGAGTGGGTTTGGGTCTAGCGGAGTGGGTTTGGTTCTAGCGGAGTGGGTTTGGGTCTAGCCGATTGGGTTTGGGTCTCGCCGAGTGGGTTTGGGTCTGGCGGAGTGGGTTTGGGTCTAGTGGAGTGGGTTTGGGTCTAGCCGAGTGGGTTTGGGTCTAGCCGATTGGGTTTGGGTGTAGCCGAGTGGGTTTGGGTCTAGCCGAGTGGGTTTGTGTCTAACCGAGTGGGTTTGGGTCTAGCCGAGTGGGTTTGGGTCTAGCCAAGTGAGTTTGGGTCTAGCGGAGTGTGTTTGGGTGTAGCCGAGTGGGTTTGGGTCTAGCCGAGTGGGTTTGGGTCTAGCCGAGTGGGTTTGGGTCTAGCCGAGTGGGTTTGTGTCTAGCCGAGTGGGTTTGGGTCTAGCCGAGTGGGTTTGGGTCTAGCCAAGTGAGTTTGGGTCTAGCGGAGTGTGTTTGGGTGTAGCCGAGTGGGTTTGGGTCTACCCGAGTGGGTTTTCGGTCTAGCCGAGTGGGTTTGGGTCTAGCTGAGTGGGTTTGGGTCTAGACGAATGGGTTAGGGTCTAGCCGAGTGGGTTTCGGTCTGGCCCAGTGGGTTTGGGTCCAGCGGAGTGGGTTTTGGTCTAGCCGAGTCCGTTTGGGTCTAGCCGAGTGGGTTTGGGACTAGCGGAGTGGGTTTGGGTCTAGCGGAGTGGGTTTGGTTGTAGCCGAGTGGGTTTGGGTCTAGCCGAGTGGGTGTGGGTCTAGCCGAGTGGGCTTGGGTCTAGCCGAGTGGGTTTGGGTCTAGCCGATTGTGTTTGGGTCTAGCCGAGTGAGTTTGGGTCTAGCCGAGTGGGTTTGGGTCTAGCCGAGTGGGCTTGGGTCTAGCCGAGTGGGCTTGGGTCTAGCCAAGTGGGTTTGGGTCTAGCCGAGTGGGTTTGGGTCTAGCCGAGTGGGTTTGGGTCTAGCCGGGTGGGTTTGGATCTAGCCGAGTGGGGTTGGGTCTAGCCGAGTGGGTTTGGGTCTAGCCGAGTGGGTTTGGGTCTAGCTGAGTGGGTTTGCGTCTAGCCGAATGGGCTTGGGTCTATCCGAGTGGGTTTGGGTCCAGCCGAGTGGGTTTGTGTCTAGCTGAGTGGGTGTGGGTCTAGCCGATTGGGATTGGGTCTAGCCGAGTCGGTTTGGGTCTGGCCGAGTGGGTTTGGGTCTAGCCGAGTGGGTTTGGGTTTAGCCGAGTGGGTTTGGGTCTAGCCGAGTTAGTTTGGCTGTAGCCGAGTTAGTTTGGGTCTAGACGATCGGGTTTGGGTCTAGCCGAGTGGGTTTGGGTCTAGCCGAGTGCGTTTGGGTCTAGGCGAGTGGGTTTGGGTTTAGCCGAGTGGGTTTGGGTCTAGCGGAGTTGGTATGGGTCTAGCGGAGAGGGTTTGGGTCTAGTGGAGTGGGTTTGGGTGTAGCCGAGTGGGTTTGAGTCAAGCCGAGTGGGTGTGGGTCTGGCCGAGTGGGTTTGGGTCTAGCCGAGAGGGTTTGGGTCTAGCCGAGTGGGTTTGGGTCTTGCCGAGTGGGTTTGGGTCTAGCCGAGTGGGTTTGGGTCTAGCCGATTGGGTTTGTGTCTAGCCGAGTCGGTATGGGTCTAGCCGAGTGGGTTTGGGTCTAGCCGAGTGGGTTTGAGTCTAGCCGAGTGGCTTTGGGTCTAGCCGAGTGGGTTTGGGTCTAGCCGAGTGGGTTTGGGTCTAGCCGAGTGGGCTTGGGTCTAGCCGAGTGGGTTTGGGTCTAGCCGAGTGGGCTTGGGTCTAGCCGAGTGGGCTTGGGTCTAGCCAAGTGGGTTTGGGTCTAGCCGAGTGGGTTTGGGACTAGCCGAGTGGGTTTGGGTCTTGCCGGGTGGGTTTGGGTCTAGCCGAGTGTGTTTGGGTCTAGCCGAGTTAGTTTGGCTGTAGCCGAGTTAGTTTGGGTCTAGACGATCGGGTTTGGGTGTAGCCGAGTGGGTTTGGGTCTAGCCGAGTGGGTTTTGGTGTAGCCGAGTGGGTTTGGGTTTAGCCGAGTGGGTTTGGGTCTAGCGGAGTTGGTATGGGTCTAGCGGAGAGGGTTTGGGTCCAGCGGAGTGGGTTTGGGTGTAGCCGAGTGGGTTTGAGTCTAGCCGAGTGGGTTTGGGTCTACCTGAGTAGGTTTGGGTCTAGCCGAGTGGGTTTGAGTCTAGCCGAGTGGGTGTGGGTCTAGCCGAGTGGGTTTGGGTCTAGCCGAGTGGGTTTGTGTCTAGCCGCGTGGGTTTGGGTCTTGCCGAGTGGGTTTGGGTCTAGCCGAGTGGGTTTGGGTCTAGCCGATTGGGTTTGGGTCAAGCCGAGTCGGTTTGGGTCTAGCCGAGTGGGTTTGGGTCTAGCCGAGTGGGTTTGAGTCTAGCCGAGTGGGTTTGGGTCTAGCCGAGTGGGTTTGGGTCTAGCCGAGTGGGTTTGGGTCTAGCCGAGTTGGCTTGGGTTTAGCCGAGTGGGTTTGGGTCTAGCCGTGTGGGTTTGGGCCTAGCCGAGTGGGTGTGGGTCTAGCCGAGTGGGTTTGGGTCTAGCCGAGTGGGTTTGGGTCTAGCCGATTGGGTTTGGGTCTAGCCGAGTGAGTTTGGGTCTAGCCGAGTGGGTTTGGGTCTAGCCGAGTGGGTTTGGGTCTAGCCGGGTGGGTTTGGGTCTAGCCGAGTGGGTGTGAGTGGGTTTGGGTCTAGCCGAGTCGGTTTGGGTCTAGCCGAGTGGGTTTGGGTCTAGCCGATTGGGTTTGGGTCTAGCCGAGTCGGTTTGGGTCTAGCCGAGTGGGTTTGGGTCTAGCCGAGTGGGTTTGGGTCTGGCCGGGTGGGTTTGGGTCTAGCCGAGTGAGTTTGGGTCTAGCCGAGTGGGTTTGGGTCTAGCCGAGTGGGTTTGGGTCTAGCCGATTGGGTTTGGGTCTAGCCGAGTCGGTTTGGGTCTAGCCGAGTGGGTTTGGGTCTAGCCGATTGGGTTTGGGTCTAGCCGAGTGGGTTTGGGTCTAGCCGAGTCGGTTTGGGTCTAGCCGAGTGGGTTTGGGTCCAGCCGATTGGGTTTGGGTCTAGCCGTGTCGGTTTGGGTCTAGCCGAGTGGGTTGGGGACTAGCCGAGTGGGTTTGAGTCTAGCCGAGTGGGTTTGGGTCTAGCTGAGTGGGTTTAGGTCGAGCCGAGTGGGTTTGGGTCTAGCCGAGTGGGCTTGGGTCTAGCCGAGTGGGTTTGGGTTTAGCCGAGTGGGTTTGCGTCTAGCGGTGTTGGTATGGGTCTAGCGGAGAGGGTTTGGGTCTAGCGGAGTGGGTTTGGGTGTAGCCGAGTGGGTTTGAGTCTAGTCGAGTGGGTGTGGGTCTAGCCGAGTGGGTTTGGGTCTAGCCGAGTGGGTTTGGGTCTAGCCGAGTGGGTTTGGGTCTAGCCGAGTGGGTTTGGGCCTAGCCGATTGGGTTTGGGTCTAGCCGAGTCGGTATGGGTCTAGCCGAGTGAGTTTGGGTCTAGCCGAGTGGGTTTGAGTCTAGCCGAGTGGGTTTGGGTCTAGCCGAGTGGGATTGGGTCTAGCCGAGTGGGTTTGGGTCTAGCCGAGTGGGTTTGGGTTTAGCCGAGTGGGTTTGGGTCTAGCCGAGTTAGTTTGGCTGTAGCCGAGTTAGTTTGGGTCTAGACGTTCGGGTTTGGGTCTAGCCGAGTGGGTTTGGGTCTAGCCGAGTGCGTTTGGGTCTAGGCGAGTGGGTTTGGGTTTAGCCGAGTGGGTTTGGGTCTAGCGGAGTTGGTATGGGTCTAGCGGAGAGGGTTTGGGTCTAGCGGAGTGGGTTTGGGTGTAGCCGAGTGGGTTTGAGTCAAGCCGAGTGGGTGTGGGTCTGGCCGAGTGGGTTTGGGTCTAGCCGAGAGGGTTTGGGTCTAGCCGAGTGGGTTTGGGTCTTGCCGAGTGGGTTTGGGTCTAGCCGAGTGGGTTTGGGTCTAGCCGATTGGGTTTGTGTCTAGCCGAGTCAGTATGGGTCTAGCCGAGTGGGTTTGGGTCTAGCCGAGTGGGTTTGAGTCTAGCCGAGTGGCTTTGGGTCTAGCCGAGTGGGTTTGGGTCTAGCCGAGTGGGTTTGGGTCTAGCCGAGTGGGCTTGGGTCTAGCCGAGTGGGTTTGGGTCTAGCCGAGTGGGTTTGGGTCTAGCCGAGTGGGTGTGGGTCTAGCCGAGCGGGTTTGGGTCTAGCCGGGTGGGTTTGGGTCTAGCCGATTGTGTTTGGGTCTAGCCGAGTGAGTTTGGGTCTAGCCGAGTGGGTTTGGGTCTAGCCGAGTGGGCTTGGGTCTAGCCGAGTGGGCTTGGGTCTAGCCAAGTGGGTTTGGGTCTAGCCGAGTGGGTTTGGGACTAGCCGAGTGGGTTTGGGTCTTGCCGGGTGGGTTTGGGTCTAGCCGAGTGTGTTTGGGTCTAGCCGAGTTAGTTTGGCTGTAGCCGAGTTAGTTTGGGTCTAGACGATCGGGTTTGGGTGTAGCCGAGTGGGTTTGGGTGTAGCCGAGTGGGTTTTGGTGTAGCCGAGTGGGTTTGGGTTTAGCCGAGTGGGTTTGGGTCTAGCGGAGTTGGTATGGGTCTAGCGGAGAGGGTTTGGGTCCAGCGGAGTGGGTTTGGGTGTAGCCGAGTGGGTTTGAGTCTAGCCGAGTGGGTTTGGGTCTACCTGAGTAGGTTTGGGTCTAGCCGAGTGGGTTTGAGTCTAGCCGAGTGGGTGTGGGTCTAGCCGAGTGGGTTTGGGTCTAGCCGAGTGGGTTTGTGTCTAGCCGCGTGGGTTTGGGTCTTGCCGAGTGGGTTTGGGTCTAGCCGAGTGGGTTTGGGTCTAGCCGATTGGGTTTGGGTCAAGCCGAGTCGGTTTGGGTCTAGCCGAGTGGGTTTGGGTCTAGCCGAGTGGGTTTGAGTCTAGCCGAGTGGGTTTGGGTCTAGCCGAGTGGGTTTGGGTCTAGCCGAGTGGGTTTGGGTCTAGCCGAGTTGGCTTGGGTTTAGCCGAGTGGGTTTGGGTCTAGCCGAGTGGGTTTGGGCCTAGCCGAGTGGGTGTGGGTCTAGCCGAGTGGGTTTGGGTCTAGCCGAGTGGGTTTGGGTCTAGCCGATTGGGTTTGGGTCTAGCCGAGTGAGTTTGGGTCTAGCCGAGTGGGTTTGGGTCTAGCCGAGTGGGTTTGGGTCTAGCCGGGTGGGTTTGGGTCTAGCCGAGTGGGTGTGAGTGGGTTTGGGTCTAGCCGAGTCGGTTTGGGTCTAGCCGAGTGGGTTTGGGTCTAGCCGATTGGGTTTGGGTCTAGCCGAGTCGGTTTGGGTCTAGCCGAGTGGGTTTGGGTCTAGCCGAGTGGGTTTGGGTCTGGCCGGGTGGGTTTGGGTCTAGCCGAGTGAGTTTGGGTCTAGCCGAGTGGGTTTGGGTCTAGCCGAGTGGGTTTGGGTCTAGCCGATTGGGTTTGGGTCTAGCCGAGTCGGTTTGGGTCTAGCCGAGTGGGTTTGGGTCTAGCCGATTGGGTTTGGGTCTAGCCGAGTGGGTTTGGGTCTAGCCGAGTCGGTTTGGGTCTAGCCGAGTGGGTTTGGGTCCAGCCGATTGGGTTTGGGTCTAGCCGAGTCGGTTTGGGTCTAGCCGAGTGGGTTTGGGACTAGCCGAGTGGGTTTGAGTCTAGCCGAGTGGGTTTGGGTCTAGCCGAGTGGGTTTAGGTCGAGCCGAGTGGGTTTGGGTCTAGCCGAGTGGGCTTGGGTCTAGCCGAGTGGGTTTGGGTTTAGCCGAGTGGGTTTGCGTCTAGCGGTGTTGGTATGGGTCTAGCGGAGAGGGTTTGGGTCTAGCGGAGTGGGTTTGGGTGTAGCCGAGTGGGTTTGAGTCTAGTCGAGTGGGTGTGGGTCTAGCCGAGTGGGTTTGGGTCTAGCCGAGTGGGTTTGGGTCTAGCCGAGTGGGTTTGGGTCTAGCCGAGTGGGTTTGGGCCTAGCCGATTGGGTTTGGGTCTAGCCGAGTCGGTATGGGTCTAGCCGAGTGAGTTTGGGTCTAGCCGAGTGGGTTTGAGTCTAGCCGAGTGGGTTTGGGTCTAGCCGAGTGGGATTGGGTCTAGCCGAGTGGGTTTGTGTCTAGCCGAGTGGGCTTGGGTCTAGCCGAGTGTGTTTGGGTCTAGCCGAGTGGGTTTGGGTCTAGCCGAGTGGGTGTGGGTCTAGCCGAGTGGGCTTGGGTCTAGCCGAGTGTGTTTGGGTCTAGCCGAGTGGGTTTGGGTCTAGCCGAGTGGGTTTGGGTCAAGCTGAGTGGGTTTGCGTCTAGCCGAATGGGCTTGGGTCTATCCGAGTGGGTTTGGGTCTAGCCGAGTCGGTTTGTGTCTAGCTGAGTGGGTGTGGGTCTAGCCGATTGGGATTGGGTCTAGCCGAGTCGGTTTGGGTCTGGCCGAGTGGGTTTGGGTCTAGCCGAGTGGGTTTGGGTTTAGCCGAGTGGGTTTGGGTCTAGCCGAGTTAGTTTGGCTGTAGCCGAGTTAGTTTGGGTCTAGACGATCGGGTTTGGGTCTAGCCGAGTGGGTTTGGGTCTAGCCGAGTGCGTTTGGGTCAAGGCGAGTGGGTTTGGGTTTAGCCGAGTGGGTTTGGGCCTAGCCGAGTGGGTTTTGGTGTAGCCGAGTGGGTTTGGGTTTAGCCGAGTGGGTTTGGGTCTAGCGGAGTTGGTATGGGTCTAGCGGAGAGGGTTTGGGTCCAGCGGAGTGGGTTTGGGTGTAGCCGAGTGGGTTTGAGTCTAGCCGAGTGGGTTTGGGTCTACCCGAGTAGGTTTGGGTCTAGCCGAGTGGGTTTGAGTCTAGCCGAGTGGGTGTGGGTCTAGCCGAGTGGGTTTGGGTCTAGCCGAGTGGGTTTGTGTCTAGCCGCGTGGGTTTGGGTCTTGCCGAGTGGGTTTGGGTCTAGCCGAGTGGGTTTGGGTCTAGCCGATTGGGTTTGGGTCAAGCCGAGTCGGTTTGGGTCTAGCCGAGTGGGTTTGGGTCTAGCCGAGTGGGTTTGAGTCTAGCCGAGTGGGTTTGGGTCTAGCCGAGTGGGTTTGGGTCTAGCCGAGTGGGTTTGGGTCTAGCCGAGTTGGCTTGGGTTTAGCCGAGTGGGTTTGGGTCTAGCCGAGTGGGTTTGGGCCTAGCCGAGTGGGTGTGGGTCTAGCCGAGTGGGTTTGGGTCTAGCCGAGTGGGTTTGGGTCTAGCCGATTGGGTTTGGGTCTAGCCGAGTGAGTTTGGGTCTAGCCGAGTGGGTTTGGGTCTAGCCGAGTGGGTTTGGGTCTAGCCGGGTGGGTTTGGGTCTAGCCGAGTGGGTGTGGGTCTAGCCGATTGGGTTTGGGTCTAGCCGAGTGGGTTTGGGTCTAGCCGAATGGGTTTGGGTCTAGCCGAGTGAGTTTGGGTCTAGCCGAGTGGGTTTGGGTCTAGCCGAGTGGGTTTGGGTCTAGCCGATTGGGTTTGGGTCTAGCCGAGTCGGTTTGGGTCTAGCCGAGTGGGTTTGGGTCTAGCCGATTGGGTTTGGGTCTAGCCGAGTGGGTTTGGGTCTAGCCGAGTCGGTTTGGGTCTAGCCGAGTGGGTTTGGGTCCAGCCGATTGGGTTTGGGTCTAGCCGAGTCGGTTTGGGTCTAGCCGAGTGGGTTTGGGACTAGCCGAGTGGGTTTGAGTCTAGCCGAGTGGGTTTGGGTCTAGCCGAGTGGGTTTAGGTCGAGCCGAGTGGGTTTGGGTCTAGCCGAGTGGGCTTGGGTCTAGCCGAGTGGGTTTGGGTCTAGCCGAGTGGGTTTGGGTGTAGCCGAGTGGGTTTGGGTGTAGCCGAGTGGGTTTGGGTCTAGCCGAGTGGGTTTGCATCTAGCCGAGTGGGTTTGGGTCTAGCCGAGTGTGTTTGGGTCTAGCCGAGTGGGTGTGGGTCTAGCCGATTGGGTTTGGGTCCAGCCGAGTCGGTTTGGTTCTAGCCGAGTGGGTTTGGGTCTAGCCGATTGGGTTTGGGTCTAGCCGAGTGGGTTTGGGTCTAGCCGAGTTAGTTTGGCTGTAGCCGAGTTAGTTTGGGTCTAGACGATCGGGTTTGGGTCTAGCCGAGTGGGTTTGGGTCTAGCCGAGTGCGTTTGGGTCTAGGCGAGTGGGTTTGGGTTTAGCCGAGTGGGTTTGGGTCTAGCGGAGTTGGTATGGGTCTAGCGGAGAGGGTTTGGGTCTAGCGGAGTGGGTTTGGGTGTAGCCGAGTGGGTTTGAGTCAAGCCGATTGGGTGTGGGTCTGGCCGAGTGGGTTTGGGTCTAGCCGAGAGGGTTTGGGTCTAGCCGAGTGGGTTTGGGTCTAGCCGATTGGGTTTGTGTCTAGCCGAGTCGGTATGGGTCTAGCCGAGTGGGTTTGGGTCTAGCCGAGTGGGTTTGAGTCAAGCCGAGTGGGTTTGGGTCTAGCCGAGTGGGTTTGGGTCTAGCCGAGTGGGTTTGGGTCTAGCCGAGTGGGCTTGGGTCTAGCCGAGTGGGTTTGGGTCTAGCCGAGTGGGTTTGGGTCTAGCCGAGTGGGTGTGGGTCTAGCCGAGCGGGTTTGGGTCTAGCCGAGTGGGTTTGGGTCTAGCCGATTGTGTTTGGGTCTAGCCGAGTGAGTTTGGGTCTAGCCGAGTGGGTTTGGGTCTAGCCGAGTGGGCTTGGGTCTAGCCGAGTGGGCTTGGGTCTAGCCAAGTGGGTTTGGGTCTAGCCGAGTGGGTTTGGGTCTAGCCGAGTGGGTTTGGGTCTTGCCGGGTGGGTTTGGGTCTAGCCGAGTGTGTTTGGGTCTAGCCGAGTTAGTTTGGCTGTAGCCGAGTTAGTTTGGGTCTAGACGATCGGGTTTGGGTGTAGCCGAGTGGGTTTGGGCCTAGCCGAGTGGGTTTTGGTGTAGCCGAGTGGGTTTGGGTTTAGCCGAGTGGGTTTGGGTCTAGCGGAGTTGGTATGGGTCTAGCGGAGAGGGTTTGGGTCCAGCGGAGTGGGTTTGGGTGTAGCCGAGTGGGTTTGAGTCTAGCCGAGTGGGTTTGGGTCTACCCGAGTAGGTTTGGGTCTAGCCGAGTGGGTTTGAGTCTAGCCGAGTGGGTGTGGGTCTAGCCGAGTGGGTTTGGGTCTAGCCGAGTGGGTTTGTGTCTAGCCGCGTGGGTTTGGGTCTTGCCGAGTGGGTTTGGGTCTAGCCGAGTGGGTTTGGGTCTAGCCGATTGGGTTTGGGTCAAGCCGAGTCGGTTTGGGTCTAGCCGAGTGGGTTTGGGTCTAGCCGAGTGGGTTTGAGTCTAGCCGAGTGGGTTTGGGTCTAGCTGAGTGGGTTTGGGTCTAGCCGAGTGGGTTTGGGTCTAGTCGAGTTGGCTTGGGTTTAGCCGAGTGGGTTTGGGTCTAGCCGAGTGGGTTTGGGCCTAGCCGAGTGGGTGTGGGTCTAGCCGAGTGGGTTTGGGTCTAGCCGAGTGGGTTTGGGTCTAGCCGATTGGGTTTGGGTCTAGCCGAGTGAGTTTGGGTCTAGCCGAGTGGGTTTGGGTCTAGCCGAGTGGGTTTGGGTCTAGCCGGGTGGGTTTGGGTCTAGCCGAGTGGGTGTGGGTCTAGCCGATTGGGTTTGGGTCTAGCCGAGTGGGTTTGGGTCTAGCCGATTGGGTTTGGGTCTAGCCGAGTGAGTTTGGGTCTAGCCGAGTGGGTTTGGGTCTAGCCGAGTGGGTTTGGGTCTAGCCGATTGGGTTTGGGACTAGCCGAGTCGGTTTGGGTCTAGCCGAGTGGGTTTGGGTCTAGCCGATTGGGTTTGGGTCTAGCCGAGTGGGCTTGGGTCTAGCCGAGTGGGTTTGGGTCTAGCCGAGTGGGTTTGGGTCTAGCCGAGTGGGTGTGAGTCTAGCCGAGCGGGTTTGGGTCTAGCCGAGTGGGTTTGGGTCTAGCCGATTGTGTTTGGGTCTAGCCGAGTGAGTTTGGGTCTAGCCGAGTGGGTTTGGGTCTAGCCGAGTGGGCTTGGGTCTAGCCGAGTGGGCTTGGGTCTAGCCAAGTGGGTTTGGGTCTAGCCGAGTGGGTTTGGGTCTAGCCGAGTGGGTTTGGGTCTTGCCGGGTGGGTTTGGGTCTAGCCGAGTGTGTTTGGGTCTAGCCGAGTTAGTTTGGCTGTAGCCGAGTTAGTTTGGGTCTAGACGATCGGGTTTGGGTGTAGCCGAGTGGGTTTGGGCCTAGCCGAGTGGGTTTTGGTGTAGCCGAGTGGGTTTGGGTTTAGCCGAGTGGGTTTGGGTCTAGCGGAGTTGGTATGGGTCTAGCGGAGAGGGTTTGGGTCCAGCGGAGTGGGTTTGGGTGTAGCCGAGTGGGTTTGAGTCTAGCCGAGTGGGTTTGGGTCTACCCGAGTAGGTTTGGGTCTAGCCGAGTGGGTTTGAGTCTAGCCGAGTGGGTGTGGGTCTAGCCGAGTGGGTTTGGGTCTAGCCGAGTGGGTTTGTGTCTAGCCGCGTGGGTTTGGGTCTTGCCGAGTGGGTTTGGGTCTAGCCGAGTGGGTTTGGGTCTAGCCGATTGGGTTTGGGTCAAGCCGAGTCGGTTTGGGTCTAGCCGAGTGGGTTTGGGTCTAGCCGAGTGGGTTTGAGTCTAGCCGAGTGGGTTTGGGTCTAGCCGAGTGGGTTTGGGTCTAGCCGAGTGGGTTTGGGTCTAGCCGAGTTGGCTTGGGTTTAGCCGAGTGGGTTTGGGTCTAGCCGAGTGGGTTTGGGCCTAGCCGAGTGGGTGTGGGTCTAGCCGAGTGGGTTTGGGTCTAGCCGAGTGGGTTTGGGTCTAGCCGATTGGGTTTGGGTCTAGCCGAGTGAGTTTGGGTCTAGCCGAGTGGGTTTTGGTCTAGCCGAGTGGGTTTGGGTCTAGCCGGGTGGGTTTGGGTCTAGCCGAGTGGGTGTGGGTCTAGCCGATTGGGTTTGGGTCTAGCCGAGTGGGTTTGGGTCTAGCCGATTGGGTTTGGGTCTAGCCGAGTGAGTTTGGGTCTAGCCGAGTGGGTTTGGGTCTAGCCGAGTGGGTTTGGGTCTAGCCGATTGGGTTTGGGTCTAGCCGAGTCGGTTTGGGTCTAGGCAAGTGGGTTTGGGTCTAGCCGATTGGGTTTGGGTCTAGCCGAATGGGTTTGGGTCTAGCCGAGTCGGTTTGGGTCTAGCCGAGTGGGTTTGGGTCCAGCCGATTGGGATTGGGTCTAGCCGAGTCGGTTTGGGTCTAGCCGAGTGGGTTTGGGACTAGCCGAGTGGGTTTGAGTCTAGCCGAGTGGGTTTGGGTCTAGCCGAGTGGGTTTAGGTCGAGCCGAGTGGGTTTGGGTCTAGCCGAGTGGGCTTGGGTCTAGCCGAGTGGGTTTGGGTCTAGCCGAGTGGGTTTGGGTGTAGCCGAGTGGGTTTGGGTCTAGCCGAGTGGGTTTGGGTCTAGCCGAGTGGGTTTGCATCTAGCCGAGTGGGTTTGGGTCTAGCCGAGTGTGTTTGGGTCTAGCCGAGTGGGTGTGGGTCTAGCCGATTGGGTTTGGGTCTAGCCGAGTCGGTTTGGTTCTAGCCGAGTGGGTTTGGGTCTAGCCGATTGGGTTTGGGTCTAGCCGAGTGAGTTTGGGTCTAGCCGAGTGGGTTTGGGTCTAGCCGAGTGGGTTTGGGTCTAGCCGGGTGGGTTTGGGTCTAGCCGAGTGGGTGTGGGTCTAGCCGAGTGGGTTTGGGTCTAGCCGAGTGGGTTTGGGTCTAGCCGAGTCGGTTTGGGTCTAGCCGAGTGGGTTTGGGTCTAGCCGATTGGGTTTGGGTCTAGCCGAGTCGGTTTGGGTCTAGCCGAGTGGGTTTGGGTCTAGCCGAGTGGGTTTGAGTCTAGCCGAGTGGGTTTGGGTCTAGCCGAGTGGGTTTAGGTCTAGCCGAGTGGGTTTGGGTCTAGCCGAGTGGGTTTGGGTCTAGCCGATTGGGTTTGGGTCTAGCCGAGTCGGTTTGGGTCTAGCCGAGTGGGTTTGGGTCTAGCCGATTGGGTTTGGGTCTAGCCGAGTGGGTTTGGGTCTAGCCGAGTCGGTTTGGGTCTAGCCCAGTGGGTTTGGGTCTAGCCGATTGGGTTTGGGTCTAGCCGAGTCGGTTTGGGTCTAGCCGAGTGGGTTTGGGTCTAGCCGAGTGGGTTTGAGTCTAGCCGAGTGGGTTTGGGTCTAGCCGAGTGGGTTTAGGTCTAGCCGAGTGGGTTTGGGTCTAGCCGAGTGGGCTTGGGTCTAGCCGAGTGGGTTTGGGTCTAGCCGAGTGGGTTTGGGTGTAGCCGAGTGGGTTTGGTCTAGCCTAGTGGGTTTGGGTCTAGCCAAGTGGGTTTGCATCTAGCCGAGTGGGTTTGGGTCTAGCCGAGTGTGTTTGGGTCTAGCCGAGTGGGTGTGGGTCTAGCCGATTGGGTTTATGTCTAGCCGAGTCGGTTTGGTTCTAGCCGAGTGGGTTTGGGTCTAGCCGATTGGGTTTGGTTCTAGCCGAGTGGGTTTGGGTCTAGCCGAGTCGGTATGGGTCTAGCCGAGTGGGTTTGGGTCTAGCCGATTGGGTTTGTGTCTAGCCGAGTCGGTTTGGGTCTAGCCGAGTGGGTTTGGGTCTAGCCGAGTGGGTTTGAGTCAAGCCGAGTGGGTTTGGATCTAGCCGAGTGGGTTTAGGTCTGGCCGAGTGGGTTTGGGTCTAGCTGAGTGGGTTTGCGTCTAGCCGAATGGGCTTGGGTCTATCCGAGTGGGTTTGGGTCTAGCCGAGTGGGTTTGGGTCTAGCCGAGTGGGTTTGGGTCTAGCCGAGTGGGTTTGGGTCTAGCCGAGTGGGTTTGGGTCTAGCCGAGTGGGTTTGGGTCTAGCCGAGTGGGTTTGGATTTAGCCGAGTGGGTTTGGGTCTAGCCGAGTTAGTTTGGCTGTAGCCGAGTAAGTTTGGGTCTAGACGATCGGGTTTGGGTCTAGCCGAGTGGGTTTGGGTCTAGCCGAGTGGGTTTGGGTCTAGCCGAGTGGGTTTGGGTTTAACCGAGTGGGTTTGGGTCTAGCGGAATGGGTTTGGGTGTAGCCGAGTGGGTTTGAGTCTAGCCGAGTGGGTTTGGGTCTACCCGAGTAGGTTTGGGTCTAGCCGAGTGGGTTTGAGTCTAGCCGAGTGGGTGTGGGTCTAGCCGAGTGGGTTTGTGTCTAGCCGCGTGGGTTTGGGTCTTGCCGAGTGGGTTTGGGTCTAAACGAGTGGGTTTGGGTCTAGCCGATTGGGTTTGGGTCTAGCCGAGTGGGTTTGGGTATAGCCGAGTGGGTTTTGGTCTAGCCGAGTGGGTTTGAGTCTAGCCGAGTGGGTTTGGGTCTAGCCGAGTGCGTTTAGGTCTAGACGAGTGGGTTTGGGTCTAGCCGAGTGGGCTTGGGTCTAGCCGAGTGGGTTTGGGTCTAGCCGAGTGGGTTTGGGTGTAGCCGAGTGGGTTTGGGTCTAGCCGAGTGGGTTTGGGTCTAGCCGAGTGGGTTTGCATCTAGCCGAGTGGGTTTGGGTCTAGCCGAGTGTGTTTGGGTCTTGCCGACTGGGTGTGGGTCTAGCCGAATGGGTTTGGATCTAGCCGAGTGGGCTTGGGTCTAGCCGAGTGGGCTTGGGTCTTGCCAAGTGGGTTTGGGTCTAGCCGAGTGGGTTTGGGTCTAGCCGAGTGGGTTTGGGTCTAGCCGGGTGGGTTTGGGTCTAGCCAAGTGGGTTTGGGTCTAGCGGAGTTGGTATGGGTCTAGCGGAGAGGGTTTGGGTCTAGCGGAGTGGGTTTGGGTGTAGCCGAGTGGGTTTGAGTCTAGCCGAGTGGGTGTGGGTCTAGCCGAGTGGGTTTGGGTCTAGCCGAGTGGGTTTGGGTCTAGCCGAGTGGGTTTGGGTCTTACCGAGTGGGTTTGGGTCTAGCCGAGTGGGTTTGGGTCTATCCGATTGGGTTTGGGTTTAGCCGAGTCGGTTTGGGTCTAGCCGAGTGGGTTTGGGTCTAGCCGATTGGGCGTGGGTCTAGCCGAGTGGGTTTGTGTCTAGCCGCGTGGGTTTGGGTCTTGCCGAGTGGGTTTGGGTCTAAACGAGTGGGTTTGGGTCTAGCCGATTGGGTTTGGGTCTAGCCGAGTCGGTTTGGGTCTAGCCGAGTGGGTTTTGGTCTAGCCGAGTGGGTTTGAGTCTAGCCGAGTGGGTTTGGGTCTAGCCGAGTGGGTTTAGGTCTAGACGAGTGGGTTTGGGTCTAGCCGAGTGGGCTTGGGTCTAGCCGAGTGGGTTTGGGTATAGCCGAGTGGGTTTGGGTGTAGCCGAGTGGGTTTGGGTCTAGCCGAGTGGGTTTGGGTCTAGCCGAGTGGGTTTGCATCTAGCCGAGTGGGTTTGGGTCTAGCCGAGTGTGTTTGGGTCGTGCCGAGTGGGTGTGGGTCTAGCCGAATGGGTTTGGATCTAGCCGAGTGGGCTTGGGTCTAGCCAAGTGGGTTTGGGTCTAGCCGAGTGGGTTTGGGTCTAGCCGAGTGGGTTTGGGTCTAGCCGGGTGGGTTTGGGTCTAGCCAAGTGGGTTTGGGTCTAGCGGAGTTGGTATGGGTCTAGCGGAGAGGGTTTGGGTCTAGCGGAGTGGGTTTGGGTGTAGCCGAGTGGGTTTGAGTCTAGCCGAGTGGGTGTGGGTCTAGCCGAGTGGGTTTGGGTCTAGCCGAGTGGGTTTGGGTCTAGCCGAGTGGGTTTGGGTCTTACCGAGTGGGTTTGGGTCTAGCCGAGTGGGTTTGGGTCTATCCGATTGGGTTTGGGTCTAGCCGAGTCGGTTTGGGTCTAGCCGAGTGGGTTTGGGTCTAGCCGAGTGGGTTTGGGTCTAGCCGATGGGCTTGGGTCTAGCCGAGTGGGTTTGGGTCTAGCCGATTGGGTTTGGGTCTAGCCGAGTGGGTGTGGGTCTAGCCGAGTGGGTTTGGGTCTAGCCGAGTGGGTTTGGGTCTAGCCGATTGTGTTTGGGTCTAGCCGAGTGAGTTTGGGTCTAGCCGAGTGGGTTTGGGTCTAGCCGAGTGGGTTTGGGTCTAGCCGAGTGGGTGTGGGTCTAGCCGATTGGGTTTGGGTCTAGCTGAGTGGGTTTGGGTCTAGCCGATTGGGTTTGGGTCTAGCCGAGTGAGTTTGGGTCTAGCCGAGTGGGTTTGGGTCTAGCCGAGTGGGTTTGGGTCTAGCCGATTGGGTTTGGGTCTAGCCGAGTCGGTTTGGGTCTAGCCGAGTGGGTTTGGGTCTAGCCGATTGGGTTTGGGTCTAGCCGAGTGGGTTTGGGTCTAGCCGAGTCGGTTTGGGTCTAGCCGAGTGGGTTTGGGTCCAGCCGATTGGGTTTGGGTCTAGCCGAGTCGGTTTGGGTCTAGCCGAGTGGGTTTGGGACTAGCCGAGTGGGTTTGAGTCTAGCCGAGTGGGTTTGGGTCTAGCCGAGTGGGTTTAGGTCGAGCCGAGTGGGTTTGGGTCTAGCCGAGTGGGCTTGGGTCTAGCCGAGTGGGTTTGGGTCTAGCCGAGTGGGTTTGGGTGTAGCCGAGTGGGTTTGGGTGTAGCCGAGTGGGTTTGGGTCTAGCCGAGTGGGTTTGCATCTAGCCGAGTGGGTTTGGGTCTAGCCGAGTGTGTTTGGGTCTAGCCGAGTGGGTGTGGGTCTAGCCGATTGGGTTTGGGTCCAGCCGAGTCGGTTTGGTTCTAGCCGAGTGGGTTTGGGTCTAGCCGATTGGGTTTGGGTCTAGCCGAGTGGGTTTGGGTCTAGCCGAGTTAGTTTGGCTGTAGCCGAGTTAGTTTGGGTCTAGACGATCGGGTTTGGGTCTAGCCGAGTGGGTTTGGGTCTAGCCGAGTGCGTTTGGGTCTAGGCGAGTGGGTTTGGGTTTAGCCGAGTGGGTTTGGGTCTAGCGGAGTTGGTATGGGTCTAGCGGAGAGGGTTTGGGTCTAGCGGAGTGGGTTTGGGTGTAGCCGAGTGGGTTTGAGTCAAGCCGATTGGGTGTGGGTCTGGCCGAGTGGGTTTGGGTCTAGCCGAGAGGGTTTGGGTCTAGCCGAGTGGGTTTGGGTCTAGCCGATTGGGTTTGTGTCTAGCCGAGTCGGTATGGGTCTAGCCGAGTGGGTTTGGGTCTAGCCGAGTGGGTTTGAGTCAAGCCGAGTGGGTTTGGGTCTAGCCGAGTGGGTTTGGGTCTAGCCGAGTGGGTTTGGGTCTAGCCGAGTGGGCTTGGGTCTAGCCGAGTGGGTTTGGGTCTAGCCGAGTGGGTTTGGGTCTAGCCGAGTGGGTGTGGGTCTAGCCGAGCGGGTTTGGGTCTAGCCGAGTGGGTTTGGGTCTAGCCGATTGTGTTTGGGTCTAGCCGAGTGAGTTTGGGTCTAGCCGAGTGGGTTTGGGTCTAGCCGAGTGGGCTTGGGTCTAGCCGAGTGGGCTTGGGTCTAGCCAAGTGGGTTTGGGTCTAGCCGAGTGGGTTTGGGTCTAGCCGAGTGGGTTTGGGTCTTGCCGGGTGGGTTTGGGTCTAGCCGAGTGTGTTTGGGTCTAGCCGAGTTAGTTTGGCTGTAGCCGAGTTAGTTTGGGTCTAGACGATCGGGTTTGGGTGTAGCCGAGTGGGTTTGGGCCTAGCCGAGTGGGTTTTGGTGTAGCCGAGTGGGTTTGGGTTTAGCCGAGTGGGTTTGGGTCTAGCGGAGTTGGTATGGGTCTAGCGGAGAGGGTTTGGGTCCAGCGGAGTGGGTTTGGGTGTAGCCGAGTGGGTTTGAGTCTAGCCGAGTGGGTTTGGGTCTACCCGAGTAGGTTTGGGTCTAGCCGAGTGGGTTTGAGTCTAGCCGAGTGGGTGTGGGTCTAGCCGAGTGGGTTTGGGTCTAGCCGAGTGGGTTTGTGTCTAGCCGCGTGGGTTTGGGTCTTGCCGAGTGGGTTTGGGTCTAGCCGAGTGGGTTTGGGTCTAGCCGATTGGGTTTGGGTCAAGCCGAGTCGGTTTGGGTCTAGCCGAGTGGGTTTGGGTCTAGCCGAGTGGGTTTGAGTCTAGCCGAGTGGGTTTGGGTCTAGCTGAGTGGGTTTGGGTCTAGCCGAGTGGGTTTGGGTCTAGTCGAGTTGGCTTGGGTTTAGCCGAGTGGGTTTGGGTCTAGCCGAGTGGGTTTGGGCCTAGCCGAGTGGGTGTGGGTCTAGCCGAGTGGGTTTGGGTCTAGCCGAGTGGGTTTGGGTCTAGCCGATTGGGTTTGGGTCTAGCCGAGTGAGTTTGGGTCTAGCCGAGTGGGTTTGGGTCTAGCCGAGTGGGTTTGGGTCTAGCCGGGTGGGTTTGGGTCTAGCCGAGTGGGTGTGGGTCTAGCCGATTGGGTTTGGGTCTAGCCGAGTGGGTTTGGGTCTAGCCGATTGGGTTTGGGTCTAGCCGAGTGAGTTTGGGTCTAGCCGAGTGGGTTTGGGTCTAGCCGAGTGGGTTTGGGTCTAGCCGATTGGGTTTGGGACTAGCCGAGTCGGTTTGGGTCTAGCCGAGTGGGTTTGGGTCTAGCCGATTGGGTTTGGGTCTAGCCGAGTGGGCTTGGGTCTAGCCGAGTGGGTTTGGGTCTAGCCGAGTGGGTTTGGGTCTAGCCGAGTGGGTGTGAGTCTAGCCGAGCGGGTTTGGGTCTAGCCGAGTGGGTTTGGGTCTAGCCGATTGTGTTTGGGTCTAGCCGAGTGAGTTTGGGTCTAGCCGAGTGGGTTTGGGTCTAGCCGAGTGGGCTTGGGTCTAGCCGAGTGGGCTTGGGTCTAGCCAAGTGGGTTTGGGTCTAGCCGAGTGGGTTTGGGTCTAGCCGAGTGGGTTTGGGTCTTGCCGGGTGGGTTTGGGTCTAGCCGAGTGTGTTTGGGTCTAGCCGAGTTAGTTTGGCTGTAGCCGAGTTAGTTTGGGTCTAGACGATCGGGTTTGGGTGTAGCCGAGTGGGTTTGGGCCTAGCCGAGTGGGTTTTGGTGTAGCCGAGTGGGTTTGGGTTTAGCCGAGTGGGTTTGGGTCTAGCGGAGTTGGTATGGGTCTAGCGGAGAGGGTTTGGGTCCAGCGGAGTGGGTTTGGGTGTAGCCGAGTGGGTTTGAGTCTAGCCGAGTGGGTTTGGGTCTACCCGAGTAGGTTTGGGTCTAGCCGAGTGGGTTTGAGTCTAGCCGAGTGGGTGTGGGTCTAGCCGAGTGGGTTTGGGTCTAGCCGAGTGGGTTTGTGTCTAGCCGCGTGGGTTTGGGTCTTGCCGAGTGGGTTTGGGTCTAGCCGAGTGGGTTTGGGTCTAGCCGATTGGGTTTGGGTCAAGCCGAGTCGGTTTGGGTCTAGCCGAGTGGGTTTGGGTCTAGCCGAGTGGGTTTGAGTCTAGCCGAGTGGGTTTGGGTCTAGCCGAGTGGGTTTGGGTCTAGCCGAGTGGGTTTGGGTCTAGCCGAGTTGGCTTGGGTTTAGCCGAGTGGGTTTGGGTCTAGCCGAGTGGGTTTGGGCCTAGCCGAGTGGGTGTGGGTCTAGCCGAGTGGGTTTGGGTCTAGCCGAGTGGGTTTGGGTCTAGCCGATTGGGTTTGGGTCTAGCCGAGTGAGTTTGGGTCTAGCCGAGTGGGTTTTGGTCTAGCCGAGTGGGTTTGGGTCTAGCCGGGTGGGTTTGGGTCTAGCCGAGTGGGTGTGGGTCTAGCCGATTGGGTTTGGGTCTAGCCGAGTGGGTTTGGGTCTAGCCGATTGGGTTTGGGTCTAGCCGAGTGAGTTTGGGTCTAGCCGAGTGGGTTTGGGTCTAGCCGAGTGGGTTTGGGTCTAGCCGATTGGGTTTGGGTCTAGCCGAGTCGGTTTGGGTCTAGGCAAGTGGGTTTGGGTCTAGCCGATTGGGTTTGGGTCTAGCCGAATGGGTTTGGGTCTAGCCGAGTCGGTTTGGGTCTAGCCGAGTGGGTTTGGGTCCAGCCGATTGGGATTGGGTCTAGCCGAGTCGGTTTGGGTCTAGCCGAGTGGGTTTGGGACTAGCCGAGTGGGTTTGAGTCTAGCCGAGTGGGTTTGGGTCTAGCCGAGTGGGTTTAGGTCGAGCCGAGTGGGTTTGGGTCTAGCCGAGTGGGCTTGGGTCTAGCCGAGTGGGTTTGGGTCTAGCCGAGTGGGTTTGGGTGTAGCCGAGTGGGTTTGGGTCTAGCCGAGTGGGTTTGGGTCTAGCCGAGTGGGTTTGCATCTAGCCGAGTGGGTTTGGGTCTAGCCGAGTGTGTTTGGGTCTAGCCGAGTGGGTGTGGGTCTAGCCGATTGGGTTTGGGTCTAGCCGAGTCGGTTTGGTTCTAGCCGAGTGGGTTTGGGTCTAGCCGATTGGGTTTGGGTCTAGCCGAGTGAGTTTGGGTCTAGCCGAGTGGGTTTGGGTCTAGCCGAGTGGGTTTGGGTCTAGCCGGGTGGGTTTGGGTCTAGCCGAGTGGGTGTGGGTCTAGCCGAGTGGGTTTGGGTCTAGCCGAGTGGGTTTGGGTCTAGCCGAGTCGGTTTGGGTCTAGCCGAGTGGGTTTGGGTCTAGCCGATTGGGTTTGGGTCTAGCCGAGTCGGTTTGGGTCTAGCCGAGTGGGTTTGGGTCTAGCCGAGTGGGTTTGAGTCTAGCCGAGTGGGTTTGGGTCTAGCCGAGTGGGTTTAGGTCTAGCCGAGTGGGTTTGGGTCTAGCCGAGTGGGTTTGGGTCTAGCCGATTGGGCTTGGGTCTAGCCGAGTCGGTTTGGGTCTAGCCGAGTGGGTTTGGGTCTAGCCGATTGGGTTTGGGTCTAGCCGAGTGGGTTTGGGTCTAGCCGAGTCGGTTTGGGTCTAGCCCAGTGGGTTTGGGTCTAGCCGATTGGGTTTGGGTCTAGCCGAGTCGGTTTGGGTCTAGCCGAGTGGGTTTGGGTCTAGCCGAGTGGGTTTGAGTCTAGCCGAGTGGGTTTGGGTCTAGCCGAGTGGGTTTAGGTCTAGCCGAGTGGGTTTGGGTCTAGCCGAGTGGGCTTGGGTCTAGCCGAGTGGGTTTGGGTCTAGCCGAGTGGGTTTGGGTGTAGCCGAGTGGGTTTGGTCTAGCCTAGTGGGTTTGGGTCTAGCCAAGTGGGTTTGCATCTAGCCGAGTGGGTTTGGGTCTAGCCGAGTGTGTTTGGGTCTAGCCGAGTGGGTGTGGGTCTAGCCGATTGGGTTTATGTCTAGCCGAGTCGGTTTGGTTCTAGCCGAGTGGGTTTGGGTCTAGCCGATTGGGTTTGGTTCTAGCCGAGTGGGTTTGGGTCTAGCCGAGTCGGTATGGGTCTAGCCGAGTGGGTTTGGGTCTAGCCGATTGGGTTTGTGTCTAGCCGAGTCGGTTTGGGTCTAGCCGAGTGGGTTTGGGTCTAGCCGAGTGGGTTTGAGTCAAGCCGAGTGGGTTTGGATCTAGCCGAGTGGGTTTAGGTCTGGCCGAGTGGGTTTGGGTCTAGCTGAGTGGGTTTGCGTCTAGCCGAATGGGCTTGGGTCTATCCGAGTGGGTTTGGGTCTAGCCGAGTGGGTTTGGGTCTAGCCGAGTGGGTTTGGGTCTAGCCGAGTGGGTTTGGGTCTAGCCGAGTGGGTTTGGGTCTAGCCGAGTGGGTTTGGGTCTAGCCGAGTGGGTGTGGGTCTAGCCGATTGGGTTTGGGTCTAGCCGAGTCGGTTTGGTTCTAGCCGAGTGGGTTTGGGTCTAGCCGATTGGGTTTGGGTCTAGCCGAGTGAGTTTGGGTCTAGCCGAGTGGGTTTGGGTCTAGCCGAGTGGGTTTGGGTCTAGCCGGGTGGGTTTGGGTCTAGCCGAGTGGGTGTGGGTCTAGCCGAGTGGGTTTGGGTCTAGCCGAGTGGGTTTGGGTCTAGCCGAGTCGGTTTGGGTCTAGCCGAGTGGGTTTGGGTCTAGCCGATTGGGTTTGGGTCTAGCCGAGTCGGTTTGGGTCTAGCCGAGTGGGTTTGGGTCTAGCCGAGTGGGTTTGAGTCTAGCCGAGTGGGTTTGGGTCTAGCCGAGTGGGTTTAGGTCTAGCCGAGTGGGTTTGGGTCTAGCCGAGTGGGTTTGGGTCTAGCCGATTGGGTTTGGGTCTAGCCGAGTCGGTTTGGGTCTAGCCGAGTGGGTTTGGGTCTAGCCGATTGGGTTTGGGTCTAGCCGAGTGGGTTTGGGTCTAGCCGAGTCGGTTTGGGTCTAGCCCAGTGGGTTTGGGTCTAGCCGATTGGGTTTGGGTCTAGCCGAGTCGGTTTGGGTCTAGCCGAGTGGGTTTGGGTCTAGCCGAGTGGGTTTGAGTCTAGCCGAGTGGGTTTGGGTCTAGCCGAGTGGGTTTAGGTCTAGCCGAGTGGGTTTGGGTCTAGCCGAGTGGGCTTGGGTCTAGCCGAGTGGGTTTGGGTCTAGCCGAGTGGGTTTGGGTGTAGCCGAGTGGGTTTGGTCTAGCCTAGTGGGTTTGGGTCTAGCCAAGTGGGTTTGCATCTAGCCGAGTGGGTTTGGGTCTAGCCGAGTGTGTTTGGGTCTAGCCGAGTGGGTGTGGGTCTAGCCGATTGGGTTTATGTCTAGCCGAGTCGGTTTGGTTCTAGACGAGTGGGTTTGGGTCTAGCCGATTGGGTTTGGTTCTAGCCGAGTGGGTTTGGGTCTAGCCGAGTCGGTATGGGTCTAGCCGAGTGGGTTTGGGTCTAGCCGATTGGGTTTGTGTCTAGCCGAGTCGGTTTGGGTCTAGCCGAGTGGGTTTGGGTCTAGCCGAGTGGGTTTGAGTCAAGCCGAGTGGGTTTGGATCTAGCCGAGTGGGTTTAGGTCTGGCCGAGTGGGTTTGGGTCTAGCTGAGTGGGTTTGCGTCTAGCCGAATGGGCTTGGGTCTATCCGAGTGGGTTTGGGTCTAGCCGAGTGGGTTTGGGTCTAGCCGAGTGGGTTTGGGTCTAGCCGAGTGGGTTTGGGTCTAGCCGAGTGGGTTTGGGTCTAGCCGAGTGGGTTTGGGTCTAGCCGAGTGGGTTTGGATTTAGCCGAGTGGGTTTGGGTCTAGCCGAGTTAGTTTGGCTGTAGCCGAGTAAGTTTGGGTCTAGACGATCGGGTTTGGGTCTAGCCGAGTGGGTTTGGGTCTAGCCGAGTGGGTTTGGGTCTAGCCGAGTGGGTTTGGGTTTAACCGAGTGGGTTTGGGTCTAGCGGAGTTGGTATGGGTCTAGCGGAGAGGGTTTGGGTCTAGCGGAGTGGGTTTGGGTGTAGCCGAGTGGGTTTGAGTCTAGCCGAGTGGGTTTGGGTCTACCCGAGTAGGTTTGGGTCTAGCCGAGTGGGTTTGAGTCTAGCCGAGTGGGTGTGGGTCTAGCCGAGTGGGTTTGTGTCTAGCCGCGTGGGTTTGGGTCTTGCCGAGTGGGTTTGGGTCTAAACGAGTGGGTTTGGGTCTAGCCGATTGGGTTTGGGTCTAGCCGAGTGGGTTTGGGTATAGCCGAGTGGGTTTTGGTCTAGCCGAGTGGGTTTGAGTCTAGCCGAGTGGGTTTGGGTCTAGCCGAGTGCGTTTAGGTCTAGACGAGTGGGTTTGGGTCTAGCCGAGTGGGCTTGGGTCTAGCCGAGTGGGTTTGGGTCTAGCCGAGTGGGTTTGGGTGTAGCCGAGTGGGTTTGGGTCTAGCCGAGTGGGTTTGGGTCTAGCCGAGTGGGTTTGCATCTAGCCGAGTGGGTTTGGGTCTAGCCGAGTGTGTTTGGGTCTTGCCGACTGGGTGTGGGTCTAGCCGAATGGGTTTGGATCTAGCCGAGTGGGCTTGGGTCTAGCCGAGTGGGCTTGGGTCTTGCCAAGTGGGTTTGGGTCTAGCCGAGTGGGTTTGGGTCTAGCCGAGTGGGTTTGGGTCTAGCCGGGTGGGTTTGGGTCTAGCCAAGTGGGTTTGGGTCTAGCGGAGTTGGTATGGGTCTAGCGGAGAGGGTTTGGGTCTAGCGGAGTGGGTTTGGGTGTAGCCGAGTGGGTTTGAGTCTAGCCGAGTGGGTGTGGGTCTAGCCGAGTGGGTTTGGGTCTAGCCGAGTGGGTTTGGGTCTAGCCGAGTGGGTTTGGGTCTTACCGAGTGGGTTTGGGTCTAGCCGAGTGGGTTTGGGTCTATCCGATTGGGTTTGGGTTTAGCCGAGTCGGTTTGGGTCTAGCCGAGTGGGTTTGGGTCTAAACGAGTGGGTTTGGGTCTAGCCGATTGGGTTTGGGTCTAGCCGAGTCGGTTTGGGTCTAGCCGAGTGGGTTTTGGTCTAGCCGAGTGGGTTTGAGTCTAGCCGAGTGGGTTTGGGTCTAGCCGAGTGGGTTTAGGTCTAGACGAGTGGGTTTGGGTCTAGCCGAGTGGGCTTGGGTCTAGCCGAGTGGGTTTGGGTATAGCCGAGTGGGTTTGGGTGTAGCCGAGTGGGTTTGGGTCTAGCCGAGTGGGTTTGGGTCTAGCCGAGTGGGTTTGCATCTAGCCGAGTGGGTTTGGGTCTAGCCGAGTGTGTTTGGGTCGTGCCGAGTGGGTGTGGGTCTAGCCGAATGGGTTTGGATCTAGCCGAGTGGGCTTGGGTCTAGCCAAGTGGGTTTGGGTCTAGCCGAGTGGGTTTGGGTCTAGCCGAGTGGGTTTGGGTCTAGCCGGGTGGGTTTGGGTCTAGCCAAGTGGGTTTGGGTCTAGCGGAGTTGGTATGGGTCTAGCGGAGAGGGTTTGGGTCTAGCGGAGTGGGTTTGGGTGTAGCCGAGTGGGTTTGAGTCTAGCCGAGTGGGTGTGGGTCTAGCCGAGTGGGTTTGGGTCTAGCCGAGTGGGTTTGGGTCTAGCCGAGTGGGTTTGGGTCTTACCGAGTGGGTTTGGGTCTAGCCGAGTGGGTTTGGGTCTATCCGATTGGGTTTGGGTCTAGCCGAGTCGGTTTGGGTCTAGCCGAGTGGGTTTGGGTCTAGCCGAGTGGGTTTGGGTCTAGCCGATGGGCTTGGGTCTAGCCGAGTGGGTTTGGGTCTAGCCGATTGGGTTTGGGTCTAGCCGAGTGGGTGTGGGTCTAGCCGAGTGGGTTTGGGTCTAGCCGAGTGGGTTTGGGTCTAGCCGATTGTGTTTGGGTCTAGCCGAGTGAGTTTGGGTCTAGCCGAGTGGGTTTGGGTCTAGCCGAGTGGGCTTGGGTCTAGCGGAGTGGGTTTGGGTCTAGCCGGGTGGGTTTGGGTCTAGCCGAGTGGGTTTGGGTCTAGCCGAGTGGGTTTGGGTTTGGCCGAGTGGGTTTGGGTGTAGCCGAGTGGGTTTGGGTCTAGCCGAAACGGTTTGGGTCTAGCCGAGTGGGTTTTGGTCTGGCAGAGTGGGTTTGGGTCTAGCGGAGTGGGTTTGGGTCTAGCAGAGTAGGTTTGGGTTTAGCCGACTGGGTTTGGGTCGAGCCGATTGGGTTTGGGTCTAGCCGAGTGGGTTTGGGACTTGCCGAGTGGGTTTGGGTCTAGCCAAGTGGGTTTGGGTCTAGCCGAGTGGGTTTGGGTCTAGCCGAGTGGGTTTGGGTCTAGCCGAGTGGGTTTGGGTTTGGCCGAGTGGGTTTGGGTCTAGCCGAGTGGGTTTGGGTCTAGCCGAGTGGGCTTGGGTCTAGCCGAGTGGGTTTGGGTCTAGCCGAGTGGGTTTTGGTCTAGCCGAGTGGGTTTCGGTCTAGCGGAGTGGGTTTGGGTCTAGCTGAGTGGGTTTGGGTCTAGCCGAGTGGGTTTGGTTCTAGCCCAGTGGGTTTGGGTCTAGCTGAGTGGGTTTGGGTCTAGCCGAGTGTGTTTGGGTCTAGCCGATTGGGTTTACGTCTAGCCGAGTGGGTTTGGGTCTAGCAGAGTGGGTTTGGGTGTAGCCGAGTGGGTGTGGGTCTAGCCGAGTGGGTTTGGGTCTACCCGAGTGGGTTTGGGTCTAGCCGATTGTGTTTGGGTCTAGCCGAGTGAGTTTGGGTCTAGCCGAGTGGGTTTGGGTCTAGCCGAGTGGGCTTGGGTCTAGCCGAGTGGGTTTGGGTCTAGCCGGGTGGGTTTGGGTCTAGCCGAGTGGGTTTGGGTCTAGCCGAGTGGGTTTGGGTTTGGCCGAGTGGGTTTGGGTGTAGCCGAGTGGGTTTGGGTCTAGCCGAGTGGGTTTGCATCTAGCCGAGTGGGTTTGGGTCTAGCCGAGCGTGTTTGGGTCTAGCCGAGTGGGTGTGGGTCTGGACGAATGGGTTTGGGTCTAGCCGAGTGGGCTTGGGTCTAGCCGAGTGGGCTTTGGTCTAGCCAAGTGCGTTTGGGTCCAGCCGAGTGGGTTTGGGTCTAGCCGAGTGGGTTTGGGTCTAGCCGGGTGGGTTTGGGTCTAGCCGAGTGGGTTTGGGTCTAGCCGAGTGGGTTTGGGTCTGGCCGAGTGGGTTTGGGTCTAGCTGAGTGGGTTTGCGTCTAGCCGAATGGGCTTGGGTCTATCCGAGTGGGTTTGGGTCTAGCCGAGTGGGTTTGGGTCTAGCCGAGTGGGTTTGGGTCTAGCCGAGTGGGTTTGGGTCTAGCCGAGTGGGTTTGGGTCTAGCCGAGTGGGTTTGGGTCTAGCCGAGTGGGTTTGGATTTAGCCGAGTGGGTTTGGGTCTAGCCGAGTTAGTTTGGCTGTAGCCGAGTAAGTTTGGGTCTAGACGATCGGGTTTGGGTCTAGCCGAGTGGGTTTGGGTCTAGCCGAGTGGGTTTGGGTCTAGCCGAGTGGGTTTGGGTTTAGCCGAGTGGGTTTGGGTCTAGCGGAGTTGGTATGGGTCTAGCGGAGAGGGTTTGGGTCTAGCGGAGTGGGTTTGGGTGTAGCCGAGTGGGTTTGAGTCTAGCCGAGTGGGTTTGGGTCTACCCGAGTAGGTTTGGGTCTAGCCGAGTGGGTTTGAGTCTAGCCGAGTGGGTGTGGGTCTAGCCGAGTGGGTTTGTGTCTAGCCGCGTGGGTTTGGGTCTTGCCGAGTGGGTTTGGGTCTAAACGAGTGGGTTTGGGTCTAGCCGATTGGGTTTGGGTCTAGCCGAGTGGGTTTGGGTCTAGCCGAGTGGGTTTTGGTCTAGCCGAGTGGGTTTGAGTCTAGCCGAGTGGGTTTGGGTCTAGCCGAGTGCGTTTAGGTGTAGACGAGTGGGTTTGGGTCTAGCCGAGTGGGCTTGGGTCTAGCCGAGTGGGTTTGGGTCTAGCCGAGTGGGTTTGGGTGTAGCCGAGTGGGTTTGGGTCTAGCCGAGTGGGTTTGCGTCTAGCCGAGTGGGTTTGCATCTAGCCGAGTGGGTTTGGGTCTAGCCGAGTGTGTTTGGGTCTTGCCGACTGGGTGTGGGTCTAGCCGAATGGGTTTGGATCTAGCCGAGTGGGCTTGGGTCTAGCCGAGTGGGCTTGGGTCTAGCCAAGTGGGTTTGGGTCTAGCCGAGTGGGTTTGGGTCTAGCCGAGTGGGTTTGGGTCTAGCCGGGTGGGTTTGGGTCTAGCCAAGTGGGTTTGGGTCTAGCGGAGTTGGTATGGGTCTAGCGGAGAGGGTTTGGGTCTAGCGGAGTGGGTTTGGGTGTAGCCGAGTGGGTTTGAGTCTACCCGAGTGGGTGTGGGTCTAGCCGAGTGGGTTTGGGTCTAGCCGAGTGGGTTTGGGTCTAGCCGAGTGGGTTTGGGTCTTACCGAGTGGGTTTGGGTCTAGCCGAGTGGGTTTGGGTCTATCCGATTGGGTTTGGGTCTAGCCGAGTCGGTTTGGGTCTAGCCGAGTGGGTTTGGGTCTAGCCGAGTAGGTGTGGGTCTAGCCGAGTGGGTTTGTGTCTAGCCGCGTGGGTTTGGGTCTTGCCGAGTGGGTTTGGGTCTAAACGAGTGGGTTTGGGTCTAGCCGATTGGGTTTGGGTCTAGCCGAGTCGGTTTGTGTCTAGCCGAGTGGGTTTTGGTCTAGCCGAGTGGGTTTGAGTCTAGCCGAGTGGGTTTGGGTCTAGCCGAGTGGGTTTAGGTCTAGACGAGTGGGTTTGGGTCTAGCCGAGTGGGCTTGGGTCTAGCCGAGTGGGTTTGGGTCTAGCCGAGTGGGTTTGGGTGTAGCCGAGTGGGTTTGGGTCTAGCCGAGTGGGTTTGGGTCTAGCCGAGTGGGTTTGCATCTAGCCGAGTGGGTTTGGGTCTAGCCGAGTGTGTTTGGGTCTTGCCGAGTGGGTGTGGGTCTAGCCGAATGGGTTTGGATCTAGCCGAGTGGGCTTGGGTCTAGCCAAGTGGGTTTGGGTCTAGCCGAGTGGGTTTGGGTCTAGCCGAGTGGGTTTGGGTCTAGCCGGGTGGGTTTGGGTCTAGCCAAGTGGGTTTGGGTCTAGCGGAGTTGGTATGGGTCTAGCGGAGAGGGTTTGGGTCTAGCGGAGTGGGTTTGGGTGTAGCCTAGTGGGTTTGAGTCTAGCCGAGTGGGTTTGCATCTAGCCGAGTGGGTTTGGGTCTAGCCGAGTGTGTTTGGGTCTTGCCGAGTGGGTGTGGGTCTAGCCGAATGGGTTTGGATCTAGCCGAGTGGGCTTGGGTCTAGCCAAGTGGGTTTGGGTCTAGCCGTGTGGGTTTGGGTCTAGCCGAGTGGGTTTGGGTCTAGCCGGGTGGGTTTGGGTCTAGCCAAGTGGGTTTGGGTCTAGCGGAGTTGGTATGGGTCTAGCGGAGAGGGTTTGGGTCTAGCGGAGTGGGTTTGGGTGTAGCCGAGTGGGTTTGAGTCTAGCCGAGTGGGTGTGGGTCTAGCCGAGTGGGTTTGGGTCTAGCCGAGTGGGTTTGGGTCTAGCCGAGTGGGTTTGGGTCTTACCGAGTGGGTTTGGGTCTAGCCGAGTGGGTTTGGGTCTATCCGATTGGGTTTGGGTCTAGCCGAATCGGTTTGGGTCTAGCCGAGTGGGTTTGGGTCTAGCCGAGTGGGTTTGGGTCTAGCCGATGGGCTTGGGTCTAGCCGAGTGGGTTTGGGTCTAGCCGATTGGGTTTGGGTCTAGCCGAGTGGGTGTGGGTCTAGCCGAGTGGGTTTGGGTCTAGCCGAGTGGGTTTGGGTCTAGCCGATTGTGTTTGGGTCTAGCCGAAACGGTTTGGGTCTAGCCGAGTGGGTTTTGGTCTGGCAGAGTGGGTTTGGGTCTAGCGGAGTGGGTTTGGGTCTAGCAGAGTAGGTTTGGGTTTAGCCGACTGGGTTTGGGTCGAGCCGATTGGGTTTGGGTCTAGCCGAGTGGGTTTGGGACTTGCCGAGTGGGTTTGGGTCTAGCCAAGTGGGTTTGGGTCTAGCCGAGTGGGTTTGGGTCTAGCCGAGTGGGTTTGGGTCTAGTCGAGTGGGTTTGGGTTTGGCCGAGTGGGTTTGGGTCTAGCCGAGTGGGTGTGGGTCTAGCCGAGTGGGCTTGGGTCTAGCCTTGTGGGTTTGGGTCTAGCCGAGTGGGTTTTGGTCTAGCCGAGTTGGTTTCGGTCTAGCGGAGTGGGTTTGGGTCTAGCTGAGTGGGTTTGGGTCTAGCCGAGTGGGTTTGGTTCTAGCCGAGTGGGTTTGGGTCTAGCTGAGTGGGTTTGGGTCTAGCCGAGTGTGTTTGGGTCTAGCCGATTGGGTTTACGTCTAGCCGAGTGGGTTTGGGTCTAGCAGAGTGGGTTTGGGTCTAGCCGAGTGGGTTTGGGTTTAGCCGAGTGGGTTTGGGTCTAGCGGAGTTGGTATGGGTCTAGCGGAGAGGGTTTGGGTCTAGCGGAGTGGGTTTGGGTGTAGCCGAGTGGGTTTGAGTCTAGCCGAGTGGGTTTGGGTCTACCCGAGTAGGTTTGGGTCTAGCCGAGTGGGTTTGAGTCTAGCCGAGTGGGTGTGGGTCTAGCCGAGTGGGTTTGTGTCTAGCCGCGTGGGTTTGGGTCTTGCCGAGTGGGTTTGGGTCTAAACGAGTGGGTTTGGGTCTAGCCGATTGGGTTTGGGTCTAGCCGAGTGGGTTTGGGTCTAGCCGAGTGGGTTTTGGTCTAGCCGAGTGGGTTTGAGTCTAGCCGAGTGGGTTTGGGTCTAGCCGAGTGCGTTTAGGTGTAGACGAGTGGGTTTGGGTCTAGCCGAGTGGGCTTGGGTCTAGCCGAGTGGGTTTGGGTCTAGCCGAGTGGGTTTGGGTGTAGCCGAGTGGGTTTGGGTCTAGCCGAGTGGGTTTGCGTCTAGCCGAGTGGGTTTGCATCTAGCCGAGTGGGTTTGGGTCTAGCCGAGTGTGTTTGGGTCTTGCCGACTGGGTGTGGGTCTAGCCGAATGGGTTTGGATCTAGCCGAGTGGGCTTGGGTCTAGCCGAGTGGGCTTGGGTCTAGCCAAGTGGGTTTGGGTCTAGCCGAGTGGGTTTGGGTCTAGCCGAGTGGGTTTGGGTCTAGCCGGGTGGGTTTGGGTCTAGCCAAGTGGGTTTGGGTCTAGCGGAGTTGGTATGGGTCTAGCGGAGAGGGTTTGGGTCTAGCGGAGTGGGTTTGGGTGTAGCCGAGTGGGTTTGAGTCTACCCGAGTGGGTGTGGGTCTAGCCGAGTGGGTTTGGGTCTAGCCGAGTGGGTTTGGGTCTAGCCGAGTGGGTTTGGGTCTTACCGAGTGGGTTTGGGTCTAGCCGAGTGGGTTTGGGTCTATCCGATTGGGTTTGGGTCTAGCCGAGTCGGTTTGGGTCTAGCCGAGTGGGTTTGGGTCTAGCCGAGTAGGTGTGGGTCTAGCCGAGTGGGTTTGTGTCTAGCCGCGTGGGTTTGGGTCTTGCCGAGTGGGTTTGTGTCTAAACGAGTGGGTTTGGGTCTAGCCGATTGGGTTTGGGTCTAGCCGAGTCGGTTTGGGTCTAGCCGAGTGGGTTTTGGTCTAGCCGAGTGGGTTTGAGTCTAGCCGAGTGGGTTTGGGTCTAGCCGAGTGGGTTTAGGTCTAGACGAGTGGGTTTGGGTCTAGCCGAGTGGGCTTGGGTCTAGCCGAGTGGGTTTGGGTCTAGCCGAGTGGGTTTGGGTGTAGCCGAGTGGGTTTGGGTCTAGCCGAGTGGGTTTGGGTCTAGCCGAGTGGGTTTGCATCTAGCCGAGTGGGTTTGGGTCTAGCCGAGTGTGTTTGGGTCTTGCCGAGTGGGTGTGGGTCTAGCCGAATGGGTTTGGATCTAGCCGAGTGGGCTTGGGTCTAGCCAAGTGGGTTTGGGTCTAGCCGAGTGGGTTTGGGTCTAGCCGAGTGGGTTTGGGTCTAGCCGGGTGGGTTTGGGTCTAGCCAAGTGGGTTTGGGTCTAGCGGAGTTGGTATGGGTCTAGCGGAGAGGGTTTGGGTCTAGCGGAGTGGGTTTGGGTGTAGCCTAGTGGGTTTGAGTCTAGCCGAGTGGGTTTGCATCTAGCCGAGTGGGTTTGGGTCTAGCCGAGTGTGTTTGGGTCTTGCCGAGTGGGTGTGGGTCTAGCCGAATGGGTTTGGATCTAGCCGAGTGGGCTTGGGTCTAGCCAAGTGGGTTTGGGTCTAGCCGTGTGGGTTTGGGTCTAGCCGAGTGGGTTTGGGTCTAGCCGGGTGGGTTTGGGTCTAGCCAAGTGGGTTTGGGTCTAGCGGAGTTGGTATGGGTCTAGCGGAGAGGGTTTGGGTCTAGCGGAGTGGGTTTGGGTGTAGCCGAGTGGGTTTGAGTCTAGCCGAGTGGGTGTGGGTCTAGCCGAGTGGGTTTGGGTCTAGCCGAGTGGGTTTGGGTCGAGCCGAGTGGGTTTGGGTCTTACCGAGTGGGTTTGGGTCTAGCCGAGTGGGTTTGGGTCTATCCGATTGGGTTTGGGTCTAGCCGAATCGGTTTGGGTCTAGCCGAGTGGGTTTGGGTCTAGCCGAGTGGGTTTGGGTCTAGCCGATGGGCTTGGGTCTAGCCGAGTGGGTTTGGGTCTAGCCGATTGGGTTTGGGTCTAGCCGAGTGGGTGTGGGTCTAGCCGAGTGGGTTTGGGTCTAGCCGAGTGGGTTTGGGTCTAGCCGATTGTGTTTGGGTCTAGCCGAAACGGTTTGGGTCTAGCCGAGTGGGTTTTGGTCTGGCAGAGTGGGTTTGGGTCTAGCGGAGTGGGTTTGGGTCTAGCAGAGTAGGTTTGGGTTTAGCCGACTGGGTTTGGGTCGAGCCGATTGGGTTTGGGTCTAGCCGAGTGGGTTTGGGACTTGCCGAGTGGGTTTGGGTCTAGCCAAGTGGGTTTGGGTCTAGCCGAGTGGGTTTGGGTCTAGCCGAGTGGGTTTGGGTCTAGTCGAGTGGGTTTGGGTTTGGCCGAGTGGGTTTGGGTCTAGCCGAGTGGGTGTGGGTCTAGCCGAGTGGGCTTGGGTCTAGCCTTGTGGGTTTGGGTCTAGCCGAGTGGGTTTTGGTCTAGCCGAGTTGGTTTCGGTCTAGCGGAGTGGGTTTGGGTCTAGCTGAGTGGGTTTGGGTCTAGCCGAGTGGGTTTGGTTCTAGCCGAGTGGGTTTGGGTCTAGCTGAGTGGGTTTGGGTCTAGCCGAGTGTGTTTGGGTCTAGCCGATTGGGTTTACGTCTAGCCGAGTGGGTTTGGGTCTAGCAGAGTGGGTTTGGGTGTAGCCGAGTGGGTGTGGGTCTAGCCGAGTGGGTTTGGGTCTAGCCGAGTGGGTTTGGGTCTAGCCGATTGTGTTTGGGTCTAGCCGAGTGAGTTTGGGTCTAGCCGAGTGGGTTTGGGTCTAGCCGAGTGGGGTTGGGTCTAGCCGAGTGGGTTTGGGTCTAGCCGGGTGGGTTTGGGTCTAGCCGAGTGGGTTTGGGTCTAGCCGAGTGGGTTTGGGTTTGGCCAAGTGGGTTTGGGTGTAGCCGAGTGGGTTTGGGTCTAGCCGAAACGGTTTGGGTCTAGCCGAGTGGGTTTTGGTCTGGCAGAGTGGGTTTGGGTCTAGCGGAGTGGGTTTGGGTCTAGCAGAGTAGGTTTGGGTTTAGCCGACTGGGTTTGGGTCGAGCCGATTGGGTTTGGGTCTAGCCGAGTGGGTTTGGGACTTGCCGAGTGGGTTCGGGTCTAGCCAAGTGGGTTTGGGTCTAGCCGAGTGGGTTTGGGTCTAGCCGAGTGGGTTTGGGTCTAGCCGAGTGGGTTTGGGTTTGGCCGAGTGGGTTTGGGTCTAGCCGAGTGGGTTTGGGTCTAGCCGAGTGGGCTTGGGTCTAGCCGAGTGGGTTTGGGTCTAGCCGAGTGGGTTTTGGTCTAGCCGAGTGGGTTTCGGTCGAGCGGAGTGGGTTTGGGTCTAGCTGAGTGGGTTTGGGTCTAGCCGAGTGGGTTTGGTTCTAGCCGAGTGGGTTTGGGTCTAGCCGAGTGGGTTTGGGTCTAGCTGAGTGGGTTTGGGTCTAGCCGAGTGTGTTTGGGTCTAGCCGATTGGGTTTACGTCTAGCCGAGTGGGTTTGGGTCTAGCAGAGTGGGTTTGGGTGTAGCCGAGTGGGTTTGGGTCTAGCCGAGTGGGTTTGGGTCCAGACGAGTAGGTTTGGGTCTAGCCGAGTGGGTGTCGGTCTGGCCGAGTGGGTTTGGGTCTAGCGGAGTGGATTTGGGTCTAGCCGAGTCCGTTTGGGTCTAGCCGAGTGGGTTTGGGACTAGCGGAGTGGGTTTGGGTCTAGCGGAGTGGGTTTGGTTCTAGCGGAGTGGGTTTGGGTCTAGCCGATTGGGTTTGGGTCTAGCCGAGTGGGTTTGGGTCTGGTGGAGTGGGTTTGGGTCTAGTGGAGTGGGTTTGGGTCTAGCCGAGTGGGTTTGAGTCTATCCGAGTGGGTTTGGGTGTAGCTGAGTGGGTTTGGGTCTAGCCGAGTGGGTTTGGGTCTAGCCGAGAGGGTTTGGGTGTAGCCGAGTGTGTTTGGATCTAGCCGTGTGGGTTTGGTTCTAGCCGAGTTGAGTTGGGTCTAGCCGAGTGGGTTTGGGACGAGCCGAGTGGGTTTGGGTCTAGCCGAGTGGGTTTGGGTCTAGCCGAGTGGTTTTGGTTCAAGCCGAGTGTATTTGGGCCTAGCCGAGTGGGGTTGGGACTAGCCGAGTGGGTTTGGGTCTAGCCGAGTGGGTTTGGGTCTTGCCGAGTGGTTTTGGTTCAAGCCGAGTGTATTTGGGTCTAGCCGAGTGGGTTTGGGTCTAGCCAAGTGGTTTTGGGTCTAACCGAGTGGGTTTGGGTCTAGCGGAGTGGGTTTGGGTCTAGCCGAGTCCGTTTGGGTCTAGCCGAGTGGGTTTGGGACTCGCCGAGTGGGTTTGGGTCTAGCGGAGTGGGTTTGGTTCTAGCGGAGTGGGTTTGGCTCTAGCCGATTGGGTTTGGGTCTCGCCGAGTGGGTTTGGGTCTGGCGCAGTGGGTTTGGGTCTAGTGGAGTGGGTTTGGGTCTAGCCGAGTGGGTTTGGGTCTAGCCGAGTGGGTTTGGGTCTAGCCGAGTGGGTTTTGGTCTATCCGTGTGGGTTTGTGTCTAGCCGAGTGGGTTTGGGTCTAGCCGAGTGGGTTTGTGTCTAGCGGAGTGTGTTTGGGTGTAGCCGAGTGGGTTTGGGTCTAGCCGAGTGGGTTTGGGTCTAGTCGAGTGGGTTTGGGTCTAGCCGAGTGTGTTTGGGTCTAGTCGAGTGGGTTTGGGACTAGCTGAGTGGGTTTGGGACTAGCGGAGTGGGTTTGGATCTGGCGGAGTGGGTTTGGGTCTAGCCGAGTGTGTTTGGGTCTAGTCGAGTGGGTTTGGGACTAGCCGAGTGGGTTTGGGTCCAGCCGAGTGGGTTTGGGTCTAGCGGAGTGGGTTTGGGTCTAGCCGAGTATGTTTGGGTCTAGCCGAGTGGGTTTGGGTCTAGCCGAGTGGGTTTGGGTCTAGCCGAGTGGGTTTGGGTCTAGCCTAGTGGGTTTGGGTCTATCCGAGTGGGTTTGGGTCTAGCCGAGTCCGTTTGGGTCTAGCCGAGTGGGTTTGGGTCTAGCGGAGTGGGTTTGGGTCTAGCCGAGTGGGTTTGGGTCTAGCCGAGTCCGTTTGGGTCTAGCCGAGTGGGTTTGGGACTAGCCGAGTGGGTTTGGGTCTAGCGGAGTGGGTTTGGTTCTAGCGGAGTGGGTTTGGGTCTAGCCGATTGGGTTTGGGTCTGGCGGAGTGGGTTTGGGTCTGGCGGAGTGGGTTTGGGTCTAGCGGAGTGGGTTTGGGTCTAGCCGAGTGGGTTTGGGTCTAGCCGAGTGGGTTTGGGTGTAGCCGAGTGGGTTTGGGTCTAGCCGAGTGGGTTTGTGTCTAGCCGAGTGGGTTTGGGTCTAGCCGAGTGGGTTTGGGTCTAGCCAAGTGAGTTTGGGTCTAGCGGAGTGTGTTTGGGTGTAGCCGAGTGGGTTTGGATCTAGCCGAGTGGGTTTGGGTCTAGCCGATTGGGTTTGGGTCTAGCCGAGTGGGTTTGTGTCTAGCCGAGTGGGTTTGGGTCTAGCCGAGTGGGTTTGGGTCTAGCCAAGTGAGTTTGGGTCTAGCCAAGTGTGTTTGGTTGTAGCCGAGTGGGTTTGGGTCTACCCGAGTGGGTTTTCGGTCTAGCCGAGTGGGTTTGGGTCTAGCTGAGTGGGTTTGGGTCTAGACGAATGGGTTAGGGTCTAGCCGAGTGGGTTTCGGTCTGGCCCAGTGGGTTTGGGTCCAGCGGAGTGGGTTTTTGTCTAGCCGAGTCCGTTTGGGTCTAGCCGAGTGGGTTTGGGACTAGCGGAGTGGGTTTGGGTCTAGCCGATTGGGTTTGGGTCTCGCCGAGTGGGTTTGGGTCTGGCGGAGTGGGTTTGGGTCTAGTGGAGTGGGTTTGGGTCTAGCCGAGTGGGTTTGGGTCTAGCCGAGTGGGTTTGGGTGTAGCCGAGTGGGTTTGGGTCTAGCCGAGTGGGTTTGGGTCTAGCCAAGTGAGTTTGTGTCTAGCGGAGTGTGTTTGGGTGTAGCCGAGTGGGTTTGGGTCTAGCCGAGTGGGTTTGGGTCTAGTCGAGTGGGTTTGGGTCTAGCCGAGTGTGTTTGGGTCTAGTCGAGTGGGTTTGGGACTAGCTGAATGGGTTTGGGTCTAGCCGAGTGGGTTTGGGTCTAGCCGAGTGGGTTTGGGTTTGGCCGAGTGGGTTTGGGTGTAGCCGAGTGGGTTTGGGTCTAGCCGAAACGGTTTGGGTCTAGCCGAGTGGGTTTTGGTCTGGCAGAGTGGGTTTGGGTCTAGCGGAGTGGCTTTGGGTCTAGCAGAGTAGGTTTGGGTTTAGCCGACTATGTTTGGGTCGAGCCGATTGGGTTTGGGTCTAGCCGAGTGGGTTTGGGACTTGCCGAGTGGGTTTGGGTCTAGCCAAGTGGGTTTGGGTCTAGCCGAGTGGGTTTGGGTCTAGCCGAGTGGGTTTGGGTCTAGCCGAGTGGGTTTGGGTTTGGCCGAGTGGGTTTGGGTCTGGCCGAGTGGGTTTGGGTCTAGCCGAGTGGGCTTGGGTCTAGCCGAGTGGGTTTGGGTCTAGCCGAGTGGGTTTTGGTCTAGCCGAGTGGGTTTCGGTCTAGCGGAGTGGGTTTGGGTCTAGCTGAGTGGGTTTGGGTCTAGCCGAGTGGGTTTGGTTCTAGCCGAGTGGGTTTGGGTCTAGCCGAGTGGGTTTGGGTCTAGCTGAGTGGGTTTGGGTCTAGCCGAGTGTGTTTGGGTCTAGCCGATTGGGTTTACGTCTAGCCGAGTGGGTTTGGGTCTAGCAGAGTGGGTTTGGGTGTAGCCGAGTGGGTTTGGGTCTAGCCGAGTGGGTTTGGGTCTAGACGAGTAGGTTTGGGTCTAGCCGAGTGGGTGTCGGTCTGGCTGAGTGGGTTTGGGTCTAGCGGAGTGGATTTGGGTCTAGCCGAGTCCGTTTGGGTCTAGCCGAGTGGGTTTGGGACTAGCGGAGTGGGTTTGGGTCTAGCGGAGTGGGTTTGGTTCTAGCGGAGTGGGTTTGGGTCTAGCCGATTGGGTTTGGGTCTAGCCGAGTGGGGTTGGGTCTGGCGGAGTGGGTTTGGGTCAAGTGGAGTGGGTTTGGCTCTAGCCGAGTGGGTTTGAGTCTATCCGAGTGGGTTTGGGTGTAGCTGAGTGGGTTTGGGTCGAGCCGAGTGGGTTTGGGTCTAGCCGAGAGGGTTTGGGTGTAGCCGAGTGTGTTTGGATCTAGCCGTGTGAGTTTGGTTCCAGCCGAGTTGGGTTGGGTCTAGCCGAGTGGGTTTGGGACGAGCCGAGTGGGTTTGGGTCTAGCCGAGTGGGTTTGGGTCTAGCCGAGTGGTTTTGGTTCAAGCCGAGTTTATTGGGTCTAGCCGAGTGGGTTTGGGTCTAGCCAAGTGGTTTTGGGTCTAGCCGAGTGGGTTTGGGTCTAGCGGAGTGGGTTTGGGTCTAGCCGAGTCCGTTTGGGTCTAGCCGAGTGGGTTTGGGACTAGCCGAGTGGGTTTGGGTCAAGCGGAGTGGATTTGGTTCTAGCGGAGTGGGTTTGGCTCTAGCCGATTGGGTTTGGGTCTCGCCGAGTGGGTTTGGGTCTGGCGCAGTGGGTTTGGGTCTAGTGGAGTGGGTTTGGGTCTAGCCGAGTGGGTTTGGGTCTAGCCGAGTGGGTTTGGGTGTAGCCCAGTGGGTTTTGGTCTATCCGTGTGGGTTTGTGTCTAGCCGAGTGGGTTTGGGTCTAGCCGAGTGGGTTTGTGTCTAGCCAAGTGAGTTTGGGTCTAGTGGAGTGTGTTTGGGTGTAGCCGAGTGGATTTGGGTCTAGCCGAGTGTGTTTGGCTCTAGCCGAGTGGGTTTACGTCTAGCCGAGTGGGTTTGGGTCTAGCGGAGTGGGTTTGGGTGTAGCCGAGTGGGTTTGGGTCTAGCCGAGTGTGTTTGGGTCTAGCCGATTGGGTTTACGTCTAGCCGAGTGGGTTTGGGTCTAGCAGAGTGGGTTTGGGTGTAGCCGAGTGGGTTTGGGTCTAGCCGAGTGGGTTTGGGTCCAGACGAGTAGGTTTGGGTCTAGCCGAGTGGGTGTCGGTCTGGCCGAGTGGGTTTGGGTCTAGCGGAGTGGATTTGGGTCTAGCCGAGTCCGTTTGGGTCTAGCCGAGTGGGTTTGGGACTAGCGGAGTGGGTTTGGGTCTAGCGGAGTGGGTTTGGTTCTAGCGGAGTGGGTTTGGGTCTAGCCGATTGGGTTTGGGTCTAGCCGAGTGGGTTTGGGTCTGGCGGAGTGGGTTTGGGTCTAGTGGAGTGGGTTTGGGTCTAGCCGAGTGGGTTTGAGTCTATCCGAGTGGGTTTGGGTGTAGCTGAGTGGGTTTGGGTCTAGCCGAGTGGGTTTGGGTCTAGCCGAGAGGGTTTGGGTGTAGCCGAGTGTGTTTGGATCTAGCCGTGTGGGTTTGGTTCTAGCCGAGTTGGGTTGGGTCTAGCCGAGTGGGTTTGGGACGAGCCGAGTGGGTTTGGGTCTAGCCGAGTGGGTTTGGGTCTAGCCGAGTGGTTTTGGTTCAAGCCGAGTGTATTTGGGCCTAGCCGAGTGGGGTTGGGACTAGCCGAGTGGGTTTGGGTCTAGCCGAGTGGGTTTGGGTCTTGCCGAGTGGTTTTGGTTCAAGCCGAGTGTATTTGGGTCTAGCCGAGTGGGTTTGGGTCTAGCCAAGTGGTTTTGGGTCTAACCGAGTGGGTTTGGGTCTAGCGGAGTGGGTTTGGGTCTAGCCGAGTCCGTTTGGGTCTAGCCGATTGGGTTTGGGACTCGCCGAGTGGGTTTGGGTCTAGCGGAGTGGGTTTGGTTCTAGCGGAGTGGGTTTGGCTCTAGCCGATTGGGTTTGGGTCTCGCCGAGTGGGTTTGGGTCTGGCGCAGTGGGTTTGGGTCTAGTGGAGTGGGTTTGGGTCTAGCCGAGTGGGTTTGGGTCTAGCCGAGTGGGTTTGGGTCTAGCCGAGTGGGTTTTGGTCTATCCGTGTGGGTTTGTGTCTAGCCGAGTGGGTTTGGGTCTAGCCGAGTGGGTTTGTGTCTAGCGGAGTGTGTTTGGGTGTAGCCGAGTGGGTTTGGGTCTAGCCGAGTGGGTTTGGGTCTAGTCGAGTGGGTTTGGGTCTAGCCGAGTGTGTTTGGGTCTAGTCGAGTGGGTTTGGGACTAGCTGAGTGGGTTTGGGACTAGCGGAGTGGGTTTGGATCTGGCGGAGTGGGTTTGGGTCTAGCCGAGTGTGTTTGGGTCTAGTCGAGTGGGTTTGGGACTAGCCGAGTGGGTTTGGGTGCAGCCGAGTGGGTTTGGGTCTAGCGGAGTGGGTTTGGGTCTAGCCGAGTATGTTTGGGTCTAGCCGAGTGGGTTTGGGTCTAGCCGAGTGGGTTTGGGTCTAGCCGAGTGGGTTTGGGTCTAGCCTAGTGGGTTTGGGTCTATCCGAGTGGGTTTGGGTCTAGCCGAGTCCGTTTGGGTCTAGCCGAGTGGGTTTGGGTCTAGCGGAGTGGGTTTGGGTCTAGCCGAGTGGGTTTGGGTCTAGCCGAGTCCGTTTGGGTCTAGCCGAGTGGGTTTGGGACTAGCCGAGTGGGTTTGGGTCTAGCGGAGTGGGTTTGGTTCTAGCGGAGTGGGTTTGGGTCTAGCCGATTGGGTTTGGGTCTGGCGGAGTGGGTTTGGGTCTGGCGGAGTGGGTTTGGGTCTAGCGGAGTGGGTTTGGGTCTAGCCGAGTGGGTTTGGGTCTAGCCGAGTGGGTTTGGGTGTAGCCGAGTGGGTTTGGGTCTAGCCGAGTGGGTTTGTGTCTAGCCGAGTGGGTTTGGGTCTAGCCGAGTGGGTTTGGGTCTAGCCAAGTGAGTTTGGGTCTAGCGGAGTGTGTTTGGGTGTAGCCGAGTGGGTTTGGATCTAGCCGAGTGGGTTTGGGTCTAGCCGATTGGGTTTGGGTCTAGCCGAGTGGGTTTGTGTCTAGCCGAGTGGGTTTGGGTCTAGCCGAGTGGGTTTGGGTCTAGCCAAGTGAGTTTGGGTCTAGCCAAGTGTGTTTGGTTGTAGCCGAGTGGGTTTGGGTCTACCCGAGTGGGTTTTCGGTCTAGCCGAGTGGGTTTGGGTCTAGCTGAGTGGGTTTGGGTCTAGACGAATGGGTTAGGGTCTAGCCGAGTGGGTTTCGGTCTGGCCCAGTGGGTTTGGGTCCAGCGGAGTGGGTTTTTGTCTAGCCGAGTCCGTTTGGGTCTAGCCGAGTGGGTTTGGGACTAGCGGAGTGGGTTTGGGTCTAGCCGATTGGGTTTGGGTCTCGCCGAGTGGGTTTGGGTCTGGCGGAGTGGGTTTGGGTCTAGTGGAGTGGGTTTGGGTCTAGCCGAGTGGGTTTGGGTCTAGCCGAGTGGGTTTGGGTGTAGCCGAGTGGGTTTGGGTCTAGCCGAGTGGGTTTGGGTCTAGCCAAGTGAGTTTGTGTCTAGCGGAGTGTGTTTGGGTGTAGCCGAGTGGGTTTGGGTCTAGCCGAGTGGGTTTGGGTCTAGTCGAGTGGGTTTGGGTCTAGCCGAGTGTGTTTGGGTCTAGTCGAGTGGGTTTGGGACTAGCTGAATGGGTTTGGGTCTAGCCGAGTGGGTTTGGGTCTAGCCGAGTGGGTTTGGGTTTGGCCGAGTGGGTTTGGGTGTAGCCGAGTGGGTTTGGGTCTAGCCGAAACGGTTTGGGTCTAGCCGAGTGGGTTTTGGTCTGGCAGAGTGGGTTTGGGTCTAGCGGAGTGGGTTTGGGTCTAGCAGAGTAGGTTTGGGTTTAGCCGACTATGTTTGGGTCGAGCCGATTGGGTTTGGGTCTAGCCGAGTGGGTTTGGGACTTGCCGAGTGGGTTTGGGTCTAGCCAAGTGGGTTTGGGTCTAGCCGAGTGGGTTTGGGTCTAGCCGAGTGGGTTTGGGTCTAGCCGAGTGGGTTTGGGTTTGGCCGAGTGGGTTTGGGTCTGGCCGAGTGGGTTTGGGTCTAGCCGAGTGGGCTTGGGTCTAGCCGAGTGGGTTTGGGTCTAGCCGAGTGGGTTTTGGTCTAGCCGAGTGGGTTTCGGTCTAGCGGAGTGGGTTTGGGTCTAGCTGAGTGGGTTTGGGTCTAGCCGAGTGGGTTTGGTTCTAGCCGAGTGGGTTTGGGTCTAGCCGAGTGGGTTTGGGTCTAGCTGAGTGGGTTTGGGTCTAGCCGAGTGTGTTTGGGTCTAGCCGATTGGGTTTACGTCCAGCCGAGTGGGTTTGGGTCTAGCAGAGTGGGTTTGGGTGTAGCCGAGTGGGTTTGGGTCTAGCCGAGTGGGTTTGGGTCTAGACGAGTAGGTTTGGGTCTAGCCGAGTGGGTGTCGGTCTGGCTGAGTGGGTTTGGGTCTAGCGGAGTGGATTTGGGTCTAGCCGAGTCCGTTTGGGTCTAGCCGAGTGGGTTTGGGACTAGCGGAGTGGGTTTGGGTCTAGCGGAGTGGGTTTGGTTCTAGCGGAGTGGGTTTGGGTCTAGCCGATTGGGTTTGGGTCTAGCCGAGTGGGGTTGGGTCTGGCGGAGTGGGTTTGGGTCAAGTGGAGTGGGTTTGGCTCTAGCCGAGTGGGTTTGAGTCTATCCGAGTGGGTTTGGGTGTAGCTGAGTGGGTTTGGGTCGAGCCGAGTGGGTTTGGGTCTAGCCGAGAGGGTTTGGGTGTAGCCGAGTGTGTTTGGATCTAGCCGTGTGAGTTTGGTTCCAGCCGAGTTGGGTTGGGTCTAGCCGAGTGGGTTTGGGTCTAGCCGAGAGGGTTTGGGTGTAGCCGAGTGTGTTTGGATCTAGCCGTGTGGGTTTGGTTCTAGCCGAGTTGGGTTGGGTCTAGCCGAGTGGGTTTGGGACGAGCCGAGTGGGTTTGGGTCTAGCCGAGTGGGTTTGGGTCTAGCCGAGTGGTTTTGGTTCAAGCCGAGTGTATTTGGGCCTAGCCGAGTGGGGTTGGGACTAGCCGAGTGGGTTTGGGTCTAGCCGAGTGGGTTTGGGTCTTGCCGAGTGGTTTTGGTTCAAGCCGAGTGTATTTGGGTCTAGCCGAGTGGGTTTGGGTCTAGCCAATTGGTTTTGGGTCTAACCGAGTGGGTTTGGGTCTAGCGGAGTGGGTTTGGGTCTAGCCGAGTCCGTTTGGGTCTAGCCGATTGGGTTTGGGACTCGCCGAGTGGGTTTGGGTCTAGCGGAGTGGGTTTGGTTCTAGCGGAGTGGGTTTGGCTCTAGCCGATTGGGTTTGGGTCTCGCCGAGTGGGTTTGGGTCTGGCGCAGTGGGTTTGGGTCTAGTGGAGTGGGTTTGGGTCTAGCCGAGTGGGTTTGGGTCTAGCCGAGTGGGTTTGGGTCTAGCCGAGTGGGTTTTGGTCTATCCGTGTGGGTTTGTGTCTAGCCGAGTGGGTTTGGGTCTAGCCGAGTGGGTTTGTGTCTAGCGGAGTGTGTTTGGGTGTAGCCGAGTGGGTTTGGGTCTAGCCGAGTGGGTTTGGGTCTAGTCGAGTGGGTTTGGGTCTAGCCGAGTGTGTTTGGGTCTAGTCGAGTGGGTTTGGGACTAGCTGAGTGGGTTTGGGACTAGCGGAGTGGGTTTGGATCTGGCGGAGTGGGTTTGGGTCTAGCCGAGTGTGTTTGGGTCTAGTCGAGTGGGTTTGGGACTAGCCGAGTGGGTTTGGGTGCAGCCGAGTGGGTTTGGGTCTAGCGGAGTGGGTTTGGGTCTAGCCGAGTATGTTTGGGTCTAGCCGAGTGGGTTTGGGTCTAGCCGAGTGGGTTTGGGTCTAGCCGAGTGGGTTTGGGTCTAGCCTAGTGGGTTTGGGTCTATCCGAGTGGGTTTGGGTCTAGCCGAGTCCGTTTGGGTCTAGCCGAGTGGGTTTGGGTCTAGCGGAGTGGGTTTGGGTCTAGCCGAGTGGGTTTGGGTCTAGCCGAGTCCGTTTGGGTCTAGCCGAGTGGGTTTGGGACTAGCCGAGTGGGTTTGGGTCTAGCGGAGTGGGTTTGGTTCTAGCGGAGTGGGTTTGGGTCTAGCCGATTGGGTTTGGGTCTGGCGGAGTGGGTTTGGGTCTGGCGGAGTGGGTTTGGGTCTAGCGGAGTGGGTTTGGGTCTAGCCGAGTGGGTTTGGGTCTAGCCGAGTGGGTTTGGGTGTAGCCGAGTGGGTTTGGGTCTAGCCGAGTGGGTTTGTGTCTAGCCGAGTGGGTTTGGGTCTAGCCGAGTGGGTTTGGGTCTAGCCAAGTGAGTTTGGGTCTAGCGGAGTGTGTTTGGGTGTAGCCGAGTGGGTTTGGATCTAGCCGAGTGGGTTTGGGTCTAGCCGATTGGGTTTGGGTCTAGCCGAGTGGGTTTGTGTCTAGCCGAGTGGGTTTGGGTCTAGCCGAGTGGGTTTGGGTCTAGCCAAGTGAGTTTGGGTCTAGCCAAGTGTGTTTGGTTGTAGCCGAGTGGGTTTGGGTCTACCCGAGTGGGTTTTCGGTCTAGCCGAGTGGGTTTGGGTCTAGCTGAGTGGGTTTGGGTCTAGACGAATGGGTTAGGGTCTAGCCGAGTGGGTTTCGGTCTGGCCCAGTGGGTTTGGGTCCAGCGGAGTGGGTTTTTGTCTAGCCGAGTCCGTTTGGGTCTAGCCGAGTGGGTTTGGGACTAGCGGAGTGGGTTTGGGTCTAGCCGATTGGGTTTGGGTCTCGCCGAGTGGGTTTGGGTCTGGCGGAGTGGGTTTGGGTCTAGTGGAGTGGGTTTGGGTCTAGCCGAGTGGGTTTGGGTCTAGCCGAGTGGGTTTGGGTGTAGCCGAGTGGGTTTGGGTCTAGCCGAGTGGGTTTGGGTCTAGCCAAGTGAGTTTGTGTCTAGCGGAGTGTGTTTGGGTGTAGCCGAGTGGGTTTGGGTCTAGCCGAGTGGGTTTGGGTCTAGTCGAGTGGGTTTGGGTCTAGCCGAGTGTGTTTGGGTCTAGTCGAGTGGGTTTGGGACTAGCTGAATGGGTTTGGGTCTAGCCGAGTGGGTTTGGGTCTAGCCGAGTGGGTTTGGGTTTGGCCGAGTGGGTTTGGGTGTAGCCGAGTGGGTTTGGGTCTAGCCGAAACGGTTTGGGTCTAGCCGAGTGGGTTTTGGTCTGGCAGAGTGGGTTTGGGTCTAGCGGAGTGGGTTTGGGTCTAGCAGAGTAGGTTTGGGTTTAGCCGACTATGTTTGGGTCGAGCCGATTGGGTTTGGGTCTAGCCGAGTGGGTTTGGGACTTGCCGAGTGGGTTTGGGTCTAGCCAAGTGGGTTTGGGTCTAGCCGAGTGGGTTTGGGTCTAGCCGAGTGGGTTTGGGTCTAGCCGAGTGGGTTTGGGTTTGGCCGAGTGGGTTTGGGTCTGGCCGAGTGGGTTTGGGTCTAGCCGAGTGGGCTTGGGTCTAGCCGAGTGGGTTTGGGTCTAGCCGAGTGGGTTTTGGTCTAGCCGAGTGGGTTTCGGTCTAGCGGAGTGGGTTTGGGTCTAGCTGAGTGGGTTTGGGTCTAGCCGAGTGGGTTTGGTTCTAGCCGAGTGGGTTTGGGTCTAGCCGAGTGGGTTTGGGTCTAGCTGAGTGGGTTTGGGTCTAGCCGAGTGTGTTTGGGTCTAGCCGATTGGGTTTACGTCCAGCCGAGTGGGTTTGGGTCTAGCAGAGTGGGTTTGGGTGTAGCCGAGTGGGTTTGGGTCTAGCCGAGTGGGTTTGGGTCTAGACGAGTAGGTTTGGGTCTAGCCGAGTGGGTGTCGGTCTGGCTGAGTGGGTTTGGGTCTAGCGGAGTGGATTTGGGTCTAGCCGAGTCCGTTTGGGTCTAGCCGAGTGGGTTTGGGACTAGCGGAGTGGGTTTGGGTCTAGCGGAGTGGGTTTGGTTCTAGCGGAGTGGGTTTGGGTCTAGCCGATTGGGTTTGGGTCTAGCCGAGTGGGGTTGGGTCTGGCGGAGTGGGTTTGGGTCAAGTGGAGTGGGTTTGGCTCTAGCCGAGTGGGTTTGAGTCTATCCGAGTGGGTTTGGGTGTAGCTGAGTGGGTTTGGGTCGAGCCGAGTGGGTTTGGGTCTAGCCGAGAGGGTTTGGGTGTAGCCGAGTGTGTTTGGATCTAGCCGTGTGAGTTTGGTTCCAGCCGAGTTGGGTTGGGTCTAGCCGAGTGGGTTTGGGACGAGCCGAGTGGGTTTGGGTCTAGCCGAGTGGGTTTGGGTCTAGCCGAGTGGTTTTGGTTCAAGCCGAGTTTATTGGGTCTAGCCGAGTGGGTTTGGGTCTAGCCAAGTGGTTTTGGGTCTAGCCGAGTGGGTTTGGGTCTAGCGGAGTGGGTTTGGGTCTAGCCGAGTCCGTTTGGGTCTAGCCGAGTGGGTTTGGGACTAGCCGAGTGGGTTTGGGTCAAGCGGAGTGGATTTGGTTCTAGCGGAGTGGGTTTGGCTCTAGCCGATTGGGTTTGGGTCTCGCCGAGTGGGTTTGGGTCTGGCGCAGTGGGTTTGGGTCTAGTGGAGTGGGTTTGGGTCTAGCCGAGTGGGTTTGGGTCTAGCCGAGTGGGTTTGGGTGTAGCCCAGTGGGTTTTGGTCTATCCGTGTGGGTTTGTGTCTAGCCGAGTGGGTTTGGGTCTAGCCGAGTGGGTTTGTGTCTAGCCAAGTGAGTTTGGGTCTAGTGGAGTGTGTTTGGGTGTAGCCGAGTGGATTTGGGTCTAGCCGAGTGTGTTTGGCTCTAGCCGAGTGGGTTTACGTCTAGCCGAGTGGGTTTGGGTCTAGCGGAGTGGGTTTGGGTGTAGCCGAGTGGGTTTGGGTCTAGCCGAGTGGGCTTGGGTCTAGACGAGTGGGTTAGGGTCTACCCGAGTGGGTTTCGGTCTGGCCGAGTGGGTTTGTGTCTAGCGGAGTGGGTTTGGGTCTAGCCGAGTCCGTTTGGGTCCAGCCGAGTGGGTTTGGGACTAGCGGAGTGGGTTTGGGTCTGGCGGAGTGGGTTTGGGTCTAGCCGAGTGTGTTTGGGTCTAGTCGAGTGGGTTTGGGACTAGCCGAGTGGGTTTGGGTCCAGCCGAGTGTGTTTGGGTGTCGCCGAGTGGGTTTGGGTTTGGCCGAGTGGGTTTGGGTGTAGCCGAGTGGGTTTGGGTCTAGCCGAATCGGTTTGGGTCTAGCCGAGTGGGTTTGGGTCTAGCCGAGTGGGTTTGGGTCTAGTGGAGTGGGTTTGGGTCTAGCGGAGTGGGTTTGGGTCTAGCCGAGTGGGTTTGGGTCTAGCCGAGTGGGTTTGGGTCTAGCCGAGTGGGTTTGGGTCTAGCCTAGTGGGTTTGGGTCTATCCGAGTGGGTTTGGGTCTAGCCGAGTGGGTTTGGGTCTAGCCGAGTGGGTTTGGGTCTAGCGGAGTGGGTTTGGGTCTAGCCGAGTGGGTTTGGGTCTAGCCGAGTCCGTTTGGGTCTAGCCGAGTGGGTTTGGGACTAGCCGAGTGGGTTTGGGTCTAGCGGAGTGGGTTTGGTTCTAGCGGAGTGGGTTTGGGTCTAGCCGATTGGGTTTGGGTCTCGCCGAGTGGGTTTGGGTCTGGCGGAGTGGGTTTGGGTCAAGTGGAGTGGGTTTGGGTCTAGCGGAGTGTGTTTGGGTGTAGCCGAGTGGGTTTGGGTCTAGCCGAGTGGGTTTGGGTCTAGCCGAGTGGGTTTGGGTCTAGCCGAGTGGGTTTGTGTCTAGCCGAGTGGGTTTGGGTCTAGCCGAGTGGGTTTGGGTCTAGCCAAGTGAGTTTGGGTCTAGCGGAGTGTGTTTGGGTGTAGCCGAGTGGGTTTGGGTCTACCCGAGTGGGTTTTCGGTCTAGCCGAGTGGGTTTGGGTCTAGCTGAGTGGGTTTGGGTCTAGACGAATGGGTTAGGGTCTAGCCGAGTGGGTTTCGGTCTGGCCCAGTGGGTTTGGGTCCAGCGGAGTGGGTTTTTGTCTAGCCGAGTCCGTTTGGGTCTAGCCGAGTGGGTTTGGGACTAGCGGAGTGGGTTTGGGTCTAGCCGATTGGGTTTGGGTCTCGCCGAGTGGGTTTGGGTCTAGCGGAGTGGGTTTGGGTCTAGGGGAGTGGGTTTGGGTCTAGCCGAGTGGGTTTGGGTCTAGCCGAGTGGGTTTGGGTGTAGCCGAGTGGGTTTGGGTCTAGCCGAGTGGGTTTGGGTCTAGCCAAGTGAGTTTGTGTCTAGCGGAGTGTGTTTGGGTGTAGCCGAGTGGGTTTGGGTCTAGCCGAGTGGGTTTGGGTCTAGTCGAGTGGGTTTGGGTCTAGCCGAGTGTGTTTGGGTCTAGTCGAGTGGGTTTGGGACTAGCTGAATGGGTTTGGGTCTAGCCGAGTGGGTTTGGGTCTAGCCGAGTGGGTTTGGGTTTGGCCGAGTGGGTTTGGGTGTAGCCGAGTGGGTTTGGGTCTAGCCGAAATGGTTTGGGTCTAGCCGAGTGGGTTTTGGTCTGGCAGAGTGGGTTTGGGTCTAGCGGAGTGGGTTTGGGTCTAGCAGAGTAGGTTTGGGTTTAGCCGACTATGTTTGGGTCGAGCCGATTGGGTTTGGGTCTAGCCGAGTGGGTTTGGGACTTGCCGAGTGGGTTTGGGTCTAGCCAAGTGGGTTTGGGTCTAGCCGAGTGGGTTTGGGTCTAGCCGAGTGGGTTTGGCTCTAGCCGAGTGGGTTTGGGTTTGGCCTAGTGGGTTTGGGTCTAGCCGAGTGGGTTTGGGTCTAGCCGAGTGGGCTTGGGTCTCGCCGAGTGGGTTTGGGTCTAGCCGAGTGGGTTTTGGTCTAGCCGAGTGGGTTTCGGTCTAGCGGAGTGGGTTTGGGTCTAGCTGAGTGGGTTTGGGTCTAGCCGAGTGGGTTTGGTTCTAGCCGAGTGGGTTTGGGTCTAGCCGAGTGGGTTTGGGTCTAGCTGAGTGGGTTTGGGTCTAGCCGAGTGTGTTTGGGTCTAGCCGATTGGGTTTACGTCTAGCCGAGTGGGTTTGGGTCTAGCAGAGTGGGTTTGGGTGTAGCCGAGTGGGTTTGGGTCTAGCCGAGTGGGTTTGGGTCTAGACGAGTAGGTTTGGGTCTAGCCGAGTGGGTGTCGGTCTGGCCGAGTGGGTTTGGGTCTAGCGGAGTGGATTTGGGTCTAGCCGAGTCCGTTTGGGTCTAGCCGAGTGGGTTTGGGACTAGCGGAGTGGGTTTGGGTCTAGCGGAGTGGGTTTGGTTCTAGCGGAGTGGGTTTGGGTCTAGCCGATTGGGTTTGGGTCTAGCCGAGTGGGTTTGGGTCTGGCGGAGTGGGTTTGGGTCTAGTGGAGTGGGTTTGGGTCTAGCCGAGTGGGTTTGATTCTATCTGAGTGGGTTTGGGTGTAGCTGAGTGGGTTTGGGTCGAGCCAAGTGGGTTTGGGTCTAGCCGAGAGGGTTTGGGTGTAGCCGAGTGTGTTTGGATCTAGCCGTGTGGGTTTGGTTCTAGCCGAGTTGGGTTGGGTCTAGCCGAGTGGGTTTGGGACGAGCCGAGTGGGTTTGGGTCTAGCCGAGTGGGTTTGGGTCTAGCCGAGTGGTTTTGGTTCAAGCCGAGTGTATTTGGGCCTAGCCGAGTGGGGTTGGGACTAGCCGAGTGGGTTTGGGTCTAGCCGAGTGGGTTTGGGTCTTGCCGAGTGGTTTTGGTTCAAGCCGAGTGTATTTGGGTCTAGCCGAGTGGGTTTGGGTCTAGCCAAGTGGTTTTGGGTCTAGCCGAGTGGGTTTGGGTCTAGCGGAGTGGGTTTGGGTCTAGCCGAGTCCGTTTGGGTCTAGCCGAGTGGGTTTGGGACTAGCCGAGTGGGTTTGGGTCAAGCGGAGTGGGTTTGGTTCTAGCGGAGTGGGTTTGGCTCTAGCCGATTGGGTTTGGGTCTCGCCGAGTGGGTTTGGGTCTGGCGCAGTGGGTTTGGGTCTAGTGGAGTGGGTTTGGGCTAGCCGAGTGGGTTTGGGTCTAGCCGAGTGGGTTTGGGTGTAGCCCAGTGGGTTTTGGTCTATCCGTGTGGGTTTGTGTCTAGCCGAGTGGGTTTGGGTCTAGCCGAGTGGGTTTGTGTCTAGCCAAGTGAGTTTGGGTCTTGTGGAGTGTGTTTGGGTGTAGCCGAGTGGGTTTGGGTCTAGCCGAGTGTGTTTGGCTCTAGCCGAGTGGGTTTACGTCTAGCCGAGTGGGTTTGGGTCTAGCGGAGTGGGTTTGGGTGTAGCCGAGTGGGTTTGGGTCTAGCCGAGTGGGCTTGGGTCTAGACGAGTGGGTTAGGGTCTACCCGAGTGGGTTTCGGTCTGGCCGAGTGGGTTTGGGTCTAGCGGAGTGGGTTTGGGTCTAGCCGAGTCCGTTTGGGTCCAGCCGAGTGGGTTTGGGACTAGCGGAGTGGGTTTGGGTCTGGCGGAGTGGGTTTGGGTCTAGCCGAGTGTGTTTGGGTCTAGTCGAGTGGGTTTGGGACTAGCCGAGTGGGTTTGGGTCCAGCCGAGTGTGTTTGGGTGTCGCCGAGTGGGTTTGGGTTTGGCCGAGTGGGTTTGGGTGTAGCCGAGTGGGTTTGGGTCTAGCCGAATCGGTTTGGGTCTAGCCGAGTGGGTTGGGGTCTAGCCGAGTGGGTTTGGGTCTAGTGGAGTGGGTTTGGGTCTAGCGGAGTGGGTTTGGGTCTAGCCGAGTGGGTTTGGGTCTAGCCGAGTGGGTTTGGGTCTAGCCGAGTGGGTTTGGGTCTAGCCTAGTGGGTTTGGGTCTATCCGAGTGGGTTTGGGTCTAGCCGAGTCCGTTTGGGTCTAGCCGAGTGGGTTTGGGTCTAGCGGAGTGGGTTTGGGTCTAGCCGAGTGGGTTTGGGTCTAGCCGAGTCCGTTTGCATCTAGCCGAGTGGGTTTGGGACTAGCCGAGTGGGTTTGGGTCTAGCGGAGTGGGTTTGGTTCTAGCGGAGTGGGTTTGGGTCTAGCCGATTGGGTTTGGGTCTCGCCGAGTGGGTTTGGGTCTGGCGGAGTGGGTTTGGGTCTAGTGGAGTGGGTTTGGGTCTAGCCGAGTGGGTTTGGGTCTAGCCGATTGGGTTTGGGTGTAGCCGAGTGGGTTTGGGTCTAGCCGAGTGGGTTTGTGTCTAGCCGAGTGGGTTTGGGTCTAGCCGAGTGGGTTTGGGTCTAGCCAAGTGAGTTTGGGTCTAGCGGAGTGTGTTTGGGTGTAGCCGAGTGGGTTTGGGTCTAGCCGAGTGGGTTTGGGTCTAGCCGAGTGGGTTTGGGTCTAGCCGAGTGGGTTTGTGTCTAGCCGAGTGGGTTTGGGTCTAGCCGAGTGGGTTTGGGTCTAGCCAAGTGAGTTTGGGTCTAGCGGAGTGTGTTTGGGTGTAGCCGAGTGGGTTTGGGTCTACCCGAGTGGGTTTTCGGACTAGCCGAGTGGGTTTGGGTCTAGCTGAGTGGGTTTGGGTCTAGACGAATGGGTTAGGGTCTAGCCGAGTGGGTTTCGGTCTGGCCCAGTGGGTTTGGGTCCAGCGGAGTGGGTTTTGGTCTAGCCGAGTCCGTGTGGGTCTAGCCGAGTGGGTTTGGGACTAGCGGAGTGGGTTTGGGTCTAGCGGAGTGGGTTTGGTTGTAGCGGAGTGGGTTTGGGTCTAGCCGATTGGGTTTGGGTCTAGCCGAGTGGGCTTGGGTCTAGCCGAGTGGGTTTGGGTCTAGCCGGGTGGGTTTGGGTCTAGCCGAGTGGGTTTGGGTCTAGCCGAGTGGGTTTGGGTTTGGCCGAGTGGGTTTGGGTGTAGCCGAGTGGGTTTGGGTCTAGCCGAAACGGTTTGGGTCTAGCCGAGTGGGTTTTGGTCTGGCAGAGTGGGTTTGGGTCTAGCGGAGTGGGTTTGGGTCTAGCAGAGTAGGTTTGGGTTTAGCCGACTGGGTTTGGGTCGAGCCGATTGGGTTTGGGTCTAGCCGAGTGGGTTTGGGACTTGCCGAGTGGGTTTGGGTCTAGCCAAGTGGGTTTGGGTCTAGCCGAGTGGGTTTCGGTCTAGCCGAGTGGGTTTGGGTCTAGCCGAGTGGGTTTGGGTTTGGCCGAGTGGGTTTGGGTCTAGCCGAGTGGGTTTGGGTCTAGCCGAGTGGGCTTGGGTCTAGCCGAGTGGGTTTGGGTCTAGCCGAGTGGGTTTTGGTCTAGCCGAGTGGGTTTCGGTCTAGCGGAGTGGGTTTGGGTCTAGCTGAGTGGGTTTGGGTCTAGCCGAGTGGGTTTGGTTCTAGCCGAGTGGGTTTGGGTCTAGCCGAGTGGGTTTGGGTCTAGCTGAGTGGGTTTGGGTCTATCCGAGTGTGTTTGGGTCTAGCCGATTGGGTTTACGTCTAGCCGAGTGGGTTTGGGTCTAGCAGAGTGGGTTTGGGTGTAGCCGAGTGGGTTTGGGTCTAGCCGAGTGGGTTTGGGTCCAGACGAGTAGGTTTGGGTCTAGCCGAGTGGGTGTCGGTCTGGCCGAGTGGGTTTGGGTCTAGCGGAGTGGATTTGGGTCTAGCCGAGTCCGTTTGGGTCTAGCCGAGTGGGTTTGGGACTAGCGGAGTGGGTTTGGGTCTAGCGGAGTGGGTTTGGTTCTAGCGGAGTGGGTTTGGGTCTAGCCGATTGGGTTTGGGTCTAGCCGAGTGGGTTTGGGTCTGGCGGAGTGGGTTTGGGTCTAGTGGAGTGGGTTTGGGTCTAGCCGAGTGGGTTTGAGTCTATCCGAGTGGGTTTGGGTGTAGCTGAGTGGGTTTGGGTCTAGCCGAGTGGGTTTGGGTCTAGCCGAGAGGGTTTGGGTGTAGCCGAGTGTGTTTGGATCTAGCCGTGTGGGTTTGGTTCTAGCCGAGTTGGGTTGGGTCTAGCCGAGTGGGTTTGGGACGAGCCGAGTGGGTTTGGGTCTAGCCGAGTGGGTTTGGGTCTAGCCGAGTGGTTTTGGTTCAAGCCGAGTGTATTTGGGCCTAGCCGAGTGGGGTTGGGACTAGCCGAGTGGGTTTGGGTCTAGCCGAGTGGGTTTGGGTCTTGCCGAGTGGTTTTGGTTCAAGCCGAGTGTATTTGGGTCTAGCCGAGTGGGTTTGGGTCTAGCCAAGTGGTTTTGGGTCTAACCGAGTGGGTTTGGGTCTAGCGGAGTGGGTTTGGGTCTAGCCGAGTCCGTTTGGGTCTAGCCGAGTGGGTTTGGGACTCGCCGAGTGGGTTTGGGTCTAGCGGAGTGGGTTTGGTTCTAGCGGAGTGGGTTTGGCTCTAGCCGATTGGGTTTGGGTCTCGCCGAGTGGGTTTGGGTCTGGCGCAGTGCGTTTGGGTCTAGTGGAGTGGGTTTGGGTCTAGCCGAGTGGGTTTGGGTCTAGCCGAGTGGGTTTGGGTCTAGCCGAGTGGGTTTTGGTCTATCCGTGTGGGTTTGTGTCTAGCCGAGTGGGTTTGGGTCTAGCCGAGTGGGTTTGTGTCTAGCGGAGTGTGTTTGGGTGTAGCCGAGTGGGTTTGGGTCTAGCCGAGTGGGTTTGGGTCTAGTCGAGTGGGTTTGGGTCTAGCCGAGTGTGTTTGGGTCTAGTCGAGTGGGTTTGGGACTAGCTGAGTGGGTTTGGGACTAGCGGAGTGGGTTTGGATCTGGCAGAGTGGGTTTGGGTCTAGCCGAGTGTGTTTGGGTCTAGTCGAGTGGGTTTGGGACTAGCCGAGTGGGTTTGGGTCCAGCCGAGTGTGTTTGGGTGTCGCCGAGTGGGTTTGGGTTTGGCCGAGTGGGTTTGGGTGTAGCCGAGTGGGTTTGGGTCTAGCCGAATCGGTTTGGGTCTAGCCGAGTGGGTTTGGGTCTAGCCGAGTGGGTTTGGGTCTAGTGGAGTGGGTTTGGGTCTAGCGGAGTGGGTTTGGGTCTAGCCGAGTGGGTTTGGGTCTAGCCGAGTGGGTTTGGGTCTAGCCGAGTGGGTTTGGGTCTAGCCTAGTGGGTTTGGGTCTATCCGAGTGGGTTTGGGTCTAGCCGAGTCCGTTTGGGTCTAGCCGAGTGGGTTTGGGTCTAGCGGAGTGGGTTTGGGTCTAGCCGAGTGGGTTTGGGTCTAGCCGAGTCCGTTTGGGTCTAGCCGAGTGGGTTTGGGACTAGCCGAGTGGGTTTGGGTCTAGCGGAGTGGGTTTGGTTCTAGCGGAGTGGGTTTGGGTCTAGCCGATTGGGTTTGGGTCTCGCCGAGTGGGTTTGGGTCTGGCGGAGTGGGTTTGGGTCTAGTGGAGTGGGTTTGGGTCTAGCCGAGTGGGTTTGGGTCTAGCCGAGTGGGTTTGGGTGTAGCCGAGTGGGTTTGGGTCTAGCCGAGTGGGTTTGTGTCTAGCCGAGTGGGTTTGGGTCTAGCCGAGTGGGTTTGGGTCTAGCCAAGTGAGTTTGGGTCTAGCGGAGTGTGTTTGGGTGTAGCCGAGTGGGTTTGGGTCTAGCCGAGTGGGTTTGGGTCTAGCCAAGTGAGTTTGGGTCTAGCGGAGTGTGTTTGGGTGTAGCCGAGTGGGTTTGGGTCTACCTGAGTGGGTTTTCGGTCTAGCCGTGTGGGTTTGGGTCTAGCTGAGTGGGTTTGGGTCTAGACGAATGGGTTAGGGTCTAGCCGAGTGGGTTTCGGTCTGGCCCAGTGGGTTTGGGTCCAGCGGAGTGGGTTTTTGTCTAGCCGAGTCCGTTTGGGTCTAGCCGAGTGGGTTTGGGACTAGCGGAGTGGGTTTGGGTCTAGCCGATTGGGTTTGGGTCTCGCCGAGTGGGTTTGGGTCTGGCGGAGTGGGTTTGGGTCTAGTGGAGTGGGTTTGGGTCTAGCCGAGTGGGTTTGGGTCTAGCCGAGTGGGTTTGGGTGTAGCCGAGTGGGTTTGGGTCTAGCCGAGTGGGTTTGGGTCTAGCCAAGTGAGTTTGTGTCTAGCGGAGTGTGTTTGGGTGTAGCCCAGTGGGTTTGGGTCTAGCCGAGTGGGTTTGGGTCTAGTCGAGTGGGTTTGGGTCTAGCCGAGTGTGTTTGGGTCTAGTCGAGTGGGTTTGGGACTAGCTGAATGGGTTTGGGTCTAGCCGAGTGGGTTTGGGTCTAGCCGAGTGGGTTTGGGTTTGGCCGAGTGGGTTTGGGTGTAGCCGAGTGGGTTTGGGTCTAGCCGAAACGGTTTGGGTCTAGCCGAGTGGGTTTTGGTCTGGCAGAGTGGGTTTGGGTCGAGCCGATTGGGTTTGGGTCTAGCCGAGTGGGTTTGGGACTTGCCGAGTGGGTTTGGGTCTAGCCAAGTGGGTTTGGGTCTAGCCGAGTGGGTTTGGGTCTAGCCGAGTGGGTTTGGGTCTAGCCGAGTGGGTTTGGGTTTGGCCGAGTGGGTTTGGGTCTAGCCGAGTGGGTTTGGGTCTAGCCGAGTGGGCTTGGGTCTAGCCGAGTGGGTTTGGGTCTAGCCGAGTGGGTTTTGGTCTAGCCGAGTGGGTTTCGGTCTAGCGGAGTGGGTTTGGGTCTAGCTGAGTGGGTTTGGGTCTAGCCGAGTGTGTTTGGGTCTAGTCGAGTGGGTTTGGGACTAGCTGAATGGGTTTGGGTCTAGCCGAGTGGGTTTGGGTCTAGCCGAGTGGGTTTGGGTTTGGCCGAGTGGGTTTGGGTGTAGCCGAGTGGGTTTGGGTCTAGCCGAAACGGTTTGGGTCTAGCCGAGTGGGTTTTGGTCTGGCAGAGTGGGTTTGGGTCTAGCGGAGTGGGTTTGGGTCTAGCAGAGTAGGTTTGGGTTTAGCCGACTATGTTTGGGTCGAGCCGATTGGGTTTGGGTCTAGCCGAGTGGGTTTGGGACTTGCCGAGTGGGTTTGGGTCTAGCCAAGTGGGTTTGGGTCTAGCCGAGTGGGTTTGGGTCTAGCCGAGTGGGTTTGGGTCTAGCCGAGTGGGTTTGGGTTTGGCCGAGTGGGTTTGGGTCTAGCCGAGTGGGTTTGGGTCTAGCCGAGTGGGCTTGGGTCTAGCCGAGTGGGTTTGGGTCTAGCCGAGTGGGTTTTGGTCTAGCCGAGTGGGTTTCGGTCTAGCGGAGTGGGTTTGGGTCTAGCTGAGTGGGTTTGGGTCTAGCCGAGTGGGTTTGGTTCTAGCCGAGTGGGTTTGGGTCTAGCCGAGTGGGTTTGGGTCTAGCTGAGTGGGTTTGGGTCTAGCCGAGTGTGTTTGGGTCTAGCCGATTGGGTTTACGTCTAGCCGAGTGGGTTTGGGTCTAGCAGAGTGGGTTTGGGTGTAGCCGAGTGGGTTTGGGTCTAGCCGAGTGGGTTTGGGTCTAGACGAGTAGGCTTGGGTCTAGCCGAGTGGGTGTCGGTCTGGCCGAGTGGGTTTGGGTCTAGCGGAGTGGATTTGCGTCTAGCCGAGTCCGTTTGGGTCTAGCCGAGTGGGTTTGGGACTAGCGGAGTGGGTTTGGGTCTAGCGGAGTGGGTTTGGTTCTAGCGGAGTGGGTTTGGGTCTAGCCGATTGGGTTTGGGTCTAGCCGAGTGGGTTTGGGTCTGGCGGAGTGGGTTTGGGTCTAGTGGAGTGGGTTTGGGTCTAGCCGAGTGGGTTTGAGTCTATCCGAGTGGGTTTGGGTGTAGCTGAGTGGGTTTGGGTCGAGCCGAGTGGGTTTGGGTCTAGCCGAGAGGGTTTGGGTGTAGCCGAGTGTGTTTGGATCTAGCCGTGTGAGTTTGGTTCTAGCCGAGTTGGGTTGGGTCTAGCCGAGTGGGTTTGGGACGAGCCGAGTGGGTTTGGGTCTAGCCGAGTGGGTTTGGGTCTAGCCGAGTGGTTTTGGTTCAAGCCAAGTGTATTTGGGCCTAGCCGAGTGGGGTTGGGACTAGCCGAGTGGGTTTGGGTCTAGCCGAGTGGGTTTGGGTCTTGCCGAGTGGTTTTGGTTCAAGCCGAGTTTATTGGGTCTAGCCGAGTGGGTTTGGGTCTAGCCAAGTGGTTTTGGGTCTAGCCGAGTGGGTTTGGGTCTAGCGGATTGGGTTTGGGTCTAGCCGAGTCCGTTTGGGTCTAGCCGAGTGGGTTTGGGACTAGCCGAGTGGGTTTGGGTCAAGCGGAGTGGGTTTGGTTCTAGCGGAGTGGGTTTGGCTCTAGCCGATTGGGTTTGGGTCTCGCCGAGTGGGTTTGGGTCTGGCGCAGTGGGTTTGGGTCTAGTGGAGTGGGTTTGGGCTAGCCGAGTGGGTTTGGGTCTAGCCGAGTGGGTTTGGGTGTAGCCCAGTGGGTTTTGGTCTATCCGTGTGGGTTTGTGTCTAGCCGAGTGGGTTTGGGTCTAGCCGAGTGGGTTTGTGTCTAGCCAAGTGAGTTTGGGTCTAGTGGAGTGTGTTTGGGTGTAGCCGAGTGGGTTTGGGTCTAGCCGAGTGTGTTTGGCTCTAGCCGAGTGGGTTTACGTCTAGCCGAGTGGGTTTGGGTCTAGCGGAGTGGGTTTGGGTGTAGCCGAGTGGGTTTGGGTCTAGCCGAGTGGGCTTGGGTCTAGACGAGTGGGTTAGGGTCTACCCGAGTGGGTTTCGGTCTGGCCGAGTGGGTTTGGGTCTAGCGGAGTGGGTTTGGGTCTAGCCGAGTCCGTTTGGGTCCAGCCGAGTGGGTTTGGGACTAGCGGAGTGGGTTTGGGTCTGGCGGAGTGGGTTTGGGTCTAGCCGAGTGTGTTTGGGTCTAGTCGAGTGGGTTTGGGACTAGCCGAGTGGGTTTGGGTCCAGCCGAGTGTGTTTGGGTGTCGCCGAGTGGGTTTGGGTTTGGCCGAGTGGGTTTGGGTGTAGCCGAGTGGGTTTGGGTCTAGCCGAATCGGTTTGGGTCTAGCCGAGTGGGTTGGGGTCTAGCCGAGTGGGTTTGGGTCTAGTGGAGTGGGTTTGGGTCTAGCGGAGTGGGTTTGGGTCTAGCCGAGTGGGTTTGGGTCTAGCCGAGTGGGTTTGGGTCTAGCCGAGTGGGTTTGGGTCTAGCCTAGTGGGTTTGGGTCTATCCGAGTGGGTTTGGGTCTAGCCGAGTCCGTTTGGGTCTAGCCGAGTGGGTTTGGGTCTAGCGGAGTGGGTTTGGGTCTAGCCGAGTGGGTTTGGGTCTAGCCGAGTCCGTTTGCGTCTAGCCGAGTGGGTTTGGGACTAGCCGAGTGGGTTTGGGTCTAGCGGAGTGGGTTTGGTTCTAGCGGAGTGGGTTTGGGTCTAGCCGATTGGGTTTGGGTCTCGCCGAGTGGGTTTGGGTCTGGCGGAGTGGGTTTGGGTCTAGTGGAGTGGGTTTGGGTCTAGCCGAGTGGGTTTGGGTCTAGCCGATTGGGTTTGGGTGTAGCCGAGTGGGTTTGGGTCTAGCCGAGTGGGTTTGTGTCTAGCCGAGTGGGTTTGGGTCTAGCCGAGTGGGTTTGGGTCTAGCCAAGTGAGTTTGGGTCTAGCGGAGTGTGTTTGGGTGTAGCCGAGTGGGTTTGGGTCTAGCCGAGTGGGTTTGGGTCTAGCCGAGTGGGTTTGGGTCTAGCCGAGTGGGTTTGTGTCTAGCCGAGTGGGTTTGGGTCTAGCCGAGTGGGTTTGGGTCTAGCCAAGTGAGTTTGGGTCTAGCGGAGTGTGTTTGGGTGTAGCCGAGTGGGTTTGGGTCTACCCGAGTGGGTTTTCGGTCTAGCCGAGTGGGTTTGGGTCTAGCTGAGTGGGTTTGGGTCTAGACGAATGGGTTAGGGTCTAGCCGAGTGGGTTTCGGTCTGGCCCAGTGGGTTTGGGTCCAGCGGAGTGGGTTTTGGTCTAGCCGAGTCCGTTTGGGTCTAGCCGAGTGGGTTTGGGACTAGCGGAGTGGGTTTGGGTCTAGCGGAGTGGGTTTGGTTGTAGCGGAGTGGATTTGGGTCTAGCCGATTGGGTTTGGGTCTAGCCGAGTGGGCTTGGGTCTAGCCGAGTGGGTTTGGGTCTAGCCGGGTGGGTTTGGGTCTAGCCGAGTGGGTTTGGGTCTAGCCGAGTGGGTTTGGGTTTGGCCGAGTGGGTTTGGGTGTAGCCGAGTGGGTTTGGGTCTAGCCGAAACGGTTTGGGTCTAGCCGAGTGGGTTTTGGTCTGGCAGAGTGGGTTTGGGTCTAGCGGAGTGGGTTTGGGTCTAGCAGAGTAGGTTTGGGTTTAGCCGACTGGGTTTGGGTCGAGCCGAGTGGGTTTTGGTCTATCCGTGTGGGTTTGTGTCTAGCCGAGTGGGTTTGGGTCTAGCCGAGTGGGTTTGTGTCTAGCGGAGTGTGTTTGGGTGTAGCCGAGTGGGTTTGGGTCTAGCCGAGTGGGTTTGGGTCTAGTCGAGTGGGTTTGGGTCTAGCCGAGTGTGTTTGGGTCTAGTCGAGTGGGTTTGGGACTAGCTGAGTGGGTTTGGGACTAGCGGAGTGGGTTTGGATCTGGCAGAGTGGGTTTGGGTCTAGCCGAGTGTGTTTGGGTCTAGTCGAGTGGGTTTGGGACTAGCCGAGTGGGTTTGGGTCCAGCCGAGTGTGTTTGGGTGTCGCCGAGTGGGTTTGGGTTTGGCCGAGTGGGTTTGGGTGTAGCCGAGTGGGTTTGGGTCTAGCCGAATCGGTTTGGGTCTAGCCGAGTGGGTTTGGGTCTAGCCGAGTGGGTTTGGGTCTAGTGGAGTGGGTTTGGGTCTAGCGGAGTGGGTTTGGGTCTAGCCGAGTGGGTTTGGGTCTAGCCGAGTGGGTTTGGGTCTAGCCGAGTGGGTTTGGGTCTAGCCTAGTGGGTTTGGGTCTATCCGAGTGGGTTTGGGTCTAGCCGAGTCCGTTTGGGTCTAGCCGAGTGGGTTTGGGTCTAGCGGAGTGGGTTTGGGTCTAGCCGAGTGGGTTTGGGTCTAGCCGAGTCCGTTTGGGTCTAGCCGAGTGGGTTTGGGACTAGCCGAGTGGGTTTGGGTCTAGCGGAGTGGGTTTGGTTCTAGCGGAGTGGGTTTGGGTCTAGCCGATTGGGTTTGGGTCTCGCCGAGTGGGTTTGGGTCTGGCGGAGTGGGTTTGGGTCTAGTGGAGTGGGTTTGGGTCTAGCCGAGTGGGTTTGGGTCTAGCCGAGTGGGTTTGGGTGTAGCCGAGTGGGTTTGGGTCTAGCCGAGTGGGTTTGTGTCTAGCCGAGTGGGTTTGGGTCTAGCCGAGTGGGTTTGGGTCTAGCCAAGTGAGTTTGGGTCTAGCGGAGTGTGTTTGGGTGTAGCCGAGTGGGTTTGGGTCTAGCCGAGTGGGTTTGGGTCTAGCCAAGTGAGTTTGGGTCTAGCGGAGTGTGTTTGGGTGTAGCCGAGTGGGTTTGGGTCTACCTGAGTGGGTTTTCGGTCTAGCCGAGTGGGTTTGGGTCTAGCTGAGTGGGTTTGGGTCTAGACGAATGGGTTAGGGTCTAGCCGAGTGGGTTTCGGTCTGGCCCAGTGGGTTTGGGTCCAGCGGAGTGGGTTTTTGTCTAGCCGAGTCCGTTTGGGTCTAGCCGAGTGGGTTTGGGACTAGCGGAGTGGGTTTGGGTCTAGCCGATTGGGTTTGGGTCTCGCCGAGTGGGTTTGGGTCTGGCGGAGTGGGTTTGGGTCTAGTGGAGTGGGTTTGGGTCTAGCCGAGTGGGTTTGGGTCTAGCCGAGTGGGTTTGGGTGTAGCCGAGTGGGTTTGGGTCTAGCCGAGTGGGTTTGGGTCTAGCCAAGTGAGTTTGTGTCTAGCGGAGTGTGTTTGGGTGTAGCCGAGTGGGTTTGGGTCTAGCCGAGTGGGTTTGGGTCTAGTCGAGTGGGTTTGGGTCTAGCCGAGTGTGTTTGGGTCTAGTCGAGTGGGTTTGGGACTAGCTGAATGGGTTTGGGTCTAGCCGAGTGGGTTTGGGTCTAGCCGAGTGGGTTTGGGTTTGGCCGAGTGGGTTTGGGTGTAGCCGAGTGGGTTTGGGTCTAGCCGAAACGGTTTGGGTCTAGCCGAGTGGGTTTTGGTCTGGCAGAGTGGGTTTGGGTCTAGCGGAGTGGGTTTGGGTCTAGCAGAGTAGGTTTGGGTTTAGCCGACTATGTTTGGGTCGAGCCGATTGGGTTTGGGTCTAGCCGAGTGGGTTTGGGACTTGCCGAGTGGGTTTGGGTCTAGCCAAGTGGGTTTGGGTCTAGCCGAGTGGGTTTGGGTCTAGCCGAGTGGGTTTGGGTCTAGCCGAGTGGGTTTGGGTTTGGCCGAGTGGGTTTGGGTCTAGCCGAGTGGGTTTGGGTCTAGCCGAGTGGGCTTGGGTCTAGCCGAGTGGGTTTGGGTCTAGCCGAGTGGGTTTTGGTCTAGCCGAGTGGGTTTCGGTCTAGCGGAGTGGGTTTGGGTCTAGCTGAGTGGGTTTGGGTCTAGCCGAGTGTGTTTGGGTCTAGTCGAGTGGGTTTGGGACTAGCTGAATGGGTTTGGGTCTAGCCGAGTGGGTTTGGGTCTAGCCGAGTGGGTTTGGGTTTGGCCGAGTGGGTTTGGGTGTAGCCGAGTGGGTTTGGGTCTAGCCGAAACGGTTTGGGTCTAGCCGAGTGGGTTTTGGTCTGGCAGAGTGGGTTTGGGTCTAGCGGAGTGGGTTTGGGTCTAGCAGAGTAGGTTTGGGTTTAGCCGACTATGCTTGGGTCGAGCCGATTGGGTTTGGGTCTAGCCGAGTGGGTTTGGGACTTGCCGAGTGGGTTTGGGTCTAGCCAAGTGGGTTTGGGTCTAGCCGAGTGGGTTTGGGTCTAGCCGAGTGGGTTTGGGTCTAGCCGAGTGGGTTTGGGTTTGGCCGAGTGGGTTTGGGTCTAGCCGAGTGGGTTTGGGTCTAGCCGAGTGGGCTTGGGTCTAGCCGAGTGGGTTTGGGTCTAGCCGAGTGGGTTTTGGTCTAGCCGAGTGGGTTTCGGTCTAGCGGAGTGGGTTTGGGTCTAGCTGAGTGGGTTTGGGTCTAGCCGAGTGGGTTTGGTTCTAGCCGAGTGGGTTTGGGTCTAGCCGAGTGGGTTTGGGTCTAGCTGAGTGGGTTTGGGTCTAGCCGAGTGTGTTTGGGTCTAGCCGATTGGGTTTACGTCTAGCCGAGTGGGTTTGGGTCTAGCAGAGTGGGTTTGGGTGTAGCCGAGTGGGTTTGGGTCTAGCCGAGTGGGTTTGGGTCTAGACGAGTAGGTTTGGGTCTAGCCGAGTGGGTGTCGGTCTGGCCGAGTGGGTTTGGGTCTAGCGGAGTGGATTTGCGTCTAGCCGAGTCCGTTTGGGTCTAGCCGAGTGGGTTTGGGACTAGCGGAGTGGGTTTGGGTCTAGCGGAGTGGGTTTGGTTCTAGCGGAGTGGGTTTGGGTCTAGCCGATTGGGTTTGGGTCTAGCCGAGTGGGTTTGGGTCTGGCGGAGTGGGTTTGGGTCTAGTGGAGTGGGTTTGGGTCTAGCCGAGTGGGTTTGAGTCTATCCGAGTGGGTTTGGGTGTAGCTGAGTGGGTTTGGGTCGAGCCGAGTGGGTTTGGGTCTAGCCGAGAGGGTTTGGGTGTAGCCGAGTGTGTTTGGATCTAGCCGTGTGAGTTTGGTTCTAGCCGAGTTGGGTTGGGTCTAGCCGAGTGGGTTTGGGACGAGCCGAGTGGGTTTGGGTCTAGCCGAGTGGGTTTGGGTCTAGCCGAGTGGTTTTGGTTCAAGCCAAGTGTATTTGGGCCTAGCCGAGTGGGGTTGGGACTAGCCGAGTGGGTTTGGGTCTAGCCGAGTGGGTTTGGGTCTTGCCGAGTGGTTTTGGTTCAAGCCGAGTTTATTGGGTCTAGCCGAGTGGGTTTGGGTCTAGCCAAGTGGTTTTGGGTCTAGCCGAGTGGGTTTGGGTCTAGCGGAGTGGGTTTGGGTCTAGCCGAGTCCGTTTGGGTCTAGCCGAGTGGGTTTGGGACTAGCCGAGTGGGTTTGGGTCAAGCGGAGTGGGTTTGGTTCTAGCGGAGTGGGTTTGGCTCTAGCCGATTGGGTTTGGGTCTCGCCGAGTGGGTTTGGGTCTGGCGCAGTGGGTTTGGGTCTAGTGGAGTGGGTTTGGGTCTAGCCGAGTGGGTTTGGGTCTAGCCGAGTGGGTTTGGGTGTAGCCCAGTGGGTTTTGGTCTATCCGTGTGGGTTTGTGTCTAGCCGAGTGGGTTTGGGTCTAGCCGAGTGGGTTTGTGTCTAGCCAAGTGAGTTTGGGTCTAGTGGAGTGTGTTTGGGTGTAGCCGAGTGGGTTTGGGTCTAGCCGAGTGTGTTTGGCTCTAGCCGAGTGGGTTTACGTCTAGCCGAGTGGGTTTGGGTCTAGCGGAGTGGGTTTGGGTGTAGCCGAGTGGGTTTGGGTCTAGCCGAGCGGGCTTGGGTCTAGACGAGTGGGTTAGGGTCTACCCGAGTGGGTTTCGGTCTGGCCGAGTGGGTTTGGGTCTAGCGGAGTGGGTTTGGGTCTAGCCGAGTCCGTTTGGGTCCAGCCGAGTGGGTTTGGGACTAGCGGAGTGGGTTTGGGTCTGGCGGAGTGGGTTTGGGTCTAGCCGAGTGTGTTTGGGTCTAGTCGAGTGGGTTTGGGACTAGCCGAGTGGGTTTGGGTCCAGCCGAGTGTGTTTGGGTGTCGCCGAGTGGGTTTGGGTTTGGCCGAGTGGGTTTGGGTGTAGCCGAGTGGGTTTGGGTCTAGCCGAATCGGTTTGGGTCTAGCCGAGTGGGTTTGGGTCTAGCCGAGTGGGTTTGGGTCTAGTGGAGTGGGTTTGGGTCTAGCGGAGTGGGTTTGGGTCTAGCCGAGTGGGTTTGGGTCTAGCCGAGTGGGTTTGGGTCTAGCCGAGTGGGTTTGGGTCTAGCCTAGTGGGTTTGGGTCTATCCGAGTGGGTTTGGGTCTAGCCGAGTGGGTTTGGGTCTAGCCAAGTGGGTTTGGGTCTAGCGGAGTGGGTTTGGGTCTAGCCGAGTGGGTTTGGGTCTAGCCGAGTCCGTTTGGGTCTAGCCGAGTGGGTTTGGGACTAGCCGAGTGGGTTTGGGTCTAGCGGAGTGGGTTTGGTTCTAGCGGAGTGGGTTTGGGTCTAGCCGATTGGGTTTGGGTCTCGCCGAGTGGGTTTGGGTCTGGCGGAGTGGGTTTGGGTCTAGTGGAGTGGGTTTGGGTCTAGCCGAGTGGGTTTGGGTCTAGCCGAGTGGGTTTGGGTGTAGCCGAGTGGGTTTGGGTCTAGCCGAGTGGGTTTGTGTCTAGCCGAGTGGGTTTGGGTCTAGCCGAGTGGGTTTGGGTCTAGCCAAGTGAGTTTGGGTCTAGCGGAGTGTGTTTGGGTGTAGCCGAGTGGGTTTGGGTCTAGCCGAGTGGGTTTGGGTCTAGCCGAGTGGGTTTGGGTCTAGCCGAGTGGGTTTGTGTCTAGCCGAGTGGGTTTGGGTCTAGCCGAGTGGGTTTGGGTCTAGCCAAGTGAGTTTGGGTCTAGCGGAGTGTGTTTGGGTGTAGCCGAGTGGGTTTGGGTCTACCCGAGTGGGTTTTCGGTCTAGCCGAGTGGGTTTGGGTCTAGCTGAGTGGGTTTGGGTCTAGACGAATGGGTTAGGGTCTAGCCGAGTGGGTTTCGGTCTGGCCCAGTGGGTTTGGGTCCAGCGGAGTGGGTTTTTGTCTAGCCGAGTCCGTTTGGGTCTAGCCGAGTGGGTTTGGGACTAGCGGAGTGGGTTTGGGTCTAGCCGATTGGGTTTGGGTCTCGCCGAGTGGGTTTGGGTCTGGCGGAGTGGGTTTGGGTCTAGTGCAGTGGGTTTGGGTCTAGCCGAGTGGGTTTGGGTCTAGCCGAGTGGGTTTGGGTGTAGCCGAGTGGGTTTGGGTCTAGCCGAGTGGGTTTGGGTCTATCCAAGTGAGTTTGTGTCTAGCGGAGTGTGTTTGGGTGTAGCCGAGTGGGTTTGGGTCTAGCCGAGTGGGTTTGGGTCTAGTCGAGTGGGTTTGGGTCTAGCCGAGTGTGTTTGGGTCTAGTCGAGTGGGTTTGGGACTAGCTGAATGGGTTTGGGTCTAGCCGAGTGGGTTTGGGTCTAGCCGAGTGGGTTTGGGTTTGGCCGAGTGGGTTTGGGTGCAGCCGAGTGGGTTTGGGTCTAGCCGAAACGGTTTGGGTCTAGCCGAGTGGGTTTTGGTCTGGCAGAGTGGGTTTGCGTCTAGCGGAGTGGGTTTGGGTCTAGCAGAGTAGGTTTGGGTTTAGCCGACTATGTTTGGGTCGAGCCGATTGGGTTTGGGTCTAGCCGAGTGGGTTTGGGACTTGCCGAGTGGGTTTGGGTCTAGCCAAGTGGGTTTGGGTCTAGCCGAGTGGGTTTGGGTCTAGCCGAGTGGGTTTGGGTCTAGCCGAGTGGGTTTGGGTTTGGCCGAGTGGGTTTGGGTCTAGCCGAGTGGGTTTGGGTCTAGCCGAGTGGGCTTGGGTCTAGCCGAGTGGGTTTGGGTCTAGCCGAGTGGGTTTTGGTCTAGCCGAGTGGGTTTCGGTCTAGCGGAGTGGGTTTGGGTCTAGCTGAGTGGGTTTGGGTCTAGCCGAGTGGGTTTGGTTCTAGCCGAGTGGGTTTGGGTCTAGCCGAGTGGGTTTGGGTCTAGCTGAGTGGGTTTGGGTCTAGCCGAGTGTGTTTGGGTCTAGCCGATTGGGTTTACGTCTAGCCGAGTGGGTTTGGGTCTAGCAGAGTGGGTTTGGGTGTAGCCGAGTGGGTTTGGGTCTAGCCGAGTGGGTTTGGGTCTAGACGAGTAGGTTTGGGTCTAGCCGAGTGGGTGTCGGTCTGGCCGAGTGGGTTTGGGTCTAGCGCAGTGGATTTGGGTCTAGCCGAGTCCGTTTGGGTCTAGCCGAGTGGGGTTGGGACTAGCGGAGTGGGTTTGGGTCTAGCGGAGTGGGTTTGGTTCTAGCGGAGTGGGTTTGGGTCTAGCCGATTGGGTTTGGGTCTAGCCGAGTGGGTTTGGGTCTGGCGGAGTGGGTTTGGGTCTAGTGGAGTGGGTTTGGGTCTAGCCGAGTGGGTTTGAGTCTATCTGAGTGGGTTTGGGTGTAGCTGAGTGGGTTTGGGTCGAGCCGAGTGGGTTTGGGTCTAGCCGAGAGGGTTTGGGTGTAGCCGAGTGTGTTTGGATCTAGCCGTGTGGGTTTGGTTCTAGCCGAGTTGGGTTGGGTCTAGCCGAGTGGGTTTGGGTCTAGCCGAGTGGGTTTGGGTCTAGCCGAGTGGGTTTGGGTCTAGCCGAGTGGTTTTGGTTCAAGCCGAGTGTATTTGGGCCTAGCCGAGTGGGGTTGGGACTAGCCGAGTGGGTTTGGGTCTAGCCGAGTGGGTTTGGGTCTTGCCGAGTGGTTTTGGTTCAAGCCGAGTGTATTTGGGTCTAGCCGAGTGGGTTTGGGTCTAGCCAAGTGGTTTTGGGTCTAGCCGAGTGGGTTTGGGTCTAGCGGAGTGGGTTTGGGTCTAGCCGAGTCCGTTTGGGTCTAGCCGAGTGGGTTTGGGACTAGCCGAGTGGGTTTGGGTCAAGCGGAGTGGGTTTGGTTCTAGCGGAGTGGGTTTGGCTCTAGCCGATTGGGTTTGGGTCTCGCCGAGTGGGTTTGGGTCTGGCGCAGTGGGTTTGGGTCTAGTGGAGTGGGTTTGGGCTAGCCGAGTGGGTTTGGGTCTAGCCGAGTGGGTTTGGGTGTAGCCCAGTGGGTTTTGGTCTATCCGTGTGGGTTTGTGTCTAGCCAAGTGGGTTTGGGTCTAGCCGAGTGGGTTTGTGTCTAGCCAAGTGAGTTTGGGTCTAGTGGAGTGTGTTTGGGTGTAGCCGAGTGGGTTTGGGTCTAGCCGAGTGTGTTTGGCTCTAGCCGAGTGGGTTTACGTCTAGCCGAGTGGGTTTGGGTCTAGCGGAGTGGGTTTGGGTGTAGCCGAGTGGGTTTGGGTCTAGCCGAGTGGGCTTGGGTCTAGACGAGTGGGTTAGGGTCTACCCGAGTGGGTTTCGGTCTGGCCGAGTGGGTTTGGGTCTAGCGGAGTGGGTTTGGGTCTAGCCGAGTCCGTTTGGGTCCAGCCGAGTGGGTTTGGGACTAGCGGAGTGGGTTTGGGTCTGGCGGAGTGGGTTTGGGTCTAGCCGAGTGTGTTTGGGTCTAGTCGAGTGGGTTTGGAACTAGCCGAGTGGGTTTGGGTCCAGCCGAGTGTGTTTGGGTGTCGCCGAGTGGGTTTGGGTTTGGCCGAGTGGGTTTGGGTGTAGCCGAGTGGGTTTGGGTCTAGCCGAATCGGTTTGGGTCTAGCCGAGTGGGTTTGGGTCTAGCCGAGTGGGTTTGGGTCTAGTGGAGTGGGTTTGGGTCTAGCGGAGTGGGTTTGGGTCTAGCCGAGTGGGTTTGGGTCTAGCCGAGTGGGTTTGGGTCTAGCCGAGTGGGTTTGGGTCTAGCCTAGTGGGTTTGGGTCTATCCGAGTGGGTTTGGGTCTAGCCGAGTCCGTTTGGGTCTAGCCGAGTGGGTTTGGGTCTAGCGGAGTGGGTTTGGGTCTAGCCGAGTGGGTTTGGGTCTAGCCGAGTCCGTTTGGGTCTAGCCGAGTGGGTTTGGGACTAGCCGAGTGGGTTTGGGTCTAGCGGAGTGGGTTTGGTTCTAGCGGAGTGGGTTTGGGTCTAGCCGATTGGGTTTGGGTCTCGCCGAGTGGGTTTGGGTCTGGCGGAGTGGGTTTGGGTCTAGTGGAGTGGGTTTGGGTCTAGCCGAGTGGGTTTGGGTCTAGCCGAGTGGGTTTGGGTGTAGCCGAGTGGGTTTGGGTCTAGCCGAGTGGGTTTGTGTCTAGCCGAGTGGGTTTGGGTCTAGCCGAGTGGGTTTGGGTCTAGCCAAGTGAGTTTGGGTCTAGCGGAGTGTGTTTGGGTGTAGCCGAGTGGGTTTGGGTCTAGCCGAGTGGGTTTGGGTCTAGCCGAGTGGGTTTTGGTCTAGCCGAGTGGGTTTGTGTCTAGCCGAGTGGGTTTGGGTCTAGCCGAGTGGGTTTGGGACTAGCCAAGTGAGTTTGGGTCTAGCGGAGTGTGTTTGGGTGTAGCCGAGTGGGTTTGGGTCTACCCGAGTGGGTTTTCGGTCTAGCCGAGTGGGTTTGGGTCTAGCTGAGTGGGTTTGGGTCTAGACGAATGGGTTAGGGTCTAGCCGAGTGGGTTTCGGTCTGGCCCAGTGGGTTTGGGTCCAGCGGAGTGGGTTTTGGTCTAGCCGAGTCCGTTTGGGTCTAGCCGAGTGGGTTTGGGACTCGCGGAGTGGGTTTGGGTCTAGCGTAGTGGGTTTGGTTGTAGCGGAGTGGGTTTGGGTCTAGCCGATTGGGTTTGGGTCTAGCCGAGTGGGTTTGGGTCTGGCCGAGTGGGTTTGGGTCTAGCGGAGTGGGTTTGGGTGTAGCCGAGTGGGTTTGGGTCTAGCTGAGTGGGTTTGGGTCTAGCCGAGTGGGATTGGGTCTAGCCGAGTGTGTTTGGGTCTAGCCGAGTGTGTTTGGGTCTAGCCGAGTGGGTTTGCGTCTAGCCGAGTGGGTTTGGGTCTAGCGGAGGGGGGTTGGGTGTAGCCGATTGGGTTTGGTTCGAGCCGAGTGGGTTTGAGTCTAGACGAGTGGGTTTGGGTCTAGCCGAGTGGGTTTGGTTCTAGCGGAGTGGGTTTGGGTCTAGCCGATTGGGTTTCTGTCTCGCCGAGTGGGTTTGAGTCTAGTGGAGTGGGTTTGGGTCTAGTGGAGTGGGTTTGGGTCTAGCCGAGTGGGTTTGCGTCTAGCCGAGTGGGTTTGGGTGTAGCCGAGTGGGTTTGGGTGTAGCCGAGTGGGTTTGGGTCTAGCCGAGTGGGTTTGGGTCTAGCCGAGTGGGTTTGGGTCTAGCCAAGTGAGTTTGCGTCTGGCGGAGTGTGTTTGGGTGTAGCCGAGTGGGTTTGGGTCTACCCGAGTGGGTTTGGGTCCAGCTGAGTGGGTTTGGGTCTAGCCGAGTGTGTTTGGGTCTAGCCGAGTGGGTTTACGTCTAGCCGAGTGGGTTTCGGTCTAGCGGAGTGGGTTTGTGTGTAACCGAGTGGGTTTGGGTCTAGCCGAGTGGGTTTGGGTCTAGACGAGTGGGTTAGGGTCTAGCCGAGTGGGTTTCGGCCTGGCCGAGTGGGTTTGGGTCTAGCGGAGTGGGTTTTGGTCTAGCCGAGTCCGTTTGGGTCTAGCCGAGTGGGTTTGGGACTAACGGAGTGGGTTTGGGTCTAGCGGAGTGGGTTTGGTTCTAGCGGAGTGGGTTTGGGTCTAGCCGATTGGGTTTGGGTCTAGCCGAGTGGGTTTGGGTCTGGCCGAGTGGGTTTGGGTCTAGCGGAGTGGGTTTGGGTGTAGCCGAGTGGGTTTGGGTCTAGCTGAGTGGGTTTGGGTCTAGCCGAGTGGGATTGGGTCTAGCCGAGTGGGTTTGGGTCTAGCCGTGTGTGTTTGGGTCTAGCCGAGTGGGTTTGCGTCTAGCCGAGTGGGTTTGGGTCTAGCGGAGGGGGTTTGGGTGTAGCCGATTGGGTTTGGTTCGAGCCGAGTGGGTTTGAGTCTAGACGAGTGGGTTTGGGTCTAGCCGAGTGGGCTTCAGTGTAGCCGAGTGGGTTTGGGTCTAGCGGAGTGGGTTTGGGTCTAGCGGAGTGGGTTTGGGTCTAGCGGAGTGGGTTTGTTTGTAGCCGAGTGGGTTTGGGTCTAGCCGAGTGGGTTTGGGTCTAGCCGATTGTGTTTGGGTCTAGCCGAGTGGGTTTGGGACTAGCCGAGTGGGTTTGGGTCTAGCGGAGTGGGTTTGGTTCTAGCGGAGTGGGTTTGCGTCTAGCCGATTGGGTTTGGGTCTCGCCGAGTAGGTTTGCGTCTGGCGGAGTGGGTTTGGGTCTAGTGGAGTGGGTTTGGGTCTAGCCGAGTGGGTTTGGGTCTAGCTAAGTGGGTTTGGGTGTAGCCGAGTGGGTTTGGGTCTAGCCGAGTGGGTTTGGGTGTAGCTAAGTGGGTTTGGGTCTAGCGGAATGGGTTTGGGTGTAGCCGAGTGGGTTTGGGTCTAGCCGATTGGGTTTGGGTCTAGCCGAGTGGGATTGGGTCTAGCCGAGTGGGTTTGGGTCTAGCCGAGTGTGTTTGGGTCTAGTCGAGTGGGTTTGGGACTAGCCGAGTGGGTTTGGGTCTAGCCGATTTGGTTTGGGTTTGGCCGAGTGGGTTTGGGTGTAGCCGAGTGGGTTTGGGTCTAGCCAAATCGGTTTGGGTCTAGCCGAGTGGGTTTGGGTCTAGCCGAGTGGGTTTGGGTCTAGCCGAGTGGGTTTGGGTCTAGCCTAGTGGGTTTGGGTCTATCCGAGTGGGTTTGTGTCTAGCCGAGTCCGTTTGGGTCTAGCCGAGTGGGTTTGGGTTTAGCGGAGTGGGTTTGGGTCTAGCCGAGTGGGTTTGGGTCTAGCCGAGTCCGTTTGGGTCTAGCCGAGTTGGTTTGGGACTAGCCGAGTGGGTTTGGGTCTAGTGGAGTGGGTTTGGTTCTAGCGGAGTGGGTTTGGGTCTAGCCGATTGGGTTTGGGTCTCGCCAAGTGGGTTTGGGTCTAGCCGAGTGGGTTTGGGTCTTGCCGAGTGGGTTTGCGTCTAGCCGATTGGGTTGGGTGTAGCCGAGTGGGTTTGGGTCTAGCCGATTGGGTTTGGGTCTAGCCGAGTGGGTTTTGGTCTAGCCGAGTGGGTTTGGGTGTAGCCCAGTGGATTTTGGTCTATCCGTGTGGGTTTGTGTCTAGCCGAGTGGGTTTGGGTCTAGCCGAGTGGGTTTGTGTCTAGCCAAGTGAGTTTGGGTCTAGCGGAGTGTGTTTGGGTGTGGCCGAGTGGGTTTGGGTCTAGCCGAGTGTGTTTGGCTCTAGCCGAGTGGGTTTACGTCTAGCCGAGTGGGTTTGGGTCTAGCGGAGTGGGTTTGGGTGTAGCCGAGTGGGTTTGTGTCTAGCCGAGTGGGTTTGGGTCTAGACGAGTGGGTTAGGGTCTACCCGAGTGGGTTTCGGTCTGGCCGAGTGGGTTTGGGTCTAGCGGAGTGGTTTGGGTCTAGCCGAATCCGTTTGGGTCCAGCCGAGTGGGTTTGGGACTAGCGGAGTGGGTTTGGGTCTGGCGGAGTGGGTTTGGGTCTAGCCGAGTGTGTTTGGGTCTAGTCGAGTGGGTTTGGGACTAGCCGAGTGGGTTTGGGTCCAGCCGAGTGTGTTTGGGTGTCGCCGAGTGGGTTTGGCTTTGGCCGAGTGGGTTTGGGTGTAGCCGAGTGGGTTTGGGTCTAGCCGAATCGGTTTGGGTCTAGCCGAGTGGGTTTGGGTCTAGCCGAGTGGGTTTGGGTCTAGTGGAGTGGGTTTGGGTCTAGCGGAGTGGGTTTGGGTCTAGCCGAGTGGGTTTGGGTCTAGCCGAGTGGGTTTGGGTCTAGCCGAGTGGGTTTGGGTCTAGCCTAGTGGGTTTGGGTCTATCCGAGTGGGTTTGGGTCTAGCCGAGTCCGTTTGGGTCTAGCCGAGTGGGTTTGGGTCTAGCGGAGTGGGTTTGGGTCTAGCCGAGTGGGTTTGGGTCTAGCCGAGTCCGTTTGGGTCTAGCCGAGTGGGTTTAGGTGTAGCCGAGTGGGTTTGGGTCTAGCCGAGTGGGTTTGGGTCTAGCCAAGTGAGTTTGGGTCTAGCGGAGTGTGTTTGGGTGTAGCCGAGTGGGTTTGGGTCTAGCCGAGTGGGTTTGGGTCTAGCCGAGTGGGTTTGGGTCTAGCCGAGTGGGTTTGTGTCTAGCCGAGTGGGTTTGGGTCTAGCCGAGTGGGTTTGGGTCTAGCCAAGTGAGTTTGGGTCTAGCGGAGTGTGTTTGGGTGTAGCCGAGTGGGTTTGGGTCTACCCGAGTGGGTTTTCGGTCTAGCCGAGTGGGTTTGGGTCTAGCTGAGTGGGTTTGGGTCTAGACGAATGGGTTAGGGTCTAGCCGAGTGGGTTTCGGTCTGGCCCAGTGGGTTTGGGTCCAGCGGAGTGGATTTTGGTCTAGCCGAGTCCGTTTGGGTCTAGCCGAGTGGGTTTGGGACTAGCGGAGTGGGTTTGGGTCTAGCGGAGTGGGTTTGGTTCTAGCGGAGTGGGTTTGGGTCTAGCCGATTGGGTTTGGGTCTAGCCGAGTGGGTTTGGGTCTGGCCGAGTAGGTTTGGGTCTAGCGGAGTGGGTTTGGGTGTAGCCGAGTGGGTTTGGGTCTAGCGGAGTGGGTTTGGGTCTAGCCGAGTGGGATTGGGTCTAGCCGAGTGGGTTTGGGTCTAGCCGAGTGTGTTTGGGTCTAGCCGAGTGGGTTTGAGTCTAGCCGAGTGGGTTTGGGTCTAGCGGAGGGGGGTTGGGTGTAGCCGATTGGGTTTGGTTCGAGCCGAGTGGGTTTGAGTCTAGACGAGTGGGTTTGGGTCTAGCCGAATGGGTTTGGGTCTAGCCGAGTGGGTTTGGGTATAGACGAGTGGGTTAGGGTCTAGCCGAGTGGGTTTCGGTCTAGCCGAGAGGGTTTGGGTGTAGCGGAGTGGGTTTTGGTCTAGCCGAGTCCGTTTGGGTCTAGCCGAGTGGGTTTGGGACTAGCGGAGTGGGTTTGGGTCTAGCGGAGTGGGTTTGGTTCTAGCGGAGTGGGTTTGGGTCTAGCCGATTGGGTTTGGGTCTAGCCGAGTGGGTTTGGGTCTGGCTGAGTGGGTTTGGGTCTAGCGGAGTGGGTTTGGGTGTAGCCGAGTGGGTTTGGGTCTAGCTGAGTGGGTTTGGGTCTAGCCGAGTGGGATTGGGTCTAGCCGAGTGGGTTTGGGTCTAGCCGTGTGTGTTTGGGTCTAGCCGAGTGGGTTTGCGTCTAGCCGAGTGGGTTTGGGTCTAGCAGAGGGGATTTGGGTGTAGCCGATTGGGTTTGGTTCGAGCCGAGTGGGTTTGAGTCTAGACGAGTGGGTTTGGGTCTAGCCGAGTGGGCTTCAGTGTAGCCGAGTGGGTTTGGGACTAGCGGAGTGGGTTTGGGTCTAGCGGAGTGGGTTTGGGTCTAGCGGAGTGGGTTTGGGTCTAGCCGAGTGGGTTTGGGTCTAGCCGAGTTGGTTTGGGTCTAGCGGAGTGGGTTTGGGTGTAGCCAAGTGGGTTTGGGACTAGCCGAGTGGGTGTGGGTCTAGCCGAGTGAGTTTCGGTCTAGCCGAATGGGTTTGGGTCTAGCCGAGTGGTTTTGGGTCTACCCGAGTGGGTTTGGGACTAGCGGAGTGGGTTTGTGTGTAGCCGAGTGGGTTTGGGTCTAGCCGAGTGGGTTTGGGTCTAGCCGATTGTGTTTGGGTCTAGCCGAGTGGGTTTGGGACTAGCCGAGTGGGTTTGGGTCTAGCGGAGTGGGTTTGGTTCTAGCGGAGTGGGTTTGCGTCTAGCCGATTGGGTTTGGGTCTCGCCGAGTAGGTTTGCGTCTGGCGGAGTGGGTTTGGGTCTAGTGGAGTGGGTTTGGGTCTAGCCGAGTGGGTTTGGGTCTAGCCAAGTGGGTTTGGGTGTAGCCGAGTGGGTTTGGGTCTAGCCGAGTGGGTTTGGGTGTAGCTAAGTGGGTTTGGGTCTAGCGGAATGGGTTAGGGTGTAGCCGACTGGGTTTGGGTCTAGCCGATTGGGTTTGGGTCTAGCCGAGTGGGATTGGGTCTAGCCGAGTGGGTTTGGGTCTAGCCGAGTGTGTTTGGGTCTAGTCGAGTGGGTTTGGGACTAGCCGAGTGGGTTTGGGTCTAGCCGAGTTGGTTTGGGTTTGGCCGAGTGGGTTTGGGTGTAGCCGAGTGGGTTTGGGTCTAGCCAAATCGGTTTGGGTCTAGCCGAGTGGGTTTGGGTCTAGCCGAGTGGGTTTGGGTCTAGCCGAGTGGGTTTGGGTCTAGCCTAGTGGGTTTGGGTCTATCCGAGTGGGTTTGGGTCTAGCCGAGTCCGTTTGGGTCTAGCCGAGTGGGTTTGGGTTTAGCGGAGTGGGTTTGGGTCTAGCCGAGTGGGTTTGGGTCTAGCCGAGTCCGTTTGGGTCTAGCCGAGTTGGTTTGGGACTAGCCGAGTGGGTTTGGGTTTAGTGGAGTGGGTTTGGTTCTAGCGGAGTGGGTTTGGGTCTAGCCGATTGGGTTTGGGTCTCGCCAAGTGGGTTTGGGTCTAGCCGAGTGGGTTTGGGTCTAGCCGAGTGGGTTTGGGTCTAGCCGATTGGGTTGGGTGTAGCCGAGTGGGTTTGGGTCTAGCCGATTGGGTTTGGGTCTAGCCGAGTGGGTTTGGGTCTAGCCGAGTGGGTTTGGGTGTAGCCGAGTGGGTTTGGGTCTAGCCGAGTGGGGTTGGGTCTAGCGGAGTGGGTTTGGGTCTAGCCGCATGGGTTTGGGTCTAGCCGAGTGGGTTTGGGTCTAGTGGAGTGGGTTTGGGTGCAGCCGAGTGGGTTTGGGTCTAGCCGATTGGGTTTGGGTCTAGCCGAGTGGGTTTGGGTCGAGCCGAGTGGGTTTGGGTCTAGCCGAGTGGGTTTGGGTCTAGCGGAGTGGGTTTGGGTGTAGCCGAGTGGGTTTGGGTCTAGCCGAGTGGGTTTGGGTCTAGACGAGTGGGTTTGGTTCTAGCCGAGTGGGTTTTGTGTCTAGACGAGTGGGTTTGGGTCTAGCCAAGTGAGTTTGGGTCTAGCGGAGTGTGTTTGGGTGTAGCCGAGTGGGTTTGGGTCTACCCGAGTGGGTTTTCGGTCTAGCCGAGTGGGTTTGGGTCTAGCTGAGTGGGTTTGGGTCTAGACGAATGGGTTAGGGTCTAGCCGAGTGGGTTTCGGTCTGGCCCAGTGGGTTTGGGTCCAGCGGAGTGGGTTTTGGTCTAGCCGAGTCCGTTTGGGTCTAGCCGAGTGGGTTTGGGACTAGCGGAGTGGGTTTGGGTCTAGCGGAGTGGGTTTGGTTCTAGCGGAGTGGGTTTGGGTCTAGCCGATTGGGTTTGGGTCTAGCCGAGTGGGTTTGGGTCTGGCCGAGTGGGTTTGGGTCTAGCGGAGTGGGTTTGGGTGTAGCCGAGTGGGTTTGGGTCTAGCGGAGTGGGTTTGGGTCTAGCCGAGTGGGATTGGGTCTAGCCGAGTGGGTTTGGGTCTAGCCGAGTGTGTTTGGGTCTAGCCGAGTGGGTTTGAGTCTAGCCGAGTGGGTTTGGGTCTAGCGGAGGGGGGTTGGGTGTAGCCGATTGGGTTTGGTTCGAGCCGAGTGGGTTTGAGTCTAGACGAGTGGGTTTGGGTCTAGCCGAGTGGGTTTGGTTCTAGCGGAGTGGGTTTGGGTCTAGCCGATTGGGTTTGGGTCTCGCCGAGTGGGTTTGGGTCTGGCGGAGTGGGTTTGGGTCTAGTGGAGTGGGTTTGGGTCTAGCCGAGTGGGTTTGGGTCTAGCCGAGTGGGTTTGGGTGTAGCCGAGTGGGTTTGGGTCTAGCCGAGTGGGTTTGGGTCTAGCCGAGTGGGTTTGTGTCTAGCCGAGTGGGTTTGGGTCTAGCCAAGTGAGTTTGCGTCTGGCAGAGTGTGTTTGGGTGTAGCCGAGTGGGTTTTGGTCTAGCCGAGTCCGTTTGGGTCTAGCCGAGTATGTTTGGGACTAGCGGAGTGGGTTTGGGTCTAGCGGAGTGGGTTTGGTTCTAGCGGAGTGGGTTTGGGTCTAGCCGATTGGGTTTGGGTCTAGCCGAGTGGGTTTGGGCCTGGCTGAGTGGGTTTGGGTCTAGCGGAGTGGGTTTGGGTGTAGCCGAGTGGGTTTGGGTCTAGCTGAGTGGGTTTGGGTCTAGCCGAGTGGGATTGGGTCTAGCCGAGTGGGTTTGGGTCTAGCCGTGTGTGTTTGGGTCTAGCCGAGTGGGTTTGCGTCTAGCCGAGTGGGTTTGGGTCTAGCGGAGGGGGTTTGGGTGTAGCCGATTGGGTTTGGTTCGAGCCGAGTGGGTTTGAGTCTAGACGAGTGGGTTTGGGTCTAGCCGAGTGGGCTTCAGTGTAGCCGAGTGGGTTTGGGACTAGCGGAGTGGGTTTGGGTCTAGCGGAGTGGGTTTGGGTCTAGCGGAGTGGGTTTGGGTCTAGCGGAGTGGGTTTGGGTCTAGCCGAGTGGGTTTGGGTCTAGCCGAGTTGGTTTGGGTCTAGCGGAGTGGGTTTGGGTGTAGCCAAGTGGGTTTGGGACTAGCCGAGTGGGTGTGGGTCTAGCCGAGTGAGTTTCGGTCTAGCCGAATGGGTTTGGGTCTAGCCGAGTGGTTTTGGGTCTACCCGAGTGGGTTTGGGACTAGCGGAGTGGGTTTGTGTGTAGCCGAGTGGGTTTGGGTCTAGCCGAGTGGGTTTGGGTCTAGCCGATTGTGTTTGGGTCTAGCCGAGTGGGTTTGGGACTAGCCGAGTGGGTTTGGGTCTAGCGGAGTGGGTTTGGTTCTAGCGGAGTGGGTTTGCGTCTAGCCGATTGGGTTTGGGTCTCGCCGAGTAGGTTTGCGTCTGGCGGAGTGGGTTTGGGTCTAGTGGAGTGGGTTTGGGTCTAGCCGAGTGGGTTTGGGTCTAGCCAAGTGGGTTTGGGTGTAGCCGAGTGGGTTTGGGTCTAGCCGAGTGGGTTTGGGTGTAGCTAAGTGGGTTTGGGTCTAGCGGAATGGGTTAGGGTGTAGCCGAGTGGGTTTGGGTCTAGCCGATTGGGTTTGGGTCTAGCCGAGTGGGATTGGGTCTAGCCGAGTGGGTTTGGGTCTAGCCGAGTGTGTTTGGGTCTAGTCGAGTGGGTTTGGGACTAGCCGAGTGGGTTTGGGTCTAGCCGAGTTGGTTTGGGTTTGGCCGAGTGGGTTTGGGTGTAGCCGAGTGGGTTTGGGTCTAGCCAAATCGGTTTGGGTCTAGCCGAGTGGGTTTGGGTCTAGCGGAGTGGGTTTGGGTCTAGCCGAGTGGGTTTGGGTCTAGCCGAGTTGGTTTGGGTCTAGCGGAGTGGGTTTGGGTGTAGCCAAGTGGGTTTGGGACTAGCCGAGTGGGTGTGGGTCTAGCCGAGTGAGTTTCGGTCTAGCCGAATGGGTTTGGGTCTAGCCGAGTGGTTTTGGGTCTACCCGAGTGGGTTTGGGACTAGCGGAGTGGGTTTGTGTGTAGCCGAGTGGGTTTGGGTCTAGCCGAGTGGGTTTGGGTCTAGCCGATTGTGTTTGGGTCTAGCCGAGTGGGTTTGGGACTAGCCGAGTGGGTTTGGGTCTAGCGGAGTGGGTTTGGTTCTAGCGGAGTGGGTTTGCGTCTAGCCGATTGGGTTTGGGTCTCGCCGAGTAGGTTTGCGTCTGGCGGAGTGGGTTTGGGTCTAGTGGAGTGGGTTTGGGTCTAGCCGAGTGGGTTTGGGTCTAGCCAAGTGGGTTTGGGTGTAGCCGAGTGGGTTTGGGTCTAGCCGAGTGGGTTTGGGTGTAGCTAAGTGGGTTTGGGTCTAGCGGAATGGGTTAGGGTGTAGCCGACTGGGTTTGGGTCTAGCCGATTGGGTTTGGGTCTAGCCGAGTGGGATTGGGTCTAGCCGAGTGGGTTTGGGTCTAGCCGAGTGTGTTTGGGTCTAGTCGAGTGGGTTTGGGACTAGCCGAGTGGGTTTGGGTCTAGCCGAGTTGGTTTGGGTTTGGCCGAGTGGGTTTGGGTGTAGCCGAGTGGGTTTGGGTCTAGCCAAATCGGTTTGGGTCTAGCCGAGTGGGTTTGGGTCTAGCCGAGTGGGTTTGGGTCTAGCCGAGTGGGTTTGGGTCTAGCCTAGTGGGTTTGGGTCTATCCGAGTGGGTTTGGGTCTAGCCGAGTCCGTTTGGGTCTAGCCGAGTGGGTTTGGGTTTAGCGGAGTGGGTTTGGGTCTAGCCGAGTGGGTTTGGGTCTAGCCGAGTCCGTTTGGGTCTAGCCGAGTTGGTTTGGGACTAGCCGAGTGGGTTTGGGTTTAGTGGAGTGGGTTTGGTTCTAGCGGAGTGGGTTTGGGTCTAGCCGATTGGGTTTGGGTCTCGCCAAGTGGGTTTGGGTCTAGCCGAGTGGGTTTGGGTCTAGCCGAGTGGGTTTGGGTCTAGCCGATTGGGTTGGGTGTAGCCGAGTGGGTTTGGGTCTAGCCGATTGGGTTTGGGTCTAGCCGAGTGGGTTTGGGTCTAGCCGAGTGGGTTTGGGTGTAGCCGAGTGGGTTTGGGTCTAGCCGAGTGGGGTTGGGTCTAGCGGAGTGGGTTTGGGTCTAGCCGCATGGGTTTGGGTCTAGCCGAGTGGGTTTGGGTCTAGTGGAGTGGGTTTGGGTGCAGCCGAGTGGGTTTGGGTCTAGCCGATTGGGTTTGGGTCTAGCCGAGTGGGTTTGGGTCGAGCCGAGTGGGTTTGGGTCTAGCCGAGTGGGTTTGGGTCTAGCGGAGTGGGTTTGGGTGTAGCCGAGTGGGTTTGGGTCTAGCCGAGTGGGTTTGGGTCTAGACGAGTGGGTTTGGTTCTAGCCGAGTGGGTTTTGTGTCTAGACGAGTGGGTTTGGGTCTAGCCAAGTGAGTTTGGGTCTAGCGGAGTGTGTTTGGGTGTAGCCGAGTGGGTTTGGGTCTACCCGAGTGGGTTTTCGGTCTAGCCGAGTGGGTTTGGGTCTAGCTGAGTGGGTTTGGGTCTAGACGAATGGGTTAGGGTCTAGCCGAGTGGGTTTCGGTCTGGCCCAGTGGGTTTGGGTCCAGCGGAGTGGGTTTTGGTCTAGCCGAGTCCGTTTGGGTCTAGCCGAGTGGGTTTGGGACTAGCGGAGTGGGTTTGGGTCTAGCGGAGTGGGTTTGGTTCTAGCGGAGTGGGTTTGGGTCTAGCCGATTGGGTTTGGGTCTAGCCGAGTGGGTTTGGGTCTGGCCGAGTGGGTTTGGGTCTAGCGGAGTGGGTTTGGGTGTAGCCGAGTGGGTTTGGGTCTAGCGGAGTGGGTTTGGGTCTAGCCGAGTGGGATTGGGTCTAGCCGAGTGGGTTTGGGTCTAGCCGAGTGTGTTTGGGTCTAGCCGAGTGGGTTTGAGTCTAGCCGAGTGGGTTTGGGTCTAGCGGAGGGGGGTTGGGTGTAGCCGATTGGGTTTGGTTCGAGCCGAGTGGGTTTGAGTCTAGACGAGTGGGTTTGGGTCTAGCCGAGTGGGTTTGGTTCTAGCGGAGTGGGTTTGGGTCTAGCCGATTGGGTTTGGGTCTCGCCGAGTGGGTTTGGGTCTGGCGGAGTGGGTTTGGGTCTAGTGGAGTGGGTTTGGGTCTAGCCGAGTGGGTTTGGGTCTAGCCGAGTGGGTTTGGGTGTAGCCGAGTGGGTTTGGGTCTAGCCGAGTGGGTTTGGGTCTAGCCGAGTGGGTTTGTGTCTAGCCGAGTGGGTTTGGGTCTAGCCAAGTGAGTTTGCGTCTGGCAGAGTGTGTTTGGGTGTAGCCGAGTGGGTTTTGGTCTAGCCGAGTCCGTTTGGGTCTAGCCGAGTATGTTTGGGACTAGCGGAGTGGGTTTGGGTCTAGCGGAGTGGGTTTGGTTCTAGCGGAGTGGGTTTGGGTCTAGCCGATTGGGTTTGGGTCTAGCCGAGTGGGTTTGGGCCTGGCTGAGTGGGTTTGGGTCTAGCGGAGTGGGTTTGGGTGTAGCCGAGTGGGTTTGGGTCTAGCTGAGTGGGTTTGGGTCTAGCCGAGTGGGATTGGGTCTAGCCGAGTGGGTTTGGGTCTAGCCGTGTGTGTTTGGGTCTAGCCGAGTGGGTTTGCGTCTAGCCGAGTGGGTTTGGGTCTAGCGGAGGGGGTTTGGGTGTAGCCGATTGGGTTTGGTTCGAGCCGAGTGGGTTTGAGTCTAGACGAGTGGGTTTGGGTCTAGCCGAGTGGGCTTCAGTGTAGCCGAGTGGGTTTGGGACTAGCGGAGTGGGTTTGGGTCTAGCGGAGTGGGTTTGGGTCTAGCGGAGTGGGTTTGGGTCTAGCGGAGTGGGTTTGGGTCTAGCCGAGTGGGTTTGGGTCTAGCCGAGTTGGTTTGGGTCTAGCGGAGTGGGTTTGGGTGTAGCCAAGTGGGTTTTGGACTAGCCGAGTGGGTGTGGGTCTAGCCGAGTGAGTTTCGGTCTAGCCGAATGGGTTTGGGTCTAGCCGAGTGGTTTTGGGTCTACCCGAGTGGGTTTGGGACTAGCGGAGTGGGTTTGTGTGTAGCCGAGTGGGTTTGGGTCTAGCCGAGTGGGTTTGGGTCTAGCCGATTGTGTTTGGGTCTAGCCGAGTGGGTTTGGGACTAGCCGAGTGGGTTTGGGTCTAGCGGAGTGGGTTTGGTTCTAGCGGAGTGGGTTTGCGTCTAGCCGATTGGGTTTGGGTCTCGCCGAGTAGGTTTGCGTCTGGCGGAGTGGGTTTGGGTCTAGTGGAGTGGGTTTGGGTCTAGCCGAGTGGGTTTGGGTCTAGCCAAGTGGGTTTGGGTGTAGCCGAGTGGGTTTGGGTCTAGCCGAGTGGGTTTGGGTGTAGCTAAGTGGGTTTGGGTCTAGCGGAATGGGTTAGGGTGTAGCCGAGTGGGTTTGGGTCTAGCCGATTGGGTTTGGGTCTAGCCGAGTGGGATTGGGTCTAGCCGAGTGGGTTTGGGTCTAGCCGAGTGTGTTTGGGTCTAGTCGAGTGGGTTTGGGACTAGCCGAGTGGGTTTGGGTCTAGCCGAGTTGGTTTGGGTTTGGCCGAGTGGGTTTGGGTGTAGCCGAGTGGGTTTGGGTCTAGCCAAATCGGTTTGGGTCTAGCCGAGTGGGTTTGGGTCTAGCCGAGTGGGTTTGGGTCTAGCCGAGTGGGCTTGGGTCTAGCCTAGTGGGTTTGGGTCTATCCGAGTGGGTTTGGGTCTAGCCGAGTGGGTTTGGGTCTAGTGGAGTGGGTTTGGTTCTAGCGGAGTGGGTTTGGGTCTAGCCGATTGGGTTTGGGTCTCGCCAAGTGGGTTTGGGTCTAGCCGAGTGGGTTTGGGTCTAGCCGAGTGGGTTTGGGTCTAGCCGATTGGGTTGGGTGTAGCCGAGTGGGTTTGGGTCTAGCCGATTGGGTTTGGGTCTAGCCGAGTGGGTTTGGGTCTAGCCGAGTGGGTTTGGGTGTAGCCGAGTGGGTTTGGGTCTAGCCGAGTGGGGTTGGGTCTAGCGGAGTGGGTTTGGGTCTAGCCGCATGGGTTTGGGTCTAGCCGAGTGGGTTTGGGTCTAGTGGAGTGGGTTTGGGTGCAGCCGAGTGGGTTTGGGTCTAGCCGATTGGGTTTGGGTCTAGCCGAGTGGGTTTGGGTCGAGCCGAGTGGGTTTGGGTCTAGCCGAGTGGGTTTGGGTCTAGCGGAGTGGGTTTGGGTGTAGCCGAGTGGGTTTGGGTCTAGCCGAGTGGGTTTGGGTCTAGCCGAGTGGGTTTGGGGCTAGCCGAGTGGGTTTGGGTCTAGCGGAGTGGGTTTGGGTCTAGCCGAGTGGGTTTGGGTCTAGCCGAGTGGGTTTGGGTCTAGTCGAGTGGGTTTTGGTCCTGCCGAGTGGGTGTGGGTCTAGCCGAGTGGGTTTGAGTCTAGCCGAGTGGGTTTGGGTCTAGCCGAGTGGGTTTGGTTCTAGCCGAGTGGGTTTTGTGTCTAGACGAGTGGGTTTGGGTCTAACCGAGTGGGTTTGGGTCTAGCCGAGTGGGTTTGGGTCCAGCCGAGAGTGTTTGGGTCTACCCAAGTGGGTTTGGGTCTAGCCGAGTGGGTTTGGGTCTAGCCGAGTGGATTTGGGTGTAGCCGAGTGGGTGTGGGTCTAACCGAGTGGGTTTGGGTCTAGCCGAGTGGGTTTGGGTCTAGCCGAGAGTGTTTGGGTCTACCCAAGTGGGTTTGAGTCTAGCCGAGTGGGTTTGGGTCTCGCCGAGTGGATTTGGGTCTAGCCGAGTGGGTGTGGGTCTAGCCGAGTGGGGTTGGGTCTAGCGGAGTGGGTTTGGGTCTAGCCGCATGGGTTTGGGTCTAGCCGAGTGGGTTTGGGTCTAGTGGAGTGGGTTTGGGTGCAGCCGAGTGGGTTTGGGTCTAGCCGAGTGGGTTTGGGTCTAGCCGAGTGGGTTTGGATCGAGCCGAGTGGGTTTGGGTCTAGCCGAGTGGGTTTGGGTCTAGCGGAGTGGGTTTGGGTGTAGCCGAGTGGGTTTGGGTCTAGCCGAGTGGCTTTGGGTCTAGCCGAGTGGGTTTGGGGCTAGCCGAGTGGGTTTGGGTCTAGCCGAGTGGGTTTGGTTCTAGCCGAGTGGGTTTGGGTCTAGCCGAGTGGGTTTGGGTCTAGCCGAGTGGGTTTGGGTCTAGCCGAGTGGGTTTGGGTCTAGCCGAGTGGGTTTGGGTCGTGCCGAGTGGGTTTGGGTCTAGCCGAGTGGGTTTGGGGTTAGCCGAATGCGTTTGGGTCTAGCCGAGTGGGTTTGGGTCTCGTCGAGTGCGTTTGGGTCTAGCCAAGTGGGTTTGGGTCGAGCCGAGTGGGTTTGGGTCTAGCCTAGTGGGTTTGGGTCTAGCCGAGGGGGTTTGGGTCTAGCCGAGTGGGTTTCGGTATAGCCGAGTGGGTTTGGGTCTAGCCGAGTGGGTGTGGGTCTAGCCGAGTGGGTTTGGGTCTAGCCGAGTGGGTTTGGGTCTAGCCGAGTGGGTTTGGGTGTAGCCGAGTGGGTTTGGGTCTAGCCGAGTGGGGTTGGGTCTAGCGGAGTGGGTTTGGGTCTAGCCGCATGGGTTTGGGTCTAGCCGAGTGGGTTTGGGTCTAGTGGAGTGGGTTTGGGTGCAGCCGAGTGGGTTTGGGTCTAGCCGAGTGGGTTTGGGTCTAGCCGAGTGGGTTTGGGTCGAGCCGAGTGGGTTTGGGTCCAGCCGAGTGGGTTTGGGTGTAGCCAAGAGGGTTTGGGTCTAGCCGAGTGGGTTTGGGTCTGAACGAGTGGGTTTGGGTCTAGTCGAGTGGGTTTGCATCTAGCCGAGTGGGTTTGCATCTTGCCGAGTGAGTTTGGGGCTAGCGGAGTGGGTTTGGGTCTAGCGGAGTGGGTTTGTGTCCAACCGAGTGGGTTTGGACCTCGCCGAGTGTGTTTGGGTCTAGCCAAGGTCGTTTGGGACTAGCCGAGTGGATTTGGGACTAGCGGAGTGGGATTGGGTCTAGCCGAGTGGGTTTGGGTCTAGCCGAGTGGGTTTGGGTCTAGCCGAGTGGGTTTGCATCTAGCCGAGTGGGTTTGCGTCTAGCCGAGTGAGTTTGGGGCTAGCGGAGTGGGTTTGGGTCTAGCCGAGTGGGTTTGTGTCTAGCCGAGTGGGTTTGGGTCTAGCCGAGTGGGTTTGGGTCTAGCCGAGTGGGTTTGGGTGTAGCCGAGTGGGTTTGGGTCTAGCCGAGTGGGTTTGGGTCTAGCCGAGTGGGTTTGGGTGTAGCCGAGTGGGTTTGGGTGTAGCCGAGAGGGTTTGGGTCTAGCGGAGTGGGTTTGGGTCTAGCCGAGTGGGTTTGGGTCTAGCCGAGTGGGTTTGGGTCTAGTCGAGTGGGTTTTGGTCCTGCCGAGTGGGTGTGGGTCTAGCCGAGTGGGTTTGAGTCTAGCCGAATGGGTTTGGGTCTAGCCGAGTGGGTTTGGTTCTAGCCGAGTGGGTTTTGTGTCTAGACGAGTGGGTTTGGGTCTAACCGAGTGGGTTTGGGTCTAGCCGAGTGGGTTTGGGTCTAGCCGAGAGTGTTTGGGTCTACCCAAGTGGGTTTGAGTCCAGCCCAGTGGGTTTGGGTCTCGCCGAGTGGATTTGGGTCTAGCCGAGTGGGTGTGGGTCTAGCCGAGTGGGTTTGGGTCTAGCCGAGTGGGTTTGGGTCTAGCCGAGTGGGTTTGGGTCTAGCCGAGTGGGTTTGGGTCTAGCCGAGTGGGTTTGGGTCTAGCCGAGTGGGTTTGGGTCTAGCCGATTGGGTTGGGTGTAGCCGAGTGGGTTTGGGTCTAGCCGATTGGGTTTGGGTCTAGCCGAGTGGGTTTGGGTCTAGCCGAGTGGGTTTGGGTGTAGCCGAGTGCGTTTGGGTCTAGCCGAGTGGGGTTGGGTCTAGCGGAGTGGGTTTGGGTCTAGCCGCATGGGTTTGGGTCTAGCCGAGTGGGTTTGGGTCTAGTGGAGTGGGTTTGGGTGCAGCCGAGTGGGTTTGGGTCTAGCCGAGTGGGTTTGGGTCTAGCCGAGTGGGTTTGGGTCGAGCCGAGTGGGTTTGGGTCTAGCCGAATGGGTTTGGGTCTAGCGGAGTGGGTTTGGGTGTAGCCGAGTGGGTTTGGGTCTAGCCGAGTGGGTTTGGGTCTAGCCGAGTGGGTTTGGGGCTAGCCGAGTGGGTTTGGGTCTAGCCGAGTGGGTTTGGGTCTAGCCGAGCGGGTTTGGGTCTAGCCGAGTGGGTTTGGGTCTAGCCGAGTGGGTTTGGGTCTAGCCGAGTGGGTTTGGGTCTAGCCGAGTGGGTTTGGGTCGTGCCGAGTGGGTTTGGGTCTAGCCGAGTGGGTTTGGGGCTAGCCGAATGCGTTTGGGTCTAGCCGAGTGGGTTTGGGTCTCGTCGAGTGGGTTTGGGTCTAGCCAAGTGGGTTTGGGTCGAGCCGAGTGGGTTTGGGTCTAGCCTAGTGGGTTTGGGTCTAGCCGAGGGGGTTTGGGTCTAGCCGAGTGGGTTTCGGTATAGCCGAGTGGGTTTGGGTCTAGCCGAGTGGGTGTGGGTCTAGCCGAGTGGGTTTGGGTCTAGCCGAGTGGGTTTGGGTCTAGCCGAGTGGGTTTGGGTCTAGCCAAGTGGGTTTGGGTCTAGCCGAGTGGGTTTGGGTCTAGCCGAGTGGGTTTGGGTCTAGCCGATTGGGTTGGGTGTAGCCGAGTGGGTTTGGGTCTAGCCGATTGGGTTTGGGTCTAGCCAAGTTGGTTTGGGTCTAGCCGAGTGGGTTTGGGTGTAGCCGAGTGGGTTTGGGTCTAGCCGAGTGGGGTTGGGTCTAGCGGAGTGGGTTTGGGTCTAGCCGCATGGGTTTGGGTCTAGCCGTGTGGGTTTGGGTCTAGTGGAGTGGGTTTGGGTGCAGCCGAGTGGGTTTGGGACTAGCCGAGTGGGTTTGGGTCTAGCCGAGTGGGTTTGGGTCGAGCCGAGTGGGTTTGGGTCCAGCCGAGTGGGTTTGGGTCTAGCGGAGTGGGTTTGGGTCTAGCCGAGAGTGTTTGGGTCTACCCAAGTGGGTTTTAGTCTAGCCGAGTGGGTTTGGGGCTCGCCGAGTGGATTTGGGTCTAGCCGAATGGGTGTGGGTCTAGCCGAGTGGGTTTGGGTCTAGCCGAGTGGGCTTGGGTCTAGCCGAGTGGGTTTGGGTCTAGCCAAGTGGGTTTGGGTCTAGCCGAGTGGGTTTGGGTCTAGCCGAGTGGGTTTGGGTCTAGCCGATTGGGTTGGGTGTAGCCGAGTGGGTTTGGGTCTAGCCGATTGGGTTTGGGTCTAGCCGAGTGGGTTTGGGTCCAGCCGAGTGGGTTTGGGTCTAGCCGAGTGGGATTGGGTCTAGCCGAGTGGGGTTGGGACTAGCGGAGTGGGTTTGGGTCTAGCCGCATGGGTTTGGGTCTAGCCGAGTGGGTTTGGGTCTAGTGGAGTGGGTTTGGGTGCAGCCGAGTGGGTTTGGGTCTAGCCGAGTGGGTTTGGGTCTAGCCGAGTGGGTTTGGGTCGAGCCGAGTGGGTTTGGGTCTAGCGGAGTGGGTTTGGGTCTAGCGGAGTGGGTTTGGGTGTAGCCGAGTGGGTTTGGGTCTAGCCGAGTGGGTTTGGGTCTAGCGGAGTGGGTTTGGGTCTCGCCGAGTGGCTTTGGGTCTAGCCGAGTGGGTTTGGGTCTAGTCGAGTGGGTTTTGGTCCTGCCGAGTGGGTGTGGGTCTAGCCGAGTGGGTTTGAGTCTAGCCGAGTGGGTTTGGGTCTAGCCGAGTGGGTTTGGTTCTAGCCGAATGGGTTTTGTGTCTAGACGAGTGGGTTTGGGTCTAACCGAGTGGGTTTGGGTCTAGCCGAGTGGGTTTGGGTCTAGCCGAGAGTGTTTGGGTCTACCCAAGTGGGTTTGGGTCTAGCCGAGTGGGTTTGGCTCTAGCCGAGTGGATTTGGGTGTAGCCGAGTGGGTGTGGGTCTAACCGAGTGGGTTTGGGTCTAGCCGAGTGGGTTTGGGTCTAGCCGAGAGTGTTTGGGTCTACCCAAGTGGGTTTGAGTCCAGCCGAGTGGGTTTGGGTCTCGCCGAGTGGATTTGGGTCTAGCCGAGTGGGTGTGGGTCTAGCCGAGTGGGTTTGGGTCTAGCCGAGTGGGTTTGGGTCTAGCCGAGTGGGTTTGGGTCTAGCCAAGTGGGTTTGGGTCTAGCTGAGTGGGTTTGGGTCTAGCCGAGTGGGTTTCGGTCTAGCCGATTGGGTTGGGTGTAGCCGAGTGGGTTTGGGTCTAGCCGATTGGGTTTGGGTCTAGCCGAGTGGGTTTGGGTCTAGCCGAGTGGGTTTGGGTGTAGCCGAGTGGGTTTGGGTCTAGCCGAGTGGGGTTGGGTCTAGCGGAGTGGGTTTGGGTCTAGCCGCATGGGTTTGGGTCTAGCCGAGTGGGTTTGGGTCTAGTGGAGTGGGTTTGGGTGCAGCCGAGTGGGTTTGGGTCTAGCCGAGTGGGTTTGGGTCTAGCCGAGTGGGTTTGGGTCGAGCCGAGTGGGTTTGGGTCTAGCCGAGTGGGTTTGGGTCTAGCGGAGTGGGTTTGGGTGTAGCCGAGTGGGTTTGGGTCTAGCCGAGTGGGTTTGGGTCTAGCCAAGTGGGTTTGGGTCGAGCCGAGTGGGTTTGGGTCTAGCCTAGTGGGTTTGGGTCTAGCCGAGGGGGTTTGGGTCTAGCCGAGTGGGTTTCGGTATAGCCGAGTGGGTTTGGGTCTAGCCGAGTGGGTGTGGGTCTAGCCGAGTGGGTTTGGGTCTAGCCGAGTGGGTTTGGGTCTAGCCGAGTGGGTTTGGGTCTAGCCAAGTGGGTTTGGGTCTAGCCGAGTGGGTTTGGGTTTAGCCGAGTGGGTTTGGGTCTAGCCGATTGGGTTGGGTGTAGCCGAGTGGGTTTGGGTCTAGCCGATTGGGTTTGGGTCTAGCCAAGTTGGTTTGGGTCTAGCCGAGTGGGTTTGGGTGTAGCCGAGTGGGTTTGGGTGTAGCCGAGTGGGGTTGGGTCTAGCGGAGTGGGTTTGGGTCTAGCCGCATGGGTTTGGGTCTAGCCGAGTGGGTTTGGGTCTAGTGGAGTGGGTTTGGGTGCAGCCGAGTGGGTTTGGGACTAGCCGAGTGGGTTTGGGTCTAGCCGAGTGGGTTTGGGTCGAGCCGAGTGGGTTTGGGTCCAGCCGAGTGGGTTTGGGTCTAGCGGAGTGGGTTTGGGTCTAGCCGAGAGTGTTTGGGTCTACCCAAGTGGGTTTTAGTCTAGCCGAGTGGGTTTGGGGCTCGCCGAGTGGATTTGGGTCTAGCCGAATGGGTGTGGGTCTAGCCGAGTGGGTTTGGGTCTAGCCGAGTGGGCTTGGGTCTAGCCGAGTGGGTTTGGGTCTAGCCAAGTGGGTTTGGGTCTAGCCGAGTGGGTTTGGGTCTAGCCGAGTGGGTTTGGGTCTAGCCGATTGGGTTGGGTGTAGCCGAGTGGGTTTGGGTCTAGCCGATTGGGTTTGGGTCTAGCCGAGTGGGTTTGGGTCCAGCCGAGTGGGTTTGGGTCTAGCCGAGTGGGATTGGGTCTAGCCGAGTGGGGTTGGGTCTAGCGGAGTGGGTTTGGGTCTAGCCGCATGGGTTTGGGTCTAGCCGAGTGGGTTTGGGTCTAGTGGAGTGGGTTTGGGTGCAGCCGAGTGGGTTTGGGTCTAGCCGAGTGGGTTTGGGTCTAGCCGAGTGGGTTTGGGTCGAGCCGAGTGGGTTTGGGTCTAGCCGAGTGGGTTTGGGTCTAGCGGAGTGGGTTTGGGTGTAGCCGAGTGGGTTTGGGTCTAGCCGAGTGGGTTTGGGTCTAGCGGAGTGGGTTTGGGTCTCGCCGAGTGGCTTTGGGTCTAGCCGAGTGGGTTTGGGTCTAGTCGAGTGGGTTTTGGTCCTGCCGAGTGGGTGTGGGTCTAGCCGAGTGGGTTTGAGACTAGCCGAGTGGGTTTGGGTCTAGCCGAGTGGGTTTGGTTCTAGCCGAGTGGGTTTTGTGCCTAGACGAGTGGGTTTGGGTCTAACCGAGTGGGTTTGGGTCTAGCCGAGTGGGTTTGGGTCTAGCCGAGAGTGTTTGGGTCTACCCAAGTGGGTTTGGGTCTAGCCGAGTGGGTTTGGCTCTAGCCGAGTGGATTTGGGTGTAGCCGAGTGGGTGTGGGTCTAACCGAGTGGGTTTGGGTCTAGCCGAGTGGGTTTGTGTCTAGCCGAGAGTGTTTGGGTCTACCCAAGTGGGTTTGAGTCCAGCCGAGTGGGTTTGGGTCTCGCCGAGTGGATTTGGGTCTAGCGGAGTGGGTTTGGGTCTAGCCGAGAGTGTTTGGGTCTACCCAAGTGGGTTTTAGTCTAGCCGAGTGGGTTTGGGGCTCGCCGAGTGGATTTGGGTCTAGCCGAATGGGTGTGGGTCTAGCCGAGTGGGTTTGGGTCTAGCTGAGTGGGCTTGGGTCTAGCCGAGTGGGTTTGGGTCTAGCCAAGTGGGTTTGGGTCTAGCCGAGTGGGTTTGGGTCTAGCCGAGTGGGTTTGGGTCTAGCCGATTGGGTTGGGTGTAGCCGAGTGGGTTTGGGTCTAGCCGATTGGGTTTGGGTCTAGCCGAGTGGGTTTGGGTCCAGCCGAGTGGGTTTGGGTCTAGCCGAGTGGGATTGGGTCTAGCCGAGTGGGGTTGGGTCTAGCGGAGTGGGTTTGGGTCTAGCCGCATGGGTTTGGGTCTAGCCGAGTGGGTTTGGGTCTAGTGGAGTGGGTTTGGGTGGAGCCGAGTGGGTTTGGGTCTAGCCGAGTGGGTTTGGGTCTAGCCGAGTGGGTTTGGGTCGAGCCGAGTGGGTTTGGGTCTAGCCGAGTGGGTTTGGGTCTAGCGGAGTGGGTTTGGGTGTAGCCGAGTGGGTTTGGGTCTAGCCGAGTGGGTTTGGGTCTAGCGGAGTGGGTTTGGGTCTCGCCGAGTGGCTTTGGGTCTAGCCGAGTGGGTTTGGGTCTAGTCGAGTGGGTTTTGGTCCTGCCGAGTGGGTGTGGGTCTAGCCGAGTAGGTTTGAGACTAGCCGAGTGGGTTTGGGTCTAGCCGAGTGGGTTTGGTTCTAGCCGAGTGGGTTTTGTGCCTAGACGAGTGGGTTTGGGTCTAACCGAGTGGGTTTGGGTCTAGCCGAGTGGGTTTGGGTCTAGCCGAGAGTGTTTGGGTCTACCCAAGTGGGTTTGGGTCTAGCCGAGTGGGTTTGGCTCTAGCCGAGTGGATTTGGGTGTAGCCGAGTGGGTGTGGGTCTAACCGAGTGGGTTTGGGTCTAGCCGAGTGGGTTTGGGTCTAGCCGAGAGTGTTTGGGTCTACCCAAGTGGGTTTGAGTCCAGCCGAGTGGGTTTGGGTCTCGCCGAGTGGATTTGGGTCTAGCCGAGTGGGTGTGGGTCTAGCCGAGTGGGTTTGGGTCTAGCCGAGTGGGTTTGGGTCAAGCCGAGTGGGTTTGGGTCTAGCCAAGTGGGTTTGGGTCTAGCCGAGTGGGTTTGGGTCTAGCCGAGTGGGTTTGGGTCTAGCCCATTGGGTTGGGTGTAGCCGAATGGGTTTGGGTCTAGCCGAGTGGGTTTGGGTGTAGCCGAGTGGGTTTGGGTCTAGCCGAGTGGGGTTGGGTCTAGCGGAGTGGGTTTGGGTCTAGCCGCATGGGTTTGGGTCTAGCCGAGTGGGTTTGGGTCTAGTGGAGTGGGTTTGGGTGCAGCCGAGTGGGTTTGGGTCTAGCCGAGTGGGTTTGGGTCTAGCCGAGTGGGTTTGGGGCTAGCCGAGTGGGTTTGGGTCTAGCCGAGTGGGTGTGGGTCTAGCCGAGTGGGTTTGGGTCGAGCCGAGTGGGTTTGGGTCTAGCCGAGTGGGTTTGGGTCTAGCCGAGTGGGTTTGGGTCTAGCCGAGTGGGTTTGGGTCGTGCCGAGTGGGCTTGGGTCTAGCCGAGTGGGTTTGGGGCTAGCCGAATGCGTTTGGGTCTAGCCGAGTGGGTTTGGGTCTCGTCGAGTGGGTTTGGGTCTAGCCAAGTGGGTTTGGGTCGAGCCGAGTGGGTTTGGGTCTAGCCTAGTGGGTTTGGGTCTAGCCGAGGGGGTTTGGGTCTAGCCGAGTGGGTTTCGGTATAGCCGAGTGGGTTTGGGTCTAGCCGAGTGGGTGTGGGTCTAGCCGAGTGGGTTTGGGTCTAGCCGAGTGGGTTTGGGTCTAGCCGAGTGGGTTTGGGTCTAGCCAAGTGGGTTTGGGTCTAGCCGAGTGGGTTTGGGTCTAGCCGAGTGGGTTTGGGTCTAGCCGATTGGGTTGGGTGTAGCCGAGTGGGTTTGGGTCTAGCCGATTGGGTTTGGGTCTAGCCAAGTTGGTTTGGGTCTAGCCGAGTGGGTTTGGGTGTAGCCGAGTGGGTTTGGGTGTAGCCGAGTGGGGTTGGGTCTAGCGGAGTGGGTTTGGGTCTAGCCGCATGGGTTTGGGTCTAGCCGAGTGGGTTTGGGTCTAGTGGAGTGGGTTTGGGTGCAGCCGAGTGGGTTTGGGACTAGCCGAGTGGGTTTGGGTCTAGCCGAGTGGGTTTGGGTCGAGCCGAGTGGGTTTGGGTCCAGCCGAGTGGGTTTGGGTCTAGCGGAGTGGGTTTGGGTCTAGCCGAGAGTGTTTGGGTCTACCCAAGTGGGTTTTAGTCTAGCCGAGTGGGTTTGGGGCTCGCCGAGTGGATTTGGGTCTAGCCGAATGGGTGTGGGTCTAGCCGAGTGGGTTTGGGTCTAGCCGAGTGGGTTTGGGTCTAGTGGAGTGGGTTTGGGTGGAGCCGAGTGGGTTTGGGTCTAGCCGAGTGGGTTTGGGTCTAGCCGAGTGGGTTTGGGTCGAGCCGAGTGGGTTTGGGTCTAGCCGAGTGGGTTTGGGTCTAGCGGAGTGGGTTTGGGTGTAGCCGAGTGGGTTTGGGTCTAGCCGAGTGGGTTTGGGTCTAGCGGAGTGGGTTTGGGTCTCGCCGAGTGGCTTTGGGTCTAGCCGAGTGGGTTTGGGTCTAGTCGAGTGGGTTTTGGTCCTGCCGAGTGGGTGTGGGTCTAGCCGAGTAGGTTTGAGACTAGCCGAGTGGGTTTGGGTCTAGCCGAGTGGGTTTGGTTCTAGCCGAGTGGGTTTTGTGCCTAGACGAGTGGGTTTGGGTCTAACCGAGTGGGTTTGGGTCTAGCCGAGTGGGTTTGGGTCTAGCCGAGAGTGTTTGGGTCTACCCAAGTGGGTTTGGGTCTAGCCGAGTGGGTTTGGCTCTAGCCGAGTGGATTTGGGTGTAGCCGAGTGGGTGTGGGTCTAACCGAGTGGGTTTGGGTCTAGCCGAGTGGGTTTGGGTCTAGCCGAGAGTGTTTGGGTCTACCCAAGTGGGTTTGAGTCCAGCCGAGTGGGTTTGGGTCTCGCCGAGTGGATTTGTGTCTAGCCGAGTGGGTGTGGGTCTAGCCGAGTGGGTTTGGGTCTAGCCGAGTGGGTTTGGGTCAAGCCGAGTGGGTTTGGGTCTAGCCAAGTGGGTTTGGGTCTAGCCGAGTGGGTTTGGGTCTAGCCGAGTGGGTTTGGGTCTAGCCCATTGGGTTGGGTGTAGCCGAATGGGTTTGGGTCTAGCCGAGTGGGTTTGGGTGTAGCCGAGTGGGTTTGGGTCTAGCCGAGTGGGGTTGGGTCTAGCGGAGTGGGTTTGGGTCTAGCCGCATGGGTTTGGGTCTAGCCGAGTGGGTTTGGGTCTAGTGGAGTGGGTTTGGGTGCAGCCGAGTGGGTTTGGGTCTAGCCGAGTGGGTTTGGGTCTAGCCGAGTGGGTTTGGGTCTAGCCGAGTGGGTTTGGGGCTAGCCGAGTGGGTTTGGGTCTAGCCGAGTGGGTGTGGGTCTAGCCGAGTGGGTTTGGGTCTAGCCGAGTGGGTTTGGGTCTAGCCGAGTGGGTTTGGGTCTAGCCGAGTGGGTTTGGGTCTAGCCGAGTGGGTTTGGGTCGTGCCGAGTGGGCTTGGGTCTAGCCGAGTGGGTTTGGTGCTAGCCGAATGCGTTTGGGTCTAGCCGAGTGGGTTTGGGTCTCGTCGAGTGGGTTTGGGTCTAGCCAAGTGGGTTTGGGTCGAGCCGAGTGGGTTTGGGTCTAGCCTAGTGGGTTTGGGTCTAGCCGAGGGGGTTTGGGTCTAGCCGAGTGGGTTTCGCTATAGCCGAGTGGGTTTGGGTCTAGCCGAGTGGGTGTGGGTCTAGCCGAGTGGGTTTGGGTCTAGCCGAGTGGGTTTGGGTCTAGCCGAGTGGGTTTGGGTCTAGCCAAGTGGGTTTGGGTCTAGCCGAGTGGGTTTGGGTCTAGCCGAGTGGGTTTGGGTCTAGCCGATTGGGTTGGGTGTAGCCGAGTGGGTTTGGGTCTAGCCGATTGGGTTTGGGTCTAGCCAAGTTGGTTTGGGTCTAGCCGAGTGGGTTTGGGTGTAGCCGAGTGGGTTTGGGTGTAGCCGAGTGGGGTTGGGTCTAGCGGAGTGGGTTTGGGTCTAGCCGAGTGGGTTTGGGTCTAGCCGAGAGTGTTTGGGTCTACCCAAGTGGGTTTTAGTCTAGCCGAGTGGGTTTGGGGCTCGCCGAGTGGATTTGGGTCTAGCCGAATGGGTGTGGGTCTAGCCGAGTGGGTTTGGGTCTAGCCGAGTGGGCTTGGGTCTAGCCGAGTGGGTTTGGGTCTAGCCAAGTGGGTTTGGGTCTAGCCGAGTGGGTTTGGGTCTAGCCGAGTGGGTTTGGGTCTAGCCGATTGGGTTGGGTGTAGCCGAGTGGGTTTGGGTCTAGCCGATTGGGTTTGGGTCTAGCCGAGTGGGTTTGGGTCCAGCCGAGTGGGTTTGGGTCTAGCCGAGTGGGTTTGGGTCTAGCCGAGTGGGGTTGGGTCTAGCGGAGTGGGTTTGGGTCTAGGCGCATGGGTTTGGGTCTAGCCGAGTGGGTTTGGGTCTAGTGGAGTGGGTTTGGGTGCAGCCGAGTGGGTTTGGGTCTAGCCGAGTGGGTTTGGGTCTAGCCGAGTGGGTTTGGGTCGAGCCGAGTGGGTTTGGGTCAGCCGAGTGGGTTTGGGTCTAGCGGAGTGGGTTTGGGTGTAGCCGAGAGGGTTTGGGTGTAGCCGAGTGGGTTTGGGTCTAGCGGAGTGGGTTTGGGTCTAGCCGAGTGGGTTTGGGTCTAGCCGAGTGGGTTTGGGGCTAGCCGAGTGGGTTTGGGTCTAGCCGAGTGGGTGTGGGTCTAGCCGAGTGGGTTTGGGTCTAGCCGAGTGGGTTTGGGTCTAGCCGAGTGGGTTTGGGTCTAGCCGAGTGGGTTTGGGTCTAGCCGAGTGGGTTTGGGTCGTGCCGAGTGGGCTTGGGTCTAGCCGAGTGGGTTTGGGGCTAGCCGAATGCGTTTGGGTCTAGCCGAGTGGGTTTGGGTCTCGTCGAGTGGGTTTGGGTCTAGCCAAGTGGGTTTGGGTCGAGCCGAGTGGGTTTGGGTCTAGCCTAGTGGGTTTGGGTCTAGCCGAGGGGGTTTGGGTCTAGCCGAGTGGGTTTCGGTATAGCCGAGTGGGTTTGGGTCTAGCCGAGTGGGTGTGGGTCTAGCCGAGTGGGTTTGGGTCTAGCCGAGTGGGTTTGGGTCTAGCCGAGTGGGTTTGGGTCTAGCCAAGTGGGTTTGGGTCTAGCCGAGTGGGTTTGGGTCTAGCCGAGTGGGTTTGGGTCTAGCCGATTGGGTTGGGTGTAGCCGAGTGGGTTTGGGTCTAGCCGATTGGGTTTGGGTCTAGCCAAGTTGGTTTGGGTCTAGCCGAGTGGGTTTGGGTGTAGCCGAGTGGGTTTGGGTGTAGCCGAGTGGGGTTGGGTCTAGCGGAGTGGGTTTGGGTCTAGCCGCATGGGTTTGGGTCTAGCCGAGTGGGTTTGGGTCTAGTGGAGTGGGTTTGGGTGCAGCCGAGTGGGTTTGGGACTAGCCGAGTGGGTTTGGGTCTAGCCGAGTGGGTTTGGGTCGAGCCGAGTGGGTTTGGGTCCAGCCGAGTGGGTTTGGGTCTAGCGGAGTGGGTTTGGGTCTAGCCGAGAGTGTTTGGGTCTACCCAAGTGGGTTTTAGTCTAGCCGAGTGGGTTTGGGGCTCGCCGAGTGGATTTGGGTCTAGCCGAATGGGTGTGGGTCTAGCCGAGTGGGTTTGGGTCTAGCCGAGTGGGCTTGGGTCTAGCCGAGTGGGTTTGGGTCTAGCCAAGTGGGTTTGGGTCTAGCCGAGTGGGTTTGGGTCTAGCCGAGTGGGTTTGGGTCTAGCCGATTGGGTTGGGTGTAGCCGAGTGGGTTTGGGTCTAGCCGATTGGGTTTGGGTCTAGCCGAGTGGGTTTGGGTCCAGCCGAGTGGGTTTGGGTCTAGCCGAGTGGGTTTGGGTCTAGCCGAGTGGGGTTGGGTCTAGCGGAGTGGGTTTGGGTCTAGCCGCATGGGTTTGGGTCTAGCCGAGTGGGTTTGGGTCTAGTGGAGTGGGTTTGGGTGCAGCCGAGTGGGTTTGGGTCTAGCCGAGTGGGTTTGGGTCTAGCCGAGTGGGTTTGGGTCGAGCCGAGTGGGTTTGGGTCTAGCCGAGTGGGTTTGGGTCTAGCGGAGTGGGTTTGGGTGTAGCCGAGTGGGTTTGGGTGTAGCCGAGTGGGTTTGGGTCTAGCGGAGTGGGTTTGGGTCTAGCCGAGTGGGTTTGGGTCTAGCCGAGTGGGTTTGGGTCTAGTCGAGTGGGTTTTGGTCCTGCCGAGTGGGTGTGGGTCTAGCCGAGTGGGTTTGAGTCTAGCCGAGTAGGTGTGGGTCTAGCCGAGTGGGTTTGGTTCTAGCCGAGTGGGTTTTGTGTCTAGACGAGTGGGTTTGGGTCTAACCGAGTGGGTTTGGGTCTAGCCGAGTGGGTTTGGGTCTATCCGAGAGTGTTTGGGTCTACCCAAGTGGGTTTGGGTCTAGCCGAGTGGGTTTGGCTCTAGCCGAGTGGATTTGGGTGTAGCCGAGTGGGTGTGGGTCTAACCGAGTGGGTTTGGGTCTAGCCGAGTGGGTTTGGGTCTAGCCGAGAGTGTTTGGGTCTACCCAAGTGGGTTTGAGTCCAGCCGAGTGGGTTTGGGTCTCGCCGAGTGGATTTGGGTCTAGCCGAGTGTGTGTGGGTCTAGCCGAGTGGGTTTGGGTCTAGCCGAGTGGGTTTGGGTCTAGCCGAGTGGGTTTGGGTCTAGCCAAGTGGGTTTGGGTCTGGCCGAGTGGGTTTGGGTCTAGCCGAGTGGGTTTGGGTCTAGCCGATTGGGTTGGGTGTAGCCGAGTGGGTTTGTGTCTAGCCGATTGGGTTTGGGTCTAGCCGAGTGGGATTGGGTCTAGCCGAGTGGGTTTGGGTGTAGCCGAGTGGGTTTGGGTCTAGCCGAGTGGGGTTGGGTCTAGCGGAGTGGGTTTGGGTCTAGCCGCATGGGTTTGGGTCTAGCCGAGTGGGTTTGGGTCTAGTGGAGTGGGTTTGGGTGCAGCCGAGTGGGTTTGGGTCTAGCCGAGTGGGTTTGGGTCTACCGAGTGGGTTTGGGTCGAGCCGAGTGGGTTTGGGTCTAGCCGAGTGGGTTTGGGTCTAGCGGAGTGGGTTTGGGTGTAGCCGAGTGGGTTTGGTTCTCGCCGAGTGGGTTTGGGTCTAGCCGAGTGGGTTTGGGGCTAGCCGAGTGGGTTTGGGTCTAGCCGAGTGGGTTTGGGTCTAGCCGAGTGGGTTTGGGTCTAGCCGAGTGGGTTTGGGTCTAGCCGAGTGGGTTTGGGTCTAGCCGAGTGGGTTTGGGTCTAGCCGAGTGGGTTTGGGTCGTGCCGAGTGGGTTTGGATCTAGCCGAGTGGGTTTGGGGCTAGCCGAATGCGTTTGGGTCTGGCCGAGTGGGTTTGGGTCTAGCCGAGTGGGTTTGGGTCTAGCCGATTGGGTTGGGTGTAGCCGAGTGGGTTTGTGTCTAGCCGATTGGGTTTGGGTCTAGCCGAGTGGGTTTGGGTCTAGCCGAGTGGGTTTGGGTGTAGCCGAGTGGGTTTGGGTCTAGCCGAGTGGGGTTGGGTCTAGCGGAGTGGGTTTGGGTCTAGCCGCATGGGTTTGGGTCTAGCCGAGTGGGTTTGGGTCTAGTGGAGTGGGTTTGGGTGCAGCCGAGTGGGTTTGGGTCTAGCCGAGTGGGTTTGGGTCTACCGAGTGGGTTTGGGTCGAGCCGAGTGGGTTTGGGTCTAGCCGAGTGGGTTTGGGTCTAGCGGAGTGGGTTTGGGTCTAGCCGCATGGGTTTGGGTCTAGCCGAGTGGGTTTGGGTCTAGTGGAGTGGGTTTGGGTGCAGCCGAGTGGGTTTGGGACTAGCCGAGTGGGTTTGGGTCTAGCCGAGTGGGTTTGGGTCGAGCCGAGTGGGTTTGGGTCCAGCCGAGTGGGTTTGGGTCTAGCGGAGTGGGTTTGGGTCTAGCCGAGAGTGTTTGGGTCTACCCAAGTGGGTTTTAGTCTAGCCGAGTGGGTTTGGGGCTCGCCGAGTGGATTTGGGTCTAGCCGAATGGGTGTGGGTCTAGCCGAGTGGGTTTGGGTCTAGCCGAGTGGGCTTGGGTCTAGCCGAGTGGGTTTGGGTCTAGCCAAGTGGGTTTGGGTCTAGCCGAGTGGGTTTGGGTCTAGCCGAGTGGGTTTGGGTCTAGCCGATTGGGTTGGGTGTAGCCGAGTGGGTTTGGGTCTAGCCGATTGGGTTTGGGTCTAGCCGAGTGGGTTTGGGTCCAGCCGAGTGGGTTTGGGTCTAGCCGAGTGGGTTTGGGTCTAGCCGAGTGGGGTTGGGTCTAGCGGAGTGGGTTTGGGTCTAGCCGCATGGGTTTGGGTCTAGCCGAGTGGGTTTGGGTCTAGTGGATTGGGTTTGGGTGCAGCCGAGTGGGTTTGGGTCTAGCCGAGTGGGTTTGGGTCTAGCCGAGTGGGTTTGGGTCGAGCCGAGTGGGTTTGGGTCTAGCCGAGTGGGTTTGGGTCTAGCGGAGTGGGTTTGGGTGTAGCCGAGTGGGTTTGGGTCTAGCCGAGTGGGTTTGGGTCTAGCCGAGTGGGTTTGGGTCTAGCCGAGTGGGTTTGGGTCTAGCCGAGTGGGTTTGGGTCTAGCCGAGTGGGTTTGGGTCTAGCCGAGTGGGTTTGGGTCTAGCCGAGTGGGTTTGGGTCTAGCCGAGTGGGTTTGGGTCTAGCCGAGTGGGTTTGGGTCGTGCCGAGTGGGTTTGGGTCTAGCCGAGTGGGTTTGGGGCTAGCCGAATGCGTTTGGGTCTAGCCGAGTGGGTTTGGGTCTCGCCGAGTGGGTTTGGGTCTAGCCAAGTGGGTTTGGGTTGAGCCGAGTGGATTTGGGTCTAGCCTAGTGGGCTTGGGTCCAGCCGAGAGGGTTTGGGTCCAGCCGAGTGGGTTTCGGTATAGCCGAGTGGGTTTGGGTCTAGCCGAGTGGGTGTGGGTCTAGCCGAGTGGGTTTGGGTCTAGCCGAGTGGGTTTGGGTCTAGCCGAGTGGGTTTGGGTCTAGCCAAGTGGGTTTGGGTCTAGCCGAGTGGGTTTGGGTCTAGCCGAGTGGGTTTGGGTCTAGCCGATTGGGTTGGGTGTAGCCGAGTGGGTTTGGGTCTAGCCGATTGGGTTTGGGTCTAGCCAAGTTGGTTTGGGTCTAGCCGAGTGGGTTTGGGTGTAGCCGAGTGGGTTTGGGTCTAGCCGAGTGGGGTTGGGTCTAGCGGAGTGGGTTTGGGTCTAGCCGCATGGGTTTGGGTCTAGCCGAGTGGGTTTGGGTCTAGTGGAGTGGGTTTGGGTGCAGCCGAGGGGTTTGGGACTAGCCGAGTGGGTTTGGGTCTAGCCGAGTGGGTTTGGGTCGAGCCGAGTGGGTTTGGGTCCAGCCGAGTGGGTTTGGGTCTAGCGGAGTGGGTTTGGGTCTAGCCGAGAGTGTTTGGGTCTACCCAAGTGGGTTTTAGTCTAACCGAGTGGGTTTGGGTCTCGCCGAGTGGATTTGGGTCTAGCCGAATGGGTGTGGGTCTAGCCGAGTGGGTTTGGGTCTAGCCGAGTGGGCTTGGGTCTAGCCGAGTGGGTCTGGGTCTAGCCAAGTGGGTTTGGGTCTAGCCGAGTGGGTTTGGGTCTAGCCGAGTGGGTTTGGGTCTAGCCGATTGGGTTGGGTGTAGCCGAGTGGGTTTGGGTCTAGCCAAGTGGGTTTGGGACTAGCCGAGTGGGTTTGGGTCTAGCCGAGTGGGTTTGGGTCTAGCCGATTGGGTTGGGTGTAGCCGAGTGGGTTTGGGTCTAGCCGATTGGGTTTGGGTCTAGCCGAGTGGGTTTGGGTCCAGCCGAGTGGGTTTGGGTCTAGCCGAGTGGGTTTGGGTCTAGCCGAGTGGGGTTGGGTCTAGCGGAGTGGGTTTGGGTCTAGCCGCATGGGTTTGGGTCTAGCCGAGTGGGTTTGGGTCTAGTGGAGTGGGTTTGGGTGCAGCCGAGTGGGTTTGGGTCTAGCCGAGTGGGTTTGGGTCTAGCCGAGTGGGTTTGGGTCTAGCCGAGTGGGTTTGGGTCTAGCCGAGTGGGTTTGGGTCTAGCGGAGTGGGTTTGGGTGTAGCCGAGTGGGTTTGGGTCTAGCCGAGTGGGTTTGGGTCTAGCCGAGTGGGTTTGGGTCTAGCCGAGTGGGTTTGGGTCTAGCCGAGTGGGTTTGGGTCTAGCCGAGTGGGTTTGGGTCTAGCCGAGTGGGTTTGGGTCTAGCCGAGTGGGTTTGGGTCTAGCCGAGTGGGTTTGGGTCTAGCCGAGTGGGTTTGGGTCGTGCCGAGTGGGTTTGGGTCTAGCCGAGTGGGTTTGGGGCTAGCCGAATGCGTTTGGGTCTAGCCGAGTGGGTTTGGGTCTCGCCGAGTGGGTTTGGGTCTAGCCAAGTGGGTTTGGGTTGAGCCGAGTGGGTTTGGGTCTAGCCTAGTGGGCTTGGGTCCAGCCGAGAGGGTTTGGGTCCAGCCGAGTGGGTTTCGGTATAGCCGAGTGGGTTTGGGTCTAGCCGAGTGGGTGTGGGTCTAGCCGAGTGGGTTTGGGTCTAGCCGAGTGGGTTTGGGTCTAGCCGAGTGGGTTTGGGTCTAGCCAAGTGGGTTTGGGTCTAGCCGAGTGGGTTTGGGTCTAGCCGAGTGGGTTTGGGTCTAGCCGATTGGGTTGGGTGTAGCCGAGTGGGTTTGGGTCTAGCCGATTGGGTTTGGGTCTAGCCAAGTTGGTTTGGGTCTAGCCGAGTGGGTTTGGGTGTAGCCGAGTGGGTTTGGGTCTAGCCGAGTGGGGTTGGGTCTAGCGGAGTGGGTTTGGGTCTAGCCGCATGGGTTTGGGTCTAGCCGAGTGGGTTTGGGTCTAGTGGAGTGGGTTTGGGTGCAGCCGAGTGGGTTTGGGACTAGCCGAGTGGGTTTGGGTCTAGCCGAGTGGGTTTGGGTCGAGCCGAGTGGGTTTGGGTCCAGCCGAGTGGGTTTGGGTCTAGCGGAGTGGGTTTGGGTCTAGCCGAGAGTGTTTGGGTCTACCCAAGTGGGTTTTAGTCTAACCGAGTGGGTTTGGGGCTCGCCGAGTGGATTTGGGTCTAGCCGAATGGGTGTGGGTCTAGCCGAGTGGGTTTGGGTCTAGCCGAGTGGGCTTGGGTCTAGCCGAGTGGGTTTGGGTCTAGCCAAGTGGGTTTGGGTCTAGCCGAGTGGGTTTGGGTCTAGCCGAGTGGGTTTGGGTCTAGCCGATTGGGTTGGGTGTAGCCGAGTGGGTTTGGGTCTAGCCAAGTGGGTTTGGGACTAGCCGAGTGGGTTTGGGTCTAGCCGAGTGGGTTTGGGTCTAGCCGATTGGGTTGGGTGTAGCCGAGTGGGTTTGGGTCTAGCCGAGTGGGTTTGGGTCCAGCCGAGTGGGTTTGGGTCCAGCCGAGTGGGTTTGGGTCTAGCCGAGTGGGGCTGGGTCTAGCAGAGTGGGTTTGGGTCTAGCCGCATGGGTTTGGGTCTAGCCGAGTGGGTTTGGGTCTAGTGGAGTGGGTTTGGGTGCAGCCGAGTGGGTTTGGGTCTAGCCGAGTGGGTTTGGGTCTAGCCGAGTGGGTTTGGGTCGAGCCGAGTGGGTTTGGGTCTAGCCGAGTGGGTTTGGGTCTAGCGGAGTGGGTTTGGGTGTAGCCGAGTGGGTTTGGGTCGAGCCGAGTGGGTTTGGGTCTAGCCGAGTGGGTTTGGGTCTAGCGGAGTGGGTTTGGGTGTAGCCGAGTGGGTTTGGGTCTAGCCAAGTGGGTTTGGGTCTAGCCGAGTGGGTTTGGGTCTAGCCGAGTGGGTTTGGGTCTAGCCGAGTGGGTTTGGGTCTAGCCGAGTGGGTTTGGGTCTAGCCGATTGGGTTGGGTGTAGCCGAGTGGGTTTGGGTCTATCCGAGTGGGTTTGGGTCGAGCCGAGTGGGTTTGGGTCTAGCCGAGTGGGTTTGGGTGTAGCCGAGTGGGTTTGGGTCTAGCCGAGTGGGGTTGGGTCTGGCGGAGTGGGTTTGGGTCTAGCCACATGGGTTTGGGTCTAGCCGAGTGGGTTTGGGTCTAGTGGAGTGGGTTTGGGTGCAGCCGAGTGGGTTTGGGTCTAGCCGAGTGGGTTTGTGTCTAGCCGAGTGGGTTTGGGTCGAGCCGAGTGGGTTTGGGTCTAGCCGAGTGGGTTTGGGTCTAGCGGAGTGGGTTTGGGTGTAGCCGAGTGGGTTTGGGTCTAGCCGAGTGGGTTTGGGTCTAGCCGAGTGGGTTTGGGGCTAGCCGAGTGGGTTTGGGTCTAGCCGAGTGGGTTTGGGTTTAGCCGAGTGGGTTTGGGTCTAGCCGAGTGGGTTTGGGTCTCGTCGAGTGGGTTTGGGTCTAGCCGAGGGGGTTTGGGTCTAGCCGAGTGGGTTTCGGTATAGCCGAGTGGGTTTCGGTCTAGCCGAGTGGGTTTGGGACTAGCCGAGTGGGTTTGGGACTAGCCGAGTGGGTTTGGGTCTAGCCGAGTGGGTTTGGGTCTAGCCGAGAGTGTTTGGGTCTACGCAAGTGGGTTTGGGTCTAGCCGAGTGGGTTTGGGTCTAGCCGAGTGGATTTGGGTCTAGCCGAGTGGGTGTGGGTCTAGCCGAGTGGGTTTGGGTCTAGCCGAGTGGATTTGGGTCTAGCCGAGTGGGTGTGGGTCTAGCCGAGTGGGTTTGGGTCTAGCCGAGTGGGTTTGGGTCGAGCCGAGTGGGTTTGGGTCCAGCCGAGTGGGTTTGGGTCTAGCGGAGTGGGTTTGGGTCTAGCCGAGAGTGTTTGGGTCTACCCAAGTGGGTTTTAGTCTAACCGAGTGGGTTTGGGGCTCGCCGAGTGGATTTGGGTCTAGCCGAATGGGTGTGGGTCTAGCCGAGTGGGTTTGGGTCTAGCCGAGTGGGCTTGGGTCTAGCCGAGTGGGTTTGGGTCTAGCCAAGTGGGTTTGGGTCTAGCCGAGTGGGTTTGGGTCTAGCCGAGTGGGTTTGGGTCTAGCCGATTGGGTTGGGTGTAGCCGAGTGGGTTTGGGTCTAGCCAAGTGGGTTTGGGACTAGCCGAGTGGGTTTGGGTCTAGCCGAGTGGGTTTGGGTCTAGCCGATTGGGTTGGGTGTAGCCGAGTGGGTTTGGGTCTAGCCGAGTGGGTTTGGGTCCAGCCGAGTGGGTTTGGGTCTAGCCGAGTGGGTTTGGGTCTAGCCGAGTGGGGTTGGGTCTAGCGGAGTGGGTTTGGGTCTAGCCGCATGGGTTTGGGTCTAGCCGAGTGGGTTTGGGTCTAGTGGAGTGGGTTTGGGTGCAGCCGAGTGGGTTTGGGTCTAGCCGAGTGGGTTTGGGTCTAGCCGAGTGGGTTTGGGTCGAGCCGAGTGGGTTTGGGTCTAGCCGAGTGGGTTTGGGTCTAGCGGAGTGGGTTTGGGTGTAGCCGAGTGGGTTTGGGTCGAGCCGAGTGGGTTTGGGTCTAGCCGAGTGGGTTTGGGTCTAGCGGAGTGGGTTTGGGTGTAGCCGAGTGGGTTTGGGTCTAGCCGAGTGGGTTTGGGTCTAGCCGAGTGGGTTTGGGTCTAGCCGAGTGGGTTTGGGTCTAGCCGAGTGGGTTTGGGTCTAGCCGAGTGGGTTTGGGTCTAGCCGATTGGGTTGGGTGTAGCCGAGTGGGTTTGGGTCTAGCCGAGTGGGTTTGGGTCGAGCCGAGTGGGTTTGGGTCTAGCCGAGTGGGTTTGGGTGTAGCCGAGTGGGTTTGGGTCTAGCCGAGTGGGGTTGGGTCTGGCGGAGTGGGTTTGGGTCTAGCCACATGGGTTTGGGTCTAGCCGAGTGGGTTTGGGTCTAGTGGAGTGGGTTTGGGTGCAGCCGAGTGGGTTTGGGTCTAGCCGAGTGGGTTTGTGTCTAGCCGAGTGGGTTTGGGTCGAGCCGAGTGGGTTTGGGTCTAGCCGAGTGGGTTTGGGTCTAGCGGAGTGGGTTTGGGTGTAGCCGTATGGGTTTGGGTCTAGCCGAGTGGGTTTGGGTCTAGCCGAGTGGGTTTGGGGCTAGCCGAGTGGGTTTGGGTCTAGCCGAGTGGGTTTGGGTCTAGCCGAGTGGGTTTGGGTCTAGCCGAGTGGGTTTGGGTCTCGTCGAGTGGGTTTGGGTCTAGCCGAGGGGGTTTGGGTCTAGCCGAGTGGGTTTCGGTATAGCCGAGTGGGTTTCGGTCTAGCCGAGTGGGTTTGGGACTAGCCGAGTGGGTTTGGGACTAGCCGAGTGGGTTTGGGTCTAGCCGAGTGGGTTTGGGTCTAGCCGAGAGTGTTTGGGTCTACGCAAGTGGGTTTGGGTCTAGCCGAGTGGGTTTGGGTCTAGCCGAGTGGATTTGGGTCTAGCCGAGTGGGTGTGGGTCTAGCCGAGTGGGTTTGGGTCTAGCCGAGTGGGTTTGGGTCTAGCCGAGTGGGTTTGGGTCTAGCCAAGTGGGTTTGGGTCTAGCCGAGTGGGTTTGGGTCTAGCCGAGTGGGTTTGGGTCTAGCCGATTGGGTTGGGTGTAGCCGAGTGGGTTTGGGTCTAGCTGATTGGGTTTGGGTCTAGCCAAGTTGGTTTGGGTCTAGCCGAGTGGGTTTGGGTGTAGCCGAGTGGGTTTGGGTCTAGCCGAGTGGGGTTGGGTCTAGCGGAGTGGGTTTGGGTCTAGCCGCATGGGTTTGGGTCTAGCCGAGTGGGTTTGGGTCTAGTGGAGTGGGTTTGGGTGCAGCCGAGTGGGTTTGGGTCTAGCCGAGTGGGTTTGGGTCTAGCCGAGTGGGTTTGGGTCGAGCCGAGTGGGTTTGGGTCCAGCCGAGTGGGTTTGGGTCTAGCGGAGTGGGTTTGGGTCTAGCCGAGAGTGTTTGGGTCTACCCAAGTGGGTTTTAGTCTAGCCGAGTGGGTTTGGGGCTCGCCGAGTGGATTTGGGTCTAGCCGAATGGGTGTGGGTCTAGCCGAGTGGGTTTGGGTCTAGCCGAGTGGGCTTGGGTCTAGCCGAGTGGGTTTGGGTCTAGCCAAGTGGGTTTGGGTCTAGCCGAGTGGGTTTGGGTCTAGCCGAGTGGGTTTGGGTCTAGCCGATTGGGTTGGGTGTAGCCGAGTGGGTTTGGGTCTAGCCGATTGGGTTTGGGTCCAGCCGAGTGGGTTTGGGTCCAGCCGAGTGGGTTTGGGTCTAGCCGAGTGGGTTTGGGTCTAGCCGAGTGGGGTTGGGTCTAGCGAAGTGGGTTTGGGTGTAGCCGAGTGGGTTTGGGTCTAGCCGAGTGGGTTTGGGTCTAGCCGAGTGGGTTTGGGTCTAGCGGAGTGCGTTTCGGTCTAGCCGAGTGGGTTTGGGTCTAGCCGAGTGGGTTTGGGTCTAGCCGAGTGGGGTTGGGTCTAGCGGAGTGGGTTTGGGTCTAGCCGCATGGGTTTGGGTCTAGCCGAGTGGGTTTGGGTCTAGTGGAGTGGGTTTGGGTGCAGCCGAGTGGGTTTGGGTCTAGCCGAGTGGGTTTGGGTCTAGCCGAGTGGGTTTGGGTCGAGCCGAGTGGGTTTGGGTCTAGCCGAGTGGGTTTGGGTCTAGCGGAGTGGGTTTGGGAGTAGCCGAGTGGGTTTGGGTCTAGCCGAGTGGGTTTGGGTCTAGCCGAGTGGGTTTGGGTCTAGCCGAGTGGGTTTGGGTCTAGCCGAGTGGGTTTGGGTCTAGCCGAGTGGGTTTGGGTCTAGCCGAGTGGGTTTGGGTCTAGCCGAGTGGGTTTGGGTCTAGCCGAGTGGGTTTGGGTCGTGCCGAGTGGGTTTGGGTCTAGCCGAGTGGGTTTGGGGCTAGCCGAATGCGTTTGGGTCTAGCCGAGTGGGTTTGGGTCTCGCCGAGTGGGTTTGGGTCTAGCCAAGTGGGTTTGGGTCGAGCCGAGTGGGTTTGGGTCTAGCCTAGTGGGCTTGGGTCTAGCCGAGGGGGTTTGGGTCTAGCGGAGTGGGTTTGGGTCTAGCCGAGTGGGGTTGGGTCTAGCGGAGTGGGTTTTGGTCTAGCCGCGTGGGTTTGGGTCTAGCCGAGTGGGTTTGGGTCTAGTGGAGTTGGTTTGGGTCTACCGGAGTGGGTTTGGGTCTAGCCGAGTGGGTTTGGGTCTAGCGGAGTAGGTTTGGGTCTAGCCGAGTGGGTTTGCGTCTAGCCGAGTGGGTTTGAGTCTAGCCGAGTGGGTTTGGGGCTAGCCGAGTGGGTTTGGGTCTAGCCGAGTGGGTTTGGGTCTAGCCGAGTGGGTTTGGGTCTAGCCGAGTGGGTTTGGGACTAGCCGAGTGGGTTTGTGTCTAGCGGAGTGGGTTTGGGTCTAGCCAAGTCCGTTTGGGACTAGCCGAGTGGGTTTGGGACTAGCGGAGTGGGTTTTGGTCTAGCGGAGTGGGTTTGGTTCGAGCGGAGTGGGTTTGGGTCTAGCCGAGTGGGTTTGGGTCTAGCCGAGTGGGTTTGGGTCTAGCCGAGTGGGTTTGCGTCTAGCCCAGTGGGTTTTGCTCTAGCCGAGTGGGTTTGGGTCTAGCCGAGTGGGTTTGGGTCTAGCCGAGTGGGTTTGGGTCTAGCCGAGTGGGTTTTGGGTCTAGTGGAGTGGGTTTGGGTCTAGCCGAGTGGGGTTGGGTCTAGCGGACTGGGTTTTGGTCTAGCCGCGTGGGTTTGGGTCTAGCCGAGTGGGTTTGGGTCTAGTGGAGTGGGTTTGGGTGCAGCCGAGCGGGTTTGTGTCTAGCCGAGTGGGTTTGGGTCTAGCCGAGTGGGTTTGGGTCCAGCCGAGTGGGTTTGGGTGTAGCCGAGTGGGTTTGGGTCTAGCGAAGTGGGTTTGGGTGTAGCCGAGTGGGTTTGGGTCTAGCCGAGTGGGTTTGGGTCTAGCAGAGTGGGTTTGGGTCTAGCCGAGTGGGTTTGGGTCTAGCCAAGTGGGTTTGGGTCTAGCCGTGTGGGTTTGGGTCTAGCCGAGTGGGTTTGGGTCTAGCCAAGTGGGTTTTGGTCGAGCCGAGTGGGTTTGGGTCTAGCCTAGTGGGTTTGGGTCTAGCCGAGTGGGTTTGGGTCTAGCCGAGGGGGTTTGGGTCTAGCGGAGTGGGTTTGGGTCTAGCCGAGTGGGTTTGGGTCTAGCGGAGTGGGTTTGGGTCTAGCCGAGTGGGTTTGGGTCTAGCTGAGTGGGTTTGAGTCTAGCCGAGTGGGTTTGGGTCTGGCCGAGTGGGTTTGGGTCTAGCCGAGTGGGTTTGGGTCTAGCCGAGTGGGTTTGGGTCTAGCCAAGTGGGTTTGGGTCTAGCCAAGTGGGTTCCGGATGTGGCGAGTGGGTTTGTGTCTAGCGGAGTGCGTTTCGGTCTAGCCGAGTGGGTTTGGGTCTAGCCGAGTGGGTTTGGGTCTAGCCAAGTGGGTTTGGGTCTTGCCGAGTGGGTTTGGGTCTAGCCGAGTGGGTTTGGGTCTAGCCGAGTGCGTTTGGGTCTAGCCGAGTGGGTTTGGGTCTAGCCGAGTGGGTTTGGGTCTAGCCAAGTGGGTTTGGGTCTAGCGGAGTGGGTTTGGGTCTAGCCCAGTGCGTTTGGGTCTAGCCGAGGGGGTTTGGGTCTAGCCGAGTGGGTTTGGGTCTAGCAGAGTGGGTTTGGGTCTAGCGGAGTGGGTTTGGGTCTAGCGGAGTGGGTTTGGGTCTAGCCGAGTGGGTTTGGGTGTAGCCGAGTGGGTTTGGGTCTAGCCGAGTGGGTTTGGGTCTAGCCGAGTGGGTTTGAGTCTAGCCGAGTGGGTTTGGGTCTAGCCGAGTGGGTTTGGGTCTAGCCGAGTGGGTTTGGGTCTAGCCGAGTGGGTTTGGGTCTAGCCGAGTGGGTTTGGGTCTAGCCGAGTGGGTTTGGGTCTAGCGGAGTGGGTTTGGGTCTAGCCGAGTGGGTTTGGGTCTAGCCGATAGGGTTTGGGTCTAGCCGAGTGAGTTCCGGTCTAGCCGAGTGGGTTCGGGTCTAGCGGAGTAGATTTGGGTCTAGCCGAATGGGTTTGGGTCTAGCCGAGTGGGTTTGGGTCTAGCGGAGTGGATTTGGGTCTAGCCGAGTGGCTTTGCTTCTAGCCGAGTTAGTTTGGGTGTTGCCGAGTTAGTTTGGGTCTAGCCGAGCGGGTTTGGGTCTAGCCGAGTGGGTTTGAGTCTAGCCTAGTGGGTTTGGGTCTAGCCGAGTGGCTTTGGGTCTAGCCGAGTGGGTTTGGGTCTAGCCGAGTGGGTTTGGGTCTAGCCGAGTGGGTTTGGGTCTAGCCAAGTGGGTTTGGGTCTTGCCGAGTGGGTTTGGGTCGTGCCGTGTCGGTTTGGGTCTAGCCGAGTGGGTTTGGGTCTAGCCGAGTGCATTTGGGTCTAGCCGAGTGGGTTTGGATCTAGCCGAGTGGGTTTGGGTCTAGCCAAGTGGGTTTGGGTCGAGCCGAGTGGGTTTGGGTCTAGCCCAGTGCGTTTGGGTCTAGCCGAGGGGGTTTGGGTCTAGCCGAGTGGGTTTGGGTCTAGCCGAGTGGGTTTGGGTCTAGCGGAGTGGGTTTGGGTCTAGCGGAGTGGGTTTGGGTCTAGCCGAGTGGGTTTGGGTCTAGCAGAGGGGGTTTGGGTCTAGCCGAGTGGGTTTGGGTCTAGCCGAGTGGGTTTGAGTCTAGCCGAGTGGGTTTGGGTCTAGCCGAGTGGGTTTGGGTCTAGCCGAGTGGGTTTGGGTCTAGCCGAGTGGGTTTGGGTCTAGCCGAGTGGCTTTGCTTCTAGCCGAGTTAGTTTGGGTGTTGCCGAGTTAGTTTGGGTCTAGCCGAGCGGGTTTGGGTCTAGCCGAGTGGGTTTGGGTCTAGCCTAGTGGGTTTGGGTCTAGCCGAGTGGCTTTGGGTCTAGCCGAGTGGGTTTGGGTCTAGCCGAGTGGGTTTGGGTCTAGCCGAGTGGGTTTGGGTCTAGCCGAGTGGGTTTGGGTCTAGCGGAGTTGGTTTGGGTCTCGCCGAGTGGGTTTGGGTCTAGCCGATAGGGTTTGGGTCTAGCCGAGTGGGTTCGGGTCTAGCCGAGTGGGTTCGGGTCTAGCGGAGTAGATTTGGGTCTAGCCAAATGGGTTTGGGTCTAGCCGAGTGGGTTTGGGTCTAGCGGAGTGGATTTGGGTCTAGCCGAGTGGCTTTGCTTCTAGCCGAGTTAGTTTGGGTGTTGCCGAGTTAGTTTGGGTCTAGCCGAGCGGGTTTGGGTCTAGCCGAGTGGGTTTGGGTCTAGCCGAGTGGGTTTGGGACTAGCCGAGTGGCTTTGGGTCTAGCCGAGTGGGTTTGGGTCTAGCCGAGTGGGTTTGGGTCTAGCCGAGTGGGTTTGGGTCTAGCCAAGTGGGTTTGGGTCTTGCCGAGTGGGTTTGGGTCGTGCCGTGTCGGTTTGGGTCTAGCCCAGTGGGTTTGGGTCTAGCCGAGTGCGTTTGGGTCTAGCCGAGTGGGTTTGGGTCTAGCCGAGTGGGTTTGGGTCTAGCCAAGTGGGTTTGGGTCGAGCCGAGTGGGTTTGGGTCTAGCCCAGTGCGTTTGGGTCTAGCCGAGGGGGTTTGGGTCTAGCCGAGTGGGTTTGGGTCTAGCCGAGTGGGTTTGGGTCTAGCAGAGTGGGTTTGGGTCTAGCCGAGTGGGTTTGGGTCTAGCCAAGTGGGTTTGGGTCTTGCCGAGTGTGTTTGGGTCGTGCCGAGTCGGTTTGGGTCTAGCCGAGTGGGTTTGGGTCTAGCCGAGTGCGTTTGGGTCTAGCCGAGTGGGTTTGGGTCTAGCCGAGTGGGTTTGGGTCTAGCCAAGTGGGTTTGGGTCGAGCCGAGTGGGTTTGGGTCTAGCCCAGTGCGTTTGGGTCTAGCCGAGGGGGTTTGGGTCTAGCCGAGTGGGTTTGGGTCTTGCCGAGTGGGTTTGGGTCTAGCGGAGTGGGTTTGGGTCTAGCGGAGTGGGTTTGGGTCTAGCCGAGTGGGTTTGGGTCTAGCAGAGTGGGTTTGGGTCTAGCCGAGTGTGTTTGGGTCTAGCCGAGTGGGTTTGAGTCTAGCCGAGTGGGTTTGGGTCTAGCCGAGTGGGTTTGGGTCTAGCCGAGTGGGTTTGGGTCTAGCCGAGTGGGTTTGGGTCTAGCCGAGTGGGTTTGGGTCTAGCCGAGTGGGTTTGGGTCTAGCGGAGTGGGTTTGGGTCTACCGAGTGGGTTTGGGTCTAGCCGATAAGGTTTGGGTCTAGCCGAGTGGGCTTGGGTCTAGCCGAGTGGGTTCGGGTCTAGCGGAGTGGATTTGGGTCTAGCCGAATGGGTTTGGGTCTAGCCGAGTGGGTTTGGGTCTAGCAGAGTGGATTTGGGTCTAGCCGAGTGGCTTTGCTTCTAGCCGAGTTAGTTTGGGTGTTGCCGAGTTAGTTTGGGTCTAGCCGAGCGGGTTTGGGTCGAGCCGAGTGGGTATGGGTCTAGCCGAGTGGGTTTCGGTGTAGCCGAGTGGGTTTGGGTCTAGCCGAGTGGGTTTGGGTCGTGCCGAGTCGGTTTGGGTCTAGCCGAGTGGGTTTGGGTCTAGCCGAGTGCGTTTGGGTCTAGCCGAGTGGGTTTGGGTCTAGCCGAGTGGGTTTGGGTCTAGCCAAGTGGGTTTGGGTCGAGCCGAGTGGGTTTGGGTCTAGCCTAGTGCGTTTGGGTCTAGCCGAGGGGGTATGGGTCTAGCCGAGTGGGTTTCGCTCTAGCCGAGTGGGTTTCGCTCTAGCCGAGTGGGTTTGGGTCTAGCGGAGTGGGTTTGGATCTAGCGGAGTGGGTTTGGGTCTAGCCGAGTGGGTTTGGGTCTAGCGGAGTGGGTTTGGGTCTAGCCGAGTGGGTTTGGGTCTAGCCGAGTGGGTTTGAGTCTTGCCGAGTGGGTTTGGGTCTAGCCGAGTGGGTTTGGGTCTAGCCGAGTGGGTTTGGGTCTAGCTGAGTGGGTTTGGGTCTAGCCGAGTGGGTTTGGGTCTAGCCGAGTGGGTTTGGGTCTAGCCGAGTGGGTTTGGGTCTAGCCGAGTGGGTTTGAGTCTAGCGGAGTGGATTTGGCTCTAGCCGAATGGGTTTGGGTCTAGCCGAGTGGGTTTGCGTCAAGCGGAGTGGATTTGGGTCTAGCCGAGTGGCTTTGCTTCTAGCCAAGTTAGTTTCGGTGTTGCCGAGTTAGTTTGGGTCTAGCCGAGCGGGTTTGGGTCTAGCCGAGTGGGTTTGGGTCTAGCCGAGTGGGTTTGGGTCTAGCCGAGTGGCTTTGCTTCTAGCCAAGTTAGTTTCGGTGTTGCCGAGTTAGTTTGGGTCTAGCCGAGCGGGTTTGGGTCTAGCCGAGTGGGTTTGGGTCTAGCCGAGTGGGTTTGTGTCTAGCCGAGTGGGTTTGGGTCTAGCGGACTGGGTTTGGGTGTAGCCGAGTGGGTTTGGGTCTAGCCGAGTGGGTTTGGGTCTAGCCGAGTGGGTTTGGGTCTAGCCGAGTGGGTTTGGGTCTAGCCGAGTGGGTTTGGGTCTAGCTAAGTGGGTTTGGGTCTTGCCGAGTGGGTTTGTGTCGTGCCGAGTCGGTTTGGGTCTAGCCGAGTGGGTTTGGGTCTAGCCGAGTGCGTTTGGGTCTAGCCGAGTGGGTTTGGGTCTAGCCGAGTGGGTGTGGGTCTAGCCAAGTGGGTTTGGGTCGAGCCGAGTGGGTTTGGGTCTAGCCCAGTGCGTTTGGGTCTAGCCGAGGGGGTTTGGGTCTAGCCGAGTGGGTTTGGGTCTAGCCGAGTGGGTTTGGGTCTAGCCGAGTGGGTTTGGGTCTAGCCGAGTGGGTTTGGGTCTAGCCGAGTGGGTTTGGGTCTAGCCGAGTGGGTTTGGGTCTAGCCGAGTGGGTTTGGGTCTAGCCGAGTGGGTTTGAGTCTAGCGGAGTGGATTTGGGTCTAGCCGAATGGGTTTGGGTCTAGCCGAGTGGGTTTGGGTCTAGCCGAGTGTGTTTGGGTCGAGCCGAGTGGGTATGGGTCTAGCCGAGTGGGTTTCGGTGTAGCCGAGTGGGTTTGGGTCTAGCCGAGTGGGTTTGGGTCGTGCCGAGTCGGTTTGGGTCTAGCCGAGTGGGTTTGGGTCTAGCCGAGTGCGTTTGGGTCTAGCCGAGTGGGTTTGGGTCTAGCCGAGTGGGTTTGGGTCTAGCCAAGTGGGTTTGGGTCGAGCCGAGTGGGTTTGGGTCTAGCCTAGTGCGTTTGGGTCTAGCCGAGGGGGTATGGGTCTAGCCGAGTGGGTTTGGGTCTAGCCGAGTGGGTTTGAGTCTAGCGGAGTGGATTTGGGTCTAGCCGAATGGGTTTGGGTCTAGCCGAGTGGGTTTGGGTCTAGCCGAGTGGGTTTGGGTCTAGCAGAGTGGGTTTGGGTCTAGCCGAGTGGGTTTGGGTCTAGCCGAGTGGGTTTGAGTCTAGCCGAGTGGGTTTGGGTCTAGCCAAGTGGGTTTGGGTCTAGCCGAGTGGGTTTGAGTCTAGCCGAGTGGGTTTGCGTCTAGCCGAGTGGGTTTGGGTCTAGCCGAGTGGGTTTGGGTCTAGCCGAGTGGGTTTGGGTCTAGCCGAGTGGGTTTGGGTCTAGCCGAGTGGGTTTGGGTCTAGCGGAGTTGGTTTGGGTCTAGCCGAGTGGGTTTGGGTCTAGCCGATAGGGTTTGGGTCTAGCCGAGTGGGTTCGGGTCTAGCGGAGTGGATTTGGGTCTAGCCGAGTGGCTTTGCTTCTAGCCGAGTTAGTTTGGGTGTTGCCGAGTTAGTTTGGGTCTAGCCGAGCGGGTTTGGGTCTAGCCGAGTGGGTTTGGGTCTAGCCGAGTGGGTTTGGGACTAGCCGAGTGGGTTTGGGTCTAGCCGAGTGGGTTTGGGTCTAGCGGAGTGGGTTTGGGTCTAGCGGAGTGGGTTTGGGTCTAGCCGAGTGGGTTTGGGTCTAGCCGAGTGGGTTTGGGTCTAGCCGAGTGGGTTTGGGTCTAGCCGAGTGGGTTTGAGTCTAGCCGAGTGTGTTTGGGTCTAGCCGAGTGGGTTTGGGTCTAGCCGAGTGGGTTTGGGTCTAGCCGAGTGGGTTTGGGTCTAGCCGAGTGGGTTTGGGTCTAGCCGAGTGGGTTTGGGTCTAGCGGAGTGGGTTTGGGTCTAGCCGAGTGGGTTTGGGTCTAGCCGATAGGGTTTGGGTCTAGCCGAGTGGGTTTGGGTCTAGCCGAGTGGGTTCGGGTCTAGCGGAGTGGATTTGGGTCTTGCCGAATGGGTTTGGGTCTAGCCGAGTGGGTTTGGGTCTAGCGGAGTGGATTTGGGTCTAGCCGAGTGGCTTTGCTTCTAGCCGAGTTAGTTTGGGTGTTGCCGAGTTAGTTTGGGTCTAGCCGAGCGGGTTTGGGTCTAGCCGAGTGGGTTTGGGTCTAGCCGAGTGGGTTTGGGTCTAGCCGAGTGGCTTTGCTTCTAGCCGAGTTAGTTTGGGTGTTGCCGAGTTAGTTTGGGTCTAGCCGAGTGGGTTTGTGTCTAGCCGAGTGGGTTTTGGTCTAACGGACTGGGTTTGGGTGTAGCCGAGTGGGTTTGGGTCTAGCCGAGTGGGTTTGGGTCTAGCCGAGTGGGTTTGGGTCTAGCCGAGTGGGTTTGGGTCTAGCCGAGTGGGTTTGGGTCTAGCCAAGTGGGTTTGGGTCTTGCCGAGTGTGTTTTGGTCGTGCCGAGTCGGTTTGGGTCTAGCCGAGTGGGTTTGGGTCTAGCCGAGTGCGTTTGGGTCTAGCCGAGTGGGTTTGGGTCTAGCCGAGTGGGTTTGGGTCTAGCCAAGTGGGTTTGGGTCGAGCCGAGTGGGTTTGGGTCTAGCCCAGTGCGTTTGGGTCTAGCCGAGGGGGTTTGGGTCTAGCCGAGTGGGTTTGGGTCTTGCCGAGTGGGTTTGGGTCTAGCGGAGTGGGTTTGGGTCTAGCGGAGTGGGTTTGGGTCTAGCCGAGTGGGTTTGGGTCTAGCAGAGTGGGTTTGGGTCTAGCCGAGTGTGTTTGGGTCTAGCCGAGTGGGTTTGAGTCTAGCCGAGTGGGTTTGGGTCTAGCCGAGTGGGTTTGGGTCTAGCCGAGTGGGTTTGGGTCTAGCCGAGTGGGTTTGGGTCTAGCCGAGTGGGTTTGGGTCTAGCCGAGTGGGTTTGGGTCTAGCGGAGTGGGTTTGGGTCTACCGAGTGGGTTTGGGTCTAGCCGATAGGGTTTGGGTCTAGCCGAGTGGGCTTGGGTCTAGCCGAGTGGGTTCGGGTCTAGCGGAGTGGATTTGGGTCTAGCCGAATGGGTTTGGGTCTAGCCGAGTGGGTTTGGGTCTAGCAGAGTGGATTTGGGTCTAGCCGAGTGGCTTTGCTTCTAGCCGAGTTAGTTTGGGTGTTGCCGAGTTAGTTTGGGTCTAGCCGAGCGGGTTTGGGTCGAGCCGAGTGGGTATGGGTCTAGCCGAGTGGGTTTCGGTGTAGCCGAGTGGGTTTGGGTCTAGCCGAGTGGGTTTGGGTCGTGCCGAGTCGGTTTGGGTCTAGCCGAGTGGGTTTGGGTCTAGCCGAGTGCGTTTGGGTCTAGCCGAGTGGGTTTGGGTCTAGCCGAGTGGGTTTGGGTCTAGCCAAGTGGGTTTGGGTCGAGCCGAGTGGGTTTGGGTCTAGCCTAGTGCGTTTGGGTCTAGCCGAGGGGGTATGGGTCTAGCCGAGTGGGTTTCGCTCTAGCCGAGTGGGTTTCGCTCTAGCCGAGTGGGTTTGGGTCTAGCGGAGTGGGTTTGGATCTAGCGGAGTGGGTTTGGGTCTAGCCGAGTGGGTTTGGGTCTAGCGGAGTGGGTTTGGGTCTAGCCGAGTGGGTTTGGGTCTAGCCGAGTGGGTTTGAGTCTTGCCGAGTGGGTTTGGGTCTAGCCGAGTGGGTTTGGGTCTAGCCGAGTGGGTTTGGGTCTAGCCGAGTGGGTTTGGGTCTAGCCGAGTGGGTTTGGGTCTAGCCGAGTGGGTTTGGGTCTAGCCGAGTGGGTTTGGGTCTAGCCGAGTGGGTTTGAGTCTAGCGGAGTGGATTTGGGTCTAGCCGAATGGGTTTGGGTCTAGCCGAGTGGGTTTGCGTCTAGCGGAGTGGATTTGGGTCTAGCCGAGTGGCTTTGCTTCTAGCCAAGTTAGTTTCGGTGTTGCCGAGTTAGTTTGGGTCTAGCCGAGCGGGTTTGGGTCTAGCCGAGTGGGTTTGGGTCTAGCCGAGTGGGTTTGGGTCTAGCCGAGTGGCTTTGCTTCTAGCCGAGTTAGTTTGGGTGTTGCCGAGTTAGTTTGGGTCTAGCCGAGTGGGTTTGTGTCTAGCCGAGTGGGTTTGGGTCTAGCGGACTGGGTTTGGGTGTAGCCGAGTGGGTTTGGGTCTAGCCGAGTGGGTTTGGGTCTAGCCGAGTGGGTTTGGGTCTAGCCGAGTGGGTTTGGGTCTAGCTAAGTGGGTTTGGGTCTTGCCGAGTGGGTTTGTGTCGTGCCGAGTCGGTTTGGGTCTAGCCGAGTGGGTTTGGGTCTAGCCGAGTGCGTTTGGGTCTAGCCGAGTGGGTTTGGGTCTAGCCGAGTGGGTGTGGGTCTAGCCAAGTGGGTTTGGGTCGAGCCGAGTGGGTTTGGGTCTAGCCCAGTGCGTTTGGGTCTAGCCGAGGGGGTTTGGGTCTAGCCGAGTGGGTTTGGGTCTAGCCGAGTGGGTTTGGGTCTAGCCGAGTGGGTTTGGGTCTAGCCGAGTGGGTTTGGGTCTAGCCGAGTGGGTTTGGGTCTAGCCGAGTGGGTTTGGGTCTAGCCGAGTGGGTTTGGGTCTAGCCGAGTGGGTTTGAGTCTAGCGGAGTGGATTTGGGTCTAGCCGAATGGGTTTGGGTCTAGCCGAGTGGGTTTGGGTCTAGCCGAGTGTGTTTGGGTCGAGCCGAGTGGGTATGGGTCTAGCCGAGTGGGTTTCGGTGTAGCCGAGTGGGTTTGGGTCTAGCCGAGTGGGTTTGGGTCGTGCCGAGTCGGTTTGGGTCTAGCCGAGTGGGTTTGGGTCTAGCCGAGTGCGTTTGGGTCTAGCCGAGTGGGTTTGGGTCTAGCCGAGTGGGTTTGGGTCTAGCCAAGTGGGTTTGGGTCGAGCCGAGTGGGTTTGGGTCTAGCCTAGTGCGTTTGGGTCTAGCCGAGGGGGTATGGGTCTAGCCGAGTGGGTTTGGGTCTAGCCGAGTGGGTTTGAGTCTAGCGGAGTGGATTTGGGTCTAGCCGAATGGGTTTGGGTATAGCCGAGTGGGTTTGCGTCTAGCGGAGTGGATTTGGGTCTAGCCGAGTGGCTTTGCTTCTAGCCAAGTTAGTTTGGGTGTTGCCGAGTTAGTTTGGGTCTAGCCGAGCGGGTTTGGGTCTAGCCGAGTGGGTTTGGGTCTAGCCGAGTGGGTTTGGGTCTAGCCGAGTTGCTTTGCTTCTAGCCGAGTTAGTTTGGGTGTTGCCGAGTTAGTTTGGGTCTAGCCGAGTGGGTTTGTGTCTAGCCGAGTGGGTTTGGGTCTAGCGGACTGGGTTTGGGTGTAGCCGAGTGGGTTTGGGTCTAGCCGAGTGGGTTTGGGTCTAGCCGAGTGGGTTTGGGTCTAGCCGAGTGGGTTTGGGTCTAGCCGAGTGGGTTTGTGTCTAGCCGAGTGGGGTTGGGTCTAGCCGAGTGGGTTTGGGTCTAGCGGAGTGGGTTTGGGTCTACCGAGTGGGTTTGGGTCTAGCCGATAGGGTTTGGGTCTAGCCGAGTGGGTTTGGGTCTAGCCGAGTGGGTTCGGGTCTAGCGGAGTGGATTTGGGTCTAGCCGAATGGGTTTGTGTCTAGCCGAGTGGGTTTGGGTCTAGCAGAGTGGATTTGCTTCTAGCCAAGTTAGTTTGGGTGTTGCCGAGTTAGTTTGGGTCTAGCCGAGCGGGTTTGGGTCTAGCCGAGTGGGTTTGGGTCTAGCCGAGTGGGTTTGGGTCTAGCCGAGTTGCTTTGCTTCTAGCCGAGTTAGTTTGGGTGTTGCAGAGTTAGTTTGGGTCTAGCCGAGTGGGTTTGTGTCTAGCCGAGTGGGTTTGGGTCTAGCGGACTGGGTTTGGGTGTAGCCGAGTGGGTTTGGGTCTAGCCGAGTGGGTTTGGGTCTAGCCGAGTGGGTTTGGGTCTAGCCGAGTGGGTTTGGGTCTAGCCGAGTGGGTTTGGGTCTAGCCAAGTGGGTTTGGGTCTTGCCGAGTGGGTTTGTGTCGTGCCGAGTCGGTTTGGGTCTAGCCGTGTGGGTTTGGGTCTAGCCGAGTGCGTTTGGGTCTAGCCGAGTGGGTTTGGGTCTAGCCGAGTGGGTTTGGGTCTAGCCAAGTGGGTTTGGGTCGAGCCGAGTGGGTTTGGGTCTAGCCCAGTGCGTTTGGGTCTAGCGGAGGGGGTTTGGGTCTAGCCGAGTGGGTTTGGGTCTAGCCGAGTGGGTTTGGGTCTAGCGGAGTGGGTTTGGGTCTAGCGGAGTGGGTTTGGGTCTAGCCGAGTGGGTTTGGGTCTAGCAGAGTGGGTTTGGATCTAGCCGAGTGTGTTTGCGTCTAGCCGAGTGGGTTTGAGTCTAGCCGAGTGGGTTTGGGTCTAGCCGAGTGGGTTTGGGTCTAGCCGAGTGGGTTTGGGTCTAGCCGAGTGGGTTTGGGTCTAGCCGAGTGGGTTTGGGTCTAGCCGAGTGGGTTTGGGTCTAGCGGAGTGGGTTTGGGTCTACCGAGTGGGTTTGGGTCTAGCCGATAGGGTTTGGGTCTAGCCGAGTGGGTTTGGGTCTAGCCGAGTGGGTTCGGGTCTAGCGGAGTGGATTTGGGTCTAGCCGAATGGGTTTGTGTCTAGCCGAGTGGGTTTGGGTCTAGCAGAGTGGATTTGGGTCTAGCCGAGTGGCTTTGCTTCTAGCCAAGTTAGTTTGGGTGTTGCCGAGTTAGTTTGGGTCTAGCCGAGCGGGTTTGGGTCTAGCCGAGTGGGTTTGGGTCTAGCCGAGTGGGTTTGGGTCTAGCCGAGTGGGTTTGGGCCTAGTCGAGTGTGTTTGGGTCTAGCGGAGTTGGTATGCATCTAGCGGAGTGGGTTTGGGTCTAGCGGCGTGGATTTGGGTGTAGCCGAGTGGGTTTGGGTCTAGCCAAGTGGGTTTGGGTCTACCCGAGTAGGTTTGGGTCTAGCCGAGTGTGTTTGGGTCTAGCCGAGTGGGTGTGGGTCTTGCCGAGTGGGTGGGTCTAGCCGAGTGGGTTTGGGTCTAGCCGAGTGGGTTTGGGTCTAGCCGACTGGGTTTGGGTCGAGCCGAGTGGGTTTGGGTCCAGCCAAGTGGGTTTGGGTCCAGCCGAGTGGGTTTGTGTCTAGCCGAGTGGGTTTGGGTCTAGCGGAGTGGGTTTGGGTGTAGCCGAGTGGGTTTGGGTCTAGCCGAGTGGGTTTGGGTCTAGCCGAGTGTGTTTGGGTCGAGCCGAGTGGGTTTGGGTCTAGCAGAGTGGGTTTGGGTCTAGCCGAGTGTGTTTGGGTCTAGCCGAGTGGGTTTGAGTCTAGCCGAGTGGGTTTGGGTCTAGCCGAGTGGGTTTGGGTCTAGCCGAGTGGGTTTGGGTCTAGCCGAGTGGGTTTGGGTCTAGCCGAGTGGGTTTGGGTCTAGCCGAGTGGGTTTGGGTCTAGCGGAGTGGGTTTGGGTCTACCGAGTGGGTTTGGGTCTAGCCGATAGGGTTTGGGTCTAGCCGAGTGGGTTTGGGTCTAGCCGAGTGGGTTCGGGTCTAGCGGAGTGGATTTGGGTCTAGCCGAATGGGTTTGTGTCTAGCCGAGTGGGTTTGGGTCTAGCAGAGTGGATTTGGGTCTAGCCGAGTGGCTTTGCTTCTAGCCAAGTTAGTTTGGGTGTTGCCGAGTTAGTTTGGGTCTAGCCGAGCGGGTTTGGGTCTAGCCGAGTGGGTTTGGGTCTAGCCGAGTGGGTTTGGGTCTAGCCGAGTGGGTTTGGGCCTAGTCGAGTGTGTTTGGGTCTAGCGGAGTTGGTATGCATCTAGCGGAGTGGGTTTGGGTCTAGCGGCGTGGATTTGGGTGTAGCCGAGTGGGTTTGGGTCTAGCCGAGTGGGTTTGGGTCTGCCCGAGTAGGTTTGGGTCTAGCCGAGTGTGTTTGGGTCTAGCCGAGTGGGTGTGGGTCTTGCCGAGTGGGTGGGTCTAGCCGAGTGGGTTTGGGTCTAGCCGAGTGGGTTTGGGTCTAGCCGACTGGGTTTGGGTCGAGCCGAGTGGGTTTGGGTCCAGCCAAGTGGGTTTGGGTCCAGCCGAGTGGGTTTGTGTCTAGCGGAGTGGGTTTGGGTGTAGCCGAGTGGGTTTGGGTCTAGCCGAGTGGGTTTGGGTCTAGCCGAGTGTGTTTGGGTCGAGCCGAGTGGGTATGGGTCTAGCCGAGTGGGTTTCGGTGTAGCCGAGTGGGTTTGGGTCTAGCCGAGTGGGTTTGGGTCGTGCCGAGTCGGTTTGGGTCTAGCCGAGTGGGTTTGGGTCTAGCCGAGTGCGTTTGGGTCTAGCCGAGTGGGTTTGGGTCTAGCCGAGTGGGTTTGGGTCTAGCCAAGTGGGTTTGGGTCGAGCCGAGTGGGTTTGGGTCTAGCCTAGTGCGTTTGGGTCTAGCCAAGGGGGTATGGGTCTAGCCGAGTGGGTTTCGCTCTAGCCGAGTGGGTTTGGGTCTAGCGGAGTGGGTTTGGATCTAGCGGAGTGGGTTTGGGTCTAGCCGAGTGGGTTTGGGTCTAGCGGAGTGGGTTTGGGTGTAGCCGAGTGGGTTTGGGTCTAGCCGAGTGGGTTTGAGTCTAGCCGAGTGGGTTTGGGTCTAGCCGAGTGGGTTTGGGTCTAGCCGAGTGGGTTTGGGTCTAGCCGAGTGGGTTTGGGTCTAGCCGAGTGGGTTTGGGTCTAGCCGAGTGGGTTTGGGTCTAGCCGAGTGGGTTTGGGTCTAGCGGAGTGGATTTGGGTCTAGCCGAATGGGTTTGGGTCTAGCCGAGTGGGTTTGCGTCTAGCGGAGTGGATTTGGGTCTAGCCGAGTGGCTTTGCTTCTAGCCAAGTTAGTTTGGGTGTTGCCGAGTTAGTTTGGGTCTAGCCGAGCGGGTTTGGGTCTAGCCGAGTGGGTTTGGGTCTAGCCGAGTGGGTTTGGGTCTAGCCGAGTGGGTTTGGGCCTAGTCGAGTGTGTTTGGGTCTAGCGGAGTTGGTATGTGTCTAGCGGAGTGGGTTTGGGTCTAGCGGAGTGGGTTTGGGTGTAGCCGAGTGGTTTTGGGTCTAGCCGAGTGGGTTTGGGTCTACCCGAGTAGGTTTGGGTTTAGCCGAGTGTGTTTGGGTCTAGCCGAGTGGGTGTGGGTCTTGCCGAGTGGGTGGGTCTAGCCGAGTGGGTTTGGGTCTAGCCGAGTGGGTTTGGGTCTAGCCGAGTGGGTTTGGGTCGAGCCGAGTGGGTTTGGGTCCAGTGGAGTGGGTTTGGGTGCAGCCGAGTGGGTTTGGGTCTAGCCGAGTGGGTTTGGGTCTAGCCGAGTGGGTTTGGGTCGAGCCGAGTGGGTATGGGTCTAGCCGAGTGGGTTTCGGTGTAGCCGAGTGGGTTTGGGTCTAGCTGAGTGGGTTTGGGTCATGCCGAGTCGGTTTGGGTCTAGCCGACTGGGTTTGGGTCTAGCCGAGTGCGTTTGGGTCTAGCCGAGTGGGTTTGGGTCTAGCCGAGTGGGTTTGGGTCTAGCCAAGTGGGTTTGGGTCGAGCCGAGTGGGTTTGGGTCTAGCCTAGTGCGTTTGGGTCTAGCCGAGGGGGTATGGGTCTAGCCGAGTGGGTTTCGGTCTAGCCGAGTGGGTTTGGGTCGAGCGGAGTGGGTTTGGGTCTAGCGGAGTGGGTTTGGGTCTAGCCGAGTGGGTTTGGGTCTAGCGGAGTGGGTTTAGGTCTAGCCGAGTGGGTTTGTGTCCAGCCGAGTGGGTTTGGGTCTAGCTGATAGGGTTTGGGTCTAGCCGAGTGGGTTTGGGTCTAGCCGAGTGGGTTTGGGTCTAGCGGAGTGCATTTGGGTCTGGCCGAATGGGTTTGGGTCTAGCCGAGTGGGTTTGGGTCTAGCAGAATGGATTTGGGTCTAGCTGAGTGGCTTTGCTTCTAGCCGAGTTAGTTTGGGTGTTGCCGAGTTAGTTTGGGTCTAGCCGAGCGGGTTTGGGTCTAGCCGAGTGGGTTCGGGTCGAGCCGAGTGGGTTTGGGTCTAGCCGAGTGGGTTTGGGCCTAGTCGAGTGTGTTTGGGTCCAGCGGAGTCGGTATGCGTCTAGCGGAGTGGGTTTGGGTCTAGCGGGGTGGGTTTGGGTGTAGCCGAGTGGGTTTGCGTCTAGCCGAGTGGGTTTGGGTCTACCCGAGTAGGTTTGGGTCTAACCGAGTGTGTTTGGGTCTAGCCGAGTGGGTGTGGGTCTTGCCGAGTGGGTGGGTCTTGCCGAGTGGGTTTGGGTCGAGCCGAGTGGGTTTGGGTCTAGCCGAGTGGGTTTGGGTCGAGCCGAGTGGGTTTGGGTACAGTGGAGTGGGTTTGGGTGCAGCCGAGTGGGTTTGGGTCTAGCCGAGTGGGTTTGGGTCTAGCCGAGTGGGTTTGGGTCCAGCCGATTGGGTTTGTGTGTAGCCAAGTGGGTTTGGGTCTAGCGGAGTGGGTTTGGGTGTAGCCGAGTGGGTTTGGGTCTAGCCGAGTGGGTTTGGGTCTAGCCGAGTGGGTTTGCGTCTAGCCGAGCGGGTTTGAGTCTAGCCGAGTGGGTTTGGGTCTAGCCGAGTGGGTTTGGGTCTAGCCGATTGGGTTTGGGTCTAGCCGAGTGGTTTTTGGTCTAGCCAAGTGGGTTTGGGTCTAGCCGAGTGGGTTTGGTTTGTGCCGAGTGGGTTTGGGTCTAGCCGAGTGGGTTTGGGTCTAGCCGAGTGCGTTTGGGTCTAGCCAAGTGGGTTTAGGTCTAGCCGCGTGGGTTTGGGACAAGCCAAGTGGGTTTTGGTCGAGCCGAGTGGGTTTGGGTCTAGCCTAGTGCGTTTGGGTCTAGCCGAGGGGGTTTGGGTCTAGCCGAGTGGGTTTGGGTCTAGCGGAGTGGGTTTGGGTCTAGCGGAGTGGGTTTGGGTCTAGCGGAGTGGGTTTGGGTCTAGCCGAGTGGGTTTGGGTCTAGCGGAGTGGGTTTGGGTCTAGCCGAGTGGGTTTGGGTCTAGCCGAGTGGGTTTGAGTCTAGCCGAGTGGGTTTGGGTCTAGCCGAGTGGGTTTGGGTCTAGCCGAGTGGGTTTGGGTCTGGCCTAGTGGGTTTGGGTCTAGCCGAGTGGGTTTCGGTCTAGCCAAGTGGGTTTGGGTCTAGCCGAGTGGGTTTGTGTCTAGCCGAGTGGCTTTGGGTCTAGCCGATAGGGTTTGGGTCTAGCCGAGTGGGTTTGGGACTAGCCGAGTGGGTTTGGGTCTTGCGGAGTGGATTTGTGTCGAGCCGAATGGGTGTGGGTCTAGCCGAGTGGGTTTGGGTCTACCCGAGTAGGTTTGGGTCTAGCCGAATGTGTTCGGGTCTAGCCGCGTGGGTGTGGGTCTTGCCGAGTGGGTGGGTCTAGCCGAGTGGGTTTGGGTCTAGCCGAGTGGGTTTGGGTCTAGCCGAGTGGGTTTGGGTCGAGCCGAGTGGGTTTGGGTCCAGTGGAGTGGGTTTGGGTGCAGCCGTGTGGGTTTGGGTCTAGCCGAGTGGGTTTGGGTCCAGCCGAGTGGGTTTGTGTCTCGCCGAGTGGGTTTGGGTCTAGCGGAGTGGGTTTGGTGTAGCCGAGTGTGTTTGGGTCTAGCCGAGTGTGTTTGAGTCTAGCCGAGTGGGTTAGGGTCTAGCCGAGTGCTTTTGGGTCTAGTCGAGTGGGTTTCGGTCTAGCCCAGTGGGTTTGGGTCTAGCGGAGTGGGTTTGAGTCTAGCGGTGTGGATTTGGGTCTAGCCGAGTGGCTTTGCTTCGAGCCGAGTTAGTTTGGGTGTTGCCGAGTTAGTTTGGGTCTAGCCGAGCGGGTTTGGGTCTAGCCGAGTGGGTTTGGGTCTAGCCGAGTGGGTTTGGGTCTAGCCGAGTGGGTTTGGGTCTAGCCGAGTGGGTTTGGGTCTAGCGGAGTGGATTTGGGTCTAGCCGAATGGGTTTGGGTCTAGCCGAGTGGGTTTGCGTCTAGCGGAGTGGATTTGGGTCTAGCCGAGTGGCTTTGCTTCTAGCCAAGTTAGTTTGGGTGTTGCCGAGTTAGTTTGGGTCTAGCCGAGCGGGTTTGGGTCTAGCCGAGTGGGTTTGGGTCTAGCCGAGTGGGTTTCGGTCTAGCCGAGTGGGTTTGGGCCTAGTCGAGTGTGTTTGGGTCTAGCGGAATTGGTATGTGTCTAGCGGAGTGGATTTGGGTCTAGCGGAGTGGGTTTGGGTGTAGCCGAGTGGTTTTGGGTCTAGCCGAGTGGGTTTGGGTCTACCCGAGTAGGTTTGGGTTTAGCCGAGTGTGTTTGGGTCTAGCCGAGTGGGTGTGGGTCTTGCCGAGTGGGTGGGTCTAGCCGAGTGGGTTTGGGTCTAGCCGAGTGGGTTTGGGTCTAGCCGAGTGGGTTTGGGTCGAGCCGAGTGGGTTTGGGTCCAGTGGAGTGGGTTTGGGTGCAGCCGAGTGGGTTTGGGTCTAGCCGAGTGGGTTTGGGTCTAGCCGAGTGTGTTTGGGTCGAGCCGAGTGGGTATGGGTCTAGCCGAGTGGGTTTCGGTGTAGCCGAGTGGGTTTGGGTCTAGCCGAGTGGGTTTGGGTCGTGCCGAGTCGGTTTGGGTCTAGCCGAGTGGGTTTGGGTCTAGCCGAGTGCGTTTGGGTCTAGCCGAGTGGGTTTGGGTCTAGCCGAGTGGGTTTGATCTAGCCAAGTTGGTTTGGGTCGAGCCGAGTGGGTTTGGGTCTAGCCTAGTGCGTTTGGGTCTAGCCGAGGGGGTATGGGTCTAGCCGAGTGGGTTTCGGTCTAGCCGAGTGGGTTTGGGTCGAGCGGAGTGGGTTTGGGTCTAGCGGAGTGGGTTTGGGTCTAGCCGAGTGGGTTTGGGTCTAGCGGAGTGGGTTTGGGTCTAGCCGAGTGGGTTTGTGTCCAGCCGAGTGGGTTTGGGTCTAGCCGATAGGGTTTGGGTCTAGCCGAGTGGGTTTGGGTCTAGCCGAGTGGGTTTGGGTCTAGCGGAGTGCATTTGGGTCTAGCCGAATGGGTTTGGGTCTAGCCGAGTGGGTTTGGGTCTAGCAGAATGGATTTGGGTCTAGCCGAGTGGCTTTGCTTCTAGCCGAGTTAGTTTGGGTGTTGCCGAGTTAGTTTGGGTCTAGCCGAGCGGGTTTGGGTCTAGCCGAGTGGGTTCGGGTCGAGCCGAGTGGGTTTGGGTCTAGCCGAGTGGGTTTGGGCCTAGTTGAGTGTGTTTGGGTCCAGCGGAGTCGGTATGCGTCTAGCGGAGTGGGTTTGGGTCTAGCGGGGTGGGTTTGGGTGTAGCCGAGTGGGTTTGCGTCTAGCCGAGTGGGTTTGGGTCTACCCGAGTAGGTTTGGGTCTAACCGAGTGTGTTTGGGTCTAGCCGAGTGGGTGTGGGTCTTGCCGAGTGGGTGGGTCTTGCCGAGTGGGTTTGGGTCGAGCCGAGTGGGTTTGGGTCTAGCTGAGTGGGTTTGGGTCGAGCCGAGTGGGTTTGGGTACAGTGGAGTGGGTTTGGGTGCAGCCGAGTGGGTTTGGGTCTAGCCGAGTGGGTTTGGGTCTAGCCGAGTGGGTTTGGGTCCAGCCGATTGGGTTTGTGTGTAGCCAAGTGGGTTTGGGTCTAGCGGAGTGGGTTTGGGTGTAGCCGAGTGGGTTTGGGTCTAGCGGAGTGGGTTTGGGTCTAGCCGAGTGGGTTTGGGTCTAGCCGAGTGTATTTGGGTCTAGCCGAGTGGGTTTGGGTCTAGCCGAGTGGGTTTGCGTATAGCGGAGTGGGTTTGGGTCTAGCCGAGTGGGCTTGGGTCTAGCCGAGTGGGTTTGGGTCTAGCCGAGTGGGTTTGAGTCTAGCCGAGTGGGTTTGGGTCTAGCCGAGTGGGCTTTGGTCTAGCCGAGTGGGTTTGGGTCTAGCCTAGTGGGTTTGGGTGTAGCCGAGTGGGTTTGGGTCTACCCGAGTGGGTTTGGGTCTAGCCGAGTGGGATTGGATCTAGCCGAGTGGGTTTGGATCTAGCCGAGTGGGTTTGGGTCTAGCGGAGTGGGTTTGGGTGTAGCCGAGTGGGTTTGGGTCTAGCCGAGTGGGTTTGGGTCTAGCCGAGTGGGTTTGGGTCTAGCCGAGTGGGTTTGTGTCTAGCCCAGTGGGTTTGGGTCTAGCCGATAGGGTTTGGGTCTAGCCGAGTGGGTTTGGGTCTAGCCGAGTGTGTTTGGGTCTAGCGGAGTGGATTTGGGTCTAGGCGAATGGGTTTGGGTCTAGCCGAGTGGGTTTGGGTCTAGCGGAGTGGATTTGGGTCTAGCCGAGTGGCTTTGCTTCTAGCCAAGTTAGTTTGGGTGTTGCCGAGTTAGTTTGGGTCTAGCCGAGCGGGATTGGGTCTAGCCGAGTGGGTTTGGGTCTAGCCGAGTGGGTTTGCGTCTAGCCGAGCGGGTTTGAGTCTAGCCGAGTGGGTTTGGGTCTAGCCGAGTGGGTTTGGGTCTAGCCGATTGGGTTTGGGTCTAGCCGAGTGGTTTTTGGTCTAGCCAAGTGGGTTTGGGTCTAGCCGAGTGGGTTTGGTTTGTGCCGAGTGGGTTTGGGTCTAGCCGAGTGGGTTTGGGTCTAGCCGAGTGCGTTTGGGTCTAGCCAAGTGGGTTTAGGTCTAGCCGCGTGGGTTTGGGTCAAGCCAAGTGGGTTTTGGTCGAGCCGAGTGGGTTTGGGTCTAGCCTAGTGCGTTTGGGTCTAGCCGAGGGGGTTTGGGTCTAGCCGAGTGGGTTTGGGTCTAGCGGAGTGGGTTTGGGTCTAGCGGAGTGGGTTTGGGTCTAGCGGAGTGGGTTTGGGTCTAGCCGAGTGGGTTTGGGTCTAGCGGAGTGGGTTTGGGTCTAGCCGAGTGGGTTTGGGTCTAGCCGAGTGGGTTTGAGTCTAGCCGAGTGGGTTTGGGTCTAGCCGAGTGGGTTTGGGTCTAGCCGAGTGGGTTTGGGTCTGGCCTAGTGGGTTTGGGTCTAGCCGAGTGGGTTTGGGTCTAGCCAAGTGGGTTTGGGTCTAGCCGAGTGGGTTTGTGTCTAGCCGAGTGGCTTTGGGTCTAGCCGATAGGGTTTGGGTCTAGCCGAGTGGGTTTGGGTCTAGCCGAGTGGGTTTGGGTCTTGCGGAGTGGATTTGGGTCGAGCCGAATGGGTGTGGGTCTAGCCCAGCGGGTTTGGGTCTACCCGAGTAGGTTTGGGTCTAGCCGAATGTGTTCGGGTCTAGCCGCGTGGGTGTGGGTCTTGCCGAGTGGGTTTGAGTCTAGCGGTGTGGATTTGGGTCTAGCCGAGTGGCTTTGCTTCTAGCCGAGTTAGTTTGGGTGTTGCCGAGTTAGTTTGGGTCTAGCCGAGCGGGTTTGGGTCTAGTCGAGTGGGTTTGGGTCTAGCCGAGTGGGTTTGGGTCTAGCCGAGTGGGTTTGTGTCTAGCCGAGTGGGTTTGGGTCTAGCCGAGTGGGTTTGGGTCTAGCCGAGTGGGTTTGTGTCTAGCCGAGTGGGTTTGGGTCTAGTGGAGTGGGTTTGGGTCTAGCCGAGTGGGTTTAGGTCTAGCCGAGTGGTATTGGATCTAGCCGAGTGGTTTTGGGTCTAGCCGAGTGTTTTTGGGTCTAGCCGAGTGGGTTTGGGGCCAGCCGAGTGGGTTTGGGTCCAGCCGAGTGTGTTTGGGTCCGGCCGAGTGGGTTTGGTTCTAGCTGAGTGGGTTTGGGTCTAGCCGAGTGGGTTTGGGTCTAGCCGAGTGGGTTTGGGTCTAGCCGAGTGTGTTTGGGTCTAGCCGAGTGGGTTTGGGTCTAGCCGAGTGGGTTTGGGTCCAGCCGAGTGGGTTTGGGTCTAGCCGAGTGGGTTTGGGACTAGCCGAGTGGCTTTGGGTCTAGCCGAATGGGTTTGGGTCTAGCCGAATGGGTTTGGGTTTAGCCGAGTGGATTTGGGTCTAGCCGAATGGGTTTGGGTCTAGCCGAGTGGGTTTGGGTCTAGCCGAGTGGGTTTGTGTCTAGCCGAGTGGGTTTGGGTCTAGCCGAGAAGGTTTGGGTCTAGCCAAGTGGGTTTGGGTCTAGCCGAGTAGGTTTGGGTCTAGCCGAGTGGGTTTGGGTCTAGCCGAGTGGGTTTGTGTCTAGCCGAGTGGGTTTGGGTCTAGCCGAGTGGGTTTGTGTCTAGCCGAGTGGGTTTGTGTCTAGCCGAGTGGGTTTGGGTCTAGCCGAGTGGGTTTGGGTCTAGCCGAGTGGGTTTGGGTCTAGCAGAGTGGGTTTGGGTCTAGCCGAGTGGGTTTGTGTCTAGCCGAGTGGGTTTGGGTCTAGCCGAGTGGGCTTTGGTCTAGCCGAGTGGGTTTGGGTCTAGCGGAGTGGGTTTGGGTCTAGCCGAGTGGGTTTGGGTCTAGCCGAGTGGGTTTGGGTCTAGCCGCGTGGGTTTGGGTCTAGCAGAGTGGGTTTGGGTCTAGCCGAGTGGGTTTGGGTCTAGCCTAGTGGGTTTGGGTCTAGCCGAGTGCGTTTGGGTCTAGCCGAGTGGGTTTGGGTTTAGCGGAGTGGGTTTGGGTCTAGCTGAATGGGTTTGGGTCTAGCCGAGTGGGTTTGGGTCTAGCCGAGTGGGTTTGGGTCTAGCAGAGTGGGTTTGGGTCTAGCGGAGTGGGTTTGGGTCTAGCGGAGTGGGTTTGGGTCTGGCCGAGTGGGTTTGGGTCTAGCCGAGTGGGTTTGGGTCTAGCCGAGTGGGTTTGGGTCTAGCCGAGTGGGTTTGGGTCTAGCAGAGTGGGTTTGGGTCTTGCCGAGTGGGTTTGGGTCTAGCCGAGTGGGTTTGGGTCTAGCCGATTGGATTTGGGTCTAGCCGAGTGGGTTTGGGTTTAGTCGAGTGGGTTTGTGTCTAGCCGAGTGCGTTTGGGTCTAGCGGAGTCGGTTTGGGTCTAGCAGAGTGGGTTTGGGTCTATCCGAGAGGGTTTGGGTCTAGCCGAGTGGGTTTGGGCTAGCTGAGTGGGTTTGGGTCCAGCCGAGTGGTTTTGGGTCTAGCCGAGTGGGTTTGGGTCTAGCCTAGTCTGTTTGGGTCTTGCCGAGTGGGTTGGGGTCTAGCCAAGTAGGTTTGGGTCTAGCCGAGTGGGTTTGGGTCTAGCCGAGTCTGTTTGGGTCTAGCCGAGTGGGTTTGGGACTCGCCGAGTATGTTTGGGTCTAGCCGAGTGGGTTTGGGTCTAGCCGAGTGGGTTTGGGTCTAGCGGAATGGGTTTGGGTCTAGCCGAGTGCGTTTGGGTCTAGCCGTGTGGGTTTGGGTCTAGCGGAGTGGGTTTGGGTCTAGCCGAGTGGGTTTGGGTCGAGCCGAGTAGGTTTGGGTCTAGCCGAGTGGGTTTGGGTGTAGCCGAGTGGGTTTGTGTCTAGCCGAGTGGGTTTGGGTCCAGCCGAGTGGGTTTGGGTCTAGCCGAGTGGGTTTGGGTCTAGCAGAGTGGGTTTGGGTCTAGCCGAGTGGGTTTGTGTCTAGCCGAGTGGGTTTGGGTCTAGCCGAGTGGGTTTGGGTCTAGCCGAGTGGGTTTGTGACTAGCCGAGTGGGTTTGGGTCTAGCCGAGTGGGTTTGGGTCTAGCCGAGTGGGTTTGGGTCTAGCCGAGTGGGTTTGGGTCTAGCACAGTGGGTTTGGGTCTAGCCGAGTGGGTTTGGGTCTAGCCGAGTGGGTTTGGGTCTAGCCGATTGGATTTGGGTCTAGCCGAGTGGGTTTGGGTTTATTCGAGTGGGTTTGTGTCTAGCCGAGTGCGTTTGGGTCTAGCGGAGTCGGTTTGGGTCTAGCAGAGTGGGTTTGGGTCTATCCGAGAGGGTTTGGGTCTAGCCGAGTGGGTTTGGGCTAGCTGAGTGGGTTTGGGTCCAGCCGAGTGGTTTTGGGTCTAGCCGAGTGGGTTTGGGTCTAGCCGAGTCTGTTTCGGTCTTGCCGAGTGGCTTGGGGTCTAGCCAAGTGGGTTTGGGTCTAGCCGAGTGGGTTTGGGTCTAGCCGAGTCTGTTTGGGTCTAGCCGAGTGGGTTTGGGACTCGCCGAGTATGTTTGGGTCTAGCCGAGTGGGTTTGGTTCTAGCCAAGTGGGTTTGGGTCTAGCCGAGTGGGTTTGGGTCTGGCCGGGTGGGTTTGGGTCTAGCCGAGTGGGTTTGGGTCTAGCCGAGTGGGTTTGTGTCTAGCCGAGTGGGTTTGGGTCTAGCCGAGTGGGTTTGGGTCTAGCCGAGTGGGTTTGTGTCTAGCCGAGTGGGTTTGGGTCTAGTGGAGTGGGTTTGGGTCTAGCCGAGTGGGTTTAGGTCTAGCCGAGTGGTATTGGATCTAGCCGAGTGGTTTTGGGTCTAGCCGAGTGTTTTTGGGTCTAGCCGAGTGGGTTTGGGGCCAGCCGAGTGGGTTTGGGTCCAGCCGAGTGTGTTTGGGTCCGGCCGAGTGGGTTTGGTTCTAGCTGAGTGGGTTTGGGTCTAGCCGAGTGGGTTTGGGTCTAGCCGAGTGGGTTTGGGTCTAGCCGAGTGTGTTTGGGTCTAGCCGAGTGGGTTTGGGTCTAGCCGAGTGGGTTTGGGTCCAGCCGAGTGGGTTTGGGTCTAGCCGAGTGGGTTTGGGACTAGCCGAGTGGCTTTGGGTCTAGCCGAATGGGTTTGGGTCTAGCCGAATGGGTTTGGGTTTAGCCGAGTGGATTTGGGTCTAGCCGAATGGGTTTGGGTCTAGCCGAGTGGGTTTGGGTCTAGCCGAGTGGGTTTGTGTCTAGCCGAGTGGGTTTGGGTCTAGCCGAGAAGGTTTGGGTCTAGCCAAGTGGGTTTGGGTCTAGCCGAGTAGGTTTGGGTCTAGCCGAGTGGGTTTGGGTCTAGCCGAGTGGGTTTGTGTCTAGCCGAGTGGGTTTGGGTCTAGCCGAGTGGGTTTGTGTCTAGCCGAGTGGGTTTGTGTCTAGCCGAGTGGGTTTGGGTCTAGCCGAGTGGGTTTGGGTCTAGCCGAGTGGGTTTGGGTCTAGCAGAGTGGGTTTGGGTCTAGCCGAGTGGGTTTGTGTCTAGCCGAGTGGGTTTGGGTCTAGCCGAGTGGGTTTTGGTCTAGCCGAGTGGGTTTGGGTCTAGCGGAGTGGGTTTGGGTCTAGCCGAGTGGGTTTGGGTCTAGCCGAGTGGGTTTGGGTCTAGCCGCGTGGGTTTGGGTCTAGCAGAGTGGGTTTGGGTCTAGCCGAGTGGGTTTGGGTCTAGCCTAGTGGGTTTGGGTCTAGCCGAGTGCGTTTGGGTCTAGCCGAGTGGGTTTGGGTTTAGCGGAGTGGGTTTGGGTCTAGCTGAATGGGTTTGGGTCTAGCCGAGTGGGTTTGGGTCTAGCCGAGTGGGTTTGGGTCTAGCAGAGTGGGTTTGGGTCTAGCGGAGTGGGTTTGGGTCTAGCGGAGTGGGTTTGGGTCTGGCCGAGTGGGTTTGGGTCTAGCCGAGTGGGTTTGGGTCTAGCCGAGTGGGTTTGGGTCTAGCCGAGTGGGTTTGGGTCTAGCAGAGTGGGTTTGGGTCTTGCCGAGTGGGTTTGGGTCTAGCCGAGTGGGTTTGGGTCTAGCCGATTGGATTTGGGTCTAGCCGAGTGGGTTTGGGTTTAGTCGAGTGGGTTTGTGTCTAGCCGAGTGCGTTTGGGTCTAGCGGAGTCGGTTTGGGTCTAGCAGAGTGGGTTTGGGTCTATCCGAGAGGGTTTGGGTCTAGCCGAGTGGGTTTGGGCTAGCTGAGTGGGTTTGGGTCCAGCCGAGTGGTTTTGGGTCTAGCCGAGTGGGTTTGGGTCTAGCCGAGTCTGTTTGGGTCTTGCCGAGTGGGTTGGGGTCTAGCCAAGTAGGTTTGGGTCTAGCCGAGTGGGTTTGGGTCTAGCCGAGTCTGTTTGGGTCTAGCCGAGTGGGTTTGGGACTCGCCGAGTATGTTTGGGTCTAGCCGAGTGGGTTTGGGTCTAGCCGAGTGGGTTTGGGTCTAGCGGAATGGGTTTGGGTCTAGCCGAGTGCGTTTGGGTCTAGCCGTGTGGGTTTGGGTCTAGCGGAGTGGGTTTGGGTCTAGCCGAGTGGGTTTGGGTCGAGCCGAGTAGGTTTGGGTCTAGCCGAGTGGGTTTGGGTGTAGCCGAGTGGGTTTGTGTCTAGCCGAGTGGGTTTGGGTCCAGCCGAGTGGGTTTGGGTCTAGCCGAGTGGGTTTGGGTCTAGCAGAGTGGGTTTGGGTCTAGCCGAGTGGGTTTGTGTCTAGCCGAGTGGGTTTGGGTCTAGCCGAGTGGGTTTGGGTCTAGCCGAGTGGGTTTGTGACTAGCCGAGTGGGTTTGGGTCTAGCCGAGTGGGTTTGGGTCTAGCCGAGTGGGTTTGGGTCTAGCCGAGTGGGTTTGGGTCTAGCACAGTGGGTTTGGGTCTAGCCGAGTGGGTTTGGGTCTAGCCGAGTGGGTTTGGGTCTAGCCGATTGGATTTGGGTCTAGCCGAGTGGGTTTGGGTTTATTCGAGTGGGTTTGTGTCTAGCCGAGTGCGTTTGGGTCTAGCGGAGTCGGTTTGGGTCTAGCAGAGTGGGTTTGGGTCTATCCGAGAGGGTTTGGGTCTAGCCGAGTGGGTTTGGGCTAGCTGAGTGGGTTTGGGTCCAGCCGAGTGGTTTTGGGTCTAGCCGAGTGGGTTTGGGTCTAGCCGAGTCTGTTTCGGTCTTGCCGAGTGGCTTGGGGTCTAGCCAAGTGGGTTTGGGTCTAGCCGAGTGGGTTTGGGTCTAGCCGAGTCTGTTTGGGTCTAGCCGAGTGGGTTTGGGACTCGCCGAGTATGTTTGGGTCTAGCCGAGTGGGTTTGGTTCTAGCCAAGTGGGTTTGGGTCTAGCCGAGTGGGTTTGGGTCTGGCCGGGTGGGTTTGGGTCTAGCCGAGTGGGTTTGGGTCTAGCCGAGTGGGTTTGGGTCTAGCCGTGTGGGTTTGTGTCTAGCCGAGTGGGTTTGGGTCTAGCCGAGTGGGTTTGGGTCTAGCCGAGTGGGTTTGGGTCTAGCCGAGTGGGTTGGGTCTAGCCGAGTGGGTTTGGGTCTAGCCGAGTGGGTTTGGGTCTAGCCTAGTGGGTTTGGGTCTAGCCGAGTGGGTTTGGGACTAGCCGAGTGGGTTTGGGTCTAGCCGATTGGGTTTGGGTCGAGCCGAGTGAGTTTGGGTCTAGCCGAGTGGGTTTGGGTCTAGCCGAGTGGGTTTGGGTCTAGCCGAGTGGGTTTGTGTCTAGCCGAGTGGGTTTAGGTCTAGTGGAGTGGGTTTGGGTCTAGCCGAGCGGGTTTAGGTCTAGCCGAGTGGTATTGGATCTAGCCGAGTGGTTTTGGGTCTAGCCGAGTGGGTTTGGGTCTAGCCGAGTGGGTTTGGGTCTAGCCGAGTGGGTATGGGTCTAGCCGAGTGGGTTTGGGTCGAGCCGAGTGGGTTTGGGTCTAGCCGAGTGGGTTTGGGTCTAGCCGAGTGGGTTTGTGTCTAGCCGAGTGGGTTTGGGTCTAGCCGAGTGGGTTTGGGTCTAGCCGAGTGGGTTTGGGTCTAGCAGAGTGCGTTTGGGTCTAGCCGAGTGGGTTTGTGTCTAGCCGAGTGGGTTTGGGTCTAGCCGAGTGGGTTTGGGTCTAGCCGAGTGGGTTTGTGTCTAGCCGAGTGGGTTTGGGTCTAGCCGAGTGGGTTTGGGTCTAGCCGAGTGGGTTTGGGTCTAGCCGAGTGGGTTTGGGTCTAGCCGAGTGGGTTTGGGTCTAGCCGAGTGGGTTTGGGTCTAGCAGAGTGGGTTTGGGTCTAGCCGAGTGGGTTTGGGTCTAGCCGAGTGGGTTTGGGTCTAGCCGAGTGCGTTTGGGTCTAGCCGAGTGGGTTTGGGTCTAGCCGAGTGGGTTTGGGTCTAGCGGAATGGGTTTGGGTCTAGCCGAGTGCGTTTGGGTCTAGCCGTGTGGGTTTGGGTCTAGCGGAGTGGGTTTGGGTCTAGCCGAGTGGGTTTGGGTCGAGCCGAGTAGGTTTGGGTCTAGCCGAGTGGGTTTGGGTGTAGCCGAGTGGGTTTGTGTCTAGCCGAGTGGGTTTGGGTCCAGCCGAGTGGGTTTGGGTCTAGCCGAGTGGGTTTGGGTCTAGCAGAGTGGGTTTGGGTCTAGCCGAGTGGGTTTGTGTCTAGCCGAGTGGCTTTGGGTCTAGCCGAGTGGGTTTGGGTCTAGCCGAGTGGGTTTGTGACTAGCCGAGTGGGTTTGGGTCTAGCCGAGTGGGTTTGGGTCTAGCCGAGTGGGTTTGGGTCTAGCCGAGTGGGTTTGGGTCTAGCACAGTGGGTTTGGGTCTAGCCGAGTGGGTTTGGGTCTAGCCGAGTGGGTTTGGGTCTAGCCGATTGGATTTGGGTCTAGCCGAGTGGATTTGGGTTTAGTCGAGTGGGTTTGTGTCTAGCCGAGTGCGTTTGGGTCTAGCGGAGTCGGTTTGGGTCTAGCAGAGTGGGTTTGGGTCTATCCGAGAGGGTTTGGGTCTAGCCGAGTGGGTTTGGGCTAGCTGAGTGGGTTTGGGTCCAGCCGAGTGGTTTTGGGTCTAGCCGAGTGGGTTTGGGTCTAGCCGAGTCTGTTTCGGTCTTGCCGAGTGGCTTGGGGTCTAGCCAAGTGGGTTTGGGTCTAGCCGAGTGGGTTTGGGTCTAGCCGAGTCTGTTTGGGTCTAGCCGAGTGGGTTTGGGACTCGCCGAGTATGTTTGGGTCTAGCCGAGTGGGTTTGGTTCTAGCCAAGTGGGTTTGGGTCTAGCCGAGTGGGTTTGGGTCTGGCCGGGTGGGTTTGGGTCTAGCCGAGTGGGTTTGGGTCTAGCCGAGTGGGTTTGGGTCTAGCCGTGTGGGTTTGTGTCTAGCCGAGTGGGTTTGGGTCTAGCCGAGTGGGTTTGGGTCTAGCCGAGTGGGTTTGGGTCTAGCCGAGTGGGTTTGGGTCTAGCCGAGTGGGTTTGGGTCTAGCCGAGTGGGTTTGGGTCTAGCCTAGTGGGTTTGGGTCTAGCCGAGTGGGTTTGGGACTAGCCGAGTGGGTTTGGGTCTAGCCGATTGGGTTTGGGTCGAGCCGAGTGAGTTTGGGTCTAGCCGAGTGGGTTTGGGTCTAGCCGAGTGGGTTTGGGTCTAGCCGAGTGGGTTTGTGTCTAGCCGAGTGGGTTTAGGTCTAGTGGAGTGGGTTTGGGTCTAGCCGAGCGGGTTTAGGTCTAGCCGAGTGGTATTGGATCTAGCCGAGTGGTTTTGGGTCTAGCCGAGTGGGTTTGGGTCTAGCCGAGTGGGTTTGGGTCTAGCCGAGTGGGTATGGGTCTAGCCGAGTGGGTTTGGGTCGAGCCGAGTGGGTTTGGGTCTAGCCGAGTGGGTTTGGGTCTAGCCGAGTGGGTTTGGGTCTAGCCGAGTGGGTTTGGGTCTAGCCGAGTGGGTTTGGGTCTAGCAGAGTGGGTTTGGGTCTAGACGAGTGGGTTTGTGTCTAGCCGAGTGGGTTTGGGTCTAGCCGAGTGGGTTTGGGTCCAGCCGAGTGGGTTTGGGTCTAGCGGAGTGGGTTTGTGTCTAGCCGAGTGGGTTTGGGTCTAGCCGAGTGGGTTTGGGTCTAGCCGAGTGGGTTTGGGTCTAGCAGAGTGGGTTTGGGTCTAGCTGAGTGGGTTTGGGTCTAGCCGAGTGGGTTTGGGTCTAGCCGAGTGCGTTTGGGTCTAGCCGAGTGGGTTTGGGTCTAGCCGAGTGGGTTTGGGTCTAGCGGCGTGGGTTTGGGTCTAGCTGAATGGGTTTGTGTAGCCGAGTGGGTTTGGGTCTAGCCGAGTGGGTTTGGGTCTAGCAGAGTGGGTTTGGGTCTAGCGGAGTGGGTTTGGGTCCAGCGGAGTGGGTTTGGGTCTGGCCGAATGGGTTTGGGTCTAGCCGAGTGGGTTTGGGTCTAGCCGAGTGGGTTTGGGTCTAGCCGAGTGGGTTTGGGTCTAGCCGAGTGGGTTTGGGTCTAGCCGAGTGGGTTTGGGTCTAGCCGAGTGGGTTTGGGTCTAGCGGAGTGGGTTTGGGTCTAGCCGAGTGGGTTTGGGCCTAGCCGAGTGGTTTGGGTCTAGCGGAGTGAGTTTGGGTCTAGCTGAGTGGGTTTGGGTCTAGCCGAGTGGGTTTGGGTCTAGCCGAGTGGGTTTGGGTCTCGCCGTGTGGGTTTGGGTCCAGCCGAGTGGCTTTGGGTCTAGCGGAGTGGGTTTGGGTCTAGCCGAGTGGGTTTGGGTCTAGCCGAGTGGGTTTGGGTCTAGCCGAGTGTGTTTGGGTCTAGCAGAGTGGGTTTGGGTCTAGCCTAGTGGGTTTGGGTCTAGCCTGGTGGGTTTGGGTCTAGCCGAGTGCGTTTGGGTCTAGCCGAGTGGGTTTGGGTCTAGCGGAGTGGGTTTGGGTCTAGCTGAATGGGTTTGGGTCTAGCCGAGTGGGTTTGGGTCTAGCCGAGTGGGTTTGGGTCTAGCAGAGTGGGTTTGGGTCTAGCCGAGTGGGTTTGGGTCTAGCCGAGTGGGTTTGAGTCTATCCGAGTGGGTTTGGGTCTAGCCGAGTGGGTTTCGGTCTAGCCGAGTGGGTTTGGGTCTAGCGGAGTGGGTTTGGGTCTAGCGGAGTGGGTTTGGGTCTAGCGGAGTGGGTTTGGGTCTAGCGGAGTGGGTTTGGGTCTAGCCGAATGGGTTTGGGTCTAGCCGAGTGGGTTTGGGTCTAGCCGAGTGGGTTTGGGTCTAGCCGAGTGGGTTTGGGTCTAGCCGAGTGGGTTTGGGTCTAGCGGAGTGGATTTGGGTCTAGCCGAGTGGGTTTGGGCCGAGCCGAGTGGTTTGGGTCTAGCGGAGTGGGTTTGGGTCTAGCTGAGTGGGTTTGGGTCCAGCCGAGTCGGTTTGGTCTAGCGGAGTGGGTTTGGGTTTAGCGGAGTGGGTTTGGGTCTAGCCGAGTGGGTTTGGGTCTAGCCGAGTGGGTTTGGGTCTAGCCGTGTGGGTTTGGGTCTAGCCGAGTGGGTTTGGGTCTAGCCGAGTGGGTTTGTGTCTAGTGGAGTGGGTTTGGGTGTAGCCGAGTGGGTTTGGGTCCAGCCGAGTGGGTTTGGGTCTAGCCGAGTGGGTTTGGGTCTATCGGAATGGGTTTGGGTCCAGCCGAGTGGGTTTGGGTCTAGCCGAGTGGGTTTGGGTCTAGCCGAATGGGTTTGGGTCTAGCCGAGTGGGTTTGGGTTGAGCCGAGTGGGTTTGGGTCTAGCCGAGTGGGTTTGGGTCTAGCCCAGTGGGTTTGTGTCTAGCCGAGTGGGTTTGGGGCGAGCCGTGTGGGTTTGGGTCTAGCCGAGTGGGTTTGGGTCTAGCTGAGTCAGTTTGGGTCTAGCCGAGTGGGTTTAGGTCTAGTGGAGTGGGTTTGGGTCTAGCCGAGTGGGTTTAGGTCTAGCCGAGTGGTATTGGATCTAGCCGAGTGGTTTTGGGTCTAGCCGAGTGGGTTTGGGTCTAGCCGAGTGGGTTTGGGTCTAGCCGAGTGGGTTTGTGTCTAGCCGAGTGGGTTTGGGTCGAGCCGAGTGGGTTTGGGTCTAGCCGAGTGGGTTTGGGTCTAGCCGAGTGGGTTTGTGTCTAGCCGAGTGGGTTTGGGACTAGCCGAGTGGGTTTGGGTCTAGCCGAGTGGGTTTGGGTCTAGCAGAGTGGGTTTGGGTCTAGCCGAGTGGGTTTGTGTCTAGCCGAGTGGGTTTGGGTCTAGCCGAGTGGGTTTGGGTCTAGCCGAGTGGGTTTGTGTCTAGCCGAGTGGGTTTGGGTCTAGCCGAGTGGGTTTGGGTCTGGCCGAGTGGGTTTGGGTCTAGCAGAGTGGGTTTGGGTCTAGCCGAGTGGGTTTGTGTCTAGCCGAGTGGGTTTGGGTCTAGCCGAGTGGGTTTGGGTCTAGCCGAGTGGGTTTGGGTCTAGCGGAGTGTGTTTGGGTCTAGCGGAGTGGGTTTGGGTCTAGCCGAGTGGGTTTGGGTCTAGCCGAGTGGGTTTGGGTCTAGCAGAGTGGGTTTGGGTCTAGCCGAGTGGGTTTGGGTCTAGCCTAGTGGGTTTGGGTCTAGCCGAGTGCGTTTGGGTATAGCCGAGTGGGTTTGGGTCTAGCGGAGTGGGTTTGGGTCTAGCCGAGTGGGTTTGGGTCGAGCCGAGTGGGTTTGGGTCTAGCCGAGTGGGTTTGGGTGTAGCCGAGTGGGTTTGTGTCTAGCCGAGTGGGTTTGGGTCCAGCCGAGTGGGTTTGGGTCTAGCCGAGTGGGTTTGGGTCTAGCAGAGTGGGTTTAGGTCTAGCCGAGTGGGTTTGTGTCTAGCCGAGTGGGTTTGGGTCTAGCCGAGTGGGTTTCGGTCTAGCCTAGTGGGTTTCGGTCTAGCGGAGTGGGTTTGGGTGTAGCGGAGTGGGTTTGGGTCTAGCGGAGTGGGTTTGGGTCTAGCGGTGTGGGTTTGGGTCTAGCCGAATGGGTTTGGGTCTAGCCGAGTGGGTTTCGGTCTAGCCGAGTGGGTTTGGGTCTAGCCAAGTGTGTTTGGGCTAGCTGAGTGGGTTTGGGTCCAGCCGAGTGGTTTTGGGTCTAGCCGAGTGGGTTTGGGTCTAGCCGAGTCTGTTTGGGTCTTGTCGAGTGGGTTGGGGTCTAGCCAAGTGGGTTTGGGTCTAGCCGAGTGGGTTTGGGTCTAGCCGAGTCTGTTTGGGTCTAGCCGAGTGGGTTTGGGACTCGCCGAGTATGTTTGGGTCTAGCCGAGTGGGTTTGGTTCTAGCCAAGTGGGTTTGGGTCTAGCCGAGTGGGTTTGGGTCTGGCCGGGTGGGTTTGGGTCTAGCCGAGTGGGTTTTGTTCTAGCCGAGTGGGTTTGGGTCTAGCCGTGTGGGTTTGTGTCTAGCCGAGTGGGTTTGGGTCTAGCCGAGTGGGTTTGGGTCTAGCCGAGTGGGTTTGGGTCTAGCCGATGGGGTTTGGGTCTAGCCGAGTGGGTTTGGGTCTAGCCGAGTGGGTTTGGGTCTAGCCTACTGGGTTTGGGTCTAGCCGAGTGGGTTTGGGACTAGCCGAGTGGGTTTGGGTCGAGCCGATTGGGTTTGGGTCGAGCCGAGTGAGTTTGGGTCTAGCCGAGTGGGTTTGGGTCTAGCCGAGTGGGTTTGGGTCTAGCCGAGTGGGTTTGTGTCTAGCCGAGTGGGTTTAGGTCTAGTGGAGCGGGTTTGGGTCTAGCCGAGCGGGTTTAGGTCTAGCCGAGTGGTATTGGATCTAGCCGAGTGGTTTTGGGTCTAGCCGAGTGGTTTTGGGTCTAGCCGAGTGGGTTTGGGTCTAGCCGAGTGGGTATGGGTCTAGCCGAGTGGGTTTGGGTCGAGCCGAGTGGGTTTGGGTCTAGCCGAGTGGGTTTGGGTCTAGCCGAGTGGGTTTGTGTCTAGCCGAGTGGGTTTGGGTCTAGCCGAGTGGGTTTGGGTCTAGCAGAGTGCGTTTGGGTCTAGCCGAGTGGGTTTGTGTCTAGCCGAGTGGGTTTGGGTCTAGCCGAGTGGGTTTGGGTCTAGCCGAGTGGGTTTGTGTCTAGCCGAGTGGGTTTGGGTCTAGCCGAGTGGGTTTGGGTCTAGCCGAGTGGGTTTGGGTCTAGCAGAGTGGGTTTGGGTCTAGACGAGTGGGTTTGTGTCTAGCCGAGTGGGTTTGGGTCTAGCCGAGTGGGATTGGGTCCAGCCGAGTGGGTTTGGGTCTAGCTGAGTGGGTTTGGGTCTAGCCGAGTGGGTTTGGGTCTAGCCGAGTGGGTTTGGGTCTAGCCGAGTGGGTTTGGGTCTAGCAGAGTGGGTTTGGGTCTAGCCGAGTGGGTTTGGGTCTAGCCGAGTGGGTTTGGGTCTAGCCGAGTGCGTTTGAGTCTAGCCGAGTGGGTTTGGGTCTAGCGGAGTGGGTTTGGGTCTAGCTGAATGGGTTTGGGTCTAGCCGAGTGGGTTTGGGTCTAGCCGAGTGGGTTTGGGTCTAGCGGAGTGGGTTTGGGTCTAGCGGAGTGGGTTTGGGTCTAGCGGAGTGGGTTTGGGTCTGGCCGAATGGGTTTGGATCTAGCCGAGTGGGTTTGGGTCTAGCCGAGTGGGTTTGGGTCTAGCCGAGTGGGTTTGGGTCTAGCCGAGTGGGTTTGGGTCTAGCCGAGTGGGTTTGGGTCTAGCCGAGTGGGTTTGGGTCTAGCGGAGTGGGTTTGGGTCTAGCGGAGTGGGTTTGGGTCTAGCGGAGTGGGTTTGGGTCTAGCCGAATGGGTTTGGGTCTAGCCGAGTGGGTTTGGGTCTAGCCGAGTGGGTTTGGGTCTAGCCGAGTGGGTTTGGGTCTAGCCGAGTGGGTTTGGGTCTAGCGGAGTGGATTTGGGTCTAGCCGAGTGGGTTTGGGTCTAGCCGAGTGGGTTTGTGTCTAGTGGAGTGGGTTTGGGTGTAGCCGAGTGGGTTTGGGTCGAACTGAGTGGGTTTGGGTCTAGCCGAGTGGGTTTGGGTCCAGACGAGTGGGTTTGGGTCCAGCCGAGTGGGTTTGGGTCCAGCCGAGTGGGTTTGGGTCTAGCCGAGTGGGTTTGGGTCTAGCGGAATGGGTTTGGGTCCAGCCGAGTGGGTTTGGGTCTAGCCGAGTGGGTTTGGGTCTAGCCGAATGGGTTTGGGTCTAGCCGAGTGGGTTTGGGTTGAGCCGAGTGGGTTTGGGTCTAGCCGAGTGGGTTTGGGTCTAGCCGAGTGGGTTTGTGTCTAGCCGAGTGGGTTTGGGGCGAGCCGTGTGGGTTTGGGTCTAGCCGAGTGGGTTTGGGTCTAGCTGAGTCAGTTTGGGTCTAGCCGAGTGGGTTTAGGTCTAGTGGAGTGGGTTTGGGTCTAGCCGAGTGGGTTTAGGTCTAGCCGAGTGGTATTGGATCTAGCCGAGTGGTTTTGGGTCTAGCCGAGTGGGTTTGGGTCTAGCCGAGTGGGTTTGGGTCTAGCCGAGTGGGTTTGGGTCGAGCCGAGTGGGTTTGGGTCTAGCCGAGTGGGTTTGGGTCTAGCCGAGTGGGTTTGTGTCTAGCCGAGTGGGTTTGGGACTAGCCGAGTGGGTTTGGGTCTAGCCGAGTGGGTTTGGGTCTAGCAGAGTGGGTTTGGGTCTAGCCGAGTGGGTTTGTGTCTAGCCGAGTGGGTTTGGGTCTAGCCGAGTGGGTTTGGGTCTAGCCGAGTGGGTTTGTGTCTAGCCGAGTGGGTTTGGGTCTAGCCGAGTGGGTTTGGGTCTGGCCGAGTGGGTTTGGGTCTAGCAGAGTGGGTTTGGGTCTAGCCGAGTGGGTTTGTGTCTAGCCGAGTGGGTTTGGGTCTAGCCGAGTGGGTTTGGGTCTAGCCGAGTGGGTTTGGGTCTAGCGGAGTGTGTTTGGGTCTAGCGGAGTGGGTTTGGGTCTAGCCGAGTGGGTTTGGGTCTAGCCGAGTGGGTTTGGGTCTAGCAGAGTGGGTTTGGGTCTAGCCGAGTGGGTTTGGGTCTAGCCTAGTGGGTTTGGGTCTAGCCGAGTGCGTTTGGGTCTAGCCGAGTGGGTTTGGGTCTAGCGGAGTGGGTTTGGGTCTAGCCGAGTGGGTTTGGGTCTAGCAGAGTGGGTTTGGGTCTAGCCGAGTGGGTTTGTGTCTAGCCGAGTGGGTTTGGGTCTAGCCGAGTGGGTTTGGGTCTAGCCGAGTGGGTTTGTGTCTAGCCGAGTGGGTTTGGGTCTAGCCGAGTGGGTTTGGGTCTGGCCGAGTGGGTTTGGGTCTAGCAGAGTGGGTTTGGGTCTAGCCGAGTGGGTTTGTGTCTAGCCGAGTGGGTTTGGGTCTAGCCGAGTGGGTTTGGGTCTAGCCGAGTGGGTTTGGGTCTAGCGGAGTGTGTTTGGGTCTAGCGGAGTGGGTTTGGGTCTAGCCGAGTGGGTTTGGGTCTAGCCGAGTGGGTTTGGGTCTAGCAGAGTGGGTTTGGGTCTAGCCGAGTGGGTTTGGGTCGAGCCGAGTAGGTTTGGGTCTAGCCGAGTGGGTTTGGGTGTAGCCGAGTGGGTTTGTGTCTAGCCGAGTGGGTTTGGGTCCAGCCGAGTGGGTTTGGGTCTAGCCGAGTGGGTTTGGGTCTAGCAGAGTGGGTTTGGGTCTAGCCGAGTGGGTTTGTGTCTAGCCGAGTGGGTTTGGGTCTAGCCGAGTGGGTTTGGGTCTAGCCGAGTGGGTTTGTGACTAGCCGAGTGGGTTTGGGTCTAGCCGAGTGGGTTTGGGTCTAGCCGAGTGGGTTTGGGTCTAGCCGAGTGGGTTTGGGTCTAGCAGAGTGGGTTTGGGTCAAGCCGAGTGGGTTTGGGTCTAGCCTAGTGGGTTTGGGTCTAGCCGAGTGCGTTTGGGTCTAGCCGAGTGGGTTTGGGTCTAGCGGAGTGCGTTTGGGTCTAGCTGAATGGGTTTGGGTCTAGCCGAGTGGGTTTGGGTCTAGCCGAGTGGGTTTGGGTCTAGCAGAGTGGGTTTGGGTCTAGCCGAGTGGGTTTGGGTCTAGCCGAGTGGGTTTTTGTCTATCCGAGTGGGTTTGGGTCTAGCCGAGTGGGTTTCGGTCTAGCCGAGTGGGTTTCCGTCTAGCGGAGTGGGTTTGGGTGTAGCGGAGTGGGTTTGGGTCTAGCGGAGTGGGTTTGGGTCTATCGGAGTGGGTTTGGGTCTAGCCGAATGGGTTTGGGTCTAGCCGAGTGGGTTTCGGTCTAGCCGAGTGGGTTTGGGTCTAGCCAAGTGTGTTTGGGTCTAGCCGAGTGGGTTTGGGTCTAGCCGAGTGGGTTTGGGTCTAGCGGAGTGAGTTTGGGTCCCGCGGAGTGGGTTTGGGTCTAGCCGAGTGGGTTTGGGACTAGCCGAGTGGTTTGGGTCTAGCGGAGTGGGTTTGGGTCTAGCTGAGTGGGTTTGTGTCTAGCCGAGTCGGTTTGGTTCTAGCGGAGTGTGTTTGGGTTTAGCAGAGTGGGTTTGGGTCTAGCCGAGTGGGTTTGGGTCTAGCCGAGTGGGTTTGGGTCTAGCCGTGTGGGTTTGGGTCTAGCCGAGTGGGTTTGGGTCCAGCCGAGTGGGTTTGGGTCTTGCCGTGTGGGTTTGGGTCTAGCCGAGTGGGTTTGTGTCTAGTGGAGTGGGTTTGGGTGTAGCCGAGTGGGTTTGGGTCTAGCCGAGTGGGTTTGGGTCTAGCAGAGTGGGTTTGGGTCTAGCCGAGTGGGTTTGGGTCTAGCCGAGTGGGTTTGGGTCTAGCCGATTGGATTTGGGTCTAGCCGAGTGGGTTTGGGTTTAGTCGAGTGGGTTTGTGTCTAGCCGAGTGCGTTTGGGTCTAGCGGAGTCGGTTTGGGTCTAGCAGAGTGGGTTTGGGTCTATCCGAGAGGGTTTGGGTCTAGCCGAGTGGGTTTGGGCTAGCTGAGTGGGTTTGGGTCCAGCCGAGTGGTTTTGGGTCTAGCCGAGTGGGTTTGGGTCTAGCCGAGTCTGTTTGGGTCTTGCCGAGTGGGTTGGGGTCTAGCCAAGTGGGTTTGGGTCTAGCCGAGTGGGTTTGGGTCTAGCCGAGTCTGTTTGGGTCTAGCCGAGTGGGTTTGGGACTCGCCGAGTATGTTTGGGTCTAGCCGAGTGGGTTTGGTTCTAGCCAAGTGGGTTTGGGTCTAGCCGAGTGGGTTTGGGTCTGGCCGGGTGGGTTTGGGTCTAGCCGAGTGGGTTTGGGTCTAGCCGAGTGGGTTTGGGTCTAGCCGTGTGGGTTTGTGTCTAGCCGAGTGGGTTTGGGTCTAGCCGAGTGGGTTTGGGTCTAGCCGAGTGGGTTTGGGTCTAGCCGAGTGGGTTTGGGTCTAGCCGAGTGGGTTTGGGTCTAGCCGAGTGGGTTTGGGTCTAGCCTAGTGGGTTTGGGTCTAGCCGAGTGGGTTTGGGACTAGCCGAGTGGGTTTGGGTCTAGCCGAGTGGGTTTGGGTCGAGCCGAGTGAGTTTGGGTCTAGCCGAGTGGGTTTGGGTCTAGCCGAGTGGGTTTGGGTCTAGCCGAGTGGGTTTGTGTCTAGCCGAGTGGGTTTAGGTCTAGTGGAGTGGGTTTGGGTCTAGCCGAGCGGGTTTAGGTCTAGCCGAGTGGTATTGGATCTAGCCGAGTGGTTTTGGGTCTAGCCGAGTGGGTTTGGGTCTAGCCGAGTGGGTTTGGGTCTAGCCGAGTGGGTATGGGTCTAGCCGAGTGGGTTTGGGTCGAGCCGAGTGGGTTTGGGTCTAGCCGAGTGGGTTTGGGTCTAGCCGAGTGGGTTTGTGTCTAGCCGAGTGGGTTTGGGTCTAGCAGAGTGGGTTTGGGTCTAGCCGAGTGGGTTTGTGTCTAGCCGAGTGGGTTTGGGTCTAGCCGAGTGGGTTTGGGTCTAGCCGAGTGGGTTTGTGTCTAGCCGAGTGGGTTTGGGTCTAGCCGAGTGGGTTTGGGTCTAGCCGAGTGGGTTTGGGTCTAGCAGAGTGGGTTTGGGTCTAGACGAGTGGGTTTGTGTCTAGCCGAGTGGGTTTGGGTCTAGCCGAGTGCGTTTGGGTCCAGCCGAGTGGGTTTGGGTCTAGCGGAGTGGGTTTGGGTCTAGCCGAGTGGGTTTGGGTCTAGCCGAGTGGGTTTGGGTCTAGCCGAGTGGGTTTGGGTCTAGCAGAGTGGGTTTGGGTCTAGCCGAGTGGGTTTGGGTCTAGCCGAGTGGGTTTGGGTCTAGCCGAGTGCGTTTGGGTCTAGCCGAGTGGGTTTGGGTCTAGCGGAGTGGGTTTGAGTCTAGCTGAATGGGTTTGGGTCTAGCCGAGTGGGTTTGGGTCTAGCCGAGTGGGTTTGGGTCTAGCAGAGTGGGTTTGGGTCTAGCGGAGTGGGTTTGGGTCTAGCGGAGTGGGTTTGGGTCTGGCCGAATGGGTTTGGGTCTAGCCGAGTGGGTTTGGGTCTAGCCGAGTGGGTTTGGGTCTAGCCGAGTGGGTTTGGGTCTAGCCGAGTGGGTTTGGGTCTAGCCGAGTGGGTTTGGGTCTAGCCGAGTGCGTTTGGGTCTAGCGGAGTGGGTTTGGGTCTAGCCGAGTGGGTTTGGGCCTAGCCGAGTGGTTTGGGTCTAGCGGAGTGAGTTTGGGTCTAGCTGAGTGGGTTTGGGTCTAGCCGAGTGGGTTTGGGTCTAGCCGAGTGGGTTTGGGTCTCGCCGTGTGGGTTTGGGTCCAGCCGAGTGGGTTTGGGTCTAGCGGAGTGGGTTTGGGTCTAGCCGAGTGGGTTTGGGTCTAGCCGAGTGGGTTTGGGTCTAGCCGAGTGGGTTTGGGTCTAGCAGAGTGGGTTTGGGTCTAGCCTAGTGGGTTTGGGTCTAGCCTGGTGGGTTTGGGTCTAGCCGAGTGCGTTTGGGTCTAGCCGAGTGGGTTTGGGTCTAGCGGAGTGGGTTTGGGTCTAGCTGAATGGGTTTGGGTCTAGCCGAGTGGGTTTGGGTCTAGCCGAGTGGGTTTGGGTCTAGCAGAGTGGGTTTGGGTCTAGCCGAGTGGATTTGGGTCTAGCCGAGTGGGTTTGAGTCTATCCGAGTGGGTTTGGGTCTAGCCGAGTGGGTTTCGGTCTAGCCGAGTGGGTTTGGGTCTAGCGGAGTGGGTTTGGGTCTAGCGGAGTGGGTTTGGGTCTAGCGGAGTGGGTTTGGGTCTAGCGGAGTGGGTTTGGGTCTAGCCGAATGGGTTTGGGTCTAGCCAAGTGGGTTTGGGTCTAGCCGAGTGGGTTTGGGTCTAGCCGAGTGGGTTTGGGTCTAGCCGAGTGGGTTTGGGTCTAGCCGAGTGGGTTTGGGTCTAGCCGAGTGGGTTTGGGTCTAGCGGAGTGGATTTGGGTCTAGCCGAGTGGGTTTGGGCCGAGCCGAGTGGTTTGGGTCTAGCGGAGTGGGTTTGGGTCTAGCTGAGTGGGTTTGGGTCTAGCCGAGTCGGTTTGGGTCTAGCGGAGTGGGTTTGCGTTTAGCGGAGTGGGTTTGGGTCTAGCGGAGTGGGTTTGGGTCTAGCGGAGTGGGTTTGGGTCTGGCCGAATGGGTTTGGGTCTAGCGGAGTGGGTTTGGGTCTAGCGGAGTGGGTTTGGGTCTAGCCGAATGGGTTTGGGTCTAGCCGAGTGGGTTTGGGTCTAGCCGAGTGGGTTTGGGTCTAGCCGAGTGGGTTTGGGTCTAGCCGAGTGGGTTTGGGTCTAGCCGAGTGGGTTTGGGTCTAGCCGAGTGGGTTTGGGTCTAGCGGAGTGGATTTGGGTCTAGCCGAGTGGGTTTGGGCCGAGCCGAGTGGTTTGGGTCTAGCGGAGTGGGTTTGGGTCTAGCTGAGTGGGTTTGGGTCTAGCCGAGTCGGTTTGGGTCTAGCGGAGTGGGTTTGCGTTTAGCGGAGTGGGTTTGGGTCTAGCCGAGTGGGTTTGGGTCTAGCCGAGTGGGTTTGGGTCTAGCCGTGTGGGTTTGGGTCTAGCCGAGTGGGTTTGGGTCTAGCCGAGTGGGTTTGTGTCTAGTGGAGTGGGTTTGGGTGTAGCCGAGTGGGTTTGGGTCGAACTGAGTGGGTTTGGGTCTACCGAGTGGGTTTGGGTCTAGCCGAGTGCGTTTGGGTCTAGCCGATTGGGTTTGGGTCTAGCGGAGTGGGTTTGAGTCTAGCTGAATGGGTTTGGGTCTAGCCGAGTGGGTTTGGGTCTAGCCGAGTGGGTTTGGGTCTAGCAGAGTGGGTTTGGGTCTAGCGGAGTGGGTTTGGGTCTAGCGGAGTGGGTTTGGGTCTGGCCGAATGGGTTTGGGTCTAGCCGAGTGGGTTTGGGTCTAGCCGAGTGGGTTTGGGTCTAGCCGTGTGGGTTTGGGTCTAGCCGAGTGGGTTTGGGTCTAGCCGAGTGGGTTTGGGTCTAGCCGAGTGCGTTTGGGTCTAGCGGAGTGGGTTTGGGTCTAGCCGAGTGGGTTTGGGCCTAGCCGAGTGGTTTGGGTCTAGCGGAGTGAGTTTGGGTCTAGCTGAGTGGGTTTGGGTCTAGCCGAGTGGGTTTGGGTCTAGCCGAGTGGGTTTGGGTCTCGCCGTGTGGGTTTGGGTCCAGCCGAGTGGGTTTGGGTCTAGCGGAGTGGGTTTGGGTCTAGCCGAGTGGGTTTGGGTCTAGCCGAGTGGGTTTGGGTCTAGCCGAGTGGGTTTGGGTCTAGCAGAGTGGGTTTGGGTCTAGCCTAGTGGGTTTGGGTCTAGCCTGGTGGGTTTGGGTCTAGCCGAGTGCGTTTGGGTCTAGCCGAGTGGGTTTGGGTCTAGCGGAGTGGGTTTGGGTCTAGCTGAATGGGTTTGGGTCTAGCCGAGTGGGTTTGGGTCTAGCCGAGTGGGTTTGGGTCTAGCAGAGTGGGTTTGGGTCTAGCCGAGTGGATTTGGGTCTAGCCGAGTGGGTTTGAGTCTATCCGAGTGGGTTTGGGTCTAGCCGAGTGGGTTTCGGTCTAGCCGATTGGGTTTGGGTCTAGCGGAGTGGGTTTGGGTCTAGCGGAGTGGGTTTGGGTCTAGCGGAGTGGGTTTGGGTCTAGCGGAGTGGGTTTGGGTCTAGCCGAATGGGTTTGGGTCTAGCCGAGTGGGTTTGGGTCTAGCCGAGTGGGTTTGGGTCTAGCCGAGTGGGTTTGGGTCTAGCCGAGTGGGTTTGGGTCTAGCCGAGTGGGTTTGGGTCTAGCCGAGTGGGTTTGGGTCTAGCGGAGTGGATTTGGGTCTAGCCGAGTGGGTTTGGGCCGAGCCGAGTGGTTTGGGTCTAGCGGAGTGGGTTTGGGTCTAGCTGAGTTGGTTTGGGTCTAGCCGAGTCGGTTTGGGTCTAGCGGAGTGGGTTTGCGTTTAGCGGAGTGGGTTTGGGTCTAGCCGAGTGGGTTTGGGTCTAGCCGAGTGGGTTTGGGTCTAGCCGTGTGGGTTTGGGTCTAGCCGAGTGGGTTTGGGTCTAGCCGAGTGGGTTTGTGTCTAGTGGAGTGGGTTTGGGTGTAGCCGAGTGGGTTTGGGTCGAACTGAGTGGGTTTGGGTCTACCGAGTGGGTTTGGGTCCAGACGAGTGGGTTTGGGTCCAGCCGAGTGGGTTTGGGTCCAGCCGAGTGGGTTTGGGTCTAGCCGAGTGGGTTTGGGTCTAGCGGAATGGGTTTGGGTCCAGCCGAGTGGGTTTGGGTCTAGCCGAGTGGGTTTGGGTCTAGCCGAATGGGTTTGGGTCTAGCCGAGTGGGTTTGGGTTGAGCCGAGTGGGTTTGGGTCTAGCCGAGTGGGTTTGGGTCTAGCCGAGTGGGTTTGGGTCTAGCCGAGTGGGTTTGGGTCGAGCCGAGTGGGTTTGGGTCTAGCCGAGTGGGTTTGGGTCTAGCCGAGTGGGTTTGTGTCTAGCCGAGTGGGTTTCGGACTAGCCGAGTGGGTTTGGGTCTAGCCGAGTGGGTTTGGGTCTAGCAGAGTGGGTTTGAGTCTAGCCGAGTGGGTTTGTGTCTAGCTGAGTGGGTTTGGGTCTAGCCGAGTGGGTTTGGGTCTAGCCGAGTGGGTTTGTGTCTAGCCGAGTGGGTTTGGGTCTAGCCGAGTGGGTTTGGGTCTGGCCGAGTGGGTTTGGGTCTAGCAGAGTGGGTTTGGGTCTAGCCGAGTGGGTTTGTGTCTAGCCGAGTGGGTTTGGGTCTAGCCGAGTGGGTTTGGGTCTAGCCGAGTCGGTTTGGGTCTAGCCGAGTGCGTTTGGGTCTAGCCGAGTGGGTTTGGGTCTAGCGGAGTGGGTTTGGGTCTAGCCGAGTGGGTTTGGGTCGAGCCGAGTAGGTTTGGGTCTAGCCGAGTGGGTTTGGGTGTAGCCGAGTGGGTTTGTGTCTAGCCGAGTGGGTTTGGGTCCAGCCGAGTGGGTTTGGGTCTAGCCGAGTGGGTTTGGGTCTAGCAGAGTGGGTTTGGGTCTAGCCGAGTGGGTTTGTGTCTAGCCGAGTGGGTTTGGGTCTAGCCGAGTGGGTTTGGGTCTAGCCGAGTGGGTTTGTGACTAGCCGAGTGGGTTTGGGTCTAGCCGAGTGGGTTTGGGTCTAGCCGAGTGGGTTTGGGTCTAGCCGAGTGGGTTTGGGTCTAGCAGAGTGGGTTTGGGTCTAGCCGAGTGGGTTTGGGTCTAGCCTAGTGGGTTTGGGTCTAGCCGAGTGCGTTTGGGTCTAGCCGAGTGGGTTTGGGTCTAGTGGAGTGCGTTTGGGTCTAGCTGAATGGGTTTGGGTCTAGCCGAGTGGGTTTGGGTCTAGCCGAGTGGGTTTGGGTCTAGCAGATTGGGTTTGGGTCTAGCCGAGTGGGTTTGTGTCTAGCCGAGTGGGTTTTTGTCTATCCGAGTGGGTTTGGGTCTAGCCGAGTGGGTTTCGGTCTAGCCGAGTGGGTTTCGGTCTAGCGGAGTGGGTTTGGGTGTAGCGGAGTGGGTTTGGGTCTAGCGGAGTGGGTTTGGGTCTAGCGGAGTGGGTTTGGGTCTAGCCGAATGGGTTTGGGTCTAGCCGAGTGGGTTTCGGTCTAGCCTAGTGGGTTTGGGTCTAGCCGAGTGCGTTTGGGTCTAGCCGAGTGGGTTTGGGTCTAGTGGAGTGCGTTTGGGTCTAGCTGAATGGGTTTGGGTCTAGCCGAGTGGGTTTGGGTCTAGCCGAGTGGGTTTGGGTCTAGCAGATTGGGTTTGGGTCTAGCCGAGTGGGTTTGTGTCTAGCCGAGTGGGTTTTTGTCTATCCGAGTGGGTTTGGGTCTAGCCGAGTGGGTTTCGGTCTAGCCGAGTGGGTTTCGGTCTAGCGGAGTGGGTTTGGGTGTAGCGGAGTGGGTTTGGGTCTAGCGGAGTGGGTTTGGGTCTAGCGGAGTGGGTTTGGGTCTAGCCGAATGGGTTTGGGTCTAGCCGAGTGGGTTTCGGTCTAGCCGAGTGGGTTTGGGTCTAGCCAAGTGTGTTTGGGTCTAGCCGAGTGGGTTTGGGTCTAGCCGAGTGGGTTTGGGTCTAGCGGAGTGAGTTTGGGTCCCGCGGAGTGGGTTTGGGTCTAGCCGAGTAGGTTTGGGACTAGCCGAGTGGTTTGGGTCTAGCGGAGTGGGTTTGGGTCTAGCTGAGTGGGTTTGTGTCTAGCCGAGTCTGTTTGGGTTTAGCGGAGTGGGTTTGGGTTTAGCAGAGTGGGTTTGGGTCTAGCCGAGTGGGTTTGGGTCTAGCCGAGTGGGTTTGGGTCTAGCCGTGTGGGTTTGGGTCTAGCCGAGTGGGTTTGGGTCCAGCCGAGTGGGTTTGGGTCTTGCCGTGTGGGTTTGGGTCTAGCCGAGTGGGTTTGTGTCTAGTGGAGTGGGTTTGGGTGTAGCCGAGTGGGTTTGGGTCGAACTGAGTGGTTTTGGGTCTAGCCGAGTGGGTTTGGGTCCAGACGAGTGGGTTTGGGTCCAGCCGAGTGGGTTTGGGTCCAGCCGAGTGGGTTTGGGTCTAGCCGAGTGGGTTTGGGTCTAGCCGAATGGGTTTGGGTCTAGCCGAGTGGGTTTGGGTCGAGCCGAGTGGGTTTGGGTCTAGCCGAGTGGGTTTGGGTCTAGCCGAGTGGGTTTGGGTCTAGCCGAGTGGTTTTGGGTCTAGCCGAGTGGGTTTGGGTCTAGCAGAGTGGATTTGGGTCTAGCCGAGTGGGTTTGGGTCTAGCCGAGTGGGTTTGGGTCGAGCCGAGTGGGTTTGGGTCTAGCCGAGTGGGTTTGTGTCTAGCCGAGTGGGTTTGTGTCTAGCCGAGTGGGTTTGGGACTAGCCGAGTGGGTTTGGGTCTAGCCGAGTGGGTTTGGGTCTAGCAGAGTGGGTTTGGGTCTAGCCGAGTGGGTTTGTGTCTAGCCGAGTGGGTTTGGGTCTAGCCGAGTGGGTTTGCGTCTAGCCGAGTGGGTTTGTGTCTAGCCGAATGGGTTTGGGTCTAGCCGAGTGGGTTTGGGTCGAACTGAGTGGGTTTGGGTCTAGCCGAGTGGGTTTGGGTCCAGACGAGTGGGTTTGGGTCCAGCCGAGTGGGTTTGGGTCCAGCCGAGTGGGTTTGGGTCTAGCCGAGTGGGTTTGGGTCTAGCGGAATGGGTTTGGGTCCAGCCGAGTGGATTTGGGTCTAGCCGAGTGGGTTTGGGTCTAGCCGAATGGGTTTGGGTCTAGCCGAGTGGGTTTGGGTTGAGCCGAGTGGGTTTGGGTCTAGCCGAGTGGGTTTGGGTCTAGCCGAGTGGGTTTGTGTCTAGCCGAGTGGGTTTGGGGCGAGCCGTGTGGGTTTTGGTTTAGCCGAGTGGGTTTGGGTCTAGCTGAGTCAGTTTGGGTCTAGCCGAGTGGGTTTAGGTCTAGTGGAGTGGGTTTGGGTCTAGCCGAGTGGGTTTAGGTCTAGCCGAGTGGTATTGGATCTAGCCGAGTGGTTTTGGGTCTAGCCGAGTGGGTTTGGGTCTAGCCGAGTGGGTTTGGGTCTAGCCGAGTGGGTTTGGGTCTAGCCGAGTGGGTTTGGGTCGAGCCGAGTGGGTTTGGGTCGAGCCGAGTGGGTTTGGATCTAGCCGAGTGGGTTTGTGTCTAGCCGAGTGGGTTTGGGACTAGCCGAGTGGGTTTGGGTCTAGCCGAGTGGGTTTGGGTCTAGCAGAGTGGGTTTGGGTCTAGCCGAGTGGGTTTGTGTCTAGCCGAGTGGGTTTGGGTCTAGCCGAGTGGGTTTGGGTCTAGCCGAGTGGGTTTGTGTCCAGCCGAGTGGGTTTGGGTCTAGCCGAGTGGGTTTGGGTCTGGCCGAGTGGGTTTGGGTCTAGCAGAGTGGGTTTGGGTCTAGCCGAGTGGGTTTGTGTCTAGCCGAGTGGGTTTGGGTCTAGCCGAGTGGGTTTGGGTCTAGCCGAGTCGGTTTGGGTCTAGCGGAGTGTGTTTGGGTCTAGCGGAGTGGGTTTGGGTCTAGCCGAGTGGGTTTGGGTCTAGCCGAGTGGGCTTGGGTCTAGCAGAGTGGGTTTGGGTCTAGCCGAGTGGGTTTGGGTCTGGCCTAGTGGGTTTGGGTCTAGCCGAGTGCGTTTGGGTCTAGCCGAGTGGGTTTGGGTCTAGCGGAGTGGGTTTGGGTCTAGCCGAGTGGGTTTCGGTCTAGCCGAGTGGGTTTCGGTCTAGCGGAGTGGGTTTGGGTGTAGCGGAGTGGGTTTGGGTCTAGCGGAGTGGGTTTGGGTCTAGCGGAGTGGGTTTGGGTCTAGCCGAATGGGTTTGGGTCTAGCCGAGTGGGTTTCGGTCTAGCCGAGTGGGTTTGGGTCTAGCCAAGTGTGTTTGGGTCTAGCCGAGTGGGTTTGGGTCTAGCCGAGTGGGTTTGGGTCTAGCGGAGTGAGTTTGGGTCCCGCGGAGTGGGTTTGGGTCTAGCCGAGTGGGTTTGGGACTAGCCGAGTGGTTTGGGTCTAGCGGAGTGGGTTTGGGTCTAGCTGAGTGGGTTTGTGTCTAGCCGAGTCGGTTTGGGTCTAGCGGAGTGGGTTTGGGTTTAGCAGAGTGGGTTTGGGTCTAGCCGAGTGGGTTTGGGTCTAGCCGAGTGGGTTTGGGTCTAGCCGTGTGGGTTTGGGTCTAGCCGAGTGGGTTTGGGTCCAGCCGAGTGGGTTTGGGTCTTGCCGTGTGGGTTTGGGTCTAGCCGAGTGGGTTTGTGTCTAGCGGAGTGGGTTTGGGTGTAGCCGAGTGGGTTTGGGTCGAACTGAGTGGGTTTGGGTCTAGCCGAGTGGGTTTGGGTCCAGACGAGTGGGTTTGGGTCCAGCCGAGTGGGTTTGGGTCCAGCCGAGTGGGTTTGGGTCTAGCCGAGTGGGTTTGGGTGTAGCGGAGTGGGTTTGGGTCTAGCCGAGTGGGTTTGGGTCGAGCCGAGTAGGTTTGGGTCTAGCCGAGTGGGTTTGGGTGTAGCCGAGTGGGTTTGTGTCTAGCCGAGTGGGTTTGGGTCCAGCCGAGTGGGTTTGGGTCTAGCCGAGTGGGTTTGGGTCTAGCCGAGTGGGTTTGGGTCGAGCCGAGTGGGTTTGGGTCTAGCCGAGTGGGTTTGGGTCTAGCCGAGTGGGTTTGTATCTAGCCGAGTGGGTTTGGGACTAGCCGAGTGGGTTTGGGTCTAACCGAGTGGGTTTGGGTCTAGCAGAGTGGGTTTGGGTCTAGCCGAGTGGGTTTGTGTCTAGCCGAGTGGGTTTGGGTCTAGCCGAGTGGGTTTGGGTCTAGCCGAGTGGGTTTGTGTCTAGCCGAGTGGGTTTGGGTCTAGCCGAGTGGGTTTGGGTCTGGCCGAGTGGGTTTGGGTCTAGCAGAGTGGGTTTGGGTCTAGCCGAGTGGGTTTGTGTCTAGCCGAGTGGTTTTGGGTCTAGCCGAGTGGGTTTGGGTCTAGCCGAGTGGGTTTGGGTCTAGCGGAGTGTGTTTGGGTCTAGCGGAGTGGGTTTGGGTCTAGCCGAGTGGGTTTGGGTCTAGCCGAGTGGGTTTGGGTCTAGCAGAGTGGGTTTGGGTCTAGCCGAGTGGGTTTGGGTCTAGCCTAGTGGGTTTGGGTCTAGCCGAGTGCGTTTGGGTCTAGCCGAGTGGGTTTGGGTCTAGCGGAGTGGGTTTGGGTCTAGCCGAGTGGGTTTGGGTCGAGCCGAGTAGGTTTGGGTCTAGCCGAGTGGGTTTGGGTGTAGCCGAGTGGGTTTGTGTCTAGCCGAGTGGGTTTGGTTCCAGCCGAGTGGGTTTGGGTCTAGCCGAGTGGGTTTGGGTCTAGCAGAGTGGGTTTGGGTCTAGCCGAGTGGGTTTGTGTCTAGCCGAGTGGGTTTGGGTCTAGCCGAGTGGGTTTGGGTCTAGCCGAGTGGGTTTGTGACTAGCCGAGTGGGTTTGGGTCTAGCCGAGTGGGTTTAGGTCTAGCCGAGTGGGTTTGGGTCTACCCGAGTGGGTTTGGGTCTAGCAGAGTGGGTTTGGGTCTAGCCGAGTGGGTTTGGGTCTAGCCTAGTGGGTTTGGGTCTAGCCGAGTGCGTTTGGGTCTAGCCGAGTGGGTTTGGGTCTAGCGGAGTGCGTTTGGGTCTAGCTGAATGGGTTTGTGTCTAGCCGAGTGGGTTTGGGTCTAGCCGAGTGGGTTTGGGTCTAGCAGAGTGGGTTTGGGTCTAGCCGAGTGGGTTTGGGTTTAGTCGAGTTGGTTTGTGTCTAGCCGAGTGCGTTTGGGTCTAGCCGAGTCTGTTTGGGTCTTGCCGAGTGGGTTGGGGTCTAGCCAAGTGGGTTTGGGTCTAGCCGAGTGGGTTTGGGTCCAGCCGAGTGGTTTTGGGTCTAGCCGAGTGGGTTTGGGTCTAGCCGAGTCTGTTTGGGTCTTGCCGAGTGGGTTGGGGTCTAGCCAAGTGGGTTTGGGTCTAGCCGAGTGGGTTTGGGTCTAGCCGAGTCTGTTTGGGTCTAGCCGAGTGGGTTTGGGACTCGCCGAGTATGTTTGGGTCTAGCCGAGTGGGTTTGGTTCTAGCCAAGTGGGTTTGGGTCTAGCCGAGTGGGTTTGGGTCTGGCCGGGTGGGTTTGGGTCTAGCCGAGTGGGTTTGGGTCTAGCCGAGTGGGTTTGGGTCTAGCCGTGTGGGTTTGTGTCTAGCCGAGTGGGTTTGGGTCTAGCCGAGTGGGTTTGGGTCTAGCCGAGTGGGTTTGGGTCTAGCCGAGTGGGTTTGGGTCTAGCCGAGTGGGTTTGCGTCTAGCCGAGTGGGTTTGGGTCTAGCCTAGTGGGTTTGGGTCTAGCCGAGTGGGTTTGGGACTAGCCGAGTGGGTTTGGGTCTAGCCGAGTGGGTTTGGGTCGAGCCGAGTGAGTTTGGGTCTAGCCGAGTGGGTTTGGGTCTAGCCGAGTGGGTTTGGGTCTAGCCGAGTGGGTTTGTGTCTAGCCGAGTGGGTTTAGGTCTAGTGGAGTGGGTTTGGGTCTAGCCGAGCGGGTTTAGGTCTAGCCGAGTGGTATTGGATCTAGCCGAGTGGTTTTGGGTCTAGCCGAGTGGGTTTGGGTCTAGACGAGTGGGTTTGGGTCTAGCCGAGTGGGTATGGGTCTAGCCGAGTGGGTTTGGGTCTAGCCGAGTGGGTTTGGGTCTAGCCTAGTGGGTTTGGGTCTAGCCGAGTGCGTTTGGGTCTAGCCGAGTGGGTTTGGGTCTAGCGGAGTGGGTTTGGGTCTAGCCGAGTGGGTTTGGGTCGAGCCGAGTAGGTTTGGGTCTAGCCGAGTGGGTTTGGGTGTAGCCGAGTGGGTTTGTGTCTAGCCGAGTGGGTTTGGGTCCAGCCGAGTGGGTTTGGGTCTAGCCGAGTGGGTTTGGGTCTAGCCGAGTGGGTTTGGGTCTGGCCGGGTGGGTTTGGGTCTAGCCGAGTGGGTTTGGGTCTAGCCGAGTGGGTTTGGGTCTAGCCGTGTGGGTTTGTGTCTAGCCGAGTGGGTTTGGGTCTAGCCGAGTGGGTTTGGGTCTAGCCGAGTGGGTTTGGGTCTAGCCGAGTGGGTTTGGGTCTAGCCGAGTGGGTTTGGGTCTAGCCGAGTGGGTTTGGGTCTAGCCTAGTGGGTTTGGGTCTAGCCGAGTGGGTTTGGGACTAGCCGAGTGGGTTTGGGTCTAGCCGAGTGGGTTTGGGTCGAGCCGAGTGAGTTTGGGTCTAGCCGAGTGGGTTTGGGTCTAGCCGAGTGGGTTTGGGTCTAGCCGAGTGGGTTTGTGTCTAGCCGAGTGGGTTTAGGTCTAGTGGAGTGGGTTTGGGTCTAGCCGAGCGGGTTTAGGTCTAGCCGAGTGGTATTGGATCTAGCCGAGTGGTTTTGGGTCTAGCCGAGTGGGTTTGGGTCTAGCCGAGTGGGTTTGGGTCTAGCCGAGTGGGTATGGGTCTAGCCGAGTGGGTTTGGGTCGAGCCGAGTGGGTTTGGGTCTAGCCGAGTGGGTTTGGGTCTAGCCGAGTGGGTTTGTGTCTAGCCGAGTGGGTTTGGGTCTAGCAGAGTGGGTTTGGGTCTAGCCGAGTGGGTTTGTGTCTAGCCGAGTGGGTTTGGGTCCAGCCGAGTGGGTTTGGGTCTAGCCGAGTGGGTTTGTGTCTAGCCGAGTGGGTTTGGGTCTAGCCGAGTGGGTTTGGGTCTAGCCGAGTGGGTTTGGGTCTAGCCGAGTGGGTTTGGGTCTAGCAGAGTGGGTTTGGGTCTAGCCGAGTGGGTTTGGGTCTAGCCGAGTGGGTTTGGGTCTAGCCGAGTGCGTTTGGGTCTAGCCGAGTGGGTTTGGGTCTAGCGGAGTGGGTTTGGGTCTAGCTGAATGGGTTTGGGTCTAGCCGCGTGGGTTTGGGTCTAGCCGAGTGGGTTTGGGTCTAGCAGAGTGGGTTTGGGTCTAGCGGAGTGGGTTTGGGTCTAGCGGAGTGGGTTTGGGTCTGGCCGAATGGGTTTGGGTCTAGCCGAGTGGGTTTGGGTCTAGCCGAGTGGGTTTGGGTCTAGCCGAGTGGGTTTGGGTCTAGCCGAGTGCGTTTGGGTCTAGCCGAGTGGGTTTGGGTCTAGCGGAGTGGGTTTGGGTCTAGCTGAATGGGTTTGGGTCTAGCCGAGTGGGTTTGGGTCTAGCCGAGTGGGTTTGGGTCTAGCAGAGTGGGTTTGGGTCTAGCCGAGTGGATTTGGGTCTAGCCGAGTGGGTTTGAGTCTATCCGAGTGGGTTTGGGTCTAGCCGAGTGGGTATCGGTCTAGCCGAGTGGGTTTGGGTCTAGCGGAGTGGGTTTGGGTCTAGCGGAGTGGGTTTGGGTCTAGCGGAGTGGGTTTGGGTCTAGCGGAGTGGGTTTGGGTCTAGCCGAATGGGTTTGGGTCTAGCCGAGTGGGTTTGGGTCTAGCCCAGTGGGTTTGGGTCTAGCCGAGTGGGTTTGGGTCTAGCCGAGTGGGTTTGGGTCTAGCCGAGTGGGTTTGGGTCTAGCCGAGTGGGTTTGGGTCTAGCGGAGTGGATTTGGGTCTAGCCGAGTGGGTTTGGGCCGAGCCGAGTGGTTTGGGTCTAGCGGAGTGGGTTTGGGTCTAGCTGAGTGGGTTTGGGTCTAGCCGAGTCGGTTTGGGTCTAGCGGAGTGGGTTTGGGTTTAGCGGAGTGGGTTTGGGTCTAGCCGAGTGGGTTTGGGTCTAGCCGAGTGGGTTTGGGTCTAGCCGTGTGGGTTTGGGTCTAGCCGAGTGGGTTTGGGTCTAGCCGAGTGGGTTTGTGTCTAGTGGAGTGGGTTTGGGTGTAGCCGAGTGGGTTTGGGTCGAACTGAGTGGGTTTGGGTCTAGCCGAGTGGGTTTGGGTCCAGACGAGTGGGTTTGGGTCCAGCCGAGTGGGTTTGGGTCCAGCCGAGTGGGTTTGGGTCTAGCCGAGTGGGTTTGGGTCTAGCGGAATGGGTTTGGGTCCAGCCGAGTGGGTTTGGGTCTAGCCGAGTGGGTTTGGGTCTAGCCGAATGGGTTTGGGTCTAGCCGAGTGGGTTTGGGTTGAGTCGAGTGGGTTTGGGTCTAGCCGAGTGGGTTTGGGTCTAGCCGAGTGGGTTTGTGTCTAGCCGAGTGGGTTTGGGGCGAGCCGTGTGGGTTTGGGTCTAGCCGAGTGGGTTTGGGTCTAGCTGAGTCAGTTTGGGTCTAGCCGAGTGGGTTTAGGTCTAGTGGAGTGGGTTTGGGTCTAGCCGAGTGGGTTTAGGTCTAGCCGAGTGGTATTGGATCTAGCCGAGTGGTTTTGGGTCTAGCCGAGTGGGTTTGGGTCTAGCCGAGTGGGTTTGGGTCTAGCCGAGTGGGTTTGGGTCTAGCCGAGTGGGTTTGGGTCGAGCCGAGTGGGTTTGGGTCTAGCCGAGTGGGTTTGGGTCTAGCCGAGTGGGTTTGTGTCTAGCCGAGTGGGTTTGGGACTAGCCGAGTGGGTTTGGGTCTAGCAGAGTGGGTTTGGGTCTAGCAGAGTGGGTTTGGGTCTAGCCGAGTGGGTTTGTGTCTAGCTGAGTGGGTTTGGGTCTAGCCGAGTGGGTTTGGGTCTAGCCGAGTGGGTTTGTGTCTAGCCGAGTGGGTTTGGGTCTAGCCGAGTGGGTTTGGGTCTGGCCGAGTGGGTTTGGGTCTAGCAGAGTGGGTTTGGGTCTAGCCGAGTGGGTTTGTGTCTAGCCGAGTGGGTTTGGGTCTAGCCGAGTGGGTTTGGGTCTAGCCGAGTCGGTTTGGGTCTAGCGGAGTGTGTTTGGGTCAAGCGGAGTGGGTTTGGGTCTAGCCGAGTGGGTTTGGGTCTAGCCGAGTGGGTTTGGGTCTAGCCTAGTGGGTTTGGGTCTAGCCGAGTGCGTTTGGGTCTAGCCGAGTGGGTTTGGGTCTAGCGGAGTGGGTTTGGGTCTAGCCGAGTGGGTTTGGGTCGAGCCGAGTAGGTTTGGGTCTAGCCGAGTGGGTTTGGGTGTAGCCGAGTGGGTTTGTGTCTAGCCGAGTGGGTTTGGGTCCAGCCGAGTGGGTTTGGGTCTAGCCGAGTGGGTTTGGGTCTAGCAGAGTGGGTTTGGGTCTAGCCGAGTGGGTTTGTGTCTAGCCGAGTGGGTTTGGGTCTAGCCGAGTGGGTTTGGGTCTAGCCGAGTGGGTTTGTGACTAGCCGAGTGGGTTTGGGTCTAGCCGAGTGGGTTTGGGTCTAGCCGAGTGGGTTTGGGTCTAGCCGAGTGGGTTTGGGTCTAGCAGAGTGGGTTTGGGTCTAGCCGAGTGGGTTTGGGTCTAGCCTAGTGGGTTTGGGTCTAGCCGAGTGCGTTTGGGTCTAGCCGAGTGGGCTTGGGTCTAGCGGAGTGCGTTTGGGTCTAGCTGAATGGGTTTGGGTCTAGCCGAGTGGGTTTGGGTCTAGCCGAGTGGGTTTGGGTCTAGCAGAGTGGGTTTGGGTCTAGCCGAGTGGGTTTGTGTCTAGCCGAGTGGGTTTTTGTCTATCCGAGTGGGTTTGGGTCTAGCGGAGTGAGTTTGGGTCCCGCGGAGTGGGTTTGGGTCTAGCCGAGTGGGTTTGGGACTAGCCGAGTGGTTTGGGTCTAGCGGAGTGGGTTTGGGTCTAGCTGAGTGGGTTTGTGTCTAGCCGAGTCGGTTTGGGTCTAGCGGAGTGGGTTTGGGTTTAGCAGAGTGGGTTTGGGTCTAGCCGAGTGGGTTTGGGTCTAGCCGAGTGGGTTTGGGTCTAGCCGAGTGGGTTTGGGTCTAGCCGTGTGGGTTTGGGTCTAGCCGAGTGGGTTTGGGTCTAGCCGAGTGGGTTTGTGTCTAGTGGAGTGGGTTTGGGTGTAGCCGAGTGGGTTTGGGTCGAACTGAGTGGGTTTGGGTCTAGCCGAGTGGGTTTGGGTCCAGACGAGTGGGTTTGGGTCCAGCCGAGTGGGTTTGGGTCCAGCCGAGTGGGTTTGGGTCTAGCCGAGTGGGTTTGGGTCTAGCGGAATGGGTTTGGGTCCAGCCGAGTGGGTTTGGGTCTAGCCGAGTGGGTTTGGGTCTAGCCGAGTGGGTTTGTGTCTAGCCGTGTGGGTTTGGGTCTAGCCGAGTGGGTTTGGGTCTAGCTGAGTCAGTTTGGGTCTAGCCGAGTGGGTTTAGGTCTAGTGGAGTGGGTTTGGGTCTAGCCGAGTGGGTTTAGGTCTAGCCGAGTGGTATGGGATCTAGCCGAGTGGTTTTGGGTCTAGCCGAGTGGGTTTGGGTCTAGCCGAGTGGGTTTGGGTCTAGCCGAGTGGGTTTGGGTCTAGCCGAGTGGGTTTGGGACTAGCCGAGTGGGTTTGGGTCTAGCCGAGTGGGTTTGGGTCTAGCAGAGCGGGTTTGGGTCTAGCCGAGTGGGTCTGTGTCTAGCTGAATGGGTTTGGGTCTAGCCGAATGGGTTTGGGTCTAGCCGAGTGGGTTTGTGTCTAGCCGAGTGGGTTTGGGTCTAGCCGAGTCGGTTTGGGTCTAGCGGAGTGGGTTTGGGTTTAGCAGAGTGGGTTTGGGTCTAGCCGAGTGGGTTTGGGTCTAGCCGAGTGGGTTTGGGTCTAGCCGAGTGGGGTTTGGGTCTAGCCGAGTGGGTTTGGGTCTAGCCGAGTGGGTTTGTGTCTAGCTGAGTCAGTTTGGGTCTAGCCGAGTGGGTTTAGGTCTAGTGGAGTGGGTTTGGGTCTAGCCGAGTGGGTTTAGGTCTAGCCGAGTGGTATTGGATCTAGCCGAGTGGTTTTGGGTCTAGCCGAGTGGGTTTGGGTCTAGCCGAGTGGGTTTGTGTCTAGCCGAGTGGGTTTGGGACTAGCCGAGTGGGTTTGGGTCTAGCAGAGTGGGTTTGGGTCTAGCAGAGTGGGTTTGGGTCTAGCCGAGTGGGTTTGTGTCTAGCTGAGTGGGTTTGGGTCTAGCCGAGTGGGTTTGGGTCTAGCCGAGTGGGTTTGTGTCTAGCCGAGTGGGTTTGGGTCTAGCCGAGTGGGTTTGGGTCTGGCCGAGTGGGTTTGGGTCTAGCAGAGTGGGTTTGGGTCTAGCCGAGTGGGTTTGTGTCTAGCCGAGTGGGTTTGGGTCTAGCCGAGTGGGTTTGGGTCTAGCCGAGTCGGTTTGGGTCTAGCGGAGTGTGTTTGGGTCAAGCGGAGTGGGTTTGGGTCTAGCCGAGTGGGTTTGGGTCTAGCCGAGTGGGTTTGGGTCTAGCCTAGTGGGTTTGGGTCTAGCCGAGTGCGTTTGGGTCTAGCCGAGTGGGTTTGGGTCTAGCGGAGTGGGTTTGGGTCTAGCCGAGTGGGTTTGGGTCGAGCCGAGTAGGTTTGGGTCTAGCCGAGTGGGTTTGGGTGTAGCCGAGTGGGTTTGTGTCTAGCCGAGTGGGTTTGGGTCCAGCCGAGTGGGTTTGGGTCTAGCCGAGTGGGTTTGGGTCTAGCAGAGTGGGTTTGGGTCTAGCCGAGTGGGTTTGTGTCTAGCCGAGTGGGTTTGGGTCTAGCCGAGTGGGTTTGGGTCTAGCCGAGTGGGTTTGTGACTAGCCGAGTGGGTTTGGGTCTAGCCGAGTGGGTTTGGGTCTAGCCGAGTGGGTTTGGGTCTAGCCGAGTGGGTTTGGGTCTAGCAGAGTGGGTTTGGGTCTAGCCGAGTGGGTTTGGGTCTAGCCTAGTGGGTTTGGGTCTAGCCGAGTGCGTTTGGGTCTAGCCGAGTGGGCTTGGGTCTAGCGGAGTGCGTTTGGGTCTAGCTGAATGGGTTTGGGTCTAGCCGAGTGGGTTTGGGTCTAGCCGAGTGGGTTTGGGTCTAGCAGAGTGGGTTTGGGTCTAGCCGAGTGGGTTTGTGTCTAGCCGAGTGGGTTTTTGTCTATCCGAGTGGGTTTGGGTCTAGCGGAGTGAGTTTGGGTCCCGCGGAGTGGGTTTGGGTCTAGCCGAGTGGGTTTGGGACTAGCCGAGTGGTTTGGGTCTAGCGGAGTGGGTTTGGGTCTAGCTGAGTGGGTTTGTGTCTAGCCGAGTCGGTTTGGGTCTAGCGGAGTGGGTTTGGGTTTAGCAGAGTGGGTTTGGGTCTAGCCGAGTGGGTTTGGGTCTAGCCGAGTGGGTTTGGGTCTAGCCGAGTGGGTTTGGGTCTAGCCGTGTGGGTTTGGGTCTAGCCGAGTGGGTTTGGGTCTAGCCGAGTGGGTTTGTGTCTAGTGGAGTGGGTTTGGGTGTAGCCGAGTGGGTTTGGGTCGAACTGAGTGGGTTTGGGTCTAGCCGAGTGGGTTTGGGTCCAGACGAGTGGGTTTGGGTCCAGCCGAGTGGGTTTGGGTCCAGCCGAGTGGGTTTGGGTCTAGCCGAGTGGGTTTGGGTCTAGCGGAATGGGTTTGGGTCCAGCCGAGTGGGTTTGGGTCTAGCCGAGTGGGTTTGGGTCTAGCCGAGTGGGTTTGTGTCTAGCCGTGTGGGTTTGGGTCTAGCCGAGTGGGTTTGGGTCTAGCTGAGTCAGTTTGGGTCTAGCCGAGTGGGTTTAGGTCTAGTGGAGTGGGTTTGGGTCTAGCCGAGTGGGTTTAGGTCTAGCCGAGTGGTATGGGATCTAGCCGAGTGGTTTTGGGTCTAGCCGAGTGGGTTTGGGTCTAGCCGAGTGGGTTTGGGTCTAGCCGAGTGGGTTTGGGTCTAGCCGAGTGGGTTTGGGACTAGCCGAGTGGGTTTGGGTCTAGCCGAGTGGGTTTGGGTCTAGCAGAGCGGGTTTGGGTCTAGCCGAGTGGGTCTGTGTCTAGCTGAGTGGGTTTGGGTCTAGCCGAATGGGTTTGGGTCTAGCCGAGTGGGTTTGTGTCTAGCCGAGTGGGTTTGGGTCTAGCCGAGTCGGTTTGGGTCTAGCGGAGTGGGTTTGGGTTTAGCAGAGTGGGTTTGGGTCTAGCCGAGTGGGTTTGGGTCTAGCCGAGTGGGTTTGGGTCTAGCCGAGTGGGTTTGGGTCTAGCCGTGTGGGTTTGGGTCTAGCCGAGTGGGTTTGGGTCTAGCCGAGTGGGTTTGTGTCTAGTGGAGTGGGTTTGGGTGTAGCCGAGTGGGTTTGGGTCGAACTGAGTGGGTTTGGGTCTAGCCGAGTGGGTTTGGGTCCAGACGAGTGGGTTTGGGTCCAGCCTAGTGGGTTTGGGTCCAGCCGAGTGGGTTTGGGTCTAGCCGAGTGGGTTTGGGTCTAGCGGAATGGGTTTGGGTCCAGCCGAGTGGGTTTGGGTCTAGCCGAGTGGGTTTGGGTCTAGCCGAATGGGTTTGGGTCTAGCCGAGTGGGTTTGGGTTGAGCCGAGTGGGTTTGGGTCTAGCCGAGTGGGTTTGGGTCTAGCCGAGTGGGTTTGTGTCTAGCCGAGTGGGTTTGGGGCGAGCCGTGTGGGTTTGGGTCTAGCCGAGTGGGTTTGGGTCTAGCCGAGTGGGTTTGGGTCTAGCCGAGTGGGTTTGGGTCTAGCAGAGTGGGTTTGGGTCTAGCCGAGTGGGTTTGGGTCTAGCCTAGTGGGTTTGGGTCTAGCCGAGTGCGTTTGGGTCTAGCCGAGTGGGTTTGGGTCTAGCCGAGTGGGTTTGGGTCTAGCCGAGTGGGTTTGGGTCGAGCCGAGTAGGTTTGGGTCTAGCCGAGTGGGTTTGGGTGTAGCCGAGTGGGTTTGTGTCTAGCCGAGTGGGTTTGGGTCCAGCCGAGTGGGTTTGGGTCTAGCCGAGTGGGTTTGGGTCTAGCAGAGTGGGTTTGGGTCTAGCCGAGTGGGTTTGTGTCTAGCCGAGTGGGTTTGGGTCTAGCCGAGTGGGTTTGGGTCTAGCCGAGTGGGTTTGTGACTAGCCGAGTGGGTTTGGGTCTAGCCGAGTGGGTTTGGGTCTAGCCGAGTGGGTTTGGGTCTAGCCGAGTGGGTTTGGGTCTAGCAGAGTGGGTTTGGGTCTAGCCGAGTGGGTTTGGGTCTAGCCTAGTGGGCTTGGGTCTAGCCGAGTGCGTTTGGGTCTAGCCGAGTGGGTTTGGGTCTAGCGGAGTGCGTTTGGGTCAGGCTGAATGGGTTTGGGTCTAGCCGAGTGGGTTTGGGTCTAGCCGAGTGGGTTTGGGTCTAGCAGAGTGGGTTTGGGTCTAGCCGAGTGGGTTTGGGTCTAGCAGAGTGGGTTTGGGTCTAGCCGAGTGGGTTTGTGTCTAGCCGAGTGGGTTTTTGTCTATCCGAGTGGGTTTGGGTCTAGCCGAGTGGGTTTCGGTCTAGCCGAGTGGGTTTCGGTCTAGCGGAGTGGGTTTGGGTGTAGCGGAGCGGGTTTGGGTCTAGCGGAGTGGGTTTGGGTCTAGCGGAGTGGGTTTGGGTCTAGCCGAATGGGTTTGGGTCTAGCCGAGTGGGTTTCGGTCTAGCCGAGTGGGTTTGGGTCTAGCCAAGTGTGTTTGGGTCTAGCCGAGTGGGTTTGGGTCTAGCCGAGTGGGTTTGGGTCTAGCGGAGTGAGTTTGGGTCCCGCGGAGTGGGTTTGGGTCTAGCCGAGTGGGTTTGGGACTAGCCGAGTGGTTTGGGTCTAGCGGAGTGGGTTTGGGTCTAGCTGAGTGGGTTTGTGTCTAGCCGAGTCGGTTTGGGTCTAGCGGAGTGGGTTTGGGTTTAGCAGAGTGGGTTTGGGTCTAGCCGAGTGGGTTTGGGTCTAGCCGAGTGGGTTTGGATCTAGCCGTGTGGGTTTGGGTCTAGCCGAGTGGGTTTGGGTCCAGCCGAGTGGCTTTGGGTCTTGCCGTGTGGGTTTGGGTCTAGCCGAGTGGGTTTGTGTCTAGTGGAGTGGGTTTGGGTGTAGCCGAGTGGGTTTGGGTCGAACTGAGTGGGTTTGGGTCTAGCCGAGTGGGTTTGGGTCCAGACGAGTGGGTTTGGGTCCAGCCGAGTGGGTTTGGGTCTAGCCGAGTGGGTTTGGGTCTAGCCGAGTGGGTTTGGGTCGAGCCGAGTGGGTTTGGGTCTAGCCGAGTGGGTTTGGGTCTAGCCGAGTGGGTTTGTGTCTAGCCGAGTGGGTTTGGGACTAGCCGAGTGGGTTTGGGTCTAGCCGAGTGGGTTTGGGTCTAGCAGAGTGGGTTTGGGTCTAGCCGAGTGGGTTTGTGTCTAGCCGAGTGGGTTTGGGTCTAGCCGAGTGGGTTTGCGTCTAGCCGAGTGGGTTTGTGTCTAGCCGAATGGGTTTGGGTCTAGCCGAGTGGGTTTGGGTCGAACTGAGTGGGTTTGGGTCTAGCCGAGTGGGTTTGGGTCCAGACGAGTGGGTTTGGGTCCAGCCGAGTGGGTTTGGGTCCAGCCGAGTGGGTTTGGGTCTAGCCGAGTGGGTTTGGGTCTAGCCGAGTGGGTTTGTGTCTAGCCGAGTGGGTTTGGGGCGAGCCGTGTGGGTTTTGGTTTAGCCGAGTGGGTTTGGGTCTAGCTGAGTCAGTTTGGGTCTAGCCGAGTGGGTTTAGGTCTAGTGGAGTGGGTTTGGGTCTAGCCGAGTGGGTTTAGGTCTAGCCGAGTGGTATTGGATCTAGCCGAGTGGTTTTGGGTCTAGCAGAGTGGGTTTGGGTCTAGCCGAGTGGGTTTGGGTCTAGCCGAGTGGGTTTGGGTCTAGCCGAGTGGGTTTGGGTCGAGCCGAGTGGGTTTGGGTCTAGCCGAGTGGGTTTGTGTCTAGCCGAGTGGGTTTGTGTCTAGCCGAGTGGGTTTGGGACTAGCCGAGTGGGTTTGGGTCTAGCCGAGTGGGTTTGGGTTTAGCAGAGTGGGTTTGGGTCTAGCCGAGTGGGTTTGTGTCTAGCCGAGTGGGTTTGGGTCTAGCCGAGTGGGTTTGGGTCTAGCCGAGTGGGTTTGTGTCTAGCCGAGTGGGTTTGGGTCTAGCCGAGTGGGTTTGGGTCTGGCCGAGTGGGTTTGGGTCTAGCCGAGTGGGTTTGTGACTAGCCGAGTGGGTTTGTGTCTAGCCGAGTGGGTTTGGGTCTAGCCGAGTGGGTTTGGGTCTAGCCGAGTGGGTTTGGGTCTAGCAGAGTGGGTTTGGGTCTAGCCGAGTGGGTTTGGGTCTAGCCTAGTGGGTTTGGGTCTAGCCGAGTGCGTTTGGGTCTAGCCGAGTGGGTTTGGGTCTAGCGGAGTGCGTTTGGGTCTAGCTGAATGGGTTTGGGTCTAGCCGAGTGGGTTTGGGTCCAGCCGAGTGGGTTTGGGTCTAGCAGAGTGGGTTTGGGTCTAGCCGAGTGGGTTTGGGTCTAGCCGAGTGGGTTTTTGTCTATCTGAGTGGGTTTGGGTCTAGCCGAGTGGGTTTCGGTCTAGCCGAGTGGGTTTCGGTCTAGCGGAGTGGGTTTGGGTGTAGCGGAGTGGGTTTGGGTCTAGCGGAGTGGGTTTGGGTCTAGCGGAGTGGGTTTGGGTCTAGCCGAATGGGTTTGGGTCTAGCCGAGTGGGTTTCGGTCTAGCCGAGTGGGTTTGGGTCTAGCCAAGTGTGTTTGGGTCTAGCCGAGTGGGTTTGGGTCTAGCCGAGTGGGTTTGGGTCTAGCGGAGTGAGTTTGGGTCCCGCGGAGTGGGTTTGGGTCTAGCCGAGTGGGTTTGGGACTAGCCGAGTGGTTTGGGTCTAGCGGAGTGGGTTTGGGTCTAGCTGAGTGGGTTTGTGTCTAGCCGAGTCGGTTTGGGTCTAGCGGAGTGGGTTTGGGTTTAGCAGAGTGGGTTTGGGTCTAGCCGAGTGGGTTTGGGTCTAGCCGAGTGGGTTTGGGTCTAGCCGTGTGGGTTTGGGTCTAGCCGAGTGGGTTTGGGTCCAGCCGAGTGGGTTTGGGTCTTGCCGTGTGGGTTTGGGTCTAGCCGAGTGGGTTTGTGTCTAGTGGAGTGGGTTTGGGTGTAGCCGAGTGGGTTTGGGTCGAACTGAGTGGGTTTGGGTCTAGCCGAGTGGGTTTGGGTCCAGACGAGTGGGTTTGGGTCCAGCCGAGTGGGTTTGGGTCCAGCCGAGTGGGTTTGGGTCTAGCCGAGTGGGTTTGGGTCTAGCCGAATGGGTTTGGGTCTAGCCGAGAGGGTTTGGGTCGAGCCGAGTGGGTTTGGGTCTAGCCGAGTGGGTTTGGGTCTAGCCGAGTGGGTTTGGGTCTAGCCGAGTGGTTTTGGGTCTAGCCGAGTGGGTTTGGGTCTAGCAGAGTGGGTTTGGGTCTAGCCGAGTGGGTTTGTGTCTAGCCGAGTGGGTTTGGGTCTAGCCGAGTGGGTTTGGGTCTAGCCGAGTGGGTTTGTGTCTAGCCGAGTGGGTTTGGGTCTAGCCGAGTGGGTTTGGGTCTAGCCGAGTGGGTTTGGGTCTAGCCGAGTGGGTTTGGGTCTAGCCGAGTGGGTTTGGGTCTAGCCGAGTGGGTTTGGGTCGAGCCGAGTGGGTTTGGGTCTAGCCGAGTGCGTTTGGGTCTAGCCGAGTGGGTTTGTGTCTAGCCGAGTGGGTTTGGGACTAGCCGAGTGGGTTTGGGTCTAGCCGAGTGGGTTTGGGTCTAGCAGAGTGGGTTTGGGTCTAGCCGAGTGGGTTTGTGTCTAGCCGAGTGGGTTTGGGTCTAGCCGAGTGGGTTTGCGTCTAGCCGAGTGGGTTTGTGTCTAGCCGAATGGGTTTGGGTCTAGCCGAGTGGGTTTGGGTCTAGCCGAGTGGGTTTGGGTCTAGCAGAGTGGGTTTGGGTCTAGCGGAGTGGGCTTGGGTCTAGCCGAGTGGGTTTGGGTCTAGCCGAGTGGGTTTTGGTCTAGCGGAGTGGGTTTGGGTCTAGCCGAGTGGTTTTGGGTCTATCCGAGTGGGTTTGGGTCTAGCCGAGTGGGTTTGATATTAGCCGAGTGGGTTTGGGTCCAGCTGAGTGGGTTTGGGTCAAGCCGAGTGGGTTTGGGTCTAGCCGAGTGGGTTTGGGTCTGGCCGAGTGGGTTTGGGTCTGGTCAAGTGGGTTTGGGTCTAGCCAGTGGGTTTGGGTCTAGCCGAGTGGGTTTGGGTCTAGCCTAGTGGGTTTGGGTCTAGCCGAGTGGGTTTGGGTCTAGCCGAGTGGGTTTGGGTCTAGCCGTGTGGGTTTGGGTTTAGCCGAGTGGGGTTGGGTCTGGCCGAGTGGGTTTGGGTCCAGCGGAGTGGGTTTGGGTCTAGCCGAGTGGGTTTGGGTCTAGCGGAGTGGGTTTGGGTCTAGCCGAGTGGGTTTGGGTCTAGCCGATAGGGTTTGGGTCTAGCCGAGTGGGTTTGGGTCTAGCCGAGTGGGTTTGGGTCTAGCCGAGTGGGTTTGTGTCTAGCGGAGTGGGTTTGGGTCTAGCGGACTGGGTTAGGGTCTAGCGGAGTGGGTTTGGGTCAAGCAGAGTGGGGTTGGGTCTAGCGGAGTGGGTTTGGGTCTAGCGGAGTGGGTTTGGGTCTAGCGGAGTGGGTTTGGGTCTACCGGAGTGGGTTTGGGTCTAGCGGACTGGGTTTGGGTCTAGCGCAGTGGGTTTGGGTCTAGCGGAGTGGATTTGCGTCTAGCCGAGTGGGTTTGGGTCTAGCGGAGTGGGTTTGGGTCTAGCCGAGTGGGTTTGGGTCTAGCCGTGGGTTTGGGTCTAGCCGAGTGGGTTTGGGTCTAGCCGAGGGGGTTTGGGTCTAGCCGAGTGGGTTTGGGTGTAGCCGAGTGGGTTTGGGTGTAGCCGAGTGGGTTTGGGTCTAGCCGAGTGGGTTTGGGTGCAGCCGAGTGGGTTTGGGTCTGGCCGAGTGGGTTTGGGTCTAGCGGAGTGGGTTTGGGTCTAGCCGAGTGGGTTTGGGTCTAGCGGAGTGGGTTTGGGCCTAGCCGAGTGGGTTTGGGACTAGCGGAGTGGGTTTGGGTCTAGCGGAGTGGGTTTGGGTCTCGCGGACTGGGTTTGGGTCTAGCGGAGTGGGTTTGGGTCTAGCGGAGTGGATTTGGGTCTAGCCGAGTGGGTTTGGGTCTAGCGGAGTGGGTTTGGGTCTAGCCGAGTGGGTTTGGGTCTAGCCGTGGGTTTGGGTCTAGCCGAGTGGGTTTGGGTCTAGCCGAGTGGGTTTGGGTCTAGCGAGTGGGTTTGCGTCTAGCGAGTGGGTTTGGCTCTAGCCGTGTGGGTTTGGGTTTAGCCGAGTGGGCTTGGGTCTCGCCTAGTGGGTTTGGGTCTAGCCGAGTGGGTTTGGGTCTAGCCGAGTGGGTTTGGGGCTAGCCGAGTGGGTTTGGGTGGAGCCGAGTGGGTTTGGGTGGAGCCGAGTGGGTTTGGGTCTGGCCGAGTGGGTTTGGGTCTAGCGGAGTAGGTTTGGGTCTAGCCGAGTGGGTTTGGGTCTAGCGGAGTGGGTTTGGGTCTAGCCGAGTGGGTTTGGGTCTAGCCGAGAGGGTTCGGGTCTAGCCGAGTGGGTTTGGGTCTAGCCGATTGGGTTTGGGTCTTGCCGAGTGGGTTTGTGTCTAGCGGAGTGTGTTTGGGTCTAACGGAGTGGGTTAGGGTCTAGCGGAGTGGGTTTGGGTCTAGCGGAGTGGGTTTGGGTCTAGCAGAGTGGGTTTGGGTCTAGCCGAGTGGGTTTGCGTCTAGCGGAGTGGGTTTGCATCTAGCGGAGTAGGTTTGGGTCTAGCGGAGTGGGTATGGGTCTAGCGGAGTGGGTTTGGCTCTAGCGGACTGGGTTTGGGTCTAGCCGAGTGGGTTTGGGTCTAGCAGAGTGGGTTTGGGTCTAGCGGAGTGGATTTGGGTCTAGCCGAGTGGGTTTGGGTCTAGCACAGTGGGTTTGGGTCTAACGGAGTGGGTTTGGGTCTAGCCGAGTGGGTATGTGTCTAGCGGAGTGGGTTTGGGTCTAGCGGACTGGGTTTGGGTCTAGCGGAGTGGGTTTGGGTCCAGCGGAGTGGATTTGGGTCTAGCCGAGTGGGTGTTGGTCTGGCGGATTGGGTTTGGGTCTAGCCGAGTGGGTTTGGGTCTAGCCGTGGGTTTGGGTCTAGCCGAGTGGGTTTGGGTCTAGCCGAGTGGGTTTGGGTCTAGCGAGTGGGTTTGCGTCTAGCGAGTGGGTTTGGCTCTAGCCGTGAGGGTTTGGGTTTAGCCGAGTGGGCTTGGGTCTCGCCTAGTGGGTTTGGGTCTAGCCGAGTGGGTTTGGGTCTAGCCGAGTGGGTTTGGGGCTAGCCGAGTGGGTTTGGGTCCAGCCGAGTGGGTTTGGGTCTAGCCGAGTCGGTTTGGGTGGAGCCGAGTGGGTTTGGGTGGAGCCGAGTGGGTTTGGGTCTGGCCGAGTGGGTTTGGGTCTAGCGGAGTAGGTTTGGGTCTAGCCGAGTGGGTTTGGGTCTAGCGGAGTGGGTTTGGGTCTAGCCGAGTGGGTTTGGGTCTAGCCGAGAGGGTTTGGGTCTAGCCGAGTGGGTTTGGGTCTAGCCGATTGGGTTTGGGTCTTGCCGAGTGGGTTTGTGTCTAGCGGAGTGGGTTTGGGTCTAACGGAGTGGGTTAGGGTCTAGCGGAGTGGGTTTGGGTCTAGCGGAGTGGGTTTGGGTCTAGCAGAGTGGGTTTGGGACTAGCCGAGTGGGTTTGGGTCTAGCGGAGTGGGTTTGCATCTAGCGGAGTAAGTTTGGGTCTAGCGGAGTGGGTATGGGTCTAGCGGAGTGGGTTTGGCTCTAGCGGACTGGGTTTGGGTCTAGCCGAGAGGGTTTGGGTCTAGCAGAGTGGGTTTGGGTCTAGCGGAGTGGATTTGGGTCTAGCCGAGTGGGTTTGGGTCTAGCGGAGTGGGTTTGGGTCCAACAGAGTGGGTTTGGGTCTGGCCGAATGGGTTTGGTTGTAGCCGAGTGGGTTTGGGTCTAGCCGAGTGGGTTTGGGTCTAGCCGAGTGGGTTTGGGTCTAGCCGAGTGGGTTTGGGTCTAGCTGAGTGGGTTTGGGTCTAGCCGAGAGTGTTTGGGTCTAGCCGAGTGGGTTTGGGTCTAGCCGAGTGGGTTTGGGTCTAGCGGAGTGGGTTAGGGTCTAGCGGAGTGGGTTTGGGTCTAGCGGAGTGGGTTTGGGTCTAGCGGAGTGGGTTTGGGTCTAGCCGAGTGGGTTTGGGTCTAGCGGAGTGGGTTTGCATCTAGCGGAGTAGGTTTGGGTCTAGCGGAGTGGGTTTGGGTCTAGCAGAGTGGGTTTGGGTCTAGCGGAGTGGATTTGGGTCTAGCCGAGTGGGTTTGGGTCTAGCGGAGTGGGTTTGGGTCTAACGGAGTGGGTTTGGGTCTAGCCGAATGGGTTTGGGTGTAGCCGAGTGGGTTTGGGTCTAGCCGAGTGGGTTTGGGTCTAGCCGAGTGGGTTTGGGTCTAGCCGAGTGGGTTTGGGTCTAGCTGAGTGGGTTTGGGTCTAGCCGGGAGGGTTTGGGTCTTGCCGAGTGGGTTTGGGTCTAGCCGAGTGGGTTTGGGTCTAGCCGAGTGGGTATGTGTCTAGCGGAGTGGGTTTGGGTCTAGCGGAGTGGGTTAGGGTCTAGCGGAGTGGGTTTCGGTCTAGCGGAGTGGGTTTGGGTCTAGCGGAGTGGGTTTGGGTCTAGCCGAGTGGGTTTGGGTCTAGCGGAGTGGGTTTGCATCTAGCGGAGTAGGTTTGGGTCTAGCGGAGTGGGTATGGGTCTAGCCGAGTGGGTTTGGGTCTAGCGGAGTGGGTTTGGGTCTAGCGGAGTGGATTTGGGTCTAGCCGAGTGGGTTTGGGTCTAGCTGAGCGGGTTAGGGTCTAGCCGAGAGCGTTTGGGTCTAGCCGAGTGGGTTTGGGTCTAGCCAGTGGGTTTGGGTACAGCCGAGTGGGTTTGGGTCTAGCCGAGTGGGTTTGTGTCTAGCCGAGAGGGTTTGGGTCTAGCCGAGTGGGTTTGGGTCTAGCCGAGTGGGTTTGGGTGTAGCCGAGTGGGTTTGGGTCTGGCCGAGTGGGTTTGGGTCTAGCGGAGTGGGTTTGGGTCTAGCCGAGTGGGATTGGGTCTAGCGGAGTGGGTTTGGGTCAAGCCGAGTGGGTTTGGGTCTAGCCGATAGGGTTTGGGTCTAGCCGAGTGGGTTTGGGTCTAGCCGAGTGGGTTTGGGTCTAGCCGAGTGGGTTTGTGTCTAGCGGAGTGGGTTTGGGTTTAGCGGAGTGGGTTAGGGTCTAGCGGAGTGGGTTTGGGTCTAGCAGAGTGGGTTTGGGTCTAGCAGAGTGGGTTTGGGTCTTGCGGAGTGGGCTTGGGTCCAGCCGAGTGGGTTTGGGTCTAGCCGTGGGTTTGGGTCTAGCCGAGTGGGTTTGGGTCTAGCCGAGTGGGTTTGGGTCTAGCCGAGTGGGTTTGGGTCTAGCCGAGTGGGTTTGGGTCTAGCCGAGTGGGTTTGGGTGTAGCCGAGTGGGTTTGGGTCTGGCCGAGTGGGTTTGGGTCTAGCCGAGTGGGTTTGGGTCTAGCCGAGTGGGTTTGGGTCTAGCGGAGTGGGTTTGGGTCTGGCCGAGTGGGTTTGGGTCTAGCGGAGTGGGTTTGGGTCTAGCAGAGTGGGTTTGGGTCTAGCGGAGTGGGTTTGGGTCTAGCGGAGTGGGTTTGGGTCTAGTCGAGTGGGTTTGGGTCTAGCCGTGGGTTTGGGTCTAGCCGAGTGGGTTTGGGTCTAGCCGAGTGGTTTTGGGTCTAGCCGAGTGGGTTTGGGTCTGGCCGAGTGGGTTTGGGTCTAGCCGAGTGGGTTTGGGTGAAGCCGAGTGGGTTTGGGTCTGGCCGAGTGGGTTTGGGTCCAGCGGAGTGTGTTTGGGTCTAGCCGAGTGGGTTTGGGTCTAGCGGAGTGGGTTTGGGTCTAGCCGAGTGGGTTTGGGTCTAGCCGTGGGTTTGGGTCTAGCCGAGTGGGTTTGGGTCTAGCCGAGTGGGTTTGGGTCTAGCGAGTGTGTTTGGGTCTAGCGAGTGGGTTTGGCTCTAGCCGTGTGGGTTTGGGTTTAGCCGAGTGGGCTTGGGTCTGGCCGAGTGGGTTTGGGTCTAGCGGAGTGGGTTTGGGTCTAGCCGAGTGGGTTTGGGTCTAGCGGAGTGGGTTTGGGTCTAGCCGAGTGGGTTTGGGTCAAGCCGATAGGGTTTGGGTCTAGCCGAGTGGGTTTGGGTCTGGCCGAGTTGGTTTGGGTCTGGCCGAGTGGGTTTGTGTCTGGCCGAGTGGGTTTGGGTCTAGCCGAGTGGATTTGTGTCTAGCGGAGTGGGTTTGGTTCTAGCAGAGTGGGTTTGGGTCTAGCGGAGTGGGTTTGGGTCTAGCGGAGTGGGTTTGGGTCTAGCGGAGTGGGTTTGGGTCTAGCGGACTGGGTTTGGGTCTGGCGGAGTGGGTTTCGGTCTAGCGGAGTGGATTTGGGTCTAGCCGAGTGGGTTTGGGTCTAGCGGAGTGGGTTTGGGTCTAGCCGAGTGGGTTTGGGTCTAGCCGTGGATTTGGGTCTAGCCGAGTGGGTTTGGGTCTAGCGGAGTAGGTTTGGGTCTGGCCGAGAGGGTTTGGGTCCAGCCGAGTGGGTTTGGGTCTAGCCGAGTGGGTTTGGGTCTAGCGGAGTGGGTTTGGGTCTAGCCGTGGGTTTGGGTCTAGCCGAGTGGGTTTGGGTCTAGCCGAGTGGGTTTGGGTCTAGCCGAGTGGGTTTGGGTCAAGCCGATAGGGTTTGGGTCTAGCCGAGTGGGTTTGGGTCTCGCGGAGTGTGTTTGGGTCTAGCCGAGTGGGTTTGGGTCTAGCGGAGTGGGTTTGGGTCTAGCCGAGTGGGTTTGGGTCTAGCCGTGGGTTTGGGTCTAGCCGAGTGGGTTTGGGTCTAGCCGAGTGGGTTTGGGTCTAGCGAGTGTGTTTGGGTCTAGCGAGTGGGTTTGGCTCTAGCCGTGTGGGTTTGGGTTTAGCCGAGTGGGCTTGGGTCTGGCGGAGTGGGTTTGGGTCTAGCGGAGTGGGTTTGGGTATAGCCGAGTGGGTTTGGGTCTAGCGGAGTGGGTTTGGGTCTAGCCGAGCGGGTTTGGGTCAAGCCGATAGGGTTTGGGTCTAGCCGAGTGGGTTTGGGTCTGGCCGAGTGGGTTTGGGTCTAGCCGAGTGGGTTTGGGTCTGGCCGAGTGGGTTTGGGTCTAGCCGAGTGGGTTTGTGTCTAGCGGAGTGGGTTTGGGTCTAGCAGACTGGGTTTGGGTGTAGCCGAGTGGGTTTGGGTCTGGCCGAGTGGGTTTGGGTCTAGCGGAGTGGGTTTGGGTCTAGCCGAGTGGGTTTGGGTCTAGCGGAGTGGGTTTGGGTCTGGCCGAGTGGGTTTGGGTCTAGCGGAGTGGGTTTGGGTCTAGCAGAGTGGGTTTGGGTCTAGCGGAGTGGGTTTGGGTCTAGCGGAGTGGGTTTGGGTCTAGTCGAGTGGGTTTGGGTCTAGCCGTGGGTTTGGGTCTAGCCGAGTGGGTTTGGGTCTAGCCGAGTGGGTTTGGGTCTAGCCGAGTGGGTTTGGGTCTAGCCGAGTGGGTTTGGGTCTAGCCGAGTGGGTTTGGGTGAAGCCGAGTGGGTTTGGGTCTGGCCGAGTGGGTTTGGGTCCAGCGGAGTGTGTTTGGGTCTAGCCGAGTGGGTTTGGGTCTAGCGGAGTGGGTTTGGGTCTAGCCGAGTGGGTTTGGGTCTAGCCGTGGGTTTGGGTCTAGCCGAGTGGGTTTGGGTCTAGCCGAGTGGGTTTGGGTCTAGCGAGTGTGTTTGGGTCTAGCGAGTGGGTTTGGCTCTAGCCGTGTGGGTTTGGGTTTAGCCGAGTGGGCTTGGGTCTGGCCGAGTGGGTTTGGGTCTAGCGGAGTGGGTTTGGGTCTAGCCGAGTGGGTTTGGGTCTAGCGGAGTGGGTTTGGGTCTAGCCGAGTGGGTTTGGGTCAAGCCGATAGGGTTTGGGTCTAGCCGAGTGGGTTTGGGTCTGGCCGAGTTGGTTTGGGTCTGGCCGAGTGGGTTTGTGTCTGGCCGAGTGGGTTTGGGTCTAGCCGAGTGGATTTGTGTCTAGCGGAGTGGGTTTGGGTCTAGCAGAGTGGGTTTGGGTCTAGCGGAGTGGGTTTGGGTCTAGCGGAGTGGGTTTGGGTCTAGCGGAGTGGGTTTGGGTCTAGCGGACTGGGTTTGGGTCTAGCGGAGTGGGTTTCGGTCTAGCGGAGTGGATTTGGGTCTAGCCGTGTGGGTTTGGGTTTAGCCGAGTGGGCTTGGGTCTGGCGGAGTGGGTTTGGGTCTAGCGGAGTGGTTTGGGTATAGCCGAGTGGGTTTGGGTCTAGCGGAGTGGGTTTGGGTCTAGCCGAGCGGGTTTGGGTCAAGCCGATAGGGTTTGGGTCTAGCCGAGTGGGTTTGGGTCTGGCCGAGTGGGTTTGGGTCTAGCCGAGTGGGTTTGGGTCTGGCCGAGTGGGTTTGGGTCTAGCCGAGTGGGTTTGTGTCTAGCGGAGTGGGTTTGGGTCTAGCAGAGTGGGTTTGGGTCTAGCGGAGTGGGTTTGGGTCTAGCGGAGTGGGTTTGGGTCTAGCGGAGTGGGTTTGGGTCTAGCGGACTGGGTTTGGGTCTAGCGGAGTGGGTTTGGGTCTAGCGGAGTGGATTTGGGTCTAGCCGAGTGGGTTTGGGTCTAGCGGAGTGGGTTTGGGTCTAGCCGTGGGTTTGGGTCTAGCCGAGTGGGTTTGGGTCTAGCCAGTGGGTTTGGGTGCAGCCGAGTGGGTTTGGGTCTAGCCGAGTGGGTTTGTGTCTAGCCGAGAGGGTTTGGGTCTAGCCGAGTGGGTTTGGGTCTAGCCGAATGGGTTTGGGTGTAGCCGAGTGGGTTTGGGTCTGGCCGAGTGGGTTTGGGTCTAGCGGAGTGGGTTTGGGTCTAGCCGAGTGGGATTGGGTCTAGCGGAATGGGTTTGGGTCTAGCCGAGTGGGTTTGGGTCTAGCCGATAGGGTTTGGGTCTAGCCGAGTGGGTTTGGGTCTAGCCGTGGGTTTGGGTCTAGCCGAGTGGGTTTGGGTCTAGCCGAGTGGGATTGGGTCTAGCGAGTGTGTTTGGGTCTAGCGAGTGTGTTTGGCTCTAGCCGTGTGGGTTTGGGTTTAGCCGAGTGGGCTTGGGTCTGGCCGAGTGGGTTTGGGTCTAGCGGAGTGGGTTTGGGTCTAGCCGAGTGGGTTTGGGTCTAGCGGAGTGGGTTTGGGTCTAGCCGAGTGAGTTTGGGTCAAGCCGATAGGGTTTGGGTCTAGCCGAGTGGGTTTGGGTCTGGCCGAGTGGGTTTGGGTCTAGCCGAGTGGGTTTGGGTCTGGCCGAGTGGGTTTGGTTCTAGCCGAGTGGGTTTGTGTCTAGCGGAGTGGGTTTGGGTCTAGCAGAGTGGGTTTGGGTCTAGCGGAGTGGGTTTGGGTCTAGCGGAGTGGGTTTGGGTCTAGCGGAGTGGGTTTGGTCTAGCGGACTGGGTTTGGGTCTAGCGGAGTGGGTTTGGGTCTAGCGGAGTGGATTTGGGTCTAGCCGAGTGGGTTTGGGTATAGCGGAGTGGGTTTGGGTCTAGCCGAGTGGGTTTGGGTCTAGCCGTGGATTTGGGTCTAGCGGAGTGGGTTTGGGTCTAGCCGAGTGGGTTTGGGTCTAGCGGAGTGGGTTTGGGTCTAGCGGAGTGGGTTTGGGTGCAGCCGAGTGGGTTTGGGTCTAGCCGAGTGGGTTTGTGTCTAGCCGAGAGGGTTTGGGTCTAGCCGAGTGGGTTTGGGTCTAGCCGAATGGGTTTGGGTGTAGCCGAGTGGGTTTGGGTCTGGCCGAGTGGGTTTGGGTCTAGCGGAGTGGGTTTGGGTCTAGCCGAGTGGGATTGGGTCTAGCGGAATGGGTTTGGGTCTAGCCGAGTGGGTTTGGGTCTAGCCGATAGGGTTTGGGTCTAGCCGAGTGGGTTTGGGTCTAGCCGTGGGTTTGGGTCTAGCCGAGTGGGTTTGGGTCTAGCCGAGTGGGATTGGGTCTAGCGAGTGTGTTTGGGTCTAGCGAGTGTGTTTGGCTCTAGCCGTGTGGGTTTGGGTTTAGCCGAGTGGGCTTGGGTCTGGCCGAGTGGGTTTGGGTCTAGCGGAGTGGGTTTGGGTCTAGCCGAGTGGGTTTGGGTCTAGCGGAGTGGGTTTGGGTCTAGCCGAGTGGGTTTGGATGAAGCCGATAGGGTTTGGGTCTAGCCGAGTGGGTTTGGGTCTGGCCGAGTGGGTTTGGGTCTAGCCGAGTGGGTTTGGGTCTGGCCGAGTGGGTTTGGTTCTAGCCGAGTGGGTTTGTGTCTAGCGGAGTGGGTTTGGGTCTAGCAGAGTGGGTTTGGGTCTAGCGGAGTGGGTTTGGGTCTAGCGGAGTGGGTTTGGGTCTAGCGGAGTGGGTTTGGTCTAGCGGACTGGGTTTGGGTCTAGCGGAGTGGGTTTGGGTCTAGCGGAGTGGATTTGGGTCTAGCCGAGTGGGTTTGGGTATAGCGGAGTGGGTTTGGGTCTAGCCGAGTGGGTTTGGGTCTAGCCGTGGATTTGGGTCTAGCGGAGTGGGTTTGGGTCTAGCCGAGTGGGTTTGGGTCTAGCGGAGTGGGTTTGGGTCTAGCGGAGTGGGTTTGGGTCTAGCCGAGTGGGTTTGGGTCTAGCGGAGTGGGTTTGGGTCTAGCGGAGTGGGTTTGGGTCTAGCGGACTGGGTTTGGGTCTAGCGGAGTGGGTTTGGGTCTAGCGGAGTGGATTTGGGTCTAGCCGAGTGGGTTTCGGTCTAGCGGAGTGGGTTTGGGTCTAGCCGAGTGGGTTTGGTTCTAGCCGTGGGTTTGGGTCTAGCCGAGTGGGTTTGGGTCTAGCCGAGTGGGTTTGGGTCTAGCCGTGGGTTTGGGTCTAGCCGAGTGGGTTTGGGTCTAGCCGAGTGGGTTTGGGTCTAGCCGAGTGGGTTTGGGTCTAGCCGAGTGGGTTTGGGTCTAGCCGAGTGGGTTTGGGTGTAGCCGAGTGGGTTTGGGTCTGGCCGAGTGGGTTTGGGTCTAGCGGAGTGGGTTTGGGTCTAGCCGAGTGGGTTTGGGTCTAGCGGAGTGGGTTTGGGTCTGGCCGAGTGGGTTTGGGTCTAGCGGAGTGGGTTTGGGTCTAGCAGAGTGGGTTTGGGTCTAGCGGAGTAGGTTTGGGTCTAGCGGAGTGGGTTTGGGTCTAGTCGAGTGGGTTTGGGTCTAGCCGTGGGTTTGGGTCTAGCCGAGTGGGTTTGGGTCTAGCCGAGTGGGTTTGGGTCTAGCCGAGTGGGTTTGGGTCTAGCCGAGTGGGTTTGGGTGAAGCCGAGTGGGTTTGGGTCTGGCCGAGTGGGTTTGGGTCCAGCGGAGTGTGTTTGGGTCTAGCCGAGTGGGTTTGGGTCTAGCGGAGTGGGTTTGGGTCTAGCCGAGTGGGTTTGGGTCTAGCCGTGGGTTTGGGTCTAGCCGAGTGGGTTTGGGTCTAGCCGAGTGGGTTTGGGTCTAGCGAGTGTGTTTGGGTCTAGCGAGTGGGTTTGGCTCTAGCCGTGTGGGTTTGGGTTTAGCCGAGTGGGCTTGGGTCTGGCCGAGTGGGTTTGGGTCTAGCGGAGTGGGTTTGGGTCTAGCCGAGTGGGTTTGGGTCTAGCGGAGTGGGTTTGGGTCTAGCCGAGTGGGTTTGGGTCAAGCCGATAGGGTTTGGGTCTAGCCGAGTGGGTTTGGGTCTGGCCGAGTTGGTTTGGGTCTGGCCGAGTGGGTTTGTGTCTGGCCGAGTGGGTTTGGGTCTAGCCGAGTGGATTTGTGTCTAGCGGAGTGGGTTTGGGTCTAGCAGAGTGGGTTTGGGTCTAGCGGAGTGGGTTTGGGTCTAGCGGAGTGGGTTTGGGTCTAGCGGAGTGGGTTTGGGTCTAGCGGACTGGGTTTGGGTCTAGCGGAGTGGGTTTCGGTCTAGCGGAGTGGATTTGGGTCTAGCCGAGTGGGTTTGGGTCTAGCGGAGTGGGTTTGGGTCTAGCCGAGTGGGTTTGGGTCTAGCCGTGGATTTGGGTCTAGCCGAGTGGGTTTGGGTCTAGCGGAGTGGGTTTGGGTCTGGCCGAGAGGGTTTGGGTCCAGCCGAGTGGGTTTGGGTCTAGCCGAGTGGGTTTGGGTCTAGCGGAGTGGGTTTGGGTCAAGCCGATAGGGTTTGGGTCTAGCCGAGTGGGTTTGGGTCTCGCGGAGTGTGTTTGGGTCTAGCCGAGTGGGTTTGGGTCTAGCGGAGTGGGTTTGGGTCTAGCCGAGTGGGTTTGGGTCTAGCCGTGGGTTTGGGTCTAGCCGAGTGGGTTTGGGTCTAGCCGAGTGGGTTTGGGTCTGGCGGAGTGGGTTTGGGTCTAGCCGTGGGTTTGGGTCTAGCCGAGTGGGTTTGGGTCTAGCCAGTGGGTTTGGGTGCAGCCGAGTGGGTTTGGGTCTAGCCGAGTGGGTTTGTGTCTAGCCGAGAGGGTTTGGGTCTAGCCGAGTGGGTTTGGGTCTAGCCGAGTGGGTTTGGGTGTAGCCGAGTGGGTTTGGGTCTGGCCGAGTGGGTTTGGGTCTAGCGGAGTGGGTTTGTGTCTAGCCGAGTGGGATTGGGTCTAGCGGAATGGGTTTGGGTCTAGCCGAGTGGGTTTGGGTCTAGCCGATAGGGTTTGGGTCTAGCCGAGTGGGTTTGGGTCTAGCCGTGGGTTTGGGTCTAGCCGAGTGGGTTTGGGTCTAGCCGAGTGGGATTGGGTCTAGCGAGTGTGTTTGGGTCTAGCGAGTGTGTTTGGCTCTAGCCGTGTGGGTTTGGGTTTAGCCGAGTGGGCTTGGGTCTGGCCGAGTGGGTTTAGGTCTAGCGGAGTGGGTTTGGGTCTAGCCGAGTGGGTTTGGGTCTAGCGGAGTGGGTTTGGGTCTAGCCGAGTGGGTTTGGGTCAAGCCGATAGGGTTTGGGTCTAGCCGAGTGGGTTTGGGTCTGGCCGAGTGGGTTTGGGTCTAGACGAGTGGGTTTGGGTCTGGCCGAGTGGGTTTGGTTCTAGCCGAGTGGGTTTGTGTCTAGCGGAGTGGGTTTGGGTCTAGCAGAGTGGGTTTGGGTCTCGCGGAGTGGGTTTGGGTCTAGCGGAGTGGGTTTGGGTCTAGCGGAGTGGGTTTGGTCTAGCGGACTGGGTTTGGGTCTAGCGGAGTGGGTTTGGGTCTAGCGGAGTGGATTTGGGTCTAGCCGAGTGGGTTTGGGTATAGCGGAGTGGGTTTGGGTCTAGCCGAGTGGGTTTGGGTCTAGCCGTGGATTTGGGTCTAGCGGAGTGGGTTTGGGTCTAGCCGAGTGGGTTTGGGTCTAGCGGAGTGGGTTTGGGTCTAGCGGAGTGGGTTTGGGTCTAGCGGACTGGGTTTGGGTCTAGCGGAGTGGGTTTGGGTATAGCCGAGTGGGTTTGGGTCTAGCCGAGTGGGTTTGGGTCCAGCCGAGTGGGTTTGGGTCTAGCCGAGTGCGTTTGGGTGGAGCCGAGTGGGTTTGGGTGTAGCCGAGTGGGTTTGGGACTGGCCGAGTGGGTTTGGGTCTAGCGGAGTAGGTTTGGGTCTAGCCGAGTGGGTTTGGGTCTAGCGGAGTGGGTTTGGGTCTAGCGGAGTGGGTTTGGGTCTAGCGGAGTGGGTTTGCGTCTAGCGGAGTGGGTTTGGGTCTAGCGGAGTGGGTATGGGTCTAGCGGAGTGGGTTTGGGTCTAGCGGAGTGGGTTTGGGTCTAGCGGAGTGGATTTGGGTCTAGCCGAGTGGGTTTGGGTCTAGCGGAGTGGGTTTGGGTCTAGCCGAGTGGGTTTGGTTCTAGCCGTGGGTTTGGGTCTAGCCGAGTGGGTTTGGGTCTAGCCGAGTGGGTTTGGGTCTAGCGAGTGGGTTTGGGTCTAGCGAGTGGGTTTGGCTCTAGCCGTGTGGGTTTGGGTTTAGCCGAGTGGGCTTGGGTCTAGCCTAGTGGGTTTGGGTCTAGCCGAGTAGGTTTGGGTATAGCCGAGTGGGTTTGGGTCTAGCCGAGTGGGTTTGGGTCCAGCCGAGTGGGTTTGGGTCTAGCCGAGTGCGTTTGGGTGGAGCCGAGTGGGTTTGGGTGTAGCCGAGTGGGTTTGGGTCTAGCCGAGTGGGTTTGGGTCCAGCCGAGTGGGTTTGGGTCTAGCCGAGTGCGTTTGGGTGGAGCCGAGTGGGTTTGGGTGTAGCCGAGTGGGTTTGGGACTGGCCGAGTGGGTTTGGGTCTAGCGGAGTGGGTTTGGGTCTAGCTGAGTGGGTTTGGGTCTAGCGGAGTGGGTTTGGGTCTAGCGGAGTGGGTTTGCGTCTAGCGGAGTGGGTTTGGGTCTAGCGGAGTGGGTTTGGGTCTAGCTGAGTGGGTTTGGGTCTAGCGGAGTGGGTTTGGGTCTAGCGGAGTGGGTTTGCGTCTAGCGGAGTGGGTTTGGGTCTAGCGGAGTGGGTATGGGTCTAGCGGAGTGGGTTTGGGTCTAGCGGACTGGGTTTGGGTCTAGCGGAGTGGGTTTGGGTCTAGCGGAGTGGGTTTGGGTCTAGCCGAATGGGTTTGGGTGTAGCCGAGTGGGTTTGGGTCTAGCCGAGTGGGTTTGGGTCTAGCGGAGTGGGTTTGGGTCTAGCGGAGTGGATTTGGGTCTGGCCGAATGGGTTTGGGTCTAGCCGAGTGCGTTTGGGTCTAGCCTAGTGGGTTTGGGTCTAGCCGAGTGGGTTTGGGTCGAGCCGAGTGGGTTTGGGTCTAGCCGAGTGGGTTTGGATCTAGCCGAGTGGTTTTGGGTCTAGCCGAGTGGGTTTGGGTCTAGCCGAGTGGGTTTGATTCTAGCCGAGTGGGTTTGGCACTAGATGAGTGGGTTTGGGTCCAGCCGAGTGGGTTTGGGTCTAGCCATGGATTTGGGTCTAGCCGAGTGGGTTTGGGTCTAGCCGAGTGGGTTTGGGTCTGGCCGAGAGGGTTTGGGTCCAGCCGAGTGGGTTTGGGTCTAGCCGAGTGGGTTTGGGTCTAGCGGAGTGGGTTTGGGTCTAGCCGAGTGGGTTTGGGTCTAGCCGAGTGGGTTTGGGTCTAGCCGAGTGGGTTTGGGTCTAGCGAGTGTGTTTGGGTCTAGCGAGTGGGTTTGGCTCTAGCCGTGTGGGTTTGTGTCTAGCGGAGCGGGTTTGGGTCTAGCCGAGTGGGTTTGGGTCAAGCCAATAGGGTTTGGGTCTAGCCGAGTGGGTTTGGGTCTAGCGGAGTGTGTTTGGGTCTAGCCGAGTGGGTTTGGGTCTAGCGGAGTGGGTTTGGGTCTAGCCGAGTGGGTTTGGGTCTAGCCGTGGGTTTGGGTCTAGCCGAGTGGGTTTGCGTCTAGCCGAGTGGGTTTGGGTCTAGCGAGTGTGTTTGGGTCTAGCGAGTGGGTTTGGCTCTAGCCGTGTGGGTTTGGGTTTAGCCGAGTGGGCTTGGGTCTGGCGGAGTGGGTTTGGGTCTAGCGGAGTGGGTTTGGGTCTAGCCGAGTGGGTTTGGGTCTAGCGGAGTGGGTTTGGGTCTAGCCGAGTGGGTTTGGGTCAAGCCGATAGGGTTTGGGTCTAGCCGAGTGGGTTTGGGTCTGGCCGAGTGGGTTTGGGTCTAGCCGAGTGGGTTTGGGTCTGGCCGAGTGGGTTTGGGTCTAGCCGAGTGGGTTTGTGTCTAGCGGAGTGGGTTTGGGTCTAGCAGAGTGGGTTTGGGTCTAGCGGAGTGGGTTTGGGTCTAGCGGAGTGGGTTTGGGTCTAGCGGAGTGGGTTTGGGTCTAGCGGACTGGGTTTGGGTCTAGCGGAGTGGGTTTGGGTCTAGCGGAGTGGATTTGGGTCTAGCCGAGTGGGTTTGGGTCTAGCGGAGTGGGTTTGGGTCTAGCCGAGTGGGTTTGGGTCTAGCCGTGGGTTTGGGTCTAGCCGAGTGGGTTTGGGTCTAGCCGAGTGGGTTTGGGTCTAGCGAGTGTGTTTGGGTCTAGCGAGTGGGTTTGGCTCTAGCCGTGTGGGTTTGGGTTTAGCCGAGTGGGCTTGGGTCTGGCCGAGTGGGTTTTGGTCTAGCGGAGTGGGTTTGGGTCTAGCCGAGTGGGTTTGGGTCTAGCGGAGTGGGTTTGGGTCCAGCCGAGTGGGTTTGGGTCAAGCCGATAGGGTTTGGGTCTAGCCGAGTGGGTTTGGGTCTAGCCGAGTGGGTTTGTGTCTAGCGGAGTGGGTTTGGGTTAGCGGAGTGGGTTAGGGTCTAGCGGAGTGGGTTTGGGTCTAGCCGAGTGGGTTTGGGTCTAGCGGAGTGGGTTTGGGTCTAGCGGAGTGGGTTTGGGTCTCGCGGAGTGGGTTTGGGTCTAGCGGAGTGGGTTTGGGTCTAGCGGACTGGGTTTGGGTCTAGCGGAGTGGGTTTGGGTCTAGCGGAGTGGATTTGGGTCTAGCGGAGTGGGTTTGGTTCTAGCGGAGTGGGTTTGGGTCTAGCGGAGTGGGTTTGGGTCTAGCGGACTGGGTTTGGGTCTAGCCGAGTGGGTTTTTGTCTAGCCGAGTGGGTTTCGGTCTAGCCGAGTGGGTTTGGGTGTAGCCGAGTGGGTTTGGGTCTGGCCGAGTGGGTTTGGGTCTAGCGGAGTGGGTTTGGGTCTAGCCGAGTGGGTTTGGGTCTAGCGGAGTGGGTTTGGGTCTAGCGGAGTGGGTTTGGGTCTAGCGGACTGGGTTTGGGTCTAGCGGAGTGGGTTTGGGTCTAGCGGAGTGGATTTGGGTCTAGCCGAGTGGGTTTGGGTCTAGCGGAGTGGGTTTGGGTCTAGCGGAGTGGGTTTGGTTCTAGCCGTGGGTTTGGGTCTAGTCGAGTGGGTTTGGGTCTAGCCGAGTGGGTTTGGGTCTAGCGAGTGGGTTTGGCTCTAGCCGTGTGGGTTTGGGTTTAGCCGAGTGGGCTTGGGTCTAGCCTAGTGGGTTTGGGTCTAGCCGAGTGGGTTTGGGTATAGCCGAGTGGGTTTGGGTCTAGCCGAGTGGGTTTGGGTCCAGCCGAGTGGGTTTGGGTCTAGCCGAGTGGGTTTGGGTGGAGCCGAGTGGGTTTGGGTGTAGCCGAGTGGGTTTGGGTCTGGCCGAGTGGGTTTGGGTCTAGCGGAGTAGGTTTGGGTCTAGCCGAGTGGGTTTGGGTCTAGCGGAGTGGGTTTGGGTCTAGCTGAGTGGGTTTGGATCTAGCGGAGTGGGTTTGGGTCTAGCGGAGTGGGTTTGGGTCTAGCCGAATGGGTTTGGGTGTATCCGAGTGGGTTTGGGTCTAGCCGAGTCGGTTTGGGTCGAGCGGAGTGGGTTTGGGTCTAGCGGAGTGGATTTGGGTCTGGCCGAGTGGGTTTGGGTCTAGCCGAGTGCGTTTGGGTCTAGCCTAGTGGGTTTGGGTCTAGCCGAGTGGGTTTGGGTCTAGCCGAGAGGGTTTGGGTCTAGCCGAGTGGGTTTGGATCTAGCCGAGTGGTTTTGGGTCTAGCCGTGTGGGTTTGGGTCTAGCCGAGTGGGTTTGATTCTAGCCGAGTGGGTTTGGCACTAGCTGAGTGGGTTTGGGTCAAGCCGAATGGGTTTGGGTCCAGCCGAGTGGGTTTGGGTCCAGCCGAGTGGGTTTGGGTCTGGCCAAGTGGGTTTGGGTCAAGCCAGTGGGTTTGGGTCTAGCCGAGTGGGTTTGGGCCTAGCCTAGTGGGTTTGGGTCTAGCCGAGTGGGTTTGGGTCTAGCCGAGTGGGTTTGGGTCTAGCCGAGTGGGTTTGGGTCTAGCCGAGTGGGTTTGGGTCTAGCGAGTGTGTTTGGGTCTAGCGAGTGGGATTGCCTCTAGCCGTGTGGGTTTGGGTTTAGCCAAGTGGGCTTGGGTCTGGCGGAGTGGGTTTGGGTCTAGCGGAGTGGGTTTGGGTCTAGCCGAGTGGGTTTGGGTCTAGCGGAGTGGGTTTGGGTCTAGCCGAGTGGGTTTGGGTCCAGCCGATAGGGTTTGGGTCTAGCCGAGTGGGTTTGGGTCTGGCCGAGTGGGGTTGGGTCTAGCCGAGTGGGTTTGGTTCTGGCCGAGTGGGTTTGGGTCTAGCCGAGTGGGTTTGTGTCTAGCGGAGTGGGTTTGGGTCTAGCAGACTGGGTTTGGGTCTAGCGGAGTGGGTTTGGGTCTAGCGGAGTGGGTTTGGGTCTAGCGGAGTGGGTTTGAGTCTAGCGGACTGGGTTTGGGTCTAGCGGAGTGGGTTTGGGTCTAGCGGAGTGGATTTGGGTCTAGCCGAGTGGGTTTGGGTCTAGCGGAATGGGTTTGGGTCTAGCCGAGTGGGTTTGGGTCTAGCCGTGGGTTTGGGTCTAGCCGAGTGGGTTTGGGTCTAGCCGAGTGGGTTTGGGTCTAGCGAGTGTGTTTGGGTCTAGCGAGTGTGTTTGGCTCTAGCCGTGTGGGGTTGGGTTTAGCCGAGTGGGCTTGGGTCTGGCCGAGTGGGTTTTGGTCTAGCGGAGTGGGTTTGGGTCTAGCCGAGTGGGTTTGGGTCTAGCGGAGTGGGTTTGGGTCTAGCCGAGTGGGTTTGGGTCTAGCGGAGTGGGTTTGGGTCTAGCAGAGTGGGTTTGGGTCTAGCGGAGTGGGTTTGGGTCTAGCGGAGTGGGTTTGGGTCTCGCGGAGTGGGTTTGGGTCTAGCGGAGTGGGTTTGGGTCTAGCGGACTGGGTTTGGGTCTAGCGGAGTGGGTTTGGGTCTAGCGGAGTGGATTTGGGTCTAGCGGAGTGGGTTTGGTTCTAGCGGAGTGGGTTTGGGTCTAGCGGAGTGGGTTTGGGTCTAGCGGACTGGGTTTGGGTCTAGCCGAGTGGGTTTTTGTCTAGCCGAGTGGGTTTCGGTCTAGCCGAGTGGGTTTGGGTGTAGCCGAGTGGGTTTGGGTCTGGCCGAGTGGGTTTGGGTCTAGCGGAGTGGGTTTGGGTCTAGCCGAGTGGGTTTGGGTCTAGCGGAGTGGGTTTGGGTCTAGCCGAGTGGGTTTGGGTCTAGCGAGTGGGTTTGGGTCTAGCGAGTGGGTTTGGCTCTAGCCGTGTGGGTTTGGGTTTAGCCGAGTGGGCTTGGGTGTAGCCTAGTGGGTTTGGGTCTAGCCGAGTGGGTTTGGGTATAGCCGAGTGGGTTTGGGTCTAGCCGAGTGGGTTTGGGTCCAGCCGAGTGGGTTTGGGTCTAGCCGAGTGGGTTTGGGTGGAGCCGAGTGGGTTTGGGTGTAGCCGAGTGGGTTTGGGTCTGGCCGAGTGGGTTTGGGTCTAGCGGAGTAGGTTTGGGTCTAGCCGAGTGGGTTTGGGTCTAGCGGAGTGGGTTTGGGTCTAGCTGAGTGGGTTTGGGTCTAGCGGAGTGGGTTTGGGTCTAGCGGAGTGGGTTTGCGTCTAGCGGAGTGGGTTTGGGTCTAGCGGAGTGGGTATGGGTCTAGCGGAGTGGGTTTGGGTCTAGCGGACTGGGTTTGGGTCTAGCGGAGTGGGTTTGGGTCTAGCGGAGTGGGTTTGGGTCTAGCCGAATGGGTTTGGGTGTAGCCGAGTGGGTTTGGGTCTAGCCGAGTCGGTTTGGGTCTAGCGGAGTGGGTTTGGGTCTAGCGGAGTGGATTTGGGTCTGGCCGAGTGGGTTTGGGTCTAGCCGAGTGCGTTTGGGTCTAGCCTAGTGGGTTTGGGTCTAGCCGAGTGGGTTTGGGTCTAGCCGAGTGGGTTTGGGTCTAGCCGATTGGGTTTGGGTCTAGCCGAGTGGTTTTGGGTCTAGCCGTGTGGGTTTGGGTCTAGCCGAGTGGGTTTGATTCTAGCCGAGTGGGTTTGGCACTAGCTGAGTGGGTTTGGGTCAAGCCGAATGGGTTTGGGTCCAGCCGAGTGGGTTTGGGTCCAGCCGAGTGGGTTTGGATCTAGCCGAGTGGTTTTGGGTCTAGCCGTGTGGGTTTGGGTCTAGCCGAGTTGGTTTGATTCTAGCCGAGTGGGTTTGGCACTAGCTGAGTGGGTTTGGGTCAAGCCGAATGGGTTTGGGTCCAGCCGAGTGGGTTTGGGTCCAGCCGAGTGGGTTTGGGTCTGGCCAAGTGGGTTTGGGTCAAGCCAGTGGGTTTGGGTCTTGCCGAGTGGGTTTGGGCCTAGCCTAGTGGGTTTGGGTCTAGCCGAGTGGGTTTGGGTCTAGCCGAGTGGGTTTGGGTCTAGCGGAGTGGGTTTGGGTCTAGCCGAGTGGGTTTGGGTCTAGCCGTGGGTTTGGGTCTAGCCGAATGGGTTTGGGTCTAGCCGAGTGGGTTTGGGTCTAGCGAGTGTGTTTGGGTCTAGCGAGTGGGTTTGGCTCTAGCCGTGTGGGTTTGGGTTTAGCCGAGTGGGCTTGGGTCTGGCGGAGTGGGTTTGGGTCTAGCGGAGTGGGTTTGGGTCTAGCCGAGTGGGTTTGGGTCTAGCGGAGTGGGTTTGGGTCTAGCCGAGTGGGTTTGGGTCAAGCCGATAGGGTTTGGGTCTAGCCGAGTGGGTTTGGGTCTGGCCGAGTGGGTTTGGGTCTAGCCAAGTGGGTTTGGGTCTGGCCGAGTGGGTTTGGGTCTAGCCGAGTGAGTTTGTGTCTAGCGGAGTGGGTTTGGGTCTATCAGAGTGGGTTTGGGTCTAGCGGAGTGGGTTTGGGTCTAGCGGAGTGGGTTTGGGTCTAGCGGAGTGGGTTTGGGTCTAGCGGACTGGGGTTGGGTCTAGCCGAGTGGGTTTGGGTCTAGCCGAGTGGGTTTGGGTCTAGCGAGTGGGTTTGGGTCTAGCCGAGTGGGTTTGGGTGTAGCCGAGTGGGTTTGGGCCTAGCCGAGTGGGTTTGGGTCTGGCGGAGTGGGTTTGGGTGTAGCCGAGTGGGTTTGGGTGTAGCCGAGTGGGTTTGGGTCTGGACGAGTGGGTTTGGGTCTAGCCGAGTGGGTTTGGGTGTAGCCGAGTGGGTTTGGGTCTAGCCGAGTGGGTTTGGGTCTAGCGGAGTGGGTTTGGTTGTAGCCGAATGGGTTTGGGTCTAGCGGAGTGGGTTTGGGTGTAGCCGAGTGGGTTTGGGTCTAGCCGAGTGGGTTTGGGTCTAGCCGACTGGGTTTGGGTCCAGCCGAGTGGGTTTGGGTCTAGCCGAGTGGGTTTGGGTCTAGCCGAGTGGGTTTACGTCTAGCCGAGTGGGTTTGGGTGTAGCCGAGTGGGTTTGGGTCTGGCCGAGTGGGTTTGGGTCTGGCGGAGTGGGTTTGGGTCTAGCCGAGTGGGATTGGGTCTAGCGGAGTGGGTTTGGGTCTAGCCGAGTGGGTTTGGGTCTAGCGGAGTGGGTTTGGGTCTAGCGGACTGGGTTTGGGTCTAGCGGAGTGGGTTTGGGTCTAGCGGAGTGGATTTGGGTCTAGCGGAGTGGGTTTGGTTCTAGCGGAGTGGGTTTGGGTCTAGCGGAGTGGGTTTGGGTCTAGCGGACTGGGTTTGGGTCTAGCCGAGTGGGTTTTTGTCTAGCCGAGTGGGTTTCTGTCTAGCCGAGTGGGTTTGGGTGTAGCCGAGTGGGTTTGGGTCTGGCCGAGTGGGTTTGGGTCTAGCGGAGTGGGTTTGGGTCTAGCCGAGTGGGTTTGGGTCTAGCGGAGTGGGTTTGGGTCTAGCCGAGTGGGTTTGGGTCTAGCGAGTGGGTTTGGGTCTAGCGAGTGGGTTTGGCTCTAGCCGTGTGGGTTTGGGTTTAGCCGAGTGGGCTTGGGTCTAGCCTAGTGGGTTTGGGTCTAGCCGAGTGGGTTTGGGTATAGCCGAGTGGGTTTGGGTCTAGCCGAGTGGGTTTGGGTCCAGCCGAGTGGGTTTGGGTCTAGCCGAGTGGGTTTGGGTGGAGCCGAGTGGGTTTGGGTGTAGCCGAGTGGGTTTGGGTCTGGCCGAGTGGGTTTGGGTCTAGCGGAGTAGGTTTGGGTCTAGCCGAGTGGGTTTGGGTCTAGCGGAGTGGGTTTGGGTCTAGCTGAGTGGGTTTGGGTCTAGCGGAGTGGGTTTGGGTCTAGCGGAGTGGGTTTGCGTCTAGCGGAGTGGGTTTGGGTCTAGCGGAGTGGGTATGGGTCTAGCGGAGTGGGTTTGGGTCTAGCGGACTGGGTTTGGGTCTAGCGGAGTGGGTTTGGGTCTAGCGGAGTGGGTTTGGGTCTAGCCGAATGGGTTTGGGTGTAGCCGAGTGGGTTTGGGTCTAGCCGAGTCGGTTTGGGTCTAGCGGAGTGGGTTTGGGTCTAGCGGAGTGGATTTGGGTCTGGCCGAGTGGGTTTGGGTCTAGCCGAGTGCGTTTGGGTCTAGCCTAGTGGGTTTGGGTCTAGCCGAGTGGGTTTGGGTCTAGCCGAGTGGGTTTGGGTCTAGCCGATTGGGTTTGGGTCTAGCCGAGTGGTTTTGGGTCTAGCCGTGTGGGTTTGGGTCTAGCCGAGTGGGTTTGATTCTAGCCGAGTGGGTTTGGCACTAGCTGAGTGGGTTTGGGTCAAGCCGAATGGGTTTGGGTCCAGCCGAGTGGGTTTGGGTCTAGCCGAGTGGGTTTGGGTCTAGCCGTGGGTTTGGGTCTAGCCGAATGGGTTTGGGTCTAGCCGAGTGGGTTTGGGTCTAGCGAGTGTGTTTGGGTCTAGCGAGTGGGTTTGGCTCTAGCCGTGTGGGTTTGGGTTTAGCCGAGTGGGCTTGGGTCTGGCGGAGTGGGTTTGGGTCTAGCGGAGTGGGTTTGGGTCTAGCCGAGTGGGTTTGGGTCTAGCGGAGTGGGTTTGGGTCTAGCCGAGTGGGTTTGGGTCAAGCCGATAGGGTTTGGGTCTAGCCGAGTGGGTTTGGGTCTGGCCGAGTGGGTTTGGGTCTAGCCAAGTGGGTTTGGGTCTGGCCGAGTGGGTTTGGGTCTAGCCGAGTGAGTTTGTGTCTAGCGGAGTGGGTTTGGGTCTATCAGAGTGGGTTTGGGTCTAGCGGAGTGGGTTTGGGTCTAGCGGAGTGGGTTTGGGTCTAGCGGAGTGGGTTTGGGTCTAGCGGACTGGGGTTGGGTCTAGCCGAGTGGGTTTGGGTCTAGCCGAGTGGGTTTGGGTCTAGCGAGTGGGTTTGGGTCTAGCCGAGTGGGTTTGGGTGTAGCCGAGTGGGTTTGGGCCTAGCCGAGTGGGTTTGGGTCTGGCGGAGTGGGTTTGGGTGTAGCCGAGTGGGTTTGGGTGTAGCCGAGTGGGTTTGGGTCTGGACGAGTGGGTTTGGGTCTAGCCGAGTGGGTTTGGGTGTAGCCGAGTGGGTTTGGGTCTAGCCGAGTGGGTTTGGGTCTAGCGGAGTGGGTTTGGTTGTAGCCGAATGGGTTTGGGTCTAGCGGAGTGGGTTTGGGTGTAGCCGAGTGGGTTTGGGTCTAGCCGAGTGGGTTTGGGTCAAGCCGACTGGGTTTGGGTCCAGCCGAGTGGGTTTGGGTCTAGCCGAGTGGGTTTGGGTCTAGCCGAGTGGGTTTACGTCTAGCCGAGTGGGTTTGGATGTAGCCGAGTGGGTTTGGGTCTGGCCGAGTGGGTTTGGGTCTAGCGGAGTGGGTTTGGGTCTAGCCGAGTGGGATTGGGTCTAGCGGAGTGGGTTTGGGTCTAGCCGAGTGGGTTTGGGTCTAGCGGAGTGGGTTTGGGTCTAGCGGACTGGGTTTGGGTCTAGCGGAGTGGGTTTGGGTCTAGCGGAGTGGATTTGGGTCTAGCGGAGTGGGTTTGGTTCTAGCGGAGTGGGTTTGGGTCTAGCGGAGTGGGTTTGGGTCTAGCGGACTGGGTTTGGGTCTAGCCGAGTGGGTTTTTGTCTAGCCGAGTGGGTTTCGGTCTAGCCGAGTGGGTTTGGGTGTAGCCGAGTGGGTTTGGGTCTGGCCGAGTGGGTTTGGGTCTAGCGGAGTGGGTTTGGGTCTAGCCGAGTGGGTTTGGGTCTAGCGGAGTGGGTTTGGGTCTAGCCGAGTGGGTTTGGGTCTAGCGAGTGGGTTTGGGTCTAGCGAGTGGGTTTGGCTCTAGCCGTGTGGGTTTGGGTTTAGCCGAGTGGGCTTGGGTCTAGCCTAGTGGGTTTGGGTCTAGCCGAGTGGGTTTGGGTATAGCCGAGTGGGTTTGGGTCTAGCCGAGTGGGTTTGGGTCCAGCCGAGTGGGTTTGGGTCTAGCCGAGTGGGTTTGGGTGGAGCCGAGTGGGTTTGGGTGTAGCCGAGTGGGTTTGGGTCTGGCCGAGTGGGTTTGGGTCTAGCGGAGTAGGTTTGGGTCTAGCCGAGTGGGTTTGGGTCTAGCGGAGTGGGTTTGGGTCTAGCTGAGTGGGTTTGGGTCTAGCGGAGTGGGTTTGGGTCTAGCGGAGTGGGTTTGCGTCTAGCGGAGTGGGTTTGGGTCTAGCGGAGTGGGTATGGGTCTAGCGGAGTGGGTTTGGGTCTAGCGGACTGGGTTTGGGTCTAGCGGAGTGGGTTTGGGTCTAGCGGAGTGGGTTTGGGTCTAGCCGAATGGGTTTGGGTGTAGCCGAGTGGGTTTGGGTCTAGCCGAGTCGGTTTGGGTCTAGCGGAGTGGGTTTGGGTCTAGCGGAGTGGATTTGGGTCTGGCCGAGTGGGTTTGGGTCTAGCCGAGTGCGTTTGGGTCTAGCCTAGTGGGTTTGGGTCTAGCCGAGTGGGTTTGGGTCTAGCCGAGTGGGTTTGGGTCTAGCCGATTGGGTTTGGGTCTAGCCGAGTGGTTTTGGGTCTAGCCGTGTGGGTTTGGGTCTAGCCGAGTGGGTTTGATTCTAGCCGAGTGGGTTTGGCACTAGCTGAGTGGGTTTGGGTCAAGCCGAATGGGTTTGGGTCCAGCCGAGTGGGTTTGGGTCCAGCCGAGTGGGTTTGGATCTAGCCGAGTGGTTTTGGGTCTAGCCGTGTGGGTTTGGGTCTAGCCGAGTGGGTTTGATTCTAGCCGAGTGGGTTTGGCACTAGCTGAGTGGGTTTGGGTCAAGCCGAATGGGTTTGGGTCCAGCCGAGTGGGTTTGGGTCCAGCCGAGTGGGTTTGGGTCTGGCCAAGTGGGTTTGGGTCAAGCCAGTGGGTTTGGGTCTTGCCGAGTGGGTTTGGGCCTAGCCTAGTGGGTTTGGGTCTAGCCGAGTGGGTTTGGGTGTAGCCGAGTGGGTTTGGGTCTAGCGGAGTGGGTTTGGGTCTAGCCGAGTGGGTTTGGGTCTAGCCGTGGGTTTGGGTCTAGCCGAATGGGTTTGGGTCTAGCCGAGTGGGTTTGGGTCTAGCGAGTGTGTTTGGGTCTAGCGAGTGGGTTTGGCTCTAGCCGTGTGGGTTTGGGTTTAGCCGAGTGGGCTTGGGTCTGGCGGAGTGGGTTTGGGTCTAGCGGAGTGGGTTTGGGTCTAGCCGAGTGGGTTTGGGTCTAGCGGAGTGGGTTTGGGTCTAGCCGAGTGGGTTTGGGTCAAGCCGATAGGGTTTGGGTCTAGCCGAGTGGGTTTGGGTCTGGCCGAGTGGGTTTGGGTCTAGCCAAGTGGGTTTGGGTCTGGCCGAGTGGGTTTGGGTCTAGCCGAGTGAGTTTGTGTCTAGCGGAGTGGGTTTGGGTCTATCAGAGTGGGTTTGGGTCTAGCGGAGTGGGTTTGGGTCTAGCGGAGTGGGTTTGGGTCTAGCGGAGTGGGTTTGGGTCTAGCGGACTGGGGTTGGGTCTAGCCGAGTGGGTTTGGGTCTAGCCGAGTGGGTTTGGGTCTAGCGAGTGTGTTTGGGTCTAGCGAGTGGGTTTGGCTCTAGCCGTGTGGGTTTGGGTTTAGCCGAGTGGGCTTGGGTCTGGCGGAGTGGGTTTGGGTCTAGCTGAGTGGGTTTGGGTCTAGCCGAGTGGGTTTGGGTCTAGCGGAGTGGGTTTGGGTCTAGCCGAGTGCGTTTGGGTCAAGCCGATAGGGTTTGGGTCTAGCCGAGTGGGTTTGGGTCTGGCCGAGTGGGTTTGGGTCTAGCCGAGTGGGTTTGGGTCTGGCCGAGTGGGTTTGGGTCTAGCCGAGTGGGTTTGTGTCTAGCGGAGTGGGTTTGGGTCTAGCAGAGTGGGTTTGGGTCTAGCGGAGTGGGTTTGGGACTAGCGGAGTGGGTTTGGGTCTAGCGGAGTGGGTTTGGGTCTAGCCGAATGGGTTTGGGTGTATCCGAGTGGGTTTGGGTCTAGCCGAGTCGGTTTGGGTCGAGCGGAGTGGGTTTGGGTCTAGCGGAGTGGATTTGGGTCTGGCCGAGTGGGTTTGGGTCTAGCCGAGTGCGTTTGGGTCTAGCCTAGTGGGTTTGGGTCTAGCCGAGTGGGTTTGGGTCTAGCCGAGAGGGTTTGGGTCTAGCCGAGTGGGTTTGGATCTAGCCGAGTGGTTTTGGGTCTAGCCGTGTGGGTTTGGGTCTAGCCGAGTGGGTTTGATTCTAGCCGAGTGGGTTTGGCACTAGCTGAGTGGGTTTGGGTCAAGCCGAATGGGTTTGGGTCCAGCCGAGTGGGTTTGGGTCCAGCCGAGTGGGTTTGGGTCTGGCCAAGTGGGTTTGGGTCAAGCCAGTGGGTTTGGGTCTAGCCGAGTGGGTTTGGGCCTAGCCTAGTGGGTTTGGGTCTAGCCGAGTGGGTTTGGGTCTAGCCGAGTGGGTTTGGGTCTAGCCGAGTGGGTTTGGGTCTAGCCGAGTGGGTTTGGGTCTAGCGAGTGTGTTTGGGTCTAGCGAGTGGGATTGCCTCTAGCCGTGTGGGTTTGGGTTTAGCCAAGTGGGCTTGGGTCTGGCGGAGTGGGTTTGGGTCTAGCGGAGTGGGTTTGGGTCAAGCCGAGTGGGTTTGGGTCTAGCGGAGTGGGTTTGGGTCTAGCCGAGTGGGTTTGGGTCCAGCCGATAGGGTTTGGGTCTAGCCGAGTGGGTTTGGGTCTGGCCGAGTGGGTTTGGGTCTAGCCGAGTGGGTTTGGTTCTGGCCGAGTGGGTTTGGGTCTAGCCGAGTGGGTTTGTGTCTAGCGGAGTGGGTTTGGGTCTAGCAGACTGGGTTTGGGTCTAGCGGAGTGGGTTTGGGTCTAGCGGAGTGGGTTTGGGTCTAGCGGAGTGGGTTTGGGTCTAGCGGACTGGGTTTCGGTCTAGCGGAGTGGGTTTGGGTCTAGCGGAGTGGATTTGGGTCTAGCCGAGTGGGTTTTGGTCTAGCGGAATGGGTTTGGGTCTAGCCGAGTGGGTTTGGGTCTAGCCGTGGGTTTGGGTCTAGCCGAGTGGGTTTGGGTCTAGCCGAGTGGGTTTGGGTCTAGCGAGTGTGTTTGGGTCTAGCGAGTGTGTTTGGCTCTAGCCGTGTGGGGTTGGGTTTAGCCGAGTGGGCTTGGGTCTGGCCGAGTGGGTTTTGGTCTAGCGGAGTGGGTTTGGGTCTAGCCGAGTGGGTTTGGGTCTAGCGGAGTGGGTTTGGGTCTAGCCGAGTGGGTTTGGGTCAAGCCGATAGGGTTTGGGTCAAGCCGAGTGGGTTTGGGTCTGGCCGAGTGGGTTTGGGTCTAGCCGAGTGGGTTTGTGTCTAGCGGAGTCGGTTTGGGTCTAGCGGAGTGGGTTAGGGTCTAGCGGAGTGGGTTTGGGTCTAGCAGAGTGGGTTTGGGTCTAGCGGAGTGGGTTTGGGTCTAGCGGAGTGGGTTTGGGTCTCGCGGAGTGGGTTTGGGTCTAGCGGAGTGGGTTTGGGTCTAGCGGACTGGGTTTGGGTCTAGCGGAGTGGGTTTGGGTCTAGCGGAGTGGATTTGGGTCTAGCGGAGTGGGTTTGGTTCTAGCGGAGTGGGTTTGGGTCTAGCGGAGTGGGTTTGGGTCTAGCGGACTGGGTTTGGGTCTAGCCGAGTGGGTTTTTGTCTAGCCGAGTGGGTTTCAGTCTAGCCGAGTGGGTTTGGGTGTAGCCGAGTGGGTTTGGGTCTGGCCGAGTGGGTTTGGGTCTAGCGGAGTGGGTTTGGGTCTAGCCGAGTGGGTTTGGGTCTAGCGGAGTGGGTTTGGGTCTAGCCGAGTGGGTTTGGGTCTAGCGAGTGGGTTTGGGTCTAGCGAGTGGGTTTGGCTCTAGCCGTGTGGGTTTGGGTTTAGCCGAGTGGGCTTGGGTCTAGCCTAGTGGGTTTGGGTCTAGCCGAGTGGGTTTGGGTATAGCCGAGTGGGTTTGGGTCTAGCCGAGTGGGTTTGGGTCCAGCCGAGTGGGTTTGGGTCTAGCCGAGTGGGTTTGGGTGGAGCCGAGTGGGTTTGGGTGTAGCCGAGTGGGTTTGGGTCTGGCCGAGTGGGTTTGGGTCTAGCGGAGTAGGTTTGGGTCTAGCCGAGTGGGTTTGGGTCTAGCGGAGTGGGTTTGGGTCTAGCTGAGTGGGTTTGGGTCTAGCGGAGTGGGTTTGGGTCTAGCGGAGTGGGTTTGCGTCTAGCGGAGTGGGTTTGGGTCTAGCGGAGTGGGTATGGGTCTAGCGGAGTGGGTTTGGGTCTAGCGGACTGGGTTTGGGTCTAGCGGAGTGGGTTTGGGTCTAGCGGAGTGGGTTTGGGTCTAGCCGAATGGGTTTGGGTGTAGCCGAGTGGGTTTGGGTCTAGCCGAGTCGGTTTGGGTCTAGCGGAGTGGGTTTGGGTCTAGCGGAGTGGATTTGGGTCTGGCCGAGTGGGTTTGGGTCTAGCCGAGTGCGTTTGGGTCTAGCCTAGTGGGTTTGGGTCTAGCCGAGTGGGTTTGATTCTAGCCGAGTGGGTTTGGCACTAGCTGAGTGGGTTTGGGTCAAGCCGAATGGGTTTGGGTCCAGCCGAGTGGGTTTGGGTCCAGCCGAGTGGGTTTGGATCTAGCCGAGTGGTTTTGGGTCTAGCCGTGTGGGTTTGGGTCTAGCCGAGTGGTTTTGATTCTAGCCGAGTGGGTTTGGCACTAGCTGAGTGGGTTTGGGTCAAGCCGAATGGGTTTGGGTCCAGCCGAGTGGGTTTGGGTCCAGCCGAGTGGGTTTGGGTCTGGCCAAGTGGGTTTGGGTCAAGCCAGTGGGTTTGGGTCTTGCCGAGTGGGTTTGGGCCTAGCCTAGTGGGTTTGGGTCTAGCCGAGTGAGTTTGGGTCTAGCCGAGTGGGTTTGGGTCTAGCGGAGTGGGTTTGGGTCTAGCCGAGTGGGTTTGGGTCTAGCCGTGGGTTTGGGTCTAGCCGAATGGGTTTGGGTCTAGCCGAGTGGGTTTGGGTCTAGCGGAGTGGGTTTGGGTCTAGCCGAGTGGGTTTGGCTCTAGCCGTGTGGGTTTGGGTTTACCCGAGTGGGCTTGGGTCTGGCGGAGTGGGTTTGGGTCTAGCGGAGTGGGTTTGGGTCTAGCCGAGTGGGTTTGGGTCTAGCGGAGTGGGTTTGGGTCTAGCCGAGTGGGTTTGGGTCAAGCCGATAGGGTTTGGGTCTAGCCGAGTGGGTTTGGGTCTGGCCGAGTGGGTTTGGGTCTAGCCAAGTGGGTTTGGGTCTGGCCGAGTGGGTTTGGGTCTAGCCGAGTGGGTTTGTGTCTAGCGGAGTGGGTTTGGGTCTATCAGAGTGGGTTTGGGTCTAGCGGAGTGGGTTTGGGTCTAGCGGAGTGGGTTTGGGTCTAGCGGAGTGGGTTTGGGTCTAGCGGACTGGGGTTGGGTCTAGCCGAGTGGGTTTGGGTCTAGCCGAGTGGGTTTGGGTCTAGCGAGTGTGTTTGGGTCTAGCGAGTGGGTTTGGCTCTAGCCGTGTGGGTTTGGGTTTAGCCGAGTGGGCTTGCGTCTGGCGGAGTGGGTTTGGGTCTAGCTGAGTGGGTTTGGGTCTAGCCGAGTGGGTTTGGGTCTAGCGGAGTGGGTTTGGGTCTAGCCGAGTGGGTTTGGGTCAAGCCGATAGGTTTTGGGTCTAGCCGAGTGGGTTTGGGTCTGGCCGAGTGGGTTTGGGTCTAGCCGAGTGGGTTTGTGTCTAGCGGAGTGGGTTTGGGTCTAGCAGAGTGGGTTTGGGTCTAGCGGAGTGGGTTTGGGACTAGCGGAGTGGATTTGGGTCTAGCGGAGTGGGTTTGGTTCTAGCGGAGTGGGTTTGGGTCTAGCGGAGTGGGTTTGGGTCTAGCGGACTGGGTTTGGGTCTAGCCGAGTGGGTTTGGGTCTAGCGGAGTGGGTTTGGGTCTAGCCGAGTGGGTTTGGGTCTAGCGGACTGGGTTTGGGTCTAGCGGAGTGGGTTTGGGTCTAGCGGAGTGGATTTGGGTCTAGCCGAGTGGGTTTGGGTCTAGCGGAGTGGGTTTGGGTCTAGCCGAGTGGGTTTGGTTCTAGCCGTGGGTTTGGGTCTAGCCGAGTGGGTTTGGGTCTAGCCGAGTGGGTTTGGGTCTAGCGAGTGGGTTTGGGTCTAGCGAGTGGGTTTGGCTCTAGCCGTGTGGGTTTGGGTTTAGCCGAGTGGGCTTGGGTCTAGCCTAGTGGGTTTGGGTCTAGCCGAGTGGGTTTGGGTATAGCGGAGTGGGTTTGGGTCTAGCCGAGTGGGTTTGGGTGGAGCCGAGTGGGTTTGGGTGGAGCCGAGTGGGTTTGGGTGTAGCCGAGTGGGATTGGGTATGGCCGAGTGGGTTTGGGTCTAGCGGAGTAGGTTTGGGTCTAGCCGAGTGGGTTTGGGTCTAGCGGAGTGGGTTTGGGTCTAGCTGAGTGGGTTTGGATCTAGCGGAGTGGGTTTGGGTCTAGCGGAGTGGGTTTGGGTCTAGCCGAATGGGTTTGGGTGTAGCCGAGTGGGTTTGGGTCTAGCCGAGTCGGTTTGGGTCGAGCGGAGTGGGTTTGGGTCTAGCGGAGTGGATTTGGGTCTGTCCGAGTGGGTTTGGGTCTAGCCGAGTGCGTTTGGGTCTAGCCTAGTGGGTTTGGGTCTAGCCGAGTGGGTTTGGGTCTAGCTGAGAGGGTTTGGGTCTAGCCGAGTGGGTTTGGATCTAGCCGAGTGGTTTTGGGTCTAGCCGTGTGGGTTTGGGTCTAGCCGAGTGGGTTTGATTCTAGCCGAGTGGGTTTGGCACTAGCTGAGTGGGTTTGGGTCCAGCCGAGTGTGTTTGGGTCTGGCCAAGTGGGTTTGGGTCAAGCCAGTGGGTTTGGGTCTAGCCGAGTGGGTTTGGGCCTAGCCTAGTGGGTTTGGGTCTAGCCGAGTGGGTTTGGGTCTAGCCGAGTGGGTTTGGGTCTAGTGGAGTGGGTTTGGGTCTAGCCGAGTGGGTTTGGGTCTAGCCGTGGGTTTGGGTCTAGCCGAGTGGGTTTGGGTCTAGCCGAGTGGGTTTGGGTCTAGCGAGTGTGTTTGGGTCTAGCGAGTGGGTTTGCCTCTAGCCGTGTGGGTTTGGGTCTAGCGGCGTGTGTTTGGGTCTAGCGGACTGGGTTTGGGTCTAGCGGAGTGGGTTTGGGTCTAGCGGAGTGGATTTGGGTCTAGCGGAGTGGGTTTGGTTCTAGCGGAGTGGGTTTGGGTCTAGCGGAGTGGGTTTGGGTCTAGCGGACTGGGTTTGGGTCTAGCCGAGTGGGTTTTTGTCTAGCCGAGTGGGTTTCGGTCTAGCCGAGTGGGTTTGGGAGTAGCCGAGTGGGTTTGGGTCTGGCCGAGTGGGTTTGGGTCTAGCGGAGTGGGTTTGGGTCTAGCCGAGTGGGTTTGGGTCTAGCGGAGTGGGTTTGGGTCTAGCCGAGTGGGTTTGGGTCTAGCGAGTGGGTTTGGGTCTAGCGAGTGGGTTTGGCTCTAGCCGTGTGGGTTTGGGTTTAGCCGAGTGGGCTTGGGTCTAGCCTAGTGGGTTTGGGTCTAGCCGAGTGGGTTTGGGTATAGCCGAGTGGGTTTGGGTCTAGCCGAGTGGGTTTGGGTCCAGCCGAGTGGGTTTGGTTCTAGCCGAGTGGGTTTGGGTGGAGCCGAGTGGGTTTGGGTGTAGCCGAGTGGGTTTGGGTCTGGCCGAGTGGGTTTGGGTCTAGCGGAGTAGGTTTGGGTCTAGCCGAGTGGGTTTGGGTCTAGCGGAGTGGGTTTGGGTCTAGCTGAGTGGGTTTGGGTCTAGCGGAGTGGGTTTGGGTCTAGCGGAGTGGGTTTGCGTCTAGCGGAGTGGGTTTGGGTCTAGCGGAGTGGGTATGGGTCTAGCGGAGTGGGTTTGGGTCTAGCGGACTGGGTTTGGGTCTAGCGGAGTGGGTTTGGGTCTAGCATAGTGGGTTTGGGTCTAGCCGAATGGGTTTGGGTGTAGCCGAGTGGGTTTGGGTCTAGCCGAGTCGGTTTGGGTCTAGCGGAGTGGGTTTGGGTCTAGCGGAGTGGATTTGGGTCTGGCCGAGTGGGTTTGGGTCTAGCCGAGTGCGTTTGGGTCTAGCCTAGTGGGTTTGGGTCTAGCCGAGTGGGTTTGGGTCTAGCCGAGTGGGTTTGGGTCTAGCCGAGTGGGTTTGGGTCTTGCCGAGTGGGTTTGGGCCTAGCCTAGTGGGTTTGGGTCTAGCCGAGTGGGTTTGGGTCTAGCCGAGTGGGTTTGGGTCTAGCGGAGTGGGTTTGGGTCTAGCCGAGTGGGTTTGGGTCTAGCCGTGGGTTTGGGTCTAGCCGAGTGGGTTTGGGTCTAGCCGAGTGGGTTTGGGTCTAGCGAGTGTGTTTGGGTCTAGCGAGTGGGTTTGGCTCTAGCCGTGTGGGTTTGGGTTTAGCCGAGTGGGCTTGGGTCTGGCGGAGTGGGTTTGGGTCTAGCGGAGTGGGTTTGGGTCTAGCCGAGTGGGTTTGGGTCTAGCGGAGTGGGTTTGGGTCTAGCCGAGTGGGTTTGGGTCAAGCCGATAGGGTTTGGGTCTAGCCGAGTGGGTTTGGGTCTGGCCGAGTGGGTTTGGGTCTAGCCGAGTGGGTTTGGGTCTGGCCGAGTGGGTTTGGGTCTAGCCGAGTGGGTTTGTGTCTAGCGGAGTGGGTTTGGGTCTAGCAGAGTGGGTTTGGGTCTAGCGGAGTGGGTTTGGGTCTAGCGGAGTGGGTTTGGGTCTAGCGGCGTGGGTTTGGGTCTAGCGGACTGGGGTTGGGTCTAGCGGAGTGGGTTTGGGTCTAGCGGAGTGGATTTGGGTTCAGCCGAGTGGGTTTGGGTCTAGCGGAGTGGGTTTGGGTCTAGCCGAGTGGGTTTGGGTCTAGCCGTGGGTTTGGGTCTAGCGAGTGTGTTTGGCTCTAGCCGTGTGGGTTTGGGTTTAGCCGAGTGGGCTTGGGTCTGGCCGAGTGGGTTTTGGTCTAGCGGAGTGGGTTTGGGTCTAGCCGAGTGGGTTTGGGTCTAGCGGAGTGGGTTTGGGTCTAGCCGAGTGGGTTTGGGTCAAGCCGATAGGGTTTGGGTCTAGCCGAGTGGGTTTGGGTCTGGCCGAGTGGGTTTGGGTCTAGCCGAGTGGGTTTGTGTCTAGCGGAGTGGGTTTGGGTCTAGCGGAGTGGGTTAGGGTCTAGCGGAGTGGGTTTGGGTCTATCAGAGTGGGTTTGGGTCTAGCGGAGTGGGTTTGGGTCTAGCGGAGTGGGTTTGGGTCTCGCGGAGTGGGTTTGGGTCTAGCGGAGTGGGTTTGGGTCTAGCGGACTGGGTTTGGGTCTAGCGAGTGGGTTTGGGTCTAGCGAGTGGGTTTGGCTCTAGCCGTGTGGGTTTGGGTTTAGCCGAGTGGGCTTGGGTCTAGCCTAGTGGGTTTGGGTCTAGCCGAGTGGGTTTGGGTATAGCCGAGTGGGTTTGGGTATAGCCGAGTGGGTTTGGGTCCAGCCGAGTGGGTTTGGGTCTAGCCGAGTGGGTTTGGGTGGAGCCGAGTGGGTTTGGGTGTAGCCGAGTGGGTTTGGGTCTGGCCGAGTGGGTTTGGGTCTAGCGGAGTAGGTTTGGGTCTAGCCGAGTGGGTTTGGGTCTAGCGGAGTGGGTTTGGGTCTAGCTGAGTGGGTTTGGGTCTAGCGGAGTGGGTTTGGGTCTAGCGGAGTGGGTTTGGGTCTAGCGGAGTGGGTTTGGGTCTAGCGGAGTGGGTTTGGGTCTAGCCGAGTGGGTTTGGATCTAGCCGAGTGGTTTTGGGTCTAGCCGTGTGGGTTTGGGTCTAGCCGAGTCGGTTTGATTCTAGCCGAGTGGGTTTGGCACTACCTGAGTGGGTTTGGGTCAAGCCGAATGGGTTTGGGTCCAGCCGAGTGGGTTTGGGTCCAGCCGAGTGGGTTTGGGTCTGGCCAAGTGGGTTTGGGTCAAGCCAGTGGGTTTGGGTCTAGCCGAGTGGGTTTGGGCCTAGCCTAGTGGGTTTGGGTCTAGCCGAGTGGGTTTGGGTCTAGCCGAGTGGGTTTGGGTCTAGCCGAGTGGGTTTGGGTGTAGCCGAGTGGGTTTGGGTCTGGCCGAGTGGGTTTGGGTCTAGCGGAGTGGGTTTGGGTCTAGCCGAGTGGGTTTGGGTCTAGCGGAGTGGGTTTGGGTCTAGCCGAGTGGGTTTGGGTCTAGCCGATAGGGTTTAGGTCTAGCCGAGTGGGTTTTGGTCTAGCCGAGTGGGTTTGGGTCTAGCCGAGTGGGTTTGTGTCTAGCGGAGTGGGTCTGGGTCTAGCGGAGTGGGTTAGGGTCTAGCGGAGTGGGTTTGGGTCTAGCAGAGTGGGTTTGGGTCTAGCGGAGTGGGTTTGGGTCTAGCGGAGTGGGTTTGGGTCTAGCGGAGTGGGTTTGGGTCTAGCGGACTTGGTTTGGGTCTAGCGGAGTGGGTTTGGGTCTAGCGGAGTGGATTTGGGTCTAGCCGAGTGGGTTTGGGTCTAGCGGAGTGGGTTTGGGTCTAGCCGAGTGGGTTTTCGTCTAGCCGAGTGGGTTTCGGTCTAGCCGAGTGGGTTTGGGTGTAGCCGAGTGGGTTTGGGTCTGGCCGAGTGGGTTTGGGTCTAGCGGAGTGGGTTTGGGTCTAGCCGAGTGGGTTTGGGTCTAGCGGAGTGGGTTTCGGTCTAGCGGAGTGGGTTTGGGTCTAGCGGACTGGGTTTGGGTCTAGCGGAGTGGGTTTGGGTCTAGCGGAGTGCATTTGGGTCTAGCCGAGTGGGTTTGGGTCTAGCGGAGTGGGTTTGGGTCTAGCCGAGTGGGTTTGGGTCTAGCCGTGGGTTTGGGTCTAGCCGAGTGGGTTTGGGTCTAGCCGAGTGGGTTTGGGTCTAGCGGACTGGGTTTGGGTCTAGCGAGTGGGTTTGGGTCTAGCGAGTGGGTTTGGCTCTAGCCGTGTGGGTTTGGGTTTAGCCGAGTGGGCTTGGGTCTAGCCTAGTGGGTTTGGGTCTAGCCGAGTGGGTTTGGGTATAGCCGAGTGGGTTTGGGTATAGCCGAGTGGGTTTGTGTCCAGCCGAGTGGGTTTGGGTCTAGCCGAGTGGGTTTGGGTGGAGCCGAGTGGGTTTGGGTGTAGCCGAGTGGGTTTGGGTCTGGCCGAGTGGGTTTGGGTCTAGCGGAGTAGGTTTGGGTCTAGCCGAGTGGGTTTGGGTCTAGCGGAGTGGGTTTGGGTCTAGCTGAGTGGGTTTGGGTCTAGCGGAGTGGGTTTGGGTCTAGCGGAGTGGGTTTGGGTCTAGCGGAGTGGGTTTGGGTCTAGCGGAGTGGGTTTGGGTCTAGCCGAGTGGGTTTGGATCTAGCCGAGTGGTTTTGGGTCTAGCCGTGTGGGTTTGGGTCTAGCCGAGTCGGTTTGATTCTAGCCGAGTGGGTTGGGCACTAGCTGAGTGGGTTTGGGTCAAGCCGAATGGGTTTGGGTCCAGCCGAGTGGGTTTGGGTCCAGCCGAGTGGGTTTGGGTCTGGCCAAGTGGGTTTGGGTCAAGCCAGTGGGTTTGGGTCTAGCCGAGTGGGTTTGGGCCTAGCCTAGTGGGTTTGGGTCTAGCCGAGTGGGTTTGGGTCTAGCCGAGTGGGTTTGGGTCTAGCCGAGTGGGTTTGGGTGTAGCCGAGTGGGTTTGGGTCTGGCCGAGTGGGTTTGGGTCTAGCGGAGTGGGTTTGGGTCTAGCCGAGTGTGTTTGGGTCTAGCGGAGTGGGTTTGGGTCTAGCCGAGTGGGTTTGGGTCTAGCCGATAGGGTTTGGGTCTGGCCGAGTGGGTTTGGGTCTCGCGGAGTAGGTTTGGGTCTAGCCGAGTGGGTTTGGGTCTAGCGGAGTGGGTTTGGGTCTAGCTGAGTGGGTTTGGGTCTAGCGGAGTGGGTTTGGGTCTAGCGGAGTGGGTTTGCGTCTAGCGGAGTGGGTTTGGGTCTAGCGGAGTGGGTATGGGTCTTGCGGAGTGGGTTTGGGTCTAGCGGACTGGGTTTGTGTCTAGCGGAGTGGGTTTGGGTCTAGCGGAGTGGGTTTGGGTCTAGCCGAATGGGTTTGGGTGTAGCCGAGTGGGTTTGGGTCTAGCCGAGTGGGTTCGGGTCTAGCGGAGTGGGTTTGGGTCTAGCGGAGTGGATTTGGGTCTGGCCGAGTGGGTTTGGGTCTAGCCGAGTGGGTTTGGGTCTAGCCTAGTGGGTTTGGGTCTAGCCGAGTGGGTTTGGGTCTAGCCGAGTGGGTTTGGGTCTAGCCGAGTGGGTTTGGATCTAGCCGAGTGGTTTTGGGTCTAGCCGAGTGGGTTTGGGTCTAGCCGAGTGGGTTTGATTCTAGCCGAGTGGGTTTGGCACTAGCTGAGTGGGTTTGGGTCAAGCCGAATGGGTTTGGGTCCAGCCGAGTGGGTTTGGGTCCAGCCGAGTGGGTTTGGGTCTGGCCAAGTGGGTTTGGGTCAAGCCAGTGGGTTTGGGTCTAGCCGAGTGGGTTTGGGTCTAGCCGAGTGGGTTTGGGTGTAGCCGAGTGGGTTTGGGTCTGGCCGAGTGGGTTTGGGTCTAGCGGAGTGGGTTTGGATCTAGTGGAGTGGGTAGGGTCTAGCGGAGTGGGTTTGGGTCTAGCAGAGTGGGTTTGGGTCTAGTGGAGTGGGTTTGGGTCTAGCGGAGTGGGTTTGGGTCTAGCGGAGTGGGTTTGGGTCTAGCGGAGTGGGTTTGGGTCTAGCGGAGTGGGTTTGGGTCTAGCGGAGTGGATTTGGGTCTAGCCGAGTGGGTTTGGGTCTAGCGGAGTGGGTTTGGGTGTAGCCGAGTGGGGTTGGGTCTAGCCGTGGGTTTGGGTCTAGCCGAGTGGGTTTGGGTCTAGCCGAGTGGGTTTGGGTCTAGCCGAGTGTGTTTGGGTCTAGCCGAGTGGGTTTGGGTGTAGCCGAGTGGGTTTGGGTGTAGCCGAGTGGGTTTGGGTCTGGCCGAGTGGGTTTGGGTCTAGCGGAGTGGGTTTGGGTCTAGTGGAGTGGGTTAGGGTCTAGCGGAGTGGGTTTGGGTCTAGCAGAGTGGGTTTGGGTCTAGCGGAGTGGGTTTGGGTCTAGCGGAGTGGGTTTGGGTCTAGTGGAGTGGGTTTGGGTCTAGCGGAGTGGGTTTGTGTCTAGCGGAGTGGGTTTGGGTCTAGCGGAGTGGGTTTGGGTCTAGCGGAGTGGATTTGGGTCTAGCCGAGTGGGTTTGGGTTTAGCGGAGTGGGTTTGGGTCTAGCCGAGTGGGTTTGGGTCTAGCCGTGGGTTTGGATCTAGCCGAGTGGGTTTGGGTCTAGCCGAGTGGGTTTGGGTCTAGCCGAGTGGGTTTGGGTCTAGCCGAGTGGGTTTGGGTCTAGCCGAGAGGGTTTGGGTCTAGCCGAGTGGGTTTGGGTCTAGCCGAGTGGGTTTGGGTCTAGCCGAGTGGGTTTGTGTCTAGCGGAGTGGGTTTGGGTCTAGCGGAATGGGTTAGGGTCTAGCAGAGTGGGTTTGGGTCTAGCGGAGTGGGTTTGGGTCTAGCGGAGTGGGTTTGGGTCTAGCCGAGTGGGTTTGGGTCTAGCGGAGTGGGTTTGCGTCTAGCGGAGTAGGTTTGGGTCTAGCGGAGTGGGTATGGGTCTAGCGGAGTGGGTTTGGGTCTAGCGGACTGGGTTTGGGTCTAGCCGAGTGGGTTTGGGTCCAGCTGAGTGGGTTTGGGTCAAGCCGAGTGGGTTTGTGTCTGGCGGAGTGGGTTTGGGTCTAGCGGAGTGGGTTAGGGTCTAGCGGAGTGGGTTTGGGTCTAGCGGAGTAGGTTTGGGTCTAGCGGAGTGGGTTTGGGTCTAGCGGAGTTGGTTTGGGTGTGGCGGAGTGGGTTTGGGTCTGGCGGAGTGGGTTTGGGTCTAGCGGACTGGGTTTGGGTCTAGCGGAGTGGGTTTGGGTCTAGCGGAGTGGGTTTGGGTCTACCTAGTGGGTTTGGGTCTAGCCGAGTGGGCTTCGGTCTAGCCGGGTGGGTTTGGGTCTAGCCGAGTGGGTTTGGGTCTAGCCGAGTGGGTTTGGGTCTAGCCCAGTGGGTTTGGGTCTAGCCGAGTGGGTTTGGGTCTAGCGGAATGGGTTTAGGGTGCAGCCGAGTGGGTTTGGGTCTAGCCGAGTGGGTTTGGGTCCAGCCGAGAGGGTTTGGGTCTAGGCGAGTGGGTTTGGGTCTTGCGGAGTGGGTTTGGTTGTAGCCGAGTGGGTTTGGGGCTAGCCGAGTGGGTTTGGGTCCAGCCGAGTGGGTTTGGGTCTAGCCGAGTGGGTTTGGGTCTGGACGAGTGGGTTTGGGTCTAGCCGAGTGGGTTTGGGTCTAGCCGAGTGGGTTTGGGTCTATCCGAGTGGGTTTGGGTCTAGCGGAGTGGGTTTTGAGTCTAGCGGAGTGGGCTTGGGTCTAGCGGAGTGGGTTTGAGTCTAACGGAGTGGGTTTGGGTCTAGCGGAGTGGGTTTGGGTCTAGCGGAGTGCGTTTGCGTCTGGCGGAGTGGGTTTGTGTCTAGTGGAGTGGGTTTGGGTCTAGCGGAGTGGGTTTGGGTCTAGCGGAGTGGATTTGGGTCTAGCGGAGTGGGTTTGGGTCTAGCCGAGTGGGTTTGGGTCTAGACGTGGGTTTGGATCTAGCCGAGTGGGTTTGGGTCTAGCCGAGTGGGTTTGTGTCTGGCAGAGTGGATTTGGGTCTAGCGGAGTGGGTTTGGGTCTAGCGGACTGGGTTTGGGTCTAGCCGAGTGGGTTTGGGTCCAGCTGAGTGGGTTTGGGTCAAGCCGAGTGGGTTTGTGTCTGGCGGAGTGGGTTTGGGTCTAGCGGAGTGGGTTAGGGTCTAGCGGAGTGGGTTTGGGTCTAGCGGAGTAGGTTTGGGTCTAGCGGAGTGGGTTTGGGTCTAGCGGAGTTGGTTTGGGTGTGGCGGAGTGGGTTTGGGTCTAGCGGAGTGGGTTTGGGTCTAGCGGAGTGGATTTGGGTCTAGCGGAGTGGGTTTGGGTCTAGCCGAGTGGGTTTGGGTCTAGCCGTGGGTTTGGATCTAGCCGAGTGGGTTTGGGTCTAGCCGAGTGGGTTTGTGTCTGGCAGAGTGGATTTGGGTCTAGCGGAGTGGGTTTGGGTCTAGCGGACTGGGTTTGGGTCTAGCCGAGTGGGTTTGGGTCCAGCTGAGTGGGTTTGGGTCAAGCCGAGTGGGTTTGTGTCTGGCGGAGTGGGTTTGGGTCTAGCGGAGTGGGTTTGGGTCTAGCGGAGTGGGTTTGGGTCTAGCGGAGTGGGTTTGTGTCTAGCGGAGTGGGTTTGGGTCTAGCGGAGTGGGTTTGGGTCTAGCGGAGTGGATTTGGGTCTAGCCGAGTGGGTTTGGGTCTAGCGGAGTGGGTTTGGGTCTAGCCGAGTGGGTTTGGGTCTAGCCGTGGGTTTGGATCTAGCCGAGTGGGTTTGGGTCTAGCCGAGTGGGTTTGGGTCTAGCCGAGTGGGTTTGGGTCTAGCCGAGTGGGTTTGGGTCTAGCCGAGAGGGTTTGGGTCTAGCCGAGTGGGTTTGGGTCTAGCCGAGTGGGTTTGGGTCTAGCCGAGTGGGTTTGTGTCTAGCGGAGTGGGTTTGGGTCTAGCGGAATGGGTTAGGGTCTAGCAGAGTGGGTTTGGGTCTAGCGGAGTGGGTTTGGGTCTAGCGGAGTGGGTTTGGGTCTAGCCGAGTGGGTTTGGGTCTAGCGGAGTGGGTTTGCGTCTAGCGGAGTAGGTTTGGGTCTAGCGGAGTGGGTATGGGTCTAGCGGAGTGGGTTTGGGTCTAGCGGACTGGGTTTGGGTCTAGCCGAGTGGGTTTGGGTCCAGCTGAGTGGGTTTGGGTCAAGCCGAGTGGGTTTGTGTCTGGCGGAGTGGGTTTGGGTCTAGCGGAGTGGGTTAGGGTCTAGCGGAGTGGGTTTGGGTCTAGCGGAGTAGGTTTGGGTCTAGCGGAGTGGGTTTGGGTCTAGCGGAGTTGGTTTGGGTGTGGCGGAGTGGGTTTGGGTCTGGCGGAGTGGGTTTGGGTCTAGCGGACTGGGTTTGGGTCTAGCGGAGTGGGTTTGGGTCTAGCGGAGTGGGTTTGGGTCTACCTAGTGGGTTTGGGTCTAGCCGAGTGGGCTTCGGTCTAGCCGGGTGGGTTTGGGTCTAGCCGAGTGGGTTTGGGTCTAGCCGAGTGGGTTTGGGTCTAGCCCAGTGGGTTTGGGTCTAGCCGAGTGGGTTTGGGTCTAGCGGAGTGGGTTTAGGGTGCAGCCGAGTGGGTTTGCGTCTAGCCGAGTGGGTTTGGGTCCAGCCGAGAGGGTTTGGGTCTAGGCGAGTGGGTTTGGGTCTTGCGGAGTGGGTTTGGTTGTAGCCGAGTGGGTTTGGGGCTAGCCGAGTGGGTTTGGGTCCAGCCGAGTGGGTTTGGGTCTAGCCGAGTGGGTTTGGGTCTGGACGAGTGGGTTTGGGTCTAGCCGAGTGGGTTTGGGTCTAGCCGAGTGGGTTTGGGTCTATCCGAGTGGGTTTGGGTCTAGCGGAGTGGGTTTTGAGTCTAGCGGAGTGGGCTTGGGTCTAGCGGAGTGGGTTTGAGTCTAACGGAGTGGGTTTAGGTCTAGCGGAGTGGGTTTGGGTCTAGCGGAGTGGGTTTGCTTCTAGCGGAGTGGGTTTGTGTCTAGCGGAGTGGGTTTGGGTCTAGCGGAGTGGGTTTGGGTCTAGCGGAGTGGATTTGGGTCTAGCGGAGTGGGTTTGGGTCTAGCCGAGTGGGTTTGGGTCTAGCCGTGGGTTTGGATCTAGCCGAGTGGGTTTGGGTCTAGCCGAGTGGGTTTGTGTCTGGCAGAGTGGATTTGGGTCTAGCGGAGTGGGTTTGGGTCTAGCGGACTGGGTTTGGGTCTAGCCGAGTGGGTTTGGGTCCAGCTGAGTGGGTTTGGGTCAAGCCGAGTGGGTTTGTGTCTGGCGGAGTGGGTTTGGGTCTAGCGGAGTGGGTAAGGGTCTAGCGGAGTGGGTTTGGGTCTAGCGGAGTAGGTTTGGGTCTAGCGGAGTGGGTTTGGGTCTAGCGGAGTTGGTTTGGGTGTGGCGGAGTGGGTTTGGGTCTAGCGGAGTGGGTTTGGGTCTAGCGGAGTGGATTTGGGTCTAGCGGAGTGGGTTTGGGTCTAGCCGAGTGGGTTTGGGTCTAGCCGTGGGTTTGGATCTAGCCGAGTCGGTTTGGGTCTAGCCGAGTGGGTTTGTGTCTGGCAGAGTGGATTTGGGTCTAGCGGAGTGGGTTTGGGTCTAGCGGACTGGGTTTGGGTCTAGCCGAGTGGGTTTGGGTCCAGCTGAGTGGGTTTGGGTCAAGCCGAGTGGGTTTGTGTCTGGCGGAGTGGGTTTGGGTCTAGCGGAGTGGGTTAGGGTCTAGCGGAGTGGGTTTGGGTCTAGCGGAGTAGGTTTGGGTCTAGCGGAGTGGGTTTGGGTCTAGCGGAGTTGGTTTGGGTGTGGCGGAGTGGGTTTGGGTCTGGCGGAGTGGGTTTGGGTCTGGCGGACTGGGTTTGGGTCTAGCGGAGTGGGTTTGGGTGTAGCCGAGTGGGTTTGGGTCTGGCCGAGTGGGTTTGGGTCTAGCGGAGTGGGTTTGGGTCTAGTGGAGTGGGTTAGGGTCTAGCGGAGTGGGTTTGGGTCTAGCAGAGTGGGTTTGGGTCTAGCGGAGTGGGTTTGGGTCTAGCGGAGTGGGTTTGGGTCTAGTGGAGTGGGTTTGGGTCTAGCGGAGTGGGTTTGTGTCTAGCGGAGTGGGTTTGGGTCTAGCGGAGTGGGTTTGGGTCTAGCGGAGTGGATTTGGGTCTAGCCGAGTGGGTTTGGGTTTAGCGGAGTGGGTTTGGGTCTAGCCGAGTGGGTTTGGGTCTAGCCGTGGGTTTGGATCTAGCCGAGTGGGTTTGGGTCTAGCCGAGTGGGTTTGGGTCTAGCCGAGTGGGTTTGGGTCTAGCCGAGTGGGTTTGGGTCTAGCCGAGAGGGTTTGGGTCTAGCCGAGTGGGTTTGGGTCTAGCCGAGTGGGTTTGGGTCTAGCCGAGTGGGTTTGTGTCTAGCGGAGTGGGTTTGGGTCTAGCGGAATGGGTTAGGGTCTAGCAGAGTGGGTTTGGGTCTAGCGGAGTGGGTTTGGGTCTAGCGGAGTGGGTTTGGGTCTAGCCGAGTGGGTTTGGGTCTAGCCGAGTGGGTTTGGGTCTAGCCCAGTGGGTTTGGGTCTAGCCGAGTGGGTTTGGGTCTAGCGGAGTGGGTTTAGGGTGCAGCCGAGTGGGTTTGGGTCTAGCCGAGTGGGTTTGGGTCCAGCCGAGAGGGTTTGGGTCTAGGCGAGTGGGTTTGGGTCTTGCGGAGTGGGTTTGGTTGTAGCCGAGTGGGTTTGGGGCTAGCCGAGTGGGTTTGGGTCCAGCCGAGTGGGTTTGGGTCTAGCCGAGTGGGTTTGGGTCTGGACGAGTGGGTTTGGGTCTACCTAGTGGGTTTGGGTCTAGCCGAGTGGGCTTCGGTCTAGCCGGGTGGGTTTGGGTCTAGCCGAGTGGGTTTGGGTCTAGCCGAGTGGGTTTGGGTCTAGCCGAGTGGGTTTGGGTCTAGCCGAGTGGGTTTGGGTCTAGCGGAGTGGGTTTAGGGTGCAGCCGAGTGGGTTTGGGTCTAGCCGAGTGGGTTTGGGTCCAGCCGAGAGGGTTTGGGTCTAGCCGAGTGGGTTTGGGTCTTGCGGAGTGGGTTTGGTTGTAGCCGAGTGGGTTTGGGGCTAGCCGAGTGGGTTTGGGTCCAGCCGAGTGGGTTTGGGTCTAGCCGAGTGGGTTTGGGTCTGGACGAGTGGGTTTGGGTCTAGCCGAGTGGGTTTGTGTCTAGCCGAGTGGGTTTGGGTCTATCCGAGTGGGTTTGGGTCTAGCGGAGTGGGTTTTGAGTCTAGCGGAGTGGGCTTGGGTCTAGCGGAGTGGGTTTGAGTCTAACGGAGTGGGTTTGGGTCTAGCGGAGTGGGTTTGGGTCTAGCGGAGTGGGTTTGGGTCTAGCGGAGTGGGTTTGTGTCTAGCGGAGTGGGTTTGGGTCTAGCGAAGTGGGTTTGGGTCTAGCGGAGTGGATTTGGGTCTAGCGGAGTGGGTTTGGGTCTAGCCGAGTGGGTTTGGGTCTAGCCGTGGGTTTGGATCTAGCCGAGTGGGTTTGGGTCTAGCCGAGTGGGTTTGGGTCTAGCCAAGTGGGTTTGGGTCTAGCCGAGTGGGTTTGGGTCTAGCCGAGAGGGTTTGGGTCTAGCCGAGTGGGTTTGGGTCTAGCCGAGTGGGTTTGGGTCTAGCGGAGTGGGTTAGGGTCTAGCGGAGTGGGTTTGGGTCTAGCGGAGTGGGTTTGGGTCTAGCGGAGTGGGTTTGGGTCTAGCCGAGTGGGTTTGGGTCTAGCGGAGTGGGTTTGCGTCTAGCGGAGTAGGTTTGGGTCTAGCGGAGTGGGTATGGGTCTAGCGGAGTGGGTTTGGGTCTAGCCGAGTGGGTTTGGGTCAAGCCGAGTGGGATTGTGTCTGGCGGAGTGGGTTTGGGTCTAGCGGAGTGGGTTAGGGTCTAGCGGAGTGGGTTTGGGTCTAGCGGAGTAGGTGTGGGTCTAGCGGAGTGGGTTTGGGTCTAGCGGACTGGGTTTGGGTCTAGCGGAGTGGGTTTGGGTCTAGCGGAGTGGGTTTGGGTCTACCTAGTGGGTTTGGGTCTAGCCGAGTGGGCTTAGGTCTAGCCGGGTGGGTTTGGGTCTAGCCGAGTGGGTTTGGGTCTAGCCGAGTGGGTTTGTGTCTAGCCGAGTGGGTTTGGGTCTAGCGGAGTGGGTTTAGGGTACAGCCGAGTGGGTTTGGGTCCAGCCGAGAAGGTTTGGGTCTAGGCGAGTGGGTTTGGGTCTTGCGGAGTGGGTTTGGTTGTAGCCGAGTGGGTTTGGGGCTAGCCGAGTGGGTTTGGGTCCAGCCGAGTGGGTTTGGGTCTAGCGGAGTGGGTTTGGGTCTAGCGGAGTGGGTTTGGGTCTAGCGGAGTGGGTTTGGGTCTAGCGGACTTGGTTTGGGTCTAGCGGAGTGGGTTTGGGTCTAGCGGAGTGGATTTGGGTCTAGCCGAGTGGGTTTGGGTCTAGCGGAGTGGGTTTGGGTCTAGCCGAGTGGGTTTTCGTCTAGCCGAGTGGGTTTCGGTCTAGCCGAGTGGGTTTGGGTGTAGCCGAGTGGGTTTGGGTCTGGCCGAGTGGGTTTGGGTCTAGCGGAGTGGGTTTGGGTCTAGCCGAGTGGGTTTGGGTCTAGCCGAGTGGGTTTGGGTCTAGCGGAGTGGGTTTCGGTCTAGCGGAGTGGGTTTGGGTCTAGCGGACTGGGTTTGGGTCTAGCGGAGTGGGTTTGGGTCTAGCGGAGTGCATTTGGGTCTAGCCGAGTGGGTTTGGGTCTAGCGGAGTGGGTTTGGGTCTAGCCGAGTGGGTTTGGGTCTAGCCGTGGGTTTGGGTCTAGCCGAGTGGGTTTGGGTCTAGCCGAGTGGGTTTGGGTCTAGCGAGTGGGTTTGGGTCTAGCGAGTGGGTTTGGCTCTCGCCGTGTGGGTTTGGGTTTAGCCGAGTGGGCTTGGGTCTAGCCAAGTGGGTTTGGGTCTAGCCGAGTGGGTTTGGGCCTAGCCGAGTGGGTTTGGGTCTAGTCGAGTGGGTTTGGGTCCAGCCGAGTGGGTTTGGGTCTAGCCGAGTGGGTTTGGGTGGAGCCGAGTGGGTTTGGGTGTAGCCGAGTGGGTTTGGGTCTGGCCGAGTGGGTTTGGGTCTCGCGGAGTAGGTTTGGGTCTAGCCGAGTGGGTTTGGGTCTAGCGGAGTGGGTTTGGGTCTAGCTGAGTGGGTTTGGGTCTAGCGGAGTGGGTTTGGGTCTAGCGGAGTGGGTTTGCGTCTAGCGGAGTGGGTTTGGGTCTAGCGGAGTGGGTATGGGCCTTGCGGAGTGGGTTTGGGTCTAGCGGACTGGGTTTGTGTCTAGCGGAGTGGGTTTGGGTCTAGCGGAGTGGGTTTGGGTCTAGCCGAATGGGTTTGGGTGTAGCCGAGTGGGTTTGGGTCTAGCCGAGTGGGTTTGGGTCTAGCGGAGTGGGTTTGGGTCTAGCGGAGTGGATTTGGGTCTGGCCGAGTGGGTTTGGGTCTAGCCGAGTGGGTTTGGGTCTAGCCTAGTGGGTTTGGGTCTAGCCGAGTGGGTTTGGGTCTAGCCGAGTGGGTTTGGGTCTAGCCGAGTGGGTTTGGATCTAGCCGAGCGGTTTTGGGTCTAGCCGAGTGGGTTTGGGTCTAGCCGAGTGGGTTTGATTCTAGCCGAGTGGGTTTGGCACTAGCTGAGTGGGTTTGGGTCAAGCCGAATGGGTTTCGGTCCAGCCGAGTGGGTTTGGGTCCAGCCGAGTGGGTTTGCGTCTGGCCAAGTGGGTTTGGGTCAAGCCAGTGGGTTTGGGTCTGGCCGAGTGGGTTTGGGTCTAGCCGAGTGGGTTTGGGTGTAGCCGAGTGGGTTTGGGTCTGGCCGAGTGGGTTTGGGTCTAGCGGAGTGGGTTTGGGTGTAGTGGAGTGGGTTAGGGTCTAGCGGAGTGGGTTTGGGTCTAGCAGAGTGGGTTTGGGTCTAGCGGAGTGGGTTTGGGTCTAGCGGAGTGGGTTTGGGTCTAGCGGAGTGGGTTTGGGTCTAGCGGAGTGGGTTTGGGTCTAGCGGAGTGGGTTTGGGTCTAGCGGAGTGGATTTGGGTCTAGCCGAGTGCGTTTGGGTCTAGCGGAGTGGGTTTGGGTCTAGCCGAGTGGGTTTGGGTCTAGCCGAGTGGGTTTGGGTCTAGCCGAGTGTGTTTGGGTCTAGCCGAGTGGGTTTGGGTGTAGCCGAGTGGGTTTGGTTGTAGCCGAGTGGGTTTGGGTCTGGCCGAGTGGGTTTGGGTCTAGCGGAGTGGGTTTGGGTCTAGTGGAGTGGGTTAGGGTCTAGCGGAGTGGGTTTGGGTCTAGCAGAGTGGGTTTGGGTCTAGCCGAGTGGGTTTGGGTCTAGCGGAGTGGGTTTGGGTCTAGCCGAGTGGGTTTGGGTCTAGCCGTGGGTTTGGATCTAGCCGAGTGGGTTTGGGTCTAGCCGAGTGGGTTTGGGTCTAGCCGAGTGGGTTTGGGTCTAGCGAGTGGGTTTGGCTCTCGCCGTGTGGGTTTGGGTTTAGCCGAGTGGGCTTGGGTCTAGCCAAGTGGGTTTGGGTCTAGCCGAGTGGGTTTGGGCCTAGCCGAGTGGGTTTGGGTCTAGTCGAGTGGGTTTGGGTCCAGCCGAGTGGGTTTGGGTCTAGCCGAGTGGGTTTGGGTCTAGCCGAGTGGGTTTGGGTCTTGCCGAGTGGGTTTGGATCTAGCCGAGCGGTTTTGGGTCTAGCCGAGTGGGTTTGGGTCTAGCCGAGTGGGTTTGATTCTAGCCGAGTGGGTTTGGCACTAGCTGAGTGGGTTTGGGTCAAGCCGAATGGGTTTGGGTCCAGCCGAGTGGGTTTGGGTCCAGCCGAGTGGGTTTGGGTCTGGCCAAGTGGGTTTGGGTCAAGCCAGTGGGTTTGGGTCTAGCCGAGTGGGTTTGGGTCTAGCCGAGTGGGTTTGGGTGTAGCCGAGTGGGTTTGGGTCTGGCCGAGTGGGTTTGGGTCTAGCGGAGTGGGTTTGGGTGTAGTGGAGTGGGTTAGGGTCTAGCGGAGTGGGTTTGGGTCTAGCAGAGTGGGTTTGGGTCTAGCGGAGTGGGTTTGGGACTAGCGGAGTGGGTTTGGGTCTAGCGGAGTGGGTTTGGGTCTAGCGGAGTGGGTTTGGGTCTAGCGGAGTGGGTTTGGGTCTAGCGGAGTGGATTTGGGTCTAGCCGAGTGCGTTTGGGTCTAGCGGAGTGGGTTTGGGTCTAGCCGAGTGGGTTTGGGTCTAGCCGAGTGGGTTTGGGTCTAGCCGAGTGTGTTTGGGTCTAGCCGAGTGGGTTTGGGTGTAGCCGAGTGGGTTTGGTTGTAGCCGAGTGGGTTTGGGTCTGGCCGAGTGGGTTTGGGTCTAGCGGAGTGGGTTTGGGTCTAGTGGAGTGGGTTAGGGTCTAGCGGAGTGGGTTTGGGTCTAGCAGAGTGGGTTTGGGTCTAGCCGAGTGGGTTTGGGTCTAGCGGAGTGGGTTTGGGTCTAGCCGAGTGGGTTTGGGTCTAGCCGTGGGTTTGGATCTAGCCGAGTGGGTTTGGGTCTAGCCGAGTGGGTTTGGGTCTAGCCGAGTGGGTTTGGGTCTAGCGAGTGGGTTTGGCTCTCGCCGTGTGGGTTTGGGTTTAGCCGAGTGGGCTTGGGTCTAGCCAAGTGGGTTTGGGTCTAGCCGAGTGGGTTTGGGCCTAGCCGAGTGGGTTTGGGTCTAGTCGAGTGGGTTTGGGTCCAGCCGAGTGGGTTTGGGTCTAGCCGAGTGGGTTTGGGTGGAGCCGAGTGGGTTTGGGTGTAGCCGAGTGGGTTTGGGTCTGGCCGAGTGGGTTTGGGTCTCGCGGAGTAGGTTTGGGTCTAGCCGAGTGGGTTTGGGTCTAGCGGAGTGGGTTTGGGTCTAGCTGAGTGGGTTTGGGTCTAGCGGAGTGGGTTTGGGTCTAGCGGAGTGGGTTTGCGTCTAGCGGAGTGGGTTTGGGTCTAGCGGAGTGGGTATGGGTCTTGCGGAGTGGGTTTGGGTCTAGCGGACTGGGTTTGTGTCTAGCGGAGTGGGTTTGGGTCTAGCGGAGTGGGTTTGGGTCTAGCGGAGTGGGTTTGCGTCTAGCGGAGTGGGTTTGGGTCTAGCGGAGTGGGTATGGGTCTTGCGGAGTGGGTTTGGGTCTAGCGGACTGGGTTTGTGTCTAGCGGAGTGGGTTTGGGTCTAGCGGAGTGGGTTTGGGTCTAGCCGAATGGGTTTGGGTGTAGCCGAGTGGGTTTGGGTCTAGCCGAGTGGGTTTGGGTCTAGCGGAGTGGGTTTGGGTCTAGCGGAGTGGATTTGGGTCTGGCCGAGTGGGTTTGGGTCTAGCCGAGTGGGTTTGGGTCTAGCCTAGTGGGTTTGGGTCTAGCCGAGTGGGTTTGGGTCTAGCCGAGTGGGTTTGGGTCTAGCCGAGTGGGTTTGGATCCAGCCGAGCGGTTTTGGGTCTAGCCGAGTGGGTTTGGGTCTAGCCGAGTGGGTTTGATTCTAGCCGAGTGGGTTTGGCACTAGCTGAGTGGGTTTGGGTCAAGCCGAATGGGTTTGGGTCCAGCCGAGTGGGTTTGGGTCCAGCCGAGTGGGTTTGGGTCTGGCCAAGTGGGTTTGGGTCAAGCCAGTGGGTTTGGGTCTAGCCGAGTGGGTTTGGGTCTAGCCGAGTGGGTTTGGGTGTAGCCGAGTGGGTTTGGGTCTGGCCGAGTGGGTTTGGGTCTAGCGGAGTGGGTTTGGGTCTAGTGGAGTGGGTTAGGGTCTAGCGGAGTGGGTTTGGGTCTAGCAGAGTGGGTTTGGGTCTAGCGGAGTGGGTTTGGGTCTAGCGGAGTGGGTTTGGGTCTAGCGGAGTGGGTTTGGGTCTAGCGGAGTGGGTTTGGGTCTAGCGGAGTGGGTTTGGGTCTAGCGTAGTGGATTTGGGTCTAGCCGAGTGCGTTTGGGTCTAGCGGAGTGGGTTTGGGTCTAGCCGAGTGGGTTTGGGTCTAGCCGAGTGGGTTTGGGTCTAGCCGAGTGGGTTTGGGTCTAGCCGAGTGTGTTTGGGTCTAGCCGAGTGGGTTTGGGTGTAGCCGAGTGGGTTTGGTTGTAGCCGAGTGGGTTTGGGTCTGGCCGAGTGGGTTTGGGTCTAGCGGAGTGGGTTTGGGTCTAGTGGAGTGGGTTAGGGTCTAGCGGAGTGGGTTTGGGTCTAGCAGAGTGGGTTTGGGTCTAGCCGAGTGGGTTTGGGTCTAGCGGAGTGGGTTTGGGTCTAGCCGAGTGGGTTTGGGTCTAGCCGTGGGTTTGGATCTAGCCGAGTGGGTTTGGGTCTAGCCGAGTGGGTTTGGGTCCAGCCGAGTGGGTTTGGGTCTAGCCGAGTGGGTTTGGGTCTAGCCGAGAGGGTTTGGGTCTAGCCGAGTGGGTTTGGGTCTAGCCGAGTGGGTTTGGGTCTAGCCGAGTGGGTTTGGGTCTAGCCGAGTGGGTTTGGGTCTAGCCGAGTGGGTTTTCGTCTAGCCGAGTGGGTTTCGGTCTAGCCGAGTGGGTTTGGGTGTAGCCGAGTGGGTTTGGGTCTGGCCGAGTGGGTTTGGGTCTAGCGGAGTGGGTTTGGGTCTAGCCGAGTGGGTTTGGGTCTAGCGGAGTGGGTTTCGGTCTAGCGGAGTGGGTTTGGGTCTAGCGGACTGGGTTTGGGTCTAGCGGAGTGGGTTTGGGTCTAGCGGAGTGCATTTGGGTCTAGCCGAGTGGGTTTGGGTCTAGCGGAGTGGGTTTGGGTCTAGCCGAGTGGGTTTGGGTCTAGCCGTGGGTTTGGGTCTAGCCGAGTGGGTTTGGGTCTAGCCGAGTGGGTTTGGGTCTAGCGAGTGGGTTTGGGTCTAGCGAGTGGGTTTGGCTCTCGCCGTGTGGGTTTGGGTTTAGCCGAGTGGGCTTGGGTCTTGCCAAGTGGGTTTGGGTCTAGCCGAGTGGGTTTGGGCCTAGCCGAGTGGGTTTGGGTCTAGTCGAGTGGGTTTGGGTCCAGCCGAGTGGGTTTGGGTCTAGCCGAGTGGGTTTGGGTGGAGCCGAGTGGGTTTGGGTGTAGCCGAGTGGGTTTGGGTCTAGCCGAGTGGGTTTGGGTCTAGCGGAGTGGGTTTGGGTCTAGCCGAGTGGGTTTGGGTCTAGCGGAGTGGGTTTGGGTCTAGCGGAGTGGATTTGGGTCTGGCCGAGTGGGTTTGGGTCTAGCCGAGTGGGTTTGGGTCTAGCCGAGTGGGTTTGGGTCTAGCCGAGTGGGTTTGGGTCTAGCCGAGTGGGTTTGGATCTAGCCGAGCGGTTTTGGGTCTAGCCGAGTGGGTTTGGGTCTAGCCGAGTGGGTTTGATTCTAGCCGAGTGGGTTTGGCACTAGCTGAGTGGGTTTGGGTCAAGCCGAATGGGTTTGGGTCCAGCCGAGTGGGTTTGGGTCCAGCCGAGTGGGTTTGGGTCTGGCCAAGTGGGTTTGGGTCAAGCCAGTGGGTTTGGGTCTAGCCGAGTGGGTTTGGGTCTAGCCGAGTGGGTTTGGGTGTAGCCGAGTGGGTTTGGGTCTGGCCGAGTGGGTTTGGGTCTAGCGGAGTGGGTTTGGGTCTAGTGGAGTGGGTTAGGGTCTAGCGGAGTGGGTTTGGGTCTAGCAGAGTGGGTTTGGGTCTAGCGGAGTGGGTTTGGGTCTAGCGGAGTGGGTTTGGGTCTAGCGGAGTGGGTTTGGGTCTAGCGGAGTGGGTTTGGGTCTAGCGGAGTGGGTTTGGGTCTAGCGGAGTGGATTTGGGTCTAGCCGAGTGCGTTTGGGTCTAGCGGAGTGGGTTTGGGTCTAGCCGAGTGGGTTTGGGTCTAGCCGAGTGGGTTTGGGTCTAGCCGAGTGGGTTTGGGTCTAGCCGAGTGTGTTTGGGTCTAGCCGAGTGGGTTTGGGTGTAGCCGAGTGGGTTTGGTTGTAGCCGAGTGGGTTTGGGTCTGGCCGAGTGGGTTTGGGTCTAGCGGAGTGGGTTTGGGTCTAGTGGAGTGGGTTAGGGTCTAGCGGAGTGGGTTTGGGTCTAGCAGAGTGGGTTTGGGTCTAGCCGAGTGGGTTTGGGTCTAGCGGAGTGGGTTTGGGTCTAGCCGAGTGGGTTTGGGTCTAGCCGTGGGTTTGGATCTAGCCGAGTGGGTTTGGGTCTAGCCGAGTGGGTTTGGGTCTAGCCGAGTGGGTTTGGGTCTAGCCGAGTGGGTTTGGGTCTAGCCGAGAGGGTTTGGGTCTAGCCGAGTGGGTTTGGGTCTAGCCGAGTGGGTTTGGGTCTAGCCGAGTGGGTTTGGGTCTAGCCGAGTGGGTTTTCGTCTAGCCGAGTGGGTTTCGGTCTAGCCGAGTGGGTTTGGGTGTAGCCGAGTGGGTTTGGGTCTGGCCGAGTGGGTTTGGGTCTAGCGGAGTGGGTTTGGGTCTAGCCGAGTGGGTTTGGGTCTAGCGGAGTGGGTTTCGGTCTAGCGGAGTGGGTTTGGGTCTAGCGGACTGGGTTTGGGTCAAGCGGAGTGGGTTTGGGTCTAGCGGAGTGCATTTGGGTCTAGCCGAGTGGGTTTGGGTCTAGCGGAGTGGGTTTGGGTCTAGCCGAGTGGGTTTGGGTCTAGCCGTGGGTTTGGGTCTAGCCGAGTGGGTTTGGGTCTAGCCGAGTGGGTTTGGGTCTAGCGAGTGGGTTTGGGTCTAGCGAGTGGGTTTGGCTCTCGCCGTGTGGGTTTGGGTTTAGCCGAGTGGGCTTGGGTCTAGCCAAGTGGGTTTGGGTCTAGCCGAGTGGGTTTGGGCCTAGCCGAGTGGGTTTGGGTCTAGTCGAGTGGGTTTGGGTCCAGCCGAGTGGGTTTGGGTCTAGCCGAGTGGGTTTGGGTGGAGCCGAGTGGGTTTGGGTGTAGCCGAGTGGGTTTGGGTCTGGCCGAGTGGGTTTGGGTCTCGCGGAGTAGGTTTGGGTCTAGCCGAGTGGGTTTGGGTCTAGCGGAGTGGGTTTGGGTCTAGCTGAGTGGGTTTGGGTCTAGCGGAGTGGGTTTGGGTCTAGCGGAGTGGGTTTGCGTCTAGCGGAGTGGGTTTGGGTCTAGCGGAGTGGGTATGGGTCTTGCGGAGTGGGTTTGGGTCTAGCGGACTGGGTTTGTGTCTAGCGGAGTGGGTTTGGGTCTAGCGGAGTGGGTTTGGGTCTAGCCGAATGGGTTTGGGTGTAGCCGAGTGGGTTTGGGTCTAGCCGAGTGGGTTTGGGTCTAGCGGAGTGGGTTTGGGTCTAGCGGAGTGGATTTGGGTCTGGCCGAGTGGGTTTGGGTCTAGCCGAGTGGGTTTGGGTCTAGCCTAGTGGGTTTGGGTCTAGCCGAGTGGGTTTGGGTCTAGCCGAGTGGGTTTGGGTCTAGCCGAGTGGGTTTGGATCTAGCCGAGCGGTTTTGGGTCTAGCCGAGTGGGTTTGGGTCTAGCCGAGTGGGTTTGATTCTAGCCGAGTGGGTTTGGCACTAGCTGAGTGGGTTTGGGTCAAGCCGAATGGGTTTGGGTCCAGCCGAGTGGGTTTGGGTCCAGCCGAGTGGGTTTGGGTCTGGCCAAGTGGGTTTGGGTCAAGCCAGTGGGTTTGGGTCTAGCCGAGTGGGTTTGGGTCTAGCCGAGTGGGTTTGGGTGTAGCCGAGTGGGTTTGGGTCTGGCCGAGTGGGTTTGGGTCTAGCGGAGTGGGTTTGGGTCTAGTGGAGTGGGTTAGGGTCTAGCGGAGTGGGTTTGGGTCTAGCAGAGTGGGTTTGGGTCTAGCGGAGTGGGTTTGGGTCTAGCGGAGTGGGTTTGGGTCTAGCGGAGTGGGTTTGGGTCTAGCGGAGTGGGTTTGGGTCTAGCGGAGTGGGTTTGGGTCTAGCGGAGTGGATTTGGGTCTAGCCGAGTGCGTTTGGGTCTAGCGGAGTGGGTTTGGGTCTAGCCGAGTGGGTTTGGGTCTAGCCGTGGGTTTGGGTCTAGCCGAGTGGGTTTGGGTCTAGCCGAGTGGGTTTGGGTCTAGCCGAGTGTGTTTGGGTCTAGCCGAGTGGGTTTGGGTGTAGCCGAGTGGGTTTGGTTGTAGCCGAGTGGGTTTGGGTCTGGCCGAGTGGGTTTGGGTCTAGCGGAGTGGGTTTGTGTCTAGTGGAGTGGGTTAGGGTCTAGCGGAGTGGGTTTGGGTCTAGCAGAGTGGGTTTGGGTCTAGCGGAGTGGGTTTGGGTCTAGCGGAGTGGGTTTGGGTCTAGCGGAGTGGGTTTGGGTCTAGCGGAGTGGGTTTGTGTCTAGCGGAGTGGGTTTGGGTCTAGCGGAGTGGGTTTGGGTCTAGCAGAGTGGATTTGGGTCTAGCCGAGTGGGTTTGGGTCTAGCGGAGTGGGTTTGGGTCTAGCCGAGTGGGTTTGGGTCTCGCCGTGGGTTTGGATCTAGCCGAGTGGGTTTGGGTCTAGCCGAGTGGGTTTGGGTCTAGCCGAGTGGGTTTGGGTCTAGCCGAGTGGGTTTGGGTCTAGCCGAGAGGGTTTGGGTCTAGCCGAGTGGGTTTGGGTCTAGCCGAGTGGGTTTGGGTCTAGCCGAGTGGGTTTGTGTCTAGCGGAGTGGGTTTGGGTCTAGCGGAGTGGGTTAGGGTCTAGCGGAGTGGGTTTGCGTCTAGCGGAGTAGGTTTGGGTCTAGCGGAGTGGGTATGGGTCTACCGGAGTGGGTTTGGGTCTAGCGGACTGGGTTTGGGTCGAGCCGAGTGCGTTTGGGTCTAGCTGAGTGGGTTTGGGTCAAGCCGAGTGGGTTTGTGTCTGGCGGAGTGGGTTTGGGTCTAGCGGAGTGGGTTAGGGTCTAGCGGAGTGGGTTTGGGTCTAGCGGAGTAGGTTTGGGTCTAGCGGAGTGGGTTTGGGTCTGGCGGAGTTGGTTTGGGTGTGGCGGAGTGGGTTTGGGTCTGGCGGAGTGGGTTTGGGTCTAGCGGACTGGGTTTGGGTCTAGCGGAGTGGGTTTGGGTCTAGCGGAGTGGGTTTGGGTCTACCTAGTGGGTTTGGGTCTAGCCGAGTGGGCTTAGGTCTAGCCGGGTGGGTTTGGGTCCAGCCGAGTGGGTTTGGGTCTAGCCGAGTGGGTTTGGGTCTAGCCGAGTTGGTTTGGGTCTAGCGGAGTGGGTTTAGGGTGCAGCCGAGTGGGTTTGGGTCTAGCCGAGTGGGTTTGGGTCCAGCCGAGAGGGTTTGGGTCTAGGCGAGTGGGTTTGGGTCTTGCGGAGTGGGTTTGGTTGTAGCCGAGTGGGTTTGGGGCTAGCCGAGTGGGTTTGGGTCCAGCCGAGTGGGTTTGGGTCTAGCCGAGTGGGTTTGGGTCTGGACGAGTGGGTTTGGGTCTAGCCGAGTGGGTTTGGGTCTAGCCGAGTGGGTTTGGGTCTATCCGAGTGGGTTTGGGTCTAGCGGAGTGGGTTTTGAGTCTAGCGGAGTGGGCTTGGGTCTAGCGGAGAGGGTTTGAGTCTAACGGAGTGGGTTTGGGTCTAGCCGTGGGTTTGGGTCTAGCCGAGTGGGTTTGGGTCTAGCCGAGTGGGTTTGGGTCTAGCCGAGTGTGTTTGGGTCTAGCCGAGTGGGTTTGGGTGTAGCCGAGTGGGTTTGGTTGTAGCCGAGTGGGTTTGGGTCTGGCCGAGTGGGTTTGGGTCTAGCGGAGTGGGTTTGGGTCTAGTGGAGTGGGTTAGGGTCTAGCGGAGTGGGTTTGGGTCTAGCAGAGTGGGTTTGGGTCTAGCGGAGTGGGTTTGGGTCTAGCGGAGTGGGTTTGGGTCTAGCGGAGTGGGTTTGGGTCTAGCGGAGTGGGTTTGTGTCTAGCGGAGTGGGTTTGGGTCTAGCGGAGTGGGTTTGGGTCTAGCGGAGTGGATTTGGGTCTAGCCGAGTGGGTTTGGGTCTAGCGGAGTGGGTTTGGGTCTAGCCGAGTGGGTTTGGGTCTAGCCGTGGGTTTGGATCTAGCGGAGTGGGTTTGTGTCTAGCGGAGTGGGTTTGGGTCTATCAGAGTGGGTTTGGGTCTAGCGGAGTGGGTTTGGGTCTAGCGGAGTGGGTTTGGGTCTCGCGGAGTGGGTTTGGGTCTAGCGGAGTGGGTTTGGGTCTAGCGGACTGGGTTTGGGTCTAGCGAGTGGGTTTGGGTCTAGCGAGTGGGTTTGGCTCTAGCCGTGTGGGATTGGGTTTAGCCGAGTGGGCTTGGGTCTAGCCTAGTGGGTTTGGGTCTAGCCGAGTGGGTTTGGGTATAGCCGAGTGGGTTTGGGTATAGCCGAGTGGGTTTGGGTCCAGCCGAGTGGGTTTGGGTCTAGCCGAGTGGGTTTGGGTGGAGCCGAGTGGGTTTGGGTGTAGCCGAGTGGGTTTGGGTCTGGCCGAGTGGGTTTGGGTCTAGCGGAGTAGGTTTGGGTCTAGCCGAGTGGGTTTGGGTCTAGCGGAGTGGGTTTGGGTCTAGCTGAGTGGGTTTGGGTCTAGCGGAGTGGGTTTGGGTCTAGCGGAGTGGGTTTGGGTCTAGCGGAGTGGGTTTGGGTCTAGCGGAGTGGGTTTGGGTCTAGCCGAGTGGGTTTGGATCTAGCCGAGTGGTTTTGGGTCTAGCCGTGTGGGTTTGGGTCTAGCCGAGTCGGTTTGATTCTAGCCGAGTGGGTTTGGCACTACCTGAGTGGGTTTGGGTCAAGCCGAATGGGTTTGGGTCCAGCCGAGTGGGTTTGGGTCCAGCCGAGTGGGTTTGGGTCTGGCCAAGTGGGTTTGGGTCAAGCCAGTGGGTTTGGGTCTAGCCGAGTGGGTTTGGGCCTAGCCTAGTGGGTTTGGGTCTAGCCGAGTGGGTTTGGGTCTAGCCGAGTGGGTTTGGGTCTAGCCGAGTGGGTTTGGGTGTAGCCGAGTGGGTTTGGGTCTGGCCGAGTGGGTTTGGGTCTAGCGGAGTGGGTTTGGGTCTAGCCGAGTGGGTTTGGGTCTAGCGGAGTGGGTTTGGGTCTAGCCGAGTGGGTTTGGGTCTAGCCGATAGGGTTTAGGTCTAGCCGAGTGGGTTTTGGTCTAGCCGAGTGGGTTTGGGTCTAGCCGAGTGGGTTTGTGTCTAGCGGAGTGGGTCTGGGTCTAGCGGAGTGGGTTAGGGTCTAGCGGAGTGGGTTTGGGTCTAGCAGAGTGGGTTTGGGTCTAGCGGAGTGGGTTTGGGTCTAGCGGAGTGGGTTTGGGTCTAGCGGAGTGGGTTTGGGTCTAGCGGACTTGGTTTGGGTCTAGCGGAGTGGGTTTGGGTCTAGCGGAGTGGATTTGGGTCTAGCCGAGTGGGTTTGGGTCTAGCGGAGTGGGTTTGGGTCTAGCCGAGTGGGTTTTCGTCTAGCCGAGTGGGTTTCGGTCTAGCCGAGTGGGTTTGGGTGTAGCCGAGTGGGTTTGGGTCTGGCCGAGTGGGTTTGGGTCTAGCGGAGTGGGTTTGGGTCTAGCCGAGTGGGTTTGGGTCTAGCGGAGTGGGTTTCGGTCTAGCGGAGTGGGTTTGGGTCTAGCGGACTGGGTTTGGGTCTAGCGGAGTGGGTTTGGGTCTAGCGGAGTGCATTTGGGTCTAGCCGAGTGGGTTTGGGTCTAGCGGAGTGGGTTTGGGTCTAGCCGAGTGGGTTTGGGTCTAGCCGTGGGTTTGGGTCTAGCCGAGTGGGTTTGGGTCTAGCCGAGTGGGTTTGGGTCTAGCGGACTGGGTTTGGGTCTAGCGAGTGGGTTTGGGTCTAGCGAGTGGGTTTGGCTCTAGCCGTGTGGGTTTGGGTTTAGCCGAGTGGGCTTGGGTCTAGCCTAGTGGGTTTGGGTCTAGCCGAGTGGGTTTGGGTATAGCCGAGTGGGTTTGGGTATAGCCGAGTGGGTTTGTGTCCAGCCGAGTGGGTTTGGGTCTAGCCGAGTGGGTTTGGGTGGAGCCGAGTGGGTTTGGGTGTAGCCGAGTGGGTTTGGGTCTGGCCGAGTGGGTTTGGGTCTAGCGGAGTAGGTTTGGGTCTAGCCGAGTGGGTTTGGGTCTAGCGGAGTGGGTTTGGGTCTAGCTGAGTGGGTTTGGGTCTAGCGGAGTGGGTTTGGGTCTAGCGGAGTGGGTTTGGGTCTAGCGGAGTGGGTTTGGGTCTAGCGGAGTGGGTTTGGGTCTAGCCGAGTGGGTTTGGATCTAGCCGAGTGGTTTTGGGTCTAGCCGTGTGGGTTTGGGTCTAGCCGAGTCGGTTTGATTCTAGCCGAGTGGGTTGGGCACTAGCTGAGTGGGTTTGGGTCAAGCCGAATGGGTTTGGGTCCAGCCGAGTGGGTTTGGGTCCAGCCGAGTGGGTTTGGGTCTGGCCAAGTGGGTTTGGGTCAAGCCAGTGGGTTTGGGTCTAGCCGAGTGGGTTTGGGCCTAGCCTAGTGGGTTTGGGTCTAGCCGAGTGGGTTTGGGTCTAGCCGAGTGGGTTTGGGTCTAGCCGAGTGGGTTTGGGTGTAGCCGAGTGGGTTTGGGTCTGGCCGAGTGGGTTTGGGTCTAGCGGAGTGGGTTTGGGTCTAGCCGAGTGTGTTTGGGTCTAGCGGAGTGGGTTTGGGTCTAGCCGAGTGGGTTTGGGTCTAGCCGATAGGGTTTGGGTCTGGCCGAGTGGGTTTGGGTCTCGCGGAGTAGGTTTGGGTCTAGCCGAGTGGGTTTGGGTCTAGCGGAGTGGGTTTGGGTCTAGCTGAGTGGGTTTGGGTCTAGCGGAGTGGGTTTGGGTCTAGCGGAGTGGGTTTGCGTCTAGCGGAGTGGGTTTGGGTCTAGCGGAGTGGGTATGGGTCTTGCGGAGTGGGTTTGGGTCTAGCGGACTGGGTTTGTGTCTAGCGGAGTGGGTTTGGGTCTAGCGGAGTGGGTTTGGGTCTAGCCGAATGGGTTTGGGTGTAGCCGAGTGGGTTTGGGTCTAGCCGAGTGGGTTCGGGTCTAGCGGAGTGGGTTTGGGTCTAGCGGAGTGGATTTGGGTCTGGCCGAGTGGGTTTGGGTCTAGCCGAGTGGGTTTGGGTCTAGCCTAGTGGGTTTGGGTCTAGCCGAGTGGGTTTGGGTCTAGCCGAGTGGGTTTGGGTCTAGCCGAGTGGGTTTGGATCTAGCCGAGTGGTTTTGGGTCTAGCCGAGTGGGTTTGGGTCTAGCCGAGTGGGTTTGATTCTAGCCGAGTGGGTTTGGCACTAGCTGAGTGGGTTTGGGTCAAGCCGAATGGGTTTGGGTCCAGCCGAGTGGGTTTGGGTCCAGCCGAGTGGGTTTGGGTCTGGCCAAGTGGGTTTGGGTCAAGCCAGTGGGTTTGGGTCTAGCCGAGTGGGTTTGGGTCTAGCCGAGTGGGTTTGGGTGTAGCCGAGTGGGTTTGGGTCTGGCCGAGTGGGTTTGGGTCTAGCGGAGTGGGTTTGGATCTAGTGGAGTGGGTAGGGTCTAGCGGAGTGGGTTTGGGTCTAGCAGAGTGGGTTTGGGTCTAGTGGAGTGGGTTTGGGTCTAGCGGAGTGGGTTTGGGTCTAGCGGAGTGGGTTTGGGTCTAGCGGAGTGGGTTTGGGTCTAGCGGAGTGGGTTTGGGTCTAGCGGAGTGGATTTGGGTCTAGCCGAGTGGGTTTGGGTCTAGCGGAGTGGGTTTGGGTGTAGCCGAGTGGGGTTGGGTCTAGCCGTGGGTTTGGGTCTGGCCGAGTGGGTTTGGGTCTAGCCGAGTGGGTTTGGGTCTAGCCGAGTGTGTTTGGGTCTAGCCGAGTGGGTTTGGGTGTAGCCGAGTGGGTTTGGGTGTAGCCGAGTGGGTTTGGGTCTGGCCGAGTGGGTTTGGGTCTAGCGGAGTGGGTTTGGGTCTAGTGGAGTGGGTTAGGGTCTAGCGGAGTGGGTTTGGGTCTAGCAGAGTGGGTTTGGGTCTAGCGGAGTGGGTTTGGGTCTAGCGGAGTGGGTTTGGGTCTAGTGGAGTGGGTTTGGGTCTAGCGGAGTGGGTTTGTGTCTAGCGGAGTGGGTTTGGGTCTAGCGGAGTGGGTTTGGGTCTAGCGGAGTGGATTTGGGTCTAGCCGAGTGGGTTTGGGTTTAGCGGAGTGGGTTTGGGTCTAGCCGAGTGGGTTTGGGTCTAGCCGTGGGTTTGGATCTAGCCGAGTGGGTTTGGGTCTAGCCGAGTGGGTTTGGGTCTAGCCGAGTGGGTTTGGGTCTAGCCGAGTGGGTTTGGGTCTAGCCGAGAGGGTTTGGGTCTAGCCGAGTGGGTTTGGGTCTAGCCGAGTGGGTTTGGGTCTAGCCGAGTGGGTTTGTGTCTAGCGGAGTGGGTTTGGGTCTAGCGGAATGGGTTAGGGTCTAGCAGAGTGGGTTTGGGTCTAGCGGAGTGGGTTTGGGTCTAGCGGAGTGGGTTTGGGTCTAGCCGAGTGGGTTTGGGTCTAGCGGAGTGGGTTTGCGTCTAGCGGAGTAGGTTTGGGTCTAGCGGAGTGGGTATGGGTCTAGCGGAGTGGGTTTGGGTCTAGCGGACTGGGTTTGGGTCTAGCCGAGTGGGTTTGGGTCCAGCTGAGTGGGTTTGGGTCAAGCCGAGTGGGTTTGTGTCTGGCGGAGTGGGTTTGGGTCTAGCGGAGTGGGTTAGGGTCTAGCGGAGTGGGTTTGGGTCTAGCGGAGTAGGTTTGGGTCTAGCGGAGTGGGTTTGGGTCTAGCGGAGTTGGTTTGGGTGTGGCGGAGTGGGTTTGGGTCTGGCGGAGTGGGTTTGGGTCTAGCGGACTGGGTTTGGGTCTAGCGGAGTGGGTTTGGGTCTAGCGGAGTGGGTTTGGGTCTACCTAGTGGGTTTGGGTCTAGCCGAGTGGGCTTCGGTCTAGCCGGGTGGGTTTGGGTCTAGCCGAGTGGGTTTGGGTCTAGCCGAGTGGGTTTGGGTCTAGCCCAGTGGGTTTGGGTCTAGCCGAGTGGGTTTGGGTCTAGCGGAATGGGTTTAGGGTGCAGCCGAGTGGGTTTGGGTCTAGCCGAGTGGGTTTGGGTCCAGCCGAGAGGGTTTGGGTCTAGGCGAGTGGGTTTGGGTCTTGCGGAGTGGGTTTGGTTGTAGCCGAGTGGGTTTGGGGCTAGCCGAGTGGGTTTGGGTCCAGCCGAGTGGGTTTGGGTCTAGCCGAGTGGGTTTGGGTCTGGACGAGTGGGTTTGGGTCTAGCCGAGTGGGTTTGGGTCTAGCCGAGTGGGTTTGGGTCTATCCGAGTGGGTTTGGGTCTAGCGGAGTGGGTTTTGAGTCTAGCGGAGTGGGCTTGGGTCTAGCGGAGTGGGTTTGAGTCTAACGGAGTGGGTTTGGGTCTAGCGGAGTGGGTTTGGGTCTAGCGGAGTGCGTTTGCGTCTGGCGGAGTGGGTTTGTGTCTAGTGGAGTGGGTTTGGGTCTAGCGGAGTGGGTTTGGGTCTAGCGGAGTGGATTTGGGTCTAGCGGAGTGGGTTTGGGTCTAGCCGAGTGGGTTTGGGTCTAGACGTGGGTTTGGATCTAGAAGAGTGGGTTTGGGTCTAGCCGAGTGGGTTTGTGTCTGGCAGAGTGGATTTGGGTCTAGCGGAGTGGGTTTGGGTCTAGCGGACTGGGTTTGGGTCTAGCCGAGTGGGTTTGGGTCCAGCTGAGTGGGTTTGGGTCAAGCCGAGTGGGTTTGTGTCTGGCGGAGTGGGTTTGGGTCTAGCGGAGTGGGTTAGGGTCTAGCGGAGTGGGTTTGGGTCTAGCGGAGTAGGTTTGGGTCTAGCGGAGTGGGTTTGGGTCTAGCGGAGTTGGTTTGGGTGTGGCGGAGTGGGTTTGGGTCTAGCGGAGTGGGTTTGGGTCTAGCGGAGTGGATTTGGGTCTAGCGGAGTGGGTTTGGGTCTAGCCGAGTGGGTTTGGGTCTAGCCGTGGGTTTGGATCTAGCCGAGTGGGTTTGGGTCTAGCCGAGTGGGTTTGTGTCTGGCAGAGTGGATTTGGGTCTAGCGGAGTGGGTTTGGGTCTAGCGGACTGGGTTTGGGTCTAGCCGAGTGGGTTTGGGTCCAGCTGAGTGGGTTTGGGTCAAGCCGAGTGGGTTTGTGTCTGGCGGAGTGGGTTTGGGTCTAGCGGAGTGGGTTTGGGTCTAGCGGAGTGGGTTTGGGTCTAGCGGAGTGGGTTTGTGTCTAGCGGAGTGGGTTTGGGTCTAGCGGAGTGGGTTTGGGTCTAGCGGAGTGGATTTGGGTCTAGCCGAGTGGGTTTGGGTCTAGCGGAGTGGGTTTGGGTCTAGCCGAGTGGGTTTGGGTCTAGCCGTGGGTTTGGATCTAGCCGAGTGGGTTTGGGTCTAGCCGAGTGGGTTTGGGTCTAGCCGAGTGGGTTTGGGTCTAGCCGAGTGGGTTTGGGTCTAGCCGAGAGGGTTTGGGTCTAGCCGAGTGGGTTGGGTCTAGCCGAGTGGGTTTGGGTCTAGCCGAGTGGGTTTGTGTCTAGCGGAGTGGGTTTGGGTCTAGCGGAATGGGTTAGGGTCTAGCAGAGTGGGTTTGGGTCTAGCGGAGTGGGTTTGGGTCTAGCGGAGTGGGTTTGGGTCTAGCCGAGTGGGTTTGGGTCTAGCGGAGTGGGTTTGCGTCTAGCGGAGTAGGTTTGGGTCTAGCGGAGTGGGTATGGGTCTAGCGGAGTGGGTTTGGGTCTAGCGGACTGGGTTTGGGTCTAGCCGAGTGGGTTTGGGTCCAGCTGAGTGGGTTTGGGTCAAGCCGAGTGGGTTTGTGTCTGGCGGAGTGGGTTTGGGTCTAGCGGAGTGGGTTAGGGTCTAGCGGAGTGGGTTTGGGTCTAGCGGAGTAGGTTTGGGTCTAGCGGAGTGGGTTTGGGTCTAGCGGAGTTGGTTTGGGTGTGGCGGAGTGGGTTTGGGTCTGGCGGAGTGGGTTTGGGTCTAGCGGACTGGGTTTGGGTCTAGCGGAGTGGGTTTGGGTCTAGCGGAGTGGGTTTGGGTCTACCTAGTGGGTTTGGGTCTAGCCGAGTGGGCTTCGGTCTAGCCGGGTGGGTTTGGGTCTAGCCGAGTGGGTTTGGGTCTAGCCGAGTGGGTTTGGGTCTAGCCCAGTGGGTTTGGGTCTAGCCGAGTGGGTTTGGGTCTAGCGGAGTGGGTTTAGGGTGCAGCCGAGTGGGTTTGGGTCTAGCCGAGTGGGTTTGGGTCCAGCCGAGAGGGTTTGGGTCTAGGCGAGTGGGTTTGGGTCTTGCGGAGTGGGTTTGGTTGTAGCCGAGTGGGTTTGGGGCTAGCCGAGTGGGTTTGGGTCCAGCCGAGTGGGTTTGGGTCTAGCCGAGTGGGTTTGGGTCTGGACGAGTGGGTTTGGGTCTAGCCGAGTGGGTTTGGGTCTAGCCGAGTGGGTTTGGGTCTATCCGAGTGGGTTTGGGTCTAGCGGAGTGGGTTTTGAGTCTAGCGGAGTGGGCTTGGGTCTAGCGGAGTGGGTTTGAGTCTAACGGAGTGGGTTTAGGTCTAGCGGAGTGGGTTTGGGTCTAGCGGAGTGGGTTTGCTTCTAGCGGAGTGGGTTTGTGTCTAGCGGAGTGGGTTTGGGTCTAGCGGAGTGGGTTTGGGTCTAGCGGAGTGGATTTGGGTCTAGCGGAGTGGGTTTGGGTCTAGCCGAGTGGGTTTGGGTCTAGCCGTGGGTTTGGATCTAGCCGAGTGGGTTTGGGTCTAGCCGAGTGGGTTTGTGTCTGGCAGAGTGGATTTGGGTCTAGCGGAGTGGGTTTGGGTCTAGCGGACTGGGTTTGGGTCTAGCCGAGTGGGTTTGGGTCCAGCTGAGTGGGTTTGGGTCAAGCCGAGTGGGTTTGTGTCTGGCGGAGTGGGTTTGGGTCTAGCGGAGTGGGTAAGGGTTTAGCGGAGTGGGTTTGGGTCTAGCGGAGTAGGTTTGGGTCTAGCGGAGTGGGTTTGGGTCTAGCGGAGTTGGTTTGGGTGTGGCGGAGTGGGTTTGGGTCTAGCGGAGTGGGTTTGGGTCTAGCGGAGTGGATTTGGGTCTAGCGGAGTGGGTTTGGGTCTAGCCGAGTGGGTTTGGGTCTAGCCGTGGGTTTGGATCTAGCCGAGTCGGTTTGGGTCTAGCCGAGTGGGTTTGTGTCTGGCAGAGTGGATTTGGGTCTAGCGGAGTGGGTTTGGGTCTAGCGGACTGGGTTTGGGTCTAGCCGAGTGGGTTTGGGTCCAGCTGAGTGGGTTTGGGTCAAGCCGAGTGGGTTTGTGTCTGGCGGAGTGGGTTTGGGTCTAGCGGAGTGGGTTAGGGTCTAGCGGAGTGGGTTTGGGTCTAGCGGAGTAGGTTTGGGTCTAGCGGAGTGGGTTTGGGTCTAGCGGAGTTGGTTTGGGTGTGGCGGAGTGGGTTTGGGTCTGGCGGAGTGGGTTTGGGTCTGGCGGACTGGGTTTGGGTCTAGCGGAGTGGGTTTGGGTGTAGCCGAGTGGGTTTGGGTCTGGCCGAGTGGGTTTGGGTCTAGCGGAGTGGGTTTGGGTCTAGTGGAGTGGGTTAGGGTCTAGCGGAGTGGGTTTGGGTCTAGCAGAGTGGGTTTGGGTCTAGCGGAGTGGGTTTGGGTCTAGCGGAGTGGGTTTGGGTCTAGTGGAGTGGGTTTGGGTCTAGCGGAGTGGGTTTGTGTCTAGCGGAGTGGGTTTGGGTCTAGCGGAGTGGGTTTGGGTCTAGCGGAGTGGATTTGGGTCTAGCCGAGTGGGTTTGGGTTTAGCGGAGTGGGTTTGGGTCTAGCCGAGTGGGTTTGGGTCTAGCCGTGGGTTTGGATCTAGCCGAGTGGGTTTGGGTCTAGCCGAGTGGGTTTGGGTCTAGCCGAGTGGGTTTGGGTCTAGCCGAGTGGGTTTGGGTCTAGCCGAGAGGGTTTGGGTCTAGCCGAGTGGGTTTGGGTCTAGCCGAGTGGGTTTGGGTCTAGCCGAGTGGGTTTGTGTCTAGCGGAGTGGGTTTGGGTCTAGCGGAATGGGTTAGGGTCTAGCAGAGTGGGTTTGGGTCTAGCGGAGTGGGTTTGGGTCTAGCGGAGTGGGTTTGGGTCTAGCCGAGTGGGTTTGGGTCTAGCCGAGTGGGTTTGGGTCTAGCCCAGTGGGTTTGGGTCTAGCCGAGTGGGTTTGGGTCTAGCGGAGTGGGTTTAGGGTGCAGCCGAGTGGGTTTGGGTCTAGCCGAGTGGGTTTGGGTCCAGCCGAGAGGGTTTGGGTCTAGGCGAGTGGGTTTGGGTCTTGCGGAGTGGGTTTGGTTGTAGCCGAGTGGGTTTGGGGCTAGCCGAGTGGGTTTGGGTCCAGCCGAGTGGGTTTGGGTCTAGCCGAGTGGGTTTGGGTCTGGACGAGTGGGTTTGGGTCTACCTAGTGGGTTTGGGTCTAGCCGAGTGGGCTTCGGTCTAGCCGGGTGGGTTTGGGTCTAGCCGAGTGGGTTTGGGTCTAGCCGAGTGGGTTTGGGTCTAGCCGAGTGGGTTTGGGTCTAGCCGAGTGGGTTTGGGTCTAGCGGAGTGGGTTTAGGGTGCAGCCGAGTGGGTTTGGGTCTAGCCGAGTGGGTTTGGGTCCAGCCGAGAGGGTTTGGGTCTAGCCGAGTGGGTTTGGGTCTTGCGGAGTGGGTTTGGTTGTAGCCGAGTGGGTTTGGGGCTAGCCGAGTGGGTTTGGGTCCAGCCGAGTGGGTTTGGGTCTAGCCGAGTGGGTTTGGGTCTGGACGAGTGGGTTTGGGTCTAGCCGAGTGGGTTTGTGTCTAGCCGAGTGGGTTTGGGTCTATCCGAGTGGGTTTGGGTCTAGCGGAGTGGGTTTTGAGTCTAGCGGAGTGGGCTTGGGTCTAGCGGAGTGGGTTTGAGTCTAACGGAGTGGGTTTGGGTCTAGCGGAGTGGGTTTGGGTCTAGCGGAGTGGGTTTGGGTCTAGCGGAGTGGGTTTGTGTCTAGCGGAGTGGGTTTGGGTCTAGCGAAGTGGGTTTGGGTCTAGCGGAGTGGATTTGGGTCTAGCGGAGTGGGTTTGGGTCTAGCCGAGTGGGTTTGGGTCTAGCCGTGGGTTTGGATCTAGCCGAGTGGGTTTGGGTCTAGCCGAGTGGGTTTGGGTCTAGCCAAGTGGGTTTGGGTCTAGCCGAGTGGGTTTGGGTCTAGCCGAGAGGGTTTGGGTCTAGCCGAGTGGGTTTGGGTCTAGCCGAGTGGGTTTGGGTCTAGCGGAGTGGGTTAGGGTCTAGCGGAGTGGGTTTGGGTCTAGCGGAGTGGGTTTGGGTCTAGCGGAGTGGGTTTGGGTCTAGCCGAGTGGGTTTGGGTCTAGCGGAGTGGGTTTGCGTCTAGCGGAGTAGGTTTGGGTCTAGCGGAGTGGGTATGGGTCTAGCGGAGTGGGTTTGGGTCTAGCCGAGTGGGTTTGGGTCAAGCCGAGTGGGATTGTGTCTGGCGGAGTGGGTTTGGGTCTAGCGGAGTGGGTTAGGGTCTAGCGGAGTGGGTTTGGGTCTAGCGGAGTAGGTGTGGGTCTAGCGGAGTGGGTTTGGGTCTAGCGGACTGGGTTTGGGTCTAGCGGAGTGGGTTTGGGTCTAGCGGAGTGGGTTTGGGTCTACCTAGTGGGTTTGGGTCTAGCCGAGTGGGCTTAGGTCTAGCCGGGTGGGTTTGGGTCTAGCCGAGTGGGTTTGGGTCTAGCCGAGTGGGTTTGTGTCTAGCCGAGTGGGTTTGGGTCTAGCGGAGTGGGTTTAGGGTGCAGCCGAGTGGGTTTGGGTCCAGCCGAGAAGGTTTGGGTCTAGGCGAGTGGGTTTGGGTCTTGCGGAGTGGGTTTGGTTGTAGCCGAGTGGGTTTGGGGCTAGCCGAGTGGGTTTGGGTCCAGCCGAGTGGGTTTGGGTCTAGCGGAGTGGGTTTGGGTCTAGCGGAGTGGGTTTGGGTCTAGCGGAGTGGGTTTGGGTCTAGCGGACTTGGTTTGGGTCTAGCGGAGTGGGTTTGGGTCTAGCGGAGTGGATTTGGGTCTAGCCGAGTGGGTTTGGGTCTAGCGGAGTGGGTTTGGGTCTAGCCGAGTGGGTTTTCGTCTAGCCGAGTGGGTTTCGGTCTAGCCGAGTGGGTTTGGGTCTAGCCGAGTGGGTTTGGGTCTAGCGGAGTGGGTTTCGGTCTAGCGGAGTGGGTTTGGGTCTAGCGGACTGGGTTTGGGTCTAGCGGAGTGGGTTTGGGTCTAGCGGAGTGCATTTGGGTCTAGCCGAGTGGGTTTGGGTCTAGCGGAGTGGGTTTGGGTCTAGCCGAGTGGGTTTGGGTCTAGCCGTGGGTTTGGGTCTAGCCGAGTGGGTTTGGGTCTAGCCGAGTGGGTTTGGGTCTAGCGAGTGGGTTTGGGTCTAGCGAGTGGGTTTGGCTCTCGCCGTGTGGGTTTGGGTTTAGCCGAGTGGGCTTGGGTCTAGCCAAGTGGGTTTGGGTCTAGCCGAGTGGGTTTGGGCCTAGCCGAGTGGGTTTGGGTCTAGTCGAGTGGGTTTGGGTCCAGCCGAGTGGGTTTGGGTCTAGCCGAGTGGGTTTGGGTGGAGCCGAGTGGGTTTGGGTGTAGCCGAGTGGGTTTGGGTCTGGCCGAGTGGGTTTGGGTCTCGCGGAGTAGGTTTGGGTCTAGCCGAGTGGGTTTGGGTCTAGCGGAGTGGGTTTGGGTCTAGCTGAGTGGGTTTGGGTCTAGCGGAGTGGGTTTGGGTCTAGCGGAGTGGGTTTGCGTCTAGCGGAGTGGGTTTGGGTCTAGCGGAGTGGGTATGGGCCTTGCGGAGTGGGTTTGGGTCTAGCGGACTGGGTTTGTGTCTAGCGGAGTGGGTTTGGGTCTAGCGGAGTGGGTTTGGGTCTAGCCGAATGGGTTTGGGTGTAGCCGAGTGGGTTTGGGTCTAGCCGAGTGGGTTTGGGTCTAGCGGAGTGGGTTTGGGTCTAGCGGAGTGGATTTGGGTCTGGCCGAGTGGGTTTGGGTCTAGCCGAGTGGGTTTGGGTCTAGCCTAGTGGGTTTGGGTCTAGCCGAGTGGTGTTTGGGTCTAGCCGAGTGGGTTTGGGTCTAGCCGAGTGGGTTTGGATCTAGCCGAGCGGTTTTGGGTCTAGCCGAGTGGGTTTGGGTCTAGCCGAGTGGGTTTGATTCTAGCCGAGTGGGTTTGGCACTAGCTGAGTGGGTTTGGGTCAAGCCGAATGGGTTTCGGTCCAGCCGAGTGGGTTTGGGTCCAGCCGAGTGGGTTTGCGTCTGGCCAAGTGGGTTTGGGTCAAGCCAGTGGGTTTGGGTCTGGCCGAGTGGGTTTGGGTCTAGCCGAGTGGGTTTGGGTGTAGCCGAGTGGGTTTGGGTCTGGCCGAGTGGGTTTGGGTCTAGCGGAGTGGGTTTGGGTGTAGTGGAGTGGGTTAGGGTCTAGCGGAGTGGGTTTGGGTCTAGCAGAGTGGGTTTGGGTCTAGCGGAGTGGGTTTGGGTCTAGCGGAGTGGGTTTGGGTCTAGCGGAGTGGGTTTGGGTCTAGCGGAGTGGGTTTGGGTCTAGCGGAGTGGGTTTGGGTCTAGCGGAGTGGATTTGGGTCTAGCCGAGTGCGTTTGGGTCTAGCGGAGTGGGTTTGGGTCTAGCCGAGTGGGTTTGGGTCTAGCCGAGTGGGTTTGGGTCTAGCCGAGTGTGTTTGGGTCTAGCCGAGTGGGTTTGGGTGTAGCCGAGTGGGTTTGGTTGTAGCCGAGTGGGTTTGGGTCTGGCCGAGTGGGTTTGGGTCTAGCGGAGTGGGTTTGGGTCTAGTGGAGTGGGTTAGGGTCTAGCGGAGTGGGTTTGGGTCTAGCAGAGTGGGTTTGGGTCTAGCCGAGTGGGTTTGGGTCTAGCGGAGTGGGTTTGGGTCTAGCCGAGTGGGTTTGGGTCTAGCCGTGGGTTTGGATCTAGCCGAGTGGGTTTGGGTCTAGCCGAGTGGGTTTGGGTCTAGCCGAGTGGGTTTGGGTCTAGCGAGTGGGTTTGGCTCTCGCCGTGTGGGTTTGGGTTTAGCCGAGTGGGCTTGGGTCTAGCCAAGTGGGTTTGGGTCTAGCCGAGTGGGTTTGGGCCTAGCCGAGTGGGTTTGGGTCTAGTCGAGTGGGTTTGGGTCCAGCCGAGTGGGTTTGGGTCTAGCCGAGTGGGTTTGGGTCTAGCCGAGTGGGTTTGGGTCTTGCCGAGTGGGTTTGGATCTAGCCGAGCGGTTTTGGGTCTAGCCGAGTGGGTTTGGGTCTAGCCGAGTGGGTTTGATTCTAGCCGAGTGGGTTTGGCACTAGCTGAGTGGGTTTGGGTCAAGCCGAATGGGTTTGGGTCCAGCCGAGTGGGTTTGGGTCCAGCCGAGTGGGTTTGGGTCTGGCCAAGTGGGTTTGGGTCAAGCCAGTGGGTTTGGGTCTAGCCGAGTGGGTTTGGGTCTAGCCGAGTGGGTTTGGGTGTAGCCGAGTGGGTTTGGGTCTGGCCGAGTGGGTTTGGGTCTAGCGGAGTGGGTTTGGGTGTAGTGGAGTGGGTTAGGGTCTAGCGGAGTGGGTTTGGGTCTAGCAGAGTGGGTTTGGGTCTAGCGGAGTGGGTTTGGGACTAGCGGAGTGGGTTTGGGTCTAGCGGAGTGGGTTTGGGTCTAGCGGAGTGGGTTTGGGTCTAGCGGAGTGGGTTTGGGTCTAGCGGAGTGGATTTGGGTCTAGCCGAGTGCGTTTGGGTCTAGCGGAGTGGGTTTGGGTCTAGCCGAGTGGGTTTGGGTCTAGCCGAGTGGGTTTGGGTCTAGCCGAGTGTGTTTGGGTCTAGCCGAGTGGGTTTGGGTGTAGCCGAGTGGGTTTGGTTGTAGCCGAGTGGGTTTGGGTCTGGCCGAGTGGGTTTGGGTCTAGCGGAGTGGGTTTGGGTCTAGTGGAGTGGGTTAGGGTCTAGCGGAGTGGGTTTGGGTCTAGCAGAGTGGGTTTGGGTCTAGCCGAGTGGGTTTGGGTCTAGCGGAGTGGGTTTGGGTCTAGCCGAGTGGGTTTGGGTCTAGCCGTGGGTTTGGATCTAGCCGAGTGGGTTTGGGTCTAGCCGAGTGGGTTTGGGTCTAGCCGAGTGGGTTTGGGTCTAGCGAGTGGGTTTGGCTCTCGCCGTGTGGGTTTGGGTTTAGCCGAGTGGGCTTGGGTCTAGCCAAGTGGGTTTGGGTCTAGCCGAGTGGGTTTGGGCCTAGCCGAGTGGGTTTGGGTCTAGTCGAGTGGGTTTGGGTCCAGCCGAGTGGGTTTGGGTCTAGCCGAGTGGGTTTGGGTGGAGCCGAGTGGGTTTGGGTGTAGCCGAGTGGGTTTGGGTCTGGCCGAGTGGGTTTGGGTCTCGCGGAGTAGGTTTGGGTCTAGCCGAGTGGGTTTGGGTCTAGCGGAGTGGGTTTGGGTCTAGCTGAGTGGGTTTGGGTCTAGCGGAGTGGGTTTGGGTCTAGCGGAGTGGGTTTGCGTCTAGCGGAGTGGGTTTGGGTCTAGCGGAGTGGGTATGGGTCTTGCGGAGTGGGTTTGGGTCTAGCGGACTGGGTTTGTGTCTAGCGGAGTGGGTTTGGGTCTAGAGGAGTGGGTTTGGGTCTAGCGGAGTGGGTTTGCGTCTAGCGGAGTGGGTTTGGGTCTAGCGGAGTGGGTATGGGTCTTGCGGAGTGGGTTTGGGTCTAGCGGACTGGGTTTGTGTCTAGCGGAGTGGGTTTGGGTCTAGCGGAGTGGGTTTGGGTCTAGCCGAATGGGTTTGGGTGTAGCCGAGTGGGTTTGGGTCTAGCCGAGTGGGTTTGGGTCTAGCGGAGTGGGTTTGGGTCTAGCGGAGTGGATTTGGGTCTGGCCGAGTGGGTTTGGGTCTAGCCGAGTGGGTTTGGGTCTAGCCTAGTGGGTTTGGGTCTAGCCGAGTGGGTTTGGGTCTAGCCGAGTGGGTTTGGGTCTAGCCGAGTGGGTTTGGATCCAGCCGAGCGGTTTTGGGTCTAGCCGAGTGGGTTTGGGTCTAGCCGAGTGGGTTTGATTCTAGCCGAGTGGGTTTGGCACTAGCTGAGTGGGTTTGGGTCAAGCCGAATGGGTTTGGGTCCAGCCGAGTGGGTTTGGGTCCAGCCGAGTGGGTTTGGGTCTGGCCAAGTGGGTTTGGGTCAAGCCAGTGGGTTTGGGTCTAGCCGAGTGGGTTTGGGTCTAGCCGAGTGGGTTTGGGTGTAGCCGAGTGGGTTTGGGTCTGGCCGAGTGGGTTTGGGTCTAGCGGAGTGGGTTTGGGTCTAGTGGAGTGGGTTAGGGTCTAGCGGAGTGGGTTTGGGTCTAGCAGAGTGGGTTTGGGTCTAGCGGAGTGGGTTTGGGTCTAGCGGAGTGGGTTTGGGTCTAGCGGAGTGGGTTTGGGTCTAGCGGAGTGGGTTTGGGTCTAGCGGAGTGGGTTTGGGTCTAGCGTAGTGGATTTGGGTCTAGCCGAGTGCGTTTGGGTCTAGCGGAGTGGGTTTGGGTCTAGCCGAGTGGGTTTGGGTCTAGCCGAGTGGGTTTGGGTCTAGCCGAGTGGGTTTGGGTCTAGCCGAGTGTGTTTGGGTCTAGCCGAGTGGGTTTGGGTGTAGCCGAGTGGGTTTGGTTGTAGCCGAGTGGGTTTGGGTCTGGCCGAGTGGGTTTGGGTCTAGCGGAGTGGGTTTGGGTCTAGTGGAGTGGGTTAGGGTCTAGCGGAGTGGGTTTGGGTCTAGCAGAGTGGGTTTGGGTCTAGCCGAGTGGGTTTGGGTCTAGCGGAGTGGGTTTGGGTCTAGCCGAGTGGGTTTGGGTCTAGCCGTGGGTTTGGATCTAGCCGAGTGGGTTTGGGTCTAGCCGAGTGGGTTTGGGTCCAGCCGAGTGGGTTTGGGTCTAGCCGAGTGGGTTTGGGTCTAGCCGAGAGGGTTTGGGTCTAGCCGAGTGGGTTTGGGTCTAGCCGAGTGGGTTTGGGTCTAGCCGAGTGGGTTTGGGTCTAGCCGAGTGGGTTTGGGTCTAGCCGAGTGGGTTTTCGTCTAGCCGAGTGGGTTTCGGTCTAGCCGAGTGGGTTTGGGTGTAGCCGAGTGGGTTTGGGTCTGGCCGAGTGGGTTTGGGTCTAGCGGAGTGGGTTTGGGTCTAGCCGAGTGGGTTTGGGTCTAGCGGAGTGGGTTTCGGTCTAGCGGAGTGGGTTTGGGTCTAGCGGACTGGGTTTGGGTCTAGCGGAGTGGGTTTGGGTCTAGCGGAGTGCATTTGGGTCTAGCCGAGTGGGTTTGGGTCTAGCGGAGTGGGTTTGGGTCTAGCCGAGTGGGTTTGGGTCTAGCCGTGGGTTTGGGTCTAGCCGAGTGGGTTTGGGTCTAGCCGAGTGGGTTTGGGTCTAGCGAGTGGGTTTGGGTCTAGCGAGTGGGTTTGGCTCTCGCCGTGTGGGTTTGGGTTTAGCCGAGTGGGCTTGGGTCTAGCCAAGTGGGTTTGGGTCTAGCCGAGTGGGTTTGGGCCTAGCCGAGTGGGTTTGGGTCTAGTCGAGTGGGTTTGGGTCCAGCCGAGTGGGTTTGGGTCTAGCCGAGTGGGTTTGGGTGGAGCCGAGTGGGTTTGGGTGTAGCCGAGTGGGTTTGGGTCTAGCCGAGTGGGTTTGGGTCTAGCGGAGTGGGTTTGGGTCTAGCCGAGTGGGTTTGGGTCTAGCGGAGTGGGTTTGGGTCTAGCGGAGTGGATTTGGGTCTGGCCGAGTGGGTTTGGGTCTAGCCGAGTGGGTTTGGGTCTAGCCGAGTGGGTTTGGGTCTAGCCGAGTGGGTTTGGGTCTAGCCGAGTGGGTTTGGATCTAGCCGAGCGGTTTTGGGTCTAGCCGAGTGGGTTTGGGTCTAGCCGAGTGGGTTTGATTCTAGCCGAGTGGGTTTGGCACTAGCTGAGTGGGTTTGGGTCAAGCCGAATGGGTTTGGGTCCAGCCGAGTGGGTTTGGGTCCAGCCGAGTGGGTTTGGGTCTGGCCAAGTGGGTTTGGGTCAAGCCAGTGGGTTTGGGTCTAGCCGAGTGGGTTTGGGTCTAGCCGAGTGGGTTTGGGTGTAGCCGAGTGGGTTTGGGTCTGGCCGAGTGGGTTTGGGTCTAGCGGAGTGGGTTTGGGTCTAGTGGAGTGGGTTAGGGTCTAGCGGAGTGGGTTTGGGTCTAGCAGAGTGGGTTTGGGTCTAGCGGAGTGGGTTTGGGTCTAGCGGAGTGGGTTTGGGTCTAGCGGAGTGGGTTTGGGTCTAGCGGAGTGGGTTTGGGTCTAGCGGAGTGGGTTTGGGTCTAGCGGAGTGGATTTGGGTCTAGCCGAGTGCGTTTGGGTCTAGCGGAGTGGGTTTGGGTCTAGCCGAGTGGGTTTGGGTCTAGCCGAGTGGGTTTGGGTCTAGCCGAGTGGGTTTGGGTCTAGCCGAGTGTGTTTGGGTCTAGCCGAGTGGGTTTGGGTGTAGCCGAGTGGGTTTGGTTGTAGCCGAGTGGGTTTGGGTCTGGCCGAGTGGGTTTGGGTCTAGCGGAGTGGGTTTGGGTCTAGTGGAGTGGGTTAGGGTCTAGCGGAGTGGGTTTGGGTCTAGCAGAGTGGGTTTGGGTCTAGCCGAGTGGGTTTGGGTCTAGCGGAGTGGGTTTGGGTCTAGCCGAGTGGGTTTGGGTCTAGCCGTGGGTTTGGATCTAGCCGAGTGGGTTTGGGTCTAGCCGAGTGGGTTTGGGTCTAGCCGAGTGGGTTTGGGTCTAGCCGAGTGGGTTTGGGTCTAGCCGAGAGGGTTTGGGTCTAGCCGAGTGGGTTTGGGTCTAGCCGAGTGGGTTTGGGTCTAGCCGAGTGGGTTTGGGTCTAGCCGAGTGGGTTTTCGTCTAGCCGAGTGGGTTTCGGTCTAGCCGAGTGGGTTTGGGTGTAGCCGAGTGGGTTTGGGTCTGGCCGAGTGGGTTTGGGTCTAGCGGAGTGGGTTTGGGTCTAGCCGAGTGGGTTTGGGTCTAGCGGAGTGGGTTTCGGTCTAGCGGAGTGGGTTTGGGTCTAGCGGACTGGGTTTGGGTCAAGCGGAGTGGGTTTGGGTCTAGCGGAGTGCATTTGGGTCTAGCCGAGTGGGTTTGGGTCTAGCGGAGTGGGTTTGGGTCTAGCCGAGTGGGTTTGGGTCTAGCCGTGGGTTTGGGTCTAGCCGAGTGGGTTTGGGTCTAGCCGAGTGGGTTTGGGTCTAGCGAGTGGGTTTGGGTCTAGCGAGTGGGTTTGGCTCTCGCCGTGTGGGTTTGGGTTTAGCCGAGTGGGCTTGGGTCTAGCCAAGTGGGTTTGGGTCTAGCCGAGTGGGTTTGGGCCTAGCCGAGTGGGTTTGGGTCTAGTCGAGTGGGTTTGGGTCCAGCCGAGTGGGTTTGGGTCTAGCCGAGTGGGTTTGGGTGGAGCCGAGTGGGTTTGGGTGTAGCCGAGTGGGTTTGGGTCTGGCCGAGTGGGTTTGGGTCTCGCGGAGTAGGTTTGGGTCTAGCCGAGTGGGTTTGGGTCTAGCGGAGTGGGTTTGGGTCTAGCTGAGTGGGTTTGGGTCTAGCGGAGTGGGTTTGGGTCTAGCGGAGTGGGTTTGCGTCTAGCGGAGTGGGTTTGGGTCTAGCGGAGTGGGTATGGGTCTTGCGGAGTGGGTTTGGGTCTAGCGGACTGGGTTTGTGTCTAGCGGAGTGGGTTTGGGTCTAGCGGAGTGGGTTTGGGTCTAGCCGAATGGGTTTGGGTGTAGCCGAGTGGGTTTGGGTCTAGCCGAGTGGGTTTGGGTCTAGCGGAGTGGGTTTGGGTCTAGCGGAGTGGATTTGGGTCTGGCCGAGTGGGTTTGGGTCTAGCCGAGTGGGTTTGGGTCTAGCCTAGTGGGTTTGGGTCTAGCCGAGTGGGTTTGGGTCTAGCCGAGTGGGTTTGGGTCTAGCCGAGTGGGTTTGGATCTAGCCGAGCGGTTTTGGGTCTAGCCGAGTGGGTTTGGGTCTAGCCGAGTGGGTTTGATTCTAGCCGAGTGGGTTTGGCACTAGCTGAGTGGGTTTGGGTCAAGCCGAATGGGTTTGGGTCCAGCCGAGTGGGTTTGGGTCCAGCCGAGTGGGTTTGGGTCTGGCCAAGTGGGTTTGGGTCAAGCCAGTGGGTTTGGGTCTAGCCGAGTGGGTTTGGGTCTAGCCGAGTGGGTTTGGGTGTAGCCGAGTGGGTTTGGGTCTGGCCGAGTGGGTTTGGGTCTAGCGGAGTGGGTTTGGGTCTAGTGGAGTGGGTTAGGGTCTAGCGGAGTGGGTTTGGGTCTAGCAGAGTGGGTTTGGGTCTAGCGGAGTGGGTTTGGGTCTAGCGGAGTGGGTTTGGGTCTAGCGGAGTGGGTTTGGGTCTAGCGGAGTGGGTTTGGGTCTAGCGGAGTGGGTTTGGGTCTAGCGGAGTGGATTTGGGTCTAGCCGAGTGCGTTTGGGTCTAGCGGAGTGGGTTTGGGTCTAGCCGAGTGGGTTTGGGTCTAGCCGTGGGTTTGGGTCTAGCCGAGTGGGTTTGGGTCTAGCCGAGTGGGTTTGGGTCTAGCCGAGTGTGTTTGGGTCTAGCCGAGTGGGTTTGGGTGTAGCCGAGTGGGTTTGGTTGTAGCCGAGTGGGTTTGGGTCTGGCCGAGTGGGTTTGGGTCTAGCGGAGTGGGTTTGTGTCTAGTGGAGTGGGTTAGGGTCTAGCGGAGTGGGTTTGGGTCTAGCAGAGTGGGTTTGGGTCTAGCGGAGTGGGTTTGGGTCTAGCGGAGTGGGTTTGGGTCTAGCGGAGTGGGTTTGGGTCTAGCGGAGTGGGTTTGTGTCTAGCGGAGTGGGTTTGGGTCTAGCGGAGTGGGTTTGGGTCTAGCAGAGTGGATTTGGGTCTAGCCGAGTGGGTTTGGGTCTAGCGGAGTGGGTTTGGGTCTAGCCGAGTGGGTTTGGGTCTCGCCGTGGGTTTGGATCTAGCCGAGTGGGTTTGGGTCTAGCCGAGTGGGTTTGGGTCTAGCCGAGTGGGTTTGGGTCTAGCCGAGTGGGTTTGGGTCTAGCCGAGAGGGTTTGGGTCTAGCCGAGTGGGTTTGGGTCTAGCCGAGTGGGTTTGGGTCTAGCCGAGTGGGTTTGTGTCTAGCGGAGTGGGTTTGGGTCTAGCGGAGTGGGTTAGGGTCTAGCGGAGTGGGTTTGCGTCTAGCGGAGTAGGTTTGGGTCTAGCGGAGTGGGTATGGGTCTACCGGAGTGGGTTTGGGTCTAGCGGACTGGGTTTGGGTCGAGCCGAGTGCGTTTGGGTCTAGCTGAGTGGGTTTGGGTCAAGCCGAGTGGGTTTGTGTCTGGCGGAGTGGGTTTGGGTCTAGCGGAGTGGGTTAGGGTCTAGCGGAGTGGGTTTGGGTCTAGCGGAGTAGGTTTGGGTCTAGCGGAGTGGGTTTGGGTCTGGCGGAGTTGGTTTGGGTGTGGCGGAGTGGGTTTGGGTCTGGCGGAGTGGGTTTGGGTCTAGCGGACTGGGTTTGGGTCTAGCGGAGTGGGTTTGGGTCTAGCGGAGTGGGTTTGGGTCTACCTAGTGGGTTTGGGTCTAGCCGAGTGGGCTTAGGTCTAGCCGGGTGGGTTTGGGTCCAGCCGAGTGGGTTTGGGTCTAGCCGAGTGGGTTTGGGTCTAGCCGAGTTGGTTTGGGTCTAGCGGAGTGGGTTTAGGGTGCAGCCGAGTGGGTTTGGGTCTAGCCGAGTGGGTTTGGGTCCAGCCGAGAGGGTTTGGGTCTAGGCGAGTGGGTTTGGGTCTTGCGGAGTGGGTTTGGTTGTAGCCGAGTGGGTTTGGGGCTAGCCGAGTGGGTTTGGGTCCAGCCGAGTGGGTTTGGGTCTAGCCGAGTGGGTTTGGGTCTGGACGAGTGGGTTTGGGTCTAGCCGAGTGGGTTTGGGTCTAGCCGAGTGGGTTTGGGTCTATCCGAGTGGGTTTGGGTCTAGCGGAGTGGGTTTTGAGTCTAGCGGAGTGGGCTTGGGTCTAGCGGAGAGGGTTTGAGTCTAACGGAGTGGGTTTGGGTCTAGCCGTGGGTTTGGGTCTAGCCGAGTGGGTTTGGGTCTAGCCGAGTGGGTTTGGGTCTAGCCGAGTGTGTTTGGGTCTAGCCGAGTGGGTTTGGGTGTAGCCGAGTGGGTTTGGTTGTAGCCGAGTGGGTTTGGGTCTGGCCGAGTGGGTTTGGGTCTAGCGGAGTGGGTTTGGGTCTAGTGGAGTGGGTTAGGGTCTAGCGGAGTGGGTTTGGGTCTAGCAGAGTGGGTTTGGGTCTAGCGGAGTGGGTTTGGGTCTAGCGGAGTGGGTTTGGGTCTAGCGGAGTGGGTTTGGGTCTAGCGGAGTGGGTTTGTGTCTAGCGGAGTGGGTTTGGGTCTAGCGGAGTGGGTTTGGGTCTAGCGGAGTGGATTTGGGTCTAGCCGAGTGGGTTTGGGTCTAGCGGAGTGGGTTTGGGTCTAGCCGAGTGGGTTTGGGTCTAGCCGTGGGTTTGGATCTAGCCGAGTGGGTTTGGGTCTAGCCGAGTGGGTTTGGGTCTAGCCGAGTGGGTTTGGGTCTAGCCGAGTGGGTTTGGGTCTAGCCGAGAGGGTTTGGGTCTAGCCGAGTGGGTTTGGGTCTAGCCGAGTGGGTTTGGGTCTAGCCGAGTGGGTTTGTGTCTAGCGGAGTGGGTTTGGGTCTAGCGGAGTGGGTTAGGGTCTAGCGGAGTGGGTTTGCGTCTAGCGGAGTAGGTTTGGGTCTAGCGGAGTGGGTATGGGTCTAGCGGAGTGGGTTTGGGTCTAGCGGACTGGGTTTGGGTCGAGCCGAGTGGGGTTGGGTCTAGCTGAGTGGGTTTGGGTCAAGCCGATTGGGTTTGTGTCTGGCGGAGTGGGTTTGGGTCTAGCGGAGTGGGTTAGGGTCTAGCGGAGTGGGTTTGGGTCTAGCGGAGTAGGTTTGGGTCTAGCGGAGTGGGTTTGGGTCTGGCGGAGTTGGTTTGGGTGTGGCGGAGTGGGTTTGGGTCTGGCGGAGTGGGTTTGGGTCTAGCGGACTGGGTTTGGGTCTAGCGGAGTGGGTTTGGGTCTAGCGGAGTGGGTTTGGGTCTACCTAGTGGGTTTGGGTCTAGCCGAGTGGGCTTAGGTCTAGCCGGGTGGGTTTGGGTCCAGCCGAGTGGGTTTGGGTCTAGCCGAGTGGGTTTGGGTCTAGCCGAGTGGGTTTGGGTCTAGCCAAGTGGGTTTGGGTCTAGCGGAGTGGGTTTAGGGTGCAGCCGAGTGGGTTTGGGTCTAGCCGAGTGGGTTTGGGTCCAGCCGAGAGGGTTTGGGTCTAGGCGAGTGGGTTTGGGTCTTGCGGAGTGGGTTTGGTTGTAGCCGAGTGGGTTTGGGGCTAGCCGAGTGGGTTTGGGTCCAGCCGAGTGGGTTTGGGTCTAGCCGAGTGGGTTTGGGTCTGGACGAGTGGGTTTGGGTCTAGCCGAGTGGGTTTGGGTCTAGCCGAGTGGGTTTGGGTCTATCCGAGTGGGTTTGGGTCTAGCAGAGTGGGTTTTGAGTCTAGCGGAGTGGGCTTGGGTCTAGCGGAGTGGGTTTGAGTCTAACGGAGTGGGTTTGGGTCTAGCGGAGTGGGTTTGGGTCTAGCGGAGTGGGTTTGGGTCTAGCGGAGTGGATTTGGGTCTAGCCGAGTGGGTTTGGGTCTAGCGGAGTGGGTTTGGGTCTAGCCGAGTGGGTTTGGGTCTAGCCGTGGGTTTGGATCTAGCCGAGTGGGTTTGGGTCTAGCCGAGTGGGTTTGGGTCTAGCCGAGTGGGTTTGGGTCTAGCCGAGTGGGTTTGGGTCTAGCCGAGAGGGTTTGGGTCTAGCCGAGTGGGTTTGGGTCTAGCCGAGTGGGTTTGTGTCTAGCGGAGTGGGTTTGGGTCTAGCGGAGTGGGTTAGGGTCTAGTGGAGTGGGTTTGGGTCTAGCGGAGTGGGTTTGGGTCTAGCCGAGTGGGTTTGGGTCTAGCGGAGTGGGTTTGCGTCTAGCGGAGTAGGTTTGGGTCTAGCGGAGTGGGTATGGGTCTAGCGGAGTGGGTTTGGTTCTAGTGGACTGGGTTTGGGTCTAGCCGAGTGGGTTTGGGTCTAGCTGAGTGGGTTTGGGTCAAGCCGAGTGGGTTTGTGTCTGGCGGAGTGGGTTTGGGTCTAGCGGAGTGGGTTAGGGTCTAGCGGAGTGGGTTTGGGTCTAGCGGAGTAGGTTTGGGTCTAGCGGAGTGGGTTTGGGTCTAGCGGAGTTGGTTTGGGTGTGGCGGAGTGGGTTTGGGTCTGGCGGAGTGGGTTTGGGTCTAGCGGACTGGGTTTGGGTCTAGCGGAGTGGGTTTGGGTCTAGCGGAGTGGGTTTGGGTCTACCTAGTGGGTTTGGGTCTAGCCGAGTGGGCTTAGGTCTAGCCGGGTGGGTTTGGGTCTAGCCGAGTGGGTTTGGGTCTAGCCGAGTGGGTTTGGGTCTAGCCGAGTGGGTTTGGGTCTAGCCGAGTGGGTTTGGGTCTAGCGGAGTGGGTTTACGGTGCAGCCGAGTGGGTTTGGGTCTATCCGAGTGGGTTTGGGTCCAGCCGAGAGGGTTTGGGTCTAGGCGAGTGGGTTTGGGTCTTGCGGAGTGGGTTTTGTTGTAGCCGAGTGGGTTTGGGGCTAGCCGAGTGGGTTTGGGTCCAGCCGAGTGGGTATGGGTCTAGCGGAGTGGGTTTGGGTCTAGCGGAGTGGGTTTGGGTCTAGCGGAGTGGGTTTGGGTCTAGCGGACTTGGTTTGGGTCTAGCGGAGTGGGTTTGGGTCTAGCGGAGTGGATTTGGGTCTAGCCGAGTGGGTTTGGGTCTAGCGGAGTGGGTTTGGGTCTAGCCGAGTGGGTTTTCGTCCAGCCGAGTGGGTTTCGGTCTAGCCGAGTGGGTTTGGGTGTAGCCGAGTGGGTTTGGGTCTGGCCGAGTGGGTTTGGGTCTAGCGGAGTGGGTTTGGGTCTAGCCGAGTGGGTTTGGGTCTAGCGGAGTGGGTTTCGGTCTAGCGGAGTGGGTTTGGGTCTAGCGGACTGGGTTTGGGTCTAGCGGAGTGGGTTTGGGTCTAGCGGAGTGCATTTGGGTCTAGCCGAGTGGGTTTGGGTCTAGCGGAGTTGGTTTGGGTCTAGCCGAGTGGGTTTGGGTCTAGCCGTGGGTTTGGGTCTAGCCGAGTGGGTTTGGGGCTAGCCGAGTGGGTTTGGGTCTAGCGAGTGGGTTTGGGTGGAGCCGAGTGGGTTTGGGTGTAGCCGAGTGGGTTTGGGTCTGGCCGAGTGGGTTTGGGTCTCGCGGAGTAGGTTTGGGTCTAGCGGAGTGGGTTAGGGTCTAGTGGAGTGGGTTTTGGTCTAGCGGAGTGGGTTTGGGTCTAGCCGAGTGGGTTTGGGTCTAGCGGAGTGGGTTTGCGTCTAGCGGAGTAGGTTTGGGTCTAGCGGAGTGGGTATGGGTCTAGCGGAGTGGGTTTGGGTCTAGCGGACTGGGTTTGGGTCTAGCCGAGTGGGTTTGGGTCTAGCTGATTGGGTTTGGGTCAAGCCGAGTGGGTTTGTGTCTGGCGGAGTGGGTTTGGGTCTAGCGGAGTGGGTTAGGGTCTAGCGGAGTGGATTTGGGTCTAGCGGAGTAGGTTTGGGTCTAGCGGAGTGGGTTTGGGTCTAGCGGAGTTGGTTTGGGTGTGGCGGAGTGGGTTTGGGTGTGGCGGAGTGGGTTTGGGTCTAGCGGAGTGGGCTTAGGTCTAGCCGGGTGGGTTTGGGTCTAGCCGAGTGGGTTTGGGTCTAGCCGAGTGGGTTTGGGTCTAGCCGAGTGGGTTTGGGTCTAGCCGAGTGGGTTTGGGTCTAGCGGAGTGGGTTTAGGGTGCAGCCGAGTGGGTTTGGGTCTAGCCGAATGGGTTTGGGTCCAGCCGAGAGGGTTTGGGTCTAGGCGAGTGGGTTTGGGTCTTGCGGTGTGGGTTTGGTTGTAGCCGAGTGGGTTTGGGGCTAGCCGAGTGGGTTTGGGTCCAGCCGAGTGGGTTTGGGTCTAGCGGAGTGGGTTTGGGTCTAGCGGAGTGGGTTTGGGTCTAGCGGAGTGGGTTTGGGTCTAGCGGACTTGGTTTGGGTCTAGCGGAGTGGGTTTGGGTCTAGCGGAGTGGATTTGGGTCTAGCCGAGTGGGTTTGGGTCTAGCGGAGTGGGTTTGGGTCTAGCCGAGTGGGTTTTCGTCTAGCCGAGTGGGTTTCGGTCTAGCCGAGTGGGTTTGGGTGTAGCCGAGTGGGTTTGGGTCTGGCCGAGTGGGTTTGGGTCTAGCGGAGTGGGTTTGGGTCTAGCCGAGTGGGTTTGGGTCTAGCGGAGTGGGTTTCGGTCTAGCGGAGTGGGTTTGTGTCTAGCGGACTGGGTTTGGGTCTAGCGGAGTGGGTTTGGGTCTAGCGGAGTGCATTTGGGTCTAGCCGAGTGGGTTTGGGTCTAGCGGAGTGGGTTTGGGTCTAGCCGAGTGGGTTTGGGTCTAGCCGTGGGTTTGGGTCTAGCCGAGTGGGTTTGGGTCTAGCCGAGTGGGTTTGGGTCTAGCGAGTGGGTTTGGGTCTAGCGAGTGGGTTTGGCTCTCGCCGTGTGGGTTTGAGTTTAGCCGAGTGGGCTTGGGTCTAGCCAAGTGGGTTTGGGTCTAGCCGAGTGGGTTTGGTCCTAGCCGAGTGGGTTTGGGTCTAGTCGAGTGGGTTTGGGTACAGCCGAGTGGGTTTGGGTCTAGCCGAGTGGGTTTGGGTGGAGCCGAGTGGGTTTGGGTGTAGCCGAGTGGGTTTGGGTCTGGCCGAGTGGGTTTGGGTCTCGCGGAGTAGGTTTGGGTCTAGCCGAGTGGGTTTGGGTCTAGCGGAGTGGGTTTCGTTCTAGCTGAGTGGGTTTGGGTCTAGCGGAGTGGGTTTGGGTCTAGCGGAGTGGGTTTGCATCTAGCGGAGTGGGTTTGGGTCTAGCGGAGTGGGTATGGGTCTTGCGGAGTGGGTTTGGGTCTAGCGGACTGGGTTTGTGTCTAGCGGAGTGGGTTTGGGTCTAGCGGAGTGGGTTTGGGTCTAGCCGAATGGGTTTGGGTGTAGCCGAGTGGGTTTGGGTCTAGCCGAGTGGGTTTGGGTCTAGCGGAGTGGGTTTGGGTCTAGCGGAGTGGATTTGGGTCTGGCCGAGTGGGTTTGGGTCTAGCCGAGTGGGTTTGGGTCTAGCCTAGTGGGTTTGGGTCTAGCCGAGTGGGTTTGGGTCTAGCCGAGTGGGTTTGGGTCTAGCCGAGTGGGTTTGGATCTAGCCGAGTGGTTTTGGGTCTAGCCGAGTGGGTTTGGGTCTAGCCGAGTGGGTTTGATTCTAGCCGAGTGGGTTTGGCACTAGCTGAGTGGGTTTGGGTCAAGCCGAATGGGTTTGGGTCCAGCCGAGTGGGTTTGGGTCCAGCCGAGTGGGTTTGGGTCTGGCCAAGTGGGTTTGGGTCAAGCCAGTGGGTTTGGGTCTAGCCGAGTGGGTTTGGGTCTAGCCGAGTGGGTTTGGGTGTAGCCGAGTGGGTTTGGGTCTGGCCGAGTGGGTTTGGGTCTAGCGGAGTGGGTTTGGGTCTAGTGGAGTGGGTTAGGGTCTAGCGGAGTGGTTTGGGTCTAGCAGAGTGGGTTTGGGTCTAGCGGAGTGGGTTTGGGTCTAGCGGAGTGGGTTTGGGTCTAGCGGAGTGGGTTTGGGTCTAGCGGAGTGGGTTTGGGTCTAGTGGAGTGGGTTTGGGTCTAGCGGAGTGGATTTTGGTCTAGCCGAGTGCGTTTGGGTCTAGCGGAGTGGGTTTGGGTCTAGCCGAGTGGGTTTGGGTCTAGCCGTGGGTTTGGGTCTAGCCGAGTGGGTTTGGGTCTAGCCGTGGGTTTGGGTCTAGCCGAGTGGGTTTGGGTCTAGCCGAGTGGGTTTGGGTCTAGCCGAGTGTGTTTGGGTCTAGCCGAGTGGGTTTGGGTGTAGCCGAGTGGGTTTGGGTGTAGCCGAGTGGGTTTGGGTCTGGCCGAGTGGGTTTGGGTCTAGCGGAGTGGGTTTGGGTCTAGTGGAGTGGGTTAGGGTCTAGCGGAGTGGGTTTGGGTCTAGCGGAGTGGGTTTGGGTCTAGCGGAGTGGGTTTGGGTCTAGCGGAGTGGGTTTGGGTCTAGCGGAGTGGGTTTGGGTCTAGCGGAGTGGGTTTGTGTCTAGCGGAGTGGGTTTGGGTCTAGCGGAGTGGGTTTGGGTCTAGCGGAGTGGATTTGGGTCTAGCCGAGTGGGTTTGGGTCTAGCGGCGTGGGTTTGGGTCTAGCCGAGTGGGTTTGTGTCTAGCCGTGGGTTTGGATCTAGCCGAGTGGGTTTGGGTCTAGCCGAGTGGGTTTGGGTCTAGCCGAGTGGGTTTGGGTCTAGCCGAGTGGGTTTGGGTCTAGCCGAGAGGGTTTGGGTCTAGCCGAGTGGGTTTGGGTCTAGACGAGTGGGTTTGGGTCTAGCCGAGTGGGTTTGTGTCTAGCGGAGTGGGTTTGGGTCTAGCGGAGTGGGTTAGGGTCTAGCGGAGTGGGTTTGGGTCTAGCGGAGTGGGTTTGGGTCTAGCGGAGTGGGTTTGGGTCTAGCCGAGTGGGTTTGGGTCTAGCGGAGTGGGTTTGCGTCTAGCGGAGTAGGTTTGGGTCTAGCGGAGTGGGTATGGGTCTAGCGGAGTGGGTTTGGGTCTAGCGGACTGGGTTTGGGTCTAGCCGAGTGGGTTTGGGTCTAGCTGAGTGGGTTTGGGTCAAGCCGAGTGGGTTTGTGTCTGGCGGAGTGGGTTTGGGTCTAGCGGAGTGGGTTAGGGTCTAGCGGAGTGGGTTTGGGTCTAGCGGAGTAGGTTTGGGTCTAGCCGAGTGGGTTTGGGTCCAGCCGAGTGGGTTTGGGTCTAGCCGAGTGGGTTTGGGTCTGGACGAGTGGGTTTGGGTCTAGCCGAGTGGGTTTGGGTCTAGCCGAGTGGGTTTGGGTCTATCCGAGTGGGTTTGGGTCTAGCGGAGTGGGTTTTGAGTCTAGCGGAGTGGGCTTGGGTCTAGCGGAGTGGGTTTGAGTCTAACGGTGTGGGTTTGGGTCTAGCGGAGTGGGTTTGGGTCTAGCGGAGTGGGTTTGGGTCTAGCGGAGTGGATTAGGGTCTAGCCGAGTGGGTTTGGGTCTAGCGGAGTGGGTTTGGGTCTAGCCGAGTGGGTTTGGGTCTAGCCGTGGGTTTGGATCTAGCCGAGTGGGTTTGGGTCTAGCCGAGTGGGTTTGGGTCTAGCCGAGTGGGTTTGGGTCTAGCCGAGTGGGTTTGGGTCTAGCCGAGAGGGTTTGGGTCTAGCCGAGTGGGTTTGGGTCTAGCCGAGTGGGTTTGGGTCTAGCCGAGTGGGTTTGTGTCTAGCGGAGTGGGTTTAGGTCTAGCGGAGTGGGTTAGGGTCTAGCGGAGTGGGTTTGGGTCTAGCGGAGTGGGTTTGGGTCTAGCGGAGTGGGTTTGGGTCTAGCCGAGTGGGTTTGGGTCTAGCGGAGTGGTTTTGCGTCTAGCGGAGTAGGTTTGGGTCTAGCGGAGTGGGTATGGGTCTAGCGGAGTGGGTTTGGGTCTAGCGGACTGGGTTTGGGTCTAGCCGAGTGGGTTTGGGTCTAGCTGAGTGGGTTTGGGTCAAGCCGAGTGGGTTTGTGTCTGGCGGAGTGGGTTTGGGTCTAGCGGAGTGGGTTAGGGTCTAGCGGAGTGGGTTTGGGTCTAGCGGAGTAGGTTTGGGTCTAGCGGAGTGGGTTTGGGTCTAGCGGAGTTGGTTTGGGTGTGGCGGAGTGGGTTTGGGTCTGGCGGAGTGGGTTTGGGTCTAGCGGACTGGGTTTGGGTCTAGCGGAGTGGGTTTGGGTCTAGCGGAGTGGGTTTTTGGTCTACCTAGTGGGTTTGGGTCTAGCCGAGTGGGCTTAGGTCTAGCCGGGTGGGTTTGGGTCTAGCCGAGTGGGTTTGGGTCTAGCCGAGTGGGTTTGGGTCTAGCCGAGTGGGTTTGGGTCTAGCCGAGTGGGTTTGGGTCCAGCCGAGTGGGTTTGGGTCTAGCCGAGTGGGTTTGGGTCTAGCGGAGTGGGTTTAGGGTGCAGCCGAGTGGGTTTGGGTCTAGCCGAGTGGGTTTGGGTCCAGCCGAGAGGGTTTGGGTCTAGGCGAGTGGGTTTGGGTCTTGCGGAGTGGGTTTGGTTGTAGCCGAGTGGGTTTGGGGCTAGCCGAGTGGGTTTGGGTCCAGCCGAGTGGGTTTGGGTCTAGCCGAGTGGGTTTGGGTCTGGACGAGTGGGTTTGGGTCTAGCCGAGTGGGTTTGGGTCTAGCCGAGTGGGTTTGGGTCTATCCGAGTGGGTTTGGGTCTAGCGGAGTGGGTTTTGAGTCTAGCGGAGTGGGCTTGGGTCTAGCGGAGTGGGTTTGAGTCTAACGGAGTGGGTTTGTGTCTAGCGGAGTGGGTTTGGGTCTAGCGGAGTGGGTTTGGGTCTAGCGGAGTGGGTTTGTGTCTAGCGGAGTGGGTTTGGGTCTAGCGGAGTGGGTTTGGGTCTAGCGGAGTGGATTTGTGTCTAGCCGAGTGGGTTTGGGTCTAGCGGAGTGGGTTTGGGTCTAGCCGAGTGGGTTTGGGTCTAGCCGTGGGTTTGGATCTAGCCGAGTGGGTTTGGGTCTAGCCGAGTGGGTTTGGGTCTAGCCGAGTGGGTTTGGGTCTAGCCGAGTGGGTTTGGGTCTAGCCGAGAGGGTTTGGGTCTAGCCGAGTGGGTTTGGGTCTAGCCGAGTGGGTTTGGGTCTAGCCGAGTGGGTTTGTGTCTAGCGGAGTGGGTTTGGGTCTAGCGGAGTGGGTTAGGGTCTAGCGGAGTGGGTTTGGGTCTAGCGGAGTGGGTTTGGGTCTAGCGGAGTGGGTTTGGGTCTAGCCGAGTGGGTTTGGGTCTAGCGGAGTGGGTTTGCGTCTAGCGGAGTAGGTTTGGGTCTAGCGGAGTGGGTATGGGTCTAGCGGTGTGGGTTTGGGTCTAGCGGACTGGGTTTGGGTCTAGCCGAGTGGGTTTGGGTCTAGCTGAGTGGGTTTGGGTCAAGCCGAGTGGGTTTGTGTCTGGCGGAGTGGGTTTGGGTCTAGCGGAGTGGGTTAGGGTCTAGCGGAGTGGGTTTGGGTCTAGCGGAGTAGGTTTGGGTCTAGCGGAGTGGGTTTGGGTCTAGCGGAGTTGGTTTGGGTGTGGCGGAGTGGGTTTGGGTCTGGCGGAGTGGGTTTGGGTCTAGCGGACTGGGTTTGGGTCTAGCGGAGTGGGATTGGGTCTAGCGGAGTGGGTTTGGGTCTACCTAGTGGGTTTGGGTCTAGCCGAGTGGGCTTAGGTCTAGCCGGGTGGGTTTGGGTCTAGCCGAGTGGGTTTGGGTCTAGCCGAGTGGGTTTGGGTCTAGCCGAGTGGGTTTGGGTCTAGCCGAGTGGGTTTGGGTCTAGCGGAGTGGGTTTAGGGTGCAGCCGAGTGGGTTTGGGTCTAGCCGAGTGGGTTTGGGTCCAGCCGAGAGGGTTTGGGTCTAGGCGAGTGGGTTTGGGTCTTGCGGAGTGGGTTTGGTTGTAGCCGAGTGGGTTTGGGGCTAGCCGAGTGGGTTTGGGTCCAGGCGAGTGGGTTTGGGTCTAGCCGAGTGGGTTTGGGTCTGGACGAGTGGGTTTGGGTCTAGCCGAGTGGGTTTGGGTCTAGCCGAGTGGGTTTGGGTCTATCCGAGTGGGTTTGGGTCTAGCGGAGTGGGTTTTCAGTCTAGCGGAGTGGGCTTGGGTCTAGCGGAGTGGGTTTGAGTCTAACGGAGAGGGTTTGGGTCTAGCCGAGTGTGTTTGGGTCTAGCCGAGTGGGTTTGCGTCTAGCCGAGTGGGTTTGGGACTAGCCGAGTGGGTTTGGGTCTAGCCGAGTGGGTTTGGGTCTAGCGGAGTGGGTTTGGGTCTAGCCGAGTGGGTTTCGGTCTAGCCGAGTGGGTTTGGGACTAGCCGAGTGGGTTTGGGTCTAGCCGAGTGGGTTTGGGTCTAGCCGAATGGGTTTGGGTCTAGCCGAGTGGGTTTGATTCTAGCCGAGTAGATTTGGGTCTAGCGGAGTGGGTTAGGGTCTAGCGGAGTGGGTTTGGGTCTAGCGGAGTGGGTTTGGGTCTAGCCGAGTGGGTTTGGGTCTAGCGGAGTGGGTTTGCGTCTAGCGGAGCAGGTTTGGGTCTAGCGGAGTGGGTATGGGTCTAGCGGAGTGGGTTTGGGTCTAGCGGACTGGGTTTGGGTCTAGCCGAGTGGGTTTGGGTCTAGCTGAGTGGGTTTGGGTCAAGCCGAGTGGGTTTGTGTCTGGCGGAGTGGGTTTGGGTCTAGCGGAGTGGGTTAGGGTCTAGCGGAGTGGGTTTGGGTCTAGCGGAGTAGGTTTGGGTCTAGCGGAGTGGGTTTGGGTCTAGCGGAGTTGGTTGGGTGTGGCGGAGTGGGTTTGGGTCTGGCGGAGTGGGTTTGGGTCTAGCGGACTGGGTTTGGGTCTAGCGGAGTGGGTTTGGGTCTAGCGGAGTGGGTTTGGGTCTACCTAGTGGGTTTGGGTCTAGCCGAGTGGGCTTAGGTCTAGCCGGGTGGGTTTGGGTCTAGCCGAGTGGGTTTGGGTCTAGCCGAGTGGGTTTGGGTCTAGCCGAGTGGGTTTGGGTCTAGCCGAGTGGGTTTGGGTCTAGCGGAGTGGGTTTAGGGTGCAGCCGAGTGGGTTTGGGCCTAGCCGAGTGGGTTTGGGTCCAGCCGAGAGGGTTTGGGTCTAGGCGAGTGGGTTTGGGTCTTGCGGAGCGGGTTTGGTTGTAGCCGAGTGGGTTTGGGTCTAGGCGAGTGGGTTTGGGTCCAGCCGAGTGGGTTTGGGTCTAGCCGAGTGGGTTTGGGTCTGGACGAGTGGGTTTGGGTCTAGCCGAGTGGGTTTGGGTCCAGCCGAGTGGGTTTGGGTCTATCCGAGTGGGTTTGGGTCTAGCGGAGTGGGTTTTGAGTCTAGCGGAGTGGGCTTCGGTCTAGCGGAGTGGGTTTGAGTCTAACGGAGTGGGTTTGGGTCTAGCCGAGTGTGTTTGGGTCTAGCCGAGTGGGTTTGAGTCTAGCCGAGTGGGTTTGGGTCCAGCGGAGTGGGTTTGCATCTAGCCGAGTGGGTTTGGGTCTAGCGGAGTGGGTTTGGGTCCAGAGGAGTGGGGTTGGGTCTAGCGGAGTGGGTTTGGGTCTGGCCGAGTGGGTTTGGGTCTAGCGGAGTGGGTTAGGGTCTAGCGGAGTGGGTTTGGGTCTAGCGGAGTGGGTTTGGGTCTAGCCGAGTGGGTTTGGGTCTAGCGGAGTGGGTTTGCGTCTAGCGGAGCAGGTTTGGGTCTAGCGGAGTGGGTATGGGTCTAGCGGAGTGGGTTTGGGTCTAGCGGACTGGGTTTGGGTCTAGCCGAGTGGGTTTGGGTCTAGCTGAGTGGGTTTGGGTCAAGCCGAGTGGGTTTGTGTCTGGCGGAGTGGGTTTGGGTCTAGCGGAGTGGGTTAGGGTCTAGCGGAGTGGGTTTGGGTCTAGCGGAGTAGGTTTGGGTCTAGCGGAGTGGGTTTGGGTCTAGCGGAGTTGGTTGGGTGTGGCGGAGTGGGTTTGGGTCTGGCGGAGTGGGTTTGGGTCTAGCGGACTGGGTTTGGGTCTAGCGGAGTGGGTTTGGGTCTAGCGGAGTGGGTTTGGGTCTACCTAGTGGGTTTGGGTCTAGCCGAGTGGGCTTAGGTCTAGCCGGGTGGGTTTGGGTCTAGCCGAGTGGGTTTGGGTCTAGCCGAGTGGGTTTGTGTCTAGCCGAGTGGGTTTGGGTCTAGCCGAGTGGGTTTGGGTCTAGCGGAGTGGGTTTAGGGTGCAGCCGAGTGGGTTTGGGCCTAGCCGAGTGGGTTTGGGTCCAGCCGAGAGGGTTTGGGTCTAGGCGAGTGGGTTTGGGTCTTGCGGAGCGGGTTTGGTTGTAGCCGAGTGGGTTTGGGTCTAGGCGAGTGGGTTTGGGTCCAGCCGAGTGGGTTTGGGTCTAGCCGAGTGGGTTTGGGTCTGGACGAGTGGGTTTGGGTCTAGCCGAGTGGGTTTGGGTCCAGCCGAGTGGGTTTGGGTCTATCCGAGTGGGTTTGGGTCTAGCGGAGTGGGTTTTGAGTCTAGCGGAGTGGGCTTCGGTCTAGCGGAGTGGGTTTGAGTCTAACGGAGTGGGTTTGGGTCTAGCCGAGTGTGTTTGGGTCTAGCCGAGTGGGTTTGAGTCTAGCCGAGTGGGTTTGGGTCCAGCGGAGTGGGTTTGCATCTAGCCGAGTGGGTTTGGGTCTAGCGGAGTGGGTTTGGGTCCAGAGGAGTGGGGTTGGGTCTAGCGGAGTGGGTTTGGGTCTGGCCGAGTGGGTTTGGGTCTAGCGGAGTGGGTTTGGGTCTAGCCGAGTGGGTTTGGGTCTAGCGGAGTGGGTTTGGGTCTGGCCGAGTGGGTTTGGGTCTAGCCGAGTGGGTTTGGGTCTAGCCGAGTGGGTTTGGGTCTAGCGGAGTGGGTTTAGGGTGCAGCCGAGTGGGTTTGGGTCTAGCCGAGTGGGTTTGGGTCCAGCCGAGAGGGTTTGGGTCTAGGCGAGTGGGTTTGGGTCTTGCGGAGTGGGTTTGGTTGTAGCCGAGTGGGTTTGGGGCTAGCCGAGTGGGTTTGGGTCCAGGCGAGTGGGTTTGGGTCTAGCCGAGTGGGTTTGGGTCTGGACGAGTGGGTTTGGGTCTAGCCGAGTGGGTTTGGGTCTAGCCGAGTGGGTTTGGGTCTATCCGAGTGGGTTTGGGTCTAGCGGAGTGGGTTTTCAGTCTAGCGGAGTGGGCTTGGGTCTAGCGGAGTGGGTTTGTGTCTAACGGAGTGGGTTTGGGTCTAGCCGAGTGTGTTTGGGTCTAGCCGAGTGGGTTTGCGTCTAGCCGAGTGGGTTTGGGACTAGCCGAGTGGGTTTGGGTCTAGCCGAGTGGGTTTGGGTCTAGCGGAGTGGGTTTGGGTCTAGCCGAGTGGGTTTCGGTCTAGCCGAGTGGGTTTGGGACTAGCCGAGTGGGTTTGGGTCTAGCCGAGTGGGTTTGGGTCTAGCCGAATGGGTTTGGGTCTAGCCGAGTGGGTTTGATTCTAGCCGAGTAGATTTGGGTCTAGCGGAGTGGGTTAGGGTCTAGCGGAGTGGGTTTGGGTCTAGCGGAGTGGGTTTGGGTCTAGCCGAGTGGGTTTGGGTCTAGCGGAGTGGGTTTGCGTCTAGCGGAGCAGGTTTGGGTCTAGCGGAGTGGGTATGGGTCTAGCGGAGTGGGTTTGGGTCTAGCGGACTGGGTTTGGGTCTAGCCGAGTGGGTTTGGGTCTAGCTGAGTGGGTTTGGGTCAAGCCGAGTGGGTTTGTGTCTGGCGGAGTGGGTTTGGGTCTAGCGGAGTGGGTTAGGGTCTAGCGGAGTGGGTTTGGGTCTAGCGGAGTAGGTTTGGGTCTAGCGGAGTGGGTTTGGGTCTAGCGGAGTTGGTTGGGTGTGGCGGAGTGGGTTTGGGTCTGGCGGAGTGGGTTTGGGTCTAGCGGACTGGGTTTGGGTCTAGCGGAGTGGGTTTGGGTCTAGCGGAGTGGGTTTGGGTCTACCTAGTGGGTTTGGGTCTAGCCGAGTGGGCTTAGGTCTAGCCGGGTGGGTTTGGGTCTAGCCGAGTGGGTTTGGGTCTAGCCGAGTGGGTTTGGGTCTAGCCGAGTGGGTTTGGGTCTAGCCGAGTGGGTTTGGGTCTAGCGGAGTGGGTTTAGGGTGCAGCCGAGTGGGTTTGGGCCTAGCCGAGTGGGTTTGGGTCCAGCCGAGAGGGTTTGGGTCTAGGCGAGTGGGTTTGGGTCTTGCGGAGCGGGTTTGGTTGTAGCCGAGTGGGTTTGGGTCTAGGCGAGTGGGTTTGGGTCCAGCCGAGTGGGTTTGGGTCTAGCCGAGTGGGTTTGGGTCTGGACGAGTGGGTTTGGGTCTAGCCGAGTGGGTTTGGGTCCAGCCGAGTGGGTTTGGGTCTATCCGAGTGGGTTTGGGTCTAGCGGAGTGGGTTTTGAGTCTAGCGGAGTGGGCTTCGGTCTAGCGGAGTGGGTTTGAGTCTAACGGAGTGGGTTTGGGTCTAGCCGAGTGTGTTTGGGTCTAGCCGAGTGGGTTTGAGTCTAGCCGAGTGGGTTTGGGTCCAGCGGAGTGGGTTTGCATCTAGCCGAGTGGGTTTGGGTCTAGCGGAGTGGGTTTGGGTCCAGAGGAGTGGGGTTGGGTCTAGCGGAGTGGGTTTGGGTCTGGCCGAGTGGGTTTGGGTCTAGCGGAGTGGGTTTGGGTCTAGCCGAGTGGGTTTGGGTCTAGCGGAGTGGGTTTGGGTCTAGCCGAGTGGGTTTGGGTCTAGCCGAGAGGGTTTGGGTCCAGCCGAGTGGGTTTCGGTCTAGCCGAGTGGGTTTGGGTCTAGCTGAGTGGGTTTGGGTCAAGCCGAGTGGGTTTGTGTCTAGCGGAGTGGGTTTGGGTCTAGCGGAGTGGGTTAGGGTCTAGCGGGGTGGGTTTGGGTCTAGCGGAGTAGGTTTGGGTCTACCTAGTGGGTTTGGGTCTAGCCGAGTGGGCTTAGGTCTAGCCGGGTGGGTTTGGGTCTAGCCGAGTGGGTTTGGGTCTAGCCGAGTGGGTTTTGGTCTAGCCGAGTGGGTTTGGGTCTAGCCGAGTGGGTTTGGGTCTAGCGGAGTGGGTTTAGGGTGCAGCCGAGTGGGTTTGGGTCTAGCCGAGTGGGTTTGGGTCCAGCCGAGAGGGTTTGGGTCTAGGCGAGTGGGTTTGGGTCTTGCGGAGTGGGTTTGGTTGTAGCCGAGTGGGTTTGGGGCTAGCCGAGTGGGTTTGGGTCCAGCCGAGTGGGTTTGGGTCTAGCCGAGTGGGTTTGGGTCTGGACGAGTGGGTTTGGGTCTAGCCGAGTGGGTTTGGGTCTAGCCGAGTGGGTTTGGGTCTATCCGAGTGGGTTTGGGTCTAGCGGAGTGGGTTTTGAGTCTAGCGGAGTGGGCTTGGGTCTAGCGGAGTGGGTTTGAGTCTAACGGAGTGGGTTTGGGTCTAGCCGAGTGTGTTTGGGTCTAGCCGAGTGGGTTTGAGTCTAGCCGAGTGGGTTTGGGTCCAGCGGAGTGGGTTTGCATCTAGCCGAGTGGGTTTGGGTCTAGCGGAGTGGGTTTGGGTCCAGAGGAGTGGGGTTGGGTCTAGCGGAGTGGGTTTGGGTCTGGCCGAGTGGGTTTGGGTCTAGCGGAGTGGGTTTGGGTCTTGCCGAGTGGGTTTGGGTCTAGCGGAGTGGGTTTGGGTCTAGCCGAGTGGGTTTGGGTCTAGCCGAGAGGGTTTGGGTCCAGCCGAGTGGGTTTCGGTCTAGCCGAGTGGGTTTGGGTCTAGCTGAGTGGGTTTGGGTCAAGCTGAGTGGGTTTGTGTCTAGCGGAGTGGGTTTGGGTCTAGCGGAGTGGGTTAGGGTCTAGCGGGGTGGGTTTGGGTCTAGCGGAGTAGGTTTGGGTCTAGCGGAGTGGGTTTGGGTCTAGCGGAGTGGGTTTGGGTCTAACGGAGTGGGTTTGGGTGTAGCCGAATGGGTTTGTGTGTAGCTGAGTGGGTTTGGGTCTAGCCGAGTGGGTTTGGGTCTAGCCGAGTGGGTTTGGGACTAGCCGAGTGGGTTTGGGTCTAGCCGAGTGGGTTTGGGTCTAGCGGAGTGGGTTTGGGTCTAGCCGAGTGGGTTCGGTCTAGCCGAGTGGGTTTGGGACTAGCCGAGTGGGGTTGGGTCTAGCCGAGTGGGTTTGGGTCTAGCCGAATGGGTTTGGGTCTAGCCGAGTGGGTTTGATTCTAGCCGAGTAGATTTGGGTCTAGCGGAGTGGGTTAGGGTCTAGCGGAGTGGGTTTGGGTCTAGCGGAGTGGGTTTGGGTCTAGCCGAGTGGGTTTGGGTCTAGCGGAGTGGGTTTGCGTCTAGCGGAGCAGGTTTGGGTCTAGCGGAGTGGGTATGGGTCTAGCGGAGTGGGTTTGGGTCTAGCGGACTGGGTTTGGGTCCAGCCGAGTGGGTTTGGGTCTAGCTGAGTGGGTTTGGGTCAAGCCGAGTGGGTTTGTGTCTGGCGGAGTGGGTTTGGGTCTAGCGGAGTGGGTTAGGGTCTAGCGGAGTAGGTTTGGGTCTAGCGGAGTGGGTTTGGGTCTAGCGGAGTGGGTTTGGGTCTAACGGAGTGGGTTTGGGTGTAGCCGAATGGGTTTGGGTGTAGCTGAGTGGGTTTGGGTCTAGCCGAGTGGGTTTGGGTCTAGCCGAGTGGGTTTGGGACTAGCCGAGTGGGTTTGGGTCTAGCCGAGTGGGTTTGGGTCTAGCGGAGTGGGTTTGGGTCTAGCCAAGTGGGTTTCGGTCTAGCCGAGTGGGTTTGGGACTAGCCGAGTGGGTTTGGGTCTAGCCGAGTGGGTTTGGGTATAGCCGAATGGGATTGGGTCTAGCCGAGTGGGTTTGATTCTAGCCGAGTAGATTTGGGTCTAGCTGAGTGGGTTTGGGTCAAGCCGAGTGGGTTTGTGTCTGGCGGAGTGGGTTTGGGTCTAACGGAGTGGGTTAGGGTCTAGCGGAGTGGGTTTGGGTCTAGCGGAGTAGGTTTGGGTCTAGCGGAGTGGGTTTGGGTCCAGCGGAGTTGGTTTGGGTGTAGCGGAGTGGGTTTGGGTCTAGCGGAGTGGGTTTGGGTCTAGCGGACTGGGTTTGGGTCTAGCGGAGTGTGTTTGGGTCTAGCGGAGTGGGTTTGGGTCTACCTAGTGGGTTTGGGTCTAGCCGAGTGGGCTTGGGTCTAGCCGAGTGGGTTTGTGTCTAGCCGAGTGGGTTTGGGTCTAGCCGAGTGGGTTTGGGTCTATCCGAGTGGGTTTGGGTCTAGCCAAGTGGGTTTGGGTCTAGCGGAGTGGGTTTAGGGTGCAGCCGAGTGGGTTTGGGTCTAGCCGAGTGGGTTTGGGACCAGCCGAGAGGGTTTGGGTCTAGGCGAGTGGGTTTGGGTCTTGCGGAGTGGGTTTGGGTGTAGCCGAGTGGGTTTGATTCTAGCCGAGTGGGTTTGGGTCTAGCTCAGTGGGTTTGGGTCAAGCCGAGTGGGTTTGTGTCTATCGGAGTGGGTTTGGGTCTAGCGGAGTGGGTTTGGGTCTAGCCGTGGGTTTGGGTCTAGCCGAGTGGGTTTGGGTCTAGCCGAGTGAGTTTGGGTCTAGTCGAGTGGGTTTGGGTCTAGCGGAGTGGGTTTAGGGTGCAGCCGAGTGGGTTTGGGTCTAGCCGAGTGGGTTTGGGTCCAGCCGAGAGGGTTTGGGTCTAGGCGAGTGGGTTTGGGTCTTGCGGAGTGGGTTTGGTTGTAGCCGAGTGGGTTTGGGGCTAGCCGAGTGGGTTTGGGTCCAGCCGAGTGGGTTTGGGTCTAGCCGAGTGGGTTTGGGTCTGGACGAGTGGGTTTGGGTCTAGCCGAGTGGGTTTGGGTCTAGCCGAGTGGGTTTGGGTCTATCCGAGTGGGTTTGGGTCTAGCGGAGTGGGTTTTGAGTCTAGCGGAGTGGGCTTGGGTCTAGCGGAGTGGGTTTGAGTCTAACGGAGTGGGTTTGGGTCTAGCCGAGTGTGTTTGGGTCTAGCCGAGTGGGTTTGAGTCTAGCCGAGTGGGTTTGGGTCCAGCGGAGTGGGTTTGCATCTAGCCGAGTGGGTTTGGGTCTAGCGGAGTGGGTTTGGGTCCAGAGGAGTGGGGTTGGGTCTAGCGGAGTGGGTTTGGGTCTGGCCGAGTGGGTTTGGGTCTAGCGGAGTGGGTTTGGGTCTAGCCGAGTGGGTTTGGGTCTAGCGGAGTGGGTTTGGGTCTAGCTGAGTGGGTTTGGGTCTAGCCGAGAGGGTTTGGGTCCAGCCGAGTGGGTTTCGGTCTAGCCGAGTGGGTTTGGGTCTAGCTGAGTGGGTTTGGGTCAAGCCGAGTGGGTTTGTGTCTAGCGGAGTGGGTTTGGGTCTAGCGGAGTGGGTTAGGGTCTAGCGGGGTGGGTTTGGGTCTAGCGGAGTAGGTTTGGGTCTACCTAGTGGGTTTGGGTCTAGCCGAGTGGGCTTAGGTCTAGCCGGGTGGGTTTGGGTCTAGCCGAGTGGGTTTGGGTCTAGCCGAGTGGGTTTGGGTCTAGCCGAGTGGGTTTGGGTCTAGCCGAGTGGGTTTGGGTCTAGCGGAGTGGGTTTAGGGTGCAGCCGAGTGGGTTTGGGTCTAGCCGAGTGGGTTTGGGTCCAGCCGAGAGGGTTTGGGTCTAGGCGAGTGGGTTTGGGTCTTGCGGAGTGGGTTTGGTTGTAGCCGAGTGGGTTTGGGGCTAGCCGAGTGGGTTTGGGTCCAGCCGAGTGGGTTTGGGTCTAGCCGAGTGGGTTTGGGTCTGGACGAGTGGGTTTGGGTCTAGCCGAGTGGGTTTGGGTCTAGCCGAGTGGGTTTGGGTCTATCCGAGTGGGTTTGGGTCTAGCGGAGTGGGTTTTGAGTCTAGCGGTGTGGGCTTGGGTCTAGCGGAGTGGGTTTGAGTCTAACGGAGTGGGTTTGGGTCTAGCCGAGTGTGTTTGGGTCTAGCCGAGTGGGTTTGAGTCTAGCCGAGTGGGTTTGGGTCCAGCGGAGTGGGTTTGCATCTAGCCGAGTGGGTTTGGGTCTAGCGGAGTGGGTTTGGGTCCAGAGGAGTGGGGTTGGGTCTAGCGGAGTGGGTTTGGGTCTGGCCGAGTGGGTTTGGGTCTAGCGGAGTGGGTTTGGGTCTAGCCGAGTGGGTTTGGGTCTAGCGGAGTGGGTTTGGGTCTAGCCGAGTGGGTTTGGGTCTAGCCGAGAGGGTTTGGGTCCAGCCGAGTGGGTTTCGGTCTAGCCGAGTGGGTTTGGGTCTAGCTGAGTGGGTTTGGGTCAAGCCGAGTGGGTTTGTGTCTAGCGGAGTGGGTTTGGGTCTAGCGGAGTGGGTTAGGGTCTAGCGGGGTGGGTTTGGGTCTAGCGGAGTAGGTTTGGGTCTACCTAGTGGGTTTGGGTCTAGCCGAGTGGGCTTAGGTCTAGCCGGGTGGGTTTGGGTCTAGCCGAGTGGGTTTGGGTCTAGCCGAGTGGGTTTGGGTCTAGCCGAGTGGGTTTGGGTCTAGCCGAGTGGGTTTGGGTCTAGCGGAGTGGGTTTAGGGTGCAGCCGAGTGGGTTTGGGTCTAGCCGAGTGGGTTTGGGTCCAGCCGAGAGGGTTTGGGTCTAGGCGAGTGGGTTTGGGTCTTGCGGAGTGGGTTTGGTTGTAGCCGAGTGGGTTTGGGGCTAGCCGAGTGGGTTTGGGTCCAGCCGAGTGGGTTTGGGTCTAGCCGAGTGGGTTTGGGTCTGGACGAGTGGGTTTGGGTCTAGCCGAGTGGGTTTGGGTCTAGCCGAGTGGGTTTGGGTCTATCCGAGTGGGTTTGGGTCTAGCGGAGTGGGTTTTGAGTCTAGCGGTGTGGGCTTGGGTCTAGCGGAGTGGGTTTGAGTCTAACGGAGTGGGTTTGGGTCTAGCCGAGTGTGTTTGGGTCTAGCCGAGTGGGTTTGAGTCTAGCCGAGTGGGTTTGGGTCCAGCGGAGTGGGTTTGCATCTAGCCGAGTGGGTTTGGGTCTGGCGGAGTGGGTTTGGGTCCAGAGGAGTGGGGTTGGGTCTAGCGGAGTGGGTTTGGGTCTGGCCGAGTGGGTTTGGGTCTAGCGGAGTGGGTTTGGGTCTTGCCGAGTGGGTTTGGGTCTAGCGGAGTGGGTTTGGGTCAAGCCGAGTGGGTTTGGGTCTAGCCGAGAGGGTTTGGGTCCAGCCGAGTGGGTTTCGGTCTAGCCGAGTGGGTTTGGGTCTAGCTGAGTGGGTTTGGGTCAAGCTGAGTGGGTTTGTGTCTAGCGGAGTGGGTTTGGGTCTAGCGGAGTGGGTTAGGGTCTAGCGGGGTGGGTTTGGGTCTAGCGGAGTAGGTTTGGGTCTAGCGGAGTGGGTTTGGGTCTAGCGGAGTGGGTTTGGGTCTAACGGAGTGGGTTTGGGTGTAGCCGAATGGGTTTGTGTGTAGCTGAGTGGGTTTGGGTCTAGCCGAGTGGGTTTGGGTCTAGCCGAGTGGGTTTGGGACTAGCCGAGTGGGTTTGGGTCTAGCCGAGTGGGTTTGGGTCTAGCGGAGTGGGTTTGGGTCTAGCCGAGTGGGTTCGGTCTAGCCGAGTGGGTTTGGGACTAGCCGAGTGGGTTTGGGTCTAGCCGAGTGGGTTTGGGTCTAGCCGAATGGGTTTGGGTCTAGCCGAGTGGGTTTGATTCTAGCCGAGTTGATTTGGGTCTAGCGGAGTGGGTTAGGGTCTAGCGGAGTGGGTTTGGGTCTGACGGAGTGGGTTTGGGTCTAGCCGAGTGGGTTTGGGTCTAGCGGAGTGGGTTTGCGTCTAGCGGAGCAGGTTTGGGTCTAGCGGAGTGGGTATGGGTCTAGCGGAGTGGGTTTGGGTCTAGCGGACTGGGTTTGGGTCCAGCCGAGTGGGTTTGGGTCTAGCTGAGTGGGTTTGGGTCAAGCCGAGTGGGTTTGTGTCTGGCGGAGTGGGTTTGGGTCTAGCGGAGTGGGTTAGGGTCTAGCGGAGTAGGTTTGGGTCTAGCGGAGTGGGTTTGGGTCTAGCGGAGTGGGTTTGGGTCTAACGGAGTGGGTTTGGGTGTAGCCGAATGGGTTTGGTTGTAGCTGAGTGGGTTTGGGTCTAGCCGAGTGGGTTTGGGTCTAGCCGAGTGGGTTTGGGACTAGCCGAGTGGGTTTGGGTCTAGCCGAGTGGGTTTGGGTCTAGCGGAGTGGGTTTGGGTCTAGCCAAGTGGGTTTCGGTCTAGCCGAGTGGGTTTGGGACTAGCCGAGTGGGTTTGGGTCTAGCCGAGTGGGTTTGGGTCTAGCCGAATGGGTTTGGGTCTAGCCGAGTGGGTTTGATTCTAGCCGAGTAGATTTGGGTCTAGCTGAGTGGGTTTGGGTCAAGCCGAGTGGGTTTGTGTCTGGCGGAGTGGGTTTGGGTCTAACGGAGTGGGTTAGGGTCTAGCGGAGTGGGTTTGGGTCTAGCGGAGTAGGTTTGGGTCTAGCGGAGTGGGTTTGGGTCCAGCGGAGTTGGTTTGGGTGTAGCGGAGTGGGTTTGGGTCTAGCGGAGTGGGTTTGGGTCTAGCGGACTGGGTTTGGGTCTAGCGGAGTGTGTTTGGGTCTAGCGGAGTGGGTTTGGGTCTACCTAGTGGGTTTGGGTCTAGCCGAGTGGGCTTGGGTCTAGCCGAGTGGGTTTGTGTCTAGCCGAGTGGGTTTGGGTCTAGCCGAGTGGGTTTGGGTCTATCCGAGTGGGTTTGGGTCTAGCCAAGTGGGTTTGGGTCTAGCGGAGTGGGTTTAGGGTGCAGCCGAGTGGGTTTGGGTCTAGCCGAGTGGGTTTGGGACCAGCCGAGAGGGTTTGGGTCTAGGCGAGTGGGTTTGGGTCTTGCGGAGTGGGTTTGGGTGTAGCCGAGTGGGTTTGATTCTAGCCGAGTGGGTTTGGGTCTAGCTCAGTGGGTTTGGGTCAAGCCGAGTGGGTTTGTGTCTATCGGAGTGGGTTTGGGTCTAGCGGAGTGGGTTTGGGTCTAGCCGTGGGTTTGGGTCTAGCCGAGTGGGTTTGGGACTAGCCGAGTGGGTTTGGGTCTAGTCGAGTGGGTTTGGGTCTAGCGGAGTGGGTTTAGGGTGCAGCCGAGTGGGTTTGGGTCTAGCCGAGTGGGTTTGGGTCCAGCCGAGAGGGTTTGGGTCTAGGCGAGTGGGTTTGGGTCTTGCGGAGTGGGTTTGGTTGTAGCCGAGTGGGTTTGGGGCTAGCCGAGTGGGTTTGGGTCCAGCCGAGTGGGTTTGGGTCTAGCCGAGTGGGTTTGGGTCTGGACGAGTGGGTTTGGGTCTAGCCGAGTGGGTTTGGGTCTAGCCGAGTGGGTTTGGGTCTATCCGAGTGGGTTTGGGTCTAGCGGAGAGGGTTTTGAGTCTAGCGGAGTGGGCTTGGGTCTAGCGGAGTGGGTTTGAGTCTAACGGAGTGGGTTTGGGTCTAGCCGAGTGTGTTTGGGTCTAGCCGAGTGGGTTTGAGTCTAGCCGAGTGGGTTTGGGTCCAGCGGAGTGGGTTTGCATCTAGCCGAGTGGGTTTGGGTCTAGCGGAGTGGGTTTGGGTCCAGAGGAGTGGGGTTGGGTCTAGCGGAGTGGGTTTGGGTCTGGCCGAGTGGGTTTGGGTCTAGCGGAGTGGGTTTGGGTCTTGCCGAGTGGGTTTGGGTCTAGCGGAGTGGGTTTGGGTCTAGCCGAGTGGGTTTGGGTCTAGCCGAGAGGGTTTGGGTCCAGCCGAGTGGGTTTCGGTCTAGCCGAGTGGGTTTGGGTCTAGCTGAGTGGGTTTGGGTCAAGCTGAGTGGGTTTGTGTCTAGCGGAGTGGGTTTGGGTCTAGCGGAGTGGGTTAGGGTCTAGCGGGGTGGGTTTGGGTCTAGCGGAGTAGGTTTGGGTCTAGCGGAGTGGGTTTGGGTCTAGCGGAGTGGGTTTGGGTCTAACGGAGTGGGTTTGGGTGTAGCCGAATGGGTTTGTGTGTAGCTGAGTGGGTTTGGGTCTAGCCGAGTGGGTTTGGGTCTAGCCGAGTGGGTTTGGGACAAGCCGAGTGGGTTTGGGTCTAGCCGAGTGGGTTTGGGTCTAGCGGAGTGGGTTTGGGTCTAGCCGAGTGGGTTCGGTCTAGCCGAGTGGGTTTGGGACTAGCCGAGTGGGTTTGGGTCTAGCCGAGTGGGTTTGGGTCTAGCGGAGTGGGTTTGCGTCTAGCGGAGCAGGTTTGGGTCTAGCGGAGTGGGTATGGGTCTAGCGGAGTGGGTTTGGGTCTAGCGGATTGGGTTTGGGTCTAGCCGAGTGGGTTTGGGTCTACCTGAGTGGGTTTGGGTCAAGCCGAGTGGGTTTGTGTCTGGCGGAGTGGGTTTGGGTCTAGCGGAGTGGGTTAGGGTCTAGCGGAGTGGGTTTGCGTCTAGCGGAGCAGGTTTGGGTCTAGCGGAGTGGGTATGGGTCTAGCGGAGTGGGTTTGGGTCTAGCGGACTGGGTTTGGGTCTAGCCGAGTGGGTTTGGGTCTAGCTGAGTGGGTTTGGGTCAAGCCGAGTGGGTTTGTGTCTGGCGGAGTGGGTTTGGGTCTAGCGGAGTGGGTTAGGGTCTAGCGGAGTGGGTTTGGGTCTAGCGGAGTAGGTTTGGGTCTAGCGGAGTGGGTTTGGGTCTAGCGGAGTTGGTTTGGGTGTGGCGGAGTGGGTTTGGGTCTAGCCGAGTGGGTTTGGGTCCAGCGGAGTGGGTTTGCATCTAGCCGAGTGGGTTTGGGTCTAACGGAGTGGGTTTGGGTCCAGAGGAGTGGGGTTGGGTCTAGCGGAGTGGGTTTGGGTCTGGCCGAGTGGGTTTGGGTCTAGCGGAGTGGGTTTGGGTCTAGCCGAGTGGGTTTGGGTCTTGCGGAGTGGGTTTGGGTCCAGCCGAGTGGGTTTGGGTCTAGCCGAGAGGGTTTGGGTCCAGCCGAGTGGGTTTCGGTCTAGCCGAGTGGGTTTGGGTCTAGCTGAGTGGGTTTGGGTCAAGCCGAGTGGGTTTGTGTCTAGCGGAGTGGGTTTGGGTCTAGCGGAGTGGGTTAGGGTCTAGCGGGGTGGGTTTGGGTCTAGCGGAGTAGGTTTGGGTCTAGCGGAGTGGGTTTGGGTCTAGCGGAGTGGGTTTGGGTCTAACGGAGTGGGTTTGGGTGTAGCCGAATGGGTTTGGGTGTAGCTGAGTGGGTTTGGGTCTAGCCGAGTGGGTTTGGGTCTAGACGAGTGGGTTTGGGACTAGCCGAGTGGGTTTGGGTCTAGCCGAGTGGGTTTGGGTCTAGCGGAGTGGGTTTGGGTCTAGCCGAGTGGGCTTGGGTCTAGCCGAGTGGGTTTGTGTCTAGCCGAGTGGGTTTGGGTCTAGCGGAGTGGGATTGGGTGTAGCCGAGTGGGTTTGGGTCTAGCCGAGTGGGTTTGGGTCTAGCCGAGTGGGTTTGGGTGTAGCCGAGTGGGTTTGAGTCTAGCCGAGTGGGTTTGGGTCTAGCGGAGTGGGTTTGGTTGTAGCCGAGTGGGTTTGGGTCTAGCGGAGTGGGTTTGGGTGTAGCCGAGTGGGTTTGGGTCTAGCCGAGTGGGTTTGGGTCTAGCCGACTGGGTTTGGGTCTAGCCGAGTGGGTTTGGGTGTAGCCGAGTGGGTTTGGGTCTGGACGAGTGGGTTTGGGTCTAGCCGAGTGGGTTTGGGTCTAGCGGAGTGGGTTTGGGTCCAGAGGAGTGGGGTTGGGTCTAGCGGAGTGGGTTTGGGTCTGGCCGAGTGGGTTTGGGTCTAGCGGAGTGGGTTTGGGTCTTGCCGAGTGGGTTTGGGTCTAGCGGAGTGGGTTTGGGTCTAGCCGAGTGGGTTTGGGTCTAGCCGAGAGGGTTTGGGTCCAGCCGAGTGGGTTTCGGTCTAGCCGAGTGGGTTTGGGTCTAGCTGAGTGTGTTTGGGTCAAGCTGAGTGGGTTTGTGTCTAGCGGAGTGGGTTTGGGTCTAGCGGAGTGGGTTAGGGTCTAGCGGGGTGGGTTTGGGTCTAGCGGAGTAGGTTTGGGTCTAGCGGAGTGGGTTTGGGTCTAGCGGAGTGGGTTTGGGTCTAACGGAGTGGGTTTGGGTGTAGCCGAATGGGTTTGTGTGTAGCTGAGTGGGTTTGGGTCTAGCCGAGTGGGTTTGGGTCTAGCCGAGTGGGTTTGGGACTAGCCGACTGGGTTTGGGTCTAGCCGAGTGGGTTTGGGTCTAGCGGAGTGGGTTTGGGTCTAGCCGAGTGGGTTCGGTATAGCCGAGTGGGTTTGGGACTAGCCGAGTGGGTTTGGGTCTAGCCGAGTGGGTTTGGGTCTAGCGGAGTGGGTTTGCGTCTAGCGGAGCAGGTTTGGGTCTAGCGGAGTGGGTATGGGTCTAGCGGAGTGGGTTTGGGTCTAGCGGACTGGGTTTGGGTCTAGCCGAGTGGGTTTGGGTCTAGCTGAGTGGGTTTGGGTCAAGCCGAGTGGGTTTGTGTCTGGCGGAGTGGGTTTGGGTCTAGCGGAGTGGGTTAGGGTCTAGCGGAGTGGGTTTGCGTCTAGCGGAGCAGGTTTGGGTCTAGCGGAGTGGGTGTGGGTCTAGCGGAGTGGGTTTGGGTCTAGCGGACTGGGTTTGGGTCTAGCCGAGTGGGTTTGGGTCTAGCTGAGTGGGTTTGGGTCAAGCCGAGTGGGTTTGTGTCTGGCGGAGTGGGTTTGGGTCTAGCGGAGTGGGTTAGGGTCTAGCGGAGTGGGTTTGGGTCTAGCGGAGCAGGTTTGGGTCTAGCGGAGTGGGTTTTGGTCTAGCGGAGTTGGTTTGGGTGTGGCGGAGTGGGTTTGGGTCTAGCCGAGTGGGTTTGGGTCCAGCGGAGTGGGTTTGCATCTAGCCGAGTGGGTTTGGGTCTAGCGGAGTGGGTTTGGGTCCAGAGGAGTGGGGTTGGGTCTAGCGGAGTGGGTTTGGGTCTGGCCGAGTGGGTTTGGGTCTAGCGGAGTGGGTTTGGGTCTAGCCGAGTGGGTTTGGGTCTTGCGGAGTGGGTTTGGGTCTAGCCGAGTGGGTTTGGGTCTAGCCGAGAGGGTTTGGGTCCAGCCGAGTGGGTTTCGGTCTAGCCGAGTGGGTTTGGGTCTAGCTGAGTGGGTTTGGGTCAAGCCGAGTGGGTTTGTGTCTAGCGGAGTGGGTTTGGGTCTAGCGGAGTGGGTTAGGGTCTAGCGGGGTGGGTTTGGGTCTAGCGGAGTAGGTTTGGGTCTAGCGGAGTGGGTTTGGGTCTAGCGGAGTGGGTTTGGGTCTAACGGAATGGGTTTGGGTGTAGCCGAATGGGTTTGGGTGTAGCTGAGTGGGTTTGGGTCTAGCCGAGTGGGTTTGGGTCTAGACGAGTGGGTTTGGGACTAGCCGAGTGGGTTTGGGTCTAGCCGAGTGGGTTTGGGTCTAGCGGAGTGGGTTTGGGTCTAGCCGAGTGGGTTTCGGTCTAGCCGAGTGGGTTTGGGACTAGCCGAGTGGGTTTGGGTCTAGCCGAGTGGGTTTGGGTCTAGCCGAATGGGTTTGGGTCTAGCCGAGTGGGTTTGATTCTAGCCGAGTAGATTTGGGTCTAGCTGAGTGGGTTTGGGTCAAGCCGAGTGGGTTTGTGTCTGGCGGAGTGGGTTTGGGTCTAACGGAGTGGGTTAGGGTCTAGCGGAGTGGGTTTGGGTCTAGCGGAGTAGGTTTGGGTCTAGCGGAGTGGGTTTGGATCCAGCGGAGTTGGTTTGGGTGTAGCGGAGTGGGTTTGGGTCTAGCGGAGTGGGTTTGGGTCTAGCGGACTGGGTTTGGGTCTAGCGGAGTGGGTTTGGGTCTAGCGGAGTGGGTTTGGGTCTACCTAGTGGGTTTGGGTCTAGCCGAGTGGGCTTGGGTCTAGCCGAGTGGGTTTGTGTCTAGCCGAGTGGGTTTGGGTCTAGCCGAGTGGGTTTGGGTCTATCCGAGTGGGTTTGGGTCTAGCCAAGTGGGTTTGGGTCTAGCGGAGTGGGTTTAGGGTGCAGCCGAGTGGGTTTGGGTCTAGCCGAGTGGGTTTGGGTACAACCGAGAGGGTTTGGGTCTAGGCGAGTGGGTTTGGGTCTTGCGGAGTGGGTTTGGGTGTAGCCGAGTGGGTTTGATTCTAGCCGAGTGGGTTTGGGTCTAGCTGAGTGGGTTTGGGTCAAGCCGAGTGGGTTTGTGTCTAGCGGAGTGGGTTTGGGTCTAGCGGAGTGGGGTAGGGTCTAGCGGAGTGGGTTTGATTCTAGCCGAGTGGGTTTGGGTCTAGCTGAGTGGGTTTGGGTCAAGCCGAGTGAGTTTGTGTCTGGCGGAGTGGGTTTGGGTCTAGCGGAGTGGGTTAGGGTCTAGCGGAGTGGGTTTGGGTCTAGCGGAGTTGGTTTGGGTGTAGCGGAGTGGGTTTGGGTCTAGTGGAGTGGGTTTGGGTCTAGCGGACTGGGTTTGGGTCTAGCGGAGTGGGTTTGGGTCTAGCGGAGTGGGTTTGGGTCTACCTAGTAGGTTTGGGTCTAGCCGAGTGGGCTTAGGTCTAGCCGAGTGGGTTTGGGTCTAGCCGAGTGGGTTTGGGTCTAGCCGAGTGGGTTTGGGTCTAGCCGAGTGGCTTTGGGTCGAGCCGAGTGGGTTTGGGTCTAGCGGAGTGGGTTTAGGGTGCAGCCGAGTGGGTTTGTGTCTAGCCGAGTGGGTTTGGGTTCAGCCGAGAGGGTTTGGGTCTACGCGAGTGGGTTTGGGTCTTGCGGAGTGGGTTTGGGTGTAGCCGAGTGGGTTTGGGGCTAGCCGAGTGGGTTTGGGTCCAGCCGAGTGGGTTTGGGTCTAGCCGAGTGGGTTTGGGTCTGGACGAGTGGGTTTGGGTCTAGCCGAGTGGGTTTGGGTCTAGCCGAGTGGGTTTGGGTCTATCCGAGTGGGTTTGGGTCTAGCGGAGTGGGTTTTGAGTCTAGCGGAGTGGGCTTGGGTCTAGCGGAGTGGGTTTGAGTCTAACGGAGTGGGTTTGGGTCTAGCCGAGTGTGTTTGGGTCTAGCCGAGTGGGTTTGTGTCTAGCCGAGTGGGTTTGGGTCTAGCGGAGTGGGTTTGCATCTAGCCGAGTGGGTTTGGGTCTAGCGGAGTGGGTTTGGGTCTAGAGGAGTGGGGTTGGGTCTAGCGGAGTGGGTTTGGGTCTGGCCGAGTGGGTTTGGGTCTAGCGGAGTGGGTTTGGGTCTAGCCGAGTGGGTTTGGGTCTAGCGGAGTGGGTTTGGGTCTAGCCGAGTGGGTTTGGGTCTAGCCGAGTGGCTTTGGGTCGAGCCGAGTGGGTTTCGGTCTAGCGGAGTGGGTTTAGGGTGCAGCCGAGTGGGTTTGTGTCTAGCCGAGTGGGTTTGGGTTCAGCCGAGAGGGTTTGGGTCTACGCGAGTGGGTTTGGGTCTTGCGGAGTGGGTTTGGGTGTAGCCGAGTGGGTTTGGGGCTAGCCGAGTGGGTTTGGGTCCAGCCGAGTGGGTTTGGGTCTAGCCGAGTGGGTTTGGGTCTGGACGAGTGGGTTTGGGTCCAGCCGAGTGGGTTTGGGTCTAGCCGAGTGGGTTTGCGTCTATCCGAGTGGGTTTGGGTCTAGCGGAGTGGGTTTTGAGTCTAGCGGAGTGGGCTTGGGTCTAGCGGAGTGGGTTTGAGTCTAACGGAGTGGGTCTGGGTCTAGCCGAGTGTGTTTGGGTCTAGCCGAGTGGGTTTGTGTCTAGCCGAGTGGGTTTGGGTCTAGCGGAGTGGGTTTGCATCTAGCCGAGTGGGTTTGGGTCTAGCGGAGTGGGTTTGGGTCTAGAGGAGTGGGGTTGGGTCTAGCGGAGTGGGTTTGGGTCTGGCCGAGTGGGTTTGGGTCTAGCGGAGTGGGTTTGGGTCTAGCCGAGTGGGTTTGGGTCTAGCGGAGTGGGTTTGGGTCTAGCCGAGTGGGTTTGGGTCTCGCCGAGAGGGTTTGGGTCTAGCCGAGTGGGTTTCGGTCTAGCCGAGTGGGTTTGGGTCTAGCCGAGTGGGTTTGATTCTAGCCGGGTGCGTTTGGGTCTAGCTGAGTGGGTTTGGGTCAAGCCGAGTGGGTTTGGGTCTAGCCGAGTGGGTTTGGGTCTAACGGAGTGGGTTTGGGTGTAGCCGAATGGGTTTGTGTGTAGCTGAGTGGGTTTGGGTCTAGCCGAGTGGGTTTGGGTCTAGCCGAGTGGGTTTGGGACTACCCGAGTGGGTTTGGGTCTAGCCGAGTGGGTTTGGGTCTAGCGGAGTGGGTTTGGGTCTAGCCGAGTGGGTTTGGGTCTAGCCGAGTGGGTTTGGGTCTAGCCGAGTGGGTTTGGGTCTAGCCGAGTGGGTTTGGGTCTAGCCGAATGGGTTTGGGTCTAGCCGAGTGGGTTTGATACTAGCCGAGTGGGTTTGGGTCTAGCTGAGTGGGTTTGGGTCAAGCCGAGTGGGTTTGTGTCTGGCGGAGTGGGTTTGGGTCTAGCGGAGTGGGTTAGGGTCTAGCGGAGTGGGTTTGGGTCTAGCGGAGTAGGTTTGGGTCTAGCGGAGTGGGTTTGGGTCTAGCGGAGTTGGTTTGGGTGTATCGGAGTGGGTTTCGGTCTAGCCGAGTGGGTTTGGGTCTAGCCGAGTGGGTTTCGGTCTAGCCGAGTGGGTTTGGGACTAGCCGAGTGGGTTTGGGTCTAGCCGAGTGGGTTTGGGTCTAGCCGAATGGGTTTGGGTCTAGCCGAGTGGGTTTGATTCTGGCCGAGTAGATTTGGGTCTAGCTGAGTGGGTTTGTGTCAAGCCGAGTGGGTTTGTGTCTGGCGGAGTGGGTTTGGGTCTAACGGAGTGGGTTAGGGTCTAGCGGAGTGGGTTTGGGTCTAGCGGAGTAGGTTTGGGTCTAGCGGAGTGGGTTTGGATCCAGCGGAGTTGGTTTGTGTGTAGCGGAGTGGGTTTGGGTCTAGCGGAGTGGGTTTGGGTCTAGCGGACTGGGTTTGGGTCTAGCGGAGTGGGTTTGGGTCTAGCGGAGTGGGTTTGGGTCTACCTAGTGGGTTTGGGTCTAGCCGAGTGGGCTTGGGTCTAGCCGAGTGGGTTTGTGTCTAGCCGAGTGGGTTTGGGTCTAGTCGAGTGGGTTTGGGTCTATCCGAGTGGGTTTGGGTCTAGCCAAGTGGGTTTGGGTCTAGCGGAGTGGGTTTAGGGTGCAGCCGAGTGGGTATGGGTCTAGCCGAGTGGGTTTGGGTACAGCCGAGAGGGTTTGGGTCTAGGCGAGTGGGTTTGGGTCTTGCGGAGTGGGTTTGGGTGTAGCCGAGTGGGTTTGATTCTAGCCGAGTGGGTTTGGGTCTAGCTGAGTGGGTTTGGGTCAAGCCGAGTGGGTTTGTGTCTAGCGGAGTGGGTTTGGGTCTAGCGGAGTGGGGTAGGGTCTAGCGGAGTGGGTTTGATTCTAGCCGAGTGGGTTTGGGTCTAGCTGAGTGGGTTTGGGTCAAGCCGAGTGAGTTTGTGTCTGGCGGAGTGGGTTTGGGTCTAGCGGAGTGGGTTAGGGTCTAGCGGAGTGGGTTTGGGTCTAGCGGAGTAGGTTTGGGTCTAGCGGAGTGGGTTTGGGTCTAGCGGAGTTGGTTTGGGTGTAGCGGAGTGGGTTTGGGTCTAGTGGAGTGGGTTTGGGTCTAGCGGACTGGGTTTGGGTCTAGCGGAGTGGCTTTGGGTCTAGCGGAGTGGGTTTGGGTCTACCTAGTAGGTTTGGGTCTAGCCGAGTGGGCTTAGGTCTAGCCGAGTGGGTTTGGGTCTAGCTGAGTGGGTTTGGGTCTAGCCGAGTGGGTTTGGGTCTAGCCGAGTGGCTTTGGGTCGAGCCGAGTGGGTTTGGGTCTAGCGGAGTGGGTTTAGGGTGCAGCCGAGTGGGTTTGTGTCTAGCCGAGTGGGTTTGGGTTCAGCCGAGAGGGTTTGGGTCTACGCGAGTGGGTTTGGGTCTTGCGGAGTGGGTTTGGGTGTAGCCGAGTGGGTTTGGGGCTAGCCGAGTGGGTTTGGGTCCAGCCGAGTGGGTTTGGGTCTAGCCGAGTGGGTTTGGGTCTGGACGAGTGGGTTTGGGTCTAGCCGAGTGGGTTTGGGTCTAGCCGAGTGGGTTTGGGTCTATCCGAGTGGGTTTGGGTCTAGCGGAGTGGGTTTTGAGTCTAGCGGAGTGGGCTTGGGTCTAGCGGAGTGGGTTTGAGTCTAACGGAGTGGGTTTGGGTCTAGCCGAGTGTGTTTGGGTCTAGCCGAGTGGGTTTGTGTCTAGCCGAGTGGGTTTGGGTCTAGCGGAGTGGGTTTGCATCTAGCCGAGTGGGTTTGGGTCTAGCGGAGTGGGTTTGGGTCTAGAGGAGTGGGGTTGGGTCTAGCGGAGTGGGTTTGGGTCTGGCCGAGTGGGTTTGGGTCTAGCGGAGTGGGTTTGGGTCTAGCCGAGTGGGTTTGGGTCTAGCGGAGTGGGTTTGGGTCTAGCCGAGTGGGTTTGGGTCTAGCCGAGTGGCTTTGGGTCGAGCCGAGTGGGTTTGGGTCTAGCGGAGTGGGTTTAGGGTGCAGCCGAGTGGGTTTGTGTCTAGCCGAGTGGGTTTGGGTTCAGCCGAGAGGGTTTGGGTCTACGCGAGTGGGTTTGGGTCTTGCGGAGTGGGTTTGGGTGTAGCCGAGTGGGTTTGGGGCTAGCCGAGTGGGTTTGGGTCCAGCCGAGTGGGTTTGGGTCTAGCCGAGTGGGTTTGGGTCTGGACGAGTGGGTTTGGGTCTAGCCGAGTGGGTTTGGGTCTAGCCGAGTGGGTTTGCGTCTATCCGAGTGGGTTTGGGTCTAGCGGAGTGGGTTTTGAGTCTAGCGGAGTGGGCTTGGGTCTAGCGGAGTGGGTTTGAGTCTAACGGAGTGGGTCTGGGTCTAGCCGAGTGTGTTTGGGTCTAGCCGAGTGGGTTTGTGTCTAGCCGAGTGGGTTTGGGTCTAGCGGAGTGGGTTTGCATCTAGCCGAGTGGGTTTGGGTCTAGCGGAGTGGGTTTGGGTCTAGAGGAGTGGGGTTGGGTCTAGCGGAGTGGGTTTGGGTCTGGCCGAGTGGGTTTGGGTCTAGCGGAGTGGGTTTGGGTCTAGCCGAGTGGGTTTGGGTCTAGCGGAGTGGGTTTGGGTCTAGCCGAGTGGGTTTGGGTCTCGCCGAGAGGGTTTGGGTCTAGCCGAGTGGGTTTCGGTCTAGCCGAGTGGGTTTGGGTCTAGCCGAGTGGGTTTGATTCTAGCCGGGTGCGTTTGGGTCTAGCTGAGTGGGTTTGGGTCAAGCCGAGTGGGTTTGGGTCTAGCCGAGTGGGTTTGGGTCTAACGGAGTGGGTTTGGGTGTAGCCGAATGGGTTTGTGTGTAGCTGAGTGGGTTTGGGTCTAGCCGAGTGGGTTTGGGTCTAGCCGAGTGGGTTTGGGACTACCCGAGTGGGTTTGGGTCTAGCTGAGTGGGTTTGGGTCAAGCCGAGTGGGTTTGTGTCTGGCGGAGTGGGTTTGGGTCTAGCGGAGTGGGTTAGGGTCTAGCGGAGTGGGTTTGGGTCTAGCGGAGTAGGTTTGGGTCTAGCGGAGTGGGTTTGGGTCTAGCGGAGTTGGTTTGGGTGTATCGGAGTGGGTTTCGGTCTAGCCGAGTGGGTTTGGGTCTAGCCGAGTGGGTTTGGGTCTAGCCGAGTGGGTTTGGGTCTAGCCGAGTGGGTTTGGGTCTAGCCGAATGGGTTTGGGTCTAGCCGAGTGGGTTTGATTCTAGCCGAGTGGGTTTGGGTCTAGCTGAGTGGGTTTGGGTCAAGCCGAGTGGGTTTGTGTCTGGCGGAGTGGGTTTGGGTCTAGCGGAGTGGGTTAGGGTCTAGCGGAGTGGGCTTGGGTCTAGCGGAGTAGGTTTGGGTCTAGCGGAGTGGGTTTGGGTCTCGCCGAGAGGGTTTGGGTCTAGCCGAGTGGGTTTCGGTCTAGCCGCGTGGGTTTGGGTCTAGCCGAGTGGGTTTGATTCTAGCCGGGTGCGTTTGGGTCTAGCTGAGTGGGTTTGGGTCAAGCCGAGTGGGTTTGTGTCTAGCGGAGTGGGTTTGGGTCTAGCGGAGTGGGTTAGGGTCTAGCGGGGTGGGTTTGGGTCTAGCGGAGTAGGTTTGGGTCTAGCGGAGTGGGTTTGGGTCTAGCCGAGTGGGTTTGGGTCTAACGGAGTGGGTTTGGGAGTAGCCGAATGGGTTTGTGTGTAGCTGAGTGGGTTTGGGTCTAGCCGAGTGGGTTTGGGTCTAGCCGAGTGGGTTTGGGACTACCCGAGTGGGTTTGGGTCTAGCCGAGTGGGTTTGCGTCTAGCGGAGTGGGTTTGGGTCTAGCCGAGTGGGTTTGGGTCTAGCCGAGTGGGTTTGGGTCTAGCCGAGTGGGTTTGGGTCTAGCCGAGTGGGTTTGGGTCTAGCCGAATGGGTTTGGGTCTAGCCGAGTGGGTTTGATTCTAGCCGAGTGGGTTTGGGTCTAGCTGAGTGGGTTTGGGTCAAGCCGAGTGGGTTTGTGTCTGGCGAGAGTGGGTTTGGGTCTAGCGGAGTGGGTTAGGGTCTAGCGGAGTGGGTTTGGGTCTAGCGGAGTAGGTTTGGGTCTAGCGGAGTGGGTTTGGGTCTAGAGGAGTTGGTTTGGGTGTAGAGGAGTGGGTTTGGGTCTAGCGGAGTGGGTTTGGGTCTAGCGGACTGGGTTTGGGTCTAGCGGAGTGGGTTTGGGTCTAGCGGAGTGGGTTTGGGTCTACCTAGTGGGTTTGGGTCTAGCCGAGTGGGCTTGGGTCTAGCCGAGTGGGTTTGGGTCTAGCCGAGTGGGTTTGGGTCTAGCCGAGTGGGTTTGGGTCTACCCGAGTTGGTTTGGGTCCAGCCGAGTGGGTTTGGATCTAGCGGAGTGGGTTTAGGGTGCAGCCGAGTGGGTTTGGGTCTAGCCGAGTGGGTTTGGGTCCAGCCGAGAGGGTTTGGGTCTAGGCGAGTGGGTTTGGGTCTTGCCGAGTGGGTTTGGGTGTAGCCGAGTGGGTTTGGGGCTAGCCGAGTGGGTTTGTGTCTAGCCGAGTGGGTTTGGGTCTAGCGGAGTGGGTTTGCATCCAGCCGAGTGGATTTGGGTCTAGCGGAGTGGGTTTGGGTCTAGAGGAGTGGGGTTGGGTCTAGCGGAGTGGGTTTGGGTCTGGCCGAGTGGGTTTGGGTCTAGCGGAGTGGGTTTGGGTCTAGCCGAGTGGGTTTGGGTCTAGCGGAGTGGGTTTGGGTCTTGCCGAGTGGGTTTGGGTCTAGCCGAGAGGGTTTGGGTCTAGCCGAGTGGGTTTGGGTCTAGCCGAGTGGGTTTGGGTCTAGCCGAGTGGGTTTGATTCTAGCCGAGTGCGTTTGGGTCTAGCTGAGTGGGTTTGGGTCAAGCCGAGTGGGTTTGTGTCTAGCGGAGTGGGTTTGGGTCTAGCGGAGTGGGTTAGGGTCTAGTGGGGTGGGTTTGGGTCTAGCGGAGTAGGTTTGGGTCTAGTGGAGTGGGTTTGGGTCTAGCGGAGTGTGTTTGGGTCTAACGGAGTGGGTTTGGGTGCAGCCGAATGGGTTTGGGTGTAGCTGAGTGGGTTTGGGTCTAGCCGAGTGGGTTTGGGTCTAGCCGAGTGGGTTTGGGACTAGCCGAGTGGGTTTGGGTCTAGCCGAGTGTGTTTGGGTCTAGCGGACTGGGTTTGGGTCTAGCGGAGTGGGTTTGGGTCCAGCGGAGTGGGATTGGGTCTACCGAGTGGGTTTGGGTCTAGCCGAGTGGGCTTGGGTCTAGCCAAGTGGGTTTGGGTCTAGCCGAGTGGGTTTGGGTCTAGCCGAGTGGGTTTGGGTCTATCCGAGTGGGTTTGGGTCTAGCGGAGTGGGTTTGGGTCTAGCGGAGTGGGTTTAGGGTGCAGCCGAGTGGGTTTGGGTCTAGCCGAGTGGGTTTGGGTCCAGCCGAGAGGGTTTGGGTCTAGGCGAGTGGGTTTGGGTCTTGCGGAGTGGGTTTGGGTGTAGCCGAGTGGGTTTGGGGCTAGCCGAGTGGGTTTGGGTCCAGCCGAGTGGGTTTGGGTCTAGCCGAGTGGGTTTGGTTCTGGACGAGTGGGTTTGGGTCTAGCCGAGTGGGTTTCGGTCTAGCTGAGTGGGTTTGGGTCTATCCGAGTGGGTTTGGGTCTAGCGGAGTGGGTTTTGAGTCCAGCGGAGTGGGCTTGGGTCTAGCGGAGTGGGTTTGCGTCTAACAGAGTGGGTTTGGGTCTAGCCGAGTGTGTTTGGGTCTAGCCGAGTGGGTTTGTGTCTAGCCGAGTGGGTTTGGGTCTAGCGGAGTGGGTTTGCATCTAGCCGAGTGGGTTTGGGTCTAGCCGAGTGGGTTTGGGTCTAGCCGAGTGGGTTTGGGTGTAGCCGAGTGGGTTTGGGTCTAGCCGAGTGGGTTTGGGTCTAGCCGAGTGGGTTTGGGTCTAGCCGAATGGGTTTGGGTCTAGCCGAGTGGGTTTGATTCTAGCCGAGTGGGTTTGGTTCTAGCTGAGTGGGTTTGGGTCAAGCCGAGTGGGTTTGTGTCTGGCGGAGTGGGTTTGGGTCTAGCGGAGTGGGTTAGGGTCTAGCGGAGTGGGTTTGGGTCTAGCGGAGTAGGTTTGGGTCTAGCGGAGTGGGTTTGGGTCTAGCGGAGTTGGTTTGGGTGTAGCGGAGTGGGTTTGGGTCTAGCGGAGTGGGTTTGGGTCTAGCGGACTGGGTTTGGGTCTAGCGGAGTGGGTTTGGGTCCAGCGGAGTTGGTTTGGGTCTATCCGAGTGGGTTTGGGTCTAGCCGAGTGGGTTTGGGTCTAGCGGAGTGGGTTTACGGTGCAGCCGAGTGGGTTTGGGTCTAGCCGAGTGGGTTTGGGTCCAGCCGAGAGGGTTTGGGTCTAGGCGAGTGGGTTTGGGTCTTGCGGAGTGGGTTTGGGTGTAGCCGAGTGGGTTTGGGGCTAGCCGAGTGGGTTTGGGTCCAGCCGAGTGGGTTTGGGTCTAGCCGAGTGGGTTTGGGTCTGGACGAGTGGGTTTGGGTCTAGCCGAGTGGGTTTGGGTCTGGCTGAGTGGGTTTGGGTCTATCCGAGTGGGTTTGGGTCTAGCGGAGTGGGTTTTGAGTCTAGCGGAGTGGGCTTGGGTCTAGCGGAGTGGGTTTGCGTCCAACAGAGTGGGTTTGGGTCTAGCCGAGTGTGTTTGGGTCTAGCCGAGTGGGTTTGTGTCTAGCCGAGTGGGTTTGGGTCTAGCAGAGTGGGTTTGCATCTAGCCGAGTGGGTTTGGGTCTAGCGGACTGGGTTTGGGTCTAGAGGAGTGGGGTTGGGTCTAGCGGAGTGGGTTTGGGTCTAGCCGAGTGGGTTTGGGTCTAGCCGAGAGGGTTTGGGTCTAGCCGAGTGGGTTTCGGTCTAGCCGAATGGGTTTGGGTCTAGCCGAGTGGGTTTGATTCTAGCCGAGTGGGTTTGGGTGCAGCCGAATGGGTTTGGGTGTAGCTGAGTGGGTTTGGGTCTAGCCGAGTGGGTTTGGGTCTAGCCGAGTGGGTTTGGGACTAGCCGAGTGGGTTTGGGTCTAGCCGAGTGTGTTTGGGTCTAGCGGAGTGGGTTTGGGTCTAGCGGAGTTGGTTTGGGTCTAGCGGAGTGGGTTTGGGTGCAGCCGAATGGGTTTGGGTGTAGCTGAGTGGGTTTGGGTCTAGCCGAGTGGGTTTGGGTCTAGCCGAGTGGGTTTGGGACTAGCCGAGTGGGTTTGGGTCTAGCCGAGTGTGTTTGGGTCTAGCGGAGTGGGTTTGGGTCTAGCCGAGTGGGTTTGGGTCTAGCCGAGTGGGTTTGGGTCTAGCCGAGTGGGTTTGGGTCTAGCCGAGTGGGTTTGGGTCTAGCCGAATGGGTTTGGGTCTAGCCGAGTGGGTTTGATTCTAGCCGAGTGGGTTTGGGTCTGGCTGAGTGGGTTTGGGTCAAGCCGAGTGGGTTTCTGTCTTGCGGAGTGGGTTTGGGTCTAGCGGAGTGGTTTAGGGTCTAGCAGAGTGGGTTAGGGTCTAGCGGAGTGGGTTTGGGTCTAGCGGAGTAGGTTTGGGTCTAGCGGAGTGGGTTTGGGTCTAGCGGAGTTGGTTTGGGTGTAGCGGAGTGGGTTTGGCTCTAGCGGAGTGGGTTTGGGTCTAGCGGACTGGGTTTGGGTCTAGCGGAGTGGGTTTGGGTCCAGCGGAGTGGGATTGGGTCTACCGAGTGGGTTTGGTTCTAGCCGAGTGGGCTTGGGTCTAGCCAAGTGGGTTTGGGTCTAGCCGAGTGGGTTTGGGTCTAGCCGAGTGGGTTTGGGTCTATCCGAGTGGGTTTGGGTCTAGCGGAGTGGGTTTGGGTCTAGCGGAGTGGGTTTAGGGTGCAGCCGAGTGGGTTTGGGTCTAGCCGAGTGGGTTTGGGTCCAGCCGAGAGGGTTTGGGTCTAGGCGAGTGGGTTTGGGTCTTGCGGAGTGGGTTTGGGTGTAGCCGAGTGGGTTTGGGGCTAGCCGAGTGGGTTTGGGTCCAGCCGAGTGGGTTTGGGTCTAGCCGAGTGGGTTTGGTTCTGGACGAGTGGGTTTGGGTCTAGCCGAGTGGGTTTCGGTCTAGCTGAGTGGGTTTGGGTCTATCCGAGTGGGTTTGGGTCTAGCGGAGTGGGTTTTGAGTCCAGCGGAGTGGGCTTGGGTCTAGCGGAGTGGGTTTGCGTCTAACAGAGTGGGTTTGGGTCTAGCCGAGTGTGTTTGGGTCTAGCCGAGTGGGTTTGTGTCTAGCCGAGTGGGTTTGGGTCTAGCGGAGTGGGTTTGCATCTAGCCGAGTGGGTTTGGGTCTAGCCGAGTGGGTTTGGGTGTAGCCGAGTGGGTTTGGGTGTAGCCGAGTGGGCTTGGGTCTAGCCGAGTGGGTTTGGGTCTAGCCGAGTGGGTTTGGGTCTAGCCGAATGGGTTTGGGTCTAGCCGAGTGGGTTTGATTCTAGCCGAGTGGGTTTGGTTCTAGCTGAGTGGGTTTGGGTCTAGCGGAGTTGGTTTGGGTGTAGCGGAGTGGGTTTGGGTCTAGCGGAGTGGGTTTGGGTCTAGCGGACTGGGTTTGGGTCTAGCGGAGTGGGTTTGGGTCCAGCGGAGTGGGTTTGGGTCTACCGAGTGGGTTTGGGTCTAGCCGAGTGGGCTTGGGTCTAGCCGAGTGGGTTTGGGTCTAGCCGAGTGGGTTTGGGTCTAGCCGAGTGGGTTTGGGTCTATCCGAGTGGGTTTGGGTCTAGCCGAGTGGGTTTGGGTCTAGCGGAGTGGGTTTACGGTGCAGCCGAGTGGGTTTGGGTCTAGCCGAGTGGGTTTGGGTCCAGCCGAGAGGGTTTGGGTCTAGGCGAGTGGGTTTGGGTCTTGCGGAGTGGGTTTGGGTGTAGCCGAGTGGGTTTGGGGCTAGCCGAGTGGGTTTGGGTCCAGCCGAGTGGGTTTGGGTCTAGCCGAGTGGGTTTGGGTCTGGACGAGTGGGTTTGGGTCTAGCCGAGTGGGTTTGGGTCTGGCTGAGTGGGTTTGGGTCTATCCGAGTGGGTTTGGGTCTAGCGGAGTGGGTTTTGAGTCTAGCGGAGTGGGCTTGGGTCTAGCGGAGTGGGTTTGCGTCCAACAGAGTGGGTTTGGTTCTAGCCGAGTGTGTTTGGGTCTAGCCGAGTGGGTTTGTGTCTAGCCGAGTGGGTTTGGGTCTAGCAGAGTGGGTTTGCATCTAGCCGAGTGGGTTTGGGTCTAGCGGACTGGGTTTGGGTCTAGAGGAGTGGGGTTGGGTCTAGCGGAGTGGGTTTGGGTCTAGCCGAGTGGGTTTGGGTCTAGCCGAGAGGGTTTGGGTCTAGCCGAGTGGGTTTCGGTCTAGCCGAATGGGTTTGGGTCTAGCCGAGTGGGTTTGATTCTAGCCGAGTGGGTTTGGGTCTAGCTGAGTGGGTTTGGGTCAAGCCGAGAGGGTTTGTGTCTAGCGGAGTGGGTTTGGGTCTAGCGGAGTGGGTTAGGGTCTAGCGGAGTGGGTTTGGGTCTAGCGGAGTAGGTTTGGGTCTAGCGGAGTGGGTTTGGGTCTAGCGGAGTTGGTTTGGGTCTAGCGGAGTGGGTTTGGGTCTAGCCGAATGGGTTTGGGTCTTGCCGAGTGGGTTTGATTCTAGCCGAGTGGGTTTGGGTCTAGCTGGGTGGGTTTGGGTCAAACCGAGTGGGTTTGTGTCTGGCGGAGCGGGTTTCGGTCTAGCGGAGTGGGTTAGGGTCTAGCGGAGTGGGTTTGGGTCTAGCGGAGTAGGTTTGGGTCCAGCGGAGTGGGTTTGGGTCTAGCGGAGTTGGTTTGGGTGTAGCGGAGTGGGTTTGGGTCTAGCGGAGTGGGTTTGGGTCTAGCGGACTGGGTTTGGGTCTAGCGGAGTGGGTTTGGGTCTAGCGGAGTGGGTTTGGGTCTACCTAGTGGGTTTGGGTCTAGCCGAGTGGGCTTGGGTCTAGCCGAGTGGGTTTGGGTCTAGCCGAGTGGGTTTGGGTCTAGCCGAGTGGGTTTGGGTCTAGCCGAGTGGGTTTGGGTCTAGCCGAGTGGGTTTGGGTCTAGCGGAGTGGGTTTAGGGTGCAGCCGAGTGGGTTTGGGTCCAGCCGAGTGGGTTTGGGTACAGCCGAGAGGGTTTGGGTCTAGGCGAGTGGGTTTGGGTCTTGCGGAGTGGGTTTGGGTGTAGCCGAGTGGGTTTGGGTCCAGCCGAGTGGGTTTGGGTCCAGCCGAGTGGGTTTGGGTCTAGCCGAGTGGGTTTGGGTCTGGACGAGTGGGTTTGGGTCTAGCCGAGTGGGTTTGGGTCTAGCCGAGTGGGTTTGGGTCTATCCGAGTGGGTTTGGGTGTAGCGGAGTGGGTTTTGAGTCTAGCGGGGTGGGCTTTGGTCTAGCGGAGTGGGTTTGAGTCTAACGGAGTGGGTTTGGGTCTAGCCGAGTGTGTTTGGGTCTAGCCGAGTGGGTTTGTGTCTAGCCGAGTGGGTTTTGGTCTAGCGGAGTGGGTTTGCATCTAGCCGAGTGGGTTTGGGTCTAGCGGAGTGGGTTTGGGTCTAGAGGAGTGTGGTTGGGTCTAGCGAAGTGGGTTTGGGTCTGGCCGAGTGGGTTTGCGTCTAGTGGATTGGGTTTGGGTCTAGCCGAGTGGGTTTGGGTGTAGCGGAGTGGGTTTGGGTCTAGCCGAGTGGGTTTGGGTCTAGCCGAGAGGGTTTGGGTCTAGCCGAGTGGGTTTCGGTCTAGCCGAGTGGGTTTGGGTCTATCCGAGTGGGTTTGATTCTAGCCGAGTGGCTTTGGGTCTAGCTGAGTGTGTTTGGGTCAAGCCGAGTGGGTTTGTGTCTAGCGGAGTAGGTCTGGGTCTAGCGGAGTGGGTTTGGGTCTAGCGGAGTTGGTTTGGGTCTAGCGGAGTGGGTTTGGGTCTAGCGGAGTGGGTTTGGGTCTAGCGGACTGGGTTTGGATCTAGCGGAGTGGGTTTTAGTCTAGCGGAGTGGGTTTGGGTCTACCGAGTGGATTTGTGTCTAGCCGAGTGGGCTTGGGTCTAGCCGAGTGGGTTTGTGTCTAGCCGAGTGGGTTTGGGTCTAGCGGAGTGGGTTTGCATCTAGCCGAGTGGGTTTGGGTCTAGCGGAGTGGGTTTGGGTCTAGAGGAGTGGGGTTGGGTCTAGCGGAGTGGGTTTGGGTGTGGCCTAGTGGGTTTGGGTCTAGCGGAGTGGGTTTGGGTCCAGCCGAGTGGGTTTGGGTCTAGCGGAGTGGGTTTGGGTCTAGCCGAGTGGGTTTGGGTCTAGCCGAGAGGGTTTGGGTCTAGCCGAGTGGGTTTCGGTCTAGCCGAGTGGGTTTGGGTCTAGCCGAGTGGGTTTGATTCTAGCCGAGTGGGTTTGGGTCTAGCTGAGTGGGTTTGGGTCAAGCCGAGTGGGTTTGTGTCTAGCGGAGTGGGTTTGGGTCTAGCGGAGTGGGTTAGGGTCTAGCGGAGTGGGTTTGGGTCTAGCGGAGTAGGTTTGGGTCTAGCGGAGTTCGTTTGGGTGTAGCGGAGTTGGTTTGGGTCTAGCGGAGTGGGTTTGGGTCTAGCGGAGTGGGTTTGGGTCTAGCCGAGTGGGCTTGGGTCTAGCCGAGTGGGTTTGGGTCTAGCCGAGTGGGTAAGGGTCTAGCCGAGTGGGTTTGGGTCTAGCCGAGTGGGTTTGGGTCTAGCCGAGTGGGTTTGGGTCTAGCGGAGTGGGTTTGGGTGCAGCCGAGTGGGTTTGGGTCTAGCCAAGTGGGTTTGGGTCTAGCCGAGAGGGTTTGGGTCTAGGCGAGTGGGTTTGGGTCTTGCGGAGTGGGTTTGGGTGTAGCCGATTGGGTTTGGGGCTAGCCGAGTGGGTTTGGGTCCAGCCGAGTGTGTTTGGGTCTCGCCGAGTGGGTTTGGTTCTAGACGAGTGGGTTTGGGTCTAGCCGAGTGGGTTTGGGTCGAGCGGAGTGGGTTTGCATCTAGCCGAGTGGGTTTGGGTCTAGCGAAGTGGGTTTGGGTCTAGAGGAGTGGGGTTGGGTCTCGCGGAGTGGGTTTGGGTCTGGCTGAGTGGGTTTGGGTCTAGCGAAGTGGGTTTGGGTGTAGCCGAGTGGGTTTGGGTCTAGCGGAGTGGGATTGGGTCTAGCCGATTGGGTTTGGGTCTAGCCGAGAGGGTTTGGGTCTAACCGAGTGGGTTTCAGTCTAGCCGAGTGGGTTTGGGTCTTGCCGAGGGGGTTTGTGTCCAGCGGAGTGGGTTTGGGTCTAGCGGAGTGGGTTAGGGTCTAGCGGAATGGGTTTGGGTCTAGCGGAGTGGGTTTGGGTCTAGCGGAGTTGGTTTGGGTCTAGCGGAGTGGGTTTGGGTCTCGCGGAGTGGGTTTGGGTCTAGCGGAGTGGGTTTAGGTCTAGTGGACTGGGTTTGGGTCTAGCGGAGTGGGTTTGGGTCTAGCGGAGTGGGTTTGGGTCTACCGAGTGGGTTTGGGTCTAGCCGAGTGGGTTTGGGTCTAGCCGAGTGGGTTTGGGTCTAGCCGAGAGGGTTTGGGTCTAGCCGAGTGGGTTTGGGTCTAGCCGAGTGGGTTTGAGTCTAGCCGAGTGGGTTTGGGTCTAGCGGAGTGGGTTTGGGTGCAGCCGAGTGGGTTTGGGTCTAGCCGAGTGGGTTTGGGTCTAGCCGAGAGGGATTGGGTCGAGCGGAGTGGGTTTGGGTCTAGCGGAGTGGGTTTGGGTCTAGCGGAGTGGGTTTGGGTGCAGCCGAGTGGGTTTGGGTCTAGCCGAGTGGGTTTGGGTCTAGCCGAGAGGATTTGGGTCTAGGTGAGTGGGTTTGGGTCTTGCGGAGTGGGTTTGGGTGTAGCCGAGTGGGTTTGGGGCTAGCCGAGTGGGTTTTGAGTCCAGAGGAGTGGGTTTGGGTCTAGCGGAGTGGGTTTGAGTCTAACAGAGTGGGTTTGGGTCTAGCCGAGTGGGTTTGGGTCTAGCCGAGTGGGTTTCTGTCTAGCCGAGTGGGTTTGGGTCTAGCGGACTAGGTTTGGGTCTAGCGGAGTGGGTTTGGGTCTAGCGGAGTGGGTTTGGGTCTAGCGGAGTGGATTTGGGTCTAGCTGAGTGGGTTTGGGTCTAGCGGAGTGGGTTTGGGTCTAACGGAGTGGGTTTGGGTCTAGCCGAATGGGTTTGGGTGTAGCCGAGTGGGTTTGGGTCTAGCCGAGTGGGTTTGGGTCTAGCCGAGTGGGTTTGGGTCTAGCCGAGTGGGTTTGGGTCTAGCCGAGTGGGTTTGGGTCTAGCCGTGTGGGTTTGGGTCTAGCCGAGTGGGTTTGGGTCTAGCCGAGTGGGTTTGGGTCTAGCCGAGTGGGTTTGGGTCTAGCCGAGTGGGTTTCGGTCTAGCCGAGTGGGTTTGGGTCCAGCCGAGTGGGTTTGGGTCTAGCCGAGTGGGTTTGGGTGCAGCCGAGTGGGTTTGGGTGTAGCCGAGTGGGTTTGGGTTTGGCCGAGTGGGTTTGGGTCTAGCGGAGTAGGTTTGCGTCTAGCCGAGTGGGTTTGGGTCTAGCCGAGTGGGTTTGGGTCTAGCCGATAGGGTTTGCGTCTAGCCGAGTGGGTTTGGGTCTTGCCGAGTGGGTTTGGGTCTTGCCGAGGGGGTTTGTGTCTAGTGGAGTGGGTTTGGGTCTAGCGGAGTGGGTTAGGGTCTAGCGGAGTGGGTTTGGGTCTAGCGGAGTAGCTTTGTGTCTAGCGGAGTGGGTTTGGGTCTAGCGGAGTGGGTTTGGGTCTAGCGGAGTGGGTTTGGGTCTAGCGGAGTGGGTTTGGGTCTAGCGGCCTGGGTTTGGGTGTAGCGGAGTGGGTTTGGGTCTAGCGGAGTGGGTTTGGGTCTACCGAGTGGGTTTGGGTCTAGCCGAGTGGGCTTGGGTCTCGCCGAGTGGGTTTGGGTCGAGCTGAGTGGGTTTGCGTCTATCCGAGTGGGTTTGGGTCTAGCGGAGTGGGTTTTGAGTCTAGCGGAGTGGGCTTGGGTCTAGCGGAGTGGGTTTGAGTCTAACGGAGTGGGTTTGGGTCTGGCCGAGTGGGTTTGGGTCTAGCCGAGTGGGTTTGTGTCTAGCCGAGTGGGTTTGGGTCTAGCGGAGTGGGTTTGCATCTAGCCGAGTGGGTTTGGGTCTAGCGGAGTGGGTTTGGGTCTAGAGGAGTGGGGTTGGGTCTAGCGGAGTGGGTTTGGGTCTGGCCGAGTGGGTTTGGGTCTAGCGAAGTGGGTTTGGGTGTAGCCGAGTGGGTTTGGGTCTAGCGGAGTGGGTTTGGGTCTAGCCGAGTGGGTTTGGGTCTAGCCGAGAGGGTTTGGGTCTAACCGAGTGGGTTTCGGTCTAGCCGAGTGGGTTTGGGTCTAGCCGAGTGGGTTTGTATCTAGCGGAGTGGGTTTGGGTCTAGCGGAGTGGGTTAGGGTCTAGCGGAGTGGGTTTGGGTCTAGCGGAGTGGGTTTGGGTCTAGCGGAGTGGGTTTGGGTCTAGCGGAGTGGGTTTGGGTCTAGCGGAGTGGGTTTGGGTCTAGCGGAGTGGGTTTGGGTCTAGGGGACTGGGTTTGGGTCTAGCGGAGTGGGTTTGGGTCTAGCGGAGTGGGTTTGGGTCTACCGAGTGGGTTTGGGTCTAGCCGAGTGGGTTTGGGTCTAGCCGAGTGGGTTTGGGTCTAGCCGAGTGGGTTTGGGTCTAGCCGAGTGGGTTTGGGTCTAGCCGAGTGGGTTTGGGTCCAGCCGAGTGGGTTTGGGTCTAGCGGAGTGGGTTTGGGTGCAGCCGAGTGGGTTTGTGTCTAGCCGAGTGGGTTTGGGTCTAGCCGAGAGGGATTGGGTCTAGGCGAGTGGGTTTGGGTCTTGCGGAGTGGGTTTGCGTGTGGCCGAGTGGGTTTGGGGCTAGCCGAGTGGGTTTCGGTCCAGCCGAGTGGGTTTGGGTCTAGCCGAGTGGGTTTGGTTCTAGACGAGTGGGTTTGGGTCTAGCCGAGTGGGTTTGGGTCTGGCCGAGTGGGTTTGGGTCTATCCGAGTGGGTTTGGGTCTAGTGGAGTGGGTTTTGAGTCCAGAGGAGTGGGTTTGGGTCTAGCGGAGTGGGTTTGAGTCTAACAGAGTGGGTTTGGGTCTAGCCGAGTGGGTTTGGGTCTAGCCAAGTGGGTTTGTGTCTAGCCGAGTGGGTTTGGGTCTAGCGGAGTGGGTTTGCATCTAGCCGAGTGGGTTTGGGTCTAGCGGAGTGGGTTTGGGTCTAGCGGAGTGGGTTAGGATCTAGCGGAGTGGGTTTGGGTCTAGCAGAGTAGGTTTGGGTCTAGCGGAGTGGGTTTGGGTGTAGCGGAGTTGGTTTGGGTCTAGCGGAGTGGGTTTGGGTCTAGCGGAGTGGGTTTGGGTCTAGCGGACTGGGTTTGGATCTAGCGGAGTGGGTTTGGGTCTAGCGGAGTGGGTTTGGGTCTACCGAGTGGATTTGGGTCTAGCCGAGTGGGCTTGGGTCTAGCCGAGTGGGTTTGGGTCTAGCCGAGTGGGTTAGGGTCTAGCCGAGTGGGTTTGGGTCTAGCCGAGTGGGTTTGGGTCTAGCCGAGTGGGTTTGGGTCTAGCGGAGTGGGTTTGGGTGCAGCCGAGTGGGTTTGGGTCTAGCCAAGTGGGTTTGGGTCTAGCCAAGAGGGTTTGGGTCTGGGCGAGTGGGTTTGGGTCTTGCGGAGTGGGTTTGGGTGTAGCCGATTGGGTTTGGGGCTAGCCGAGTGGGTTTGGGTCCAGCCGAGTGTGTTTGGGTCTCGCCGAGTGGGTTTGGTTCTAGACGAGTGGGTTTGGGTCTAGCCGAGTGGGTTTGGGTCGAGCCGAGTGGGTTTGCGTCTATCCGAGTGGGTTTGGGTCTAGCGGAGTGGGTTTTGAGTCTAGCGGAGTGGGCTTGGGTCTAGCGGAGTGGGTTTGAGTCTAACGGAGTGGGTTTGGGTCTAGCCGAGTGGGTTTGGGTCTAGCCGAGTGGGTTTGTGTCTAGCCGAGTGGGTTTGGGTCTAGCGGAGTGGGTTTGCATCTAGCCGAGTGGGTTTGGGTCTAGCGGAGTGGGTTTGGGTCTAGAGGAGTGGGGTTGGGTCTAGCGGAGTGGGTTTGGGTCTGGCCGAGTGGGTTTGGGTCTAGCGAAATGGGTTTGGGTGTAGCCGAGTGGGTTTGGGTCTAGCGGAGTGGGTTTGGGTCTAGCCGAGTGGGTTTGGGTCTAGCCGAGAGGGTTTGGGTCTAACCGAGTGGGTTTCAGTCTAGCCGAGTGGGTTTGGGTCTTGCCGAGGGGGTTTGTGTCTAGCGGAGTGGGTTTGGGTCTAGCGGAGTGGGTTAGGGTCTAGCGGAGTGGGTTTGGGTCTAGCGGAGTGGGTTTGGGTCTAGCGGAGTGGGTTTGGGTCTAGCGGAGTGGGTTTGGGTCTCGCGGAGTGGGTTTGGGTCTAGCGGAGTGGGTTTGGGTCTAGTGGACTGGGTTTGGGTCTAGCGGAGTGGGTTTGGGTCTAGCGGAGTGGGTTTGGGTCTAGCCGAGTGGGTTTGGGTCTAGCCGAGTGGGTTTGGGTCTAGCCGAGTGGGTTTGGGTCTAGCCGAGTGGGTTTGGGTCCAGCGGAGTGGGTTTGGGTGCAGCCGAGTGGGTGTGGGTCTAGCCGAGTGAGTTTGGGTCTAGCCGAGAGGGATTGGGTCGAGCGGAGTGGGTTTGGGTCTAGCGGAGTGGGTTTGGGTCTAGCGGAGAGGGTTTGGCTGCAGCCGAGTGGGTTTGGGTCTAGCCGAGTGGGTTTGGGTCTAGCCGAGAGGGTTTGGGTCTAGGTGAGTGGGTTTGGGTCTTGCGGAGTGGGTTTGGGTGTAGCCGAGTGGGTTTGGGGCTAGCCGAGTGGGTTTTGAGTCCAGAGGAGTGGGTTTGGGTCTAGCGGAGTGGGTTTGAGTCTGACAGAGTGGGTTTGGGTCTAGCCGAGTGGGTTTGGGTCTAGCCGAGTGGGTTTCTGTCTAGCCGAGTGGGTTTGGGTCTAGCGGAGTGGGTTTGCATCTAGCCGAGTGGGTTTGGGTCTAGCGGAGTGGGTTTGGGTCTAGCGGAGTGGGTTTGGGTCTAGCGGAGTGGGTTTGGGTCTAGCGGAGTGGATTTGGGTCTAGCCGAGTGGGTTTGGGTCTAGCGGAGTGGGTTTGGGTCTAACGGAGTGGGTTTGGGTCTAGCCGAATGGGTTTGGGTGTACCGAGTGGGTTTGGGTCTAGCCGAGTGGGGTTGTGTCTAGCCGAGTGGGTTTGGGTCTAGCCGAGTGGGTTTGGGTCTAGCCGAGTGGGTTTGGGTCAAGCCGTGTGGGTTTGGGTCTAGCCGAGTGGGTTTGGTTCTAGCCGAATGGGTTTGTGTCTAGCCGAGTGGGTTTGGGTCTAGCCGAGTGGGTTTCGGTCTAGCCGAGTGGGTTTGGGTCTAGCCGAGTGGGTTTGGGTCTGGTCGAGAGGGTTTGGGTCCAGCCGAGTGGGTTTGGGTCTAGCCGAGTGGGTTTGGGTCTAGAAGAGTGGGTTTGGGTCTAGCCGAGTGGGTTTGGGTCTAGCGGACTGGGTTTGGATCTAGCGGAGTGGGTTTGGGTCTAGCGGAGTGGGTTTGGGTCTACCGAGTGGATTTGGGTCTAGCCGAGTGGGCTTGGGTCTAGCCGAGTGGGTTTGGGTCTAGCCGAGTGGGTTAGGGTCTAGCCGAGTGGGTTTGGGTCTAGCCGAGTGGGTTTGGGTCTAGCCGAGTGGGTTTGGGTCTAGCGGAGTGGGTTTGGGTGCAGCCGAGTGGGTTTGGGTCTAGCCAAGTGGGTTTGGGTCTAGCCAAGAGGGTTTGGGTCTGGGCGAGTGGGTTTGGGTCTTGCGGAGTGGGTTTGGGTGTAGCCGATTGGGTTTGGGGCTAGCCGAGTGGGTTTGGGTCCAGCCGAGTGTGTTTGGGTCTCGCCGAGTGGGTTTGGTTCTAGACGAGTGGGTTTGGGTCTAGCCGAGTGGGTTTGGGTCGAGCCGAGTGGGTTTGCGTCTATCCGAGTGGGTTTGGGTCTAGCGGAGTGGGTTTTGAGTCTAGCGGAGTGGGCTTGTGTCTAGCGGAGTGGGTTTGAGTCTAACGGAGTTGGTTTGGGTCTAGCCGAGTGGGTTTGGGTCTAGCCGAGTGGGTTTGTGTCTAGCCGAGTGGGTTTGGGTCTAGCGGAGTGGGTTTGCATCTAGCCGAGTGGGTTTGGGTCTAGCGGAGTGGGTTTGGGTCTAGAGGAGTGGGGTTGGGTCTAGCGGAGTGGGTTTGGGTCTGGCCGAGTGGGTTTGGGTCTAGCGAAGTGGGTTTGGGTGTAGCCGAGTGGGTTTGGGTCTAGCGGAGTGGGTTTGGGTCTAGCCGAGTGGGTTTGGGTCTAGCCGAGAGGGTTTGGGTCTAACCGAGTGGGTTTCAGTCTAGCCGAGTGGGTTTGGGTCTTGCCGAGGGGGTTTGTGTCTAGCGGAGTGGGTTTGGGTCTAGCGGAGTGGGTTAGGGTCTAGCGGAGTGGGTTTGGGTCTAGCGGAGTGGGTTTGGGTCTAGCGGAGTGGGTTTGGGTCTAGCGGAGTGGGTTTGGGTCTCGCGGAGTGGGTTTGGGTCTAGCGGAGTGGGTTTGGGTCTAGTGGACTGGGTTTGGGTTTAGCGGAGTGGGTTTGGGTCTAGCGGAGTGGGTTTGGGTCTAGCCGAGTGGGTTTGGGTCTAGCCGAGTGGGTTTGGGTCTAGCCGAGTGGGTTTGGGTCTAGCCGAGTGGGTTTGGGTCCAGCGGAGTGGGTTTGGGTGCAGCCGAGTGGGTGTGGGTCTAGCCGAGTGAGTTTGGGTCTAGCCGAGAGGGATTGGGTCGAGCAGAGTGGGTTTGGGTCTAGCGGAGTGGGTTTGGGTCTAGCGGAGTGGGTTTGGCTGCAGCCGAGTGGGTTTGGGTCGAGCCGAGTGGGTTTGGGTCCAGCCGAGAGGGTTTGGGTCTAGGTGAGTGGGTTTGGGTCTTGCGGAGTGGGTTTGGGTGTAGCCGAGTGGGTTTGGGGCTAGCCGAGTGGGTTTTGAGTCCAGAGGAGTGGGTTTGGGTCTAGCGGAGTGGGTTTGAGTCTGACAGAGTGGGTTTGGGTCTAGCCGAGTGGGTTTGGGTCTAGCCGAGTGGGTTTCTGTCTAGCCGAGTGGGTTTGGGTCTAGCGGAGTGGGTTTGCATCTAGCCGAGTGGGTTTGGGTCTAGCGGAGTGGGTTTGGGTCTAGCGGAGTGGGTTTGGGTCTAGCGGAGTGGGTTTGGGTCTAGCGGAGTGGATTTGGGTCTAGCCGAGTGGGTTTGGGTCTAGCGGAGTGGGTTTGGGTCTAACGGAGTGGGTTTGGGTCTAGCCGAATGGGTTTGGGTGTACCGAGTGGGTTTGGGTCTAGCCGAGTGGGGTTGGGTCTAGCCGAGTGGGTTTGGGTCTAGCCGAGTGGGTTTGGGTCTAGCCGAGTGGATTTGGGTCAAGCCGTGTGGGTTTGGGTCTAGCCGAGTGGGTTTGGTTCTAGCCGAATGGGTTTGTGTCTAGCCGAGTGGGTTTGGGTCTAGCCGAGTGGGTTTCGGTCTAGCCGAGTGGGTTTGGGTCCAGCCGAGTGGGTTTGGGTCTAGCCGAGTGGGTTTGGGTGCAGCCGAGTGGGTTTGGGTGTAGCCGAGTGGGTTTGGGTTTGGCCGAGTGGGTTTGGGTCTAGCGGAGTAGGTTTGCGTCTAGCCGAGTGGGTTTGGGTCAAGCCGAGTGGGTTTGGGTCTAGCCGAGTGGGTTTGGGTCTGGTCGAGAGGGTTTGGGTCCAGCCGAGTGGGTTTGGGTCTAGCCGAGTGGGTTTGGGTCTAGAAGAGTGTGTTTGGGTCTAGCCGAGTGGGTTTGGGTCTAGCCGATAGGGTTTGCGTCTAGTGGAGTGGGTTTTGAGTCCAGAGGAGTGGGTTTGGGTCTAGCGGAGTGGGTTTGAGTCTAACAGAGTGGGTTTGGGTCTAGCCGAGTGGGTTTGGGTCTAGCCGAGTGGGTTTGTGTCTAGCCGAGTGGGTTTGGGTCTAGCGGAGTGGGTTTGCATCTAGCCGAGTGGGTTTGGGTCTAGCGGAGTGGGTTTGGGTCTAGCGGAGTGGGTTTGGGTCTAGCGGACTGGGTTTGGGTTTAGCGGAGTGGGTTTGGGTCTAGCGGACTGGGTTTGGGTCTAGCGGAGTGGATTTGGGTCTAGCCGAGTGGGTTTGGGTCTAGCGGAGTGGGTTTGGGTCTAACGGAGTGGGTTTGGGTCTAGCCGAATGGGTTTGGGTGTAGCCGAGTGGGTTTGGGTCTAGCCGAGTGGGTTTGGGTCTGGCCGAGTGGGTTTGGGTCTAGCCGAGTGGGTTTGGGTCTAGCCGAGTGGGTTTGGGTCTAGCCGTGTGGGTTTGGGTCTAGCCGAGTGGGTTTGTGTCTAGCCGAGTGGGTTTGGGTCTAGCCGAGTGGGTTTGGGTCTAGCCGAGTGGGTTTCGGTCGAGCCGAGTGGGTTTGGGTGCAGCCGAGTGGGTTTGGGTCTAGCCGAGTGGGTTTGGGTGCAGCCGAGTGGGTTTGGGTCTAGCCGAGAGGGATTGGGTCTAGGCGAGTGGGTTTGGGTCTTGCGGAGTGGGTTTGCGTGTAGCCGAGTGGGTTTGGGGCTAGCCAAGTGGGTTTCGGTCCAGCCGAGTGGGTTTGGGTCTAGCCGAGTGGGTTTGGTTCTAGACGAGTGGGTTTGGGTCTAGCCGAGTGGGTTTGGGTCTAGCCGAGTGGGTTTGGGTCTATCCGAGTGGGTTTGGGTCTAGTGGAGTGGGTTTTGAGTCCAGAGGAGTGGGTTTGGGTCTAGCGGAGTGGGTTTGAGTCTAACCGAGTGGGTTTGGGTTTGGCCGAGTGGGTTTGGGTCTAGCGGAGTAGGTTTGCGTCTAGCCGAGTGGGTTTGGGTCAAGCGGAGTGGGTTTGGGTCTAGCCGAGTGGGTTTGGGTCTGGCCGAGAGGGTTTGGGTCCAGCCGAGTGGGTTTGGGTCTAGCCGAGTGGGTTTGGGTCTAGAAGAGTGGGTTTGGGTCTAGCCGAGTGGGTTTGGGTCTAGCCGATAGGGTTTGCGTCTAGCCGAGTGGGTTTGGGTCTTGCCGAGTGGGTTTGGGTCTTGCCGAGGGGGTTTGTGTCTAGTGGAGTGGGTTTGGGTCTAGCGGAGTGGGTTAGGGTCTAGCGGAGTGGGTTTGGGTCTAGCGGAGTAGCTTTGTGTCTAGCGGAGTGGGTTTGGGTCTAGCGGAGTGGGTTTGGGTCTAGCGGAGTGGGTTTGGGTCTAGCGGAGTGGGTTTTGGTCTAGCGGCCTGGGTTTGGGTGTAGCGGAGTGGGTTTGGGTCTAGCGGAGTGGGTTTGGGTCTACCGAGTGGGTTTGGGTCTAGCCGAGTGGGCTTGGGTCTCGCCGAGTGGGTTTGGGTCGAGCTGAGTGGGTTTGCGTCTATCCGAGTGGGTTTGGGTCTAGCGGAGTGGGTTTTGAGTCTAGCGGAGTGGGCTTGGGTCTAGCGGAGTGGGTTTGAGTCTAACGGAGTGGGTTTGGGTCTAGCCGAGTGGGTTTGGGTCTAGCCGTGTGGGTTTGTGTCTAGCCGAGTGGGTTTGGGTCTAGCGGAGTGGGTTTGCATCTAGCCGAGTGGGTTTGGGTCTAGCGGAGTGGGTTTGGGTCTAGAGGAGTGGGGTTGGGTCTAGCGGAGTGGGTTTGGGTCTGGCCGAGTGGGTTTGGGTCTAGCCGAGTGGGTTTGGGTCTAGCCGAGTGGGTTTGGGTCTAGCCGAGTGGGTTTGGGTCTAGCGGAGTGGGTTTGGGTGCAGCCGAGTGGGTTTGGGTCTAGCCGAGTGGGTTTGGGTCTAGCCGAAAGGGATTGGGTCGAGCGGAGTGGGTTTGGGTCTAGCGGAGTGGGTTTGGGTCTAGCGGAGTGGGTTTGGGTGCAGCCGAGTGGGTTTGGGTCTAGCCGAGTGGGTTTGGGTCTAGCCGAGAGGGTTTGGGTCTAGGTGAGTGGGTTTGGGTCTTGCGGAGTGGGTTTGGGTGTAGCCGAGTGGGTTTGGGGCTAGCCGAGTGGGTTTTGAGTCCAGAGGAGTGGGTTTGGGTCTAGCGGAGTGGGTTTGAGCCTAACAGAGTGGGTTTGGGTCTAGCCGAGTGGGTTTGGGTCTAGCCGAGTGGGTTTCTGTCTAGCCGAGTGGGTTTGGGTCTAGCGGAGTGGGTTTGCATCTAGCCGAGTGGGTTTGGGTCTAGCGGAGTGGGTTTGGGTCTAGCGGAGTGGGTTTGGGTCTAGCGGACTGGGTTTGGGTCTAGCGGAGTGGGTTTGGGTCTAGCGGAGTGGGTTTGGGTCTAGCGGAGTGGATTTGGGTCTAGCCGAGTGGGTTTGGGTCTAGCGGAGTGGGTTTGGGTCTAACGGAGTGGGTTTGGGTCTAGCCGAATGGGTTTGGGTGTACCGAGTGGGTTTGGGTCTAGCCGAGTGGGGTTGGGTCTAGCCGAGTGGGTTTGGGTCTAGCCGAGTGGGTTTGGGTCTAGCCGAGTGGGTTTGGGTCAAGCCGTGTGGGTTTGGGTCTAGCCGAGTGGGTTTGGTTCTAGCCGAATGGGTTTGTGTCTAGCCGAGTGGGTTTGGGTCTAGCCGAGTGGGTTTCGGTCTAGCCGAGTGGGTTTGGGTCCAGCCGAGTGGGTTTGGGTCTAGCCGAGTGGGTTTGGGTGTAGCCGAGTGGGTTTGGGTTTGGCCGAGTGGGTTTGGGTCTAGCGGAGTAGGTTTGCGTCTAGCCGAGTGGGTTTGGGTCAAGCCGAGTGGGTTTGGGTCTAGCCGAGTGGGTTTGGGTCTGGTCGAGAGGGTTTGGGTCCAGCCGAGTGGGTTTGGGTCTAGCCGAGTGGGTTTGGGTCTAGAAGAGTGGGTTTGGGTCTAGCCGAGTGGGTTTGGGTCTAGCGGACTGGGTTTGGATCTAGCGGAGTGGGTTTGGGTCTAGCGGAGTGGGTTTGGGTCTACCGAGTGGATTTGGGTCTAGCCGAGTGGGCTTGGGTCTAGCCGAGTGGGTTTGGGTCTAGCCGAGTGGGTTAGGGTCTAGCCGAGTGGGTTTGGGTCTAGCCGAGTGGGTTTGGGTCTAGCCGAGTGGGTTTGGGTCTAGCGGAGTGGGTTTGGGTGCAGCCGAGTGGGTTTGGGTCTAGCCAAGTGGGTTTGGGTCTAGCCAAGAGGGTTTGGGTCTGGGCGAGTGGGTTTGGGTCTTGCGGAGTGGGTTTGGGTGTAGCCGATTGGGTTTGGGGCTAGCCGAGTGGGTTTGGGTCCAGCCGAGTGTGTTTGGGTCTCGCCGAGTGGGTTTGGTTCTAGACGAGTGGGTTTGGGTCTAGCCGAGTGGGTTTGGGTCGAGCCGAGTGGGTTTGCGTCTATCCGAGTGGGTTTGGGTCTAGCGGAGTGGGTTTTGAGTCTAGCGGAGTGGGCTTGGGTCTAGCGGAGTGGGTTTGAGTCTAACGGAGTGGGTTTGGGTCTAGCCGAGTGGGTTTGGGTCTAGCCGAGTGGGTTTGTGTCTAGCCGAGTGGGTTTGGGTCTAGCGGAGTGGGTTTGCATCTAGCCGAGTGGGTTTGGGTCTAGCGGAGTGGGTTTGGGTCTAGAGGAGTGGGGTTGGGTCTAGCGGAGTGGGTTTGGGTCTGGCCGAGTGGGTTTGGGTCTAGCGAAGTGGGTTTGGGTGTAGCCGAGTGGGTTTGGGTCTAGCGGAGTGGGTTTGGGTCTAGCCGAGTGGGTTTGGGTCTAGCCGAGAGGGTTTGGGTCTAACCGAGTGGGTTTCAGTCTAGCCGAGTGGGTTTGGGTCTTGCCGAGGGGGTTTGTGTCTAGCGGAGTGGGTTTGGGTCTAGCGGAGTGGGTTAGGGTCTAGCGGAGTGGGTTTGGGTCTAGCGGAGTGGGTTTGGGTCTAGCGGAGTGGGTTTGGGTCTAGCGGAGTGGGTTTGGGTCTCGCGGAGTGGGTTTGGGTCTAGCGGAGTGGGTTTGGGTGTAGTGGACTGGGTTTGGGTCTAGCGGAGTGGGTTTGGGTCTAGCGGAGTGGGTTTGGGTCTAGCCGAGTGGGTTTGGGTCTAGCCGAGTGGGTTTGGGTCTAGCCGAGTGGGTTTGGGTCTAGCCGAGTGGGTTTGGGTCCAGCGGAGTGGGTTTGGGTGCAGCCGAGTGGGTGAGGGTCTAGCCGAGTGAGTTTGGGTCTAGCCGAGAGGGATTGGGTCGAGCGGAGTGGGTTTGGGTCTAGCGGAGTGGGTTTGGGTCTAGCGGAGTGGGTTTGGCTGCAGCCGAGTGGGTTTGGGTCTAGCCGAGTGGGTTTGGGTCTAGCCGAGAGGGTTTGGGTCTAGGTGAGTGGGTTTGGGTCTTGCGGAGTGGGTTTGGGTGTAGCCGAGTGGGTTTGGGGCTAGCCGAGTGGGTTTTGAGTCCAGAGGAGTGGGTTTGGGTCTAGCGGAGTGGGTTTGAGTCTGACAGAGTGGGTTTGGGTCTAGCCGAGTGGGTTTGGGTCTAGCCGAGTGGGTTTCTGTCTAGCCGAGTGGGTTTGGGTCTAGCGGAGTGGGTTTGCATCTAGCCGAGTGGGTTTGGGTCTAGCGGAGTGGGTTTGGGTCTAGCGGAGTGGGTTTGGGTCTAGCGGAGTGGGTTTGGGTCTAGCGGAGTGGATTTGGGTCTAGCCGAGTGGGTTTGGGTCTAGCGGAGTGGGTTTGGGTCTAACGGAGTGGGTTTGGGTCTAGCCGAATGGGTTTGGGTGTACCGAGTGGGTTTGGGTCTAGCCGAGTGGGGTTGGGTCTAGCCGAGTGGGTTTGGGTCTAGCCGAGTGGGTTTGGGTCTAGCCGAGTGGGTTTGGGTCAAGCCGTGTGGGTTTGGGTCTAGCCGAGTGGGTTTGGTTCTAGCCGAATGGGTTTGTGTCTAGCCGAGTGGGTTTGGGTCTAGCCGAGTGGGTTTCGGTCTAGCCGAGTGGGTTTGGGTCCAGCCGAGTGGGTTTGGGTCCAGCCGAGTGGGTTTGGGTCTAGCCGAGTGGGTTTGGGTCTAGAAGAGTGGGTTTGGGTCTAGCCGAGTGGGTTTGGGTCTAGCCGATAGGGTTTGCGTCTAGTGGAGTGGGTTTTGAGTCCAGAGGAGTGGGTTTGGGTCTAGCGGAGTGGGTTTGAGTCTAACAGAGTGGGTTTGGGTCTAGCCGAGTGGGTTTGGGTCTAGCCGAGTGGGTTTGTGTCTAGCCGAGTGGGTTTGGGTCTAGCGGAGTGGGTTTGCATCTAGCCGAGTGGGTTTGGGTCTAGCGGAGTGGGTTTGGGTCTAGCGGAGTGGGTTTGGGTCTAGCGGACTGGGTTTGGGTTTAGCGGAGTGGGTTTGGGTCTAGCGGACTGGGTTTGGGTCTAGCGGAGTGGATTTGGGTCTAGCCGAGTGGGTTTGGGTCTAGCGGAGTGGGTTTGGGTCTAACGGAGTGGGTTTGGGTCTAGCCGAATGGGTTTGGGTGTAGCCGAGTGGGTTTGGGTCTAGCCGAGTGGGTTTGGGTCTGGCCGAGTGGGTTTGGGTCTAGCCGAGTGGGTTTGGGTCTAGCCGAGTGGGTTTGGGTCTAGCCGTGTGGGTTTGGGTCTAGCCGAGTGGGTTTGTGTCTAGCCGAGTGGGTTTGGGTCTAGCCGAGTGGGTTTGGGTCTAGCCGAGTGGGTTTCGGTCGAGCCGAGTGGGTTTGGGTGCAGCCGAGTGGGTTTGGGTCTAGCCGAGTGGGTTTGGGTGCAGCCGAGTGGGTTTGGGTCTAGCCGAGAGGGATTGGGTCTAGGCGAGTGGGTTTGGGTCTTGCGGAGTGGGTTTGCGTGTAGCCGAGTGGGTTTGGGGCTAGCCAAGTGGGTTTCGGTCCAGCCGAGTGGGTTTGGGTCTAGCCGAGTGGGTTTGGTTCTAGACGAGTGGGTTTGGGTCTAGCCGAGTGGGTTTGGGTCTAGCCGAGTGGGTTTGGGTCTATCCGAGTGGGTTTGGGTCTAGTGGAGTGGGTTTTGAGTCCAGAGGAGTGGGTTTGGGTCTAGCGGAGTGGGTTTGAGTCTAACAGAGTGGGTTTGGGTCTAGCCGAGTGGGTTTGGGTCTAGCCGAGTGGGTTTGTGTCTAGCCGAGTGGGTTTGTGTCTAGCCGAGTGGGTTTGGGTCTAGCGGAGTGGGTTTGCATCTAGCCGAGTGGGTTTGGGTCTAGCGGAGTGGGTTTGGGTCTAGCGGAGTGGGTTTGGGTCTAGCGGAGTGGGTTTGGGTCTAGCGGAGTGGGTTTGGGTCTAGCGGAGTGGGTTTGGGTCTAGCGGAGTGGGTTTGGGTCTAGCGGAGTGGATTTGGGTCTAGCCGAGTGGGTTTGGGTCTAGCGGAGTGGGTTTGGGTCTAACGGAGTGGGTTTGGGTCTAGCCGAATGGGTTTGGGTGTACCGAGTGGGTTTGGGTCTAGCCGAGTGGGGTTGGGTCTAGCCGAGTGGGTTTGGGTCTAGCCGAGTGGGTTTGGGTCTAGCCGAGTGGGTTTGGGTCAAGCCGTGTGGGTTTGGGTCTAGCCGAGTGGGTTTGGTTCTAGCCGAATGGGTTTGTGTCTAGCCGAGTGGGTTTGGGTCTAGCCGAGTGGGTTTCGGTCTAGCCGAGTGGGTTTGGGTCCAGCCGAGTGGGTTTGGGTCCAGCCGAGTGGGTTTGGGTCTAGCCGAGTGGGTTTGGGTCTAGAAGAGTGGGTTTGGGTCTAGCCGAGTGGGTTTGGGTCTAGCCGATAGGGTTTGCGTCTAGTGGAGTGGGTTTTGAGTCCAGAGGAGTGGGTTTGGGTCTAGCGGAGTGGGTTTGAGTCTAACAGAGTGGGTTTGGGTCTAGCCGAGTGGGTTTGGGTCTAGCCGAGTGGGTTTGTGTCTAGCCGAGTGGGTTTGGGTCTAGCGGAGTGGGTTTGCATCTAGCCGAGTGGGTTTGGGTCTAGCGGAGTGGGTTTGGGTCTAGCGGAGTGGGTTTGGGTCTAGCGGACTGGGTTTGGGTTTAGCGGAGTGGGTTTGGGTCTAGCGGACTGGGTTTGGGTCTAGCGGAGTGGATTTGGGTCTAGCCGAGTGGGTTTGGGTCTAGCGGAGTGGGTTTGGGTCTAACGGAGTGGGTTTGGGTCTAGCCGAATGGGTTTGGGTGTAGCCGAGTGGGTTTGGGTCTAGCCGAGTGGGTTTGGGTCTGGCCGAGTGGGTTTGGGTCTAGCCGAGTGGGTTTGGGTCTAGCCGAGTGGGTTTGGGTCTAGCCGTGTGGGTTTGGGTCTAGCCGAGTGGGTTTGTGTCTAGCCGAGTGGGTTTGGGTCTAGCCGAGTGGGTTTGGGTCTAGCCGAGTGGGTTTCGGTCGAGCCGAGTGGGTTTGGGTGCAGCCGAGTGGGTTTGGGTCTAGCCGAGTGGGTTTGGGTGCAGCCGAGTGGGTTTGGGTCTAGCCGAGAGGGATTGGGTCTAGGCGAGTGGGTTTGGGTCTTGCGGAGTGGGTTTGCGTGTAGCCGAGTGGGTTTGGGGCTAGCCAAGTGGGTTTCGGTCCAGCCGAGTGGGTTTGGGTCTAGCCGAGTGGGTTTGGTTCTAGACGAGTGGGTTTGGGTCTAGCCGAGTGGGTTTGGGTCTAGCCGAGTGGGTTTGGGTCTATCCGAGTGGGTTTGGGTCTAGTGGAGTGGGTTTTGAGTCCAGAGGAGTGGGTTTGGGTCTAGCGGAGTGGGTTTGAGTCTAACAGAGTGGGTTTGGGTCTAGCCGAGTGGGTTTGGGTCTAGCCGAGTGGGTTTGTGTCTAGCCGAGTGGGTTTGTGTCTAGCCGAGTGGGTTTGGGTCTAGCGGAGTGGGTTTGCATCTAGCCGAGTGGGTTTGGGTCTAGCGGAGTGGGTTTGGGTCTAGCGGAGTGGGTTTGGGTCTAGCGGAGTGGGTTTGGGTCTAGAGGACTGGGTTTGGGTCTAGCGGAGTGGGTTTGGGTCTAGCGGAGTGGGTTTGGGTCTACCGAGTGGGTTTGGTTCTAGCCGAGTGGGTTTGGGTCTAGCCGAGTGGGTTTGGGTCTAGCCGAGTGGGTTTGGGTCTAGCCGAGTGGGTTTGGGTCTAGCCGAGTGGGTTTGGGTCTAGCGGAGTGGGTTTGGGTGCAGCCGAGTGGGTTTGGGTCTAGCCGAGTGGGTTTGGGTCTAGCCGAGAGGGATTGGGTCGAGCGGAGTGGGTTTGGGTCTAGCGGAGTGGGTTTGGGTCTAGCGGAGTGGGTTTGGGTGCAGCCGAGTGGGTTTGGGTCTAGCCGAGCGGGTTTAGGTCTAGCCGAGAGGGTTTGGGTCTAGGTGAGTGGGTTTGGGTCTTGCGGAGTGGGTTTGGGTGTAGCCGAGCGGGTTTGGGGCTAGCCGAGTGGGTTTTGAGTCCAGAGGAGTGGGTTTGGGTCTAGCGGAGTGGGTTTGAGTCTAACGGAGTGGGTTTGGGTCTAGCCGAGTGGGTTTGGGTCTAGCCGAGTGGGTTTGTGTCTAGCCGAGTGGGTTTGGGTCTAGCTGAGTGGGTTTGGGTCGAGCCGAGTGGGTTTGCGTCTAGCAGAGTGGGTTTGGGTGCAGCCGAGTGGGTTTGGGTCTAGCCGAGTGGGTTTGGGTCTAGCCGAGAGAGTTTGGGTCTAGCCGAGTGGGTTTGGGTCCAGCCGAGTGGGTTTGGGTCTAGCCGAGTGGGTTTGAGTCTAGCCGAGTGGGTTTGGGTCTAGCCGAGTGGGTTTGGGTCTAGCCGAGTGGGTTTGGGTCTAGCCGAGTGGGTTTGGGTCTAGCCGAGTGGGTTTGAGTCTAGCCGAGTGGGTTTGGGTCTAGCCAAGTGGGTTTGGGTCTAGCCGAGTGGGTTTGGGTCTAGCCGAGTGGGTTTCTGTCTAGCCGAGTGGGTTTGGGTCTAGCGGAGTGGGTTTGCATCTAGCCGAGTGGGTTTGGGTCTAGCGGAGTGGGTTTGGGTCTAGCGGAGTGGGTTTGGGTCTAGCGGACTGGGTTTGGGTCTAGCGGAGTGGGTTTGGGTCTAGCGGAGTGGGTTTGGGTCTAGCGGAGTGGATTTGGGTCTAGCCGAGTGGGTTTGGGTCTAGCGGAGTGGGTTTGGGTCTAACGGAGTGGGTTTGGGTCTAGCCGAATGGGTTTGGGTGTAGCCGAGTGGGTTTGGGTCTAGCCGAGTGGGTTTGGGTCTAGCCGAGTGGGTTTGGGTCTAGCCGAGTGGGTTTGGGTCTAGCCGAGTGGGTTTGGGTCTAGCCGTGTGGGTTTGGGTCTAGCCGAGTGGGTTTGGGTCTAGCCGAGTGGGTTTGGGTCTAGCCGAGTGGGTTTGGGTCTAGCCGAGTGGGTTTGGGTCTAGCCGAGTGGGTTTGGGTCCAGCCGAGTGGGTTTGGGTCTAGCCGAGTGGGTTTGGGTGCAGCCGAGTGGGTTTGGGTGTAGCCGAGTGGGTTTGGGTTTGGCCGAGTGGGTTTGGGTCTAGCGGAGTAGGTTTGCGTCTAGCCGAGTGGGTTTGGGTCAAGCGGAGTGGGTTTGGGTCTAGCCGAGTGGGTTTGGGTCTAGCCGATAGGGTTTGCGTCTAGCCGAGTGGGTTTGGGTCTTGCCGAGTGGGTTTGGGTCTTGCCGAGGGGGTTTGTGTCTAGTGGAGTGGGTTTGTGTCTAGCGGAGTGGGTTTGGGTCTAGCGGAGTGGGTTTGGGTCTAGCGGAGTGGGTTTGGGTCTAGCGGAGTGGGTTTTGGTCTAGCGGCCTGGGTTTGGGTGTAGCGGAGTGGGTTTGGGTCTAGCGGAGTGGGTTTGGGTCTACCGAGTGGGTTTGGGTCTAGCCGAGTGGGCTTGGGTCTCGCCGAGTGGGTTTGGGTCGAGCTGAGTGGGTTTGCGTCTATCCGAGTGGGTTTGGGTCTAGCGGAGTGGGTTTTGAGTCTAGCGGAGTGGGCTTGGGTCTAGCGGAGTGGGTTTGAGTCTAACGGAGTGGGTTTGGGTCTAGCCGAGTGGGTTTGGGTCTAGCCGTGTGGGTTTGTGTCTAGCCGAGTGGGTTTGGGTCTAGCGGAGTGGGTTTGCATCTAGCCGAGTGGGTTTGGGTCTAGCGGAGTGGGTTTGGGTCTAGAGGAGTGGGGTTGGGTCTAGCGGAGTGGGTTTGGGTCTGGCCGAGTGGGTTTGGGTCTAGCCGAGTGGGTTTGGGTCTAGCCGAGTGGGTTTGGGTCTAGCCGAGTGGGTTTGGGTCTAGCGGAGTGGGTTTGGGTGCAGCCGAGTGGGTTTGGGTCTAGCCGAGTGGGTTTGGGTCTAGCCGAAAGGGATTGGGTCGAGCGGAGTGGGTTTGGGTCTAGCGGAGTGGGTTTGGGTCTAGCGGAGTGGGTTTGGGTGCAGCCGAGTGGGTTTGGGTCTAGCCGAGTGGGTTTGGGTCTAGCCGATAGGGTTTGCGTCTAGCCGAGTGGGTTTGGGTCTTGCCGAGTGGGTTTGGGTTTTGCCGAGGGGGTTTGTGTCTAGTGGAGTGGGTTTGGGTCTAGCGGAGTGGGTTAGGGTCTAGCGGAGTGGGTTTGGGTCTAGCGGAGTGGGTTTGGGTCTAGCGGAGTGGGTTTGGGTCTAGCGGCCTGGGTTTGGGTGTAGCGGAGTGGGTTTGGGTCAAGCGGAGTGGGTTTGGGTCTACCGAGTGGGTTTGGGTCTAGCCGAGTGGGCTTGGGTCTCGCCGAGTGGGTTTGGGTCGAGCTGAGTGGGTTTGCGTCTATCCGAGTGGGTTTGGGTCTAGCGGAGTGGGTTTTGAGTCTAGCGGAGTGGGCTTGGGTCTAGCGGAGTGGGTTTGAGTCTAACGGAGTGGGTTTGGGTCTAGCCGAGTGGGTTTGGGTCTAGCGGAGTGGGTTAGTGTCTAGCCGAGTGGGTTTGGGTCTAGCGGAGTGGGTTTGCATCTAGCCGAGTGGGTTTGGGTCTAGCGGAGTGGGTTTGGGTCTAGAGGAGTGGGGTTGGGTCTAGCGGAGTGGGTTTGGGTCTGGCCGAGTGGGTTTGGGTCTAGCCGAGTGGGTTTGGGTCTAGCCGAGTGGGTTTGGGTCTAGCCGAGTGGGTTTGGGTCTAGCGGAGTGGGTTTGGGTGCAGCCGAGTGGGTTTGGTTCTAGCCGAGTGGGTTTGGGTCTAGCCGAGAGGGATTGGGTCGAGCGGAGTGGGTTTGGGTCTAGCGGAGTGGGTTTGGGTCTAGCGGAGTGGGTTTGGGTGCAGCCGAGTGGGTTTGGGTCTAGCCGAGTGGGTTTGGGTCTAGCCGTGAGGGTTTGGGTCTAGGTGAGTGGGTTTGGGTCTTGCGGAGTGGGTTTGGGTGTAGCCGAGTGGGTTTGGGGCTAGCCGAGTGGGTTTTGAGTCCAGAGGAGTGGGTTTGGGTCTAGCGGAGTGGGTTTGAGTCTAACAGAGTGGGTTTGGGTCTAGCCGAGTGGGTTTGGGTCTAGCCGAGTGGGTTTCTGTCTAGCCGAGTGGGTTTGGGTCTAGCGGAGTGGGTTTGCATCTAGCCGAGTGGGTTTGGGTCTAGCGGAGTGGGTTTGGGTCTAGCGGAGTGGGTTTGGGTCTAGCGGACTGGGTTTGGGTCTAGCGGAGTGGGTTTGGGTCTAGCGGAGTGGGTTTGGGTCTAGCGGAGTGGATTTGGGTCTAGCCGAGTGGGTTTGGGTCTAGCGGAGTGGGTTTGGGTCTAACGGAGTGGGTTTGGGTCTAGCCGAATGGGTTTGGGTGTAGCCGAGTGGGTTTGGGTCTAGCCGAGTGGGTTTGGGTCTAGCCGAGTGGGTTTGGGTCTAGCCGAGTGGGTTTGGGTCTAGCCGAGTGGGTTTGGGTCTAGCCGTGTGGGTTTGGGTCTAGCCGAGTGGGTTTGGGTCTAGCCGAGTGGGTTTGGGTCTAGCCGAGTGGGTTTCGGTCTAGCCGAGTGGGTTTGGGTCCAGCCGAGTGGGTTTGGGTCTAGCCGAGTGGGTTTGGGTGCAGCCGAGTGGGTTTGGGTGTAGCCGAGTGGGTTTGGGTTTGGCCGAGTGGGTTTGGGTCTAGCGGAGTAGGTTTGCGTCTAGCCGAGTGGGTTTGGGTCAAGCGGAGTGGGTTTGGGTCTAGCCGAGTGGGTTTGGGTCTGGCCGAGAGGGTTTGGGTCCAGCCGAGTGGGTTTGGGTCTAGCCGAGTGGGTTTGGGTCTAGAAGAGTGGGTTTGGGTCTAGCCGAGTGGGTTTGGGTCTAGAAGAGTGGGTTTGGGTCTAGCCGAGTGGGTTTGGGTCTAGCCGATAGGGTTTGCGTCTAGCCGAGTGGGTTTGGGACTTGCCGAGTGGGTTTGGGTCTTGCCGAGGGGGTTTGTGTCTAGTGGAGTGGGTTTGGGTCTAGCGGAGTGGGTTAGGGTCTAGCGGAGTGGGTTTGGGTCTAGCGGAGTAGCTTTCTGTCTAGCGGAGTGGGTTTGGGTCTAGCGGAGTGGGTTTGGGTCTAGCGGAGTGGGTTTGGGTCTAGCGGAGTGGGTTTGGGTCTAGCGGCCTGGGTTTGGGTGTAGCGGAGTGGGTTTGGGTCTAGCGGAGTGGGTTTGGGTCTACCGAGTGGGTTTGGGTCTAGCCGAGTGGGCTTGGGTCTCGCCGAGTGGGTTTGGGTCGAGCTGAGTGGGTTTGCGTCTATCCGAGTGGGTTTGGGTCTAGCGGAGTGGGTTTTGAGTCTAGCGGAGTGGGCTTGGGTCTAGCGGAGTGGGTTTGAGTCTAGCGGAGTGGGTTTGGGTCTAGCCGAGTGGGTTTGGGTCTAGCCGTGTGGGTTTGTGTCTAGCCGAGTGGGTTTGGGTCTAGCGGAGTAGGTTTGCATCTAGCCGAGTGGGTTTGGGTCTAGCGGAGTGGGTTTGGGTCTAGAGGAGTGGGGTTGGGTCTAGCGGAGTGGGTTTGGGTCTGGCCGAGTGGGTTTGGGTCTAGCCGAGTGGGTTTGGGTCTAGCCGAGTGGGTTTGGGTCTAGCCGAGTGGGTTTGGGTCTAGCGGAGTGGGTTTGGGTGTAGCCGAGTGGGTTTGGGTCTAGCCGAGTGGGTTTGGGTCTAGCCGAGAGGGATTGGGTCGAGCGGAGTGGGTTTGGGTCTAGTGGAGTGGGTTTGGGTCTAGCGGAGTGGGTTTGGGTGCAGCCGAGTGGGTTTGGGTCTAGCCGAGTGGGTTTGGGTCTAGCCGAGAGGGTTTGGGTCTAGGTGAGTGGGTTTGGGTCTTGCGGAGTGGGTTTGGGTCTAGCGGAGTGGGTTTGGGGCTAGCCGAGTGGGTTTTGAGTCCAGAGGAGTGGGTTTGGGTCTAGCGGAGTGGGTTTGAGTCTAACAGAGTGGGTTTGGGTCTAGCCGAGTGGGTTTGGGTCTAGCCGAGTGGGTTTCTGTCTAGCCAAGTGGGTTTGGGTCTAGCGGAGTGGGTTTGCATCTAGCCGAGTGGGTTTGGGTCTAGCGGAGTGGGTTTGGGTCTAGCGGAGTGGGTTTGGGTCTAGCGGACTGGGTTTGGGTCTAGCGGAGTGGGTTTGGGTCTAGCGGAGTGGGTTTGGGTCTAGCGGAGTGGATTTGGGTCTAGCCGAGTGGGTTTGGGTCTAGCGGAGTGGGTTTGGGTCTAACGGAGTGGGTTTGGGTCTAGCCGAATGGGTTTGGGTGTAGCCGAGTGGGTTTGGGTCTAGCCGAGTGGGTTTGGGTCTAGCCGAGTGGGTTTGGGTCTAGCCGAGTGGGTTTGGGTCTAGCCGAGTGGGTTTGGGTCTAGCCGTGTGGGTTTGGGTCTAGCCGAGTGGGTTTGGGTCTAGCCGAGTGGGTTTGGGTCTAGCCAAGTGGGTTTGGGTCTAGCCGAGTGGGTTTCGGTCTAGCCGAGTGGGTTTGGGTCCAGCCGACTGGGTTTGGGTCTAGCCGAGTGGGTTTGGGTGTAGCCGAGTGGGTTTGGGTTTGGCCGAGTGGGTTTGGGTCTAGCGGAGTAGGTTTGCGTCTAGCCGAGTGGGTTTGGGTCAAGCGGAGTGGGTTTGGGTCTAGCCGAGTGGGTTTGGGTCTGGCCGAGAGGGTTTGGGTCCAGCCGAGTGGGTTTGGGTCTAGCCGAGTGGGTTTGGGTCTAGAAGAGTGGGTTTGGGTCTAGCCGAGTGGGTTTGGGTCTAGCCGATAGGGTTTGCGTCTAGCCGAGTGGGTTTGGGACTTGCCGAGTGGGTTTGGGTCTTGCCGAGGGGGTTTGTGTCTAGTGGAGTGGGTTTGGGTCTAGCGGAGTGGGTTAGGGTCTAGCGGAGTGGGTTTGGGTCTAGCGGAGTAGCTTTCTGTCTAGCGGAGTGGGTTTGGGTCTAGCGGAGTGGGTTTGGGTCTAGCGGAGTGGGTTTGGGTCTAGCGGAGTGGGTTTGGGTCTAGCGGCCTGGGTTTGGGTGTAGCGGAGTGGGTTTGGGTCTAGCGGAGTGGGTTTGGGTCTACCGAGTGGGTTTGGGTCTAGCCGAGTGGGCTTGGGTCTCGCCGAGTGGGTTTGGGTCGAGCTGAGTGGGTTTGCGTCTATCCGAGTGGGTTTGGGTCTAGCGGAGTGGGTTTTGAGTCTAACGGAGTGGGTTTGGGTCTAGCCGAGTGGGTTTGGGTCTAGCCGAGTGGGTTTGTGTCTAGCCGAGTGGGTTTGGGTCTAGCGGAGTGGGTTTGCATCTAGCCGAGTGGGTTTGGGTCTAGCGGAGTGGGTTTGGGTCTAGAGGAGTGGGGTTGGGTCTAGCGGAGTGGGTTTGGGTCTGGCCGAGTGGGTTTGGGTCTAGCGAAGTAGGTTTGGGTGTAGCCGAGTGGGTTTGGGTCTAGCGGAGTGGGTTTGGGTCTAGCCGAGTGGGTTTGGGTCTAGCCGAGAGGGTTTGGGTCTAACCGAGTGGGTTTCGGTCTAGCCGAGTGGGTTTGGGTCTAGCCGAGTGGGTTTGTGTCTAGCGGAGTGGGTTTGGGTCTAGCGGAGTGGGTTTGGGTCTAGCGGAGTGGGTTTGGGTCTAGCGGAGTGGGTTTGGGTCTGGCGGAGTGGGTTTGGGTCTAGCGGAGTGGGTTTGGGTCTAGCGGTGTGGGTTTGGGTCTAGGGGACTGGGTTTGGGTCTAGCGGAGTGGGTTTGGGTCTAGCGGAGTGGGTTTGGGTCTACCGAGTGGGTTTGGGTCTAGCCGAGTGGGTTTGGGTCTAGCCGAGTGGGTTTGGGTCTAGCCGAGTGGGTTTGGGTCAAGCCGAGTGGTTTTGGGTCTAGCCGAGTGGTTTGGGTCTAGCCGAGTGGGTTTGGGTCTAGCCGAGTGGGTTTGGGTCTAGCCGAGTGGGTTTGGGTCTAGTGGAGTGGGTTTGGGTGCAGCCGAGTGGGTTTGGGTCTAGCCGAGTGGGTTTGGGTCTAGCCGAGAGGGATTGGGTCTAGGCGAGTGGGTTTGGGTCTTGCGGAGTGGGTTTGCGTGTGGCCGAGTGGGTTTGGGGCTAGCCGAGTGGGTTTCGGTCCAGCCGCGTGGGTTTGGGTCTAGCCGAGTGGGTTTGGTTCTAGACGAGTGGGTTTGGGTCTAGCCGAGTGGGTTTGGGTCTGGCCGAGTGGGTTTGGGTCTATCCGAGTGGGTTTGGGTCTAGTGGAGTGGGTTTTGAGTCCAGAGGAGTGGGTTTGGGTCTAGCGGACTGGGTTTGAGTCTAACAGAGTGGGTTTGGGTCTAGCCGAGTGGGTTTGGGTCTAGCCGAGTGGGTTTGTGTCTAGCCGAGTGGGTTTGGGTCTAGCGGAGTGGGTTTGCATCTAGCCGAGTGGGTTTGGGTCTAGCGGTGTGGGTTTGGGTCTAGCGGAGTGGGTTTGGGTCTAGCGGACTGGGTTTGGGTTTAGCGGAGTGGGTTTGGGTCTAGCGGACTGGGTTTGGGTCTAGCGGAGTGGATTTGGGTCTAGCCGAGTGGGTTTGGGTTTAGCGGAGTGGGTTTGGGTCTAACGGAGTGGGTTTGGGTCTAGCCGAATGGGTTTGGGTGTAGCCGAGTGGGTTTGGGTCTAGCCGAGTGGGTTTGGGTCTGGCCGAGTGGGTTTGGGTCTAGCCGAGTGGGTTTGGGTCTAGCCGAGTGGGTTTGGGTCTAGCCGTGTGGGTTTGGGTCTAGCCGAGTGGGTTTGTGTCTAGCCGAGTGGGTTTGAGTCTAGCCGAGTGGGTTTGGGTCTAGCCGAGTGGGTTTCGGTCGAGCCGAGTGGGTTTGGGTCCAGCCGAGTGGGTTTGGGTCTAGCCGAGTGGGTTTGGGTGCAGCCGAGTGGGTTTGGGTCTAGCCGAGAGGGATTGGGTCTAGGCGAGTGGGTTTGGGTCTTGCGGAGTGGGTTTGCGTGTAGCCGAGTGGGTTTGGGGCTAGCCGAGTGGGTTTCGGTCCAGCCGAGTGGGTTTGGGTCTAGCCGAGTGGGTTTGGTTCTAGACGAGTGGGTTTGGGTCTAGCCGAGTGGGTTTGGGTCTAGCCGAGTGGGTTTGGGTCTATCCGAGTGGGTTTGGGTCTAGTGGAGTGGGTTTTGAGTCCAGAGGAGTGGGTTTGGGTCTAGCGGAGTGGGTTTGAGTCTAACAGAGTGGGTTTGGGTCTAGCCGAGTGGGTTTGGGTGTAGCCGAGTGGGTTTGTGTCTAGCCGAGTGGGTTTGGGTCCAGCGGAGTGGGTTTGCATCTAGCCGAGTGGGTTTGGGTCTAGCGGAGTGGGTTTGGGTCTAGCGGACTGGGTTTGGGTTTAGCGGAGTGGGTTTGGGTCTAGCGGACTGGGTTTGGGTCTAGCGGAGTGGATTTGGGTCTAGCCGAGTGGGTTTGGGTCTAGCGGAGTGGGTTTGGGTCTAACGGAGTGGGTTTGGGTCTAGCCGAATGGGTTTGGGTGTAGCCGAGTGGGTTTGGGTCTAGCCGAGTGGGTTTGGGTCTAGCCGAGTGGGTTTGGGTCTAGCCGAGTGGGTTTGGGTCTAGCCGAGTGGGTTTGGGTCTAGCCGTGTGGGTTTGGGTCTAGCCGAGTGGGTTTGGGTCTAGCCGAGTGGGTTTGGGTCTAGCCGAGTGGGTTTCGGTCTAGCCGAGTGGGTTTGGGTCCAGCCGAGTGGGTTTGGGTCTAGCCGAGTGGGATTGGGTGCAGCCGAGTGGGTTTGGGTGTAGCCGAGTGGGTTTGGGTTTGGCCGAGTGGGTTTGGGTCTAGCGGAGTAGGTTTGCGTCTAGCCGAGTGGGTTTGGGTCAAGCGGAGTGGGTTTGGGTCTAGCCGAGTGGGTTTGGGTCTGGCCGAGAGGGTTTGGGTCCAGCCGAGTGGGTTTGGGTCTAGCCGAGTGGGTTTGGGTCTAGAAGAGTGGGTTTGGGTCTAGCCGAGTGGGTTTGGGTCTAGCCGATAGGGTTTGCGTCTAGCCGAGTGGGTTTGGGACTTGCCGAGTGGGTTTGGGTCTTGCCGAGGGGGTTTGTGTCTAGTGGAGTGGGTTTGGGTCTAGCGGAGTGGGTTAGGGTCTAGCGGAGTGGGTTTGGGTCTAGCGGAGTAGCTTTGTGTCTAGCGGAGTGGGTTTGGGTCTAGCGGAGTGGGTTTGGGTCTAGCGGAGTGGGTTTGGGTCTAGCGGAGTGGGTTTGGGTCTAGCGGCCTGGGTTTGGGTGTAGCGGAGTGGGTTTGGGTCTAGCGGAGTGGGTTTGGGTCTACCGAGTGGGTTTGGGTCTAGCCGAGTGGGCTTGGGTCTCGCCGAGTGGGTTTGGGTCGAGCTGAGTGGGTTTGCGTCTATCCGAGTGGGTTTGGGTCTAGCGGAGTGGGTTTTGAGTCTAGCGGAGTGGGCTTGGGTCTAGCGGAGTGGGTTTGAGTCTAACGGAGTGGGTTTGGGTCTAGCCGAGTGGGTTTGGGTCTAGCCGTGTGGGTTTGTGTCTAGCCGAGTGGGTTTGGGTCTAGCGGAGTAGGTTTGCATCTAGCCGAGTGGGTTTGGGTCTAGCGGAGTGGGTTTGGGTCTAGAGGAGTGGGGTTGGGTCTAGCGGAGTGGGTTTGGGTCTGGCCGAGTGGGTTTGGGTCTAGCCGAGTGGGTTTGGGTCTAGCCGAGTGGGTTTGGGTCTAGCCGAGTGGGTTTGGGTCTAGCGGAGTGGGTTTGGGTGTAGCCGAGTGGGTTTGGGTCTAGCCGAGTGGGTTTGGGTCTAGCCGAGAGGGATTGGGTCGAGCGGAGTGGGTTTGGGTCTAGTGGAGTGGGTTTGGGTCTAGCGGAGTGGGTTTGGGTGCAGCCGAGTGGGTTTGGGTCTAGCCGAGTGGGTTTGGGTCTAGCCGAGAGGGTTTGGGTCTAGGTGAGTGGGTTTGGGTCTTGCGGAGTGGGTTTGGGTCTAGCGGAGTGGGTTTGGGTCTAGCCGTGTGGGTTTGTGTCTAGCCGAGTGGGTTTGGGTCTAGCGGAGTAGGTTTGCATCTAGCCGAGTGGGTTTGGGTCTAGCCGAGTGGGTTTGGGTGTAGCCGAGTGGGTTTGTGTCTAGCCGAGTGGGTTTGGGTCCAGCGGAGTGGGTTTGCATCTAGCCGAGTGGGTTTGGGTCTAGCGGAGTGGGTTTGGGTCTAGCGGACTGGGTTTGGGTTTAGCGGAGTGGGTTTGGGTCTAGCGGACTGGGTTTGGGTCTAGCGGAGTGGATTTGGGTCTAGCCGAGTGGGTTTGGGTCTAGCGGAGTGGGTTTGGGTCTAACGGAGTGGGTTTGGGTCTAGCCGAATGGGTTTGGGTGTAGCCGAGTGGGTTTGGGTCTAGCCGAGTGGGTTTGGGTCTAGCCGAGTGGGTTTGGGTCTAGCCGAGTGGGTTTGGGTCTAGCCGAGTGGGTTTGGGTCTAGCCGTGTGGGTTTGGGTCTAGCCGAGTGGGTTTGGGTCTAGCCGAGTGGGTTTGGGTCTAGCCGAGTGGGTTTCGGTCTAGCCGAGTGGGTTTGGGTCCAGCCGAGTGGGTTTGGGTCTAGCCGAGTGGGATTGGGTGCAGCCGAGTGGGTTTGGGTGTAGCCGAGTGGGTTTGGGTTTGGCCGAGTGGGTTTGGGTCTAGCGGAGTAGGTTTGCGTCTAGCCGAGTGGGTTTGGGTCAAGCGGAGTGGGTTTGGGTCTAGCCGAGTGGGTTTGGGTCTGGCCGAGAGGGTTTGGGTCCAGCCGAGTGGGTTTGGGTCTAGCCGAGTGGGTTTGGGTCTAGAAGAGTGGGTTTGGGTCTAGCCGAGTGGGTTTGGGTCTAGCCGATAGGGTTTGCGTCTAGCCGAGTGGGTTTGGGACTTGCCGAGTGGGTTTGGGTCTTGCCGAGGGGGTTTGTGTCTAGTGGAGTGGGTTTGGGTCTAGCGGAGTGGGTTAGGGTCTAGCGGAGTGGGTTTGGGTCTAGCGGAGTAGCTTTGTGTCTAGCGGAGTGGGTTTGGGTCTAGCGGAGTGGGTTTGGGTCTAGCGGAGTGGGTTTGGGTCTAGCGGAGTGGGTTTGGGTCTAGCGGCCTGGGTTTGGGTGTAGCGGAGTGGGTTTGGGTCTAGCGGAGTGGGTTTGGGTCTACCGAGTGGGTTTGGGTCTAGCCGAGTGGGCTTGGGTCTCGCCGAGTGGGTTTGGGTCGAGCTGAGTGGGTTTGCGTCTATCCGAGTGGGTTTGGGTCTAGCGGAGTGGGTTTTGAGTCTAGCGGAGTGGGCTTGGGTCTAGCGGAGTGGGTTTGAGTCTAACGGAGTGGGTTTGGGTCTAGCCGAGTGGGTTTGGGTCTAGCCGTGTGGGTTTGTGTCTAGCCGAGTGGGTTTGGGTCTAGCGGAGTAGGTTTGCATCTAGCCGAGTGGGTTTGGGTCTAGCGGAGTGGGTTTGGGTCTAGAGGAGTGGGGTTGGGTCTAGCGGAGTGGGTTTGGGTCTGGCCGAGTGGGTTTGGGTCTAGCCGAGTGGGTTTGGGTCTAGCCGAGTGGGTTTGGGTCTAGCCGAGTGGGTTTGGGTCTAGCGGAGTGGGTTTGGGTGTAGCCGAGTGGGTTTGGGTCTAGCCGAGTGGGTTTGGGTCTAGCCGAGAGGGATTGGGTCGAGCGGAGTGGGTTTGGGTCTAGTGGAGTGGGTTTGGGTCTAGCGGAGTGGGTTTGGGTGCAGCCGAGTGGGTTTGGGTCTAGCCGAGTGGGTTTGGGTCTAGCCGAGAGGGTTTGGGTCTAGGTGAGTGGGTTTGGGTCTTGCGGAGTGGGTTTGGGTCTAGCGGAGTGGGTTTGGGGCTAGCCGAGTGGGTTTTGAGTCCAGAGGAGTGGGTTTGGGTCTAGCGGAGTGGGTTTGAGTCTAACAGAGTGGGTTTGGGTCTAGCCGAGTGGGTTTGGGTCTAGCCGAGTGGGTTTCTGTCTAGCCAAGTGGGTTTGGGTCTAGCGGAGTGGGTTTGCATCTAGCCGAGTGGGTTTGGGTCTAGCGGAGTGGGTTTGGGTCTAGCGGAGTGGGTTTGGGTCTAGCGGACTGGGTTTGGGTCTAGCGGAGTGGGTTTGGGTCTAGCGGAGTGGGTTTGGGTCTAGCGGAGTGGATTTGGGTCTAGCCGAGTGGGTTTGGGTCTAGCGGAGTGGGTTTGGGTCTAACGGAGTGGGTTTGGGTCTAGCCGAATGGGTTTGGGTGTAGCCGAGTGGGTTTGGGTCTAGCCGAGTGGGTTTGGGTCTAGCCGAGTGGGTTTGGGTCTAGCCGAGTGGGTTTGGGTCTAGCCGAGTGGGTTTGGGTCTAGCCGTGTGGGTTTGGGTCTAGCCGAGTGGGTTTGGGTCTAGCCGAGTGGGTTTGGGTCTAGCCAAGTGGGTTTGGGTCTAGCCGAGTGGGTTTCGGTCTAGCCGAGTGGGTTTGGGTCCAGCCGAGTGGGTTTGGGTCTAGCCGAGTGGGTTTGGGTGTAGCCGAGTGGGTTTGGGTTTGGCCGAGTGGGTTTGGGTCTAGCGGAGTAGGTTTGCGTCTAGCCGAGTGGGTTTGGGTCAAGCGGAGTGGGTTTGGGTCTAGCCGAGTGGGTTTGGGTCTGGCCGAGAGGGTTTGGGTCCAGCCGAGTGGGTTTGGGTCTAGCCGAGTGGGTTTGGGTCTAGAAGAGTGGGTTTGGGTCTAGCCGAGTGGGTTTGGGTCTAGCCGATAGGGTTTGCGTCTAGCCGAGTGGGTTTGGGACTTGCCGAGTGGGTTTGGGTCTTGCCGAGGGGGTTTGTGTCTAGTGGAGTGGGTTTGGGTCTAGAGGAGTGGGGTTGGGTCTAGCGGAGTGGGTTTGGGTCTGGCCGAGTGGGTTTGGGTCTAGCGAAGTGGGTTTGGGTGTAGCCGAGTGGGTTTGGGTCTAGCGGAGTGGGTTTGGGTCTAGCCGAGTGGGTTTGGGTCTAGCCGAGAGGGTTTGGGTCTAACCGAGTGGGTTTCGGTCTAGCCGAGTGGGTTTGGGTCTAGCCGAGTGGGTTTGTGTCTAGCGGAGTGGGTTTGGGTCTAGCGGAGTGGGTTTGGGTCTAGCGGAGTGGGTTTGGGTCTAGCGGAGTGGGTTTGGGTCTGGCGGAGTGGGTTTGGGTCTAGCGGAGTGGGTTTGGGTCTAGCGGTGTGGGTTTGGGTCTAGGGGACTGGGTTTGGGTCTAGCGGAGTGGGTTTGGGTCTAGCGGAGTGGGTTTGGGTCTACCGAGTGGGTTTGGGTCTAGCCGAGTGGGTTTGGGTCTAGCCGAGTGGGTTTGGGTCTAGCCGAGTGGTTTGGGTCTAGCCGAGTGGGTTTGGGTCTAGCCGAGTGGGTTTGGGTCTAGCCGAGTGGGTTTGGGTCTAGTGGAGTGGGTTTGGGTGCAGCCGAGTGGGTTTGGGTCTAGCCGAGTGGGTTTGGGTCTAGCCGAGAGGGATTGGGTCTAGGCGAGTGGGTTTGGGTCTTGCGGAGTGGGTTTGCGTGTGGCCGAGTGGGTTTGGGGCTAGCCGAGTGGGTTTCGGTCCAGCCGCGTGGGTTTGGGTCTAGCCGAGTGGGTTTGGTTCTAGACGAGTGGGTTTGGGTCTAGCCGAGTGGGTTTGGGTCTGGCCGAGTGGGTTTGGGTCTATCCGAGTGGGTTTGGGTCTAGTGGAGTGGGTTTTGAGTCCAGAGGAGTGGGTTTGGGTCTAGCGGACTGGGTTTGAGTCTAACAGAGTGGGTTTGGGTCTAGCCGAGTGGGTTTGGGTCTAGCCGAGTGGGTTTGTGTCTAGCCGAGTGGGTTTGGGTCTAGCGGAGTGGGTTTGCATCTAGCCGAGTGGGTTTGGGTCTAGCGGTGTGGGTTTGGGTCTAGCGGAGTGGGTTTGGGTCTAGCGGACTGGGTTTGGGTTTAGCGGAGTGGGTTTGGGTCTAGCGGACTGGGTTTGGGTCTAGCGGAGTGGATTTGGGTCTAGCCGAGTGGGTTTGGGTTTAGCGGAGTGGGTTTGGGTCTAACGGAGTGGGTTTGGGTCTAGCCGAATGGGTTTGGGTGTAGCCGAGTGGGTTTGGGTCTAGCCGAGTGGGTTTGGGTCTGGCCGAGTGGGTTTGGGTCTAGCCGAGTGGGTTTGGGTCTAGCCGAGTGGGTTTGGGTCTAGCCGTGTGGGTTTGGGTCTAGCCGAGTGGGTTTGTGTCTAGCCGAGTGGGTTTGAGTCTAGCCGAGTGGGTTTGGGTCTAGCCGAGTGGGTTTCGGTCGAGCCGAGTGGGTTTGGGTCCAGCCGAGTGGGTTTGGGTCTAGCCGAGTGGGTTTGGGTGCAGCCGAGTGGGTTTGGGTCTAGCCGAGAGGGATTGGGTCTAGGCGAGTGGGTTTGGGTCTTGCGGAGTGGGTTTGCGTGTAGCCGAGTGGGTTTGGGGCTAGCCGAGTGGGTTTCGGTCCAGCCGAGTGGGTTTGGGTCTAGCCGAGTGGGTTTGGTTCTAGACGAGTGGGTTTGGGTCTAGCCGAGTGGGTTTGGGTCTAGCCGAGTGGGTTTGGGTCTATCCGAGTGGGTTTGGGTCTAGTGGAGTGGGTTTTGAGTCCAGAGGAGTGGGTTTGGGTCTAGCGGAGTGGGTTTGAGTCTAACAGAGTGGGTTTGGGTCTAGCCGAGTGGGTTTGGGTGTAGCCGAGTGGGTTTGTGTCTAGCCGAGTGGGTTTGGGTCCAGCGGAGTGGGTTTGCATCTAGCCGAGTGGGTTTGGGTCTAGCGGAGTGGGTTTGGGTCTAGCGGACTGGGTTTGGGTTTAGCGGAGTGGGTTTGGGTCTAGCGGACTGGGTTTGGGTCTAGCGGAGTGGATTTGGGTCTAGCCGAGTGGGTTTGGGTCTAGCGGAGTGGGTTTGGGTCTAACGGAGTGGGTTTGGGTCTAGCCGAATGGGTTTGGGTGTAGCCGAGTGGGTTTGGGTCTAGCCGAGTGGGTTTGGGTCTGGCCGAGTGGGTTTGGGTCTAGCCGAGTGGGTTTGGGTCTAGCCGAGTGGGTTTGGGTCTAGCTGTGTGGGTTTGGGTCTAGCCGAGTGGGTTTGTGTCTAGCCGAGTGGGTTTGGGTCTAGCCGAGTGGGTTTGGGTCTAGCCGAGTGGGTTTGGGTCTAGCCGAGTGGGTTTGGGTCCAGCCGAGTGGGTTTGGGTCTAGCCGAGTGGGTTTGGGTGCAGCCGAGTGGGTTTGGGTGTAGCCGAGTGGGTTTGGGTTTGGCCGAGTGGGTTTGGGTCTAGCGGAGTAGGTTTGCGTCTAGCCGAGTGGGTTTGGGTCAAGCGGAGTGGGTTTGGGTCCAGCCGAGTGGGTTTGGGTCTAGCCGAGTGGGTTTGGGTGCAGCCGAGTGGGTTTGGGTGTAGCCGAGTGGGTTTGGGTTTGGCCGAGTGGGTTTGGGTCTAGCGGAGTAGGTTTGCGTCTAGCCGAGTGGGTTTGGGTCAAGCGGAGTGGCTTTGGGTCTAGCCGAGTGGGTTTGGGTCTAGCGGAGTGGGTTTGGGTCTAGACGAGTGGGTTTGGGTCTAGCCGATAGGGTTTGCGTCTAGCCGAGTGGGTTTGGGTCTTGCCGAGTGGGTTTGGGTCTAGCCGAGGGGGTTTGTGTCTAGCGGAGTGGGTTTGGGTCTAGCGGAGTGGGTTAGGGTCTAGCGGAGTGGGTTTGGGTCTAGCGGAGTAGGTTTGGGTCTAGCGGAGTGGGTTTGGGTCTAGCGGAGTGGGTTTGGGTCTAGCGGAGTGGCTTTGGGTCTAGCGGAGTGGATTTGGGTCTAGCGGCCTGGGTTTGGGTGTAGCGGAGTGGGTTTGGGTCTAGCGGAGTGGGTTTGGGTCTACCGAGTGGGTTTGGGTCTAGCCGAGTGGGCTTGGGTCTAGCGGAGTGGGTTTGGGTCTAACGGAGTGGGTTTGAGTCTAACAGAGTGGGTTTGGGTCTAGCCGAGTGGGTTTGGGTCTAGCCGAGTGGGTTTGTGTCTAGCCGAGTGGGTTTGGGTCTAGCGGAGTGGGTTTGCATCTAGCCGAGTGGGTTTGGGTCTAGCGGTGTGGGTTTGGGTCTAGCGGAGTGGGTTTGGGTCTAGCGGGCTGGGTTTGGGTTTAGCGGAGTGGGTTTGGGTCTAGCGGACTGGGTTTGGGTCTAGCGGAGTGGATTTGGGTCTAGCCGAGTGGGTTTGGGTTTAGCGGAGTGGGTTTGGGTCTAACGGAGTGGGTTTGGGTCTAGCCGAATGGGTTTGGGTGTAGCCGAGTGGGTTTGGGTCTAGCCGAGTGGGTTTGGGTCTGGCCGAGTGGGTTTGGGTCTAGCCGAGTGGGTTTGGGTCTAGCCGAGTGGGTTTGGGTCTAGCCGTGTGGGTTTGGGTCTAGCCGAGTGGGTTTGTGTCTAGCCGAGTGGGTTTGAGTCTAGCCGAGTGGGTTTGGGTCTAGCCGAGTGGGTTTCGGTCGAGCCGAGTGGGTTTGGGTCCAGCCGAGTGGGTTTGGGTCTAGCCGAGTGGGTTTGGGTGCAGCCGAGTGGGTTTGGGTCTAGCCGAGAGGGATTGGGTCTAGGCGAGTGGGTTTGGGTCTTGCGGAGTGGGTTTGCGTGTAGCCGAGTGGGTTTGGGGCTAGCCGAGTGGGTTTCGGTCCAGCCGAGTGGGTTTGGGTCTAGCCGAGTGGGTTTGGTTCTAGACGAGTGGGTTTGGGTCTAGCCGAGTGGGTTTGGGTCTAGCCGAGTGGGTTTGGGTCTATCCGAGTGGGTTTGGGTCTAGTGGAGTGGGTTTTGAGTCCAGAGGAGTGGGTTTGGGTCTAGCGGAGTGGGTTTGAGTCTAACAGAGTGGGTTTGGGTCTAGCCGAGTGGGTTTGGGTGTAGCCGAGTGGGTTTGTGTCTAGCCGAGTGGGTTTGGGTCCAGCGGAGTGGGTTTGCATCTAGCCGAGTGGGTTTGGGTCTAGCGGAGTGGGTTTGGGTCTAGCGGACTGGGTTTGGGTTTAGCGGAGTGGGTTTGGGTCTAGCGGACTGGGTTTGGGTCTAGCGGTGTGGGTTTGGGTCTAGCGGAGTGGGTTTGGGTCTAGCGGACTGGGTTTGGGTTTAGCGGAGTGGGTTTGGGTCTAGCGGACTGGGTTTGGGTCTAGCGGAGTGGATTTGGGTCTAGCCGAGTGGGTTTGGGTTTAGCGGAGTGGGTTTGGGTCTAACGGAGTGGGTTTGGGTCTAGCCGAATGGGTTTGGGTGTAGCCGAGTGGGTTTGGGTCTAGCCGAGTGGGTTTGGGTCTGGCCGAGTGGGTTTGGGTCTAGCCGAGTGGGTTTGGGTCTAGCCGAGTGGGTTTGGGTCTAGCCGTGTGGGTTTGGGTCTAGCCGAGTGGGTTTGTGTCTAGCCGAGTGGGTTTGAGTCTAGCCGAGTGGGTTTGGGTCTAGCCGAGTGGGTTTCGGTCGAGCCGAGTGGGTTTGGGTCCAGCCGAGTGGGTTTGGGTCTAGCCGAGTGGGTTTGGGTCTAGCCGAGTGGGTTTGGTTCTAGACGAGTGGGTTTGGGTCTAGCCGAGTGGGTTTGGGTCTAGCCGAGTGGGTTTGGGTCTATCCGAGTGGGTTTGGGTCTAGTGGAGTGGGTTTTGAGTCCAGAGGAGTGGGTTTGGGTCTAGCGGAGTGGGTTTGAGTCTAACAGAGTGGGTTTGGGTCTAGCCGAGTGGATTTGGGTGTAGCCGAGTGGGTTTGTGTCTAGCCGAGTGGGTTTGGGTCCAGCGGAGTGGGTTTGCATCTAGCCGAGTGGGTTTGGGTCTAGCGGAGTGGGTTTGGGTCTAGCGGACTGGGTTTGGGTTTAGCGGAGTGGGTTTGGGTCTAGCGGACTGGGTTTGGGTCTAGCGGAGTGGATTTGGGTCTAGCCGAGTGGGTTTGGGTCTAGCGGAGTGGGTTTGGGTCTAACGGAGTGGGTTTGGGTCTAGCCGAATGGGTTTGGGTGTAGCCGAGTGGGTTTGGGTCTAGCCGAGTGGGTTTGGGTCTGGCCGAGTGGGTTTGGGTCTAGCCGAGTGGGTTTGGGTCTAGCCGAGTGGGTTTGGGTCTAGCCGTGTGGGTTTGGGTCTAGCCGAGTGGGTTTGTGTCTAGCCGAGTGGGTTTGGGTCTAGCCGAGTGGGTTTGGGTCTAGCCGAGTGGGTTTCGGTCTAGCCGAGTGGGTTTGGGTCCAGCCGAGTGGGTTTGGGTCTAGCCGAGTGGGTTTGGGTGCAGCCGAGTGGGTTTGGGTGTAGCCGAGTGGGTTTGGGTTTGGCCGAGTGGGTTTGGGTCTAGCGGAGTAGGTTTGCGTCTAGCCGAGTGGGTTTGGTTCAAGCGGAGTGGGTTTGGGTCTAGCCGAGTGGGTTTGGGTCTGGCCGAGAGGGTTTGGGTCCAGCCGAGTGGGTTTGGGTCTAGCCGAGTGGGTTTGGGTCTAGCGGAGTGGGTTTGGGTCTAGACGAGTGGGTTTGGGTCTAGCCGATAGGGTTTGCGTCTAGCCGAGTGGGTTTGGGTCTTGCCGAGTGGGTTTGGGTCTAGCCGAGGGGGTTTGTGTCTAGCGGAGTGGGTTTGGGTCTAGCGGAGTGGGTTAGGGTCTAGCGGAGTGGGTTTGGGTCTAGCGGAGTAGGTTTGGGTCTAGCGGAGTGGGTTTGGGTCTAGCGGAGTGGGTTTGGGTCTAGCGGAGTGGCTTTGGGTCTAGCGGAGTGGGTTTGGGTCTAGCGGCCTGGGTTTGGGTGTAGCGGAGTGGGTTTGGGTCTAGCGGAGTGGGTTTGGGTCTACCGAGTGGGTTTGGGTCTAGCCGAGTGGGCTTGGGTCTAGCCGTGTGGGTTTGGGTCTAGCCGAGTGGGTTTGTGTCTAGCCGAGTGGGTTTGAGTCTAGCCGAGTGGGTTTGGGTCTAGCCGAGTGGGTTTCGGTCGAGCCGAGTGGGTTTGGGTCCAGCCGAGTGGGTTTGGGTCTAGCCGAGTGGGTTTGGGTGCAGCCGAGTGGGTTTGGGTCTAGCCGAGAGGGATTGGGTCTAGGCGAGTGGGTTTGGGTCTTGCGGAGTGGGTTTGCGTGTAGCCGAGTGGGTTTGGGGCTAGCCGAGTGGGTTTCGGTCCAGCCGAGTGGGTTTGGGTCTAGCCGAGTGGGTTTGGTTCTAGACGAGTGGGTTTGGGTCTAGCCGAGTGGGTTTGGGTCTAGCCGAGTGGGTTTGGGTCTATCCGAGTGGGTTTGGGTCTAGTGGAGTGGGTTTTGAGTCCAGAGGAGTGGGTTTGGGTCTAGCGGAGTGGGTTTGAGTCTAACAGAGTGGGTTTGGGTCTAGCCGAGTGGATTTGGGTGTAGCCGAGTGGGTTTGTGTCTAGCCGAGTGGGTTTGGGTCCAGCGGAGTGGGTTTGCATCCAGCCGAGTGGGTTTGGGTCTAGCGGAGTGGGTTTGGGTCTAGCGGACTGGGTTTGGGTTTAGCGGAGTGGGTTTGGGTCTAGCGGACTGGGTTTGGGTCTAGCGGAGTGGATTTGGGTCTAGCCGAGTGGGTTTGGGTCTAGCGGAGTGGGTTTGGGTCTAACGGAGTGGGTTTGGGTCTAGCCGAATGGGTTTGGGTGTAGCCGAGTGGGTTTGGGTCTAGCCGAGTGGGTTTGGGTCTGGCCGAGTGGGTTTGGGTCTAGCCGAGTGGGTTTGGGTCTAGCCGAGTGGGTTTGGGTCTAGCCGTGTGGGTTTGGGTCTAGCCGAGTGGGTTTGTGTCTAGCCGAGTGGGTTTGGGTCTAGCCGAGTGGGTTTGGGTCTAGCCGAGTGGGTTTCGGTCTAGCCGAGTGGGTTTGGGTCCAGCCGAGTGGGTTTGGGTCTAGCCGAGTGGGTTTGGGTGCAGCCGAGTGGGTTTGGGTGTAGCCGAGTGGGTTTGGGTTTGGCCGAGTGGGTTTGGGTCTAGCGGAGTAGGTTTGCGTCTAGCCGAGTGGGTTTGGGTCAAGCGGAGTGGGTTTGGGTCTAGCCGAGTGGGTTTGGGTCTGGCCGAGAGGGTTTGGGTCCAGCCGAGTGGGTTTGGGTCTAGCCGAGTGGGTTTGGGTCTAGCGGAGTGGGTTTGGGTCTAGACGAGTGGGTTTGGGTCTAGCCGATAGGGTTTGCGTCTAGCCGAGTGGGTTTGGGTCTTGCCGAGTGGGTTTGTGTCTAGCCGAGGGGGTTTGTGTCTAGCGGAGTGGGTTTGGGTCTAGCGGAGTGGGTTAGGGTCTAGCGGAGTGGGTTTGGGTCTAGCGGAGTAGGTTTGGGTCTAGCAGAGTGGGTTTGGGTCTAGCGGAGTGGGTTTGGGTCTAGCGGAGTGGCTTTGGGTCTAGCGGAGTGGGTTTGGGTCTAGCGGCCTGGGTTTGGGTGTAGCGGAGTGGGTTTGGGTCTAGCGGAGTGGGTTTGGGTCTACCGAGTGGGTTTGGGTCTAGCCGAGTGGGCTTGGGTCTAGCCGAGTGGGTTTGGGTCGAGCCGAGTGGGTTTGCGTCTATCCGAGTGGGTTTGGGTCTAGCGGAGTGGGTTTTGAGTCTAGCGGAGTGGGCTTGGGTCTAGCGGAGTGGGTTTGAGTCTAACGGAGTGGGTTTGGGTCTTGCCGAGTGGGTTTGGGTCTAGCCGAGTGGGTTTGTGTCTAGCCGAGTGGGTTTGGGTCTAGCGGAGTGGGTTTGCATCTAGCCGAGTGGGTTTGGGTCTAGCGGAGTGGATTTGGGTCTAGAGGAGTGGGGTTGGGTCTAGCGGAGTGGGTTTGGGTCTGGCCGAGTGGGTTTGGGTCTAGCGAAGTGGGTTTGGGTGTAGCCGAGTGGGTTTGGGTCTAGCGGAGTGGGTTTGGGTCTAGCCGAGTGGGTTTGGGTCTAGCCGAGAGGGTTTGGGTCTAACCGAGTGGGTTTCGGTCTAGCCGAGTGGGTTTGGGTCTAGCCGAGTGGGTTTGTGTCTGGCGGAGTGGGTTTGGGTCTAGCGGAGTGGGTTAGGGTCTAGCGGAGTGGGTTTGGGTCTAGCGGAGTGGGTTTGGGTCTAGCGGAGTGGGTTTGGGTCTAGCGGAGTGGGTTTGGGTCTAGCGGAGTGGGTTTGGGTCTAGCGGACTGGGTTTGGGTCTAGCGGAGTGGGTTTGGGTCTAGCGGAGTGGGTTTGGGTCTACCGAGTGGGTTTTGGTTTAGCCGAGTGGGTTTGGGTCTAGCCGAGTGGGTTTGGGTCTATCCGAGTGGGTTTGGGTCTAGTGGAGTGGGTTTTGAGTCCAGAGGAGTGGGTTTGGGTCTAGCGGAGTGGGTTTGAGTCTAACAGTGTGGGTTTGGGTCTAGCCGAGTGGGTTTGGGTCTAGCCGAGTGGATTTGGGTCTAGCCGAGTGGGTTTGGGTCTAGCGGAGTGGGTTTGGGTCTAACGGAGTGGGTTTGGGTCTAGCCGAATGGGTGTGGGTGTAGCCGAGTGGGTTTGGGTCTAGCCGAGTGGGTTTGGGTCTAGCCGAGTGGGTTTGGGTCTAGCCGAGTGGGTTTGGGTCTAGCCGAGTGGGTTTGGGTCTAGCCGTGTGGGTTTGGGTCTACCCGAGTGGGTTTGGGTCTAGCCGAGTGGGTTTGGGTCTAGCCGAGTGGGTTTGGGTCTAGCCGAGTGGGTTTCGGTCTAGCCGAGTGGGTTTGGGTCCAGCCGAGTGGGTTTAGGTCTAGCCGAGTGGGTTTGGGTGCAGCCGAGTGGGTTTGGGTGTAGCCGAGTGGGTTTGGGTTTGGCCGTGTGGGTTTGGGTCTAGCGGAGTAGGTTTGCGTCTAGCCGAGTGGGTTTGGGTCAAGCGGAGTGGGTTTGGGTCTAGCCGAGTGGGTTTGGGTCTGGCCGAGAGGGTTTGGGTCCAGCCGAGTGGGTTTGGGTCTAGCCGAGTGGGTTTGGGTCTAGAAGAGTGGGTTTGGGTCTAGCCGAGTGGGTTTGGGTCTAGCCGATAGGGTTTGCGTCGAGCCGAGTGGGTTTGGGACTTGCCGAGTGGGTTTGGGTCTTGCCGAGGGGGTTTGTGTCTAGTGGAGTGGGTTTGGGTCTAGCGGAGTGGGTTAGGGTCTAGCGGAGTGGGTTTGGGTCTAGCGGAGTAGCTTTGTGTCTAGCGGAGTGGGTTTGGGTCTAGCGGAGTGGGTTTGGGTCTAGCGGAGTGGGTTTGGGTCTAGCGGAGTGGGTTTGGGTCTAGCGGCCTGGGTTTGGGTGGAGCGGAGTGGGTTTGGGTCTAGCGGAGTGGGTTTGGGTCTACCGAGTGGGTTTGGGTCTAGCCGAGTGGGCTTGGGTCTCGCCGAGTGGGTTTGGGTCGAGCTGAGTGGGTTTGCGTCTATCCGAGTGGGTTTGGGTCTAGCGGAGTGGGTTTTGAGTCTAGCGGAGTGGGCTTGGGTCTAGCGGAGTGGGTTTGAGTCTAACGGAGTGGGTTTGGGTCTAGCCGAGTGGGTTTGGGTCTAGCCGAGTGGGTTTGTGTCTAGCCGAGTGGGTTTGGGTCTAGCGGAGTGGGTTTGCATCTAGCCGAGTGGGTTTGGGTCTAGCGGAGTGGGTTTGGGTCTAGAGGAGTGGGGTTGGGTCTAGCGGAGTGGGTTTGGGTCTGGCCGAGTGGGTTTGGGTCTAGCGAAGTGGGTTTGGGTGTAGCCGAGTGGGTTTGGGTCTAGCGGAGTGGGTTTGGGTCTAGCCGAGTGGGTTTGGGTCTAGCCGAGAGGGTTTGGGTCTAACCGAGTGGGTTTCGGTCTAGCCGAGTGGGTTTGGGTCTAGCCGAGTGGATTTGTGTCTAGCGGAGTGGGTTTGGGTCTAGCGGAGTGGGTTAGGGTCTAGCGGAGTGGGTTTGGGTCTAGCGGAGTGGGTTTGGGTCTAGCGGAGTGGGTTTGGGTCTGGCGGAGTGGGTTTGGGTCTAGCGGAGTGGGTTTGGGTCTAGCGGAGTGGGTTTGGGTCTAGAGGACTGGGTTTGGGTCTAGCGGAGTGGGTTTGGGTCTAGAGGGGTGGGTTTGGGTCTACCGAGTGGGTTTGGGTCTAGCCGAGTGGGTTTGGGTCTAGCCGAGTGGGTTTGGGTCTAGCCGAGTGGGTTTGGGTCTAGCCGAGTGGGTTTGGGTCTAGCCGAGTGGGTTTGGGTCTAGCGGAGTGGGTTTGGGTGCAGCCGAGTGGGTTTGGGTCTAGCCGAGTGGGTTTGGGTCTAGCCGAGAGGGATTGGGTCTAGGCGAGTGGGTTTGGGTCTTGCGGAGTGGGTTTGCGTGTGGCCGAGTGGGTTTGGGGCTAGCTGAGTGGGTTTCGGTCCAGCCGAGTGGGTTTGGGTCTAGCCGAGTGGGTTTGGGTCTGGCCGAGTGGGTTTGGGTCTATCCGAGTGGGTTTGGGTCTAGTGGAGTGGGTTTTGAGTCCAGAGGAGTGGGTTTGGGTCTAGCGGAGTGCGTTTGAGTCTAACAGAGTGGGTTTGGGTCTAGCCGAGTGGGTTTGTGTCTAGCCGAGTGGGTTTGTGTCTAGCCGAGTGGGTTTGGGTCTAGCGGAGTGGGTTTGCATCTAGCCGAGTGGGTTTGGGTCTAGCGGTGTGGGTTTGGGTCTAGCGGAGTGGGTTTGGGTCTAGCGGACTGGGTTTGGGTTTAGCGGAGTGGGTTTGGGTCTAGCGGACTGGGTTTGGGTCTAGCGGAGTGGATTTGGGTCTAGCCGAGTGGGTTTGGGTTTAGCGGAGTGGGTTTGGGTCTAACGGAGTGGGTTTGGGTCTAGCCGAATGGGTTTGGGTGTAGCCGAGTGGGTTTGGGTCTAGCCGAGTGGGTTTGGGTCTGGCCGAGTGGGTTTGGGTCTAGCCGAGTGGGTTTGGGTCTAGCCGAGTGGGTTTGGGTCTAGCCGTGTGGGTTTGGGTCTAGCCGAGTGGGTTTGTGTCTAGCCGAGTGGGTTTGAGTCTAGCCGAGTGGGTTTGGGTCTAGCCGAGTGGGTTTCGGTCGAGCCGAGTGGGTTTGGGTCCAGCCGAGTGGGTTTGGGTCTAGCCGAGTGGGTTTTGGTGCAGCCGAGTGGGTTTGGCTCTAGCCGAGAGGGATTGGGTCTAGGCGAGTGGGTTTGGGTCTTGCGGAGTGGGTTTGCATGTAGCCGAGTGGGTTTGGGGCTAGCCGAGTGGGTTTCGGTCCAGCCGAGTGGGTTTGGGTCTAGCCGAGTGGGTTTGGTTCTAGACGAGTGGGTTTGGGTCTAGCCGAGTGGGTTTGGGTCTAGCCGAGTGGGTTTGGGTCTATCCGAGTGGGTTTGGGTCTAGTGGAGTGGGTTTTGAGTCCAGAGGAGTGGGTTTGGGTCTAGCGGAGTGGGTTTGAGTCTAACAGAGTGGGTTTGGGTCTAGCCGAGTGGGTTTGGGTCTAGCCGAGTGGGTTTGTGTCTAGCCGAGTGGGTTTGGGTCTAGCGGAGTGGGTTTGCATCTAGCCGAGTGGGTTTGGGTCTAGCGGAGTGGGTTTGGGTCTAGCGGACTGGGTTTGGGTTTAGCGGAGTGGGTTTGGGTCTAGCGGACTGGGTTTGGGTCTAGCGGAGTGGGTTTGGGTCTAGCGGAGTGGGTTTGGGTCTAGCGGAGTGGGTTTGGGTCTAGCGGAGTGGGTTTGGGTCTAGCGGACTGGGTTTGGGTCTAGCGGAGTGGGTTTGGGTCTAGCCGAGTGGGTTTGGGTCTACCGAGTGGGTTTTGGTTTAGCCGAGTGGGTTTGGGTCTAGCCGAGTGGGTTTGGGTCTATCCGAGTGGGTTTGGGTCTAGTGGAGTGGGTTTTGAGTCCAGAGGAGTGGGTTTGGGTCTAGCGGAGTGGGTTTGAGTCTAACAGAGTGGGTTTGGGTCTAGCCGAGTGGGTTTGGGTCTAGCCGAGTGGATTTGGGTCTAGCCGAGTGGGTTTGGGTCTAGCGGAGTGGGTTTGGGTCTAACGGAGTGGGTTTGGGTCTAGCCGAATGGGTGTGGGTGTAGCCGAGTGGGTTTGGGTCTAGCCGAGTGGGTTTGGGTCTAGCCGAGTGGGTTTGGGTCTAGCCGAGTGGGTTTGGGTCTAGCCGAGTGGGTTTGGGTCTAGCCGTGTGGGTTTGGGTCTACCCGAGTGGGTTTGGGTCTAGCCGAGTGGGTTTGGGTCTAGCCGAGTGGGTTTGGGTCTAGCCGAGTGGGTTTCGGTCTAGCCGAGTGGGTTTGGGTCCAGCCGAGTGGGTTTAGGTCTAGCCGAGTGGGTTTGGGTGCAGCCGAGTGGGTTTGGGTGTAGCCGAGTGGGTTTGGGTTTGGCCGAGTGGGTTTGGGTCTAGCGGAGTAGGTTTGCGTCTAGCCGAGTGGGTTTGGGTCAAGCGGAGTGGGTTTGGGTCTAGCCGAGTGGGTTTGGGTCTGGCCGAGAGGGTTTGGGTCCAGCCGAGTGGGTTTGGGTCTAGCCGAGTGGGTTTGGGTCTAGAAGAGTGGGTTTGGGTCTAGCCGAGTGGGTTTGGGTCTAGCCGATAGGGTTTGCGTCGAGCCGAGTGGGTTTGGGACTTGCCGAGTGGGTTTGGGTCTTGCCGAGGGGGTTTGTGTCTAGTGGAGTGGGTTTGGGTCTAGCGGAGTGGGTTAGGGTCTAGCGGAGTGGGTTTGGGTCTAGCGGAGTAGCTTTGTGTCTAGCGGAGTGGGTTTGGGTCTAGCGGAGTGGGTTTGGGTCTAGCGGAGTGGGTTTGGGTCTAGCGGAGTGGGTTTGGGTCTAGCGGCCTGGGTTTGGGTGGAGCGGAGTGGGTTTGGGTCTAGCGGAGTGGGTTTGGGTCTACCGAGTGGGTTTGGGTCTAGCCGAGTGGGCTTGGGTCTCGCCGAGTGGGTTTGGGTCGAGCTGAGTGGGTTTGCGTCTATCCGAGTGGGTTTGGGTCTAGCGGAGTGGGTTTTGAGTCTAGCGGAGTGGGCTTGGGTCTAGCGGAGTGGGTTTGAGTCTAACGGAGTGGGTTTGGGTCTAGCCGAGTGGGTTTGGGTCTAGCCGAGTGGGTTTGTGTCTAGCCGAGTGGGTTTGGGTCTAGCGGAGTGGGTTTGCATCTAGCCGAGTGGGTTTGGGTCTAGCGGAGTGGGTTTGGGTCTAGAGGAGTGGGGTTGGGTCTAGCGGAGTGGGTTTGGGTCTGGCCGAGTGGGTTTGGGTCTAGCGAAGTGGGTTTGGGTGTAGCCGAGTGGGTTTGGGTCTAGCCGAGTGGGTTTCGGTCGAGCCGAGTGGGTTTGGGTCCAGCCGAGTGGGTTTGGGTCTAGCCGAGTGGGTTTGGGTGCAGCCGAGTGGGTTTGGGTGTAGCCGAGTGGGTTTGGGTTTGGCCGAGTGGGTTTGGGTCTAGCGGAGTAGGTTTGCGTCTAGCCGAGTGGGTTTGGGTCAAGCGGAGTGGGTTTGGGTCCAGCCGAGTGGGTTTGGGTCTAGCCGAGTGGGTTTGGGTGCAGCCGAGTGGGTTTGGGTGTAGCCGAGTGGGTTTGGGTTTGGCCGAGTGGGTTTGGGTCTAGCGGAGTAGGTTTGCGTCTAGCCGAGTGGGTTTGGGTCAAGCGGAGTGGCTTTGGGTCTAGCCGAGTGGGTTTGGGTCTAGCGGAGTGGGTTTGGGTCTAGACGAGTGGGTTTGGGTCTAGCCGATAGGGTTTGCGTCTAGCCGAGTGGGTTTGGGTCTTGCCGAGTGGGTTTGGGTCTAGCCGAGGGGGTTTGTGTCTAGCGGAGTGGGTTTGGGTCTAGCGGAGTGGGTTAGGGTCTAGCGGAGTGGGTTTGGGTCTAGCGGAGTAGGTTTGGGTCTAGCGGAGTGGGTTTGGGTCTAGCAGAGTGGGTTTGGGTCTAGCGGAGTGGCTTTGGGTCTAGCGGAGTGGATTTGGGTCTAGCGGCCTGGGTTTGGGTGTAGCGGAGTGGGTTTGGGTCTAGCGGAGTGGGTTTGGGTCTACCGAGTGGGTTTGGGTCTAGCCGAGTGGGCTTGGGTCTAGCGGAGTGGGTTTGGGTCTAACGGAGTGGGTTTGAGTCTAACAGAGTGGGTTTGGGTCTAGCCGAGTGGGTTTGGGTCTAGCCGAGTGGGTTTGTGTCTAGCCGAGTGGGTTTGGGTCTAGCGGAGTGGGTTTGCATCTAGCCGAGTGGGTTTGGGTCTAGCGGTGTGGGTTTGGGTCTAGCGGAGTGGGTTTGGGTCTAGCGGGCTGGGTTTGGGTTTAGCGGAGTGGGTTTGGGTCTAGCGGACTGGGTTTGGGTCTAGCGGAGTGGATTTGGGTCTAGCCGAGTGGGTTTGGGTTTAGCGGAGTGGGTTTGGGTCTAACGGAGTGGGTTTGGGTCTAGCCGAATGGGTTTGGGTGTAGCCGAGTGGGTTTGGGTCTAGCCGAGTGGGTTTGGGTCTGGCCGAGTGGGTTTGGGTCTAGCCGAGTGGGTTTGGGTCTAGCCGAGTGGGTTTGGGTCTAGCCGTGTGGGTTTGGGTCTAGCCGAGTGGGTTTGTGTCTAGCCGAGTGGGTTTGAGTCTAGCCGAGTGGGTTTGGGTCTAGCCGAGTGGGTTTCGGTCGAGCCGAGTGGGTTTGGGTCCAGCCGAGTGGGTTTGGGTCTAGCCGAGTGGGTTTGGGTGCAGCCGAGTGGGTTTGGGTCTAGCCGAGAGGGATTGGGTCTAGGCGAGTGGGTTTGGGTCTTGCGGAGTGGGTTTGCGTGTAGCCGAGTGGGTTTGGGGCTAGCCGAGTGGGTTTCGGTCCAGCCGAGTGGGTTTGGGTCTAGCCGAGTGGGTTTGGTTCTAGACGAGTGGGTTTGGGTCTAGCCGAGTGGGTTTGGGTCTAGCCGAGTGGGTTTGGGTCTATCCGAGTGGGTTTGGGTCTAGTGGAGTGGGTTTTGAGTCCAGAGGAGTGGGTTTGGGTCTAGCGGAGTGGGTTTGAGTCTAACAGAGTGGGTTTGGGTCTAGCCGAGTGGGTTTGGGTGTAGCCGAGTGGGTTTGTGTCTAGCCGAGTGGGTTTGGGTCCAGCGGAGTGGGTTTGCATCTAGCCGAGTGGGTTTGGGTCTAGCGGAGTGGGTTTGGGTCTAGCGGACTGGGTTTGGGTTTAGCGGAGTGGGTTTGGGTCTAGCGGACTGGGTTTGGGTCTAGCGGTGTGGGTTTGGGTCTAGCGGAGTGGGTTTGGGTCTAGCGGACTGGGTTTGGGTTTAGCGGAGTGGGTTTGGGTCTAACGGAGTGGGTTTGGGTCTAGCCGAATGGGTTTGGGTGTAGCCGAGTGGGTTTGGGTCTAGCCGAGTGGGTTTGGGTCTGGCCGAGTGGGTTTGGGTCTAGCCGAGTGGGTTTGGGTCTAGCCGAGTGGGTTTGGGTCTAGCCGTGTGGGTTTGGGTCTAGCCGAGTGGGTTTGTGTCTAGCCGAGTGGGTTTGAGTCTAGCCGAGTGGGTTTGGGTCTAGCCGAGTGGGTTTCGGTCGAGCCGAGTGGGTTTGGGTCCAGCCGAGTGGGTTTGGGTCTAGCCGAGTGGGTTTGGGTCTAGCCGAGTGGGTTTGGTTCTAGACGAGTGGGTTTGGGTCTAGCCGAGTGGGTTTGGGTCTAGCCGAGTGGGTTTGGGTCTATCCGAGTGGGTTTGGGTCTAGTGGAGTGGGTTTTGAGTCCAGAGGAGTGGGTTTGGGTCTAGCGGAGTGGGTTTGAGTCTAACAGAGTGGGTTTGGGTCTAGCCGAGTGGATTTGGGTGTAGCCGAGTGGGTTTGTGTCTAGCCGAGTGGGTTTGGGTCCAGCGGAGTGGGTTTGCATCTAGCCGAGTGGGTTTGGGTCTAGCGGAGTGGGTTTGGGTCTAGCGGACTGGGTTTGGGTTTAGCGGAGTGGGTTTGGGTCTAGCGGACTGGGTTTGGGTCTAGCGGAGTGGATTTGGGTCTAGCCGAGTGGGTTTGGGTCTAGCGGAGTGGGTTTGGGTCTAACGGAGTGGGTTTGGGTCTAGCCGAATGGGTTTGGGTGTAGCCGAGTGGGTTTGGGTCTAGCCGAGTGGGTTTGGGTCTGGCCGAGTGGGTTTGGGTCTAGCCGAGTGGGTTTGGGTCTAGCCGAGTGGGTTTGGGTCTAGCCGTGTGGGTTTGGGTCTAGCCGAGTGGGTTTGTGTCTAGCCGAGTGGGTTTGGGTCTAGCCGAGTGGGTTTGGGTCTAGCCGAGTGGGTTTCGGTCTAGCCGAGTGGGTTTGGGTCCAGCCGAGTGGGTTTGGGTCTAGCCGAGTGGGTTTGGGTGCAGCCGAGTGGGTTTGGGTGTAGCCGAGTGGGTTTGGGTTTGGCCGAGTGGGTTTGGGTCTAGCGGAGTAGGTTTGCGTCTAGCCGAGTGGGTTTGGGTCAAGCGGAGTGGGTTTGGGTCTAGCCGAGTGGGTTTGGGTCTGGCCGAGAGGGTTTGGGTCCAGCCGAGTGGGTTTGGGTCTAGCCGAGTGGGTTTGGGTCTAGCGGAGTGGGTTTGGGTCTAGACGAGTGGGTTTGGGTCTAGCCGATAGGGTTTGCGTCTAGCCGAGTGGGTTTGGGTCTTGCCGAGTGGGTTTGGGTCTAGCCGAGGGGGTTTGTGTCTAGCGGAGTGGGTTTGGGTCTAGCGGAGTGGGTTAGGGTCTAGCGGAGTGGGTTTGGGTCTAGCGGAGTAGGTTTGGGTCTAGCGGAGTGGGTTTGGGTCTAGCGGAGTGGGTTTGGGTCTAGCGGAGTGGCTTTGGGTCTAGCGGAGTGGGTTTGGGTCTAGCGGCCTGGGTTTGGGTGTAGCGGAGTGGGTTTGGGTCTAGCGGAGTGGGTTTGGGTCTACCGAGTGGGTTTGGGTCTAGCCGAGTGGGCTTGGGTCTAGCCGTGTGGGTTTGGGTCTAGCCGAGTGGGTTTGTGTCTAGCCGAGTGGGTTTGAGTCTAGCCGAGTGGGTTTGGGTCTAGCCGAGTGGGTTTCGGTCGAGCCGAGTGGGTTTGGGTCCAGCCGAGTGGGTTTGGGTCTAGCCGAGTGGGTTTGGGTGCAGCCGAGTGGGTTTGGGTCTAGCCGAGAGGGATTGGGTCTAGGCGAGTGGGTTTGGGTCTTGCGGAGTGGGTTTGCGTGTAGCCGAGTGGGTTTGGGGCTAGCCGAGTGGGTTTCGGTCCAGCCGAGTGGGTTTGGGTCTAGCCGAGTGGGTTTGGTTCTAGACGAGTGGGTTTGGGTCTAGCCGAGTGGGTTTGGGTCTAGCCGAGTGGGTTTGGGTCTATCCGAGTGGGTTTGGGTCTAGTGGAGTGGGTTTTGAGTCCAGAGGAGTGGGTTTGGGTCTAGCGGAGTGGGTTTGAGTCTAACAGAGTGGGTTTGGGTCTAGCCGAGTGGATTTGGGTGTAGCCGAGTGGGTTTGTGTCTAGCCGAGTGGGTTTGGGTCCAGCGGAGTGGGTTTGCATCCAGCCGAGTGGGTTTGGGTCTAGCGGAGTGGGTTTGGGTCTAGCGGACTGGGTTTGGGTTTAGCGGAGTGGGTTTGGGTCTAGCGGACTGGGTTTGGGTCTAGCGGAGTGGATTTGGGTCTAGCCGAGTGGGTTTGGGTCTAGCGGAGTGGGTTTGGGTCTAACGGAGTGGGTTTGGGTCTAGCCGAATGGGTTTGGGTGTAGCCGAGTGGGTTTGGGTCTAGCCGAGTGGGTTTGGGTCTGGCCGAGTGGGTTTGGGTCTAGCCGAGTGGGTTTGGGTCTAGCCGAGTGGGTTTGGGTCTAGCCGTGTGGGTTTGGGTCTAGCCGAGTGGGTTTGTGTCTAGCCGAGTGGGTTTGGGTCTAGCCGAGTGGGTTTGGGTCTAGCCGAGTGGGTTTCGGTCTAGCCGAGTGGGTTTGGGTCCAGCCGAGTGGGTTTGGGTCTAGCCGAGTGGGTTTGGGTGCAGCCGAGTGGGTTTGGGTGTAGCCGAGTGGGTTTGGGTTTGGCCGAGTGGGTTTGGGTCTAGCGGAGTAGGTTTGCGTCTAGCCGAGTGGGTTTGGGTCAAGCGGAGTGGGTTTGGGTCTAGCCGAGTGGGTTTGGGTCTGGCCGAGAGGGTTTGGGTCCAGCCGAGTGGGTTTGGGTCTAGCCGAGTGGGTTTGGGTCTAGCGGAGTGGGTTTGGGTCTAGACGAGTGGGTTTGGGTCTAGCCGATAGGGTTTGCGTCTAGCCGAGTGGGTTTGGGTCTTGCCGAGTGGGTTTGTATCTAGCCGAGGGGGTTTGTGTCTAGCGGAGTGGGTTTGGGTCTAGCGGAGTGGGTTAGGGTCTAGCGGAGTGGGTTTGGGTCTAGCGGAGTAGGTTTGGGTCTAGCGGAGTGGGTTTGGGTCTAGCGGAGTGGGTTTGGGTCTAGCGGAGTGGCTTTGGGTCTAGCGGAGTGGGTTTGGGTCTAGCGGCCTGGGTTTGGGTGTAGCGGAGTGGGTTTGGGTCTAGCGGAGTGGGTTTGGGTCTACCGAGTGGGTTTGGGTCTAGCCGAGTGGGCTTGGGTCTAGCCGAGTGGGTTTGGGTCGAGCCGAGTGGGTTTGCGTCTATCCGAGTGGGTTTGGGTCTAGCGGAGTGGGTTTTGAGTCTAGCGGAGTGGGCTTGGGTCTAGCGGAGTGGGTTTGAGTCTAACGGAGTGGGTTTGGGTCTTGCCGAGTGGGTTTGGGTCTAGCCGAGTGGGTTTGTGTCTAGCCGAGTGGGTTTGGGTCTAGCGGAGTGGGTTTGCATCTAGCCGAGTGGGTTTGGGTCTAGCGGAGTGGATTTGGGTCTAGAGGAGTGGGGTTGGGTCTAGCGGAGTGGGTTTGGGTCTGGCCGAGTGGGTTTGGGTCTAGCGAAGTGGGTTTGGGTGTAGCCGAGTGGGTTTGGGTCTAGCGGAGTGGGTTTGGGTCTAGCCGAGTGGGTTTGGGTCTAGCCGAGAGGGTTTGGGTCTAACCGAGTGGGTTTCGGTCTAGCCGAGTGGGTTTGGGTCTAGCCGAGTGGGTTTGTGTCTGGCGGAGTGGGTTTGGGTCTAGCGGAGTGGGTTAGGGTCTAGCGGAGTGGGTTTGGGTCTAGCGGAGTGGGTTTGGGTCTAGCGGAGTGGGTTTGGGTCTATCCGAGTGGGTTTGGGTCTAGTGGAGTGGGTTTTGAGTCCAGAGGAGTGGGTTTGGGTCTAGCGGAGTGGGTTTGAGTCTAACAGTGTGGGTTTGGGTCTAGCCGAGTGGGTTTGGGTCTAGCCGAGTGGATTTGGGTCTAGCCGAGTGGGTTTGGGTCTAGCGGAGTGGGTTTGGGTCTAACGGAGTGGGTTTGGGTCTAGCCGAATGGGTGTGGGTGTAGCCGAGTGGGTTTGGGTCTAGCCGAGTGGGTTTGGGTCTAGCCGAGTGGGTTTGGGTCTAGCCGAGTGGGTTTGGGTCTAGCCGAGTGGGTTTGGGTCTAGCCGTGTGGGTTTGGGTCTACCCGAGTGGGTTTGGGTCTAGCCGAGTGGGTTTGGGTCTAGCCGAGTGGGTTTGGGTCTAGCCGAGTGGGTTTCGGTCTAGCCGAGTGGGTTTGGGTCCAGCCGAGTGGGTTTAGGTCTAGCCGAGTGGGTTTGGGTGCAGCCGAGTGGGTTTGGGTGTAGCCGAGTGGGTTTGGGTTTGGCCGTGTGGGTTTGGGTCTAGCGGAGTAGGTTTGCGTCTAGCCGAGTGGGTTTGGGTCAAGCGGAGTGGGTTTGGGTCTAGCCGAGTGGGTTTGGGTCTGGCCGAGAGGGTTTGGGTCCAGCCGAGTGGGTTTGGGTCTAGCCGAGTGGGTTTGGGTCTAGAAGAGTGGGTTTGGGTCTAGCCGAGTGGGTTTGGGTCTAGCCGATAGGGTTTGCGTCGAGCCGAGTGGGTTTGGGACTTGCCGAGTGGGTTTGGGTCTTGCCGAGGGGGTTTGTGTCTAGTGGAGTGGGTTTGGGTCTAGCGGAGTGGGTTAGGGTCTAGCGGAGTGGGTTTGGGTCTAGCGGAGTAGCTTTGTGTCTAGCGGAGTGGGTTTGGGTCTAGCGGAGTGGGTTTGGGTCTAGCGGAGTGGGTTTGGGTCTAGCGGAGTGGGTTTGGGTCTAGCGGCCTGGGTTTGGGTGGAGCGGAGTGGGTTTGGGTCTAGCGGAGTGGGTTTGGGTCTACCGAGTGGGTTTGGGTCTAGCCGAGTGGGCTTGGGTCTCGCCGAGTGGGTTTGGGTCGAGCTGAGTGGGTTTGCGTCTATCCGAGTGGGTTTGGGTCTAGCGGAGTGGGTTTTGAGTCTAGCGGAGTGGGCTTGGGTCTAGCGGAGTGGGTTTGAGTCTAACGGAGTGGGTTTGGGTCTAGCCGAGTGGGTTTGGGTCTAGCCGTGTGGGTTTGTGTCTAGCCGAGTGGGTTTGGGTCTAGCGGAGTAGGTTTGCATCTAGCCGAGTGGGTTTGGGTCTAGCGGAGTGGGTTTGGGTCTAGAGGAGTGGGGTTGGGTCTAGCGGAGTGGGTTTGGGTCTGGCCGAGTGGGTTTGGGTCTAGCCGAGTGGGTTTGGGTCTAGCCGAGTGGGTTTGGGTCTAGCCGAGTGGGTTTGGGTCTAGCGGAGTGGGTTTGGGTGTAGCCGAGTGGGTTTGGGTCTAGCCGAGTGGGTTTGGGTCTAGCCGAGAGGGATTGGGTCGAGCGGAGTGGGTTTGGGTCTAGTGGAGTGGGTTTGGGTCTAGCGGAGTGGGTTTGGGTGCAGCCGAGTGGGTTTGGGTCTAGCCGAGTGGGTTTGGGTCTAGCCGAGAGGGTTTGGGTCTAGGTGAGTGGGTTTGGGTCTTGCGGAGTGGGTTTGGGTCTAGCGGAGTGGGTTTGGGTCTAGCCGTGTGGGTTTGTGTCTAGCCGAGTGGGTTTGGGTCTAGCGGAGTAGGTTTGCATCTAGCCGAGTGGGTTTGGGTCTAGCCGAGTGGGTTTGGGTGTAGCCGAGTGGGTTTGTGTCTAGCCGAGTGGGTTTGGGTCCAGCGGAGTGGGTTTGCATCTAGCCGAGTGGGTTTGGGTCTAGCGGAGTGGGTTTGGGTCTAGCGGACTGGGTTTGGGTTTAGCGGAGTGGGTTTGGGTCTAGCGGACTGGGTTTGGGTCTAGCGGAGTGGATTTGGGTCTAGCCGAGTGGGTTTGGGTCTAGCGGAGTGGGTTTGGGTCTAACGGAGTGGGTTTGGGTCTAGCCGAATGGGTTTGGGTGTAGCCGAGTGGGTTTGGGTCTAGCCGAGTGGGTTTGGGTCTAGCCGAGTGGGTTTGGGTCTAGCCGAGTGGGTTTGGGTCTAGCCGAGTGGGTTTGGGTCTAGCCGTGTGGGTTTGGGTCTAGCCGAGTGGGTTTGGGTCTAGCCGAGTGGGTTTGGGTCTAGCCGAGTGGGTTTCGGTCTAGCCGAGTGGGTTTGGGTCCAGCCGAGTGGGTTTGGGTCTAGCCGAGTGGGATTGGGTGCAGCCGAGTGGGTTTGGGTGTAGCCGAGTGGGTTTGGGTTTGGCCGAGTGGGTTTGGGTCTAGCGGAGTAGGTTTGCGTCTAGCCGAGTGGGTTTGGGTCAAGCGGAGTGGGTTTGGGTCTAGCCGAGTGGGTTTGGGTCTGGCCGAGAGGGTTTGGGTCCAGCCGAGTGGGTTTGGGTCTAGCCGAGTGGGTTTGGGTCTAGAAGAGTGGGTTTGGGTCTAGCCGAGTGGGTTTGGGTCTAGCCGATAGGGTTTGCGTCTAGCCGAGTGGGTTTGGGACTTGCCGAGTGGGTTTGGGTCTTGCCGAGGGGGTTTGTGTCTAGTGGAGTGGGTTTGGGTCTAGCGGAGTGGGTTAGGGTCTAGCGGAGTGGGTTTGGGTCTAGCGGAGTAGCTTTGTGTCTAGCGGAGTGGGTTTGGGTCTAGCGGAGTGGGTTTGGGTCTAGCGGAGTGGGTTTGGGTCTAGCGGAGTGGGTTTGGGTCTAGCGGCCTGGGTTTGGGTGTAGCGGAGTGGGTTTGGGTCTAGCGGAGTGGGTTTGGGTCTACCGAGTGGGTTTGGGTCTAGCCGAGTGGGCTTGGGTCTCGCCGAGTGGGTTTGGGTCGAGCTGAGTGGGTTTGCGTCTATCCGAGTGGGTTTGGGTCTAGCGGAGTGGGTTTTGAGTCTAGCGGAGTGGGCTTGGGTCTAGCGGAGTGGGTTTGAGTCTAACGGAGTGGGTTTGGGTCTAGCCGAGTGGGTTTGGGTCTAGCCGTGTGGGTTTGTGTCTAGCCGAGTGGGTTTGGGTCTAGCGGAGTAGGTTTGCATCTAGCCGAGTGGGTTTGGGTCTAGCGGAGTGGGTTTGGGTCTAGAGGAGTGGGGTTGGGTCTAGCGGAGTGGGTTTGGGTCTGGCCGAGTGGGTTTGGGTCTAGCCGAGTGGGTTTGGGTCTAGCCGAGTGGGTTTGGGTCTAGCCGAGTGGGTTTGGGTCTAGCGGAGTGGGTTTGGGTGTAGCCGAGTGGGTTTGGGTCTAGCCGAGTGGGTTTGGGTCTAGCCGAGAGGGATTGGGTCGAGCGGAGTGGGTTTGGGTCTAGTGGAGTGGGTTTGGGTCTAGCGGAGTGGGTTTGGGTGCAGCCGAGTGGGTTTGGGTCTAGCCGAGTGGGTTTGGGTCTAGCCGAGAGGGTTTGGGTCTAGGTGAGTGGGTTTGGGTCTTGCGGAGTGGGTTTGGGTCTAGCGGAGTGGGTTTGGGGCTAGCCGAGTGGGTTTTGAGTCCAGAGGAGTGGGTTTGGGTCTAGCGGAGTGGGTTTGAGTCTAACAGAGTGGGTTTGGGTCTAGCCGAGTGGGTTTGGGTCTAGCCGAGTGGGTTTCTGTCTAGCCAAGTGGGTTTGGGTCTAGCGGAGTGGGTTTGCATCTAGCCGAGTGGGTTTGGGTCTAGCGGAGTGGGTTTGGGTCTAGCGGAGTGGGTTTGGGTCTAGCGGACTGGGTTTGGGTCTAGCGGAGTGGGTTTGGGTCTAGCGGAGTGGGTTTGGGTCTAGCGGAGTGGATTTGGGTCTAGCCGAGTGGGTTTGGGTCTAGCGGAGTGGGTTTGGGTCTAACGGAGTGGGTTTGGGTCTAGCCGAATGGGTTTGGGTGTAGCCGAGTGGGTTTGGGTCTAGCCGAGTGGGTTTGGGTCTAGCCGAGTGGGTTTGGGTCTAGCCGAGTGGGTTTGGGTCTAGCCGAGTGGGTTTGGGTCTAGCCGTGTGGGTTTGGGTCTAGCCGAGTGGGTTTGGGTCTAGCCGAGTGGGTTTGGGTCTAGCCAAGTGGGTTTGGGTCTAGCCGAGTGGGTTTCGGTCTAGCCGAGTGGGTTTGGGTCCAGCCGAGTGGGTTTGGGTCTAGCCGAGTGGGTTTGGGTGTAGCCGAGTGGGTTTGGGTTTGGCCGAGTGGGTTTGGGTCTAGCGGAGTAGGTTTGCGTCTAGCCGAGTGGGTTTGGGTCAAGCGGAGTGGGTTTGGGTCTAGCCGAGTGGGTTTGGGTCTGGCCGAGAGGGTTTGGGTCCAGCCGAGTGGGTTTGGGTCTAGCCGAGTGGGTTTGGGTCTAGAAGAGTGGGTTTGGGTCTAGCCGAGTGGGTTTGGGTCTAGCCGATAGGGTTTGCGTCTAGCCGAGTGGGTTTGGGACTTGCCGAGTGGGTTTGGGTCTTGCCGAGGGGGTTTGTGTCTAGTGGAGTGGGTTTGGGTCTAGAGGAGTGGGGTTGGGTCTAGCGGAGTGGGTTTGGGTCTGGCCGAGTGGGTTTGGGTCTAGCGAAGTGGGTTTGGGTGTAGCCGAGTGGGTTTGGGTCTAGCGGAGTGGGTTTGGGTCTAGCCGAGTGGGTTTGGGTCTAGCCGAGAGGGTTTGGGTCTAACCGAGTGGGTTTCGGTCTAGCCGAGTGGGTTTGGGTCTAGCCGAGTGGGTTTGTGTCTAGCGGAGTGGGTTTGGGTCTAGCGGAGTGGGTTTGGGTCTAGCGGAGTGGGTTTGGGTCTAGCGGAGTGGGTTTGGGTCTGGCGGAGTGGGTTTGGGTCTAGCGGAGTGGGTTTGGGTCTAGCGGTGTGGGTTTGGGTCTAGGGGACTGGGTTTGGGTCTAGCGGAGTGGGTTTGGGTCTAGCGGAGTGGGTTTGGGTCTACCGAGTGGGTTTGGGTCTAGCCGAGTGGGTTTGGGTCTAGCCGAGTGGGTTTGGGTCTAGCCGAGTGGTTTGGGTCTAGCCGAGTGGGTTTGGGTCTAGCCGAGTGGGTTTGGGTCTAGCCGAGTGGGTTTGGGTCTAGTGGAGTGGGTTTGGGTGCAGCCGAGTGGGTTTGGGTCTAGCCGAGTGGGTTTGGGTCTAGCCGAGAGGGATTGGGTCTAGGCGAGTGGGTTTGGGTCTTGCGGAGTGGGTTTGCGTGTGGCCGAGTGGGTTTGGGGCTAGCCGAGTGGGTTTCGGTCCAGCCGCGTGGGTTTGGGTCTAGCCGAGTGGGTTTGGTTCTAGACGAGTGGGTTTGGGTCTAGCCGAGTGGGTTTGGGTCTGGCCGAGTGGGTTTGGGTCTATCCGAGTGGGTTTGGGTCTAGTGGAGTGGGTTTTGAGTCCAGAGGAGTGGGTTTGGGTCTAGCGGACTGGGTTTGAGTCTAACAGAGTGGGTTTGGGTCTAGCCGAGTGGGTTTGGGTCTAGCCGAGTGGGTTTGTGTCTAGCCGAGTGGGTTTGGGTCTAGCGGAGTGGGTTTGCATCTAGCCGAGTGGGTTTGGGTCTAGCGGTGTGGGTTTGGGTCTAGCGGAGTGGGTTTGGGTCTAGCGGACTGGGTTTGGGTTTAGCGGAGTGGGTTTGGGTCTAGCGGACTGGGTTTGGGTCTAGCGGAGTGGATTTGGGTCTAGCCGAGTGGGTTTGGGTTTAGCGGAGTGGGTTTGGGTCTAACGGAGTGGGTTTGGGTCTAGCCGAATGGGTTTGGGTGTAGCCGAGTGGGTTTGGGTCTAGCCGAGTGGGTTTGGGTCTGGCCGAGTGGGTTTGGGTCTAGCCGAGTGGGTTTGGGTCTAGCCGAGTGGGTTTGGGTCTAGCCGTGTGGGTTTGGGTCTAGCCGAGTGGGTTTGTGTCTAGCCGAGTGGGTTTGAGTCTAGCCGAGTGGGTTTGGGTCTAGCCGAGTGGGTTTCGGTCGAGCCGAGTGGGTTTGGGTCCAGCCGAGTGGGTTTGGGTCTAGCCGAGTGGGTTTGGGTGCAGCCGAGTGGGTTTGGGTCTAGCCGAGAGGGATTGGGTCTAGGCGAGTGGGTTTGGGTCTTGCGGAGTGGGTTTGCGTGTAGCCGAGTGGGTTTGGGGCTAGCCGAGTGGGTTTCGGTCCAGCCGAGTGGGTTTGGGTCTAGCCGAGTGGGTTTGGTTCTAGACGAGTGGGTTTGGGTCTAGCCGAGTGGGTTTGGGTCTAGCCGAGTGGGTTTGGGTCTATCCGAGTGGGTTTGGGTCTAGTGGAGTGGGTTTTGAGTCCAGAGGAGTGGGTTTGGGTCTAGCGGAGTGGGTTTGAGTCTAACAGAGTGGGTTTGGGTCTAGCCGAGTGGGTTTGGGTGTAGCCGAGTGGGTTTGTGTCTAGCCGAGTGGGTTTGGGTCCAGCGGAGTGGGTTTGCATCTAGCCGAGTGGGTTTGGGTCTAGCGGAGTGGGTTTGGGTCTAGCGGACTGGGTTTGGGTTTAGCGGAGTGGGTTTGGGTCTAGCGGACTGGGTTTGGGTCTAGCGGAGTGGATTTGGGTCTAGCCGAGTGGGTTTGGGTCTAGCGGAGTGGGTTTGGGTCTAACGGAGTGGGTTTGGGTCTAGCCGAATGGGTTTGGGTGTAGCCGAGTGGGTTTGGGTCTAGCCGAGTGGGTTTGGGTCTGGCCGAGTGGGTTTGGGTCTAGCCGAGTGGGTTTGGGTCTAGCCGAGTGGGTTTGGGTCTAGCTGTGTGGGTTTGGGTCTAGCCGAGTGGGTTTGTGTCTAGCCGAGTGGGTTTGGGTCTAGCCGAGTGGGTTTGGGTCTAGCCGAGTGGGTTTGGGTCTAGCCGAGTGGGTTTGGGTCCAGCCGAGTGGGTTTGGGTCTAGCCGAGTGGGTTTGGGTGCAGCCGAGTGGGTTTGGGTGTAGCCGAGTGGGTTTGGGTTTGGCCGAGTGGGTTTGGGTCTAGCGGAGTAGGTTTGCGTCTAGCCGAGTGGGTTTGGGTCAAGCGGAGTGGGTTTGGGTCCAGCCGAGTGGGTTTGGGTCTAGCCGAGTGGGTTTGGGTGCAGCCGAGTGGGTTTGGGTGTAGCCGAGTGGGTTTGGGTTTGGCCGAGTGGGTTTGGGTCTAGCGGAGTAGGTTTGCGTCTAGCCGAGTGGGTTTGGGTCAAGCGGAGTGGCTTTGGGTCTAGCCGAGTGGGTTTGGGTCTAGCGGAGTGGGTTTGGGTCTAGACGAGTGGGTTTGGGTCTAGCCGATAGGGTTTGCGTCTAGCCGAGTGGGTTTGGGTCTTGCCGAGTGGGTTTGGGTCTAGCCGAGGGGGTTTGTGTCTAGCGGAGTGGGTTTGGGTCTAGCGGAGTGGGTTAGGGTCTAGCGGAGTGGGTTTGGGTCTAGCGGAGTAGGTTTGGGTCTAGCGGAGTGGGTTTGGGTCTAGCGGAGTGGGTTTGGGTCTAGCGGAGTGGCTTTGGGTCTAGCGGAGTGGATTTGGGTCTAGCGGCCTGGGTTTGGGTGTAGCGGAGTGGGTTTGGGTCTAGCGGAGTGGGTTTGGGTCTACCGAGTGGGTTTGGGTCTAGCCGAGTGGGCTTGGGTCTAGCGGAGTGGGTTTGGGTCTAACGGAGTGGGTTTGAGTCTAACAGAGTGGGTTTGGGTCTAGCCGAGTGGGTTTGGGTCTAGCCGAGTGGGTTTGTGTCTAGCCGAGTGGGTTTGGGTCTAGCGGAGTGGGTTTGCATCTAGCCGAGTGGGTTTGGGTCTAGCGGTGTGGGTTTGGGTCTAGCGGAGTGGGTTTGGGTCTAGCGGGCTGGGTTTGGGTTTAGCGGAGTGGGTTTGGGTCTAGCGGACTGGGTTTGGGTCTAGCGGAGTGGATTTGGGTCTAGCCGAGTGGGTTTGGGTTTAGCGGAGTGGGTTTGGGTCTAACGGAGTGGGTTTGGGTCTAGCCGAATGGGTTTGGGTGTAGCCGAGTGGGTTTGGGTCTAGCCGAGTGGGTTTGGGTCTGGCCGAGTGGGTTTGGGTCTAGCCGAGTGGGTTTGGGTCTAGCCGAGTGGGTTTGGGTCTAGCCGTGTGGGTTTGGGTCTAGCCGAGTGGGTTTGTGTCTAGCCGAGTGGGTTTGAGTCTAGCCGAGTGGGTTTGGGTCTAGCCGAGTGGGTTTCGGTCGAGCCGAGTGGGTTTGGGTCCAGCCGAGTGGGTTTGGGTCTAGCCGAGTGGGTTTGGGTGCAGCCGAGTGGGTTTGGGTCTAGCCGAGAGGGATTGGGTCTAGGCGAGTGGGTTTGGGTCTTGCGGAGTGGGTTTGCGTGTAGCCGAGTGGGTTTGGGGCTAGCCGAGTGGGTTTCGGTCCAGCCGAGTGGGTTTGGGTCTAGCCGAGTGGGTTTGGTTCTAGACGAGTGGGTTTGGGTCTAGCCGAGTGGGTTTGGGTCTAGCCGAGTGGGTTTGGGTCTATCCGAGTGGGTTTGGGTCTAGTGGAGTGGGTTTTGAGTCCAGAGGAGTGGGTTTGGGTCTAGCGGAGTGGGTTTGAGTCTAACAGAGTGGGTTTGGGTCTAGCCGAGTGGGTTTGGGTGTAGCCGAGTGGGTTTGTGTCTAGCCGAGTGGGTTTGGGTCCAGCGGAGTGGGTTTGCATCTAGCCGAGTGGGTTTGGGTCTAGCGGAGTGGGTTTGGGTCTAGCGGACTGGGTTTGGGTTTAGCGGAGTGGGTTTGGGTCTAGCGGACTGGGTTTGGGTCTAGCGGTGTGGGTTTGGGTCTAGCGGAGTGGGTTTGGGTCTAGCGGACTGGGTTTGGGTTTAGCGGAGTGGGTTTGGGTCTAGCGGACTGGGTTTGGGTCTAGCGGAGTGGATTTGGGTCTAGCCGAGTGGGTTTGGGTTTAGCGGAGTGGGTTTGGGTCTAACGGAGTGGGTTTGGGTCTAGCCGAATGGGTTTGGGTGTAGCCGAGTGGGTTTGGGTCTAGCCGAGTGGGTTTGGGTCTGGCCGAGTGGGTTTGGGTCTAGCCGAGTGGGTTTGGGTCTAGCCGAGTGGGTTTGGGTCTAGCCGTGTGGGTTTGGGTCTAGCCGAGTGGGTTTGTGTCTAGCCGAGTGGGTTTGAGTCTAGCCGAGTGGGTTTGGGTCTAGCCGAGTGGGTTTCGGTCGAGCCGAGTGGGTTTGGGTCCAGCCGAGTGGGTTTGGGTCTAGCCGAGTGGGTTTGGGTCTAGCCGAGTGGGTTTGGTTCTAGACGAGTGGGTTTGGGTCTAGCCGAGTGGGTTTGGGTCTAGCCGAGTGGGTTTGGGTCTATCCGAGTGGGTTTGGGTCTAGTGGAGTGGGTTTTGAGTCCAGAGGAGTGGGTTTGGGTCTAGCGGAGTGGGTTTGAGTCTAACAGAGTGGGTTTGGGTCTAGCCGAGTGGATTTGGGTGTAGCCGAGTGGGTTTGTGTCTAGCCGAGTGGGTTTGGGTCCAGCGGAGTGGGTTTGCATCTAGCCGAGTGGGTTTGGGTCTAGCGGAGTGGGTTTGGGTCTAGCGGACTGGGTTTGGGTTTAGCGGAGTGGGTTTGGGTCTAGCGGACTGGGTTTGGGTCTAGCGGAGTGGATTTGGGTCTAGCCGAGTGGGTTTGGGTCTAGCGGAGTGGGTTTGGGTCTAACGGAGTGGGTTTGGGTCTAGCCGAATGGGTTTGGGTGTAGCCGAGTGGGTTTGGGTCTAGCCGAGTGGGTTTGGGTCTGGCCGAGTGGGTTTGGGTCTAGCCGAGTGGGTTTGGGTCTAGCCGAGTGGGTTTGGGTCTAGCCGTGTGGGTTTGGGTCTAGCCGAGTGGGTTTGTGTCTAGCCGAGTGGGTTTGGGTCTAGCCGAGTGGGTTTGGGTCTAGCCGAGTGGGTTTCGGTCTAGCCGAGTGGGTTTGGGTCCAGCCGAGTGGGTTTGGGTCTAGCCGAGTGGGTTTGGGTGCAGCCGAGTGGGTTTGGGTGTAGCCGAGTGGGTTTGGGTTTGGCCGAGTGGGTTTGGGTCTAGCGGAGTAGGTTTGCGTCTAGCCGAGTGGGTTTGGTTCAAGCGGAGTGGGTTTGGGTCTAGCCGAGTGGGTTTGGGTCTGGCCGAGAGGGTTTGGGTCCAGCCGAGTGGGTTTGGGTCTAGCCGAGTGGGTTTGGGTCTAGCGGAGTGGGTTTGGGTCTAGACGAGTGGGTTTGGGTCTAGCCGATAGGGTTTGCGTCTAGCCGAGTGGGTTTGGGTCTTGCCGAGTGGGTTTGGGTCTAGCCGAGGGGGTTTGTGTCTAGCGGAGTGGGTTTGGGTCTAGCGGAGTGGGTTAGGGTCTAGCGGAGTGGGTTTGGGTCTAGCGGAGTAGGTTTGGGTCTAGCGGAGTGGGTTTGGGTCTAGCGGAGTGGGTTTGGGTCTAGCGGAGTGGCTTTGGGTCTAGCGGAGTGGGTTTGGGTCTAGCGGCCTGGGTTTGGGTGTAGCGGAGTGGGTTTGGGTCTAGCGGAGTGGGTTTGGGTCTACCGAGTGGGTTTGGGTCTAGCCGAGTGGGCTTGGGTCTAGCCGTGTGGGTTTGGGTCTAGCCGAGTGGGTTTGTGTCTAGCCGAGTGGGTTTGAGTCTAGCCGAGTGGGTTTGGGTCTAGCCGAGTGGGTTTCGGTCGAGCCGAGTGGGTTTGGGTCCAGCCGAGTGGGTTTGGGTCTAGCCGAGTGGGTTTGGGTGCAGCCGAGTGGGTTTGGGTCTAGCCGAGAGGGATTGGGTCTAGGCGAGTGGGTTTGGGTCTTGCGGAGTGGGTTTGCGTGTAGCCGAGTGGGTTTGGGGCTAGCCGAGTGGGTTTCGGTCCAGCCGAGTGGGTTTGGGTCTAGCCGAGTGGGTTTGGTTCTAGACGAGTGGGTTTGGGTCTAGCCGAGTGGGTTTGGGTCTAGCCGAGTGGGTTTGGGTCTATCCGAGTGGGTTTGGGTCTAGTGGAGTGGGTTTTGAGTCCAGAGGAGTGGGTTTGGGTCTAGCGGAGTGGGTTTGAGTCTAACAGAGTGGGTTTGGGTCTAGCCGAGTGGATTTGGGTGTAGCCGAGTGGGTTTGTGTCTAGCCGAGTGGGTTTGGGTCCAGCGGAGTGGGTTTGCATCCAGCCGAGTGGGTTTGGGTCTAGCGGAGTGGGTTTGGGTCTAGCGGACTGGGTTTGGGTTTAGCGGAGTGGGTTTGGGTCTAGCGGACTGGGTTTGGGTCTAGCGGAGTGGATTTGGGTCTAGCCGAGTGGGTTTGGGTCTAGCGGAGTGGGTTTGGGTCTAACGGAGTGGGTTTGGGTCTAGCCGAATGGGTTTGGGTGTAGCCGAGTGGGTTTGGGTCTAGCCGAGTGGGTTTGGGTCTGGCCGAGTGGGTTTGGGTCTAGCCGAGTGGGTTTGGGTCTAGCCGAGTGGGTTTGGGTCTAGCCGTGTGGGTTTGGGTCTAGCCGAGTGGGTTTGTGTCTAGCCGAGTGGGTTTGGGTCTAGCCGAGTGGGTTTGGGTCTAGCCGAGTGGGTTTCGGTCTAGCCGAGTGGGTTTGGGTCCAGCCGAGTGGGTTTGGGTCTAGCCGAGTGGGTTTGGGTGCAGCCGAGTGGGTTTGGGTGTAGCCGAGTGGGTTTGGGTTTGGCCGAGTGGGTTTGGGTCTAGCGGAGTAGGTTTGCGTCTAGCCGAGTGGGTTTGGGTCAAGCGGAGTGGGTTTGGGTCTAGCCGAGTGGGTTTGGGTCTGGCCGAGAGGGTTTGGGTCCAGCCGAGTGGGTTTGGGTCTAGCCGAGTGGGTTTGGGTCTAGCGGAGTGGGTTTGGGTCTAGACGAGTGGGTTTGGGTCTAGCCGATAGGGTTTGCGTCTAGCCGAGTGGGTTTGGGTCTTGCCGAGTGGGTTTGTGTCTAGCCGAGGGGGTTTGTGTCTAGCGGAGTGGGTTTGGGTCTAGCGGAGTGGGTTAGGGTCTAGCGGAGTGGGTTTGGGTCTAGCGGAGTAGGTTTGGGTCTAGCAGAGTGGGTTTGGGTCTAGCGGAGTGGGTTTGGGTCTAGCGGAGTGGCTTTGGGTCTAGCGGAGTGGGTTTGGGTCTAGCGGCCTGGGTTTGGGTGTAGCGGAGTGGGTTTGGGTCTAGCGGAGTGGGTTTGGGTCTACCGAGTGGGTTTGGGTCTAGCCGAGTGGGCTTGGGTCTAGCCGAGTGGGTTTGGGTCGAGCCGAGTGGGTTTGCGTCTATCCGAGTGGGTTTGGGTCTAGCGGAGTGGGTTTTGAGTCTAGCGGAGTGGGCTTGGGTCTAGCGGAGTGGGTTTGAGTCTAACGGAGTGGGTTTGGGTCTTGCCGAGTGGGTTTGGGTCTAGCCGAGTGGGTTTGTGTCTAGCCGAGTGGGTTTGGGTCTAGCGGAGTGGGTTTGCATCTAGCCGAGTGGGTTTGGGTCTAGCGGAGTGGATTTGGGTCTAGAGGAGTGGGGTTGGGTCTAGCGGAGTGGGTTTGGGTCTGGCCGAGTGGGTTTGGGTCTAGCGAAGTGGGTTTGGGTGTAGCCGAGTGGGTTTGGGTCTAGCGGAGTGGGTTTGGGTCTAGCCGAGTGGGTTTGGGTCTAGCCGAGAGGGTTTGGGTCTAACCGAGTGGGTTTCGGTCTAGCCGAGTGGGTTTGGGTCTAGCCGAGTGGGTTTGTGTCTGGCGGAGTGGGTTTGGGTCTAGCGGAGTGGGTTAGGGTCTAGCGGAGTGGGTTTGGGTCTAGCGGAGTGGGTTTGGGTCTAGCGGAGTGGGTTTGGGTCTAGCGGAGTGGGTTTGGGTCTAGCGGAGTGGGTTTGGGTCTAGCGGACTGGGTTTGGGTCTAGCGGAGTGGGTTTGGGTCTAGCGGAGTGGGTTTGGGTCTACCGAGTGGGTTTTGGTTTAGCCGAGTGGGTTTGGGTCTAGCCGAGTGGGTTTGGGTCTATCCGAGTGGGTTTGGGTCTAGTGGAGTGGGTTTTGAGTCCAGAGGAGTGGGTTTGGGTCTAGCGGAGTGGGTTTGAGTCTAACAGTGTGGGTTTGGGTCTAGCCGAGTGGGTTTGGGTCTAGCCGAGTGGATTTGGGTCTAGCCGAGTGGGTTTGGGTCTAGCGGAGTGGGTTTGGGTCTAACGGAGTGGGTTTGGGTCTAGCCGAATGGGTGTGGGTGTAGCCGAGTGGGTTTGGGTCTAGCCGAGTGGGTTTGGGTCTAGCCGAGTGGGTTTGGGTCTAGCCGAGTGGGTTTGGGTCTAGCCGAGTGGGTTTGGGTCTAGCCGTGTGGGTTTGGGTCTACCCGAGTGGGTTTGGGTCTAGCCGAGTGGGTTTGGGTCTAGCCGAGTGGGTTTGGGTCTAGCCGAGTGGGTTTCGGTCTAGCCGAGTGGGTTTGGGTCCAGCCGAGTGGGTTTAGGTCTAGCCGAGTGGGTTTGGGTGCAGCCGAGTGGGTTTGGGTGTAGCCGAGTGGGTTTGGGTTTGGCCGTGTGGGTTTGGGTCTAGCGGAGTAGGTTTGCGTCTAGCCGAGTGGGTTTGGGTCAAGCGGAGTGGGTTTGGGTCTAGCCGAGTGGGTTTGGGTCTGGCCGAGAGGGTTTGGGTCCAGCCGAGTGGGTTTGGGTCTAGCCGAGTGGGTTTGGGTCTAGAAGAGTGGGTTTGGGTCTAGCCGAGTGGGTTTGGGTCTAGCCGATAGGGTTTGCGTCGAGCCGAGTGGGTTTGGGACTTGCCGAGTGGGTTTGGGTCTTGCCGAGGGGGTTTGTGTCTAGTGGAGTGGGTTTGGGTCTAGCGGAGTGGGTTAGGGTCTAGCGGAGTGGGTTTGGGTCTAGCGGAGTAGCTTTGTGTCTAGCGGAGTGGGTTTGGGTCTAGCGGAGTGGGTTTGGGTCTAGCGGAGTGGGTTTGGGTCTAGCGGAGTGGGTTTGGGTCTAGCGGCCTGGGTTTGGGTGGAGCGGAGTGGGTTTGGGTCTAGCGGAGTGGGTTTGGGTCTACCGAGTGGGTTTGGGTCTAGCCGAGTGGGCTTGGGTCTCGCCGAGTGGGTTTGGGTCGAGCTGAGTGGGTTTGCGTCTATCCGAGTGGGTTTGGGTCTAGCGGAGTGGGTTTTGAGTCTAGCGGAGTGGGCTTGGGTCTAGCGGAGTGGGTTTGAGTCTAACGGAGTGGGTTTGGGTCTAGCCGAGTGGGTTTGGGTCTAGCCGAGTGGGTTTGTGTCTAGCCGAGTGGGTTTGGGTCTAGCGGAGTGGGTTTGCATCTAGCCGAGTGGGTTTGGGTCTAGCGGAGTGGGTTTGGGTCTAGAGGAGTGGGGTTGGGTCTAGCGGAGTGGGTTTGGGTCTGGCCGAGTGGGTTTGGGTCTAGCGAAGTGGGTTTGGGTGTAGCCGAGTGGGTTTGGGTCTAGCGGAGTGGGTTTGGGTCTAGCCGAGTGGGTTTGGGTCTAGCCGAGAGGGTTTGGGTCTAACCGAGTGGGTTTCGGTCTAGCCGAGTGGGTTTGGGTCTAGCCGAGTGGATTTGTGTCTAGCGGAGTGGGTTTGGGTCTAGCGGAGTGGGTTAGGGTCTAGCGGAGTGGGTTTGGGTCTAGCGGAGTGGGTTTGGGTCTAGCGGAGTGGGTTTGGGTCTGGCGGAGTGGGTTTGGGTCTAGCGGAGTGGGTTTGGGTCTAGCGGAGTGGGTTTGGGTCTAGAGGACTGGGTTTGGGTCTAGCGGAGTGGGTTTGGGTCTAGAGGGGTGGGTTTGGGTCTACCGAGTGGGTTTGGGTCTAGCCGAGTGGGTTTGGGTCTAGCCGAGTGGGTTTGGGTCTAGCCGAGTGGGTTTGGGTCTAGCCGAGTGGGTTTGGGTCTAGCCGAGTGGGTTTGGGTCTAGCGGAGTGGGTTTGGGTGCAGCCGAGTGGGTTTGGGTCTAGCCGAGTGGGTTTGGGTCTAGCCGAGAGGGATTGGGTCTAGGCGAGTGGGTTTGGGTCTTGCGGAGTGGGTTTGCGTGTGGCCGAGTGGGTTTGGGGCTAGCTGAGTGGGTTTCGGTCCAGCCGAGTGGGTTTGGGTCTAGCCGAGTGGGTTTGGGTCTGGCCGAGTGGGTTTGGGTCTATCCGAGTGGGTTTGGGTCTAGTGGAGTGGGTTTTGAGTCCAGAGGAGTGGGTTTGGGTCTAGCGGAGTGCGTTTGAGTCTAACAGAGTGGGTTTGGGTCTAGCCGAGTGGGTTTGTGTCTAGCCGAGTGGGTTTGTGTCTAGCCGAGTGGGTTTGGGTCTAGCGGAGTGGGTTTGCATCTAGCCGAGTGGGTTTGGGTCTAGCGGTGTGGGTTTGGGTCTAGCGGAGTGGGTTTGGGTCTAGCGGACTGGGTTTGGGTTTAGCGGAGTGGGTTTGGGTCTAGCGGACTGGGTTTGGGTCTAGCGGAGTGGATTTGGGTCTAGCCGAGTGGGTTTGGGTTTAGCGGAGTGGGTTTGGGTCTAACGGAGTGGGTTTGGGTCTAGCCGAATGGGTTTGGGTGTAGCCGAGTGGGTTTGGGTCTAGCCGAGTGGGTTTGGGTCTGGCCGAGTGGGTTTGGGTCTAGCCGAGTGGGTTTGGGTCTAGCCGAGTGGGTTTGGGTCTAGCCGTGTGGGTTTGGGTCTAGCCGAGTGGGTTTGTGTCTAGCCGAGTGGGTTTGAGTCTAGCCGAGTGGGTTTGGGTCTAGCCGAGTGGGTTTCGGTCGAGCCGAGTGGGTTTGGGTCCAGCCGAGTGGGTTTGGGTCTAGCCGAGTGGGTTTTGGTGCAGCCGAGTGGGTTTGGCTCTAGCCGAGAGGGATTGGGTCTAGGCGAGTGGGTTTGGGTCTTGCGGAGTGGGTTTGCATGTAGCCGAGTGGGTTTGGGGCTAGCCGAGTGGGTTTCGGTCCAGCCGAGTGGGTTTGGGTCTAGCCGAGTGGGTTTGGTTCTAGACGAGTGGGTTTGGGTCTAGCCGAGTGGGTTTGGGTCTAGCCGAGTGGGTTTGGGTCTATCCGAGTGGGTTTGGGTCTAGTGGAGTGGGTTTTGAGTCCAGAGGAGTGGGTTTGGGTCTAGCGGAGTGGGTTTGAGTCTAACAGAGTGGGTTTGGGTCTAGCCGAGTGGGTTTGGGTCTAGCCGAGTGGGTTTGTGTCTAGCCGAGTGGGTTTGGGTCTAGCGGAGTGGGTTTGCATCTAGCCGAGTGGGTTTGGGTCTAGCGGAGTGGGTTTGGGTCTAGCGGACTGGGTTTGGGTTTAGCGGAGTGGGTTTGGGTCTAGCGGACTGGGTTTGGGTCTAGCGGAGTGGGTTTGGGTCTAGCGGAGTGGGTTTGGGTCTAGCGGAGTGGGTTTGGGTCTAGCGGAGTGGGTTTGGGTCTAGCGGACTGGGTTTGGGTCTAGCGGAGTGGGTTTGGGTCTAGCCGAGTGGGTTTGGGTCTACCGAGTGGGTTTTGGTTTAGCCGAGTGGGTTTGGGTCTAGCCGAGTGGGTTTGGGTCTATCCGAGTGGGTTTGGGTCTAGTGGAGTGGGTTTTGAGTCCAGAGGAGTGGGTTTGGGTCTAGCGGAGTGGGTTTGAGTCTAACAGAGTGGGTTTGGGTCTAGCCGAGTGGGTTTGGGTCTAGCCGAGTGGATTTGGGTCTAGCCGAGTGGGTTTGGGTCTAGCGGAGTGGGTTTGGGTCTAACGGAGTGGGTTTGGGTCTAGCCGAATGGGTGTGGGTGTAGCCGAGTGGGTTTGGGTCTAGCCGAGTGGGTTTGGGTCTAGCCGAGTGGGTTTGGGTCTAGCCGAGTGGGTTTGGGTCTAGCCGAGTGGGTTTGGGTCTAGCCGTGTGGGTTTGGGTCTACCCGAGTGGGTTTGGGTCTAGCCGAGTGGGTTTGGGTCTAGCCGAGTGGGTTTGGGTCTAGCCGAGTGGGTTTCGGTCTAGCCGAGTGGGTTTGGGTCCAGCCGAGTGGGTTTAGGTCTAGCCGAGTGGGTTTGGGTGCAGCCGAGTGGGTTTGGGTGTAGCCGAGTGGGTTTGGGTTTGGCCGAGTGGGTTTGGGTCTAGCGGAGTAGGTTTGCGTCTAGCCGAGTGGGTTTGGGTCAAGCGGAGTGGGTTTGGGTCTAGCCGAGTGGGTTTGGGTCTGGCCGAGAGGGTTTGGGTCCAGCCGAGTGGGTTTGGGTCTAGCCGAGTGGGTTTGGGTCTAGAAGAGTGGGTTTGGGTCTAGCCGAGTGGGTTTGGGTCTAGCCGATAGGGTTTGCGTCGAGCCGAGTGGGTTTGGGACTTGCCGAGTGGGTTTGGGTCTTGCCGAGGGGGTTTGTGTCTAGTGGAGTGGGTTTGGGTCTAGCGGAGTGGGTTAGGGTCTAGCGGAGTGGGTTTGGGTCTAGCGGAGTAGCTTTGTGTCTAGCGGAGTGGGTTTGGGTCTAGCGGAGTGGGTTTGGGTCTAGCGGAGTGGGTTTGGGTCTAGCGGAGTGGGTTTGGGTCTAGCGGCCTGGGTTTGGGTGGAGCGGAGTGGGTTTGGGTCTAGCGGAGTGGGTTTGGGTCTACCGAGTGGGTTTGGGTCTAGCCGAGTGGGCTTGGGTCTCGCCGAGTGGGTTTGGGTCGAGCTGAGTGGGTTTGCGTCTATCCGAGTGGGTTTGGGTCTAGCGGAGTGGGTTTTGAGTCTAGCGGAGTGGGCTTGGGTCTAGCGGAGTGGGTTTGAGTCTAACGGAGTGGGTTTGGGTCTAGCCGAGTGGGTTTGGGTCTAGCCGAGTGGGTTTGTGTCTAGCCGAGTGGGTTTGGGTCTAGCGGAGTGGGTTTGCATCTAGCCGAGTGGGTTTGGGTCTAGCGGAGTGGGTTTGGGTCTAGAGGAGTGGGGTTGGGTCTAGCGGAGTGGGTTTGGGTCTGGCCGAGTGGGTTTGGGTCTAGCGAAGTGGGTTTGGGTGTAGCCGAGTGGGTTTGGGTCTAGCCGAGTGGGTTTCGGTCGAGCCGAGTGGGTTTGGGTCCAGCCGAGTGGGTTTGGGTCTAGCCGAGTGGGTTTGGGTGCAGCCGAGTGGGTTTGGGTGTAGCCGAGTGGGTTTGGGTTTGGCCGAGTGGGTTTGGGTCTAGCGGAGTAGGTTTGCGTCTAGCCGAGTGGGTTTGGGTCAAGCGGAGTGGGTTTGGGTCCAGCCGAGTGGGTTTGGGTCTAGCCGAGTGGGTTTGGGTGCAGCCGAGTGGGTTTGGGTGTAGCCGAGTGGGTTTGGGTTTGGCCGAGTGGGTTTGGGTCTAGCGGAGTAGGTTTGCGTCTAGCCGAGTGGGTTTGGGTCAAGCGGAGTGGCTTTGGGTCTAGCCGAGTGGGTTTGGGTCTAGCGGAGTGGGTTTGGGTCTAGACGAGTGGGTTTGGGTCTAGCCGATAGGGTTTGCGTCTAGCCGAGTGGGTTTGGGTCTTGCCGAGTGGGTTTGGGTCTAGCCGAGGGGGTTTGTGTCTAGCGGAGTGGGTTTGGGTCTAGCGGAGTGGGTTAGGGTCTAGCGGAGTGGGTTTGGGTCTAGCGGAGTAGGTTTGGGTCTAGCGGAGTGGGTTTGGGTCTAGCGGAGTGGGTTTGGGTCTAGCGGAGTGGCTTTGGGTCTAGCGGAGTGGATTTGGGTCTAGCGGCCTGGGTTTGGGTGTAGCGGAGTGGGTTTGGGTCTAGCGGAGTGGGTTTGGGTCTACCGAGTGGGTTTGGGTCTAGCCGAGTGGGCTTGGGTCTAGCGGAGTGGGTTTGGGTCTAACGGAGTGGGTTTGAGTCTAACAGAGTGGGTTTGGGTCTAGCCGAGTGGGTTTGGGTCTAGCCGAGTGGGTTTGTGTCTAGCCGAGTGGGTTTGGGTCTAGCGGAGTGGGTTTGCATCTAGCCGAGTGGGTTTGGGTCTAGCGGTGTGGGTTTGGGTCTAGCGGAGTGGGTTTGGGTCTAGCGGGCTGGGTTTGGGTTTAGCGGAGTGGGTTTGGGTCTAGCGGACTGGGTTTGGGTCTAGCGGAGTGGATTTGGGTCTAGCCGAGTGGGTTTGGGTTTAGCGGAGTGGGTTTGGGTCTAACGGAGTGGGTTTGGGTCTAGCCGAATGGGTTTGGGTGTAGCCGAGTGGGTTTGGGTCTAGCCGAGTGGGTTTGGGTCTGGCCGAGTGGGTTTGGGTCTAGCCGAGTGGGTTTGGGTCTAGCCGAGTGGGTTTGGGTCTAGCCGTGTGGGTTTGGGTCTAGCCGAGTGGGTTTGTGTCTAGCCGAGTGGGTTTGAGTCTAGCCGAGTGGGTTTGGGTCTAGCCGAGTGGGTTTCGGTCGAGCCGAGTGGGTTTGGGTCCAGCCGAGTGGGTTTGGGTCTAGCCGAGTGGGTTTGGGTGCAGCCGAGTGGGTTTGGGTCTAGCCGAGAGGGATTGGGTCTAGGCGAGTGGGTTTGGGTCTTGCGGAGTGGGTTTGCGTGTAGCCGAGTGGGTTTGGGGCTAGCCGAGTGGGTTTCGGTCCAGCCGAGTGGGTTTGGGTCTAGCCGAGTGGGTTTGGTTCTAGACGAGTGGGTTTGGGTCTAGCCGAGTGGGTTTGGGTCTAGCCGAGTGGGTTTGGGTCTATCCGAGTGGGTTTGGGTCTAGTGGAGTGGGTTTTGAGTCCAGAGGAGTGGGTTTGGGTCTAGCGGAGTGGGTTTGAGTCTAACAGAGTGGGTTTGGGTCTAGCCGAGTGGGTTTGGGTGTAGCCGAGTGGGTTTGTGTCTAGCCGAGTGGGTTTGGGTCCAGCGGAGTGGGTTTGCATCTAGCCGAGTGGGTTTGGGTCTAGCGGAGTGGGTTTGGGTCTAGCGGACTGGGTTTGGGTTTAGCGGAGTGGGTTTGGGTCTAGCGGACTGGGTTTGGGTCTAGCGGTGTGGGTTTGGGTCTAGCGGAGTGGGTTTGGGTCTAGCGGACTGGGTTTGGGTTTAGCGGAGTGGGTTTGGGTCTAACGGAGTGGGTTTGGGTCTAGCCGAATGGGTTTGGGTGTAGCCGAGTGGGTTTGGGTCTAGCCGAGTGGGTTTGGGTCTGGCCGAGTGGGTTTGGGTCTAGCCGAGTGGGTTTGGGTCTAGCCGAGTGGGTTTGGGTCTAGCCGTGTGGGTTTGGGTCTAGCCGAGTGGGTTTGTGTCTAGCCGAGTGGGTTTGAGTCTAGCCGAGTGGGTTTGGGTCTAGCCGAGTGGGTTTCGGTCGAGCCGAGTGGGTTTGGGTCCAGCCGAGTGGGTTTGGGTCTAGCCGAGTGGGTTTGGGTCTAGCCGAGTGGGTTTGGTTCTAGACGAGTGGGTTTGGGTCTAGCCGAGTGGGTTTGGGTCTAGCCGAGTGGGTTTGGGTCTATCCGAGTGGGTTTGGGTCTAGTGGAGTGGGTTTTGAGTCCAGAGGAGTGGGTTTGGGTCTAGCGGAGTGGGTTTGAGTCTAACAGAGTGGGTTTGGGTCTAGCCGAGTGGATTTGGGTGTAGCCGAGTGGGTTTGTGTCTAGCCGAGTGGGTTTGGGTCCAGCGGAGTGGGTTTGCATCTAGCCGAGTGGGTTTGGGTCTAGCGGAGTGGGTTTGGGTCTAGCGGACTGGGTTTGGGTTTAGCGGAGTGGGTTTGGGTCTAGCGGACTGGGTTTGGGTCTAGCGGAGTGGATTTGGGTCTAGCCGAGTGGGTTTGGGTCTAGCGGAGTGGGTTTGGGTCTAACGGAGTGGGTTTGGGTCTAGCCGAATGGGTTTGGGTGTAGCCGAGTGGGTTTGGGTCTAGCCGAGTGGGTTTGGGTCTGGCCGAGTGGGTTTGGGTCTAGCCGAGTGGGTTTGGGTCTAGCCGAGTGGGTTTGGGTCTAGCCGTGTGGGTTTGGGTCTAGCCGAGTGGGTTTGTGTCTAGCCGAGTGGGTTTGGGTCTAGCCGAGTGGGTTTGGGTCTAGCCGAGTGGGTTTCGGTCTAGCCGAGTGGGTTTGGGTCCAGCCGAGTGGGTTTGGGTCTAGCCGAGTGGGTTTGGGTGCAGCCGAGTGGGTTTGGGTGTAGCCGAGTGGGTTTGGGTTTGGCCGAGTGGGTTTGGGTCTAGCGGAGTAGGTTTGCGTCTAGCCGAGTGGGTTTGGGTCAAGCGGAGTGGGTTTGGGTCTAGCCGAGTGGGTTTGGGTCTGGCCGAGAGGGTTTGGGTCCAGCCGAGTGGGTTTGGGTCTAGCCGAGTGGGTTTGGGTCTAGCGGAGTGGGTTTGGGTCTAGACGAGTGGGTTTGGGTCTAGCCGATAGGGTTTGCGTCTAGCCGAGTGGGTTTGGGTCTTGCCGAGTGGGTTTGGGTCTAGCCGAGGGGGTTTGTGTCTAGCGGAGTGGGTTTGGGTCTAGCGGAGTGGGTTAGGGTCTAGCGGAGTGGGTTTGGGTCTAGCGGAGTAGGTTTGGGTCTAGCGGAGTGGGTTTGGGTCTAGCGGAGTGGGTTTGGGTCTAGCGGAGTGGCTTTGGGTCTAGCGGAGTGGGTTTGGGTCTAGCGGCCTGGGTTTGGGTGTAGCGGAGTGGGTTTGGGTCTAGCGGAGTGGGTTTGGGTCTACCGAGTGGGTTTGGGTCTAGCCGAGTGGGCTTGGGTCTAGCCGTGTGGGTTTGGGTCTAGCCGAGTGGGTTTGTGTCTAGCCGAGTGGGTTTGAGTCTAGCCGAGTGGGTTTGGGTCTAGCCGAGTGGGTTTCGGTCGAGCCGAGTGGGTTTGGGTCCAGCCGAGTGGGTTTGGGTCTAGCCGAGTGGGTTTGGGTGCAGCCGAGTGGGTTTGGGTCTAGCCGAGAGGGATTGGGTCTAGGCGAGTGGGTTTGGGTCTTGCGGAGTGGGTTTGCGTGTAGCCGAGTGGGTTTGGGGCTAGCCGAGTGGGTTTCGGTCCAGCCGAGTGGGTTTGGGTCTAGCCGAGTGGGTTTGGTTCTAGACGAGTGGGTTTGGGTCTAGCCGAGTGGGTTTGGGTCTAGCCGAGTGGGTTTGGGTCTATCCGAGTGGGTTTGGGTCTAGTGGAGTGGGTTTTGAGTCCAGAGGAGTGGGTTTGGGTCTAGCGGAGTGGGTTTGAGTCTAACAGAGTGGGTTTGGGTCTAGCCGAGTGGATTTGGGTGTAGCCGAGTGGGTTTGTGTCTAGCCGAGTGGGTTTGGGTCCAGCGGAGTGGGTTTGCATCCAGCCGAGTGGGTTTGGGTCTAGCGGAGTGGGTTTGGGTCTAGCGGACTGGGTTTGGGTTTAGCGGAGTGGGTTTGGGTCTAGCGGACTGGGTTTGGGTCTAGCGGAGTGGATTTGGGTCTAGCCGAGTGGGTTTGGGTCTAGCGGAGTGGGTTTGGGTCTAACGGAGTGGGTTTGGGTCTAGCCGAATGGGTTTGGGTGTAGCCGAGTGGGTTTGGGTCTAGCCGAGTGGGTTTGGGTCTGGCCGAGTGGGTTTGGGTCTAGCCGAGTGGGTTTGGGTCTAGCCGAGTGGGTTTGGGTCTAGCCGTGTGGGTTTGGGTCTAGCCGAGTGGGTTTGTGTCTAGCCGAGTGGGTTTGGGTCTAGCCGAGTGGGTTTGGGTCTAGCCGAGTGGGTTTCGGTCTAGCCGAGTGGGTTTGGGTCCAGCCGAGTGGGTTTGGGTCTAGCCGAGTGGGTTTGGGTGCAGCCGAGTGGGTTTGGGTGTAGCCGAGTGGGTTTGGGTTTGGCCGAGTGGGTTTGGGTCTAGCGGAGTAGGTTTGCGTCTAGCCGAGTGGGTTTGGGTCAAGCGGAGTGGGTTTGGGTCTAGCCGAGTGGGTTTGGGTCTGGCCGAGAGGGTTTGGGTCCAGCCGAGTGGGTTTGGGTCTAGCCGAGTGGGTTTGGGTCTAGCGGAGTGGGTTTGGGTCTAGACGAGTGGGTTTGGGTCTAGCCGATAGGGTTTGCGTCTAGCCGAGTGGGTTTGGGTCTTGCCGAGTGGGTTTGTATCTAGCCGAGGGGGTTTGTGTCTAGCGGAGTGGGTTTGGGTCTAGCGGAGTGGGTTAGGGTCTAGCGGAGTGGGTTTGGGTCTAGCGGAGTAGGTTTGGGTCTAGCGGAGTGGGTTTGGGTCTAGCGGAGTGGGTTTGGGTCTAGCGGAGTGGCTTTGGGTCTAGCGGAGTGGGTTTGGGTCTAGCGGCCTGGGTTTGGGTGTAGCGGAGTGGGTTTGGGTCTAGCGGAGTGGGTTTGGGTCTACCGAGTGGGTTTGGGTCTAGCCGAGTGGGCTTGGGTCTAGCCGAGTGGGTTTGGGTCGAGCCGAGTGGGTTTGCGTCTATCCGAGTGGGTTTGGGTCTAGCGGAGTGGGTTTTGAGTCTAGCGGAGTGGGCTTGGGTCTAGCGGAGTGGGTTTGAGTCTAACGGAGTGGGTTTGGGTCTTGCCGAGTGGGTTTGGGTCTAGCCGAGTGGGTTTGTGTCTAGCCGAGTGGGTTTGGGTCTAGCGGAGTGGGTTTGCATCTAGCCGAGTGGGTTTGGGTCTAGCGGAGTGGATTTGGGTCTAGAGGAGTGGGGTTGGGTCTAGCGGAGTGGGTTTGGGTCTGGCCGAGTGGGTTTGGGTCTAGCGAAGTGGGTTTGGGTGTAGCCGAGTGGGTTTGGGTCTAGCGGAGTGGGTTTGGGTCTAGCCGAGTGGGTTTGGGTCTAGCCGAGAGGGTTTGGGTCTAACCGAGTGGGTTTCGGTCTAGCCGAGTGGGTTTGGGTCTAGCCGAGTGGGTTTGTGTCTGGCGGAGTGGGTTTGGGTCTAGCGGAGTGGGTTAGGGTCTAGCGGAGTGGGTTTGGGTCTAGCGGAGTGGGTTTGGGTCTAGCGGAGTGGGTTTGGGTCTAGCGGAGTGGGTTTGGGTCTAGCGGAGTGGGTTTGGGTCTAGCGGACTGGGTTTGGGTCTAGCGGAGTGGGTTTGGGTCTAGCGGAGTGGGTTTGGGTCTACCGAGTGGGTTTTGGTTTAGCCGAGTGGGTTTGGGTCTAGCCGAGTGGGTTTGGGTCTATCCGAGTGGGTTTGGGTCTAGTGGAGTGGGTTTTGAGTCCAGAGGAGTGGGTTTGGGTCTAGCGGAGTGGGTTTGAGTCTAACAGTGTGGGTTTGGGTCTAGCCGAGTGGGTTTGGGTCTAGCCGAGTGGATTTGGGTCTAGCCGAGTGGGTTTGGGTCTAGCGGAGTGGGTTTGGGTCTAACGGAGTGGGTTTGGGTCTAGCCGAATGGGTGTGGGTGTAGCCGAGTGGGTTTGGGTCTAGCCGAGTGGGTTTGGGTCTAGCCGAGTGGGTTTGGGTCTAGCCGAGTGGGTTTGGGTCTAGCCGAGTGGGTTTGGGTCTAGCCGTGTGGGTTTGGGTCTACCCGAGTGGGTTTGGGTCTAGCCGAGTGGGTTTGGGTCTAGCCGAGTGGGTTTGGGTCTAGCCGAGTGGGTTTCGGTCTAGCCGAGTGGGTTTGGGTCCAGCCGAGTGGGTTTAGGTCTAGCCGAGTGGGTTTGGGTGCAGCCGAGTGGGTTTGGGTGTAGCCGAGTGGGTTTGGGTTTGGCCGTGTGGGTTTGGGTCTAGCGGAGTAGGTTTGCGTCTAGCCGAGTGGGTTTGGGTCAAGCGGAGTGGGTTTGGGTCTAGCCGAGTGGGTTTGGGTCTGGCCGAGAGGGTTTGGGTCCAGCCGAGTGGGTTTGGGTCTAGCCGAGTGGGTTTGGGTCTAGAAGAGTGGGTTTGGGTCTAGCCGAGTGGGTTTGGGTCTAGCCGATAGGGTTTGCGTCGAGCCGAGTGGGTTTGGGACTTGCCGAGTGGGTTTGGGTCTTGCCGAGGGGGTTTGTGTCTAGTGGAGTGGGTTTGGGTCTAGCGGAGTGGGTTAGGGTCTAGCGGAGTGGGTTTGGGTCTAGCGGAGTAGCTTTGTGTCTAGCGGAGTGGGTTTGGGTCTAGCGGAGTGGGTTTGGGTCTAGCGGAGTGGGTTTGGGTCTAGCGGAGTGGGTTTGGGTCTAGCGGCCTGGGTTTGGGTGGAGCGGAGTGGGTTTGGGTCTAGCGGAGTGGGTTTGGGTCTACCGAGTGGGTTTGGGTCTAGCCGAGTGGGCTTGGGTCTCGCCGAGTGGGTTTGGGTCGAGCTGAGTGGGTTTGCGTCTATCCGAGTGGGTTTGGGTCTAGCGGAGTGGGTTTTGAGTCTAGCGGAGTGGGCTTGGGTCTAGCGGAGTGGGTTTGAGTCTAACGGAGTGGGTTTGGGTCTAGCCGAGTGGGTTTGGGTCTAGCCGAGTGGGTTTGTGTCTAGCCGAGTGGGTTTGGGTCTAGCGGAGTGGGTTTGCATCTAGCCGAGTGGGTTTGGGTCTAGCGGAGTGGGTTTGGGTCTAGAGGAGTGGGGTTGGGTCTAGCGGAGTGGGTTTGGGTCTGGCCGAGTGGGTTTGGGTCTAGCGAAGTGGGTTTGGGTGTAGCCGAGTGGGTTTGGGTCTAGCGGAGTGGGTTTGGGTCTAGCCGAGTGGGTTTGGGTCTAGCCGAGAGGGTTTGGGTCTAACCGAGTGGGTTTCGGTCTAGCCGAGTGGGTTTGGGTCTAGCCGAGTGGATTTGTGTCTAGCGGAGTGGGTTTGGGTCTAGCGGAGTGGGTTAGGGTCTAGCGGAGTGGGTTTGGGTCTAGCGGAGTGGGTTTGGGTCTAGCGGAGTGGGTTTGGGTCTGGCGGAGTGGGTTTGGGTCTAGCGGAGTGGGTTTGGGTCTAGCGGAGTGGGTTTGGGTCTAGAGGACTGGGTTTGGGTCTAGCGGAGTGGGTTTGGGTCTAGAGGGGTGGGTTTGGGTCTACCGAGTGGGTTTGGGTCTAGCCGAGTGGGTTTGGGTCTAGCCGAGTGGGTTTGGGTCTAGCCGAGTGGGTTTGGGTCTAGCCGAGTGGGTTTGGGTCTAGCCGAGTGGGTTTGGGTCTAGCGGAGTGGGTTTGGGTGCAGCCGAGTGGGTTTGGGTCTAGCCGAGTGGGTTTGGGTCTAGCCGAGAGGGATTGGGTCTAGGCGAGTGGGTTTGGGTCTTGCGGAGTGGGTTTGCGTGTGGCCGAGTGGGTTTGGGGCTAGCTGAGTGGGTTTCGGTCCAGCCGAGTGGGTTTGGGTCTAGCCGAGTGGGTTTGGGTCTGGCCGAGTGGGTTTGGGTCTATCCGAGTGGGTTTGGGTCTAGTGGAGTGGGTTTTGAGTCCAGAGGAGTGGGTTTGGGTCTAGCGGAGTGCGTTTGAGTCTAACAGAGTGGGTTTGGGTCTAGCCGAGTGGGTTTGTGTCTAGCCGAGTGGGTTTGTGTCTAGCCGAGTGGGTTTGGGTCTAGCGGAGTGGGTTTGCATCTAGCCGAGTGGGTTTGGGTCTAGCGGTGTGGGTTTGGGTCTAGCGGAGTGGGTTTGGGTCTAGCGGACTGGGTTTGGGTTTAGCGGAGTGGGTTTGGGTCTAGCGGACTGGGTTTGGGTCTAGCGGAGTGGATTTGGGTCTAGCCGAGTGGGTTTGGGTTTAGCGGAGTGGGTTTGGGTCTAACGGAGTGGGTTTGGGTCTAGCCGAATGGGTTTGGGTGTAGCCTAGTGGGTTTGGGTCTAGCCGAGTGGGTTTGGGTCTGGCCGAGTGGGTTTGGGTCTAGCCGAGTGGGTTTGGGTCTAGCCGAGTGGGTTTGGGTCTAGCCGTGTGGGTTTGGGTCTAGCCGAGTGGGTTTGTGTCTAGCCGAGTGGGTTTGAGTCTAGCCGAATGGGTTTGGGTGTAGCCGAGTGGGTTTGGGTCTAGCCGAGTGGGTTTGGGTCTGGCCGAGTGGGTTTGGGTCTAGCCGAGTGGGTTTGGGTCTAGCCGAGTGGGTTTGGGTCTAGCCGTGTGGGTTTGGGTCTAGCCGAGTGGGTTTGTGTCTAGCCGAGTGGGTTTGAGTCTAGCCGAGTGGGTTTGGGTCTAGCCGAGTGGGTTTCGGTCGAGCCGAGTGGGTTTGGGTCCAGCCGAGTGGGTTTGGGTCTAGCCGAGTGGGTTTTGGTGCAGCCGAGTGGGTTTGGCTCTAGCCGAGAGGGATTGGGTCTAGGCGAGTGGGTTTGGGTCTTGCGGAGTGGGTTTGCATGTAGCCGAGTGGGTTTGGGGCTAGCCGAGTGGGTTTCGGTCCAGCCGAGTGGGTTTGGGTCTAGCCGAGTGGGTTTGGTTCTAGACGAGTGGGTTTGGGTCTAGCCGAGTGGGTTTGGGTCTAGCCGAGTGGGTTTGGGTCTATCCGAGTGGGTTTGGGTCTAGTGGAGTGGGTTTTGAGTCCAGAGGAGTGGGTTTGGGTCTAGCGGAGTGGGTTTGAGTCTAACAGAGTGGGTTTGGGTCTAGCCGAGTGGGTTTGGGTCTAGCCGAGTGGGTTTGTGTCTAGCCGAGTGGGTTTGGGTCTAGCGGAGTGGGTTTGCATCTAGCCGAGTGGGTTTGGGTCTAGCGGAGTGGGTTTGGGTCTAGCGGACTGGGTTTGGGTTTAGCGGAGTGGGTTTGGGTCTAGCGGACTGGGTTTGGGTCTAGCGGAGTGGGTTTGGGTCTAGCGGAGTGGGTTTGGGTCTAGCGGAGTGGGTTTGGGTCTAGCGGAGTGGGTTTGGGTCTAGCGGACTGGGTTTGGGTCTAGCGGAGTGGGTTTGGGTCTAGCCGAGTGGGTTTGGGTCTACCGAGTGGGTTTTGGTTTAGCCGAGTGGGTTTGGGTCTAGCCGAGTGGGTTTGGGTCTATCCGAGTGGGTTTGGGTCTAGTGGAGTGGGTTTTGAGTCCAGAGGAGTGGGTTTGGGTCTAGCGGAGTGGGTTTGAGTCTAACAGAGTGGGTTTGGGTCTAGCCGAGTGGGTTTGGGTCTAGCCGAGTGGATTTGGGTCTAGCCGAGTGGGTTTGGGTCTAGCGGAGTGGGTTTGGGTCTAACGGAGTGGGTTTGGGTCTAGCCGAATGGGTGTGGGTGTAGCCGAGTGGGTTTGGGTCTAGCCGAGTGGGTTTGGGTCTAGCCGAGTGGGTTTGGGTCTAGCCGAGTGGGTTTGGGTCTAGCCGAGTGGGTTTGGGTCTAGCCGTGTGGGTTTGGGTCTACCCGAGTGGGTTTGGGTCTAGCCGAGTGGGTTTGGGTCTAGCCGAGTGGGTTTGGGTCTAGCCGAGTGGGTTTCGGTCTAGCCGAGTGGGTTTGGGTCCAGCCGAGTGGGTTTAGGTCTAGCCGAGTGGGTTTGGGTGCAGCCGAGTGGGTTTGGGTGTAGCCGAGTGGGTTTGGGTTTGGCCGAGTGGGTTTGGGTCTAGCGGAGTAGGTTTGCGTCTAGCCGAGTGGGTTTGGGTCAAGCGGAGTGGGTTTGGGTCTAGCCGAGTGGGTTTGGGTCTGGCCGAGAGGGTTTGGGTCCAGCCGAGTGGGTTTGGGTCTAGCCGAGTGGGTTTGGGTCTAGAAGAGTGGGTTTGGGTCTAGCCGAGTGGGTTTGGGTCTAGCCGATAGGGTTTGCGTCGAGCCGAGTGGGTTTGGGACTTGCCGAGTGGGTTTGGGTCTTGCCGAGGGGGTTTGTGTCTAGTGGAGTGGGTTTGGGTCTAGCGGAGTGGGTTAGGGTCTAGCGGAGTGGGTTTGGGTCTAGCGGAGTAGCTTTGTGTCTAGCGGAGTGGGTTTGGGTCTAGCGGAGTGGGTTTGGGTCTAGCGGAGTGGGTTTGGGTCTAGCGGAGTGGGTTTGGGTCTAGCGGCCTGGGTTTGGGTGGAGCGGAGTGGGTTTGGGTCTAGCGGAGTGGGTTTGGGTCTACCGAGTGGGTTTGGGTCTAGCCGAGTGGGCTTGGGTCTCGCCGAGTGGGTTTGGGTCGAGCTGAGTGGGTTTGCGTCTATCCGAGTGGGTTTGGGTCTAGCGGAGTGGGTTTTGAGTCTAGCGGAGTGGGCTTGGGTCTAGCGGAGTGGGTTTGAGTCTAACGGAGTGGGTTTGGGTCTAGCCGAGTGGGTTTGGGTCTAGCCGAGTGGGTTTGTGTCTAGCCGAGTGGGTTTGGGTCTAGCGGAGTGGGTTTGCATCTAGCCGAGTGGGTTTGGGTCTAGCGGAGTGGGTTTGGGTCTAGAGGAGTGGGGTTGGGTCTAGCGGAGTGGGTTTGGGTCTGGCCGAGTGGGTTTGGGTCTAGCGAAGTGGGTTTGGGTGTAGCCGAGTGGGTTTGGGTCTAGCCGAGTGGGTTTCGGTCGAGCCGAGTGGGTTTGGGTCCAGCCGAGTGGGTTTGGGTCTAGCCGAGTGGGTTTTGGTGCAGCCGAGTGGGTTTGGCTCTAGCCGAGAGGGATTGGGTCTAGGCGAGTGGGTTTGGGTCTTGCGGAGTGGGTTTGCATGTAGCCGAGTGGGTTTGGGGCTAGCCGAGTGGGTTTCGGTCCAGCCGAGTGGGTTTGGGTCTAGCCGAGTGGGTTTGGTTCTAGACGAGTGGGTTTGGGTCTAGCCGAGTGGGTTTGGGTCTAGCCGAGTGGGTTTGGGTCTATCCGAGTGGGTTTGCGTCTAGTGGAGTGGGTTTTGAGTCCAGAGGAGTGGGTTTGGGTCTAGCGGAGTGGGTTTGAGTCTAACAGAGTGGGTTTGGGTCTAGCCGAGTGGGTTTGGGTCTAGCCGAGTGGGTTTGTGTCTAGCCGAGTGGGTTTGGGTCTAGCGGAGTGGGTTTGCATCTAGCCGAGTGGGTTTGGGTCTAGCGGAGTGGGTTTGGGTCTAGCGGACTGGGTTTGGGTTTAGCGGAGTGGGTTTGGGTCTAGCGGACTGGGTTTGGGTCTAGCGGAGTGGGTTTGGGCCTAGCGGAGTGGGTTTGGGTCTAGCGGAGTGGGTTTGGGTCTAGCGGAGTGGGTTTGGGTCTAGCGGACTGGGTTTGGGTCTAGCGGAGTGGGTTTGGGTCTAGCCGAGTGGGTTTGGGTCTACCGAGTGGGTTTTGGTTTAGCCGAGTGGGTTTGGGTCTAGCCGAGTGGGTTTGGGTCTATCCGAGTGGGTTTGGGTCTAGTGGAGTGGGTTTTGAGTCCAGAGGAGTGGGTTTGGGTCTAGCGGAGTGGGTTTGAGTCTAACAGAGTGGGTTTGGGTCTAGCCGAGTGGGTTTGGGTCTAGCCGAGTGGATTTGGGTCTAGCCGAGTGGGTTTGGGTCTAGCGGAGTGGGTTTGGGTCTAACGGAGTGGGTTTGGGTCTAGCCGAATGGGTGTGGGTGTAGCCGAGTGGGTTTGGGTCTAGCCGAGTGGGTTTGGGTCTAGCCGAGTGGGTTTGGGTCTAGCCGAGTGGGTTTGGGTCTAGCCGAGTGGGTTTGGGTCTAGCCGTGTGGGTTTGGGTCTACCCGAGTGGGTTTGGGTCTAGCCGAGTGGGTTTGGGTCTAGCCGAGTGGGTTTGGGTCTAGCCGAGTGGGTTTCGGTCTAGCCGAGTGGGTTTGGGTCCAGCCGAGTGGGTTTAGGTCTAGCCGAGTGGGTTTGGGTGCAGCCGAGTGGGTTTGGGTGTAGCCGAGTGGGTTTGGGTTTGGCCGAGTGGGTTTGGGTCTAGCGGAGTAGGTTTGCGTCTAGCCGAGTGGGTTTGGGTCAAGCGGAGTGGGTTTGGGTCTAGCCGAGTGGGTTTGGGTCTGGCCGAGAGGGTTTGGGTCCAGCCGAGTGGGTTTGGGTCTAGCCGAGTGGGTTTGGGTCTAGAAGAGTGGGTTTGGGTCTAGCCGAGTGGGTTTGGGTCTAGCCGATAGGGTTTGCGTCGAGCCGAGTGGGTTTGGGACTTGCCGAGTGGGTTTGGGTCTTGCCGAGGGGGTTTGTGTCTAGTGGAGTGGGTTTGGGTCTAGCGGAGTGGGTTAGGGTCTAGCGGAGTGGGTTTGGGTCTAGCGGAGTAGCTTTGTGTCTAGCGGAGTGGGTTTGGGTCTAGCGGAGTGGGTTTGGGTCTAGCGGAGTGGGTTTGGGTCTAGCGGAGTGGGTTTGGGTCTAGCGGCCTGGGTTTGGGTGGAGCGGAGTGGGTTTGGGTCTAGCGGAGTGGGTTTGGGTCTACCGAGTGGGTTTGGGTCTAGCCGAGTGGGCTTGGGTCTCGCCGAGTGGGTTTGGGTCGAGCTGAGTGGGTTTGCGTCTATCCGAGTGGGTTTGGGTCTAGCGGAGTGGGTTTTGAGTCTAGCGGAGTGGGCTTGGGTCTAGCGGAGTGGGTTTGAGTCTAACGGAGTGGGTTTGGGTCTAGCCGAGTGGGTTTGGGTCTAGCCGAGTGGGTTTGTGTCTAGCCGAGTGGGTTTGGGTCTAGCGGAGTGGGTTTGCATCTAGCCGAGTGGGTTTGGGTCTAGCGGAGTGGGTTTGGGTCTAGAGGAGTGGGGTTGGGTCTAGCGGAGTGGGTTTGGGTCTGGCCGAGTGGGTTTGGGTCTAGCGAAGTGGGTTTGGGTGTAGCCGAGTGGGTTTGGGTCTAGCGGAGTGGGTTTGGGTCTAGCCGAGTGGGTTTGGGTCTAGCCGAGAGGGTTTGGGTCTAACCGAGTGGGTTTCGGTCTAGCCGAGTGGGTTTGGGTCTAGCCGAGTGGATTTGTGTCTAGCGGAGTGGGTTTGGGTCTAGCGGAGTGGGTTAGGGTCTAGCGGAGTGGGTTTGGGTCTAGCGGAGTGGGTTTGGGTCTAGCGGAGTGGGTTTGGGTCTGGCGGAGTGGGTTTGGGTCTAGCGGAGTGGGTTTGGGTCTAGCGGAGTGGGTTTGGGTCTAGAGGACTGGGTTTGGGTCTAGCGGAGTGGGTTTGGGTCTAGAGGAGTGGGTTTGGGTCTACCGAGTGGGTTTGGGTCTAGCCGAGTGGGTTTGGGTCTAGCCGAGTGGGTTTGGGTCTAGCCGAGTGGGTTTGGGTCTAGCCGAGTGGGTTTGGGTCTAGCCGAGTGGGTTTGGGTCTAGCGGAGTGGGTTTGGGTGCAGCCGAGTGGGTTTGGGTCTAGCCGAGTGGGTTTGGGTCTAGCCGAGAGGGATTGGGTCTAGGCGAGTGGGTTTGGGTCTTGCGGAGTGGGTTTGCGTGTGGCCGAGTGGGTTTGGGGCTAGCTGAGTGGGTTTCGGTCCAGCCGAGTGGGTTTGGGTCTAGCCGAGTGGGTTTGGGTCTGGCCGAGTGGGTTTGGGTCTATCCGAGTGGGTTTGGGTCTAGTGGAGTGGGTTTTGAGTCCAGAGGAGTGGGTTTGGGTCTAGCGGAGTGCGTTTGAGTCTAACAGAGTGGGTTTGGGTCTAGCCGAGTGGGTTTGTGTCTAGCCGAGTGGGTTTGTGTCTAGCCGAGTGGGTTTGGGTCTAGCGGAGTGGGTTTGCATCTAGCCGAGTGGGTTTGGGTCTAGCGGTGTGGGTTTGGGTCTAGCGGAGTGGGTTTGGGTCTAGCGGACTGGGTTTGGGTTTAGCGGAGTGGGTTTGGGTCTAGCGGACTGGGTTTGGGTCTAGCGGAGTGGATTTGGGTCTAGCCGAGTGGGTTTGGGTTTAGCGGAGTGGGTTTGGGTCTAACGGAGTGGGTTTGGGTCTAGCCGAATGGGTTTGGGTGTAGCCTAGTGGGTTTGGGTCTAGCCGAGTGGGTTTGGGTCTGGCCGAGTGGGTTTGGGTCTAGCCGAGTGGGTTTGGGTCTAGCCGAGTGGGTTTGGGTCTAGCCGTGTGGGTTTGGGTCTAGCCGAGTGGGTTTGTGTCTAGCCGAGTGGGTTTGAGTCTAGCCGAGTGGGTTTGGGTCTAGCCGAGTGGGTTTCGGTCGAGCCGAGTGGGTTTGGGTCCAGCCGAGTGGGTTTGGGTCTAGCCGAGTGGGTTTTGGTGCAGCCGAGTGGGTTTGGCTCTAGCCGAGAGGGATTGGGTCTAGGCGAGTGGGTTTGGGTCTTGCGGAGTGGGTTTGCATGTAGCCGAGTGGGTTTGGGGCTAGCCGAGTGGGTTTCGGTCCAGCCGAGTGGGTTTGGGTCTAGCCGAGTGGGTTTGGTTCTAGACGAGTGGGTTTGGGTCTAGCCGAGTGGGTTTGGGTCTAGCCGAGTGGGTTTGGGTCTATCCGAGTGGGTTTGGGTCTAGTGGAGTGGGTTTTGAGTCCAGAGGAGTGGGTTTGGGTCTAGCGGAGTGGGTTTGAGTCTAACAGAGTGGGTTTGGGTCTAGCCGAGTGGGTTTGGGTCTAGCCGAGTGGGTTTGTGTCTAGCCGAGTGGGTTTGGGTCTAGCGGAGTGGGTTTGCATCTAGCCGAGTGGGTTTGGGTCTAGCGGAGTGGGTTTGGGTCTAGCGGACTGGGTTTGGGTTTAGCGGAGTGGGTTTGGGTCTAGCGGACTGGGTTTGGGTCTAGCGGAGTGGATTTGGGTCTAGCCGAGTGGGTTTCGGTCTAGCCGAGTGGGTTTGGGTCTAGCCGAGTGGATTTGTGTCTAGCGGAGTGGGTTTGGGTCTAGCGGAGTGGGTTAGGGTCTAGCGGAGTGGGTTTGGGTCTAGCGGAGTGGGTTTGGGTCTAGCGGAGTGGGTTTGGGTCTGGCGGAGTGGGTTTGGGTCTAGCGGAGTGGGTTTGGGTCTAGCGGAGTGGGTTTGGGTCTAGAGGACTGGGTTTGGGTCTAGCGGAGTGGGTTTGGGTCTAGAGGAGTGGGTTTGGGTCTACCGAGTGGGTTTGGGTCTAGCCGAGTGGGTTTGGGTCTAGCCGAGTGGGTTTGGGTCTAGCCGAGTGGGTTTGGGTCTAGCCGAGTGGGTTTGGGTCTAGCCGAGTGGGTTTGGGTCTAGCGGAGTGGGTTTGGGTGCAGCCGAGTGGGTTTGGGTCTAGCCGAGTGGGTTTGGGTCTAGCCGAGAGGGATTGGGTCTAGGCGAGTGGGTTTGGGTCTTGCGGAGTGGGTTTGCGTGTGGCCGAGTGGGTTTGGGGCTAGCTGAGTGGGTTTCGGTCCAGCCGAGTGGGTTTGGGTCTAGCCGAGTGGGTTTGGGTCTGGCCGAGTGGGTTTGGGTCTATCCGAGTGGGTTTGGGTCTAGTGGAGTGGGTTTTGAGTCCAGAGGAGTGGGTTTGGGTCTAGCGGAGTGCGTTTGAGTCTAACAGAGTGGGTTTGGGTCTAGCCGAGTGGGTTTGTGTCTAGCCGAGTGGGTTTGTGTCTAGCCGAGTGGGTTTGGGTCTAGCGGAGTGGGTTTGCATCTAGCCGAGTGGGTTTGGGTCTAGCGGTGTGGGTTTGGGTCTAGCGGAGTGGGTTTGGGTCTAGCGGACTGGGTTTGGGTTTAGCGGAGTGGGTTTGGGTCTAGCGGACTGGGTTTGGGTCTAGCGGAGTGGATTTGGGTCTAGCCGAGTGGGTTTGGGTTTAGCGGAGTGGGTTTGGGTCTAACGGAGTGGGTTTGGGTCTAGCCGAATGGGTTTGGGTGTAGCCTAGTGGGTTTGGGTCTAGCCGAGTGGGTTTGGGTCTGGCCGAGTGGGTTTGGGTCTAGCCGAGTGGGTTTGGGTCTAGCCGAGTGGGTTTGGGTCTAGCCGTGTGGGTTTGGGTCTAGCCGAGTGGGTTTGTGTCTAGCCGAGTGGGTTTGAGTCTAGCCGAGTGGGTTTGGGTCTAGCCGAGTGGGTTTCGGTCGAGCCGAGTGGGTTTGGGTCCAGCCGAGTGGGTTTGGGTCTAGCCGAGTGGGTTTTGGTGCAGCCGAGTGGGTTTGGCTCTAGCCGAGAGGGATTGGGTCTAGGCGAGTGGGTTTGGGTCTTGCGGAGTGGGTTTGCATGTAGCCGAGTGGGTTTGGGGCTAGCCGAGTGGGTTTCGGTCCAGCCGAGTGGGTTTGGGTCTAGCCGAGTGGGTTTGGTTCTAGACGAGTGGGTTTGGGTCTAGCCGAGTGGGTTTGGGTCTAGCCGAGTGGGTTTGGGTCTATCCGAGTGGGTTTGGGTCTAGTGGAGTGGGTTTTGAGTCCAGAGGAGTGGGTTTGGGTCTAGCGGAGTGGGTTTGAGTCTAACAGAGTGGGTTTGGGTCTAGCCGAGTGGGTTTGGGTCTAGCCGAGTGGGTTTGTGTCTAGCCGAGTGGGTTTGGGTCTAGCGGAGTGGGTTTGCATCTAGCCGAGTGGGTTTGGGTCTAGCGGAGTGGGTTTGGGTCTAGCGGACTGGGTTTGGGTTTAGCGGAGTGGGTTTGGGTCTAGCGGACTGGGTTTGGGTCTAGCGGAGTGGATTTGGGTCTAGCCGAGTGGGTTTGGGTCTAGCGGAGTGGGTTTGGGTCTAACGGAGTGGGTTTGGGTCTAGCCGAATGGGTTTGGGTGTAGCCGAGTGGGTTTGGGTCTAGCCGAGTGGGTTTGGGTCTGGCCGAGTGGGTTTGGGTCTAGCCGAGTGGGTTTGGGTCTAGCCGAGTGGGTTTGGGTCTAGCCGTGTGGGTTTGGGTCTAGCCGAGTGGGTTTGGGTCCAGCCGAGTGGGTTTGGGTCTAGCCGAGTGGGTTTGGGTGCAGCCGAGTGGGTTTGGGTGTAGCCGAGTGGGTTTGGGTTTGGCCGAGTGGGTTTCGGTCTAGCGGAGTAGGTTTGCGTCTAGCCGAGTGGGTTTGGGTCAAGCGGAGTGGGTTTGGGTCTAGCCGAGTGGGTTTGGGTCTGGCCGAGAGGGTTTGGGTCCAGCCGAGTGGGTTTGGGTCTAGCCGAGTGGGTTTGGGTCTAGCGGAGTGGGTTTGGGTCTAGCCGAGTGGGTTTCGGTCTAGCCGATAGGGTTTGCGTCTAGCCGAGTGGGTTTGGGTCTTGCCGAGTGGGTTTGGGTCTAGCCGAGGGGGTTTGTGTCTAGCGGAGTGGGTTTGGGTCTAGCGGAGTGGGTTAGGGTCTAGCGGAGTGGGTTTGGGTCTAGCGGAGTAGGTTTGGGTCTAGCGGAGTGGGCTTGGGTCTAGCGGAGTGGGTTTGGGTCTAGCGGAGTGGCTTTGGGTCTAGCGGAGTGGGTTTGGGTCTAGCGGCCTGGGTTTGGGTGTAGCGGAGTGGGTTTGGGTCTAGCGGAGTGGGTTTGGGTCTACCGAGTGGGTTTGGGTCTAGCCGAGTGGGCTTGGGTCTAGCCGAGTGGGTTTGGGTCGAGCCGAGTGGGTTTGCGTCTATCCGAGTGGGTTTGGGTCTAGCGGAGTGGGTTTTGAGTCTAGCGGAGTGGGCTTGGGTCTAGCGGAGTGGGTTTGAGTCTAACGGAGTGGGTTTGGGTCTTGCCGAGTGGGTTTGGGTCTAGCGGAGTGGGTTTGTGTCTAGCCGAGTGGGTTTGGGTCTAGCGGAGTGGGTTTGCATGTAGCCGAGTGGGTTTGGGTCTAGCGGAGTGGATTTGGGTCTAGAGGAGTGGGGTTGGGTCTAGCGGAGTGGGTTTGGGTCTGGCCGAGTGGGTTTGGGTCTAGCGAAGTGGGTTTGGGTGTAGCCGAGTGGGTTTGGGTCTAGCGGAGTGGGTTTGGGTCTAGCCGAGTGGGTTTGGGTCTAGCCGAGAGGGTTTGGGTCTAACCGAGTGGGTTTCGGTCTAGCCGAGTGGGTTTGGGTCTAGCCGAGTGGGTTTGTGTCTGGCGGAGTGGGTTTGGATCTAGCGGAGTGGGTTAGGGTCTAGCGGAGTGGGTTTGGGTCTAGCGGAGTGGGTATGGGTCTAGCGGAGTGGGTTTGGGTCTAGCGGACTGGGTTTGGGTCGAGCCGAGTGGGTTTGGGTCTAGCTGAGTGGGTTTGGGTCAAGCCGAGTGGGTTTGTGTCTGGCGGAGTGGGTTTGGGTCTAGCGGAGTGGGTTAGGGTCTAGCGGAGTGGGTTTGGGTCTAGCGGAGTAGGTTTGGGTCTAGCGGAGTGGGTTTGGGTCTGGCGGAGTTGGTTTGGTTGTGGCGGAGTGGGTTTGGGTCTGGCGGAGTGGGTTTGGGTCTAGCGGACTGGGTTTGGGTCTAGCGGAGTGGGTTTGGGTCTAGCGGAGTGGGTTTGGGTCTACCTAGTGGGTTTGGGTCTAGCCGAGTGGGCTTAGGTCTAGCCGGGTGGGTTTGGGTCTAGCCGAGTGGGTTTGGGTCTAGCCGAGTGGGTTTGTGTCTAGCCGAGTGGGTTTGGGTCTAGCGGAGTGGGTTTGCATCTAGCCGAGTGGGTTTGGGTCTAGCGGAGTGGGTTTGGGTCTAGCGGACTGGGTTTGGGTTTAGCGGAGTGGGTTTGGGTCTAGCGGACTGGGTTTGGGTCTAGCGGAGTGGGTTTGGGTGTAGCCGAGTGGGTTTGGGTTTGGCCGAGTGGGTTTGGGTCTAGCGGAGTAGGTTTGCGTCTAGCCGAGTGGGTTTGGGTCAAGCGGAGTGGGTTTGGGTCTAGCCGAGTGGGTTTGGGTCTGACCGAGAGGGTTTGGGTCCAGCCGAGTGGGTTTGGGTCTAGCCGAGTGGGTTTGGGTCTAGCGGAGTGGGTTTTGGGTCTAGCCGAGTGGGTTTGGGTCTAGCCGATAGGGTTTGCGTCTAGCCGAGTGGGTTTGGGTCTTGCCGAGTGGGTTTGGGTCTAGCCGAGGGGGTTTGTGTCTAGCGGAGTGGGTTTGGGTCTAGCGGAGTGGGTTAGGGTCTAGCGGAGTGGGTTTGGGTCTAGCGGAGTAGGTTTGGGTCTAGCGGAGTGGGTTTGGGTCTAGCGGAGTGGGTTTGGGTCTAGCGGAGTGGCTTTGGGTCTAGCGGAGTGGGTTTGGGTCCAGCGGCCTGGGTTTGGGTGTAGCGGAGTGGGTTTGGGTCTAGCGGAGTGGGTTTGGGTCTACCGAGTGGGTTTGGGTCTAGCCGAGTGGGCTTGGGTCTAGCCGAGTGGGTTTGGGTCGAGCCGAGTGGGTTTGCGTCTATCCGAGTGGGTTTGGGTCTAGCGGAGTGGGTTTTGAGTCTAGCGGAGTGGGCTTGGGTCTAGCGGAGTGGGTTTGAGTCTAACGGAGTGGGTTTGGGTCTTGCCGAGTGGGTTTGGGTCTAGCCGAGTGGGTTTGGGTTTGGCCGAGTGGGTTTGGGTCTAGCGGAGTAGGTTTGCGTCTAGCCGAGTGGGTTTGGGTCAAGCGGAGTGGGTTTGGGTCTAGCCGAGTGGGTTTGGGTCTGGCCGAGAGGGTTTGGGTCTAACCGAGTGGGTTTCGGTCTAGCCGAGTGGGTTTGGGTCTAGCCGAGTGGATTTGTGTCTAGCGGAGTGGGTTTGGGTCTAGCGGAGTGGGTTAGGGTCTAGCGGAGTGGGTTTGGGTCTAGCGGAGTGGGTTTGGGTCTAGCGGAGTGGGTTTGGGTCTGGCGGAGTGGGTTTGGGTCTAGCGGAGTGGGTTTGGGTCTAGCGGAGTGGGTTTGGGTCTAGAGGACTGGGTTTGGGTCTAGCGGAGTGGGTTTGGGTCTAGAGGAGTGGGTTTGGGTCTACCGAGTGGGTTTGGGTCTAGCCGAGTGGGTTTGGGTCTAGCCGAGTGGGTTTGGGTCTAGCCGAGTGGGTTTGGGTCTAGCCGAGTGGGTTTGGGTCTAGCCGAGTGGGTTTGGGTCTAGCGGAGTGGGTTTGGGTGCAGCCGAGTGGGTTTGGGTCTAGCCGAGTGGGTTTGGGTCTAGCCGAGAGGGATTGGGTCTAGGCGAGTGGGTTTGGGTCTTGCGGAGTGGGTTTGCGTGTGGCCGAGTGGGTTTGGGGCTAGCTGAGTGGGTTTCGGTCCAGCCGAGTGGGTTTGGGTCTAGCCGAGTGGGTTTGGGTCTGGCCGAGTGGGTTTGGGTCTATCCGAGTGGGTTTGGGTCTAGTGGAGTGGGTTTTGAGTCCAGAGGAGTGGGTTTGGGTCTAGCGGAGTGCGTTTGAGTCTAACAGAGTGGGTTTGGGTCTAGCCGAGTGGGTTTGTGTCTAGCCGAGTGGGTTTGTGTCTAGCCGAGTGGGTTTGGGTCTAGCGGAGTGGGTTTGCATCTAGCCGAGTGGGTTTGGGTCTAGCGGTGTGGGTTTGGGTCTAGCGGAGTGGGTTTGGGTCTAGCGGACTGGGTTTGGGTTTAGCGGAGTGGGTTTGGGTCTAGCGGACTGGGTTTGGGTCTAGCGGAGTGGATTTGGGTCTAGCCGAGTGGGTTTGGGTTTAGCGGAGTGGGTTTGGGTCTAACGGAGTGGGTTTGGGTCTAGCCGAATGGGTTTGGGTGTAGCCGAGTGGGTTTGGGTCTAGCCGAGTGGGTTTGGGTCTGGCCGAGTGGGTTTGGGTCTAGCCGAGTGGGTTTGGGTCTAGCCGAGTGGGTTTGGGTCTAGCCGTGTGGGTTTGGGTCTAGCCGAGTGGGTTTGTGTCTAGCCGAGTGGGTTTGAGTCTAGCCGAGTGGGTTTGGGTCTAGCCGAGTGGGTTTCGGTCGAGCCGAGTGGGTTTGGGTCCAGCCGAGTGGGTTTGGGTCTAGCCGAGTGGGTTTTGGTGCAGCCGAGTGGGTTTGGCTCTAGCCGAGAGGGATTGGGTCTAGGCGAGTGGGTTTGGGTCTTGCGGAGTGGGTTTGCATGTAGCCGAGTGGGTTTGGGGCTAGCCGAGTGGGTTTCGGTCCAGCCGAGTGGGTTTGGGTCTAGCCGAGTGGGTTTGGTTCTAGACGAGTGGGTTTGGGTCTAGCCGAGTGGGTTTGGGTCTAGCCGAGTGGGTTTGGGTCTATCCGAGTGGGTTTGGGTCTAGTGGAGTGGGTTTTGAGTCCAGAGGAGTGGGTTTGGGTCTAGCGGAGTGGGTTTGAGTCTAACAGAGTGGGTTTGGGTCTAGCCGAGTGGGTTTGGGTCTAGCCGAGTGGGTTTGTGTCTAGCCGAGTGGGTTTGGGTCTAGCGGAGTGGGTTTGCATCTAGCCGAGTGGGTTTGGGTCTAGCGGAGTGGGTTTGGGTCTAGCGGACTGGGTTTGGGTTTAGCGGAGTGGGTTTGGGTCTAGCGGACTGGGTTTGGGTCTAGCGGAGTGGATTTGGGTCTAGCCGAGTGGGTTTGGGTCTAGCGGAGTGGGTTTGGGTCTAACGGAGTGGGTTTGGGTCTAGCCGAATGGGTTTGGGTGTAGCCGAGTGGGTTTGGGTCTAGCCGAGTGGGTTTGGGTCTGGCCGAGTGGGTTTGGGTCTAGCCGAGTGGGTTTGGGTCTAGCCGAGTGGGTTTGGGTCTAGCCGTGTGGGTTTGGGTCTAGCCGAGTGGGTTTGTGTCTAGCCGAGTGGGTTTAGGTCTAGCCGAGTGGGTTTGGGTCTAGCCGAGTGGGTTTCGGTCTAGCCGAGTGGGTTTGGGTCCAGCCGAGTGGGTTTGGGTCTAGCCGAGTGGGTTTGGGTGCAGCCGAGTGGGTTTGGGTGTAGCCGAGTGGGTTTGGGTTTGGCCGAGTGGGTTTCGGTCTAGCGGAGTAGGTTTGCGTCTAGCCGAGTGGGTTTGGGTCAAGCGGAGTGGGTTTGGGTCTAGCCGAGTGGGTTTGGGTCTGGCCGAGAGGGTTTGGGTCCAGCCGAGTGGGTTTGGGTCTAGCCGAGTGGGTTTGGGTCTAGCGGAGTGGGTTTGGGTCTAGCCGAGTGGGTTTCGGTCTAGCCGATAGGGTTTGCGTCTAGCCGAGTGGGTTTGGGTCTTGCCGAGTGGGTTCGGGTCTAGCCGAGGGGGTTTGTGTCTAGCGGAGTGGGTTTGGGTCTAGCGGAGTGGGTTAGGGTCTAGCGGAGTGGGTTTGGGTCTAGCGGAGTAGGTTTGGGTCTAGCGGAGTGGGCTTGGGTCTAGCGGAGTGGGTTTGGGTCTAGCGGAGTGGCTTTGGGTCTAGCGGAGTGGGTTTGGGTCTAGCGGCCTGGGTTTGGGTGTAGCGGAGTGGGTTTGGGTCTAGCGGAGTGGGTTTGGGTCTACCGAGTGGGTTTGGGTCTAGCCGAGTGGGCTTGGGTCTAGCCGAGTGGGTTTGGGTCGAGCCGAGTGGGTTTGCGTCTATCCGAGTGGGTTTGGGTCTAGCGGAGTGGGTTTTGAGTCTAGCGGAGTGGGCTTGGGTCTAGCGGAGTGGGTTTGAGTCTAACGGAGTGGGTTTGGGTCTTGCCGAGTGGGTTTGGGTCTAGCGGAGTGGGTTTGTGTCTAGCCGAGTGGGTTTGGGTCTAGCGGAGTGGGTTTGCATGTAGCCGAGTGGGTTTGGGTCTAGCGGAGTGGATTTGGGTCTAGAGGAGTGGGGTTGGGTCTAGCGGAGTGGGTTTGGGTCTGGCCGAGTGGGTTTGGGTCTAGCGAAGTGGGTTTGGGTGTAGCCGAGTGGGTTTGGGTCTAGCGGAGTGGGTTTGGGTCTAGCCGAGTGGGTTTGGGTCTAGCCGAGAGGGTTTGGGTCTAACCGAGTGGGTTTCGGTCTAGCCGAGTGGGTTTGGGTCTAGCCGAGTGGGTTTGTGTCTGGCGGAGTGGGTTTGGGTCTAGCGGAGTGGGTTAGGGTCTAGCGGAGTGGGTTTGGGTCTAGCGGAGTGGATTTGGGTCCAGCCGAGTGGGTTTGGGTCTAGCGGAGTGGGTTTGCGTCTAGCGGAGTAGGTTTGGGTCTAGCGGAGTGGGTATGGGTCTAGCGGAGTGGGTTTGGGTCTAGCGGACTGGGTTTGGGTCGAGCCGAGTGGGTTTGGGTCTAGCTGAGTGGGTTTGGGTCAAGCCGAGTGGGTTTGTGTCTGGCGGAGTGGGTTTGGGTCTAGCGGAGTGGGTTAGGGTCTAGCGGAGTGGGTTTGGGTCTAGCGGAGTAGGTTTGGGTCTAGCGGAGTGGGTTTGGGTCTGGCGGAGTTGGTTTGGTTGTGGCGGAGTGGGTTTGGGTCTGGCGGAGTGGGTTTGGGTCTAGCGGACTGGGTTTGGTCTAGCGGAGTGGGTTTGGGTCTAGCGGAGTGGGTTTGGGTCTACCTAGTGGGTTTGGGTCTAGCCGAGTGGGCTTAGGTCTAGCCGGGTGGGTTTGGGTCTAGCCGAGTGGGTTTGGGTCTAGCCGAGTGGGTTTGTGTCTAGCCGAGTGGGTTTGGGTCTAGCGGAGTGGGTTTGCATCTAGCCGAGTGGGTTTGGGTCTAGCGGAGTGGGTTTGGGTCTAGCGGACTGGGTTTGGGTTTAGCGGAGTGGGTTTGGGTCTAGCGGACTGGGTTTGGGTCTAGCGGAGTGGGTTTGGGTGTAGCCGAGTGGGTTTGGGTTTGGCCGAGTGGGTTTGGGTCTAGCGGAGTAGGTTTGCGTCTAGCCGAGTGGGTTTGGGTCAAGCGGAGTGGGTTTGGGTCTAGCCGAGTGGGTTTGGGTCTGACCGAGAGGGTTTGGGTCCAGCCGAGTGGGTTTGGGTCTAGCCGAGTGGGTTTGGGTCTAGCGGAGTGGGTTTTGGGTCTAGCCGAGTGGGTTTGGGTCTAGCCGATAGGGTTTGCGTCTAGCCGAGTGGGTTTGGGTCTTGCCGAGTGGGTTTGGGTCTAGCCGAGGGGGTTTGTGTCTAGCAGAGTGGGTTTGGGTCTAGCGGAGTGGGTTAGGGTCTAGCGGAGTGGGTTTGGGTCTAGCGGAGTAGGTTTGGGTCTAGCGGAGTGGGTTTGGGTCTAGCGGAGTGGGTTTGGGTCTAGCGGAGTGGCTTTGGGTCTAGCGGAGTGGGTTTGGGTCCAGCGGCCTGGGTTTGGGTGTAGCGGAGTGGGTTTGGGTCTAGCGGAGTGGGTTTGGGTCTACCGAGTGGGTTTGGGTCTAGCCGAGTGGGCTTGGGTCTAGCCGAGTGGGTTTGGGTCGAGCCGAGTGGGTTTGCGTCTATCCGAGTGGGTTTGGGTCTAGCGGAGTGGGTTTTGAGTCTAGCGGAGTGGGCTTGGGTCTAGCGGAGTGGGTTTGAGTCTAACGGAGTGGGTTTGGGTCTTGCCGAGTGGGTTTGGGTCTAGCCGAGTGGGTTTGGGTTTGGCCGAGTGGGTTTGGGTCTAGCGGAGTAGGTTTGCGTCTAGCCGAGTGGGTTTGGGTCAAGCGGAGTGGGTTTGGGTCTAGCCGAGTGGGTTTGGGTCTGGCCGAGAGGGTTTGGGTCCAGCCGAGTGGGTTTGGGTCTAGCCGAGTGGGTTTGGGTCTAGCGGAGTGGGTTTGGGTCTAGCCGAGTGGGTTTGGGTCTAGCCGATAGGGTTTGCGTCTAGCCGAGTGGGTTTGGGTCTTGCCGAGTGGGTTTGGGTCTAGCCGAGGGGGTTTGTGTCTAGCGGAGTGGGTTTGGGTCTAGCGGAGTGGGTTAGGGTCTAGCGGAGTGGGTTTGGGTCTAGCGGAGTAGGTTTGGGTCTAGCGGAGTGGGTTTGGGTCTAGCGGAGTGGGTTTGGGTCTAGCGGAGTGGCTTTGGGTCTAGCGGAGTGGGTTTGGGTCTAGCGGCCTGGGTTTGGGTGTAGCGGAGTGGGTTTGGGTCTAGCGGAGTGGGTTTGGGTCTACCGAGTGGGTTTGGGTCTAGCCGAGTGGGCTTGGGTCTAGCCGAGTGGGTTTGGGTCGAGCCGAGTGGGTTTGCGTCTATCCGAGTGGGTTTGGGTCTAGCGGAGTGGGTTTTGAGTCTAGCGGAGTGGGCTTGGGTCTAGCGGAGTGGGTTTGAGTCTAACGGAGTGGGTTTGGGTCTTGCCGAGTGGGTTTGGGTCTAGCCGAGTGGGTTTGTGTCTAGCCGAGTGGGTTTGGGTCTAGCGGAGTGGGTTTGCATCTAGCCGAGTGGGTTTGGGTCTAGCGGAGTGGATTTGGGTCTAGAGGAGTGGGGTTGGGTCTAGCGGAGTGGGTTTGGGTCTGGCCGAGTGGGTTTGGGTCTAGCGAAGTGGGTTTGGGTGTAGCCGAGTGGGTTTGGGTCTAGCGGAGTGGGTTTGGGTCTAGCCGAGTGGGTTTGGGTCTAGCCGAGAGGGTTTGCGTCTAACCGAGTGGGTTTCGGTCTAGCCGAGTGGGTTTGGGTCTAGCCGAGTGGGTTTGTGTCTGGCGGAGTGGGTTTGGGTCTAGCGGAGTGGGTTAGGGTCTAGCGGAGTGGGTTTGGGTCTAGCGGAGTGGATTTGGGTCCAGCCGAGTGGGTTTGGGTCTAGCGGAGTGGGTTTGCGTCTAGCGGAGTAGGTTTGGGTCTAGCGGAGTGGGTATGGGTCTAGCGGATTGGGTTTGGGTCTAGCGGACTGGGTTTGGGTCGAGCCGAGTGGGTTTGGGTCTAGGTGAGTGGGTTTGGGTCAAGCCGAGTGGGTTTGTGTCTGGCGGAGTGGGTTTGGGTCTAGCGGAGTGGGTTAGGGTCTAGCGGAGTGCGTTTGGGTCTAGCGGAGTAGGTTTGGGTCTAGCGGAGTGGGTTTGGGTCTGGCGGAGTTGGTTTGGGTGTGGCGGAGTGGGTTTGGGTCTGGCGGAGTGGGTTTGGGTCTAGCGGACTGGGTTTGGGTCTAGCTGAGTGGGTTTGGGTCTAGCGGAGTGGGTTTGGGTCTACCTAGTAGGTTTGGGTCTAGCCGAGTGGGCTTAGGTCTAGCCGGGTGGGTTTGGGTCCAGCCGAGTGGGTTTGGGTCTAGCCGAGTGGGTTTGGGTCTAGCCGAGTTGGTTTGGGTCTAGCCGAGTGGGTTTGGGTCTAGCGGAGTGGGTTTAGGGTGCAGCCGAGTGGGTTTGGGTCTAGCCGAGTGGGTTTGGGTCCAGCCGAGAGGGTTTGGGTCTAGGCGAGTGGGTTTGGGTCTTGCGGAGTGGGTTTGGTTGTAGCCGAGTGGGTTTGGGGCTAGCCGAGTGGGTTTGGGTCCAGCCGAGTGGGTTTGGGTCTAGCCGAGTGGGTTTGGGTCTGGACGAGTGGGTTTGGGTCTAGCCGAGTGGGTTTGGGGCTAGCCGAGTGGGTTTGGGTCTATCCGAGTGGGTTTGGGTCTAGCGGAGTGGGTTTTGAGTCTAGCGGAGTGGGCTTGGGTCTAGCGGAGTGGGTTTGAGTCTAACGGAGTGGGTTTGGGTCTAGCGGAGTGGGTTTGGGTCTAGCGGAGTGGGTTTGGGTCTAGCGGAGTGGATTTGGGTCTAGCCGAGTGGGTTTGGGTCTAGCGGAGTGGGTTTGGGTCTAGCCGAGTGGGTTTGGGTCTAGCCGTGGGTTTGGATCTAGCCGAGTGGGTTTGGGTCTAGCCGAGTGGGTTTGGGTCTAGCCGAGTGGGTTTGGGTCTAGCCGAGTGGGTTTGGGTCTAGCCGAGAGGGTTTGGGTCTAGCCGAGTGGGTTTGGGTCTAGCCGAGTGGGTTTGTGTCTAGCGGAGTGGGTTTGGGTCAAGCGGAGTGGGTTAGGGTCTAGCGGAGTGGGTTTGGGTCTAGCGGAGTGGGTTTGGGTCTAGCCGAGTGGGTTTGGGTCTAGCGGAGTGGGTTTGCGTCTAGCGGAGTAGGTTTGGGTCTAGCGGAGTGGGTATGGGTCTAGCGGAGTGGGTTTGGGTCTAGCGGACTGGGTTTGGGTCTAGCCGAGTGGGTTTGGGTCTTACTGAGTGGGTTTGGGTCAAGCCGAGTGGGTTTGTGTCTGGCGGAGTGGGTTTGGGTCTAGCGGAGTGGGTTAGGGTCTAGCGGAGTGGGTTTGGGTCTAGCGGAGTAGGTTTGGGTCTAGCGGAGTGGGTTTGGGTCTAGCGGAGTTGGTTTGGGTGTGGCAGAGTGGGTTTGGGTCTGGCGGAGTGGGTTTGGGTCTAGCGGACTGGGTTTGGGTCTAGCGGAGTGGGTTTGGGTCTAGCGGAGTGGGTTTGGGTCTACATAGTGGGTTTGGGTCTATCCGAGTGGGCTTAGGTCTAGCCGGGTGGGTTTGGGTCTAGCCGAGTGGGTTTGGGTCTAGCCGAGTGGGTTTGGGTCTAGCCGAGTGGGTTTGGGTCTAGCCGAGTGGGTTTGGGTCTAGCGGAGTGGGTTTAGGGTGCAGCCGAGTGGGTTTGGGTCTAGCCGAGTGGGTTTGGGTGCAGCCGAGAGGGTTTGGGTCTAGGCGAGTGGGTTTGGGTCTTGCGGAGTGGGTTTGGTTGTAGCCGAGTGGGTTTGGGGCTAGCCGAGTGGGTTTGGGTCCAGCCAATTGGGTTTGGGTCTAGCGGAGTGGGTTTGGGTCTAGCGGAGTGGGTTTGGGTCTAGCGGAGTGGGTTTGGGTCTAGCGGACTTGGTTTGGGTCTAGCGGAGTGGGTTTGGGTCTAGCGGAGTGGATTTGGGTCTAGCCGAGTGGGTTTGGGTCTAGCGGAGTGGGTTTGGGTCTAGCCGAGTGGGTTTTCGTCTAGCCGAGTGGGTTTCGGTCTAGCCGAGTGGGTTTGGGTGTAGCCGAGTGGGTTTGGGTCTGGCCGAGTGGGTTTGGGTCTAGCGGAGTGGGTTTGGGTCTAGCCGAGTGGGTTTGGGTCTAGCGGAGTGGGTTTCGGTCTAGCGGAGTGGGTTTGGGTCTAGCGGACTGGGTTTGGGTCTAGCGGAGTGGGTTTGGGTCTAGCGGAGTGCATTTGGGTCTAGCCGAGTGGGTTTGGGTCTAGCGGAGTGGGTGTGGGTCTAGCCGAGTGGGTTTGGGTCTAGCCGTGGGTTTGGGTCTAGCCGAGTGGGTTTGGGTCTAGCCGAGTGGGTTTGGGTCTAGCGAGTGGGTTTGGGTCTAGCGAGTGGGTTTGGCTCTCGCCGTGTGGGTTTGGGTTTAGCCGAGTGGGCTTGGGTCTAGCCAAGTGGGTTTGGGTCTAGCCGAGTGAGTTTGGGCCTAGCCGAGTGGGTTTGGGTCTAGTCGAGTGGGTTTGGGTCCAGCCGAGTGGGTTTGGGTCTAGCCGAGTGGGTTTGGGTGGAGCCGAGTGGGTTTAGGTCTAGCCGAGTGGGTTTGGGTCTAGCCGAGTGGGTTTGGGTCTAGCCGAGTGGGTTTGGGTCCAGCCGAGTGGGTTTGGGTCTAGCCGAGTGGGTTTGGGTGCAGCCGAGTGGGTTTGGGTGTAGCCGAGTGGGTTTGGGTTTGGCCGAGTGGGTTTGGGTCTAGCGGAGTAGGTTTGCGTCTAGCCGAGTGGGTTTGGGTCAAGCGGAGTGGGTTTGGGTCTAGCCGAGTGGGTTTGGGTCTGGCCGAGAGGGTTTGGGTCCAGCCGAGTGGGTTTGGGTCTAGCCGAGTGGGTTTGGGTCTAGCGGAGTGGGTTTGGGTCTAGCCGAGTGGGTTTGGGTCTAGCCGATAGGGTTTGCGTCTAGCCGAGTGGGTTTGGGTCTTGCCGAGTGGGTTTGGGTCTAGCCGAGGGGGGTTGTGTCTAGCGGAGTGGGTTTGGGTCTAGCGGAGTGGGTTAGGGTCTAGCGGAGTGGGTTTGGGTCTAGCGGAGTAGGTTTGGGTCTAGCGGAGTGGGTTTGGGTCTGGCGGAGTTGGTTTGGGTGTGGCGGAGTGGGTTTGGGTCTGGCGGAGTGGGTTTGGGTCTAGCGGACTAGGTTTGGGTCTAGCGGAGTGGGTTTGGGTCTAGCGGAGTGGGTTTGGGTCTACCTAGTGGGTTTGGGTCTAGCCGAGTGGGCTTAGGTCTAGCCGGGTGGGTTTGGGTCTAGCCGAGTGGGTTTGGGTCTAGCCGAGTGGGTTTGTGTCTAGCCGAGTGGGTTTGGGTCTAGCGGAGTGGGTTTGCATCTAGCCGAGTGGGTTTGGGTCTAGCGGAGTGGGTTTGGGTCTAGCGGACTGGGTTTGGGTTTAGCGGAGTGGGTTTGGGTCTAGCGGACTGGGTTTGGGTCTAGCGGAGTGGATTTGGATCTAGCCGAGTGGGTTTGGGTCTAGCGGAGTGGGTTTGGGTCTAACGGAGTGGGTTTGGGTCTAGCCGAATGGGTTTGGGTCTAGCCGAGTGGGTTTGGGTCTAGCCGAGTGGGTTTGGGTCTGGCCGAGTGGGTTTGGGTCTAGCCGAGTGGGTTTGGGTCTAGCCGTGTGGGTTTGGGTCTAGCCGAGTGGGTTTGTGTCTAGCCGAGTGGGTTTGGGTCTAGCCGAGTGGGTTTGGGTCTAGCCGAGTGGGTTTCGGTCTAGCCGAGTGGGTTTGGGTCCAGCCGAGTGGGTTTGGGTCTAGCCGAGTGGGTTTGGGTGCAGCCGAGTGGGTTTGGGTGTAGCTGAGTGGGTTTGGGTTTGGCCGAGTGGGTTTGGGTCTAGCGGAGTAGGTTTGCGTCTAGCCGAGTGGGTTTGGGTCAAGCGGAGTGGGTTTGGGTCTAGCCGAGTGGGTTTGGGTCTGACCGAGAGGGTTTGGGTCCAGCCGAGTGGGTTTGGGTCTAGCCGAGTGGGTTTGGGTCTAGCGGAGTGGGTTTGGGTCTAGCCGAGTGGGATTGGGTCTAGCCGATAGGGTTTGCGTCTAGCCGAGTGGGTTTGGGTCTTGCCGAGTGGGTTTGGGTCTAGCCGAGGGGGTTTGTGTCTAGCGGAGTGGGTTTGGGTCTAGCGGAGTGGGTTAGGGTCTAGCGGAGTGGGTTTGGGTCTAGCGGAGTAGGTTTGGGTCTAGCGGAGTGGGTTTGGGTCTAGCGGAGTGGGTTTGGGTCTAGCGGAGTGGCTTTGGGTCTAGCGGAGTGGGTTTGGGTCTAGCGGCCTGGGTTTGGGTGTAGCGGAGTGGGTTTGGGTCTAGCGGAGTGGGTTTGGGTCTACCGAGTGGGTTTGGGTCTAGCCGAGTGGGCTTGGGTCTAGCCGAGTGGGTTTGGGTCGAGCCGAGTGGGTTTGCGTCTATCCGAGTGGGTTTGGGTCTAGCGGAGTGGGTTTTGAGTCTAGCGGAGTGGGCTTGGGTCTAGCGGAGTGGGTTTGAGTCTAACAGAGTGGGTTTGGGTCTTGCCGAGTGGGTTTGGGTCTAGCCGAGTGGGTTTGTGTCTAGCCGAGTGGGTTTGGGTCTAGCGGAGTGGGTTTGCATCTAGCCGAGTGTGTTTGGGTCTAGCGGAGTGGATTTGGGTCTAGAGGAGTGGGGTTGGGTCTAGCGGAGTGGGTTTGGGTCTGGCCGAGTGGGTTTGGGTCTAGCGAAGTGGGTTTGGGTCTAGCCGAGTGGGTTTGGGTGCAGCCGAGTGGGTTTGGGTGTAGCCGAGTGGGTTTGGGTTTGGCCGAGTGGGTTTGGGTCTAGCGGAGTAGGTTTGCGTCTAGCCGAGTGGGTTTGGGTCAAGCGGAGTGGGTTTGGGTCTAGCCGAGTGGGTTTGGGTCTGGCCGAGAGGGTTTGGGTCCAGCCGAGTGGGTTTGGGTCTAGCCGAGTGGGTTTGGGTCTAGCGGAGTGGGTTTGGGTCTAGCCGAGTGGGTTTGGGTCTAGCCGATAGGGTTTGCGTCTAGCCGAGTGGGTTTGGGTCTAGCGGAGTGGGTTTGGGTCTAGCGGAGTGGCTTTGGGTCTAGCGGAGTGGGTTTGGGTCTAGCGGCCTGGGTTTGGGTGTAGCGGAGTGGGTTTGGGTCTAGCGAAGTGGGTTTGGGTCTACCGAGTGGGTTTGGGTCTAGCCGAGTGGGCTTGGGTCTAGCCGAGTGGGTTTGGGTCGAGCCGAGTGGGTTTGCGTCTATCCGAGTGGGTTTGGGTCTAGCGGAGTGGGTTTTGAGTCTAGCGGAGTGGGCTTGGGTCTAGCGGAGTGGGTTTGAGTCTAACGGAGTGGGTTTGGGTCTTGCCGAGTGGGTTTGTGTCTAGCCGAGTGGGTTTGTGTCTAGCCGAGTGGGTTTGGGTCTAGCGGAGTGGGTTTGCATCTAGCCGAGTGGGTTTGGGTCTAGCGGAGTGGATTTGGGTCTAGAGGAGTGGGGTTGGGTCTAGCGGAGTGGGTTTGGGTCTGGCCGAGTGGGTTTGGGTCTAGCGAAGTGGGTTTGGGTGTAGCCGAGTGGGTTTGGGTCTAGCGGAGTGGGTTTGGGTCTAGCCGAGTGGGTTTGGGTCTAGCCGAGAGGGTTTGGGTCTAACCGAGTGGGTTTCGGTCTAGCCGAGTGGGTTTGGGTCTAGCCGAGTGGGTTTGTGTCTGGCGGAGTGGGTTTGGGTCTAGCGGAGTGGGTTAGGGTCTAGCGGAGTGGGTTTGGGTCTAGCGGAGTGGATTTGGGTCCAACCGAGTGGGTTTGGGTCTAGCGGAGTGGGTTTGCGTCTAGCGGAGTAGGTTTGGGTCTAGCGGAGTGGGTATGGGTCTAGCGGATTGGGTTTGGGTCTAGCGGACTGGGTTTGGGTCGAGCCGAGTGGGTTTGGGTCTAGCTGAGTGGGTTTGGGTCAAGCCGAGTGGGTTTGTGTCTGGCGGAGTGGGTTTGGGTCTAGCGGAGTGGGTTAGGGTCTAGCGGAGTGGGTTTGGGTCTAGCGGAGTAGGTTTGGGTCTAGCGGAGTGGGTTTGGGTCTGGCGGAGTTGGTTTGGGTGTGGCGGAGTGGGTTTGGGTCTGGCGGAGTGGGTTTGGGTCTAGCGGACTGGGTTTGGGTCTAGCGGAGTGGGTTTGGGTCTAGCGGAGTGGGTTTGGGTCTACCTAGTGGGTTTGGGTCTAGCCGAGTGGGCTTAGGTCTAGCCGGGTGGGTTTGGGTCCAGCCGAGTGGGTTTGGGTCTAGCCGAGTGAGTTTGGGTCTAGCCGAGTTGGTTTGGGTCTAGCCGAGTGGGTTTGGGTCTAGCGGAGTGGGTTTAGGGTGCAGCCGAGTGGGTTTGGGTCTAGCCGAGTGGGTTTGGGTCCAGCCGAGAGGGTTTGGGTCTAGGCGAGTGGGTTTGGGTCTTGCGGAGTGGGTTTGGTTGTAGCCGAGTGGGTTTGGGGCTAGCCGAGTGGGTTTGGGTCCAGCCGAGTGGGTTTGGGTCTAGCCGAGTGGGTTTGGGTCTGGACGAGTGGGTTTGGGTCTAGCCGAGTGGGTTTGGGGCTAGCCGAGTGGGTTTGGGTCTATCCGAGTGGGTTTGGGTCTAGCGGAGTGGGTTTTGAGTCTAGCGGAGTGGGCTTGGGTCTAGCGGAGTGGGTTTGAGTCTAACGGAGTGGGTTTGGGTCTAGCGGAGTGGGTTTGGGTCTAGCGGAGTGGGTTTGGGTCTAGCGGAGTGGATTTGGGTCTAGCCGAGTGGGTTTGGGTCTAGCGGAGTGGGTTTGGGTCTAGCCGAGTGGGTTTGGGTCTAGCCGTGGGTTTGGATCTAGCCGAGTGGGTTTGGGTCTAGCCGAGTGGGTTTGGGTCTAGCCGAGTGGGTTTGGGTCTAGCCGAGTGGGTTTGGGTCTAGCCGAGAGGGTTTGGGTCTAGCCGAGTGGGTTTGGGTCTAGCCGAGTTGGTTTGTGTCTAGCGGAGTGGGTTTGGGTCTAGCGGAGTGGGTTAGGGTCTAGCGGAGTGGGTTTGGGTCTAGCGGAGTGGGTTTGGGTCTAGCCGAGTGGGTTTGGGTCTAGCGGAGTGGGTTTGCGTCTAGCGGAGTAGGTTTGGGTCTAGCGGAGTGGGTATGGGTCTAGCGGAGTGGGTTTGGGTCTAGCGGACTGGGTTTGGGTCTAGCCGAGTGGGTTTGGGTCTAGCTGAGTGGGTTTGGGTCAAGCCGAGTGGGTTTGTGTCTGGCGGAGTGGGTTTGGGTCTAGCGGAGTGGGTTAGGGTCTAGCGGAGTGGGTTTGGGTCTAGCGGAGTAGGTTTGGGTCTAGCGGAGTGGGTTTGGGTCTAGCGGAGTCGGTTTGGGTGTGGCGGAGTGGGTTTGGGTCTGGCGGAGTGGGTTTGGGTCTAGCGGACTGGGTTTGGGTCTAGCGGAGTGGGTTTGGGTCTAGCGGAGTGGGTTTGGGTCTACATAGTGGGTTTGGGTCTAGCCGAGTGGGCTTAGGTCTAGCCGGGTGGGTTTGGGTCTAGCCGAGTGGGTTTGGGTCTAGCCGAGTGGGTTTGGGTCTAGCCGAGTGGGTTTGGGTCTAGCCGAGTGGGTTTGGGTCTAGCGGAGTGGGTTTAGGGTGCAGCCGAGTGGGTTTGGGTCTAGCCGAGTGGGTTTGGGTGCAGCCGAGAGGGTTTGGGTCTAGGCGAGTGGGTTTGGGTCTAGCGGAGTGGGTTTTGAGTCTAGCGGAGTGGGCTTGGGTCTAGCGGAGTGGGTTTGAGTCTAACGGAGTGGGTTTGGGTCTAGCGGAGTGGGTTTGGGTCTAGCGGAGTGGGTTTGGGTCTAGCGGAGTGGATTTGGGTCTAGCCGAGTGGGTTTGGGTCTAGCGGAGTGGGTTTGGGTCTAGCCGAGTGGGTTTGGGTCTAGCCGTGGGTTTGGATCTAGCCGAGTGGGTTTGGGTCTAGCCGAGTGGGTTTGGGTCTAGCCGAGTGGGTTTGGGTCTAGCCGAGTGGGTTTGGGTCTAGCCGAGAGGGTTTGGGTCTAGCCGAGTGGGTTTGGGTCTAGCCGAGTTGGTTTGTGTCTAGCGGAGTGGGTTTGGGTCTAGCGGAGTGGGTTAGGGTCTAGCGGAGTGGGTTTGGGTCTAGCGGAGTGGGTTTGGGTCTAGCCGAGTGGGTTTGGGTCTAGCGGAGTGGGTTTGCGTCTAGCGGAGTAGGTTTGGGTCTAGCGGAGTGGGTATGGGTCTAGCGGAGTGGGTTTGGGTCTAGCGGACTGGGTTTGGGTCTAGCCGAGTGGGTTTGGGTCTAGCTGAGTGGGTTTGGGTCAAGCCGAGTGGGTTTGTGTCTGGCGGAGTGGGTTTGGGTCTAGCGGAGTGGGTTAGGGTCTAGCGGAGTGGGTTTGGGTCTAGCGGAGTAGGTTTGGGTCTAGCGGAGTGGGTTTGGGTCTAGCGGAGTCGGTTTGGGTGTGGCGGAGTGGGTTTGGGTCTGGCGGAGTGGGTTTGGGTCTAGCGGACTGGGTTTGGGTCTAGCGGAGTGGGTTTGGGTCTAGCGGAGTGGGTTTGGGTCTACATAGTGGGTTTGGGTCTAGCCGAGTGGGCTTAGGTCTAGCCGGGTGGGTTTGGGTCTAGCCGAGTGGGTTTGGGTCTAGCCGAGTGGGTTTGGGTCTAGCCGAGTGGGTTTGGGTCTAGCCGAGTGGGTTTGGGTCTAGCGGAGTGGGTTTAGGGTGCAGCCGAGTGGGTTTGGGTCTAGCCGAGTGGGTTTGGGTGCAGCCGAGAGGGTTTGGGTCTAGGCGAGTGGGTTTGGGTCTTGCGGAGTGGGTTTGGTTGTAGCCGAGTGGGTTTGGGGCTAGCCGAGTGGGTTTGGGTCCAGCCGATTGGGTTTGGGTCTAGCGGAGTGGGTTTGGGTCTAGCGGAGTGGGTTTGGGTCTAGCGGAGTGGGTTTGGGTCTAGCGGACTTGGTTTGGGTCTAGCGGAGTGGGTTTGGGTCTAGCGGAGTGGATTTGGGTCTAGCCGAGTGGGTTTGGGTCTAGCGGAGTGGGTTTGGGTCTAGCCGAGTGGGTTTTCGTCTAGCCGAGTGGGTTTCGGTCTAGCCGAGTGGGTTTGGGTGTAGCCGAGTGGGTTTGGGTCTGGCCGAGTGGGTTTGGGTCTAGCGGAGTGGGTTTGGGTCTAGCCGAGTGGGTTTGGGTCTAGCGGAGTGGGTTTCGGTCTAGCGGAGTGGGTTTGGGTCTAGCGGACTGGGTTTGGGTCGAGCGGAGTGGGTTTGGGTCTAGCGGAGTGCATTTGGGTCTAGCCGAGTGGGTTTGGGTCTAGCGGAGTGGGTTTGGGTCTAGCCGAGTGGGTTTGGGTCTAGCCGTGGGTTTGGGTCTAGCCGAGTGGGTTTGGGTCTAGCCGAGTGGGTTTGGGTCTAGCGACTGGGTTTGGGTCTAGCGAGTGGGTTTGGCTCTCGCCGTGTGGGTTTGGGTTTAGCCGAGTGGGCTTGGGTCTAGCCAAGTGGGTTTGGGTCTAGCCGAGTGGGTTTGGGCCTAGCCGAGTGGGTTTGGGTCTAGTCGAGTGGGTTTGGGTCCAGCCGAGTGGGTTTGGGTCTAGCCGAGTGGGTTTGGGTGGAGCCGAGTGGGTTTGGGTGTAGCCGAGTGGGTTTGGGTCTGGCCGAGTGGGTTTGGGTCTCGCGGAGTAGGTTTGTGTCTAGCCGTGTGGGTTTTGGTCTAGCGGAGTGGGTTTGGGTCTAGCTGAGTGGGTTTGGGTCTAGCGGAGTGGGTTTGGGTCTAGCGGAGTGGGTTTGCGTCTAGCGGAGTGGGTTTGGGTCTAGCTGAGTGGGTATGGGTCTTGCGGAGTGGGTTTGGGTCTAGCGGACTGGGTTTGTGTCTAGCGGAGTGGGTTTGGGTCTAGCGGAGTGGGTTTGGGTCTAGCCGAATGGGTTTGGGTGTAGCCGAGTGGGTTTGGGTCTAGCCGAGTGGGTTTGGGTCTAGCGGAGTGGGTTTGGGTCTAGCGGAGTGGATTTGGGTCTGGCCGAGTGGGTTTGGGTCTAGCCGAGTGGGTTTGGGTCTAGCCTAGTGGGTTTGGGTCTAGCCGAGTGGGTTTGGGTCTAGCCGAGTGGGTTTGGGTCTAGCCGAGTGGGTTTGGATCTAGCCGAGTGGTTTTGGGTCTAGCCGAGTGGGTTTGGGTCTAGCCGAGTGGGTTTGATTCTAGCCGAGTGGGTTTGGCACTAGCTGAGTGGGTTTGGGTTAAGCCGAATGGGTTTGGGTCCAGCCGAGTGGGTTTGGGTCCAGCCGAGTGGGTTTGGGTCTGGCCAAGTGGGTTTGGGTCAAGCCAGTGGGTTTGGGTCTAGCCGAGTGGGTTTGGGTCTAGCCGAGTGGGTTTGGGTGTAGCCGAGTGGGTTTGGGTCTGGCCGAGTGGGTTTGGGTCTAGCGGAGTGGGTTTGGGCCTAGTGGAGTGGGTTAGGGTCTAGCGGAGTGGGTTTGGGTCTAGCAGAGTGGGTTTGGGTCTAGCGGAGTGGGTTTGGGTCTAGCGGAGTGGGTTTGGGTCTAGCGGAGTGGGTTTGGGACTAGCGGAGTGGGTTTGGGTCTAGCGGAGTGGGTTTGGGTCTAGCGGAGTGGATTTGGGTCTAGCCGAGTGCGTTTGGGTCTAGCGGAGTGGGTTTGGGTCTAGCCGAGTGGGTTTGGGTCTAGCCGTGGGTTTGGGTCTAGCCGAGTGGGTTTGGGTCTAGCCGAGTGGGTTTGGGTCTAGCCGAGTGTGTTTGGGTCTAGCCGAGTGGGTTTGGGTGTAGCCGAGTGGGTTTGGGTGTAGCCGAGTGGGTTTGGGTCTGGCCGAGTGGGTTTGGGTCTAGCGGAGTGGGTTTGGGTCTAGTGGAGTGGGTTAGGGTCTAGCGGAGTGGGTTTGGGTCTAGCAGAGTGGGTTTGGGTCTAGCGGAGTGGGTTTGGGTCTAGCGGAGTGGGTTTGGGTCTAGCGGAGTGGGTTTGTGTCTAGCGGAGTGGGTTTGGGTCTAGCGGAGTGGGTTTGGGTCTAGCGGAGTGGATTTGGGTCTAGCCGAGTGGGTTTGGGTCTAGCGGAGTGGGTTTGGGTCTAGCCGAGTGGGTTTGTGTCTAGCCGAGTGGGTTTGGGTCTTGCGGAGTGGGTTTGCATCTAGCCGTGTGGGTTTGGGTCTAGCGGAGTGGGTTTGGGTCTAGCGGACTGGGTTTGGGGCTAGCGGAGTGGGTTTGGGTCTAGCGGAGTGGGTTTGGGTCTAGCGGAGTGGGTTTGGGTCTAGCGGAGTGGGTTTGGGTCTAGCGGACTGGGTTTGGGTCTAGCGGAGTGGGTTTGTGTCTAGCGGAGTGGGTTTGGGTCTACCGAGTGGGTTTTGGTTTAGCCGAGTGGGTTTGGGTCTAGCCGAGTGGGTTTGGGTCTAGCCGAGTGGGTTTGGGTCTAGCCGAGTGGGTTTGGGTCTAGCCGAGTGGGTTTGGGTGCAGCCGAGTGGGTTTGGGTCTAGCCGAGTGGGTTTGGGTCTAGCCGAGAGGGATTGGGTCTAGGCGAGTGGGTTTGGGTCTTGCGGAGTGGGTTTGCGTGTAGCCGAGTGAGTTTGGGACTAGCCGAGTGGGTTTCGGTCCAGCCGAGTGGGTTTGGGACTAGCCGAGTGGGTTTGGGTCTAGACGAGTGGGTTTGGGTCTAGCCGAGTGGGTTTGGGTCTAGCCGAGTGGGTTTGGGTCAAGCGGAGTGGGTTTGCGTCTAGCGGAGTGGGTTTGGGTCTAGCTGAGTGGGTATGGGTCTTGCGGAGTGGGTTTGGGTCTAGCGGACTGGGTTTGTGTCTAGCGGAGTGGGTTTGGGTCTAGCGGAGTGGGTTTGGGTCTAGCCGAATGGGTTTGGGTGTAGCCGAGTGGGTTTGGGTCTAGCCGAGTGGGTTTGGGTCTAGCGGAGTGGGTTTGGGTCTAGCGGAGTGGATTTGGTTCTGGCCGAGTGGGTTTGGGTCTAGCCGAGTGGGTTTGGGTCTAGCCTAGTGGGTTTGGGTCTAGCCGAGTGGGTTTGGGTCTAGCCGAGTGGGTTTGGGTCTAGCCGAGTGGGTTTGGATCTAGCCGAGTGGTTTTGGGTCTAGCCGAGTGGGTTTGGGTCTAGCCGAGTGGGTTTGATTCTAGCCGAGTGGGTTTGGCACTAGCTGAGTGGGTTTGGGTCAAGCCGAATGGGTTTGGGTCCAGCCGAGTGGGTTTGGGTCCAGCCGAGTGGGTTTGGGTCTGGCCAAGTGGGTTTGGGTCAAGCCAGTGGGTTTGGGTCTAGCCGAGTGGGTTTGGGTCTAGCCGAGTGGGTTTGGGTGTAGCCGAGTGGGTTTGGGTCTGGCCGAGTGGGTTTGGGTCTAGCGGAGTGGGTTTGGGTCTAGTGGAGTGGGTTAGGGTCTAGCGGAGTGGGTTTGGGTCTAGCAGAGTGGGTTTGGGTCTAGCGGAGTGGGTTTGGGTCTAGCGGAGTGGGTTTGGGTCTAGCGGAGTGGGTTTGGGACTAGCGGAGTGGGTTTGGGTCTAGCGGAGTGGGTTTGGGTCTAGCGGAGTGGATTTGGGTCTAGCCGAGTGCGTTTGGGTCTAGCGGAGTGGGTTTGGGTCTAGCCGAGTGGGTTTGGGTCTAGCCGTGGGTTTGGGTCTAGCCGAGTGGGTTTGGGTCTAGCCGAGTGGGTTTGGGTCTAGCCGAGTGTGTTTGGGTCTAGCCGAGTGGGTTTGGGTGTAGCCGAGTGGGTTTGGGTGTAGCCGAGTGGGTTTGGGTCTGGCCGAGTGGGTTTGGGTCTAGCGGAGTGGGTTTGGGTCTAGTGGAGTGGGTTAGGGTCTAGCGGAGTGGGTTTGGGTCTAGCAGAGTGGGTTTGGGTCTAGCGGAGTGGGTTTGGGTCTAGCGGAGTGGGTTTGGGTCTAGCGGAGTGGGTTTGTGTCTAGCGGAGTGGGTTTGGGTCTAGCGGAGTGGGTTTGGGTCTAGCGGAGTGGATTTGGGTCTAGCCGAGTGGGTTTGGGTCTAGCGGAGTGGGTTTGGGTCTAGCCGAGTGGGTTTGTGTCTAGCCGAGTGGGTTTGGGTCTAGCGGAGTGGGTTTGCATCTAGCCGTGTGGGTTTGGGTCTAGCGGAGTGGATTTGGGTCTAGAGGAGTGGGGTTGGGTCTAGCGGAGTGGGTTTGGGTCTGGCCGAGTGGGTTTGGGTCTAGCGAAGTGGGTTTGGGTGTAGCCGAGTGGGTTTGGGTCTAGCGGAGTGGGTTTGGGTCTAGCCGAGTGGGTTTGGGTCTAGCCGAGAGGGTTTGGGTCTAACCGAGTGGGTTTCGGTCTAGCCGAGTGGGTTTGGGTCTAGCCGAGTGGGTTTGTGTCTGGTGGAGTGGGTTTGGGTCTAGCGGAGTGGGTTAGGGTCTAGCGGAGTGGGTTTGGGTCTAGCGGAGTGGGTTTGGGTCTAGCGGAGTGGGTTTGGGTCTAGCGGAGTGGGTTTGCGTCTAGCAGAGTGGGTTTGGGTCTAGCGGACTGGGTTTGGGTCTAGCGGAGTGGGTTTGGGTCTAGCGGAGTGGGTTTGGGTCTACCGAGTGGGTTTTGGTTTAGCCGAGTGGGTTTGGGTCTAGCCGAGTGGGTTTGGGTATAGCCGAGTGGGTTTGGGTCTAGCCGAGTGGGTTTGGGTCTAGCCGAGTGGGTTTGGGTGCAGCCGAGTGGGTTTGGGTCTAGCCGAGTGGGTTTGGGTCTAGCCGAGAGGGATTGGGTCTAGGCGAGTGGGTTTGGGTCTTGCGGAGTGGGTTTGCGTGTAGCCGAGTGAGTTTGGGACTAGCCGAGTGGGTTTCGGTCCAGCCGAGTGGGTTTGGGACTAGCCGAGTGGGTTTGGGTCTAGACGAGTGGGTTTGGGTCTAGACGAGTGGGTTTGGGTCTAGCCGAGTGGGTTTGGGTCTAGCCGAGTGGGTTTGGGTCTATCCGAGTGGGTTTGGGTCTAGTGGAGTGGGTTTTGAGTCCAGAGGAGTGGGTTTGGGTCTAGCGGAGTGGGTTTGAGTCTAACAGAGTGGGTTTGGGTCTAGCCGAGTGGGTTTGGGTCTAGCCGAGTGGATTTGGGTCTAGCCGAGTGGGTTTGGGTCTAGTGGAGTGGGTTTGGGTCTAACGGAGTGGGTTTGGGTCTAGCCGAATGGGTTTGGGTGTAGCCGAGTGGGTTTGGGTCTAGCCGAGTGGGTTTGGGTCTAGCCGAGTGGGTTTGGGTCTAGCCGAGTGGGTTTGGGTCTAGCCGAGTGGGTTTGGGTCTAGCCGTGTGGGTTTGGGTCTACCCGAGTGGGTTTGGGTCTAGCCGAGTGGGTTTGGGTCTAGCCGAGTGGGTTTGGGTCTAGCCGAGTGGGTTTCGGTCTAGCCGAGTGGGTTTGGGTCCAGCCGAGTGGGTTTGGGTCTAGCCGAGTGGGTTTGGGTGCAGCCGAGTGGGTTTGGGTTTGGCCGAGTGGGTTTGGGTCTAGCGGAGTAGGTTTGCGTCTAGCCGAGGGGGTTTGGGTCAAGCGGAGTGGGTTTGGGTCTAGCCGAGTGGGTTTGGGTCTGGCCGAGAGGGTTTGGGTCTAGCGGAGTGGGTTTTGGTCTAGCGGAGTAGGTTTGGGTCTAGCGGCCTGGGTTTGGGTGTAGCGGAGTGGGTTTGGGTCTAGCGGAGTGGGTTTGGGTCTACCGAGTGGGTTTGGGTCTAGCCGAGTGGGCTTGGGTCTCGCCGAGTGGGTTTGGGTCGAGCTGAGTGGGTTTGCGTCTATCCGAGTGGGTTTGGGTCTAGCTGAGTGGGTTTTGAGTCTAGCGGAGTGGGCTTGGGTCTAGCGGAGTGGGTTTGAGTCTAACGGAGTGGGTTTGGGTCTAGCCGAGTGGGTTTGGGTATAGCCGAGTGGGTTTGGGTCTAGCCGAGTGGGTTTGGGTCTAGCCGAGTGGGTTTGGGTGCAGCCGAGTGGGTTTGGGTCTAGCCGAGTGGGTTTGGGTCTAGCCGAGAGGGATTGGGTCTAGGCGAGTGGGTTTGGGTCTTGCGGAGTGGGTTTGCGTGTAGCCGAGTGAGTTTGGGACTAGCCGAGTGGGTTTCGGTCCAGCCGAGTGGGTTTGGGACTAGCCGAGTGGGTTTGGGTCTAGACGAGTGGGTTTGGGTCTAGCCGAGTGGGTTTGGGTCTAGCCGAGTGGGTTTGGGTCTATCCGAGTGGGTTTGGGTCTAGTGGAGTGGGTTTTGAGTCCAGAGGAGTGGGTTTGGGTCTAGCGGAATGGGTTTGAGTCTAACAGAGTGGGTTTGGGTCTAGCCGAGTGGGTTTGGGTCTAGCCGAGTGGATTTGGGTCTAGCCGAGTGGGTTTGGGTCTAGTGGAGTGGGTTTGGGTCTAACGGAGTGGGTTTGGGTCTAGCCGAATGGGTTTGGGTGTAGCCGAGTGGGTTTGGGTCTAGCCGAGTGGGTTTGGGTCTAGCCGAGTGGGTTTGGGTCTAGCCGAGTGGGTTTGGGTCTAGCCGAGTGGGTTTGGGTCTAGCCGTGTGGGTTTGGGTCTACCCGAGTGGGTTTGGGTCTAGCCGAGTGGGTTTGGGTCTAGCCGAGTGGGTTTGGGTCTAGCCGAGTGGGTTTCGTTCTAGCCGAGTGGGTTTGGGTCCAGCCGAGTGGGTTTGGGTCTAGCCGAGTGGGTTTGGGTGCAGCCGAGTGGGTTTGGGTTTGGCCGAGTGGGTTTGGGTCTAGCGGAGTAGGTTTGCGTCTAGCCGAGGGGGTTTGGGTCAAGCGGAGTGGGTTTGGGTCTAGCCGAGTGGGTTTGGGTCTGGCCGAGAGGGTTTGGGTCTAGCGGAGTGGGTTTTGGTCTAGCGGAGTAGGTTTGGGTCTAGCGGCCTGGGTTTGGGTGTAGCGGAGTGGGTTTGGGTCTAGCGGAGTGGGTTTGGGTCTACCGAGTGGGTTTGGGTCTAGCCGAGTGGGCTTGGGTCTCGCCGAGTGGGTTTGGGTCGAGCTGAGTGGGTTTGCGTCTATCCGAGTGGGTTTGGGTCTAGCTGAGTGGGTTTTGAGTCTAGCGGAGTGGGCTTGGGTCTAGCGGAGTGGGTTTGAGTCTAACGGAGTGGGTTTGGGTCTAGCCGAGTGGGTTTGGGTCTAGCCGAGTGGGTTTGTGTCTAGCCGAGTGGGTTTGGGTCTAGCGGAGTGGGTTTGCATCTAGCCGAGTGGGTTTGGGTCTAGCGGAGTGGGTTTGGGTCTAGAGGAGTGGGGTTGGGTCTTGCGGAGTGGGTTTGTGTCTGGCCGAGTGGGTTTGGGTCTAGCGAAGTGGGTTTGGGTGTAGCCGAGTGGGTTTGGGTATAGCGGAGTGGGTTTGGGTCTAGCCGAGTGGGTTTGGGTCTAGCCGAGAGGGTTTGGGTCTAACCGAGTGGGTTTCGGTCTAGCCGAGTGGGTTTGGGTCTAGCCGAGTGGGTTTGTGTCTAGCGGAGTGGGTTTGGGTCTAGCGGAGTGGGTTAGGGTCTAGCGGAGTGGGTTTGGGTCTAGCGGAGTGGGTTTGGGTCTAGCGGAGTGGGTTTGGGTCTGGCGGAGTGGGTTTGGGTCTAGCGGAGTGGGTTTGGGTCTAGCGGAGTGGGTTTGGGTCTAGGGGACTGGGTTTGGGTCTAGCGGAGTGGGTTTGGGTCTAGCGGAGTGGGTTTGGGTCTACCGAGTGGGTTTGGGTCTAGCCGAGTGGGTTTGGGTCTAGCCGAGTGGGTTTGGGTCTAGCCGAGTGGGTTTGGGTCTAGCCGAGTGGGTTTGGGTCTAGCCGAGTGGGTTTGGGTCTAGCGGAGTGGGTTTGGGTGCAGCCGAGTGGGTTTGGGTCTAGCCGAGTGGGTTTGGGTCTAGCCGAGAGGGATTGGGTCTAGGCGAGTGGGTTTGGGTCTTGCGGAGTGGGTTTGCGTGTGGCCGAGTGGGTTTGGGGCTAGCCGAGTGGGTTTCGGTCCAGCCGAGTGGGTTTGGGTCTAGCCGAGTGGGTTTGGTTCTAGACGAGTGGGTTTGGGTCTAGCCGAGTGGGTTTGGGTCTGGCCGAGTGGGTTTGGGTCTATCCGAGTGGGTTTCGGTCTAGTGGAGTGGGTTTTGAGTCCAGAGGAGTGGGTTTGGGTCTAGCTGAGTGGGTTTGAGTCTAACAGAGTGGGTTTGGGTCTAGCCGAGTGGGTTTGTGTCTAGCCGAGTGGGTTTGTGTTTAGCCGAGTGGGTTTGGGTCTAGCGGAGTGGGTTTGCATCTAGCCGAGTGGGTTTGGGTCTAGCGGTGTGGGTTTGGGTCTAGCGGAGTAGGTTTGGGTCTAGCGGACTGGGTTTGGGTTTAGCGGAGTGGGTTTGGGTCTAGCGGACTGGGTTTGGGTCTAGCGGAGTGGATTTGGGTCTAGCCGAGTGGGTTTGGGTTTAGAGGAGTGGGTTTGGGTCTAACGGAGTGGGTTTGGGTCTAGCCGAATGGGTTTGGGTGTAGCCGAGTGGGTTTGGGTCTAGCCGAGTGGGTTTGGGTCTGGCCGAGTGGGTTTGGGTCTAGCCGGGTGGGTTTGGGTCTAGCCGAGTGGGTTTGGGTCTAGCCGTGTGGGTTTGGGTCCAGCCGAGTGGGTTTGTGTCTAGCCGAGTGGGTTTGAGTCTAGCCGAGTGGGTTTGGGTCTAGCCGAGTGGGTTTCGGTCGAGACGAGTGGGTTTGGGTCCAGCCGAGTGGGTTTGGGTCTAGCCGAGTGGGTTTGGGTGCAGCCGAGTGGGTTTGGGTCTAGCCGAGAGGGATTGGGTCTAGGCGAGTGGGTTTGGGTCTTGCGGAGTGGGTTTGCGTGTAGCCGAGTGGGTTTGGGGCTAGCCGAGTGGGTTTCGGTCCAGCCGAGTGGGTTTGGGTCTTGCCGAGTGGGTTTGGTTCTAGACGAGTGGGTTTGGGTCTAGCCGAGTGGGTTTGGGTCTAGCCGAGTGGGTTTGGGTCTATCCGAGTGGGTTTGGGTCTAGTGGAGTGGGTTTTGAGTCCAGAGGAGTGGGTTTGGGTCTAGCGGAGTGGGTTTGAGTCTAACAGAGTGGGTTTGGGTCTAGCCGAGTGGGTTTGGGTCTAGCCGAGTGGGTTTGTGTCTAGCCGAGTGGGTTTGGGTCTAGCGGAGTGGGTTTGCATCTAGCCGAGTGGGTTTGGGTCTAGCGGAGTGGGTTTGGGTCTAGCGGACTGGGTTTGGGTTTAGCGGAGTGGGTTTGGGTCTAGCGGACTGGGTTTGGGTCTAGCGGAGTGGATTTTGGTCTAGCCGAGTGGGTTTGGGTCTAGCGGAGTGGGTTTGGGTCTAACGGAGTGGGTTTGGGTCTAGCCGAATGGGTTTGGGTGTAGCCGAGTGGGTTTGGGTCTAGCCGAGTGGGTTTGGGTCTGGCCGAGTGGGTTTGGGTCTAGCCGAGTGGGTTTGGGTCTAGCCGAGTGGGCTTGGGTCTAGCCGTGTGGGTTTGGGTCTAGCCGAGTGGGTTTGTGTCTAGCCGAGTGGGTTTGGGTCTAGCCGAGTGGGTTTGGGTCTAGCTGAGTGGGTTTCGGTCTAGCCGAGTGGGTTTGGGTCCAGCCGAGTGGGTTTGGGTCTAGCCCAGTGGGTTTGGGTGCAGCCGAGTGGGTTTGGGTGTAGCCGAGTGGGTTTGGGTTTGGCCGAGTGGGTTTGGGTCTAGCGGAGTAGGTTTGCGTCTAGCCGAGTGGGTTTGGGTCAAGCGGAGTGGGTTTGGGTCTAGCCGAGTGGGTTTGGGTCTGGCCGAGAGGGTTTGGGTCCAGCCGAGTGGGTTTGTGTCTAGCCGAGTGGGTTTGGGTCTAGCGGAGTGGGTTTGGGTCTAGCCGAGTGGGTTTGGGTCCAGCCGATAGGGTTTGCGTCTAGCCGAGTGGGTTTGGGTCTTGCCGAGTGGGTTTGGGACTAGCCGAGGGGGTTTGTGTCTAGCGGAGTGGGTTTGGGTCTAGCGGAGTGGGTTAGGGTCTAGCGGAGTGGGTTTGGGTCTAGCGGAGTAGGTTTGGGTCTAGCGGAGTGGGTTTGGGTCTAGCGGAGTGGGTTTGTGTCTAGCGGAGTGGCTTTGGGTGTAGCGGAGTGGGTTTGGGTCTAGCGGCCTGGGTTTGGGTGTAGCGGAGTGGGTTTGGGTCTAGCGGAGTGGGTTTGGGTCTACCGAGTGGGTTTGGGTCTAGCCGAGTGGGCTTGGGTCTAGCCGAGTGGGTTTGGGTCGAGCCGAGTGGGTTTGCGTCTATCCGAGTGGGTTTGGGTCTAGCGGAGTGGGTTTTGAGTCTAGCGGAGTGGGCTTGGGTCTAGCGGAGTGGGTTTGAGTCTAACGGAGTGGGTTTGGGTCTTGCCGAGTGGGTTTGGGTCTAGCCGAGTGGGTTTGTGTCTAGCCGAGTGGGTTTGGGTCTAGCGGAGTGGGTTTGCATCTAGCCGAGTGGGTTTGGGTCTAGCGGAGTGGATTTGGGTCTAGAGGAGTGGGGTTGGGTCTAGCGGAGTGGGTTTGGGTCTGGCCGAGTGGGTTTGGGTCTAGCGAAGTGGGTTTGGGTGTAGCCGAGTGGGTTTGGGTCTAGCGGAGTGGGTTTGGGTCTAGCCGAGTGGGTTTGGGTCTAGCCGAGAGGGTTTGGGTCTAACCGAGTGGGTTTCGGTCTAGCCGAGTGGGTTTGGGTCTAGCCGAGTGGGTTTGTGTCTGGCGGAGTGGGTTTGGGTCTAGCGGAGTGGGTTAGGGTCTAGCGGAGTGGGTTTGGGTCTAGCGGAGTGGGTTTGGGTCTAGCGGAGTGGGTTTGGGTCTAGCGGAGTGGGTTTGGGTCTAGCGGAGTGGGTTTGGGTCTAGCGAACTGGGTTTGGGTCTAGCGGAGTGGGTTTGGGTCTAGCGGAGTGGGTTTGGGTCTACCGAGTGGGTTTTGGTTTAGCCGAGTCGGTTTGGGTCTAGCCGAGTGGGTTTGGGTCCAGCCGAGTGGGTTTGGGTCTAGCCGAGTGGGTTTGGGTCTAGCCGAGTGGGTTTGGGTCTAGCCGAGTGGGTTTGGGTGCAGCCGAGTGGGTTTGGGTCCAGCCGAGTGGGTTTGGGTCTAGCCGAGAGGGATTGGGTCTAGGCGAGTGGGTTTGGGTCTTGCGGAGTGGGTTTGCGTGTAGCCGAGTGGGTTTGGGACTAGCCGAGTGGGTTTCGGTCCAGCCGAGTGGGTTTGGGACTAGCCGAGTGGGTTTGGGTCTAGACGAGTGGGTTTGGGTCTAGCCGAGTGGGTTTGGGTCTAGCCGAGTGGGTTTGGGTCTATCCGAGTGGGTTTGGGTCTAGTGGAGTGGGTTTTGAGTCCAGAGGAGTGGGTTTGGGTCTAGCGGAGTGGGTTTGAGTCTAACAGAGTGGGTTTGGGTCTAGCCGAGTGGGTTTGGGTCTAGCCGAGTGGATTTGGGTCTAGCCGAGTGGGTTTGGGTCTAGCGGAGTGGGTTTGGGTCTAACGGAGTGGGTTTGGGTCTAGCCGAATGGGTTTGGGTGTAGCCGAGTGGGTTTGGGTCTAGCCGAGTGGGTTTGGGTCTAGCCGAGTGGGTTTGGGTCTAGCCGAGTGGGTTTGGGTCTAGCCGAGTGGGTTTGGGTCTAGCCGTGTGGGTTTGGGTCTACCCGAGTGGGTTTGGGTCTCGCCGAGTGGGTTTGGGTCTAGCCGAGTGGGTTTGGGTCTAGCCGAGTGGGTTTCGGTCTAGCCGAGTGGGTTTGGGTCCAGCCGAGTGGGTTTGGGTCCAGCCGAGTGGGTTTAGGTGCAGCCGAGTGGGTTTGGGTGTAGCCGAGTGGGTTTGGGTTTGGCCAAGTGGGTTTGGGTCTAGCGGAGTAGGTTTGCGTCTAGCCGAGTGGGTTTGGGTCAAGCGGAGTGGGTTTGGGTCTAGCCGAGTGGGTTTGGGTCTGGCCGAGAGGGTTTGGGTCCAGCCGAGTGGGTTTGGGTCTAGCCGAGTTGGTTTGGGTCTAGCGGAGTGGGTTTGGGTCTAGCGGAGTGGGTTTGGGTCTAGCCGATAGGGTTTGCGTCTAGCCGAGTGGGTTTGGGTCTTGCCGAGTGGGTTTGGGTCTAGCCGAGGGGGTTTGTGTCTAGCGGAGTGGGTTTGGGTCTAGCGGAGTGGGTTAGGGTCTAGCGGAGTGGGTTTGGGTCTAGCGGAGTAGGTTTGGGTCTAGCGGAGTGGGTTTGGGTCTAGCGGCTTGGGTTTGGGTCTAGCGGAGTGGGTTTGGGTCTAGCGGAGTGGGCTTGGGTCTAGCCGAGTTGGTTTGGGTCTAGCCGAGTGGGTTTGGGTCTAGCGGAGTGGGTTTGGGTCTAGCGGAGTGGGTTTGGGTCTAGCGGAGTGGGTTTGGTTCTAGCGGAGTGGGTATGGGTCTAGCGGAGTGGGTTTGGGTCTAGCGGACTGGGTTTGGGTCTAGCGGAGTGGGTTTGGGTCTAGCGGAGTGGGTTTGGGTCTAGCCGAGTGGGTTTGGGTGTAGCCGAGTGGGTTTGGGTCTAGCGGAGTGGGTTTGGGTCTAGCGGAGTGGGTTTGGGTCTAGCGAGTGGGTTTGCGTCTAGCGAGTGGGTTTGGCTCTAGCCGTGTGGGTTTGGGTTTAGCCGAGTGGGCTTGTGTCTGGCCTGGTGGGTTTGGGTCTAGCCGAGTGGGTTTGGGTCTAGCCGAGTGGGTTTCGGTCTAGCCGAGTGGGTTTCCGTCCAGCTGAGTGGGTTTGGGTCTAGCCGAGTGGGTTTGGGTGCAGCCGAGTGGGTTTGGGTGTAGCCGAGTGGGTTTGGGTATGGCCGAGTGGGTTTGGGTCTAATGGAGTCGGTTTGGGTCTAGCCGAGTGGGTTTGGGTCTAGCGGAGTGCGTTTGGGTCTAGCCGATTGGGTTTGGGTCTAGCCGAGAGGGTTTGGGTCTAGCCGAGTGGGTTTGGGTGTAGCCGAGTGGGTTTGGGTGTAGCCGAGTGGGTTTGTGTCTAGCGGAGTGGGTTTGGGTCTAGCGGAGTAGGTTTGCGTCTAGCCGAGTGGGTTTGGGTCAAGCGGAGTGGGTTTGGGTCTAGCCGAGTGGGTTTGGGTCTGGCCGAGAGGGTTTGGGTCCAGCCGAGTGGGTTTGGGTCTAGCCGAGTTGGTTTGGGTCTAGCGGAGTGGGTTTGGGTCTAGCGGAGTGGGTTTGGGTCTAGCCGATAGGGTTTGCGTCTAGCCGAGTGGGTTTGGGTCTTGCCGAGTGGGTTTGGGTCTAGCCGAGGGGGTTTGTGTCTAGCGGAGTGGGTTTGGGTCTAGCGGAGTGGGTTAGGGTCTAGCGGAGTGGGTTTGGGTCTAGCGGAGTAGGTTTGCGTCTAGCGGAGTGGGTTTGGGTCTAGCGGCTTGGGTTTGGGTCTAGCGGAGTGGGTTTGGGTCTAGCGGAGTGGGCTTGGGTCTAGCCGAGTGGGTTTGGGTCTAGCCGAGTGGGTTTGGGTCTAGCGGAGTGGGTTTGGGTCTAGCGGAGTGGGTTTGGGTCTAGCGGAGTGGGTTTGGGTCTAGCGGAGTGGGCTTGGGTCTAGCCGAGTGGGTTTGGGTCTAGCCGAGTGGGTTTGGGTGTAGCCGAGTGGGTTTGGGTCTAGCGGAGTGGGTTTGGGTTTAGCGGAGTGGGTTTGGGTTTCGCCGAGTGGGTTTGGGTCTAGCCGTGTGGGTTTGGGTCTACCCGAGTGGGTTTGGGTCTCGCCGAGTGGGTTTGGGTCTAGCCGAGTGGGTTTGGGTCTAGCCGAGTGGGTTTCGGTCTAGCCGAGTGGGTTTGGGTCCAGCCGAGTGGGTTTGGGTCCAGCCGAGTGGGTTTGGGTGCAGCCGAGTGGGTTTGGGTGTAGCCGAGTGGGTTTGGGTTTGGCCAAGTGGGTTTGGGTCTAGCGGAGTAGGTTTGCGTCTAGCCGAGTGGGTTTGGGTCAAGCGGAGTGGGTTTGGGTCTAGCCGAGTGGGTTTGGGTCTGGCCGAGAGGGTTTGGGTCCAGCCGAGTGGGTTTGGGTCTAGCCGAGTTGGTTTGGGTCTAGCGGAGTGGGTTTGGGTCTAGCGGAGTGGGTTTGGGTCTAGCCGATAGGGTTTGCGTCTAGCCGAGTGGGTTTGGGTCTTGCCGAGTGGGTTTGGGTCTAGCCGAGGGGGTTTGTGTCTAGCGGAGTGGGTTTGGGTCTAGCGGAGTGGGTTAGGGTCTAGCGGAGTGGGTTTGGGTCTAGCGGAGTAGGTTTGGGTCTAGCGGAGTGGGTTTGGGTCTAGCGGCTTGGGTTTGGGTCTAGCGGAGTGGGTTTGGGTCTAGCGGAGTGGGCTTGGGTCTAGCCGAGTTGGTTTGGGTCTAGCGGAGTGGGTTTGGGTCTAGCGGAGTGGGTTTGGGTCTAGCGGAGTGGGTTTGGGTCTAGCGGAGTGGGTTTGGTTCTAGCGGAGTGGGTATGGGTCTAGCGGAGTGGGTTTGGGTCTAGCGGACTGGGTTTGGGTCTAGCGGAGTGGGTTTGGGTCTAGCGGAGTGGGTTTGGGTCTAGCCGAGTGGGTTTGGGTGTAGCCGAGTGGGTTTGGGTCTAGCGGAGTGGGTTTGGGTTTAGCGGAGTGGGTTTGGGTCTCGCCGAGTGGGTTTGGGTCAAGCCGAGTGGGTTTGGGTCTAGCCGAAGGGGTTTGTGTCTAGCGGAGTGGGTTTGGGTCTAGCGGAGTGGGTTAGGGTCTAGCGGAGTGGGTTTGGGTCTAGCGGAGTAGGTTTGGGTCCAGCGGAGTGGGTTTGGGTCTAACGGAGTGGGTTTGGGTCTAGCGGAGTGGGTTTGGGTCTAGCGGAGTGGGTTTGGGTCTAGCGGCCTGGGTTTGGGTCTAGCGGAGTGGGTTTGGGTCTAGCGGAGTGGGTTTGGGTCTACCGAGTGGGTTTGGGTCTCGCCGAGTGGGCTTGGGTCTAGCCAAGTGGGTTGGGTCTAGCCAGTGGGTTTGGGTCTAGCCGAGTGGGTTTGGGTCTAGCCGTGGGTTTGGTTCTAGCCGAGTGGGTTTGGGTCCAGCCTAGTGGGTTTGGGTCTAGCGAGTGGGTTTGCGTCTAGCGAGTGGGTTTGGCTCTAGCCGTGTGGGTTTGGGTTTAGCCGAGTGGGCTTGTGTCTGGCCTGGTGGGTTTGGGTCTAGCCGAGTGGGTTTGGGTCTAGCCGAGTGGGTTTCGGTCTAGCCGAGTGGGTTTCCGTCCAGCCGAGTGGGTTTGGGTCTAGCCGAGTGGGTTTGGGTGCAGCCGAGTGGGTTTGGGTGTAGCCGAGTGGGTTTGGGTATGGCCGAGTGGGTTTGGGTCTAATGGAGTCGGTTTGGGTCTTGCCGAGTGGGTTTGGGTCTAGCGGAGTGCGTTTGGGTCTAGCCGATTGGGTTTGGGTCTAGCCGAGAGGGTTTGGGTCTAGCCGAGTGGGTTTGGGTGTAGCCGAGTGGGTTTGGGTGTAGCCGAGTGGGTTTGTGTCTAGCGGAGTGGGTTTGGGTCTAGCGGAGTAGGTTTGCGTCTAGCCGAGTGGGTTTGGGTCAAGCGGAGTGGGTTTGGGTCTAGCCGAGTGGGTTTGGGTCTGGCCGAGAGGGTTTGGGTCCAGCCGAGTGGGTTTGGGTCTAGCCGAGTTGGTTTGGGTCTAGCGGAGTGGGTTTGGGTCTAGCGGAGTGGGTTTGGGTCTAGCCGATAGGGTTTGCGTCTAGCCGAGTGGGTTTGGGTCTTGCCGAGTGGGTTTGGGTCTAGCCGAGGGGGTTTGTGTCTAGCGGAGTGGGTTTGGGTCTAGCGGAGTGGGTTAGGGTCTAGCGGAGTGGGTTTGGGTCTAGCGGAGTAGGTTTGCGTCTAGCGGAGTGGGTTTGGGTCTAGCGGCTTGGGTTTGGGTCTAGCGGAGTGGGTTTGGGTCTAGCGGAGTGGGCTTGGGTCTAGCCGAGTGGGTTTGGGTCTAGCCGAGTGGGTTTGGGTCTAGCGGAGTGGGTTTGGGTCTAGCGGAGTGGGTTTGGGTCTAGCGGAGTGGGTTTGGTTCTAGCGGAGTGGGTATGGGTCTAGCGGAGTGGGTTTGGGTCTAGCGGACTGGGTTTGGGTCTAGCGGAGTGGGTTTGGGTCTAGCGGACTGGGTTTGGGTCTAGCCGAGTGGGTTTGGGTGTAGCCGAGTGGGTTTGGGTCTAGCGGAGTGGGTTTGGGTTTAGCGGAGTGGGTTTGGGTTTCGCCGAGTGGGTTTGGGTCTAGCCGAGTGGGTTTGGGTCTAGCCGAGGGGGTTTGTGTCTAGCGGAGTGGGTTTGGGTCTAGCGGAGTGGGTTAGGGTCTAGCGGAGTGGGTTTGGGTCTAGCGGAGTAGGTTTGGGTCCAGCGGAGTGGGTTTGGGTCTAACGGAGTGGGTTTGGGTCTAGCGGAGTGGGTTTGGGTCTAGCGGAGTGGGTTCGGGTCTAGCGGCCTGGGTTTGGGTCTAGCGGAGTGGGTTTGGGTCTAGCGGAGTGGGTTTGGGTCTACCGAGTGGGTTTGGGTCTCGCCGAGTGGGCTTGGGTCTAGCCAAGTGGGTTGGGTCTAGCCAGTGGGTTTGGGTCTAGCCGAGTGGGTTTGGGTCTAGCCGTGGGTTTGGGTCTAGCCGAGTGGGTTTGGGTCCAGCCTAGTGGGTTTGGGTCTAGCGAGTGGGTTTGCGTCTAGCGAGTGGGTTTGGCTCTAGCCGTGTGGGTTTGGGTTTAGCCGAGTGGGCTTGTGTCTGGCCTGGTGGGTTTGGGTCTAGCCGAGTGGGTTTGGGTCTAGCCGAGTGGGTTTCGGTCTAGCCGAGTGGGTTTCCGTCCAGCCGAGTGGGTTTGGGTCTAGCCGAGTGGGTTTGGGTGCAGCCGAGTGGGTTTGGGTGTAGCCGAGTGGGTTTGGGTATGGCCGAGTGGGTTTGGGTCTAATGGAGTCGGTTTGGGTCTAGCCGAGTGGGTTTGGGTCTAGCGGAGTGCGTTTGGGTCTAGCTGATTGGGTTTGGGTCTAGCCGAGAGGGTTTGGGTCTAGCCGAGTGGGTTTGGGTGTAGCCGAGTGGGTTTGGGTGTAGCCGAGTGGGTTTGTGTCTAGCGGAGTGGGTTTGGGTCTAGCGGAGTGGGTTAGGGTCTAGCGGAGTGGGTTTGGGTCTAGCGGAGTGGGTTTGGGTCTAGCGGAGTGGGTTTGGGTCTAGCCTAGTGGGTTTGGGTCTAGCGGAGTGGGTTTGAGTCTAGCGGAGTGGGTTTGGGTCTAGCGGAGTGGGTATAGGCCTAGCGGAGTGGGTTTGGGTCTAGCGGACTGGGTTTGGGTCTAGCCGAGTGGGTTTGGGTCTAGCGGAGTGGGTTTGGGTCTAGCGGAGTGGATTTGGGTCTAGCCGAGTGGGTTTGGGTCTAGCGGAGTGGGTTTGGGTCTAGCGGAGTGGGTTTGGGTCTAGCGGAGTGGGTTTGGGTCTAGCGGAGTGGGTTTGGGTCGAGCGGACTGGGTTTGGGTCTAGCGGAGTGGGTTTGGGTCTAGCGGAGTGGGTTTGGGTCAGCGGAGTGGGTTTGGGTCTACCGAGTGGGTTTGGGTCTAGCCGAGTGGGTTTGGGTGTAGCCGAGTGGGTTTGGGTCTGACCGAGTGGGGTTGGGTCTAGCGGAGTGGGTTTGGGTCTAGCCGATTGGGTTTGGGTCTAGCGGAGTGGGTTTGGGTCCAGCCGAGTGGGTTTGGGTCTAGCCGATAGGGTTTGGGTCTAGCCGAGTGGGTTTGGGTCTAGCCGAGTGGGTTTGGGTCTAGCCGAGTGGGTTTGTGACTAGCGGAGTGGGTTTGGGTCTAGCGTAGTGGGTTAGGGTCTAGCGGAGTGGGTTTGGTCTAGCCGAATGGTTTTGGGTGTAGCCGAGTGGGTTTGGGTCTAGCCGAGTGGGTTTGGGTCTAGCCGAGTGGGTTTGGGTCTAGCCGAGTGGGTTTGGGTCTAGCCGAGTGGGTTTGATTCTAGCCGAGTGGGTTTGGGTCTAGCGGAGTGGGTTTGCGTCAAGCCGAGTGGGTTTGGGTCTAGCCGAGTGGGTTTGGGTCTAGCCGATTGGGTTTTGGTCTAGCCAAGTGGGTTTGGGTCTAGCCAGTGGGTTTGGGTCTAGCCGAGTGGGTTTGGGTCTAGCGGAGTGGGTTTGGGTCTAGCGGAGTGGGTTTGGGTCTAGCGGAGTGGGTTTGGGTCTAGAGGAGTGGGGTTGGGTCTAGCGGAGTGGGTTTGGGTCTAGCCGAGTGGGTTTGGGTCTAGCGGAGTGGGTTTGGGTCTAGCGGAGTGGGTTTGGGTCAGCGGAGTGGGTTTGGGTCTACCTTGTGGGCTTGGGTCTAGCCGAGTGGGTTTGGGACTAGCCGAGTGGGTTTGGGTCTAGCCGAGTGGGTTCGGGTCTAGCCGAGTGGGTTCGGGTCTAGCCGAGTGGGTTTGGGTCCCGCGGAGTGGGTTTGGGTGCAGCCGAGTGGGTTTGGGTCTAGCCGAGTGGGTTTGGGTCTAGCCAAGTGGGTTTGGGTCTAGGCGAGTGGGTTTGGGTCTTGCGGAGTGGGTTTGGGTGTAGCCGAGTGGGTTTGGGGCTAGCCGAGTGGGTTTGGGTCCAGCCAAGTGGGTTTGGGTCAAGCCGAGTGGGTTTGGGTCTAGACGAGTGGGTTTGGGTCTAGCCGAGTGGGTTTGGGTCTAGCCGAGTGGGTTTGGGTCTAGCGGACTGGGTTTGGGTCTAGCGGAGTGGGTTTGGGTCTAGCGGAGTGGGTTTGGGTCTAGCGGAGTGGGTTTGGGTCTAGCGGAGTGCGTTTGGGTCTAGCGGAGTGGGTTTGGGTCTAGCGGAGTAGGTTTGGGTCCAGCGGAGTGGGTTTGGGTCTAACGGAGTGGGTTTGGGTCTAGCGGAGTGGGTTTGGGTCTAGCGGAGTGGGTTTGGGTCTAGCGGCCTGGGTTTGGGTCTAGCGGAGTGGGTTTGGGTCTAGCGGAGTGGGTTTGGGTCTACCGAGTGGGTTTGGGTCTCGCCGAGTGAGCTTGGGTCTAGCCAAGTGGGTTGGGTCTAGCCAGTGGGTTTGGGTCTAGCCGAGTGGGTTTGGGTCTAGCCGTGGGTTTCGGTCTAGCCGAGTGGGTTTGGGTCTAGCGGAGTGGGTTTGGGTCTACCGAGTGGGTTTGGGTCTCGCCGAGTGGGCTTGGGTCTAGCCAAGTGGGTTGGGTCTAGCCAGTGGGTTTGGGTCTAGCCGAGTGGGTTTGGGTCTAGCCGTGGGTTTCGGTCTAGCCGAGTGGGTTTGGGTCCAGCCTAGTGGGTTTGGGTCTAGCGAGTGGGTTTGCGTCTAGCGAGTGGGTTTGGCTCTAGCCGTGTGGGTTTGGGTTTAGCCGAGTGGGCTTGTGTCTGGCCTGGTGGGTTTGGGTCTAGCCGAGTGGGTTTGGGTCTAGCCGAGTGGGTTTCGGTCTAGCCGAGTGGGTTTGCGTCCAGCCGAGTGGGTTTGGGTCTAGCCGAGTGGGTTTGGGTGCAGCCGAGTGGGTTTGGGTGTAGCCGAGTGGGTTTGGGTATGGCCGAGTGGGTTTGGGTCTAATGGAGTCGGTTTGGGTCTAGCCGAGTGGGTTTGGGTCTAGCGGAGTGCGTTTGGGTCTAGCCGATTGGGTTTGGGTCTAGCCGAGAGGGTTTGGGTCTAGCCGAGTGGGTTTGGGTGTAGCCGAGTGGGTTTGGGTGTAGCCGAGTGGGTTTGTGTCTAGCGGAGTGGGTTTGGGTCTAGCGGAGTGGGTTAGGGTCTAGCGGAGTGGGTTTGGGTCTAGCGGAGTGGGTTTGGGTCTAGCGGAGTGGGTTTGGGTCTAGCCTAGTGGGTTTGGGTCTAGCGGAGTGGGTTTGAGTCTAGCGGAGTGGGTTTGGGTCTAGCGGAGTGGGTATAGGCCTAGCGGAGTGGGTTTGGGTCTAGCGGACTGGGTTTGGGTCTAGCCGAGTGGGTTTGGGTCTAGCGGAGTGGGTTTGGGTCTAGCGGAGTGGATTTGGGTCTAGCCCAGTGGGTTTGGGTCTAGCGGAGTGGGTTTGGGTCTAGCGGAGTGGGTTTGGGTCTAGCGGAGTGGGTTTGGGTCTAGCGGAGTGGGTTTGGGTCGAGCGGACTGGGTTTGGGTCTAGCGGAGTGGGTTTGGGTCTAGCGGAGTGGGTTTGGGTCAGCGGAGTGGGTTTGGGTCTACCGAGTGGGTTTGGGTCTAGCCGAGTGGGTTTGGGTCTAGCCGATTGGGTTTGGGTCTAGCGGAGTGGGTTTGGGTCCAGCCGAGTGGGTTTGGGTCTAGCCGATAGGGTTTGGGTCTAGCCGAGTGGGTTTGGGTCTAGCCGAGTGGGTTTGGGTCTAGCCGAGTGGGTTTGTGACTAGCGGAGTGGGTTTGGGTCTAGCGTAGTGGGTTAGGGTCTAGCGGAGTGGGTTTGGTCTAGCCGAATGGTTTTGGGTGTAGCCGAGTGGGTTTGTGTCTAGCCGAGTGGGTTTGGGTCTAGCCGAGTGGGTTTGGGTCTAGCCGAGTGGGTTTGGGTCTAGCCGAGTGGGTTTGATTCTAGCCGAGTGGGTTTGGGCCTAGCGGAGTGGGTTTGCGTCAAGCCGAGTGGGTTTGGGTCTAGCCGAGTGGGTTTGGGTCTAGCCGATTGGGTTTTGGTCTAGCCAAGTGGGTTTGGGTCTAGCCAGTGGGTTTGGGTCTAGCCGAGTGGGTTTGGGTCTAGCGGAGTGGGTTTGGGTCTAGCGGAGTGGGTTTGGGTCTAGCGGAGTGGTTTTGGGTCTAGAGGAGTGGGGTTGGGTCTAGCGGAGTGGGTTTGGGTCTAGCCGAGTGGGTTTGGGTCTAGCGGAGTGGGTTTGGGTCTAGCGGAGTGGGTTTGGGTCAGCGGAGTGGGTTTGGGTCTACCTTGTGGGCTTGGGTCTAGCCGAGTGGGTTTGGGTCTAGCCGAGTGGGTTGGGGTCTAGCCGAGTGGGTTCGGGTCTAGCCGAGTGGGTTCGGGTCTAGCCGAGTGGGTTTGGGTCCAGCGGAGTGGGTTTGGGTGCAGCCGAGTGGGTTTGGGTCTAGCCGAGTGGGTTTGGGTCTAGCCAAGTGGGTTTGGGTCTAGGCGAGTGGGTTTGGGTCTTGCGGAGTGGGTTTGGGTGTAGCCGAGTGGGTTTGGGGCTAGCCGAGTGGGTTTGGGTCCAGCCAAGTGGGTTTGGGTCAAGCCGAGTGGGTTTGGGTCTAGACGAGTGGGTTTGGGTCTAGCCGAGTGGGTTTGGGTCTAGCCGAGTGGGTTTGGGTCTATCCGAGTGGGTTTGGGTCCAGCGGAGTGGGTTTTGAGTCTAGCGGAGTGGGCTTGGGTCTAGCGGAGTGGGATTGAGTCTAACGGAGTGGGTTTGGGTCTAGCCGAGTGGGTTTGGGTCTAGCCGAGTGGGTTTGTGTCTAGCCTAGTGGGTTTGGGTCTAGCGGAGTGGGTTTGCGTCTAGCCGAGTGGGTTTGCATCTAGCCGAGTGGGTTTGGGTCTAGCGGAGTGGGTTTGGGTCTAGAGGAGTGGGGTTGGGTCTAGCGGAGTGGGTTTGGGTCTGGCCGAGTGGGTTTGGGTCTCGCGGAGTGGGTTTGGGTCTAGCCGAGTGGGTTTGGGTCTAGCGGAGTGGGTTTGGGTCTAGCCGAGTGGGTTTGTGTCTAGCCGAGAGGGTTTGGGTCCAGCCGAGTGGGTTTCGGTCTAGCCGAGTGGTTTTGGGTCTAGCCGAGTGGGTTTGCGTCTAGCGGAGTGGGTTTGGGTGTAGCGGAGTGGGTTGGGGTCTAGCAGAGTGGGTTTGGGTCTAGCGGAGTGGGTTTGGGTCTAGCGGAGTGGGTTTGGGTCTAGCGGAGTGGGTTTGGGTCTAGCGGAGTGGGTTTGGGTCTAGCGGAGTGCGTTTGGGTCAAGCGGACTGGGTTTGGGTCTAGCGGAGTGGGTTTGGGTCTAGCGGAGTGGGTTTGGGTCTACCGAGTGGGTTTGGGTCTAGCCGAGTGGGTTTGGGTCTATCCGAGTGGGTTTGGGTCCAGCGGAGTGGGTTTTGAGTCTAGCGGAGTGGGCTTGGGTCTAGCGGAGTGGGATTGAGTCTAACGGAGTGGGTTTGGGTCTAGCCGAGTGGGTTTGGGTCTAGCCGAGTGGGTTTGTGTCTAGCCGAGTGGGTTTGGGTCTAGCGGAGTGGGTTTGCGTCTAGCCGAGTGGGCTTGGGTCTAGCCGAGTGGGTTTGGGTCTAGCCGAGTGGGTTTGGGTCTAGCGGAGTGGGTTTGGGTCTAGCGGAGTGGGTTTGGGTGTAGCGGAGTGGGTTGGGGTCTAGCAGAGTGGGTTTGGGTCTAGCGGAGTGGGTTTGGGTCTAGCGGACTGGGTTTGGGTCTAGCGGAGTGGGTTTGGGTCTAGCGGAGTGGGTTTGGGTCTAGCGGAGTGGGTTTGGGTCTAGCGGAGTGCGTTTGGGTCTAGCGGAGTGGGTTTGGGTCTAGCGGAGTAGGTTTGGGTCCAGCGGAGTGGGTTTGGGTCTAACGGAGTGGGTTTGGGTCTAGCGGAGTGGGTTTGGGTCTAGCGGAGTGGGTTTGGGTCTAGCGGCCTGGGTTTGGGTCTAGCGGAGTGGGTTTGGGTCTAGCGGAGTGGGTTTGGGTCTACCGAGTGGGTTTGGGTCTCGCCGAGTGGGCTTGGGTCTAGCCAAGTGGGTTGGGTCTAGCCAGTGGGTTTGGGTCTAGCCGAGTGGGTTTGGGTCTAGCCGTGGGTTTGGGTCTAGCCGAGTGGGTTTGGGTCCAGCCTAGTGGGTTTGGGTCCAGCGAGTGGGTTTGCGTCTAGCGAGTGGGTTTGGCTCTAGCCGTGTGGGTTTGGGTTTAGCCGAGTGGGCTTGTGTCTGGCCTGGTGGGTTTGGGTCTAGCCGAGTGGGTTTGGGTCTAGCCGAGTGGGTTTCGGTCTAGCCGAGTGGGTTTGCGTCCAGCCGAGTGGGTTTGGGTCTAGCCGAGTGGGTTTGGGTGCAGCCGAGTGGGTTTGGGTGTAGCCGAGTGGGTTTGGGTATGGCCGAGTGGGTTTGGGTCTAATGGAGTCGGTTTGGGTCTAGCCGAGTGGGTTTGGGTCTAGCGGAGTGCGTTTGGGTCTAGCCGATTGGGTTTGGGTCTGGCCGAGAGGGTTTGGGTCTGGCCGAGTGGGTTTGGGTGTAGCCGAGTGGGTTTGGGTGTAGCCGAGTGGGTTTGTGTCTAGCGGAGTGGGTTTGGGTCTAGCGGAGTGGGTTAGGGTCTAGCGGAGTGGGTTTGGGTCTAGCGGAGTGGGTTTGGGTCTAGCGGAGTGGGTTTGGGTCTAGCCTAGTGGGTTTGGGTCTAGCGGAGTGGGTTTGAGTCTAGCGGAGTGGGTTTGGGTCTAGCGGAGTGGGTATAGGCCTAGCGGAGTGGGTTTGGGTCTAGCGGACTGGGTTTGGGTCTAGCCGAGTGGGTTTGGGTCTAGCGGAGTGGGTTTGGGTCTAGCGGAGTGGATTTGGGTCTAGCCGAGTGGGTTTGGGTCTAGCGGAGTGGGTTTGGGTCTAGCGGAGTGGGTTTGGGTCTAGCGGAGTGGGTTTGGGTCTAGCGGAGTGGGTTTGGGTCGAGCGGACTGGGTTTGGGTCTAGCGGAGTGGGTTTGGGTCTAGCGGAGTGGGTTTGGGTCAGCGGAGTGGGTTTGGGTCTACCGAGTGGGTTTGGGTCTAGCCGAGTGGGTTTGGGTCTAGCCGATTGGGTTTGGGTCTAGCGGAGTGGGTTTGGGTCCAGCCGAGTGGGTTTGGGTCTAGCCGATAGGGTTTGGGTCTAGCCGAGTGGGTTTGGGTCTAGCCGAGTGGGTTTGGGTCTAGCCGAGTGGGTTTGTGACTAGCGGAGTGGGTTTGGGTCTAGCGTAGTGGGTTAGGGTCTAGCGGAGTGGGTTTGGTCTAGCCGAATGGTTTTGGGTGTAGCCGAGTGGGTTTGGGTCTAGCCGAGTGGGTTTGGGTCTAGCCGAGTGGGTTTGGGTCTAGCCGAGTGGGTTTGGGTCTAGCCGAGTGGGTTTGATTCTAGCCGAGTGGGTTTGGGCCTAGCGGAGTGGGTTTGCGTCAAGCCGAGTGGGTTTGGGTCTAGCCGAGTGGGTTTGGGTCTAGCCGATTGGGTTTTGGTCTAGCCAAGTGGGTTTGGGTCTAGCCAGTGGGTTTGGGTCTAGCCGAGTGGGTTTGGGTCTAGCGGAGTGGGTTTGGGTCTAGCGGAGTGGGTTTGGGTCTAGCGGAGTGGTTTTGGGTCTAGAGGAGTGGGGTTGGGTCTAGCGGAGTGGGTTTGGGTCTAGCCGAGTGGGTTTGGGTCTAGCGGAGTGGGTTTGGGTCTAGCGGAGTGGGTTTGGGTCAGCGGAGTGGGTTTGGGTCTACCTTGTGGGCTTGGGTCTAGCCGAGTGGGTTTGGGTCTAGCCGAGTGGGTTTGGGTCTAGCCGAGTGGGTTCGGGTCTAGCCGAGTGGGTTCGGGTCTAGCCGAGTGGGTTTGGGTCCAGCGGAGTGGGTTTGGGTGCAGCCGAGTGGGTTTGGGTCTAGCCGAGTGGGTTTGGGTCTAGCCAAGTGGGTTTGGGTCTAGGCGAGTGGGTTTGGGTCTTGCGGAGTGGGTTTGGGTGTAGCCGAGTGGGTTTGGGGCTAGCCGAGTGGGTTTGGGTCCAGCCAAGTGGGTTTGGGTCAAGCCGAGTGGGTTTGGGTCTAGACGAGTGGGTTTGGGTCTAGCCGAGTGGGTTTGGGTCTAGCCGAGTGGGTTTGGGTCTATCCGAGTGGGTTTGGGTCCAGCGGAGTGGGTTTTGAGTCTAGCGGAGTGGGCTTGGGTCTAGCGGAGTGGGATTGAGTCTAACGGAGTGGGTTTGGGTCTAGCCGAGTGGGTTTGGGTCTAGCCGAGTGGGTTTGTGTCTAGCCGAGTGGGTTTGGGTCTAGCGGAGTGGGTTTGCGTCTAGCCGAGTGGGTTTGCATCTAGCCGAGTGGGTTTGGGTCTAGCGGAGTGGGTTTGGGTCTAGAGGAGTGGGGTTGGGTCTAGCGGAGTGGGTTTGGGTCTGGCCGAGTGGGTTTGGGTCTCGCGGAGTGGGTTTGGGTCTAGCCGAGTGGGTTTGGGTCTAGCGGAGTGGGTTTGGGTCTAGCCGAGTGGGTTTGTGTCTAGCCGAGAGGGTTTGGGTCCAGCCGAGTGGGTTTCGGTCTAGCCGAGTGGTTTTGGGTCTAGCCGAGTGGGTTTGCGTCTAGCGGAGTGGGTTTGGGTGTAGCGGAGTGGGTTGGGGTCTAGCAGAGTGGGTTTGGGTCTAGCGGAGTGGGTTTGGGTCTAGCGGAGTGGGTTTGGGTCTAGCGGAGTGGGTTTGGGTCTAGCGGAGTGGGTTTGGGTCTAGCGGAGTGCGTTTGGGTCAAGCGGACTGGGTTTGGGTCTAGCGGAGTGGGTTTGGGTCTAGCGGAGTGGGTTTGGGTCTACCGAGTGGGTTTGGGTCTAGCCGAGTGGGTGTGGGGCTAGCCGAGTGGGTTTGGGTCTAGCCGAGTGGGTTTGGGTCTAGCCGAGTGGGTTTGGGTCTAGCCGAGTGTGTTTGGGTCTAGCCGAGTGGGTTTGGGCCTAGCAGAGTGGGTTTCGGTGCAGCCGAGTGGGTTTGGGTCTAGCCGAGTGGGTTTGGGTCTAGCCGAGAGGGTTTGGGTCTAGGCGAGTGGGTTTGGGTCTTGCGGAGTGGGTTTGGGTGTAGCCGAGTGGGTTTGGGGCTAGCCGAGTTGGTTTGGGTCCAGCCGAGTGGGTTTGGGTCTAGCCGAGTGGGTTTGGGTCTAGACGAGTGGGTTTGGGTCTAGCCGAGTGGGTTTGGGTCTAGCCGAGTGGGTTTGGGTCTATCCGAGTGGGTTTGGGTCTAGTGGAGTGGGTTTTGAGTCTAGCGGAGTGGGTTTGGGTCTAGCGGAGTGCGGTTGAGTCTAACGGAGTGGGTTTGGGTCTAGCCGAGTGGGTTTGGGTCTAGCCGAGTGGGTTTGTGTTTAGCCGAGTGGGTTTGGGTCTAGCGGAGTGGGTTTGCATCTAGCCGAGTGGGTTTGGGTCTAGCGGAGTGGGTTTGGGTCTAGCGGAGTGGGTTTGGGTCTAGCGGACTGGGTTTGGGTCTAGCGGAGTGGGTTTGGGTCTAGCGGAGTGGGTTTGGGTCTAGCGGAGTGGATTTGGGTCTAGCCGAGTGGGTTTGGGTCTAGCGGAGTGGGTTTGGGTCTAACGGAGTGGATTTGGGTCTAGCCGAATGGGTTTGGGTGTAGCCGAGTGGGTTTGGGTCTAGCCGAGTGGGCTTGGGTCTAGTCGAGTGGGTTTGGGTCTAGCCGAGTGGGTTTGGGTCTAGCCGAGTGGGTTTGGGTCTAGCCGAGTAGGTTTGGGTCTAGCCGAGTGGGTTTGGGTCTAGCCGAGTGGGTTTGGGTCCAGCCGAGTGGGTTTGGGTCTAGCCGAGTGGGTTTGGGTCTAGCCGAGTGGGTTTGGGTCTAGCCGAGTGGGTTTGGGTCTAGCCGAGTGGGTTTGATTCTAGCCGAGTGGGTTTGGGTCTAGCTGAGTGGGTTTGGGTCAAGCCGAGTGGGTTTGGGTGTAGCCGAGTGGGTTTGGGTGTAGCCGAGTGGGTTTGGGTCTAGCCAAGTGGGTTTGGGTCTAGCCAGTGGGTTTGGGTCTAGCCGAGTGGGTTTGGGTCTAGCCTAGTGGGTTTGGGTCTAGCCGAGTGGGTTTGGGTCTAGCCAAGTGGGTTTGGGTCTAGCCAGTGGGTTTGGGTCCAGCCGAGTGGGTTTGGGTCTAGCCGAGTGGGTTTGGGTCTAGCCGAGTGGGTTTGGGTCTGGCCGAGTGGGTTTGGGTCTAGCCGAGTGGGTTTGGGTGTAGCCGAGTGGGTTTGGGTCTGACCGAGTGGGGTTGGGTCTAGCGGAGTGGGTTTGGGTCTAGCCGATTGGGTTTGGGTCTAGCGGAGTGGGTTTGGGTCTAGCCGAGTGTGTTTGGGTCTAGCCGAGTGGGTTTGGGCCTAGCAGAGTGGGTTTGGGTGCAGCCGAGTGGGTTTGGGTCTAGCCGAGTGGGTTTGGGTCTAGCCGAGAGGGTTTGGGTCTAGGCGAGTGGGTTTGGGTCTTGCGGAGTGGGTTTGGGTGTAGCCGAGTGGGTTTGGGGCTAGCCGAGTTGGTTTGGGTCCAGCCGAGTGGGTTTGGGTCTAGCCGAGTGGGTTTGGGTCTAGACGAGTGGGTTTGGGTCTAGCCGAGTGGGTTTGGGTCTAGCCGAGTGGGTTTGGGTCTATCCGAGTGGGTTTGGGTCTAGTGGAGTGGGTTTTGAGTCTAGCGGAGTGGGTTTGGGTCTAGCGGAGTGCGGTTGAGTCTAACGGAGTGGGTTTGGGTCTAGCCGAGTGGGTTTGGGTCTAGCCGACTGGGTTTGTGTTTAGCCGAGTGGGTTTGGGTCTAGCGGAGTGGGTTTGCATCTAGCCGAGTGGGTTTGGGTCTAGCGGAGTGGGTTTGGGTCTAGCGGAGTGGGTTTGGGTCTAGCGGACTGGGTTTGGGTCTAGCGGAGTGGGTTTGGGTCTAGCGGAGTGGGTTTGGGTCTAGCGGAGTGGATTTGGGTCTAGCCGAGTGGGTTTGGGTCTAGCGGAGTGGGTTTGGGTCTAACGGAGTGGATTTGGGTCTAGCCGAATGGGTTTGGGTGTAGCCGAGTGGGTTTGGGTCTAGCCGAGTGGGCTTGGGTCTAGCCGAGTGGGTTTGGGTCTAGCCGAGTGGGTTTGGGTCTAGCCGAGTGGGTTTGGGTCTAGCCGAGTAGGTTTGGGTCTAGCCGAGTGGGTTTGGGTCTAGCCGAGTGGGTTTGGGTCCAGCCGAGTGGGTTTGGGTCTAGCCGAGTGGGTTTGGGTCTAGCCGAGTGGGTTTGGGTCTAGCCGAGTGGGTTTGGGTCTAGCCGAGTGGGTTTGATTCTAGCCGAGTGGGTTTGGGTCTAGCTGAGTGGGTTTGGGTCAAGCCGAGTGGGTTTGGGTGTAGCCGAGTGGGTTTTGGTGTAGCCGAGTGGGTTTGGGTCTAGCCAAGTGGGTTTGGGTCTAGCCAAGTGGGTTTGGGTCTAGCCAGTGGGTTTGGGCCTAGCCGAGTGGGTTTGGGTCTAGCCTAGTGGGTTTGGGTCTAGCCGAGTGGGTTTGGGTCTGGCCAAGTGGGTTTGGGTCTAGCCAGTGGGTTTGGGTCTAGCCGAGTGGGTTTGGGTCTAGCCGAGTGGGTTTGGGTCTAGCCGAGTGGGTTTGGGTCTAGCCGAGTGGGTTTGGGTCTAGCCGAGTGGGTTTGGGTGTAGCCGAGTGGGTTTGGGTCTGACCGAGTGGGGTTGGGTCTAGCGGAGTGGGTTTGGGTCTAGCCGATTGGGTTTGGGTCTAGCGGAGTGGGTTTGGGTCTAGCCGAGTGGGTTTGGGTCTATCCGATAGGGTTTGGGTCTAGCCGAGTGGGTTTGGATCTAGCCGAGTGGGTTTGTGACTAGCGGAGTGGGTTTGGGTCTAGCGGAGTGGGTTAGGGTCTAGCGGAGTGGGTTTGGATCTAGCGGAGTGGGTTTGGGTCTAGCGGATTGGGTTTGGGTCTAGCGGAGTGGGTTTGGGTCTAGCGGAGTGGGTTTGGGTCTAGCGGAGTGGGTTTGGGTCTAGCGGACTGGGTTTGGGTCTAGCGGAGTGGGTTTGGGTCTACCGAGTGGGTTTGGGTCTAGCCGAGTGGGCTTGGGTCTAGCCGAGTGGGTTTGGGTCTAGCCAAGTGGGTTTGGGTCTAGCCGAGTGGGTTTGGGTCTAGCCGAGTGGGTTTGGGTCGAGCCGAGTGGGTTTGGGTCTAGCGGAGTGGGTTTGGGTGCAGCCGAGTGGGTTTGGGTCTAGCCGAGTGGGTTTGGGTCTAGCCGAGAGGGTTTGGGTCAAGCCGAGTGGGTTTGGGTCTAGCCGAGTGGGTTTGGGTCTAGCCGATTGGGTTTTGGTCTAGCCAAGTGGGTTTGGGTCTAGCCAGTGGGTTTGGGTCTAGCCGAGCGGGTTTGGGTCTAGCGGAGTGGGTTTGGGTCTAGCGGAGTGGGTTTGGGTCTAGCGGAGTGGGTTTGGGTCTAGAGGAGTGGGGTTGGGTCTAGCGGAGTGGGTTTGGGTCTAGCCGAGTGGGTTTGGGTCTAGCGGAGTGGGTTTGGGTCTACCTTGTGGGCTTGGGTCTAGCCGAGTGGGTTTGGGTCTAGCCGAGTGGGTTTGGGTCTAGCCGAGTGGGTTCGGGTCTAGCCGAGTGGGTTCGGGTCTAGCCGAGTGGGTTTGGGTCCAGCGGAGTGGGTTTGGGTGCAGCCGAGTGGGTTTGGGTCTAGCCGAGTGGGTTTGGGTCTAGCCAAGTGGGTTTGGGTCTAGGCGAGTGGGTTTGGGTCTTGCGGAGTGGGTTTGGGTGTAGCCGAGTGGGTTTGGGGCTAGCCGAGTGGGTTTGGGTCCAGCCAAGTGGGTTTGGGTCAAGCCGAGTGGGTTTGGGTCTAGACGAGTGGGTTTGGGTCTAGCCGAGTGGGTTTGGGTCTAGCCGAGTGGGTTTGGGTCTATCCGAGTGGGTTTGGGTCCAGCGGAGTGGGTTTTGAGTCTAGCGGAGTGGGTTTGGGCCTAGCGGAGTGGGATTGAGTCTAACGGAGTGGGTTTGGGTCTAGCCGAGTGGGTTTGGGTCTAGCCGAGTGGGTTTGTGTCTAGCCGAGTGGGTTTGGGTCTAGCGGAGTGGGTTTGCGTCTAGCCGAGTGGGTTTGCATCTAGCCGAGTGGGTTTGGGTCTAGCGGAGTGGGTTTGGGTCTAGAGGAGTGGGGTTGGGTCTAGCGGAGTGGGTTTGGGTCTGGCCGAGTGGGTTTGGGTCTCGCGGAGTGGGTTTGGGTCTAGCCGAGTGGGTTTGGGTCTAGCGGAGTGGGTTTGGGTCTAGCCGAGTGGGTTTGTGTCTAGCCGAGAGGGTTTGGGTCCAGCCGAGTGGGTTTCGGTCTAGCCGAGTGGTTTTGGGTCTAGCCGAGTGGGTTTGCGTCTAGCGGAGTGGGTTTGGGTGTAGCGGAGTGGGTTGGGGTCTAGCAGAGTGGGTTTGGGTCTTGCGGAGTGGGTTTGGGTGTAGCCGAGTGGGTTTGGGGCTAGCCGAGTGGGTTTGGGTCCAGCCAAGTGGGTTTGGGTCAAGCCGAGTGGGTTTGGATCTAGACGAGTGGGTTTGGGTCTAGCCGAGTGGGTTTGGGTCTAGCCGAGTGGGTTTGGGTCTATCCGAGTGGGTTTGGGTCCAGCGGAGTGGGTTTTGAGTCTAGCGGAGTGGGCTTGGGCCTAGCGGAGTGGGATTGAGTCTAACGGAGTGGGTTTGGGTCTAGCCGAGTGGGTTTGGGTCTAGCCGAGTGGGTTTGTGTCTAGCCGAGTGGGTTTGGGTCTAGCGGAGTGGGTTTGCGTCTAGCCGAGTGGGTTTGCATCTAGCCGAGTGGGTTTGGGTCTAGCGGAGTGGGTTTGGGTCTAGAGGAGTGGGGTTGGGTCTAGCGGAGTGGGTTTGGGTCTGGCCGAGTGGGTTTGGGTCTCGCGGAGTGGGTTTGGGTATAGCCGAGTGGGTTTGGGTCTAGCGGAGTGGGTTTGGGTCTAGCCGAGTGGGTTTGTGTCTAGCCGAGAGGGTTTGGGTCCAGCCGAGTGGGTTTCGGTCTAGCCGAGTGGTTTTGGGTCTAGCCGAGTGGGTTTGCGTCTAGCGGAGTGGGTTTGGGTGTAGCGGAGTGGGTTGGGGTCTAGCAGAGTGGGTTTGGGTCTAGCGGAGTGGGTTTGGGTCTAGCGGAGTGGGTTTGGGTCTAGCGGAGTGGGTTTGGGTCTAGCGGAGTGGGTTTGGGTCTAGCGGAGTGCGTTTGGGTCAAGCGGACTGGGTTTGGGTCTAGCGGAGTGGGTTTGGGTCTAGCGGAGTGGGTTTGGGTCTACCGAGTGGGTTTGGGTCTAGCCGAGTGGGTGTGGGGCTAGCCGAGTGGGTTTGGGTCTAGCCGAGTGGGTTTGGGTCTAGCCGAGTGGGTTTGGGTCTAGCCGAGTGTGTTTGGGTCTAGCCGAGTGGGTTTGGGCCTAGCAGAGTGGGTTTGGGTGCAGCCGAGTGGGTTTGGGTCTAGCCGAGTGGGTTTGGGTCTAGCCGAGAGGGTTTGGGTCTAGGCGAGTGGGTTTGGGTCTTGCGGAGTGGGTTTGGGTGTAGCCGAGTGGGTTTGGGGCTAGCCGAGTTGGTTTGGGTCCAGCCGAGTGGGTTTGGGTCTAGCCGAGTGGGTTTGGGTCTAGACGAGTGGGTTTGGGTCTAGCCGAGTGGGTTTGGGTCTAGCCGAGTGGGTTTGGGTCTATCCGAGTGGGTTTGGGTCTAGTGGAGTGGGTTTTGAGTCTAGCGGAGTGGGTTTGGGTCTAGCGGAGTGGGGTTGAGTCTAACGGAGTGGGTTTGGGTCTAGCCGAGTGGGTTTGGGTCTAGCCGAGTGGGTTTGTGTTTAGCCGAGTGGGTTTGGGTCTAGCGGAGTGGGTTTGCATCTAGCCGAGTGGGTTTGGGTCTAGCGGAGTGGGTTTGGGTCTAGCGGAGTGGGTTTGGGTCTAGCGGACTGGGTTTGGGTCTAGCGGAGTGGGTTTGGGTCTAGCGGAGTGGGTTTGGGTCTAGCGGAGTGGATTTGGGTCTAGCCGAGTGGGTTTGGGTCTAGCGGAGTGGGTTTGGGTCTAACGGAGTGGATTTGGGTCTAGCCGAATGGGTTTGGGTGTAGCCGAGTGGGTTTGGGTGTAGCCGAGTGGGCTTGGGTCTAGCCGAGTGGGTTTGGGTCTAGCCGAGTGGGTTTGGGTCTAGCCGAGTAGGTTTGGGTCTAGCCGAGTGGGTTTGGGTCTAGCCGAGTGGGTTTGGGTCCAGCCGAGTGGGTTTGGGTCTAGCCGAGTGGGTTTGGGTCTAGCCGAGTGGGTTTGGGTCTAGCCGAGTGGGTTTGGGTCTAGCCGAGTGGGTTTGGGTCTAGCCGAGTGGGTTTGGGTGTAGCCGAGTGGGTTTGGGTCTGACCGAGTGGGGTTGGGTCTAGCGGAGTGGGTTTGGGTCTAGCCGATTGGGTTTGGGTCTAGCGGAGTGGGTTTGGGTCTAGCCGAGTGGGTTTGGGTCTATCCGATAGGGTTTGGGTCTAGCCGAGTGGGTTTGGATCTAGCCGAGTGGGTTTGTGACTAGCGGAGTGGGTTTGGGTCTAGCGGAGTGGGTTAGGGTCTAGCGGAGTGGGTTTGGATCTAGCGGAGTGGGTTTGGGTCTAGCGGATTGGGTTTGGGTCTAGCGGAGTGGGTTTGGGTCTAGCGGAGTGGGTTTGGGTCTAGCGGAGTGGGTTTGGGTCTAGCGGACTGGGTTTGGGTCTAGCGGAGTGGGTTTGGGTCTACCGAGTGGGTTTGGGTCTAGCCGAGTGGGCTTGGGTCTAGCCGAGTGGGTTTGGGTCTAGCCAAGTGGGTTTGGGTCTAGCCGAGTGGGTTTGGGTCTAGCCGAGTGGGTTTGGGTCGAGCCGAGTGGGTTTGGGTCTAGCGGAGTGGGTTTGGGTGCAGCCGAGTGGGTTTGGGTCTAGCCGAGTGGGTTTGGGTCTAGCCGAGAGGGTTTGGGTCTCGGCGAGTGGGTTTCGGTCTTGCGGAGTGGGTTTGGGTGTAGCCGAGTGGGTTTGGGGCTAGCCGAGTGGGTTTGGGTCTAGCCGAGTGGGCTTGTGTCTATCCGAGTGGGTTTGGGTCTACCGGAGTGGGTTTTGAGTCTATCGGAGTGGGCTTGGGCCTAGCGGAGTGGGTTTGAGTCTAACGGAGTGGGTTTGGGTCTAGCGGAGTGGGTTTGGGTCTAGAGGAGTGGGGTTGGGTCTAGCGGAGTGGGTTTGGGTCTAGCCGAGTGGGTTTGTGTCTAGCCGAGAGGGCTTGGGTCTAGCCGAGTGGGTTTCGTTCCAGCCGAGTGGGTTTGGGTCTAGCCAAGTGGGTTTGTGTCTAGCGGAGTGGGTTTGGGTCTAGCGGAGTGGGTTAGGGTCTAGCAGACTGGGTTTGGGTCTAGCGGAGTGGGTTTGGGTCTAGCGGAGTGGGTTTGGGTCTAGCGGAGTGGGTTTGGGTCTAGCGGAGTGGGTTTGGGTCTAGCGGACTGGGTTTGGGTCTAGCGGAGTGGGTTTGGGTCTAGCGGAGTGGTTTTGGGTCTAGCGGAGTGGGTTTGGGTCTAGCGGAGTGGGTTTGGGTCTAGCGGACTGGGTTTGGGTCTAGCGGAGTGGGTTTGGGTCTAGCGGAGTGGGTTTGGGTCTAGCCGAGTGGGTTTGGGTCTAGCCGAGAGAGTTTGGGTCTAGGCGAGTGGGTTTGGGTCTTGCGGAGTGGGTTTGGGTGTAGCCGAGTGGGTTTGGGGCTAGCCGAGTGGGTTTGGGTCCAGCAGAGTGGGTTTGGGTCTAGCCGAGTGGGTTTGGGTCTAGCCGAGTGGGTTTGGGTCTAGCCGAGTGGGTTTGGGTCTAGCCGAGTGAGTTTGGGTCTAGCCGAGTGGGTTTGATTCTAGCCGAGTGGGTTTGGGTCCAGCTGATTGGGTTTGGGTCAAGCCGAGTGGGTTTGGGTGTAGCCGAGTGGGTTTGGGTCTAGCCGAGTGGGTTTGGGTCTAGCCAAGTGGGTTTGGGTCTAGCCAGTGGGTTTGGGTCTAGCCGAGTGGGTTTGATTCTAGCTGAGTGGGTTTGGGTCTAGCTGATTGGGTTTGGGTCAAGCCGAGTGGGTTTGGGTGTAGCCGAGTGGGTTTGGGTCTGTCCGAGTGGGTTTGGGTCTAGCCAAGTGGGTTTGGGTCTAGCCAGTGGGTTTGGGTCTAGCGGAGTGGGTTAGGGTCTAGCGGAGTGGGTTTGGGTCTAGCGGAGTGGGTTTGGGTCTAGCGGAGTGGGTTTGGGTCTAGCCGAGTGGGTTTGGGTCTAGCGGAGTGGGTTTGCGTCTAGCGGAGTAGGTTTGGATCTAGCGGACTGGGTATGGGTCTAGCGGAGTGGGTTTGGGTCTAGCGGACTGGGTTCGGGTCTAGCCGAGTGGGTTTGGGTCTAGCGGAGTGGGTTTGGGTCTAGCGGAGTGGATTTGGGTCTAGCTGAGTGGGTTTGGGTCTAGCGGAGTGGGTTTGGGTCTAACGGAGTGGGTTTGGGTCCAGCCGAGTGGGTTTGGGTCTAGCCGAGTGGGTTTGGGTCCAGCCGAGTGGGTTTGGGTCTAGCCGAGTGGGTTTGGGTCAAGCCGAGTGGGTTTGGGTGTAGCCGAGTGGGTTTGGGTCTGTCCGAGTGGGTTTGGGTCTAGCCAAGTGGGTTTGGGTCTAGCCAGTGGGTTTGGGTCTAGCGGAGTGGGTTAGGGTCTAGCGGAGTGGGTTTGGGTCTAGCGGAGTGGGTTTGGGTCTAGCGGAGTGGGTTTGGGTCTAGCCGAGTGGGTTTGGGTCTAGCGGAGTGGGTTTGCGTCTAGCGGAGTAGGTTTGGATCTAGCGGACTGGGTATGGGTCTAGCGGAGTGGGTTTGGGTCTAGCGGACTGGGTTCGGGTCTAGCCGAGTGGGTTTGGGTCTAGCGGAGTGGGTTTGGGTCTAGCGGAGTGGATTTGGGTCTAGCTGAGTGGGTTTGGGTCTAGCGGAGTGGGTTTGGGTCTAACGGAGTGGGTTTGGGTCCAGCCGAGTGGGTTTGGGTCTAGCCGAGTGGGTTTGGGTCCAGCCGAGTGGGTTTGGGTCTAGCCGAGTGGGTTTGGGTCTAGCCGAGTGGGTTTGGGTCTAGCCGAGTGGGTTTGGGTCTAGCCGAGTGGGTTTGGGTCTAGCCGAGTGGGTTTGGGTCTAGACGAGTGGGTTTGGGTCTAGCCGAATGGGTTTGGGTCTAGCCGAGTGGGTTTGATTCTGGCCGAGTGGGTTTGGGTCTTGCTGAGTGGGTTTGGGTCAAGCCGAGTGGGTTAGGGTCTAGCCGAGAGGGTTTGGGTCTAGCCGAGTGGGTTTGGGTCTAGCCAGTGGGTTTGGGTGCAGCCGAGTGGGTTTGGGTCCAGCCGAGTGGGTTTGGGTCTACCCGAGAGGGTTTGGGTCTAGCCGAGTGGGTTTGGGTCTAGCCGAGTGGGTTTGGGTGTAGCCGAGTGTGTTTCGGTCTGGCCGAGTGGGTTTGGGTCTAGCGGAGTGGGTTTGGGTCTAGCCGAGTGGGTTTGGGTCTAGCGGAGTGGGTTTGGGTCTAGCCGAGTGGGTTTGGGTCTAGCCGATAGGGTTTGGGTCTAGCCGAGTGGGTTTGGGTCTAGCCGAGTGGGTTTGGGTCCAGCCGAGTGGGTTTGAGTCTAGCGGAGTGGGTTTGGGTTTAGCGGAGTGGGTTAGGGTCTAGCGGAGTGGGTTTGGGTCTAGCAGAGTGGGTTTGGGTCTAGCGGAGTGGGTTTGGGTCTAGCGGAGTGGGTTTGGGTCTAGCCGAGTGGGTTTGGGTCTAGCCGTGGGTTTGGGTCTAGCCGAGTGGTTTTGGGTCTAGCCGAGTGGGTTTGGGTCTAGCCAAGTGGGTTTGGGTCTAGCCGAGTGGGTTTGGGTCTGGCCGAGTGGGTTTGGGTCTAGCCGAGTGGGTTTGGGTCTAGCGGAGTGGGTTTGGGTCTAGCGGACTGGGTTTGGGTCTAGCGGAGTGGGTTTGGGTCTAGCCGTGGGTTTGGGTCTAGCCGAGTGGGTTTGGGTCTAGCCGAGTGGGTTTGGGTCTAGCGAGTGTGTTTGGGTCTAGCGAGTGGGTTTGGCTCTAGCCGTGTGGGTTTGGGTTTAGCCGAGTGGGCTTGGGTCTGGCCGAGTGGGTTTGGGTCTAGCGGAGTGGGTTTGGGTGTAGCCGAGTGGGTTTGGGGCTAGCCGAGTGGGTTTGGGTCTAGCCGAGTGGGCTTGGGTCTATCCGAGTGGGTTTGGGTCTAGCGGAGTGGGTTTTGAGTCTAGCGGAGTGGGCTTGGGCCTAGCGGAGTGGGTTTGAGTCTAACGGAGTGGGTTTGGGTCTAGCGGAGTGGGTTTGGGTCTAGAGGAGTGGGGTTGGGTCTAGCGGAGTGGGTTTGGGTCTAGCCGAGTGGGTTTGTGTCTAGTCGAGAGGGTTTGGGTCTAGCCGAGTGGGTTTCGGTCTAGCCGAGTGGGTTTGGGTCTAGCCGAGTGGGTTTGTGTCTGGCGGAGTGGGTTTGGCTCTAGCGGAGTGGGTTAGTGTCTAGCCGAGTGGGTTTGGGTCTAGCGGAGTGGGGTTGGGTCTAGCGGAGTGGGTTTGGGTCTAGCGGAGTGGGTTTGGGTCTTGCGGAGTGGGTTTGGGTCTAGCGGACTGGGTTTGGGTCTAGCGGAGTGGGTTTGGGTCTAGCGGAGTGGGTTTGGGTCTAGCGGAGTGGGTTTGGGTCTAGCGGAGTGGGTTTGGGTCTAGCGGAGTGGGTTTGGGTCTAGCGGAGTGGGTTTGGGTCTAGCGGACTGGGTTTGGGTCTAGCGGAGTGGGTTTGGGTCTAGCGGAGTGGGTTTGGGTCTAGACGAGTGGGTTTGGGTCTAGCCGAGTGGGTTTGGGTCTAGCTGAGTGGGTTTGGGTCTAGCCGAGTGGGTTTGCGTCTAGCAGAGTGGGTTTGGGTGCAGCCGAGTGGGTTTGGGTCTAGCCGAGTGGGTTTGGGTCTAGCCGAGAGTTTGGGTCTAGGCGAGTGGGTTTGGGTCTTGCGGAGTGGGTTTGGGTGTAGCCGAGTGGGTTTGGGGCTTGCCGAGTGGGTTTGGGTCTAGCGGAGTGGGTTTTGAGTCTAGAGGAGTGGGCTTGGGTCTAGCGGAGTGGGTTTGAGTCTAACGGAGTGGGATTGGGTCTAGCGGAGTGGGTTTGGGTGTAGAGGAGTGGGTTTGGGTCTAGCGGAGTGGGTTTGGGTCTAGCCGAGTGGGTTTGTGTCTAGCCGAGAGGGTTTGGGTCTAGCCGAGTGGGTTTCGGTCTAGCCGAGTGGGTTTGCGTCTAGCCGAATGGGTTTGTGTCCAGCGGAGTGGGTTTGGGTCTAGCGGAGTGGGTTAGGGTCTAGCAGAGTGGGTTTGGGTCTAGCGGAGTGGGTATTGGTCTAGCGGAGTGGGTTTGGGTCTAGCGGAGTGGGTTTGGGTCTAGCGGAGTGGGTTTGGGTCTAGCGGACTGGGTTTGGGTCTAGCGGAGTGGGTTTGGGTCCAGCTGAGTGGGTTTGGGTCTAGCCGAGTGGGTTTGGGTCTAGACGAGTGGGTTTGGGTCTAGCCGAGTGGGTTTGGGTCTAGCCGAGTGGGTTTGGGTTTCTCCGAGTGGGTTTGGGTCTAGCCGAGAGAGTTTGGGTCTAGGCGAGTGGGTTTGGGTCTTGCGGAGTGGGTTTGCGTGTAGCCGAGTGGGTTTGGGGCTAGCCGAGTGGGTTTGGGTCCAGCTGAGTGGGTTTGGGTCTAGCCGAGTGGGTTTGGGTCTAGCCGAGTGGGTTTGGGTCTAGCCGAGTGGGTTTGATTCCAGCCGAGTGGGTTTGGGTCCAGCTGATTGGGTTTGGGTCAAGCCGAGTGGGTTTGGGTGTAGCCGAGTGGGTTTGGGTCTAGCCGAGTGGGTTTGGGTCTAGCCGAGTGGGTTTGGGTCTAGCTGAGTGGGTTTGGGTCGAGCCGAGTGGGTTTGCGTCTAGCAGAGTGGGTTTGGGTGCAGCCGAGTGGGTTTGGGTCTAGCCGAGTGGGTTTGGGTCTAGCCGAGAGAGTTTGGGTCTAGCCGAGTGGGTTTGGGTCCAGCCGAGTGGGTTTGGGTCTAGCCGAGTGGGTTTGAGTCTAGCCGAGTGGGTTTGGGTCTAGCCGAGTGGGTTTGGGTCTAGCCGAGTGGGTTTGGGTCTAGCCGAGTGGGTTTGGGTCTAGCCGAGTGGGTTTGATTCCAGCCGAGTGGGTTTGGGTCCAGCTGATTGGGTTTGGGTCAAGCCGAGTGGGTTTGGGTGTAGCCGAGTGGGTTTGGGTCTAGCCGAGTGGGTTTGGGTCTAGCCAAGTGGGTTTGGGTCTAGCCAGTGGGTTTGGGTCTAGCCGAGTGGGTTTGATTCTAGCCGAGTGGGTTTGGGTCTAGCTGATTGGGTTTGGGTCAAGCCGAGTGGGTTTGGGTGTAGCCGAGTGGGTTTGGGTCTAGCCGAGTGGGTTTGGGTCTAGCCAAGTGGGTTTGGGTCTAGCCAGTGGGTTTGGGTCTAGCGGAGTGGGTTAGGGTCTAGCGGAGTGGGTTTGGGTCTAGCGGAGTGGGTTTGGGTCTAGCGGAGTGGGTTTGGGTCTAGCCGAGTGGGTTTGGGTCTAGCGGAGTGGGTTTGCGTCAAGCGGAGTAGGTTTGGGTCTAGCGGAGTGGGTATGGGTCTAGCAGAGTGGGTTTGGGTCTAGCGGACTGGGTTCGGGTCTAGCCGAGTGGGTTTGGGTCTAGCGGAGTGGGTTTGGGTCTAGCGGAGTGGATGTGGGTCTAGCGGAGTGGGTTTGGGTCTAGCGGAGTGGGTTTGGGTCTAACGGAGTGGGTTTGGGTCTAACCAAATGGGTTTGGGTGTAGCCGAGTGGGTTTGGGTCTAGCCGAGTGGGTTTGCGTCTAGCCGAGTGGGTTTGGGTCTAGCCGAGTGGGTTTGGGTCTCTCCGAGTGGGTTTGGGTCTAGCGGAGTGGGTTTTGAGTCTAGCGGAGTGGGTTTGGGTCTAGCGGAGTGGGTTTGAGTCTAACGGAGTGGGTTTGGGTCTAGCCGAGTGGGTTTGGGTCTAGCCGAGTGGGTTTCTGTCTAGCCGAGTGGGTTTGGGTCTAGCCGAGTGGGTTTGGGTCTAGCCGAGTGGGTTTGGGTCTAGCCGAGTGGGTTTGGGTCTAGCCGAGTGGGTTTGATTCTAGCCGAGTGGGTTTGGGTCTAGCTGATTGGGTTTGGGTCAAGCCGAGTGGGTTTGGGTGTAGCCGAGTGGGTTTGGGTCTAGCCGAGTGGGTTTGGGTCTAGCCAAGTGGGTTTGGGTCTAGCCAGTGGGTTTGGGTCTAGCCGAGTGGGTTTGATTCTAGCCGAGTGGGTTTGGGTCTAGCTGATTGGGTTTGGGTCAAGCCGAGTGGGTTTGGGTCTGGACGAGTGGGTATGGGTCTAGCGGAGTGGGTTTGGGTCTAGCGGACTGGGTTCGGGTCTAGCGGAGTGGATTTGGGTCTAGCGGAGTGGGTTTGGGTCTAGCGGAGTGGGTTTGGGTCTAACGGAGTGGGTTTGGGTCTAACCAAATGGGTTTGGGTGTAGCCGAGTGGGTGTGGGTCTAGCCGAGTGGGTTTGGGTCTAGCCGAGTGGGTTTGGGTCTAGCGGAGTGGGTTTGGGTCTAGCGGAGTGGATTTGGGTCTAGCCGAGTGGGTTTGGGTCTAGCGGAGTGGGTTTGGGTCTAGCCGAGTGGGTTTGGGTCTAGCCGTGGGTTTGGGTCTAGCCGAGTGGGTTTGGGTCTAGCCGAGTGGGTTTGGGTCTAGCGAGTGTGTTTGGGTCTAGCGAGTGGGTTTGGCTCTAGCCGTGTGGGTTTGGGTTTAGCCGAGTGGGCTTGGGTCTGGCCGAGTGGGTTTGGGTCTAGCGGAGTGGGTTTGGGTGTAGCCGAGTGGGTTTGGGGCTAGCCGAGTGGGTTTGGGTCTAGCCGAGTGGGCTTGGGTCTATCCGAGTGGGTTTGGGTCTAGCGGAGTGGGTTTTGAGTCTAGCGGAGTGGGCTTGGGCCTAGCGGAGTGGGTTTGAGTCTAACGGAGTGGGTTTGGGTCTAGCGGAGTGGGTTTGGGTCTAGAGGAGTGGGGTTGGGTCTAGCGGAGTGGGTTTGGGTCTAGCCGAGTGGGTTTGTGTCTAGTCGAGAGGGTTTGGGTCTAGCCGAGTGGGTTTCGGTCTAGCCGAGTGGGTTTGGGTCTAGCCGAGTGGGTTTGTGTCTGGCGGAGTGGGTTTGGGTCTAGCGGAGTGGGTTAGTGTCTAGCCGAGTGGGTTTGGGTCTAGCGGAGTGGGGTTGGGTCTAGCGGAGTGGGTTTGGGTCTAGCGGAGTGGGTTTGGGTCTTGCGGAGTGGGTTTGGGTCTAGCGGACTGGGTTTGGGTCTAGCGGAGTGGGTTTGGGTCTAGCGGAGTGGGTTTGTGTCTAGCGGAGTGGGTTTGGGTCTAGCGGAGTGGGTTTGGGTCTAGCGGAGTGGGTTTGGGTCTAGCGGAGTGGGTTTGGGTCTAGCGGACTGGGTTTGGGTCTAGCGGAGTGGGTTTGGGTCTAGCGGAGTGGGTTTGGGTCTAGACGAGTGGGTTTGGGTCTAGCCGAGTGGGTTTGGGTCTAGCTGAGTGGGTTTGGGTCTAGCCGAGTGGGTTTGCGTCTAGCAGAGTGGGTTTGGGTGCAGCCGAGTGGGTTTGGGTCTAGCCGAGTGGGTTTGGGTCTAGCCGAGAGTTTGGGTCTAGGCGAGTGGGTTTGGGTCTTGCGGAGTGGGTTTGGGTGTAGCCGAGTGGGTTTGGGGCTTGCCGAGTGGGTTTGGGTCTAGCGGAGTGGGTTTTGAGTCTAGAGGAGTGGGCTTGGGTCTAGCGGAGTGGGTTTGAGTCTAACGGAGTGGGATTGGGTCTAGCGGAGTGGGTTTGGGTGTAGAGGAGTGGGTTTGGGTCTAGCGGAGTGGGTTTGGGTCTAGCCGAGTGGGTTTGTGTCTAGCCGAGAGGGTTTGGGTCTAGCCGAGTGGGTTTCGGTCTAGCCGAGTGGGTTTGCGTCTAGCCGAATGGGTTTGTGTCCAGCGGAGTGGGTTTGGGTCTAGCGGAGTGGGTTAGGGTCTAGCAGAGTGGGTTTGGGTCTAGCGGAGTGGGTTTTGGTCTAGCGGAGTGGGTTTGGGTCTAGCGGAGTGGGTTTGGGTCTAGCCGAGTGGGTTTGGGTTTCTCCGAGTGGGTTTGGGTCTAGCCGAGAGAGTTTGGGTCTAGGCGAGTGGGTTTGGGTCTTGCGGAGTGGGTTTGCGTGTAGCCGAGTGGGTTTGGGGCTAGCCGAGTGGGTTTGGGTCCAGCTGAGTGGGTTTGGGTCTAGCCGAGTGGGTTTGGGTCTAGCCGAGTGGGTTTGGGTCTAGCCGAGTGGGTTTGATTCCAGCCGAGTGGGTTTGGGTCCAGCTGATTGGGTTTGGGTCAAGCCGAGTGGGTTTGGGTGTAGCCGAGTGGGTTTGGGTCTAGCCGAGTGGGTTTGGGTCTAGCCGAGTGGGTTTGGGTCTAGCTGAGTGGGTTTGGGTCGAGCCGAGTGGGTTTGCGTCTAGCAGAGTGGGTTTGGGTGCAGCCGAGTGGGTTTGGGTCTAGCCGAGTGGGTTTGGGTCTAGCCGAGAGAGTTTGGGTCTAGCCGAGTGGGTTTGGGTCCAGCCGAGTGGGTTTGGGTCTAGCCGAGTGGGTTTGAGTCTAGCCGAGTGGGTTTGGGTCTAGCCGAGTGGGTTTGGGTCTAGCCGAGTGGGTTTGGGTCTAGCCGAGTGGGTTTGGGTCTAGCCGAGTGGGTTTGATTCCAGCCGAGTGGGTTTGGGTCCAGCTGATTGGGTTTGGGTCAAGCCGAGTGGGTTTGGGTGTAGCCGAGTGGGTTTGGGTCTAGCCGAGTGGGTTTGGGTCTAGCCAAGTGGGTTTGGGTCTAGCCAGTGGGTTTGGGTCTAGCCGAGTGGGTTTGATTCTAGCCGAGTGGGTTTGGGTCTAGCTGATTGGGTTTGGGTCAAGCCGAGTGGGTTTGGGTGTAGCCGAGTGGGTTTGGGTCTAGCCGAGTGGGTTTGGGTCTAGCCAAGTGGGTTTGGGTCTAGCCAGTGGGTTTGGGTCTAGCGGAGTGGGTTAGGGTCTAGCGGAGTGGGTTTGGGTCTAGCGGAGTGGGTTTGGGTCTAGCGGAGTGGGTTTGGGTCTAGCCGAGTGGGTTTGGGTCTAGCGGAGTGGGTTTGCGTCAAGCGGAGTAGGTTTGGGTCTAGCGGAGTGGGTATGGGTCTAGCAGAGTGGGTTTGGGTCTAGCGGACTGGGTTCGGGTCTAGCCGAGTGGGTTTGGGTCTAGCGGAGTGGGTTTGGGTCTAGCGGAGTGGATGTGGGTCTAGCGGAGTGGGTTTGGGTCTAGCGGAGTGGGTTTGGGTCTAACGGAGTGGGTTTGGGTCTAACCAAATGGGTTTGGGTGTAGCCGAGTGGGTTTGGGTCTAGCCGAGTGGGTTTGCGTCTAGCCGAGTGGGTTTGGGTCTAGCCGAGTGGGTTTGGGTCTCTCCGAGTGGGTTTGGGTCTAGCGGAGTGGGTTTTGAGTCTAGCGGAGTGGGTTTGGGTCTAGCGGAGTGGGTTTGAGTCTAACGGAGTGGGTTTGGGTCTAGCCGAGTGGGTTTGGGTCTAGCCGAGTGGGTTTCTGTCTAGCCGAGTGGGTTTGGGTCTAGCCGAGTGGGTTTGGGTCTAGCCGAGTGGGTTTGGGTCTAGCCGAGTGGGTTTGGGTCTAGCCGAGTGGGTTTGATTCTAGCCGAGTGGGTTTGGGTCTAGCTGATTGGGTTTGGGTCAAGCCGAGTGGGTTTGGGTGTAGCCGAGTGGGTTTGGGTCTAGCCGAGTGGGTTTGGGTCTAGCCAAGTGGGTTTGGGTCTAGCCAGTGGGTTTGGGTCTAGCCGAGTGGGTTTGATTCTAGCCGAGTGGGTTTGGGTCTAGCTGATTGGGTTTGGGTCAAGCCGAGTGGGTTTGGGTCTGGACGAGTGGGTATGGGTCTAGCGGAGTGGGTTTGGGTCTAGCGGACTGGGTTCGGGTCTAGCGGAGTGGATTTGGGTCTAGCGGAGTGGGTTTGGGTCTAGCGGAGTGGGTTTGGGTCTAACGGAGTGGGTTTGGGTCTAACCAAATGGGTTTGGGTGTAGCCGAGTGGGTGTGGGTCTAGCCGAGTGGGTTTGGGTCTAGCCGAGTGGGTTTGGGTCTAGCGGAGTGGGTTTGGGTCTAGCGGAGTGGATTTGGGTCTAGCCGAGTGGGTTTGGGTCTAGCGGAGTGGGTTTGGGTCTAGCCGAGTGGGTTTGGGTCTAGCCGTGGGTTTGGGTCTAGCCGAGTGGGTTTGGGTCTAGCCGAGTGGGTTTGGGTCTAGCGAGTGTGTTTGGGTCTAGCGAGTGGGTTTGGCTCTAGCCGTGTGGGTTTGGGTTTAGCCGAGTGGGCTTGGGTCTGGCCGAGTGGGTTTGGGTCTAGCGGAGTGGGTTTGGGTGTAGCCGAGTGGGTTTGGGGCTAGCCGAGTGGGTTTGGGTCTAGCCGAGTTGGCTTGGGTCTATCCGAGTGGGTTTGGGTCTAGCGGAGTGGGTTTTGAGTCTAGCGGAGTGGGCTTGGGCCTAGCGGAGTGGGTTTGAGTCTAACGGAGTGGGTTTGGGTCTAGCGGAGTGGGTTTGGGTCTAGAGGAGTGGGGTTGGGTCTAGCGGAGTGGGTTTGGGTCTAGCCGAGTGGGTTTGTGTCTAGTCGAGAGGGTTTGGGTCTAGCCGAGTGGGTTTCGGTCTAGCCGAGTGGGTTTGGGTCTAGCCGAGTGGGTTTGTGTCTGGCGGAGTGGGTTTGGGTCTAGCGGAGTGGGTTAGTGTCTAGCCGAGTGGGTTTGGGTCTAGCGGAGTGGGGTTGGGTCTAGCGGAGTGGGTTTGGGTCTAGCGGAGTGGGTTTGGGTCTTGCGGAGTGGGTTTGGGTCTAGCGGACTGGGTTTGGGTCTAGCGGAGTGGGTTTGGGTCTAGCGGAGTGGGTTTGTGTCTAGCGGAGTGGGTTTGGGTCTAGCGGAGTGGGTTTGGGTCTAGCGGAGTGGGTTTGGGTCTAGCGGAGTGGGTTTGGGTCTAGCGGACTGGGTTTGGGTCTAGCGGAGTGGGTTTGGGTCTAGCGGAGTGGGTTTGGGTCTAGACGAGTGGGTTTGGGTCTAGCCGAGTGGGTTTGGGTCTAGCTGAGTGGGTTTGGGTCTAGCCGAGTGGGTTTGCGTCTAGCAGAGTGGGTTTGGGTGCAGCCGAGTGGGTTTGGGTCTAGCCGAGTGGGTTTGGGTCTAGCCGAGAGTTTGGGTCTAGGCGAGTGGGTTTGGGTCTTGCGGAGTGGGTTTGGGTGTAGCCGAGTGGGTTTGGGGCTTGCCGAGTGGGTTTGGGTCTAGCGGAGTGGGTTTTGAGTCTAGAGGAGTGGGCTTGGGTCTAGCGGAGTGGGTTTGAGTCTAACGGAGTGGGATTGGGTCTAGCGGAGTGGGTTTGGGTGTAGAGGAGTGGGTTTGGGTCTAGCGGAGTGGGTTTGGGTCTAGCCGAGTGGGTTTGTGTCTAGCCGAGAGGGTTTGGGTCTAGCCGAGTGGGTTTCGGTCTAGCCGAGTGGGTTTGCGTCTAGCCGAATGGGTTTGTGTCCAGCGGAGTGGGTTTGGGTCTAGCGGAGTGGGTTAGGGTCTAGCAGAGTGGGTTTGGGTCTAGCGGAGTGGGTTTTGGTCTAGCGGAGTGGTTTGGGTCTAGCGGAGTGGGTTTGGGTCTAGCGGAGTGGGTTTGGGTCTAGCGGACTGGGTTTGGGTCTAGCGGAGTGGGTTTGGGTCCAGCTGAGTGGGTTTGGGTCTAGCCGAGTGGGTTTGGGTCTAGACGAGTGGGTTTGGGTCTAGCCGAGTGGGTTTGGGTCTAGCCGAGTGGGTTTGGGTTTCTCCGAGTGGGTTTGGGTCTAGCCGAGAGAGTTTGGGTCTAGGCGAGTGGGTTTGGGTCTTGCGGAGTGGGTTTGCGTGTAGCCGAGTGGGTTTGGGGCTAGCCGAGTGGGTTTGGGTCCAGCTGAGTGGGTTTGGGTCTAGCCGAGTGGGTTTGGGTCTAGCCGAGTGGGTTTGGGTCTAGCCGAGTGGGTTGGATTCCAGCCGAGTGGGTTTGGGTCCAGCTGATTGGGTTTGGGTCAAGCCGAGTGGGTTTGGGTGTAGCCGAGTGGGTTTGGGTCTAGCCGAGTGGGTTTGGGTCTAGCCGAGTGGGTTTGGGTCTAGCTGAGTGGGTTTGGGTCGAGCCGAGTGGGTTTGCGTCTAGCAGAGTGGGTTTGGGTGCAGCCGAGTGGGTTTGGGTCTAGCCGAGTGGGTTTGGGTCTAGCCGAGAGAGTTTGGGTCTAGCCGAGTGGGTTTGGGTCCAGCCGAGTGGGTTTGGGTCTAGCCGAGTGGGTTTGAGTCTAGCCGAGTGGGTTTGGGTCTAGCCGAGTGGGTTTGGGTCTAGCCGAGTGGGTTTGGGTCTAGCCGAGTGGGTTTGGGTCTAGCCGAGTGGGTTTGATTCCAGCCGAGTGGGTTTGGGTCCAGCTGATTGGGTTTGGGTCAAGCCTAGTGGGTTTGGGTGTAGCCGAGTGGGTTTGGGTCTAGCCGAGTGGGTTTGGGTCTAGCCAAGTGGGTTTGGGTCTAGCCAGTGGGTTTGGGTCTAGCCGAGTGGGTTTGATTCTAGCCGAGTGGGTTTGGGTCTAGCTGATTGGGTTTGGTTCAAGCCGAGTGGGTTTGGGTGTAGCCGAGTGGGTTTGGGTCTAGCCGAGTGGGTTTGGGTCTAGCCAAGTGGGTTTGGGTCTAGCCAGTGGGTTTGGGTCTAGCGGAGTGGGTTAGGGTCTAGCGGAGTGGGTTTGGGTCTAGCGGAGTGGGTTTGGGTCTAGCGGAGTGGGTTTGGGTCTAGCCGAGTGGGTTTGGGTCTAGCGGAGTGGGTTTGCGTCAAGCGGAGTAGGTTTGGGTCTAGCGGAGTGGGTATGGGTCTAGCAGAGTGGGTTTGGGTCTAGCGGACTGGGTTCGGGTCTAGCCGAGTGGGTTTGGGTCTAGCGGAGTGGGTTTGGGTCTAGCGGAGTGGATGTGGGTCTAGCGGAGTGGGTTTGGGTCTAGCGGAGTGGGTTTGGGTCTAACGGAGTGGGTTTGGGTCTAACCAAATGGGTTTGGGTGTAGCCGAGTGGGTTTGGGTCTAGCCGAGTGGGTTTGCATCTAGCCGAGTGGGTTTGGGTCTAGCCGAGTGGGTTTGGGTCTCTCCGAGTGGGTTTGGGTCTAGCGGAGTGGGTTTTGAGTCTAGCGGAGTGGGTTTGGGTCTAGCGGAGTGGGTTTGAGTCTAACGGAGTGGGTTTGGGTCTAGCCGAGTGGGTTTGGGTCTAGCCGAGTGGGTTTCTGTCTAGCCGAGTGGGTTTGGGTCTAGCCGAGTGGGTTTGGGTCTAGCCGAGTGGGTTTGGGTCTAGCCGAGTGGGTTTGGGTCTAGCCGAGTGGGTTTGAGTCTAGCCGAGTGGGTTTGGGTCTAGCCGAGTGGGTTTGGGTCTAGCCGAGTGGGTTTGGGTCTAGCCGAGTGGGTTTGGGTCTAGCCGAGTGGGTTTGATTCTAGCCGAGTGGGTTTGGGTCTAGCTGATTGGGTTTGGGTCAAGCCGAGTGGGTTTGGGTGTAGCCGAGTGGGTTTGGGTCTAGCCGAGTGGGTTTGGGTCTAGCCAAGTGGGTTTGGGTCTAGCCAGTGGGTTTGGGTCTAGCCGAGTGGGTTTGATTCTAGCCGAGTGGGTTTGGGTCTAGCTGATTGGGTTTGGGTCAAGCCGAGTGGGTTTGGGTCTGGACGAGTGGGTATGGGTCTAGCGGAGTGGGTTTGGGTCTAGCGGACTGGGTTCGGGTCTAGCGGAGTGGATTTGGGTCTAGCGGAGTGGGTTTGGGTCTAGCGGAGTGGGTTTGGGTCTAACGGAGTGGGTTTGGGTCTAACCAAATGGGTTTGGGTGTAGCCGAGTGGGTGTGGGTCTAGCCGAGTGGGTTTGGGTCTAGCCGAGTGGGTTTGGGTCTAGCCGAGTGGGTTTGGGTCTTGCCGAGTGGGTTTTGGTCTAGCCGAGTGGGTTTGGGTCTAGCCGAGTGGGTTTGGGTCTAGCCGAGTGGGTTTGGGTCTAGCCGACCGGGTTTGGGTCTAGACGAGTGGGTTTGGGTCTAGCCGAATGGGTTTGGGTCTAGCCGAGTGTGTTTGATTCTGGCCGAGTGGGTTTGGGTCTAGCTGAGTGGGTTTGGGTCAAGCCGAGTGGGTTTGGGTCTAGCTGATTGGGTTTGGGTTAAGCCGAGTGGGTTTGGGTCTGGACGAGTGGGTATGGGTCTAGCGGAGTGGGTTTGGGTCTAGCGGACTGGGTTCGGGTCTAGCCGAGTGGGTTTGGGTCTAGCGGAGTGGGTTTGGGTCTAGCTGAGTGGATTTGGGTCTAGCGGAGTGGGTTTGGGTCTAGCGGAGTGGGTTTGGGTCTAACGGAGTGGGTTTGGGTCTAACCAAATGGGTTTGGGTGTAGCCGAGTGGGTTTGGGTCTGGCCGAGTGGGTTTGGGTCTAGCCGAGTGGGTTTGGGTCTAGCCGAGTGGGTTTGGGTCTAGCCGACCGGGTTTGGGTCTAGACGAGTGGGTTTGGGTCTAGCCGAATGGGTTTGGGTCTAGCCGAGTGTGTTTGATTCTGGCCGTGTGGGTATGGGTCTAGCTGAGTGGGTTTGGGTCAAGCCGAGTGGGTTTGTGTCTAGCCGAGTGGGTTTGGGTCTAGCCGAGCGGGTTAGGGTCTAGCCGAGAGGGTTTGGGTCCAGCCGAGTGGGTTTGGGTCTAGCCAGTGGGTTTGGGTGCAGCCGAGTGGGTTTGGGTCTAGCGGAGTGGGTTTGGGTCTAGCCGAGTGGGTTTGGGTCTAGCGGAGTGGGTTTGCGTCTAGCGGAGTAGGTTTTTGTCTAGCGGAGTGGGTATGGGTCTAGCGGAGTGGGTTTGGGTCTAGCGGACTGGGTTCGGGTCTAGCCGAGTGGGTTTGGGTCTAGCGGAGTGGGTTTGGGTCTAGCGGAGTGGATTTGGGTCTAGCGGAGTGGGTTTGGGTCTAGCGGAGTGGGTTTGGGTCTAACGGAGTGGGTTTGGGTCTAACCAAATGGGTTTGGGTGTAGCCGAGTGGGTTTGGGTCTAGCCGAGTGGGTTTGCGTCTAGCCGAATGGGTTTGTGTCTAGCGGAGTGGGTTTGGGTCTAGCGGAGTGGGTTAGGGTCTAGCAGAGTGGGTTTGGGTCTAGCGGAGTGGGTTTGGGTCTAGCGGAGTGGGTTTGGGTCTAGCGGAGTGGGTTTGGGTGTAGCGGAGTGGGTTTGGGTCGAGCGGAGTGGGTTTGGGTCTAGCGGACTGGGTTTGGGTCTAGCGGAGTGGGTTTGGGTCTAGCGGAGTGGGTTTGGGTCTACCGAGTGGGTTTGGGTCTAGGCGAGTGGGTTTGGGTCTAGCCGAGTGGGTTTGGGTCTAGCCGAGTGGGTTTGGGTCTAGCCGAGTGGGTTTGGGTCTAGCTGAGTGGGTTTGGGTCTAGCCGAGTGGGTTTGCGTCTAGCAGAGTGGGTTTGGGTGCAGCCGAGTGGGTTTGGGTCAAGCCGAGTGGGTTTGGGTCTAGCCGAGAGAGTTTGGGTCTAGGCGAGTGGGTTTGGGTCTTGCGGAGCGGGTTTGGGTCTAGCCGAGTGGGTTTGGGTCTAGCCGAGTGGGTTTGGGTCCAGCTGAGTGGGTTTGGGTCTAGCCGAGTGGGTTTGGGTCTAGACGAGTGGGTTTGGGTCTAGCCGAGTGGGTTTGTGTCTAGCCGAGTGGGTTTGGGTCTCTCCGAGTGGGTTTGGGTCTAGCGGAGTGGGTTTTGAGTCACGCGGAGTGGGTTTGGGTCTAGCCGAGTGTGTTTGATTCTGGCCGTGTGGGTATGGGTCTAGCCGAGTGGGTTTGGGTCTAGCTGATTGGGTTTGGGTCAAGCCGAGTGGGTTTGGGTGTAGCCGAGTGGGTTTGGGTCTAGCCGAGTGGGTTTGGGTCTAGCCAAGTGGGTTTGGGTCTAGCCAGTGGGTTTGGGTCTAGCCGAGTGGGTTTGATTCTAGCCGAGTGGGTTTGGGTCTAGCTGATTGGGTTTGGGTCAAGCCGAGTGGGTTTGGGTCTGGACGAGTGGGTATGGGTCTAGCGGAGTGGGTTTGGGTCTAGCGGACTGGTTTCGGGTCTAGCGGAGTGGATTTGGGTCTAGCGGAGTGGGTTTGGGTCTAGCGGAGTGGGTTTGGGTCTAACGGAGTGGGTTTGGGTCTAACCAAATGGGTTTGGGTGTAGCCGAGTGGGTGTGGGTCTAGCCGAGTGGGTTTGGGTCTAGCCGAGTGGGTTTGGGTCTAGCCGAGTGGGTTTGGGTCTTGCCGAGTGGGTTTTGGTCTAGCCGAGTGGGTTTGGGTCTAGCCGAGTGGGTTTGGGTCTAGCCGAGTGGGTTTGGGTCTAGCCGACCGGGTTTGGGTCTAGACGAGTGGGTTTGGGTCTAGCCGAATGGGTTTGGGTCTAGCCGAGTATGTTTGATTCTGGCCGAGTGGGTTTGGGTCTAGCTGAGTGGGTTTGGGTCAAGCCGAGTGGGTTTGGGTCTAGCTGATTGGGTTTGGGTTAAGCCGAGTGGGTTTGGGTCTGGACGAGTGGGTATGGGTCTAGCGGAGTGGGTTTGGGTCTAGCGGACTGGGTTCGGGTCTAGCCGAGTGGGTTTGGGTCTAGCGGAGTGGGTTTGGGTCTAGCTGAGTGGATTTGGGTCTAGCGGAGTGGGTTTGGGTCTAGCGGAGTGGGTTTGGGTCTAACGGAGTGGGTTTGGGTCTAACCAAATGGGTTTGGGTGTAGCCGAGTGGGTTTGGGTCTGGCCGAGTGGGTTTGGGTCTAGCCGAGTGGGTTTGGGTCTAGCCGAGTGGGTTTGGGTCTAGCCGACCGGGTTTGGGTCTAGACGAGTGGGTTTGGGTCTAGCCGAATGGGTTTGGGTCTAGCCGAGTGTGTTTGATTCTGGCCGTGTGGGTATGGGTCTAGCTGAGTGGGTTTGGGTCAAGCCGAGTGGGTTTGTGTCTAGCCGAGTGGGTTTGGGTCTAGCCGAGCGGGTTAGGGTCTAGCCGAGAGGGTTTGGGTCCAGCCGAGTGGGTTTGGGTCTAGCCAGTGGGTTTGGGTGCAGCCGAGTGGGTTTGGGTCTAGCGGAGTGGGTTTGGGTCTAGCCGAGTGGGTTTGGGTCTAGCGGAGTGGGTTTGCGTCTAGCGGAGTAGGTTTTTGTCTAGCGGAGTGGGTATGGGTCTAGCGGAGTGGGTTTGGGTCTAGCGGACTGGGTTCGGGTCTAGCCGAGTGGGTTTGGGTCTAGCGGAGTGGGTTTGGGTCTAGCGGAGTGGATTTGGGTCTAGCGGAGTGGGTTTGGGTCTAGCGGAGTGGGTTTGGGTCTAACGGAGTGGGTTTGGGTCTAACCAAATGGGTTTGGGTGTAGCCGAGTGGGTTTGGGTCTAGCCGAGTGGGTTTGCGTCTAGCCGAATGGGTTTGTGTCTAGCGGAGTGGGTTTGGGTCTAGCGGAGTGGGTTAGGGTCTAGCAGAGTGGGTTTGGGTCTAGCGGAGTGGGTTTGGGTCTAGCGGAGTGGGTTTGGGTCTAGCGGAGTGGGTTTGGGTGTAGCGGAGTGGGTTTGGGTCGAGCGGAGTGGGTTTGGGTCTAGCGGACTGGGTTTGGGTCTAGCGGAGTGGGTTTGGGTCTAGCGGAGTGGGTTTGGGTCTACCGAGTGGGTTTGGGTCTAGGCGAGTGGGTTTGGGTCAAGCCGAGTGGGTTTGGGTCTAGCTGATTGGGTTTGGGTTAAGCCGAGTGGGTTTGGGTCTGGACGAGTGGGTATGGGTCTAGCGGAGTGGGTTTGGGTCTAGCGGACTGGGTTCGGGTCTAGCCGAGTGGGTTTGGGTCTAGCGGAGTGGGTTTGGGTCTAGCTGAGTGGATTTGGGTCTAGCGGAGTGGGTTTGGGTCTAGCGGAGTGGGTTTGGGTCTAACGGAGTGGGTTTGGGTCTAACCAAATGGGTTTGGGTGTAGCCGAGTGGGTTTGGGTCTGGCCGAGTGGGTTTGGGTCTAGCCGAGTGGGTTTGGGTCTAGCCGAGTGGGTTTGGGTCTAGCCGACCGGGTTTGGGTCTAGACGAGTGGGTTTGGGTCTAGCCGAATGGGTTTGGGTCTAGCCGAGTGTGTTTGATTCTGGCCGTGTGGGTATGGGTCTAGCTGAGTGGGTTTGGGTCAAGCCGAGTGGGTTTGTGTCTAGCCGAGTGGGTTTGGGTCTAGCCGAGCGGGTTAGGGTCTAGCCGAGAGGGTTTGGGTCCAGCCGAGTGGGTTTGGGTCTAGCCAGTGGGTTTGGGTGCAGCCGAGTGGGTTTGGGTCTAGCGGAGTGGGTTTGGGTCTAGCCGAGTGGGTTTGGGTCTAGCGGAGTGGGTTTGCGTCTAGCGGAGTAGGTTTTTGTCTAGCGGAGTGGGTATGGGTCTAGCGGAGTGGGTTTGGGTCTAGCGGACTGGGTTCGGGTCTAGCCGAGTGGGTTTGGGTCTAGCGGAGTGGGTTTGGGTCTAGCGGAGTGGATTTGGGTCTAGCGGAGTGGGTTTGGGTCTAGCGGAGTGGGTTTGGGTCTAACGGAGTGGGTTTGGGTCTAACCAAATGGGTTTGGGTGTAGCCGAGTGGGTTTGGGTCTAGCCGAGTGGGTTTGCGTCTAGCCGAATGGGTTTGTGTCTAGCGGAGTGGGTTTGGGTCTAGCGGAGTGGGTTAGGGTCTAGCAGAGTGGGTTTGGGTCTAGCGGAGTGGGTTTGGGTCTAGCGGAGTGGGTTTGGGTCTAGCGGAGTGGGTTTGGGTGTAGCGGAGTGGGTTTGGGTCGAGCGGAGTGGGTTTGGGTCTAGCGGACTGGGTTTGGGTCTAGCGGAGTGGGTTTGGGTCTAGCGGAGTGGGTTTGGGTCTACCGAGTGGGTTTGGGTCTAGGCGAGTGGGTTTGGGTCTAGCCGAGTGGGTTTGGGTCTAGCCGAGTGGGTTTGGGTCTAGCCGAGTGGGTTTGGGTCTAGCTGAGTGGGTTTGGGTCTAGCCGAGTGGGTTTGCGTCTAGCAGAGTGGGTTTGGGTGCAGCCGAGTGGGTTTGGGTCAAGCCGAGTGGGTTTGGGTCTAGCCGAGAGAGTTTGGGTCTAGGCGAGTGGGTTTGGGTCTTGCGGAGCGGGTTTGGGTCTAGCCGAGTGGGTTTGGGTCTAGCCGAGTGGGTTTGGGTCCAGCTGAGTGGGTTTGGGTCTAGCCGAGTGGGTTTGGGTCTAGACGAGTGGGTTTGGGTCTAGCCGAGTGGGTTTGTGTCTAGCCGAGTGGGTTTGGGTCTCTCCGAGTGGGTTTGGGTCTAGCGGAGTGGGTTTTGAGTCACGCGGAGTGGGTTTGGGTCTAGCCGAGTGTGTTTGATTCTGGCCGTGTGGGTATGGGTCTAGCTGAGTGGGTTTGGGTCAAGCCGAGTGGGTTTGTGTCTAGCCGAGTGGGTTTGGGTCTAGCCGAGCGGGTTAGGGTCTAGCCGAGAGGGTTTGGGTCCAGCCGAGTGGGTTTGGGTCTAGCCAGTGGGTTTGGGTGCAGCCGAGTGGGTTTGGGTCTAGCGGAGTGGGTTTGGGTCTAGCCGAGTGGGTTTGGGTCTAGCGGAGTGGGTTTGCGTCTAGCGGAGTAGGTTTGGGTCTAGCGGAGTGGGTATGGGTCTAGCGGAGTGGGTTTGGGTCTAGCGGACTGGGTTCGGGTCTAGCCGAGTGGGTTTGGGTCCAGCGGAGTGGGTTTGGGTCTAGCGGAGTGGATTTGGGTCTAGCGGAGTGGGTTTGGGTCTAGCGGAGTGGGTTTGGGTCTAACGGAGTGGGTTTGGGTCTAACCAAATGGGTTTGGGTGTAGCCGAGTGGGTTTGGGTCTAGCCGAGTGGGTTTGCGTCTAGCCGAATGGGTTTGTGTCTAGCGGAGTGGGTTTGGGTCTAGCGGAGTGGGTTAGGGTCTAGCAGAGTGGGTTTGGGTCTAGCGGAGTGGGTTTGGGTCTAGCGGAGTGGGTTTGGGTCTAGCGGAGTGGGTTTGGGTGTAGCGGAGTGGGTTTGGGTCTAGCGGACTGGGTTTGGGTCTAGCGGAGTGGGTTTGGGTCTAGCGGAGTGGGTTTGGGTCTACCGAGTGGGTTTGGGACTAGGCGAGTGGGTTTGGGTCTAGCCGAGTGGGTTTGGGTCTAGCCGAGTGGGTTTGGGTCTAGCCGAGTGGGTTTGGGTCTAGCTGAGTGGGTTTGGGTCTAGCCGAGTGGGTTTGCGTCTAGCAGAGTGGGTTTGGGTCAAGCGGAGTGGGTTTGGGTCTAGCGGACTGGGTTTGGGTCTAGCGGAGTGGGTTTGGGTCTAGCGGAGTGGATTTGGGTCTAGCCGAGTGGGTTTGGGTCTAGCGGAGTGGGTTTGGGTCTAGCCGAGTGGGTTTGGGTCTAGCCGTGGGTTTGGGTCTAGCCGAGTGGGTTTGGGTCTAGCCGAGTGGGTTTGGGTCTAGCGAGTGTGTTTGGGTCTAGCGAGTGGGTTTGGCTCTAGCCGTGTGGGTTTGGGTTTAGCCGAGTGGGCTTGGGTCTGGCCGAGTGGGTTTGGGTCGAGCGGAGTGGGTTTGGGTGTAGCCGAGTGGGTTTGGGGCTAGCCGAGTGGGTTTGGGTCTAGCCGAGTGGGCTTGGGTCTATCCGAGTGGGTTTGGGTCTAGCGGAGTGGGTTTTGAGTCTAGCGGAGTGGGCTTGGGCCTAGCGGAGTGGGTTTGAGTCTAACGGAGTGGGTTTGGGTCTAGCGGAGTGGGTTTGGGTCTAGAGGAGTGGGGTTGGGTCTAGCGGAGTGGGTTTGGGTCTAGCCGAGTGGGTTTGTGTCTAGCCGAGAGGGTTTGGGTCTAGCCGAGTGGGTTTCGGTCTAGCCGAGTGGGTTTGGGTCTAGCCGAGTGGGTTTGTGTCTGGCGGAGTGGGTTTGGGTCTAGCGGAGTGGGTTAGTGTCTAGCCGAGTGGGTTTGGGTCTAGCGGAGTGGGGTTGGGTATAGCGGAGTGGGTTTGGGTCTAGCGGAGTGGGTTTGGGTCTTGCGGAGTGGGTTTGGGTCTAGCGGACTGGGTTTGGGTCTAGCGGAGTGGGTTTGGGTCTAGCGGAGTGGGTTTGGGTCTAGCGGAGTGGGTTTGGGTCTAGCGGAGTGGGTTTGGGTCTAGCGGAGTGGGTTTGGGTCTAGCGGAGTGGGTTTGGGTCTAGCGGACTGGGTTTGGGTCTAGCGGAGTGGGTTTGGGTCTAGTGGAGTGGGTTTGGGTCTAGACGAGTGGGTTTGGGTCTAGCCGAGTGGGTTTGGGTCTAGCTGAGTGGGTTTGGGTCTAGCCGAGTGGGTTTGCGTCTAGCAGAGTGGGTTTGGGTGCAGCCGAGTGGGTTTGGGTCTAGCCGAGTGGGTTTGGGTCTAGCCGAGAGTTTGGGTCTAGGCGAGTGGGTTTGGGTCTTGCGGAGTGGGTTTGGGTGTAGCCGAGTGGGTTTGGGGCTTGCCGAGTGGGTTTGGGTCTAGCGGAGTGGGTTTTGAGTCTAGAGGAGTGGGCTTGGGTCTAGCGGAGTGGGTTTGAGTCTAACGGAGTGGGATTGGGTCTAGCGGAGTGGGTTTGGATGTAGAGGAGTGGGTTTGGGTCTAGCGGAGTGGGTTTGGGTCTAGCCGAGTGGGTTTGTGTCTAGCCGAGAGGGTTTGGGTCTAGCCGAGTGGGTTTCGGTCTAGCCGAGTGGGTTTGCGTCTAGCCGAATGGGTTTGTGTCCAGCGGAGTTGGTTTGGGTCTAGCGGAGTGGGTTAGGGTCTAGCAGAGTGGGTTTGGGTCTAGCGGAGTGGGTTTTGGTCTAGCGGAGTGGGTTTGGGTCTAGCGGAGTGGGTTTGGGTCTAGCGGAGTGGGTTTGGGTCTAGCGGAGTGGGTTTGGGTCTAGCGGAGTGGGTTTGGGTCTAGCGGAGTGGGTTTGGGTCTAGCGGAGTGGGTTTGGGTCTAGCGGAGTGGGTTTGGGTCTAGCGGACTGGGTTTGGGTCTAGCGGAGTGGGTTTGGGTCTAGCGGAGTGGGTTTGGGTCTACCGAGTGGGTTTGGGTCTAGGCGAGTGGGTTTGGGTCTAGCCGAGTGGGTTTGGGTCTAGCCGAGTGGGTTTGGGTCTAGCCGAGTGGGTTTGGGTCTAGCTGAGTGGGTTTGGGTCTAGCCGAGTGGGTTTGCATCTAGCAGAGTGGGTTTGGGTGCAGCCGAGTGGGTTTGGGTCTAGCCGAGTGGGTTTGGGTCTAGCCGAGAGAGTTTGGGTCTAGGCGAGTGGGTTTGGGTCTTGCGGAGTGGGTTTGCGTATAGCCGAGTGGGTTTGGGGCTAGCCGAGTGGGTTTGGGTCCAGCTGAGTGGGTTTGGGTCTAGCCGAGTGGGTTTGGGTCTAGACGAGTGGGTTTGGGTCTAGCCGAGTGGGTTTGGGTCTAGCCGAGTGGGTTTGGGTTTCTCCGAGTGGGTTTGGGTCTAGCGGAGTGGGTTTTGAGTCTAGCGGAGTGGGTTTGGGTCTAGCGGAGTGGGTTTGAGTCTAACGGAGTGGGTTTGGGTCTAGCCGAGTGGGTTTGGGTCTAGCCGAGTGGGTTTGTGTCTAGCCGAGTGGGTTTGGGTCTAGCCGAGTGGGTTTGGGTCTAGCCGAGTGGGTTTGGGTCTAGCCGAGTGGGTTTGGGTCTAGCCGAGTGGGTTTGAGTCTAGCCGAGTGGGTTTGGGTCTAGCCGAGTGGGTTTGGGTCTAGCCGAGTGGGTTTGGGTCTCGCCGAGTGGGTTTGGGTCTAGCCGAGTGGGTTTGATTCCAGCCGAGTGGGTTTGGGTCCAGCTGATTGGGTTTGGGTCAAGCCGAGTGGGTTTGGGTGTAGCCGAGTGGGTTTGGGTCTAGCCGAGTGGGTTTGGGTCTAGCCGAGTGGGTTTGGGTCTAGCTGAGTGGGTTTGGGTCGAGCCGAGTGGGTTTGCGTCTAGCAGAGTGGGTTTGGGTGCAGCCGAGTGGGTTTGGGTCTAGCCGAGTGGGTTTGGGTCTAGCCGAGAGAGTTTGGGTCTAGCCGAGTGGGTTTGGGTCCAGCCGAGTGGGTTTGGGTCTAGCCGAGTGGGTTTGAGTCTAGCCGAGTGGGTTTGGGTCTAGCCGAGTGGGTTTGGGTCTAGCCGAGTGGGTTTGGGTCTAGCCGAGTGGGTTTGGGTCTAGCCGAGTGGGTTTGATTCCAGCCGAGTGGGTTTGGGTCCAGCTGATTGGGTTTGGGTCAAGCCGAGTGGGTTTGGGTGTAGCCGAGTGGGTTTGGGTCTAGCGGAGTGGGTTTTGAGTCTAGCGGAGTGGGTTTGGGTCTAGCGGAGTGGGTTTGAGTCTAACGGAGTGGGTTTGGGTCTAGCCGAGTGGGTTTGGGTCTAGCCGAGTGGGTTTGTGTCTAGCCGAGTGGGTTTGGGTCTAGCCGAGTGGGTTTGGGTCTAGCCGAGTGGGTTTGGGTCTAGCCGAGTGGGTTTGGGTCTAGCCGAGTGGGTTTGAGTCTAGCCGAGTGGGTTTGGGTCTAGCCGAGTGGGTTTGGGTCTAGCCGAGTGGGTTTGGGTCTCGCCGAGTGGGTTTGGGTCTAGCCGAGTGGGTTTGATTCCAGCCGAGTGGGTTTGGGTCCAGCTGATTGGGTTTGGGTCAAGCCGAGTGGGTTTGGGTGTAGCCGAGTGGGTTTGGGTCTAGCCGAGTGGGTTTGGGTCTAGCCGAGTGGGTTTGGGTCTAGCTGAGTGGGTTTGGGTCGAGCCGAGTGGGTTTGCGTCTAGCAGAGTGGGTTTGGGTGCAGCCGAGTGGGTTTGGGTCTAGCCGAGTGGGTTTGGGTCTAGCCGAGAGAGTTTGGGTCTAGCCGAGTGGGTTTGGGTCCAGCCGAGTGGGTTTGGGTCTAGCCGAGTGGGTTTGGGTCTAGCGGACTGGGTTTGGGTCTAGCGGAGTGGGTTTGGGTCTAGCGGAGTGGATTTGGGTCTAGCCGAGTGGGTTTGGGTCTAGCGGAGTGGGTTTGGGTCTAGCCGAGTGGGTTTGGGTCTAGCCGTGGGTTTGGGTCTAGCCGAGTGGGTTTGGGTCTAGCCGAGTGGGTTTGGGTCTAGCGAGTGTGTTTGGGTCTAGCGAGTGGGTTTGGCTCTAGCCGTGTGGGTTTGGGTTTAGCCGAGTGGGCTTGGGTCTGGCCGAGTGGGTTTGGGTCGAGCGGAGTGGGTTTGGGTGTAGCCGAGTGGGTTTGGGGCTAGCCGAGTGGGTTTGGGTCTAGCCGAGTGGGCTTGGGTCTATCCGAGTGGGTTTGGGTCTAGCGGAGTGGGTTTTGAGTCTAGCGGAGTGGGCTTGGGCCTAGCGGAGTGGGTTTGAGTCTAACGGAGTGGGTTTGGGTCTAGCGGAGTGGGTTTGGGTCTAGAGGAGTGGGGTTGGGTCTAGCGGAGTGGGTTTGGGTCTAGCCGAGTGGGTTTGTGTCTAGCCGAGAGGGTTTGGGTCTAGCCGAGTGGGTTTCGGTCTAGCCGAGTGGGTTTGGGTCTAGCCGAGTGGGTTTGTGTCTGGCGGAGTGGGTTTGGGTCTAGCGGAGTGGGTTAGTGTCTAGCCGAGTGGGTTTGGGTCTAGCGGAGTGGGGTTGGGTATAGCGGAGTGGGTTTGGGTCTAGCGGAGTGGGTTTGGGTCTTGCGGAGTGGGTTTGGGTCTAGCGGACTGGGTTTGGGTCTAGCGGAGTGGGTTTGGGTCTAGCGGAGTGGGTTTGGGTCTAGCGGAGTGGGTTTGGGTCTAGCGGAGTGGGTTTGGGTCTAGCGGAGTGGGTTTGGGTCTAGCGGAGTGGGTTTGGGTCTAGCGGACTGGGTTTGGGTCTAGCGGAGTGGGTTTGGGTCTAGTGGAGTGGGTTTGGGTCTAGACGAGTGGGTTTGGGTCTAGCCGAGTGGGTTTGGGTCTAGCTGAGTGGGTTTGGGTCTAGCCGAGTGGGTTTGCGTCTAGCAGAGTGGGTTTGGGTGCAGCCGAGTGGGTTTGGGTCTAGCCGAGTGGGTTTGGGTCTAGCCGAGAGTTTGGGTCTAGGCGAGTGGGTTTGGGTCTTGCGGAGTGGGTTTGGGTGTAGCCGAGTGGGTTTGGGGCTTGCCGAGTGGGTTTGGGTCTAGCGGAGTGGGTTTTGAGTCTAGAGGAGTGGGCTTGGGTCTAGCGGAGTGGGTTTGAGTCTAACGGAGTGGGATTGGGTCTAGCGGAGTGGGTTTGGATGTAGAGGAGTGGGTTTGGGTCTAGCGGAGTGGGTTTGGGTCTAGCCGAGTGGGTTTGTGTCTAGCCGAGAGGGTTTGGGTCTAGCCGAGTGGGTTTCGGTCTAGCCGAGTGGGTTTGCGTCTAGCCGAATGGGTTTGTGTCCAGCGGAGTTGGTTTGGGTCTAGCGGAGTGGGTTAGGGTCTAGCAGAGTGGGTTTGGGTCTAGCGGAGTGGGTTTTGGTCTAGCGGAGTGGGTTTGGGTCTAGCGGAGTGGGTTTGGGTCTAGCGGAGTGGGTTTGGGTCTAGCGGACTGGGTTTGGGTCTAGCGGAGTGGGTTTGGGTCTAGCGGAGTGGGTTTGGGTCTAGCGGAGTGGGTTTGGGTCTAGCGGAGTGGGTTTGGGTCTAGCGGACTGGGTTTGGGTCTAGCGGAGTGGGTTTGGGTCTAGCGGAGTGGGTTTGGGTCTACCGAGTGGGTTTGGGTCTAGGCGAGTGGGTTTGGGTCTAGCCGAGTGGGTTTGGGTCTAGCCGAGTGGGTTTGGGTCTAGCCGAGTGGGTTTGGGTCTAGCTGAGTGGGTTTGGGTCTAGCCGAGTGGGTTTGCATCTAGCAGAGTGGGTTTGGGTGCAGCCGAGTGGGTTTGGGTCTAGCCGAGTGGGTTTGGGTCTAGCCGAGAGAGTTTGGGTCTAGGCGAGTGGGTTTGGGTCTTGCGGAGTGGGTTTGCGTATAGCCGAGTGGGTTTGGGGCTAGCCGAGTGGGTTTGGGTCCAGCTGAGTGGGTTTGGGTCTAGCCGAGTGGGTTTGGGTCTAGACGAGTGGGTTTGGGTCTAGCCGAGTGGGTTTGGGTCTAGCCGAGTGGGTTTGGGTTTCTCCGAGTGGGTTTGGGTCTAGCGGAGTGGGTTTTGAGTCTAGCGGAGTGGGTTTGGGTCTAGCGGAGTGGGTTTGAGTCTAACGGAGTGGGTTTGGGTCTAGCCGAGTGGGTTTGGGTCTAGCCGAGTGGGTTTGTGTCTAGCCGAGTGGGTTTGGGTCTAGCCGAGTGGGTTTGGGTCTAGCCGAGTGGGTTTGGGTCTAGCCGAGTGGGTTTGGGTCTAGCCGAGTGGGTTTGAGTCTAGCCGAGTGGGTTTGGGTCTAGCCGAGTGGGTTTGGGTCTAGCCGAGTGGGTTTGGGTCTCGCCGAGTGGGTTTGGGTCTAGCCGAGTGGGTTTGATTCCAGCCGAGTGGGTTTGGGTCCAGCTGATTGGGTTTGGGTCAAGCCGAGTGGGTTTGGGTGTAGCCGAGTGGGTTTGGGTCTAGCCGAGTGGGTTTGGGTCTAGCCGAGTGGGTTTGGGTCTAGCTGAGTGGGTTTGGGTCGAGCCGAGTGGGTTTGCGTCTAGCAGAGTGGGTTTGGGTGCAGCCGAGTGGGTTTGGGTCTAGCCGAGTGGGTTTGGGTCTAGCCGAGAGAGTTTGGGTCTAGCCGAGTGGGTTTGGGTCCAGCCGAGTGGGTTTGGGTCTAGCCGAGTGGGTTTGAGTCTAGCCGAGTGGGTTTGGGTCTAGCCGAGTGGGTTTGGGTCTAGCCGAGTGGGTTTGGGTCTAGCCGAGTGGGTTTGGGTCTAGCCGAGTGGGTTTGATTCCAGCCGAGTGGGTTTGGGTCCAGCTGATTGGGTTTGGGTCAAGCCGAGTGGGTTTGGGTGTAGCCGAGTGGGTTTGGGTCTAGCGGAGTGGGTTTTGAGTCTAGCGGAGTGGGTTTGGGTCTAGCGGAGTGGGTTTGAGTCTAACGGAGTGGGTTTGGGTCTAGCCGAGTGGGTTTGGGTCTAGCCGAGTGGGTTTGTGTCTAGCCGAGTGGGTTTGGGTCTAGCCGAGTGGGTTTGGGTCTAGCCGAGTGGGTTTGGGTCTAGCCGAGTGGGTTTGGGTCTAGCCGAGTGGGTTTGAGTCTAGCCGAGTGGGTTTGGGTCTAGCCGAGTGGGTTTGGGTCTAGCCGAGTGGGTTTGGGTCTCGCCGAGTGGGTTTGGGTCTAGCCGAGTGGGTTTGATTCCAGCCGAGTGGGTTTGGGTCCAGCTGATTGGGTTTGGGTCAAGCCGAGTGGGTTTGGGTGTAGCCGAGTGGGTTTGGGTCTAGCCGAGTGGGTTTGGGTCTAGCCGAGTGGGTTTGGGTCTAGCTGAGTGGGTTTGGGTCGAGCCGAGTGGGTTTGCGTCTAGCAGCGTGGGTTTGGGTGCAGCCGAGTGGGTTTGGGTCTAGCCGAGTGGGTTTGGGTCTAGCCGAGAGAGTTTGGGTCTAGCCGAGTGGGTTTGGGTCCAGCCGAGTGGGTTTGGGTCTAGCCGAGTGGGTTTGAGTCTAGCCGAGTGGGTTTGGGTCTAGCCGAGTGGGTTTGGGTCTAGCCGAGTGGGTTTGGGTCTAGCCGAGTGGGTTTGGGTCTAGCCGAGTGGGTTTGATTCCAGCCGAGTGGGTTTGGGTCCAGCTGATTGGGTTTGGGTCAAGCCGAGTGGGTTTGGGTGTAGCCGAGTGGGTTTGGGTCTAGCCGAGTGGGTTTGGGTCTAGCCAAGTGGGTTTGGGTCTAGCCAGTGGGTTTGGGTCTAGCCGAGTGGGTTTGATTCTAGCCGAGTGGGTTTGGGTCTAGCTGATTGGGTTTGGGTCAAGCCGAGTGGGTTTGGGTGTAGCCTAGTGGGTTTGGGTCTAGCCGAGTGGGTTTGGGTCTAGCCAAGTGGGTTTGGGTCTAGCCAGTGGGTTTGGGTCTAGCGGAGTGGGTTAGGGTCTAGCGGAGTGGGTTTGGGTCTAGCGGAGTGGGTTTGGGTCTAGCGGAGTGGGTTTGGGTCTAGCCGAGTGGGTTTGGGTCTAGCGGAGTGGGTTTGCGTCAAGCGGAGTAGGTTTGGGTCTAGCGGAGTGGGTATGGGTCTAGCAGAGTGGGTTTGGGTCTAGCGGACTGGGTTCGGGTCTAGCCGAGTGGGTTTGGGTCTAGCGGAGTGGGTTTGGGTCTAGCGGAGTGGATGTGGGTCTAGCGGAGTGGGTTTGGGTCTAGCGGAGTGGGTTTGGGTCTAACGGAGTGGGTTTGGGTCTAACCAAATGGGTTTGGGTGTAGCCGAGTGGGTTTGGGTCTAGCCGAGTGGGTTTGCGTCTAGCCGAGTGGGTTTGGGTCTAGCCGAGTGGGTTTGGGTCGCTCCGAGTGGGTTTGGGTCTAGCGGAGTGGGTTTTGAGTCTAGCGGAGTGGGTTTGGGTCTAGCGGAGTGGGTTTGAGTCTAACGGAGTGGGTTTGGGTCTAGCCGAGTGGGTTTGGGTCTAGCCGAGTGGGTTTCTGTCTAGCCGAGTGGGTTTGGGTCTAGCCGAGTGGGTTTGGGTCTAGCCGAGTGGATTTGGGTCTAGCCGAGTGGGTTTGGGTCTAGCCGAGTGGGTTTGAGTCTAGCCGAGTGGGTTTGGGTCTAGCCGAGTGGGTTTGGGTCTAGCCGAGTGGGTTTGGGTCTAGCCGAGTGGGTTTGGGTCTAGCCGAGTGGGTTTGATTCTAGCCGAGTGGGTTTGGGTCTAGCTGATTGGGTTTGGGTCAAGCCGAGTGGGTTTGGGTGTAGCCGAGTGGGTTTGGGTCTAGCCGAGTGGGTTTGGGTCTAGCCAAGTGGGTTTGGGTCTAGCCAGTGGGTTTGGGTCTAGCCGAGTGGGTTTGATTCTAGCCGAGTGGGTTTGGGTCTAGCTGATTGGGTTTGGGTCAAGCCGAGTGGGTTTGGGTCTGGACGAGTGGGTATGGGTCTAGCGGAGTGGGTTTGGGTCTAGCGGACTGGGTTCGGGTCTAGCGGAGTGGATTTGGGTCTAGCGGAGTGGGTTTGGGTCTAGCGGAGTGGGTTTGGGTCTAACGGAGTGGGTTTGGGTATAACCAAATGGGTTTGGGTGTAGCCGAGTGGGTGTGGGTCTAGCCGAGTGGGTTTGGGTCTAGCCGAGTGGGTTTGGGTCTAGCCGAGTGGGTTTGGGCCTTGCCGAGTGGGTTTGGGTCTAGCCGAGTGGGTTTGGGTCTAGCCGAGTGGGTTTGGGTCTAGCCGACCGGGTTTGGGTCTAGACGAGTGGGTTTGGGTCTAGCCGAATGGGTTTGGGTCTAGCCGAGTGTGTTTGATTCTGGCCGAGTGGGTTTGGGTCTAGCTGAGTGGGTTTGGGTCAAGCCGAGTGGGTTTGGGTCTAGCTGATTGGGTTTGGGTTAAGCCGAGTGGGTTTGGGTCTGGACGAGTGGGTATGGGTCTAGCGGAGTGGGTTTGGGTCTAGCGGACTGGGTTCGGGTCTAGCCGAGTGGGTTTGGGTCTAGCGGAGTGGGTTTGGGTCTAGCTGAGTGGATTTGGGTCTAGCGGAGTGGGTTTGGGTCTAGCGGAGTGGGTTTGGGTCTAACGGAGTGGGTTTGGGTCTAACCAAATGGGTTTGGGTGTAGCCGAGTGGGTTTGGGTCTGGCCGAGTGGGTTTGGGTCTAGCCGAGTGGGTTTGGGTCTAGCCGAGTGGGTTTGGGTCTAGCCGACCGGGTTTGGGTCTAGACGAGTGGGTTTGGGTCTAGCCGAATGGGTTTGGGTCTAGCCGAGTGTGTTTGATTCTGGCCGTGTGGGTATGGGTCTAGCTGAGTGGGTTTGGGTCAAGCCGAGTGGGTTTGTGTCTAGCCGAGTGGGTTTGGGTCTAGCCGAGCGGGTTAGGGTCTAGCCGAGAGGGTTTGGGTCCAGCCGAGTGGGTTTGGGTCTAGCCAGTGGGTTTGGGTGCAGCCGAGTGGGTTTGGGTCTAGCGGAGTGGGTTTGGGTCTAGCCGAGTGGGTTTGGGTCTAGCGGAGTGGGTTTGCGTCTAGCAGAGTAGGTTTTTGTCTAGCGGAGTGGGTATGGGTCTAGCGGAGTGGGTTTGGGTCTAGCGGACTGGGTTCGGGTCTAGCCGAGTGGGTTTGGGTCTAGCGGAGTGGGTTTGGGTCTAGCGGAGTGGATTTGGGTCTAGCGGAGTGGGTTTGGGTCTAGCGGAGTGGGTTTGGGTCTAACGGAGTGGGTTTGGGTCTAACCAAATGGGTTTGGGTGTAGCCGAGTGGGTTTGGGTCTAGCCGAGTGGGTTTGCGTCTAGCCGAATGGGTTTGTGTCTAGCGGAGTGGGTTTGGGTCTAGCGGAGTGGGTTAGGGTCTAGCAGAGTGGGTTTGGGTCTAGCGGAGTGGGTTTGGGTCTAGCGGAGTGGGTTTGGGTCTAGCGGAGTGGGTTTGGGTGTAGCGGAGTGGGTTTGGGTCGAGCGGAGTGGGTTTGGGTCTAGCGGACTGGGTTTGGGTCTAGCGGAGTGGGTTTGGGTCTAGCGGAGTGGGTTTGGGTCTACCGAGTGGGTTTGGGTCTAGGCGAGTGGGTTTGGGTCTAGCCGAGTGGGTTTGGGTCTAGCCGAGTGGGTTTGGGTCTAGCCGAGTGGGTTTGGGTCTAGCTGAGTGGGTTTGGGTCTAGCCGAGTGGGTTTGCGTCTAGCAGAGTGGGTTTGGGTGCAGCCGAGTGGGTTTGGGTCAAGCCGAGTGGGTTTGGGTCTAGCCGAGAGAGTTTGGGTCTAGGCGAGTGGGTTTGGGTCTTGCGGAGCGGGTTTGGGTCTAGCCGAGTGGGTTTGGGTCTAGCCGAGTGGGTTTGGGTCCAGCTGAGTGGGTTTGGGTCTAGCCGAGTGGGTTTGGGTCTAGACGAGTGGGTTTGGGTCTAGCCGAGTGGGTTTGTGTCTAGCCGAGTGGGTTTGGGTCTCTCCGAGTGGGTTTGGGTCTAGCGGAGTGGGTTTTGAGTCACGCGGAGTGGGTTTGGGTCTAGCCGAGTGTGTTTGATTCTGGCCGTGTGGGTATGGGTCTAGCCGAGTGGGTTTGGGTCTAGCTGATTGGGTTTGGGTCAAGCCGAGTGGGTTTGGGTGTAGCCGAGTGGGTTTGGGTCTAGCCGAGTGGGTTTGGGTCTAGCCAAGTGGGTTTGGGTCTAGCTAGTGGGTTTGGGTCTAGCCGAGTGGGTTTGATTCTAGCCGAGTGGGTTTGGGTCTAGCTGATTGGGTTTGGGTCAAGCCGAGTGGGTTTGGGTCTGGACGAGTGGGTATGGGTCTAGCGGAGTGGGTTTGGGTCTAGCGGACTGGGTTCGGGTCTAGCGGAGTGGATTTGGGTCTAGCGGAGTGGGTTTGGGTCTAGCGGAGTGGGTTTGGGTCTAACGGAGTGGGTTTGGGTCTAACCAAATGGGTTTGGGTGTAGCCGAGTGGGTGTGGGTCTAGCCGAGTGGGTTTGGGTCTAGCCGAGTGGGTTTGGGTCTAGCCGAGTGGGTTTGGGTCTTGCCGAGTGGGTTTTGGTCTAGCCGAGTGGGTTTGGGTCTAGCCGAGTGGGTTTGGGTCTAGCCGAGTGGGTTTGGGTCTAGCCGACCGGGTTTGGGTCTAGACGAGTGGGTTTGGGTCTAGCCGAATGGGTTTGGGTCTAGCCGAGTGTGTTTGATTCTGGCCGAGTGGGTTTGGGTCTAGCTGAGTGGGTTTGGGTCAAGCCGAGTGGGTTTGGGTCTAGCTGATTGGGTTTGGGTTAAGCCGAGTGGGTTTGGGTCTGGACGAGTGGGTATGGGTCTAGCGGAGTGGGTTTGGGTCTAGCGGACTGGGTTCGGGTCTAGCCGAGTGGGTTTGGGTCTAGCGGAGTGGGTTTGGGTCTAGCTGAGTGGATTTGGGTCTAGCGGAGTGGGTTTGGGTCTAGCGGAGTGGGTTTGGGTCTAACGGAGTGGGTTTGGGTCTAACCAAATGGGTTTGGGTGTAGCCGAGTGGGTTTGGGTCTGGCCGAGTGGGTTTGGGTCTAGCCGAGTGGGTTTGGGTCTAGCCGAGTGGGTTTGGGTCTAGCCGACCGGGTTTGGGTCTAGACGAGTGGGTTTGGGTCTAGCCGAATGGGTTTGGGTCTAGCCGAGTGTGTTTGATTCTGGCCGTGTGGGTATGGGTCTAGCTGAGTGGGTTTGGGTCAAGCCGAGTGGGTTTGTGTCTAGCCGAGTGGGTTTGGGTCTAGCCGAGCGGGTTAGGGTCTAGCCGAGAGGGTTTGGGTCCAGCCGAGTGGGTTTGGGTCTAGCCAGTGGGTTTGGGTGCAGCCGAGTGGGTTTGGGTCTAGCGGAGTGGGTTTGGGTCTAGCCGAGTGGGTTTGGGTCTAGCGGAGTGGGTTTGCGTCTAGCGGAGTAGGTTTTTGTCTAGCGGAGTGGGTATGGGTCTAGCGGAGTGGGTTTGGGTCTAGCGGACTGGGTTCGGGTCTAGCCGAGTGGGTTTGGGTCTAGCGGAGTGGGTTTGGGTCTAGCGGAGTGGATTTGGGTCTAGCGGAGTGGGTTTGGGTCTAGCGGAGTGGGTTTGGGTCTAACGGAGTGGGTTTGGGTCTAACCAAATGGGTTTGGGTGTAGCCGAGTGGGTTTGGGTCTAGCCGAGTGGGTTTGCGTCTAGCCGAATGGGTTTGTGTCTAGCGGAGTGGGTTTGGGTCTAGCGGAGTGGGTTAGGGTCTAGCAGAGTGGGTTTGGGTCTAGCGGAGTGGGTTTGGGTCTAGCGGAGTGGGTTTGGGTCTAGCGGAGTGGGTTTGGGTGTAGCGGAGTGGGTTTGGGTCGAGCGGAGTGGGTTTGGGTCTAGCGGACTGGGTTTGGGTCTAGCGGAGTGGGTTTGGGTCTAGCGGAGTGGGTTTGGGTCTACCGAGTGGGTTTGGGTCTAGGCGAGTGGGTTTGGGTCTAGCCGAGTGGGTTTGGGTCTAGCCGAGTGGGTTTGGGTCTAGCCGAGTGGGTTTGGGTCTAGCTGAGTGGGTTTGGGTCTAGCCGAGTGGGTTTGCGTCTAGCAGAGTGGGTTTGGGTGCAGCCGAGTGGGTTTGGGTCAAGCCGAGTGGGTTTGGGTCTAGCCGAGAGAGTTTGGGTCTAGGCGAGTGGGTTTGGGTCTTGCGGAGCGGGTTTGGGTCTAGCCGAGTGGGTTTGGGTCTAGCCGAGTGGGTTTGGGTCCAGCTGAGTGGGTTTGGGTCTAGCCGAGTGGGTTTGGGTCTAGACGAGTGGGTTTGGGTCTAGCCGAGTGGGTTTGTGTCTAGCCGAGTGGGTTTGGGTCTCTCCGAGTGGGTTTGGGTCTAGCGGAGTGGGTTTTGAGTCACGCGGAGTGGGTTTGGGTCTAGCCGAGTGTGTTTGATTCTGGCCGTGTGGGTATGGGTCTAGCTGAGTGGGTTTGGGTCAAGCCGAGTGGGTTTGTGTCTAGCCGAGTGGGTTTGGGTCTAGCCGAGCGGGTTAGGGTCTAGCCGAGAGGGTTTGTGTCCAGCCGAGTGGGTTTGGGCCTAGCCAGTGGGTTTGGGTGCAGCCGAGTGGGTTTGGGTCTAGCGGAGTGGGTTTGGGTCTAGCCGAGTGGGTTTGGGTCTAGCGGAGTGGGTTTGCGTCTAGCGGAGTAGGTTTGGGTCTAGCGGAGTGGGTATGGGTCTAGCGGAGTGGGTTTGGGTCTAGCGGACTGGGTTCGGGTCTAGCCGAGTGGGTTTGGGTCTAGCGGAGTGGGTTTGGGTCTAGCGGAGTGGATTTGGGTCTAGCGGAGTGGGTTTGGGTCTAGCGGAGTGGGTTTGGGTCTAACGGAGTGGGTTTGGGTCTAACCAAATGGGTTTGGGTGTAGCCGAGTGGGTTTGGGTCTAGCCGAGTGGGTTTGCGTCTAGCCGAATGGGTTTGTGTCTAGCGGAGTGGGTTTGGGTCTAGCGGAGTGGGTTAGGGTCTAGCAGAGTGGGTTTGGGTCTAGCGGAGTGGGTTTGGGTCTAGCGGAGTGGGTTTGGGTCTAGCGGAGTGGGTTTGGGTGTAGCGGAGTGGGTTTGGGTCGAGCGGAGTGGGTTTGGATCTAGCGGACTGGGTTTGGGTCTAGCGGAGTGGGTTTGGGTCTAGCGGAGTGGGTTTGGGTCTACCGAGTGGGTTTGGGTCTAGGCGAGTGGGTTTGGGTCTAGCCGAGTGGGTTTGGGTCTAGCCGAGTGGGTTTGGGTCTAGCCGAGTGGGTTTGGGTCTAGCTGAGTGGGTTTGGGTCTAGCCGAGTGGGTTTGCGTCTAGCAGAGTGGGTTTGGGTGCAGCCGAGTGGGTTTGGGTCAAGCCGAGTGGGTTTGGGTCTAGCCGAGAGAGTTTGGGTCTAGGCGAGTGGGTTTGGGTCTTGCGGAGCGGGTTTGGGTCTAGCCGAGTGGGTTTGGGTCTAGCCGAGTGGGTTTGGGTCCAGCTGAGTGGGTTTGGGTCTAGCCGAGTGGGTTTGGGTCTAGACGAGTGGGTTTGGGTCTAGCCGAGTGGGTTTGTGTCTAGCCGAGTGGGTTTGGGTCTCTCCGAGTGGGTTTGGGTCTAGCGGAGTGGGTTTTGAGTCACGCGGAGTGGGTTTGGGTCTAGCGGAGTGGGTTTGAGTCTAACGGAGTGGGTTTGGGTCTAGCCGAGTGGGTTTGGGCCTAGCCGAGTGGGTTTGTGTCTAGCCGAGTGGGTTTGGGTCGAGCCGAGTGGGTTTGGGTCTAGCCGAGTGGGTTTGGGTCTAGCCGAGTGGGTTTGAGTCTAGCCGAGTGGGTTTGGGTCTAGCCGAGTGGGTTTGGGTCTAGCCGAGTGGGTTTGGGTCTGGCCGAGTGGGTTTGGGTCTAGCCGAGTGGGTTTGGGTGTAGCCGAGTGGGTTTGGGTCTAGCCGAGTGGGTTTGGGTCTAGCCAAGTGGGTTTGGGTCTAGCCAGTGGGTTTGGGTCTAGCCGAGTGCGTTTGATTCTAGCCGAGTGGGTTTGGGTCTAGCCGAGTGGGTTTGAGTCTAGCCGAGTGGGTTTGGGTCTAGCCGAGTGGGTTTGGGTCTAGCCGAGTGGGTTTGGGTCTGGCCGAGTGGGTTTGGGTCTAGCCGAGTGGGTTTGACTCTAGCCGAGTGGGTTTGGGTCTAGCTGATTGGGTTTGGGTCAAGCCGAGTGGGTTTGGGTGTAGCCGAGTGGGTTTGGGTCTAGCCGAGTGGGTTTGGGTCTAGCCAAGTGGGTTTGGGTCTAGCCAAGTGGGTTTGGGTCTAGCCAGTGGGTTTGGGTCTAGCCGAGTACGTTTGATTCTAGCCGAGTGGGTTTGGGTCTAGCTGATTGGGTTTGGGTCAAGCCGAGTGGGTTTGGGTCTGGACGAGTGGGTATGGGTCTAGCGGAGTGGGTTTGGGTCTAGCGGACTGGGTTCGGGTCTAGCCGAGTGGGTTTGGGTCTAGCGGAGTGGGTTTGGGTCCAGCGGAGTTGATTTGGGTCTGGCGGAGTGGGTTTGGGTCTAGCGGAGTGGGTTTGGGTCTAACGGAGTGGGTTTGGGTCTAACCAAATGGGTTTGGGTGTAGCCGAGTGGGTTTGGGTCTAGCCGAGTGGGTTTGGGTCTAGCCGAGTGGGTTTGGGTCTAGCCGAGTGGGTTTGGGTGTAGCCGAGTGGGTTTGGGTCTAGCCGAGTGGGTTTGCGTCTAGCCGAATGGGTTTGTGTCTAGCGGAGCGGGTTTGGGTCTAGCGGAGTGGGTTAGGGTCTAGCAGAGTGGGTTTGGGTCTAGCGGAGTGGGTTTGGGTGTAGCGGAGTGGGTTTGGGTCTAGCGGAGTGGGTTTGGGTGTAGCGGAGTGGGTTTGGGTCTAGCGGACTGGGTTTGGGTCTAGCGGAGTGGGTTTCGGTCTAGCGGAGTGGGTTTGGGTCTAGCGGAGTGGGTTTGGGTCTAGCGGAGTGGGTTTGGGTCTAGCGGAGTGGGTTTGTGTCTAGCGGAGTGGGTTTGGGTCTACCGAGTGGGTTTGGGTCTAGGCGAGTGGGTTTGGGTCTAGGCGAGTGGGTTTGGGTCTAGCCGAGTGGGTTTGGGTCTAGCCAAGTGGGTTTGGGTCTAGCTGAGTGGGTTTGGGTCTAGCCGAGTGGGTTTGCGTCTAGCAGAGTGGGTTTGGGTGCAGCCGAGTGGGTTTGGGTCTAGCCGAGTGGGTTTGGGTCTAGCCGAGAGAGTTTGGGTCTAGGCGAGTGGGTTTGGGTCTTGCGGAGTGGGTTTGGGTGTAGCCGAGTGGGTTTGGGGCTAGCCGAGTGGGTTTGGGTCCAGCTGAGTGGGTTTGGGTCTAGCCGAGTGGGTTTGGGTCTAGCCGAGTGGGTTTGGGTCTAGCCGAGTGGGTTTGAGTCTCTCCGAGTGGGTTTGGGTCTAGCGGAGTGGGTTTTGAGTCTAGCGGAGTGGGTTTGGGTCTAGCGGAGTGGGTTTGAGTCTAACGGAGTGGGTTTGGGCTAGCCGAGTGGGTTTGGGTCTAGCCGAGTGGGTTTGTGTCTAGCCGAGTGGGTTTGGGTCTAGCCGAGTGGGTTTGGGTCCAGCCGAGTGGGTTTGGGTCTAGCCGAGTGGGTTTGGGTCTAGCCGAGTGGGTTTGAGTCTAGCCAAGTGGGTTTGTGTCTAGCCGAGTGGGTTTGGGTCTAGCCGAGTGTGTTTGGGTCTAGCCGAGTGGGTTTGGGTCTAGCCGAGTGGGTTTGATTCTAGCCGAGTGGGTTTGGGTCTAGCTGATTGGGTTTGGGTCAAGCCGAGTGGGTTTGGGTGTAGCCGAGTGGGTTTGGGTCTGGCCGAGTGGGTTTGGGTCTAGCCAGTGGGTTTGGGTCTAGCCGAGTGGGTTTGATTCTAGCCGAGTGGGTTTGGGTCTAGCTGATTGGGTTTGGGTCAAGCCGAGTGGGTTTGGGTCTGGACGAGTGGGTATGGGTCTAGCGGAGTGGGTTTGGGTCTAGCCGAGTGGGTTTGTGTCTAGCAGAGTGGGTTTGGGTCTAGCCGAGTGGGTTTGGGTCTAGCCGAGTGGGTTTGGTTCTAGCCGAGTGGGTTTGGGTCTAGCTGATTGGGTTTGGGTCTAACCAAATGGGTTTGGGTGTAGCCGAGTGGGTTTGGGTCTAGCCGAGTGGGTTTGGGTCTAGCCGAGTAGGTTTGGGTCTAGCCGAGTGGGTTTGGGTCTAGCCGAGTGGGTTTGGGTCTAGCCGAGTGGGTTTGGGTCTAGCCGAGTGGGTTTGGGTCTAGCCGAGTGGGTTTGGGTCTAGCCGACCGGGTTTGGGTCTAGACGAGTGGGTTTGGGTCTAGCCGAATGGGTTTGGGTCTAGCCGAGTGTGTTTGATTCTGGCCGAGTGGGTTTGTGTCTAGCCGAGTGGGTTTGGGTCTAGCCGAGCGGGTTAGGGTCTAGCCGAGAGGGTTTGGGTCCAGCCGAGTGGGTTTGGGTCTAGCCAGTGGGTTTGGGTGCAGCCGAGTGGGTTTGGGTCTAGCGGAGTGGGTTTGGGTCTAGCCGAGTGGGTTTGGGTCTAGCAGAGTGGGTTTGCGTCTGGCCGAGTGGGTTTGGGTCTAGCGGAGTTGGTTTGGGTCTAGCCGAGTGGGTTTGGGTCTAGCGGAGTGGGTTTGGGTCTAGCCGAGTGGGTTTGGGTCTCGCGGAGTGGGTTTGGGTCTAGCGGAGTGGGTTTGCGTCTAGCGGAGTGGGTTTGGGTCTAGCGGAGTGGGTATGGGTCTAGCGGAGTTGGTTTGGGTCTAGCGGACTGGGTTTGGGTCTAGCGGAGTGGGTTTGGGTCTAGCGGAGTGGGTTTGGGTCTAACCAAATGGGTTTGGGTGTAGCCGAGTGGGTTTGGGTCTAGCCGAGTGGGTTTGCGTCTAGCCGAGTGGGTTTGGGTCTAGCCGAGTGGGTTTGGGTCTCTCCGAGTGGGTTTGGGTCTAGCGGAGTGGGTTTTGAGTCTAGCGGAGTGGGTTTGGGTCTAGCGGAGTGGGTTTGAGTCTAACGGAGTGGGTTTGGGTCTAGCCGAGTGGGTTTGGGTCTAGCCGAGTGGGTTTCTGTCTAGCCGAGTGGGTTTGGGTCTAGCCGAGTGGGTTTGGGTCTAGCCGAGTGGGTTTGGGTCTAGCCGAGTGGGTTTGGCTCTAGCCGAGTGGGTTTGAGTCTAGCCGAGTGGGTTTGGGTCTAGCCGAGTGGGTTTGGGTCTAGCCGAGTGGGTTTGGGTCTAGCCGAGTGGGTTTGGGTCTAGCCGAGTGGGTTTGATTCTAGCCGAGTGGGTTTGGGTCTAGCTGATTGGGTTTGGGTCAAGCCGAGTGTGTTTGGGTGTAGCCGAGTGGGTTTGGGTCTAGCCGAGTGGGTTTGGGTCTAGCCAAGTGGGTTTGGGTCTAGCCAGTGGGTTTGGGTCTAGCCGAGTGGGTTTGATTCTAGCCGAGTGGGTTTGGGTCTAGCTGATTGGGTTTGGGTCAAGCCGAGTGGGTTTGGGTCTGGACGAGTGGGTATGGGTCTAGCGGAGTGGGTTTGGGTCTTGCGGACTGGGTTCGGGTCTAGCCGAGTGGGTTTGGGTCTAGCGGAGTGGGTTTGGGTCTAGCGGAGTGGATTTGGGTCTAGCGGAGTGGGTTTGGGTCTAGCGGAGTGGGTTTGGGTCTAACGGAGTGGGTTTGGGTCTAACCAAATGGGTTTGGGTGTAGCCGAGTGGGTTTGGGTCTAGCCGAGTGGGTTTGGGTCTAGCCGAGTGGGTTTGGGTCTAGCCGAGTGGGTTTGGGTCTTGCCGAGTGGGTTTGGGTCTAGCCGAGTGGGTTTGGGTCTAGCCGAGTGGGTTTGGGTCTAGCCGAGTGGGTTTGCGTCTAGCCGACCGGGTTTGGGTCTAGACGAGTGGGTTTGGGTCTAGCCGAATGGGTTTGGGTCTAGCCGAGTGTGTTTGATTCTGGCCGAGTGGGTTTGGGTCTAGCTGAGTGGGTTTGGGTCAAGCCGAGTGGGTTTGGGTCTAGCTGATTGGGTTTGGGTTAAGCCGAGTGGGTTTGGGTCTCGACGAGTGGGTATGGGTCTAGCGGAGTGGGTTTGGGTCTAGCGGACTGGGTTCGGGTCTAGCCGAGTGGGTTTGGGTGTAGCGGAGTGGGTTTGGGTCTAGCGGAGTGGATTTGGGTCTAGCGGAGTGGGTTTGGGTCTAGCGGAGTGGGTTTGGGTCTAACGGAGAGGGTTTGGGTCTAACCAAAGGGGTTTGGGTGTAGCCGAGTGGGTTTGGGTCTGGCCGAGTGGGTTTGGGTCTAGCCGAGTGGGTTTGGGTCTAGCCGAGTGGGTTTGGGTCTAGCCGAGTGGGTTTGGGTCTAGCCGAGTGGGTTTGGGTCTAGCCGAGTGGGTTTGGGTCTAGCCGAGTGGGTTTGGGTCTAGCCGACCGGGTTTGGGTCTAGACGAGTGGGTTTGGGTCTAGCCGAATGGGTTTGGGTCTAGCCGAGTGTGTTTGATTCTGGCCGAGTGGGTATGGGTCTAGCTGAGTGGGTTTGGGTCAAGCCGAGTGGGTTTGTGTCTAGCCGAGTGGGTTTGGGTCTAGCCGAGCGGGTTAGGGTCTAGCCGAGAGGGTTTGGGTCCAGCCGAGTGGGTTTGGGTCTAGCCAGTGGGTTTGGGTGCAGCCGAGTGGGTTTGGGTCTAGCGGAGTGGGTTTGGGTCTAGCCGAGTGGGTTTGGGTCTAGCGGAGTGGGTTTGCGTCTAGCGGAGTAGGTTTGGGTCTAGCGGAGTGGGTATGGGTCTAGCGGAGTGGGTTTGGGTCTAGCGGACTGGGTTCGGGTCTAGCCGAGTGGGTTTGGGTCTAGCGGAGTGGGTTTGGGTCTAGCGGAGTGGATTTGGGTCTAGCGGAGTGGTTTTGGGTCTAGCGGAGTGGGTTTGGGTCTAACGGAGTGGGTTTGGGTCTAACCAAATGGGTTTGGGTGTAGCCGAGTGGGTTTGGGTCTAGCCGAGTGGGTTTGCGTCTAGCCGAATGGGTTTGGGTCTAGCGGAGTGGGTTAGGGTCTAGCGGAGTTGGTTTGGGTCTAGCAGAGTGGGTTTGGGTCTAGCGGAGTGGGTTTGGGTCTAGCGGAGTGGGTTTGGGTCTAGCGGAGTGGGTTTGGGTGTAGCGTAGTGGGTTTGGGTCTAGCGGACTGGGTTTGGGTCTAGTGGAGTGGGTTTGGGTCTAGCGGAGTGGGTTTGGGTCTAGCGGAGTGGGTTTGGGTCGAGCGGAGTGGGTTTGGGTCTAGCGGACTGGGTTTGGGTCTAGCGGAGTGGGTTTGGGTCTAGCGGAGTGGGTTTGGGTCTACCGAGTGGGTTTGGGTCTAGCCGAGTGGGTTTGGGTCTAGCCGAGTGGGTTTGGGTGTAGCCGAGTGGGTTTGGGTCTAGCTGAGTGGGTTTGGGTCTAGCCGAGTGGGTTTGCGTCTAGCAGAGTGGGTTTGGGTGCAGCCGAGTGGGTTTGGGTCAAGCCGAGTGGGTTTGGGTCTAGCCGAGAGAGTTTGGGTCTAGGCGAGTGGGTTTGGGTCTTGCGGAGCGGGTTTGGGTCTAGCCGAGTGGGTTTGGGTCTAGCCGAGTGGGTTTGGGTCCAGCTGAGTGGGTTTGGGTCTAGCCGAGTGGGTTTGGGTCTAGACGAGTGGGTTTGGGTCTAGCCGAGTGGGTTTGGGTCTAGCCGAGTGGGTTTGGGTCTCTCCGAGTGGGTTTGGGTCTAGCGGAGTGGGTTTTGAGTCAAGCGGAGTGGGTTTGGGTCTAGCGGAGTGGGTTTGAGTCTAACGGAGTGGGTTAGGGTCTAGCCGAGTGGGTTTGGGTCTAGCCGAGTGGGTTTGTGTCTAGCCGAGTGGGTTTGGGTCTAGCCGAGTGGGTTTGGGTCTAGCCGAGTGGGTTTGGGTCTAGCCGAGTGGGTTTGGGTCTAGCCGAGTGGGTTTGAGTCTAGCCGAGTGGGTTTGGGTTTAGCCGAGTGGGTTTGGGTCTAGCCGAGTGGGTTTGGGTCTGGCCGAGTGGGTTTGGGTCTAGCCGAGTGGGTTTGATTCTAGCCGAGTGGGTTTGGGTCTAGCTGATTGGGTTTGGGTCAAGCCGAGTGGGTTTGGGTGTAGCTGAGTGGGTTTGGGTCTAGCCGAGTGGGTTTGGGTCTAGCCAAGTGGGTTTGGGTCTAGCCAGTGGGTTTGGGTCTAGCCGAGTGGGTTTGATTCTAGCCGAGTGGGTTTGGGTCTAGCTGATTGGGTTTGGGTCAAGCCGAGTGGGTTTGGGTCTGGACGAGTGGGTATGGGTCTAGCGGAGTGGGTTTGGGTCTAGCGGACTGGGTTCGAGTCTAGCCGAGTGGGTTTGGGTCTAGCGGAGTGGGTTTGGGTCTAGCGGAGTGGATTTGGGTCTAGCGGAGTGGGTTTGTGTCTAGCGGAGTGGGTTTGGGTCTAACGGAGTGGGTTTGGGTCTAACCAAATGGGTTTGGGTGTAGCCGAGTGGGTTTGGGTCTAGCCGAGTGGGTTTGGGTCTAGGCGAGTGGGTTTGGGTCTAGCCGAGTGGGTTTGGGTCTAGCCGAGTGGGTTTGGGTCTAGCCGAGTGGGTTTGGGTCTAGCCGAGTGGGTTTGGGTCTAGCCGAGTGGGTTTGGGTCTAGCCGACCGGGTTTGGGTCTAGACGAGTGGGTTTGGGTCTAGCCGAGTGGGTTTGGGTCTAGCCGAGTGTGTTTGATTCTGGCCGAGTGGGTTTGGGTCTAGCTGAGTGGGTTTGGGTCAAGCCGAGTGGGTTTGTGGCTAGCCGAGTGGGTTTGGGTCTAGCCGAGCGGGTTAGGGTCTAGCCGAGAGGGTTTGGGTCCAGCCGAGTGGGTTTGGGTCCAGCCGAGTGGGTTTGGGTGCAGCCGAGTGGGTTTGGGTCTAGCGGAGTGGGTTTGGGTCTAGCCGAGTGGGTTTGGGTCTAGCAGAGTGGGTTTGCGTCTAGCGGAGTAGGTTTGGGTCTAGCGGAGTGGGTATGGGTCTAGCGGAGTGGGTTTGGGTCTAGCGGACTGGGTTTGGGTCTAGCGGACTGGGTTCGGGTCTAGCCGAGTGGGTTTGGGTCTAGCGGAGTGGGTTTGGGTCTAGCGGAGTGGATTTAGGTCTAGCGGAGTGGGTTTGGGTCTAGCGGAGTGGGTTTGGGTCTAACGGAGTGGGTTTGGGTGTAGCCGAGTGGGTTTGGGTCTAGCCGAGTGGGTTTGGGTCTAGCAGAGTGGGTTTGGGTCTAGCGGAGTGGGTTTGGGTCTAGCGGAGTGGGTTTGGGTCCAGCGGAGTGGGTTTGGGTGTAGCGGAGTGGGTTAGGGTCTAGCGGACTGGGTTTGGGTCTAGCGGAGTGGGTTTGGGTCTAGCGGAGTGGGTTTGGGTCTAGCGGAGTGGGTTTGGGTCTAGCAGAGTGGGTTTGGGTCTAGCGGACTGGGTTTGGGTCTAGCGGAGTGGGTTTGGGTCTAGCGGAGTGGGTTTGGGTCTACCGAGTGGGTTTGGGTCTAGGCGAGTGGGTTTGGGTCTAGCCGAGTGGGTTTGGGTCTAGCCGAGTGGGTTTGGGTCTAGCCGATTGGGTTTGGGTCTAGCTGAGTGGGTTTGGGTCTAGCCGAGTGGGTTTGCGTCTAGCAGAGTGGGTTTGGGTGCAGCCGAGTGGGTTTGGGTCTAGCCGAGTGGGTTTGGGTCTAGCCGAGAGAGTTTGGGTCTAGGCGAGTGGGTTTGGGTCTTGCGGAGTGGGTTTGGGTGTAGCCGAGTGGGTTTGGGGCTAGCCGAGTGGGTTTGGGTCCAGCTGAGTGGGTTTGGGTCTAGCCGAGTGGGTTTGGGTCTAGCGGAGTGGGTTTTGAGTCTAGCGGAGTGGGTTTGGGTCTAGCGGAGTGGGTTTGAGTCTAACGGAGTGGGTTTGGGTCTAGCCGAGTGGGTTTGGGTCTAGCCGAGTGGGTTTGTGTCTAGCCGAGTGGGTTTGGGTCTAGCCGAGTGGGTTTGGGTCCAGCCGAGTGGGTTTGGGTCTAGCCGAGTGGGTTTGGGTCTAGCCGAGTGGGTTTGAGTCTAGCCGAGTGGGTTTGGGTCTAGCCGAGTGGGTTTGGGTCTAGCCGAGTGGGTTTGGGTCTAGCCGAGTGGGTTTGGGTCTAGCCGAGTGGGTTTGATTCTAGCCGAGTGGGTTTGGGTCTAGCTGATTGGGTTTGGGTCAGGCCGAGTGGGTTTGGGTGTAGCCGAGTGGGTTTGGGTCTAGCCGAGTGGGTTTGGGTCTAGCCAAGTGGGTTTGGGTCTAGCCAGTGGGTTTTGGTCTAGCCGAGTGGGTTTGATTCTAGCCGAGTGGGTTTGGGTCTAGCTGATTGGGTTTGGGTCTAACCAAATGGGTTTGGGTGTAGCCGAGTGGGTTTGGGTCTAGCCGAGTGGGTTTGGGTCTAGCCGAGTGGGTTTGGGTCTAGCCGAGTGGGTTTGGGTCTAGCCGAGTGGGTTTGGGTCTAGCCGAGTGGGTTTGGGTCTAGCCGAGTGGGTTTGGGTCTAGCCGACCGGGTTTGGGTCTAGACGAGTGGGTTTGGGTCTAGCCGAATGGGTTTGGGTCTAGCCGAGTGTGTTTGATTCTGGCCGAGTGGGTTTGGGTCTAGCTGAGTGGGTTTGGGTCACGCCGAGTGGGTTTGTGTCTAGCCGAGTGGGTTTGGGTCTAGCCGAGCGGGTTAGGGCCTAGCCGAGAGGGTTTGGGTCCAGCCGAGTGGGTTTGGGTCTAGCCAGTGGGTTTGGGTGCAGCCGAGTGGGTTTGGGTCTAGCGGAGTGGGTTTGGGTCTAGCCGAGTGGGTTTGGGTCTAGCCAGTGGGTTTGGGTCTAGCCGAGTGGGTTTGATTCTAGCCGAGTGGGTTTGGGTCTAGCTGATTGGGTTTGGGTCAAGCCGAGTGGGTTTGGGTCTGGACGAGTGGGTATGGGTCTAGCGGAGTGGGTTTGGGTCTAGCGGACTGGGTTCGGGTCTAGCCGAGTGGGTTTGGGTCTAGCGGAGTGGGTTTGGGTCTAGCGGAGTGGATTTGGGTCTAGCGGAGTGGGTTTGTGTCTAGCGGAGTGGGTTTGGGTCTAACGGAGTGGGTTTGGGTCTAACCAAATGGGTTTGGGTGTAGCCGAGTGGGTTTGGGTCTAGCCGAGTGGGTTTGGGTCTAGGCGAGTGGGTTTGGGTCTAGCCGAGTGGGTTTGGGTCTAGCCGAGTGGGTTTGGGTCTAGCCGAGTGGGTTTGGGTCTAGCCGAGTGGGTTTGGGTCTAGCCGAGTGGGTTTGGGTCTAGCCGACCGGGTTTGGGTCTAGACGAGTGGGTTTGGGTCTAGCCGAGTGGGTTTGGGTCTAGCCGAGTGTGTTTGATTCTGGCCGAGTGGGTTTGGGTCTAGCTGAGTGGGTTTGGGTCAAGCCGAGTGGGTTTGTGGCTAGCCGAGTGGGTTTGGGTCTAGCCGAGCGGGTTAGGGTCTAGCCGAGAGGGTTTGGGTCCAGCCGAGTGGGTTTGGGTCCAGCCGAGTGGGTTTGGGTGCAGCCGAGTGGGTTTGGGTCTAGCGGAGTGGGTTTGGGTCTAGCCGAGTGGGTTTGGGTCTAGCGGAGTGGGTTTGGGTCTAGCGGAGTGGGTTTGGGTCTAGCGGACTGGGTTTGGGTCTAGCGGACTGGGTTCGGGTCTAGCCGAGTGGGTTTGGGTCTAGCGGAGTGGGTTTGGGTCTAGCGGAGTGGATTTGGGTCTAGCGGAGTGGGTTTGGGTCTAGCGGAGTGGGTTTGGGTCTAACGGAGTGGGTTTGGGTGTAGCCGAGTGGGTTTGGGTCTAGCCGAGTGGGTTTGGGTCTAGCAGAGTGGGTTTGGGTCTAGCGGAGTGGGTTTGGGTCTAGCGGAGTGGGTTTGGGTCTAGCGGAGTGGGTTTGGGTGTAGCGGAGTGGGTTTGGGTCTAGCGGACTGGGTTTGGGTCTAGCGGAGTGGGTTTGGGTCTAGCGGAGTGGGTTTGGGTCTAGCGGAGTGGGTTTGGGTCTAGCTGAGTGGGTTTGGGTCTAGCGGACTGGGTTTGGGTCTAGCGGAGTGGGTTTGGGTCTAGCGGAGTGGGTTTGGGTCTACCGAGTGGGTTTGGGTCTAGGCGAGTGGGTTTGGGTCTAGCCGAGTGGGTTTGGGTCTAGCCGAGTGGGTTTGGGTCTAGCCGATTGGGTTTGGGTCTAGCTGAGTGGGTTTGGGTCTAGCCGAGTGGGTTTGCGTCTAGCAGAGTGGGTTTGGGTGCAGCCGAGTGGGTTTGGGTCTAGCCGAGTGGGTTTGGGTCTAGCGGAGTGGGTTTTGAGTCTAGCGGAGTGGGTTTGGGTCTAGCGGAGTGGGTTTGAGTCTAACGGAGTGGGTTTGGGTCTAGCCGAGTGGGTTTGGGTCTAGCCGAGTGGGTTTGTGTCTAGCCGAGTGGGTTTGGGTCTAGCCGAGTGGGTTTGGGTCCAGCCGAGTGGGTTTGGGTCTAGCCGAGTGGGTTTGGGTCTAGCCGAGTGGGTTTGAGTCTAGCCGAGTGGGTTTGGGTCTAGCCGAGTGGGTTTGGGTCTAGCCGAGTGGGTTTGGGTCTAGCCGAGTGGGTTTGGGTCTAGCCGAGTGGGTTTGATTCTAGCCGAGTGGGTTTGGGTCTAGCTGATTGGGTTTGGGTCAAGCCGAGTGGGTTTGGGTGTAGCCGAGTGGGTTTGGGTCTAGCCGAGTGGGTTTGGGTCTAGCCAAGTGGGTTTGGGTCTAGCCAGTGGGTTTTGGTCTAGCCGAGTGGGTTTGATTCTAGCCGAGTGGGTTTGGGTCTAGCTGATTGGGTTTGGGTCTAACCAAATGGGTTTGGGTGCAGCCGAGTGGGTTTGGGTCTATCCGAGTGGGTTTGGGTCCAGCCGAGTGGGTTTGGGTCTAGCCGAGTGGGTTTGGGTCTAGCCGAGTGGGTTTGGGTCTAGCCGAGTGGGTTTGGGTCTAGCCGAGTGGGTTTGGGTCTAGCCGACCGGGTTTGGGTCTAGACGAGTGGGTTTGGGTCTAGCCGAATGGGTTTGGGTCTAGCCGAGTGTGTTTGATTCTGGCCGAGTGGGTTTGGGTCTAGCTGAGTGGGTTTGGGTCACGCCGAGTGGGTTTGTGTCTAGCCGAGTGGGTTTGGGTCTAGCCGAGCGGGTTAGGGTCTAGCCGAGAGGGTTTGGGTCCAGCCGAGTGGGTTTGGGTCTAGCCAGTGGGTTTGGGTGCAGCCGAGTGGGTTTGGGTCTAGCGGAGTGGGTTTGGGTCTAGCCGAGTGGGTTTGGGTCTAGCCAGTGGGTTTGGGTCTAGCCGAGTGGGTTTGATTCTAGCCGAGTGGGTTTGGGTCTAGCTGATTGGGTTTGGGTCAAGCCGAGTGGGTTTGGGTCTGGACGAGTGGGTATGGGTCTAGCGGAGTGGGTTTGGGTCTAGCGGACTGGGTTCGGGTCTAGCCGAGTGGGTTTGGGTCTAGCGGAGTGGGTTTGGGTCTAGCGGAGTGGATTTGGGTCTAGCGGAGTGGGTTTGTGTCTAGCGGAGTGGGTTTGGGTCTAACGGAGTGGGTTTGGGTCTAACCAAATGGGTTTGGGTGTAGCCGAGTGGGTTTGGGTCTAGCCGAGTGGGTTTGGGTCTAGGCGAGTGGGTTTGGGTCTAGCCGAGTGGGTTTGGGTCTAGCCGAGTGGGTTTGGGTCTAGCCGAGTGGGTTTGGGTCTAGCCGAGTGGGTTTGGGTCTAGCCGAGTGGGTTTGGGTCTAGCCGACCGGGTTTGGGTCTAGACGAGTGGGTTTGGGTCTAGCCGAGTGGGTTTGGGTCTAGCCGAGTGTGTTTGATTCTGGCCGAGTTGGTTTGGGTCTAGCTGAGTGGGTTTGGGTCAAGCCGAGTGGGTTTGTGGCTAGCCGAGTGGGTTTGGGTCTAGCCGAGCGGGTTAGGGTCTAGCCGAGAGGGTTTGGGTCCAGCCGAGTGGGTTTGGGTCCAGCCGAGTGGGTTTGGGTGCAGCCGAGTGGGTTTGGGTCTAGCGGAGTGGGTTTGGGTCTAGCCGAGTGGGTTTGGGTCTAGCGGAGTGGGTTTGGGTCTAGCGGAGTGGGTTTGGGTCTAGCGGACTGGGTTTGGGTCTAGCGGACTGGGTTCGGGTCTAGCCGAGTGGGTTTGGGTCTAGCGGAGTGGGTTTGGGTCTAGCGGAGTGGATTTGGGTCTAGCGGAGTGGGTTTGGGTCTAGCGGAGTGGGTTTGGGTCTAACGGAGTGGGTTTGGGTGTAGCCGAGTGGGTTTGGGTCTAGCCGAGTGGGTTTGGGTCTAGCAGAGTGGGTTTGGGTCTAGCGGAGTGGGTTTGGGTCTAGCGGAGTGGGTTTGGGTCTAGCGGAGTGGGTTTGGGTGTAGCGGAGTGGGTTTGGGTCTAGCGGACTGGGTTTGGGTCTAGCGGAGTGGGTTTGGGTCTAGCGGAGTGGGTTTGGGTCTAGCGGAGTGGGTTTGGGTCTAGCTGAGTGGGTTTGGGTCTAGCGGACTGGGTTTGGGTCTAGCGGAGTGGGTTTGGGTCTAGCGGAGTGGGTTTGGGTCTACCGAGTGGGTTTGGGTCTAGGCGAGTGGGTTTGGGTCTAGCCGAGTGGGTTTGGGTCTAGCCGAGTGGGTTTGGGTCTAGCCGATTGGGTTTGGGTCTAGCTGAGTGGGTTTGGGTCTAGCCGAGTGGGTTTGCGTCTAGCAGAGTGGGTTTGGGTGCAGCCGAGTGGGTTTGGGTCTAGCCGAGTGGGTTTGGGTCTAGCCGAGAGAGTTTGGGTCTAGGCGAGTGGGTTTGGGTCTTGCGGAGTGGGTTTGGGTGTAGCCGAGTGGGTTTGGGGCTAGCCGAGTGGGTTTGGGTCCAGCTGAGTGGGTTTGGGTCTAGCCGAGTGGGTTTGGGTCTAGCGGAGTGGGTTTTGAGTCTAGCGGAGTGGGTTTGGGTCTAGCGGAGTGGGTTTGAGTCTAACGGAGTGGGTTTGGGTCGAGCCGAGTGGGTTTGGGTCTAGCCGAGTGGGTTTGTGTCTAGCCGAGTGGGTTTGGGTCTAGCCGAGTGGGTTTGGGTCCAGCCGAGTGGGTTTGGGTCTAGCCGAGTGGGTTTGGGTCTAGCCGAGTGGGTTTGGGTCTAGCCGAGTGGGTTTGATTCTAGCCGAGTGGGTTTGGGTCTAGCTGATTGGGTTTGGGTCAAGCCGAGTGGGTTTGGGTGTGGCCGAGTGGGTTTGGGTCTAGCCGAGTGGGTTTGGGTCTAGCCAAGTGGGTTTGGGTCTAGCCAGTGGGTTTTGGTCTAGCCGAGTGGGTTTGATTCTAGCCGAGTGGGTTTGGGTCTAGCTGATTGGGTTTGGGTCTAACCAAATGGGTTTGGGTGTAGCCGAGTGGGTTTGGGTCTAGCCGAGTGGGTTTGGGTCTAGCCGAGTGGGTTTGGGTCTAGCCGAGTGGGTTTGGGTCTAGCCGAGTGGGTTTGGGTCTAGCCGAGTGGGTTTGGGTCTAGCCGAGTGGGTTTGGGTCTAGCCGAGTGGGTTTGGGTCTAGACGAGTGGGTTTGGGTCTAGCCGAATGGGTTTGGGTCTAGCCGAGTGTGTTTGATTCTGGCCGAGTGGGTTTGGGTCTAGCTGAGTGGGTTTGGGTCACGCCGAGTGGGTTTGTGTCTAGCCGAGTGGGTTTGGGTCTAGCCGAGCGGGTTAGGGTCTAGCCGAGAGGGTTTGGGTCCAGCCGAGTGGGTTTGGGTCTAGCCAGTGGGTTTGGGTGCAGCCGAGTGGGTTTGGGTCTAGCGGAGTGGGTTTGGGTCTAGCCGAGTGGGTTTGGGTCTAGCAGAGTGGGTTTGCGTCTAGCGGAGCAGGTTTGGGTCTAGCGGAGTGGGTATGGGTCTAGCGGAGTGGGTTTGGGTCTAGCGGACTGGGTTCGGGTCTAGCCGAGTGGGTTTGGGTCTAGCGGAGTGGGTTTGGGTCTAGCGGAGTGGATTTGGGTCTAGCGGAGTGGGTTTGGGTCTAGCGGAGTGGGTTTGGGTCTAACGGAGTGGGTTTGGGTCTAACCAAATGGGTTTGGGTGTAGCCGAGTGGGTTTGGGTCTAGCCGAGTGGGTTTGCGTCTAGCCGAATGGGTTTGTGTCTAGCGGAGTGGGTTTGGGTCTAGCGGAGTGGGTTAGGGTCTAGCAGAGTGGGTTTGGGTCTAGCGGAGTGGGTTTGGGTCTAGCGGAGTGGGTTTGGGTCTAGCGGAGTGGGTTTGGGTGTAGCGGAGTGGGTTTGGGTCTAGCGGACTGGGTTTGGGTCTAGCGGAGTGGGTTTGGGTCTAGCGGAGTGGGTTTGGGTCTAGCGGAGTGGGTTTGGGTCTAGCGGAGTGGGTTCGGGTCTAGCGGACTGGGTTTGGGTCTAGCGGAGTGGATTTGGGTCTAGCGGAGTGGGTTTGGGTCTACCGAGTGGGTTTGGGTCTAGGCGAGTGGGTTTGGGTCTAGCCGAGTGGGTTTGGGTCTAGCCGAGTGGGTTTGGGTCTAGCCGAGTGGGTTTGGGTCTAGCTGAGTGGGTTTGGGTCTTGCGGAGTGGGTTTGGGTGTAGCCGAGTGGGTTTGGGGCTAGCCGAGTGGGTTTGGGTCCAGCTGAGTGGGTTTGGGTCTAGCCGAGTGGGTTTGGGTCTAGACGAGTGGGTTTGGGTCTAGCCGAGTGGGTTTGGGTCTAGCCGAGAGAGTTTGGGTCTAGGCGAGTGGGTTTGGGTCTTGCGGAGTGGGTTTGGGTGTAGCCGAGTGGGTTTGGGGCTAGCCGAGTGGGTTTGGGTCCAGCTGAGTGGGTTTGGGTCTAGCCGAGTGGGTTTGGGTCTAGCGGAGTGGGTTTTGAGTCTAGCGGAGTGGGTTTGGGTCTAGCGGAGTGGGTTTGAGTCTAACGGAGTGGGTTTGGGTCGAGCCGAGTGGGTTTGGGTCTAGCCGAGTGGGTTTGTGTCTAGCCGAGTGGGTTTGGGTCTAGCCGAGTGGGTTTGGGTCCAGCCGAGTGGGTTTGGGTCTAGCCGAGTGGGTTTGGGTCTAGCCGAGTGGGTTTGGGTCTAGCCGAGTGGGTTTGATTCTAGCCGAGTGGGTTTGGGTCTAGCTGATTGGGTTTGGGTCAAGCCGAGTGGGTTTGGGTGTGGCCGAGTGGGTTTGGGTCTAGCCGAGTGGGTTTGGGTCTAGCCAAGTGGGTTTGGGTCTAGCCAGTGGGTTTTGGTCTAGCCGAGTGGGTTTGATTCTAGCCGAGTGGGTTTGGGTCTAGCTGATTGGGTTTGGGTCTAACCAAATGGGTTTGGGTGTAGCCGAGTGGGTTTGGGTCTAGCCGAGTGGGTTTGGGTCTAGCCGAGTGGGTTTGGGTCTAGCCGAGTGGGTTTGGGTCTAGCCGAGTGGGTTTGGGTCTAGCCGAGTGGGTTTGGGTCTAGCCGAGTGGGTTTGGGTCTAGCCGAGTGGGTTTGGGTCTAGACGAGTGGGTTTGGGTCTAGCCGAATGGGTTTGGGTCTAGCCGAGTGTGTTTGATTCTGGCCGAGTGGGTTTGGGTCTAGCTGAGTGGGTTTGGGTCACGCCGAGTGGGTTTGTGTCTAGCCGAGTGGGTTTGGGTCTAGCCGAGCGGGTTAGGGTCTAGCCGAGAGGGTTTGGGTCCAGCCGAGTGGGTTTGGGTCTAGCCAGTGGGTTTGGGTGCAGCCGAGTGGGTTTGGGTCAAGCGGAGTGGGTTTGGGTCTAGCCGAGTGGGTTTGGGTCTAGCAGAGTGGGTTTGCGTCTAGCGGAGCAGGTTTGGGTCTAGCGGAGTGGGTATGGGTCTAGCGGAGTGGGTTTGGGTCTAGCGGACTGGGTTCGGGTCTAGCCGAGTGGGTTTGGGTCTAGCGGAGTGGGTTTGGGTCTAGCGGAGTGGATTTGGGTCTAGCGGAGTGGGTTTGGGTCTAGCGGAGTGGGTTTGGGTCTAACGGAGTGGGTTTGGGTCTAACCAAATGGGTTTGGGTGTAGCCGAGTGGGTTTGGGTCTAGCCGAGTGGGTTTGCGTCTAGCCGAATGGGTTTGTGTCTAGCGGAGTGGGTTTGGGTCTAGCGGAGTGGGTTAGGGTCTAGCAGAGTGGGTTTGGGTCTAGCGGAGTGGGTTTGGGTCTAGCGGAGTGGGTTTGGGTCTAGCGGAGTGGGTTTGGGTGTAGCGGAGTGGGTTTGGGTCTAGCGGACTGGGTTTGGGTCTAGCGGAGTGGGTTTGGGTCTAGCGGAGTGGGTTTGGGTCTAGCGGAGTGGGTTTGGGTCTAGCGGAGTGGGTTCGGGTCTAGCGGACTGGGTTTGGGTCTAGCGGAGTGGATTTGGGTCTAGCGGAGTGGGTTTGGGTCTACCGAGTGGGTTTGGGTCTAGGCGAGTGGGTTTGGGTCTAGCCGAGTGGGTTTGGGTCTAGCCGAGTGGGTTTGGGTCTAGCCGAGTGGGTTTGGGTCTAGCTGAGTGGGTTTGGGTCTTGCGGAGTGGGTTTGGGTGTAGCCGAGTGGGTTTGGGGCTAGCCGAGTGGGTTTGGGTCCAGCTGAGTGGGTTTGGGTCTAGCCGAGTGGGTTTGGGTCTAGACGAGTGGGTTTGGGTCTAGCCGAGTGGGTTTGGGTCTAGCCGAGTGGGTTTGGGTCTCTCCGAATGGGTTTGGGTCTAGCGGAGTGGGTTTTGAGTCTAGCGGAGTGGGTTTGGGTCTAGCGGAGTGGGTTTGAGTCTAACGGAGTGGGTTTGGGTCTAGCCGAGTGGGTTTGGGTCTAGCCGAGTGGGTTTGTGTCTAGCCGAGTGGGTTTGGGTCTAGCCGAGTGGGTTTGGGTCTAGCCGAGTGGGTTTGGGTCTAGCCGAGTGGGTTTGGGTCTAGCCGAGTGGGTTTGAGTCTAGCCGAGTGGGTTTGGGTCCAGCCGAGTGGGTTTGGGTCTAGCCGAGTGGGTTTGGGTCTAGCCTAGTGGGTTTGGGTCTAGCCGAGTGGGTTTGATTCTAGCCGAGTGGGTTTGGGTCTAGCTGATTGGGTTTGGGTCAAGCCGAGTGGGTTTGGGTGTAGCCGAGTGGGTTTGGGTCTAGCCGAGTGGGTTTGGGTCAAGCCAAGTGGGTTTGGGTCTAGCCAGTGGGTTTGGGTCTAGCCGAGTGGGTTTGATTCTAGCCGAGTGGGTTTGGGTCTAGCTGATTGGGTTTGGGTCAAGCCGAGTGGGTTTGGGTCTGGACGAGTGGGTATGGGTCTAGCGGAGTGGGTTTGGGTCTAGCGGACTGGGTTCGGGTCTAGCCGAGTGGGTTTGGGTCTAGCGGAGTGGGTTTGGGTCTAGCGAAGTGGATTTGGGTCTAGTGGAGTGGGTTTGGGTCTAGCGGAGTGGGTTTGGGTCTAACGGAGTGGGTTTGGGTCTAACCAAATGGGTTTGGGTGTAGCCGAGTGGGTTTGGGTCTAGCCGAGTAGGTTTGGGTCTAGCCGAGTGGGTTTGGGTCTAGCCGAGTGGGTTTGGGTCTAGCCGAGTGGGTTTGGGTCTAGCCGGGTGGGTTTGGGTCTAGCCGAGTGGGTTTGGGTCCAGCCGAGTGGGTTTGGGTCTAGCCGACGGGTTTGGGTCTAGACGAGTGGGTTTGGGTCTAGCCGAATGGGTTTGGGTCTAGCCGAGTGTGTTTGATTCTGGCCGAGTGGGTTTGGGTCTTGCTGAGTGGGTTTGGGTCAAGCCGAGTGGGTTTGTGTCTAGCCGAGTGGGTTTGGGTCTAGCCGAGCGGGTTAGGGTCTAGCCGAGAGGGTTTGGGTCCAGCCGAGTGGGTTTGGGTCTAGCCAGTGGGTTTGGGTGCAGCCGAGTGGGTTTGGGTCTAGCCGAGTGGGTTTGGTTCTACCCGAGAGGGTTTGGGTCTAGCCGAGTGGGTTTGGGTGTAGCCGAGTGGGTTTGGGTGTAGCCGAGTGGGTTTCGGTCTGGCCGAGTGGGTTTGGGTCTAGCGGAGTGGGTTTGGGTCTAGCCGAGTGGGTTTGGGTCTAGCGGAGTGGGTTTGGGTCTAGCCGAGTGGGTTTGGGTCTAGCCGATAGGGTTTGGGTCTAGCTGAGTGGGTTTGGGTCTAGCCGAGTGGGTTTGGGTCTAGCCGAGTGGGTTTGGGTCTAGCCGAGTGGGTTTGGGTGTAGCCGAGTGGGTTTGCGTCTGGCCGAGTGGGTTTGGGTCTAGTGGAGTGGGTTTGGGTCTAGCCGAGTGGGTTTGGGTCTAGCGGAGTGGGTTTGGGTCTAGCTGAGTGGGTTTGGGTCTAGCCGAGTGGGTTTGTGTCTAGCGGAATGGGTTTGGGTTTAGCGGAGTGGGTTAGGGTCTAGCGGAATGGGTTTGGGTTTAGCGGAGTGGGTTAGGGTCTAGCGGAGTGGGTTTGGGTCTAGCAGAGTGGGTTTGGGTCTAGCGGAGTGGGTTTGGGTCTAGCGGAGTGGGTTTGGGTCTAGCCGAGTGGGTTTGGGTCTAGCCGTGGGTTTGGGTCTAGCCGAGTGGGTTTGGGTCTAGCGGAGTGGGTTTGGGTCTGGCGGACTGGGTTTGGGTCTAGCGGAGTGGGTTTGGGTCTAGCGGAGTGGATTTGGGTCTAGCCGAGTGGGTTTGGGTCTAGCGGAGTGGGTTTGGGTCTAGCCGAGTGGGTTTGGGTCTAGCCGTGGGTTTGGGTCTAGCCGAGTGGGTTTGGGTCTAGCCGAGTGGGTTTGGGTCTGGCGAGTGTGTTTGGGTCTAGCGAGTGGGTTTGGCTCTAGCCGTGTGGGTTTGGGTTTAGCCGAGTGGGCTTGGGTCTGGCCGAGTGGGTTTGGGTCTAGCGGAGTGGGTTTGGGTGTAGCCGAGTGGGTTTGGGTCTGGCCGAGTGGGTTTGGGTCTAGCGGAGTGGGTTTGGGTCTAGCCGAGTGGGTTTGGGTCTAGCGGAGTGGGTTTGTGTCTAGCCGAGTGGGTTTGGGTCAAGCCGATAGGGTTTGGGTCTAGCCGAGTGGGTTTGGTTCTGGCCGAGTGGGTTTGGGTCTAGCCGAGTGGGTTTGTGTCTAGCGGAGTGGGTTTGGGTCCAGTGGAGTGGGTTCGGGTCTAGCGGAGTGGGTTTGGGTCTAGCAGAGTGGGTTTGGGTCTAGCGGAGTGGGTTTGGGTCTAGCGGAGTGGGTTTGGGTCTAGCCGAGTGGGTTTGGGTCTAGCCGAGTGGGTTTGGGTCTAGCGGACTGGGTTTGGGTCTAGCAAAGTGGGTTTGGGTCTAGCCGAGTGGGTTTGGGTCTAGCGGAGTGGGTTTGGGTAGCCGAGTGGGTTTGGGTCTAGCCGTGGGTTTGGATCTAGCCGAGTGGGTTTGGGTCTAGCCGATAGGGTTTGGGTATAGCTGAGTGGGTTTGGGTCTAGCCGAGTGGGTTTGGGTCTAGCCGAGTGGGTTTGGGTGTAGCCGAGTGGGTTTGGGTGTAGCCGAGTGGGTTTGGGTCTGGCCGAGTGGGTTTGGGTCTAGCGGAGTGGGTTTGGGTCTAGCCGAGTGGGTTTGGGTCTAGCGGAGTGGGTTTGGGTCTAGCCGAATGGGTTTGGGTCAAGCCGATAGGGTTTGGGTCTAGCCGAGTGGGTTTGGGTCTGGCCGAGTGGGTTTGGGTGTAGCCGAGTGGGTTTGTGTCTAGCGGAGTGGGTTTGGGTCTAGCAGAGTGGGTTTGGGTCTAGCGGAGTGGGTTTGGGTCTAGCGGACTGGGTTTGGTTCCAGCGGAGTGGGTTTGGGTCTGGCGGACTGGGTTTGTGTCTAGCGGAGTGGGTTTGGGTCTAGCGGAGTGGATTTGGGTCTAGCCGAGTGGGTTTGGGTCTAGCGGAGTGGGTTTGGGTCTAGCCGAGTGGGTTTGGGTCTAGCCGTGGGTTTGGGTCTAGCCGAGTGGGTTTGGGTCTAGCCGAGTGGGTTTGGGTCTGGCGAGTTTGTTTGGGTCTAGCGAGTGGGTTTGGCTCTAGCCGTGTGGGTTTGGGTTTAGCCGAGTGGGCTTGGGTCTAGCCGAGTGGGTTTGGGTCTAGCGGAGTGGGTTTGGGTGTAGCCGAGTGGGTTTGGGTGTAGCCGAGTGGGTTTGGGTCTAGCGGAGTGGGTTTGGGTCTAGCCGAGTGGGTTTGGGTCTAGCGGAGTGGGTTTGTGTCTAGCCGAGTGGGTTTGGGTCAAGCCGATAGGGTTTGGGTCTAGCCGAGTGGGTTTGGTTCTGGCCGAGTGGGTTTGGGTCTAGCCGAGTGGGTTTGTGTCTAGCGGAGTGGGTTTGGGTCTAGTGGAGTGGGTTCGGATCTAGCGGAGTGGGTTTGGGTCTAGCAGAGTGGGTTTGGGTCTAGTGGAGTGGGTTGGGGTCTAGCGGAGTGGGTTTGGGTCTAGCCGAGTGGGTTTGGGTCTAGCCGAGTGGGTTTGGGTCTAGCGGACTGGGTTTGGGTCTAGCAGAGTGGGTTTGGGTCTAGCGGAGTGGATTTGGGTCTAGCCGAGAGGGTTTGGGTCTAGCGGAGTGGGTTTGGGTAGCCGAGTGGGTTTGGGTCTAGCTGTGGGTTTGGATCCAGCCGAGTGGGTTTGGGTCTAGCCGAGTGGGTTTGGGTCTAGCCGAGTGGGTTTGGGTCTAGCCGAGTGGGTTTGGGTCTAGCCGAGAGGGTTTGGGTCTAGCCGGGTGGGTTTGGGTCGAGCCGAGTGGGTTTGCGTCTAGCGGAGTAGGTTTGGTTCTAGCGGAGTGGGTATGGGTCTAGCGGAGTGGGTTTGGGTCTAGCGGACTGGGTTTGGGTCTAGCCGAGTGGGTTTGGGTCTAGCGGAGTGGGTTTGGGTCTAGCGGAGTGGATTTGGGTCTAGCCGAGTGGGTTTGGGTCTAGCGGAGTGGGTTTGGGTCTAACGGAGTGGGTTTGGGTCTAGCCGAATGGGTTTGGGTGTAGCTGAGTGGGTTTGGGTCTAGCCGAGTGGGTTTGGGTCTAGCCGAGTGGGTTTGGGTCTAGCCGAGTGGGTTTGGGTCTAGCCGAGTGGGTTTGGGTCTAGCCGAGTGGGTTTGGGTCTAGCCGAGTGGGTTTGGGACTAGCCGAGTGGGTTTGGGTCTAGCCGAGTGGGTTTGGGTCTAGCGGAGTGGGTTTGGGTCTAGCCGAGTGGGTTTGGGTCTAGCGGAGTGGGTTTGGTTCTAACGGAGTGGGTTTGGGTCTAACCAAATGGGTTTGGGTGTAGCCGAGTGGGTTTGGGTCTAGCCGAGTGGGTTTGGGTCTAGCCGAGTGGGTTTGGGTCTAGCCGAGTGGGTTTGGGTGTAGCCGAGTGGGTTTCGATCTGGCCGAGTGGGTTTGGGTCCAGCGGAGTGGGTTTGGGTCTAGCCGAGTGGGTTTGGGTCTAGCGGAGTGGGTTTGGGTCTAGCCGAGTGGGTTTGGGTCTAGCCGAGTGGGTTTGGGTCTAGCCGACTGGGTTTGGGTCTAGACGAGTGGGTTTGGGTCTAGCCGAGTGGGTTTGGGTCTAGCCGAGTGGGTTTGGGTCAAGCCGACTGGGTTTGGGTCTAGACGAGTGGGTTTGGGTCTAGCCGAATGGGTTTGGGTCTAGCCGAGTGGGTTTGATTCTAGCCGAGTGGGTTTGGGTCTAGCTGAGTGGGTTTGGGTCAAGCCGAGTGGGTTTGTGTCTAGCCGAGTGGGTTTGGGTCTAGCGGAGCGGGTTAGGGTCTGGCCGAAAGGGTTTGGGTCTAGCCGAGTGGGTTTGGGTCTAGCCAGTGGGTTTGGGTGCAGCCGAGTGGGTTTGGGTCTAGCCGAGTGGGTTTGGGTCTACCCGAGAGGGTTTGGGTCTAGCCGAGTGGGTTTGGGTCTAGCCGAGTGGGTTTGGGTGTAGCCGAGTGGGTTTCGGTCTGGCCGAGTGGGTTTGGGTCCAGCGGAGTGGGTTTGGGTCTAGCCGAGTGGGTTTGGGTCTAGCGGAGTGGGTTTGGGTCTAGCCGAGTGGGTTTGGGTCTAGCCGAGTGGGTTTGGGTCTAGCCGAGTGGGTTTGGGTCTAGCCGAGTGGGTTTGGGTCTAGCCGAGGGTGTTTGGGTCTAGCCGAGTGGGTTTGGGTCTAGCCGAGTGGGTTTGGGTCTAGCGGAGTGGGTTTGGGTCTAACGGAGTGGGTTTGGGTCTAACCAAATGGGTTTGGGTGTAGCCGAGTGGGTTTGGGTCTTGCCGAGTGGGTTTGGGTCTAGCCGAGTGGGTTTGGGTCTAGCCGAGTGGGTTTGGGTCTAGCCGAGTGGGTTTGGGTCTAGCCGAGTGGGTTTGGGTCTAGCCGAGTGGGTTTGGGTCTAGCCGAGTGGGTTTGGGTCTAGCCGACTGGGTTTGGGTCTAGACGAGTGGGTTTGGGTCTAGCCGAATGGGTTTGGGTCTAGCCGAGTGGGTTTGATTCTAGCCGAGTGGGTTTGGGTCTAGCTGAGTGGGTTTGGGTCAAGCCGAGTGGGTTTGTGTCTAGCCGAGTGGGTTTGGGTCTAGCGGAGCGGGTTAGGGTCTAGCCGAAAGGGTTTGGGTCTAGCCGAGTGGGTTTGGGTCTAGCCAGTGGGTTTGGGTGCAGCCGAGTGGGTTTGGGTCTAGCCGAGTGGGTTTGGGTCTACCCGAGAGGGTTTGGGTCTAGCCGAGTGGGTTTGGGTCTAGCCGAGTGGGTTTGGGTGTAGCCGAGTGGGTTTCGGTCTGGCCGAGTGGGTTTGGGTCCAGCGGAGTGGGTTTGGGTCTAGCCGAGTGGGTTTGGGTCTAGCGGAGTGGGTTTGGGTCTAGCCGAGTGGGTTTGGGTCTAGCCGAGTGGGTTTGGGTCTAGCCGACTGGGTTTGGGTCTAGACGAGTGGGTTTGGGTCTAGCCGAGTGGGTTTGGGTCTAGCCGAGTGGGTTTGGGTCTAGACGAGTGGGTTTGGGTCTAGCCGAATGGGTTTGGGTCTAGCCGAGTGGGTTTGGGTCTAGCCGAATGGGTTTGGGTCTAGCCGAGTGGGTTTGATTCTAGCCGAGTGGGTTTGGGTCTAGCTGAGTGGGTTTGGGTCAAGCCGAGTGGGTTTGTGTCTAGCCGAGTGGGTTTGGGTCTAGCGGAGCGGGTTAGGGTCCAGCCGAAAGGGTTTGGGTCTAGCCGAGTGGGTTTGGGTCTAGCCAGTGGGTTTGGGTGCAGCCGAGTGGGTTTGGGTCAAGCCGACTGGGTTTGGGTCTAGACGAGTGGGTTTGGGTCTAGCCGAATGGGTTTGGGTCTAGCCGAGTGGGTTTGATTCTAGCCGAGTGGGTTTGGGTCTAGCTGAGTGGGTTTGGGTCAAGCCGAGTGGGTTTGTGTCTAGCCGAGTGGGTTTGGGTCTAGCGGAGCGGGTTAGGGTCTGGCCGAAAGGGTTTGGGTCTAGCCGAGTGGGTTTGGGTCTAGCCAGTGGGTTTGGGTGCAGCCGAGTGGGTTTGGGTCTAGCCGAGTGGGTTTGGGTCTACCCGAGAGGGTTTGGGTCTAGCCGAGTGGGTTTGGGTCTAGCCGAGTGGGTTTGGGTGTAGCCGAGTGGGTTTCGGTCTGGCCGAGTGGGTTTGGGTCCAGCGGAGTGGGTTTGGGTCTAGCCGAGTGGGTTTGGGTCTAGCGGAGTGGGTTTGGGTCTAGCCGAGTGGGTTTGGGTCTAGCCGAGTGGGTTTGGGTCTAGCCGAGTGGGTTTGGGTCTAGCCGAGTGGGTTTGGGTCTAGCCGAGGGTGTTTGGGTCTAGCCGAGTGGGTTTGGGTCTAGCCGAGTGGGTTTGGGTCTAGCGGAGTGGGTTTGGGTCTAACGGAGTGGGTTTGGGTCTAACCAAATGGGTTTGGGTGTAGCCGAGTGGGTTTGGGTCTTGCCGAGTGGGTTTGGGTCTAGCCGAGTGGGTTTGGGTCTAGCCGAGTGGGTTTGGGTCTAGCCGAGTGGGTTTGGGTCTAGCCGAGTGGGTTTGGGTCTAGCCGAGTGGGTTTGGGTCTAGCCGAGTGGGTTTGGGTCTAGCCGAGTGGGTTTGGGTCTAGACGAGTGGGTTTGGGTCTAGCCGAATGGGTTTGGGTCTAGCCGAGTGGGTTTGATTCTAGCCGAGTGGGTTTGGGTCTAGCTGAGTGGGTTTGGGTCAAGCCGAGTGGGTTTGTGTCTAGCCGAGTGGGTTTGGGTCTAGCGGAGCGGGTTAGGGTCTAGCCGAAAGGGTTTGGGTCTAGCCGAGTGGGTTTGGGTCTAGCCAGTGGGTTTGGGTGCAGCCGAGTGGGTTTGGGTCTAGCCGAGTGGGTTTGGGTCTACCCGAGAGGGTTTGGGTCTAGCCGAGTGGGTTTGGGTCTAGCCGAGTGGGTTTGGGTGTAGCCGAGTGGGTTTCGGTCTGGCCGAGTGGGTTTGGGTCCAGCGGAGTGGGTTTGGGTCTAGCCGAGTGGGTTTGGGTCTAGCGGAGTGGGTTTGGGTCTAGCCGAGTGGGTTTGGGTCTAGCCGAGTGGGTTTGGGTCTAGCCGACTGGGTTTGGGTCTAGACGAGTGGGTTTGGGTCTAGCCGAGTGGGTTTGGGTCTAGCCGAGTGGGTTTGGGTCTAGACGAGTGGGTTTGGGTCTAGCCGAATGGGTTTGGGTCTAGCCGAGTGGGTTTGGGTCTAGCCGAATGGGTTTGGGTCTAGCCGAGTGGGTTTGATTCTAGCCGAGTGGGTTTGGGTCTAGCTGAGTGGGTTTGGGTCAAGCCGAGTGGGTTTGTGTCTAGCCGAGTGGGTTTGGGTCTAGCGGAGCGGGTTAGGGTCCAGCCGAAAGGGTTTGGGTCTAGCCGAGTGGGTTTGGGTCTAGCCAGTGGGTTTGGGTGCAGCCGAGTGGGTTTGGGTCTAGCCGAGTGGGTTTGGGTCTACCCGAGAGGGTTTGGGTCTAGCCGAGTGGGTTTGGGTCTAGCCGAGTGGGTTTGGGTGTAGCCGAGTGGGTTTCGGTCTGGCCGAGTGGGTTTGGGTCCAGCGGAGTGGGTTTGGGTCTAGCCGAGTGGGTTTGGGTCTAGCGGAGTGGGTTTGGGTCTACCCGAGAGGGTTTGGGTCTAGCCGAGTGGGTTTGGGTCTAGCCGAGTGGGTTTGGGTGTAGCCGAGTGGGTTTCGGTCTGGCCGAGTGGGTTTGGGTCCAGCGGAGTGGGTTTGGGTCTAGCCGAGTGGGTTTGGGTCTAGCGGAGTGGGTTTGGGTCTAGCCGAGTGGGTTTGGGTCTAGCCGAGTGGGTTTGGGTCTAGCCGACTGGGTTTGGGTCTAGCCGAGTGGGTTTGGGTGTAGCCGAGTGGGTTTCGGTCTGGCCGAGTGGGTTTGGGTCCAGCGGAGTGGGTTTGGGCCTAGCCGAGTGGGTTTGGGTCTAGCGGAGTGGGTTTGGGTCTAGCCGAGTGGGTTTGGGTCTAGCCGAGTGGGTTTGGGTCTAGCCGAGTGGGTTTGGGTCTAGCCGAGTGGGTTTGGGTCTAGCCGAGTGGGTTTGGGACTAGCCGAGTGAGTTTGGGTCTACCCGAGTGGGTTTGGGTCTAGCGGAGTGGGTTTGGGTCTAGCCGAGTGGGTTTGGGTCTAGCGGAGTGGATTTGGGTCTAACGGAGTGGGTTTGGGTCTAACCAAATGGGTTTGGGTGTAGCCGAGTGGGTTTGGGTCTAGCCGAGTGGGTTTGGGTCTAGCCGAGTGGGTTTGGGTCTAGCCGAGTGGGTTTGGGTCTAGCCGAGTGGGTTTGGGTCTAGCCGAGTGGGTTTGGGTCTAGCCGAGTGGGTTTGGGTCTAGCCGAGTGGGTTTGGGTCTAGCCGACTGGGTTTGGGTCTAGACGAGTTTTTTTTTAGGTCTAGCCGAATGGGTTTGGGTCTAGCCGAGTGGGTTTGATTCTAGCCGAGTGGGTTTGGGTCTAGCTGAGTGGGTTTGGGTCAAGCCGAGTGGGTTTGTGTCTAGCCGAGTGGGTTTGGGTCTAGCGGAGCGGGTTAGGGTCTAGCCGAAAGGGTTTGGGTCTAGCCGAGTGGGTTTGGGTCTAGCCAGTGGGTTTGGGTGCAGCCGAGTGGGTTTGGGTCTAGCCGAGTGGGTTTGGGTCTACCCGAGAGGGTTTGGGTCTAGCCGAGTGGGTTTGGGTCTAGCCGAGTGGGTTTGGGTGTAGCCGAGTGGGTTTCGGTCTGGCCGAGTGGGTTTGGGTCCAGCGGAGTGGGTTTGGGTCTAGCCGAGTGGGTTTGGGTCTAGCGGAGTGGGTTTGGGTCTAGCCGAGTGGGTTTGGGTCTAGCCGAGTGGGTTTGGGTCTAGCCGACTGGGTTTGGGTCTAGACGAGTGGGTTTGGGTCTAACCGAATGGGTTTGGGTCTAGACGAGTGGGTTTGATTCTGGCCGAGTGGGTTTGGGTCTAGCTGAGTGGGTTTGGGTCAAGCCGAGTGGGTTTGTGTCTAGCCGAGTGGGTTTGGGTCTAGCGGAGCGGGTTAGGGTCTAGCCGAGAGGGTTTGGGTCCAGCCGAGTGGGTTTGGGTCTAGCCAGTGGGTTTTGGTCTAGCGGAGTGGGTTTGGGTCTAGCCGAGTGGGTTTGGGTCTAGCGGAGTGGGTTTGGGTCTAGCCGAGTGGGTTTGGGTCTAGCCGATAGGGTTTGGGTCCAGCTGAGTGGGTTTGGGTCTAGCCGAGTGGGTTTGGGTCTAGCCGAGTGGGTTTGTGTCTAGCGGAGTGGGTTTGGGTTTAGCGGAGTGGGTTAGGGTCTAGCGGAGTGGGTTTGGGTCTAGCAGAGTGGGTTTGGGTCTAGCGGAGTGGGTTTGGGTCTAGCGGAGTGCGTTTGGGTCTAGCCGAGTGGGTTTGGGTCTAGCCGTGGGTTTGGGTCTAGCCGAGTGGGTTTGGGTCTAGCCGAGTGGGTTTGGGTCTAGCCGAGTGGGTTTGGGTCTAGCCGAGTGGGTTTGGGACTAGCCGAGTGGGTTTGGGTCTAGCCGAGTGGGTTTTTGTCTAGCGGAGTGGGTTTGGGTCTAGCCGAGTGGGTTTGGGTCTAGCGGAGTGGGTTTGGGTCTAACGGAGTGGGTTTGGGTCTGACCAAATGGGTTTGGGTGTAGCCGAGTGGGTTTGGGTCTAGCCGAGTGGGTTTGGGTCTAGCCGAGTGGGTTTGGGTCTAGCCGAGTGGGTTTGGGTCTAGCCGAGTGGGTTTGGGTCTAGCCGAGTGGGTTTGGGTCTAGCGGAGTGGGTTAGGGTCTAGCGGAGTGGGTTTGGGTCTAGCGGAGTGGGTTTGGGTCTAGCGGAGTGGGTTTGGGTCTAGCCGAGTGGGTTTGGGTCTAGCGGAGTGGGTTTGCGTCTAGCGGAGTAGGTTTGGGTCTAGCGGAGTGGGTATGGGTCTAGCGGAGTGGGTTTGGGTCTAGCGGACTGGGTTTGGGTCTAGCCGAGTGGGTTTGGGTGTAGCTGAGTGGGTTTGGGTCTAGCCGAGTGGGTTTGGGTCTAGCCGAGTGGGTTTGGGTCTAGCCGAGTGGGTTTGGGTCTAGCCGAGTGGGTTTGGGTCTAGCCGAGTGGGTTTGGGTCTAGCCGAGTGGGTTTGGGACTAGCCGAGTGGGTTTGGGTCTAGCCGAGTGGGTTTGGGTCTAGCGGAGTGGGTTTGGGTCTAGCCGAGTGGGTTTGGGTCTAGCGGAGTGGGTTTGGGTCTAACGGAGTGGGTTTGGGTCTAACCAAATGGGTTTGGGTGTAGCCGAGTGGGTTTGGGTCTAGCCGAGTGGGTTTGGGTCTAGCCGAGTGGGTTTGGGTCTAGCCGAGTGGGTTTGGGTCTAGCCGAGTGGGTTTGGGTCTAGCCGAGTGGGTTTGGGTCTAGCCGAGTGGGTTTGGGTCTAGCCGAGTGGGTTTGGGTCTAGCCGACTGGGTTTGGGTCTAGACGAGTGGGTTTGGGTCTAGCCGAATGGGTTTGGGTCTAGCCGAGTGGGTTTGATTCTAGCCGAGTGGGTTTGGGTCTAGCAGAGTGGGTTTGGGTCAAGCCGAGTGGGTTTGTGTCTAGCCGAGTGGGTTTGGGTCTAGCGGAGCGGGTTAGGGTCTAGCCGAAAGGGTTTGGGTCTAGCCGAGTGGGTTTGGGTCTAGCCAGTGGGTTTGGGTGCAGCCGAGTGGGTTTGGGTCTAGCCGAGTGGGTTTGGGTCTACCCGAGAGGGTTTGGGTCTAGCCGAGTGGGTTTGGGTCTAGCCGAGTGGGTTTGGGTGTAGCCGAATGGGTTTCGGTCTGGCCGAGTGGGTTTGGGTCTAGCGGAGTGGGTTTGGGTCTAGCCGAGTGGGTTTGGGTCTAGCCGAGTGGGTTTGGGTCTAGCCGACTGGGTTTGGGTCTAGACGAGTGGGTTTGGGTCTAACCGAATGGGTTTGGGTCTAGCCGAGTGGGTTTGATTCTGGCCGAGTGGGTTTGGGTCTAGCTGAGTGGGTTTGGGTCAAGCCGAGTGGGTTTGTGTCTAGCCGAGTGGGTTTGGGTCTAGCGGAGCGGGTTAGGGTCTAGCCGAGAGGGTTTGGGTCCAGCCGAGTGGGTTTGGGTCTAGCCAGTGGGTTTGGGTGCAGCCAAGTGGGTTTGGGTCTAGCCGAGTGGGTTTGGGTCAACCCGAGAGGGTTTGGGTCTAGCCGAGTGGGTTTGGGTCTAGCCGAGTGGGTTTGGGTGTAGCCGAGTGGGTTTCGGTCTGGCCGAGTGGGTTTGGGTCTAGCGGAGTGGGTTTGGGTCTAGCCGAGTGGGTTTGGGTCTAGCGGAGTGGGTTTGGGTCTAGCCGAGTGGGTTTGGGTCTAGCCGATAGGGTTTGTGTCTAGCTGAGTGGGTTTGGGTCTAGCCGAGTGGGTTTGGGTCTAGCCGAGTGGGTTTGTGTCTAGCGGAGTGGGTTTGGGTTTAGCGGAGTGGGTTAGGGTCTAGCGGAGTGGGTTTGGGTCTAGCAGAGTGGGTTTGGGTCTAGCGGAGTGGGTTTGGGTCTAGCGGAGTGCGTTTGGGTCTAGCCGAGTGGGTTTGGGTCTAGCCGAGTGGGTTTGGGTCTAGCCGAGTGGGTTTGGGTCTAGACGAGTGGGTTTGGGTCTAGCCGAATGGGTTTGGGTCTAGCCGAGTGGGTTTGATTCTGGCCGAGTGGGTTTGGGTCTAGCTGAGTGGGTTTGGGTCAAGCCGAGTGGGTTTGTGTCTAGCCAAGTGGGTTTGGGTCTAGCGGAGCGGGTTAGGGTCTAGCCGAGAGGGTTTGGGTCCAGCCGAGTGGGTTTGGGTCTAGCCAGTGGGTTTGGGTGCAGCCGAGTGGGTTTGGGTCTAGCCAAGTGGGTTTGGGTCTACCCGAGAGGGTTTGGGTCTAGCCGAGTGGGTTTGGGTCTAGCCGAGTGGGTTTGGGTGTAGCCGAGTGGGTTTCGGTCTGGCCGAGTGGGTTTGGGTCTAGCGGAGTGGGTTTGGGTCTAGCCGAGTGGGTTTGGGTCTAGCGGAGTGGGTTTGGGTCTAGCCGAGTGGGTTTGGGTCTAGCCGATAGGGTTTGGGTCTAGCTGAGTGGGTTTGGGTCTAGCCGAGTGGGTTTGGGTCTAGCCGAGTGGGTTTGTGTCTAGCCGAGTGGGTTTGGGTTTAGCGGAGTGGGTTAGGGTCTAGCGGAGTGGGTTTGGGTCTAGCAGAGTGGGTTTGGGTCTAGCAGAGTGGGTTTGGGTCTAGCGGAGTGGGTTTGGGTCTAGCCGAGTGGGTTTGGGTCTAGCCGTGGGTTTGGGTCTAGCCGAGTGGGTTTGGGTCTAGCCGAGTGGGTTTGGGTCTAGCCGAGTGGGTTTGGGTCTAGCCGAGTGGGTTTGGGTGTAGCCGAGTGGGTTTGGGTCTGGCCGAGTGGGTTTGGGTCTAGCGGAGTGGGTTTGGGTCTAGCCGAGTGGGTTTGGGTCTAGCGGAGTGGGTTTGGGTCAAGCTGAGTGGGTTTGGGTCTAGCCGAGTGGGTTTGTATCTAGCGGAGTGGGTTTGGGTTTAGCGGAGTGGGTTAGGGTCTAGCGGAGTGGGTTTGGGTCTAGCAGAGTGGCTTTGGGTCTAGCGGAGTGGGTTTGGGTCTAGCGGAGTGGGTTTGGGTCTAGCCGAGTGGGTTTGGGTCTAGCCGTGGGTTTGGGTCTAGCCGAGTGGGTTTGGGTCTAGCCGAGTGGGTTTGGGTCTAGCCGAGTGGGTTTGGGTCTAGCCGAGTGGGTTTGGGTGTAGCCGAGTGTGTTTGGGTGTAGCCGAGTGGGTTTGGGTCTGGCCGAGTGGGTTTGGGTCTAGCGGAGTGGGTTTGGGTCTAGCGGACTGGGTTTGGGTCTAGCGGAGTGGGTTTGGGTCTAGCCGAGTGGGTTTGGGTCAAGCCGATAGGGTTTGGGTCTAGCCGAGTGGGTTTGGGTCTGGCCGAGTGGGTTTGGGTCTAGCCGAGTGGGTTTGTGTCTAGCGGAGTGGGTTTGGGTCTAGCAGAGTGGGTTTGGGTCTAGCGGAGTGGATTTGGGTCTAGCCGAGTGGGTTTGGTTCTAGCGGAGTGGGTTTGGGTCTAGCCAGTGGGTTTGGGTGCAGCCGAGTGGGTTTGGGTCTAGCCGAGTGGGTTTGGGTCTACCCGAGAGGGTTTGGGTCTAGCCGAGTGGGTTTGGGTCTAGCCGAGTGGGTTTGGGTGTAGCCGAGTGGGTTTCGGTCTGGCCGAGTGGGTTTGGGTCCAGCGGAGTGGGTTTGGGTCTAGCCGAGTGGGTTTGGGTCTAGCGGAGTGGGTTTGGGTCTAGCCGAGTGGGTTTGGGTCTAGCCGAGTGGGTTTGGGTCTAGCCGACTGGGTTTGGGTCTAGACGAGTGGGTTTGGGTCTAACCGAATGGGTTTGGGTCTAGACGAGTGGGTTTGATTCTGGCCGAGTGGGTTTGGGTCTAGCTGAGTGGGTTTGGGTCAAGCCGAGTGGGTTTGTGTCTAGCCGAGTGGGTTTGGGTCTAGCGGAGCGGGTTAGGGTCTAGCCGAGAGGGTTTGGGTCCAGCCGAGTGGGTTTGGGTCTAGCCAGTGGGTTTGGGTCTAGCGGAGTGGGTTTGGGTCTAGCCGAGTGGGTTTGGGTCTAGCGGAGTGGGTTTGGGTCTAGCCGAGTGGGTTTGGGTCTAGCCGATAGGGTTTGGGTCCAGCTGAGTGGGTTTGGGTCTAGCCGAGTGGGTTTGGGTCTAGCCGAGTGGGTTTGTGTCTAGCGGAGTGGGTTTGGGTTTAGCGGAGTGGGTTAGGGTCTAGCGGAGTGGGTTTGGGTCTAGCAGAGTGGGTTTGGGTCTAGCGGAGTGGGTTTGGGTCTAGCGGAGTGCGTTTGGGTCTAGCCGAGTGGGTTTGGGTCTAGCCGTGGGTTTGGGTCTAGCCGAGTGGGTTTGGGTCTAGCCGAGTGGGTTTGGGTCTAGCCGAGTGGGTTTGGGTCTAGCCGAGTGGGTTTGGGACTAGCCGAGTGGGTTTGGGTCTAGCCGAGTGGGTTTGTGTCTAGCGGAGTGGGTTTGGGTCTAGCCGAGTGGGTTTGGGTCTAGCGGAGTGGGTTTGGGTCTAACGGAGTGGGTTTGGGTCTGACCAAATGGGTTTGGGTGTAGCCGAGTGGGTTTGGGTCTAGCCGAGTGGGTTTGGGTCTAGCCGAGTGGGTTTGGGTCTAGCCGAGTGGGTTTGGGTCTAGCCGAGTGGGTTTGGGTCTAGCCGAGTGGGTTTGGGTCTAGCGGAGTGGGTTAGGGTCTAGCGGAGTGGGTTTGGGTCTAGCGGAGTGGGTTTGGGTCTAGCGGAGTGGGTTTGGGTCTAGCCGAGTGGGTTTGGGTCTAGCGGAGTGGGTTTGCGTCTAGCGGAGTAGGTTTGGGTCTAGCGGAGTGGGTATGGGTCTAGCGGAGTGGGTTTGGGTCTAGCGGACTGGGTTTGGGTCTAGCCGAGTGGGTTTGGGTGTAGCTGAGTGGGTTTGGGTCTAGCCGAGTGGGTTTGGGTCTAGCCGAGTGGGTTTGGGTCTAGCCGAGTGGGTTTGGGAGTAGCCGAGTGGGTTTGGGTCTAGCCGAGTGGGTTTGGGACTAGCCGAGTGGGTTTGGGTCTAGCCGAGTGGGTTTGGGTCTAGCGGAGTGGGTTTGGGTCTAGCCGAGTGGGTTTGGGTCTAGCGGAGTGGGTTTGGGTCTAACGGAGTGGGTTTGGGTCTAACCAAATGGGTTTGGGTGTAGCCGAGTGGGTTTGGGTCTAGCCGAGTGGGTTTGGGTCTAGCCGAGTGGGTTTGGGTCTAGCCGAGTGGGTTTGGGTCTAGCCGAGTGGGTTTGGGTCTAGCCGAGTGGGTTTGGGTCTAGCCGAGTGGGTTTGGGTCTAGCCGAGTGGGTTTGGGTCTAGCCGACTGGGTTTGGGTCTAGACGAGTGGGTTTGGGTCTAGCCGAATGGGTTTGGGTCTAGCCGAGTGGGTTTGATTCTAGCCGAGTGGGTTTGGGTCTAGCAGAGTGGGTTTGGGTCAAGCCGAGTGGGTTTGTGTCTAGCCGAGTGGGTTTGGGTCTAGCGGAGCGGGTTAGGGTCTAGCCGAAAGGGTTTGGGTCTAGCCGAGTGGGTTTGGGTCTAGCCAGTGGGTTTGGGTGCAGCCGAGTGGGTTTGGGTCTAGCCGAGTGGGTTTGGGTCTACCCGAGAGGGTTTGGGTCTAGCCGAGTGGGTTTGGGTCTAGCCGAGTGGGTTTGGGTGTAGCCGAATGGGTTTCGGTCTGGCCGAGTGGGTTTGGGTCTAGCGGAGTGGGTTTGGGTCTAGCCGAGTGGGTTTGGGTCTAGCCGAGTGGGTTTGGGTCTAGCCGACTGGGTTTGGGTCTAGACGAGTGGGTTTGGGTCTAACCGAATGGGTTTGGGTCTAGCCGAGTGGGTTTGATTCTGGCCGAGTGGGTTTGGGTCTAGCTGAGTGGGTTTGGGTCAAGCCGAGTGGGTTTGTGTCTAGCCGAGTGGGTTTGGGTCTAGCGGAGCGGGTTAGGGTCTAGCCGAGAGGGTTTGGGTCCAGCCGAGTGGGTTTGGGTCTAGCCAGTGGGTTTGGGTGCAGCCAAGTGGGTTTGGGTCTAGCCGAGTGGGTTTGGGTCAACCCGAGAGGGTTTGGGTCTAGCCGAGTGGGTTTGGGTCTAGCCGAGTGGGTTTGGGTGTAGCCGAGTGGGTTTCGGTCTGGCCGAGTGGGTTTGGGTCTAGCGGAGTGGGTTTGGGTCTAGCCGAGTGGGTTTGGGTCTAGCGGAGTGGGTTTGGGTCTAGCCGAGTGGGTTTGGGTCTAGCCGATAGGGTTTGTGTCTAGCTGAGTGGGTTTGGGTCTAGCCGAGTGGGTTTGGGTCTAGCCGAGTGGGTTTGTGTCTAGCGGAGTGGGTTTGGGTTTAGCGGAGTGGGTTAGGGTCTAGCGGAGTGGGTTTGGGTCTAGCAGAGTGGGTTTGGGTCTAGCGGAGTGGGTTTGGGTCTAGCGGAGTGCGTTTGGGTCTAGCCGAGTGGGTTTGGGTCTAGCCGAGTGGGTTTGGGTCTAGCCGAGTGGGTTTGGGTCTAGACGAGTGGGTTTGGGTCTAGCCGAATGGGTTTGGGTCTAGCCGAGTGGGTTTGATTCTGGCCGAGTGGGTTTGGGTCTAGCTGAGTGGGTTTGGGTCAAGCCGAGTGGGTTTGTGTCTAGCCAAGTGGGTTTGGGTCTAGCGGAGCGGGTTAGGGTCTAGCCGAGAGGGTTTGGGTCCAGCCGAGTGGGTTTGGGTCTAGCCAGTGGGTTTGGGTGCAGCCGAGTGGGTTTGGGTCTAGCCAAGTGGGTTTGGGTCTACCCGAGAGGGTTTGGGTCTAGCCGAGTGGGTTTGGGTCTAGCCGAGTGGGTTTGGGTGTAGCCGAGTGGGTTTCGGTCTGGCCGAGTGGGTTTGGGTCTAGCGGAGTGGGTTTGGGTCTAGCCGAGTGGGTTTGGGTCTAGCCGAGTGGGTTTGGGTCTAGCCGAGTGGGTTTGGGTCTAGCCGATAGGGTTTGGGTCTAGCTGAGTGGGTTTGGGTCTAGCCGAGTGGGTTTGGGTCTAGCCGAGTGGGTTTGTGTCTAGCCGAGTGGGTTTGGGTTTAGCGGAGTGGGTTAGGGTCTAGCGGAGTGGGTTTGGGTCTAGCAGAGTGGGTTTGGGTCTAGCAGAGTGGGTTTGGGTCTAGCGGAGTGGGTTTGGGTCTAGCCGAGTGGGTTTGGGTCTAGCCGTGGGTTTGGGTCTAGCCGAGTGGGTTTGGGTCTAGCCGAGTGGGTTTGGGTCTAGCCGAGTGGGTTTGGGTCTAGCCGAGTGGGTTTGGGTGTAGCCGAGTGGGTTTGGGTCTGGCCGAGTGGGTTTGGGTCTAGCGGAGTGGGTTTGGGTCTAGCCGAGTGGGTTTGGGTCTAGCGGAGTGGGTTTGGGTCAAGCTGAGTGGGTTTGGGTCTAGCCGAGTGGGTTTGTATCTAGCGGAGTGGGTTTGGGTTTAGCGGAGTGGGTTAGGGTCTAGCGGAGTGGGTTTGGGTCTAGCAGAGTGGCTTTGGGTCTAGCGGAGTGGGTTTGGGTCTAGCGGAGTGGGTTTGGGTCTAGCCGAGTGGGTTTGGGTCTAGCCGTGGGTTTGGGTCTAGCCGAGTGGGTTTGGGTCTAGCCGAGTGGGTTTGGGTCTAGCCGAGTGGGTTTGGGTCTAGCCGAGTGGGTTTGGGTGTAGCCGAGTGTGTTTGGGTGTAGCCGAGTGGGTTTGGGTCTGGCCGAGTGGGTTTGGGTCTAGCGGAGTGGGTTTGGGTCTAGCGGACTGGGTTTGGGTCTAGCGGAGTGGGTTTGGGTCTAGCCGAGTGGGTTTGGGTCAAGCCGATAGGGTTTGGGTCTAGCCGAGTGGGTTTGGGTCTGGCCGAGTGGGTTTGGGTCTAGCCGAGTGGGTTTGTGTCTAGCGGAGTGGGTTTGGGTCTAGCAGAGTGGGTTTGGGTCTAGCGGAGTGGATTTGGGTCTAGCCGAGTGGGTTTGGTTCTAGCGGAGTGGGTTTGGGTCTAGCCGAGTGGGTTTGGGTCTAGCCGTGGGTTTGGGTCTAGCCGAGTGGGTTTGGGTCTAGCCGAGTGGGTTTGGGTCTAGCGAGTGTGTTTGGGTCTAGCGAGTGGGTTTGGCTCTAGCCGTGTGGGTTTGGGTTTAGCCGAGTGGGCTTGGGTTTAGCCGAGTGGGCTTGGGTCTGGCCGAGTGGGTTTGGGTCTAGCGGAGTGGGTTTGGGTGTAGCCGAGTGGGTTTGGGTCTGGCCGAGTGGGTTTGGGTCTAGCGGAGTGGGTTTGGGTCTAGCCGAATGGGTTTGGGTCTAGCGGAGTGGTTTGTGTCTAGCCGAGTGGGTTTGGGTCAAGCCGATAGGGTTTGGGTCTAGCCGAGTGGGTTTGGTTCTGGCCGAGTGGGTTTGGGGCTAGCCGAGTGGGTTTGTGTCTAGCGGAGTGGGTTTGGGTCTAGTGGAGTGGGTTAGGGTCTAGCGGAGTGGGTTTGGGTCTAGCAGAGTGGGTTTGGGTCTAGTGGAGTGGGTTAGGGTCTAGCGGAGTGGGTTTGGGTCTAGCAGAGTGGGTTTGGGTCTAGCGGAGTGGGTTTGGGTCTAGCGGAGTGGGTTTGGGTCTAGCGGAGTGGGTTTGGGTCTAGTGGACTGGGTTTGGGTCTAGCAGAGTGGGTTTGGGTCTAGCGGAGTGGGTTTGGGTCTAGCCGAGTGGGTTTGGGTCTAGCGGAGTGGGTTTGCGTCTGGCGGAGTAGGTTTGGGTCTAGCGGAGTGGGTATGGGTCTAGCGGAGTGGGTTTGGGTCTAGCGGACTGGGTTTGGGTCTAGCCGAGTGGGTTTGGGTCTAGCGGAGTGGGTTTGGGTCTAGCGGAGTGGATTTGGGTCTAGCCGAGTGGGTTTGGGTCTAGCGGAGTGGGTTTGGGTCTAACGGAGAGGGTTTGGGTCTAGCCGAATGGGTTTGGGTGTAGCTGAGTGGGTTTGGGTCTAGCCGAGTGGGTTTGGGTCTAGCCGAGTGGGTTTGGGTCTAGCCGAGTGGGTTTGGGTCTAGCCGAGTGGGTTCGGGTCTAGCCGAGTGGGTTTGGGTCTAGCCGAGTGGGTTTGGGACTAGCCGAGTGGGTTTGGGACTAGCCGAGTGGGTTTGGGTCTAGCGGAGTGGGTTCGGGTCTAGCGGAGTGGGTTTGGGTCTAGCGGAGTGGGTTTGGGTCTAACGGAGTGGGTTTGGGTCTAACCAAATGGGTTTGGGTGTAGCCGAGTGGGTTTGGGTCTAGCCGAGTGGGTTTGGGTCTAGCCGAGTGGGTTTGGGTCTAGCCGAGTGGGTTTGGGTCTAGCCGAGTGGGTTTGGGTCTAGCCGAGTGGGTTTGGGTCTAGCCGAGTGGGTTTGGGTCTAGCCGAGTGGGTTTGGGTCTAGCCGACTGGGTTTGGGTCAAAACGAGTGGGTTTGGGTCTCGCCGAATGGGTTTGGGTCTAGCGGAGTGGGTTTGATTCTAGCCGAGTGGGTTTGGGTGTAGCTGAGTGGGTTTGGGTCAAGCCGAGTGGGTTTGTGTCTAGCCGAGTGGGTTTGGGTCTAGCGGAGCGGGTTAGGGTCTAGCCGAGAGGGTTTGGGTCTCGCCGAGTGGGTTTGGGTCTAGCCAGTGGGTTTGGGTGCAGCCGAGTGGGTTTGGGTCTAGCCGAGTGGGTTTGGGTCTACCCGAGAGGGTTTGGGTCTAGCCGAGTGGGTTTGGGTCTAGCCGAGTGGGTTTGGGTGTAGCCGAGTGGGTTTCGGTCTGGCCGAGTGGGTTTGGGTCTAGCGGAGTGGGTTTGGGTCTAGCCGAGTGGGTTTGGGTCTAGCGGAGTGGGTTTGGGTCTAGCCGAGTGGGTTTGGGTCTAGCCGATATGGTTTGGGTCTAGCCGAGTGGGTTTGGGTCTAGCCGAGTGGGTTTGGGTCTAGCCGAGTGGGTTTGTGTCTAGCGGAGTGGGTTTGGGTTTAGCGGAGTGGGTTAGGGTCTAGCGGAGTGGGTTTGGGTCTAGCAGAGTGGGTTTGGGTCTAGCGGAGTGGGTTTGGGTCTAGCGGAGTGGGTTTGGGTCTAGCCGAGTGGGTTTGAGTCTAGCCGTGGGTTTGGGTCTAGCCGAGTGGGTTTGGGTCTAGCCGAGTGGGTTTGGGTCTAGCCGAGTGGGTTTGGGTCTAGCCGAGTGGGTTTGGGTCTAGCCGACTGGGTTTGGGTCAAAACGAGTGGGTTTGGGTCTCGCCGAATGGGTTTGGGTCTAGCCGAGTGGGTTTGATTCTAGCCGAGTGGGTTTGGGTCTAGCTGAGTGGGTTTGGGTCAAGCCGAGTGGGTTTGTGTCTAGCCGAGTGGGTTTGGGTCTAGCGGAGCGGGTTAGGGTCTAGCCGAGAGGGTTTGGGTCTCGCCGAGTGGGTTTGGGTCTAGCCAGTGGGTTTGGGTGCAGCCGAGTGGGTTTGGGTCTAGCCGAGTGGGTTTGGGTCTACCCGAGAGGGTTTGGGTCTAGCCGAGTGGGTTTGGGTCTAGCCGAGTGGGTTTGGGTGTAGCCGAGTGGGTTTCGGTCTGGCCGAGTGGGTTTGGGTCTAGCGGAGTGGGTTTGGGTCTAGCCGAGTGGGTTTGGGTCGAGCCGAGTGGGTTTGGGTCTAGCCGATAGGGTTTGGGTCTAGCCGAGTGGGTTTGGGTCAAGCCGAGTGGGTTTGGGTCTAGCCGAGTGGGTTTGTGTCTAGCGGAGTGGGTTTGGGTTTAGCGGAGTGGGTTAGGGTCTAGCGGAGTGGGTTTGGGTCTAGCAGAGTGGGTTTGGGTCTAGCGGAGTGGGTTTGGGTCTAGCGGAGTGGGTTTGGGTCTAGCCGAGTGGGTTTGAGTCTAGCCGTGGGTTTGGGTCTAGCCGAGTGGGTTTGGGTCTAGCCGAGTGGGTTTGGGTCTAGCGGAGTGGGTTTGGGTCTAGCGGAGTGGGTTTGGGTCTAGTGGACTGGGTTTGGGTCTAGCAGAGTGGGTTTGGGTCTAGCGGAGTGGGTTTGGGTCTAGCCGAGTGGGTTTGGGTCTAGCGGAGTGGGTTTGCGTCTGGCGGAGTAGGTTTGGGTCTAGCGGAGTGGGTATGGGTCTAGCGGAGTGGGTTTGGGTCTAGCGGACTGGGTTTGGGTCTAGCCGAGTGGGTTTGGGTCTAGCGGAGTGGGTTTGGGTCTAGCGGAGTGGATTTGGGTCTAGCCGAGTGGGTTTGGGTCTAGCGGAGTGGGTTTGGGTCTAACGGAGAGGGTTTGGGTCTAGCCGAATGGGTTTGGGTGTAGCCGAGTGGGTTTGGGTCTAGCCGAGTGGGTTTGGGTCTAGCCGAGTGGGTTTGGGTCTAGCCGAGTGGGTTCGGGTCTAGCCGAGTGGGTTCGGGTCTAGCCGAGTGGGTTTGGGTCTAGCCGAGTGGGTTTGGGACTAGCCGAGTGGGTTTGGGACTAGCCGAGTGGGTTTGGGTCTAGCGGAGTGGGTTCGGGTCTAGCCGAGTGGGTTTGGGTCTAGCGGAGTGTGTTTGGGTCTAACGGAGTGGGTTTGGGTCTAACCAAATGGGTTTGGGTGTAGCCGAGTGGGTTTGGGTCTAGCCGAGTGGGTTTGGGTCTAGCCGAGTGGGTTTGGGTCTAGCCGAGTGGGTTTGGGTCTAGCCGAGTGGGTTTGGGTCTAGCCGAGTGGGTTTGGGTCTAGCCGAGTGGGTTTGGGTCTAGCCGAGTGGGTTTGGGTCTAGCCGACTGGGTTTGGGTCAAAACGAGTGGGTTTGGGTCTCGCCGAATGGGTTTGGGTCTAGCGGAGTGGGTTTGATTCTAGCCGAGTGGGTTTGGGTCTAGCTGAGTGGGTTTGGGTCAAGCCGAGTGGGTTTGTGTCTAGCCGAGTGGGTTTGGGTCTAGCGGAGCGGGTTAGGGTCTAGCCGAGAGGGTTTGGGTCTCGCCGAGTGGGTTTGGGTCTAGCCAGTGGGTTTGGGTGCAGCCGAGTGGGTTTGGGTCTAGCCGAGTGGGTTTGGGTCTACCCGAGAGGGTTTGGGTCTAGCCGAGTGGGTTTGGGTCTAGCCGAGTGGGTTTGGGTGTAGCCGAGTGGGTTTCGGTCTGGCCGAGTGGGTTTGGGTCTAGCGGAGTGGGTTTGGGTCTAGCCGAGTGGGTTTGGGTCTAGCGGAGTGGGTTTGGGTCTAGCCGAGTGGGTTTGGGTCTAGCCGATAGGGTTTGGGTCTAGCCGAGTGGGTTTGGGTCTAGCCGAGTGGGTTTGGGTCTAGCCGAGTGGGTTTGTGTCTAGCGGAGTGGGTTTGGGTTTAGCGGAGTGGGTTAGGGTCTAGCGGAGTGGGTTTGGGTCTAGCAGAGTGGGTTTGGGTCTAGCGGAGTGGGTTTGGGTCTAGCGGAGTGGATTTGGGTCTAGCCGAGTGGGTTTGGGTCTAGCCGTGGGTTTGGGTCTAGCCGAGTGGGTTTGGGTCTAGCCGAGTGGGTTTGGGTCTAGCCGAGTGGGTTTGGGTCTAGCCGAGTGGGTTTGGGTCTAGCCGAGTGGGTTTGGGTCTAGCCGACTGGGTTTGGGACAAAACGAGTGGGTTTGGGTCTCGCCGAATGGGTTTGGGTCTAGCCGAGTGGGTTTGATTCTAGCCGAGTGGGTTTGGGTCTAGCTGAGTGGGTTTGGGTCAAGCCGAGTGGGTTTGTGTCTAGCCGAGTGGGTTTGGGTCTAGCGGAGCGGGTTAGGGTCTAGCCGAGAGGGTTTGGGTCTCGCCGAGTGGGTTTGGGTCTAGCCAGTGGGTTTGGGTGCAGCCGAGTGGGTTTGGGTCTAGCCGAGTGGGTTTGGGTCTACCCGAGAGGGTTTGGGTCTAGCCGAGTGGGTTTGGGTCTAGCCGAGTGGGTTTGGGTCTAGCGGAGTGGGTTTGGGTCTAGCCGAGTGGGTTTGGGTCTAGCGGAGTGGGTTTGGGTCTAGCCGAGTGGGTTTGGGTCTAGCCGATAGGGTTTGGGTCTAGCCGAGTGGGTTTGGGTCTAGCCGAGTGGGTTTGGGTCTAGCCGAGTGGGTTTGTGTCTAGCGGAGTGGGTTTGGGTTTAGCGGAGTGGGTTAGGGTCTAGCGGAGTGGGTTTGGGTCTAGCAGAGTGGGTTTGGGTCTAGCGGAGTGGGTTTGGGTCTAGCGGAGTGGGTTTGGGTCTAGCCGAGTGGGTTTGGGTCTAGCCGTGGGTTTGGGTCTATCCGAGTGGGTTTGGGTCTAGCCGAGTGGGTTTGGGTCTAGCCGAGTGGGTTTGGGTCTAGCCGAGTGGGTTTGGGTCTAGCCGAGTGGGTTTGGGTCTAGCCGACTGGGTTTGGGTCAAAACGAGTGGGTTTGGGTCTCGCCGAATGGGTTTGGGTCTAGCCGAGTGGGTTTGATTCTAGCCGAGTGGGTTTGGGTCTAGCTGAGTGGGTTTGGGTCAAGCCGAGTGGGTTTGTGTCTAGCCGAGTGGGTTTGGGTCTAGCGGAGCGGGTTAGGGTCTAGCCGAGAGGGTTTGGGTCTCGCCGAGTGGGTTTGGGTCTAGCCAGTGGGTTTGGGTGCAGCCGAGTGGGTTTGGGTCTAGCCGAGTGGGTTTGGGTCTACCTGAGAGGGTTTGGGTCTAGCCGAGTGGGTTTGGGTCTAGCCGAGTGGGTTTGGGTGTAGCCGAGTGGGTTTCGGTCTGGCCGAGTGGGTTTGGGTCTAGCGGAGTGGGTTTGGGTCTAGCCGAGTGGGTTTGGGTCTAGCGGAGTGGGTTTGGGTCTAGCCGAGTGGGTTTGGGTCTAGCCGATAGGGTTTGGGTCTAGCCGAGTGGGTTTGGGTCAAGCCGAGTGGGTTTGGGTCTAGCCGAGTGGGTTTGTGTCTAGCGGAGTGGGTTTGGGTTTAGCGGAGTGGGTTAGGGTCTAGCGGAGTGGGTTTGGGTCTAGCAGAGTGGGTTTGGGTCTAGCGGAGTGGGTTTGGGTCTAGCGGAGTGGGTTTGGGTCTAGCCGAGTGGGTTTGAGTCTAGCCGTGGGTTTGGGTCTAGCCGAGTGGGTTTGGGTCTAGCCGAGTGGGTTTGGGTCTAGCCGAGTGGGTTTGGGTCTAGCCGAGTGGGTTTGGGTCTAGCCGAGTGGGTTTGGGTGTAGCCGAGTGGGTTTGGGTCTGGCCGAGTGGGTTTGGGTCTAGCGGAGTGGGTTTGGGTCTAGCCGAGTGGGTTTGGGTCTACCGGAGTGGGTTTGGGTTTAGCGGAGTGGGTTATGGTCTAGCGGAGTGGGTTTGGGTCTAGCAGAGTGGGTTTGGGTCTAGCGGAGTGGGTTTGGGTCTAGCGGAGTGGGTTTGGGTCTAGCCGAGTGGGTTTGGGTCTAGCCGTGGGTTTGGGTCTAGCCGAGTGGGTTTGGGTCTAGCCGAGTGGGTTTGGGTCTAGCCGAGTGGGTTCGGGTCTAGCTGAGTGGGTTTGGGTCTAGCCGAGTGGGTTTGGGACTAGCCGAGTGGGTTTGGGACTAGCCGAGTGGGTTTGGGTCTAGCGGAGTGGGTTCGGGTCTAGCCGAGTGGGTTTGGGTCTAGCGGAGTGGGTTTGGGTCTAACGGAGTGGGTTTGGGTCTAACCAAATGGGTTTGGGTGTAGCCGAGTGGGTTTGGGTCTAGCCGAGTGGGTTTGGGTCTAGCCGAGTGGGTTTGGGTCTAGCCGAGTGGGTTTGGGTCTAGCCGAGTGGGTTTGGGTCTAGCCGAGTGGGTTTGGGTCTAGCCGAGTGGGTTTGGGTGTAGCCGAGTGGGTTTGGGTCTAGCCGACTGGGTTTGGGTCAAAACGAGTGGGTTTGGGTATCGCCGAATGGGTTTGGGTCTAGCGGAGTGGGTTTGATTCTAGCCGAGTGGGTTTGGGTCTAGCTGATTGGGTTTGGGTCAAGCCGAGTGGGTTTGTGTCTAGCCGAGTGGGTTTGGGTCTAGCGGAGCGGGTTAGGGTCTAGCCGAGAGGGTTTGGGTCTCGCCGAGTGGGTTTGGGTCTAGCCAGTGGGTTTGGGTGCAGCCGAGTGGGTTTGGGTCTAGCCGAGTGGGTTTGGGTCTACCCGAGAGGGTTTGGGTCTAGCCGAGTGGGTTTGGGTCTAGCCGAGTGGGTTTGGGTGTAGCCGAGTGGGTTTCGGTCTGGCCGAGTGGGTTTGGGTCTAGCGGAGTGGGTTTGGGTCTAGCCGAGTGGGTTTGGGTCTAGCGGAGTGGGTTTGGGTCTAGCCGAGTGGGTTTGGGTCTACCCGATAGGGTTTGGGTCTAGCCGAGTGGGTTTGGGTCTAGCCGAGTGGGTTTGGGTCTAGCCGAGTGGGTTTGTGTCTAGCGGAGTGGGTTTGGGTTTAGCGGAGTGGGTTAGGGTCTAGCAGAGTGGGTTTGGGTCTAGCAGAGTGGGTTTGGGTCTAGCGGAGTGGGTTTGGGTCTAGCGGAGTGGGTTTGGGTCTAGCCGAGTGGGTTTGGGTCTAGCCGTGGGTTTGGGTCTAGCCGAGTGGGTTTGGGTCTAGCCGAGTGGGTTTGGGTCTAGCCGAGTGGGTTTGGGTCTAGCCGAGTGGGTTTGGGTCTAGCCGAGTGGGTTTGGGTCTAGCCGACTGGGTTTGGGTCAAAACGAGTGGGTTTGGGTCTCGCCGAATGGGTTTGGGTCTAGCCGAGTGGGTTTGATTCTAGCCGAGTGGGTTTGGGTCTAGCTGAGTGGGTTTGGGTCAAGCCGAGTGGGTTTGTGTCTAGCCGAGTGGGTTTGGGTCTAGCGGAGCGGGTTAGGGTCTAGCCGAGAGGGTTTGGGTCTCGCCGAGTGGGTTTGGGTCTAGCCAGTGGGTTTGGGTGCAGCCGAGTGGGTTTGGGTCTAGCCGAGTGGGTTTGGGTCTACCCGAGAGGGTTTGGGTCTAGCCGAGTGGGTTTGGGTCTAGCCGAGTGGGTTTGGGTGTAGCCGAGTGGGTTTCGGTCTGGCCGAGTGGGTTTGGGTCTAGCGGAGTGGGTTTGGGTCTAGCCGAGTGGGTTTGGGTCTAGCGGAGTGGGTTTGGGTCTAGCCGAGTGGGTTTGGGTCTAGCCGATAGGGTTTGGGTCTAGCCGAGTGGGTTTGGGTCAAGCCGAGTGGGTTTGGGTCTAGCCGAGTGGGTTTGTGTCTAGCGGAGTGGGTTTGGGTTTAGCGGAGTGGGTTAGGGTCTAGCGGAGTGGGTTTGGGTCTAGCAGAGTGGGTTTGGGTCTAGCGGAGTGGGTTTGGGTCTAGCGGAGTGGGTTTGGGTCTAGCCGAGTGGGTTTGAGTCTAGCCGTGGGTTTGGGTCTAGCCGAGTGGGTTTGGGTCTAGCCGAGTGGGTTTGGGTCTAGCCGAGTGGGTTTGGGTCTAGCCGAGTGGGTTTGGGTCTAGCCGAGTGGGTTTGGGTGTAGCCGAGTGGGTTTGGGTCTGGCCGAGTGGGTTTGGGTCTAGCGGAGTGGGTTTGGGTCTAGCCGAGTGGGTTTGGGTCTACCGGAGTGGGTTTGGGTTTAGCGGAGTGGGTTATGGTCTAGCGGAGAGGGTTTGGGTCTAGCAGAGTGGGTTTGGGTCTAGCGGAGTGGGTTTGGGTCTAGCGGAGTGGGTTTGGGTCTAGCCGAGTGCGTTTGGGTCTAGCCGTGGGTTTGGGTCTAGCCGAGTGGGTTTGGGTCTAGCCGAGTGGGTTTGGGTCTAGCCGAGTGGGTTTGGGTCTAGCCGAGTGGGTTTGGGTGTAGCCGAGTGGGTTTGGGTCTGGCCGAGTGGGTTTGGGTCTAGCGGAGTGGGTTTGGGTCTAGCCGAGTGGTTTTGGGTCTACCGGAGTGGGTTTGGGTCTAGCTGAGTGGGTTTGGGTCTAGCCGAGTGGGTTTGTGTCTAGCGGAGTGGGTTTGGGTTTAGCGGAGTGGGTTAGGGTCTAGCCGAGTGGGTTTGGGTCTGGCCGAGTGGGTTTGGGTCTAGCCGAGTGGGTTTGGGTCTACCGGAGTGGGTTTGGGTTTAGCGGAGTGGGTTATGGTCTAGCGGAGTGGGTTTGGGTCTAGCAGAGTGGGTTTGGGTCTAGCGGAGTGGGTTTGGGTCTAGCGGAGTGGGTTTGGGTCTAGCCGAGTGGGTTTGGGTCTAGCCGAGTGGGTTAGGGTCTAGCCGAGTGGGTTTGGGTCTAGCCATGGGTTTGGGTCTAGCCGAGTGGGTTTGGGTCTAGCCGAGTGGGTTTGGGTCTAGCGAGTGTGTTTGGGTCTAGCGGAGTCGGTTTGGGTCTAGCAGAGTGGGTTTGGGTCTAGCGGAGTGGGTTTGGGTCTAGCGGAGTGGGTTTGGGTCTAGCCGAGTGGGTTTGGGTCTAGCCGAGTGGGTTTGGGTCTAGCCGAGTGGGTTTGGGTCTAGCCGAGTGGGTTTGGGTCTAGCCGAGTGGGTTTGGGTCTAGCCGAGTGGGTTTGGGTGTAGCCGAGTGGGTTTGGGTCTGGCCGAGTGGGTTTGGGTCTAGCGGAGTGGGTTTGGGTCTAGCCGAGTGGGTTTGGGTCTACCGGAGTGGGTTTGGGTCTAGCTGAGTGGGTTTGGGTCTAGCCGAGTGGGTTTGTGTCTAGCGGAGTGGGTTTGGGTTTAGCGGAGTGGGTTAGGGTCTAGCCGAGTAGGTTTGGGTCTGGCCGAGTGGGTTTGGGTCTAGCCGAGTGGGTTTGGGTCTAGCCATGGGTTTGGGTCTAGCCGAGTGGGTTTGGGTCTAGCCGAGTGGGTTTGGGTCTAGCGAGTGTGTTTGGGTCTAGCGAGTGGGTTTGGCTCTAGCCGTGTGGGTTTGGGTTTAGCCGAGTGGGCTTGGGTCTGGCCGAGTGGGTTTGGGTCTAGCGGAGTGGGTTTGGGTCTAGCCGAGTGGGTTTGGGTCTAGCGGAGTGTGTTTGGGTCTAGCCGAGTGGGTTTGGGTCTAGCGGAGTGGGTTTGGGTCTAGCCGAGTGGGTTTGGGTCAAGCCGATAGGGTTTGGGTCTAGCCGAGTGGGTTTGGGTCTGGCCGAGTGGGTTTGGGTCTAGCCGAGTGGGTTTGTGTCTAGCGGAGTGGGTTTGGGTCTAGCGGAGTGGGTTAGGGTCTAGCGGAGTGGGTTTGGGTCTAGCGGAGTGGGTTTGGGTCTAGCGGAGTGGGTTTGGGTCTAGCGGAGTGGGTTTGGGTCTAGCGGAGTGGGTTTGGGTCTAGCGGAGTGGGTTTGGGTCTAGCGGACTGGGTTTGGGTCTAGCGGAGTGGGTTTGGGTCTAGCGGAGTGGTTTGGGTCTAGCGGAGTGGGTTTGGGTCTAGCGGAGTGGGTTTTGGTCTAGCGGAGTGGGTTTGGGTCTAGCGGACTGGGTTTGGGTCTAGCCGAGTGGGTTTGGGTCTAGCCGAGTGGGTTTGGGTCTAGCCGAGTGGGTTTGGGTCCAGCCGAGTGGGTTTGGGTCTGGCCGAGTGGGTTTGGGTGGAGCCGAGTGGTTCTGGGTCTAGCCGAGTGGGTTTGGGTCTAGCGGAGTGGGTTTGGGTCTAGCCGAGTGGGTTTGGGTCTAGCGGAGTGGGTTTGGGTCTAGCGGAGTGGGTTTGCGTCTAGCGGAGTGGGTTTGGGTCTAGCGGAGTGGGTATGGGTCTAGCGGAGTGGGTATGGGTCTAGCGGAGTGGGTTTGGGTCTAGCGGACTGGGTTTGGGTCTAGCAGAGTGGGTTTGGGTCTAGCGGAGTGGGTTTGGGTCTAGCCGAGTGGGTTTGGGTCTAGCCGTGGGTTTGGGTTTAGCCGAGTGGGTTTGGGTCTAGCCGAGTGGGTTTGGGTCTAGCCGAGTGGGTTTGTGTCTAGCCGAGTGGGTTTGGGTCTAGCCGAGTGGGTTTGGCTGTAGCCGAGTGGGTTTGGGTCTGGCCGAGTGGGTTTGGGTCTAGCGGAGTGGGTTTGGGTCTAGCCGAGTGGGTTTGGGTCTAGCCGAGTGGGTTTGGGTCTAGCCGAGTGGGTTTGGGTAAAGCCGATAGGGTTTGGGTCTAGCCGAGTGGGTTTGGGTCTGGCCGAGTGGGTTTGGGTCTAGCCGAGTGGGTTTGTGTCTAGCGGAGTGGGTTTGGGTCTAGCCGAGTGGGTTTGGGTCTAGCCGTGGGTTTGGGTCTAGCCGAGTGGGTTTGGGTCTAGCGAGTGTGTTTGGGTCTAGCGAGTGGGTTTGGCTCTAGCCGTGTGGGTTTGGGTTTAGCCGAGTGGGCTTGGGTCTGGCCTAGTGGGTTTGGGTCTAGCGGAGTGGGTTTGGGTCTAGCCGAGTGGGTTTGGGTCTAGCGGAGTGGGTTTGGGTCTAGCCGAGTGGGTTTGGGTCTAGCGGAGTGGGTTTGGGTCTAGCCGAGTGGGTTTGGGTCAAGCCGATAGGGTTTGGGTCTAGCCGAGAGGGTTTGGGTCTAGCGGAGTGGGTTTGGGTCTAGCCGAGTGGGTTTGTGTCTAGCGGAGTGGGTTTGGGTTTAGCGGAGTTGGTTAGGGTCTAGCGGAGTTGGTTTGGGTCTAGCAGAGTGGGTTTGGGTCTAGCGGAGTGGGTTTGGGTCTAGCGGAGTGGGTTTGGGTCTAGCCGAGTGGGTTTGTGTCTAGCCGTGGGTTTGGGTCTAGCCGAGCGGGTTTGGGTCTAGCCGAGTGGCTTTGGGTCTAGCCGAGTGGGTTTGGGTCTAGCCGAGTGGGTTTGGGTCTAGCCGAGTGGGTTTGGGTGTAGCAGAGTGGGTTTGGGTCTGGCCGAGTGGGTTTGGGTCTAGCGGAGTGGGTTTGGGTCTAGCCGAGTGGGTTTGGGTCTAGCGGAGTGGGTTTGGGTCTAGCTGAGTGGGTTTGGGTCTAGCCGAGTCGGTTTGTGTCTAGCGGAGTGGGTTTGGGTTTAGCGGAGTGGGTTAGGGTCTAGCGGAGTGGGTTTGGGTCTTGCAGAGTGGGTTTGGGTCTAGCGGAGTGGGTTTGGGTCTAGCGGAGTGGGTTTGAGTCTAGTCGAGTGGGTTTGGGTCTAGCCGTGGGTTTGGGTCTAGCCGAGTGGGTTTGGGTCTAGCCGAGTGGGTTTGGGTCTAGCCGAGTGGGTTTGGGTCTAGCCGAGTGGGTTTGGGTCTAGCCGAGTGGGTTTGGGTCTAGCGGAGTGGGTTTGGGTCTAGCTGAGTGGGTTTGGGTCTAGCCGAGTGGGTTTGTGTCTTGCGGAGTGGGTTTGGGTTTAGCGGAGTGGGTTAGGGTCTAGCGGAGTGCGTTTGGGTCTAGCAGAGTGGGTTTGGGTCTAGCGGAGTGGGTTTGGGTCTAGCGGAGTGGGTTTGGGTCCAGCCGAGTGGGTTTGGGTCTAGCCGTGGGTTTGGGTCTAGCCGAGTGGGTTTGGGTCTAGCCGAGTGGGTTTGGGTCTAGCCGAGTGGGTTTGGGTCTAGCCGAGTGGGTTTGGGTCTAGCCGAGTGGGTTTGGGTGTAGCCGAGTGGGTTTGGGTCTGGCCGAGTGGGTTTGGGTCTAGCGGAGTGGGTTTGGGTCTAGCCGAGTGGGTTTGGGTCTAGCGGAGTGGGTTTGGGTCTAGCCGAGTGGGTTTGGTTCAAGCCGATAGGGTTAGGGTTTAGCCGAGGGGGTTTGGGTCTGGCCTAGTGGGTTTGGGTCTAGCCGAGTGGGTTTGTGTCTAGCGGAGTGGGTTTGGGTCTAGCCGAGTGGGATTGGGTCTAGCCGTGGGTTTGGGTCTAGCCGAGTGGGTTTGGGTCTAGCCGAGTGGGTTTGGGTCTAGCGAGTGTGTTTGGGTCTAGCGAGTGGGTTTGGCTCTAGCCGTGTGGGTTTGGGTTTAGCCGAGTGGGCTTGGGTCTGGCCGAGTGGGTTTGGGTCTAGCGGAGTGGGTTTGGGTCTAGCCGAGTGGGTTTGGGTCTAGCGGAGTGGGTTTGGGTCTAGCCGAGTGGGTTTGGGTCTAGCGGAGTGGGTTCGGGTCTAGCCGAGTGGGTTTGGGTCAAGCCGATAGGGTTTGGGTCTAGCCGAGTGGGTTTGGGTCTGGCCGAGTGGGTTTGGGTCTAGCCGAGTGGGTTTGTGTCTAGCGGAGTGGGTTTGGGTCTGGCCGAGTGGGTTTGGGTGTAGCCGAGTGGGTTTGGGTCTGGCCGAGTGTGTTCGGGTCTAGCGGAGTGGGTTTGGGTCTAGCCGAGTGGGTTTGGGTCTGGCCGAGTGGGTTTGGGTCTAGCCGAGTGGGTTTGGGTCAAGCCGATAGGGATTGGGTCTAGCCGAGTGGGTTTGGGTCTAGCGGAGTGGGTTTGGGTCTAGCGGAGTGGGTTTGGGTCTAGCGGAGTGGGTTTGGGTCTAGCGGACTGGGTTTGGGTCTAGCGGAGTGGGATTGGGTCTAGCGGAGTGGATTTGGGTCTAGCCGAGTGGGTTTGGTTCTAGCGGAGTGGGTTGGGGCTAGCCGAGTGGGTTTGGGTCTAGCCGTGGGTTTGGGTCTAGCCGAGTGGGTTTAGGTCTAGCCGAGTGGGTTTGGGTCTAGCGAGTGGGTTTGGCTCTAGCCGAGTGGGTTTGGGTCAAGCCGATAGGGTTTGGGTCCAGCCGAGTGGGTTTGGTTCTGGCCGAGTGGGTTTGGGGCTAGCCGAGTGGGTTTGTGTCTAGCAGAGTGGGTTTGGGTCTAGCGGAGTGGGTTTGGGTCTAGCGGAGTGGGTTTGGGTCTAGCGGAGTGGGTTTGGGTCTGGCGGACTGGGTTTGGGTCTAGCAGAGTGGGTTTGGGTCTAGCGGAGTGGATTTGGGTCTACCCGAGTGGGTTTGGGTCTAGCGGAGTGGGTTTGGGTCTAGCCGAGTGGGTTTGGGTCAAGCCGATAGGGTTTGGGTCTAGCCGAGTGGGTTTGGTTCTGGCCGAGTGGGTTTGGGGCTAGCCGAGTGGGTTTGTGTCTAGCGGAGTGGGATTGGGTCTAGCGGACTGGGTTTGGGTCTAGCAGAGTGGGTTTGGGTCTAGCGGAGTGGATTTGGGTCTACCCGAGTGGGTTTGGGTCTAGCGGAGTGGGTTTGGGTCTAGCCGAGTGGGTTTGGGTCTAGCCGTGGGTTTGGATCTGGCCGAGTGGGTTTGGGTCTAGCCGAGTGGGTTTGGGTCTAGCCGAGTGGGTTTGGGTCTAGCCGAGTGGGTTTGGGTCTAGCCGAGAGGGTTTGGGTCTAGCCGAGTGGGTTTGGGTCCAGCCGAGTGGGTTTGGGTCTAGCCGAGTGGGTTTGTGTCTGGCGGAGTGGGTTTGGGTCTAGCGGAGTGGGTTAGGGTCTAGCGGAGTGGGTTTGGGTCTAGCGGAGTGTGTTTGGGTCTAGCGGAGTGGGTTTGGGTCTAGCCGAGTGGGTTTGGGTCTAGCGGAGTGGGTTTGCATCTAGCGGAGTAGGTTTGGGTCTAGCGGAGTGGGTATGGGTCTAGCGGAGTGGGTTTGGGTCTAGCGGACTGGGTTTGGGTCTCGCCGAGTGGGTTTGGGTCTAGCGGAGTGGGTTTGGGTCTAGCGGAGTGGATTTGGGTCTAGCCGAGTGGGTTTGGGTCTAGCGGAGTGGGTTTGGGTCTAACGGAAAGGGTTTGGGTCTAGCCGAATGGGTTTGGGTGTAGCTGAGTGGGTTTGGGTGTAGCCGAGTGGGTTTGGGTCTAGCCGAGTGGGTTTGGGTCTAGCCGAGTGGGTTTGGGTCTAGCCGAGTGGGTTTGGGTCTAGCCGAGTGGGTTTGGGTCTAGCCGAGTGGGTTTGGGACGAGCCGAGTGGGTTTGGGTCTAGCCGAGTGGGTTTGGGTCTAGCGGAGTGGGTTTGGGTCTAGCGGAGTGGGTTTGGGTCTAACGGAGTGGGTTTGGGTCTAACCAAATGGGTTTGGGTGTAGCCGAGTGGGTTTGGGTCTAGCCGAGTGGGTTTGGGTCTAGCCGAGTGGGTTTGGGTCTAGCCGAGTGGGTTTGGGTCTAGCCGAGTGGGTTTGGGTCTAGCCGAGTGGGTTTGGGTCTAGCCGAGTGGGTCTGGGTCTAGCCGAGTGGGTTTGGGTCTAGCCGACGGGGTTTGGGTCTAGACGAGTGGGTTTGGGTCTAGCCGAATGGGTTTGGGTCTACCGGAGTGGGTTTGATTCTAGCCGAGTGTGTTTGGGTCTAGCTGAGTGGGTTTGGGTCAAGCCGAGTGGGTTTGTGTCGAGCCGAGTGGGTTTGGGTCTAGCGGAGCGGGTTAGGGTCTAGCCGAGAGGGTTTGGTCTCGCCGAGTGGGTTTGGGTCTAGCCAGTGGGTTTGGGTGCAGCCGAGTGGGTTTGGGTCTAGCCGAGTGGGTTTGGGTCTACCCGAGAGGGTTTGGGTCTAGCCGAGTGGGTTTGGGTCTAGCCGAGTGGGTTTGGGTGTAGCCGAGTGGGTTTCGGTCTGGCCGAGTGGGTTTGGGTCTAGCGGAGTGGGTTTGGGTCTAGCCGAGTGGGTTTGAGTCTAGCGGAGTGGGTTTGGGTCTAGCCGAGTGGGTTTGGGTCTAGCCGATAGGGTTTGGGTCTAGCCGAGTGGGTTTGGGTCTAGCCGAGTGGGTTTGGGTCTAGCCGAGTGGGTTTGTGTCTAGCGGAGTGGGTTTGGGTTTAGCGGAGTGGGTTAGGGTCTAGCGGAGTGGGTTTGGGTCTAGCCGAGTGGGTTTGGGTCTAGCCGAGTGGGTTTGTGTCTAGCGGAGTGGGTTTGGGTTTAGCGGAGTGGGTTAGGGTCTAGCCGAGTGGGTTTGGGTCTGGCCGAGTGGGTTTGGGTCTAGCCGAGTGGGTTAGGGTCTAGCCGAGTGGGTTTGGGTCTAGCCATGGGTTTGGGTCTAGCCGAGTGGGTTTGGGTCTAGCCGAGTGGGTTTGGGTCTAGCGAGTGTGTTTGGGTCTAGCGAGTGGGTTTGGCTCTAGCCGTGTGGGTTTGGGTTTAGCCGAGTGGGCTTGGGTCTGGCCGAGTGGGTTTGGGTCTAGCGGAGTGGGTTTGGGTCTAGCCGAGTGGGTTTGGGTCTAGCGGAGTGGGTTTGGGTCTAGCCGAGTGGGTTTGGGTCTAGCGGAGTGGGTTTGGGTCTAGCCGAGTGGGTTTGGGTCAAGCCGATAGGGTTTGGGTCTAGCCGAGTGGGTTTGGGTCTGGCCGAGTGGGTTTGGGTCTAGCCGAGTGGGTTTGTGTCTAGCGGAGTGGGTTTGGGTCTAGCGGAGTGGGTTAGGGTCTAGCGGAGTGGGTTTGGGTCTAGCAGAGTGGGTTTGGGTCTAGCGGAGTGGGTTTGGGTCTAGCGGAGTGGGTTTGGGTCTAGCGGAGTGGGTTTGGGTCTAGCGGAGTGGGTTTGGGTCTAGCGGACTGGGTTTGGGTCTAGCGGAGTGGGTTTGGGTCTAGCGGAGTGGATTTGGGTCTAGCGGAGTGGGTTTGGGTCAGGCGGAGTGGGTTTTGGTCTAGCGGAGTGGGTTTGGGTCTAGCGGACTGGGTTTGGGTCTAGCCGAGTGGGTTTGGGTCTAGCCGAGTGGGTTTGGGTCTAGCCGAGTGGGTTTGGGTCCAGCCGAGTGGGTTTGGGTCTAGCCGAGTGGGTTTGGGTGGAGCCGAGTGGGTTTGGGTGTAGCCGAGTGGGTTTGGGTCTGGCCGAGTGGGTTTGGGTCTAGCGGAGTAGGTTTGGGTCTAGCCGAGTGGGTTTGGGTCTAGCGGAGTGGGTTTGGGTCTAGCCGAGTGGGTTTGGGTCTAGCGGAGTGGGTTTGGGTCTAGCGGAGTGGGTTTGCGTCTAGCGGAGTGGGTTTGGGTCTAGCGGAGTGGGTATGGGTCTAGCGGAGTGGGTTTGGGTCTAGCGGACTGGGTTTGGGTCTAGCGGAGTGGGTTTGGGTCTAGCGGAGTGGGTTTGGGTCTAGCCGAGTGGGTTTGGGTCTAGCCGTGGGTTTGGGTTTAGCCGAGTGGGTTTGGGTCTAGCCGAGTGGGTTTGGGTCTAGCCGAGTGGGTTTGGGTCTGGCCGAGTGGGTTTGGGTCTAGCGGAGTGGGTTTGGGTCTAGCCGAGTGGGTTTGGGTCTAGCGGAGTGGGTTTGGGTCTAGCCGAGTGGGTTTGGGTCAAGCCGATAGGGTTTGGGTCTAGCCGAGTGGGTTTGGGTCTGGCCGAGTGGGTTTGGGTCTAGCCGAGTGGGTTTGTGTCTAGCGGAGTGGGTTTGGGTCTAGCCGAGTGGGTTTGGGTCTAGCCGTGGGTTTGGGTCTAGCCGAGTGGGTTTGGGTCTGGCCGAGTGGGTTTGGGTCTAGCGAGTGTGTTTGGGTCTAGCGAGTGGGTTTGGCTCTAGCCGTGTGGGTTTGGGTTTAGCCGAGTGGGCTTGGGTCTGGCCGAGTGGGTTTGGGTCTAGCGGAGTGGGTTTGGGTCTAGCCGAGTGGGTTTGGGTCTAGCGGAGTGGGTTTGGGTCTAGCCGAGTGGGTTTGGGTCTAGCGGAGTGGGTTTGGGTCTAGCCGAGTGGGTTTGGGTCAAGCCGATAGGGTTTGGGTCTAGCCGAGTGGGTTTGGGTCTAGCCGAGTGGGTTTGTGTCTAGCGGAGTGGGTTTGGGTTTAGCGGAGTGGGTTAGGGTCTAGCGGAGTGGGTTTGGGTCTAGCAGAATGGGTTTGGGTCTAGCGGAGTGGGTTTGGGTCTAGCGGAGTGGGTTTGGGTCTAGCCGAGTGGGTTTGGGTCTAGCCGTGGGTTTGGGTCTAGCCGAGCGGGTTTGGGTCTAGCCGAGTGGGTTTGGGTCTAGCCGAGTGGGTTTGGGTCTAGCCGAGTGGGTTTGGGTCTAGCCGAGTGGGTTTGGGTGTAGCCGAGTGGGTTTGGGTCTGGCCGAGTGGGTTTGGGTCTAGCGGAGTGGGTTTGGGTCTAGCCGAGTGGGTTTGGGTCTAGCGGAGTGGGTTTGGGTCTAGCTGAGTGGGTTTGGGTCTAGCCGAGTCGGTTTGTGTCTAGCGGAGTGGGTTTGGGTTTAGCGGAGTGGGTTCGGGTCTAGCGGAGTGGGTTTGGGTCTTGCAGAGTGGGTTTGGGTCTAGCGGAGTGGGTTTGGGTCTAGCGGAGTGGGTTTGGGTCTAGCCGAGTGGGTTTGGGTCTAGCCGTGGGTTTGGGTCTAGCCGAGTGGGTTTGGGTCGAGCCGAGTGGGTTTGGGTCTTGCCGAGTGGGTTTGGGTCTAGCCGAGTGGGTTTGGGTCTAGCCGAGTGGGTTTGGGTCAAGCCGAGTGGGTTTGTGTCGAGCCGAGTGGGTTTGGGTCTAGCGGAGCGGGTTAGGGTCTAGCCGAGAGGGTTTGGTCTCGCCGAGTGGGTTTGGGTCTAGCCAGTGGGTTTGGGTGCAGCCGAGTGGGTTTGGGTCTAGCCGAGTGGGTTTGGGTCTACCCGAGAGGGTTTGGGTCTAGCCGAGTGGGTTTGGGTCTAGCCGAGTGGGTTTGGGTGTAGCCGAGTGGGTTTCGGTCTGGCCGAGTGGGTTTGGGTCTAGCGGAGTGGGTTTGGGTCTAGCCGAGTGGGTTTGAGTCTAGCGGAGTGGGTTTGGGTCTAGCCGAGTGGGTTTGGGTCTAGCCGATAGGGTTTGGGTCTAGCCGAGTGGGTTTGGGTCTAGCCGAGTGGGTTTGGGTCTAGCCGAGTGGGTTTGTGTCTAGCGGAGTGGGTTTGGGTTTAGCGGAGTGGGTTAGGGTCTAGCGGAGTGGGTTTGGGTCTAGCAGAGTGGGTTTGGGTCTAGCGGAGTGGGTTTGGGTCTAGCGGAGTGGGTTTTGGTCTAGCCGAGTGGGTTTGGGTCTAGCCGTGGGTTTGGGACTAGCCGAGTGGGTTTGGGTCTAGCCGAGTGGGTTTGGGTCTAGCCGAGTGGGTTTGGGTCTAGCCGAGTGGGTTTGGGTCTAGCCGAGTGGGTTTGGGTGTAGCCGAGTGGGTTTGGGTCTGGCCGAGTGGCTTTGGGTCTAGCGGAGTGGGTTTGGGTCTAGCCGAGTGGGTTTGGGTCTACCGGAGTGGGTTTGGGTCTAGCTGAGTGGGTTTGGGTCTAGCCGAGTGGGTTTGTGTCTAGCGGAGTGGGTTTGGGTTTAGCGGAGTGGGTTAGGGTCTAGCCGAGTGGGTTTGGGTCTGGCCGAGTGGGTTTGGGTCTAGCCGAGTGGGTTAGGGTCTAGCCGAGTGGGTTTGGGTCTAGCCATGGGTTTGGGTCTAGCCGAGTGGGTTTGGGTCTAGCCGAGTGGGTTTGGGTCTAGCGAGTGTGTTTGGGTCTAGCGAGTGGGTTTGGCTCTAGCCGTGTGGGTTTGGGTTTAGCCGAGTGGGCTTGGGTCTGGCCGAGTGGGTTTGGGTCTAGCGGAGTGGGTTTGGGTCTAGCCGAGTGGGTTTGGGTCTAGCGGAGTGGGTTTGGGTCTAGCCGAGTGGGTTTGGGTCTAGCGGAGTGGGTTTGGGTCTAGCCGAGTGGGTTTGGGTCAAGCCGATAGGGTTTGGGTCTAGCCGAGTGGGTTTGGGTCTGGCCGAGTGGGTTTGGGTCTAGCCGAGTGGGTTTGTGTCTAGCGGAGTGGGTTTGGGTCTAGCGGAGTGGGTTAGGGTCTAGTGGAGTGGGTTTGGGTCTAGCAGAGTGGGTTTGGGTCTAGCGGAGTGGGTTTGGGTCTAGCGGAGTGGGTTTGGGTCTAGCGGAGTGGGTTTGGGTCTAGCGGAGTGGGTTTGGGTCTAGCGGACTGGGTTTGGGTCTAGCGGAGTGGGTTTGGGTCTAGCGGAGTGGATTTGGGTCTAGCGGAGTGGGTTTGGGTCAGGCGGAGTGGGTTTTGGTCTAGCGGAGTGGGTTTGGGTCTAGCGGACTGGGTTTGGGTCTAGCCGAGTGGGTTTGGGTCTAGCCGAGTGGGTTTGGGTCTAGCCGAGTGGGTTTGGGTCCAGCCGAGTGGGTTTGGGTCCAGCCGAGTGGGTTTGGGTGGAGCCGAGTGGGTTTGGGTGTAGCCGAGTGGGTTTGGGTCTGGCCGAGTGGGTTTGGGTCTAGCGGAGTAGGTTTGGGTCTAGCCGAGTGGGTTTGGGTCTAGCGGAGTGGGTTTGGGTCTAGCCGAGTGGGTTTGGGTCTAGCGGAGTGGGTTTGGGTCTAGCGGAGTGGGTTTGCGTCTAGCGGAGTGGGTTTGGGTCTAGAGGAGTGGGTATAGGTCTAGCGGAGTGGGTTTGGGTCTAGCGGACTGGGTTTGGGTCTAGCGGAGTGGGTTTGGGTCTAGCGGAGTGGGTTTGGGTCTAGCCGAGTGGGTTTGGGTCTAGCCGTGGGTTTGGGTTTAGCCGAGTGGGTTTGGGTCTAGCCGAGTGGGTTTGGGTCTAGCCGAGTGGGTTTGGGTCTGGCCGAGTGGGTTTGGGTCTAGCGGAGTGGGTTTGGGTCTAGCCGAGTGGGTTTGGGTCTAGCGGAGTGGGTTTGGGTCTAGCCGAGTGGGTTTGGGTCAAGCCGATAGGGTTTGGGTCTAGCCGAGTGGGTTTGGGTCTGGCCGAGTGGGTTTGGGTCTAGCCGAGTGGGTTTGTGTCTAGCGGAGTGGGTTTGGGTCTAGCCGAGTGGGTTTGGGTCTAGACGTGGGTTTGGGTCTAGCCGAGTGGGTTTGGGTCTAGCCGAGTGGGTTTGGGTCTAGCGAGTGTGTTTGGGTCTAGCGAGTGGGTTTGGCTCTAGCCGTGTGGGTTTGGGTTTAGCTGAGTGCGCTTGGGTCTGGCCGAGTGGGTTTGGGTCTAGCGGAGTGGGTTTGGGTCTAGCCGAGTGGGTTTGGGTCTAGCGGAGTGGGTTTGGGTCTAGCCGAGTGGGTTTGGGTCTAGCGGAGTGGGTTTGGGTCTAGCCGAGTGAGTTTGGGTCAAGCCGATAGGGTTTGGGTCTAGCCGAGTGGGTTTGGGTCTAGCCGAGTGGGTTTGTGTCTAGCGGAGTGGGTTTGGGTTTAGCGGAGTGGGTTAGGGTCTAGCGGAGTGGGTTTGGGTCTAGCGGAGTGGGTTTGGGTCTAGCGGAGTGGGTTTGGGTCTAGCGGAGTGGGTTTGGGTCTAGCCGAGTGGGTTTGGGTCTAGCCGTGGGTTTGGGTCTAGCCGAGCGGGTTTGGGTCTAGCCGAGTGGGTTTGGGTCTAGCCGAGTGGGTTTGGGTCTAGCCGAGTGGGTTTGGGTCTAGCCGAGTGGGTTTGGATCTAGCCGAGTGTGTTTGGGTGTAGCCGAGTGGGTTTGGGTCTGGCCGAGTGGGTTTGGGTCTAGCGGAGTGGGTTTGGGTCTAGCCGAGTGGGTTTGGGTCTAGCGGAGTGGGTTTGGGTCTAGCTGAGTGGGTTTGGGTCTAGCCGAGTCGGTTTGTGTCTAGCGGAGTGGGTTTGGGTTTAGCGGATTGGGTTAGGGTCTAGCGGAGTGGGTTTGGGTCTTGCAGAGTGGGTTTGGGGCTAGCGGAGTGGGTTTGGGTCTAGCGGAGTGGGTTTGGGTCTAGCCGAGTGGGTTTGGGTCTAGCCGTGAGTTTGGGTCGAGCCGAGTGGGTTTGGGTCTTGCCGAGTGGGTTTGGGTCTAGCCGAGTGGGTTTGGGTCTAGCCGAGTGGGTTTGGGTCTAGCCGAGTGGGTTTGTGTCTAGCGGAGTGGGTTTGGGTTTAGCGGAGTGGGTTAGGGTCTAGCGGAGTGCGTTTGGGTCTAGCAGAGTGGGTTTGGGTCTAGCGGAGTGGGTTTGGGTCTAGCGGAGTGGGTTTGGGTCTAGCCGAGTGGGTTTGGGTTTAGCCGTTGGTTTGGGTCTAGCCGAGTGGGTTTGGGTCTAGCCGAGTGGATTTGGGTCTAGCCGAGTGGGTTTGGGTCTAGCCGAGTGGGTTTGGGTCTAGCCGAGTGGGTTTGGGTGTAGCCGAGTGGGTTTGGGTCTGGCCGAGTGGGTTTGGGTCTAGCGGAGTGGGTTTGGGTCTAGCCGAGTGGGTTTGGGTCTAGCGGAGTGGGTTTGGGTCTAGCCGAGTGGGTTTGGTTCAAGCCGATAGGGTTAGGGTCTAGCCGAGTGGGTTTGGGTCTGGCCGAGTGGGTTTGGGTCTAGCCGAGTGGGTTTGTGTCTAGCGGAGTGGGTTTGGGTCTAGCCGAGTGGGTTTGGGTCTAGCCGTGGGTTTGGGTCTAGCCGAGTGTGTTTGGGTCCAGCGGAGTGGGTTTGGGTCTAGCGGAGTGGGTTTGGGTGTAGCGGAGTGGGTTTGGGTCTAGCGGAGTGGGTTTGGGTCTAGCGGACTGGGTTTGGGTCTAGCGGAGTGGGTTTCGGTCTAGCGGAGTGTATTTGGGTCTAGCGGAGTGGGTTTGGGTCTAGCGGAGTGGGTTTTGGTCTAGCGGAGTGGGTTTGGGTCTAGCGGACTGGGTTTGGGTCTAGCCGAGTGGGTTTGGGTCTAGCCGAGTGGGTTTGGGTCTAGCCGAGTGGGTTTGGGTCTAGCCGAGTGGGTTTGGGTCTAGCCGTGGGTTTGGGTCTAGCCGAGTGGGTTTGGGCCTAGCCGAGTGGGTTTGGGTCTAGCGAGTAGGTTTGGGTCTAGCCGTGTGGGTTTGGGTTTAGCCGAGTGGGCTTGGGTCTGGCCGAGTGGGTTTGGGGCTAGCGGAGTGGGTTTGGGTCTAGCCGAGTGGGTTTGGGTCTAGCGGAGTGGGTTTGGGTCTAGCCGAGTGGGTTTGGGTCTAGCGGAGTGGGTTTGGGTCTAGCCGAGTGGGTTTGGGTCAAGCCGATAGGGTTTGGGTCTAGCCGAGTGGGTTTGGGTCTAGCCGAGTGGGTTTGGGTCTAGCCGATTGGGTTTCTGTCTAGCGGAGTGGGTTTGGGTTTAGCGGAGTGGGTTAGGGTCTAGCGGAGTGGGTTTGGGTCTAGCAGAGTGGGTTTGGGTCTAGCGGATTGGGTTTGGGTCTAGCGGAGTGGGTTTGGGTCTAGCCGAGTGGGTTTGGGTGTAGCCGAGTGGGTTTGGGTCTGGCCGAGTGGGTTTGGGTCTAGCCGTGGGTTTGGGTCTAGCCGAGTGGGTTTGGGTCTAGCCGAGTGGGTTTGGGTCTAGCCGAGTGGGTTTGGGTCTAGCCGAGTGGGTTTGGGTCTAGCCGAGTGGGTTTGGGTCTAGCGGAGTGGGTTTGGGTCTAGCTGAGTGGGTTTGGATCTAGCCGAGTGGGTTTGTGTCTAGCGGAGTGGGTTTGGGTTTAGCGGAGTGGGTTAGGGTCTAGCGGAGTGGGTTTGGGTCTAGCAGAGTGGGTTTGGGTCTAGCGGAGTGGGTTTGGGTCTAGCGGAGTGGGTTTGGGTCCAGCCGAGTGCGTTTGGGTCTAGCCGTGGGTTTGGGTCTAGCCGAGTGGGTTTGGGTCTAGCCGAGTGGGTTTGGGTCTAGCCGAGTTGGTTTGGGTCTAGCCGAGTGGGTTTGGGTGTAGCCGAGTGGGTTTGGGTGTAGCCGAGTGGGTTTGGGTCTGGCCGAGTGGGTTTGGGTCTAGCGGAGTGGGTTTGGGTCTAGCCGAGTGGGTTTGGGTCTAGCGGAGTGGGTTTGGGTCTAGCCGAGTGGGTTTGGGTCAAGCCGATAGGGTTTGGGTCTAGCCGAGTGGGTTTGGGTCTGGCCGAGTGGGTTTGGGTCTAGCCGAGTGGGTTTGTGTCTAGCGGAGTGGGTTTGGGTCTAGCCGAGTGGGTTTGGGTCTAGCCGTGGGTTTGGGTCTAGCCGAGTGGGTTTGGGTCTAGCGAGTGTGTTTGGGTCTAGCGAGTGGGTTTGGCTCTAGCCGTGTGGGTTTGGGTTTAGCCGAGTGGGCTTGGGTCTGGCCGATAGGGTTTGGGTCTAGCGGAGTGGGTTTGGGTCTAGCGGAGTGGGTCTGGGTCTAGCGGACTGGGTTTGGGTCTAGCGGAGTGGGTTTGGGTCTAGCGGAGTGGATTTGGGTCTAGCGGAGTGGGTTTGGGTCTAGCGGAGTGGGTTTTGGTCTAGCGGAGTGGGTTTGGGTCTAGCGGACTGGGTTTGGGTCTAGCCGAGTGGGTTTGGGTCTAGCCGAGTGGGTTTGGGTCTAGCCGAGTGGGTTTGGGTGTAGCCGAGTGGGTTTGGGTCTGGCCGAGTGGGTTTGGGTCTGGCGGAGTGGGTTTGGATCTAGCCGAGTGGGTTTGGGTGTAGCGGAGTGGGTTTGGGTCTAGCAGAGTGGGTTTGGGTCTAGCGAGTAGGTTTGGGTCTAGCGAGTGGGTTTGGCTCTAGCCGTGTGGGTTTGGGTTTAGCCGAGTGGGCTTGGGTCTAGCCTAGTGGGTTTGGGTCTAGCCGAGTGCGTTTGGGTCTAGCCGAGTGGGTTTGGGTCTAGCCGAGTGGGTTTGGGTCCAGCCGAGTGGGTTTGGGTCTAGCCGAGTGGGTTTGGGTGGAGCCGAGTGGGTTTGGGTGTAGCCGAGTGGGTTTGGGTCTGGCCGAGTGGGTTTGGGTCTAGCGGAGTAGGTTTGGGTCTAGCCGAGTGGGTTTGGGTCTAGCGGAGTGGGTTTGGGTCTAGCCGAGTGGGTTTGGGTCTCGCGGAGTGGGTTTGGGTCTAGCGGAGTGGGTTTGCGTCTAGCGGAGTGGGTTTGGGTCTAGCGGAGTGGGTATGGGTCTAGCGGAGTTGGTTTGGGTCTAGCGGACTGGGTTTGGGTCTAGCGGAGTGGGTTTGGGTCTAGCGGAGTGGGTTTGGGTCTAGCCGAGTGGGTTTGGGTCTAGCCGTGGGTTTGGGTTTAGCCGAGTGGGTTTGGGTCTAGCCGAGTGGGTTTGTGTCTAGCGGAGTGGGTTTGGGTCTAGCGGAGTGGGTTAGGGTCTAGCGGAGTGGGTTTGGGTCTAGCAGAGTGGGTTTGGGTCTAGCGGAGTGGGTTTGGGTCTAGCGGAGTGGGTTTGGGTCTAGCGGAGTGGGTTTGGGTCTAGCGGAGTGGGTTTGGGTCTAGCGGACTGGGTTTGGGTCTAGCGGAGTGGGTTTGGGTCTAGCGGAGTGGATTTGGGTCTAGCGGAGTGGGTTTGGGTCTAGCGGAGTGGGTTTTGGTCTAGCGGAGTGGGTTTGGGTCTAGCGGACCGGGTTTGGGTCTAGCCGAGTGGGTTTGGGTCTAGCCGAGAGGGTTTGGGTCTAGCCGAGTGGGTTTGGGTGTAGCCAAGTGGGTTTGGGTCTGGCCGAGTGGGTTTGGGTCTAGCGGAGTGGGTTTGGTTCTAGCGGAGTGGGTTTGGGTCTAGCCGAGTGGGTTTGGGTCTAGCCGTGGGTTTGGGTCTAGCCGAGCGGGTTTGGGTCTAGCCGAGTGGGTTTGGGTCTAGCCGAGTGGGTTTGGGTCTAGCCGAGTGGGTTTGGGTCTAGCCGAGTGGGTTTGGGTCTAGCCGAGTGGGTTTGGGTGTAGCCGAGTGGGTTTGGGTCTGGCCGAGTGGGTTTGGGTCTAGCGGAGTGGGTTTGGGTCTAGCCGAGTGGGTTTGGGTCTAGCGGAGTGGGTTTGGGTCTAGCTGAGTGGGTTTGGGTCCAGCCGAGTCGGTTTGTGTCTAGCGGAGTGGGTTTGGGTTTAGCCGAGTGGGTTTGGGTCTTGCCGAGTGGGTTTGGGTCTAGCCGAGTGGGTTTGGGTCTAGCCGAGTGGGTTTGGGTCTAGCCGAGTGGGTTTGTGTCTAGCGGAGTGGGTTTGGGTTTAGCGGAGTGGGTTAGGGTCTAGCGGAGTGCGTTTGGGTCTAGCAGAGTGGGTTTGGGTCTAGCGGAGTGGGTTTGGGTCTAGCGGAGTGGGTTTGGGTCTAGCCGAGTGGGTTTGGGTTTAGCCGTTGGTTTGGGTCTAGCCGAGTGGGTTTGGGTCTAGCCGAGTGGATTTGGGTCTAGCCGAGTGGGTTTGGGTCTTGCCGAGTGGGTTTGGGTCTAGCCGAGTGGGTTTGGGTGTAGCCGAGTGGGTTTGTGTCTAGCGGAGTGGGTTTGGGTCTAGCCGAGTGGGTTTGGGTCTAGCCGTGGGTTTGGGTCTAGCCGAGTGTGTTTGGGTCCAGCGGAGTGGGTTTGGGTCTAGCGGAGTGGGTTTGGGTGTAGCGGAGTGGGTTTGGGTCTAGCGGAGTGGGTTTGGGTCTAGCGGACTGGGTTTGGGTCTAGCGGAGTGGGTTTCGGTCTAGCGGAGTGGATTTGGGTCTAGCGGAGTGGGTTTGGGTCTAGCGGAGTGGGTTTTGGTCTAGCGGAGTGGGTTTGGGTCTAGCGGACTGGGTTTGGGTCTAGCCGAGTGGGTTTGGGTCTAGCCGAGTGGGTTTGGGTCTAGCCGAGTGGGTTTGGGTCTAGCCGAGTGGGTTTGGGTCTAGCCGTGGGTTTGGGTCTAGCCGAGTGGGTTTGGGCCTAGCCGAGTGGGTTTGGGTCTAGCGAGTAGGTTTGGGTCTAGCCGTGTGGGTTTGGGTTTAGCCGAGTGGGCTTGGGTCTGGCCGAGTGGGTTTGGGGCTAGCGGAGTGGGTTTGGGTCTAGCCGAGTGGGTTTGGGTCTAGCGGAGTGGGTTTGGGTCTAGCCGAGTGGGTTTGGGTCTAGCGGAGTGGGTTTGGGTCTAGCCGAGTGGGTTTGGGTCAAGCCGATAGGGTTTGGGTCTAGCCGAGTGGGTTTGGGTCTAGCCGAGTGGGTTTGGGTCTAGCCGATTGGGTTTCTGTCTAGCGGAGTGGGTTTGGGTTTAGCGGAGTGGGTTAGGGTCTAGCGGAGTGGGTTTGGGTCTAGCAGAGTGGGTTTGGGTCTAGCGGATTGGGTTTGGGTCTAGCGGAGTGGGTTTGGGTCTAGCCGAGTGGGTTTGGGTCTAGCCGTGGGTTTGGGTCTAGCCGAGTGGGTTTGGGTCTAGCCGTGTGGGTTTGGGTCTAGCCGAGTGGGTTTGGGTCTAGCCGAGTGGGTTTGGGTCTAGCCGAGTGGGTTTGGGTGTAGCCGAGTGGGTTTGGGTCTGGCCGAGTGGGTTTGGGTCTAGCCGAGTGGGTTTGGGTGTAGCCGAGTGGGTTTGGGTCTGGCCGAGTGGGTTTGGGTCTAGCCGTGGGTTTGGGTCTAGCCGAGTGGGTTTGGGTCTAGCCGAGTGGGTTTGGGTCTAGCCGAGTGGGTTTGGGTCTAGCCGAGTGGGTTTGGGTCTAGCCGAGTGGGTTTGGGTCTAGCGGAGTGGGTTTGGGTCTAGCTGAGTGGGTTTGGGTCTAGCCGAGTGGGTTTGTGTCTAGCGGAGTGGGTTTGGGTTTAGCGGAGTGGGTTAGGGTCTAGCGGTGTGGGTTTGGGTCTAGCAGAGTGGGTTTGGGTCTAGCGGAGTGGGTTTGGGTCTAGCGGAGTGGGTTTGGGTCCAGCCGAGTGGGTTTGGGTCTAGCCGTGGGTTTGGGTCTAGCCGAGTGGGTTTGGGTCTAGCCGAGTGGGTTTGGGTCTAGCCGAGTGGGTTTGGGTGTAGCCGAGTGGGTTTGGGTGTAGCCGAGTGGGTTTGGGTGTAGCCGAGTGGGTTTGGGTCTGGCCGAGTGGGTTTGGGTCTAGCGGAGTGGGTTTGGGTCTAGCCGAGTGGGTTTGGGTCTAGCGGAGTGGGTTTGGGTCTAGCCGAGTGGGTTTGGGTCAAGCCGATAGGGTTTGGGTCTAGCCGAGTGGGTTTGGGTCTGGCCGAGTGGGTTTGGGTCTAGCCGAGTGGGTTTGTGTCTAGCGGAGTGGGTTTGGGTCTAGCCGAGTGGGTTTGGGTCTAGCCGTGGGTTTGGGTCTAGCCGAGTGGGTTTGGGTCTAGCGAGTGTGTTTGGGTCTAGCGAGTGGGTTTGGCTCTAGCCGTGTGGGTTTGGGTTTAGCCGAGTGGGCTTGGGTCTGGCCGATAGGGTTTGGGTCTAGCGGAGTGGGTTTGGGTCTAGCGGAGTGGGTCTGGGTCTAGCGGACTGGGTTTGGGTCTAGCGGAGTGGGTTTGGGTCTAGCGGAGTGGATTTGGGTCTAGCGGAGTGGGTTTGGGTCTAGCGGAGTGGGTTTTGGTCTAGCGGAGTGGGTTTGGGTCTAGCGGACTGGGTTTGGGTCTAGCCGAGTGGGTTTGGGTCTAGCCGAGTGGGTTTGGGTCTAGCCGAGTGGGTTTGGGTGTAGCCGAGTGGGTTTGGGTCTGGCCGAGTGGGTTTGGGTCTGGCGGAGTGGGTTTGGATCTAGCCGAGTGGGTTTGGGTGTAGCGGAGTGGGTTTGGGTCTAGCAGAGTGGGTTTGGGTCTTGCGGACTGGGTTTGGGTCTAGCGAAGTGGGTTTGGGTCTAGCGGAGTGGATTTGGGTCTAGCCGAGTGGGTTTGGGTCTAGCGGAGTGGGTTTGGGTCTAGCCGAGTGGGTTTGGGTCTCGCCGAGTGGGTTTGGGCCTAGCCGAGTGGGTTTGGGTCTAGCGAGTAGGTTTGGGTCTAGCGAGTGGGTTTGGCTCTAGCCGTGTGGGTTTGGGTTTAGCCGAGTGGGCTTGGGTCTAGCCTAGTGGGTTTGGGTCTAGCCGAGTGGGTTTCGGTCTAGCCGAGTGGGTTTGGGTCGAGCCGAGTGGGTTTGGGTCCAGCCGAGTGGGTTTGGGTCTAGCCGAGTGGGTTTGGGTGGAGCCGAGTGGGTTTGGGTCTAGCGGAGTAGGTTTGGGTCTAGCCGAGTGGGTTTGGGTCTAGCGGAGTGGGTTTGGGTCTAGCCGAGTGGGTTTGGGTCTAGCCGAGTGGGTTTGGGTCTAGCCGAGTGGGTTTGGGTCTAGCCGAGTGGGTTTGGGTCTAGCCGAGTGGGTTTGATTCTAGCCGAGTGGGTTTGGCACTAGCTGAGTGGGTTTGGGTCAAGCCGAATGGGTTTGGGTCTAGCCGAGTGGGTTTGGGTCTAGCCGAGTGGGTTTGGGTCTGGCCAAGTGGGTTTGGGTCAAGCCAGTGGGTTTGGGTCTAGCGGAGTGGGTTTGGGTCTAGCGGAGTGGGTTTGGGTCTAGCGGAGTCGGTTTGCGTCTAGCGGACTAGGTTTGGGTCTAGCGGAGTGGGTTTGGGTCTAGCGGAGTGGATTTGGGTCTAGCCGAGTGGGTTTGGGTCTAGCGGAGTGGGTTTGGGTCTAGCCGAGTGGGTTTGGGTCTAGCCGTGGGTTTGGGTCTAGCCGAGTGGGTTTGGGTCTAGCCGAGTGGGTTTGGGCCTAGCCGAGAGGGTTTGGGTCTAGCCGAGTGGGTTTGGGTCTAGCCGAGTGGGTTTGGGTCTAGCCGAGTGGGTTTGTGTCTGGCGGAGTGGGTTTGGGTCTAGCCGAGTGGGTTAGGGTCTAGCGGAGTGGGTTTGTGTATAGCGGAGTGGGTATGGGTCTAGCGGAGTGGGTTTGGGACTAGCCGAGTGGGTTTGGGTCTAGCCGAGTGGGTTTGGGTCTAGCGGAGTGGGTTTGGGTCTAGCCGAATGGGTTTGGGTCTAGCCGAGTGGGTTTGGGTCTAACGGAGTGGGTTTGGGTCTAGCCGAGTGGGTTTGGGTCTAGCCGAATAAGTTTGGGTCTAGCGGAGTGGGTTTGGGTCTAGCGGACTGGGTTTGGGTCTAGCGGAGTGGGTTTGGGTCTAGCGGAGTGGATTTGGGTCTAGCCGAGTGGGTTTGGGTCTAGCGGAGTGGGTTTGGGTCAAGCCGAGTGGGTTTGGGTCTAGCCGAGTGGGTTTGGGCCTAGCCGAGTGGGTTTGGGTCTAGCGAGTAGGTTTGGGTCTATCGAGTGGGTTTGGCTCTAGCCGTGTGGGTTTGGGTTTAGCCGAGTGGGCTTGGGTCTAGCCTAGTGGGTTTGGGTCTAGCCGAGTGGGTTTGGGTCTTGCCGAGTGGGTTTGGGTCTAGCCGAGTGGGTTTAGGTCCAGCCGAGTGGGTTTGGGTCTAGCCGAGTGGGTTTGGGTGGAGCCGAGTGGGTTTGGGTGTAGCCGAGTGGGTTTGGGTCTGGCCGAGTGGGTTTGGGTCTAGCGGAGTAGGTTTGGGTCTAGCCGAGTGGGTTTGGGTCTAGCGGAGTGGGTTTGGGTCTAGCCGAGTGGGTTTGGGTCTCGCGGAGTGGGTTTGGGTCTAGCGGAGTGGGTTTGCGTCTAGCGGAGTGGGTTTGGGTCTAGCGGAGTGGGTATGGGTCTAGCGGAGTGGGTTTGGGTCTAGCGGACTGGGTTTGGGTCTAGCGGAGTGGGTTTGGGTCTAGCGGAGTGGGTTTGGGTCTAGCCGAGTGGGTTTGGGTCTAGCCGTGGGTTTGGGTTTAGCCGAGTGGGTTTGGGTCTAGCCGAGTGGGTTTGGGTCTAGCTGAGTGGGTTTGGGTCTAGCCGAGTGGGTTTGGGTCTAGCCGAGTGGGTTTGGGTGTAGCCGAGTGGGTTTGGGTCTGGCCGAGTGGGTTTGGGTCTAGCCGAGTGGGTTTGGGTCAAGCCGATAGGGTTTGGGTCTAGCCGAGTGGGTTTGGGTCTGGCCGAGTGGGTTTGGGTCTAGCCGAGTGGGTTTGTGTCTAGCGGAGTGGGTTTGGCTCTAGCCGTGTGGGTTTGGGTTTAGCCGAGTGGGCTTGGGTCTGGCCGAGTGGGTTTGGGTCTAGCGGAGTGGGTTTGGGTCTAGCCGAGTGGGTTTGGGTCTAGCGGAGTGGGTTTGGGTCTAGCCGAGTGGGTTTGGGTCTAGCGGAGTGGGTTTGGGTCTAGCCGAGTCGGTTTGGGTCAAGCCGATAGGGTTTGGGTCTAGCCGAGTGTGTTTGGGTCTGGCCGAGTGGGTTTGGGTCTAGCCGAGTTGGTTTGTGTCTAGCGGAGTGGGTTTGGGTCTAGCGGAGTGGGTTAGGGTCTAGCGGAGTGGGTTTGGTTCTAGCAGAGTGGGTTTGGGTCTAGCGGAGTGGGTTTGGGTCTAGCGGAGTGGGTTTGGGTCTAGCGGAGTGGGTTTGGGTCTAGCGGAGTGGGTTTGGGTCTAGCGGACTGGGTTTGGGTCTAGCGGAGTGGGTTTGGGTCTAGCGGAGTAGATTTGGGTCTAGCGGAGTGGGTTTGGGTCTAGCGGAGTGGGTTTTGGTCTAGCGGAGTGGGTTTGGGTCTAGCGGACTGGGTTTGGGTCTAGCCGAGTGGGTTTGGGTCTAGCCGAGAGGGTTTGGGTCTAGCCGAGTGGGTTTGGGTGTAGCCGAGTGGGTTTGGGTCTGGCCGAGTGGGTTTGGGTCTAGCGGAGTGGGTTTGGGTCTAGCCGAGTGGGTTTGGGTGTAGCGGAGTGGGTTTGGGTCTAGCGGAGTGGGTTTGGGTCTAGCGGACTGGGTTTGGGTCTAGCAGAGTGGGTTTGGGTCTAGCGGAGTGGATTTGGGTCTAGCCGAGTGGGTTTGGGTCTAGCGGAGTGGGTTTGGGTCTAGCCGAGTGGGTTTGGGTCTAGCCGTGGGTTTGGGTCTAGCCGAGTGGGTTTGGGCCTAGCCGAGTGGGTTTGGGTCTAGCGAGTGGGTTTGGGTCTAGCGAGTGGGTTTGGCTCTAGCCGTGTGGGTTTGGGTTTAGCCGAGTGGGCTTGGGTCTAGCCTAGTGGGTTTGGGTCTAGCCGAGTGGGTTTGGGTCTAGCCGAGTGGGTTTGGGTCTAGCAGAGTGGGTTTGGGTCTAGCCGAGTGGGTTTGTGTCTAGCCGAGTGGGTTTGGGTCTAGCCGAGTGGTTTTGGGTCTAGCCGAGTGGGTTTGGGTCTAGCCGAGTGGGTTTGATTCTAGCCGAGTGGGTTTGGCACTAGCTGAGTGGGTTTGGGTCAATCCGAATGGGTTTGGGTCTAGCCGAGTGGGTTTGGGTCTGGCCAAGTGGGTTTGGGTCAAGCCAGTGGGTTTGGGTCTAGCGGAGTGGGTTTGGGTCTAGCGGAGTGGGTTTGGGTCTAGCGGAGTGGGTTTGCGTCTAGCGGACTGGGTTTGGGTCTAGCGGAGTGGGTTTGGGTCTAGCGGAGTGGATTTGGGTCTAGCCGAGTGGGTTTGGGTCTAGCGGAGTGGGTTTGGGTCTAGCCGAGTGGGTTTGGGTCTAGCCGAGTGGGTTTGGGTCTAGCCGAGTGGGTTTGTGTCTAGCCGAGTGGGTTTGGGTCTAGCCGAGTGGTTTTGGGTCTAGCCGAGTGGGTTTGGGTCTAGCCGAGTGGGTTTGATTCTAGCCGAGTGGGTTTGGCACTAGCTGAGTGGGTTTGGGTCAAGCCGAATGCGTTTGGGTCTAGCCGAGTGGGTTTGGGTCTAGCCGAGTGGGTTTGGGTCTGGCCAAGTGGGTTTGGGTCAAGCCGAGTGGGTTTGGGTCTAGCCGAGTGGGTTTGGGTGGAGCCGAGTGGGTTTGGGTCTAGCGGAGTAGGTTTGGGTCTAGCCGAGTGGGTTTGGGTCTAGCGGAGTGGGTTTGGGTCTAGCCGAGTGGGTTTGGGTCTCGCGGAGTGGGTTTGGGTCTAGCGGAGTGGGTTTGCGTCTAGCGGAGTGGGTTTGGGTCTAGCGGAGTGGGTATGGGTCTAGCGGAGTTGGTTTGGGTCTAGCGGACTGGGTTTGGGTCTATCCGAGTGGGTTTGGGTCTAGCGGAGTGGGTTTGGGTCTAGCCGAGTGGGTTTGGGTCTAGCCGTGGGTTTGGGTTTAGCCGAGTGGGTTTGGGTCTAGCCGAGTGGGTTTGGGTCTAGCCGAGTGGGTTTGGGTCTAGCCGAGTGGGTTTGGGTCTAGCCGAGTGGGTTTGGGTGTAGCCGAGTGGGTTTGGGTCTGGCCGAGTGGGTTTGGGTTTAGCGGAGTGGGTTTGGGTCTAGCCGAGTGGGTTTGGGTCTAGCGGAGTGGGTTTGGGTCTAGCCGAGTGGGTTTTGGTCTAGCCGTGGGTTTGGGTCTAGCCGAGTGGGTTTGGGTCTAGCCGAGTGGGTTTAGGTCTAGCCGAGAGGGTTTGGGTCTAGCCAAGTGGGTTTGGGTCTAGCCGAGTGGGTTTGGGTCTAGCCGAGTGGGTTTGTGTCTGGCGGAGTGGGTTTGGGTCTAGCCGAGTGGGTTAGGGTCTAGCGGAGTGGGTTTGGGTCTAGCGGAGTGGGTTTGGGTCTAGCGGAGTGGGTTTGGGTCTAGCCGAGTGGGTTTGGGTCTAGCGGAGTGGGTTTGCGTCTAGCGGAGTCGGTTTGTGTCTAGCGGAGTGGGTATGGGTCTAGCGGAGTGGGTTTGGGTCTAGCGGACTGGGTTTGGGTCTAGCCGAGTGGGTTTGGGTCTAGCCGAGTGGGTTTGGGTCTAGCCGAGTGGGTTTGGGTCTAGCCGAATGGATTTGGGTCTAGCCGAGTGGGTTTGGGTCTAGCGGAGTGGGTTTGGGTCTAGCCGAGTGGGTTTGGGTCTAGCCGAGTGGGATTGGGTCTAGCCGAGTGGGTTTGTGTCTAGCCGAGTGGGTTTGGGTCTAGCCGAGTGGTTTTGGGTCTAGCCGAGTGGGTTTGGGTCTAGCCGAGTGGGTTTGATTCTAGCCGAGTGGGTTTGGCACTAGCTGAGTGGGTTTGGGTCAAGCCGAATGCGTTTGGGTCTAGCCGAGTGGGTTTGGGTCTAGCCGAGTGGGTTTGGGTCTGGCCAAGTGGGTTTGGGTCAAGCCGAGTGGGTTTGGGTCTAGCCGAGTGGGTTTGGGTGGAGCCGAGTGGGTTTGGGTCTAGCGGAGTAGGTTTGGGTCTAGCCGAGTGGGTTTGGGTCTAGCGGAGTGGGTTTGGGTCTAGCCGAGTGGGTTTGGGTCTCGCGGAGTGGGTTTGGGTCTAGCGGAGTGGGTTTGCGTCTAGCGGAGTGGGTTTGGGTCTAGCGGAGTGGGTATGGGTCTAGCGGAGTTGGTTTGGGTCTAGCGGACTGGGTTTGGGTCTATCCGAGTGGGTTTGGGTCTAGCGGAGTGGGTTTGGGTCTAGCCGAGTGGGTTTGGGTCTAGCCGTGGGTTTGGGTTTAGCCGAGTGGGTTTGGGTCTAGCCGAGTGGGTTTGGGTCTAGCCGAGTGGGTTTGGGTCTAGCCGAGTGGGTTTGGGTCTAGCCGAGTGGGTTTGGGTGTAGCCGAGTGGGTTTGGGTCTGGCCGAGTGGGTTTGGGTTTAGCGGAGTGGGTTTGGGTCTAGCCGAGTGGGTTTGGGTCTAGCGGAGTGGGTTTGGGTCTAGCCGAGTGGGTTTTGGTCTAGCCGTGGGTTTGGGTCTAGCCGAGTGGGTTTGGGTCTAGCCGAGTGGGTTTAGGTCTAGCCGAGAGGGTTTGGGTCTAGCCAAGTGGGTTTGGGTCTAGCCGAGTGGGTTTGGGTCTAGCCGAGTGGGTTTGTGTCTGGCGGAGTGGGTTTGGGTCTAGCCGAGTGGGTTAGGGTCTAGCGGAGTGGGTTTGGGTCTAGCGGAGTGGGTTTGGGTCTAGCGGAGTGGGTTTGGGTCTAGCCGAGTGGGTTTGGGTCTAGCGGAGTGGGTTTGCGTCTAGCGGAGTCGGTTTGTGTCTAGCGGAGTGGGTATGGGTCTAGCGGAGTGGGTTTGGGTCTAGCGGACTGGGTTTGGGTCTAGCCGAGTGGGTTTGGGTCTAGCCGAGTGGGTTTGGGTCTAGCCGAGTGGGTTTGGGTCTAGCCGAATGGATTTGGGTCTAGCCGAGTGGGTTTGGGTCTAACGGAGTGGGTTTGGGTCTAGCCGAGTGGGTTTGGGTCTAGCCGAATGGGTTTGGGTCTAGCCGAGTGGGTTTGGGTCTAGCGGAGTGGGTTTGGATCTAGCCGAGTGGGTTTGGGTGTAGCGGAGTGGGTTTGGGTCTAGCGGAGTGGGTTTGGGTCTAGCGGACTGGGTTTGGGTCTAGCGGAGTGGGTTTGTGTCTAGCGGAGTGGATTTGGGTCTAGCCGAGTGGGTTTGGGTCTAGCGGAGTGGGTTTGGGTCTAGCCGAGTGGGTTTGGGTCTAGCCGAGTGGGTTTGGGCCTAGCCGAGTGGGTTTGGGTCTAGCGAGTAGGTTTGGGTCTAGCGAGTGGGTTTGGCTCTAGCCGTGTGGGTTTGGGTTTAGCCGAGTGGGCTTGGGTCTAGCCTAGTGGGTTTGGGTCTAGCCGAGTGGGTTTGGGTCTAGCCGAGTGGGTTTGGGTCTAGCCGAGTGGGTTTGGGTCCAGCCGAGTGGGTTTGGGTCTAGCCGAGTGGGTTTGGGTGGAGCCGAGTGGGTTTGGGTGTAGCCGAGTGGGTTTGGGTCTAGCGGAGTAGGTTTGGGTCTAGCCGAGTGGGTTTGGGTCTAGCGGAGTGGGTTTGGGTCTAGCCGAGTGGGTTTGGGTCTCGCGGAGTGGGTTTGGGTCTAGCGGAGTGGGTTTGCGTCTAGCGGAGTGGGTTTGGGTCTAGCGGAGTGGGTATGGGTCTAGCGGAGTTGGTTTGGGTCTAGCGGACTGGGTTTGGGTCTAGCGGAGTGGGTTTGGGTCTAGCGGAGTGGGTTTGGGTCTAGCCGAGTGGGTTTGGGTCTAGCCGTGGGTTTGGGTTTAGCCGAGTGGGTTTGGGTCTAGCCGAGTGGGTTTGGGTCTAGCCGAGTGGGTTTGGGTCTAGCCGAGTGGGTTTGGGTGTAGCCGAGTGGGTTTGGGTGTAGCCGAGTGGGTTTGGGTCTGGCCGAGTGGGTTTGGGTTTAGCGGAGTGGGTTTGGGTCTAGCCGAGTGGGTTTGGGTCTAGCGGAGTGGGTTTGGGTCTAGCCGAGTGGGTTTGGGTCAAGCCGATAGGGTTTGGGTCTAGCCGAGTGGGTTTGGGTCTGGCCGAGTGGGTTTGGGTCTAGCCGAGTGGGTTTGTGTCTAGCGGAGTGGGTTTGGGTCTAGCCGAGTGGGTTTGGGTCTAGCCGTGGGTTTGGGTCTAGCCGAGTGGGTTTGGGTCTAGCCGAGTGGGTTTGGGTCTAGCGAGTGTGTTTGGGTCTAGCGAGTGGGTTTGGCTCTAGCCGTGTGGGTTTGGGTTTAGCCGAGTGGGCTTGGGTCTGGCCGAGTGGGTTTGGGTCTAGCGGAGTGGGTTTGGGTCTAGCCGAGTGGGTTTGGGTCCAGCGGAGTGGGTTTGGGTCCAGCCGAGTGGGTTTGGGTCCAGCGGAGTGGGTTAGGGTCTAGCGGAGTGGGTTTGGGTCTAGCAGAGTGGGTTTGGGTCTAGCGGAGTGGGTTTGGGTCTAGCGGAGTGGGTTTGGGTCTAGCGGAGTGGGTTTGGGTCTAGCGGAGTGGGTTTGGGTCTAGCGGACTGGGTTTGGGTCTAGCGGAGTGGGTTTGGGTCTAGCGGAGTGGCTTTGGGTCTAGCGGAGTGGGTTTGGGTCTAGCGGAGTGGGTTTTGGTCTAGCGGAGTGGGTTTGGGTCTAGCGGACTGGGTTTGGGTCTAGCCGAGTGGGTTTGGGTCTAGCCGAGAGGGTTTGGGTCTAGCCGAGTGGGTTTGGGTGTAGCCGAGTGGGTTTGGGTCTGGCCGAGTGGGTTTGGGTCTAGCGGAGTGGGTTTGGGTCTAGCCGAGTGGGTTTGGGTGTAGCGGAGTGCGTTTGGGTCTAGCGGAGTGGGTTTGGGTCAAGCGGACTGGGTTTGGGTCTAGCAGAGTGGGTTTGGGTCTAGCGGAGTGGATTTGGGTCTAGCCGAGTGGGTTTGGATCTAGCGAGTGGGTTTGGGTCTAGCGAGTGGGTTTGGCTCTAGCCGTGTGGGTTTGGGTTTAGCCGAGTGGGCTTGGGTCTAGCCTAGTGGGTTTGGGTCTAGCCGAGTGGGTTTGGGTCTAGCCGAGTGGGTTTGGGTCTAGCCGAGTGGGTTTGGGTCCAGCCGAGTGGGTTTGGGTCTAGCCGAGTGGGTTTGGGTGGAGCCGAGTGGGTTTGGGTGTAGCCGAGTGGGTTTGGGTCTGGCCGAGTGGGTTTGGGTCTAGCGGAGTAGGTTTGGGTCTGGCCGAGTGGGTTTGGGTCCAGCCGAGTGGGTTTGGGTCTAGCCGAGTGGGTTTGGGTGTAGCCGAGTGGGTTTGGGTCTGGCCGAGTGGGTTTGGGTCTAGCGGAGTAGGTTTGGGTCTAGCCGAGTGGGTTTGGGTCTAGCGGAGTGGGTTTGGGTCTAGCCGAGTGGGTTTGGGTCTCGCGGAGTGGGTTTGGGTCTAGCGGAGTGGGTTTGCGTCTAGCGGAGTGGGTTTGGGTCTAGCGGAGTGGGTATGGGTCTAGCGGAGTTGGTTTGGGTCTAGCGGACTGGGTTTGGGTCTAGCGGAGTGGGTTTGGGTCTAGCGGAGTGGGTTTGGGTCTAGCCGAGTGGGTTTGGGTCTAGCCGTGGGTTTGGGTTTAGCCGAGTGGGTTTGGGTCTAGCCGAGTGGGTTTGGGTCTAGCCGAGTGGGTTTGGGTCTAGCCGAGTGGGTTTGGGTCTAGCCGAGTGGGTTTGGGTGTAGCCGAGTGGGTTTGGGTCTGGCCGAGTGGGTTTGGGTTTAGCGGAGTGCGTTTGGGTCTAGCCGAGTGGGTTTGGGTCTAGCGGAGTGGGTTTGGGTCTAGCCGAGTGGGTTTGGGTCAAGCCGATAGGGTTTGGGTCTAGCCGAGTGGGTTTGGGTCTGGCCGAGTGGGTTTGGGTCTAGCCGAGTGGGTTTGTGTCTAGCGGAGTGGGTTTGGGTCTAGCCGAGTGGGTTTGGGTCTAGCCGTGGGTTTGGGTCTAGCCGAGTGGGTTTGGGTCTAGCCGAGTGGGTTTGGGTCTAGCGAGTGTGTTTGGGTCTAGCGAGTGGGTTTGGCTCTAGCCGTGTGGGTTTGGGTTTAGCCGAGTGGGCTTGGGTTTGGCCGAGTGGGTTTGGGTCTAGCGGAGTGGGTTTGGGTCTAGCCGAGTGGGTTTGGGTCCAGCGGAGTGGGTTTGGGTCCAGCCGAGTGGGTTTGGGTCCAGCGGAGTGGGTTAGGGTCTAGCGGAGTGGGTTTGGGTCTAGCGGAGTGGGTTTGGGTCTAGCGGAGTGGGTTTGGGTCTAGCGGAGTGGGTTTGGGTCTAGCGGAGTGGGTTTGGGTCTAGCGGAGTGGGTTTGGGTCTAGCGGACTGGGTTTGGGTCTAGCGGAGTGGGTTTGGGTCTAGCGGAGTGGCTTTGGGTCTAGCGGAGTGGGTTTGGGTCTAGCGGAGTGGGTTTTGGTCTAGCGGAGTGGGTTTGGGTCTAGCGGACTGGGTTTGGGTCTAGCCGAGTGGGTTTGGGTCTAGCCGAGAGGGTTTGGGTCTAGCCGAGTGGGTTTGGGTGTAGCCGAGTGGGTTTGGGTCTGGCCGAGTGGGTTTGGGTCTAGCGGAGTGGGTTTGGGTCTAGCCGAGTGGGTTTGGGTGTAGCGGAGTGCGTTTGGGTCTAGCGGAGTGGGTTTGGGTCTAGCGGACTGGGTTTGGGTCTAGCAGAGTGGGTTTGGGTCTAGCGGAGTGGATTTGGGTCTAGCCGAGTGGGTTTGGATCTAGCGAGTGGGTTTGGGTCTAGCGAGTGGGTTTGGCTCTAGCCGTGTGGGTTTGGGTTTAGCCGAGTGGGCTTGGGTCTAGCCTAGTGGGTTTGGGTCTAGCCGAGTGGGTTTGGGTCTAGCCGAGTGGGTTTGGGTCTAGCCGAGTGGGTTTGGGTCCAGCCGAGTGGGTTTGGGTCTAGCCGAGTGGGTTTGGGTGGAGCCGAGTGGGTTTGGGTGTAGCCGAGTGGGTTTGGGTCTGGCCGAGTGGGTTTGGGTCTAGCGGAGTAGGTTTGGGTCTAGCCGAGTGGGTTTGGGTCTAGCGGAGTGGGTTTGGGTCTAGCCGAGTGGGTTTGGGTCTAGCCGAATGGGTTTGTGTCTAGCCGAGTGGGTTTGGGTCTAGCCGAGTGGTTTTGGGTCTAGCCGAGTGGGTTTGGGTCTAGCCGAGTGGGTTTGATTCTAGCCGAGTGGGTTTGGCACTAGCTGAGTGGGTTTGGGTCAAGCCGAATGGGTTTGGGTCTAGCCGAGTGGGTTTGGGTCTAGCCGAGTGGGTTTGGGTCTGGCCAAGTGGGTTTGGGTCGAGCCAGTGGGTTTGGGTCTAGCGGAGTGGGTTTGGGTCTAGCGGAGTGGGTTTGGGTCTAGCGGAGTGGGTTTGCGTCTAGCGGACTGGGTTTGGGTCTAGCGGAGTGGGTTTGGGTCTAGCGGAGTGGATTTGGGTCTAGCCGAATGGGTTTGGGTCTAGCGGAGTGGGTTTGGGTCTAGCCGAGTGGGTTTGGGTCTAGCCGTGGGTTTGGGTCTAGCCGAGTGGGTTTGGGTCCAGCCGAGTGGGTTTGGGTCTAGCCGAGAGGGTTTGGGTCTGGCCGAGTGGGTTTGGGTCTAGCCGAGTGGGTTTGGGTCTAGCCGAGTGGGTTTGTGTCTGGCGGAGTGGGTTTGGGTCTAGCCGAGTGGGTTAGGGTCTAGCGGAGTGGGTTTGGGTCTAGCGGAGTGGGTTTGGGTCTAGCGGAGTGGGTTTGGGTCTAGCCGAGTGGGTTTGGGTCTAGCCGAGTGGGTTTGGGTGTAGCGGAGTGCGTTTGGGTCTAGCGGAGTGGGTTTGGGTCTAGCGGACTGGGTTTGGGTCTAGCAGAGTGGGTTTGGGTCTAGCGGAGTGGATTTGGGTCTAGCCGAGTGGGTTTGGATCTAGCGAGTGGGTTTGGGTCTAGCGAGTGGGTTTGGCTCTAGCCGTGTGGGTTTGGGTTTAGCCGAGTGGGCTTGGGTCTAGCCTAGTGGGTTTGGGTCTAGCCGAGTGGGTTTGGGTCTAGCCGAGTGGGTTTGGGTCTAGCCGAGTGGGTTTGGGTCCAGCCGAGTGGGCTTGGGTCTAGCCGAGTGGGTTTGGGTGGAGCCGAGTGGGTTTGGGTGTAGCCGAGTGGGTTTGGGTCTGGCCGAGTGGGTTTGGGTCTAGCGGAGTAGGTTTGGGTCTAGCCGAGTGGGTTTGGGTCTAGCGGAGTGGGTTTGGGTCTAGCCGAGTGGGTTTGGGTCTAGCCGAATGGGTTTGTGTCTAGCCGAGTGGGTTTGGGTCTAGCCGAGTGGTTTTGGGTCTAGCCGAGTGGGTTTGGGTCTAGCCGAGTGGGTTTGATTCTAGCCGAGTGGGTTTGGCACTAGCTGAGTGGGTTTGGGTCAAGCCGAATGGGTTTGGGTCTAGCCGAGTGGGTTTGGGTCTAGCCGAGTGGGTTTGGGTCTGGCCAAGTGGGTTTGGGTCGAGCCAGTGGGTTTGGGTCTAGCGGAGTGGGTTTGGGTCTAGCGGAGTGGGTTTGCGTCTAGCGGACTGGGTTTGGGTCTAGCGGAGTGGGTTTGGGTCTAGCGGAGTGGATTTGGGTCTAGCCGAATGGGTTTGGGTCTAGCGGAGTGGGTTTGGGTCTAGCCGAGTGGGTTTATGTCTAGCCGTGGGTTTGGGTCTAGCCGAGTGGGTTTGGGTCCAGCCGAGTGGGTTTGGGTCTAGCCGAGAGGGTTTGGGTCTGGCCGAGTGGGTTTGGGTCTAGCCGAGTGGGTTTGGGTCTAGCCGAGTGGGTTTGTGTCTGGCGGAGTGGGTTTGGGTCTAGCCGAGTGGGTTAGGGTCTAGCGGAGTGGGTTTGGGTCTAGCGGAGTGGGTTTGGGTCTAGCGGAGTGGGTTTGGGTCTAGCCGAGTGGGTTTGGGTCTAGCGGAGTGGGTTTGCGTCTAGCGGAGTCGGTTTGTGTCTAGCGGAGTGGGTATGGGTCTAGCGGAGTGGGTTTGGGTCTAGCGGACTGGGTTTGGGTCTAGCCGAGTTGGTTTGGGTCTAGCGGAGTGGGTTTGGGTCTAGCGGAGTGGATTTGGGTCTAGCCGAGTGGGTTTGGGTCTAGCGGAGTGGATTTGGGTCTAACGGAGTAGTTTTGGGTCTAGCCGAATGGGTTTGGGTGTAGCTGAGTGGGTTTGGGTCTAGCCGAGTGGGTTTGGGTCTAGCCGAGTGGGTTTGGGTCTAGCCGAGTGGGTTTGGGTCTTGCCGAGTGGGTTTGGGTCTAGCCGAGTGGGTTTGGGTCTAGCCGTGTGGGTTTGGGACTAGCGGAGTGGGTTTGGGTCTAGCCGAGTGGGTTTGGGTCTAGCGGAGTGGGTTTGTGTCTAGCCGAATGGGTTTGGGTCTAGCCGAGTGGGTTTGGGTCTAGCTGAGTGGGTTTGGGTCAAGCCGAGTGGGTTTTTGTCTGGCGGAGTGGGTTTGGGTCTAGCCGAGTGGGTTTAGGTCTAGCCGTGGGTTTGGGTCTAGCCGAGTGGGTTTGGGTCTGGCCGAGTGGGTTTGGGTCTAGCGGAGTGGGTTTGGGTCTAGCCGAGTGGGTTTGGGTCCAGCGGAGTGGGTTTGTGTCCAGCCGAGTGGGTTTGGGTCAAGCCGATAGGGTTTGGGTCCAGCCGAGTGGGTTTGGGTCTGGCCGAGTGGGTTTGGTTCTAGCCGTGTGGGTTTGTGTCTAGCGGAGTGGGTTTGGGTCTAGCGGAGTGGGTTTGGGTCTAGCGGAGTGGGTTTGGGTCTAGCGGAGTGGGTTTGGGTGTAGCGGACTGGGTTTGGGGCTAGCGGAGTGGGTTTGGGTCTAGCGGAGTGGATTTGGGTCTAGCCGAGTGGGTTTGGGTCTAGCGGAGTGGGTTTGGGTCTAGCCGAGTGGGTTTGGGTCTAGCCGAGTGGGTTGGGGTCTAGCCGAGTGGGTTTGGGTCTAGCCGAGTGGGTGTGGGTCTAGCCGAGTGGGTTTGGGTCTAGCCGAGTGGATTTGGGTCTAGCCGAGTGGGTTTGGGTCTAGCCGAGTGGGTTTGGGTCTAGCCGAATGGGTTTGGGTGTAGCCGAGTGGGTTTGATTCTAGCCGATTGGGTTTGGGTCTAGCTGAGTGGGTTTGGGTCAAGCCGAGTGGGTTTGTGTCTGGCGGAGTGGGTTTGGGTCTAGCGGAGTGGGTTAGGGTGTAGCGGAGTGGGTTTGGGTCTAGCGGAGTAGGTTTGGGTCTAGCGGAGTGGGTTTGGGTCTAGCGGAGTTGGTTTGGGTGTAGCGGAGTGGGTTTGGGTCTAGCGGAGTGGGTTTGGGTCTAGCGGACTGGGTTTGGGTCTAGCGGAGTGGGTTTGGGTCTAGCGTAGTGGGTTTGGGTCTACCTAGTGGGTTTGGGTCTAGCCGAGTGGGCTTGGGTCTAGCCGAGTGGGTTTGGGTCCAGCCGAGTGGGTTTGGGTCTAGCCGAGTGGGTTTGGGTCTAGCCGAGTGGGTTTGGGTCTAGCCGATTGGGTTTGGGTCTAGCGGAGTGGGTTCAGGGTGCAGCCGAGTGGGTTTGGGTCTAGCCGAGTGGGTTTGGGTCCAGCCGAGAGGGTTTGGGTCTAGCCGAGTGGGTTTGATTCTAGCCGAGTGGGTTTGGGTCTAGCTGAGTGGGTTTGGGTCAAGCCGAGTGGGTTTGTGTCTAGCGGAGTGGGTTTGGGTCTAGCGGAGTGGGTTAGGGTCTAGAGGGGTGGGTTTGGGTCTAGCGGAGTAGGTTTGGGTCTAGCGGAGTGGGTTTGGGTCAAGCCGAGTGGGTTTGGGTCTAACGGAGTGGGTTTGGGTGTAGCCGAATGGGTTTGGGTGTAGCTGAGTGGGTTTGGGTCTAGCCGAGTGGGTTTGGGTCTAGCCGAGTGGGTTTGGGACTAGCCGAGTGGGTTTGGGTCTAGCCGAGTGGGTTTGGGTCTAGCGGAGTGGGTTTGGGTCTAGCCAAGTGGGTTTGGGTCTAGCCGAGTGGGTTTGGGTCTAGCCGAATGGGTTTGGGTCTGGCCGAGTGGGTTTGATTCTAGCCGAGTGGGTTTGGGTCAAGCCGAGTGGGTTTGTGTCTGGCGGAGTGGGTTTGGGTCTAGAGGAGTGGGTTAGGGTCTAGCGGAGTGGGTTTGGGTCTAGCGGAGTAGGTTTGGGTCTAGCGGAGTGGGTTTGGGTCTACCTAGTGGGTTTGGGTCTAGCCGAGTGGGCTTGGGTCTAGCCGAGTGGGTTTGTGTCTGGCGGAGTGGGTTTGGGTCTAGCGGAGTGGGTTAGCGTCTTGCGGAGTGGGTTTGGATCTAGGGGAATAGGTTTGGGTCTAGCGGAGTGGGTTTGGGTCTAGCGGAGTTGGTTTGGGTGTAGCGGAGTGGGTTTGGGTCTAGCGGAGTGGGTTTGGGTATAGCGGACTGGGTTTGGGTCTATCGGAGTGGGTTTGGGTCTAGCCGAGTGGGTTTGGGTCTAGCCGAGTGGGTTTGGGTCTAGCCGAGTGGGTTTGGGTCTAGCCGAGTGGGTTTGGGACTAGCCGAGTGGGTTTGGGTCCAGCCGAGTGGGTTTGGGTCTAGCCGAGTGGGTTTGGGTGGAGCCGAGTGGGTTTGGGTGTAGCCGAGTGGGTTTGGGTCTGGCCGAGTGGGTTTGGGTCTAGCGGAGTAGGTTTGGGTCTAGCCGAGTGGGTTTGGGTCTAGCGGAGTGGGTTTGGGTCTCGCGGAGTGGGTTTGGGTCTCGCGGAGTGGGTTTGAGTCTAGCGGAGTGGGTTTGCGTCTAGCGGAGTGGGTTTGGGTCTAGCGGAGTGGGTATGGGTCTAGCGGAGTGGGTTTGGGTCTAGCGGACTGGGTTTGGGTCTAGCGGAGTGGGTTTGGGTCTAGCGGAGTGGGTTTGGGTCTAGCCGAGTGGGTTTGGGTCTAGCCGTGGGTTTGGGTTTAGCCGAGTGGGTTTGGGCCTAGCCGAGTGGGTTTGGGTCTAGCCGAGTGGGTTTGGGTCTAGCCGAGTGGGTTTGGGTCGAGCCGAGTGGGTTTGGGTGTAGCCGAGTGGGTTTGGGTCTGGCCGAGTGGGTTTGGGTTTAGCGGAGTGGGTTTGGGTCTAGCCGAGTGGGTTTGGGTCTAGCGGAGTGGGTTTGGGTCTAGCCGAGTGGGTTTGGGTCAAGCCGATAGGGTTTGGGTCTAGCCGAGTGGGTTTGGGTCTGGCCGAGTGGGTTTGGGTCTAGCCGAGTGGGTTTGTGTCTAGCGGAGTGGGTTTGGGTCTAGCCGAGTGGGTTTGGGTCTAGCCGTGGGTTTGGGTCTAGCCGAGTGGGATTGGGTCTAGCCGAGTGGGTTTGGGTCTAGCGAGTGTGTTTGGGTCTAGCGAGTGGGTTTGGCTCTAGCCGTGTGGGTTTGGGTTTAGCCGAGTGGGCTTGGGTCTGGCCGAGTGGGTTTGGGTCTAGCGGAGTGGGTTTGGGTCTAGCCGAGTGGGTTTGGGTCTAGCGGATTGGGTTTGGGTCTAGCCGAGTGGGTTTGGGTCTAGCGGAGTGGGTTTGGGTCTAGCCGAGTGGGTTTGGGTCAAGCCGATAGGGTTTGGGTCTAGCCGAGTGGGTTTGGGTCTGGCCGAGTGGGTTTGGGTCTAGCCGAGTGGGTTTGTGTCTAGCGGAGTGGGTTTGGGTCTAGCGGAGTGGGTTAGGGTCTAGCGGAGTGGGTTTGGGTCTAGCAGAGTGGGTTTGGGTCTGGCGGAGTGGGTTTGGGTCTAGCGGAGTGGGTTTGGGTCTAGCGGAGTGGGTTTGGGTCTAGCGGAGTGGGTTTGGGTCTAGCGGACTGGGTTTGGGTCTAGCGGAGTGGGTTTGGGTCTAGCGGAGTGGATTTGGGTCTGGCGGAGTGGGTTTGGGTCTAGCGGAGTGGGTTTTGGTCTAGCGGAGTGGGTTTGGGTCTAGCGGACTGGGTTTGGGTCTAGCCGAGTGGGTTTGGGTCTAGCCGAGAGGGTTTGGGTCTAGCCGAGTGGGTTTGGGTGTAGCCGAGTGGGTTTGGGTCTGGCCGAGTGGGTTTGGGTCTAGCGGAGTGGGTTTGGGTCTAGCCGAGTGGGTTTGGGTGTAGCGGAGTGGGTTTGGGTCTAGCGGAGTGGGTTTGGGTCTAGCAGACTGGGTTTGGGTCTAGCAGAGTGGGTTTGGGTCTAGCGGAGTGGATTTGGGTCTAGCCGAGTGGGTTTGGGTCTAGCGGAGTGGGTTTGGGTCTAGCCGAGTGGGTTTGGGTCTAGCCGTGGGTTTGGGTCTAGCCGAGTGGGTTTGGGCCTAGCCGAGTGGGTTTGGGTCTAGCGAGTGGGTTTGGGTCTAGCGAGTGGGTTTGGCTCTAGCCGTGTGGGTTTGGGTTTAGCCGAGTGGGCTTGGGTCTAGCCTAGTGGGTTTGGGTCTAGCCGAGTGGGTTTGGGTCTAGCCGAGTGGGTTTGGGTCTAGCCGAGTGGGTTTGGGTCCAGCCGAGTGGGTTTGGGTCTAGCCGAGTGTGTTTGGGTGGAGCCGAGTGGGTTTGGGTGTAGCCGAGTGGGTTTGGGTCTGGCCGAGTGGGTTTGGGTCTAGCGGAGTAGGTTTGGGTCTAGCCGAGTGGGTTTGGGTCTAGCGGAGTGGGTTTGGGTCTAGCCGAGTGGGTTTGGGTCTAGCCGAGTGGGTTTGTGTCTAGCCGAGTGGGTTTGGGTCTAGCCGAGTGGTTTTGGGTCTAGCCGAGTGGGTTTGGGTCTAGCCGAGTGGGTTTGATTCTAGCCGAGTGGGTTTGGCACTAGCTGAGTGGGTTTGGGTCAAGCCGAATGGGTTTGGGTCTAGCCGAGTGGGTTTGGGTCTGGCCAAGTGGGTTTGGGTCAAGCCAGTGGGTTTGGGTCTAGCGGAGTGGGTTTGGGTCTAGCGGAGTGGATTTGGGTCTAGCCGAGTGGGTTTGGGTCTAGCGGAGTGGGTTTGGGTCTAGCCGAGTGGGTTTGGGTCTAGCCGTGGGTTTGGGTCTAGCCGTGTGGGTTTGGGTCTAGCCGAGTGGGTTTGGGTCTAGCCGAGAGGGTTTGGGTCTAGCCGAGTGGGTTTGGGTCTAGCCGAGTGGGTTTGGGTCTAGCCGAGTGGGTTTGTGTCTGGCGGAGTGGGTTTGGGTCTAGCCGAGTGGGTTCGGGTCTAGCGGAGTGGGTTTGGGTCTGGCGGAGTGGGTTTGGGTCTAGCGGAGTGGGTTTGGGTCTAGCCGAGTGGGTTTGGGTCTAGCGGAGTGGGTTTCCGTCTAGCGGAGTCGGTTTGTGTCTAGCGGAGTGGGTATGGGTCTAGCGGAGTGGGTTTGGGTCTAGCGGAATGGGTTTGGGTCTAGCCGAGTGGGTTTGGGTCTAGCGGAGTGGGTTTGGGTCTAGCGGAGTGGATTTGGGTTTAGCCGAGTGGGTTTGGGTCTAGCGGAGTGGGTTTGGGTCTAACGGAGTGGTTTTGGGTCTAGCCGAATGGGTTTGGGTGTAGCTGAGTGGGTTTGGGTCTAGCCGAGTGGGTTTGGGTCTAGCCGAGTGGGTTTGGGTCTAGCCAAGTGGGTTTGGGTCTAGCGGAGTGGGTATGGGTCTAGCGGAGTGGGTTTGGGTCTAGCGGACTGGGTTTGGGTCTAGCGGAGTGGGTTTGGGTCTAGCGGAGTGGGTTTGGGTCTAGCCGAGTGGGTTTGGGTCTAGCCGTGGGTTTGGGTTTAGCCGAGTGGGTTTGGGCCTAGCCGAGTGGGTTTGGGTCTAGCCGAGTGGGTTTGGGTCTAGCCGAGTGGGTTTGGGTCGAGCCGAGTGGGTTTGGGTGTAGCCGAGTGGGTTTGGGTCTGGCCGAGTGGGTTTGGGTTTAGCGGAGTGGGTTTGGGTCTAGCCGAGTGGGTTTGGGTCTAGCGGAGTGGGTTTGGGTCTAGCCGAGTGGGTTTGGGTCAAGCCGATAGGGTTTGGGTCTAGCCGAGTGGGTTTGGGTCTGGCCGAGTGGGTTTGGGTCTAGCCGAGTGGGTTTGTGTCTAGCGGAGTGGGTTTGGGTCTAGCCGAGTGGGTTTGGGTCTAGCCGTGGGTTTGGGTCTAGCCGAGTGGGATTGGGTCTAGCCGAGTGGGTTTGGGTCTAGCGAGTGTGTTTGGGTCTAGCGAGTGGGTTTGGCTCTAGCCGTGTGGGTTTGGGTTTAGCCGAGTGGGCTTGGGTCTGGCCGAGTGGGTTTGGGTCTAGCGGAGTGGGTTTGGGTCTAGCCGAGTGGGTTTGGGTCTAGCGGATTGGGTTTGGGTCTAGCCGAGTGGGTTTGGGTCTAGCGGAGTGGGTTTGGGTCTAGCCGAGTGGGTTTGGGTCAAGCCGATAGGGTTTGGGTCTAGCCGAGTGGGTTTGGGTCTGGCCGAGTGGGTTTGGGTCTAGCCGAGTGGGTTTGTGTCTAGCGGAGTGGGTTTGGGTCTAGCGGAGTGGGTTAGGGTCTAGCGGAGTGGGTTTGGGTCTAGCAGAGTGGGTTTGGGTCTGGCGGAGTGGGTTTGGGTCTAGCGGAGTGGGTTTGGGTCTAGCGGAGTGGGTTTGGGTCTAGCGGAGTGGGTTTGGGTCTAGCGGAGTGGGTTTGGGTCTAGCGGACTGGGTTTGGGTCTAGCGGAGTGGGTTTGGGTCTAGCGGAGTGGATTTGGGTCTGGCGGAGTGGGTTTGGGTCTAGCGGAGTGGGTTTTGGTCTAGCGGAGTGGGTTTGGGTCTAGCGGACTGGGTTTGGGTCTAGCCGAGTGGGTTTGGGTCTAGCCGAGAGGGTTTGGGTCTAGCCGAGTGGGTTTGGGTGTAGCCGAGTGGGTTTGGGTCTGGCCGAGTGGGTTTGGGTCTAGCGGAGTGGGTTTGGGTCTAGCCGAGTGGGTTTGGGTGTAGCGGAGTGGGTTTGGGTCTAGCGGAGTGGGTTTGGGTCTAGCAGACTGGGTTTGGGTCTAGCAGAGTGGGTTTGGGTCTAGCGGAGTGGATTTGGGTCTAGCCGAGTGGGTTTGGGTCTAGCGGAGTGGGTTTGGGTCTAGCCGAGTGGGTTTGGGTCTAGCCGTGGGTTTGGGTCTAGCCGAGTGGGTTTGGGCCTAGCCGAGTGGGTTTGGGTCTAGCGAGTGGGTTTGGGTCTAGCGAGTGGGTTTGGCTCTAGCCGTGTGGGTTTGGGTTTAGCCGAGTGGGCTTGGGTCTAGCCTAGTGGGTTTGGGTCTAGCCGAGTGGGTTTGGGTCTAGCCGAGTGGGTTTGGGTCTAGCCGAGTGGGTTTGGGTCCAGCCGAGTGGGTTTGGGTCTAGCCGAGTGTGTTTGGGTGGAGCCGAGTGGGTTTGGGTGTAGCCGAGTGGGTTTGGGTCTGGCCGAGTGGGTTTGGGTCTAGCGGAGTAGGTTTGGGTCTAGCCGAGTGGGTTTGGGTCTAGCGGAGTGGGTTTGGGTCTAGCCGAGTGGGTTTGGGTCTAGCCGAGTGGGTTTGTGTCTAGCCGAGTGGGTTTGGGTCTAGCCGAGTGGTTTTGGGTCTAGCCGAGTGGGTTTGGGTCTAGCCGAGTGGGTTTGATTCTAGCCGAGTGGGTTTGGCACTAGCTGAGTGGGTTTGGGTCAAGCCGAATGGGTTTGGGTCTAGCCGAGTGGGTTTGGGTCTGGCCAAGTGGGTTTGGGTCAAGCCAGTGGGTTTGGGTCTAGCGGAGTGGGTTTGGGTCTAGCGGAGTGGATTTGGGTCTAGCCGAGTGGGTTTGGGTCTAGCGGAGTGGGTTTGGGTCTAGCCGAGTGGGTTTGGGTCTAGCCGTGGGTTTGGGTCTAGCCGTGTGGGTTTGGGTCTAGCCGAGTGGGTTTGGGTCTAGCCGAGAGGGTTTGGGTCTAGCCGAGTGGGTTTGGGTCTAGCCGAGTGGGTTTGGGTCTAGCCGAGTGGGTTTGTGTCTGGCGGAGTGGGTTTGGGTCTAGCCGAGTGGGTTCGGGTCTAGCGGAGTGGGTTTGGGTCTGGCGGAGTGGGTTTGGGTCTAGCGGAGTGGGTTTGGGTCTAGCCGAGTGGGTTTGGGTCTAGCGGAGTGGGTTTGCGTCTAGCGGAGTCGGTTTGTGTCTAGCGGAGTGGGTATGGGTCTAGCGGAGTGGGTTTGGGTCTAGCGGAATGGGTTTGGGTCTAGCCGAGTGGGTTTGGGTCTAGCGGAGTGGGTTTGGGTCTAGCGGAGTGGATTTGGGTTTAGCCGAGTGGGTTTGGGTCTAGCGGAGTGGGTTTGGGTCTAACGGAGTGGTTTTGGGTCTAGCCGAATGGGTTTGGGTGTAGCTGAGTGGGTTTGGGTCTAGCCGAGTGGGTTTGGGTCTAGCCGAGTGGGTTTGGGTCTAGCCAAGTGGGTTTGGGTCTAGCCGATTGGGTTTGGGTCAAGCCGATAGGGTTTGGGTCTAGCCGAGTGGGTTTGGGTCTGGCCGAGTGGGTTTGGTTCTAGCCGTGTGGGTTTGTGTCTAGCGGAGTGGGTTTGGGTCTAGCGGAGTGGGTTTGGGTCCAGCGGAGTGGGTTTGGATCTAGCGGTGTGGGTTTGGGTCTAGCGGACTGGGTTTGGGGCTAGCAGAGTGGGTTTGGGTCTAGCCGAGTGGGTTTGGGTCTAGCCGAGTGGGTTTGGGTCGAGCCGAGTGGGTTTGGGTGTAGCCGAGTGGGTTTGGGTCTGGCCGAGTGGGTTTGGGTTTAGCGGAGTGGGTTTGGGTCTAGCCGAGTGGGTTTGGGTCTAGCGGAGTGGGTTTGGGTCTAGCCGAGTGGGTTTGGGTCTGGCCGAGTGGGTTTGGGTCTAGCCGAGTGGGTTTGTGTCTAGCGGAGTGGGTTTGGGTCCAGCCGAGTGGGTTTGGGTCTAGCCGTGGGTTTGGGTCTAGCCGAGTGGGATTGGGTCTAGCCGAGTGGGTTTGGGTCTAGCGAGTGTGTTTGGGTCTAGCGAGTGGGTTTGGCTCTAGCCGTGTGGGTTTGGGTTTAGCCGAGTGGGCTTGGGTCTGGCCGAGTGGGTTTGGGTCTAGCGGAGTGGGTTTGCGTCTAGCCGAGTGGGTTTGGGTCTAGCGGAGTGGGTTTGGGTCTAGCCGAGTGGGTTTGGGTCTAGCGGAGTGGGTTAGGGTCTAGCCGAGTGGGTTTGGGTCAAGCCGATAGGGTTTGGGTCAGGCCGAGTGGGTTTGGGTCTGGCCGAGTGGGTTTGGGTCTAGCCGAGTGGGTTTGTGTCTAGCGGAGTGGGTTTGGGTCTAGCGGAGTGGGTTAGGGTCTAGCGGAGTGGGTTTGGGTCTAGCGGAGTGGGTTTGGGTCTAGCGGAGTGGGTTTGTGTCTAGCCGAGTGGGTTTGGGTCTAGCCGAGTGGTTTTGGGTCTAGCCGAGTGGGTTTGGGTCTAGCCGAGTGGGTTTGATTCTAGCCGAGTGGGTTTGGCACTAGCTGAGTGGGTTTGGGTCAAGCCGAATGGGTTTGGGTCTAGCCGAGTGGGTTTGGGTCTAGCCGAGTGGGTTTGGGTCTGGCCAAGTGGGTTTGGGTCAAGCCAGTGGGTTTGGGTCTAGCGGAGTGGGTTTGGGTCTAGCGGAGTGGGTTTGGGTCTAGCGGAGTGGGTTTGCGTCTAGCGGACTGGGTTTGGGTCTAGCGGAGTGGGTTTGGGTCTAGCGGTGTGGATTTGGGTCTAGCCGAGTGGGTTTGGGTCTAGCGGAGTGGGTTTGGGTCTAGCCGAGTGGGTTTGGGTCTAGCCGTGGGTTTGGGTCTAGCCGAGTGGGTTTGGGTCTAGCCGAGTGGGTTTGGGTCTAGCCGAGAGGGTTTGGGTCTAGCCGAGTGGGTTTGGGTCTAGCCGTGTGGGTTTGGGTCTAGCCGAGTGGGTTTGTGTCTGGCAGAGTGGGTTTGGGTCTAGCAGAGTGGGTTCGGGTCTAGCGGAGTGGGTTTGGGTCTAGCGGAGTGGGTTTGGGTCTAGCGGAGTGGGTTTGGGTCTAGCCGAGTGGGTTTGGGTCTAGCGGAGTGGGTTTGCGTCTAGCGGAGTCGGTTTGTGTCTAGCGGAGTGGGTATGGGTCTAGCGGAGTGGGTTTGGGTCTAGCGGACTGGGTTTGGGTCTAGCCGAGTGGGTTTGGGTCTAGCGGAGTGGGTTTGGGTCTAGCGGAGTGGATTTGGGTCTAGCCGAGTGGGTTTGGGTCTAGTGGAGTGGGTTTGGGTCTAACGGAGTGGTTTTGGGTCTAGCCGAATGGGATTGGGTGTAGCTGAGTGGGTTTGGGTCTAGCCGAGTGGGTTTGGGTCTAGCCGAGTGGGTTTGGGTCTAGCCGAGTGGGTTTGGGTCAAGCCGATAGGGTTTGGGTCTGGCCGAGTGGGTTTGGGTCTGGCCGAGTGGGTTTGGTACTAGCCGTGTGGGTTTGTGTCTAGCGGAGTGGGTTTGGGTCTAGCGGAGCGGGTTTGGGTCCAGCGGAGTGGGTTTGGGTCTAGCGGAGTGGGTTTGGGTCTAGCCGAGTGGGTTTGGGTCTAGCGGAGTGGGTTTGGGTCTAGCCGAGTGGGTTTGGGTCTAGCCGAGAGGGTTTGGGTCTAGCCGAGTGGGTTTGGGTCTAGCCGAGTGGGTTTGGGTCTAGCCGAGTGGGTTTGGGTCTAGCCGAGTGGGTTTGGGTCTAGCCGAGTGGGTTTGGGTCTAGCCGAGTGGGTTTGGGTCTAGCCGAATGGGTTTGGGTCTAGCCGAGTGGGTTTGATTCTAGCCGAGTGGGTTTGGGTCTAGCTGAGTGGGTTTGGGTCAAGCCGAGTGGGTTTGTGTCTGGCGGAGTGGGTTTGGGTCTAGCGGAGTGGGTTAGGGTGTAGCGGAGTGGGTTTGGGTCTAGCGGAGTAGGTTTGGGTCTAGCGGAGTGGGTTTGGGTCTAGCGGAGTTGGTTTGGGTGTAGCGGAGTGGGTTTAGGTCTAGCGGAGTGGGTTTGGGTCTAGCAGACTGGGTTTGGGTCTAGCGGAGTGGGTTTGGGTCTACCTAGTGGGTTTGGGTCTAGCCGAGTGGGCTTGGGTCTAGCCGAGTGGGTTTGGGTCTAGCCGAGTGGGTTTGGGTCTAGCCGAGTGGGTTTGGGTCTAGCCGAGTGGGTTTGGGTCTAGCCGAGTGGGTTTGGGTCTAGCGGAGTGGGTTTAGGGTGCAGCCGAGTGGGTTTGGGTCTAGCCGAGTGGGTTTGGGTCCAGCCGAGAGGGTTTGGGTCTAGCCGAGTGGGTTTGATTCTAGCCGAGTGGGTTTGGGTCTAGCTGAGTGGGTTTGGGTCAAGCCGAGTGGGTTTGTGTCTAGCGGAGTGGGTTTGGGTCTAGCGGAGAGGGTTAGGGTCTAGAGGGGTGGGTTTGGGTCTAGCGGAGTGGGTTTGGGTCTAGCGGAGTGGGTTTGGGTCAAGCCGAGTGGGTTTGGGTCTAGCCGAGTGGGTTTGGGACTAGCCGAGTGGGTTTGGGTCTACCCGAGTGGGTTTGGGTCTAGCGGAGTGGGTTTGGGTCTAGCCGAGTGGGTTTGGGTCTAGCCGAGTGGGTTTGGGTCTAGCCGAATGGGTTTGGGTCTAGCCGAGTGGGTTTGATTCTAGCCGAGTGGGTTTGGGTCTAGCTGAGTGGGTTTGGGTCAAGCCGAGTGGGTTTGTGTCTGGCGGAGTGGGTTTGGGTCTAGAGGAGTGGGTTAGGGTCTAGCGGAGTGGGTTTGGGTCTAGCGGAGTAGGTTTGGGTCTAGCGGAGTGGGTTTGGGTCGACCTAGTGGGTTTGGGTCCAGCCGAGTGGGCTTGGGTCTAGCCGAGTGGGTTTGTGTCTGGCGGAGTGGGTTTGGTTCTAGCGGAGTGGGTTAGCGTCTTGCGGAGTGGGTTTGGGTCTAGGGGAGTAGGTTTGGGTCTAGCGGAGTGGGTTTGGGTCTAGCGGAGTTGGTTTGGGTGTAGCGGAGTGGGTTTGGGTCTAGCGGAGTGGGTTTGGGTCTAGCGGAATGGGTTTGGGTCTAGCGGAGTGGGTTTGGGTCTAGCGGAGTGGGTTTGGGTCTACCTAGTGGGTTTGGGTCTAGGCGAGTGGGCTTGGGTCTAGCCGAGTGTGTTTGGGTCTAGCCGAGTGGGTTTGGGTCTCGCCGAGTGGGTTTGGGTCTAGCCGAGTGGGTTTGGGTCTAGCCGAGTGGGTTTGGGTCTAGCGCATTGGGTTTGGGGTGCAGCCGAGTGCGTTTGGGTCTAGCCGAGTGGGTTTGGGTCCAGCCGAGAGGGTTTGGGTCTAGGCGAGTGGGTTTGGGTCTTGCGGAGTGGGTTTGGGTGCAGCCGAGTGGGTTTGGGGCTAGCCGAGTGGGTTTGGGTCCAGCCGAGTGGGTTTGGGTCTAGCCGAGTGGGTTTGGGTCTGGACGAGTGGGTTTGGGTCTAGCCGAGTGGGTTTGGGTCTAGCCGAGTGGGTTTGGGTCTATCCGAGTGGGTTTGGGTCTGGCGGAGTGGGTTTTGAGTCTAGCGGAGTGGGCTTGGGTCTACCGGAGTGTGTTCGAGTCTAACGGAGTGGGTTTGGGTCTAGCCGAGTGAGTTTGGGTCTAGCCGAGTGGGTTTGTGTCTAGCCGAGTGGGTTTGGGTCTAGCGGAGTGGGTTTGCATCTAGCCGATTGGGTTTGGGTCTGGCGGAGTGGGTTTGGGTCTAGAGGAGTGGGGTAGGGTCTAGCGGAGTGGGTTTGGGTCTGGCCGAGTGGGTTTGGGTCTAGCGGAGTGTGTTTGTGTCTAGCCGAGTGGGTTTCGGTCTAGCCGAGTGGGTTTGGGTTTAGCCGAGTGGGTTTGATTCTAGCCGAGTGGGTTTGGGTCTAGCGGACTGGGTTTGGATCTAGCGGAGTGGGTTTGGGTCTAGCGGAGTGGGTTTGGGTCTACCGAGTGGATTTGGGTCTAGCCGAGTGGGCTTGGGTCTAGCCGAGTGGGTTTGGGTCAAGCCGAGTGGGTTAGGGTCCAGCCGAGTGGGTTTTGGTCTAGCCGAGTGGGTTTGGGTCTAGCCGAGTGGGTTTGGGTCTACCGAGTGGATTTGGGTCTAGCCGAGTGGGCTTGGGTCTAGCCGAGTGGGTTTGGGTCTAGCCGAGTGGGTTAGGGTCCAGCCGAGTGGGTTTGGGTCTAGCCGAGTGGGTTTGGGTCTAGCCGAGTGGGTTTGGGTCTAGCGGAGTGGGTTTGCGTCTAGCGGAGTAGGTTCGGGTCTAGCGGAGTGGGTATGGGTCTAGCGGAGTGGGTTTGGGTCTAGCGCACTGGGTTTGGGTCTAGCCGAGTGGGTTTGGGTCTAGCGGAGTGGGTTTGGATCTAGCGGAGTGGATTTGGGTCTAGCCGAGTGGGTTTGGGTCTAGCGGAGTGGGTTTGGGTCTAACGGAGTGGGTTTGGGTCTAGCCGAATGGGTTTGGGTGTAGCTGAGTGGGTTTGGGTCTAGCCGAGTGGGTTTGGGTCTAGCCGAGTGGGTTTGGGTCTAGCCGACTGGGTTTGGGTCTAGCCGAGTGGGTTTGGGTCTAGCCGAGTGGGTTTGGGTCTAGCCGAGTGGGTTTGGGTCTAGCCGAATGGGTTTGGGTCTAGCCGAGTGGGTTTGATTCTAGCCGAGTGGGTTTGGGTCTAGCTGAGTGGGTTTGGGTCAAGCCGATTGGGTTTGTGTCTGGCGGAGTGGGTTTGGGTCTAGCGGAGTGGGTTAGCGTCTTGCGGGGTGGGTTTGGGTCTAGGGGAGTAGGTTTGGGTCTAGCGGAGTGGGTTTGGGTCTAGCGGAGTTGGTTTGGGTGTAGCGGAGTGGGTTTGGGTCTAGCCGAGTGGGTTTGGGTCTAGCCGACTGGGTTTGGATCTAGCGGAGTGGGTTTGGGTCTAGCGGAGTGGGTTTGGGTCTACCGAGTGGATTTGGGTCTAGCCGAGTGGGCTTGGGTCTAGCCGAGTGGGTTTGGGTCAAGCCGAGTGGGTTAGGGTCCAGCCGAGTGGGTTTTGGTCTAGCCGAGTGGGTTTGGGTCTAGCCGAGTGGGTTTGGGTCTACCGAGTGGATTTGGGTCTAGCCGAGTGGGCTTGGGTCTAGCCGAGTGGGTTTGGGTCTAGCCGAGTGGGTTAGGGTCCAGCCGAGTGGGTTTGGGTCTAGCCGAGTGGGTTTGGGTCTAGCCGAGTGGGTTTGGGTCTAGCGGAGTGGGTTTGCGTCTAGCGGAGTAGGTTCGGGTCTAGCGGAGTGGGTATGGGTCTAGCGGAGTGGGTTTGGGTCTAGCGCACTGGGTTTGGGTCTAGCCGAGTGGGTTTGGGTCTAGCGGAGTGGGTTTGGATCTAGCGGAGTGGATTTGGGTCTAGCCGAGTGGGTTTGGGTCTAGCGGAGTGGGTTTGGGTCTAACGGAGTGGGTTTGGGTCTAGCCGAATGGGTTTGGGTGTAGCTGAGTGGGTTTGGGTCTAGCCGAGTGGGTTTGGGTCTAGCCGAGTGGGTTTGGGTCTAGCCGACTGGGTTTGGGTCTAGCCGAGTGGGTTTGGGTCTAGCCGAGTGGGTTTGGGTCTAGCCGAGTGGGTTTGGGTCTAGCCGAATGGGTTTGGGTCTAGCCGAGTGGGTTTGATTCTAGCCGAGTGGGTTTGGGTCTAGCTGAGTGGGTTTGGGTCAAGCCGATTGGGTTTGTGTCTGGCGGAGTGGGTTTGGGTCTAGCGGAGTGGGTTAGCGTCTTGCGGGGTGGGTTTGGGTCTAGGGGAGTAGGTTTGGGTCTAGCGGAGTGGGTTTGGGTCTAGCGGAGTTGGTTTGGGTGTAGCGGAGTGGGTTTGGGTCTAGCGGAGTGTGTTTGGGTCTAGCGGACTGGGTTTGGGTCTAGCGGAGTGGGTTTGGGTCTAGCGGAGTGGGTTTGGGTCTACCAAGTGGGTTTGGGTCTAGGCGAGTGGGCTTGGGTCTAGCCGAGTGGGTTTGGGTCTAGCCGAGTGGGTTTGGGTCTAGCCGAGTGGGTTTGGGTCTAGCCGAGTGGGTTTGGGTCTAGCCGAGTGGGTTTGGGTCTAGCGGATTGGGTTTAGGGTGCAGCCGAGTGGGTTTGGGTCTAGCCGAGTGGGTTTGGGTCCAGCCGAGAGGGTTTGGGTCTAGGCGAGTGGGTTTGGGTCTTGCGGAGTGGGTTTGGGTGCAGCCGAGTGGGTTTGGGGCTAGCCGAGTGGGTTTGGGTCTAGCCGAGTGGGTTTGGGTCTAGCGGAGTGGGTTTTGAGTCTAGCGGAGTGGGCTTGGGTCTACCGGAGTGGGTTCGAGTCTAACGGAGTGGGTTTGGGTCTAGCCGAGTGAGTTTGGGTCTAGCCGAGTGGGTTTGTGTCTAGCCGAGTGGGTTTGGGTCTAGCGGAGTGGGTTTGCATCTAGCCGAGTGGGTTTGGGTCTGGCGGAGTGGGTTTGGGTCTAGAGGAGTGGGGTTGGGTCTAGCGGAGTGGGTTTGGGTCTGGCCGAGTGGGTTTGGGTCTAGCGGAGTGGGTTTGGGTCTAGCCGAGTGGGTTTGGGTCTAGCGGAGTGGGTTTGGGTCTTGCCGAGTGGGTTTGGGTCTAGCCGAGAGGGTTTGGGTCTAGCCGAGTGGGTTTCGGTCTAGCCGAGTGGGTTTGGGTCTAGCCGAGTGGGTTTGATTCTAGCCGAGTGGGTTTGGGTCTAGCTGAGTGGGTTTGGGTCAAGCCGAGTGGGTTTGTGTCTAGCGGTGTGGGTTTGGGTCTAGCGGAGTGGGTTAGGGTCTAGCGGAGTGGGTTTGGGTCTAGCGGAGTAGGTTTGGGTCTAGCGGAGTGGGTTTGGTTCTAGCGGAGTGGGTTTGGGACTAACGGAGTGGGTTTGGGTCTAGCCGAATGGGTTTGGGTGTAGCTGAGTGGGTTTGGGTCCAGCCGAGTGGGTTTGGGTCTAGCCGAGTGGGTTTGGGACTAGCCGAGTGGGTTTGGGTCTAGCCGAGTGGGTTTGGGACTAGCCGAGTGGGTTTGGGTCTAGCCGAGTGGGTTTGGGTCTAGCCGAGTGGGTTTGGGTCTAGCCGAGTGGGTTTGGGTCTAGCCGAGTGGGTTTGGGTCTAGCCGAATGGGTTTGGGTCTAGCCGAGTGGGTTTGATTCTAGCCGAGTGGGTTTGGGTCTAGCTGAGTGGGTTTGGGTCAAGCCGAGTGGGTTTGTGTCTGGCGGAGTGGGTTTGGGTCTAGCGGAGTGGGTTAGGGTCTAGCGGAGTGGGTTTGGGTCTAGCGGAGTAGGTTTGGGTCCAGCGGAGTGGGTTTGGGTCTAGCGGAGTTGGTTTGGGTGTAGCGGAGTGGGTTTGGGTCTAGAGGAGTGGGGCTGGGTCTAGCGGAGTGGGTTTGGGTCTGGCCGAGAGGGTTTGGGTCTAGCGGAGTGGGTTTGGGTCTAGCCGAGTGGGTTTGGGTCTAGCGGAGTGGGTTTGGGTCTAACCGAGTGGGTTTGGGTCTAGCCGAGAGGGTTTGGGTCTAGCTGAGTGGGTTTGGGTCAAGCCGAGTGGGTTTGTGTCTAGCGGAGTGGGTTTGTGTCTAGCGGAGTGGGTTAGGGTCTAGTCGAGTGGGTTTGGGTCTAGCCGAGTGGGTTTGGGTCTAGCGGAGTGGGTTTTGGTCTAGCCGAGTGGGTTTGGGTCTAGCCGAGTGGGTTTGGGTCTAGCGGAGTGGGTTTGGGTGCAGCCGAGTGGGTTTGGGTCTAGCCAAGTGGGTTTGGGTCTAGCCGAGAGGGTTTGGGTCTAGGCGAGTGGGTTTGGGTCTTGTGGAGTGGGTTTGGGTGTAGCCGATTGGGTTTGGGGCTAGCCGAGTGGGTTTGGGTTCAGCCGAGTGTGTTTGGGTCTAGCCGAGTGGGTGTGGGTCTAGACGAGTGGGTTTGGGTCTAGCCGAGTGGGTTTGGGTCGAGCCGAGAGGGTTTGCGTCTATCCGAGTGGGTTTGGGTCTAGCGGAGTGGGTTTTGAGTCTAGCGGAGTGGGCTTGGGTCTAGCGGTGTGGGTTTGAGTCTAACGGACTGGCTTTGGGTCTAGCCGAGTGGGTTTGGGTCTAGCCGAGTGGGTTTGTGTCTAGCCGAGTGGGTTTGGGTCTAGCGGAGTGGGTTTGCATCTAGCCGAGTGGGTTTGGGTCTAGCGGAGTGGGTTTGGGTCTAGAGGAGTGGGGTTGGGTCTAGCGGAGTGGGTTTGGGTCTGGCCGAGAGGGTTTGGGTCTAGCCGAGTGGGTTTCGGTCTAGCCGAGAGGGTTTGGGTCTAGCCGAGTGGGTTTGTGTCTAGCGGAGTGGGTTTGGGTCTAGCGGAGTGGGTTAGGGTCTAGCGGAGTGGGTTTGGGTCTAGCGGACTGGGTTTGGGTCTAGCGGAGTGGGTTTGGGTCTAGCGGAGTGGGTTTGGGTCTAGCGGAGTGGGTTTGGGTCTAGCGGAGTGGGTTTGGGTCTAGCGGACTGGGTTTGGGTCTAGCGGAGTGGGTTTGGGTCTAGCGGAGTGGGTTTGGGTCTAGCGGAGTGGGTTTGGGTCTACCGAGTGGGTTTGGGTCTAGCCGAGTGAGTTTGGGTCTAGCCGAGTGGGTTTGGGTCTAGCCGAGTGGGTTTGGGTCCAGCCGAGAGGGTTTGGGTCTAGGCGAGTGGGTTTGGGTCTTGCGGAGTGGGTTTGGGTGCAGCCGAGTGGGTTTGGGGCTAGCCGAGTGGGTTTGGGTCTAGCCGAGTGGGTTTGGGTCTAGCGGAGTGGGTTTTGAGTCTAGCGGAGTAGGCTTGGGTCTACCGGAGTGGGTTCGAGTCTAACGGAGTGGGTTTCGGTCTAGCCGAGTGAGTTTGGGTCTAGCCGAGTGGGTTTGTGTCTAGCCGAGTGGGTTTGGGTCTAGCGGAGTGGGTTTGCATCTAGCCGAGTGGGTTTGGGTCTGGCGGAGTGGGTTTGGGTCTAGAGGAGTGGGGTTGGGTCTAGCGGAGTGGTTTGGGTCTGGCCGAGTGGGTTTGGGTCTAGCGGAGTGGGTTTGGGTCTAGCCGAGTGGGTTTGGGTCTAGCGGAGTGGGTTTGGGTCTTGCCGAGTGGGTTTGGGTCTAGCCGAGAGGGTTTGGGTCTAGCCGAGTGGGTTTCCGTCTAGCCGAGTGGGTTTGGGTCTAGCCGAGTGGGTTTGATTCTAGCCGAGTGGGTTTGGGTCTAGCTGAGTGGGTTTGGGTCAAGCCGAGTGGGTTTGTGTCTAGCGGAGTGGGTTTGGGTCTAGCGGAGTGGGTTAGGGTCTAGCGGAGTGGGTTTGGGTCTAGCGGAGTAGGTTTGGGTCTAGCGGAGTGGGTTTGGTTCTAGCGGAGTGGGTTTGGGTCTAACGGAGTGGGTTTGGGTCTAGCCGAATGGGTTTGGGTGTAGCTGAGTGGGTTTGGGTCCAGCCGAGTGGGTTTGGGTCTAGCCGAGTGGGTTTGGGACTAGCCGAGTGGGTTTGGGTCTAGCCGAGTGGGTTTGGGACTAGCCGAGTGGGTTTGGGTCTGGCCGAGTGGGTTTGGGTCTAGCCGAGTGGGTTTGGGTCTAGCCGAGTGGGTTTGGGTCTAGCCGAGTGGGTTTGGGTCTAGCCGAATGGGTTTGGGTCTAGCCGAGTGGGTTTGATTCTAGCCGAGTGGGTTTGGGTCTAGCTGAGTGGGTTTGGGTCAAGCCGAGTGGGTTTGTGTCTGGCGGAGTGGGTTTGGGTCTAGCGGAGTGGGTTAGGGTCTAGCGGAGTGGGTTTGGGTCTAGCGGAGTAGGTTTGGGTCCAGCGGAGTGGGTTTGGGTCTAGCGGAGTTGGTTTGGGTGTAGCGGAGTGGGTTTGGGTCTAGCGGAGTGGGTTTGGGTCTAGCGGACTGGGTTTGGGTCTGGCGGAGTGGGTTTGGGTCTAGCGGAGTGGGTTTGGGTCTACCTAGTGGGTTTGGGTCTAGCCGAGTGGGCTTGGGTCTAGCCGAGTGGGTTTGGGTCTAGCCGAGTGGGTTTGGGTCTAGCCGAGTGGGTTTGGGTCCAGCGGAGTGGGTTTGCATCTAGCCGAGTGGGTTTGGGTCTAGCGGAGTGGGTTTGGGTCTAGAGGAGTGGGTTTGGGTCTGGCGGAGTGGGTTTGGGTCTAGAGGAGTGGGGCTGGGTCTAGCGGAGTGGGTTTGGGTCTGGCCGAGAGGGTTTGGGTCTAGCGGAGTGGGTTTGGGTCTAGCCGAGTGGGTTTGGGTCTAGCGGAGTGGGTTTGGGTCTAACCGAGTGGGTTTGGGTCTAGCCGAGAGGGTTTGGGTCTAGCTGAGTGGGTTTGGGTCAAGCCGAGTGGGTTTGTGTCTAGCGGAGTGGGTTTGTGTCTAGCGGAGTGGGTTAGGGTCTAGTCGAGTGGGTTTGGGTCTAGCCGAGTGGGTTTGGGTCTAGCGGAGTGGGTTTTGGTCTAGCCGAGTGGGTTTGGGTCTAGCCGAGTGGGTTTGGGTCTAGCGGAGTGGGTTTGGGTGCAGCCGAGTGGGTTTGGGTCTAGCCAAGTGGGTTTGGGTCTAGCCGAGGGGGTTTGGGTCTAGGCGAGTGGGTTTGGGTCTTGCGGAGTGGGTTTGGGTGTAGCCGATTGGGTTTGGGGCTAGCCGAGTGGGTTTGGGTTCAGCCGAGTGTGTTTGGGTCTAGCCGAGTGGGTGTGGGTCTAGACGAGTGGGTTTGGGTCTAGCCGAGTGGGTTTGGGTCGAGCCGAGAGGGTTTGCGTCTATCCGAGTGGGTTTGGGTCTAGCGGAGTGGGTTTTGAGTCTAGCGGAGTGGGCTTGGGTCTAGCGGTGTGGGTTTGAGTCTAACGGACTGGCTTTGGGTCTAGCCGAGTGGGTTTGGGTCTAGCCGAGTGGGTTTGTGTCTAGCCGAGTGGGTTTGGGTCTAGCGGAGTGGGTTTGCATCTAGCCGAGTGGGTTTGGGTCTAGCGGAGTGGGTTTGGGTCTAGAGGAGTGGGGTTGGGTCTAGCGGAGTGGGTTTGGGTCTGGCCGAGAGGGTTTGGGTCTAGCCGAGTGGGTTTGGGTCTGGCCGAGAGGGTTTGGGTCTAGCCCAGTGGGTTTGGGTCTAGCCGAGTGGGTTTGGGTCTAGCCGAGTGGGTTTGGGTCTAGCGGAGTGGGTTTGGGTGCAGCCGAGTGGGTTTGGGTCTAGCCGAGAGGGATTGGGTCTAGGCGAGTGGGTTTGGGTCTTGCGGAGTGGGTTTGCGTGTAGCCAAGTGGGTTTGGGGTAGCCGAGTGGGTTTGGGTCCAGCCGAGTGGGTTTGGGTCTAGCCGAGTGGGTTTGGGTCTAGACGAGTGGGTTTGGGTCTAGCCGAGTGGGTTTGGGTCTAGCCGAGTGGGTTTGGGTCTATCCGAATGGGTTTGGGTCTAGTGGAGTGGGTTTTGAGTCCAGAGGAGTGGGTTTGGGTCTAGCGGAGTGGGTTTGAGTCTAACAGAGTGGGTTTGGGTCTAGCCGAGTGGGTTTGGGTCTAGCCGAGTGGGTTTGGGTCTAGCTGAGTGGGTTTGGGTCTAGCCGAGTGGGTTTGCGTCTAGCAGAGTGGGTTTGGGTGCAGCCGAGTGGGTTTGGGTCTAGCCGAGTGGGTTAGGGTCTAGCCGAGAGAGTTTGGGTCTAGCCGAGTGGGTTTGGGTCTAGCCGAGTGGGTTTGGGTCTAGCCGAGTGGGTTTGGGTCTAGCCCAATGGGTTTGGGTCTAGCCGAGTGGGTTTGATTCTAGCCGAGTGGTTTTGGGTCTAGCTGAGTGGGTTTGGGTCAAGCCGAGTGGGTTTGTGTCTGGCGGAGTGGGTTTGGGTCTAGCGGAGTGGGTTAGGGTCTAGCGGAGTGGGTTTGGGTCTAGCGGAGTAGGTTTGGGTCCAACGGAGTGGGTTTGGGTCTAGCGGAGTTGGTTTGGGTGTAGCGGAGTGGGTTTGGGTCTAGCGGAGTGGGTTTGGGTCTAGCGGACTGGGTTTGGGTCTAGCGGAGTGGGTTTGGGTCTAGCGGAGTGGGTTTGGGTCTACCTAGTGGGTTTGGGTCTAGCCGAGTGGGCTTGGGTCTAGCCGAGTGGGTTTGGGTCTAGCCGAGAGGGATTGGGTCTAGGCGAGTGGGTTTGGGTCTTGCGGAGTGGGTTTGCGTGTAGCCAAGTGGGTTTGGGGTAGCCGAGTGGGTTTGGGTCCAGCCGAGTGGGTTTGGGTCTAGCCGAGTGGGTTTGGGTCTAGACGAGTGGGTTTGGGTCTAGCCGAGTGGGTTTGGGTCTAGCCGAGTGGGTTTGGGTCTATCCGAATGGGTTTGGGTCTAGTGGAGTGGGTTTTGAGTCCAGAGGAGTGGGTTTGGGTCTAGCGGAGTGGGTTTGGGTCTAGCTGAGTGGGTTTGGGTCTAGCCGAGTGGGTTTGCGTCTAGCAGAGTGGGTTTGGGTGCAGCCGAGTGGGTTTGGGTCTAGCCGAGTGGGTTAGGGTCTAGCCGAGAGAGTTTGGGTCTAGCCGAGTGGGTTTGGGTCTAGCCGAGTGGGTTTGGGTCTAGCCGAGTGGGTTTGGGTCTAGCCCAATGGGTTTGGGTCTAGCCGAGTGGGTTTGATTCTAGCCGAGTGGTTTTGGGTCTAGCTGAGTGGGTTTGGGTCAAGCCGAGTGGGTTTGTGTCTGGCGGAGTGGGTTTGGGTCTAGCGGAGTGGGTTAGGGTCTAGCGGAGTGGGTTTGGGTCTAGCGGAGTAGGTTTGGGTCCAACGGAGTGGGTTTGGGTCTAGCGGAGTTGGTTTGGGTGTAGCGGAGTGGGTTTGGGTCTAGCGGAGTGGGTTTGGGTCTAGCGGACTGGGTTTGGGTCTAGCGGAGTGGGTTTGGGTCTAGCGGAGTGGGTTTGGGTCTACCTAGTGGGTTTGGGTCTAGCCGAGTGGGCTTGGGTCTAGCCGAGTGGGTTTGGGTCTAGCCGAGTGGGTTTGGGTCTAGCCGAGTGGGTTTGGGTCTAGCCGAGTGGGTTTGGGTCTAGCCGAGTGGGTTTGGGTCCAGCGGAGTGGGTTTGCATCTAGCCGAGTGGGTTTGGGTCTAGCGGAGTGGGTTTGGGTCTAGAGGAGTGGGGTTGGGTCTAGCGGAGTGGGTTTGGGTCTGGCCGAGTGGGTTTGGGTCTAGCGGAGTGGGTTTGCGTCTAGCCGAGAGGGTTTGGGTCTAGCCGAGTGGATTTGGGTCTAGCCGAGTGGGTTTGGGTCGAGCCGAGTGGGTTTGATTCTAGCCGAGTGGGTTTGGGTCTAGCTGAGTGGGTTTGGGTCAAGCCGAGTGGGTTTGTGTCTAGCGGAGTGGGTTTGGGTCTAGCGGAGTGGGTTAGGGTCTAGTGGAGTGGGTTTGGGTCTAGCGGAGTAGGTTTGGGTCTAGCGGAGTGGGTTTGGGTCTAGCGGAGTTGGTTTGGGTCTAGCGGAGTGGGTTTGGGTCTAGCGGAGTGGGTTTGGGTCTAGCGGACTGGGTTTGGATCTAGCGGAGTGGGTTTGGGTCTAGCGGAGTGGGTTTGGGTCTACCGAGTGGATTTGGGTCTAGCCGAGTGGGCTTGGGTCTAGCCGAGTGGGTTTGGGTCTAGCCGAGTGGGTTAGGGTCTAGCCGAGTGGGTTTGGGTCTAGCCGAGTGGGTTTGGGTCTAGCCGAGTGGGTTTGGGTCTAGCGGAGTGGGTTTGGGTGCAGCCGAGTGGGTTTGGGTCTAGCCAAGTGGGTTTGGGTCAAGCCGAGAGGGTTTGGGTCTAGGCGAGTGGGTTTGGGTCTTGCGGAGTGGGTTTGGGTGTAGCCGATTGGGTTTGGGGCTAGCCGAGTCGGTTTGGGTCCAGCCGAGTGTGTTTGGGTCTAGCCGAGTGGGTGTGGGTCTAGACGAGTGGGTTTGGGTCTAGCCGAGTGGGTTTGGGTCGAGCCGAGTGGGTTTGCGTCTATCCGAGTGGGTTTGGGTCTAGCGGAGTGGGTTTTGAGTCTAGCGGAGTGGGCTTGGGTCTAGCGGAGTGGGTTTGAGTCTAACGGAGTGGGTTTGGGTCTAGCCGAGTGGGTTTGGGTCTAGCCGAGTGGGTTTGTGTCTAGCCGAGTGGGTTTGGGTCTAGCGGAGTGGGTTTGCATCTAGCCGAGTGGGTTTGGGTCTAGCGGAGTGGGTTTGGGTCTAGAGGAGTGGGGTTGGGTCTAGCGGAGTGGGTTTGGGTCTGGCCGAGTGGGTTTGGGTCTAGCGAAGTGGGTTTGGGTGTAGCCGAGTGGGTTTGGGTCTAGCGGAGTGGGTTTGGGTCTAGCCGAGAGGGTTTGGGTCTAGCCGAGTGGGTTTCGGTCTAGCCGAGTGGGTTTGGGTCTAGCCGAGTGGGTTTGTGTCTAGCGGAGTGGGTTTGGGTCTAGCGGAGTGGGTTAGGGTCTAGCGGAGTGGGTTTGGGTCCAGCGGACTGGGTTTGGGTCTAGCGGAGTGGGTTTGGGTCTAGCGGAGTGGGTTTGGGTCTAGCGGAGTGGGTTTGGGTCTCGCGGAGTGGGTTTGGGTCTAGCGGACTGGGTTTGGTTCTAGCGGAGTGGGTTTGGGTCTAGACGAGTGGGTTTGGGTCTAGCCGAGTGGGTTTGGGTCTAGCCGAGTGGGTTTCGGTCTATCCGAATGGGTTTGGGTCTAGTGGAGTGGGTTTTTAGTCCAGAGGAGTGGGTTTGGGTCTAGCGGAGTGGGTTTGAGTCGAGCCGAGTGGGTTTGGGTCTAGCGGACTGGGTTTGGTTCTAGCGGAGTGGGTTTGGGTCTAGACGAGTGGGTTTGGGTCTAGCCGAGTGGGTTTGGGTCTAGCCGAGTGGGTTTCGGTCTATCCGAATGGGTTTGGGTCTAGTGGAGTGGGTTTTTAGTCCAGAGGAGTGGGTTTGGGTCTAGCCGAGTGGGTTTGGGTCGAGCCGAGTGGGTTTGATTCTAGCCGAGTGGGTTTGGGTCTAGCTGAGTGGGTTTGGGTCAAGCCGAGTGGGTTTGTGTCTAGCGGAGTGGGTTTGGGTCTAGCGGAGTGGGTTAGGGTCTAGTGGAGTGGGTTTGGGTCTAGCGGAGTAGGTTTGGGTCTAGCGGAGTGGGTTTGGGTCTAGCGGAGTTGGTTTGGGTCTAGCGGAGTGGGTTTGGGTCTAGCGGAGTGGGTTTGGGTCTAGCGGACTGGGTTTGGATCTAGCGGAGTGGGTTTGGGTCTAGCGGAGTGGGTTTGGGTCTACCGAGTGGATTTGGGTCTAGCCGAGTGGGCTTGGGTCTAGCCGAGTGGGTTTGGGTCTAGCCGAGTGGGTTAGGGTCTAGCCGAGTGGGTTTGGGTCTAGCCGAGTGGGTTTGGGTCTAGCCGAGTGGGTTTGGGTCTAGCGGAGTGGGTTTGGGTGCAGCCGAGTGGGTTTGGGTCTAGCCAAGTGGGTTTGGGTCAAGCCGAGAGGGTTTGGGTCTAGGCGAGTGGGTTTGGGTCTTGCGGAGTGGGTTTGGGTGTAGCCGATTGGGTTTGGGGCTAGCCGAGTCGGTTTGGGTCCAGCCGAGTGTGTTTGGGTCTAGCCGAGTGGGTGTGGGTCTAGACGAGTGGGTTTGGGTCTAGCCGAGTGGGTTTGGGTCGAGCCGAGTGGGTTTGCGTCTATCCGAGTGGGTTTGGGTCTAGCGGAGTGGGTTTTGAGTCTAGCGGAGTGGGCTTGGGTCTAGCGGAGTGGGTTTGAGTCTAACGGAGTGGGTTTGGGTCTAGCCGAGTGGGTTTGGGTCTAGCCGAGTGGGTTTGTGTCTAGCCGAGTGGGTTTGGGTCTAGCGGAGTGGGTTTGCATCTAGCCGAGTGGGTTTGGGTCTAGCGGAGTGGGTTTGGGTCTAGAGGAGTGGGGTTGGGTCTAGCGGAGTGGGTTTGGGTCTGGCCGAGTGGGTTTGGGTCTAGCGAAGTGGGTTTGGGTGTAGCCGAGTGGGTTTGGGTCTAGCGGAGTGGGTTTGGGTCTAGCCGAGTGGGTTTGGGTCTAGCCGAGAGGGTTTGGGTCTAGCCGAGTGGGTTTCGGTCTAGCCGAGTGGGTTTGGGTCTAGCCGAGTGGGTTTGTGTCTAGCGGAGTGGGTTTGGGTCTAGCGGAGTGGGTTAGGGTCTAGCGGAGTGGGTTTGGGTCCAGCGGACTGGGTTTGGGTCTAGCGGAGTGGGTTTGGGTCTAGCGGAGTGGGTTTGGGTCTAGCGGAGTGGGTTTGGGTCTCGCGGAGTGGGTTTGGGTCTAGCGGACTGGGTTTGGTTCTAGCGGAGTGGGTTTGGGTCTAGACGAGTGGGTTTGGGTCTAGCCGAGTGGGTTTGGGTCTAGCCGAGTGGGTTTCGGTCTATCCGAATGGGTTTGGGTCTAGTGGAGTGGGTTTTTAGTCCAGAGGAGTGGGTTTGGGTCTAGCGGAGTGGGTTTGAGTCTAACAGAGTGGGTTTGGGTCAAGCCGAGTGGGTTTGGGTCTAGCCGAGTGGGTTTGTGTCTGGCCGAGTGGGTTTGGGTCTAGCGGAGTGGGTTTGCATCTAGCCGAGTGGGTTTGGGTCTAGCGGAGTGGGTTTGGGTCTAGCGGAGTGGGTTTGGGTCTGGCGGACTGGGTTTGGGTCTAGCGGAGTGGGTTTGGGTCTAGCGGAGTGGGTTTGGGTCTGGCCGAGTGGGCTTGGGTCTAGCCGAGTGGGTTTGGGTCTAGGCGAGTGGGTTTGGGTCTAGCCGAGTGGGTTTGGGTCTAGCCGAGAGGGATTGGGTCTGGGCGAGTGGGTTTGGGTCTTGCGGAGTGGGTTTGCGTGTAGCCGAGTGGGTTTGGGGCTAGCCGAGTGGGTTTGGGTCCAGCCGAGTGGGTTTGGGTCTAGCCGAGTGGGTTTGGGTCTAGACGAGTGGGTTTGGGTCTTGCCGAGTGGGTTTGGGTCTAGCCGAATAGGTTTCGGTCTATCCGAATGGGTTTGGGTCTAGTGGAGTGGGTTTTGAGTCCAGAGGAGTGGGTTTGGGTCTAGCGGAGTGGGTTTGAGTCTAACAGAGTGGGTTTGGGTCAAGCCGAGTGGGTTTGGGTCTGGCCGAGTGGGTTTGTGTCTGGCCGAGTGGGTTTGGGTCTAGCGGAGTGGGTTTGCATCTAGCCGAGTGGGTTTGGGTCTAGCGGAGTGGGTTTGGGTCTAGCGGAGTGGGTTTGGGTCTGGCGGACTGGGTTTGGGTCTAGCGGAGTGGGTTTGGGTCTAGCGGAGTGGGTTTTGGTCTAGCGGAGTGGATTTGGGTCTAGCGGAGTGGGTTTGGGTCTAGCGGAGTGGGTTTGGGTCTAACGGAGTGGGTTTGGGTCTAGCCGAATGGGTTTGGGTGTAGCCGAGTGGGTTTGGGTCTAGCCGAGTGGGTTTGGGTCTAGCCGAGTGGGTTTGGGTCTAGCGGAGTAGGTTTGGGTCTAGCAGAGTGGGTTTGGGTCTAGCGGAGTGGGTTTGAGTCTAGCGGAGTGGGTTTGGGTCTAGCGGAGTGGGTTTGGGTCTAGCGGCCTGGGTTTGGGTCTAGCGGAGTAGGTTTGGGTCTAGCGGAGTGGGTTTGGGTCTATCGAGTGGGTTTGGGTCTAGCCGAGTGGGCTTGGGTCTAGCCGAGTGGGTTTGGGTCTAGGCGAGTGGGTTTGGGTCTAGCCGAGTGGGTTTGGGTCTAGCGGAGTGGGTTTGGGTCTAGCGGAGTGGGTTTGGGTCTAGCGGAGTGGGTTTGGGTCTAGCGGAGTGGGTTTGCGTCTAGCGGAGTGGGTTTGGTTCTAGCGGAGTGGGTATGGGTCTAGCGGCGTGGGTTTGGGTCTAGCGGACTGGGTTTGGGTCTAGCGGAGTGGGTTTGGGTCTAGCGGAGTGGGTTTGGGTGTAGCCGAATGGGTTTGGGTGTAGCCGAGTGGGTTTGGGTCTAGCGGAGTGGGTTTGCGTCTAGCGGAGTGGGTTTGGGTCTAGCGGAGTGGGTTTGGGTCTAGCGGAGTGGGTTTGGGTCTAGCCGAGTGGGTTTGGGTCTAGCCGAGTGGGTTTGCGTCTAGCCGAGGGGGTTTGTGTCTAGCGGAGTGGGTTTGGGTCTAGCGGAGTGGGTTAGGGTCTAGCGGAGTGGGTTTGGGTCTAGCAGAGTAGGTTTGGGTCTAGCGGAGTGGGTTTGGGTCTAACGGAGTGGGTTTGGGTCTAGCGGAGTGGGTTTGGGTCTAGCCGAGTGGGTTTGTGTCTGGCCGAGTGGGTTTGGGTCTAGCGGAGTGGGTTTGCATCTAGCCGAGTGGGTTTGGGTCTAGCGGAGTGGGTTTGGGTCTAGCGGAGTGGGTTTGGGTCTGGCGGACTGGGTTTGGGTCTAGCGGAGTGGGTTTGGGTCTAGCGGAGTGGGTTTGGGTCTGGCCGAGTGGGCTTGGGTCTAGCCGAGTGGGTTTGGGTCTAGGCGAGTGGGTTTGGGTCTAGCCGAGTGGGTTTGGGTCTAGCCGAGAGGGATTGGGTCTGGGCGAGTGGGTTTGGGTCTTGCGGAGTGGGTTTGCGTGTAGCCGAGTGGGTTTGGGGCTAGCCGAGTGGGTTTGGGTCCAGCCGAGTGGGTTTGGGTCTAGCTGAGTGGGTTTGGGTCTAGACGAGTGGGTTTGGGTCTTGCCGAGTGGGTTTGGGTCTAGCCGAATAGGTTTCGGTCTATCCGAATGGGTTTGGGTCTAGTGGAGTGGGTTTTGAGTCCAGAGGAGTGGGTTTGGGTCTAGCGGAGTGGGTTTGAGTCTAACAGAGTGGGTTTGGGTCAAGCCGAGTGGGTTTGGGTCTGGCCGAGTGGGTTTGTGTCTGGCCGAGTGGGTTTGGGTCTAGCGGAGTGGGTTTGCATCTAGCCGAGTGGGTTTGGGTCTAGCGGAGTGGGTTTGGGTCTAGCGGAGTGGGTTTGGGTCTGGCGGACTGGGTTTGGGTCTAGCGGAGTGGGTTTGGGTCTAGCGGAGTGGGTTTTGGTCTAGCGGAGTGGATTTGGGTCTAGCGGAGTGGGTTTGGGTCTAGCGGAGTGGGTTTGGGTCTAACGGAGTGGGTTTGGGTCTAGCCGAATGGGTTTGGGTGTAGCCGAGTGGGTTTGGGTCTAGCCGAGTGGGTTTGGGTCTAGCCGAGTGGGTTTGGGTCTAGCGGAGTAGGTTTGGGTCTAGCAGAGTGGGTTTGGGTCTAGCGGAGTGGGTTTGAGTCTAGCGGAGTGGGTTTGGGTCTAGCGGAGTGGGTTTGGGTCTAGCGGCCTGGGTTTGGGTCTAGCGGAGTAGGTTTGGGTCTAGCGGAGTGGGTTTGGGTCTATCGAGTGGGTTTGGGTCTAGCCGAGTGGGCTTGGGTCTAGCCGAGTGGGTTTGGGTCTAGGCGAGTGGGTTTGGGTCTAGCCGAGTGGGTTTGGGTCTAGCGGAGTGGGTTTGGGTCTAGCGGAGTGGGTTTGGGTCTAGCGGAGTGGGTTTGGGTATAGCGGAGTGGGTTTGCGTCTAGCGGAGTGGGTTTGGTTCTAGCGGAGTGGGTATGGGTCTAGCGGCGTGGGTTTGGGTCTAGCGGACTGGGTTTGGGTCTAGCGGAGTGGGTTTGGGTCTAGCGGAGTGGGTTTGGGTGTAGCCGAATGGGTTTGGGTGTAGCCGAGTGGGTTTGGGTCTAGCGGAGTGGGTTTGCGTCTAGCGGAGTGGGTTTGGGTCTAGCGGAGTGGGTTTGGGTCTAGCGGAGTGGGTTTGGGTCTAGCCGAGTGGGTTTGGGTCTAGCCGAGTGGGTTTGCGTCTAGCCGAGGGGGTTTGTGTCTAGCGGAGTGGGTTTGGGTCTAGCGGAGTGGGTTAGGGTCTAGCGGAGTGGGTTTGGGTCTAGCAGAGTAGGTTTGGGTCTAGCGGAGTGGGTTTGGGTCTAACGGAGTGGGTTTGGGTCTAGCGGAGTGGGTTTGGGACTAGCGGAGTGGGTTTGGGTCTAGCGGCCTGGGTTTGGGTCTAGCGGAGTGGGTTTGGGTCTAGCGGAGTGGGTTTGGGTCTAGCGGAGTGGGTTTGGGTCTACCGAGTGGGTTTGGGTCTAGCCGAGTGGGCTTGGGTCTAACCGAGTGGGTTTGGGTCTAGCCGAGTGGGTTTGGGTCTAGCCGAGTGGGTTTGGGTCTAGCGGAGTGGGTTTGGGTCTAGCGGAGTGGGTTTGGGTCTAGCGGAGTGGGTTTGGGTCTAGCGGAGTGGGTTTGCGTCTAGCGGAGTGGGTTTGGTTCTAGCGGAGTGGGTATGGGTCTAGCGGAGTGGGTTTGGGTCTAGCGGACTGGGTTTGGGTCTCGCGGAGTGGGTTTGGGTCTAGCGGAGTGGGTTTGGGTCTAGCCAAATGGGTTTGGGTGTAGCCGAGTAGGCTTGGGTCTAGCGGAGTGGGTTTGGTCTAGCGGACTGGGTTTGGGTCTAGCGGAGTGGGTTTGGGTCTAGCGGAGTGGGTTTGGGTCCAGCCGAGTGGGTTTGGGTCCAGCCAAGTGGGTTGGGTCTAGCCAGTGGGTTTGGGTCTAGCCGAGTGGGTTTCGGTCTAGCCGTGGGTTTGGGTCTAGCCGAGTGGGTTTGGGTCCAGCCGAGTGGGTTTGTGTCTAGCGAGTGGGTTTGCGTCTAGCGGAGTGGGTTAGGGTCTAGCGGAGTGAGTTTGGGTCTAGCGTAGTGGGTTTGCGTCTAGCGGAGTGGGTTTGGGTCTAGCCTAGTGGGTTTGGGTCTAGCGGAGTGGGTTTGCGTCTAGCGGAGTGGGTTTGGGTCTAGCGGAGTGGGTATGGGTCTAGCGGAGTGGGTTTGGGTCTAGCGGACTGGGTTTGGGTCTGGCCGAGTGGGTTTGGGTCTAGCGGAGTGGGTTTGGGTCTAGCGGAGTGGATTTGGGTCTAGCCGAGTGGGTTTGGGTCTAGCGGAGTGGGTTTGGGTCTAACGGAGTGGGTTTGGTCTAGCCGAATGGGTTTGGGTGTAGCCGAGTGGGCTTGGGTCTAGCCGAGTGGGTTTGGGTCCAGCCGAGTGGGTTTGGGTCTAGCCGAGTGGGTTTGGGTCTAGCCGAATGGGTTTGATTCTAGCCGAGTGGGTTTGGGTCTAGCGGAGTGGGTTTGGGTCAAGCCGAGTGGGTTTGGGTCTAGCCGAGTGGGTTTGGGTCTAGCCGAGTGGGTTTTGGTCTAGCCAAGTGGGTTTGGGTCTAGCCAGTGGGTTTGGGTCTTGCCGAGTGGGTTTGGGTCTAGCGGAGTGGGTTTGGGTCTAGCGGAGTGGGTTTGGGTCTAGCGGACTGGGTTTGGGTCTAGCGGAGTGGGTTTGGGTCTAGCGGAGTGGGTTTGGGTCTAGCGGAGTGGGTTTGGGTCTAGCGGAGTGGGTTTGGGTCCAGCGGACTGGGTTTGGGTCTAGCCGAGTGGGTTTGGGTCTAGCGGAGTGGGTTTGGGTCTAGCGGAGTGGGTTTGGGTCTAGCGGAGTGGGTTTGGGTCTAGCGGAGTGGGTTTGCGTCTAGCGGAGTGGGTTTGGTTCTAGCGGAGTGGGTATGGGTCTAGCGGAGTGGGTTTGGGTCTAGTGGACTGGGTTTGGGTCTCGCGGAGTGGGTTTGGGTCTAGCGGAGTGGGTTTGGGTCTAGCCAAATGGGTTTGGGTGTAGCCGAGTAGGCTTGGGTCTAGCGGAGTGGGTTTGGTCTAGCGGACTGGGTTTGGGTCTAGCGGAGTGGGTTTGGGTCTAGCGGAGTGGGTTTGGGTCCAGCCGAGTGGGTTTGGGTCCAGCCAAGTGGGTTGGGTCTAGCCAGTGGGTTTGGGTCTAGCCGAGTGGGTTTCGGTCTAGCCGTGGGTTTGGGTCTAGCCGAGTGGGTTTGGGTCCAGCCGAGTGGGTTTGTGTCTAGCGAGTGGGTTTGCGTCTAGCGGAGTGGGTTAGGGTCTAGCGGAGTGAGTTTGGGTCTAGCGTAGTGGGTTTGCGTCTAGCGGAGTGGGTTTGGGTCTAGCCTAGTGGGTTTGGGTCTAGCGGAGTGGGTTTGCGTCTAGCGGAGTGGGTTTGGGTCTAGCGGAGTGGGTATGGGTCTAGCGGAGTGGGTTTGGGTCTAGCGGACTGGGTTTGGGTCTGGCCGAGTGGGTTTGGGTCTAGCGGAGTGGGTTTGGGTCTAGCGGAGTGGATTTGGGTCTAGCCGAGTGGGTTTGGGTCTAGCGGAGTGGGTTTGGGTCTAACGGAGTGGGTTTGGTCTAGCCGAATTGGTTTGGGTGTAGCCGAGTGGGCTTGGGTCTAGCCGAGTGGGTTTGGGTCCAGCCGAGTGGGTTTGGGTCTAGCCGAGTGGGTTTGGGTCTAGCCGAATGGGTTTGATTCTAGCCGAGTGGGTTTGGGTCTAGCGGAGTGGGTTTGGGTCAAGCCGAGTGGGTTTGGGTCTAGCCGAGTGGGTTTGGGTCTAGCCGAGTGGGTTTTGGTCTAGCCAAGTGGGTTTGGGTCTAGCCAGTGGGTTTGGGTCTAGCCGAGTGGGTTTGGGTCTAGCGGAGTGGGTTTGGGTCTAGCGGAGTGGGTTTGGGTCTAGCGGACTGGGTTTGGGTCTAGCGGAGTGGGTTTGGGTCTAGCGGAGTGGGTTTGGGTCTAGCGGAGTGGGTTTGGGTCTAGCGGAGTGGGTTTGGGTCCAGCGGACTGGGTTTGGGTCTAGCCGAGTGGGTTTGGGTCTAGCGGAGTGGGTTTGGGTCTAGCGGAGTGGGTTTGGGTCTAGCGGAGTGGGTTTGGGTCTAGCGGAGTGGGTTTGCGTCTAGCGGAGTGGGTTTGGTTCTAGCGGAGTGGGTATGGGTCTAGCGGAGTGGGTTTGGGTCTAGCGGACTGGGTTTGGGTCTCGCGGAGTGGGTTTGGGTCTAGCGGAGTGGGTTTGGGTCTAGCCAAATGGGTTTGGGTGTAGCCGAGTAGGCTTGGGTCTAGCGGAGTGGGTTTGGTCTAGCGGACTGGGTTTGGGTCTAGCGGAGTGGGTTTGGGTCTAGCGGAGTGGGTTTGGGTCCAGCCGAGTGGGTTTGGGTCCAGCCAAGTGGGTTGGGTCTAGCCAGTGGGTTTGGGTCTAGCCGAGTGGGTTTCGGTCTAGCCGTGGGTTTGGGTCTAGCCGAGTGGGTTTGGGTCCAGCCGAGTGGGTTTGTGTCTAGCGAGTGGGTTTGCGTCTAGCGGAGTGGGTTAGGGTCTAGCGGAGTGAGTTTGGGTCTAGCGTAGTGGGTTTGCGTCTAGCGGAGTGGGTTTGGGTCTAGCCTAGTGGGTTTGGGTCTAGCGGAGTGGGTTTGCGTCTAGCGGAGTGGGTTTGGGTCTAGCGGAGTGGGTATGGGTCTAGCGGAGTGGGTTTGGGTCTAGCGGACTGGGTTTGGGTCTGGCCGAGTGGGTTTGGGTCTAGCGGAGTGGGTTTGGGTCTAGCGGAGTGGATTTGGGTCTAGCCGAGTGGGTTTGGGTCTAGCGGAGTGGGTTTGGGTCTAACGGAGTGGGTTTGGTCTAGCCGAATTGGTTTGGGTGTAGCCGAGTGGGCTTGGGTCTAGCCGAGTGGGTTTGGGTCCAGCCGAGTGGGTTTGGGTCTAGCCGAGTGGGTTTGGGTCTAGCCGAATGGGTTTGATTCTAGCCGAGTGGGTTTGGGTCTAGCGGAGTGGGTTTGGGTCAAGCCGAGTGGGTTTGGGTCTAGCCGAGTGGGTTTGGGTCTAGCCGAGTGGGTTTTGGTCTAGCCAAGTGGGTTTGGGTCTAGCCAGTGGGTTTGGGTCTAGCCGAGTGGGTTTGGGTCTAGCGGAGTGGGTTTGGGTCTAGCGGAGTGGGTTTGGGTCTAGCGGACTGGGTTTGGGTCTAGCGGAGTGGGTTTGGGTCTAGCGGAGTGGGTTTGGGTCTAGCGGAGTGGGTTTGGGTCTAGCGGAGTGGGTTTGGGTCCAGCGGACTGGGTTTGGGTCTAGCGGAGTGGGTTTGGGTCTAGCGGAGTGGGTTTGGGTCTACCGAGTGGGTTTGGGTCTAGCGGACTAGGGTTTGGGTCTAGCGGAGTGGGATTGGGTCTAGCGGAGTGGGTTTGGGTCTAGCCGAGTGGGTTTGGGACTAGCCGAGTGGGTTTGTGTCTAGCCGAGTGGATTTGGGTCCAGCTGAATGGGTTTGGGTCTAGCCGAGTGGGTTTGTGTCTAGCCGAGTGTGTTTGGGTCTAGCCGAAAGGGTTTGGGTCCAGCTGAGTGGGTTTGGGTCTAGCCGAGTGGGTTTGGGTCAAGCCGAGTGGGTTTGGGTCTAGCCGAGTGGGTTTGGGTCTAGCCGACTGGGTTTGGGCCTAGCCGCGTGGGTTTGGGTCTTGCGGAGTGGGTTTGGGTCTAGCGGAGTGGGTTTGGGCAAAGCCGATTGGGTTTGGGTCTAGCCGAGTGGGTTTGGGTCTAGCCGAGTGGGTTTGGGTCTAGCCGAGTGGGTTTGGGACTAGCCGATTGGGTTTGGGTCTAGCCGAGTGGGTTTGGGTCTAGCTGAATGGGTTTGGGTCTAGCCGAGTGGGTTTGGGTCTAGCCGAGTGTGTTTGGGTCTAGCCGAAAGGGTTTGGGTCTAGCCAAGTGGGTTTGTGTCGAGCCGAGTGGGTTTGGGTCAAGCCGAGTGGGTTTGGGTCTAGCCGAGTGGGTTTGGGTCTAGCCGACTGGGTTTCGGCCTAGCCGCGTGGGTTTGGGTCTTGAGGAGTGGGTTTGGGTCTAGCGGAGTGGGTTTGGGTCTAGCCGATTGGGTTTGGGTCTAGCCGAGTGGCTTTGGGTCTAGCCGAGTGGGTTTGGGTCTAGCCGACTGGGTTTGGGTCCAGCCGAGTGGGTTTGGGTCTAGCCGTTTGGGTTTGGGTCTAGCCGATTGGGTTTGGGTCTAGCCATGTGGGTTTGGGTCTAGCCGAGTGGGTTAGGGTCTAGCGGAGTGGGTTTGGGTGTAGCCGCGTGGGTTTGGGTGTAGCGGAGTGGGTTTGGGTCTAGCCGAGTGGGTTTGGGTGTAGCCGAGTGGGTTTGGGCCTAGCCGAGTGCGTTTGGGTATGGCGGAGTGGGTTTGGGTGTAGCCGAGTGGGTTTGGTTCTAGCCGAGTGGGTTTGGGTCTAGCCGAGTGGGTTTGGGTCAAGCCGAGTGGGTTTGGGTCTAGCCGAGTGGGTGTGGGTCAAGCCGAGTAGGTTTGGGTCTAGCCGAGTGGGTTTGGGTCTAGCCGAGTGGGTTTGGGTCTAGCCGAGTGGGTTTGGGTCTAGCCGAGTGATTTTGGGCCTAGCCGAGTGGGTTTGGGTCTGCCGGAGTGGGTTTGGGTTTAGCTGAGTGGGTTTGGGACCAGCCGAGTGGGTTTGGGTCTAGCCGAGTGGGTTTGGGTCTAGCCGAATGGGTTTGGGTCAACCCGAGTGGGTTTGGGTCTAGCCGAGTGGGTTTGCTTCTAGCCGAATGGGTTTGGGTCTAGCCGAGTGGGTTTGGGTGCAGACGAGTGGGTTTGGGTCTAGCGGAGTGGGTTTGGGTGTAGCCGAGTGGGTCTGGGTCTAGCCGAGTGGGTTTGGGTCTAGCCGAGTGGGTTTGGGTCTAGCCGAGTGGGTTTGGGTCTGGCCGAGTGGGTTTGGGTCCAGCCGAGTTGGTTTGGGTCTAGCCGAGTGGGTTTGCATCTAGCCGAGTGGGTTTGTGTCTAGCGGAGTGGGTTTGGGTCTAGCGGAGTGGGATTGGGTCTAGCCGAGTGGGTTTGGGTCTAGCCGAGTGGGTTTGGGTCTAGCCGAGTGGGTTTGGGTCCAGCCGAGTGGGTTTGGGTCTAGCCGTGTGGGTTTGGGTCTAGCCGATTGGGTTTGGGTCTAGCCATGTGGGTTAGGGTCTAGCCGAGTGGGTTTGGGTGTAGCCGCGTGGGTTTGGGTGTAGCCGAGTGGGTTTGGGTCTAGCCGAGTTGGTTTGGGTTTAGCCGAGTGGGTTTGGGCCTAGCCGAGTGGGTTTGGGTCTGGCGGAGTGGGTTTGGGTGTAGCCGAGTGGGTTTGGGTCTAGCCGAGTGGGTTTGGGTCTAGCCGAGTGGGTTTGGGTCTAGCCGAGTGGGTTTGGGTCTAGCCGAGTGGTTGTGGGTCAAGCCGAGTGGGTTTGGGTCTAGCCGAGTGGGTTTGGGTCTAGCCGAGTGGGTTTGGGTCTAGCCGAGTGGGTTTGGGTCTAGCTGAGTGGGTTTGGGCCTAGCCGAGTGGGTTTGGGTCTACCGGAGTGGGTTTGGGTTTAGCTGAGTGGGTTTGGGACCAGCCGAGTGGGTTTGGGTCTAGCCGAGTGGGTTTGGGTCTAGCCGAATGGGTTTGTGTCTACCCGAGTGGGTTTGGGTCTAGCCGAGTGGGTTTGCATCTAGCCGAATGGGTTTGGGTCTAGCCGAGTGGGTTTGGGTGCAGACGAGTGGGTTTGGGTCTAGCGGAGTGGGTTTGGGTGTAGCCTAGTGGGTCTGGGTCTAGCCGAGTGGGTTTGGGTCTAGCCGAGTGGGTTTGGGTCAAGCCGAGTGGGTTTGGGTCTAGTCGAGTGGGTTTGGGTCTAGCCGACTGGGTTTGGGCCTAGCCGCGTGGGTTTGGGTCTTGCGGAGTGGGTTTGGGTCTAGCGGAGTGGGTTTGGGTCTAGCCGAGTGGGTTTGGGCCTAGCCGATTGGGTTTGGGTCTAGCCGAGTGGGTTTGGGTCTAGCCGAGTGGGTTTGGGTCTAGCCGAGTGGGTTTGGGTCCAGCCGAGTGGGTTTAGGTCTAGCCGTGTGGGTTTGGGTCTAGCCGATTGGGTTTGGGTCTAGCCATGTGGGTTTGGGTCTAGCCGAGTGGGTTAGGGTCTAGCGGAGTGGGTTTGGGTGAAGCCGCGTGGGTTTGGGTGTAGCCGAGTGGGTTTGGGTCCAGCCGAGTGGGTTTGGGTGTAGCCGAGTGGGTTTGGGCCTAGCCGAGTGGGTTTGGGTCTGGCGGAGTGGGTTTGGGTGTAGCCGAGTGGGTTTGGGTCTAGCCGAGTGGGTTTGGGTCTAGCCGACTGGGTTTGGGATTAGCCGAGTGGGTTTGGGTCTAACCGAGTGGGTTTGGGTCTAGCCGAGTGGGTTTACGTCAAGCCGCGTGGGTTTGGGTCTAGCGGAATGGGTATCGGTGTAGCCGAGTGGGTTTGGGTCTAGCCGAGTGGGTTTGGGTCTAGCCGAGTGTGTTTGGGTCTAGCCTAGTGGTTTTGGGTCTAGCGGAGTGGGTTTGGGTCTAGCCAAGTGGGTTTGGTTCTAACCGAGTGGGTTTGTGTCTCGAGGAGTGGGATTGGGTCTAGCCGAGTGGGTTTGGGTCTAGCCGAGTGGGTTTGGGACTAGCCGAGTGGGTTTGGGTCTAGCCAAGTGGGTTTGGGTCTAGCGGAGTGGGTTTGTGTTTAGCGGAGTGCGTTTGGGTCTAGCGGAGTGGGTTTGGGTCCAGCCGAGTGGGTTTGGTTCTAACCGAGTGGGTTTGGGTCTAGCGGAGTGGGATTGGGTCCAGCCGAGTGGGTTTGGGTCTAGCCGAGTGGGTTTGGGACTAGCCGAGTGGGTTTGGGTCTAGCCGAGTGGGTTTGGGTCTAGCCGAATGGGTTTGGGTCTAGCCGAGTGGGTTTGGGTGTAGCCGAGTGGGTTTGGGTCTAGCGGAGTGGGTTTGGGTGTAGCCGAGTGGGTTTGGGTCTAGCCGAGTGGGTTTGGGTCTAGCCGAGTGGGTTTGGGTCTAGCCAAGTGGGTTTGGGTCGAGCCGAGTGGGTTTGGGTCTAGCCGAGTGGGTTTGGGTCTAGCCGAGTGGGTTTGGGTCTAGCCGAGTGGGTTTGGGTCTAGCCGAGTGGGTTTGGGTCAGGCCGAGTGGGTTTAGGTCTAGCCGAGTTGGTTTGGGTCTAGCCGAGTGGGTTTGGGTCTAGCCGAGTGGGTTTGGGTCTAGCCGAGTGGGTTTGGGTCTAGCCGAGTGGGTTTGGGCCTAGCCGAGTGGGTTTGGGTCTACCGCAGTGGGTTTGGGTGTAGCTGAGTGGGTTTGGGACCAGCCGAGTGGGTTTGGGTCTAGCCGAGTGGGTTTGGGTCTAGCCGAATGGGTTTGGGTCTACCCGAGTGGGTTTGGGTCTAGCCGAGTGGGTTTGCTTCTAGCCGAATGGGTTTGGGTCTAGCCGAGTGGGTTTGGGTGCAGACGAGTGGGTTTGGGTCTAGCGGAGTGGTTTGGGTGTAGCCGAGTGGGTTTGGGTCGAGCTGAATGGGTTTGGGTCTAGCCGAGTGGGTTTGGGTCTAGCCGAGTGTGTTTGGGTCTAGCCGAAAGGGTTTGGGTCTAGCCGAGTGGGTTTGGGTCTAGCCGAGTGGGTTTGGGTCAAGCCGAGTGGGTTTGGGTCGAGCCGAGTGGGTTTGGGTCTAGCCGACTGGGTTTGGGCCTAGCCGCGTGGGTTTGGGTCTTGCGGAGTGGGTTTGGGTCTAGCGGAGTGGGTTTGGGTCTAGCCGAGTGGGTTTGGGCCTAGCCGATTGGGTTTGGGTCTAGCCGAGTGGGTTTGGGTCTAGCCGAGTGGGTTTGGGTCTAGCCGAGTGTGTTTGGGTCGAGCCGAGTGGGTTTGGGTCTAGCCGAGTGGGTTTGGGTCTAGCCGAGTGGGTTTGGGTCTAGCCGAGTGGGTTTGGGTCTAGCCGAGTGGGTTTGGGTCTAGCCGAGTGGGTTTGGGTCTAGCCGAGTTGGTTTGGGTCTAGCCGAGTGGGTTTGGGTCTAGCCGAGTGGGTTTGGGTCTAGCCGAGTGGGTTTGGGTCTAGCCGAGTGGGTTTGGGCCTAGCCGAGTGGGTTTGGGTCTACCGGAGTGGGTTTGGGTGTAGCTGAGTGGGTTTGGGACCAGCCGAGTGGGTTTGGGTCTAGCCGAGTGGGTTTGGGTCTAGCCGAATGGGTTTGGGTCTACCCGAGTGGGTTTGGGTCTAGCCGAGTGGGTTTGCTTCTAGCCGAATGGGTTTGGGTCTAGCCGAGTGGGTTTGGGTGCAGACGAGTGGGTTTGGGTCTAGCGGAGTGGTTTGGGTGTAGCCGAGTGGGTCTGGGTCTAGCCGAGTGGGTTTGGGTCTAGCCGAGTGGGTTTGGGTCTAGCCGAGTGGGTTTGGGTCTAGCCGAGTGGGTTTGGGTCCAGCCGAGTTGGTTTGGGTCTAGCCGAGTGGGTTTGGGTCGAGCCGAGTGGGTTTGGGTCTAGCCGAGTGGGTTTGGGTCTAGCCGAGTGGGTTTGGGTCTAGCCGAGTGGGTTTGGGTCTAGCCGAGTGGGTTTGGGTCTAGCCGAGTGGGTTTGGGTCTAGCCGAGTTGGTTTGGGTCTAGCCGAGTGGGTTTGGGTCTAGCCGAGTGGGTTTGGGTCTAGCCGAGTGGGTTTGGGTCTAGCCGAGTGGGTTTGGGCCTAGCCGAGTGGGTTTGGGTCTACCGGAGTGGGTTTGGGTGTAGCTGAGTGGGTTTGGGACCAGCCGAGTGGGTTTGGGTCTAGCCGAGTGGGTTTGGGTCTAGCCAAATGGGTTTGGGTCTACCCGAGTGGGTTTGGGTCTAGCCGAGTGGGTTTGCTTCTAGCCGAATGGGTTTGGGTCTAGCCGAGTGGGTTTGGGTGCAGACGAGTGGGTTTGGGTCTAGCGGAGTGGTTTGGGTGTAGCCGAGTGGGTCTGGGTCTAGCCGAGTGGGTTTGGGTCTAGCCGAGTGGGTTTGGGTCTAGCCGAGTGGGTTTGGGTCTAGCCGAGTGGGTTTGGGTCCAGCCGAGTTGGTTTGGGTCTAGCCGAGTGGGTTTGGGACTGGCCGAGTGGGTTTGGGTCTAGCCGAGTGGGTTTGGGTCGAGCTGAATGGGTTTGGGTCTAGCAGAGTGGGTTTGGGTCTAGCCGAGTGTGTTTGGGTCTAGCCGAAAGGGTTTGGGTCTAGCCGAGTGGGTTTGGGTCTAGCCGAATGGGTTTGGGTCAAGCCGAGTGGGTTTGGGTCGAGCCGAGTGGGTTTGGGTCTAGCCGACTGGGTTTGGGCCTGGCCGCGTGGGTTTGGGTCTTGCGGAGTGGGTTTGGGTCTAGCGGAGTGGGTTTGGGTCTAGCCGAGTGGGTTTGGGCCTAGCCGATTGGGTTTGGGTCTAGCCGAGTGGGTTTGGGTCTAGCCGAGTGGGTTTGGGTCTAGCCGAGTGGGTTTGGGTCCAGCCGAGTGGGTTTGGGTCTAGCCGTGTGGGTTTGGGTCTAGCCGATTGGGTTTGGGTCTAGCAATGTGGGTTTGGGTCTAGCCGAGTGGGTTAGGGTCTAGCAGAGTGGGTTTGGGTGTAACCGCGTGGGTTTGGGTGTTGCCGAGTGGGTTTGGGTCTAGCCGAGTGGGTTTGGGTGTAGCCGAGTGGGTTTGGGCCTAGCCGAGTGGGTTTGGGTCTGGCGGAGTGGGTTTTGGTGTAGCCGAGTGGGTTTGGGTCTAGCCGAGTGGGTTTGGGTCTAGCCGACTGGGTTTGGGATTAGCCGAGTGGGTTTGGGTCTACCCGAGTGGGTTTGGGTCTAGCCGAGTGGGTTTACGTCTAGCCGCGTGGGTTTGGGTCTAGCGGAGTGGGTATCGGTGTAGCCGAGTGGGTTTGGGTCTAGCCGAGTGGGTTTGGGTCTAGCCGAGTGTGTTTGGGTCTAGCCTAGTGGGTTTGGGTCTAGCCAAGTGGGTTTGGGTCTAGCGGAGTGGGTTTGTGTCTAGCGGAGTGGGTTTGGGTCTAGCGGAGTGGGTTTGGGTCTAGCCGAGTGGGTTTGGTTCTAACCGAGTGGGTTTGTGTCTAGCGGAGTGGGTTTGGGTCTAGCGGAGTGGGATTGGGTCTAGCCGAGTGGGTTTGGGTCTAGCCGAGTGGGCTTGGGACTAGCCGAGTGGGTTTGGGTCTAGGCGAGTGGGTTTGGGTCTAGCCGAGTGGGTTTGGGTCTAGCCGAGTGGGTTTGGGTCTAGCCGAGTGGGTTTGGGTCTAGCCGAGTGGGTTTGGGTCTAGCCGAGTGGGTTTGGGTCTAGCCGAGTTGGTTTGGGTCTAGCCGAGTGGGTTTGGGTCTAGCCGAGTGGGTTTGGGTCTAGCCGAGTGGGTTTGGGTCTAGCCGAGTGGGTTTGGGCCTAGCCGAGTGGGTTTGGGTCTACCGGAGTGGGTTTGGATGTAGCTGAGTGGGTTTGGGACCAGCCGAGTGGGTTTGGGTCTAGCCGAGTGGGTTTGGGTCTAGCCAAATGGGTTTGGGTCTACCCGAGTGGGTTTGGGTCTAGCCGAGTGGGTTTGCTTCTAGCCGAATGGGTTTGGGTCTAGCCGAGTGGGTTTGGGTGCAGACGAGTGGGTTTGGGTCTAGCGGAGTGGTTTGGGTGTAGCCGAGTGGGTCTGGGTCTAGCCGAGTGGGTTTGGGTCTAGCCGAGTGGGTTTGGGTCTAGCCGAGTGGGTTTGGGTCTAGCCGAGTGGGTTTGGGTCCAGCCGAGTTGGTTTGGGTCTAGCCGAGTGGGTTTGGGACTGGCCGAGTGGGTTTGGGTCTAGCCGAGTGGGTTTGGGTCGAGCTGAATGGGTTTGGGTCTAGCAGAGTGGGTTTGGGTCTAGCCGAGTGTGTTTGGGTCTAGCCGAAAGGGTTTGGGTCTAGCCGAGTGGGTTTGGGTCTAGCCGAATGGGTTTGGGTCAAGCCGAGTGGGTTTGGGTCGAGCCGAGTGGGTTTGGGTCTAGCCGACTGGGTTTGGGCCTGGCCGCGTGGGTTTGGGTCTTGCGGAGTGGGTTTGGGTCTAGCGGAGTGGGTTTGGGTCTAGCCGAGTGGGTTTGGGCCTAGCCGATTGGGTTTGGGTCTAGCCGAGTGGGTTTGGGTCTAGCCGAGTGGGTTTGGGTCTAGCCGAGTGGGTTTGGGTCCAGCCGAGTGGGTTTGGGTCTAGCCGTGTGGGTTTGGGTCTAGCCGATTGGGTTTGGGTCTAGCAATGTGGGTTTGGGTCTAGCCGAGTGGGTTAGGGTCTAGCAGAGTGGGTTTGGGTGTAACCGCGTGGGTTTGGGTGTTGCCGAGTGGGTTTGGGTCTAGCCGAGTGGGTTTGGGTGTAGCCGAGTGGGTTTGGGCCTAGCCGAGTGGGTTTGGGTCTGGCGGAGTGGGTTTTGGTGTAGCCGAGTGGGTTTGGGTCTAGCCGAGTGGGTTTGGGTCTAGCCGACTGGGTTTGGGATTAGCCGAGTGGGTTTGGGTCTACCCGAGTGGGTTTGGGTCTAGCCGAGTGGGTTTACGTCTAGCCGCGTGGGTTTGGGTCTAGCGGAGTGGGTATCGGTGTAGCCGAGTGGGTTTGGGTCTAGCCGAGTGGGTTTGGGTCTAGCCGAGTGTGTTTGGGTCTAGCCTAGTGGGTTTGGGTCTAGCCAAGTGGGTTTGGGTCTAGCGGAGTGGGTTTGTGTCTAGCGGAGTGGGTTTGGGTCTAGCGGAGTGGGTTTGGGTCTAGCCGAGTGGGTTTGGTTCTAACCGAGTGGGTTTGTGTCTAGCGGAGTGGGTTTGGGTCTAGCGGAGTGGGATTGGGTCTAGCCGAGTGGGTTTGGGTCTAGCCGAGTGGGCTTGGGACTAGCCGAGTGGGTTTGGGTCTAGGCGAGTGGGTTTGGGTCTAGCTGAATGGGTTTGGGTCTAGCCGAGTGGGTTTGGGTCTAGCCGAGTGGGTTTGGGTCTATCCGAAAGGGTTTGGGTCTAGCCGAGTGGGTTTGGGTCTAGCCGAGTGGGTTTGGGTCTAGCCGAATGGGTTTGTGTCTAGCGGAGTAGGTTTGGGTCTAGCGGAGTGGGATTGGGTCTAGCCGAGTGGGTTTGGGTCTAGCCGAGTGGGTTTGGGACTGGCCGAGTGGGTTTGGGTCCAGCCGAGTGGGTTTGGGTCTAGCTGAATGGGTTTGGGTCTAGCCGAGTGGGTTTGGGTCCAGCCGAGTGGGTTTGGGACTAGCTGAATGGGTTTGGGTCTAGCCGAGTGGGTTTGTGTCTAGCCGAGTGGGTTTGGGCCTAGCCGATTGGGTTTGGGTCTAGCTGAGTGGGTTTGGGTCTAGCCGAGTGGGTTTGGGCCTAGCCGATTGGGTTTGGGTCTAGCCGAGTGGGTTTGGATCTAGCCGAGTGGGTTTGGGTCTAGCCGAGTGGGTTTGGGTCCAGCCGAGTGGGTTTAGGTCTAGCCGTGTGGGTTTGGGTCTAGCCGATTGGGTTTGGGTCTAGCCATGTGGGTTTGGGTCTAGCCGAGTGGGTTAGGGTCTAGCGGAGTGGGTTTGGGTGAAGCCGCGTGGGTTTGGGTGTAGCCGAGTGGGTTTGGGTCTAGCCGAGTGGGTTTGGGTGTAGCCGAGTGGGTTTGGGCCTAGCCGAGTGGGTTTGGGTCTGGTGGAGTGGGTTTGGGTGTAGCCGAGCGGGTTTGGGTCTAGCCGAGTGGGTTTGGGTCTAGCCGACTGGGTTTGGGATTAGCCGAGTGGGATTGGGTCTAGCCGAGTGGGTTTGGGTCGAGCCGAGTGGGTTTGGGACTGGCCGAGTGGGTTTGGGTCCAGCCGAGTGGGTTTGGGTCTAGCTGAATGGGTTTGGGTCCAGCCGAGTGGGTTTGGGTCCAGCCGAGTGGGTTTGGGTCTAGCTGAATGGGTTTGGGTCTAGCCGAGTGGGTTTGTGTCTAGCGGAGTAGGTTTGGGTCTAGCGGAATGGGATTGGGTCTAGCTGAGTGGGTTTGGGTCTAGCCGAGTGGGTTTGGGCCTAGCCGATTGGGTTTGGGTCTAGCCGAGTGGGTTTGGGTCTAGCCGAGTGGGTTTGGGTCTAGCCGAGTGGGTTTGGGTCCAGCCGAGTGGGTTTAGGTCTAGCCGTGTGGGTTTGGGTCTAGCCGATTGGGTTTGGGTCTAGCCATGTGGGTTTGGGTCTAGCCGAGTGGGTTAGGGTCTAGCGGAGTGGGTTTGGGTGAAGCCGCGTGGGTTTGGGTGTAGCCGAGTGGGTTTGGGTCTAGCCGAGTGGGTTTGGGTGTAGCCGAGTGGGTTTGGGCCTAGCCGAGTGGGTTTGGGTCTGGTGGAGTGGGTTTGGGTGTAGCCGAGTGGGTTTGGGTCTAGCCGAGTGGGTTTGGGTCTAGCCGACTGGGTTTGGGATTAGCCGAGTGGGTTTGGGTCTAACCGAGTGGGTTTGGGTCTAGCCGAGTGGGTTTACGTCTAGCCGCGTGGGTTTGGGTCTAGCGGAATGGGTATCGGTGTAGCCGAGTGGGTTTGGGTCTAACCGAGTGGGTTTGGGTCCAGCCGAGTGTGTTTGGGTCTAGCCTAGTGGGTTTGGGTCTAGCCAAGTGGGTTTGGGTCTAGCGGAGTGGGTTTGTGTCTAGCGGAGTGGGTTTCGGTCAAGCCGAGTGGGTTTGGGTCTAGCCGAGTGGGTTTGGGTCTAGCCGACTGGATTTGGGCCTAGCCGCGTGGGTTTGGGTCTTGCGGAGTGGGTTTGGGTCTAGCGGAGTGGGTTTGGGTCTAGCCGAGTGGGTTTGGGCCTAGCCGATTGGGTTTGGGTCTAGCCGAGTGGGTTTGGGTCTAGCCGAGTGGGTTTGGGTCTAGCCAAGTGGGTTTGGGTCCAGCCGAGTGGGTTTAGGTCTAGCCGTGTGGGTTTGGGTCTAGCCGATTGGGTTTGGGTCTAGCCATGTGGGTTTGGGTCTAGCCGAGTGGGTTAGGGTCTAGCAGAGTGGGTTTGGGTGAAGCCGCGTGGGTTTGGGTGTAGCCGAGTGGGTTTGGGCCTAGCCGAGTGGGTTTGGGTCTGGCGGAGCGGGTTTGGGTGTAGCCGAGTGGGTTTGGGTCTAGCCGAGTGGGTTTGGGTCTAGCCGACTGGGTTTGGGATTAGCCGAGTGGGTTTGGGTCTAACCGAGTGGGTTTGGGTCTAGCCGAGTGGGTTTGGGTCGAGCTGAATGGGTTTGGGTCTAGCCGAGTGGGTTTGGGTCTAGCCGAGTGTGTTTGGGTCTAGCCGAAAGGGTTTGGGTCTAGCCGAGTGGGTTTGGGTCTAGCCGAGTGGGTTTGGGTCAAGCCGAGTGGGTTTGGGTCGAGCCGAGTGGGTTTGGGTCTAGCCGACTGGGTTTGGGCCTAGCCGCGTGGGTTTGGGTCTTGCGGAGTGGGTTTGGGTCTAGCGGAGTGGGTTTGGGTCTAGCCGAGTGGGTTTGGGCCTAGCCGATTGGGTTTGGGTCTAGCCGAGTGGGTTTGGGTCTAGCCGAGTGGGTTTGGGTCTAGCGGAGTGGGTTTGGGTCCAGCCGAGTGGGTTTGGGTCTAGCCGTGTGGGTTTGGGTCTAGCCGATTGGGTTTGGGTCTAGCAATGTGGGTTTGGGTCTAGCCGAGTGGGTTAGGGTCTAGCAGAGTGGGTTTGGGTGTAGCCGAGTGGGTTTGGGTCTAGCCGAGTGGGTTTGGGTCTAGCCGAGTGGGTTTGGGTCTAGCCGAGTGGGTTTGGGTGTAGCCAAGTGGGTTTGGGCCTAGCCGAGTGGGTTTGGGTCTGGCGGAGTGGGTTTTGGTGTAGCCGAGTGGGTTTGGGTCTAGCCGAGTGGGTTTGGGTCTAGCCGACTGGGTTTGGGATTAGCCGAGTGGGTTTGGGTCTACCCGAGTGGGTTTGGGTCTAGCCGAGTGGGTTTACGTCAAGCCGCGTGGGTTTGGGTCTAGCGGAGTGGGTATGGGTGTAGCCGAGTGGGTTTGGGTCTAGCCGAGTGGGTTTGGGTCTAGCCGAGTGTGTTTGGGTCTAGCCTAGTGGGTTTGGGTCTAGCCAAGTGGGTTTCGGTCTAGCGGAGTGGGTTTGTGTCTAGCGGAGTGGGTTTGGGTCTAGCGGAGTGGGTTTGGGTCTAGCCGAGTGGGTTTGGTTCTAACCGAGTGGGTTTGTGTCTAGCGGAGTGGGTTTGGGTCTAGCGGAGTGGGATTGGGTCTAGCCGAGTGGGTTTGGGTCTAGCCGAGTGGGCTTGGGACTAGCCGAGTGGGTTTGGGTCTAGCCGAGTGGGTTTGGGTCTAGCTGAATGGGTTTGGGTCTAGCCGAGTGGGTTTGGGTCTAGCCGAGTGGGTTTGGGTCTATCCGAAAGGGTTTGGGTCTAGCCGAGTGGGTTTGGGTCTAGCCGAGTGGGTTTGGGTCTAGCCGAATGGGTTTGTGTCTAGCGGAGTAGGTTTGGGTCTAGCGGAGTGGGATTGGGTCTAGCCGAGTGGGTTTGGGTCTAGCCGAGTGGGTTTGGGACTGGCCGAGTGGGTTTGGGTCCAGCCGAGTGGGTTTGGGTCTAGCTGAATGGGTTTGGGTCTAGCCGAGTGGGTTTGGGTCCAGCCGAGTGGGTTTGGGTCTAGCTGAATGGGTTTGGGTCTAGCCGAGTGGGTTTGTGTCTAGCCGAGTGGGTTTGGGCCTAGCCGATTGGGTTTGGGTCTAGCCGAGTGGGTTTGGGTCTAGCCGAGTGGGTTTGGGTCTAGCCGAGTGGGTTTGGGTCCAGCCGAGTGGGTTTAGGTCTAGCCGTGTGGGTTTGGGTCTAGCCGATTGGGTTTGGGTCTAGCCATGTGGGTTTGTGTCTAGCCGAGTGGGTTAGGGTCTAGCGGAGTGGGTTTGGGTGAAGCCGCGTGGGTTTGGGTGTAGCCGAGTGGGTTTGGGTCTAGCCGAGTGGGTTTGGGTGTAGCCGAGTGGGTTTGGGCCTAGCCGAGTGGGTTTGGGTCTGGTGGAGTGGGTTTGGGTGTAGCCGAGTGGGTTTGGGTCTAGCCGAGTGGGTTTGGGTCTAGCCGAGTGGGTTTGGGACTGGCCGAGTGGGTTTGGGTCCAGCCGAGTGGGTTTGGGTCTAGCTGAATGGGTTTGGGTCCAGCCGAGTGGGTTTGGGTCCAGCCGAGTGGGTTTGGGTCTAGCTGAATGGGTTTGGGTCTAGCCGAGTGGGTTTGTGTCTAGCGGAGTAGGTTTGGGTCTAGCGGAGTGGGATTGGGTCTAGCTGAGTGGGTTTGGGTCTAGCCGAGTGGGTTTGGGCCTAGCCGATTGGGTTTGGGTCTAGCCGAGTGGATTTGGGTCTAGCCGAGTGGGTTTGGGTCTAGCCGAGTGGGTTTGGGTCCAGCCGAGTGGGTTTAGGTCTAGCCGTGTGGGTTTGGGTCTAGCCGATTGGGTTTGGGTCTAGCCATGTGGGTTTGGGTCTAGCCGAGTGGGTTAGGGTCTAGCGGAGTGGGTTTGGGTGAAGCCGCGTGGGTTTGGGTGTAGCCGAGTGGGTTTGGGTCTAGCCGAGTGGGTTTGGGTGTAGCCGAGTGGGTTTGGGCCTAGCCGAGTGGGTTTGGGTCTGGTGGAGTGGGTTTGGGTGTAGCCGAGTGGGTTTGGGTGTAGCCGAGTGGGTTTGGGTCTAGCGGAGTGGGATTGGGTCTAGCTGAGTGGGTTTGGGTCTAGCCGAGTGGGTTTGGGCCTAGCCGATTGGGTTTGGGTCTAGCCGAGTGGGTTTGGGTCTAGCCGAGTGGGTTTGGGTCTAGCCGAGTGGGTTTGGGTCCAGCCGAGTGGGTTTAGGTCTAGCCGTGTGGGTTTGGGTCTAGCCGATTGGGTTTGGGTCTAGCCATGTGGGTTTGGGTCTAGCCGAGTGGGTTAGGGTCTAGCGGAGTGGGTTTGGGTGAAGCCGCGTGGGTTTGGGTGTAGCCGAGTGGGTTTGGGTCTAGCTGAGTGGGTTTGTGTGTAGCCGAGTGGGTTTGGGCCTAGCCGAGTGGGTTTGGGTCTGGTGGAGTGGGTTTGGGTGTAGCCGAGTGGGTTTGGGTCTAGCCGAGTGGGTTTGGGTCTAGCCGACTGGGTTTGGGATTAGCCGAGTGGGATTGGGTCTAGCCGAGTGGGTTTGGGTCTAGCCGAGTGGGTTTGGGACTGGCCGAGTGGGTTTGGGTCCAGCCGAGTGGGTTTGGGTCTAGCTGAATGGGTTTGGGTCCAGCCGAGTGGGTTTGGGTCCAGCCGAGTGGGTTTGGGTCTAGCTGAATGGGTTTGGGTCTAGCCGAGTGGGTTTGTGTCTAGCGGAGTAGGTTTGGGTCTAGCGGAGTGGGATTGGGTCTAGCTGAGTGGGTTTGGGTCTAGCCGAGTGGGTTTGGGCCTAGCCGATTGGGTTTGGGTCTAGCCGAGTGGGTTTGGGTCTAGCCGAGTGGGTTTGGGTCTAGCCGAGTGGGTTTGGGTCCAGCCGAGTGGGTTTAGGTCTAGCCGTGTGGGTTTGGGTCTAGCCGATTGGGTTTGGGTCTAGCCATGTGGGTTTGGGTCTAGCCGAGTGGGTTAGGGTCTAGCGGAGTGGGTTTGGGTGAAGCCGCGTGGGTTTGGGTGTAGCCGAGTGGGTTTGGGTCTAGCCGAGTGGGTTTGGGTGTAGCCGAGTGGGTTTGGGCCTAGCCGAGTGGCTTTGGGTCTGGTGGAGTGGGTTTGGGTGTAGCCGAGTGGGTTTGGGTCTAGCCGAGTGGGTTTGGGTCTAGCCGACTGGGTTTGGGATTAGCCGAGTGGGTTTGGGTCTAACCGAGTGGGTTTGGGTCTAGCCGAGTGGGTTTACGTCTAGCCGCGTGGGTTTGGGTCTAGCGGAATGGGTATCGGTGTAGCCGAGTGGGTTTGGGTCTAGCCGAGTGGGTTTGGGTCCAGCCGAGTGTGTTTGGGTCTAGCCTAGTGGGTTTGGGTCTAGCCAAGTGGGTTTGGGTCTAGCGGAGTGGGTTTGTGTCTAGCGGAGTGGGTTTCGGTCAAGCCGAGTGGGTTTGGGTCTAGCCGAGTGGGTTTGGGTCTAGCCGACTGGGTTTGGGCCTAGCCGCGTGGGTTTGGGTCTTGCGGAGTGGGTTTGGGTCTAGCGGAGTGGGTTTGGGTCTAGCCGAGTGGGTTTGGGCCTAGCCGATTGGGTTTGGGTCTAGCCGAGTGGGTTTGGGTCTAGCCGAGTGGGTTTGGGTCTAGCCGAGTGGGTTTGGGTCCAGCCGAGTGGGTTTAGGTCTAGCCGTGTGGGTTTGGGTCTAGCCGATTGGGTTTGGGTCTAGCCATGTGGGTTTGGGTCTAGCCGAGTGGGTTAGGGTCTAGCCGAGTGGGTTTGGGTCTGGCGGAGTGGGTTTGGGTGTAGCCGAGTGGGTTTGGGTCTAGCCGAGTGGGTTTGGGTCTAGCCGACTGGGTTTGGGATTAGCCGAGTGGGTTTGGGTCTAACCGAGTGGGTTTGGGTCTAGCCGAGTGGGTTTACGTCTAGCCGCGTGGGTTTGGGTCTAGCGGAATGGGTATCGGTGTAGCCGAGTGGGTTTGGGTCTAGCCGAGTGGGTTTGGGTCTAGCCGAGTGTGTTTGGGTCTAGCCTGGTGGGTTTGGGTCTAGCCAAGTGGGTTTGGGTCTAGCGGAGTGGGTTTGTGTCTGGCGGAGTGGGTTTGGGTCTAGCGGAGTGGGTTTGGGTCTAGCCGAGTGGGTTTGGTTCTAACCGTGTGGGTTTGTGTCTAGCGGAGTGGGATTGGGTCTAGCCGAGTGGGTTTGGGTCTAGCCGAGTGGGTTTGGGACTAGCCGAGTGGGTTTGGGTCTAGCCAAGTGGGTATGGGTCCAGCGGAGTGGGTTTGTGTCTAGCGGAGTGGGTTTGGGTCTAGCGGAGTGGGTTTGGGTCTAGCCGAGTGGGTTTGGTTCGAACCGAGTGGGTTTGGGTCTAGCGGAGTGGGATTGGGTCTAGCCGAGTGGGTTTGGGTCTAGCCGAGTGGGTTTGGGACTAGCCGAGTGGGTTTGGGTCTAGCCGAGTGGGTTTGGGTCTAGCTGAATGGGTTTGGGTCTAGCCGAGTGGGTTTGGGTCTAGCCGAGTGGGTTTGGGTCTAGCCGAAAGGGTTTGGGTTTAGCCGAGTGGGTTTGGGTCTAGCCGAGTGGGTTTGGGTCTAGCCGAGTGGGTATGTCTAGCCAAGTGGGTTTGGGTCGAGCCGAGTGGGTTTGGGTCTAGCCGAGTGGGTTTGGGTCTAGCCGAGTGGGTTTGGGTCTAGCCGAGTGGGTTTGGGTCTAGCCGAGTGGGTTTGGGTCTAGCGGAGTGGGTTAGGGTCTAGTGGAGTGGGTTTGGGTCCAGCCGAGTGGGTTTGAGTCTAGCCGAATGGGTTTGGGTCTAGCCGAGTTGGTTTGGGTCTAGCCGAATGGGTTTGGGTCTAGCCGAGTGGGTTTGGGTGTAGCCGAGTGGGTTTGGGTCTAGCGGAGTGGGTTTGGGTGTAGCCGAGTGGGTTTGGGTCTAGCCGAGTGGGTTTGGGTCTAGCCGAGTGGGTTTGGGTCTAGCCGAGTGGGTTTGGGTCTAGCCGAGTGGGTTTGGGTCTAGCCGAGTGGGTTTGGGTCTAGCCGAGTGGGTTTGGGTCTAGCCGAGTGGGTTTGGGTCTAGCCGAGTGGGTTTGGGTCTAGCCGAGTTGGTTTGGGTCTAGCCGAGTGGGTTTGGGTCTAGCCGAGTGGGTTTGGGTCTAGCCGAGTGGGTTTGGGTCTAGCCGAGTGGGTTTGGGCCTAGCCGAGTGGGTTTTGGTCTGCCGGTGTGGGTTTGGGTGTAGCTGAGTGGGTTTGGGACCAGCCGAGTGGGTTTGGGTCTAGCCGAGTGGGTTTGGGTCTATCCGAATGGGTTTGGGTCTACCCGAGTGGGTTTGGGTCTAGCCGAGTGGGTTTGCTTCTAGCCGAATGGGTTTGGGTCTAGCCGAGTGGGTTTGGGTCTAGCCGAGTGGGTTTGGGTCCAGCCGAGTTGGTTTGGGTCTAGCCGAGTGGGTTTGGGACTAGCCGAGTGGGTTTGGGTCTAGCCGAGTGGGTTTACGTCTAGCCGCGTGGGTTTGGGTCTAGCGGAATGGGTATCGGTGTAGCCGAGTGGGTTTGGGTCTAGCCGAGTGGGTTTGGGTCCAGCCGAGTGTGTTTGGGTCTAGCCTAGTGGGTTTGGGTCTAGCCAAGTGGGTTTGGGTCTAGCGGAGTGGGTTTGTGTCTAGCGGAGTGGGTTTCGGTCAAGCCGAGTGGGTTTGGGTCTAGCCGAGTGGGTTTGGGTCTAGCCGACTGGGTTTGGGCCTAGCCGCGTGGGTTTGGGTCTTGCGGAGTGGGTTTGGGTCTAGCGGAGTGGGTTTGGGTCTAGCCGAGTGGGTTTGGGCCTAGCCGATTGGGTTTGGGTCTAGCCGAGTGGGTTTGGGTCTAGCCGAGTGGGTTTGGGTCTAGCCGAGTGGGTTTGGGTCCAGCCGAGTGGGTTTAGGTCTAGCCGTGTGGGTTTGGGTCTAGCCGATTGGGTTTGGGTCTAGCCATGTGGGTTTGGGTCTAGCCGAGTGGGTTAGGGTCTAGCAGAGTGGGTTTGGGTGAAGCCGCGTGGGTTTGGGTGTAGCCGAGTGGGTTTGGGTCTAGCCGAGTGGGTTTGGGTGTAGCCGAGTGGGTTTGGGCCTAGCCGAGTGGGTTTGGGTCTGGCGGAGTGGGTTTGGGTGTAGCCGAGTGGGTTTGGGTCTAGCCGAGTGGGTTTGGGTCTAGCCGACTGGGTTTGGGATTAGCCGAGTGGGTTTGGGTCTAACCGAGTGGGTTTGGGTCTAGCCGAGTGGGTTTACGTCTAGCCGCGTGGGTTTGGGTCTAGCGGAATGGGTATCGGTGTAGCCGAGTGGGTTTGGGTCTAGCCGAGTGGGTTTGGGTCTAGCCGAGTGTGTTTGGGTCTAGCCTGGTGGGTTTGGGTCTAGCCAAGTGGGTTTGGGTCTAGCGGAGTGGGTTTGTGTCTGGCGGAGTGGGTTTGGGTCTAGCGGAGTGGGTTTGGGTCTAGCCGAGTGGGTTTGGTTCTAACCGTGTGGGTTTGTGTCTAGCGGAGTGGGATTGGGTCTAGCCGAGTGGGTTTGGGTCTAGCCGAGTGGGTTTGGGACTAGCCGAGTGGGTTTGGATCTAGCCAAGTGGGTATGGGTCCAGCGGAGTGGGTTTGTGTCTAGCGGAGTGGGTTTGGGTCTAGCGGAGTGGGTTTGGGTCTAGCCGAGTGGGTTTGGTTCGAACCGAGTGGGTTTGGGTCTAGCGGAGTGGGATTGGGTCTAGCCGAGTGGGTTTGGGTCTAGCCGAGTGGGTTTGGGACTAGCCGAGTGGGTTTGGGTCTAGCCGAGTGGGTTTGGGTCTAGCTGAATGGGTTTGGGTCTAGCCGAGTGGGTTTGGGTCTAGCCGAGTGGGTTTGGGTCTAGCCGAAAGGGTTTGGGTTTAGCCGAGTGGGTTTGGGTCTAGCCGAGTGGGTTTGGGTCTAGCCGAGTGGGTATGTCTAGCCAAGTGGGTTTGGGTCGAGCCGAGTGGGTTTGGGTCTAGCCGAGTGGGTTTGGGTCTAGCCGAGTGGGTTTGGGTCTAGCCGAGTGGGTTTGCGCCTAGCCGAGTGGGTTTGGGTCTAGCGGAGTGGGTTAGGGTCTAGTGGAGTGGGTTTGGGTCCAGCCGAGTGGGTTTGAGTCTAGCCGAATGGGTTTGGGTCTAGCCGAGTTGGTTTGGGTCTAGCCGAATGGGTTTGGGTCTAGCCGAGTGGGTTTGGGTGTAGCCGAGTGGGTTTGGGTCTAGCGGAGTGGGTTTGGGTGTAGCCGAGTGGGTTTGGGTCTAGCCGAGTGGGTTTGGGTCTAGCCGAGTGGGTTTGGGTCTAGCCGAGTGGGTTTGGGTCTAGCCGAGTGGGTTTGGGTCTAGCCGAGTGGGTTTGGGTCTAGCCGAGTGGGTTTGGGTCTAGCCGAGTGGGTTTGGGTCTAGCCGAGTGGGTTTGGGTCTAGCCGAGTGGGTTTGGGTCTAGCCGAGTTGGTTTGGGTCTAGCCGAGTGGGTTTGGGTCTAGCCGAGTGGGTTTGGGTCTAGCCGAGTGGGTTTGGGTCTAGCCGAGTGGGTTTGGGCCTAGCCGAGTGGGTTTTGGTCTGCCGGTGTGGGTTTGGGTGTAGCTGAGTGGGTTTGGGACCAGCCGAGTGGGTTTGGGTCTAGCCGAGTGGGTTTGGGTCTATCCGAATGGGTTTGGGTCTACCCGAGTGGGTTTGGGTCTAGCCGAGTGGGTTTGCTTCTAGCCGAATGGGTTTGGGTCTAGCCGAGTGGGTTTGGGTCTAGCCGAGTGGGTTTGGGTCCAGCCGAGTTGGTTTGGGTCTAGCCGAGTGGGTTTGGGACTAGCCGAGTGGGTTTGGGTCTAGCCGAGTGGGTTTGGGACTAGCCGAGTGGGTTTGGGTCTAGCCGAGTGGGTTTGGGTCTAGCCGAGTGGGTTTGGGTCTAGCCGAGTGGGTTTGGGTCTAGCCGAAAGGGTTTGGGTTTAGCCGAGTGGGTTTGGGTCTAGCCGAGTGGGTTTGGGTCTAGCCGAGTGGGTATGTCTAGCCAAGTGGGTTTGGGTCGAGCCGAGTGGGTTTGGGTCTAGCCGAGTGGGTTTGGGTCTAGCCGAGTGGGTTTGGGTCTAGCCGAGTGGGTTTGCGCCTAGCCGAGTGGGTTTGGGTCTAGCGGAGTGGGTTAGGGTCTAGTGGAGTGGGTTTGGGTCCAGCCGAGTGGGTTTGAGTCTAGCCGAATGGGTTTGGGTCTAGCCGAGTTGGTTTGGGTCTAGCCGAATGGGTTTGGGTCTAGCCGAGTGGGTTTGGGTGTAGCCGAGTGGGTTTGGGTCTAGCGGAGTGGGTTTGGGTGTAGCCGAGTGGGTTTGGGTCTAGCCGAGTGGGTTTGGGTCTAGCCGAGTGGGTTTGGGTCTAGCCGAGTGGGTTTGGGTCTAGCCGAGTGGGTTTGGGTCTAGCCGAGTGGGTTTGGGTCTAGCCGAGTGGGTTTGGGTCTAGCCGAGTGGGTTTGGGTCTAGCCGAGTGGGTTTGGGTCTAGCCGAGTTGGTTTGGGTCTAGCCGAGTGGGTTTGGGTCTAGCCGAGTGGGTTTGGGTCTAGCCGAGTGGGTTTGGGTCTAGCCGAGTGGGTTTGGGCCTAGCCGAGTGGGTTTGGGTCTGCCGGTGTGGGTTTGGGTGTAGCTGAGTGGGTTTGGGACCAGCCGAGTGGGTTTGGGTCTAGCCGAGTGGGTTTGGGTCTATCCGAATGGGTTTGGGTCTACCCGAGTGGGTTTGGGTCTAGCCGAGTGGGTTTGCTTCTAGCCGAATGGGTTTGGGTCTAGCCGAGTGGGTTTGGGTCTAGCCGAGTGGGTTTGGGTCCAGCCGAGTTGGTTTGGGTCTAGCCGAGTGGGTTTGGGACTAGCCGAGTGGGTTTGGGTCTAGCCGAGTGGGTTTGGGTCTAGCGGAATGGGTTTGGGTCTAGCCGAGTGGGTTTGGGTCTAGCCGAGTGTGTTTGGGTCTAGCCGAAAGGGTTTGGGTCTAGCCGAGTGGGTTTGGGTCTAGCCGAGTGGGTTTGGGTCAAGCCGAGTGGGTTTGGGTCTAGCCGAGTGGGTTTGGGTCTAGCCGACTGGGTATGGGCCTAGCCGCGTGGGTTTGGGTCTTGCGGAGTGGGTTTGGGTCTATCGGAGTGGGTTTGGGTCTAGCCGAGTGGGTTTGGGCCTAGCCGATTGGGTTTGGGTCTAGCCGAGTGGGTTTGGGTCTAGCCGAGTGGGTTTGGGTCTAGCCGAGTGGGTTTGGGTCCAGCCGAGTGGGTTTGGGTCCAGCCGTGTGGGTTTGGGTCTAGCCGATTGGGTTTGGGTCTAGGCATGTGGGTTTGGGTCTAGCCGAGTGGGTTAGGGTCTAGCGGAGTGGGTTTGGGTGTAGCCGCGTGGGTTTGGGTGTAGCCGAGTGGGTTTGGGTCTAGCCGAGTGGGTTTGGGCGTAGCCGAGTGGGTTTGGGCCTAGCCGAGTGGGTTTGGGTCTGGCGGAGTGGGTTTGGGTGTAGCCGAGTTGGTTTGGGTCTAGCCGAGTGGGTTTGGGTCTAGCCGAGTGGGTTTGGGTCTAGCCGAGTGGGTTTGGGTCTAGCCGAGTGGGTTTGGGCCTAGCCGAGTGGGTTTGGGTCTGCCGGTGTGGGTTTGGGTGTAGCTGAGTGGGTTTGGGACCAGCCGAGTGGGTTTGGGTCTAGCCGAGTGGGTTTGGGTCTAGCCGAATGGGTTTGGGTCTACCCGAGTGGGTTTTGGTCTAGCCGGGTGGGTTTGCTTCTAGCCGAATGGGTTTGGGTCTAGCCGAGTGGGTTTGGGTCTAGCCGAGTGGGTTTGGGTCCAGCCGAGTTGGTTTGGGTCTAGCCGAGTGGGTTTGGGACTAGCCGAGTGGGTTTGGGTCTAGCCGAGTGGGTTTGGGTCTAGCTGAATGGGTTTGGGTCTAGCCGAGTGGGTTTGGGTCTAGCGGAGTGTGTTTGGGTCTAGCCGAAAGGGTTTGGGTCTAGCCGAGTGGGTTTGGGTCTAGCCGAGTGGGTTTGGGTCAAGCCGAGTGGGTTTGGGTCTAGCCGAGTGGGTTTGGGTCTAGCCGACTGGGTTTGGGCCTAGCCGCGTGGGTTTGGGTCTTGCGGAGTGGGTTTGGGTCTATCGGAGTGGGTTTGGGTCTAGCCGAGTGGGTTTGGGCCTAGCCGATTGGGTTTGGGTCTAGCCGAGTGGGTTTGGGTCTAGCCGAGTGGGTTTGGGTCTAGCCGAGTGGGTTTGGGTCCAGCCGAGTGGGTTTGGGTCCAGCCGTGTGGGTTTGGGTCTAGCCGATTGGGTTTGGGTCTAGCCATGTGGGTTTGGGTCTAGCCGAGTGGGTTAGGGTCTAGCGGAGTGGGTTTGGGTGTAGCCGCGTGGGTTTGGGTGTAGCCGAGTGGGTTTGGGTCTAGCCGAGTGGGTTTGGGCGTAGCCGAGTGGGTTTGGGCCTAGCCGAGTGGGTTTGGGTCTGGCGGAGTGGGTTTGGGTGTAGCCGAGAGGGTTTGGGTCTAGCCGAGTGGGTTTGGGTCTAGCCGACTGGGTTTGGGATTAGCCGAGTGGGTTTGGGTCTAGCCGAGTGGGTTTGGGTCTAGCCGAGTGGGTTTACGTCTAGCCGCGTGGGTTTGGGTCTAGCGTAGTGGGTATCGGTGTAGCCGTGTGGGTTTGGGTCTAGCCGAGTGGGTTTGGGTCTAGCCGAGTGTGTTTGGGTCTAGCCTAGTGGGTTTGGGTCTAGCCAAGTGGGTTTGGGTCTAGCGGAGTGGGTTTGTGTCTAGCGGAGTGGGTTTGGGTCTAGCGGAGTGGGTTTGGGTCTAGCCGAGTGGGTTTGGTTCTAACCGAGTGGGTTTGTGTCTAGCGGAGTGTGTTTGGGTCTAGCGGAGTGGGATTGGTTCTAGTCGAGTGGGTTTGGGTCCAGCCGAGTGGGTTTGCTTCTAGCCGATTGGGTTTGGGTCTAGCCGAGTGGGTTTCGGTGCAGACGAATGGGTTTGGGTCTAGCGGAGTGGTTTGGGTGTAGCCGAGTGGGTCTGGGTCTAGCCGAGTGGGTTTGGGTCTAGCCGAGTGGGTTTGGGTCTAGCCGAGTGGGTTTGGGTCTAGCCGAGTGGGTTTGGGTCCAGCCGAGTTGGTTTGGGTCTAGCCGAGTGGGTTTGGGACTGGCCGAGTGGGTTTGGGTCTAGCCGAGTGGGTTTGGGTCGAGCTGAATGGGTTTGGGTCTAGCCGAGTGGGTTTGGGTCTAGCCGAGTGTGTTTGGGTCTAGCCGAAAGGGTTTGGGTCTAGCCGAGTGGGTTTGGGTCTAGCCGAGTGGGTTTGGGTCAAGCCGAGTGGGTTTGGGTCGAGCCGAGTGGGTTTGGGTCTAGCCGACTGGGTTTGGGCCTAGCCGCGTGGGTTTGGGTCTTGCGGAGTGGGTTTGGGTCTAGCGGAGTGGGTTTGGGTCTAGCCGAGTGGGTTTGGGACTAGCCGATTGGGTTTGGGTCTAGCCGAGTGGGTTTGGGTCTAGCCGAGTGGGTTTGGGTCTAGCCGAGTGGGTTTGGGTCCAGCCGAGTGGGTTTGGGTCTAGCCGTGTGGGTTTGGGTCTAGCCGATTGGGTTTGGGTCTAGCCATGTGGGTTTGGGTCTAGCCGAGTGGGTTAGGGTCTAGCGGAGTGGGTTTGGGTGTAACCGCGTGGGTTTGGGTGTAGCCGAGTGGGTTTGGGTCTAGCTGAGTGGGTTTGGGTGTAGCCGAGTGGGTTTGGGCCTAGCCGAGTGGATTTGGGTCTGGCGGAGTGGGTTTTGGTGTAGCCGAGTGGGTTTGGGTCTAGCCGAGTGGGTTTGGGTCTAGCCGACTGGGTTTGGGATTAGCCGAGTGGGTTTGGGTCTAGCCGAGTGGGTTTGGGTCTAGCCGAGTGGGTTTACGTCTAGCCGCGTGGGTTTGGGTCTAGCGGAGTGGGTATCGGTGTAGCCGAGTGGGTTTGGGTCTAGCCGAGTGGGTTTGGGTCTAGCCGAGTGTGTTTGGGTCTAGCCTAGTGGGTTTGGGTCTAGCCAAGTGGGTTTGGGTCTAGCAGAGTGGGTTTGTGTCTAGCGGAGTGGGTTTGGGTCTAGCGGAGTGGGTTTGGGTCTAGCCGAGTGGGTTTGGTTCTAACCGAGCGGGTTTGTGTCTAGCGGAGTGGGTTTGGGTCTAGCGGAGTGGGATTGGGTCTAGCCGAGTGGGTTTGGGTCTAGCCGAGTGGGTTTGGGACTAGCCGAGTGGGTTTGGGTCTAGCCGAGTGGGTTTGGGTCTAGCCGAATGGGTTTGGGTCTAGCCGAGTGGGTTTGGGTCTAGCCGAGTGGGTTTGGGTCTAGCCGAAAGGGTTTGGGTCTAGCCGAGTGGGTTTGGGTCTAGCCGAGTGGGTTTGGGTCTAGCCGAGTGGGTTTGGGTCTAGCGGAGTAGGTTTGGGTCTAGCGGAGTGGGATTGGGTCTAGCCGAGTGGGTTTGGGTCTAGCCGAGTGGGTTTGGGACTGGCCGAGTGGGTTTGGGTCCAGCCGAGTGGGTTTGGGTCTAGCTGAATGGGTTTGGGTCCAGCCGAGTGGGTTTGGGTCCAGCCGAGTGGGTTTGGGTCTAGCTGAATGGGTTTGGGTCTAGCCGAGTGGGTTTGTGTCTAGCCGAATGGGTTTGGGTCTACCCGAGTGGGTTTGGGTCTAGCCGAGTGGGTTTGCTTCTAGCCGAATGGGTTTGGGTCTAGCCGAGTGGGTTTGGGTCTAGCCGAGTGGGTTTGGGTCCAGCCGAGTTGGTTTGGGTCTAGCCGAGTGGGTTTGGGACTAGCCGAGTGGGTTTGGGTCTAGCCGAGTGGGTTTGGGTCTAGCTGAATGGGTTTGGGTCTAGCCGAGTGGGTTTGGTTCTAGCCGAGTGTGTTTGGGTCTAGCCGAAAGGGTTTGGGTCTAGCCGAGTGGGTTTGGGTCTAGCCAAGTGGGTTTGGGTCAAGCCGAGTGGGTTTGGGTCTAGCCGAGTGGGTTTGGGTCTAGCCGACTGGGTTTGGGCCTAGCCGCGTGGGTTTGGGTCTTGCGGAGTGGGTTTGGGTCTATCGGAGTGGGTTTGGGTCTAGCCGAGTGGGTTTGGGCCTAGCCGATTGGGTTTGGGTCTAGCCGAGTGGGTTTGGGTCTAGCCGAGTGGGTTTGGGTCTAGCCGAGTGGGTTTGGGTCCAGCCGAGTGGGTTTGGGTCCAGCCGTGTGGGTTTGGGTCTAGCCGATTGGGTTTGGGTGTAGCCGCGTGGGTTTGGGTGTAGCCGAGTGGGTTTGGGTCTAGCCGAGTGGGTTTGGGCGTAGCCGAGTGGGTTTGGGCCTAGCCGAGTGGGTTTGGGTCTGGCGGAGTGGGTTTGGGTGTAGCCGAGTGGGTTTGGGTCTAGCCGAGTGGGTTTAGGTCTAGCCGACTGGGTTTGGGATTAGCCGAGTGGGTTTGGGTCTAGCCGAGTGGGTTTACGTCTAGCCGCGTGGGTTTGGGTCTAGCGTAGTGGGTATCGGTGTAGCCGTGTGGGTTTGGGTCTAGCCGAGTGGGTTTGGGTCTAGCCGAGTGTGTTTGGGTCTAGCCTAGTGGGTTTGGGTCTAGCCAAGTGGGTTTGGGTCTAGCGGAGTGGGTTTGTGTCTAGCGGAGTGGGTTTGGGTCTAGCGGAGTGGGTTTGGGTCTAGCCGAGTGGGTTTGGTTCTAACCGAGTGGGTTTGTGTCTAGAGGAGTGGGTTTGGGTCTAGCGGAGTGGGATTGGTTCTAGCCGAGTGGGTTTGGGTCTAGCCGAGTGGGTTTGCTTCTAGCCGAATGGATTTGGGTCTAGCCGAGTGGGTTTGGGTGCAGACGAGTGGGTTTGGGTCTAGCGGAGTGGTTTGGGTGTAGCCGAGTGGGTCTGGGTCTAGCCGAGTGGGTTTGGGTCTAGCCGAGTGGGTTTGGGTCTAGCCGAGTGGGTTTGGGTCTAGCCGAGTGGGTTTGGGTCCAGCCGAGTTGGTTTGGGTCTAGCCGAGTGGGTTTAGGACTGGCCGAGTGGGTTTGGGTCTAGCCGAGTGGGTTTGGGTCGAGCTGAATGGGTTTGGGTCTAGCCGAGTGGGTTTGGGTCTAGCCGAGTGTGTTTGGGTCTAGCCGAAAGGGTTTGGGTCTAGCCGAGTGGGTTTGGGTCTAGCCGAGTGGGTTTGGGTCAAGCCGAGTGGGTTTGGGTCGAGCCGAGTGGGTTTGGGTCTAGCCGACTGGGTTTGGGCCTAGCCGCGTGGGTTTGGGTCTTGCGGAGTGGGTTTGGGTCTTGCGGAGTGGGTTTGGGTCCAGCCGAGTGGGTTTGGGTCTAGCCGTGTGGGTTTGGGTCTAGCCGATTGGGTTTGGGTCTAGCCATGTGGGTTTGGGTCTAGCCGAGTGGGTTAGGGTCTAGCGGAGTGGGTTTGGGTGTAACCGCGTGGGTTTGGGTGTAGCCGAGTGGGTTTGGGTCTAGCCGAGTGGGTTTGGGTGTAGCCGAGTGGGTTTGGGCCTAGCCGAGTGGGTTTGGGTCTGGCGGAGTGGGTTTTGGTGTAGCCGAGTGGGTTTGGGTCTAGCCGAGTGGGTTTGGGTCTAGCCGACTGGGTTTGGGATTAGCCGAGTGGGTTTGGGTCTAGCCGAGTGGGTTTGGGTCTAGCCGAGTGGGTTTACGTCTAGCCGCGTGGGTTTGGGTCTAGCGGAGTGGGTATCGGTGTAGCCGAGTGGGTTTGGGTCTAGCCGAGTGGGTTTGGGTCTAGCCGAGTGGGTTTGGTTCTAACCGAGTGGGTTTGTGTCTAGCGGAGTGGGTTTGGGTCTAGCGGAGTGGGATTGGGTCTAGCCGAGTGGGTTTGTGTCTAGCCGAGTGGGTTTGGGACTAGCCGAGTGGGTTTGGGTCTAGCCGAGTGGGTTTGGGTCTAGCTGAATGGGTTTGGGTCTAGCCGAGTGGGTTTGGGTCTAGCCGAGTGGGTTTGGGTCTAGCCGAAAGGGTTTGGGTCTAGCCGAGTGGGTTTGCGTCTAGCCGAGTGGGTTTGTGTCTAGCCGAGTGGGTTTGTGTCTAGCGGAGTAGGTTTGGGTCTAGCGGAGTGGGATTGGGTCTAGCCGAGTGGGTTTGGGTCTAGCCAAGTGGGTTTGGGTCTAGCTGAATGGGTTTGGGTCCAGCCGAGTGGGTTTGGGTCCAGCCGAGTGGGTTTGGGTCTAGCTGAATGGGTTTGGGTCTAGCCGAGTGGGTTTGTGTCTAGCGGAGTAGGTTTGGGTCTAGCGGAGTGGGATTGGGTCTAGCTGAGTGGGTTTGGGTCTAGCCGAGTGGGTTTGGGCCTAGCCGATTGGGTTTGGGTCTAGCCGAGTGGGTTTGGGTCTAGCCGAGTGGGTTTGGGTCTAGCCGAGTGGGTTTGGGTCCAGCCGAGTGGGTTTAGGTCTAGCCGTGTGGGTTTGGGTCTAGCCGATTGGGTTTGGGTCTAGCCATGTGGGTTTGGGTCTAGCCGAGTGGGTTAGGGTCTAGCGGAGTGGGTTTGGGTGAAGCCGCGTGGGTTTGGGTGTAGCCGAGTGGGTTTGGGTCTAGCCGAGTGGGTTTGGGTGTAGCCGAGTGGGTTTGGGCCTAGCCGAGTGGGTTTGGGTCTGGTGGAGTGGGTTTGGGTGTAGCCGAGTGGGTTTGGGTCTAGCCGAGTGGGTTTGGGTCTAGCCGACTGGGTTTGGGATTAGCCGAGTGGGTTTGGGTCTAACCCAGTGGGTTTGGGTCTAGCCGAGTGGGTTTACGTCTAGCCGCGTGGGTTTGGGTCTAGCGGAATGGGTATCGGTGTAGCCGAGTGGGTTTGGGTCTAGCCGAGTGGGATTGGGTCTAGCCGAGTGTGTTTGGGTCTAGCCTGGTGGGTTTGGGTCTAGCCAAGTGGGTTTGGGTCTAGCGGAGTGGGTTTGTGTCTGGCGGAGTGGGTTTGGGTCTAGCGGAGTGTGTTTGGGTCTAGCCGAGTGGGTTTGGTTCTAACCGAGTGGGTTTGTGTCTAGCGGAGTGGGATTGGGTCTAGCCGAGTGGGTTTGGGTCTAGCCGAGTGGGTTTGGGACTAGCCGAGTGGGTTTGGGTCTAGCCAAGTGGGTATGGGTCCAGCGGAGTGGGTTTGTGTCTAGCGGAGTGGGTTTGGGTCTAGCGGAGTGGGTTTGGGTCTAGCCGAGTGGGTTTGGTTCGAACCGAGTGGGTTTGGGTCTAGCGGAGTGGGATTGGGTCTAGCCGAGTGGGTTTGGGTCTAGCCGAGTGGGTTTGGGACTAGCCGAGTGGGTTTGGGTCTAGCCGAGTGGGTTTGGGTCTAGCTGAATGGGTTTGGGTCTAGCCGAGTGGGTTTCGGTCTAGCCGAGTGGGTTTGGGTCTAGCCGAAAGGGTTTGGGTTTAGCCGAGTGGGTTTGGGTCTAGCCGAGTGGGTTTGGGTCTAGCCGAGTGGGTGTGTCTAGCCAAGTGGGTTTGGGTCGAGCCGAGTGGGTTTGGGTCTAGCCGAGTGGGATTGGGTCTAGCCGAGTGGGTTTGGGTCTAGCCGAGTGGGTTTGCGCCTAGCCGAGTGGGTTTGGGTCTAGCGGAGTGGGTTAGGGTCTAGTGGAGTGGGTTTGGGTCCAGCCGAGTGGGTTTGAGTCTAGCCGAATGGGTTTGGGTCTACCCGAGTGCGTTTGGTTCTAGCCGAGTGGGTTTGGGTCTAGCCGAATGGGTTTGGGTCTAGCCGAGTGTGTTTGGGTGTAGCCGAGTGGGTTTGGGTCTAGCGGAGTGGGTTTGGGTGTAGCCGAGTGGGTTTGGGTCTAGCCGAGTGGGTTTGGGTCTAGCCGAGTGGGTTTGGGTCTAGCCGAGTGGGTTTGGGTCTAGCCGAGTGGGTTTGGGTCTAGCCGAGTGGGTTTGGGTCTAGCCGAGTGGGTTTGGGTCTAGCCGAGTGGGTTTGGGTCTAGCCGAGTGGGTTTGGGTCTAGCCGAGTGGGTTTGGGTCTAGCCGAGTTGGTTTGGGTCTAGCCGAGTGGGTTTGGGTCTAGCCGAGTGGGTTTGGGTCTAGCCGAGTGGGTTTGGGTCTAGCCGAGTGGGTTTGGGCCTAGCCGAGTGGGTTTGGGTCTGCCGGTGTGGGTTTGGGTGTAGCTGAGTGGGTTTGGGACCAGCCGAGTGGGTTTGGGTCTAGCCGAGTGGGTTTGGGTCTAGCCGAATGGGTTTGGGTCTACCCGAGTGGGTTTGGGTCTAGCCGAGTGGGTTTGCTTCTAGCCGAATGGGTTTCGGTCTAGCCGAGTGGGTTTGGGTCTAGCCGAGTGGGTTTGGGTCCAGCCGAGTTGGTTTGGGTCTAGCCGAGTGGGTTTGGGACTAGCCGAGTGGGTTTGGGTCTAGCCGAGTGGGTTTGGGTCTAGCTGAATGGGTTTGGGTCTAGCCGAGTGGGTTTGGGTCTAGCCGAGTGTGTTTGGGTCTAGCCGAAAGGGTTTGGGTCTAGCCGAGTGGGTTTGGGTCTAGCCGAGTTGGTTTGGGTCAAGCCGAGTGGGTTTGGGTCTAGCCGAGTGGGTTTGGGTCTAGCCGACTGGGTTTGGGCCTAGCCGCGTGGGTTTGGGTCTTGCGGAGTGGGTTTGGGTCTATCGGAGTGGGTTTGGGTCTAGCCGAGTGGGTTTGGGCCTAGCCGATTGGGTTTGGGTCTAGCCGAGTGGGTTTGGGTCTAGCCGAGTGGGTTTGGGTCTAGCCGAGTGGGTTTGGGTCCAGCCGAGTGGGTTTGGGTCCAGCCGTGTGGGTTTGGGTCTAGCCGATTGGGTTTGGGTCTAGCCATGTGGGTTTGGGTCTAGCCGAGTGGGTTAGGGTCTAGCGGAGTGGGTTTGGGTGTAGCCGCGTGGGTTTGTGTGTAGCCGAGTGGGTTTGGGTCTAGCCGAGTGGGTTTGGGCGTAGCCGAGTGGGTTTGGGCCTAGCCGAGTGGGTTTGGGTCTGGCGGAGTGGGTTTGGGTGTAGCCGAGTGGGTTTGGGTCTAGCCGAGTGGGTTTGGGTCTAGCCGACTGGGTTTGGGATTAGCCGAGTGGGTTTGGGTCTAGCCGAGTGGGTTTGGGTCTAGCCGAGTGGGTTTACGTCTAGCCGCGTGGGTTTGGGTCTAGCGTAGTGGGTATCGGTGTAGCCGTGTGGGTTTGGGTCTAGCCGAGTGGGTTTGGGTCTAGCCGAGTGTGTTTGGGTCTAGCCTAGTGGGTTTGGGTCTAGCCAAGTGGGTTTGGGTCTAGCGGAGTGGGTTTGTGTCTAGCGGAGTGGGTTTGGGTCTAGCGGAGTGGGTTTGGGTCTAGCCGAGTGGGTTTGGTTCTAACCGAGTGGGTTTGTGTCTAGCGGAGTGGGTTTGGGTCTAGCGGAGTGGGATTGGTTCTAGCCGAGTGGGTTTGGGTCTAGCCGAGTGGGTTTGGGACTAGCCGAGTGGGTTTGGATCTAGCCGAGTGGGTTTGGGTCTAGCCGAAAGGGTTTGGGTCTAGCCGAGTGGGTTTGGGTCTAGCCGAGTGGGTTTGGGTCTAGCCGAGTGGGTTTGGGTCTAGCCGAGTGGGTGTGTCTAGCCAAGTGGGTTTGGGTCGACCCGAGTGGGTTTGGGTCTAGCCGAGTGGGTTTGGGTCTAGCCGAGTGGGTTTGGGTCTAGCCGAGTGGGTATGGGCCTAGCCGAGTGGGTTTGGGTCTAGCGGAGTGGGTTAGGGTCTAGTGGAGTGGGTTTGTGTCTAGAGGAGTGGGTTTGGGTCTAGCGGAGTGGGATTGGTTCTAGCCGAGTGGGTTTGGGTCTAGCCGAGTGGGTTTGCTTCTAGCCGAATGGATTTGGGTCTAGCCGAGTGGGTTTGGGTGCAGACGAGTGGGTTTGGGTCTAGCGGAGTGGTTTGGGTGTAGCCGAGTGGGTCTGGGTCTAGCCGAGTGGGTTTGGGTCTAGCCGAGTGGGTTTGGGTCTAGCCGAGTGGGTTTGGGTCTAGCCGAGTGGGTTTGGGTCCAGCCGAGTTGGTTTGGGTCTAGCCGAGTGGGTTTAGGACTGGCCGAGTGGGTTTGGGTCTAGCCGAGTGGGTTTGGGTCGAGCTGAATGGGTTTGGGTCTAGCCGAGTGGGTTTGGGTCTAGCCGAGTGTGTTTGGGTCTAGCCGAAAGGGTTTGGGTCTAGCCGAGTGGGTTTGGGTCTAGCCGAGTGGGTTTGGGTCAAGCCGAGTGGGTTTGGGTCGAGCCGAGTGGGTTTGGGTCTAGCCGACTGGGTTTGGGCCTAGCCGCGTGGGTTTGGGTCTTGCGGAGTGGGTTTGGGTCTAGCCGAGTGGGTTTACGTCTAGCCGCGTGGGTTTGGGTCTAGCGGAGTGGGTATCGGTGTAGCCGAGTGGGTTTGGGTCTAGCCGAGTGGGTTTGGGTCTAGCCGAGTGGGTTTGGTTCTAACCGAGTGGGTTTGTGTCTAGCGGAGTGGGTTTGGGTCTAGCGGAGTGGGATTGGGTCTAGCCGAGTGGGTTTGTGTCTAGCCGAGTGGGTTTGGGACTAGCCGAGTGGGTTTGGGTCTAGCCGAGTGGGTTTGGGTCTAGCTGAATGGGTTTGGGTCTAGCCGAGTGGGTTTGGGTCTAGCCGAGTGGGTTTGGGTCTAGCCGAAAGGGTTTGGGTCTAGCCGAGTGGGTTTGGGTCTAGCCGAGTGGGTTTGTGTCTAGCCGAGTGGGTTTGTGTCTAGCGGAGTAGGTTTGGGTCTAGCGGAGTGGGATTGGGTCTAGCCGAGTGGGTTTGGGTCTAGCCAAGTGGGTTTGGGTCTAGCTGAATGGGTTTGGGTCCAGCCGAGTGGGTTTGGGTCCAGCCGAGTGGGTTTGGGTCTAGCTGAATGGGTTTGGGTCTGGCCGAGTGGGTTTGTGTCTAGCGGAGTAGGTTTGGGTCTAGCGGAGTGGGATTGGGTCTAGCTGAGTGGGTTTGGGTCTAGCCGAGTGGGTTTGGGCCTAGCCGATTGGGTTTGGGTCTAGCCGAGTGGGTTTGGGTCTAGCCGAGTGGGTTTGGGTCTAGCCGAGTGGGTTTGGGTCCAGCCGAGTGGGTTTAGGTCTAGCCGTGTGGGTTTGGGTCTAGCCGATTGGGTTTGGGTCTAGCCATGTGGGTTTGGGTCTAGCCGAGTGGGTTAGGGTCTAGCGGAGTGGGTTTGGGTGAAGCCGCGTGGGTTTGGGTGTAGCCGAGTGGGTTTGGGTCTAGCCGAGTGGGTTTGGGTGTAGCCGAGTGGGTTTGGGCCTAGCCGAGTGGGTTTGGGTCTGGTGGAGTGGGTTTGGGTGTAGCCGAGTGGGTTTGGGTCTAGCCGAGTGGGTTTGGGTCTAGCCGACTGGGTTTGGGATTAGCCGAGTGGGTTTGGGTCTAACCGAGTGGGTTTGGGTCTAGCCGAGTGGGTTTACGTCTAGCCGCGTGGGTTTGGGTCTAGCGGAATGGGTATCGGTGTAGCCGAGTGGGTTTGGGTCTAGCCGAGTGGGATTGGGTCTAGCCGAGTGTGTTTGGGTCTAGCCTGGTGGGTTTGGGTCTAGCCAAGTGGGTTTGGGTCTAGCGGAGTGGGTTTGTGTCTGGCGGAGTGGGTTTGGGTCTAGCGGAGTGGGTTTGGGTCTAGCCGAGTGGGTTTGGTTCTAACCGAGTGGGTTTGTGTCTAGCGGAGTGGGATTGGGTCTAGCCGAGTGGGTTTGGGTCTAGCCGAGTGGGTTTGGGACTAGCCGAGTGGGTTTGGGTCTAGCCAAGTGGGTATGGGTCCAGCGGAGTGGGTTTGTGTCTAGCGGAGTGGGTTTGGGTCTAGCGGAGTGGGTTTGGGTCTAGCCGAGTGGGTTTGGTTCGAACCGAGTGGGTTTGGGTCTAGCGGAGTGGGATTGGGTCTAGCCGAGTGGGTTTGGGTCTAGCCGAGTGGGTTTGGGACTAGCCGAGTGGGTTTGGGTCTAGCCGAGTGGGTTTGGGTCTAGCTGAATGGGTTTGGGTCTAGCCGAGTGGGTTTCGGTCTAGCCGAGTGGGTTTGGGTCTAGCCGAAAGGGTTTGGGTTTAGCCGAGTGGGTTTGGGTCTAGCCGAGTGGGTTTGGGTCTAGCCGAGTGGGTGTGTCTAGCCAAGTGGGTTTGGGTCGAGCCGAGTGGGTTTGGGTCTAGCCGAGTGGGATTGGGTCTAGCCGAGTGGGTTTGGGTCTAGCCGAGTGGGTTTGCGCCTAGCCGAGTGGGTTTGGGTCTAGCGGAGTGGGTTAGGGTCTAGTGGAGTGGGTTTGGGTCCAGCCGAGTGGGTTTGAGTCTAGCCGAATGGGTTTGGGTCTACCCGAGTGCGTTTGGTTCTAGCCGAGTGGGTTTGGGTCTAGCCGAATGGGTTTGGGTCTAGCCGAGTGGGTTTGGGTGTAGCCGAGTGGGTTTGGGTCTAGCGGAGTGGGTTTGGGTGTAGCCGAGTGGGTTTGGGTCTAGCCGAGTGGGTTTGGGTCTAGCCGAGTGGGTTTGGGTCTAGCCGAGTGGGTTTGGGTCTAGCCGAGTGGGTTTGGGTCTAGCCGAGTGGGTTTGGGTCTAGCCGAGTGGGTTTGGGTCTAGCCGAGTGGGTTTGGGTCTAGCCGAGTGGGTTTGGGTCTAGCCGAGTGGGTTTGGGTCTAGCCGAGTTGGTTTGGGTCTAGCCGAGTGGGTTTGGGTCTAGCCGAGTGGGTTTGGGTCTAGCCGAGTGGGTTTGGGTCTAGCCGAGTGGGTTTGGGCCTAGCCGAGTGGGTTTGGGTCTGCCGGTGTGGGTTTGGGTGTAGCTGAGTGGGTTTGGGACCAGCCGAGTGGGTTTGGGTCTAGCCGAGTGGGTTTGGGTCTGGCCGAATGGGTTTGGGTCTACCCGAGTGGGTTTGGGTCTAGCCGAGTGGGTTTGCTTCTAGCCGAATGGGTTTCGGTCTAGCCGAGTGGGTTTGGGTCTAGCCGAGTGGGTTTGGGTCCAGCCGAGTTGGTTTGGGTCTAGCCGAGTGGGTTTGGGACTAGCCGAGTGGGTTTGGGTCTAGCCGAGTGGGTTTGGGTCTAGCTGAATGGGTTTGGGTCTAGCCGAGTGGGTTTGGGTCTAGCCGAGTGTGTTTGGGTCTAGCCGAAAGGGTTTGGGTCTAGCCGAGTGGGTTTGGGTCTAGCCGAGTTGGTTTGGGTCAAGCCGAGTGGGTTTGGGTCTAGCCGAGTGGGTTTGGGTCTAGCCGACTGGGTTTGGGCCTAGCCGCGTGGGTTTGGGTCTTGCGGAGTGGGTTTGGGTCTATCGGAGTGGGTTTGGGTCTAGCCGAGTGGGTTTGGGCCTAGCCGATTGGGTTTGGGTCTAGCCGAGTGGGTTTGGGTCTAGCCGAGTGGGTTTGGGTCTAGCCGAGTGGGTTTGGGTCCAGCCGAGTGGGTTTGGGTCCAGCCGTGTGGGTTTGGGTCTAGCCGATTGGGTTTGGGTCTAGCCATGTGGGTTTGGGTCTAGCCGAGTGGGTTAGGGTCTAGCGGAGTGGGTTTGGGTGTAGCCGCGTGGGTTTGTGTGTAGCCGAGTGGGTTTGGGTCTAGCCGAGTGGGTTTGGGCGTAGCCGAGTGGGTTTGGGCCTAGCCGAGTGGGTTTGGGTCTGGCGGAGTGGGTTTGGGTGTAGCCGAGTGGGTTTGGGTCTAGCCGAGTGGGTTTGGGTCTAGCCGACTGGGTTTGGGATTAGCCGAGTGGGTTTGGGTCTAGCCGAGTGGGTTTGGGTCTAGCCGAGTGGGTTTACGTCTAGCCGCGTGGGTTTGGGTCTAGCGTAGTGGGTATCGGTGTAGCCGTGTGGGTTTGGGTCTAGCCGAGTGGGTTTGGGTCTAGCCGAGTGTGTTTGGGTCTAGCCTAGTGGGTTTGGGTCTAGCCAAGTGGGTTTGGGTCTAGCGGAGTGGGTTTGTGTCTAGCGGAGTGGGTTTGGGTCTAGCGGAGTGGGTTTGGGTCTAGCCGAGTGGGTTTGGTTCTAACCGAGTGGGTTTGTGTCTAGCGGAGTGGGTTTGGGTCTAGCGGAGTGGGATTGGTTCTAGCCGAGTGGGTTTGGGTCTAGCCGAGTGGGTTTGGGACTAGCCGAGTGGGTTTGGGTCTAGCCGAGTGGGTTTGGGTCTAGCCGAAAGGGTTTGGGTCTAGCCGAGTGGGTTTGGGTCTAGCCGAGTGGGTTTGGGTCTAGCCGAGTGGGTTTGGGTCTAGCCGAGTGGGTGTGTCTAGCCAAGTGGGTTTGGGTCGACCCGAGTGGGTTTGGGTCTAGCCGAGTGGGTTTGGGTCTAGCCGAGTGGGTTTGGGTCTAGCCGAGTGGGTATGGGCCTAGCCGAGTGGGTTTGGGTCTAGCGGAGTGGGTTAGGGTCTAGTGGAGTGGGTTTGGGTCCAGCCGAGTGGGTTTGGGTCTAGCCGAATGGGTTTGGGTCTACCCGAGTGCGTTTGGGTCTAGCCGAGTGGGTTTGGGTCTAGCCGAATGGGTTTGGGTCTAGCCGAGTGGGTTTGGGTGTAGCCGAGTGGGTTTGGGTCTAGCGGAGTGGGTTTGGGTGTAGCCGAGTGGGTTTGGGTCTAGCCGAGTGGGTTTGGGTCTAGCCGAGTGGGTTTGGGTCCAGCCGAGTGGGTTTGGGTCTAGCCGAGTGGGTTTGGGTCTAGCCGAGTGGGTTTGGGTCTAGCCGAGTGGGTTTGGGTCTAGCCGAGTGTGTTTGGGTCTAGCCGAGTGGGTTTGGGTCTAGCCGAGTGGGTTTGGGTCTAGCCGAGTTGGTTTGGGTCTAGCCGAGTGGGTTTGGGTCTAGCCGAGTGGGTTTGGGTCTAGCCGAGTGGGTTTGGGTCTAGCCGAGTGGGTTTGGGTCTGGCCGAGTTAGTTTGGGTGTTGCCGAGGGGGTTTGGGTCTAGCCGAGCAGGTTTGGGTCTTGCCGAGTGGGTTTGGGTCTAGCCGAGTTGGTTTGGGTCTAGCCGAGTGGGTTTGGGTCTAGCCGAGTGGGTTTGGGTCAAGCGGAGTTGGTATGGGTCTAGCGGAGTGGGTTTGGGTCTAGCGGAGTGGGTTTGGTTGTAGCCGAGTGGGTTTGGGTCTACCCGAGTGGGTTTGGGTCTACCGAGTGGGTTTGCGTCTAGCCGAGTGGGTTTGGGTCTAGCCGAGTGGGTGTGGGTCTAGCCGAGTGGGTTTGGGTCTAGCCAAGTGGGTTTGGGTCTAGCCGAATGGGTTTGGGTCTATACGAGTGGGTTTGCGTCTAGCGGAGTGGGTTTGGGTCTAGTCGAGTGGGTTTGGGTCTAGCGGAGTGGGTTTGGGTGTAGCCGAGTGGGTTTGGGTCTAGCCCAGTGGGTTTGGTCTAGCCGACTGGGTTTGGGTCTGGACGAGTGGGTTTGGGTCTAGCCGAGTGGGTTTGGGTCTAGTCGAGTGGGTTTGGGTCTAGCCGAGTGGGTTTGGGTCTAGCCTAGTGGGTTTGGGTCTAGCCAAGTGTGTTTCGGTCCAGCGGAGTGGGTTTTGGGTCTAGCGCAGTGGGTTTGGGTCTAGCCGAGTGGGTTTGGGTCTAGCCGAGTGGGTTTGCGTCTAGCGGAGTGGGTTTGGGTGTAGCCGAGTGGGTTTGGGTCTAGCCGAGTGGGTTTGGGTCTAGCCGAGTGGGTTTGGGTCTAGCGGAGTGGGTTTGGTTGTAGCCGAGTGGGTTTGGGTCTAGCGGAGTGGGTTTGGGTCTAGCCGACTGGGTTTGGGTCTGGACGAGAGGGTTTGGGTCTAGCCGACTGGGTTTGGGTCTAGCCGAGTGGGTTTGGGTCTAGCCGAGTGGGTTTGGGTCTTGCCGAGTGGGTTTGGGTCTAGCGGAGTGGGTTTGGGTGTAGCCGATTGGGTTTGGGTCCAGCGGAGCGGGTTTGGGTGTAGCCGAGTGGGTTTGGGTCTAGCCGAGTGGGGTTGGGTCTAGCCGAGTGCGTTTGGCTCTAGCCGAGTGGGTTTGGGTCTAGCCGAGTGGGTTTGGGTCTAGCCGAGTGGGTTTACGTCTAGCCGAGTGGGTTTGGGTCTAGCGGAGTGGGTTTGTGTGTAGCCGAGTGGGTTTGGGTCTAGCCGAGTGGGTTTGGGTGTAGCCGAGTGGGTGTGGGTCAAGCCGAGTGGGTTTGGGTGTAGCCGAGTGGGTTTGGGTCTAGCCGAGTGGGTTTGGGTCTAGCCGAGTGGGTTTGGGTCAAGCCGAGTGGTTTTGGGCCTAGCCGAGTGGGTTTGGGTCTACCGGAGTGGGTTTGGGTGTAGCGGAGTGGGATTGGGTGAGCAGAGTGGGTTTGGGACCAGCCGAGTGGGTTTGGGTCTAGCCGAGTGGGTTTGGGTCTAGCCGAATGGGTTTGGGTCTACCCGAGTGGGTTTGGGTCTAGCCGAGTGGGTTTGCTTCTAGCCGAATGGGTTTGGGTCTAGCCGAGTGGGTTTGGGTGCAGACGAGTAGGTTTGGGTCTAGCGGAGTGGGTTTGGGTGTAACCGAGTGGGTTTGGGTCTAGCCGAGTGGGTTTGGGTCTAGCCGAGTGGGTTTGGGTCTAGCCGAGTGGGTTTGGGTCCAGCCGAGTGGGTTTGGGTCTAGCCGAGTTGGTTTGGGTCTAGCCGAGTGGGTTTGCGCCTAGCCGAGTGGGTTTGTGTCTAGCGGAGTGGGTTTGGGTCTAGCTGAATGGGTTTGGGTCTAGCCGAGTGGGTTTGGGTCTAGCCGAGTGTGTTTGGGTCTAGCCGAAAGGGTTCGGGTCTAGCCGAGGGGGTTTGGGTCTAGCCCAGTGGGTTTGGGTCTAGCCGAGTGGGTGTGGGTCTAGCCGAGTGGGTTTGGGTCTAGCCGAGTGGGTTTGGGTCTAGCCGAGTGGGTTTGGGTCTAGCCGAGTGGGTTTGGGTCTAGCGGAGTGGGTTTGGGTGTAGCCGAGTGGGTTTGGGTCTAGCCGAGTGGGTTTGGGTCTAGCCGAGTGGGTTTGGGTCTAGCCGAGTGGGTTTGGGTCTAGCCGAGTGGGTTTGGGTCTAGCCGAGTGGGTTTGGGTCTAGCCGAGTGTGTTTGCGTCTGGCCGAGTGGGTTTGGGTCTAGCCGAGTGGGTTTGGGTCTAGCCGAGTGGGTTTGGGTCTAGCTGAGTGGGTTTGGGTCTAGCCGAGTGTGTTAGGGTCTAGCGGAGTGGGTTTGGGTGCAGCCGTGTGGGTTTGGGTGTAGCCGAGTGAGTTTGGGTCTAGCCGAGTGGGTTTGGGTATAGCCGACTGGGTTTGGGTGTAGCCGAGTGGGTTTGGGTCCAGCCGAGTGGGTTTGGGTCTAGCCGAGTGGCTTTGGGTCTAGCTGAGTGGGTTTGGGTCCAGCCGAGTTGGTTTGGGTCTAGCCGAGTGGGTTTGGGTCTAGCCGAGTGGGTTTGGGTCCAGCCGAGTGGGTTTGGGTCCAGCCGTGTGGGTTTGGGTCTAGCCGATTGGGTTTGTGTCTAGCGGAGTGGGTTTGGGTCTAGCCGAGTGGGTTTGGGTCTAGCCGAGTGGGTTTGGTTCTAACCGAGTGGGTTTGTGTCTAGCGGAGTGGGTTTGCGTCTAGCGGAGTGGGATTGGTTCTAGCCGAGTGGGTTTGGGTCTAGCCGAGTGGGTTTGGGACTAGCCGAGTGGGTTTGGGTCTAGCCGAGTGGGTTTGGGTCTAGCCGAAAGGGTTTGTGTCTAGCCGAGTGGGTTTGGGTCTAGCCGAGTGGGTTTGGGTCTAGCCGAGTGGGTGTGTCTAGCCAAGTGGGTTTGGGTCGACCCGAGTGGGTTTGGGTCTAGCCGAGTGGGTTTGGGTCTAGCCGAGTGGGTTTGGGTCTAGCCGAGTGGGTATGGGCCTAGCCGAGTGGGTTTGGGTCTAGCGGAGTGGGTTAGGGTCTAGTGGAGTGGGTTTGGGTCCAGCCGAGTGGGTTTGGGTCTAGCCGAATGGGTTTGGGTCTACCCGAGTGCGTTTGGGTCTAGCCGAGTGGGTTTGGGTCTAGCCGAATGGGTTTGGGTCTAGCCGAGTGGGTTTGGGTGTAGCCGAGTGGGTTTGGGTCTAGCGGAGTGGGTTTGGGTGTTGCCGAGTGGGTTTGGGTCTAGCCGAGTGGGTTTGGGTCTAGCCGAGTGGGTTTGTGTCCAGCCGAGTGGGTTTGGGTCTAGCCGAGTGGGTTTGGGTCTAGCCGAGTGGGTTTGGGTCTAGCCGAGTGGGTTTGGGTCTAGCCGAGTGGGTTTGGGTCTAGCCGAGTGGGTTTGGGTCTAGCCGAGTGGGTTTGCGTCTAGCCGAGTTGGTTTGGGTCTAGCCGAGTGGGTTTGGGTCTAGCCGAGTGGGTTTGGGTCTAGCCGAGTGGGTTTGGGTCTAGCCGAGTGGGTTTGGGTCTGGCCGAGTTAGTTTGGGTGTTGCCAAGGGGGTTTGGGTCTAGCCGAGCAGGTTTGGGTCTTGCCGAGTGGGTTTGGGTCTAGCCGAGTTGGTTTGGGTCTAGCCGAGTGGGTTTGGGTCTAGCCGAGTGGGTTTGGGTCAAGCGGAGTTGGTATGGGTCTAGCGGAGTGGGTTTGGGTCTAGCGGAGTGGGTTTGGTTGTAGCCGAGTGGGTTTGGGTCTAGCCGAGTGGGTTTACGTCTAGCCGCGTGGGTTTGGGTCTAGCGGAGTGGGTTTGTGTCTAGCGGAGTGGGTTTGGGTCTAGCGGAGTGGGTTTGGGTCTAGCCGAGTGGGTTTGGTTCTAACCGAGTGGGTTTGTGTCTAGCGGAGTGGGTTTGGGTCTAGCGGAGTGGGATTGGTTCTAGCCGAGTGGGTTTGGGTCTAGCCGAGTGGGTTTGGGACTAGCCGAGTGGGTTTGGGTCTAGCCGAGTGGGTTTGGGTCTAGCCGAAAGGGTTTGGGTCTAGCCGAGTGGGTTTGGGTCTAGCCGAGTGGGTTTGGGTCTAGCCGAGTGGGTTTGGGTCTAGCCGAGTGGGTGTGTCTAGCCAAGTGGGTTTGGGTCGACCCGAGTGGGTTTGGGTCTAGCCGAGTGGGTTTGGGTCTAGCCGAGTGGGTATCGGTGTAGCCGTGTGGGTTTGGGTCTAGCCGAGTGGGTTTGGGTCTAGCCGAGTGTGTTTGGGTCTAGCCTAGTGGGTTTGGGTCTAGCCAAGTGGGTTTGGGTCTAGCGGAGTGGGTTTGTGTCTAGCGGAGTGGGTTTGGGTCTAGCGGAGTGGGTTTGGGTCTAGCCGAGTGGGTTTGGTTCTAACCGAGTGGGTTTGTGTCTAGCGGAGTGGGTTTGGGTCTAGCGGAGTGGGATTGGTTCTAGCCGAGTGGGTTTGGGTCTAGCCGAGTGGGTTTGGGACTAGCCGAGTGGGTTTGGGTCTAGCCGAGTGGGTTTGGGTCTAGCCGAAAGGGTTTGGGTCTAGCCGAGTGGGTTTGGGTCTAGCCGAGTGGGTTTGGGTCTAGCCGAGTGGGTTTGGGTCTAGCCGAGTGGGTGTGTCTAGCCAAGTGGGTTTGGGTCGACCCGAGTGGGTTTGGGTCTAGCCGAGTGGGTTTGGGTCTAGCCGAGTGGGTTTGGGTCTAGCCGAGTGGGTATGGGCCTAGCCGAGTGGGTTTGGGTCTAGCGGAGTGGGTTAGGGTCTAGTGGAGTGGGTTTGGGTCCAGCCGAGTGGGTTTGGGTCTAGCCGAATGGGTTTGGGTCTACCCGAGTGCGTTTGGGTCTAGCCGAGTGGGTTTGGGTCTAGCCGAATGGGTTTGGGTCTAGCCGAGTGGGTTTGGGTGTAGCCGAGTGGGTTTGGGTCTAGCGGAGTGGGTTTGGGTGTAGCCGAGTGGGTTTGGGTCTAGCCGAGTGGGTTTGGGTCTAGCCGAGTGGGTTTGGGTCCAGCCGAGTGGGTTTGGGTCTAGCCGAGTGGGTTTGGGTCTAGCCGAGTGGGTTTGGGTCTAGCCGAGTGGGTTTGGGTCTAGCCGAGTGGGTTTGGGTCTAGCCGAGTGGGTTTGGGTCTAGCCGAGTGGGTTTGGGTCTAGCCGAGTTGGTTTGGGTCTAGCCGAGTGGGTTTGGGTCTAGCCGAGTGGGTTTGGGTCTAGCCGAGTGGGTTTGGGTCTAGCCGAGTGGGTTTGGGTCTGGCCGAGTTCGTTTGGGTGTTGCCGAGGGGGTTTGGGTCTAGCCGAGCAGGTTTGGGTCTTGCCGAGTGGGTTTGGGTCTAGCCGAGTTGGTTTGGGTCTAGCCGAGTGGGTTTGGGTCTAGCCGAGTGGGTTTGGGTCAAGCGGAGTTGGTATGGGTCTAGCGGAGTGGGTTTGGGTCTAGCGGAGTGGGTTTGGTTGTAGCCGAGTGGGTTTGGGTCTAGCCGAGTGGGTTTGGGTCTACCGAGTGGGTTTGCGTCTAGCCGAGTGGGTTTGGGTCTAGCCGAGTGGGTGTGGGTCTAGCCGAGTGGGTTTGGGTCTAGCCAAGTGGGTTTGGGTCTAGCCGAATGGGTTTGGGTCTATACGAGTGGGTTTGCGTCTAGCGGAGTGGGTTTGGGTCTAGTCGAGTGGGTTTGGGTCTAGCGGAGTGGGTTTGGGTGTAGCCGAGTGGGTTTGGGTCTAGCCCAGTGGGTTTGGTCTAGCCGACTGGGTTTGGGTCTGGACGAGTGGGTTTGGGTCTAGCCGAGTGGGTTTGGGTCTAGTCGAGTGGGTTTGGGTCTAGCCGAGTGGGTTTGGGTCTAGCCTAGTGGGTTTGGGTCTAGCCAAGTGTGTTTCGGTCCAGCGGAGTGGGTTTTGGGTCTAGCGCAGTGGGTTTGGGTCTAGCCGAGTGGGTTTGGGTCTAGCCGAGTGGGTTTGCGTCTAGCGGAGTGGGTTTGGGTGTAGCCGAGTGGGTTTGGGTCTAGCCGAGTGGGTTTGGGTCTAGCCGAGTGGGTTTGGGTCTAGCGGAGTGGGTTTGGTTGTAGCCGAGTGGGTTTGGGTCTAGCGGAGTGGGTTTGGGTCTAGCCGACTGGGTTTGGGTCTGGACGAGAGGGTTTGGGTCTAGCCGACTGGGTTTGGGTCTAGCCGAGTGGGTTTGGGTCTAGCCGAGTGGGTTTGGGTCTTGCCGAGTGGGTTTGGGTCTAGCGGAGTGGGTTTGGGTGTAGCCGATTGGGTTTGGGTCCAGCGGAGCGGGTTTGGGTGTAGCCGAGTGGGTTTGGGTCTAGCCGAGTGGGTTTGGGTCTAGCCGAGTGGGTTTGGCTCTAGCCGAGTGGGTTTGGGTCTAGCCGAGTGGGTTTGGGTCTAGCCGAGTGGGTTTATGTCTAGCCGAGTGGGTTTGGGTCTAGAGTAGTGGGTTTGTGTGTAGCCGAGTGGGTTTGGGTCTAGCCGAGTGGGTTTGGGTGTAGCCGAGTGGGTGTGGGTCAAGCCGAGTGGGTTTGGGTCTAGCCGAGTGGGTTTGGGTCTAGCCGAGTGGGTTTGGGTCTAGCCGAGTGGGTTTGGGTCAAGCCGAGTGGTTTTGGGCCTAGCCGAGTGGGTTTGGGTCTACCGGAGTGGGTTTGGGTGTAGCGGAGTGGGATTGGGTGAGCAGAGTGGGTTTGGGACCAGCCGAGTGGGTTTGGGTCTAGCCGAGTGGGTTTGGGTCTAGCCGAATGGGTTTGGGTCTACCCGAGTGGGTTTGGGTCTAGCCGAGTGGGTTTGCTTCTAGCCGAATGGGTTTGGGTCTAGCCGAGTGGGTTTGGGTGCAGACGAGTGGGTTTGGGTCTAGCGGAGTGGGTTTGGGTGTAACCGAGTGGGTTTGGGTCTAGCCGAGTGGGTTTGGGTCTAGCCGAGTGGGTTTGGGTCTAGCCGAGTGGGTTTGGGTCCAGCCGAGTGGGTTTGGGTCTAGCCGAGTTGGTTTGGGTCTAGCCGAGTGGGTTTGCGCCTAGCCGAGTGGGTTTGTGTCTAGCGGAGTGGGTTTGGGTCTAGCGGAGTGGGATTGGGTCTAGCCGAGTGGGTTTGGGTCTAGCCGAGTGGGTTTGGGACTAGCCGAGTGGGTTTGGCTCAAGCCGAGTGGGTTTGGGTCTAGCTGAATGGGTTTGGGTCTAGCCGAGTGGGTTTGGGTCTAGCCGAGTGTGTTTGGGTCTAGCCGAAAGGGTTCGGGTCTAGCCGAGGGGGTTTGGGTCTAGCCCAGTGGGTTTGGGTCTAGCCGAGTGGGTGTGGGTCTAGCCGAGTGGGTTTGGGTCTAGCCGAGTGGGTTTGGGTCTAGCCGAGTGGGTTTGGGTCTAGCCGAGTGGGTTTGGGCCTAGCCGAGTTGGTTTGGGTCTAGCGGAGTGGGTTAGGGTCTAGTGGAGTGGGTTTGGGTTAGCCGAGTGGGTTTGGGTCTAGCGGAGTGGGTTTGGGTGTAGCCGAGTGGGTTTGGGTCTAGCCGAGTGGGTTTGGGTCTAGCCGAGTGGGTTTGGGTCTAGCCGAGTGGGTTTGGGTCTAGCCGAGTGGGTTTGGGTCTAGCCGAGTGGGTTTGGGTCTAGCCGAGTGTGTTTGCGTCTGGCCGAGTGGGTTTGGGTCTAGCCGAGTGGGTTTGGGTCTAGCCGAGTGGGTTTGGGTCTAGCTGAGTGGGTTTGGGTCTAGCCGAGTGTGTTAGGGTCTAGCGGAGTGGGTTTGGGTGTAGCCGTGTGGGTTTGGGTGTAGCCGAGTGAGTTTGGGTCTAGCCGAGTGGGTTTGGGTATAGCCGACTGGGTTTGGGTGTAGCCGAGTGGGTTTGGGTCCAGCCGAGTGGGTTTGGGTCTAGCCGAGTGGCTTTGGGTCTAGCTGAGTGGGTTTGGGTCCAGCCGAGTTGGTTTGGGTCTAGCCGAGTGGGTTTGGGTCTAGCCGAGTGGGTTTGGGTCCAGCCGAGTGGGTTTGGGTCCAGCCGTGTGGGTTTGGGTCTAGCCGATTGGGTTTGGGTCTAGCCATGTGGGTTTGGGTCTAGCCGAGTGGGTTAGGGTCTAGCGGAGTGGGTTTGGGTGTAGCCGCGTGGGTTTGGGTGTAGCCGAGTGGGTTTGGGTCTAGCCGAGTGGGTTTGGGCGTAGCCGAGTGGGTTTGGGCCTAGCCGAGTGGGTTTGGGTCTGGCGGAGTGGGTTTGGGTGTAGCCGAGTGGGTTTGGGTCTAGCCGAGTGGGTTTGGGTCTAGCCGACTGGGTTTGGGATTAGCCGACTGGGTTTGGGTCTAGCCGAGTGGGTTTGGGTCTAGCCGAGTGGGTTTACGTCTAGCCGCGTGGGTTTGGGTCTAGCGTAGTGGGTATCAGTGTAGCCGTGTGGGTTTGGGTCTAGCCGAGTGGGTTTGGGTCTAGCCGAGTGTGTTTGGGTCTAGCCTAGTGGGTTTGGGTCTAGCCAAGTGGGTTTGGGTCTAGCGGAGTGGGTTTGTGTCTAGCGGAGTGGGTTTGGGTCTAGCGGAGTGGGTTTGGGTCTAGCCGAGTGGGTTTGGTTCTAACCGAGTGGGTTTGTGTCTAGCGGAGTGGGTTTGCGTCTAGCGGAGTGGGATTGGTTCTAGCCGAGTGGGTTTGGGTCTAGCCGAGTGGGTTTGGGACTAGCCGAGTGGGTTTGGGTCTAGCCGAGTGGGTTTGGGTCTAGCCGAAAGGGTTTGGGTCTAGCCGAGTGGGTTTGGGTCTAGCCGAGTGGGTTTGGGTCTAGCCGAGTGGGTGTGTCTAGCCAAGTGGGTTTGGGTCGACCCGAGTGGGTTTGGGTCTAGCCGAGTGGGTTTGGGTCTAGCCTAGTGGGTTTGGGTCTAGCCGAGTGGGTATGGGCCTAGCCGAGTGGGTTTGGGTCTAGCGGAGTGGGTTAGGGTCTAGTGGAGTGGGTTTGGGTCCAGCCGAGTGGGTTTGGGTCTAGCCGAATGGGTTTGGGTCTACCCGAGTGCGTTTGGGTCTAGCCGAGTGGGTTTGGGTCTAGCCGAATGGGTTTGGGTCTAGCCGAGTGGGTTTGGGTGTAGCCGAGTGGGTTTGGGTCTAGCGGAGTGGGTTTGGGTGTTGCCGAGTGGGTTTGGGTCTAGCCGAGTGGGTTTGGGTCTAGCCGAGTGGGTTTGTGTCCAGCCGAGTGGGTTTGGGTCTAGCCGAGTGGGTTTGGGTCTAGCCGAGTGGGTTTGGGTCTAGCCGAGTGGGTTTGGGTCTAGCCGAGTGGGTTTGGGTCTAGCCGAGTGGGTTTGGGTCTAGCCGAGTGGGTTTGGGTCTAGCCGAGTTGGTTTGGGTCTAGCCGAGTGGGTTTGGGTCTAGCCGAGTGGGTTTGTGTCTAGCCGAGTGGGTTTGGGTCTACCCGAGTGGGTTTGCGTCTAGCCGAGTGGGTTTGGGTCTAGCCGAGTTGGTGTGGGTCTAGCCGAGTGGGTTTGGGTCTAGCCAAGTGGGTTTGGGTCTAGCCGAATGGGTTTGGGTCTACACGAGTGGGTTTGCGTCTAGCCTAGTGGGTTTGGGTCAAGTCGAGTGGGTTTGGGTCTAGCGGAGTGGGTTTGGGTGTAGCCGAGTGGGTTTGGGTCTAGCCCAGTGGGTTTGGGTCTAGCCGACTGGGTTTGGGTCTGGACGAGTGGGTTTGGGTCTAGCCGAGTGGGTTTGGGTCTAGTCGAGTGGGTTTGGGTCTAGCCGAGTGGGTTTGGGTCTAGCCTAGTGGGTTTGGGTCTAGCCAAGTGTGTTTCGGTCCAGCGGAGTGGGTTTTGGGTCTAGCGCAGTGGGTTTGGGTCTAGCCGAGTGGGTTTGGGTCTAGCCGAGTGGGTTTGCGTCTAGCGGAGTGGGTTTGGGTGTAGCCGAGTGGGTTTGGGTCTAGCCGAGTGGGTTTGGGTCTAGCCGAGTGGGTTTGGGTCTAGCGGAGTGGGTTTGGTTGTAGCCGAGTGGGTTTGGGTCTAGCGGAGTGGGTTTGGGTCTAGCCGACTGGGTTTGGGTCTGGACGAGTGGGTTTGGGTCTAGCCGACTGGGTTTGGGTCTAGCCGAGTGGGTTTGGGTCTAGCCGAGTGGGTTTGGGTCTTGCCGAGTGGGTTTGGGTCTAGCGGAGTGGGTTTGGGTGTAGCCGATTGGGTTTGGGTCCAGCGGAGCGGGTTTGGGTGTAGCCGAGTGGGTTTGGGTCTAGCCGAGTGGGTTTACGTCTAGCCGCGTGGGTTTGGGTCTAGCGGAGTGGGTATCGGTGTAGCCGAGTGGGTTTGGGTCTAGCCGAGTGGGTTTGGGTCTAGCCGAGTGTGTTTGGGTCTAGCCTAGTGGGTTTGGGTCTAGCCAAGTGGGTTTGGGTCTAGCAGAGTGGGTTTGTGTCTAGCGGAGTGGGTTCGGGTCTAGCGGAGTGGGTTTGGGTCTAGCCGAGTGGGTTTGGTTCTAACCGAGCGGGTTTGTGTCTAGCGGAGTGGGTTTGGGTCTAGCGGAGTGGGATTGGGTCTAGCCGAGTGGGTTTGGGTCTAGCCGAGTGGGTTTGGGACTAGCCGAGTGGGTTTGGGTCTAGCCGAGTGGGTTTGGGTCTAGCCGAATGGGTTTGGGTCTAGCCGAGTTGGTTTGGGTCTAGCCGAGTGGGTTTGGGTCTAGCCGAAAGGGTTTGGGTCTAGCCGAGTGGGTTTGGGTCTAGCCGAGTGGGTTTGGGTCTAGCCGAGTGGGTTTGGGTCTAGCGGAGTAGGTTTGGGTCTAGCGGAGTGGGATTGGGTCTAGCCGAGTGGGTTTGGGTCTAGCCGAGTGGGTTTGGGACTGGCCGAGTGGGTTTGGGTCCAGCCGAGTGGGTTTGGGTCTAGCTGAATGGGTTTGGGTCCAGCCGAGTGGGTTTGGGTCCAGCCGAGTGGGTTTGGGTCTAGCTGAATGGGTTTGGGTCTAGCCGAGTGGGTTTGTGTCTAGCCGAATGGGTTTGGGTCTACCCGAGTGGGTTTGGGTCTAGCCGAGTGGGTTTGCTTCTAGCCGAATGGGTTTGGGTCTAGCCGAGTGGGTTTGGGTCTAGCCGAGTGGGTTTGGGTCCAGCCGAGTTGGTTTGGGTCTAGCCGAGTGGGTTTGGGACTAGCCGAGTGGGTTTGGGTCTAGCCGAGTGGGTTTGGGTCTAGCTGAATGGGTTTGGGTCTAGCCGAGTGGGTTTGGTTCTAGCCGAGTGTGTTTGGGTCTAGCCGAAAGGGTTTGGGTCTAGCCGAGTGGGTTTGGGTCTAGCCGAGTGGGTTTGGGTCAAGCCGAGTGGGTTTGGGTCTAGCCGAGTGGGTTTGGGTCTAGCCGACTGGGTTTGGGCCTAGCCGCGTGGGTTTGGGTCTTGCGGAGTGGGTTTGGGTCTATCGGAGTGGGTTTGGGTCTAGCCGAGTGCGTTTGGGCCTAGCCGATTGGGTTTGGGTCTAGCCGAGTGGGTTTGGGTCTAGCCGAGTGGGTTTGGGTCTAGCCGAGTGGGTTTGGGTCCAGCCGAGTGGGTTTGGGTCCAGCCGTGTGGGTTTGGGTCTAGCCGATTGGGTTTGGGTGTAGCCGCGTGGGTTTGGGTGTAGCCGAGTGGGTTTGGGTCTAGCCGAGTGGGTTTGGGCGTAGCCGAGTGGGTTTGGGCCTAGCCGAGTGGGTTTGGGTCTGGCGGAGTGGGTTTGGGTGTAGCCGAGTGGGTTTGGGTCTAGCCGAGTGGGTTTGGGTCTAGCCGACTGGGTTTGGGATTAGCCGAGTGGGTTTGGGTCTAGCCGAGTGGGTTTACGTCTAGCCGCGTGGGTTTGGGTCTAGCGTAGTGGGTATCGGTGTAGCCGTGTGGGTTTGGGTCTAGCCGAGTGGGTTTGGGTCTAGCCGAGTGTGTTGGGGTCTAGCCTAGTGGGTTTGGGTCTAGCCAAGTGGGTTTGGGTCTAGCGGAGTGGGTTTGTGTCTAGCGGAGTGGGTTTGGGTCTAGCGGAGTGGGTTTGGGTCTAGCCGAGTGGGTTTGGTTCTAACCGAGTGGGTTTGTGTCTAGCGGAGTGGGTTTGGGTCTAGCGGAGTGGGATTGGTTCTAGCCGAGTGGGTTTGGGTCTAGCCGAGTGGGTTTGCTTCTAGCCGAATGGATTTGGGTCTAGCCGAGTGGGTTTGGGTGCAGACGAGTGGGTTTGGGTCTAGCGGAGTGGTTTGGGTGTAGCCGAGTGGGTCTGGGTCTAGCCGAGTGGGTTTGGGTCTAGCCGAGTGGGTTTGGGTCTAGCCGAGTGGGTTTGGGTCTAGCCGAGTGGGTTTGGGTCCAGCCGAGTTGGTTTGGGTCTAGCCGAGTGGGTTTAGGACTGGCCGAGTGGGTTTGGGTCTAGCCGAGTGGGTTTGGGTCGAGCTGAATGGGTTTGGGTCTAGCCGAGTGGGTTTGGGTCTAGCCGAGTGTGTTTGGGTCTAGCCGAAAGGGTTTGGGTCTAGCCGAGTGGGTTTGGGTCTAGCCGAGTGGGTTTGGGTCAAGCCGAGTGGGTTTGGGTCGAGCCGAGTGGGTTTGGGTCTAGCCGACTGGGTTTGGGCCTAGCCGCGTGGGTTTGGGTCTTGCGGAGTGGGTTTGGGTCTTGCGGAGTGGGTTTGGGTCCAGCCGAGTGGGTTTGGATCTAGCCGTGTGGGTTTGGGTCTAGCCGATTGGGTTTGGGTCTAGCCATGTGGGTTTGGGTCTAGCCGAGTGGGTTAGGGTCTAGCGGAGTGGGTTTGGGTGTAACCGCGTGGGTTTGGGTGTAGCCGAGTGGGTTTGGGTCTAGCCGAGTGGGTTTGGGTGTAGCCGAGTGGGTTTGGGCCTAGCCGAGTGGGTTTGGGTCTGGCGGAGTGGGTTTTGGTGTAGCCGAGTGGGTTTGGGTCTAGCCGAGTGGGTTTGGGTCTAGCCGACTGGGTTTAGGATTAGCCGAGTGGGTTTGGGTCTAGCCGAGTGGGTTTGGGTCTAGCCGAGTGGGTTTACGTCTAGCCGCGTGGGTTTGGGTCTAGCGGAGTGGGTATCGGTGTAGCCGAGTGGGTTTGGGTCTAGCCGAGTGGGTTTGGGTCTAGCCGAGTGGGTTTGGTTCTAACCGAGTGGGTTTGTGTCTAGCGGAGTGGGTTTGGGTCTAGCGGAGTGGGATTGGGTCTAGCCGAGTGGGTTTGTGTCTAGCCGAGTGGGTTTGGGACTAGCCGAGTGGGTTTGGGTCTAGCCGAGTGGGTTTGGGTCTAGCTGAATGGGTTTGGGTCTAGCCGAGTGGGTTTGGGTCTAGCCGAGTGGGTTTGGGTCTAGCCGAAAGGGTTTGGGTCTAGCCGAGTGGGTTTGGGTCTAGCCGAGTGGGTTTGTGTCTAGCCGAGTGGGTTTGTGTCTAGCGGAGTAGGTTTGGGTCTAGCGGAGTGGGATTGGGTCTAGCCGAGTGGGTTTGGGTCTAGCCAAGTGGGTTTGGGTCTAGCTGAATGGGTTTGGGTCCAGCCGAGTGGGTTTGGGTCCAGCCGAGTGGGTTTGGGTCTAGCTGAATGGGTTTGGGTCTAGCCGAGTGGGTTTGTGTCTAGCGGAGTAGGTTTGGGTCTAGCGGAGTGGGATTGGGTCTAGCTGAGTGGGTTTGGGTCTAGCCGAGTGGGTTTGGGCCTAGCCGATTGGGTTTGGGTCTAGCCGAGTGGGTTTGGGTCTAGCCGAGTGGGTTTGGGTCTAGCCGAGTGGGTTTGGGTCCAGCCGAGTGGGTTTAGGTCTAGCCGTGTGGGTTTGGGTCTAGCCGATTGGGTTTGGGTCTAGCCATGTTGGTTTGGGTCTAGCCGAGTGGGTTAGGGTCTAGCGGAGTGGGTTTGGGTGAAGCCGCGTGGGTTTGGGTGTAGCCGAGTGGGTTTGGGTCTAGACGAGTGGGTTTGGGTGTAGCCGAGTGGGTTTGGGCCTAGCCGAGTGGGTTTGGGTCTGGTGGAGTGGGTTTGGGTGTAGCCGAGTGGGTTTGGGTCTAGCCGAGTGGGTTTGGGTCTAGCCGACTGGGTTTGGGATTAGCCGAGTGGGTTTGGGTCTAACCGAGTGGGTTTGGGTCTAGCCGAGTGGGTTTACGTCTAGCCGCGTGGGTTTGGGTCTAGCGGAATGGGTATCGGTGTAGCCGAGTGGGTTTGGGTCTAGCCGAGTGGGTTTGGGTCTAGCCGAGTGTGTTTGGGTCTAGCCTGGTGGGTTTGGGTCTAGCCAAGTGGGTTTGGGTCTAGCGGAGTGGGTTTGTGTCTGGCGGAGTGGGTTTGGGTCTAGCGGAGTGGGTTTGGGTCTAGCCGAGTGGGTTTGGTTCTAACCGAGTGGGTTTGTGTCTAGCGGAGTGGGATTGGGTCTAGCCGAGTGGGTTTGGGTCTAGCCGAGTGGGTTTGGGACTAGCCGAGTGGGTTTGGGTCTAGCCAAGTGGGTATGGGTCCAGCGGAGTGGGTTTGTGTCTAGCGGAGTGGGTTTGGGTCTAGCGGAGTGGGTTTGGGTCTAGCCGAGTGGGTTTGGTTCGAACCGAGTGGGTTTGGGTCTAGCGGAGTGGGATTGGGTCTAGCCGAGTGGGTTTGGGTCTAGCCGAGTGGGTTTGGGACTAGCCGAGTGGGTTTGGGTCTAGCCGAGTGGGTTTGGGTCTAGCTGAATGGGTTTGGGTCTAGCCGAGTGGGTTTCGGTCTAGCCGAGTGGGTTTGGGTCTAGCCGAAAGGGTTTGGGTTTAGCCGAGTGGGTTTGGGTCTAGCCGAGTGGGTTTGGGTCTAGCCGAGTGGGTGTGTCTAGCCAAGTGGGTTTGGGTCGAGCCGAGTGGGTTTGGGTCTAGCCGAGTGGGTTTGGGTCTAGCCGAGTGGGTTTGGGTCTAGCCGAGTGGGTTTGCGCCTAGCCGAGTGGGTTTGGGTCTAGCGGAGTGGGTTAGGGTCTAGTGGAGTGGGTTTCGGTCCAGCCGAGTGGGTTTGAGTCTAGCCGAATGGGTTTGGGTCTACCCGAGTGCGTTTGGTTCTAGCCGAGTGGGTTTGGGTCTAGCCGAATGGGTTTGGGTCTAGCCGAGTGGGTTTGGGTGTAGCCGAGTGGGTTTGGGTCTAGCGGAGTGGGTTTGGGTGTAGCCGAGTGGGTTTGGGTCTAGCCGAGTGGGTTTGGGTCTAGCCGAGTGGGTTTGGGTCTAGCCGAGTGGGTTTGGGTCTAGCCGAGTGGGTTTGGGTCTAGCCGAGCGGGTTTGGGTCTAGCCGAGTGGGTTTGGGTCTAGCCGAGTGGGTTTGGGTCTAGCCGAGTGGGTTTGGGTCTAGCCGAGTGGGTTTGGGTCTAGCCGAGTTGGTTTGGGTCTAGCCGAGTGGGTTTGGGTCTAGCCGAGTGGGTTTGGGTCTAGCCGAGTGGGTTTGGGTCTAGCCGAGTGGGTTTGGGCCTAGCCGAGTGGGTTTGGGTCTGCCGGTGTGGGTTTGGGTGTAGCTGAGTGGGTTTGGGACCAGCCGAGTGGGTTTGGGTCTAGCCGAGTGGGTTTGGGTCTAGCCGAATGGGTTTGGGTCTACCCGAGAGGGTTTGGGTCTAGCCGAGTGGGTTTGCTTCTAGCCGAACGGGTTTGGGTCTAGCCGAGTGGGTTTGGGTCTAGCCGAGTGGGTTTGGGTCCAGCCGAGTTGGTTTGGGTCTAGCCGAGTGGGTTTGGGACTAGCCGAGTGGGTTTGGGTCTAGCCGAGTGGGTTTGGGTCTAGCTGAATGGGTTTGGGTCTAGCCGAGTGGGTTTGGGTCTAGCCGAGTGTGTTTGGGTCTAGCCGAAAGGGTTTGGGTCTAGCCGAGTGGGTTTGGGTCTAGCCGAGTTGGTTTGGGTCAAGCCGAGTGGGTTTGGGTCTAGCCGAGTGGGTTTGGGTCTAGCCGACTGGGTTTGGGCCTAGCCGCGTGGGTTTGGGTCTTGCGGAGTGGGTTTGGGTCTATCGGAGTGGGTTTGGGTCTAGCCGAGTGGGTTTGGGCCTAGCCGATTGGGTTTGGGTCTAGCCGAGTGGGTTTGGGTCTAGCCGAGTGGGTTTGGGTCTAGCCGAGTGGGTTTGGGTCCAGCCGAGTGGGTTTGGGTCCAGCCGTGTGGGTTTGGGTCTAGCCGATTGGGTTTGGGTCTAGCCATGTGGGTTTGGGTCTAGCCGAGTGGGTTAGGGTCTAGCGGAGTGGGTTTGGGTGTAGCCGCGTGGGTTTGTGTGTAGCCGAGTGGGTTTGGGTCTAGCCGAGTGGGTTTGGGCGTAGCCGAGTGGGTTTGGGCCTAGCCGAGTGGGTTTGGGTCTGGCGGAGTGGGTTTGGGTGTAGCCGAGTGGGTTTGGGTCTAGCCGAGTGGGTTTGGGTCTAGCCGACTGGGTTTGGGATTAGCCGAGTGGGTTTGGGTCTAGCCGAGTGGGTTTGGGTCTAGCCGAGTGGGTTTACGTCTAGCCGCGTGGGTTTGGGTCTAGCGTAGTGGGTATCGGTGTAGCCGTGTGGGTTTGGGTCTAGCCGAGTGGGTTTGGGTCTAGCCGAGTGTGTTTGGGTCTAGCCTAGTGGGTTTGGGTCTAGCCAAGTGGGTTTGGGTCTAGCGGAGTGGGTTTGTGTCTAGCGGAGTGGGTTTGGGTCTAGCGGAGTGGGTTTGGGTCTAGCCGAGTGGGTTTGGTTCTAACCGAGTGGGTTTGTGTCTAGCGGAGTGGGTTTGGGTCTAGCGGAGTGGGATTGGTTCTAGCCGAGTGGGTTTGGGTCTAGCCGAGTGGGTTTGGGACTAGCCGAGTGGGTTTGGGTCTAGCCGAGTGGGTTTGGGTCTAGCCGAAAGGGTTTGGGTCTAGTCGAGTGGGTTTGGGTCTAGCCGTGTGGGTTTGGGTCTAGCCGAGTTGGTTTGGGTCTAGCCGAGTGGGTTTGGGTCTAGCCGAGTGGGTTTGGGTCTAGCCGAGTGGGTTTGGGTCTAGCCGAGTGGGTTTGGGTCTGGCCGAGTTAGTTTGGGTGTTGCCAAGGGGGTTTGGGTCTAGCCGAGCAGGTTTGGGTCTTGCCGAGTGGGTTTGGGTCTAGCCGAGTTGGTTTGGGTCTAGCCGAGTTGGTTTGGGTCTAGCCGAGTGGGTTTGGGTCTAGCGGAGTGGGTTTGGTTGTAGCCGAGTGGGTTTGGGTCTAGCCGAGTGGGTTTGGGTCTACCCGAGTGGGTTTGCGTCTAGCCGAGTGGGTTTGGGTCTAGCCGAGCGTGTGTGGGTCTAGCCGAGTGGGTTTGGGTCTAGCCAAGTGGGTTTGGGTCTAGCCGAATGGGTTTGGGTCTATACGAGTGGGTTTGCGTCTAGCGGAGTGGGTTTGGGTCTAGTCGAGTGGGTTTGGGTCTAGCGGAGTGGGTTTGGGTGTAGCCGAGTGGGTTTGGGTCTAGCCCAGTGGGTTTGGTCTAGCCGACTGGGTTTGGGTCTGGACGAGTGGGTTTGGGTCTAGCCGAGTGGGTTTGGGTCTAGTCGAGTGGGTTTGGGTCTAGCCGAGTGGGTTTGTGTCTAGCCTAGTGGGTTTGGGTCTAGCCAAGTGTGTTTCGGTCCAGCGGAGTGGGTTTTGGGTCTAGCGCAGTGGGTTTGGGTCTAGCCGAGTGGGTTTGGGTCTAGCCGAGTGGGTTTGCGTCTAGCGGAGTGGGTTTGGGTGTAGCCGACTGGGTTTGGGTCTAGCCGAGTGGGTTTGGGTCTAGCCGAGTGGGTTTGGGTCTAGCGGAGTGGGTTTGGTTGTAGCCGAGTGGGTTTGGGTCTAGCGGAGTGGGTTTGGATCTAGCCGACTGGGTTTGGGTCTGGACGAGTGGGTTTGGGTCTAACCGACTGGGTTTGGGTCTAGCCGAGTGGGTTTGGGTCTAGCCGAGTGGGTTTGGGTCTTGCCGAGTGGGTTTGGGTCTAGCGGAGTGGGTTTGGGTGTAGCCGATTGGGTTTGGGTCCAGCGGAGCGGGTTTGGGTGTAGCCGAGTGGGTTTGGGTCTAGCCGAGTGGGTTTGGGTCTAGCCGAGTGGGTTTGGCTCTAGCCGAGTGGGTTTGGGTCTAGCCGAGTGGGTTTGGGTCTAGCCGAGTGGGTTTACGTCTAGCCGAGTGGGTTTGGGTCTAGCGGAGTGGGTTTGTGTGTAGCCGAGTGGGTTTGGGTCTAGCCGAGTGGGTTTGGGTGTAGCCGAGTGGGTGTGGGTCAAGCCGAGTGGGTTTGGGTCTAGCCGAGTGGGTTTGGGTCTAGCCGAGTGGGTTTGGGTCTAGCCGAGTGGGTTTGGGTCAAGCCGAGTGGTTTTGGGCCTAGCCGAGTGGGTTTGGGTCTACCGGAGTGGGTTTGGGTGTAGCGGAGTGGGATTGGGTGAGCTGAGTGGGTTTGGGACCAGCCGAGTGGGTTTGGGTCTAGCCGAGTGGGTTTGGGTCTAGCCGAATGGGTTTGGGTCTACCCGAGTGGGTTTGGGTCTAGCCGAGTGGGTTTGCTTCTAGCCGAATGGGTTTGGGTCTAGCCGAGTGGGTTTGGGTGCAGACGAGTGGGTTTGGGTCTAGCGGAGTGGGTTTGGGTGTAACCGAGTGGGTTTGGGTCTAGCCGAGTGGGTTTGGGTCTAGCCGAGTGGGTTTGGGTCTAGCCGAGTGGGTTTGGGTCCAGCCGAGTGGGTTTGGGTCTAGCCGAGTTGGTTTGGGTCTAGCCGAGTGGGTTTGCGCCTAGCCGAGTGGGTTTGTGTCTAGCGGAGTGGGTTTGGGTCTAGCGGAGTGGGATTGGGTCTAGCCGAGTGGGTTTGGGTCTAGCCGAGTGGGTTTGGGACTAGCCGAGTGGGTTTGGCTGAAGCCGAGTGGGTTTGTGTCTAGCTGAATGGGTTTGGGTCTAGCCGAGTGGGTTTGGGTCTAGCCGAGTGTGTTTGGGTCTAGCCGAAAGGGTTCGGGTCTAGCCGAGGGGGTTTGGGTCTAGCCCAGTGGGTTTGGGTCTAGCCGAGTGGGTGTGGGTCTAGCCGAGTGGGTTTGGGTCTAGCCGAGTGGGTTTGGGTCTAGCCGAGTGGGTTTGGGTCTAGCCGAGTGGGTTTGGGCCTAGCCGAGTTGGTTTGGGTCTAGCGGAGTGGGTTAGGGTCTAGTGGAGTGGGTTTGGGTTAGCCGAGTGGGTTTGGGTCTAGCGGAGTGGGTTTGGGTGTAGCCGAGTGGGTTTGGGTCTAGCCGAGTGGGTTTGGGTCTAGCCGAGTGGGTTTGGGTCTAGCCGAGTGGGTTTGGGTCTAGCCGAGTGGGTTTGGGTCTAGCCGAGTGGGTTTGGGTCTAGCCGAGTGTGTTTGCGTCTGGCCGAGTGGGTTTGGGTCTAGCCGAGTGGGTTTGGGTCTAGCCGAGTGGGTTTGGGTCTAGCTGAGTGGGTTTGGGTCTAGCCGAGTGTGTTAGGGTCTAGCGGAGTGGGTTTGGGTGTAGCCGTGTGGGTTTGGGTGTAGCCGAGTGAGTTTGGGTCTAGCCGAGTGGGTTTGGGTATAGCCGACTGGGTTTGGGTGTAGCCGAGTGGGTTTGGGTCCAGCCGAGTGGGTTTGGGTCTAGCCGAGTGGCTTTGGGTCTAGCTGAGTGGGTTTGGGTCTAGCCGAGTTGGTTTGGGTCTAGCCGAGTGGGTTTGGGTCTAGCCGAGTGGGTTTGGGTCCAGCCGAGTGGGTTTGGGTCCAGCCGTGTGGGTTTGGGTCTAGCCGATTGGGTTTGGGTCTAGCCATGTGGGTTTGGGTCTAGCCGAGTGGGTTAGGGTCTAGCGGAGTGGGTTTGGGTGTAGCCGCGTGGGTTTGGGTGTAGCCGAGTGGGTTTGGGTCTAGCCGAGTGGGTTTGGGCGTAGCCGAGTGGGTTTGGGCCTAGCCGAGTGGGTTTGGGTCTGGCGGAGTGGGTTTGGGTGTAGCCGAGTGGGTTTGGGTCTAGCCGAGTGGGTTTGGGTCTAGCCGACTGGGTTTGGGATTAGCCGAGTGGGTTTGGGTCTAGCCGAGTGGGTTTGGGTCTAGCCGAGTGGGTTTACGTCTAGCCGCGTGGGTTTGGGTCTAGCGTAGTGGGTATCGGTGTAGCCGTGTGGGTTTGGGTCTAGCCGAGTGGGTTTGGGTCTAGCCGAGTGTGTTTGGGTCTAGCCTAGTGGGTTTGGGTCTAGCCAAGTGGGTTTGGGTCTAGCGGAGTGGGTTTGTGTCTAGCGGAGTGGGTTTGGGTCTAGCGGAGTGGGTTTGGGTCTAGCCGAGTGGGTTTGGTTCTAACCGAGTGGGTTTGTGTCTAGCGGAGTGGGTTTGGGTCTAGCGGAGTGGGATTGGTTCTAGCCGAGTGGGTTTGGGTCTAGCCGAGTGGGTTTGGGACTAGCCGAGTGGGTTTGGGTCTAGCCGAGTGGGTTTGGGTCTAGCCGAAAGGGTTTGGGTCTAGCCGAGTGGGTTTGGGTCTAGCCGAGTGGGTTTGGGTCTAGCCGAGTGGGTGTGTCTAGCCAAGTGGGTTTGGGTCGACCCGAGTGGGTTTGGGTCTAGCCGAGTGGGTTTGGGTCTAGCCGAGTGGGTTTGGGTCTAGCCGAGTGGGTATGGGCCTAGCCGAGTGGGTTTGGGTCTAGCGGAGTGGGTTAGGGTCTAGTGGAGTGGGTTTGGGTCCAGCCGAGTGGGTTTGGGTCTAGCCGAATGGGTTTGGGTCTACCCGAGTGCGTTTGGGTCTAGCCGAGTGGGTTTGGGTCTAGCCGAATGGGTTTGGGTCTAGCCGAGTGGGTTTGGGTGTAGCCGAGTGGGTTTGGGTCTAGCGGAGTGGGTTTGGGTGTAGCCGAGTGGGTTTGGGTCTAGCCGAGTGGGTTTGGGTCAAGCCGAGTGGGTTTGTGTCCAGCCGAGTGGGTTTGGGTCTAGCCGAGTGGGTTTGGGTCTAGCCGAGTGGGTTTGGGTCTAGCCGAGTGGGTTTGGGTCTAGCCGAGTGGGTTTGGGTCTAGCCGAGTGGGTTTGGGTCTAGCCGAGTGGGTTTGGGTCTAGCCGAGTTGGTTTGGGTCTAGCCGAGTGGGTTTGGGTCTAGCCGAGTGGGTTTGGGTCTAGCCGAGTGGGTTTGGGTCTAGCCGAGTGGGTTTGTGTCTAGCGGAGTGGGTTTGGGTCTAGCCGAGTGGGTTTGGGTCTAGCCGAGTGGGTTTGGGTCTAGCCGAGTGGGTTTGGGTCTAGCCGAGTGGGTTTGGGTCTAGCCGAGTGGGTTTGGGTCAAGCCGAGTGGTTTTGGGCCTAGCCGAGTGGGTTTGGGTCTACCGGAGTGGGTTTGGGTGTAGCGGAGTGGGATTGGGTGAGCTGAGTGGGTTTGGGACCAGCCGAGTGGGTTTGGGTCTAGCCGAGTGGGTTTGGGTCTAGCCGAATGGGTTTGGGTCTACCCGAGTGGGTTTGGGTCTAGCCGAGTGGGTTTGCTTCTAGCCGAATGGGTTTGGGTCTAGCCGAGTGGGTTTGGGTGCAGACGAGTGGGTTTGGGTCTAGCGGAGTGGGTTTGGGTGTAACCGAGTGGGTTTGTGTCTAGCCGAGTGGGTTTGGGTCTAGCCGAGTGGGTTTGGGTCTAGCCGAGTGGGTTTGGGTCCAGCCGAGTGGGTTTGGGTCTAGCCGAGTTGGTTTGGGTCTAGCCGAGTGGGTTTGCGCCTAGCCGAGTGGGTTTGTGTCTAGCGGAGTGGGTTTGGGTCTAGCGGAGTGGGATTGGGTCTAGCCGAGTGGGTTTGGGTCTAGCCGAGTGGGTTTGGGACTAGCCGAGTGGGTTTGGCTGAAGCCGAGTGGGTTTGGGTCTAGCTGAATGGGTTTGGGTCTAGCCGAGTGGGTTTGGGTCTAGCCGAGTGTGTTTGGGTCTAGCCGAAAGGGTTCGGGTCTAGCCGAGGGGGTTTGGGTCTAGCCCAGTGGGTTTGGGTCTAGCCGAGTGGGTGTGGGTCTAGCCGAGTGGGTTTGGGTCTAGCCGAGTGGGTTTGGGTCTAGCCGAGTGGGTTTGGGTCTAGCCGAGTGGGTTTGGGCCTAGCCGAGTTGGTTTGGGTCTAGCGGAGTGGGTTAGGGTCTAGTGGAGTGGGTTTGGGTTAGCCGAGTGTGTTTGGGTCTAGCCGAAAGGGTTCGGGTCTAGCCGAGTGGGTTTGGGTCTAGCCGAGTGGGTTTGGGTCTAGCCGAGTGTGTTTGCGTCTGGCCGAGTGGGTTTGGGTCTAGCCGAGTGGGTTTGGGTCTAGCCGAGTGGGTTTGGGTCTAGCTGAGTGGGTTTGGGTCTAGCCGAGTGTGTTAGGGTCTAGCGGAGTGGGTTTGGGTGTAGCCGTGTGGGTTTGGGTGTAGCCGAGTGAGTTTGGGTCTAGCCGAGTGGGTTTGGGTATAGCCGACTGGGTTTGGGTGTAGCCGAGTGGGTTTGGGTCCAGCCGAGTGGGTTTGGGTCTAGCCGAGTGGCTTTGGGTCTAGCTGAGTGGGTTTGGGTCTAGCCGAGTTGGTTTGGGTCTAGCCGAGTGGGTTTGGGTCTAGCCGAGTGGGTTTGGGTCCAGCCGAGTGGGTTTGGGTCCAGCCGTGTGGGTTTGGGTCTAGCCGATTGGGTTTGGGTCTAGCCATGTGGGTTTGGGTCTAGCCGAGTGGGTTAGGGTCTAGCGGAGTGGGTTTGGGTGTAGCCGCGTGGGTTTGGGTGTAGCCGAGTGGGTTTGGGTCTAGCCGAGTGGGTTTGGGCGTAGCCGAGTGGGTTTGGGCCTAGCCGAGTGGGTTTGGGTCTGGCGGAGTGGGTTTGGGTGTAGCCGAGTGGGTTTGGGTCTAGCCGAGTGGGTTTGGGTCTAGCCGACTGGGTTTGGGATTAGCCGAGTGGGTTTGGGTCTAGCCGAGTGGGTTTGGGTCTAGCCGAGTGGGTTTACGTCTAGCCGCGTGGGTTTGGGTCTAGCGTAGTGGGTATCGGTGTAGCCGTGTGGGTTTGGGTCTAGCCGAGTGGGTTTGGGTCTAGCCGAGTGTGTTTGGGTCTAGCCTAGTGGGTTTGGGTCTAGCCAAGTGGGTTTGGGTCTAGCGGAGTGGGTTTGTGTCTAGCGGAGTGGGTTTGGGTCTAGCGGAGTGGGTTTGGGTCTAGCCGAGTGGGTTTGGTTCTAACCGAGTGGGTTTGTGTCTAGCGGAGTGGGTTTGGGTCTAGCGGAGTGGGATTGGTTCTAGCCGAGTGGGTTTGGGTCTAGCCGAGTGGGTTTGGGACTAGCCGAGTGGGTTTGGGTCTAGCCGAGTGGGTTTGGGTCTAGCCGAAAGGGTTTGGGTCTAGCCGAGTGGGTTTGGGTCTAGCCGAGTGGGTTTGGGTCTAGCCGAGTGGGTGTGTCTAGCCAAGTGGGTTTGGGTCGACCCGAGTGGGTTTGGGTCTAGCCGAGTGGGTTTGGGTCTAGCCGAGTGGGTTTGGGTCTAGCCGAGTGGGTATGGGCCTAGCCGAGTGGGTTTGGGTCTAGCGGAGTGGGTTAGGGTCTAGTGGAGTGGGTTTGGGTCCAGCCGAGTGGGTTTGGGTCTAGCCGAATGGGTTTGGGTCTACCCGAGTGCGTTTGGGTCTAGCCGAGTGGGTTTGGGTCTAGCCGAATGGGTTTGGGTCTAGCCGAGTGGGTTTGGGTGTAGCCGAGTGGGTTTGGGTCTAGCGGAGTGGGTTTGGGTGTAGCCGAGTGGGTTTGGGTCTAGCCGAGTGGGTTTGGGTCAAGCCGAGTGGGTTTGTGTCCAGCCGAGTGGGTTTGGGTCTAGCCGAGTGGGTTTGGGTCTAGCCGAGTGGGTTTGGGTCTAGCCGAGTGGGTTTGGGTCTAGCCGAGTGGGTTTGGGTCTAGCCGAGTGGGTTTGGGTCTAGCCGAGTGGGTTTGGGTCTAGCCGAGTTGGTTTGGGTCTAGCCGAGTGGGTTTGGGTCTAGCCGAGTGGGTTTGGGTCTAGCCGAGTGGGTTTGGGTCTAGCCGAGTGGGTTTGGGTCTGGCCGAGTTAGTTTGGGTGTTGCCAAGGGGGTTTGGGTCTAGCCGAGCAGGTTTGGGTCTTGCCGAGTGGGTTTGGGTCTAGCCGAGTTGGTTTGGGTCTAGCCGAGTGGGTTTGGGTCTAGCCGAGTGGGTTTGGGTCAAGCGGAGTTGGTATGGGTCTAGCGGAGTGGGTTTGGGTCTAGCGGAGTGGGTTTGGTTGTAGCCGAGTGGGTTTGGGTCTAGCCGAGTGGGTTTGGGTCTACCCGAGTGGGTTTGCGTCTAGCCGAGTGGGTTTGGGTCTAGCCGAGTGGGTGTGGGTCTAGCCGAGTGGGTTTGGGTCTAGCCAAGTGGGTTTGGGTCTAGCCGAATGGGTTTGGGTCTATACGAGTGGGTTTGCGTCTAGCCTAGTGGGTTTGGGTCTAGTCGAGTGGGTTTGGGTCTAGCGGAGTGGGTTTGGGTGTAGCCGAGTGGGTTTGGGTCTAGCCCAGTGGGTTTGGGTCTAGCCGACTGGGTTTGGGTCTGGACGAGTGGGTTTGGGTCTAGCCGAGTGGGTTTGGGTCTAGTCGAGTGGGTTTGGGTCTAGCCGAGTGGGTTTGGGTCTAGCCTAGTGGGTTTGGGTCTAGCCAAGTGTGTTTCGGTCCAGCGGAGTGGGTTTTGGGTCTAGCGCAGTGGGTTTGGGTCTAGCCGAGTGGGTTTGGGTCTAGCCGAGTGGGTTTGCGTCTAGCGGAGTGGGTTTGGGTGTAGCCGAGTGGGTTTGTGTCTAGCCGAGTGGGTTTGGGTCTAGCCGAGTGGGTTTGGGTCTAGCGGAGTGGGTTTGGTTGTAGCCGAGTGGGTTTGGGTCTAGCGGAGTGGGTTTGGGTCTAGCCGACTGGGTTTGGGTCTGGACGAGTGGGTTTGGGTCTAGCCGACTGGGTTTGGGTCTAGCCGAGTGGGTTTGGGTCTAGCCGAGTGGGTTTGGCTCTTGCCGAGTGGGTTTGGGTCTAGCGGAGTGGGTTTGGGTGTAGCCGATTGGGTTTGGGTCCAGCGGAGCGGGTTTGGGTGTAGCCGAGTGGGTTTGGGTCTAGCCGAGTGGGTTTGGGTCTAGCCGAGTGGGTTTGGGTCTAGCCGAGTGGGTTTGGGTCTAGCGGAGTGGGTTTGGTTGTAGCCGAGTGGGTTTGGGTCTAGCGGAGTGGGTTTGGGTCTAGCCGACTGGGTTTGGGTCTGGACGAGTGGGTTTGGGTCTAGCCGACTGGGTTTGGGTCTAGCCGAGTGGGTTTGGGTCTAGCCGAGTGGGTTTGGGTCTTGCCGAGTGGGTTTGGGTCTAGCGGAGTGGGTTTGGGTGTAGCCGATTGGGTTTGGGTCCAGCGGAGCGGGTTTGGGTGTAGCCGAGTGGGTTTGGGTCTAGCCGAGTGGGTTTGGGTCTAGCGGAGTGGGTTTGTGTGTAGCCGAGTGGGTTTGGGTCTAGCCGAGTGGGTTTGGGTGTAGCCGAGTGGGTGTGGGTCAAGCCGAGTGGGTTTGGGTCTAGCCGAGTGGGTTTGGGTCTAGCCGAGTTGTTTGGGTCTAGCCGAGTGGGTTTGGGTCAAGCCGAGTGGTTTTGGGCCTAGCCGAGTGGGTTTGGGTCTACCGGAGTGGGTTTGGGTGTAGCGGAGTGGGATTGGGTGAGCTGAGTGGGTTTGGGACCAGCCGAGTGGGTTTGGGTCTAGCCGAGTGGGTTTGGGTCTAGCCGAATGGGTTTGGGTCTACCCGAGTGGGTTTGGGTCTAGCCGAGTGGGTTTGCTTCTAGCCGAATGGGTTTGGGTCTAGCCGAGTGGGTTTGGGTGCAGACGAGTGGGTTTGGGTCTAGCGGAGTGGGTTTGGGTGTAACCGAGTGGGTTTGGGTCTAGCCGAGTGGGTTTGGGTCTAGCCGAGTGGGTTTGGGTCTAGCCGAGTGGGTTTGGGTCCAGCCGAGTGGGTTTGGGTCTAGCCGAGTTGGTTTGGTTCTAGCCGAGTGGGTTTGCGCCTAGCCGAGTGGGTTTGTGTCTAGCGGAGTGGGTTTGGGTCTAGCGGAGTGGGATTGGGTCTAGCCGAGTGGGTTTGGGTCTAGCCGAGTGGGTTTGGGACTAGCCGAGTGGGTTTGGCTCAAGCCGAGTGGGTTTGGGTCTAGCTGAATGGGTTTGGGTCTAGCCGAGTGGGTTTGGGTCTAGCCGAGTGTGTTTGGGTCTAGCCGAAAGGGTTTGGGTCTAGCCGAGGGGGTTTGGGTCTAGCCGAGTGGGTTTGGGTCTAGCAGAGTGGGTGTGGGTCTAGCCGAGTGGGTTTGGGTCTAGCCGAGTGGGTTTGGGTCTAGCCGAGTGGGTTTGGGTCTAGCCGAGTGGGTTTGGGCCTAGCCGAGTTGGTTTGGGTCTAGCGGAGTGGGTTAGGGTCTAGTGGAGTGGGTTTGGGTTAGCCGAGTGGGTTTGGGTCTAGCCGAATGGGTTTGGGTCTACCCGAGTGCGTTTGGGTCTCACCGAGTGGGTTTGGGTCTAGCCGAATGGGTTTGGGTCTAGCCGAGTGGGTTTGGGTGTAGCCGAGTGGGTTTGGGTCTAGCGGAGTGGGTTTGGGTGTAGCCGAGTGGGTTTGGGTCTAGCCGAGTGGGTTTGGGTCTAGCCGAGTGGGTTTGGGTCTAGCCGAGTGGGTTTGGGTCTAGCCGAGTGGGTTTGGGTCTAGCCGAGTGTGTTTGCGTCTGGCCGAGTGGGTTTGGGTCTAGCCGAGTGGGTTTGGGTCTAGCCGAGTGGGTTTGGGTCTAGCTGAGTGGGTTTGGGTCTAGCCGAGTGTGTTAGGGTCTAGCGGAGTGGGTTTGGGTGTAGCCGTGTGGGTTTGGGTGTAGCCGAGTGAGTTTGGGTCTAGCTGAGTGCGTTTGGGTATAGCCGACTGGGTTTGGGTGTAGCCGAGTGGGTTTGGGTCCAGCCGAGTGGGTTTTGGTCTAGCCGAGTTGCTTTGGGTCTAGCTGAGTGGGTTTGGGTCTAGCCGAGTTGGTTTCGGTCTAGCCGAGTGGGTTTGGGTCTAGCCGAGTGGGTTTGGGTCTACCGAGTGGGTTTGGGTCTAGCCGAGTGGGTTTGGGTCTAGCCGAGTTAGTTTGGGTGTAGCCGAGGGGGTTTGGGTGTAGCCGAGCAGGTTTGGGTCTAGCCGAGTGGGTTTGGGTCTAGCCGAGTGGGTTTGGGTCTAGCCGAGTGGGTTTGGGTCAAGCGGAGTTGGTATGGGTCTGGCGGAGTGGGTGTGGGTCTAGGGGAGTGGGTTTGGGTCTAGCCAAGTGGGTTTTGGTCTAGCCGAGTGGGTTTGGGTCTATCCGAGTGGGTTTGCGTCGAGCCGAGTGGGTTTGCGTCTAGCCGAGTGGGTTTGGGTCTAGCCGAGTGGGTTTGGGTCTATCCATGTGGGTTTGGGTCTAGCCGAGTGGGTTAGGGTCTAGCGGAGTGGGTTTGGGTGTAGCCGCGTGGGTTTGGGTGTAGCCGAGTGGGTTTGGGTCTAGCCGAGTGTGTTTGGGTCTAGCCGAGTGGGTTTGGGTCTAGCCGAGTGGGTTTGCGTCTAGCGGAGTGGGTTTGGGTGTAGCCGAGTGGGTTTGGGTCTAGCCGAGTGGGTTTGGGTCTAGCCGAGTGGGTTTGGGTCTAGCGGAGTGGGTTTGGTTGTAGCCGAGTGGGTTTGGGTCTAACCGAGTGGGTTTGGGTCTAGCCTAGTGGGCTTGGGTCTAGCCAAGTGGGTTTCGGTCCAGCGGAGTGGGTTTGGGTCCAGCGCAGTGGGTTTGGGTCTAGCTGAGTGGGTTTGGGTCTAACCGCGTGGGTTTGTGTCTAGCGGAGTGGGTTTGGGACTAGCGGATTGGGATTGGGTCTAGCCGAGTGGGTTTGGGTCTAGCCGAGTGGGTTTGCGACTAGCCGAGTGTGTTTGCGTCTAGCCGAGTGGGTTTGGGTCTAGCCGAGTGGGTTTGGGTCTAGCCGAGTGGGTTTGGGTCTAGAGGAGTGGGTTTGGGTGTAGCCGAGTGGGTTTGGGTCTAGCCCAGTGGGTTTGGGTCTAGCCGACTGGGTTTGGGTCTGGACGAGTGGGTTTGGGTCTAGCCGAGTGGGTGTGGGTCTAGTCGAGTGGGTTTGGGTCTAGCCGAGAGGGTTTGGGTCTAGCCTAGTGGGTTTGGGTCTAGCCAAGTGGGTTTCGGTCCAGCGGAGTGGGTTTGGGTCTAGCGCAGTGGGTTTGGGTCTAGCCGAGTGGGTTTGGGTCTAGCCGAGTGGGTTTGCGTCTAGCGGAGTGGGTTTGGGTGTAGCCGAGTGGGTTTGGGTCTAGCCGAGTGGGTTTGGGTCTAGCCGAGTGGGTTTGGGTCTAGCGGAGTGGGTTTGGTTGTAGCCGAGTGGGTTTGGGTCTAGCGGAGTGGGTTTGGGTCTAGCCGACTGGGTTTGGGTCTGGACGAGTGGGTTTGGGTCTAGCCGACTGGGTTTGGGTCTAGCCGAGTGGGTTTGGGTCTAGCCGAGTGGGTTTGGGTCTTGCCGAGTGGGTTTGGGTATAGCGGAGTGGGTTTGGGTGTAGCCGATTGGGTTTGGGTCCAGCGGAGCGGGTTTGGGTGTAGCCGAGTGGGTTTGGGTCTAGCCGAGTGGGTTTGGGTCTAGCCGAGTGGGTTTGGCTCTAGCCGAGTGGGTTTGGGTCTAGCCGAGTGGGTTTGGGTCTAGCCGAGTGGGTTTACGTCTAGCCGAGTGGGTTTGCGTCTAGCGGAGTGGGTTTGTGTGTAGCCGAGTGGGTTTGGGTCTAGCCGAGTGGGTTTGGGTGTAGCCGAGTGGGTGTGGGTCAAGCCGAGTGGGTTTGGGTCTAGCCGAGTGGGTTTGGGTCTAGCCGAGTGGGTTTGGGTCTAGCCGAGTGGGTTTGGGTCAAGCCGAGTGGTTTTGGGCCTAGCCGAGTGGGTTTGTGTCTACCGGAGTGGGTTTGGGTGTAGCGGAGTGGGATTGGGTGAGCTGAGTGGGTTTGGGACCAGCCGAGTGGGTTTGGGTCTAGCCGAGTGGGTTTGGGTCTAGCCGAATGGGTTTGGGTCTACCCGAGTGGGTTTGGGTCTAGCCGAGTGGGTTTGCTTCTAGCCGAATGGGTTTGGGTCTAGCCGAGTGGGTTTGGGTGCAGACGAGTGGGTTTGGGTCTAGCGGAGTGGGTTTGGGTGTAACCGGGTGGGTTTGGGTCTAGCCGAGTGGGTTTGGGTCTAGCCGAGTGGGTTTGGGTCTAGCCGAGTGGGTTTGGGTCCAGCCGAGTGGGTTTGGGTCTAGCCGAGTTGGTTTGGGTCTAGCCGAGTGGGTTTGCGCATAGCCGAGTGGGTTTGTGTCTAGCGGAGTGGGTTTGGGTCTAGCGGAGTGGGATTGGGTCTAGCCGAGTGGGTTTGGGTCTAGCTGAGTGGGTTTGGGACTAGCCGAGTGGGTTTGGCTCAAGCCGAGTGGGTTTGGGTCTAGCTGAATGGGTTTGGGTCTAGCCGAGTGGGTTTGGGTCTAGCCGAGTGTGTTTGGGTCTAGCCGAAAGGGTTTGGGTCTAGCCGAGGGGGTTTGGGTCTAGCCGAGTGGGTTTGGGTCTAGCCGAGTGGGTGTGGGTCTAGCCGAGTGGGTTTGGGTCTAGCCGAGTGGGTTTGGGTCTAGCCGAGTGGGTTTGGGTCTAGCCGAGTGGGTTTGGGCCTAGCCGAGTTGGTTTGGGTCTAGCGGAGTGGGTTAGGGTCTAGTGGAGTGGGTTTGGGTTAGCCGAGTGGGTTTGGGTCTAGCCGAATGGGTTTGGGTCTACCCGAGTGCGTTTGGGTCTCGCCGAGTGGGTTTGGGTCTAGCCGAATGGGTTTGGGTCTAGCCGAGTGGGATTGGGTGTAGCCGAGTGGGTTTGGGTCTAGCGGAGTGGGTTTGGGTGTAGCCGAGTGGGTTTGGGTCTAGCCGAGTGGGTTTGGGTCTAGCCGAGTGGGTTTGGGTCTAGCCGAGTGGGTTTGGGTCTAGCCGAGTGGGTTTGGGTCTAGCCGAGTGGGTTTGGGTCTAGCCGAGTGTGTTTGCGTCTGGCCGAGTGGGTTTGGGTCTAGCCGAGAGGGTTTGGGTCTAGCCGAGTGGGTTTGGGTCTAGCTGAGTGGGTTTGGGACTAGCCGAGTGTGTTAGGGTCTAGCGGAGTGGGTTTGGGTGTAGCCGTGTGGGTTTGGGTGTAGCCGAGTGTGTTTAGGTCTAGCCGAGTGGGTTTGGGTCTAGCCGAGTGGTTTTGGGTCCAGCTGAGTGGGTTTGGGTCTAGCAGAGTGGGTTTGGGTGTAGCCGAGTGAGTTTGGGTCTAGCCGAGTGGGTTTGGGTATAGCCGACTGGGTTTGGGTGTAGCCGAGTGGGTTTGGGTCCAGCCGAGTGGGTTTGGGTCTAGCCGAGTGGCTTTGGGTCTAGCTGAGTGGGTTTGGGTCTAGCCGAGTTGGTTTCGGTCTAGCCGAGTGGGTTTGGGTCTAGCCGAGTGGGTTTGGGTCTACCGAGTGGGTTTGGGTCTAGCCGAGTGGGTTTGGGTCTAGCCGAGTTAGTTTGGGTGTAGCCGAGTGGGTTTGGGTGTAGTCGAGCAGGTTTGTGTCTAGCCGAGTGGGTTAGGGTCTAGCCGAGTGGGTTTGGGTCTAGCCGAGTGGGTTTGGGTCAAGCGGAGTTGGTATGGGTCTGGCGGAGTGGGTTTGGGTCTAGCGGAGTGGGTTTGGGTCTAGCCAAGTGGGTTTTGGTCTAGCCGAGTGGGTTTGGGTCTATCCGAGTGGGTTTGCGTCTAGCCGAGTGGGTTTGCGTCTAGCCGAGTGGGTTTGGGTCTAGCCGAGTGGGTTTGGGTCTATCCATGTGGGTTTGGGTCTAGCCGAGTGGGTTAGGGTCTAGCGGAGTGGGTTTGGGTGTAGCCGCGTGGGTTTGGGTGTAGCCGAGTGGGTTTGGGTCTAGCCGAGTAGGTTTGGGTCTAGCCGAGTGGGTTTGGGTCTAGCCGAGTGGGTTTGCGTCTAGCGGAGTGGGTTTGGGTGTAGCCGAGTGGGTTTGGGTCTAGCCGAGTGGGTTTGGGTCTAGCCGAGTGGGTTTGGGTCTAGCCGACTGGGTTTGGGTCTGGACGAGTGGGTTTGGGTCTAGCCGAGTGGGTTTGGGTCTAGTCGAGTGGGTTTGGGTCTAGCCGAGTGGGTTTGGGTCTAGCCTAGTGGGCTTGGGTCTAGCCAAGTGGGTTTCGGTCCAGCGGAGTGGGTTTGGGTCTAGCGCAGTGGGTTTGGGTCTAGCTGAGTGGGTTTGGGTCTAGCCGAGTGGGTTTGGGTCTAGCGGTGTGGGTTTGGGTCTAGCCGAGTGGGTTTGGGTCTAGCCGAGTTAGTTTGGGTGTAGCCGAGTGGGTTTGGGTGTAGTCGAGCAGGTTTGGGTCTAGCCGAGTGGGTTAGGGTCTAGCCGAGTGGGTTTGGGTCTAGCCGAGTGGGTTTGGGTCAAGCGGAGTTGGTATGGGTCTGGCGGAGTGGGTTTGGGTCTAGCGGAGTGGGTTTGGGTCTAGCCAAGTGGGTTTTGGTCTAGCCGAGTGGGTTTGGGTCTATCCGAGTGGGTTTGCGTCTAGCCGAGTGGGTTTGCGTCTAGCCGAGTGGGTTTGGGTCTAGCCGAGTGGGTTTGGGTCTATCCATGTGGGTTTGGGTCTAGCCGAGTGGGTTAGGGTCTAGCGGAGTGGGTTTGGGTGTAGCCGCGTGGGTTTGGGTGTAGCCGAGTGGGTTTGGGTCTAGCCGAGTAGGTTTGGGTCTAGCCGAGTGGGTTTGGGTCTAGCCGAGTGGGTTTGCGTCTAGCGGAGTGGGTTTGGGTGTAGCCGAGTGGGTTTGGGTCTAGCCGAGTGGGTTTGGGTCTAGCGGAGTGGGTTTGGGTCTAGCCGACTGGGTTTGGGTCTGGACGAGTGGGTTTGGGTCTAGCCGAGTGGGTTTGGGTCTAGTCGAGTGGGTTTGGGTCTAGCCGAGTGGGTTTGGGTCTAGCCTAGTGGGCTTGGGTCTAGCCAAGTGGGTTTCGGTCCAGCGGAGTGGGTTTGGGTCTAGCGCAGTGGGTTTGGGTCTAGCTGAGTGGGTTTGGGTCTAGCCGAGTGGGTTTGGGTCTAGCGGTGTGGGTTTGGGTGTAGCCGAGTGGGTTTGGGTCTAGCCGAGTGGGTTTGGGTCTAGCCGACTGGGTTTGGGTCTAGCCGAGTGGGTTTGGGTCTAGCCGAGTGGGTTTGGGTCTAGCCGAGTGGGTTTACGTCTAGCCGAGTGGGTTTTGGTCTAGCGGAGTGGGTTTGGGTGTAGCCGAGTGGTTTGGGTGTAGCCGAGTGGGTTTGGGTCTGGCCGAGTGGGTTTGGGTCTAGCCGAGTGGGTTTGGGTCTAGCCGAGTGGGTTTGGGTCTAGCCAAGTGGGTTTGGGTCGAGCGGAGTGGGTTTAGGTCTAGCGCAGTGGGTTTGGGTCTAGCGGAGCGCGTTTGGTTCTAGCCGAGTGGGTTTGGGTCTAGCCGAGTGGGTTGGTGTCTAGCGGAGTGGGTTTGGGTCTAGCGGAGTGGGATTGGGTCTAGCCGAGTGGGTTTGGGTCTAGCCGAGTGGGTTTGGGACTAGCCGAGTGGGTTTGGGTCTAGCCGAGTGGGTTTGGGTCTAGCTGAATGTGTTTGGGTCTAGCCGAGTGGGTTTGGGTCTAGCCGAGTGGGTTTGGGTCTAGCCGAAAGGGTTTGGGTCTAGCCGAGTGGGTTTGGGTCTAGCCGAGTGGGTTTGGGTCCAGCCGAGTGGGTGTGGGTTAAGCCGAGTGGGTTTGGGCCTAGCCGAGTGGGTTTGGGACTGCCGGAGTGGGTTTGGGTGTAGCGGAATGGGTTTGGGTGTAGCTGAGTGGGTTTGGGTGTAGCTGAGTGGGTTTGGGTGTAGCTGAGTGGGTTTGGGACCAGCCGAGTGGGTTTGGGTCTAGCGGAGTGGGTTTGGGTCTAGCGGAGTGGGTTTGGGTGTAGCCGAGTGGGTTTGGGTCTAGCCGAGTGGGTTTGGGTCTAGCCGAGTTGGTTTGGGTCTAGCCGAGTGGGTTTGCATCTGGCCGATTGGGTTTGGTTCTATCCATGTGGGTTTGGGTCTAGCCGAGTGGGTTAGGGTCTAGCGGAGTGGGTTTGGGTGTAGCCGCGTGGGTTTGGGTGTAGCCGAGTGGGTTTGGGTCTAGCCGAGTGGGTTTGGGTCAAGCGGAGTTGGTATGGGTCTAGCGGAGTGGGTTTGGGTCTAGCGGAGTGGGTTTGGGTCTAGCCAAGTGGGTTTTGGTCTAGCCGAGTGGGTTTGGGTCTATCCGAGTGGGTTTGCGTCTAGCCGAGTGGGTTTGCGTCTAGCCGAGTGGGTTTGGGTCTAGCCGAGTGGGTTTGGGTCTATCCATGTGGGTTTGGGTCTAGCCGAGTGGGTTAGGGTCTAGTGGAGTGGGTTTGGGTGTAGCCGCGTGGGTTTGGGTGTAGCCGAGTGGGTTTGGGTCTAGCCGAGTGGGTTTGGGTCTAGCCGAGTGGGTTTGGGTCTAGCCGAGTGGGTTTGCGTCTAGCGGAGTGGGTTTGGGTGTAGCCGAGTGGGTTTGGGTCTGGCCGAGTGGGTTTGGGTCGAGCCGAGTGGGTTTGGGTGTAGCGGAGTGGGTTTGGTTGTAGCCGAGTGGGTTTGGGTCTAGCGGAGTGGGTTTGGGTGTAGCCGAGTGGGTTTGGGTCTAGCGGAGTGGGTTTGGGTCTAGCCGACTGGGTTTGGGTCTGGACGAGTGGGTTTGGGTCTAGCCGATTGGGTTTGGGTCAAGTCGAGTGGGTTTGGGTCTAGCCGAGTGGGTTTGGGTCTAGCCGAGTGGGTTTACGTCTAGCCGAGTGGGTTTTGGTCTAGCGGAGTGGGTTTGGGTGTAGCCGAGTGGTTTGGGTGTAGCCGAGTGGGTTTGGGTCTGGCCGAGTGGGTTTGGGTCTAGCCGAGTGGGTTTGGGTCTAGCCGAGTGGGTTTGGGTCTAGCCAAGTGGGTTTGGGTCGAGCGGAGTGGGTTTAGGTCTAGCGCAGTGGGTTTGGGTCTAGCGGAGCGCGTTTGGTTCTAGCCGAGTGGGTTTGGGTCTAGCCGAGTGGGTTGGTGTCTAGCGGAGTGGGTTTGGGTCTAGCGGAGTGGGATTGGGTCTAGCCGAGTGGGTTTGGGTCTAGCCGAGTGGGTTTGGGACTAGCCGAGTGGGTTTGGGTCTAGCCGAGTGGGTTTGGGTCTAGCTGAATGTGTTTGGGTCTAGCCGAGTGGGTTTGGGTCTAGCCGAGTGGGTTTGGGTCTAGCCGAAAGGGTTTGGGTCTAGCCGAGTGGGTTTGGGTCTAGCCGAGTGGGTTTGGGTCCAGCCGAGTGGGTGTGGGTTAAGCCGAGTGGGTTTGGGCCTAGCCGAGTGGGTTTGGGACTGCCGGAGTGGGTTTGGGTGTAGCGGAATGGGTTTGGGTGTAGCTGAGTGGGTTTGGGTGTAGCTGAGTGGGTTTGGGTGTAGCTGAGTGGGTTTGGGACCAGCCGAGTGGGTTTGGGTCTAGCGGAGTGGGTTTGGGTCTAGCGGAGTGGGTTTGGGTGTAGCCGAGTGGGTTTGGGTCTAGCCGAGTGGGTTTGGGTCTAGCCGAGTTGGTTTGGGTCTAGCCGAGTGGGTTTGCATCTGGCCGATTGGGTTTGGTTCTATCCATGTGGGTTTGGGTCTAGCCGAGTGGGTTAGGGTCTAGCGGAGTGGGTTTGGGTGTAGCCGCGTGGGTTTGGGTGTAGCCGAGTGGGTTTGGGTCTAGCCGAGTGGGTTTGGGTCAAGCGGAGTTGGTATGGGTCTAGCGGAGTGGGTTTGGGTCTAGCGGAGTGGGTTTGGGTCTAGCCAAGTGGGTTTTGGTCTAGCCGAGTGGGTTTGGGTCTATCCGAGTGGGTTTGCGTCTAGCCGAGTGGGTTTGCGTCTAGCCGAGTGGGTTTGGGTCTAGCCGAGTGGGTTTGGGTCTATCCATGTGGGTTTGGGTCTAGCCGAGTGGGTTAGGGTCTAGTGGAGTGGGTTTGGGTGTAGCCGCGTGGGTTTGGGTGTAGCCGAGTGGGTTTGGGTCTAGCCGAGTGGGTTTGGGTCTAGCCGAGTGGGTTTGGGTCTAGCCGAGTGGGTTTGCGTCTAGCGGAGTGGGTTTGGGTGTAGCCGAGTGGGTTTGGGTCTGGCCGAGTGGGTTTGGGTCGAGCCGAGTGGGTTTGGGTGTAGCGGAGTGGGTTTGGTTGTAGCCGAGTGGGTTTGGGTCTAGCGGAGTGGGTTTGGGTGTAGCCGAGTGGGTTTGGGTCTAGCGGAGTGGGTTTGGGTCTAGCCGACTGGGTTTGGGTCTGGACGAGTGGGTTTGGGTCTAGCCGATTGGGTTTGGGTCAAGTCGAGTGGGTTTGGGTCTAGCCGAGTGGGTTTGGGTCTAGCCTAGTGGGTTTGGGTCTAGCCAAGTGGGTTTCGGTCCAGCGGAGTGGGTTTGGGTCTAGCGCAGTGGGTTTGGGTCTAGCTGAGTGGGTTTGGGTCCAACCGAGTGGGTTTGTGTCTAGCGGAGTGGGTTTGGGACTAGCGGAGTGGGATTGGGTCTAGCCGAGTGGGTTTGGGTGTAGCCGAGTGGGTTTGGGTCAAGCGGAGTTGGTATGGGTCTATCGGAGTGGGTTTGGGTCTAGCGGAGTGGGTTTGGGTCTAGCCAAGTGGGTTTTGGTCTAGCCGAGTGGGTTTGGGTTTATCCGAGTGGGTTTGCGTCTAGCCGAGTGGGTTTGCGTCTAGCCGAGTGGGTTTGGGTCTAGCCGAGTGGGTTTGGGTCTATCCATGTGGGTTTGGGTCTAGCCGAGTGGGTTAGGGTCTAGCGGAGTGGGTTTGGGTGTAGCCGCGTGGGTTTGGGTGTAGCCGAGTGGGTTTGGGTCTAGCCGAGTGGGTTTGGGTCTAGCCGAGTGGGTTTGGGTCTAGCCGAGTGGGTTTGCGTCTAGCGGAGTGGGTTTGGGTGTAGCCGAGTGGGTTTGGGTCTAGCCGAGTGGGTTTGGGTCTAGCCGAGTGGGTTTGGGTCTAGCGGAGTGGGTTTGGTTGTAGTCGAGTGGGTTTGGGTCTAGCGGAGTGGGTTTGGGTGTAGCCGAGTGGGTTTGGGTCTAGCGGAGTGGGTTTGGGTCTGGCCGACTGGGTTTGGGTGTAGCCGAGTGGGTTTGGGTATAGCCGACTGGGTTTGGGTGTAGCCGAGTGGGTTTGGGTCCAGCCGAGTGGGTTTGGGTCTGGCCGAGTTAGTTTGGGTGTAGCCGAGTGGGTTTGGGTGTAGCCGAGCAGGTTTGGGTCTAGCCGAGTGGGTTTGGGTCTAACCGAGTGGGTTTGGGTCTAGCCAAGTGGGTTTTGGTCTAGCCGAGTGGGTTTGGGTCTATCCGAGTGGGTTTGCGTCTAGCCGAGTGGGTTTGCGTCTAGCCGAGTGGGTTTGGGTCTAGCCGAGTGGGTTTGGGTCTATCCATGTGGGTTTGGGTCTAGCCGAGTGGGTTAGGGTCTAGCGGAGTGGGTTTGGGTGTAGCCGCGTGGGTTTGGGTGTAGCCGAGTGGGTTTGGGTCTAGCCGAGTGGGTTTGGGTCTAGCCGAGTGGGTTTGGGTCTAGCCGAGTGGGTTTGCGTCTAGCGGAGTGGGTTTGGGTGTAGCCGAGTGGGTTTGGGTCTAGCCGAGTGGGTTTGGGTCTAGCCGAGTGTGTTTGGGTCTAGCGGAGTGGGTTTGGTTGTAGCCGAGTGGGTTTGGGTCTAGCGGAGTGGGTTTGGGTCTAGCCGACTGGGTTTGGGTCTGGACGAGTGGGTTTGGGTCTAGCCGAGTGGGTTTGGGTCTAGTCGAGTGGGTTTGGGTCTAGCCGAGTGGGTTTGGGTCTAGCCTAGTGGGTTTGGGTCTAGCCAAGTGGGTTTCGGTCCATCGGAGTGGGTTTGGGTCTAGCGCAGTGGGTTTGGGTCTAGCTGAGTGGGTTTGGGTCTAACCGAGTGGGTTTGTGTCTAGCGGAGTGGATTTGGGACTAGCGGAGTGGGATTGGGTCTAGCCGAGTGGGTTTGGGTCTAGCCGAGTGGGTTTGCGACTAGCCGAGTGTGTTTGCGTCTAGCCGAGTGGGTTTGGGTGTAGCCGAGTGGGTTTGGGTCTAGCCGAGTGGGTTTGGGTCTAGCCGATTGGGTTTGGGTATATCCATGTGGGTTTGGGTCTAGCCGAGTGGGTTAGGGTCTACCGGAGTGGGTTTGGGTGTAACCGCGTGGATTTGGGTGTATCCGAGTGGGTTTGGGTCTAGCCGAGTGGGTTTGGGTCTGGCCGAGTGGGTTTGGGTCTAGCCGAGTGGGTTTGGGTCTAGCGGAGTGGGTTTGGGTGTAGCCGTGTGGGTTTGGGTCTAGCCGAGTGGGTTTGGGCCTAGCCGACTGGGTTTGGGTCTAGCTGAGTGGGTTTGGGTCTAGCCGAGTGGGTTTGGGTGTAGCCGAGTGGGTTTGGGTCTAGCCGAGTGGGTTTGGGTCTAGCGGAGTGGGTTTGGTTGTAGCCGAGTGGGTTTGGGTCCAGCGGTGTGGGTTTGGGTGTAGCCGAGTGGGTTTGGGTCTAGCCGAGTGGGTTTGGGTCTAGCCGACTGGGTTTGGGTCTAGCCGAGTGGGTTTGGGTCTAGCCGAGTGGGTTTGGGTCTAGCCGAGTGGGTTTACGTCTAGCCGAGTGGGTTTTGGTCTAGCGGAGTGGGTTTGGGTGTAGCCGAGTGGGTTTGGGTGTTGCCGAGTGGGTTTGGGTCTGGCCGAGTGGGTTTGGGTCTAGCCGAGTGGGTTTGGGTCTAGCCGAGTGGGTTTGGGTCTAGCCGAGTGGGTTTGGGTCTAGCCGAAAGGGTTTGGGTCTAGCCGAGTGGGTTTGGGTCTAGCCGAGTGGGTTTGGGTCCAGCCGAGTGGGTGTGGGTTAAGCCGAGTGGGTGTGGGTTAAGCCGAGTGGGTTTGGGCCTAGCCGAGTGGGTTTGGGACTGCCGGAGTGGGTTTGGGTGTAGCGGAATGGGTTTGGGTGTAGCTGAGTGGGTTTGGGTGTAGCTGAGTGGGTTTGGGTGTACCTGAGTGGGTTTGGGACCAGCCGAGTGGGTTTGGGTCCAGCCGAGTTTGTTTGGGCCTAGCCGAATGGGTTTGGGTCTACCCGAGTGGGTTTGGGTCTGGCCGAGTGGGTTTGCTTCTAGCCGAATGGGTTTGGGTCTAGCCGAGTGGGTTTGGGTGCAGCCGAGTGGGTTTGGGTCTAGCGGAGTGGGTTTGGGTGTAGCCGAGTGGGTTTGGGTCTAGCCGAGTGGGTTTGGGTCTAGCCGAGTTGGTTTGGGTCTAGCCGAGTGGGTTTGCATCTGGCCGATTGGGTTTCTGTCTATCCATGTGGGTTTGGGTCTAGCCGAGTGGGTTAGGGTCTAGCGGAGTGGGTTTGGGTGTAGCCGCGTGGGTTTGGGTGTAGCCGAGTGGGTTTGGGTCTAGCCGAGTGGGTTTGCGTCTAGCCGAGTGGGTTTGGGTCTAGCCGAGTGGGTTTGGGTCTATCCATGTGGGTTTGGGTCTAGCCGAGTGGGTTAGGGTCTAGCGGAGTGGGTTTGGGTGTAGCCGCGTGGGTTTGGGTGTAGCCGAGTGGGTTTGGGTCTAGCCGAGTGGGTTTGGGTCTAGCCGAGTGGGTTTGGGTCTAGCCGAGTGGGTTTGCGTCTAGCGGAGTGGGTTTGGGTGTAGCCGAGTGGGTTTGGGTCTAGCGGAGTGGGTTTGGGTCTAGCCGACTGGGTTTGGGTCTGGACGAGTGGGTTTGGGTCTAGCCGAGTGGGTTTGGGTCAAGTCGAGTGGGTTTGGGTCTAGCCGAGTGGGTTTGGGTCTAGCCTAGTGGGTTTGGGTCTAGCCAAGTGGGTTTCGGTCCAGCGGAGTGGGTTTGGGTCTAGCGCAGTGGGTTTGGGTCTAGCTGAGTGGGTTTGGGTCTAACCGAGTGGGTTTGTGTCTAGCGGAGTGGGTTTGGGACTAGCGGAGTGGGATTGGGTCTAGCCGAGTGGGTTTGGGTCTAGCCGAGTGGGTTTGGGTCAAGCGGAGTTGGTATGGGTCTATCGTAGTGGGTTTGGGTCTAGCGGAGTGGGTTTGGGTCTAGCCAAGTGGGTTTTGGTCTAGCCGAGTGGGTTTGGGTCTATCCGAGTGGGTTTGCGTCTAGCCGAGTGGGTTTGCGTCTAGCCGAGTGGGTTTGGGTCTAGCCGAGTGGGTTTGGGTCTATCCATGTGGGTTTGGGTCTAGCCGAGTGGGTTAGGGTCTAGCGAAGTGGGTTTGGGTGTAGCCGCGTGGGTTTGGGTGTAGCCGAGTGGGTTTGGGTCTAGCCGAGTGGGTTTGGGTCTAGCCGAGTGGGTTTGGGTCTAGCCGAGTGGGTTTGCGTCTAGCGGAGTGGGTTTGGGTGTAGCCGAGTGGGTTTGGGTCTAGCCGAGTGGGTTTGGGTCTAGCCGAGTGGGTTTGGGTCTAGCGGAGTGGGTTTGGTTGTAGCCGAGTGGGTTTGGGTATAGCGGAGTGGGTTTGGGTGTAGCCGAGTGTGTTTGGGTCTAGCGGAGTGGGTTTGGGTCTGGCCGACTGGGTTTGGGTCTGGACGAGTGGGTTTGGGTCTAGCCGAGTGGGTTTGGGTCAAGTCGAGTGGGTTTGGGTCTAGCCGAGTGGGTTTGGGTCTAGCCTAGTGGGTTTGGGTCTAGCCAAGTGGGTTTCGGTCCAGCGGAGTGGGTTTGGGTCTAGCGCAGTGGGTTTGGGTCTAGCTGAGTGGGTTTGGGTCTAACCGAGTGGGTTTGTGTCTAGCGGAGTGGGTTTGGGACTAGCGGAGTGGGATTGGGTCTAGCCGAGTGGGTTTGGGTCTAGCCGAGTGGGTTTGCGACTAGCCGAGTGTGTTTGCGTCTAGCCGAGTGGGTTTGGGTCTAGCCGAGTGGGTTTGGGTCTAGCCGAGTGGGTTTGGGTCTAGCGGAGTGGGTTTGGGTGTAGCCGTGTGGGTTTGGGTCTAGCCGAGTGGGTTTGGGTCTAGCCGACTGGGTTTGGGTCTAGCTGAGTGGGTTTGGGTCTAGCCGAGTGGGTTTGGGTGTAGCCGAGTGGGTTTGGGTCTAGCCGAGTGGGTTTGGGTCTAGCCGAGTGGGTTTGGTTGTAGCCGAGTGGGTTTGGGTCTAGCGGTGTGGGTTTGGGTGTAGCCGAGTGGGTTTGGGTCTAGCCGAGTGGGTTTGGGTCTAGCCGACTGGGTTTGGGTCTAGCCGAGTGGGTTTGGGTCTAGCCGAGTGGGTTTGGGTCTAGCCGAGTGGGTTTACGTCTAGCCGAGTGGGTTTTGGTCTAGCGGAGTGGGTTTGGGTGTAGCCAAGTGGGTTTGGGTGTAGCCGAGTGGGTTTGGGTCTGGCCGAGTGGGTTTGGGTATAGCCGAGTGGGTTTGGGTCTAGCCTAGTGGGTTTGGGTCTAGCCAAGTGGGTTTGGGTCGAGCGGAGTGGGTTTAGGTCTAGCGCAGTGGGTTTGGGTCTAGCGGAGTGGGTTTGGTTCTAGCCGAGTGGGTTTGGGTCTAGCGGAGTAGGTTTGGGTCTAGCGGAGTGGGATTGGGTCTAGCCGAGTGGGTTTGGGTCTAGCCGAGTGGGTTTGGGACTAGCCGAGTGGGTTTGGGTCTAGCCGAGTGGGTTTGGGTCTAGCTGAATGTGTTTGGGTCTAGCCGAGTGGGTTTGGGTCTAGCCGAGTGGGTTTGGGTCTAGCCGAAAGGGTTTGGGTCTAGCCGAGTGGGTTTGGGTCTAGCCGAGTGGGTTTGGGTCCAGCCGAGTGGGTGTGGGTTAAGCCGAGTGGGTTTGGGTCTAGCCGAGTGGGTTTGGGTCTAGCCGAGTGGGTTTGGGTCTATCCGAGTGGGTTTGGGTCTAGCCGAGTGGGTTTGGGCCTAGCCGAGTGGGTTTGGGACTACCGGAGTGGGTTTGGGTGTAGCGGAATGGGTTTGGGTGTAGCTGAGTGGGTTTGGGTGTAGCTGAGTGGGTTTGGGTGTAGCTGAGTGGGTTTGGGACCAGCCGAGTGGGTTTGGGTCTAGCCGAGTTTGTTTGGGCCTAGCCGAATGGGTTTGGGTCTACCCGAGTGGGTTTGGGTCTGGCCGAGTGGGTTTGCTTCTAGCCGAATGGGTTTGGGTCTAGCCGAGTGGGTTTGGGTGCAGCCGAGTGGGTTTGGGTCTAGCGGAGTGGGTTTGGGTGTAGCCGAGTGGGTTTGGGTCTAGCCGAGTGGGTTTGGGTCTAGCCGAGTTGGTTTGGGTCTAGCCGAGTGGGTTTGCGTCTGGCCGATTGGGTTTGCGTCTATCCATGTGGGTTTGGGTCTAGCCGAGTGGGTTAGGGTCTAGCGGAGTGGGTTTGAGTGTAGACGCGTGGGTTTGGGTGTAGCCGAGTGGGTTTGTGTCTAGCCAAGTGGGTTTGGGTCTAGCCGAGTGGGTTTGGGTCTAGCCGAGTGGGTTTGGGTCTAGCGGAGTGGGTTTGGGTGTAGCCGAGTGGGTTTGGGTCTAGCCGAGTGGGTTTGGGTCTAGCCGAGTGGGTTTGGGTGTAGCCGAGTGGGTTTGAGTCTAGCCGAGTGGGTTTGGGTCTAGCGGAGTGGGTTTGGTTGTAGCCGAGTGGGTTTGGGTCTAGCGGAGTGGGTTTGGGTGTAGCCGAGTGGGTTTGGGTGTAGCCGAGTGGGTTTGGGTCTAGCCGAGTGGGTTTGGGTCTAGCCGACTGGGATTGGGTCTAGCCGAGTGGGTTTGGGTGTAGCCGAGTGGGTTTGGGTCTGGACGAGTGGGTTTGGGTGTAGCCGAGTGGGTTTGGGTCTAGCCGAGTGGGTTTGGGTCTCGCCGAGTGGGTTTGGGACTAGCCGAGTGGGTTTGAGTCTAGCCGAGTGGGTTTGGGTCTAGCTGAATGGGTTTGGGTCTAGCCGAGTGGGTTTGGGTCTAGCCGAGTGGGTTTGGGTCTAGCCGAAAGGGTTTGGGTCTAGCCGAGTGGGTTTGGGTCTAGCCGAGTGGGTTTGGGTCTAGCCGAGTGGGTGTGTCTAGCCAAGTGGGTTTGGGTCGAGCCGAGTGGGTTTGGGTCTAGCCGAGTGGGTTTGGGTCTAGCCGAGTGGGTTTGAGTCTAGCCGAGTGGGTTTGGGTCTAGCGGAGTGGGTTTGGTTGTAGCCGAGTGGGTTTGGGTCTAGCGGAGTGGGTTTGGGTGTAGCCGAGTGGGTTTGGGTCTAGCCGAGTGGGTTTGGGTCTTGCCGACTGGGATTGGGTCTAGCCGAGTGGGTTTGGGTGTAGCCGAGTGGGTTTGGGTCTGGACGAGTGGGTTTGGATGTAGCCGAGTGGGTTTGGGTCTAGCCGAGTGGGTTTGGGTCTAGCCGAGTGGGTTTGTGACTAGCCGAATGGGTTTGGGTCCAGCCGAGTGGGTTTGGGTCTAGCTGAATGGGTTTGGGTCTAGCCGAGTGGGTTTGGGTCTAGCCGAGTGGGTTTGGGTCTAGCCGAAAGGGTTTGGGTCTAGCCGAGTGGGTTTGGGTCTAGCCGAGTGGGTTTGGGTCTAGCCGAGTGGGTGTGTCTAGCCAAGTGGGTTTGGGTCGAGCCGAGTGGGTTTGGGTCTAGCCGAGTGGGTTTGGGTCTAGCCGAGTGGGTTTGGGTCTAGCCGAGTGGGTTTGGGCCTAGCCGAGTGGGTTTGGGTCTAGCGGAGTGGGTTAGGGTCTAGTGGAGTGGGTTTGGGTCCAGCCGAGTGGGTTTGGGTCTAGCCGAATGGGTTTGGGTCTACGCGAGTGCGTTTGGGTCTAGCCGAGTGCGTTTGGGTCTAGCCGAATGGGTTTGGGTCTAGCCGAGTGGGTTTGGGTGTAGCCGAGTGGGTTTGGGTCTAGCGGAGTGGGTTTGGGTGTAGCCGAGTGGGTTTGGGTCTAGCCGAGTGGGTTTGGGTCGAGCCGAGTGGGTTTGGGTCCAGCCGAGTGGGTTTGGGTCCAGCCGAGTGGGTTTGGGTCTAGCCGAGTGGGTTTGGGTCTAGCCGAGTGGGTTTGGGTCTAGCCGAGTGGGTTTGGGTCTAGCCGAGTGGGTTTGGGTCTAGCCGAGTGGGTTTGGGTCTAGCCGAGTTGGTTTGGGTCTAGCCGAGTGGGTTTGGGTCTAGCCGAGTGGGTTTGGGTCTAGCCGAGTGGGTTTGGGTCTAGCCGAGTGGGTTTGGGTCTGGCCGAGTTAGTTTGGGTGTTGCCAAGGGGGTTTGGGTCTAGCCGAGCAGGTTTGGGTCTAGCCGAGTGGGTTTGGGTCTAGCCGAGTTGGTTTTGGTCTAGCCGAGTGGGTTTGGGTCTAGCCGAGTGGGTTTGGGTCAAGCGGAGTTGGTATGGGTCTAGCGGAGTGGGTTTGGGTCTAGCGGAGTGGGTTTGGTTGTAGCCGAGTGGGTTTGGGTCTAGCCGAGTGGGTTTGGGTCTAGCCGAGTGGGTTTGGGTCTAGCCGAGTGGGTTTGGGTCTAGCCGAGTTGGTTTGGGTCTAGCCGAGTGGGTTTGGGTCTAGCCGAGTGGGTTTGGGTCTAGCCGAGTGGGTTTGGGTCTAGCCGAGTGGGTTTGGGTCTGGCCGAGTTAGTTTGGGTGTTGCCAAGGGGGTTTGGGTCTAGCCGAGCAGGTTTGGGTCTAGCCGAGTGGGTTTGGGTCTAGCCGAGTTGGTTTTGGTCTAGCCGAGTGGGTTTGGGTCTAGCCGAGTGGGTTTGGGTCAAGCGGAGTTGGTATGGGTCTAGCGGAGTGGGTTTGGGTCTAGCGGAGTGGGTTTGGTTGTAGCCGAGTGGGTTTGGGTCTAGCCGAGTGGGTTTGGGTCTACCCGAGTGGGTTTGCGTCTAGCCGAGTGTGTTTGGGTCTAGCCGAGTGCGTGTGGGTCTAGCCGAGTGGGTTTGGGTCTAGCCAAGTGGGTTTGGGTCTAGCCTAATGGGTTTGGGTCTATACGAGTGGGTTTGCGTCTAGCCGAGTGGGTTTGGGTCTAGTCGAGTGGGTTTGGGTCTAGCGGAGTGGGTTTGGGTGTAGCCGAGTGGGTTTGGGTCTAGCCCAGTGGGTTTGGGTCCACCAGAGTGGGTTTGCGTCTAGCCGAGTGGGTTTGGGTCTAGCCGAGTGGGTGTGGGTCTAGCCGAGTGGGTTTGGGTCTAGCCAAGTCGGTTTGGGTCTATCCATGTGGGTTTGGGTCTAGCCGAGTGGGTTAGGGTCTAGCGGAGTGGGTTTGGGTGTAGCCGCGTGGGTTTGGGTGTAGCCGAGTGGGTTTGGGTCGAGCCGAGTGGGTTTGGGTCTAGCCGAGTGGGTTTGGGTCTAGCGGAGCGGGTTTGGGTGTAGCCGAGTGGGTTTGGGTCTAGCCGAGTGGGTTTGGGTCTAGCCGACTGGGTTTGGGTCTAGCCGAGTGGGTTTGGGTCTAGCCGAGTGGGTTTGGGTCTTGCCGAGTGGGTTTGGGTCTAGCGGAGTGGGTTTGGGTGTAGCCGAGTGGGTTTGGGTCCAGCGGAGCGGGTTTGGGTGTAGCCGAGTGGGTTTGGGTCTAGCCGAGTGGGTTTGGGTCTAGCCGAGTGGGTTTGGCTCTAGCCGAGTGGGTTTGGGTCTAGCCGAGTGGGTTTGGGTCTAGCCGAGTGGGTTTACGTCTAGCCGAGTGGGTTTGGGTCTAGCGGAGTGGGTTTGGGTGTAGCCGAGTGGGTTTGGGTCTAGCCGAGTGGGTTTGGGTGTAGCCGAGTGGGTGTGGGTCAAGCCGAGTGGGTTTGGGTCTAGCCGAGTGGGTTTGGGTCTAGCCGAGTGGGTTTGGGTCTAGCCGAGTGGGTTTGGGTCTGGCCGAGTGGGTTTGGGTCTAGCCGAGTGGGTTTGCTTCTAGCCGAATGGGTTTGGGTCTAGCCGAGTGGGTTTGGGTGCAGACGAGTGGGTTTGGGTCTAGCGGAGTGGGTTTGGGTGTAACTGAGTGGGTTTGGGTCTAGCCGATTGGGTTTGGGTCTAGCTGAGTGGGTTTGGGTCTAGCCGAGTGGGTTTGGGTCCAGCCGAGTGGGTTTGGGTCCAGCCGAGTTGGTTTGGGTCTAGCCGAGTGGGTTTGCGCCTAGCCGAGTGGGTTTGTGTCTAGCGGAGTGGGTTTGGGTCTAGCGGAGTGGGATTGGGTGTAGCCGAGTGGGTTTGGGTCTAGCCGAGTGGGTTTGGGACTAGCCGAGTGGGTTTGGGTCTAGCCGAGTGGGTTTGGCTCTAGCCGAGTGGGTTTGGGTCTAGCCGAGTGGGTTTGGGTCTAGCCGAGTGGGTTTACGTCTAGCCGAGTGGGTTTGGGTTTAGCGGAGTGGGTTTGGGTGCAGCCGAGTGGGTTTGGGTCTAGCCGAGTGGGTTTGGGTCTAGCCGAGTGGGTTTGGCTCTAGCCGAGTGGGTTTGGGACTAGCCGAGTGGGTTTGGGTCTAGCCGAGTGGGTTTACGTCTAGCCGAGTGGGTTTGGGTCTAGCGGAGTGGGTTTGGGTGTAGCCGAGTGGGTTTGGGTCTAGCCGAGTGGGTTTGGGTGTAGCCGAGTGGGTGTGGGTCAAGCCGAGTGGGTTTGGGTCTAGCCGAGTGGGTTTGGGTCTAGCCGAGTGGGTTTGGGTCTAGCCGAGTGGGTTTGGGTCTGGCCGAGTGGTTTTGGGCCTAGCCGAGTGGGTTTGGGTCTACCGGAGTGGGTTTGGGTGTAGCGGAGTGGGTTTGGGTGAGCTGAGTGGGTTTGGGACCAGCCGAGTGGGTTTGGGTCTAGCCGAGTGGGTTTGGGTCTAGCCGAATGGGTTTGGGTCTACCCGAGTGGGTTTGGGTCTAGCCGAGTGGGTTTGCTTCTAGCCGAATGGGTTTGGGTCTAGCCGAGTGGGTTTGGGTGCAGACGAGTGGGTTTGGGTCTAGCGGAGTGGGTTTGGGTGTAACTGAGTGGGTTTGGGTCTAGCCGAGTGGGTTTGGGTCTAGCCGAGTGGGTTTGGGTCTAGCCGAGTGGGTTTGGGTCCAGCCGAGTGGGTTTGGGTCTAGCCGAGTTGGTTTGGGTCTAGCCGAGTGGGTTTGCGCCTAGCCGAGTGGGTTTGTGTCTAGCGGAGTGGGTTTGGGTCTAGCGGAGTGGGATTGGGTCTAGCCGAGTGGGTTTGGGTCTAGCCGAGTGGGTTTGGGACTAGCTGAGTGGGTTTGGCTCAAGCCGAGTGGGTTTGGGTCTTGCAGAATGGGTTTGGGTCTCGCCGAGTGGGTTTGGGTCTAGCCGAGTGGGTTTGGGTCTAGCGGAGTGGGTTTGGGTCTAGGCGAGTGGGTTTGGGCCTAGAAGAGTGGGTTTGGGTCTAGCCGAATGGGTTTGGGTCTACCCGAGTGCGTTTGGGTCTCGCCGAGTGGGTTTGGGTCTAGCCGAATGGGTTTGGGTCTAGCCGAGTGGGTTTGGGTGTAGCCGAGTGGGTTTGGGTCTAGCGGAGTGGGTTTGGGTGTAGCCGAGTGGGTTTGGGTCTAGCCGAGTGGGTTTGGGTCTAGCCGAGTGTGTTTGCGTCTGGCCGAGTGGGTTTGGGTCTAGCCGAGTGGGTTTGGGTCTAGCCCAGTGGGTTTGGGTCTAGCTGAGTGGGTTTGGGTCTAGCCGAGTGTGTTAGGGTCTAGCGGAGTGGGTTTGGGTGTAGCCGTGTGGGTTTGGGTGCAGCCGAGTGTGTTTGGGTCTAGCCGATTGGGTTTGGGTCTGGCCGAGTGGTTTTGGGTCTAGCTGAGTGGGTTTGGGTCTAGCGGAGTGGGTTTGGGTGTAGCCGAGTGAGTTTGGGTCTAGCCGAGTGGGTTTGGGTATAGCCGACTGGGTTTGGGTGTAGCCGAGTGGGTTTGGGTCCAGCCGAGTGGGTTTGGGTCTAGCCGAGTGGCTTTGGGTCTAGCTGAGTGGGTTTGGGTCTAGCCGAGTTGGTTTCGGTCTAGCCGAGTGGGTTTGGGTCTAGCCGAGTGGGTTTGGGTCTACCGAGTGGGTTTGGGTCTAGCCGAGTGGGTTTGGGTCTAGCCGAGTTTGTTTGGGTGTAGCCGAGTGGGTTTGGGTGTAGCCGAGCAGGTTTGGGTCTAGCCGAGTGGGTTTGGGTCTAGCGGAGTGGGTTTGGGTGTAGCCGAGTGGGTTTGGGTCTAGCCGAGTGGGTTTGGGTCTAGCCGAGTGGGTTTGGGTCTAGCCGAGCGGGTTTGGGTCTAGCCGAGTGGGTTTGGGTCTAGCCGAGTGTGTTTGCGTCTGGCCGAGTGGGTTTGGGTCTAGCCGAGTGGGTTTGGGTCTAGCCCAGTGGGTTTGGGTCTAGCTGAGTGGGTTTGGGTCTAGCCGAGTGTGTTAGGGTCTAGCGGAGTGGGTTTGGGTGTAGCCGTGTGGGTTGGGTGCAGCCGAGTGTGTTTGGGTCTAGCCGATTGGGTTTGGGTCTGGCCGAGTGGTTTTGGGTCTAGCTGAGTGGGTTTGGGTCTAGCGGAGTGGGTTTGGGTGTAGCCGAGTGAGTTTGGGTCTAGCCGAGTGGGTTTGGGTATAGCCGACTGGGTTTGGGTGTAGCCGAGTGGGTTTGGGTCCAGCCGAGTGGGTTTGGGTCTAGCCGAGTGGCTTTGGGTCTAGCTGAGTGGGTTTGGGTCTAGCCGAGTTGGTTTCGGTCTAGCCGAGTGGGTTTGGGTCTAGCCGAGTGGGTTTGGGTCTACCGAGTGGGTTTGGGTCTAGCCGAGTGGGTTTGGGTCTAGCCGAGTTTGTTTGGGTGTAGCCGAGTGGGTTTGGGTGTAGCCGAGCAGGTTTGGGTCTAGCCGAGTGGGTTTGGGTCTAGCCGAGTGGGTTTGGGTCTAGCCGAGTGGGTTTGGGTCAAGCGGAGTTGGTATGGGTCTAGCGGAGTGGGTTTGGGTCTAGCGGAGTGGGTTTGGGTCTAGCCAAGTGGGTTTTGGTCCAGCCGAGTGGGTTTGGGTCTATCCGAGTGGGTTTGCGTCTAGTCGAGTGGGTTTGCGTCTAGCCGAGTGGGTTTGGGTCTAGCCGAGTGGGTTTGGGTCTAGCCGAGTGGGTTTGGGTCTAGCCGAGTGGGTTTGCGTCTAGCGGAGTGGGTTTGGGTGTAGCCGAGTGGGTTTGGGTCTAGCCGAGTGGGTTTGGGTCTAGCCGAGTGGGTTTGGGTCTAGCGGAGTGGGTTTGGTTGTAGCCGAGTGGGTTTGGGTCTAGCGGAGTGGGTTTGGGTGTAGCCGAGTGTGTTTGGGTCTAGCGGAGTGGGTTTGGGTCTAGCCGACTGGGTTTGGGTCTGGACGAGTGGGTTTGGGTCTAGCCGAGTGGGTTTGGGTCTAGTCGAGTGGGTTTGGGTCTAGCCGAGTGGGTTTGGGTCTATCCTAGTGGGTTTGGGTCTAGCCAAGTGGGTTTCGGTCCAGCGGAGTGGGTTTGGGTCTAGCGCAGTGGGTTTGGGTCTAGCTGAGTGGGTTTGGGTCTAACCGAGTGGGTTTGTGTCTAGCGGAGTGGGTTTGGGACTAGCGGAGTGGGATTGGGTCTAGCCGAGTGGGTTTGGGTCTAGCCGAGTGGGTTTGCGACTAGCCGAGTGTGTTTGCGTCTAGCCGAGTTGGTTTGGGTCTAGCCGAGTGGGTTTGGGTCTAGCCGAGTGGGTTTGGGTCTTGCCGATTGGGTTTGGGAATATCCATGTGTGTTTGGGTCTAGCCGAGTGGGATAGGGTCTAGCGGAGTGGGTTTGGGTGTAACCGCGTGGGTTTGGGTGTATCCGAGTGGGTTTGGGTCTAGCCGAGTGGGTTTGGGTCTAGCCGAGCGGGTTTGGGTATAGCCGAGTGGGTTTGGGTCTAGCCTAGTGGGGTTGGGTCGAGCGGAGTGGGTTTAGGTCTAGCGCAGTGGGTTTGGGTCTAGCGGAGTGGGTTTGGTTCTAGCCGAGTGGGTTTGGGTCTAGCCGAGTGGGTTTGTGTCTAGCGGAGTGTGTTTGGGTCTCGCGGAGTGGGATTGGGTCTAGCCGAGTGGGTTTAGGTCTAGCCGAGTGGGTTTGGGACTAGCCGAGTGGGTTTGGGTCTAGCCGAGTGGGTTTTGGTCTAGCTGAATGTGCTTGGGTCTAGCCGAGTGGGTTTGGGTCTAGCCGAGTGGGTTTGGGTCAAGCGGAGTTGGTATGGGTCTAGCGGAGTGGGTTTGGGTCTAGCGGAGTGGGTTTGGGTCTAGCCAAGTGGGTTTTGGTCCAGCCGAGTGGGTTTGGGTCTATCCGAGTGGGTTTGCGTCTAGTCGAGTGGGTTTGCGTCTAGCCGAGTGGGTTTGGGTCTAGCCGAGTGGGTTTGGGTCTAGCCGAGTGGGTTTGGGTCTAGCCGAGTGGGTTTGCATCTAGCGGAGTGGGTTTGGGTGTAGCCGAGTGGGTTTGGGTCTAGCCGAGTGGGTTTGGGTCTAGCCGAGTGGGTTTGGGTCTAGCGGAGTGGGTTTGGTTGTAGCCGAGTGGGTTTGGGTCTAGCGGAGTGGGTTTGGGTGTAGCCGAGTGTGTTTGGGTCTAGCGGAGTGGGTTTGGGTCTAGCCGACTGGGTTGGGGGCTGGACGAGTGGGTTTGGGTCTAGCCGAGTGGGTTTGGGTCTAGTCGAGTGGGTTTGGGTCCAGCCGAGTGGGTTTGGGTCTATCCCAGTGGGTTTGGGTCTAGCCAAGTGGGTTTCGGTCCAGCGGAGTGGGTTTGGGTCTAGCGCAGTGGGTTTGGGTCTAGCTGAGTGGGTTTGGGTCTAACCGAGTGGGTTTGTGTCTAGCGGAGTGGGTTTGGGACTAGCGGAGTGGGATTGGGTCTAGCCGAGTGGGTTTGGGTCTAGCCGAGTGGGTTTGCGACTAGCCGAGTGTGTTTGCGTCTAGCCGAGTTGGTTTGGGTCTAGCCGAGTGGGTTTGGGTCTAGCCGAGTGGGTTTGGGTCTTGCCGATTGGGTTTGGGAATATCCATGTGTGTTTGGGTCTAGCCGAGTGGGATAGGGTCTAGCGGAGTGGGTTTGGGTGTAACCGCGTGGGTTTGGGTGTATCCGAGTGGGTTTGGGTCTAGCCGAGTGGGTTTGGGTCTAGCCGAGCGGGTTTGGGTATAGCCGAGTGGGTTTGGGTCTAGCCTAGTGGGGTTGGGTCGAGCGGAGTGGGTTTAGGTCTAGCGCAGTGGGTTTGGGTCTAGCGGAGTGGGTTTGGTTCTAGCCGAGTGGGTTTGGGTCTAGCCGAGTGGGTTTGTGTCTAGCGGAGTGTGTTTGGGTCTCGCGGAGTGGGATTGGGTCTAGCCGAGTGGGTTTAGGTCTAGCCGAGTGGGTTTGGGACTAGCCGAGTGGGTTTGGGTCTAGCCGAGTGGGTTTTGGTCTAGCTGAATGTGTTTGGGTCTAGCCGAGTGGGTTTGGGTCTAGCCGAGTGGGTTTGGGTCTAGCCGAAAGGGTTTGGGTCTGGCCGAGTGGGTTTGGGTCTAGCCGAGTGGGTTTGGGTCCAGCCGAGTGGGTGTGGGTTAAGCCGAGTGGGTTTGGGTCTAGCCGAGTGGGTTTGGGTCTAGCCGAGTGGGTTTGGGTCTATCCGAGTGGGTTTGGGTCTAGCCGAGTGGGTTTGGGCCTAGCCGAGTGGGTTTGGGACTACCGGAGTGGGTTTGGGTGTAGCGGAATGGGTTTGGGTGTAGCTGAGTGGGTTTGGGTGTAGCTGAGTGGGTTTGGGTGTAGCTGAGTGGGTTTGGGACCAGCCGAGTGGGTTTGAGTCTAGCCGAGTTTGTTTGGGCCTAGCCGAATGGGTTTGGGTAAACCCGAGTGGGTTTGGGTCTATCCATGTGGGTTTGGGTCTAGCCGAGTGGGTTAGGGTCTAGCGGAGTGGGTTTGGGTGTAGCCGCGTGGGTTTGGGTGTAGCCGAGTGGGTTTGGGTCTAGCCGAGTGGGTTTGGGTCTAGCCGAGTGGGTTTGGGTCTAGCCGAGTGGGTTTGGGTCTAGCGGAGTGGGTTTGGGTGTAGCCGAGTGGGTTTGGGTCTAGCCGAGTGGGTTTGGGTCTAGCCGAGTGGGTTTGGGTGTAGCCGAGTGGGTTTGATTCTAGCCTAGTGGGTTTGGGTCTAGCGGAGTGGGTTTGGTTGTAGCCGAGTGGGTTTGGGTCTAGCGGAGTGGGTTTGGGTGTAGCCGAGTGGGTTTGGGTCTAGCCGAGTGGGTTTGGGTCTAGCCGACTGGGTTTGGGTCTAGCCGAGTGGGTTTGGGTGTAGCCGAGTGGGTTTGGGTCTGGACGAGTGGGTTTGGGTCTAGCCGAGTGGGTTTGGGTGTAGCAGAGTGGGTTTGGGTCTAGCCGAGTGGGTTTGGGTCTAGCGGAGTGGGTTTGGTTGTAGCCGAATGGGTTTGGGTCTAGCGGAGTGGGTTTGGGTGTAGCCGAGTGGGTTTGGGTCTAGCCGAGTGGGTTTGGGTCTAGCCGACTGGGTTTGGGTCCAGCCGAGTGGGTTTGGGTCTAGCCGAGTGGGTTTGGGTCTAGCCGAGTGGGTTTACGTCTAGCCGAGTGGGTTTGGGTCTAGCGGAGTGGGTTTGGGTGTAGCCGAGTGGGTTTGGGTGTAGCCGAGTGGGTTTGGGTCTGGACGATTGGGTTTGGGTCTAGCCGAGTGGGTTTGGGTCTAGCCGAGTGGGTTTGGATCTAGCTGAGTGGGTTTGGGTGTGGCCGAGTGGGTTTGGGTCTGGACGAGTGGGTTTGGGTCCAGCCGAGTGGGTTTGGGTGTAGCCGAGTGGGTTTGGATCTTGCCGCGTGGGTTTGGGTCTTGCGGAGTGGGTTTGAGTCTAGCGGAGTGGGTTTGGGTCTAGCCGAGTGGGTTTGGGCCTAGCCGATTGGGTTTGGGTCTAGCCGAGTGGGTTTGGGTCTAGCCGAGTGGGTTTGGGTCTAGCCGAGTGGGTTTGGGTCCAGCCGAGTGGGTTTGGGTCTAGCCGTGTGGGTTTGGGTCTAGCCGATTGGGTTTGGGTCTAGCCATTTGGGTTTGGGTCTAGCCGAGTGGGTTAGGGTCTAGCAGAGTGGGTTTGGGTGTAGCCGCGTGGGTTTGGGTGTAGCCGAGTGGGTTTGGGTCTAGCCGAGTGGGTTTGGGTGTAGCCGAGTGGGTTTGGGCCTAGCCGAGTGGGTTTGGGTCTGGCGGAGTGGGTTTGGGTGTAGCCGAGTGGGTTTGGGTGTAGCCGAGTGGGTTTGGGTCTGGACGAGTGGGTTTGGGTCTAGCCGAGTGGGTTTGGGTGTAGCCGAGTGGGTTTGGGTCTAGCCGAGTGGGTTTGGGTCTAGCGGAGTGGGTTTGGTTGTAGCCGAATGGGTTTGGGTCTAGCGGAGTGGGTTTGGGTGTAGCCGAGTGGGTTTGGGTCTAGCCGAGTGGGTTTGGGTCTAGCCGACTGGGTTTGGGTCCAGCCGAGTGGGTTTGGGTCTAGCCGAGTGGGTTTGGGTCTAGCCGAGTGGGTTTACGTCTAGCCGAGTGGGTTTGGGTCTAGCGGAGTGGGTTTGGGTGTAGCCGAGTGGGTTTGGGTGTAGCCGAGTGGGTTTGGGTCTGGACGATTGGGTTTGGGTCTAGCCGAGTGGGTTTGGGTCTAGCCGAGTGGGTTTGGATCTAGCTGAGTGGGTTTGGGTGTGGCCGAGTGGGTTTGGGTCTGGACGAGTGGGTTTGTGTCCAGCCGAGTGGGTTTGGGTGTAGCCGAGTGGGTTTGGATCTTGCCGAGTGGGTTTGGGTCTAGCCTAGTGGGTTTGGGTCTAGCCGAGTGGGTTTGGGTGTAGCCGACTGGGTTTGGGCCTAGCCGCGTGGGTTTGGGTCTTGCGGAGTGTGTTTGGGTCTAGCGGAGTGGGTTTGGGTCTAGCCGAGTGGGTTTGGGCCTAGCCGATTGGGTTTGGGTCTAGCCGAGTGGGTTTGGGTCTAGCCGAGTGGGTTTGGGTCTAGCCGAGTGGGTTTGGGTCCAGCCGAGTGGGTTTGGGTCTAGCCGTGTGGGTTTGGGTCTAGCCGATTGGGTTTGGGTCTAGCCATTTGGGTTTGGGTCTAGCCGAGTGGGTTAGGGTCTAGCAGAGTGGGTTTGGGTGTAGCCGCGTGGGTTTGGGTGTAGCCGAGTGGGTTTCGGTCTAGCCGAGTGGGTTTGGGTGTAGCCGAGTGGGTTTGGGCCTAGCCGAGTGGGTTTGGGTCTGGCGGAGTGGGTTTGGGTGTAGCCGAGTGGGTTTGGGTCTAGCCGAGTGGGTTGGGGTCTAGCCGACTGGGTTTAGGATTAGCCGAGTGGGTTTGGGTCTAGCCGAGTGGGTTTGGGTCTAGCCGAGTGGGTTTACGTCTAGCCGCATGGGTTTGGGTCTAGCGGAGTGGGTATCGGTGTAGCCGAGTGGGTTTGGGTCTAGCCGAGTGGGTTTGGGTCTAGCCGGGTGTGTTTGGATCTAGCCTAGTGGGTTTGGGTCTAGCCAAGTGGGTTTGGGTCTAGCGGAGTGGGTTTGTGTCTAGCGGTGTGGGTTTGGGTCTAGCGGAGTGGGTTTGGGTCTAGCCGAGCGGGTTTGGTTCTAACCGAGTGGGTTTGTGTCTAGCGGAGTGGGTTTGGGTCTAGCGGAGTGGGATTGGGTCTGGCCGAGTGGGTTTGGGTCTAGCCGAGTGGGTTTGGGACTAGCCGAGTGGGTTTGGGTCTAGCCCAGTGGGTTTGGGTCTAGCTAAATGGGTTTGGGTCTAGCCAAGTGGGTTTGGGTCTAGCCGAGTGGGTTTGGGTCTAGCCGAAAGGGTTTGGGTCTAGCCGAGTGGGTTTGGGTCTAGCCGAGTGGGTTTGGGTCTAGCCGAGTGGGTGTGTCTAGCCAAGTGGGTTTGGGTCGAGCCGAGTGGGTTTGGGTCTAGCCGAGTGGGTTTGGGTCTAGCCGAGTGGGTTTGGGTCTAGCCGAGTGGGTTTGGGTCTAGCCGAGTGGGTTGGGGTCTAGCCGACTGGGTTTAGGATTAGCCGAGTGGGTTTGGGTCTAGCCGAGTGGGTTTAGGTCTAGCCGAGTGGGTTTACGTCTAGCCGCATGGGTTTGGGTCTAGCGGAGTGGGTATCGGTGTAGCCGAGTGGGTTTGGGTCTAGCCGAGTGGGTTTGGGTCTAGCCGGGTGTGTTTGGATCTAGCCTAGTGGGTTTGGGTCTAGCCAAGTGGGTTTGGGTCTAGCGGAGTGGGTTTGTGTCTAGCGGTGTGGGTTTGGGTCTAGCGGAGTGGGTTTGGGTCTAGCCGAGCGGGTTTGGTTCTAACCGAGTGGGTTTGTGTCTAGCGGAGTGGGTTTGGGTCTAGCGGAGTGGGATTGGGTCTGGCCGAGTGGGTTTGGGTCTAGCCGAGTGGGTTTGGGACTAGCCGAGTGGGTTTGGGTCTAGCCGAGTGGGTTTGGGTCTAGCCAAGTGGGTTTTGGTCTAGCCGAGTGGGTTTGGGTCTATCCATGTGGGTTTGGGTCTAGCCGAGTGGGATAGTGTCTAGCGGAGTGGGTTTGGGTGTAGCCGCGTGGGTTTGGGTGTAGCCGAGTGGGTTTGGGTCTAGCCGAGTGGGTTTGGGTCTGGCCAAGTGAGTTTGGGTCTAGCCGAGTGGGTTTTCGTCTAGCGGAGTGGGTTTGGGTGTAGCCGAGTGGGTTTGGGTCCAGCCGAGTGGGTTTGGGTCGAGCCGAGTGGGTTTGGGCCTAGCGGAGTGGGTTTGGTTGTAGCCGAGTGGGTTTGGGTCTAGCGGAGTGGGTTTGGGTGTAGCCGAGTGGGTTTGGGTCTAGCGGAGTGGGTTTGGGTCTAGCCGACTGGGTTTGGGTCTGGACGAGTGGGTTTGGGTCTAGCCGAGTGGGTTTGGGTCTAGTCGAGTGGGTTTGGGTCTAGCCGAGTGGATTTGGGTCTAGCCTAGTGGGTTTGGGTCTAGCCAAGTGGGTTTCGGACCAGCGGAGTGGGTTTGGGTCTAGCGCAGTGGGTTTGGGTCTAGCTGAGTGGGTTTGGGTCTAACCGAGTGGGTTTGTGTCTAGCGGAGTGGGTTTGGGACTAGCGGAGTGGGATTGGGTCTAGCCGATTGGGTTTGGGTATATCCATGTGGGTTTGGGTCTAGCCGAGTGGGTTTGGGTCTAGCGGAGTGGGTTTGGGTGTATCCGAGTGGGTTTGGGTCTAGCCGAGTGGGTTTGGGTCTACCCGAGTGGGTTTGCGTATAGCCGAGTGTGTTTGGGTCTAGCCGAGTGCGTGTGGGTCTAGCCGAGTGGGTTTGGGTCTAGCCAAGTGGGTTTGGGTCTTGCCTAATGGGTTTGGGTCTATACGAGTGGGTTTGCGTCTAGCCGAGTGGGTTTGGGTCTAGTCGAGTGGGTTTGGGTCTAGCGGAGTGGGTTTGGGTGTAGCCGATTGGGTTTGGGTCTAGCCCAGTGGGTTTGGGTCCACCAGAGTGGGTTTGCGTCTAGCCGAGTGGGTTTGGGTCTAGCCGAGTGGGTGTGGGTCTAGCCGAGTGGGTTTGGGTCTAGCCAAGTCGGTTTGGGTCTATCCATGTGGGTTTGGGTCTAGCCGAGTGGGTTAGGGTCTAGCGGAGTGGGTTTGGGTGTAGCCGCGTGGGTTTGGGTGTAGCCGAGTGGGTTTGGGTCGAGCCGAGTGGGTTTGGGTCTAGCCGAGTGGGTTTGGGTCTAGCGGAGCGGGTTTGGGTGTAGCCGAGTGGGTTTGGGTCTAGCCGAGTGGGTTTGGGTCTAGCCGACTGGGTTTGGGTCTAGCCGAGTGGGTTTGGGTCTAGCCGAGTGGGTTTGGGTCTTGCCGAGTGGGTTTGGGTCTAGCGGAGTGGGTTTGGGTGTAGCCGAGTGGGTTTGGGTCCAGCGGAGCGAGTTTGGGTGTAGCCGAGTGGGTTTGGGTCTAGCCGAGTGGGTTTGGGTCTAGCCGAGTGGGTTTGGCTCTAGCCGAGTGGGTTTGGGTCTAGCCGAGTGGGTTTGGGTCTAGCCGAGTGGGTTTACGTCTAGCCGAGTGGGTTTGGGTCTAGCGGAGTGGGTTTGGGTGTAGCCGAGTGGGTTTGGGTCTAGCCGAGTGGGTTTGGGTGTAGCCGAGTGGGTGTGGGTCAAGCCGAGTGGGTTTGGGTCTAGCCGAGTGGGTTTGGGTCTAGCCGAGTGGGTTTGGGTCTAGCCGAGTGGGTTTGGGTCTGGCCGAGTGGGTTCGGGTCTAGCCGAGTGGGTTTGCTTCTAGCCGAATGGGTTTGGGTCTAGCCGAGTGGGTTTGGGTGCAGACGAGTGGGTTTGGGTCTAGCGGAGTGGGTTTGGGTGTAACTGAGTGGGTTTGGGTCTAGCCGATTGGGTTTGGGTCTAGCCGAGTGGGTTTGGGTCTAGCCGAGTGGGTTTGGGTCCAGCCGAGTGGGTTTGGGTCTAGCCGAGTTGGTTTGGGTCTAGCCGAGTGGGTTTGCGCCTAGCCGAGTGGGTTTGTGTCTAGCGGAGTGGGTTTGGGTCTAGCGGAGTGGGATTGGGTGTAGCCGAGTGGGTTTGGGTCTAGCCGAGTGGGTTTGGGACTAGCCGAGTGGGTTTGGGTCTAGCCGAGTGGGTTTGGCTCTAGCCGAGTGGGTTTGGGTCTAGCCGAGTGGGTTTGGGTCTAGCCGAGTGGGTTTACGTCTAGCCGAGTGGGTTTGGGTCTAGCGGAGTGGGTTTGGGTGCAGCCGAGTGGGTTTGGGTCTAGCCGAGTGGGTTTGGGTCTAGCCGAGTGGGTTTGGCTCTAGCCGAGTGGGTTTGGGACTAGCCGAGTGGGTTTGGGTCTAGCCGAGTGGGTTTACGTCTAGCCGAGTGGGTTTGGGTCTAGCGGAGTGGGTTTGGGTGTAGCCGAGTGGGTTTGGGTCTAGCCGAGTGGGTTTGGGTGTAGCCGAGTGGGTGTGGGTCAAGCCGAGTGGGTTTGGGTCTAGCCGAGTGGGTTTGGGTCTAGCCGAGTGGGTTTGGGTCTAGCCGAGTGGGTTTGGGTCTGGCCGAGTGGTTTTGGGCCTAGCCGAGTGGGTTTGGGTCTACCGGAGTGGGTTTGGGTGTAGCGGAGTGGGTTTGGGTGAGCTGAGTGGGTTTGGGACCAGCCGAGTGGGTTTGGGTCTAGCCGAGTGGGTTTGGGTCTAGCCGAATGGGTTTGGGTCTACCCGAGTGGGTTTGGGTCTAGCCGAGTGGGTTTGCTTCTAGCCGAATGGGTTTGGGTCTAGCCGAGTGGGTTTGGGTGCAGACGAGTGGGTTTGGGTCTAGCGGAGTGGGTTTGGGTGTAACTGAGTGGGTTTGGGTCTAGCCGAGTGGGTTTGGGTCTAGCCGAGTGGGTTTGGGTCTAGCCGAGTGGGTTTGGGTCCAGCCGAGTGGGTTTGGGTCTAGCCGAGTTGGTTTGGGTCTAGCCGAGTGGGTTTGCACCTAGCCGAGTGGGTTTGTGTCTAGCGGAGTGGGTTTGGGTCTAGCGGAGTGGGATTGGGTCTAGCCGAGTGGGTTTGGGTCTGGCCGAGTGGGTTTGGGACTCGCTGAGTGGGTTTGGCTCAAGCCGAGTGGGTTTGGGTCTTGCAGAATGGGTTTGGGTCTAGCCGAGTGGGTTTGGGTCTAGCCGAGTGGGTTTGGGTCTAGCGGAGTGGGTTTGGGTCTAGCCGAGTGGGTTTGGGCCTAGCCGAGTGGGTTTGGGTCTAGCCGAATGGGTTTGGGTCTACCCGAGTGCGTTTGGGTCTCGCCGAGTGGGTTTGGGTCTAGCCGAATGGGTTTGGGTCTAGCCGAGTGGGTTTGGGTGTAGCCGAGTGGGTTTGGGTCTAGCGGAGTGGGTTTGGGTGTAGCCGAGTGGGTTTGGGTCTAGCCGAGTGGGTTTGGGTCTAGCCGAGTGGGTTTGGGTCTAGCCGAGTGGGTTTGGGTCTAGCCGAGTGGGTTTGGGTCTAGCCGAGTGTGTTTGCGTCTGGCCGAGTGGGTTTGGGTCTAGCCGAGTGGGTTTGGGTCTAGCCCAGTGGGTTTGGGTCTAGCTGAGTGGGTTTGGGTCTAGCCGAGTGTGTTAGGGTCTAGCGGAGTGGGTTTGGGTGTAGCCGTGTGGGTTTGGGTGCAGCCGAGTGTGTTTGGGTCTAGCCGATTGGGTTTGGGTCTGGCCGAGTGGTTTTGGGTCTAGCTGAGTGGGTTTGGGTCTAGCGGAGTGGGTTTGGGTGTAGCCGAGTGAGTTTGGGTCTAGCCGAGTGGGTTTGGGTATAGCCGACTGGGTTTGGGTGTAGCCGAGTGGGTTTGTGTCCAGCCGAGTGGGTTTGGGTCTAGCCGAGTGGCTTTGGGTCTAGCTGAGTGGGTTTGGGTCTAGCCGAGTTGGTTTCGGTCTAGCCGAGTGGGTTTGGGTCTAGCCGAGTGGGTTTGGGTCTACCGAGTGGGTTTGGGTCTAGCCGAGTGGGTTTGGGTCTAGCCGAGTTTGTTTGGGTGTAGCCGAGTGGGTTTGGGTGTAGCCGAGCAGGTTTGGGTCTAGCCGAGTGGGTTTGGGTCTAGCCGAGTGGGTTTGGGTCTAGCCGAGTGGGTTTGGGTCAAGCGGAGTTGGTATGGGTCTAGCGGAGTGGGTTTGGGTCTAGCGGAGTGGGTTTGGGTCTAGCCAAGTGGGTTTTGGTCCAGCCGAGTGGGTTTGGGTCTATCCGAGTGGGTTTGCGTCTAGTCGAGTGGGTTTGCGTCTAGCCGAGTGGGTTTGGGTCTAGCCGAGTGGGTTTGGGTCTAGCCGAGTGGGTTTGGGTCTAGCCGAGTGGGTTTGCGTCTAGCGGAGTGGGTTTGGGTGTAGCCGAGTGGGTTTGGGTCTAGCCGAGTGGGTTTGGGTCTAGCCGAGTGGGTTTGGGTCTAGCGGAGTGGGTTTGGTTGTAGCCGAGTGGGTTTGGGTCTAGCGGAGTGGGTTTGGGTGTAGCCGAGTGGGTTTGGGTCTAGCGGAGTGGGTTTGGGTCTAGCCGACTGGGTTTGGGTCTGGACGAGTGGGTTTGGGTCTAGCCGAGTGGGTTTGGGTCTAGTCGAGTGGGTTTGGGTCTAGCCGAGTGGGTTTGGGTCTATCCTAGTGGGTTTGGGTCTAGCCAAGTGGGTTTCGGTCCAGCGGAGTGGGTTTGGGTCTAGCGCAGTGGGTTTGGGTCTAGCTGAGTGGGTTTGGGTCTAACCGAGTGGGTTTGTGTCTAGCGGAGTGGGTTTGGGACTAGCGGAGTGGGATTGGGTCTAGCCGAGTGGGTTTGGGTCTAGCCGAGTGGGTTTGCGACTAGCCGAGTGTGTTTGCGTCTAGCCGAGTTGGTTTGGGTCTAGCCGAGTGGGTTTGGGTCTAGCCGAGTGGGTTTGGGTCTTGCCGATTGGGTTTGGGAATATCCATGTGTGTTTGGGTCTAGCCGAGTGGGATAGGGTCTAGCGGAGTGGGTTTGGGTGTAACCGCGTGGGTTTGGGTGTATCCGAGTGGGTTTGGGTCTAGCCGAGTGGGTTTGGGTCTAGCCGAGCGGGTTTGGGTATAGCCGAGTGGGTTTGGGTCTAGCCTAGTGGGTTTGGGTCGAGCGGAGTGGGTTTAGGTCTAGCGCAGTGGGTTTGGGTCTAGCGGAGTGGGTTTGGTTCTAGCCGAGTGGGTTTGGGTCTAGCCGAGTGGGTTTGTGTCTAGCGGAGTGGGTTTGGGTCTAGCGGAGTGGGATTGGGTCTAGCCGAGTGGGTTTAGGTCTAGCCGAGTGGGTTTGGGACTAGCCGAGTGGGTTTGGGTCTAGCCGAGTGGGTTTTGGTCTAGCTGAATGTGTTTGGGTCTAGCCGAGTGGGTTTGGGTCTAGCCGAGTGGGTTTGGGTCTAGCCGAAAGGGTTTGGGTCTGGCCGAGTGGGTTTGGGTCTAGCCGAGTGGGTTTGGGTCCAGCCGAGTGGGTGTGGGTTAAGCCGAGTGGGTTTGGGTCTAGCCGAGTGGGTTTGGGTCTAGCCGAGTGGGTTTGGGTCTATCCGAGTGGGTTTGGGTCTAGCCGAGTGGGTTTGGGCCTAGCCGAGTGGGTTTGGGACTACCGGAGTGGGTTTGGGTGTAGCGGAATGGGTTTGGGTGTAGCTGAGTGGGTTTGGGTGTAGCTGAGTGGGTTTGGGTGTAGCTGAGTGGGTTTGGGACCAGCCGAGTGGGTTTGAGTCTAGCCGGGTTTGTTTGGGCCTAGCCGAATGGGTTTGGGTAAACCCGAGTGGGTTTGGGTCTATCCATGTGGGTTTGGGTCTAGCCGAGTGGGTTAGGGTCTAGCGGAGTGGGTTTGGGTGTAGCCGCGTGGGTTTGGGTGTAGCCGAGTGGGTTTGGGTCTAGCCGAGTGGGTTTGGGTCTAGCCGAGTGGGTTTGGGTCTAGCCGAGTGGGTTTGGGTCTAGCGGAGTGGGTTTGGGTGTAGCCGAGTGGGTTTGGGTCTAGCCGAGTGGGTTTGGGTCTAGCTGAGTGGGTTTGGGTGTAGCCGAGTGGGTTTGATTCTAGCCTAGTGGGTTTGGGTCTAGCGGAGTGGGTTTGGTTGTAGCCGAGTGGGTTTGGGTCTAGCGGAGTGGGTTTGGGTGTAGCCGAGTGGGTTTGGGTCTAGCCGAGTGGGTTTGGGTCTAGCCGACTGGGTTTGGGTCTAGCCGAGTGGGTTTGGGTGTAGCCGAGTGGGTTTGGGTCTGGACGAGTGGGTTTGGGTCTAGCCGAGTGGGTTTGGGTGTAGCAGAGTGGGTTTGGGTCTAGCCGAGTGGGTTTGGGTCTAGCGGAGTGGGTTTGGTTGTAGCCGAATGGGTTTGGGTCTAGCGGAGTGGGTTTGGGTGTAGCCGAGTGGGTTTGGGTCTAGCCGAGTGGGTTTGGGTCTAGCCGACTGGGTTTGGGTCCAGCCGAGTGGGTTTGGGTCTAGCCGAGTGGGTTTGGGTCTAGCCGAGTGGGTTTACGTCTAGCCGAGTGGGTTTGGGTCTAGCGGAGTGGGTTTGGGTGTAGCCGAGTGGGTTTGGGTGTAGCCGAGTGGGTTTGGGTCTGGACGATTGGGTTTGGGTCTAGCCGAGTGGGTTTGGGTCTAGCCGAGTGGGTTTGGATCTAGCTGAGTGGGTTTGGGTGTGGCCGAGTGGGTTTGGGTCTGGACGAGTGGGTTTGGGTCCAGCCGAGTGGGTTTGGGTGTAGCCGAGTGGGTTTGGATCTTGCCGCGTGGGTTTGGGTCTTGCGGAGTGGGTTTGAGTCTAGCGGAGTGGGTTTGGGTCTAGCCGAGTGGGTTTGGGCCTAGCCGATTGGGTTTGGGTCTAGCCGAGTGGGTTTGGGTCTAGCCGAGTGGGTTTGGGTCTAGCCGAGTGGGTTTGGGTCCAGCCGAGTGGGTTTGGGTCTAGCCGTGTGGGTTTGGGTCTAGCCGATTGGGTTTGGGTCTAGCCATTTGGGTTTGGGTCTAGCCGAGTGGGTTAGGGTCTAGCAGAGTGGGTTTGGGTGTAGCCGCGTGGGTTTGGGTGTAGCCGAGTGGGTTTGGGTCTAGCCGAGTGGGTTTGGGTGTAGCCGAGTGGGTTTGGGCCTAGCCGAGTGGGTTTGGGTCTGGCGGAGTGGGTTTGGGTGTAGCCGAGTGGGTTTGGGTGTAGCCGAGTGGGTTTGGGTCTGGACGAGTGGGTTTGGGTCTAGCCGAGTGGGTTTGGGTGTAGCCGAGTGGGTTTGGGTCTAGCCGAGTGGGTTTGGGTCTAGCGGAGTGGGTTTGGTTGTAGCCGAATGGGTTTGGGTCTAGCGGAGTGGGTTTGGGTGTAGCCGAGTGGGTTTGGGTCTAGCCGAGTGGGTTTTGGTCTAGCCGACTGGGTTTGGGTCCAGCCGAGTGGGTTTGGGTCTAGCCGAGTGGGTTTGGGTCTAGCCGAGTGGGTTTACGTCTAGCCGAGTGGGTTTGGGTCTAGCGGAGTGGGTTTGGGTGTAGCCGAGTGGGTTTGGGTGTAGCCGAGTGGGTTTGGGTCTGGACGATTGGGTTTGGGTCTAGCCGAGTGGGTTTGGGTCTAGCCGAGTGGGTTTGGATCTAGCTGAGTGGGTTTGGGTGTGGCCGAGTGGGTTTGGGTCTGGACGAGTGGGTTTGTGTCCAGCCGAGTGGGTTTGGGTGTAGCCGAGTGGGTTTGGATCTTGCCGAGTGGGTTTGGGTCTAGCCTAGTGGGTTTGGGTCTAGCCGAGTGGGTTTGGGTGTAGCCGACTGGGTTTGGGCCTAGCCGCGTGGGTTTGGGTCTTGCGGAGTGGGTTTGGGTCTAGCGGAGTGGGTTTGGGTCTAGCCGAGTGGGTTTGGGCCTAGCCGATTGGGTTTGGGTCTAGCCGAGTGGGTTTGGGTCTAGCCGAGTGGGTTTGGGTCTAGCCGAGTGGGTTTGGGTCCAGCCGAGTGGGTTTGGGTCTAGCCGTGTGGGTTTGGGTCTAGCCGATTGGGTTTGGGTCTAGCCATTTGGGTTTGGGTCTAGCCGAGTGGGTTAGGGTCTAGCAGAGTGGGTTTGGGTGTAGCCGCGTGGGTTTGGGTGTAGCCGAGTGGGTTTCGGTCTAGCCGAGTGGGTTTGGGTGTAGCCGAGTGGGTTTGGGCCTAGCCGAGTGGGTTTGGGTCTGGCGGAGTGGGTTTGGGTGTAGCCGAGTGGGTTTGGGTCTAGCCGAGTGGGTTGGGGTCTAGCCGACTGGGTTTAGGATTAGCCGAGTGGGTTTGGGTCTAGCCGAGTGGGTTTGGGTCTAGCCGAGTGGGTTTACGTCTAGCCGCATGGGTTTGGGTCTAGCGGAGTGGGTATCGGTGTAGCCGAGTGGGTTTGGGTCTAGCCGAGTGGGTTTGGGTCTAGCCGGGTGTGTTTGGATCTAGCCTAGTGGGTTTGGGTCTAGCCAAGTGGGTTTGGGTCTAGCGGAGTGGGTTTGTGTCTAGCGGTGTGGGTTTGGGTCTAGCGGAGTGGGTTTGGGTCTAGCCGAGCGGGTTTGGTTCTAACCGAGTGGGTTTGTGTCTAGTGGAGTGGGTTTGGGTCTAGCGGAGTGGGATTGGGTCTGGCCGAGTGGGTTTGGGTCTAGCCGAGTGGGTTTGGGACTAGCCGAGTGGGTTTGGGTCTAGCCCAGTGGGTTTGGGTCTAGCTAAATGGGTTTGGGTCTAGCCAAGTGGGTTTGGGTCTAGCCGAGTGGGTTTGGGTCTAGCCGAAAGGGTTTGGGTCTAGCCGAGTGGGTTTGGGTCTAGCCGAGTGGGTTTGGGTCTAGCCGAGTGGGTGTGTCTAGCCAAGTGGGTTTGGGTCGAGCCGAGTGGGTTTGGGTCTAGCCGAGTGGGTTTGGGTCTAGCCGAGTGGGTTTGGGTCTAGCCGAGTGGGTTTGGGTCTAGCCGAGTGGGTTGGGGTCTAGCCGACTGGGTTTAGGATTAGCCGAGTGGGTTTGGGTCTAGCCGAGTGGGTTTGGGTCTAGCCGAGTGGGTTTACGTCTAGCCGCATGGGTTTGGGTCTAGCGGAGTGGGTATCGGTGTAGCCGAGTGGGTTTGGGTCTAGCCGAGTGGGTTTGGGTCTAGCCGGGTGTGTTTGGATCTAGCCTAGTGGGTTTGGGTCTAGCCAAGTGGGTTTGGGTCTAGCGGAGTGGGTTTGTGTCTAGCGGTGTGGGTTTGCGTCTAGCGGAGTGGGTTTGGGTCTAGCCGAGCGGGTTTGGTTCTAACCGAGTGGGTTTGTGTCTAGCGGAGTGGGTTTGGGTCTAGCGGAGTGGGATTGGGTCTGGCCGAGTGGGTTTGGGTCTAGCCGAGTGGGTTTGGGACTAGCCGAGTGGGTTTGGGTCTAGCCGAGTGGGTTTGGGTCTAGCCAAGTGGGTTTTGGTCTAGCCGAGTGGGTTTGGGTCTATCCGAGTGGGTTTGCGTCTAGCCGAGTGGGTTTCCGTCTAGCCGAGTGGGTTTGGGTCTAGCCGAGTGGGTTTGGGTCTATCCATGTGGGTTTGGGTCTAGCCGAGTGGGATAGTGTCTAGCGGAGTGGGTTTGGGTGTAGCCGCGTGGGTTTGGGTGTAGCCGAGTGGGTTTGGGTCTAGCCGAGTGGGTTTGGGTCTGGCCGAGTGAGTTTGGGTCTAGCCGAGTGGGTTTTCGTCTAGCGGAGTGGGTTTGGGTGTAGCCGAGTGGGTTTGGGTCCAGCCGAGTGGGTTTGGGTCGAGCCGAGTGGGTTTGGGTCTAGCGGAGTGGGTTTGGTTGTAGCCGAGTGGGTTTGGGTCTAGCGGAGTGGGTTTGGGTGTAGCCGAGTGGGTTTGGGTCTAGCGGAGTGGGTTTGGGTCTAGCCGACTGGGTTTGGGTCTGGACGAGTGGGTTTGGGTCTAGCCGAGTGGGTTTGGGTCTAGTCGAGTGGGTTTGGGTCTAGCCGAGTGGATTTGGGTCTAGCCTAGTGGGTTTGGGTCTAGCCAAGTGGGTTTCAGACCAGCGGAGTGGGTTTGGGTCTAGCGCAGTGGGTTTGGGTCTAGCTGAGTGGGTTTGGGTCTAACCGAGTGGGTTTGTGTCTAGCGGAGTGGGTTTGGGACTAGCGGAGAGGAATTGGGTCTAGCCGATTGGGTTTGGGTATATCCATGTGGGTTTGGGTCTAGCCGAGTGGGTTTGGGTCTAGCGGAGTGGGTTTGGGTGTATCCGAGTGGGTTTGGGTCTAGCCGAGTGGGTTTGGGTCTAGCCGAGTGGGTTTGGGTCTAGCCGAGTGGGTTTGGGTCTAGCGGAGTGGGTTTGGGTGTAGCCGTGTGGGTTTGGGTCTAGCCGAGTGGGTTTGGGTCTAGCTGACTGGGTTTGGGTCTAGCTGAGTGGGTTTGGGTCTAGCCGAGTGGGTTTGGGTCTAGCGGAGTGGGTTTGGTTGTAGCCGAGTGGGTTTGGGTCTAGCGGTGTGGGTTTGGGTGTAGCCGAGTGGGTTTGGGTCTAGCCGAGTGGGTTTGGGTCTAGCCGAGTGGGTTTGGGTCTAGCCGAGTGGGTTTGGGTGTAGCCGAGTGGGTTTGGGCCTAGCCGAGTGGGTTTGGGTCTGGCGGAGTGGGTTTGGGTGTAGCCGAGTGGGTTTGGGTGTAGCCGAGTGGGTTTGGGTCTGGACGAGTGGGTTTGGGTCTAGCCGAGTGGGTTTGGGTGTAGCCGAGTGGGTTTGGGTCTAGCCGAGTGGGTTTGGGTCTAGCGGAGTGGGTTTGGTTGTAGCCGAATGGGTTTGGGTCTAGCGGAGTGGGTTTGGGTGTAGCCGAGTGGGTTTGGGTCTAGCCGAGTGGGTTTTGGTCTAGCCGACTGGGTTTGGGTCCAGCCGAGTGGGTTTGGGTCTAGCCGAGTGGGTTTGGGTCTAGCCGAGTGGGTTTACGTCTAGCCGAGTGGGTTTGGGTCTAGCGGAGTGGGTTTGGGTGTAGCCGAGTGGGTTTGGGTGTAGCCGAGTGGGTTTGGGTCTGGACGATTGGGTTTGGGTCTAGCCGAGTGGGTTTGGGTCTAGCCGAGTGGGTTTGGATCTAGCTGAGTGGGTTTGGGTGTGGCCGAGTGGGTTTGGGTCTGGACGAGTGGGTTTGTGTCCAGCCGAGTGGGTTTGGGTGTAGCCGAGTGGGTTTGGATCTTGCCGAGTGGGTTTGGGTCTAGCCTAGTGGGTTTGGGTCTAGCCGAGTGGGTTTGGGTGTAGCCGACTGGGTTTGGGCCTAGCCGCGTGGGTTTGGGTCTTGCGGAGTGGGTTTGGGTCTAGCGGAGTGGGTTTGGGTCTAGCCGAGTGGGTTTGGGCCTAGCCGATTGGGTTTGGGTCTAGCCGAGTGGGTTTGGGTCTAGCCGAGTGGGTTTGGGTCTAGCCGAGTGGGTTTGGGTCCAGCCGAGTGGGTTTGGGTCTAGCCGTGTGGGTTTGGGTCTAGCCGATTGGGTTTGGGTCTAGCCATTTGGGTTTGGGTCTAGCCGAGTGGGTTAGGGTCTAGCAGAGTGGGTTTGGGTGTAGCCGCGTGGGTTTGGGTGTAGCCGAGTGGGTTTCGGTCTAGCCGAGTGGGTTTGGGTGTAGCCGAGTGGGTTTGGGCCTAGCCGAGTGGGTTTGGGTCTGGCGGAGTGGGTTTGGGTGTAGCCGAGTGGGTTTGGGTCTAGCCGAGTGGGTTGGGGTCTAGCCGACTGGGTTTAGGATTAGCCGAGTGGGTTTGGGTCTAGCCGAGTGGGTTTGGGTCTAGCCGAGTGGGTTTACGTCTAGCCGCATGGGTTTGGGTCTAGCGGAGTGGGTATCGGTGTAGCCGAGTGGGTTTGGGTCTAGCCGAGTGGGTTTGGGTCTAGCCGGGTGTGTTTGGATCTAGCCTAGTGGGTTTGGGTCTAGCCAAGTGGGTTTGGGTCTAGCGGAGTGGGTTTGTGTCTAGCGGTGTGGGTTTGGGTCTAGCGGAGTGGGTTTGGGTCTAGCCGAGCGGGTTTGGTTCTAACCGAGTGGGTTTGTGTCTAGTGGAGTGGGTTTGGGTCTAGCGGAGTGGGATTGGGTCTGGCCGAGTGGGTTTGGGTCTAGCCGAGTGGGTTTGGGACTAGCCGAGTGGGTTTGGGTCTAGCCCAGTGGGTTTGGGTCTAGCTAAATGGGTTTGGGTCTAGCCAAGTGGGTTTGGGTCTAGCCGAGTGGGTTTGGGTCTAGCCGAAAGGGTTTGGGTCTAGCCGAGTGGGTTTGGGTCTAGCCGAGTGGGTTTGGGTCTAGCCGAGTGGGTGTGTCTAGCCAAGTGGGTTTGGGTCGAGCCGAGTGGGTTTGGGTCTAGCCGAGTGGGTTTGGGTCTAGCCGAGTGGGTTTGGGTCTAGCCGAGTGGGTTTGGGTCTAGCCGAGTGGGTTGGGGTCTAGCCGACTGGGTTTAGGATTAGCCGAGTGGGTTTGGGTCTAGCCGAGTGGGTTTGGGTCTAGCCGAGTGGGTTTACGTCTAGCCGCATGGGTTTGGGTCTAGCGGAGTGGGTATCGGTGTAGCCGAGTGGGTTTGGGTCTAGCCGAGTGGGTTTGGGTCTAGCCGGGTGTGTTTGGATCTAGCCTAGTGGGTTTGGGTCTAGCCAAGTGGGTTTGGGTCTAGCGGAGTGGGTTTGTGTCTAGCGGTGTGGGTTTGCGTCTAGCGGAGTGGGTTTGGGTCTAGCCGAGCGGGTTTGGTTCTAACCGAGTGGGTTTGTGTCTAGCGGAGTGGGTTTGGGTCTAGCGGAGTGGGATTGGGTCTGGCCGAGTGGGTTTGGGTCTAGCCGAGTGGGTTTGGGACTAGCCGAGTGGGTTTGGGTCTAGCCGAGTGGGTTTGGGTCTAGCCAAGTGGGTTTTGGTCTAGCCGAGTGGGTTTGGGTCTATCCGAGTGGGTTTGCGTCTAGCCGAGTGGGTTTGCGTCTAGCCGAGTGGGTTTGGGTCTAGCCGAGTGGGTTTGGGTCTATCCATGTGGGTTTGGGTCTAGCCGAGTGGGATAGTGTCTAGCGGAGTGGGTTTGGGTGTAGCCGCGTGGGTTTGGGTGTAGCCGAGTGGGTTTGGGTCTAGCCGAGTGGGTTTGGGTCTGGCCGAGTGAGTTTGGGTCTAGCCGAGTGGGTTTTCGTCTAGCGGAGTGGGTTTGGGTGTAGCCGAGTGGGTTTGGGTCCAGCCGAGTGGGTTTGGGTCGAGCCGAGTGGGTTTGGGTCTAGCGGAGTGGGTTTGGTTGTAGCCGAGTGGGTTTGGGTCTAGCGGAGTGGGTTTGGGTGTAGCCGAGTGGGTTTGGGTCTAGCGGAGTGGGTTTGGGTCTAGCCGACTGGGTTTGGGTCTGGACGAGTGGGTTTGGGTCTAGCCGAGTGGGTTTGGGTCTAGTCGAGTGGGTTTGGGTCTAGCCGAGTGGATTTGGGTCTAGCCTAGTGGGTTTGGGTCTAGCCAAGTGGGTTTCAGACCAGCGGAGTGGGTTTGGGTCTAGCGCAGTGGGTTTGGGTCTAGCTGAGTGGGTTTGGGTCTAACCGAGTGGGTTTGTGTCTAGCGGAGTGGGTTTGGGACTAGCGGAGAGGAATTGGGTCTAGCCGATTGGGTTTGGGTATATCCATGTGGGTTTGGGTCTAGCCGAGTGGGTTTGGGTCTAGCGGAGTGGGTTTGGGTGTATCCGAGTGGGTTTGGGTCTAGCCGAGTGGGTTTGGGTCTAGCCGAGTGGGTTTGGGTCTAGCCGAGTGGGTTTGGGTCTAGCGGAGTGGGTTTGGGTGTAGCCGTGTGGGTTTGGGTCTAGCCGAGTGGGTTTGGGTCTAGCTGACTGGGTTTGGGTCTAGCTGAGTGGGTTTGGGTCTAGCCGAGTGGGTTTGGGTCTAGCGGAGTGGGTTTGGTTGTAGCCGAGTGGGTTTGGGTCTAGCGGTGTGGGTTTGGGTGTAGCCGAGTGGGTTTGGGTCTAGCCGAGTGGGTTTGGGTCTAGCCGAGTGGGTGTGTCTAGCCAAGTGGGTTTGGGTCGAGCCGAGTGGGTTTGGGTCTAGCCGAGTGGGTTTGGGTCTAGCCGAGTGGGTTTGGGTCTAGCCGAGTGGGTTTGGGCCTAGCCGAGTGGGTTTGGGTCTAGCGGAGTGGGTTGGGGTCTAGTGGAGTGGGTTTGGGTCCAGCCGAGTGGGTTTGGGTCTAGCCGAATGGGTTTGGGTCTACCCGAGTGCGTTTGGGTCTAGCCGAGTGGGTTTGGGTCTAGCCGAGTGGGTTTGGGTCAAGCGGAGTTGGTATGGGTCTAGCGGAGTGGGTTTGGGTCTAGCGGAGTGGGTTTGGGTCTAGCCAAGTGGGTTTTGGTCTAGCCGAGTGGGTTTGGGTCTATCCGAGTGGGTTTGCGTCTAGCCGAGTGGGTTTGCGTCTAGCCGAGTGGGTTTGGGTCTAGCCGAGTGGGTTTGGGTCTATCCATGTGGGTTTGGGTCTAGCCGAGTGGGTTAGTGTCTAGCGGAGTGGGTTTGGATGTAGCCGCGTGGGTTTGGGTGTAGCCGAGTGGGTTTGGGTCTAGCCGAGTGGGTTTGGGTCTAGCCGAGTGGGTTTGGGTCTAGCCGAATGGGTTTTCGTCTAGCGGAGTGGGTTTGGGTGTAGCCGAGTGGGTTTGGGTCCAGCCGAGTGGGTTTGGGTCGAGCCGAGTGGGTTTGGGTCTAGCGGAGTGGGTTTGGTTGTAGCCGAGTGGGTTTGGGTCTAGCGGAGTGGGTTTGGGTGTAGCCGAGTGGGTTTGGGTCTAGCGGAGTGGGTTTGGGTCTAGCCGACTGGGTTTGGGTCTGGACGAGTGGTTTGGGTCTAGCCGAGTGGGTTTGGGTCTAGTCGAGTGGGTTTGGGTCTAGCCGAGTGGGTTTGGGTCTAGCCTAGTGGGTTTGGGTCTAGCCAAGTGGGTTTCGGTCCAGCGGAGTGGGTTTGGGTCTAGCACAGTGGGTTTGGGTCTAGCTGAGTGGGTTTGGGTCTAACCGAGTGGGTTTGTGTCTAGCGGAGTGGGTTTGGGACTAGCGGAGTGGGATTGGGTCTAGCCGATTGGGTTTGGGTATATCCATGTGGGTTTGGGTCTAGCCGAGTGGGTTTGGGTCTAGCGGAGTGGGTTTGGGTGTAGCCGTGTGGGTTTGGGTCTAGCCGAGTGGGTTTGGGTCTAGCTGACTGGGTTTGGGTCTAGCTGAGTGGGTTTGGGTCTAGCCGAGTGGGTTTGGGTGTAGCCGAGTGGGTTTGGGTCTAGACGAGTGGGTTTGGGTCTAGCGGAGTGGGTTTGGTTGTAGCCGAGTGGGTTTGGGTCTAGCGGTGTGGGTTTGGGTGTAGCCGAGTGGGTTTGGGTCTAGCCGAGTGGGTTTGGGTCTAGCCGACTGGGTTTGGGTCTAGCCGAGTGGGTTTGGGTCCAGCCGAGTGGGTTTGGGTCTAGCCGAGTGGGTTTACGTCTAGCCGAGTGGGTTTTGGTCTAGCGGAGTGGGTTTGGGTGTAGCCGAGTGGGTTTGGGTGTAGCCGAGTGGGTTTGGGATTAGCGGAGTGGGATTGGGTCTAGCCGATTGGGTTTGGGTATATCCATGTGGGTTTTGGTCTAGCCGAGTGGGTTTGGGTCTAGCGGACTGGGTTTGGGTGTATCCGAGTGGGTTTGGGTCTAGCCGAGTGGGTTTGGGTCTAGCCGAGTGGGTTTGGGTCTAGCCGAGTGGGTTTGGGTCTAGCGGAGTGGGTTTGGGTGTAGCCGTGTGGGTTTGGGTCTAGCCGAGTGGGTTTGGGTCTAGCTGACTGGGTTTGGGTCTAGCTGAGTGGGTTTGGGTCTAGCCGAGTGGGTTTGGGTGTAGCCGAGTGGGTTTGGGTCTAGCCGAGTGGGTTTGGGTCTAGCGGAGAGGGTTTGGTTGTAGCCGAGTGGGTTTGGGTCTAGCGGTGTGGGTTTGGGTGTAGCCGAGTGGGTTTGGGTCTAGCCGAGTGGGTTTGGGTCTAGCCGACTGGGTTTGGGTCTAGCCGAGTGGGTTTGGGTCTAGCCGAGTGGGTTTGGGCCTAGCCGAGTGGGTTTGGGACTACCGGAGTGGGTTTGGGTGTAGCGGAATGGGTTTGGGTGTAGCTGAGTGGGTTTGGGTGTAGCTGAGTGGGTTTGGGACCAGCCGAGTGGGTTTGGGTCTAGCCAAGTTTGTTTGGGCCTAGCCGAATGGGTTTGGGTCTACCCGAGTGGGTTTGGGTCTGGCCGAGTGGGTTTGCTTCTAGCCGAATGGGTTTGGGTCTAGCCGAGTGGGTTTGGGTGCAGCCGAGTGGGTTTGGGTCTAGCGGAGTGGGTTTGGGTGTAGCCGAGTGGGTTTGGGTCTAGCCGAGTGGGTTTGGGTCTAGCCGAGTTGGTTTGGGTCTAGCCGAGTGGGTTTGCGTCTGGCCGATTGGGTTTGGGTCTATCCATGTGGGTTTGGGTCTAGCCGAGTGGGTTTGTGTCTAGCCGAGTGGGTTTGGGTCTGGCCGAGTGGGTTTGGGTCTAGCCGAGTGGGTTTGGGTCTAGCGGAGTGGGTTTGGGTGTAGCCGAGTGGGTTTGGGTCTAGCCGAGTGGGTTTGGGTCTAGCCGAGTGGGTTTGGGTGTAGCCGAGTGGGTTTGAGTCTAGCCGAGTGGGTTTCGGTCTAGCGGAGTGGGTTTGGTTGTAGCCGAGTGGGTTTGGGTCTAGCGGAGTGGGTTTGGGTGTAGCCGAGTGGGTTTGGGTCTAGCCGAGTGGGTTTGGGTCTAGCGGAGTGGGTTTGGGTGTAGCCGAGTGGGTTTGGGTGTAGCCGAGTGGGTTTGGGTCTGGACGAGTGGGTTTGGTTGTAGCCGAGTGGGTTTGGGTCTAGCCGAGTGGGTTTGGGTCTAGCCGACTGGGTTTGGGTCTAGCCGAGTGGGTTTGGGTCTATCCGAGTGGGTTTGGGTCTAGCCGAGTGGGTTTGGGCCTAGCCGAGTGGGTTTGGGACTACCGGAGTGGGTTTGGGTGTAGCGGAATGGGTTTGGGTGTAGCTGAGTGGGTTTGGGTGTAGCTGAGTGGGTTTGGGTGTAGCTGAGTGGGTTTGGGACCAGCCGAGTAGGTTTGGGTCTAGCCGAGTTTGTTTGGGCCTAGCCGAATGGGTTTGGGTCTACCCGAGTGGGTTTGGGTCTGGCCGAGTGGGTTTGCTTCTAGCCGAATGGGTTTGGGTCTAGCCGAGTGGGTTTGGGTGCAGCCGAGTGGGTTTGGGTCTAGCGGAGTGGGTTTGGGTGTAGCCGAGTGGGTTTGGGTCTAGCCGAGTGGGTTTGGGTCTAGCCGAGTTGGTTTGGGTCTAGCCGAGTGGGTTTGCGTCTAGCCGATTGGGTTTGGGTCTATCCATGTGGGTTTGGGTCTAGCCGAGTGGGTTAGGGTCTAGCGGAGTGGGTTTGGGTGTAGCCGCGTGGGTTTGGGTGTAGCCGAGTGGGTTTGGGTCTAGCCGAGTGGGATTGGGTCTAGCCGAGTGGGTTTGGGTCTAGCCGAGTGGGTTTGGGTCTAGCGGAGTGGGTTTGGGTGTAGCCGAGTGGGTTTGGGTCTAGCCGAGTGGGTTTGGGTCTAGCCGACTGGGTTTGGGTGTAGCCGAGTGGGTTTGAGTCTAGCCGAGTGGGTTTGGGTCTAGCGGAGTGGGTTTGGTTGTAGCCGAGTGGGTTTGGGTCTAGCGGAGTGGGTTTGGGTCTAGCCGACTGGGTTTGGGTCTAGCCGAGTGGGTTTGGGTGTAGCCGAGTGGGTTTGGGTCTGGACGAGTGGGTTTGGGTCTAGCCGAGTGGGTTTGGGTGTAGCCGAGTGGGTTTGGGTCTAGCCGAGTGGGTTTGGGTCTAGCGGAGTGGGTTTGGTTGTAGCCGAATGGGTTTGGGTCTAGCGGAGTGGGTTTGGGTGTAGCCGAGTGGGTTTGGGTCTAGCCGAGTGGGTTTGGGTCTAGCCGACTGGGTTTGGGTCCAGCCGAGTGGGTTTGGGTCTAGCCGAGTTGGTTTGGGTCTAGCCGAGTGGGTTTACGTCTAGCCGAGTGGGTTTGGGTCTAGCGGAGTGGGTTTGGGTGTAGCCGAGTGGGTTTGGGTGAAGCCGAGTGGGTTTGGGTCTGGACGATTGGGTTTGGGTCTAGCCGAGTGGGTTTGGGTCTAGCCGAGTGGGTTTGGATCTAGCTGAGTGGGTTTGGGTGTGGCCGAGTGGGTTTGGGTCTGGACGAGTGGGTTTGGGTCCAGCCGAGTGGGTTTGGGTGTAGCCGAGTGGGTTTGGATATTGCCGAGTGGGTTTGGGTCTAGCCTAGTGGGTTTGGGTCTAGCCGAGTGGGTTTGGGTCTAGCCGACTGGGTTTGGGCCTAGCCGCGTGGGTTTGGGTCTTGCGGAGTGGGTTTGGGTCTAGCGGAGTGGGTTTGGGTCTGGCCGAGTGGGTTTGGGCCTAGCCGATTGGGTTTGGGTCTAGCCGAGTGGGTTTGGGTCTAGCCGAGTGGGTTTGGGTCTAGCCGAGTGGGTTTGGGTCCAGCCGAGTGGGTTTGGGTCTAGCCGTGTGGGTTTGGGTCTAGCCGATTGGGTTTGGGTCTAGCCATTTGGGTTTGGGTCTAGCCGAGTGGGTTAGGGTCTAGCAGAGTGGGTTTGGGTGTAGCCGCGTGGGTTTGGGTGTAGCCGTGTGGGTTTGGGTGTAGCCGAGTGGGTTTGGGTGTAGCCGAGTGGGTTTGGGCCTAGCCGAGTGGGTTTGGGTCTGGCGGAGTGGGTTTGGGTGTAGCCGAGTGGGTTTGGGTGTAGCCGAGTGGGTTTGGGTCTGGACGAGTGGGTTTGGGTCTAGCCGAGTGGGTTTGGGTGTAGCCGAGTGGGTTTGGGTCCAGCCGAGTGGGTTTGGGTCTAGCCGACTGGGTTTGGGTCCAGCCGAGTGGGTTTGGGTCTAGCCGAGTGGGTTTGGGTCTAGCCGAGTGGGTTTACGTCTAGCCGAGTGGGTTTGGGTCTAGCGGAGTGGGTTTGCGTGTAGCCGAGTGGGTTTGGGTGTAGCCGAGTGGGTTTGGGTCTGGACGATTGGGTTTGGGTCTAGCCGAGTGGGTTTGGGTCTAGCCGAGTGGGTTTGGATCTAGCTGAGTGGGTTTGGGAGTGGCCGACGGGGTTTGGGTCCAGCCGAGTGGGTTTGGGTCTAGCCGAGTGGGTTTGGGTCTAGCCGAGTGGGTTTACGTCTAGCCGAGTGGGTTTGGGTCTAGCGGAGTGGGTTTGCGTGTAGCCGAGTGGGTTTGGGTGTAGCCGACTGGGTTTGGGTCCAGCCGAGTGGGTTTGGGTCTAGCCGAGTGGGTTTGGGTCTAGCCGAGTGGGTTTACGTCTAGCCGAGTGGGTTTGGGTCTAGCGGAGTGGGTTTGCGTGTAGCCGAGTGGGTTTGGGTGGAGCCGAGTGGGTTTGGGTCTGGACGATTGGGTTTGGGTCTAGCCGAGTGGGTTTGGGTCCAGCCGAGTGGGTTTGGATCTAGCTGAGTGGGTTTGGGTGTGGCCGACGGGGTTTGGGTCCAGCCGAGTGGGTTTGGGTCTAGCCGAGTGGGTTTGGGTCTAGCCGAGTGGGTTTACGTCTAGCCGAGTGGGTTTGGGTCTAGCGGAGTGGGTTTGCGTGTAGCCGAGTGGGTTTGGGTGTAGCCGAGTGGGTTTGGGTCTGGACGATTGGGTTTGGGTCTGGCCGAGTGGGTTTGGGTCTAGCCGAGTGGGTTTGGATCTAGCTGAGTGGGTTTGGGTGTGGCCGAGTGGGTTTGGGTCTGGACGAGTGGGTTTGGGTCCAGCCGAGTGGGTTTGGGTGTAGCCGAGTGGGTTTGGATCTTGCCGAGTGGGTTTGGGTCTAGCCTAGTGGGTTTGGGTCTAGCCGAGTGGGTTTGGGTCTAGCCGACTGGGTTTGGGCCTAGCCGCGTGGGTTTGGGTCTTGCGGAGTGGGTTTGGGTCTAGCGGAGTGGGTCTGGGTCTAGCCGAGTGGGTTTGGGCCTAGCCGATTGGGTTTGGGTCTAGCCGAGTGGGTTTGGGTCTAGCCGAGTGGGTTTGGGTCTAGCCGAGTGGATTTGGGTCCAGCCGAGTGGGTTTGGGTCTAGCCGTGTGGGTTTGGGTCTAGCCGATTGGGTTTGGGTCTAGCCATTTGGGTTTGGGTCTAGCCGAGTGGGTTAGGGTCTAGCAGAGTGGGTTTGGGTGTAGCCGCGTGGGTTTGGGTGTAGCCGAGTGGGTTTCGGTCTAGCCGAGTGGGTTTGGGTGTAGCCGAGTGGGTTTGGGCCTAGCCGAGTGGGTTTGGGTCTGGCGGAGTGGGTTTGGGTGTAGCCGAGTGGGTTTGGGTCTAGCCGAGTGGGTTGGGGTCTAGCCGACTGGGTTTAGGATTAGCCGAGTGGGCTTGGGTCTAGCCGAGTGGGTTTGGGTCTAGCCGAGTGGGTTTACGTCTAGCCGCATGGGTTTGGGTCTAGCGGGGTGGGTATCGGTGTAGCCGAGTGGGTTTGGGTCTAGCCGATTGGGTTTGGGTCTAGCCGGGTGTGTTTGGATCTAGCCTAGTGGGTTTGGGTCTAGCCAAGTGGGTTTGGGTCTAGCGGAGTGGGTTTGTGTCTAGCGGTGTGGGTTTGGGTCTAGCGGAGTGGGTTTGGGTCTAGCCGAGCGGGTTTGGTTCTAACCGAGTGGGTTTGTGTCTAGCGGAGTGGGTTTGGGTCTAGCGGAGTGGGATTGGGTCTAGCCGAGTGGGTTTGGGTCTATCCGAGTGGGTTTGGGACTAGCCGAGTGGGTTTGGGTCTAGCCGAGTGGGTTTGGGTCTAGCTAAATGGGTTTGGGTCTAGCCAAGTGGGTTTGGGTCTAGCCGAGTGGGTTTGGGTCTAGCCGAAAGGGTTTGGGTCTAGCCGAGTGGGTTTGGGTCTAGCCGAGTGGGTTTGGGTCTAGCCGAGTGGGTGTGTCTAGCCAAGTGGGTTTGGGTCGAGCCGAGTGGGTTTGGGTCCAGCCGAGTGGGTTTGGGTCTAGCCGAGTGGGTTTGGGTCTAGCCGAGTGGGTTTGGGCCTAGCCGAGTGGGTTTGGGTCTAGCGGAGTGGGTTAGGGTCTAGTGGAGTGGGTTTGGGTCCAGCCAAGTGGGTTTGGGTCTAGCCGAATGGGTTTGGGTCTACCCGAGTGCGTTTGGGTCTAGCTGAGTGGGTTTGGGTCTAGCCGAGTGGGTTTGGGTCAAGCGGAGTTGGTATGGGTCAAGCGGAGTGGGTTTGGGTCTAGCGGAGTGGGTTTGGGTCTAGCCAAGTGGGTTTTGGTCTAGCCGAGTGGGTTTGGGTCTATCCGAGTGGGTTTGCGTCTAGCCGAGTGGGTTTGCGTCTAGCCGAGTGGGTTTGGGTCTAGCCGAGTGGGTTTGGGTCTATCCATGTGGGTTTGGGTCTAGCCGAGTGGGTTAGGGTCTAGCGGAGTGGGTTTGGGTGTAGCCGCGTGGGTTTGGGTGTCGCCGAGTGGGTTTGGGTCCAGCCGAGTGGGTGTGGGTCTAGCCGAGTGGGTTTGGGTCTAGCCGAGTGGGTTTTCGTCTAGCGGAGTGGGTTTGGGTGTAGCCGAGTGGGTTTGGGTCCAGCCGAGTGGGTTTGGGTCGAGCCGAGTGGGTTTGGGTCTAGCGGAGTGGGTTTGGTTGTAGCCGAGTGGGTTTGGGTCAAGCGGAGTGGGTTTGGGTGTAGCCGAGTGGGTTTGGGTCTAGCGGAGTGGGTTTGGGTCTAGCCGACTGGGTTTGGGTCTGGACGAGTGGGTTTGGGTCTAGCCGACTGGGTTTGGGTCTAGCCGAGTGGGTTTGGGTCTAGCCGAGTGGGTTTGGGTCTAGCCGAGTGGGTTTACGTCTAGCCGAGTGGGTTTTGGTCTAGCGGAGTGGGTTTGGGTGTAGCCGAGTGGGTTTGGGTGTAGCCGAGTGGGTTTGGGTCTGGACGAGTGGGTTTGGGTCTAGCCGAGTGGGTTTGGGTCTAGCCGAGTGGGTTTGGGTCTAGCCTAGTGGGTTTGGGTCTAGCCAAGTGGGTTTGGGTCGAGCGGAGTGGGTTTAGGTCTAGCGCAGTGGGTTTGGGTCTTGCGGAGTGGGTTTGCTTCTAGCCGAGTGGGTTTGGGTCTAGCCGAGTGGGTTTGTGTCTAGTGGAGTGGGTTTGGGTCTAGCGGAGTGGGATTGGGTCTAGCCGAGTGGGTTTGGGTCTAGCCGAGTGGGTTTGGGACTAGCCGAGTGGGTTTGGGTCTAGCCGAGTGGGTTTGGGTCTAGCTGAATGTGTTTGGGTCTAGCCGAGTGGGTTTGGGTCTAGCCGAGTGGGTTTGGGTCTAGCCGAAAGGGTTTGGGTCTAGCCGAGTGGGTTTGGGTCTAGCCGAGTGGGATTGGGTCCAGCCGAGTGGGTGTTGGTTAAGCCGAGTGGGTTTGGGTCTAGCCGAGTGGGTTTGGGTCTAGCCGAGTGGGTTTGGGTCTATCCGAGTGGGTTTGGGTCTAGCCGAGTGGGTTTGGGCCTAGCCGAGTGGGTTTGGGACTACCGGAGTGGGTTTGGGTGTAGCGGAATGGGTTTGGGTGTAGCTGAGTGGGTTTGGGTTTAGCTGAGTGGGTTTGGGACCAGCCGAGTGGGTTTGGGTCTAGCCAAGTTTGTTTGGGCCTAGCCGAATGGGTTTGGGTCTACCCGAGTGGGTTTGGGTCTGGCCGAGTGGGTTTGCTTCTAGCCGAATGGGTTTGGGTCTAGCCGAGTGGGTTTGGGTGCAGCCGAGTGGGTTTGGGTCTAGCGGAGTGGGTTTGGGTGTAGCCGAGTGGGTTTGGGTCTAGCCGAGTGGGTTTGGGTCTAGCCGAGTTGGTTTGGGTCTAGCCGAGTGGGTTTGCGTCTAGCCGATTGGGTTTGGGTCTATCCATGTGGGTTTGGGTCTAGCCGAGTGGGTTAGGGACTAGCGGAGTGGGTTTGGGTGTAGCCGCGTGGGTTTGGGTGTAGCCGAGTGGGTTTGTGTCTAGCCGAGTGGGTTTGGGTCTAGCCGAGTGGGTTTGGGTCTAGCCGAGTGGGTTTGGGTCTAGCGGAGTGGGTTTGGGTGTAGCCGAGTGGGTTTGGGTCTAGCCGAGTGGGTTTGGGTCTAGCCGAGTGGGTTTGGGTGTAGCCGAGAAGGTTTGAGTCTAGCCGAGTGGGTTTCGGTCTAGCGGAGTGGGTTTGGTTGTAGCCGAGTGGGTTTGGGTCTAGCGGAGTGGGTTTGGGTGTAGCCGAGTGGGTTTGGGTCTAGCCGAGTGGGTTTGGGTCTAGCGGAGTGGGTTTGGGTGTAGCCGAGTGGGTTTGGGTGTAGCCGAGTGGGTTTGGGTCTGGACGAGTGGGTTTGGGTCTAGCCGAGTGGGTTTGGGTCTAGCCGAGTGGGTTTGGGGCTAGCCGAGTGGGTTTGGGTCTAGCCGAGTGGGTTTGGGTCTAGCGGAGTGGGTTTGGGTGTAGCCGTGTGGGTTTGGGTCTAGCCGAGTGGGTTTGGGTCTAGCCGACTGGGTTTGGGTCTAGCTGAGTGGGTTTGGGTCTAGCCGAGTGGGTTTGGGTCTAGCCGAGTGGGTTTGGGACTAGCGGAGTGGGATTGGGTCTAGCCGATTGGGTTTGGGTATATCCATGTGGGTTTGGGTCTAGCCGAGTGGGTTAGGGTCTAGCGGAGTGGGTTTGGGTCTAGCTGAGTGGGTTTGGGTCTAACCGAGTGGGTTTGTGTCTAGCGGAGTGGGTTTGGGACTAGCGGAGTGGGATTGGGTCTAGCCGATTGGGTTTGGGTATATCCATGTGGGTTTGGGTCTAGCCGAGTGGGTTAGGGTCTAGCGGAGTGGGTTTGGGTGTAACCGCGTGGGTTTGGGTGTATCCGAGTGGGTTTGGGTCTAGCCGAGTGGGTTTGGGGCTAGCCGAGTGGGTTTGGGTCTAGCCGAGTGGGTTTGGGTCTAGCGGAGTGGGTTTGGGTGTAGCCGAGTGGGTTTGGGTCTAGCGGAGTGGGTTTGGTTGTAGCCGAGTGGGTTTGGGTCTAGCGGTGTGGGTTTGGGTGTAGCCGAGTGGGTTTGGGTCTAGCCGAGTGGGTTTGGGTCTAGCCGACTGGGTTTGGGTCTAGCCGAGTGGGTTTGGGTCTAGCCGAGTGGGTTTGGGTCTAGCCGAGTGGGTTTACGTCTAGCCGAGTGGGTTTTGGTCTAGCGGAGTGGGTTTGGGTGTAGCCGAGTGGGTTTGGGTGTAGCCGAGTGGGTTTGGGTCTGGACGAGTGGGTTTGGGTTTAACCGAGTGGGTTTGGGTCTAGCCGAGTGGGTTTGGGTCTAGCCTAGTGGGTTTGGTTCTAGCCAAGTGGGTTTGGGTCGAGCGGAGTGGGTTTAGGTCTAGCGCAGTGGGTTTGGGTCTAGCGGAGTGGGTTTGGTTCTAGCCGAGTGGGTTTGGGTCTAGCCGAGTGGGTTTTTGTCTAGCGGAGTGGGTTTGGGTCTAGCGGAGTGGGATTGGGTCTAGCCGAGTGGGTTTGGGTCTAGCCGAGTGGGTTTGGGACTAGCCGAGTGGGTTTGGGTCTAGCCGAGTGGGTTTGGGTCTAGCTGAATGTGTTTGGGTCTAGCCGAGTGGGTTTGGGTCTAGCCGAGTGGGTTTGGGTCTAGCCGAAAGGGTTTGGGTCTAGCCGAGTGGGTTTGGGTCTAGCCGAGTGGGATTGGGTCCAGCCGAGTGGGTGTGGGTTAAGCCGAGTGGGTTTGGGTCTAGCCGAGTGGGTTTGGGTGTAGCGGAATGGGTTTGGGTGTAGCTGAGTGGGTTTGGGTGTAGCTGAGTGGGTTTGGGACCAGCCGAGTGGGTTTGGGTCTAGCCGAGTATGTTTGGGCCTAGCCGAATGGGTTTGGGTCTACCCGAGTGGGTTTGGGTCTGGCCGAGTGGGTTTGCTTCTAGCCGAATGGGTTTGGGTCTAGCCGAGTGGGTTTGGGTGCAGCCGAGTGGGTTTGGGTCTAGCGGAGTGGGTTTGGGTGTAGCCGAGTGGGTTTGGGTCTAGCCGAGTGGGTTTGGGTCTAGCCGAGTTGGTTTGGGTCTAGCCGAGTGGGTTTGCGTCTAGCCGATTGGGTTTGGGTCTATCCATGTGGATTTGGGTCTAGCCGAGTGGGTTAGGGACTAGCGGAGTGGGTTTGGGTGTAGCCGCGTGGGTTTGGGTATAGCCGAGTGGGTTTGGGTCTAGCCGAGTGGGTTTGGGTCTAGCCGAGTGGGTTTGGGTCTAGCCGAGTGGGTTTGGGTCTAGCGGAGTGGGTTTGGGTGTAGCCGAGTGGGTTTGGGTCTAGCCGAGTGGGTTTGGGTCTAGCCGAGTGGGTTTGGGTGTAGCCGAGTGGGTTTGAGTCTAGCCGAGTGGGTTTGGGTCTAGCGGAGTGGGTTTGGTTGTAGCCGAGTGGGTTTGGGTCTAGCGGAGTGGGTTTGGGTGTAGCCGAGTGGGTTTGGGTCTTGCCGAGTGGGTTTGGGTCTAGCGGAGTGGGTTTGGGTATAGCCGAGTGGGTTTGGGTGTAGCCGAGTGGGTTTGGGTCTGGACGAGTGGGTTTGGGTCTAGCCGAGTGGGTTTGGGTGTAGCCGAGTGGGTTTGGGTCTTGCCGAGTGGGTTTGGGTCTAGCGGAGTGGGTTTGGTTGTAGCTGAGTGGGTTTGGGTCTAGCGGAGTGGGTTTGGGTGTAGCCGAGTGGGTTTGGGTCTAGCCGAGTGGGTTTGGGTCTAGCCGACTGGGTTTGGGTCTAGCCGAGTGGGTTTGGGTCTAGCCGAGTGGGTTTGGGTCTAGCCGAGTGGGTTTATGTCTAGCCGAGTGGGTTTGGGTCTAGCGGAGTGGGTTTGGGTGTAGCCGAGTGGGTTTGGGTGTAGCCGAGTGGGTTTGGGTCTGGACGATTGGGTTTGGGTCTAGCCGAGTGGGTTTGGGTCTAGCCGAGTGGGTTTGGATCTAGCTGAGTGGGTTTGGGTGTAGCCGAGTGGGTTTGGGTCTGGACGAGTGGGTTTGGGTCTAGCCGAGTGGGTTTGGGTGTAGCCGAGTGGGTTTGGATCTTGCCGAGTGGGTTTGGGTCTAGCCTAGTGGGTTTGGGTCTAGCCGAGTGGGTTTGGGTCTAGCCGACTGGGTTTGGGCCTAGCCGCGTGGGTTTGGGTCTTGCGGACTGGGTTTGGGTCTAGCGGAGTGGGTTTGGGTCTAGCCGAGTGGGTTTGGGCCTAGCCGATTGGGTTTGGGTCTAGCCGAGTGGGTTTGGGTCTAGCCGAGTGGGTTTGGGTCTAGCCGAGTGGGTTTGGGTCCAGCCGAGTGGGTTTGGGTCTAGCCGTGTGGGTTTGGGTCTAGCCGATTGGGTTTGGGTCTAGCCATTTGGGTTTGGGTCTAGCCGAGTGTGTTAGGGTCTAGCAGAGTGGGTTTGGGTGTAGCCGCGTGGGTTTGGGTGTAGCCAGGTGGGTTTGGGTCTAGCCGAGTGGGTTTGGGTGTAGCCGAGTGGGTTTGGGCCTAGCCGAGTGGGTTTGGGTCTGGCGGAGTGGGTTTGGGTGTAGCCGAGTGGGTTTGGGTCTAGCCGAGTGGGTTTGGGTCTAGCCGACTGGGTTTGGGATCAGCCGAGTGGGTTTGGGTCTAGCCGAGTGGGTTTGGGTCTAGCCGAGTGGGTTTACGTATAGCCGCGTGGGTTTGGGTCTAGCGGAGTGGGTATCGGTGTAGCCGAGTGGGTTTGGGTCTAGCCGAGTGGGTTTGGGTCTAGCCGATTGTGTTTGGATCTAGCAAAGTGGGTTTGGGTCTAGCCAAGTGGGTTTGGGTCTAGCGGAGTGGGTTTGTGTCTAGCGGAGTGGGTTTGGGTCGAGCGGAGTGGGTTGGGTCCAGCCGAGTGGGTTTGGTTCTAACCGAGTGGGTTTGTGTCTAGCGGAGTGGGTTTGGGTCTAGCGGAGTGGGATTGGGTCTAGCCGAGTGGGTTTGGGTCTAGCCGAGTGGGTTTGGGACTAGCCGAGTGGGTTTGGGTCTAGCCGAGTGGGTTTGGGTCTAGCGGAATGGGTTTGGGTCTAGCCGAGTGGGTTTGGGTCTAGCCGAGTGGGTTTGGGTCTAGCCGAAAGGGTTTGGGTCTAGCCGAGTGGGTTTGGGTCTAGCCGAGTGGGTTTGGGTCTAGCCGAGTGGGTGTGTCTAGCCAAGTGGGTTTGGGTCGAGCCGAGTGGGTTTGGCTCTAGCCGTGTGGGTTTTGTTCTAGCCGAGTGGGTTTGGGTCTAGCCGAGTGGGTTTGGGCCTAGCCGAGTGGGTTTGGGTCTAGCGGAGTGGGTAAGGGTCTAGTGGAGTGGGTTTGGGTCCAGCCGAGTGGGTTTGGGTCTAGCCGAATGGGTTTGGGTCTACCCGAGTGCGTTTGGGTCTAGCCGAGTGGGTTTGGGTCTAGCCGAATGGGTTTGGGTCTAGCCGAGTGGGTTTGGGTGTAGCCGAGTGGGTTTGGGTCTAGCGGAGTGGGTTTGGGTCTAGCCGAGTGGGTTTGGGTCTAGCCGAGTGGGTTTGGGTCTAGCCGAGTTGGTTTGGGTCTAGCCGAGTGGGTTTGGGTCTAGCCGAGTGGGTTTGGGTCAAGCGGAGTTGGTATGGGTCTAGCGGAGTGGGTTTGGGTCTAGCGGAGTGGGTTTGGGTGTAGCCGAGTGGGTTTGGGTCTAGCCGAGTGGGTTTGGGTCTACCCGAGTGGGTTTGCGTCTAGCCGAGTGGGTTTAGGTCTAGCCGAGTGGGTGTGGGTCTAGCCGAGTGGGTTTGGGTCTAGCCAAGTGGGTTTGGGTCTAGCCGAATGGGTTTGGGTCCATACGAGTGGGTTTGCGTCCAGCCGAGTGGGTTTGGGTCCAGCCGAGTGGGTTTGGGTCTAGCGGAGTGGGTTTGGGTGTAGCCGAGTGGGTTTGGGTCTAGCCCAGTGGGTTTGGGTCTACCCGAGTGGGTTTGCGTCTAGCCGAGTGGGTTTGGGTCTAGCCGAGTGGGTGTGGGTCCAGCCGAGTGGGTTTGGGTCTAGCCAATTCGGTTTGGGTCCAGCCGAGTGGGTTTGGGTCTATACGAGTGGGTTTGCGTCTAGCCGAGTGGGTTTGGGTCTAGCCGAGTGGGTTTGGGTCTATCCATGTGGGTTTAGGTCTAGCCGAGTGGGTTAGGGTCTAGCGGAGTGGGTTTGGGTGTAGCCGCGTGGGTTTGGGTGTAGCCGAGTGGGTTTGGGTCTAGCCGAGTGGGTTTGGGTCTAGCCGAGTGGGTTTGGGTCTAGCGGAGTGGGTTTGGGTCTAGCGGAGTGGGTTTGGGTGTAGCCGAGTGGGTTTGGGTCTAGCCGAGTGGGTTTGGGTCTAGCAAACTGGGTTTGGGTCTAGCCGAGTGGGTTTGGGTCTTGCCGAGTGGGTTTGGGTCTAGCGGAGTGGGTTTGGGTGTAGCCGAGTGGGTTTGGGTCGAGCGGAGCGGGTTTGGGTGTAGACGAGTGGGTTTGGGTCTAGCCGAGTGGGTTTGGGTCTAGCCGACTGGGTTTGGCTCTAGCCGAGTGGGTTTGGGTCTAGCCGAGTGGGTTTGGGTCTAGCCGAGTGGGTTTACGTCTAGCCGAGTGGGATTGGGTCTAGCGGAGTGGGTTTGGGTGTAGCCGAGTGGGTTTGGGTCTAGCCGAGTGGGTTTGGGTGTAGCCGAGTGGGTGTGGGTCAAGCCGAGTGGGTTTGGGTCTAGCCGAGTGGGTTTGTGTCTAGCCGAGTGGGTTTGGGTCTAGCCGAGTGGGTTTGGGTCTAGCCGAGTGGTTTTGGGACTAGCCGATTGGGTTTGGGTCTACCGGAGTGGGTTTGGGTGTAGCGGAGTAGGTTTGGGTGAGCTGAGTGGGTTTGGGACCAGCCGAGTGGGTTTGCGTCTAGCCGAGTGGGTTTGGGTCTAGCCGAGTGGGTTTGCTTCTAGCCGAATGGGTTTGGGTCTAGCCGAGTGGGTTTGGGTGTAGCCGCGTGGGTTTGGGTGTAGCCGAGTGGGTTTGGGTCTAGCCGAGTGGGTTTGGGTCTAGCCGAGTGGGTTTGGGTCTAGCGGAGTGGGTTTGGGTCTAGCGGAGTGGGTTTGGGTGTAGCCGAGTGGGTTTGGGTCTAGCCGAGTGGGTTTGGGTCTAGCAAACTGGGTTTGGGTCTAGCCGAGTGGGTTTGGGTCTTGCCGAGTGGGTTTGGGTCTAGCGGAGTGGGTTTGGGTGTAGCCGAGTGGGTTTGGGTCGAGCGGAGCGGGTTTGGGTGTAGACGAGTGGGTTTGGGTCTAGCCGAGTGGGTTTGGGTCTAGCCGACTGGGTTTGGCTCTAGCCGAGTGGGTTTGGGTCTAGCCGAGTGGGTTTGGGTCTAGCCGAGTGGGTTTACGTCTAGCCGAGTGGGATTGGGTCTAGCGGAGTGGGTTTGGGTGTAGCCGAGTGGGTTTGGGTCTAGCCGAGTGGGTTTGGGTGTAGCCGAGTGGGTGTGGGTCAAGCCGAGTGGGTTTGGGTCTAGCCGAGTGGGTTTGTGTCTAGCCGAGTGGGTTTGGGTCTAGCCGAGTGGGTTTGGGTCTAGCCGAGTGGTTTTGGGACTAGCCGATTGGGTTTGGGTCTACCGGAGTGGGTTTGGGTGTAGCGGAGTAGGTTTGGGTGAGCTGAGTGGGTTTGGGACCAGCCGAGTGGGTTTGCGTCTAGCCGAGTGGGTTTGGGTCTAGCCGAGTGGGTTTGCTTCTAGCCGAATGGGTTTGGGTCTAGCCGAGTGGGTTTGGGTGCAGACGAGTGGGTTTGGGTCTAGCGGAGTGGGTTTGGGTGTAACCGAGTGGGTTTGGGTCTAGCCGAGTGGGTTTGTGTCTAGCCGAGTGGATTTGGGTCTAGCCGAGTGGGTTTGGGTCTAGCCGAGTGGGTTTGGGTCTAGCCGAGTTGGTTTGGGTCTAGCCGAGTGGGTTTGCGTCTAGCCGAGTGGGTTTGTGTCTAGCGGAGTGGGTTTGGGTCTAGCGGAGTGGGATTGGGTCTAGCCGAGTGGGTTTGGGTCTAGCCGAATGGGTTTGGGTCTACCCGAGTGCGTTTGGGTCTCGCCGAGTGGGTTTGGGTCTAGCCGAATGGGTTTGTATCTAGCCGAGTGGGTTTGGGTGTAGCCGAGTGGGTTTGGGTCTAGCGGAGTGGGTTTGGGTGTAGCCGAGTGGGTTTGGGTCTAGCCGAGTGGGTTTGGGTCAGGCCGAGTGGGTTTGGGTCTAGCCGAGTGGGTTTGGGTCTAGCCGAGTGGGTTTGGGTATAGCCGAGTGGGTTTGGGTCTAGCCGAGTGTGTTTGCGTCTAGCCGAGTGGGTTTGGGTCTAGCCGAGTGGGTTTGGGTCTAGCCGAGTGGGTTTGGGTCCAGCTGAGTGGGTTTGGGTCTAGCCGAGTGTGTTAGGGTCTAGCGGAGTTGGTTTGGGTGTAGCCGCGTGGGTTTGGGTGTAGCCGAGTGTGTTTGGGTCTAGCCGAGTGGGTTTGGGTCTAGCCGAGTGGGTTTGGGTCTAGCTGAGTGGGTTTGGGTCTGGCGGAGTGGGTTTGGGTGTAGCCAAGTGGGTTTGGGTCTAGCCGAGTGGGTTTGGGTATAGCCGACTGGGTTTGGGTGTAGCCGAGTGGGTTTGGGTCCAGCCGAGTGGGTTTGGGTCTAGCCGAGTGGCTTTGGGTCTAGCTGAGTGGGTTTGGGTCTATCCGAGTTGGTTTCGGTCTAGCCGAGTGGGTTTGGGTCTAGCCGAGTGGGTTTGGGTCTACCGAGTGGGTTTGGGTCTAGCCGAGTGGGTTTGGGTCTAGCCGAGTTAGTTTGGGTGTAGCCGAGTGGGTTTGGGTGTAGCCGAGCAGGTTTGGGTCTAGCCGAGTGGGTTTGGGTCTAGCCGAGTGGGTTTGGGTCTAGCCGAGTGGGTTTGAGTCAAGCGGAGTTGGTATGGGTCTAGCGGAGTGGGTTTGGGTCTAACGGAGTGGGTTTGGGTCTAGCCAAGTGGGTTTTGGTCTAGCCGAGTGGGTTTGGGTCTATCCGAGTGGGTTTGCGTCTAGCCGAGTGGGTTTGCGTCTAGCCGAGTGGGTTTGGGTCTAGCCGAGTGGGTTTGGGTCTATCCATGTGGGTTTGGGTCTAGCCGAGTGGGTTAGGGACTAGCGGAGTGGGTTTGGGTGTAGCCGCGTGGGTTTGGGTGTAGCCGAGTGTGTTTGGTTCTAGCCGAGTGGGTTTGGGTCTAGCCGAGTGGGTTTGGTCTAGCCGAGTGGGTTTGGGTCTAGCGGAATGGGTTTGGGTGTAGCCGAGTGGGTTTGGGTCTAGCCGAGTGGGTTTGGGTCTAGCCGAGTGGGTTTGGGTCTAGCGGAGTGGGTTTGGTTGTAGCCGAGTGGGTTTGGGTCTAGCGGAGTGGGTTTGGGTGTAGCCGAGTGGGTTTGGGTCTAGCGGAGTGGGTTTGGGTCTAGCCGACTGGGTTTGGGTCTGGACGAGTGGGTTTGGGTCTAGCCGAGTGGGTTTGGGTCTAGCGGAGTGGGTTTGGGTGTAGCCGAGTGGGTTTGGGTCTAGCGGAGTGGGTTTGGGTCTAGCCGACTGGGTTTGGGTCTGGACGAGTGGGTTTGGGTCTAGCCGAGTGGGTTTGGGTCTAGTCGAGTGGGTTTGGGTCTAGCCGAGTGGGTTTGGGTCTAGCCTAGTGGGTTTGGGTCTAGCCAAGTGGGTTTCGGTCCAGCGGAGTGGGTTTGGGTCTAGCGCAGTGGGTTTGGGTCTAGCTGAGTGGGTTTGGGTCTAATCGAGTGGGTTTGTGTCTAGCGGAGTGGGTTTGGGGCTAGCGGCGTGGGATTGGGACTAGCCGAGTGGGTTTGGGTCTAGCCGAGTGGGTTTGCGACTAGCCGAGTGGGTTTGCGTCTAGCCGAGTGGGTTTGGGTCTAGCCGAGTGGGTTTGGGTCTAGCCGAGTGGGTTAGGGTCTAGCGGAGTGGGTTTGGGTGCAGCCGAGTGGGTTTGGGTCTAGCCGAGTGGGTTTGGGTCTTGCCGTGTGGGTTTGGGTCTACCCGAGTGGGTTTGCGTCTAGCCGAGTGGGTTTGGGTCTAGCCGAGTGGGTGTGGGTCTAGCCGAGTGGGTTTGGGTCTAGCCAAGTGGGTTTGGGTCTAGCCGAATGGGTTTGGGTCTATACGAGTGGATTTGCGTCTAGCCGAGTGGGTTTGGGTCTAGCCGAGTGGGTTTGGGTCTAGCGGAGTGGGTTTGGGTGTAGCCGAGTGGGTTTGGGTCTAGCCCAGTGGGTTTGGGTCTACCCGAGTGGGTTTGCGTCTAGCCGAGTGGGTTTGGGTCTAGCCGAGTGGGTGTGGGTCTAGCCGAGTGGGTTTGGGTCTAGCCAAGTCGGTTTGGGTCTAGCCGAGTGGGTTTGGGTCTATCCATGTGGGTTTGGGTCTAGCCGAGTGGGTTAGGGTCTAGCGGAGTGGGTTTGGGTGTAGCCGCGTGGGTTTGGGTGTAGCCGAGTGGGTTTGGGTCTAGCCGAGTGGGTTTGGGTCTAGCCGAGTGGGTTTGGGTCTAGCCGAGTGGATTTGGGTCTAGCGGAGTGGGTTTGGGTGTAGCCGAGTGGGTTTGGGTCTAGCCGAGTGGGTTTGGGTCTAGCCGACTGGGTTTGGGTCTAGCCGAGTGCGTTTGGGTCTTGCCGAGTGGGTTTGGGTCTAGCAGAGTGGGTTTGGGTGTATCCGAGTGGGTTTGGGTGTATCCGAGTGGGTTTGGGTCTAGCGGAGCGGGTTTGGGTGTAGCCGAGTGGGTTTGGGTCTAGCCGAGTGGGTTTGGGTCTAGCCGACTGGGTTTGGCTCTAGCCGAGTGGGTTTGGGTCTAGCCGAGTGGGTTTGGGTCTAGCCGAGTGGGTTTACGTCTAGCCGAGTGGGTTTGGGTCTAGCGGAGTGGGTTTGGGTGTTGCCGAGTGGGTTTGTGTCTAGCCGAGTGGGTTTGGGTGTAGCTGAGTGGGTGTGGGTCAAGCCGAGTGGGTTTGGGTCTAGCCGAGTGGGTTTGGGTCTAGCCGAGTGGGTTTGGGTCTAGCCGAGTGGTTTGGGTCGAGCCGAGTGGGTTTGGGTCTAGCCGAGTGGGTTTGGGTCTAGCCGAGTGGGTTTGGGTCTAGCCGAGTGGGTTTGGGTCTAGCCAAGTGGGTTTGGGTCTAGCGGAGTGGGTTAGGGTCTAGTGGAGTGGGTTTGGGTCCAGCCGAGTGGGTTTGGGTCTAGCCGAATGGGTTTGGGTCTACCCGAGTGCGTTTGGGTCTAGCCGAGTGGGTTTGGGTCTAGCCGAATGGGTTTGGGTCTAGCCGAGTGGGTTTGGGAGTAGCCGAGTGGGTTTGGGTCTAGCGGAGTGGGTTTGCGTCTAGCCGAGTGGGTTTGGGTCTAGCCGAGTGGGTTTGGGTCTGGCCGAGTTAGTTTGGGTGTTGCCAAGTGGGTTTGCGTCTAGCCGAGCAGGTTTGGGTCTAGCCGAGTGGGTTTGGGTCTAGCCGAGTTGGTTTGGGTCTAGCCGAGTGGGTTTGGGTCTAGCCGAGTGGGTTTGGGTCAAGCGGAGTTGGTATGGGTCTAGCGGAGTGGGTTTGGGTCTAGCAGAGTAGGTTTGGGTGTAGCCGAGTGGGTTTGGGTCTAGCCGAGTGGGTTTCGGTCTACCCGAGTGGGTTTGCGTCTAGCCGAGTGGGTTTGGGTCTAGCCGAGTGGGTGTGGGTCCAGCCGAGTGGGTTTTGGTCTAGCCGAGTGGGTTTGGGTCTAGCCGAGTGGGTTTGGGTCTAGCCGAATGGGTTTGGGTCTATACGAGTGGATTTGCGTCTAGCCGACTGGGTTTGGGTCTAGCGGAGTGGGTTTGGGTCTAGCGGAGTGGGTTTGGGTGTAGCCGAGTGGGTTTGGGTCTAGCCCAGTGGGTTTGGGTCTAGCCGAATGGGTTTGGGTCCATACGAGTGGGTTTGCGTCCAGCCGAGTGGGTTTGGGTCTAGCCGAGTGGGTTTGGGTCTAGCGGAGTGGGTTTGGGTGTAGCCGAGTGGGTTTGGGTCTAGCCCAGTGGGTTTGGGTCTACCCGAGTGGGTTTGCGTCTAGCCGAGTGGGTTTGGGTCTAGCCGAGTGGGTGTGGGTCCAGCCGAGTGGGTTTGGGTCTAGCCAATTCGGTTTGGGTCCAGCCGAGTGGGTTTGGGTCTATACGAGTGGGTTTGCGTCTAGCCGAGTGGGTTTGGGTCTAGCCGAGTGGGTTTGGGTCTATCCATGTCGGTTTGGGTCTAGCCGAGTGGGTTAGGGTCTAGCGGAGTGGGTTTGGGTGTAGCCGCGTGGGTTTGGGTGTAGCCGAGTGGGTTTGGGTCTAGCCGAGTGGGTTTGGGTCTAGCCGAGTGGGTTTGGGTCTAGCGGAGTGGGTTTGGGTCTAGCGGAGTGGGTTTGGGTGTAGCCGAGTGGGTTTGGGTCTAGCCGAGTGGGTTTGGGTCTAGCCGACTGGGTTTGGGTCTAGCCGAGTGGGTTTGGGTCTTGCCGAGTGGGTTTGGGTCTAGCGGAGTGGGTTTGGGTGTAGCCGAGTGGGTTTGGGTCGAGCGGAGCGGGTTTGGGTGTAGACGAGTGGGTTTGGGTCTAGCCGAGTGGGTTTGGGTCTAGCCGACTGGGTTTGGCTCTAGCCGAGTGGGTTTGGGTCTAGCCGAGTGGGTTTGGGTCTAGCCGAGTGGGTTTACGTCTAGCCGAGTGGGATTGGGTCTAGCGGAGTGGGTTTGGGAGTAGCCGAGTGGGTTTGGGTCTAGCCGAGTGGGTTTGGGTGTAGCCGAGTGGGTGTGGGTCAAGCCGAGTGGGTTTGGGTCTAGCCGAGTGGGTTTGGGTCTAGCCGAGTGGGTTTGGGTCTAGCCTAGTGGGTTTGGGTCTAGCCGAATGGTTTTGGGACTAGCCGAGTGGGTTTGGGTCGACCGGAGTGGGTTTGGGTGTAGCGGAGTAGGTTTGGGTGAGCTGAGTGGGTTTGGGACCAGCCGAGTGGGTTTGGGTCTAGCCGAGTGGGTTTGGGTCTAGCCGAGTGGGTTTGCTTCTAGCCGAATGGGTTTGGGTCTAGCCGAGTGGGTTTGGGTGCAGACGAGTGTGTTTGGGTCTAGCGGAGTGGGTTTGGGTGTAACCGAGTGGGTTTGGGTCTAGCCGAGTGGGTTTGGGTCTAGCCGAGTGGATTTGGGTCTAGCCGAGTGGGTTTGGGTCTAGCCGAGTGGGTTTGGGTCTAGCCGAGTTGGTTTGGGTCTAGCCGAGTGGGTTTGCGTCTAGCCGAGTGGGTTTGTGTCTAGCGGAGTGGGTTTGGGTCTAGCGGAGTGGGATTGGGTCTAGCCGAGTGGGTTTGGGTCTAGCCGAGTGGGTTTGGGTCTAGCCGAGTGGGTTTGGGTCTAGCCGAGTGGGTTTGGGTCTAGCTGAATGGGTTTGGGTCTAGCCGAGTGGGTTTGGGTCTAGCCGAGTGTGTTTGGGTCTAGCCGAAAGGGTTTGGGTCTAGCCGAGGGGGTTTGGGTCTAGCCGAGTGGGTTTGGGTCTAGCCGAGTGGGTGTGGGGCTAGCCGAGTGGGTTTGGGTCTAGCCGAGTGGGTTTGGGTCTAGCCGAGTGGGTTTGGGTCTAGCCGAGGGGGTTTGGGCCTAGCCGAGTGGGTTTGGGTCTAGCGGAGTGGGTTAGGGTCTAGTGGAGTGGGTTTGGGTCTAGCCGAGTGGGTTTGGGTCTAGCCGAATGGGTTTGGGTCTACCCGAGTGCGTTTGGGTCTCGCCGAGTGGGTTTGGGTCTAGCCGAATGGGTTTGTGTCTAGCCGAGTGGGTTTGGGTGTTGCCGAGTGGGTTTGGGTCTAGCGGAGTGGGTTTGGGTGTAGCCGAGTGGGTTTGGGTGTAGCCGAGTGGGTTTGGGTCTAGCCGAGTGGGTTTGGGTCTAGCCGAGTGGGTTTGGGTCTAGCCGAGTGGGTTTGTGTATAGCCGAGTGGGTTTGGGTCTAGCCGAGTGTGTTTGCGTCTAGCCGAGTGGGTTTGGGTCTAGCCGAGTGGGTTTGGGTCTAGCCGAGTGGGTTTGGGTCCAGCTGAGTGGGTTTGGGTCTAGCCGAGTGTGTTAGGGTCTAGCGGAGTGGGTTTGGGTGTAGCCGCGTGGGTTTGGGTGTAGCCGAGTGTGTTTGGGTCTAGCCGAGTGGGTTTGGGTCTAGCCGAGTGGGTTTGGGTCTAGCTGAGTGGGTTTGGGTCTGGCGGAGTGGGTTTGGGTGTAGCCAAGTGGGTTTGGGTCTAGCCGAGTGGGTTTGGGTATAGCCGACTGGGTTTGGGTGTAGCCGAGTGGGTTTGGGTCCAGCCGAGTGGGTTTGGGTCTAGCCGAGTGGCTTTGGGTCTAGCTGAGTGGGTTTGGGTCTATCCGAGTTGGTTTCGGTCTAGCCGAGTGGGTTTGGGTCTAGCCGAGTGGGTTTGGGTCTACCGAGTGGGTTTGGGTCTAGCCGAGTGGGTTTGGGTCTAGCCGAGTTAGTTTGGGTGTAGCCGAGTGGGTTTGGGTGTAGCCGAGCAGGTTTGGGTCTAGCCGAGTGGGTTTGGGTCTAGCCGAGTGGGTTTGGGTCTAGCCGAGTGGGTTTGGGTCAAGCGGAGTTGGTATGGGTCTAGCGGAGTGGGTTTGGGTCTAGCGGAGTGGGTTTGGGTCTAGCCCAGTGGGTTTTGGTCTAGCCGAGTGGGTTTGGGTCTATCCGAGTGGGTTTGCGTCTAGCCGAGTGGGTTTGCGTCTAGCCGAGTGGGTTTGGGTCTAGCCGAGTGGGTTTGGGTCTATCCATGTGGGTTTGGGTCTAGCCGAGTGGGTTAGGGTCTAGCGGAGTGGGTTTGGGTGTAGCTGCGTGGGTTTGGGTGTAGCCGAGTGTGTTTGGTTCTAGCCGAGTGGGTTTGGGTCTAGCCGAGTGGGTTTGGTCTAGCCGAGTGGGTTTGGGTCTAGCGGAATGGGTTTGGGTGTAGCCGAGTGGGTTTGGGTCTAGCCGAGTGGGTTTGGGTCTAGCCGAGTGGGTTTGGGTCTAGCGGAGTGGGTTTGGTTGTAGCCGAGTGGGTTTGGGTCTAGCGGAGTGGGTTTGGGTGTAGCCGAGTGGGTTTGGGTCTAGCGGAGTGGGTTTGGGTCTAGCCGACTGGGTTTGGGTCTGGACGAGTGGGTTTGGGTCTAGCCGAGTGGGTTTGGGTCTAGTCGAGTGGGTTTGGGTCTAGCCGAGTGGGTTTGGGTCTAGCCTAGTGGGTTTGGGTCTAGCCAAGTGGGTTTCGGTCCAGCGGATTGGGTTTGGGTCTAGCGCAGTGGGTTTGGGTCTAGCTGAGTGGGTTTGGGTCTAACCGAGTGGGTTTGGGTCTAGCCGAGTGGGTTTGGGTCTAGCGGAATGGGTTTGGGTGTAGCCGAGTGGGTTTGGGTCTAGCCGAGTGGGTTTGGGTCTAGCCGAGTGGGTTTGGGTCTAGCGGAGTGGGTTTGGTTGTAGCCGAGTGGGTTTGGGTCTAGCGGAGTGGGTTTGGGTGTAGCCGAGTGGGTTTGGGTCTAGCGGAGTGGGTTTGGGTCTAGCCGACTGGGTTTGGGTCTGGACGAGTGGGTTTGGGTCTAGCCGAGTGGGTTTGGGTCTAGTCGAGTGGGTTTGGGTCTAGCCGAGTGGGTTTGGGTCTAGCCAAGTGGGTTTCGGTCCAGCGGAGTGGGTTTGGGTCTAGCGCAGTGGGTTTGGGTCTAGCTGAGTGGGTTTGGGTCTAATCGAGTGGGTTTGTGTCTAGCGGAGTGGGTTTGGGGCTAGCGGCGTGGGATTGGGACTAGCCGAGTGGGTTTGGGTCTAGCCGAGTGGGTTTGCGACTAGCCGAGTTGGTTTGCGTCTAGCCGAGTGGGTTTGGGTCTAGCCGAGTGGGTTTGGGTCTAGCAGAGTGGGTTTGGGTCTAGCCGATTGGGTTTGGGTATATGCATGTGGGTTTGGGTCTAGCCGAGTGGGTTTGGGTCTAGCCGAGTGGGTTTGGGTCTAGCCGAGTGGGTTTGGGTCTAGCGGAGTGGGTTTGGTTGTAGCCGAGTGGGTTTGGGTCTAGCGGAGTGGGTTTGGGTGTAGCCGAGTGGGTTTGGGTCTAGCGGAGTGGGTTTGGGTCTAGCCGACTGGGTTTGGGTCTGGACGAGTGGGTTTGGGTCTAGCCGAGTGGGTTTGGGTCTAGTCGAGTGGGTTTGGGTCTAGCCGAGTGGGTTTGGGTCTAGCCAAGTGGGTTTCGGTCCAGCGGAGTGGGTTTGGGTCTAGCGCAGTGGGTTTGGGTCTAGCTGAGTGGGTTTGGGTCTAATCGAGTGGGTTTGTGTCTAGCGGAGTGGGTTTGGGGCTAGCGGCGTGGGATTGGGACTAGCCGAGTGGGTTTGGGTCTAGCCGAGTGGGTTTGCGACTAGCCGAGTGGGTTTGCGTCTAGCCGAGTGGGTTTGGGTCTAGCCGAGTGGGTTTGGGTCTAGCAGAGTGGGTTTGGGTCTAGCCGATTGGGTTTGGGTATATGCATGTGGGTTTGGGTCTAGCCGAGTGGGTTAGGGTCTAGCGGAGTGGGTTTGGGTGTAACCGCATGGGTTTGGGTGCAGCCGAGTGGGTTTGGGTCTAGCCGAGTGGGTTTGGGTCTTGCCGTGTGGGTTTGGGTCTACCCGAGTGGGTTTGCGTCTAGCCGAGTGGGTTTGGGTCTAGCCGAGTGGGTGTGGGTCTAGCCGAGTGGGTTTGGGTCTAGCCAAGTGGGTTTGGGTCTAGCCGAATGGGTTTGGGTCTATACGAGTGGATTTGCATCTAGCCGAGTGGGTTTGGGTCTAGCCGAGTGGGTTTGGGTCTAGCCGAGTGGGTTTGGGTCTAGCCAAGTCGGTTTGGGTCTAGCCGAGTGGGTTTGGGTCTATCCATGTGGGTTTGGGTCTAGCCGAGTGGGTTAGGGTCTAGCGGAGTGGGTTTGGGTGTAGCCGCGTGGGTTTGGGTGTAGCCGAGTGGGTTTGGGTCTAGCCGAGTGGGTTTGTGTCTAGCCGAGTGGGTTTGGGTCTAGCCGAGTGGATTTGGGTCTAGCGGAGTGGGTTTGGGTGTAGCCGAGTGGGTTTGGGTCTAGCCGAGTGGGTTTGGGTCTAGCCGACTGGGTTTGGGTCTAGCCGAGTGCGTTTGGGTCTTGCCGAGTGGGTTTGGGTCTAGCAGAGTGGGTTTGGGTGTATCCGAGTGGGTTTGGGCCTAGCGGAGCGGGTTTGGGTGTAGCCGAGTGGGTTTGGGTCTAGCCGAGTGGGTTTGGGTCTAGCCGACTGGGTTTGGCTCTAGCCGAGTGGGTTTGCGTCTAGCCGAGTGGGTTTGGGTCTAGCCGAGTGGGTTTACGTCTAGCCGAGTGGGTTTGGGTCTAGCGGAGTGGGTTTGGGTGTTGCCGAGTGGGTTTGTGTCTAGCCGAGTGGGTTTGGGTGTAGCTGAGTGGGTGTGGGTCAAGCCGAGTGGGTTTGGGTCAAGCCGAGTGGGTTTGGGTCTAGCCGAGTGGGTTTGGGTCTAGCCGAGTGGGTTTGGGTCTAGCCGAGTGGGTTTGGGTCGAGCCGAGTGGGTTTGGGTCTAGCCGAGTGGGTTTGGGTCTAGCCGAGTGGGTTTGGGTCTAGCCGAGTGGGTTTGGGTCTAGCCAAGTGGGTTTGGGTCTAGCGGAGTGGGTTAGGGTCTAGTGGAGTGGGTTTGGGTCCAGCCGAGTGGGTTTGGGTCTAGCCGAATGGGTTTGGGTCTACCCGAGTGCGTTTGGGTCTAGCCGAGTGGGTTTGGGTCTAGCCGAATGGGTTTGGGTCTAGCCGAGTGGGTTTGGGAGTAGCCGAGTGGGTTTGGGTCTAGCGGAGTGGGTTTGGGTCTAGCCGAGTGGGTTTGGGTCTAGCCGAGTGGGTTTGGGTCTGGCCGAGTTAGTTTGGGTGTTGCCAAGTGGGTTTGCGTCTAGCCGAGCAGGTTTGGGTCTAGCCGAGTGGGTTTGGGTCTAGCCGAGTTGGTTTGGGTCTAGCCGAGTGGGTTTGGGTCTAGCCGAGTGGGTTTGGGTCAAGCGGAGTTGGTATGGGTCTAGCGGAGTGGGTTTGGGTCTAGCGGAGTAGGTTTGGGTGTAGCCGAGTGGGTTTGGGTCTAGCCGAGTGGGTTTGGGTCTACCCGAGTGGGTTTGCATCTAGCCGAGTGGGTTTGGGTCTAGCCGAGTGGGTGTGGGTCCAGCCGAGTGGGTTTGGGTCTAGCCGAGTGGGTTTGGGTCTAGCCGAGTGGGTTTGGGTCTAGCCGAATGGGTTTGGGTCTATACGAGTGGATTTGCGTCTAGCCGAGTGGGTTTGGGTCTAGCCGAGTGGGTTTGGGTCTAGCGGAGTGGGTTTGGGTGTAGCCGAGTGGGTTTGGGTCTAGCCCAGTGGGTTTGGATCTACCCGAGTGTGTTTGCGTCTAGCCGAGTGGGTTTGGGTCTAGCGGAGTGGGTGTGGGTCTAGCCGAGTGGGTTTGGGTCTAGCCAAGTCGGTTTGGGTCTAGCCGAGTGGGTTTGGGTCTATACGAGTGGGTTTGCGTCTAGCCGAGTGGGTTTGGGTCTAGCCGAGTGGGTTTTGGTCTATCCATGTGGGTTTGGGTCTAGCCGAGTGGGTTAGGGTCTAGCGGAGTGGGTTTGGGTGTAGCCGTGTGGGTTTGGGTGTAGCCGAGTGGGTTTGGGTCTAGCCGAGTGGGTTTGGGTCTAGCCGAGTGGGTTTGGGTCTAGCCGAGTGGGTTTGGGTCTAGCGGAGTGGGTTTGGGTGTAACCGAGTGGGTTTGGGTCTAGCCGAGTGGGTTTGGGTCTAGCCGACTGGGTTTGGGTCTAGCCGAGTGTGTTTGCGTCTAGCCGAGTGGGTTTGGGTCTAGCCGAGTGGGTTTGGGTCTAGCCGAGTGGGTTTGGGTCTAGCAGAGTGGGTTTGGGTCTAGCCGAGTGTGTTAGGGTCTAGCGGAGTGGATTTGGGTGTAGCCGCGTGGGTTTGGGTGTAGCCGAGTGTGTTTGGGTCTAGCCGAGTGGGTTTGGGTCCAGCCGAGTGGGTTTGGGTCTAGCTGAATGGGTTTGGGTCTAGCGGAGTGGGTTTGGGTGAAGCCAAGTGGGTTTGGGTCTAGCCGAGTGGGTTTGGGTATAGCCGACTGGGTTTGGGTGTAGCCGAGTGGGTTTGGGTCCAGCCGAGTGGGTTTGGGTCTAGCCGAGTGGCTTTGGGTCTAGCTGAGTGGGTTTGGGTCTAGCCGAGTTGGTTTCGGTCTAGCCGAGTGGGTTTGGGTCTAGCCGAGTGGGTTTGGGTCTACCGAGTGGGTTTGGGTCTAGCCGAGTGGGTTTGGGTCTAGCCGAGTTAGTTTGGGTGTAGCCGACTGGGTTTGGGTGTAGCCGAGCAGGTTTGGGTCTAGCCGAGTGGGTTTGGGTCTAGCCGAGTGGGTTTGGGTCTAGCCGAGTGGGTTTAGGTCAAGCGGAGTTGGTATGGGTCTAGCGGAGTGGGTTTGGGTCTAGCGGAGTGGGTTTGGGTCTAGCCAAGTGGGTTTTGGTCTACCCGAGTGGGTTTGGGTCTATCCGAGTGGGTTTGCGTCTAGCCGAGTGGGTTTGCGTCTAGCCGAGTGGGTTTGGGTCTAGCCGAGTGGGTTTGGGTCTATCCATGTGGGTTTGGGTCCAGCCGAGTGGGTTAGGGTCTAGCGGAGTGGGTTTGGGTGTAGCCGCGTGGGTTTGGGTCTAGCCGAGTGGGTTTGGGTCCAGCCGAGTGGGTTTGGGTCTAGCCGAGTGGGTTTGGGTCTAGCTGAGTGGGTTTGGGTCTAGCCGACTGGGTTTGGGTCTGGACGAGTGGGTTTGGGTCTAGCCGAGTGTGTTAGGGTCTAGCGGAGTGGGTTTGGGTGTAGCCGCGTGGGTTTGGGTGTAGCCGAGTGTGTTTGGGTCTAGCCGAGTGTGTTTGGGTCTAGCCGAGTGGGTTTGGGTCTAGCCGAGTGGGTTTGGGTCTAGCGGAGTGGGTTTGGGTGTAGCCGAGTGGGTTTGGGTGTAGCCGAGTGGGTTTGGGTCTAGCCGAGTGGGTTTGGGTCTAGCGGAGTGGGTTTGGTTGTTGCCGAGTGGGTTTGGGTCTAGCGGAGTGGGTTTGGGTGTAGCCGAGTGGGTTTGGGTCTAGCGGAGTGGGTTTGGGTCTAGCCGACTGGGTTTGGGTCTGGACGAGTGGGTTTGGGTCTAGCTGAGTGGGTTTGGGTCCAGTCGAGTGGGTTTGGGTCTAGCCGAGTGGGTTTGGGTCTAGCCTAGTGGGTTTGGGTCTAGCCAAGTGGGTTTCGGTCCAGCGGACTGGGTTTGGGTCTAGCGCAGTGGGTTTGGGTCTAGCTGAGTGGGTTTGGGTCTAACCGAGTGGGTTTGTGTCTAGCGGAGTGGGTTTGGGACTAGCGGAGTGGGATTGGGTCTAGCCGAGTGGGTTTGGGTCTAGCCGAGTGGGTTTGCGACTAGCCGAGTGGGTTTGGTTGTAACCGCGTGGGTTTGGGTGTAGCCGAGTGGGTTTGGGTCTAGCCTAGTGGGTTTGGGTCTAGCCGAGTGGGTTTGGGTCTAGCCGAGTGGGTTTGGGTCTAGCGGAGTGGGTTTGGGTGTAGCCGTGTGGGTTTGGGTCTAGCCGAGTGGGTTTGGGTCTAGCCGACTGGGTTTGGGTCTAGCTGAGTGGGTTTGGGTCTAGCCGAGTGGGTTTGGGTGTAGCCGAGTGGGTTTGCGTCTAGCCGAGTGGGTTTGGGTGTAGCGGAGTGGGTTTGGTTGTAGCCGAGTGGGTTTGGGTCTAGCGGTGTGGGTTTGGGTGTAGCCGAGTGGGTTTGGGTCTAGCCGAGTGGGTGTGGGTCTAGCCGACTGGGTTTGGGTCTAGCCGAGTGGGTTTGGGTCTAGCCGAGTGGGTTTGGGTCTAGACGAGTGGGTTTACGTCTAGCCGAGTGGGTTTGGGTCTAGCGGAGTGGGTTTAGGTCTAGCGCAGTGGGTTTGGGTCTAGCGGAGTGGGTTTGGTTCTAGCCGAGTGGGTTTGGGTCTAACCGAGTGGGTTTGTGTCTAGCGGAGTGGGTTTGGGTCTAGCGGAGTGGGATTGGGTCTAGCCGAGTGGGTTTGGGTCTAGCCGAGTGGGTTTGGGACTAGCCGAGTGGGTTTGCGTCTAGCCGAGTGGGTTTGGGTCTAGCTGAATGTGTTTGGGACTAGCCGAGTGGGTTTGGGTCTAGCCGAGTGGGTTTGGGTCTAGCCGAAAGGGTTTGGGCCTAGCCGAGTGGGTTTGGGTCTAGCCGAGTGGGTTTGGGTCCAGCCGAGTGGGTGTGGGTTAAGCCGAGTGGGTTTGGGTCTAGCCGAGTGGGTTTGGGTCTAGCCGAGTGGGTTTGGGTCTATCCGAGTGGGTTTGGGTCTAGCCGAGTGGGTTTGGGCCTAGCCGAGTGGGTTTGGGGCTACCGGAGTGGGTTTGGGTCTATCCGAGTGGGTTTGGGTCTAGCCGAGTGGGTTTGCGCCTAGCCGAGTGGTTTTGGGACTACCGGAGTGGGTTTGGGTGTAGCGGAGTGGGTTTGGGTCTAGCCGAAAGGGTTTGGGCCTAGCCGAGTGGGTTTGGGTCTAGCCGAGTGGGTTTGGGTCCAGCCGAGTGGGTGTGGGTTAAGCCAAGTGGGTTTGGGTCTAGCCGAGTGGGTTTGGGTCTAGCCGAGTGGGTTTGGGTCTATCCGAGTGGGTTTGGGTCTAGCCGAGTGGGTTTGGGCCTAGCCGAGTGGGTTTGGGACTACCGGAGTGGGTTTGGGTCTATCCGAGTGGGTTTGGGTCTAGCCGAGTGGGTTTGGGCCTAGCCGAGTGGTTTTGGGGCTACCGGAGTGGGTTTGGGTGTAGCGGAGTGGGTTTGGGTGTAGCTGAGTGGGTTTGGGACCAGCCGTGTGGGTTTGGGTCTAGCCGAGTTTGTTTGGGCCTAGCCGAATGGGTTTGGGTCTACCCGAGTGGGTTTGGGTCTGGCCCAGTGGGTTTGCTTCTAGCCGAATGGGTTTGGGTCTAGCCGAGTGGGTTTGGGTGCAGCCGAGTGGGTTTGGGTCTAGCGGAGTGGGTTTGGGTGTAGCCGAGTGGGTTTGGGTCTAGCCGAGTGGGTTTGGGTCTAACCGAGTTGGTTTGGGTCTAGCCGAGTGGGTTTGCGTCTAGCCGATTGGGTTTGGGTCTATCCATGTGGGTTTGGGTCTAGCCGAGTGGGTTAGGGTCTAGCGGAGTGGGTTTGGGTGTAGCCGCGTGGGTTTGGGTGTAGCCGAGTGGGTTTGGGTCTAGCCGAGTGGGTTTGGGTCTAGCCGAGTGGGTTTGGGTTTAGCCGAGTGGGTTTGGGTCTAGCGGAGTGGGTTTGGGTGTAGCCGAGTGGGTTTGGGTCTAGCCGAGTGGGTTTGGGTCTAGCCGAGTGGGTTTGGGTGTAGCCGAGTGGGTTTGGGTCTAGCCGAGTGGGTTTGGGTCTAGCGGAGTGGGTTTGGTTGTAGCCGAGTGGGTTTGGGTCTAGCGGAGTGGGTTTGGGTGTAGACGAGTGGGTTTGGGTCTAGCCGAGTGGGTTTGGGTCTAGCTGACTGGGTTTGGGTCTAGCCGAGTGGGTTTGGGTCTAGCCGAGTGGGTTTGGGTCTAGCCGAGTGGGTTTACGTCTAGCCGAGTGGGTTTGGGTCTAGCGGAGTGGGTTTGGGTGTAGCCGAGTGGGTTTGGGTGTAGCCGAGTGGGTTTGGGTCTGGACGAGTGGGTTTGGGTCTAGCCGAGTGGGTTTGGGTGTAGCCGAGTGGGTTTGGGTCTAGCCGAGTGGGTTTGGGTCTAGCGGAGTAGGTTTGGTGGTAGCCGAGTGGGTTTGGGTCTAGCGGAGTGGGTTTGGGTGTAGCCGAGTGGGTTTGGGTCTAGCCGAGTGGGTTTGGGTCTAGCCGACTGGGTTTGGGTCTAGCCGAGTGGGTTTGGGTCTAGCCGAGTGGGTTTGGGTCTAGCCGAGTGGGTTTACGTCTAGCCGAGTGGGTTTGGGTCTAGCGGAGTGGGTTTTGGTGTAGCCGAGTGGGTTTGGGTGTAGCCGAGTGGGTTTGGGTCTGGACGAGTGGGCTTGGGTCTAGCCGAGTGGGTTTGGGTCTAGCCGAGTGGGTTTGGATCTAGCTGAGTGGGTTTGGGTGTAGCCGAGTGGGTTTGGGTCTGGACGAGTGGGTTTGGGTCTAGCGCAGTGGGTTTGGGTCTAGCGGAGTGTGTTTGTGTCTAGCCGAGTGGGTTTGGGTCTAACCGAGGGGGGTTTGCATCTAGCGGAGTGGGTTTGTGTCTAGCGGAGTGGGATTGGGTCTAGCCGAGTGGGTTTAGGTCTAACCGAGTGGGTATGGGACTAGCCGAGTGGGTTTGGTTCTAGCCGAGTGGGTTTGGGTCTAGCCGAGTGGGTTTGGGTCTATCCGAGTGGGTTTGGGTCTAGCCGAGTGGGTTTGGGCCTAGCCGAGTGGGTTTGGGGCTACCGGAGTGGGTTTGGGTCTATCCGAGTGGGTTTGGGTCTAGCCGAGTGGGTTTGGGCCTAGCCGAGTGGTTTTGGGACTACCGGAGTGGGTTTGGGTGTAGCGGAGTGGGTTTGGGTCTAGCCGAAAGGGTTTGGGCCTAGCCGAGTGGGTTTGGGTCTAGCGGAGTGGGTTTGGGTGTAGCCGAGTGGGTTTGGGTCTAGCCGAGTGGGTTTGGGTCTAGCCGAGTGGGTTTGGGTGTAGCCGAGTGGGTTTGGGTCTAGCCGAGTGGGTTTGGGTCTAGCGGAGTGGGTTTGGTTGTAGCCGAGTGGGTTTGGGTCTAGCGGAGTGGGTTTGGGTGTAGACGAGTGGGTTTGGGTCTAGCCGAGTGGGTTTGGGTCTAGCCGACTGGGTTTGGGTCTAGCCGAGTGGGTTTGGGTCTAGCCGAGTGGGTTTGGGTCTATCCGAGTGGGTTTGGGTCTAGCCGAGTGGGTTTGGGCCTAGCCGAGTGGTTTTGGGACTACCGGAGTGGGTTTGGGTGTAGCGGAGTGGGTTTGGGTCTAGCCGAGTGGGTTTGGGTTTAGCCGAGTGGGTTTGGGTCTAGCGGAGTGGGTTTGGGTGTAGCCGAGTGGGTTTGGGTCTAGCCGAGTGGGTTTGGGTCTAGCCGAGTGGGTTTGGGTGTAGCCGAGTGGGTTTGGGTCTAGCCGAGTGGGTTTGGGTCTAGCGGAGTGGGTTTGGTTGTAGCCGAGTGGGTTTGGGTCTAGCCGAGTGGGTTTGGGTCTGGACGAGTGGGTTTGGGTCTAGCGCAGTGGGTTTGGGTCTAGCGGAGTGTGTTTGTGTCTAGCCGAGTGGGTTTGGGTCTAACCGAGGGGGGTTTGCATCTAGCGGAGTGGGTTTGTGTCTAGCGGAGTGGGATTGGGTCTAGCCGAGTGGGTTTAGGTCTAACCGAGTGGGTATGGGACTAGCCGAGTGGGTTTGGGTCTAGCCGAGTGGGTTTGGGTCTAGCCGAGTGGGTTTGGGTCTATCCGAGTGGGTTTGGGTCTAGCCGAGTGGGTTTGGGCCTAGCCGAGTGGGTTTGGGGCTACCGGAGTGGGTTTGGGTCTATCCGAGTGGGTTTGGGTCTAGCCGAGTGGGTTTGGGCCTAGCCGAGTGGTTTTGGGACTACCGGAGTGGGTTTGGGTGTAGCGGAGTGGGTTTGGGTCTAGCCGAAAGGGTTTGGGCCTAGCCGAGTGGGTTTGGGTCTAGCGGAGTGGGTTTGGGTGTAGCCGAGTGGGTTTGGGTCTAGCCGAGTGGGTTTGGGTCTAGCCGAGTGGGTTTGGGTGTAGCCGAGTGGGTTTGGGTCTAGCCGAGTGGGTTTGGGTCTAGCGGAGTGGGTTTGGTTGTAGCCGAGTGGGTTTGGGTCTAGCGGAGTGGGTTTGGGTGTAGACGAGTGGGTTTGGGTCTAGCCGAGTGGGTTTGGGTCTAGCCGACTGGGTTTGGGTCTAGCCGAGTGGGTTTGGGTCTAGCCGAGTGGGTTTGGGTCTATCCGAGTGGGTTTGGGTCTAGCCGAGTGGGTTTGGGCCTAGCCGAGTGGTTTTGGGACTACCGGAGTGGGTTTGGGTGTAGCGGAATGGGTTTGGGTCTAGCCGAGTGGGTTTGGGTTTAGCCGAGTGGGTTTGGGTCTAGCGGAGTGGGTTTGGGTGTAGCCGAGTGGGTTTGGGTCTAGCCGAGTGGGTTTGGGTCTAGCCGAGTGGGTTTGGGTGTAGCCGAGTGGGTTTGGGTCTAGCCGAGTGGGTTTGGGTCTAGCGGAGTGGGTTTGGTTGTAGCCGAGTGGGTTTGGGTCTAGCGGAGTGGGTTTGGGTGTAGACGAGTGGGTTTGGGTCTAGCCGAGTGGGTTTGGGTCTAGCCGACTGGGTTTGGGTCTAGCCGAGTGGGTTTGGGTCTAGCCGAGTGGGTTTGGGTCTAGCCGAGTGGGTTTACGTCTAGCCGAGTGGGTTTGGGTCTAGCGGAGTGGGTTTGGGTGTAGCGAGTGGGTTTGGGTGTAGCCGAGTGGGTTTGGGTCTGGACGAGTGGGTTTGGGTCTGGACGAGTGGGTTTGGGTCTAGCGGAGTGGGTTTGGTTGTAGCCGAGTGGGTTTGGGTCTAGCGGAGTGGGTTTGGGTGTAGCCGAGTGGGTTTGGGTCTAGCCGAGTGGGTTTGGGTCTAGCCGACTGGGTTTGGGTCTAGCCGAGTGGGTTTGGGTCTAGCCGAGTGGGTTTGGGTCTAGCCGAGTGGGTTTACGTCTAGTCGAGTGGGTTTGGGTCTAGCGGAGTGGGTTTTGGTGTAGCCGAGTGGGTTTGGGTGTAGCCGAGTGGGTTTGGGTCTGGACGAGTGGGCTTGGGTCTAGCCGAGTGGGTTTGGGTCTAGCCGAGTGGGTTTGGATCTAGCTGAGTGGGTTTGGGTGTAGCCGAGTGGGTTTGGGTCTGGACGAGTGGGTTTGGGTCTAGCGCAGTGGGTTTGGGTCTAGCGGAGTGTGTTTGTGTCTAGCCGAGTGGGTCTGGGTCTAACCGAGGGGGGTTTGCATCTAGCGGAGTGGGTTTGTGTCTAGCGGAGTGGGATTGGGTCTGGCCCAGTGGGTTTGCTTCTAGCCGAATGAGTTTGGGTCTAGCCGAGTGGGTTTGGGTCTATCCGAGTGGGTTTGGGTCTAGCCGAGTGGGTTTGGGCCTAGCCGAGTGGTTTTGGGACTACCGGAGTGGGTTTGGGTGTAGCGGAGTGGGTTTGGGTCTAGCCGAAAGGGTTTGGGCCTAGCCGAGTGGGTTTGGGTCTAGCCGAGTGGGTTTGGGTCCAGCCGAGTGGGTGTGGGTTAAGCCGAGTGGGTTTGGGTCTAGCCGAGTGGGTTTGGGTCTAGCCGAGTGGGTTTGGGTCTATCCGAGTGGGTTTGGGTCTAGCCGAGTGGGTTTGGGTCTAGCCGAGTGGGTTTGGGTCTAGCCGAGTGGGTTTGGATCTAGCTGAGTGGGTTTGGGTGTAGCCGAGTGGGTTTGGGTCTGGACGAGTGGGTTTGGGTCTAGCGCAGTGGGATTGGGTCTAGCGGAGTGGGATTGGGTCTGGCCCAGTGGGTTTGCTTCTAGCCGAGTGGGTTTGGGCCTAGCCGAGTGGGTTTGGGACTACCGGAGTGGGTTTGGGTCTATCCGAGTGGGTTTGGGTCTAGCCGAGTGGGTTTGGGCCTCGCCGAGTGGTTTTGGGGCTACCGGAGTGGGTTTGGGTGTAGCGGAGTGGGTTTGGGTGTAGCTGAGTGGGTTTGGGACCAGCCGAGTGGGTTTGGGTCTAGCCGAGTTTGTTTGGGCCAAGCCGAATGGGTTTGGGTCTACCCGAGTGGGTTTGCGTCTGGCCCAGTGGGTTTGCTTCTAGCCGAATGGGTTTGGGTCTAGCCGAGTGGGTTTGGGTGCAGCCGAGTGGGTTTGGGTCTAGCGGAGTGGGTTTGGGTGTAGCCGAGTGGGTTTGGGTCTAGCCGAGTGGGTTTGGGTCTAACCGAGTTGGTTTGGGTCTAGCCGAGTGGGTTTGCGTCTAGCCGATTGGGTTTGGGTCTATCCATGTGGGTTTGGGTCTAGCCGAGTGGGTTAGGGTCTAGCGGAGTGGGTTTGGGTGCAGCCGCGTGGGTTTGGGTGTAGCCGAGTGGGTTTGGGTCTAGCCGAGTGGGTTTGGGTCTAGCCGAGTGGGTTTGGGTTTAGCCGAGTGGGTTTGGGTCTAGCGGAGTGGGTTTGGGTGTAGCCGAGTGGGTTTGGGTCTAGCCCAGTGGGTTTGGGTCTAGCCGAGTGGGTTTGGGTGTAGCCGAGTGGGTTTGGGTCTAGCCGAGTGGGTTTGGGTCTAGCGGAGTGGGTTTGGTTGTAGCCGAGTGGGTTTGGGTCTAGCGGAGTGGGTTTGGGTGTAGACGAGTGGGTTTGGGTCTAGCCGAGTGGGTTTGGGTCTAGCTGACTGGGTTTGGGTCTAGCCGAGTGGGTTTGGGTCTAGCCGAGTGGGTTTGGGTCTAGCCGAGTGGGTTTACGTCTAGCCGAGTGGGTTTGGGTCTAGCGGAGTGGGTTTGGGTGTAGCCGAGTGGGTTTGGGTGTAGCCAAGTGGGTTTGGGTCTGGACGAGTGGGTTTGGGTCTCGCCGAGTGGGTTTGGGTGTAGCCGAGTGGGTTTGGGTCTAGCCGAGTGGGTTTGGGTCTAGCGGAGTGGGTTTGGTTGTAGCCGAGTGGGTTTGGGTCTAGCCGAGTGGGTTTGGGTCTAGCCGAGTGGGTTTGGGTCTAGCCGAGTGGGTTTGGGTCTAGCCGACTGGGTTTGGGTCTAGCCGAGTGGGTTTAGGTCTAGCCGAGTGGGTTTGGGTCTAGCCGAGTGGGTTTACGTCTAGCCGAGTGGGTTTGGGTCTAGCGGAGTGGGTTTTGGTGTAGCCGAGTGGGTTTGGGTGTAGCCGAGTGGGTTTGGGTCTGGACGAGTGGGCTTGGGTCTAGCCGAGTGGGTTTGGGTCTAGCCGAGTGGGTTTGGATCTAGCTGAGTGGGTTTGGGTGTAGCCGAGTGGGTTTGGGTCTGGACGAGTGGGTTTGGGTCTAGCGCAGTGGGTTTGGGTCTAGCGGAGTGTGTTTGTGTCTAGCCGAGTGGGTTTGGGTCTAACCGAGGGGGGTTTGCATCTAGCGGAGTGGGTTTGTGTCTTGCGGAGTGGGATTGGGTCTAGCCGAGTGGGTTTAGGTCTAACCGAGTGGGTATGGGACTAGCCGAGTGGGTTTGGGTCTAGCCGAGTGGGTTTGGGTCTAGCCGAGTGGGTTTGGGTCTATCCGAGTGGGTTTGGGTCTAGCCGAGTGGGTTTGGGCCTAGCCGAGTGGGTTTGGGGCTACCGGAGTGGGTTTGGGTCTATCCGAGTGGGTTTGGGTCTAGCCGAGTGGGTTTGGGCCTAGCCGAGTGGTTTTGGGACTACCGGAGTGGGTTTGGGTGTAGCGGAGTGGGTTTGGGTCTAGCCGAAAGGGTTTGGGCCTAGCCGAGTGGGTTTGGGTCTAACCGAGTGGGTTTGGGTCCAGCCGAGTGGGTGTGGGTTAAGCCGAGTGGGTTTGGGTCTAGCCGAGTGGGTTTGGGTCTAGCCGAGTGGGTTTGGGTCTATCCGAGTGGGTTTGGGTCTAGCCGAGTGGGTTTGGGCCTAGCCGAGTGGGTTTGGGACTACCGGAGTGGGTTTGGGTCTATCCGAGTGGGTTTGGGTCTAGCCAAGTGGGTTTGGGCCTAGCCGAGTGGTTTTGGGACTACCGGAGTGGGTTTGGGTGTAGCGGAGTGGGTTTGGGTGTAGCTGAGTGGGTTTGGGACCAGCCGAGTGGGTTTGGGTCTAGCCGAGTTTGTTTGGGCCTAGCCGAATGGGTTTGGGTCTACCCGAGTGGGGTTGGGTCTGGCCCAGTGGGTTTGCTTCTAGCCGAATGGGTTTGGGTCTAGCCGAGTGGGTTTGGGTGCAGCCGAGTGGGTTTGGGTCTAGCGGAGTGGGTTTGGGTGTAGCCGAGTGGGTTTGGGTCTAGCCGAGTGGGTTTGGGTCTAACCGAGTTGGTTTGGGTCTAGCCGAGTGGGTTTGCGTCTAGCCGATTGGGTTTGGGTCTATCCATGTGGGTTTGGGTCTAGCCGAGTGGGTTAGGGTCTAGCGGAGTGGGTTTGGGTGTAGCCGCGTGGGTTTGGGTGTAGCCGAGTGGGTTTGGGTCTAGCCGAGTGGGTTTGGGTGTAGCCGAGTGGGTTTGGGTTTAGCCAAGTGGGTTTGGGTCTAGCGGAGTGGGTTTGGGTGTAGCCGAGTGGGTTTGGGTCTAGCGGAGTGGGTTTGGGTGTAGCCGAGTGGGTTTGGGTCTGGCCGAGTGGGTTTGGGTCTAGCCGACTGGGTTTGGGTCTAGCCGAGTGGGTTTGGTTCTAGCCGAGTGGGTTTGGGTCTAGCCGAGTGGGTTTACGTCTAGCCGAGTGGGTTTGGGTCTAGCGGAGTGGGTTTTGGTGTAGCCGAGTGGGTTTGGGTGTAGCCGAGTGGGTTTGGGTCTGGACGAGTGGGCTTGGGTCTAGCCGAGTGGGTTTGGGTCTAGCCGAGTGGGTTTGGATCTAGCTGAGTGGGTTTGGGTGTAGCCGAGTGGGTTTGGGTCTGGACGAGTGGGTTTGGGTCTAGCGCAGTGGGTTTGGGTCTAGCGGAGTGTGTTTGTGTCTAGCCGAGTGGGTTTGGGTCTAACCGAGGGGGGTTTGCGTCTAGCGGAGTGGGTTTGTGTCTAGCGGAGTGGGATTGGGTCTAGTCGAGTGGGTTTAGGTCTAGCCGAGTGGGTATGGGACTTGCCGAGTGGGTTTGGGTCTAGCCGAGTGGGTTTGGGTCTAGCTGAATGTGTTTGGGTCTAGCCGAGTGGGTTTGGGTCTAGCCGAGTGGGGTTGGGTCTAGCCGAAAGGGTTTGGGTCCAGCCGAGTGGGTTTGGGTCTAGCCGAGTGGGTTGGGTAAAGCCGAGTGGGTGTGGGTTAAGCCGAGTGGGTTTGGGTCTAGCCGAGTGGGTTTGGGTCTAGCCGAGTGGGTTTGGGTCTAGCCGAGTGGGTTTGGGTCTAGCCGAGTGGGTTTGGGCCTAGCCGAGTGGGTCTGGGACTACCGGAGTGGGTTTGGGTGTAGCGGAGTGGGTTTGGGTGTAGCTGAGTGGGTTTGGGACCAGCCGAGTGGGTTTGGGTCTAACCGAGTGGGTTTGGGCCTAGCCGAATGGGTTTGGGTCTACCCGAGTGGGTTTGGGTCTAGCCGAGTGGGTTTGGGTCTAGCGGAGTGGGATTGGGTCTAGACGAGTGGGTTTGTGTCTAGCCGAGTGGGTTTGGGACTAGCCGAGTGGGTTTGGGTCTAGCCGAGTGGGTTTGGGTCTAGCTGAATGGGTTTGGGTCTGGCCGAGTGGGTTTGGGTCTAGCCGAGTGGGTTTGGGTCTAGCCGAAAGGGTTTGGGTCTAGCCGAGTGGGTTTGGGTCTAGCCGAGTGGGTTTGGGTCTAGCCGAGTGGGTGTGGGTCAAGCCGAGTGGGTTTGGGTCTAGCCGAGTGGGTTTGGGTCTAGCCGAGTGGGTTTGGGTCTAGCCGAGTGGGTTTGGGTCTAGCCGAGTGTGTTTGGGCCTAGCCGAGTGGGTTTGGGTCTACCGGAGTGGGTTTGGGTGTAGCGGAGTGGGTTTGGGTGTAGCTGAGTGGGTTTGGGACCAGCCGAGTGGGTTTGGGTCTAGCCGAGTGGGTTTGGGTGTAGCCAAATTGGTTTGGGTCTACCCGAGTGGGTTTGGGTCTAGCCGAGTGGGTTTGCTTCTAGCCGAATGGGTTTGGGTCTAGCCTAGTGGGTTTGGGTGCAGCCGAGTGGGTTTGGGTCTAGCGGAGTGGGTTTGGGTGTAGCCGAGTGGGTTTGGGTCTAGCCGAGTGGGTTTGGGTCTAGCCGAGTGGGTTTGCGTCTAGCCGAGTGGGTTTGGGTCTAGCCGAGTGGGTTTGGGTCTATCCGAGTGGGTTTGGGTCTCGCCGAGTGGGTTTGGGCCTAGCCGAGTGGGTTTGGGGCTACCGGAGAGGGTTTGGGTCTATCCGAGTGGGTTTGGGTCTAGCCGAGTGGGTTTGGGCCTAGCCGAGTGGTTTTGGGACTACCGGAGTGGGTTTGGGTGTAGCGGAGTGGGTTTGGGTCTAGCCGAAAGGGTTTGGGCCTAGCCGAGTGGGTTTGGGTCTAGCCGAGTGGGTTTGGGTCCAGCCGAGTGGGTGTGGGTTAAGCCGAGTGGGTTTGGGTCTAGCCGAGTGGGTTTGGGACTACCGGAGTGGGTTTGGGTCTATCCGAGTGGGTTTGGGTCTAGCCAAGTGGGTTTGGGCCTAGCCGAGTGGTTTTGGGACTACCGGAGTGGGTTTGGGTGTAGCGGAGTGGGTTTGGGTGTAGCTGAGTGGGTTTGGGACCAGCCGAGTGGGTTTGGGTCTAGCCGAGTTTGTTTGGGCCTAGCCGAATGGGTTTGGGTCTACCCGAGTGGGGTTGGGTCTGGCCCAGTGGGTTTGCTTCTAGCCGAATGGGTTTGGGTCTAGCCGAGTGGGTTTGGGTGCAGCCGAGTGGGTTTGGGTCTAGCGGAGTGGGTTTGGGTGTAGCCGAGTGGGTTTGGGTCTAGCCGAGTGGGTTTGGGTCTAACCGAGTTGGTTTGGGTCTAGCCGAGTGGGTTTGCGTCTAGCCGATTGGGTTTGGGTCTATCCATGTGGGTTTGGGTCTAGCCGAGTGGGTTAGGGTCTAGCGGAGTGGGTTTGGGTGTAGCCGCGTGGGTTTGGGTGTAGCCGAGTGGGTTTGGGTCTAGCCGAGTGGGTTTGGGTGTAGCCGAGTGGGTTTGGGTTTAGCCAAGTGGGTTTGGGTCTAGCGGAGTGGGTTTGGGTGTAGCCGAGTGGGTTTGGGTCTAGCGGAGTGGGTTTGGGTGTAGCCGAGTGGGTTTGGGTCTGGCCGAGTGGGTTTGGGTCTAGCCGACTGGGTTTGGGTCTAGCCGAGTGGGTTTGGTTCTAGCCGAGTGGGTTTGGGTCTAGCCGAGTGGGTTTACGTCTAGCCGAGTGGGTTTGGGTCTAGCGGAGTGGGTTTTGGTGTAGCCGAGTGGGTTTGGGTGTAGCCGAGTGGGTTTGGGTCTGGACGAGTGGGCTTGGGTCTAGCCGAGTGGGTTTGGGTCTAGCCGAGTGGGTTTGGATCTAGCTGAGTGGGTTTGGGTGTAGCCGAGTGGGTTTGGGTCTGGACGAGTGGGTTTGGGTCTAGCGCAGTGGGTTTGGGTCTAGCGGAGTGTGTTTGTGTCTAGCCGAGTGGGTTTGGGTCTAACCGAGGGGGGTTTGCGTCTAGCGGAGTGGGTTTGTGTCTAGCGGAGTGGGATTGGGTCTAGTCGAGTGGGTTTAGGTCTAGCCGAGTGGGTATGGGACTTGCCGAGTGGGTTTGGGTCTAGCCGAGTGGGTTTGGGTCTAGCTGAATGTGTTTGGGTCTAGCCGAGTGGGTTTGGGTCTAGCCGAGTGGGGTTGGGTCTAGCCGAAAGGGTTTGGGTCCAGCCGAGTGGGTTTGGGTCTAGCCGAGTGGGTTGGGTAAAGCCGAGTGGGTGTGGGTTAAGCCGAGTGGGTTTGGGTCTAGCCGAGTGGGTTTGGGTCTAGCCGAGTGGGTTTGGGTCTAGCCGAGTGGGTTTGGGTCTAGCCGAGTGGGTTTGGGCCTAGCCGAGTGGGTCTGGGACTACCGGAGTGGGTTTGGGTGTAGCGGAGTGGGTTTGGGTGTAGCTGAGTGGGTTTGGGACCAGCCGAGTGGGTTTGGGTCTAACCGAGTGGGTTTGGGCCTAGCCGAATGGGTTTGGGTCTACCCGAGTGGGTTTGGGTCTAGCCGAGTGGGTTTGGGTCTAGCGGAGTGGGATTGGGTCTAGACGAGTGGGTTTGTGTCTAGCCGAGTGGGTTTGGGACTAGCCGAGTGGGTTTGGGTCTAGCCGAGTGGGTTTGGGTCTAGCTGAATGGGTTTGGGTCTGGCCGAGTGGGTTTGGGTCTAGCCGAGTGGGTTTGGGTCTAGCCGAAAGGGTTTGGGTCTAGCCGAGTGGGTTTGGGTCTAGCCGAGTGGGTTTGGGTCTAGCCGAGTGGGTGTGGGTCAAGCCGAGTGGGTTTGGGTCTAGCCGAGTGGGTTTGGGTCTAGCCGAGTGGGTTTGGGTCTAGCCGAGTGGGTTTGGGTCTAGCCGAGTGTGTTTGGGCCTAGCCGAGTGGGTTTGGGTCTACCGGAGTGGGTTTGGGTGTAGCGGAGTGGGTTTGGGTGTAGCTGAGTGGGTTTGGGACCAGCCGAGTGGGTTTGGGTCTAGCCGAGTGGGTTTGGGTGTAGCCAAATTGGTTTGGGTCTACCCGAGTGGGTTTGGGTCTAGCCGAGTGGGTTTGCTTCTAGCCGAATGGGTTTGGGTCTAGCCTAGTGGGTTTGGGTGCAGCCGAGTGGGTTTGGGTCTAGCGGAGTGGGTTTGGGTGTAGCCGAGTGGGTTTGGGTCTAGCCGAGTGGGTTTGGGTCTAGCCGAGTGGGTTTGCGTCTAGCCGAGTGGGTTTGGGTCTAGCCGAGTGGGTTTGGGTCTATCCGAGTGGGTTTGGGTCTCGCCGAGTGGGTTTGGGCCTAGCCGAGTGGGTTTGGGGCTACCGGAGAGGGTTTGGGTCTATCCGAGTGGGTTTGGGTCTAGCCGAGTGGGTTTGGGCCTAGCCGAGTGGTTTTGGGACTACCGGAGTGGGTTTGGGTGTAGCGGAGTGGGTTTGGGTCTAGCCGAAAGGGTTTGGGCCTAGCCGAGTGGGTTTGGGTCTAGCCGAGTGGGTTTGGGTCCAGCCGAGTGGGTGTGGGTTAAGCCGAGTGGGTTTGGGTCTAGCCGAGTGGGTTTGGGACTACCGGAGTGGGTTTGGGTCTATCCGAGTGGGTTTGCGTCTAGCCAAGTGGGTTTGGGCCTAGCCGAGTGGTTTTGGGGCTACCGGAGTGGGTTTGGGTGTAGCGGAGTGGGTTTGGGTGTAGCTGAGTGGGTTTGGGACCAGCCGAGTGGGTTTGGGTCTAGCCGAGTTTGTTTGGGCCTAGCTGAATGGGTTTGGGTCTACCCGAGTGGGTTTGGGTCTGGCCCAGTGGGTTTGCTTCTAGCCGAATGGGTTTGGGTCTAGCCGAGTGGGTTTGGGTGCAGCCGAGTGGGTTTGGGTCTAGCGGAGTGGGTTTGGGTGTAGCCGAGTGGGTTTGGGTCTAGCCGAGTGGGTTTGGGTCTAACCGAGTTGGTTTGGGTCTAGCCGAGTGGGTTTGCGTCTAGCCGATTGGGTTTGGGTCTATCCATGTGGGTTTGGGTCTAGCCGAGTGGGTTAGGGTCTAGCGGAGTGGGTTTGGGTGTAGCCGCGTGGGTTTGGGTGTAGCCGAGTGGGTTTGGGTCTAGCCGAGTGGGTTTGGGTCTAGCCGAGTGGGTTTGGGTTTAGCCGAGTGGGTTTGGGTCTAGCGGAGTGGGTTTGGGTGTAGCCGAGTGGGTTTGGGTCTAGCCGAGTGGGTTTGGGTCTAGCCGAGTGGGTTTGGGTGTAGCCGAGTGGGTTTGGGTCTAGCCGAGTGGGTTTGGGTCTAGCGGAGTGGGTTTGGTTGTAGCCGAGTGGGTTTGGGTCTAGCGGAGTGGGTTTGGGTGTAGACGAGTGGGTTTGGGTCTAGCCGAGTGCGTTTGGGTCTATCCGACTGGGTTTGGGTCTAGCTGAGAGGGTTTGGGTCTAGCCGAGTGGGTTTGGGTCTAGCCGAGTGGGTTTACGTCTAGCCGAGTGGGTTTGGGTCTAGCGGAGTGGGTTTGGGTGTAGCCGAGTGGGTTTGGGTGTAGCCGAGTGGGTTTGGGTCTGGACGAGTGGGTTTGGGTCTGGACGAGTGGGTTTGGGTCTAGCGGAGTGGGTTTGGTTGTAGCCGAGTGGGTTTGGGACTAGCGGAGTGGGTTTGGGTGTAGCCGAGTGGGTTTGGGTCTAGCCGAGTGGGTTTGGGTCTAGCCGACTGGGTTTGGGTCTAGCCGAGTGGGTTTGGGTCTAGCCGAGTGGGTTTGGGTCTAGCCGAGTGGGTTTACGTCTAGTCGAGTGGGTTTGGGTCTAGCGGAGTGGGTTTTGGTGTAGCCGAGTGGGTTTGGGTGTAGCCGAGTGGGTTTGGGTCTGGACGAGTGGGCTTGGGTCTAGCCGAGTGGGTTTGGGTCTAGCCGAGTGGGTTTGGATCTAGCTGAGTGGGTTTGGGTGTAGCCGAGTGGGTTTGGGTCTGGACGAGTGGGTTTGGGTCTAGCGCAGTGGGTTTGGGTCTAGCGGAGTGTGTTTGTGTCTAGCCGAGTGGGTTTGGGTCTAACCGAGGGGGGTTTGCGTCTAGCGGAGTGGGTTTGTGTCTAGCAGAGTGGGATTGGGTCTAGCCGAGTGGGTTTAGGTCTAGCCGAGTGGGTATGGGACTTGCCGAGTGGGTTTGGGTCTAGCCGAGTGTGTTTGGGTCTAGCTGAATGTGTTTGGGTCTAGCCGAGTGGGTTTGGGTCTAGCCGAGTGGGGTTGGGTCTAGCCGAAAGGGTTTGGGTCCAGCCGAGTGGGTTTGGGTCTAGCCGAGTGGGTTGGGTCTAGCCGAGTGGGTGTGGGTTAAGCCGAGTGGGTTTGGGTCTAGCCGAGTGGGTTTGGGTCTAGCGGTGTGGGTTTGGGTGTAGCGGAGTGGGTTTGGGTCTAGCCGAGTGGGTTTGGGTCTAGCCGACTGGGTTTGGGTCTAGCCGAGTGGGTTTGGGTCTAGCCGAGTGGGTTTGGGTCTGGACGAGTGTGTTTGGGTCTAGCGGAGTGGGTTTGGGTGTAGCCGAGTGGGTTTGGGTCTAGCCGAGTGGGTTTGGGTCTGGACGAGTGGGTTTGGGTCTAGCTGAGTGGGTTTGGGTCTAGCCGATGGGTTTGGGTCTAGCCGAGTGGGTTTGGGTCTAGCCTAGTGGGTTTGGGTCTAGCCAAGTGGGTTTGGGTCCAGCGGAGTGGGTTTACGTCTAGCGCAGTGGGTTTGGGTCTAGCGGAGTGGGTTTGGTTCTAGCCGAGTGGGTTTGGGTCTAACCGAGTGGGTTTGTGTCTAGCGGAGTGGGTTTGGGTCTAGCGGAGTGGGATTGGGTCTAGCCGAGTGGGTTTGGGTCTAGCCGAGTGGGTTTGGGACTAGCCGAGTGGGTTTGGGTCTGGCCGAGTGGGTTTGGGTCTAGCTGAATGTGTTTGGGTCTAGCCGAGTGGGTTTGGGTCTAGCCGAGTGGGTTTGGGTCTAGCCGAAAGGCTTTGGGCCTAGCCGAGTGGGTTTGGGTCTAGCCGAGTGGGTTTGGGTCCAGCCGAGTGGGTGTGGGTTAAGCCGAGTGGGTTTGGGTCTAGCCGAGTGGGTTTGGGTCTAGCCGAGTGGGTTTGGGTCTATCCGAGTGGGTTTGGGTCTAGCCGAGTGGGTTTGGGCCTAGCCGAGTGGGTTTGGGACTACCGGAGTGGGTTTGGGTCTATCCGAGTGGGTTTGGGTCTAGCCGAGTGGGTTTGGGCCTAGCCGAGTGGTTTTGGGACTACCGGAGTGGGTTTGGGTGTAGCGGAGTGGGTTTGGGTGTAGCTGAGTGGGTTTGGGACCAGCCGAGTGGGTTTGGGTCTAGCCGAATTTGTTTGGGCCTAGCCGAATGGGTTTGGGTCTACCCGAGTGGGTTTGGGTCTGGCCCAGTGGGTTTGCTTCTAGCCGAATGGGTTTGGGTCTAGCCGAGTGGGTTTGGGTGCAGCCGAGTGGGTTTGGGTCTAGCGGAGTGGGTTTGGGTGTAGCCGAGTGGGTTTGGGTCTAGCCGAATTGGTTTGGGTCTACCCGAGTGGGTTTGGGTCTAGCCGAGTGGGTTTGCTTCTAGCCGAATGGGTTTGGGTCTAGCCTAGTGGGTTTGGGTGCAGCCGAGTGGGTTTGGGTCTAGCGGAGTGGGTTTGGGTGTAGCCGAGTGGGTTTGGGTCTAGCCGAGTGGGTTTGGGTCTAGCCGAGTGGGTTTGGGTCTAGCCGTGTGGGTTTGGGTCTAGCCAAGTTGGTTTTGTTCTAGCCGAGTGGGTTTGCGTCTAGCCGAGTGGGTTTGGGTCTAGCCGAGTGGGTTTGGGTCTAGCTGAGTGGGTTTGGGTCTAGCTGAGTGGGTTTGGGTCTAGCCGAGTGGGTTTCGGTGTAGCCGAGTGGGTTTGGGCCTAGCCGAGTGGGTTTGGGTCTAGCCGAGTGGGTTTGGGTCTAGCCGAGTGGGTTTGCATCTAGCCGAGTTAGTTTGTGTGTAGCCGAGTGGGTTTGGGTCTAGCCGAGCGGGTTTGGGTCTAGCTGAGTGGGTTTGGGTCTAGCCGAGTGGGTTTGGGTCTAGCCGAGTGGGTTTGGGTTTAGCCGAGTGGGTTTGTGTGCAGCCGAGTGGGTTTGGGTCTAGCGGAGTGGGTTTGGGTGTAGCCGAGTGGGTTTGGGTCTAGCCGAGTGGGTTTGGGTCTGGCCGAGTGGGTTTGGGTCTAGCCGAGTGGGTTTGGGTCTAGCCGAGTGGGTTTGGGTCTAGCCGAGTTGGTTTGGTTCTAGCCGAGTGGGTTTGCGTCTAGCCGAGTGGGTTTGGGTCTGGCCGAGTGGGTTTGGGTCTAGCCGAGTGGGTTTGGGTCTAGCTGAGTGGGTTTGGGTCGAGCCGAGTGGGTTTCGGTGTAGCCGAGTGGGTTTGGGCCTAGCCGAGTGGGTTTGGGTCTAGCCGTGTGGGTTTGGGTCTAGACGAGTGGGTTTGGGACTAGCCGAGTTAGTTTGTGTGTAGCCGAGTGGGTTTGGGTCTAGCCGAGCGGGTTTGGGTCTAGCTGAGTGGGTTTGGGTCTAGCCGAATGAGTTTGTGTCTAGCCGAGTGGGTTTGGGTCAAGCGGAGTTGGTATGGGTCCAGCGGAGTGGGTTTGGGTCTAGCGGAGTGGGTTTGGGTGTAGCCGAGTGGGTTTGGGTCTTGCCGAGTGGGTTTGGGTCTAGCCGAGTGGGTTTGGGTATAGCCGAGTGGGTTTGGGTCTAGCCGAGTGGGTTTGGGTCTAGCCAAGTGGGTTTGGGTCTAGCCGAGGGGGTTAGGGTCTAGCGGAGTGGGTTTGGGTGTAGCCGCGTGGGTTTGGGTCTAGCCGAGTGGGTTTGGGTCTAGCCGAGTGGGTTTGGGTCTAGCCGAGTGGGTTTGGGTCTAGCTGAGTGGGTTTGGGTCTAGCCGAGTGTGTTAGGGTCTAGCGGAGTGGGTTTGGGTGTAGCCGCGTGGGTTTGGGTGTAGCCGAGTGTGTTTGGGTCTAGCCGAGTGGGTTTGGGTCTAGCCGAGTGGGTTTGGGTCTAGCCGAGTGGGTTTGGGTCTAGCGGAGTGGGTTTGGGTGTAGCCGAGTGGGTTTGGGTCTAGCGGAGTGGGTTTGGGTCTAGCCGACTGGGTTTGGGTCTGGACGAGTGGGTTTGGGTCTAGCCGAGTGGGTTTGGGTCTAGTCGAGTGGGTTTGGGTCTAGCCGAGTGGGTTTAGGTCTAGCCTAGTGGGTTTGGGTCTAGCCAATTGGGTTTCGGTCCAGCGGACTGGGTTTGGGTCTAGCGCAGTGGGTTTGGGTCTAGCTGAGTGGGTTTGGGTCTAACCGAGTGGGTTTGTGTCTAGCGGAGTGGGTTTGGGACTAGCGGAGTGGGATTGGGTCTAGCCGAGTGGGTTTGGGTCTAGCCGAGTGGGTTTGCGACTAGCCGAGTGGGTTTGCGTCTAGCCGAGTGGGTTTGGGTCTAGCCGAGTGGGTTTGGGTCTAGCCGAGTGGGTTTGGGTCTAGCCGATTGGGTTTGGGTATATCCATGTGGGTTTGGGTCTAGCTGAGTGGGTTAGGGTCTAGCGGAGTGGGATTTGGTGTAACCGCGTGGGTTTGGGTGTAGCCGAGTGGGTTTGTGTCTAGCCGAGTGGGTTTGGGTCTAGCCGAGAGGGTTTGGGTCTAGCCGAGTGGGTTTGGGTCTAGCGGAGTGGGTTTGGGTGTAGCCGTGTGGGTTTGGGTCTAGCCGAGTGGGTTTGGGTCTAGCGACTGGGTTTGGGTCTAGCTGAGTGGGTTTTGGTCTAGCCGAGTGGGTTTGGGTGTAGCCGAGTGGGTTTGGGTCCAGCCGAGTGGGTTTGGGTGTAGCGGAGTGGGTTTGGTTGTAGCCGAGTGGGTTTGGGTCTAGCGGTGTGGGTTTGGGTGTAGCGGAGTGGGTTTGGGTCTAGCCGAGTGGGTTTGGGTCTAGCCGACTGGGTTTGGGTCTAGCCGAGTGGGTTTGGGTCTAGCCGAGTGGGTTTGGGTCTGGACGAGTGGGTTTACGTCTAGCCGAGTGGGTTTGGGTCTAGCGGAGTGGGTTTGGGTGTAGCCGAGTGGGTTTGGGTCTAGCCGAGTGGGTTTGGGTCTGGACGAGTGGGTTTGGGTCTAGCTGAGTGGGTTTGGGTCTAGCCGATGGGTTTGGGTCTAGCCGAGTGGGTTTGGGTCTAGCCTAGTGGGTTTGGGTCTAGCCAAGTGGGTTTGGGTCCAGCGGAGTGGGTTTACGTCTAGCGCAGTGGGTTTGGGTCTAGCGGAGTGGGTTTGGTTCTAGCCGAGTGGGTTTGGGTCTAACCGAGTGGGTTTGTGTCTAGCGGAGTGGGTTTGGGTCTAGCGGAGTGGGATTGGGTCTAGCCGAGTGGGTTTGGGTCTAGCCGAGTGGGTTTGGGACTAGCCGAGTGGGTTTGGGTCTGGCCGAGTGGGTTTGGGTCTAGCTGAATGTGTTTGGGTCTAGCCGAGTGGGTTTGGGTCTAGCCGAGTGGGTTTGGGTCTAGCCGAAAGGCTTTGGGCCTAGCCGAGTGGGTTTGGGTCTAGCCGAGTGGGTTTGGGTCCAGCCGAGTGGGTGTGGGTTAAGCCGAGTGGGTTTGGGTCTAGCCGAGTGGGTTTGGGTCTAGCCGAGTGGGTTTGGGTCTATCCGAGTGGGTTTGGGTCTAGCCGAGTGGGTTTGGGCCTAGCCGAGTGGGTTTGGGACTACCGGAGTGGGTTTGGGTCTATCCGAGTGGGTTTGGGTCTAGCCGAGTGGGTTTGGGCCTAGCCGAGTGGTTTTGGGACTACCGGAGTGGGTTTGGGTGTAGCGGAGTGGGTTTGGGTGTAGCTGAGTGGGTTTGGGACCAGCCGAGTGGGTTTGGGTCTAGCCGAATTTGTTTGGGCCTAGCCGAATGGGTTTGGGTCTACCCGAGTGGGTTTGGGTCTGGCCCAGTGGGTTTGCTTCTAGCCGAATGGGTTTGGGTCTAGCCGAGTGGGTTTGGGTGCAGCCGAGTGGGTTTGGGTCTAGCGGAGTGGGTTTGGGTGTAGCCGAGTGGGTTTGGGTCTAGCCGAGTGGGTTTGGGTCTAACCGAGTTGGTTTGGGTCTAGCCGAGTGGGTTTGCGTCTAGCCGATTGGGTTTGTGTCTATCCATGTGGGTTTGGGTCTAGCCGAGTGGGTTAGGGTCTAGCGGAGTGGGTTTGGGTGTAGCCGCGTGGGTTTGGGTGTAGCCGAGTGGGTTTGGGTCTAGCCGAGTGGGTTTGGGTCTAGCCGAGTGGGTTTGGGTTTAGCCGAGTGGGTTTGGGTCTAGCGGACTGGGTTTGGGTGTAGCCGAGTGGGTTAGGGTCTAGCCGACTGGGTTTGGGTCTAGCCGAGTGGGTTTGGGTGTAGCCGAGTGGGTTTGGGTCTAGCCGACTGGGTTTGGGTCTAGCGGAGTGGGTTTGGTTGTAGCCGAGTGGGTTTGGGTCTAGCGGAGTGGGTTTGGGTGTAGACGAGTGGGTTTGGGTCTAGCCGAGTGGGTTTGGGTCTAGCCGACTGGGTTTGGTTCTAGCCGAGTGGGTTTGGGTCTAGCTGAGTGGGTTTGGGTCTAGCCGAGTGGGTTTACGTCTAGCCGAGTGGGTTTGGGTCTAGCGGAGTGGGTTTGGGTGTAGCCGAGTGGGTTTGGGTGTAGCCGAGTGGGTTTGGGTCTGGACGAGTGGGTTTGGGTCTAGCCGAGTGGGTTTGGGTGTAGCCGAGTGGGTTTGGGTCTAGCCGAGTGGGTTTGGGTCTAGCGGAGTGGGTTTGGTTGTAGCCGAGTGGGTTTGGGTCTAGCGGAGTGGGTTTGGGTGTAGCCGAGTGGGTTTGGGTCTAGCCGAGTGGGTTTGGGTCTAGCCGACTGGGTTTGGGTCTAGCCGAGTGGGTTTGGGTGTAGCCGAGTGGGTTTGTGTCTAGCCGAGTGGGTTTACGTCTAGCCGAGTGGGTTTGGGTGTAGCGGAGTGGGTTTTGGTGTAGCCGAGTGGGTTTGGGTGTAGCCGAGTGGGTTTGGGTCTGGACGAGTGGGCTTGGGTCTAGCCGAGTGGGTTTGTGTCTAGCCGAGTGGGTTTGGATCTAGCTGAGTGGGTTTGGGTGTAGCCGAGTGGGTTTGGGTCTGGACGAGTGGGTTTGGGTCTAGCGCAGTGGGTTTGGGTCTAGCGGAGTGTGTTTGTGTCTAGCCGAGTGGGTTTGGGTCTAACCGAGGGGGGTTTGCGTCTAGCGGAGTGGGTTTGGGTCTAGCGGAGTGGGATTGGGTCTAGCCGAGTGGGTTTGGGTCTAGCCGAGTGGGTATGGGACTAGCCGAGTGGGTTTGGGTCTAGCCGAGTGTGTTTGGGTCTAGCTGAATGTGTTTGGGTCTAGCCGAGTGGGTTTGGGTCAAGCCGAGTGGGGTTGGGTCTAGCCGAAAGGGTTTGGGTCCAGCCGAGTGTGTTTGGGTCTAGCCGAGTTGGTTGGGTTTAGCCGAGTGGGTGTGGGTTAAGCCGAGTGGGTTTGGGTCTAGCCGAGTGGGTTTGGGTCTAGCCGAGTGGGTTTGGGTCTAGCCGAGTGGGTTTGGGTCTAGCCGAGTGGGTTTGGGCCTAGCCGAGTGGGTCTGGGACTACCGGAGTGGGTTTGGGTGTAGCGGAGTGGGTTTGGGTGTAGCGGAGTGGGTTTGGGACCAGCCGAGTGGGTTTGGGTCTAGCCGAGTGGGTTTGGGTCTAGCTGAATGGGTTTGGGTCTGGCCGAGTGGGTTTGGGTCTAGCCGAGTGGGTTTGGGTCTAGTCGAAAGGGTTTGGGTCTAGCCGAGTGCGTTTGGATCTAGCCGAGTTGGTTTGGTTCTAGCCGAGTTAGTTTGTGTGTAGCCGAGTGGGTTTGGGTCTAGCCGAGCGGGTTTGGGTCTAGCTGAGTGGGTTTGGGTCTTGCCGAGTGGGTTTGGGTCTACCCGAGTGGGTTTGGGTCTAGCCGAGTAGGTTTGGGTCTTGCCGAGTGGGTTTGGGTCTACCCGAGTGGGTTTGGGTCTAGCCGAGTGGGTTTGGGTCTAGCCGAGTGGGTGTGGGTCTAGCCGAGTGGGTTTGGGTCTAGCCAAGTGGGTTTGGGTCTAGCCGAGTGGGTTTGGGTCTATCCGAGTGGGTTTGGGTCTAGCCGAGTGGGTTTGGGTATAGCCGAGTGGGTTTGGGTCTAGCCGAGTGGGTTTGGGTCTAGCCGAGTGGGTTTGGGTCGAGCCGAGTAGGTTTGGGTCTAGCCGAGTGGGTTTGTGTCTAGCCGAGTGGGTTTGGGTCTAGCTGAGGGGGTTTGGGTCTAGCCAAGTGGGTTTGGGTCTAGCCGAGTGGGTTTGGGTCTAGCCGAGTGGGTTTGGGTCTAGCCGAGTGGGTTTGGGTCTAGCGGAGTGGGTTTGGGTCTAGCCGAGTGGGTTTGGGTCTAGCCGAGTGGGTTTGGGTCTAGCCGAGTGGGTTAGGGTCTAGCCGAGTGGGTTTGGGTGTAGCCGAGTGGGTTTGGGTGTAGCCGAGTGAGTTTGGGTCTAGCCGAGTGGGTTTGGGTCTAGCCGAGTGGGTTTGGGTCTAGCCGAGTGGGTTTGGGTCTCGCCCAGTGGATTTGGCTCTAGCCGAGTGGGTTTGGGTCTAGCCAAGTGGGTTTGGGTCTTGCCGAGCGGGTTAGGGTCTAGCCGAGTGGGTTTGGGTGTAGCCGAGTCGGTTTGGGTCTAGCCGAGTCGGTTTGGGTCTAGCCGAGTGGGTTTGGGTTTATCCGAGTGGGTTTGGGTCTAGCCGAGTGGGTTTGGGTCTAGCCGAGTGGGTTTGGGTCTAGCCGAGTGGGTTTGGGTCTAGCCGAGTGGGTTTGGGTCTAGCCGAGTGGGTTTGGTTCTCGCCGCGTGGGTTTGGGTTTATCCGAGTGGGTTTGGGTCTAGCCGAGTGGGTTTGGGTCTAGCCCAGTGGATTTGGCTCTAGCCGAGTGGGTTTGGGTGTAGCCGAGTGGGTTTGCGTCCAGCCGTGTGGGTTTGGGTCTAGCCAAGTGGGTTTGGGTCTAGCCGAGTGGGTTTGGGTCTAGCCCAGTGGATTTTGCTCTAGCCGAGTGGGTTTGGGTGTAGCCGAGTGGGTTTGCGTCCAGCCGTGTGGGTTTGGGTCTAGCCAAGTGGGTTTGGGTCTAGCCGAGTGGGTTTGGGTCTAGCCGAGTGGGTTTGGGTCTAGCCGAGTGGGTTTCGGTCTAGCCGAGTGGGTTTGGGTCCAGCCGAGTATGTTTCGGTGTAGCCCAGTGGGTTTTGGTCTAGCAGAGAGGGTTTGGGTCTAGCCGAGTTAGTTTGGGTGTAGCCGAGTTAGTTTGGGTCTAGCCGAGCGGGTTTGGGTCTAGCCGAGTGGGTTTGGGTCTAGCCCAGTGGGTTTGGGTCTAGCCGAGTGGGTTTGGGTCAAGCGTAGTTGGTATGGGTCTAGCGGAGTGGGTTTGGGTCAAGCGGAGTTGGTATGGGTCTAGCGGAGTGGTTCTGGACGAGTGGGTTTGGGTCTAGCCGAGTGGGTTTGGGTCTAGCCGAGTGGGTTTGGGTCTAGCCTAGTGGGTTTGGGTCTAGCCAAGTGGGTTTGGGTCCAGTGGAGAGGGTTTGGGTCTAGCGGAGTGGGTTTGGGTCTAGCCGAGTGGGTTTGGGTCTAGCCGAGTGGGTTTGGGTCTAACCGAGTGGGTTTTTGTCTAGCGGAGTGGATTTGGGTCTAGCGGGGTGGGTTTGGTTCTAGCGGAGTGGGTTTAGGTCTAGCCGATTGGGTTTGGGTCTAGCCGAGTGGGTTTGGGTCTGGCGGAGTGGGTTTGGGTCTATTGGAGTGGGTTTGGGTCTAGCCGAGTGGGTTTGGGTCTAGCCGAGTGGGTTTGGGTGTAGCTGAGTGGGTTTGTGTCTAGCCGAGTGGGTTTGGGTCTAGCGGAGTGGGTTTGGTTGTAGCCGAGTGGGTTTGGGTCTAGCCGAGTGGGTTTGGGTCTAGACAAGTGGGTTTAGGTTTAGCCGAGTGGGTTTCGGTGTAGCCGAGTGGGTTTGGGTCTAGCGGAGTGTGTTTGTGTCTAGCGGAGTGGGTTTGGGTCTAGCGGAGTGGGTTTGGGTCTTGCGGAGTGGGTTTGAGTCTAGCGGAGTGGGTTTGGGTCTAGCCGAGTGCGTTTGGGTCCAGCCGAGTTGGTTTGGGTCTAGCGGAGTGGGTTTGATCCAGCCGAGTGAGTTTGGGTCTAGCTGAGTGGGTTTGGGTCTAGCCTAGTGGGTTTGGGTCTAGCCAAGTGGGTTTGGGTCCAGTGGAGAGGGTTTGGGTCTAGCAGAGTGGGTTTGGGTCTAGCCGAGTGGGTTTGGGTCTAGCCGAGTGGGTTTGGGTCTAACCGAGTGGGTTTTTGTCTAGCGGAGTGGGTTTGGGTCTAGCGGGGTGGGTTTGGTTCTAGCGGAGTGGGTTTAGGTCTAGCCGATTGGGTTTGGGTCTAGCCGAGTGGGTTTGGGTCTGGCGGAGTGGGTTTGGGTCTATTGGAGTGGGTTTGGGTCTAGCCGAGTGGGTTTGGGTCTAGCCGAGTGGGTTTGGGTGTAGCTGAGTGGGTTTGTGTCTAGCCGAGTGGGTTTGGGTCTAGCGGAGTGGGTTTGGTTGTAGCCGAGTGGGTTTGGGTCTAGCCGAGTGGGTTTGGGTCTAGACAAGTGGGTTTAGGTTTAGCCGAGTGGGTTTCGGTGTAGCCGAGTGGGTTTGGGTCTAGCGGAGTGTGTTTGTGTCTAGCGGAGTGGGTTTGGGTCTAGCGGAGTGGGTTTGGGTCTTGCGGAGTGGGTTTGAGTCTAGCGGAGTGGGTTTGGGTCTAGCCGAGTGCGTTTGGGTCCAGCCGAGTTGGTTTGGGTCTAGCGGAGTGGGTTTGATCCAGCCGAGTGAGTTTGGGTCTAGCTGAGTGGGTTTGTGTCTAGCCGAGTGGGTTTAGGTCTAGCCGATTGTGTTTGGGTCTAGCCGAGTGGGTTTGGGTCTAGCCCAGTGGGTTTGGGTCCAGCCGAGTGGGTTTGGGTCTAGCGGAGTGGGTTTAGGTCTAGTCGAGTGGGTTTGGGTCTAGCAGTGTGGGTTTGGGTCTAGCCGAGTGGGTTTGGGTGTAGCCGAGTGTGTTTGGGTCTAGCCGAATGGGTTTGGGTCTAGCCGAGTGGGTTTGGGTGTAGCCGAGTGGATTTGGGTCTAGCGGAGTGGGTTTGGGTGTAGCCAAGTGGGTTTGGGTCTAGCCGAGTGGGTTTGGGTCTAGCCGAGTGGGTTTGGGTCGAGCCGAGTGGGTTTGGGTCCAGCCGAGTGGGTTTGTGTCTAGCCGAGTGGGTTTGCGTCTAGCCGAGTGGGTTTGGGTCTAGCGGAGTGGGTTTGCGTCTAGCGGAATGGGTATGCGTCTAGCCGAGTGGGTTTGGGTCTAGCCGAGTGGGTTTGGGTCTTGCCGAGTGGGTTTGGGTCTAGCCGAGTGGGTTTGGGTCTAGCCAAGTGGGTTTGGGTCTAGCCCAGTGGATTTGGCTCTAGCCGAGTGGGTTTGAGTCTAGCCAAGTGGGTTTGGGTCGAGCCGAGTGGGATTGGGTCTAGCCGAGTGGGTTTCGGTCTAGCCGAGTGTGTTTGGGTCCAGCCGAGTGGGTTTGCGTCTAGCCGAGTGGGTTTGGGTCTAGCGGAGTGGGTTTGGTTGTAGCCGAGTGTGTTTGGGTCTAGCCAAGTGGGTTTGGGTCCAGTGGAGTGGGTTTGGGTCTAGCGGAGTGGGTTTGGGTCTAGCGGAGTGGGTTTGGGTCTAGCCGAGTGGGTTTGGGTCTAGCCGAGTGGGTTTGGGTCTAGCCGAGTGGGTTTCGGTCTAGCCGAGTGGGTTTGGGTCTAGCCGAGTATGTTTCGGTGCAGCCCAGAGGGTTTGGGTGTAGCCGAGAGGGTTTGGGTCTAGCCGAGTTAGTTTGGGGGTAGCCGAGTTAGTTTGGGTCTAGCCGAGCGGGTTTGGGTCTAGCCGAGTGGGTTTGTGTCTAGCCGAGTGGGTTTGTGTCTAGCCCAGTGGGATTGGGTCTAGCCGAGTGGGTTTGGGCCAAGCGGAGTTGGTATGGGTCTAGCAGAGTGGGTTTGGGTCAAGCGGAGTTGGTATGGGTCTAGCGGAGTGGGTCTGGACGAGTGGGTTTGGGCCTTGCCGAGTGGGTTTGGGTCTAGCCGAGTGGGTTTGGGTCTAGCCTAGTGGGTTTGGGTCTAGCCAAGTGGGTTTGGGTCCAGTGGAGTGGGTTTGTGACTAGCGGAGTGGGTTTGGGTCTAGCCGAGTGGGTTTGGGTCTAGCCGAGTGGGTTTGGGTGTAACCGAGTGGGTTTGGGTCTAGCCGAATGGGTTTTGGTCTAGCCGAGTGTGTTTGGGTCTAGCCAAGTGGGTTTGGGTCCAGTGGAGTGGGTTTGGGTCTAGCGGAGTGGGTTTGGGTCTAGCCGAGTGGGTTTGGGTCTTGCCCAGTGGGTTTGTGTCTAGCCGAGTGGGTTTGGGTCTAGCGGAGTGGGTTTGGTTGTAGCCGAGTGGGTTTGGGTCTAGACGAGTGGGTTTGGGTCTAGACAAGTGGGTTTACGTTTAGCCGAGTGGGTTTCGGTGTAGCCGAGTGGGTTTGGGTCTAGCGGAGTGGGTTTGTATCTAGCGGAGTGGGTTCGGGTCTAGCGGAGTGGGTTTGGGTCTTGCGGAGTGGGTTTGAGTCTAGCGGAGTGGGTTTGGGTCTAGCCGAGTGCGTTTGGGTCTAGCCGAGTTGGTTTGGGTCTAGCGGAGTGGGTTTGATCCAGCCGAGTGAGTTTGGGTCTAGCCGAGTGGGTTTGTGTCTATCCGAGTGGGTTTGGGTCTTGCCGATTGTGTTTGGGTCCAGCCGAGTGGGTTTTGGTCTAGCCGAGTGGGTTTGGGTCCAGCCGATTGGGTTTGGGTCTAGCGGAGTGGGTTTGGGTCTAGTCGAGTGGGTTTGGGTCTAGCAGTGTGGGTTTGGGTCTAGCCGAGTGGGTTTGGGTGTAGCCGAGTGGGTTTGGGTCTAGCCGAATGGGTTTGGGTCTAGCCGAGTGGGTTTGGGTGTAGCCGAGTGGATTTGGGTCTAGCGGAGTGGGTTTGGGTGTAGCCAAGTGGGTTTGGGTCTAGCCGAGTGGGTTTGGGTCTAGCCGAGTGGGTTTGGGTCGAGCCGAGTGGGTTTGGGTCCAGCCGAGTGGGTTTAGGTCTAGCCGAGTGGGTTTGCGTCTAGCCGAGTGGGTTTGGGTCTAGCGGAGTGGGTTTGGGTCTAGCGGAGTGGGTATGCGTCTAGCCGAGTGGGTTTGGGTCTAGCCAAGTGGGTTTGGGTCTAGCCCAGTGGATTTGGCTCTAGCCGAGTGGGTTTGAGTCTAGCCAAGTGGGTTTGGGTCTAGCCGAGTGGGATTGGGTCTAGCCGAGTGGGTTTCGGTGTAGCCGAGTGTGTTTGGGTCTAGCCGAGTGGGTTTGCGTTCAGCCGAGTGGGTTTGGGTCTAGCGGAGTGGGATTGGTTGTAGCCGAGTGGGTTTGGGTCTAGCCGAGTGGGTTTGGGTCTAGACGAGTGGGTTTGGGTTTAGCCGAGTGGGTTTCGGTGTAGCCAAGTGGGTTTGGGTCTAGCGGAGTGGGTTTGTGTCTAGCGGAGTGGGTTTGGGTCTAGCGGAGTGGGTTTGGGTCTAGCGGAGTGGGTTTGGGTTTAGCGGAGTTGGGTTTGGGTCTAGCCGTGTGGGTTTGGGTCTAGCCGAGTTGGTTTGGGTCTAGCGGAGTGGGTTTGGGTCTAGCGGAGTGGGTTTGGGTCTAGCGGAGTGGGTTTGGGTGTAGCCGAGTGTGTTTGGGACTAGCCGAGTGGGTTTGGGTCTAGCCGAGTGGGTTTGGGTCAAGCCGAATGGGTTTTGGTCTAGCCGAGTGTGTTTGGGTCTAGCCGAGTGGGTTTGGGTCTAGCCGAGTGGGTTTGGGTCTAGCCTAGTGGGTTTGGGTCTAGCCAAGTGGGTTTGGGTGGAGCCAAGTGTGTTTGGGTCCAGCGGAGTGGGTTTGGGTCTAGCGGAGTGGGTTTGGGTCTCGCCGAGTGGGTTTGGGTCTAGCCGAGTGGGTTTGGGTCTAACCGAGTGGGTTTGGGTCTAGCAGAGTGGGATTGGGTCTAGCCGAGTGGGTTTGTGTCTAGCCGAGTGGGTTTGGGTCAAGCGGAGTTGGTATGGGTCTAGCCGAGTGGGTTTGGGTCAAGCGGAGTTGGTATGGGTCTCGCGGAGTGGGTTTGGGTCTGGACGAGTGGGTTTGGGTCTAGCCGAGTGGGTTTGGGTGTAGCCGAAATGGTTTGGGTCTACCCGAGTGGGTTTGGGTCTAGCCGAGTGGGTTTGCTTCTAGCCGAATGGGTTTGGGTCTAGCCGAGTGGGTTTGGGTGCAGCCAAGTGGGTTTGGGTCTAGCGGAGTGGGTTTGGGTGTAGCCGAGTGGGTTTGGGTCTAGCCGAGTGGGTTTGGGTCTAGCCGAGTGGGTTTGGGTCTAGCCGAGTGGGTTTGGGTCTAGCCGAGTGGGTTTGGGTCTAGCCGAGTTGGTTTGGTTTTAGCCGAGTGGGTTTGGGTCTAGCCGAGTGGGTTTGCGTCTAGCGGAGTGGGTTTGGGTGTAGCCGAGTGGGTTTGGGTCTAGCCGAGTGGGTTTGGGTCTAGCCGAGTGGGTTTGGGTCTAGCCGAGTGGGTTTGGGTCTAGCCGAGTTGGTTTGGGTCTAGCCGAGTGGGTTTGCGTCTAGCCGAGTGGGTTTGGGTCTAGCCGAGTGGGTTTGGGTCTAGCCGAGAGGGTTTGGGTCTAGCTGAGTGGGTTTGGTTCCAGCCGAGTGGGTTTCGGCGTAGTCGAGTGGGTTTGGGCCTAGCCGAGTGGGTTTGGGTCTAGCCGATTGGGTTTGGGTCTAGCCGAGTGGGTTTCGGTCAAGCGGAGTTGGTATAGGTCTAGCGGATTGGGTTTGGGTCTAGCGGAGTGGGTTTGGGTGTAGCCGAGTGGGTTTGGGTCTTGCCGAGTGGGCTTGGGTCTACCCGAGTGGGTTTGGGTCTAGCCGAGTGGGTTTGGGTCTAGCCGAGTGGGTGTGGGTCTAGCCGAGTGGGTTTGGGTCTAGCCGAGTGGGTTTGGGTCTAGCCGAGTGGGTTTGGGTCTATCCGAGTGGGTTTGGGTCTAGCCGAGTGGGTTGGGATCTAGCCGAGTGGGTTTTTGTCTAGCCGAGTGGGTTTGGGTCTAGCCGAGTGGGTTTGGGTCTAGCCGAGCGGGTTTGGGTCCAGCCGAGTGGGTTTGGGTCTAGCCGAGTGGGTTTCGGTGTAGCCAAGTGGGTTTGGGTCTAGCGGAGTGGGTTTGTGTCTAGCGGAGTGGGTTTGGGTCTAGCGGAGTGGGTTTGGGTCTAGCGGAGTGGGTTTGGGTTTAGCGGAGTCGGGTTTGTGTCTAGCCGAGTGGGTTTGGGTCTAGCCGAGTTGGTTTGGGTCTAGCGGAGTGGGTTTGGGTCTAGCGGAGTGGGTTTGGGTCTAGCGGAGTGGGTTTGGGTGTAGCCGAGTGTGTTTGGGACTAGCCGAGTGGGTTTGGGTCTAGCCGAGTGGGTTTGGGTCTAGCCGAATGGGTTTTTGTCTAGCCGAGTGTGTTTGGGTCTAGCCGAGTGGGTTTGGGTCTAGCCGAGTGGGTTTGGGTCTAGCCTAGTGGGTTTGGGTCTAGCCAAGTGGGTTTGGGTGGAGCCAAGTGGGTTTGGGTCCAGCGGAGTGGGTTTGGGTCTAGCGGAGTGGGTTTGGGTCTCGCCGAGTGGGTTTGGGTCTAGCCGAGTGGGTTTGGGTCTAACCGAGTGGGTTTGGGTCTAGCAGAGTGGGATTGGGTCTAGCCGAGTGGGTTTGTGTCTAGCCGAGTGGGTTTGGGTCAAGCGGAGTTGGTATGGGTCTAGCCGAGTGGGTTTGGGTCAAGCGGAGTTGGTATGGGTCTCGCGGAGTGGGTTTGGGTCTGGACGAGTGGGTTTGGGTTTGGCCGAGTGGGTTTGGGTCTAGCCGAGTGGGTTTGGGACTAGCCGAGTGGGTTTGGGTCTAGCAGAGTGGGATTGGGTCTAGCCGAGTGGGTTTGTGTCTAGCCGAGTGGGTTTGGGTCAAGCGGAGTTGGTATGGGTCTAGCCGAGTGGGTTTGGGTCAAGCGGAGTTGGTATGGGTCTCGCGGAGTGGGTTTGGGTCTGGACGAGTGGGTTTGGGACTAGCCGAGTGGGTTTGGATCTAGCCGAGTGGGTTTGGGTCTAGCCGAGTGGGTTTGGGTGTAGCCGAAATGGTTTGGGTCTACCCGAGTGGGTTTGGGTCTAGCCGAGTGGGTTTGCTTCTAGCCGAATGGGTTTGGGTCTAGCCGAGTGGGTTTGGATCTAGCCGAGTGGGTTTTTGTCTAGCCGAGTGGGTTTGGGTCTAGCCGAGTGGGTTTGGGTCTAGCCGAGCGGGTTTGGGTCCAGCCGAGTGGGTTTGGGTCTAGCCGAGTGGGTTTCGGTGTAGCCAAGTGGGTTTGGGTCTAGCGGAGTGGGTTTGTGTCTAGCGGAGTGGGTTTGGGTCTAGCGGAGTGGGTTTGGGTCTAGCGGAGTGGGTTTGGGTTTAGCGGAGTCGGGTTTGTGTCTAGCCGAGTGGGTTTGGGTCTAGCCGAGTTGGTTTGGGTCTAGCGGAGTGGGTTTGGGTCTAGCGGAGTGGGTTTGGGTCTAGCGGAGTGGGTTTGGGTGTAGCCGAGTGTGTTTGGGACTAGCCGAGTGGGTTTGGGTCTAGCCGAGTGGGTTTGGGTCTAGCCGAATGGGTTTTTGTCTAGCCGAGTGTGTTTGGGTCTAGCCGAGTGGGTTTGGGTCTAGCCGAGTGGGTTTGGGTCTAGCCTAGTGGGTTTGGGTCTAGCCAAGTGGGTTTGGGTGGAGCCAAGTGGGTTTGGGTCCAGCGGAGTGGGTTTGGGTCTAGCGGAGTGGGTTTGGGTCTCGCCGAGTGGGTTTGGGTCTAGCCGAGTGGGTTTGGGTCTAACCGAGTGGGTTTGGGTCTAGCAGAGTGGGATTGGGTCTAGCCGAGTGGGTTTGTGTCTAGCCGAGTGGGTTTGGGTCAAGCGGAGTTGGTATGGGTCTAGCCGAGTGGGTTTGGGTCAAGCGGAGTTGGTATGGGTCTCGCGGAGTGGGTTTGGGTCTGGACGAGTGGGTTTGGGTTTGGCCGAGTGGGTTTGTGTCTAGCCGAGTGGGTTTGGGTCAAGCGGAGTTGGTATGGGTCTAGCCGAGTGGGTTTGGGTCAAGCGGAGTTGGTATGGGTCTCGCGGAGTGGGTTTGGGTCTGGACGAGTGGGTTTGGGTTTGGCCGAGTGGGTTTGGGTCTAGCCGAGTGGGTTTGGGACTAGCCGAGTGGGTTTGGGTCTAGCAGAGTGGGATTGGGTCTAGCCGAGTGGGTTTGTGTCTAGCCGAGTGGGTTTGGGTCAAGCGGAGTTGGTATGGGTCTAGCCGAGTGGGTTTGGGTCAAGCGGAGTTGGTATGGGTCTCGCGGAGTGGGTTTGGGTCTGGACGAGTGGGTTTGGGACTAGCCGAGTGGGTTTGGATCTAGCCGAGTGGGTTTGGGTCTAGCCGAGTGGGTTTGGGTGTAGCCGAAATGGTTTGGGTCTACCCGAGTGGGTTTGGGTCTAGCCGAGTGGGTTTGCTTCTAGCCGAATGGGTTTGGGTCTAGCCGAGTGGGTTTGGATCTAGCCGAGTGGGTTTTTGTCTAGCCGAGTGGGTTTGGGTCTAGCCGAGTGGGTTTGGGTCTAGCCGAGCGGGTTTGGGTCCAGCCGAGTGGGTTTGGGTCTAGCCGAGTGGGTTTCGGTGTAGCCAAGTGGGTTTGGGTCTAGCGGAGTGGGTTTGTGTCTAGCGGAGTGGGTTTGGGTCTAGCGGAGTGGGTTTGGGTCTAGCGGAGTGGGTTTGGGTTTAGCGGAGTCGGGTTTGTGTCTAGCCGAGTGGGTTTGGGTCTAGCCGAGTTGGTTTGGGTCTAGCGGAGTGGGTTTGGGTCTAGCGGAGTGGGTTTGGGTCTAGCGGAGTGGGTTTGGGTGTAGCCGAGTGTGTTTGGGACTAGCCGAGTGGGTTTGGGTCTAGCCGAGTGGGTTTGGGTCTAGCCGAATGGGTTTTTGTCTAGCCGAGTGTGTTTGGGTCTAGCCGAGTGGGTTTGGGTCTAGCCGAGTGGGTTTGGGTCTAGCCTAGTGGGTTTGGGTCTAGCCAAGTGGGTTTGGGTGGAGCCAAGTGGGTTTGGGTCCAGCGGAGTGGGTTTGGGTCTAGCGGAGTGGGTTTGGGTCTCGCCGAGTGGGTTTGGGTCTAGCCGAGTGGGTTTGGGTCTAACCGAGTGGGTTTGGGTCTAGCAGAGTGGGATTGGGTCTAGCCGAGTGGGTTTGTGTCTAGCCGAGTGGGTTTGGGTCAAGCGGAGTTGGTATGGGTCTAGCCGAGTGGGTTTGGGTCAAGCGGAGTTGGTATGGGTCTCGCGGAGTGGGTTTGGGTCTGGACGAGTGGGTTTGGGTTTGGCCGAGTGGGTTTGGGTCTAGCCGAGTGGGTTTGGGACTAGCCGAGTGGGTTTGGGTCTAGCAGAGTGGGATTGGGTCTAGCCGAGTGGGTTTGTGTCTAGCCGAGTGGGTTTGGGTCAAGCGGAGTTGGTATGGGTCTAGCCGAGTGGGTTTGGGTCAAGCGGAGTTGGTATGGGTCTCGCGGAGTGGGTTTGGGTCTGGACGAGTGGGTTTGGGACTAGCCGAGTGGGTTTGGATCTAGCCGAGTGGGTTTGGGTCTAGCCGAGTGGGTTTGGGTGTAGCCGAAATGGTTTGGGTCTACCCGAGTGGGTTTGGGTCTAGCCGAGTGGGTTTGCTTCTAGCCGAATGGGTTTGGGTCTAGCCGAGTGGGTTTGGGTGCAGCCAAGTGGGTTTGGGTCTAGCGGAGTGGGTTTGGGTTTGGCCGAGTGGGTTTGGGTCTAGCCGAGTGGGTTTGGGTCTAGCCGAGTGGGTTTGGGTCTAGCCGAGTGGGTTTGGGTCTAGCCGAGTGGGTTTGGGTCTAGCCGAGTTGGTTTGGTTTTAGCTGAGTGGGTTTGCGTCTAGCCGAGTGGGTTTGGGTCTAGCCGAGTGGGTTTGGGTCTAGCCGAGAGGGTTTGGGTCTAGCTGAGTGGGTTTGGTTCTAGCCGAGTGGGTTTCGGCGTAGTCGAGTGGGTTTGGGCCTAGCCGAGTGGGTTTGGGTCTAGCCGATTGGGTTTGGGTCTAGCCGAGTGGGTTTGGGTCTAGCCGAGTTAGTTTGTGTGTAGCCGAGTGGGTTTGGGTCTAGCCGAGCGGGTTTGGGTCTAGCTGAGTGGGTTTGGGTCTAGCCGAGTGGGTTTGGGTCTAGCCGAGTAGGTTTGGGTCTAGCCGAGTGGGTTTCGGTCAAGCGGAGTTGGTATAGGTCTAGCTGATTGGGTTTGGGTCTAGCGGAGTGGGTTTGGGTGTAGCCGAGTGGGTTTGGGTCTAGCCGAGTGGGTTTGGGTCTAGCCAAGTGGGTTTGGGTCGAGCCGAGTGGGTTTGGGTCTATCCGAGTGGGTTTGGGTCTAGCCGAGTGGGTTTGGATCTAGCCGAGTGGGTTTTTGTCTAACCGAGTGGGTTTGGGTCTAGCCGAGTGGGTTTGGGTATAGCCGATTGGGTTTGGGTCTAGCCGAGTGGGTTTGGGTCTAGCCGAGTGTGTTTGGGTCGAGCCGAGTGGGTTTGGGTCTAGCCGAGTGGGATTGTGTCTAGCCGAGTGGGTTTGGGTCTAGCCGAGGGGGTTTGGGTCTAGCCAAGTGGGTTTGGGTCTAGCCGAGTGGGTTTGGGTCTAGCCGAGTGGGTTTGGGTCTAGCGGAGTGGGTTTGGGTCTAGCCGAGTGGGTTTGGGTCTAGCCGAGTGGGTTTGGGTCTAGCCGAGTGGGTTTGGGTCCAGCCGAGTGGGTTTGGTTCTAGCCGCGTGGGTTTGGGTTTATCCGAGTGGGTTTGGGTCTAGCCGAGTGGGTTTGGGTCTAGCCCAGTGGATTTGGCTCTAGCCGAGTGGGTTTGGGTGTAGCCGAGTGGGTTTGTGTCCAGCCGTGTGGGTTTGGGTCTAGCCAAGTGGGTTTGGGTCTAGCCGAGTGGGTTTGGGTCTAGGCGAGTGGGTTTGGGTCTAGCCGAGTGGGTTTCGGTCTAGCCGAGTGGGTTTGGGTCTAGCCGAGTATGTTTCGGTGTAGCCCAGTGGGTTTGGGTCTAGCCGAGAGGGTTTGGGTCTAGCCGAGTTAGTTTGGGTGTAGCCGAGTTAGTTTGGGTCTAGCCGAGCGTGTTTGGGTCTAGCCGAGTGGGTTTCTGTCTAGCCGAGTGGGTTTGGGTCTAGCCCAGTGGGTTTGGGTCTAGCCGAGTGGGTTTGGGTCAAGCGGAGTTGGTATGGGTCTCGCGGAGTGGGTTTGGGTCTGGACGAGTGGGTTTGGGTCTAGCCGAGTGGGTTTGGGTCTAGCCGAGTGGGTTTGGGTCCAGCCGAGTGGGTTTGGGACTAGCCGAGTGGGTTTGGGTCTAGCCGAGTGGGTTTGGGTCTAGCAGAATGGGTTTGGGTCTAGCCGAAAGGGTTTGGGTCAAGCCGAGTGGGTTTGGGTCTAGCCGAGTGGGTTTGTGTCTAGCCGAGTGGATTTGGGTCTAGCCGAGTGGGTTTGGGTCTAGCCGAGTGGGTGTGGGTCTAGACGAATGGGTTTGGGTCTAGCCGAGTGGGCTTGGGTCTAGCCGAGTGGGCTTGGGTCTAGCCAAGTGGGTTTGGGTCTAGCCGAGTGGGTTTGGGTCTAGCCGAGTGGGTTTGGGTCTAGCCGGGTGGGTTTGGGTCTAGCCGAGTGGGTTTGGGTCTAGCCGAGTGGGTTTGGGTCTAGCCGAGTGGGTTTGGGTCTAGTTGAGTGGGGTTGCGTCTAGCCGAATAGGCTTGGGTCTATCCGAGTGGGTTTGGGTCTAGCCGAGTGGGTTTGTGTCTAGCTGAGTGGGTTTGGGTCTAGCCGAGTGGGTTTCGGTCTAGCCGAGTGGGTTTGGGTCTAGCCGAGTGGGTTTGTGTCTAGCCGAGTGGATTTGGGTCTAGCCGAGTGGGTTTGGGTCTAGCCGAGTGGGTTTGGGTTTAGCCGAGTGGGTTTGGGTCTAGCCGAGTTAGTTTGGCTGTAGCCGAGTTAGTTTGGGTCTAGACGATCGGGTTTGGGTCAAGCCGAGTGGGTTTGGGTCTAGCCGAGTGCGTTTGGGTCTAGCCGAGTGGGTTTGGGTTTAGCCGAGTGGGTTTGCGTCTAGCGGTGTTGGTATGGGTCTAGCGGAGAGGGTTTGGGTCTAGCGGAGTGGGTTTGGGTGTAGCCGAGTGGGTTTGAGTCTAGTCGAGTGGGTGTGGGTCTAGCCGAGTGGGTTTGGGTCTAGCCGAGTGGGTTTGGGTCTAGCCGAGTGGGTTTGGGTCTTGCCGAGAGGGTTTGGGTCCAGCCGAGTGGGTTTGGGTCTAGCCGATTGGGTTTGGGTCTAGCCGAGTCGGTATGGGTCTAGCCGAGTGAGTTTGGGTCTAGCCGAGTGGGTTTGAGTCTAGCCGAGTGGGTTTGGGTCTAGCCGAGTGGGATTGGGTCTAGCCGAGTGGGTTTGTGTCTAGCCGAGTGGGCTTGGGTCTAGCCGAGTGTGTTTGGGTCTAGCCGAGTGGGTTTGGGTCTAGCCGAGTGGGTGTGGGTCTAGCCGAGTGGGCTTGGGTCTAGCCGAGTGGGTTTGGGTCTAGCCGATTGTGTTTGGGTCTAGCCGAGTGAGTTTGGGTCTAGCCGAGTGGGTTTGGGTCTAGCCGAGTGGGCTTGGGTCTAGCCGAGTGGGCTTGGGTCTAGCCAAGTGGGTTTGGGTCTAGCCGAGTGGGTTTGGGTCCAGCCGAGTGGGTTTGGGTCTAGCCGGGTGGGTTTGGGTCTAGCCGAGTGGGGTTGGGTCTAGCCGAGTGGGTTTGGGTCTAGCCGAGTGGGTTTGGGTCTAGCTGAGTGGGTTTGCGTCTAGCCGAATGGGCTTGGGTCTATCCGAGTGGGTTTGGGTCTAGCCGAGTGGGTTTGTGTCTAGCTGAGTGGGTGTGGGTCTAGCCGATTGGGATTGGGTCTAGCCGAGTCGGTTTGGGTCTGGCCGAGTGGGTTTGGGTCTAGCCGAGTGGGTTTGGGTTTAGCCGAGTGGGTTTGGGTCTAGCCGAGTTAGTTTGGCTGTAGCCGAGTTAGTTTGGGTCTAGACGATCGGGTTTGGGTCTAGTCGAGTGGGTTTGGGTCTAGCCGAGTGCGTTTGGGTCTAGGCGAGTGGGTTTGGGTTTAGCCGAGTGGGTTTGGGTCTAGCGGAGTTGGTATGGGTCTAGCGGAGAGGGTTTGGGTCTAGCGGAGTGGGTTTGGGTGTAGCCGAGTGGGTTTGAGTCAAGCCGAGTGGGTGTGGGTCTGGCCGAGTGGGTTTGGGTCTAGCCGAGAGGGTTTGGGTCTAGCCGAGTGGGTTTGGGTCTTGCCGAGTGGGTTTGGGTCTAGCCGAGTGGGTTTGGGTCTAGCCGATTGGGTTTGTGTCTAGCCGAGTCGGTATGGGTCTAGCCGAGTGGGTTTGGGTCTAGCCGAGTGGGTTTGAGTCTAGCCGAGTGGCTTTGGGTCTAGCCGAGTGGGTTTGGGTCTAGCCGAGTGGGTTTGGGTCTAGCCGAGTGGGCTTGGGTCTAGCCGAGTGGGTTTGGGTCTAGCCGAGTGGGTTTGGGTCTAGCCGAGTGGGTGTGGGTCTAGCCGAGCGGGTTTGGGTCTTGCCGAGTGGGTTTGGGTCTAGCCGATTGTGTTTGGGTCTAGCCGAGTGAGTTTGGGTCTAGCCGAGTGGGTTTGGGTCTAGCCGAGTGGGCTTGGGTCTAGCCGAGTGGGCTTGGGTCTAGCCAAGTGGGTTTGGGTCTAGCCGAGTGGGTTTGGGACTAGCCGAGTGGGTTTGGGTCTTGCCGGGTGGGTTTGGGTCTAGCCGAGTGTGTTTGGGTCTAGCCGAGTTAGTTTGGCTGTAGCCGAGTTAGTTTGGGTCTAGACGATCGGGTTTGGGTGTAGCCGAGTGGGTTTGGGTCTAGCCGAGTGGGTTTTGGTGTAGCCGAGTGGGTTTGGGTTTAGCCGAGTGGGTTTGGGTCTAGCGGAGTTGGTATGGGTCTAGCGGAGAGGGTTTGGGTCCAGCGGAGTGGGTTTGGGTGTAGCCGAGTGGGTTTGAGTCTAGCCGAGTGGGTTTGGGTCTACCTGAGTAGGTTTGGGTCTAGCCGAGTGGGTTTGAGTCTAGCCGAGTGGGTGTGGGTCTAGCCGAGTGGGTTTGGGTCTAGCCGAGTGGGTTTGTGTCTAGCCGCGTGGGTTTGGGTCTTGCCGAGTGGGTTTGGGTCTAGCCGAGTGGGTTTGGGTCTAGCCGATTGGGTTTGGGTCAAGCCGAGTCGGTTTGGGTCTAGCCGAGTGGGTTTGGGTCTAGCCGAGTGGGTTTGGGTCTAGCCGAGTTGGCTTGGGTTTAGCCGAGTGGGTTTGGGTCTAGCCGAGTGGGTTTGGGCCTAGCCGAGTGGGTGTGGGTCTAGCCGAGTGGGTTTGGGTCTAGCCGAGTGGGTTTGGGTCTAGCCGATTGGGTTTGGGTCTAGCCGAGTGAGTTTGGGTCTAGCCGAGTGGGTTTGGGTCTAGCCGAGTGGGTTTGGGTCTAGCCGGGTGGGTTTGGGTCTAGCCGAGTGGGTGTAAGTGGGTTTGGGTCTAGCCGAGTCGGTTTGGGTCTAGCCGAGTGGGTTTGGGTCTAGCCGATTGGGTTTGGGTCTAGCCGAGTCGGTTTGGGTCTAGCCGAGTGGGTTTGGGTCTAGCCGAGTGGGTTTGGGTCTGGCCGGGTGGGTTTGGGTCTAGCCGAGTGAGTTTGGGTCTAGCCGAGTGGGTTTGGGTCTAGCCGAGTGGGTTTGGGTCTAGCCGATTGGGTTTGGGTCTAGCCGAGTCGGTTTGGGTCTAGCCGAGTGGGTTTGGGTCTAGCCGATTGGGTTTGGGTCTAGCCGAGTGGGTTTGGGTCTAGCCGAGTCGGTTTGGGTCTAGCCGAGTGGGTTTGGGTCCAGCCGATTGGGTTTGGGTCTAGCCGAGTCGGTTTGGGTCTAGCCGAGTGGGTTTGGGACTAGCCGAGTGGGTTTGAGTCTAGCCGAGTGGGTTTGGGTCTAGCCGAGTGGGTTTAGGTCGAGCCGAGTGGGTTTGGGTCTAGCCGAGTGGGCTTGGGTCTAGCCGAGTGGGTTTGGGTTTAGCCGAGTGGGTTTGCGTCTAGCGGTGTTGGTATGGGTCTAGCGGAGAGGGTTTGGGTCTAGCGGAGTGGGTTTGGGTGTAGCCGAGTGGGTTTGAGTCTAGTCGAGTGGGTGTGGGTCTAGCCGAGTGGGTTTGGGTCTAGCCGAGTGGGTTTGGGTCTAGCCGAGTGGGTTTGGGTCTAGCCGAGTGGGTTTGGGCCTAGCCGATTGGGTTTGGGTCTAGCCGAGTCGGTATGGGTCTAGCCGAGTGGGTTTGGGTCTAGCCGAGTGGGTTTGGGTCTAGCCGGGTGGGTTTGGGTCTAGCCGAGTGGGTGTAAGTGGGTTTGGGTCTAGCCGAGTCGGTTTGGGTCTAGCCGAGTGGGTTTGGGTCTAGCCGATTGGGTTTGGGTCTAGCCGAGTCGGTTTGGGTCTAGCCGAGTGGGTTTGGGTCTAGCCGAGTGGGTTTGGGTCTGGCCGGGTGGGTTTGGGTCTAGCCGAGTGAGTTTGGGTCTAGCCGAGTGGGTTTGGGTCTAGCCGAGTGGGTTTGGGTCTAGCCGATTGGGTTTGGGTCTAGCCGAGTCGGTTTGGGTCTAGCCGAGTGGGTTTGGGTCTAGCCGATTGGGTTTGGGTCTAGCCGAGTGGGTTTGGGTCTAGCCGAGTCGGTTTGGGTCTAGCCGAGTGGGTTTGGGTCCAGCCGATTGGGTTTGGGTCTAGCCGAGTCGGTTTGGGTCTAGCCGAGTGGGTTTGGGACTAGCCGAGTGGGTTTGAGTCTAGCCGAGTGGGTTTGGGTCTAGCCGAGTGGGTTTAGGTCGAGCCGAGTGGGTTTGGGTCTAGCCGAGTGGGCTTGGGTCTAGCCGAGTGGGTTTGGGTTTAGCCGAGTGGGTTTGCGTCTAGCGGTGTTGGTATGGGTCTAGCGGAGAGGGTTTGGGTCTAGCGGAGTGGGTTTGGGTGTAGCCGAGTGGGTTTGAGTCTAGTCGAGTGGGTGTGGGTCTAGCCGAGTGGGTTTGGGTCTAGCCGAGTGGGTTTGGGTCTAGCCGAGTGGGTTTGGGTCTAGCCGAGTGGGTTTGGGCCTAGCCGATTGGGTTTGGGTCTAGCCGAGTCGGTATGGGTCTAGCCGAGTGAGTTTGGGTCTAGCCGAGTGGGTTTGAGTCTAGCCGAGTGGGTTTGGGTCTAGCCGAGTGGGATTGGGTCTAGCCGAGTGGGTTTGGGTCTAGCCGAGTGGGTTTGGGTTTAGCCGAGTGGGTTTGGGTCTAGCCGAGTTAGTTTGGCTGTAGCCGAGTTAGTTTGGGTCTAGACGATCGGGTTTGGGTCTAGCCGAGTGGGTTTGGGTCTAGCCGAGTGCGTTTGGGTCTAGGCGAGTGGGTTTGGGTTTAGCCGAGTGGGTTTGGGTCTAGCGGAGTTGGTATGGGTCTAGCGGAGAGGGTTTGGGTCTAGCGGAGTGGGTTTGGGTGTAGCCGAGTGGGTTTGAGTCAAGCCGAGTGGGTGTGGGTCTGGCCGAGTGGGTTTGGGTCTAGCCGAGAGGGTTTGGGTCTAGCCGAGTGGGTTTGGGTCTTGCCGAGTGGGTTTGGGTCTAGCCGAGTGGGTTTGGGTCTAGCCGATTGGGTTTGTGTCTAGCCGAGTCGGTATGGGTCTAGCCGAGTGGGTTTGGGTCTAGCCGAGTGGGTTTGAGTCTAGCCGAGTGGCTTTGGGTCTAGCCGAGTGGGTTTGGGTCTAGCCGAGTGGGTTTGGGTCTAGCCGAGTGGGCTTGGGTCTAGCCGAGTGGGTTTGGGTCTAGCCGAGTGGGTTTGGGTCTAGCCGAGTGGGTGTGGGTCTAGCCGAGCGGGTTTGGGTCTAGCCGAGTGGGTTTGGGTCTAGCCGATTGTGTTTGGGTCTAGCCGAGTGAGTTTGGGTCTAGCCGAGTGGGTTTGGGTCTAGCCGAGTGGGCTTGGGTCTAGCCGAGTGGGCTTGGGTCTAGCCAAGTGGGTTTGGGTCTAGCCGAGTGGGTTTGGGACTAGCCGAGTGGGTTTGGGTCTTGCCGGGTGGGTTTGGGTCTAGCCGAGTGTGTTTGGGTCTAGCCGAGTTAGTTTGGCTGTAGCCGAGTTAGTTTGGGTCTAGACGATCGGGTTTGGGTGTAGCCGAGTGGGTTTGGGTCTAGCCGAGTGGGTTTTGGTGTAGCCGAGTGGGTTTGGGTTTAGCCGAGTGGGTTTGGGTCTAGCGGAGTTGGTATGGGTCTAGCGGAGAGGGTTTTGGTCCAGCGGAGTGGGTTTGGGTGTAGCCGAGTGGGTTTGAGTCTAGCCGAGTGGGTTTGGGTCTACCTGAGTAGGTTTGGGTCTAGCCGAGTGGGTTTGAGTCTAGCCGAGTGGGTGTGGGTCTAGCCGAGTGGGTTTGGGTCTAGCCGAGTGGGTTTGTGTCTAGCCGCGTGGGTTTGGGTCTTGCCGAGTGGGTTTGGGTCTAGCCGAGTGGGTTTGGGTCTAGCCGATTGGGTTTGGGTCAAGCCGAGTCGGTTTGGGTCTAGCCGAGTGGGTTTGGGTCTAGCCGAGTGGGTTTGAGTCTAGCCGAGTGGGTTTGGGTCTAGCCGAGTGGGTTTGGGTCTAGCCGAGTGGGTTTGGGTCTAGCCGAGTTGGCTTGGGTTTAGCCGAGTGGGTTTGGGTCTAGCCGAGTGGGTTTGGGCCTAGCCGAGTGGGTGTGGGTCTAGCCGAGTGGGTTTGGGTCTAGCCGAGTGGGTTTGGGTCTAGCCGATTGGGTTTGGGTCTAGCCGAGTGAGTTTGGGTCTAGCCGAGTGGGTTTGGGTCTAGCCGAGTGGGTTTGGGTCTAGCCGGGTGGGTTTGGGTCTAGCCGAGTGGGTGTGAGTGGGTTTGGGTCTAGCCGAGTCGGTTTGGGTCTAGCCGAATGGGTTTGGGTCTAGCCGATTGGGTTTGGGTCTAGCCGAGTCGGTTTGGGTCTAGCCGAGTGTGTTTGGGTCTAGCCGAGTGGGTTTGGGTCTGGCCGGGTGGGTTTGGGTCTAGCCGAGTGAGTTTGGGTCTAGCCGAGTGGGTTTGGGTCTAGCCGAGTGGGTTTGGGTCTAGCCGATTGGGTTTGGGTCTAGCCGAGTCGGTTTGGGTCTAGCCGAGTGGGTTTGGGTCTAGCCGATTGGGTTTGGGTCTAGCTGAGTGGGTTTGGGTCTAGCCGAGTCGGTTTGGGTCTAGCCGAGTGGGTTTGGGTCCAGCCGATTGGGTTTGGGTCTAGCCGAGTCGGTTTGGGTCTAGCCGAGTGGGTTTGGGACTAGCCGAGTGGGTTTGAGTCTAGCCGAGTGGGTTTGGGTCTAGCCGAGTGGGTTTAGGTCGAGCCGAGTGGGTTTGGGTCTAGCCGAGTGGGCTTGGGTCTAGCCGAGTGGGTTTGGGTTTAGCCGAGTGGGTTTGCGTCTAGCGGTGTTGGTATGGGTCTAGCGGAGAGGGTTTGGGTCTAGCGGAGTGGGTTTGGGTGTAGCCGAGTGGGTTTGAGTCTAGTCGAGTGGGTGTGGGTCTAGCCGAGTGGGTTTGGGTCTAGCCGAGTGGGTTTGGGTCTAGCCGAGTGGGTTTGGGTCTAGCCGAGTGGGTTTGGGCCTAGCCGATTGGGTTTGGGTCTAGCCGAGTCGGTATGGGTCTAGCCGAGTGAGTTTGGGTCTAGCCGAGTGGGTTTGAGTCTAGCCGAGTGGGTTTGGTTCTAGCCGAGTGGGATTGGGTCTAGCCGTGTGGGTTTGTGTCTAGCCGAGTGGGCTTGGGTCTAGCCGAGTGTGTTTGGGTCTAGCCGAGTGGGTTTGGGTCTAGCCGAGTGGGTGTGGGTCTAGCCGAGTGGGCTTGGGTCTAGCCGAGTGGGTTTGGGTCTAGCCGATTGTGTTTGGGTCTAGCCGAGTGAGTTTGGGTCTAGCCGAGTGGGTTTGGGTCTAGCCGAGTGGGCTTGGGTCTAGCCGAGTGGGCTTGGGTCTAGCCAAGTGGGTTTGGGTCTAGCCGAGTGGGTTTGGGTCTAGCCGAGTGGGTTTGGGTCTAGCCGGGTGGGTTTGGGTCTAGCCGAGTGGGGTTGGGTCTAGCCGAGTGGGTTTGGGTCTAGCCGAGTGGGTTTGGGTCTAGCTGAGTGGGTTTGGGTCTAGCCGAGTTAGTTTGGCTGTAGCCGAGTTAGTTTGGGTCTAGACGATCGGGTTTGGGTCTAGCCGAGTGGGTTTGGGTCTAGCCGAGTGCGTTTGGGTCTAGGCGAGTGGGTTTGGGTTTAGCCGAGTGGGTTTGGGCCTAGCCGAGTGGGTTTTGGTGTAGCCGAGTGGGTTTGGGTTTAGCCGAGTGGGTTTGGGTCTAGCGGAGTTGGTATGGGTCTAGCGGAGAGGGTTTGGGTCCAGCGGAGTGGGTTTGGGTGTAGCCGAGTGGGTTTGAGTCTAGCCGAGTGGGTTTGGGTCTACCCGAGTAGGTTTGGGTCTAGCCGAGTGGGTTTGAGTCTAGCCGAGTGGGTGTGGGTCTAGCCGAGTGGGTTTGGGTCTAGCCGAGTGGGTTTGTGTCTAGCCGCGTGGGTTTGGGTCTTGCCGAGTGGGTTTGGGTCTAGCCGAGTGGGTTTGGGTCTAGCCGATTGGGTTTGGGTCAAGCCGAGTCGGTTTGGGTCTAGCCGAGTGGGTTTGGGTCTAGCCGAGTGGGTTTGAGTCTAGCCGAGTGGGTTTGGGTCTAGCCGAGTGGGTTTGGGTCTAGCCGAGTGGGTTTGGGTCTAGCCGAGTTGGCTTGGGTTTAGCCGAGTGGGTTTGGGTCTAGCCGAGTGGGTTTGGGCCTAGCCGAGTGGGTGTGGGTCTAGCCGAGTGGGTTTGGGTCTAGCCGAGTGGGTTTGGGTCTAGCCGATTGGGTTTGGGTCTAGCCGAGTGAGTTTGGGTCTAGCCGAGTGGGTTTGGGTCTAGCCGAGAGGGTTTGGGTCTAGCCGGGTGGGTTTGGGTCTAGCCGAGTGGGTGTGGGTCTAGCCGATTGGGTTTGGGTCTAGCCGAGTGGGTTTGGGTCTAGCCGATTGGGTTTGGGTCTAGCCGAGTGAGTTTGGGTCTAGCCGAGTGGGTTTGGGTCTAGCCGAGTGGGTTTGGGTCTAGCCGATTGGGTTTGGGTCTAGCCGAGTCGGTTTGGGTCTAGCCGAGTGGGTTTGGGTCTAGCCGATTGGGTTTGGGTCTAGCCGAGTGGGTTTGGGTCTAGCCGAGTCGGTTTGGGTCTAGCCGAGTGGGTTTGGGTCCAGCCGATTGGGTTTGGGTCTAGCCGAGTCGGTTTGGGTCTAGCCGAGTGGGTTTGGGACTAGCCGAGTGGGTTTGAGTCTAGCCGAGTGGGTTTGGGTCTAGCCGAGTGGGTTTAGGTCGAGCCGAGTGGGTTTGGGTCTAGCCGAGTGGGCTTGGGTCTAGCCGAGTGGGTTTGGGTCTAGCCGAGTGGGTTTGGGTGTAGCCGAGTGGGTTTGGGTCTAGCCGAGTGGGTTTGGGTCTAGCCGAGTGGGTTTGCATCTAGCCGAGTGGGTTTGGGTCTAGCCGAGTGTGTTTGGGTCTAGCCGAGTGGGTGTGGGTCTAGCCGATTGGGTTTGGGTCCAGCCGAGTCGGTTTGGTTCTAGCCGAGTGGGTTTGGGTCTAGCCGATTGGGTTTGGGTCTAGCCGAGTGGGTTTGGGTCTAGCCGAGTTAGTTTGGCTGTAGCCGAGTTAGTTTGGGTCTAGACGATCGGGTTTGGGTCTAGCCGAGTGGGTTTGGGTCTAGCCGAGTGCGTTTGGGTCTAGGCGAGTGGGTTTGGGTTTAGCCGAGTGGGTTTGGGTCTAGCGGAGTTGGTATGGGTCTAGCGGAGAGGGTTTGGGTCTAGCGGAGTGGGTTTGGGTGTAGCCGAGTGGGTTTGAGTCAAGCCGAGTGGGTGTGGGTCTGGCCGAGTGGGTTTGGGTCTAGCCGAGAGGGTTTGGGTCTAGCCGAGTGGGTTTGGGTCTAGCCGATTGGGTTTGTGTCTAGCCGAGTCGGTATGGGTCTAGCCGAGTGGGTTTGGGTCTAGCCGAGTGGGTTTGAGTCAAGCCGAGTGGGTTTGGGTCTAGCCGAGTGGGTTTGGGTCTAGCCGAGTGGGTTTGGGTCTAGCCGAGTGGGCTTGGGTCTAGCCGAGTGGGTTTGGGTCTAGCCGAGTGGGTTTGGGTCTAGCCGAGTGGGTGTGGGTCTAGCCGAGCGGGTTTGGGTCTAGCCGAGTGGGTTTGGGTCTAGCCGATTGTGTTTGGGTCTAGCCGAGTGAGTTTGGGTCTAGCCGAGTGGGTTTGGGTCTAGCCGAGTGGGCTTGGGTCTAGCCGAGTGGGCTTGGGTCTAGCCAAGTGGGTTTGGGTCTAGCCGAGTGGGTTTGGGTCTAGCCGAGTGGGTTTGGGTCTTGCCGGGTGGGTTTGGGTCTAGCCGAGTGTGTTTGGGTCTAGCCGAGTTAGTTTGGCTGTAGCCGAGTTAGTTTGGGTCTAGACGATCGGGTTTGGGTGTAGCCGAGTGGGTTTGGGCCTAGCCGAGTGGGTTTTGGTGTAGCCGAGTGGGTTTGGGTTTAGCCGAGTGGGTTTGGGTCTAGCGGAGTTGGTATGGGTCTAGCGGAGAGGGTTTGGGTCCAGCGTAGTGGGTTTGGGTGTAGCCGAGTGGGTTTGAGTCTAGCCGAGTGGGTTTGGGTCTACCCGAGTAGGTTTGGGTCTAGCCGAGTGGGTTTGAGTCTAGCCGAGTGGGTGTGGGTCTAGCCGAGTGGGTTTGGGTCTAGCCGAGTGGGTTTGTGTCTAGCCGCGTGGGTTTGGGTCTTGCCGAGTGGGTTTGGGTCTAGCCGAGTGGGTTTGGGTCTAGCCGATTGGGTTTGGGTCAAGCCGAGTCGGTTTGGGTCTAGCCGAGTGAGTTTGGGTCTAGCCGAGTGGGTTTGAGTCTAGCCGAGTGGGTTTGGGTCTAGCCGAGTGGGTTTGGGTCTAGCCGAGTGGGTTTGGGTCTAGCCGAGTTGGCTTGGGTTTAGCCGACTGGGTTTGGGTCTAGCCGAGTGGGTTTGGGCCTAGCCGAGTGGGTGTGGGTCTAGCCGAGTGGGTTTGGGTCTAGCCGAGTGGGTTTGGGTCTAGCCGATTGGGTTTGGGTCTAGCCGAGTGAGTTTGGGTCTAGCCGAGTGGGTTTGGGTCTAGCCGAGTGGGTTTGGGTCTAGCCGGGTGGGTTTGGGTCTAGCCGAGTGGGTGTGTGTCTAGCCGATTGGGTTTGGGTCTAGCCGAGTGGGTTTGGGTCTAGCCGATTGGGTTTGGGTCTAGCCGAGTGAGTTTGGGTCTAGCCGAGTGGGTTTGGGTCTAGCCGAGTGGGTTTGGGTCTAGCCGATTGGGTTTGGGACTAGCCGAGTCGGTTTGGGTCTAGCCGAGTGGGTTTGGGTCTAGCCGATTGGGTTTGGGTCTAGCCGAGTGGGCTTGGGTCTAGCCGAGTGGGTTTGGGTCTAGCCGAGTGGGTTTGGGTCTAGCCGAGTGGGTGTGGGTCTAGCCGAGCGGGTTTGGGTCTAGCCGAGTGGGTTTGGGTCTAGCCGATTGTGTTTGGGTCTAGCCGAGTGAGTTTGGGTCTAGCCGAGTGGGTTTGGGTCTAGCCGAGTGGGCTTGGGTCTAGCCGAGTGGGCTTGGGTCTAGCCAAGTGGGTTTGGGTCTAGCCGAGTGGGTTTGGGTCTAGCCGAGTGGGTTTGGGTCTTGCCGGGTGGGTTTGGGTCTAGCCGAGTGTGTTTGGGTCTAGCCGAGTTAGTTTGGCTGTAGCCGAGTTAGTTTGGGTCTAGACGATCGGGTTTGGGTGTAGCCGAGTGGGTTTGGGCCTAGCCGAGTGGGTTTTGGTGTAGCCGAGTGGGTTTGGGTTTAGCCGAGTGGGTTTGGGTCTAGCGGAGTTGGTATGGGTCTAGCGGAGAGGGTTTGGGTCCAGCGGAGTGGGTTTGGGTGTAGCCGAGTGGGTTTGAGTCTAGCCGAGTGGGTTTGGGTCTACCCGAGTAGGTTTGGGTCTAGCCGAGTGGGTTTGAGTCTAGCCGAGTGGGTGTGGGTCTAGCCGAGTGGGTTTGGGTCTAGCCGAGTGGGTTTGTGTCTAGCCGCGTGGGTTTGGGTCTTGCCGAGAGGGTTTGGGTCTAGCCGAGTGGGTTTGGGTCTAGCCGATTGGGTTTGGGTCAAGCCGAGTCGGTTTGGGTCTAGCCGAGTGGGTTTGGGTCTAGCCGAGTGGGTTTGAGTCTAGCCGAGTGGGTTTGGGTCTAGCCGAGTGGGTTTGGGTCTAGCCGAGTGGGTTTGGGTCTAGCCGAGTTGGCTTGGGTTTAGCCGAGTGGGTTTGGGTCTAGCCGAGTGGGTTTGGGCCTAGCCGAGTGGGTGTGGGTCTAGCCGAGTGGGTTTGGGTCTAGCCGAGTGGGTTTGGGTCTAGCCGATTGGGTTTGGGTCTAGCCGAGTGAGTTTGGGTCTAGCCGAGTGGGTTTTGGTCTAGCCGAGTGGGTTTGGGTCTAGCCGGGTGGGTTTGGGTCTAGCCGAGTGGGTGTGGGTCTAGCCGATTGGGTTTGGGTCTAGCCGAGTGGGTTTGGGTCTAGCCGATTGGGTTTGGGTCTAGCCGAGTGAGTTTGGGTCTAGCCGAGTGGGTTTGGGTCTAGCCGAGTGGGTTTGGGTCTAGCCGATTGGGTTTGGGTCTAGCCGAGTCGGTTTCGGTCTAGGCGAGTGGGTTTGGGTCTAGCCGATTGGGTTTGGGTCTAGCCGAGTGGGTTTGGGTCTAGCCGAGTCGGTTTGGGTCTAGCCGAGTGGGTTTGGGTCCAGCCGATTGGGTTTGGGTCTAGCCGAGTCGGTTTGGGTCTAGCCGAGTGGGTTTGGGACTAGCCGAGTGGGTTTGAGTCTAGCCGAGTGGGTTTGGGTCTAGCCGAGTGGGTTTAGGTCGAGCCGAGTGGGTTTGGGTCTAGCCGAGTGGGCTTGGGTCTAGCCGAGTGGGTTTGGGTCTAGCCGAGTGGGTTTGGGTGTAGCCGAGTGGGTTTGGGTCTAGCCGAGTGGGTTTGGGTCTAGCCGAGTGGGTTTGCATCTAGCCGAGTGGGTTTGGGTCTAGCCGAGTGTGTTTGGGACTAGCCGAGTGGGTGTGGGTCTAGCCGATTGGGTTTGGGTCTAGCCGAGTCGGTTTGGTTCTAGCCGAGTGGGTTTGGGTCTAGCCGATTGGGTTTGGGTCTAGCCGAGTGAGTTTGGGTCTAGCCGAGTGGGTTTGGGTCTAGCCGAGTGGGTTTGGGTCTAGCCGGGTGGGTTTGGGTCTAGCCGAGTGGGTGTGGGTCTAGCCGAGTGGGTTTGGGTCTAGCCGAGTGGGTTTGGGTCTAGCCGATTGGGTTTGGGTCTAGCCGAGTCGGTTTGGTTCTAGCCGAGTGGGTTTGGGTCTAGCCGATTGGGTTTGGGTCTAGCCGAGTGGGTTTGGGTCTAGCCGAGTCGGTTTGGGTCTAGCCGAGTGGGTTTGGGTCTAGCCGATTGGGTTTGGGTCTAGCCGAGTCGGTTTGGGTCTAGCCGAGTGGGTTTGGGTCTAGCCGAGTGGGTTTGGGTCTAGCCGGGTGGGTTTGGGTCTAGCCGAGTGGGTGTGGGTCTAGCCGATTGGGTTTGGGTCTAGCCGAGTGGGTTTGGGTCTAGCCAATTGGGTTTGGGTCTAGCCGAGTGAGTTTGGGTCTAGCCGAGTGGGTTTGGGTCTAGCCGAGTGGGTTTGGGTCTAGCCGATTGGGTTTTGGTCTAGCCGAGTCGGTTTGGGTCTAGCCGAGTGGGTTTGGGTCTAGCCGATTGGGTTTGGGTCTAGCCGAGTGGGTTTGGGTCTAGCCGAGTCGGTTTGGGTCTAGCCGAGTGGGTTTGGGTCTAGCCGATTGGGTTTGGGTCTAGCCGAGTCGGTTTGGGTCTAGCCGATTGGGTTTGGGACTAGCCGAGTGGGTTTGAGTCTAGCCGAGTGTGTTTGGGTCTAGCCGAGTGTGTTTGGGTCTAGCCGAGTGGGTGTGGGTCTAGCCGATTGGGTTTGGGTCTAGCCGAGTCGGTTTGGTTCTAGCCGAGTGGGTTTGGGTCTAGCCGATTGGGTTTGGGTCTAGCCGAGTGGGTTTGGGTCTAGCCGAGTCGGTTTGGGTCTAGCCGAGTGGGTTTGGGTCTAGCCGATTGGGTTTGGGTCTAGCCGAGTCGGTTTGGGTCTAGCCGAGTGGGTTTGGGTCTAGCCGAGTGGGTTTGGGTCTAGCCGGGTGGGTTTGGGTCTAGCCGAGTGGGTGTGGGTCTAGCCGAGTGGGTTTGGGTCTAGCCGAGTGGGTTTGGGTCTAGCCGATTGGGTTTGGGTCTAGCCGAGTGAGTTTGGGTCTAGCCGAGTGGGTTTGGGTCTAGCCGAGTGGGTTTGGGTCTAGCCGATTGGGATTGGGTCTAGCCGAGTCGGTTTGGGTCTAGCCGAGTGGGTGTGGGTCTAGCCGAGTGGGTTTGGGTCTACCCGAGTAGGTTTGGGTCTAGCCGAGTGGGTTTGAGTCTAGCCGAGTGGGTGTGGGTCTAGCCGAGTGGGTTTGGGTCTAGCCGAGTGGGTTTGTGTCTAGCCGCGTGGGTTTGGGTCTTGCCGAGAGGGTTTGGGTCTAGCCGAGTGGGTTTGGGTCTAGCCGATTGGGTTTGGGTCAAGCCGAGTCGGTTTGGGTCTAGCCGAGTGGGTTTGGGTCTAGCCGAGTGGGTTTGAGTCTAGCCGAGTGGGTTTGGGTCTAGCCGAGTGGGTTTGGGTCTAGCCGAGTGGGTTTGGGTCTAGCCGAGTTGGCTTGGGTTTAGCCGAGTGGGTTTGGGTCTAGCCGAGTGGGTTTGGGCCTAGCCGAGTGGGTGTGGGTCTAGCCGAGTGGGTTTGGGTCTAGCCGAGTGGGTTTGGGTCTAGCCGATTGGGTTTGGGTCTAGCCGAGTGAGTTTGGGTCTAGCCGAGTGGGTTTTGGTCTAGCCGAGTGGGTTTGGGTCTAGCCGGGTGGGTTTGGGTCTAGCCGAGTGGGTGTGGGTCTAGCCGATTGGGTTTGGGTCTAGCCGAGTGGGTTTGGGTCTAGCCGATTGGGTTTGGGTCTAGCCGAGTGAGTTTGGGTCTAGCCGAGTGGGTTTGGGTCTAGCCGAGTGGGTTTGGGTCTAGCCGATTGGGTTTGGGTCTAGCCGAGTCGGTTTCGGTCTAGGCGAGTGGGTTTGGGTCTAGCCGATTGGGTTTGGGTCTAGCCGAGTGGGTTTGGGTCTAGCCGAGTCGGTTTGGGTCTAGCCGAGTGGGTTTGGGTCCAGCCGATTGGGTTTGGGTCTAGCCGAGTCGGTTTGGGTCTAGCCGAGTGGGTTTGGGACTAGCCGAGTGGGTTTGAGTCTAGCCGAGTGGGTTTGGGTCTAGCCGAGTGGGTTTAGGTCGAGCCGAGTGGGTTTGGGTCTAGCCGAGTGGGCTTGGGTCTAGCCGAGTGGGTTTGGGTCTAGCCGAGTGGGTTTGGGTGTAGCCGAGTGGGTTTGGGTCTAGCCGAGTGGGTTTGGGTCTAGCCGAGTGGGTTTGCATCTAGCCGAGTGGGTTTGGGTCTAGCCGAGTGTGTTTGGGTCTAGCCGAGTGGGTGTGGGTCTAGCCGATTGGGTTTGGGTCTAGCCGAGTCGGTTTGGTTCTAGCCGAGTGGGTTTGGGTCTAGCCGATTGGGTTTGGGTCTAGCCGAGTGAGTTTGGGTCTAGCCGAGTGGGTTTGGGTCTAGCCGAGTGGGTTTGGGTCTAGCCGGGTGGGTTTGGGTCTAGCCGAGTGGGTGTGGGTCTAGCCGAGTGGGTTTGGGTCTAGCCGAGTGGGTTTGGGTCTAGCCGATTGGGTTTGGGTCTAGCCGAGTCGGTTTGGTTCTAGCCGAGTGGGTTTGGGTCTAGCCGATTGGGTTTGGGTCTAGCCGAGTGGGTTTGGGTCTAGCCGAGTCGGTTTGGGTCTAGCCGAGTGGGTTTGGGTCTAGCCGATTGGGTTTGGGTCTAGCCGAGTCGGTTTGGGTCTAGCCGAGTGGGTTTGGGTCTAGCCGAGTGGGTTTGGGTCTAGCCGGGTGGGTTTGGGTCTAGCCGAGTGGGTGTGGGTCTAGCCGATTGGGTTTGGGTCTAGCCGAGTGGGTTTGGGTCTAGCCAATTGGGTTTGGGTCTAGCCGAGTGAGTTTGGGTCTAGCCGAGTGGGTTTGGGTCTAGCCGAGTGGGTTTGGGTCTAGCCGATTGGGTTTTGGTCTAGCCGAGTGGGTTTGGGTCTAGCCGAGTGGGTTTGGGTCTAGCCGATTGGGTTTGGGTCTAGCCGAGTGGGTTTGGGTCTAGCCGAGTCGGTTTGGGTCTAGCCGAGTGGGTTTGGGTCTAGCCGATTGGGTTTGGGTCTAGCCGAGTCGGTTTGGGTCTAGCCGATTGGGTTTGGGACTAGCCGAGTGGGTTTGAGTCTAGCCGAGTGTGTTTGGGTCTAGCCGAGTGTGTTTGGGTCTAGCCGAGTGGGTGTGGGTCTAGCCGATTGGGTTTGGGTCTAGCCGAGTCGGTTTGGTTCTAGCCGAGTGGGTTTGGGTCTAGCCGATTGGGTTTGGGTCTAGCCGAGTGGGTTTGGGTCTAGCCGAGTCGGTTTGGGTCTAGCCGAGTGGGTTTGGGTCTAGCCGATTGGGTTTGGGTCTAGCCGAGTCGGTTTGGGTCTAGCCGAGTGGGTTTGGGTCTAGCCGAGTGGGTTTGGGTCTAGCCGGGTGGGTTTGGGTCTAGCCGAGTGGGTGTGGGTCTAGCCGAGTGGGTTTGGGTCTAGCCGAGTGGGTTTGGGTCTAGCCGATTGGGTTTGGGTCTAGCCGAGTGAGTTTGGGTCTAGCCGAGTGGGTTTGGGTCTAGCCGAGTGGGTTTGGGTCTAGCCGATTGGGATTGGGTCTAGCCGAGTCGGTTTGGGTCTAGCCGAGTGGGTGTGGGTCTAGCCGAGTGGGTTTGGGTCTAGCCGAGTCGGTTTGGGTCTAGCCGAGTGGGTTTGGGTCTAGCCGATTGGGTTTGGGTCTAGCCGAGTCGGTTTGGGTCTAGCCGAGTGGGTTTGGGTCTAGCCGAGTGGGTTTGAGTCTAGCCGAGTGGGTTTGGGTCTAGCCGAGTGGGTTTAGGTCTAGCCGAGTGGGTTTGGGTCTAGCCGAGTGGGTTTGGGTCTAGCCGATTGGGTTTGGGTCTAGCCGAGTCGGTTTGGGTCTAGCCGAGTGGGTTTGGGTCTAGCCGATTGGGTTTGGGTCTAGCCGAGTGGGTTTGGGTCTAGCCGAGTCGGTTTGGGTCTAGCCCAGTGGGTTTGGGTCTAGCCGATTGGGTTTGGGTCTAGCCGAGTCGGTTTGGGTCTAGCCGAGTGGGTTTGGGTCTAGCCGAGTGGGTTTGAGTCTAGCCGAGTGGGTTTGGGTCTAGCCGAGTGGGTTTAGGTCTAGCCGAGTGGGTTTGGGTCTAGCCGAGTGGGCTTGGGTCTAGCCGAGTGGGTTTGGGTCTAGCCGAGTGGGTTTGGGTGTAGCCGAGTGGGTTTGGTCTAGCCGAGTGGGTTTGGGACTAGCCAAGTGGGTTTGCATCTAGCCGAGTGGGTTTGGGTCTAGCCGAGTGTGTTTGGGTCTAGCCGAGTGGGTGTGGGTCTAGCCGATTGGGTTTATGTCTAGCCGAGTCGGTTTGGTTCTAGCCGAGTGGGTTTGGGTCTAGCCGATTGGGTTTGGTTCTAGCCGAGTGGGTTTGGGTCTAGCCGAGTCGGTATGGGTCTAGCCGAGTGGGTTTGGGTCTAGCCGATTGGGTTTGGGTCTAGCCGAGTCGGTTTGGGTCTAGCCGAGTGGGTTTGGGTCTAGCCGAGTGGGTTTGAGTCAAGCCGAGTGGGTTTGGATCTAGCCGAGTGGGTTTAGGTCTGGCCGAGTGGGTTTGGGTCTAGCTGAGTGGGTTTGCGTCTAGCCGAATGGGCTTGGGTCTATCCGAGTGGGTTTGGGTCTGGCCGAGTGGGTTTGGGTCTAGCCGAGTGGGTTTGGGTCTAGCCGAGTGGGTTTGGGTCTAGCCGAGTGGGTTTGGGTCTAGCCGAGTGGGTTTGGGTCTAGCCGAGTGGGTTTGGATTTAGCCGAGTGGGTTTGGGTCTAGCCGAGTTAGTTTGGCTGTAGCCGAGTAAGTTTGGGTCTAGACGATCGGGTTTGGGTCTAGCCGAGTGGGTTTGGGTCTAGCCGAGTGGGTTTGGGTCTAGCCGAGTGGGTTTGGGTTTAGCCGAGTGGGTTTGGGTCTAGCGGAGTTGGTATGGGTCTAGCGGAGAGGGTTTGGGTCTAGCGGAGTGGGTTTGGGTGTAGCCGAGTGGGTTTGAGTCTAGCCGAGTGGGTTTGGGTCTACCCGAGTAGGTTTTTGTCTAGCCGAGTGGGTTTGAGTCTAGCCGAGTGGGTGTGGGTCTAGCCGAGTGGGTTTGTGTCTAGCCGCGTGGGTTTGGGTCTTGCCGAGTGGGTTTGGGTCTAAACGAGTGGGTTTGGGTCTAGCCGATTGGGTTTGGGTCTATCCGAGTGGGTTTGGGTATAGCCGAGTGGGTTTTGGTCTAGCCGAGTGGGTTTGAGTCTAGCCGAGTGGGTTTGGGTCTAGCCGAGTGCGTTTAGGTCTAGACGAGTGGGTTTGGGTCTAGCCGAGTGGGCTTGGGTCTAGCCGAGTGGGTTTGGGTCTAGCCGAGTGGGTTTGGGTGTAGCCGAGTGGGTTTGGGTCTAGCCGAGTGGGTTTGGGTCTAGCCGAGTGGGTTTGCATCTAGCCGAGTGGGTTTGGGTCTAGCCGAGTGTGTTTGGGTCTTGCCGACTGGGTGTGGGTCTAGCCGAATGGGTTTGGATCTAGCCGAGTGGGCTTGGGTCTAGCCGAGTGGGCTTGGGTCTTGCCAAGTGGGTTTGGGTCTAGCCGAGTGGGTTTGGGTCTAGCCGAGTGGGTTTGGGTCTAGCCGGGTGGGTTTGGGTCTAGCCAAGTGGGTTTGGGTCTAGCGGAGTTGGTATGGGTCTGGCGGAGAGGGTTTGGGTCTCGCGGAGTGGGTTTGGGTGTAGCCGAGTGGGTTTGAGTCTAGCCGAGTGGGTGTGGGTCTAGCCGAGTGGGTTTGGGTCTAGCCGAGTGGGTTTGGGTCTAGCCGAGTGGGTTTGGGTCTTACCGAGTGGGTTTGGGTCTAGCCGAGTGGGTTTGGGTCTAGCCGATTGGGTTTGGGTCTAGCCGAGTCGGTTTGGGTCTAGCCGAGTGGGTTTGGGTCTAGCCGAGTGGGTGTGGGTCTAGCCGAGTGGGTTTGTGTCTAGCCGCGTGGGTTTGGGTCTTGCCGAGTGGGTTTGGGTCTAAACGAGTGGGTTTGGGTCTAGCCGATTGGGTTTGGGTCTAGCCGAGTCGGTTTGGGTCTAGCCGAGTGGGTTTTGGTCTAGCCGAGTGGGTTTGAGTCTAGCCGAGTGGGTTTGGGTCTAGCCGAGTGGGTTTAGGTCTAGACGAGTGGGTTTGGGTCTAGCCGAGTGGGCTTGGGTCTAGCCGAGTGGGTTTGGGTATAGCCGAGTGGGTTTGGGTGTAGCCGAGTGGGTTTGGGTCTAGCCGAGTGGGTTTGGGTCTAGCCGAGTGGGTTTGCATCTAGCCGAGTGGGTTTGGGTCTAGCCGAGTGTGTTTGGGTCTTGCCGAGTGGGTGTGGGTCTAGCCGAATGGGTTTGGATCTAGCCGAGTGGGCTTGGGTCTAGCCAAGTGGGTTTGGGTCTAGCCGAGTGGGTTTGGGTCTAGCCGAGTGGGTTTGGGTCTAGCCGGGTGGGTTAGGGTCTAGCCAAGTGGGTTTGGGTCTAGCGGAGTTGGTATGGGTCTAGCGGAGAGGGTTTGGGTCTAGCGGAGTGGGTTTGGGTGTAGCCGAGTGGGTTTGAGTCTAGCCGAGTGGGTGTGGGTCTAGCCGAGTGGGTTTGGGTCTAGCCGAGTGGGTTTGGGTCTAGCCGAGTGGGTTTGGGTCTTACCGAGTGGGTTTGGGTCTAGCCGAGTGGGTTTGGGTCTATCCGATTGGGTTTGGGTCTAGCCGAGTCGGTTTGGGTCTAGCCGAGTGGGTTTGGGTCTAGCCGAGTGGGTTTGGGTCTAGCCGATGGGCTTGGGTCTAGCCGAGTGGGTTTGGGTCTAGCCGATTGGGTTTGGGTCTAGCCGAGTGGGTGTGGGTCTAGCCGAGTGGGTTTGGGTCTAGCCGAGTGGGTTTGGGTCTAGCCGATTGTGTTTGGGTCTAGCCGAGTGAGTTTGGGTCTAGCCGAGTGGGTTTGGGTCTAGCCGAGTGGGCTTGGGTCTAGCCGAGTGGGTTTGGGTCTAGCCGGGTGGGTTTGGGTCTAGCCGAGTGGGTTTGGGTCTAGCCGAGTGGGTTTGGGTTTGGCCGAGTGGGTTTGGGTGTAGCCGAGTGGGTTTGGGTCTAGCCGAAACGGTTTGGGTCTAGCCGAGTGGGTTTTGGTCTGGCAGAGTGGGTTTGGGTCTAGCGGAGTGGGTTTGGGTCTAGCAGAGTAGGTTTGGGTTTAGCCGACTGGGTTTGGGTCGAGCCGATTGGGTTTGGGTGTAGCCGAGTGGGTTTGGGACTTGCCGAGTGGGTTTGGGTCTAGCCAAGTGGGTTTGGGTCTAGCCGAGTGGGTTTGGGTCTAGCCGAGTGGGTTTGGGTCTAGCCGAGTGGGTTTGGGTTTGGCCGAGTGGGTTTGGGTCTAGCCGAGTGGGTTTGGGTCTAGCCGAGTGGGCTTGGGTCTAGCCGAGTGGGTTTGGGTCTAGCCGAGTGGGTTTTGGTCTAGCCGAGTGGGTTTCGGTCTAGCGGAGTGGGTTTGGGTCTAGCTGAGTGGGTTTGGGTCTAGCCGAGTGGGTTTGGTTCTAGCCAAGTGGGTTTGGGTCTAGCTGAGTGGGTTTGGGTCTAGCCGAGTGTGTTTGGGTCTAGCCGATTGGGTTTACGTCTAGCCGAGTGGGTTTGGGTCTAGCAGAGTGGGTTTGGGTGTAGCCGAGTGGGTGTGGGTCTAGCCGAGTGGGTTTGGGTCTAGCCGAGTGGGTTTGGGTCTAGCCGATTGTGTTTGGGTCTAGCCGAGTGAGTTTGGGTCTAGCCGAGTGGGTTTGGGTCTAGCCGAGTGGGCTTGGGTCTAGCCGAGTGGGTTTGGGTCCAGCCGAGTGGGTTTGCATCTAGCCGAGTGGGTTTGGGTCTAGCCGAGCGTGTTTGGGTCTAGCCGAGTGGGTGTGGGTCTGGACGAATGGGTTTGGGTCTAGCCGAGTGGGCTTGGGTCTAGCCGAGTGGGCTTTGGTCTAGCCAAGTGGGTTTGGGTCCAGCCGAGTGGGTTTGGGTCTAGCCGAGTGGGTTTGGGTCTAGCCGGGTGGGTTTGGGTCTAGCCGAGTGGGTTTGGGTCTAGCCGAGTGGGTTTGGGTCTGGCCGAGTGGGTTTGGGTCTAGCTGAGTGGGTTTGCGTGTAGCCGAATGGGCTTGGGTCTATCCGAGTGGGTTTGGGTCTAGCCGAGTGGGTTTGGGTCTAGCCGAGTGGGTTTGGGTCTAGCCGAGTGGGTTTGGGTCTAGCCGAGTGGGTTTGGGTCTAGCCGAGTGGGTTTGGGTCTAGCCGAGTGGGTTTGGATTTAGCCGAGTGGGTTTGGGTCTAGCCGAGTTAGTTTGGCTGTAGCCGAGTAAGTTTGGGTCTAGACGATCGGGTTTGGGTCTAGCCGAGTGGGTTTGGGTCTAGCCGAGTGGGTTTGGGTCTAGCCGAGTGGGTTTGGGTTTAGCCGAGTGGGTTTGGGTCTAGCGGAGTTGGTATGGGTCTAGCGGAGAGGGTTTGGGTCTAGCGGAGTGGGTTTGGGTGTAGCCGAGTGGGTTTGAGTCTAGCCGAGTGGGTTTGGGTCTACCCGAGTAGGTTTGGGTCTAGCCGAGTGGGTTTGAGTCTAGCCGAGTGGGTGTGGGTCTAGCCGAGTGGGTTTGTGTCTAGCCGCGTGGGTTTGGGTCTTGCCGAGTGGGTTTGGGTCTAAACGAGTGGGTTTGGGTCTAGCCGATTGGGTTTGGGTCTAGCCGAGTGGGTTTGGGTCTAGCCGAGTGGGTTTTGGTCTAGCCGAGTGGGTTTGAGTCTAGCCGAGTGGGTTTGGGTCTAGCAGAGTGGGTTTGGGTGTAGCCGAGTGGGTGTGGGTCTAGCCGAGTGGGTTTGGGTCTAGCCGAGTGGGTTTGGGTCTAGCCGATTGTGTTTGGGTCTAGCCGAGTGAGTTTGGGTCTAGCCGAGTGGGTTTGGGTCTAGCCGAGTGGGCTTGGGTCTAGCCGAGTGGGTTTGGGTCTAGCCGGGTGGGTTTGGGTCTAGCCGAGTGGGTTTGGGTCTAGCCGAGTGGGTTTGGGTTTGGCCGAGTGGGTTTGGGTGTAGCCGAGTGGGTTTGGGTCTAGCCGAGTGGGTTTGCATCTAGCCGAGTGGGTTTGGGTCTAGCCGAGCGTGTTTGGGTCTAGCCGAGTGGGTGTGGGTCTGGACGAATGGGTTTGGGTCTAGCCGAGTGGGCTTGGGTCTAGCCGAGTGGGCTTTGGTCTAGCCAAGTGGGTTTGGGTCCAGCCGAGTGGGTTTGGGTCTAGCCGAGTGGGTTTGGGTCTAGCCGGGTGGGTTTGGGTCTAGCCGAGTGGGTTTGGGTCTAGCCGAGTGGGTTTGGGTCTGGCCGAGTGGGTTTGGGTCTAGCTGAGTGGGTTTGCGTGTAGCCGAATGGGCTTGGGTCTATCCGAGTGGGTTTGGGTCTAGCCGAGTGGGTTTGGGTCTAGCCGAGTGGGTTTGGGTCTAGCCGAGTGGGTTTGGGTCTAGCCGAGTGGGTTTGGGTCTAGCCGAGTGGGTTTGGGTCTAGCCGAGTGGGTTTGGATTTAGCCGAGTGGGTTTGGGTCTAGCCGAGTTAGTTTGGCTGTAGCCGAGTAAGTTTGGGTCTAGACGATCGGGTTTGGGTCTAGCCGAGTGGGTTTGGGTCTAGCCGAGTGGGTTTGGGTCTAGCCGAGTGGGTTTGGGTTTAGCCGAGTGGGTTTGGGTCTAGCGGAGTTGGTATGGGTCTAGCGGAGAGGGTTTGGGTCTAGCGGAGTGGGTTTGGGTGTAGCCGAGTGGGTTTGAGTCTAGCCGAGTGGGTTTGGGTCTACCCGAGTAGGTTTGGGTCTAGCCGAGTGGGTTTGAGTCTAGCCGAGTGGGTGTGGGTCTAGCCGAGTGGGTTTGTGTCTAGCCGCGTGGGTTTGGGTCTTGCCGAGTGGGTTTGGGTCTAAACGAGTGGGTTTGGGTCTAGCCGATTGGGTTTGGGTCTAGCCGAGTGGGTTTGGGTCTAGCCGAGTGGGTTTTGGTCTAGCCGAGTGGGTTTGAGTCTAGCCGAGTGGGTTTGGGTCTAGCCGAGTGCGTTTAGGTGTAGACGAGTGGGTTTGGGTCTAGCCGAGTGGGCTTGGGTCTAGCCGAGTGGGTTTGGGTCTAGCCGAGTGGGTTTGGGTGTAGCCGAGTGGGTTTGGGTCTAGCCGAGTGGGTTTGCATCTAGCCGAGTGGGTTTGGGTCTAGCCGAGTGTGTTTGGGTCTTGCCGACTGGGTGTGGGTCTAGCCGAATGGGTTTGGATCTAGCCGAGTGGGCTTGGGTCTAGCCGAGTGGGCTTGGGTCTAGCCAAGTGGGTTTGGGTCTAGCCGAGTGGGTTTGGGTCTAGCCGAGTGGGTTTGGGTCTAGCCGGGTGGGTTTGGGTCTAGCCAAGTGGGTTTGGGTCTAGCGGAGTTGGTATGGGTCTAGCGGAGAGGGTTTGGGTCTAGCGGAGTGGGTTTGGGTGTAGCCGAGTGGGTTTGAGTCTAGCCGAGTGGGTGTGGGTCTAGCCGAGTGGGTTTGGGTCTAGCCGAGTGGGTTTAGGTCTAGACGAGTGGGTTTGGGTCTAGCCGAGTGGGCTTGGGTCTAGCCGAGTGGGTTTGGGTCTAGCCGAGTGGGTTTGGGTGTAGCCGAGTGGGTTTGGGTCTAGCCGAGTGGGTTTGGGTCTAGCCGAGTGGGTTTGCATCTAGCCGAGTGGGTTTGGGTCTAGCCGAGTGTGTTTGGGTCTTGCCGAGTGGGTGTGGGTCTAGCCGAATGGGTTTGGATCTAGCCGAGTGGGTTTGGGTCTAGCCGATTGTGTTTGGGTCTAGCCGAGTGAGTTTGGGTCTAGCCGAGTGGGTTTGGGTCTAGCCGAGTGGGCTTGGGTCTAGCCGAGTGGGTTTGGGTCTAGCCGGGTGGGTTTGGGTCTAGCCGAGTGGGTTTGGGTCTAGCCGAGTGGGTTTGGGTTTGGCCGAGTGGGTTTGGGTGTAGCCGAGTGGGTTTGGGTCTAGCCGAAACGGTTTGGGTCTAGCCGAGTGGGTTTTGGTCTGGCAGAGTGGGTTTGGGTCTAGCGGAGTGGGTTTGGGTCTAGCAGAGTAGGTTTGGGTTTAGCCGACTGGGTTTGGGTCGAGCCGATTGGGTTTGGGTCTAGCCGAGTGGGTTTGGGACTTGCCGAGTGGGTTTGGGTCTAGCCAAGTGGGTTTGGGTCTAGCCGAGTGGGTTTGGGTCTAGCCGAGTGGGTTTGGGTCTAGTCGAGTGGGTTTGGGTTTGGCCGATTGGGTTTGGGTCTAGCCGAGTGGGTGTGGGTCTAGCCGAGTGGGCTTGGGTGTAGCCGAGTGGGTTTGGGTCTAGCCGAGTGGGTTTTGGTCTAGCCGAGTGGGTTTCAGTCTAGCGGAGTGGGTTTGGGTCTAGCTGAGTGGGTTTGGGTCTAGCCGAGTGGGTTTGGTTCTAGCCGAGTGGGTTTGGGTCTAGCTGAGTGGGTTTGGGTCTAGCCGAGTGTGTTTGGGTCTAGCCGATTGGGTTTACGTCTAGCCGAGTGGGTTTGGGTCTAGCAGAGTGGGTTTGGGTGTAGCCGAGTGGGTGTGGGTCTAGCCGAGTGGGTTTGGGTCTGGCGGAGTGGGTTTGGGTCTAGTGGAGTGGGTTTGGGTCTAGCCGAGTGGGTTTGAGTCTATCCGAGTGGGTTTGGGTGTAGCTGAGTGGGTTTGGGTCTAGCCGAGTGGGTTTGGGTCTAGCCGAGAGGGTTTGGGTGTAGCCGAGTGTGTTTGGATCTAGCCGTGTGGGTTTGGTTCTAGCCGAGTTGGGTTGGGTCTAGCCGAGTGGGTTTGGGACGAGCCGAGTGGGTTTGGGTCTAGCCGAGTGGGTTTGGGTCTAGCCGAGTGGTTTTGGTTCAAGCCGAGTGTATTTGGGCCTAGCCGAGTGGGGTTGGGACTAGCCGAGTGGGTTTGGGTCTAGCCGAGTGGGTTTGGGTCTTGCCGAGTGGTTTTGGTTCAAGCCGAGTGTATTTGGGTCTAGCCGAGTGGGTTTGGGTCTAGCCAAGTGGTTTTGGGTCTAACCGAGTGGGTTTGGGTCTAGCGGAGTGGGTTTGGGTCTAGCCGAGTCCGTTTGGGTCTAGCCGAGTGGGTTTGGGACTCGCCGAGTGGGTTTGGGTCTAGCGGAGTGGGTTTGGTTCTAGCGGAGTGGGTTTGGCTCTAGCCGATTGGGTTTGGGTCTCGCCGAGTGGGTTTGGGTCTGGCGCAGTGGGTTTGGGTCTAGTGGAGTGGGTTTGGGTCTAGCCGAGTGGGTTTGGGTCTAGCCGAGTGGGTTTGGGTCTAGCCGAGTGGGTTTTCGTCTATCCGTGTGGGTTTGTGTCTAGCCGAGTGGGTTTGGGTCTAGCCGAGTGGGTTTGTGTCTAGCGGAGTGTGTTTGGGTGTAGCCGAGTGGGTTTGGGTCTAGCCGAGTGGGTTTGGGTCTAGTCGAGTGGGTTTGGGTCTAGCCGAGTGTGTTTGGGTCTAGTCGAGTGGGTTTGGGACTAGCTGAGTGGGTTTGGGACTAGCGGAGTGGGTTTGGATCTGGCGGAGTGGGTTTGGGTCTAGCCGAGTGTGTTTGGGTCTAGTCGAGTGGGTTTGGGACTAGCCGAGTGGGTTTGGGTCCAGCCGAGTGTGTTTGGGTGTCGCCGAGTGGGTTTGGGTTTGGCCGAGTGGGTTTGGGTGTAGCCGAGTGGGTTTGGGTCTAGCCGAATCGGTTTGGGTCTAGCCGAGTGGGTTTGGGTCTAGCCGAGTGGGTTTGGGTCTAGTGGAGTGGGTTTGGGTCTAGCGGAGTGGGTTTGGGTCTAGCCGAGTGGGTTTGGGTCTAGCCGAGTGGGTTTGGGTCTAGCCGAGTGGGTTTGGGTCTAGCCGAGTGGGTTTGGGTCTAGCCTAGTGGGTTTGGGTCTATCCGAGTGGGTTTGGGTCTAGCCGAGTCCGTTTGGGTCTAGCCGAGTGGGTTTGGGTCTAGCGGAGTGGGTTTGGGTCTAGCCGAGTGGGTTTGGGTCTAGCCGAGTCCGTTTGGGTCTAGCCGAGTGGGTTTGGGACTAGCCGAGTGGGTTTGGGTCTAGCGGAGTGGGTTTGGTTCTAGCGGAGTGGGTTTGGGTCTAGCCGATTGGGTTTGGGTCTGGCGGAGTGGGTTTGGGTCTGGCGGAGTGGGTTTGGGTCTAGCGGAGTGGGTTTGGGTCTAGCCGAGTGGGTTTGGGTCTAGCCGAGTGGGTTTGGGTGTAGCCGAGTGGGTTTGGGTCTAGCCGAGTGGGTTTGTGTCTAGCCGAGTGGGTTTGGGTCTAGCCGAGTGGGTTTGGGTCTAGCCAAGTGAGTTTGGGTCTAGCGGAGTGTGTTTGGGTGTAGCCGAGTGGGTTTGGGTCTAGCCGAGTGGGTTTGGGTCTAGCCGATTGGGTTTGGGTCTAGCCGAGTGGGTTTGTGTCTAGCCGAGTGGGTTTGGGTCTAGCCGAGTGGGTTTGGGTCTAGCCAAGTGAGTTTGGGTCTAGCCAAGTGTGTTTGGGTGTAGCCGAGTGGGTTTGGGTCTACCCGAGTGGGTTTTCGGTCTAGCCGAGTGGGTTTGGGTCTAGCTGAGTGGGTTTGGGTCTAGACGAATGGGTTAGGGTCTAGCCGAGTGGGTTTCGGTCTGGCCCAGTGGGTTTGGGTCCAGCGGAGTGGGTTTTTGTCTAGCCGAGTCCGTTTGGGTCTAGCCGAGTGGGTTTGGGACTAGCGGAGTGGGTTTGGGTCTAGCCGATTGGGTTTGGGTCTCGCCGAGTGGGTTTGGGTCTGGCGGAGTGGGTTTGGGTCTAGTGGAGTGGGTTTGGGTCTAGCCGAGTGGGTTTGGGTCTAGCCGAGTGGGTTTGGGTGTAGCCGAGTGGGTTTGGGTCTAGCCGAGTGGGTTTGGGTCTAGCCAAGTGAGTTTGTGTCTAGCGGAGTGTGTTTGGGTGTAGCCGAGTGGGTTTGGGTCTAGCCGAGTGGGTTTGGGTCTAGTCGAGTGGGTTTGGGTCTAGCCGAGTGTGTTTGGGTCTAGTCGAGTGGGTTTGGGACTAGCTGAATGGGTTTGGGTCTAGCCGAGTGGGTTTGGGTCTAGCCGAGTGGGTTTGGGTTTGGCCGAGTGGGTTTGGGTGTAGCCGAGTGGGTTTGGGTCTAGCCGAAACGGTTTGGGTCTAGCCGAGTGGGTTTTGGTCTGGCCGAGTGGGTTTGGGTCTAGCCGAGTGGGCTTGGGTCTAGCCGAGTGGGTTTGGGTCTAGCCGAGTGGGTTTTGGTCTAGCCGAGTGGGTTTCGGTCTAGCGGAGTGGGTTTGGGTCTAGCTGAGTGGGTTTGGGTCTAGCCGAGTGGGTTTGGTTCTAGCCGAGTGGGTTTGGGTCTAGCCGAGTGGGTTTGGGTCTAGCTGAGTGGGTTTGGGTCTAGCCGAGTGTGTTTGGGTCTAGCCGATTGGGTTTACGTCTAGCCGAGTGGGTTTGGGTCTAGCAGAGTGGGTTTGGGTGTAGCCGAGTGGGTTTGGGTCTAGCCGAGTGGGTTTGGGTCTAGACGAGTAGGTTTGGGTCTAGCCGAGTGGGTGTCGGTCTGGCTGAGTGGGTTTGGGTCTAGCGGAGTGGATTTGGGTCTAGCCGAGTCCGTTTGGGTCTAGCCGAGTGGGTTTGGGACTAGCGGAGTGGGTTTGGGTCTAGCGGAGTGGGTTTGGTTCTAGCGGAGTGGGTTTGGGTCTAGCCGATTGGGTTTGGGTCTAGCCGAGTGGGGTTGGGTCTGGCGGAGTGGGTTTGGGTCAAGTGGAGTGGGTTTGGGTCTAGCCGAGTGGGTTTGAGTCTATCCGAGTGGGTTTGGGTGTAGCTGAGTGGGTTTGGGTCGAGCCGAGTGGGTTTGGGTCTAGCCGAGAGGGTTTGGGTGTAGCCGAGTGTGTTTGGATCTAGCCGTGTGAGTTTGGTTCCAGCCGAGTTGGGTTGGGTCTAGCCGAGTGGGTTTGGGACGAGCCGAGTGGGTTTGGGTCTAGCCGAGTGGGTTTGGGTCTAGCCGAGTGGTTTTGGTTCAAGCCGAGTTTATTGGGTCTAGCCGAGTGGGTTTGGGTCTAGCCAAGTGGTTTTGGGTCTAGCCGAGTGGGTTTGGGTCTAGCGGAGTGGGTTTGGGTCTAGCCGAGTCCGTTTGGGTCTAGCCGAGTGGGTTTGGGACTAGCCGAGTGGGTTTGGGTCAAGCGGAGTGGATTTGGTTCTAGCGGAGTGGGTTTGGCTCTAGCCGATTGGGTTTGGGTCTCGCCGAGTGGGTTTGGGTCTGGCGCAGTGGGTTTGGGTCTAGTGGAGTGGGTTTGGGTCTAGCCGAGTGGGTTTGGGTCTAGCCGAGTGGGTTTGGGTGTAGCCCAGTGGGTTTTGGTCTATCCGTGTGGGTTTGTGTCTAGCCGAGTGGGTTTGGGTCTAGCCGAGTGGGTTTGTGTCTAGCCAAGTGAGTTTGGGTCTAGTGGAGTGTGTTTGGGTGTAGCCGAGTGGATTTGGATCTAGCCGAGTGTGTTTGGCTCTAGCCGAGTGGGTTTACGTCTAGCCGAGTGGGTTTGGGTCTAGCGGAGTGGGTTTGGGTGTAGCCGAGTGGGTTTGGGTCTAGCCGAGTGGGCTTGGGTCTAGACGAGTGGGTTAGGGTCTACCCGAGTGGGTTTCGGTCTGGCCGAGTGGGTTTGTGTCTAGCGGAGTGGGTTTGGGTCTAGCCGAGTCCGTTTGGGTCCAGCCGAGTGGGTTTGGGACTAGCGGAGTGGGTTTGGGTCTGGCGGAGTGGGTTTGGGTCTAGCCGAGTGTGTTTGGGTCTAGTCGAGTGGGTTTGGGACTAGCCGAGTGGGTTTGGGTCCAGCCGAGTGTGTTTGGGTGTCGCCGAGTGGGTTTGGGTTTGGCCGAGTGGGTTTGGGTGTAGCCGAGTGGGTTTGGGTCTAGCCGAATCGGTTTGGGTCTAGCCGAGTGGGTTTGGGTCTAGCCGAGTGGGTTTGGGTCTAGTGGAGTGGGTTTGGGTCTAGCGGAGTGGGTTTGGGTCTAGCCGAGTGGGTTTGGGTCTAGCCGAGTGGGTTTGGGTCTAGCCGAGTGGGTTTGGGTCTAGCCTAGTGGGTTTGGGTCTATCCGAGTGGGTTTGGGTCTAGCCGAGTGGGTTTGGGTCTAGCCGAGTGGGTTTGGGTCTAGCGGAGTGGGTTTGGGTCTAGCCGAGTGGGTTTGGGTCTAGCCGAGTCCGTTTGGGTCTAGCCGAGTGGGTTTGGGACTAGCCGAGTGGGTTTGGGTCTAGCGGAGTGGGTTTGGTTCTAGCGGAGTGGGTTTGGGTCTAGCCGATTGGGTTTGGGTCTCGCCGAGTGGGTTTGGGTCTGGCGGAGTGGGTTTGGGTCTAGTGGAGTGGGTTTGGGTCTAGCGGAGTGTGTTTGGGTGTAGCCGAGTGGGTTTGGGTCTAGCCGAGTGGGTTTGGGTCTAGCCGAGTGGGTTTGGGTCTAGCCGAGTGGGTTTGTGCCTAGCCGAGTGGGTTTGGGTCTAGCCGAGTGGGTTTGGGTCTAGCCAAGTGAGTTTGGGTCTAGCGGAGTGTGTTTGGGTGTAGCCGAGTGGGTTTGGGTCTACCCGAGTGGGTTTTCGGTCTAGCCGAGTGGGTTTGGGTCTAGCTGAGTGGGTTTGGGTCTAGACGAATGGGTTAGGGTCTAGCCGAGTGGGTTTCGGTCTGGCCCAGTGGGTTTGGGTCCAGCGGAGTGGGTTTTTGTCTAGCCGAGTCCGTTTGGGTCTAGCCGAGTGGGTTTGGGACTAGCGGAGTGGGTTTGGGTCTAGCCGATTGGGTTTGGGTCTCGCCGAGTGGGTTTGGGTCTAGCGGAGTGGGTTTGGGTCTAGGGGAGTGGGTTTGGGTCTAGCCGAGTGGGTTTGGGTCTAGCCGAGTGGGTTTGGGTGTAGCCGAGTGGGTTTGGGTCTAGCCGAGTGGGTTTGGATCTAGCCAAGTGAGTTTGTGTCTAGCGGAGTGTGTTTGGGTGTAGCCGAGTGGGTTTGGGTCTAGCCGAGTGGGTTTGGGTCTAGTCGAGTGGGTTTGGGTCTAGCCGAGTGTGTTTGGGTCTAGTCGAGTGGGTTTGGGACTAGCTGAATGGGTTTGGGTCTAGCCGAGTGGGTTTGGGTCTAGCCGAGTGGGTTTGGGTTTGGCCGAGTGGGTTTGGGTGTAGCCGAGTGGGTTTGGGTCTAGCCGAAACGGTTTGGGTCTAGCCGAGTGGGTTTTGGTCTGGCAGAGTGGGTTTGGGTCTAGCGGAGTGGGTTTGGGTCTAGCAGAGTAGGTTTGGGTTTAGCCGACTATGTTTGGGTCGAGCCGATTGGGTTTGGGTCTAGCCGAGTGGGTTTGGGACTTGCCGAGTGGGTTTGGGTCTAGCCAAGTGGGTTTGGGTCTAGCCGAGTGGGTTTGGGTCTAGCCGAGTGGGTTTGGCTCTAGCCGAGTGGGTTTGGGTTTGGCCTAGTGGGTTTGGGTCTAGCCGAGTGGGTTTGGGTCTAGCCGAGTGGGCTTGGGTCTCGCCGAGTGGGTTTGGGTCTAGCCGAGTGGGTTTTGGTCTAGCCGAGTGGGTTTCGGTCTAGCGGAGTGGGTTTGGGTCTAGCCGAGTGTGTTTGGGTCTAGCCGATTGGGTTTACGTCTAGCCGAGTGGGTTTGGGTCTAGCAGAGTGGGTTTGGGTGTAGCCGAGTGGGTTTGGGTCTAGCCGAGTGGGTTTGGGTCTAGACGAGTAGGTTTGGGTCTAGCCGAGTGGGTGTCGGTCTGGCCGAGTGGGTTTGGGTCTAGCGGAGTGGATTTGGGTCTAGCCGAGTCCGTTTGGGTCTAGCCGAGTGGGTTTGGGACTAGCGGAGTGGGTTTGGGTCTGGCGGAGTGGGTTTGGGTCTAGCCGAGTGTGTTTGGGTCTAGTCGAGTGGGTTTGGGACTAGCCGAGTGGGTTTGGGTCCAGCCGAGTGTGTTTGGGTGTCGCCGAGTGGGTTTGGGTCTAGCCGAGTGGGTTTGGGTCTAGCGGAGTGGGTTTGGGTCTAGCCGAGTGGGTTTGGGTCTAGCCGAGTCCGTTTGGGTCTAGCCGAGTGGGTTTGGGACTAGCCGAGTGGGTTTGGGTCTAGCGGAGTGGGTTTGGTTCTAGCGGAGTGGGTTTGGGTCTAGCCGATTGGGTTTGGGTCTCGCCGAGTGGGTTTGGGTCTGGCGGAGTGGGTTTGGGTCTAACAGAGTGGGTGTCGGTCTGGCCGAGTGGGTTTGGGTCTAGCGGAGTGGATTTGGGTCTAGCCGAGTCCGTTTGGGTCTAGCCGAGTGGGTTTGGGACTAGCGGAGTGGGTTTGGGTCTAGCGGAGTGGGTTTGGTTCTAGCGGAGTGGGTTTGGGTCTAGCCGATTGGGTTTGGGTCTAGCCGAGTGGGTTTGGGTCTGGCGGAGTGGGTTTGGGTCTAGTGGAGTGGGTTTGGGTCTAGCCGAGTGGGTTTGAGTCTATCTGAGTGGGTTTGGGTGTAGCTGAGTGGGTTTGGGTCGAGCCGAGTGGGTTTGGGTCTAGCCGAGAGGGTTTGGGTGTAGCCGAGTGTGTTTGGATCTAGCCGTGTGGGTTTGGTTCTAGCCGAGTTGGGTTGGGTCTAGCCGAGTGGGTTTGGGACGAGCCGAGTGGGTTTGGGTCTAGCCGAGTGGGTTTGGGTCTAGCCGAGTGGTTTTGATTCAAGCCGAGTGTATTTGGGCCTAGCCGAGTGGGGTTGGGACTAGCCGAGTGGGTTTGGGTCTAGCCGAGTGGGTTTGGGTCTTGCCGAGTGGTTTTGGTTCAAGCCGAGTGTATTTGGGTCTAGCCGAGTGGGTTTGGGTCTAGCCAAGTGGTTTTGGGTCTAGCCGAGTGGGTTTGGGTCTAGCGGAGTGGGTTTGGGTCTAGCCGAGTCCGTTTGGGTCTAGCCGAGTGGGTTTGGGACTAGCCGAGTGGGTTTGGGTCAAGCGGAGTGGGTTTGGTTCTAGCGGAGTGGGTTTGGCTCTAGCCGATTGGGTTTGGGTCTCGCCGAGTGGGTTTGGGTCTGGCGCAGTGGGTTTGGGTCTAGTGGAGTGGGTTTGGGCTAGCCGAGTGGGTTTGGGTCTAGCCGAGTGGGTTTGGGTGTAGCCCAGTGGGTTTTGGTCTATCCGTGTGGGTTTGTGTCTAGCCGAGTGGGTTTGGGTCTAGCCGAGTGGGTTTGTGTCTAGCCAAGTGAGTTTGGGTCTAGTGGAGTGTGTTTGGGTGTAGCCGAGTGGGTTTGGGTCTAGCCGAGTGTGTTTGGCTCTAGCCGAGTGGGTTTACGTCTAGCCGAGTGGGTTTGGGTCTAGCGGAGTGGGTTTGGGTGTAGCCGAGTGGGTTTGGGTCTAGCCGAGAGGGCTTGGGTCTAGACGAGTGGGTTAGGGTCTACCCGAGTGGGTTTCGGTCTGGCCGAGTGGGTTTGGGTCTAGCGGAGTGGGTTTGGGTCTAGCCGAGTCCGTTTGGGCCCAGCCGAGTGGGTTTGGGACTAGCGGAGTGGGTTTGGGTCTGGCGGAGTGGGTTTGGGTCTAGCCGAGTGTGTTTGGGTCTAGTCGAGTGGGTTTGGGACTAGCCGAGTGGGTTTGGGTCCAGCCGAGTGTGTTTGGGTGTCGCCGAGTGGGTTTGGGTTTGGCCGAGTGGGTTTGGGTGTAGCCGAGTGGGTTTGGGTCTAGCCGAATCGGTTTGGGTCTAGCCGAGTGGGTTTGGGTCTAGCCGAGTGGGTTTGGGTCTAGTGGAGTGGGTTTGGGTCTAGCGGAGTGGGTTTGGGTCTAGCCGAGTGGGTTTGGGTGTAGCCGAGTGGGTTTGGGTCTAGCCGAGTGGGTTTGGGTCTAGCCTAGTGGGTTTGGGTCTATCCGAGTGGGTTTGGGTCTAGCCGAGTCCGTTTGGGTCTAGCCGAGTGGGTTTGGGTCTAGCGGAGTGGGTTTGGGTCTAGCCGAGTGGGTTTGGGTCTAGCCGAGTCCGTTTGCGTCTAGCCGAGTGGGTTTGGGACTAGCCGAGTGGGTTTGGGTCTAGCGGAGTGGGTTTGGTTCTAGCGGAGTGGGTTTGGGTCTAGCCGATTGGGTTTGGGTCTCGCCGAGTGGGTTTGGGTCTGGCGGAGTGGGTTTGGGTCTAGTGGAGTGGGTTTGGGTCTAGCCGAGTGGGTTTGGGTCTAGCCGATTGGGTTTGGGTGTAGCCGAGTGGGTTTGGGTCTAGCCGAGTGGGTTTGTGTCTAGCCGAGTGGGTTTGGGTCTAGCCGAGTGGGTTTGGGTCTAGCCAAGTGAGTTTGGGTCTAGCGGAGTGTGTTTGGGTGTAGCCGAGTGGGTTTGGGTCTAGCCGAGTGGGTTTGGGTCTAGCCGAGTGGGTTTGGGTCTAGCCGAGTGGGTTTGTGTCTAGCCGAGTGGGTTTGGGTCTAGCCGAGTGGGTTTGGGTCTAGCCAAGTGAGTTTGGGTCTAGCGGAGTGTGTTTGGGTGTAGCCGAGTGGGTTTGGGTCTACCCGAGTGGGTTTTCGGTCTAGCCGAGTGGGTTTGGGTGTAGCTGAGTGGGTTTGGGTCTAGACGAATGGGTTAGGGTCTAGCCGAGTGGGTTTCGGTCCGGCCCAGTGGGTTTGGGTCCAGCGGAGTGGGTTTTGGTCTAGCCGAGTCCGTTTGGGTCTAGCCGAGTGGGTTTGGGACTAGCGGAGTGGGTTTGGGTCTAGCGGAGTGGGTTTGGTTGTAGCGGAGTGGGTTTGGGTCTAGCCGATTGGGTTTGGGTCTAGCCGAGTGGGCTTGGGTCTAGCCGAGTGGGTTTGGGCCTAGCCGGGTGGGTTTGGGTCTAGCCGAGTGGGTTTGGGTCTAGCCGAGTGGGTTTGGGTTTGGCCGAGTGGGTTTGGGTGTAGCCGAGTGGGTTTGGGTCTAGCCGAAACGGTTTGGGTCTAGCCGAGTGGGTTTTGGTCTGGCAGAGTGGGTTTGGGTCTAGCGGAGTGGGTTTGGGTCTAGCAGAGTAGGTTTGGGTTTAGCCGACTGGGTTTGGGTCGAGCCGATTGGGTTTGGGTCTAGCCGAGTGGGTTTGGGACTTGCCGAGTGGGTTTGGGTCTAGCCAAGTGGGTTTGGGTCTAGCCGAGTGGGTTTCGGTCTAGCCGAGTGGGTTTGGGTCTAGCCGAGTGGGTTTGGGTTTGGCCGAGTGGGTTTGGGTCTAGCCGAGTGGGTTTGGGTCTAGCCGAGTGGGCTTGGGTCTAGCCGAGTGGGTTTGGGTCTAGCCGAGTGGGTTTTGGTCTAGCCGAGTGGGTTTCGGTCTAGCGGAGTGGGTTTGGGTCTAGCTGAGTGGGTTTGGGTCTAGCCGAGTGGGTTTCGTTCTAGCCGAGTGGGTTTGCGTCTAGCCGAGTGGGTTTGGGTCTAGCTGAGTGGGTTTGGGTCTAGCCGAGTGTGTTTGGGTCTAGCCGATTGGGTTTACGTCTAGCCGAGTGGGTTTGGGTCTAGCAGAGTGGATTTGGGTCTAGCCGAGTCCGTTTGGGTCTAGCCGAGTGGGTTTGGGACTAGCGGAGTGGGTTTGGGTCTAGCGGAGTGGGTTTGGTTCTAGCGGAGTGGGTTTGGGTCTAGCCGATTGGGTTTGGGTCTAGCCGAGTGGGTTTGGGTCTGGCGGAGTGGGTTTGGGTCTAGTGGAGTGGGTTTGGGTCTAGCCGAGTGGGTTTGAGTCTATCCGAGTGGGTTTGGGTGTAGCTGAGTGGGTTTGGGTCTAGCCGAGTGGGTTTGGGTCTAGCCGAGAGGGTTTGGGTGTAGCCGAGTGTGTTTGGATCTAGCCGTGTGGGTTTGGTTCTAGCCGAGTTGGGTTGGGTCTAGCCGAGTGGGTTTGGGACGAGCCGAGTGGGTTTGGGTCTAGCCGAGTGGGTTTGGGTCTAGCCGAGTGGTTTTGGTTCAAGCCGAGTGTATTTGGGCCTAGCCGAGTGGGGTTGGGACTAGCCGAGTGGGTTTGGGTCTAGCCGAGTGGGTTTGGGTCTTGCCGAGTGGTTTTGGTTCAAGCCGAGTGTATTTGGGTCTAGCCGAGTGGGTTTGGGTCTAGCCAAGTGGTTTTGGGTCTAACCGAGTGGGTTTGGGTCTAGCGGAGTGGGTTTGGGTCTAGCCGAGTCCGTTTGGGTCTAGCCGAGTGGGTTTGGGACTCGCCGAGTGGGTTTGGGTCTAGCGGAGTGGGTTTGGTTCTAGCGGAGTGGGTTTGGCTCTAGCCGATTGGGTTTGGGTCTCGCCGAGTGGGTTTGGGTCTGGCGCAGTGGGTTTGGGTCTAGTGGAGTGGGTTTGGGTCTAGCCGAGTGGGTTTGGGTCTAGCCGAGTGGGTTTGGGTCTAGCCGAGTGGGTTTTGGTCTATCCGTGTGGGTTTGTGTCTAGCCGAGTGGGTTTGGGTCTAGCCGAGTGGGTTTGTGTCTAGCGGAGTGTGTTTGGGTGTAGCCGAGTGGGTTTGGGTCTAGCCGAGTGGGTTTGGGTCTAGTCGAGTGGGTTTGGGTCTAGCCGAGTGTGTTTGGGTCTAGTCGAGTGGGTTTGGGACTAGCTGAGTGGGTTTGGGACTAGCGGAGTGGGTTTGGATCTGGCAGAGTGGGTTTGGGTCTAGCCGAGTGTGTTTGGGTCTAGTCGAGTGGGTTTGGGACTAGCCGAGTGGGTTTGGGTCCAGCCGAGTGTGTTTGGGTGTCGCCGAGTGGGTTTGGGTTTGGCCGAGTGGGTTTGGGTGTAGCCGAGTGGGTTTGGGTCTAGCCGAATCGGTTTGGGTCTAGCCGAGTGGGTTTGGGTCTAGCCGAGTGGGTTTGGGTCTAGTGGAGTGGGTTTGGGTCTAGCGGAGTGGGTTTGGGTCTAGCCGAGTGGGTTTGGGTCTAGCCGAGTGGGTTTGGGTCTAGCCGAGTGGGTTTGGGTCTAGCCTAGTGGGTTTGGGTCTATCCGAGTGGGTTTGGGTCTAGCCGAGTCCGTTTGGGTCTAGCCGAGTGGGTTTGGGTCTAGCGGAGTGGGTTTGGGTCTAGCCGAGTGGGTTTGGGTCTAGCCGAGTCCGTTTGGGTCTAGCCGAGTGGGTTTGGGACTAGCCGAGTGGGTTTGGGTCTAGCGGAGTGGGTTTGGTTCTAGCGGAGTGGGTTTGGGTCTAGCCGATTGGGTTTGGGTCTCGCCGAGTGGGTTTGGGTCTGGCGGAGTGGGTTTGGGTCTAGTGGAGTGGGTTTGGGTCTAGCCGAGTGGGTTTGGGTCTAGCCGAGTGGGTTTGGGTGTAGCCGAGTGGGTTTGGGTGTAGCCGAGTGGGTTTGGGTCTGGCGGAGTGGGTTTGGGTCTAGTGGAGTGGGTTTGGGTCTAGCCGAGTGGGTTTGAGTCTATCCGAGTGGGTTTGGGTGTAGCTGAGTGGGTTTGGGTCTAGCCGAGTGGGTTTGGGTCTAGCCGAGAGGGTTTGGGTGTAGCCGAGTGTGTTTGGATCTAGCCGTGTGGGTTTGGTTCTAGCCGAGTTGGGTTGGGTCTAGCCGAGTGGGTTTGGGACGAGCCGAGTGGGTTTGGGTCTAGCCGAGTGGGTTTGGGTCTAGCCGAGTGGTTTTGGTTCAAGCCGAGTGTATTTGGGCCTAGCCGAGTGGGGTTGGGACTAGCCGAGTGGGTTTGGGTCTAGCCGAGTGGGTTTGGGTCTTGCCGAGTGGTTTTGGTTCAAGCCGAGTGTATTTGGGTCTAGCCGAGTGGGTTTGGGTCTAGCCAAGTGGTTTTGGGTCTAACCGAGTGGGTTTGGGTCTAGCGGAGTGGGTTTGGGTCTAGCCGAGTCCGTTTGGGTCTAGCCGAGTGGGTTTGGGACTCGCCGAGTGGGTTTGGGTCTAGCGGAGTGGGTTTGGTTCTAGCGGAGTGGGTTTGGCTCTAGCCGATTGGGTTTGGGTCTCGCCGAGTGGGTTTGGGTCTGGCGCAGTGGGTTTGGGTCTAGTGGAGTGGGTTTGGGTCTAGCCGAGTGGGTTTGGGTCTAGCCGAGTGGGTTTGGGTCTAGCCGAGTGGGTTTTGGTCTATCCGTGTGGGTTTGTGTCTAGCCGAGTGGGTTTGGGTCTAGCCGAGTGGGTTTGTGTCTAGCGGAGTGTGTTTGGGTGTAGCCGAGTGGGTTTGGGTCTAGCCGAGTGGGTTTGGGTCTAGTCGAGTGGGTTTGGGTCTAGCCGAGTGTGTTTGGGTCTAGTCGAGTGGGTTTGGGACTAGCTGAGTGGGTTTGGGACTAGCGGAGTGGGTTTGGATCTGGCAGAGTGGGTTTGGGTCTAGCCGAGTGTGTTTGGGTCTAGTCGAGTGGGTTTGGGACTAGCCGAGTGGGTTTGGGTCCAGCCGAGTGTGTTTGGGTGTCGCCGAGTGGGTTTGGGTTTGGCCGAGTGGGTTTGGGTGTAGCCGAGTGGGTTTGGGTCTAGCCGAATCGGTTTGGGTCTAGCCGAGTGGGTTTGGGTCTAGCCGAGTGGGTTTGGGTCTAGTGGAGTGGGTTTGGGTCTAGCGGAGTGGGTTTGGGTCTAGCCGAGTGGGTTTGGGTCTAGCCGAGTGGGTTTGGGTCTAGCCGAGTGGGTTTGGGTCTAGCCTAGTGGGTTTGGGTCTATCCGAGTGGGTTTGGGTCTAGCCGAGTCCGTTTGGGTCTAGCCGAGTGGGTTTGGGTCTAGCGGAGTGGGTTTGGGTCTAGCCGAGTGGGTTTGGGTCTAGCCGAGTCCGTTTGGGTCTAGCCGAGTGGGTTTGGGACTAGCCGAGTGGGTTTGGGTCTAGCGGAGTGGGTTTGGTTCTAGCGGAGTGGGTTTGGGTCTAGCCGATTGGGTTTGGGTCTCGCCGAGTGGGTTTGGGTCTGGCGGAGTGGGTTTGGGTCTAGTGGAGTGGGTTTGGGTCTAGCCGAGTGGGTTTGGGTCTAGCCGAGTGGGTTTGGGTGTAGCCGAGTGGGTTTGGGTCTAGCCGAGTGGGTTTGTGTCTAGCCGAGTGGGTTTGGGTCTAGCCGAGTGGGTTTGGGTCTAGCCAAGTGAGTTTGGGTCTAGCGGAGTGTGTTTGGGTGTAGCCGAGTGGGTTTGGGTCTAGCCGAGTGGGTTTGGGTCTAGCCAAGTGAGTTTGGGTCTAGCGGAGTGTGTTTGGGTGTAGCCGAGTGGGTTTGGGTCTACCTGAGTGGGTTTTCGGTCTAGCCGAGTGGGTTTGGGTCTAGCCGAGTGGGTTTGGGTCTAGACGAATGGGTTAGGGTCTAGCCGAGTGGGTTTCGGTCTGGCCCAGTGGGTTTGGGTCCAGCGGAGTGGGTTTTTGTCTAGCCGAGTCCGTTTGGGTCTAGCCGAGTGGGTTTGGGACTAGCGGAGTGGGTTTGGGTCTAGCCGATTGGGTTTGGGTCTCGCCGAGTGGGTTTGGGTCTGGCGGAGTGGGTTTGGGTCTAGTGGAGTGGGTTTGGGTCTAGCCGAGTGGGTTTGGGTCTAGCCGAGTGGGTTTGGGTGTAGCCGAGTGGGTTTGGGTCTAGCCGAGTGGGTTTGGGTCTAGCCAAGTGAGTTTGTGTCTAGCGGAGTGTGTTTGGGTGTAGCCGAGTGGGTTTGGGTCTAGCCGAGTGGGTTTGGGTCTAGTCGAGTGGGTTTGGGTCTAGCCGAGTGTGTTTGGGTCTAGTCGAGTGGGTTTGGGACTAGCTGAATGGGTTTGGGTCTAGCCGAGTGGGTTTGGGTCTAGCCGAGTGGGTTTGGGTTTGGCCGAGTGGGTTTGGGTGTAGCCGAGTGGGTTTGGGTCTAGCCGAAACGGTTTGGGTCTAGCCGAGTGGGTTTTGGTCTGGCAGAGTGGGTTTGGGTCTAGCGGAGTGGGTTTGGGTCTAGCAGAGTAGGTTTGGGTTTAGCCGACTATGTTTGGGTCGAGCCGATTGGGTTTGGGTCTAGCCGAGTGGGTTTGGGACTTGCCGAGTGGGTTTGGGTCTAGCCAAGTGGGTTTGGGTCTAGCCGAGTGGGTTTGGGTCTAGCCGAGTGGGTTTGGGTCTAGCCGAGTGGGTTTGGGTTTGGCCGAGTGGGTTTGGGTCTAGCCGAGTGGGTTTGGGTCTAGCCGAGTGGGCTTGGGTCTAGCCGAGTGGGTTTGGGTCTAGCCGAGTGGGTTTTGGTCTAGCCGAGTGGGTTTCGGTCTAGCGGAGTGGGTTTGGGTCTAGCTGAGTGGGTTTGGGTCTAGCCGAGTGGGTTTGGTTCTAGCCGAGTGGGTTTGGGTCTAGCCGAGTGGGTTTGGGTCTAGCTGAGTGGGTTTGGGTCTAGCCGAGTGTGTTTGGGTCTAGCCGATTGGGTTTACGTCTAGCCGAGTGGGTTTGGGTCTAGCAGAGTGGGTTTGGGTGTAGCCGAGTGGGTTTGGGTCTAGCCGAGTGGGTTTGGGTCTAGACGAGTAGGTTTGGGTCTAGCCGAGTGGGTGTCGGTCTGGCCGAGTGGGTTTGGGTCTAGCGGAGTGGATTTGCATCTAGCCGAGTCCGTTTGGGTCTAGCCGAGTGGGTTTGGGACTAGCGGAGTGGGTTTGGGTCTAGCGGAGTGGGTTTGGTTCTAGCGGAGTGGGTTTGGGTCTAGCCGATTGGGTTTGGGTCTAGCCGAGTGGGTTTGGGTCTGGCGGAGTGGGTTTGGGTCTAGTGGAGTGGGTTTGGGTCTAGCCGAGTGGGTTTGAGTCTATCCGAGTGGGTTTGGGTGTAGCTGAGTGGGTTTGGGTCGAGCCGAGTGGGTTTGGGTCTAGCCGAGAGGGTTTGGGTGTAGCCGAGTGTGTTTGGATCTAGCCGTGTGAGTTTGGTTCTAGCCGAGTTGGGTTGGGTCTAGCCGAGTGGGTTTGGGACGAGCCGAGTGGGTTTGGGTCTAGCCGAGTTTATTGGGTCTAGCCGAGTGGGTTTGGGTCTAGCCAAGTGGTTTTGGGTCTAGCCGAGTGGGTTTGGGTCTAGCGGAGTGGGTTTGGGTCTAGCCGAGTCCGTTTGGGTCTAGCCGAGTGGGTTTGGGACTAGCCGAGTGGGTTTGGGTCAAGCGGAGTGGGTTTGGTTCTAGCGGAGTGGGTTTGGCTCTAGCCGATTGGGTTTGGGTCTCGCCGAGTGGGTTTGGGTCTGGCGCAGTGGGTTTGGGTCTAGTGGAGTGGGTTTGGGTCTAGCCGAGTGGGTTTGGGTCTAGCCGAGTGGGTTTGTGTGTAGCCCAGTGGGTTTTGGTCTATCCGTGTGGGTTTGTGTCTAGCCGAGTGGGTTTGGGTCTAGCCGAGTGGGTTTGTGTCTAGCCAAGTGAGTTTGGGTCTAGTGGAGTGTGTTTGGGTGTAGCCGAGTGGGTTTGGGTCTAGCCGAGTGTGTTTGGCTCTAGCCGAGTGGGTTTACGTCTAGCCGAGTGGGTTTGGGTCTAGCGGAGTGGGTTTGGGTGTAGCCGAGTGGGTTTGGGTCTAGCCGAGCGGGCTTGGGTCTAGACGAGTGGGTTAGGGTCTACCCGAGTGGGTTTCGGTCTGGCCGAGTGGGTTTGGGTCTAGCGGAGTGGGTTTGGGTCTAGCCGAGTCCGTTTGGGTCCAGCCGAGTGGGTTTGGGACTAGCGGAGTGGGTTTGGGTCTGGCGGAGTGGGTTTGGGTCTAGCCGAGTGTGTTTGGGTCTAGTCGAGTGGGTTTGGGACGAGCCGAGTGGGTTTGGGTCCAGCCGAGTGTGTTTGGGTGTCGCCGAGTGGGTTTGGGTTTGGCCGAGTGGGTTTGGGTGTAGCCGAGTGGGTTTGGGTCTAGCCGAATCGGTTTGGGTCTAGCCGAGTGGGTTTGGGTCTAGCCGAGTGGGTTTGGGTCTAGTGGAGTGGGTTTGGGTCTAGCGGAGTGGGTTTGGGTCTAGCCGAGTGGGTTTGGGTCTAGCCGAGTGGGTTTGGGTCTAGCCGAGTGGGTTTGGGTCTAGCCTAGTGGGTTTGGGTCTATCCGAGTGGGTTTGGGTCTAGCCGAGTGGGTTTGGGTCTAGCCGAGTGGGTTTGGGTCTAGCGGAGTGGGTTTGGGTCTAGCCGAGTGGGTTTGGGTCTAGCCGAGTCCGTTTGGGTCTAGCCGAGTGGGTTTGGGACTAGCCGAGTGGGTTTGGGTCTAGCGGAGTGGGTTTGGTTCTAGCGGAGTGGGTTTGGGTCTAGCCGATTGGGTTTGGGTCTCGCCGAGTGGGTTTGGGTCTGGCGGAGTGGGTTTGGGTCTAGTGGAGTGGGTTTGGGTCTAGCCGAGTGGGTTTGGGTCTAGCCGAGTGGGTTTGGGTGTAGCCGAGTGGGTTTGGGTCTAGCCGAGTGGGTTTGTGTCTAGCCGAGTGGGTTTGGGTCTAGCCGAGTGGGTTTGGGTCTAGCCAAGTGAGTTTGGGTCTAGCGGAGTGTGTTTGGGTGTAGCCGAGTGGGTTTGGGTCTAGCCGAGTGGGTTTGGGTCTAGCCGAGTGGGTTTGGGTCTAGCCGAGTGGGTTTGTGTCTAGCCGAGTGGGTTTGGGTCTAGCCGAGTGGGTTTGGGTCTAGCCAAGTGAGTTTGGGTCTAGCGGAGTGTGTTTGGGTGTAGCCGAGTGGGTTTGGGTCTACCCGAGTGGGTTTTCGGTCTAGCCGAGTGGGTTTGGGTCTAGCTGAGTGGGTTTGGGTCTAGACGAATGGGTTAGGGTCTAGCCGAGTGGGTTTCGGTCTGGCCCAGTGGGTTTGGGTCCAGCGGAGTGGGTTTTTGTCTAGCCGAGTCCGTTTGGGTCTAGCCGAGTGGGTTTGGGACTAGCGGAGTGGGTTTGGGTCTAGCCGATTGGGTTTGGGTCTCGCCGAGTGGGTTTGGGTCTGGCGGAGTGGGTTTTGGTCTAGTGGAGTGGGTTTGGGTCTAGCCGAGTGGGTTTGGGTCTAGCCGAGTGGGTTTGGGTGTAGCCGAGTGGGTTTGGGTCTAGCCGAGTGGGTTTGGGTCTAGCCAAGTGAGTTTGTGTCTAGCGGAGTGTGTTTGGGTGTAGCCGAGTGGGTTTGGGTCTAGCCGAGTGGGTTTGGGTCTAGTCGAGTGGGTTTGGGTCTAGCCGAGTGTGTTTGGGTCTAGTCGAGTGGGTTTGGGACTAGCTGAATGGGTTTGGGTCTAGCCGAGTGGGTTTGGGTCTAGCCGAGTGGGTTTGGGTTTGGCCGAGTGGGTTTGGGTGTAGCCGAGTGGGTTTGGGTCTAGCCGAAACGGTTTGGGTCTAGCCGAGTGGGTTTTGGTCTGGCAGAGTGGGTTTGGGTCTAGCGGAGTGGGTTTGGGTCTAGCAGAGTAGGTTTGGGTTTAGCCGACTATGTTTGGGTCGAGCCGATTGGGTTTGGGTCTAGCCGAGTGGGTTTGGGACTTGCCGAGTGGGTTTGGGTCTAGCCAAGTGGGTTTCGGTCTAGCCGAGTGGGTTTGGGTCTAGCCGAGTGGGTTTGGGTCTAGCCGAGTGGGTTTGGGTTTGGCCGAGTGGGTTTGGGTCTAGCCGAGTGGGTTTGGGTCTAGCCGAGTGGGCTTGGGTCTAGCCGAGTGGGTTTGGGTCTAGCCGAGTGGGTTTTGGTCTAGCCGAGTGGGTTTCGGTCTAGCGGAGTGGGTTTGGGTCTAGCTGAGTGGGTTTGGGTCTAGCCGAGTGGGTTTGGTTCTAGCCGAGTGGGTTTGGGTCTAGCCGAGTGGGTTTGGGTCTAGCTGAGTGGGTTTGGGTCTAGCCGAGTGTGTTTGGGTCTAGCCGATTGGGTTTACGTCTAGCCGAGTGGGTTTGGGTCTAGCAGAGTGGGTTTGGGTGTAGCCGAGTGGGTTTGGGTCTAGCCGAGTGGGTTTGGGTCTAGACGAGTAGGTTTGGGTCTAGCCGAGTGGGTGTCGGTCTGGCCGAGTGGGTTTGGGTCTAGCGCAGTGGATTTGGGTCTAGCCGAGTCCGTTTGGGTCTAGCCGAGTGGGTTTGGGACTAGCGGAGTGGGTTTGGGTCTAGCGGAGTGGGTTTGGTTCTAGCGGAGTGGGTTTGGGTCTAGCCGATTGGGTTTGGGTCTAGCCGAGTGGGTTTGGGTCTGGCGGAGTGGGTTTGGGTCTAGTGGAGTGGGTTTGGGTCTAGCCGAGTGGGTTTGAGTCTATCTGAGTGGGTTTGGGTGTAGCTGAGTGGGTTTGGGTCGAGCCGAGTGGGTTTGGGTCTAGCCGAGAGGGTTTGGGTGTAGCCGAGTGTGTTTGGATCTAGCCGTGTGGGTTTGGTTCTAGCCGAGTTGGGTTGGGTCTAGCCGAGTGGGTTTGGGACGAGCCGAGTGGGTTTGGGTCTAGCCGAGTGGGTTTGGGTCTAGCCGAGTGGTTTTGGTTCAAGCCGAGTGTATTTGGGCCTAGCCGAGTGGGGTTGGGACTAGCCGAGTGGGTTTGGGTCTAGCCGAGTGGGTTTGGGTCTTGCCGAGTGGTTTTGGTTCAAGCCGAGTGTATTTGGGTCTAGCCGAGTGGGTTTGGGTCTAGCCAAGTGGTTTTGGGTCTAGCCGAGTGGGTTTGGGTCTAGCGGAGTGGGTTTGGGTCTAGCCGAGTCCGTTTGGGTCTAGCCGAGTGGGTTTGGGACTAGCCGAGTGGGTTTGGGTCAAGCGGAGTGGGTTTGGTTCTAGCGGAGTGGGTTTGGCTCTAGCCGATTGGGTTTGGGTCTCGCCGAGTGGGTTTGGGTCTGGCGCAGTGGGTTTGGGTCTAGTGGAGTGGGTTTGGGCTAGCCGAGTGGGTTTGGGTCTAGCCGAGTGGGTTTGGGTGTAGCCCAGTGGGTTTTGGTCTATCCGTGTGGGTTTGTGTCTAGCCAAGTGGGTTTGGGTCTAGCCGAGTGGGTTTGTGTCTAGCCAAGTGAGTTTGGGTCTAGTGGAGTGTGTTTGGGTGTAGCCGAGTGGGTTTGGGTCTAGCCGAGTGTGTTTGGCTCTAGCCGAGTGGGTTTACGTCTAGCCGAGTGGGTTTGGGTCTAGCGGAGTGGGTTTGGGTGTAGCCGAGTGGGTTTGGGTCTAGCCGAGTGGGCTTGGGTCTAGACGAGTGGGTTAGGGTCTACCCGAGTGGGTTTCGGTCTGGCCGAGTGGGTTTGGGTCTAGCGGAGTGGGTTTGGGTCTAGCCGAGTCCGTTTGGGTCCTGCCGAGTGGGTTTGGGACTAGCGGAGTGGGTTTGGGTCTGGCGGAGTGGGTTTGGGTCTAGCCGAGTGTGTTTGGGTCTAGTCGAGTGGGTTTGGGACTAGCCGAGTGGGTTTGGGTCCAGCCGAGTGTGTTTGGGTGTCGCGGAGTGGGTTTGGGTTTGGCCGAGTGGGTTTGGGTGTAGCCGAGTGGGTTTGGGTCTAGCCGAATCGGTTTGGGTCTAGCCGAGTGGGTTTGGGTCTAGCCGAGTGGGTTTGGGTCTAGTGGAGTGGGTTTGGGTCTAGCGGAGTGGGTTTGGGTCTAGCCGAGTGGGTTTGGGTCTAGCCGAGTGGGTTTGGGTCTAGCCGAGTGAGTTTGGGTCTAGCCTAGTGGGTTTGGGTCTATCCGAGTGGGTTTGGGTCTAGCCGAGTCCGTTTGGGTCTAGCCGAGTGGGTTTGGGTCTAGCGGAGTGGGGTTGGGTCTAGCCGAGTGGGTTTGGGTCTAGCCGAGTCCGTTTGGGTCTAGCCGAGTGGGTTTGGGACTAGCCGAGTGGGTTTGGGTCTAGCGGAGTGGGTTTGGTTCTAGCGGAGTGGGTTTGGGTCTAGCCGATTGGGTTTGGGTCTCGCCGAGTGGGTTTGGGTCTGGCGCAGTGGGTTTGGGTCTAGTGGAGTGGGTTTGGGTCTAGCCGAGTGGGTTTGGGTCTAGCCGAGTGGGTTTGGGTGTAGCCGAGTGGGTTTGGGTCTAGCCGAGTGGGTTTGTGTCTAGCCGAGTGGGTTTGGGTCTAGCCGAGTGGGTTTGGGTCTAGCCAAGTAAGTTTGGGTCTAGCGGAGTGTGTTTGGGTGTAGCCGAGTGGGTTTGGGTCTAGCCGAGTGGGTTTGGGTCTAGCCGAGTGGGTTTTGGTCTAGCCGAGTGGGTTTGTGTCTAGCCGAGTGGGTTTGGGTCTAGCCGAGTGGGTTTGGGACTAGCCAAGTGAGTTTGGGTCTAGCGGAGTGTGTTTGGGTGTAGCCGAGTGGGTTTGGGTCTACCCGAGTGGGTTTTCGGTCTAGCCGAGTGGGTTTGGGTCTAGCTGAGTGGGTTTGGGTCTAGACGAATGGGTTAGGGTCTAGCCGAGTGGGTTTCGGTCTGGCCCAGTGGGTTTGGGTCCAGCGGAGTGGGTTTTGGTCTAGCCGAGTCCGTTTGGGTCTAGCCGAGTGGGTTTGGGACTAGCGGAGTGGGTTTGGGTCTAGCGGAGTGGGTTTGGTTGTAGCGGAGTGGGTTTGGGTCTAGCCGATTGGGTTTGGGTCTAGCCGAGTGGGTTTGGGTCTGGCCGAGTGGGTTTGGGTCTAGCGGAGTGGGTTTGGGTGTAGCCGAGTGGGTTTGGGTCTAGCTGAGTGGGTTTGGGTCTAGCCGAGTGGGATTGGGTCTAGCCGAGTGTGTTTGGGTCTAGCCGAGTGTGTTTGGGTCTAGCCGAGTGGGTTTGCTTCTAGCCGAGTGGGTTTGGGTCTAGCGGAGGGGGGTTGGGTGTAGCCGATTGGGTTTGGTTCGAGCCGAGTGGGTTTGAGTCTAGACGAGTGGGTTTGGGTCTAGCCGAGTGGGTTTGGTTCTAGCGGAGTGGGTTTGGGTCTAGCCGATTGGGTTTCTGTCTCGCCGAGTGGGTTTGAGTCTAGCGGAGTGGGTTTGGGTCTAGTGGAGTGTGTTTGGGTGTAGCCGAGTGGGTTTGGGTCTACCCGAGTGGGTTTTCGGTCTAGCCGAGTGGGTTTGGGTCTAGCTGAGTGGGTTTGGGTCTAGACGAATGGGTTAGGGTCTAGCCGAGTGGGTTTCGGTCTGGCCCAGTGGGTTTGGGTCCAGCGGAGTGGGTTTTGGTCTAGCCGAGTCCGTTTGGGTCTAGCCGAGTGGGTTTGGGACTAGCGGAGTGGGTTTGGGTCTAGCGGAGTGGGTTTGGTTGTAGCGGAGTGGGTTTGGGTCTAGCCGATTGGGTTTGGGTCTAGCCGAGTGGGTTTGGGTCTGGCCGAGTGGGTTTGGGTCTAGCGGAGTGGGTTTGGGTGTAGCCGAGTGGGTTTGGGTCTAGCTGAGTGGGTTTGGGTCTAGCCGAGTGGGATTGGGTCTAGCCGAGTGTGTTTGGGTCTAGCCGAGTGTGTTTGGGTCTAGCCGAGTGGGTTTGCTTCTAGCCGAGTGGGTTTGGGTCTAGCGGAGGGGGGTTGGGTGTAGCCGATTGGGTTTGGTTCGAGCCGAGTGGGTTTGAGTCTAGACGAGTGGGTTTGGGTCTAGCCGAGTGGGTTTGGTTCTAGCGGAGTGGGTTTGGGTCTAGCCGATTGGGTTTCTGTCTCGCCGAGTGGGTTTGAGTCTAGCGGAGTGGGTTTGGGTCTAGTGGAGTGGGTTTGGGTCTAGCCGAGTGGGTTTGGGTCTAGCCGAGTGGGTTTGGGTGTAGCCGAGTGGGTTTGGGTCTAGCCGAGTGGGTTTGGGTCTAGCCGAGTGGGTTTGGGTCTAGCCGAGTGGGTTTGGGTCTAGCCAAGTGAGTTTGCGTCTGGCGGAGTGTGTTTGGGTGTAGCCGAGTGGGTTTGGGTCTACCCGAGTGGGTTTGGGTCCAGCTGAGTGGGTTTGGGTCTAGCCGAGTGTGTTTGGGTCTAGCCGAGTGGGTTTACGTCTAGCCGAGTGGGTTTCGGTCTAGCGGAGTGGGTTTGTGTGTAACCGAGTGGGTTTGGGTCTAGCCGAGTGGGTTTGGGTCTAGACGAGTGGGTTAGGGTCTAGCCGAGTGGGTTTCGGCCTGGCCGAGTGGGTTTGGGTCTAGCGGAGTGGGTTTTGGTCTAGCCGAGTCCGTTTGTGTCTAGCCGAGTGGGTTTGGGACTAACGGAGTGGGTTTGGGTCTAGCGGAGTGGGTTTGGTTCTAGCGGAGTGGGTTTGGGTCTAGCCGATTGGGTTTGGGTCTAGCCGAGTGGGTTTGGGTCTGGCCGAGTGGGTTTGGGTCTAGCGGAGTGGGTTTGGGTGTAGCCGAGTGGGTTTGGGTCTAGCTGAGTGGGTTTGGGTCTAGCCGAGTGGGATTGGGTCTAGCCGAGTGGGTTTGGGTCTAGCCGTGTGTGTTTGGGTCTAGCCGAGTGGGTTTGCGTCTAGCCGAGTGGGTTTGGGTCTAGCGGAGGGGGTTTGGGTGTAGCCGATTGGGTTTGGTTCGAGCCGAGTGTGTTTGAGTCTAGACGAGTGGGTTTGGGTCTAGCCGAGTGGGCTTCAGTGTAGCCGAGTGGGTTTGGGTCTAGCGGAGTGGGTTTGGGTCTAGCGGAGTGGGTTTGGGTCTAGCGGAGTGGGTTTGTTTGTAGCCGAGTGGGTTTGGGTCTAGCCGAGTGGGTTTGGGTCTAGCCGATTGTGTTTGGGTCTAGCCGAGTGGGTTTGGGACTAGCCGAGTGGGTTTGGGTCTAGCGGAGTGGGTTTGGTTCTAGCGGAGTGGGTTTGCGTCTAGCCGATTGGGTTTGGGTCTCGCCGAGTAGGTTTGCGTCTGGCGGAGTGGGTTTGGGTCTAGTGGAGTGGGTTTGGGTCTAGCCGAGTGGGTTTGGGTCAAGCTAAGTGGGTTTGGGTGTAGCCGAGTGGGTTTGGGTCTTGCCGAGTGGGTTTGGGTGTAGCTAAGTGGGTTTGGGTCTAGCGGAATGGGTTTGGGTGTAGCCGAGTGGGTTTGGGTCTAGCCGATTGGGTTTGGGTCTAGCCGAGTGGGATTGGGTCTAGCCGAGTGGGTTTGGGTCTAGCCGAGTGTGTTTGGGTCTAGTCGAGTGGGTTTGGGACTAGCCGAGTGGGTTTGGGTCTAGCCGATTTGGTTTGGGTTTGGCCGAGTGGGTTTGGGTGTAGCCGAGTGGGTTTGGGTCTAGCCAAATCGGTTTGGGTCTAGCCGAGTGGGTTTGGGTCTAGCCGAGTGGGTTTGGGTCTAGCCGAGTGGGTTTGGGTCTAGCCTAGTGGGTTTGGGTCTATCCGAGTTGGTTTGGGTCTAGCCGAGTCCGTTTGGGTCTAGCCGAGTGGGTTTGGGTTTAGCGGAGTGGGTTTGGGTCTAGCCGAGTGGGTTTGGGTCTAGCCGAGTCCGTTTGGGTCTAGCCGAGTTGGTTTGGGACTAGCCGAGTGGGTTTGGGTCTAGTGGAGTGGGTTTGGTTCTAGCGGAGTGGGTTTGGGTCTAGCCGATTGGGTTTCTGTCTCGCCGAGTGGGTTTGAGTCTAGCGGAGTGGGTTTGGGTCTAGTGGAGTGGGTTTGGGTCTAGCCGAGTGGGTTTGGGTCTAGCCGAGTGGGTTTGGGTGTAGCCGAGTGGGTTTGGGTCTAGCCGAGTGGGTTTGGGTCTAGCCGAGTGGGTTTGGGTCTAGCCGAGTGGGTTTGGGTCTAGCCAAGTGAGTTTGCGTCTGGCGGAGTGTGTTTGGGTGTAGCCGAGTGGGTTTGGGTCTACCCGAGTGGGTTTGGGTCCAGCTGAGTGGGTTTGGGTCTAGCCGAGTGTGTTTGGGTCTAGCCGAGTGGGTTTACGTCTAGCCGAGTGGGTTTCGGTCTAGCGGAGTGGGTTTGTGTGTAACCGAGTGGGTTTGGGTCTAGCCGAGTGGGTTTGGGTCTAGACGAGTGGGTTAGGGTCTAGCCGAGTGGGTTTCGGCCTGGCCGAGTGGGTTTGGGTCTAGCGGAGTGGGTTTTGGTCTAGCCGAGTCCGTTTGTGTCTAGCCGAGTGGGTTTGGGACTAACGGAGTGGGTTTGGGTCTAGCGGAGTGGGTTTGGTTCTAGCGGAGTGGGTTTGGGTCTAGCCGATTGGGTTTGGGTCTAGCCGAGTGGGTTTGGGTCTGGCCGAGTGGGTTTGGGTCTAGCGGAGTGGGTTTGGGTGTAGCCGAGTGGGTTTGGGTCTAGCTGAGTGGGTTTGGGTCTAGCCGAGTGGGATTGGGTCTAGCCGAGTGGGTTTGGGTCTAGCCGTGTGTGTTTGGGTCTAGCCGAGTGGGTTTGCGTCTAGCCGAGTGGGTTTGGGTCTAGCGGAGGGGGTTTGGGTGTAGCCGATTGGGTTTGGTTCGAGCCGAGTGGGTTTGAGTCTAGACGAGTGGGTTTGGGTCTAGCCGAGTGGGCTTCAGTGTAGCCGAGTGGGTTTGGGTCTAGCGGAGTGGGTTTGGGTCTAGCGGAGTGGGTTTGGGTCTAGCGGAGTGGGTTTGTTTGTAGCCGAGTGGGTTTGGGTCTAGCCGAGTGGGTTTGGGTCTAGCCGATTGTGTTTGGGTCTAGCCGAGTGGGTTTGGGACTAGCCGAGTGGGTTTGGGTCTAGCGGAGTGGGTTTGGTTCTAGCGGAGTGGGTTTGCGTCTAGCCGATTGGGTTTGGGTCTCGCCGAGTAGGTTTGCGTCTGGCGGAGTGGGTTTGGGTCTAGTGGAGTGGGTTTGGGTCTAGCCGAGTGGGTTTGGGTCAAGCTAAGTGGGTTTGGGTGTAGCCGAGTGGGTTTGGGTCTTGCCGAGTGGGTTTGGGTGTAGCTAAGTGGGTTTGGGTCTAGCGGAATGGGTTTGGGTGTAGCCGAGTGGGTTTGGGTCTAGCCGATTGGGTTTGGGTCTAGCCGAGTGGGATTGGGTCTAGCCGAGTGGGTTTGGGTCTAGCCGAGTGTGTTTGGGTCTAGTCGAGTGGGTTTGGGACTAGCCGAGTGGGTTTGGGTCTAGCCGATTTGGTTTGGGTTTGGCCGAGTGGGTTTGGGTGTAGCCGAGTGGGTTTGGGTCTAGCCAAATCGGTTTGGGTCTAGCCGAGTGGGTTTGGGTCTAGCCGAGTGGGTTTGGGTCTAGCCGAGTGGGTTTGGGTCTAGCCTAGTGGGTTTGGGTCTATCCGAGTTGGTTTGGGTCTAGCCGAGTCCGTTTGGGTCTAGCCGAGTGGGTTTGGGTCTAGCCGAGTGGGTTTGGGTCTAGCCGAGTCCGTTTGGGTCTAGCCGAGTTGGTTTGGGACTAGCCGAGTGGGTTTGGGTCTAGTGGAGTGGGTTTGGTTCTAGCGGAGTGGGTTTGGGTCTAGCCGATTGGGTTTGGGTCTCGCCAAGTGGGTTTGGGTCTAGCCGAGTGGGTTTGGGTCTTGCCGAGTGGGTTTGCGTCTAGCCGATTGGGTTGGGTGTAGCCGAGTGGGTTTGGGTCTAGCCGATTGGGTTTGGGTCTAGCCGAGTGGGTTTGGGTCTAGCCGAGTGGGTTTGGGTGTAGCCCAGTGGATTTTGGTCTATCCGTGTGGGTTTGTGTCTAGCCGAGTGGGTTTGGGTCTAGCCGAGTGGGTTTGTGTCTAGCCAAGTGAGTTTGGGTCTAGCGGAGTGTGTTTGGGTGTAGCCGAGTGGGTTTGGGTCTAGCCGAGTGTGTTTGGCTCTAGCCGAGTGGGTTTACGTCTAGCCGAGTGGGTTTGGGTCTAGCGGAGTGGGTTTGGGTGTAGCCGAGTGGGTTTGTGTCTAGCCGAGTGGGTTTGGGTCTAGACGAGTGGGTTAGGGTCTACCCGAGTGGGTTTCGGTCTGGCCGAGTGGGTTTGGGTCTAGCGGAGTGGTTTGGGTCTAGCCGAATCCGTTTGGGTCCAGCCGAGTGGGTTTGGGACTAGCGGAGTGGATTTGGGTCTGGCGGAGTGGGTTTGGGTCTAGCCGAGTGTGTTTGGGTCTAGTCGAGTGGGTTTGGGACTAGCCGAGTGGGTTTGGGTCCAGCCGAGTGTGTTTGGGTGTCGCCGACTGGGTTTGGCTTTGGCCGAGTGGGTTTGGGTGTAGCCGAGTGGGTTTGGGTCTAGCCGAATCGGTTTGGGTCTAGCCGAGTGGGTTTGGGTCTAGCCGAGTGGGTTTGGGTCTAGTGGAGTGGGTTTGGGTCTAGCGGAGTGGGTTTGGGTCTAGCCGAGTGGGTTTGGGTCTAGCCGAGTGGGTTTGGGTCTAGCCTAGTGGGTTTGGGTCTATCCGAGTGGGTTTGGGTCTAGCCGAGTCCGTTTGGGTCTAGCCGAGTGGGTTTGGGTCTAGCGGAGTGGGTTTGGGTCTAGCCGAGTGGGTTTGGGTCTAGCCGAGTCCGTTTGGGTCTAGCCGAGTGGGTTTAGGTGTAGCCGAGTGGGTTTGGGTCTAGCCGAGTGGGTTTGGGTCTAGCCAAGTGAGTTTGGGTCTAGCGGAGTGTGTTTGGGTGTAGCCGAGTGGGTTTGGGTCTAGCCGAGTGGGTTTGGGTCTAGCCGAGTGGGTTTGGGTCTAGCCGAGTGGGTTTGTGTCTAGCCGAGTGGGTTTGGGTCTAGCCGAGTGGGTTTGGGTCTAGCCAAGTGAGTTTGGGTCTAGCGGAGTGTGTTTGGGTGTAGCCGAGTGGGTTTGGGTCTACCCGAGTGGGTTTTCGGTCTAGCCGAGTGGGTTTGGGTCTAGCTGAGTGGGTTTGGGTCTAGACGAATGGGTTAGGGTCTAGCCGAGTGGGTTTCGGTCTGGCCCAGTGGGTTTGGGTCCAGCGGAGTGGATTTTGGTCTAGCCGAGTCCGTTTGGGTCTAGCCGAGTGGGTTTGGGACTAGCGGAGTGGGTTTGGGTCTAGCGGAGTGGGTTTGGTTCTAGCGGAGTGGGTTTGGGTCTAGCCGATTGGGTTTGGGTCTAGCCGAGTGGGTTTGGGTCTGGCCGAGTGGGTTTGGGTCTAGCGGAGTGGGTTTGGGTGTAGCCGAGTGGGTTTGGGTCTAGCGGAGTGGGTTTGGGTCTAGCCGAGTGGGATTGGGTCTAGCCGAGTGGGTTTGGGTCCAGCCGAGTGTGTTTGGGTCTAGCCGAGTGGGTTTGAGTCTAGCCGAGTGGGTTTGGGTCTAGCGGAGGGGGGTTGGGTGTAGCCGATTGGGTTTGGTTCGAGCCGAGTGGGTTTGAGTCTAGACGAGTGGGTTTGGGTCTAGCCGAATGGGTTTGGGTCTAGCCGAGTGGGTTTGGGTATAGACGAGTGGGTTAGGGTCTAGCCGAGTGGGTTTCGGTCTAGCCGAGTGGGTTTGGGTGTAGCGGAGTGGGTTTTGGTCTAGCCGAGTCCGTTTGGGTCTAGCCGAGTGGGTTTGGGACTAGCGGAGTGGGTTTGGGTCTAGCGGAGTGGGTTTGGTTCTAGCGGAGTGGGTTTGGGTCTAGCCGATTGGGTTTGGGTCTAGCCGAGTGGGTTTGGGTCTGGCTGAGTGGGTTTGGGTCTAGCGGAGTGGGTTTGGGTGTAGCCGAGTGGGTTTGGGTCTAGCTGAGTGGGTTTGGGTCTAGCCGAGTGGGATTGGGTCTAGCCGAGTGGGTTTTGGTCTAGCCGTGTGTGTTTGGGTCTAGCCGAGTGGGTTTGCGTCTAGCCGAGTGGGTTTGGGTCTAGCGGAGGGGGTTTGGGTGTAGCCGATTGGGTTTGGTTCGAGCCGAGTGGGTTTGAGTCTAGACGAGTGGGTTTGGGTCTAGCCGAGTGGGCTTCAGTGTAGCCGAGTGGGTTTGGGACTAGCGGAGTGGGTTTGGGTCTAGCGGAGTGGGTTTGGGTCTAGCGGAGTGGGTTTGGGTCTAGCGGAGTGGGTTTGGGTCTAGCCGAGTGGGTTTGGGTCTAGCCGAGTTGGTTTGGGTCTAGCGGAGTGGGTTTGGGTGTAGCCAAGTGGGTTTGGGACTAGCCGAGTGGGTGTGGGTCTACCCGAGTGAGTTTCGGTCTAGCCGAATGGGTTTGGGTCTAGCCGAGTGGTTTTGGGTCTACCCGAGTGGGTTTGGGACTAGCGGAGTGGGTTTGTGTGTAGCCGAGTGGGTTTGGGTCTAGCCGAGTGGGTTTGGGTCTAGCCGATTGTGTTTGGGTCTAGCCGAGTGGGTTTGGGACTAGCCGAGTGGGTTTGGGTCTAGCGGAGTGGGTTTGGTTCTAGCGGAGTGGGTTTGCGTCTAGCCGATTGGGTTTGGGTCTCGCCGAGTAGGTTTGCGTCTGGCGGAGTGGGTTTGGGTCTAGTGGAGTGGGTTTGGGTCTAGCCGAGTGGGTTTGGGTCTAGCCAAGTGGGTTTGGGTGTAGCCGAGTGGGTTTGGGTCTAGCCGAGTGGGTTTGGGTGTAGCTAAGTGGGTTTGGGTCTACGGAATGGGTTAGGGTGTAGCCGAGTGGGTTTGGGTCTAGCCGATTGGGTTTGGGTCTAGCCGAGTGGGATTGGGTCTAGCCGAGTGGGTTTGGGTCTAGCCGAGTGTGTTTGGGTCTAGTCGAGTGGGTTTGGGACTAGCCGAGTGGGTTTGGGTCTAGCCGAGTTGGTTTGGGTTTGGCCGAGTGGGTTTGGGTGTAGCCGAGTGGGTTTGGGTCTAGCCGAGTGGGATTGGGTCTAGCCGAGTGGGTTTGGGCCTAGCCGTGTGTGTTTGGGTCTAGCCGAGTGGGTTTGCGTCTAGCCGAGTGGGTTTGGGTCTAGCGGAGGGGGTTTGGGTGTAGCCGATTGGGTTTGGTTCGAGCCGAGTGGGTTTGAGTCTAGACGAGTGGGTTTGGGTCTAGCCGAGTGGGCTTCAGTGTAGCCGAGTGGGTTTGGGACTAGCGGAGTGGGTTTGGGTCTAGCGGAGTGGGTTTGGGTCTAGCGGAGTGGGTTTGGGTCTAGCGGAGTGGGTTTGGGTCTAGCCGAGTGGGTTTGGGTCTAGCCGAGTTGGTTTGGGTCTAGCGGAGTGGGTTTGGGTGTAGCCAAGTGGGTTTGGGACTAGCCGAGTGGGTGTGGGTCTACCCGAGTGAGTTTCGGTCTAGCCGAATGGGTTTGGGTCTAGCCGAGTGGTTTTGGGTCTACCCGAGTGGGTTTGGGACTAGCGGAGTGGGTTTGTGTGTAGCCGAGTGGGTTTGGGTCTAGCCGAGTGGGTTTGGGTCTAGCCGATTGTGTTTGGGTCTAGCCGAGTGGGTTTGGGACTAGCCGAGTGGGTTTGGGTCTAGCGGAGTGGGTTTGGTTCTAGCGGAGTGGGTTTGCATCTAGCCGATTGGGTTTGGGTCTCGCCGAGTAGGTTTGCGTCTGGCGGAGTGGGTTTGGGTCTAGTGGAGTGGGTTTGGGTCTAGCCGAGTGGGTTTGGGTCTAGCCAAGTGGGTTTGGGTGTAGCCGAGTGGGTTTGGGTCTAGCCGAGTGGGTTTGGGTGTAGCTAAGTGGGTTTGGGTCTAGCGGAATGGGTTAGGGTGTAGCCGAGTGGGTTTGGGTCTAGCCGATTGGGTTTGGGTCTAGCCGAGTGGGATTGGGTCTAGCCGAGTGGGTTTGGGTCTAGCCGAGTGTGTTTGGGTCTAGTCGAGTGGGTTTGGGACTAGCCGAGTGGGTTTGGGTCTAGCCGAGTTGGTTTGGGTTTGGCCGAGTGGGTTTGGGTGTAGCCGAGTGGGTTTGGGTCTAGCCAAATCGGTTTGGGTCTAGCCGAGTGGGTTTGGGTCTAGCCGAGTGGGTTTGGGTCTAGCCGAGTGGGTTTGGGTCTAGCCTAGTGGGTTTGGGTCTATCCGAGTGGGTTTGGGTCTAGCCGAGTCCGTTTGGGTCTAGCCGAGTGGGTTTGGGTTTAGCGGAGTGGGTTTGGGTCTAGCCGAGTGGGTTTGGGTCTAGCCGAGTCCGTTTGGGTCTAGCCGAGTTGGTTTGGGACTAGCCGAGTGGGTTTGGGTCTAGTGGAGTGGGTTTGGATCTAGCGGAGTGGGTTTGGGTCTAGCCGATTGGGTTTGGGTCTCGCCAAGTGGGTTTGGGTCTAGCCGAGTGGGTTTGGGTCTAGCCGAGTGGGTTTGGGTCTAGCCGATTGGGTTGGGTGTAGCCGAGTGGGTTTGGGTCTAGCCGATTGGGTTTGGGTCTAGCCGAGTGGGTTTGGGTCTAGCCGAGTGGGTTTGGGTGTAGCCGAGTGGGTTTGGGTCTAGCCGAGTGGGGTTGGGTCTAGCGGAGTGGGTTTGGGTCTAGCCGCATGGGTTTGGGTCTAGCCGAGTGGGTTTGGGTCTAGTGGAGTGGGTTTGGGTGCAGCCGAGTGGGTTTGGGTCTAGCCGATTGGGTTTGGGTCTAGCCGAGTGGGTTTGGGTCGAGCCGAGTGGGTTTGGGTCTAGCCGAGTGGGTTTGGGTCTACCGGAGTGGGTTTGGGTGTAGCCGAGTGGGTTTGGGTCTAGCCGAGTGGGTTTGGGTCCAGACGAGTGGGTTTGGTTCTAGCCGAGTGGGTTTTGTGTCTAGACGAGTGGGTTTGGGTCTAGCCAAGTGAGTTTGGGTCTAGCGGAGTGTGTTTGGGTGTAGCCGAGTGGGTTTGGGTCTACCCGAGTGGGTTTTCGGTCTAGCCGAGTGGGTTTGGGTCTAGCTGAGTGGGTTTGGGTCTAGACGAATGGGTTAGGGTCTAGCCGAGTGGGTTTCGGTCTGGCCCAGTGGGTTTGGGTCCAGCGGAGTGGGTTTTGGTCTAGCCGAGTCCGTTTGGGTCTAGCCGAGTGGGTTTGGGACTAGCGGAGTGGGTTTGGGTCTAGCGGAGTGGGTTTGGTTCTAGCGGAGTGGGTTTGGGTCTAGCCGATTGGGTTTGGGTCTAGCCGAGTGGGTTTGGGTCTGGCCGAGTGGGTTTGGGTCTAGCGGAGTGGGTTTGGGTGTAGCCGAGTGGGTTTGGGTCTAGCGGAGTGGGTTTGGGTCTAGCCGAGTGGGATTGGGTCTAGCCGAGTGGGTTTGGGTCTAGCCGAGTGTGTTTGGGTCTAGCCGAGTGGGTTTGAGTCTAGCCGAGTGGGTTTGGGTCTAGCGGAGGGGGGTTGGGTGTAGCCGATTGGGTTTGGTTCGAGCCGAGTGGGTTTGAGTCTAGACGAGTGGGTTTGGGTCTAGCCGAGTGGGTTTGGTTCTAGCGGAGTGGGTTTGGGTCTAGCCGATTGGGTTTGGGTCTCGCCGAGTGGGTTTGGGTCTGGCGGAGTGGGTTTGGGTCTAGTGGAGTGGGTTTGGGTCTAGCCGAGTGGGTTTGGGTCTAGCCGAGTGGGTTTGGGTGTAGCCGAGTGGGTTTGGGTGTAGCCGAGTGGGTTTGGGTCTAGCCGAGTGGGTTTGTGTCTAGCCGAGTGGGTTTGGGTCTAGCCAAGTGAGTTTGCGTCTGGCAGAGTGTGTTTGGGTGTAGCCGAGTGGGTTTGGGTCTACCCGAGTGGGTTTGGGTCTAGCCGAGTGGGTTTGGGTCTAGCTGAGTGGGTTTGGGTCTAGCCGAGTGTGTTTGGGTCTAGCCGAGTGGGTTTACGTCTACCGAGTGGGTTTGGGTCTAGCGGAGTGGGTTTGTGTGTAACCGAATGGGTTTGGGTCTAGCCGAGTGGGTTTGGGTCTAGACGAGTGGGTTAGGGTCTAGCCGAGTGGGTTTCGGTCTAGCCGAGTGGGTTTGGGTGTAGCGGAGTGGGTTTTGGTCTAGCCGAGTCCGTTTGGGTCTAGCCGAGTATGTTTGGGACTAGCGGAGTGGGTTTGGGTCTAGCGGAGTGGGTTTGGTTCTAGCGGAGTGGGTTTGGGTCTAGCCGATTGGGTTTGAGTCTAGCCGAGTGGGTTTGGGTCTGGCTGAGTGTGTTTGGGTCTAGCGGAGTGGGTTTGGGTGTAGCCGAGTGGGTTTGGGTCTAGCTGAGTGGGTTTGGGTCTAGCCGAGTGGGATTGGGTCTAGCCGAGTGGGTTTGGGTCTAGCCGTGTGTGTTTGGGTCTAGCCGAGTGGGTTTGCGTCTAGCCGAGTGGGTTTGGGTCTAGCGGAGGGGGTTTGGGTGTAGCCGATTGGGTTTGGTTCGAGCCGAGTGGGTTTGAGTCTAGACGAGTGGGTTTGGGTCTAGCCGAGTGGGCTTCAGTGTAGCCGAGTGGGTTTGGGACTAGCGGAGTGGGTTTGGGTCTAGCGGAGTGGGTTTGGGTCTAGCGGAGTGGGTTTGGGTCTAGCGGAGTGGGTTTGGGTCTAGCCGAGTGGGTTTGGGTCTAGCCGAGTTGGTTTGGGTCTAGCGGAGTGGGTTTGGGTGTAGCCAAGTGGGTTTGGGACTAGCCGAGTGGGTGTGGGTCTAGCCGAGTGAGTTTCGGTCTAGCCGAATGGGTTTGGGTCTAGCCGAGTGGTTTTGGGTCTACCCGAGTGGGTTTGGGACTAGCGGAGTGGGTTTGTGTGTAGCCGAGTGGGTTTGGGTCTAGCCGAGTGGGTTTGGGTCTAGCCGATTGTGTTTGGGTCTAGCCGAGTGGGTTTGGGACTAGCCGAGTGGGTTTGGGTCTAGCGGAGTGGGTTTGGTTCTAGCGGAGTGGGTTTGCGTCTAGCCGATTGGGTTTGGGTCTCGCCGAGTAGGTTTGCGTCTGGCGGAGTGGGTTTGGGTCTAGTGGAGTGGGTTTGGGTCTAGCCGAGTGGGTTTGGGTCTAGCCAAGTGGGTTTGGGTGTAGCCGAGTGGGTTTGGGTCTAGCCGAGTGGGTTTGGGTGTAGCTAAGTGGGTTTGGGTCTAGCGGAATGGGTTAGGGTGTAGCCGAGTGGGTTTGGGTCTAGCCGATTGGGTTTGGGTCTAGCCGAGTGGGATTGGGTCTAGCCGAGTGGGTTTGGGTCTAGCCGAGTGTGTTTGGGTCTAGCCGAGTGGGTTTGGGACTAGCCGAGTGGGTTTGGGTCTAGCCGAGTTGGTTTGGGTTTGGCCGAGTGGGTTTGGGTGTAGCCGAGTGGGTTTGGGTCTAGCCAAATCGGTTTGGGTCTAGCCGAGTGGGTTTGGGTCTAGCCGAGTGGGTTTGGGTCTAGCCGAGTGGATTTGGGTCTAGCCTAGTGGGTTTGGGTCTATCCGAGTGGGTTTGGGTCTAGCCGAGTCCGTTTGGGTCTAGCCGAGTCCGTTTGGGTCTAGCCGAGTTGGTTTGGGACTAGCCGAGTGGGTTTGGGTCTAGTGGAGTGGGTTTGGTTCTAGCGGAGAGGGTTTGGGTCTAGCCGAGTGGGTTTGGGTCTAGCCAAGTGAGTTTGCGTCTGGCAGAGTGTGTTTGGGTGTAGCCGAGTGGGTTTGGGTCTACCCGAGTGGGTTTGGGTCTAGCCGAGTGGGTTTGGGTCTAGCTGAGTGGGTTTGGGTCTAGCCGAGTGTGTTTGGGTCTAGCCGAGTGGGTTTACGTCTAGCCGAGTGGGTTTGGGTCTAGCGGAGTGGGTTTGTGTGTAACCGAATGGGTTTGGGTCTAGCCGAGTGGGTTTGGGTCTAGACGAGTGGGTTAGGGTCTAGCCGAGTGGGTTTCGGTCTAGCCGAGTGGGTTTGGGTGTAGCGGAGTGGGTTTTGGTCTAGCCGAGTCCGTTTGGGTCTAGCCGAGTATGTTTGGGACTAGCGGAGTTGGTTTGGGTCTAGCGGAGTGGGTTTGGTTCTAGCGGAGTGGGTTTGGGTCTAGCCGATTGGGTTTGAGTCTAGCCGAGTGGGTTTGGGTCTGGCTGAGTGGGTTTGGGTCTAGCGGAGTGGGTTTGGGTGTAGCCGAGTGGGTTTGGGTCTAGCTGAGTGGGTTTGGGTCTAGCCGAGTGGGATTGGGTCTAGCCGAGTGGGTTTGGGTCTAGCCGTGTGTGTTTGGGTCTAGCCGAGTGGGTTTGCGTCTAGCCGAGTGGGTTTGGGTCTAGCGGAGGGGGTTTGGGTGTAGCCGATTGGGTTTGGTTCGAGCCGAGTGGGTTTGAGTCTAGACGAGTGGGTTTGGGTCTAGCCGAGTGGGCTTCAGTGTAGCCGAGTGGGTTTGGGACTAGCGGAGTGGGTTTGGGTCTAGCGGAGTGGGTTTGGGTCTAGCGGAGTGGGTTTGGGTCTAGCGGAGTGGGTTTGGGTCTAGCCGAGTGGGTTTGGGTCTAGCCGAGTTGGTTTGGGTCTAGCGGAGTGGGTTTGGGTGTAGCCAAGTGGGTTTGGGACTAGCCGAGTGGGTGTGGGTCTAGCCGAGTGAGTTTCGGTCTAGCCGAATGGGTTTGGGTCTAGCCGAGTGGTTTTGGGTCTACCCGAGTGGGTTTGGGACTAGCGGAGTGGGTTTGTGTGTAGCCGAGTGGGTTTGGGTCTAGCCGAGTGGGTTTGGGTCTAGCCGATTGTGTTTGGGTCTAGCCGAGTGGGTTTGGGACTAGCCGAGTGGGTTTGGGTCTAGCGGAGTGGGTTTGGTTCTAGCGGAGTGGGTTTGCGTCTAGCCGATTGGGTTTGGGTCTCGCCGAGTAGGTTTGCGTCTGGCGGAGTGGGTTTGGGTCTAGTGGAGTGGGTTTGGGTCTAGCCGAGTGGGTTTGGGTCTAGCCAAGTGGGTTTGGGTGTAGCCGAGTGGGTTTGGGTCTAGCCGAGTGGGTTTGGGTGTAGCTAAGTGGGTTTGGGTCTAGCGGAATGGGTTAGGGTGTAGCCGAGTGGGTTTGGGTCTAGCCGATTGGGTTTGGGTCTAGCCGAGTGGGATTGGGTCTAGCCGAGTGGGTTTGGGTCTAGCCGAGTGTGTTTGGGTCTAGCCGAGTGGGTTTGGGACTAGCCGAGTGGGTTTGGGTCTAGCCGAGTTGGTTTGGGTTTGGCCGAGTGGGTTTGGGTGTAGCCGAGTGGGTTTGGGTCTAGCCAAATCGGTTTGGGTCTAGCCGAGTGGGTTTGGGTCTAGCCGAGTGGGTTTGGGTCTAGCCGAGTGGATTTGGGTCTAGCCTAGTGGGTTTGGGTCTATCCGAGTGGGTTTGGGTCTAGCCGAGTCCGTTTGGGTCTAGCCGAGTGGGTTTGGGTTTAGCGGAGTGGGTTTGGGTCTAGCCGAGTGGGTTTGGGTCTAGCCGAGTCCGTTTGGGTCTAGCCGAGTTGGTTTGGGACTAGCCGAGTGGGTTTGGGTCTAGTGGAGTGGGTTTGGTTCTAGCGGAGTGGGTTTGGGTCTAGCCGATTGGGTTTTGGTCTCGCCAAGTGGGTTTGGGTCTAGCCGAGTGGGTTTGGATCTAGCCGAGTGGGTTTGGGTCTAGCCGATTGGGTTGGGTGTAGCCGAGTGGGTTTGGGTCTAGCCGATTGGGTTTGGGTGTAGCCGAGTGGGTTTGGGTCTAGCCGAGTGGGTTTGGGTGTAGCCGAGTGGGTTTGGGTCTAGCCGAGTGGGGTTGGGTCTAGCGGAGTGGGTTTGGGTCTAGCCGCATGGGTTTGGGTCTAGCCGAGTGGGTTTGGGTCTAGTGGAGTGGGTTTGGGTGCAGCCGAGTGGGTTTGGGTCTAGCCGATTGGGTTTGGGTCTAGCCGAGTGGGTTTGGGTCGAGCCGAGTGGGTTTGGGTCTAGCCGAGTGGGTTTGGGTCTAGCGGAGTGGGTTTGGGTGTAGCCGAGTGGGTTTGGGTCTAGCCGAGTGGGTTTGGGTCTAGCCGAGTGGGTTTGGGGCTAGCCGAGTGGGTTTGGGTCTAGCGGAGTGGGTTTGGGTCTAGCCGAGTGGGTTTGGGTCTAGCCTAGTGGGTTTGGGTCTATCCGAGTGGGTTTGGGTCTAGCCGAGTCCGTTTGGGTCTAGCCGAGTCCGTTTGGGTCTAGCCGAGTTGGTTTGGGACTAGCCGAGTGGGTTTGGGTCTAGTGGAGTGGGTTTGGTTCTAGCGGAGAGGGTTTGGGTCTAGCCGAGTGGGTTTGGGTCTAGCCAAGTGAGTTTGCGTCTGGCAGAGTGTGTTTGGGTGTAGCCGAGTGGGTTTGGGTCTACCCGAGTGGGTTTGGGTCTAGCCGAGTGGGTTTGGGTCTAGCTGAGTGGGTTTGGGTCTAGCCGAGTGTGTTTGGGTCTAGCCGAGTGGGTTTACGTCTAGCCGAGTGGGTTTGGGTCTAGCGGAGTGGGTTTGTGTGTAACCGAATGGGTTTGGGTCTAGCCGAGTGGGTTTGGGTCTAGACGAGTGGGTTAGGGTCTAGCCGAGTGGGTTTCGGTCTAGCCGAGTGGGTTTGGGTGTAGCGGAGTGGGTTTTGGTCTAGCCGAGTCCGTTTGGGTCTAGCCGAGTATGTTTGGGACTAGCGGAGTTGGTTTGGGTCTAGCGGAGTGGGTTTGGTTCTAGCGGAGTGGGTTTGGGTCTAGCCGATTGGGTTTGAGTCTAGCCGAGTGGGTTTGGGTCTGGCTGAGTGGGTTTGGGTCTAGCGGAGTGGGTTTGGGTGTAGCCGAGTGGGTTTGGGTCTAGCTGAGTGGGTTTGGGTCTAGCCGAGTGGGATTGGGTCTAGCCGAGTGGGTTTGGGTCTAGCCGTGTGTGTTTGGGTCTAGCCGAGTGGGTTTGCGTCTAGCCGAGTGGGTTTGGGTCTAGCGGAGGGGGTTTGGGTGTAGCCGATTGGGTTTGGTTCGAGCCGAGTGGGTTTGAGTCTAGACGAGTGGGTTTGGGTCTAGCCGAGTGGGCTTCAGTGTAGCCGAGTGGGTTTGGGACTAGCGGAGTGGGTTTGGGTCTAGCGGAGTGGGTTTGGGTCTAGCGGAGTGGGTTTGGGTCTAGCGGAGTGGGTTTGGGTCTAGCCGAGTGGGTTTGGGTCTAGCCGAGTTGGTTTGGGTCTAGCGGAGTGGGTTTGGGTGTAGCCAAGTGGGTTTGGGACTAGCCGAGTGGGTGTGGGTCTAGCCGAGTGAGTTTCGGTCTAGCCGAATGGGTTTGGGTCTAGCCGAGTGGTTTTGGGTCTACCCGAGTGGGTTTGGGACTAGCGGAGTGGGTTTGTGTGTAGCCGAGTGGGTTTGGGTCTAGCCGAGTGGGTTTGGGTCTAGCCGATTGTGTTTGGGTCTAGCCGAGTGGGTTTGGGACTAGCCGAGTGGGTTTGGGTCTAGCGGAGTGGGTTTGGTTCTAGCGGAGTGGGTTTGCGTCTAGCCGATTGGGTTTGGGTCTCGCCGAGTAGGTTTGCGTCTGGCGGAGTGGGTTTGGGTCTAGTGGAGTGGGTTTGGGTCTAGCCGAGTGGGTTTGGGTCTAGCCAAGTGGGTTTGGGTGTAGCCGAGTGGGTTTGGGTCTAGCCGAGTGGGTTTGGGTGTAGCTAAGTGGGTTTGGGTCTAGCGGAATGGGTTAGGGTGTAGCCGAGTGGGTTTGGGTCTAGCCGATTGGGTTTGGGTCTAGCCGAGTGGGATTGGGTCTAGCCGAGTGGGTTTGGGTCTAGCCGAGTGTGTTTGGGTCTAGCCGAGTGGGTTTGGGACTAGCCGAGTGGGTTTGGGTCTAGCCGAGTTGGTTTGGGTTTGGCCGAGTGGGTTTGGGTGTAGCCGAGTGGGTTTGGGTCTAGCCAAATCGGTTTGGGTCTAGCCGAGTGGGTTTGGGTCTAGCCGAGTGGGTTTGGGTCTAGCCGAGTGGATTTGGGTCTAGCCTAGTGGGTTTGGGTCTATCCGAGTGGGTTTGGGTCTAGCCGAGTCCGTTTGGGTCTAGCCGAGTGGGTTTGGGTTTAGCGGAGTGGGTTTGGGTCTAGCCGAGTGGGTTTGGGTCTAGCCGAGTCCGTTTGGGTCTAGCCGAGTTGGTTTGGGACTAGCCGAGTGGGTTTGGGTCTAGTGGAGTGGGTTTGGTTCTAGCGGAGTGGGTTTGGGTCTAGCCGATTGGGTTTTGGTCTCGCCAAGTGGGTTTGGGTCTAGCCGAGTGGGTTTGGATCTAGCCGAGTGGGTTTGGGTCTAGCCGATTGGGTTGGGTGTAGCCGAGTGGGTTTGGGTCTAGCCGATTGGGTTTGGGTGTAGCCGAGTGGGTTTGGGTCTAGCCGAGTGGGTTTGGGTGTAGCCGAGTGGGTTTGGGTCTAGCCGAGTGGGGTTGGGTCTAGCGGAGTGGGTTTGGGTCTAGCCGCATGGGTTTGGGTCTAGCCGAGTGGGTTTGGGTCTAGTGGAGTGGGTTTGGGTGCAGCCGAGTGGGTTTGGGTCTAGCCGATTGGGTTTGGGTCTAGCCGAGTGGGTTTGGGTCGAGCCGAGTGGGTTTGGGTCTAGCCGAGTGGGTTTGGGTCTAGCGGAGTGGGTTTGGGTGTAGCCGAGTGGGTTTGGGTCTAGCCGAGTGGGTTTGGGTCTAGCCGAGTGGGTTTGGGGCTAGCCGAGTGGGTTTGGGTCTAGCGGAGTGGGTTTGGGTCTAGCCGAGTGGGTTTGGGTCTAGCCGAGTGGGTTTGGGTCTAGTCGAGTGGGTTTTGGTCCTGCCGAGTGGGTGTGGGTCTAGCCGAGTGGGTTTGAGTCTAGCCGAGTGGGTTTGGGTCTAGCCGAGTGGGTTTGGTTCTAGCCGAGTGGGTTTTGTGTCTAGACGAGTGGGTTTGGGTCTAACCGAGTGGGTTTGGGTCTAGCCGAGTGGGTTTGGGTCTAGCCGAGAGTGTTTGGGTCTACCCAAGTGGGTTTGGGTCTAGCCGAGTGGGTTTGGGTCTAGCCGAGTGGATTTGGGTGTAGCCGAGTGGGTGTGGGTCTAACCGAGTGGGTTTGGGTCTAGCCGAGTGGGTTTGGGTCTAGCCGAGAGTGTTTGGGTCTACCCAAGTGGGTTTGAGTCTAGCCGAGTGGGTTTGGGTCTCGCCAAGTGGATTTGGGTCTAGCCGAGTGGGTGTGGGTCTAGCCGAGTGGGGTTGGGTCTAGCGGAGTGGGTTTGGGTCTAGCCGCATGGGTTTGGGTCTAGCCGAGTGGGTTTGGGTCTAGTGGAGTGGGTTTGGGTGCAGCCGAGTGGGTTTGGGTCTAGCCGAGTGGGTTTGGGTCTAGCCGAGTGGGTTTGGATCGAGCCGAGTGGGTTTGGGTCTAGCCGAGTGGGTTTGGGTCTAGCGGAGTGGGTTTGGGTGTAGCCGAGTGGGTTTGGGTCTAGCCGAGTGGGTTTGGGTCTAGCCGAGTGGGTTTGGGGCTAGCCGAGTGGGTTTGGGTCTAGCCGAGTGGGTTTGGGTCTAGCCGAGTGGGTTTGGGTCTAGCCGAGTGGGTTTGGGTCTAGCCGAGTGGGTTTGGGTCTAGCCGAGTGGGTTTGGGTCTAGCCGAGTGGGTTTGGGTCGTGCCGAGTGGGTTTGGGTCTAGCCGAGTGGGTTTGGGGCTAGCCGAATGCGTTTGGGTCTAGCCGAGTGGGTTTGGGTCTCGTCGAGTGGGTTTGGGTCTAGCCAAGTGGGTTTGGGTCGAGCCGAGTGGGTTTGGGTCTAGCCTAGTGGGTTTGGGTCTAGCCGAGGGGGTTTGGGTCTAGCCGAGTGGGTTTCGGTATAGCCGAGTGGGTTTGGGTCTAGCCGAGTGGGTGTGGGTCTAGCCGAGTGGGTTTGGGTCTAGCCGAGTGGGTTTGGGTCTAGCCGAGTGGGTTTGGGTGTAGCCGAGTGGGTTTGGGTCTAGCCGAGTGGGGTTGGGTCTAGCGGAGTGGGTTTGGGTCTAGCCGCATGGGTTTGGGTCTAGCCGAGTGGGTTTGGGTCTAGTGGAGTGGGTTTGGGTGCAGCCGAGTGGGTTTGGGTCTAGCCGAGTGGGTTTGGGTCTAGCCGAGTGGGTTTGGGTCGAGCCGAGTGGGTTTGGGTCCAGCCGAGTGGGTTTGGGTGTAGCCAAGAGGGTTTGGGTCTAGCCGAGTGGGTTTGGGTCTGAACGAGTGGGTTTGGGTCTAGTCGAGTGGGTTTGCATCTAGCCGAGTGGGTTTGCATCTTGCCGAGTGAGTTTGGGGCTAGCGGAGTGGGTTTGGGTCTAGCGGAGTGGGTTTGTGTCCAACCGAGTGGGTTTGGACCTCGCCGAGTGTGTTTGGGTCTAGCCAAGGTCTTTTGGGACTAGCCGAGTGGATTTGGGACTAGCGGAGTGGGATTGGGTCTAGCCGAGTGGGTTTGGGTCTAGCCGAGTGGGTTTGGGTCTAGCCGAGTGGGTTTGCATCTAGCCGAGTGGGTTTGCGTCTAGCCGAGTGAGTTTGGGGCTAGCGGAGTGGATTTGGGTCTAGCCGAGTGGGTTTGTGTCTAGCCGAGTGGGTTTGGGTCTAGCCGAGTGGGTTTGGGTCTAGCCGAGTGGGTTTGGGTGTAGCCGAGTGGGTTTGGGTCTAGCCGAGTGGGTTTGGGTCTAGCCGAGTGGGTTTGGGTGTAGCCGAGTGGGTTTGGGTGTAGCCGAGAGGGTTTGGGTCTAGCGGAGTGGGTTTGGGACTAGCCGAGTGGGTTTGGGTCTAGCCGAGTGGGTTTGGGTCTAGTCGAGTGGGTTTTGGTCCTGCCGAGTGGGTGTGGGTCTAGCCGAGTGGGTTTGAGTCTAGCCGAGTGGGTTTGGGTCTAGCCGAGTGGGTTTGGTTCTAGCCGAGTGGGTTTTGTGTCTAGACGAGTGGGTTTGGGTCTAACCGAGTGGGTTTGGGTCTAGCCGAGTGGGTTTGGGTCTAGCCGAGAGTGTTTGGGTCTACCCAAGTGGGTTTGAGTCCAGCCCAGTGGGTTTGGGTCTCGCCGAGTGGATTTGGGTCTAGCCGAGTGGGTGTGGGTCTAGCCGAGTGGGTTTGGGTCTAGCCGAGTGGGTTTGGGTCTAGCCGAGTGGGTTTGGGTCTAGCCAAGTGGGTTTGGGTCTAGCCGAGTGGGTTTGGGTCTAGCCGAGTGGGTTTGGGTCTAGTGGAGTGGGTTTGGGTGCAGCCGAGTGGGTTTGGGTCTAGCCGAGTGGGTTTGGGTCTAGCCGAGTGGGTTTGGGTCGAGCCGAGTGGGTTTGGGTCTAGCCGAGTGGGTTTGGGTCTAGCGGAGTGGGTTTGGGTGTAGCCGAGTGGGTTTGGGTCTAGCCGAGTGGGTTTGGGTCTAGCCGAGTGGGTTTGGGGCTAGCCGAGTGGGTTTGGGTCTAGCCGAGTGGGTTTGGGTCTAGCCGAGCGGGTTTGGGTCTAGCCGAGTGGGTTTGGGTCTAGCCGAGTGGGTTTGGGTCTAGCCGAGTGGGTTTGGGTCTAGCCGAGTGGGTTTGGGTCGTGCCGAGTGGGTTTGGGTCTAGCCGAGTGGGTTTGGGGCTAGCCGAATGCGTTTGGGTCTAGCCGAGTGGGTTTGGGTCTCGTCGAGTGGGTTTGGGTCTAGCCAAGTGGGTTTGGGTCGAGCCGAGTGGGTTTGGGTCTAGCCTAGTGGGTTTGGGTCTAGCCGAGGGGGTTTGGGTCTAGCCGAGTGGGTTTCGGTATAGCCGAGTGGGTTTGGGTCTAGCCGAGTGGGTGTGGGTCTAGCCGTGTGGGTTTGGGTCTAGCCGAGTGGGTTTGGGTCTAGCCGAGTGGGTTTGGGTCTAGCCAAGTGGGTTTGGGTCTAGCCGAGTGGGTTTGGGTCTAGCCGAGTGGGTTTGGGTCTAGCCGATTGGGTTGGGTGTAGCCGAGTGGGTTTGGGTCTAGCCGATTGGGTTTGGGTCTAGCCAAGTTGGTTTGGGTCTAGCCGAGTGGGTTTGGGTGTAGCCGAGTGGGTTTGGGTCTAGCCGAGTGGGGTTGGGTCTAGCGGAGTGGGTTTGGGTCTAGCCGCATGGGTTTGGGTCTAGCCGTGTGGGTTTGGGTCTAGTGGAGTGGGTTTGGGTGCAGCCGAGTGGGTTTGGGACTAGCCGAGTGGGTTTGGGTCTAGCCGAGTGGGTTTGGGTCGAGCCGAGTGGGTTTGGGTCCAGCCGAGTGGGTTTGGGTCTAGCGGAGTGGGTTTGGGTCTAGCCGAGAGTGTTTGGGTCTACCCAAGTGGGTTTTAGTCTAGCCGAGTGGGTTTGGGGCTCGCCGAGTGGATTTGGGTCTAGCCGAATGGGTGTGGGTCTAGCCGAGTGGGTTTGGGTCTAGCCGAGTGGGCTTGGGTCTAGCCGAGTGGGTTTGGGTCTAGCCAAGTGGGTTTGGGTCTAGCCGAGTGGGTTTGGGTCTAGCCGAGTGGGTTTGGGTCTAGCCGATTGGGTTTGGGTCTAGCCGAGTGGGTTTGGGTCGTGCCGAGTGGGTTTGGGTCTAGCCGAGTGGGTTTGGGGCTAGCCGAATGCGTTTGGGTCTAGCCGAGTGGGTTTGGGTCTCGTCGAGTGGGTTTGGGTCTAGCCAAGTGGGTTTGGGTCGAGCCGAGTGGGTTTGGGTCTAGCCTAGTGGGTTTGGGTCTAGCCGAGGGGGTTTGGGTCTAGCCGAGTGGGTTTCGGTATAGCCGAGTGGGTTTGGGTCTAGCCGAGTGGGTGTGGGTCTAGCCGTGTGGGTTTGGGTCTAGCCGAGTGGGTTTGGGTCTAGCCGAGTGGGTTTGGGTCTAGCCAAGTGGGTTTGGGTCTAGCCGAGTGGGTTTGGGTCTAGCCGAGTGGGTTTGGGTCTAGCCGATTGGGTTGGGTGTAGCCGAGTGGGTTTGGGTCTAGCCGATTGGGTTTGGGTCTAGCCAAGTTGGTTTGGGTCTAGCCGAGTGGGTTTGGGTGTAGCCGAGTGGGTTTGGGTCTAGCCGAGTGGGGTTGGGTCTAGCGGAGTGGGTTTGGGTCTAGCCGCATGGGTTTGGGTCTAGCCGTGTGGGTTTGGGTCTAGTGGAGTGGGTTTGGGTGCAGCCGAGTGGGTTTGGGACTAGCCGAGTGGGTTTGGGTCTAGCCGAGTGGGTTTGGGTCGAGCCGAGTGGGTTTGGGTCCAGCCGAGTGGGTTTGGGTCTAGCGGAGTGGGTTTGGGTCTAGCCGAGAGTGTTTGGGTCTACCCAAGTGGGTTTTAGTCTAGCCGAGTGGGTTTGGGGCTCGCCGAGTGGATTTGGGTCTAGCCGAATGGGTGTGGGTCTAGCCGAGTGGGTTTGGGTCTAGCCGAGTGGGCTTGGGTCTAGCCGAGTGGGTTTGGGTCTAGCCAAGTGGGTTTGGGTCTAGCCGAGTGGGTTTGGGTCTAGCCGAGTGGGTTTGGGTCTAGCCGATTGGGTTGGGTGTAGCCGAGTGGGTTTGGGTCTAGCCGATTGGGTTTGGGTCTAGCCGAGTGGGTTTGGGTCCAGCCGAGAGGGTTTGGGTCTAGCCGAGTGGGATTGGGTCTAGCCGAGTGGGGTTGGGTCTAGCGGAGTGGGTTTGGGTCTAGCCGCATGGGTTTGGGTCTAGCCGAGTGGGTTTGGGTCTAGTGGAGTGGGTTTGGGTGCAGCCGAGTGGGTTTGGGTCTAGCCGAGTGGGTTTGGGTCTAGCCGAGTGGGTTTGGGTCGAGCCGAGTGGGTTTGGGTCTAGCCGAGTGGGTTTGGGTCTAGCGGAGTGGGTTTGGGTGTAGCCGAGTGGGTTTGGGTCTAGCCGAGTGGGTTTGGGTCTAGCGGAGTGGGTTTGGGTCTCGCCGAGTGGCTTTGGGTCTAGCCGAGTGGGTTTGGGTCTAGTCGAGTGGGTTTTGGTCCTGCCGAGTGGGTGTGGGTCTAGCCGTGTGGGTTTGAGTCTAGCCGAGTGGGTTTGGGTCTAGCCGAGTGGGTTTGGTTCTAGCCGAGTGGGTTTTGTGTCTAGACGAGTGGGTTTGGGTCTAACCGAGTGGGTTTGGGTCTAGCCGAGTGGGTTTGGGTCTAGCCGAGAGTGTTTGGGTCTACCCAAGTGGGTTTGGGTCTAGCCGAGTGGGTTTGGCTCTAGCCGAGTGGATTTGGGTGTAGCCGAGTGGGTGTGGGTCTAACCGAGTGGGTTTGGGTCTAGCCGAGTGGGTTTGGGTCTAGCCGAGAGTGTTTGAGTCTACCCAAGTGGGTTTGAGTCCAGCCGAGTGGGTTTGGGTCTCGCCGAGTGGATTTGGGTCTAGCCGAGTGGGTGTGGGTCTAGCCGAGTGGGTTTGGGTCTAGCCGAGTGAGTTTGGGTCTAGCCGAGTGGGTTTGGGTCTAGCCAAGTGGGTTTGGGTCTAGCCGAGTGGGTTTGGGTGTAGCCGAGTGGGTTTGGGTCTAGCCGAGTGGGGTTGGGTCTAGCGGAGTGGGTTTGGGTTTAGCCGCATGGGTTTGGGTCTAGCCGAGTGGGTTTGGGTCTAGTGGAGTGGGTTTGGGTGCAGCCGAGTGGGTTTGGGTCTAGCCGAGTGGGTTTGGGTCTAGCCGAGTGGGTTTGGGTCGAGCCGAGTGGGTTTGGGTCTAGCCGAGTGGGTTTGGGTCTAGCGGAGTGGGTTTGGGTGTAGCCGAGTGGGTTTGGGTCTAGCCGAGTGGGTTTGGGTCTAGCCAAGTGGGTTTGGGTCGAGCCGAGTGGGTTTGGGTCTAGCCTAGTGGGTTTGGGTCTAGCCGAGGGGGTTTGGGTCTAGCCGAGTGGGTTTCGGTATAGCCGAGTGGGTTTGGGTCTAGCCGAGTGGGTGTGGGTCTAGCCGAGTGGGTTTGGGTCTAGCCGAGTGGGTTTGGGTCTAGCCGAGTGGGTTTGGGTCTAGCCAAGTGGGTTTGGGTCTAGCCGAGTGGGTTTGGGTCTAGCCGAGTGGGTTTGGGTCTAGCCGATTGGGTTGGGTGTAGCCGAGTGGGTTTGGGTCTAGCCGATTGGGTTTGGGTCTAGCCAAGTTGGTTTGGGTCTAGCCGAGTGGGTTTGGGTGTAGCCGAGTGGGTTTGGGTGTAGCCGAGTGGGGTTGGGTCTAGCGGAGTGGGTTTGGGTCTAGCCGCATGGGTTTGGGTCTAGCCGAGTGGGTTTGGGTCTAGTGGAGTGGGTTTGGGTGCAGCCGAGTGGGTTTGGGACTAGCCGAGTGGGTTTGGGTCTAGCCGAGTGGGTTTGGGTCGAGCCGAGTGGGTTTGGGTCCAGCCGAGTGGGTTTGGGTCTAGCGGAGTGGGTTTGGGTCTAGCCGAGAGTGTTTGGGTCTACCCAAGTGGGTTTTAGTCTAGCCGAGTGGGTTTGGGGCTCGCCGAGTGGATTTGGGTCTAGCCGAATGGGTGTGGGTCTAGCCGAGTGGGTTTGGGTCTAGCCGAGTGGGCTTGGGTCTAGCCGAGTGGGTTTGGGTCTAGCCAAGTGGGTTTGGGTCTAGCCGAGTGGGTTTGGGTCTAGCCGAGTGGGTTTGGGTCTAGCCGATTGGGTTGGGTGTAGCCGAGTGGGTTTGGGTCTAGCCGATTGGGTTTGGGTCTAGCCGAGTGGGTTTGGGTCCAGCCGAGTGGGTTTGGGTCTAGCCGAGTGGGATTGGGTCTAGCCGAGTGGGGTTGGGTCTAGCGGAGTGGGTTTGGGTCTAGCCGCATGGGTTTGGGTCTAGCCGAGTGGGTTTGGGTCTAGTGGAGTGGGTTTGGGTGCAGCCGAGTGGGTTTGGGTCTAGCCGAGTGGGTTTGGGTCTAGCCGAGTGGGTTTGGGTCGAGCCGAGTGGGTTTGGGTCTAGCCGAGTGGGTTTGGGTCTAGCGGAGTGGGTTTGGGTGTAGCCGAGTGGGTTTGGGTCTAGCCGAGTGGGTTTGGGTCTAGCGGAGTGGGTTTGGGTCTCACCGAGTGGCTTTGGGTCTAGCCGAGTGGGTTTGGGTCTAGTCGAGTGGGTTTTGGTCCTGCCGAGTGGGTGTGGGTCTAGCCGAGTGGGTTTGAGACTAGCCGAGTGGGTTTGGGTCCAGCCGAGTGGGTTTGGTTCTAGCCGAGTGGGTTTTGTGCCTAGACGAGTGGGTTTGGGTCTAACCGAGTGGGTTTGGGTCTAGCCGAGTGGGTTTGGGTCTAGCCGAGAGTGTTTGGGTCTACCCAAGTGGGTTTGGGTCTAGCCGAGTGGGTTTGGCTCTAGCCGAGTGGATTTGGGTGTAGCCGAGTGGGTGTGGGTCTAACCAAGTGGGTTTGGGTCTAGCCGAGTGGGTTTGGGTCTAGCCGAGAGTGTTTGGGTCTACCCAAGTGGGTTTGAGTCCAGCCGAGTGGGTTTGGGTCTCGCCGGGTGGATTTGGGTCTAGCGGAGTGGGTTTGGGTCTAGCCGAGAGTGTTTGGGTCTACCCAAGTGGGTTTTAGTCTAGCCGAGTGGGTTTGGGGCTCGCCGAGTGGATTTGGGTCTAGCCGAATGGGTGTGGGTCTAGCCGAGTGGGTTTGGGTCTAGCCGAGTGGGCTTGGGTCTAGCCGAGTGGGTTTGGGTCTAGCCAAGTGGGTTTGGGTCTAGCCGAGTGGGTTTGGGTCTAGCCGAGTGGGTTTGGGTCTAGCCGATTGGGTTGGGTGTAGCCGAGTGGGTTTGGGTCTAGCCGATTGGGTTTGGGTCTAGCCGAGTGGGTTTGGGTCCAGCCGAGTGGGTTTGGGTCTAGCCGAGTGGGATTGGGTCTAGCCGAGTGGGGTTGGGTCTAGCGGAGTGGGTTTGGGTCTAGCCGCATGGGTTTGGGTCTAGCCGAGTGGGTTTGGGTCTAGTGGAGTGGGTTTGGGTGCAGCCGAGTGGGTTTGGGTCTAGCCGAGTGGGTTTGGGTCTAGCCGAGTGGGTTTGGGTCGAGCCGAGTGGGTTTGGGTCTAGCCGAGTGGGTTTGGGTCTAGCGGAGTGGGTTTGGGTGTAGCCGAGTGGGTTTGGGTCTAGCCGAGTGGGTTTGGGTCTAGCGGAGTGGGTTTGGGTCTCGCCGAGTGGCTTTGGGTCTAGCCGAGTGGGTTTGGGTCTAGCCGAGAGTGTTTGGGTCTACCCAAGTGGGTTTGAGTCCAGCCGAGTGGGTTTGGGTCTCGCCGAGTGGATTTGGGTCTAGCCGAGTGGGTGTGGGTCTAGCCGAGTGGGTTTGGGTCTAGCCGAGTGGGTTTGGGTCTAGCCGAGTGGGTTTGGGTCTAGCCAAGTGGGTTTGGGTCTAGCCGAGTGGGTTTGGGTCTAGCCGAGTGGGTTTGGGTCTAGCCGATTGGGTTGGGTGTAGCCGAGTGGGTTTGGGTCTAGCCGAGTGGGTTTGGGTGTATCCGAGTGGGTTTGGGTCTAGCCGAGTGGGGTTGGGTCTAGCGGAGTGGGTTTGGGTCTAGCCGCATGGGTTTGGGTCTAGCCGAGTGGGTTTGGGTCTAGTGGAGTGGGTTTGGGTGCAGCCGAGTGGGTTTGGGTCTAGCCGAGTGGGTTTGGGTCTAGCCGAGTGGGTTTGGGTCTAGCCGAGTGGGTTTGGGGCTAGCCGAGTGGGTTTGGGTCTAGCCGAGTGGGTGTGGGTCTAGCCGAGTAGGTTTGGGTCTAGCCGAGTGGGTTTGGGTCTAGCCGAGTGGGTTTGGGTCTAGCCGAGTGGGTTTGGGTCTAGCCGAGTGGGTTTGGGTCGTGCCGAGTGGGCTTGGGTCTAGCCGAGTGGGTTTGGGGCTAGCCGAATGCGTTTGGGTCTAGCCGAGTGGGTTTGGGTCTCGTCGAGAGGGTTTGGGTCTAGCCAAGTGGGTTTGGGGCGAGCCGAGTGGGTTTGGGTCTAGCCTAGTGGGTTTGGGTCTAGCCGAGGGGGTTTGGGTCTAGCCGAGTGGGTTTCGGTATAGCCGAGTGGGTTTGGGTCTAGCCGAGTGGGTGTGGGTCTAGCCGAGTGGGTTTGGGTCTAGCCGAGTGGGTTTGGGTCTAGCGGAGTGGGTTTGGGTCTAGCCGAGAGTGTTTGGGTCTACCCAAGTGGGTTTTAGTCTAGCCGAGTGGGTTTGGGGCTCGCCGAGTGGATTTGGGTCTAGCCGAATGGGTGTGGGTCTAGCCGAGTGGGTTTGGGTCTAGCCGAGTGGGCTTGGGTCTAGCCGAGTGGGTTTGGGTCTAGCCAAGTGGGTTTGGGTCTAGCCGAGTGGGTTTGGGTCTAGCCGAGTGGGTTTGGGTCTAGCCGATTGGGTTGGGTGTAGCCGAGTGGGTTTGGGTCTAGCCGATTGGGTTTGGGTCTAGCCGAGTGGGTTTGGGTCCAGCCGAGTGGGTTTGGGTCTAGCCGAGTGGGTTTGGGTCTAGCCGAGTGGGGTTGGGTCTAGCGGAGTGGGTTTGGGTCTAGCCGCATGGGTTTGGGTCTAGCCGAGTGGGTTTGGGTCTAGTGGAGTGGGTTTGGGTGCAGCCGAGTGGGTTTGGGTCTAGCCGAGTGGGTTTGGGTCTAGCCGAGTGGGTTTGGGTCGAGCCGAGTGGGTTTGGGTCTAGCCGAGTGGGTTTGGGTCTAGCGGAGTGGGTTTGGGTGTAGCCGAGTGGGTTTGGGTGTAGCCGAGTGGGTTTGGGTCTAGCGGAGTGGGTTTGGGTCTAGCCGAGTGGGTTTGGGTCTAGCCGAGTGGGTTTGGGTCTAGTCGAGTGGGTTTTGGTCCTGCCGAGTGGGTGTGGGTCTAGCCGAGTGGGTTTGAGTCTAGCCGAGTGGGTTTGGGTCTAGCCGAGTGGGTTTGGTTCTAGCCGAGTGGGTTTTGTGTCTAGACGAGTGGGTTTGGGTCTAACCGAGTGGGTTTGGGTCTAGCCGAGTGGGTTTGGGTCTAGCCGAGAGTGTTTGGGTCTACCCAAGTGGGTTTGGGTCTAGCCGAGTGGGTTTGGCTCTAGCCGAGTGGATTTGGGTGTAGCCGAGTGGGTGTGGGTCTAACCGAGTGGGTTTGGGTCTAGCCGAGTGGGTTTGGGTCTAGCCGAGAGTGTTTGGGTCTACCCAAGTGGGTTTGAGTCCAGCCGAGTGGGTTTGGGTCTCGCCGAGTGGATTTCGGTCTAGCCGAGTGTGTGTGGGTCTAGCCGAGTGGGTTTGGGTCTAGCCGAGTGGGTTTGGGTCTAGCCGAGTGGGTTTGGGTCTAGCCAAGTGGGTTTGGGTCTGGCCGAGTGGGTTTGGGTCTAGCCGAGTGGGTTTGGGTCTAGCCGATTGGGTTGGGTGTAGCCGAGTGGGTTTGTGTCTAGCCGATTGGGTTTGGGTCTAGCCGAGTGGGTTTGGGTCTAGCCGAGTGGGTTTGGGTGTAGCCGAGTGGGTTTGGGTCTAGCCGAGTGTGTGTGGGTCTAGCCGAGTGGGTTTGGGTCTAGCCGAGTGGGTTTGGGTCTAGCCGAGTGGGTTTGGGTCTAGCCAAGTGGGTTTGGGTCTGGCCGAGTGGGTTTGGGTCTAGCCGAGTGGGTTTGGGTCTAGCCGATTGGGTTGGGTGTAGCCGAGTGGGTTTGTGTCTAGCCGATTGGGTTTGGGTCTAGCCGAGTGGGTTTGGGTCTAGCCGAGTGGGTTTGGGTGTAGCCGAGTGGGTTTGGGTCTAGCCGAGTGGGGTTGGGTCTAGCGGAGTGGGTTTGGGTCTAGCCGCATGGGTTTGGGTCTAGCCGAGTGGGTTTGGGTCTAGTGGAGTGGGTTTGGGTGCAGCCGAGTGGGTTTGGGTCTAGCCGAGTGGGTTTGGGTCTACCGAGTGGGTTTGGGTCGAGCCGAGTGGGTTTGGGTCTAGCCGAGTGGGTTTGGGTCTAGCGGAGTGGGTTTGGGTGTAGCCGAGTGGGTTTGGGTCTCGCCGAGTGGGTTTGGGTCTAGCCGAGTGGGTTTGGGGCTAGCCGAGTGGGTTTGGGTCTAGCCGAGTGGGTTTGGGTCTAGCCGAGTGGGTTTGGGTCTAGCCGAGTGGGTTTGGGTCTAGCCGAGTGGGTTTGGGTCTAGCCGAGTGGGTTTGGGTCTAGCCGAGTGGGTTTGGGTCGTGCCGAGTGGGTTTGGGTCTAGCCGAGTGGGTTTGGGGCTAGCCGAATGCGTTTGGGTCTAGCCGAGTGGGTTTGGGTCTCGTCGAGTGGGTTTGGGTCTAGCCAAGTGGGTTTGGGTCGAGCCGAGTGGGTTTGGGTCTAGCCTAGTGGGTTTGGGTCTAGCCGAGGGGGTTTGGGTCTAGCCGAGTGGGTTTCGGTATAGCCGAGTGGGTTTGGGTCTAGCCGAGTGGGTGTGGGTCTAGCCGAGTGGGTTTGGGTCTAGCCGAGTGGGTTTGGGTCTAGCCGAGTGGGTTTGGGTCTAGCCAAGTGGGTTTGGGTCTAGCCGAGTGGGTTTGGGTCTAGCCGCATGGGTTTGGGTCTAGCCGAGTGGGTTTGGGTCTAGTGGAGTGGGTTTGGGTGCAGCCGAGTGGGTTTGGGACTAGCCGAGTGGGTTTGGGTCTAGCCGAGTGGGTTTGGGTCGAGCCGAGTGGGTTTGGGTCCAGCCGAGTGGGTTTGGGTCTAGCGGAGTGGGTTTGGGTCTAGCCGAGAGTGTTTGGGTCTACCCAAGTGGGTTTTAGTCTAGCCGAGTGGGTTTGGGGCTCGCCGAGTGGATTTGGGTCTAGCCGAATGGGTGTGGGTCTAGCCGAGTGGGTTTGGGTCTAGCCGAGTGGGCTTGGGTCTAGCCGAGTGGGTTTGGGTCTAGCCAAGTGGGTTTGGGTCTAGCCGAGTGGGTTTGGGTCTAGCCGAGTGGGTTTGGGTCTAGCCGATTGGGTTGGGTGTAGCCGAGTGGGTTTGGGTCTAGCCGATTGGGTTTGGGTCTAGCCGAGTGGGTTTGGGTCCAGCCGAGTGGGTTTGGGTCTAGCCGAGTGGGTTTGGGTGTAGCCGAGTGGGGTTGGGTCTAGCGGAGTGGGTTTGGGTCTAGCCGCATGGGTTTGGGTCTAGCCGAGTGGGTTTGGGTCTAGTGGATTGGGTTTGGGTGCAGCCGAGTGGGTTTGGGTCTAGCCGAGTGGGTTTGGGTCTAGCCGAGTGGGTTTGGGTCGAGCCGAGTGGGTTTGGGTCTAGCCGAGTGGGTTTGGGTCTAGCGGAGTGGGTTTGGGTGTAGCCGAGTGGGTTTGGGTCTAGCCGAGTGGGTTTGGGTCTAGCCGAGTGGGTTTGGGTCTAGCCGAGTGGGTTTGGGTCTAGCCGAGTGGGTTTGGGTCTAGCCGAGTGGGTTTGGGTCTAGCCGAGTGGGTTTGGGTCTAGCCGAGTGGGTTTGGGTCTAGCCGAGTGGGTTTGGGTCTAGCCGAGTGGGTTTGGGTCGTGCCGAGTGGGTTTGGGTCTAGCCGAGTGGGTTTGGGGCTAGCCGAATGCGTTTGGGTCTAGCCGAGTGGGTTTGGGTCTCGCCGAGTGGGTTTGGGTCTAGCCAAGTGGGTTTGGGTTGAGCCGAGTGGGTTTGGGTCTAGCCTAGTGGGCTTGGGTCTAGCCGAGAGGGTTTGGGTCTAGCCGAGTGGGTTTCGGTATAGCCGAGTGGGTTTGGGTCTAGCCGAGTGGGTGTGGGTCTAGCCGAGTGGGTTTGGGTCTAGCCGAGTGGGTTTGGGTCTAGCCGAGTGGGTTTGGGTCTAGCCAAGTGGGTTTGGGTCTAGCCGAGTGGGTTTGGGTCTAGCCGAGTGGGTTTGGGTCTAGCCGATTGGGTTGGGTGTAGCCGAGTGGGTTTGGGTCTAGCCGATTGGGTTTGGGTCTAGCCAAGTTGGTTTGGGTCTAGCCGAGTGGGTTTGGGTGTAGCCGAGTGGGTTTGGGTCTAGCCGAGTGGGGTTGGGTCTAGCGGAGTGGGTTTGGGTCTAGCCGCATGGGTTTGGGTCTAGCCGAGTGGGTTTGGGTCTAGTGGAGTGGGTTTGGGTGCAGCCGAGTGGGTTTGGGACTAGCCGAGTGGGTTTGGGTCTAGCCGAGTGGGTTTGGGTCGAGCCGAGTGGGTTTGGGTCCAGCCGAGTGGGTTTGGGTCTAGCGGAGTGGGTTTGGGTCTAGCCGAGAGTGTTTGGGTCTACCCAAGTGGGTTTTAGTCTAACCGAGTGGGTTTGGGGCTCGCCGAGTGGATTTGGGTCTAGCCGAATGGGTGTGGGTCTAGCCGAGTGGGTTTGGGTCTAGCCGCGTGGGCTTGGGTCTAGCCGAGTGGGTTTGGGTCTAGCCAAGTGGATTTGGGTCTAGCCGAGTGGGTTTGGGTCTAGTGGAGTGGGTTTGGGTGCAGCCGAGTGGGTTTGGGTCTAGCCGAGTGGGTTTGGGTCTAGCCGAGTGGGTTTGGGTCGAGCCGAGTGGGTTTGGGTCTAGCCGAGTGGGTTTGGGTCTAGCGGAGTGGGTTTGGGTGTAGCCGAGTGGGTTTGGGTCTAGCCGAGTGGGTTTGGGTCTAGCCGAGTGGGTTTGGGTCTAGCCGAGTGGGTTTGGGTCTAGCCGAGTGGGTTTGGGTCTAGCCGAGTGGGTTTGGGTCTAGCCGATTGGGTTGGGTGTAGCCGAGTGGGTTTGGGTCTAGCCGAGTGGGTTTCGGTCGAGCCGAGTGGGTTTGGGTCTAGCCGAGTGGGTTTGGGTGTAGCCGAGTGGGTTTGGGTCTAGCCGAGTGGGGTTGGGTCTGGCGGAGTGGGTTTGGGTCTAGCCACATGGGTTTGGGTCTAGCCGAGTGGGTTTGGGTCTAGCGGAGTGGGTTTGGGTGTAGCCGAGTGGGTTTGGGTCTAGCCGAGTGGGTTTGGGTCTAGCCGAGTGGGTTTGGGGCTAGCCGAGTGGGTTTGGGTCTAGCCGAGTGGGTTTGGGTCTAGCCGAGTGGGTTTGGGTCTAGCCGAGTGGGTTTGGGTCTCGTCGAGTGGGTTTGGGTCTAGCCGAGGGGGTTTGGGTCTAGCCGAGTGGGTTTCGGTATAGCCGAGTGGGTTTCGGTCTAGCCGAGTGGGTTTGGGACTAGCCGAGTGGGTTTGGGACTAGCCGAGTGGGTTTGGGTCTAGCCGAGTGGGTTTGGGTCTAGCCGAGAGTGTTTGGGTCTACGCAAGTGGGTTTGGGTCTAGCCGAGTGGGTTTGGGTCTAGCCGAGTGGATTTGGGTCTAGCCGAGTGGGTGTGGGTCTAGCCGAGTGGGTTTGGGTCTAGCCGAGTGGGTTTGGGTCTAGCCGAGTGGGTTTGGGTCTAGCCAAGTGGGTTTGGGTCTAGCCGAGTGGGTTTGGGTCTAGCCGAGTGGGTTTGGGTCTAGCCGATTGGGTTGGGTGTAGCCGAGTGGGTTTGGGTCTAGCTGATTGGGTTTGGGTCTAGCCAAGTTGGTTTGGGTCTAGCCGAGTGGGTTTGGGTGTAGCCGAGTGGGTTTGGGTCTAGCCGAGTGGGGTTGGGTCTAGCGGAGTGGGTTTGGGTCTAGCCGCATGGGTTTGGGTCTAGCCGAGTGGGTTTGGGTCTAGTGGAGTGGGTTTGGGTGCAGCCGAGTGGGTTTGGGTCTAGCCGAGTGGGTTTGGGTCTAGCCGAGTGGGTTTGGGTCGAGCCGAGTGGGTTTGGGTCCAGCCGAGTGGGTTTGGGTCTAGCGGAGTGGGTTTGGGTCTAGCCGAGTGGGTTTGGGTCTAGCCGAGTGGGTTTGGGTCTAGCCGAGTGGGTTTGGGTCTAGCCGAGTGGGTTTGGGTCTAGCCGATTGGGTTGGGTGTAGCCGAGTGGGTTTGGGTCTAGCCGAGTGGGTTTCGGTCGAGCCGAGTGGGTTTGGGTCTAGCCGAGTGGGTTTGGGTGTAGCCGAGTGGGTTTGGGTCTAGCCGAGTGGGGTTGGGTCTGGCGGAGTGGGTTTGGGTCTAGCCACATGGGTTTGGGTCTAGCCGAGTGGGTTTGGGTCTAGTGGAGTGGGTTTGGGTGCAGCCGAGTGGGTTTGGGTCTAGCCGAGTGGGTTTGTGTCTAGCCGAGTGGGTTTGGGTCGAGCCGAGTGGGTTTGGGTCTAGCCGAGTGGGTTTGGGTCTAGCGGAGTGGGTTTGGGTGTAGCCGAGTGGGTTTGGGTCTAGCCGAGTGGGTTTGGGTCTAGCCGAGTGGGTTTGGGGCTAGCCGAGTGGGTTTGGGTCTAGCCGAGTGGGTTTGGGTCTAGCCGAGTGGGTTTGGGTCTAGCCGAGTGGGTTTGGGTCTCGTCGAGTGGGTTTGGGTCTAGCCGAGGGGGTTTGGGTCTAGCCGAGTGGGTTTCGGTATAGCTGAGTGGGTTTCGGTCTAGCCGAGTGGGTTTGGGACTAGCCGAGTGGGTTTGGGACTAGCCGAGTGGGTTTGGGTCTAGCCGAGTGGGTTTGGGTCTAGCCGAGAGTGTTTGGGTCTACGCAAGTGGGTTTGGGTCTAGCCGAGTGGGTTTGGGTCTAGCCGAGTGGATTTGGGTCTAGCCGAGTGGGTGTGGGTCTAGCCGAGTGGGTTTGGGTCTAGCCGAGTGGGTTTGGGTCTAGCCGAGTGGGTTTGGGTCTAGCCAAGTGGGTTTGGGTCTAGCCGAGTGGGTTTGGGTCTAGCCGAGTGGGTTTGGGTCTAGCCGATTGGGTTGGGTGTAGCCGAGTGGGTTTGGGTCTAGCTGATTGGGTTTGGGTCTAGCCAAGTTGGTTTGGGTCTAGCCGAGTGGGTTTGGGTGTAGCCGAGTGGGTTTGGGTCTAGCCGAGTGGGGTTGGGTCTAGCGGAGTGGGTTTGGGTCTAGCCGCATGGGTTTGGGTCTAGCCGAGTGGGTTTGGGTCTAGTGGAGTGGGTTTGGGTGCAGCCGAGTGGGTTTGGGTCTAGCCGAGTGGGTTTGGGTCTAGCCGAGTGGGTTTGGGTCGAGCCGAGTGGGTTTGGGTCCAGCCGAGTGGGTTTGGGTCTAGCGGAGTGGGTTTGGGTCTAGCCGAGAGTGTTTGGGTCTACCCAAGTGGGTTTTAGTCTAGCCGAGTGGGTTTGGGGCTCGCCGAGTGGATTTGGGTCTAGCCGAATGGGTGTGGGTCTAGCCGAGTGGGTTTGGGTCTAGCCGAGTGGGCTTGGGTCTAGCCGAGTGGGTTTGGGTCTAGCCAAGTGGGTTTGGGTCTAGCCGAGTGGGTTTGGGTCTAGCCGAGTGGGTTTGGGTCTAGCCGATTGGGTTGGGTGTAGCCGAGTGGGTTTGGGTCTAGCCGATTGGGTTTGGGTCCAGCCGAGTGGGTTTGGGTCCAGCCGAGTGGGTTTGGGTCTAGCCGAGTGGGTTTGGGTCTAGCCGAGTGGGGTTGGGTCTAGCGAAGTGGGTTTGGGTGTAGCCGAGTGGGTTTGGGTCTAGCCGAGTGGGTTTGGGTCTAGCCGAGTGGGTTTGGGTCTAGCAGAGTGGGTTTGGGTCTAGCCGAGTGGGTTTGGGTCTAGCCGAGTGGGTTTGGGTCTAGCCGAGTGGGTTTGGGTCGTGCCGAGTGGGTTTGGGTCTAGCCGAGTGGGTTTGGGGCTAGCCGAATGCGTTTGGGTCTAGCCGAGTGGGTTTGGGTCTCGCCGAGTGGGTTTGGGTCTAGCCAAGTGGGTTTGGGTCGAGCCGAGTGGGTTTGGGTCTAGCCTAGTGGGCTTGGGTCTAGCCGAGGGGGTTTGGGTCTAGCGGAGTGGGTTTGGGTCTAGCCGAGTGGGGTTGGGTCTAGCGGAGTGGGTTTTGGTCTAGCCGCGTGGGTTTGGGTCTAGCCGAGTGGGTTTGGGTCTAGTGGAGTGGGTTTGGGTCTACCAGAATGGGTTTGGGTCTAGCCGAGTGGGTTTGGGTCTAGCGGAGTAGGTTTGGGTCTAGCCGAGTGGGTTTGGGTCTAGCCGAGTGGGTTTGAGTCCAGCCGAGTGGTTTTGGGGCTAGCCGAGTGGGTTTGGGTCTAGCCGAGTGGGTTTGGGTCTAGCCGAGTGGGTTTGGGTCTAGCCGAGTGGGTTTGGGACTAGCCGAGTGGGTTTGTGTCTAGCGGAGTGGGTTTGGGTCTAGCCAAGTCTGTTTGGGACTAGCCGAGTGGGTTTGGGACTAGCGGAGTGGGTTTTGGTCTAGCGGAGTGGGTTTGGTTCGAGCGGAGTGGGTTTGGGTCTAGCCGAGTGGGTTTGGGTCTAGCCGAGTGGGTTTGGGTCTAGCCGAGTGGGTTTGCGTCTAGCCAAGTGGGTTTTGCTCTAGCCGAGTGGGTTTGGGTCTAGCCGAGTGGGTTTGGGTCTAGCCGAGTGGGTTTGGGTCTAGCCGAGTGGGTTTTGGGTCTAGCGGAGTGGGTTTGGGTCTAGCCGAGTGGGGTTGGGTCTAGCGGACTGGGTTTTGGTCTAGCCGCTTGGGTTTGGGTCTAGCCGAGTGGGTTTGGGTCTAGTGGAGTGGGTTTGGGTGCAGCCGAGCGGGTTTGTGTCTAGCCGAGTGGGTTTGGGTCTAGCCGAGTGGGTTTGGGTCCAGCCGAGTGGGTTTGGGTGTAGCCGAGTGGGTTTGGGTCTAGCGAAGTGGGTTTGGGTGTAGCCGAGTGGGTTTGGGTCTAGCCGAGTGGGTTTGGGTCTAGCAGAGTGGGTTTGGGTCTAGCCGAGTGGGTTTGGGTCTAGCCGAGTGGGTTTGGGTCTAGCCGTGTGGGTTTGGGTCTAGCCGAGTGGGTTTGGGTCTAGCCGAGTGGGTTTGGGTCTAGCCGAGTGGGTTTGGGTCTAGCCGAGTGGGTTTGGGTCGTGCCGAGTGGGTTTGGGTCTAGCCGAGTGGGTTTGGGTCTAGCCGAATGCGTTTGGGTCTAGCCGAGTGGGTTTGGGTCTCGCCGTGTGGGTTTGGGTCTAGCCAAGTGGGTTTTGGTCGAGCCGAGTGGGTTTGGGTCTAGCCTAGTGGGTTTGGGTCTAGCCGAGGGGGTTTGGGTCTAGCCGAGTGGGTTTCGGTCTAGCCGAGTGGGTTTGGGTCTAGCCGAGGGGGTTTGGGTCTAGCGGAGTGGGTTTGGGTCTAGCCGAGTGGGTTTGGCTCTAGCGGAGTGGGTTTGGTTCTAGCCGAGTGGGTTTGGGTCTAGCCGAGTGGGTTTGGGTCTAGTGGAGTGGGTTTGGGTCTAGCCGAGTGGGTTTCGGACGTGCCGAGTGTGTTTGTGTCTAGCGGAGTGCGTTTCGGTCTAGCCGAGTGGGTTTGGGTCTAGCCGAGTGGGTTTGGGTCTAGCCGAGTGGGGTTGGGTCTAGCGGAGTGGGTTTGGGTCTAGCCGCATGGGTTTGGGTCTAGCCGAGTGGGTTTGGGTCTAGTGGAGTGGGTTTGGGTGCAGCCGAGTGGGTTTGGGTCTAGCCGAGTGGGTTTGGGTCTAGCCGAGTGGGTTTGGGTCGAGCCGAGTGGGTTTGGGTCTAGCCGAGTGGGTTTGGGTCTAGCGGAGTGGGTTTGGGAGTAGCCGAGTGGGTTTGGGTCTAGCCGAGTGGGTTTGGGTCTAGCCGAGTGGGTTTGGGTCTAGCCGAGTGGGTTTGGGTCTAGCCGAGTGGGTTTGGGTCGTGCCGAGTGGGTTTGGGTCTAGCCGAGTGGGTTTGGGGCTAGCCGAATGCGTTTGGGTCTAGCTGAGTGGGTTTGGGTCTCGCCGAGTGGGTTTGGGTCTAGCCAAGTGGGTTTGGGTCGAGCCGAGTGGGTTTGGGTCTAGCCTAGTGGGCTTGGGTCTAGCCGAGGGGGTTTGGGTCTAGCGGAGTGGGTTTGGGTCTAGCCGAGTGGGGTTGGGTCTAGCGGAGTGGGTTTTGGTCTAGCCGCGTGGGTTTGGGTCTAGCCGAGTGGGTTTGGGTCTAGTGGAGTTGGTTTGGGTCTACCGGAGTGGGTTTGGGTCTAGCCGAGTGGGTTTGGGTCTAGCGGAGTAGGTTTGGGTCTAGCCGAGTGGGTTTGCGTCTAGCCGAGTGGGTTTGAGTCTAGCCGAGTGGGTTTGGGGCTAGCCGAGTGGGTTTGGGTCTAGCCGAGTGGGTTTGGGTCTAGCGGAGTGGGTTTGGGTCTAGCCAAGTCCGTTTGGGACTAGCCGAGTGGGTTTGGGACTAGCGGAGTGGGTTTTGGTCTAGCGGAGTGGGTTTGGTTCGAGCGGAGTGGGTTTGGGTCTAGCCGAGTGGGTTTGGGTCTAGCCGAGTGGGTTTGGGTCTAGCCGAGTGGGTTTGCGTCTAGCCGAGTGGGTTTTGCTCTAGCCGAGTGGGTTTGGATCTAGCCGAGTGGGTTTGGGTCTAGCCGAGTGGGTTTGGGTCTAGCCGAGTGGGTTTTGGGTCTAGTGGAGTGGGTTTGGGTCTAGCCGAGTGGGGTTGGGTCTAGCGGACTGGGTTTTGGTCTAGCCGCGTGGGTTTGGGTCTAGCCGAGTGGGTTTGGGTCTAGTGGAGTGGGTTTGGGTGCAGCCGAGCGGGTTTGTGTCTAGCCGAGTGGGTTTGGGTCTAGCCGAGTGGGTTTGGGTCCAGCCGAGTGGGTTTGGGTGTAGCCGAGTGGGTTTGGGTCTAGCGAAGTGGGTTTGGGTGTAGCCGAGTGGGTTTGGGTCTAGCCGAGTGGGTTTGGGTCTAGCAGAGTGGGTTTGGGTGTAGCCGAGTGGGTTTGGGTCTAGCCAAGTGGGTTTGGGTCTAGCCGTGTGGGTTTGGGTCTAGCCGAGTGGGTTTGGGTCTAGCCAAGTGGGTTTTGGTCGAGCCGAGTGGGTTTGGGTCTAGCCTAGTGGGTTTGGGTCTAGCCGAGTGGGTTTGGGTCTAGCCGAGGGGGTTTGGGTCTAGCGGAGTGGGTTTGGGTCTAGCCGAGTGGGTTTGGGTCTAGCGGAGTGGGTTTGGGTCTAGCCGAGTGGGTTTGGGTCTAGCCGAGTGGGTTTGAGTCTAGCCGAGTGGGTTTGGGTCTGGCCGAGTGGGTTTGGGTCTAGCCGAGTGGGTTTGGGTCTAGCCGAGTGGGTTTGGGTCTAGCCAAGTGGGTTTGGGTCTAGCCAAGTGGGTTTCGGATGTGGCGAGTGGGTTTGTGTCTAGCGGAGTGCGTTTCGGTCTAGCCGAGTGGGTTTGGGTCTAGCCGAGTGGGTTTGGGTCTAGCCAAGTGGGTTTGGGTCTTGCCGAGTGGGTTTGGGTCTAGCCGAGTGGGTTTGGGTCTAGCCGAGTGCGTTTGGGTCTAGCCGAGTGGGTTTGGGTCTAGCCGAGTGGGTTTGGGTCTAGCCAAGTGGGTTTGGGTCGAGCCGAGTGGGTTTGGGTCTAGCCCAGTGCGTTTGGGTCTAGCCGAGGGGGTTTGGGTCTAGCCGAGTGGGTTTGGGTCTAGCAGAGTGGGTTTGGGTCTAGCGGAGTGGGTTTGGGTCTAGCGGAGTGGGTTTGGGTCTAGCCGAGTGGGTTTGGGTGTAGCCGAGTGGGTTTGGGTCTAGCCGAGTGGGTTTGGGTCTAGCCGAGTGGGTTTGAGTCTAGCCGAGTGGGTTTGGGTCTAGCCGAGTGGGTTTGGGTCTAGCCGAGTGGGTTTGGGTCTAGCCGAGTGGGTTTGGGTCTAGCCGAGTGGGTTTGGGTCTAGCCGAGTGGGTTTGGGTCTAGCGGAGTGGGTTTGGGTCTAGCCGAGTGGGTTTGGGTCTAGCCGATAGGGTTTGGGTCTAGCCGAGTGAGTTCGGGTCTAGCCGAGTGGGTTCGGGTCTAGCGGAGTAGATTTGGGTCTAGCCGAATGGGTTTGGGTCTAGCCGAGTGGGTTTGGGTCTAGCGGAGTGGATTTGGGTCTAGCCGAGTGGCTTTGCTTCTAGCCGAGTTAGTTTGGGTGTTGCCGAGTTAGTTTGGGTCTAGCCGAGCGGGTTTGGGTCTAGCCGAGTGGGTTTGGGTCTAGCCTAGTGGGTTTGGGTCTAGCCGAGTGGCTTTGGGTCTAGCCGAGTGGGTTTGGGTCTAGCCGAGTGGATTTGGGTCTAGCCGAGTGGGTTTGGGTCTAGCCAAGTGGGTTTGGGTCTTGCCGAGTGGGTTTGGGTCGTGCCGTGTCGGTTTGGGTCTCGCCGAGTGGGTTTGGGTCTAGCCGAGTGCGTTTGGGTCTAGCCGAGTGGGTTTGGGTCTGGCCGAGTGGGTTTGGGTCTAGCCAAGTGGGTTTGGGTCGAGCCGAGTGGGTTTGGGTCTAGCCCAGTGCGTTTGGGTCTAGCCGAGGGGGTTTGGGTCTAGCCGAGTGGGTTTGGGTCTAGCCGAGTGGGTTTGGGTCGAGCGGAGTGGGTTTGGGTCTAGCGGAGTGGGTTTGGGTCTAGCCGAGTGGGTTTGGGTCTAGCAGAGTGGGTTTGGGTCTAGCCGAGTGGGTTAGGGTCTAGCCGAGTGGGTTTGAGTCTAGCCGAGTGGGTTTGGGTCTAGCCGAGTGGGTTTGGGTCTAGCCGAGTGGGTTTGGGTCTAGCCGAGTGGGTTTGGGTCTAGCCGAGTGGGTTTGGGTCTAGCCGAGTGGGTTTGGGTCTTGCGGAGTGGGTTTGGGTCTAGCCGAGTGGGTTTGGGTCTAGCCGATAGAGTTTGGGTCTGGCCGAGTGGGTTTGGGTCTAGCCGAGTGGGTTCGGGTCTAGCGGAGTGGATTTGGGTCTAGCCGAATGGGTTTGGGTCTAGCCGAGTGGGTTTGGGTCTAGCCGAGTGGGTTTGGGTCTAGCAGAGTGGGTTTGGGTCTAGCCGAGTGGGTTTGGGTCTAGCCGAGTGGGTTTGAGTCTAGCCGAGTGGGTTTGGGTCTAGCCAAGTGGGTTTGGGTCTAGCCGAGTGGGTTTGAGTCTAGCCGAGTGGGTTTGGGTCTAGCCGAGTGGGTTTGGGTCTAGCCGAGTGGGTTTGGGTCTAGCCGAGTGGGTTTGGGTCTAGCCGAGTGGGTTTGGGTCTAGCCGAGTGGGTTTGGGTCTAGCGGAGTTGGTTTGGGTCTAGCCGAGTGGGTTTGGGTCTAGCCGATAGGGTTTGGGTCTAGCCGAGTGGGTTCGGGTCTAGCCGAGTGGGTTCGGGTCTAGCGGAGTAGATTTGGGTCTAGCCAAATGGGTTTGGGTCTAGCCGAGTGGGTTTGGGTCTAGCGGAGTGGATTTGGGTCTAGCCGAGTGGCTTTGCTTCTAGCCGAGTTAGTTTGGGTGTTGCCGAGTTAGTTTGGGTCTAGCCGAGCGGGTTTGGGTCTAGCCGAGTGGGTTTGGGTCTAGCCGAGTGGGTTTGGGACTAGCCGAGTGGCTTTGGGTCTAGCCGAGTGGGTTTGGGTCTAGCCGAGTGGGTTTGGGTCTAGCCGAGTGGGTTTGGGTCTAGCCAAGTGGGTTTGGGTCTTGCCGAGTGGGCTTGGGTCGTGCCGTGTCGGTTTGGGTCTAGCCGAGTGGGTTTGGGTCTAGCCGAGTGCGTTTGGGTCTAGCCGAGTGGGTTTGGGTCTAGCCGAGTGGGTTTGGGTCTAGCCAAGTGGGTTTGGGTCGAGCCGAGTGGGTTTGGGTCTAGCCCAGTGCGTTTGGGTCTAGCCGAGGGGGTTTGGGTCTAGCCGAGTGGGTTTGGGTGTAGCCGAGTGGGTTTGCGTCTAGCGGAGTGGGTTTGGGTCTAGCGGAGTGGGTTTGGGTCTAGCCGAGTGGGTTTGGGTCTAGCAGAATGGGTTTGGGTCTAGCCGAGTGGGTTTGGGTCTAGCCGAGTGGGTTTGAGTCTAGCCGAGTGGGTTTGGGTCTAGCCGAGTGGGTTTGGGTCTAGCCGAGTGGGTTTGGGTCTAGCCGAGTGGGTTTGGGTCTAGCCGACTGGGTTTGGGTCTAGCCGAGTGGGTTTGGGTCTAGCCGATAGAGTTTGGGTCTGGCCGAGTGGGTTTGGGTCTAGCCGAGTGGGTTCGGGTCTAGCGGAGTGGATTTGGGTCTAGCCGAATGGGTTTGGGTCTAGCCGAGTGGGTTTGGGTCTAGCCGAGTGGGTTTGGGTCTAGCAGAGTGGGTTTGGGTCTAGCCGAGTGGGTTTGGGTCTAGCCGAGTGGGTTTGAGTCTAGCCGAGTGGGTTTGGGTCTAGCCAAGTGGGTTTGGGTCTAGCCGAGTGGGTTTGAGTCTAGCCGAGTGGGTTTGGGTCTAGCCGAGTGGGTTTGGGTCTAGCCGAGTGGGTTTGGGTCTAGCCGAGTGGGTTTGGGTCTAGCCGAGTGGGTTTGGGTCTAGCCGAGTGGGTTTGGGTCTAGCGGAGTTGGTTTGGGTCTAGCCGAGTGGGTTTGGGTCTAGCCGATAGGGTTTGGGTCTAGCCGAGTGGGTTCGGGTCTAGCCGAGTGGGTTCGGGTCTAGCGGAGTAGATTTGGGTCTAGCCAAATGGGTTTGGGTCTAGCCGAGTGGGTTTGGGTCTAGCGGAGTGGATTTGGGTCTAGCCGAGTGGCTTTGCTTCTAGCCGAGTTAGTTTGGGTGTTGCCGAGTTAGTTTGGGTCTAGCCGAGCGGGTTTGGGTCTAGCCGAGTGGGTTTGGGTCTAGCCGAGTGGGTTTGGGACTAGCCGAGTGGCTTTGGGTCTAGCCGAGTGGGTTTGGGTCTAGCCGAGTGGGTTTGGGTCTAGCCGAGTGGGTTTGGGTCTAGCCAAGTGGGTTTGGGTCTTGCCGAGTGGGTTTGGGTCGTGCCGTGTCGGTTTGGGTCTAGCCGAGTGGGTTTGGGTCTAGCCGAGTGCGTTTGGGTCTAGCCGAGTGGGTTTGGGTCTAGCCGAGTGGGTTTGGGTCTAGCCAAGTGGGTTTGGGTCGAGCCGAGTGGGTTTGGGTCTAGCCCAGTGCGTTTGGGTCTAGCCGAGGGGGTTTGGGTCTAGCCGAGTGGGTTTGGGTCTAGCCGAGTGGGTTTGGGTCTAGCGGAGTGGGTTTGGGTCTAGCGGAGTGGGTTTGGGTCTAGCCGAGTGGGTTTGGGTCTAGCAGAATGGGTTTGGGTCTAGCCGAGTGGGTTTGGGTCTAGCCGAGTGGGTTTGAGTCTAGCCGAGTGGGTTTGGGTCTAGCCGAGTGGGTTTGGGTCTAGCCGAGTGGGTTTGGGTCTAGCCGAGTGGGTTTGGGTCTAGCCGAGTGGGTTTGGGTCTAGCCGAGTGGGTTTGGGTCTAGCGGAGTGGGTTTGGGTCTAGCCGAGTGGGTTTGGGTCTAGCCGATAGGGTTTGGGTCTAGCCGAGTGGGTTTGGGTCTAGCCGAGTGGGTTCGGGTCTAGCGGAGTGGATTTGGGTCTTGCCGAATGGGTTTGGGTCTAGCCGAGTGGGTTTGGGTCTAGCGGAGTGGATTTGGGTCTAGCCGAGTGGCTTTGCTTCTAGCCGAGTTAGTTTGGGTGTTGCCGAGTTAGTTTGGGTCTAGCCGAGCGGGTTTGGGTCTAGCCGAGTGGGTTTGGGTCTAGCCGAGTGGGTTTGGGTCTAGCCGAGTGGCTTTGCTTCTAGCCGAGTTAGTTTGGGTGTTGCCGAGTTAGTTTGGGTCTAGCCGAGTGGGTTTGTGTCTAGCCGAGTGGGTTTGGGTCTAACGGACTGGGTTTGGGTGTAGCCGAGTGGGTTTGGGTCTAGCCGAGTGGGTTTGGGTCTAGCCGAGTGGGTTTGGGTCTAGCCGAGTGGGTTTGGGTCTAGCCGAGTGGGTTTGGGTCTAGCCAAGTGGGTTTGTGTCTTGCCGAGTGTGTTTGGGTCGTGCCGAGTCGGTTTGGGTCTAGCCGAGTGGGTTTGGGTCTAGCCGAGTGCGTTTGGGTCTAGCCGAGTGGGTTTGGGTCTAGCCGAGTGGGTTTGGGTCTAGCCAAGTGGGTTTGGGTCGAGCCGAGTGGGTTTGGGTCTAGCCCAGTGCGTTTGGGTCTAGCCGAGGGGGTTTGGGTCTAGCCGAGTGGGTTTGGGTCTTGCCGAGTGGGTTTGGGTCTAGCGGAGTGGGTTTGGGTCTAGCGGAGTGGGTTTGGGTCTAGCCGAGTGGGTTTGGGTCTAGCAGAGTGGGTTTGGGTCTAGCCGAGTGTGTTTGAGTCTAGCCGAGTGGGTTTGAGTCTAGCCGAGTGGGTTTGGGTCTAGCCGAGTGGGTTTGGGTCTAGCCGAGTGGGTTTGGGTCTAGCCGAGTGGGTTTGGGTCTAGCCGAGTGGGTTTGGGTCTAGCCGAGTGGGTTTGGGTCTAGCGGAGTGGGTTTGGGTCTACCGAGTGGGTTTGGGTCTAGCCGATAGGGTTTGGGTCTAGCCGAGTGGGCTTGGGTCTAGCCGAGTGGGTTCGGGTCTAGCGGAGTGGATTTGGGTCTAGCCGAATGGGTTTGGGTCTAGCCGAGTGGGTTTGGGTCTAGCAGAGTGGATTTGGGTCTAGCCGAGTGGCTTTGCTTCTAGCCGAGTTAGTTTGGGTGTTGCCGAGTTAGTTTGGGTCTAGCCGAGCGGGTTTGGGTCGAGCCGAGTGGGTATGGGTCTAGCCGAGTGGGTTTCCCTGTAGCCGAGTGGGTTTGGGTCTAGCCGAGTGGGTTTGGGTCGTGCCGAGTCGGTTTGGGTCTAGCCGAGTGGGTTTGGGTCTAGCCGAGTGCGTTTGGGTCTAGCCGAGTGGGTTTGGGTCTAGCCGAGTGGGTTTGGGTCTAGCCAAGTGGGTTTGGGTCGAGCCGAGTGGGTTTGGGTCTAGCCTAGTGCGTTTGGGTCTAGCCGAGGGGGTATGGGTCTAGCCGAGTGGGTTTCGCTCTAGCCGAGTGGGTTTCGCTCTAGCCGAGTGGGTTTGGGTCTAGCGGAGTGGGTTTGGATCTAGCGGAGTGGGTTTGGGTCTAGCCGAGTGGGTTTGGGTCTAGCGGAGTGGGTTTGGGTCTAGCCGAGTGGGTTTGGGTCTAGCCGAGTGGGTTTGAGTCTTGCCGAGTGGGTTTGGGTCTAGCCGAGTGGGTTTGAGTCTAGCCGAGTGGGTTTGGGTCTAGCCGAGTGGGTTTGGGTCTAGCCGAGTGGGTTTGGGTCTAGCCGAGTGGGTTTGGGTCTAGCCGAGTGGGTTTGGGTCTAGCCGAGTGGGTTTGAGTCTAGCGGAGTGGATTTGGGTCTAGCCGAATGGGTTTGGGTCTAGCCGAGTGGGTTTGCGTCTAGCGGAGTGGATTTGGGTCTAGCCGAGTGGCTTTGCTTCTAGCCAAGTTAGTTTCGGTGTTGCCGAGTTAGTTTGGGTCTAGCCGAGCGGGTTTGGGTCTAGCCGAGTGGGTTTGGGTCTAGCCGAGTGGGTTTGGGTCTAGCCGAGTGGCTTTGCTTCTAGCCGAGTTAGTTTGGGTGTTGCCGAGTTAGTTTGGGTCTAGCCGAGTGGGTTTGTGTCTAGCCGAGTGGGTTTGGGTCTAGCGGACTGGGTTTGGGTGTAGCCGAGTGGGTTTGGGTCTAGCCGAGTGGGTTTGGGTCTAGCCGAGTGGGTTTGGGTCTAGCCGAGTGGGTTTGGGTCTGGCCGAGTGGGTTTGGGTCTAGCTAAGTGGGTTTGGGTCTTGCCGAGTGGGTTTGTGTCGTGCCGAGTCGGTTTGGGTCTAGCCGAGTGGGTTTGGGTCTAGCCGTGTGCGTTTGGGTCTAGCCGAGTGGGTTTGGGTCTAGCCGAGTGGGTGTGGGTCTAGCCAAGTGGGTTTGGGTCGAGCCGAGTGGGTTGGGGTCTAGCCCAGTGCGTTTGGGTCTAGCCGAGGGGGTTTGGGTCTAGCCGAGTGGGTTTGGGTCTAGCCGAGTGGGTTTGGGTCTAGCCGAGTGGGTTTGGGTCTAGCCGAGTGGGTTTGGGTCTAGCCGAGTGGGTTTGGGTCTAGCCGAGTGGGTTTGGGTCTAGCCGAGTGGGTTTGGGTCTAGCCGAGTGGGTTTGAGTCTAGCGGAGTGGATTTGGGTCTAGCCGAATGGGTTTGGGTCTAGCCGAGTGGGTTTGGGTCTAGCCGAGTGTGTTTGGGTCGAGCCGAGTGGGTATGGGTCTAGCCGAGTGGGTTTCGGTGTAGCCGAGTGGGTTTGGGTCTAGCCGAGTGGGTTTGGGTCGTGCCGAGTCGGTTTGGGTCTAGCCGAGTGGGTTTGGGTCTAGCCGAGTGCGTTTGGGTCTAGCCGAGTGGGTTTGGGTCTAGCCGAGTGGGTTTGGGTCTAGCCAAGTGGGTTTGGGTCGAGCCGAGTGGGTTTGGGTCTAGCCTAGTGCGTTTGGGTCTAGCCGAGGGGGTATGGGTCTAGCCGAGTGGGTTTGGGTCTAGCCGAGTGGGTTTGAGTCTAGCGGAGTGGATTTGGGTCTAGCCGAATGGGTTTGGGTCTAGCCGAGTGGGTTTGGGTCTAGCCGAGTGGGTTTGGGTCTAGCAGAGTGGGTTTGGGTCTAGCCGAGTGGGTTTGGGTCTAGCCGATAGGGTTTGGGTCTAGCCGAGTGGGTTTGGGTCTAGCCGAGTGGGTTCGGGTCTAGCGGAGTGGATTTGGGTCTTGCCGAATGGGTTTGGGTCTAGCCGAGTGGGTTTGGGTCTAGCGGAGTGGATTTGGGTCTAGCCGAGTGGCTTTGCTTCTAGCCGAGTTAGTTTGGGTGTTGCCGAGTTAGTTTGGGTCTAGCCGAGCGGGTTTGGGTCTAGCCGAGTGGGTTTGGGTCTAGCCGAGTGGGTTTGGGTCTAGCCGATTGGCTTTGCTTCTAGCCGAGTTAGTTTGGGTGTTGCCGAGTTAGTTTGGGTCTAGCCGAGTGGGTTTGTGTCTAGCCGAGTGGGTTTGGGTCTAACGGACTGGGTTTGGGTGTAGCCGAGTGGGTTTGGGTCTAGCCGAGTGGGTTTGGGTCTAGCCGAGTGGGTTTGGGTCTAGCCGAGTGGGTTTGGGTCTAGCCGAGTGGGTTTGGGTCTAGCCAAGTGGGTTTGTGTCTTGCCGAGTGTGTTTGGGTCGTGCCGAGTCGGTTTGGGTCTAGCCGAGTGGGTTTGGGTCTAGCCGAGTGCGTTTGGGTCTAGCCGAGTGGGTTTGGGTCTAGCCGAGTGGGTTTGGGTCTAGCCAAGTGGGTTTGGGTCGAGCCGAGTGGGTTTGGGTCTAGCCCAGTGCGTTTGGGTCTAGCCGAGGGGGTTTGGGTCTAGCCGAGTGGGTATGGGTCTTGCCGAGTGGGTTTGGGTCTAGCGGAGTGGGTTTGGGTCTAGCCGAGTGGGTTTGGGTCTAGCAGAGTGGGTTTGGGTCTAGCCGAGTGTGTTTGGGTCTAGCCGAGTGGGTTTGAGTCTAGCCGAGTGGGTTTGGGTCTAGCCGAGTGGGTTTGGGTCTAGCCGAGTGGGTTTGGGTCTAGCCGAGTGGGTTTGGGTCTAGCCGAGTGGGTTTGGGTCTAGCCGAGTGGGTTTGGGTCTAGCGGAGTGGGTTTGGGTCTACCGAGTGGGTTTGGGTCTAGCCGATAGGGTTTGGGTCTAGCCGAGTGGGCTTGGGTCTAGCCGAGTGGGTTCGGGTCTAGCGGAGTGGATTTGGGTCTAGCCGAATGGGTTTGGGTCTAGCCGAGTGGGTTTGGGTCTAGCAGAGTGGATTTGGGTCTAGCCGAGTGGCTTTGCTTCTAGCCGAGTTAGTTTGGGTGTTGCCGAGTTAGTTTGGGTCTAGCCGAGCGGGTTTGGGTCGAGCCGAGTGGGTATGGGTCTAGCCGAGTGGGTTTCCCTGTAGCCGAGTGGGTTTGGGTCTAGCCGAGTGGGTTTGGGTCGTGCCGAGTCGGTTTGGGTCTAGCCGAGTGGGTTTGGGTCTAGCCGAGTGCGTTTGGGTCTAGCCGAGTGGGTTTGGGTCTAGCCGAGTGGGTTTGGGTCTAGCCAAGTGGGTTTCGGTCGAGCCGAGTGGGTTTGGGTCTAGCCTAGTGCGTTTGGGTCTAGCCGAGGGGGTATGGGTCTAGCCGAGTGGGTTTCGCTCTAGCCGAGTGGGTTTCGCTCTAGCCGAGTGGGTTTGGGTCTAGCGGAGTGGGTTTGGATCTAGCGGAGTGGGTTTGGGTCTAGCCGAGTGGGTTTGGGTCTAGCGGAGTGGGTTTGGGTCTAGCCGAGTGGGTTTGGGTCTAGCCGAGTGGGTTTGAGTCTTGCCGAGTGGGTTTGGGTCTAGCCGAGTGGGTTTGAGTCTAGCCGAGTGGGTTTGGGTCTAGCCGAGTGGGTTTGGGTCTAGCCGAGTGGGTTTGGGTCTAGCCGAGTGGGTTTGGGTCTAGCCGAGTGGGTTTGGGTCTAGCCGAGTGGGTTTGAGTCTAGCGGAGTGGATTTGGGTCTAGCCGAATGGGTTTGGGTCTAGCCGAGTGGGTTTGCGTCTAGCGGAGTGGATTTGGGTCTAGCCGAGTGGCTTTGCTTCTAGCCAAGTTAGTTTCGGTGTTGCCGAGTTAGTTTGGGTCTAGCCGAGCGGGTTTGGGTCTAGCCGAGTGGGTTTGGGTCTAGCCGAGTGGGTTTGGGTCTAGCCGAGTGGCTTTGCTTCTAGCCGAGTTAGTTTGGGTGTTGCCGAGTTAGTTTGGGTCTAGCCGAGTGGGTTTGTGTCTAGCCGAGTGGGTTTGGGTCTAGCGGACTGGGTTTGGGTGTAGCCGAGTGGGTTTGGGTCTAGCCGAGTGGGTTTGGGTCTAGCCGAGTGGGTTTGGGTCTAGCCGAGTGGGTTTGGGTCTGGCCGAGTGGGTTTGGGTCTAGCTAAGTGGGTTTGGGTCTTGCCGAGTGGGTTTGTGTCGTGCCGAGTCGGTTTGGGTCTAGCCGAGTGGGTTTGGGTCTAGCCGTGTGCGTTTGGGTCTAGCCGAGTGGGTTTGGGTCTAGCCGAGTGGGTGTGGGTCTAGCCAAGTGGGTTTGGGTCGAGCCGAGTGGGTTTGGGTCTAGCCCAGTGCGTTTGGGTCTAGCCGAGGGGGTTTGGGTCTAGCCGAGTGGGTTTGGGTCTAGCCGAGTGGGTTTGGGTCTAGCCGAGTGGGTTTGGGTCTAGCCGAGTGGGTTTGGGTCTAGCCGAGTGGGTTTGGGTCTAGCCGAGTGGGTTTGGGTCTAGCCGAGTGGGTTTGGGTCTAGCCGAGTGGGTTTGAGTCTAGCGGAGTGGATTTGGGTCTAGCCGAATGGGTTTGGGTCTAGCCGAGTGGGTTTGGGTCTAGCCGAGTGTGTTTGGGTCGAGCCGAGTGGGTATGGGTCTAGCCGAGTGGGTTTCGGTGTAGCCGAGTGGGTTTGGGTCTAGCCGAGTGGGTTTGGGTCGTGCCGAGTCGGTTTGGGTCTAGCCGAGTGGGTTTGGGTCTAGCCGAGTGCGTTTGGGTCTAGCCGAGTGGGTTTGGGTCTAGCCGAGTGGGTTTGGGTCTAGCCAAGTGGGTTTGGGTCGAGCCGAGTGGGTTTGGGTCTAGCCTAGTGCGTTTGGGTCTAGCCGAGGGGGTATGGGTCTAGCCGAGTGGGTTTGGGTCTAGCCGAGTGGGTTTGAGTCTAGCGGAGTGGATTTGGGTCTAGCCGAATGGGTTTGGGTCTAGCCGAGTGGGTTTGGGTCTAGCCGAGTGGGTTTGGGTCTAGCAGAGTGGGTTTGGGTCTAGCCGAGTGGGTTTGGGTCTAGCCGAGTGGGTTTGAGTCTAGCCGAGTGGGTTTGGGTCTAGCCAAGTGGGTTTGGGTCTAGCCGAGTGGGTTTGAGTCTAGCCGAGTGGGTTTGGGTCTAGCCGAGTGGGTTTGGGTCTAGCCGAGTGGGTTTGGGTCTAGCCGAGTGGGTTTGGGTCTAGCCGAGTGGGTTTGGGTCTAGCCGAGTGGGTTTGGGTCTAGCGGAGTTGGTTTGGGTCTAGCCGAGTGGGTTTGGGTCTAGCCGATAGGGTTTGGGTCTAGCCGAGTGGGTTCGGGTCTAGCCGAGTGGGTTCGGGTCTAGCGGAGTAGATTTGGGTCTAGCCGAATGGGTTTGGGTCTAGCCGAGTGGGTTTGGGTCTAGCGGAGTGGATTTGGGTCTAGCCGAGTGGCTTTGCTTCTAGCCGAGTTAGTTTGGGTGTTGCCGAGTTAGTTTGGGTCTAGCCGAGCGGGTTTGGGTCTAGCCGAGTGGGTTTGGGTCTAGCCGAGTGGGTTTGGGACTAGCCGAGTGGCTTTGGGTCTAGCCGAGTGGGTTTGGGTCTAGCCGAGTGGGTTTGGGTCTAGCCGAGTGGGTTTGGGTCTAGCCAAGTGGGTTTGGGTCTTGCCGAGTGGGTTTGGGTCGTGCCGTGTCGGTTTGGGTCTAGCCGAGTGGGTTTGGGTCTAGCCGAGTGCGTTTGGGTCTAGCCGAGTGGGTTTGGGTCTAGCCGAGTGGGTTTGGGTCTAGCCAAGTGGGTTTGGGTCGAGCCGAGTGGGTTTGGGTCTAGCCCAGTGCGTTTGGGTCTAGCCGAGGGGGGTTGGGTCTAGCCGAGTGGGTTTGGGTCTAGCCGAGTGGGTTTGGGTCTAGCGGAGTGGGTTTGGGTCTAGCGGAGTGGGTTTGGGTCTAGCCGAGTGGGTTTGGGTCTAGCAGAATGGGTTTGGGTCTAGCCGAGTGGGTTTGGGTCTAGCCGAGTGGGTTTGAGTCTAGCCGAGTGGGTTTGGGTCTAGCCGAGTGGGTTTGGGTCTAGCGGAGTAGATTTGGGTCTAGCCGAATGGGTTTGGGTCTAGCCGAGTGGGTTTGGGTCTAGCGGAGTGGATTTGGGTCTAGCCGAGTGGCTTTGCTTCTAGCCGAGTTAGTTTGGGTGTTGCCGAGTTAGTTTGGGTCTAGCCGAGCGGGTTTGGGTCTAGCCGAGTGGGTTTGGGTCTAGCCGAGTGGGTTTGGGACTAGCCGAGTGGCTTTGGGTCTAGCCGAGTGGGTTTGGGTCTAGCCGAGTGGGTTTGGGTCTAGCCGAGTGGGTTTGGGTCTAGCCAAGTGGGTTTGGGTCTTGCCGAGTGGGTTTGGGTCGTGCCGTGTCGGTTTGGGTCTAGCCGAGTGGGTTTGGGTCTAGCCGAGTGCGTTTGGGTCTAGCCGAGTGGGTTTGGGTCTAGCCGAGTGGGTTTGGGTCTAGCCCAGTGGGTTTGGGTCGAGCCGAGTGGGTTTGGGTCTAGCCCAGTGCGTTTGGGTCTAGCCGAGGGGGGTTGGGTCTAGCCGAGTGGGTTTGGGTCTAGCCGAGTGGGTTTGGGTCTAGCGGAGTGGGTTTGGGTCTAGCGGAGTGGGTTTGGGTCTAGCCGAGTGGGTTTGGGTCTAGCAGAATGGGTTTGGGTCTAGCCGAGTGGGTTTGGGTCTAGCCGAGTGGGTTTGAGTCTAGCCGAGTGGGTTTGGGTCTAGCCGAGTGGGTTTGGGTCTAGCCGAGTGGGTTTGGGTCTAGCCGAGTGGGTTTGGGTCTAGCCGAGTGGGTTTGGGTCTAGCCGAGTGGGTTTGGGTCTAGCGGAGTGGGTTTGGGTCTAGCCGAGTGGGTTTGGGTCTAGCCGATAGGGTTTGGGTCTAGCCGAGTGGGTTTGGGTCTAGCCGAGTGGGTTCGGGTCTAGCGGAGTAGATTTGGGTCTAGCCGAATGGGTTTGGGTCCAGCCGAGTGGGTTTGGGTCTAGCGGAGTGGATTTGGGTCTAGCCGAGTGGCTTTGCTTCTAGCCGAGTTAGTTTGGGTGTTGCCGAGTTAGTTTGGGTCTAGCCGAGCGGGTTTGGGTCTAGCCGAGTGGGTTTGGGTCTAGCCGAGTGGGTTTGGGACTAGCCGAGTGGCTTTGGGTCTAGCCGAGTGGGTTTGGGTCTAGCCGAGTGGGTTTGGGTCTAGCCGAGTGGGTTTGGGTCTAGCCAAGTGGGTTTGGGTCTTGCCGAGTGGGTTTGGGTCGTGCCGTGTCGGTTTGGGTCTAGCCGAGTGGGTTTGGGTCTAGCCGAGTGCGTTTGGGTCTAGCCGAGTGGGTTTGGGTCTAGCCGAGTGGGTTTGGGTCTAGCCAAGTGGGTTTGGGTCGAGCCGAGTGGGTTTGGGTCTAGCCCAGTGCGTTTGGGTCTAGCCGAGGGGGGTTGGGTCTAGCCGAGTGGGTTTGGGTCTAGCCGAGTGGGTTTGGGTCTAGCGGAGTGGGTTTGGGTCTAGCGGAGTGGGTTTGGGTCTAGCCGAGTGGGTTTGGGTCTAGCAGAATGGGTTTGGGTCTAGCCGAGTGGGTTTGGGTCTAGCCGAGTGGGTTTGAGTCTAGCCGAGTGGGTTTGGGTCTAGCCGAGTGGGTTTGGGTCTAGCCGAGTGGGTTTGGGTCTAGCCGAGTGGGTTTGGGTCTAGCCGAGTGGGTTTGGGTCTAGCCGAGTGGGTTTGGGTCTAGCGGAGTGGGTTTGGGTCTAGCCGAGTGGGTTTGGGTCTAGCCGATAGGGTTTGGGTCTAGCCGAGTGGGTTTGGGTCTAGCCGAGTGGGTTCGGGTCTAGCGGAGTGGATTTGGGTCTTGCCGAATGGGTTTGGGTCTAGCCGAGTGGGTTTGGGTCTAGCGGAGTGGATTTGGGTCTAGCCGAGTGGCTTTGCTTCTAGCCGAGTTAGTTTGGGTGTTGCCGAGTTAGTTTGGGTCTAGCCGAGCGGGTTTGGGTCTAGCCGAGTGGGTTTGGGTCTAGCCGAGTGGGTTTGGGTCTAGCCGAGTGGCTTTGCTTCTAGCCGAGTTAGTTTGGGTGTTGCCGAGTTAGTTTGGGTCTAGCCGAGTGGGTTTGTGTCTAGCCGAGTGGGTTTGGGTCTAACGGACTGGGTTTGGGTGTAGCCGAGTGGGTTTGGGTCTAGCCGAGTGGGTTTGGGTCTAGCCGAGTGGGTTTGGGTCTAGCCGAGTGGGTTTGGGTCTAGCCGAGTGGGTTTGGGTCTAGCCAAGTGGGTTTGGGTCTTGCCGAGTGTGTTTGGGTCGTCCCGAGTCGGTTTGGGTCTAGCCGAGTGGGTTTGGGTCTAGCCGAGTGCGTTTGGGTCTAGCCGAGTGGGTTTGGGTCTAGCCGAGTGGGTTTGGGTCTAGCCAAGTGGGTTTGGGTCGAGCCGAGTGGGTTTGGGTCTAGCCCAGTGCGTTTGGGTCTAGCCGAGGGGGTTTGGGTCTAGCCGAGTGGGTTTGGGTCTTGCCGAGTGGGTTTGGGTCTAGCGGAGTGGGTTTGGGTCTAGCGGAGTGGGTTTGGGTCTAGCCGAGTGGGTTTGGGTCTAGCAGAGTGGGTTTGGGTCTAGCCGAGTGTGTTTGGGTCTAGCCGAGTGGGTTTGAGTCTAGCCGAGTGGGTTTGGGTCTAGCCGAGTGGGTTTGGGTCTAGCCGAGTGGGTTTGGGTCTAGCCGAGTGGGTTTGGGTCTAGCCGAGTGGGTTTGGGTCTAGCCGAGTGGGTTTGGGTCTAGCGGAGTGGGTTTGGGTCTACCGAGTGGGTTTGGGTCTAGCCGATAGGGTTTGGGTCTAGCCGAGTGGGCTTGGGTCTAGCCGAGTGGGTTCGGGTCTAGCGGAGTGGATTTGGGTCTAGCCGAATGGGTTTGGGTCTAGCCGAGTGGGTTTGGGTCTAGCAGAGTGGATTTGGGTCTAGCCGAGTGGCTTTGCTTCTAGCCGAGTTAGTTTGGGTGTTGCCGAGTTAGTTTGGGTCTAGCCGAGCGGGTTTGGGTCGAGCCGAGTGGGTATGGGTCTAGCCGAGTGGGTTTCGGTGTAGCCGAGTGGGTTTGGGTCTAGCCGAGTGGGTTTGGGTCGTGCCGAGTCGGTTTGGGTCTAGCCGAGTGGGTTTGGGTCTAGCCGAGTGCGTTTGGGTCTAGCCGAGTGGGTTTGGGTCTAGCCGAGTGGGTTTGGGTCTAGCCAAGTGGGTTTGGGTCGAGCCGAGTGGGTTTGGGTCTAGCCTAGTGCGTTTGGGTCTAGCCGAGGGGGTATGGGTCTAGCCGAGTGGGTTTCGCTCTAGCCGAGTGGGTTTCGCTCTAGCCGAGTGGGTTTGGGTCTAGCTGAGTGGGTTTGGATCTAGCGGAGTGGGTTTGGGTCTAGCCGAGTGGGTTTGGGTCTAGCGGAGTGGGTTTGGGTCTAGCCGAGTGGGTTTGGGTCTAGCCGAGTGGGTTTGAGTCTTGCCGAGTGGGTTTGGGTCTAGCCGAGTGGGTTTGGGTCTAGCCGAGTGGGTTTGGGTCTAGCCGAGTGGGTTTGGGTCTAGCCGAGTGGGTTTGGGTCTAGCCGAGTGGGTTTGGGTCTAGCCGAGTGGGTTTGGGTCTAGCCGAGTGGGTTTGAGTCTAGCGGAGTGGATTTGGGTCTAGCCGAATGGGTTTGGGTCTAGCCGAGTGGGTTTGCGTCTAGCGGAGTGGATTTGGGTCTAGCCGAGTGGCTTTGCTTCTAGCCAAGTTAGTTTCGGTGTTGCCGAGTTAGTTTGGGTCTAGCCGAGCGGGTTTGGGTCTAGCCGAGTGGGTTTGGGTCTAGCCGAGTGGGTTTGGGTCTAGCCGAGTAGGTTTGGGTCTAGCCGAGTGGGTTTGGGTCTAGCCGAGTGGGTTTGGGTCTAGCTAAGTGGGTTTGGGTCTTGCCGAGTGGGTTTGTGTCGTGCCGAGTCGGTTTGGGTCTAGCCGAGTGGGTTTGGGTCTAGCCGAGTGCGTTTGGGTCTAGCCGAGTGGGTTTGGGTCTAGCCGAGTGGGTGTGGGTCTAGCCAAGTGGGTTTGGGTCGAGCCGAGTGGGTTTGGGTCTAGCCCAGTGCGTTTGGGTCTAGCCGAGGGGGTTTGGGTCTAGCCGAGTGGGTTTGGGTCTAGCCGAGTGGGTTTGGGTCTAGCCGAGTGGGTTTGGGTCTAGCCGAGTGGGTTTGGGTCTAGCCGAGTGGGTTTGGGTCTAGCCGAGTGGGTTTGGGTCTAGCCGAGTGTGTTTGGGTCTAGCCGAGTGGGTTTGAGTCTAGCGGAGTGGATTTGGGTCTAGCCGAATGGGTTTGGGTCTAGCCGAGTGGGTTTGGGTCTAGCCTAGTGTGTTTGGGTCGAGCCGAGTGGGTATGGGTCTAGCCGAGTGGGTTTCGGTGTAGCCGAGTGGGTTTGGGTCTAGCCGAGTGGGTTTGGGTCGTGCCGAGTCGGTTTGGGTCTAGCCGAGTGGGTTTGGGTCTAGCCGAGTGCGTTTGGGTCTAGCCGAGTGGGTTTGGGTCTAGACGAGTGGGTTTGGGTCTAGCCAAGTGGGTTTGGGTCGAGCCGAGTGGGTTTGGGTCTAGCCTAGTGCGTTTGGGTCTAGCCGAGGGGGTATGGGTCTAGCCGAGTGGGTTTGGGTCTAGCCGAGTGGGTTTGAGTCTAGCGGAGTGGATTTGGGTCTAGCCGAATGGGTTTGGGTATAGCCGAGTGGGTTTGCGTCTAGCGGAGTGGATTTGGGTCTAGCCGAGTGGCTTTGCTTCTAGCCAAGTTAGTTTGGGTGTTGCCGAGTTAGTTTGGGTCTAGCCGAGCGGGTTTGGGTCTAGCCGAGTGGGTTTGGGTCTAGCCGAGTGGGTTTGGGTCTAGCCGAGTGGCTTTGCTTCTAGCCGAGTTAGTTTGGGTGTTGCCGAGTTAGTTTGGGTCTAGCCGAGTGGGTTTGTGTCTAGCCGAGTGGGTTTGGGTCTAACGGACTGGGTTTGGGTGTAGCCGAGTGGGTTTGGGTCTAGCCGAGTGGGTTTGGGTCTAGCCGAGTGGGTTTGGGTCTAGCCGAGTGGGTTTGGGTCTAGCCGAGTGGGTTTGGGTCTAGCCAAGTGGGTTTGGGTCTTGCCGAGTGTGTTTGGGTCGTCCCGAGTCGGTTTGGGTCTAGCCGAGTGGGTTTGGGTCTAGCCGAGTGCGTTTGGGTCTAGCCGAGTGGGTTTGGGTCTAGCCGAGTGGGTTTGGGTCTAGCCAAGTGGGTTTGGGTCGAGCCGAGTGGGTTTGGGTCTAGCCCAGTGCGTTTGGGTCTAGCCGAGGGGGTTTGGGTCTAGCCGAGTGGGTTTGGGTCTTGCCGAGTGGGTTTGGGTCTAGCGGAGTGGGTTTGGGTCTAGCGGAGTGGGTTTGGGTCTAGCCGAGTGGGTTTGGGTCTAGCAGAGTGGGTTTGGGTCTAGCCGAGTGTGTTTGGGTCTAGCCGAGTGGGTTTGAGTCTAGCCGAGTGGGTTTGGGTCTAGCCGAGTGGGTTTGGGTCTAGCCGAGTGGGTTTGGGTCTAGCCGAGTGGGTTTGGGTCTAGCCGAGTGGGTTTGGGTCTAGCCGAGTGGGTTTGGGTCTAGCGGAGTGGGTTTGGGTCTACCGAGTGGGTTTGGGTCTAGCCGATAGGGTTTGGGTCTAGCCGAGTGGGCTTGGGTCTAGCCGAGTGGGTTCGGGTCTAGCGGAGTGGATTTGGGTCTAGCCGAATGGGTTTGGGTCTAGCCGAGTGGGTTTGGGTCTAGCAGAGTGGATTTGGGTCTAGCCGAGTGGCTTTGCTTCTAGCCGAGTTAGTTTGGGTGTTGCCGAGTTAGTTTGGGTCTAGCCGAGCGGGTTTGGGTCGAGCCGAGTGGGTATGGGTCTAGCCGAGTGGGTTTCGGTGTAGCCGAGTGGGTTTGGGTCTAGCCGAGTGGGTTTGGGTCGTGCCGAGTCGGTTTGGGTCTAGCCGAGTGGGTTTGGGTCTAGCCGAGTGCGTTTGGGTCTAGCCGAGTGGGTTTGGGTCTAGCCGAGTGGGTTTGGGTCTAGCCAAGTGGGTTTGGGTCGAGCCGAGTGGGTTTGGGTCTAGCCTAGTGCGTTTGGGTCTAGCCGAGGGGGTATGGGTCTAGCCGAGTGGGTTTCGCTCTAGCCGAGTGGGTTTCGCTCTAGCCGAGTGGGTTTGGGTCTAGCGGAGTGGGTTTGGATCTAGCGGAGTGGGTTTGGGTCTAGCCGAGTGGGTTTGGGTCTAGCGGAGTGGGTTTGGGTCTAGCCGAGTGGGTTTGGGTCTAGCCGAGTGGGTTTGAGTCTTGCCGAGTGGGTTTGGGTCTAGCCGAGTGGGTTTGGGTCTAGCCGAGTGGGTTTGGGTCTAGCCGAGTGGGTTTGGGTCTAGCCGAGTGGGTTTGGGTCTAGCCGAGTGGGTTTGGGTCTAGCCGAGTGGGTTTGGGTCTAGCCGAGTGGGTTTGAGTCTAGCGGAGTGGATTTGGGTCTAGCCGAATGGGTTTGGGTCTAGCCGAGTGGGTTTGCGTCTAGCGGAGTGGATTTGGGTCTAGCCGAGTGGCTTTGCTTCTAGCCAAGTTAGTTTCGGTGTTGCCGAGTTAGTTTGGGTCTAGCCGAGCGGGTTTGGGTCTAGCCGAGTGGGTTTGGGTCTAGCCGAGTGGGTTTGGGTCTAGCCGAGTAGGTTTGGGTCTAGCCGAGTGGGTTTGGGTCTAGCCGAGTGGGTTTGGGTCTAGCTAAGTGGGTTTGGGTCTTGCCGAGTGGGTTTGTGTCGTGCCGAGTCGGTTTGGGTCTAGCCGAGTGGGTTTGGGTCTAGCCGAGTGCGTTTGGGTCTAGCCGAGTGGGTTTGGGTCTAGCCGAGTGGGTGTGGGTCTAGCCAAGTGGGTTTGGGTCGAGCCGAGTGGGTTTGGGTCTAGCCCAGTGCGTTTGGGTCTAGCCGAGGGGGTTTGGGTCTAGCCGAGTGGGTTTGGGTCTAGCCGAGTGGGTTTGGGTCTAGCCGAGTGGGTTTGGGTCTAGCCGAGTGGGTTTGGGTCTAGCCGAGTGGGTTTGGGTCTAGCCGAGTGGGTTTGGGTCTAGCCGAGTGGGTTTGGGTCTAGCCGAGTGGGTTTGAGTCTAGCGGAGTGGATTTGGGTCTAGCCGAATGGGTTTGGGTCTAGCCGAGTGGGTTTGGGTCTAGCCTAGTGTGTTTGGGTCGAGCCGAGTGGGTATGGGTCTAGCCGAGTGGGTTTCGGTGTAGCCGAGTGGGTTTGGGTCTAGCCGAGTGGGTTTGGGTCGTGCCGAGTCGGTTTGGGTCTAGCCGAGTGGGTTTGGGTCTAGCCGAGTGCGTTTGGGTCTAGCCGAGTGGGTTTGGGTCTAGACGAGTGGGTTTGGGTCTAGCCAAGTGGGTTTGGGTCGAGCCGAGTGGGTTTGGGTCTAGCCTAGTGCGTTTGGGTCTAGCCGAGGGGGTATGGGTCTAGCCGAGTGGGTTTGGGTCTAGCCGAGTGGGTTTGAGTCTAGCGGAGTGGATTTGGGTCTAGCCGAATGGGTTTGGGTATAGCCGAGTGGGTTTGCGTCTAGCGGAGTGGATTTGGGTCTAGCCGAGTGGCTTTGCTTCTAGCCAAGTTAGTTTGGGTGTTGCCGAGTTAGTTTGGGTCTAGCCGAGCGGGTTTGGGTCTAGCCGAGTGGGTTTGGGTCTAGCCGAGTGGGTTTGGGTCTAGCCGAGTTGCTTTGCTTCTAGCCGTGTTAGTTTGGGTGTTGCCGAGTTAGTTTGGGTCTAGCCGAGTGGGTTTGTGTCTAGCCGAGTGGGTTTGGGTCTAGCGGACTGGGTTTGGGTGTAGCCGAGTGGGTTTGGGTATAGCCGAGTGGGTTTGGGTCTAGCCGAGTGGGTTTGGGTCTAGCCGAGTGGGTTTGGGTCTAGCCGAGTGGGTTTGGGTCTTGCCGAGTGGGTTTGTGTCGTGCCGAGTCGGTTTGGGTCTAGCCGAGTGGGTTTGGGTCTAGCCGAGTGCGTTTGGGTCTAGCCGAGTGGGTTTGGGTCTAGCCGAGTGGGTGTGGGTCTAGCCAAGTGGGTTTGGGTCGAGCCGAGTGGGTTTGGGTCTAGCCGAGTGCGTTTGGGTCTAGCCGAGGGGGTTTGGGTCTAGCCGAGTGGGTTTGGGTCTAGCCGAGTGGGTTTGGGTCTAGCCGAGTGGGTTTGGGTCTAGCCGAGTGGGTTTGGGTCTAGCCGAGTGGGTTTGGGTCTAGCCGAGTGGGTTTGGGTCTAGCCGAGTGGGTTTGGGTCTAGCCGAGTGGGTTTGAGTCTAGCGGAGTGGATTTGGGTCTAGCCGAATGGGTTTGGGTCTAGCCGAGTGGGTTTGGGTCTAGCCGAGTGTGTTTGGGTCGAGCCGAGTGGGTATGGGTCTAGCCGAGTGGGTTTCGGTGTAGCCGAGTGGGTTTGGGTCTAGCCGAGTGGGTTTGGGTCGTGCCGAGTCGGTTTGGGTCTAGCCGAGTGGGTTTGGGTCTAGCCGAGTGGGTTTGGGTCGTGCCGAGTCGGTTTGGGTCTAGCCGAGTGGGTTTGGGTCTAGCCGAGTGCGTTTGGGTCTAGCCGAGTGGGTTTGGGTCTAGCCGAGTGGGTTTGGGTCTAGCCAAGTGGGTTTGGGTCGAGCCGAGTGGGTTTGGGTCTAGCCTAGTGCGTTTGGGTCTAGCCGAGGGGGTATGGGTCTAGCCGAGTGGGTTTGGGTCTAGCCGAGTGGGTTTGAGTCTAGCGGAGTGGATTTGGGTCTAGCCGAATGGGTTTGGGTATAGCCGAGTGGGTTTGCGTCTAGCGGAGTGGATTTGGGTCTAGCCGAGTGGCTTTGCTTCTAGCCAAGTTAGTTTGGGTGTTGCCGAGTTAGTTTGGGTCTAGCCGAGCGGGTTTGGGTCTAGCCGAGTGTGTTTGGGTCTAGCCGAGTGGGTTTGGGTCTAGCCGAGTTGCTTTGCTTCTAGCCGAGTTAGTTTGGGTGTTGCCGAGTTAGTTTGGGTCTAGCCGAGTGGGTTTGTGTCTAGCCGAGTGGGTTTGGGTCTAGCGGACTGGGTTTGGGTGTAGCCGAGTGGGTTTGGGTCTAGCCGAGTGGGTTTGGGTCTAGCCGAGTGGGTTTGGGTCTAGCCGAGTGGGTTTGGGTCTAGCCGAGTGGGTTTGGGTCTAGCCGAGTGGGGTTGGGTCTAGCCGAGTGGGTTTGGGTCTAGCGGAGTGGGTTTGGGTCTACCGAGTGGGTTTGGGTCTAGCCGATAGGGTTTGGGTCTAGCCGAGTGGGTTTGGGTCTAGCCGAGTGGGTTCGGGTCTAGCGGAGTGGATTTGGGTCTAGCCGAATGGGTTTGTGTCTAGCCGAGTGGGTTTGGGTCTAGCAGAGTGGATTTGCTTCTAGCCAAGTTAGTTTGGGTGTTGCCGAGTTAGTTTGGGTCTAGCCGAGCGGGTTTGGGTCTAGCCGAGTGGGTTTGGGTCTAGCCGAGTGGGTTTGGGTCTAGCCGAGTTGCTTTGCTTCTAGCCGAGTTAGTTTGGGTGTTGCAGAGTTAGTTTGGGTCTAGCCGAGTGGGTTTGTGTCTAGCCGAGTGGGTTTGGGTCTAGCGGACTGGGTTTGGGTGTAGCCGAGTGGGTTTGGGTCTAGCCGAGTGGGTTTGGGTCTAGCCGAGTGGGTTTGGGTCTAGCCGAGTGGGTTTGGGTCTAGCCGAGTGGGTTTGGGTCTAGCCAAGTGGGTTTGGGTCTTGCCGAGTGGGTTTGTGTCGTGCCGAGTCGGTTTGGGTCTAGCCGAGTGGGTTTGGGTCTAGCCGAGTGGGTTTGGGTCTAGCCGAGTGGGTTTGGGTCTAGCCGAGTGGGTTTGGGTCTAGCCAAGTGGGTTTGGGTCGAGCCGAGTGGGTTTGGGTCTAGCCCAGTGCGTTTGGGTCTAGCGGAGGGGGTTTGGGTCTAGCCGAGTGGGTTTGGGTCTAGCCGAGTGGGTTTGGGTCTAGCGGAGTGGGTTTGGGTCTAGCGGAGTGGGTTTGGGTCTAGCCGAGTGGGTTTGGGTCTAGCAGAGTGGGTTTGGATCTAGCCGAGTGTGTTTGCGTCTAGCCGAGTGGGTTTGAGTCTAGCCGAGTGGGTTTGGGTCTAGCCGAGTGGGTTTGGGTCTAGCCGAGTGGGTTTGGGTCTAGCCGAGTGGGTTTGGGTCTAGCCGAGTGGGTTTGGGTCTAGCCGAGTGGGTTTGGGTCTAGCGGAGTGGGTTTGGGTCTACCGAGTGGGTTTGGGTCTAGCCGATAGGGTTTGGGTCTAGCCGAGTGGGTTTGGGTCTAGCCGAGTGGGTTCGGGTCTAGCGGAGTGGATTTGGGTCTAGCCGAATGGGTTTGTGTCTAGCCGAGTGGGTTTGGGTCTAGCAGAGTGGATTTGGGTCTAGCCGAGTGGCTTTGCTTCTAGCCAAGTTAGTTTGGGTGTTGCCGAGTTAGTTTGGGTCTAGCCGAGCGGGTTTGGGTCTAGCCGAGTGGGTTTGGGTCTAGCCGAGTGGGTTTGGGTCTAGCCGAGTGGGTTTGGGCCTAGTCGAGTGTGTTTGGGTCTAGCGGAGTTGGTATGCATCTAGCGGAGTGGGTTTGGGTCTAGCGGCGTGGATTTGGGTGTAGCCGAGTGGGTTTGGGTCTAGCCGAGTGGGTTTGGGTCTACCCGAGTAGGTTTGGGTCTAGCCGAGTGTGTTTGGGTCTAGCCGAGTGGGTGTGGGTCTTGCCGAGTGGGTGGGTCTAGCCGAGTGGGTTTGGGTCTAGCCGAGTGGGTTTGGGTCTAGCCGACTGGGTTTGGGTCGAGCCGAGTGGGTTTGGGTCCAGCCAAGAGGGTTTGGGTCCAGCCGAGTGGGTTTGTGTCTAGCCGAGTGGGTTTGTGTCTAGCGGAGTGGGTTTGGGTGTAGCCGAGTGGGTTTGGGTCTAGCCGAGTGGGTTTGGGTCTAGCCGAGTGTGTTTGGGTCGAGCCGAGTGTGTTTGGGTCTAGCAGAGTGGGTTTGGGTCTAGCCGAGTGTGTTTGGGTCTAGCCGAGTGGGTTTGAGTCTAGCCGAGTGGGTTTGGGTCTAGCCGAGTGGGTTTGGGTCTAGCCGAGTGGGTTTGGGTCTAGCCGAGTGGGTTTGGGTCTAGCCGAGTGGGTTTGGGTCTAGCCGAGTGGGTTTGGGTCTAGCGGAGTGGGTTTGGGTCTACCGAGTGGGTTTGGGTCTAGCCGATAGGGTTTGGGTCTAGCCGAGTGGGTTTGGGTCTAGCCGAGTGGGTTCGGGTCTAGCGGAGTGGATTTGGGTCTAGCCGAATGGGTTTGTGTCTAGCCGAGTGGGTTTGGGTCTAGCAGAGTGGATTTGGGTCTAGCCGAGTGGCTTTGCTTCTAGCCAAGTTAGTTTGGGTGTTGCCGAGTTAGTTTGGGTCTAGCCGAGCGGGTTTGGGTCTAGCCGAGTGGGTTTGGGTCTAGCCGAGTGGGTTTGGGTCTAGCCGAGTGGGTTTGGGCCTAGTCGAGTGTGTTTGGGTCTAGCGGAGTTGGTATGCATCTAGCGGAGTGGGTTTGGGTCTAGCGGCGTGGATTTGGGTGTAGCCGAGTGGGTTTGGGTCTAGCCGAGTGGGTTTGGGTCTACCCGAGTAGGTTTGGGTCTAGCCGAGTGTGTTTGGGTCTAGCCGAGTGGGTGTGGGTCTTGCCGAGTGGGTGGGTCTAGCCGAGTGGGTTTGGGTCTAGCCGAGTGGGTTTGGGTCTAGCCGACTGGGTTTGGGTCGAGCCGAGTGGGTTTGGGTCCAGCCAAGTGGGTTTGGGTCCAGCCGAGTGGGTTTGTGTCTAGCCGAGTGGGTTTGGGTCTAGCGGAGTGGGTTTGGGTGTAGCCGAGTGGGTTTGGGTCTAGCCGAGTGGGTTTGGGTCTAGCCGAGTGTGTTTGGGTCGAGCCGAGTGGGTATGGGTCTAGCCGAGTGGGTTTCGGTGTAGCCGAGTGGGTTTGGGTCTAGCCGAGTGGGTTTGGGTCGTGCCGAGTCGGTTTGGGTCTAGCCGAGTGGGTTTGGGTCTAGCCGAGTGGGTTTGGGTCGTGCCGAGTCGGTTTGGGTCTAGCCGAGTGGGTTTGGGTCTAGCCGAGTGCGTTTGGGTCTAGCCGAGTGGGTTTGGGTCTAGCCGAGTGGGTTTGGGTCTAGCCAAGTGGGTTTGGGTCGAGCCGAGTGGGTTTGGGTCTAGCCTAGTGCGTTTGGGTCTAGCCGAGGGGGTATGGGTCTAGCCGAGTGGGTTTGGGTCTAGCCGAGTGGGTTTGAGTCTAGCGGAGTGGATTTGGGTCTAGCCGAATGGGTTTGGGTATAGCCGAGTGGGTTTGCGTCTAGCGGAGTGGATTTGGGTCTAGCCGAGTGGCTTTGCTTCTAGCCAAGTTAGTTTGGGTGTTGCCGAGTTAGTTTGGGTCTAGCCGAGCGGGTTTGGGTCTAGCCGAGTGTGTTTGGGTCTAGCCGAGTGGGTTTGGGTCTAGCCGAGTTGCTTTGCTTCTAGCCGAGTTAGTTTGGGTGTTGCCGAGTTAGTTTGGGTCTAGCCGAGTGGGTTTGTGTCTAGCCGAGTGGGTTTGGGTCTAGCGGACTGGGTTTGGGTGTAGCCGAGTGGGTTTGGGTCTAGCCGAGTGGGTTTGGGTCTAGCCGAGTGGGTTTGGGTCTAGCCGAGTGGGTTTGGGTCTAGCCGAGTGGGTTTGGGTCTAGCCGAGTGGGGTTGGGTCTAGCCGAGTGGGTTTGGGTCTAGCGGAGTGGGTTTGGGTCTACCGAGTGGGTTTGGGTCTAGCCGATAGGGTTTGGGTCTAGCCGAGTGGGTTTGGGTCTAGCCGAGTGGGTTCGGGTCTAGCGGAGTGGATTTGGGTCTAGCCGAATGGGTTTGTGTCTAGCCGAGTGGGTTTGGGTCTAGCAGAGTGGATTTGCTTCTAGCCAAGTTAGTTTGGGTGTTGCCGAGTTAGTTTGGGTCTAGCCGAGCGGGTTTGGGTCTAGCCGAGTGGGTTTGGGTCTAGCCGAGTGGGTTTGGGTCTAGCCGAGTTGCTTTGCTTCTAGCCGAGTTAGTTTGGGTGTTGCAGAGTTAGTTTGGGTCTAGCCGAGTGGGTTTGTGTCTAGCCGAGTGGGTTTGGGTCTAGCGGACTGGGTTTGGGTGTAGCCGAGTGGGTTTGGGTCTAGCCGAGTGGGTTTGGGTCTAGCCGAGTGGGTTTGGGTCTAGCCGAGTGGGTTTGGGTCTAGCCGAGTGGGTTTGGGTCTAGCCAAGTGGGTTTGGGTCTTGCCGAGTGGGTTTGTGTCGTGCCGAGTCGGTTTGGGTCTAGCCGAGTGGGTTTGGGTCTAGCCGAGTGGGTTTGGGTCTAGCCGAGTGGGTTTGGGTCTAGCCGAGTGGGTTTGGGTCTAGCCAAGTGGGTTTGGGTCGAGCCGAGTGGGTTTGGGTCTAGCCCAGTGCGTTTGGGTCTAGCGGAGGGGGTTTGGGTCTAGCCGAGTGGGTTTGGGTCTAGCCGAGTGGGTTTGGGTCTAGCGGAGTGGGTTTGGGTCTAGCGGAGTGGGTTTGGGTCTAGCCGAGTGGGTTTGGGTCTAGCAGAGTGGGTTTGGATCTAGCCGAGTGTGTTTGCGTCTAGCCGAGTGGGTTTGAGTCTAGCCGAGTGGGTTTGGGTCTAGCCGAGTGGGTTTGGGTCTAGCCGAGTGGGTTTGGGTCTAGCCGAGTGGGTTTGGGTCTAGCCGAGTGGGTTTGGGTCTAGCCGAGTGGGTTTGGGTCTAGCGGAGTGGGTTTGGGTCTACCGAGTGGGTTTGGGTCTAGCCGATAGGGTTTGGGTCTAGCCGAGTGGGTTTGGGTCTAGCCGAGTGGGTTCGGGTCTAGCGGAGTGGATTTGGGTCTAGCCGAATGGGTTTGTGTCTAGCCGAGTGGGTTTGGGTCTAGCAGAGTGGATTTGGGTCTAGCCGAGTGGCTTTGCTTCTAGCCAAGTTAGTTTGGGTGTTGCCGAGTTAGTTTGGGTCTAGCCGAGCGGGTTTGGGTCTAGCCGAGTGGGTTTGGGTCTAGCCGAGTGGGTTTGGGTCTAGCCGAGTGGGTTTGGGCCTAGTCGAGTGTGTTTGGGTCTAGCGGAGTTGGTATGCATCTAGCGGAGTGGGTTTGGGTCTAGCGGCGTGGATTTGGGTGTAGCCGAGTGGGTTTGGGTCTAGCCGAGTGGGTTTGGGTCTACCCGAGTAGGTTTGGGTCTAGCCGAGTGTGTTTGGGTCTAGCCGAGTGGGTGTGGGTCTTGCCGAGTGGGTGGGTCTAGCCGAGTGGGTTTGGGTCTAGCCGAGTGGGTTTGGGTCTAGCCGACTGGGTTTGGGTCGAGCCGAGTGGGTTTGGGTCCAGCCAAGAGGGTTTGGGTCCAGCCGAGTGGGTTTGTGTCTAGCCGAGTGGGTTTGGGTCTAGCGGAGTGGGTTTGGGTGTAGCCGAGTGGGTTTGGGTCTAGCCGAGTGGGTTTGGGTCTAGCCGAGTGTGTTTGGGTCGAGCCGAGTGTGTTTGGGTCTAGCAGAGTGGGTTTGGGTCTAGCCGAGTGTGTTTGGGTCTAGCCGAGTGGGTTTGAGTCTAGCCGAGTGGGTTTGGGTCTAGCCGAGTGGGTTTGGGTCTAGCCGAGTGGGTTTGGGTCTAGCCGAGTGGGTTTGGGTCTAGCCGAGTGGGTTTGGGTCTAGCCGAGTGGGTTTGGGTCTAGCGGAGTGGGTTTGGGTCTACCGAGTGGGTTTGGGTCTAGCCGATAGGGTTTGGGTCTAGCCGAGTGGGTTTGGGTCTAGCCGAGTGGGTTCGGGTCTAGCGGAGTGGATTTGGGTCTAGCCGAATGGGTTTGTGTCTAGCCGAGTGGGTTTGGGTCTAGCAGAGTGGATTTGGGTCTAGCCGAGTGGCTTTGCTTCTAGCCAAGTTAGTTTGGGTGTTGCCGAGTTAGTTTGGGTCTAGCCGAGCGGGTTTGGGTCTAGCCGAGTGGGTTTGGGTCTAGCCGAGTGGGTTTGGGTCTAGCCGAGTGGGTTTGGGCCTAGTCGAGTGTGTTTGGGTCTAGCGGAGTTGGTATGCATCTAGCGGAGTGGGTTTGGGTCTAGCGGCGTGGATTTGGGTGTAGCCGAGTGGGTTTGGGTCTAGCCGAGTGGGTTTGGGTCTACCCGAGTAGGTTTGGGTCTAGCCGAGTGTGTTTGGGTCTAGCCGAGTGGGTGTGGGTCTTGCCGAGTGGGTGGGTCTAGCCGAGTGGGTTTGGGTCTAGCCGAGTGGGTTTGGGTCTAGCCGACTGGGTTTGGGTCGAGCCGAGTGGGTTTGGGTCCAGCCAAGTGGGTTTGGGTCCAGCCGAGTGGGTTTGTGTCTAGCCGAGTGGGTTTGGGTCTAGCGGAGTGGGTTTGGGTGTAGCCGAGTGGGTTTGGGTCTAGCCGAGTGGGTTTGGGTCTAGCCGAGTGTGTTTGGGTCGAGCCGAGTGGGTATGGGTCTAGCCGAGTGGGTTTCGGTGTAGCCGAGTGGGTTTGGGTCTAGCCGAGTGGGTTTGGGTCGTGCCGAGTCGGTTTGGGTCTAGCCGAGTGGGTTTGGGTCTAGCCGAGTGCGTTTGGGTCTAGCGGAGTGGGTTTGGGTCTAGCCGAGTGGGTTTGGGTCTACCGAGTGGGTTTGGGTCTAGCCGATAGGGTTTGGGTCTAGCCGAGTGGGTTTGGGTCTAGCCGAGTGGGTTCGGGTCTAGCGGAGTGGATTTGGGTCTAGCCGAATGGGTTTGTGTCTAGCCGAGTGGGTTTGGGTCTAGCAGAGTGGATTTGCTTCTAGCCAAGTTAGTTTGGGTGTTGCCGAGTTAGTTTGGGTCTAGCCGAGCGGGTTTGGGTCTAGCCGAGTGGGTTTGGGTCTAGCCGAGTGGGTTTGGGTCTAGCCGAGTTGCTTTGCTTCTAGCCGAGTTAGTTTGGGTGTTGCAGAGTTAGTTTGGGTCTAGCCGAGTGGGTTTGTGTCTAGCCGAGTGGGTTTGGGTCTAGCGGACTGGGTTTGGGTGTAGCCGAGTGGGTTTGGGTCTAGCCGAGTGGGTTTGGGTCTAGCCGAGTGGGTTTGGGTCTAGCCGAGTGGGTTTGGGTCTAGCCGAGTGGGTTTGGGTCTAGCCAAGTGTGTTTGGGTCTTGGCGAGTGGGTTTGTGTCGTGCCGAGTCGGTTTGGGTCTAGCCGAGTGGGTTTGGGTCTAGCCGAGTGGGTTTGGGTCTAGCCGAGTGGGTTTGGGTCTAGCCGAGTGGGTTTGGGTCTAGCCAAGTGGGTTTGGGTCTAGCCGAGTGGGTTTGGGTCTAGCCCAGTGCGTTTGGGTCTAGCGGAGGGGGTTTGGGTCTAGCCGAGTGGGTTTGGGTCTAGCCGAGTGGGTTTGGGTCTAGCGGAGTGGGTTTGGGTCTAGCGGAGTGGGTTTGGGTCTAGCCGAGTGGGTTTGGGTCTAGCAGAGTGGGTTTGGATCTAGCCGAGTGTGTTTGCGTCTAGCCGAGTGGGTTTGAGTCTAGCCGAGTGGGTTTGGGTCTAGCCGAGTGGGTTTGGGTCTAGCCGAGTGGGTTTGGGTCTAGCCGAGTGGGTTTGGGTCTAGCCGAGTGGGTTTGGGTCTAGCCGAGTGGGTTTGGGTCTAGCGGAGTGGGTTTGGGTCTACCGAGTGGGTTTGGGTCTAGCCGATAGGGTTTGGGTCTAGCCGAGTGGGTTTGGGTCTAGCCGAGTGGGTTCGGGTCTAGCGGAGTGGATTTGGGTCTAGCCGAATGGGTTTGTGTCTAGCCGAGTGGGTTTGGGTCTAGCAGAGTGGATTTGGGTCTAGCCGAGTGGCTTTGCTTCTAGCCAAGTTAGTTTGGGTGTTGCCGAGTTAGTTTGGGTCTAGCCGAGCGGGTTTGGGTCTAGCCGAGTGGGTTTGGGTCTAGCCGAGTGGGTTTGGGTCTAGCCGAGTGGGTTTGGGCCTAGTCGAGTGTGTTTGGGTCTAGCGGAGTTGGTATGCATCTAGCGGAGTGGGTTTGGGTCTAGCGGCGTGGATTTGGGTGTAGCCGAGTGGGTTTGGGTCTAGCCGAGTGGGTTTGGGTCTACCCGAGTAGGTTTGGGTCTAGCCGAGTGTGTTTGGGTCTAGCCGAGTGGGTGTGGGTCTTGCCGAGTGGGTGGGTCTAGCCGAGTGGGTTTGGGTCTAGCCGAGTGGGTTTGGGTCTAGCCGACTGGGTTTGGGTCGAGCCGAGTGGGTTTGGGTCCAGCCAAGAGGGTTTGGGTCCAGCCGAGTGGGTTTGTGTCTAGCCGAGTGGGTTTGGGTCTAGCGGAGTGGGTTTGGGTGTAGCCGAGTGGGTTTGGGTCTAGCCGAGTGGGTTTGGGTCTAGCCGAGTGTGTTTGGGTCGAGCCGAGTGTGTTTGGGTCTAGCAGAGTGGGTTTGGGTCTAGCCGAGTGTGTTTGGGTCTAGCCGAGTGGGTTTGAGTCTAGCCGAGTGGGTTTGGGTCTAGCCGAGTGGGTTTGGGTCTAGCCGAGTGGGTTTGGGTCTAGCCGAGTGGGTTTGGGTCTAGCCGAGTGGGTTTGGGTCTAGCCGAGTGGGTTTGGGTCTAGCGGAGTGGGTTTGGGTCTACCGAGTGGGTTTGGGTCTAGCCGATAGGGTTTGGGTCTAGCCGAGTGGGTTTGGGTCTAGCCGAGTGGGTTCGGGTCTAGCGGAGTGGATTTGGGTCTAGCCGAATGGGTTTGTGTCTAGCCGAGTGGGTTTGGGTCTAGCAGAGTGGATTTGGGTCTAGCCGAGTGGCTTTGCTTCTAGCCAAGTTAGTTTGGGTGTTGCCGAGTTAGTTTGGGTCTAGCCGAGCGGGTTTGGGTCTAGCCGAGTGGGTTTGGGTCTAGCCGAGTGGGTTTGGGTCTAGCCGAGTGGGTTTGGGCCTAGTCGAGTGTGTTTGGGTCTAGCGGAGTTGGTATGCATCTAGCGGAGTGGGTTTGGGTCTAGCGGCGTGGATTTGGGTGTAGCCGAGTGGGTTTGGGTCTAGCCGAGTGGGTTTGGGTCTACCCGAGTAGGTTTGGGTCTAGCCGAGTGTGTTTGGGTCTAGCCGAGTGGGTGTGGGTCTTGCCGAGTGGGTGGGTCTAGCCGAGTGGGTTTGGGTCTAGCCGAGTGGGTTTGGGTCTAGCCGACTGGGTTTGGTCGAGCCGAGTGGGTTTGGGTCCAGCCAAGTGGGTTTGGGTCCAGCCGAGTGGGTTTGTGTCTAGCCGAGTGGGTTTGGGTCTAGCGGAGTGGGTTTGGGTGTAGCCGAGTGGGTTTGGGTCTAGCCGAGTGGGTTTGGGTCTAGCCGAGTGTGTTTGGGTCGAGCCGAGTGGGTATGGGTCTAGCCGAGTGGGTTTCGGTGTAGCCGAGTGGGTTTGGGTCTAGCCGAGTGGGTTTGGGTCGTGCCGAGTCGGTTTGGGTCTAGCCGAGTGGGTTTGGGTCTAGCCGAGTGCGTTTGGGTCTAGCCGAGTGGGTTTGGGTCTAGCCGAGTGGGTTTGGGTCTAGCCAAGTGGGTTTGGGTCGAGCCGAGTGGGTTTGGGTCTAGCCTAGTGCGTTTGGGTCTAGCCAAGGGGGTATGGGTCTAGCTGAGTGGGTTTCGCTCTAGCCGATTGGGTTTGGGTCTAGCGGAGTGGGTTTGGATCTAGCGGAGTGGGTTTGGGTCTAGCCGAGTGGGTTTGGGTCTAGCGGAGTGGGTTTGGGTCTAGCCGAGTGGGTTTGGGTCTAGCCGAGTGGGTTTGAGTCTAGCCGAGTGGGTTTGGGTCTAGCCGAGTGGGTTTGGGTCTAGCCGAGTGGGTTTGGGTCTAGCCGAGTGGGTTTGGGTCTAGCCGAGTGGGTTTGGGTCTAGCCGAGTGGGTTTGGGTCTAGCGGAGTGGATTTGGGTCTAGCCGAATGGGTTTGGGTCTAGCCGAGTGGGTTTGCGTCTAGCGGAGTGGATTTGGGTCTAGCCGAGTGGCTTTGCTTCTAGCCAAGTTAGTTTGGGTGTTGCCGAGTTAGTTTGGGTCTAGCCGAGCGGGTTTGGGTCTAGCCGAGTGGGTTTGGGTCTAGCCGAGTGGGTTTGGGTCTAGCCGAGTGGGTTTGGGCCTAGTCGAGTGTGTTTGGGTCTAGCGGAGTTGGTATGTGTCTAGCGGAGTGGGTTTGGGTCTAGCGGAGTGGGTTTGGGTGTAGCCGAGTGGTTTTGGGTCTAGCCGAGTGGGTTTGGGTCTACCCGAGTAGGTTTGGGTTTAGCCGAGTGTGTTTGGGTCTAGCCGAGTGGGTGTGGGTCTTGCCGAGTGGGTGGGTCTAGCCGAGTGGGTTTGGGTCTAGCCGAGTGGGTTTGGGTCTAGCCGAGTGGGTTTGGGTCGAGCCGAGTGGGTTTGGGTCCAGTGGAGTGGGTTTGGGTGCAGCCGAGTGGGTTTGGGTCTAGCCGAGTGGGTTTGGGTCTAGCCGAGTGGGTTTGGGTCGAGCCGAGTGGGTATGGGTCTAGCCGAGTGGGTTTCGGTGTAGCCGAGTGGGTTTGGGTCTAGCCGAGTGGGTTTGGGTCGTGCCGAGTCGGTTTGGGTCTAGCCGACTGGGTTTGGGTCTAGCCGAGTGCGTTTGGGTCTAGCCGAGTGGGTTTGGGTCTAGCCGAGTGGGTTTGGGTCTAGCCAAGTGGGTTTGGGTCGAGCCGAGTGGGTTTGGGTCTAGCCTAGTGCGTTTGGGTCTGGCCGAGGGGGTATGGGTCTAGCCGAGTGGGTTTCGGTCTAGCCGAGTGGGTTTGGGTCGAGCGGAGTGGGTTTGGGTCTAGCGGAGTGGGTTTGGGTCTAGCCGAGTGGGTTTGGGTCTAGCGGACTGGGTTTGGGTCTAGCCGAGTGGGTTTGTGTCCAGCCGAGTGGGTTTGGGTCTAGCCGATAGGGTTTGGGTCTAGCCGAGTGGGTTTGGGTCTAGCCGAGTGGGTTTGGGTCTAGCGGAGTGCATTTGGGTCTAGCCGAATGGGTTTGGGTCTAGCCGAGTGGGTTTGGGTCTAGCAGAATGGATTTGGGTCTAGCTGAGTGGCTTTGCTTCTAGCCGAGTTAGTTTGGGTGTTGCCGAGTTAGTTTGGGTCTAGCCGAGCGGGTTTGGGTCTAGCCGAGTGGGTTCGGGTCGAGCCGAGTGGGTTTGGGTCTAGCCGAGTGGGTTTGGGCCTAGTCGAGTGTGTTTGGGTCCAGCGGAGTCGGTATGCGTCTAGCGGAGTGGGTTTGGGTCTAGCGGGGTGGGTTTGGGTGTAGCCGAGTGGGTTTGCGTCTAGCCGAGTGGGTTTGGGTCTACCCGAGTAGGTTTGGGTCTAACCGAGTGTGTTTGGGTCTAGCCGAGTGGGTGTGGGTCTTGCCGAGTGGGTGGGTCTTGCCGAGTGGGTTTGGGTCGAGCCGAGTGGGTTTGGGTCTAGCCGAGTGGGTTTGGGTCGAGCCGAGTGGGTTTGGGTACAGTGGAGTGGGTTTGGGTGCAGCCGAGTGGGTTTGGGTCTAGCCGAGTGGGTTTGGGTCTAGCCGAGTGGGTTTGGGTCCAGCCGATTGGGTTTGTGTGTAGCCAAGTGGGTTTGGGTCTAGCGGAGTGGGTTTGGGTGTAGCCGAGTGGGTTTGGGTCTAGCGGAGTGGGTTTGGGTCTAGCCGAGTGGGTTTGGGTCTAGCCGAGTGTATTTGGGTCTAGCCGAGTGGGTTTGGGTCTAGCCGAGTGGGTTTGCGTATAGCGGAGTGGGTTTGGGTCTAGCCGAGTGGGCTTGGGTCTAGCCGAGTGGGTTTGGGTCTAGCCGAGTGGGTTTGAGTCTAGCCGAGTGGGTTTGGGTCTAGCCGAGTCGGCTTTGGTCTAGCCGAGTGGGTTTGGGTCTAGCCTAGTGGGTTTGGGTGTAGCCGAGTGGGTTTGGGTCTACCCGAGTGGGTTTGGGTCTAGCCAAGTGGGATTGGATCTAGCCGAGTGGGTTTGGATCTAGCCGAGTGGGTTTGGGTCTAGCGGAGTGGGTTTGGGTGTAGCCGAGTGGGTTTGGGTCTAGCCGAGTGGGTTTGGGTCTAGCCGAGTGGGTTTGGGTCTAGCCGAGTGGGTTTGTGTCTAGCCCAGTGGGTTTGGGTCTAGCCGATAGGGTTTGGGTCTAGCCGAGTGGGTTTGGGTCTAGCCGAGTGTGTTTGGGTCTAGCGGAGTGGATTTGGGTCTAGCCGAATGGGTTTGGGTCTAGCCGAGTGGGTTTGGGTCTAGCGGAGTGGATTTGGGTCTAGCCGAGTGGCTTTGCTTCTAGCCAAGTTAGTTTGGGTGTTGCCGAGTTAGTTTGGGTCTAGCCGAGCGGGATTGGGTCTAGCCGAGTGGGTTTGGGTCTAGCCGAGTGGGTTTGCGTCTAGCCGAGCGGGTTTGAGTCTAGCCGAGTGGGTTTGGGTCTAGCCGAGTGGGTTTGGGTCTAGCCGATTGGGTTTGGGTCTAGCCGAGTGGTTTTTGGTCTAGCCAAGTGGGTTTGGGTCTAGCCGAGTGGGTTTGGTTTGTGCCGAGTGGGTTTGGGTCTAGCCGAGTGGGTTTGGGTCTAGCCGAGTGCGTATGGGTCTAGCCAAGTGGGTTTAGGTCTAGCCGCGTGGGTTTGGGACAAGCCAAGTGGGTTTTGGTCGAGCCGAGTGGGTTTGGGTCTAGCCTAGTGCGTTTGGGTCTAGCCGAGGGGGTTTGGGTCTAGCCGAGTGGGTTTGGGTCTAGCGGAGTGGGTTTGGGTCTAGCGGAGTGGGTTTGGGTCTAGCGGAGTGGGTTTGGGTCTAGCCGAGTGGGTTTGGGTCTAGCGGAGTGGGTTTGGGTCTAGCCGAGTGGGTTTGGGTCTAGCCGAGTGGGTTTGAGTCTAGCCGAGTGGGTTTGGGTCTAGCCGAGTGGGTTTGGGTCTAGCCGAGTGGGTTTGGGTCTGGCCTAGTGGGTTTGGGTCTAGCCGAGTGGGTTTGGGTCTAGCCAAGTGGGTTTGGGTCTAGCCGAGTGGGTTTGTGTCTAGCCGAGTGGCTTTGGGTCTAGCCGATAGGGTTTGGGTCTAGCCGAGTGGGTTTGGGACTAGCCGAGTGGGTTTGGGTCTTGCGGAGTGGATTTGTGTCGAGCCGAATGGGTGTGGGTCTAGCCGAGTGGGTTTGGGTCTACCCGAGTAGGTTTGGGTCTAGCCGAATGTGTTCGGGTCTAGCCGCGTAGGTGTGGGTCTTGCCGAGTGGGTGGGTCTAGCCGAGTGGGTTTGGGTCTAGCCGAGTGGGTTTGGGTCTAGCCGAGTGGGTTTGGGTCGAGCCGAGTGGGTTTGGGTCCAGTGGAGTGGGTTTGGGTGCAGCCGTGTGGGTTTGGGTCTAGCCGAGTGGGTTTGGGTCCAGCCGAGTGGGTTTGTGTCTCGCCGAGTGGGTTTGGGTCTAGCGGAGTGGGTTTGGTGTAGCCGAGTGTGTTTGGGTCTAGCCGAGTGTGTTTGAGTCTAGCCGAGTGGGTTAGGGTCTAGCCGAGTGCTTTTGGGTCTAGTCGAGTGGGTTTCGGTCTAGCCCAGTGGGTTTGGGTCTAGCGGAGTGGGTTTGAGTCTAGCGGTGTGGATTTGGGTCCAGCCGAGTGGCTTTGCTTCTAGCCGAGTTAGTTTGGGTGTTGCCGAGTTAGTTTGGGTCTAGCCGAGCGGGTTTGGGTCTAGCCGAGTGGGTTTGGGTCTAGCCGAGTGGGTTTGGGTCTAGCCGAGTGGGTTTGGGTCTAGCCGAGTGGGTTTGGGTCTAGCGGAGTGGATTTGGGTCTAGCCGAATGGGTTTGGGTCTAGCCGAGTGGGTTTGCGTCTAGCGGAGTGGATTTGGGTCTAGCCGAGTGGCTTTGCTTCTAGCCAAGTTAGTTTGGGTGTTGCCGAGTTAGTTTGGGTCTAGCCGAGCGGGTTTGGGTCTAGCCGAGTGGGTTTGGGTCTAGCCGAGTGGGTTTGGGTCTAGCCGAGTGGGTTTGGGCCTAGTCGAGTGTGTTTGGGTCTAGCGGAGTTGGTATGTGTCTAGCGGAGTGGGTTTGGGTCTAGCGGAGTGGGTTTGGGTGTAGCCGAGTGGTTTTGGGTCTAGCCGAGTGGGTTTGGGTCTACCCGAGTAGGTTTGGGTTTAGCCGAGTGTGTTTGGGTCTAGCCGAGTGGGTGTGGGTCTTGCCGAGTGGGTGGGTCTAGCCGAGTGGGTTTGGGTCTAGCCGAGTGGGTTTGGGTCTAGCCGAGGGGGTTTGGGTCTAGCCGAGTGGGTTTGGGTCTAGCGGAGTGGGTTTGGGTCTAGCGGAGTGGGTTTGGGTCTAGCGGAGTGGGTTTGGGTCTAGCCGAGTGGGTTTGGGTCTAGCGGAGTGGGTTTGGGTCTAGCCGAGTGGGTTTGGGTCTAGCCGAGTGGGTTTGAGTCTAGCCGAGTGGGTTTGGGTCTAGCCGAGTGGGTTTGGGTCTAGCCGAGTGGGTTTGGGTCTGGCCTAGTGGGTTTGGGTCTAGCCGAGTGGGTTTGGGTCTAGCCAAGTGGGTTTGGGTCTAGCCGAGTGGGTTTGTGTCTAGCAGAGTGGCTTTGGGTCTAGCCGATAGGGTTTGGGTCTAGCCGAGTGGGTTTGGGACTAGCCGAGTGGGTTTGGGTCTTGCGGAGTGGATTTGTGTCGAGCCGAATGGGTGTGGGTCTAGCCGAGTGGGTTTGGGTCTACCCGAGTAGGTTTGGGTCTAGCCGAATGTGTTCGGGTCTAGCCGCGTGGGTGTGGGTCTTGCCGAGTGGGTGGGTCTAGCCGAGTGGGTTTGGGTCTAGCCGAGTGGGTTTGGGTCTAGCCGAGTGGGTTTGGGTCGAGCCGAGTGGGTTTGGGTCCAGTGGAGTGGGTTTGGGTGCAGCCGTGTGGGTTTGGGTCTAGCCGAGTGGGTTTGGGTCTAGCCGAGTGGGTTTGTGTCTCGCCGAGTGGGTTTGGGTCTAGCGGAGTGGGTTTGGTGTAGCCGAGTGTGTTTGGGTCTAGCCGAGTGTGTTTGAGTCTAGCCGAGTGGGTTAGGGTCTAGCCGAGTGCTTTTGGGTCTAGTCGAGTGGGTTTCGGTCTAGCCCAGTGGGTTTGGGTCTAGCCGAGTGGGTTTGTGTCTCGCCGAGTGGGTTTGGGTCTAGCGGAGTGGGTTTGGTGTAGCCGAGTGTGTTTGGGTCTAGCCGAGTGTGTTTGAGTCTAGCCGAGTGGGTTAGGGTCTAGCCGAGTGCTTTTGGGTCTAGTCGAGTGGGTTTCGGTCTAGCCCAGTGGGTTTGGGTCTAGCGGAGTGGGTTTGAGTCTAGCGGTGTGGATTTGGGTCTAGCCGAGTGGCTTTGCTTCTAGCCGAGTTAGTTTGGGTGTTGCCGAGTTAGTTTGCGTCTAGCCGAGCGGGTTTGGGTCTAGCCGAGTGGGTTTGGGTCTAGCCGAGTGGGTTTGGGTCTAGCCGAGTGGGTTTGGGTCTAGCCGAGTGGGTTTGGGTCTAGCGGAGTGGATTTGGGTCTAGCCGAATGGGTTTGGGTCTAGCCGAGTGGGTTTGCGTCTAGCGGAGTGGATTTGGGTCTAGCCGAGTGGCTTTGCTTCTAGCCAAGTTAGTTTGGGTGTTGCCGAGTTAGTTTGGGTCTAGCCGAGCGGGTTTGGGTCTAGCCGAGTGGGTTTGGGTCTAGCCGAGTGGGTTTGGGTCTAGCCGAGTGGGTTTGGGCCTAGTCGAGTGTGTTTGGGTCTAGCGGAGTTGGTATGTGTCTAGCGGAGTGGGTTTGGGTTTAGCGGAGTGGGTTTGGGTGTAGCCGAGTGGTTTTGGGTCTAGCCGAGTGGGTTTGGGTCTACCCGAGTAGGTTTGGGTTTAGCCGAGTGTGTTTGGGTCTAGCCGAGTGGGTGTGGGTCTTGCCGAGTGGGTGGGTCTAGCCGAGTGGGTTTGGGTCTAGCCGAGTGGGTTTGGGTCTAGCCGAGTGGGTTTGGGTCGAGCCGAGTGGGTTTGGGTCCAGTGGAGTGGGTTTGGGTGCAGCCGAGTGGGTTTGGGTCTAGCCGAGTGGGTTTGGGTCTAGCCGAGTGGGTTTGGGTCTACCCGAGTGGGTTTGGGTCTAGCCAAGTGGGATTGGATCTAGCCGAGTGGGTTTGGATCTAGCCGAGTGGGTTTGGGTCTAGCGGAGTGGGTTTGGGTGTAGCCGAGTGGGTTTGGGTCTAGCCGAGTGGGTTTGGGTCTAGCCGAGTGGGTTTGGGTCTAGCCGAGTGGGTTTGTGTCTAGCCCAGTGGGTTTGGGTCTAGCCGATAGGGTTTGGGTCTAGCCGAGTGGGTTTGGGTCTAGCCGAGTGTGTTTGGGTCTAGCGGAGTGGATTTGGGTCTAGCCGAATGGGTTTGGGTCTAGCCGAGTGGGTTTGGGTCTAGCGGAGTGGATTTGGGTCTAGCCGAGTGGCTTTGCTTCTAGCCAAGTTAGTTTGGGTGTTGCCGAGTTAGTTTGGGTCTAGCCGAGCGGGATTGGGTCTAGCCGAGTGGGTTTGGGTCTAGCCGAGTGGGTTTGCGTCTAGCCGAGCGGGTTTGAGTCTAGCCGAGTGGGTTTGGGTCTAGCCGAGTGGGTTTGGGTCTAGCCGATTGGGTTTGGGTCTAGCCGAGTGGTTTTTGGTCTAGCCAAGTGGGTTTGGGTCTAGCCGAGTGGGTTTGGTTTGTGCCGAGTGGGTTTGGGTCTAGCCGAGTGGGTTTGGGTCTAGCCGAGTGCGTTTGGGTCTAGCCAAGTGGGTTTAGGTCTAGCCGCGTGGGTTTGGGACAAGCCAAGTGGGTTTTGGTCGAGCCGAGTGGGTTTGGGTCTAGCCTAGTGCGTTTGGGTCTAGCCGAGGGGGTTTGGGTCTAGCCGAGTGGGTTTGGGTCTAGCGGAGTGGGTTTGGATCTAGCGGAGTGGGTTTGGGTCTAGCGGAGTGGGTTTGGGTCTAGCCGAGTGGGTTTGGGTCTAGCGGAGTGGGTTTGGGTCTAGCCGAGTGGGTTTGGGTCTAGCCGAGTGGGTTTGAGTCTAGCCGAGTGGGTTTGGGTCTAGCCGAGTGGGTTTGGGTCTAGCCGAGTGGGTTTGGGTCTGGCCTAGTGGGTTTGGGTCTAGCCGAGTGGGTTTGGGTCTAGCCAAGTGGGTTTGGGTCTAGCCGAGTGGGTTTGTGTCTAGCCGAGTGGCTTTGGGTCTAGCCGATAGGGTTTGGGTCTAGCCGAGTGGGTTTGGGACTAGCCGAGTGGGTTTGGGTCTTGCGGAGTGGATTTGTGTCGAGCCGAATGGGTGTGGGTCTAGCCGAGTGGGTTTGGGTCTACCCGAGTAGGTTTGGGTCTAGCCGAATGTGTTCGGGTCTAGCCGCGTGGGTGTGGGTCTTGCCGAGTGGGTGGGTCTAGCCGAGTGGGTTTGGGTCTAGCCGAGTGGGTTTGGGTCTAGCCGAGTGGGTTTGGGTCGAGCCGAGTGGGTTTGGGTCCAGTGGAGTGGGTTTGGGTGCAGCCGTGTGGGTTTGGGTCTAGCCGAGTGGGTTTGGGTCCAGCCGAGTGGGTTTGTGTCTCGCCGAGTGGGTTTGGGTCTAGCGGAGTGGGTTTGGTGTAGCCGAGTGTGTTTGGGTCTAGCCGAGTGTGTTTGAGTCTAGCCGAGTGGGTTAGGGTCTAGCCGAGTGCTTTTGGGTCTAGTCGAGTGGGTTTCGGTCTAGCCCAGTGGGTTTGGGTCTAGCGGAGTGGGTTTGAGTCTAGCGGTGTGGATTTGGGTCTAGCCGAGTGGCTTTGCTTCTAGCCGAGTTAGTTTGGGTGTTGCCGAGTTAGTTTGGGTCTAGCCGAGCGGGTTTGGGTCTAGCCGAGTGGGTTTGGGTCTAGCCGAGTGGGTTTGGGTCTAGCCGAGTGGGTTTGGGTCTAGCCGAGTGGGTTTGGGTCTAGCGGAGTGGATTTGGGTCTAGCCGAATGGGTTTGGGTCTAGCCGAGTGGGTTTGCGTCTAGCGGAGTGGATTTGGGTCTAGCCGAGTGGCTTTGCTTCTAGCCAAGTTAGTTTGGGTGTTGCCGAGTTAGTTTGGGTCTAGCCGAGCGGGTTTGGGTCTAGCCGAGAGGGTTTGGGTCTAGCCGAGTGGGTTTGGGTCTAGCCGAGTGGGTTTGGGCCTAGTCGAGTGTGTTTGGGTCTAGCGGAGTTGGTATGTGTCTAGCGGAGTGGGTTTGGGTCTAGCGGAGTGGGTTTGGGTGTAGCCGAGTGGTTTTGGGTCTAGCCGAGTGGGTTTGGGTCTACCCGAGTAGGTTTGGGTTTAGCCGAGTGTGTTTGGGTCTAGCCGAGTGGGTGTGGGTCTTGCCGAGTGGGTGGGTCTAGCCGAGTGGGTTTGGGTCTAGCCGAGTGGGTTTGGGTCTAGCCGAGTGGGTTTGGGTCGAGCCGAGTGGGTTTGGGTCCAGTGGAGTGGGTTTGGGTGCAGCCGAGTGGGTTTGGGTCTAGCCGAGTGGGTTTGGGTCTAGCCGAGTGGGTTTGGGTCGAGCCGAGTGGGTATGGGTCTAGCCGAGTGGGTTTCGGTGTAGCCGAGTGGGTTTGGGTCTAGCCGAGTGGGTTTGGGTCGTGCCGAGTCGGTTTGGGTCTAGCCGAGTGGGTTTGGGTCTAGCCGAGTGCGTTTGGGTCTAGCCGAGTGGGTTTGGGTCTAGCCGAGTGGGTTTGGGTCTAGCCAAGTGGGTTTGGGTCGAGCCGAGTGGGTTTGGGTCTAGCCTAGTGCGTTTGGGTCTAGCCGAGGGGGTATGGGTCTAGCCGAGTGGGTTTGGGTCTAGCGGAGTGGGTTTGGGTCTAGCCGAGTGGGTTTGGGTCTAGCGGAGTGGGTTTGGGTCTAGCCGAGTGGGTTTGTGTCCAGCCGAGTGGGTTTGGGTCTAGCCGATAGGGTTTGGGTCTAGCCGAGTGGGTTTGGGTCTAGCCGAGTGGGTTTGGGTCTAGCGGAGTGCATTTGGGTCTAGCCGAATGGGTTTGGGTCTAGCCGAGTGGGTTTGGGTCTAGCAGAATGGATTTGGGTCTAGCCGAGTGGCTTTGCTTCTAGCCGAGTTAGTTTGGGTGTTGCCGAGTTAGTTTGGGTCTAGCCGAGCGGGTTTGGGTCTAGCCGAGTGGGTTCGGGTCGAGCCGAGTGGGTTTGGGTCTAGCCGAGTGGGTTTGGGCCTAGTTGAGTGTGTTTGGGTCCAGCGGAGTCGGTATGCGTCTAGCGGAGTGGGTTTGGGTCTAGCGGGGTGGGTTTGGGTGTAGCCGAGTGGGTTTGCGTCTAGCCGAGTGGGTTTGGGTCTACCCGAGTAGGTTTGGGTCTAACCGAGTGTGTTTGGGTCTAGCCGAGTGGGTGTGGGTCTTGCCGAGTGGGTGGGTCTTGCCGAGTGGGTTTGGGTCGAGCCGAGTGGGTTTGGGTCTAGCCGAGTGGGTTTGGGTCGAGCCGAGTGGGTTTGGGTACAGTGGAGTGGGTTTGGGTGCAGCCGAGTGGGTTTGGGTCTAGCCGAGTGGGTTTGGGTCTAGCCGAGTGGGTTTGGGTCCAGCCGATTGGGTTTGTGTGTAGCCAAGTGGGTTTGGGTCTAGCGGAGTGGGTTTGGGTGTAGCCGAGTGGGTTTGGGTCTAGCGGAGTGGGTTTGGGTCTAGCCGAGTGGGTTTGGGTCTAGCCGAGTGTATTTGGGTCTAGCCGAGTGGGTTTGGGTCTAGCCGATTGGGTTTGCGTATAGCGGAGTGGGTTTGGGTCTAGCCGAGTGGGCTTGGGTCTAGCCGAGTGGGTTTGGGTCTAGCCGAGTGGGTTTGAGTCTAGCCGAGTGGGTTTGGGTCTAGCCGAGTGGGCTTTGGTCTAGCCGAGTGGGTTTGGGTCTAGCCTAGTGGGTTTGGGTGTAGCCGAGTGGGTTTGGGTCTACCCGAGTGGGTTTGGGTCTAGCCAAGTGGGATTGGATCTAGCCGAGTGGGTTTGGATCTAGCCGAGTGGGTTTGGGTCTAGCGGAGTGGGTTTGGGTGTAGCCGAGTGGGTTTGGGTCTAGCCGAGTGGGTTTGGGTCTAGCCGAGTGGGTTTGGGTCTAGCCGAGTGGGTTTGTGTCTAGCCCAGTGGGTTTGGGTCTAGCCGATAGGGTTTGGGTCTAGCCGAGTGGGTTTGGGTCTAGCCGAGTGTGTTTGGGTCTAGCGGAGTGGATTTGGGTCTAGCCGAATGGGTTTGGGTCTAGCCGAGTGGGTTTGGGTCTAGCGGAGTGGATTTGGGTCTAGCCGAGTGGCTTTGCTTCTAGCCAAGTTAGTTTGGGTGTTGCCGAGTTAGTTTGGGTCTAGCCGAGCGGGATTGGGTCTAGCCGAGTGGGTTTGGGTCTAGCCGAGTGGGTTTGCGTCTAGCCGAGCGGGTTTGAGTCTAGCCGAGTGGGTTTGGGTCTAGCCGAGTGGGTTTGGGTCTAGCCGATTGGGTTTGGGTCTAGCCGAGTGGTTTTTGGTCTAGCCAAGTGGGTTTGGGTCTAGCCGAGTGGGTTTGGTTTGTGCCGAGTGGGTTTGGGTCTAGCCGAGTGGGTTTGGGTCTAGCCGAGTGCGTTTGGGTCTAGCCAAGTGGGTTTAGGTCTAGCCGCGTGGGTTTGGGTCAAGCCAAGTGGGTTTTGGTCGAGCCGAGTGGGTTTGGGTCTAGCCTAGTGCGTTTGGGTCTAGCCGAGGGGGTTTGGGTCTAGCCGAGTGGGTTTGGGTCTAGCGGAGTGGGTTTGGGTCTAGCGGAGTGGGTTTGGGTCTAGCGGAGTGGGTTTGGGTCTAGCCGAGTGGGTTTGGGTCTAGCGGAGTGGGTTTGGGTCTAGCCGAGTGCGTTTGGGTCTAGCGGAGTCGGTTTGGGTCTAGCAGAGTGGGTTTGGGTCTATCCGAGAGGGTTTGGGTCTAGCCGAGTGGGTTTGGGCTAGCTGAGTGGGTTTGGGTCCAGCCGAGTGGTTTTGGGTCCAGTGGAGTGGGTTTGGGTGCAGCCGAGTGGGTTTGGGTCTAGCCGAGTGGGTTTGGGTCTAGCCGAGTGGGTTTGGGTCGAGCCGAGTGGGTATGGGTCTAGCCGAGTGGGTTTCGGTGTAGCCGAGTGGGTTTGGGTCTAGCCGAGTGGGTTTGGGTCGTGCCGAGTCGGTTTGGGTCTAGCCGAGTGGGTTTGGGTCTAGCCGAGTGCGTTTGGGTCTAGCCGAGTGGGTTTGGGTCTAGCCGAGTGGGTTTGGGTCTAGCCAAGTGGGTTTGGGTCGAGCCGAGTGGGTTTGGGTCTAGCCTAGTGCGTTTGGGTCTAGCCGAGGGGGTATGGGTCTAGCCGAGTGGGTTTGGGTCTAGCGGAGTGGGTTTGGGTCTAGCCGAGTGGGTTTGGGTCTAGCGGAGTGGGTTTGGGTCTAGCCGAGTGGGTTTGTGTCCAGCCGAGTGGGTTTGGGTCTAGCCGATAGGGTTTGGGTCTAGCCGAGTGGGTTTGGGTCTAGCCGAGTGGGTTTGGGTCTAGCGGAGTGCATTTGGGTCTAGCCGAATGGGTTTGGGTCTAGCCGAGTGGGTTTGGGTCTAGCAGAATGGATTTGGGTCTAGCCGAGTGGCTTTGCTTCTAGCCGAGTTAGTTTGGGTGTTGCCGAGTTAGTTTGGGTCTAGCCGAGCGGGTTTGGGTCTAGCCGAGTGGGTTCGGGTCGAGCCGAGTGGGTTTGGGTCTAGCCGAGTGGGTTTGGGCCTAGTTGAGTGTGTTTGGGTCCAGCGGAGTCGGTATGCGTCTAGCGGAGTGGGTTTGGGTCTAGCGGGGTGGGTTTGGGTGTAGCCGAGTGGGTTTGCGTCTAGCCGAGTGGGTTTGGGTCTACCCGAGTAGGTTTGGGTCTAACCGAGTGTGTTTGGGTCTAGCCGAGTGGGTGTGGGTCTTGCCGAGTGGGTGGGTCTTGCCGAGTGGGTTTGGGTCGAGCCGAGTGGGTTTGGGTCTAGCCGAGTGGGTTTGGGTCGAGCCGAGTGGGTTTGGGTACAGTGGAGTGGGTTTGGGTGCAGCCGAGTGGGTTTGGGTCTAGCCGAGTGGGTTTGGGTCTAGCCGAGTGGGTTTGGGTCCAGCCGATTGGGTTTGTGTGTAGCCAAGTGGGTTTGGGTCTAGCGGAGTGGGTTTGGGTGTAGCCGAGTGGGTTTGGGTCTAGCGGAGTGGGTTTGGGTCTAGCCGAGTGGGTTTGGGTCTAGCCGAGTGTATTTGGGTCTAGCCGAGTGGGTTTGGGTCTAGCCGATTGGGTTTGCGTATAGCGGAGTGGGTTTGGGTCTAGCCGAGTGGGCTTGGGTCTAGCCGAGTGGGTTTGGGTCTAGCCGAGTGGGTTTGAGTCTAGCCGAGTGGGTTTGGGTCTAGCCGAGTGGGCTTTGGTCTAGCCGAGTGGGTTTGGGTCTAGCCTAGTGGGTTTGGGTGTAGCCGAGTGGGTTTGGGTCTACCCGAGTGGGTTTGGGTCTAGCCAAGTGGGATTGGATCTAGCCGAGTGGGTTTGGATCTAGCCGAGTGGGTTTGGGTCTAGCGGAGTGGGTTTGGGTGTAGCCGAGTGGGTTTGGGTCTAGCCGAGTGGGTTTGGGTCTAGCCGAGTGGGTTTGGGTCTAGCCGAGTGGGTTTGTGTCTAGCCCAGTGGGTTTGGGTCTAGCCGATAGGGTTTGGGTCTAGCCGAGTGGGTTTGGGTCTAGCCGAGTGTGTTTGGGTCTAGCGGAGTGGATTTGGGTCTAGCCGAATGGGTTTGGGTCTAGCCGAGTGGGTTTGGGTCTAGCGGAGTGGATTTGGGTCTAGCCGAGTGGCTTTGCTTCTAGCCAAGTTAGTTTGGGTGTTGCCGAGTTAGTTTGGGTCTAGCCGAGCGGGATTGGGTCTAGCCGAGTGGGTTTGGGTCTAGCCGAGTGGGTTTGCGTCTAGCCGAGCGGGTTTGAGTCTAGCCGAGTGGGTTTGGGTCTAGCCGAGTGGGTTTGGGTCTAGCCGATTGGGTTTGGGTCTAGCCGAGTGGTTTTTGGTCTAGCCAAGTGGGTTTGGGTCTAGCCGAGTGGGTTTGGTTTGTGCCGAGTGGGTTTGGGTCTAGCCGAGTGGGTTTGGGTCTAGCCGAGTGCGTTTGGGTCTAGCCAAGTGGGTTTAGGTCTAGCCGCGTGGGTTTGGGTCAAGCCAAGTGGGTTTTGGTCGAGCCGAGTGGGTTTGGGTCTAGCCTAGTGCGTTTGGGTCTAGCCGAGGGGGTTTGGGTCTAGCCGAGTGGGTTTGGGTCTAGCGGAGTGGGTTTGGGTCTAGCGGAGTGGGTTTGGGTCTAGCGGAGTGGGTTTGGGTCTAGCCGAGTGGGTTTGGGTCTAGCGGAGTGGGTTTGGGTCTAGCCGAGTGCGTTTGGGTCTAGCGGAGTCGGTTTGGGTCTAGCAGAGTGGGTTTGGGTCTATCCGAGAGGGTTTGGGTCTAGCCGAGTGGGTTTGGGCTAGCTGAGTGGGTTTGGGTCCAGCCGAGTGGTTTTGGGTCTAGCCGAGTGGGTTTGGGTCTAGCCGAGTCTGTTTGGGTCTTGCCGAGTGGGTTGGGGTCTAGCCAAGTGGGTTTGGGTCTAGCCGAGTGGGTTTGGGTCTAGCCGAGTCTGTTTGGGTCTAGCCGAGTGGGTTTGGGACTCGCCGAGTATGTTTGGGTCTAGCCGAGTGGGTTTGGTTCTAGCCAAGTGGGTTTGGGTCTAGCCGAGTGGGTTTGGGTCTGGCCGGGTGGGTTTGGGTCTAGCCGAGTGGGTTTGGGTCTAGCCGAGTGGGTTTGGGTCTAGCCGTGTGGGTTTGTGTCTAGCCGAGTGGGTTTGGGTCTAGCCGAGTGGGTTTGGGTCTAGCCGAGTGGGTTTGGGTCTAGCCGAGTGGGTTTGGGTCTAGCCGAGTGGGTTTGGGTCTAGCCGAGTGGGTTTGGGTCTAGCCTAGTGGGTTTGGGTCTAGCCGAGTGGGTTTGGGACTAGCCGAGTGGGTTTGGGTCTAGCCGAGTGGGTTTGGGTCGAGCCGAGTGAGTTTGGGTCTAGCCGAGTGGGTTTGGGTCTAGCCGAGTGGGTTTGGGTCTAGCCGAGTGGGTTTGTGTCTAGCCGAGTGGGTTTAGGTCTAGTGGAGTGGGTTTGGGTCTAGCCGAGCGGGTTTAGGTCTAGCCGAGTGGTATTGGATCTAGCCGAGTGGTTTTGGGTCTAGCCGAGTGGGTTTGGGTCTAGCCGAGTGGGTTTGGGTCTAGCCGAGTGGGTATGGGTCTAGCCGAGTGGGTTTGGGTCTAGCCGAGTGGGTTTGGGTCTAGCCTAGTGGGTTTGGGTCTAGCCGAGTGCGTTTGGGTCTAGCCGAGTGGGTTTGGGTCTAGCGGAGTGGGTTTGGGTCTAGCCGAGTGGGTTTGGGTCGAGCCGAGTAGGTTTGGGTCTAGCCGAGTGGGTTTGGGTGTAGCCGAGTGGGTTTGTGTCTAGCCGAGTGGGTTTGGGTCCAGCCGAGTGGGTTTGGGTCTAGCCGAGCGGGTTTGGGTCTAGCAGAGTGGGTTTGGGTCTAGCCGAGTGGGTTTGTGTCTAGCCGAGTGGGTTTGGGTCTAGCCGAGTGGGTTTGGGTCTAGCCGAGTGGGTTTGTGACTAGCCGAGTGGGTTTGGGTCTAGCCGAGTGGGTTTGGGTCTAGCCGAGTGGGTTTGGGTCTACCCGAGTGGGTTTGGGTCTAGCAGAGTGGGTTTGGGTCTAGCCGAGTGGGTTTGGGTCTAGCCTAGTGGGTTTGGGTCTAGCCGAGTGCGTTTGGGTCTAGCCGAGTGGGTTTGGGTCTAGCGGAGTGCGTTTGGGTCTAGCTGAATGGGTTTGTGTCTAGCCGAGTGGGTTTGGGTCTAGCCGAGTGGGTTTGGGTCTAGCAGAGTGGGTTTGGGTCTAGCCGAGTGGGTTTGGGTTTAGTCGAGTGGGTTTGTGTCTAGCCGAGTGCGTTTGGGTCTAGCGGAGTCGGTTTGGGTCTTGCCGAGTGGGTTGGGGTCTAGCCAAGTGGGTTTGGGTCTAGCCGAGTGGGTTTGGGTCTAGCCGAGTCTGTTTGGGTCTAGCCGAGTGGGTTTGGGACTCGCCGAGTATGTTTGGGTCTAGCCGAGTGGGTTTGGTTCTGGCCAAGTGGGTTTGGGTCTAGCCGAGTGGGTTTGGGTCTGGCCGGGTGGGTTTGGGTCTAGCCGAGTGGGTTTGGGTCTAGCCGAGTGGGTTTGGGTCTAGCCGTGTGGGTTTGTGTCTAGCCGAGTGGGTTTGGGTCTAGCCGAGTGGGTTTGGGTCTAGCCGAGTGGGTTTGGGTCTAGCCGAGTGGGTTTGGGTCTAGCCGAGTGGGTTTGGGTCTAGCCGAGTGGGTTTGGGTCTAGCCTAGTGGGTTTGGGTCTAGCCGAGTTGGTTTGGGACTAGCCGAGTGGGTTTGGGTCTAGCCGAGTGGGTTTGGGTCGAGCCGAGTGAGTTTGGGTCTAGCCGAGTGGGTTTGGGTCTAGCCGAGTGGGTTTGGGTCCAGCCGAGTGGGTTTGTGTCTAGCCGAGTGGGTTTAGGTCTAGTGGAGTGGGTTTGGGTCTAGCCGAGCGGGTTTAGGTCTAGCCGAGTGGTATTGGATCTAGCCGAGTGGTTTTGGGTCTAGCCGAGTGGGTTTGGGTCTAGCCGAGTGGGTTTGGGTCTAGCCGAGTGGGTATGGGTCTAGCCGAGTGGGTTTGGGTCGAGCCGAGTGGGTTTGGGTCTAGCCGAGTGGGTTTGGGTCTAGCCGAGTGGGTTTGTGTCTAGCCGAGTGGGTTTGGGTCTAGCAGAGTGGGTTTGGGTCTAGCCGAGTGGGTTTGTGTCTAGCCGAGTGGGTTTGGGTCCAGCCGAGTGGGTTTGGGTCTAGCCGAGTGGGTTTGTGTCTAGACGAGTGGGTTTGTGTCTAGCCGAGTGGGTTTGGGTCTAGCCGAGTGCGTTTGGGTCCAGCCGAGTGGGTTTGGGTCTAGCGGAGTGGGTTTGGGTCTAGCCGAGTGGGTTTGGGTCTAGCCGAGTGGGTTTGGGTCTAGCCGAGTGGGTTTGGGTCTAGCAGAGTGGGTTTGGGTCTAGCCGAGTGGGTTTGGGTTTAGCCGAGTGGGTTTGGGTCTAGCCGAGTGCGTTTGGGTCTAGCCGAGTGGGTTTGGGTCTAGCGGAGTGGGTTTGGGTCTAGCTGAATGGGTTTGGGTCTAGCCGCGTGGGTTTGGGTCTAGCCGAGTGGGTTTGGGTCTAGCAGAGTGGGTTTGGGTCTAGCGGAGTGGGTTTGGGTCTAGCGGAGTGGGTTTGGGTCTGGCCGAATGGGTTTGGGTCTAGCCGAGTGGGTTTGGGTCTAGCCGAGTGGGTTTGGGTCTAGCCGAGTGGGTTTGGGTCTAGCCGAGTGCGTTTGGGTCTAGCCGAGTGGGTTTGGGTCTAGCGGAGTGGGTTTGGGTCTAGCTGAATGGGTTTGGGTCTAGCCGAGTGGGTTTGGGTCTAGCCGAGTGGGTTTGGGTCTAGCAGAGTGGGTTTGGGTCTAGCCGAGTGGATTTGGGTCTAGCCGAGTGGGTTTGAGTCTATCCGAGTGGGTTTGGGTCTAGCCGAGTGGGTATCGGTCTAGCCGAGTGGGTTTGGGTCTAGCGGAGTGGGTTTGGGTCTAGCGGAGTGGGTTTGGGTCTAGCGGAGTGGGTTTGGGTCTAGCGGAGTGGGTTTGGGTCTAGCCGAATGGGTTTGGGTCTAGCCGAGTGGGTTTGGGTCTAGCCCAGTGGGTTTGGGTCTAGCCGAGTGGGTTTGGGTCTAGCTGAGTGGGTTTGGGTCTAGCCGAGTGGGTTTGGGTCTAGCCGAGTGGGTTTGGGTGTAGCCGAGTGGGTTTGTGTCTAGCCGAGTGGGTTTGGGTCCAGCCGAGTGGGTTTGGGTCTAGCCGAGTGGGTTTGGGTCTAGCAGAGTGGGTTTGGGTCTAGCCGAGTGGGTTTGTGTCTAGCCGAGTGGGTTTGGGTCTAGCCGAGTGGGTTTGGGTCTAGCCGAGTGGGTTTGTGACTAGCCGAGTGGGTTTGGGTCTAGCCGAGTGGGTTTGGGTCTAGCCGAGTGGGTTTGGGTCTACCCGAGTGGGTTTGGGTCTAGCAGAGTGGGTTTGGGTCTAGCCGAGTGGGTTTGGGTCTAGCCTAGTGGGTTTGGGTCTAGCCGAGTGCGTTTGGGTCTAGCCGAGTGGGTTTGGGTCTAGCGGAGTGCGTTTGGGTCTAGCTGAATGGGTTTGTGTCTAGCCGAGTGGGTTTGGGTCTAGCCGAGTGGGTTTGGGTCTAGCAGAGTGGGTTTGGGTCTAGCCGAGTGGGTTTGGGTTTAGTCAAGTGGGTTTGTGTCTAGCCGAGTGCGTTTGGGTCTAGCGGAGTCGGTTTGGGTCTTGCCGAGTGGGTTGGGGTCTAGCCAAGTGGGTTTGGGTCTAGCCGAGTGGGTTTGGGTCTAGCCGAGTCTGTTTGGGTCTAGCCGAGTGGGTTTGGGACTCGCCGAGTATGTTTGGGTCTAGCCGAGTGGGTTTGGTTCTAGCCAAGTGGGTTTGGGTCTAGCCGAGTGGGTTTGGGTCTGGCCGGGTGGGTTTGGGTCTAGCCAAGTGGGTTTGGGTCTAGCCGAGTGGGTTTGGGTCCAGCAGAATGGGTTTGGGTTTAGCCGAGTGGGTTTGGGTGTAGCCGAGTGGGTTTGGGTGTAGCCGAATCGGTTTGGGTCTAGCCGAGTGGGTGTGGGTCTAGCCGAGTGGGTTTGGGTTTAGCCTAGTGGGTTTGGGTCTATCCGAGTGGGTTTGGGTCTAGCCGAGTGGGTTTGGGTCTAGCGGAGTGGGTATGGGTCTAGCGGAGTGGCTTTGGGTCAAGCCGAGTGGGTTTGGGTCTAGCCGAGTCCGTTTGGGGCTAGCCGAGTGGGTTTGGGACCAGCCGAGTGGGTTTGGGTCGAGCCGAGTGGGTTTGGGTCTAGCCAAGTGGGTTTGGGTCTAGCGGAGTGGGTTTGGGTGTAGCCGAGTGGGTTTGGGTCTAGCCGAGTGGGTTTGGGTCTAGCCGAGTGTGTTTGGGTCTAGCCGAGTGGGTTTGCGTCTAGCCGAGTGGGTTTGGGTCTAGCGGAGTGGGTTTGGGTGTAGCCGAGTGGGTTTGGGTCTAGCCGAGTGGGTCTGGGTCCAGACGAGTGGGTTTGTGTCTAGCCGATTGGGTTTCGGTCTAGCCGAGTGGGTTTGGGTGTAGCGGAGTGGGTTTGGGTCCAGCCGAGTCCGTTTGGGTCTAGCCGAGTGGGTTTGGGACTAGCGGAGTGGGTTTCGGTCTCGTGGAGTGGGTTTGGTTCTAGCGGGGTAGGTTTGGGTCTAGCCGATTGGGTTTGCGTCTAGCGGAGTAGGTTTGGGTGTAGCTGAGTGGGTTTGGGTCTAGCCGAGTGGGTTTGGGTCTAGCCGAGTGGGTTTGGGTGTAGCCGAGTGGGTTTGGGTCTAGCCGTGTGGGTTTGGTTCTAGCCGAATGGGGTTGGGTCCAGCCGAGTGGGTTTGGGACTAGCCGAGTGGGTTTGGGTCTAGCCGAGTGGGTTTGGGTCTAGCCGAGTAGTTTTGGTTCAAGCCGAGTGTATTTGCGTCTAGCCGAGTGGGTTTGGGTCTAGCCAAGTGGTTTTGGGGCTAGCCGAGTGGGTTTGGGTCTAGCGGATTGGGTTTGGGTGTAGCCGAGTGGGTTTGGGTCCAGCCGAGTGGGTTTGGGTCTAGCCGAGTGGGTTTGGGTCAAGCCGAGTGGGTTTGGGTCTAGCCGAGTCCGTTTGGGGCTAGCCGAGTGGGTTTGGGACTAGCCGAGTGGGTTTGGGTCTAGCCGAGTGGGTTTGGGTCTAGCCAAGTGGGTTTGGGTCTAGCGGAGTGGGTTTGGGTGTAGCCGAGTGGGTTTGGGTCTTGCCGAGTGGGTTTGGTTCTAGCCAAGTGGGTTTGGGTCTAGCTGAGTGGGTTTGTGTGAAGCCGAGTGTGTTTGGGTCTAGCCGAGTGGGTTTGCGTCTAGCCGAGTGGGTTTGGGTCTAGCGGAGTGGGTTTGGGTGTAGCCGAGTGAGTTTCGGTCTAGCCGAATGGGTTTGGGTCCAGCCGAGTGGTTTTGGGTCTAGCCGAGTTGGTTTGGGTCTAGCGGAGTGGGTTTGGGTGTAGCCGAGTGGGTTTAGGTCTAGCGGATTGGGTTTGGGTGTAGCCGAGTGGGTTTGGGTCCAGCCGAGCAGGTTTGGGTCTAGCCGAGTATGTTTGGGTCTAGTTGAGTGGGTTTGGGTCTAGCCGAGTGGGTTTGGGTCTAGCCGAGTGGGTTTGGGTCTAGCATAGTGGGTTTGGGTCTAGCCGAGTGGGTTTGGGTCTAGCCGCGTGGGTTTGGGACTAGCCGAGTGGGTTTGGATCTAGCCAATTGGGTTTGGGTCTAGCCGAATGGGTTTGGGTCTAGCGGAATCGGTTTGGGTCTAGCCGAGTGGGTATGGGTCTAGCCGAGTGGGTTTGGATCTCGCGGAGTGGGTTTGGGTGTTGCGGAGTGGGTTTGGGTCTAGCCGAGTGGGGTTGGGTCTAGCCGAGTGGGTTTGGGTCTAGCGGAGTGGGTTTGGGTTTAGCCTAGTGGGTTTGGGTCTATCCAAGTGGGTTGGGGTCTAGCCGAGTGTGTTTGGGTCTAGCTGAGTGGGTTTGGGTCTAGCGGAGTGGGTTTGGGTCTAGCCGAGTGGGTTTGGGTGTAGCCGAGTGGGTTTGGGTCTAGCGGAGTGGGTTTGGGTGTAGCCGAATGGGTTTGGGTCCAGCCGAGTGGGTTTGGGTCTAACCGAGTATGTTTGGGTCTAGTCGAGTGGGTTTGGGTCTAGTCGAGTGGGTTCGGGTCTAGCCGAGTGCGTTTGGGTCTAGCATGGTGGGTTTGGGTCTAGCGGAGTGGGTTTGGGTGTAGCCGCGTGGGTTTGGGTCCAGCACAGTGGGTTTGGGTCTAGCGGAGTGGGTTTGGGTGTAGCCGCATGGGTTTGGGTCTAGCCGAGTGAGTTTGGGTATAGCCGAGTGGGTTTGGGTCTAGCCGAGTGGGTTTGGGTCTAGCCGAGTGGGTTTGGGTCTAGCGGAGTGGGTTTGGGTGTAGCCGAGTGGGTTTGGGACTAGCCGAGTGGGTTTGGATCTGGCCGAGTGGGTTTGGGTCTAGCCGAATGGGTTTGGGTCTGGCCGAGTGGGTTTGGGTCTAGCTGAGTGGGTTTGGGTCTAGCCGAGTGGGTTTGGGTCTAGCCGAGTGGTTTTGGTTCAAGCTGAGTGTATTTGGGTCTAGCCGAGTGGGTTTGTGTCTAGCCAAGTGGTTTTGGGACTAGCCGAGTGGGTTTGGGTCTAGCCGAGTGGGTTTGTGTGTAGCCGAGTGGGTTTGTGTCCAGACGAGTGGGTTTGGGTCTAGCCGAGTGGGTTTGGGTCTAGCCGAGGGGGTTGGGGTCTAGCATAGTGGGTTTGGGTCTAGCGGAGTGGGTTTGGGTGTAGCCGCGTGGGTTTGGGTCTAGCCGAGTGGGTTTGGGTCTAGCCGAGTGGTTTTGGGTCTAGCCGAGTGGGTTTGGGTCTAACCAAGTGGGTTTGGGTCTAGCGGAGTGGGTTTGGGTGTAGCCGAGTGGGTTTTGGGTATAGCCGAGTGGGTTTGGGTCTAGCTGACTGGGATTGGGTCTAGCCGAGTGGGTTTGGGTCTAGCGGAGTGGGTTTGGGCGTAGCCGAGTGGGTTTGGGACTAGCCGAGTCGGTTTGGGACTAGCGGAGTGGGTTTGGGTCTAGCGGAGTGGGTTTGGGTCTTGCGGAGTGGGTTTGGGTGTAGCCGAGTTGGTTTGGGACTAGCTGAGTGGGTTTGGATCTAGCTGAGTGGGTTTGGGTCTGGCCGAATGGGTTTGGGTCCAGCCGAGTGGGTTTGGGTCTAGCAGAATGGGTTTGGGTTTAGCTGAGTGGGTTTGGGTGTAGCCGAGTCGGTTTGGGGCTCGCCGAATCGGTTTGGGTCTAGCCGAGTGGGTGTGGGTCTAGCCGAGTGGGTTTGGGTCTAGCGGAGTGGGTTTGGGTGTTGCGGAGTGGGTTTGGGTCTAGCCGAGTGGGGTTGGGTCCAGCCGAGTGGGTTTGGGTCTAGCGGAGTGGGATTGGGTTTAGCCTAGTGGGTTTGGGTCTATCCGAGTGGGTTTGGGTCTAGCCGAGTGGGTTTGGGTCTAGCTGAGTGGGTTTGGGTCTTGCGGAGTGGGTTTGGGTCTAGCCGAGTGGGTTTGGGTCTAGCCGAGTCCGTTTGGGTCTAGCCGAGTGGGTTTGGGACTAGCCGAGTGGGTTTCGGTCTAGCCGAGTGGGTTTGGGTCTAGCGGAGTGGGTTTGGGTCTAGCCGAGTCCGTTTGGGTCTAGCCAAGTGGGTTTGGGACTAGCGGAGTGGGTTTGGGTCTCGCGGAGTGGGTTTGGTTCTAGCGGAGTGGGTTTGGGTTTGGGTCTAGCCGAGTGGGTTTGGGTGTAGCGGAGTGGGTTTGGGTCTAGCCGAGTGGGTTTGGGTCTAGCGGTGTGGGTTTGGGTGTAGCCGAGTGGGTTTGGGTCTAGCTGAGTGGGTTTGGGTCTAGCCGAGTGGGTTGGGTCTAGCCGAGTGGTTTTGGTTCAAGCCGAGTGTATTTGGGTCTAGCCGAGTGGGTTTGTGTCTAGCCAAGTGGTTTTGGGACTAGCCGAGTGGGTTTGGGTCTAGCCGAGTGGGTTTGGGTGTAGCCGAGTGGGTTTGTGTCCAGCCGAGTGGGTTTGGGTCTAGCCGAGTGGGTTTGGGTCTAGCCGAGGGGGTTGGGGTCTAGCATAGTGGGTTTGGGTCTAGCGGAGTGGGTTTGGGAGTAGCCGCGTGGGTTTGGGTCCAGCCGAGTGGGTTTGGGTCTAGCCGAGTGGGTTTGGGTCTAGCCGAGTGGGTTTGGGCGTAGCCGAGTGGGTTTGGGACTAGCCGAGTCGGTTTGGGACTAGCGGAGTGGGTTTGGGTCTAGCGGAGTGGGTTTGGGTCTTGCGGAGTGGGTTTGGGTGTAGCCGAGTTGGTTTGGGACTAGCTGAGTGGGTTTGGATCTAGCTGAGTGGGTTTGGGTCTGGCCGAATGGGTTTGGGTCCAGCCGAGTGGGTTTGGGTCTAGCAGAATGGGTTTGGGTTTAGCTGAGTGGGTTTGGGTGTAGCCGAGTCGGTTTGGGGCTCGCCGAATCGGTTTGGGTCTAGCCGAGTGGGTGTGGGTCTAGCCGAGTGGGTTTGGGTCTAGCGGAGTGGGTTTGGGTGTTGCGGAGTGGGTTTGGGTCTAGCCGAGTGGGGTTGGGTCCAGCCGAGTGGGTTTGGGTCTAGCGGAGTGGGATTGGGTTTAGCCTAGTGGGTTTGGGTCTATCCGAGTGGGTTTGGGTCTAGCCGAGTGGGTTTGGGTCTAGCTGAGTGGGTTTGGGTCTTGCGGAGTGGGTTTGGGTCTAGCCGAGTGGGTTTGGGTCTAGCCGAGTCCGTTTGGGTCTAGCCGAGTGGGTTTGGGACTAGCCGAGTGGGTTTCGGTCTAGCCGAGTGGGTTTGGGTCTAGCGGAGTGGGTTTGGGTCTAGCCGAGTCCGTTTGGGTCTAGCCAAGTGGGTTTGGGACTAGCGGAGTGGGTTTGGGTCTCGCGGAGTGGGTTTGGTTCTAGCGGAGTGGGTTTGGGTTTGGGTCTAGCCGAGTGGGTTTGGGTGTAGCGGAGTGGGTTTGGGTCTAGCCGAGTGGGTTTGGGTCTAGCGGTGTGGGTTTGGGTGTAGCCGAGTGGGTTTGGGTCTAGCTGAGTGGGTTTGGGTCTAGCCGAGTGGGTTGGGTCTAGCCGAGTGGTTTTGGTTCAAGCCGAGTGTATTTGGGTCTAGCCGAGTGGGTTTGTGTCTAGCCAAGTGGTTTTGGGACTAGCCGAGTGGGTTTGGGTCTAGCCGAGTGGGTTTGGGTGTAGCCGAGTGGGTTTGTGTCCAGCCGAGTGGGTTTGGGTCTAGCCGAGTGGGTTTGGGTCTAGCCGAGGGGGTTGGGGTCTAGCATAGTGGGTTTGGGTCTAGCGGAGTGGGTTTGGGAGTAGCCGCGTGGGTTTGGGTCCAGCCGAGTGGGTTTGGGTCTAGCCGAGTGGGTTTGGGTCTAGCCGAGTGGGTTTGGGTCTAACCAAGTGGGTTTGGGTCTAGCGGAGTGGGTTTGGGTGTAGCCGAGTGGGTTTGGGTCTAGCCGAGTGGGTTTGGGTCTAGCCGAGTGGGTTTGGGTCTAACCAAGTGGGTTTGGGTCTAGCGGAGTGGGTTTGGGTGTAGCCGAGTGGGTTTTGGGTATAGCCGAGTGGGTTTGGGTCTAGCTGACTGGGATTGGGTCTAGCCGAGTGGGTTTGGGTCTAGCGGAGTGGGTTTGGGTGTAGCCGAGTGGGTTTGGGACTAGCCGAGTCGGTTTGGGACTAGCGGAGTGGGTTTGGGTCTAGCGGAGTGGGTTTGGGTCTTGCGGAGTGGGTTTGGGTGTAGCCGAGTGGGTTTGGGACTAGCTGAGTGGGTTTGGATCCAGCCGAGTGGGTTTGGGTCTGGCCGAATGGGTTTGGGTCTAGCCGAGTGGGTTTGGGTCTAGCAGAATGGGTTTGGGTTTAGCTGAGTGGGTTTGGGTGTAGCCGAGTGGGTTTGGGTCTCGCCGAATCGGTTTGGGTCTAGCCGAGTGGGTGTGGGTCTAGCCGAGTGGGTTTGGGTCTAGCGGAGTGGGTTTGGGTGTTGCGGAGTGGGTTTGGGTCTAGCCGAGTGGGGTTGGGTCTAGCCGAGTGGGTTTGGGTCTAGCAGAGTGGGATTGGGTTTAGCCTAGTGGGTTTGGGTCTATCCGAGTGGGTTTGGGTCTAGCCGAGTGGGTTTGGGTCTAGCTGAGTGGGTTTGGGTCTAGCGGAGTGGGTTTGGGTCTAGCCGAGTGGGTTTGGGTCTAGCCGAGTCCGTTTGGGTCTAGCCGAGTGGGTTTGGGACTAGCCGAGTGGGTTTCGGTCTAGCCGAGTGGGTTTGGGTCTAGCGGAGTGGGTTTGGGTCTAGCCGAGTCCGTTTGGGTCTAGCCAAGTGGGTTTGGGACTAGCGGAGTGGGTTTGGGTCTCGCGGAGTGGGTTTGGTTCTAGCGGAGTGGGTTTGGGTTTGGGTCTAGCCGAGTGGGTTTGGGTGTAGCGGAGTGGGTTTGGGTCCAGCCGAGTGGGTTTGGGTCTAGCGGAGTGGGTTTGGGTGTAGCCGAGTGGGTTTGGGACTAGCCGAGTGGGTTTGGATCTAGCCGAGTGGGTTTGGGTCTTGCCAAATGGGTTTGGGTCTAGCCGAATCGGTTTGGGTCGAGATGAGTGGGTGTGGGTCTAGCCGAGTGGGTTTGGGTCTAGCGGAGTGGGTTTGGGTGTTGCGGAGTGGGTTTGGGTGTTGCGGAGTGGGTTTGGGTGTAGCCGAGTGGGTTTGGGTCCAGCCGAGTGGGTTTGGGTCTAACCGAGTATGTTTGGGTCTAGTCGAGTGGGTTTGGGTCTAGCCGAGCGGGTTTGGGTCCAGCCGAGTGCGTTTGGGTCTAGCATAGTGGGTTTGGGTCTAGCGGAGTGGGTTTGGGTGTAGCCGCGTGGGTTTGGGTCTAGCCGAGTGGGATTGGGTCTAGCCGAGTGGGTTTGGGTCTAGCCGAGTGGGTTTGGGTCTAGCCGAGTGGGTTTGGGTCTAGCAGAATGGGTTTGGGTTTGGCCGAGTGGGTTTGGGTGTAGCCGAGTGGGTTTGGGTCTAGCCTAATCGGTTTGGTTCTAGCCGAGTGGGTGTGGGTCTAGCCGAGTGGGTTTGGGTCTAGCGGAGTGGGTTTGGGTGGTGCGGAGTGGGTTTGGGTCTAGCCGAGTGGGGTTGGGTCTAGCCGAGTGGGTTTGGGTCTAGCGGAGTGGGTTTGGGTTTAGCCTAGTGGGTTTGGGTGTATCCGAGTGGGTTTGGGTCTAGCCGAGTGGGTTTGGGTCTAGCGGAGTGGGTATGGGTCTAGCGGAGTGGGTTTGGGTCAAGCCGAGTGGGTTTGGGTCTAGCGGAGTGGGTTTGGGTGTAGCCGAGTGGGTTTGGGACCAGCCGAGTGGGTTTGGATCTAGCCGAGTGGGTTTGGGTCTTGCCAAATGGGTTTGGGTGTAGCGGAGTGGGTTTGGGTCCAGCCGAGTGGGTTTGGGTCTAGCGGAGTGGGTTTGGGTGTAGCCGAGTGGGTTTGGGACTAGCCGAGTGGGTTTGGATCTAGCCGAGTGGGTTTGGGTCTTGCCAAATGGGTTTGGGTCAAGCCGAATCGGTTTGTGTCGAGATGAGTGGGTGTGGGTCTAGCCGAGTGGGTTTGGGTGTTGCGGAGTGGGTTTTGGTCCAGCCGAGTGGGGTTGGGTCTAGCCGAGTGGGTTTGGGTCTATCCGAGTGGTTTTGGGTCTAGCCGAGTGGGTTTGGGTCTAGCTGAGTGGGTTTGGGTCTAGCGGAGTGGGTTTGGGTCTAGCCGAGTGGGTTTGGGTCTAGCCGAGTCCGTTTGGGTCTAGCCGAGTGGGTTTGGGACTAGCCGAGTGGGTTTGGGTCTAGCCGAGTGGGTTTGCGTCTAGCCGAGTGGGTTTGGGTCTAGCCGAGTCCGTTTGGGTGTAGCCGAGTGGGTTTGGGACTAGCGGAGTGGGTTTGGGTCTCGCGGAGTGGGTTTGGGTCTAGCCGAGTGGGTTTGGGTCTAGCCGATTGGGTTTGGGTCTAGCCAAGTGGTTTTGGGTCTAGCCGAGTGGGTTTGGGTCTAGCGGAGTGGGTTTGGGTGTAGCCGAGTAGTTTTGGTTCATGCCGAGTGTATTTGCGTCTAGCCGAGTGGGTTTGGGTCTAGCCAAGTGGTTTTGGGTCTAGCCGAGTGGGTTTGGGTCTAGCGGAGTGGGCTTGAATCTAGCCGAGTGGGTTTGGGTCTAGCTGAGTGGGATTGGGTCTAGCCGAGTGGGTTTGGGTCTAGCCGAGTGTGTTTGGGTCTAGCCGAGTGGGTTTGCGTCTAGCCGAGTGGGTTTGTGTCTAGCGGAGTGGGTTTGGTTGTAGCCGAGTGGGTTTGGGTCTAGCCGAGTGGGTTTGGGTCTAGACGAGTGGGTTTGGGTGTAGCCGAGTGGGTTTCGGTGTAGCCGAGTGGTTTTGGGTCTAGCGGAGTGGGTTTGTGTCCAGCGGAGTGGGTTTGGGTCTAGCGGAGTGGGTTTGGGTCTAGCGGAGTGGGTTTGGGTCTAGCGGAGTGGGTTTGGATCTAGCGGAGTGGGTTTGGGTCTAGCCGAGTGGGTTTGGGTCTAGCCGAGTGGGTTTGGGACTAGCCGAGTGGGTTTGGGACTAGCCGAGCGGGTTTGGGTCTAGCCGAGTGGGTTTGGGTCTAGCAGAATGGGTTTGGGTTTGGCCGAGTGGGTTTGGGTGTAGCCTAGTGGGTTTGGGTCTAGCCTAATCGGTTTGGTTCTAGCCGAGTGGGTGTGGGTCTAGCCGAGTGGGTTTGGGTCTAGCGGAGTGGGTTTGGGTGGTGCGGAGTGGGTTTGGGTCTAGCCGAGTGGGGTTGGGTCTAGCGGAGTGGGTATGGGTCTAGCGGAGTGGGTTTGGGTCAAGCCGAGTGGGTTTGGGTCTAGCGGAGTGGGTTTGGGTTTAGCCTAGTGGGTTTGGGTGTATCCGAGTGGGTTTGGGTCTAGCCGAGTGGGTTTGGGTCTAGCGGAGTGGGTATGGGTCTAGCGGAGTGGGTTTGGGTCAAGCCGAGTGGGTTTGGGTCTAGCCGAGTGGGTTTGGGACTAGCCGAGTGGGTTTGGGTCTAGCCAAGTGGGTTTGGGTCTAGGTGAGTGGGTTTGGGTCTAGCCGAGTGTGTTTGGGTCTAGCCGAGAGGGTTTGCGTCGTGCCGAGTGGGTTTGGGTCTAGCGGAGTGGGTTTGGGTGTAGCCGAGTGGGTTTGGGTCTAGCCGAGTGGGTCTGGGTCCAGACGAGTGGGTTTGTGTCTAGCCGATTGGGTTTTGGTCTAGCCGAGTGGGTTTGGGTCTAGCGGAGTGGGTTTGGGTCTAGCCGAGTCCGTTTGGGTCTAGCCGAGTGGGTTTGGGACTAGCCGAGTGGGTTTGGGTCTAGCCGAGTGGGTTTGGGTGTAGCCGAGTGGGTTTGGGACTAGCCGAGTGGGTTTGGGTCTAGCCGAGTGGGTTTGGGTCTAGACGAGTAGTTTTGGTTCAAGCCGAGTGTATTTGCGTCTAGCCGAGTGGGTTTGGGTCTAGCCAAGTGGTTTTGGGTGTAGCCGAGTGGGTTTGGGTCTAGCGGATTGGGTTTGGGTGTAGCCGAGTGGGTTTGGGTCCAGCCGAGTGGGTTTGGTCTAGCCGAGTATGTTTGGGTCTACTCGAGTGGGTTTGGGTCTAGCCGAGTGGGTTTGGGTCTAGCCGAGTGGGTTTGGGTCTAGCGGAGTGGGTTTGGGTGTAGCCGCGTGGGTTTGCGTCTAGCCGAGTGGGTTTGGGTCTAGCCGAGTGGGTTTGGATCTAGCCGAGTGGGTTTGGGTCTAGCCAAGTGGGTTTGGGTCTAGCGGAGTGGGTTTGGGTGTAGCCGAGTGGGCTTGAGCCTAGCCGAGTGGGTTTGGGTCTAGCGGAGTGGGTTTGGGTGTAGCCGAGTGGGTTTGGGTCCAGCCGAGTGGGTTTGGGTCTAACCGAGTATGTTTGGGTCTAGTCGAGTGGGTTTGGGTCTAGCCAAGTGGGTTTGGGTCTAGCCGAGTGCGTTTGGGTCTAGCATAGTGGGTTTGGGTCTAGCGGAGTGGGTTTGGGTGTAGCCGCGTGGGTTTGGGTCTAGCCGAGTGGGTTTGGGTCTAGCCGAGTGGGTTTGGGTCTAGCCAAGTGGGTTTGGGTCTAGCGGAGTGCGTTTGGGTGTAGCCGAGTGGACTTGAGTTTAGCCGAGTGGGTTTGGGTCTAGCCGAGTGGGATTGGGTCTAGCCGAGTGGGTTTGGGTCTAGCCGAGTGTGTTTGGGTCTAGCCGAGTGGGTTTGCGTCTAGCCGAGTGGGTTTGGGTCTAGCGGATTGGGTTTGGTTGTAGCCGAGTGGGTTTGGGTCTAGCCGAGTGGGTTTGGGTCTAGACGAGTGGGTTTGGGTTTAGCCGAGTGGGTTTCGGTGTAGCTGATTGGGTTTGGGTCTAGCGTAGTGGGTTTGTGTCTAGCGGAGTGGGTTTGGGTCTAGCGGAGTGGGTTTCGGTCTAGCCGAGTGGGTTTGGATCTAGCCGAGTGGGTTTGGGTCTAGCCGAGTGGGTTTGGGACTAGCCGAGTGGGTTTGGGACTAGCCAAGTGGGTTTGGGTCTAGCCGAGTGGGTTTGGGTCCAGCAGAATGGGTTTGGGTTTAGCCGAGTGGGTTTGGGTGTAGCCGAGTGGGTTTGGGTCTAGCCGAGTGGGGTTGGGTCTAGCCGAGTGGCTTTGGGTCTAGCGGAGTGGGTTTGGGTTTAGCCTAGTGGGTTTGGGTCTATCCGAGTGGGTTTGGGTCTAGCCGAGTGGGTTTGGGCCTAGCGGAGTGGGTATGGGTCTAGCGGAGTGGCTTTGGGTCAAGCCGAGTGGGTTTGGGTCTAGCCGAGTCCGTTTGGGGCTAGCCGAGTGGGTTTGGGACCAGCCGAGTGGGTTTGGGTCGAGCCGAGTGGGTTTGGGTCTAGCCAAGTGGGTTTGGGTCTAGCGGAGTGGGTTTGGGTGTAGCCGAGTGGGTTTGGGTCTAGCCGAGTGGGTTTGGGTCTAGCCGAGTGTGTTTGGGTCTAGCCGAGTGGGTTTGCGTCTAGCCGAGTGGGTTTGGGTCTAGCGGAGTGGGTTTGGGTGTAGCCGAGTGGGTTTGGGTCTAGCCGAGTGGGTCTGGGTCCAGACGAGTGGGTTTGTGTCTAGCCGATTGGGTTTCGGTCTAGCCGAGTGGGTTTGGGTGTAGCGGAGTGGGTTTGGGTCCAGCCGAGTCCGTTTGGGTCTAGCCGAGTGGGTTTGGGACTAGCGGAGTGGGTTTCGTTCTCGTGGAGTGGGTTTGGTTCTAGCGGGGTAGGTTTGGGTCTAGCCGATTGGGTTTGCGTCTAGCGGAGTAGGTTTGGGTGTAGCTGAGTGGGTTTGGGTCTAGCCGAGTGGGTTTGGGACTAGCCGAGTGGGTTTGGGTGTAGCCGAGTGGGTTTGGGTCTAGCCGTGTGGGTTTGGTTCTAGCCGAATGGGGTTGGGTCCAGCCGAGTGGGTTTGGGACTAGCCGAGTGGGTTTGGGTCTAGCCGAGTGGGTTTGGGTCTAGCCGAGTAGTTTTGGTTCAAGCCGAGTGTATTTGCGTCTAGCCGAGTGGGTTTGGGTCTAGCCAAGTGGTTTTGGGGCTAGCCGAGTGGGTTTGGGTCTAGCGGATTGGGTTTGGGTGTAGCCGAGTGGGTTTGGGTCCAGCGGAGTGGGTTTGGGTCTAGCCGAGTGGGTTTGGGTCAAGCCGAGTGGGTTTGGGTCTAGCCGAGTCCGTTTGGGGCTAGCCGAGTGGGTCAGCCGAGTGGGTTTGGGTCTAGCCGAGTCCGTTTGGGGCTAGCCGAGTGGGTTTGGGACTAGCCGAGTGGGTTTGGGTCTAGCCGAGTGGGTTTGGGTCTAGCCAAGTGGGTTTGGGTCTAGCGGAGTGGGTTTGGGTGTAGCCGAGTGGGTTTGGGTCTAGCCGAGTGGGTTTGGTTCTAGCCGAGTGGGTTTGGGTGTAGCTGAGTGGGTTTGGGTCTAGCCGAGTGTGTTTGGGTGTAGCCAAGTGGTTTTGGGTCTAGCCGAGTGGGTTTGGGTCTAGCGGATTGGGTTTGGGTGTAGCCGAGTGGGTTTGGGTCTAGCCGAGTGGGTTTGCGTCTAGCCGAGTGGGTTTGGGTCTAGCCGAGTGGGTTTCGGTCCAGCAGAATGGGTTTGGGTTTAGCCGAGTGGGTTTGGGTTTAGCCGAGTGGGTTTGGGTCTAGCCAAATCGGTTTGGGTCTAGCCGAGTGGGTGTGGGTCTAGCCGAGTGGGTTTGGGTCTAGCAGAGTGGGTTTGGGTGTTGCGGGGTGGGTTTGGGTCTAGCCGAGTGGGGTTGGGTCTAGCCGAGTGGGTTTGGGTCTAGCGGAGTGGGTTTGGGTGTAGCCTAGTGGGTGTGGGTCTATCCGAGTGGGTTTGGATCTAGCCGAGTGGGTTTGGGTCCAGCCGAGTAGGTTTGGGTCTAGCCGAGTATGTTTGGGTCTAGTTGAGTGGGTTTGGGTCTAGCCGAGTGGGTTGGGGTCTAGCCGAGTGGGTTTGGGTCTAGCATAGTGGGTTTGGGTCTGGCGGAGTGGGTTTGGGTGCAGCCGCGTGGGTTTGGGTCTAGCCGAGTGGGTTTGGGTCTAGCCGAGTGGGTTTGGATCTAGCCGAGTGGGTTTGGGTCTAGCCAAGTGGGTTTGGGTCTAGCGGAGTGGGTTTTCGTGTAGCCGAGTGGGCTTGAGTCTAGCCGAGTGGGTTTGGGTCTGGCCGAGTGGGTTTGGGTCCAGCCGAGTAGGTTTGGGTCTAGCCGAGTATGTTTGGGTCTAGTTGAGTGGGTTTGGGTCTAGCCGAGTGGGTTGGGGTCTAGCCGAGTGGGTTTGGGTCTAGCATAGTGGGTTTGGGTCTGGCGGAGTGGGTTTGGGTGCAGCCGCGTGGGTTTGGGTCTAGCCGAGTGGGTTTGGGTCTAGCCGAGTGGGTTTGGATCTAGCCGAGTGGGTTTGGGTCTAGCCAAGTGGGTTTGGGTCTAGCGGAGTGGGTTTTCGTGTAGCCGAGTGGGCTTGAGTCTAGCCGAGTGGGTTTGGGTCTAGCCAAGTGGGATTGGGTCTAGCCGAGTGGGTTTGGGTCTAGCCGAGTGTGTTTGGGTCTAGCCGAGTGGGTTTGCGTCTAGCCGAGTGGGTTTGGGTCTAGCGGAGTGGGTTTGGTTGTAGCCGAGTGGGTTTGGGTCTAGCCGAGTGGGTTTGGGTCTAGACGAGAGGGTTTGGGTTTAGCCGAGTGGGTTTCGGTGTAGCCGAGTGGGTTTGGGTCTAGCGGTGTAGGTTTGGGTCTAGCGGAGTGGGTTTGGGTGTTGCGGAGTCGGTTTGGGTCTAGCCGAGTGGGGTTGGGTCTAGCCGAGTGGGTTTGGGTCTAGCGGAGTGGGTTTGGGTTTAGCCTAGTGGGTTTGGGTCTATCCGAGTGGGTTTGGGTCTAGCCGAGTGGGTTTGGGTCTAGCGGAGTGGGTATGGGTCTAGCGGAGTGGGTTTGGATCAAGCCGAGTGGGTTTGGGTCTAGCCGAGTCCGTTTGGGGCTAGCCGAGTGGGTTTGGGACTAGCCGAGTGGGTTTGGGTCTAGCCGAGTGGGTTTGGGTCTAGCCAAGTGGGTTTGGGTCAAGCGGAGTGGGTTTGGGTGTAGCCGAGTGGGTTTGGGTCTAGGCGAGTGGGTTTGGTTCTAGCCGAGTGGGTTTGGGTCTAGCTGAGTGGGTTTGGGTCTAGCCGAGTGTGTTTGGGTCTAGCCGAGTGGGTTTGCGTCTAGCCGAGTGGGTTTGGGTCTAGCGGAGTGGGTTTGGGTGTAGCCGAGTGGGTTTGGGTCTAGCCGAGTGGGTCTGGGTCCAGACGAGTGGGTTTGTGTCTAGCCGATTGGGTTTCGGTCTAGCCGAGTGCGTTTGGGTCTAGCGGAGTGGGTTTGGGTCTAGCCGAGTCCGTTTGGGTCTAGCCGAGTGGGTTTGGGACTAGCGGAGTGGGTTTCGGTCTCGCGGAGTGGGTTTGGTTCTAGCGGAGTGGGTTTGGGTCTAGCCGATTGGGTTTGCGTCTAGCCGAGTAGGTTTGGGTGTAGCTGAGTGGGTTTGGGTCTAGCCAGGTGGGTTTGGGTCTAGCCGAGTGGGTTTGGGTCTAGCCGAGTGGGTTTGGGTCTAGCCGAGTAGTTTTGGTTCAAGCCGAGTGTATTTGCGTCTAGCCGAGTAGTTTTGGTTCAAGCCGAGTGTATTTGCGTCTAGCCGAGTGGGTTTGGGTCTGGCCAAGTGGTTTTGGGTCTAGCCTAGTGCGTTTGGGTCTAGCGGATTGGGTTTGGGTGTCGTCGAGTGGGTTTGGGTCCAGCCGAGTGGGTTTGGGTCTAGCCAAGTGGGTTTCGGTCTAGCCGAGTGGGTTTGGGTCCAGCAGAATGGGTTTGGGTTTAGCCGAGTGGGTTTGGGTGCAGCCGAGTGGGTTTGGGTCTAGCCGAGTGGGTTTGGGTCTAGCGGAGTGGGTATGGGTCTAGCGGAGTGGGTTTGGGTCAAGCCGTGTGGGTTTGGGTCTAGCCGAGTCCGTTTGGGGCTAGCCGAGTGGGTTTGGGACTAGCCGAGTGGGTTTGGGTCTAGCCGAGTGGGTTTGGGTCTAGCCAAGTGGGTTTGGGTCTAGCGGAGTGGGTTTGGGTGTAGCCGAGTGGGTTTGGGTCCAGCGGAGTGGGTTTGGGTCTAGCCGAGTGGGTTTGGGTCAAGCCGAGTGGGTTTGGGTCTAGCCGAGTCCGTTTGGGGCTAGCCGAGTGGGTCAGCCGAGTGGGTTTGGGTCTAGCCGAGTCCGTTTGGGGCTAGCCGAGTGGGTTTGGGACTAGCCGAGTGGGTTTGGGTCTAGCCGAGTGGGTTTGGGTCTAGCCAAGTGGGTTTGGGTCTAGCGGAGTGGGTTTGGGTGTAGCCGAGTGGGTTTGGGTCTAGCCGAGTGGGTTTGGTTCTAGCCGAGTGGGTTTGGGTGTAGCTGAGTGGGTTTGGGTCTAGCCGAGTGTGTTTGGGTGTAGCCAAGTGGTTTTGGGTCTAGCCGAGTGGGTTTGGGTCTAGCGGATTGGGTTTGGGTGTAGCCGAGTGGGTTTGGGTCTAGCCGAGTGGGTTTGCGTCTAGCCGAGTGGGTTTGGGTCTAGCCGAGTGGGTTTCGGTCCAGCAGAATGGGTTTGGGTTTAGCCGAGTGGGTTTGGGTTTAGCCGAGTGGGTTTGGGTCTAGCCAAATCGGTTTGGGTCTAGCCGAGTGGGTGTGGGTCTAGCCGAGTGGGTTTGGGTCTAGCAGAGTGGGTTTGGGTGTTGCGGGGTGGGTTTGGGTCTAGCCGAGTGGGGTTGGGTCTAGCCGAGTGGGTTTGGGTCTAGCGGAGTGGGTTTGGGTGTAGCCTAGTGGGTGTGGGTCTATCCGAGTGGGTTTGGATCTAGCCGAGTGGGTTTGGGTCCAGCCGAGTAGGTTTGGGTCTAGCCGAGTATGTTTGGGTCTAGTTGAGTGGGTTTGGGTCTAGCCGAGTGGGTTGGGGTCTAGCCGAGTGGGTTTGGGTCTAGCATAGTGGGTTTGGGTCTGGCGGAGTGGGTTTGGGTGCAGCCGCGTGGGTTTGGGTCTAGCCGAGTGGGTTTGGGTCTAGCCGAGTGGGTTTGGATCTAGCCGAGTGGGTTTGGGTCTAGCCAAGTGGGTTTGGGTCTAGCGGAGTGGGTTTTCGTGTAGCCGAGTGGGCTTGAGTCTAGCCGAGTGGGTTTGGGTCTGGCCGAGTGGGTTTGGGTCCAGCCGAGTAGGTTTGGGTCTAGCCGAGTATGTTTGGGTCTAGTTGAGTGGGTTTGGGTCTAGCCGAGTGGGTTGGGGTCTAGCCGAGTGGGTTTGGGTCTAGCATAGTGGGTTTGGGTCTGGCGGAGTGGGTTTGGGTGCAGCCGCGTGGGTTTGGGTCTAGCCGAGTGGGTTTGGGTCTAGCCGAGTGGGTTTGGATCTAGCCGAGTGGGTTTGGGTCTAGCCAAGTGGGTTTGGGTCTAGCGGAGTGGGTTTTCGTGTAGCCGAGTGGGCTTGAGTCTAGCCGAGTGGGTTTGGGTCTAGCCAAGTGGCATTGGGTCTAGCCGAGTGGGTTTGGGTCTAGCCGAGTGTGTTTGGGTCTAGCCGAGTGGGTTTGCGTCTAGCCGAGTGGGTTTGGGTCTAGCGGAGTGGGTTTGGTTGTAGCCGAGTGGGTTTGGGTCTAGCCGAGTGGGTTTGGGTCTAGACGAGAGGGTTTGGGTTTAGCCGAGTGGGTTTCGGTGTAGCCGAGTGGGTTTGGGTCTAGCGGTGTAGGTTTGGGTCTAGCGGAGTGGGTTTGGGTGTTGCGGAGTCGGTTTGGGTCTAGCCGAGTGGGGTTGGGTCTAGCCGAGTGGGTTTGGGTCTAGCGGAGTGGGTTTGGGTTTAGCCTAGTGGGTTTGGGTCTATCCGAGTGGGTTTGGGTCTAGCCGAGTGGGTTTGGGTCTAGCGGAGTGGGTATGGGTCTAGCGGAGTGGGTTTGGATCAAGCCGAGTGGGTTTGGGTCTAGCCGAGTCCGTTTGGGGCTAGCCGAGTGGGTTTGGGACTAGCCGAGTGGGTTTGGGTCTAGCCGAGTGGGTTTGGGTCTAGCCAAGTGGGTTTGGGTCAAGCGGAGTGGGTTTGGGTGTAGCCGAGTGGGTTTGGGTCTAGGCGAGTGGGTTTGGTTCTAGCCGAGTGGGTTTGGGTCTAGCTGAGTGGGTTTGGGTCTAGCCGAGTGTGTTTGGGTCTAGCCGAGTGGGTTTGCGTCTAGCCGAGTGGGTTTGGGTCTAGCGGAGTGGGTTTGGGTGTAGCCGAGTGGGTTTGGGTCTAGCCGAGTGGGTCTGGGTCCAGACGAGTGGGTTTGTGTCTAGCCGATTGGGTTTCGGTCTAGCCGAGTGCGTTTGGGTCTAGCGGAGTGGGTTTGGGTCTAGCCGAGTCCGTTTGGGTCTAGCCGAGTGGGTTTGGGACTAGCGGAGTGGGTTTCGGTCTCGCGGAGTGGGTTTGGTTCTAGCGGAGTGGGTTTGGGTCTAGCCGATTGGGTTTGCGTCTAGCCGAGTAGGTTTGGGTGTAGCTGAGTGGGTTTGGGTCTAGCCAGGTGGGTTTGGGTCTAGCCGAGTGGGTTTGGGTCTAGCCGAGTGGGTTTGGGTCTAGCCGAGTAGTTTTGGTTCAAGCCGAGTGTATTTGCGTCTAGCCGAGTAGTTTTGGTTCAAGCCGAGTGTATTTGCGTCTAGCCGAGTGGGTTTGGGTCTGGCCAAGTGGTTTTGGGTCTAGCCTAGTGCGTTTGGGTCTAGCGGATTGGGTTTGGGTGTCGTCGAGTGGGTTTGGGTCCAGCCGAGTGGGTTTGGGTCTAGCCAAGTGGGTTTCGGTCTAGCCGAGTGGGTTTGGGTCCAGCAGAATGGGTTTGGGTTTAGCCGAGTGGGTTTGGGTGCAGCCGAGTGGGTTTGGGTCTAGCCGAGTGGGTTTGGGTCTAGCGGAGTGGGTATGGGTCTAGCGGAGTGGGTTTGGGTCAAGCCGTGTGGGTTTGGGTCTAGCCGAGTCCGTTTGGGGCTAGCCGAGTGGGTTTGGGACTAGCCGAGTGGGTTTGGGTCTAGCCGAGTGGGTTTGGGTCTAGCCAAGTGGGTTTGGGTCTAGCGGAGTGGGTTTGGGTGTAGCCGAGTGGGTTTGGGTCTAGCCGAGTGGGTTTGGTTCTAGCCGAGTGGGTTTGGGTCTAGCTGAGTGGGTTTGGGTCTAGCCGAGTGTGTTTGGGTCTACCCGAGTGGGTTTGCCTCTAGCCAAGTGGGTTTGGGTCTAGCGGAGTGGGTTTGGGTGTAGCCGAGTGAGTTTCGGTCTAGCAGAATGGGTTTGGGTCTAGCCGAGTGGTTTTGGGTCTAGCCGAGTGGGTTTGGGTCTAGCGGAGTGGGTTTGGGTGTAGCCGAGTGGGTTTGGGTCTAGCGGATTGGGTTTGGGTGTAGCCGAGTGGGTTTGGGTCCAGCCGAGTGGGTTTGGGTCTAGCCGAGTATGTTTGGGTCTAGTTGAGTGGGTTTGGGTCTAGTCGAGTGGGTTTGGGTCTAGCCGAGTGGGTTTGGGTCTAGCATAGTGGGTTTGGGTCTAGCGGAGTGGGTTTGGGTGTAGCCGCCTGGGTTTGGGTCTAGCCGAGTGGGTTTGGGTCTAGCCGAGTGGGTTTGGATCTAGCCGAGTGGGTTCGGGTCTAGCCAAGTGGGTTTGGGTCTAGCGGAGTGGGTTTGGGTGTAGCCGAGTGGGTTTGAGTCTAGCCGAGTGGGTTTGGGTCTAGCCGAGTGGGATTGGGTCTAGCCGAGTGGGTTTGGGTCTAGCCGAGTGTGTTTGGGTCTAGCCGAGTGGGTTTGCGTCTAGCCGAGTGGGTTTGGGTCTGGCGGAGTGGGTTTGGTTGTAGCCGAGTGGGTTTGGGTCTAGCCGAGTGGGTTTGGGTCTAGACGAGAGGGTTTGGGTTTAGCCGAGTGGGTTTCGGTGTAGCCGAGTGGGTTTGGGTCTAGCGGTGTAGGTTTGTGTCTAGCGGAGTGGGTTTGGGTCTAGCGGAGTGGGTTTGGGTCTAGCGGAGTGGGTTTGGGTCTAGCGGAGTGGGTTTCGGTCTAGCCGAGTGGGTTTGGGTCCAGTCGAGTGGGTTTGGGTCTAGCCGAGTGGGTTTGGGTCTAGTCGAGTGGGTTTGGGACTCGCCGAGTGGGTTTGGGTCTAGCATAGTGGGTTTGGGTCTAGCGGAGTGGGTTTGGGTGTAGCCGCGTGGGTTTGGGTCTAGCCGAGTGGGTTTGGGTCTAGCCGAGTGGGTTTGGGTCTAGTCGAGTGGGTTTGGGACTCGCCGAGTGGGTTTGGGTCTAGCTGAGTGGGTTTGGGTTTAGCCTAGTGGGTTTGGGTCTATCCGAGTGGGTTTGGGTCTAGCCGAGTGGGTTTGGGTCTAGCGGAGTGGGTTTGGGTGTAGCCGAGTGGGTTTGGGTCTAGCCGAGTGGGTCTGGTTCCAGACGAGTGGGTTTGTGTCTAGCCGATTGGGTTTCAGTCTAGCCGAGTGGGTTTGGGTCTAGCGGAGTGGGTTTGGGTCTAGCCGAGTCCGTTTGGGTCTAGCCGAGTGGGTTTGGGACTAGCGGAGTGGGTTTGGGTTTAGCCTAGTGGGTTTGGGTCTATCCGAGTGGGTTTGGGTCTAGTCGAGTGGGTTTGGGTCTAGCGGACTGGGTTTGGGTGTAGCCGAGTGGGTTTGGGTCTAGCCGAGTGGGTCTGGTTCCAGACGAGTGGGTTTGTGTCTAGCCGATTGGGTTTCGGTCTAGCCGAGTGGGTTTGGGTCTAGCGGAGTGGGTTTGGGTCTAGCCGAGTCCGTTTGGGTCTAGCCGAGTGGGTTTGGGACTAGCGGAGTGGGTTTCGGTCTCGCGGAGTGGGTTTGGTTCTAGCGGAGTGGGTTTGGGTCTAGCCGATTGGGTTAGCGTCTAACCGAGTAGGTTTGGGTGTAGCTGAGTGGGTTTGGGTCTAGCCGAGTGGGTTTGGGTCTAGCCGAGTGTGTTTGGGTGTAGCCGAGTGGGTTTGGGTGCAGCCGTGTGGGTTTGGTTCTAGCCGAGTGGGGTTGGGTCCAGCCGAGTGGGTTTGGGACTAACCGAGTGTGTTTGGGTCTAGCCGAGTGGGTTTGTGTCTAGCCGAGTAGTTTTGGTTCAAGCCAAGTGTATTTGCGTCTAGCCGAGTGGGTTTGGGTCCAGCCAAGTGGTTTTGGGTCTGGCCGAGTGGGTTTGGGTCTAGCGGATTGGGTTTGGGTGTAGCCGAGTGGGTTTGGGTCCAGCCGAGTGGGTTTGGGTCTAGCCGAGTATGTTTGGGTCCAGTCGAGTGGGTTTGGGTCTAGCCGAGTGGGTTTGGGTCTAGCCGAGTGGGTTTGGGTCTAGCATAGTGGGTTTGGGTCTAGCGGAGTGGGTTTGGGTGTAGCCGCGTGGGTTTGGGTCTAGCCGAGTGGGGTTGGGTCTAGCCGAGTGGGTTTGGGTCTAGTCGAGTGGGTTTGGGACTCGCCGAGTGGGTTTGGGTCTAGCCGAGTAGTTTTGGTTCAAGCCAAGTGTATTTGCGTCTAGCCGAGTGGGTTTGGGTCCAGCCAAGTGGTTTTGGGTCTGGCCGAGTGGGTTTGGGTCTAGCGGATTGGGTTTGGGTGTAGCCGAGTGGGTTTGGGTCCAGCCGAGTGGGTTTGGGTCTAGCCGAGTATGTTTGGGTCCAGTCGAGTGGGTTTGGGTCTAGCCGAGTGGGTTTGGGTCTAGCCGAGTGGGTTTGGGTCTAGCATAGTGGGTTTGGGTCTAGCGGAGTGGGTTTGGGTGTAGCCGCGTGGGTTTGGGTCTAGCCGAGTGGGGTTGGGTCTAGCCGAGTGGGTTTGGGTCTAGCGGAGTGGGTTTGGGTCTAGCCGAATGGGTTTGGGTCTAGCCGAGTGGGTCTGGTTCCAGACGAGTGGGTTTGTGTCTAGCCGATTGGGTTTCGGTCTAGCCGTGTGGGTTTGGGTCTAGCGGAGTGGGTTTGGGTCTAGCCGAGTCCGTTTGGGTCTAGCCGAGTGGGTTTGGGACTAGCGGAGTGGGTTTCGGTCTCGCGGAGTGGGTTTGGTTCTAGCAGAGTGGGTTTGGGTCTAGCCGATTGGGTTTGCATCTAACCGAGTTGGTTTGGGTGTAGCTGAGTGGGTTTGGGTCTAGCCGAGTGGGTTTGGGTGTAGCCGAGTGGGTTTGGGTGTAGCCGTGTGGGTTTGGTTTTAGCCGAGTGGGGTTGGGTCTAGCCGAGTGGGTTTGGGACTAACCGAGTGGGTTTGGGTCTAGCCGAGTGGGTTTGGGTCTAGCCGAGTAGTTTTGGTTCAAGCCGAGTGTATTTGCGTCTATCCGAGTGGGTTTGGGTCCAGCCAAGTGGTTTTGGGTCTGGCCGAGTGGGTTTGGGTCTAGCGGATTGGGTTTGGGTGTAGCCGAGTGGGTTTGGGTCCAGCCGAGTGGGTTTGGGTCTAGCCGAGTATGTTTGGGTCCAGTCGAGTGGGTTTGGGTCTAGCCGGGTGGGTTTGGGTCTAGCCGAGTGGGTTTGGGTCTAGCATAGTGGGTTTGGGTCTAGCGGAGTGGGTTTGGGTGTAGCCGCGTGGGTTTGGGTCTAGCCGAGTGGGTTTGGGTCTAGCCGAGTGGGTTTAGATCTAGCCGAGTGGGTTTGGGTCTAGCCAAGTGGGTTTGGGTCTAGCGGAGTGGGTTTGGATGTAGCCGAGTGGGCTTGAGTCTAGCCGAGTGGGATTGGGTGTAGCCGAGTGGGATTGGGACTAGCCGAGTGGGTTTGGGTCCAGCCGAGTGTGTTTGGGTCTAGCCGAGTGGGTTTGCGTCTAGCCGAGTGGGTTTGGGTCTAGACGAGAGGGTTTGGGTTTAGCCGAGTGGGTTTCGGTGTAGCCGAGTGGGTTTGGGTCTAGCGGTGTAGGTTTGTGTCTAGCGGAGTGGGTTTGGGTCTAGCGGAGTGGGTTTGGGTCTAGCGGAGTGGGTTTGGGTCTAGCGGAGTGGGTTTCGGTCTAGCCGAGTGGGTTTGGGTCTAGCGGAGTGGGTTTGGATGTAGCCGAGTGGGCTTGAGTCTAGCCGAGTGGGATTGGGTGTAGCCGAGTGGGATTGGGACTAGCCGAGTGGGTTTGGGTCCAGCCGAGTGTGTTTGGGTCTAGCCGAGTGGGTTTGCGTCTAGCCGAGTGGGTTTGGGTCTAGACGAGAGGGTTTGGGTTTAGCCGAGTGGGTTTCGGTGTAGCCGAGTGGGTTTGGGTCTAGCGGTGTAGGTTTGTGTCTAGCGGAGTGGGTTTGGGTCTAGCGGAGTGGGTTTGGGTCTAGCGGAGTGGGTTTGGGTCTAGCGGAGTGGGTTTCGGTCTAGCCGAGTGGGTTTGGGTCTAGCCGACTGGGTTTGGGTCTAGCCGAGTGGGTTTGGGTCTAGTCGAGTGGGTTTGGGACTCGCCGAGTGGGTTTGGGTCTAGCGGAGTGGGTTTGGGTTTAGCCTAGTGGGTTTGGGTCTATCCGAGTGGGTTTGGGTCTAGCTGAGTGGGTTTGGGTCTAGCGGAGTGGGTTTGGGTTTTGCGGAGTGGGTTTGCGTCTAGCCGAGTGGGTTTGGGTCTAGCCGAGTCCGTTTGGGTCTAGCCGAGTGGGTTTGGGACTCGCCTAGTGGGTTTGGGTCTAGCCGACTGGGTTTGGGTCTAGCCAAGTGGGTTTGGGTCTAGCGGAGTGGGTTTGGGTGTAGCCGAGTGGGTTTGGGTCTAGCCAAGTGGGTTTGGTTCTAGCCGAGTGGGTTTGGGTCTAGCTGAGTGGGTTTGGGTCTAGCCGAGTGTGTTTGGGTTTAGCCGAGTGGGCTTGCGTCTAGCCGAGTGGGTTTGGGTCTAGCGGAGTGGATTTGGGTGTAGCCGAGTGGGTTTGGGTCTAGCCGAGTGGGTTTGGGTCTAGACGAGTGGGTTTCGGTCTAGCCGATTGGGTTTCGGTCTAGCCGAGTGGGTTTGGGTCTAGCGGAGTGGGTTTGGGTCTAGCCGAGTCCGTTTGGGTCTAGCCGAGTGGGTTTGGGACTAGCGGAGTGGGTTTGGGTCTAGCGGAGTGGGTTTGGGTCTAGCTGAGTGGGTTTGGGTCTAGCGGAGTGGGTTTCGGTCTAGCCGAGTGGGTTTGGGTCTAGCCGAGTGGGTTTGGGTATAGCCGAGTGGGTTTGGGTCTAGTCGAGTGGGTTTGGGACTCGCCAAGTGGGTTTGGGTCTAGCGGAGTGGGTTTGGGTTTACCCTAGTGGGTTTGGGTCTATCCGAGTGGGTTTGGGTCTGGCCAAGTGGGTTTGGGTCTAGCGGAGTGGGTTTGGGTTTAGCGGAGTGGGTTTGGGTGTAGCCGAGTGGGTTTGGGTCTAGCCGAGTGGATTTGGTTCTAGCCGAGTGGGTTTGGGACTAGCTGAGTGGGTTTGGGTCTAGCCGAGTGTGTTTGGGTTTAGCCGAGTGGGTTTGCGTCTAGCCGAGTGGGTTTGGGTCTAGCGGAGTGGGTTTGGGTGTAGCCGAGTGGGTTTGGGTCTAGCCGAGTGGGTTTGGGTCTAGACGAGTGGGTTTCGGTCTAGCCGATTGGGTTTCGGTCTAGCCGAGTGGGTTTGGGTCTAGCGGAGTGGGGTTGGGTCTAGCCGAGTGGGTTTGGGACTAGCCGAGTGGATTTGGGTCTAGCCGAGTGGGTTTGGGTCTAGCCGAGTAGTTTTGGTTCAAGCCGAGTGTATTTGCGTCTGGCCGAGTGGGTTTGGGTCTAGCCAAGTGGTTTTGGGTCTAGCCGAGTGGGTTTGGGTCTAGCGGAGTGGGTTTGGGTGTAGCCGAGTGGGTTTGGGTACAGCCGAGTGGGTTTTCGTCTAGCCGAGTATGTTTGGGTCTAGTCGAGTGGGTTTGGGTCTAGCCGATTGGGTTTGGGTCTAGCCGAGTGGGTTTGGGTCTAGCATAGTGGGTTTGGGTCGAGCGGAGTGGGTTTTGGTGTAGCCGCGTGGGTTTGGGTCCAGCCAAGTGGGTTTGGGTCTAGCCGAGTGTGTTTGGGTGTAGCCGAGTGGGTTTGGGTCTAGCCAAGTGGGCTTGGGTCTAGCGGAGTGGGTTTGTGTGTAGCCGAGTGGGCTTGAGTCTAGCCGAGTGGGTTTGGGTCTAGCCGAGTGGGATTGGGTCTAGCCGAGTGGGTTTGGGTCTAGCGGAGTGGGTTTGGTTGTAACCGAGGGGGTTTGGGTCTAGCCGAGTGGGTTTGGGTCTAGACGAGTGGGTTTGGGGTTAGCCGAGCGGGTTTCGGTGTAGCCGAGTGGGTTTGGGTCTAGCGGAGTGGGTTTGTGTCTAGCGGAGTGGGTTTGGGTCTAGCGGAGTGGGTTTGGGTGTAGCCCCGTGGGTTTGGGTCCAGCCGAGTGGGTTTGGGTCTGGCCGAGTGGGTTTGGGTCTAGCCGAGTGGGTTTGGGTCTAGCGGAGTGGGTTTGGGTCTAGCGGAGTGGGTTTGGGTGTAGCTGAGTGTGTTTGGGTCTAGCCGAGTGGGTTTGGGTCTAGCCGACTGGGTTTGGATCTAGCCGAGTGGGTTTGGGTGTAGCCGAGTGGGTTTGGGTCTAGCCGAGTGTGTTTACGTCTAGCCGAGTGGTTTTGGGTCTAGCGGAGTGGGTTTTGGTGTAGCCGAGTGGGTTTGGGTGTAGCCGAGTGGGTTTGGGTCTGGACGAGTGGGTTTGGGTCTAGCCGAGTGGGTTTGGGTCTAGCCGAGTGGGTTTGGGTCTAGCCTGTGGGTTTGGGTCTATCCAAGTGAGTTTGGGTCTAGCGGAGTGGGTTTGGGTCTAGCGGAGTGGGTTTGGATCTCGCCGAGTGGGTTTGCATCTAACCGAGTGGGTTTGTGTCTAGCGGAGTGGGTTTAGGTCTAGCGGAGTGGGATTAGGTCTAGCCGAGTGGGTTTGGGTCTAGCCGAGTGGGTTTGCGTCTAGCCGAGTATGTTTGGGTCTAGTCGAGTGGGTTTGGGTCTAGCCGAGTGGGTTTGGGTCTAGCCGAGTGGGTTTGGGTCTAGCATAGTGGGTTTGGGTCTAGCGGAGTGGGTTTGGGTGTAGCCGCGTGGGTTTGGGTGTAGCCAAGTGGGTTTGGGTCTAGCCGAGTGTGTTTGGGTGTAGCCGAGTGGGTTTGGGTCTAGCCAAGTGGGCTTGGGTCTAGCGGAGTGGGTTTGTGTGTAGCCGAGTGGGCTTGAGTCTAGCCGAGTGGGTTTGGGTGTAGCCCCGTGGGTTTGGGTCCAGCCGAGTGGGTTTGGGTCTAGCCGAGTGGGTTTGGGTCTAGCCGAGTGGGTTTGGGTCTAGCGGAGTGGGTTTGGGTCTAGCGGAGTGGGTTTGGGTGTAGCTGAGTGGGTTTGGGTCTAGCCGAGTGGGTTTGGGTTTAGCCGACTGGGTTTGGGTGTAGCCGAGTGGGTTTGGGTGTAGCCGAGTGGGTTTGGGTCTAGCCGAGTGGGTTTACGTCTAGCCAAGTGGGTTTGGGTCTAGCGGAGTGGGTTTTGGTGTAGCCGAGTGGGTTTGGGTGTAGCCGAGTGAGTTTGGGTCTGGACGAGTGGGTTTGGGTCTAGCCGAGTGGGTTTGGGTCTAGCCGAGTGGGTTTGGGTCTAGCCTGTGGGTTTGGGTCTATCCAAGTGAGTTTGGGTCTAGCGGAGTGGGTTTGGGTCTAGCGGAGTGGGTTTGGATCTCGCCGAGTGGGTTTGCATCTAACCGAGTGGGTTTGTGTCTAGCGGAGTGGGTTTAGGTCTAGCGGAGTGGGATTAGGTCTAGCCGAGTGGGTTTGGGTCTAGCCGAGTGGGTTTACGTCTAGCCGAGTATGTTTGGGTCTAGTCGAGTGGGTTTGGGTCTAGCCGAGTGGGTTTGGGTCTAGCCGAGTGGGTTTGGGTCTAGCATAGTGGGTTTGGGTCTAGCGGAGTGGGTTTGGGTGTAGCCGCGTGGGTTTGGGTGTAGCCAAGTGGGTTTGGGTCTAGCCGAGTGTGTTTGGGTGTAGCCGAGTGGGTTTGGGTCTAGCCAAGTGGGCTTGGGTCTAGCGGAGTGGGTTTGTGTGTTGCCGAGTGGGCTTGAGTCTAGCCGAGTGGGTTTGGGTGTAGCCCCGTGGGTTTGGGTCTAGCCGAGTGGGTTTGGGTCTAGCCGAGTGGGTTTGGGTCTAGCCGAGTGGGTTTGGGTCTAGCGGAGTGGGTTTGGGTCTAGCGGAGTGGGTTTGGGTGTAGCTGAGTGGGTTTGGGTCTAGCCGAGTGGGTTTGGGTTTAGCCGACTGGGTTTGGGTGTAGCCGAGTGGGTTTGGGTGTAGCCGAGTGGGTTTGGGTCTAGCCGAGTGGGTTTACGTCTAGCCGAGTGGGTTTGGGTCTAGCGGAGTGGGTTTTGGTGTAGCCGAGTGGGTTTGGGTGTAGCCGAGTGAGTTTGGGTCTGGACGAGTGGGTTTGGGTCTAGCCGAGTGGGTTTGGGTCTAGCCGAGTGGGTTTGGGTCTAGCCTGTGGGTTTGGGTCAAGCCAAGTGAGTTTGGGTCTAGCGGAGTGGGTTTGGGTCTAGCCGAGTGGGTTTGGGTGTAGCTGAGTGGGTTTGGGTCTAGCCGAGTTGGTTTGGGTCTAGCGGAGTGGGTTTACGTCTAGCCGAGTGGGTTTGGGTCTAGCGGAGTGGGTTTTGGTGTAGCCGAGTGGGTTTGGGTGTAGCCGAGTGAGTTTGGGTCTGGACGAGTGGGTTTGGGTCTAGCCGAGTGGGTTTGGGTCTCGCCGAGTGGGTTTGTGCCTAGCCGAGTGGGTTTGGGTCTAGCGGAGTGGGTTTGGGTCTAGCGGAGTGGGTTTGGGTCTAGCCGAGTGGGTTTGGGTGTAGCTGAGTGGGTTTGGGTCTAGCCGAGTTGGTTTGGGTCTAGCGGAGTGGGTTTGGGTGTAGCGGAGTGGGTTTGGGTGTAGCGGAGTGGGTCTGGGTGTAGCTGAGTGGGTTTGGGACTAGCCGAGTGGTTTTAAGTCTGGCCGAGTGGGTTTGGGTCTAGCCGAATGGGTTTGGGTCTATCCGAGTGGGTTTGGTTCTAGCCGAGTGGGTTTGGGTCTAGCCTAATGGGTTTGGGTCTAGCCTAATGGGTTTGGGTCTAGCCGAGTGGGTTTGGGTGTAGCCGAGTGGGTTTGGGTCTAGCGGAGTGGGTTTGGGTGTAGCCGAGCGGGTTTGGGTCTAGCCGAGTGGGTTTGGGTCTAGCCGAGTGGGTTTGGGTCTAGCCGAGTGGGTTTGGGTCCAGCCAAGTGGGTTTGGGTCTAGCCGAGTGGGTTTGCGTCTGGCCGAGTGGGTTTGGGTCTAGCGGAATGGGTTTGGGTCTAGCGGAGTGGGTTTGCGTCCAGCCGAGTGGCTTTGGGTCTAGCCGAGTGGGTTTGGGTCTTGCCGAGTGGGTTTGGGTCTAGCCGAGTGGGTTTGGGTCTAGCCAAGTGGGTTTGGGTCTAGCGGCGTGGGTTTGGGTGTAGCCAAGTGGGTTTGAGTCTAGCCAAGTGGGTTTGGGTCTAGCCGAGTGGGATTGGGTCTAGCCGAGTGGGTTTGGGTCTAGCTGAGTGTGTTTGGGTCTAGCCGAGTGGGTTTGCGTCTAGCCGAGTGGGTTTGGATCTAGCGGAGTGGGTTTGGTTGTAGCCGAGTGGGTTTGTGTTTAGCCGAGTGGGTTTGGGTCTAGACGAGTGGGTTTGGGTTTAGCCGAGTGGGTTTCGGTGTAGCCAAGTGGGTTTGGGTCTAGCGGAGTGGGTTTGTGTCTAGCGTAGTGGGTTTGGGTCTAGCGGAGTGGGTTTGATTCTAGCGGAGTGGGTTTGGGTCTAGCGGAGTGGGTTTTGGTGTAGCCGAGTGGGTTTGGGTGTAGCCGAGTGAGTTTGGGTCTGGGCGAGTGGGTTTGGGTCTAGCCGAGTGGGTTTGGGTCTAGCCGAGTGGGTTTGGGTCTAGCCTGTGGGTTTGGGTCTAGCCAAGTGAGTTTGGGTCTAGCGGAGTGGGTTTGGGTCTAGCGGAGTGGGTTTGGGTCTAGCGGAGTGGGTTTGGATCTCGCCGAGTGTGTTTGGGTCTCGCCGAGTGGGTTTGTGCCTAGCCGAGTGGGTTTGGGTCTAGCGGAGTGGGTTTGGGTGTAGCTGAGTGGGTTTGGGTCTAGCCGAGTGGGTTTGGGTTTAGCCGACTGGGTTTGGGTGTAGCCGAGTGGGTTTGGGTGTAGCCGAGTGGGTTTGGGTCTAGCCGAGTGGGTTTACGTCTAGCCGAGTGGGTTTGGGTCTAGCGGAGTGGGTTTGTGTCTAGCGGAGTGGGTTTGGGTCTAGCGGAGTGGGTTTGGGTGTAGCCCCGTGGGTTTGGGTCCAGCCGAGTGGGTTTGGGTCTGGCCGAGTGGGTTTGGGTCTAGCCGAGTGGGTTTGGGTCTAGCGGAGTGGGTTTGGGTCTAGCGGAGTGGGTTTGGGTGTAGCTGAGTGGGTTTGGGTCTAGCCGAGTGGGTTTGGGTCTAGCCGAGTGGGTTTGGGTCTAGCCGAGTGGGTTTGGGTCTAGCCTGTGGGTTTGGGTCTATCCAAGTATGTTTGGGTCTAGCGGAGTGGGTTTGGGTCTAGCGGAGTGGGTTTGGATCTCGCCGAGTGGGTTTGCATCTAACCGAGTGGGTTTGTGTCTAGCGGAGTGGGTTTAGGTCTAGCGGAGTGGGATTAGGTCTAGCCGAGTGGGTTTGGGTCTAGCCGAGTGGGTTTGCGTCTAGCCGAGTATGTTTGGGTCTAGTCGAGTGGGTTTGGGTCTAGCCGAGTGGGTTTGGGTCTAGCCGAGTGGGTTTGGGTCTAGCATAGTGGGTTTGGGTCTAGCGGAGTGGGTTTGGGTGTAGCCGCGTGGGTTTGGGTGTAGCCAAGTGGGTTTGGGTCTAGCCGAGTGTGTTTGGGTGTAGCCGAGTGGGTTTGGGTCTAGCCAAGTGGGCTTGGGTCTAGCGGAGTGGGTTTGTGTGTAGCCGAGTGGGCTTGAGTCTAGCCGAGTGGGTTTGGGTGTAGCCCCGTGGGTTTGGGTCTAGCCGAGTGGGTTTGGGTCTAGCCGAGTGGGTTTGGGTCTAGCCGAGTGGGTTTTGGTCTAGCGGAGTGGGTTTGGGTCTAGCGGAGTGGGTTTGGGTGTAGCTGAGTGGGTTTGGGTCTAGCCGAGTGGGTTTGGGTTTAGCCGACTGGGTTTGGGTGTAGCCGAGTGGGTTTGGGTGCAGCCGAGTGGGTTTGGGTCTAGCCGAGTGGGTTTACGTCTAGCCGAGTGGGTTTGGGTCTAGCGGAGTGGGTTTTGGTGTAACCGAGTGGGTTTGGGTGTAGCCGAGTGAGTTTGGGTCTGGACGAGTGGGTTTGGGTCTAGCCGAGTGGGTTTGGGTCTAGCCGAGTGGGTTTGGGTCTAGCCTGTGGGTTTGGGTCAAGCCAAGTGAGTTTGGGTCTAGCGGAGTGGGTTTGGGTCTAGCCGAGTGGGTTTGTGTGTAGCTGAGTGGGTTTGGGTCTAGCCGAGTTGGTTTGGGTCTAGCGGAGTGGGTTTACGTCTAGCCGAGTGGGTTTGGGTCTAGCGGAGTGGGTTTTGGTGTAGCCGAGTGGGTTTGGGTGTAGCCGAGTGAGTTTGGGTCTGGACGAGTGGGTTTGGGTCTAGCCGAGTGGGTTTGGGTCTCGCCGAGTGGGTTTGTGCCTAGCCGAGTGGGTTTGGGTCTAGCGGAGTGGGTTTGGGTCTAGCCGAGTGGGTTTGGGTGTAGCTGAGTGGGTTTGGGTCTAGCCGAGTTGGTTTGGGTCTAGCGGAGTGGGTTTGGGTCTAGCGGAGTGGGTTTGGGTGTAGCGGAGTGGGTCTGGGTGTAGCTGAGTGGGTTTGGGACTAGCCGAGTGGTTTTAAGTCTGGCCGAGTGGGTTTGGGTCTAGCCGAATGGGTTTGGGTCTATCCGAGTGGGTTTGGGTCTAGCCGAGTGGGTTTGGGTCTAGCCTAATGGGTTTGGGTCTAGCCTAATGGGTTTGGGTCTAGCCGAGTGGGTTTGGGTGTAGCCGAGTGGGTTTGGGTCTAGCGGAGTGGGTTTGGGTGTAGCCGAGCGGGTTTGGGTCTAGCCGAGTGGGTTTGGGTCTAGCCGAGTGGGTTTGGGTCTAGCCGAGTGGGTTTGGGTCCAGCCAAGTGGGTTTGGGTCTAGCCGAGTGGGTTTGCGTCTGGCCGAGTGGGTTTGGGTCTAGCGGAATGGGTTTGGGTCTAGCGGAGTGGGTTTGCGTCCAGCCGAGTGGCTTTGGGTCTAGCCGAGTGGGTTTGGGTCTTGCCGAGTGGGTTTGGGTCTAGCCGAGTGGGTTTGGGTCTAGCCAAGTGGGTTTGGGTCTAGCGGCGTGGGTTTGGGTGTAGCCAAGTGGGTTTGAGTCTAGCCAAGTGGGTTTGGGTCTAGCCGAGTGGGATTGGGTCTAGCCGAGTGGGTTTGGGTCTAGCTGAGTGTGTTTGGGTCTAGCCGAGTGGGTTTGCGTCTAGCCGAGTGGGTTTGGATCTAGCGGAGTGGGTTTGGTTGTAGCCGAGTGGGTTTGTGTTTAGCCGAGTGGGTTTGGGTCTGGACGAGTGGGTTTGGGTTTAGCCGAGTGGGTTTCGGTGTAGCCAAGTGGGTTTGGGTCTAGCGGAGTGGGTTTGTGTCTAGCGTAGTGGGTTTGGGTCTAGCGGAGTGGGTTTGATTCTAGCGGAGTGGGTTTGGGTCTAGCGGAGTGGGTTTTGGTGTAGCCGAGTGGGTTTGGGTGTAGCCGAGTGAGTTTGGGTCTGGGCGAGTGGGTTTGTGTCTAGCCGAGTGGGTTTGGGTCTAGCCGAGTGGGTTTGGGTCTAGCCTGTGGGTTTGGGTCTAGCCAAGTGAGTTTGGGTCTAGCGGAGTGGGTTTGGGTCTAGCGGAGTGGGTTTGGGTCTAGCGGAGTGGGTTTGGATCTCGCCGAGTGTGTTTGGGTCTCGCCGAGTGGGTTTGTGCCTAGCCGAGTGGGTTTGGGTCTAGCGGAGTGGGTTTGGGTGTAGCTGATTGGGTTTGGGTCTAGCCGAGTGGGTTTGGGTTTAGCCGACTGGGTTTGGGTGTAGCCGAGTGGGTTTGGGTGTAGCCGAGTGGGTTTGGGTCTAGCCGAGTGGGTTTACGTCTAGCCGAGTGGGTTTGGGTCTAGCGGAGTGGGTTTTGGTGTAGCCGAGTGGGTTTGGGTGTAGCCGAGTGAGTTTGGGTCTGGACGAGTGGGTTTGGGTCTAGCCGAGTGGGTTTGGGTCTAGCCGAGTGGGTTTGGGTCTAGCCTGTGGGTTTGGGTCTAGCCAAGTGAGTTTGGGTCTAGCGGAGTGGGTTTGGGTCTAGCGGAGTGGGTTTGGGTCTAGCGGAGTGGGTTTGGATCTCGCCGAGTGGGTTTGGGTTTCGCCGAGTGGGTTTGTGCCAAGCCGAGTGGGTTTGGGTCTAGCGGAGTGGGTTTGGGTCTAGCGGAGGGGGTTTGGGTCTAGCCGAGTGGGTTTGGGTGTAGCTGAGTGGGTTTGGGTCTAGCCGAGTTGGTTTGGGTCTAGCGGAGTGGGTTTGGGTCTAGCGGAGTGGGTTTGGGTGTAGCCGAGTGGGTTTGGGTCTAGCCGAGTGGGTTTGGGTCCAGCCGAGTGGGTTTGGGTCTAGCCGAGTGGGTTTGCGTCTGGCCGAGTGGGTTTGGGTCTAGCGGAATGGGTTTGGGTCTAGCGGAGTGGGTTTGCGTCTAGACGAGTGGGTTTGGGTTTAGCCGAGTGGGTTTCCGTGTAGCCAAGTGGGTTTGGGTCTAGCGGAGTGGGTTTGTGTCTAGCGTAGTGGGTTTGGGTCTAGCGGAGTGGGTTTGGTTCTAGCGGAGTGGGTTTGGGTCTAGCGGAGTGGGTTTTGGTGTAGCCGAGTGGGTTTGGGTGTAGCCGAGTGAGTTTGGGTCTGGACGAGTGGGTTTGGGTCTAGCCGAGTGGGTTTGGGTCTAGCCGAGTGGGTTTGGGTCTAGCCTGTGGGTTTGGGTCTAGCCAAGTGAGTTTGGGTCTAGCGGAGTGGGTTTGGGTCTAGCGGAGTGGGTTTGGGTCTAGCGGAGTGGGTTTGGATCTCGCCGAGTGGGTTTGGGTCTCGCCGAGTGGGTTTGTGCCTAGCCGAGTGGGTTTGGGTCTAGCGGAGTGGGTTTGGGTCTAGCGGAGTGGGTTTGGGTCTAGCCGAGTGGGTTTGGGTGTAGCTGAGTGGGTTTGGGTCTAGCCGAGTTGGTTTGGGTCTAGCGGAGTGGGTTTGGGTCTACCGGAGTGGGTTTGGGTGTAGCGGAGTGGGTCTGGGTATAGCTGAGTGGGTTTGGGACTAGCCGAGTGGTTTTAAGTCTGGCCGAGTGGGTTTGGGTCTAGCCGAATGGGTTTGGGTCTACCCGAGTGGGTTTGGGTCTAGCCGAGTGGGTTTGGGTCTAGGCTAATGGGTTTGGGTCTAGCCGAGTGGGTTTGGGTGTAGCCGAGTGGGTTTGGGTCTAGCGGAGTGGGTTTGGGTGTAGCCGAGCGGGTTTGGGTCTAGCCGAGTGGGTTTTGGTCTAGCCGAGTGGGTTTGGGTCTAGCCGAGTGGTTTTGGGTCCAGCCGAGTGGGTTTGGGTCTAGCCGAGTGGGTTTGCGTCTAGCCGAGTGGGTTTGGGTCTAGCGGAATGGGTTTGGGTCTAGCGGAGTGGGTTTGCGTCCAGCCGAGTGGCTTTGGGTCTAGCCGAGTGGGTTTGGGTCTTGCCGAGTGGGTTTGGGTCTAGCCGAGTGGGTTTGGGTCTAGCCAAGTGGGTTTGGGTCTAGCGGCGTGGGTTTGGGTGTAGCCCAGTGGGTTTGAGTCTAGCCAAGTGGGTTTGGGTCTAGCCGAGTGGGATTGGGTCTAGCCGAGTGGGTTTGGGTCTAGCCGAGTGTGTTTGGGTCTAGCCGAGTGGGTTTGCGTCTAGCCGAGTGGGTTTGGATCTAGCGGAGTGGGTTTGGTTGTAGCCGAGTGGGTTTGTGTCTAACCGAGTGGGTTTGGGTCTAGACGAGTGGGTTTGGGTTTAGCCGAGTGGGTTTCGGTGTAGCCAAGTGGGTTTGGGTCTAGCGGAGTGGGTTTGTGTCTAGCGGAGTGGGATTGGGTCTAGCGGAGTGGGTTTGGTTCTAGCGGAGTGGGTTTGGGTCTAGCGGAGTGGGTTTGGGTCCAGCCGAGTGGGTTTGGGTCTAGCCGAGTTGGTTTGGGTCTAGCGGAGTGGGTTTGGGTCTAGCGGAGTGGGTTTGGGTCTAGCGGTGTGGGTTTGGGTGTAGCCGATTTGGTTTGGGACTGGCCGAGTGGGTTTTAGGTCTAGCCAAGTGGGTTTGGGTCTAGCCGAATGGGTTTTGGTCTAGCCGAGTGTGTTTGGGTCTAGCCGAGTGGGTTTGGGTCTACCCGAGTGTGTTTGGTTCCTGCCGAGTGGGTTTGGGTCGAGCCAAGTGGGTTTGGGTCCAGCCGAGTGGGTTTGGGTCTAGCCGAGTGGGTTTGGGTCTAGCCGTGTGGGTTTTTGTCTAGCCGAGTGGGGTTGGGTCTAGCCGATTGGGTTTGGGTCTAGCTGAGTGGGTTTGGGTCTAGCCGAATGGGTTTGGGTCTACCCGAGTGGGTTTGGGTCTAGCCTAATGGGTTTGGGTCTAGCCGAGTGGGTTTGGGTGTAGCCGAGTGGGTTTGGGTCTAGCGGAGTGGGTTTGGGTGTAGCCGAGCGGGTTTGGGTCTAGCCGAGTGGGTTTTGGTCTAGCCGAGTGGGTTTGGGTCCAGCCGAGTGGGTTTGGGTCTAGCCGAGTGGGTTTGCGTCTAGCCGAGTGGGTTTGGGTCTAGCGGAATGGGTTTGGGTCTAGCGGAGTGGGTTTGCGTCCAGCCGAGTGGCTTTGGGTCTAGCCGAGTGGGTTTGGGTCTTGCCGAGTGGGTTTGGGTCTAGCCGAGTGGGTTTGCGTCTAGCCGAGTGGGTTTGGGTCCAGCGGAATGGGTTTGGGTCTAGCGGAGTGGGTTTGCGTCCAGCCGAGTGGCTTTGGGTCTAGCCGAGTGGGTTTGGGTCTTGCCGAGTGGGTTTGGGTCTAGCCGAGTGGGTTTGGGTCTAACCAAGTGGGTTTGGGTCTAGCGGCGTGGGTTTGGGTGTAGCCAAGTGGGTTTGAGTCTAGCCAAGTGGGTTTGGGTCTAGCCGAGTGGGATTGGGTCTAGCCGAGTGGGTTTGGGTCTAGCCGAGTGTGTTTGGGTCTAGCCGAGTGGGTTTGCGTCTAGCCGAGTGGGTTTGGATCTAGCGGAGTGGGTTTGGTTGTAGCCGAGTGGGTTTGTGTCTAGCCGAGTGGGTTTGGGTCTAGACGAGTGGGTTTGGGTTTAGCCGAGTGGGTTTTGGTGTAGCCAAGTGGGTTTGGGTCTAGCGGAGTGGGTTTGTGTCTAGCGGAGTGGGTTTGGGTCTAGCGGAGTGGGTTTGGTTCTAGCGGAGTGGGTTTGGGTCTAGCGGAGTGGGTTTGGGTGTAGCCGAGTGGGTTTGGGACTAGCCGAGTGGGTTTGGGTCTAGCCAAGTGGGTTTGGGTCTAGCCGAATGGGTTTTGGTCTAGCCGAGTGTGTTTGGGTCTAGCCGAGTGGGGTTGGGTCTAGCCGATTGGGTTTGTGTCTAGCCGAGTGGGTTTGGGTCTAGCCGAGTGGGTTTGGGTCCAGCCGAGTGGGTTTGGGTCTAGCGGAGTGGGTTTGGGTCTAGCCGAGTGGGTTTGGGTCTAGCGGTGTGGGTTTGGGTCTAGCCGAGTGGGTTTGGGTGTAGCCGCGTGGGTTTGGGTCTAGCCAAGTGGGTTTGGGTCTAGCCGAGTGGGTTTGGGTCTAGCCGAGTGGGTTTGGGTCTAGCCGAGTGGGTTTTTGTCTAGCCGAGTGGGGTTGGGTCTAGCCGATTGGGTTTGGGTCTAGCCGAGTGGGTTTGGGTCTAGCCGAGTGGGTTTGTGTCCAGCCGAGTGGGTTTGGGTCTAGCGGAGTGGGTTTGGGTCTAGCCGAGTGGGTTTGGGTCTAGCGGTGTGGGTTTGGGTCTAGCGGAGTGGGTTTGGGTGTAGCCGCGTGGGTTTGGGTCTAGCCAAGTGGGTTTGGGTCTAGCCGAGTGGGTTTGGGTCTAGCCGAGTGGGTTTGGGTCTAGCCGAGTGGGTTTTTGTCTAGCCGAGTGGGGTTGGGTCTAGCCGATTGGGTTTGTGTCTAGCCGAGTGGGTTTGGGTCTAGCCGAGTGGGTTTGGGTCCAGCCAAGTGGGTTTGGGTCTAGCGGAGTGGGTTTGGGTCTAGCCGAGTGGGTTTGGGTCTAGCGGTGTGGGTTTGGGTCTAGCCGAGTGGGTTTGGGTGTAGCCGCGTGGGTTTGGGTCTAGCCAAGTGGGTTTGGGTCTAGCCGAGTGGGTTTGGGTCTAGCCGAGTGGGTTTGGGTCTAGCCGAGTGGGTTTTTGTCTAGCCGAGTGGGGTTGGGTCTAGCCGATTGGGTTTGGGTCTAGCCGAGTGGGTTTGGGTCTAGCCGAGTGGGTTTGTGTCCAGCCGAGTGGGTTTGGGTCTAGCGGAGTGGGTTTGGGTCTAGCCGAGTGGGTTTGGGTCTAGCGGTGTGGGTTTGGGTCTAGCGGAGTGGGTTTGGGTGTAGCCGCGTGGGTTTGGGTCTAGCCAAGTGGGTTTGGGTCTAGCCGAGTGGGTTTGGGTCTTGCCGAGTGGGTTTGCGTCTAGCCGAGTGGGTTTGGTTCCAGCCGAGTGGGTTTGGGTCTAGCTGAGTGGTTTTGGGTCTAGCCGAGTGTGTTTGGGTTTAGCCGAGTGGGTTTGCGTCTAGCCGAGTGGGTTTGGGTCTAGCGGAGTGGGTTTGGGTCTAGCGGAGTGGGTTTGGGTCTAGCCAAGTGGGTTTGGGTATAGCCGACTGGGTTTGGGTCTAGCCGAGTGGGTTTGGGTGTAGCCGAGTGGGTTTGGGTCTAGCCGAGTGGGTTTACGTCTAGCCGAGTGGGTTTGGGTCTAGCGGAGTGGGTTTGGGTGTAGCCGAGTGGGTTTGGGTCTAGCGGAGTGGGTTTGGGTCTAGCCGACTGGGTTTGGGTCTAGCCGAGTGGGTTTGGGTCTAGCTGAGTGGGTTTGGGTCTAGCCGAGTGGGTTTGGGTCTAGCCTGTGGGTTTGGGTCTATCCAAGTGAGTTTGGGTCTAGCGGAGTGGGTTTGGGTCTAGCGGAGTGGGTTTGGGTCTAGCGGAGTGGGTTTGGATCTCGCCGAGTGGGTTTGGGTCTAACCGAGTGGGTTTGTGTCTAGCGGAGTGGGTTTGGGTCTAGCGGAGTGGGATTGGGTCTAGCGGAGTGGGTTTGGGTCTAGCGGAGTGGGTTTGGGTCTAGCCGAGTGGGTTTGGGACTAGCCGAGTGGGTTTGGGACTAGCCGAGTGGGTTTGTGTCTAGCCGAAAGGGTTTGGGTCTAGCCGAGTGGGTTTGGGTCTAGCCGAGTGGGTTTGGGTCTAGCCGAGTGGGTGTGGGTCTAGCCGAGTGGGTGTAGGTCTAGCCGAGTGGGTTTGGGTTTTGCCGTGTGTGTTTGGGTCTAGCCGAGTGGGTTTGGGTGTAGCCGAGTGGGTTTGCGTCTAGCCAAGTGGGTTTGGTTCAAGCCAAGTGGGTTTGGGTCTAGCCGAGTGGGTTTGGGTCTAGCCGAGTGGGTTTGGGTCTAGCCGAGAGGGTTTGGGTCTAGCCGAGTGGGTTTGGGTCTAGCCGATTGGGTTTGGGTCTATCCATGTGGGTTTGGGTCTAGCCGAGTGGGTTAGGGTCTATCGGAGTGGGTTTGGGTGTAGCCGCGTGGGTTTGGGTGTAGCCGAGTGGGTTTGGGTCTAGCCGAGTGGGTTTGGGTCTAGCCGAGTGGGTTTGGGTCTAGCCGAGTGGGTTTGGGTCTAGCGGAGTGGGTTTGGGTGTAGCCGAGTGGGCTTGGGTCTAGCCGAGTGGGTTTGGGTCTAGCCGAGTGGGTTTGGGTCTAGCCGACTGGGTTTGGGTCTAGCCGAGTGGGTTTGGGTCTAGCCGAGTGGGTTTGGGTCTAGCCGAGTGGGTTTGGGTCTAGCGGAGTGGGTTTGAGTGTAGCCGAGTGGGTTTGGGTCTAGCGGAGCGGGTTTGGGTGTAGCCGAGTGGGTTTGGGTGTAGCCGAGTGGATTTGGGTCTAGCCGACTGGGTTTGGCTCCAGCCGAGTGGGTTTGGGTCTAGCCGAGTGGGTTTGGGTCTAGCCGAGTGGGTTTACGTCTAGCCGAGTGGGTTTGGGTCTAGCGGAGTGGGTTTGGGTGTAGCCGAGTGGGTTTGGGTGTAGCCGAGTGGGTTTGGGTCTGGACGAGTGGGTTTGGGTGTAGCCGAGTGGTCTTGGGTCTAGCCGAGTGGGTTTGGGTCTAGCCTGGTGGGTTTGGGTCTAGCCAAGTGGGTTTGGGTCCAGTGGAGTGGGTTTGGGTGTAGCGGAGTGGGTTTGGGTCTAGCGGAGTGGGTTTGGGTCCAGCCGAGTGGGTTTGGGACTAACCGAGTGGGTTTGTGTCTAGCGGAGTGGGTTTGGGTCTAGCGGAGTGGGATTGGGCCTAGCCGAGTGGGTTTGGGTCTAGCCGAGTGGGTTTGGGACTAGCCGAGTGGGTTTGGGTCTAGCCGAGTGGGTTTGGGTCTAGCCGAATGGGTTTGGGTCTACCCGAGTGGGTTTGGGTCTAGCCGAGTGGGTTTGCTTCTAGCCGAATGGGTTTGGGTCTAGCCGAGTGGGTTTGGGTGCAGACGAGTGGGTTTGGGTCTAGCGGAGTGGGTTTGGGTGTAGCCGAGTGGGTTTGGGTCTAGCCGAGTGGGTTTGTGTCTAGCCGAGTGGGTTTGGGTCTATACGAGTGGGTTTGCATCTAGCCGAGTGGGTTTGGGTCCAGCCGAGAGGGTTTGGGTCTAGCCGAGTGGGTTTGGTTCTAGCCGATTGGGTTTGGGTCTATCCATGTGGGTTTGGGTCTAGCGGAGTGGGTTAGGGTCTAGCGGAGTGGGTTTGGGTGTAGCCGCGTGGGTTTGGTTGTAGCCGAGTGGGTTTGGGTCTAGCCGAGTGGATTTGGGTCTAGCCGAGTGGGTTTGGGTCTAGCGGAGTGGGTTTGGGTCTAGCGGAGTGGGTTTGGGTGTAGCCGAGTAGGTTTGGGTCTAGCCGAGTGGGTTTGCGTCTTGCCGACTGGGTTTGGTCTAGCCGACTGGGTTTGGGTCTAGCCGAGTGGGTTTGGGTCTAGCCGAGTGGATTTGGGTCTAGCCGAGTGGGTTTGGGTCTTGCCGAATGGGTTTGGGTCTACCCGAGTGGGTTTGGGTCTAGCCGAGTGGGTTTGCTTCTAGCCGAATGGGTTTGGGTCTAGCCGAGTGGGTTTGGGTGCAGACGAGTGGGTTTGGGTCTACCGGAGTGGGTTTGGGTGTAGCCGAGTGGGTTTGGGTCTAGCCGAGTGGGTTTGTGTCTAGCCAAGTGGGTTTGGGTCTATACGAGTGGGTTTGCATCTAGCCGAGTGGGTTTGGGTCTAGCCGAGAGGGTTTGGGTCTAGCCGAGTGGGTTTGGGTCTAGCCGATTGGGTTTGGGTCTATCCATGTGGGTTTGGGTCTAGCCGAGTGGGTTAGGGTCTAGCGGAGTGGGTTTGGGTGTAGCCGCGTGGGTTTGGGTGTAGCCGAGTGGGTTTGGGTCTAGCCGAGTGGGTTTGGGTCTAGCCGAGTGGGTTTGGGTCTGGCCGAGTGGGTTTGGGTCTAGCGGAGTGGGTTTGGGTGTAGCCGAGTGGGTTTGGGTCTAGCCGAGTGGGTTTGCGTCTAGCCGACTGGGTTTGGGTCTAGCCGACTGGGTTTGGGTCTAGCCGAGTGGGTTTGGGTCTAGCCGAGTGGGTTTGGGTCCAGCCGAGTGGGTTTGGGTCTAGCGGAGTGGGTTTGGGTGTAGCCGAGTGGGTTTGGGTCTAGCGGAGCGGGTTTGGGTCTAGCCGAGTGGGTTTGGGTCTAGCCGAGTGGGTTTGGTTCTAGCCGAGTGGGTTTGGGTTTATCCGAGTGGGTTTGGGTCCAGCCGAGTGGGTTTGGGTCTAGCCCAGTGGATTTGGGTCTAGCCGAGTGGGTTTGGGTGTAGCCGAGTGGGTTTGCGTCTAGCCGAGTGGGTTTGGGTGTAGCCAAGTGGGTTTGGGTCTAGCCGAGTGGGTTTGGGTCTAGCCGAGTGGGTTTGGGTCTAGCCGAGAGGGTTTGGGTCTAGCCGAGTGGGTTTGGGTCTAGCCGATTGGGTTTGGGTCTATCCATGTGGGTTTGGGTCTAGCCGAGTGGGTTAGGGTCTAGCGGAGTGGGTTTGGGTGTAGCCGCGTGGGTTTGGGTGTAGCCGAGTGGGTTTGGGTCTAGCCGAGTGGGTTTGGGTCTAGCCGAGTGGGTTTGGGTCTAGCCGAGTGGGTTTGGGTCTAGCCGAGTGGGTTTGGGTCTAGCGGAGTGGGTTTGGGTGTAGCCGAGTGGGTTTGGGTCTAGCCGAGTGGGTTTGGGTCTAGCCGACTGGGTTTGGGTCTAGCCGACTGGGTTTGGGTCTAGCGGAGTGGGTTTGAGTGTAGCCGAGTGGGTTTGGGTCTAGCGGAGCGGGTTTGGGTGTAGCCGAGTGGGTTTGGGTGTAGCCGAGTGGATTTGGGTCTAGCCGACTGGGTTTGGCTCCAGCCGAGTGGGTTTGGGTCTAGCCGAGTGGGTTTGGGTCTAGCCGAGTGGGTTTACGTCTAGCCGAGTGGGTTTGGGTCTAGCGGAGTGGGTTTGGGTGTAGCCGAGTGGGTTTGGGTGTAGCCGAGTGGGTTTGGGTCTGGACGAGTGGGTTTGGGTGTAGCCGAGTGGTCTTGGGTCTAGCCGAGTGGGTTTGGGTCTAGCCTGGTGGGTTTGGGTCTAGCCAAGTGGGTTTGGGTCCAGTGGAGTGGGTTTGGGTGTAGCGGAGTGGGTTTGGGTCTAGCGGAGTGGGTTTGGGTCCAGCCGAGTGGGTTTGGGACTAACCGAGTGGGTTTGTGTCTAGCGGAGTGGGTTTGGGTCTAGCGGAGTGGGATTGGGCCTAGCCGAGTGGGTTTGGGTCTAGCCGAGTGGGTTTGGGACTAGCCGAGTGGGTTTGGGTCTAGCCGAGTGGGTTTGGGTCTAGCCGAATGGGTTTGGGTCTACCCGAGTGGGTTTGGGTCTAGCCGAGTGGGTTTGCTTCTAGCCGAATGGGTTTGGGTCTAGCCGAGTGGGTTTGGGTGCAGACGAGTGGGTTTGGGTCTAGCGGAGTGGGTTTGGGTGTAGCCGAGTGGGTTTGGGTCTAGCCGAGTGGGTTTGTGTCTAGCCGAGTGGGTTTGGGTCTATACGAGTGGGTTTGCATCTAGCCGAGTGGGTTTGGGTCTAGCCGAGAGGGTTTGGGTCTAGCCGAGTGGGTTTGGTTCTAGCCGATTGGGTTTGGGTCTATCCATGTGGGTTTGGGTCTAGCGGAGTGGGTTAGGGTCTAGCGGAGTGGGTTTGGGTGTAGCCGCGTGGGTTTGGTTGTAGCCGAGTGGGTTTGGGTCTAGCCGAGTGGATTTGGGTCTAGCCGAGTGGGTTTGGGTCTAGCGGAGTGGGTTTGGGTCTAGCGGAGTGGGTTTGGGTGTAGCCGAGTAGGTTTGGGTCTAGCCGAGTGGGTTTGCGTCTTGCCGACTGGGTTTGGTCTAGCCGACTGGGTTTGGGTCTAGCCGAGTGGGTTTGGGTCTAGCCGAGTGGATTTGGGTCTAGCCGAGTGGGTTTGGGTCTAGCCGAATGGGTTTGGGTCTACCCGAGTGGGTTTGGGTCTAGCCGAGTGGGTTTGCTTCTAGCCGAATGGGTTTGGGTCTAGCCGAGTGGGTTTGGGTGCAGACGAGTGGGTTTGGGTCTACCGGAGTGGGTTTGGGTGTAGCCGAGTGGGTTTGGGTCTAGCCGAGTGGGTTTGTGTCTAGCCAAGTGGGTTTGGGTCTATACGAGTGGGTTTGCATCTAGCCGAGTGGGTTTGGGTCTAGCCGAGAGGGTTTGGGTCTAGCCGAGTGGGTTTGGGTCTAGCCGATTGGGTTTGGGTCTATCCATGTGGGTTTGGGTCTAGCCGAGTGGGTTAGGGTCTAGCGGAGTGGGTTTGGGTGTAGCCGCGTGGGTTTGGGTGTAGCCGAGTGGGTTTGGGTCTAGCCGAGTGGGTTTGGGTCTAGCCGAGTGGGTTTGGGTCTGGCCGAGTGGGTTTGGGTCTAGCGGAGTGGGTTTGGGTGTAGCCGAGTGGGTTTGGGTCTAGCCGAGTGGGTTTGTGTCTAGCCGACTGGGTTTGGGTCTAGCCGACTGGGTTTGGGTCTAGCCGAGTGGGTTTGGGTCTAGCCGAGTGGGTTTGGGTCCAGCCGAGTGGGTTTGGGTCTAGCGGAGTGGGTTTGGGTGTAGCCGAGTGGGTTTGGGTCTAGCGGAGCGGGTTTGGGTCTAGCCGAGTGGGTTTGGGTCTAGCCGAGTGGGTTTGGTTCTAGCCGAGTGGGTTTGGGTTTATCCGAGTGGGTTTGGGTCCAGCCGAGTGGGTTTGGGTCTAGCCCAGTGGATTTGGGTCTAGCCGAGTGGGTTTGGGTGTAGCCGAGTGGGTTTGCGTCTAGCCGAGTGGGTTTGGGTGTAGCCAAGTGGGTTTGGGTCTAGCCGAGTGGGTTTGGGTCTAGCCGAGTGGGTTTGGGTCTAGCCGAGAGGGTTTGGGTCTAGCCGAGTGGGTTTGGGTCTAGCCGATTGGGTTTGGGTCTATCCATGTGGGTTTGGGTCTAGCCGAGTGGGTTAGGGTCTAGCGGAGTGGGTTTGGGTGTAGCCGCGTGGGTTTGGGTGTAGCCGAGTGGGTTTGGGTCTAGCCGAGTGGGTTTGGGTCTAGCCGAGTGGGTTTGGGTCTAGCCGAGTGGGTTTGGGTCTAGCCGAGTGGGTTTGGGTCTAGCGGAGTGGGTTTGGGTGTAGCCGAGTGGGTTTGGGTCTAGCCGAGTGGGTTTGGGTCTAGCCGACTGGGTTTGGGTCTAGCCGACTGGGTTTGGGTCTAGCCGAGTGGGTTTGGGTCTAGCCGAGTGGGTTTGGGTCTGGCCGAGTGGGTTTGGGTCTAGCGGAGTGGGTTTGGGTGTAGCCTAGTAGGTTTGGGTCTAGCGGAGCGGGTTTGGGTGTAGCCGAGTGGGTTTGGGTCTAGCCGAGTGGATTTGGGTCTAGCCGACTGGGTTTGGCTCCAGCCGAGTGGGTTTGGGTCTCGCCGAGTGGGTTTGGGTCTAGCCGAGTGGGTTTACGTCTAGCCGAGTGGGTTTGGGTCTAGCGGAGTGGGTTTGGGTGTAGCCGAGTGGGTTTGGGTGTAGCCGAGTGGGTTTGGGTCTGGACGAGTGGGTTTGGGTGTAGCCGAGTGGTCTTGGGTCTAGCCGAGTGGGTTTGGGTCTAGCCTGGTGGGTTTGGGTCTAGCCAAGTGGGTTTGGGTCCAGTGGAGTGGGTTTGGGTGTAGCGGAGTGGGTTTGGGTCTAGCGGAGTGGGTTTGGGTCCAGCCAAGTGGGTTTGGGTCTAACCGAGTGGGTTTGTGTTTAGCGGAGTGGGTTTGGGTCTAGCGGAGTGGGATTGGGCCTAGCCGAGTGGGTTTGGGTCTAGACGAGTGGGTTTGGGACTAGCCGAGTGGGTTTGGTTCTAGCCGAGTGGGATTGGGTCTAGCCGAATGGGTTTGGGTCTACCTGAGTGGGTTTGGGTCTAGCCGAGTGGGTTTGCTTCTAGCCGAATGGGTTTGGGTCTAGCCGAGTGGGTTTGGGTGCAGACGAGTGGGTTTGGGTCTAGCGGAGTGGGTTTGGGGGTAGCCAAGTGGGTTTGGGTCTAGCCGAGTGGGTTTGTGTCTAGCCGAGTTGGTTTGGGTCTATACGAGTGGGTTTGCGTCTAGCCGAGTGGGTTTGGGTCTAGCCGAGAGGGTTTGGGTCTAGCCGAGTGGGTTTGGGTCTAGCCGATTGGGTTTGGGTCTATCCATGTGGGTTTGGGTCTGGCCGAGTGGGTTAGGGTCTAGCGGAGTGGGTTTGGGTGTAGCCGCGTGGGTTTGGGTGTAGCCGAGTGGGTTTGGGTCTAGCCGAGTGGGTTTGGGTCTAGCCGAGTGGGTTTGGGTCTAGCCGAGTGGGTTTGGGTCTAGCGGAGCGGGTTTGGGTGTAGCCGAGTGGGTTTGGGTCTAGCCGAGTGGATTTGGGTCTAGCCGACTGGGTTTGGCTCCAGCCGAGTGGGTTTGGGTCTAGCCGAGTGGGTTTGGTTCAAGCCGAGGGGGGTTTACGTCTAGCCGAGTGGGTTTGGGTCTAGCGGAGTGGGTTTGCGTGTAGCCGAGTGGGTTTGGGTGTAGCCGAGTGGGTTTGGGTCTGTACGAGTGGGTTTGGGTGTAGCCGAGTGGGTTTGGGTCTAGCCGAGTGGGTTTGGGTCTAGCCTAGTGGGTTTGGGTCTAGCCAAGTGGGTTTGGGTCCAGTGGAGTGGGTTTGGGTCCAGCGGAGTGGGTTTGGGTCTAGCGGAGTGGGTTTGGGTCTAGCCGAGTGTGTTTGGGTCTAACCGAGTGGGTTTGTGTCTAGCGGAGTGGGTTTGGGTCTAGCGGAGTGGGATTGGGCCTAGCCGAGTGGGTTTGGGTCTAGCCAAGTGGGTTTGGGACTAGCCGAGTGGGTTTGGGTCTAGCCGAGTGGGTTTGGGTCTAGCTGAATGGGTTTGGGTCTAGCCGAGTGGGTTTGGGTCTAGCCGAGTGTGTTTGGGTCCAGCCGAAAGGGTTTGGGTCTAGCCGAGTGGGTTTGGGTCTAGCCGAGTGGTATGGGTCTAGCCGAGTGGGTTTGGGTCTATCCATGTGGGTTTGGGTCCAGCCGAGTGGGTTAGGGTCTAGCGGAGTGGTTTTGGGTGTAGCCGCGTGGGTTTGGGTGTAGCCGAGTGGGTTTGGGTCTAGCCGAGTGGGTTTGGGTCTAGCCGCGTGGGTTTGGGTCTAGCCGAGTGGGATTGGGTCTAGCGGAGTGGGTTTGGGTGTAGCCGAGTGGGTTTGGGTCTAGCCGAGTGGGTTTGGGTCTAGCCGACTGGGTTTGGGTCTCGCCGACTGGGTTTGGGTCTAGCCGAGTGGGTTTGGGTCTAGCCGAGTGGGTTTGGGTCTAGCCGAGTGGGTTTGGGTCTAGCGGAGTGGGTTTGGGTGTAGCCGAGTGGGTTTGGGTCTAGCGGAGCGGGTTTGGGTGCAGCCGAGTGGGTTTGGGTCTAGCCGAGTGGATTTGGGTCTAGCCGACTGGGTTTGGCTCCAGCCGAGTGGGTTTGGGTCTAGCAGAGTGGGTTTGGGTCTAGCCGAGTGGGTTTACGTCTTGCCGAGTGGGTTTGGGTCTAGCGGAGTGGGTTTGGGTGTAGCCGAGTGGGTTTGGGTGTAGCCGAGTGGGTTTGGGCCTGGACGAGTGGGTTTGGGTGTAGCCGAGTGGGCTTGGGTCTAGCCGAGTGGGTTTGTGTCTAGCCTGGTGGGTTTTTGAGTCTAGCCAAGTGGGTTTGGGTCCAGTGGAGTGGGTTTGGGTGTAGCGGAGTGGGTTTGGGTCTAGCGGAGTGGGTTTGGGTCCAGCCGAGTTGGTTTGGGTCTAGCCGAGTGGGTTTGCATCTAGCCGAGTGGGTTTGTGTCTAGCGGAGTGGGTTTGGGTCTAGCGGAGTGGGATTGGGTCTAGCCGAGTGGGTTTGGGTCTAGCCGAGTGGGTTTGGGACTAGCCGAGTGGGTTTGGGTCTAGCCGAGTGGGTTTAGGTCAAGCAGAATGGGTTTGGGTCTAGCCGAGTGGGTTTGGGTCTAGCCGAGTGGGTTTGGGTCAAGCCGAGTGGGTTTGGGTCTAGCCGAGTGGGTTTGGGTCTAGCCGACTGGGTTTGGGCCTAGCCGCGTGGGTTTGGGTCTTGCGGAGTGGGTTTGGGTCTGGCGGAGTGGGTTTGGGTGTATCCGAGTGGGTTTGGGTCTAGCCGAGTGGGTTTGGGTCTTGCCGACTGGGTTTGGGATTAGCCGAGTGGGTTTGGGTCTAACCGAGTGGGTTTGGGTCTAGCCGAGTGGGTTTACGTCTAGCCGCGTGGGTTTGGGTCTAGCGGAGTGGGTATCGGTGTAGCCGAGTGGGTTTGGGTCTAGCCCAGTGGGTTTGGGTCTGGCCGAGTGTGTTTGGGTCTAGCCTAGTGGGTTTGGGTCTAGCCAAGTGGGTTTGGGTCTGGCGGAGTGGGTTTGTGTCTAGCGGAGTGGGTTTGGGTCTAGCGGAGTGGGTTTGGGTCTAGCCGAGTGGGTTTGGTTCTAATCGAGTGGGTTTGTGTTTAGCGGAGTGGGTTTGGGTCTAGCGGAGTGGGATTGGGTCTAGCCGAGTGGGTTTGTGTCTAGCCGAGTGGGTTTGGGACTAGCCGAGTGGGTTTGGGTCTAGCCGAATGGGTTTGCGTCCAGCCGAATGGGTTTGTGTCTAACCGAGTGGGTTTGGGTCTAGCCGAGTGGGTTTGGGTCTAGCCGAAAGGGTTTGTGTCTAGCCGAGTGGGTTTGCGTCTAGCCGAGTGGGTTTGCGTCTAGCCGAGTGGGTGTGGGTCTAGCCAAGTGGGTTTGGGTCTAGCCGAGTGGGTTTGGGTCTAGCCGAGTGGGTTTGGGTCTAGCAGAGTGGGTTTGGGTCTAGCCGAGTGGGTTTACGTCTAGCCGGGTGGGTTTGGGTCTAGCGGAGTGGGTTTGGGTGTAGCCGAGTGGGTTTGGGTGTAGCCGAGTGGGTTTCGGTCTGGACGAGTGGGTTTGGGTGTAGCCGAGTGGGCTTGGGTCTAGCCGAGTGGGTTTGGGTCTAGCCTGGTGGGTTTGAGTCTAGCCAAGTGGGTTTGGGTCCAGTGGAGTGGGTTTGGGTGTAGCGGAGTGGGTTTGGGTCTAGCGGAGTGGGTTTGGGTCCAGCCGAGTTGGTTTGGGTCTAGCCGAGTGGGTTTGCGTCTAGCCGAGTGGGTTTGTGTCTAGCGGAGTGGGTTTGGGTCTAGCGGAGTGGGATTGGGTCTAGCCGAGTGGGTTTGGGTCTAGCCGAGTGGGTTTGGGACTAGCCGAGTGGGTTTGGGTCTAGCCGAGTGGGTTTGGGTCTAGCTGAATGGGTTTGGGTCTAGCCGAGTGGGTTTGGGTCTAGCCGAGTGTGTTTGGGTCTAGCCGAAAGGGTTTGGGTCTAGCCGAGTGGGTTTGGGTCTAGCCGAGTGGGTTTGGGTCAAGCCGAGTGGGATTGGGTCTAGCCGAGTGGGTTTGGGTCTAGCCGACTGGGTTTGGGCCTAGCCGCGTGGGTTTGGGTCTTGCGGAGTGGGTTTGGGTCTGGCGGAGTGGGTTTGGGTGTATCCGAGTGGGTTTGGGTCTAGCCGAGTGGGTTTGGGTCTTGCCGACTGGGTTTGGGATTAGCCGAGTGGGTTTGGGTCTAACCGAGTGGGTTTGGGTCTAGCCGAGTGGGTTTACGTCTAGCCGCGTGGGTTTGGGTCTAGCGGAGTGGGTATCGGTGTAGCCGAGTGGGTTTGGGTCTAGCCCAGTGGGTTTGGGTCTGGCCGAGTGTGTTTGGGTCTAGCCTAGTGGGTTTGGGTCTAGCCAAGTGGGTTTGGGTCTAGCGGAGTGGGTTTGTGTCTAGCGGAGTGGGTTTGGGTCTAGCGGAGTGGGTTTGGGTCTAGCCGAGTGGGATGGTTCTAACCGGGTGGGTTTGTGTTTAGCGGAGTAGGTTTGGGTCTAGCGGAGTGGGATTGTGTCTAGCCGAGTGGGTTTGTGTCTAGCCGAGTGGGTTTGGGACTAGCCGAGTGGGTTTGGGTCTAGCCGAATGGGTTTGCGTCCAGCCGAATGGGTTTGTGTCTAGCCGAGTGGGTTTGGGTCTAGCCGAGTAGGTTTGGGTCTAGCCGAGTGGGTTTGGGTCTAGCCGAGTGGGTTTGGGTCTAGCCGAGTGGGTTTGGGCCTAGCCGAGTGGGTTTGGGTCTAGCGGAGTGGGTTAGGGTCTAGTGGAGTGGGTTTGGGTCCAGCGGAGTGGGTTTGGGTCTAGCCGAATGGGTTTGGGTCTACCCGAGTGCGTTTGGGTCTAGCCGAATGGTTTGGGTCTAGCCGAATGGGTTTGGGTCTAGCCGAGTGGGTTTGGGTGTAGCCGAGTGGGTTTGGGTCTAGCGGAGTGGGTTTGGGTGTAGCCGTGTGGGTTTGGGTCTAGCCGAGTGGGTTTGGGTCTAGCCGAGTGGGTTTGGGTCTGGCCGAGTGGGTTTGGGTCTAGCTGAGTTGGTTTCGGACTAGCCGAGTGGGTTTGGGTCTAGCCGAGTGGGTTTGGGTCTAGCCGAGTGGGTTTGGGTCTAGCCTAGTGGGTTTGGGTCTAGCCGAGTTAGTTTGGGTGTAGCCGAGTGGGTTTGGGTCTAGCCGAGCAGGTTTGGGTCTAGCCGAGTGGGTTTGGGTCTATCCGAGTTGGTTTGGGTCTGGCCGAGTGGGTTTGGGTCTAGCCGATTGGGTTTTTTTCAAGCGGAGTTGGTATGGGTCTAGCGGAGTGGGTTTGGGTCTAGCGGAGTGGGTTTGGGTGAGGCGAGTGGGTTTGGGTCTAGCCGAGTGGGTTTGGGTCTACCCGAGTGGGTTTGCGTCTAGCCGATTGGGTTTGGGTCTATCCATGTGGGTTTGGGTCTAGCCGAGTGGGTTAGGGTCTAGCGGAGTGGGTTTGGGTGTAGCCGCGTGGGTTTGGGTGTAGCCGAGTGGGTTTGGGTCTAGCCGAGTGGGTTTGGGTCTAGCCGAGTGGGTTTGGGTCTAGCCGAGTGGGTTTGGGTCTAGCGGAGTGGGTTTGGGAGTATCCGAGTGGGTTTGCGTCTAGCCGAGTGGGTTTGCGTTTAGCCGACTGGGTTTGGGTCTAGCCGACTGGGTTTGGGTCTAGCCGAGTGGGTTTGGGTCTAGCCGAGTGGGTTTGGGTCTAGCCGAGTGGGTTTGGGTCTAGCGGAGTGGGTTTGGGTGTAGCCGAGTGGGTTTGGGTCTAGCGGAGCGGGTTTGGGTGTAGCCGAGTGGGTTTGGGTCTAGCCGAGTGGATTTGGGTCTAGCCGACTGGGTTTGGCTCCAGCCGAGTGGGTTTGGGTCTAGCCGAGTGGGTTTGGGTCTAGCCGAGTGGGTTTGGGTCTAGCCAATTGGGTTTGGGTCCAGTGGAGTGGGTTTGGGTCTAGCGGAGTGGGTTTGGGTCTTGCGGAGTGGGTTTGGGTCTAGCCGAGTGGGTTTGGGTCTAGCCGAGTGGGTTTGGGTCTACCCGAGTGGGTTTGCGTCTAGCCGAGTGGGTTTGGGTCTAGCCGAGTGGGTGTGGGTCTAGCTGAGTGGGTTTGGGTCTAGCCAAGTGGGTTTGGGTCTAGCCGAGTGGGTTTGGGTTTATCTGAGTGGGTTTGCGTCTAGCCGAGTGGGTTTGGGTCTAGCCGAGTGGGTTTGGGTCTAGACGAGTGGGTTTGGGTATAGCCGATTGGGTTTGGGTCTATCCATGTGGGTTTGGGTCTAGCCGAGTGTGTTAGGGTCTAGCAGAGTGGGTTTGGGTGTAGCCGCGTGGGTTTGGGTGTAGCCGAGTGGGTTTGGGTCTAGCCGAGTGGGTTTGGGTCTAGCCGAGTGGGTTTGGGTCTAGCCGAGTGGGTTTGGGTCTAGCGGAGTGGGTTTGGGTGTAGCCGAGTGGGTTTGCGTCTACTCGAGTGGGTTTGGGTCTAGCCGACTGTGTTTGGGTCTAGCCGAGTGGGTTTGGGTCTAGCCGAGTGGGTTTGGGTCTAGCCGAGTGGTTTTGGGTCTAGCTGAGTGGGTTTGGGTCTAGCTGAGTTGGTTTCGGTCTAGACGAGTGGGTTTGGGTCTAGCCGAGTGGGTTTGGGTCTAGCCGAGTGGGTTTGGGTCTAGCCTAGTGGGTTTGTGTCTAGCCGAGTTAGTTTGGGTGTAGCCGAGTGGGTTTGGGTCTAGCCGAGCAGGTTTGGGTCTAGCCGAGTGGGTTTGGGTCTATCCGAGTTGGTTTGGGTCTGGCCGAGTGGGTTTGGGTCTAGCCGATTGGGTTTGGGTCAAGCGGAGTTGGTATGGGTCTAGCGGAGTGGGTTTGGGTCTAGCGGAGTGGGTTTGGGTGTAGCCGAGTGGGTTTGGGTCTAGCCGAGTGGGTTTGGGTCTACCCGAGTGGGTTTGCGTCTAGCCGATTGGGTTTGGGTCTATCCATGTGGGTTTGGGTCTAGCCGAGTGGGTTAGGGTCTAGCGGAGTGGGTTTGGGTGTAGCCGCGTGGGTTTGGGTGTAGCCGAGTGGGTTTGGGTCTAGCCGAGTGGGTTTGGGTCTAGCCGAGTGGGTTTGGGTCTAGCCGAGTGGGTTTGGGTCTAGCGGAGTGGGTTTGGGAGTAGCCGAGTGGGTTTGCGTCTAGCCGAGTGGGTTTGCGTCCAGCCGACTGGGTTTGGGTCTAGCCGACTGGGTTTGGGTCTAGCCGAGTGGGTTTGGGTCTAGCCGAGTGGGTTTGGGTCTAGCCGAGTGGGTTTGGGTCTAGCCGAGTGGGTTTGGGTGTAGCCGAGTGGGTTTGGGTCTAGCGGAGCGGGTTTGGGTGTAGCCGAGTGGGTTTGGGTCTAGCCGAGTGGATTTGGGTCTAGCCGACTGGGTTTGGCTCCAGCCGAGTGGGTTTGGGTCTAGCCGAGTGGGTTTGGGTCTAGCCAGTGGGTTTGGGTCTAGCCAAGTGGGTTTGTGTCCAGTGGAGTGGGTTTGGGTCTAGCGGAGTGGGTTTGGGTATAGCGGAGTGGGTTTGGGTCTAGCCGAGTGGGTTTGGGTCTAGCCGAGTGGGTTTGGGTCTACCCGAGTGGGTTTGCGTCTAGCCGAGTGGGTTTGGGTCTAGCCGAGTGGGTGTGGGTCTAGCTGAGTGGGTTTGGGTCTAGCCAAGTGGGTTTGGGTCTAGCCGAGTGGGTTTGGGTCTATCTGAGTGGGTTTGCGTCTAGCCGAGTGGGTTTGGGTCTAGCCGAGTGGGTTTGGGTCTAGACGAGTGGGTTTGGGTATAGCCGATTGGGTTTGGGTCTATCCATGTGGGGTTGGGTCTAGCCGAGTGTGTTAGGGTCTAGCGGAGTGGGTTTGGGTGTAGCCGCGTGGGTTTGGGTGTAGCCGAGTGGGTTTGGGTCTAGCCGAGTGGGTTTGGGTCTAGCCGAGTGGGTTTGGGTCTAGCCGAGTGGGTTTGGGTCTAGCGGAGTGGGTTTGGGTGTAGCCGAGTGGGTTTGGGTCTAGCCGAGTGGGTTTGGGTCTAGCCGACTGGGTTTGGGTCTAGCCGAGTGGGTTTGGGTCTAGCCGAGTGGGTTTGGGTCTAGCCGAGTGGTTTTGGGTCTAGCTGAGTGGGTTTGGGTCTAGCTGAGTTGGTTTCGGTCTAGCCGAGTGGGTTTGGGTCTAGCCGAGTGGGTTTGGGTGTAGCCGAGTGGGTTTGGGTCTAGCCTAGTGGGTTTGGGTCTAGCCGAGTTAGTTTGGGTGTAGCCGAGTGGGTTTGGGTCTAGCCGAGCAGGTTTGGGTCTAGCCGAGTGGGTTTGGGTCTAGCCGAGTGGGTTTGGGTTAAGCGGAGTTGGTATGGGTCTAGCGGAGTGGGTTTGGGTCTAGCGGAGTGGGTTTGGGTGTAGCCGAGTGGGTTTGGGTCTAGCCGAGTGGGTTTGGGTCTACCCGAGTGGGTTTGCGTCTTGCCGAGTGGGTTTGGGTCTAGCCGAGTGGGTGTGGGTCTAGCCGAGTGGGTTTGGGTCTAGCCAAGTGGGTTTGGGTCTAGCCGAGTGGGTTTGGGTCTATACGAGTGGGTTTGCGTCTAGCCGAGTGGGTTTGGGTCTAGCCGAGTGGGTTTGGGTCTAGCGGAGTGGGTTTGGGTGTAGCCGAGTGGGTTTGGGTCTATACGAGTGGGTTTGGGTCTAGCCAAGTGGGTTTGGGTCCAGTGGAGTGGGTTTGGGTCTAGCTGAATAGGTTTGGGTCTAGCCGAGTGGGTTTGGGTCTAGCCGAGTGGGTTTGGGTCTAGCCGAAAGGGTTTGGGTCTAGCCTAGTGGGTTTGGGTCTAGCCGAGTTAGTTTGGGTGTAGCCGAGTGGGTTTGGGTCTAGCCGAGCAGGTTTGGGTCTAGCCGAGTGGGTTTGGGTCTAGCCGAGTTGGTTTGGGTCTAGCCGAGTGGGTTTGGGTCTAGCCGAGTGGGTTTGGGTTAAGCGGAGTTGGTATGGGTCTAGCGGAGTGGGTTTGGGTCTAGCGGAGTGGGTTTGGGTGTAGCCGAGTGGGTTTGGGTCTAGCCGAGTGGGTTTGGGTCTACCCGAGTGGGTTTGCGTCTTGCCGAGTGGGTTTGGGTCTAGCCGAGTGGGTGTGGGTCTAGCCGAGTGGGTTTGGGTCTAGCCAAGTGGGTTTGGGTCTAGCCAAGTGGGTTTGGGTCTATACGAGTGGGTTTGCGTCTAGCCGAGTGGGTTTGGGTCTAGCCGAGTGGGTTTGGGTAGAGCGGAGTGGGTTTGGGTGTAGCCGAGTGGGTTTGGGTCTATACGAGTGGGTTTGCGTCTAGCCGAGTGCGTTTGGGTCTAGCCGAGTGGGTTTGGGTCTAGCGGAGTGGGTTTGGGTGTAGCCGAGTGGGTTTGGGTCTAGCCGAGTGGGTTTGGGTCTAGCCGAGTGGGTTTGCGTCTAGCCGAGTGGGTTTGGGTCTAGCCGAGTGGGTGTGGGTCTAGCCGAGTGGGTTTGGGTCTAGCCAAGTGGGTTTGGGTCTATACGAGTGGGTTTGCGTCTAGCCGAGTGGGTTTGGGTCTAGCCGAGAGGGTTTGGGTCTAGCCGAGTGGGTTTGGGTCTAGCCGATTGGGTTTGGGTCTATCCATGTGGGTTTGGGTCTAGCCGAGTGGGTTAGGGTCTAGCGGAGTGGGTTTGGGTGTAGCCGCGTGGGTTTGGGTCTAGCGGAGTGGGTTTGGGTCTAGCCGAGTGGGTTTGGGTCTAGCCGAGTGGGTTTGGGTCTAGCCGAAAGGGTTTGGGTCTAGCCGAGTGGGTTTGGGTCTAGCCGAGTGGGTATGGGTCTAGCCGAGTGGGTGTGGGTCAAGCCGAGTGGGTTTGGGTCTAGTCGAGTGGGTTTGGGTCTAGCCGAGTGGGTTTTGGTCTAGCCGAGTGGGTTTGGGTCTAGCCGAGTGGGTTAGGGTCTAGCTGAGCGGGTTTGGGTGTAGCCGAGTCGGTTTGGGTCTAGCCGAGTGGGTTTGGGTCTAGCTGAGTGGGTTTGGGTCGAGCCGAGTGGGTTTGGGTGTAGCCGAGTGGGTTTGCGTCTAGCCGAGTGGGTTAGGGTCTAGCGGAGTGGGTTTGGGTGTAGCCGCGTGGGTTTGGGTGTAGCCGAGTGGGTTTGGGTCTAGCCGAGTGGGTTTGGGTCTAGCCGAGTGGGTTTGGGTCTAGCCGAGTGGGTTTGGGTCTAGCGGAGTGGGTTTGGGTGTAGCCGAGTGGGTTTGGGTCTAGCCGAGTGGGTTTGGGTCTAGCCGACTGGGTTTGGGTCTAGCCGACTGGGTTTGGGTCTGGCCGAGTGGGTTTGGGTCTAGCCGAGTGGGTTTGGGTGCAGCCGAGTGGGTTTGCGTCTAGCGGAGCGGGTTTGGGTGTAGCCGAGTGGGTTTGGGTCTAGCCGAGTGGATTTGGGTCTAGCCGACTGGGTTTGGCTCCAGCCGAGTGGGTTTGGGTCTAGCCGAGTGGGTTTGGGTCTAGCCGAGTGGGTTTACGTCTAGCCGAGTGGGTTTGGGTCTAGCGGAGTGGGTTTGGGTGTAGCCGAGTGGGTTTGGGTGTAGCCGAGTGGGTTTGGGTCTGGACGAGTGGGTTTGGGTGTAGCCGAGTGGGCTTGGGTCTAGCCGAGTGGGTTTGGGTCTAGCCTGGTGGGTTTGGGTCTAGCCAAGTGGGTTTGGGTCCAGTGGAGTGGGTTTGGGTGTAGCGGAGAGGGTTTGGGTCTAGCGGAGTGGGTTTGGGTCCAGCCGCGTGGGTTTGGGTGTAGCCGCGTGGGTTTGGGTGTAGCCGAGTGGGTTTGGGTCTAGCCGAGTGGGTTTGGGTCTAGCCGAGTGGGTTTGGGTCTAGCCGAGTGGGTTTGGGTCTAGCGGAGTGGGTTTGGGTGTAGCCGAGTGGGTTTGGGTCTAGCCGAGTGGGTTTGGGTCTAGCCGACTGGGTTTGGGTCTAGCCGACTGGGTTTGGGTCTGGCCGAGTGGGTTTGGGTCTAGCCGAGTGGGTTTGGGTGCAGCCGAGTGGGTTTGGGTCTAGCGGAGCGGGTTTGGGTGTAGCCGAGTGGGTTTGGGTCTAGCCGAGTGGATTTGGGTCTAGCCGACTGGGTTTGGCTCCAGCCGAGTGGGTTTGGGTCTAGCCGAGTGGGTTTGGGTCTAGCCGAGTGGGTTTACGTCTAGCCGAGTGGGTTTGGGTCTAGCGGAGTGGGTTTGGGTGTAGCCGAGTGGGTTTGGGTGTAGCCGAGTGGGTTTGGGTCTGGACGAGTGGGTTTGGGTGTAGCCGAGTGGGCTTGGGTCTAGCCGAGTGGGTTCGGGTCTAGCCTGGTGGGTTTGGGTCTAGCCAAGTGGGTTTGGGTCCAGTGGAGTGGGTTTGGGTGTAGCGGAGTGGGTTTGGGTCTAGCGGAGTGGGTTTGGGTCCAGCCGAGTGGGTTTGGGTCTAACCGAGTGGGTTTGTGTCTAGCGGAGTGGGTTTGGGTCTAGCGGAGTGGGATTGGGCCTAGCTGAGTGGGTTTGGGTCTAGCCGTGTGGGTTTGGGACTAGCCGAGTGGGTTTGGGTCTAGCCGAGTGGGTTTGGGTCTAGCCGAATGGGTTTGGGTCTACCCGAGTGGGTTTGGGTCTAGCCGAGTGGGTTTGCTTCTAGCCGAATGGGTTTGGGTCTAGCCGAGTGGGTTTGGGTGCAGACGAGTGGGTTTGGGTCTAGCGGAGTGGGTTTGGGTGTAGCCGAGTGGGTTTGGGTCTAGCCGAGTGGGTTTGTGTCTAGCCGAGTGGGTTTGGGTCTAGCCGAGTGGGTTTGGGTCTAGCCGAGTGGGTTTGGGTCCAGCCGAGTTGGTTTGGGTCTAGCCGAGTGGGTTTGCGTCTAGCCGAGTGGGTTTGTGTCTAGCGGAGTGGGTTTGGGTCTAGCGGAGTGGGATTGGGTCTAGCCAAGTGGGGTTGGGTCTAGCCGAGTGGGTTTGGGACTAGCCGACTGGGTTTGGGATTAGCCGAGTGGGTTTGTGTCTAGCCGAGTGGGTTTGGGTCTAGCCGAGTGGGTTTGGGTCTAGCCGCGTGGGTTTGGGTCTAGCGGAGGGGGTATCGGTGTAGCCGAGTGGGTTTGGGTCTAGCCCAGTGGGTTTGGTTCTAACCGAGTGGGTTTGTGTTTAGCGGAGTGGGTTTGGGTCTAGCGGAGTGGGATTGGGTCTAGCGGAGTGGGTTTGTGTCTAGCCGAGTGGGTTTGGGACTAGCCGAGTGGGTTTGGGTCTACCGAATGGGTTTGCGTCTAGCCGAATGGGTTTGTGTCTAGCCGAGTGGGTTTGGGTCTAGCCGAGTGGGTTTGGGTCTAGCCGAAAGGGTTTGGGTCTAGCCGAGTGGGTTTGGGTCTAGCCGAGTGGGTTTGGGTCTAGCCGAGTGGGTTTGGGTCTAGCCGAGTGGGTTTGGGTCTACCCGAGTGGGTTTGGGTCTAGCCGAGTGGGTTTGCTTCTAGCCGAATGGGTTTGGGTCTAGCCGAGTGGGTTTGGGTGCAGACGAGTGGGTTTGGGTCTAGCGGAGTGGGTTTGGGTGTAGCCGAGTGGGTTTGGGTCTAGCCGAGTGGGTTTGTGTCTAGCCGAGTGGGTTTGGGTCTAGCCGAGTGGGTTTGGGTCTAGCCGAGTGGGTTTGGGTCCAGCCGAGTTGGTTTGGGTCTAGCCGAGTGGGTTTGCGTCTAGCCGAGTGGGTTTGTGTCTAGCGGAGTGGGTTTGGGTCTAGCGGAGTGGGATTGGGTCTAGCCAAGTGGGGTTGGGTCTAGCCGAGTGGGTTTGGGACTAGCCGACTGGGTTTGGGATTAGCCGAGTGGGTTTGTGTCTAGCCGAGTGGGTTTGGGTCTAGCCGAGTGGGTTTGGGTCTAGCCGCGTGGGTTTGGGTCTAGCGGAGGGGGTATCGGTGTAGCCGAGTGGGTTTGGGTCTAGCCCAGTGGGTTTGGTTCTAACCGAGTGGGTTTGTGTTTAGCGGAGTGGGTTTGGGTCTAGCGGAGTGGGATTGGGTCTAGCGGAGTGGGTTTGTGTCTAGCCGTGTGGGTTTGGGACTAGCCGAGTGGGTTTGGGTCTACCGAATGGGTTTGCGTCTAGCCGAATGGGTTTGTGTCTAGCCGAGTGGGTTTGGGTCTAGCCGAGTGGGTTTGGGTCTAGCCGAAAGGGTTTGGGTCTAGCCGAGTGGGTTTGGGTCTAGCCGAGTGGGTTTGGGTCTAGCCGAGTGGGTTTGGGTCTAGCCGAGTGGGTTTGGGTCTAGCCGAGTGGGTTTGGGTCTAGCCGAGTGGGTTTGGGTCTAGCCGAGTGGGTTTGGGTCTAGCCGAGTGGGTTTGCTTCTAGCCGAATGGGTTTGGGTCTAGCCGAGTGGGTTTGGGTGCAGACGAGTGGGTTTGGGTCTAGCGGAGTGGGTTTGGGTGTAGCCGAGTGGGTTTGGGTCTAGCCGAGTGGGTTTGTGTCTAGCCGAGTGGGTTTGGGTCTAGCCGAGTGGGTTTGGGTCTAGCCGAGTGGGTTTGGGTCCAGCCGAGTTGGTTTGGGTCTAGCCGAGTGGGTTTGCGTCTAGCCGAGTGGGTTTGTGTCTAGCGGAGTGGGTTTGGGTCTAGCGGAGTGGGATTGGGTCTAGCCAAGTGGGGTTGGGTCTAGCCGAGTGGGTTTGGGACTAGCCGACTGGGTTTGGGATTAGCCGAGTGGGTTTGTGTCTAGCCGAGTGGGTTTGGGTCTAGCCGAGTGGGTTTGGGTCTAGCCGCGTGGGTTTGGGTCTAGCGGAGGGGGTATCGGTGTAGCCGAGTGGGTTTGGGTCTAGCCCAGTGGGTTTGGTTCTAACCGAGTGGGTTTGTGTTTAGCGGAGTGGGTTTGGGTCTAGCGGAGTGGGATTGGGTCTAGCGGAGTGGGTTTGTGTCTAGCCGAGTGGGTTTGGGACTAGCCGAGTGGGTTTGGGTCTACCGAATGGGTTTGCGTCTAGCCGAATGGGTTTGTGTCTAGCCGAGTGGGTTTGGGTCTAGCCGAGTGGGTTTGGGTCTAGCCGAAAGGGTTTGGGTCTAGCCGAGTGGGTTTGGGTCTAGCCGAGTGGGTTTGGGTCTAGCCGAGTGGGTTTGGGTCTAGCCGAGTGGGTTTGGGTCTAGCCGAGTGGGTTTGGGTCTAGCCGAGTGGGTTTGGGTCTAGCCGAGTGGGTTTGGGCCTAGCCGAGTGGGTTTGGGTCTAGCGGAGTGGGTTAGGGTCTAGCGGAGTGGGTTTGGGTCCAGCGGAGTGGGTTTGGGTCTAGCCGAATGGCTTTGGGTCTACCCGAGTGCGTTTGGGTCTAGCCGAGTGGGTTTGGGTCTAGCCGAATGGGTTTGGGTCTAGCCGAGTGGGTTTGGGTGTAGCCGAGTGGGTTTGGGTAAGCGGAGTGGGTTTGGGTGTAGCCGTGTGGGTTTGGGTCTAGCCGAGTGGGTTTGGGTCTAGCCGAGTGGGTTTGGGTCTAGCCGAGTGGGTTTGGGTCTAGCTGAGTTGGTTTCGGTCTAGCCGAGTGGGTTTGGGTCTAGCCGAGTGGGTTTGGGTCTAGCCGAGTGGGTTTGGGTCTAGCCTAGTGGGTTTGGGTCTAGCCGAGTTAGTTTGGGTGTAGCCGAGTGGGTTTGGGTCTAGCGGAGTGGGTTTGGGTGTAGCCGAGTGGGTTTGGGTCTAGCCGAGTGGGTGTGGGTCTGGCCGAGTGGGTTTGGGTCTAGCCAAGTGGGTTTGGGTCTAGCAGAGTGGGTTTGGGTCTATACGAGTGGGTTTGCGTCTAGCCGACTGGGTTTGGGTCTAGCGGAGTGGGTTTGGGTCTAGCGGAGTGGGTTTGGGTGTAGCCGAGTGGGTTTGTGTCTAGCCGAGTGGGTTTGCGTCTAGCCGAGTGGGTTTGGGTCTAGCCGAGAGGGTTTGGGTCTAGCCGAGTGGGTTTGGGTCTAGCCGACTGGGTTTGGCTCCAGCCGAGTGGGTTTGGGTCTAGCCGAGTGGGTTTGGGTCTAGCCGAGTGGGTTTACGTCTAGCCAAGTGGGTTTGGGTCTAGCGGAGTGGGTTTGGGTGTAGCCGAGTGGGTTTGGGTGTAGCCGAGTGGGTTTGGGTCTGGACGAGTGGGTTTGGGTGTAGCCGAGTGGGTTTGGGTCTAGCCGAGTGGGTTTGGGTCTAGCCTAGTGGGTTTGGGTCTAGCCAAGTGGGTTTGGGTCCAGTGGAGTGGGTTTGGGTCTAGCGGAGTGGGTTTGGGTCTAGCGGAGTGGGTTTGGGTCTCGCGGAGTGGGTTTGGGTCTCGCGGAGTGGGTTTGGGTCTAACCGAGTGGGTTTGTGTCTAGCCGAGTGGGTTTGGGTCTAGCCGAGTGGGTTTACGTCTAGCCGAGTGGGTTTGGGTCTAGCGGAGTGGGTTTGGGTGTAGCCGAGTGGGTTTGGGTGAAGCCGAGTGGGTTTGGGTCTGGACGAGTGGGATTGGGTGTAGCCGAGTGGGTTTGGGTCTAGCCGAGTGGGTTTGGGTCTAGCCTAGTGGGTTTGGGTCTAGCCAAGTGGGTTTGGGTCCAGTGGAGTGGGTTTGGGTCTAGCGGAGTGGGTTTGGGTCTAGCTGAGTGCGTTTGGGTCTAGCGGAATGGGTTTGGGTCTAGCCGAGTGGGTTTGGGTCTAGCCGAGCGGGTTTGGGTCTAGCCGAAAGGGTTTGGGTCTAGCCGAGTGGGTTTGGGTCTAGCCGAGTGGGTTTGGGTCTAGCCGAGTGGGTGTGGGTCAAGCCGAGTGGGTTTGGGTCTAGTAGAGTGGGTTTGGGTCTAGCCGAGTGGGTTTGGGTCTAGCCGAGTGGGTTTGGGTCTAGCCGAGTGGGTTTGGGTCTAGCCGAGTGGGTTTGGGTCTAGCCGAGTGGGTTTGGGTCTAGCGGAGTGGGTTTGGGTGTAGCCGAGTGGGTTTGGGTCTAGCCGAGTGGGGTTGGGTCTAGCCGACTGGGTTTGGGTCTAGCCGACTGGGTTTGGGTCTAGCCGAGTGGGTTTGGGTCCAGCCGAGTGGGTTTGGGTCTAGCCGAGTGGGTTTGGGTCTAGCGGAGTGGGTTTGGGTGTAGCCGAGTGGGTTTGGGTCTAGCGGAGCGGGTTTGGGTGTAGCCGAGTGGGTTTGGGTCTAGCCGAGTGGATTTGGGTCTAGCCGACTGGGTTTGGCTCCAGCCGAGTGGGTTTGGGTCTGGCCGAGTGGGTTTGGGTCTAGCCGAGTGGGTTTACGTCTAGCCGAGTGGGCTTGGGTCTAGCCGAGTGGGTTTGGGTGTAGCCGAGTGGGGTTGCGTCTAGCCGAGTGGGTTTGGGTCTAGCCAAGTGGGTTTGGGTCTAGCCGAGTGGGTTTGGGTCTAGCCGAGTGGGTTTGGGTCTAGCCGAGAGGGTTTGGGTCTAGCCGAGTGGGTTTGGGTCTAGCCGATTTGGTTTGGGTCTATCCATGTGGGTTTGGGTCTAGCCGATTGGGTTAGGGTCTAGCGGAGTGGGTTTGGGTGTAGCCGCGTGGGTTTGGGTGTAGCCGAGTGGGTTTGGGTCTAGCCGAGTGGGTTTGGGTCTAGCCGAGTGGGTTTGGGTCTAGCCGAGTGGGTTTGGGTCTAGCCGACTGGGTTTGGGTCTAGCCGAGTGGGTTTGGGTCTAGCCGAGTGGGTTTGGGTCTAGCCGAGTGGTTTTGGGTCTAGCTGAGTGGGTTTGGGTCTAGCTGAGTTGGTTTCGGTCTAGCCGAGTGGGTTTGGGTCTAGCCGAGTGGGTTTGGGTGTAGCCGAGTGGGTTTGGGTCTAGCCTAGTGGGTTTGGGTCTAGCCGAGTTAGTTTGGGTGTAGCCGAGTGGGTTTGGGTCTAGCCGAGCAGGTTTGGGTCTAGCCGAGTGGGTTTGGGTCTAGCCGAGTGGGTTTGGGTTAAGCGGAGTTGGTATGGGTCTAGCGGAGTGGGTTTGGGTCTAGCGGAGTGGGTTTGGGTGTAGCCGAGTGGGTTTGGGTCTAGCCGAGTGGGTTTGGGTCTACCCGAGTGGGTTTGCGTCTTGCCGAGTGGGTTTGGGTCTAGCCGAGTGGGTGTGGGTCTAGCCGAGTGGGTTTGGGTCTAGCCAAGTGGGTTTGGGTCTAGCCGAGTGGGTTTGGGTCTATACGAGTGGGTTTGCGTCTAGCCGAGTGGGTTTGGGTCTAGCCGAGTGGGTTTGGGTCTAGCGGAGTGGGTTTGGGTGTAGCCGAGTGGGTTTGGGTCTATACGAGTGGGTTTGGGTCTAGCCAAGTGGGTTTGGGTCCAGTGGAGTGGGTTTGGGTCTAGCTGAATGGGTTTGGGTCTAGCCGAGTGGGTTTGGGTCTAGCCGAGTGGGTTTGGGTCTAGCCGAAAGGGTTTGGGTCTAGCCTAGTGGGTTTGGGTCTAGCCGAGTTAGTTTGGGTGTAGCCGAGTGGGTTTGGGTCTAGCCGAGCAGGTTTGGGTCTAGCCGAGTGGGTTGGGGTCTAGCCGAGTTGGTTTGGGTCTAGCCGAGTGGGTTTGGGTCTAGCCGAGTGGGTTTGGGTTAAGCGGAGTTGGTATGGGTCTAGCGGAGTGGGTTTGGGTCTAGCGGAGTGGGTTTGGGTGTAGCCGAGTTGGTTTGGGTCTAGCCGAGTGGGTTTGGGTCTACCCGAGTGGGTTTGCGTCTTGCCGAGTGGGTTTGGGTCTAGCCGAGTGGGTGTGGGTCTAGCCGAGTGGGTTTGGGTCTAGCCAAGTGGGTTTGGGTCTAGCCAAGTGGGTTTGGGTCTATACGAGTGGGTTTGCGTCTAGCCGAGTGGGTTTGGGTCTAGCCGAGTGGGTTTGGGTAGAGCGGAGTGGGTTTGGGTGTAGCCGAGTGGGTTTGGGTCTATACGAGTGGGTTTGCGTCTAGCCGAGTGGGTTTGGGTCTAGCCGAGTGGGTTTGGGTCTAGCGGAGTGGGTTTGGGTGTAGCCGAGTGGGTTTGGGTCTAGCCGAGTGGGTTTGGGTCTAGCCGAGTGGGTTTGCGTCTAGCCGAGTGGGTTTGGGTCTAGCCGAGTGGGTGTGCGTCTAGCCGAGTGGGTTTGGGTCTAGCCAAGTGGGTTTGGGTCTATACGAGTGGGTTTGCGTCTAGCCGAGTGGGTTTGGGTCTAGCCGAGAGGGTTTGGGTCTAGCCGAGTGGGTTTGGGTCTAGCCGATTGGGTTTGGGTCTATCCATGTGGGTTTGGGTCTAGCCGAGTGGGTTAGGGTCTAGCGGAGTGGGTTTGGGTGTAGCCACGTGGGTTTGGGTGTAGCCGAGTGGGTTTGGGTCTAGCCGAGTGGGTTTGGGTCTAGCCGAGTGGGTTTGGGTCTAGCCGAGTGGGTTTGGGTCTAGCCGAAAGGGTTTGGGTCTAGCCTAGTGGGTTTCGGTCTAGCCGAGTTAGTTTGGGTGTAGCCGAGTGGGTTTGGGTCTAGCCGAGCAGGTTTGGGTCTAGCCGAGTGGGTTTGGGTCTAGCCGAGTTGGTTTGGGTCTAGCCGAGTGGGTTTGGGTCTAGCCGAGTGGGTTTGGGTTAAGCGGAGTTGGTATGGGTCTAGCGGAGTGGGTTTGGGTCTAGCGGAGTGGGTTTGGGTGTAGCCGAGTTGGTTTGGGTCTAGCCGAGTGGGTTTGGGTCTACCCGAGTGGGTTTGCGTCTTGCCGAGTGGGTTTGGGTCTAGCCGAGTGGGTGTGGGTCTAGCCGAGTGGGTTTGGGTCTAGCCAAGTGGGTTTGGGTCTAGCCAAGTGGGTTTGGGTCTATACGAGTGGGTTTGCGTCTAGCCGAGTGGGTTTGGGTCTAGCCGAGTGGGTTTGGGTAGAGCGGAGTGGGTTTGGGTGTAGCCGAGTGGGTTTGGGTCTATACGAGTGGGTTTGCGTCTAGCCGAGTGGGTTTGGGTCTAGCCGAGTGGGTTTGGGTCTAGCGGAGTGGGTTTGGGTGTAGCCGAGTGGGTTTGGGTCTAGCCGAGTGGGTTTGGGTCTAGCCGAGTGGGTTTGCGTCTAGCCGAGTGGGTTTGGGTCTAGCCGAGTGGGTGTGGGTCTAGCCGAGTGGGTTTGGGTCTAGCCAAGTGGGTTTGGGTCTATACGAGTGGGTTTGCGTCTAGCCGAGTGGGTTTGGGTCTAGCCGAGAGGGTTTGGGTCTAGCCGAGTGGGTTTGGGTCTAGCCGATTGGGTTTGGGTCTATCCATGTGGGTTTGGGTCTAGCCGAGTGGGTTAGGGTCTAGCGGAGTGGGTTTGGGTGTAGCCGCGTGGGTTTGGGTGTAGCCGAGTGGGTTTGGGTCTAGCCGAGTGGGTTTGGGTCTAGCCGAGTGGGTTTGGGTCTAGCCGAGTGGGTTTGGGTCTAGCGGAGTGGGTTTGGGTGTAGCCGAGTGGGTTTGGGTCTAGCCGAGTGGGTTTGCGTCTAGCCGACTGGGTTTGGGTCTAGCCGACTGGGTTTGGGTCTAGCCGAGTGGGTTTGGGTCTAGCCGAGTGGGTTGGGTCTAGCGGAGTGGGTTTGGGTGTAGCCGAGTGGGTTTGGGTGTAGCCGAGTGGGTTTGGGTCTGGACGAGTGGGTTTGGGTGTAGCCGAGTGGGTTTGGGTCTAGCCGAGTGGGTTTGGGTCTAGCCTAGTGGGTTTGGGTCTAGCCAAGTGGGTTTGGGTCCAGTGGAGTGGGTTTGGGTCAAGCGGAATGGGTTTGGGTCTAGCGGAGTGGGTTTGGGTCTAGCCGAGTGGGTTTGGGTCTAACCGAGTGGGTTTGTGTCTAGCGGAGTGGGTTTGGGTCTAGCGGAGTGGGATTGTTCCTAGCCGAGTGGGTTTGGGTCCAGCCAAGTGGGTTTGGGACCAGCCGAGTGGGTTTGGGTCTAGCCGAGTGGGTTTGGGTCTAGCCGAGTGGGTTTGGGTCTAGCCGAGTGGGTTTGGGTCTAGCCGAAAGGGTTTGGGTCTAGCCGAGTGGGTTTGGGTCTAGCCGAGTGGGTATGGGTCTAGCCGAGTGGGTGTGGGTCAAGCCGAGTGGGTTTGGGTCTAGCGGAGTGGGTTTGGGTCTAGCGGAGTGGGTTTGGGTCTAGCGGAGTGGGTTTGGGTCTAGCGGAGTGAGTTTGGATCTCGCCGAGTGGGTTTGGGTCTAACCGAGTGGGTTTGTGTCTAGCGGAGTGGGTTTGGGTCTAGCGGAGTGGGATTGGGTCTAGCGGAGTGGGTTTGGGTCTAGCGGAGTGGGTTTGGGTCTAGCCGAGTGGGTTTGGGACTAGCCGAGTGGGTTTGGGACTAGCCGAGTGGGTTTGTGTCTAGCCGAAAGGGTTTGGGTCTAGCCGAGTGGGTTTGGGTCTAGCCGAGTGGGTTTGGGTCTAGCCGAGTGGGTGTGGGTCTAGCCGAGTGGGTTTAGGTCTAGCCGAGTGGGTTTGGGTTTTGCCGTGTGTGTTTGGGTCTAGCCGAGTGGGTTTGGGTGTAGCCGAGTGGGTTTGGGTCTAGCCAAGTGGGTTTGGTTCAAGCCAAGTGGGTTTGGGTCTAGCCGAGTGGGTTTGGGTCTAGCCGAGTGGGTTTGGGTCTAGCCGAGAGGGTTTGGGTCTAGCCGAGTGGGTTTGGGTCTAGCCGATTGGGTTTGGGTCTATCCATGTGGGTTTGGGTCTAGCCGAGTGGGTTAGGGTCTATCGGAGTGGGTTTGGGTGTAGCCGCGTGGGTTTGGGTGTAGCCGAGTGGGTTTGGGTCTAGCCGAGTGTGTTTGGGTCTAGCCGAGTGGGTTTGGGTCTAGCCGAGTGGGTTTGGGTCTAGCGGAGTGGGTTTGGGTGTAGCCGAGTGGGCTTGGGTCTAGCCGAGTGGGTTTGGGTCTAGCCGAGTGGGTTTGGGTCTAGCCGACTGGGTTTGGGTCTAGCCGAGTGGGTTTGGGTCTAGCCGAGTGGGTTTGGGTCTAGCCGAGTGGGTTTGGGTCTAGCGGAGTGGGTTTGAGTGTAGCCGAGTGGGTTTGGGTCTAGCGGAGCGGGTTTGGGTGTAGCCGAGTGGGTTTGGGTGTAGCCGAGTGGATTTGGGTCTAGCCGACTGGGTTTGGCTCCAGCCGAGTGGGTTTGGGTCTAGCCGAGTGGGTTTGGGTCTAGCCGAGTGGGTTTACGTCTAGCCGAGTGGGTTTGGGTCTAGCGGAGTGGGTTTGGGTGTAGCCGAGTGGGTTTGGGTGTAGCCGAGTGGGTTTGGGTCTGGACGAGTGGGTTTGGGTGTAGCCGAGTGGTCTTGGGTCTAGCCGAGTGGGTTTGGGTCTAGCCTGGTGGGTTTGGGTCTAGCCAAGTGGGTTTGGGTCCAGTGGAGTGGGTTTGGGTGTAGCGGAGTGGGTTTGGGTCTAGCGGAGTGGGTTTGGGTCCAGCCGAGTGGGTTTGGGACTAACCGAGTGGGTTTGTGTCTAGCGGAGTGGGTTTGGGTCTAGCGGAGTGGGATTGGGCCTAGCCGAGTGGGTTTGGGTCTAGCTGAGTGGGTTTGGGACTAGCCGAGTGGGTTTGGGTCTAGCCGAGTGGGTTTGGGTCTAGCCGAATGGGTTTGGGTCTACCCGAGTGGGTTTGGGTCTAGCCGAGTGGGTTTGCTTCTAGCCGAATGGGTTTGGGTCTAGCCGAGTGGGTTTGGGTGCAGACGAGTGGGTTTGGGTCTAGCGGAGTGGGTTTGGGTGTAGCCGAGTGGGTTTGGGTCTAGCCGAGTGGGTTTGTGTCTAGCCGAGTGGGTTTGGGTCTATACGAGTGGGTTTGCATCTAGCCGAGTGGGTTTGGGTCTAGCCGAGAGGGTTTGGGTCTAGCCGAGTGGGTTTGGTTCTAGCCGATTGGGTTTGGGTCTATCCATGTGGGTTTGGGTCTAGCGGAGTGGGTTAGGGTCTAGCGGAGTGGGTTTGGGTGTAGCCGCGTGGGTTTGGGTGTAGCCGAGTGGGTTTGGGTCTAGCCGAGTGGATTTGGGTCTAGCCGAGTGGGTTTGGGTCTAGCGGAGTGGGTTTGGGTCTAGCGGAGTGGGTTTGGGTGTAGCCGAGTAGGTTTGGGTCTAGACGAGTGGGTTTGCGTCTTGCCGACTGGGTTTGGTCTAGCCGACTGGGTTTGGGTCTAGCCGAGTGGGTTTGGGTCTAGCCGAGTGGGTTTGGGTCTAGCCGAGTGGGTTTGGGTCTAGCCGAATGGGTTTGGGTCTACCCGAGTGGGTTTGGGTCTAGCCGAGTGGGTTTGCTTCTAGCCGAATGGGTTTGGGTCTAGCCGAGTGGGTTTGGGTGCAGACGAGTGGGTTTGGGTCTACCGGAGTGGGTTTGGGTGTAGCCGAGTGGGTTTGGGTCTAGCCGAGTGGGTTTGTGTCTAGCCAAGTGGGTTTGGGTCTATACGAGTGGGTTTGCGTCTAGCCGAGTGGGTTAGGGTCTAGCGGAGTGGGTTTGGGTGTAGCCGCGTGGGTTTGGGTGTAGCCGAGTGGGTTTGGGTCTAGCCGAGTGGGTTTGGGTCTAGCCGAGTGGGTTTGGGTCTGGCTGAGTGGGTTTGGGTGTAGCCGAGTGGGTTTGGGTCTAGCCGAGTGGGTTTGCGTCTAGCCGACTGGGTTTGGGTCTAGCCGACTGGGTTTGGGTCTAGCCGAGTGGGTTTGGGTCTAGCCGAGTGGGTTTGGGTCCAGCCGAGTGGGTTTGGGTCTAGCGGAGTGGGTTTGGGTGTAGCCGAGTGGGTTTGGGTCTAGCGGAGCGGGTTTGGGTCTAGCCGAGTGGGTTTGGGTCTAGCCGAGTGGGTTTGGTTCTAGCCGAGTGGGTTTGGGTTTATCCGAGTGGGTTTGGGTCCAGCCGAGTGGGTTTGGGTCTAGCCCAGTGGATTTGGGTCTAGCCGAGTGGGTTTGGGTGTAGCCGAGTGGGTTTGCGTCTAGCCGAGTGGGTTTGGGTGTAGCCAAGTGGGTTTGGGTCTAGCCGAGTGGGTTTGGGTCTAGCCGAGTGGGTTTGGGTCTAGCCGAGAGGGTTTGGGTCTAGCCGAGTGGGTTTGGGTCTAGCCGATTGGGTTTGGGTCTATCCATGTGGGTTTGGGTCTAGCCGAGTGGGTTAGGGTCTAGCGGAGTGGGTTTGGGTGTAGCCGCGTGGGTTTGGGTGTAGCCGAGTGGGTTTGGGTCTAGCCGAGTGGGTTTGGGTCTAGCCGAGTGGGTTTGGGTCTAGCCGAGTGGGTTTGGGTCTAGCCGAGTGGGTTTGGGTCTAGCGGAGTGGGTTTGGGTGTAGCCGAGTGGGTTTGGGTCTAGCCGAGTGGGTTTGGGTCTAGCCGACTGGGTTTGGGTCTAGCCGACTGGGTTTGGGTCTAGCCGAGTGGGTTTGGGTCTAGCCGAGTGGGTTTGGGTCTGGCCGAGTGGGTTTGGGTCTAGCGGAGTGGGTTTGGGTGTAGCCTAGTGGGTTTGGGTCTAGCGGAGCGGGTTTGGGTGTAGCCGAGTGGGTTTGGGTCTAGCCGAGTGGATTTGGGTCTAGCCGACTGGGTTTGGCTCCAGCCGAGTGGGTTTGGGTCTCGCCGAGTGGGTTTGGGTCTAGCCGAGTGGGTTTACGTCTAGCCGAGTGGGTTTGGGTCTAGCGGAGTGGGTTTGGGTGTAGCCGAGTGGGTTTGGGTGTAGCCGAGTGGGTTTGGGTCTGGACGAGTGGGTTTGGGTGTAGCCGAGTGGTCTTGGGTCTAGCCGAGTGGGTTTGGGTCTAGCCTGGTGGGTTTGGGTCTAGCCAAGTGGGTTTGGGTCCAGTGGAGTGGGTTTGGGTGTAGCGGAGTGGGTTTGGGTCTAGCGGAGTGGGTTTGGGTCCAGCCAAGTGGGTTTGGGTCTAACCGAGTGGGTTTGTGTTTAGCGGAGTGGGTTTGGGTCTAGCGGAGTGGGATTGGGCCTAGCCGAGTGGGTTTGGGTCTAGACGAGTGGGTTTGGGACTAGCCGAGTGGGTTTGGTTCTAGCCGAGTGGGATTGGGTCTAGCCGAATGGGTTTGGGTCTACCTGAGTGGGTTTGGGTCTAGCCGAGTGGGTTTGCTTCTAGCCGAATGGGTTTGGGTCTAGCCGAGTGGGTTTGGGTGCAGACGAGTGGGTTTGGGTCTAGCGGAGTGGGTTTGGGGGTAGCCAAGTGGGTTTGGGTCTAGCCGAGTGGGTTTGTGTCTAGCCGAGTGGGTTTGGGTCTAGCGGAGTGGGTTTGGGGGTAGCCAAGTGGGTTTGGGTCTAGCCGAGTGGGTTTGGGTCTAGCCGAGTGGGTTTGGGTCTAGCCGAGTGGGTTTGGGTCTAGCCGAGAGGGTTTGGGTCTAGCCGAGTGGGTTTGGGTCTAGCCGATTGGGTTTGGGTCTATCCATGTGGGTTTGGGTCTAGCCGAGTGGGTTAGGGTCTAGCGGAGTGGGTTTGGGTGTAGCCGCGTGGGTTTGGGTGTAGCCGAGTGGGTTTGGGTCTAGCCGAGTGGGTTTGGGTCTAGCCGAGTGGGTTTGGGTCTAGCCGAGTGGGTTTGGGTCTAGCCGAGTGGGTTTGGGTCTAGCGGAGTGGGTTTGGGTGTAGCCGAGTGGGTTTGGGTCTAGCCGAGTGGGTTTGGGTCTAGCCGACTGGGTTTGGGTCTAGCCGACTGGGTTTGGGTCTAGCCGAGTGGGTTTGGGTCTAGCCGAGTGGGTTTGGGTCTGGCCGAGTGGGTTTGGGTCTAGCGGAGTGGGTTTGGGTGTAGCCTAGTGGGTTTGGGTCTAGCGGAGCGGGTTTGGGTGTAGCCGAGTGGGTTTGGGTCTAGCCGAGTGGATTTGGGTCTAGCCGACTGGGTTTGGCTCCAGCCGAGTGGGTTTGGGTCTCGCCGAGTGGGTTTGGGTCTAGCCGAGTGGGTTTACGTCTAGCCGAGTGGGTTTGGGTCTAGCGGAGTGGGTTTGGGTGTAGCCGAGTGGGTTTGGGTGTAGCCGAGTGGGTTTGGGTCTGGACGAGTGGGTTTGGGTGTAGCCGAGTGGTCTTGGGTCTAGCCGAGTGGGTTTGGGTCTAGCCTGGTGGGTTTGGGTCTAGCCAAGTGGGTTTGGGTCCAGTGGAGTGGGTTTGGGTGTAGCGGAGTGGGTTTGGGTCTAGCGGAGTGGGTTTGGGTCCAGCCAAGTGGGTTTGGGTCTAACCGAGTGGGTTTGTGTTTAGCGGAGTGGGTTTGGGTCTAGCGGAGTGGGATTGGGCCTAGCCGAGTGGGTTTGGGTCTAGACGAGTGGGTTTGGGACTAGCCGAGTGGGTTTGGTTCTAGCCGAGTGGGATTGGGTCTAGCCGAATGGGTTTGGGTCTACCTGAGTGGGTTTGGGTCTAGCCGAGTGGGTTTGCTTCTAGCCGAATGGGTTTGGGTCTAGCCGAGTGGGTTTGGGTGCAGACGAGTGGGTTTGGGTCTAGCGGAGTGGGTTTGGGGGTAGCCAAGTGGGTTTGGGTCTAGCCGAGTGGGTTTGTGTCTAGCCGAGTGGGTTTGGGTCTATACGAGTGGGTTTGCGTCTAGCCGAGTGGGTTTGGGTCTAGCCGAGAGGGTTTGGGTCTAGCCGAGTGGGTTTGGGTCAAGCCGATTGGGTTTGGGTCTATCCATGTGGGTTTGGGTCTGGCCGAGTGGGTTAGGGTCTAGCGGAGTGGGTTTGGGTGTAGCCGCGTGGGTTTGGGTGTAGCCGAGTGGGTTTGGGTCTAGCCGAGTGGGTTTGGGTCTAGCCGAGTGGGTTTGGGTCTAGCCGAGTGGGTTTGGGTCTAGCGGAGCGGGTTTGGGTGTAGCCGAGTGGGTTTGGGTCTAGCCGAGTGGATTTGGGTCTAGCCGACTGGGTTTGGCTCCTGCCGAGTGGGTTTGGGTCTAGCCGAGTGGGTTTGGGTCAAGCCGAGGGGGGTTTACGTCTAGCCGAGTGGGTTTGGGTCTAGCGGAGTGGGTTTGGGTGTAGCCGAGTGGGTTTGGGTGTAGCCGAGTGGGTTTGGGTCTGTACGAGTGGGTTTGGGTGTAGCCGAGTGGGTTTGGGTCTAGCCGAGTGGGTTTGGGTCTAGCCTAGTGGGTTTGGGTCTAGCCAAGTGGGTTTGGGTCCAGTGGAGTGGGTTTGGGTCCAGCGGAGTGGGTTTGGGTCTAGCGGAGTGGGTTTGGGTCTAGCCGAGTGGGTTTGGGTCTAACCGAGTGGGTTTGTGTCTAGCGGAGTGGGTTTGGGTCTAGCGGAGTGGGATTGGGCCTAGCCGAGTGGGTTTGGGTCTAGCCAAGTGGGTTTGGGACTAGCCGAGTGGGTTTGGGTCTAGCCGAGTGGGTTTGGGTCTAGCTGAATGGGTTTGGGTCTAGCCGAGTGGGTTTGGGTCTAGCCGAGTGTGTTTGGGTCCAGCCGAAAGGGTTTGGGTCTAGCCGAGTGGGTTTGGGTCTAGCCGAGTGGTATGGGTCTAGCCGAGTGGGTTTGGGTCTATCCATGTGGGTTTGGGTCCAGCCGAGTGGGTTAGGGTCTAGCGGAGTGGTTTTGGGTGTAGCCGCGTGGGTTTGGGTGTAGCCGAGTGGGTTTGGGTCTAGCCGAGTGGGTTTGGGTCTAGCCGAGTGGGTTTGGGTCTAGCCGAGTGGGATTGGGTCTAGCGGAGTGGGTTTGGGTGTAGCCGAGTGGGTTTGGGTCTAGCCGAGTGGGTTTGGGTCTAGCCGACTGGGTTTGGGTCTCGCCGACTGGGTTTGGGTCTAGCCGAGTGGGTTTGGGTCTAGCCGAGTGGGTTTGGGTCTAGCCGAGTGGGTTTGGGTCTAGCGGAGTGGGTTTGGGTGTAGCCGAGTGGGTTTGGGTCTAGCGGAGCGGGTTTGGGTGCAGCCGAGTGGGTTTGGGTCTAGCCGAGTGGATTTGGGTCTAGCCGACTGGGTTTGGCTCCAGCCGAGTGGGTTTGGGTCTAGCAGAGTGGGTTTGGGTCTAGCCGAGTGGGTTTACGTCTTGCCGAGTGGGTTTGGGTCTAGCGGAGTGGGTTTGGGTGTAGCCGAGTGGGTTTGGGTGTAGCCGAGTGGGTTTGGGCCTGGACGAGTGGGTTTGGGTGTAGCCGAGTGCGCTTGGGTCTAGCCGAGTGGGTTTGGGTCTAGCCTGGTGGGTTTGAGTCTAGCCAAGTGGGTTTGGGTCCAGTGGAGTGGGTTTGGGTGTAGCGGAGTGGGTTTGGGTCTAGCGGAGTGGGTTTGGGTCCAGCCGAGTTGGTTTGGGTCTAGCCGAGTGGGTTTGCATCTAGCCGAGTGGGTTTGTGTCTAGCGGAGTGGGTTTGGGTCTAGCGGAGTGGGATTGGGTCTAGCCGAGTGGGTTTGGGTCTAGCCGAGTGGGTTTGGGACTAGCCGAGTGGGTTTGGGTCTAGCCGAGTGGGTTTGGGTCAAGCTGAATGGGTTTGGGTCTAGCCGAGTGGGTTTGGGTCTAGCCGAGTGGGTTTGGGTCAAGCCGAGTGGGTTTGGGTCTAGCCGAGTGGGTTTGGGTCTAGCCGACTGGGTTTGGGCCTAGCCGCGTGGGTTTGGGTCTTGCGGAGTGGGTTTGGGTCTGGCGGAGTGGGTTTGGGTGTATCCGAGTGGGTTTGGGTCTAGCCGAGTGGGTTTGGGTCTTGCCGACTGGGTTTGGGATTAGCCGAGCGGGTTTGGGTCTAACCGAGTGGGTTTGGGTCTAGCCGAGTGGGTTTACGTCTAGCCGCGTGGGTTTGTGTCTAGCGGAGTGGGTATCGGTGTAGCCGAGTGGGTTTGGGTCTAGCCCAGTGGGTTTGTGTCTGGCCGAGTGTGTTTGGGTCTAGCCTAGTGGGTTTGGGTCTAGCCAAGTGGGTTTGGGTCTGGCGGAGTGGGTTTGTGTCTAGCGGAGTGGGTTTGGGTCTAGCGGAGTGGGTTTGGGTCTAGCCGAGTGGGTTTGGTTCTAATCGAGTGGGTTTGTGTTTAGCGGAGTGGGTTTGGGTCTAGCGGAGTGGGATTGGGTCTAGCCGAGTGGGTTTGTGTCTAGCCGAGTGGGTTTGGGACTAGCCGAGTGGGTTTGGGTCTAGCCGAATGGGTTTGCGTCCAGCCGAATGGGTTTGTGTCTAACCGAGTGGGTTTGGGTCTAGCCGAGTGGGTTTGGGTCTAGCCGAAAGGGTTTGTGTCTAGCCGAGTGGGTTTGCGTCTAGCCGAGTGGGTTTGCGTCTAGCCGAGTGGGTGTGGGTCTAGCCAAGTGGGTTTGGGTCTAGCCGAGTGGGTTTGGGTCTAGCCGAGTGGGTTTGGGTCTAGCAGAGTGGGTTTGGGTCTAGCCGAGTGGGTTTACGTCTAGCCGGGTGGGTTTGGGTCTAGCGGAGTGGGTTTGGGTGTAGCCGAGTGGGTTTGGGTGTAGCCGAGTGGGTTTGGGTCTGAACGAGTGGGTTTGGGTGTAGCCGAGTGGGCTTGGGTCTAGCCGAGTGGGTTTGGGTCTAGCCTGGTGGGTTTGAGTCTAGCCAAGTGGGTTTGGGTCCAGTGGAGTGGGTTTGGGTGTAGCGGAGTGGGTTTGGGTCTAGCGGAGTGGGTTTGGGTCCAGCCGAGTTGGTTTGGGTCTAGCCGAGTGGGTTTGCGTCTAGCCGAGTGGGTTTGTGTCTAGCGGAGTGGGTTTGGGTCTAGCGGAGTGGGATTGGGTCTAGCCGAGTGGGTTTGGGTCTAGCCGAGTGGGTTTGGGACTAGCCGAGTGGGTTTGGGTCTAGCCGAGTGGGTTTGGGTCTAGCTGAATGGGTTTGGGTCTAGCCGAGTGGGTTTGGGTCTAGCCGAGTGTGTTTGGGTCTAGCCGAAAGGGTTTGGGTTTAGCCGAGTGGGTTTGGGTCTAGCCGAGTGGGTTTGGGTCAAACCGAGTGGGATTGGGTCTAGCCGCGTGGGTTTGGGTCTTGCGGAGTGGGTTTGGGTCTGGCGGAGTGGGTTTGGGTGTATCCGAGTGGGTTTGGGTCTAGCCGAGTGGGTTTGGGTCTTGCCGACTGGGTTTGGGATTAGCCGAGTGGGTTTGGGTCTAACCGAGTGGGTTTGGGTCTAGCCGAGTGGGTTTACGTCTAGCCGCGTGGGTTTGGGTCTAGCGGAGTGGGTATCGGTGTAGCCGAGTGGGTTTGGGTCTAGCCCAGTGGGTTTGGGTCTGGCCGAGTGTGTTTGGGTCTAGCCTAGTGGGTTTGGGTCTAGCCAAGTGGGTTTGGGTCTAGCGGAGTGGGTTTGTGTCTAGCGGAGTGGGTTTGGGTCTAGCGGAGTGGGTTTGGGTCTAGCCGAGTGGGTTTGGTTCTAACCGGGTGGGTTTGTGTTTAGCGGAGTAGGTTTGGGTCTAGCGGAGTGGGATTGTGTCTAGCCGAGTGGGTTTGTGTCTAGCCGAGTGGGTTTGGGACTAGCCGAGTGGGTTTGGGTCTAGCCGAATGGGTTTGCGTCCAGCCGAATGGGTTTGTGTCTAGCCGAGTGGGTTTGGGTCTAGCCGAGTAGGTTTGGGTCTAGCCGAAAGGGTTTGGGTCTAGCCGAGTGGGTTTGGGTCTAGCCGAGTGGGTTTGGGTCTAGCCGAGTGGGTGTGGGTCTAGCCAAGTGGGTTTGGGTCTAGCCGAGTGGGTTTGGGTCTAGCCGAGTGGGTTTGGGTCTAGCCGAGTGGGTTTGGGTCTAGCCGAGTGGGTTTGGGCCTAGCCGAGTGGGTTTGGGTCTAGCGGAGTGGGTTAGGGTCTAGTGGAGTGGGTTTGGGTCCAGCGGAGTGGGTTTGGGTCTAGCCGAATGGGTTTGGGTCTACCCGAGTGCGTTAGGGTCTAGCCGAATGGTTTGGGTCTAGCCGAATGGGTTTGGGTCTAGCCGAGTGGGTTTGGGTGTAGCCGAGTGGGTTTGGGTCTAGCGGAGTGGGTTTGGGTGTAGCCGTGTGGGTTTGGGTCTAGCCGAGTGGGTTTGGGTCTAGCCGAGTGGGTTTGAGTCTGGCCGAGTGGGTTTGGGTCTAGCTGAGTTGGTTTCGGACTAGCCGAGTGGGTTTGGGTCTAGCCGAGTGGGTTTGGGTCTAGCCGAGTGGGTTTGGGTCTAGCCTAGTGGGTTTGGGTCTAGCCGAGTTAGTTTGGGTGTAGCCGAGTGGGTTTGGGTCTAGCCGAGCAGGTTTGGGTCTAGCCGAGTGGGTTTGGGTCTATCCGAGTTGGTTTGGGTCTGGCCGAGTGGGTTTGGGTCTAGCCGATTGGGTTTTTTTCAAGCGGAGTTGGTATGGGTCTAGCGGAGTGGGTTTGGGTCTAGCGGAGTGGGTTTGGGTGTAGCCGAGTGGGTTTGGGTCTAGCCGAGTGGGTTTGGGTCTACCCGAGTGGGTTTGCGTCTAGCCGATTGGGTTTGGGTCTATCCATGTGGGTTTGGGTCTAGCCGAGTGGGTTAGGGTCTAGCGGAGTGGGTTTGGGTGTAGCCGCGTGGGTTTGGGTGTAGCCGAGTGGGTTTGGGTCTAGCCGAGTGGGTTTGGGTCTAGCCGAGTGGGTTTGGGTCTAGCCGAGTGGGTTTGGGTCTAGCGGAGTGGGTTTGGGAGTATCCGAGTGGGTTTGCGTCTGGCCGAGTGGGTTTGCGTCTAGCCGACTGGGTTTGGGTCTAGCCGACTGGGTTTGGGTCTAGCCGAGTGGGTTTGGGTCTAGCCGAGTGGGTTTGGGTCTAGCCGAGTGGGTTTGGGTCTAGCGGAGTGGGTTTGGGTGTAGCCGAGTGGGTTTGGGTCTAGCGGAGCGGGTTTGGGTGTAGCCGAGTGGGTTTGGGTCTAGCCGAGTGGATTTGGGTCTAGCCGACTGGGTTTGGCTCCAGCCGAGTGGGTTTGGGTCTAGCCGAGTGGGTTTGGGTCTAGCCGAGTGGGTTTGGGTCTAGCCAAGTGGGTTTGGGTCCAGTGGAGTGGGTTTGGGTCTAGCGGAGTGGGTTTGGGTATAGCGGAGTGGGTTTGGGTCTAGCCGAGTGGGTTTGGGTCTAGCCGAGTGGGTTTGGGTCTACCCGAGTGGGTTTGCGTCTAGCCGAGTGGGTTTGGGTCTAGCCGAGTGGGTGTGGGTCTAGCTGAGTGGGTTTGGGTCCAGCCAAGTGGGTTTGGGTCTAGCCGAGTGGGTTTGGGTCTATCTGAGTGGGTTTGCGTCTAGCCGAGTGGGTTTGGGTCTAGCCGAGTGGGTTTGGGTCTAGACGAGTGGGTTTGGGTATAGCCGATTGGGTTTGGGTCTATCCATGTGGGGTTGGGTCTAGCCGAGTGTGTTAGCGTCTAGCGGAGTGGGTTTGGGTGTAGCCGCGTGGGTTTGGGTGTAGCCGAGTGGGTTTGGGTCTAGCCGAGTGGGTTTGGGTCTAGCCGAGTGGGTTTGGGTCTAGCCGAGTGGGTTTGGGTCTAGCGGAGTGGGTTTGGGTGTAGCCGAGTGGGTTTGGGTCTAGCCGAGTGGGTTTGGGTCTAGCCGACTGGGTTTGGGTCTAGCCGAGTGGGTTTGGGTCTAGCCGAGTGGGTTTGGGTCTAGCCGAGTGGTTTTGGGTCTAGCTGAGTGGGTTTGGGTCTAGCTGAGTTGGTTTCGGTCTAGCCGAGTGGGTTTGGGTCTAGCCGAGTGGGTTTGGGTGTAGCCGAGTGGGTTTGGGTCTAGCCTAGTGGGTTTGGGTCTAGCCGAGTTAGTTTGGGTGTAGCCGAGTGGGTTTGGGTCTAGCCGAGCAGGTTTGGGTCTAGCCGAGTGGGTTTGGGTCCAGCCGAGTGGGTTTGGGTTAAGCGGATTTGGTATGGGTCTAGCGGAGTGGGTTTGGGTCTAGCGGACTGGGTTTGGGTGTAGCCGAGTGGGTTTGGGTCTAGCCGAGTGGGTTTGGGTCTACCCGAGTGGGTTTACGTCTTGCCGAGTGGGTTTGGGTCTAGCCGAGTGGGTGTGGGTCTAGCCGAGTGGGTTTGGGTCTAGCCAAGTGGGTTTGGGTCTAGCCGAGTGGGTTTGGGTCTATACGAGTGGGTTTGCGTCTAGCTGAGTGGGTTTGGGTCTAGCCGAGTGGGTTTGGGTCTAGCGGAGTGGGTTTGGGTGTAGCCGAGTGGGTTTGGGTCTATACGAGTGGGTTTGGGTCTAGCCAAGTGGGTTTGGGTCCAGTGGGGTGGGTTTGGGTCTAGCTGAATGGGTTTGGGTCTAGCCGAGTGGGTTTGGGTCTAGCCGAGTGGGTTTGGGTCTAGCCGAAAGGGTTTGGGTCTAGCCTAGTGGGTTTGGGTCTAGCCGAGTTAGTTTGGGTGTAGCCGAGTGGGTTTGGGTCTAGCCGAGCAGGTTTGGGTCTAGCCGAGTGGGTTTGGGTCTAGCCGAGTTGGTTTGGGTCTAGCCGAGTGGGTTTGGGTCTAGCCGAGTGGGTTTGGGTTAAGCGGAGTTGGTATGGGTCTAGCGGAGTGGGTTTGGGTCTAGCGGAGTGGGTTTGGGTGTAGCCGAGTGGGTTTGGGTCTAGCCGAGTGGGTTTGGGTCTACCCGAGTGGGTTTGCGTCTTGCCGAGTGGGTTTGGGTCTAGCCGAGTGGGTGTGGGTCTAGCCGAGTGGGTTTGGGTCTAGCCAAGTGGGTTTGGGTCTAGCCAAGTGGGTTTGGGTCTATACGAGTGGGTTTGCGTCTAGCCGAGTGGGTTTGGGTCTAGCCGAGTGGGTTTGGGTAGAGCGGAGTGGGTTTGGGTGTAGCCGAGTGGGTTTGGGTCTATACGAGTGGGTTTGCGTCTAGCCGAGTGGGTTTGGGTCTAGCCGAGTGGGTTTGGGTCTAGCGGAGTGGGTTTGGGTGTAGCCGAGTGGGTTTGGGTCTAGCCGAGTGGGTTTGGGTCTAGCCGAGAGGGTTTGGGTCTAGCCGAGTGGGTGTGGGTCTAGCCGAGTGGGTTTGGGTCTAGCCAAGTGGGTTTGGGTCTATACGAGTGGGTTTGCGTCTAGCCGAGTGGGTTTGGGTCTAGCCGAGAGGGTTTGGGTCTAGCCGAGTGGGTTTGGGTCTAGCCGATTGGGTTTGGGTCTGTCCATGTGGGTTTGGGTCTAGCCGAGTGGGTTAGGGTCTAGCGGAGTGGGTTTGGGTGTAGCCGCGTGGGTTTGGGTGTAGCCGAGTGGGTTTGGGTCTAGCCGAGTGGGTTTGGGTCTAGCCGAGTGGGTTTGGGTCTAGCCGAGTGGGTTTGGGTCTAGCGGAGTGGGTTTGGGTCTAGCCGAGTGGGTGTGGGTCTAGCCGAGTGGGTTTGGGTCTAGCCAAGTGGGTTTGGGTCTAGCCGAGTGGGTTTGGGTCTATACGAGTGGGTTTGCGTCTAGCCGAGTGGGTTTGGGTCTAGCCGAGTGGGTTTGGGTCTAGCGGAGTGGGTTTGGGTGTAGCCGAGTGGGTTTGGGTCTATACGAGTGGGTTTGGGTCTAGCCAAGTGGGTTTGGGTCCAGTGGGGTGGGTTTGGGTCTAGCTGAATGGGTTTGGGTCTAGCCGAGTGGGTTTGGGTCTAGCCGAGTGGGTTTGGGTCTAGCCGAAAGGGTTTGGGTCTAGCCTAGTGGGTTTGGGTCTAGCCGAGTTAGTTTGGGTGTAGCCGAGTGGGTTTGGGTCTAGCCGAGCAGGTTTGGGTCTAGCCGAGTGGGTTTGGGTCTAGCCGAGTTGGTTTGGGTCTAGCCGAGTGGGTTTGGGTCTAGCCGAGTGGGTTTGGGTTAAGCGGAGTTGGTATGGGTCTAGCGGAGTGGGTTTGGGTCTAGCGGAGTGGGTTTGGGTGTAGCCGAGTGGGTTTGGGTCTAGCCGAGTGGGTTTGGGTCTACCCGAGTGGGTTTGCGTCTTGCCGAGTGGGTTTGGGTCTAGCCGAGTGGGTGTGGGTCTAGCCGAGTGGGTTTGGGTCTAGCCAAGTGGGTTTGGGTCTAGCCAAGTGGGTTTGGGTCTATACGAGTGGGTTTGCGTCTAGCCGAGTGGGTTTGGGTCTAGCCGAGTGGGTTTGGGTAGAGCGGAGTGGGTTTGGGTGTAGCCGAGTGGGTTTGGGTCTATACGAGTGGGTTTGCGTCTAGCCGAGTGGGTTTGGGTCTAGCCGAGTGGGTTTGGGTCTAGCGGAGTGGGTTTGGGTGTAGCCGAGTGGGTTTGGGTCTAGCCGAGTGGGTTTGGGTCTAGCCGAGAGGGTTTGGGTCTAGCCGAGTGGGTGTGGGTCTAGCCGAGTGGGTTTGGGTCTAGCCAAGTGGGTTTGGGTCTATACGAGTGGGTTTGCGTCTAGCCGAGTGGGTTTGGGTCTAGCCGAGAGGGTTTGGGTCTAGCCGAGTGGGTTTGGGTCTAGCCGATTGGGTTTGGGTCTGTCCATGTGGGTTTGGGTCTAGCCGAGTGGGTTAGGGTCTAGCGGAGTGGGTTTGGGTGTAGCCGCGTGGGTTTGGGTGTAGCCGAGTGGGTTTGGGTCTAGCCGAGTGGGTTTGGGTCTAGCCGAGTGGGTTTGGGTCTAGCCGAGTGGGTTTGGGTCTAGCGGAGTGGGTTTGGGTGTAGCCGAGTGGGTTTGGGTCTAGCCGAGTGGGTTTGCGTCTAGCCGACTGGGTTTGGGTCTAGCCGACTGGGTTTGGGTCTAGCCGAGTGGTTTTGGGTCTAGCCGAGTGGGTTGGGTCTAGCGGAGTGGGTTTGGGTGTAGCCGAGTGGGTTTGGGTGTAGCCGAGTGGGTTTGGGTCTGGACGAGTGGGTTTGGGTGTAGCCGAGTGGGTTTGGGTCTAGCCGAGTGGGTTTGGGTCTAGCCTAGTGGGTTTGGGTCTAGCCAAGTGGGTTTGGGTCCAGTGGAGTGGGTTTGGGTCAAGCGGAGTGGGTTTGGGTCTAGCGGAGTGGGTTTGGGTCTAGCCGAGTGGGTTTGGGTCTAACCGAGTGGGTTTGTGTCTAGCGGAGTGGGTTTGGGTCTAGCGGAGTGGGATTGTTCCTAGCCGAGTGGGTTTGGGTCCAGCCAAGTGGGTTTGGAACCAGCCGAGTGGGTTTGGGTCTAGCCGAGTGGGTTTGGGTCTAGCTGAATGGGTTTGGGTCTAGCCGAGTGGGTTTGGGTCTAGCAGAGTGGGTTTGGGTCTAGCCGAAAGGGTTTGGGTCTAGCCGAGTGGGTTTGGGTCTAGCCGAGTGGGTATGGGTCTAGCCGAGTGGGTGTGGGTCAAGCCGAGTGGGTTTGGGTCTAGTCGAGTGGGTTTGGGTCTAGCCGAGTGGGTTTGGGTCTAGCCGAGTGGGTTTGGGTCTAGCCGAGTGGGTTAGGGTCTAGCTGAGTGGGTTTGGGTGTAGCCGAGTCGGTTTGGGTCTAGCCGAGTGGGTTTGGGTCTAGCTGAGTGGGTTTGGGTCTAGCCGAGTGGGTTTGGGTCTAGCCGAGTGGGTTTGGTTCTAGCCGAGTGGGTTTGGGTTTATCCGAGTGGGTTTGGGTCTAGCCGAGTGGGTTTGGGTCTAGCCCAGTGGATTTGGGTCGAGCCGAGTGGGTTTGGGTGTAGCCGAGTGGGTTTGCGTCTAGCCGAGTGGGTTTGGGTCTAGCCAAGTGGGTTTGGGTCTAGCCGAGTGGGTTTGGGTCTAGCCGAGTGGGTTTGGGTCTAGCCGAGAGGGTTTGGGTCTAGCCGAGTGGGTTTGGGTCTAGCCGATTGGGTTTGGGTCTATCCATGTGGGTTTGGGTCTAGCCGAGTGGGTTAGGGTCTAGCGGAGTGGGTTTGGGTGTAGCCGCGTGGTTTGGGTGTAGCCGAGTGGGTTTGGGTCTAGCCGAGTGGGTTTGGGTCTAGCCGAGTGGGTTTGGGTCTAGCCGAGTGGGTTTGGGTCTAGCGGAGTGGGTTTGGGTGTAGCCGAGTGGGTTTGGGTCTAGCCGAGTGGGTTTGGGTCTAGCCGACTGGGTTTGGGTCTAGCCGACTGGGTTTGGGTCTGGCCGAGTGGGTTTGGGTCTAGCCGAGTGGGTTTGGGTGCAGCCGAGTGGGTTTGCGTCTAGCGGAGCGGGTTTGGGTGTAGCCGAGTGGGTTTGGGTCTAGCCGAGTGGATTTGGGTCTAGCCGACTGGGTTTGGCTCCAGCCGAGTGGGTTTGGGTCTAGCCGAGTGGGTTTGGGTCTAGCCGAGTGGGTTTACGTCTAGCCGAGTGGGTTTGGGTCTAGCGGAGTGGGTTTGGGTGTAGCCGAGTGGGTTTGGGTGTAGCCGAGTGGGTTTGGGTCTGGACGAGTGGGTTTGGGTGTAGCCGAGTGGGCTTGGGTCTAGCCGAGTGGGTTTGGGTCTAGCCTGGTGGGTTTGGGTCTAGCCAAGTGGGTTTGGGTCCAGTGGAGTGGGTTTGGGTGTAGCGGAGAGGGTTTGGGTCTAGCGGAGTGGGTTTGGGTCCAGCCGCGTGGGTTTGGGTGTAGCCGCGTGGGTTTGGGTGTAGCCGAGTGGGTTTGGGTCTAGCCGAGTGGGTTTGGGTCTAGCCGAGTGGGTTTGGGTCTAGCCGAGTGGGTTTGGGTCTAGCGGAGTGGGTTTGGGTGTAGCCGAGTGGGTTTGGGTCTAGCCGAGTGGGTTTGGGTCTAGCCGACTGGGTTTGGGTCTAGCCGACTTGGTTTGGGTCTGGCCGAGTGGGTTTGGTTCTAGCCGAGTGGGTTTGGGTGCAGCCGAGTGGGTTTGGGTCTAGCGGAGCGGGTTTGGGTGTAGCCGAGTGGGTTTGGGTCTAGCCGAGTGGATTTGGGTCTAGCCGACTGGGTTTGGCTCCAGCCGAGTGGGTTTGGGTCTAGCCGAGTGGGTTTGGGTCTAGCCGAGTGGGTTTACGTCTAGCCGAGTGGGTTTGGGTCTAGCGGAGTGGGTTTGGGTGTAGCCGAGTGGGTTTGGGTGTAGCCGAGTGGGTTTGGGTCTGGACGAGTGGGTTTGGGTGTAGCCGAGTGGGCTTGGGTCTAGCCGAGTGGGTTTGGGTCTAGCCTGGTGGGTTTGGGTCTAGCCAAGTGGGTTTGGGTCCAGTGGAGTGGGTTTGGGTGTAGCGGAGTGGGTTTGGGTCTAGCGGAGTGGGTTTGGGTCCAGCCGAGTGGGTTTGGGTCTAACCGAGTGGGTTTGTGTCTAGCGGAGTGGGTTTGGGTCTAGCGGAGTGGGATTGGGCCTAGCTGAGTGGGTTTGGGTCTAGCCGTGTGGGTTTGGGACTAGCCGAGTGGGTTTGGGTCTAGCCGAGTGGGTTTGGGTCTAGCCGAATGGGTTTGGGTCTACCCGAGTGGGTTTGGGTCTAGCCGAGTGGGTTTGCTTCTAGCCGAATGGGTTTGGGTCTAGCCGAGTGGGTTTGGGTGCAGACGAGTGGGTTTGGGTCTAGCGGAGTGGGTTTGGGTGTAGCCGAGTGGGTTTGGGTCTAGCCGAGTGGGTTTGTGTCTAGCCGAGTGGGTTTGGGTCTAGCCGAGTGGGTTTGGGTCTAGCCGAGTGGGTTTGGGTCCAGCCGAGTTGGTTTGGGTCTAGCCGAGTGGGTTTGCGTCTAGCCGAGTGGGTTTGTGTCTAGCGGAGTGGGTTTGGGTCTAGCGGAGTGGGATTGGGTCTAGCCAAGTGGGGTTGGGTCTAGCCGAGTGGGTTTGGGACTAGCCGACTGGGTTTGGGATTAGCCGAGTGGGTTTGTGTCTAGCCGAGTGGGTTTGGGTCTAGCCGAGTGGGTTTGGGTCTAGCCGCGTGGGTTTGGGTCTAGCGGAGGGGGTATCGGTGTAGCCGAGTGGGTTTGGGTCTAGCCCAGTGGGTTTGGTTCTAACCGAGTGGGTTTGTGTTTAGCGGAGTGGGTTTGGGTCTAGCGGAGTGGGATTGGGTCTAGCGGAGTGGGTTTGTGTCTAGCCGAGTGGGTTTGGGACTAGCCGAGTGGGTTTGGGTCTACCGAATGGGTTTGCGTCTAGCCGAATGGGTTTGTGTCTAGCCGAGTGGGTTTGGGTCTAGCCGAGTGGGTTTGGGTCTAGCCGAAAGGGTTTGGGTCTAGCCGAGTGGGTTTGGGTCTAGCCGAGTGGGTTTGGGTCTAGCCGAGTGGGTTTGGGTCTAGCCGAGTGGGTTTGGGTCTAGCCGAGTGGGTTTGGGTCTAGCCGAGTGGGTTTGGGTCTAGCCGAGTGGGTTTGGGCCTAGCCGAGTGGGTTTGCGTCTAGCCGACTGGGTTTGGGTCTAGCGGAGTGGGTTTGGGTCTAGCGGAGTGGGTTTGGGTGTAGCCGAGTGGGTTTGTGTCTAGCCGAGTGGGTTTGCGTCTAGCCGAGTGGGTTTGGGTCTAGCCGAGAGGGTTTGGGTCTAGCCGAGTGGGTTTGGGTCTAGCCGATTGGGTTTGGGTCTATCCATGTGGGTTTGGGTCTAGCCGAGTGGGTTAGGGTCTAGCGGAGTGGGTTTGGGTGTAGCCGCGTGGGTTTGGGTGTAGCCGAGTGGGTTTGGGTCCAGCCGAGTGGGTTTGGGTCTAGCCGAGTGGGTTTGGGTCTAGCCGAGTGGGTTTGGGTCTAGCGGAGTGGGTTTGGGTGTAGCCGAGTGGGTTTGGGTCTAGCCGAGTGGGTTTGCGTCTAGCCTACTGGGTTTGGGTCTAGCCGACTGGGTTTGGGTCTAGCCGAGTGGGTTTGGGTCTAGCCGAGTGGGTTTGGGTCCAGCCGAGTGGGTTTGGGTCTAGCGGAGTGGGTTTGGGTGTAGCCGAGTGGGTTTGGGTCTAGCGGAGCGGGTTTGGGTGTAGCCGAGTGGGTTTGGGTCTAGCCGAGTGGATTTGGGTGTAGCCGACTGGGTTTGGCTCCAGCCGAGTGGGTTTGGGTCTAGCCGAGTGGGTTTGGGTCTAGCCGAGTGGGTTTACGTCTAGCCAAGTGGGTTTGTGTCTAGCGGAGTGGGTTTGGGTGTAGCCGAGTGGGTTTGGGTGCAGCCGAGTGGGTTTGGGTCTGGACGAGTGGGTTTGGGTGTAGCCGAGTGGGTTTGGGTCTAGCCGAGTGGGTTTGGGTCTAGCCTAGTGGGTTTGGGTCTAGCCAAGTGGGTTTGGGTCCAGTGGAGTGGGTTTGGGTCTAGCGGAGTGGGTTTGGGTCTAGCGGAGTGGGTTTGGGTCTCGCGGAGTGGGTTTGGGTCTCGCCGAGTGGGTTTGGGTCTAACCGAGTGGGTTTGTGTCTAGCCGAGTGGGTTTGGGTCTAGCCGAGTGGGTTTACGTCTAGCCGAGTGGGTTTGGGTCTAGCGGAGTGGGTTTGGGTGTAGCCGAGTGGGTTTGGGTGAAGCCGAGTGGGTTTGGGTCTGGACGAGTGGGTTTGGGTGTAGCCGAGTGGGTTTGGGTCTAGCCGAGTGGGTTTGGGTCTAGCCTAGTGGGTTTGGGTCTAGCCAAGTGGGTTTGGGTCCAGTGGAGTGGGTTTGGGTCTAGCGGAGTGGGTTTGGGTCTAGCGGAGTGGGTTTGGGTCTCGCGGAGTGGGTTTGGGTCTCGCCGAGTGGGTTTGGGTCTAACCGAGTGGGTTTGTGTCTAGCGGAGTGGGTTTGGGTCTGGCGGAGTGGGATTGGGCCTAGCCGAGTGGGTTTGGGTCTAGCCAAGTGGTGTTGGGACTAGCCGAGTGGGTTTGGGTCTAGCTGAGTGGGTTTGGGTCTAGCGGAATGGGTTTGGGTCTAGCCGAGTGGGTTTGGGTCTAGCCGAGTGGGTTTGGGTCTAGCCGAAAGGGTTTGGGTCTAGCCGAGTGGGTTTGGGTCTAGCCGAGTGGGTTTGGGTCTAGCCGAGTGGGTGTGGGTCAAGCCGAGTGGGTTTGGGTCTAGTAGAGTGGGTTTGGGTCTAGCCGAGTGGGTTTGGGTCTAGCCGAGTGGGTTTGGGTCTAGCCGAGTGGGTTAGGGTCTAGCCGAGTGGGTTTGGGTGTAGCCGAGTCGGTTTGGGTCTAGCCCAGTGGGTTTGGGTCTAGCTGAGTGGGTTTGGGTCTAGCCGTGTAGGTTTGGGTCTAGCCGAGTGGGTTTGGTTCTAGCCGAATGGGTTTGGGTTTATCCAAGTGGGTTTGGGTCTAGCCGAGTGGGTTTGGGTCTAGCCCAGTGGATTTGGGACTAGCCGAGTGGGTTTGGGTGTAGCCGAGTGGGTTTGCGTCTAGCCGAGTGGGTTTGGGTCTAGCCAAGTGGGTTTGGGTCTAGCTGAGTGGGTTTGGGTCTAGCCGAGTGGGTTTGGGTCTAGCCGAGAGGGTTTGGGTCTAGCCGAGTGGGTTTGGGTCTAGCCGTTTGGGTTTGGGTCTATCCATGTGGGTTTGGGTCTAGCCGAGTGGGTTAGGGTCTAGCGGAGTGGGTTTGGGTGTAGCCGCGTGGGTTTGGGTGTAGCCGAGTGGGTTTGGGTCTAGCCGAGTGGGTTTGGGTCTAGCCGAGTGGGTTTGGGTCTAGCCGAGTGGGTTTGGGTCTAGCGGAGTGGGTTTGGGTGTAGCCGAGTGGGTTTGGGTCTAGCCGAGTGGGGTTGGGTCTAGCCGACTGGGTTTGGGTCTAGCCGACTGGGTTTGGGTCTAGCCGAGTGGGTTTGGGTCCAGCCGAGTGGGTTTGGGTCTAGCCGAGTGGGTTTGGGTCTAGCGGAGTGGGTTTGGGTGTAGCCGAGTGGGTTTGGGTCTAGCGGAGCGGGTTTGGGTGTAGCCGAGTGGGTTTGGGTCTAGCCGAGTGGATTTGGGTCTAGCCGACTGGGTTTGGCTCCAGCCGAGTGGGTTTGGGTCTGGCCGAGTGGGTTTGGGTCTAGCCGAGTGGGTTTACGTCTAGCCGAGTGGGCTTGGGTCTAGCCGAGTGGGTTTGGGTGTAGCCGAGTGGGGTTGCGTCTAGCCGAGTGGGTTTGGGTCTAGCCAAGTGGGTTTGGGTCTAGCCGAGTGGGTTTGGGTCTAGCCGAGTGGGTTTGGGTCTAGCCGAGAGGGTTTGGGTCTAGCCGAGTGGGTTTGGGTCTAGCCGATTTGGTTTGGGTCTATCCATGTGGGTTTGGGTCTAGCCGATTGGGTTAGGGTCTAGCGGAGTGGGTTTGGGTGTAGCCGCGTGGGTTTGGGTGTAGCCGAGTGGGTTTGGGTCTAGCCGAGTGGGTTTGGGTCTAGCCGAGTGGGTTTGGGTCTAGCCGAGTGGGTTTGGGTCTAGCCGACTGGGTTTGGGTCTAGCCGAGTGGGTTTGGGTCTAGCCGAGTGGGTTTGGGTCTAGCCGAGTGGTTTTGGGTCTAGCTGAGTGGGTTTGGGTCTAGCTGAGTTGGTTTCGGTCTAGCCGAGTGGGTTTGGGTCTAGCCGAGTGGGTTTGGGTGTAGCCGAGTGGGTTTGGGTCTAGCCTAGTGGGTTTGGGTCTAGCCGAGTTAGTTTGGGTGTAGCCGAGTGGGTTTGGGTCTAGCCGAGCAGGTTTGGGTCTAGCCGAGTGGGTTTGGGTCTAGCCGAGTGGGTTTGGGTTAAGCGGAGTTGGTATGGGTCTAGCGGAGTGGGTTTGGGTCTAGCGGAGTGGGTTTGGGTGTAGCCGAGTGGGTTTGGGTCTAGCCGAGTGGGTTTGGGTCTACCCGAGTGGGTTTGCGTCTTGCCGAGTGGGTTTGGGTCTAGCCGAGTGGGTGTGGGTCTAGCCGAGTGGGTTTGGGTCTAGCCAAGTGGGTTTGGGTCTAGCCGAGTGGGTTTGGGTCTATACGAGTGGGTTTGCGTCTAGCCGAGTGGGTTTGGGTCTAGCCGAGTGGGTTTGGGTCTAGCGGAGTGGGTTTGGGTGTAGCCGAGTGGGTTTGGGTCTATACGAGTGGGTTTGGGTCTAGCCAAGTGGGTTTGGGTCCAGTGGAGTGGGTTTGGGTCTAGCTGAATGGGTTTGGGTCTAGCCGAGTGGGTTTGGGTCTAGCCGAGTGGGTTTGGGTCTAGCCGAAAGGGTTTGGGTCTAGCCTAGTGGGTTTGGGTCTAGCCGAGTTAGTTTGGGTGTAGCCGAGTGGGTTTGGGTCTAGCCGAGCAGGTTTGGGTCTAGCCGAGTGGGTTTGGGTCTAGCCGAGTTGGTTTGGGTCTAGCCGAGTGGGTTTGGGTCTAGCCGAGTGGGTTTGGGTTAAGCGGAGTTGGTATGGGTCTAGCGGAGTGGGTTTGGGTCTAGCGGAGTGGGTTTGGGTGTAGCCGAGTGGGTTTGGGTCTAGCCGAGTGGGTTTGGGTCTACCCGAGTGGGTTTGCGTCTTGCCGAGTGGGTTTGGGTCTAGCCGAGTGGGTGTGGGTCTAGCCGAGTGGGTTTGGGTCTAGCCAAGTGGGTTTGGGTCTAGCCAAGTGGGTTTGGGTCTATACGAGTGGGTTTGCGTCTAGCCGAGTGGGTTTGGGTCTAGCCGAGTGGGTTTGGGTAGAGCGGAGTGGGTTTGGGTGTAGCCGAGTGGGTTTGGGTCTATACGAGTGGGTTTGCGTCTAGCCGAGTGGGTTTGGGTCTAGCCGAGTGGGTTTGGGTCTAGCGGAGTGGGTTTGGGTGTAGCCGAGTGGGTTTGGGTCTAGCCGAGTGGGTTTGGGTCTAGCCGAGTGGGTTTGCATCTAGCCGAGTGGGTTTGGGTCTAGCCGAGTGGGTGTGGGTCTAGCCGAGTGGGTTTGGGTCTAGCCAAGTGGGTTTGGGTCTATACGAGTGGATTTGCGTCTAGCCGAGTGGGTTTGGGTCTAGCCGAGAGGGTTTGGGTCTAGCCGAGTGGGTTTGGGTCTAGCCGATTGGGTTTGGGTCTATCCATGTGGGTTTGGGTCTAGCCGAGTGGGTTAGGGTCTAGCGGAGTGGGTTTGGGTGTAGCCGCGTGGGTTTGGGTGTAGCCGAGTGGGTTTGGGTCTAGCCGAGTGGGTTTGGGTCTAGCCGAGTGGGTTTGGGTCTAGCCGAGTGGGTTTGGGTCTAGCGGAGTGGGTTTGGGTGTAGCCGAGTGGGTTTGGGTCTAGCCGAGTGGGTTTGCGTCTAGCCGACTGGGTTTGGGTCTAGCCGACTGGGTTTGGGTCTAGCCGAGTGGGTTTGGGTCTAGCCGAGTGGGTTGGGTCTAGCGGAGTGGGTTTGGGTGTAGCCGAGTGGGTTTGGGTGTAGCCGAGTGGGTTTGGGTCTGGACGAGTGGGTTTGGGTGTAGCCGAGTGGGTTTGGGTCTAGCCGAGTGGGTTTGGGTCTAGCCTAGTGGGTTTGGGTCTAGCCAAGTGGGTTTGGGTCCAGTGGAGTGGGTTTGGGTCAAGCGGAGTGGGTTTGGGTCTAGCGGAGTGGGTTTGGGTCTAGCCGAGTGGGTTTGGGTCTAACCGAGTGGGTTTGTGTCTAGCGGAGTGGGTTTGGGTCTAGCGGAGTGGGATTGTTCCTAGCCGAGTGGGTTTGGGTCCAGCCAAGTGGGTTTGGGACCAGCCGAGTGGGTTTGGGTCTAGCCGAGTGGGTTTGGGTCTAGCTGAATAGGTTTGGGTCTAGCCGAGTGGGTTTGGGTCTAGCCGAGTGGGTTTGGGTCTAGCCGAAAGGGTTTGGGTCTAGCCGAGTGGGTTTGGGTCTAGCCGAGTGGGTATGGGTCTAGCCGAGTGGGTGTGGGTCTAGCCGAGTGGGTTTGGGTCTAGCCGAGTGGGTTTGGTTCTAGCCGAGTGGGTTTGGGTTTATCCGAGTGGGTTTGGGTCTAGCCGAGTGGGTTTGGGTCTAGCCCAGTGGATTTGGGTCGAGCCGAGTGGGTTTGGGTGTAGCCGAGTGGGTTTGCGTCTAGCCGAGTGGGTTTGGGTCTAGCCAAGTGGGTTTGGGTCTAGCCGAGTGGGTTTGGGTCTAGCCGAGTGGGTTTGGGTCTAGCCGAGAGGGTTTGGGTCTAGCCGAGTGGGTTTGGGTCTAGCCGATTGGGTTTGGGTCTATCCATGTGGGTTTGGGTCTAGCCGAGTGGGTGAGGGTCTAGCGGAGTGGGTTTGGGTGTAGCCGCGTGGGTTTGGGTGTAGCCGAGTGGGTTTGGGTCTAGCCGAGTGGGTTTGGGTCTAGCCGAGTGGGTTTGGGTCTAGCCGAGTGGGTTTGGGTCTAGCGGAGTGGGTTTGGGTGTAGCCGAGTGGGTTTGGGTCTAGCCGAGTGGGTTTGGGTCTAGCCGACTGGGTTTGGGTCTAGCCGACTGGGTTTGGGTCTGGCCGAGTGGGTTTGGGTCTAGCCGAGTGGGTTTGGGTGCAGCCGAGTGGGTTTGCGTCTAGCGGAGCGGGTTTGGGTGTAGCCGAGTGGGTTTGGGTCTAGCCGTGTGGATTTGGGTCTAGCCGACTGGGTTTGGCTCCAGCCGAGTGGGTTTGGGTCTAGCCGAGTGGGTTTGGGTCTAGCCGAGTGGGTTTACGTCTAGCCGAGTGGGTTTGGGTCTAGCGGAGTGGGTTTGGGTGTAGCCGAGTGGGTTTGGGTCTAGCCGAGTGGGTGTGGGTCTGGCCGAGTGGGTTTGGGTCTAGCCAAGTGGGTTTGGGTCTAGCAGAGTGGGTTTGGGTCTATACGAGTGGGTTTGCGTCTAGCCGACTGGGTTTGGGTCTAGCGGAGTGGGTTTGGGTCTAGCGGAGTGGGTTTGGGTGTAGCCGAGTGGGTTTGTGTCTAGCCGAGTGGGTTTGCGTCTAGCCGAGTGGGTTTGGGTCTAGCCGAGAGGGTTTGGGTCTAGCCGAGTGGGTTTGGGTCTAGCCGACTGGGTTTGGCTCCAGCCGAGTGGGTTTGGGTCTAGCCGAGTGGGTTTGGGTCTAGCCGAGTGGGTTTACGTCTAGCCAAGTGGGTTTGGGTCTAGCGGAGTGGGTTTGGGTGTAGCCGAGTGGGTTTGGGTGTAGCCGAGTGGGTTTGGGTCTGGACGAGTGGGTTTGGGTGTAGCCGAGTGGGTTTGGGTCTAGCCGAGTGGGTTTGGGTCTAGCCTAGTGGGTTTGGGTCTAGCCAAGTGGGTTTGGGTCCAGTGGAGTGGGTTTGGGTCTAGCGGAGTGGGTTTGGGTCTAGCGGAGTGGGTTTGGGTCTCGCGGAGTGGGTTTGGGTCTCGCGGAGTGGGTTTGGGTCTAACCGAGTGGGTTTGTGTCTAGCCGAGTGGGTTTGGGTCTAGCCGAGTGGGTTTACGTCTAGCCGAGTGGGTTTGGGTCTAGCGGAGTGGGTTTGGGTGTAGCCGAGTGGGTTTGGGTGAAGCCGAGTGGGTTTGGGTCTGGACGAGTGGGATTGGGTGTAGCCGAGTGGGTTTGGGTCTAGCCGAGTGGGTTTGGGTCTAGCCTAGTGGGTTTGGGTCTAGCCAAGTGGGTTTGGGTCCAGTGGAGTGGGTTTGGGTCTAGCGGAGTGGGTTTGGGTCTAGCAGAGTGGGTTTGGGTCTCGCGGAGTGGGTTTGGGTCTCGCCGAGTGGGTTTGGGTCTAACCGAGTGGGTTTGTGTCTAGCGGAGTGGGTTTGGGTCTGGCGGAGTGGGATTGGGCCTAGCCGAGTGGGTTTGGGTCTAGCCAAGTGGTGTTGGGACTAGCCGAGTGGGTTTGGGTCTAGCTGAGTGCGTTTGGGTCTAGCGGAATGGGTTTGGGTCTAGCCGAGTGGGTTTGGGTCTAGCCGAGCGGGTTTGGGTCTAGCCGAAAGGGTTTGGGTCTAGCCGAGTGGGTTTGGGTCTAGCCGAGTGGGTTTGGGTCTAGCCGAGTGGGTGTGGGTCAAGCCGAGTGGGTTTGGGTCTAGTAGAGTGGGTTTGGGTCTAGCCGAGTGGGTTTGGGTCTAGCCGAGTGGGTTTGGGTCTAGCCGAGTGGGTTAGGGTCTAGCCGAGTGGGTTTGGGTGTAGCCGAGTCGGTTTGGGTCTAGCCCAGTGGGTTTGGGTCTAGCTGAGTGGGTTTGGGTCTAGCCGTGTAGGTTTGGGTCTAGCCGAGTGGGTTTGGTTCTAGCCGAATGGGTTTGGGTTTATCCAAGTGGGTTTGGGTCTAGCCGATGGGTTTGGGTCTAGCCCAGTGGATTTGGGACTAGCCGAGTGGGTTTGGGTGTAGCCGAGTGGGTTTGCGTCTAGCCGAGTGGGTTTGGGTCTAGCCAAGTGGGTTTGGGTCTAGCTGAGTGGGTTTGGGTCTAGCCGAGTGGGTTTGGGTCTAGCCGAGAGGGTTTGGGTCAAGCCGAGTGGGTTTGGGTCTAGCCGTTTGGGTTTGGGTCTATCCATGTGGGTTTGGGTCTAGCCGAGTGGGTTAGGGTCTAGCGGAGTGGGTTTGGGTGTAGCCGCGTGGGTTTGGGTGTAGCCGAGTGGGTTTGGGTCTAGCCGAGTGGGTTTGGGTCTAGCCGAGTGGGTTTGGGTCTAGCCGAGTGGGTTTGGGTCTAGCGGAGTGGGTTTGGGTGTAGCCGAGTGGGTTTGGGTCTAGCCGAGTGGGGTTGGGTCTAGCCGACTGGGTTTGGGTCTAGCCGACTGGGTTTGGGTCTAGCCGAGTGGGTTTGGGTCCAGCCGAGTGGGTTTGGGTCTAGCCGAGTGGGTTTGGGTCTAGCGGAGTGGGTTTGGGTGTAGCCGAGTGGGTTTGGGTCTAGCGGAGCGGGTTTGGGTGTAGCCGAGTGGGTTTGGGTCTAGCCGAGTGGATTTGGGTCTAGCCGACTGGGTTTGGCTCCAGCCGAGTGGGTTTGGGTCTTGCCGAGTGGGTTTGGGTCTAGCCGAGTGGGTTTACGTCTAGCCGAGTGGGCTTGGGTCTAGCCGAGTGGGTTTGGGTGTAGCCGAGTGGGGTTGCGTCTAGCCGAGTGGGTTTGGGTCTAGCCAAGTGGGTTTGGGTCTAGCCGAGTGGGTTTGGGTCTAGCCGAGTGGGTTTGGGTCTAGCCGAGAGGGTTTGGGTCTAGCCGAGTGGGTTTGGGTCTAGCCGATTTGGTTTGGGTCTATCCATGTGGGTTTGGGTCTAGCCGATTGGGTTAGGGTCTAGCGGAGTGGGTTTGGGTGTAGCCGCGTGGGTTTGGGTGTAGCCGAGTGGGTTTGGGTCTAGCCGAGTGGGTTTGGGTCTAGCCGAGTGGGTTTGGGTCTAGCCGAGTGGGTTTGGGTCTAGCCGACTGGGTTTGGGTCTAGCCGAGTGGGTTTGGGTCTAGCCGAGTGGGTTTGGGTCTAGCCGAGTGGTTTTGGGTCTAGCTGAGTGGGTTTGGGTCTAGCTGAGTTGGTTTCGGTCTAGCCGAGTGGGTTTGGGTCTAGCCGAGTGGGTTTGGGTGTAGCCGAGTGGGTTTGGGTCTAGCCTAGTGGGTTTGGGTCTAGCCGAGTTAGTTTGGGTGTAGCCGAGTGGGTTTGGGTCTAGCCGAGCAGGTTTGGGTCTAGCCGAGTGGGTTTGGGTCTAGCCGAGTGGGTTTGGGTTAAGCGGAGTTGGTATGGGTCTAGCGGAGTGGGTTTGGGTCTAGCGGAGTGGGTTTGGGTGTAGCCGAGTGGGTTTGGGTCTAGCCGAGTGGGTTTGGGTCTACCCGAGTGGGTTTGCGTCTTGCCGAGTGGGTTTGGGTCTAGCCGAGTGGGTGTGGGTCTAGCCGAGTGGGTTTGGGTCTAGCCAAGTGGGTTTGGGTCTAGCCGAGTGGGTTTGGGTCTATACGAGTGGGTTTGCGTCTAGCCGAGTGGGTTTGGGTCTAGCCGAGTGGGTTTGGGTCTAGCGGAGTGGGTTTGGGTGTAGCCGAGTGGGTTTGGGTCTATACGAGTGGGTTTGGGTCTAGCCAAGTGGGTTTGGGTCCAGTGGAGTGGGTTTGGGTCTAGCTGAATGGGTTTGGGTCTAGCCGAGTGGGTTTGGGTCTAGCCGAGTGGGTTTGGGTCTAGCCGAAAGGGTTTGGGTCTAGCCTAGTGGGTTTGGGTCTAGCCGAGTTAGTTTGGGTGTAGCCGAGTGGGTTTGGGTCTAGCCGAGCAGGTTTGGGTCTAGCCGAGTGGGTTTGGGTCTAGCCGAGTTGGTTTGGGTCTAGCCGAGTGGGTTTGGGTCTAGCCGAGTGGGTTTGGGTTAAGCGGAGTTGGTATGGGTCTAGCGGAGTGGGTTTGGGTCTAGCGGAGTGGGTTTGGGTGTAGCCGAGTTGGTTTGGGTCTAGCCGAGTGGGTTTGGGTCTACCCGAGTGGGTTTGCGTCTTGCCGAGTGGGTTTGGGTCTAGCCGAGTGGGTGTGGGTCTAGCCGAGTGGGTTTGGGTCTAGCCAAGTGGGTTTGGGTCTAGCCAAGTGGGTTTGGGTCTATACGAGTGGGTTTGCGTCTAGCCGAGTGGGTTTGGGTCTAGCCGAGTGGGTTTGGGTAGAGTGGAGTGGGTTTGGGTGTAGCCGAGTGGGTTTGGGTCTATACGAGTGGGTTTGCGTCTAGCCGAGTGGGTTTGGGTCTAGCCGAGTGGGTTTGGGTCTAGCGGAGTGGGTTTGGGTGTAGCCGAGTGGGTTTGGGTCTAGCCGAGTGGGTTTGGGTCTAGCCGAGTGGGTTTGCGTCTAGCCGAGTGGGTTTGGGTCTAGCCGAGTGGGTGTGGGTCTAGCCGAGTGGGTTTGGGTCTAGCCAAGTGGGTTTGGGTCTATACGAGTGGGTTTGCGTCTAGCCGAGTGGGTTTGGGTCTAGCCGAGAGGGTTTGGGTCTAGCCGAGTGGGTTTGGGTCTAGCCGATTGGGTTTGGGTCTATCCATGTGGGTTTGGGTCTAGCCGAGTGGGTTAGGGTCTAGCGGAGTGGGTTTGGGTGTAGCCGCGTGGGTTTGGGTGTAGCCGAGTGGGTTTGGGTCTAGCCGAGTGGGTTTGGGTCTAGCCGAGTGGGTTTGGGTCTAGCCGAGTGGGTTTGGGTCTAGCGGAGTGGGTTTGGGTGTAGCCGAGTGGGTTTGGGTCTAGCCGAGTGGGTTTGCGTCTAGCCGACTGGGTTTGGGGCTAGCCGACTGGGTTTGGGTCTAGCCGAGTGGGTTTGGGTCTAGCCGAGTGGGTTGGGTCTAGCGGAGTGGGTTTGGGTGTAGCCGAGTGGGTTTGGGTGTAGCCGAGTGGGTTTGGGTCTGGACGAGTGGGTTTGGGTGTAGCCGAGTGGGTTTGGGTCTAGCCGAGTGGGTTTGGGTCTAGCCTAGTGGGTTTGGGTCTAGCCAAGTGGGTTTGGGTCCAGTGGAGTGGGTTTGGGTCAAGCGGAATGGGTTTGGGTCTAGCGGAGTGGGTTTGGGTCTAGCCGAGTGGGTTTGGGTCTAACCGAGTGGGTTTGTGTCTAGCGGAGTGGGTTTGGGTCTAGCGGAGTGGGATTGTTCCTAGCCGAGTGGGTTTGGGTCCAGCCAAGTGGGTTTGGGACCAGCCGAGTGGGTTTGGGTCTAGCCGAGTGGGTTTGGGTCTAGCTGAATGGGTTTGGGTCTAGCCGAGTGGGTTTGGGTCTAGCCGAGTGGGTTTGGGTCTAGCCGAAAGGGTTTGGGTCTAGCCGAGTGGGTTTGGGTCTAGCCGAGTGGGTATGGGTCTAGCCGAGTGGGTGTGGGTCAAGCCGAGTGGGTTTGGGTCTAGTCGAGTGGGTTTGGGTCTAGCCGAGTGGGTTTGGGTCTAGCGGAGTGGGTTTGGGTCTAGCGGAGTGGGTTTGGGTCTAGCGGAGTGGGTTTGGGTCTAGCGGAGTGGGTTTGGATCTCGCCGAGTGGGTTTGGGTCTAACCGAGTGGGTTTGTGTCTAGCGGAGTGGGTTTGGGTCTAGCGGAGTGGGATTGGGTCTAGCGGAGTGGGTTTGGGTCTAGCGGAGTGGGTTTGGGTCTAGCCGAGTGGGTTTAGGACTAGCCGAGTGGGTTTGGGACTAGCCGAGTGGGTTTGTGTCTAGCCGAAAGGGTTTGGGTCTAGCCGAGTGGGTTTGGGTCTAGCCGAGTGGGTTTGGGTCTAGCCGAGTGGGTGTGGGTCTAGCCGAGTGGGTTTAGGTCTAGCCGAGTGGGTTTGGGTTTTGCCGTGTGTGTTTGGGTCTAGCCGAGTGGGTTTGGGTGTAGCCGAGTGGGTTTGGGTCTAGCCAAGTGGGTTTGGTTCAAGCCAAGTGGGTTTGGGTCTAGCCGAGTGGGTTTGGGTCTAGCCGAGTGGGTTTGGGTCTAGCCGAGAGGGTTTGGGTCTAGCCGAGTGGGTTTGGGTCTAGCCGATTGGGTTTGGGTCTATCCATGTGGGTTTGGGTCTAGCCGAGTGGGTTAGCGTCTATCGGAGTGGGTTTGGGTGTAGCCGCGTGGGTTTGGGTGTAGCCGAGTGGGTTTGGGTCTAGCCGAGTGTGTTTGGGTCTAGCCGAGTGGGTTTGGGTCTAGCCGAGTGGGTTTGGGTCTAGCGGAGTGGGTTTGGGTGTAGCCGAGTGGGCTTGGGTCTAGCCGAGTGGGTTTGGGTCTAGCCGAGTGGGTTTGGGTCTAGCCGACTGGGTTTGGGTCTAGCCGAGTGGGTTTGGGTCTAGCCGAGTGGGTTTGGGTCTAGCCGAGTGGGTTTGGGTCTAGCGGAGTGGGTTTGAGTGTAGCCGAGTGGGTTTGGGTCTAGCGGAGCGGGTTTGGGTGTAGCCGAGTGGGTTTGGGTGTAGCCGAGTGGATTTGGGTCTAGCCGACTGGGTTTGGCTCCAGCCGAGTGGGTTTGGGTCTAGCCGAGTGGGTTTGGGTCTAGCCGAGTGGGTTTACGTCTAGCCGAGTGGGTTTGGGTCTAGCGGAGTGGGTTTGGGTGTAGCCGAGTGGGTTTGGGTGTAGCCGAGTGGGTTTGGGTCTGGACGAGTGGGTTTGGGTGTAGCCGAGTGGTCTTGGGTCTAGCCGAGTGGGTTTGGGTCTAGCCTGGTGGGTTTGGTTCTAGCCAAGTGGGTTTGGGTCCAGTGGAGTGGGTTTGGGTGTAGCGGAGTGGGTTTGGGTCTAGCGGAGTGGGTTTGGGTCCAGCCGAGTGGGTTTGGGACTAACCGAGTGGGTTTGTGTCTAGCGGAGTGGGTTTGGGTCTAGCGGAGTGGGATTGGGCCTAGCCGAGTGGGTTTGGGTCTAGCCGAGTGGGTTTGGGACTAGCCGAGTGGGTTTGGGTCTAGCCGAGTGGGTTTGGGTCTAGCCGAATGGGTTTGGGTCTACCCGAGTGGGTTTGGGTCTAGCCGAGTGGGTTTGTTTCTAGCCGAATGGGTTTGGGTCTAGCCGAGTGGGTTTGGGTGCAGACGAGTGGGTTTGGGTCTAGCGGAGTGGGTTTGGGTGTAGCCGAGTGGGTTTGGGTCTAGCCGAGTGGGTTTGTGTCTAGCCGAGTGGGTTTGGGTCTATACGAGTGGGTTTGCATCTAGCCGAGTGGGTTTGGGTCTAGCCGAGAGGGTTTGGGTCTAGCCGAGTGGGTTTGGTTCTAGCCGATTGGGTTTGGGTCTATCCATGTGGGTTTGGGTCTAGCGGAGTGGGTTAGGGTCTAGCGGAGTGGGTTTGGGTGTAGCCGCGTGGGTTTGGGTGTAGCCGAGTGGGTTTGGGTCTAGCCGAGTGGATTTGGGTCTAGCCGAGTGGGTTTGGGTCTAGCGGAGTGGGTTTGGGTCTAGCGGAGTGGGTTTGGGTGTAGCCGAGTAGGTTTGGGTCTAGACGAGTGGGTTTGCGTCTTGCCGACTGGGTTTGGTCTAGCCGACTGGGTTTGGGTCTAGCCGAGTGGGTTTGGGTCTAGCCGAGTGGGTTTGGGTCTAGCCGAGTGGGTTTGGGTCTAGCCGAATGGGTTTGGGTCTACCCGAGTGGGTTTGGGTCTAGCCGAGTGGGTTTGCTTCTAGCCGAATGGGTTTGGGTCTAGCCGAGTGGGTTTGGGTGCAGACGAGTGGGTTTGGGTCTACCGGAGTGGGTTTGGGTGTAGCCGAGTGGGTTTGGGTCTAGCCGAGTGGGTTTGTGTCTAGCCAAGTGGGTTTGGGTCTATACGAGTGGGTTTGCGTCTAGCCGAGTCGGTTAGGGTCTAGCGGAGTGGGTTTGGGTGTAGCCGCGTGGGTTTGGGTGTAGCCGAGTGGGTTTGGGTCTAGCCGAGTGGGTTTGGGTCTAGCCGAGTGGGTTTGGGTCTGGCTGAGTGGGTTTGGGTGTAGCCGAGTGGGTTTGGGTCTAGCCGAGTGGGTTTGCGTCTAGCCGACTGGGTTTGGGTCTAGCCGACTGGGTTTGGGTCTAGCCGAGTGGGTTTGGGTCTAGCCGAGTGGGTTTGGGTCCAGCCGAGTGGGTTTGGGTCTAGCGGAGTGGGTTTGGGTGCAGCCGAGTGGGTTTGGGTCTAGCGGAGCGGGTTTGGGTCTAGCCGAGTGGGTTTGGGTCTAGCCGAGTGGGTTTGGTTCTAGCCGAGTGGGTTTGGGTTTATCCGAGTGGGTTTGGGTCCAGCCGAGTGGGTTTGGGTCTAGCCCAGTGGATTTGGGTCTAGCCGAGTGGGTTTGGGTGTAGCCGAGTGGGTTTGCGTCTAGCCGAGTGGGTTTGGGTGTAGCCAAGTGGGTTTGGGTCTAGCCGAGTGGGTTTGGGTCTAGCCGAGTGGGTTTGGGTCTAGCCGAGAGGGTTTGGGTCTAGCCGAGTGGGTTTGGGTCTAGCCGATTGGGTTTGGGTCTATCCATGTGGGTTTGGGTCTAGCCGAGTGGGTTAGGGTCTAGCGGAGTGGGTTTGGGTGTAGCCGCGTGGGTTTGGGTGTAGCCGAGTGGGTTTGGGTCTAGCCGAGTGGGTTTGGGTCTAGCCGAGTGGGTTTGGGTCTAGCCGAGTGGGTTTGGGTCTAGCCGAGTGGGTTTGGGTCTAGCGGAGTGGGTTTGGGTGTAGCCGAGTGGGTTTGGGTCTAGCCGAGTGGGTTTGGGTCTAGCCGACTGGGTTTGGGTCTAGCCGACTGGGTTTGGGTCTAGCCGAGTGGGTTTGGGTCTAGCCGAGTGGGTTTGGGTCTGGCCGAGTGGGTTTGGGTCTAGCGGAGTGGGTTTGGGTGTAGCCTAGTGGGTTTGGGTCTAGCGGAGCGGGTTTGGGTGTAGCCGAGTGGGTTTGGGACTAGCCGAGTGGATTTGGGTCTAGCCGACTGGGTTTGGCTCCAGCCGAGTGGGTTTGGGTCTCGCCGAGTGGGTTTGGGTCTAGCCGAGTGGGTTTACGTCTAGCCGAGTGGGTTTGGGTCTAGCGGAGTGGGTTTGGGTGTAGCCGAGTGGGTTTGGGTGTAGCCGAGTGGGTTTGGGTCTGGACGAGTGGGTTTGGGTGTAGCCGAGTGGTCTTGGGTCTAGCCGAGTGGGTTTGGGTCTAGCCTGGTGGGTTTGGGTCTAGCCAAGTGGGTTTGGGTCCAGTGGAGTGGGTTTGGGTGTAGCGGAGTGGGTTTGGGTCTAGCGGAGTGGGTTTGGGTCCAGCCAAGTGGGTTTGGGTCTAACCGAGTGGGTTTGTGTTTAGCGGAGTGGGTTTGGGTCTAGCGGAGTGGGATTGGGCCTAGCCGAGTGGGTTTGGGTCTAGACGAGTGGGTTTGGGACTAGCCGAGTGGGTTTGGTTCTAGCCGAGTGGGATTGGGTCTAGCCGAATGGGTTTGGGTCTACCTGAGTGGGTTTGGGTCTAGCCGAGTGGGTTTGCTTCTAGCCGAATGGGTTTGGGTCTAGCCGAGTGGGTTTGGGTGCAGACGAGTGGGTTTGGGTCTAGCGGAGTGGGTTTGGGGGTAGCCAAGTGGGTTTGGGTCTAGCCGAGTGGGTTTGTGTCTAGCCGAGTGGGTTTGGGTCTATACGAGTGGGTTTGCGTCTAGCCGAGTGGGTTTGGGTCTAGCCGAGAGGGTTTGGGTCTAGCCGAGTGGGTTTGGGTCTAGCCGATTGGGTTTGGGTCTATCCATGTGGGTTTGGGTCTGGCCGAGTGGGTTAGGGTCTAGCGGAGTGGGTTTGGGTGTAGCCGCGTGGGTTTGGGTGTAGCCGAGTGGGTTTGGGTCTAGCCGAGTGGGTTTGGGTCTAGCCGAGTGGGTTTGGGTCTAGCCGAGTGGGTTTGGGTCTAGCGGAGCGGGTTTGGGTGTAGCCGAGTGGGTTTGGGTCTAGCCGAGTGGATTTGGGTCTAGCCGACTGGGTTTGGCTCCTGCCGAGTGGGTTTGGGTCTAGCCGAGTGGGTTTGGGTCAAGCCGAGGGGGGTTTACGTCTAGCCGAGTGGGTTTGGGTCTAGCGGAGTGGGTTTGGGTGTAGCCGAGTGGGTTTGGGTGTAGCCGAGTGGGTTTGGGTCTGTACGAGTGGGTTTGGGTGTAGCCGAGTGGGTTTGGGTCTAGCCGAGTGGGTTTGGGTCTAGCCTAGTGGGTTTGGGTCTAGCCAAGTGGGTTTGGGTCCAGTGGAGTGGGTTTGGGTCCAGCGGAGTGGGTTTGGGTCTAGCGGAGTGGGTTTGGGTCTAGCCGAGTGGGTTTGGGTCTAACCGAGTGGGTTTGTGTCTAGCGGAGTGGGTTTGGGTCTAGCGGAGTGGGATTGGGCCTAGCCGAGTGGGTTTGGGTCTAGCCAAGTGGGTTTGGGACTAGCCGAGTGGGTTTGGGTCTAGCCGAGTGGGTTTGGGTCTAGCTGAATGGGTTTGGGTCTAGCCGAGTGGGTTTGGGTCTAGCCGAGTGTGTTTGGGTCCAGCCGAAAGGGTTTGGGTCTAGCCGAGTGGGTTTGGGTCTAGCCGAGTGGTATGGGTCTAGCCGAGTGGGTTTGGGTCTATCCATGTGGGTTTGGGTCCAGCCGAGTGGGTTAGGGTCTAGCGGAGTGGTTTTGGGTGTAGCCGCGTGGGTTTGGGTGTAGCCGAGTGGGTTTGGGTCTAGCCGAGTGGGTTTGGGTCTAGCCGAGTGGGTTTGGGTCTAGCCGAGTGGGATTGGGTCTAGCGGAGTGGGTTTGGGTGTAGCCGAGTGGGTTTGGGTATAGCCGAGTGGGTTTGGGTCTAGCCGACTGGGTTTGGGTCTCGCCGACTGGGTTTGGGTCTAGCCGAGTGGGTTTGGGTCTAGCCGAGTGGGTTTGGGTCTAGCCGAGTGGGTTTGGGTCTAGCGGAGTGGGTTTGGGTGTAGCCGAGTGGGTTTGGGTCTAGCGGAGCGGGTTTGGGTGCAGCCGAGTGGGTTTGGGTCTAGCCGAGTGGATTTGGGTCTAGCCGACTGGGTTTGGCTCCAGCCGAGTGGGTTTGGGTCTAGCAGAGTGGGTTTGGGTCTAGCCGAGTGGGTTTACGTCTTGCCGAGTGGGTTTGGGTCTAGCGGAGTGGGTTTGGTTCTAGCCGAGTGGGTTTGGGTTTATCCGAGTGGGTTTGGGTCCAGCCGAGTGGGTTTGGGTCTAGCCCAGTGGATTTGGGTCTAGCCGAGTGGGTTTGGGTGTAGCCGAGTGGGTTTGCGTCTAGCCGAGTGGGTTTGGGTGTAGCCAAGTGGGTTTGGGTCTAGCCGAGTGGGTTTGGGTCTAGCCGAGTGGGTTTGGGTCTAGCCGAGAGGGTTTGGGTCTAGCCGAGTGGGTTTGGGTCTAGCCGATTGGGTTTGGGTCTATCCATGTGGGTTTGGGTCTAGCCGAGTGGGTTAGGGTCTAGCGGAGTGGGTTTGGGTGTAGCCGCGTGGGTTTGGGTGTAGCCGAGTGGGTTTGGGTCTAGCCGAGTGGGTTTGGGTCTAGCCGAGTGGGTTTGGGTCTAGCCGAGTGGGTTTGGGTCTAGCCGAGTGGGTTTGGGTCTAGCGGAGTGGGTTTGGGTGTAGCCGAGTGGGTTTGGGTCTAGCCGAGTGGGTTTGGGTCTAGCCGACTGGGTTTGGGTCTAGCCGACTGGGTTTGGGTCTAGCCGAGTGGGTTTGGGTCTAGCCGAGTGGGTTTGGGTCTGGCCGAGTGGGTTTGGGTCTAGCGGAGTGGGTTTGGGTGTAGCCTAGTGGGTTTGGGTCTAGCGGAGCGGGTTTGGGTGTAGCCGAGTGGGTTTGGGTCTAGCCGAGTGGATTTGGGTCTAGCCGACTGGGTTTGGCTCCAGCCGAGTGGGTTTGGGTCTCGCCGAGTGGGTTTGGGTCTAGCCGAGTGGGTTTACGTCTAGCCGAGTGGGTTTGGGTCTAGCGGAGTGGGTTTGGGTGTAGCCGAGTGGGTTTGGGTGTAGCCGAGTGGGTTTGGGTCTGGACGAGTGGGTTTGGGTGTAGCCGAGTGGTCTTGGGTCTAGCCGAGTGGGTTTGGGTCTAGCCTGGTGGGTTTGGGTCTAGCCAAGTGGGTTTGGGTCCAGTGGAGTGGGTTTGGGTGTAGCGGAGTGGGTTTGGGTCTAGCGGAGTGGGTTTGGGTCCAGCCAAGTGGGTTTGGGTCTAACCGAGTGGGTTTGTGTTTAGCGGAGTGGGTTTGGGTCTAGCGGAGTGGGATTGGGCCTAGCCGAGTGGGTTTGGGTCTAGACGAGTGGGTTTGGGACTAGCCGAGTGGGTTTGGTTCTAGCCGAGTGGGATTGGGTCTAGCCGAATGGGTTTGGGTCTACCTGAGTGGGTTTGGGTCTAGCCGAGTGGGTTTGCTTCTAGCCGAATGGGTTTGGGTCTAGCCGAGTGGGTTTGGGTGCAGACGAGTGGGTTTGGGTCTAGCGGAGTGGGTTTGGGGGTAGCCAAGTGGGTTTGGGTCTAGCCGAGTGGGTTTGTGTCTAGCCGAGTGGGTTTGGGTCTATACGAGTGGGTTTGCGTCTAGCCGAGTGGGTTTGGGTCTAGCCGAGAGGGTTTGGGTCTAGCCGAGTGGGTTTGGGTCTAGCCGATTGGGTTTGGGTCTATCCATGTGGGTTTGGGTCTGGCCGAGTGGGTTAGGGTCTAGCGGAGTGGGTTTGGGTGTAGCCGCGTGGGTTTGGGTGTAGCCGAGTGGGTTTGGGTCTAGCCGAGTGGGTTTGGGTCTAGCCGAGTGGGTTTGGGTCTAGCCGAGTGGGTTTGGGTCTAGCGGAGCGGGTTTGGGTGTAGCCGAGTGGGTTTGGGTCTAGCCGAGTGGATTTGGGTCTAGCCGACTGGGTTTGGCTCCTGCCGAGTGGGTTTGGGTCTAGCCGAGTGGGTTTGGGTCAAGCCGAGGGGGGTTTACGTCTAGCCGAGTGGGTTTGGGTCTAGCGGAGTGGGTTTGGGTGTAGCCGAGTGGGTTTGGGTGTAGCCGAGTGGGTTTGGGTCTGTACGAGTGGGTTTGGGTGTAGCCGAGTGGGTTTGGGTCTAGCCGAGTGGGTTTGGGTCTAGCCTAGTGGGTTTGGGTCTAGCCAAGTGGGTTTGGGTCCAGTGGAGTGGGTTTGGGTCCAGCGGAGTGGGTTTGGGTCTAGCGGAGTGGGTTTGGGTCTAGCCGAGTGGGTTTGGGTCTAACCGAGTGGGTTTGTGTCTAGCGGAGTGGGTTTGGGTCTAGCGGAGTGGGATTGGGCCTAGCCGAGTGGGTTTGGGTCTAGCCTAGTGGGTTTGGGTCTAGCCAAGTGGGTTTGGGTCCAGTGGAGTGGGTTTGGGTCCAGCGGAGTGGGTTTGGGTCTAGCGGAGTGGGTTTGGGTCTAGCCGAGTGGGTTTGGGTCTAACCGAGTGGGTTTGTGTCTAGCGGAGTGGGTTTGGGTCTAGCGGAGTGGGATTGGGCCTAGCCGAGTGGGTTTGGGTCTAGCCAAGTGGGTTTGGGACTAGCCGAGTGGGTTTGGGTCTAGCCGAGTGGGTTTGGGTCTAGCTGAATGGGTTTGGGTCTAGCCGAGTGGGTTTGGGTCTAGCCGAGTGTGTTTGGGTCCAGCCGAAAGGGTTTGGGTCTAGCCGAGTGGGTTTGGGTCTAGCCGAGTGGTATGGGTCTAGCCGAGTGGGTTTGGGTCTATCCATGTGGGTTTGGGTCCAGCCGAGTGGGTTAGGGTCTAGCGGAGTGGTTTTGGGTGTAGCCGCGTGGGTTTGGGTGTAGCCGAGTGGGTTTGGGTCTAGCCGAGTGGGTTTGGGTCTAGCCGAGTGGGTTTGGGTCTAGCCGAGTGGGATTGGGTCTAGCGGAGTGGGTTTGGGTGTAGCCGAGTGGGTTTGGGTCTAGCCGAGTGGGTTTGGGTCTAGCCGACTGGGTTTGGGTCTCGCCGACTGGGTTTGGGTCTAGCCGAGTGGGTTTGGGTCTAGCCGAGTGGGTTTGGGTCTAGCCGAGTGGGTTTGGGTCTAGCGGAGTGGGTTTGGGTGTAGCCGAGTGGGTTTGGGTCTAGCGGAGCGGGTTTGGGTGCAGCCGAGTGGGTTTGGGTCTAGCCGAGTGGATTTGGGTCTAGCCGACTGGGTTTGGCTCCAGCCGAGTGGGTTTGGGTCTAGCAGAGTGGGTTTGGGTCTAGCCGAGTGGGTTTACGTCTTGCCGAGTGGGTTTGGGTCTAGCGGAGTGGGTTTGGTTCTAGCCGAGTGGGTTTGGGTTTATCCGAGTGGGTTTGGGTCCAGCCGAGTGGGTTTGGGTCTAGCCCAGTGGATTTGGGTCTAGCCGAGTGGGTTTGGGTGTAGCCGAGTGGGTTTGCGTCTAGCCGAGTGGGTTTGGGTGTAGCCAAGTGGGTTTGGGTCTAGCCGAGTGGGTTTGGGTCTAGCCGAGTGGGTTTGGGTCTAGCCGAGAGGGTTTGGGTCTAGCCGAGTGGGTTTGGGTCTAGCCGATTGGGTTTGGGTCTATCCATGTGGGTTTGGGTCTAGCCGAGTGGGTTAGGGTCTAGCGGAGTGGGTTTGGGTGTAGCCGCGTGGGTTTGGGTGTAGCCGAGTGGGTTTGGGTCTAGCCGAGTGGGTTTGGGTCTAGCCGAGTGGGTTTGGGTCTAGCCGAGTGGGTTTGGGTCTAGCCGAGTGGGTTTGGGTCTAGCGGAGTGGGTTTGGGTGTAGCCGAGTGGGTTTGGGTCTAGCCGAGTGGGTTTGGGTCTAGCCGACTGGGTTTGGGTCTAGCCGACTGGGTTTGGGTCTAGCCGAGTGGGTTTGGGTCTAGCCGAGTGGGTTTGGGTCTGGCCGAGTGGGTTTGGGTCTAGCGGAGTGGGTTTGGGTGTAGCCTAGTGGGTTTGGGTCTAGCGGAGCGGGTTTGGGTGTAGCCGAGTGGGTTTGGGTCTAGCCGAGTGGATTTGGGTCTAGCCGACTGGGTTTGGCTCCAGCCGAGTGGGTTTGGGTCTCGCCGAGTGGGTTTGGGTCTAGCCGAGTGGGTTTACGTCTAGCCGAGTGGGTTTGGGTCTAGCGGAGTGGGTTTGGGTGTAGCCGAGTGGGTTTGGGTGTAGCCGAGTGGGTTTGGGTCTGGACGAGTGGGTTTGGGTGTAGCCGAGTGGTCTTGGGTCTAGCCGAGTGGGTTTGGGTCTAGCCTGGTGGGTTTGGGTCTAGCCAAGTGGGTTTGGGTCCAGTGGAGTGGGTTTGGGTGTAGCGGAGTGGGTTTGGGTCTAGCGGAGTGGGTTTGGGTCCAGCCAAGTGGGTTTGGGTCTAACCGAGTGGGTTTGTGTTTAGCGGAGTGGGTTTGGGTCTAGCGGAGTGGGATTGGGCCTAGCCGAGTGGGTTTGGGTCTAGACGAGTGGGTTTGGGACTAGCCGAGTGGGTTTGGTTCTAGCCGAGTGGGATTGGGTCTAGCCGAATGGGTTTGGGTCTACCTGAGTGGGTTTGGGTCTAGCCGAGTGGGTTTGCTTCTAGCCGAATGGGTTTGGGTCTAGCCGAGTGGGTTTGGGTGCAGACGAGTGGGTTTGGGTCTAGCGGAGTGGGTTTGGGGGTAGCCAAGTGGGTTTGGGTCTAGCCGAGTGGGTTTGTGTCTAGCCGAGTGGGTTTGGGTCTATACGAGTGGGTTTGCGTCTAGCCGAGTGGGTTTGGGTCTAGCCGAGAGGGTTTGGGTCTAGCCGAGTGGGTTTGGGTCTAGCCGATTGGGTTTGGGTCTATCCATGTGGGTTTGGGTCTGGCCGAGTGGGTTAGGGTCTAGCGGAGTGGGTTTGGGTGTAGCCGCGTGGGTTTGGGTGTAGCCGAGTGGGTTTGGGTCTAGCCGAGTGGGTTTGGGTCTAGCCGAGTGGGTTTGGGTCTAGCCGAGTGGGTTTGGGTCTAGCGGAGCGGGTTTGGGTGTAGCCGAGTGGGTTTGGGTCTAGCCGAGTGGATTTGGGTCTAGCCGACTGGGTTTGGCTCCTGCCGAGTGGGTTTGGGTCTAGCCGAGTGGGTTTGGGTCAAGCCGAGGGGGGTTTACGTCTAGCCGAGTGGGTTTGGGTCTAGCGGAGTGGGTTTGGGTGTAGCCGAGTGGGTTTGGGTGTAGCCGAGTGGGTTTGGGTCTGTACGAGTGGGTTTGGGTGTAGCCGAGTGGGTTTGGGTCTAGCCGAGTGGGTTTGGGTCTAGCCTAGTGGGTTTGGGTCTAGCCAAGTGGGTTTGGGTCCAGTGGAGTGGGTTTGGGTCCAGCGGAGTGGGTTTGGGTCTAGCGGAGTGGGTTTGGGTCTAGCCGAGTGGGTTTGGGTCTAACCGAGTGGGTTTGTGTCTAGCGGAGTGGGTTTGGGTCTAGCGGAGTGGGATTGGGCCTAGCCGAGTGGGTTTGGGTCTAGCCAAGTGGGTTTGGGACTAGCCGAGTGGGTTTGGGTCTAGCCGAGTGGGTTTGGGTCTAGCTGAATGGGTTTGGGTCTAGCCGAGTGGGTTTGGGTCTAGCCGAGTGTGTTTGGGTCCAGCCGAAAGGGTTTGGGTCTAGCCGAGTGGGTTTGGGTCTAGCCGAGTGGTATGGGTCTAGCCGAGTGGGTTTGGGTCTATCCATGTGGGTTTGGGTCCAGCCGAGTGGGTTAGGGTCTAGCGGAGTGGTTTTGGGTGTAGCCGCGTGGGTTTGGGTGTAGCCGAGTGGGTTTGGGTCTAGCCGAGTGGGTTTGGGTCTAGCCGAGTGGGTTTGGGTCTAGCCGAGTGGGATTGGGTCTAGCGGAGTGGGTTTGGGTGTAGCCGAGTGGGTTTGGGTCTAGCCGAGTGGGTTTGGGTCTAGCCGACTGGGTTTGGGTCTCGCCGACTGGGTTTGGGTCTAGCCGAGTGGGTTTGGGTCTAGCCGAGTGGGTTTGGGTCTAGCCGAGTGGGTTTGGGTCTAGCGGAGTGGGTTTGGGTGTAGCCGAGTGGGTTTGGGTCTAGCGGAGCGGGTTTGGGTGCAGCCGAGTGGGTTTGGGTCTAGCCGAGTGGATTTGGGTCTAGCCGACTGGGTTTGGCTCCAGCCGAGTGGGTTTGGGTCTAGCAGAGTGGGTTTGGGTCTAGCCGAGTGGGTTTACGTCTTGCCGAGTGGGTTTGGGTCTAGCGGAGTGGGTTTGGGTGTAGCCGAGTGGGTTTGGGTGTAGCCGAGTGGGTTTGGGCCTGGACGAGTGGGTTTGGGTGTAGCCGAGTGCGCTTGGGTCTAGCCGAGTGGGTTTGGGTCTAGCCTGGTGGGTTTGAGTCTAGCCAAGTGGGTTTGGGTCCAGTGGAGTGGGTTTGGGTGTAGCGGAGTGGGTTTGGGTCTAGCGGAGTGGGTTTGGGTCCAGCCGAGTTGGTTTGGGTCTAGGCGAGTGGGTTTGCATCTAGCCGAGTGGGTTTGTGTCTAGCGGAGTGGGTTTGGGTCTAGCGGAGTGGGATTGGGTCTAGCCGAGTGGGTTTGGGTCTAGCCGAGTGGGTTTGGGACTAGCCGAGTGGGTTTGGGTTTAGCCGAGTGGGTTTGGGTCAAGCTGAATGGGTTTGGGTCTAGCCGAGTGGGTTTGGGTCTAGCCGAGTGGGTTTGGGTCAAGCCGAGTGGGTTTGGGTCTAGCCGAGTGGGTTTGGGTCTAGCCGACTGGGTTTGGGCCTAGCCGCGTGGGTTTGGGTCTTGCGGAGTGGGTTTGGGTCTGGCGGAGTGGGTTTGGGTGTATCCGAGTGGGTTTGGGTCTAGCCGAGTGGGTTTGGGTCTTGCCGACTGGGTTTGGGATTAGCCGAGTGGGTTTGGGTCTAACCGAGTGGGTTTGGGTCTAGCCGAGTGGGTTTACGTCTAGCCGCGTGGGTTTGTGTCTAGCGGAGTGGGTATCGGTGTAGCCGAGTGGGTTTGGGTCTAGCCCAGTGGGTTTGTGTCTGGCCGAGTGTGTTTGGGTCTAGCCTAGTGGGTTTGGGTCTAGCCAAGTGGGTTTGGGTCTGGCGGAGTGGGTTTGTGTCTAGCGGAGTGGGTTTGGGTCTAGCGGAGTGGGTTTGGGTCTAGCCGAGTGGGTTTGGTTCTAATCGAGTGGGTTTGTGTTTAGCGGAGTGGGTTTGGGTCTAGCGGAGTGGGATTGGGTCTAGCCGAGTGGGTTTGTGTCTAGCCGAGTGGGTTTGGGACTAGCCGAGTGGGTTTGGGTCTAGCCGAATGGGTTTGCGTCCAGCCGAATGGGTTTGTGTCTAACCGAGTGGGTTTGGGTCTAGCCGAGTGGGTTTGGGTCTAGCCGAAAGGGTTTGTGTCTAGCCGAGTGGGTTTGCGTCTAGCCGAGTGGGTTTGCGTCTAGCCGAGTGGGTGTGGGTCTAGCCAAGTGGGTTTGGGTCTAGCCGAGTGGGTTTGGGTCTAGCCGAGTGGGTTTGGGTCTAGCAGAGTGGGTTTGGGTCTAGCCGAGTGGGTTTACGTCTAGCCGGGTGGGTTTGGGTCTAGCGGAGTGGGTTTGGGTGTAGCCGAGTGGGTTTGGGTGTAGCCGAGTGGGTTTGGGTCTGAACGAGTGGGTTTGGGTGTAGCCGAGTGGGCTTGGGTCTAGCCGAGTGGGTTTGGGTCTAGCCTGGTGGGTTTGAGTCTAGCCAAGTGGGTTTGGGTCCAGTGGAGTGGGTTTGGGTGTAGCGGAGTGGGTTTGGGTCTAGCGGAGTGGGTTTGGGTCCAGCCGAGTTGGTTTGGGTCTAGCCGAGTGGGTTTGCGTCTAGCCGAGTGGGTTTGTGTCTAGCGGAGTGGGTTTGGGTCTAGCGGAGTGGGATTGGGTCTAGCCGAGTGGGTTTGGGTCTAGCCGAGTGGGTTTGGGACTAGCCGAGTGGGTTTGGGTCTAGCCGAGTGGGTTTGGGTCTAGCCGAGTGTGTTTGGGTCTAGCCGAAAGGGTTTGGGTTTAGCCGAGTGGGTTTGGGTCTAGCCGAGTGGGTTTGGGTCAAACCGAGTGGGATTGGGTCTAGCCGAGTGGGTTTGGGTCTAGCCGACTGGGTTTGGGCCTAGCCGCGTGGGTTTGGGTCTTGCGGAGTGGGTTTGGGTCTGGCGGAGTGGGTTTGGGTGTATCCGAGTGGGTTTGGGTCTAGCCGAGTGGGTTTGGGTCTTGCCGACTGGGTTTGGGATTAGCCGAGTGGGTTTGGGTCTAACCGAGTGGGTTTGGGTCTAGCCGAGTGGGTTTACGTCTAGCCGCGTGGGTTTGGGTCTAGCGGAGTGGGTATCGGTGTAGCCGAGTGGGTTTGGGTCTAGCCCAGTGGGTTTGGGTCTGGCCGAGTGTGTTTGGGTCTAGCCTAGTGGGTTTGGGTCTAGCCAAGTGGGTTTGGGTCTAGCCAAGTGGGTTTGGGTCTGGCGGAGTGGGTTTGTGTCTAGCGGAGTGGGTTTGGGTCTAGCGGAGTGGGTTTGGGTCTAGCCGAGTGGGTTTGGTTCTAATCGAGTGGGTTTGTGTTTAGCGGAGTGGGTTTGGGTCTAGCGGAGTGGGATTGGGTCTAGCCGAGTGGGTTTGTGTCTAGCCGAGTGGGTTTGGGACTAGCCGAGTGGGTTTGGGTCTAGCCGAATGGGTTTGCGTCCAGCCGAATGGGTTTGTGTCTAACCGAGTGGGTTTGGGTCTAGCCGAGTGGGTTTGGGTCTAGCCGAAAGGGTTTGTGTCTAGCCGAGTGGGTTTGCGTCTAGCCGAGTGGGTTTGCGTCTAGCCGAGTGGGTGTGGGTCTAGCCAAGTGGGTTTGGGTCTAGCCGAGTGGGTTTGGGTCTAGCCGAGTGGGTTTGGGTCTAGCAGAGTGGGTTTGGGTCTAGCCGAGTGGGTTTACGTCTAGCCGGGTGGGTTTGGGTCTAGCGGAGTGGGTTTGGGTGTAGCCGAGTGGGTTTGGGTGTAGCCGAGTGGGTTTGGGTCTGAACGAGTGGGTTTGGGTGTAGCCGAGTGGGCTTGGGTCTAGCCGAGTGGGTTTGGGTCTAGCCTGGTGGGTTTGAGTCTAGCCAAGTGGGTTTGGGTCCAGTGGAGTGGGTTTGGGTGTAGCGGAGTGGGTTTGGGTCTAGCGGAGTGGGTTTGGGTCCAGCCGAGTTGGTTTGGGTCTAGCCGAGTGGGTTTGCGTCTAGCCGAGTGGGTTTGTGTCTAGCGGAGTGGGTTTGGGTCTAGCGGAGTGGGATTGGGTCTAGCCGAGTGGGTTTGGGTCTAGCCGAGTGGGTTTGGGACTAGCCGAGTGGGTTTGGGTCTAGCCGAGTGGGTTTGGGTCTAGCCGAGTGTGTTTGGGTCTAGCCGAAAGGGTTTGGGTTTAGCCGAGTGGGTTTGGGTCTAGCCGAGTGGGTTTGGGTCAAACCGAGTGGGATTGGGTCTAGCCGAGTGGGTTTGGGTCTAGCCGACTGGGTTTGGGCCTAGCCGCGTGGGTTTGGGTCTTGCGGAGTGGGTTTGGGTCTGGCGGAGTGGGTTTGGGTGTATCCGAGTGGGTTTGGGTCTAGCCGAGTGGGTTTGGGTCTTGCCGACTGGGTTTGGGATTAGCCGAGTGGGTTTGGGTCTAACCGAGTGGGTTTGGGTCTAGCCGAGTGGGTTTACGTCTAGCCGCGTGGGTTTGGGTCTAGCGGAGTGGGTATCGGTGTAGCCGAGTGGGTTTGGGTCTAGCCCAGTGGGTTTGGGTCTGGCCGAGTGTGTTTGGGTCTAGCCTAGTGGGTTTGGGTCTAGCCAAGTGGGTTTGGGTCTAGCGGAGTGGGTTTGTGTCTAGCGGAGTGGGTTTGGGTCTAGCGGAGTGGGTTTGGGTCTAGCCGAGTGGGTTTGGTTCTAACCGGGTGGGTTTGTGTTTAGCGGAGTAGGTTTGGGTCTAGCGGAGTGGGATTGTGTCTAGCCGAGTGGGTTTGTGTCTAGCCGAGTGGGTTTGGGACTAGCCGAGTGGGTTTGGGTCTAGCCGAATGGGTTTGCGTCCAGCCGAATGGGTTTGTGTCTAGCCGAGTGGGTTTGGGTCTAGCCGAGTAGGTTTGGGTCTAGCCGAAAGGGTTTGGGTCTAGCCGAGTGGGTTTGGGTCTAGCCGAGTGGGTTTGGGTCTAGCCGAGTGGGTGTGGGTCTAGCCAAGTGGGTTTGGGTCTAGCCGAGTGGGTTTGGGTCTAGCCGAGTGGGTTTGGGTCTAGCCGAGTGGGTTTGGGTCTAGCCGAGTGGGTTTGGGCCTAGCCGAGTGGGTTTGGGTCTAGCGGAGTGGGTTAGGGTCTAGTGGAGTGGGTTTGGGTCCAGCGGAGTGGGTTTGGGTCTAGCCGAATGGGTTTGGGTCTACCCGAGTGCGTTAGGGTCTAGCCGAATGGTTTGGGTCTAGCCGAATGGGTTTGGGTCTAGCCGAGTGGGTTTGGGTGTAGCCGAGTGGGTTTGGGTCTAGCGGAGTGGGTTTGGGTGTAGCCGTGTGGGTTTGGGTCTAGCCGAGTGGGTTTGGGTCTAGCCGAGTGGGTTTGAGTCTGGCCGAGTGGGTTTGGGTCTAGCTGAGTTGGTTTCGGACTAGCCGAGTGGGTTTGGGTCTAGCCGAGTGGGTTTGGGTCTAGCCGAGTGGGTTTGGGTCTAGCCTAGTGGGTTTGGGTCTAGCCGAGTTAGTTTGGGTGTAGCCGAGTGGGTTTGGGTCTAGCCGAGCAGGTTTGGGTCTAGCCGAGTGGGTTTGGGTCTATCCGAGTTGGTTTGGGTCTGGCCGAGTGGGTTTGGGTCTAGCCGATTGGGTTTTTTTCAAGCGGAGTTGGTATGGGTCTAGCGGAGTGGGTTTGGGTCTAGCGGAGTGGGTTTGGGTGTAGCCGAGTGGGTTTGGGTCTAGCCGAGTGGGTTTGGGTCTACCCGAGTGGGTTTGCGTCTAGCCGATTGGGTTTGGGTCTATCCATGTGGGTTTGGGTCTAGCCGAGTGGGTTAGGGTCTAGCGGAGTGGGTTTGGGTGTAGCCGCGTGGGTTTGGGTGTAGCCGAGTGGGTTTGGGTCTAGCCGAGTGGGTTTGGGTCTAGCCGAGTGGGTTTGGGTCTAGCCGAGTGGGTTTGGGTCTAGCGGAGTGGGTTTGGGAGTATCCGAGTGGGTTTGCGTCTAGCCGAGTGGGTTTGCGTCTAGCCGACTGGGTTTGGGTCTAGCCGACTGGGTTTGGGTCTAGCCGAGTGGGTTTGGGTCTAGCCGAGTGGGTTTGGGTCTAGCCGAGTGGGTTTGGGTCTAGCGGAGTGGGTTTGGGTGTAGCCGAGTGGGTTTGGGTCTAGCGGAGCGGGTTTGGGTGTAGCCGAGTGGGTTTGGGTCTAGCCGAGTGGATTTGGGTCTAGCCGACTGGGTTTGGCTCCAGCCGAGTGGGTTTGGGTCTAGCCGAGTGGGTTTGGGTCTAGCCGAGTGGGTTTGGGTCTAGCCAATTGGGTTTGGGTCCAGTGGAGTGGGTTTGGGTCCAGCGGAGTGGGTTTGGGTCTAGCGGAGTGGGTTTGGGTCTAGCCGAGTGGGTTTGGGTCTAGCCGAGTGGGTTTGGGTCTACCCGAGTGGGTTTGCGTCTAGCCGAGTGGGTTTGGGTCTAGCCGAGTGGGTGTGGGTCTAGCTGAGTGGGTTTGGGTCTAGCCGAGTGGGTTTTGGTCTAGCCGAGTGGGTTTGGGTCTAGCCGAGTGGTTTTGGGTCTAGCTGAGTGGGTTTGGGTCTAGCTGAGTTGGTTTCGGTCTAGCCGAGTGGGTTTGGGTCTAGCCGAGTGGGTTTGGGTCTAGCCGAGTGGGTTTGGGTCTAGCCTAGTGGGTTTGGGTCTAGCCGAGTTAGTTTGGGTGTAGCCGAGTGGGTTTGGGACGAGCCGAGCAGGTTTGGGTCTAGCCGAGTGGGTTTGGGTCTATCCGAGTTGGTTTGGGTCTGGCCGAGTGGGTTTGGGTCTAGCCGATTGGGTTTGGGTCAAGCGGAGTTGGTATGGGTCTAGCGGAGTGGGTTTGGGTCTAGCGGAGTGGGTTTGGGTGTAGCCGAGTGGGTTTGGGTCTAGCCGAGTGGGTTTGGGTCTACCCGAGTGGGTTTGCGTCTAGCCGATTGGGTTTGGGTCTATCCATGTGGGTTTGGGTCTAGCCGAGTGGGTTAGGGTGTAGCAGAGTGGGTTTGGGTGTAGCCGCGTGGGTTTGGGTGTAGCCGAGTGGGTTTGGGTCTAGCCGAGTGGGTTTGGGTCTAGCCGAGTGGGTTTGGGTCTAGCCGAGTGGGTTTGGGTCTAGCGGAGTGGGTTTGGGAGTAGCCGAGTGGGTTTGCGTCTAGCCGAGTGGGTTTGCGTCCAGCCGACTGGGTTTGGGTCTAGCCGACTGGGTTTGGGTCTAGCCGAGTGGGTTTGGGTCTAGCCGAGTGGGTTTGGGTCTAGCCGAGTGGGTTTGGGTCTAGCGGAGTGGGTTTGGGTGTAGCCGAGTGGGTTTGGGTCTAGCGGAGCGGGTTTGGGTGTAGCCGAGTGGGTTTGGGTCTAGCCGAGTGGATTTGGGTCTAGCCGACTGGGTTTGGCTCCAGCCGAGTGGGTTTGGGTCTAGCCGAGTGGGTTTGGGTCTAGCCGAGTGGGTTTGGGTCTAGCCGAGTGGGTTTGGGTCTAGCCGAGTGGGTTTGGGTCTAGCGGAGTGGGTTTGGGAGTATCCGAGTGGGTTTGCGTCTAGCCGAGTGGGTTTGCGTCTAGCCGACTGGGTTTGGGTCTAGCCGACTGGGTTTGGGTCTAGCCGAGTGGGTTTGGGTCTAGCCGAGTGGGTTTGGGTCTAGCCGAGTGGGTTTGGGTCTAGCGGAGTGGGTTTGGGTGTAGCCGAGTGGGTTTGGGTCTAGCGGAGCGGGTTTGGGTGTAGCCGAGTGGGTTTGGGTCTAGCCGAGTGGATTTGGGTCTAGCCGACTGGGTTTGGCTCCAGCCGAGTGGGTTTGGGTCTAGCCGAGTGGGTTTGGGTCTAGCCGAGTGGGTTTGGGTCTAGCCAATTGGGTTTGGGTCCAGTGGAGTGGGTTTGGGTCCAGCGGAGTGGGTTTGGGTCTAGCGGAGTGGGTTTGGGTCTAGCCGAGTGGGTTTGGGTCTAGCCGAGTGCGTTTGGGTCTACCCGAGTGGGTTTGCGTCTAGCCGAGTGGGTTTGGGTCTAGCCGAGTGGGTGTGGGTCTAGCTGAGTGGGTTTGGGTCTAGCCGAGTGGGTTTTGGTCTAGCCGAGTGGGTTTGGGTCTAGCCGAGTGGTTTTGGGTCTAGCTGAGTGGGTTTGGGTCTAGCTGAGTTGGTTTCGGTCTAGCCGAGTGGGTTTGGGTCTAGCCGAGTGGGTTTGGGTCTAGCCGAGTGGGTTTGGGTCTAGCCTAGTGGGTTTGGGTCTAGCCGAGTTAGTTTGGGTGTAGCCGAGTGGGTTTGGGACTAGCCGAGCAGGTTTGGGTCTAGCCGAGTGGGTTTGGGTCTATCCGAGTTGGTTTGGGTCTGGCCGAGTGGGTTTGGGTCTAGCCGATTGGGTTTGGGTCAAGCGGAGTTGGTATGGGTCTAGCGGAGTGGGTTTGGGTCTAGCGGAGTGGGTTTGGGTGTAGCCGAGTGGGTTTGGGTCTAGCCGAGTGGGTTTGGGTCTACCCGAGTGGGTTTGCGTCTAGCCGATTGGGTTTGGGTCTATCCATGTGGGTTTGGGTCTAGCCGAGTGGGTTAGGGTCTAGCAGAGTGGGTTTGGGTGTAGCCGCGTGGGTTTGGGTGTAGCCGAGTGGGTTTGGGTCTAGCCGAGTGGGTTTGGGTCTAGCCGAGTGGGTTTGGGTCTAGCCGAGTGGGTTTGGGTCTAGCGGAGTGGGTTTGGGAGTAGCCGAGTGGGTTTGCGTCTAGCCGAGTGGGTTTGCGTCCAGCCGACTGGGTTTGGGTCTAGCCGACTGGGTTTGGGTCTAGCCGAGTGGGTTTGGGTCTAGCCGAGTGGGTTTGGGTCTAGCCGAGTGGGTTTGGGTCTAGCGGAGTGGGTTTGGGTGTAGCCGAGTGGGTTTGGGTCTAGCGGAGCGGGTTTGGGTGTAGCCGAGTGGGTTTGGGTCTAGCCGAGTGGATTTGGGTCTAGCCGACTGGGTTTGGCTCCAGCCGAGTGGGTTTGGGTCTAGCCGAGTGGGTTTGGGTCTAGCCGAGTGGGTTTGGGTCTAGCCAAGTGGGTTTGGGTCCAGTGGAGTGGGTTTGGGTCTAGCGGAGTGGGTTTGGGTATAGCGGAGTGGGTTTGGGTCTAGCCGAGTGGGTTTGGGTCTAGCCGAGTGGGTTTGGGTCTACCCGAGTGGGTTTGCGTCTAGCCGAGTGGGTTTGGGTCTAGCCGAGTGGGTGTGGGTCTAGCTGAGTGGGTTTGGGTCCAGCCAAGTGGGTTTGGGTCTAGCCGAGTGGGTTTGGGTCTATCTGAGTGGGTTTGCGTCTAGCCGAGTGGGTTTGGGTCTAGCCGAGTGGGTTTGGGTCTAGACGAGTGGGTTTGGGTATAGCCGATTGGGTTTGGGTCTATCCATGTGGGGTTGGGTCTAGCCGAGTGTGTTAGGGTCTAGCGGAGTGGGTTTGGGTGTAGCCGCGTGGGTTTGGGTGTAGCCGAGTGGGTTTGGGTCTAGCCGAGTGGGTTTGGGTCTAGCCGAGTGGGTTTGGGTCTAGCCGAGTGGGTTTGGGTCTAGCGGAGTGGGTTTGGGTGTAGCCGAGTGGGTTTGGGTCTAGCCGAGTGGGTTTGGGTCTAGCCGACTGGGTTTGGGTCCAGCCGAGTGGGTTTGGGTCTAGCCGAGTGGGTTTGGGTCTAGCCGAGTGGTTTTGGGTCTAGCTGAGTGGGTTTGGGTCTAGCTGAGTTGGTTTCGGTCTAGCCGAGTGGGTTTGGGTCTAGCCGAGTGGGTTTGGGTGTAGCCGAGTGGGTTTGGGTCTAGCCTAGTGGGTTTGGGTCTAGCCGAGTTAGTTTGGGTGTAGCCGAGTGGGTTTGGGTCTAGCCGAGCAGGTTTGGGTCTAGCCGAGTGGGTTTGGGTCTAGCCGAGTGGGTTTGGGTTAAGCGGATTTGGTATGGGTCTAGCGGAGTGGGTTTGGGTCTAGCGGACTGGGTTTGGGTGTAGCCGAGTGGGTTTGGGTCTAGCCGAGTGGGTTTGGGTCTACCCGAGTGGGTTTGCGTCTTGCCGAGTGGGTTTGGGTCTAGCCGAGTGGGTGTGGGTCTAGCCGAGTGGGTTTGGGTCTAGCCAAGTGGGTTTGGGTCTAGCCGAGTGGGTTTGGGTCTATACGAGTGGGTTTGCGTCTAGCCGAGTGGGTTTGGGTCTAGCCGAGTGGGTTTGGGTCTAGCGGAGTGGGTTTGGGTGTAGCCGAGTGGGTTTGGGTCTATACGAGTGGGTTTGGGTCTAGCCAAGTGGGTTTGGGTCCAGTGGGGTGGGTTTGGGTCTAGCTGAATGGGTTTGGGTCTAGCCGAGTGGGTTTGGGTCTAGCCGAGTGGGTTTGGGTCTAGCCGAAAGGGTTTGGGTCTAGCCTAGTGGGTTTGGGTCTAGCCGAGTTAGTTTGGGTGTAGCCGAGTGGGTTTGGGTCTAGCCGAGCAGGTTTGGGTCTAGCCGAGTGGGTTTGGGTCTAGCCGAGTTGGTTTGGGTCTAGCCGAGTGGGTTTGGGTCTAGCCGAGTGGGTTTGGGTTAAGCGGAGTTGGTATGGGTCTAGCGGAGTGGGTTTGGGTCTAGCGGAGTGGGTTTGGGTGTAGCCGAGTGGGTTTGGGTCTAGCCGAGTGGGTTTGGGTCTACCCGAGTGGGTTTGCGTCTTGCCGAGTGGGTTTGGGTCTAGCCGAGTGGGTGTGGGTCTAGCCGAGTGGGTTTGGGTCTAGCCAAGTGGGTTTGGGTCTAGCCAAGTGGGTTTGGGTCTATACGAGTGGGTTTGCGTCTAGCCGAGTGGGTTTGGGTCTAGCCGAGTGGGTGTGGGTAGAGCGGAGTGGGTTTGGGTGTAGCCGAGTGGGTTTGGGTCTATACGAGTGGGTTTGCGTCTAGCCGAGTGGGTTTGGGTCTAGCCGAGTGGGTTTGGGTCTAGCGGAGTGGGTTTGGGTGTAGCCGAGTGGGTTTGGGTCTAGCCGAGTGGGTTTGGGTCTAGCCGAGAGGGTTTGGGTCTAGCCGAGTGGGTGTGGGTCTAGCCGAGTGGGTTTGGGTCTAGCCAAGTGGGTTTGGGTCTATACGAGTGGGTTTGCGTCTAGCCGAGTGGGTTTGGGTCTAGCCGAGAGGGTTTGGGTCTAGCCGAGTGGGTTTGGGTCTAGCCGATTGGGTTTGGGTCTGTCCATGTGGGTTTGGGTCTAGCCGAGTGGGTTAGGGTCTAGCGGAGTGGGTTTGGGTGTAGCCGCGTGGGTTTGGGTGTAGCCGAGTGGGTTTGGGTCTAGCCGAGTGGGTTTGGGTCTAGCCGAGTGGGTTTGGGTCTAGCCGAGTGGGTTTGGGTCTAGCGGAGTGGGTTTGGGTCTAGCCGAGTGGGTGTGGGTCTAGCCGAGTGGGTTTGGGTCTAGCCAAGTGGGTTTGGGTCTAGCCGAGTGGGTTTGGGTCTATACGAGTGGGTTTGCGTCTAGCCGAGTGGGTTTGGGTCTAGCCGAGTGGGTTTGGGTCTAGCGGAGTGGGTTTGGGTGTAGCCGAGTGGGTTTGGGTCTATACGAGTGGGTTTGGGTCTAGCCAAGTGGGTTTGGGTCCAGTGGGGTGGGTTTGGGTCTAGCTGAATGGGTTTGGGTCTAGCCGAGTGGGTTTGGGTCTAGCCGAGTGGGTTTGGGTCTAGCCGAAAGGGTTTGGGTCTAGCCTAGTGGGTTTGGGTCTAGCCGAGTTAGTTTGGGTGTAGCCGAGTGGGTTTGGGTCTAGCCGAGCAGGTTTGGGTCTAGCCGAGTGGGTTTGGGTCTAGCCGAGTTGGTTTGGGTCTAGCCGAGTGGGTTTGGGTCTAGCCGAGTGGGTTTGGGTTAAGCGGAGTTGGTATGGGTCTAGCGGAGTGGGTTTGGGTCTAGCGGAGTGGGTTTGGGTGTAGCCGAGTGGGTTTGGGTCTAGCCGAGTGGGTTTGGGTCTACCCGAGTGGGTTTGCGTCTTGCCGAGTGGGTTTGGGTCTAGCCGAGTGGGTGTGGGTCTAGCCGAGTGGGTTTGGGTCTAGCCAAGTGGGTTTGGGTCTAGCCAAGTGGGTTTGGGTCTATACGAGTGGGTTTGCGTCTAGCCGAGTGGGTTTGGGTCTAGCCGAGTGGGTTTGGGTAGAGCGGAGTGGGTTTGGGTGTAGCCGAGTGGGTTTGGGTCTATACGAGTGGGTTTGCGTCTAGCCGAGTGGGTTTGGGTCTAGCCGAGTGGGTTTGGGTCTAGCGGAGTGGGTTTGGGTGTAGCCGAGTGGGTTTGGGTCTAGCCGAGTGGGTTTGGGTCTAGCCGAGAGGGTTTGGGTCTAGCCGAGTGGGTGTGGGTCTAGCCGAGTGGGTTTGGGTCTAGCCAAGTGGGTTTGGGTCTATACGAGTGGGTTTGCGTCTAGCCGAGTGGGTTTGGGTCTAGCCGAGAGGGTTTGGGTCTAGCCGAGTGGGTTTGGGTCTAGCCGATTGGGTTTGGGTCTGTCCATGTGGGTTTGGGTCTAGCCGAGTGGGTTAGGGTCTAGCGGAGTGGGTTTGGGTGTAGCCGCGTGGGTTTGGGTGTAGCCGAGTGGGTTTGGGTCTAGCCGAGTGGGTTTGGGTCTAGCCGAGTGGGTTTGGGTCTAGCCGAGTGGGTTTGGGTCTAGCGGAGTGGGTTTGGGTGTAGCCGAGTGGGTTTGGGTCTAGCCGAGTGGGTTTGCGTCTAGCCGACTGGGTTTGGGTCTAGCCGACTGGGTTTGGGTCTAGCCGAGTGGTTTTGGGTCTAGCCGAGTGGGTTGGGTCTAGCGGAGTGGGTTTGGGTGTAGCCGAGTGGGTTTGGGTGTAGCCGAGTGGGTTGGGTCTGGACGAGTGGGTTTGGGTGTAGCCGAGTGGGTTTGGGTCTAGCCGAGTGGGTTTGGGTCTAGCCTAGTGGGTTTGGGTCTAGCCAAGTGGGTTTGGGTCCAGTGGAGTGGGTTTGGGTCAAGCGGAGTGGGTTTGGGTCTAGCGGAGTGGGTTTGGGTCTAGCCGAGTGGGTTTGGGTCTAACCGAGTGGGTTTGTGTCTAGCGGAGTGGGTTTGGGTCTAGCGGAGTGGGATTGTTCCTAGCCGAGTGGGTTTGGGTCCAGCCGAGTGGGTTTGGGTCTAGCCGAAAGGGTTTGGGTCTAGCCTAGTGGGTTTGGGTCTAGCCGAGTTAGTTTGGGTGTAGCCGAGTGGGTTTGGGTCTAGCCGAGCAGGTTTGGGTCTAGCCGAGTGGGTTTGGGTCTAGCCGAGTTGGTTTGGGTCTAGCCGAGTGGGTTTGGGTCTAGCCGAGTGGGTTTGGGTTAAGCGGAGTTGGTATGGGTCTAGCGGAGTGGGTTTGGGTCTAGCGGAGTGGGTTTGGGTGTAGCCGAGTGGGTTTGGGTCTAGCCGAGTGGGTTTGGGTCTACCCGAGTGGGTTTGCGTCTTGCCGAGTGGGTTTGGGTCTAGCCGAGTGGGTGTGGGTCTAGCCGAGTGGGTTTGGGTCTAGCCAAGTGGGTTTGGGTCTAGCCAAGTGGGTTTGGGTCTATACGAGTGGGTTTGCGTCTAGCCGAGTGGGTTTGGGTCTAGCCGAGTGGGTGTGGGTAGAGCGGAGTGGGTTTGGGTGTAGCCGAGTGGGTTTGGGTCTATACGAGTGGGTTTGCGTCTAGCCGAGTGGGTTTGGGTCTAGCCGAGTGGGTTTGGGTCTAGCGGAGTGGGTTTGGGTGTAGCCGAGTGGGTTTGGGTCTAGCCGAGTGGGTTTGGGTCTAGCCGAGAGGGTTTGGGTCTAGCCGAGTGGGTGTGGGTCTAGCCGAGTGGGTTTGGGTCTAGCCAAGTGGGTTTGGGTCTATACGAGTGGGTTTGCGTCTAGCCGAGTGGGTTTGGGTCTAGCCGAGAGGGTTTGGGTCTAGCCGAGTGGGTTTGGGTCTAGCCGATTGGGTTTGGGTCTGTCCATGTGGGTTTGGGTCTAGCCGAGTGGGTTAGGGTCTAGCGGAGTGGGTTTGGGTGTAGCCGCGTGGGTTTGGGTGTAGCCGAGTGGGTTTGGGTTTAGCCGAGTGGGTTTGGGTCTAGCCGAGTGGGTTTGGGTCTAGCCGAGTGGGTTTGGGTCTAGCGGAGTGGGTTTGGGTCTAGCCGAGTGGGTGTGGGTCTAGCCGAGTGGGTTTGGGTCTAGCCAAGTGGGTTTGGGTCTAGCCGAGTGGGTTTGGGTCTATACGAGTGGGTTTGCGTCTAGCCGAGTGGGTTTGGGTCTAGCCGAGTGGGTTTGGGTCTAGCGGAGTGGGTTTGGGTGTAGCCGAGTGGGTTTGGGTCTATACGAGTGGGTTTGGGTCTAGCCAAGTGGGTTTGGGTCCAGTGGGGTGGGTTTGGGTCTAGCTGAATGGGTTTGGGTCTAGCCGAGTGGGTTTGGGTCTAGCCGAGTGGGTTTGGGTCTAGCCGAAAGGGTTTGGGTCTAGCCTAGTGGGTTTGGGTCTAGCCGAGTTAGTTTGGGTGTAGCCGAGTGGGTTTGGGTCTAGCCGAGCAGGTTTGGGTCTAGCCGAGTGGGTTTGGGTCTAGCCGAGTTGGTTTGGGTCTAGCCGAGTGGGTTTGGGTCTAGCCGAGTGGGTTTGGGTTAAGCGGAGTTGGTATGGGTCTAGCGGAGTGGGTTTGGGTCTAGCGGAGTGGGTTTGGGTGTAGCCGAGTGGGTTTGGGTCTAGCCGAGTGGGTTTGGGTCTACCCGAGTGGGTTTGCGTCTTGCCGAGTGGGTTTGGGTCTAGCCGAGTGGGTGTGGGTCTAGCCGAGTGGGTTTGGGTCTAGCCAAGTGGGTTTGGGTCTAGCCAAGTGGGTTTGGGTCTATACGAGTGGGTTTGCGTCTAGCCGAGTGGGTTTGGGTCTAGCCGAGTGGGTTTGGGTAGAGCGGAGTGGGTTTGGGTGTAGCCGAGTGGGTTTGGGTCTATACGAGTGGGTTTGCGTCTAGCCGAGTGGGTTTGGGTCTAGCCGAGTGGGTTTGGGTCTAGCGGAGTGGGTTTGGGTGTAGCCGAGTGGGTTTGGGTCTAGCCGAGTGGGTTTGGGTCTAGCCGAGAGGGTTTGGGTCTAGCCGAGTGGGTGTGGGTCTAGCCGAGTGGGTTTGGGTCTAGCCAAGTGGGTTTGGGTCTATACGAGTGGGTTTGCGTCTAGCCGAGTGGGTTTGGGTCTAGCCGAGAGGGTTTGGGTCTAGCCGAGTGGGTTTGGGTCTAGCCGATTGGGTTTGGGTCTGTCCATGTGGGTTTGGGTCTAGCCGAGTGGGTTAGGGTCTAGCGGAGTGGGTTTGGGTGTAGCCGCGTGGGTTTGGGTGTAGCCGAGTGGGTTTGGGTCTAGCCGAGTGGGTTTGGGTCTAGCCGAGTGGGTTTGGGTCTAGCCGAGTGGGTTTGGGTCTAGCGGAGTGGGTTTGGGTGTAGCCGAGTGGGTTTGGGTCTAGCCGAGTGGGTTTGCGTCTAGCCGACTGGGTTTGGGTCTAGCCGACTGGGTTTGGGTCTAGCCGAGTGGTTTTGGGTCTAGCCGAGTGGGTTGGGTCTAGCGGAGTGGGTTTGGGTGTAGCCGAGTGGGTTTGGGTGTAGCCGAGTGGGTTGGGTCTGGACGAGTGGGTTTGGGTGTAGCCGAGTGGGTTTGGGTCTAGCCGAGTGGGTTTGGGTCTAGCCTAGTGGGTTTGGGTCTAGCCAAGTGGGTTTGGGTCCAGTGGAGTGGGTTTGGGTCAAGCGGAGTGGGTTTGGGTCTAGCGGAGTGGGTTTGGGTCTAGCCGAGTGGGTTTGGGTCTAACCGAGTGGGTTTGTGTCTAGCGGAGTGGGTTTGGGTCTAGCGGAGTGGGATTGTTCCTAGCCGAGTGGGTTTGGGTCCAGCCGAGTGGGTTTGGGTCTAGCCGAAAGGGTTTGGGTCTAGCCTAGTGGGTTTGGGTCTAGCCGAGTTAGTTTGGGTGTAGCCGAGTGGGTTTGGGTCTAGCCGAGCAGGTTTGGGTCTAGCCGAGTGGGTTTGGGTCTAGCCGAGTTGGTTTGGGTCTAGCCGAGTGGGTTTGGGTCTAGCCGAGTGGGTTTGGGTTAAGCGGAGTTGGTATGGGTCTAGCGGAGTGGGTTTGGGTCTAGCCGAGTGGGTTTGGGTCTAACCGAGTGGGTTTGTGTCTAGCGGAGTGGGTTTGGGTCTAGCGGAGTGGGATTGTTCCTAGCCGAGTGGGTTTGGGTCCAGCCGAGTGGGTTTGGGTCTAGCCGAAAGGGTTTGGGTCTAGCCTAGTGGGTTTGGGTCTAGCCGAGTTAGTTTGGGTGTAGCCGAGTGGGTTTGGGTCTAGCCGAGCAGGTTTGGGTCTAGCCGAGTGGGTTTGGGTCTAGCCGAGTTGGTTTGGGTCTAGCCGAGTGGGTTTGGGTCTAGCCGAGTGGGTTTGGGTTAAGCGGAGTTGGTATGGGTCTAGCGGAGTGGGTTTGGGTCTAGCGGAGTGGGTTTGGGTGTAGCCGAGTGGGTTTGGGTCTAGCCGAGTGGGTTTGGGTCTACCCGAGTGGGTTTGCGTCTTGCCGAGTGGGTTTGGGTCTAGCCGAGTGGGTGTGGGTCTAGCCGAGTGGGTTTGGGTCTAGCCAAGTGGGTTTGGGTCTAGCCAAGTGGGTTTGGGTCTATACGAGTGGGTTTGCGTCTAGCCGAGTGGGTTTGGGTCTAGCCGAGTGGGTGTGGGTAGAGCGGAGTGGGTTTGGGTGTAGCCGAGTGGGTTTGGGTCTATACGAGTGGGTTTGCGTCTAGCCGAGTGGGTTTGGGTCTAGCCGAGTGGGTTTGGGTCTAGCGGAGTGGGTTTGGGTGTAGCCGAGTGGGTTTGGGTCTAGCCGAGTGGGTTTGGGTCTAGCCGAGTGGGTTTGGGTCTAACCGAGTGGGTTTGTGTCTAGCGGAGTGGGTTTGGGTCTAGCGGAGTGGGATTGTTCCTAGCCGAGTGGGTTTGGGTCCAGCCGAGTGGGTTTGGGTCTAGCCGAAAGGGTTTGGGTCTAGCCTAGTGGGTTTGGGTCTAGCCGAGTGGGTTTGGGTGTAGCCGAGTGGGTTTGGGTGTAGCCGAGTGGGTTTGGGTCTGGACGAGTGGGTTTGGGTGTAGCCGAGTGGGTTTGGGTCTGGACGAGTGGGTTTGGGTCTAGCCTGGTGGGTTTGGGTCTAGCCAAGTGGGTTTGGGTCCAGTGGAGTGGGTTTGGGTGTAGCGGAGTGGGTTTGGGTCTAGCGGAGTGGGTTTGGGTCCAGCCGAGTGGGTTTGGGTCTAACCGAGTGGGTTTGTGTCTAGCGGAGTGGGTTTGGGTCTAGCGGAGTGGGATTGGGCCTAGCTGAGTGGGTTTGGGTCTAGCCGTGTGGGTTTGGGACTAGCCGAGTGGGTTTGGGTCTAGCCGAGTGGGTTTGGGTCTAGCCGAATGGGTTTGGGTCTATCCGAGTGGGTTTGGGTCTAGCCGAGTGGGTTTGCTTCTAGCCGAATGGGTTTGGGTCTAGCCGAGTGGGTTTGGGTGCAGACGAGTGGGTTTGGGTCTAGCGGAGTGGGTTTGGGTGTAGCCGAGTGGGTTTGGGTCTAGCCGAGTGGGTTTGTGTCTAGCCGAGTGGGTTTGGGTCTAGCCGAGTGGGTTTGGGTCTAGCCGAGTGGGTTTGGGTCCAGCCGAGTTGGTTTGGGTCTAGCCGAGTGGGTTTGCGTCTAGCCGAGTGGGTTTGTGTCTAGCGGAGTGGGTTTGGGTCTAGCGGAGTGGGATTGGGTCTAGCCAAGTGGGGTTGGGTCTAGCCGAGTGGGTTTGGGACTAGCCGACTGGGTTTGGGATTAGCCGAGTGGGTTTGTGTCTAGCCGAGTGGGTTTGGGTCTAGCCGAGTGGGTTTGGGTCTAGCCGCGTGGGTTTGGGTCTAGCGGAGGGGGTATCGGTGTAGCCGAGTGGGTTTGGGTCTAGCCCAGTGGGTTTGGTTCTAACCGAGTGGGTTTGTGTTTAGCGGAGTGGGTTTGGGTCTAGCGGAGTGGGATTGGGTCTAGCGGAGTGGGTTTGTGTCTAGCCGAGTGGGTTTGGGACTAGCCGAGTGGGTTTGGGTCTACCGAATGGGTTTGCGTCTAGCCGAATGGGTTTGTGTCTAGCCGAGTGGGTTTGGGTCTAGCCGAGTGGGTTTGGGTCTAGCCGAAAGGGTTTGGGTCTAGCCGAGTGGGTTTGGGTCTAGCCGAGTGGGTTTGGGTCTAGCCGAGTGGGTTTGGGTCTAGCCGAGTGGGTTTGGGTCTAGCCGAGTGGGTTTGGGTCTAGCCGAGTGGGTTTGGGTCTAGCCGAGTGGGTTTGGGCCTAGCCGAGTGGGTTTGGGTCTAGCGGAGAGGGTTAGGGTCTAGCGGAGTGGGTTTGGGTCCAGCGGAGTGGGTTTGGGTCTAGCCGAATGGCTTTGGGTCTACCCGAGTGCGTTTGGGTCTAGCCGAGTGGGTTTGGGTCTAGCCGAATGGGTTTGGGTCTAGCCGAGTGGGTTTGGGTGTAGCCGAGTGGGTTTGGGTAAGCGGAGTGGGTTTGGGTGTAGCCGTGTGGGTTTGGGTCTAGCCGAGTGGGTTTGGGTCTAGCCGAGTGGGTTTGGGTCTAGCCGAGTGGGTTTGGGTCTAGCTGAGTTGGTTTCGGTCTAGCCGAGTGGATTTGGGTCTAGCCGAGTGGGTTTGGGTCTAGCCGAGTGGGTTTGGGTCTAGCCTAGTGGGTTTGGGTCTAGCCGAGTTAGTTTGGGTGTAGCCGAGTGGGTTTGGGTCTAGCGGAGTGGGTTTGGGTGTAGCCGAGTGGGTTTGGGTCTAGCCGAGTGGGTGTGGGTCTGGCCGAGTGGGTTTGGGTCTAGCCAAGTGGGTTTGGGTCTAGCAGAGTGGGTTTGGGTCTATACGAGTGGGTTTGCGTCTAGCCGACTGGGTTTGGGTCTAGCGGAGTGGGTTTGGGTCTAGCGGAGTGGGTTTGGGTGTAGCCGAGTGGGTTTGTGTCTAGCCGAGTGGGTTTGCGTCTAGCCGAGTGGGTTTGGGTCTAGCCGAGAGGGTTTGGGTCTAGCCGAGTGGGTTTGGGTCTAGCCGATTGGGTTTGGGTCTATCCATGTGGGTTTGGGTCTAGCCGAGTGGGTTAGGGTCTAGCGGAGTGGGTTTGGGTGTAGCCGCGTGGGTTTGGGTGTAGCCGAGTGGGTTTGGGTCCAGCCGAGTGGGTTTGGGTCTAGCCGAGTGGGTTTGGGTCTAGCCGAGTGGGTTTGGGTCTAGCGGAGTGGGTTTGGGTGTAGCCGAGTGGGTTTGGGTCTAGCCGAGTGGGTTTGCGTCTAGCCTACTGGGTTTGGGTCTAGCCGACTGGGTTTGGGTCCAGCCGAGTGGGTTTGGGTCTAGCCGAGTGGGTTTGGGTCCAGCCGAGTGGGTTTGGGTCTAGCGGAGTGGGTTTGGGTGTAGCCGAGTGGGTTTGGGTCTAGCGGAGCGGGTTTGGGTGTAGCCGAGTGGGTTTGGGTCTAGCCGAGTGGATTTGGGTGTAGCCGACTGGGTTTGGCTCCAGCCGAGTGGGTTTGGGTCTAGCCGAGTGGGTTTGGGTCTAGCCGAGTGGGTTTACGTCTAGCCAAGTGGGTTTGTGTCTAGCGGAGTGGGTTTGGGTGTAGCCGAGTGGGTTTGGGTGCAGCCGAGTGGGTTTGGGTCTGGACGAGTGGGTTTGGGTGTAGCCGAGTGGGTTTGGGTCTAGCCGAGTGGGTTTGGGTCTAGCCTAGTGGGTTTGGGTCTAGCCAAGTGGGTTTGGGTCCAGTGGAGTGGGTTTGGGTCTAGCGGAGTGGGTTTGGGTCTAGCGGAGTGGGTTTGGGTCTCGCGGAGTGGGTTTGGGTCTCGCCGAGTGGGTTTGGGTCTAACCGAGTGGGTTTGTGTCTAGCCGAGTGGGTTTGGGTCTAGCCGAGTGGGTTTACGTCTAGCCGAGTGGGTTTGGGTCTAGCGGAGTGGGTTTGGGTGTAGCCGAGTGGGTTTGGGTGAAGCCGAGTGGGTTTGGGTCTGGACGAGTGGGTTTGGGTGTAGCCGAGTGGGTTTGGGTCTAGCCGAGTGGGTTTGGGTCTAGCCTAGTGGGTTTGGGTCTAGCCAAGTGGGTTTGGGTCCAGTGGAGTGGGTTTGGGTCTAGCGGAGTGGGTTTGGGTCTAGCGGAGTGGGTTTGGGTCTCGCGGAGTGGGTTTGGGTCTCGCCGAGTGGGTTTGGGTCTAACCGAGTGGGTTTGTGTCTAGCGGAGTGGGTTTGGGTCTGGCGGAGTGGGATTGGGCCTAGCCGAGTGGGTTTGGGTCTAGCCAAGTGGTGTTGGGACTAGCCGAGTGGGTTTGGGTCTAGCTGAGTGGGTTTGGGTCTAGCGGAATGGGTTTGGGTCTAGCCGAGTGGGTTTGGGTCTAGCCGAGTGGGTTTGGGTCTAGCCGAAAGGGTTTGGGTCTAGCCGAGTGGGTTTGGGTCTAGCCGAGTGGGTTTGGGTCTAGCCGAGTGGGTGTGGGTCAAGCCGAGTGGGTTTGGGTCTAGTAGAGTGGGTTTGGGTCTAGCCGAGTGGGTTTGGGTCTAGCCGAGTGGGTTTGGGTCTAGCCGAGTGGGTTAGGGTCTAGCCGAGTGGGTTTGGGTGTAGCCGAGTCGGTTTGGGTCTAGCCCAGTGGGTTTGGGTCTAGCCGAGTGGGTTTGGGTCTAGCCGAGTGGGTTTGGGTCTAGCCTAGTGGGTTTGGGTCTAGCCGAGTTAGTTTGGGTGTAGCCGAGTGGGTTTGGGTCTAGCGGAGTGGGTTTGGGTGTAGCCGAGTGGGTTTGGGTCTAGCCGAGTGGGTGTGGGTCTGGCCGAGTGGGTTTGGGTCTAGCCAAGTGGGTTTGGGTCTAGCAGAGTGGGTTTGGGTCTATACGAGTGGGTTTGCGTCTAGCCGACTGGGTTTGGGTCTAGCGGAGTGGGTTTGGGTCTAGCGGAGTGGGTTTGGGTGTAGCCGAGTGGGTTTGTGTCTAGCCGAGTGGGTTTGCGTCTAGCCGAGTGGGTTTGGGTCTAGCCGAGAGGGTTTGGGTCTAGCCGAGTGGGTTTGGGTCTAGCCGATTGGGTTTGGGTCTATCCATGTGGGTTTGGGTCTAGCCGAGTGGGTTAGGGTCTAGCGGAGTGGGTTTGGGTGTAGCCGCGTGGGTTTGGGTGTAGCCGAGTGGGTTTGGGTCCAGCCGAGTGGGTTTGGGTCTAGCCGAGTGGGTTTGGGTCTAGCCGAGTGGGTTTGGGTCTAGCGGAGTGGGTTTGGGTGTAGCCGAGTGGGTTTGGGTCTAGCCGAGTGGGTTTGCGTCTAGCCTACTGGGTTTGGGTCTAGCCGACTGGGTTTGGGTCCAGCCGAGTGGGTTTGGGTCTAGCCGAGTGGGTTTGGGTCCAGCCGAGTGGGTTTGGGTCTAGCGGAGTGGGTTTGGGTGTAGCCGAGTGGGTTTGGGTCTAGCGGAGCGGGTTTGGGTGTAGCCGAGTGGGTTTGGGTCTAGCCGAGTGGATTTGGGTGTAGCCGACTGGGTTTGGCTCCAGCCGAGTGGGTTTGGGTCTAGCCGAGTGGGTTTGGGTCTAGCCGAGTGGGTTTACGTCTAGCCAAGTGGGTTTGTGTCTAGCGGAGTGGGTTTGGGTGTAGCCGAGTGGGTTTGGGTGCAGCCGAGTGGGTTTGGGTCTGGACGAGTGGGTTTGGGTGTAGCCGAGTGGGTTTGGGTCTAGCCGAGTGGGTTTGGGTCTAGCCTAGTGGGTTTGGGTCTAGCCAAGTGGGTTTGGGTCCAGTGGAGTGGGTTTGGGTCTAGCGGAGTGGGTTTGGGTCTAGCGGAGTGGGTTTGGGTCTCGCGGAGTGGGTTTGGGTCTCGCCGAGTGGGTTTGGGTCTAACCGAGTGGGTTTTTGTCTAGCCGAGTGGGTTTGGGTCTAGCCGAGTGGGTTTACGTCTAGCCGAGTGGGTTTGGGTCTAGCGGAGTGGGTTTGGGTGTAGCCGAGTGGGTTTGGGTGAAGCCGAGTGGGTTTGGGTCTGGACGAGTGGGTTTGGGTGTAGCCGAGTGGGTTTGGGTCTAGCCGAGTGGGTTTGGGTCTAGCCTAGTGGGTTTGGGTCTAGCCAAGTGGGTTTGGGTCCAGTGGAGTGGGTTTGGGTCTAGCGGAGTGGGTTTGGGTCTAGCGGAGTGGGTTTGGGTCTCGCGGAGTGGGTTTGGGTCTCGCCGAGTGGGTTTGGGTCTAACCGAGTGGGTTTGTGTCTAGCGGAGTGGGTTTGGGTCTGGCGGAGTGGGATTGGGCCTAGCCGAGTGGGTTTGGGTCTAGCCAAGTGGTGTTGGGACTAGCCGAGTGGGTTTGGGTCTAGCTGAGTGGGTTTGGGTCTAGCGGAATGGGTTTGGGTCTAGCCGAGTGGGTTTGGGTCTAGCCGAGTGGGTTTGGGTCTAGCCGAAAGGGTTTGGGTCTAGCCGAGTGGGTTTGGGTCTAGCCGAGTGGGTTTGGGTCTAGCCGAGTGGGTGTGGGTCAAGCCGAGTGGGTTTGGGTCTAGTAGAGTGGGTTTGGGTCTAGCCGAGTGGGTTTGGGTCTAGCCGAGTGGGTTTGGGTCTAGCCGAGTGGGCTAGGGTCTAGCCGAGTGGGTTTGGGTGTAGCCGAGTCGGTTTGGGTCTAGCCCAGTGGGTTTGGGTCTAGCTGAGTGGGTTTGGGTCTAGCCGTGTAGGTTTGGGTCTAGCCGAGTGGGTTTGGTTCTAGCCGAATGGGTTTGGGTTTATCCAAGTGGGTTTGGGTCTAGCCGAGTGGGTTTGGGTCTAGCCCAGTGGATTTGGGACTAGCCGAGTGGGTTTGGGTGTAGCCGAGTGGGTTTGCGTCTAGCCGAGTGGGTTTGGGTCTAGCCAAGTGGGTTTGGGTCTAGCTGAGTGGGTTTGGGTCTAGCCGAGTGGGTTTGGGTCTAGCCGAGAGGGTTTGGGTCTAGCCGAGTGGGTTTGGGTCTAGCCGTTTGGGTTTGGGTCTATCCATGTGGGTTTGGGTCTAGCCGAGTGGGTTAGGGTCTAGCGGAGTGGGTTTGGGTGTAGCCGCGTGGGTTTGGGTGTAGCCGAGTGGGTTTGGGTCTAGCCGAGTGGGTTTGGGTCTAGCCGAGTGGGTTTGGGTCTAGCCGAGTGGGTTTGGGTCTAGCGGAGTGGGTTTGGGTGTAGCCGAGTGGGTTTGGGTCTAGCCGAGTGGGGTTGGGTCTAGCCGACTGGGTTTGGGTCTAGCCGACTGGGTTTGGGTCTAGCCGAGTGGGTTTGGGTCCAGCCGAGTGGGTTTGGGTCTAGCCGAGTGGGTTTGGGTCTAGCGGAGTGGGTTTGGGTGTAGCCGAGTGGGTTTGGGTCTAGCGGAGCGGGTTTGGGTGTAGCCGAGTGGGTTTGGGTCTAGCCGAGTGGATTTGGGTCTAGCCGACTGGGTTTGGCTCCAGCCGAGTGGGTTTGGGTCTGGCCGAGTGGGTTTGGGTCTAGCCGAGTGGGTTTACGTCTAGCCGAGTGGGCTTGGGTCTAGCCGAGTGGGTTTGGGTGTAGCCGAGTGGGGTTGCGTCTAGCCGAGTGGGTTTGGGTCTAGCCAAGTGGGTTTGGGTCTAGCCGAGTGGGTTTGGGTCTAGCCGAGTGGGTTTGGGTCTAGCCGAGAGGGTTTGGGTCTAGCCGAGTGGGTTTGGGTCTAGCCGATTTGGTTTGGGTCTATCCATGTGGGTTTGGGTCTAGCCGATTGGGTTAGGGTCTAGCGGAGTGGGTTTGGGTGTAGCCGCGTGGGTTTGGGTGTAGCCGAGTGGGTTTGGGTCTAGCCGAGTGGGTTTGGGTCTAGCCGAGTGGGTTTGGGTCTAGCCGAGTGGGTTTGGGTCTAGCCGACTGGGTTTGGGTCTAGCCGAGTGGGTTTGGGTCTAGCCGAGTGGGTTTGGGTCTAGCCGAGTGGTTTTGGGTCTAGCTGAGTGGGTTTGGGTCTAGCTGAGTTGGTTTCGGTCTAGCCGAGTGGGTTTGGGTCTAGCCGAGTGGGTTTGGGTGTAGCCGAGTGGGTTTGGGTCTAGCCTAGTGGGTTTGGGTCTAGCCGAGTTAGTTTGGGTGTAGCCGAGTGGGTTTGGGTCTAGCCGAGCAGGTTTGGGTCTAGCCGAGTGGGTTTGGGTCTAGCCGAGTGGGTTTGGGTTAAGCGGAGTTGGTATGGGTCTAGCGGAGTGGGTTTGGGTCTAGCGGAGTGGGTTTGGGTGTAGCCGAGTGGGTTTGGGTCTAGCCGAGTGGGTTTGGGTCTACCCGAGTGGGTTTGCGTCTTGCCGAGTGGGTTTGGGTCTAGCCGAGTGGGTGTGGGTCTAGCCGAGTGGGTTTGGGTCTAGCCAAGTGGGTTTGGGTCTAGCCGAGTGGGTTTGGGTCTATACGAGTGGGTTTGCGTCTAGCCGAGTGGGTTTGGGTCTAGCCGAGTGGGTTTGGGTCTAGCGGAGTGGGTTTGGGTGTAGCCGAGTGGGTTTGGGTCTATACGAGTGGGTTTGGGTCTAGCCAAGTGGGTTTGGGTCCAGTGGAGTGGGTTTGGGTCTAGCTGAATGGGTTTGGGTCTAGCCGAGTGGGTTTGGGTCTAGCCGAGTGGGTTTGGGTCTAGCCGAAAGGGTTTGGGTCTAGCCTAGTGGGTTTGGGTCTAGCCGAGTTAGTTTGGGTGTAGCCGAGTGGGTTTGGGTTTAGCCGAGCAGGTTTGGGTCTAGCCGAGTGGGTTTGGGTCTAGCCGAGTTGGTTTGGGTCTAGCCGAGTGGGTTTGGGTCTAGCCGAGTGGGTTTGGGTTAAGCGGAGTTGGTATGGGTCTAGCGGAGTGGGTTTGGGTCTAGCGGAGTGGGTTTGGGTGTAGCCGAGTGGGTTTGGGTCTAGCCGAGTGGGTTTGGGTCTACCCGAGTGGGTTTGCGTCTTGCCGAGTGGGTTTGGGTCTAGCCGAGTGGGTGTGGGTCTAGCCGAGTGGGTTTGGGTCTAGCCAAGTGGGTTTGGGTCTAGCCAAGTGGGTTTGGGTCTATACGAGTGGGTTTGCGTCTAGCCGAGTGGGTTTGGGTCTAGCCGAGTGGGTTTGGGTAGAGCGGAGTGGGTTTGGGTGTAGCCGAGTGGGTTTGGGTCTATACGAGTGGGTTTGCGTCTAGCCGAGTGGGTTTGGGTCTAGCCGAGTGGGTTTGGGTCTAGCGGAGTGGGTTTGGGTGTAGCCGAGTGGGTTTGGGTCTAGCCGAGTGGGTTTGGGTCTAGCCGAGTGGGTTTGCGTCTAGCCGAGTGGGTTTGGGTCTAGCCGAGTGGGTGTGGGTCTAGCCGAGTGGGTTTGGGTCTAGCCAAGTGGGTTTGGGTCTATACGAGTGGATTTGCGTCTAGCCGAGTGGGTTTGGGTCTAGCCGAGAGGGTTTGGGTCTAGCCGAGTGGGTTTGGGTCTAGCCGATTGGGTTTGGGTCTATCCATGTGGGTTTGGGTCTAGCCGAGTGGGTTAGGGTCTAGCGGAGTGGGTTTGGGTGTAGCCGCGTGGGTTTGGGTGTAGCCGAGTGGGTTTGGGTCTAGCCGAGTGGGTTTGGGTCTAGCCGAGTGGGTTTGGGTCTAGCCGAGTGGGTTTGGGTCTAGCGGAGTGGGTTTGGGTCTAGCCAAGTGGGTTTGGGTCCAGTGGAGTGGGTTTGGGTCAAGCGGAGTGGGTTTGGGTCTAGCGGAGTGGGTTTGGGTCTAGCCGAGTGGGTTTGGGTCTAACCGAGTGGGTTTGTGTCTAGCGGAGTGGGTTTGGGTCTAGCGGAGTGGGATTGTTCCTAGCCGAGTGGGTTTGGGTCCAGCCAAGTGGGTTTGGGACCAGCCGAGTGGGTTTGGGTCTAGCCGAGTGGGTTTGGGTCTAGCTGAATGGGTTTGGGTCTAGCCGAGTGGGTTTGGGTCTAGCCGAGTGGGTTTGGGTCTAGCCGAAAGGGTTTGGGTCTAGCCGAGTGGGTTTGGGTCTAGCCGAGTGGGTATGGGTCTAGCCGAGTGGGTGTGGGTCAAGCCGAGTGGGTTTGGGTCTAGTCGAGTGGGTTTGGGTCTAGCCGAGTGGGTTTGGGTCTAGCCAAGTGGGTTTGGGTCTAGCCGAGTGGGTTTGGGTCTAGCCGAGTGGGTTTGGGTCTAGCCGAGAGGGTTTGGGTCTAGCCGAGTGGGTTTGGGTCTAGCCGATTGGGTTTGGGTCTATCCATGTGGGTTTGGGTCTAGCCGAGTGGGTTAGGGTCTAGCGGAGTGGGTTTGGGTGTAGCCGCGTGGGTTTGGGTGTAGCCGAGTGGGTTTGGGTCTAGCCGAGTGGGTTTGGGTCTAGCCGAGTGGGTTTGGGTCTAGCCGAGTGGGTTTGGGTCTAGCGGAGTGGGTTTGGGTGTAGCCGAGTGGGTTTGGGTCTAGCCGAGTGGGTTTGGGTCTAGCCGACTGGGTTTGGGTCTAGCCGACTGGGTTTGGGTCTGGCCGAGTGGGTTTGGGTCTAGCCGAGTGGGTTTGGGTGCAGCCGAGTGGGTTTGCGTCTAGCGGAGCGGGTTTGGGTGTAGCCGAGTGGGTTTGGGTCTAGCCGAGTGGATTTGGGTCTAGCCGACTGGGTTTGGCTCCAGCCGAGTGGGTTTGGGTCTAGCCGAGTGGGTTTGGGTCTAGCCGAGTGGGTTTACGTCTAGCCGAGTGGGTTTGGGTCTAGCGGAGTGGGTTTGGGTGTAGCCGAGTGGGTTTGGGTGTAGCCGAGTGGGTTTGGGTCTGGACGAGTGGGTTTGGGTGTAGCCGAGTGGGCTTGGGTCTAGCCGAGTGGGTTTGGGTCTAGCCTGGTGGGTTTGGGTCTAGCCAAGTGGGTTTGGGTCCAGTGGAGTGGGTTTGGGTGTAGCGGAGAGGGTTTGGGTCTAGCGGAGTGGGTTTGGGTCCAGCCGCGTGGGTTTGGGTGTAGCCGCGTGGGTTTGGGTGTAGCCGAGTGGGTTTGGGTCTAGCCGAGTGGGTTTGGGTCTAGCCGAGTGGGTTTGGGTCTAGCCGAGTGGGTTTGGGTCTAGCGGAGTGGGTTTGGGTGTAGCCGAGTGGGTTTGGGTCTAGCCGAGTGGGTTTGGGTCTAGCCGACTGGGTTTGGGTCTAGCCGACTGGGTTTGGGTCTGGCCGAGTGGGTTTGGGTCTAGCCGAGTGGGTTTGGGTGCAGCCGAGTGGGTTTGGGTCTAGCGGAGCGGGTTTGGGTGTAGCCGAGTGGGTTTGGGTCTAGCCGAGTGGATTTGGGTCTAGCCGACTGGGTTTGGCTCCAGCCGAGTGGGTTTGGGTCTAGCCGAGTGGGTTTGGGTCTAGCCGAGTGGGTTTACGTCTAGCCGAGTGGGTTTGGGTCTAGCGGAGTGGGTTTGGGTGTAGCCGAGTGGGTTTGGGTGTAGCCGAGTGGGTTTGGGTCTGGACGAGTGGGTTTGGGTGTAGCCGAGTGGGCTTGGGTCTAGCCGAGTGGGTTTGGGTCTAGCCTGGTGGGTTTGGGTCTAGCCAAGTGGGTTTGGGTCCAGTGGAGTGGGTTTGGGTGTAGCGGAGTGGGTTTGGGTCTAGCGGAGTGGGTTTGGGTCCAGCCGAGTGGGTTTGGGTCTAACCGAGTGGGTTTGTGTCTAGCGGAGTGGGTTTGGGTCTAGCGGAGTGGGATTGGGCCTAGCTGAGTGGGTTTGGGTCTAGCCGTGTGGGTTTGGGACTAGCCGAGTGGGTTTGGGTCTAGCCGAGTGGGTTTGGGTCTAGCCTAATGGGTTTGGGTCTACCCGAGTGGGTTTGGGTCTAGCCGAGTGGGTTTGCTTCTAGCCGAATGGGTTTGGGTCTAGCCGAGTGGGTTTGGGTGCAGACGAGTGGGTTTGGGTCTAGCGGAGTGGGTTTGGGTGTAGCCGAGTGGGTTTGGGTCTAGCCGAGTGGGTTTGTGTCTAGCCGAGTGGGTTTGGGTCTGGCCGAGTGGGTTTGGGTCTAGCCGAGTGGGTTTGGGTCCAGCCGAGTTGGTTTGGGTCTAGCCGAGTGGGTTTGCGTCTAGCCGAGTGGGTTTGTGTCTAGCGGAGTGGGTTTGGGTCTAGCGGAGTGGGATTGGGTCTAGCCGAGTGGGGTTGGGTCTAGCCGAGTGGGTTTGGGACTAGCCGACTGGGTTTGGGATTAGCCGAGTGGGTTTGTGTCTAGCCGAGTGGGTTTGGGTCTAGCCGAGTGGGTTTGGGTCTAGCCGCGTGGGTTTGGGTCTAGCGGAGGGGGTATCGGTGTAGCCGAGTGGGTTTGGGTCTAGCCCAGTGGGTTTGGTTCTAACCGAGTGGGTTTGTGTTTAGTGGAGTGGGTTTGGGTCTAGCGGAGTGGGATTGGGTCTAGCGGAGTGGGTTTGTGTCTAGCCGAGTGGGTTTGGGACTAGCCGAGTGGGTTTGGGTCTACCGAATGGGTTTGCGTCTAGCCGAATGGGTTTGTGTCTAGCCGAGTGGGTTTGGGTCTAGCCGAGTGGGTTTGGGTCTAGCCGAAAGGGTTTGGGTCTAGCCGAGTGGGTTTGGGTCTAGCCGAGTGGGTTTGGGTCTAGCCGAGTGGGTTTGGGTCTAGCCGAGTGGGTTTGGGTCTAGCCGAGTGGGTTTGGGTCTAGCCGAGTGGGTTTGGGTCTAGCCGAGTGGGTTTGGGCCTAGCCGAGTGGGTTTGGGTCTAGCGGAGTGGGTTAGGGTCTAGCGGAGTGGGTTTGGGTCCAGCGGAGTGGGTTTGGGTCTAGCCGAATGGCTTTGGGTCTACCCGAGTGCGTTTGGGTCTAGCCGAGTGGGTTTGGGTCTAGCCGAATGGGTTTGGGTCTAGCCGAGTGGGTTTGGGTGTAGCCGAGTGGGTTTGGGTAAGCGGAGTGGGTTTGGGTGTAGCCGTGTGGGTTTGGGTCTAGCCGAGTGGGTTTGGGTCTAGCCGAGTGGGTTTGGGTCTAGCCGAGTGGGTTTGGGTCTAGCTGAGTTGGTTTCGGTCTAGCCGAGTGGGTTTGGGTCTAGCCGAGTGGGTTTGGGTCTAGCCGAGTGGGTTTGGGTCTAGCCTAGTGGGTTTGGGTCTAGCCGAGTTAGTTTGGGTGTAGCCGAGTGGGTTTGGGTCTAGCGGAGTGGGTTTGGGTGTAGCCGAGTGGGTTTGGGTCTAGCCGAGTGGGTGTGGGTCTGGCCGAGTGGGTTTGGGTCTAGCCAAGTGGGTTTGGGTCTAGCAGAGTGGGTTTGGGTCTATACGAGTGGGTTTGCGTCCAGCCGACTGGGTTTGGGTCTAGCGGAGTGGGTTTGGGTCTAGCGGAGTGGGTTTGGGTGTAGCCGAGTGGGTTTGTGTCTAGCCGAGTGGGTTTGCGTCTAGCCGAGTGGGTTTGGGTCTAGCCGAGAGGGTTTGGGTCTAGCCGAGTGGGTTTGGGTCTAGCCGATTGGGTTTGGGTCTATCCATGTGGGTTTGGGTCTAGCCGAGTGGGTTAGGGTCTAGCGGAGTGGGTTTGGGTGTAGCCGCGTGGGTTTGGGTGTAGCCGAGTGGGTTTGTGTCTAGCCGAGTGGGTTTGGGTCTAGCCGAGTGGGTTTGGGTCTAGCCGCGTGGGTTTGGGTCTAGCGGAGGGGGTATCGGTGTAGCCGAGTGGGTTTGGGTCTAGCCCAGTGGGTTTGGTTCTAACCGAGTGGGTTTGTGTTTAGCGGAGTGGGTTTGGGTCTAGCGGAGTGGGATTGGGTCTACCGGAGTGGGTTTGTGTCTAGCCGAGTGGGTTTGGGACTAGCCGAGTGGGTTTGGGTCTACCGAATGGGTTTGCGTCTAGCCGAATGGGTTTGTGTCTAGCCGAGTGGGTTTGGGTCTAGCCGAGTGGGTTTGGGTCTAGCCGAAAGGGTTTGGGTCTAGCCGAGTGGGTTTGGGTCTAGCCGAGTGGGTTTGGGTCTAGCCGAGTGGGTTTGGGTCTAGCCGAGTGGGTTTGGGTCTAGCCGAGTGGGTTTGGGTCTAGCCGAGTGGGTTTGGGTCTAGCCGAGTGGGTTTGGGCCTAGCCGAGTGGGTTTGGGTCTAGCGGAGTGGGTTAGGGTCTAGCGGAGTGGGTTTGGGTCCAGCGGAGTGGGTTTGGGTCTAGCCGAATGGCTTTGGGTCTACCCGAGTGCGTTTGGGTCTAGCCGAGTGGGTTTGGGTCTAGCCGAATGGGTTTGGGTCTAGCCGAGTGGGTTTGGGTGTAGCCGAGTGGGTTTGGGTAAGCGGAGTGGGTTTGGGTGTAGCCGTGTGGGTTTGGGTCTAGCCGAGTGGGTTTGGGTCTAGCCGAGTGGGTTTGGGTCTAGCCGAGTGGGTTTGGGTCTAGCTGAGTTGGTTTCGGTCTAGCCGAGTGGGTTTGGGTCTAGCCGAGTGGGTTTGGGTCTAGCCGAGTGGGTTTGGGTCTAGCCTAGTGGGTTTGGGTCTAGCCGAGTTAGTTTGGGTGTAGCCGAGTGGGTTTGGGTCTAGCGGAGTGGGTTTGGGTGTAGCCGAGTGGGTTTGGGTCTAGCCGAGTGGGTGTGGGTCTGGCCGAGTGGGTTTGGGTCTAGCCAAGTGGGTTTGGGTCTAGCAGAGTGGGTTTGGGTCTATACGAGTGGGTTTGCGTCCAGCCGACTGGGTTTGGGTCTAGCGGAGTGGGTTTGGGTCTAGCGGAGTGGGTTTGGGTGTAGCCGAGTGGGTTTGTGTCTAGCCGAGTGGGTTTGCGTCTAGCCGAGTGGGTTTGGGTCTAGCCGAGAGGGTTTGGGTCTAGCCGAGTGGGTTTGGGTCTAGCCGATTGGGTTTGGGTCTATCCATGTGGGTTTGGGTCTAGCCGAGTGGGTTAGGGTCTAGCGGAGTGGGTTTGGGTGTAGCCGCGTGGGTTTGGGTGTAGCCGAGTGGGTTTGGGTCCAGCCGAGTGGGTTTGGGTCTAGCCGAGTGGGTTTGGGTCTAGCCGAGTGGGTTTGGGTCTAGCGGAGTGGGTTTGGGTGTAGCCGAGTGGGTTTGGGTCTAGCCGAGTGGGTTTGCGTCTAGCCTACTGGGTTTGGGTCTAGCCGACTGGGTTTGGGTCTAGCCGAGTGGGTTTGGGTCTAGCCGAGTGGGTTTGGGTCCAGCCGAGTGGGTTTGGGTCTAGCGGAGTGGGTTTGGGTGTAGCCGAGTGGGTTTGGGTCTAGCCGAGTGGATTTGGGTCTAGCCGACTGGGTTTGGCTCAAGCCGAGTGGGTTTGGGTCTAGCCGAGTGGGTTTGGGTCTAGCCGAGTGGGTTTACGTCTAGCCAAGTGGGTTTGGGTCTAGCGGAGTGGGTTTGGGTGTAGCCGAGTGGGTTTGGGTGTAGCCAAGTGGGTTTGGGTCCAGTGGAGTGGGTCTGGGTCTAGCGGAGTGGGTTTGGGTCTAGCGGAGTGGGTTTGGGTCTCGCGGAGTGGGTTTGGGTCTCGCCGAGTGGGTTTGGGTCTAACCGAGTGGGTTTGTGTCTAGCCGAGTGGGTTTGGGTCTAGCCGAGTGGGTTTACGTCTAGCCGAGTGGGTTTGGGTCTAGCGGAGTGGGTTTGGGTGTAGCCGAGTGGGTTTGGGTGAAGCCGAGTGGGTTTGGGTCTGGACGAGTGGGTTTGGGTGTAGCCGAGTGGGTTTGGGTCTAGCCGAGTGGGTTTGGGTCTAGCCTAGTGGGTTTGGGTCTAGCCAAGTGGGTTTGGGTCCAGTGGAGTGGGTTTGGGTCTAGCGGAGTGGGTTTGGGTCTAGCGGAGTGGGTTTGGGTCTAGCGGAGTGGGTTTGGGTGTAGCCGAGTGGGTTTGGGTCTAGCCGAGTGGGTGTGGGTCTGGCCGAGTGGGTTTGGGTCTAGCCAAGTGGGTTTGGGTCTAGCAGAGTGGGTTTGGGTCTATACGAGTGGGTTTGCGTCCAGCCGACTGGGTTTGGGTCTAGCGGAGTGGGTTTGGGTCTAGCGGAGTGGGTTTGGGTGTAGCCGAGTGGGTTTGTGTCTAGCCGAGTGGGTTTGCGTCTAGCCGAGTGGGTTTGGGTCTAGCCGAGAGGGTTTGGGTCTAGCCGAGTGGGTTTGGGTCTAGCCGATTGGGTTTGGGTCTATCCATGTGGGTTTGGGTCTAGCCGAGTGGGTTAGGGTCTAGCGGAGTGGGTTTGGGTGTAGCCGCGTGGGTTTGGGTGTAGCCGAGTGGGTTTGTGTCTAGCCGAGTGGGTTTGGGTCTAGCCGAGTGGGTTTGGGTCTAGCCGCGTGGGTTTGGGTCTAGCGGAGGGGGTATCGGTGTAGCCGAGTGGGTTTGGGTCTAGCCCAGTGGGTTTGGTTCTAACCGAGTGGGTTTGTGTTTAGCGGAGTGGGTTTGGGTCTAGCGGAGTGGGATTGGGTCTACCGGAGTGGGTTTGTGTCTAGCCGAGTGGGTTTGGGACTAGCCGAGTGGGTTTGGGTCTACCGAATGGGTTTGCGTCTAGCCGAATGGGTTTGTGTCTAGCCGAGTGGGTTTGGGTCTAGCCGAGTGGGTTTGGGTCTAGCCGAAAGGGTTTGGGTCTAGCCGAGTGGGTTTGGGTCTAGCCGAGTGGGTTTGGGTCTAGCCGAGTGGGTTTGGGTCTAGCCGAGTGGGTTTGGGTCTAGCCGAGTGGGTTTGGGTCTAGCCGAGTGGGTTTGGGTCTAGCCGAGTGGGTTTGGGCCTAGCCGAGTGGGTTTGGGTCTAGCGGAGTGGGTTAGGGTCTAGCGGAGTGGGTTTGGGTCCAGCGGAGTGGGTTTGGGTCTAGCCGAATGGCTTTGGGTCTACCCGAGTGCGTTTGGGTCTAGCCGAGTGGGTTTGGGTCTAGCCGAATGGGTTTGGGTCTAGCCGAGTGGGTTTGGGTGTAGCCGAGTGGGTTTGGGTAAGCGGAGTGGGTTTGGGTGTAGCCGTGTGGGTTTGGGTCTAGCCGAGTGGGTTTGGGTCTAGCCGAGTGGGTTTGGGTCTAGCCGAGTGGGTTTGGGTCTAGCTGAGTTGGTTTCGGTCTAGCCGAGTGGGTTTGGGTCTAGCCAAGTGGGTTTGGGTCTAGCCGAGTGGGTTTGGGTCTAGCCTAGTGGGTTTGGGTCTAGCCGAGTTAGTTTGGGTGTAGCCGAGTGGGTTTGGGTCTAGCGGAGTGGGTTTGGGTGTAGCCGAGTGGGTTTGGGTCTAGCCGAGTGGGTGTGGGTCTGGCCGAGTGGGTTTGGGTCTAGCCAAGTGGGTTTGGGTCTAGCAGAGTGGGTTTGGGTCTATACGAGTGGGTTTGCGTCCAGCCGACTGGGTTTGGGTCTAGCGGAGTGGGTTTGGGTCTAGCGGAGTGGGTTTGGGTGTAGCCGAGTGGGTTTGTGTCTAGCCGAGTGGGTTTGCGTCTAGCCGAGTGGGTTTGGGTCTAGCCGAGAGGGTTTGGGTCTAGCCGAGTGGGTTTGGGTCTAGCCGATTGGGTTTGGGTCTATCCATGTGGGTTTGGGTCTAGCCGAGTGGGTTAGGGTCTAGCGGAGTGGGTTTGGGTGTAGCCGCGTGGGTTTGGGTGTAGCCGAGTGGGTTTGGGTCCAGCCGAGTGGGTTTGGGTCTAGCCGAGTGGGTTTGGGTCTAGCCGAGTGGGTTTGGGTCTAGCGGAGTGGGTTTGGGTGTAGCCGAGTGGGTTTGGGTCTAGCCGAGTGGGTTTGCGTCTAGCCTACTGGGTTTGGGTCTAGCCGACTGGGTTTGGGTCTAGCCGAGTGGGTTTGGGTCTAGCCGAGTGGGTTTGGGTCCAGCCGAGTGGGTTTGGGTCTAGCGGAGTGGGTTTGGGTGTAGCCGAGTGGGTTTGGGTCTAGCCGAGTGGATTTGGGTCTAGCCGACTGGGTTTGGCTCAAGCCGAGTGGGTTTGGGTCTAGCCGAGTGGGTTTGGGTCTAGCCGAGTGGGTTTACGTCTAGCCAAGTGGGTTTGGGTCTAGCGGAGTGGGTTTGGGTGTAGCCGAGTGGGTTTGGGTGTAGCCGAGTGGGTTTGGGTCTGGAAGAGTGGGTTTGGGTGTAGCCGAGTGGGTTTGGGTCTAGCCGAGTGGGTTTGGGTCTAGCCTAGTGGGTTTGGGTCTAGCCAAGTGGGTTTGGGTCCAGTGGAGTGGGTCTGGGTCTAGCGGAGTGGGTTTGGGTCTAGCGGAGTGGGTTTGGGTCTCGCGGAGTGGGTTTGGGTCTCGCCGAGTGGGTTTGGGTCTAACCGAGTGGGTTTGTGTCTAGCCGAGTGGGTTTGGGTCTAGCCGAGTGGGTTTACGTCTAGCCGAGTGGGTTTGGGTCTAGCGGAGTGGGTTTGGGTGTAGCCGAGTGGGTTTGGGTGAAGCCGAGTGGGTTTGGGTCTGGACGAGTGGGTTTGGGTGTAGCCGAGTGGGTTTGGGTCTAGCCGAGTGGGTTTGGGTCTAGCCTAGTGGGTTTGGGTCTAGCCAAGTGGGTTTGGGTCCAGTGGAGTGGGTTTGGGTCTAGCGGAGTGGGTTTGGGTCTAGCGGAGTGGGTTTGGGTCTCGCGGAGTGGGTTTGGGTCTCGCCGAGTGGGTTTGGGTCTAACCGAGTGGGTTTGTGTCTAGCGGAGTGGGTTTGGGTCTGGCGGAGTGGGATTGGGCCTAGCCGAGTGGGTTTGGGTCTAGCCAAGTGGTGTTGGGACTAGCCGAGTGGGTTTGGGTCTAGCTGAGTGGGTTTGGGTCTAGCGGAATGGGTTTGGGTCTAGCCGAGTGGGTTTGGGTCTAGCCGAGTGGGTTTGGGTCTAGCCGAAAGGGTTTGGGTCTAGCCGAGTGGGTTTGGGTCTAGCCGAGTGGGTTTGGGTCTAGCCGAGTGGGTGTGGGTCAAGCCGAGTGGGTTTGGGTCTAGTAGAGTGGGTTTGGGTCTAGCCGAGTGGGTTTGGGTCTAGCCGAGTGGGTTTGGGTCTATCCGAGTGGGTTAGGGTCTAGCCGAGTGGGTTTGGGTGTAGCCGAGTCGGTTTGGGTCTAGCCCAGTGGGTTTGGGTCTAGCTGAGTGGGTTTGGGTCTAGCCGTGTAGGTTTGGGTCTAGCCGAGTGGGTTTGGTTCTAGCCGAATGGGTTTGGGTTTATCCAAGTGGGTTTGGGTCTAGCCGAGTGGGTTTGGGTCTAGCCCAGTGGATTTGGGACTAGCCGAGTGGGTTTGGGTGTAGCCGAGTGGGTTTGCGTCTAGCCGAGTGGGTTTGGGTCTAGCCAAGTGGGTTTGGGTCTAGCTGAGTGGGTTTGGGTCTAGCCGAGTGGGTTTGGGTCTAGCCGAGAGGGTTTGGGTCTAGCCGAGTGGGTTTGGGTCTAGCCGTTTGGGTTTGGGTCTATCCATGTGGGTTTGGGTCTAGCCGAGTGGGTTAGGGTCTAGCGGAGTGGGTTTGGGTGTAGCCGCGTGGGTTTGGGTGTAGCCGAGTGGGTTTGGGTCTAGCCGAGTGGGTTTGGGTCTAGCCGAGTGGGTTTGGGTCTAGCCGAGTGGGTTTCGGTCTAGCGGAGTGGGTTTGGGTGTAGCCGAGTGGGTTTGGGTCTAGCCGAGTGGGGTTGGGTCTAGCCGACTGGGTTTGGGTCTAGCCGACTGGGTTTGGGTCTAGCCGAGTGGGTTTGGGTCCAGCCGAGTGGGTTTGGGTCTAGCCGAGTGGGTTTGGGTCTAGCGGAGTGGGTTTGGGTGTAGCCGAGTGGGTTTGGGTCTAGCGGAGCGGGTTTGGGTGTAGCCGAGTGGGTTTGGGTCTAGCCGAGTGGATTTGGGTCTAGCCGACTGGGTTTGGCTCCAGCCGAGTGGGTTTGGGTCTGGCCGAGTGGGTTTGGGTCTAGCCGAGTGGGTTTACGTCTAGCCGAGTGGGCTTGGGTCTAGCCGAGTGGGTTTGGGTGTAGCCGAGTGGGGTTGCGTCTAGCCGAGTGGGTTTGGGTCTAGCCAAGTGGGTTTGGGTCTAGCCGAGTGGGTTTGGGTCTAGCCGAGTGGGTTTGGGTCTAGCCGAGAGGGTTTGGGTCTAGCCGAGTGGGTTTGGGACTAGCCGATTTGGTTTGGGTCTATCCATGTGGGTTTGGGTCTAGCCGATTGGGTTAGGGTCTAGCGGAGTGGGTTTGGGTGTAGCCGCGTGGGTTTGGGTGTAGCCGAGTGGGTTTGGGTCTAGCCGAGTGGGTTTGGGTCTAGCCGAGTGGGTTTACGTCTAGCCGAGTGGGTTTGGGTCTAGCGGAGTGGGTTTGGGTGTAGCCGAGTGGGTTTGGGTGAAGCCGAGTGGGTTTGGGTCTGGACGAGTGGGTTTGGGTGTAGCCGAGTGGGTTTGGGTCTAGCCGAGTGGGTTTGGGTCTAGCCTAGTGGGTTTGGGTCTAGCCAAGTGGGTTTGGGTCCAGTGGAGTGGGTTTGGGTCTAGCGGAGTGGGTTTGGGTGTAACGGAGTGGGTTTGGGTCTCGCGGAGTGGGTTTGGGTCTCGCCGAGTGGGTTTGGGTCTAACCGAGTGGGTTTGTGTCTAGCGGAGTGGGTTTAGGTCTGGCGGAGTGGGATTGGGCCTAGCCGAGTGGGTTTGGGTCTAGCTGAGTGGGTTTGGGTCTAGCGGAATGGGTTTGGGTCTAGCCGAGTGGGTTTGGGTCTAGCCGAGTGGGTTTGGGTCTAGCCGAAAGGGTTTGGGTCTAGCCGAGTGGGTTTGGGTCTAGCCGAGTGGGTTTGGGTCTAGCCGAGTGGGTGTGGGTCAAGCCGAGTGGGTTTGGGTCTAGTAGAGTGGGTTTGGGTCTAGCCGAGTGGGTTTGGGTCTAGCCGAGTGGGTTTGGGTCTAGCCGAGTGGGTTAGGGTCTAGCCGAGTGGGTTTGGGTGTAGCCGAGTCGGTTTGGGTCTAGCCGAGTGGGTTTGGGTCTAGCTGAGTGGGTTTGGGTCTAGCCGTGTAGGTTTGGGTCTAGCCGAGTGGGTTTGGTTCTAGCCGAGTGGGTTTGGGTTTATCCGAGTGGGTTTGGGTCTAGCCTAGTGGGTTTGGGTCTAGCCCAGTGGATTTGGGACTAGCCGAGTGGGTTTGGGTGTAGCCGAGTGGGTTTGCGTCTAGCCGAGTGGGTTTGGGTCTAGCCAAGTGGGTTTGGGTCTAGCTGAGTGGGTTTGGGTCTAGCCGAGTGGGTTTGGGTCTAGCCGAGAAGGTTTGGGTCTAGCCGAGTGGGTTTGGGCCTAGCCGAGTGGGTTTGGGTCTAGCGGAGTGGGTTAGGGTCTAGTGGAGTGGGTTTGGGTCCAGCGGAGTGGGTTTGGGTCTAGTCGAATGGGTTTGCGTCTACCCGAGTGCGTTTGGGCCTAGCCGAGTGGGTTTGGGTCTAGCCGAATGGGTTTGGGTCTAGCCGAGTGGGTTTGGGTGTAGCCGAGTGGGTTTGGGTCTAGCGGAGTGGGTTTGGGTGTAGCCGTGTGGGTTTGGGTCTAGCCGAGTGGGTTTGGGTCGAGCCGAGTGGGTTTGGGTCTAGCCGAGTGGGTTTGGGTCTAGCCGAGAGGGTTTGGGTCTAGCCGAGTGGGTTTGGGTCTAGCCGATTTGGTTTGGATCTATCCAAGTGGGTTTGGGTCTAGCCGAGTGGGTTAGGGTCTAGCGGAGTGGGTTTGGGTGTAGCCGCGTGGGTTTGGGTGTAGCCGAGTGGGTTTGGGTCTAGCCGAGTGGGTTTGGGGCTAGACGAGTGGGTTTGGGTCTAGCGGAGTGGGTTTGGGTGTAGCCGAGTGGGTTTGGGTTTAGCCGAGTGGGGTTGGGTCTAGCCGACTGGGTTTGGGTCTAGCCGAGTGGGTTTGGGTCTAGCCGAGTGGGTTTGGGTCTAGCGGAGTGGGTTTGGGTGTAGCCGAGTGGGTTTGGGTCTAGCGGAGCGGGTTTGGGTGTAGCCGAGTGGGTTTGGGTCTAGCCGAGTGGATTTGGGTCTAGCTGACCGGGTTTGGCTCCAGCCGAGTGGGTTTGGGTCTAGCCGAGTGGGATTGGGTCTAGCCGAGTGGGTTTACGTCTAGCCGAGTGGGTTTGGGTCTAGCGGAGTGGGTTTGGGTGTAGCCGAGTGGGTTTGGGTGTAGCCGAGTGGGTTTGGGTCTGGACGAGTGGGTTTGGGTGTAGCCGAGTGGGCTTGGGTCTAGCCGAGTGGGTTTGGGTCTACCCTAGTGGGTTTGGGTCTAGCCAAGTGGGTTTGGGTCCAGTGGAGTGGGTTTGGGTGTAGCGGAGTGGGTTTGGGTCTAGCGGAGTGGGTTTGGGTCTAGCCGAGTGGGTTTGGGTCTAACCGAGTGGGTTTGTGTCTAGCGGAGTGGGTTTGGGTCTAGCGGAGTGGGATTGGGCCTAGCCGAGTGGGTTTGGGTCTAGCCGAGTGGGTTTGGGACTAGCCGAGTGGGTTTGGGTCTAGCCGAGTGGGTTTGGGTCTAGCTGAATGGGTTTGGGTCTAGCCGAGTGGGTTTGGGTCTAGCCGAGTGGGTTTGGGTCTAGCCGAAAGGGTTTGGGTCTAGCCGAGTGGGTTTGGGTCTAGCCGAGTGGGTTTGGGTCTAGCCGAGTGGATGTGGATCAAGCCGAGTGGGTTTGGGTCTAGCCGAGTGGGTTTGGGTCTAGCCGAGTGGGTTTGGGTCTAGCCGAGTGGGTTTGGGTCTAGCCGAGTGGGTTTGGGCCTAGCTGAGTGGGTTTGGGTCTACCGGAGTGGGTTTGGGTGCAGCTGAGTGGGTTTGGGACCAGCCAAGTGGGTTTGGGTCTAGCCGAGTGGGTTTGGGTCTAGCCGAATGGGTTTGGGTCTACCCGAGTGGGTTTGGGTCTAGCCGAGTGGGTTTGGGTCTAGCTGAATGGGTTTGGGTCTAGCCGAGTGGGTTTGGGTCTAGCCGAGTGTGTTTGGGTCTAGCCGAAAGGGTTTGGGTCTAGCCGAGTGGGTTTGGGTCTAGCCGAGTGGGTTTGGGTCAAGCCGAGTGGGTTTGGGTCTAGCGAGTGGGTTTGGGTCTAGCCGACTGGGTTTGGGTCTTGCGGAGTGGGTTTGGGTCTGGCGGAGTGGGTTAGGGTGTATCCGAGTGGGTTTGGGTCTAGCCGAGTGGGTTTGGGTCTAGCCGACTGGGTTTGGGATTAGCCGAGTGGGTTTGGGTCCAGCCGAGTGGGTTTGGGTCCAGCCGAGTGGGTTTACGTCTAGCCGCGTGGGTTTGGGTCTAGCGGAGTGGGTATCGGTGTTGCCGAGTGGGTTTGGGTCTAGCCCAGTGGGTTTGGGTCTGGCCGAGTGTGTTTGGGTCTAGCCTAGTGGGCTTGGGTCTAGCCAAGTGGGTTTGGGTCCAGCGGAGTGGGTTTGTGTCTAGCGGAGTGGGTTTGGGTCTAGCGGAGTGGGTTTGGGTCTAGCCGAGTGGGTTTGGTTCTAACCGAGTGGGTTTGTGTCTAGCGGAGTGGGTTTGGGTCTAGCGGAGTGGGATTGGGTCTAGCCAAGTGGGTTTGTGTCTAGCCGAGTGGGTTTGGGACTAGCCGAGTGGGTTTGGGTCTAGCCGAGTGGGTTTGGGTCTAGCTGAATGGGTTTGTGTCTAGCCGAGTGGGTTTGGGTCTAGCCGAGTGGGTTTGGGTCTAGCCGAAAGGGTTTGGGTCTAGCCGAGTGGGTTTGGGTCTAGCCGAGTGGGTTTGGGTCTAGCCGAGTGGGTGTGGGTCTAGCCAAGTGGGTTTGGGTCTAGCCGAGTGGGTTTGGGTCTAGCCGAGTGGGTTTGGGTCTAGCCGAGTGGGTTTGGGTCTAGCCGAGTGGGTTTGGGCCTAGCCGAGAGGGTTTGGGTCTAGCCGAGTGGGTTTGGGTCTAGCCGATTTGGTTTGGGTCTATCCATGTGGGTTTGGGTCTAGCCGAGTGGGTTAGGGTCTAGCGGAGTGGGTTTGGGTGTAGCCGCGTGGGTTTGGGTGTAGCCGAGTGGGTTTGGGTCTAGCCGAGTGGGTTTGGGGCTAGACGAGTGGGTTTGGGTCTAGCGGAGTGGGTTTGGGTGTAGCCGAGTGGGTTTGGGTTTAGCCGAGTGCGGTTGGGTCTAGCCGACTGGGTTTGGGTCTAGCCGAGTGGGTTTGGGTCTAGCCGAGTGGGTTTGGGTCTAGCGGAGTGGGTTTGGGTGTAGCCGAGTGGGTTTGGGTCTAGCGGAGCGGGTTTGGGTGTAGCCGAGTGGGTTTGGGTCTAGCCGAGTGGATTTGGGTCTAGCTGACCGGGTTTGGCTCCAGCCGAGTGGGTTTGGGTCTAGCCGAGTGGGATTGGGTCTAGCCGAGTGGGTTTACGTCTAGCCGAGTGGGTTTGGGTCTAGCGGAGTGGGTTTAGGTGTAGCCGAGTGGGTTTGGGTGTAGCCGAGTGGGTTTGGGTCTGGACGAGTGGGTTTGGGTGTAGCCGAGTGGGCTTGGGTCTAGCCGAGTGGGTTTGGGTCTACCCTAGTGGGTTTGGGTCTAGCCAAGTGGGTTTGGGTCCAGTGGAGTGGGTTTGGGTGTAGCGGAGTGGGTTTGGGTCTAGCGGAGTGGGTTTGGGTCTAGCCGAGTGGGTTTGGGTCTAACCGAGTGGGTTTGTGTCTAGCGGAGTGGGTTTGGGTCTAGCGGAGTGGGATTGGGCCTAGCCGAGTGGGTTTGGGTCTAGCCGAGTGGGTTTGGGACTAGCCGAGTGGGTTTGGGTCTAGCCGAGTGGGTTTGGGTCTAGCTGAATGGGTTTGGGTCTAGCCGAGTGGGTTTGGGTCTAGCCGAGTGGGTTTGGGTCTAGCCGAAAGGGTTTGGGTCTAGCCGAGTGGGTTTGGGTCTAGCCGAGTGGGTTTGGGTCTAGCCGAGTGGATGTGGATCAAGCCGAGTGGGTTTGGGTCTAGCCGAGTGGGTTTGGGTCTAGCCGAGTGGGTTTGGGTCTAGCCGAGTGGGTTTGGGTCTAGCCGAGTGGGTTTGGGCCTAGCTGAGTGGGTTTGGGTCTACCGGAGTGGGTTTGGGTGCAGCTGAGTGGGTTTGGGACCAGCCAAGTGGGTTTGGGTCTAGCCGAGTGGGTTTGGGTCTAGCCGAATGGGTTTGGGTCTACCCGAGTGGGTTTGGGTCTAGCCGAGTGGGTTTGGGTCTAGCTGAATGGGTTTGGGTCTAGCCGAGTGGGTTTGGGTCTAGCCGAGTGTGTTTGGGTCTAGCCGAAAGGGTTTGGGTCTAGCCGAGTGGGTTTGGGTCTAGCCGAGTGGGTTTGGGTCAAGCCGAGTGGGTTTGGGTCTAGCGAGTGGGTTTGGGTCTAGCCGAGTGGATTTGGGTCTAGCTGACCGGGTTTGGCTCCAGCCGAGTGGGTTTGGGTCTAGCCGAGTGGGATTGGGTCTAGCCGAGTGGGTTTACGTCTAGCCGAGTGGGTTTGGGTCTAGCGGAGTGGGTTTGGGTGTAGCCGAGTGGGTTTGGGTGTAGCCGAGTGGGTTTGGGTCTGGACGAGTGGGTTTGGGTGTAGCCGAGTGGGCTTGGGTCTAGCCGAGTGGGTTTGGGTCTACCCTAGTGGGTTTGGGTCTAGCCAAGTGGGTTTGGGTCCAGTGGAGTGGGTTTGGGTGTAGCGGAGTGGGTTTGGGTCTAGCGGAGTGGGTTTGGGTCTAGTCGAGTGGGTTTGGGTCTAACCGAGTGGGTTTGTGTCTAGCGGAGTGGGTTTGGGTCTAGCGGAGTGGGATTGGGCCTAGCCGAGTGGGTTTGGGTCTAGCCGAGTGGGTTTGGGACTAGCCGAGTGGGTTTGGGTCTAGCCGAGTGGGTTTGGGTCTAGCTGAATGGGTTTGGGTCTAGCCGAGTGGGTTTGGGTCTAGCCGAGTGGGTTTGGGTCTAGCCGAAAGGGTTTGGGTCTAGCCGAGTGGGTTTAGGTCTAGCCGAGTGGGTTTGGGTCTAGCCGAGTGGATGTGGATCAAGCCGAGTGTGTTTGGGTCTAGCCGAGTGGGTTTGGGTCTAGCCGAGTGGGTTTGGGTCTAGCCGAGTGGGTTTGGGTCTAGCCGAGTGGGTTTGGGCCTAGCTGAGTGGGTTTGGGTCTACCGGAGTGGGTTTGGGTGCAGCTGAGTGGGTTTGGGACCAGCCAAGTGGGTTTGGGTCTAGCCGAGTGGGTTTGGGTCTAGCCGAATGGGTTTGGGTCTACCCGAGTGGGTTTGGGTCTAGCCGAGTGGGTTTGGGTCTAGCTGAATGGGTTTGGGTCTAGCCGAGTGGGTTTGGGTCTAGCCGAGTGTGTTTGGGTCTAGCCGAAAGGGTTTGGGTCTAGCCGAGTGGGTTTGGGTCTAGCCGAGTGGGTTTGGGTCAAGCCGAGTGGGTTTGGGTCTAGCGAGTGGGTTTGGGTCTAGCCGACTGGGTTTGGGTCTTGCGGAGTGGGTTTGGGTCTGGCGGAGTGGGTTAGGGTGTATCCGAGTGGGTTTGGGTCTAGCCGAGTGGGTTTGGGTCTAGCCGACTGGGTTTGGGATTAGCCGAGTGGGTTTGGGTCCAGCCGAGTGGGTTTGGGTCCAGCCGAGTGGGTTTACGTCTAGCCGCGTGGGTTTGGGTCTAGCGGAGTGGGTATCGGTGTTGCCGAGTGGGTTTGGGTCTAGCCCAGTGGGTTTGGGTCTGGCCGAGTGTGTTTGGGTCTAGCCTAGTGGGCTTGGGTCTAGCCAAGTGGGTTTGGGTCCAGCGGAGTGGGTTTGTGTCTAGCGGAGTGGGTTTGGGTCTAGCGGAGTGGGTTTGGGTCTAGCCGAGTGGGTTTGGTTCTAACCGAGTGGGTTTGTGTCTAGCGGAGTGGGTTTGGGTCTAGCGGAGTGGGATTGGGTCTAGCCAAGTGGGTTTGTGTCTAGCCGAGTGGGTTTGGGACTAGCCGAGTGGGTTTGGGTCTAGCCGAGTGGGTTTGGGTCTAGCTGAATGGGTTTGTGTCTAGCCGAGTGGGTTTGGGTCTAGCCGAGTGGGTTTGGGTCTAGCCGAAAGGGTTTGGGTCTAGCCGAGTGGGTTTGGGTCTAGCCGAGTGGGTTTGGGTCTAGCCGAGTGGGTGTGGGTCTAGCCAAGTGGGTTTGGGTCTAGCCGAGTGGGTTTGGGTCTAGCCGAGTGGGTTTGGGTCTAGCCGAGTGGGTTTGGGTCTAGCCGAGTGGGTTTGGGCCTAGCCGAGAGGGTTTGGGTCTAGCCGAGTGGGTTTGGGTCTAGCCGATTTGGTTTGGGTCTATCCATGTGGGTTTGGGTCTAGCCGAGTGGGTTAGGGTCTAGCGGAGTGGGTTTGGGTGTAGCCGCGTGGGTTTGGGTGTAGCCGAGTGGGTTTGGGTCTAGCCGAGTGGGTTTGGGGCTAGACGAGTGGGTTTGGGTCTAGCGGAGTGGGTTTGGGTGTAGCCGAGTGGGTTTGGGTTTAGCCGAGTGCGGTTGGGTCTAGCCGACTGGGTTTGGGTCTAGCCGAGTGGGTTTGGGTCTAGCCGAGTGGGTTTGGGTCTAGCGGAGTGGGTTTGGGTGTAGCCGAGTGGGTTTGGGTCTAGCGGAGCGGGTTTGGGTGTAGCCGAGTGGGTTTGGGTCTAGCCGAGTGGATTTGGGTCTAGCTGACCGGGTTTGGCTCCAGCCGAGTGGGTTTGGGTCTAGCCGAGTGGGATTGGGTCTAGCCGAGTGGGTTTACGTCTAGCCGAGTGGGTTTGGGTCTAGCGGAGTGGGTTTGGGTGTAGCCGAGTGGGTTTGGGTGTAGCCGAGTGGGTTTGGGTCTGGACGAGTGGGTTTGGGTGTAGCCGAGTGGGCTTGGGTCTAGCCGAGTGGGTTTGGGTCTACCCTAGTGGGTTTGGGTCTAGCCAAGTGGGTTTGGGTCCAGTGGAGTGGGTTTGGGTGTAGCGGAGTGGGTTTGGGTCTAGCGGAGTGGGTTTGGGTCTAGCCGAGTGGGTTTGGGTCTAACCGAGTGGGTTTGTGTCTAGCGGAGTGGGTTTGGGTCTAGCGGAGTGGGATTGGGCCTAGCCGAGTGGGTTTGGGTCTAGCCGAGTGGGTTTGGGACTAGCCGAGTGGGTTTGGGTCTAGCCGAGTGGGTTTGGGTCTAGCTGAATGGGTTTGGGTCTAGCCGAGTGGGTTTGGGTCTAGCCGAGTGGGTTTGGGTCTAGCCGAAAGGGTTTGGGTCTAGCCGAGTGGGTTTGGGTCTAGCCGAGTGGGTTTGGGTCTAGCCGAGTGGATGTGGATCAAGCCGAGTGGGTTTGGGTCTAGCCGAGTGGGTTTGGGTCTAGCCGAGTGGGTTTGGGTCTAGCCGAGTGGGTTTGGGTCTAGCCGAGTGGGTTTGGGCCTAGCTGAGTGGGTTTGGGTCTACCGGAGTGGGTTTGGGTGCAGCTGAGTGGGTTTGGGACCAGCCAAGTGGGTTTGGGTCTAGCCGAGTGGGTTTGGGTCTAGCCGAATGGGTTTGGGTCTACCCGAGTGGGTTTGGGTCTAGCCGAGTGGGTTTGGGTCTAGCTGAATGGGTTTGGGTCTAGCCGAGTGGGTTTGGGTCTAGCCGAGTGTGTTTGGGTCTAGCCGAAAGGGTTTGGGTCTAGCCGAGTGGGTTTGGGTCTAGCCGAGTGGGTTTGGGTCAAGCCGAGTGGGTTTGGGTCTAGCGAGTGGGTTTGGGTCTAGCCGAGTGGATTTGGGTCTAGCTGACCGGGTTTGGCTCCAGCCGAGTGGGTTTGGGTCTAGCCGAGTGGGATTGGGTCTAGCCGAGTGGGTTTACGTCTAGCCGAGTGGGTTTGGGTCTAGCGGAGTGGGTTTGGGTGTAGCCGAGTGGGTTTGGGTGTAGCCGAGTGGGTTTGGGTCTGGACGAGTGGGTTTGGGTGTAGCCGAGTGGGCTTGGGTCTAGCCGAGTGGGTTTGGGTCCACCCTAGTGGGTTTGGGTCTAGCCAAGTGGGTTTGGGTCCAGTGGAGTGGGTTTGGGTGTAGCGGAGTGGGTTTGGGTCTAGCGGAGTGGGTTTGGGTCTAGTCGAGTGGGTTTGGGTCTAACCGAGTGGGTTTGTGTCTAGCGGAGTGGGTTTGGGTCTAGCGGAGTGGGATTGGGCCTAGCCGAGTGGGTTTGGGTCTAGCCGAGTGGGTTTGGGACTAGCCGAGTGGGTTTGGGTCTAGCCGAGTGGGTTTGGGTCTAGCTGAATGGGTTTGGGTCTAGCCGAGTGGGTTTGGGTCTAGCCGAGTGGGTTTGGGTCTAGCCGAAAGGGTTTGGGTCTAGCCGAGTGGGTTTGGGTCTAGCCGAGTGGGTTTGGGTCTAGCCGAGTGGATGTGGATCAAGCCGAGTGTGTTTGGGTCTAGCCGAGTGGGTTTGGGTCTAGCCGAGTGGGTTTGGGTCTAGCCGAGTGGGTTTGGGTCTAGCCGAGTGGGTTTGGGCCTAGCTGAGTGGGTTTGGGTCTACCGGAGTGGGTTTGGGTGCAGCTGAGTGGGTTTGGGACCAGCCAAGTGGGTTTGGGTCTAGCCGAGTGGGTTTGGGTCTAGCCGAATGGGTTTGGGTCTACCCGAGTGGGTTTGGGTCTAGCCGAGTGGGTTTGGGTCTAGCTGAATGGGTTTGGGTCTAGCCGAGTGGGTTTGGGTCTAGCCGAGTGTGTTTGGGTCTAGCCGAAAGGGTTTGGGTCTAGCCGAGTGGGTTTGGGTCTAGCCGAGTGGGTTTGGGTCAAGCCGAGTGGGTTTGGGTCTAGCGAGTGGGTTTGGGTCTAGCCGACTGGGTTTGGGTCTTGCGGAGTGGGTTTGGGTCTGGCGGAGTGGGTTAGGGTGTATCCGAGTGGGTTTGGGTCTAGCCGAGTGGGTTTGGGTCTAGCCGACTGGGTTTGGGATTAGCCGAGTGGGTTTGGGTCCAGCCGAGTGGGTTTGGGTCCAGCCGAGTGGGTTTACGTCTAGCCGCGTGGGTTTGGGTCTAGCGGAGTGGGTATCGGTGTAGCCGAGTGGGTTTGGGTCTAGCCCAGTGGGTTTGGGTCTGGCCGAGTGTGTTTGGGTCTAGCCTAGTGGGCTTGGGTCTAGCCAAGTGGGTTTGGGTCTAGCGGAGTGGGTTTGTGTCTAGCGGAGTGGGTTTGGGTCTAGCGGAGTGGGTTTGGGTCTAGCCGAGTGGGTTTGGTTCTAACCGAGTGGGTTTGTGTCTAGCGGAGTGGGTTTGGGTCTAGCGGAGTGGGATTGGGTCTAGCCAAGTGGGTTTGTGTCTAGCCGAGTGGGTTTGGGACTAGCCGAGTGGGTTTGGGTCTAGCCGAGTGGGTTTGGGTCTAGCTGAATGGGTTTGTGTCTAGCCGAGTGGGTTTGGGTCTAGCCGAGTGGGTTTGGGTCTAGCCGAAAGGGTTTGGGTCTAGCCGAGTGGGTTTGGGTCTAGCCGAGTGGGTTTGGGTCTAGCCGAGTGGGTGTGGGTCTAGCCAAGTGGGTTTGGGTCTAGCCGAGTGGGTTTGGGTCTAGCCGAGTGGGTTTGGGTCTACCCTAGTGTGTTTGGGTCTAGCCAAGTGGGTTTGGGTCCAGTGGAGTGGGTTTGGGTGTAGCGGAGTGGGTTTGGGTCTAGCGGAGTGGGTTTGGGTCTAGCCGAGTGGGTTTGGGTCTAACCGAGTGGGTTTGTGTCTAGCGGAGTGGGTTTGGGTCTAGCGGAGTGGGATTGGGCCTAGCCGAGTGGGTTTGGGTCTAGCCGAGTGGGTTTGGGACTAGCCGAGTGGGTTTGGGTCTAGCCGAGTGGGTTTGGGTCTAGCTGAATGGGTTTGGGTCTAGCCGAGTGGGTTTGGGTCTAGCCGAGTGGGTTTGGGTCTAGCCGAAAGGGTTTGGGTCTAGCCGAGTGGGTTTGGGTCTAGCCGAGTGGGTTTGGGTCTAGCCGAGTGGATGTGGATCAAGCCGAGTGGGTTTGGGTCTAGCCGAGTGGGTTTGGGTCTAGCCGAGTGGGTTTGGGTCTAGCCGAGTGGGTTTGGGTCTAGCCGAGTGGGTTTGGGCCTAGCTGAGTGGGTTTGGGTCTACCGGAGTGGGTTTGGGTGCAGCTGAGGGGGTTTGGGACCAGCCAAGTGGGTTTGGGTCTAGCCGAGTGGGTTTGGGTCTAGCCGAATGGGTTTGGGTCTACCCGAGTGGGTTTGGGTCTAGCCGAGTGGGTTTGGGTCTAGCTGAATGGGTTTGGGTCTAGCCGAGTGGGTTTGGGTCTAGCCGAGTGTGTTTGGGTCTAGCCGAAAGGGTTTGGGTCTAGCCGAGTGGGTTTGGGTCTAGCCGAGTGGGTTTGGGTCAAGCCGAGTGGGTTTGGGTCTAGCGAGTGGGTTTGGGTCTAGCCGAGTGGGTTTGTGTCTAGCGGAGTGGGTTTGGGTCTAGCGGAGTGGGATTGGGCCTAGCCGAGTGGGTTTGGGTCTAGCCGAGTGGGTTTGGGACTAGCCGAGTGGGTTTGGGTCTAGCCGAGTGGGTTTGGGTCTAGCTGAATGGGTTTGGGTCTAGCCGAGTGGGTTTGGGTCTAGCCGAGTGGGTTTGGGTCTAGCCGAAAGGGTTTGGGTCTAGCCGAGTGGGTTTGGGTCTAGCCGAGTGGGTTTGGGTCTAGCCGAGTGGATGTGGATCAAGCCGAGTGGGTTTGGGTCTAGCCGAGTGGGTTTGGGTCTAGCCGAGTGGGTTTGGGTCTAGCCGAGTGGGTTTGGGTCTAGCCGAGTGGGTTTGGGCCTAGCTGAGTGAGTTTGGGTCTACCGGAGTGGGTTTGGGTGCAGCTGAGTGGGTTTGGGACCAGCCAAGTGGGTTTGGGTCTAGCCGAGTGGGTTTGGGTCTAGCCGAATGGGTTTGGGTCTACCCGAGTGGGTTTGGGTCTAGCCGAGTGGGTTTGGGTCTAGCTGAATGGGTTTGGGTCTAGCCGAGTGGGTTTGGGTCTAGCCGAGTGTGTTTGGGTCTAGCCGAAAGGGTTTGGGTCTAGCCGAGTGGGTTTGGGTCTAGCCGAGTGGGTTTGGGTCAAGCCGAGTGGGTTTGGGTCTAGCGAGTGGGTTTGGGTCTAGCCGAGTGGATTTGGGTCTAGCTGACCGGGTTTGGCTCCAGCCGAGTGGGTTTGGGTCTAGCCGAGTGGGATTGGGTCTAGCCGAGTGGGTTTACGTCTAGCCGAGTGGGTTTGGGTCTAGCGGAGTGGGTTTGGGTGTAGCCGAGTGGGTTTGGGTGTAGCCGAGTGGGTTTGGGTCTGGACGAGTGGGTTTGGGTGTAGCCGAGTGGGCTTGGGTCTAGCCGAGTGGGTTTGGGTCTACCCTAGTGGGTTTGGGTCTAGCCAAGTGGGTTTGGGTCCAGTGGAGTGGGTTTGGGTGTAGCGGAGTGGGTTTGGGTCTAGCGGAGTGGGTTTGGGTCTAGTCGAGTGGGTTTGGGTCTAACCGAGTGGGTTTGTGTCTAGCGGAGTGGGTTTGGGTCTAGCGGAGTGGGATTGGGCCTAGCCGAGTGGGTTTGGGTCTAGCCGAGTGGGTTTGGGACTAGCCGAGTGGGTTTGGGTCTAGCCGAGTGGGTTTGGGTCTAGCTGAATGGGTTTGGGTCTAGCCGAGTGGGTTTGGGTCTAGCCGAGTGGGTTTGGGTCTAGCCGAAAGGGTTTGGGTCTAGCCGAGTGGGTTTGGGTCTAGCCGAGTGGGTTTGGGTCTAGCCGAGTGGATGTGGATCAAGCCGAGTGTGTTTGGGTCTAGCCGAGTGGGTTTGGGTCTAGCCGAGTGGGTTTGGGTCTAGCCGAGTGGGTTTGGGTCTAGCCGAGTGGGTTTGGGCCTAGCTGAGTGGGTTTGGGTCTACCGGAGTGGGTTTGGGTGCAGCTGAGTGGGTTTGGGACCAGCCAAGTGGGTTTGGGTCTAGCCGAGTGGGTTTGGGTCTAGCCGAATGGGTTTGGGTCTACCCGAGTGGGTTTGGGTCTAGCCGAGTGGGTTTGGGTCTAGCTGAATGGGTTTGGGTCTAGCCGAGTGGGTTTGGGTCTAGCCGAGTGTGTTTGGGTCTAGCCGAAAGGGTTTGGGTCTAGCCGAGTGGGTTTGGGTCTAGCCGAGTGGGTTTGGGTCAAGCCGAGTGGGTTTGGGTCTAGCGAGTGGGTTTGGGTCTAGCCGACTGGGTTTGGGTCTTGCGGAGTGGGTTTGGGTCTGGCGGAGTGGGTTAGGGTGTATCCGAGTGGGTTTGGGTCTAGCCGAGTGGGTTTGGGTCTAGCCGACTGGGTTTGGGATTAGCCGAGTGGGTTTGGGTCCAGCCGAGTGGGTTTGGGTCCAGCCGAGTGGGTTTACGTCTAGCCGCGTGGGTTTGGGTCTAGCGGAGTGGGTATCGGTGTAGCCGAGTGGGTTTGGGTCTAGCCCAGTGGGTTTGGGTCTGGCCGAGTGTGTTTGGGTCTAGCCTAGTGGGCTTGGGTCTAGCCAAGTGGGTTTGGGTCTAGCGGAGTGGGTTTGTGTCTAGCGGAGTGGGTTTGGGTCTAGCGGAGTGGGTTTGGGTCTAGCCGAGTGGGTTTGGTTCTAACCGAGTGGGTTTGTGTCTAGCGGAGTGGGTTTGGGTCTAGCGGAGTGGGATTGGGTCTAGCCAAGTGGGTTTGTGTCTAGCCGAGTGGGTTTGGGACTAGCCGAGTGGGTTTGGGTCTAGCCGAGTGGGTTTGGGTCTAGCTGAATGGGTTTGTGTCTAGCCGAGTGGGTTTGGGTCTAGCCGAGTGGGTTTGGGTCTAGCCGAAAGGGTTTGGGTCTAGCCGAGTGGGTTTGGGTCTAGCCGAGTGGGTTTGGGTCTAGCCGAGTGGGTGTGGGTCTAGCCAAGTGGGTTTGGGTCTAGCCGAGTGGGTTTGGGTCTAGCCGAGTGGGTTTGGGTCTACCCTAGTGTGTTTGGGTCTAGCCAAGTGGGTTTGGGTCCAGTGGAGTGGGTTTGGGTGTAGCGGAGTGGGTTTGGGTCTAGCGGAGTGGGTTTGGGTCTAGCCGAGTGGGTTTGGGTCTAACCGAGTGGGTTTGTGTCTAGCGGAGTGGGTTTGGGTCTAGCGGAGTGGGATTGGGCCTAGCCGAGTGGGTTTGGGTCTAGCCGAGTGGGTTTGGGACTAGCCGAGTGGGTTTGGGTCTAGCCGAGTGGGTTTGGGTCTAGCTGAATGGGTTTGGGTCTAGCCGAGTGGGTTTGGGTCTAGCCGAGTGGGTTTGGGTCTAGCCGAAAGGGTTTGGGTCTAGCCGAGTGGGTTTGGGTCTAGCCGAGTGGGTTTGGGTCTAGCCGAGTGGATGTGGATCAAGCCGAGTGGGTTTGGGTCTAGCCGAGTGGGTTTGGGTCTAGCCGAGTGGGTTTGGGTCTAGCCGAGTGGGTTTGGGTCTAGCCGAGTGGGTTTGGGCCTAGCTGAGTGGGTTTGGGTCTACCGGAGTGGGTTTGGGTGCAGCTGAGGGGGTTTGGGACCAGCCAAGTGGGTTTGGGTCTAGCCGAGTGGGTTTGGGTCTAGCCGAATGGGTTTGGGTCTACCCGAGTGGGTTTGGGTCTAGCCGAGTGGGTTTGGGTCTAGCCGAGTGGGTTTGGGTCTAGCCGAGTGTGTTTGGGTCTAGCCGAAAGGGTTTGGGTCTAGCCGAGTGGGTTTGGGTCTAGCCGAGTGGGTTTGGGTCAAGCCGAGTGGGTTTGGGTCTAGCGAGTGGGTTTGGGTCTAGCCGACTGGGTTTGGGTCTTGCGGAGTGGGTTTGGGTCTGGCGGAGTGGGTTAGGGTGTATCCGAGTGGGTTTGGGTCTAGCCGAGTGGGTTTGGGTCTAGCCGACTGGGTTTGGGATTAGCCGAGTGGGTTTGGGTCCAGCCGAGTGGGTTTGGGTCCAGCCGAGTGGGTTTACGTCTAGCCGCGTGGGTTTGGGTCTAGCGGAGTGGGTATCGGTGTAGCCGAGTGGGTTTGGGTCTAGCCCAGTGGGTTTGGGTCTGGCCGAGTGTGTTTGGGTCTAGCCTAGTGGGCTTGGGTCTAGCCAAGTGGGTTTGGGTCTAGCGGAGTGGGTTTGTGTCTAGCGGAGTGGGTTTGGGTCTAGCGGAGTGGGTTTGGGTCTAGCCGAGTGGGTTTGGTTCTAACCGAGTGGGTTTGTGTCTAGCGGAGTGGGTTTGGGTCTAGCGGAGTGGGATTGGGTCTAGCCAAGTGGGTTTGTGTCTAGCCGAGTGGGTTTGGGACTAGCCGAGTGGGTTTGGGTCTAGCCGAGTGGGTTTGGGTCTAGCTGAATGGGTTTGTGTCTAGCCGAGTGGGTTTGGGTCTAGCCGAGTGGGTTTGGGTCTAGCCAAAAGGGTTTGGGTCTAGCCGAGTGGGTTTGGGTCTAGCCGAGTGGGTTTGGGTCTAGCCGAGTGGGTGTGGGTCTAGCCAAGTGGGTTTGGGTCTAGCCGAGTGGGTTTGGGTCTAGCCGAGTGGGTTTGGGTCTAGCCGAGTGGGTTTGGGTCTAGCCGAGTGGGTTTGGGCTTAGCCGAGTGGGTTTGGGTCTAGCGGAGTGGGTTAGGGTCTAGTGGAGTGGGTTTGGGTCCAGCGGAGTGGGTTTGGGTCTAGCCGAATGGGTTTGCGTCTACCCGAGTGCGTTTGGGTCTAGCCGAGTGGGTTTGGGTCTAGCCGAATGGGTTTGGGTCGAGCCGAGTGGGTTTGGGTGTAGCCAAGTGGGTTTGGGTCTAGCGGAGTGGGTTTGGGTGTAGCCGTGTGGGTTTGGGTCTAGCCGAGTGGGTTTGGGTCGAGTCGAGTGGGTTTGGGTCTAGCCGAGTGGGTTTGGGTCTAGCCGAGTGGGTTTGGGTCTGGCCGAGTGGGTTTGGGTCTCGCCGAGTGGGTTTGGGTCTAGCCGAGTGGGTTTGGGTCTAGCCGAGTTGGTTTGGCTCCAGCCGAGTGGGTTTGGGTCTAGCCGAGTGGGTTTGGGTCTAGCCGAGTGGGTTTGGGTCTAGCCGAGTGGGTTTGGGTCTAGCCGAGTTAGTTTGGGTGTAGCCGAGTGGGTTTGGGTCTAGCCGAGTGGGTTTGGGTCTGGCCGAGTTAGTTTGGGTGTTGCCTAGTGGGTTTGGGTCTAGCCGAGCAGGTTTGGGTCTAGCCGAGTGGGTTTGGGTCTAGCCGAGTTGGTTTGGGTCTAGCCGAGTGGGTTTGGGTCTAGCCGAGTGGGTTTGGGTCAAGCGGAGTGGGTTTGGGTCAAGCGGAGTTGGTATGGGTCTAGCGGAGTGGGTTTGGGTCTAGCGGAGTGGGTTTGGGTGTAGCCGAGTGGGTTTGGGTCTAGCCGAGTGGGTTTGGGTCTACCCGAGTGGGTTTGCGTCTAGCCGAGTGGGTTTGGGTCTAGCCGAGTGGGTGTGGGTCTAGCCGAGTGGGTTTGGGTCTAGCCAAGTGGGTTTGGGTGTAGCCGAATGGGTTTGGGTCTATACGAGTGGGTTTGCGTCTAGCCGAGTGGGTTTGGGTCTAGCCGAGTGGGTTTGGGTCTAGCGGAGTGGGTTTGGGTGTAGCCGAGTGGGTTTGGGTCTAGCCCAGTGGGTTTGGGTCTACCCGAGTGGGTTTGCATCTGGCCGAGTGGGTTTGGGTCTAGCCGAGTGGGTGTGGGTCTAGCCGAGTGGGTTTGGGTCTAGCCAAGTTGGTTTGGGTCTAGCCGAGTGGGTTTGGGTCTATACGAGTGGGTTTTCCTCTAGCCGAGTGGGTTTGGGTCTAGCCGAGTGGGTTTGGGTCTAGCGGAGTGGGTTTGGGTGTAGCCGAGTGGGTTTGGGTCTAGCCCAGTGGGTTTGGGTCTACCCGAGTGGGTTTGCATCTAGCCGAGTGGGTTTGGGTCTAGCCGAGTGGGTGTGGGTCTAGCCGAGTGGGTTTGGGTCTAGCCGATTGGGTTTGGGTCTAGCTGAGTGGGTTTGGGTCTGGCCGAGTGGGTTTGGGTCTAGCGGAGTGGGTTTGGGTGTAGCCGAGTGGGTTTGGGTCTAGCCGAGTGGGTTTGGGTCTAGCCGAGTGGGTTTGGGTCTAGCCGAGTGGGTTTGGGTCTAGCCGAGTGGGTTTGGGTCTTGCCGAGTGGGTTTGGGGCTAGCGGAGTGGGTTTGGGTGTAGCCGAGTGGGTTTGGGTCTAGCGGAGCGGGTTTGGGTGTAGCCGAGTGGGTTTGGGTCTAGCCGAGTGGGTTTGGGTATAGCCGCTGGGTTTGGCTCTAGCCGAGTGGGTTGGGGTCTAGCCGAGTGGGTTTGGGTCTAGCCGAGTGGGTTTACGTCTAGCCGAGTGGGTTTGGGTCTAGCGGAGTGGGTTTGGGTGTAGCCGAGTGGGTTTGGGTCTAGCCGAGTGGGTTTGGGTCTAGCCGAGTGGGTGTGGGTCAAGCCGAGTGGGTTTGGGTCTAGCCGAGTGGGTTTGGGTCTAGCCGAGTGGGTTTGGGTCTAGCCGAGTGGGTTTGGGTCTAGCCGAGTGGGTTTGGGCCTAGCCGAATGGGTTTGGGTCTACCGGAGTGGGTTTGGGTGTAGCGGAGTGGGTTTGGGTGTAGCTGAGTGGGTGTGGGACCAGCCGAGTGGGTTTGGGTCTAGCCGAGTGGGTTTGGGTCTAGCCGAATGGGTTTGGGTCTACCCGAGTGGGTTTGGGTCTAGCCGAGTGGGTTTGCTTCTAGCCGAATGGGTTTGGGTCTAGCCAATTGGGTTTGGGTGCAGACGAGTGGGTTTGGGTCTAGCGGAGTGGGTTTGGGTCTAGCCGAGTGGGTTTGCGTCTAGCCGAGTGGGTTTGTGTCTAGCGGAGTGGGTTTGGGTCTAGCGGAGTGGGATTGGGTCTAGCCGAGTGGGTTTGGGTCTAGCCGAGTGGGTTTGGGACTAGCCGAGTGGGTTTGGGTCTAGCCGAGTGGGTTTGGGTCTAGCTGAATGGGTTTGGGTCTAGCCGAGTGGGTTTGGGTCTAGCCGAGTGTGTTTGGGTCTAGCCGAAAGGGTTTGGGTCTAGCCGAGGGGGTTTGGGTCTAGCCGAGTGGGTTGGGTCTAGCCGAGTGGGTGTGGGTCTAGCCGAGTGGGTTTGGGTCTAGCCGAGTGGGTTTGGGTCTAGCCGAGTGGGTTTGGGTCTAGCCGAGTGGGTTTGGGCCTAGCCGAGTGGGTTTGGGTCTAGCGGAGTGGGTTAGGGTCTAGTGGAGTGGGTTTGGGTTTAGCCGAGTGGGTTTGGGTCTAGCCGAATGGGTTTGGGTCTACCCGAGTGCGTTTGGGTCTCGCCGAGTGGGTTTGGGTCTAGCCGAATGGGTTTGGGTCTAGCCGAGTGGGTTTGGGTGTAGCCGAGTGGGTTTGGGTCTAGCGGAGTGGGTTTGGGTGTAGCCGAGTGTGTTTGGGTCTAGCCGAGTGGGTTTGGGTGTAGCCGAGTGGGTTTGGGTGTAGCCGAGTGGGTTTGGGTCTAGCCGAGTGGGTTTGGGTCTAGCCGAGTGGGTTTGGGTCTAGCCGAGTAGGTTTGGGTCTAGCCGAGTGGGTTTGGGTCAAGCGGAGTTGGTATGGGTCTAGCGGAGTGGGTTTGGGTCTAGCGGAGTGGGTTTTGGTCTAGCCAAGTGGGTTTTGGTCTAGCCGCGTGGGTGTGGGTCTAGCCGAGTGGGTTTGGGTCTAGCCAAGTGGGTTTGGGTGTAGCCGAATGGGTTTGGGTCTATACGAGTGGGTTTGCGTCTAGCCGAGTGGGTTTGGGTCTAGCCGAGTGGGTTTGGGTCTAGCCGAGTGGGTTTGGGTCTAGCCGAGTTAGTTTGGGTGTAGCCGAGTGGGTTTGGGTCTATACGAGTGGGTTTGCCTCTAGCCGAGTGGGTTTGGGTCTAGCCGAGTGGGTTTGGGTCTAGCCGAGCAGGTTTGGGTCTAGCCGAGTGGGTTTGGGTCTAGCCGAGTTGGTTTGGGTCTAGCCGAGTGGGTTTGGGTCTAGCCGAGTGGGTTTGGGTCAAGCGGAGTGGGTTTGGGTCAAGCGGAGTTGGTATGGGTCTAGCGGAGTGGGTTTGGGTCTAGCCGAGTGGGTTTGGGTCTAGCCGAGTGGGTGTGGGTCAAGCCGAGTGGGTTTGGGTCTAGCCGAGTGGGTTTGGGTCTAGCCGAGTGGGTTTGGGTCTAGCCGAGTGGGTTTGGGTCTAGCCGAGTGGGTTTGGGCCTAGCCGAATGGGTTTGGGTCTACCGGAGTGGGTTTGGGTGTAGCGGAGTGGGTTTGGGTGTAGCTGAGTGGGTGTGGGACCAGCCGAGTGGGTTTGGGTCTAGCCGAGTGGGTTTGGGTCTAGCCGAATGGGTTTGGGTCTACCCGAGTGGGTTTGGGTCTAGCCGAGTGGGTTTGCTTCTAGCCGAATGGGTTTGGGTCTAGCCGAGTGGGTTTGGGTGCAGACGAGTGGGTTTGGGTCTAGCGGAGTGGGTTTGGGTCTAGCCGAGTGGGTTTGCGTCTAGCCGAGTGGGTTTGTGTCTAGCGGAGTGGGTTTGGGTCTAGCGGAGTGGGATTGGGTCTAGCCGAGTGGGTTTGGGTCTAGCCGAGTGGGTTTGGGACTAGCCGAGTGGGTTTGGGTCTAGCCGAGTGGGTTTGGGTCTAGCTGAATGGGTTTGGGTCTAGCCGAGTGGGTTTGGGTCTAGCCGAGTTTGTTTGGGTCTAGCCAAAAGGGTTTGGGTCTAGCCGAGGGGGTTTGGGTCTAGCCGAGTGGGTTGGGTCTAGCCGAGTGGGTGTGGGTCTAGCCGAGTGGGTTTGGGTCTAGCCGAGTGGGTTTGGGTCTAGCCGAGTGGGTTTGGGTCTAGCCGAGTGGGTTTGGGCCTAGCCGAGTGGGTTTGGGTCTAGCGGAGTGGGTTAGGGTCTAGTGGAGTGGGTTTGGGTTTAGCCGAGTGGGTTTGGGTCTAGCCGAATGGGTTTGGGTCTACCCGAGTGCGTTTGGGTCTCGCCGAGTGGGTTTGGGTCTAGCCGAATGGGTTTGGGTCTAGCCGAGTGGGTTTGGGTGTAGCCGAGTGGGTTTGGGTCTAGCGGAGTGGGTTTGGGTGTAGCCGAGTGTGTTTGGGTCTAGCCGAGTGGGTTTGGGTCTAGCCGAGTGGGTTTGGGTGTAGCCGAGTGGGTTTGGGTCTAGCCGAGTGGGTTTGGGTCTAGCCGAGTGGGTTTGGGTCTAGCCGAGTAGGTTTGGGTCTAGCCGAGTGGGTTTGGGTCAAGCGGAGTTGGTATGGGTCTAGCGGAGTGGGTTTGGGTCTAGCGGAGTGGGTTTTGGTCTAGCCAAGTGGGTTTTGGTCTAGCCGCGTGGGTGTGGGTCTAGCCGAGTGGGTTTGGGTCTAGCCAAGTGGGTTTGGGTGTAGCCGAATGGGTTTGGGTCTATACGAGTGGGTTTGCGTCTAGCCGAGTGGGTTTGGGTCTAGCCGAGTGGGTTTGGGTCTAGCGGAGTGGGTTGGGTGTAGCCGAGTGGGTTTGGGTCCAGCCCAGTGGGTTTGGGTCTACCCGAGTGGGTTTGCATCTAGCCGAGTGGGTTTGGGTCTAGCCGAGTGGGTTTGGGTCTAGCCGAGTGGGTTTGGGTCTAGCCGAGTTAGTTTGGGTGTAGCCGAGTGGGTTTGGGTCTATACGAGTGGGTTTGCCTCTAGCCGAGTGGGTTTGGGTCTAGCCGAGTGGGTTTGGGTCTAGCCGAGCAGGTTTGGGTCTAGCCGAGTGGGTTTGGGTCTAGCCGAGTTGGTTTGGGTCTAGCCGAGTGGGTTTGGGTCTAGCCGAGTGGGTTTGGGTCAAGCGGAGTGGGTTTGGGTCAAGCGGAGTTGGTATGGGTCTAGCGGAGTGGGTTTGGGTCTAGCGGAGTGGGTTTGGGTGTAGCCGAGTGGGTTTGGGTCTAGCCGAGTGGGTTTGGGTCTACCCGAGTGGGTTTGCGTCTAGCCGAGTGGGTTTGGGTCTAGCCGAGTGGGTGTGGGTCTAGCCGAGTGGGTTTGGGTCTAGCCAAGTGGGTTTGGGTGTAGCCGAATGGGTTTGGGTCTATACGAGTGGGTTTGCGTCTAGCCGAGTGGGTTTGGGTCTAGCCGAGTGGGTTTGGGTCTAGCGGAGTGGGTTTGGGTGTAGCCGAGTGGGTTTGGGTCTAGCCCAGTGGGTTTGGGTCTACCCGAGTGGGTTTGCATCTGGCCGAGTGGGTTTGGGTCTAGCCGAGTGGGTGTGGGTCTAGCCGAGTGGGTTTGGGTCTAGCCAAGTTGGTTTGGGTCTAGCCGAGTGGGTTTGGGTCTATACGAGTGGGTTTTCCTCTAGCCGAGTGGGTTTGGGTCTAGCCGAGTGGGTTTGGGTCTAGCGGAGTGGGTTTGGGTGTAGCCGAGTGGGTTTGGGTCTAGCCCAGTGGGTTTGGGTCTACCCGAGTGGGTTTGCATCTAGCCGAGTGGGTTTGGGTCTAGCCGAGTGGGTGTGGGTCTAGCCGAGTGGGTTTGGGTCTAGCCGATTGGGTTTGGGTCTAGCTGAGTGGGTTTGGGTCTGGCCGAGTGGGTTTGGGTCTAGCGGAGTGGGTTTGGGTGTAGCCGAGTGGGTTTGGGTCTAGCCGAGTGGGTTTGGGTCTAGCCGAGTGGGTTTGGGTCTAGCCGAGTGGGTTTGGGTCTAGCCGAGTGGGTTTGGGTCTTGCCGAGTGGGTTTGGGGCTAGCGGAGTGGGTTTGGGTGTAGCCGAGTGGGTTTGGGTCTAGCGGAGCGGGTTTGGGTGTAGCCGAGTGGGTTTGGGTCTAGCCGAGTGGGTTTGGGTATAGCCGCTGGGTTTGGCTCTAGCCGAGTGGGTTGGGGTCTAGCCGAGTGGGTTTGGGTCTAGCCGAGTGGGTTTACGTCTAGCCGAGTGGGTTTGGGTCTAGCGGAGTGGGTTTGGGTGTAGCCGAGTGGGTTTGGGTCTAGCCGAGTGGGTTTGGGTCTAGCCGAGTGGGTGTGGGTCAAGCCGAGTGGGTTTGGGTCTAGCCGAGTGGGTTTGGGTCTAGCCGAGTGGGTTTGGGTCTAGCCGAGTGGGTTTGGGTCTAGCCGAGTGGGTTTGGGCCTAGCCGAATGGGTTTGGGTCTACCGGAGTGGGTTTGGGTGTAGCGGAGTGGGTTTGGGTGTAGCTGAGTGGGTGTGGGACCAGCCGAGTGGGTTTGGGTCTAGCCGAGTGGGTTTGGGTCTAGCCGAATGGGTTTGGGTCTACCCGAGTGGGTTTGGGTCTAGCCGAGTGGGTTTGCTTCTAGCCGAATGGGTTTGGGTCTAGCCGAGTGGGTTTGGGTGCAGACGAGTGGGTTTGGGTCTAGCGGAGTGGGTTTGGGTCTAGCCGAGTGGGTTTGCGTCTAGCCGAGTGGGTTTGTGTCTAGCGGAGTGGGTTTGGGTCTAGCGGAGTGGGATTGGGTCTAGCCGAGTGGGTTTGGGTCTAGCCGAGTGGGTTTGGGACTAGCCGAGTGGGTTTGGGTCTAGCCGAGTGGGTTTGGGTCTAGCTGAATGGGTTTGGGTCTAGCCGAGTGGGTTTGGGTCTAGCCGAGTGTGTTTGGGTCTAGCCGAAAGGGTTTGGGTCTAGCCGAGGGGGTTTGGGTCTAGCCGAGTGGGTTGGGTCTAGCCGAGTGGGTGTGGGTCTAGCCGAGTGGGTTTGGGTCTAGCCGAGTGGGTTTGGGTCTAGCCGAGTGGGTTTGGGTCTAGCCGAGTGGGTTTGGGCCTAGCCGAGTGGGTTTGGGTCTAGCGGAGTGGGTTAGGGTCTAGTGGAGTGGGTTTGGGTTTAGCCGAGTGGGTTTGGGTCTAGCCGAATGGGTTTGGGTCTACCCGAGTGCGTTTGGGTCTCGCCGAGTGGGTTTGGGTCTAGCCGAATGGGTTTGGGTCTAGCCGAGTGGGTTTGGGTGTAGCCGAGTGGGTTTGGGTCTAGCGGAGTGGGTTTGGGTGTAGCCGAGTGTGTTTGGGTCTAGCCGAGTGGGTTTGGGTCTAGCCGAGTGGGTTTGGGTGTAGCCGAGTGGGTTTGGGTCTAGCCGAGTGGGTTTGGGTCTAGCCGAGTGGGTTTGGGTCTAGCCGAGTAGGTTTGGGTCTAGCCGAGTGGGTTTGGGTCAAGCGGAGTTGGTATGGGTCTAGCGGAGTGGGTTTGGGTCTAGCGGAGTGGGTTTTGGTCTAGCCAAGTGGGTTTTGGTCTAGCCGCGTGGGTGTGGGTCCAGCCGAGTGGGTTTGGGTCTAGCCAAGTGGGTTTGGGTGTAGCCGAATGGGTTTGGGTCTATACGAGTGGGTTTGCGTCTAGCCGAGTGGGTTTGGGTCTAGCCGAGTGGGTTTGGGTCTAGCGGAGTGGGTTGGGTGTAGCCGAGTGGGTTTGGGTCCAGCCCAGTGGGTTTGGGTCTACCCGAGTGGGTTTGCATCTAGCCGAGTGGGTTTGGGTCTAGCCGAGTGGGTGTGGGTCTAGCCGAGTGGGTTTGGGTCTAGCCAAGTTGGTTTGGGTCTAGCCGAGTGGGTTTGGGTCTATACGAGTGGGTTTGCCTCTAGCCGAGTGGGTTTGGGTCTAGCCGAGTGGGTTTGGGTCTAGCGGAGTGGGTTTGGGTGTAGCCGAGTGGGTTTGGGTCTAGCCCAGTGGGTTTGGGTCTACCCAAGTGGGTTTGCATCTAGCCGAGTGGGTTTGGGTCTAGCCGAGTGGGTGTGGGTCTAGCCGAGTGGGTTTGGGTCTAGCCGATTGGGTTTGGGTCTAGCTGAGTGGGTTTGGGTCTGGCCGAGTGGGTTTGGGTCTAGCGGAGTGGGTTTGGGTGTAGCCGAGTGGGTTTTGGTCTAGCCGAGTGGGTTTGGGTCTAGCCGAGTGGGTTTGGGTCTAGCCGAGTGGGTTTGGGTCTAGCCGAGTGGGTTTGGGTCTTGCCGAGTGGGTTTGGGGCTAGCGGAGTGGGTTTGGGTGTAGCCGAGTGGGTTTGGGTCTAGCGGAGCGGGTTTGGGTGTAGCCGAGTGGGTTTGGGTCTAGCCGTGTGGGTTTGGGTGTAGCCGACTGGGTTTGGCTCTAGCCGAGTGGGTTTGGGTCTAGCCGAGTGGGTTTGGGTCTAGCCGAGTGGGTTTACGTCTAGCCGAGTGGGTTTGGGTCTAGCGGAGTGGGTTTGGGTGTAGCCGAGTGGGTTTGGGTCTAGCCGAGTGGGTTTGGGTCTAGCCGAGTGGGTGTGGGTCAAGCTGAGTGGGTTTGGGTCTAGCCGAGTGGGTTTGGGTCTAGCCGAGTGGGTTTGGGTCTAGCCGAGTGGGTTTGGGTGTAGCCGAGTGGGTTTGGGTCTAGCGGAGCGGGTTTGGGTGTAGCCGAGTGGGTTTGGGTCTAGCCGAGTGGGTTTGGGTATAGCCGCTGGGTTTGGCTCTAGCCGAGTGGGTTGGGGTCTAGCCGAGTGGGTTTGGGTCTAGCCGAGTGGGTTTACGTCTAGCCGAGTGGGTTTGGGTCTAGCGGAGTGGGTTTGGGTGTAGCCGAGTGGGTTTGGGTCTAGCCGAGTGGGTTTGGGTCTAGCCGAGTGGGTGTGGGTCAAGCCGAGTGGGTTTGGGTCTAGCCGAGTGGGTTTGGGTCTAGCCGAGTGGGTTTGGGTCTAGCCGAGTGGGTTTGGGTCTAGCCGAGTGGGTTTGGGCCTAGCCGAATGGGTTTGGGTCTACCGGAGTGGGTTTGGGTGTAGCGGAGTGGGTTTGGGTGTAGCTGAGTGGGTGTGGGACCAGCCGAGTGGGTTTGGGTCTAGCCGAGTGGGTTTGGGTCTAGCCGAATGGGTTTGGGTCTACCCGAGTGGGTTTGGGTCTAGCCGAGTGGGTTTGCTTCTAGCCGAATGGGTTTGGGTCTAGCCGAGTGGGTTTGGGTGCAGACGAGTGGGTTTGGGTCTAGCGGAGTGGGTTTGGGTCTAGCCGAGTGGGTTTGCGTCTAGCCGAGTGGGTTTGTGTCTAGCGGAGTGGGTTTGGGTCTAGCGGAGTGGGATTGGGTCTAGCCGAGTGGGTTTGGCTCTAGCCGAGTGGGTTTGGGACTAGCCGAGTGGGTTTGGGTCTAGCCGAGTGGGTTTGGGTCTAGCTGAATGGGTTTGGGTCTAGCCGAGTGGGTTTGGGTCTAGCCGAGTGTGTTTGGGTCTAGCCGAAAGGGTTTGGGTCTAGCCGAGGGGGTTTGGGTCTAGCCGAGTGGGTTGGGTCTAGCCGAGTGGGTGTGGGTCTAGCCGAGTGGGTTTGGGTCTAGCCGAGTGGGTTTGGGTCTAGCCGAGTGGGTTTGGGTCTAGCCGAGTGGGTTTGGGCCTAGCCGAGTGGGTTTGGGTCTAGCGGAGTGGGTTAGGGTCTAGTGGAGTGGGTTTGGGTTTAGCCGAGTGGGTTTGGGTCTAGCCGAATGGGTTTGGGTCTACCCGAGTGCGTTTGGGTCTCGCCGAGTGGGTTTGGGTCTAGCCGAATGGGTTTGGGTCTAGCCGAGTAGGTTTGGGTGTAGCCGAGTGGGTTTGGGTCTAGCGGAGTGGGTTTGGGTGTAGCCGAGTGTGTTTGGGTCTAGCCGAGTGGGTTTGGGTCTAGCCGAGTGGGTTTGGGTGTAGCCGAGTGGGTTTGGGTCTAGCTGAGTGGGTTTGGGTCTAGCCGAGTGGGTTTGGGTCTAGCCGAGTAGGTTTGGGTCTAGCCGAGTGGGTTTGGGTCAAGCGGAGTTGGTATGGGTCTAGCGGAGTGGGTTTGGGTCTAGCGGAGTGGGTTTTGGTCTAGCCAAGTGGGTTTTGGTCTAGCCGCGTGGGTGTGGGTCTAGCCGAGTGGGTTTGGGTCTAGCCAAGTGGGTTTGGGTGTAGCCGAATGGGTTTGGGTCTATACGAGTGGGTTTGCGTCTAGCCGAGTGGGTTTGGGTCTAGCCGAGTGGGTTTGGGTCTAGCGGAGTGGGTTGGGTGTAGCCGAGTGGGTTTGGGTCCAGCCCAGTGGGTTTGGGTCTACCCGAGTGGGTTTGCATCTAGCCGAGTGGGTTTGGGTCTAGCCGAGTGGGTGTGGGTCTAGCCGAGTGGGTTTGGGTCTAGCCAAGTTGGTTTGGGTCTAGCCGAGTGGGTTTGGGTCTATACGAGTGGGTTTGCCTCTAGCCGAGTGGGTTTGGGTCTAGCCGAGTGGGTTTGGGTCTAGCGGAGTGGGTTTGGGTGTAGCCGAGTGGGTTTGGGTCTAGCCCAGTGGGTTTGGGTCTACCCAAGTGGGTTTGCATCTAGCCGAGTGGGTTTGGGTCTAGCCGAGTGGGTGTGGGTCTAGCCGAGTGGGTTTGGGTCTAGCCGATTGGGTTTGGGTCTAGCTGAGTGGGTTTGGGTCTGGCCGAGTGGGTTTGGGTCTAGCGGAGTGGGTTTGGGTGTAGCCGAGTGGGTTTTGGTCTAGCCGAGTGGGTTTGGGTCTAGCCGAGTGGGTTTGGGTCTAGCCGAGTGGGTTTGGGTCTAGCCGAGTGGGTTTGGGTCTTGCCGAGTGGGTTTGGGGCTAGCGGAGTGGGTTTGGGTGTAGCCGAGTGGGTTTGGGTCTAGCGGAGCGGGTTTGGGTGTAGCCGAGTGGGTTTGGGTCTAGCCGTGTGGGTTTGGGTATAGCCGACTGGGTTTGGCTCTAGCCGAGTGGGTTTGGGTCTAGCCGAGTGGGTTTGGGTCTAGCCGAGTGGGTTTACGTCTAGCCGAGTGGGTTTGGGTCTAGCGGAGTGGGTTTGGGTGTAGCCGAGTGGGTTTGGGTCTAGCCGAGTGGGTTTGGGTCTAGCCGAGTGGGTGTGGGTCAAGCTGAGTGGGTTTGGGTCTAGCCGAGTGGGTTTGGGTCTAGCCGAGTGGGTTTGGGTCTAGCCGAGTGGGTTTGGGTCTAGCCGAGTGGGTTTGGGCCTAGCCGAGTGGGTTTGGGTCTACCGGAGTGGGTTTGGGTGTAGCGGAGTGGGTTTGGGTGTAGCTGAGTGGGTGTGGGACCAGCCGAGTGGGTTTGGGTCTAGCTGAGTGGGTTTGGGTCTAGCCGAATGGGTTTGGGTCTACCCGAGTGGGTTTGGGTCTAGCCGAGTGGGTTTGCTTCTAGCCGAATGGGTTTGGGTCTAGCCGAGTGGGTTTGGGTCTAGCCGAGTGGGTTTGGGTCTAGCCGAGTGGGTTTGGGTCTAGCCGAGTGGGTTTGGGTCTAGCCGAGTTGGTTTGGGTCTAGCCGAGTGGGTTTGCGTCTAGCCGAGTGGGTTTGTGTCTAGCGGAGTGGGTTTGGGTCTAGCGGAGTGGGATTGGGTCTAGCCGAGTGGGTTTGGGTCTAGCCGAGTGGGTTTGGGACTAGCCGAGTGGGTTTGGGTCTAGCCGAGTGGGTTTGGGTCTAGCTGAATGGGTTTGGGTCTAGCCGAGTGGGTTTGGGTCTAACCGAGTGTGTTTGGGTCCAGCCGAAAGGGTTTGGGTCAAGCCGAGGGGGTTTGGGTCTAGCCGAGTGGGTTGGGTCTAGCCGAGTGGGTGTGGGTCTAGCCGAGTGGGTTTGGGTCTAGCCGAGTGGGTTTGGGTCTAGCCGAGTGGGTTTGGGTCTAGCCGAGTGGGTTTGGGCCTAGCCGAGTGGGTTTGGGTCTAGCGGAGTGGGTTAGGGTCTAGTGGAGTGGGTTTGGGTTTAGCCGAGTGGGTTTGGGTCTAGCCGAATGGGTTTGGGTCTACCCGAGTGCGTTTGGGTCTCGCCGAGTGGGTTTGGGTCTAGCCGAATGGGTTTGGGTCTAGCCGAGTGGGTTTGGGTGTAGCCGAGTGGGTTTGGGTCTAGCGGAGTGGGTTTGGGTGTAGCCGAGTGTGTTTGGGTCTAGCCGAGTGGGTTTGGGTCTAGCCGAGTGGGTTTGGGTGTAGCCGAGTGGGTTTGGGTTTAGCCGAGTGGGTTTGGGTCTAGCCGAGTGGGTTTGGGTCTAGCCGAGTAGGTTTGGGTCTAGCCGAGTGGGTTTGGGTCAAGCGGAGTTGGTTTGGGTCTAGCGGAGTGGGTTTGGGTCTAGCGGAGTGGGTTTGTGTCTAGCCAAGTGGGTTTTGGTCTAGCCGCGTGGGTTTTGGTCTATCCGAGTGGGTTTGCGTCTAGCCGAGTGGGTTTGCGTCTAGCCGAGTGGGTTTGGGTCTAGCCGAGTGGGTTTGGGTCTAGCCGATTGGGTTTGGGTCTATCCATGTGGGTTTGGGTCTAGCCGAGTGGGTTAGGATCTAGCGGAGTGGGATTGGGTGTAGCCGCGTGGGTTTGGGTGTAGCCGAGTGGGTTTGGGTCTAGCCGAGTGGGTTTGGGTCTTGCCGAGTGGGTTTGGGTCTAGCTGAGTGGGTTTGGGTCTAGCGGAGTGGGTTTGGGTGTAGCCGAGTGGGTTTGTGTCTGGCCGAGTGGGTTTGGGTCTAGCCGAGTGGGTTTGGGTCTAGCCGAGTGGGTTTGGGTGTAGCCGAGTGGGTTTGGGTCTAGCCGAGTGGGTTTGGGTGTAGCCGAGTGGTTTGGGTCTAGCCGAGTGGGTTTGGGTCTAGCGGAGTTGGTATGGGTCTAGCGGAGTGGGTTTGGGTCTAGCGGAGTGGGTTTGGGTCTAGCCAAGTGGGTTTTGGTCTAGCCGAGTGGGTTTGGGTCAAGCGAAGTTGGTATGGGTCTAGCGGAGTGGGTTTGGGTCTAGCGGAGTGGGTTTGGGTCTAGCCAAGTGGGTTTTGGTCTAGCCGCGTGGGTTTTGGTCTATCCGAGTGGGTTTGCGTCTAGCCGAGTGGGTTTGCGTCTAGCCGAGTGGGTTTGGGTCTAGCCGAGTGGGTTTGGGTCTAGCCGATTGGGTTTGGGTCTATCCATGTGGGTTTGGGTCTAGCCGAGTGGGTTAGGATCTAGCGGAGTGGGATTGGGTGTAGCCGCGTGGGTTTGGGTGTAGCCGAGTGGGTTTGGGTCTAGCCGAGTGGGTTTGGGTCTTGCCGAGTGGGTTTGGGTCTAGCTGAGTGGGTTTGGGTCTAGCGGAGTGGGTTTGGGTGTAGCCGAGTGGGTTTGTGTCTGGCCGAGTGGGTTTGGGTCTAGCCGAGTGGGTTTGGGTCTAGCCGAGTGGGTTTGGGTGTAGCCGAGTGGGTTTGGGTCTAGCCGAGTGGGTTTGGGTGTAGCCGAGTGGGTTTGGGTCTAGCCGAGTGGGTTTGGGTCTAGCGGAGTTGGTATGGGTCTAGCGGAGTGGGTTTGGGTCTAGCGGAGTGGGTTTGGGTCTAGCCAAGTGGGTTTTGGTCTAGCCGCGTGGGTTTGGGTCTATCCGAGTGGGTTTGGGTCTAGCCGAGTGGGTTTGGGACTAGCCGAGTGGGTTTGGGTCTAGCCGAGTGGGTTTGGGTCTAGCTGAATGGGTTTGGGTCTAGCCGAGTGGGTTTGGGTCTAACCGAGTGTGTTTGGGTCTAGCCGAAAGGGTTTGGGTCTAGCCGAGGGTGTTTGGGTCTAGCCGAGTGGGTTGGGTCTAGCCGAGTGGGTGTGGGTCTAGCCGAGTGGGTTTGGGTCTAGCCGAGTGGGTTTGGGTCTAGCCGAGTGGGTTTGGGTCTAGCCGAGTGGGTTTGGGCCTAGCCGAGTGGGTTTGGGTCTAGCGGAGTGGGTTAGGGTCTAGTGGAGTGGGTTTGGGTTTAGCCGAGTGGGTTTGGGTCTAGCCGAATGGGTTTGGGTCTACCCGAGTGCGTTTGGGTCTCGCCGAGTGGGTTTGGGTCTAGCCGAATGGTTTTGGGTCTAGCCGAGTGGGTTTGGGTGTAGCCGAGTGGGTTTGGGTCTAGCGGAGTGGGTTTGGGTGTAGCCGAGTGTGTTTGGGTCTAGCCGAGTGGGTTTGGGTCTAGCCGAGTGGGTTTGGGTGTAGCCGAGTGGGTTTGGGTCTAGCCGAGTGGGTTTGGGTCTAGCCGAGTGGGTTTGGGTCTAGCCGAGTAGGTTTGGGTCTAGCCGAGTGGGTTTGGGTCAAGCGGAGTTGGTATGGGTCTAGCGGAGTGGGTTTGGGTCTAGCGGAGTGGGTTTGGGTCTAGCCAAGTGGGTTTTGGTCTAGCCGCGTGGGTTTTGGTCTATCCGAGTGGGTTTGCGTCTAGCCGAGTGGGTTTGCGTCTAGCCGAGTGGGTTTGGGTCTAGCCGAGTGGGTTTGGGTCTAGCCGATTGGGTTTGGGTCTATCCATGTGGGTTTGGGTCTAGCCGAGTGGGTTAGGATCTAGCGGAGTGGGATTGGGTGTAGCCGCGTGGGTTTGGGTGTAGCCGAGTGGGTTTGGGTCTAGCCGAGTGGGTTTGGGTCTTGCCGAGTGGGTTTGGGTCTTGCTGAGTGGGTTTGGGTCTAGCGGAGTGGGTTTGCGTCTAGCGGAGTGGGTTTGGGTGTAGCCGAGTGGGTTTGTGTCTGGCCGAGTGGGTTTGGGTCTAGCCGAGTGGGTTTGGGTCTAGCCGAGTGGGTTTGGGTGTAGCCGAGTGGGTTTGGGTCTAGCCGAGTGGGTTTGGGTGTAGCCGAGTGGGTTTGGGTCTAGCCGAGTGGGTTTGGGTCTAGCGGAGTTGGTATGGGTCTAGCGGAGTGGGTTTGGGTCTAGCGGAGTGGGTTTGGGTCTAGCCAAGTGGGTTTTGGTCTAGCCGCGTGGGTTTGGGTCTATCCGAGTGGGTTTGCGTCTAGCCGAGTGGGTTTGCGTCTAGCCGAGTGGGTTTGGGTCTAGCCGAGTGGGTTTGGGTATAGCCGATTGGGTTTGGGTCTATCCATGTGGGTTTGGGTCTAGCCGAGTGGGTTAGGGTCTAGCGGAGTGGGATTGGGTGTAGCCGCGTGGGTTTGGGTGTAGCCGAGTGGGTTTGGGTCTAGCCGAGTGGGTTTGGATCTAGCCGAGTGGGTTTGGGTCTAGCCGAGTGGGTTTGGGTCTAGCGGAGTGGGTTTGGGTGTAGCCGAGTGGGTTTGGGTCTAGCCGAGTGGGTTTGGGTCTAGCCGAGTGGGTTTGGGTCTAGCCGAGTGGGTTTGGGTGTAGCCGAGTGGGTTTGGGTCTAGCCGAGTGGGTTTGGGTGTAGCCGAGTGGGTTTGGGTCTAGCCGAGTGGGTTTGGGTCTAGCGGAGTGGGTTTGGGTCTAGCCGACTGGGTTTGGGTCTAGCCGAGTGGGTTTGGGTCTAGCCGAGTGGGTTTGGGTCTAGCCGAGTGTGTTTGGGTCTAGCCGAGTGGGTTTGGGTCTAGCCGAGTGGGTTTGGGTCTAGCGGAGTGGGTTTGGTTGTAGCCGAGTGGGTTTGGGTCTAGCGGAGTGGGTTTGGGTGTAGCCGAGTGGGTTTGGGTCTAGCCGAGTGGGTTTGGGTCTAGCCGACTGGGTTTGGGTCTGGACGAGTGGGTTTGGGTCCAGCCGAGTGGGTTTGGGTCTAGTCCAGTGGGTTTGGGTCTAGCCGAGTGGGTTTGGGTCTAGCCTAGTGGATTTGGGTCTAGCCAAGTGGGTTTCGGTCCAGCGGAGTGGGTTTGGGTCTAGCGCAGTGGGTTTGGGTCTAGCGGAGTGGGTTTGGGTCTAGCTGAGTGGGTTTGGGTGTAACCGAGTGGGTTTGTGTCTAGCGGAGTGGGTTTGGGTCTAGCGGAGTGGGATTGGGTCTAGCCGAGTGGGTTTGGGTCTAGCCGAGTGGGTTTGGGTCTAGCCGAGTGGGTTTGGGCCTAGCCGAGTGGGATTGGGTCTACCGGAGTGGGTTTGGGTGTAGCGGAGTGGGTTTGGGTGTAGCTGAGTGGTGGGGGACCAGCCGAGTGGGTTTGGGTCTAGCCGAGTGGGTTTGGGTCTAGCCGAATGGGTTTGGGTCTACCCGAGTGGGTTTGGGTCTAGCCGAGTGGGTTTGCTTCTAGCCGAATGGGTTTGGGTCTAGCCGAGTGGGTTTGGGTGCAGACGAGTGGGTTTGGGTCTAGCGGAGTGGGTTTGGGTGTAGCCGAGTGGGTTTGGGTCTAGCCGAGTGGGTTTGGGTCTAGCCGAGTGGGTTTGGGTCTAGCCGAGTGGGTTTGGGTCTAGCCGAGTGGGTTTGGGTCTAGCCGAGTTGGTTTGGGTCTAGCCGAGTGGGTTTGCGTCTAGCCGAGTGGGTTTGTGTCTAGCGGAGTGGGTTTGGGTCTAGCGGAGTGGGATTGGGTCTAGCCGAGTGGGTTTGGGTCTAGCCGAGTGGGTTTGGGACTAGCCGAGTGGGTTTGGGTCTAGCCGAGTGGGTTTGGGTCTAGCCGAATGGGTTTGGGTCTACCCGAGTGCGTTTGGGTCTCGCCGAGTGGGTTTGGGTCTAGCCGAGTGGGTTTGGCTCTAGCCGAGTGGGTTTGGGTGTAGCCGAGTGGGTTTGGGTGTAGCCGAGTGGGTTTGGGTCTAGCCGAGTGGGTTTGGGTCTAGCGGAGTTGGTATGGGTCTAGCGGAGTGGGTTTGGGTCTAGCGGAGTGGGTTTGGGTCTAGCCAAGTGGGTTTTGGTCTAGCCGCGTGGGTTTGGGTCTATCCGAGTGGGTTTGGGTCTAGCCGAGTGGGTTTGGGACTAGCCGAGTGGGTTTGGGTCTAGCCGAGTGGGTTTGGGTCTAGCTGAATGGGTTTGGGTCTAGCCGAGTGGGTTTGGGTCTAACCGAGTGTGTTTGGGTCTAGCCGAAAGGGTTTGGGTCTAGCCGAGGGTGTTTGGGTCTAGCCGAGTGGGTTGGGTCTAGCCGAGTGGGTGTGGGTCTAGCCGAGTGGGTTTGGGTCTAGCCGAGTGGGTTTGGGTCTAGCCGAGTGGGTTTGGGTCTAGCCGAGTGGGTTTGGGCCTAGCCGAGTGGGTTTGGGTCTAGCGGAGTGGGTTAGGGTCTAGTGGAGTGGGTTTGGGTTTAGCCGAGTGGGTTTGGGTCTAGCCGAATGGGTTTGGGTCTACCCGAGTGCGTTTGGGTCTCGCCGAGTGGGTTTGGGTCTAGCCGAATGGTTTTGGGTCTAGCCGAGTGGGTTTGGGTGTAGCCGAGTGGGTTTGGGTCTAGCGGAGTGGGTTTGGGTGTAGCCGAGTGTGTTTGGGTCTAGCCGAGTGGGTTTGGGTCTAGCCGAGTGGGTTTGGGTGTAGCCGAGTGGGTTTGGGTCTAGCCGAGTGGGTTTGGGTCTAGCCGAGTGGGTTTGGGTCTAGCCGAGTAGGTTTGGGTCTAGCCGAGTGGGTTTGGGTCAAGCGGAGTTGGTATGGGTCTAGCGGAGTGGGTTTGGGTCTAGCGGAGTGGGTTTGGGTCTAGCCAAGTGGGTTTTGGTCTAGCCGCGTGGGTTTTGGTCTATCCGAGTGGGTTTGCGTCTAGCCGAGTGGGTTTGCGTCTAGCCGAGTGGGTTTGGGTCTAGCCGAGTGGGTTTGGGTCTAGCCGATTGGGTTTGGGTCTATCCATGTGGGTTTGGGTCTAGCCGAGTGGGTTAGGATCTAGCGGAGTGGGATTGGGTGTAGCCGCGTGGGTTTGGGTGTAGCCGAGTGGGTTTGGGTCTAGCCGAGTGGGTTTGGGTCTTGCCGAGTGGGTTTGGGTCTTGCTGAGTGGGTTTGGGTCTAGCGGAGTGGGTTTGCGTCTAGCGGAGTGGGTTTGGGTGTAGCCGAGTGGGTTTGTGTCTGGCCGAGTGGGTTTGGGTCTAGCCGAGTGGGTTTGGGTCTAGCCGAGTGGGTTTGGGTGTAGCCGAGTGGGTTTGGGTCTAGCCGAGTGGGTTTGGGTGTAGCCGAGTGGGTTTGGGTCTAGCCGAGTGGGTTTGGGTCTAGCGGAGTTGGTATGGGTCTAGCGGAGTGGGTTTGGGTCTAGCGGAGTGGGTTTGGGTCTAGCCAAGTGGGTTTTGGTCTAGCCGCGTGGGTTTGGGTCTATCCGAGTGGGTTTGCGTCTAGCCGAGTGGGTTTGCGTCTAGCCGAGTGGGTTTGGGTCTAGCCGAGTGGGTTTGGGTATAGCCGATTGGGTTTGGGTCTATCCATGTGGGTTTGGGTCTAGCCGAGTGGGTTAGGGTCTAGCGGAGTGGGATTGGGTGTAGCCGCGTGGGTTTGGGTGTAGCCGAGTGGGTTTGGGTCTAGCCGAGTGGGTTTGGATCTAGCCGAGTGGGTTTGGGTCTAGCCGAGTGGGTTTGGGTCTAGCGGAGTGGGTTTGGGTGTAGCCGAGTGGGTTTGGGTCTAGCCGAGTGGGTTTGGGTCTAGCCGAGTGGGTTTGGGTCTAGCCGAGTGGGTTTGGGTGTAGCCGAGTGGGTTTGGGTCTAGCCGAGTGGGTTTGGGTGTAGCCGAGTGGGTTTGGGTCTAGCCGAGTGGGTTTGGGTCTAGCGGAGTGGGTTTGGGTCTAGCCGACTGGGTTTGGGTCTAGCCGAGTGGGTTTGGGTCTAGCCGAGTGGGTTTGGGTCTAGCCGAGTGTGTTTGGGTCTAGCCGAGTGGGTTTGGGTCTAGCCGAGTGGGTTTGGGTCTAGCGGAGTGGGTTTGGTTGTAGCCGAGTGGGTTTGGGTCTAGCGGAGTGGGTTTGGGTGTAGCCGAGTGGGTTTGGGTCTAGCCGAGTGGGTTTGGGTCTAGCCGACTGGGTTTGGGTCTGGACGAGTGGGTTTGGGTCCAGCCGAGTGGGTTTGGGTCTAGTCCAGTGGGTTTGGGTCTAGCCGAGTGGGTTTGGGTCTAGCCTAGTGGATTTGGGTCTAGCCAAGTGGGTTTCGGTCCAGCGGAGTGGGTTTGGGTCTAGCGCAGTGGGTTTGGGTCTAGCGGAGTGGGTTTGGGTCTAGCTGAGTGGGTTTGGGTGTAACCGAGTGGGTTTGTGTCTAGCGGAGTGGGTTTGGGTCTAGCGGAGTGGGATTGGGTCTAGCCGAGTGGGTTTGGGTCTAGCCGAGTGGGTTTGGGTCTAGCCGAGTGGGTTTGGGCCTAGCCGAGTGGGATTGGGTCTACCGGAGTGGGTTTGGGTGTAGCGGAGTGGGTTTGGGTGTAGCTGAGTGGTGGGGGACCAGCCGAGTGGGTTTGGGTCTAGCCGAGTGGGTTTGGGTCTAGCCGAATGGGTTTGGGTCTACCCGAGTGGGTTTGGGTCTAGCCGAGTGGGTTTGCTTCTAGCCGAATGGGTTTGGGTCTAGCCGAGTGGGTTTGGGTGCAGACGAGTGGGTTTGGGTCTAGCGGAGTGGGTTTGGGTGTAGCCGAGTGGGTTTGGGTCTAGCCGAGTGGGTTTGGGTCTAGCCGAGTGGGTTTGGGTCTAGCCGAGTGGGTTTGGGTCTAGCCGAGTGGGTTTGGGTCTAGCCGAGTTGGTTTGGGTCTAGCCGAGTGGGTTTGCGTCTAGCCGAGTGGGTTTGTGTCTAGCGGAGTGGGTTTGGGTCTAGCGGAGTGGGATTGGGTCTAGCCGAGTGGGTTTGGGTCTAGCCGAGTGGGTTTGGGACTAGCCGAGTGGGTTTGGGTCTAGCCGAGTGGGTTTGGGTCTAGCCGAATGGGTTTGGGTCTACCCGAGTGCGTTTGGGTCTCGCCGAGTGGGTTTGGGTCTAGCCGAGTGGGTTTGGCTCTAGCCGAGTGGGTTTGGGTGTAGCCGAGTGGGTTTGGGTCTAGCCGAGTGGGTTTGGGTCTAGCGGAGTTGGTATGGGTCTAGCGGAGTGGGTTTGGGTCTAGCGGAGTGGGTTTGGGTCTAGCCAAGTGGGTTTTGGTCTAGCCGCGTGGGTTTGGGTCTATCCGAGTGGGTTTGGGTCTAGCCGAGTGGGTTTGGGACTAGCCGAGTGGGTTTGGGTCTAGCCGAGTGGGTTTGGGTCTAGCTGAATGGGTTTGGGTCTAGCCGAGTGGGTTTGGGTCTAACCGAGTGTGTTTGGGTCTAGCCGAAAGGGTTTGGGTCTAGCCGAGGGGGTTTGGGTCTAGCCGAGTGGGTTGGGTCTAGCCGAGTGGGTGTGGGTCTAGCCGAGTGGGTTTGGGTCTAGCCGAGTGGGTTTGGGTCTAGCCGAGTGGGTTTGGGTCTAGCCGAGTGGGTTTGGGCCTAGCCGAGTGGGTTTGGGTCTAGCGGAGTGGGTTAGGGTCTAGTGGAGTGGGTTTGGGTTTAGCCGAGTGGGTTTGGGTCTAGCCGAATGGGTTTGGGTCTACCCGAGTGCGTTTGGGTCTCGCCGAGTGGGTTTGGGTCTAGCCGAATGGTTTTGGGTCTAGCCGAGTGGGTTTGGGTGTAGCCGAGTGGGTTTGGGTCTAGCGGAGTGGGTTTGGGTGTAGCCGAGTGTGTTTGGGTCTAGCCGAGTGGGTTTGGGTCTAGCCGAGTGGGTTTGGGTGTAGCCGAGTGGGTTTGGGTCTAGCCGAGTGGGTTTGGGTCTAGCCGAGTGGGTTTGGGTCTAGCCGAGTAGGTTTGGGTCTAGCCGAGTGGGTTTGGGTCAAGCGGAGTTGGTATGGGTCTAGCGGAGTGGGTTTGGGTCTAGCGGAGTGGGTTTGGGTCTAGCCAAGTGGGTTTTGGTCTAGCCGCGTGGGTTTTGGTCTATCCGAGTGGGTTTGCGTCTAGCCGAGTGGGTTTGCGTCTAGCCGAGTGGGTTTGGGTCTAGCCGAGTGGGTTTGGGTCTAGCCGATTGGGTTTGGGTCTATCCATGTGGGTTTGGGTCTAGCCGAGTGGGTTAGGATCTAGCGGAGTGGGATTGGGTGTAGCCGCGTGGGTTTGGGTGTAGCCGAGTGGGTTTGGGTCTAGCCGAGTGGGTTTGGGTCTTGCCGAGTGGGTTTGGGTCTAGCTGAGTGGGTTTGGGTCTAGCGGAGTGGGTTTGGGTCTAGCGGAGTGGGTTTGGGTGTAGCCGAGTGGGTTTGTGTCTGGCCGAGTGGGTTTGGGTCTAGCCGAGTGGGTTTGGGTCTAGCCGAGTGGGTTTGGGTGTAGCCGAGTGGGTTTGGGTCTAGCCGAGTGGGTTTGGGTGTAGCCGAGTGGGTTTGGGTCTAGCCGAGTGGGTTTGGGTCTAGCGGAGTGGGTTTGGGTCTAGCCGACTGGGTTTGGGTCTAGCCGAGTGGGTTTGGGTCTAGCCGAGTGGGTTTGGGTCTAGCCGAGTGTGTTTGGGTCTAGCCGAGTGGGTTTGGGTCTAGCCGAGTGGGTTTGGGTCTAGCGGAGTGGGTTTGGTTGTAGCCGAGTGGGTTTGGGTCTAGCGGAGTGGGTTTGGGTGTAGCCGAGTGGGTTTGGGTCTAGCCGAGTGGGTTTGGGTCTAGCCGACTGGGTTTGGGTCTGGACGAGTGGGTTTGGGTCCAGCCGAGTGGGTTTGGGTCTAGTCCAGTGGGTTTGGGTCTAGCCGAGTGGGTTTGGGTCTAGCCTAGTGGATTTGGGTCTAGCCAAGTGGGTTTCGGTCCAGCGGAGTGGGTTTGGGTCTAGCGCAGTGGGTTTGGGTCTAGCGGAGTGGGTTTGGGTCTAGCTGAGTGGGTTTGGGTGTAACCGAGTGGGTTTGTGTCTAGCGGAGTGGGTTTGGGTCTAGCGGAGTGGGATTGGGTCTAGCCGAGTGGGTTTGGGTCTAGCCGAGTGGGTTTGGGTCTAGCCGAGTGGGTTTGGGCCTAGCCGAGTGGGATTGGGTCTACCGGAGTGGGTTTGGGTGTAGCGGAGTGGGTTTGGGTGTAGCTGAGTGGTGGGGGACCAGCCGAGTGGGTTTGGGTCTAGCCGAGTGGGTTTGGGTCTAGCCGAATGGGTTTGGGTCTACCCGAGTGGGTTTGGGTCTAGCCGAGTGGGTTTGCTTCTAGCCGAATGGGTTTGGGTCTAGCCGAGTGGGTTTGGGTGCAGACGAGTGGGTTTGGGTCTAGCGGAGTGGGTTTGGGTGTAGCCGAGTGGGTTTGGGTCTAGCCGAGTGGGTTTGGGTCTAGCCGAGTGGGTTTGGGTCTAGCCGAGTGGGTTTGGGTCTAGCCGAGTGGGTTTGGGTCTAGCCGAGTTGGTTTGGGTCTAGCCGAGTGGGTTTGCGTCTAGCCGAGTGGGTTTGTGTCTAGCGGAGTGGGTTTGGGTCTAGCGGAGTGGGATTGGGTCTAGCCGAGTGGGTTTGGGTCTAGCCGAGTGGGTTTGGGACTAGCCGAGTGGGTTTGGGTCTAGCCGAGTGGGTTTGGGTCTAGCCGAATGGGTTTGGGTCTACCCGAGTGCGTTTGGGTCTCGCCGAGTGGGTTTGGGTCTAGCCGAGTGGGTTTGGCTCTAGCCGAGTGGGTTTGGGTGTAGCCGAGTGGGTTTGGGTCTAGCCGAGTGGGTTTGGGTCTAGCGGAGTTGGTATGGGTCTAGCGGAGTGGGTTTGGGTCTAGCGGAGTGGGTTTGGGTCTAGCCAAGTGGGTTTTGGTCTAGCCGCGTGGGTTTGGGTCTATCCGAGTGGGTTTGGGTCTAGCCGAGTGGGTTTGGGACTAGCCGAGTGGGTTTGGGTCTAGCCGAGTGGGTTTGGGTCTAGCTGAATGGGTTTGGGTCTAGCCGAGTGGGTTTGGGTCTAACCGAGTGTGTTTGGGTCTAGCCGAAAGGGTTTGGGTCTAGCCGAGGGGGTTTGGGTCTAGCCGAGTGGGTTGGGTCTAGCCGAGTGGGTGTGGGTCTAGCCGAGTGGGTTTGGGTCTAGCCGAGTGGGTTTGGGTCTAGCCGAGTGGGTTTGGGTCTAGCCGAGTGGGTTTGGGCCTAGCCGAGTGGGTTTGGGTCTAGCGGAGTGGGTTAGGGTCTAGTGGAGTGGGTTTGGGTTTAGCCGAGTGGGTTTGGGTCTAGCCGAATGGGTTTGGGTCTACCCGAGTGCGTTTGGGTCTCGCCGAGTGGGTTTGGGTCTAGCCGAATGGTTTTGGGTCTAGCCGAGTGGGTTTGGGTGTAGCCGAGTGGGTTTGGGTCTAGCGGAGTGGGTTTGGGTGTAGCCGAGTGTGTTTGGGTCTAGCCGAGTGGGTTTGGGTCTAGCCGAGTGGGTTTGGGTGTAGCCGAGTGGGTTTGGGTCTAGCCGAGTGGGTTTGGGTCTAGCCGAGTGGGTTTGGGTCTAGCCGAGTAGGTTTGGGTCTAGCCGAGTGGGTTTGGGTCAAGCGGAGTTGGTATGGGTCTAGCGGAGTGGGTTTGGGTCTAGCGGAGTGGGTTTGGGTCTAGCCAAGTGGGTTTTGGTCTAGCCGCGTGGGTTTTGGTCTATCCGAGTGGGTTTGCGTCTAGCCGAGTGGGTTTGCGTCTAGCCGAGTGGGTTTGGGTCTAGCCGAGTGGGTTTGGGTCTAGCCGATTGGGTTTGGGTCTATCCATGTGGGTTTGGGTCTAGCCGAGTGGGTTAGGATCTAGCGGAGTGGGATTGGGTGTAGCCGCGTGGGTTTGGGTGTAGCCGAGTGGGTTTGGGTCTAGCCGAGTGGGTTTGGGTCTTGCCGAGTGGGTTTGGGTCTAGCTGAGTGGGTTTGGGTCTAGCGGAGTGGGTTTGGGTCTAGCGGAGTGGGTTTGGGTGTAGCCGAGTGGGTTTGTGTCTGGCCGAGTGGGTTTGGGTCTAGCCGAGTGGGTTTGGGTCTAGCCGAGTGGGTTTGGGTGTAGCCGAGTGGGTTTGGGTCTAGCCGAGTGGGTTTGGGTGTAGCCGAGTGGGTTTGGGTCTAGCCGAGTGGGTTTGGGTCTAGCGGAGTTGGTATGGGTCTAGCGGAGTGGGTTTGGGTCTAGCGGAGTGGGTTTGGGTCTAGCCAAGTGGGTTTTGGTCTAGCCGCGTGGGTTTGGGTCTATCCGAGTGGGTTTGCGTCTAGCCGAGTGGGTTTGCGTCTAGCCGAGTGGGTTTGGGTCTAGCCGAGTGGGTTTGGGTATAGCCGATTGGGTTTGGGTCTATCCATGTGGGTTTGGGTCTAGCCGAGTGGGTTAGGGTCTAGCGGAGTGGGATTGGGTGTAGCCGCGTGGGTTTGGGTGTAGCCGAGTGGGTTTGGGTCTAGCCGAGTGGGTTTGGGTCTAGCCGAGTGGGTTTGGGTCTAGCCGAGTGGGTTTGGGTCTAGCGGAGTGGGTTTGGGTGTAGCCGAGTGGGTTTGGGTCTAGCCGAGTGGGTTTGGGTCTAGCCGAGTGGGTTTGGGTCTAGCCGAGTGGGTTTGGGTGTAGCCGAGTGGGTTTGGGTCTAGCCGAGTGGGTTTGGGTGTAGCCGAGTGGGTTTGGGTCTAGCCGAGTGGGTTTGGGTCTAGCGGAGTGGGTTTGGGTCTAGCCGACTGGGTTTGGGTCTAGCCGAGTGGGTTTGGGTCTAGCCGAGTGGGTTTGGGTCTAGCCGAGTGTGTTTGGGTCTAGCCGAGTGGGTTTGGGTCTAGCCGAGTGGGTTTGGGTCTAGCGGAGTGGGTTTGGTTGTAGCCGAGTGGGTTTGGGTCTAGCGGAGTGGGTTTGGGTGTAGCCGAGTGGGTTTGGGTCTAGCCGAGTGGGTTTGGGTCTAGCCGACTGGGTTTGGGTCTGGACGAGTGGGTTTGGGTCCAGCCGAGTGGGTTTGGGTCTAGTCCAGTGGGTTTGGGTCTAGCCGAGTGGGTTTGGGTCTAGCCTAGTGGATTTGGGTCTAGCCAAGTGGGTTTCGGTCCAGCGGAGTGGGTTTGGGTCTAGCGCAGTGGGTTTGGGTCTAGCGGAGTGGGTTTGGGTCTAGCTGAGTGGGTTTGGGTGTAACCGAGTGGGTTTGTGTCTAGCGGAGTGGGTTTGGGTCTAGCGGAGTGGGATTGGGTCTAGCCGAGTGGGTTTGGGTCTAGCCGAGTGGGTTTGGGTCTAGCCGAGTGGGTTTGGGCCTAGCCGAGTGGGATTGGGTCTACCGGAGTGGGTTTGGGTGTAGCGGAGTGGGTTTGGGTGTAGCTGAGTGGTGGGGGACCAGCCGAGTGGGTTTGGGTCTAGCCGAGTGGGTTTGGGTCTAGCCGAATGGGTTTGGGTCTACCCGAGTGGGTTTGGGTCTAGCCGAGTGGGTTTGCTTCTAGCCGAATGGGTTTGGGTCTAGCCGAGTGGGTTTGGGTGCAGACGAGTGGGTTTGGGTCTAGCGGAGTGGGTTTGGGTGTAGCCGAGTGGGTTTGGGTCTAGCCGAGTGGGTTTGGGTCTAGCCGAGTGGGTTTGGGTCTAGCCGAGTGGGTTTGGGTCTAGCCGAGTGGGTTTGGGTCTAGCCGAGTTGGTTTGGGTCTAGCCGAGTGGGTTTGCGTCTAGCCGAGTGGGTTTGTGTCTAGCGGAGTGGGTTTTGGTCTAGCGGAGTGGGATTGGGTCTAGCCGAGTGGGTTTGGGTCTAGCCGAGTGGGTTTGGGACTAGCCGAGTGGGTTTGGGTCTAGCCGAGTGGGTTTGGGTCTAGCCGAATGGGTTTGGGTCTACCCGAGTGCGTTTGGGTCTCGCCGAGTGGGTTTGGGTCTAGCCGAATGGGTTTGGGTCTAGCCGAGTGGGTTTGGGTGTAGCCGAGTGGGTTTGGGTCCAGCGGAGTGGGTTTGGGTGTAGCCGAGTGTGTTTGGGTCTAGCCGAGTGGGTTTGGGTCTAGCCGAGTGGGTTTGGGTGTAGCCGAGTGGGTTTGGGTCTAGCCGAGTGGGTTTGGGTCTAGCCGAGTGGGTTTGGGTCTAGCCGAGTAGGTTTGGGTCTAGCCGAGTGGGTTTGGGTCTAGCCGAGTGGGTTTGGGTCTAGCTGAATGGGTTTGGGTCTAGCCGAGTGGGTTTGGGTCTAGCCGAGTGTGTTTGGGTCTAGCCGAAAGGGTTTGGGTCTAGCCGAGGGGGTTTGGGTCTAGCCGAGTGGGTTGGGTCTAGCCGAGTGGGTGTGGGTCTAGCCGAGTGGGTTTGGGTCTAGCCGAGTGGGTTTGGGTCTAGCCGAGTGGGTTTGGGTCTAGCCGAGTGGGTTTGGGCCTAGCCGAGTGGGTTTGGGTCTAGCGGAGTGGGTTAGGGTCTAGTGGAGTGGGTTTGGGTTTAGCCGAGTGGGTTTGGGTCTAGCCGAATGGGTTTGGGTCTACCCGAGTGCGTTTGGGTCTCGCCGAGTGGGTTTGGGTCTAGCCGAATGGGTTTGGGTCTAGCCGAGTGGGTTTGGGTGTAGCCGAGTGGGTTTGGGTCTAGCGGAGTGGGTTTGGGTGTAGCCGAGTGTGTTTGGGTCTAGCCGAGTGGGTTTGGGTCTAGCCGAGTGGGTTTGGGTGTAGCCGAGTGGGTTTGGGTCTAGCCGAGTGGGTTTGGGTCTAGCCGAGTGGGTTTGGGTCTAGCCGAGTAGGTTTGGGTCTAGCCGAGTGGGTTTGGGTCAAGCGGAGTTGGTATGGGTCTAGCGGAGTGGGTTTGGGTCTAGCGGAGTGGGTTTGGGTCTAGCCAAGTGGGTTTTGGTCTAGCCGCGTGGGTTTGGGTCTATCCGAGTGGGTTTGCGTCTAGCCGAGTGGGTTTGCGTCTAGCCGAGTGGGTTTGGGTCTAGCCGAGTGGGTTTGGGTCTAGCCGATTGGGTTTGGGTCTATCCATGTGGGTTTGGGTCTAGCCGAGTGGGTTAGGATCTAGCGGAGTGGGATTGGGTGTAGCCACGTGGGTTTGGGTGTAGCCGAGTGGGTTTGGGTCTAGCCGAGTGGGTTTGGGTCTTGCCGAGTGGGTTTGGGTCTAGCTGAGTGGGTTTGGGTCTAGCGGAGTGGGTTTGGGTGTAGCCGAGTGGGTTTGTGTCTGGCCGAGTGGGTTTGGGTCTAGCCGAGTGGGTTTGGGTCTAGCCGAGTGGGTTTGGGTGTAGCCGAGTGGGTTTGGGTCTAGCCGAGTGGGTTTGGGTGTAGCCGAGTGGGTTTGGGTCTAGCCGAGTGGGTTTGGGTCTAGCGGAGTTGGTATGGGTCTAGCGGAGTGGGTTTGGGTCTAGCGGAGTGGGTTTGGGTCTAGCCGAGTGGGTTTGGGTCTATCCGAGTGGGTTTGGGTGTAGCCGAGTGGGTTTGGGTCTAGCCGAGTGGGTTTGGGTGTAGCCGAGTGGGTTTGGGTCTAGCCGAGTGGGTTTGGGTCTAGCGGAGTTGGTATGGGTCTAGCGGAGTGGGTTTGGGTCTAGCGGAGTGGGTTTGGGTCTAGCCAAGTGGGTTTTGGTCTAGCCGCGTGGGTTTGGGTCTATCCGAGTGGGTTTGCGTCTAGCCGAGTGGGTTTGCGTCTAGCCGAGTGGGTTTGGGTCTAGCCGAGTGGGTTTGGGTCTAGCCGATTGGGTTTGGGTCTATCCATGTGGGTTTGGGTCTAGCCGAGTGGGTTTGGGTCTAGCCGAGTGGGTTTGGGTCTAGCGGAGTGGGTTTGGGTCTAGCCGACTGGGTTTGGGTCTACCCGAGTGGGTTTGGGTCTAGCCGAGTGGGTTTGGGTCTAGCCGACTGGGTTTGGGTCTAGCCGAGTGGGTTTGGGTCTAGCCGAGTGGGTTTGGGTCTAGCGGAGTGGGTTTGGTTGTAGCCGAGTGGGTTTGGGTCTAGCGGAGTGGGTTTGGGTGTAGCCGAGTGGGTTTGGGTCTAGCCGAGTGGGTTTGGGTCTAGCCGACTGGGTTTGGGTCTGGACGAGTGGGTTTGGGTCCAGCCGAGTGGGTTTGGGTCTAGTCCAGTGGGTTTGGGTCTAGACGAGTGGGTTTGGGTCTAGCCTAGTGGATTTGGGTCTAGCCAAGTGGGTTTCGGTCCAGCGGAGTGGGTTTGGGTCTAGCGCAGTGGGTTTGGGTCTAGCGGAGTGGGTTTGGGTCTAGCTGAGTGGGTTTGGGTGTAACCGAGTGGGTTTGTGTCTAGCGGAGTGGGTTTGGGTCTAGCGGAGTGGGATTGGGTCTAGCCGAGTGGGTTTGGGTCTAGCCGAGTGGGTTTGGGTCTAGCCGAGTGGGTTTGGGCCTAGCCGAGTGGGATTGGGTCTACCGGAGTGGGTTTGGGTGTAGCGGAGTGGGTTTGGGTGTAGCTGAGTGGGTGTGGGACCAGCCGAGTGGGTTTGGGTCTAGCCGAGTGGGTTTGGGTCTAGCCGAATGGGTTTGGGTCTACCCGAGTGGGTTTGGGTCTAGCCGAGTGGGTTTGCTTCTAGCCGAATGGGTTTGGGTCTAGCCGAGTGGGTTTGGGTGCAGACGAGTGGGTTTGGGTCTAGCGGAGTGGGTTTGGGTGCAGCCGAGTGGGTTTGGGTCTAGCCGAGTGGGTTTGGGTCTAGCCGAGTGGGTTTGGGTCTAGCCGAGTGGGTTTGGGTCTAGCCGAGTGGGTTTGGGTCTAGCCGAGTTGGTTTGGGTCTAGCCGAGTGGGTTTGCGTCTAGCCGAGTGGGTTTGTGTCTAGCGGAGTGGGTTTGGGTCTAGCAGAGTGGGATTGGGTCTAGCCGAGTGGGTTTGGGTCTAGCCGAGTGGGTTTGGGACTAGCCGAGTGGGTTTGGGTCTAGCCGAGTGGGTTTGGGTCTAGCTGAATGGGTTTGGGTCTAGCCGAGTGGGTTTGGGTCTAGCCGAGTGTGTTTGGGTCTAGCCGAAAGGGTTTGGGTCTAGCCGAGGGGGTTTGGGTCTAGCCGAGTGGGTTGGGTCTAACCGAGTGGGTGTGGGTCTAGCCGAGTGGGTTTGGGTCTAGCCGAGTGGGTTTGGGTCTAGCCGAGTGGGTTTGGGTCTAGCCGAGTGGGTTTGGGCCTAGCCGAGTGGGTTTGGGTCTAGCGGAGTGGGTTAGGGTCTAGTGGAGTGGGTTTGGGTTTAGCCGAGTGGGTTTGGGTCTAGCCGAATGGGTTTGGGTCTACCCGAGTGCGTTTGGGTCTCGCCGAGTGGGTTTGGGTCTAGCCGAATGGGTTTGGGTCTAGCCGAGTGGGTTTGGGTGTAGCCGAGTGGGTTTGGGTCTAGCGGAGTGGGTTTGGGTGTAGCCGAGTGTGTTTGGGTCTAGCCGAGTGGGTTTGGGTCTAGCCGAGTGGGTTTGGGTGTAGCCGAGTGTGTTTGTGTCTAGCCGAGTGGGTTTGGGTCTAGCCGAGTGGGTTTGGGTCTAGCCGAGTAGGTTTGGGTCTAGCCGAGTGGGTTTGGGTCAAGCGGAGTTGGTATGGGTCTAGCGGAGTGGGTTTGGGTCTAGCGGAGTGGGTTTGGGTCTAGCCAAGTGGGTTTTGGTCTAGCCGCGTGGGTTTGGGTCTATCCGAGTGGGTTTGCGTCTAGCCGAGTGGGTTTGCGTCTAGCCGAGTGGGTTTGGGTCTAGCCGAGTGGGTTTGTGTCTAGCCGATTGGGTTTGGGTCTATCCATGTGGGTTTGGATCTAGCCGAGTGGGTTAGGATCTAGCGGAGTGGGATTGGGTGTAGCCGCGTGGGTTTGGGTGTAGCCGAGTGGGTTTGGGTCTTGCCGAGTGGGTTTGGGTCTAGCCGAGTGGGTTTGGGTCTAGCTGAGTGGGTTTGGGTCTAGCGGAGTGGGTTTGGGTGTAGCCGAGTGTGTTTGTGTCTGGCCGAGTGGGTTTGGGTCTAGCCGAGTGGGTTTGGGTCTAGCCGAGTGGGTTTGGGTGTAGCCGAGTGGGTTTGGGTCTAGCCGAGTGGGTTTGGGTGTAGCCGAGTGGGTTTGGGTCTAGCCGAGTGGGTTTGGGTCTAGCGGAGTTGGTATGGGTCTAGCGGAGTGGGTTTGGGTCTAGCAGAGTGGGTTTGGGTCTAGCCAAGTGGGTTTTGGTCTAGCCGCGTGGGTTTGGGTCTATCCGAGTGGGTTTGCGTCTAGCCGAGTGGGTTTGCGTCTAGCCGAGTGGGTTTGGGTCTAGCCGAGTGGGTTTGGGTCTAGCCGATTGGGTTTGGGTCTATCCATGTGGGTTTGGGTCTAGCCGAGTGGGTTAGGGTCTAGCGGAGTGGGATTGGGTGTAGCCGCGTGGGTTTGGGTGTAGCCGAGTAGGTTTGGGTATAGCCGAGTGGGTTTGGGTCTAGCCGAGTGGGTTTGGGTGTAGCCGAGTGGGTTTGGGTCTAGCCGAGTGGGTTTGGGTCTAGCCGAGTGGGTTTGGGTCTAGCCGAGTGGGTTTGGGTCTAGCCGAGTGGGTTTGGGTCTAGCCGAGTTGGTTTGGGTCTAGCCGAGTGGGTTTGCGTCTAGCCGAGTGGGTTTGTGTCTAGCGGAGTGGGTTTGGGTCTAGCGGAGTGGGATTGGGTCTAGCCGAGTGGGTTTGGGTCTAGCCGAGTGGGTTTGGGACTAGCCGAGTGGGTTTGGGTCTAGCCGAGTGGGTTTGGGTCTAGCTGAATGGGTTTGGGTCTAGCCGAGTGGGTTTGGGTCTAGCCGAGTGTGTTTGGGTCTAGCCGAAAGGGTTTGGGTCTAGCCGAGGGGGTTTGGGTCTAGCCGAGTGGGTTGGGTCTAGCCGAGTGGGTGTGGGTCTAGCCGAGTGGGTTTGGGTCTAGCCGAGTGGGTTTGGGTCTAGCCGAGTGGGTTTGGGTCTAGCCGAGTGGGTTTGGGCCTAGCCGAGTGGGTTTGGGTCTAGCGGAGTGGGTTAGGGTCTAGTGGAGTGGGTTTGGGTTTAGCCGAGTGGGTTTGGGTCTAGCCGAATGGGTTTGGGTCTACCCGAGTGCGTTTGGGTCTCGCCGAGTGGGTTTGGGTCTAGCCGAATGGGTTTGGGTCTAGCCGAGTGGGTTTGGGTGTAGCCGAGTGGGTTTGGGTCTAGCGGAGTGGGTTTGGGTGTAGCCGAGTGTGTTTGGGTCTAGCCGAGTGGGTTTGGGTCTAGCCGAGTGGGTTTGGGTGTAGCCGAGTGGGTTTGGGTCTAGCCGAGTGGGTTTGGGTCTAGCCGAGTGGGTTTGGGTCTAGCCGAGTAGGTTTGGGTCTAGCCGAGTGGGTTTGCGTCAAGCGGAGTTGGTATGGGTCTAGCGGAGTGGGTTTGGGTCTAGCGGAGTGGGTTTGGGTCTAGCCAAGTGGGTTTTGGTCTAGCCGCGTGGGTTTGGGTCTATCCGAGTGGGTTTGCGTCTAGCCGAGTGGGTTTGCGTCTAGCCGAGTGGGTTTGGGTCTAGCCGAGTGGGTTTGGGTCTAGCCGATTGGGTTTGGGTCTATCCATGTGGGTTTTGGTCTAGCCGAGTGGGTTAGGATCTAGCGGAGTGGGATTGGGTGTAGCCGCGTGGGTTTGGGTGTAGCCGAGTGGGTTTGGGTCTAGCCGAGTGGGTTTGGGTCTTGCCGAGTGGGTTTGGGTCTAGCCGAGTGGGTTAGGGTCTAGCGGAGTGGGATTGGGTGTAGCCGCGTGGGTTTGGGTGTAGCCGAGTGGGTTTGGGTCTAGCCGAGTGGGTTTGGGTCTAGCCGAGTGGGTTTGGGTCTAGCCGAGTGGGTTTGGGTCTAGCGGAGTGGGTTTGGGTGTAGCCGAGTGGGTTTGGGTCTAGCCGAGTGGGTTTGGGTCTAGCCGAGTGGGTTTGGGTCTAGCCGAGTGGGTTTGGGTGTAGCCGAGTGGGTTTGGGTCTAGCCGAGTGGGTTTGGGTGTAGCCGAGTGGGTTTGGGTCTAGCCGAGTGGGTTTGGGTCTAGCGGAGTGGGTTTGGGTCTAGCCGACTGGGTTTGGGTCTAGCCGAGTGGGTTTGGGTCTAGCCGAGTGGGTTTGGGTCTAGCCGAGTGGGTTTGGGTGTAGCCGAGTGGGTTTGGGTCTAGCCGAGTGGGTTTGGGTCTAGCGGAGTGGGTTTGGTTGTAGCCGAGTGGGTTTGGGTCTAGCGGAGTGGGTTTGGGTGTAGCCGAGTGGGTTTGGGTCTAGCCGAGTGGGTTTGGGTCTAGCCGACTGGGTTTGGGTCTGGACGAGTGGGTTTGGGTCCAGCCGAGTGGGTTTGGGTCTAGTCCAGTGGGTTTGGGTCTAGCCGAGTGGGTTTGGGTCTAGCCTAGTGGATTTGGGTCTAGCCAAGTGGGTTTCGGTCCAGCGGAGTGGGTTTGGGTCTAGCGCAGTGGGTTTGGGTCTAGCGGAGTGGGTTTGGGTCTAGCTCAGTGGGTTTGGGTGTAACCGAGTGGGTTTGTGTCTAGCGGAGTGGGTTTGGGTCTAGCGGAGTGGGATTGGGTCTAGCCGAGTGGGTTTGGGTCTAGCCGAGTGGGTTTGGGTCTAGCCGAGTGGGTTTGGGCCTAGCCGAGTGGGATTGGGTCTACCGGAGTGGGTTTGGATGTAGCGGAGTGGGTTTGGGTGTAGCTGAGTGGGTGTGGGACCAGCCGAGTGGGTTTGGTCTAGCCGAGTGGGTTTGGGTCTAGCCGAATGGGTTTGGGTCTACCCGAGTGGGTTTGGGTCTAGCCGAGTGGGTTTGCTTCTAGCCGAATGGGTTTGGGTCTAGCCGAGTGGGTTTGGGTGCAGACGAGTGGGTTTGGGTGTAGCGGAGTGGGTTTGGGTGTAGCCGAGTGGGTTTGGGTCTAGCCGAGTGGGTTTGGGTCTAGCCGAGTGGGTTTGGGTCTAGCCGAGTGGGTTTGGGTCTAGCCGAGTGGGTTTGGGTATAGCCGAGTTGGTTTGGGTCTAGCCGAGTGGGTTTGCGTCTAGCCGAGTGGGTTTGTGTCTAGCGGAGTGGGTTTGGGTCTAGCGGAGTGGGATTGGGTCTAGCCGAGTGGGTTTGGGTCTAGCCGAGTGGGTTTGGGACTAGCCGAGTGGGTTTGGGTCTAGCCGAGTGGGTTTGGGTCTAGCTGAATGGGTTTGGGTCTAGCCGAGTGGGTTTGGGTCTAGCCGAGTGTGTTTGGGTCTAGCCGAAAGGGTTTGGGTCTAGCCGAGGGTGTTTGGGTCTAGCCGAGTGGGTTGGGTCTAACCGAGTGGGTGTGGGTCTAGCCGAGTGGGTTTGGGTCTAGCCGAGTGGGTTTGGGTCTAGCCGAGTGGGTTTGGGTCTAGCCGAGTGGGTTTGGGCCTAGCCGAGTGGGTTTGGGTCTAGCGGAGTGGGTTAGGGTCTAGTGGAGTGGGTTTGGGTTTAGCCGAGTGGGTTTGGGTCTAGCCGAATGGGTTTGGGTCTACCCGAGTGCGTTTGGGTCTCGCCGAGTGGGTTTGGGTCTAGCCGAATGGGTTTGGGTCTAGCCGAGTGGGTTTGGGTGTAGCCGAGTGGGTTTGGGTCTAGCGGAGTGGGTTTGGGTGTAGCCGAGTGTGTTTGGGTCTAGCCGAGTGGGTTTGGGTCTAGCCGAGTGGGTTTGGGTGTAGCCGAGTGGGTTTGGGTCTAGCCGAGTGGGTTTGGGTCTAGCCGAGTGGGTTTGGGTCTAGCCGAGTAGGTTTGTGTCTAGCCGAGTGGGTTTGGGTCAAGCGGAGTTGGTATGGGTCTAGCGGAGTGGGTTTCGGTCTAGCGGAGTGGGTTTGGGTCTAGCCAAGTGGGTTTTGGTCTAGCCGCGTGGGTTTGGGTCTATCCGAGTGGGTTTGCGTCTAGCCGAGTGGGTTTGCGTCTAGCCGAGTGGGTTTGGGTCTAGCCGAGTGGGTTTGGGTCTAGCCGATTGGGTTTGGGTCTATCCATGTGGGTTTGGATCTAGCCGAGTGGGTTAGGATCTAGCGGAGTGGGATTGGGTGTAGCCGCGTGGGTTTGGGTGTAGCCGAGTGGGTTTGGGTCTAGCCGAGTGGGTTTGGGTCTAGCCGAGTGGGTTTGGGTCTAGCTGAGTGGGTTTGGGTCTAGCGGAGTGGGTTTGGGTGTAGCCGAGTGGGTTTGTGTCTGGCCGAGTGGGTTTGGGTCTAGCCGTGTGGGTTTGGGTCTAGCCGAGTGGGTTTGGGTGTAGCCGAGTGGGTTTGGGTCTAGCCGAGTGGGTTTGGGTGTAGCCGAGTGGGTTTGGGTCTAGCCGAGTGGGTTTGGGTCTAGCGGAGTTGGTATGGGTCTAGCGGAGTGGGTTTGGGTCTAGCGGAGTGGGTTTGGGTCTAGCCAAGTGGGTTTTGGTCTAGCCGCGTGGGTTTGCGTCTATCCGAGTGGGTTTGCGTCTAGCCGAGTGGGTTTGCGTCTAGCCGAGTGGGTTTGGGTCTAGCCGAGTGGGTTTGGGTCTAGCCGATTGGGTTTGGGTCTATCCATGTGGGTTTTGGTCTAGCCGAGTGGGTTAGGATCTAGCGGAGTGGGATTGGGTGTAGCCGCGTGGGTTTGGGTGTAGCCGAGTGGGTTTGGGTCTAGCCGAGTGGGTTTGGGTCTTGCCGAGTGGGTTTGGGTCTAGCTGAGTGGGTTTGGGTCTAGCGGAGTGGGTTTGGGTGTAGCCGAGTGGGTTTTTGTCTGGCCGAGTGGGTTTGGGTCTAGCCGAGTGGGTTTGGGTCTAGCCGAGTGGGTTTGGGTGTAGCCGAGTGGGTTTGGGTGTAGCCGAGTGGGTTTGGGTGTAGCCGAGTGGGTTTGGGTGTAGCCGAGTGGGTTTGGGTCTAGCGGAGTTGGTATGGGTCTAGCGGAGTGGGTTTGGGTCTAGCGGAGTGGGTTTGGGTCTAGCCAAGTGGGTTTTGGTCTAGCCGCGTGGGTTTGGGTCTATCCGAGTGGGTTTGCGTCTAGCCGAGTGGGTTTGCGTCTAGCCGAGTGGGTTTGGGTCTAGCCGAGTGGGTTTGGGTCTAGCCGATTGGGTTTGGGTCTATCCATGTGGGTTTGGGTCTAGCCGAGTGGGTTAGGGTCTAGCGGAGTGGGATTGGGTGTAGCCGCGTGGGTTTGGGTGTAGCCGAGTGGGTTTGGGTCTAGCCGAGTGGGTTTGGGTCTAGCCGAGTGGGTTTGGGTCTAGCCGAGTGGGTTTGGGTCTAGCGGAGTGGGTTTGGGTGTAGCCGAGTGGGTTTGGGTCTAGCCGAGTGGGTTTGGGTCTAGCCGAGTGGGTTTGGGTCTAGCCGAGTGGGTTTGGGTGTAGCCGAGTGGGTTTGGGTCTAGCCGAGTGGGTTTGGGTGTAGCCGAGTGGGTTTGGGTCTAGCCGAGTGGGTTTGGGTCTAGCGGAGTGGGTTTGGGTCTAGCCGACTGGGTTTGGGTCTAGCCGAGTGGGTTTGGGTCTAGCCGAGTGGGTTTGGGTCTAGCCGAGTGGGTTTGGGTCTAGCCGAGTGGGTTTGGGTCTAGCCGAGTGGGTTTGGGTCTAGCGGAGTGGGTTTGGTTGTAGCCGAGTGGGTTTGGGTCTAGCGGAGTGGGTTTGGGTGTAGCCGAGTGGGTTTGGGTCTAGCCGAGTGGGTTTGGGTCTAGCCGACTGGGTTTGGGTCTGGACGAGTGGGTTTGGGTCCAGCCGAGTGGGTTTGGGTCTAGTCCAGTGGGTTTGGGTCTAGCCGAGTGGGTTTGGGTCTAGCCTAGTGGATTTGGGTCTAGCCAAGTGGGTTTCGGTCCAGCGGAGTGGGTTTGGGTCTAGCGCAGTGGGTTTGGGTCTAGCGGAGTGGGTTTGGGTCTAGCTGAGTGGGTTTGGGTGTAACCGAGTGGGTTTGTGTCTAGCGGAGTGGGTTTGGGTCTAGCGGAGTGGGATTGGGTCTAGCCGAGTGGGTTTGGGTCTAGCCGAGTGGGTTTGGGTCTAGCCGAGTGGGTTTGGGCCTAGCCGAGTGGGATTGGGTCTACCGGAGTGGGTTTGGATGTAGCGGAGTGGGTTTGGGTGTAGCTGAGTGGGTGTGGGACCAGCCGAGTGGGTTTGGTCTAGCCGAGTGGGTTTGGGTCTAGCCGAATGGGTTTGGGTCTACCCGAGTGGGTTTGGGTCTAGCCGAGTGGGTTTGCTTCTAGCCGAATGGGTTTGGGTCTAGCCGAGTGGGTTTGGGTGCAGACGAGTGGGTTTGGGTGTAGCGGAGTGGGTTTGGGTGTAGCCGAGTGGGTTTGGGTCTAGCCGAGTGGGTTTGGGTCTAGCCGAGTGGGTTTGGGTCTAGCCGAGTGGGTTTGGGTCTAGCCGAGTGGGTTTGGGTATAGCCGAGTTGGTTTGGGTCTAGCCGAGTGGGTTTGCGTCTAGCCGAGTGGGTTTGTGTCTAGCGGAGTGGGTTTGGGTCTAGCGGAGTGGGATTGGGTCTAGCCGAGTGGGTTTGGGTCTAGCCGAGTGGGTTTGGGTCTAGCCGAGTGGGTTTGGGTCTAGCCGAGTGGGTTTGGGTCTAGCTGAATGGGTTTGGGTCTAGCCGAGTGGGTTTGGGTCTAGCCGAGTGTGTTTGGGTCTAGCCGAAAGGGTTTGGGTCTAGCCGAGGGGGTTTGGGTCTAGCCGAGTGGGTTGGGTCTAACCGAGTGGGTGTGGGTCTAGCCGAGTGGGTTTGGGTCTAGCCGAGTGGGTTTGGGTCTAGCCGAGTGGGTTTGGGTCTAGCCGAGTGGGTTTGGGCCTAGCCGAGTGGGTTTGGGTCTAGCGGAGTGGGTTAGGGTCTAGTGGAGTGGGTTTGGGTCTAGCCGCGTGGGTTTGCGTCTATCCGAGTGGGTTTGCGTCTAGCCGAGTGGGTTTGCGTCTAGCCGAGTGGGTTTGGGTCTAGCCGAGTGGGTTTGGGTCTAGCCGATTGGGTTTGGGTCTATCCATGTGGGTTTTGGTCTAGCCGAGTGGGTTAGGATCTAGCGGAGTGGGATTGGGTGTAGCCGCGTGGGTTTGGGTGTAGCCGAGTGGGTTTGGGTCTAGCCGAGTGGGTTTGGGTCTTGCCGAGTGGGTTTGGGTCTAGCTGAGTGGGTTTGGGTCTAGCGGAGTGGGTTTGGGTGTAGCCGAGTGGGTTTGTGTCTGGCCGAGTGGGTTTGGGTCTAGCCGAGTGGGTTTGGGTCTAGCCGAGTGGGTTTGGGTGTAGCCGAGTGGGTTTGGGTGTAGCCGAGTGGGTTTGGGTGTAGCCGAGTGGGTTTGGGTGTAGCCGAGTGGGTTTGGGTCTAGCGGAGTTGGTATGGGTCTAGCGGAGTGGGTTTGGGTCTAGCGGAGTGGGTTTGGGTCTAGCCAAGTGGGTTTTGGTCTAGCCGCGTGGGTTTGGGTCTATCCGAGTGGGTTTGCGTCTAGCCGAGTGGGTTTGCGTCTAGCCGAGTGGGTTTGGGTCTAGCCGAGTGGGTTTGGGTCTAGCCGATTGGGTTTGGGTCTATCCATGTGGGTTTGGGTCTAGCCGAGTGGGTTAGGGTCTAGCGGAGTGGGATTGGGTGTAGCCGCGTGGGTTTGGGTGTAGCCGAGTGGGTTTGGGTCTAGCCGAGTGGGTTTGGGTCTAGCCGAGTGGGTTTGGGTCTAGCCGAGTGGGTTTGGGTCTAGCGGAGTGGGTTTGGGTGTAGCCGAGTGGGTTTGGGTCTAGCCGAGTGGGTTTGGGTCTAGCCGAGTGGGTTTGGGTCTAGCCGAGTGGGTTTGGGTGTAGCCGAGTGGGTTTGGGTCTAGCCGAGTGGGTTTGGGTGTAGCCGAGTGGGTTTGGGTCTAGCCGAGTGGGTTTGGGTCTAGCGGAGTGGGTTTGGGTCTAGCCGACTGGGTTTGGGTCTAGCCGAGTGGGTTTGGGTCTAGCCGAGTGGGTTTGGGTCTAGCCGAGTGGGTTTGGGTCTAGCCGAGTGGGTTTGGGTCTAGCCGAGTGGGTTTGGGTCTAGCGGAGTGGGTTTGGTTGTAGCCGAGTGGGTTTGGGTCTAGCGGAGTGGGTTTGGGTGTAGCCGAGTGGGTTTGGGTCTAGCCGAGTGGGTTTGGGTCTAGCCGACTGGGTTTGGGTCTGGACGAGTGGGTTTGGGTCCAGCCGAGTGGGTTTGGGTCTAGTCCAGTGGGTTTGGGTCTAGCCGAGTGGGTTTGGGTCTAGCCTAGTGGATTTGGGTCTAGCCAAGTGGGTTTCGGTCCAGCGGAGTGGGTTTGGGTCTAGCGCAGTGGGTTTGGGTCTAGCGGAGTGGGTTTGGGTCTAGCTGAGTGGGTTTGGGTGTAACCGAGTGGGTTTGTGTCTAGCGGAGTGGGTTTGGGTCTAGCGGAGTGGGATTGGGTCTAGCCGAGTGGGTTTGGGTCTAGCCGAGTGGGTTTGGGTCTAGCCGAGTGGGTTTGGGCCTAGCCGAGTGGGATTGGGTCTACCGGAGTGGGTTTGGATGTAGCGGAGTGGGTTTGGGTGTAGCTGAGTGGGTGTGGGACCAGCCGAGTGGGTTTGGTCTAGCCGAGTGGGTTTGGGTCTAGCCGAATGGGTTTGGGTCTACCCGAGTGCGTTTGGGTCTAGCCGAGTGGGTTTGCTTCTAGCCGAATGGGTTTGGGTCTAGCCGAGTGGGTTTGGGTGCAGACGAGTGGGTTTGGGTGTAGCGGAGTGGGTTTGGGTGTAGCCGAGTGGGTTTGGGTCTAGCCGAGTGGGTTTGGGTCTAGCCGAGTGGGTTTGGGTCTAGCCGAGTGGGTTTGGGTCTAGCCGAGTGGGTTTGGGTATAGCCGAGTTGGTTTGGGTCTAGCCGAGTGGGTTTGCGTCTAGCCGAGTGGGTTTGTGTCTAGCGGAGTGGGTTTGGGTCTAGCGGAGTGGGATTGGGTCTAGCCGAGTGGGTTTGGGTCTAGCCGAGTGGGTTTGGGTCTAGCCGAGTGGGTTTGGGTCTAGCCGAGTGGGTTTGGGTCTAGCTGAATGGGTTTGGGTCTAGCCGAGTGGGTTTGGGTCTAGCCGAGTGTGTTTGGGTCTAGCCGAAAGGGTTTGGGTCTAGCCGAGGGGGTTTGGGTCTAGCCGAGTGGGTTGGGTCTAACCGAGTGGGTGTGGGTCTAGCCGAGTGGGTTTGGGTCTAGCCGAGTGGGTTTGGGTCTAGCCGAGTGGGTTTGGGTCTAGCCGAGTGGGTTTGGGCCTAGCCGAGTGGGTTTGGGTCTAGCGGAGTGGGTTAGGGTCTAGTGGAGTGGGTTTGGGTTTAGCCGAGTGGGTTTGGGTCTAGCCGAATGGGTTTGGGTCTACCCGAGTGCGTTTGGGTCTCGCCGAGTGGGTTTGGGTCTAGCCGAATGGGTTTGGGTCTAGCCGAGTGGGTTTGGGTGTAGCCGAGTGGGTTTGGGTCTAGCGGAGTGGGTTTGGGTGTAGCCGAGTGTGTTTGGGTCTAGCCGAGTGGGTTTGGGTCTAGCTGAGTGGGTTTGGGTGTAGCCGAGTGGGTTTGGGTCTAGCCGAGTGGGTTTGGGTCTAGCCGAGTGGGTTTGGGTCTAGCCGAGTAGGTTTGGGTCTAGCCGAGTGGGTTTGGGTCAAGCGGAGTTGGTATGGGTCTAGCGGAGTGGGTTTCGGTCTAGCGGAGTGGGTTTGGGTCTAGCCAAGTGGGTTTTGGTCTAGCCGCGTGGGTTTGGGTCTATCCGAGTGGGTTTGCGTCTAGCCGAGTGGGTTTGCGTCTAGCCGAGTGGGTTTGGGTCTAGCCGAGTGGGTTTGGGTCTAGCCGATTGGGTTTGGGTCTATCCATGTGGGTTTGGATCTAGCCGAGTGGGTTAGGATCTAGCGGAGTGGGATTGGGTGTAGCCGCGTGGGTTTGGGTGTAGCCGAGTGGGTTTGGGTCTAGCCGAGTGGGTTTGGGTCTAGCCGAGTGGGTTTGGGTCTAGCTGAGTGGGTTTGGGTCTAGCGGAGTGGGTTTGGGTGTAGCCGAGTGGGTTTGTGTCTGGCCGAGTGGGTTTGGGTCTAGCCGTGTGGGTTTGGGTCTAGCCGAGTGGGTTTGGGTGTAGCCGAGTGGGTTTGGGTCTAGCCGAGTGGGTTTGGGTGTAGCCGAGTGGGTTTGGGTCTAGCCGAGTGGGTTTGGGTCTAGCGGAGTTGGTATGGGTCTAGCGGAGTGGGTTTGGGTCTAGCAGAGTGGGTTTGGGTCTAGCCAAGTGGGTTTTGGTCTAGCCGCGTGGGTTTGGGTCTATCCGAGTGGGTTTGCGTCTAGCCGAGTGGGTTTGCGTCTAGCCGAGTGGGTTTGGGTCTAGCCGAGTGGGTTTGGGTCTGGCCGATTGGGTTTGGGTCTATCCATGTGGGTTTGGGTCTAGCCGAGTGGGTTAGGGTCTAGCGGAGTGGGATTGGGTGTAGCCGCGTGGGTTTGGGTGTAGCCGAGTGGGTTTGGGTCTAGCCGAGTGGGTTTGGGTCTAGCCGAGTGGGTTTTGATCTAGCCGAGTGGGTTTGGGTCTAGCGGAGTGGGTTTGGGTGTAGCCGAGTGGGTTTGGGTCTAGCCGAGTGGGTTTGGGTCTAGCCGAGTGGGTTTGGGTCTAGCCGAGTGGGTTTGGGTGTAGCCGAGTGGGTTTGGGTCCAGCCGAGTGGGTTTGGGTGTAGCCGAGTGGGTTTGGGTCTAGCCGAGTGGGTTTGGGTCTAGCGGAGTGGGTTTGGGTGTAGCCGAGTGGGTTTGGGTCTAGCCGACTGGGTTTGGGTCTAGCCGAGTGGGTTTGGGTCTAGCCGATTGGGTTTGGGTCTAGCCGAGTGGGTTTGGGTCTAGCCGAGTGGGTTTGGGTCTAGCGGAGTGGGTTTGGTTGTAGCCGAGTGGGTTTGGGTCTAGCGGAGTGGGTTTGGGTGTAGCCGAGTGGGTTTGGGTCTAGCCGAGTGGGTTTGGGTCTAGCCGACTGGGTTTGGGTCTAGTCCAGTGGGTTTGGGTCTAGCCGAGTGGGTTTGGGTCTAGCCTAGTGGATTTGGGTCTAGCCAAGTGGGTTTCGGTCCAGCGGAGTGGGTTTGGGTCTAGCGCAGTGGGTTTGGGTCTAGCGGAGTGGGTTTGGGTCTAGCTGAGTGGGTTTGGGTGTAACCGAGTGGGTTTGTGTCTAGCGGAGTGGGTTTGGGTCCAGCCGAGTGGGTTTGGGTCTAGTCCAGTGGGTTTGGGTCTAGCCGAGTGGGTTTGGGTCTAGCCTAGTGGATTTGGGTCTAGCCAAGTGGGTTTCGGTCCAGCGGAGTGGGTTTGGGTCTAGCGCAGTGGGTTTGGGTCTAGCGGAGTGGGTTTGGGTCTAGCTGAGTGGGTTTGGGTGTAACCGAGTGGGTTTGTGTCTAGCGGAGTGGGTTTGGGTCTAGCGGAGTGGGATTGGGTCTAGCCGAGTGGGTTTGGGTCTAGCCGAGTGGGTTTGGGACTAGCCAAGTGGGTTTGCGTCTAGCCGAGTGGGTTTGGGTCTAGCCGAGTGGGTTTGGGTCTAGCCGAGTGGGTTTCGGTCTAGCCGATTGGGTTTGGGTCTATCCATGTGGGTTTGGGTCTAGCTGAGTGGGTTAGGGTCTAGCGGAGTGGGTTTGGGTGTAGCCGCGTGGGTTTGGGTGTAGCCGAGTGGGTTTGGGTCTAGCCGAGTGGGTTTGGGTCTAGCCGAGTGGGTTTGGGTCTGGCCCAGTGTGTTTGGGTCTAGCGGAGTGGGTTTGGGTGTAGCCGAGTGGGTTTGGGTCTAGCCGAGTGGGTTTGGGTCTAGCCGACTGGGTTTGGGTCTAGACGAGTGGGTTTGGGTCTAGCCGAGTGGGTTTGGGTGTAGCCGAGTGGGTTTGTGTCTAGCCGAGTGGGTTTGGGTCTAGCCGAGTGGGTTTGGGTCTAGCCGAGTGGGTTTGGGTGTAGCCGAGTGGGTTTGGGTCTAGCCGAGTGGGTTTGGGTCTAGCCGAGTGGGTTTGGGTCTAGCCGAGTGGGTTTGGGTGTAGCCGAGTGGGTTTGGGTCTAGCCGAGTGGGTTTGGGTGTAGCCAAGTGGGTTTGGGTCTAGCCGAGTGGGTTTGGGTCTAGCGGAGTGGGTTTGGGTGTAGCCGAGTGGGTTTGGGTCTAGCCGACTGGGTTTGGGTCTAGCCGAGTGGGTTTGGGTCTAGCCGAGTGGGTTTGGGTGTAGCCGAGTGGGTTTGTGTCTAGCCGAGTGGGTTTGGGTCTAGCCGAGTGGGTTTGGGTCTAGCCGAGTGGGTTTGGGTGTAGCCGAGTGGGTTTGGGTCTAGCCGATTGGGTTTAGGTGTAGCCGAGTGGGTTTGGGTCTAGCCGAGTGGGTTTGGGTCTAGCGGAGTGGGTTTGGGTGTAGCCGAGTGGGTTTGGGTCTAGCCGAGTGGGTTTGGGTATAGCGGAGTTGGTATGGGTCTAGCGGAGTGGGTTTGGGTCTAGCGGAGTGGGTTTGGGTCTAGCCAAGTGGGTTTTGGTCTAGCCGCGTGGGTTTGGGTCTATCCGAGTGGGTTTGCGTCTATCCGAGTGGGTTTGCGTCTAGCTGAGTGGGTTTGGGTCTAGCCGAGTGGGTTTGGGTCTAGCCGATTGGGTTTGGGTCTATCCATGTGGGTTTGGGTCTAGCCGAGTGGGTTAGGGTCTAGCCGAGTGGCTTTGGGTCTAGCTGAGTGGGTTTGGGTCTGGTCGAGTTGGTTTGGGTCTAGCCGAGTGGGTTTGGGTCCAGCCGAGTGGGTTTGGGTCCAGCCGAGTGGGTTTGGGTCTAGCCGAGTGGGTTTGGGTCTAGCCAAGTTTGTTTGTGTCTAGCCGATTGGGTTTGGGTCAAGCGGAGTTGGTATGGGTCTAGCGGAGTGGGTTTGAGTCTAGCGGAGTGGGTTTGGGTCTAGCCAAGTGGGTTTTGGTCTAGCCGAGTGGGTTTGGGTCTATCCGAGTGGGTTTGCGTCTAGCCGAGTGGGTTTGCGTCTATCCGAGTGGGTTTGGGTCTATCCATGTGAGTTTGGGTCTAGCCGAGTGGGTTAGGGTCTAGCGGAGTGGGTTTGCGTGTAGCCGCTTGGGTTTGGGTGTCGCCGAGTGGGTTTGGGTCCAGCCGAGTGGGTTTGGGTCTAGCCGAGTGGGTTTGGGTCTAGCCGAGTGGGTTTGGGTCTAGCGGAGTGGGTTTGGGTGTAGCCGAGTGGGTTTGGGTCTAGCCGAGTGGGTTTGGGTCTAGCCGACTGGGTTTGGGTCTAGCCGAGTGGGTTTGGGTCTAGCCGAGTGGGTTTGGGTCTAGCCGAGTGGGTTTGGGTCTAGCCGAGTGGGTTTGGGTCTAGCGGAGTGGGTTTGGTTGTAGCCGAATGGGTTTGGGTCTAGCGGAGTGGGTTTGGGTGTAGCCGAGTGGGTTTGGGTCTAGCCGAGTGGGTTTGGGTCTAGCCGACTGGGTTTGGGTCTGGACGAGTGGGTTTGGGTCTAGCCGAGTGGGTTTGGGTCTAGTCGAGTGGGTTTGGGTCTAGCCGAGTGGGTTTGGATCTAGCCTAGTGGATTTGGGTCTAGCCAAGTGGGTTTCGGTCCAGCGGAGTGGGTTTGGGTCTAGCGCAGTGGGTTTGGGTCTAGCGGAGTGGGTTTGGGTCTAGCTGAGTGGGTTTGGGTGTAACCGAGTGGGTTTGTGTCTAGCAGAGTGGGTTTGGGTCTAGCGGAGTGGGATTGGGTCTAGCCGAGTGGGTTTGGGTCTAGCCGAGTGGGTTTGGGACTAGCCAAGTGGGTTTGCATCTAGCCGAGTGGGTTTGGGTCTAGCCAAGTGGGTTTGGGTCTAGCCGAGTGGGTTTCGGTCTAGCCGATTGGGTTTGGGTCTATCCATGTGGGTTTGGGTCTAGCCGAGTGGGTTAGGGTCTAGCGGAGTGGGTTTGGGTGTAGCCGCGTGGGTTTGGGTGTAGCCGAGTGGGTTTGGGTCTAGCCGAGTGGGTTTGGGTCTAGCCGAGTGGGTTTGGGTCTGGCCCAGTGTGTTTGGGTCTAGCGGAGTGGGTTTGGGTGTAGCCGAGTGGGTTTGGGTCTAGCCGAGTGGGTTTGGGTCTAGCCGACTGGGTTTGGGTCTAGACGAGTGGGTTTGGGTCTAGCCGAGTGGGTTTGGGTGTAGCCGAGTGGGTTTGGGTCTAGCCGAGTGGGTTTGGGTCTAGCGGAGTGGGTTTGGTTGTAGCCGAGTGGGTTTGGGTCTAGCGGAGTGGGTTTGGGTGTAGCCGAGTGGGTTTGGGTCTAGCCGAGTGGGTTTGGGTCTAGCCGACTGGGTTTGGGTCTAGTCCAGTGGGTTTGGGTCTAGCCGAGTGGGTTTGGGTCTAGCCTAGTGGATTTGGGTCTAGCCAAGTGGGTTTCGGTCCAGCGGAGTGGGTTTGGGTCTAGCGCAGTGGGTTTGGGTCTAGCGGAGTGGGTTTGGGTCTAGCTGAGTGGGTTTGGGTGTAACCGAGTGGGTTTGTGTCTAGCGGAGTGGGTTTGGGTCCAGCCGAGTGGGTTTGGGTCTAGTCCAGTGGGTTTGGGTCTAGCCGAGTGGGTTTGGGTCTAGCCTAGTGGATTTGGGTCTAGCCAAGTGGGTTTCGGTCCAGCGGAGTGGGTTTGGGTCTAGCGCAGTGGGTTTGGGTCTAGCGGAGTGGGTTTGGGTCTAGCTGAGTGGGTTTGGGTGTAACCGAGTGGGTTTGTGTCTAGCGGAGTGGGTTTGGGTCTAGCGGAGTGGGATTGGGTCTAGCCGAGTGGGTTTGGGTCTAGCCGAGTGGGTTTGGGACTAGCCAAGTGGGTTTGCGTCTAGCCGAGTGGGTTTGGGTCTAGCCGAGTGGGTTTGGGTCTAGCCGAGTGGGTTTCGGTCTAGCCGATTGGGTTTGGGTCTATCCATGTGGGTTTGGGTCTAGCCGAGTGGGTTAGGGTCTAGCGGAGTGGGTTTGGGTGTAGCCGCGTGGGTTTGGGTGTAGCCGAGTGGGTTTGGGTCTAGCCGAGTGGGTTTGGGTCTAGCCGAGTGGGTTTGGGTCTGGCCCAGTGTGTTTGGGTCTAGCGGAGTGGGTTTGGGTGTAGCCGAGTGGGTTTGGGTCTAGCCGAGTGGGTTTGGGTCTAGCCGACTGGGTTTGGGTCTAGACGAGTGGGTTTGGGTCTAGCCGAGTGGGTTTGGGTGTAGCCGAGTGGGTTTGTGTCTAGCCGAGTGGGTTTGGGTCTAGCCGAGTGGGTTTGGGTCTAGCCGAGTGGGTTTGGGTGTAGCCGAGTGGGTTTGGGTCTAGCCGAGTGGGTTTGGGTCTAGCCGAGTGGGTTTGGGTCTAGCCGAGTGGGTTTGGGTGTAGCCGAGTGGGTTTGGGTCTAGCCGAGTGGGTTTGGGTGTAGCCAAGTGGGTTTGGGTCTAGCCGAGTGGGTTTGGGTCTAGCGGAGTGGGTTTGGGTGTAGCCGAGTGGGTTTGGGTCTAGCCGACTGGGTTTGGGTCTAGCCGAGTGGGTTTGGGTCTAGCCGAGTGGGTTTGGGTGTAGCCGAGTGGGTTTGTGTCTAGCCGAGTGGGTTTGGGTCTAGCCGAGTGGGTTTGGGTCTAGCCGAGTGGGTTTGGGTGTAGCCGAGTGGGTTTGGGTCTAGCCAAGTGGGTTTAGGTGTAGCCGAGTGGGTTTGGGTCTAGCCGAGTGGGTTTGGGTCTAGCGGAGTGGGTTTGGGTGTAGCCGAGTGGGTTTGGGTCTAGCCGAGTGGGTTTGGGTATAGCGGAGTTGGTATGGGTCTAGCGGAGTGGGTTTGGGTCTAGCGGAGTGGGTTTGGGTCTAGCCAAGTGGGTTTTGGTCTAGCCGCGTGGGTTTGGGTCTATCCGAGTGGGTTTGCGTCTATCCGAGTGGGTTTGCGTCTAGCTGAGTGGGTTTGGGTCTAGCCGAGTGGGTTTGGGTCTAGCCGATTGGGTTTGGGTCTATCCATGTGGGTTTGGGTCTAGCCGAGTGGGTTAGGGTCTAGCCGAGTGGCTTTGGGTCTAGCTGAGTGGGTTTGGGTCTGGTCGAGTTGGTTTGGGTCTAGCCGAGTGGGTTTGGGTCCAGCCGAGTGGGTTTGGGTCCAGCCGAGTGGGTTTGGGTCTAGCCGAGTGGGTTTGGGTCTAGCCAAGTTTGTTTGTGTCTTGCCGATTGGGTTTGGGTCAAGCGGAGTTGGTATGGGTCTAGCGGAGTGGGTTTGAGTCTAGCGGAGTGGGTTTGGGTCTAGCCAAGTGGGTTTTGGTCTAGCCGAGTGGGTTTGGGTCTATCCGAGTGGGTTTGCGTCTAGCCGAGTGGGTTTGCGTCTATCCGAGTGGGTTTGGGTCTATCCATGTGAGTTTGGGTCTAGCCGAGTGGGTTAGGGTCTAGCGGAGTGGGTTTGCGTGTAGCCGCTTGGGTTTGGGTGTCGCCGAGTGGGTTTGGGTCCAGCCGAGTGGGTTTGGGTCTAGCCGAGTGGGTTTGGGTCTAGCCGAGTGGGTTTGGGTCTAGCGGAGTGGGTTTGGGTGTAGCCGAGTGGGTTTGGGTCTAGCCGAGTGGGTTTGGGTCTAGCCGACTGGGTTTGGGTCTAGCCGAGTGGGTTTGGGTTTAGCCGAGTGGGTTTGGGTCTAGCCGAGTGGGTTTGGGTCTAGCCGAGTGGGTTTGGGTCTAGCGGAGTGGGTTTGGTTGTAGCCGAGTGGGTTTGGGTCTAGCGGAGTGGGTTTGGGTGTAGCCGAGTGGGTTTGGGTCTAGCCGAGTGGGTTTGGGTCTAGCCGACTGGGTTTGGGTCTGGACGAGTGGGTTTGGGTCTAGCCGAGTGGGTTTGGGTCTAGTCGAGTGGGTTTGGGTCTAGCCGAGTGGGTTTGGGTCTAGCCTAGTGGATTTGGGTCTAGCCAAGTGGGTTTCGGTCCAGCGGAGTGGGTTTGGGTCTAGCGCAGTGGGTTTGGGTCTAGCGGAGTGGGTTTGGGTCTAGCTGAGTGGGTTTGGGTGTAACCGAGTGGGTTTGTGTCTAGCGGAGTGGGTTTGGGTCTAGCGGAGTGGGATTGGGTCTAGCCGAGTGGGTTTGGGTCTAGCCGAGTGGGTTTGGGACTAGCCAAGTGGGTTTGCATCTAGCCGAGTGGGTTTGGGTCTAGCCAAGTGGGTTTGGGTCTAGCCGAGTGGGTTTGGGTCTAGCCGATTGGGTTTGGGTCTATCCATGTGGGTTTGGGTCTAGCCGAGTGGGTTAGGGTCTAGCGGAGTGGGTTTGGGTGTAGCCGCGTGGGTTTGGGTGTAGCCGAGTGGGTTTGGGTCTAGCCGAGTGGGTTTGGGTCTAGCCGAGTGGGTTTGGGTCTGGCCCAGTGTGTTTGGGTCTAGCGGAGTGGGTTTGGGTGTAGCCGAGTGGGTTTGGGTCTAGCCGAGTGGGTTTGGGTCTAGCCGACTGGGTTTGGGTCTAGACGAGTGGGTTTGGGTCTAGCCGAGTGGGTTTGGGTGTAGCCGAGTGGGTTTGGGTCTAGCCGAGTGGGTTTGGGTCTAGCGGAGTGGGTTTGGTTGTAGCCGAGTGGGTTTGGGTCTAGCGGAGTGGGTTTGGGTGTAGCCGAGTGGGTTTGGGTCTAGCCGAGTGGGTTTGGGTCTAGCCGACTGGGTTTGGGTCTGGCCGATTGGGTTTGGGTCTAGCCGAGTGGGTTTGGGTCTAGCCGAGTGGGTTTACGTCTAGCCGAGTGGGTTTGGGTCTAGCGGAGTGGGTTTGGGTGTAGCCGAGTGGGTTTGGGTGTAGCCGAGTGGGTTTGGGTCTGGACGAGTGGGTTTGGGTCTTGCCGAGTGGGTTTGGGTCTGGCCCAGTGTGTTTGGGTCTAGCGGAGTGGGTTTGGGTGTAGCCGAGTGGGTTTGGGTCTAGCCGAGTGGGTTTGGGTCTAGCCGACTGGGTTTGGGTCTAGACGAGTGGGTTTGGGTGTAGCCGAGTGGGTTTGGGTGTAGCCGAGTGGGTTTGGGTCTAGCCGAGTGGGTTTGGGTCTAGCGGAGTGGGTTTGGGTCTAGCCGAGTGGGTTTGGGTCTAGCCGAGTGGGTTTGGGTCTAGCCGAGTGGGTTTGGGTCTAGCCGAGTGGGTTTGGGCCTAGCTGAGTGGGTTTGGGTCTACCGGAGTGGGTTTGGGTGTAGCTGAGTGGGTTTGGGACCAGCCAAGTGGGTTTGGGCCTAGCCGAGTGGGTTTGGGTTTAGCCGAATGGGTTTGGGTCCACCCGAGTGGGTTTGGGTCTAGCCGAGTGGGTTTGCTTCTGGCCGAATGGGTTTGGGTCTAGCCGAGTGGGTTTGGGTGCAGACGAGTGGGTTTGGGTCTAGCGGAGTGGGTTTGGGTGTAGCCGAGTGGGTTTGGGTCTAGCCGAGTGGGTTTGTGTCTAGCCGAGTGGGTTTGGGTCTAGCCGAGTGGGTTTGGGTCTAGCCGAGTGGGTTTGGGTCTAGCCGGGTTGGTTTGGGTCTAGCTGAATGGGTTTGGGTCTAGCCGAGTGGGTTTGCGTCTATCCGAGTGGGTTTGGGTCTATCCATGTGAGTTTGGGTCTAGCCGAGTGGGTTAGGGTCTAGCGGAGTGGGTTTGCGTGTAGCCGCTTGGGTTTGGGTGTCGCCGAGTGGGTTTGGGTCCAGCCGAGTGGGTTTGGGTCTAGCCGAGTGGGTTTGGGTCTAGCCGAGTGGGTTTGGGTCTAGCGGAGTGGGTTTGGGTGTAGCCGAGTGGGTTTGGGTCTAGCCGAGTGGGTTTGGGTCTAGCCGACTGGGTTTGGGTCTAGCCGAGTGGGTTTGGGTTTAGCCGAGTGGGTTTGGGTCTAGCGGAGTGGGTTTGGTTGTAGCCGAGTGGGTTTGGGTCTAGCGGAGTGGGTTTGGGTGTAGCCGAGTGGGTTTGGGTCTAGCCGAGTGGGTTTGGGTCTAGCCGACTGGGTTTGGGTCTGGACGAGTGGGTTTGGGTCTAGCCGAGTGGGTTTGGGTCTAGTCGAGTGGGTTTGGGTCTAGCCGAGTGGGTTTGGGTCTAGCCTAGTGGATTTGGGTCTAGCCAAGTGGGTTTCGGTCCAGCGGAGTGGGTTTGGGTCTAGCGCAGTGGGTTTGGGTCTAGCGGAGTGGGTTTGGGTCTAGCTGAGTGGGTTTGGGTGTAACCGAGTGGGTTTGTGTCTAGCGGAGTGGGTTTGGGTCTAGCGGAGTGGGATTGGGTCTAGCCGAGTGGGTTTGGGTCTAGCCGAGTGGGTTTGGGACTAGCCAAGTGGGTTTGCATCTAGCCGAGTGGGTTTGGGTCTAGCCAAGTGGGTTTGGGTCTAGCCGAGTGGGTTTGGGTCTAGCCGATTGGGTTTGGGTCTATCCATGTGGGTTTGGGTCTAGCCGAGTGGGTTAGGGTCTAGCGGAGTGGGTTTGGGTGTAGCCGCGTGGGTTTGGGTGTAGCCGAGTGGGTTTGGGTCTAGCCGAGTGGGTTTGGGTCTAGCCGAGTGGGTTTGGGTCTGGCCCAGTGTGTTTGGGTCTAGCGGAGTGGGTTTGGGTGTAGCCGAGTGGGTTTGGGTCTAGCCGAGTGGGTTTGGGTCTAGCCGACTGGGTTTGGGTCTAGACGAGTGGGTTTGGGTCTAGCCGAGTGGGTTTGGGTGTAGCCGAGTGGGTTTGGGTCTAGCCGAGTGGGTTTGGGTCTAGCGGAGTGGGTTTGGTTGTAGCCGAGTGGGTTTGGGTCTAGCGGAGTGGGTTTGGGTGTAGCCGAGTGGGTTTGGGTCTAGCCGAGTGGGTTTGGGTCTAGCCGACTGGGTTTGGGTCTGGCCGATTGGGTTTGGGTCTAGCCGAGTGGGTTTGGGTCTAGCCGAGTGGGTTTACGTCTAGCCGAGTGGGTTTGGGTCTAGCGGAGTGGGTTTGGGTGTAGCCGAGTGGGTTTGGGTGTAGCCGAGTGGGTTTGGGTCTGGACGAGTGGGTTTGGGTCTTGCCGAGTGGGTTTGGGTCTGGCCCAGTGTGTTTGGGTCTAGCGGAGTGGGTTTGGGTGTAGCCGAGTGGGTTTGGGTCTAGCCGAGTGGGTTTGGGTCTAGCCGACTGGGTTTGGGTCTAGACGAGTGGGTTTGGGTGTAGCCGAGTGGGTTTGGGTGTAGCCGAGTGGGTTTGGGTCTAGCCGAGTGGGTTTGGGTCTAGCGGAGTGGGTTTGGGTCTAGCCGAGTGGGTTTGGGTCTAGCCGAGTGGGTTTGGGTCTAGCCGAGTGGGTTTGGGTCTAGCCGAGTGGGTTTGGGCCTAGCTGAGTGGGTTTGGGTCTACCGGAGTGGGTTTGGGTGTAGCTGAGTGGGTTTGGGACCAGCCAAGTGGGTTTGGGCCTAGCCGTGTGGGTTTGGGTTTAGCCGAATGGGTTTGGGTCCACCCGAGTGGGTTTGGGTCTAGCCGAGTGGGTTTGCTTCTGGCCGAATGGGTTTGGGTCTAGCCGAGTGGGTTTGGGTGCAGACGAGTGGGTTTGGGTCTAGCGGAGTGGGTTTGGGTGTAGCCGAGTGGGTTTGGGTCTAGCCGAGTGGGTTTGTGTCTAGCCGAGTGGGTTTGGGTCTAGCCGAGTGGGTTTGGGTCTAGCCGAGTGGGTTTGGGTCTAGCCGGGTTATTTTGGGTCTAGCTGAATGGGTTTGGGTCTAGCCGAGTGGGTTTGGGTCTAGCCGAGTGTGTTTGGGTCTAGCCGAAAGGGTTTGGGTCTAGCCGAGTGGGTTTGGGTCTAGCCGAGTGGGTTTGGGTCAAGCCGAGTGGGTTTGGGTCTAGCGAGTGGGTTTGGGTCTAGCCGACTGGGTTTGGGCCTAGCGGCGTGGGTTTGGGTCTTGCGGAGTGGGTTTGGGTCTGGGGGAGTGGGTTTGGGTGTATCCGAGTGGGTTTGGGTCTAGCCGAGTGGGTTTGGGTCTAGCCGAATGGGTTTGGGATTAGCCGAGTGGGTTTGGGTCTAGCCGAGTGGGTTTGGGTCTAGCCGAGTGGGTTTACGTCTAGCCGCGTGGGTTTGGGTCTAGCCCAGTGGGTTTGGGTCTGGCCGAGTGTGTTTGTGTCTAGCCTAGTGGGTTTGGGTCTAGCCAAGTGGGTTTGGGTCTAGCGGAGTGGGTTTGTGTCTAGCGGAGTGGGTTTGGGTCTAGCGGAGTGGGTTTGGGTCTAGCCGAGTGGGTTTGGTTCTAACCGAGTGGGTTTGTGTCTAGCGGAGTGGGTTTGGGTCTAGCGGAGTGGGATTGGGTCTAGCCAAGTGGGTTTGTGTCTAGCCGAGTGGGTTTGGGACTAGCCGAGTGGGTTTGGGTCTAGCCGAGTGGGTTTGGGTCTAGCTGAATGGGTTTGTGTCTAGCCGAGTGGGTTTGGGTCTAGCCGAGTGGGTTTGGGTCTAGCCGAAAGGGTTTGGGTCTAGCCGAGTGGGTTTGGGTGTAGCCGAGTGGATTTGGGTCTAGCCGAGTGGGTGTGGGTCTCGCCAAGTGGGTTTGGGCCTAGCCGACTGGGTTTGGGTCTAGACGAGTGGGTTTGGGTGTAGCCGAGTGGGTTTGGGTGTAGCCGAGTGGGTTTGGGTCTAGCCGAGTGGGTTTGGGTCTAGCGGAGTGGGTTTGGGTCTAGCCGAGTGGGTTTGGGTCTAGCCGAGTGGGTTTGGGTCTAGCCGAGTGGGTTTGGGTCTAGCCGAGTGGGTTTGGGCCTAGCTGAGTGGGTTTGGGTCTACCGGAGTGGGTTTGGGTGTAGCTGAGTGGGTTTGGGACCAGCCAAGTGGGTTTGGGCCTAGCCGAGTGGGTTTGGGTTTAGCCGAATGGGTTTGGGTCCACCCGAGTGGGTTTGGGTCTAGCCGAGTGGGTTTGCTTCTGGCCGAATGGGTTTGGGTCTAGCCGAGTGGGTTTGGGTGCAGACGAGTGGGTTTGGGTCTAGCGGAGTGGGTTTGGGTGTAGCCGAGTGGGTTTGGGTCTAGCCGAGTGGGTTTGTGTCTAGCCGAGTGGGTTTGGGTCTAGCCGAGTGGGTTTGGGTCTAGCCGAGTGGGTTTGGGTCTAGCCGGGTTGGTTTGGGTCTAGCTGAATGGGTTTGGGTCTAGCCGAGTGGGTTTGGGTCTAGCCGAGTGTGTTTGGGTCTAGCCGAAAGGGTTTGGGTCTAGCCGAGTGGGTTTGGGTCTAGCCGAGTGGGTTTGGGTCAAGCCGAGTGGGTTTGGGTCTAGCGAGTGGGTTTGGGTCTAGCCGACTGGGTTTGGGCCTAGCGGCGTGGGTTTGGGTCTTGCGGAGTGGGTTTGGGTCTGGGGGAGTGGGTTTGGGTGTATCCGAGTGGGTTTGGGTCTAGCCGAGTGGGTTTGGGTCTAGCCGAATGGGTTTGGGATTAGCCGAGTGGGTTTGGGTCTAGCCGAGTGGGTTTGGGTCTAGCCGAGTGGGTTTACGTCTAGCCGCGTGGGTTTGGGTCTAGCCCAGTGGGTTTGGGTCTGGCCGAGTGTGTTTGTGTCTAGCCTAGTGGGTTTGGGTCTAGCCAAGTGGGTTTGGGTCTAGCGGAGTGGGTTTGTGTCTAGCGGAGTGGGTTTGGGTCTAGCGGAGTGGGTTTGGGTCTAGCCGAGTGGGTTTGGTTCTAACCGAGTGGGTTTGTGTCTAGCGGAGTGGGTTTGGGTCTACCGGAGTGGGATTGGGTCTAGCCAAGTGGGTTTGTGTCTAGCCGAGTGGGTTTGGGACTAGCCGAGTGGGTTTGGGTCTAGCCGAGTGGGTTTGGGTCTAGCTGAATGGGTTTGTGTCTAGCCGAGTGGGTTTGGGTCTAGCCGAGTGGGTTTGGGTCTAGCCGAAAGGGTTTGGGTCTAGCCGAGTGGGTTTGGGTGTAGCCGAGTGGATTTGGGTCTAGCCGAGTGGGTGTGGGTCTCGCCAAGTGGGTTTGGGCCTAGCCGAGTGGGTTTGGGTCTAGCCGAGTGGGTTTGGGCCTAGCTGAGTGGGTTTGGGTCTACCGGAGTGGGTTTGGGTGTAGCTGAGTGGGTTTGGGACCAGCCAAGTGGGTTTGGGCCTAGCCGAGTGGGTTTGGGTCTAGCCGAATGGGTTTGGGTCCACCCGAGTGGGTTTGGGTCTAGCCGAGTGGGTTTGCTTCTGGCCGAATGGGTTTGGGTCTAGCCGAGTGGGTTTGGGTGCAGACGAGTGGGTTTGGGTCTAGCGGAGTGGGTTTGGGTGTAGCCGAGTGGGTTTGGGTCTAGCCGAGTGGGTTTGTGTCTAGCCGAGTGGGTTTGGGTCTAGCCGAGTGGGTTTGGGTCTAGCCGAGTGGGTTTGGGTCTAGCCGGGTTGGTTTGGGTCTAGCTGAATGGGTTTGGGTCTAGCCGAGTGGGTTTGGGTCTAGCCGAGTGTGTTTGGGTCTAGCCGAAAGGGTTTTGGTCTAGCCGAGTGGGTTTGGGTCTAGCCGAGTGGGTTTGGGTCAAGCCGAGTGGGTTTGGGTCTAGCGAGTGGGTTTGGGTCTAGCCGACTGGGTTTGGGCCTAGCGGCGTGGGTTTGGGTCTTGCGGAGTGGGTTTGGGTCTGGGGGAGTGGGTTTGGGTGTATCCGAGTGGGTTTGGGTCTAGCCGAGTGGGTTTGGGTCTAGCCGAATGGGTTTGGGATTAGCCGAGTGGGTTTGGGTCTAGCCGAGTGGGTTTGGGTCTAGCCGAGTGTGTTTGTGTCTAGCCTAGTGGGTTTGGGTCTAGCCAAGTGGGTTTGGGTCTAGCGGAGTGGGTTTGTGTCTAGCGGAGTGGGTTTGGGTCTAGCGGAGTGGGTTTGGGTCTAGCCGAGTGGGTTTGGTTCTAACCGAGTGGGTTTGTGTCTAGCGGAGTGGGTTTGGGTCTAGCCGAGTGGGTTTGGGTCTAGCCGAGTGGGTTTGGGTCTAGCCGAGTGGGTTTGGGCCTAGCCGAGTGGGTTTGGGTCCAGCGGAGTGGGTTAGGGTCTAGTGGAGTGGGTTTGGGTCCAGCGGAGTGGGTTTGGGTCTAGCCGAATGGGTTTGCGTCTACCCGAGTGCGTTTGGGTCTAGCCGAGTGGGTTTGGGTCTAGCCGAATGGGTTTGGGTCTAGCCGAGTGGGTTTGGGTGTAGCCGAGTGGGTTTGGGTCTAGCGGAGTGGGTTTGGGTGTAGCCGTGTGGGTTTGGGTCTAGCCGAGTGGGTTTGGGTCGAGCCGAGTGGGTTTGGGTCTAGCCGAGTGGGTTTGGGTCTAGCCGAGTGGGTTTGGGTCTAGCCGAGTTGGTTTGGGTCTAGCCGAGTGGGTTTGGGACTAGCCGACTGGGTTTGGGTCAAGCGGAGTTGGTATGGGTCTAGCGGAGTGGGTTTGGGTCTAGCGGAGTGGGTTTGGGTGTAGCCGAGTGGGTTTGGGTCTAGCCGAGTGGGTTTGGGTCTACCCGAGTGGGTTTGCGTCTAGCCGAGTGGGTTTGTGTCTAGCCGAGTGGGTGTGGGTCTAGCCGAGTGGGTTTGGGTCTAGCCAAGTGGGTTTGGGTGTAGCCGAATGGGTTTGGGTCTATACGAGTGGGTTTGCGTCTAGCCGAGTGGGTTTGGGTCTAGCCGAGTGGGTTTGGGTCTAGCGGAGTGGGTTTGGGTGCAGCCGAGTGGGTTTGGGTCTAGCCCTGTGGGTTTGGGTCTACCCGAGTGGGTTTGCATCTAGCCGAGTGGGTTTGGGTCTAGCCGAGTGGGTTTGGGTCTAGCCGAGTGGGTTTGGGTCTAGCCAAGTTGGTTTGGGTCTAGCCCTGTGGGTTTGGGTCTACCCGAGTGGGTTTGCATCTAGCCGAGTGGGTTTGGGTCTAGCCGAGTGGGTGTGGGTCTAGCCGAGTGGGTTTGGGTCTAGCCAAGTTGGTTTGGGTCTAGCCGAGTGGGTTTGGGTCTATACGAGTGGGTTTGCCTCTAGCCGAGTGGGTTTGGGTCTAGCTGAGTGGGTTTGGGTCTAGCGGAGTGGGTTTGGGTGTAGCCGAGTGGGTTTGGGTCTAGCCCAGTGGGTTTGGGTCTACCCGAGTGGGTTTGCATCTAGCCGAGTGGGTTTGGGTCTAGCCGAGTGGGTTTGGGTCTAGCCGAGTGGGTTTGGGTCTTGCCGAGTGGGTTTGGGGCTAGCGGAGTGGGTTTGGGTGTAGCCGAGTGGGTTTGGGTCTAGCGGAGCGGGTTTGGGTGTAGCCGAGTGGGTTTGGGTCTAGCCGAGTGGGTTTGGGTCTAGCCGACTGGGTTTGGGTATAGCCGACTGGGTTTGGCTCTAGCCGAGTGGGTTTGGGTCTAGCCAAGTGGGTTTGGGTCTAGCCGAGTGGGTTTACGTCTAGCCGAGTGGGTTTGGGTCTAGCGGAGTGGGTTTGGGTGTAGCCGAGTGGGTTTGGGTCTCGCTGAGTGGGTTTGGGTTTAGCCGAGTGGGTGTGGGTCAAGCCGAGTGGGTTTGGGTCTAGTCGAGTGGGTTTGGGTCTAGCCGAGTGGGTTTGGGTCTAGCCGAGTGGGTTTGGGTCTAGCCGAGTGGGTTTGGGCCTAGCCGAGTGGGTTTGGGTCTACCGGAGTGGGTTTGGGTGTAGCGGAGTGGGTTTGGGTGTAGCTGAGTGGGTGTGGGACCAGCCGAGTGGGTTTGGGTCTAGCCGAGTGGGTTTGGGTCTAGCCGAATGGGTTTGGGTCTACCCGAGTGGGTTTGGGTCTAGCCGAGTGGGTTTGCTTCTAGCCGAATGGGTTTGGGTCTAGCCGAGTGGGTTTGGGTGCAGACGAGTGGGTTTGGGTCTAGCGGAGTGGGTTTGGGTGTAGCCGAGTGGGTTTGTGTCTAGCCGAGTGGGTTTGGGTCTAGCCGAGTGGGTTTGGGTCTAGCCGAGTGGGTTTGGGTCTAGCCGAGTGGGTTTGGGCCTAGCCGAGTGGGTTTGGGTCTAGCGGAGTGGGTTAGGGTCTAGTGGAGTGGGTTTGGGTGTATCCGAGTGGGTTTGGGTCTAGCCGAGTGGGTTTGGGTCTAGCCGACTGGGTTTGGGATTAGCCGAGTGGGTTTGGGTCTAGCCGAGTGGGTTTGGGTCTAGCCGAGTGGGTTTACGTCTAGCCGCGTGGGTTTGGGTCTAGCGGAGTGGGTATCGGTGTAGCCGAGTGGGTTTGGGTCTAGCCCAGTGGGTTTGGGTCTGGCCGAGTGTGTTTGTGTCTAGCCTAGTGGGTTTGGGTCTAGCCAAGTGGGTTTGGGTCTAGCGGAGTGGGTTTGTGTCTAGCGGAGTGGGTTTGGGTCTAGCGGAGTGGGTTTGGGTCTAGCCGAGTGGGTTTGGTTCTAACCGAGTGGGTTTGTGTCTAGCGGAGTGGGTTTGGGTCTAGCGGAGTGGGATTGGGTCTAGCCAAGTGGGTTTGTGTCTAGCCGAGTGGGTTTGGGACTAGCCGAGTGGGTTTGGGTCTAGCCGAGTGGGTTTGGGTCTAGCTGAATGGGTTTGTGTCTAGCCGAGTGGGTTTGGGTCTAGCCGAGTGGGTTTGGGTCTAGCCGAAAGGGTTTGGGTCTAGCCGAGTGGGTTTGGGTCTAGCCGAGTGGGTTTGGGTCTAGCCGAGTGGGTGTGGGTCTCGCCAAGTGGGTTTGGGTCTAGCCGAGTGGGTTTGGGTCTAGCCGAATGGGTTTGGGTCTAGCCGAGTGGGTTTGGGTCTAGCCGAGTGGGTTTGGGCCTAGCCGAGTGGGTTTGGTCCAGCGGAGTGGGTTAGGGTCTAGTGGAGTGGGTTTGGGTCCAGCGGAGTGGGTTTGGGTCTAGCCGAATGGGTTTGCGTCTACCCGAGTGCGTTTGGGTCTAGCCGAGTGGGTTTGGGTCTAGCCGAATGGGTTTGGGTCTAGCCGAGTGGGTTTGGGTGTAGCCGAGTGGGTTTGGGTCTAGCGGAGTGGGTTTGGGTGTAGCCGTGTGGGTTTGGGTCTAGCCGAGTGGGTTTGCGTCGAGCCGAGTGGGTTTGGGTCTAGCGGAGTGGGTTTGGGTGTAGCCGAGTGGGTTTGGGTGTAGCCGAGTGGGTTTGGGTCTAGCCGAGTGGGTTTGGGTCTAGCCGAGTGGGTTTGGGTCTAGCCGAGTGGGTTTGGGTCTAGCCGAGTTGGTTTGGCTCCAGCCGAGTGGGTTTGGGTCTAGCCGAGTGGGTTTGGGTCTAGCCGAGTGGGTTTGGGACAAGCGGAGTTGGTATGGGTCTAGCGGAGTGGGTTTGGGTCTAGCGGAGTGGGTTTGGGTGTAGCCGAGTGGGTTTGCGTCTAGCCGAGTGGGTTTGGGTCTAGCCGAGTGGGTGTGGGTCTAGCCGAGTGGGTTTGGGTCTAGCCAAGTGGGTTTGGGTGTAGCCGAATGGGTTTGGGTCTATACGAGTGGGTTTGCGTCTAGCCGAGTGGGTTTGGGTCTAGCCGAGTGGGTTTGGGTCTAGCGGAGTGGGTTTGGGTGCAGCCGAGTGGGTTTGGGTCTAGCCCAGTGGGTTTGGGTCTACCCGAGTGGGTTTGCATCTAGCCGAGTGGGTTTGGGTCTAGCCGAGTGGGTGTGGGTCTAGCCGATTGGGTTTGGGTCTAGCCAAGTTGGTTTGGGTCTAGCCGAGTGGGTTTGGGTCTATACGAGTGGGTTTGCCTCTAGCCGAGTGGGTTTGGGTCTAGCCGAGTGGGTTTGGGTCTAGCGGAGTGGGTTTGGGTGTAGCCGAGTGGGTTTGGGTCTAGCCCAGTGGGTTTGGGTCTACCCGAGTGGGTTTGCGTCTAGCCGAGTGGGTTTGGGTCTAGCCGAGTGGGTTTGGATCTAGCCGAGTGGGTTTGGGTCTTGCCGAGTGGGTTTGGGGCTAGCGGAGTGGGTTTGGGTGTAGCCGAGTGGGTTTGGGTCTAGCGGAGCGGGTTTGGGTGTAGCCGAGTGGGTTTGGGTCTAGCCGAGTGGGTTTGGGTATAGCCGACTGGGTTTGGCTCTAGCCGAGTGGGTTTGGGTCTAGCCAAGTGGGTTTGGGTCTAGCCGAGTGGGTTTACGTCTAGCCGAGTGGGTTTGGGTCTAGCGGAGTGGGTTTGGGTGCAGCCGAGTGGGTTTGGGTCTAGCCGAGTGGGTTTGGGTTTAGCCGGGTGGGTGTGGGTCAAGCCGAGTGGGTTTGGGTCTAGCCGAGTGGGTTTGGGTCTAGCCGAGTGGGTTTGGGTCTAGCCGAGTGGGTTTGGGTCTAGCCGAGTGGGTTTGGGCCTAGCCGAGTGGGTTTGGGTCTACCGGAGTGGGTTTGGGTGTAGCGGAGTGGGTTTGGGTGTAGCTGAGTGGGTGTGGGACCAGCCGAGTAGGTTTGGGTCTAGCCGAGTGGGTTTGGGTCTAGCCGAATGGGTTTGGGTCTACCCGAGTGTGTTTGGGTCTAGCCGAGTGGGTTTGCTTCTAGCCGAATGGGTTTGGGTCTAGCCGAGTGGGTTTGGGTGCAGACGAGTGGGTTTGGGTCTAGCGGAGTGGGTTTGGGTGTAGCCGAGTGGGTTTGTGTCTAGCCGAGTGGGTTTGGGTCTAGCGGAGTGGGTTTGGGTGTAGCCGAGTGGGTTTGGGTCTAGCCGAGTGGGTTTGAGTCTAGCCGAGTGGGTTTGGGTCTAGCCGAGTGGGTTTGGGTCTAGCCGAGTTGGTTTGGGTCTAGCCGAGTGGGTTTGCGTCTAGCCGAGTGGGTTTGTGTCTAGCGGAGTGGGTTTGGGACTAGCCGAGTGGGTTTGGGTCTAGCTGAATGGGTTTGTGTCTAGCCGAGTGGGTTTGGGTCTAGCCGAGTGTGTTTGGGTCTAGCCGAAAGGGTTTGGGTTTAGCCGAGGGGGTTTGGCTCTAGCCGAGTGGGTTTGGGTCTAGCCAAGTGGGTTTGGGTCTAGCCGAGTGGGTTTACGTCTAGCCGAGTGGGTTTGGGTCTAGCGGAGTGGGTTTGGGTGCAGCCGAGTGGGTTTGGGTCTAGCCGAGTGGGTTTGGGTTTAGCCGGGTGGGTGTGGGTCAAGCCGAGTGGGTTTGGGTCTAGCCGAGTGGGTTTGGGTCTAGCCGAGTGGGTTTGGGTCTAGCCGAGTGGGTTTGGGTCTAGCCGAGTGGGTTTGGGCCTAGCCGAGTGGGTTTGGGTCTACCGGAGTGGGTTTGGGTGTAGCGGAGTGGGTTTGGGTGTAGCTGAGTGGGTGTGGGACCAGCCGAGTAGGTTTGGGTCTAGCCGAGTGGGTTTGGGTCTAGCCGAATGGGTTTGGGTCTACCCGAGTGTGTTTGGGTCTAGCCGAGTGGGTTTGCTTCTAGCCGAATGGGTTTGGGTCTAGCCGAGTGGGTTTGGGTGCAGACGAGTGGGTTTGGGTCTAGCGGAGTGGGTTTGGGTGTAGCCGAGTGGGTTTGTGTCTAGCCGAGTGGGTTTGGGTCTAGCGGAGTGGGTTTGGGTGTAGCCGAGTGGGTTTGGGTCTAGCCGAGTGGGTTTGGGTCTAGCCGAGTGGGTTTGGGTCTAGCCGAGTGGGTTTGGGTCTAGCCGAGTTGGTTTGGGTCTAGCCGAGTGGGTTTGCGTCTAGCCGAGTGGGTTTGTGTCTAGCGGAGTGGGTTTGGGACTAGCCGAGTGGGTTTGGGTCTAGCTGAATGGGTTTGTGTCTAGCCGAGTGGGTTTGGGTCTAGCCGAGTGTGTTTGGGTCTAGCCGAAAGGGTTTGGGTTTAGCCGAGGGGGTTTGGGTCTAGCCGAGTGGGTTGGGTCTAGCCGAGTGGGTGTGGGTCTAGCCGAGTGGGTTTGGGTCTAGCGGAGTGGGTTTGGGTCTAGCCGAGTGGGTTTGGGTCTAGCCGAGTGGGTTTGGGCCTAGCCGAGTGGGTTTGGGTCTAGCGGAGTGGGTTAGGGTCTAGTGGAGTGGGTTTGGGTTTAGCCGAGTGGGTTTGGGTCTAGCCGAATGGGTTTGGGTCTACCCGAGTGCGTTTGGGTCTCGCCGAGTGGGTTTGGGTCTAGCCGAATGGGTTTGGGTCTTGCCGATTGGGTTTGGGTGTAGCCGAGTGGGTTTCGGTCTAGCAGAGTGGGTTTGGGTGTAGCCGAGTGGGTTTGGGTCTAGCCGAGTGGGTTTGGGTCTAGCCGAGTGGGTTTGGGTCTAGCCGAGTGGGTTTGGGTCTAGCCGAGTGGGTTTGGGTCTAGCCGAGTGGGTTTGGGTCTAGCCGAGTGTGTTTGCGTCTAGCCGAGTGGGTTTGGGTCTAGCCGAGTGGGTTTGGGTATAGCCGACTGGGTTTGGGTGTAGCCGAGTGGGTTTGGGTCTAGCCGAGTGGGTTTGGGTCAAGCGGAGTTGGTATGGGTCTAGCGGAGTGGGTTTGGGTCTAGCGGAGTGGGTTTGGGTCTAGCCAAGTGGGTTTTGGTCTAGCCGCGTGGGTTTGGGTCTATCCGAGTGGGTTTGCGCCTAGCCGAGTGGGTTTGGGTCTAGCCGAGTGGGTTTGGGTCTAGCCGAGTGGGTTTGGGTCTAGCCGAGTGGGTTTGGGTGTAGCCGAGTGGGTTTGGGTCTAGCCGAGTGGGTTTGGGTGTAGCCGAGTGGGTTTGGGTCTAGCCGAGTGGGTTTGGGTCTAGCGGAGTGGGTTTGGGTGTAGCCGAGTGGGTTTTGGTCTAGCCGAGTGGGTTTGGGTATAGCCGACTGGGTTTGGGTGTAGCCGAGTGGGTTTGGGTCTAGACGAGTGGGTTTGGGTCTAGCCGAGTGGCTTTGGGTCTAGCGGTGTGGGTTTGGGTCTAGTCGAGTTGGTTTGGGTCTAGCCGAGTGGGTTTGGGTCTAGCCGAGTGGGTTTGGGTCTAGCCGAGTGGGTTTGTGTCTAGCCGAGTGTGTTTGGGTCTAGCCGAGTTTGTTTGGGTCTAGCCGAGTGGGTTTGGGTCAAGCGGAGTTGGTATGGGTCTAGCGGATTGGGTTTGGGTCTAGCCGACTGGGTTTGGGCCTAGCCGAGTGGGTTTGGGTCTACCGGAGTGGGTTTGGGTGTAGCCGAGTGGGTTTGGGTGTAGCTGAGTGGGTGTGGGACCAGCCGAGTGGGTTTGGGTCTAGCCGAGTGGGTTTGGGTCTAGCCGAATGGGTTTGGGTCTACCCGAGTGGGTTTGGGTCTAGCCGAGTGGGTTTGCTTCTAGCCGAATGGGTTTGGGTCTAGCCGAGTGGGTTTGGGTGCAGACGAGTGGGTTTGGGTCTAGCGGAGTGGGTTTGGGTGCAGCGGAGTGGGTTTGGGTCTAGCCGAGTGGGTTTGGGTCTAGCCGAGTGGGTTTGGGTCTAGCCGAGTGGGTTTGGGTCTAGCCGAGTGGGTTTGGGTCTAGCCGAGTTGGTTTGGGTCTAGCCGAGTGGGTTTGCGTCTAGCCGAGTGGGTTTGTGTCTAGCGGAGTGGGTTTGGGTCTAGCGCAGTGGGATTGGGTCTAGCCGAGTGGGTTTGGGTCTAGCCGAGTGGGTTTGGGACTAGCCGAGTGGGTTTGGGTCTACCCGAGCAGGTTTGGGTCTAGCCGAGTGGGTTTGGGTCTAGCCGATTTGGTTTGGGTCTAGCCGAGTGGGTTTGGGTCTAGCCGAGTGGGTTTGGGTCAAGCGGAGTTGGTATGGGTCTAGCGGAGTGGGTTTGGGTCTAGCGGAGTGGGTTTGGGTGTAGCCGAGTGGGTTTGTGTCTAGCCGAGTGGGTTTGGGTCTACCCGTGTGGGTTTGCGTCTAGCCGAGTGGGTTTGGGTCTAGCCGAGTGGGTTTGGGTCTAGCCGACTGGGTTTGGGTCTGGCCGATTGGGTTTGGGTCTAGCTGAGTGGGTTTGGGGCTAGCCGAGTGGGTTTAAGTCTAGCCGAGTGGGTTTGGTTCTAGCGGAGTGGGTTTGGGTCTACCCGAGTGGGTTTGCATCTAGCCGAGTGGGTTTGGGTCTAGCCGAGTGGGTGTGGGTCTAGCCGAGTGGGTTTGGGTCTAGCCGATTGGGTTTGGGTCTAGCTGAGTGTGTTTGGTTCTGGCCGAGTGGGTTTGGGTCTAGCGGAGTGGGTTTGGGTGTAGCCGAGTGGGTTTGGGTCTAGCCGAGTGGGTTTGGGTCTAGCCGAGTGGGTTTGGGTCTAGCCGAGTGGGTTTGGGTCTAGCCGAGTGGGTTTGGGTCTTGCCGAGTGGGTTTGGGGCTAGCGGAGTGGGTTTGGGTGTAGCCGATTGGGTTTGGGTCTAGCGGAGCGGGTTTGGGTGTAGCCGAGTGGGTTTGGGTCTAGCCGAGTGGGTTTGGGTATAGCCGACTGGGTTTGGCTCTAGCCGAGTGGGTTTGGGTCTAGCCGAGTGGGTTTGGGTCTAGCCGAGTGGGTTTACGTCTAGCCGAGTGGGTTTGGGTCTAGCGGAGTGGGTTTGGGTGTAGCCGAGTGGGTTTGGGTCTAGCCGAGTGGGTTTGGGTTTAGCCGAGTGGGTGTGGGTCAAGCCGAGTGGGTTTGGGTCCAGCCGAGTGGGTTTGGGTCTAGCCGAGTGGGTTTGGGTCTAACCGAGTGGGTTTGGGTCTAGCCGAGTGGGTTTGGGCCTAGCCGAGTGGGTTTGGGTCTACAGGAGTGGGTTTGGGTGTAGCGGAGTGGGTTTGAGTGTAGCTGAGTGGGTGTGGGACCAGCCGAGTGGGTTTGGGTCTGGCCGAGTGGGTTTGGGTCTAGCCGAATGGGTTTGGGTCTACCCGAGTGGGTTTGGGTCTAGCCGAGTGGGTTTGCTTCTAGCCGAATGGGTTTGGGTCTAGCCGAGTGGGTTTGGGTGCAGACGAGTGGGTTTGGGTCTAGCGGAGTGGGTTTGGGTGTAGCCGAGTGGGTTTGGGTCTAGCCGAGTGGGTTTGGGTCTGGCCGAGTGGGTTTGGGTCTGGCCGAGTGGGTTTGGGTCTAGCCGAGTGGGTTTGTGTCTAGCCGAGTTGGTTTGGGTCTAGCCGAGTGGGTTTGCGTCTAGCCGAGTGGGTTTGTGTCTAGCGGAGTGGGTTTGGGTCTAGCGGAGTGGGATTGGGTCTAGCCGAGTGGGTTTGGGTCTAGCCGAGTGGGTTTGGGACTAGCCGAGTGGGTTTGGGTCTAGCCGAGTGGGTTTGGGTCTAGCTGAATGGGTTTGGGTCTAGCCGAGTGGGTTTGGGTCTAGCCGAGTGTGTTTGGGTCTAGCCGAAAGGGTTTTGGTCTAGCCGAGGGGGTTTGGGTCTAGCCGAGTGGGTTGGGTCTAGCCGAGTGGGTGTGGGTCTAGCCGAGTGGGTTTGGGTCTAGCCGAGTGGGTTTGGGTCTAGCCGAGTGGGTTTGGGTCAAGCCGAGTGGGTTTGGGCCTAGCCGAGTGGTTTTGGGTCTAGCGGAGTGGGTTAGGGTCTAGTGGAGTGGGTTTGGGTTTAGCCGAGTGGGTTTGGGTCTAGCCGAATGGGTTTGGGTCTACCCGAGTGCGTTTGGGTCTCGCCGAGTGGGTTTGGGTCTAGCCGAATGGGTTTGGGTCTAGCCGAGTGGGTTTGGGTGTAGCCGAGTGGGTTTGGGTCTAGCAGAGTGGGTTTGGGTGTAGCTTAGTGGGTTTGGGTCGAGCCGAGTGGGTTTGGGGCTAGCCGAGTGGGTTTGGGTCTAGCCGAGTGGGTTTTGTTCTAGCCGAGTGGGTTTGGGTCTGGCCGAGTGGGTTTGGGTCTAGCCGAGTGTGTTTGCGTCTAGCCGAGTGGGTTTGGGTCTAGCCGAGTGGGTTTGGGTCTAACCGAGTGGGTTTGGGTCTGGCTGAGTGGGTTTGGGTCTTCCGAGTGTGTTAGGGTCTAGCGGAGTGGGTTTGGATGTAGCCGCGTGGGTTTGGGTGTAGCCGAGTGGGTTTGGGTCTAGCCGAGTGGGTTTGGGTCTAGCCGAGTGGGTTTGGGTCTAGGCGAGTGGGTTTGGTTCTAGCGGAGTGGGTTTGGGTGTAGCCGAGTGGGTTTGGGTCTAGCCGAGTGGGTTTGGGTCTAGCGGAGTGGGTTTGGGTCTAGCGGAGTGGGTTTGGGTCTAGCCAAGTGGGTTTTGGTCTAGCCGCGTGGGTTTGGGTCTATCCGAGTGGGTTTGCGTCTAGCCGAGTGGGTTTGCGTCTAGCCGAGTGGGTTTGGGTCTAGCCGAATGGGTTTGGGTCTAGCCGATTGGGTTTGGGTCTATCCATGTGGGTTTGGGTCTAGCCGAGTGGGTTAGGGTCTAGCGGAGTGGGATTGGGTGTAGCCGCGTGGGTTTGGGTGTAGCCGAGTGGGTTTGGGTCTAGCCGAGTGGGTTTGGCTCTAGCCGAGTGGGTTTGGGTCTAGCCGAGTGGGTTTGGGTCTAGCGGAGTGGGTTTGGGTGTAGCCGAGTGGGTTTGGGTCTAGCCGAGTGGGTTTGGGTCTAGCCGAGTGGGTTTGGGTCTAGCCGAGTGGGTTTGGGTGTAGCCGAGTGGGTTTGGGTCTAGCCGAGTGGGTTTGGGTGTAGCCGAGTGGGTTTGGGTCTAGCCGAGTGGGATTGGGTCTAGCGGAGTGGGTTTGGGTGTAGCCGAGTGGGTTTGGGTCAAGCCGAGTGGGTTTGGGTATAGCCGACTGGGTTTGGGTGTAGCCGAGTGGGTTTGGGTCTAGCGGAGTGGGTTTGGGTGTAGCTTAGTGGGTTTGGGTCGAGCCGAGTGGGTTTGGGGCTAGCCGAGTGGGTTTGGGTCTAGCCGAGTGGGTTTGGGTCTAGCCGAGTGGGTTTGGGTCTGGCCGAGTGGGTTTGGGTCTAGCCGAGTGTGTTTGCGTCTAGCCGAGTGGGTTTGGGTCTAGCCGAGTGGGTTTGGGTCTTCCGAGTGTGTTAGGGTCTAGCGGAGTGGGTTTGGATGTAGCCGCGTGGGTTTGGGTCTAGCCGATTGGGTTTGGGTCTAGCTGAGTGGGTTTGGTTCTGGCCGAGTCGGTTTGGGTCTAGCGGAGTGGGTTTGGGTGTAGCCGAGTGGGTTTGGGTCTAGCCGAGTGGGTTTGGGTCTAGCCGAGTGGGTTTGGGGCTAGCGGAGTGGGTTTGGGTGTAGCCGATTGGGTTTGGGTCTAGCGGAGCGGGTTTGGGTGTAGCCGAGTGGGTTTGGGTCTAGCCGAGTGGGTTTGGGTATAGCCGACTGGGTTTGGCTCTAGCCGAGTGGGTTTGGGTCTAGCCGAGTGGGTTTGGGTCTAGCCGAGTGGGTTTACGTCTAGCTGAGTGGGTTTGGTTCTGGCCGAGTGGGTGTGGGTCTAGCCGAGTGGGTTTGGGTCTAGCCGATTGGGTTTGGGTCTAGCTGAGTGGGTTTGGTTCTGGCCGAGTGGGTTTGGGTCTAGCGGAGTGGGTTTGGGTGTAGCCGAGTGGGTTTGGGTCTAGCCGAGTGGGTTTGGGTCTAGCCGAGTGGGTTTGGGTCTAGCCGAGTGGGTTTGGGTCTAGCCGAGTGGGTTTGGGTCTTGCCGAGTGGGTTTGGGGCTAGCGGAGTGGGTTGGGGTGTAGCCGATTTGGTTTGGGTCTAGCGGAGCGGGTTTGGGTGTAGCCGAGTGGGTTTGGGGCTAGCCGAGTGGGTTTGGGTATAGCCGACTGGGTTTGGCTCTAGCCGAGTGGGTTTGGGTCTAGCCGAGTGGGTTTGGGTCTAGCCGAGTGGGTTTACGTCTAGCCGAGTGGGTTTGGGTCTAGCGGAGTGGGTTTGGGTGTAGCCGAGTGGGTTTGGGTCTAGCCGAGTAGGTTTGGGTTTAGCCGAGTGGGTGTGGGTCAAGCCGAGTGGGTTTGGGTCCAGCCGAGTGGGTTTGGGTCTAGCCGAGTGGGTTTGGGTCTAACCGAGTGGGTTTGGGTCTAGCCGAGTGGGTTTGGGCCTAGCCGAGTGGGTTTGGGTCTACAGGAGTGGGTTTGGGTGTAGCGGAGTGGGTTTGAGTGTAGCTGAGTGGGTGTGGGACCAGCCGAGTGGGTTTGGGTCTACCCGAGTGGGTTTGGGTCTAGCCGAGTGGGTTTGCTTCTAGCCGAATGGGTTTGGGTCTAGCCGAGTGGGTTTGGGTGCAGACGAGTGGGTTTGGGTGTAGCGGAGTGGGTTTGGGTGTAGCCGAGTGGGTTTGGGTCTAGCCGAGTGGGTTTGGGTCTGGCCGAGTGGGTTTGGGTCTGGCCGAGTGGGTTTGGGTCTAGCCGAGTGGGTTTGTGTCTAGCCGAGTTGGTTTGGGTCTAGCCGAGTGGGTTTGCGTCTAGCCGAGTGGGTTTGTGTCTAGCGGAGTGGGTTTGGGTCTAGCGGAGTGGGATTGGGTCTAGCCGAGTGGGTTTGGGTCTAGCCGAGTGGGTTTGGGACTAGCCGAGTGGGTTTGGGTCTAGCCGAGTGGGTTTGGGTCTAGCTGAATGGGTTTGGGTCTAGCCGAGTGGGTTTGGGTCTAGCCGAGTGTGTTTGGGTCTAGCCGAAAGGGTTTGGGTCTAGCCGAGGGGGTTTGGGTCTAGCCGAGTGGGTTGGGTCTAGCCGAGTGGGTGTGGGTCTAGCCGAGTGGGTTTGGGTCTAGCCGAGTGGGTTTGGGTCTAGCCGAGTGGGTTTGGGTCAAGCCGAGTGGGTTTGGGCCTAGCCGAGTGGGTTTGGGTCTAGCGGAGTGGGTTAGGGTCTAGTGGAGTGGGTTTGGGTTTAGCCGAGTGGGTTTGGGTCTAGCCGAATGTGTTTGGGTCTACCCGAGTGCGTTTGGGTCTCGCCGAGTGGGTTTGGGTCTAGCCGAATGGGTTTGGGTCTAGCCGAGTGGGTTTGGGTGTAGCCGAGTGGGTTTGGGTCTAGCAGAGTGGGTTTGGGTGTGGCTTAGTGGGTTTGGGTCGAGCCGAGTGGGTTTGGGGCTAGCCGAGTGGGTTTGGGTCTAGCCGAGTGGGTTTGGGTCTAGCCGAGTGGGTTTGGGTCTGGCCGAGTGGGTTTGGGTCTAGCCGAGTGTGTTTGCGTCTAGCCGAGTGGGTTTGGGTCTAGCCGAGTGGGTTTGGGTCTAACCCAGTGGGTTTGGGTCTAGCTGAGTGGGTTTGGGTCTTCCGAGTGTGTTAGGGTCTAGCGGAGTGGGTTTGGATGTAGCCGCGTGGGTTTGGGTGTAGCCGAGTGGGTTTGGGTCTAGCCGAGTGGGTTTGGGTCTAGCCGAGTGGGTTTGGGTCTAGGCGAGTGGGTTTGGGTCTAGCGGAGTGGGTTTGGGTGTAGCCGAGTGGGTTTGGGTCTAGCCGAGTGGGTTTGGGTCTAGCCGAGTGGGTTTGGGTCTGGCCGAGTGGGTTTGGGTCTAGCCGAGTGTGTTTGCATCTAGCCGAGTGGGTTTGGGTCTAGCCGAGTGGGTTTGGGTCTTCCGAGTGTGTTAGGGTCTAGCGGAGTGGGTTTGGATGTAGCCGCGTGGGTTTGGGTCTAGCCGATTGGGTTTGGGTCTAGCTGAGTGGGTTTGGTTCTGGCCGAGTGGGTTTGGGTCTAGCGGAGTGGGTTTGGGTGTAGCCGAGTGGGTTTGGGTCTAGCCGAGTGGGTTTGGGTCTAGCCGAGTGGGTTTGGGTCTAGCCGAGTGGGTTTGGGTCTAGCCGAGTGGGTTTGGGTCTTGCCGAGTGGGTTTGGGGCTAGCGGAGTGGGTTTGGGTGTAGCCGATTGGGTTTGGGTCTAGCGGAGCGGGTTTGGGTGTAGCCGAGTGGGTTTGGGTCTAGCCGAGTGGGTTTGGGTATAGCCGACTGGGTTTGGCTCTAGCCGAGTGGGTTTGGGTCTAGCCGAGTGGGTTTGGGTCTAGCCGAGTGGGTTTACGTCTAGCTGAGTGGGTTTGGTTCTGGCCGAGTGGGTGTGGGTCTAGCCGAGTGGGTTTGGGTCTAGCCGATTGGGTTTGGGTCTAGCTGAGTGGGTTTGGTTCTGGCCGAGTGGGTTTGGGTCTAGCGGAGTGGGTTTGGGTGTAGCCGAGTGGGTTTGGGTCTAGCCGAGTGGGTTTGGGTCTAGCCGAGTGGGTTTGGGTCTAGCCGAGTGGGTTTGGGTCTAGCCGAGTGGGTTTGGGTCTTGCCGAGTGGGTTTGGGGCTAGCGGAGTGGGTTGGGGTGTAGCCGATTTGGTTTGGGTCTAGCGGAGCGGGTTTGGGTGTAGCCGAGTGGGTTTGGGTCTAGCCGAGTGGGTTTGGGTATAGCCGACTGGGTTTGGCTCTAGCCGAGTGGGTTTGGGTCTAGCCGAGTGGGTTTGGGTCTAGCCGAGTGGGTTTACGTCTAGCCGAGTGGGTTTGGGTCTAGCGGAGTGGGTTTGGGTGTAGCCGAGTGGGTTTGAGTCTAGCCGAGTAGGTTTGGGTTTAGCCGAGTGGGTGTGGGTCAAGCCGAGTGGGTTTGGGTCCAGCCGAGTGGGTTTGGGTCTAGCCGAGTGGGTTTGGGTCTAACCGAGTGGGTTTGGGTCTAGCCGAGTGGGTTTGGGCCTAGCCGAGTGGGTTTGGGTCTACAGGAGTGGGTTTGGGTGTAGCGGAGTGGGTTTGAGTGTAGCTGAGTGGGTGTGGGACCAGCCGAGTGGGTTTGGGTCTACCCGAGTGGGTTTGGGTCTAGCCGAGTGGGTTTGCTTCTAGCCGAATGGGTTTGGGTCTAGCCGAGTGGGTTTGGGTGCAGACGAGTGGGTTTGGGTGTAGCGGAGTGGGTTTGGGTGTAGCCGAGTGGGTTTGGGTCTAGCCGAGTGGGTTTGGGTCTGGCCGAGTGGGTTTGGGTCTGGCCGAGTGGGTTTGGGTCTAGCCGAGTGGGTTTGTGTCTAGCCGAGTTGGTTTGGGTCTAGCCGAGTGGGTTTGCGTCTAGCCGAGTGGGTTTGTGTCTAGCGGAGTGGGTTTGGGTCTAGCGGAGTGGGATTGGGTCTAGCCGAGTGGGTTTGGGTCTAGCCGAGTGGGTTTGGGACTAGCCGAGTGGGTTTGGGTCTAGCCGAGTGGGTTTGGGTCTAGCTGAATGGGTTTGGGTCTAGCCGAGTGGGTTTGGGTCTAGCCGAGTGTGTTTGGGTCTAGCCGAAAGGGTTTGGGTCTAGCCGAGGGGGTTTGGGTCTAGCCGAGTGGGTTGGGTCTAGCCGAGTGGGTGTGGGTCTAGCCGAGTGGGTTTGGGTCTAGCCGAGTGGGTTTGGGTCTAGCCGAGTGGGTTTGGGTCAAGCCGAGTGGGTTTGGGCCTAGCCGAGTGGGTTTGGGTCTAGCGGAGTGGGTTAGGGTCTAGTGGAGTGGGTTTGGGTTTAGCCGAGTGGGTTTGGGTCTAGCCGAATGTGTTTGGGTCTACCCGAGTGCGTTTGGGTCTCGCCGAGTGGGTTTGGGTCTAGCCGAATGGGTTTGGGTCTAGCCGAGTGGGTTTGGGTGTAGCCGAGTGGGTTTGGGTCTAGCAGAGTGGGTTTGGGTGTGGCTTAGTGGGTTTGGGTCGAGCCGAGTGGGTTTGGGGCTAGCCGAGTGGGTTTGGGTCTAGCCGAGTGGGTTTGGGTCTAGCCGAGTGGGTTTGGGTCTGGCCGAGTGGGTTTGGGTCTAGCCGAGTGTGTTTGCGTCTAGCCGAGTGGGTTTGGGTCTAGCCGAGTGGGTTTGGGTCTAACCCAGTGGGTTTGGGTCTAGCTGAGTGGGTTTGGGTCTTCCGAGTGTGTTAGGGTCTAGCGGAGTGGGTTTGGATGTAGCCGCGTGGGTTTGGGTGTAGACGAGTGGGTTTGGGTCTAGCCGAGTGGGTTTGGGTCTAGCCGAGTGGGTTTGGGTCTAGGCGAGTGGGTTTGGGTCTAGCGGAGTGGGTTTGGGTGTAGCCGAGTGGGTTTGGGTCTAGCCGAGTGGGTTTGGGTCTAGCGGAGTGGGTTTGGGTCTAGCGGAGTGGGTTTGGGTCTAGCCAAGTGGGTTTTGGTCTAGCCGCGTGGGTTTGGGTCTATCCGAGTGGGTTTGCGTCTAGCCGAGTGGGTTTGCGTCTAGCCGAGTGGGTTTGGGTCTAGCCGAGTGGGTTTGGGTCTAGCCGATTGGGTTTGGTTCTATCCATGTGGGTTTGGGTCTAGCCGATTGGGTTAGGGTCTAGCGGAGTGGGATTGGGTGTAGCCGCGTGGGTTTGGGTGTAGCCGAGTGGGTTTGGGTCTAGCCGAGTGGGTTTGGCTCTAGCCGAGTGGGTTTGGGTCTAGCCGAGTGGGTTTGGGTCTAGCGGAGTGGGTTTGGGTGTAGCCGAGTGGGTTTGGGTCTAGCCGAGTGGGTTTGGGTCTAGCCGAGTGGGTTTGGGTCTAGCCGAGTGGGTTTGGGTGTAGCCGAGTGGGTTTGGGTCTAGCCGAGTGGGTTTGGGTGTAGCCGAGTGGGTTTGGGTCTAGCCGAGTGGGATTGGGTCTAGCGGAGTGGGTTTGGGTGTAGCCGAGTGGGTTTGGGTCAAGCCGAGTGGGTTTGGGTATAGCCGACTGGGTTTGGGTGTAGCCGAGTGGGTTTGGGTCTAGCGGAGTGGGTTTGGGTGTAGCTTAGTGGGTTTGGGTCGAGCCGAGTGGGTTTGGGGCTAGCCGAGTGGGTTTGGGTCTAGCCGAGTGGGTTTGGGTCTGACCGAGTGGGTTTGGGTCTAGCCGAGTGTGTTTGCGTCTAGCCGAGTGGGTTTGGGTCTAGCCGAGTGGGTTTGGGTCTAACCGAGTGGGTTTGGGTCTAGCTGAGTGGGTTTGGGTCTTCCGAGTGTGTTAGGGTCTAGCGGAGTGGGTTTGGATGTAGCCGCGTGGGTTTGGGTGTAGCCGAGTGGGTTTGGGTCTAGCCGAGTGGGTTTGGGTCTAGCCGAGTGGGTTTGGGTCTAGCCGAGTGGGTTTGGGTCTAGCGGAGTGGGTTTGGGTGTAGCCGAGTGGGTTTGGGTCTAGCCGAGTGGGTTTGGGTCTAGCGGAGTGGGTTTGGGTCTAGCGGAGTGGGTTTGGGTCTAGCCAAGTGGGTTTTGGTCTAGCCGCGTGGGTTTGGGTCTATCCGAGTGGGTTTGCGTCTAGCCGAGTGGGTTTGCGTCTAGCCGAGTGGGTTTGGGTCTAGCCGAGTGGGTTTGGGTCTAGCCGATTGGGTTTGGGTCTATCCATGTGGGTTTGGGTCTAGCCGAGTGGGTTAGGGTCTAGCGGAGTGGGATTGGGTGTAGCCGCGTGGGTTTGGGTGTAGCCGAGTGGGTTTGGGTCTAGCCGAGTGGGTTTGGCTCTAGCCGAGTGGGTTTGGGTCTAGCCGAGTGGGTTTGGGTCTAGCGGAGTGGGTTTGGGTGTAGCCGAGTGGGTTTGGGTCTAGCCGAGTGGGTTTGGGTCTAGCCGAGTGGGTTTGGGTCTAGCCGAGTGGGTTTGGGTGTAGCCGAGTGGGTTTGGGTCTAGCCGAGTGGGTTTGGGTGTAGCCGAGTGGGTTTGGGTCTAGCCGAGTGGGTTTGGGTCTAGCGGAGTGGGTTTGGGTGTAGCCGAGTGGGTTTGGGTCAAGCCGAGTGGGTTTGGGTATAGCCGACTGGGTTTGGGTGTAGCCGAGTGGGTTTGGGTCTAGCCGAGTGGGTTTGGGTCTAGCCGAGTGGCTTTGGGTCTAGCTGAGTGGCTTTGGGTCTGGTCGAGTTGGTTTGGGTCTAGCCGAGTGGGTTTGGGTCTAGCCGAGTGGGTTTGGGTCTAGCCGAGTGGGTTTGGGTCTAGCCGAGTTTGTTTGGGTCTAGCCGAGTGGGCTTGGGTCAAGCGGAGTTGGTATGGGTCTAGCGGAGTGGGTTTGGGTCCAGCGGAGTGGGTTTGGGTCTAGCCAAGTGGGTTTTGGTCTAGCCGAGTGGGTTTGGGTCTATCCGAGTGGGTTTGCGTCTAGCCGAGTGGGTTTGCGTCTATCCAAGTGGGTTTGGGTCTATCCATGTGAGTTTGGGTGTAGCCGAGTGGGTTAGGGTCTAGCGGAGTGGATTTGCGTGTAGCCGCTTGGGTTTGGGTGTAGCCGAGTGGGTTTGGGTCTAGCCGAGTGGGTTTGGGTCTAGCCGAGTGGGTTTGGGTCTAGCCGAGTGGGTTTGGGTCTAGCGGAGTGGGTTTGGGTGTAGCCGAGTGGGTTTGGGTCTAGCCGAGTGGGTTTGGGTCTAGCCGACTGGGTTTGGGTCTAGCCGAGTGGGTTTGGGTCTAGCCTAGTGGATTTGGGTCTAGCCAAGTGGGTTTCGGTCCAGCGGAGTGGGTTTGGGTCTAGCGCAGTGGGTTTGGGTCTAGCGGAGTGGGTTTCGGTCTGGCTGAGTGGGTTTGGGTCTAACCGAGTGGGTTTGTGTCTAGCGGAGTGGGTTTGGGTCTAGCGGAGTGGGATTGGGTCTAGCCGAGTGGGTTTGGGTCTAGCCGAGTGGGTTTGGGACTAGCCAAGTGGGTTTGCGTCTAGCCGAGTGGGTTTGGGTCTAGCCGAGTGGGTTTGGGTCTAGCCGAGTGGGTTTCGGTCTAGCTGATTGGGATTGGGTCTATCCACGTGGGTTTGGGTCTAGCCGAGTGGGTTAGGGTCTAGCGGAGTGGGTTTGGGTGTAGCCGCGTGGGTTTGGGTCTGGCCCAGTGTGTTTGGGTCTAGAAGAGTGGGTTTGGGTCTGGCCGACTGGGTTTGGGTCTAGACGAGTGGGTTTGGTTGTAGCCGAGTGGGTTTGGGTCTAGCGGAGTGGGTTTGGGTGTAGCCGAGTGGGTTTGGGTCTAGCCGAGTGGGTTTGGGTCTAGCCGACTGGGTTTCGGTCTGGCCGATTGGGTTTGGGTCTAGCCGAGTGGGTTTGGGTCTAGCCGAGTGGGTTTACGTCTAGCCGAGTGGGTTTGGGTCTAGCGGAGTGGGTTTGGGTGTAGCTGAGTGGGTTTGGGTGTAGCCGAGTGGGTTTGGGTCTGGACGAGTGGGTTTGGGTCTAGCCGAGTGGGTTTGGGTCTGGCCCAGTGTGCTTGGGTCTAGCGGAGTGGGTTTGGGTGTAGCCGAGTGGGTTTGGGTCTAGCCGAGTGGGTTTGGGTGTAGCGGCTTGGGTTTGGGTGTAGCCGAGTGGGTTTGGGTCTAGCCGAGTGGGTTTGGGTCTAGCCGAGTGGGTTTGGGTCTAGCCGAGTGGGTTTGGGTGTAGCGGAGTGGGTTTGGGTGTAGCCGAGTGGGTTTGGGTCTAGCCGAGTGGGTTTGGGTCTAGCCGACTGGGTTTGGGTCTAGCCGAGTGGGTTTGGGTCTAGCCTAGTGGATTTGGGTCTAGCCAAGTGGGTTTCGGTCCAGCGGAGTGGGTTTGGGTCTAGCGCAGTGGGTTTGGGTCTAGCGGAGTGGGTTTGGGTCTGGCTGAGTGGGTTTGGGTCTAACCGAGTGGGTTTGTGTCTAGCGGAGTGGGTTTGGGTCTAGCGGAGTGGGATTGGGTCTAGCCGAGTGGGTTTGGGTCTAGCCGATTGGGTTTGGGACTAGCCAAGTGGGTTTGCGTCTAGCCGAGTGGGTTTGGGTCTAGCCGAGTGGGTTTGGGTCTAGCCGAGTGGGTTTCGGTCTAGCTGATTGGGTTTGGGTCTATCCACGTGGGTTTGGGTCCAGCGGAGTGGGTTTGGGACTAGCCAAGTGGGTTTGCGTCTAGCCGAGTGGGTTTGGGTCTAGCCGAGTTTGTTTGGGTCTAGCCGAGTGGGCTTGGGTCAAGCGGAGTTGGTATGGGTCTAGCGGAGTGGGTTTGGGTCCAGCGGAGTGGGTTTGGGTCTAGCCAAGTGGGTTTTGGTCTTGCCGAGTGGGTTTGGGTCTATCCGAGTGGGTTTGCGTCTAGCCGAGTGGGTTTGCATCTATCCGAGTGGGTTTGGGTCTATCCATGTGAGTTTGGGTGTAGCCGAGTGGGTTAGGGTCTAGCGGAGTGGATTTGCGTGTAGCCGCTTGGGTTTGGGTGTAGCCGAGTGGGTTTGGGTCTAGCCGAGTGGGTTTGGGTCTAGCCGAGTGGGTTTGGGTCTAGCCGAGTGGGTTTGGGTCTAGCGGAGTGGGTTTGGGTGTAGCCGAGTGGGTTTGGGTCTAGCCGAGTGGGTTTGGGTCTAGCCGACTGGGTTTGGGTCTAGCCGAGTGGGTTTGGGTCTAGCCTAGTGGATTTGGGTCTAGCCAAGTGGGTTTCGGTCCAGCGGAGTGGGTTTGGGTCTAGCGCAGTGGGTTTGGGTCTAGCGGAGTGGGTTTCGGTCTGGCTGAGTGGGTTTGGGTCTAACCGAGTGGGTTTGTGTCTAGCGGAGTGGGTTTGGGTCTAGCGGAGTGGGATTGGGTCTAGCCGAGTGGGTTTGGGTCTAGCCGAGTGGGTTTGGGACTAGCCAAGTGGGTTTGCGTCTAGCCGAGTGGGTTTGGGTCTAGCCGAGTGGGTTTGGGTCTAGCCGAGTGGGTTTCGGTCTAGCTGATTGGGATTGGGTCTATCCACGTGGGTTTGGGTCTAGCCGAGTGGGTTAGGGTCTAGCGGAGTGGGTTTGGGTGTAGCCGCGTGGGTTTGGGTCTGGCCCAGTGTGTTTGGGTCTAGAAGAGTGGGTTTGGGTCTGGCCGACTGGGTTTGGGTCTAGACGAGTGGGTTTGGTTGTAGCCGAGTGGGTTTGGGTCTAGCGGAGTGGGTTTGGGTGTAGCCGAGTGGGTTTGGGTCTAGCCGAGTGGGTTTGGGTCTAGCCGACTGGATTTCGGTCTGGCCGATTGGGTTTGGGTCTAGCCGAGTGGGTTTGGGTCTAGCCGAGTGGGTTTACGTCTAGCCGAGTGGGTTTGGGTCTAGCGGAGTGGGTTTGGGTGTAGCTGAGTGGGTTTGGGTGTAGCCGAGTGGGTTTGGGTCTGGACGAGTGGGTTTGGGTCTAGCCGAGTGGGTTTGGGTCTGGCCCAGTGTGTTTGGGTCTAGCGGAGTGGGTTTGGGTGTAGCCGAGTGGGTTTGGGTCTAGCCGAGTGGGTTTGGGTCTAGCCGAGTGGGTTTGGGTCTAGCCGAGTGGGTTTGGGTCTAGCCTAGTGGGTTTGGGTGTAGCCGAGTGGGTTTGGGTCTAGCCGAGTGGGTTTGGGTCTAGCCGAGTGGGTTTGGGTCTTGCGGAGTGGGTTTGGGTCTGGCGGAGTGGGTTTGGGTGTAGCCGAGTGGGTTTGGGTCTTGCCGAGTGGGTTTGGGTCTAGACGACTGGGTTTGGGATTAGCCGAGTGGGTTTGGGTCTAGCCGAGTGGGTTTGGGTCTAGCCGAGTGGGTTTACGTCTAGCCGCGTGGGTTTGGGTCTAGCGGAGTGGGTATCGGTGTAGCCGAGTGGGTTTGGGTCTAGCGGAGTGGGTTTGGGGTCTAGTGGAGTGGGTTTGGGTCCAGCGGAGTGGGTTTGGGTCTAGCCGAATGGGTTTGGGTCTACCCGAGTGCGTTTGGGTCTAGCCGAGTTGGTTTGGGTCCAGCCGAGTGGGTTTGGGTCTAGCCGAGTGGGTTTGGGTCTCGCCGAGTGGGTTTGGGTCTAGCCGAGTGGGTTTGGGTCTAGCCGAGTTTGTTTGGGTCTAGCCGAGTGGGCTTGGGTCAAGCGGAGTTGGTATGGGTCTAGCGGAGTGGGTTTGGGTCCAGCGGAGTGGGTTTGGGTCTAGCCAAGTGGGTTTTGGTCTAGCCGAGTGGGTTTGGGTCTATCCGAGTGGGTTTGCGTCTAGCCGAGTGGGTTTGCGTCTATCCGAGTGGGTTTGGGTCTATCCATGTGAGTTTGGGTGTAGCCGAGTGGGTTAGGGTCTAGCGGAGTGGATTTGCGTGTAGCCGCTTGGGTTTGGGTGTAGCCGAGTGGGTTTGGGTCTAGCCGAGTGGGTTTGGGTCTAGCCGAGTGGGTTTGGGTCTAGCCGAGTGGGTTTGGGTCTAGCGGAGTGGGTTTGGGTGTAGCCGAGTGGGTTTGGGTCTAGCCGAGTGGGTTTGGGTCTAGCCGACTGGGTTTGGGTCTAGCCGAGTGGGTTTGGGTCTAGCCTAGTGGATTTGGGTCTAGCCAAGTGGGTTTCGGTCCAGCGGAGTGGGTTTGGGTCTAGCGCAGTGGGTTTGGGTCTAGCGGAGTGGGTTTCGGTCTGGCTGAGTGGGTTTGGGTCTAACCGAGTGGGTTTGTGTCTAGCGGAGTGGGTTTGGGTCTAGCGGAGTGGGATTGGGTCTAGCCGAGTGGGTTTGGGTCTAGCCGAGTGGGTTTGGGACTAGCCAAGTGGGTTTGCGTCTAGCCGAGTGGGTTTGGGTCTAGCCGAGTGGGTTTGGGTCTAGCCGAGTGGGTTTCGGTCTAGCTGATTGGGTTTGGGTCTATCCACGTGGGTTTGGGTCTAGCCGAGTGGGTTAGGGTCTAGCGGAGTGGGTTTGGGTGTAGCCGCGTGGGTTTGGGTCTGGCCCAGTGTGTTTGGGTCTAGAAGAGTGGGTTTGGGTCTGGCCGACTGGGTTTGGGTCTAGACGAGTGGGTTTGGTTGTAGCCGAGTGGGTTTGGGTCTAGCGGAGTGGGTTTGGGTGTAGCCGAGTGGGTTTGGGTCTAGCCGAGTGGGTTTGGGTCTAGCCGACTGGGTTTCGGTCTGGCCGATTGGGTTTGGGTCTAGCCGAGTGGGTTTGGGTCTAGCCGAGTGGGTTTACATCTAGCCGAGTGGGTTTGGGTCTAGCGGAGTGGGTTTGGGTGTAGCTGAGTGGGTTTGGGTGTAGCCGAGTGGGTTTGGGTCTGGACGAGTGGGTTTGGGTCTAGCCGAGTGGGTTTGGGTCTGGCCCAGTGTGTTTGGGTCTAGCGGAGTGGGTTTGGGTGTAGCCGAGTGGGTTTGGGTCTAGCCGAGTGGGTTTGGGTCTAGCCGAGTGGGTTTGGGTCTAGCCGAGTGGGTTTGGGTCAAGCCTAGTGGGTTTGGGTGTAGCCGAGTGGGTTTGGGTCTAGCCGAGTGGGTTTGGGTCTTGCGGAGTGGGTTTGGGTCTGGCGGAGTGGGTTTGGGTGTAGCCGATTGGGTTTGGGTCTTGCCGAGTGGGTTTGGGTCTTGCGGAGTGGGTTTGGGTCTGGCGGAGTGGGTTTGGGTGTAGCCGAGTGGGTTTGGGTCTTGCCGAGTGGGTTTGGGTCTAGACGACTGGGTTTGGGATTAGCCGAGTGGGTTTGGGTCTAGCCGAGTGGGTTTGGGTCTAGCCGAGTGGGTTTACGTCTAGCCGCGTGGGTTTGGGTCTAGCGGAGTGGGTATCGGTGTAGCCGAGTGGGTTTGGGTCTAGCGGAGTGGGTTTGGGGTCTAGTGGAGTGGGTTTGGGTCCAGCGGAGTGGGTTTGGGTCTAGCCGAATGGGTTTGGGTCTACCCGAGTGCGTTTGGGTCTAGCCGAGTTGGTTTGGGTCCAGCCGAGTGGGTTTGGGTCTAGCCGAGTGGGTTTGGGTCTAGCCGAGTGGGTTTGGGTCTAGCCGAGTTAGTTTGGGTGTAGCCGAGTGGGTTTGGGTCTAGCCGAGTGGGTTTGGGTCTGGCCGAGTTAGTTTGGGTGTTGCCAAGTGGGTTTGGGTCTAGCCGAGCAGGTTTGGGTCTAGCCGAGTGGGTTTGGGTCTAGCCGATTTGGTTTGGGTCTAGCCGAGTGGGTTAGGGTCTCGCCGAGTGGGTTTGGGACAAGCGGAGTTGGTATGGGTCTAGCGGAGTGGGTTTGGGTCTAGCGGAGTGGGTTTGGGTGTAGCCGAGTGGGTTTGGGTCTAGCCAAGTGGGTTTGGGTCTACCCGTGTGGGTTTGTGTCTAGCCGAGTGGGTTTGGGTCTAGCCGAGTGGGTTTGGGTCTAGCCGACTGGGTTTGGGTCTGGCCGATTGGGTTTGGGTCTAGCCGAGTGGGTTTGGGTCTAGCCGAGTGGGTTTACGTCTAGCCGAGTGGGTTTGGGTCTAGCGGAGTGGGTTTGGGTGTAGCCGAGTGGGTTTGGGTGTAGCCGAGTGGGTTTGGGTCTGGACGAGTGGGTTTGGGTCTTGCCGAGTGGGTTTGGGTCTAGTCTAGTGGGTTTGGGTGTAGCCGAGTGGGTTTGGGTCTAGCCGAGTGGGTTTGGGTCTAGCCGAGTGGGTTTGGGTCTTGCGGAGTGGGTTTGGGTCTGGCGGAGTGGGTTTGGGTGTAGCCGAGTGGGTTTGGGTCTAGCCGAGTGGGTTTGGGTCTAGACGACTGGGTTTGGGATTAGCCGAGTGGGTTTGGGTCTAGCCAAATGGGTTTGGGTCTAGCCGAGTGGGTTTACGTCTAGCCGCGTGGGTTTGGGTCTAGCGGAGTGGGTATCGGTGTAGCCGAGTGGGTTTGGGTCTAGCGGAGTGGGTTAGGGTTTAGTGGAGTGGGTTTGGGTCCAGCGGAGTGGGTTTGGGTCTAGCCGAATGGGTTTGGGTCTACCCGAGTGCGTTTGGGTCTAGCCGAGTGGCTTTGGGTCTAGGCGAATGGGTTTGGGTCTAGCCGAGTGGGTTTGGGTGTAGCCGAGTGGGTTTGGGTCTAGCTGAGTGGGTTTGGGTCTAGCTGAGTGAGTTTGGGTCTAGCCGAGTGGGTTTGGGTCTAGCCGAGTGGGTTTGGGTCTAGCCGAGTGGGTTTGGGTCTAGCCGAGTGGGTTTGGGTCTTGCCGAGTGGGTTTGGGTCTAGCCGAGTGGGTTTGGGTCTAGCCGAGTGGGTTTGGGTCTAGCCGAGTGGGTTTGGGTCTAGACGACTGGGTTTGGGATTAGCCGAGTGGGTTTGGGTGTAGCCGAGTGGGTTTGGGTCTAGCCGAGTGGGTTTGGGTCTAGCCGAGTGGGTTTGGGTCTAGCCGAGTGGGTTTGGGTCTAGCGGAGTGGGTTTGGGTGTAGCCGAGTGGGTTTGGGTCTAGCCGAGTGGGTTTGGGTCTAGCGGAGTGGGTTTGGGTCTAGCGGAGTGGGTTTGGGTCTAGCCAAGTGGGTTTTGGTCTAGCCGCGTGGGTTTGGGTCTATCCGAGTGGATTTGCGTCTAGCCGAGTGGGTTTGCGTCTAGCCGAGTGGGTTTGGGTCTAGCCGAGTGGGTTTGGGTCTAGCCGATTGGGTTTGGGTCTATCCATGTGGGTTTGGGTCTAGCCGAGTGGGTTAGGGTCTAGCGGAGTGGGATTGGGTGTAGCCGCGTGGGTTTGGGTGTAGCCGAGTGGGTTTGGGTCTAGCCGAGTGGGTTTGGGTCTAGCCGAGTGGGTTTGGGTATAGCCGACTGGGTTTGGGTGTAGCCGAGTGGGTTTGGGTCTAGCCGACTGGGTTTGGGTCTAGCCGAGTGGCTTTGGGTCTAGCTGAGTGGGTTTGGGTCTGGTCGAGTTGGTTTGGGTCTAGCCGAGTGGGTTTGGGTCTAGCCGAGTGGGTTTGGGTCTAGCCGAGTGGGTTTGGGTCTAGCCGAGTTTGTTTGGGTCTAGCCGAGTGGGTTTGGGTCAAGCGGAGTTGGTATGGGTCTAGCGGAGTGGGTTTGGGTCCAGCGGAGTGGGTTTGGGTCCAGCCAAGTGGGTTTTGGTCCAGCCGAGTGGGTTTGGGTCTATCCGAGTGGGTTTGCGTCTAGCCGAGTGGGTTTGCGCCTATTCGAGTGGGTTTGGGTCTATCCATGTGAGTTTGGGTCTAGCCGAGTGGGTTAGGGTCTAGCGGAGTGGGTTTGCGTGTAGCCGCTTGGGTTTGGGTGTAGCCGAGTGGGTTTGGGTCTAGCCGAGTGGGTTTGGGTCTATCCGAGTGGGTTTGGGTCTATCCGAGTGGGTTTGGGTGTAGCCGAGTGGGTTTGGGTGTAGCCGAGTGGGTTTAGGTCTAGCCGACTGGGTTTGGGTCTAGCCGAGTGGGTTTGGGTTTAGCCGAGTGGGCTTGGGTCTAGCCGAGTGGGTTTGGGTCTAGCCGAGTGGGTTTGGGTCTAGCGGAGTGGGTTTGGTTGTAGCCGAGTGGGTTTGGGTCTAGCGGAGTGGGTTTGGGTGTAGCCGAGTGGGTTTGGGTCTAGCCGAGTTGGTTTGGGTCTAGCCGACTGGGTTTGGGTCTGGACGAGTGGGTTTGGGTCTAGCCGAGTGGGTTTGGGTCTAGTCGAGTGGGTTTGGGTCTAGCCCAGTGGGTTTGGGTCTAGCCTAGTGGATTTGGGTCTAGCCAAGTGGGTTTCGGTCCAGCGGAGTGGGTTTGGGTCTAGCGCAGTGGGTTTGGGTCTAGCGGAGTGGGTTTGGGTCTGGCTGAGTGGGTTTGGGTCTAACCGAGTGGGTTTGTGTCTAGCGGAGTGGGTTTGGGTCTAGCGGAGTGGGATTGGGTCTAGCCGAGTGGGTTTGGGTCTAGCCGAGTGGGTTTGGGTCTAGCGGAGTGGGTTTGGGTGTAGCCGAGTGGGTTTGGGTGTAGCCGAGTGGGTTTGGGTCTGGACGAGTGGGTTTGGGTCTTGCCGAGTGGGTTTGGGTCTAGCCTAGTGGGTTTGGGTGTAGCCGAGTGGGTTTGGGTCTAGCCGAGTGGGTTTGGGTCTAGCCGAGTGGGTTTGGGTCTTGCGGAGTGGGTTTGGGTCTGGCGGAGTGGGTTTGGGTGTAGCCGAGTGGGTTTGGGTCTAGCCGAGTGGGTTTGGGTCTAGACGACTGGGTTTGGGATTAGCCGAGTGGGTTTGGGTCTAGCCAAATGGGTTTGGGTCTAGCCGAGTGGGTTTACGTCTAGCCGCGTGGGTTTGGGTCTAGCGGAGTGGGTATCGGTGTAGCCGAGTGGGTTTGGGTCTAGCGGAGTGGGTTAGGGTTTAGTGGAGTGGGTTTGGGTCCAGCGGAGTGGGTTTGGGTCTAGCCGAATGGGTTTGGGTCTACCCGAGTGCGTTTGGGTCTAGCCGAGTGGCTTTGGGTCTAGGCGAATGGGTTTGGGTCTAGCCGAGTGGGTTTGGGTGTAGCCGAGTGGGTTTGGGTCTAGCTGAGTGGGTTTGGGTCTAGCTGAGTGAGTTTGGGTCTAGCCGAGTGGGTTTGGGTCTAGCCGAGTGGGTTTGGGTCTAGCCGAGTGGGTTTGGGTCTAGCCGAGTGGGTTTGGGTCTTGCCGAGTGGGTTTGGGTCTAGCCGAGTGGGTTTGGGTCTAGCCGAGTGGGTTTGGGTCTAGCCGAGTGGGTTTGGGTCTAGACGACTGGGTTTGGGATTAGCCGAGTGGGTTTGGGTGTAGCCGAGTGGGTTTGGGTCTAGCCGAGTGGGTTTGGGTCTAGCCGAGTGGGTTTGGGTCTAGCCGAGTGGGTTTGGGTCTAGCGGAGTGGGTTTGGGTGTAGCCGAGTGGGTTTGGGTCTAGCCGAGTGGGTTTGGGTCTAGCGGAGTGGGTTTGGGTCTAGCGGAGTGGGTTTGGGTCTAGCCAAGTGGGTTTTGGTCTAGCCGCGTGGGTTTGGGTCTATCCGAGTGGATTTGCGTCTAGCCGAGTGGGTTTGCGTCTAGCCGAGTGGGTTTGGGTCTAGCCGAGTGGGTTTGGGTCTAGCCGATTGGGTTTGGGTCTATCCATGTGGGTTTGGGTCTAGCCGAGTGGGTTAGGGTCTAGCGGAGTGGGATTGGGTGTAGCCGCGTGGGTTTGGGTGTAGCCGAGTGGGTTTGGGTCTAGCCGAGTGGGTTTGGGTCTAGCCGAGTGGGTTTGGGTATAGCCGACTGGGTTTGGGTGTAGCCGAGTGGGTTTGGGTCTAGCCGAGTGGGTTTGGGTCTAGCCGAGTGGGTTTGGGTCTAGCCGAGTTTGTTTGGGTCTAGCCGAGTGGGTTTGGGTCAAGCGGAGTTGGTATGGGTCTAGCGGAGTGGGTTTGGGTCCAGCGGAGTGGGTTTGGGTCCAGCCAAGTGGGTTTTGGTCCAGCCGAGTGGGTTTGGGTCTATCCGAGTGGGTTTGCGTCTAGCCGAGTGGGTTTGCGCCTATTCGAGTGGGTTTGGGTCTATCCATGTGAGTTTGGGTCTAGCCGAGTGGGTTAGGGTCTAGCGGAGTGGGTTTGCGTGTAGCCGCTTGGGTTTGGGTGTAGCCGAGTGGGTTTGGGTCTAGCCGAGTGGGTTTGGGTCTATCCGAGTGGGTTTGGGTCTATCCGAGTGGGTTTGGGTGTAGCCGAGTGGGTTTGGGTGTAGCCGAGTGGGTTTAGGTCTAGCCGACTGGGTTTGGGTCTAGCCGAGTGGGTTTGGGTTTAGCCGAGTGGGCTTGGGTCTAGCCGAGTGGGTTTGGGTCTAGCCGAGTGGGTTTGGGTGTAGCCGAGTGGGTTTGGGTGTAGCCGAGTGGGTTTAGGTCTAGCCGACTGGGTTTGGGTCTAGCCGAGTGGGTTTGGGTTTAGCCGAGTGGGCTTGGGTCTAGCCGAGTGGGTTTGGGTCTAGCCGAGTGGGTTTGGGTCTAGCGGAGTGGGTTTGGTTGTAGCCGAGTGGGTTTGGGTCTAGCGGAGTGGGTTTGGGTGTAGCCGAGTGGGTTTGGGTCTAGCCGAGTTGGTTTGGGTCTAGCCGACTGGGTTTGGGTCTGGACGAGTGGGTTTGGGTCTAGCCGAGTGGGTTTGGGTCTAGTCGAGTGGGTTTGGGTCTAGCCCAGTGGGTTTGGGTCTAGCCTAGTGGATTTGGGTCTAGCCAAGTGGGTTTCGGTCCAGCGGAGTGGGTTTGGGTCTAGCGCAGTGGGTTTGGGTCTAGCGGAGTGGGTTTGGGTCTGGCTGAGTGGGTTTGGGTCTAACCGAGTGGGTTTGTGTCTAGCGGAGTGGGTTTGGGTCTAGCGGAGTGGGATTGGGTCTAGCCGAGTGGGTTTGGGTCTAGCCGAGTGGGTTTGGGACTAGCCAAGTGGGTTTGCGTCTAGCCGAGTGGGTTTGGGTCTAGCCGAGTGGGTTTGGGTCTAGCCGAGTGGGTTTCGGTCTAGCCGAGTGGGTTGGGGTCTATCCATGTGGGTTTGGGTCTATCCATGTGGGTTTGGGTCTAGCCGAGTGGGTTAGGGTCTAGCGGAGTGGGTTTGGGTGTAGCCGCGTGGGTTTGGGTGTAGCCGAGTGGGTTTGGGTCTAGCCGAGTGGGTTTGGGTCTGGCCCAGTGTGTTTGGGTCTAGAAGAGTGGGTTTGGGTCTGGCCGACTGGGTTTGGGTCTAGACGAGTGGGTTTGGTTGTAGCCGAGTGGGTTTGGGTCTAGCGGAGTGGGTTTGGGTGTAGCCGAGTGGGTTTGGGTCTAGCCGAGTGGGTTTGGGTCTAGCCGACTGGGTTTGGGTCTGGCCGATTGGGTTTGGGTCTAGCCGAGTGGGTTTGGGTCTAGCCGAGTGGGTTTACGTCTAGCCGATTGGGTTTGGGTCTAGCGGAGTGGGTTTGGGTGTAGCCGAGTGGGTTTGGGTGTAGCCGAGTGGGTTTGGGTCTGGACGAGTGGGTTTGGGTCTAGCCGAGTGGGTTTGGGTCTGGCCCAGTGTGTTTGGGTCTAGCGGAGTGGGTTTGGGTGTAGCCGAGTGGGTTTGGGTCTAGCCGAGTGGGTTTGGGTCTAGCCGAGTGGGTTTGGGTCTAGCCGAGTGGGTTTGTGTCTAGCCTAGTGGGTTTGGGTGTAGCCGAGTGGGTTTGGGTCTAGCCGAGTGGGTTTGGGTCTAGCCGAGAAGGTTTGGGTCTTGCGGAGTGGGTTTGGGTCTGGCGGAGTGGGTTTGGGTGTAGCCGAGTGGGTTTGGGTCTTGCCGAGTGGGTTTGGGTCTAGACGACTGGGTTTGGGATTAGCCGAGTGGGTTTGGGTCTAGCCGAGTGGGTTTGGGTCTAGCCGAGTGGGTTTACGTCTAGCCGCGTGGGTTTGGGTCTAGCGGAGTGGGTATCGGTGTAGCCGAGTGGGTTTGGGTCTAGCGGAGTGGGTTTGGGGTCTAGTGGAGTGGGTTTGGGTCCAGCGGAGTGGGTTTGGGTCTAGCCGAATGGGTTTGGGTCTACCCGAGTGCGTTTGGGTCCAGCCGAGTTGGTTTGGGTCCAGCCGAGTGGGTTTGGGTCTAGCCGAGTGGGTTTGGGTCTAGCCGAGTGGGTTTGGGTCTAGCCGAGTTAGTTTGGGTCTAGCCGAGTGGGTTTGGGTCTGGCCGAGTTAGTTTGGGTGTTGCCAAGTGGGTTTGGGTCTAGCCGAGCAGGTTTGGGTCTAGCCGAGTGGGTTTGGGTCTAGCCGATTTGGTTTGGGTCTAGCCGAGTGGGTTTGGGTCTCGCCGAGTGGGTTTGGGACAAGCGGAGTTGGTATGGGTCTAGCGGAGTGGGTTTGGGTCTAGCCGAGTGGGTTTGGGTGTAGCCGAGTGGGTTTGGGTCTTCCCGAGTGGGTTTGGGTCTTCCCGAGTGGGTTTGGGTCTAGCCTAGTGGGTTTGGGTGTAGCCGAGTGGGTTTGGGTGTAGCCGAGTGGGTTTGGGTCTAGCCGAGTGGGTTTGGGTCTAGCGGAGTGGGTTTGGGTGTAGCCGAGTGGGTTTGGGTCTAGCCGAGTGGGTTTGGGTCTAGCCGAGTGGGTTTGGGTCTAGCCGAGTGGGTTTGGGTCTAGCCGAGTGGGTTTGGGTGTAGCCGAGTGGGTTTGGGTCTAGCCGAGTGGGTTTGGGTCTAGACGACTGGGTTTGGGATTAGCCGAGTGGGTTTGGGTCTAGCCGAGTGGGTTTGGGTCTAGCCGAGTGGGTTTACGTCTAGCCGCGTGGGTTTGGGTCTAGCGGAGTGGGTATCGGTGTAGCCGAGTGGGTTTGGGTCTAGCGGAGTGGGTTTGGGGTCTAGTGGAGTGGGTTTGGGTCCAGCGGAGTGGGTTTGGGTCTAGCCGAATGGGTTTGGGTCTACCCGAGTGCGTTTGGGTCTAGCCGAGTGGGTTTGGGTCTAGCCAAATGGGTTTGGGTCTAGCCGAGTGGGTTTGGGTCTAGCCGAGTTGGTTTGGGTCCAGCCGAGTGGGTTTGGGTCTAGCCGAGTGGGTTTGGGTCTAGCCGAGTGGGTTTGGGTCTAGCCGAGTTAGTTTGGGTGTAGCCGAGTGGGTTTGGGTCTGGCCGAGTTAGTTTGGGTGTAGCCGAGTGGGTTTGGGTCTAGCCGAGTGGGTTTGGGTCTAGCCGAGTGGGTTTGGGTCTAGCCGAGTGGGTTTGGGTGTAGCCGAGTGGGTTTGGGTCTAGCCGAGTGGGTTTAGGTGTAGCCGAGTGGGTTTGGGTCTAGCCGAGTGGGTTTGGGTCTAGACGACTGGGTTTGGGATTAGCCGACTGGGTTTGGGATTAGCCGAGTGGGTTTGGGTGTAGCCGAGTGGGTTTGGGTCTAGCCGAGTGGGTTTGGGTCTAGCCGAGTGGGTTTGGGTCTAGCCGAGTGGGTTTGGGTCTAGCGGAGTGGGTTTGGGTGTAGCCGAGTGGGTTTGGTCTAGCCGAGTGGGTTTTGGTCTAGCGGAGTGGGTTTGGGTCTAGCGGAGTGGGTTTGGGTCTAGCCAAGTGGGTTTTGGTCTAGCCGCGTGGGTTTGGGTCTATCCGAGTGGATTTGCGTCTAGCCGAGTGGGTTTGCGTCTAGCCGAGTGGGTTTGGGTCTAGCCGAGTGGGTTTGGGTCTAGCCGATTGGGTTTGGGTCTACCCATGTGGGTTTGGGTCTAGCCGAGTGGGTTAGGGTCTAGCGGAGTGGGATTGGGTGTAGCCGCGTGGGTTTGGGTGTAGCCGAGTGGGTTTGGGTCTAGCCGAGTGGGTTTGGGTCTAGCCGAGTGGGTTTGGGTATAGCCGACTGGGTTTGGGTGTAGCCGAGTGGGTTTGGGTCTAGCCGACTGGGTTTGGGTCTAGCCGAGTGGCTTTGGGTCTAGCTGAGTGGGTTTGGGTCTGGTCGAGTTGGTTTGGGTCTAGCCGAGTGGGTTTGGGTCTAGCCGAGTGGGTTTGGGTCTAGCCGAGTGGGTTTGGGTCTAGCCGAGTTTGTTTGGGTCTAGCCGAGTGGGTTTGGGTCAAGCGGAGTTGGTATGGGTCTAGCGGAGTGGGTTTGGGTCCAGCGGAGTGGGTTTGGGTCAAGCCAAGTGGGTTTTGGTCCAGCCGAGTGGGTTTGGGTCTATCCGAGTGGGTTTGCGTCTAGCCGAGTGGGTTTGCGCCTATTCGAGTGGGTTTGGGTCTATCCATGTGAGTTTGGGTCTAGCCGAGTGGGTTAGGGTCTAGCGGAGTGGGTTTGCGTGTAGCCGCTTGGGTTTGGGTGTAGCCGAGTGGGTTTGGGTCTAGCCGAGTGGGTTTGGGTCTAGCCGAGTGGGTTTGGGTCTATCCGAGTGGGTTTGGGTCTAGCGGAGTGGGTTTGGGTGTAGCCGAGTGGGTTTGGGTCTAGCCGTGTGGGTTTGGGTCTAGCCGACTGGGTTTGGGTCTAGCCGAGTGGGTTTGGGTCTAGCCGAGTGGGTTTGGGTCTAGCCGAGTGGGTTTGGGTCTAGCCGAGTGGGTTTGGGTCTAGCGGAGTGGGTTTGGTTGTAGCCGAGTGGGTTTGGGTCTAGCGGAGTGGGTTTGGGTGTAGCCGAGTGGGTTTGGGTCTAGCCGAGTTGGTTTGGGTCTAGCCGACTGGGTTTGGGTCTGGACGAGTGGGTTTGGGTCTAGCCGAGTGTGTTTGGGTCTAGTCGAGTGGGTTTGGGTCTAGCCCAGTGGGTTTGGGTCTAGCCTAGTGGATTTGGGTCTAGCCAAGTGGGTTTCGGTCCAGCGGAGTGGGTTTGGGTCTAGCGCAGTGGGTTTGGGTCTAGCGGAGTGGGTTTGGGTCTGGCTGAGTGGGTTTGGGTCTAACCGAGTGGGTTTGTGTCTAGCGGAGTGGGTTTGGGTCTAGCGGAGTGGGATTGGGTCTAGCCGAGTGGGTTTGGGTCTAGCCGAGTGGGTTTGGGACTAGCCAAGTGGGTTTGCGTCTAGCCGAGTGGGTTTGGGTCTAGCCGAGTGGGTTTGGGTCTAGCCGAGTGGGTTTCGGTCTAGCCGATTGGGTTTGGGTCTATCCATGTGGGTTTGGGTCTAGCCGAGTGGGTTAGGGTCTAGCGGAGTGGGTTTGGGTGTAGCCGCGTGGGTTTGGGTGTAGCCGAGTGGGTTTGGGTCTAGCCGAGTGGGTTTGGGTCTAGCCGAGTGGGTTTGGGTCTGGCCCAGTGTGTTTGGGTCTAGAAGAGTGGGTTTGGGTCTGGCCGACTGGGTTTGGGTCTAGACGAGTGGGTTTGGTTGTAGCCGAGTGGGTTTGGGTCTAGCGGAGTGGGTTTGGGTGTAGCCGAGTGGGTTTGGGTCTAGCCGAGTGGGTTTGGGTCTAGCCGACTGGGTTTGGGTCTGGCCGATTGGGTTTGGGTCTAGCCGAGTGGGTTTGGGTCTAGCCGAGTGGGTTTACGTCTAGCCGAGTGGGTTTGGGTCTAGCGGAGTGGGTTTGGGTGTAGCCGAGTGGGTTTGGGTGTAGCCGAGTGGGTTTGGGTCTGGACGAGTGGGTTTGGGTCTAGCCGAGTGGGTTTGGGTCTGGCCCAGTGTGTTTGGGTCTAGCGGAGTGGGTTTGGGTGTAGCCGAGTGGGTTTGGGTCTAGCCGAGTGGGTTTGGGTCTAGCCGAGTGGGTTTGGGTCTAGCCGAGTGGGTTTGTGTCTAGCCTAGTGGGTTTGGGTGTAGCCGAGTGGGTTTGGGTCTAGCCGAGTGGGTTTGGGTCTAGCGGAGTGGGTTAGGGTCTTGCGGAGTGGGTTTGGGTCCAGCGGAGTGGGTTTGGGTCTAGCCGAATGGGTTTGGGTCTACCCGAGTGCGTTTGGGTCTAGCCGAGTGGCTTTGGGTCTAGCCGAATGGGTTTGGGTCTAGCCGAGTGGGTTTGGGTGTAGCCGAGTGGGTTTGGGTCTAGCGGAGTGGGTTTGGGTGTAGCCTAGTGGGTTTGGGTGTAGCCGAGTGGGTTTGGGTCTAGCCGAGTGGGTTTGGGTCTAGCTGAGTGGGTTTGGGTCTAGCCGAGTGGGTTTGGGTCTAGCCGAGTGGGTTTGGGTCTAGCCGAGTGGGTTAGGGTCTAGCCGAGAGGGGTTGGGTCTTGCCGAGTGGGTTTGGGTCTGGCCGAGTGGGTTTGGGTCTAGCCGAGTTGGTTTGGGTCCAGCCGAGTGGGTTTGGGTCTAGCCGAGTGGGTTTGGGTGTAGCCGAGTGGGTTTGGGTCTAGCCGAGTGGGTTTGGGTCTAGACGACTGGGTTTGGGATTAGCCGAGTGGGTTTGGGTCTAGCCGAGTGGGTTTGGGTCTAGCCGAGTGGGTTTACGTCTAGCCGCGTGGGTTTGGGTCTAGCGGAGTGGGTATCGGTGTAGCCGAGTGGGTTTGGGTCTAGCGGAGTGGGTTTGGGGTCTAGTGGAGTGGGTTTGGGTCCAGCGGAGTGGGTTTGGGTCTAGCCGAATGGGTTTGGGTCTACCCGAGTGCGTTTGGGTCTAGCCGAGTGGGTTTGGGTCTAGCCAAATGGGTTTGGGTCTAGCCGAGTGGGTTTGGGTGTAGCCGAGTGGGTTTGGGTCTAGCGGAGTGGGTTTGGGTGTAGCCGAGTGGGTTTGGGTGTAGCCGAGTGGGTTTGGGTCTAGCCGAGTGGGTTTGGGTCTAGCCGAGTGGGTTTGGGTCTAGCCGAGTGGGTTTGGGTCTAGCCGAGTGGGTTTGGGTCTAGCCGAGTGGGTTTGGGTCTAGCCGAGTGGGTTTGGGTCTAGCCGAGTGGGTTTGGGTCTAGCCGAGTGGGTTTGGGTCTAGCCGAGTTGGTTTGGGTCCAGCCGAGTGGGTTTGGGTCTAGCCGAGTGGGTTTGGGTCTAGCCGAGTGGGTTTGGGTCTAGCCGAGTTAGTTTGGGTGTAGCCGAGTGGGTTTGGGTCTAGCCGAGTGGGTTTGGGTCTGGCCGAGTTAGTTTGGGTGTTGCCAAGTGGGTTTGGGTCTAGCCGAGCAGGTTTGGGTCTAGCCGAGTGGGTTTGGGTCTAGACGACTGGGTTTGGGATTAGCCGAGTGGGTTTGGGTCTAGCCGAGTGGGTTTGGGTCTAGCCGAGTGGGTTTACGTCTAGCCGCGTGGGTTTGGGTCTAGCGGAGTGGGTATCGGTGTAGCCGAGTGGGTTTGGGTCTAGCGGAGTGGGTTTGGGGTCTAGTGGAGTGGGTTTGGGTCCAGCGGAGTGGGTTTGGGTCTAGCCGAATGGGTTTGGGTCTACCCGAGTGCGTTTGGGTCTAGCCGAGTGGGTTTGGGTCTAGCCAAATGGGTTTGGGTCTAGCCGAGTGGGTTTGGGTCTAGCCGAGTTGGTTTGGGTCCAGCCGAGTGGGTTTGGGTCTAGCCGAGTGGGTTTAGGTCTAGCCGAGTGGGTTTGGGTCTAGCCGAGTTAGTTTGGGTGTAGCCGAGTGGGTTTGGGTCTGGCCGAGTTAGTTTGGGTGTAGCCGAGTGGGTTTGGGTCTAGCCGAGTGGGTTTGGGTCTAGCCGAGTGGGTTTGGGTCTAGCCGAGTGGGTTTGGGTGTAGCCGAGTGGGTTTGGGTCTAGCCGAGTGGGTTTGGGTGTAGCCGAGTGGGTTTGGGTCTAGCCGAGTGGGTTTGGGTCTAGACGACTGGGTTTGGGATTAGCCGACTGGGTTTGGGATTAGCCGAGTGGGTTTGGGTGTAGCCGAGTGGGTTTGGGTCTAGCCGAGTGGGTTTGGGTCTAGCCGAGTGGGTTTGGGTCTAGCCGAGTGGGTTTGGGTCTAGCGGAGTGGGTTTGGGTGTAGCCGAGTGGGTTTGGTCTAGCCGAGTGGGTTTGGGTCTAGCGGAGTGGGTTTGGGTCTAGCGGAGTGGGTTTGGGTCTAGCCAAGTGGGTTTTGGTCTAGCCGCGTGGGTTTGGGTCTATCCGAGTGGATTTGCGTCTAGCCGAGTGGGTTTGCGTCTAGCCGAGTGGGTTTGGGTCTAGCCGAGTGGGTTTGGGTCTAGCCGATTGGGTTTGGGTCTACCCATGTGGGTTTGGGTCTAGCCGAGTGGGTTAGGGTCTAGCGGAGTGGGATTGGGTGTAGCCGCGTGGGTTTGGGTGTAGCCGAGTGGGTTTGGGTCTAGCCGAGTGGGTTTGGGTCTAGCCGAGTGGGTTTGGGTATAGCCGACTGGGTTTGGGTGTAGCCGAGTGGGTTTGGGTCTAGCCGACTGGGTTTGGGTCTAGCCGAGTGGCTTTGGGTCTAGCTGAGTGGGTTTGGGTCTGGTCGAGTTGGTTTGGGTCTAGCCGAGTGGGTTTGGGTCTAGCCGAGTGGGTTTGGGTCTAGCCGAGTGGGTTTGGGTCTAGCCGAGTTTGTTTGGGTCTAGCCGAGTGGGTTTGGGTCAAGCGGAGTTGGTATGGGTCTAGCGGAGTGGGTTTGGGTCCAGCGGAGTGGGTTTGGGTCAAGCCAAGTGGGTTTTGGTCCAGCCGAGTGGGTTTGGGTCTATCCGAGTGGGTTTGCGTCTAGCCGAGTGGGTTTGCGCCTATTCGAGTGGGTTTGGGTCTATCCATGTGAGTTTGGGTCTAGCCGAGTGGGTTAGGATCTAGCGGAGTGGGTTTGCGTGTAGCCGCTTGGGTTTGGGTGTAGCCGAGTGGGTTTGGGTCTAGCCGAGTGGGTTTGGGTCTAGCCGAGTGGGTTTGGGTCTATCCGAGTGGGTTTGGGTCTAGCGGAGTGGGTTTGGGTGTAGCCGAGTGGGTTTGGGTCTAGCCGTGTGGGTTTGGGTCTAGCCGACTGGGTTTGGGTCTAGCCGAGTGGGTTTGGGTCTAGCCGAGTGGGTTTGGGTCTAGCCGAGTGGGTTTGGGTCTAGCCGAGTGGGTTTGGGTCTAGCGGAGTGGGTTTGGTTGTAGCCGAGTGGGTTTGGGTCTAGCGGAGTGGGTTTGGGTGTAGCCGAGTGGGTTTGGGTCTAGCCGAGTTGGTTTGGGTCTAGCCGACTGGGTTTGGGTCTGGACGAGTGGGTTTGGGTCTAGCCGAGTGGGTTTGGGTCTAGTCGAGTGGGTTTGGGTCTAGCCCAGTGGGTTTGGGTCTAGCCTAGTGGATTTGGGTCTAGCCAAGTGGGTTTCGGTCCAGCGGAGTGGGTTTGGGTCTAGCGCAGTGGGTTTGGGTCTAGCGGAGTGGGTTTGGGTCTGGCTGAGTGGGTTTGGGTCTAACCGAGTGGGTTTGTGTCTAGCGGAGTGGGTTTGGGTCTAGCGGAGTGGGATTGGGTCTAGCCGAGTGGGTTTGGGTCTAGCCGAGTGGGTTTGGGACTAGCCAAGTGGGTTTGCGTCTAGCCGAGTGGGTTTGGGTCTAGCCGAGTGGGTTTGGGTCTAGCCGAGTGGGTTTCGGTCTAGCCGATTGGGTTTGGGTCTATCCATGTGGGTTTGGGTCTAGCCGAGTGGGTTAGGGTCTAGCGGAGTGGGTTTGGGTGTAGCCGCGTGGGTTTGGGTGTAGCCGAGTGGGTTTGGGTCTAGCCGAGTGGGTTTGGGTCTAGCCGAGTGGGTTTGGGTCTGGCCCAGTGTGTTTGGGTCTAGAAGAGTGGGTTTGGGTCTGGCCGACTGGGTTTGGGTCTAGACGAGTGGGTTTGGTTGTAGCCGAGTGGGTTTGGGTCTAGCGGAGTGGGTTTGGGTGTAGCCGAGTGGGTTTGGGTCTAGCCGAGTGGGTTTGGGTCTAGCCGACTGGGTTTGGGTCTGGCCGATTGGGTTTGGGTCTAGCCGAGTGGGTTTGGGTCTAGCCGAGTGGGTTTACGTCTAGCCGAGTGGGTTTGGGTCTAGCGGAGTGGGTTTGGGTGTAGCCGAGTGGGTTTGGGTGTAGCCGAGTGGGTTTGGGTCTGGACGAGTGGGTTTGGGTCTAGCCGAGTGGGTTTGGGTCTGGCCCAGTGTGTTTGGGTCTAGCGGAGTGGGTTTGGGTGTAGCCGAGTGGGTTTGGGTCTAGCCGAGTGGGTTTGGGTCTAGCCGAGTGGGTTTGGGTCTAGCCGAGTGGGTTTGTGTCTAGCCTAGTGGGTTTGGGTGTAGCCGAGTGGGTTTGGGTCTAGCCGAGTGGGTTTGGGTCTAGCGGAGTGGGTTAGGGTCTTGCGGAGTGGGTTTGGGTCCAGCGGAGTGGGTTTGGGTCTAGCCGAATGGGTTTGGGTCTACCCGAGTGCGTTTGGGTCTAGCCGAGTGGCTTTGGGTCTAGCCGAATGGGTTTGGGTCTAGCCGAGTGGGTTTGGGTGTAGCCGAGTGGGTTTGGGTCTAGCGGAGTGGGTTTGGGTGTAGCCTAGTGGGTTTGGGTGTAGCCGAGTGGGTTTGGGTCTAGCCGAGTGGGTTTGGGTCTAGCTGAGTGGGTTTGGGTCTAGCCGAGTGGGTTTGGGTCTAGCCGAGTGGGTTTGGGTCTAGCCGAGTGGGTTAGGGTCTAGCCGAGAGGGGTTGGGTCTTGCCGAGTGGGTTTGGGTCTGGCCGAGTGGGTTTGGGTCTAGCCGAGTTGGTTTGGGTCCAGCCGAGTGGGTTTGGGTCTAGCCGAGTGGGTTTGGGTGTAGCCGAGTGGGTTTGGGTCTAGCCGAGTGGGTTTGGGTCTAGACGACTGGGTTTGGGATTAGCCGAGTGGGTTTGGGTCTAGCCGAGTGGGTTTGGGTCTAGCCGAGTGGGTTTACGTCTAGCCGCGTGGGTTTGGGTCTAGCGGAGTGGGTATCGGTGTAGCCGAGTGGGTTTGGGTCTAGCGGAGTGGGTTTGGGGTCTAGTGGAGTGGGTTTGGGTCCAGCGGAGTGGGTTTGGGTCTAGCCGAATGGGTTTGGGTCTACCCGAGTGCGTTTGGGTCTAGCCGAGTGGGTTTGGGTCTAGCCAAATGGGTTTGGGTCTAGCCGAGTGGGTTTGGGTGTAGCCGAGTGGGTTTGGGTCTAGCGGAGTGGGTTTGGGTGTAGCCGAGTGGGTTTGGGTGTAGCCGAGTGGGTTTGGGTCTAGCCGAGTGGGTTTGGGTCTAGCCGAGTGGGTTTGGGTCTAGCCGAGTGGGTTTGGGTCTAGCCGAGTGGGTTTGGGTCTAGCCGAGTGGGTTTGGGTCTAGCCGAGTGGGTTTGGGTCTAGCCGAGTGGGTTTGGGTCTAGCCGAGTGGGTTTGGGTCTAGCCGAGTTGGTTTGGGTCCAGCCGAGTGGGTTTGGGTCTAGCCGAGTGGGTTTGGGTCTAGCCGAGTGGGTTTGGGTCTAGCCGAGTTAGTTTGGGTGTAGCCGAGTGGGTTTGGGTCTAGCCGAGTGGGTTTGGGTCTGGCCGAGTTAGTTTGGGTGTTGCCAAGTGGGTTTGGGTCTAGCCGAGCAGGTTTGGGTCTAGCCGAGTGGGTTTGGGTCTAGCCGATTTGGTTTGGGTCTAGCCGAGTGGGTTTGGGTCTCGCCGAGTGGGTTTGGGTCAAGCGGAGTTGGTATGGGTCTAGCGGAGTGGGTTTGGGTCTAGCGGAGTGGGTTTGGGTGTAGCCGAGTGGGTTTGGGTCTAGCCGAGTGGGTTTGGGTCTACCCGTGTGGGTTTGCGTCTAGCCGAGTGGGTTTGGGTCTAGCCGAGTGGGTTTCGGTCTAGCCGACTGGGTTTGGGTCTGGCCGATTGGGTTTGGGTTTAGCCGAGTGGGTTTGGGTCTAGCCGAGTGGGTTTACGTCTAGCCGAGTGGGTTTGGGTCTAGCGGAGTGGGTTTGGGTGTAGCCGAGTGGGTTTGGGTGTAGCCGAGTGGGTTTGGGTCTGGACGAGTGGGTTTGGGTCTTGCCGAGTGGGTTTGGGTCTAGCCGAGTGGGTTTGGGTCTAGCCGAGTGGGTTTGGGTCTAGCCTAGTGGGTTTGGGTGTAGCCGAGTGGGTTTGGTTCTAGCCGAGTGGGTTTGGGTCTAGCCGAGTGGGTTTGGGTCTTGCGGAGTGGGTTTGGGTCTGGCGGAGTGGGTTTGGGTCTAGCGGAGTGGGTATCGGTGTAGCCGAGTGGGTTTGGGTCTGGCGGAGTGTGTTAGGGTCTAGTGGAGTGGGTTTGGGTCCAGCGGAGTGGATTTGGGTCTAGCCGAATGGGTTTGGGTCTACCCGAGTGCGTTTGGGTCTAGCCGAGTGGGTTTGGGTCTAGCCGAATGGGTTTGGGTCTAGCCGAGTGGGTTTGGGTGTAGCCAAGTGGGTTTGGGTCTAGCGGAGTGGGTTTGGGTGTAGCCGAGTGGGTTTGGGTGTAGCCGAGTGGGTTTGGGTCTAGCCGAGTGGGTTTGGGTCTAGCTGAGTGGGTTTGGGTCTAGCCGAGTGGGTTTGGGTTTAGCCGAGTGGATTTGGGTCTAGCCGAGTGGGTTTGGGTCTAGCCGAGTGGGTTTGGGTCTTGCCGAGTGGGTTTGGGTCTGGCCGAGTGGGTTTGGGTCTAGCCGAGTTGGTTTGGGTCCAGCCGAGTGGGTTTGGGTCTAGCCGAGTGGGTTTGGGTGTAGCCGAGTGGGTTTGGGTCTAGCCGAGTGGGTTTGGGTCTAGACGACTGGGTTTGGGATTAGCCGAGTGGGTTTGGGTCTAGCCGAGTGGGTTTGGGTCTAGCCGAGTGGGTTTACGTCTAGCCGCGTGGGTTTGGGTCTAGCGGAGTGGGTTTGGGTCTAGCCGAGTGGGTTTACGTCTAGCCGCGTGGGTTTGGGTCTAGCGGAGTGGGTATCGGTGTAGCCGAGTGGGTTTGGGTCTAGCGGAGTGGGTTTGGGGTCTAGTGGAGTGGGTTTGGGTCCAGCGGAGTGGGTTTGGGTCAAGCCGAATGGGTTTGGGTCTACCCGAGTGCGGTTGGGTCTAGCCGAGTGGGTTTGGGTCTAGCCAAATGGGTTTGGGTCTAGCCGAGTGGGTTTGGGTGTAGCCGAGTGGGTTTGGGTCTAGCGGAGTGGGTTTGGGTGTAGCCGAGTGGGTTTGGGTGTAGCCGAGTGGGTTTGGGTCTAGCCGAGTGGGTTTGGGTCTAGCCGAGTGGGTTTGGGTCTAGCCGAGTGGGTTTGGGTCTAGCCGAGTGGGTTTGGGTCTAGCCGAGTGGGTTTGGGTCTAGCCGAGTGGGTTTGGGTCTAGCCGAGTGGGTTTGGGTCTAGCCGAGTGGGTTTGGGTCTAGCCGAGTTGGTTTGGGTCCAGCCGAGTGGGTTTGGGTCTAGCCGAGTGGGTTTGGGTCTAGCCGAGTGGGTTTGGGTCTAGCCGAGTTAGTTTGGGTGTAGCCGAGTGGGTTTGGGTCTAGCCGAGTGGGTTTGGGTCTGGCCGAGTTAGTTTGGGTGTTGCCAAGTGGGTTTGGGTCTAGCCGAGCAGGTTTGGGTCTAGCCGAGTGGGTTTGGGTCTAGCCGATTTTGTTTGGGTCTAGCCGAGTGGGTTTGGGTCTCGCCGAGTGGGTTTGGGTCAAGCGGAGTTGGTATGGGTCTAGCGGAGTGGGTTTGGGTCTAGCGGAGTGGGTTTGGGTGTAGCCGAGTGGGTTTGGGTCTAGCCGAGTGGGTTTGGGTCTACCCGTGTGGGTTTGCGTCTAGCCGAGTGGGTTTGGGTCTAGCCGAGTGGGTTTCGGTCTAGCCGACTGGGTTTGGGTCTGGCCGATTGGGTTTGGGTTTAGCCGAGTGGGTTTGGGTCTAGCCGAGTGGGTTTACGTCTAGCCGAGTGGGTTTGGGTCTAGCGGAGTGGGTTTGGGTGTAGCCGAGTGGGTTTGGGTGTAGCCGAGTGGGTTTGGGTCTGGACGAGTGGGTTTGGGACTTGCCGAGTGGGTTTGGGTCTAGCCGAGTGGGTTTGGGTCTAGCCGAGTGGGTTTGGGTCTAGCCTAGTGGGTTTGGGTGTAGCAGAGTGGGTTTGGGTCTAGCCGAGTGGGTTTGGGTCTAGCCGAGTGGGTTTGGGTCTTGCGGAGTGGGTTTGGGTCTGGCGGAGTGGGTTTGGGTGTAGCCGAGTGGGTTTGGGTCTAGCCGAGTGGGTTTGGGTCTAGACGACTGGGTTTGGGATTAGCCGAGTGGGTTTGGGTCTAGCCGAATGGGTTTGGGTCTAGCCGAGTGGGTTTACGTCTAGCCGCGTGGGTTTGGGTCTAGCGGAGTGGGTATCGGTGTAGCCGAGTGGGTTTAGGTCTGGCGGAGTGGGTTAGGGTCTAGTGGAGTGGGTTTGGGTCCAGCGGAGTGGATTTGGGTCTAGCCGAATGGGTTTGGGTCTACCCGAGTGCGTTTGGGTTTAGCCGAGTGGGTTTGGGTCTAGCCGAATGGGTTTGGGTCTAGCCGAGTGGGTTTGGGTGTAGCCGAGTGGGTTTGGGTCTAGCGGAGTGGGTTTGGGTGTAGCCGAGTGGGTTTGGGTGTAGCCGAGTGGGTTTGGGTCTAGCCGAGTGGGTTTACGTCTAGCCGAGTGGGTTTGGGTCTAGCCGAGTGGGTTTGGGTCTAGCCGAGTGGGTTTGGGTCTAGCCGAGTGGGTTTGGGTCTAGCCGAGTGGGTTTGGGTCTTGCGGAGTGGGTTTGGGTCTGGCGGAGTGGGTTTGGGTGTAGCCGAGTGGGTTTGGGTCTAGCCGAGTGGGTTTGGGTCTAGACGACTGGGTTTGGGATTAGCCGAGTGGGTTTGGGTCTAGCCGAATGGGTTTGGGTCTAGCCGAGTGGGTTTACGTCTAGCCGCGTGGGTTTGGGTCTAGCGGAGTGGGTATCGGTGTAGCCGAGTGGGTTTGGGTCTGGCGGAGTGGGTTAGGGTCTAGTGGAGTGGGTTTGGGTCCAGCGGAGTGGATTTGGGTCTAGCCGAATGGGTTTGGGTCTACCCGAGTGCGTTTGGGTCTAGCCGAGTGGGTTTGGGTCTAGCCGAATGGGTTTGGGTCTAGCCGAGTGGGTTTGGGTGTAGCCGAGTGGGTTTGGGTCTAGCGGAGTGGGTTTGGGTGTAGCCGAGTGGGTTTGGGTGTAGCCGAGTGGGTTTGGGTCTAGCCGAGTGGGTTTACGTCTAGCCGCGTGGGTTTGGGTCTAGCGGAGTGGGTATCGGTGTAGCCGAGTGGGTTTGGGTCTAGCGGAGTGGGTTTGGGGTCTAGTGGAGTGGGTTTGGGTCCAGCGGAGTGGGTTTGGGTCTAGCCGAATGGGTTTGGGTCTACCCGAGTGCGTTTGGGTCTAGCCGAGTGGGTTTGGGTCTAGCCAAATGGGTTTGGGTCTAGCCGAGTGGGTTTGGGTGTAGCCGAGTGGTTTTGGGTCTAGCGGAGTTGGTTTGGGTCCAGCCGAGTGGGTTTGGGTCTAGCCGAGTGGGTTTGGGTCTAGCCGAGTGGGTTTGGGTCTAGCCGAGTTAGTTTGGGTGTAGCCGAGTGGGTTTGGGTCTAGCCGAGTGGGTTTGGGTCTGGCCGAGTTAGTTTGGGTGTTGCCAAGTGGGTTTGGGTCTAGCCGAGCAGGTTTGGGTCTAGCCGAGTGGGTTTGGGTCTAACCGATTTGGTTTGGGTCTAGCCGAGTGGGTTTGGGTCTCGCCGAGTGGGTTTGGGTCAAGCGGAGTTGGTATGGGTCTAGCGGAGTGGGTTTGGGTCTAGCGGAGTGGGTTTGGGTGTAGCCGAGTGGGTTTGGGTCTAGCCGAGTGGGTTTGGGTCTACCCGTGTGGGTTTGCGTCTAGCCGAGTGGGTTTGGGTCTAGCCGAGTGGGTTTCGGTCTAGCCGACTGGGTTTGGGTCTGGCCGATTGGGTTTGGGTTTAGCCGAGTGGGTTTGGGTCTAGCCGAGTGGGTTTACGTCTAGCCGAGTGGGTTTGGGTCTAGCGGAGTGGGTTTGGGTGTAGCCGAGTGGGTTTGGGTGTAGCCGAGTGGGTTTGTGTCTGGACGAGTGGGTTTGGGTCTTGCCGAGTGGGTTTGGGTCTAGCCGAGTGGGTTTGGGTCTAGCCGAGTGGGTTTGGGTCTAGCCTAGTGGGTTTGGGTGTAGCCGAGTGGGTTTGGGTCTAGCCGATTGGGTTTGGGTGTAGCCGAGTGGGTTTGGGTCTTGCGGAGTGGGTTTGGGTCTGGCGGAGTGGGTTTGGGTGTAGCCGAGTGGGTTTGGGTCTAGCCGAGTGGGTTTGGGTCTAGACGACTGGGTTTGGGATTAGCCGAGTGGGTTTGGGTCTAGCCGAATGGGTTTGGGTCTAGCCGAGTGGGTTTACGTCTAGCCGCGTGGGTTTGGGTCTAGCGGAGTGGGTATCGGTGTAGCCGAGTGGGTTTGGGTCTGGCGGAGTGGGTTAGGGTCTAGTGGAGTGGGTTTGGGTCCAGCGGAGTGGATTTGGGTCTAGCCGAATGGGTTTGGGTCTACCCTAGTGCGTTTGGGTCTAGCCGAGTGGGTTTGGGTCTAGCCGAATGGGTTTGGGTCTAGCCGAGTGGGTTTGGGTGTAGCCGAGTGGGTTTGGGTCTAGCGGAGTGGGTTTGGGTGTAGCCGAGTGGGTTTGGGTGTAGCCGAGTGGGTTTGGGTCTAGCCGAGTGGGTTTGGGTGTAGCCGAGTGGGTTTGGGTGTAGCCGAGTGGGTTTGGGTCTGGACGAGTGGGTTTGGGTCTAGCCGAGTGGGTTTGGGTCTGGCCCAGTGTGTTTGGGTCTAACGGAGTGGGTTTGGGTGTAGCCGAGTGGGTTTGGGTCTAGCCGAGTGGGTTTGGGTCTAGCCGAGTGGGTTTGGGTCTAGCCGAGTGGGTTTGTGTCTAGCCTATTGGGTTTGGGTGTAGCCGAGTGGGTTTGGGTCTAGCCGAGTGGGTTTGGGTCTAGCCGAGTGGGTTTGGGTCTTGCGGAGTGGGTTTGGGTCTGGCGGAGTGGGTTTGGGTGTAGCCGAGTGGGTTTGGGTCTTGCCGAGTGGGTTTGGGTCTAGACGACTGGGTTTGGGATTAGCCGAGTGGGTTTGGGTCTAGCTGAGTGGGTTTGGGTGTAGCCGAGTGGGTTTACGTCTAGCCGCGTGGGTTTGGGTCTAGCGGAGTGGGTATCGGTGTAGCCGAGTGGGTTTGGGTCTAGCGGAGTGGGTTTGGGGTCTAGTGGAGTGGGTTTGGTTCCAGCGGAGTGGGTTTGGGTCTAGCCGAATGGGTTTGGGTCTACCCGAGTGCGTTTGGGTCTAGCCGAGTTGGTTTGGGTCCAGCCGAGTGGGATTGGGTCTAGCCGAGTGGGTTTGGGTCTAGCCGAGTGGGTTTGGGTCTAGCCGAGTTAGTTTGGGTGTAGCCGAGTGGGTTTGGGTCTAGCCGAGTGGGTTTGGGTCTGGCCGATTGGGTTTGGGTTTAGCCGAGTGGGTTTGGGTCTAGCCGAGTGGGTTTACGTCTAGCCGAGTGGGTTTGGGTCTAGCGGAGTGGGTTTGGGTGTAGCCGAGTGGGTTTGGGTGTAGCCGAGTGGGTTTGAGTCTGGACGAGTGGGTTTGGGTCTTGCCGAGTGGTTTTGGGTCTAGCCGAGTGGGTTTGGGTCTAGCCGAGTGGGTTTGGGTCTAGCCTAGTGGGTTTGGGTGTAGCCGAGTGGGTTTGGGTCTAGCCGAGTGGGTTTGGGTCTAGCCGAGTGGGTTTGGGTCTTGCGGAGTGGGTTTGGGTCTGGCGGAGTGGGTTTGGGTGTAGCCGAGTGGGTTTGGGTCTAGCCGAGTGGGTTTGGGTCTAGACGACTGGGTTTGGGATTAGCCGAGTGGGTTTGGGTCTAGCCGAATGGGTTTGGGTCTAGCCGAGTGGGTTTACGTCTAGCCGCGTGGGTTTGGGTCTAGCGGAGTGGGTATCGGTGTAGCCGAGTGGGTTTGGGTCTGGCGGAGTGGGTTAGGGTCTAGTGGAGTGGGTTTGGGTCCAGCGGAGTGGATTTGGGTCTAGCCGAATGGGTTTGGGTCTACCCGAGTGCGTTTGGGTCTAGCCGAGTGTGTTTGGGTCTAGCCGAATGGGTTTGGGTCTGGCCCAGTGTGTTTGGGTCTAGCGGAGCGGGTTTGGGTGTAGCCGAGTGGGTTTGGGTCTAGCCGAGTGGGTTTGGGTCTAGCCGAGTGGGTTTGGGTCTAGCCGAGTGGGTTTGTGTCTAGCCTAGTGGGTTTGGGTGTAGCCGAGTGGGTTTGGGTCTAGCCGAGTGGGTTTGGGTCTAGCCGAGTGGGTTTGGGTCTTGCGGAGTGGGTTTGGGTCTGGCGGAGTGGGTTTGGGTGTAGCCGAGTGGGTTTGGGTCTTGCCGAGTGGGTTTGGGTCTAGACGACTGGGTTTGGGATTAGCCGAGTGGGTTTGGGTCTAGCCGAGTGGGTTTGGGTCTAGCCGAGTGGGTTTACGTCTAGCCGCGTGGGTTTGGGTCTAGCGGAGTGGGTATCGGTGTAGCCGAGTGGGTTTGGGTCTAGCGGAGTGGGTTTGGGGTCTAGTGGAGTGGGTTTGGGTCCAGCGGAGTGGGTTTGGGTCTAGCCGAATGGGTTTGGGTCTACCCGAGTGCGTTTGGGTCTAGCCGAGTTGGTTTGGGTCCAGCCGAGTGGGTTTGGGTCTAGCCGAGTGGGTTTGGGTCTAGCCGAGTGGGTTTGGGTCTAGCCGAGTTAGTTTGGGTGTAGCCGAGTGGGTTTGGGTCTAGCCGAGTGGGTTTGGGTCTGGCCGAGTTAGTTTGGGTGTTGCCAAGTGGGTTTGGGTCTAGCCGAGCAGGTTTGGGTCTAGCCGAGTGGGTTTGGGTCTAGCCGATTTGGTTTGGGTCTAGCCGAGTGGGTTTGGGTCTCGCCGAGTGGGTTTGGGTCAAGCGGAGTTGGTATGGGTCTAGCGGAGTGGGTTTGGGTCTAGCGGAGTGGGTTTGGGTGTAGCCGAGTGGGTTTGGGTCTAGCCGAGTGGGTTTGGGTCTACCCGTGTGGGTTTGCGTCTAGCCTAGTGGGTTTGGGTCTAGCCGAGTGGGTTTGGGTCTAGCCGAGTGGGTTTGGGTCTAGCCGAGTGGGTTTGGGACTAGCCGAGTTGGTTTGGGTCCAGCCGAGTGGGTTTGGGTCTAGCCGAGTGGGTTTGGGTCTAGCCGAGTGGGTTTGGGTCTAGCCGAGTTAGTTTGGGTGTAGCCGAGTGGGTTTGGGTCTAGCCGAGTGGGTTTGGGTCTGGCCGAGTTAGTTTGGGTGTTGCCAAGCGGGTTTGGGTCTAGCCGAGCAGGTTTGGGTCTAGCCGAGTGGGTTTGGGTCTAGCCGATTTGGTTTGGGTCTAGCCGAGTGGGTTTGGGTCTCGCCGAGTGGGTTTGGGACAAGCGGAGTTGGTATGGGTCTAGCGGAGTGGGTTTGGGTCTAGCCGAGTGGGTTTGGGTGTAGCCGAGTGGGTTTGGGTCTGGACGAGTGGGTTTGGGTCTTGCCGAGTGGGTTTGGGTCTAGCCTAGTGGGTTTGGGTGTAGCCGAGTGGGTTTGGGTCTAGCCGAGTGGGTTTGGGTCTAGCCGAGTGGGTTTGGGTCTAGTGGAGTGGGTTTGGGTCCAGCGGAGTGGATTTGGGTCTAGCCGAATGGGTTTGGGTCTACCCGAGTGCGTTTGGGTCTAGCCGAGTGGGTTTGGGTCTAGCCGAATGGGTTTGGGTCTAGCCGAGTGGGTTTGGGTGTAGCCGAGTGGGTTTGGGTCTAGCGGAGTGGGTTTGGGTGTAGCCGAGTGGGTTTGGGTGTAGCCGAGTGGGTTTGGGTCTAGCCGAGTGGGTTTGGGTCTATACGAGTGGGTTTGCGTCTAGCCGAGTGGGTTTGGGTCTAGCCGAGTGGGTTTGGGTCTAGCCGAATGGGTTTGGGTCTAGCCCAGTGCGTTTGGGTCTAGCCGAGTGGGTTTGGGACTAGCCGAATGGGTTTGGGTCTAGCCGAGTGGGTTTGGGTGTAGCCGAGTGGGTTTGGGTCTAGCGGAGTGGGTTTGGGTGTAGACGAGTGGGTTTGGGTGTAGCCGAGTGGGTTTGGGTCCAGCCGAGTGGGTTTGGGTCTAGCCGAGTGGGTTTGGGTCTAGCCGAGTGGGTTTGGGTCTAGCCGAGTGGGTTTGGGTCTAGCCGAGTGGGTTTGGGTCTAGCCGAGTGTGTTTGGGTCTTGCCGAGTGGGTTTGGGTCTAGCCGAGTGGGTTTGGGTCTAGCCGAGTGGGTTTGGGTCTAGCCGAGTTAGTTTGGGTGTAGCCGAGTGGGTTTGGGTCTAGCCGAGTGGGTTTGGGTCTGGCCGAGTTAGTTTGGGTGTTGCCAAGTGGGTTTGGGTCTAGCCGAGCAGGTTTGGGTCTAGCCGAGTGGGTTTGGGTCTAGCCGATTTGGTTTGGGTCTAGCCGAGTGGGTTTGGGTCTAGCCGAGTGGGTTTGGGTCAAGCGGAGTTGGTATGGGTCTAGCCGAGTGGGTTTGGGTCTAGCGGAGTGGGTTTGGGTGTAGCCGAGTGGGTTTGGGTCTAGCCGAGTGGGTTTGGGTCTACCCGTGTGGGTTTGCGTCTAGCCGAGTGGGTTTGGGTCTAGCCGAGTGGGTGTGGGTCTAGCCGAGTGGGTTTGGGTCTAGCCAAGTGGGTTTGGGTGTAGCCGAATGGGTTTGGGTCTATACGAGTGGGTTTGCGTCTAGCCGAGTGGGTTTGGGTCTAGCCGAGTGGGTTTGGGTCTAGCGGAGTGGGTTTGGGTGTAGCCGAGTGGGTTTGGGTCTAGCCCAGTGGGTTTGGGTCTACCCGAGTGGGTTTGCATCTAGCCGAGTGGGTTTGGGTGTAGCCGAGTGGGTTTGGGTCTAGCCGAGTGGGTTTGGGTCTAGCCGAGTGGGTTTGGGTCTAGCCGAGTGGGTTTGGGTCTAGCCGAGTGGGTTTGGGTCTTGCTGAGTGGGTTTGGGTCTAGCGGAGTGGGTTTGGGTGTAGCCGATTGGGTTTGGGTCTAGCGGAGTGGGTTTGTGTGTAGCCGAGTGGGTTTGGGTCTAGCCGTGTGGGTTTGGGTCTAGCCGACTGGGTTTGGCTCTAGCCGAGTGGGTTTGGGTCTAGCCGAGTGGGTTTGGGTCTAGCCGAGTGGGTTTACGTCTAGCCAACTGGGTTTGGGTCTAGCGGAGTGGGTTTGGGTGTAGCCGAGTGGGTTTGGGTCTAGCCGAGTGGGTTTGCATCTAGCCGAGTGGGTTTGGGTCTAGCCGAGTGGGTTTGGGTCTAGCCGATTGGGTTTGGGTCTATCCATGTGGGTTTGGGTCTAGCCGAGTGGGTTAGGGTCTAGCGGAGTGGGTTTGGGTGTAGCCGAGTGGGTTTGGGTCTAGCCCAGTGGGTTTGGGTCTACCCGAGTGGGTTTGCATCTAGCCGAGTGGGTTTGGGTCTAGCCGAGTGGGTTTGGGTCTAGCCGATTGGGTTTGGGTCTATCCATGTGGGTTTGGGTGTAGCCGAGTGGGTTAGGGTCTAGCGGAGTGGGTTTGGGTGTAGCCGCGTGGGTTTGGGTGTAGCCGAGTGGGTTTGGGTCTAGCCGAGTGGGTTTGGGTCTAGCCGAGTGGGTTTGGGTCTAGCCGAGTGGGTTTGGGTCTAGCCGAGTGGGTTTGGGTGTAGCCGAGTGGGTTTGGGTCTCGCCGAGTGGGTTTGGGTCTCGCCGAGTGGGTTTGGGTCTAGCCGAGTGGGTTTGGGTCTAGCCGAGTGGGTTTGGGTCTTGCCGAGTGGGTTTGGGTGTAGCGGAGTGGGTTTGGGTGTAGCCGATTGGGTTTGGGTCTAGCGGAGTGGGTTTGGGTGTAGCCGAGTGGGTTTGGGACTAGCCGACTGGGTTTGGGTCTAGCCGAGTGGGTTTGGGTCTAGCCGAGTGGGTTTGGGTCTAGCCGAGTGGGTTTGGGTCTAGCCGAGTGGGTTTGGGTCTAGCCGAGTGGGTTTGGTTGTAGCCGAGTGGGTTTGGGTCTAGCGGAGTGGGTTTGGGTGTAGCCGAGTGGGTTTGGGTCTAGCCGAGTGGGTTTGGGTCTAGCCGACTGGGTTTGGGTCTGGACGAGTGGGTTTGGGTCTAGCCGAGTGGGTTTGGGTCTAGTCGAGTGGGTTTGGGTCTAGCCTAGTGGATTTGGGTCTAGCCAAGTGGGTTTCGGTCCAGTGGAGTGGGTTTGGGTCTAGCGCAGTGGGTTTGGGTCTAGCGGAGTGGGTTTGGGTCTAGCTGAGTGGGTTTGGGTCTAACCGAGTGGGTTTGTGTCTAGCGGAGTGGGTTTGGGTCTAGCGGAATGGGATTGGGTCTAGCCGAGTGGGTTTGGGACTAGCCAAGTGGGTTTGCGTCTAGCCGAGTGGGTTTGGGTCTAGCCGAGTGGGTTTGGGTCTAGCCGAGTGGGTTTCGGTCTAGCCGATTGGGTTTGGGTCTATCCATGTGTGTTTGCGTCTAGCCGAGTGGGTTAGGGTCTAGCGGAGTGGGTTTGGGTGTAGCCGCGTGGGTTTGGGTGTAGCCGAGTGGGTTTGGGTCTAGCCGAGTGGGTTTGGGTCTAGCCGAGTGGGTTTGGGTCTGGCCCAGTGTGTTTGGGTCTAGCGGAGTGGGTTTGAAACATAGAAACATAGAAACATAGAAAATAGGTGCAGGAGTAGGCCATTCGGCCCTTGGAGCCTGCACCGCCATTCAATGTGATCATGGCTGATCATCCAACTCAGTATCCCGTACCTGCCTTCTCTCCATACCCCCTGATCCCTTTAGCCACAAGTGCCACATCTAACGCCCTCTTAAATATAGCCAATGAACTGGCCTCAACTACCTTCTGTGGCAGAGAATTCCAGAGACTCACCACTCTCTGTGTAAAGAATGTTTTCCTCATTTCGGTCCTAAAGGAATTCCCCCTTATCCTTAGACTGTGACCCCTTGTTCTGGACTCCCCCAACATCGGGAACAATCTTTCAGCATCTAGCTTGTCCAACCCCTTAAGAATTTTGTAGGTTTCTATAAGATCCCCCCTCAATCTTCTAAATTCCATCGAGTACAAACCGAGTCTATCCAATCTTTCCTCATATGAAAGTCCTGACATCCCAGGAATAAGTCTGGTGAATCTTCTCTGTACCCCCTCTATGGCAAGAATGTCTTTCCATAGAGGTGTAGCCGAGTGGGTTTGGGTCTAGCCGAGTGGGTTTGGGTCTAGCCGACTGGGTTTGGGTCTAGACGAGTGGGTTTGGGTCTAGCCGAGTGGGTTTGGGTGTAGCCGAGTGGGTTTGGGTCTAGCCGAGTGGGTTTGGGTCTAGCGGAGTGGGTTTGGTTGTAGCCGAGTGGGTTTGGGTCTAGCGGAGTGGGTTTGGGTGTAGCCGAATGGGTTTGGGTCTAGCCGAGTGGGTTTGGGTCTAGCCGACTGGGTTTGGGTCTGGCCGATTGGGTTTGGGACTCGCCGAGTGGGTTTGGGTCCAGCCGAGTGGGTTTGCGTCTAGCGGAGTGGGTTTGGGTGTAGCCGAGTGGGTTTGGGTGTAGCCGAGTGGGTTTGGGTGTAGCCGAGTGGGTTTGGGTCTAGCCGAGTGGGTTTGGGTCTAGCCGAGTGGGTTTGGGTCTGGCCCAGTGTGTTTGGGTCTAGCGGAGTGGGTTTGAAACATAGAAACATAGAAACATAGAAAATAGGTGCAGGAGTAGGCCATTCGGCCCTTGGAGCCTGCACCGCCATTCAATGTGATCATGGCTGATCATCCAACTCAGTATCCCGTACCTGCCTTCTCTCCATACCCCCTGATCCCTTTAGCCACAAGTGCCACATCTAACGCCCTCTTAAATATAGCCAATGAACTGGCCTCAACTACCTTCTGTGGCAGAGAATTCCAGAGACTCACCACTCTCTGTGTAAAGAATGTTTTCCTCATTTCGGTCCTAAAGGAATTCCCCCTTATCCTTAGACTGTGACCCCTTGTTCTGGACTCCCCCAACATCGGGAACAATCTTTCAGCATCTAGCTTGTCCAACCCCTTAAGAATTTTGTAGGTTTCTATAAGATCCCCCCTCAATCTTCTAAATTCCATCGAGTACAAACCGAGTCTATCCAATCTTTCCTCATATGAAAGTCCTGACATCCCAGGAATAAGTCTGGTGAATCTTCTCTGTACCCCCTCTATGGCAAGAATGTCTTTCCATAGAGGTGTAGCCGAGTGGGTTTGGGTCTAGCCGAGTGGGTTTGGGTCTAGCCGACTGGGTTTGGGTCTAGACGAGTGGGTTTGGGTCTAGCCGAGTGGGTTTGGGTGTAGCCGAGTGGGTTTGGGTCTAGCCGAGTGGGTTTGGGTCTAGCGGAGTGGGTTTGGTTGTAGCCGAGTGGGTTTGGGTCTAGCGGAGTGGGTTTGGGTGTAGCCGAATGGGTTTGGGTCTAGCCGAGTGGGTTTGGGTCTAGCCGACTGGGTTTGGGTCTGGCCGATTGGGTTTGGGACTCGCCGAGTGGGTTTGGGTCCAGCCGAGTGGGTTTACGTCTAGCGGAGTGGGTTTGGGTGTAGCCGAGTGGGTTTGGGTGTAGCCGAGTGGGTTTGGGTGTAGCCGAGTGGGTTTGGGTCTGGACGAGTGGGTTTGGGTCTAGCCGAGTGGGTTTGGGTCTAGCCGAGTGGGTTTGGGTCTAGCCGAGTGGGTTTGGGTCTAGCCGAGTGGGTTTGGGTGTAGCCGAGTGGGTTTGGGTCTAGCCGAGTGGGTTTGGGTCTAGCCGAGTGGGTTTGGGTATAGCCGAATGGGTTTGGGTCTAGCCGAGGGGGTTTGGGTCTAGCCGAGTGGGTTTGGGTCTAGCCGAGTTGGTTTGGGTCCAGCCGAGTGGGTTTGGGTCTAGCCGAGTGGGTTTGGGTCTAGCCGAGTGTGTTTGGGTCTAGCCGAGTGGGTTTGGGTCTAGCCGAGTTAGTTTGGGTGTAGCCGAGTGGGTTTGGGTCTAGCCGAGTGGGTTTGGGTCTGGCCGAGTTAGTTTGGGTGTTGCCAAGTGGGTTTGGGTCTAGCCGAGCAGGTTTGGGTCTAGCCGAGTGGGTTTGGGTCTAGCCGATTTGGTTTGGGTCTAGCCGAGTGGGTTTGGGTCTAGCCGAGTGGGTTTGGGTCAAGCGGAGTTGGTATGGGTCTAGCGGAGTGGGTGTGGGTCTAGCCGAGTGGGTTTGGGTCTAGCCAAGTGGGTTTGGGTGTAGCCGAATGGGTTTGGGTCTATACGAGTGGGTTTGCGTCTAGCCGAGTGGGTTTGGGTCTAGCGGAGTGGGTTTGGGTCTAGCGGAGTGGGTTTGGGTGTAGCCGAGTGGGTTTGGGTCTAGCCCAGTGGGTTTGGGTCTACCCGAGTGGGTTTGCATCTAGCCGAGTGGGTTTGGGTCTAGCCGAGTGGGTTTGGGTCTAGCCGATTGGGTTTGGGTCTAGCCGAGGGGGTTTGGGTCTAGCCGAGTGGGTTTGGGTCTAGCCGAGTTGGTTTGGGTCCAGCCGAGTGGGTTTGGGTCTAGCCGAGTGGGTTTGGGTCTAGCCGAGTGTGTTTGGGTCTAGCCGAGTGGGTTTGGGTCTAGCCGAGTTAGTTTGGGTGTAGCCGAGTGGGTTTGGGTCTAGCCGAGTGGGTTTGGGTCTGGCCGAGTTAGTTTGGGTGTTGCCAAGTGGGTTTGGGTCTAGCCGAGCAGGTTTGGGTCTAGCCGAGTGGGTTTGGGTCTAGCCGATTTGGTTTGGGTCTAGCCGAGTGGGTTTGGGTCTAGCCGAGTGGGTTTGGGTCAAGCGGAGTTGGTATGGGTCTAGCGGAGTGGGTTTAGGTCTAGCGGAGTGGGTTTGGGTGTAGCCGAGTGGGTTTGGGTCTAGCCGAGTGGGTTTGGGTCTACCCGTGTGGGTTTGCGTCTAGCCGAGTGGGTTTGGGTCTAGCCGAGTGGGTGTGGGTCTAGCCGAGTGGGTTTGGGTCTAGCCAAGTGGGTTTGGGTGTAGCCGAATGGGTTTGGGTCTATACGAGTGGGTTTGCGTCTAGCCGAGTGGGTTTGGGTGTAGCCGAGTGGGTTTGGGTCTAGCGGAGTGGGTTTGGGTGTAGTCGAGTGGGTTTGGGTCTAGCCCAGTGGGTTTGGGTCTACCCGAGTGGGTTTGCATCTAGCCGAGTGGGTTTGGGTCTAGCCGAGTGGGTTTGGGTCTAGCCGATTGGGTTTGGGTCTATCCATGTGGGTTTGGGTCTAGCCGAGTGGGTTAGGGTCTAGCGTAGTGGGTTTGGGTGTAGCCGCGTGGGTTTGGGTGTAGCCGAGTGGGTTTGGGTCTAGCCGAGTGGGTTTGGGTCTAGCCGAGTGGGTTTGGGTCTAGCCGAGTGGGTTTGGGTCAAGCCGAGTGGGTTTGGGTGTAGCCGAGTGGGTTTGGGTCTAGCCGAGTGGGTTTGGGTTTAGCCGAGTGGGTTTGGGTCTAGCCGAGTGGGTTTGGGTCTAGCCGAGTGGGTTTGGGTCTTGCCGAGTGGGTTTGGGTCTAGCGGAGTGGGTTTGGGTGTAGCCGATTGGGTTTGGGTCTAGCGGAGTGGGTTTGGGTGTAGCCGTGTGGGTTTGGGTCTAGCCGTGTGGGTTTGGGTCTAGCCGACTGGGTTTCGCTCTAGCCGAGTGGGTTTGGGTCTAGCCGAGTGGGTTTGGGTCTACCCGAGTGCGTTTGGGTCTAGCCGAGTGTGTTTGGGTCTAGCCGAATGGGTTTGGGTCTGGCCCAGTGTGTTTGGGTCTAGCGGAGTGGGTTTGGGTGTAGCCGAGTGGGTTTGGGTCTAGCCGAGTGGGTTTGGGTCTAGCCGAGTGGGTTTGGGTCTAGCCGAGTGGGTTTGTGTCTAGCCTAGTGGGTTTGGGTGTAGCCGAGTGGGTTTGGGTCTAGCCGAGTGGGTTTGGGTCTAGCCGAGTGGGTTTGGGTCTTGCGGAGTGGGTTTGGGTCTGGCGGAGTGGGTTTGGGTGTAGCCGAGTGGGTTTGGGTCTTGCCGAGTGGGTTTGGGTCTAGACGACTGGGTTTGGGATTAGCCGAGTGGGTTTGGGTCTAGCCGAGTGGGTTTGGGTCTAGCCGAGTGGGTTTACGTCTAGCCGCGTGGGTTTGGGTCTAGCGGAGTGGGTATCGGTGTAGCCGAGTGGGTTTGGGTCTAGCGGAGTGGGTTTGGGGTCTAGTGGAGTGGGTTTGGGTCCAGCGGAGTGGGTTTGGGTCTAGCCGAATGGGTTTGGGTCTACCCGAGTGCGTTTGGGTCTAGCCGAGTTGGTTTGGGGTCTAGTGGAGTGGGTTTGGGTCCAGCGGAGTGGGTTTGGGTCCAGCCGAATGGGTTTGGGTCTACCCGAGTGCGTTTGGGTCTAGCCGAGTTGGTTTGGGTCCAGCCGAGTGGGTTTGGGTCTAGCCGAGTGGGTTTGGGTCTAGCCGAGTGGGTTTGGGTCTAGCCGAGTTAGTTTGGGTGTAGCCGAGTGGGTTTGGGTCTAGCCGAGTGGGTTTGGGTCTGGCCGAGTTAGTTTGGGTGTTGCCAAGTGGGTTTGGGTCTAGCCGAGCAGGTTTGGGTCTAGCCGAGTTAGTTTGGGTGTAGCCGAGTGGGTTTGGGTCTAGCCGAGTGGGTTTGGGTCTGGCCGAGTTAGTTTGGGTGTTGCCAAGTGGGTTTGGGTCTAGCCGAGCAGGTTTGGGTCTAGCCGAGTGGGTTTGGGTCTAGCCGATTTGGTTTGGGTCTAGCCGAGTGGGTTTGGGTCTCGCCGAGTGGGTTTGGGTCAAGCGGAGTTGGTATGGGTCTAGCGGAGTGGGTTTGGGTCTAGCGGAGTGGGTTTGGGTGTAGCCGAGTGGGTTTGGGTCTAGCCGAGTGGGTTTGGGTCTACCCGTGTGGGTTTGCGTCTAGCCTAGTGGGTTTGGGTCTAGCCGAGTGGGTTTGGGTCTAGCCGAGTGGGTTTGTGTCTAGCCGAGTGGGTTTGGGACTAGCCGAGTTGGTTTGGGTCCAGCCGAGTGGGTTTGGGTCTAGCCGAGTGGGTTTGGGTCTAGCCGAGTGGGTTTGGGTCTAGCCGAGTTAGTTTGGGTGTAGCCGAGTGGGTTTGGGTCTAGCCGAGTGGGTTTGGGTCTGGCCGAGTTAGTTTGGGTGTTGCCAAGTGGGTTTGGGTCTAGCCGAGCAGGTTTGGGTCTAGCCGAGTGGGTTTGGGTCTAGCCGATTTGGTTTGGGTCTAGCCGAGTGGGTTTGGGTCTCGCCGAGTGGGTTTGGGACAAGCGGAGTTGGTATGGGTCTAGCGGAGTGGGTTTGGGTCTAGCCGAGTGGGTTTGGGTGTAGCCGAGTGGGTTTGGGTCTGGACGAGTGGGTTTGGGTCTTGCCGAGTGGGTTTGGGTCTAGCCTAGTGGGTTTGGGTGTAGCCGAGTGGGTTTGGGTCTAGCCGAGTGGGTTTGGGTCTACCCGAGTGCGTTTGGGTCTAGCCGAGTGGGTTTGGGTCTAGCCGAGTGTGTTTGGGTCTAGCCGAGTGGGTTTGGGTCTAGCCGAGTTAGTTTGGGTGTAGCCGAGTGGGTTTGGGTCTAGCCGAGTGGGTTTGGGTCTGGCCGAGTTAGTTTGGGTGTTGCCAAGTGGGTTTGGGTCTAGCCGAGTGGGTTTGGGTCTAGCCGAATGGGTTTGGGTCTAGCCGAGGGGGTTTGGGTCTAGCCGAGTGGGTTTGGGTCTAGCCGAGTTGGTTTGGGTCCAGCCGAGTGGGTTTGGGTCTAGCCGAGTGGGTTTGGGTCTAGCCGAGTGTGTTTGGGTCTAGCCGAGTGGGTTTGGGTCTAGCCGAGTTAGTTTGGGTGTAGCCGAGTGGGTTTGGGTCTAGCCGAGTGGGTTTGGGTCTGGCCGAGTTAGTTTGGGTGTTGCCAAGTGGGTTTGGGTCTAGCCGAGCAGGTTTGGGTCTAGCCGAGTGGGTTTGGGTCTAGCCGATTTGGTTTGGGTCTAGCCGAGTGGGTTTGGGTCTAGCCGAGTGGGTTTGGGTCAAGCGGAGTTGGTATGGGTCTAGCGGAGTGGGTGTGGGTCTAGCCGAGTGGGTTTGGGTCTAGCCAAGTGGGTTTGGGTGTAGCCGAATGGGTTTGGGTCTATACGAGTGGGTTTGCGTCTAGCCGAGTGGGTTTGGGTCTAGCCGAGTGGGTTTGGGTCTAGCGGAGTGGGTTTGGGTGTAGCCGAGTGGGTTTGGGTCTAGCCCAGTGGGTTTGGGTCTACCCGAGTGGGTTTGCATCTAGCCGAGTGGGTTTGGGTCTAGCCGAGTGGGTTTGGGTCTAGCCGATTGGGTTTGGGTCTAGCCGAGGGGGTTTGGGTCTAGCCGAGTGGGTTTGGGTCTAGCCGAGTTGGTTTGGGTCCAGCCGAGTGGGTTTGGGTCTAGCCGAGTGGGTTTGGGTCTAGCCGAGTGTGTTTGGGTCTAGCCGAGTGGGTTTGGGTCTAGCCGAGTTAGTTTGGGTGTAGCCGAGTGGGTTTGGGTCTAGCCGAGTGGGTTTGGGTCTGGCCGAGTTAGTTTGGGTGTTGCCAAGTGGGTTTGGGTGTAGCCGAGTGGGTTTGGGTCTAGCCGAGTGGGTTTGGGTCTAGCCGAGTGGGTTTGGGTCTAGCCGAGTGGGTTTGGGTCTAGCCGAGTGGGTTTGGGTCTAGCCGAGTGGGTTTGGGTCCTGCCGAGTGGGTTTGGGTCCAGCCGAGTGGGTTTGGGTCTAGCCGAGTGGGTTTGGGTCTAGCCGAGTGGGTTTGGGTCTAGCCGAGTGGGTTTGGGTCTAGCCGAGTTAGTTTGGGTATAGCCGAGTGGGTTTGGGTCTAGCCGAGTGGGTTTGGGTCTGGCCGAGTTAGTTTGGGTGTTGCCAAGTGGGTTTGGGTCTAGCCGAGCAGGTGTGGGTCTAGCCGAGTGGGTTTGGGTCTAGCCGATTTGGTTTGGGTCTAGCCGAGTGGGTTTGGGTCTAGCCGAGTGGGTTTGGGTCAAGCGGAGTTGGTATGGGTCTAGCGGAGTGGGTTTGGGTCTATCGGAGTGGGTTTGGGTGTAGCCGAGTGGGTTTGGGTCTAGCCGAGTGGGTTTGGGTCTACCCGTGTGGGTTTGCGTCTAGCCGAGTGGGTTTGGGTCTAGCCGAGTGGGTGTGGGTGTAGCCGAGTGGGTTTGGGTCTAGCCAAGTGGGTTTGGGTGTAGCCGAATGGGTTTGGGTCTATACGAGTGGGTTTGCGTCTAGCCGAGTGGGTTTGGGTCTAGCCGAGTGGGTTTGGGTCTAGCCGAATGGGTTTGGGTCTAGCCCAGTGCGTTTGGGTCTAGCCGAGTGGGTTTGGGTCTAGCCGAATGGGTTTGGGTCTAGCCGAGTGGGTTTGGGTGTAGCCGAGTGGGTTTGGGTCTAGCGGAGTGGGTTTGGGTGTAGACGAGTGGGTTTGGGTCTAGCGGAGTGGGTTTGGGTCTGGCCGAGTTAGTTTGGGTGTTGCCAAGTGGGTTTGGGTCTAGCCGAGCAGGTTTGGGTCTAGCCGAGTGGGTTTGGGTCTAGCCGATTTGGTTTGGGTCTAGCCGAGTGGGTTTGGGTCTAGCCGAGTGGGTTTGGGTCAAGCGGAGTTGGTATGGGTCTAGCGGAGTGGGTTTGGGTCTAGCGGAGTGGGTTTGGGTGTAGCCGAGTGGGTTTGGGTCTAGCCGAGTGGGTTTGGGTCTACCCGTGTGGGTTTGCGTCTAGCCGAGTGGGTTTGGGTCTAGCCGAGTGGGTGTGGGTCTAGCCGAGTGGGTTTGGGTCTAGCCAAGTGGGTTTGGGTGTAGCCGAATGGGTTTGGGTCTATACGAGTGGGTTTGCGTCTAGCCGAGTGGGTTTGGGTCTAGCCGAGTGGGTTTGGGTCTAGCGGAGTGGGTTTGGGTGTAGCCGAGTGGGTTTGGGTCTAGCCCAGTGGGTTTGGGTCTACCCGAGTGGGTTTGCATCTAGCCGAGTGGGTTTGGGTGTAGCCGAGTGGGTTTGGGTCTAGCCGAGTGGGTTTGGGTCTAGCCGAGTGGGTTTGGGTCTAGCCGAGTGGGTTTGGGTCTAGCCGAGTGGGTTTGGGTCTTGCCGAGTGGGTTTGGGTCTAGCGGAGTGGGTTTGGGTGTAGCCGATTGGGTTTGGGTCTAGCGGAGTGGGTTTGTGTGTAGCCGAGTGGGTTTGGGTCTAGCCGTGTGGGTTTGGGTCTAGCCGACTGGGTTTGGCTCTAGCCGAGTGGTTTTGGGTCTAGCCGAGTGGGTTTGGGTCTAGCCGAGTGGGTTTACGTCTAGCCAACTGGGTTTGGGTCTAGCGGAGTGGGTTTGGGTGTAGCCGAGTGGGTTTGGGTCTAGCCGAGTGGGTTTGCATCTAGCCGAGTGGGTTTGGGTCTAGCCGAGTGGGTTTGGGTCTAGCCGATTGGGTTTGGGTCTATCCATGTGGGTTTGGGTCTAGCCGAGTGGGTTAGGGTCTAGCGGAGTGGGTTTGGGTGTAGCCGAGTGGGTTTGGGTCTAGCCCAGTGGGTTTGGGTCTACCCGAGTGGGTTTGCATCTAGCCGAGTGGGTTTGGGTCTAGCCGAGTGGGTTTGGGTCTAGCCGATTGGGTTTGGGTCTATCCATGTGGGTTTGGGTGTAGCCGAGTGGGTTAGGGTCTAGCGGAGTGGGTTTGGGTGTAGCCGCGTGGGTTTGGGTGTAGCCGAGTGGGTTTGGGTCTAGCCGAGTGGGTTTGGGTCTAGCCGAGTGGGTTTGGGTCTAGCCGAGTGGGTTTGGGTCTAGCCGAGTGGGTTTGGGTGTAGCCGAGTGGGTTTGGGTCTCGCCGAGTGGGTTTGGGTCTCGCCGAGTGGGTTTGGGTCTAGCCGAGTGGGTTTGGGTCTAGCCGAGTGGGTTTGGGTCTTGCCGAGTGGGTTTGGGTGTAGCGGAGTGGGTTTGGGTGTAGCCGATTGGGTTTGGGTCTAGCGGAGTGGGTTTGGGTGTAGCCGAGTGGGTTTGGGACTAGCCGACTGGGTTTGGGTCTAGCCGAGTGGGTTTGGGTCTAGCCGAGTGGGTTTGGGTCTAGCCGAGTGGGTTTGGGTCTAGCCGAGTGGGTTTGGGTCTAGCGGAGTGGGTTTGGTTGTAGCCGAGTGGGTTTGGGTCTAGCGGAGTGGGTTTGGGTGAGCCGAGTGGGTTTGGGTCTAGCCGAGTGGGTTTGGGTCTAGCCGACTGGGTTTGGGTCTGGACGAGTGGGTTTGGGTCTAGCCGAGTGGGTTTGGGTCTAGTCGAGTGGGTTTGGGTCTAGCCTAGTGGATTTGGGTCTAGCCAAGTGGGTTTCGGTCCAGTGGAGTGGGTTTGGGTCTAGCGCAGTGGGTTTGGGTCTAGCGGAGTGGGTTTGGGTCTAGCTGAGTGGGTTTGGGTCTAACCGAGTGGGTTTGTGTCTAGCGGAGTGGGTTTGGGTCTAGCGGAATGGGATTGGGTCTAGCCGAGTGGGTTTGGGACTAGCCAAGTGGGTTTGCGTCTAGCCGAGTGGGTTTGGGTCTAGCCGAGTGGGTTTGGGTCTAGCCGAGTGGGTTTCGGTCTAGCCGATTGGGTTTGGGTCTATCCATGTGTGTTTGCGTCTAGCCGAGTGGGTTAGGGTCTAGCGGAGTGGGTTTGGGTGTAGCCGCGTGGGTTTGGGTGTAGCCGAGTGGGTTTGGGTCTAGCCGAGTGGGTTTGGGTCTAGCCGAGTGGGTTTGGGTCTGGCCCAGTGTGTTTGGGTCTAGCGGAGTGGGTTTGAAACATAGAAACATAGAAACATAGAAAATAGGTGCAGGAGTAGGCCATTCGGCCCTTGGAGCCTGCACCGCCATTCAATGTGATCATGGCTGATCATCCAACTCAGTATCCCGTACCTGCCTTCTCTCCATACCCCCTGATCCCTTTAGCCACAAGTGCCACATCTAACGCCCTCTTAAATATAGCCAATGAACTGGCCTCAACTACCTTCTGTGGCAGAGAATTCCAGAGACTCACCACTCTCTGTGTAAAGAATGTTTTCCTCATTTCGGTCCTAAAGGAATTCCCCCTTATCCTTAGACTGTGACCCCTTGTTCTGGACTCCCCCAACATCGGGAACAATCTTTCAGCATCTAGCTTGTCCAACCCCTTAAGAATTTTGTAGGTTTCTATAAGATCCCCCCTCAATCTTCTAAATTCCATCGAGTACAAACCGAGTCTATCCAATCTTTCCTCATATGAAAGTCCTGACATCCCAGGAATAAGTCTGGTGAATCTTCTCTGTACCCCCTCTATGGCAAGAATGTCTTTCCATAGAGGTGTAGCCGAGTGGGTTTGGGTCTAGCCGAGTGGGTTTGGGTCTAGCCGACTGGGTTTGGGTCTAGACGAGTGGGTTTGGGTCTAGCCGAGTGGGTTTGGGTGTAGCCGAGTGGGTTTGGGTCTAGCCGAGTGGGTTTGGGTCTAGCGGAGTGGGTTTGGTTGTAGCCGAGTGGGTTTGGGTCTAGCGGAGTGGGTTTGGGTGTAGCCGAATGGGTTTGGGTCTAGCCGAGTGGGTTTGGGTCTAGCCGACTGGGTTTGGGTCTGGCCGATTGGGTTTGGGACTCGCCGAGTGGGTTTGGGTCCAGCCGAGTGGGTTTACGTCTAGCGGAGTGGGTTTGGGTGTAGCCGAGTGGGTTTGGGTGTAGCCGAGTGGGTTTGGGTGTAGCCGAGTGGGTTTGGGTCTGGACGAGTGGGTTTGGGTCTAGCCGAGTGGGTTTGGGTCTAGCCGAGTGGGTTTGGGTCTAGCCGAGTGGGTTTGGGTCTAGCCGAGTGGGTTTGGGTGTAGCCGAGTGGGTTTGGGTCTAGCCGAGTGGGTTTGGGTCTAGCCGAGTGGGTTTGGGTCTAGCCGAATGGGTTTGGGTCTAGCCGAGGGGGTTTGGGTCTAGCCGAGTGGGTTTGGGTCTAGCCGAGTTGGTTTGGGTCCAGCCGAGTGGGTTTGGGTCTAGCCGAGTGGGTTTGGGTCTAGCCGAGTGTGTTTGGGTCTAGCCGAGTGGGTTTGGGTCTAGCCGAGTTAGTTTGGGTGTAGCCGAGTGGGTTTGGGTCTAGCCGAGTGGGTTTGGGTCTGGCCGAGTTAGTTTGGGTGTTGCCAAGTGGGTTTGGGTCTAGCCGAGCAGGTTTGGGTCTAGCCGAGTGGGTTTGGGTCTAGCCGATTTGGTTTGGGTCTAGCCGAGTGGGTTTGGGTCTAGCCGAGTGGGTTTGGGTCAAGCGGAGTTGGTATGGGTCTAGCGGAGTGGGTGTGGGTCTAGCCGAGTGGGTTTGGGTCTAGCCAAGTGGGTTTGGGTGTAGCCGAATGGGTTTGGGTCTATACGAGTGGGTTTGCGTCTAGCCGAGTGGGTTTGGGTCTAGCCGAGTGGGTTTGGGTCTAGCGGAGTGGGTTTGGGTGTAGCCGAGTGGGTTTGGGTCTAGCCCAGTGGGTTTGGGTCTACCCGAGTGGGTTTGCATCTAGCCGAGTGGGTTTGGGTCTAGCCGAGTGGGTTTGGGTCTAGCCGATTGGGTTTGGGTCTAGCCGAGGGGGTTTGGGTCTAGCCGAGTGGGTTTGGGTCTAGCCGAGTTGGTTTGGGTCCAGCCGAGTGGGTTTGGGTCTAGCCGAGTGGGTTTGGGTCTAGCCGAGTGTGTTTGGGTCTAGCCGAGTGGGTTTGGGTCTAGCCGAGTTAGTTTGGGTGTAGCCGAGTGGGTTTGGGTCTAGCCGAGTGGGTTTGGGTCTGGCCGAGTTAGTTTGGGTGTTGCCAAGTGGGTTTGGGTCTAGCCGAGCAGGTTTGGGTCTAGCCGATTTGGTTTGGGTCTAGCCGAGTGGGTTTGGGTCTAGCCGAGTGGGTTTGGGTCAAGCGGAGTTGGTATGGGTCTAGCGGAGTGGGTTTAGGTCTAGCGGAGTGGGTTTGGGTGTAGCCGAGTGGGTTTGGGTCTAGCCGAGTGGGTTTGGGTCTACCCGTGTGGGTTTGCGTCTAGCCGAGTGGGTTTGGGTCTAGCCGAGTGGGTGTGGGTCTAGCCGAGTGGGTTTGGGTCTAGCCAAGTGGGTTTGGGTGTAGCCGAATGGGTTTGGGTCTATACGAGTGGGTTTGCGTCTAGCCGAGTGGGTTTGGGTGTAGCCGAGTGGGTTTGGGTCTAGCGGAGTGGGTTTGGGTGTAGCCGAGTGGGTTTGGGTCTAGCCCAGTGGGTTTGGGTCTACCCGAGTGGGTTTGCATCTAGCCGAGTGGGTTTGGGTCTAGCCGAGTGGGTTTGGGTCTAGCCGATTGGGTTTGGGTCTATCCATGTGGGTTTGGGTCTAGCCGAGTGGGTTAGGGTCTAGCGTAGTGGGTTTGGGTGTAGCCGCGTGGGTTTGGGTGTAGACGAGTGGGTTTGGGTCTAGCCGAGTGGGTTTGGGTCTAGCCGAGTGGGTTTGGGTCTAGCCGAGTGGGTTTGGGTCAAGCCGAGTGGGTTTGGGTGTAGCCGAGTGGGTTTGGGTCTAGCCGAGTGGGTTTGGGTTTAGCCGAGTGGGTTTGGGTCTAGCCGAGTGGGTTTGGGTCTAGCCGAGTGGGTTTGGGTCTTGCCGAGTGGGTTTGGGTCTAGCGGAGTGGGTTTGGGTGTAGCCGATTGGGTTTGGGTCTAGCGGAGTGGGTTTGGGTGTAGCCGTGTGGGTTTGGGTCTAGCCGTGTGGGTTTGGGTCTAGCCGACTGGGTTTCGCTCTAGCCGAGTGGGTTTGGGTCTAGCCGAGTGGGTTTGGGTCTAGCCGAGTGGGTTTACGTCTAGCCAACTGGGTTTGGGTCTAGCGGAGTGGGTTTGGGTGTAGCCGAGTGGGTTTGGGTCTAGCCGAGTGGGTTTGGGTCTAGCCGAGTGCGTGTGGGTCAAGCCGAGTGGGTTTGGGTCTAGCCGAGTGGGTTTGGGTCTAGCCGAGTGAGTTTGGGTCTGGCCGAGTGGGTTTGGGTCTAGCCGAGTGGGTTTGGGCCTAGCCGAGTGGGTTTGGGTCTACTGGAGTGGGTTTGGGTGTAGCAGAGTGGGTTTGGGTGTAGCTGAGTGGGTTTGGGACCAGCCGAGTGGGTTTGGGCCTAGCCGAGTGGGTTTGGGTCCAGCCGAATGGGTTTGGGTCCACCCGAGTGGGTTTGGGTCCAGCCGATTGGGTTTGCTACTAGCCGAATGGGTTTGGGTCTAGCCGAGTGGGTTTGGGTGCAGACGAGTGGGTTTGGGTCTAGCGGAGTGGGTTTGGGTGTAGCCGAGTGGGTTTGGGTCTAGCCGAGTGGGTTTGGGTCTAGCCGAGTGGGTTTGGGTCTAGCCGAGTGGGTTTGGGTCTAGCCGAGTGGGTTTGGGTCTAGCCGAGTGGGTTTGGGTCTAGCCGAGTTGGTTTGGGTCTAGCCGAGTGGGTTTGGGTCTAGCCGAGTGGGTTTACATCTAGCCGCGTGGGTTTGGGTCTAGCGGAGTGGGTATCGGTGTAGCCGAGTGGGTTTGGGTCTAGCGGAGTGGGTTAGGGTCTAGTGGAGTGGGTTTGGGTCCAGCGGAGTGGGTTTGGGTCTAGCCGAATGGGTTTGGGTCTACCCGAGTGCGTTTGGGTCTAGCCGAGTGGGTTTGGGTCTAGCCGAGTGGGTTTACATCTAGCCGCGTGGGTTTGGGTCTAGTGGAGTGGGTTTGGGTGTAGCCGAGTGGGTTTGGGTCTAGCGGAGTGGGTTTGGGTGTAGCCGAGTGGGTTTGGGTCTAGCCGAGTGGGTTTGGGTCTAGCCGAGGGGGTTTGGGTCTAGCCGAGTGGGTTTGGGTCTAGCCGAGTTGGTTTGGGTCCAGCCGAGTGGGTTTGGGTCTAGCCGAGTGGGTTTGGGTCTAGCCGAGTGGGTTTGGGTCTAGCCGAGTGGGTTTGGGTCTAGCCGAGTTAGTTTGGGTGTAGCCGAGTGGGTTTGGGTCTAGCCGAGTGGGTTTGGGTCTGGCCGAGTTAGTTTGGGTGTTGCCAAGTGGGTTTGGGTCTAGCCGAGCAGGTTTGGGTCTAGCCGAGTGGGTTTGGGTCTAGCCGATTTGGTTTGGGTCTAGCCGAGTGGGTTTGGGTCTAGCCGAGTGGGTTTGGGTCAAGCGGAGTTGGTATGGGTCTAGCGGAGTGGGTTTAGGTCTAGCGGAGTGGGTTTGGGTGTAGCCGAGTGGGTTTGGGTCTAGCCGAGTGGGTTTGGGTCTACCCGTGTGGGTTTGCGTCTAGCCGAGTGGGTTTGGGTCTAGCCGAGTGGGTGTGGGTCTAGCCGAGTGGGTTTGGGTCTAGCCAAGAGGGTTTGGGTGTAGCCGAATGGGTTTGGGTCTATACGAGTGGGTTTGCGTCTAGCCGAGTGGGTTTGGGTCTAGCCGAGTGGGTTTGGGTCTAGCGGAGTGGGTTTGGGTGTAGCCGAGTGGGTTTGGGTCTAGCCCAGTGGGTTTGGGTCTACCCGAGTGGGTTTGCATCTAGCCGAGTGGGTTTGGGTCTAGCCGAGTGGGTTTGGCTCTAGCCGATTGGGTTTGGGTCTATCCATGTGGGTTTGGGTCTACCCGAGTGGGTTTGGGTCTACTGGAGTGGGTTTGGGTGTAGCAGAGTGGGTTTGGGTGTAGCTGAGTGGGTTTGGGACCAGCCGAGTGGGTTTGGGCCTAGCCGAGTGGGTATGGGTCCAGCCGAATGGGTTTGGGTCCACCCGAGTGGGTTTGGGTCCAGCCGATTGGGTTTGCTACTAGCCGAATGGGTTTGGGTCTAGCCGAGTGGGTTTGGGTGCAGACGAGTGGGTTTGGGTCTAGCGGAGTGGGTTTGGGTCTAGCCGAGTGGGTTTGGGTCTAGCCGAGTGGGTTTGGGTCTAGCCGAGTGGGTTTGGGTCTAGCCGAGTGGGTTTGGGTCTAGCCGAGTTGGTTTGGGTCTAGCCGAGTGGGTTTGGGTCTAGCCGAGTGGGTTTACGTCTAGCCGCGTGGGTTTGGGTCTAGCGGAGTGGGTATCGGTGTAGCCGAGTGGGTTTGGGTCTAGCGGAGTGGGTTAGGGTCTAGTGGAGTGGGTTTGGGTCCAGCGGAGTGGGTTTGGGTCTAGCCGAATGGGTTTGGGTCTACCCGAGTGCGTTTGGGTCTAGCCGAGTGGGTTTGGGTCTAGCGGAGTGGGTTTGGGTGTAGCCGAGTGGGTTTGGGTCTAGCGGAGTGGGTTTGGGTGTAGCCGAGTGGGTTTGGGTCTAGCCGAGTGGGTTTGGGTCTAGCCGAGGGGGTTTGGGTCTAGCTGAGTGGGTTTGGGTCTAGCCGAGTTGGTTTGGGTCCAGCCGAGTGGGTTTGGGTCTAGCCGAGTGGGTTTGGGTCTAGCCGAGTGGGTTTGGGTCTAGCCGAGTGGGTTTGGGTCTAGCCGAGTTAGTTTGGGTGTAGCCGATTGGGTTTGGGTCTAGCCGAGTGGGTTTGGGTCTGGCCGAGTTAGTTTGGGTGTTGCCAAGTGGGTTTGGGTCTAGCTGAGCAGGTTTGGGTCTAGCCGAGTGGGTTTGGGTCTAGCCGATTTGGTTTGGGTCTAGCCGAGTGGGTTTGGGTCTAGCCGAGTGGGTTTGGGTCAAGCGGAGTTGGTATGGGTCTAGCGGAGTGGGTTTAGGTCTAGCGGAGTGGGTTTGGGTGTAGCCGAGTGGGTTTGGGTCTAGCCGAGTGGGTTTGGGTCTTCCCGTGTGGGTTTGCGTCTAGCCGAGTGGGTTTGGGTCTAACCGAGTGGGTGTGGGTCTAGCCGAGTGGGTTTGGGTCTAGCCAAGTGGGTTTGGGTGTAGCCGAATGGGTTTGGGTCTATACGAGTGGGTTTGCGTCTAGCCGAGTGGGTTTGGGTCTAGCCGAGTGGGTTTGGGTCCAGCGGAGTGGGTTTGGGTGTAGCCGAGTGGGTTTGGGTCTAGCCCAGTGGGTTTGGGTCTACCCGAGTGGGTTTGCATCTAGCCGAGTGGGTTTGGGTCTAGCCAAGTGGGTTTGGGTCTAGCCGATTGGGTTTGGGTCTATCCATGTGGGTTTGGGTCTAGCCGAGTGGGTTAGGGTCTAGCGGAGTGGGTTTGGGTGTAGCTGCGTGGGTTTGGGTGTAGCCGAGTGGGTTTGGGTCTAGCCGAGTGGGTTTGGGTCTAGCCGAGTGGGTTTGGGTCTAGCCGAGTGGGTTTGGGTCTAGCCGAGAGGGTTTGGGTGTAGCCGAGTGGGTTTGGGTCTAGCCGAGTGGGTTTGGGTCTAGACGAGTGGGTTTGGGTCTGGCCGAGTGGGTTTGGGTCCAGCCGAGTGGGTTTGGGTCTTGCCGAGTGGGTTTGGGTCTAGCAGAGTGGGTTTGGCTGTAGCCGATTGGGTTTGGGTCTAGCGGAGTGGGTTTGGGTGTAGCCGAGTGGGTTTGGGTCTAGCCGTGTGGGTTTGGGTCTAGCCGACTGGGTTTGGCTCTAGCCGAGTGGGTTTGGGTCTAGCCGAGTGGGTTTGGGTCTAGCCGAGTGGGTTTACGTCTAGCCAACTGGGTTTGGGTCTAGCGGAGTGGGTTTGGGTGTAGCCGAGTGGGTTTGGGTCTAGCCGAGTGGGTTTGGGTCTAGCCGAGTGGGTGTGGGTCAAGCCGAGTGGGTTTGGGTCTAGCCGAGTGGGTTTGGGTCTAGCCGAGTGAGTTTGGTTCTAGCCGAGTGGGTTTGGGTCTAGCCGAGTGGGTTTGGGCCTAGCCGAGTGGGTTTGGGTGTACTGGATTGGGTTTGGGTGTAGCAGAGTGGGTTTGGGTGTAGCTGAGTGGGTTTGGGACCAGCCGAGTGGGTTTGGGTCTAGCCGAGTGGGTTTGGGTCTAGCCGAATGGGTTTGGGTCTACCCGAGTGGGTTTGGGTCTAGCCGATTGGGTTTGCTACTAGCCGAATGGGTTTGGGTCTAGCCGAGTGGGTTTGGGTGCAGACGAGTGGGTTTGGGTCAAGCGGAGTGGGTTTGGGTGTAGCCGAGTGGGTTTGGGTCTAGCCGAGTGGGTTTGGGTCTAGCCGAGTGGGTTTGGGTCTAGCCGAGTGGGTTTGGGTCTAGCCGAGTGGGTTTGGGTCCAGCCGAGTTGGTTTGGGTCTAGCCGAGTGGGTTTGCGTCTAGCCGAGTGGGTTTGTGTCTAGCGGAGGGGGTTTGGGTCTAGCGGAGTGGGATTGGGTCTAGCCGAGTGGGTTTGGGTCTAGCCAGGTGGGTTTGGGACTAGCCGAGTGGGTTTGGGTCCAGCCGAGTGGGTTTGGGTCTAGCTGAATGGGTTTGGGTCTAGCCGAGTGGGTTTGGGTCTAGCCGAGTGTGTTTGGGTCTAGCCGAAAGGGTTTGGGTCTATCCGAAGGGGTTTGGGTCTAGCCGAGTGGGTTGGGTCTAGCTGAGTGGGTGTGGGTCTAGCCGAGTGGGTTTGGGTCTAGCCGAGTGGGTTTGGGTCTAGCCGAGTGGGTTTGGGTCTGGCCGAGTGGGTTTGGGCCTAGCCGAGTGGGTTTGGGTCTAGCGGAGTGGGTTAGGGTCTAGCGGAGTGGGTTTGGGTCTAGCCGAGTGGGTTTGGGTCTAGCCGAATGGGTTTGGGTCTACCCGAGTGCGTTTGGGTCTCGCCGAGTGGGTTTGGGTCTAGCCGAATGGGTTTGGGTCTAGCCGAGTGGGTTTGGGTGTAGCCGAGTGGGTTTGGGTCTAGCGGAGTGGGTTTGGGTGTAGCCGAGTGGGTTTGGGTCTACCCGAGTGGGTTTGGGTCTAGCCGAGTGGGTTTGGGTCTAGCCGAGTGGGTTTGGGTCTAGCCGAGTGGGTTTGGGTCTAGCCGAGTTGGTTTGGGTCTAGCCGAGTGTGTTTGCGTCTAGCCGAGTGGGTTTGGGTCTAGCCGAGTGGGTTTGGGTCTAGCCGAGTGGGTTTGGGTCTAGCCGAGTGGGTTTGGGTCTAGCCGAGTGGGTTTGGGTCTTGCCGAGTGGGTTTGGGTCTAGCAGAGTGGGTTTGGGTGTAGCCGATTGGGTTTGGGTCTAGCGGAGTGGGTTTGGGTGTAGCCGAGAGGGTTTGGGTCTAGCCGTGTGGGTTTGGGTCTAGCCGACTGGGTTTGGCTCTAGCCGAGTGGGTTTGGGTCTAGCCGAGTGGGTTTGGGTCTAGCCGAGTGGGTTTACGTCTAGCCAACTGGGTTTGGGTCTAGCGGAGTGGGTTTGGGTGTAGCCGAGTGGGTTTGGGTCTAGCCGAGTGGGTTTGGGTCTAGCCGAGTGGGTGTGGGTCAAGCCGAGTGGGTTTGGGTCTAGCCGAGTGGGTTTGGGTCTAGCCGAGTGAGTTTGGTTCTAGCCGAGTGGGTTTGGGTCTAGCCGAGTGGGTTTGGGCCTAGCCGAGTGGGTTTGGGTCTACTGGAGTGGGTTTGGGTGTAGCAGAGTGGGTTTGGGTGTAGCTGAGTGGGTTTGGGACCAGCCGAGTGGGTTTGGGTCTAGCCGAGTGGGTTTGGGTCTAGCCGAATGGGTTTGGGTCTACCCGAGTGGGTTTGGGTCTAGCCGATTGGGTTTGCTACTAGCCGAATGGGTTTGGGTCTAGCCGAGTGGGTTTGGGTGCAGACGAGTGGGTTTGGGTCTAGCGGAGTGGGTTTGGGTGTAGCCGAGTGGGTTTGGGTCTAGCCGAGTGGGTTTGGGTCTAGCCGAGTGGGTTTGGGTCTAGCCGAGTGGGTTTGGGTCTAGCCGAGTGGGTTTGGGTCCAGCCGAGTTGGTTTGGGTCTAGCCGAGTGGGTTTGCGTCTAGCTGAGTGGGTTTGTGTCTAGCGGAGGGGGTTTGGGTCTAGCGGAGTGGGATTGGGTCTAGCCGAGTGGGTTTGGGTCTAGCCGGGTGGGTTTGGGACTAGCCGAGTGGGTTTGGGTCCAGCCGAGTGGGTTTGGGTCTAGCTGAATGGGTTTGGGTCTAGCCGAGTGGGTTTGGGTCTAGCCGAGTGTGTTTGGGTCTAGCCGAAAGGGTTTGGGTCTAGCCGAGGGGGTTTGGGTCTAGCCGAGTGGGTTGGGTCTAGCTGAGTGGGTGTGGGTCTAGCCGAGTGGGTTTGGGTCGAGCCGAGTGGGTTTGGGTCCAGCCGAGTGGGTTTGGGTCTAGCCGAGTGGGTTTGGGCCTAGCCGAGTGGGTTTGGGTCTAGCGGAGTGGGTTAGGGTCTAGTGGAGTGGGTTTGGGTCTAGCCGAGTGGGTTTGGGTCTAGCCGAATGGGTTTGGGTCTACCCGAGTGCGTTTGGGTCTCGCCGAGTGGGTTTGGGTCTAGCCGAATGGGTTTGGGTCTAGCCGAGTGGGTTTGGGTGTAGCCGAGTGGGTTTGGGTCTAGCGGAGTGGGTTTGGGTGTAGCCGAGTGGGTTTGGGTCTAGCCGAGTGGGTTTGGGTCTAGCCGAGTGGGTTTGGGTCTAGCCGAGTGGGTTTGGGTCTAGCCGAGTGGGTTTGGGTCTAGCCGAGTGGGTTTGGGTCTAGCCGAGTGTGTTTGCGTCTAGCCGAGTGGGTTTGGGTCTAGCCGAGTGGGTTTGGGTCTAGCCGAGTGGGTTTGGGTCTAGCTGAGTGGGTTTGGGTCTAGCCGAGTGTGTTAGGGTCTAGCGGAGTGGGTTTGGATGTAGCCGCGTGGGTTTGGGTGTAGCCGAGTGGGTTTGGGTCTAGCCTAGTGGGTTTGGGTCTAGCCGAGTGGGTTTGTGTCTAGCCGAGTGGGTTTGGGTCTAGCGGAGTGGGTTTGGGTGTAGCCGAGTGGGTTTGGGTCTAGCCGAGTGGGTTTGGGTATAGCCGACTGGGTTTGGGTCTTGCCGAGTGGGTTTGGGTCTAGCAGAGTGGGTTTGGGTGTAGCCGATTGGGTTTGGGTCTAGCGGAGTGGGTTTGGGTGTAGCCGAGTGGGTTTGGGTCTAGCCGTGTGGGTTTGGGTCTAGCCGAGTGGGTTTGGGTCTAGCCGAGTGGGTTTACGTCTAGCCAACTGGGTTTGGGTCTAGCGGAGTGGGTTTGGGTGTAGCCGAGTGGGTTTGGGTCTAGCCGAGTGGGTTTGGGTCTAGCCGAGTGGGTTTGGGTCAAGCCGAGTGGGTTTGGGTCTAGCCGAGTGGGTTTGGGTCTAGCCGAGTGCGTTTGGTTCTAGCCGAGTGGGTTTGGGTCTAGCCGAGTGGGTTTGGGCCTAGCCGAGTGGGTTTGGGTCTACTGGAGTGGGTTTGGGTGTAGCAGAGTGGGTTTGGGTGTAGCTGAGTGGGTTTGGGACCAGCCGAGTGGGTTTGGGTCTAGCCGAGTGGGTTTGGGTCTAGCCGAATGGGTTTGGGTCTACCCGAGTGGGTTTGGGTCTAGCCGATTGGGTTTGCTACTAGCCGAATGGGTTTGGGTCTAGCCGAGTGGGTTTGGGTGCAGACGAGTGGGTTTGGGTCTAGCGGAGTGGGTTTGGGTGTAGCCGAGTGGGTTTGGGTCTAGCCGAGTGGGTTTGGGTCTAGCCGAGTGGGTTTGGGTCTAGCCGAGTGGGTTTGGGTCTAGCCGAGTGGGTGTGGGTCCAGCCGAGTTGGTTTGGGTCTAGCCGAGTGGGTTTGCGTCTAGCCGAGTGGGTTTGTGTCTAGCGGAGGGGGTTTGGGTCTAGCGGAGTGGGATTGGGTCTAGCCGAGAGCGTTTGGGTCTAGCCGGGTGGGTTTGGGACTAGCCGAGTGGGTTTGGGTCTAGCCGAGTGGGTTTGGGTCTAGCTGAATGGGTTTGGGTCTAGCCGAGTGGGTTTGGGTCTAGCCAAGTGTGTTTGGGTCTAGCCGAAAGGGTTTGGGTCTAGCCGAGGGGGTTTGGGTCTAGCCGAGTGGGTTGGGTCTAGCTGAGTGGGTGTGGGTCTAGCCGAGTGGGTTTGGGTCTAGCCGAGTGGGTTTGGGTCTAGCCGAGTTTGTTTGGGTCTAGCCGAGTGGGTTTGGGCCTAGCCGAGTGGGTTTGGGTCTAGCGGAGTGGGTTAGGGTCTAGTGGAGTGGGTTTGGGTCTAGCCGAGTGGGTTTGGATCTAGCCGAATGGGTTTGGGTCTACCCGAGTGCGTTTGGGTCTCGCCGAGTGGGTTTGGGTCTAGCCGAATGGGTTTGGGTCTAGCCGAGTGGGTTTGGGTGTAGCCGAGTGGGTTTGGGTCTAGCGGAGTGGGTTTGGGTGTAGCCGAGTGGGTTTGGGTCTAGCCGAGTGGGTTTGGGTCTAGCCGAGTGGGTTTGGGTCTAGCCGAGTGGGTTTGGGTCTAGCCGAGTGGGTTTGGGTCTAGCCGAGTGGGTTTGGGTCTAGCCGAGTGTGTTTGCGTCTAGCCGAGTGGGTTTGGGTCTAGCCGAGTGGGTTTGGGTCTAGCCGAGTGGGTTTGGGTCTAGCTGAGTGGGTTTGGGTCTAGCCGAGTGTGTTAGGGTCTAGCGGAGTGGGTTTGGATGTAGCCGCGTGGGTTTGGGTGTAGCCGAGTGGGTTTGGGTCTAGCCGAGTGGGTTTGGGTCTAGCCGAGTGGGTTTGTGTCTAGCCGAGTGGGTTTGGGTCTAGCGGAGTGGGTTTGGGTGTAGCCGAGTGGGTTTGGGTCTAGCCGAGTGGGTTTGGGTATAGCCGACTGGGTTTGGGTGAAGCCGAGTGGGTTTGGGTCCAGCCGAGTGGGTTTCGGTCTAGCCGAGTGGCTTTGGGTCTAACTGAGTAGGTTTGGGTCTAGCCGAGTTGGTTTCTGTCTAGCCGAGTGGGTTTGGGTCTAGCCGAGTGGGTTTGGGTCTAGCCGAGTGGGTTTGGGTCTAGCCGAGTTAGTTTGGGTGTAGCCGAGTGGGTTTGGGTCTAGCCGAGCAGGTTTGGGTCTAGCCGAGTGGGTTTGGGTCTAGCCGAGTGGGTTTGGGTCTAGCCGAGTGGGTTTGGGTCAAGCGGAGTTGGTATGGGTCTAGCCGAGTGGGTTTGGGTCTAGCCGATTGGGTTTGGGTCTATCCATGTGGGTTTGGGTCTAGCCGAGTCGGTTAGGGTCTAGCGGAGTGGGATTGTGTGTAACCGCGTGTGTTTGGGTGTAGCCGAGTGGGTTTGGGTCTAGCCGAGTGGGTTTGGGTCTAGCCGAGTGGGTTTGGGTCTAGCCGAGTGGGTTTGGGTCTAGCCGAGTGCGTTTGGTTCTAGCCGAGTGGGTTTGGGTCTAGCCGAGTGGGTTTGGGCCTAGCCGAGTGGGTTTGGGTCTACTGGAGTGGGTTTGGGTGTAGCAGAGTGGGTTTGGGTGTAGCTGAGTGGGTTTGGGACCAGCCGAGTGGGTTTGGGTCTAGCCGAGTGGGTTTGGGTCTAGCCGAATGGGTTTGGGTCTACCCGAGTGGGTTTGGGTCTAGCCGATTGGGTTTGCTACTAGCCGAATGGGTTTGGGTCTAGCCGAGTGGGTTTGGGTGCAGACGAGTGGGTTTGGGTCTAGCGGAGTGGGTTTGGGTGTAGCCGAGTGGGTTTGGGTCTAGCCGAGTGGGTTTGGGTCTAGCCGAGTGGGTTTGGGTCTAGCCGAGTGGGTTTGGGTCTAGCCGAGTGGGTTTGGGTCCAGCCGAGTTGGTTTGGGTCTAGCCGAGTGGGTTTGCGTCTAGCCGAGTGGGTTTGTGTCTAGCGGAGGGGGTTTGGGTCTAGCGGAGTGGGATTGGGTCTAGCCGAGTGCGTTTGGGTCTAGCCGGGTGGGTTTGGGACTAGCCGAGTGGGTTTGGGTCTAGCCGAGTGGGTTTGGGTCTAGCTGAATGGGTTTGGGTCTAGCCGAGTGGGTTTGGGTCTAGCCAAGTGTGTTTGGGTCTAGCCGAAAGGGTTTGGGTCTAGCCGAGGGGGTTTGGGTCTAGCCGAGTGGGTTGGGTCTAGCTGAGTGGGTGTGGGTCTAGCCGAGTGGGTTTGGGTCTAGCCGAGTGGGTTTGGGTCTAGCCGAGTTTGTTTGGGTCTAGCCGAGTGGGTTTGGGCCTAGCCGAGTGGGTTTGGGTCTAGCGGAGTGGGTTAGGGTCTAGTGGAGTGGGTTTGGGTCTAGCCGAGTGGGTTTGGATCTAGCCGAATGGGTTTGGGTCTACCCGAGTGCGTTTGGGTCTCGCCGAGTGGGTTTGGGTCTAGCCGAATGGGTTTGGGTCTAGCCGAGTGGGTTTGGGTGTAGCCGAGTGGGTTTGGGTCTAGCGGAGTGGGTTTGGGTGTAGCCGAGTGGGTTTGGGTCTAGCCGAGTGGGTTTGGGTCTAGCCGAGTGGGTTTGGGTCTAGCCGAGTGGGTTTGGGTCTAGCCGAGTGGGTTTGGGTCTAGCCGAGTGGGTTTGGGCCTAGCCGAGTGTGTTTGCGTCTAGCCGAGTGGGTTTGGGTCTAGCCGAGTTAGTTTGGGTGTAGCCGAGTGGGTTTGGGTCTAGCCGAGCAGGTTTGGGTCTAGCCGAGTGGGTTTGGGTCTAGCCGAGTGGGTTTGGGTCTAGCCGAGTGGGTTTGGGTCAAGCGGAGTTGGTATGGGTCTAGCCGAGTGGGTTTGGGTCTAGCCGATTGGGTTTGGGTCTATCCATGTGGGTTTGGGTCTAGCCGAGTCGGTTAGGGTCTAGCGGAGTGGGATTGGGTGTAACCGCGTGTGTTTGGGTGTAGCCGAGTGGGTTTGGGTCTAGCCGAGTGGGTTTGGGTCTAGCCGAGTGGGTTTGGGTCTAGCCGAGTGGGTTTGGGTCTAGCGGAGTGGGTTTGGGTGTAGCCGAGTGGGTTTGGGTCTAGCCGAGTGGGTTTGGGTCTAGCCGAGTGGGTTTGGGTCTAGCCGAGTGGGTTTATGTGTAGCCGAGTGGGTTTGGGTCTAGCCGAGTGGGTTTGTGTGTAGCCGAGTGGGTTTGGGTCTAGCCGAGTGTGTTTGGGTCTAGCCGAGTGGGTTTGGGTCTAGCGGAGTGGGTTTGGGTCTAGCCGAGTGGGTTTGGGTCTAGCCGAGTGGGTTTGGGTATAGCCGACTGGGTTTGGGTGTGGCCGAGTGGGTTTGGGTCTAGCCGAGTGGGTTTGGGTCTAGCCGAGTGGCTTTGGGTCTAGCCGAGTGGGTTTGGGTCTAGCCGAGTTGGTTTCGGTCTAGCCGAGTGGGTTTGGGTCTAGCCGAGTGGGTTTGGGTCTAGCCGAGTGGGTTTGGGTCTAGCCGATTGGGTTTGGGTCTAGCCGAGTTTGTTTGGGTCTCGCCGAGTGGGTTTGGGTCAAGCGGAGTTGGTATGGGTCTAGCGGAGTGGGTTTGGGTCTAGCGGAGTGGGTTTGGGTCTAGCCAAGTGGGTTTTGGTCTAGCCGAGTGGGTTTGGGTCTATCCGAGTGGGTTTGCGTCTAGCCGACTGGGTGTGGGTCTAGCTGAGTGGGTTTGGGTCTATCCATGTGGGTTTGGGTCTAGCCGAGTGGGTTAGGGTCTAGCGGAGTGGGATTGGGTGTAACCGCGTGGGTTTGGGTGTAGCCGAGTGGGTTTGGGTCTAGCCGAGTGGGTTTGGGTCTAGCCGAGTGGGTTTGGGTCTAGCCGAGTGGGTTTGGGTCTAGCGGAGTGGGTTTGGGTGTAGCCGAGTGGGTTTGGGTCTAGCCGAGTGGGTTTGGGTCTAGCCGAGTGGGTTTGCGTCTAGCCGACTGGGTTTGGGTGTAGCCGAGTGGGTTTGGGTCTAGCCGAGTGGGTTTGGGTGTAGCCGACTGGGTTTGGGTGTGGCCGAGTGGGTTTGGGTCTAGCCGAGTGGGTTTGGGTCTAGCCGAGTGGCTTTGGGTCTAGCTGAGTGGGTTTGGGTCTAGCCGAGTTGGTTTCGGTCTAGCCGAGTGGGTTTGGGTCTAGCCGAGTGGGTTTGGGTCTAGCCGAGTGGGTTTGGGTCTAGCCGAGTGGGTTTGGGTCTAGCCGAGTTTGTTTGGGTCTCGCCGAGTGGGTTTGGGTCAAGCGGAGTTGGTATGGGTCTAGCCAAGTGGGTTTGGGTCTAGCGGAGTGGGTTTGGGTCTAGCCAAGTGGGTTTTGGTCTAGCCGAGTGGGTTTGGGTCTATCCGAGTGGGTTTGCGTCTAGCCGACTGGGTTTGGGTCTAGCTGAGTGGGTTTGGGTCTATCCATGTGGGTTTGGGTCTAGCCGAGTGGGTTAGGGTCTAGCGGAGTGGGATTGGGTGTAACCGCGTGGGTTTGGGTGTAGCCGAGTGGGTTTGGGTCTAGCCGAGTGGGTTTGGGTCTAGCCGAGTGGGTTTGGGTCTAGCCGAGTGGGTTTGGGTCTAGCGGAGTGGGTTTGGGTGTAGCCGAGTGGGTTTGGGTCTAGCCGAGTGGGTTTGGGTCTAGCCGAGTGGGTTTGTGTCTAGCCGACTGGGTTTGGGTGTAGCCGAGTGGGTTTGGGTCTAGCCGAGTGTGTTTGGGTGTAGCCGAGTGGGTTTGGGTCTAGCCGAGTGGGTTTGGGTCTAGCGGAGTGGGTTTGGGTGTAGCCGAGTGGGTTTGGGTCTAGCCGAGTGGGTTTGGGTATAGCCGACTGGGTTTGGGTGTAGCCGAGTGGGTTTGGGTCTAGCCGAGTGGGTTTGGGTCTAGCCGAGTGGCTTTGGGTCTAGCTGAGTGGGTTTGGGTCTAGCCGAGTTGGTTTCGGTCTAGCCGAGTGGGTTTGGGTCTAGCCGAGTGGGTTTGGGTCTAGCCGAGTTTGTTTGGGTCTCGCCGAGTGGGTTTGGGTCAAGCGGAGTTGGTATGGGTCTAGCGGAGTGGGTTTGGGTCTAGCGGAGTGGGTTTGGGTCTAGCCAAGTGGGTTTTGGTCTAGCCGAGTGGGTTTGGGTCTATCCGAGTGGGTTTGCGTCTAGCCGACTGGGTTTGGGTCTAGCTGAGTGGGTTTCGGTCTATCCATGTGAGTTTGGGTCTAGCCGAGTGGGTTAGTGTCTAGCGGAGTGGGTTTGGGTGTAGCCGCGTGGGTTTGGGTGTAGCCGAGTGGGTTTGGGTCTAGCCGAGTGGGTTTGGGTCTAGCCGAGTGGGTTTGGGTCTAACCGAGTGGGTTTGGGTCTAGCGGAGTGGGTTTGGGTTTAGCCGAGTGGGTTTGGGTCTAGCCGAGTGGGTTTGGGTCTAGCCGAGTGGGTTTGGGTCTAGCGGAGTGGGTTTGGTTGTAGCCGAGTGGGTTTGGGTCTAGCGGAGTGGGTTTGGGTGTAGCCAAGTGGGTTTGGGTCTAGCCGAGTGGGTTTGGGTCTAGCCGACTGGGTTTGGGTCTGGACGAGTGAGTTTGGGTCTAGCCGAGTGGGTTTGGGTCTAGTCGAGTGGGTTTGGGTCTAGCCGAGTGGGTTTGGGTCTAGCCTAGTGGGTTTGGGTCTAGCCAAGTGGGTTTCGGTCCAGCGGAGTGGGTTTGGGTCTAGCGCAGTGGGTTTGGGTCTAGCGGAGTGGGTTTGGGTCTAGCTGATGGGTTTGGGTCTAACCGAGTGGGTTTGCGTCTAGCCGACTGGGTTTGGGTGTAGCCGAGTGGGTTTGGGTCTAGCCGAGTGGGTTTGGGTGTAGCCGACTGGGTTTGGGTGTGGCCGAGTGGGTTTGGGTCTAGCCGAGTGGGTTTGGGTCTAGCCGAGTGGCTTTGGGTCTAGCTGAGTGGGTTTGGGTCTAGCCGAGTTGGTTTCGGTCTAGCCGAGTGGGTTTGGGTCTAGCCGAGTGGGTTTGGGTCTAGCCGAGTGGGTTTGGGTCTAGCCGAGTGGGTTTGGGTCTAGCCGAGTTTGTTTGGGTCTCGCCGAGTGGGTTTGGGTCAAGCGGAGTTGGTATGGGTCTAGCCAAGTGGGTTTGGGTCTAGCGGAGTGGGTTTGGGTCTAGCCAAGTGGGTTTTGGTCTAGCCGAGTGGGTTTGGGTCTATCCGAGTGGGTTTGCGTCTAGCCGACTGGGTTTGGGTCTAGCTGAGTGGGTTTGGGTCTATCCATGTGGGTTTGGGTCTAGCCGAGTGGGTTAGGGTCTAGCGGAGTGGGATTGGGTGTAACCGCGTGGGTTTGGGTGTAGCCGAGTGGGTTTGGGTCTAGCCGAGTGGGTTTGGGTCTAGCCGAGTGGGTTTGGGTCTAGCCGAGCGGGTTTGGGTCTAGCGGAGTGGGTTTGGGTGTAGCCGAGTGGGTTTGGGTCTAGCCGAGTGGGTTTGGGTCTAGCCGAGTGGGTTTGTGTCTAGCCGACTGGGTTTGGGTGTAGCCGAGTGGGTTTGGGTCTAGCCGAGTGTGTTTGGGTGTAGCCGAGTGGGTTTGGGTCTAGCCGAGTGGGTTTGGGTCTAGCGGAGTGGGTTTGGGTGTAGCCGAGTGGGTTTGGGTCTAGCCGAGTGGGTTTGGGTATAGCCGACTGGGTTTGGGTGTAGCCGAGTGGGTTTGGGTCTAGCCGAGTGGGTTTGGGTCTAGCCGAGTGGCTTTGGGTCTAGCTGAGTGGGTTTGGGTCTAGCCGAGTTGGTTTCGGTCTAGCCGAGTGGGTTTGGGTCTAGCCGAGTGGGTTTGGGTCTAGCCGAGTTTGTTTGGGTCTCGCCGAGTGGGTTTGGGTCAAGCGGAGTTGGTATGGGTCTAGCGGAGTGGGTTTGGGTCTAGCGGAGTGGGTTTGGGTCTAGCCAAGTGGGTTTTGGTCTAGCCGAGTGGGTTTGGGTCTATCCGAGTGGGTTTGCGTCTAGCCGACTGGGTTTGGGTCTAGCTGAGTGGGTTTCGGTCTATCCATGTGAGTTTGGGTCTAGCCGAGTGGGTTAGTGTCTAGCGGAGTGGGTTTGGGTGTAGCCGCGTGGGTTTGGGTGTAGCCGAGTGGGTTTGGGTCTAGCCGAGTGGGTTTGGGTCTAGCCGAGTGGGTTTGGGTCTAACCGAGTGGGTTTGGGTCTAGCGGAGTGGGTTTGGGTTTAGCCGAGTGGGTTTGGGTCTAGCCGAGTGGGTTTGGGTCTAGCCGAGTGGGTTTGGGTCTAGCGGAGTGGGTTTGGTTGTAGCCGAGTGGGTTTGGGTCTAGCCGACTGGGTTTGGGTCTGGACGAGTGAGTTTGGGTCTAGCCGAGTGGGTTTGGGTCTAGTCGAGTGGGTTTGGGTCTAGCCGAGTGGGTTTGGGTCTAGCCTAGTGGGTTTGGGTCTAGCCAAGTGGGTTTCGGTCCAGCGGAGTGGGTTTGGGTCTAGCGCAGTGGGTTTGGGTCTAGCGGAGTGGGTTTGGGTCTAGCTGATGGGTTTGGGTCTAACCGAGTGGGTTTGTGTCTAGCGGAGTGGGTTTGGGTCTAGTGGAGTAGGATTGGGTCTAGCCGAGTGGGTTTGGGTCTAGCCGAGTGGGTTTGGGACTAGCCAAGTGGGTTTGCGTCTAGCCGAGTGGGTTTGGGTCTAGCCGAGTGGGTTTGGGTCTAGCCGAGTTGGTTTCGGTCTAGCCGATTGGGTTTGGGTCTATCCATGTGGGTTTGGGTCTAGCCGAGTGGGTTAGGGTCTAGCGGAGTGGGTTTGGGTGTAGCCGCGTGGGTTTGGGTGTAGCCGAGTGGGTTTGGGTCTAGCCGAGTGGGTTTGGGTCTAGCCGAGTGGGTTTGGGTCTGGCCCAGTGGGTTTGGGTCTAGCGGAGTGGGTTTGGGTGTAGCCGAGTGGGTTTGGGTCTAGCCGAGTGGGTTTGGGTCTAGCCGACTGGGTTTGGGTCTAGACGAGTGGGTTTGGGTCTAGCCGAAAGGGTTTGGGTCTAGCCGAGGGGGTTTGGGTCTAGCCGAGTGGGTTGGGTCTAGCTGAGTGGGTGTGGGTCTAGCCGAGTGGGTTTGGGTCGAGCCGAGTGGGTTTGGGTCCAGCCGAGTGGGTTTGGGTCTAGCCGAGTGGGTTTGGGCCTAGCCGAGTGGGTTTGGGTCTAGCGGAGTGGGTTAGGGTCTAGTGGAGTGGGTTTGGGTCTAGCCGAGTGGGTTTGGGTCTAGCCGAATGGGTTTGGGTCTACCCGAGTGCGTTTGGGTCTCGCCGAGTGGGTTTGGGTCTAGCCGAATGGGTTTGGGTCTAGCCGAGTGGGTTTGGGTGTAGCCGAGTGGGTTTGGGTCTAGCGGAGTGGGTTTGGGTGTAGCCGAGTGGGTTTGGGTCTAGCCGAGTGGGTTTGGGTCTAGCCGAGTGGGTTTGGGTCTAGCCGAGTGGGTTTGGGTCTAGCCGAGTGGGTTTGGGTCTAGCCGAGTGGGTTTGGGTCTAGCCGAGTGTGTTTGCGTCTAGCCGAGTGGGTTTGGGTCTAGCCGAGTGGGTTTGGGTCTAGCCGAGTGGGTTTGGGTCTAGCTGAGTGGGTTTGGGTCTAGCCGAGTGTGTTAGGGTCTAGCGGAGTGGGTTTGGATGTAGCCGCGTGGGTTTGGGTGTAGCCGAGTGGGTTTGGGTCTAGCCTAGTGGGTTTGGGTCTAGCCGAGTGGGTTTGTGTCTAGCCGAGTGGGTTTGGGTCTAGCGGAGTGGGTTTGGGTGTAGCCGAGTGGGTTTGGGTCTAGCCGAGTGGGTTTGGGTATAGCCGACTGGGTTTGGGTCTTGCCGAGTGGGTTTGGGTCTAGCAGAGTGGGTTTGGGTGTAGCCGATTGGGTTTGGGTCTAGCGGAGTGGGTTTGGGTATAGCCGAGTGGGTTTGGGTCTAGCCGTGTGGGTTTGGGTCTAGCCGACTGGGTTTGGCTCTAGCCGAGTGGGTTTGGGTCTAGCCGAGTGGGTTTGGGTCTAGCCGAGTGGGTTTACGTCTAGCCAACTGGGTTTGGGTCTAGCGGAGTGGGTTTGGGTGTAGCCGAGTGGGTTTGGGTCTAGCCGAGTGGGTTTGGGTCTAGCCGAGTGGGTTTGGGTCAAGCCGAGTGGGTTTGGGTCTAGCCGAGTGGGTTTGGGTCTAGCCGAGTGCGTTTGGTTCTAGCCGAGTGGGTTTGGGTCTAGCCGAGTGGGTTTGGGCCTAGCCGAGTGGGTTTGGGTCTACTGGAGTGGGTTTGGGTGTAGCAGAGTGGGTTTGGGTGTAGCTGAGTGGGTTTGGGACCAGCCGAGTGGGTTTGGGTCTAGCCGAGTGGGTTTGGGTCTAGCCGAATGGGTTTGGGTCTACCCGAGTGGGTTTGGGTCTAGCCGATTGGGTTTGCTACTAGCCGAATGGGTTTGGGTCTAGCCGAGTGGGTTTGGGTGCAGACGAGTGGGTTTGGGTCTAGCGGAGTGGGTTTGGGTGTAGCCGAGTGGGTTTGGGTCTAGCCGAGTGGGTTTGGGTCTAGCCGAGTGGGTTTGGGTCTAGCCGAGTGGGTTTGGGTCTAGCCGAGTGGGTGTGGGTCCAGCCGAGTTGGTTTGGGTCTAGCCGAGTGGGTTTGCGTCTAGCCGAGGGGGTTTGTGTCTAGCGGAGGGGGTTTGGGTCTAGCGGAGTGGGATTGGGTCTAGCCGAGAGCGTTTGGGTCTAGCCGGGTGGGTTTGGGACTAGCCGAGTGGGTTTGGGTCTAGCCGAGTGGGTTTGGGTCTAGCTGAATGGGTTTGGGTCTAGCCGAGTGGGTTTGGGTCTAGCCAAGTGTGTTTGGGTCTAGCCGAAAGGGTTTGGGTCTAGCCGAGGGGGTTTGGGTCTAGCCGAGTGGGTTGGGTCTAGCTGAGTGGGTGTGGGTCTAGCCGAGTGGGTTTGGGTCTAGCCGAGTGGGTTTGGGTCTAGCCGAGTTTGTTTGGGTCTAGCCGAGTGGGTTTGGGCCTAGCCGAGTGGGTTTGGGTCTAGCGGAGTGGGTTAGGGTCTAGTGGAGTGGGTTTGGGTCTAGCCGAGTGGGTTTGGATCTAGCCGAATGGGTTTGGGTCTACCCGAGTGCGTTTGGGTCTCGCCGAGTGGGTTTGGGTCTAGCCGAGTGGGTTTGGGTGTAGCCGAGTGGGTTTGGGTCTAGCGGAGTGGGTTTGGGTGTAGCCGAGTGGGTTTGGGTCTAGCCGAGTGGGTTTGGGTCTAGCCGAGTGGGTTTGGGTCTAGCCGAGTGGGTTTGGGTCTAGCCGACTGGGTTTGGGTCTAGCCGAGTGGGTTTGGGTCTAGCCGAGTGTGTTTGCGTCTAGCCGAGTGGGTTTGGGTCTAGCCGAGTGGGTTTGGGTCTAGCCGAGTGGGTTTGGGTCTAGCTGAGTGGGTTTGGGTCTAGCCGAGTGTGTTAGGGTCTAGCGGAGTGGGTTTGGATGTAGCCGCGTGGGTTTGGGTGTAGCCGAGTGGGTTTGGGTCTAGCCGAGTGGGTTTGGGTCTAGCCGAGTGGGTTTGTGTCTAGCCGAGTGGGTTTGGGTCTAGCGGAGTGGGTTTGGGTGTAGCCGAGTGGGTTTGGGTCTAGCCGAGTGGGTTTGGGTATAGCCGACTGGGTTTGGGTGAAGCCGAGTGGGTTTGGGTCCAGCCGAGTGGGTTTCGGTCTAGCCGAGTGGCTTTGGGTCTAACTGAGTAGGTTTGGGTCTAGCCGAGTTGGTTTCTGTCTAGCCGAGTGGGTTTGGGTCTAGCCGAGTGGGTTTGGGTCTAGCCGAGTGGGTTTGGGTCTAGCCGAGTTAGTTTGGGTGTAGCCGAGTGGGTTTGGGTCTAGCCGAGCAGGTTTGGGTCTAGCCGAGTGGGTTTGGGTCTAGCCGAGTGGGTTTGGGTCTAGCCGAGTGGGTTTGGGTCAAGCGGAGTTGGTATGGGTCTAGCCGAGTGGGTTTGGGTCTAGCCGATTGGGTTTGGGTCTATCCATGTGGGTTTGGGTCTAGCCGAGTCGGTTAGGGTCTAGCGGAGTGGGATTGGGTGTAACCGCGTGTGTTTGGGTGTAGCCGAGTGGGTTTGGGTCTAGCCGAGTGGGTTTGGGTCTAGCCGAGTGGGTTTGGGTCTAGCCGAGTGGGTTTGGGTCTAGCGGAGTGGGTTTGGGTGTAGCCGAGTGGGTTTGGGTCTAGCCGAGTGGGTTTGGGTCTAGCCGAGTGGGTTTGGGTCTAGCCGAGTGGGTTTGGGTGTAGCCGAGTGGGTTTGGGTCTAGCCGAGTGGGTTTGTGTGTAGCCGAGTGGGTTTGGGTCTAGCCGAGTGGGTTTGGGTCTAGCCGAGTGGGTTTGGGTCTAGCGGAGTGGGTTTGGGTCTAGCCGAGTGGGTTTGGGTCTAGCCGAGTGGGTTTGGGTATAGCCGACTGGGTTTGGGTGTGGCCGAGTGGGTTTGGGTCTAGCCGAGTGGGTTTGGGTCTAGCCGAGTGGGTTTGGGTCTAGCCGAGTGCGTTTGGTTCTAGCCGAGTGGGTTTGGGTCTAGCCGAGTGGGTTTGGGCCTAGCCGAGTGGGTTTGGGTCTACTGGAGTGGGTTTGGGTGTAGCAGAGTGGGTTTGGGTGTAGCTGAGTGGGTTTGGGACCAGCCGAGTGGGTTTGGGTCTAGCCGAGTGGGTTTGGGTCTAGCCGAATGGGTTTGGGTCTACCCGAGTGGGTTTGGGTCTAGCCGATTGGGTTTGCTACTAGCCGAATGGGTTTGGGTCTAGCCGAGTGGGTTTGGGTGCAGACGAGTGGGTTTGGGTCTAGCGGAGTGGGTTTGGGTGTAGCCGAGTGGGTTTGGGTCTAGCCGAGTGGGTTTGGGTCTAGCCGAGTGGGTTTGGGTCTAGCCGAGTGGGTTTGGGTCTAGCCGAGTGGGTTTGGGTCCAGCCGAGTTGGTTTGGGTCTAGCCGAGTGGGTTTGCGTCTAGCCGAGTGGGTTTGTGTCTAGCGGAGGGGGTTTGGGTCTAGCGGAGTGGGATTGGGTCTAGCCGAGTGCGTTTGGGTCTAGCCGGGTGGGTTTGGGACTAGCCGAGTGGGTTTGGGTCTAGCCGAGTGGGTTTGGGTCTAGCTGAATGGGTTTGGGTCTAGCCGAGTGGGTTTGGGTCTAGCCAAGTGTGTTTGTGTCTAGCCGAAAGGGTTTGGGTCTAGCCGAGGGGGTTTGGGTCTAGCCGAGTGGGTTGGGTCTAGCTGAGTGGGTGTGGGTCTAGCCGAGTGGGTTTGGGTCTAGCCGAGTGGGTTTGGGTCTAGCCGAGTTTGTTTGGGTCTAGCCGAGTGGGTTTGGGCCTAGCCGAGTGGGTTTGGGTCTAGCGGAGTGGGTTAGGGTCTAGTGGAGTGGGTTTGGGTCTAGCCGAGTGGGTTTGGATCTAGCCGAATGGGTTTGGGTCTACCCGAGTGCGTTTGGGTCTCGCCGAGTGGGTTTGGGTCTAGCCGAATGGGTTTGGGTCTAGCCGAGTGGGTTTGGGTGTAGCCGAGTGGGTTTTGGTCTAGCGGAGTGGGTTTGGGTGTAGCCGAGTGGGTTTGGGTCTAGCCGAGTGGGTTTGGGTCTAGCCGAGTGGGTTTGGGTCTAGCCGAGTGGGTTTGGGTCTAGCCGAGTGGGTTTGGGTCTAGCCGAGTGGGTTTGGGCCTAGCCGAGTGTGTTTGCGTCTAGCCGAGTGGGTTTGGGTCTAGCCGAGTTAGTTTGGGTGTAGCCGAGTGGGTTTGGGTCTAGCCGAGCAGGTTTGGGTCTAGCCGAGTGGGTTTGGGTCTAGCCGAGTGGGTTTGGGTCTAGCCGAGTGGGTTTGGGTCAAGCGGAGTTGGTATGGGTCTAGCCGAGTGGGTTTGGGTCTAGCCGATTGGGTTTGGGTCTATCCATGTGGGTTTGGGTCTAGCCGAGTCGGTTAGGGTCTAGCGGAGTGGGATTGGGTGTAACCGCGTGTGTTTGGGTGTAGCCGAGTGGGTTTGGGTCTAGCCGAGTGGGTTTGGGTCTAGCCGAGTGGGTTTGGGTCTAGCCGAGTGGGTTTGGGTCTAGCGGAGTGGGTTTGGGTGTAGCCGAGTGGGTTTGGGTCTAGCCGAGTGGGTTTGGGTCTAGCCGAGTGGGTTTGGGTCTAGCCGAGTGGGTTTATGTGTAGCCGAGTGGGTTTGGGTCTAGCCGAGTGGGTTTGTGTGTAGCCGAGTGGGTTTGGGTCTAGCCGAGTGTGTTTGGGTCTAGCCGAGTGGGTTTGGGTCTAGCGGAGTGGGTTTGGGTCTAGCCGAGTGGGTTTGGGTCTAGCCGAGTGGGTTTGGGTATAGCCGACTGGGTTTGGGTGTGGCCGAGTGGGTTTGGGTCTAGCCGAGTGGGTTTGGGTCTAGCCGAGTGGCTTTGGGTCTAGCCGAGTGGGTTTGGGTCTAGCCGAGTTGGTTTCGGTCTAGCCGAGTGGGTTTGGGTCTAGCCGAGTGGGTTTGGGTCTAGCCGAGTGGGTTTGGGTCTAGCCGATTGGGTTTGGGTCTAGCCGAGTTTGTTTGGGTCTCGCCGAGTGGGTTTGGGTCAAGCGGAGTTGGTATGGGTCTAGCGGAGTGGGTTTGGGTCTAGCGGAGTGGGTTTGGGTCTAGCCAAGTGGGTTTTGGTCTAGCCGAGTGGGTTTGGGTCTATCCGAGTGGGTTTGCGTCTAGCCGACTGGGTGTGGGTCTAGCTGAGTGGGTTTGGGTCTATCCATGTGGGTTTGGGTCTAGCCGAGTGGGTTAGGGTCTAGCGGAGTGGGATTGGGTGTAACCGCGTGGGTTTGGGTGTAGCCGAGTGGGTTTGGGTCTAGCCGAGTGGGTTTGGGTCTAGCCGAGTGGGTTTGGGTCTAGCCGAGTGGGTTTGGGTCTCGCGGAGTGGGTTTGGGTGTAGCCGAGTGGGTTTGGGTCTAGCCGAGTGGGTTTGGGTCTAGCCGAGTGGGTTTGCGTCTAGCCGACTGGGTTTGGGTGTAGCCGAGTGGGTTTGGGTCTAGCCGAGTGGGTTTGGGTGTAGCCGACTGGGTTTGGGTGTGGCCGAGTGGGTTTGGGTCTAGCCGAGTGGGTTTGGGTCTAGCCGAGTGGCTTTGGGTCTAGCTGAGTGGGTTTGGGTCTAGCCGAGTTGGTTTCGGTCTAGCCGAGTGGGTTTGGGTCTAGCCGAGTGGGTTTGGGTCTAGCCGAGTGGGTTTGGGTCTAGCCGAGTGGGTTTGGGTCTAGCCGAGTTTGTTTGGGTCTCGCCGAGTGGGTTTGGGTCAAGCGGAGTTGGTATGGGTCTAGCCAAGTGGGTTTGGGTCTAGCGGAGTGGGTTTGGGTCTAGCCAAGTGGGTTTTGGTCTAGCCGAGTGGGTTTGGGTCTATCCGAGTGGGTTTGCGTCTAGCCGACTGGGTTTGGGTCTAGCTGAGTGGGTTTGGGTCTATCCATGTGGGTTTGGGTCTAGCCGAGTGGGTTAGGGTCTAGCGGAGTGGGATTGGGTGTAACCGCGTGGGTTTGGGTGTAGCCGAGTGGGTTTGGGTCTAGCCGAGTGGGTTTGGGTCTAGCCGAGTGGGTTTGGGTCTAGCCGAGTGGGTTTGGGTCTAGCGGAGTGGGTTTGGGTGTAGCCGAGTGGGTTTGGGTCTAGCCGAGTGGGTTTGGGTCTAGCCGAGTGGGTTTGTGTCTAGCCGACTGGGTTTGGGTGTAGCCGAGTGGGTTTGGGTCTAGCCGAGTGTGTTTGGGTGTAGCCGAGTGGGTTTGGGTCTAGCCGAGTGGGTTTGGGTCTAGCGGAGTGGGTTTGGGTGTAGCCGAGTGGGTTTGGGTCTAGCCGAGTGGGTTTGGGTATAGCCGACTGGGTTTGGGTGTAGCCGAGTGGGTTTGGGTCTAGCCGAGTGGGTTTGGGTCTAGCCGAGTGGCTTTGGGTCTAGCTGAGTGGGTTTGGGTCTAGCCGAGTTGGTTTCGGTCTAGCCGAGTGGGTTTGGGTCTAGCCGAGTGGGTTTGGGTCTAGCCGAGTTTGTTTGGGTCTCGCCGAGTGGGTTTGGGTCAAGCGGAGTTGGTATGGGTCTAGCGGAGTGGGTTTGGGTCTAGCGGAGTGGGTTTGGGTCTAGCCAAGTGGGTTTTGGTCTAGCCGAGTGGGTTTGGGTCTATCCGAGTGGGTTTGCGTCTAGCCGACTGGGTTTGGGTCTAGCTGAGTGGGTTTCGGTCTATCCATGTGAGTTTGGGTCTAGCCGAGTGGGTTAGTGTCTAGCGGAGTGGGTTTGGGTGTAGCCGCGTGGGTTTGGGTGTAGCCGAGTGGGTTTGGGTCTAGCCGAGTGGGTTTGGGTCTAGCCGAGTGGGTTTGGGTCTAACCGAGTGGGTTTGGGTCTAGCGGAGTGGGTTTGGGTTTAGCCGAGTGGGTTTGGGTCTAGCCGAGTGGGTTTGGGTCTAGCCGAGTGGGTTTGGGTCTAGCGGAGTGGGTTTGGTTGTAGCCGAGTGGGTTTGGGTCTAGCGGAGTGGGTTTGGGTGTAGCCAAGTGGGTTTGGGTCTAGCCGAGTGGGTTTGGGTCTAGCCGACTGGGTTTGGGTCTGGACGAGTGAGTTTGGGTCTAGCCGAGTGGGTTTGGGTCTAGTCGAGTGGGTTTGGGTCTAGCCGAGTGGGTTTGGGTCTAGCCTAGTGGGTTTGGGTCTAGCCAAGTGGGTTTCGGTCCAGCGGAGTGGGTTTGGGTCTAGCGCAGTGGGTTTGGGTCTAGCGGAGTGGGTTTGGGTCTAGCTGATGGGTTTGGGTCTAACCGAGTGGGTTTGCGTCTAGCCGACTGGGTTTGGGTGTAGCCGAGTGGGTTTGGGTCTAGCCGAGTGGGTTTGGGTGTAGCCGACTGGGTTTGGGTGTGGCCGAGTGGGTTTGGGTCTAGCCGAGTGGGTTTGGGTCTAGCCGAGTGGCTTTGGGTCTAGCTGAGTGGGTTTGGCTCTAGCCGAGTTGGTTTCGGTCTAGCCGAGTGGGTTTGGGTCTAGCCGAGTGGGTTTGGGTCTAGCCGAGTGGGTTTGGGTCTAGCCGAGTGGGTTTGGGTCTAGCCGAGTTTGTTTGGGTCTCGCCGAGTGGGTTTGGGTCAAGCGGAGTTGGTATGGGTCTAGCCAAGTGGGTTTGGGTCTAGCGGAGTGGGTTTGGGTCTAGCCAAGTGGGTTTTGGTCTAGCCGAGTGGGTTTGGGTCTATCCGAGTGGGTTTGCGTCTAGCCGACTGGGTTTGGGTCTAGCTGAGTGGGTTTGGGTCTATCCATGTGGGTTTGGGTCTAGCCGAGTGGGTTAGGGTCTAGCGGAGTGGGATTGGGTGTAACCGCGTGGGTTTGGGTGTAGCCGAGTGGGTTTGGGTCTAGCCGAGTGGGTTTGGGTCTAGCCGAGTGGGTTTGGGTCTAGCCGAGTGGGTTTGGGTCTAGCGGAGTGGGTTTGGGTGTAGCCGAGTGGGTTTGGGTCTAGCCGAGTGGGTTTGGGTCTAGCCGAGTGGGTTTGTGTCTAGCCGACTGGGTTTGGGTGTAGCCGAGTGGGTTTGGGTCTAGCCGAGTGTGTTTGGGTGTAGCCGAGTGGGTTTGGGTCTAGCCGAGTGGGTTTGGGTCTAGCGGAGTGGGTTTGGGTGTAGCCGAGTGGGTTTGGGTCTAGCCGAGTGGGTTTGGGTATAGCCGACTGGGTTTGGGTGTAGCCGAGTGGGTTTGGGTCTAGCCGAGTGGGTTTGGGTCTAGCCGAGTGGCTTTGGGTCTAGCTGAGTGGGTTTGGGTCTAGCCGAGTTGGTTTCGGTCTAGCCGAGTGGGTTTGGGTCTAGCCAAGTGGGTTTGGGTCTAGCCGAGTTTGTTTGGGTCTCGCCGAGTGGGTTTGGGTCAAGCGGAGTTGGTATGGGTCTAGCGGAGTGGGTTTGGGTCTAGCGGAGTGGGTTTGGGTCTAGCCAAGTGGGTTTTGGTCTAGCCGAGTGGGTTTGGGTCTATCCGAGTGGGTTTGCGTCTAGCCGACTGGGTTTGGGTCTAGCTGAGTGGGTTTCGGTCTATCCATGTGAGTTTGGGTCTAGCCGAGTGGGTTAGTGTCTAGCGGAGTGGGTTTGGGTGTAGCCGCGTGGGTTTGGGTGTAGCCGAGTGGGTTTGGGTCTAGCCGAGTGGGTTTGGGTCTAGCCGAGTGGGTTTGGGTCTAACCGAGTGGGTTTGGGTCTAGCGGAGTGGGTTTGGGTTTAGCCGAGTGGGTTTGGGTCTAGCCGAGTGGGTTTGGGTCTAGCCGAGTGGGTTTGGGTCTAGCGGAGTGGGTTTGGTTGTAGCCGAGTGGGTTTGGGTCTAGCGGAGTGGGTTTGGGTGTAGCCAAGTGGGTTTGGGTCTAGCCGAGTGGGTTTGGGTCTAGCCGACTGGGTTTGGGTCTGGACGAGTGAGTTTGGGTCTAGCCGAGTGGGTTTGGGTCTAGTCGAGTGGGTTTGGGTCTAGCCGAGTGGGTTTGGGTCTAGCCTAGTGGGTTTGGGTCTAGCCAAGTGGGTTTCGGTCCAGCGGAGTGGGTTTGGGTCTAGCGCAGTGGGTTTGGGTCTAGCGGAGTGGGTTTGGGTCTAGCTGATGGGTTTGGGTCTAACCGAGTGGGTTTGTGTCTAGCGGAGTGGGTTTGGGTCTAGTGGAGTAGGATTGGGTCTAGCCGAGTGGGTTTGGGTCTAGCCGAGTGGGTTTGGGACTAGCCAAGTGGGTTTGCGTCTAGCCGAGTGGGTTTGGGTCTAGCCGAGTGGGTTTGGGTCTAGCCGAGTTGGTTTCGGTCTAGCCGATTGGGTTTGGGTCTATCCATGTGGGTTTGGGTCTAGCCGAGTGGGTTAGGGTCTAGCGGAGTGGGTTTGGGTGTAGCCGCGTGGGTTTGGGTGTAGCCGAGTGGGTTTGGGTCTAGCCGAGTGGGTTTGGGTCTAGCCGAGTGGGTTTGGGTCTGGCCCAGTGGGTTTGGGTCTAGCGGAGTGGGTTTGGGTGTAGCCGAGTGGGTTTGGGTCTAGCCGAGTGGGTTTGGGTCTAGCCGACTGGGTTTGGGTCTAGACGAGTGGGTTTGCGTCTAGCCGAGTGGGTTTGGGTCTAGCCGAGTGGGTTTGGGTCTAGCCGAGTGGGTTTGGGTCTAGCGGAGTGGGTTTGGTTGTAGCCGAGTGGGTTTGGGTCTAGCGGAGTGGGTTTGGGTGTAGCCGAGTGGGTGTGGGTCTAGCCGAGTGGGTTTGGGTCTAGCCGACTGGGTTTGGGTCTAGCCGGGTGGGTTTGGGTCTAGCCGAGTGGGTTTGGGTCTAGCCGAGTGGGTTTACGTCTAGCCGAGTGGGTTTGGGTCTAGCGGAGTGGGTTTGGGTGTAGCCGAGTGGGTTTGGGTGTAGCCGAATGGGTTTGGGTCTGGACGAGTGGGTTTGGTTCTAGCCGAGTGGGTTTGGGTCCAGCCGAGTGGGTTTGGGTCTAGCCGAGTGGGTTTGGGTCTAGCCTAGTGGGTTTGGGTCTAGCCAAGTGGGTTTGGGTCCAGCGGAGTGGGTTTGGGTCTAGCGCAGTGGGTTTGGGTCGAGCGGAGTGGGTTTGGTTCTAGCCGAGTGGGTTTGGGTCTAACCGAGTGGGTTTGTGTCTAGCGGAGTGGGTTTGGGTCTAGCGGAGTGGGATTGGGTCTAGCCGAGTGGGTTTGGGTCTAGCCGAGTGGGTTTGGGACTAGCCGAGTGGGTTTGGGTCTAGCCGAGTGGGTTTGGGTCTAGCCGAGTGGGTTTACGTCTAGCCGAGTGGGTTTGGGTCTAGCGGAGTGGGTTTGGGTGTAGCCGAGTGGGTTTGGGTGTAGCCGAGTGGGTTTGGGTCTGGACGAGTGGGTTTGGCTCTAGCCGAGTGGGTTTGGGTCCAGCCGAGTGGGTTTGGGTCTAGCCGAGTGGGTTTGGGTCTAGCCTAGTGGGTTTGGGTCCAGCCAAGTGGGTTTGGGTCCAGCGGAGTGGGTTTGGGTCTAGCGCAGTGGGTTTGGGTCTAGCGGAGTGGGTTTGGTTCTAGCCGAGTGGGTTTGGGTCTAACCGAGTGGGTTTGTGTCTAGCGGAGTGGGTTTGGGTCTAGCGGATTGGGATTGGGTCTAGCCGAGTGGGTTTGGGTCTAGCCGAGTGGGTTTGGGACTAGCCGAGTGGGTTTGGGTCTAGCCGAGTGGGTTTGGGTCTAGCCGAGTGGGTTTACGTCTAGCCGAGTGGGTTTGGGTCTAGCGGAGTGGGTTTGGGTGTAGCCGAGTGGGTTTGGGTGTAGCCGAGTGGGTTTGGGTCTGGACGAGTGGGTTTGGTTCTAGCCGAGTGGGTTTGGGTCCAGCCGAGTGGGTTTGGGTCTAGCCGAGTGGGTTTGGGTCTAGCCTAGTGGGTTTGGGTCTAGCCAAGTGGGTTTGGGTCCAGCGGTATGGGTTTGGGTTTGGGTCTAGCGCAGTGGGTTTGGGTCTAGCGGAGTGGGTTTGGTTCTAGCCGAGTGGGTTTGGGTCTAACCGAGTGGGTTTGTGTCTAGCGGAGTGGGTTTGGGTCTAGCGGAGTGGGATTGGGTCTAGCCGAGTGGGTTTGGGTCTAGCCGAGTGGGTTTGGGACTAGCCGAGTGGGTATGGGTCTAGCCGAGTGGGTTTCTGTCTAGCTGAATGTGTTTGGGTCTAGCCGAGTGGGTATGGGTCTAGCCGAGTGGGTTTGGGTCTAGCCGAAAGGGTTTGGGTCTAGCCGAGTGGGTTTGGGTCCAGCCGAGTGGGTTTGGGTCTAGCCGAGTGGGTGTGGGTTAAGCCGAGTGGGTTTGGGTCCAGCCGAGTGGGTTTGGGTCTAGCCGAGTGGGTTTACGTCTAGCCGAGTGGGTTTGGGTCTAGCGGAGTGGGTTTGGGTGTAGCCGAGTGGGTTTGGGTGTAGCCGAGTGGGTTTGGGTCTGGACGAGTGGGTTTGGTTCTAGCCGAGTGGGTTTGGGTCCAGCCGAGTGGGTTTGGGTCTAGCCGAGTGGGTTTGGGTCTAGCCTAGTGGGTTTGGGTCTAGCCGATTGGGTTGGGTGTAGCCGAGTGGGTTTGGGTCTAGCCGATTGGGTTTGGGTCTAGCGGAGTGGGTTTGGTTCTAGCCGAGTGGGTTTGGGTCTAACCGAGTGGGTTTGTGTCTAGCGGAGTGGGTTTGGGTCTAGCGGAGTGGGATTGGGTCTAGCCGAGTGGGTTTGGGTCTAGCCGAGTGGGTTTGGGACTAGCCGAGTGGGTTTGGGTCTAGCCGAGTGGGTTTGGGTCTAGCCGAGTGGGTTTACGTCTAGCCGAGTGGGTTTGGGTCTAGCGGAGTGGGTTTGGGTGTAGCCGAGTGGGTTTGGGTGTAGCCGAGTGGGTTTGGGTCTGGACGAGTGGGTTTGGTTCTAGCCGAGTGGGTTTGGGTCCAGCCGAGTGGGTTTGGGTCTAGCCGAGTGGGTTTGGGTCTAGACTAGTGGGTTTGGGTCTAGCCAAGTGGGTTTGGGTCCAGCGGAGTGGGTTTGGGTCTAGCGCAGTGGGTTTGGGTCTAGCGGAGTGGGTTTGGTTCTAGCCGAGTGGGTTTGGGTCTGGCCAAGTGGGTTTGCTTCTAGCCGAATGGGTTTGGGTCTAGCCGAGTGGGTTTGGGTGCAGCCGAGTGGGTTTGGGTCTAGCCGAGTGGGTTTGGGTGTAGCCGAGTGGGTTTGGGTCTAGCCGAGTGGGTTTGGGTCTAGCCGAGTTGGTTTGGGTCTAGCCGAGTGGGTTTGCGTCTAGCCGATTGGGTTTTGGTCTAGCGGAGTGGGTTTGGGTCTAGCCGAGTGGGTTTGGGTCTAGCCGAGTTGGTTTGGGTCTAGCCGAGTGGGTTTGGGTCTAGCCGAGTGGGTTTGGGTGTAGCCGAGTGGGTTTGGGTCTAGCCGAGTGGGATTGGGTCTAGCGGAGTGGGTTTGGTTGTAGCCGAGTGGGTTTGGGTCTAGCGGAGTGGGTTTGGGTGTAGCCGAGTGGGTTTGGGTCTAGCGGAGTGGGTTTGGGTGTAGCTGAGTGGGTTTGGGTGTAGCCGAGTGGGTTTGGGTCTGGACGAGTGGGTTTGGGTCTAGCCGAGTGGGTTTGGGTCTAGCCGAGTGGGTTTGGGTCTAGCTGAGTGGGTTTGGGTGTAGCCGAGTAGGCTTGGGTCTGGACGAGTGGGTTTGGGTCTAGCTGAGTGGGTTTGGGTGTAGCCGAGTGGGTTTGGGTCTTGCCGAGTATGTTTGGGTCTAGCCTAGTGGGTTTGGGTCTAGCCAAGTGGGTTTGGGTCCAGCGGAGTGGGTTTGGGTCTAGCGCAGTGGGTTTGGGTCTAGCGGAGTGTGTTTGTGTCTAGCCGAGTGGGTTTGGGTCTAACCGAGTGGGTTTGTGTCTAGCGGAGTGGGTTTGGGTCTAGCGGAGTGGGATTGGGTCTAGCCGAGTGGGTTTGGGTCTAGCCGAGTGGGTTTGGGACTAGCCGAGTGGGTTTGGGTCTAGCCGAGTGAGTTTGGGTCTAGCTGAATGTGTTTGGGTCTAGCCGAGTGGGTTTGGGTCTAGCCGAGTGGGTTTGGGTCTAGCCGAGTGGGTGTGGGTTAAGCCGAGTGGGTTTGGGTCTAGCCGAGTGGGTTTGGGTCTAGCCGAGTGGGTTTGGGTCTAGCCGAGTGGGTTTGGGTCTAGCCGAGTGGGTTTGGGCCTAGCCGAGAGGGTTTGGGAGTACCGGAGTGGGTTTGGGTGTAGCGGAGTGGGTTTGGGTGTAGCTGAGTGGGTTTGGGACCAGCCGAGTGGGTTTGGTTCTGGCCGAGTGGGTTTGGGCCTAGCCGAATGGGTTTCGGTCTACCCGAGTGGGTTTGGGTCTAGCCGAGTGGGTTTGGGTCTAGTGGAGTGGGTTTGGGTCCAGCCGAGTGGGTTTGGGTCTAGCCGAGTGGGTTTGGGTCTAGCCTAGTGGGTTTGTGTCCAGCCAAGTGGGTTTGGGTCCAGCGGAGTGGGTTTGGGTCTAGCGCAGTGGGTTTGGGTCTAGCGGAGTGGGTTTGGTTCTAGCCGAGTGGGTTTGGGTCTAACCGAGTGGGTTTGTGTCTAGCGGAGTGGGTTTGGGTCTAGCGGAGTGGGATTGGGTCTAGCCGAGTGGGTTTGGGTCTAGCCGAGTGGGTTTGGGACTAGCCGAGTGGGTTTGGGTCTAGCCGAGTGGGTTTGGGTCTAGCCGAGTGGGTTTACGTCTAGCCGAGTGGGTTTGGGTCTAGCGGAGTGGGTTTGGGTGTAGCCGAGTGGGTTTGGGTGTAGCCGAGTGGGTTTGGGTCTGGACGAGTGGGTTTGGTTCTAGCCGAGTGGGTTTGGGTCCAGCCGAGTGGGTTTGGGTCTAGCCGAGTGGGTTTGGGTCTAGCCTAGTGGGTTTGGGTCTAGCCAAGTGGGTTTGGGTCCAGCGGTATGGGTTTGGGTCTAGCGCAGTGGGTTTGGGTCTAGCGGAGTGGGTTTGGTTCTAGCCGAGTGGGTTTGGGTCTAACCGAGTGGGTTTGTGTCTAGCGGAGTGGGTTTGGGTCTAGCGGAGTGGGATTGGGTCTAGCCGAGTGGGTTTGGGTCTAGCCGAGTGGGTTTGGGACTAGCCGAGTGGGTTTGGGTCTAGCCGAGTGGGTTTGGGTCTAGCTGAATGTGTTTGGGTCTCGCCGAGTGGGTATGGGTCTAGCCGAGTGGGTTTGGGTCTAGCCGAAAGGGTTTGGGTCTAGCCGAGTGGGTTTGGGTCTACCCAAGTGGGTTTGAGTCTAGCCGAGTGGGTTTGGGTCTCGCCGAGTGGATTTGGGTCTAGCCGAGTGGGTGTGGGTCTAGCCGAGTGGGTTTGGGTGTAGCCGAGTGGGTTTGGGTCTAGCCGAGTGGGTTTGGGTCTAGCCCAGTGGGTTTGGGTCTAGCCGAGTGGGTTTGGGTCTAGCCGAGTGGGTTTGGGTCTAGCCGATTGGGTTGGGTGTAGCCGAGTGGGTTTGGGTCTAGCCGATTGGGTTTGGGTCTAGCCGAGTGGGTTTGGGTCTAGCCGAGTGGGTTTGGGTGTAGCCGAGTGGGTTTGGGTCTAGCCGAGTGGGGTTGGGTCTAGCGGAGTGGGTTTGGGTCTAGCCGCATGGGTTTGGGTCTAGCCGAGTGGGTTTGGGTCTAGTGGAGTGGGTTTGGGTGCAGCCGAGTGGGTTTGGGTCTAGCCGAGTGGGTTTGGGTCTAGCCGAGTGGGGTTGGGTCTAGCGGAGTGGGTTTGGGTCTAGCCGCATGGGTTTGGGTCTAGCCGAGTGCGTTTGGGTCTGGTGGAGTGGGTTTGGGTGCAGCCGAGTGGGTTTGGGTCTAGCCGATTGGGTTTGGGTCTAGCCGAGTGGGTTTGGGTCGAGCCGAGTGGGTTTGGGTCTAGCCGAGTGGGTTTGGGTCTAGCGGAGTGGGTTTGGGTGTAGCCGAGTGGGTTTGGGTCTAGCCGAGTGGGTTTGGGTCTAGCCGAGTGGGTTTGGGGCTAGTCGAGTGGGTTTGGGTCTAGCGGAGTGGGTTTGGGTCTAGCCGAGTGGGTTTGGGTCTAGCCGAGTGGGTTTGGGTCTAGTCGAGTGGGTTTTGGTCCTGCCGAGTGGGTGTGGGTCTAGCCGAGTGGGTTTGAGTCTAGCCGAGTGGGTTTGGGTCTAGCCGAGTGGGTTTGGTTCTAGCCGAGTGGGTTTTGTGTCTAGACGAGTGGGTTTGGGTCTAACCGAGTGGGTTTGGGTCTAGCCGAGTGGGTTTGGGTCTAGCCGAGAATGTTTGGGTCTACCCAAGTGGGTTTGGGTCTAGCCGAGTGGGTTTGGGTCTAGCTGAGTGGATTTGGGTGTAGCCGAGTGGGTGTGGGTCTAACCGAGTGGGTTTGGGTCTAGCCGAGTGGGTTTGGGTCTAGCCGAGAGTGTTTGGGTCTACCCAAGTGGGTTTGAGTCTAGCCGAGTGGGTTTGGGTCTCGCCGAGTGTATTTGGGTCTAGCCGAGTGGGTGTGGGTCTAGCCGAGTGGGTTTGGGTCTAGCCGAGTGGGTTTGGGTCTAGCCGAGTGGGTTTGGGTCTAGCCGATTGGGTTGGGTGTAGCCGAGTGGGTTTGGGTCTAGCCGATTGGGTTTGGGTCTAGCCGAGTGGGTTTGGGTCAAGCCGAGTGGGTTTGGGTGTAGCCGAGTGGGTTTGGGTCTAGCCGAGTGGGGTTGGGTCTAGCGGAGTGGGTTTGGGTCTAGCCGCATGGGTTTGGGTCTAGCCGAGTGGGTTTGGGTCTAGTGGAGTGGGTTTGGGTGCAGCCGAGTGGGTTTGGGTCTAGCCGAGTGGGTTTGGGTCTAGCCGAGTGGGTTTGGGTCGAGCCGAGTGGGTTTGGGTCTAGCCGAGTGGGTTTGGGTCTAGCGGAGTGGGTTTGGGTGTAGCCGAGTGGGTTTGGGTCTAGCCGAGTGGGTTTGGGTCTAGCCGAGTGGGTTTGGGGCTAGCCGAGTGGGTTTGGGTCTAGCCGAGTGGGTTTGGGTCTAGCCGCGTGGGTTTGGGTCTAGCCGAGTGGGTTTGGGTCTAGCCGAGTGGGTTTGGGTCTAGCCGAGTGGGTTTGGGTCTAGCCGAGTGGGTTTGGGTCGTGCCGAGTGGGTTTGGGTCTAGCCGAGTGGGTTTGGGGCTAGCCGAATGCGTTTGGGTCTAGCCGAGTGGGTTTGGGTCTCGTCGAGTGGGTTTGGGTCTAGCCAAGTGGGTTTGGGTCGAGCCGAGTGGGTTTGGGTCTAGCCTAGTGGGTTTGGGTCTAGCCGAGGGGGTTTGGGTCTAGCCGAGTGGGTTTCGGTATAGCCGAGTGGGTTTGGGTCTAGCCGAGTGGGTGTGGGTCTAGCCGAGTGGGTTTGGGTCTAGCCGAGTGGGTTTGGGTCTAGCCGAGTGGGTTTGGGTCTAGCCAAGTGGGTTTGGGTCTAGCCGAGTGGGTTTGGGTCTAGCCGAGTGGGTTTGGGTCTAGCCGATTGGGTTGGGTGTAGCCGAGTGGGTTTGGGTCTAGCCGATTGGGTTTGGGTCTAGCCAAGTTGGTTTGGGTCTAGCCGAGTGGGTTTGGGTGTAGCCGAGTGGGTTTGGGTCTCGCCAAGTGGGTTTGGGTCTAGCCGAGTGGGTTTGGGTCTAGCCGATTGGGTTGGGTGTAGCCGAGTGGGTTTGGGTCTAGCCGATTGGGTTTGGGTCTAGCCGAGTGGGTTTGGGTCCAGCCGAGTGGGTTTGGGTCTAGCCGAGTGGGTTTGGGTCTAGCCGAGTGGGGTTGGGTCTAGCGGAGTGGGTTTGGGTCTAGCCGCATGGGTTTGGGTCTAGCCGAGTGGGTTTGGGTCTAGCCGAGTGGGTTTAGGTCTAGCCGAGTGGGTTTGGGTCTAGCCGAGTGGGTTTGGGTCTAGCCGAGTGGGTTTGGGTCGTGCCGAGTGGGTTTGGGTCTAGCCGAGTGGGTTTGGGGCTAGCCGAATGCGTTTGGGTCTAGCCGAGTGGGTTTGGGTCTAGCCGAGTGGGTTTGGGTTTGGCCGAGTGGGTTTGGGTGTAGCCGAGTGGGTTTGGGTCTAGCCGAAACGGTTTGGGTCCAGCCGAGTGGGTTTTGGTCTGGCAGAGTGGGTTTGGGTCTAGCGGAGTGGGTTTGGGTCTAGCAGAGTAGGTTTGGGTTTAGCCGACTGGGTTTGGGTCGAGCCGATTGGGTTTGGGTCTAGCCGAGTGGGTTTGGGACTTGCCGAGTGGGTTTGGGTCTAGCCAAGTGGGTTTGAGTCTAGCCGAGTGGGTTTGGGTCTAGCCGAGTGGGTTTTTGTCTAGCCGAGTGGGTTTGGGTTTGGCCGAGTGGGTTTGGGTCTAGCCGAGTGGGTTTGGGTTTGTCCGAGTGGGTTTGGGTCTAGCCGAATGGGTTTGGGTCTAGCCGATTGGGTTGGGTGTAGCCGAGTGGGTTTGGGTCTAGCCGATTGGGTTTGGGTCTAGCCGAGTGGGTTTGGGTCCAGCCGAGTGGGTTTGGGTCTAGCCGAGTGGGTTTGGGTCTAGCCGAGTGGGGTTGGGTCTAGCGGAGTGGGTTTGGGTCTAGCCGCATGGGTTTGGGTCTAGCCGAGTGGGTTTGGGTCTAGCCGAGTGGGTTTAGGTCTAGCCGAGTGGGTTTGGGTCTAGCCGAGTGGGTTTGGGTCTAGCCGAGTGGGTTTGGGTCGTGCCGAGTGGGTTTGGGTCTAGCCGAGTGGGTTTGGGGCTAGCCGAATGCGTTTGGGTCTAGCCGAGTGGGTTTGGGTCTAGCCGAGTGGGTTTGGGTTTGGCCGAGTGGGTTTGGGTGTAGCCGAGTGGGTTTGGGTCTAGCCGAAACGGTTTGGGTCCAGCCGAGTGGGTTTTGGTCTGGCAGAGTGGGTTTGGGTCTAGCGGAGTGGGTTTGGGTCTAGCAGAGTAGGTTTGGGTTTAGCCGACTGGGTTTGGGTCGAGCCGATTGGGTTTGGGTCTAGCCGAGTGGGTTTGGGACTTGCCGAGTGGGTTTGGGTCTAGCCAAGTGGGTTTGGGTCTAGCCGAGTGGGTTTGGGTCTAGCCGAGTGGGTTTTTGTCTAGCCGAGTGGGTTTGGGTTTGGCCGAGTGGGTTTGGGTCTAGCCGAGTGGGTTTGGGTTTGGCCGAGTGGGTTTGGGTCTAGCCGAGTGGGTTTGGGTCTAGCCGAGTGGGCTTGGGTCTAGCCCAGTGGGTTTGGGTCTAGCCGAGTGGGTTTTGGTCTAGCCGAGTGGGTTTCGGTCTAGCGGAGTGGGTTTGGGTCTAGCTGAGTGGGTTTGGGTCTAGCCGAGTGGGTTTGGTTCTAGCCGAGTGGGTTTGGGTCTAGCCGAGTGGGTTTGGGTCTAGCTGAGTGGGTTTGGGTCTAGCCGAGTGTGTTTGGGTCTAGCCGATTGGGTTTACGTCTAGCCGAGTGGGTTTGGGTCTAGCAGAGTGGGTTTGGGTGTAGCCGAGTGGGTTTGGGTCTAGCCGAGTGGGTTTGGGTCTAGCCGAGTGGGCTTGGGTCTAGCCGAGTGGGTTTGGGACCAGCCGAGTGGGTTTGGGTCTAGCGGAGTGGGTTTGGTTCTAGCGGAGTGGGTTTGGGTCTAGCCGATTGGGTTTGGGTCTCGCCGAGTGGGTTTGGGTCTGGCGGAGTGGGTTTGGGTCTAGTGGAGTGGGTTTGGGTCTAGCCGAGTGGGTTTGGGTCTAGCCGAGTGGGTTTGGGTGTAGCCGAGTGGGTTTGGGTCTAGCCGAGTGGGTTTGGGTCTAGCCAAGTGAGTTTGGGTCTAGCGGAGTGTGTTTGGGTGTAGCCGAGTGGGTTTGGGTCTAGCCGAGTGGGTTTGGGTCTAGTCGAGTGGGTTTGGGTCTAGCCGAGTGTGTTTGGGTCTAGTCGTGTGGGTTTGGGACTAGCTGAATGGGTTTGGGTCTAGCCGAGTGGGTTTGGGTCTAGCCGAGTGGGTTTGGGTTTGGCCGAGTGGGTTTGGGTGTAGCCGAGTGGGTTTGGGTCTAGCCGAAACGGTTTGGGTCTAGCCGAGTGGGTTTTGGTCTGGCAGAGTGGGTTTGGGTCTAGCGGAGTGGGTTTGGGTCTAGCAGAGTAGGTTTGGGTTTAGCCGACTGGGTTTGGGTCGAGCCGATTGGGTTTGGGTCTAGCCGAGTGGGTTTGGGACTTGCCGAGTGGGTTTGGGTCTAGCCAAGTGGGTTTGGGTCTAGCCGAGTGGGTTTGGGTCTAGCCGAGTGGGTTTGGGTCTAGCCGAGTGGGTTTGGGTTTGGCCGAGTGGGTTTGGGTCTAGCCGAGTGGGTTTGGGTTTGGCCGAGTGGGTTTGGGTCTAGCCGAGTGGGTTTGGGTCTAGCCGAGTGGGCTTGGGTCTAGCCGAGTGGGTTTGGGTCTAGCCGAGTGGGTTTTGGTCTAGCCGAGTGGGTTTCGGTCTAGCGGAGTGGGTTTGGGTCTAGCTGAGTGGGTTTGGGTCTAGCCGAGTGGGTTTGGTTCTAGCCGAGTGGGTTTGGGTCTAGCCGAGTGGGTTTGGGTCTAGCTGAGTGGGTTTGGGTCTAGCCGAGTGTGTTTGGGTCTAGCCGATTGGGTTTACGTCTAGCCGAGTGGGTTTGGGTCTAGCAGAGTGGGTTTGGGTGTAGCCGAGTGGGTTTGGGTCTAGCCGAGTGGGTTTGGGTCTAGCCGAGTGGGCTTGGGTCTAGCCGAGTGGGTTTGGGACCAGCCGAGTGGGTTTGGGTCTAGCGGAGTGGGTTTGGTTCTAGCGGAGTGGGTTTGGGTCTAGCCGATTGGGTTTGGGTCTCGCCGAGTGGGTTTGGGTCTGGCGGAGTGGGTTTGGGTCTAGTGGAGTGGGTTTGGGTCTAGCCGAGTGGGTTTGGGTCTAGCCGAGTGGGTTTGGGTGTAGCCGAGTGGGTTTGGGTCTAGCCGAGTGGGTTTGGGTCTAGCCAAGTGAGTTTGGGTCTAGCGGAGTGTGTTTGGGTGTAGCCGAGTGGGTTTGGGTCTAGCCGAGTGGGTTTGGGTCTAGTCGAGTGGGTTTGGGTCTAGCCGAGTGTGTTTGGGTCTAGTCGAGTGGGTTTGGGACTAGCTGAATGGGTTTGGGTCTAGCCGAGTGGGTTTGGGTCTAGCCGAGTGGGTTTGGGTTTGGCCGAGTGGGTTTGGGTGTAGCCGAGTGGGTTTGGGTCTAGCCGAAACGGTTTGGGTCTAGCCGAGTGGGTTTTGGTCTGGCAGAGTGGGTTTGGGTCTAGCGGAGTGGGTTTGGGTCTAGCAGAGTAGGTTTGGGTTTAGCCGACTGGGTTTGGGTCGAGCCGATTGGGTTTGGGTCTAGCCGAGTGGGTTTGGGTCTAGCCGAGTGGGTTTGGGTCTAGCCGAGTGGGTTTGGGTTTGGCCGAGTGGGTTTGGGTCTAGCCGAGTGGGTTTGGGTTTGGCCGAGTGGGTTTGGGTCTAGCCGAGTGGGTTTGGGTCTAGCCGAGTGGGCTTGGGTCTAGCCGAGTGGGTTTGGGTCTAGCCGAGTGGGTTTTGGTCTAGCCGAGTGGGTTTCGGTCTAGCGGAGTGGGTTTGGGTCTAGCTGAGTGGGTTTGGGTCTAGCCGAGTGGGTTTGGTTCTAGCCGAGTGGGTTTGGGTCTAGCCGAGTGGGTTTGGGTCTAGCTGAGTGGGTTTGGGTCTAGCCGAGTGTGTTTGGGTCTAGCCGATTGGGTTTACGTCTAGCCGAGTGGGTTTGGGTCTAGCAGAGTGGGTTTGGGTGTAGCCGAGTGGGTTTGGGTCTAGCCGAGTGGGTTTGGGTCTAGCCGAGTGGGCTTGGGTCTAGCCGAGTGGGTTTGGGACCAGCCGAGTGGGTTTGGGTCTAGCGGAGTGGGTTTGGTTCTAGCGGAGTGGGTTTGGGTCTAGCCGATTGGGTTTGGGTCTCGCCGAGTGGGTTTGGGTCTGGCGGAGTGGGTTTGGGTCTAGTGGAGTGGGTTTGGGTCTAGCCGAGTGGGTTTGGGTCTAGCCGAGTGGGTTTGGGTGTAGCCGAGTGGGTTTGGGTCTAGCCGAGTGGGTTTGGGTCTAGCCAAGTGAGTTTGGGTCTAGCGGAGTGTGTTTGGGTGTAGCCGAGTGGGTTTGGGTCTAGCCGAGTGGGTTTGGGTCTAGTCGAGTGGGTTTGGGTCTAGCCGAGTGTGTTTGGGTCTAGTCGAGTGGGTTTGGGACTAGCTGAATGGGTTTGGGTCTAGCCGAGTGGGTTTGGGTCTAGCCGAGTGGGTTTGGGTTTGGCCGAGTGGGTTTGGGTGTAGCCGAGTGGGTTTGGGTCTAGCCGAAACGGTTTGGGTCTAGCCGAGTGGGTTTTGGTCTGGCAGAGTGGGTTTGGGTCTAGCGGAGTGGGTTTGGGTCTAGCAGAGTAGGTTTGGGTTTAGCCGACTGGGTTTGGGTCGAGCCGATTGGGTTTGGGTCTAGCCGAGTGGGTTTGGGACTTGCCGAGTGGGTTTGGGTCTAGCCAAGTGGGTTTGGGTCTAGCCGAGTGGGTTTGGGTCTAGCCGAGTGGGTTTGGGTCTAGCCGAGTGGGTTTGGGTTTGGCCGAGTGGGTTTGGGTCTAGCCGAGTGGGTTTGGGTCTAGCCGAGTGGGCTTGGGTCTAGCCGAGTGGGTTTGGGTCTAGCCGAGTGGGTTTTGGTCTAGCCGAGTGGGTTTCGGTCTAGCGGAGTGGGTTTGGGTCTAGCTGAGTGGGTTTGGGTCTAGCCGAGTGGGTTTGGTTCTAGCCGAGTGGGTTTGGGTCTAGCCGAGTGGGTTTGGGTCTAGCTGAGTGGGTTTGGGTCTAGCCGAGTGTGTTTGGGTCTAGCCGATTGGGTTTACGTCTAGCCGAGTGGGTTTGGGTCTACCAGAGTGGGTTTGGGTGTAGCCGAGTGGGTTTGGGTCTAGCCGAGTGGGTTTGGGTCCAGACGAGTAGGTTTGGGTCTACCCGAGTGGGTGTCGGTCTGGCCGAGTGGGTTTGGGTCTAGCGGAGTGGATTTGGGTCTAGCCGAGTCCGTTTGGGTCTAGCCGAGTGGGTTTGGGACTAGCGGAGTGGGTTTGGGTCTAGCGGAGTGGGTTTGGTTCTAGCGGAGTGGGTTTGGGTCTAGCCGATTGGGTTTGGGTCTAGCCGAGTGGGTTTGGGTCTGGCGGAGTGGGTTTGGGTCTAGTGGAGTGGGTTTGGGTCTAGCCGAGTGGGTTTGAGTCTATCCGAGTGGGTTTGGTTGTAGCTGAGTGGGTTTGGGTCTAGCCGAGTGGGTTTGGGTCTAGCCGAGAGGGTTTGGGTGTAGCCGAGTGTGTTTGGATCTAGCCGTGTGGGTTTGGTTCTAGCCGAGTTGGGTTGGGTCTAGCCGAGTGGGTTTGGGACGAGCCGAGTGGGTTTGGGTCTAGCCGAGTGGGTTTGGGTCTAGCCGAGTGGTTTTGGTTCAAGCCGAGTGTATTTGGGCCTAGCCGAGTGGGGTTGGGACTAGCCGAGTGGGTTTGGGTCTAGCCGAGTGGGTTTGGGTCTTGCCGAGTGGTTTTGGTTCAAGCCGAGTGTATTTGGGTCTAGCCGAGTGGGTTTGGGTCTAGCCAAGTGGTTTTGGGTCTAACCGAGTGGGTTTGGGTCTAGCGGAGTGGGTTTGGGTCTAGCCGAGTCCGTTTGGGTCTACCCGAGTGGGTTTCGGTCTGGCCGAGTGGGTTTGGGTCTAGCGGAGTGGGTTTGGGTCTAGCCGAGTCCGTTTGGGTCCAGCCGAGTGGGTTTGGGAATAGCGGAGTGGGTTTGGGTCTGGCGGAGTGGGTTTGGATCTAGCCGAGTGTGTTTGGGTCTAGTCGAGTGGGTTTGGGACTAGCCGAGTGGGTTTGGGTCCAGCCGAGTGTGTTTGGGTGTCGCCGAGTGGGTTTGGGTTTGGCCGAGTGGGTTTGGGTGTAGCCGAGTGGGTTTGGGTCTAGCTGAATCGGTTTGGGTCTAGCCGAGTGGGTTTGGGTCTAGCCGAGTGGGTTTGGGTCTAGTGGAGTGGGTTTGGGTCTAGCGGAGTGGGTTTGGGTCTAGCCGAGTGGGTTTGGGTCTAGCCGAGTGGGTTTGGGTCTAGCCGAGTGGGTTTGGGTCTAGCCTAGTGGGTTTGGGTCTATCCGAGTGGGTTTGGGTCTAGCCGAGTCCGTTTGGTTCTAGCCGAGTGGGTTTGGGTCTAGCGGAGTGGGTTTGGGTCTAGCCGAGTGGGTTTGGGTCTAGCCGAGTCCGTTTGGGTCTAGCCGAGTGGGTTTGGGACTAGCCGAGTGTGTTTGGGTCTAGCGGAGTGGGTTTGGTTCTAGCGGAGTGGGTTTGGGTCTAGCCGATTGGGTTTGGGTCTCGCCGAGTGGGTTTGGGTCTGGCGGAGTGGGTTTGGGTCTAGTGGAGTGGGTTTGGGTCTAGCCGAGTGGGTTTGGGTCTAGCCGAGTGGGTTTGGGTGTAGCCGAGTGGGTTTGGGTCTAGCCGAGTGGGTTTGTGTCTAGCCGAGTGTGTTTGGGTCTAGCCGAGTGGGTTTGGGTCTAGCCAAGTGAGTTTGGGTCTAGCGGAGTGTGTTTGGGTGTAGCCGTGTGGGTTTGGGTCTAGCCGAGTGGGTTTGGGTCTAGCCGAGTGGGTTTGGGTCTAGCCGAGTGGGTTTGTGTCTAGCCGAGTGGGTTTGGGTCTAGCCGAGTGGGTTTGGGTCTAGCCAAGTGAGTTTGGGTCTAGCGGAGTGTGTTTGGGTGTAGCCGAGTGGGTTTGGGTCTAGCCGATTGGGTTTACGTCTAGCCGAGTGGGTTTGGGTCTAGAAGAGTGGGTTTGGGTGTAGCCGAGTGGGTTTGGGTCTAGCCGAGTGGGTTTGGGTCCAGACGAGTAGGTTTGGGTCTAGCCGAGTGGGTGTCGGTCTGGCCGAGTGGGTTTGGGTCTAGCGGAGTGGATTTGGGTCTAGCCGAGACCGTTTGGGTCTAGCCGAGTGGGTTTGGGACTAGCGGAGTGGGTTTGGGTCTAGCGGAGTGGGTTTGGTTCTAGCGGAGTGGGTTTGGGTCTAGCCGATTGGGTTTGGGTCTAGCCGAGTGGGTTTGGGTCTGGCGGAGTGGGTTTGGGTCTAGTGGAGTGGGTTTGGGTCTAGCCGAGTGGGTTTGAGTCTATCCGAGTGGGTTTGGGTGTAGCTGAGTGGGTTTGGGTCTAGCCGAGTGGGTTTGGGTCTAGCCGAGAGGGTTTGGGTGTAGCCGAGTGTGTTTGGATCTAGCCGTGTGGGTTTGGTTCTAGCCGAGTTGGGTTGGGTCTAGCCGAGTGGGTTTGGGACGAGCCGAGTGGGTTTGGGTCTAGCCGAGTGGGTTTGGGTCTAGCCGAGTGGTTTTGGTTCAAGCCGAGTGTATTTGGGCCTAGCCGAGTGGGGTTGGGACTAGCCGAGTGGGTTTGGGTCTAGCCGAGTGGGTTTGGGTCTTGCCGAGTGGTTTTGGTTCAAGCCGAGTGTATTTGGGTCTAGCCGAGTGGGTTTGGGTCTAGCCAAGTGGTTTTGGGTCTAACCGAGTGGGTTTGGGTCTAGCGGAGTGGGTTTGGGTCTAGCCGAGTCCGTTTGGGTCTACCCGAGTGGGTTTCGGTCTGGCCGAGTGGGTTTGGGTCTAGCGGAGTGGGTTTGGGTCTAGCCGAGTCCGTTTGGGTCCAGCCGAGTGGGTTTGGGACTAGCGGAGTGGGTTTGGGTCTGGCGGAGTGGGTTTGGGTCTAGCCGAGTGTGTTTGGGTCTAGTCGAGTGGGTTTGGGACTAGCCGAGTGGGTTTGGGTCCAGCCGAGTGTGTTTGGGTGTCGCCGAGTGGGTTTGGGTTTGGCCGAGTGGGTTTGGGTGTAGCCGAGTGGGTTTGGGTCTAGCCGAATCGGTTTGGGTCTAGCCGAGTGGGTTTGGGTCTAGCCGAGTGGGTTTGGGTCTAGTGGAGTGGGTTTGGGTCTAGCGGAGTGGGTTTGGGTCTAGCCGAGTGGGTTTGGGTCTCGCCGAGTGGGTTTGGGTCTGGCGGAGTGGGTTTGGGTCTAGTGGAGTGGGTTTGGGTCTAGCCGAGTGGGTTTGGGTCTAGCCGAGTGGGTTTGGGTGTAGCCGAGTGGGTTTGGGTCTAGCCGAGTGGGTTTGGGTCTAGCCAAGTGAGTTTGGGTCTAGCGGAGTGTGTTTGGGTGTAGCCGAGTGGGTTTGGGTCTAGCCGAGTGGGTTTGGGTCTAGTCGAGTGGGTTTGGGTCTAGCCGAGTGTGTTTGGGTCTAGTCGAGTGGGTTTGGGACTAGCTGAATGGGTTTGGGTCTAGCCGAGTGGGTTTGGGTCTAGCCGAGTGGGTTTGGGTTTGGCCGAGTGGGTTTGGGTGTAGCCGAGTGGGTTTGGGTCTAGCCGAAACGGTTTGGGTCTAGCCGAGTGGGTTTCGGTCTAGCGGAGTGGGTTTGGGTCTAGCTGAGTGGGTTTGGGTCTAGCCGAGTGGGTTTGGTTCTAGCCGAGTGGGTTTGGGTCTAGCCGAGTGGGTTTGGGTCTAGCTGAGTGGGTTTGGGTCTAGCCGAGTGTGTTTGGGTCTAGCCGATTGGGTTTACGTCTAGCCGAGTGGGTTTGGGTCTAGCAGAGTGGGTTTGGGTGTAGCCGAGTGGGTTTGGGTCTAGCCGAGTGGGTTTGGGTCTAGCCGAGTGGGCTTGGGTCTAGCCGAGTGGGTTTGGGACCAGCCGAGTGGGTTTGGGTCTAGCGGAGTGGGTTTGGTTCTAGCGGAGTGGGTTTGGGTCTAGCCGATTGGGTTTGGGTCTCGCCGAGTGGGTTTGGGTCTGGCGGAGTGGGTTTGGGTCTAGTGGAGTGGGTTTGGGTCTAGCCGAGTGGGTTTGGGTCTAGCCGAGTGGGTTTGGGTGTAGCCGAGTGGGTTTGGGTCTAGCCGAGTGGGTTTGGGTCTAGCCAAGTGAGTTTGGGTCTAGCGGAGTGTGTTTGGGTGTAGCCGAGTGGGTTTGGGTCTAGCCGAGTGGGTTTGGGTCTAGTCGAGTGGGTTTGGGTCTAGCCGAGTGTGTTTGGGTCTAGTCGAGTGGGTTTGGGACTAGCTGAATGGGTTTGGGTCTAGCCGAGTGGGTTTGGGTCTAGCCGAGTGGGTTTGGGTTTGGCCGAGTGGGTTTGGGTGTAGCCGAGTGGGTTTGGGTCTAGCCGAAACGGTTTGGGTCTAGCCGAGTGGGTTTTGGTCTGGCAGAGTGGGTTTGGGTCTAGCGGAGTGGGTTTGGGTCTAGCAGAGTAGGTTTGGGTTTAGCCGACTGGGTTTGGGTCGAGCCGATTGGGTTTGGGTCTAGCCGAGTGGGTTTGGGACTTGCCGAGTGGGTTTGGGTCTAGCCAAGTGGGTTTGGGTCTAGCCGAGTGGGTTTGGGTCTAGCCGAGTGGGTTTGGGTCTAGCCGAGTGGGTTTGGGTTTGGCCGAGTGGGTTTGGGTCTAGCCGAGTGGGTTTGGGTCTAGCCGAGTGGGCTTGGGTCTAGCCGAGTGGGTTTGGGTCTAGCCGAGTGGGTTTTGGTCTAGCCGAGTGGGTTTCGGTCTAGCGGAGTGGGTTTGGGTCTAGCTGAGTGGGTTTGGGTCTAGCCGAGTGGGTTTGGTTCTAGCCGAGTGGGTTTGGGTCTAGCCGAGTGGGTTTGGGTCTAGCTGAGTGGGTTTGGGTCTAGCCGAGTGTGTTTGGGTCTAGCCGATTGGGTTTACGTCTAGCCGAGTGGGTTTGGGTCTACCAGAGTGGGTTTGGGTGTAGCCGAGTGGGTTTGGGTCTAGCCGAGTGGGTTTGGGTCCAGACGAGTAGGTTTGGGTCTACCCGAGTGGGTGTCGGTCTGGCCGAGTGGGTTTGGGTCTAGCGGAGTGGATTTGGGTCTAGCCGAGTCCGTTTGGGTCTAGCCGAGTGGGTTTGGGACTAGCGGAGTGGGTTTGGGTCTAGCGGAGTGGGTTTGGTTCTAGCGGAGTGGGTTTGGGTCTAGCCGATTGGGTTTGGGTCTAGCCGAGTGGGTTTGGGTCTGGCGGAGTGGGTTTGGGTCTAGTGGAGTGGGTTTGGGTCTAGCCGAGTGGGTTTGAGTCTATCCGAGTGGGTTTGGTTGTAGCTGAGTGGGTTTGGGTCTAGCCGAGTGGGTTTGGGTCTAGCCGAGAGGGTTTGGGTGTAGCCGAGTGTGTTTGGATCTAGCCGTGTGGGTTTGGTTCTAGCCGAGTTGGGTTGGGTCTAGCCGAGTGGGTTTGGGACGAGCCGAGTGGGTTTGGGTCTAGCCGAGTGGGTTTGGGTCTAGCCGAGTGGTTTTGGTTCAAGCCGAGTGTATTTGGGCCTAGCCGAGTGGGGTTGGGACTAGCCGAGTGGGTTTGGGTCTAGCCGAGTGGGTTTGGGTCTTGCCGAGTGGTTTTGGTTCAAGCCGAGTGTATTTGGGTCTAGCCGAGTGGGTTTGGGTCTAGCCAAGTGGTTTTGGGTCTAACCGAGTGGGTTTGGGTCTAGCGGAGTGGGTTTGGGTCTAGCCGAGTCCGTTTGGGTCTACCCGAGTGGGTTTCGGTCTGGCCGAGTGGGTTTGGGTCTAGCGGAGTGGGTTTGGGTCTAGCCGAGTCCGTTTGGGTCCAGCCGAGTGGGTTTGGGAATAGCGGAGTGGGTTTGGGTCTGGCGGAGTGGGTTTGGATCTAGCCGAGTGTGTTTGGGTCTAGTCGAGTGGGTTTGGGACTAGCCGAGTGGGTTTGGGTCCAGCCGAGTGTGTTTGGGTGTCGCCGAGTGGGTTTGGGTTTGGCCGAGTGGGTTTGGGTGTAGCCGAGTGGGTTTGGGTCTAGCTGAATCGGTTTGGGTCTAGCCGAGTGGGTTTGGGTCTAGCCGAGTGGGTTTGGGTCTAGTGGAGTGGGTTTGGGTCTAGCGGAGTGGGTTTGGGTCTAGCCGAGTGGGTTTGGGTCTAGCCGAGTGGGTTTGGGTCTAGCCGAGTGGGTTTGGGTCTAGCCTAGTGGGTTTGGGTCTATCCGAGTGGGTTTGGGTCTAGCCGAGTCCGTTTGGTTCTAGCCGAGTGGGTTTGGGTCTAGCGGAGTGGGTTTGGGTCTAGCCGAGTGGGTTTGGGTCTAGCCGAGTCCGTTTGGGTCTAGCCGAGTGGGTTTGGGACTAGCCGAGTGTGTTTGGGTCTAGCGGAGTGGGTTTGGTTCTAGCGGAGTGGGTTTGGGTCTAGCCGATTGGGTTTGGGTCTCGCCGAGTGGGTTTGGGTCTGGCGGAGTGGGTTTGGGTCTAGTGGAGTGGGTTTGGGTCTAGCCGAGTGGGTTTGGGTCTAGCCGAGTGGGTTTGGGTGTAGCCGAGTGGGTTTGGGTCTAGCCGAGTGGGTTTGTGTCTAGCCGAGTGTGTTTGGGTCTAGCCGAGTGGGTTTGGGTCTAGCCAAGTGAGTTTGGGTCTAGCGGAGTGTGTTTGGGTGTAGCCGTGTGGGTTTGGGTCTAGCCGAGTGGGTTTGGGTCTAGCCGAGTGGGTTTGGGTCTAGCCGAGTGGGTTTGTGTCTAGCCGAGTGGGTTTGGGTCTAGCCGAGTGGGTTTGGGTCTAGCCAAGTGAGTTTGGGTCTAGCGGAGTGTGTTTGGGTGTAGCCGAGTGGGTTTGGGTCTAGCCGATTGGGTTTACGTCTAGCCGAGTGGGTTTGGGTCTAGAAGAGTGGGTTTGGGTGTAGCCGAGTGGGTTTGGGTCTAGCCGAGTGGGTTTGGGTCCAGACGAGTAGGTTTGGGTCTAGCCGAGTGGGTGTCGGTCTGGCCGAGTGGGTTTGGGTCTAGCGGAGTGGATTTGGGTCTAGCCGAGACCGTTTGGGTCTAGCCGAGTGGGTTTGGGACTAGCGGAGTGGGTTTGGGTCTAGCGGAGTGGGTTTGGTTCTAGCGGAGTGGGTTTGGGTCTAGCCGATTGGGTTTGGGTCTAGCCGAGTGGGTTTGGGTCTGGCGGAGTGGGTTTGGGTCTAGTGGAGTGGGTTTGGGTCTAGCCGAGTGGGTTTGAGTCTATCCGAGTGGGTTTGGGTGTAGCTGAGTGGGTTTGGGTCTAGCCGAGTGGGTTTGGGTCTAGCCGAGAGGGTTTGGGTGTAGCCGAGTGTGTTTGGATCTAGCCGTGTGGGTTTGGTTCTAGCCGAGTTGGGTTGGGTCTAGCCGAGTGGGTTTGGGACGAGCCGAGTGGGTTTGGGTCTAGCCGAGTGGGTTTGGGTCTAGCCGAGTGGTTTTGGTTCAAGCCGAGTGTATTTGGGCCTAGCCGAGTGGGGTTGGGACTAGCCGAGTGGGTTTGGGTCTAGCCGAGTGGGTTTGGGTCTTGCCGAGTGGTTTTGGTTCAAGCCGAGTGTATTTGGGTCTAGCCGAGTGGGTTTGGGTCTAGCCAAGTGGTTTTGGGTCTAACCGAGTGGGTTTGGGTCTAGCGGAGTGGGTTTGGGTCTAGCCGAGTCCGTTTGGGTCTACCCGAGTGGGTTTCGGTCTGGCCGAGTGGGTTTGGGTCTAGCGGAGTGGGTTTGGGTCTAGCCGAGTCCGTTTGGGTCCAGCCGAGTGGGTTTGGGACTAGCGGAGTGGGTTTGGGTCTGGCGGAGTGGGTTTGGGTCTAGCCGAGTGTGTTTGGGTCTAGTCGAGTGGGTTTGGGACTAGCCGAGTGGGTTTGGGTCCAGCCGAGTGTGTTTGGGTGTCGCCGAGTGGGTTTGGGTTTGGCCGAGTGGGTTTGGGTGTAGCCGAGTGGGTTTGGGTCTAGCCGAATCGGTTTGGGTCTAGCCGAGTGGGTTTGGGTCTAGCCGAGTGGGTTTGGGTCTAGTGGAGTGGGTTTGGGTCTAGCGGAGTGGGTTTGGGTCTAGCCGAGTGGGTTTGGGTCTCGCCGAGTGGGTTTGGGTCTGGCGGAGTGGGTTTGGGTCTAGTGGAGTGGGTTTGGGTCTAGCCGAGTGGGTTTGGGTCTAGCCGAGTGGGTTTGGGTGTAGCCGAGTGGGTTTGGGTCTAGCCGAGTGGGTTTGGGTCTAGCCAAGTGAGTTTGGGTCTAGCGGAGTGTGTTTGGGTGTAGCCGAGTGGGTTTGGGTCTAGCCGAGTGGGTTTGGGTCTAGTCGAGTGGGTTTGGGTCTAGCCGAGTGTGTTTGGGTCTAGTCGAGTGGGTTTGGGACTAGCTGAATGGGTTTGGGTCTAGCCGAGTGGGTTTGGGTCTAGCCGAGTGGGTTTGGGTTTGGCCGAGTGGGTTTGGGTGTAGCCGAGTGGGTTTGGGTCTAGCCGAAACGGTTTGGGTCTAGCCGAGTGGGTTTTGGTCTGGCAGAGTGGGTTTGGGTCTAGCGGAGTGGGTTTGGGTCTAGCAGAGTAGGTTTGGGTTTAGCCGACTGGGTTTGGGTCGAGCCGATTGGGTTTGGGTCTAGCCGAGTGGGTTTGGGACTTGCCGAGTGGGTTTGGGTCTAGCCAAGTGGGTTTGGGTCTAGCCGAGTGGGTTTGGGTCTAGCCGAGTGGGTTTGGGTCTAGCCGAGTGGGTTTGGGTTTGGCCGAGTGGGTTTGGGTCTAGCCGAGTGGGTTTGGGTCTAGCCGAGTGGGCTTGGGTCTAGCCGAGTGGGTTTGGGTCTAGCCGAGTGGGTTTTGGTCTAGCCGAGTGGGTTTCGGTCTAGCGGAGTGGGTTTGGGTCTAGCTGAGTGGGTTTGGGTCTAGCCGAGTGGGTTTGGTTCTAGCCGAGTGGGTTTGGGTCTAGCCGAGTGGGTTTGGGTCTAGCTGAGTGGGTTTGGGTCTAGCCGAGTGTGTTTGGGTCTAGCCGATTGGGTTTACGTCTAGCCGAGTGGGTTTGGGTCTACCAGAGTGGGTTTGGGTGTAGCCGAGTGGGTTTGGGTCTAGCCGAGTGGGTTTGGGTCCAGACGAGTAGGTTTGGGTCTACCCGAGTGGGTGTCGGTCTGGCCGAGTGGGTTTGGGTCTAGCGGAGTGGATTTGGGTCTAGCCGAGTCCGTTTGGGTCTAGCCGAGTGGGTTTGGGACTAGCGGAGTGGGTTTGGGTCTAGCGGAGTGGGTTTGGTTCTAGCGGAGTGGGTTTGGGTCTAGCCGATTGGGTTTGGGTCTAGCCGAGTGGGTTTGGGTCTGGCGGAGTGGGTTTGGGTCTAGTGGAGTGGGTTTGGGTCTAGCCGAGTGGGTTTGAGTCTATCCGAGTGGGTTTGGTTGTAGCTGAGTGGGTTTGGGTCTAGCCGAGTGGGTTTGGGTCTAGCCGAGAGGGTTTGGGTGTAGCCGAGTGTGTTTGGATCTAGCCGTGTGGGTTTGGTTCTAGCCGAGTTGGGTTGGGTCTAGCCGAGTGGGTTTGGGACGAGCCGAGTGGGTTTGGGTCTAGCCGAGTGGGTTTGGGTCTAGCCGAGTGGTTTTGGTTCAAGCCGAGTGTATTTGGGCCTAGCCGAGTGGGGTTGGGACTAGCCGAGTGGGTTTGGGTCTAGCCGAGTGGGTTTGGGTCTTGCCGAGTGGTTTTGGTTCAAGCCGAGTGTATTTGGGTCTAGCCGAGTGGGTTTGGGTCTAGCCAAGTGGTTTTGGGTCTAACCGAGTGGGTTTGGGTCTAGCGGAGTGGGTTTGGGTCTAGCCGAGTCCGTTTGGGTCTACCCGAGTGGGTTTCGGTCTGGCCGAGTGGGTTTGGGTCTAGCGGAGTGGGTTTGGGTCTAGCCGAGTCCGTTTGGGTCCAGCCGAGTGGGTTTGGGAATAGCGGAGTGGGTTTGGGTCTGGCGGAGTGGGTTTGGATCTAGCCGAGTGTGTTTGGGTCTAGTCGAGTGGGTTTGGGACTAGCCGAGTGGGTTTGGGTCCAGCCGAGTGTGTTTGGGTGTCGCCGAGTGGGTTTGGGTTTGGCCGAGTGGGTTTGGGTGTAGCCGAGTGGGTTTGGGTCTAGCTGAATCGGTTTGGGTCTAGCCGAGTGGGTTTGGGTCTAGCCGAGTGGGTTTGGGTCTAGTGGAGTGGGTTTGGGTCTAGCGGAGTGGGTTTGGGTCTAGCCGAGTGGGTTTGGGTCTAGCCGAGTGGGTTTGGGTCTAGCCGAGTGGGTTTGGGTCTAGCCTAGTGGGTTTGGGTCTATCCGAGTGGGTTTGGGTCTAGCCGAGTCCGTTTGGTTCTAGCCGAGTGGGTTTGGGTCTAGCGGAGTGGGTTTGGGTCTAGCCGAGTGGGTTTGGGTCTAGCCGAGTCCGTTTGGGTCTAGCCGAGTGGGTTTGGGACTAGCCGAGTGTGTTTGGGTCTAGCGGAGTGGGTTTGGTTCTAGCGGAGTGGGTTTGGGTCTAGCCGATTGGGTTTGGGTCTCGCCGAGTGGGTTTGGGTCTGGCGGAGTGGGTTTGGGTCTAGTGGAGTGGGTTTGGGTCTAGCCGAGTGGGTTTGGGTCTAGCCGAGTGGGTTTGGGTGTAGCCGAGTGGGTTTGGGTCTAGCCGAGTGGGTTTGTGTCTAGCCGAGTGTGTTTGGGTCTAGCCGAGTGGGTTTGGGTCTAGCCAAGTGAGTTTGGGTCTAGCGGAGTGTGTTTGGGTGTAGCCGTGTGGGTTTGGGTCTAGCCGAGTGGGTTTGGGTCTAGCCGAGTGGGTTTGGGTCTAGCCGAGTGGGTTTGTGTCTAGCCGAGTGGGTTTGGGTCTAGCCGAGTGGGTTTGGGTCTAGCCAAGTGAGTTTGGGTCTAGCGGAGTGTGTTTGGGTGTAGCCGAGTGGGTTTGGGTCTAGCCGATTGGGTTTACGTCTAGCCGAGTGGGTTTGGGTCTAGAAGAGTGGGTTTGGGTGTAGCCGAGTGGGTTTGGGTCTAGCCGAGTGGGTTTGGGTCCAGACGAGTAGGTTTGGGTCTAGCCGAGTGGGTGTCGGTCTGGCCGAGTGGGTTTGGGTCTAGCGGAGTGGATTTGGGTCTAGCCGAGACCGTTTGGGTCTAGCCGAGTGGGTTTGGGACTAGCGGAGTGGGTTTGGGTCTAGCGGAGTGGGTTTGGTTCTAGCGGAGTGGGTTTGGGTCTAGCCGATTGGGTTTGGGTCTAGCCGAGTGGGTTTGGGTCTGGCGGAGTGGGTTTGGGTCTAGTGGAGTGGGTTTGGGTCTAGCCGAGTGGGTTTGAGTCTATCCGAGTGGGTTTGGGTGTAGCTGAGTGGGTTTGGGTCTAGCCGAGTGGGTTTGGGTCTAGCCGAGAGGGTTTGGGTGTAGCCGAGTGTGTTTGGATCTAGCCGTGTGGGTTTGGTTCTAGCCGAGTTGGGTTGGGTCTAGCCGAGTGGGTTTGGGACGAGCCGAGTGGGTTTGGGTCTAGCCGAGTGGGTTTGGGTCTAGCCGAGTGGTTTTGGTTCAAGCCGAGTGTATTTGGGCCTAGCCGAGTGGGGTTGGGACTAGCCGAGTGGGTTTGGGTCTAGCCGAGTGGGTTTGGGTCTTGCCGAGTGGTTTTGGTTCAAGCCGAGTGTATTTGGGTCTAGCCGAGTGGGTTTGGGTCTAGCCAAGTGGTTTTGGGTCTAACCGAGTGGGTTTGGGTCTAGCGGAGTGGGTTTGGGTCTAGCCGAGTCCGTTTGGGTCTACCCGAGTGGGTTTCGGTCTGGCCGAGTGGGTTTGGGTCTAGCGGAGTGGGTTTGGGTCTAGCCGAGTCCGTTTGGGTCCAGCCGAGTGGGTTTGGGACTAGCGGAGTGGGTTTGGGTCTGGCGGAGTGGGTTTGGGTCTAGCCGAGTGTGTTTGGGTCTAGTCGAGTGGGTTTGGGACTAGCCGAGTGGGTTTGGGTCCAGCCGAGTGTGTTTGGGTGTCGCCGAGTGGGTTTGGGTTTGGCCGAGTGGGTTTGGGTGTAGCCGAGTGGGTTTGGGTCTAGCCGAATCGGTTTGGGTCTAGCCGAGTGGGTTTGGGTCTAGCCGAGTGGGTTTGGGTCTAGTGGAGTGGGTTTGGGTCTAGCGGAGTGGGTTTGGGTCTAGCCGAGTGGGTTTGGGTCTAGCCGAGTGGGTTTGGGTCTAGCCTAGTGGGTTTGGGTCTATCCGAGTGGGTTTGGGTCTAGCCGAGTCCGTTTGGGTCTAGCCGAGTGGGTTTGGGTCTAGCGGAGTGGGTTTGGGTCTAGCCGAGTGGGTTTGGGTCTAGCCGAGTCCGTTTGGGTCTAGCCGAGTGGGTTTGGGACTAGCCGAGTGTGTTTGGATCTAGCCGTGTGGGTTTGGTTCTAGCCGAGTTGGGTTGGGTCTAGCCGAGTGGGTTTGGGACGAGCCGAGTGGGTTTGGGTCTAGCCGAGTGGGTTTGGGTCTAGCCGAGTGGTTTTGGTTCAAGCCGAGTGTATTTGGGCCTAGCCGAGTGGGGTTGGGACTAGCCGAGTGGGTTTGGGTCTAGCCGAGTGGGTTTGGGTCTTGCCGAGTGGTTTTGGTTCAAGCCGAGTGTATTTGGGTCTAGCCGAGTGGGTTTGGGTCTAGCCAAGTGGTTTTGGGTCTAACCGAGTGGGTTTGGGTCTAGCGGAGTGGGTTTGGGTCTAGCCGAGTCCGTTTGGGTCTACCCGAGTGGGTTTCGGTCTGGCCGAGTGGGTTTGGGTCTAGCGGAGTGGGTTTGGGTCTAGCCGAGTCCGTTTGGGTCCAGCCGAGTGGGTTTGGGACTAGCGGAGTGGGTTTGGGTCTGGCGGAGTGGGTTTGGATCTAGCCGAGTGTGTTTGGGTCTAGTCGAGTGGGTTTGGGACTAGCCGAGTGGGTTTGGGTCCAGCCGAGTGTGTTTGGGTGTCGCCGAGTGGGTTTGGGTTTGGCCGAGTGGGTTTGGGTGTAGCCGAGTGGGTTTGGGTCTAGCCGAATCGGTTTGGGTCTAGCCGAGTGGGTTTGGGTCTAGCCGAGTGGGTTTGGGTCTAGTGGAGTGGGTTTGGGTCTAGCGGAGTGGGTTTGGGTCTAGCCGAGTCCGTTTGGGTCTACCCGAGTGGGTTTCGGTCTGGCCGAGTGGGTTTGGGTCTAGCGGAGTGGGTTTGGGTCTAGCCGAGTCCGTTTGGGTCCAGCCGAGTGGGTTTGGGACTAGCGGAGTGGGTTTGGGTCTGGCGGAGTGGGTTTGGGTCTAGCCGAGTGTGTTTGGGTCTAGTCGAGTGGGTTTGGGACTAGCCGAGTGGGTTTGGGTCCAGCCGAGTGTGTTTGGGTGTCGCCGAGTGGGTTTGGGTTTGGCCGAGTGGGTTTGGGTGTAGCCGAGTGGGTTTGGGTCTAGCCGAATCGGTTTGGGTCTAGCCGAGTGGGTTTGGGTCTAGCCGAGTGGGTTTGGGTCTAGTGGAGTGGGTTTGGGTCTAGCGGAGTGGGTTTGGGTCTAGCCGAGTGGGTTTGGGTCTAGCCGAGTGGGTTTGGGTCTAGCCTAGTGGGTTTGGGTCTATCCGAGTGGGTTTGGGTCTAGCCGAGTCCGTTTGGGTCTAGCCGAGTGGGTTTGGGTCTAGCGGAGTGGGTTTGGGTCTAGCCGAGTGGGTTTGGGTCTAGCCGAGTCCGTTTGGGTCTAGCCGAGTGGGTTTGGGACTAGCCGAGTGTGTTTGGATCTAGCCGTGTGGGTTTGGTTCTAGCCGAGTTGGGTTGGGTCTAGCCGAGTGGGTTTGGGACGAGCCGAGTGGGTTTGGGTCTAGCCGAGTGGGTTTGGGTCTAGCCGAGTGGTTTTGGTTCAAGCCGAGTGTATTTGGGCCTAGCCGAGTGGGGTTGGGACTAGCCGAGTGGGTTTGGGTCTAGCCGAGTGGGTTTGGGTCTTGCCGAGTGGTTTTGGTTCAAGCCGAGTGTATTTGGGTCTAGCCGAGTGGGTTTGGGTCTAGCCAAGTGGTTTTGGGTCTAACCGAGTGGGTTTGGGTCTAGCGGAGTGGGTTTGGGTCTAGCCGAGTCCGTTTGGGTCTACCCGAGTGGGTTTCGGTCTGGCCGAGTGGGTTTGGGTCTAGCGGAGTGGGTTTGGGTCTAGCCGAGTCCGTTTGGGTCCAGCCGAGTGGGTTTGGGACTAGCGGAGTGGGTTTGGGTCTGGCGGAGTGGGTTTGGATCTAGCCGAGTGTGTTTGGGTCTAGTCGAGTGGGTTTGGGACTAGCCGAGTGGGTTTGGGTCCAGCCGAGTGTGTTTGGGTGTCGCCGAGTGGGTTTGGGTTTGGCCGAGTGGGTTTGGGTGTAGCCGAGTGGGTTTGGGTCTAGCCGAATCGGTTTGGGTCTAGCCGAGTGGGTTTGGGTCTAGCCGAGTGGGTTTGGGTCTAGTGGAGTGGGTTTGGGTCTAGCGGAGTGGGTTTGGGTCTAGCCGAGTGGGTTTGGGTCTAGCCGAGTGGGTTTGGGTCTAGCCGAGTGGGTTTGGGTCTAGCCTAGTGGGTTTGGGTCTATCCGAGTGGGTTTGGGTCTAGCCGAGTCCGTTTGGGTCTAGCCGAGTGGGTTTGGGTCTAGCGGAGTGGGTTTGGGTCTAGCCGAGTGGGTTTGGGTCTAGCCGAGTCCGTTTGGGTCTAGCCGAGTGGGTTTGGGACTAGCCGAGTGTGTTTGGGTCTAGCGGAGTGGGTTTGGTTCTAGCGGAGTGGGTTTGGGTCTAGCCGATTGGGTTTGGGTCTCGCCGAGTGGGTTTGGGTCTGGCGGAGTGGGTTTGGGTCTAGTGGAGTGGGTTTGGGTCTAGCCGAGTGGGTTTGGGTCTAGCCGAGTGGGTTTGGGTGTAGCCGAGTGGGTTCGGGTCTAGCCGAGTGGGTTTGTGTCTAGCCGAGTGTGTTTGGGTCTAGCCGAGTGGGTTTGGGTCTAGCCAAGTGAGTTTGGGTCTAGCGGAGTGTGTTTGGGTGTAGCCGTGTGGGTTTGGGTCTAGCCGAGTGGGTTTGGGTCTAGCCGAGTGGGTTTGGGTCTAGCCGAGTGGGTTTGTGTCTAGCCGAGTGGGTTTGGGTCTAGCCGAGTGGGTTTGGGTCTAGCCAAGTGAGTTTGGGTCTAGCGGAGTGTGTTTGGGTGTAGCCGAGTGGGTTTGGGTCTAGCCGATTGGGTTTACGTCTAGCCGAGTGGGTTTGGGTCTAGAAGAGTGGGTTTGGGTGTAGCCGAGTGGGTTTGGGTCTAGCCGAGTGGGTTTGGGTCCAGACGAGTAGGTTTGGGTCTAGCCGAGTGGGTGTCGGTCTGCCGAGTGGGTTTGGGTCTAGCGGAGTGGATTTGGGTCTAGCCGAGACCGTTTGGGTCTAGCCGAGTGGGTTTGGGACTAGCGGAGTGGGTTTGGGTCTAGCGGAGTGGGTTTGGTTCTAGCGGAGTGGGTTTGGGTCTAGCCGATTGGGTTTGGGTCTAGCCGAGTGGGTTTGGGTCTGGCGGAGTGGGTTTGGGTCTAGTGGAGTGGGTTTGGGTCTAGCCGAGTGGGTTTGAGTCTATCCGAGTGGGTTTGGGTGTAGCTGAGTGGGTTTGGGTCTAGCCGAGTGGGTTTGGGTCTAGCCGAGAGGGTTTGGGTGTAGCCGAGTGTGTTTGGATCTAGCCGTGTGGGTTTGGTTCTAGCCGAGTTGGGTTGGGTCTAGCCGAGTGGGTTTGGGACGAGCCGAGTGGGTTTGGGTCTAGCCGAGTGGGTTTGGGTCTAGCCGAGTGGTTTTGGTTCAAGCCGAGTGTATTTGGGCCTAGCCGAGTGGGGTTGGGACTAGCCGAGTGGGTTTGGGTCTAGCCGAGTGGGTTTGGGTCTTGCCGAGTGGTTTTGGTTCAAGCCGAGTGTATTTGGGTCTAGCCGAGTGGGTTTGGGTCTAGCCAAGTGGTTTTGGGTCTAACCGAGTGGGTTTGGGTCTAGCGGAGTGGGTTTGGGTCTAGCCGAGTCCGTTTGGGTCTACCCGAGTGGGTTTCGGTCTGGCCGAGTGGGTTTGGGTCTAGCGGAGTGGGTTTGGGTCTAGCCGAGTCCGTTTGGGTCCAGCCGAGTGGGTTTGGGACTAGCGGAGTGGGTTTGGGTCTGGCGGAGTGGGTTTGGGTCTAGCCGAGTGTGTTTGGGTCTAGTCGAGTGGGTTTGGGACTAGCCGAGTGGGTTTGGGTCCAGCCGAGTGTGTTTGGGTGTCGCCGAGTGGGTTTGGGTTTGGCCGAGTGGGTTTGGGTGTAGCCGAGTGGGTTTGGGTCTAGCCGAATCGGTTTGGGTCAAGCCGAGTGGGTTTGGGTCTAGCCGAGTGGGTTTGGGTCTAGTGGAGTGGGTTTGGGTCTAGCGGAGTGGGTTTGGGTCTAGCCGAGTGGGTTTGGGTCTAGCCGAGTGGGTTTGGGTCTAGCCTAGTGGGTTTGGGTCTATCCGAGTGGGTTTGGGTCTAGCCGAGTCCGTTTGGGTCTAGCCGAGTGGGTTTGGGTCTAGCGGAGTGGGTTTGGGTCTAGCCGAGTGGGTTTGGGTCTAGCCGAGTCCGTTTGGGTCTAGCCGAGTGGGTTTGGGACTAGCCGAGTGTGTTTGGGTCTAGCGGAGTGGGTTTGGTTCTAGCGGAGTGGGTTTGGGTCTAGCCGATTGGGTTTGGGTCTCGCCGAGTGGGTTTGGGTCTGGCGGAGTGGGTTTGGGTCTAGTGGAGTGGGTTTGGGTCTAGCCGAGTGGGTTTGGGTCTAGCCGAGTGGGTTTGGGTGTAGCCGAGTGGGTTTGGGTCTAGCCGAGTGGGTTTGTGTCTAGCCGAGTGGGTTTGGGTCTAGCCGAGTGGGTTTGGGTCTAGCCAAGTGAGTTTGGGTCTAGCGGAGTGTGTTTGGGTGTAGCCGAGTGGGTTTGGGTCTAGCCGAGTGGGTTTGGGTCTAGCCGAGTGGGTTTGGGTCTAGCCGAGTGGGTTTGTGTCTAGCCGAGTGGGTTTGGGTCTAGCCGAGTGGGTTTGGGTCTAGCCAAGTGAGTTTGGGTCTAGCGGAGTGTGTTTGGGTGTAGCCGAGTGGGTTTGGGTCTACCCGAGTGGGTTTTCGGTCTAGCCGAGTGGGTTTGGGTCTAGCTGAGTGGGTTTGGGTCTAGACGAATGGGTTAGGGTCTAGCCGAGTGGGTTTCGGTCTGGCCCAGTGGGTTTGGGTCCAGCGGAGTGGGTTTTTGTCTAGCCGAGTCCGTTTGGGTCTAGCCGAGTGGGTTTGGGACTAGCAGAGTGGGTTTGGGTGTAGCCGAGTGGGTTTGGGTCTAGCCGAGTGGGTTTGGGTCTAGACGAGTAGGTTTGGGTCTAGCCGAGTGGGTGTCGGTCTGGCCGAGTGGGTTTGGGTCTAGCCGAGTGGGTTTGGGTCTAGCCGAGTGGGTTTGGGTCTAGTGGAGTGGGTTTGGGTCTAGCGGAGTGGGTTTGGGTCTAGCCGAGTGGGTTTGGGTCTAGCCGAGTGGGTTTGGGTCTAGCCGAGTGGGTTTGGGTCTAGCCTAGTGGGTTTGGGTCTATCCGAGTGGGTTTGGGTCTAGCCGAGTCCGTTTGGGTCTAGCCGAGTGGGTTTGGGTCTAGCGGAGTGGGTTTGGGTCTAGCCGAGTGGGTTTGGGTCTAGCCGAGTCCGTTTGGGTCTAGCCGAGTGGGTTTGGGACTAGCCGAGTGGGTTTGGGTCTAGCGGAGTGGGTTTGGTTCTAGCGGAGTGGGTTTGGGTCTAGCCGATTGGGTTTGGGTCTCGCCGAGTGGGTTTGGGTCTGGCGGAGTGGGTTTGGGTCTAGTGGAGTGGGTTTGGGTCTAGCCGAGTGGGTTTGGGTGTAGCCGAGTGGGTTTGGGTGTAGCCGAGTGGGTTTGGGTCTAGCCGAGTGGGTTTGGTTCGAGCCGAGTGGGTTTGAGTCTAGACGAGTGGGTTTGGGTCTAGCCGAGTGGGTTTGGTTCTCGCGGAGTGGGTTTGGGTCTAGCCGATTGGGTTTCTGTCTCGCCGAGTGGGTTTGAGTCTAGCGGAGTGGGTTTGGGTCTAGTGGAGTGGGTTTGGGTCTAGCCGAGTGGGTTTGGGTCTAGCCGAGTGGGTTTGGGTGTAGCCGAGTGGGTTTGGGTCTAGCCGAGTGGGTTTGGGTCTAGCCGAGTGGGTTTGGGTCTAGCCGAGTGGGTTTGGGTCTAGCCAAGTGAGTTTGCGTCTGGCGGAGTGTGTTTGGGTCTAGCCGAGTGGGTTTGGGACTAGCCGAGTGGGTTTGGGTCTAGCGGAGTGGGTTTGGGTCTAGCCGAGTGGGTTTGGGTCTAGTCGAGTGGGTTTGGGACTAGCCGAGTGGGTTTGGGTCTAGCCGATTTGGTTTGGGTTTGGCCGAGTGGGTTTGGGTGTAGCCGAGTGGGTTTGGGTCTGGCCAAATCGGTTTGGGTCTAGCCGAGTGGGTTTGGGTCTAGCCGAGTGGGTTTGGGTCTAGCCGAGTGGGTTTGGGTCTAGCCTAGTGGGTTTGGGTCTATCCGAGGGGGTTTGGGTCTAGCCGAGTCCGTTTGGGTCTAGCCGAGTGGGTTTGGGTTTAGCGGAGTGGGTTTGGTCCTGCCGAGTGGGTTTGGGTCTAGCCGAGTCCGTTTGGGTCTAGCCGAGTTGGTTTGGGACTAGCCGAGTGGGTTTGGGTCTAGTGGAGTGGGTTTGGTTCTAGCGGAGTGGGTTTGGGTCTAGCCGATTGGGTTTGGGTCTCGCCAAGTGGGTTTGGGTCTAGCCGAGTGGGTTTGGGTCTAGCCGAGTGGGTTTGCGTCTAGCCGATTGGGTTGGGTGTAGCCGAGTGGGTTTGGGTCTAGCCGATTGGGTTTGGGTCTAGCCGAGTGGGTTTGGGTCTAGCCGAGTGGGTTTGGGTGTAGCCCAGTGGATTTTGGTCTATCCGTGTGGGTTTGTGTCTAGCCGAGTGGGTTTGGGTCTAGCCGAGTGGGTTTGTGTCTAGCCAAGTGAGTTTGGGTCTAGCGGAGTGTGTTTGGGTGTAGCCGAGTGGGTTTGGGTCTAGCCGAGTGTGTTTGGCTCTAGCCGAGTGGGTTTACGTCTAGCCGAGTGGGTTTGGGTCTAGCGGAGTGGGTTTGGGTCTAGCCGATTGGGTTTGGGTCTAGCCGAGTGGGTTTGGGTCTGGCCGAGTGGGTTTGGGTCTAGCGGAGTGGGTTTGGGTGTAGCCGAGTGGGTTTGTGTCTAGCTGAGTGGGTTTGGGTCTAGCCGAGTGGGATTGGGTCTAGCCGAGTGGGTTTGGGTCTAGCCGTGTGTGTTTGGGTCTAGCCGAGTGGGTTTGCGTCTAGCCGAGTGGGTTTGGGTCTAGCGGAGGGGGTTTGGGTGTAGCCGATTGGGTTTGGTTCGAGCCGAGTGGGTTTGAGTCTAGACGAGTGGGTTTGGGTCTAGCCGAGTGGGCTTCAGTGTAGCCGAGTGGGTTTGGGTCTAGCGGAGTGGGTTTGGGTCTAGCGGAGTGGGTTTGGGTCTGGCGGAGTGGGTTTGTGTGTAGCCGAGTGGGTTTGGGTCTAGCCGAGTGGGTTTGGGTCTAGCCGATTGTGTTTGGGTCTAGCCGAGTGGGTTTGGGACTAGCCGAGTGGGTTTGGGTCTAGCGGAGTGGGTTTGGTTCTAGCGGAGTGGGTTTGCGTCTAGCCGATTGGGTTTGGGTCTCGCCGAGTAGGTTTGGGTCTGGCGGAGTGGGTTTGGGTCTAGTGGAGTGGGTTTGGGTCTAGCCGAGTGGGTTTGGGTCTAGCCGAGTGGGTTTGGGTGTAGCCGAGTGGGTTTGGGTCTAGCCGAGTGGGTTTGTGTCTAGCCGAGTGGGTTTGGGTCTAGCCGAGTGGGTTTGTGTCTAGCCGAGTGGGTTTGGGTCTAGCCGAGTGGGTTTGGGTCTAGTCAAGTGAGTTTGGGTCTAGCGGAGTGTGTTTGGGTGTAGCCGAGTGGGTTTGGGTCTAGCCGAGTGGGTTTGGGTCTAGCCGAGTGGGTTTGGGTCTAGCCGAGTGGGTTTGTGTCTAGCCGAGTGGGTTTGGGTCTAGCCGAGTGGGTTTGGGTCTAGCCAAGTGAGTTTGGGTCTAGCGGAGTGTGTTTGGGTGTAGCCGAGTGGGTTTGGGTCTACCCGAGTGGGTTTTCGGTCTAGCCGAGTGGGTTTGGGTCTAGCTGAGTGGGTTTGGGTCTAGACGAATGGGTTAGGGTCTAGCCGAGTGGGTTTCGGTCTGGCCCAGTGGGTTTGGGTCCAGCGGAGTGGGTTTTTGTCTAGCCGAGTCCGTTTGGGTCTAGCCGAGTGGGTTTGGGACTAGCAGAGTGGGTTTGGGTGTAGCCGAGTGGGTTTGGGTCTAGCCGAGTGGGTTTGGGTCTAGACGAGTAGGTTTGGGTCCAGCCGAGTGGGTGTCGGTCTGGCCGAGTGGGTTTGGGTCTAGCGGAGTGGATTTGGGTCTAGCCGAGTCCGTTTGGGTCTAGCCGAGTGGGTTTGGGACTAGCGGAGTGGGTTTGGGTCTAGCGGAGTGGGTTTGGTTCTAGCGGAGTGGGTTTGGGTCTAGCCGATTGGGTTTGGGTCTAGCCGAGTGGGTTTGGGTCTGGCGGAGTGGGTTTGGGTCTAGTGGAGTGGGTTTGGGTCTAGCCGAGTGGGTTTGAGTCTATCCGAGTGGGTTTGGGTGTAGCTGAGTGGGTTTGGGTCGAGCCGAGTGGGTTTGGGTCTAGCCGAGAGGGTTTGGGTGTAGCCGAGTGTGTTTGGATCTAGCCGTGTGGGTTTGGTTCTAGCCGAGTTGGGTTGGGTCTAGCCGAGTGGGTTTGGGACGAGCCGAGTGGGTTTGGGTCTAGCCGAGTGGGTTTGGGTCTAGCCGAGTGGTTTTGGTTCAAGCCGAGTGTATTTGGGCCTAGCCGAGTGGGGTTGGGACTAGCCGGGTGGGTTTGGGTCTAGCCGAGTGGGTTTGGGTCTTGCCGAGTGGTTTTGGTTCAAGCCGAGTGTATTTGGGTCTAGCCGAGTGGGTTTGGGTCTAGCCAAGTGGTTTTGGGTCTAGCCGAGTGGGTTTGGGTCTAGCGGAGTGGGTTTGGGTCTAGCCGAGTCCGTTTGGGTCTAGCCGAGTCGGTTTGGGACTAGCCGAGTGGGTTTGGGTCAAGCAGAGTGGGTTTGGTTCTAGCGGAGTGGGTTTGGCTCTAGCCGATTGGGTTTGGGTCTCGCCGAGTGGGTTTGGGTCTGGCGCAGTGGGTTTGGGTCTAGTGGAGTGGGTTTGGGTCTAGCCGAGTGGGTTTGGGTCTAGCCGAGTGGGTTTGGGTGTAGCCCAGTGGGTTTTGGTCTATCCGTGTGGGTTTGTGTCTAGCTGAGTGGGTTTGGGTCTAGCCGAGTGGGTTTGTGTTTAGCCAAGTGAGTTTGGGTCTAGTGGAGTGTGTTTGGGTGTAGCCGAGTGGGTTTGGGTCAAGCCGAGTGTGTTTGGCTCTAGCCGAGTGGGTTTACGTCTAGCCGAGTGGGTTTGGGTCTAGCGGAGTGGGTTTGGGTGTAGCCGAGTGGGTTTGGGTCTAGCCGAGTGGGTTTGGGTCTAGACGAGTGGGTTAGGGTCTACCCGAGTGGGTTTCGGTCTGGCCGAGTGGGTTTGGGTCTAGCGGAGTGGGTTTGGGTCTAGCCGAGTCCGTTTGGGTCCAGCCGAGTGGGTTTGGGACTAGCGGAGTGGGTTTGGGTCTGGCGGAGTGGGTTTGGGTCTAGCCGAGTGTGTTTGGGTCTAGTCGAGTGGGTTTGGGACGAGCCGAGTGGGTTTGGGTCCAGCCGAGTGTGTTTGGGTGTCGCCGAGTGGGTTTGGGTTTGGCCGAGTGGGTTTGGGTGTAGCCGAGTGGGTTTGGGTCCAGCCGAATCGGTTTGGGTCTTGCCGAGTGGGTTTGGGTCTAGCCGAGTGGGTTTGGGTCTAGTGGAGTGGGTTTGGGTCTAGCAGAGTGGGTTTGGGTCTAGCCGAGTGGGTTTGGGTCTAGCCGAGTGGGTTTGGGTCTAGCCGAGTGGGTTTGGGTCTAGCCTAGTGGGTTTGGGTCTATCCGAGTGGGTTTGGGTCTAGCCGAGTCCGTTTGGGTCTAGCCGAGTGGGTTTGGGTCTAGCGGAGTGGGTTTGGGTCTAGCCGAGTGGGTTTGGGTCTAGCCGAGTCCGTTTGGGTCTAGCCGAGTGGGTTTGGGACTAGCCGAGTGGGTTTGGGTCTAGCGGAGTGGGTTTGGTTCTAGCGGAGTGGGTTTGGGTCTAGCCGATTGGGTTTGGGTCTCGCCGAGTGGGTTTGGGTCTGGCGGAGTGGGTTTGGGTCTAGTGGAGTGGGTTTGGGTCTAGCCGAGTGGGTTTGGGTCTAGCCGAGTGGGTTTGGGTGTAGCCGAGTGGGTTTGGGTCTAGCCGAGTGGGTTTGGTTCGAGCCGAGTGGGTTTGAGTCTAGACGAGTGGGTTTGGGTCTAGCCGAGTGGGTTTGGGTCTAGCGGAGTGGGTTTGGGTCTAGCCGATTGGGTTTCTGTCTCGCCGAGTGGGTTTGAGTCTAGCGGAGTGGGTTTGGGTCTAGTGGAGTGGGTTTGGGTCTAGCCGAGTGTGTTTGGGTCTAGCCGAGTGGGTTTGGGTGTAGCCGAGTGGGTTTGGGTGTAGCCGAGTGGGTTTGGGTCTAGCCGAGTGGGTTTCGGTCTGGCCGAGTGGGTTTGGGTCTAGCGGAGTGGGTTTTGGTCTAGCCGAGTCCGTTTGGGTCTAGCCGAGTGGGTTTGGGACTAGCGGAGTGGGTTTGGGTCTAGCGGAGTGGGTTTGGGTCTAGCTGAGTGGGTTTGGGTCTAGCCGAGTGTGTTTGGGTCTAGCCGAGTGGGTTTACGTCTAGCCGAGTGGGTTTGGGTCTAGCGGAGTGGGTTTGTGTGTAACCGAGTGGGTTTGGGTCTAGCCGAGTGGGTTTGGGTCTAGACGAGTGGGTTAGGGTCTAGCCGAGTGGGTTTCGGTCTGGCCGAGTGGGTTTGGGTCTAGCGGAGTGGGTTTTGGTCTAGCCGAGTCCGTTTGGGTCTAGCCGAGTGGGTTTGGGACTAGCGGAGTGGGTTTGGGTCTAGCGGAGTGGGTTTGGTTCTAGCGGAGTGGGTTTGGGTCTAGCCGATTGGGTTTGGGTCTAGCCGAGTGGGTTTGGGTCTGGCCGAGTGGGTTTGGGTCTAGCGGAGTGGGTTTGTGTGTAGCCGAGTGGGTTTGGGTCTAGCCGAGTGGGTTTGGGTCTAGCCGATTGTGTTTGGGTCTAGCCGAGTGGGTTTGGGACTAGCCGAGTGGGTTTGGGTCTAGCGGAGTGGGTTTGGTTCTAGCGGAGTGGGTTTGCGTCTAGCCGAATGGGTTTGGGTCTCGCCGAGTAGGTTTGCGTCTGGCGGAGTGGGTTTGGGTCTAGTGGAGTGGGTTTGGGTCTAGCCGAGTGGGTTTGGGTCTAGCTAAGTGGGTTTGGGTGTAGCCGAGTGGGTTTGGGTCTAGCCGAGTGGGTTTGGGTGTAGCTAAGTGGGTTTGGGTCTAGCGGAATGGGTTTGGGTGTAGCCGAGTGGGTTTGGGTCTAGCCGATTGGGTTTGGGTCTAGCCGAGTGGGATTGGGTCTAGCCGAGTGGGTTTGGGTCTAGCCGAGTGTGTTTGGGTCTAGTCGAGTGGGTTTGGGACTAGCCGAGTGGGTTTGGGTCTAGCCGATTTGGTTTGGGTTTGGCCGAGTGGGTTTGGGTGTAGCCGAGTGGGTTTGGGTCTAGCCAAATCGGTTTGGGTCTAGCCGAGTGGGTTTGGGTCTAGCCGAGTGGGTTTGGGTCTAGCCGAGTGGGTTTGGGTCTAGCCTAGTGGGTTTGGGTCTATCCGAGGGGGTTTGGGTCTAGCCGAGTCCGTTTGGGTCTAGCCGAGTGGGTTTGGGTTTAGCGGAGTGGGTTTGGGTCCTGCCGAGTGGGTTTGGGTCTAGCCGAGTCCGTTTGGGTCTAGCCGAGTTGGTTTGGGACTAGCCGAGTGGGTTTGGGTCTAGTGGAGTGGGTTTGGTTCTAGCGGAGTGGGTTTGGGTCTAGCCGATTGGGTTTGGGTCTCGCCAAGTGGGTTTGGGTCTAGCCGAGTGGGTTTGGGTCTAGCCGAGTGGGTTTGCGTCTAGCCGATTGGGTTGGGTGTAGCCGAGTGGGTTTGGGTCTAGCCGATTGGGTTTGGGTCTAGCCGAGTGGGTTTGGGTCTAGCCGAGTGGGTTTGGGTGTAGCCCAGTGGATTTTGGTCTATCCGTGTGGGTTTGTGTCTAGCCGAGTGGGTTTGGGTCTAGCCGAGTGGGTTTGTGTCTAGCCAAGTGAGTTTGGGTCTAGCGGAGTGTGTTTGGGTGTAGCCGAGTGGGTTTGGGTCTAGCCGAGTGTGTTTGGCTCTAGCCGAGTGGGTTTACGTCTAGCCGAGTGGGTTTGGGTCTAGCGGAGTGGGTTTGGGTCTAGCCGATTGGGTTTGGGTCTAGCCGAGTGGGTTTGGGTCTGGCCGAGTGGGTTTGGGTCTAGCGGAGTGGGTTTGGGTGTAGCCGAGTGGGTTTGGGTCTAGCTGAGTGGGTTTGGGTCTAGCCGAGTGGGATTGGGTCTAGCCGAGTGGGTTTGGGTCTAGCCGAGTGGGTTTGGGTCTAGCCGAGTGGGTTTGGGTCTAGCCGAGTGGGTTTGGGTCTAGCCAAGTGAGTTTGCGTCTGGCGGAGTGTGTTTGGGTGTAGCCGAGTGGGTTTGGGTCTACCCGAGTGGGTTTGGGTCTAGCCGAGTGGGTTTGGGTCTAGCTGAGTGGGTTTGGGTCTAGCCGAGTGTGTTTGGGTCTAGCCGAGTGGGTTTATGTCTAGCCGAGTGGGTTTGGGTCTAGCGGAGTGGGTTTGTGTGTAACCGAGTGGGTTTGGGTCTAGCCGAGTGGGTTTGGGTCTAGACGAGTGGGTTAGGGTCTAGCCGAGTGGGTTTCGGTCTGGCCGAGTGGGTTTGGGTCTAGCGGAGTGGGTTTTGGTCTAGCCGAGTCCGTTTGGGTCTAGCCGAGTGGGTTTGGGACTAGCGGAGTGGGTTTGGGTCTAGCGGAGTGGGTTTGGTTCTAGCGGAGTGGGTTTGGGTCTAGCCGATTGGGTTTGGGTCTAGCCGAGTGGGTTTGGGTCTGGCCGAGTGGGTTTGGGTCTAGCGGAGTGGGTTTGTGTGTAGCCGAGTGGGTTTGGGTCTAGCCGAGTGGGTTTGGGTCTAGCCGATTGTGTTTGGGTCTAGCCGAGTGGGTTTGGGACTAGCCGAGTGGGTTTGGGTCTAGCGGAGTGGGTTTGGTTCTAGCGGAGTGGGTTTGCGTCTAGCCGATTGGGTTTGGGTCTCGCCGAGTAGGTTTGCGTCTGGCGGAGTGGGTTTGGGTCTAGTGGAGTGGGTTTGGGTCTAGCCGAGTGGGTTTGGGTCTAGCTAAGTGGGTTTGGGTGTAGCCGAGTGGGTTTGGGTCTAGCCGAGTGGGTTTGGGTGTAGCTAAGTGGGTTTGGGTCTAGCGGAATGGGTTTGGGTGTAGCCGAGTGGGTTTGGGTCTAGCCGATTGGGTTTGGGTCTAGCCGAGTGGGATTGTGTCTAGCCGAGTGGGTTTGGGTCTAGCCGAGTGTGTTTGGGTCTAGTCGAGTGGGTTTGGGACTAGCCGAGTGGGTTTGGGTCTAGCCGATTTGGTTTGGGTTTGGCCGAGTGGGTTTGGGTGTAGCCGAGTGGGTTTGGGTCTAGCCAAATCGGTTTGGGTCTAGCCGAGTGGGTTTGGGTCTAGCCGAGTGGGTTTGGGTCTAGCCGAGTGGGTTTGGGTCTAGCCTAGTGGGTTTGGGTCTATCCGAGGGGGTTTGGGTCTAGCCGAGTCCGTTTGGGTCTAGCCGAGTGGGTTTGGGTTTAGCGGAGTGGGTTTGGGTCCTGCCGAGTGGGTTTGGGTCTAGCCGAGTCCGTTTGGGTCTAGCCGAGTTGGTTTGGGACTAGCCGAGTGGGTTTGGGTCTAGTGGAGTGGGTTTGGTTCTAGCGGAGTGGGTTTGGGTCTAGCCGATTGGGTTTGGGTCTCGCCAAGTGGGTTTGGGTCTAGCCGAGTGGGTTTGGGTCTAGCCGAGTGGGTTTGCGTCTAGCCGATTGGGTTGGGTGTAGCCGAGTGGGTTTGGGTCTAGCCGATTGGGTTTGGGTCTAGCCGAGTGGGTTTGGGTCTAGCCGAGTGGGTTTGGGTGTAGCCCAGTGGATTTTGGTCTATCCGTGTGGGTTTGTGTCTAGCCGAGTGGGTTTGGGTCTAGCCGAGTGGGTTTGTGTCTAGCCAAGTGAGTTTGGGTCTAGCGGAGTGTGTTTGGGTGTAGCCGAGTGGGTTTGGGTCTAGCCGAGTGTGTTTGGCTCTAGCCGAGTGGGTTTACGTCTAGCCGAGTGGGTTTGGGTCTAGCGGAGTGGGTTTGGGTCTAGCCGATTGGGTTTGGGTCTAGCCGAGTGGGTTTGGGTCTGGCCGAGTGGGTTTGGGTCTAGCGGAGTGGGTTTGGGTGTAGCCGAGTGGGTTTGGGTCTAGCTGAGTGGGTTTGGGTCTAGCCGAGTGGGATTGGGTCTAGCCGAGTGGGTTTGGGTCTAGCCGTGTGTGTTTGGGTCTAGCCGAGTGGGTTTGCGTCTAGCCGAGTGGGTTTGGGTCTAGCGGAGGGGGTTTGGGTGTAGCCGATTGGGTTTGGTTCGAGCCGAGTGGGTTTGAGTCTAGACGATTGGGTTTGGGTCTAGCCGAGTGGGCTTCAGTGTAGCCGAGTGGGTTTGGGTCTAGCGGAGTGGGTTTGGGTCTAGCAGAGTGGGTTTGGGTCTGGCGGAGTGGGTTTGTGTGTAGCCGAGTGGGTTTGGGTCTAGCCGAGTGGGTTTGGGTCTAGCCGATTGTGTTTGGGTCTAGCCGAGTGGGTTTGGGACTAGCCGAGTGGGTTTGGGTCTAGCGGAGTGGGTTTGGTTCTAGCGGAGTGGGTTTGCGTCTAGCCGATTGGGTTTGGGTCTCGCCGAGTAGGTTTGCGTCTGGCGGAGTGGGTTTGGGTCTAGTGGAGTGGGTTTGGGTCTAGCCGAGTGGGTTTGGGTCTAGCTAAGTGGGTTTGGGTGTAGCCGAGTGGGTTTGGGTCTAGCCGAGTGGGATTGGGTCTAGCCGAGTGGGTTTGGGTCTAGCCGAGTGGGTTTGGGTCTAGCCGAGTGGGTTTGGGTCTAGCCGAGTGGGTTTGGGTCTAGCCAAGTGAGTTTGCGTCTGGCGGAGTGTGTTTGGGTGTAGCCGAGTGGGTTTGGGTCTACCCGAGTGGGTTTGGGTCTAGCCGAGTGGGTTTGGGTCTAGCTGAGTGGGTTTGGGTCTAGCCGAGTGTGTTTGGGTCTAGCCGAGTGGGTTTACGTCTAGCCGAGTGGGTTTGGGTCTAGCGGAGTGGGTTTGTGTGTAACCGAGTGGGTTTGGGTCTAGCCGAGTGGGTTTGGGTCTAGACGAGTGGGTTAGGGTCTAGCCGAGTGGGTTTCGGTCTGGCCGAGTGGGTTTGGGTCTAGCGGAGTGGGTTTTGGTCTAGCCGAGTCCGTTTGGGTCTAGCCGAGTGGGTTTGGGACTAGCGGAGTGGGTTTGGGTCTAGCGGAGTGGGTTTGGTTCTAGCGGAGTGGGTTTGGGTCTAGCCGATTGGGTTTGGGTCTAGCCGAGTGGGTTTGGGTCTGGCCGAGTGGGTTTGGGTCTAGCGGAGTGGGTTTGTGTGTAGCCGAGTGGGTTTGGGTCTAGCCGAGTGGGTTTGGGTCTAGCCGATTGTGTTTGGGTCTAGCCGAGTGGGTTTGGGACTAGCCGAGTGGGTTTGGGTCTAGCGGAGTGGGTTTGGTTCTAGCGGAGTGGGTTTGCGTCTAGCCGATTGGGTTTGGGTCTCGCCGAGTAGGTTTGCGTCTGGCGGAGTGGGTTTGGGTCTAGTGGAGTGGGTTTGGGTCTAGCCGAGTGGGTTTGGGTCTAGCTAAGTGGGTTTGGGTGTAGCCGAGTGGGTTTGGGTCTAGCCGAGTGGGTTTGGGTGTAGCTAAGTGGGTTTGGGTCTAGCGGAATGGGTTTGGGTGTAGCCGAGTGGGTTTGGGTCTAGCCGATTGGGTTTGGGTCTAGCCGAGTGGGATTGGGTCTAGCCGAGTGGGTTTGGGTCTAGCCGAGTGTGTTTGGGTCTAGTCGAGTGGGTTTGGGACTAGCCGAGTGGGTTTGGGTCTAGCCGATTTGGTTTGGGTTTGGCCGAGTGGGTTTGGGTGTAGCCGAGTGGGTTTGGGTCTAGCCAAATCGGTTTGAGTCTAGCCGAGTGGGTTTGGGTCTAGCCGAGTGGGTTTGGGTCTAGCCGAGTGGGTTTGGGTCTAGCCTAGTGGGTTTGGGTCTATCCGAGGGGGTTTGGGTCTAGCCGAGTCCGTTTGGGTCTAGCCGAGTGGGTTTGGGTTTAGCGGAGTGGGTTTGGGTCCTGCCGAGTGGGTTTGGGTCTAGCCGAGTCCGTTTGGGTCTAGCCGAGTTGGTTTGGGACTAGCCGAGTGGGTTTGGGTCTAGTGGAGTGGGTTTGGTTCTAGCGGAGTGGGTTTGGGTCTAGCCGATTGGGTTTGGGTCTCGCCAAGTGGGTTTGGGTCTAGCCGAGTGGGTTTGGGTCTAGCCGAGTGGGTTTGCGTCTAGCCGATTGGGTTGGGTGTAGCCGAGTGGGTTTGGGTCTAGCCGATTGGGTTTGGGTCTAGCCGAGTGGGTTTGGGTCTAGCCGAGTGGGTTTGGGTGTAGCCCAGTGGATTTTGGTCTATCCGTGTGGGTTTGTGTCTAGCCGAGTGGGTTTGGGTCTAGCCGAGTGGGTTTGTGTCTAGCCAAGTGAGTTTGGGTCTAGCGGAGTGTGTTTGGGTGTAGCCGAGTGGGTTTGGGTCTAGCCGAGTGTGTTTGGCTCTAGCCGAGTGGGTTTACGTCTAGCCGAGTGGGTTTGGGTCTAGCGGAGTGGGTTTGGGTCTAGCCGATTGGGTTTGGGTCTAGCCGAGTGGGTTTGGGTCTGGCCGAGTGGGTTTGGGTCTAGCGGAGTGGGTTTGGGTGTAGCCGAGTGGGTTTGGGTCTAGCTGAGTGGGTTTGGGTCTAGCCGAGTGGGATTGGGTCTAGCCGAGTGGGTTTGGGTCTAGCCGTGTGTGTTTGGGTCTAGCCGAGTGGGTTTGCGTCTAGCCGAGTGGGTTTGAGTCTAGACGAGTGGGTTTGGGTCTAGCCGAGTGGGCTTCAGTGTAGCCGAGTGGGTTTGGGTCTAGCGGAGTGGGTTTGGGTCTAGCAGAGTGGGTTTGGGTCTGGCGGAGTGGGTTTGTGTGTAGCCGAGTGGGTTTGGGTCTAGCCGAGTGGGTTTGGGTCTAGCCGATTGTGTTTGGGTCTAGCCGAGTGGGTTTGGGACTAGCCGAGTGGGTTTGGGTCTAGCGGAGTGGGTTTGGTTCTAGCGGAGTGGGTTTGCGTCTAGCCGATTGGGTTTGGGTCTCGCCGAGTAGGTTTGCGTCTGGCGGAGTGGGTTTGGGTCTAGTGGAGTGGGTTTGGGTCTAGCCGAGTGGGCTTGGGTCTAGCTAAGTGGGTTTGGGTGTAGCCGAGTGGGTTTGGGTCTAGCCGAGTGGGTTTGGGTGTAGCTAAGTGGGTTTGGGTCTAGCGGAATGGGTTTGGGTGTAGCCGAGTGGGTTTGGGTCTAGCCGATTGGGTTTGGGTCTAGCCGAGTGGGATTGGGTCTAGCCGAGTGGGTTTGGGTCTAGCCGAGTGTGTTTGGGTCTAGTCGAGTGGGTTTGGGACTAGCCGAGTGGGTTTGGGTCTAGCCGATTTGGTTTGGGTTTGGCCGAGTGGGTTTGGGTGTAGCCGAGTGGGTTTGGGTCTAGCCAAATCGGTTTGGGTCTAGCCGAGTGGGTTTGGGTCTAGCCGAGTGGGTTTGGGTCTAGCCGAGTGGGTTTGGGTCTAGTCTAGTGGGTTTGGGTCTATCCGAGTGGGTTTGGGTCTAGCCGAGTCCGTTTGGGTCTAGCCGAGTGGGTTTGGGTTTAGCGGAGTGGGTTTGGGTCTAGCCGAGTGGGTTTGGGTCTAGCCGAGTCCGTTTGGGTCTAGCCGAGTTGGTTTGGGACTAGCCGAGTGGGTTTGGGTCTAGTGGAGTGGGTTTGGTTCTAGCGGAGTGGGTTTGGGTCTAGCCGATTGGGTTTGGGTCTCGCCAAGTGGGTTTGGGTCTAGCCGAGTGGGTTTGGGTCTAGCCGAGTGGGTTTGCGTCTAGCCGATTGGGTTGGGTGTAGCCGAGTGGGTTTGGGTCTAGCCGATTGGGTTTGGGTCTAGCCGAGTGGGTTTGGGTCTAGCCGAGTGGGTTTGGGTGTAGCCCAGTGGATTTTGGTCTATCCGTGTGGGTTTGTGTCTAGCCGAGTGGGTTTGGGTCTAGCCGAGTGGGTTTGTGTCTAGCCAAGTGAGTTTGGGTCTAGCGGAGTGTGTTTGGGTGTAGCCGAGTGGGTTTGGGTCTAGCCGAGTGTGTTTGGCTCTAGCCGAGTGGGTTTACGTCTAGCCGAGTGGGTTTGGGTCTAGCGGAGTGGGTTTGGGTGTAGCCGAGTGGGTTTGTGTCTAGCCGAGTGGGTTTGGGTCTAGACGAGTGGGTTAGGGTCTACCCGAGTGGATTTCGGTCTGGCCGAGTGGGTTTGGGTCTAGCGGAGTGGGTTTGGGTCTAGCCGAGTCCGTTTGGGTCCAGCCGAGTGGGTTTGGGACTAGCGGAGTGGGTTTGGGTCTGGCGGAGTGGGTTTGGGTCTAGCCGAGTGTGTTTGGGTCTAGTCGAGTGGGTTTGGGACTAGCCAAGAGGGTTTGGGTCCAGCCGAGTGTGTTTGGGTGTCGCCGAGTGGGTTTGGGTTTGGCCGAGTGGGTTTGAGTGTAGCCGAGTGGGTTTGGGTCTAGCCGAATCGGTTTGGGTCTAGCCGAGTGGGTTTGGGTCTAGCCGAGTGGGTTTGGGTCTAGTGGAGTGGGTTTGGGTCTAGCGGAGTGGGTTTGGGTCTAGCCGAGTGGGTTTGGGTCTAGCCGAGTGGGTTTGGGTCTAGCCGAGTGGGTTTGGGTCTAGCCTAGTGGGTTTGGGTCTATCCGAGTGGGTTTGGGTCTAGCCGAGTCCGTTTGGGTCTAGCCGAGTGGGTTTGGGTCTAGCGGAGTGGGTTTGGGTCTAGCCGAGTGGGTTTGGGTCTAGCCGAGTCCGTTTGGGTCTAGCCGAGTGGGTTTGGGTGTAGCCGAGTGGGTTTGGGTCTAGCCGAGTGGGTTTGGGTCTAGCCAAGTGAGTTTGGGTCTAGCGGAGTGTGTTTGGGTGTAGCCGAGTGGGTTTGGGTCTAGCCGAGTGGGTTTGGGTCTAGCCGAGTGGGTTTGGGTCTAGCCGAGTGGGTTTGTGTCTAGCCGAGTGGGTTTGGGTCTAGCCGAGTGGGTTTGGGTCTAGCCAAGTGAGTTTGGGTCTAGCGGAGTGTGTTTGGGTGTAGCCGAGTGGGTTTGGGTCTACCCGAGTGGGTTTTCGGTCTAGCCGAGTGGGTTTGGGTCTAGCTGAGTGGGTTTGGGTCTAGACGAATGGGTTAGGGTCTAGCCGAGTGGGTTTCGGTCTGGCCCAGTGGGTTTGGGTCCAGCGGAGTGGGTTTTGGTCTAGCCGAGTCCGTTTGGGTCTAGCCGAGTGGGTTTGGGACTAGCGGAGTGGGTTTGGTTCTAGCGGAGTGGGTTTGGGTCTAGCCGATTGGGTTTGGGTCTAGCCGAGTGGGTTTGGGTCTGGCCGAGTGGGTTTGGGTCTAGCGGAGTGGGTTTGGGTGTAGCCGAGTGGGTTTGGGTCTAGCTGAGTGGGTTTGGGTCTAGCCGAGTGGGATTGGGTCTAGCCGAGTGGGTTTGGGTCTAGCCGAGTGTGTTTGGGTCTAGCCGAGTGGGTTTGCGTCTAGCCGAGTGGGTTTGGGTCTAGCGGAGGGGGGTTGGGTGTAGCCGATTGGGTTTGGTTCGAGCCGAGTGGGTTTGAGTCTAGACGAGTGGGTTTGGGTCTAGCCGAGTGGGTTTGGTTCTAGCGGAGTGGGTTTGGGTCTAGCCGATTGGGTTTGGGTCTCGCCGAGTGGGTTTGAGTCTGGCGGAGTGGGTTTGGGTCTAGTGGAGTGGGTTTGGGTCTAGCCGAGTGGATTTGGGTCTAGCCGAGTGGGTTTGGGTGTAGCCGAGTGGGTTTGGGTCTAGCCGAGTGGGTTTGGGCCTAGCCGAGTGGGTTTGGGTCTAGCCGAGTGGGTTTGGGTCTAGCCAAGTGAGTTTGCGTCTGGCAGAGTGTGTTTGGGTGTAGCCGAGTGGGTTTGGGTCTACCCGAGTGGGTTTGGGTCTAGCCGAGTGGGTTTGGGTCTAGCTGAGTGGGTTTGGGTCTAGCCGAGTGTGTTTGGGTCTAGCCGAGTGGGTTTACGTCTAGCCGAGTGGGTTTGGGTCTAGCGGAGTGGGTTTGTGTGTAACCGAGTGGGTTTGGGTCTAGCCGAGTGGGTTTGGGTCTAGACGAGTGGGTTAGGGTCTAGCCGAGTGGGTTTCGGTCTGGCCGAGTGGGTTTGGGTGTAGCGGAGTGGGTTTTGGTCTAGCCGAGTCCGTTTGGGTCTAGCCGAGTGGGTTTGGGACTAGCGGAGTGGGTTTGGCTCTAGCGGAGTGGGTTTGGTTCTAGCGGAGTGGGTTTGGGTCTAGCCGATTGGGTTTCGGTCTAGCCGAGTGGGTTTGGGTCTGGCTGAGTGGGTTTGGGTCTAGCGGAGTGGGTTTGGGTGTAGCCGAGTGGGTTTGGGTCTAGCTGAGTGGGTTTGGGTCTAGCCGAGTGGGATTGGGTCTAGCCGAGTGGGTTTGGGTCTAGCCGTGTGTGTTTGGGTCTAGCCGAGTGGGTTTGCGTCTAGCCGAGTGGGTTTGGGTCTAGCGGAGGGGGTTTGGGTGTAGCCGATTGGGTTTGGTTCGAGCCGAGTGGGTTTGAGTCTAGACGAGTGGGTTTGGGTCTAGCCGAGTGGGTTTGGGTCTAGCGGAGTGGGTTTGGGTCTAGCGGAGTGGGTTTGGGTCTAGCGGAGTGGGTTTGGGTCTAGCGGAGTGGGTTTGGGTCTAGCCGAGTGGGTTTGGGTCTAGCCGAGTTGGTTTGGGTCTAGCGGAGTGGGTTTGGGTCTAGCGGAGTGGGTTTGGGTCTTGCGGAGTGGGTTTGGGTGTAGCCAAGTGGGTTTGGGACTAGCCGAGTGGGTGTGGGTCTAGCCGAGTGAGTTTCGGTCTAGCCGAATGGGTTTGGGTCTAGCCGAGTGGTTTTGGGTCTACCCGTGTGGGTTTGGGACTAGCGGAGTGGGTTTGTGTGTAGCCGAGTGGGTTTGGGTCTAGCCGAGTGGGTTTGGGTCTAGCCGATTGTGTTTGGGTCTAGCCGAGTGGGTTTGGGACTAGCCGAGTGGGTTTGGGTCTAGCGGAGTGGGTTTGGTTCTAGCGGAGTGGGTTTGCATCTAGCCGATTGGGTTTGGGTCTCGCCGAGTAGGTTTGCGTCTGGCGGAGTGGGTTTGGGTCTAGTGGAGTGGGTTTGGGTCTAGCCGAGTGGGTTTGGGTCTAGCCAAGTGGGTTTGGGTGTAGCCGAGTGGGTTTGGGTCTAGCCGAGTGGGTTTGGGTGTAGCTAAGTGGGTTTGGGTCTAGCGGAATGGGTTAGGGTGTAGCCGAGTGGGTTTGGGTCTAGCCGATTGGGTTTGGGTCTAGCCGAGTGGGATTGGGTCTAGCCGAGTGGGTTTGGGTCTAGCCGAGTGTGTTTGGGTCTAGTCGAGTGGGTTTGGGACTAGGCGAGTGGGTTTGGGTCTAGCCGAGTTGGTTTGGGTTTGGCCGAGTGGGTTTGGGTGTAGCCGAGTGGGTTTGGGTCTAGCCAAATCGGTTTGGGTCTAGCCGAGTGGGTTTGGGTCTAGCCGAGTGGGTTTGGGTCTAGCCGAGTGGGTTTGGGTCTAGCCTAGTGGGTTTGGGTCTATCCGAGTGGGTTTGGGTCTAGCCGAGTCCGTTTGGGTCTAGCCGAGTGGGTTTGGGTTTAGCGGAGTGGGTTTGGGTCTAGCCGAGTGGGTTTGGGTCTAGCCGAGTCCGTTTGGGTCTAGCCGAGTTGGTTTGGGACTAGCCGAGTGGGTTTGGGTCTAGTGGAGTGGGTTTGGTTCTAGCGGAGTGGGTTTGGGTCTAGCCGATTGGGTTTGGGTCTCGCCAAGTGGGTTTGGGTCTAGCCGAGTGGGGTTGGGTCTAGCGGAGTGGGTTTGGGTCTAGCCGCATGGGTTTGGGTCTAGCCGAGTGCGTTTGGGTCTGGTGGAGTGGGTTTGGGTGCAGCCGAGTGGGTTTGGGTCTAGCCGATTGGGTTTGGGTCTAGCCGAGTGGGTTTGGGTCGAGCCGAGTCGGTTTGGGTCTAGCCGAGTGGGTTTGGGTCTAGCGGAGTGGGTTTGTGTGTAGCCGAGTGGGTTTGGGTCTAGCCGAGTGGGTTTGGGTCTAGCCGAGTGGGTTTGGGGCTAGTCGAGTGGGTTTGGGTCTAGCGGAGTGGGTTTGGGTCTAGCCGAGTGGGTTTGGGTCTAGCCGAGTGGGTTTGGGTCTAGTCGAGTGGGTTTTGGTCCTGCCGAGTGGGTGTGGGTCTAGCCGAGTGGGTTTGAGTCTAGCCGAGTGGGTTTGGGTCTAGCCGAGTGGGTTTGGTTCTAGCCGAGTGGGTTTTGTGTCTAGACGAGTGGGTTTGGGTCTAACCGAGTGGGTTTGGGTCTAGCCGAGTGGGTTTGGGTCTAGCCGAGAATGTTTGGGTCTACCCAAGTGGGTTTGGGTCTAGCCGAGTGGGTTTGGGTCTAGCCGAGTGGATTTGGGTGTAGCCGAGTGGGTGTGGGTCTAACCGAGTGGGTTTGGGTCTAGCCGAGTGGGTTTGGGTCTAGCCGAGAGTGTTTGGGTCTACCCAAGTGGGTTTGAGTCTAGCCGAGTGGGTTTGGGTCTCGCCGAGTGGATTTGGGTCTAGCCGAGTGGGTGTGGGTCTAGCCGAGTGGGTTTGGGTCTAGCCGAGTGGGTTTGGGTCTAGCCGAGTGGGTTTGGGTCTAGCCCAGTGGGTTTGGGTCTAGCCGAGTGGGTTTGGGTCTAGCCGAGTGGGTTTGGGTCTAGCCGATTGGGTTGGGTGTAGCCGAGTGGGTTTGGGTCTAGCCGATTGGGTTTGGGTCTAGCCGAGTGGGTTTGGGTCTAGCCGAGTGGGTTTGGGTGTAGCCGAGTGGGTTTGGGTCTAGCCGAGTGGGGTTGGGTCTAGCGGAGTGGGTTTGGGTCTAGCCGCATGGGTTTGGGTCTAGCCGAGTGGGTTTGGGTCTAGTGGAGTGGGTTTGGGTGCAGCCGAGTGGGTTTGGGTCTAGCCGAGTGGGTTTGGGTCTAGCCGAGTGGGGTTGGGTCTAGCGGAGTGGGTTTGGGTCTAGCCGCATGGGTTTGGGTCTAGCCGAGTGCGTTTGGGTCTGGTGGAGTGGGTTTGGGTGCAGCCGAGTGGGTTTGGGTCTAGCCGATTGGGTTTGGGTCTAGCCGAGTGGGTTTGGGTCGAGCCGAGTGGGTTTGGGTCTAGCCGAGTGGGTTTGGGTCTAGCGGAGTGGGTTTGGGTGTAGCCGAGTGGGTTTGGGTCTAGCCGAGTGGGTTTGGGTCTAGCCGAGTGGGTTTGGGGCTAGTCGAGTGGGTTTGGGTCTAGCGGAGTGGGTTTGGGTCTAGCCGAGTGGGTTTGGGTCTAGCCGAGTGGGTTTGGGTCTAGTCGAGTGGGTTTTGGTCCTGCCGAGTGGGTGTGGGTCTAGCCGAGTGGGTTTGAGTCTAGCCGAGTGGGTTTGGGTCTAGCCGAGTGGGTTTGGTTCTAGCCGAGTGGGTTTTGTGTCTAGACGAGTGGGTTTGGGTCTAACCGAGTGGGTTTGGGTCTAGCCGAGTGGGTTTGGGTCTAGCCGAGAATGTTTGGGTCTACCCAAGTGGGTTTGGGTCTAGCCGAGTGGGTTTGGGTCTAGCTGAGTGGATTTGGGTGTAGCCGAGTGGGTGTGGGTCTAACCGAGTGGGTTTGGGTCTAGCCGAGTGGGTTTGGGTCTAGCCGAGTGGGGTTGGGTCTAGCGGAGTGGGTTTGGGTCTAGCCGCATGGGTTTGGGTCTAGCCGAGTGGGTTTGGGTCTAGTGGAGTGGGTTTGGGTGCAGCCGAGTGGGTTTGGGTCTAGCCGAGTGGGTTTGGGTCTAGCCGAGTGGGTTTGGGTCGAGCCGAGTGGGTTTGGGTCTAGCCGAGTGGGTTTGGGTCTAGCGGAGTGGGTTTGGGTGTAGCCGAGTGGGTTTGGGTCTAGCCGAGTGGGTTTGGGTCTAGCCGAGTGGGTTTGGGGCTAGCCGAGTGGGTTTGGGTCTAGCCGAGTGGGTTTGGGTCTAGCCGAGTGGGTTTGGGTCTAGCCGAGTGGGTTTGGGTCTAGCCGAGTGGGTTTGGGTGTAGCCGAGTGGGTTTGGGTCTAGCCGAGTGTGTTTGGGTCTAGTCGAGTGGGTTTGGGACTAGGCGAGTGGGTTTGGGTCTAGCCGAGTTGGTTTGGGTTTGGCCGAGTGGGTTTGGGTGTAGCCGAGTGGGTTTGGGTCTAGCCAAATCGGTTTGGGTCTAGCCGAGTGGGTTTGGGTCTAGCCGAGTGGGTTTGGGTCTAGCCGAGTGGGTTTGGGTCTAGCCTAGTGGGTTTGGGTCTATCCGAGTGGGTTTGGGTCTAGCCGAGTCCGTTTGGGTCTAGCCGAGTGGGTTTGGGTTTAGCGGAGTGGGTTTGGGTCTAGCCGAGTGGGTTTGGGTCTAGCCGAGTCCGTTTGGGTCTAGCCGAGTTGGTTTGGGACTAGCCGAGTGGGTTTGGGTCTAGTGGAGTGGGTTTGGTTCTAGCGGAGTGGGTTTGGGTCTAGCCGATTGGGTTTGGGTCTCGCCAAGTGGGTTTGGGTCTAGCCGAGTGGGGTTGGGTCTAGCGGAGTGGGTTTGGGTCTAGCCGCATGGGTTTGGGTCTAGCCGAGTGCGTTTGGGTCTGGTGGAGTGGGTTTGGGTGCAGCCGAGTGGGTTTGGGTCTAGCCGATTGGGTTTGGGTCTAGCCGAGTGGGTTTGGGTCGAGCCGAGTCGGTTTGGGTCTAGCCGAGTGGGTTTGGGTCTAGCGGAGTGGGTTTGGGTGTAGCCGAGTGGGTTTGGGTCTAGCCGAGTGGGTTTGGGTCTAGCCGAGTGGGTTTGGGGCTAGTCGAGTGGGTTTGGGTCTAGCGGAGTGGGTTTGGGTCTAGCCGAGTGGGTTTGGGTCTAGCCGAGTGGGTTTGGGTCTAGTCGAGTGGGTTTTGGTCCTGCCGAGTGGGTGTGGGTCTAGCCGAGTGGGTTTGAGTCTAGCCGAGTGGGTTTGGGTCTAGCCGAGTGGGTTTGGTTCTAGCCGAGTGGGTTTTGTGTCTAGACGAGTGGGTTTGGGTCTAACCGAGTGGGTTTGGGTCTAGCCGAGTGGGTTTGGGTCTAGCCGAGAATGTTTGGGTCTACCCAAGTGGGTTTGGGTCTAGCCGAGTGGGTTTGGGTCTAGCCGAGTGGATTTGGGTGTAGCCGAGTGGGTGTGGGTCTAACCGAGTGGGTTTGGGTCTAGCCGAGTGGGTTTGGGTCTAGCCGAGAGTGTTTGGGTCTACCCAAGTGGGTTTGAGTCTAGCCGAGTGGGTTTGGGTCTCGCCGAGTGGATTTGGGTCTAGCCGAGTGGGTGTGGGTCTAGCCGAGTGGGTTTGGGTCTAGCCGAGTGGGTTTGGGTCTAGCCGAGTGGGTTTGGGTCTAGCCCAGTGGGTTTGGGTCTAGCCGAGTGGGTTTGGGTCTAGCCGAGTGGGTTTGGGTCTAGCCGATTGGGTTGGGTGTAGCCGAGTGGGTTTGGGTCTAGCCGATTGGGTTTGGGTCTAGCCGAGTTGGTTTGGGTCTAGCCGAGTGGGTTTGGGTGTAGCCGAGTGGGTTTGGGTCTAGCCGAGTGGGGTTGGGTCTAGCGGAGTGGGTTTGGGTCTAGCCGCATGGGTTTGGGTCTAGCCGAGTGGGTTTGGGTCTAGTGGAGTGGGTTTGGGTGCAGCCGAGTGGGTTTGGGTCTAGCCGAGTGGGTTTGGGTCTAGCCGAGTGGGGTTGGGTCTAGCGGAGTGGGTTTGGGTCTAGCCGCATGGGTTTGGGTCTAGCCGAGTGCGTTTGGGTCTGGTGGAGTGGGTTTGGGTGCAGCCGAGTGGGTTTGGGTCTAGCCGATTGGGTTTGGGTCTAGCCGAGTGGGTTTGGGTCGAGCCGAGTGGGTTTGGGTCTAGCCGAGTGGGTTTGGGTCTAGCGGAGTGGGTTTGGGTGTAGCCGAGTGGGTTTGGGTCTAGCCGAGTGGGTTTGGGTCTAGCCGAGTGGGTTTGGGGCTAGTCGAGTGGGTTTGGGTCTAGCGGAGTGGGTTTGGGTCTAGCCGAGTGGGTTTGGGTCTAGCCGAGTGGGTTTGGGTCTAGTCGAGTGGGTTTTGGTCCTGCCGAGTGGGTGTGGGTCTAGCCGAGTGGGTTTGAGTCTAGCCGAGTGGGTTTGGGTCTAGCCGAGTGGGTTTGGTTCTAGCCGAGTGGGTTTTGTGTCTAGACGAGTGGGTTTGGGTCTAACCGAGTGGGTTTGGGTCTAGCCGAGTGGGTTTGGGTCTAGCCGAGAATGTTTGGGTCTACCCAAGTGGGTTTGGGTCTAGCCGAGTGGGTTTGGGTCTAGCTGAGTGGATTTGGGTGTAGCCGAGTGGGTGTGGGTCTAACCGAGTGGGTTTGGGTCTAGCCGAGTGGGTTTGGGTCTAGCCGAGAGTGTTTGGGTCTACCCAAGTGGGTTTGAGTCTAGCCGAGTGGGTTTGGGTCTCGCCGAGTGGATTTGGGTCTAGCCGAGTGGGTGTGGGTCTAGCCGAGTGGGTTTGGGTCTAGCCGAGTGGGTTTGGGTCTAGCCGAGTGGGTTTGGGTCTAGCCGATTGGGTTGGGTGTAGCCGAGTGGGTTTGGGTCTAGCCGATTGGGTTTGGGTCTAGCCGAGTGGGTTTGGGTCTAGCCGAGTGGGTTTGGGTGTAGCCGAGTGGGTTTGGGTCTAGCCGAGTGGGGTTGGGTCTAGCGGAGTGGGTTTGGGTCTAGCCGCATGGGTTTGGGTCTAGCCGAGTGGGTTTGGGTCTAGTGGAGTGGGTTTGGGTGCAGCCGAGTGGGTTTGGGTCTAGCCGAGTGGGTTTGGGTCTAGCCGAGTGGGTTTGGGTCGAGCCGAGTGGGTTTGGGTCTAGCCGAGTGGGTTTGGGTCTAGCGGAGTGGGTTTGGGTGTAGCCGAGTGGGTTTGGGTCTAGCCGAGTGGGTTTGGGTCTAGCCGAGTGGGTTTGGGGCTAGCCGAGTGGGTTTGGGTCTAGCCGAGTGGGTTTGGGTCTAGCCGAGTGGGTTTGGGTCTAGCCGAGTGGGTTTGGGTCTAGCCGAGTGGGTTTGGGGCTAGCCGAGTGGGTTTGGGTCTAGCCGAGTGGGTTTGGGTCTAGCCGAGTGGGTTTGGGTCTAGCCGAGTGGGTTTGGGTCTAGCCGAGTGGGTTTGGGTCTAGCCGAGTGGGTTTGGGTCTAGCCGAGTGGGTTTGGGTCGTGCCGAGTGGGTTTGGGTCTAGCCGAGTGGGTTTGGGGCTAGCCGAATGCGTTTGGGTCTAGCCGAGTGGGTTTGGGTCTCGTCGAGTGGGTTTGGGTCTAGCCAAGTGGGTTTGGGTCGAGCCGAGTGGGTTTGGGTCTAGCCTAGTGGGTTTGGGTCTAGCCGAGGGGGTTTGGGTCTAGCCGAGTGGGTTTCGGTATAGCCGAGTGGGTTTGGGTCTAGCCGAGTGGGTGTGGGTCTAGCCGAGTGGGTTTGGGTCTAGCCGAGTGGGTTTGGGTCTAGCCGAGTGGGTTTGGGTCTAGCCAAGTGGGTTTGGGTCTAGCCGAGTGGGTTTGGGTCTAGCCGAGTGGGTTTGGGTCTAGCCGATTGGGTTGGGTGTAGCCGAGTGGGTTTGGGTCTAGCCGATTGGGTTTGGGTCTAGCCAAGTTGGTTTGGGTCTAGCCGAGTGGGTTTGGGTGTAGCCGAGTGGGTTTGGGTCTAGCCGAGTGGGGTTGGGTCTAGCGGAGTGGGTTTGGGTCTAGCCGCATGGGTTTGGGTCTAGCCGAGTGGGTTTGGGTCTAGTGGAGTGGGTTTGGGTGCAGCCGAGTGCGTTTGGGTCTAGCCGAGTGGGTTTGGGTCTAGCCGAGTGGGTTTGGGTCGAGCCGAGTGGGTTTGGGTCCAGCCGAGTGGGTTTGGGTCTAGCGGAGTAGGTTTGGGTCTAGCCGAGAGTGTTTGGGTCTACCCAAGTGGGTTTTAGTCTAGCCGAGTGGGTTTGGGGCTCGCCGAGTGGATTTGGGTCTAGCCGAATGGGTGTGGGTCTAGCCGAGTGGGTTTGGGTCTAGCCGAGTGGGCTTGGGTCTAGCCGAGTGGGTTTGGGTCTCGCCAAGTGGGTTTGGGTCTAGCCGAGTGGGTTTGGGTCTAGCCGATTGGGTTGGGTGTAGCCGAGTGGGTTTGGGTCTAGCCGATTGGGTTTGGGTCTAGCCGAGTGGGTTTGGGTCCAGCCGAGTGGGTTTGGGTCTAGCCGAGTGGGTTTGGGTCTAGCCGAGTGGGGTTGGGTCTAGCGGAGTGGGTTTGGGTCTAGCCGCATGGGTTTGGGTCTAGCCGAGTGGGTTTGGGTCTAGCCGAGTGGGTTTAGGTCTAGCCGAGTGGGTTTGGGTCTAGCCGAGTGGGTTTGGGTCTAGCCGAGTGGGTTTGGGTCGTGCCGAGTGGGTTTGGGTCTAGCCGAGTGGGTTTGGGGCTAGCCGAATGCGTTTGGGTCTAGCCGAGTGGGTTTGGGTCTCGTCGAGTGGGTTTGGGTCTAACCAAGTGGGTTTGGGTCGAGCCGAGTGGGTTTGGGTCTAGCCTAGTGGGTTTGGGTCTAGCCGAGGGGGTTTGGGTCTAGCCGAGTGGGTTTCGGTATAGCCGAGTGGGTTTGGGTCTAGCCGATTGGGTTTGGGTCTGGCCGAGTGGGCTTGGGTCCAGCCGAGTGGGTTTGGGTGTAGCCAAGTGGGTTTGGGTCTAGCCGAGTGGTTTTGGGTCTAGCCGACTGGGTTTGGGTCTAGCCGAGTGGGTTTGGGTCTAGCCGAATGGGTTTGGGTCTAGCTGAGTGGGTTTGGGTCTGAACGAGTGGGTTTGGGTCTAGTCGAGTGGGTTTGCATCTAGCCGAGTGGGTTTGCATCTTGCCGAGTGAGTTTGGGGCTAGCGGAGTGGGTTTGGGTCTAGCGGAGTGGGTTTGGGTCCAACCGAGTGGGTTTGGACCTCGCCGAGTGTGTTTGGGTCTAGCCAAGGTCGTTTGGGACTAGCCGAGTGGATTTGGGACTAGCGGAGTGGGATTGGGTCTAGCCGAGTGGGTTTGGGTCTAGCCGAGTGGGTTTGGGTCTAGCCGAGTGGGTTTGCATCTAGCCGAGTGGGTTTGCATCTAGCCGAGTGAGTTTGGGGCTAGCGGAGTGGGTTTGGGTCTAGCCGAGTGGGTTTGTGTCTAGCCGAGTGGGTTTGGGTCTAGCCGAGTGGGTTTGGGACTAGCGGAGTGGGATTGGGTCTAGCCGAGTGGGTTTGGGTCTAGCCGAGTGGGTTTGGGTCTAGCCGAGTGGGTTTGCATCTAGCCGAGTGGGTTTGCATCTAGCCGAGTGAGTTTGGGGCTAGCGGAGTGGGTTTGGGTCTAGCCGAGTGGGTTTGTGTCTAGCCGAGTGGGTTTGGGTCTAGCCGAGTGGGTTTGGGTCTAGCCGAGTGGGTTTGGGTGTAGCCGAGTGGGTTTGGGTCTAGCCGAGTGGGTTTGGGTCTAGCCGAGTGGGTTTGGGTGTAGCCGAGTGGGTTTGGGTGTAGCCGAGTGGGTTTGGGTCTAGCGGAGTGGGTTTGGGTCTAGCCGAGTGGGTTTGGGTCTAGCCGAGTGGGTTTGGGTCTAGTCGAGTGGGTTTTGGTCCTGCCGAGTGGGTGTGGGTCTAGCCGAGTGGGTTTGAGTCTTGCCGAGTGGGTTTGGGTCTAGCCGAGTGGGTTTAGTTCTAGCCGAGTGGGTTTTGTGTCTAGACGAGTGGGTTTGGGTCTAACCGAGTGGGTTTGGGTCTAGCCGAGTGGGTTTGGGTCTAGCCGAGAGTGTTTGGGTCTACCCAAGTGGGTTTGGGTCTAGCCGAGTGGGTTTGGCTCTAGCCGAGTGGATTTGGGTGTAGCCGAGTGGGTGTGGGTCTAACCGAGTGGGTTTGGGTCTAGCCGAGTGGGTTTGGGTCTAGCCGAGAGTGTTTGGGTCTACCCAAGTGGGTTTGAGTCCAGCCGAGTGGGTTTGGGTCTCGCCGAGTGGATTTGGGTCTAGCCGAGTGGGTGTGGGTCTAGCCGAGTGGGTTTGGGTCTAGCCGAGTGGGTTTGGGTCTAGCCGAGTGGATTTGGGTCTAGCCGAGTGGGTTTGGGTCTAGCCGAGTGGGTTTGGGTCTAGCCGAGTGGGTTTGGGTCTAGCCGATTGGGTTGGGTGTAGCCGAGTGGGTTTGGGTCTAGCCGATTGGGTTTGGGTCTAGCCGAGTGGGTTTGGGTCTAGCCGAGTGGGTTTGGGTGTAGCCGAGTGGGGTTGGGTCTAGCCGAGTGGGTTTGGGTCTAGCCGAGTGGGTTTGGGTCTAGCCGAGTGGGTTTGGGTCGTGCCGAGTGGGTTTGGGTCTAGCCGAGTGGGTTTGGGTCTAGCCGAGTGGGTTTGGGTCTAGCCGAGTGGGTTTGGGTCTCGTCGAGTGGGTTTGGGTCTCGTCGAGTGGGTTTGGGTCTAGCCCAGTGGGTTTGGGTCGAGCCGAGTGGGTTTGGGTGTAGCCTAGTGGGTTTGGGTCTAGCCGAGGGGGTTTGGGTCTAGCCGAGTGGGTTTCGGTATAGCTGAGTGGGTTTGGGTCTAGCCGAGTGGGTGTGGGTCTAGCCGAGTGGGTTTGGGTCTAGCCGAGTGGGTTTGGGTCTAGCCGAGTGGGTTTGGGTCTAGCCAAGTGGGTTTGGGTCTAGCCGAGTGGGTTTGGGTCTAGCCGAGTGGGTTTGGGTCTAGCCGATTGGGTTGGGTGTAGCCGAGTGGGTTTGGGTCTAGCCGATTGGGTTTGGGTCTAGCCAAGTTGGTTTGGGTCTAGCCGAGTGGGTTTGGGTGTAGCCGAGTGGGTTTGGGTCTAGCCGAGTGGGGTTGGGTCTAGCGGAGTGGGTTTGGGTCTAGCCGCATGGGTTTGGGTCTAGCCGAGTGGGTTTGGGTCTAGTGGAGTGGGTTTGGGTGCAGCCGAGTGGGTTTGGGACTAGCCGAGTGGGTTTGGGTCTAGCCGAGTGGGTTTGGGTCGAGCCGAGTGGGTTTGGGTCCAGCCGAGTGGGTTTGGGTCTAGCGGAGTGGGTTTGGGTCTAGCCGAGAGTGTTTGGGTCTACCCAAGTGGGTTTTAGTCTAGCCGAGTGGGTTTGGGGCTCGCCGAGTGCATTTGGGTCTAGCCGAATGGGTGTGGGTCTAGCCGAGTGGGTTTGGGTCTAGCCGAGTGGGCTTGGGTCTAGCCGAGTGGGTTTGGGTCTAGCCAAGTGGGTTTGGGTCTAGCCGAGTGGGTTTGGGTCTAGCCGAGTGGGTTTGGGTCTAGCCGATTGGGTTGGGTGTAGCCGAGTGGGTTTGGGTCTAGCCGATTGGGTTTGGGTCCAGCCAAGTGGGTTTGGGTCTAGCCGAGTGGGTTTGGGTCTAGCCGAGTGGGGTTGGGTCTAGCGGAGTGGGTTTGGGTCTAGCCGCATGGGTTTGGGTCTAGCCAAGTGGGTTTGGGTGCAGCCGAGTGGGTTTGGGTGCAGCCGAGTGGGTTTGGGTCTAGCCGAGTGGGTTTGGGTCTAGCCGAGTGGGTTTGGGTCGAGCCGAGTGGGTTTGGGTCTAGCCGAGTGGGTTTGGGTCTAGCGGAGTGGGTTTGGGTGTAGCCGAGTGGGTTTGGGTCTAGCCGAGAGTGTTTGGGTCTACCCAAGTGGGTTTGGGTCTAGCCGAGTGGGTTTGGCTCTAGCCGAGTGGATTTGGGTGTAGCCGAGTGGGTGTGGGTCTAACCGAGTGGGTTTGGGTCTAGCCGAGTGGGTTTGGGTCTAGCCGAGGGTGTTTGGGTCTACCCAAGTGGGTTTGAGTCCAGCCGAGTGGGTTTGGGTCTCGCCGAGTGGATTTGGGTCTAGCCGAGTGGGTGTGGGTCTAGCCGAGTGGGTTTGGGTCTCGCCGAGTGGGTTTGGGTCTAGCCAAGTGGGTTTGGGTTGAGCCGAGTGGGTTTGGGTCTAGCCTAGTGGGCTTGGGTCTAGCCAAGGGGATTTGGGTCTAGCGGAGTGGGTTTGGGTCTAGCCGAGTGGGGTTGGGTCTAGCGGAGTGGGATTTGGTCTAGCCGCGTGGGTTTGGGTCTGGCCGAGTGGGTTTGGGTCTAGTGGAGTGGGTTTGGGTCTACCGGAGTGGGTTTGGGTCTAGCCGAGTGGGTTTGGGTCTAGCGGAGTAGGTTTGGGTCTAGCCGAGTGGGTTTGGGTCTAGCCGAGTGGGTTTGAGTCTCGCCGCGTGGGTTTGGGGCTAGCCGAGTGGGTTTGGGTCTAGCCGAGTGGGTTTGGGTCTAGCCGAGTGGGTTTGGGTCTAGCCGAGTGGGTTTGGGACTAGCCGAGTGGGTTTGTGTCTAGCGGAGTGGGTTTGGGTCTAGCCAATCCGTTTGGGACTAGCCGAGTGGGTTTGGGACTAGCGGAGTGGGTTTGGGTCTAGCCGAGTGGGTTTGGGTCTAGCCGAGTGGGTTTGGGTCTAGCCGAGTGGGTTTGCGTCTAGCCGAGTGGGTTTTGCTCTAGCCGAGTGGGTTTGGGTCTAGCCGAGTGGGTTTGGGTCTAGCCGAGTGGGTTTGGGTCTAGCCGAGTGGGTTTTGGGTCTAGCGGAGTGGGTTTGGGTCTAGCCGAGTGGGGTTGGGTCTAGCGGACTGGGTTTTGGTCTAGCGGAGTGGGTTTGCATCTTGCCGAGTGAGTTTGGGGCTAGCGGAGTGGGTTTGGGTCTAGCGGAGTGGGTTTGGGTCCAACCGAGTGGGTTTGGGCCTCGCCGAGTGTGTTTGGGTCTAGCCAATGTCGTTTGGGACTAGCCGAGTGGATTTGGGACTAGCGGAGTGGGATTGGGTCTAGCCGAGTGGGTTTGGGTCTAGCCGAGTGGGTTTGGGTCTAGCCGAGTGGGTTTGCATCAAGCCGAGTGGGTTTGCGTCTAGCCGAGTGAGTTTGGGGCTAGCGGAGTGGGTTTGGGTCTAGCCGAGTGGGTTTGTGTCTAGCCGAGTGGGTTTGGGTCTAGCCGAGTGGGTTTAGGTCTAGCCGAGTGGGTTTGGGTGTAGCCGAGTGGGTTGGGGTCTAGCCGAGTGGGTTTGGGTCTAGCCGAGTGGGTTTGGGTGTAGCCGAGTGGGTTTGGGTGTAGCCGAGTGGGTTTGGGTCTAGCGGAGTGGGTTTGGGTCTAGCCGAGTGGGTTTGGGTCTAGCCGAGTGGGTTTGGGTCTAGTCGAGTGGGTTTTGGTCCTGCCGAGTGGGTGTGGGTCTAGCCGAGTGGGTTTGAGTCTAGCCGAGTGGGTTTGGGTCTAGCCGAGTGGGTTTGGTTCTAGCCGAGTGGGTTTTGTGTCTAGACGAGTGGGTTTGGGTCTAACCGAGTGGGTTTGGGTCTAGCCGAGTGGGTTTGGGTCTAGCCGAGAGTGTTTGGGTCTACCCAAGTGGGTTTGGGTCTAGCCGAGTGGGTTTGGGTCTAGCCGAGAGGATTTGGGTCTAGCCGAGTGGGTGTGGGTCTAACCGAGTGGGTTTGGGTCTAGCCGAGTGGGTTTGGGTCTAGCCGAGTGTGTTTGGACCTACCCAAGTGGGTTTGAGTCTAGCCGAGTGGGTTTGGGTCTCGCCGAGTGGATTTGGGTCTAGCCGAGTGGGTGTGGGTCTAGCCGAGTGGGGTTGGGTCTAGCGGAGTGGGTTTGGGTCTAGCCGCATGGGTTTGGGTCTAGCCGAGTGGGTTTGGGTCTAGTGGAGTGGGTTTGGGTGCAGCCGAGTGGGTTTGGGTCTAGCCGAGTGGGTTTGGGTCTAGCCGAGTGGGTTTGGGTCGAGCCGAGTGGGTTTGGGTCTAGCCGAGTGGGTTTGGGTCTAGCGCAGTGGGTTTGGGTGTAGCCGAGTGGGTTTGGGTGTAGCCTAGTGGGTTTGGGTGTAGCCGAGTGGGTTTGGGTCTAGCCGAGTGGGTTTGGGTCTAGCCGAGTGGGTTTGGGTCTAGCCGAGTGGGTTTGGGTCTAGCCGAGTGGGTTTGGGTCTAGCCGAGTGGGTTTGGGTCTAGCCGAGTGGGTTTGGGTCTAGCCGAGTGGGTTTGGGTCCAGCCGAGTGGGTTTGGGTCGTGCCGAGTGGATTTGGGTCTAGCCGAGTGGGTTTGGGGCTAGCCGAATGCGTTTGGGTCTAGCCGAGTGGGTTTGGGTCTCGCCGAGTGGGTTTGGGTCTAGCCAAGTGGGTTTGGGTTGAGCCGAGTGGGTTTGGGTCTAGCCTAGTGGGCTTGGGTCTAGCCGAGGGGATTTGGGTCTAGCGGAGTGGGTTTGGGTCTAGCCGAGTGGGGTTGGGTCTAGCGGAGTGGGATTTGGTCTAGCCGCGTGGGTTTGGGTCTAGCCGAGTGGGTTTGGGTCTAGTGGAGTGGGTTTGGGTCTACCGGAGTGGGTTTGGGTCTAGCCGAGTGGGTTTGGGTCTAGCCGAGTGGGTTTGGGTCTAGCCGAGTGGGTTTGAGTCTCGCCGAGTGGGTTTGGGGCTAGCCGAGTGGGTTTGGGTCTAGCCGAGTGGGTTTGGGTCTAGCCGAGTGGGTTTGGGTCTAGCCGAGTGGGTTTGGGACTAGCCGAGTGGGTTTGTGTCTAGCGGAGTGGGTTTGGGTCTAGCCAAGTCCGTTTGGGACTAGCCGAGTGGGTTTGGGACTAGCGGAGTGGGTTTGGGTCTAGCCGAGTGGGTTTGGGTCTAGCCGAGTGGGTTTGGGTCTAGCCGAGTGGGTTTGCGTCTAGCCGAGTGGGTTTTGCTCTAGCCGAGTGGGTTTGGGTCTAGCCGAGTGGGTTTGGGTCTAGCCGAGTGGGTTTGGGTCTAGCCGAGTGGGTTTTGGGTCTAGCGGAGTGGGTTTGGGTCTAGCCGAGTGGGGTTGGGTCTAGCGGACTGGGTTTTGGTCTAGCCGCGTGGGTTTGGGTCTAGCCGAGTGGGTTTGGGTCTAGCCGAGAGTCGTTGGGTCTGAACGAGTGGGTTTGGGTCTCGTCGAGTGGGTTTGCATCTAGCCGAGTGGGTTTGCATCTTGCCGAGTGAGTTTGGGGCTAGCGGAGTGGGTTTGGGTCTAGCGGAGTGGGTTTGGGTCCAACCGAGTGGGTTTGGGCCTCGCCGAGTGTGTTTGGGTCTAGCCAAGGTCGTTTGGGACTAGCCGAGTGGATTTGGGACTAGCGGAGTGGGATTGGGTCTAGCCGAGTGGGTTTGGGTCTAGCCGAGTGGGTTTGGGTCTAGCCGAGTGGGTTTGCATCAAGCCGAGTGGGTTTGCGTCTAGCCGAGTGAGTTTGGGGCTAGCGGAGTGGGTTTGGGTCTAGCCGAGTGGGTTTGTGTCGAGCCGACTGGGTTTGGGTCTAGCCGAGTGGGTTTGGGTCTAGCCGAGTGGGTTTGGGTGTAGCCGAGTGGGTTTGGGTCTAGCCGAATGGGTTTGGGTCTAGCCGAGCGGGTTTGGGTGTAGCCGAGTGGGTTTGGGTGTAGCCGAGTGGGTTTGGGTCTAGCGGAGTGCGTTTGGGTCTAGCCGAGTGGGTTTGGGTCTAGTCGAGTGGGTTTGGGTCTAGTCGAGTGGGTTTTGGTCCTGCCGAGTGGGTGTGGGTCTAGCCGAGTGGGTTTGAGTCTAGCCGAGTGGGTTTGGGTCTAGCCGAGTGGGTTTGGTTCTAGCCGAGTGGGTTTTGTGTCTAGACGAGTGGGTTTGGGTCTAACCGAGTGGGTTTGGGTCTAGCCGAGTGGGTTTGTGTCTAGCCGAGAGTGTTTGGGTCTACCCAAGTGGGTTTGGGTCTAGCCGAGTGGGTTTGGGTCTAGCCGAGAGGATTTGGGTCTAGCCGAGTGGGTGTGGGTCTAACCGAGTGGGTTTGGGTCTAGCCGAGTGGGTTTGGGTCTAGCCGAGTGTGTTTGGGCCTACCCAAGTGGGTTTGAGTCTAGCCGAGTGGGTTTGCGTCTCGCCGAGTGGATTTGGGTCTAGCCGAGTGGGTGTGGTTCTAGCCGAGTGGGTTTGGGTCTAGCCGAGTGGGTTTGGGTCTAGCCGAGTGGGTTTGGGTCTGGCCAAGTGGGTTTGGGTCTAGCCGAGTGGGTTTGGGTCTAGCCGAGTGAGTTTGGGTCTAGCCGATTGGGTTGGGTGTAGCCGAGTGGGTTTGGGTCTAGCCGATTGGGTTTGGGTCTAGCCGAGTGGGTTTGGGTCTAGCCGAGTGGGTTTGGGTGTAGCCGAGTGGGTTTGGGTCTAGCCGAGTGGGTTTGGGTCTAGCCGCATGGGTTTGGGTCTAGCCGAGTGGGTTTGGGTCTAGTGGAGTGGGTTTGGGTGCAGCCGGGTGGGTTTGGGTCTAGCCGAGTGGGTTTGTGTCTAGCCGAGTGGGTTTGGGTCGAGCCGAGTGGGTTTGGGTCTAGCCGAGTGGGTTTGGGTCTAGCGGAGTGGGTTTGGGTGTAGCCGAGTGGGTTTGGGTCTAGCCGAGTGGGTTTGGGTCTAGCCGAGTGGGTTTGGGGCTAGCCGAGTGGGTTTGGGTCTAGCCGAGTGGGTTTGGGTCTAGCCGAGTGGGTTTGGGTCTAGCCGAGTGGGTTTGGGTCTAGCCGAGTGGGTTTGGGTCTAGCCGAGTGGGTTTGGGTCTAGCCGAGTGGGTTTGGGTCGTGCCGAGTGGGTTTGGGTCTAGCCGAGTGGGTTTGGGGCTAGCCGAATGCGTTTGGGTCTAGCCGAGTGGGTTTGGGTCTCGTCGAGTGGGTTTGGGTCTAGCCGAGGGGGTTTGGGTCTAGCCGAGTGGGTTTCGGTATAGCCGAGTGGGTTTCGGTCTAGCCGAGTGGGTTTGGGACTAGCCGAGTGGGTTTGGGACTAGCCGAGTGGGTTTGGGACTAGCCGAGTGGGTTTGGGTCTAGCCGAGTGGGTTTGGGTCTAGCCGAGAGTGTTTGGGTCTCCGCAAGTGGGTTTGGGTCTAGCCGAGTGGATTTGGGTCTAGCCGAGTGGATTTGGGTCTAGCCGAGTGGGTGTGGGTCTAGCCGAGTGGGTTTGGGTCTAGCCGAGTGGGTTTGGGTCTAGCCGAGTGGGTTTGGGTCTAGCCAAGTGGGTTTGGGTCTAGCCGAGTGGGTTTGGGTCTAGCCGAGTGGGTTTGGGTCTAGCCGATTGGGTTGGGTGTAGCCGAGTGGGTTTGGGTCTAGCTGATTGGGTTTGGGTCTAGCCAAGTTGGTTTGGGTCTAGCCGAGTGGGTTTGGGTGTAGCCGAGTGGGTTTGGGTCTAGCCGAGTGGGGTTGGGTCTAGCGGAGTGGGTTTGGGTCTAGCCGCATGGGTTTGGGTCTAGCCGAGTGGGTTTGGGTCTAGTGGAGTGGGTTTGGGTGCAGCCGAGTGGGTTTGGGTCTAGCCGAGTGGGTTTGGGTCTAGCCGAGTGGGTTTGGGTCGAGCCGAGTGGGTTTGGGTCCAGCCGAGTGGGTTTGGGTCTAGCGGAGTGGGTTTGGGTCTAGCCGAGAGTGTTTGGGTCTACCCAAGTGGGTTTTAGTCTATCCGAGTGGGTTTGGGGCTCGCCGAGTGGATTTGGGTCTAGCCGAATGGGTGTGGGTCTAGCCGAGTGGGTTTGGGTCTAGCCGAGTGGGCTTGGGTCTAGCCGAGTGGGTTTGGGTCTAGCCAAGTGGGTTTGGGTCTAGCCGAGTGGGTTTGGGTCTAGCCGAGTGGGTTTGGGTCTAGCCGATTGGGTTGGGTGTAGCCGAGTGGGTTTGGGTCTAGCCGATTGGGTTTGGGTCCAGCCGAGTGGGTTTGGGTCCAGCCGAGTGGGTTTGGGTCTAGCCGAGTGGGTTTGGGTCTAGCCGAGTGGGGTTGGGTCTAGCGGAGTGGGTTTGGGTGTAGCCGAGTGGGTTTGGGTCTAGCCGAGTGGGTTTGGGTCTAGCCGAGTGGGTTTGGGTCTAGCCGAGTGGGTTTGGGTCTAGCCGAGTGGGTTTGGGTCTAGCCGAGTGGGTTTGGGTCTAGCCGAGTGGGTTTGGGTCGTGCCGAGTGGGTTTGGGTCTAGCCGAGTGGGTTTGGGTCTAGCGGAGTGGGTTTTGGTCTAGCCGCGTGGGTTTGGGTCTAGCCGAGTGGGTTTGGGTCTAGTGGAGTGGGTTTGGGTCTACCGGAATGGGTTTGGGTCTAGCCGAGTGGGTTTGGGTCTAGCGGAGTAGGTTTGGGTCTAGCCGAGTGGGTTTGGGTCTAGCCGAGTGGGTTTGAGTCTAGCCGAGTGGGTTTGGGGCTAGCCGAGTGGGTTTGGGTCTAGCCGAGTGGGTTTGGGTCTAGCCGAGTGGGTTTGGGTCTAGCCGAGTGGGTTTGGGACTAGCCGAGTGGGTTTGTGTCTAGCGGAGTGGGTTTGGGTCTAGCCAAGTCCGTTTGGGACTAGCCGAGTGGGTTTGGGACTAGCGGAGTGGGTTTTGGTCTAGCGGAGTGGGTTTGGTTCGAGCGGAGTGGGTTTGGGTCTAGCCGAGTGGGTTTGGGTCTAGCCGAGTGGGTTTGGGTCTAGCCGAGTGGGTTTGCGTCTAGCCAAGTGGGTTTTGCTCTAGCCGAGTGGGTTTGGGTCTAGCCGAGTGGGTTTGGGTCTAGCCGAGTGGGTTTGGGTCTAGCCGAGTGGGTTTTGGGTCTAGCGGAGTGGGTTTGGGTCTAGCCGAGTGGGGTTGGGTCTAGCGGACTGGGTTTTGGTCTAGCCGCGTGGGTTTGGGTCTAGCCGAGTGGGTTTGGGTCTAGCCGAGTGGGTTTGGGTCTAGCCGATTGGGTTGGGTGTAGCCGAGTGGGTTTGGGTCTAGCCGAGTGGGTTTGGGTCTAGCCGATTGGGTTGGGTGTAGCCGAGTGGGTTTGGGTCTAGCCGATTGGGTTTGGGTCCAGCCGAGTGGGTTTGGGTCCAGGCAAGTGGGTTTGGGTCTAGCGAAGTGGGTCTGGGTGTAGCCGAGTGGGTTTGGGTCTAGCCGAGTGGGTTTGGGTCTAGCAGAGTGGGTTTGGGTCTAGCCGAGTGGGTTTGGGTCTAGCCGAGTGGGTTTGGGTCTAGCCGTGTGGGTTTGGGTCTAGCCGAGTGGGTTTGGGTCTAGCCGAGTGGGTTTGGGTCTAGCCGAGTGGGTTTGGGTCGTGCCGAGTGGGTTTGGGTCTAGCCGAGTGGGTTTGGGTCTAGCCAAGTGGGTTTGGGTCTAGCCGAGTGGGTTTGGGTCTAGCCGAGTGGGTTTGGGTCTAGCCGATTGGGTTGGGTGTAGCCGAGTGGGTTTGGGTCTAGCCGATTGGGTTTGGGTCCAGCCGAGTGGGTTTGGGTCCAGCCGAGTGGGTTTGGGTCTAGCCGAGTGGGTTTGGGTCTAGCCGAGTGGGGTTGGGTCTAGCGGAGTGGGTTTGGGTGTAGCCGAGTGGGTTTGGGTCTAGCCGAGTGGGTTTGGGTCTAGCCGAGTGGGTTTGGGTCTAGCCGAGTGGGTTTGGGTGTAGCCGAGTGGGTTTGGGTCTAGCCGAGTGGGTTTGGGTCTAGCCGAGTGGGTTTGGGTCGTGCCGAGTGGGTTTGGGTCTAGCCGAGTGGGTTTGGGTCTAGCGGAGTGGGTTTTGGTCTAGCCGCGTGGGTTTGGGTCTAGCCGAGTGGGTTTGGGTCTAGTGGAGTGGGTTTGGGTCTACCGGAATGGGTTTGGGTCTAGCCGAGTGGGTTTGGGTCTAGCGGAGTAGGTTTGGGTCTAGCCGAGTGGGTTTGGGTCTAGCCGAGTGGGTTTGAGTCTAGCCGAGTGGGTTTGGGGCTAGCCGAGTGGGTTTGGGTCTAGCCGAGTGGGTTTGGGTCTAGCCGAGTGGGTTTGGGTCTAGCCGAGTGGGTTTGGGACTAGCCGAGTGGGTTTGTGTCTAGCGGAGTGGGTTTGGGTCTAGCCAAGTCCGTTTGGGACTAGCCGAGTGGGTTTGGGACTAGCGGAGTGGGTTTTGGTCTAGCGGAGTGGGTTTGGTTCGAGCGGAGTGGGTTTGGGTCTAGCCGAGTGGGTTTGGGTCTAGCCGAGTGGGTTTGGGTCTAGCCGAGTGGGTTTGCGTCTAGCCAAGTGGGTTTTGCTCTAGCCGAGTGGGTTTGGGTCTAGCCGAGTGGGTTTGGGTCTAGCCGAGTGGGTTTGGGTCTAGCCGAGTGGGTTTTGGGTCTAGCGGAGTGGGTTTGGGTCTAGCCGAGTGGGGTTGGGTCTAGCGGACTGGGTTTTGGTCTAGCCGCGTGGGTTTGGGTCTAGCCGAGTGGGTTTGGGTCTAGCCGAGTGGGTTTGGGTCTAGCCGATTGGGTTGGGTGTAGCCGAGTGGGTTTGGGTCTAGCCGAGTGGGTTTGGGTCTAGCCGATTGGGTTGGGTGTAGCCGAGTGGGTTTGGGTCTAGCCGATTGGGTTTGGGTCCAGCCGAGTGGGTTTGGGTCCAGGCGAGTGGGTTTGGGTCTAGCGAAGTGGGTCTGGGTGTAGCCAAGTGGGTTTGGGTCTAGCCGAGTGGGTTTGGGTCTAGCAGAGTGGGTTTGGGTCTAGCCGAGTGGGTTTGGGTCTAGCCGAGTGGGTTTGGGTCTAGCCGTGTGGGTTTGGGTCTAGCCGAGTGGGTTTGGGTCTAGCCGAGTGGGTTTGGGTCTAGCCGAGTGGGTTTGGGTCGTGCCGAGTGGGTTTGGGTCTAGCCGAGTGGGTTTGGGTCTAGCCGAATGCGTTTGGGTCTAGCCGAGTGGGTTTGGGTCTCGCCGAGTGGGTTTGGGTCTAGCCGAGTGGGTTTTGGTCGAGCCGAGTGGGTTTGGGTCTAGCCTAGTGGGTTTGGGTCTAGCCGAGGGGGTTTGGGTCTAGCCGAGTGGGTTTGGGTCTAGCCGAGGGGGTTTGGGTCTAGCGGAGTGGGTTTGGGTCTAGCCGAGTGGGTTTGGCTCTAGCGGAGTGGGTTTGGTTCTAGCCGAGTGGGTTTGGGTCTAGCCGAGTGGGTTTGGGTCTAGTGGAGTGGGTTTGGGTCTAGCCGAGTGGGTTTCGGACGTGCCGAGTGGGTTTGTGTCTAGCGGAGTGCGTTTCGGTCTAGCCGAGTGGGTTTGGGTCTAGCCGAGTGGGTTTGGGTCTAGCCGAGTGGGGTTGGGTCTAGCGGAGTGGGTTTGGGTCTAGCCGCATGGGTTTGGGTCTAGCCGAGTGGGTTTGGGTCTAGTGGAGTGGGTTTGGGTGCAGCCGAGTGGGTTTGGGTCTAGCCGAGTGGGTTTGGGTCTAGCCGAGTGGGTTTGGGTCGAGCCGAGTGGGTTTGGGTCGAGCCGAGTGGGTTTGGGTCGCGCCGAGTGGGTTTGGGGCTAGCGGAGTGGGTTTGGGTGTAGCCGAGTGGGTTTGGGTCTAGCCGGGTGGGTTTGGGTCTGGCCGAGTGGGTTTGGGTCTAGCCGAGTGGGTTTGGGTCTAGCCGAGTGGGTTTGGGTCTACCGGAGTGGGTTTGGGTCTAGCCGAGTGGGTTTGGGTCTAGCCGAGTGGGTTTGGGTCTAGCGGAGTAGGTTTGGGTCTAGCCGAGTGGGTTTGCGTCTAGCCGAGTGGGTTTGAGTCTAGCCGAGTGGGTTTGGGGCTAGCCGAGTGTGTTTGGGTCTAGCCGAGTGGGTTTGGGTCTAGCCGAGTGCGTTTGGGTCTAGCCGAGTGGGTTTGGGACTAGCCGAGTGGGTTTGTGTCTAGCGGAGTGGGTTTGGGTCTAGCCAAGTCCGTTTGGGACTAGCCGAGTGGGTTTGGGACTAGCGGAGTGGGTTTTGGTCTAGCGGAGTGGGTTTGGTTCGAGCGGAGTGGGTTTGGGTCTAGCCGAGTGGGTTTGGGTCTAGCCGAGTGGGTTTGGGTCTAGCCGACTGGGTTTGCGTCTAGCCGAGTGGGTTTTGCTCTAGCCGAGTGGGTTTGGGTCTAGCCGAGTGGGTTTGGGTCTAGCCGAGTGGGTTTGGGTCTAGCCGAGTGGGTTTTGGGTCTAGCGGAGTGGGTTTGGGTCTAGCCGAGTGGGTTTGGGTCTAGCGAAGTGGGTTTGGGTGTAGCCGAGTGGGTTTGGGTCTAGCCGAGTGGGTTTGGGTCTAGCAGAGTGGGTTTGGGTCTAGCCGAGTGGGTTTGGGTCTAGCCGAGTGGGTTTGGGTCTAGCCGTGTGGGTTTGGGTCTAGCCGAGTGGGTTTGGGTCTAGCCAAGTGGGTTTTGGTCGAGCCGAGTGGGTTTGGGTCTAGCCTAGTGGGTTTGGGTCTAGCCGAGTGGGTTTGGGTCTAGCCGAGGGGGTTTGGGTCTAGCGGAGTGGGTTTGGGTCTAGCCGAGTGGGTTTGGGTCTAGCGGAGTGGGTTTGGGTCTAGCCGAGTGGGTTTGGGTCTAGCCGAGTGGGTTTGAGTCTAGCCGAGTGGGTTTGGGTCTGGCCGAGTGGGTTTGGGTCTAGCCGAGTGGGTTTGGGTCTAGCCGAGTGGGTTTGGGTCTAGCCCAGTGGGTTTGGGTCTAGCCGAGTGGGTTTCGGATGTGCCGAGTGGGTTTGTGTCTAGCGGAGTGCGTTTCGGTCTAGCCGAGTGGGTTTGGGTCTAGCCGAGTGGGTTTGGGTCTAGCCAAGTGGGTTTGGGTCTTGCCGAGTGGGTTTGGGTCTAGCCGAGTGGGTTTGGGTCTAGCCGAGTGCGTTTGGGTCTAGCCGAGTGGGTTTGGGTCTAGCCGAGTGGGTTTGGGTCTAGCCAAGTGGGTTTGGGTCGAGCCGAGTGGGTTTGGGTCTAGCCCAGTGCGTTTGGGTCTAGCCGAGGGGGTTTGGGTCAAGCCGAGTGGGTTTGGGTCTAGCGGAGTGGGTTTGGGTCTAGCGGAGTGGGTTTGGGTCTAGCCAAGTGGGTTTGGGTGTAGCCGAGTGGGTTTGGGTCTAGCCGAGTGGGTTTGGGTCTAGCCGAGTGGGTTTGAGTCTAGCCGAGTGGGTTTGGGTCTAGCCGAGTGGGTTTGGGTCTAGCCGAGTGGGTTTGGGTCTAGCCGAGTGGGTTTGCGTCTAGCCGAGTGGGTTTGGGTCTAGCCGAGTGGGTTTGGGTCTAGCGGAGTGGGTTTGGGTCTAGCCGAGTGGGTTTGGGTCTAGCCGATAGGGTATGGGTCTAGCCGAGTGAGTTCGGGTCTAGCCGAGTGGGTTCAGGTCTAGCGGAGTAGATTTGGGTCTAGCCGAATGGGTTTGGGTCTAGCCGAGTGGGTTTGGGTCTAGCGGAGTGGATTTGGGTCTAGCCGAGTGGCTTTGCTTCTAGCCGAGTTAGTTTGGGTGTTGCCGAGTTAGTTTGGGTCTAGCCGAGCGGGTTTGGGTCTAGCCGAGTGGGTTTGGGTCTAGCCTAGTGGGTTTGGGTCTAGCCGAATGGCTTTGGGTCTAGCCGAGTGGGTTTGGGTCTAGCCGAGTGGGTTTGGGTCTAGCCGAGTGGGTTTGGGTCTTGCCGAGTGGGTTTGGGTCGTGCCGTGTCGGTTTGCGTCTAGCCGAGTGGGTTTGGGTCTAGCCGAGTGCGTTTGGGTCTAGCCGAGTGGGTTTGGGTCTAGCCGAGTGGGTTTGGGTCTAGCCAAGTGGGTTTGGGTCGAGCCGAGTGGGTTTGGGTCTAGCCCAGTGCGTTTGGGTCTAGCCGAGGGGGTTTGGGTCTAGCCGAGTGGGTTTGGGTCTAGCCGAGTGGGTTTGGGTCTAGCGGAGTGGGTTTGGGTCTAGCGGAGTGGGTTTGGGTCTAGCCGAGTGGGTTTGGGTCTAGCAGAGTGGGTTTGGGTCTAGCCGAGTGGGTTTGGGTCTAGCCGAGTGGGTTTGAGTCTAGCCGAGTGGGTTTGGGTCTAGCCGAGTGGGTTTGGGTCTAGCCGAGTGGGTTTGGGTCTAGCCGAGTGGGTTTGGGTCTAGCGGAGTGGGTTTGGGTCTAGCCGAGTGGGTTTGGGTCTAGCGGAGTGGGTTTGGGTCTAGCCGAGTGGGTTTGGGTCTAGCCAATAGGGTTTGGGTCTGGCCGAGTGGGTTTGGGTCTAGCCGAGTGGGTTCGGGTCTAGCGGAGTGGATTTGGGTCTAGCCGAATGGGTTTGGGTCTAGCCGAGTGGGTTTGGGTCTAGCCGAGTGGGTTTGGGTCTAGCAGAGTGGGTTTGGGTCTAGCCGAGTGGGTTTGGGTCTAGCCGAGTGGGTTTGAGTCTAGCCGAGTGGGTTTGGGTCTAGCCGAGTGGGTTTGGGTCTAGCCGAGTGGGTTTGAGTCTAGCCGAGTGGGTTTGGGTCTAGCCGAGTGGGTTTGGGTCTAGCCGAGTGGGTTTGGGTCTAGCCGAGTGGGTTTGGGTCTAGCCGAGTGGGTTTGGGTCTAGCCGAGTGGGTTTGGGTCTAGCGGAGTTGGTTTGGGACTAGCCGAGTGGGTTTGGGTCTAGCCGATAGGGTTTGGGTCTAGCCGAGTGGGTTCGGGTCTAGCCGAGTGGGTTCGGGTCTAGCGGAGTAGATTTGGGTCTAGCCGAATGGGTTTGGGTCTAGCCGAGTGGGTTTGGGTCTAGCGGAGTGGATTTGGGTCTAGCCGAGTGGCTTTGCTTCTACCCGAGTTAGTTTGGGTGTTGCCGAGTTAGTTTGGGTCTAGCCGAGCGGGTTTGGGTCTAGCCGAGTGGGTTTGGGTCTAGCCGAGTGGGTTTGGGACTAGCCGAGTGGCTTTGGGTCTAGCCGAGTGGGTTTGGGTCTAGCCGAGTGGGTTTGGGTCTAGCCGAGTGGGTTTGGGTCTAGCCAAGTGGGTTTGGGTCTTGCCGAGTGGGTTTGGGTCGTGCCGTGTCGGTTTGGGTCTAGCCGAGTGGGTTTGGGTCTAGCCGAGTGCGTTTGGGTCTAGCCGAGTGGGTTTGGGTCTAGCCGAGTGGGTTTGGGTCTAGCCAAGTGGGTTTGGGTCGAGCCGAGTGGGTTTGGGTCTAGCCCAGTGCGTTTGGGTCTATCCGAGGGGGTTTGGGTCTCGCCGAGTGGGTTTGGGTCTAGCCGAGTGGGTTTGGGTCTAGCGGAGTGGGTTTGGGTCTAGCGGAGTGGGTTTGGGTCTAGCCGAGTGGGTTTGGGTCTAGCAGAATGGGTTTGGGTCTAGCCGAGTGGGTTTGGGTCTAGCCGAGTGGGTTTGAGTCTAGCCGAGTGGGTTTGTGTCTAGCCGAGTGGGTTTGGGTCTAGCCGAGTGGGTTTGGGTCTAGCGGAGTGGGTTTGGGTCTAGCCGAGTCGGTTTGGGTCTAGCCGATAGGGTTTGGGTCTAGCCGAGTGGGTTTGGGTCTAGCCGAGTTAGTTTGGGTGTTGCCGAGTTAGTTTGGGTCTAGCCGAGCGGGTTTGGGTCTAGCCGAGTGGGTTTGGGTCTAGCCGAGTGGGTTTGGGTCTAGCCGAGTGGCTTTGCTTCTAGCCGAGTTAGTTTGGGTGTTGCCGAGTTAGTTTGGGTCTAGCCGAGTGGGTTTGTGTCTAGCCGAGTGGGTTTGGGTCTAACGGACTGGGTTTGGGTGTAGCCGAGTGGGTTTGGGTCTAGCCGAGTGGTTTTGGGTCTAGCCGAGTGGGTTTGGGTCTAGACGAGTGGGTTTGGGTCTAGCCGAGTGGGTTTGGGTCTAGCCAAGTGGGTTTGGGTCTTGCCGAGTGTGTTTGGGTCGTGCCGAGTCGGTTTGGGTCTAGCCGAGTGGGTTTGGGTCTAGCCGAGTGCGTTTGGGTCTAGCCGAGTGGGTTTGGGTCTAGCCGAGTGGGTTTGGGTCTAGCCAAGTGGGTTTGGCTCGAGCCGAGTGGGTTTGGGTCTAGCCCAGTGCGTTTGGGTCTAGCCGAGGGGGTTTGGGTCTAGCCGAGTGGGTTTGGGTCAAGCCGAGTGGGTTTGGGTCTAGCGGAGTGGGTTTGGGTCTAGCGGAGTGGGTTTGGGTCTAGCCGAGTGGGTTTGGGTCTAGCCGAGTGGGTTTGGGTCTAGCCGAGTGTGTTTGGGTCTAGCCGAGTGGGTTTGAGTCTAGCCGAGTGGGTTTGGGTCTAGCCGAGTGGGTTTGGGTCTAGCCGAGTGGGTTTGGGTCTAGCCAAGTGGGTTTGGGTCTAGCCGAGTGGGTTTGGGTCTAGCGGAGTGGGTTTGGGTCTACCGAGTGGGTTTGGGTCTAGCCGATAGGGTTTGGGTCTAGCCGAGTGGGTTTGGGTCTAGCCGAGTGGGTTCGGGTCTAGCGGAGTGGATTTGGGTCTAGCCGAATGGGTTTGGGTCTAGCCGAGTGGGTTTGGGTCTAGCAGAGTGGATTTGGGTCTAGCCGAGGGGCTTTGCTTCAAGCCGAGTTAGTTTGGGTGTTGCCGAGATAGTTTGGGTCTAGCCGAGCGGGTTTGGGTCTAGCCGAGTGGGTTTGGGTCTAGCCGAGTGGGTTTGGGTCTAGCCGAGTGGGTTTGGGCCTAGTCGAGTGTGTTTGGGTCCAGCGGAGTTGGTATGCGTCTAGCGGAGTGGGTTTGGGTCTAGCGGCGTGGGTTTGGGTGTAGCCGAGTGGGTTTGGGTCTAGCCGAGTGGGTTTGGGTCTACCCGAGTAGGTTTGGGTCTAGCCGAGTGTGTTTGGGTCTAGCCGAGTGGGTGTGGGTCTTGCCGAGTGGGTGGGTCTAGCCGAGTGGGTTTGGGTCTAGCCGAGTGGGTTTGGGTGTAGCCGAGTGGGTTTGGGTCGAGCCGAGTGGGTTTGGGTCCAGCCGAGTGGGTTTGGGTCCAGCCGAGTGGGTTTGTGTCTAGCCGAGTGGGTTTGGGTCTAGCGGAGTGGGTTTGGGTGTAGCCGAGTGGGTTTGGGTCTAGCCGAGTGGGTTTGGGTCTAGCCGAGTGTGTTTGGGTCGAGCCGAGTGGGTATGGGTCTAGCCGAGTGGGTTTCGGTGTAGCCGAGTGGGTTTGGGTCTAGCCGAGTGGGTTTGGGTCGTGCCGAGTCGGTTTGGGTCTAGCCGAGTGGGTTTGGGTCTAGCCGAGTGCGTTTGGGTCTAGCCGAGAGGGTTTGGGTCTAGCCGTGTGGGTTTGGGTCTAGCCAAGTGGGTTTGGGTCGAGCCGAGTGGGTTTGGGTCTAGCCTAGTGCGTTTGGGTCTAGCCGAGGGGGTATGGGTCTAGCCGAGTGGGTTTCGCTCTAGCCGAGTGGGTTTGGGTCTAGCGGAGTGGGTTTGGATCTAGCGGAGTGGGTTTGGGTCTAGCCGAGTGGGTTTGGGTCTAGCGGAGTGGGTTTGGGTCTAGCCGAGTGGGTTTGGGTCTAGCCGAGTGGGTTTGAGTCTTGCCGAGTGGGTTTGGGTCTAGCCGAGTGGGTTTGGGTCTAGCCGAGTGGGTTTGGGTCTAGCCGAGTGGGTTTGGGTCTAGCCGAGTGGGTTTGGGTCTAGCCGAGTGGGTTTGGGTCTAGCCGAGTGGGTTTGGGTCTAGCCGAGTGGGTTTGAGTCTAGCGGAGTGGATTTGGGTCTAGCCGAATGGGTTTGGGTCTAGCCGAGTGGGTTTGCGTCTAGCGGAGTGGATTTGGGTCTAGCCGAGTGGCTTTGCTTCTAGCCAAGTTAGTTTGGGTGTTGCCGAGTTAGTTTGGGTCTAGCCGAGCGGGTTTGGGTCTAGCCGAGTGGGTTTGGGTCTAGCCGAGTGGGTTTGGGTCTAGCCGAGTGGCTTTGCTTCTAGCCGAGTTAGTTTGGGTGTTGCCGAGTTAGTTTGGGTCTAGCCGAGTGGGTTTGTGTCTAGCCAAGTGGGTTTGGGTCTAGCGGACTGGGTTTGGGTGTAGCCGAGTGGGTTTGGGTGTAGCCGAGTGGGTTTGGGTCTAGCCGAGTGGGTTTGGGTCTAGCCGAGTGGGTTTGGGTCTAGCCGAGTGGGTTTGGGTCTAGCCGAGTGGGTTTGGGTCTTGCCGAGTGGGTTTGTGTCGTGCCGAGTCGGTTTGGGTCTAGCCGAGTGGGTTTGGGTCTAGCCGAGTGCGTTTGGGTCTAGCCGAGTGGGTTTGGGTCTAGCCGAGTGGGTTTGGGTCTAGCCAAGTGGGTTTGGGTCGAGCCGAGTGGGTTTGGGTCTAGCCCAGTGCGTTTGGGTCTAGCCGAGGGGGTTTGGGTCTAGCCAACTGGGTTTGGGTCTAGCCGAGTGGGTTTGGGTCTAGCCGAGTGGGTTTGGGTCTAGCCGAGTGGGTTTGGGTCTAGCCGAGTGGGTTTGGGTCTAGCCGAGTGGGTTTGGGTCTAGCCGAGTGGGTTTGGGTCTAGCCGAGTGGGTTTGAGTCTAGCGGAGTGGATTTGGGTCTAGCCGAATGGGTTTGGGTCTAGCCGAGTGGGTTTGCGTCTAGCGGAGTGGATTTGGGTCTAGCCGAGTGGCTTTGCTTCTAGCCAAGTTAGTTTGGGTGTTGCCGAGTTAGTTTGGGTCTAGCCGAGCGGGTTTGGGTCTAGCCGAGTGGGTTTGGGTCTAGCCGAGTGGGTTTGGGTCTAGCCGAGTGGGTTTGGGTCTAGCCGAGTTGCTTTGCTTCTAGCCGAGTTAGTTTGGGTGTTGCCGAGTTAGTTTGGGTCTAGCCGAGTGGGTTTGTGTCTAGCCGAGTGGGTTTGGGTCTAGCGGACTGGGTTTGGGTGTAGCCGAGTGGGTTTGGGTTTAGCCGAGTGGGTTTGGGTCTAGCCGAGTGGGTTTGGTTCTAGCCGAGTGGGTTTGGGTCTAGCCGAGTGGGTTTGGGTCTAGCCAAGTGGGTTTGGGTCTTGCCGAGTGGGTTTGTGTCGTGCCGAGTCGGTTTGGGTCTAGCCGAGTGGGTTTGGGTCTAGCCGAGTGCGCTTGGGTCTAGCCGAGTGGGTTTGGGTCTAGCCGAGTGGGTTTGGGTCTAGCCAAGTGGGTTTGGGTCGAGCCGAGTGGGTTTGGGTCTAGCCCAGTGCGTTTGGGTCTAGCCGAGGGGGTTTGGGTCTAGCCGAGTGGGTTTGGGTCTAGCCGAGTGGGTTTGGGTCTAGCGGAGTGGGTTTGGGTCTAGCGGAGTGGGTTTGGGTCTAGCCGAGTGGGTTTGGGTCTAGCAGAGTGGGTTTGGGTCTAGCCGAGTGCGTTTGGGTCTAGCCAAGTGGGTTTGAGTCTAGCCGAGTGGGTTTGGGTCTAGCCGAGTGGGTTTGGGTCTAGCGGAGTGGGTTTGGGTCTACCGAGTGGGTTTGGGTCTAGCCGATAGGGTTTCGGTCTAGCCGAGTGGGTTTGGGTCTAGCCGAGTGGGTTCGGGTCTAGCGGAGTGGATTTGGGTCTAGCCGAATGGGTTTGGGTCTAGCCGAGTGGGTTTGGGTCTAGCAGAGTGGATTTGGGTCTAGCCGAGTGGCTTTGCTTCTAGCCAAGTTAGTTTGGGTGTTGCCGAGTTAGTTTGGGTCTAGCCGAGCGGGTTTGGGTCTAGCCGAGTGGGTTTGGGTCTAGCCGAGTGGGTTTAGGTCTAGCCGAGTGGGTTTGGGCCTAGTCGAGTGTGTTTGGGTCTAGCGGAGTTGGTATGCATCTAGCGGAGTGGGTTTGGGTCTAGCGGCGTGGGTTTGGGTGTAGCCGAGTGGGTTTGGGTCTAGCCGAGTGGGTTTGGGTCTACCCGAGTAGGTTTGGGTCTAGCCGAGTGTGTTTGGGTCTAGCCGAGTGGGTGTGGGTCTTGCCGAGTGGGTGGGTCTAGCCGAGTGGGTTTGGGTCTAGCCGAGTGGGTTTGGGTCTAGCCGACTGGGTTTGGGTCGAGCCGAGTGGGTTTGGGTCCAGCCGAGTGGGTTTGGGTCCAGCCGAGTGGGTTTGTGTCTAGCCGAGTGGGTTTGGGTCTAGCGGAGTGGGTTTGGGTGTAGCCGAGTGGGTTTGGGTCTAGCCGAGTGGGTTTGGGTCGTGCCGAGTCGGTTTGGGTCTAGCCGAGTGGGTTTGGGTCTAGCCGAGTGCGTTTGGGTCTATCCGAGTGGGTTTGGGTCCAGCCGAGTGGGTTTGGGTCTAGCCAAGTGGGTTTGGGTCGAGCCGAGTGGGTTTGGGTCTAGCCTAGTGCGTTTGGGTCTAGCCGAGGGGGTATGGGTCTAGCCGAGTGGGTTTCGATCTAGCCGAGTGGGTTTGGGTCTAGCGGAGTGGGTTTGGATCTAGCGGAGTGGGTTTGGGTCTAGCCGAGTGGGTTTGGGTCTAGCGGAGTGGGTTTGGGTCTAGCCGAGTGGGTTTGGGTCTAGCGGAGTGGGTTTGAGTCTAGCCGAGTGGGTTTGGGTCTAGCCGAGTGGGTTTGGGTCTAGCCGAGTGGGTTTGGGTCTAGCCGAGTGGGTTTGGGTCTAGCCGAGTGGGTTTGGGTCTAGCCGAGTGGGTTTGGGTCTAGCCGAGTGGGTTTGGGTCTAGCGGAGTGGATTTGGGTCTAGCCGAATGGGTTTGGGTCTAGCCGAGTGGGTTTGCATCTAGCGGAGTGGATTTGGGTCTAGCCGAGTGGCTTTGCTTCTAGCCAAGTTAGTTTGGGTGTTGCCGAGTTAGTTTGGGTCTAGCCGAGCGGGTTTGGGTCTAGCCGAGTGGGTTTGGGTCTAGCCGAGTGGGTTTGGATCTAGCCGAGTGGGTTTGGGCCTAGTCGAGTGTGTTTGGGTCTAGCGGAGTTGGTATGTGTCTAGCGGAGTGGGTTTGGGTCTAGCGGAGTGGGTTTGGGTGTAGCCGAGTGGTTTTGGGTCTAGCCGAGTGGGTTTTGGTCTACCCGAGTAGGTTTGGGTCTAGCCGAGTGTGTTTGGGTCTAGCCGAGTGGGTGTGGGTCTTGCAGAGTGGGTGGGTCTAGCCGAGTGGGTTTGGGTCTAGCCGAGTGGGTTTGGGTCTAGCCGAGTGGGTTTGGGTCGAGCCGAGTGGGTTTGGGTCCAGTGGAGTGGGTTTGGGTGCAGCCGAGTGGGTTTGGGTCTAGCCGAGTGGGTTTGGGTCTAGCCGAGTGGGTTTGGGTCGAGCCGAGTGGGTATGGGTCTAGCCGAGTGGGTTTCGGTGTAGCCGAGTGGGTTTGGGTCTAGCCGAGTGGGTTTGGGTCGTGCAGAGTCGGTTTGGGTCTAGCCGAGTGGGTTTGGGTCTAGCCGAGTGCGTTTGGGTCTAGCCGAGTGGGTTTGGGTCTAGCCGAGTGGGTTTGGGTCTAGCCAAGTGGGTTTGGGTCGAGCCGAGTGGGTTTGGGTCTAGCCTAGTGCGTTTGTGTCTAGCCGAGGGGGTATGGGTCTAGCCGAGTGGGTTTCGGTCTAGCCGAGTGGGTTTGGGTCGAGCGGAGTGGGTTTGGGTCTAGCGGAGTGGGTTTGGGTCTAGCCGAGTGGGTTTGGGTCTAGCGGAGTGGGTTTGGGTCTAGCCGAGTGGGTTTGTGTCCAGCCGAGTGGGTTTGGGTCTAGCCGATAGGGTTTGGGTCTAGCCGAGTGGGTTTGGGTCTAGCTGAGTGGGTTTGGGTCTAGCGGAGTGGATTTGGGTCTAGCCGAATGGGTTTGGGTCTAGCCGAGTGGGTTTGGGTCTAGCAGAATGGATTTGGGTCTAGCCGAGTGGCTTTGCTTCTAGCCGAGTTAGTTTGGGTGTTGCCGAGTTAGTTTGGGTCTAGCCGAGCGGGTTTGGGTCTAGCCGAGTGGGTTCGGGTCGAGCCGAGTGGGTTTGGGTCGCGCGGAGTGGGTTTGGGTCTAGCGGAGTGGGTTTGGGTCTAGCCGAGTGGGTTTGGGTCTAGCGGAGTGGGTTTGGGTCTAGCCGAGTGGGTTTGTGTCCAGCCGAGTGGGTTTGGGTCTAGCCGATAGGGTTTGGGTCTAGCCGAGTGGGTTTGGGTCTAGCCGAGTGGGTTTGGGTCTAGCGGAGTGGATTTGGGTCTAGCCGAATGGGTTTGGGTCTAGCCGAGTGGGTTTGGGTCTAGCAGAATGGATTTGGGTCTAGCCGAGTGGCTTTGCTTCTAGCCGAGTTAGTTTGGGTGTTGCCGAGTTAGTTTGGGTCTAGCCGAGCGGGTTTGGGTCTAGCCGAGTGGGTTCGGGTCGAGCCGAGTGGGTTTGGCTCTAGCCGAGTGGGTTTGGGCCTAGTCGAGTGTGTTTGGGTCCAGCGGAGTCGGTATGTGTCTAGCGGAGTGGGTTTGGGTCTAGCGGAGTGGGTTTGGGTGTAGCCGAGTGGGTTTGCGTCTAGCCGAGTGGGTTTGGGTCTACCCGAGTAGGTTTGGGTCTAACCGAGTGTGTTTGGGTCTAGCCGAGTGGGTGTGGGTCTTGCCGAGTGGGTGGGTCTTGCCGAGTGGGTTTGGGTCTAGCCGAGTGGGTTTGGGTCTAGCCGAGTGGGTTTGGGTCGAGCCGAGTGGGTTTGGGTACAGTGGAGTGGGTTTGGGTGCAGCCGAGTGGGTTTGGGTCTAGCCGAGTGGGTTTGGGTCTAGCCGAGTGGGTTTTGGTCCAGCCGAGTGGGTTTGTGTGTAGCCGAGTGGGTTTGGGTCTAGCGGAGTGGGTTTGGGTGTAGCCGAGTGGGTTTGGGTGTAGCCGAGTGGGTTTGGGTCTAGCGGAGTGGGTTTGGGTCTAGCCGAGTGTATTTGGGTCTAGCCGAGTGGGTTTGGGTCTAGCCGAGTGGGTTTGCGTATAGCGGAGTGGGTTTGGGTCTAGCCGAGTGGGCTTGGGTCTAGCCGAGTGGGTTTGGGTCTGGCCGAGTGGGTTTGAGTCTAGCCGAGTGGGTTTGGGTCTAGCCGAGTGGGCTTTGGTCTAGCCGAGTGGGTTTGGGTCTAGCCTAGTGGGTTTGGGTGTAGCCGAGTGGGTTTGGGTCTACCCGAGTGGGTTTGTGTCCAGCCGAGTGGGTTTGGGTCTAGCCGATAGGGTTTGGGTCTAGCCGAGTGGGTTTGGGTCTAGCCGAGTGGGTTTGGGTCTAGCGGAGTGGATTTGGGTCTAGCCGAATGGGTTTGGGTCTAGCCGAGTGGGTTTGGGTCTAGCAGAATGGATTTGGGTCTAGCCGAGTGGCTTTGCTTCTAGCCGAGTTAGTTTGGGTGTTGCCGAGTTAGTTTGGGTCTAGCCGAGCGGGTTTGGGTCTAGCCGAGTGGGTTCGGGTCGAGCCGAGTGGGTTTGGGTCGAGCGGAGTGGGTTTGGGTCTAGCGGAGTGGGTTTGGGTCTAGCCGAGTGGGTTTGGGTCTAGCGGAGTGGGTTTGGGTCTAGCCGAGTGGGTTTGTGTCCAGCCGAGTGGGTTTGGGTCTAGCCGATAGGGTTTGGGTCTAGCCGAGTGGGTTTGGGTCTAGCCGAGTGGGTTTGGGTCTAGCGGAGTGGATTTGGGTGTAGCCGAATGGGTTTGGGTCTAGCCGAGTGGGTTTGGGTCTAGCAGAATGGATTTGGGTCTAGCCGAGTGGCTTTGCTTCTAGCCGAGTTAGTTTGGGTGTTGCCGAGTTAGTTTGGGTCTAGCCGAGCGAGTTTGGGTCTAGCCGAGTGGGTTCGGGTCGAGCCGAGTGGGTTTGGCTCTAGCCGAGTGGGTTTGGGCCTAGTCGAGTGTGTTTGGGTCCAGCGGAGTCGGTATGCGTCTAGCGGAGTGGGTTTGGGTCTAGCGGAGTGGGTTTGGGTGTAGCCGAGTGGGTTTGCGTCTAGCCGAGTGGGTTTGGGTCTACCCGAGTAGGTTTGGGTCTAACCGAGTGTGTTTGGGTCTAGCCGAGTGGGTGTGGGTCTTGCCGAGTGGGTGGGTCTTGCCGAGTGGGTTTGGGTCTAGCCGAGTGGGTTTGGGTCTAGCCGAGTGGGTTTGGGTCGAGCCGAGTGGGTTTGGGTACAGTGGAGTGGGTTTGGGTGCAGCCGAGTGGGTTTGGGTCTAGCCGAGTGGGTTTGGGTCTAGCCGAGTGGGTTTTGGTCCAGCCGAGTGGGTTTGTGTGTAGCCGAGTGGGTTTGGGTCTAGCGGAGTGGGTTTGGGTGTAGCCGAGTGGGTTTGGGTCTAGCGGAGTGGGTTTGGGTCTAGCCGAGTGGGTTTGGGTCTAGCCGAGTGTATTTGGGTCTAGCCGAGTGGGTTTGGGTCTAGCCGAGTGGGTTTGCGTATAGCGGAGTGGGTTCGGGTCTAGCCGAGTGGGCTTGGGTCTAGCCGAGTGGGTTTGGGTCTAGCCGAGTGGGTTTGAGTCTAGCCGAGTGGGTTTGGGTCTAGCCGAGTGGGCTTTGGTCTAGCCGAGTGGGTTTGGGTCTAGCCTAGTGGGTTTGGGTGTAGCCGAGTGGGTTTGGGTCTACCCGAGTGGGTTTGGGTCTAGCCAAGTGGGATTGGGTCTAGCCGAGTGGGTTTGGATCTAGCCGAGTGGGTTTGGGTCTAGCGGAGTGGGTTTGGGTGTAGCCGAGTGGGTTTGGGTCTAGCCGAGTGGGTTTGGGTCTAGCCGAGTGGGTTTGGGTCTAGCCGAGTGGGTTTGTGTCTAGCCCAGTGGGTTTGGGTCTAGCCGATAGGGTTTGGGTCTAGCCGAGTGGGTTTGGGTCTAGCCGAGTGGGTTTGTGCCTAGCGGAGTGGATTTGGGTCTAGCCGAATGGGTTTGGGTCTAGCCGAGTGGGTTTGGGTCTAGCGGAGTGGATTTGGGTCTAGCCGAGTGGCTTTGCTTCTAGCCAAGTTAGTTTGGGTGTTGCCGAGTTAGTTTGGGTCTAGCCGAGCGGGATTGGGTCTAGCCGAGTGGGTTTGGGTCTAGCCGAGTGGGTTTGCGTCTAGCCGAGCGGGTTTGAGTCTAGCCGAGTGGGTTTGTGTCTAGCCGAGTGGGTTTGGGTCTAGCCGATTGGGTTTGGGTCTAGCCGAGTGGTTTTTGGTCTAGCCAAGTGGGTTTGGGTCTAGCCGAGTGGGTTTGGTTTGTGCCGAGTGGGTTTGGGTCTAGCCGAGTGGGTTTGGGTCTAGCCGAGTGCGTTTGGGTCTAGCCAAGTGGGTTTAGGTCTAGCTGCGTGGGTTTGGGTCAAGCCAAGTGGGTTTTGGTCGAGCCGAGTGGGTTTGGGTCTAGCCTAGTGCGTTTGGGTCTAGCCGAGGGGGTTTGGGTCTAGCCGAGTGGGTTTCGGTCTAGCCGAGTGGGTTTGGGTCTAGCGGAGTGGGTTTGGGCCTAGCGGAGTGGGTTTGGGTCTAGCCGAGTGGTTTTGGGTCTAGCGGAGTGGGTTTGGGTCTAGCCGAGTGGGTTTGGGTCTAGCCGAGTGGGTTTGAGTCTAGCCGAGTGGGTTTGGGTATAGCCGAGTGGGTTTGGGTCTAGCCGAGTGGGTTTGGGTCTGGCCTAGTGGGTTTGGGTCTAGCCGAGTGGGTTTGGGTCTAGCCAAGTGGGTTTGGGTCTAGCCGAGTGGGTTTGTGTCTAGCCGAGTGGCTTTGGGTCTAGCCGATAGTGTTTGGGTCTAGCCGAGTGGGTTTGGGTCTAGCCGAGTGGGTTTGGGTCTTGCGGAGTGGATTTGGGTCGAGCCGAATGGGTGTGGGTCTAGCCGAGTGGGTTTGGGTCTACCCGAGTAGGTTTGGGTCTAGCCGAATGTGTTCGGGTCTAGCCGAGTGGGTGTGGGTCTTGCCGAGTGGGTGGGTCTAGCCGAGTGGGTTTGGGTCTAGCCGAGTGGGTTTGGGTCTAGCCGAGTGGGTTTGGGTCGAGCCGAGTGGGTTTGGGTCCAGTGGAGTGGGTTTGGGTGCAGCCGTGTGGGTTTGGGTCTAGCCGAGTGGGTTTGGGTCCAGCCGAGTGGGTTTGTGTCTCGCCGAGTGGGTTTGGGTCTAGCGGAGTGGGTTTGGTGTAGCCGAGTGTGTTTGGGTCTAGCCGAGTGTGTTTGAGTCTAGCCGAGTGGGTTAGGGTCTAGCCGAGTGCTTTTGGGTCTAGTCGAGTGGGTTTCGGTCTAGCCCAGTGGGTTTGGGTCTAGCGGAGTGGGTTTGAGTCTAGCGGAGTGGATTTGGGTCTAGCCGAGTGGCTTTGCTTCTAGCCGAGTTAGTTTGGGTGTTGCCGAGTTAGTTTGGGTCTAGCCGAGCGGGTTTGGGTCTAGCCGAGTGGGTTTGTGTCTAGCCGAGTGGGTTTGGGTCTAGCCGAGTGGGTTTGGGTCTAGCCGAGTGGGTTTGGGTCTAGCCGAGTGGGTTTGGGTCTAGCCGAGTGGGTTTGTGTCTAGCCGAGTGGGTTTGGGTCTAGTGGAGTGGGTTTGGGTCTAGCCGAGTGGGTTTAGGTCTAGCCGAGTGGTATTGGATCTAGCCGAGTGGTTTTGGGTCTAGCCGAGTGTTTTTGGGTCTAGCCGAGTGGGTTTGGGGCCAGCCGAGTGGGTTTGGGTCCAGCCGAGTGTGTTTGGGTCCGGCCGAGTGGGTTTGGTTCTAGCTGAGTGGGTTTGGGTCTAGCCGAGTGGGTTTGGGTCTAGCCGAGTGGGTTTGGGTCTAGTCGAGTGTGTTTGGGTCTAGCCGAGTGGGTTTGGGTCTAGCCGAGTGGGTTTGGGTCCAGCCGAGTGGGTTTGGGTCTAGCCGAGTGGGTTTGGGACTAGCCGAGTGGCTTTGGGTCTAGCCGAATGGGTTTGGGTCTAGCCGAATGGGTTTGGGTTTAGCCGAGTGGATTTGGGTCTAGCCGAATGGGTTTGGGTCTAGCCGAGTGGGTTTGGGTCTAGCGGAGTGGATTTGGGTCTAGCCGAGTGGCTTTGCTTCTAGCCAAGTTAGTTTGGGTGTTGCCGAGTTAGTTTGGGTCTAGCCGAGCGGGATTGGGTCTAGCCGAGTGGGTTTGGGTCTAGCCGAGTGGGTTTGCGTCTAGCCGAGCGGGTTTGAGTCTAGCCGAGTGGGTTTGTGTCTAGCCGAGTGGGTTTGGGTCTAGCCGATTGGGTTTGGGTCTAGCCGAGTGGTTTTTGGTCTAGCCAAGTGGGTTTGGGTCTAGCCGAGTGGGTTTGGTTTGTGCCGAGTGGGTTTGGGTCTAGCCGAGTGGGTTTGGGTCTAGCCGAGTGCGTTTGGGTCTAGCCAAGTGGGTTTAGGTCTAGCTGCGTGGGTTTGGGTCAAGCCAAGTGGGTTTTGGTCGAGCCGAGTGGGTTTGGGTCTAGCCTAGTGCGTTTGGGTCTAGCCGAGGGGGTTTGGGTCTAGCCGAGTGGGTTTCGGTCTAGCCGAGTGGGTTTGGGTCTAGCGGAGTGGGTTTGGGTCTAGCGGAGTGGGTTTGGGTCTAGCCGAGTGGTTTTGGGTCTAGCGGAGTGGGTTTGGGTCTAGCCGAGTGGGTTTGGGTCTAGCCGAGTGGGTTTGAGTCTAGCCGAGTGGGTTTGGGTATAGCCGAGTGGGTTTGGGTCTAGCCGAGTGGGTTTGGGTCTGGCCTAGTGGGTTTGGGTCTAGCCGAGTGGGTTTGGGTCTAGCCAAGTGGGTTTGGGTCTAGCCGAGTGGGTTTGTGTCTAGCCGAGTGGCTTTGGGTCTAGCCGATAGTGTTTGGGTCTAGCCGAGTGGGTTTGGGTCTAGCCGAGTGGGTTTGGGTCTTGCGGAGTGGATTTGGGTCGAGCCGAATGGGTGTGGGTCTAGCCGAGTGGGTTTGGGTCTACCCGAGTAGGTTTGGGTCTAGCCGAATGTGTTCGGGTCTAGCCGAGTGGGTGTGGGTCTTGCCGAGTGGGTGGGTCTAGCCGAGTGGGTTTGGGTCTAGCCGAGTGGGTTTGGGTCTAGCCGAGTGGGTTTGGGTCGAGCCGAGTGGGTTTGGGTCCAGTGGAGTGGGTTTGGGTGCAGCCGTGTGGGTTTGGGTCTAGCCGAGTGGGTTTGGGTCCAGCCGAGTGGGTTTGTGTCTCGCCGAGTGGGTTTGGGTCTAGCGGAGTGGGTTTGGTGTAGCCGAGTGTGTTTGGGTCTAGCCGAGTGTGTTTGAGTCTAGCCGAGTGGGTTAGGGTCTAGCCGAGTGCTTTTGGGTCTAGTCGAGTGGGTTTCGGTCTAGCCCAGTGGGTTTGGGTCTAGCGGAGTGGGTTTGAGTCTAGCGGAGTGGATTTGGGTCTAGCCGAGTGGCTTTGCTTCTAGCCGAGTTAGTTTGGGTGTTGCCGAGTTAGTTTGGGTCTAGCCGAGCGGGTTTGGGTCTAGCCGAGTGGGTTTGTGTCTAGCCGAGTGGGTTTGGGTCTAGCCGAGTGGGTTTGGGTCTAGCCGAGTGGGTTTGGGTCTAGCCGAGTGGGTTTGGGTCTAGCCGAGTGGGTTTGTGTCTAGCCGAGTGGGTTTGGGTCTAGTGGAGTGGGTTTGGGTCTAGCCGAGTGGGTTTAGGTCTAGCCGAGTGGTATTGGATCTAGCCGAGTGGTTTTGGGTCTAGCCGAGTGTTTTTGGGTCTAGCCGAGTGGGTTTGGGGCCAGCCGAGTGGGTTTGGGTCCAGCCGAGTGTGTTTGGGTCCGGCCGAGTGGGTTTGGTTCTAGCTGAGTGGGTTTGGGTCTAGCCGAGTGGGTTTGGGTCTAGCCGAGTGGGTTTGGGTCTAGTCGAGTGTGTTTGGGTCTAGCCGAGTGGGTTTGGGTCTAGCCGAGTGGGTTTGGGTCCAGCCGAGTGGGTTTGGGTCTAGCCGAGTGGGTTTGGGACTAGCCGAGTGGCTTTGGGTCTAGCCGAATGGGTTTGGGTCTAGCCGAATGGGTTTGGGTTTAGCCGAGTGGATTTGGGTCTAGCCGAATGGGTTTGGGTCTAGCCGAGTGGGTTTGGGTCTAGCCGAGTGGGTTTGTGTCTAGCCGAGTGGGTTTGGGTCTAGCCGAGAAGGTTTGGGTCTAGCCAAGTGGGTTTGGGTCTAGCCGAGTAGGTTTGGGTCTAGCCGAGTGGGTTTGGGTCTAGCCGAGTGGGTTTGGGTCTAGCCGAGTGGGATTGGGTCTAGCCGAGTGAGTTTGAGTCTAGCCGAGTGGGTTTGGGTCTAGCCGAGTGGGTTTGGGTCGAGCCGAGTGGGTTTGGGTCTAGCCGAGTGGGTTTAGGTCTAGCCGAGTGGGTTTGGGTCTAGCCGAGTGGGTTTGGGTCTAGCCGAGTGGGTTTGGGTCTAGCCGAGTGGGTTTGGGTCTAGCCGAGTTGGTTTTGGGTCTAGCCTAGTGGGTTTGGGTCTAGCCGAGTGGGTTTGGGACTAGCTGAGTGGGTTTGGGTCTAGCCGAGTGGGTTTGGGTCGAGCCGAGTGAGTTTGGGTCTAGCCGAGTGGGTTTGGGTCTAGCCGAGTGGGTTTGGGTCTAGCCGAGTGGGTTTGTGTCTAGCCGAGTGGGTTTAGGTCTCGTGGAGTGGGTTTGGGTCTAGCCGAGTGGTATTGGATCTAGCCGAGTGGTTTTGGGTCTAGCCGAGTGGGTTTGGGTCTAGCCGAGTGGGTTTGGGTCTAGCCGAGTGGGTTTGGGTCTAGCCGAGTGGGTTTGTGTCTAGCCGAGTGGGTTTGGGTCTAGCCGAGTGGGTTTGGGTCTAGCCGAGTGGGTTTGGGTCTAGCGGAGTGGGTTTGGGTCTAGCCGAATGGGTTTGGGTCTAGCCGAGAGGGTTTGGGTCTAGCCGAGTGGGTTTGGGTCTAGCCGAGTGGGCTTGTGTCTAGCCGAGTGGGTTTGGGTCTAGCCGAGTGGGTTTGGGTCTAGCCGAGTGGGTTTGGGTCCAGCAGAGTGGGTTTGGGTCTAGCCGAGTGGGTTTGTGTCTAGCCGAGTGGGTTTGGGTCTAGCCGAGTGGGTTTGGGTCTAGCCGAGTGGGTTTGGGTCCAGCGGAGTGGGTTTGGGTCTAGCCGAATGGGTTTGGGTCTAGCCGAGTGGGTTTGGGTCAAGCGGAGTGGATTTGGGTCTAGCGGAGTGGGTTTGGGTCTATCCGAGTGGGTTTGAGTCTAGCCGTGTGGGTTTGGGTCTAGCCTAGTGGGTTTGGGTCTAGCCGAGTGGGTTTGGGTCTAGCCGAGTGGGTTTGGGTCGAGCCAAGTGGGTTTGGGTCTAGCCGAGTGGGTTTGGGTCTAGCCGAGTGGGTTTGGGTCTAGCCGAGTGGGTTTGTGTCCAGCCGAGTGGGTTTGGGTCTAGTGGAGTGGGTTTGGGTCTAGCCGAGTGGGTTTGGGTCTAGCCGAGTGGGTTTGGGTCTAGCGGAGTTGGTTTGGGTCTAGACGAGCGGGTTTGGGTCTAGCCGAGTGGGTTTGGGTCTAGCCGAGTGGATTTGGGTCTATCCGAGTGGGTTTGGGTCTAGCCGAGTCGGTTTTGGTCTATCCGAGAGGGTTTGGGTCTAGCCGAGTAGGTTTGGGTCGAGCCGAGTGGGTTTGTGTCTAGCCAAGTGTGTTTGGGTCTAGCCGAGTGGGTTTGGGTCTAGCCGAGTGGGTTTGGGTCTAGGCGAGTAGGTTTGGGTCTAGCCGAGTGGGTTTGGGTCTAGCCGAGCGGGTTTGGGTCTAGCCGAGCGGGTTTGGGTCTAGCCGAGTGGGTTGGGGTCTAGCCGAGTGGATTTGGGTCTAGCCGAGTGCGTTTGGGTCTAGCCGAGTGGGTTTGGGTCTAGCCGAGTGGGTTTGGGTCTAGCCGAGTGGGTTTGGGTAAAGCCGAGTGGGTTTCGGTCTAGCCGTGTGGGTTTGGGTCTAGCCGAGTGGGTTTGGGTCTCGCCGAGTGGGTTTGGGTCTAACCGAGTCAGTTTGGGTCTAACCGACTGGGTTTGGGTCTAGCTGAGTGGGTTTGGGTCTAGCCGAGTGGGTTTGGGTCTAGCCGAGTGGGTTTGGGTCTAGCCGAGTGGGTTTGGGTCTAGCCGAGTTGGTTTGGGTCTAGCGGAGTGGGTTTGGGTCTAGCCGAGTGGGTTTGGGTCTAGCCGAGTGGGTTTGGGTCTAGCCGATTGGATTTGGGTCTAGCCGAGTGGGTTTGGGTTTAGTCGAGTGGGTTTGTGTCTAGCCGAGTGCGTTTGGGTCTAGCGGAGTCGGTTTGGGTCTGGCCGGGTGGGTTTGGGTCTAGCCGAGTGGGTTTGGGTCTAGCCGAGTGGGTTTGGGTCTAGCCGAGTGGGTTTGGGTCTATCCGAGAGGGGTTTGGGTCTAGCCGAGTGGGTTTGGGCTAGCTGAGTGGGTTTGGGTCCAGCCGAGTGGTTTTGGGTCTAGCCGAGTGGGTTTGGGTCTAGCCGAGTCTGTTTGGGTCTTGCCGACTGGGTTGGGGTCTAGCCAAGTGGGTTTGGGTCTAGCCGAGTGGGTTTGGGTCTAGCCGAGTCTGTTTGGGTCTAGCCGAGTGGGTTTGGGACTCGCCGAGTATGTTTGGGTCTAGCCGAGTGGGTTTGGTTCTAGTCAAGTGGGTTTGGGTCTAGCCGAGTGGGTTTGGGTCTGGCCGGGTGGGTTTGGGTCTAGCCGAGTGGGTTTGGGTCTAGCCGAGTGGGTTTGGGTCTAGCCGTGTGGGTTTGTGTCTAGCCGAGTGGGTTTGGGTCTAGCCGAGTGGGTTTGGGTCTAGCCGAGTGGGTTTGGGTCTAGCCGAATGGGTTTGGGTCTAGCCGAGTGGGTTTGGGTCTAGCCGAGTGGGTTTGGGTCTAGCCTAGTGGGTTTGGGTCTAGCCGAGTGGGTTTGTGTCTAGCCGAGTGGGTTTAGGTCTAGTGGAGTGGGTTTGGGTCTAGCCGAGTGGGTTTAGGTCTAGCCGAGTGGTATTGGATCTAGCCGAGTGGTTTTGGGTCTAGCCGAGTGGGTTTGGGTCTAGCCGAGTGGGTTTGGGTCTAGCCGAGTGGGTATGGGTCTAGCCGAGTGGGTTTGGGTCGAGCCGAGTGGGTTTGGGTCTATCCGAGAGGGGTTTGGGTCTAGCCGAGTGGGTTTGGGCTAGCTGAGTGGGTTTGGGTCCAGCCGAGTGGTTTTGGGTCTAGCCGAGTGGGTTTGGGTCTTGCCGAGTCTGTTTGGGTCTTGCCGACTGGGTTGGGGTCTAGCCAAGTGGGTTTGGGTCTAGCCGAGTGGGTTTGGGTCTAGCCGAGTCTGTTTGGGTCTAGCCGAGTGGGTTTGGGACTCGCCGAGTATGTTTGGGTCTAGCCGAGTGGGTTTGGTTCTAGTCAAGTGGGTTTGGGTCTAGCCGAGTGGGTTTGGGTCTGGCCGGGTGGGTTTGGGTCTAGCCGAGTGGGTTTGGGTCTAGCCGAGTGGGTTTGGGTCTAGCCGTGTGGGTTTGTGTCTAGCCGAGTGGGTTTGGGTCTAGCCGAGTGGGTTTGGGTCTAGCCGAGTGGGTTTGGGTCTAGCCGAGTGGCTTTGGGTCTAGCCGAGTGGGTTTGGGTCTAGCCGAGTGGGTTTGGGTCTAGCCTAGTGGGTTTGGGTCTAGCCGAGTGGGTTTGTGTCTAGCCGAGTGGGTTTAGGTCTAGTGGAGTGGGTTTGGGTCTAGCCGAGTGGGTTTAGGTCTAGCCGAGTGGTATTGGATCTAGCCGAGTGGTTTTGGGTCTAGCCGAGTGGGTTTGGGTCTAGCCGAGTGGGTTTGGGTCTAGCCGAGTGGGTATGGGTCTAGCCGAGTGGGTTTGGGTCGAGCCGAGTGGGTTTGGGTCTAGCCGAGTGGGTTTGGGTCTAGCCGAGTGGGTTTGTGTCTAGCCGAGTGGGTTTGGGTCTAGCCGAGTGGGTTTGGGTCTAGCCGAGTGGGTTTGGGTCTAGCAGAGTGGGTTTGTGTCTAGCCGAGTGGGTTTGTGTCTAGCCGAGTGGGTTTGGGTCTAGCCGAGTGGGTTTGGGTCTAGCCGAGTGGGTTTGTGTCTAGCCGAGTGGGTTTGTGTCTAGCCGAGTGGGTTTGGGTCTAGCCGAGTGGGTTTGGGTCTAGCCGAGTGGGTTTGGGTCTAGCCGAGTGGGTTTGTGTCTAGCCGAGTGGGTTTGGGTCTAGCCGAGTGGGTTTGGGTCTAGCCGAGTGGGTTTGGGTCTAGCGGAGTGGGTTTGGGTCTAGCCGAGTGGGTTTGGGTCTAGCCGAGTGGGTTTGGGTCTAGCCGAGTGGGTTTGGGTCTAGCAGAGTGGGTTTGGGTCTAGCCGAGTGGGTTTGGGTCTAGCCTAGTGGGTTTGTGTCTAGCCGAGTGCGTTTCGGTCTAGCCGAGTGGGTTTGAATCTAGCGGAGTGGGTTTGGGTCTAGCTGAATGGGTTTGGGTCTAGCCGAGTGGGTTTGGGTCTAGCCGAGTGGGTTTGGGTCTAGCAGAGTGGGTTTGGGTCTAGCGGAGTGGGTTTGGGTCTAGCGGAGTGGGTTTGGGTCTGGCCGAATGGGTTTGGGTCTAGCCGAGTGGGTTTGGGTCTAGCCGAGTGGGTTTGGGTCTAGCCGAGTGGGTTTGGGTCCAGCCGATTGGGTTTGGGTCTAGCCGAGTGGGTTTGGGTCTAGCCGAGTGGGTTTGTGTCTAGCCGAGTGGGTTTGGGTCTAGCCGAGTGGGTTTGGGTCTAGCCGAGTGGGTTTGTGACTAGCCGAGTGGGTTTGGGTCTAGCCGAGTGGGTTTGGGTCTAGCCGAGTGGGTTTGGGTCTAGCCGAGTGGGTTTGGGTCTAGCAGAGTGGGTTTGGGTCTAGCCGAGTGGGTTTGGGTCTAGCCGAGTGGGTTTGGGTCTAGCCGATTGGATTTGGGTCTAGCCGAGTGGGTTTGGGTTTAGTCGAGTGGGTTTGTGTCTAGCCGAGTGCGTTTGGGTCTAGCGGAGTCGGTTTGGGTCTAGCAGAGTGGGTTTGGGTCTATCCGAGTGGGTTTGGGTCTGGCCGAGTGGGTTTGGGCTAGCTGACTGGGTTTGGGTCCAGCCGAGTGGTTTTGGGTCTAGCCGAGTGGGTTTGGGTCTAGCCGAGTCTGTTTGGGTCTTGCCGAGTGGGTTGGGGTCCAGCCAAGTGGGTTTGGGTCCAGCCGAGTGGGTTTGGGTCTAGCCGAGTCTGTTTGGGTCTAGCCGAGTGGGTTTGGGACTCGCCGAGTATGTTTGGGTCTAGCCGAGTGGGTTTGGTTCTAGCCAAGTGGGTTTGGGTCGAGCCGAGTGGGTTTGGGTCTGGCCGGGTGGGTTTGGGTCTGGCCGAGTGGGTTTGGGTCTAGCCGAGTGGGTTTGGGTCTAGCCGTGTGGGTTTGTGTCTAGCCGAGTGGGTTTGGGTCTAGCCGAGTGGGTTTGGGTCTAGCCGAGTGGGTTTGGGTCTAGCCGAGTGGGTTTGGGTCTAGCCGAGTGGGTTTGGGTCTAGCCGAGTGGGTTTGGGTCTAGCCTAGTGGGTTTGGGTCTTGCCGAGTGGGTTTGGGACTAGCCGAGTGGGTTTGGGTCTAGCCGAGTGGGTTTGGGTCGAGCCGAGTGAGTTTGGGTCCAGCCGAGTGGGTTTGGGTCTAGCCGAGTGGGTTTGGGTCTAGCCGAGTGGGTTTGTGTCTAGCCGAGTGGGTTTAGGTCTAGCAGAGTGGGTTTGGGTCCAGCCGAGTGGGTTTAGGTCTAGCCGAGTGGTATTGGATCTAGCCGAGTGGTGTTGGGTCTAGCCGAGTGGGTTTGGGTCTAGCCGAGTGGGTTTGGATCTAGCCGAGTGGGTATGGGTCTAGCCGAGTGGGTTTGGGTCGAGCCGAGTGGGTTTGGGTCTAGCCGAGTGGGTTTGGGTCTAGCCGAGTGGGTTTGTGTCTAGCCGAGTGCGTTTGGGTCTAGCCGAGTGGGTTTGGGTCTAGCCGAGTGGGTTTGGGTCTAGCAGAGTGGGTTTGGGTCCAGCCGAGTGGGTTTGTGTCCAGCCGAGTGGGTTTGGGTCTAGCCGAGTGGGTTTGGGTCTAGCCGAGTGGGTTTGTGTCTAGCCGAGTGGGTTTGGGTCTAGCCGAGTGGGTTTGGGTCTAGCCGAGTGGGTTTGGGTCTAGCAGAGTGGGTTTGGGTCTGGCCGAGTGGGTTTGTGTCTAGCCGAGTGGGTTTGGGTCTAGCCGAGCGGGTTTGGGTCTAGCCGAGTGGGTTTGGGTCTAGCGGAGTGGGTTTGGGTCTAGCCGAGTGGGTTTGGGTCTAGCCGAGTGGGTTTGGGTCTAGCCGCGTGGGTTTGGGTCTAGCAGAGTGGGTTTGGGTCTAGCCGAGTGGGTTTGGGTCTAGCCTAGTGGGTTTGGGTCTAGCCGAGTGCGTTTGGGTCTAGCCGAGTGGGTTTGGGTTTAGCGGAGTGGGTTTGGGTCTAGCTGAATGGGTTTGGGTCTAGCCGAGTGGGTTTGGGTCTAGCCGAGTGGGTTTGGGTCTAGCAGAGTGGGTTTGGGTCTAGCGGAGTGGGTTTGGGTCTAGCGGAGTGGGTTTGGGTCTGGCCGAATGGGTTTGGGTCTAGCCGAGTGGGTTTGGGTCTAGCCGAGTGGGTTTGGGTCTAGCCGAGTGGGTTTGGGTCTAGCCGAGTGGGTTTGGGTCTAGCCGAGTGGGTTTGGGTCTAGCCGAGTGGGTTTGGGTCTAGCCGAGTGGGTTTGGGTCTAGCCGAGTGGGTTTGGGTCTAGCCGAGTGGGTTTGGGTCTAGCCGAGTGGGTTTGGATCTAGTCGAGTGGGTTTGGGTCTAGCCTAGTGGGTTTGGGTCTAGCCGAGTGGGTTTGGGACTAGCCGAGTGGGTTTGGGTCTAGCCGAGTGGGTTTGGGTCGAGCCGAGTGAGTTTGGGTCTAGCCGAGTGGGTTTGGGTCTAGCCGAGTGGGTTTGGGTCTAGCCGAGTGGGTTTGTGTCTAGCCGAGTGGGTTTAGGTCTAGTGGAGTGGGTTTGGGTCTAGCCGAGTGGGTTTAGGTCTAGCCGAGTGGTATTGGATCTAGCCGAGTGGGTTTGTGTCTAGCCGAGTGGGTTTGGGTCTAGCCGAGTGCGTTTGGGTCTAGCCGAGTGGGTTTGGGTCTAGCAGAGTGGGATTGGGTCTAGCCGAGTGGGTTTGTGTCTAGCCGAGTGGGTTTGGGTCTAGCCGAGTGGGTTTGGGTCTAGCGGAGTGGGCTTTGGGTCTAGCGGAGTGGGTTTGGGTCTAGCCGATTGGATTTGGGTCTAGCCGAGTGGGTTTGGGTTTAGTCGAGTGGGTTTGTGTCTAGCCGAGTGCGTTTGGGTCTAGCGGAGTCGGTTTGGGTCTAGCAGAGTGGGTTTGGGTCTGGCCGAGTGGGTTTGGGTCTAGCGGAGTGGGTTTGGGTCTAGCCGAGTGGGTTTGGGTCTAGCCGAGTGGGTTTGGGTCTAGCCGCGTGGGTTTGGGTCTAGCAGAGTGGGTTTGGGTCTAGCCGAGTGGGTTTGGGTCTAGCCTAGTGGGTTTGGGTCTAGCCGAGTGCGTTTGGGTCTAGCCGAGTGGGTTTGGGTTTAGCGGAGTGGGTTTGGGTCTAGCTGAATGGGTTTGGGTCTAGCCGAGTGGGTTTGGGTCTAGCCGAGTGGGTTTGGTCTATCAGAGTGGGTTTGGGTCTAGCGGAGTGGGTTTGGGTCTAGCGGAGTGGGTTTGGGTCTGGCCGAATGGGTTTGGGTCTAGCCGAGTGGGTTTGGGTCTAGCCGAGTGGGTTTGGGTCTAGCCGAGTGGGTTTGGGTCTAGCCGAGTGGGTTTGGGTCTAGCCGAGTGGGTTTGGGTCTAGCCGAGTGGGTTTGGGTCTAGCCGAGTGGGTTTGGGTCTAGCCGAGTGGGTTTGGGTCTAGCCGAGTGGGTTTGGGTCTAGCCGAGTGGGTTTGGATCTAGTCGAGTGGGTTTGGGTCAAGCCTAGTGGGTTTGGGTCTAGCCGAGTGGGTTTGGGACTAGCCGAGTGGGTTTGGGTCTAGCCGAGTGTGTTTGGGTCGAGCCGAGTGAGTTTGGGTCTAGCCGAGTGGGTTTGGGTCTAGCCGAGTGGGTTTGGGTCTAGCCGAGTGGGTTTGTGTCTAGCCGAGTGGGTTTAGGTCTAGTGGAGTGGGTTTGGGTCTAGCCGAGTGGGTTTAGGTCTAGCCGAGTGGTATTGGATCTAGCCGAGTGGGTTTGTGTCTAGCCGAGTGGGTTTGGGTCTAGCCGAGTGCGTTTGGGTCTAGCCGAGTGGGTTTGGGTCTAGCAGAGTGGGATTGGGTCTAGCCGAGTGGGTTTGTGTCTATCCGAGTGGGTTTGGGTCTAGCCGAGTGGGTTTGGGTCTAGCGGAGTGGGTTTGGGTCTAGCGGAGTGGGTTTGGGTCTAGCCGAGTGGGTTTGGGTCTAGCCGAGTGGGTTTGGGTCTAGCCGAGTGGGTTTGGGTCTAGCAGAGTGGGTTTGGGTCTAGCCGAGTGGGTTTGGGTCTAGCCGAGTGGGTTTGGGTCTAGCCGAGTGCGTTTGGGTCTAGCCGAGTGGGTTTGGGTCTAGCCGAGTGGGTTTGGGTCTAGCTGAATGGGTTTGGGTCTAGCCGAGTGCGTTTGGGTCTAGCCGAGTGGGTTTGGGTCTAGCGGAGTGGGTTTGGGTCTAGCCGAGTGGGTTTGGGTCGAGCCGAGTAGGTTTGGGTCTAGCCGAGTGGGTTTGGGTGTAGCCAAGTGGGTTTGTGTCTAGCCGAGTGGGTTTGGGTCCAGCCGAGTGGGTTTGGGTCTAGCCGAGTGGGTTTGGGTCTAGCAGAGTGGGTTTGGGTCTAGCCGAGTGGGTTTGTGTCTAGCCGAGTGGGTTTGGGTCTAGCCAAGTGGGTTTGGGTCTAGCCGAGTGGGTTTGTGACTAGCCGAGTGGGTTTGGGTCTAGCCGAGATTGTTTGGGTCTAGCCGAGTGGGTTTGGGTCTAGCCGAGTGGGTTTGGGTCTAGCAGAGTGGGTTTGGGTCTAGCCGAGTGGGTTTGGGTCTAGCCGAGTGGGTTTGGGTCTAGCCGATTGGATTTGGGTCTAGCCGAGTGGGTTTGGGTCTAGCCGAGTGGGTTTGGGTCTAGCTGAATGGGTTTGGGTCTAGCCGAGTGCGTTTGGGTCTAGCCGAGTGGGTTTGGGTCTAGCGGAGTGGGTTTGGGTCTAGCCGAGTGGGTTTGGGTCGAGCCGAGTAGGTTTGGGTCTAGCCGAGTGGGTTTGGGTGTAGCCAAGTGGGTTTGTGTCTAGCCGAGTGGGTTTGGGTCCAGCCGAGTGGGTTTGGGTCTAGCCGAGTGGGTTTGGGTCTAGCAGAGTGGGTTTGGGTCTAGACGAGTGGGTTTGTGTCTAGCCGAGTGGGTTTGGGTCTAGCCAAGTGGGTTTGGGTCTAGCCGAGTGGGTTTGTGACTAGCCGAGTGGGTTTGGGTCTAGCCGAGATTGTTTGGGTCTAGCCGAGTGGGTTTGGGTCTAGCCGAGTGGGTTTGGGTCTAGCAGAGTGGGTTTGGGTCTAGCCGAGTGGGTTTGGGTCTAGCCGAGTGGGTTTGGGTCTAGCCGATTGGATTTGGGTCTAGCCGAGTGGGTTTGGGTCTAGCCGAGTGGGTTTGGGTCTAGCTGAATGGGTTTGGGTCTAGCCGAGTGCGTTTGGGTCTAGCCGAGTGGGTTTGGGTCTAGCGGAGTGGGTTTGGGTCTAGCCGAGTGGGTTTGGGTCGAGCCGAGTAGGTTTGGGTCTAGCCGAGTGGGTTTGGGTGTAGCCGAGTGGGTTTGTGTCTAGCCGAGTGGGTTTGGGTCCAGCCGAGTGGGTTTGGGTCTAGCCGAGTGGGTTTGGGTCTAGCAGAGTGGGTTTGGGTCTAGCCGAGTGGGTTTGTGACTAGCCGAGTGGGTTTGGGTCTAGCCGAGTGGGTTTGGGTCTAGCCGAGTGGGTTTGGGTCTAGCCGAGTGGGTTTGGGTCTAGCAGAGTGGGTTTGGGTCAAGCCGAGTGGGTTTGGGTCCAGCCGAGTGGTTTTGGGTCTAGCCGAGTGGGTTTGGGTCTAGCCGAGTCTGTTTGGGTCTTGCCGAGTGGGTTGGGGTCTAGCCAAGTGGGTTTGGGTCTAGCCGAGTGGGTTTGGGTCTAGCCGAGTCTGTTTGGGTCTAGCCGAGTGGGTTTGGGACACGCCGAGTATGTTTGGGTCTAGCCGACGAGTGGGTTTGGTTCTAGCCAAGTGGGTTTGGGTCTAGCCGAGTGGGTTTGCGTCTGGCCGGGTGGGTTTGGGTCTAGCCGAGTGGGTTTGGGTCTAGCCGAGTGGGTTTGGGTCTAGCCGTGTGGGTTTGTGTCTAGCCGAGTGGGTTTGGGTCTAGCCGAGTGGGTTTGGGTCTAGCCGAGTGGGTTTGGGTCTAGCCGAGTGGGTTTGGGTCTAGCCGAGTGGGTTTGGGTCTAGCCGAGTGGGTTTGGGTCTGGCCTAGTGGGTTTGGGTCTAGCCGAGTGGGTTTGGGACTAGCCGAGTGGGTTTGGGTCTAGCCGAGTGGGTTTGGGTCGAGCCGAGTGAGTTTGGGTGTAGCCGAGTGGGTTTGGGTCTAGCCGAGTGGGTTTGGGTCTAGCCGAGTGGGTTTGTGTCTAGCCGAGTGGGTTTAGGTCTAGTGGAGTGGGTTTGGGTCTAGCCGAGCGGGTTTAGGTCTAGCCGAGTGGTATTGGATCTAGCCGAGTGGTTTTGGGTCTAGCCGAGTGGGTTTGGGTCTAGCCGAGTGGGTTTGGGTCTAGCCGAGTGGGTATGGGTCTAGCCGAGTGGGTTTGGGTCGAGCCGAGTGGGTTTGGGTCTAGCCGAGTGGGTTTGGGTCTAGCCGAGTGGGTTTGTGTCTAGCCGAGTGGGTTTGGGTCTAGCCGAGTGGGTTTGGGTCTAGCCGAGTGGGTTTGGGTCTAGCAGAGTGGGTTTGGGTCTAGCCGAGTGGGTTTGTGTCTAGCCGAGTGGGTTTGGGTCTAGCCGAGTGGGTTTGGGTCTAGCCGAGTGGGTTTGTGTCTAGCCGAGTGGGTTTGGGTCTAGCCGAGTGGGTTTGGGTCTAGCCGAGTGGGTTTGGGTCTAGCAGAGTGGGTTTGGGTCTAGACGAGTGGGTTTGTGTCTAGCCGAGTGGGTTTGGGTCGAGCCGAGTGGGTTTGGGTCCAGCCGAGTGGGTTTGGGTCTAGCGGAGTGGGTTTGGGTCTAGCCGAGTGGGTTTGGGTCTAGCCGAGTGGGTTTGGGTCTAGCCGAGTGGGTTTGGGTCTAGCAGAGTGGGTTTGGGTCTAGCCGAGTGGGTTTGGGTCTAGCCGAGTGGGTTTGGGTCTAGCCGAGTGCGTTTGTGTCTAGCCGAGTGGGTTTGGGTCTAGCGGAGTGGGTTTGGGTCTAGCTGAATGGGTTTGGGTCTAGCCGAGTGGGTTTGGGTCTAGCCGAGTGGGTTTGGGTCTAGCAGAGTGGGTTTGGGTCTAGCGGAGTGGGTTTGGGTCCAGCGGAGTGGGTTTGGGTCTGGCCGAATGGGTTTGGGTCTAGCCGAGTGGGTTTGGGTCTAGCCGAGTGGGTTTGGGTCTAGCCGAGTGGGTTTGGGTCTAGCCGAGTGGGTTTGGGTCTAGCCGAGTGGGTTTGGGTCTAGCCGAGTGGGTTTGGGTCTAGCGGAGTGGGTTTGGGTCTAGCCGAGTGGGTTTGGGCCTAGCCGAGTGGTTTGGGTCTAGCGGAGTGAATTTGGGTCTAGCTGAGTGGGTTTGGGTCTAGCCGAGTGGGTTTGGGTCTAGCCGAGTGGGTTTGGGTCTCGCCGTGTGGGTTTGGGTCCAGCCGAGTGGGTTTGGGTCTAGCGGAGTGGGTTTGGGTCTAGCCGAGTGGGTTTGGGTCTAGCCGAGTGGGTTTGGGTCTAGCCGAGTGGGTTTGGGTCTAGCAGAGTGGGTTTGGGTCTAGCCTAGTGGGTTTGGGTCTAGCCTGGTGGGTTTGGGTCTAGCCGAGTGCGTTTGGGTCTAGCCGAGTAGGTTTGGGTCTAGCGGAGTGGGTTTGGGTCTAGCTGAATGGGTTTGGGTCTAGCCGAGTGGGTTTGGGTCTAGCCGAGTGGGTTTGGGTCTAGCAGAGTGGGTTTGGGTCTAGCCGAGTGGGTTTGGGTCTAGCCGAGTGGGTTTGAGTCTATCCGAGTGGGTTTGGGTCTAGCCGAGTGGGTTTGGGTCTAGTCGAGTGGGTTTGGGTCTAGCCGAGTGGGTTTGGGTCTAGCCGAGTGGGTTTGGGTCTAGCGGAGTGGGTTTGGGTCTAGCCGAATGGGTTTGGGTCTAGCCGAGTGGGTTTGGGTCTAGTCGAGTGGGTTTGGGTCTAGCCGAGTGGGTTTGGATCTAGCCGAGTGGGTTTGGGTCTAGCCGAGTGGGTTTGGGTCTAGCCGAGTGGGTTTGGGTCTAGCCGAGTGGGTTTGGGTCTAGCGGAGTGGATTTGGGTCTAGCCGAGTGGGTTTGGGCCGAGCCGAGTGGTTTGGGCCTAGCGGAGTGGGTTTGGGTCTAGCTGAGTGGGTTTGGGTCTAGCTGAGTCGGTTTGGGTCTAGCGGAGTGGGTTTGGGTTTAGCGGAGTGGGTATGGGTCTAGCGAGTGGGTTTGTGTCTAGTGGAGTGGGTTTGGGTGTAGCCGAGTGGGTTTGGGTCGAACTGAGTGGGTTTGGGTCTAGCCGAGTGGGTTTGGGTCCAGACGAGTGGGTTTGGGTCCAGCCGAGTGGGTTTGGGTCCAGCCGAGTGTGTTTGGGTCTAGCCGAGTGGGTTTGGGTCTAGCGGAATGGGTTTGGGTCCAGCCGAGTGGGTTTGGGTCTAGCCGAGTGGGTTTGGGTCTAGCCGAATGGGTTTGGGTCTAGCCGAGTGGGTTTGGGTTGAGCCGAGTGGGTTTGGGTCTAGCCGAGTGGGTTTGGGTCTAGCCGAGTGGGTTTGTGTCTAGCCGAGTGGGTTTGGGTCTAGCAGAGTGGGTTTGGGTCTAGCCGAATGGGTTTGGGTCTGGCCGAGTGGGTTTGGGTTGAGCCGAGTGGGTTTGGGTCTAGCCGAGTGGGTTTGGGTCCAGCCGAGTGGGTTTGGGTCTAGCCGAGTGGGTTTGGGTCTAGCAGAGTGGGTTTGGGTCTAGCCGAGTGGGTTTGTGTCTAGCCGAGTGGGTTTGGGTCTAGCCGAGTGGGTTTGGGTCTAGCCGAGTGGGTTTGTGACTAGCCGAGTGGGTTTGGGTCTAGCCGAGTGGGTTTGGGTCTAGCCGAGTGGGTTTGGGTCTAGCCGAGTGGGTTTGGGTCTAGCAGAGTGGGTTTGGGTCTAGCCGAGTGGGTTTGGGTCTAGCCGAGTGGGTTTGGGTCTAGCCGATTGGATTTGGGTCTAGCCGAGTGGGTTTGGGTCTAGCCGAGTGGGTTTGGGTCTAGCTGAATGGGTTTGGGTCTAGCCGAGTGCGTTTGGGCCTAGCCGAGTGGGTTTGGGTCTAGCGGAGTGGGTTTGGGTCTAGCCGAGTGGGTTTGGGTCGAGCCGAGTAGGTTTGGGTCTAGCCGAGTGGGTTTGGGTGTAGCCGAGTGGGTTTGTGTCTAGCCGAGTGGGTTTGGGTCCAGCCGAGCGGGTTTAGGTCTAGCCGAGTGGTATTGGATCTAGCCGAGTGGTTTTGGGTCTAGCCGAGTGGGTTTGGGTCTAGCCGAGTGGGTTTGGGTCTAGCCGAGTGGGTATGGGTCTAGCCGAGTGGGTTTGGGTCGAGCCGAGTGGGTTTGGGTCTAGCCGAGTGGGTTTGGGTCTAGCCGAGTGGGTTTGTGTCTAGCCGAGTGGGTTTGGGTCTAGCCGAGTGGGTTTGGGTCTAGCCGAGTGGGTTTGGGTCTAGCAGAGTGGGTTTGGGTCTAGCCGAGTGGGTTTGTGTCTAGCCGAGTGGGTTTGGGTCTAGCCAAGTGGGTTTGGGTCTAGCCGAGTGGGTTTGTGTCTAGCCGAGTGGGTTTGGGTCTAGCCGAGTGGGTTTGGGTCTAGCCGAGTGGGTTTGGGTCTAGCAGAGTGGGTTTGGGTCTAGACGAGTGGGTTTGTGTCTAGCCGAGTGGGTTTGGGTCTAGCCGAGTGGGTTTGGGTCCAGCCGAGTGGGTTTGGGTCTAGCGGAGTGGGTTTGGGTCTAGCCGAGTGGGTTTGGGTCTAGCTGAGTGGGTTTGGGTCTAGCCGAGTGGGTTTGGGTCTAGCAGAGTGGGTTTGGGTCTAGCCGAGTGGGTTTGGGTCTAGCCGAGTGGGTTTGGGTCTAGCCGAGTGCGTTTGTGTCTAGCCGAGTGGGTTTGGGTCTAGCGGAGTGGGTTTGGGTCTAGCTGAATGGGTTTGGGTCTAGCCGAGTGGGTTTGGGTCTAGCCGAGTGGGTTTGGGTCTAGCAGAGTGGGTTTGGGTCTAGCGGAGTGGGTTTGGGTCCAGCGGAGTGGGTTTGGGTCTGGCCGAATGGGTTTGGGTCTAGCCGAGTGGGTTTGGGTCTAGCCGAGTGGGTTTGGGTCTAGCCGAGTGGGTTTGGGTCTAGCCGAGTGGGTTTGGGTCTAGCCGAGTGGGTTTGGGTCTAGCCGAGTGGGTTTGGGTCTAGCGGAGTGGGTTTGGGTCTAGCCGAGTGGGTTTGGGCCTAGCCGAGTGGTTTGGGTCTAGCGGAGTGAATTTGGGTCTAGCTGAGTGGGTTTGGGTCTAGCCGAGTGGGTTTGGGTCTAGCCGAGTGGGTTTGGGTCTCGCCGTGTGGGTTTGGGTCCAGCCGAGTGGGTTTGGGTCTAGCGGAGTGGGTTTGGGTCTAGCCGAGTGGGTTTGGGTCTAGCCGAGTGGGTTTGGGTCTAGCCGAGTGGGTTTGGGTCTAGCAGAGTGGGTTTGGGTCTAGCCTAGTGGGTTTGGGTCTAGCCTGGTGGGTTTGGGTCTAGCCGAGTGCGTTTGGGTCTAGCCGAGTAGGTTTGGGTCTAGCGGAGTGGGTTTGGGTCTAGCTGAATGGGTTTGGGTCTAGCCGAGTGGGTTTGGGTCTAGCCGAGTGGGTTTGGGTCTAGCAGTGTGGGTTTGGGTCTAGCCGAGTGGGTTTGGGTCTAGCCGAGTGGGTTTGAGTCTATCCGAGTGGGTTTGGGTCTAGCCGAGTGGGTTTGGGTCTAGTCGAGTGGGTTTGGGTCTAGCCGAGTGGGTTTGGGTCTAGCCGAGTGGGTTTGGGTCTAGCGGAGTGGGTTTGGGTCTAGCCGAATGGGTTTGGGTCTAGCCGAGTGGGTTTGGGTCTAGTCGAGTGGGTTTGGGTCTAGCCGAGTGGGTTTGGATCTAGCCGAGTGGGTTTGGGTCTAGCCGAGTGGGTTTGGGTCTAGCCGAGTGGGTTTGGGTCTAGCCGAGTGGGTTTGGGTCTAGCGGAGTGGATTTGGGTCTAGCCGAGTGGGTTTGGGCCGAGCCGAGTGGTTTGGGCCTAGCGGAGTGGGTTTGGGTCTAGCTGAGTGGGTTTGGGTCTAGCTGAGTCGGTTTGGGTCTAGCGGAGTGGGTTTGGGTTTAGCGGAGTGGGTATGGGTCTAGCGAGTGGGTTTGTGTCTAGTGGAGTGGGTTTGGGTGTAGCCGAGTGGGTTTGGGTCGAACTGAGTGGGTTTGGGTCTAGCCGAGTGGGTTTGGGTCCAGACGAGTGGGTTTGGGTCCAGCCGAGTGGGTTTGGGTCCAGCCGAGTGTGTTTGGGTCTAGCCGAGTGGGTTTGGGTCTAGCGGAATGGGTTTGGGTCCAGCCGAGTGTGTTTGGGTCTAGCCGAGTGGGTTTGGGTCTAGCCGAATGGGTTTGGGTCTAGCCGAGTGGGTTTGGGTTGAGCCGAGTGGGTTTGGGTCTAGCCGAGTGGGTTTGGGTCTAGCCGAGTGGGTTTGTGTCTAGCCGAGTGGGTTTGGGTCTAGCAGAGTGGGTTTGGGTCTAGCCGAATGGGTTTGGGTCTGGCCGAGTGGGTTTGGGTTGAGCCGAGTGGGTTTGGGTCTAGCCGAGTGGGTTTGGGTCCAGCCGAGTGGGTTTGGGTCTAGCCGAGTGGGTTTGGGTCTAGCAGAGTGGGTTTGGGTCTAGCCGAGTGGGTTTGTGTCTAGCCGAGTGGGTTTGGGTCTAGCCGAGTGGGTTTGGGTCTAGCCGAGTGGGTTTGTGACTAGCCGAGTGGGTTTGGGTCTAGCCGAGTGGGTTTGGGTCTAGCCGAGTGGGTTTGGGTCTAGCCGAGTGCGTTTGGGCCTAGCCGAGTGGGTTTGGGTCTAGCGGAGTGGGTTTGGGTCTAGCCGAGTGGGTTTGGGTCGAGCCGAGTAGGTTTGGGTCTAGCCGAGTGGGTTTGGGTGTAGCCGAGTGGGTTTGTGTCTAGCCGATTGGATTTGGGTCTAGCCGAGTGGGTTTGGGTCTAGCCGAGTGGGTTTGGGTCTAGCTGAATGGGTTTGGGTCTAGCCGAGTGCGTTTGGGCCTAGCCGAGTGGGTTTGGGTCTAGCGGAGTGGGTTTGGGTCTAGCCGAGTGGGTTTGGGTCGAGCCGAGTAGGTTTGGGTCTAGCCGAGTGGGTTTGGGTGTAGCCGAGTGGGTTTGTGTCTAGCCGAGTGGGTTTGGGTCCAGCCGAGTGGGTTTGGGTCTAGCCGAGTGGGTTCGGGTCTAGCAGAGTGGGTTTGGGTCTAGCCGAGTGGGTTTGTGTCTAGCCGAGTGGGTTTGGGTCTAGCCGAGTGGGTTTGGGTCTAGCCGAGTGGGTTTGTGACTAGCCGAGTGGGTTTGGGTCTAGCCGAGTGGGTTTGGGTCTAGCCGAGTGGGTTTGGGTCTAGCCGAGTGGGTTTGGGTCTAGCAGAGTGGGTTTGGGTCTAGCCGAGTGGGTTTGGGTCTAGCCGAGTGGGTTTGGGTCTAGCCGATTGGATTTGGGTCCAGCCGAGTGGGTTTGGGTTTAGTCGAGTGGGTTTGTGTCTAGCCGAGTGCGTTTGGGTCTAGCGGAGTCGGTTTGGGTCTAGCAGAGTGGGTTTGGGTCTATCCGAGAGGGTTTGGGTCTAGCCGAGTGGGTTTGGGCTAGCTGAGTGGGTTTGGGTCCAGCCGAGTGGTTTTGGGTCTAGCCGAGTGGGTTTGGGTCTAGCCGAGTCTGTTTGGGTCTTGCCGAGTGGGTTGGGGTCTAGCCAAGTGGGTTTGGGTCTAGCCGAGTGGGTTTGGGTCTAGCCGAGTCTGTTTGGGTCTAGCCGAGTGGGTTTGGGACTCGCCGAGTATGTTTGGGTCCAGCCGAGTGGGTTTGGTTCTAGCCAAGTGGGTTTGGGTCTAGCCGAGTGGGTTTGGGTCTGGCCGGGTGGGTTTGGGTCTAGCCGAGTGGGTTTGGGTCTAGCCGAGTGGGTTTGGGTCTAGCCGTGTGGGTTTGTGTCTAGCCGAGTGGGTTTGGGTCTAGCCGAGTGGGTTTGGGTCTAGCCGAGTGGGTTTGGGTCTAGCCGAGTGGGTTTGGGTCTAGCCGAGTGGGTTTGGGTCTAGCCGAGTGGGTTTGGGTCTGGCCTAGTGGGTTTGGGTCTAGCCGAGTGGGTTTGGGACTAGCCGAGTGGGTTTGGGTCTAGCCGAGTGGGTTTGGGTCGAGCCGAGTGAGTTTGGGTCTAGCCGAGTGGGTTTGGGTCTAGCCGAGTGGGTTTGGGTCTAGCCGAGTGGGTTTGTGTCTAGCCGAGTGGGTTTAGGTCTAGTGGAGTGGGTTTGGGTCTAGCCGAGCGGGTTTAGGTCTAGCCTTGTGGTATTGGATCTAGCCGAGTGGTTTTGGGTCCAGCCGAGTGGGTTTGGGTCGAGCCGAGTGGGTTTGGGTCTAGCCGAGTGGGTATGGGTCTAGCCGAGTGGGTTTGGGTCTAGCGGAGTGGGTTTGGGTCTAGCCGAGTGGGTTTGGGTCTAGCCGAGTGGGTTTGGGTCTAGCCGAGTGGGTTTGGGTCTAGCAGAGTGGGTTTGGGTCTAGCCTAGTGGGTTTGGGTCTAGCCTGGTGGGTTTGGGTCTAGCCGAGTGCGTTTGGGTCTAGCCGAGTAGGTTTGGGTCTAGCGGAGTGGGTTTGGGTCTAGCTGAATGGGTTTGGGTCTAGCCGAGTGGGTTTGGGTCTAGCCGAGTGGGTTTGGGTCTAGCAGAGTGGGTTTGGGTCTAGCCGAGTGGGTTTGGGTCTAGCCGAGTGGGTTTGAGTCTATCCGAGTGGGTTTGGGTCTAGCCGAGTGGGTTTGGGTCTAGTCGAGTGGGTTTGGGTCTAGCCGAGTGGGTTTGGGTCTAGCCGAGTGGGTTTGGGTCTAGCGGAGTGGGTTTGGGTCTAGCCGAATGGGTTTGGGTCTAGCCGAGTGGGTTTGGGTCTAGTCGAGTGGGTTTGGGTCTAGCCGAGTGGGTTTGGATCTAGCCGAGTGGGTTTGGGTCTAGCCGAGTGGGTTTGGGTCTAGCCGAGTGGGTTTGGGTCTAGCCGAGTGGGTTTGGGTCTAGCGGAGTGGATTTGGGTCTAGCCGAGTGGGTTTGGGCCGAGCCGAGTGGTTTGGGCCTAGCGGAGTGGGTTTGGGTCTAGCTGAGTGGGTTTGGGTCTAGCTGAGTCGGTTTGGGTCTAGCGGAGTGGGTTTGGGTTTAGCGGAGTGGGTTTGGGTCTAGCCGAGTGGGTTTGTGTCTAGTGGAGTGGGTTTGGGTGTAGCCGAGTGGGTTTGGGTCGAACTGAGTGGGTTTGGGTCTAGCCGAGTGGGTTTGGGTCCAGACGAGTGGGTTTGGGTCCAGCCGAGTGGGTTTGGGTCCAGCCGAGTGTGTTTGGGTCTAGCCGAGTGGGTTTGGGTCTAGCGGAATGGGTTTGGGTCCAGCCGAGTGGGTTTGGGTCTAGCCGAGTGGGTTTGGGTCTAGCCGAATGGGTTTGGGTCTAGCCGAGTGGGTTTGGGTTGAGCCGAGTGGGTTTGGGTCTAGCCGAGTGGGTTTGGGTCTAGCCGAGTGGGTTTGTGTCTAGCCGAGTGGGTTTGGGTCTAGCAGAGTGGGTTTGGGTCTAGCCGAATGGGTTTGGGTCTGGCCGAGTGGGTTTGGGTTGAGCCGAGTGGGTTTGGGTCTAGCCGAGTGGGTTTGGGTCCAGCCGAGTGGGTTTGGGTCTAGCCGAGTGGGTTTGGGTCTAGCAGAGTGGGTTTGGGTCTAGCCGAGTGGGTTTGTGTCTAGCCGAGTGGGTTTGGGTCTAGCCGAGTGGGTTTGGGTCTATCCGAGTGGGTTTGTGACTAGCCGAGTGGGTTTGGGTCTAGCCGAGTGGGTTTGGGTCTAGCCGAGTGGGTTTGGGTCTAGCCGAGTGGGTTTGGGTCTAGCAGAGTGGGTTTGGGTCTAGCCGAGTGGGTTTGGGTCTAGCCGAGTGGGTTTGGGTCTAGCCGATTGGATTTGGGTCTAGCCGAGTGGGTTTGGGTCTAGCCGAGTGGGTTTGGGTCTAGCTGAATGGGTTTGGGTCTAGCCGAGTGCGTTTGGGCCTAGCCGAGTGGGTTTGGGTCTAGCGGAGTGGGTTTGGGTCTAGCCGAGTGGGTTTGGGTCGAGCCGAGTAGGTTTGGGTCTAGCCGAGTGGGTTTGGGTGTAGCCGAGTGGGTTTGTGTCTAGCCGAGTGGGTTTGGGTCCAGCCGAGTGGGTTTGGGTCTAGCCGAGTGGGTTTGGGTCTAGCAGAGTGGGTTTGGGTCTAGCCGAGTGGGTTTGTGTCTAGCCGAGTGGGTTTGGGTCTAGCCGAGTGGGTTTGGGTCTAGCCGAGTGGGTTTGTGACTAGCCGAGTGGGTTTGGGTCTAGCCGAGTGGGTTTGGGTCTAGCCGAGTGGGTTTGGGTCTAGCCGAGTGGGTTTGGGTCTAGCAGAGTGGGTTTGGGTCTAGCCGAGTGGGTTTGGGTCTAGCCGAGTGGGTTTGGGTCTAGCCGATTGGATTTGGGTCTAGCCGAGTGGGTTTGGGTTTAGTCGAGTGGGTTTGTGTCTAGCCGAGTGCGTTTGGGTCTAGCGGAGTCGGTTTGGGTCTAGCAGAGTGGGTTTGGGTCTATCCGAGAGGGTTTGGGTCTAGCCGAGTGGGTTTGGGCTAGCTGAGTGGGTTTGGGTCCAGCCGAGTGGTTTTGGGTCTAGCCGAGTGGGTTTGGGTCTAGCCGAGTCTGTTTGGGTCTTGCCGAGTGGGTTGGGGTCTAGCCAAGTGGGTTTGGGTCTAGCCGAGTGGGTTTGGGTCTAGCCGAGTCTGTTTGGGTCTAGCCGAGTGGGTTTGGGACTCGCCGAGTATGTTTGGGTCCAGCCGAGTGGGTTTGGTTCTAGCCAAGTGGGTTTGGGTCTAGCCGAGTGGGTTTGGGTCTGGCCGGGTGGGTTTGGGTCTAGCCGAGTGGGTTTGGGTCTAGCCGAGTGGGTTTGGGTCTAGCCGTGTGGGTTTGTGTCTAGCCGAGTGGGTTTGGGTCTAGCCGAGTGGGTTTGGGTCTAGCCGAGTGGGTTTGGGTCTAGCCGAGTGGGTTTGGGTCTAGCCGAGTGGGTTTGGGTCTAGCCGAGTGGGTTTGGGTCTGGCCTAGTGGGTTTGGGTCTAGCCGAGTGGGTTTGGGACTAGCCGAGTGGGTTTGGGTCTAGCCGAGTGGGTTTGGGTCGAGCCGAGTGAGTTTGGGTCTAGCCGAGTGGGTTTGGGTCTAGCCGAGTGGGTTTGGGTCTAGCCGAGTGGGTTTGTGTCTAGCCGAGTGGGTTTAGGTCTAGTGGAGTGGGTTTGGGTCTAGCCGAGCGGGTTTAGGTCTAGCCTTGTGGTATTGGATCTAGCCGAGTGGTTTTGGGTCCAGCCGAGTGGGTTTGGGTCGAGCCGAGTGGGTTTGGGTCTAGCCGAGTGGGTATGGGTCTAGCCGAGTGGGTTTGGGTCGAGCCGAGTGGGTTTGGGTCTAGCCGAGTGGGTTTGGGTCTAGCCGAGTGGGTTTGTGTCTAGCCGAGTGGGTTTGGGTCTAGCCGAGTGGGTTTGGGTCTAGCCGAGTGGGTTTGGGTCTAGCAGAGTGGGTTTGGGTCTAGCCGAGTGGGTTTGTGTCTAGCCGAGTGGGTTTGGGTCTAGCCGAGTGGGTTTGGGTCTAGCCGAGTGGGTTTGTGTCTAGCCGAGTGGGTTTGGGTCTAGCCGAGTGGGTTTGGGTCTAGCCGAGTGGGTTTGGGTCTAGCAGAGTGGGTTTGGGTCTAGACGAGTGGGTTTGTGTCTAGCCGAGTGGGTTTGGGTCTAGCCGAGTGGGTTTGGGTCCAGCCGAGTGGGTTTGGGCCTAACGGAGTGGGTTTGGGTCTAGCCGAGTGGGTTTGGGTCTAGCCGAGTGGGTTTGGGTCTAGCCGAGTGGGTTTGGGTCTAGCAGAGTGGGTTTGGGTCTAGCCGAGTGGGTTTGGGTCTAGCCGAGTGGGTTTGGGTCTAGCCGAGTGCGTTTGTGTCTAGCCGAGTGGGTTTGGGTCTAGCGGAGTGGGTTTGGGTCTAGCTGAATGGGTTTGGGTCTAGCCGAGTGGGTTTGGGTCTAGCCGAGTGGGTTTGGGTCTAGCAGAGTGGGTTTGGGTCTAGCGGAGTGGGTTTGGGTCCAGCGGAGTGGGTTTGGGTCTGGCCGAATGGGTTTGGGTCTAGCCGAGTGGGTTTGGGTCTAGCCGAGTGGGTTTGGGTCTAGCCGAGTGGGTTTGGGTCTAGCCGAGTGGGTTTGGGTCTAGCCGAGTGGGTTTGGGTCTAGCCGAGTGGGTTTGGGTCTAGCGGAGTGGATTTGGGTCTAGCCGAGTGGGTTTGGGCCGAGCCGAGTGGTTTGGGTCTAGCGGAGTGGGTTTGGGTCTAGCTGAGTGGGTTTGGGTCTAGCTGAGTCGGTTTGGGTCTAGCGGAGTGGGTTTGGGTTTAGCGGAGTGGGTTTGGGTCTAGCCGAGTGGGTTTGTGTCTAGTGGAGTGGGTTTGGGTGTAGCCGAGTGGGTTTGGGTCGAACTGAGTGGGTTTGGGTCTAGCCGAGTGGGTTTGGGTCCAGACGAGTGGGTTTGGGTCCAGCCGAGTGGGTTTGGGTCCAGCCGAGTGGGTTTGGGTCTAGCCGAGTGGGTTTGGGTCTAGCGGAATGGGTTTGGGTCCAGCCGAGTGGGTTTGGGTCTAGCCGAGTGGGTTTGGGTCTAGCCGAATGGGTTTGGGTCTAGCCGAGTGGGTTTGGGTTGAGCCGAGTGGGTTTGGGTCTAGCCGAGTGGGTTTGGGTCTAGCCGAGTGGGTTTGTGTCTAGCCGAGTGGGTTTGGGGCGAGCCGTGTGGGTTTGGGTCTAGCCGAGTGGGTTTGGGTCTAGCTGAGTTAGTTTGGGTCTAGCCGAGTGGGTTTAGGTCTAGTGGAGTGGGTTTGGGTCTAGCCGAGTGGGTTTAGGTCTAGCCGAGTGGTATTGGATCTAGCCGAGTGGTTTTGGGTCTAGCCGAGTGGGTTTGGGTCTAGCCGAGTGGGTTTGGGTCTAGCCGAGTGGGTTTGGGTCTAGCCGAGTGGGTTTGGGTCGAGCCGAGTGGGTTTGGGTCTAGCCGAGTGGGTTTGGGTCTAGCCGAGTGGGTTTGTGTCTAGCCGAGTGGGTTTAGGACTAGCCGAGTGGGTTTGGGTCTAGCCGAGTGGGTTTGGGTCTAGCAGGGTGGGTTTGGGTCTAGCCGAGTGGGTTTGTGTCTAGCCGAGTGGGTTTGGGTCTAGCCGAGTGGGTTTGGGTCTAGCCGAGTGGGTTTGGGTCTAGCCGAGTGGGTTTGGGTCTAGCCGATTGGATTTGGGTCTAGCCGAGTGGGTATGGGTTTAGTCGAGTGGGTTTGTGTCTAGCCGAGTGCGTTTGGGTCTAGCGGAGTCGGTTTGGGTCTAGCAGAGTGGGTTTGGGTCTAGCCGAGAGGGTTTGGGTCTAGCCGAGTGGGTTTGGGCTAGCTGAGTGGGTTTGGGCCCAGCCGAGTGGTTTTGGGTCTAGCCGAGTGGGTTTGGGTCTAGCCGAGTCTGTTTGGGTCTTGCCGAGTGGGTTGGGGTCTAGCCAAGTGGGTTTGGGTCTAGCCGAGTGGGTTTGGGTCTAGCCGAGTCTGTTTGGGTCTAGCCGAGTGGGTTTGGGACTCGCCGAGTATGTTTGGGTCGAGCCGAGTGGGTTTGGTTCTAGCCAAGTGGGTTTGGGTCTAGCCGAGTGGGTTTGGGTCTGGCCGGGTGGGTTTGGGTCTAGCCGAGTGGGTTTGGGTCTAGCCGAGTGGGTTTGGGTCTAGCCGTGTGGGTTTGTGTCTAGCCGAGTGGGTTTGGGTCTAGCCGAGTGGGTTTGGGTCTAGCCGAGTGGGTTTGGGTCTAGCCGAGTGGGTTTGGGTCTAGCCGAGTGGGTTTGGGTCTAGCCGAGTGGGTTTGGGTCTGGCCTAGTGGGTTTGGGTCTAGCCGAGTGGGTTTGGGACTAGCCGAGTGGGTTTGGGTCTAGCCGAGTGGGTTTGCGTCGAGCCGAGTGAGTTTGGGTCTAGCCGAGTGGGTTTGGGTCTAGCCGAGTGGGTTTGTGTCTAGCCGAGTGGGTTTAGGTCTAGTGGAGTGGGTTTGGGTCTAGCCGAGCGGGTTTAGGTCTAGCCGAGTGGTATTGGATCTAGCCGAGTGGTTTTGGGTCTAGCCGAGTGGGTTTGGGTCTAGCCGAGTGGGTTTGGGTCTAGCCGAGTGTGTATGGGTCTAGCCGAGTGGGTTTGGGTCGAGCCGAGTGGGTTTGGGTCTAGCCGAGTGGGTTTGGGTCTAGCCGAGTGGGTTTGTGTCTAGCCGAGTGGGTTTGGGTCTAGCCGAGTGGGTTTGGGTCTAGCCGAGTGGGTTTGGGTCTAGCAGAGTGGGTTTGGGTCTAGCCGAGTGGGTTTGTGTCTAGCCGAGTGGGTTTGGGTCTAGCCGAGTGGGTTTGGGTCTAGCCGAGTGGGTTTGTGTCTAGCCGAGTGGGTTTGGGTCTAGCCGAGTGGGTTTGGGTCTAGCCGAGTGGGTTTGGGTCTAGCAGAGTGGGTTTGGGTCTAGACGAGTGGGTTTGTGTCTAGCCGAGTGGGTTTGGGTCTAGCCGAGTGGGTTTGGGTCCAGCCGAGTGGGTTTGGGTCTAGCGGAGTGGGTTTGGGTCTAGCCGAGTGGGTTTGGGTCTAGCCGAGTGGGTTTGGGTCTAGCCGAGTGGGTTTGGGTCTAGCAGAGTGGGTTTGGGTCTAGCCGAGTGGGTTTGGGTCTAGCCGAGTGGGTTTGGGTCTAGCCGAGTGCGTTTGGGTCTAGCCGAGTGGGTTTGGGTCTAGCGGAGTGGGTTTGGGTCTAGCTGAATGGGTTTGGGTCTAGCCGAGTGGGTTTGGGTCTAGCCGAGTGGGTTTGGGTCTAGCAGAGTGGCTTTGGGTCTAGCGGAGTGGGTTTGGGTCCAGCGGAGTGGGTTTGGGTCTGGCCGAATGGGTTTGGGTCTAGCCGAGTGGGTTTGGGTCTAGCCGAGTGGGTTTGGGTCTAGCCGAGTGGGTTTGGGTCTAGCCGAGTGGGTTTGGGTCTAGTCGAGTGGGTTTGGGTCTAGCCGAGTGGGTTTGGGTCTAGCGGAGTGGGTTTGGGTCTAGCCGAGTGGGTTTGGGCCTAGCCGAGTGGTTTGGGTCTAGCGGAGTGAGTTTGGGTCTAGCTGAGTGGGTTTGGGTCTAGCCGAGTGGGTTTGGGTCTAGCCGAGTGGGTTTGGGTCTCGCCGTGTGGGTTTGGGTCCAGCCGAGTGGGTTTGGGTCTAGCGGAGTGGGTTTGGGTCTAGCCGAGTGGGTTTGGGTCTAGCCGAGTGGGTTTGGGTCTAGCCGAGTGGGTTTGGGTCTAGCAGAGTGGGTTTGGGTCTAGCCTAGTGGGTTTGGGTCTAGCCTGGTGGGTTTGGGTCTAGCCGAGTGCGTTTGGGTCTAGCCGAGTGGGTTTGGGTCTAGCGGAGTGGGTTTGGGTCTAGCTGAATGGGTTTGGGTCTAGCCGAGTGGGTTTGGGTCTAGCCGAGTGGGTTTGGGTCTAGCAGAGTGGGTTTGGGTCTAGCCGAGTGGGTTTGGGTCTAGCCGAGTGGGTTTGAGTCTATCCGAGTGGGTTTGGGTCTAGCCGAGTGGGTTTCGGTCTAGCCGAGTGGGTTTGGGTCTAGCGGAGTGGGTTTGGGTCTAGCGGAGTGGGTTTGGGTCTAGCGGAGTGGGTTTGGGTCTAGCGGAGTGGGTTTGGGTCTAGCGGAGTGGGTTTGGGTCTAGCCGAATGGGTTTGGGTCTAGCCGAGTGGGTTTGGGTCTAGCCGAGTGGGTTTGGGTCTAGCCGAGTGGGTTTGGGTCTAGCCGAGTGGGTTTGGGTCTAGCCGAGTGGGTTTGGGTCTAGCCGAGTGGGTTTGTGTCTAGCCGAGTGGGTTTGGGTCTAGCCGAGTGGGTTTGGGTCTAGCCGAGTGGGTTTGTGTCTAGCCGAGTGGGTTTGGGTCTAGCCGAGTGGGTTTGGGTCTAGCCGAGTGGGTTTGGGTCTAGCCGAGTGGGTTTGTGTCTAGCCGAGTGGGTTTGGGGCGAGCCGTGTGGGTTTGGGTCTAGCCGAGTGGGTTTGGGTCTAGCTGAGTTAGTTTGGGTCTAGCCGAGTGGGTTTAGGTCTAGTGGAGTGGGTTTGGGTCTAGCCGAGTGGGTTTAGGTCTAGCCGAGTGGTATTGGATCTAGCCGAGTGGTTTTGGGTCTAGCCGAGTGGGTTTGGGTCTAGCCGAGTGGGTTTGGGTCTAGCCGAGTGGGTTTGGGTCGAGCCGAGTGGGTTTGGGTCTAGCCGAGTGGGTTTGGGTCTAGCCGAGTGGGTTTGTGTCTAGCCGAGTGGGTTTGGGACTAGCCGAGTGGGTTTGGGTCTAGCCGAGTGGGTTTGGGTCTAGCAGGGTGGGTTTGGGTCTAGCCGAGTGGGTTTGTGTCTAGCCGAGTGGGTTTGGGTCTAGCCGAGTGGGTTTGGGTCTAGCCGAGTGGGTTTGGGTCTAGCCGAGTGGGTTTGGGTCTAGCCGATTGGATTTGGGTCTAGCCGAGTGGGTTTGGGTTTAGTCGAGTGGGTTTGTGTCTAGCCGAGTGCGTTTGGGTCTAGCGGAGTCGGTTTGGGTCTAGCAGAGTGGGTTTGGGTCTAGCCGAGAGGGTTTGGGTCTAGCCGAGTGGGTTTGGGCTAGCTGAGTGGGTTTGGGTCCAGCCGAGTGGTTTTGGGTCTAGCCGAGTGGGTTTGGGTCTAGCCGAGTCTGTTTGGGTCTTGCCGAGTGGGTTGGGGTCTAGCCAAGTGGGTTTGGGTCTAGCCGAGTGGGTTTGGGTCTAGCCGAGTCTGTTTGGGTCTAGCCGAGTGGGTTTGGGACTCGCCGAGTATGTTTGGGTCGAGCCGAGTGGGTTTGGTTCTAGCCAAGTGGGTTTGGGTCTAGCCGAGTGGGTTTGGGTCTGGCCGGGTGGGTTTGGGTCTAGCCGAGTGGGTTTGGGTCTAGCCGAGTGGGTTTGGGTCTAGCCGTGTGGGTTTGTGTCTAGCCGAGTGGGTTTGTGTCTAGCCGAGTGGGTTTAGGTCTAGTGGAGTGGGTTTGGGTCTAGCCGAGCGGGTTTAGGTCTAGCCGAGTGGTATTGGATCTAGCCGAGTGGTTTTGGGTCTAGCCGAGTGGGTTTGGGTCTAGCCGAGTGGGTTTGGGTCTAGCCGAGTGGGTATGGGTCTAGCCGAGTGGGTTTGGGTCGAGCCGAGTGGGTTTGGGTCTAGCCGAGTGGGTTTGGGTCTAGCCGAGTGGGTTTGTGTCTAGCCGAGTGGGTTTGGGTCTAGCCGAGTGGGTTTGGGTCAAGCCGAGTGGGTTTGGGTCTAGCAGAGTGGGTTTGGGTCTAGCCGAGTGGGTTTGTGTCTAGCCGAGTGGGTTTGGGTCTAGCCGAGTGGGTTTGGGTCTAGCCGAGTGGGTTTGTGTCTAGCCGAGTGGGTTTGGGTCTAGACGAGTGGGTTTGTGTCTAGCCGAGTGGGTTTGGGTCTAGCCGAGTGGGTTTGGGTCCAGCCGAGTGGGTTTGGGTCTAGCGGAGTGGGTTTGGGTCTAGCCGAGTGGGTTTGGGTCTAGCCGAGTGGGTTTGGGTCTAGCCGAGTGGGTTTGGGTCTAGCAGAGTGGGTTTGGGTCTAGCCGAGTGGGTTTGGGTCTAGCCGAGTGGGTTTGGGTCTAGCCGAGTGCGTTTGGGTCTAGCCGAGTGGGTTTGGGTCTAGCGGAGTGGGTTTGGGTCTAGCTGAATGGGTTTGGGTCTAGCCGAGTGGGTTTGGGTCTAGCCGAGTGGGTTTGGGTCTAGCAGAGTGGGTTTGTGTCTAGCCGAGTGGGTTTAGGTCTAGTGGAGTGGGTTTGGGTCTAGCCGAGCGGGTTTAGGTCTAGCCGAGTGGTATTGGATCTAGCCGAGTGGTTTTGGGTCTAGCCGAGTGGGTTTGGGTCTAGCCGAGTGGGTTTGGGTCTAGCCGAGTGGGTATGGGTCTAGCCGAGTGGGTTTGGGTCGAGCCGAGTGGGTTTGGGTCTAGCCGAGTGGGTTTGGGTCTAGCCGAGTGGGTTTGTGTCTAGCCGAGTGGGTTTGGGTCTAGCCGAGTGGGTTTGGGTCTAGCCGAGTGGGTTTGGGTCTAGCAGAGTGGGTTTGGGTCTAGCCGAGTGGGTTTGTGTCTAGCCGAGTGGGTTTGGGTCTAGCCGAGTGGGTTTGGGTCTAGCCGAGTGGGTTTGTGTCTAGCCGAGTGGGTTTGGGTCTAGACGAGTGGGTTTGTGTCTAGCCGAGTGGGTTTGGGTCTAGCCGAGTGGGTTTGGGTCCAGCCGAGTGGGTTTGGGTCTAGCGGAGTGGGTTTGGGTCTAGCCGAGTGGGTTTGGGTCTAGCCGAGTGGGTTTGGGTCTAGCCGAGTGGGTTTGGGTCTAGCAGAGTGGGTTTGGGTCTAGCCGAGTGGGTTTGGGTCTAGCCGAGTGGGTTTGGGTCTAGCCGAGTGCGTTTGGGTCTAGCCGAGTGGGTTTGGGTCTAGCGGAGTGGGTTTGGGTCTAGCTGAATGGGTTTGGGTCTAGCCGAGTGGGTTTGGGTCTAGCCGAGTGGGTTTGGGTCTAGCAGAGTGGGTTTGGGTCTAGCGGAGTGGGTTTGGGTCCAGCGGAGTGGGTTTGGGTCTAGACGAGTGGGTTTGTGTCTAGCCGAGTGGGTTTGGGTCTAGCCGAGTGGGTTTGGGTCCAGCCGAGTGGGTTTGGGTCTAGCCGAGTGGGTTTGGGTCTAGCCGAGTGGGTTTGGGTCTAGCCGAGTGGGTTTGGGTCTAGCCGAGTGGGTTTGGGTCTAGCAGAGTGGGTTTGGGTCTAGCCGAGTGGGTTTGGGTCTAGCCGAGTGGGTTTGGGTCTAGCCGAGTGCGTTTGGGTCTAGCGGAGTGGGTTTGGGTCTAGCGGAGTGGGTTTGGGTCTAGCTGAATGGGTTTGGGTCTAGCCGAGTGGGTTTGGGTCTAGCCGAGTGGGTTTGGGTCTAGCAGAGTGGGTTTGGGTCTAGCGGAGTGGGTTTGGGTCCAGCGGAGTGGGTTTGGGTCTGGCCGAATGGGTTTGGGTCTAGCCGAGTGGGTTTGGGTCTAGCCGAGTGGGTTTGGGTCTAGCCGAGTGGGTTTGGGTCTAGCCGAGTGGGTTTGGGTCTAGCCGAGTGGGTTTGGGTCTAGCCGAGTGGGTTTGGGTCTAGCGGAGTGGGTTTGGGTCTAGCCGAGTGGGTTTGGGCCTAGCCGAGTGGTTTGGGTCTAGCGGAGTGAGTTTGGGTCTAGCTGAGTGGGTTTGGGTCTAGCCGAGTGGGTTTGGGTCTAGCCGAGTGGGTTTGGGTCTCGCCGTGTGGGTTTGGGTCCAGCCGAGTGGGTTTGGGTCTAGCGGAGTGGGTTTGGGTCTAGCCGAGTGGGTTTGGGTCTAGCCGAGTGGGTTTGGGTCTAGCCGAGTGGGTTTGGGTCTAGCAGAGTGGGTTTGGGTCTAGCCTAGTGGGTTTGGGTCTAGCCTGGTGGGTTTGGGTCTAGCCGAGTGCGTTTGGGTCTAGCCGAGTGGGTTTGGGTCTAGCGGAGTGGGTTTCGGTCTAGCTGAATGGGTTTGGGTCTAGCCGAGTGGGTTTGGGTCTAGCCGAGTGGGTTTGGGTCTAGCAGAGTGGGTTTGGGTCTAGCCGAGTGGGTTTGGGTCTAGCCGAGTGGGTTTGAGTCTATCCGAGTGGGTTTGGGTCTAGCCGAGTGGGTTTCGGTCTAGCCAAGTGGGTTTGGGTCTAGCGGAGTGGGTTTGGGTCTAGCGGAGTGGGTTTGGGTCTAGCGGAGTGGGTTTGGGTCTAGCGGAGTGGGTTTGGGTCTAGCGGAGTGGGTTTGGGTCTAGCCGAATGGGTTTGGGTCTAGCCGAGTGGGTTTGGGTCTAGCCGAGTGGGTTTGGGTCTAGCCGAGTGGGTTTGGGTCTAGCCGAGTGGGTTTGGGTCTAGCCGAGTGGGTTTGGGTCTAGCCGAGTGGGTTTGGGTCTAGCCGAGTGGGTTTGTGTCTAGCCGAGTGGGTTTGGGTCTAGCCGAGTGGGTTTGGGTCTAGCCGAGTGGGTTTGTGTCTAGCCGAGTGGGTTTGGGTCTAGCCGAGTGGGTTTGGGTCTAGCCGAGTGGGTTTGGGTCTAGCACAGTGGGTTTGGGTCTAGACGAGTGGGTTTGTGTCTAGCCGAGTGGGTTTGGGTCTAGCCGAGTGGGTTTGGGTCCAGCCGAGTGGGTTTGGGTCTAGCGGAGTGGGTTTGGGTCTAGCCGAGTGGGTTTGTGTCTAGCCGAGTGGGTTTGGGTCTAGCCGAGTGGGTTTGGGTCGAGCAGAGTGGGTTTGGGTCTAGCCGAGTGGGTTTGGGTCTAGCCGAGTGGGTTTGGGTCTAGCCGAGTGCGTTTGGGTCTAGCCGAGTGGGTTTGGGTCTAGCGGAGTGGGTTTGGGTCTAGCTGAATGGGTTTGGGTCTAGCCGAGTGGGTTTGGGTCTAGCCGAGTGGGTTTGGGTCTAGCAGAGTGGGTTTGGGTCTAGCGGAGTGGGTTTGGGTCCAGCGGAGTGGGTTTGGGTCTGGCCGAATGGGTTTGGGTCTAGCCGAGTGGGTTTGGGTCTAGCCGAGTGGGTTTGGGTCTAGCCGAGTGGGTTTGGGTCTAGCCGAGTGGGTTTGGGTCTAGCCGAGTGGGTTTGGGTCTAGCCGAGTGGGTTTGGGTCTAGCGGAGTGGGTTTGGGTCTAGCCGAGTGGGTTTGGGCCTAGCCGAGTGGTTTGGGTCTAGCGGAGTGAGTTTGGGTCTAGCTGAGTGGGTTTGGGTCTAGCCGAGTGGGTTTGGGTCTAGCCGAGTGGGTTTGGGTCTCGCCGTGTGGGTTTGGGTCCAGCCGAGTGGGTTTGGGTCTAGCGGAGTGGGTTTGGGTCTAGCCGAGTGGGTTTGGGTCTAGCCGAGTGGGTTTGGGTCTAGCCGAGTGGGTTTGGGTCTAGCAGAGTGGGTTTGTGTCTAGCCTAGTGGGTTTGGGTCTTACGGAGTGGGTTTGGTTGTAGCCAAGTGGGTTTGGGTCTAGCCGAGTGGGTTTGGGCCTAGACGAGTGGGTTTAGGTTTAGCCGAGTGGGTTTCGGTGTAGCCGAGTGGGTTTGGGGCTAGCGGAGTGGGTTTGTGTCTAGCGGAGTGGGTTTTGGTCTTGCGGAGTGGGTTTGGGTCTTGCGGAGTGGGTTTGGGTCTAGCGGAGTGGGTTTGGGTCTAGCCGAGTGCGTTTGGGTCTAGCCGAGTTGGTTTGGGTCTAGCGGAGTGGGTTTGGGTCCAGACGAGTGGGTTTGGGTCTAGCGGAGTGGGTTTGGGTCTAGTCGAGTGGGTTTGGGTCTAGCGGTGTGGGTTTGGGTCTAGCCGAGTGGGTTTGTGACTAGCCGAGTGGGTTTGGGTCTAGCCGAGTGGGTTTGGGTCTAGCCGAGTGGGTTTGGGTCTAGCCGAGTGGGTTTGGGTCTAGCAGAGTGGGTTTGGGTCTAGCCGAGTGGGTTTGGGTCTAGCCTAGTGGGTTTGGGTCTAGCCGAGTGCGTTTGGGTCTAGCCGAGTGGGTTTGGGTCTAGCGGAGTGGGTTTGGGTCTAGCTGAATGGGTTTGGGTCTAGCCGAGTGGGTTTGGGTCTAGCCGAGTGGGTTTGGGTCTAGCAGAGTGGGTTTGGGTCTAGCCGAGTGGGTTTGGGTCTAGGCGAGTGGGTTTTTGTCTATCCGAGTGGGTTTGGGTCTAGCCGAGTGGGTTTCGGTCTAGCCGAGTGGGTTTGAGTCTAGCGGAGTGGGTTTGGGTCTAGCCGAGTCCGTTTGGTTCTAGCCGAGTGGGTTTGGGACTAGCAGAGTGGGTTTGGGTCTAGCGGGGTGGGTTTGGTTCTAGCGGAGTGGGTTTAGGTCTAGCCGATTGGGTTTGGGTCTAGCCGAGTGGGTTTGGGTCTGGCGGAGTGGGTTTGGGTCTAGTGGAGTGGGTTTGGGTCTAGCCGAGTGGGTTTGGGTCTAGCCGAGTGGGTTTGGGTGTAGCTGAGTGGGTTTGTGTCTAGCCGAGTGGGTTTGGGTCTTACGGAGTGGGTTTGGTTGTAGCCAAGTGGGTTTGGGTCTAGCCGAGTGGGTTTGGGCCTAGACGAGTGGGTTTAGGTTTAGCCGAGTGGGTTTCGGTGTAGCCGAGTGGGTTTGGGGCTAGCGGAGTGGGTTTGTGTCTAGCGGAGTGGGTTTTGGTCATGCGGAGTGGGTTTGGGTCTTGCGGAGTGGGTTTGGGTCTAGCGGAGTGGGTTTGGGTCTAGCCGAGTGCGTTTGGGTCTAGCCGAGTTGGTTTGGGTCTAGCGGAGTGGGTTTGGGTCCAGACGAGTGGGTTTGGGTCTAGCGGAGTGGGTTTGGGTCTAGTCGAGTGGGTTTGGGTCTAGCGGTGTGGGTTTGGGTCTAGCCGAGTGGGTTTGTGACTAGCCGAGTGGGTTTGGGTCTAGCCGAGTGGGTTTGGGTCTAGCCGAGTGGGTTTGGGTCTAGCCGAGTGGGTTTGGGTCTAGCAGAGTGGGTTTGGGTCTAGCCGAGTGGGTTTGGGTCTAGCCTAGTGGGTTTGGGTCTAGCCGAGTGCGTTTGGGTCTAGCCGAGTGGGTTTGGGTCTAGCCGAGTGGGTTTGGGTCTAGCCGAGTGGGTTTGGATCTAGCAGAGTGGGTTTGGGTCTAGCCAAGTGGGTTTAGGTCTAGCCTAGTGGGTTTGGGTGTAGCCGAGTTGGTTTGGGTCTAGCCCAGTGGGTTTGGGTCTAGCCGAGTGGGTTTGGGTCTAGCCGAGTGGGTTTGGGTCCAGCCGAGTGGGTTTGGGTGTGGCCGAGTGGGTTTGGGTCCAGCCGATTGGGTTTGGGTCTAGCCGAGTGTGTTTGGGTCTAGCCGAGTGGGTTTGGGTGCAGCCGAGTGGGTTTGGGTCTAGCCGAGTGTGTTTGGGTCTAGTCGAGTGGGTTTGGGTCTAGCCGAGTGGGTTTGGGTCTAGCCGAGTGGGTTTGGGCCTAGCCGCGTGGGTTTGGGTCTAGCAGAGTGGATTTGGGTCTAGCGGAGTGGGCTTGGGTCTAGCCGAGTGGGTTTGGGCCTAGCCGAGTGGGTTTGGGTCTAGCCGAGTGGGTTTGGTTCTAGCCGAGTGGGTTTGCGTCTAGCTGAGTGGGTTTGGGTCTAGCGGAGTGGGTTTGGGTGTAGCCGAGTGGATTTGGGTCTAGCCGAGTGGGTTTGGGTCTAGACGAGTGGGTTTGGGTCTAGCCGAGGGGGTTTCGGTCTAGCCGAGTGGGTTTGGGTCTAGCGGAGTGGGTTTGGGTCTAGCCGAGTCCGTTTGGTTCTAGCCGAGTGGGTTTGGGACTAGCAGAGTGGGTTTGGGTCTAGCGGGGTGGGTTTGGTTCTAGCGGAGTGGGTTTAGGTCTAGCCGATTGGGTTTGGGTCTAGCCGAGTGGGTTTGGGTCTGGCGGAGTGGGTTTGGGTCTAGTGGAGTGGGTTTGGGTCTAGCCGAGTGGGTTTGGGTCTAGCCGAGTGGGTTTGGGTGTAGCTGAGTGGGTTTGTGTCTAGCCGAGTGGGTTTGGGTCTTACGGAGTGGGTTTGGTTGTAGCCAAGTGGGTTTGGGTCTAGCCGAGTGGGTTTGGGCCTAGACGAGTGGGTTTAGGTTTAGCCGAGTGGGTTTCGGTGTAGCCGAGTGGGTTTGGGGCTAGCGGAGTGGGTTTGTGTCTAGCGGAGTGGGTTTTGGTCTTGCGGAGTGGGTTTGGGTCTTGCGGAGTGGGTTTGGGTCTAGCGGAGTGGGTTTGGGTCTAGCCGAGTGCGTTTGGGTCTAGCCGAGTTGGTTTGGGTCTAGCGGAGTGGGTTTGGGTCCAGACGAGTGGGTTTGGGTCTAGCGGAGTGGGTTTGGGTCTAGTCGAGTGGGTTTGGGTCTAGCGGTGTGGGTTTGGGTCTAGCCGAGTGGGTTTGTGACTAGCCGAGTGGGTTTGGGTCTAGCCGAGTGGGTTTGGGTCTAGCCGAGTGGGTTTGGGTCTAGCCGAGTGGGTTTGGGTCTAGCAGAGTGGGTTTGGGTCTAGCCGAGTGGGTTTGGGTCTAGCCTAGTGGGTTTGGGTCTAGCCGAGTGCGTTTGGGTCTAGCCGAGTGGGTTTGGGTCTAGCGGAGTGGGTTTGGGTCTAGCTGAATGGGTTTGGGTCTAGCCGAGTGGGTTTGGGTCTAGCCGAGTGGGTTTGGGTCTAGCAGAGTGGGTTTGGGTCTAGCCGAGTGGGTTTGGGTCTAGGCGAGTGGGTTTTTGTCTATCCGAGTGGGTTTGGGTCTAGCCGAGTGGGTTTCGGTCTAGCCGAGTGGGTTTGGGTCTAGCGGAGTGGGTTTGGGTCTAGCCGAGTGGGTTTGGGTCTAGCCGAGTGTGTTTGGGTGTAGCCGAGTGGGTTTGCGTCTAGCTGAGTGGGTTTGGGTCTATCGGAGTGGCTTTGGGTGTAGCCGAGTGGATTTGGGTGAAGCCGAGTGGGTTTGGGTCTAGCCGAGTTAGTATGGGTCTAGCGGAGTGAGTTTGGGTCTAGCCTAGTGGGTTTGGGTCTATCCGAGTGGGTTTGGGTCTAGCATAGTGGGCTTGCGTCTAGCCGAGTGTGGTTTGGGTATAGCCGAGTCCGTTTGGGTCTAGCCGAGTGGGTTTGGGACTAGCCGAGTGGGTTTGGGTCTACCGAGTGGGTTTGGGTCAAGCCAATTGGGTTTGGGTCTAGCGGAGTGGGTTTGGGTGTAGCCGAGGGGGTTTGGGTCCAGCCGAGTGGGTTTGGTTCTAGCAGAGCGGGTTTTGGTCTAGCTGAGTGGGTTTGGGTCTAGCCGAGTGTGTTTGGGTCTAGCCGAGTGGGTTTGCGTCTAGCTGAGTGGGTTTGGGTCTAGCGGAGTGGGTTTGGGTGTAGCCGAGTGGATTTGGGTCTAGCCGAGTGGGTTTGGGTCTCGACGAGTGGGTTTGGTTCTAGCCGAGTGGGTTTCGGTCTAGCCGAATGGGTTTGGGTCTAGCGGAGTGGGTTTGGGTCTAGCCGAGTCCGTTTGGGTCTAGCCGAGTGGGTTTGGGACTAGCAGAGTGGGTTTGGGTCTAGCCGGGTGGGCTTGGGTCTGGCGGAGTGGGTTTGGTTCTAGTGGAGTGGGTTTGGGTCTAGCCGAGTGGGGTTGGGTCCAGCCGAGTGGGTTTGGGTGTAGCTGAGTGGGTTTGGGTCTAGCCGAGTGGGTTTGGGTCTAGCCGAGTGGGTTTGGGTCTAGCGGAGTGGGTTTGGGTCTAGCCGAGTGGGTTTGGGCCTAGCCGAGTGGTTTGGGTCTAGCGGAGTGAGTTTGGGTCTAGCTGAGTGGGTTTGGGTCTAGCCGAGTGGGTTTGGGTCTAGCCGAGTGGGTTTGGGTCTCGCCGTGTGGGTTTGGGTCCAGCCGAGTGGGTTTGGGTCTAGCGGAGTGGGTTTGGGTCTAGCCGAGTGGGTTTGGGTCTAGCCGAGTGGGTTTGGGTCTAGCCGAGTGGGTTTGGGTCTAGCAGAGTGGGTTTGGGTCTAGCCTAGTGGGTTTGGGTCTAGCCTGGTGGGTTTGGGTCTAGCCGAGTGCGTTTGGGTCTAGCCGAGTGGGTTTGGGTCTAGCGGAGTGGGTTTGGGTCGAGCAGAGTGGGTTTCGGTCTAGCCGAGTGGGTTTGTGGCTAGCCGAGTGGGTTTGGGTCTAGCCGAGTGGGTTTGGGTCTAGCAGAGTGGGTTTGGGTCCAGCCGAGTGGGTTTGGGTCTAGCCGAGTGGGTTTGGGTCTAGCCGAGTGGGTTTGGGTCTAGCAGAGTGGGTTTGGGTCTAGCCGAGTGGGTTTGGGTCTAGGCGAGTGGGTTTTTGTCTATCCGAGTGGGTTTGGGTCTAGCCGAGTGGGTTTCGGTCTAGCCGAGTGGGTTTGGGTCTAGCGGAGTGGGTTTGGGTCTAGCCGAGTGGGTTTGGGTCTAGCCGAGTGTGTTTGGGTGTAGCCGAGTGGGTTTGCGTCTAGCTGAGTGGGTTTGGGTCTATCGGAGTGGCTTTGGGTGTAGCCGAGTGGATTTGGGTGAAGCCGAGTGGGTTTGGGTCTAGCCGAGTTAGTATGGGTCTAGCGGAGTGAGTTTGGGTCTAGCCTAGTGGGTTTGGGTCTATCCGAGTGGGTTTGGGTCTAGCATAGTGGGCTTGCGTCTAGCCGAGTGTGGTTTGGGTATAGCCGAGTCCGTTTGGGTCTAGCCGAGTGGGTTTGGGACTAGCCGAGTGGGTTTGGGTCTAGCCGAGTGGGTTTGGGTCAAGCCAATTGGGTTTGGGTCTAGCGGAGTGGGTTTTGTGTAGCCGAGGGGGTTTGGGTCCAGCCGAGTGGGTTTGGTTCTAGCAGAGCGGGTTTTGGTCTAGCTGAGTGGGTTTGGGTCTAGCCGAGTGTGTTTGGGTCTAGCCGAGTGGGTTTGCGTCTAGCTGAGTGGGTTTGGGTCTAGCGGAGTGGGTTTGGGTGTAGCCGAGTGGATTTGGGTCTAGCCGAGTGGGTTTGGGTCTCGACGAGTGGGTTTGGTTCTAGCCGAGTGGGTTTCGGTCTAGCCGAATGGGTTTGGGTCTAGCGGAGTGGGTTTGGGTCAAGCCGAGTCCGTTTGGGTCTAGCCGAGTGGGTTTGGGACTAGCAGAGTGGGTTTGGGTCTAGCCGGGTGGGCTTGGGTCTGGCGGAGTGGGTTTGGTTCTAGTGGAGTGGGTTTGGGTCTAGCCGAGTGGGGTTGGGTCCAGCCGAGTGGGTTTGGGTGTAGCTGAGTGGGTTTGGGTCTAGCCGAGTGGGTTTGGGTCTAGCCGAGTGGGTTTGGGTCTAACGGAGTGGGTTTGGGTCTAGCCGAGTGGGTTTGGGCCTAGCCGAGTGGTTTGGGTCTAGCGGAGTGAGTTTGGGTCTAGCTGAGTGGGTTTGGGTCTAGCCGAGTGGGTTTGGGTCTAGCCGAGTGGGTTTGGGTCTCGCCGTGTGGGTTTGGGTCCAGCCGAGTGGGTTTGGGTCTAGCGGAGTGGGTTTGGGTCTAGCCGAGTGGGTTTGGGTCTAGCCGAGTGGGTTTGGGTCTAGCCGAGTGGGTTTGGGTCTAGCAGAGTGGGTTTGGGTCTAGCCTAGTGGGTTTGGGTCTAGCCTGGTGGGTTTGGGTCTAGCCGAGTGCGTTTGGGTCTAGCCGAGTGGGTTTGGGTCTAGCGGAGTGGGTTTGGGTCGAGCAGAGTGGGTTTCGGTCTAGCCGAGTGGGTTTGTGGCTAGCCGAGTGGGTTTGGGTCTAGCCGAGTGGGTTTGGGTCTAGCAGAGTGGGTTTGGGTCCAGCCGCGTGGGTTTGGGTCTAGCCGAGTGGGTTTGGGTCTGGCCGAGTGGGTTTGGGTCTAGCAGAGTGGGTTTGGGTCTAGCAGAGTGGGTTTGGGTCTAGCCGAGTGGGTTTGTGTCTAGCCGAGTGGGTTTGGGTCTAGCCGAGTGGGTTTGGGTCTAGCCGAGTGGGTTTGGGTCTAGCGGAGTGTGTTTGGGTCTAGCAGAGTGGGTTTGGGTCTAGCCGAGTGGGTTTGGGTCTAGGCGAGTGGGTTTTTGTCTATCCGAGTGGGTTTGGGTCTAGCCGAGTGGGTTTCGGTCTAGCCGAGTGGGTTTGGGTCTAGCGGAGTGGGTTTGGGTCTAGCCGAGTGGGTTTGGGTCTAGCCGAGTGTGTTTGGGTGTAGCCGAGTGGGTTTGCGTCTAGCTGAGTGGGTTTGGGTCTAGCGGAGTGGCTTTGGGTGTAGCCGAGTGGATTTGGGTGAAGCCGAGTGGGTTTGGGTCTAGCCGAGTTAGTATGGGTCTAGCGGAGTGAGTTTGGGTCTAGCCTAGTGGGTTTGGGTCTATCCGAGTGGGTTTGGGTCTAGCATAGTGGGCTTGCGTCTAGCCGAGTGTGGTTTGGGTATAGCCGAGTCCGTTTGGGTCTAGCCGAGTGGGTTTGGGACTAGCCGAGTGGGTTTGGGTCTAGCCGAGTGGGTTTGGGTCAAGCCAATTGGGTTTGGGTCTAGCGGAGTGGGTTTGGGTGTAGCCGAGGGGGTTTGGGTCCAGCCGAGTGGGTTTGGTTCTAGCAGAGCGGGTTTTGGTCTAGCTGAGTGGGTTTGGGTCTAGCCGAGTGTGTTTGGGTCTAGCCGAGTGGGTTTGCGTCTAGCTGAGTGGGTTTGGGTCTAGCGGAGTGGGTTTGGGTGTAGCCGAGTGGATTTGGGTCTAGCCGAGTGGGTTTGGGTCTCGACGAGTGGGTTTGGTTCTAGCCGAGTGGGTTTCGGTCTAGCCGAATGGGTTTGGGTCTAGCGGAGTGGGTTTGGGTCTAGCCGAGTCCGTTTGGGTCTAGCCGAGTGGGTTTGGGACTAGCAGAGTGGGTTTGGGTCTAGCCGGGTGGGCTTGGGTCTGGCGGAGTGGGTTTGGTTCTAGTGGAGTGGGTTTGGGTCTAGCCGAGTGGGGTTGGGTCCAGCCGAGTGGGTTTGGGTGTAGCTGAGTGGGTTTGTGTCTAGCCGAGTGGGTTTGGATCTAGCGGATTGGGTTTGGTTGTAGCCAAGTGGGTTTGGGTCTGGCCGAGCGGGTTTGGGTCTAGCCGATTTGGTTTGGGTCTAGCCGAGTGGGTTTGGGTCCAGCCGAGTGGGTTTGGGTCTAGCGGAGTGGGTTTGGGTCTAGTCGAGTGGGTTTGGGTCTAGCGGTGTGGGTTTAGGTCTAGCCGATTGGGTTTGGGTGTAGCCGAGTTGGTTTGGGTCTAGCCCAGTGGGTTTGGGTCTAGCCGAGTGGGTTTGGGTCTAGCCGAGTAGGTTTGGGTCCAGCCGAGTGGGTTTGGGTGTAGCCGAGTGGGTTTGGGTCCAGCCGATTGGGTTTGGGTCTAGCCGAGTGTGTTTGGGTCTAGCCGAGTGGGTTTGGGTGCAGCCGAGTGGGTTTGGGTCTAGACGAGTGTGTTTGGGTCTAGTCGAGTGGGTTTGGGTCTAGCCGAGTGGGTTTGGGTCTAGCCGAGTGGGTTTGGGCCTAGCCGCGTGGGTTTGGGTCTAGCAGAGTGGATTTGGGTCTAGCGGAGTGGGCTTGGGTCTAGCCGAGTGGGTTTGGGCCTAGCCGAGTGGGTTTGGGTCTAGCCGAGTGGGTTTGGTTCTAGCCGAGTGGGTTTGCGTCTAGCTGAGTGGGTTTGGGTCTAGCGGAGTGGGTTTGGGTGTAGCCGAGTGGATTTGGGTCTAGCCGAGTGGGTTTGGGTCTAGACGAGTGGGTTTGGGTCTAGCCGAGGGGGTTTCGGTCTAGCCGAGTGGGTTTGGGTCTAGCGGAGTGGGTTTGGGTCTAGCCGAGTCCGTTTGGTTCTAACCGAGTGGGTTTGGGACTAGCAGAGTGGGTTTGGGTCTAGCGGGGTGGGTTTGGTTCTAGCGGAGTGGGTTTAGGTCTAGCCGATTGGGTTTGGGTCTAGCCGAGTGGGTTTGGGTCTGGCGGAGTGGGTTTGGGTCTAGTGGAGTGGGTTTGGGTCTAGCCGAGTGGGTTTGGGTCTAGCCGAGTGGGTTTGGGTGTAGCTGAGTGGGTTTGTGTCTAGCCGAGTGGGTTTGGGTCTTACGGAGTGGGTTTGGTTGTAGCCAAGTGGGTTTGGGTCTAGCCGAGTGGGTTTGGGCCTAGACGAGTGGGTTTAGGTTTAGCCGAGTGGGTTTCGGTGCAGCCGAGTGGGTTTGGGGCTAGCGGAGTGGGTTTGTGTCTAGCGGAGTGGGTTTTGGTCTTGCGGAGTGGGTTTGGGTCTTGCGGAGTGGGTTTGGGTCTAGCGGAGTGGGTTTGGGTCTAGCCGAGTGCGTTTGGGTCTAGCCGAGTTGGTTTGGGTCTAGCAGAGTGGGTTTGGGTCCAGACGAGTGGGTTTGGGTCTAGCGGAGTGGGTTTGGGTCTAGTCGAGTGGGTTTGGGTCTAGCGGTGTGGGTTTGGGTCTAGCCGAGTGGGTTTGGGTGTAGCCGAGTGGGTTTGGGTCTAGCCCAATGGGTTTGGGTCTAGCCGAGTGGGTTTGGGTCTAGCCGAGTGGGTTTGGGCCTAGCGGAGTGGGTTTTTGTGTAGCCGAGTGGGTTTGGGTCCAGCCGAGCGGGTTTGGGTCTAGCCGAGTGTGTTTGGGTCTAGCCGAGTGGGTTTGGGTGCAGCCGAGTGGGATTGGGTGTGGCCGTGTGGGTTTGGGTCTAGCCGATTGGGTTTGGGTCTAGGCATGTGGGTTTGGGTCTAGCCGAGTGGGTTAGGGTCTAGCGGAATGGGTTTGGGTGTAGCCGCGTGGGTTTGGGTCTAGCCGAGTGGGTTTGGGTCTAGCCGAGTGGGTTTGGGTCTAGCCGAGTGGGTTTGAGTCTTGCCGAGTGGGTTTTGGTCTAGTGGAGTTGGTTTGGGTGTAGCCGAGTGGGTTTGGGTGTAGCCGAGTGGGTTTGGGTCTAGCCGACTGGGTTTGGGTCTAGCCGAGTGGGTTTCGGTCTAGCCGAGTGGGTTTGGGTCTAGCCGAGTGGGTTTTCATCTAGCCGAGTGGGTTTGGGGCTAGCGGAGTGGGTTTGGGTGTAGCCGAGTGGGTTTGGGTGTAGCCGAGTGGGTTTGGGTCTGGACGAGTGGGTTTGGGTCTAGCCGAGTGGGTTTGGGTCTAGCCGAGTGGGTTTGGGTCTAGCCTAGTGGGTTTGGATCTAGCCAAGAGGGTTTGGGTCTAGCTGAGTGGGTTTGGGTCTAGCGGAGTGGGGTTGGGTCTAGCCGACTGGGTTTGGGTCTAACCGAGTGGGTTTGTGTCTAGCGGAGTGGGTTTGTGTCTAGCGGAGTGGGTTTGGGTCTAGCGGAGTGGGATTGGGTCGAGCCGAGTGGGTTTGGGTCTAGCCGAGTGGGTTTGGGTCTAGCAGAGTGGGTTTGGGTCTAGCCGAGTGGGTTTGGGTCTAGGCGAGTGGGTTTTTGTCTATCCGAGTGGGTTTGGGTCTAGCCGAGTGGGTTTCGGTCTAGCCGAGTGGGTTTGGGTCTAGCGGAGTGGGTTTGGGTCTAGCCGAGTGGGTTTGGGTCTAGCCGAGTGTGTTTGGGTGTAGCCGAGTGGGTTTGCGTCTAGCTGAGTGGGTTTGGGTCTAGCGGAGTGGCTTTGGGTGTAGCCGAGTGGATTTGGGTGAAGCCGAGTGGGTTTGGGTCTAGCCGAGTTAGTATGGGTCTAGCGGAGTGAGTTTGGGTCTAGCCTAGTGGGTTTGGGTCTATCCGAGTGGGTTTGGGTCTAGCATAGTGGGTTTTTGTGTAGCCGAGTGGGTTTGGGTCCAGCCGAGCGGGTTTGGGTCTAGCCGAGTGTGTTTGGGTCTAGCCGAGTGGGTTTGGGTGCAGCCGAGTGGGATTGGGTGTGGCCGTGTGGGTTTGGGTCTAGCCGATTGGGTTTGGGTGTAGGCATGTGGGTTTGGGTCTAGCCGAGTGGGTTAGGGTCTAGCGGAATGGGTTTGGGTGTAGCCGCGTGGGTTTGGGTCTAGCCGAGTGGGTTTGGGTCTAGCCGAGTGGGTTTGGGTCTAGCCGAGTGGGTTTGAGTCTTGCCGAGTGGGTTTTGGTCTAGCGGAGTTGGTTTGGGTGTAGCCGAGTGGGTTTGGGTGTAGCCGAGTGGGTTTGGGTCTAGCCGACTGGGTTTGGGTCTAGCCGAGTGGGTTTCGGTCTAGCCGAGTGGGTTTGGGTCTAGCCGAGTGGGTTTTCATCTAGCCGAGTGGGTTTGGGGCTAGCGGAGTGGGTTTGGGTGTAGCCGAGTGGGTTTGGGTGTAGCCGAGTGGGTTTGGGTCTAGCCGAGTGGGTTTGGGTCTAGCCGAGTGGGTTTGGGTCTAGCCGAGGGGGTTTCGGTCTAGCCGAGTGGGTTTGGGTCTAGCGGAGTGGGTTTGGGTCTAGCCGAGTCCGTTTGGTTCTAACCGAGTGGGTTTGGGACTAGCAGAGTGGGTTTGGGTCTAGCGGGGTGGGTTTGGTTCTAGCGGAGTGGGTTTAGGTCTAGCCGATTGGGTTTGGGTCTAGCCGAGTGGGTTTGGGTCTGGCGGAGTGGGTTTGGGTCTAGTGGAGTGGGTTTGGGTCTAGCCGAGTGGGTTTGGGTCTAGCCGAGTGGGTTTGGGTGTAGCTGAGTGGGTTTGTGTCTAGCCGAGTGGGTTTGGGTCTTACGGAGTGGGTTTGGTTGTAGCCAAGTGGGTTTGGGTCTAGCCGAGTGGGTTTGGGCCTAGACGAGTGGGTTTAGGTTTAGCCGAGTGGGTTTCGGTGCAGCCGAGTGGGTTTGGGGCTAGCGGAGTGGGTTTGTGTCTAGCGGAGTGGGTTTTGGTCTTGCGGAGTGGGTTTGGGTCTTGCGGAGTGGGTTTGGGTCTAGCGGAGTGGGTTTGGGTCTAGCCGAGTGCGTTTGGGTCTAGCCGAGTTGGTTTGGGTCTAGCAGAGTGGGTTTGGGTCCAGACGAGTGGGTTTGGGTCTAGTGGAGTGGGTTTGGGTCTAGTCGAGTGGGTTTGGGTCTAGCGGTGTGGGTTTGGGTCTAGCCGAGTGGGTTTGGGTGTAGCCGAGTGGGTTTGGGTCTAGCCCAATGGGTTTGGGTCTAGCCGAGTGGGTTTGGGTCTAGCCGAGTGGGTTTGGGCCTAGCGGAGTGGGTTTTTGTGTAGCCGAGTGGGTTTGGGTCCAGCCGAGCGGGTTTGGGTCTAGCCGAGTGTGTTTGGGTCTAGCCGAGTGGGTTTGGGTGCAGCCGAGTGGGATTGGGTGTGGCCGTGTGGGTTTGGGTCTAGCCGATTGGGTTTGGGTCTAGGCATGTGGGTTTGGGTCTAGCCGAGTGGGTTAGGGTCTAGCGGAATGGGTTTGGGTGTAGCCGCGTGGGTTTGGGTCTAGCCGAGTGGGTTTGGGTCTAGCCGAGTGGGTTTGGGTCTAGCCGAGTGGGTTTGAGTCTTGCCGAGTGGGTTTTGGTCTAGTGGAGTTGGTTTGGGTGTAGCCGAGTGGGTTTGGGTGTAGCCGAGTGGGTTTGGGTCTAGCCGACTGGGTTTGCGTCTAGCCGAGTGGGTTTCGGTCTAGCCGAGTGGGTTTGGGTCTAGCCGAGTGGGTTTTCATCTAGCCGAGTGGGTTTGGGGCTAGCGGAGTGGGTTTGGGTGTAGCCGAGTGGGTTTGGGTGTAGCCGAGTGGGTTTGGGTCTGGACGAGTGGGTTTGGGTCTAGCCGAGTGGGTTTGGGTCTAGCCGAGTGGGTTTGGGTCTAGCCTAGTGGGTTTGGATCTAGCCAAGAGGGTTTGGGTCTAGCTGAGTGGGTTTGGGTCTAGCGGAGTGGGGTTGGGTCTAGCCGACTGGGTTTGGGTCTAACCGAGTGGGTTTGTGTCTAGCGGAGTGGGTTTGTGTCTAGCGGAGTGGGTTTGGGTCTAGCGGAGTGGGATTGGGTCGAGCCGAGTGGGTTTGGGTCTAGCCGAGTGGGTTTGGGTCTAGCAGAGTGGGTTTGGGTCTAGCCGAGTGGGTTTGGGTCTAGGCGAGTGGGTTTTTGTCTATCCGAGTGGGTTTGGGTCTAGCCGAGTGGGTTTCGGTCTAGCCGAGTGGGTTTGGGTCTAGCGGAGTGGGTTTGGGTCTAGCCGAGTGGGTTTGGGTCTAGCCGAGTGTGTTTGGGTGTAGCCGAGTGGGTTTGCGTCTAGCTGAGTGGGTTTGGGTCTAGCGGAGTGGCTTTGGGTGTAGCCGAGTGGATTTGGGTGAAGGCGAGTGGGTTTGGGTCTAGCCGAGTTAGTATGGGTCTAGCGGAGTGAGTTTGGGTCTAGCCTAGTGGGTTTGGGTCTATCCGAGTGGGTTTGGGTCTAGCATAGTGGGTTTTTGTGTAGCCGAGTGGGTTTGGGTCCAGCCGAGCGGGTTTGGGTCTAGCCGAGTGTGTTTGGGTCTAGCCGAGTGGGTTTGGGTGCAGCCGAGTGGGATTGGGTGTGGCCGTGTGGGTTTGGGTCTAGCCGATTGGGTTTGGGTGTAGGCATGTGGGTTTGGGTCTAGCCGAGTGGGTTAGGGTCTAGCGGAATGGGTTTGGGTGTAGCCGCGTGGGTTTGGGTCTAGCCGAGTGGGTTTGGGTCTAGCCGAGTGGGTTTGGGTCTAGCCGAGTGGGTTTGAGTCTTGCCGAGTGGGTTTTGGTCTAGCGGAGTTGGTTTGGGTGTAGCCGAGTGGGTTTGGGTGTAGCCGAGTGGGTTTGGGTCTAGCCGACTGGGTTTGGGTCTAGCCGAGTGGGTTTCGGTCTAGCCGAGTGGGTTTGGGTCTAGCCGAGTGGGTTTTCATCTAGCCGAGTGGGTTTGGGGCTAGCGGAGTGGGTTTGGGTGTAGCCGAGTGGGTTTGGGTGTAGCCGAGTGGGTTTGGGTCTGGACGAGTGGGTTTGGGTCTAGCCGAGTGGGTTTGGGTCTAGCCGAGTGGGTTTGGGTCTAGCCTAGTGGGTTTGGATCTAGCCAAGAGGGTTTGGGTCTAGCTGAGTGGGTTTGGGTCTAGCGGAGTGGGGTTGGGTCTAGCCGACTGGGTTTGGGTCTAACCGAGTGGGTTTGTGTCTAGCGGAGTGGGTTTGTGTCTAGCGGAGTGGGTTTGGGTCTAGCGGAGTGGGATTGGGTCGAGCCGAGTGGGTTTGGGTCTAGCCGAGTGGGTTTGGGTCTAGCAGAGTGGGTTTGGGTCTAGCCGAGTGGGTTTGGGTCTAGGCGAGTGGGTTTTTGTCTATCCGAGTGGGTTTGGGTCTAGCCGAGTGGGTTTCGGTCTAGCCGAGTGGGTTTGGGTCTAGCGGAGTGGGTTTGGGTCTAGCCGAGTGGGTTTGGGTCTAGCCGAGTGTGTTTGGGTGTAGCCGAGTGGGTTTGCGTCTAGCTGAGTGGGTTTGGGTCTAGCGGAGTGGCTTTGGGTGTAGCCGAGTGGATTTGGGTGAAGCCGAGTGGGTTTGGGTCTAGCCGAGTTAGTATGGGTCTAGCGGAGTGAGTTTGGGTCTAGCCTAGTGGGTTTGGGTCTATCCGAGTGGGTTTGGGTCTAGCATAGTGGGCTTGCGTTTAGCCGAGTGTGGTTTGGGTCTAGCCGAGTCCGTTTGGGTCTAGCCGAGTGGGTTTGGGACTAGCCGAGTGGGTTTGGGTCTAGCCGAGTGGGTTTGGGTCAAGCCAATTGGGTTTGGGTCTAGCGGAGTGGGTTTGGGTGTAGCCGAGGGGGTTTGGGTCCAGCCGAGTGGGTTTGGTTCTAGCAGAGCGGGTTTTGGTCTAGCTGAGTGGGTTTGGGTCTAGCCGAGTGTGTTTGGGTCTAGCCGAGTGGGTTTGCGTCTAGCTGAGTGGGTTTGGGTCTAGCGGAGTGGGTTTGGGTGTAGCCGAGTGGATTTGGGTCTAGCCGAGTGGGTTTGGGTCTCGACGAGTGGGTTTGGTTCTAGCCGAGTGGGTTTCGGTCTAGCCGAATGGGTTTGGGTCTAGCGGAGTGGGTTTGGGTCTAGCCGAGTCCGTTTGGGTCCAGCCGAGTGGGTTTGGGACTAGCAGAGTGGGTTTGGGTCTAGCCGGGTGGGCTTGGGTCTGGCGGAGTGGGTTTGGTTCTAGTGGAGTGGGTTTGGGTCTAGCCGAGTGGGTTTGGGTCCAGCCGAGTGGGTTTGGGTGTAGCTGAGTGGGTTTGTGTCTAGCCGAGTGGGTTTGGATCTAGCGGATTGGGTTTGGTTGTAGCCAAGTGGGTTTGGGTCTGGCCGAGCGGGTTTGGGTCTAGCCGATTTGGTTTGGGTCTAGCCGAGTGGGTTTGGGTCTAGCCGAGTGGGTTTGGGTCCAGCCGAGTGGGTTTGGGTCTAGCGGAGTGGGTTTGGGTCTAGTCGAGTGGGTTTGGGTCTAGCGGTGTGGGTTTAGGTCTAGCCGATTGGGTTTGGGTGTAGCCGAGTTGGTTTGGGTCTAGCCCAGTGGGTTTGGGTCTAGCCGAGTGGGTTTGGGTCTAGCCGAGTAGGTTTGGGTCCAGCCGAGTGGGTTTGGGTGTAGCCGAGTGGGTTTGGGTCCAGCCGATTGGGTTTGGGTCTAGCCGAGTGTGTTTGGGTCTAGCCGAGTGGGTTTGGGTGCAGCCGAGTGGGTTTGGGTCTAGACGAGTGTGTTTGGGTCTAGTCGAGTGGGTTTGGGTCTAGCCGAGTGGGTTTGGGTCTAGCCGAGTGGGTTTGGGCCTAGCCGCGTGGGTTTGGGTCTAGCAGAGTGGATTTGGGTCTAGCGGAGTGGGCTTGGGTCTAGCCGAGTGGGTTTGGGCCTAGCCGAGTGGGTTTGGGTCTAGCCGAGTGGGTTTGGTTCTAGCCGAGTGGGTTTGCGTCTAGCTGAGTGGGTTTGGGTCTAGCGGAGTGGGTTTGGGTGTAGCCGAGTGGATTTGGGTCTAGCCGAGTGGGTTTGGGTCTAGACGAGTGGGTTTGGGTCTAGCCGAGGGGGTTTCGGTCTAGCCGAGTGGGTTTGGGTCTAGCGGAGTGGGTTTGGGTCTAGCCGAGTCCGTTTGGTTCTAACCGAGTGGGTTTGGGACTAGCAGAGTGGGTTTGGGTCTAGCGGGGTGGGTTTGGTTCTAGCGGAGTGGGTTTAGGTCTAGCCGATTGGGTTTGGGTCTAGCCGAGTGGGTTTGGGTCTGGCGGAGTGGGTTTGGGTCTAGTGGAGTGGGTTTGGGTCTAGCCGAGTGGGTTTGGGTCTAGCCGAGTGGGTTTGGGTGTAGCTGAGTGGGTTTGTGTCTAGCCGAGTGGGTTTGGGTCTTACGGAGTGGGTTTGGTTGTAGCCAAGTGGGTTTGGGTCAAGCCGAGTGGGTTTGGGCCTAGACGAGTGGGTTTAGGTTTAGCCGAGTGGGTTTCGGTGCAGCCGAGTGGGTTTGGGGCTAGCGGAGTGGGTTTGTGTCTAGCGGAGTGGGTTTTGGTCTTGCGGAGAGGGTTTGGGTCTTGCGGAGTGGGTTTGGGTCTAGCGGAGTGGGTTTGGGTCTAGCCGAGTGCGTTTGGGTCTAGCCGAGTTGGTTTGGGTCTAGCAGAGTGGGTTTGGGTCCAGACGAGTGGGTTTGGGTCTAGCGGAGTGGGTTTGGGTCTAGTCGAGTGGGTTTGGGTCTAGCGGTGTGGGTTTGGGTCTAGCCGAGTGGGTTTGGGTCTAGCCGAGTGGGTTTGGGCCTAGCGGAGTGGGTTTTTGTGTAGCCGAGTGGGTTTGGGTCCAGCCGAGCGGGTTTGGGTCTAGCCGAGTGTGTTTGGGTCTAGCCGAGTGGGTTTGGGTGCAGCCGAGTGGGATTGGGTCTGGCCGTGTGGGTTTGGGTCTAGCCGATTGGGTTTGGGTCTAGGCATGTGGGTTTGGGTCTAGCCGAGTGGGTTAGGGTCTAGCGGAATGGGTTTGGGTGTAGCCGCGTGGGTTTGGGTCTAGCCGAGTGGGTTTGGGTCTAGCCGAGTGGGTTTGGGTCTAGCCGAGTGGGTTTGAGTCTTGCCGAGTGGGTTTGGGTCTAGCGGAGTTGGTTTGGGTGTAGCCGAGTGGGTTTGGGTGTAGCCGAGTGGGTTTGGGTCTAGCCGACTGGGTTTGGGTCTAGCCGAGTGGGTTTCGGTCTAGCCGAGTGGGTTTGGGTCTAGCCGAGTGGGTTTTCATCTAGCCGAGTGGGTTTGGGGCTAGCGGAGTGGGTTTGGGTGTAGCCGAGTGGGTTTGGGTGTAGCCGAGTGGGTTTGGGTCTGGACGAGTGGGTTTGGGTCTAGCCGAGTGGGTTTGGGTCTAGCCGAGTGGGTTTGGGTCTAGCCTAGTGGGTTTGGATCTAGCCAAGAGGGTTTGGGTCTAGCTGAGTGGGTTTGGGTCTAGCGGAGTGGGGTTGGGTCTAGCCGAGTGGGTTTGGGTCTAACCGAGTGGGTTTGTGTCTAGCGGAGTGGGTTTGTGTCTAGCGGAGTGGGTTTGGGTCTAGCGGAGTGGGATTGGGTCGAGCCGAGTGGGTTTGGGTCTAGCCGAGTGGGTTTGGGACTAGCCGAGTGGGTTTTGATCTAGCCGAGTGGGTTTGGGTCTAGCTGAATGGGTTTGGGTCTAGCCGAGTGGGTTTGGGTCTAGCCGAGTGGGTTTGGGTCTAGCCGACAGGGTTTGGGTCTAGCGGAGTAGGTTTGGGTGTAGCCGAGTGGGTTTGGGTGTAGCCGAGTGGGTTTGGGTCTAGCCGACTGGGTTTGGGTCTGGCCGAGTGGGTTTCGGTCTAGCCGAGTGGTTTTGGGTCTAGCCGAGTGGGTTTTTGTCTAGCCGAGTGGGTTTGGGGCTAGCGGAGTGGGTTTGGGTGTAGCCGAGTGGGTTTGGGTGTAGCCGAGTGGCTTTGGGTCTGGACGAGTGGGTTTGGGTCTAGCCGAGTGGGTTTGGGTCCAGCCGAGTGGGTTTGGGTCTAGCCTAGTGGGTTTGGATCTAGCCAAGTGGGTTTGGGTCTAGCTGAGTGGGTTTGGGTCTAGCGGAGTGGGGTTGGGTCTAGCCGAGTGGGTGTGGGTCTAGCCGTGTGAGTTTGGGTCTAGCCGAGTGGGTTTGGGTCTAGCCGAGTGGGTTTGGGTGTAGCCGAGTGGGTTTGGGTCTAGCCGAGTGGGTTTGTGCCTAGCCGAGTGGGTTTGGGTCTAGCGGTGTGGGTTTGGGTGTAGCTGAGTGGGTTTGGGACTAGCCGAGTGGGTTTGGGTCTGGCCGAGTGGGTTTGGGTCTAGCCGAATGGGTTTGGGTCTACCCGAGTGGGTTTGGGTCTACCCGAGTGGGTTTACGTCTTGCCGAGTGGGTTTGGGTTTAGCAGAGTGGGTTTGGGTGTAGCCGAGTGGGTTTGGGTGTAGCCGGGTGGGTTTGGTTCTGGACGAGTGGGTTTGGGTGTAGCCGAGTAGGTTTGGGTCTAGCCTAGTGGGTTTGGATCTAGCCAAGTGGGTTTGGGTCTAGCCGACTGGGTTTGGGTCTAGCCGAGTGGGTTTCGGTCTAGCCGAGTGGGTTTGGGTCTAGTCGAGAGGGTTTTCGTCTAGCCGAGTGGGTTTGGGGCTAGCGGAGTGGGTTTGGGTGTAGCCGAGTGGGTTTGGGTGTAGCCGAGTGGGTTTGGGTCTGGACGAGTGGGTTTGGGTCTAGCCGAGTGGGTTTGGGTCTAGCCGAGTGGGTTTGGATCTAGCCAAGTGGGTTTGGGTCTAGCTGAGTGGGTTTGGGTCTAGCGGAGTGGGGTTGGGTCTAGCCGAGTGGGTTTGGGTCTAACCGAGTGGGTTTGTGTCTAGCGGAGTGGGTTTGTGTCTAGCGGAGTGGGTTTGGGTCTAGCGGAGTGGGATTGGGTCGAGCCGAGTGGGTTTGGGTCTAGCCGAGTGGGTTTGGGACTAGCCGAGTGGGTTTGGGTCTAGCCGAGTGGGTTTGGGTCTAGCGGAATGGGTTTGGGTCTAGCCGAGTGTGTTTGGGTCTAGCCGAGTGGGTTTGGGTCTAGCCGACAGGGTTTGGGTCTAGCCGAGTGGGTTTGGGTCTAGCCGAGTGGGTTTGGGTCTAGCCGAGTGGGTGTGGGTCTAGCCGAGTGAGTTTGGGTCCAGCCGAGTGGGTTTGGGTCCAGCCGAGTGGGTTTGGGTGCAGCCGAGTGGGTTTGGGTCTAGCCGAGTGGGTTTGTGCCTAGCCGAGTGGGTTTGGGTCTAGCGGTGTGGGTTTGGGTGTAGCTGAGTGGGTTTGGGACTAGCCGAGTGGGTTTGGGTCTAGCCGAGTGGGTATGGGTCTAGCCGAATGGGTTTGGGTCTACCCGAGTGGGTTTGGGTCTACCCGAGTGGGTTTACGTCTAGCCGAGTGGGTTTGGGTCTTGCAGAATGGGTTTGGGTGTAGCCGAGTGGGTTTGGGTGTAGCCGAGTGGGTTTGGGTCTGGACGAGTGGGTTTGGGTGTAGCCGAGTGGGTTTGGGTCTAGCCGAGTGGGTTTGGGTCTAGCCGAGTGGGTTTGGGTCCAGCCGAGTGGGTTTGGGTTTAGCGGAGTGGGTTTGGGTCCAGTCGAGTGGGTTTGGGTCTAGCGGTGTGGGTTTGGGTCTAGCCAATTGGGTTTGGGTGTAGCCGAGTGGGTTTGGGTCTGGACGAGTGGGTTTGGGTCTAGCCGAATGGGTTTTTGTCTAGCCGAGTGGGTTTGGGTCTAGCCTAGTGGGTTTGGATCTAGCCAAGTGGGTTTGGATCTAGCTGAGTGGGTTTGGGTCTTGCGGAGTGGGGTTGGGTCTAGCCGAGTGGGTTTGGGTCTAACCGAGTGGGTTTGTGTCTAGTGGAGTGGGTTTGTGTCTAGCGGAGTGGGTTTGGGTCTAGCGGAGTGGGATTGGGTCGAGCCGAGTGGGTTTGGGTCTAGCCGAGTGGGTTTGGGACTAGCCGAGTGGGTTTGGGTCTAGCCGAGTGGGTTTGGATCTAGCGGAATGGGTTTGGGTCTAGCCGAGTGGGTTTGGGTCTAGCCGAGTGGGTTTGGGTCTAGCCAACAGGGTTTGGGTCTAGCCGAGTGGGTTTGGGTCTAGCCGAGTGGGTTTGGGTCTAGCCGAGTGGGTGTGGGTCTAGCCGAGTGAGTTTGGGTCCAGCCGAGTGGGTTTGGGTCCAGCCGAGTGGGTTTGGGTGCAGCCGAGTGGGTTTGGGTCTAGCCGAGTGGGTTTGTGCCTAGCCGAGTGGGTTTGGGTCTAGCGGTGTGGGTTTGGGTGTAGCTGAGTGTGTTTGGGACTAGCCGAGTGGGTTTGGGTCCAGCCGAGTGGGTTTGGGTCTAGCCGAATGGGTTTGGGTGTAGCCGAGTGGGTTTGGGTGTAGCCGAGTGGGTTTGGGTCTGGACGAGTGGGTTTGGGTGTAGCCGAGTGGGTTTGGGTCTAGCCGAGTGGATTTGGGTCTAGCCGAGTGGGTTTGGGTCCAGCCGATTGGGTTTGGGTTTAGCGGAGTGGGTTTGTGTCCAGTGGAGTGGGTTTGGGTCTAGCGATGTGGGTTTGGGTCTAGCCGATTGGGTTTGGGTGTAGCCGAGTGGGTTTGGGTCTTGCCCAGTGGGTTTGGGTCTAGCCGAGTGGGTTTGGGTCTAGCCGAGTGGGTTTGGGTCCAGCCGAGTGGGTTTGGGTGTAGCCGAGTGGGTTTGGGTCCAGCCGATTGGGTTTGGGTCTAGCCGAGTGTGTTTGGGTCTAGCCGAGTGGGTTTGGGTGCAGCCGAGTGGGTTTGGGTCTAGCCGAGTGTGTTTGGGTCTAGTCGAGTGGGTTTGGGTCCAGCCGAGTGGGTTTGGGTGTAGCCGAGTGGGTTTGGGTCCAGCCGATTGGGTTTGGGTCTAGCCGAGTGTGTTTGGGTCTAGCCGAGTGGGTTTGGGTGCAGCCGAGTGGGTTTGGTTCTAGCCGAGTGTGTTTGGGTCTAGTCGAGTTGGTTTGGGTCAAGCCGAGTGGGTTTCGGTCTAGCGGAGTGGGTTTGGGCCTAGCCGCGTGGGTTTGGGTCTAGCGGAGTGGGTTTGGGTCTAGCGGAGTGGGCTTGGGTCTAGCCGAGTGGGTTTGGGCCTAGCCGAGTTGGTTTGGGTCCAGCCGAGTGGGTTTGGTTCTAGCCGAGTGGGTTTGCGTCTAGCTGAGTGGGTTTGGGTCTGGCGAAGTGGGTTTGTGTGTAGTGGAGTGGGTTTGGGTCTAGCGGAGTGGGTTTGGGTCTAGCCGAGTGGGTTTGGGTCTAGCCGAGTGGGTTTGTGTGTAGCTGAGTGGGTTTGTGTCTAGCCGAGTGGGTTTGGGTCTAGCGGAGTGGGTTTGGTTGCAGCCAAGTGGGTTTGGGTCTAGCCGAGTGGGTTTGGGTCTAGCCGAGTCCGTTTGGTTCCAGCCGAGTGGGTTTGGGACTAGCAGAGTGGGTTTGGGTCTAGCGGGGTGGGTTTGTTTCTAGCGGAGTGGGTTTAGGTCTAGCCGATTGGGTTTGGGTCTAGCCGAGTGGGTTTGGGTCTGGCGAAGTGGGTTTGTGTGTAGTGGAGTGGGTTTGGGTCTAGCGGAGTGGGTTTGGGTCTAGCCGAGTGGGTTTGGGTCTAGCCGAGTGGGTTTGTGTGTAGCTGAGTGGGTTTGTGTCTAGCCGAGTGGGTTTGGGTCTAGCGGAGTGGGTTTGGTTGCAGCCAAGTGGGTTTGGGTCTAGCCGAGTGGGTTTGGGCCTAGACGAGTGGGTTTAGGTTTAGCCGAGTGGGTTTCGGTGTAGCCGAGTGGGTTTCGGTCTAGCGGAGTGGGTTTGTGTCTAGCGGAGTGGGTTTGGGTCTAGCGGAGTGGGTTTGGGTCTTGCGGAGTGGGTTTGGGTCTAGCGGAGTGGGTTTGGGTCTAGCCGATTGGGTTTGGGTCTAGCCGAGTGTGTTTGGGTCTAGTCGAGTGGGTTTGGGTCTAGCCGAGTGGGTTTCGGTCTAGCCGAGTGGGTTTGGGTCTAGCGGAGTGGGTTTGGGTCTAGCCGAGTCCGTTTGGTTCTAGCCGAGTGGGTTTGGGACTAGCAGAGTGGGTTTGGGTCTAGCGGGGTGGGTTTGGTTCTAGCGGAGTGGGTTCAGGTCTAGCCGATTGGGTTTGGGTCTAGCCGAGTGGGTTTGGGTCTGGCGGAGTGGGTTTGGGTCTAGTGGAGTGGGTTTGGGTCTAGCCGAGTGGGTTTGGGTCTAGCCGAGTGGGTTTGTGTGTAGCTGAGTGGGTTTGTGTCTAGCCGAGTGGGTTTGGGTCTAGCGGAGTGGGTTTCGTTGCAGCCAAGTGGGTTTGGGCCTAGACGAGTGGGTTTAGGTTTAGCCGAGTGGGTTTCGGTGTGGCCGAGTGGGTTTCGGTCTAGCGGAGTGGGTTTGTGTCTAGCGGAGTGGGTTTGAGTCTAGCGGAGTGGGTTTGGGTCTTGCGGAGTGGGTTTGGGTTAGCGGAGTGGGTTTGGGTCTAGCCGATTGGGTTTGGGTCTAGCCGAGTGTGTTTGGGTCTAGCCGAGTGGGTTTGGGTCCAGCCGAGTGGGTTTCGGTCTAGCCGAGTGGGTTTGGGTCTAGCGGAGTGGGTTTGGGTCTAGCCGAGTCCGTTTGGTTCTAGCCGAGTGGGTTTGGGACTAGCAGAGTGGGTTTGGGTCTAGCGGGGTGGGTTTGGTTCTAGCGGAGTGGGTTTAGGTCTGGCCGATTGGGTTTGGGTCTAGCCGAGTGGGTTTGGGTCTGGCGGAGTGGGTTTGGGTCTAGTGGAGTGGGTTTCGGTCCAGCCGAGTGGGTTTGGGTCTAGCCGAGTGGGTTTGGGTCTAGCGGAGTGGGTTTGGTTGTAGCCAAGTGGGTTTGGGTCTAGCCGATTGGGTTTGGGTCTAGCCGAGTGTGTTTGGGTCTAGCCGAGTGGGTTTGGGTGCAGCCGAGTGGGTTTGGGTCTAGCCGAGTGTGTTTGGGTCTAGTCGAGTGGGTTTGGGTCTAGCCGAGTGGGTTTGGGTCTAGCCGAGTGGGTTTGGGCCTAGCCGCGTGGGTTTGGGTCTAGCGGAGTGGGTTTGGGTCTAGCGGAGTGGGCTTGGGTCTAGCCGAGTGGGTTTGGGCCTAGCCGAGTGGGTTTGGGTCTAGCCGAGTGGGTTTGGTTCTAGCCGAGAGGGTTTGCGTCTAGCTGAGTGGGTTTGGGTCTAGCGGAGTGGGTTTGGGTGTAGCCGAGTGGATTTGGGTCTAGCCGAGTGGGTTTGGGTCTAGACGAGTGGGTTTGGGTCTAGCCGAGTGGGTTTCGGTCTAGCCGAGTGGGTTTGGGTCTAGCGGAGTGGGTTTGGGTCTAGCCGAGTCCGTTTGGTTCTAGCCGAGTGGGTTTGGGACTAGCAGAGTGGGTTTGGGTCTAGCGGGGTGGGTTTGGTTCTAGCGGAGTGGGTTCAGGTCTAGCCGATTGGGTTTGGGTCTAGCCGAGTGGGTTTGGGTCTGGCGCAGTGGGTTTGGGTCTAGTGGAGTGGGTTTGGGTCTAGCCGAGTGGGTTTGGGTCTAGCCAAGTGGGTTTGTGTGTAGCTGAGTGGGTTTGTGTCTAGCCGAGTGGGTTTGAAACATAGAAACATAGAAACATAGAAACTAGGTGCAGGAGTAGGCCATTCGGCCCTTCGAGCCTGCACCGCCATTCAATGTGATCATGGCTGATCATCCAACTCAGTATCCCGTACCTGCCTTCTCTCCATACCCCCTGATCCCTTTAGCCACAAGTGCCACATCTAATGCCCTCTTAAATATAGCCAATGAACTGGCCTCAACTACCTTCTGTGGCAGAGAATTCCAGAGACTCACCACTCTCTGTGTAAAGAATGTTTTCCTCATTTCGGTCCTAAAGGAATTCCCCCTTATCCTTAGACTGTGACCCCTTGTTCTGGACTCCCCCAACATCGGGAACAATCTTCCAGCATCTAGCTTGTCCAACCCCTTAAGAATTTTGTAGGTTTCTATAAGATCCCCCCTCAATCTTCTAAATTCCATCGAGTACAAACCGAGTCTATCCAATCTTTCCTCATATGAAAGTCCTGACATCCCAGGAATCAGTCTGGTGAATCTTCTCTGTACCCCCTCTATGGCAAGGATGTCTTTCCTCAGATTTGGAGACCAAAACTGTACGCAGTACTCCAGGTGTGGCCTCACCAAAACCCTGTACAACTGCAGTAGAACCTCCCTGCTCCTATACTCAAATCCTTTCGCTATGAATGCTAACATACCATTTGCTTTCTTCACTGCCTGCTGCACCTGCATGCCTACTTTCAATGACTGGTGTACCATGACACCCAGGTCTCGTTGCATCTCCCCCTTACCTAATCTGCCACCATTCAGATAATAGTCTACCCTCATGTTTTTGCCACCAAAGTGGATAACCTCACATTTATCCACATTGTACTGCATCTGCCATGCATCTGCCCATTCACTCAGCCTATCCAAATCACCCTGCAGCTTCCAAGCATCCTCCTCACACCTAACTATACCCCCCAGCTTGGTATCATCTGCAAATTTGGAGATGTTGCATTGAATTCCCTCGTCCAAATCATTAATATATATTGTAAATAGCTGGGGTCCCAGCACTGAGCCTTGCGGCACCCCACCCCACTAGTCACTGGGTCTAGCGGAGTGGGTTTCGTTGCAGCCAAGTGGGTTTGGGCCTAGACGAGTGGGTTTAGGTTTAGCCGAGTGGGTTTCGGTGTGGCCGAGTGGGTTTCGGTCTAGCGGAGTGGGTTTGTGTCTAGCGGAGTGGGTTTGAGTCTAGCGGAGTGGGTTTGGGTCTTGCGGAGTGGGTTTGGGTCTAGCGGAGTGGGTTTGGGTCTAGCCGATTGGGTTTGGGTCTAGCCGAGTGTGTTTGGGTCTAGCCGAGTGGGTTTGGATCCAGCCGAGTGGGTTTCGGTCTAGCCGAGTGGGTTTGGGTCTAGCGGAGTGGGTTTGGGTCTAGCCGAGTCCGTTTGGTTCTAGCCGAGTGGGTTTGGGACTAGCAGAGTGGGTTTGGGTCTAGCGGGGTGGGTTTGGTTCTAGCGGAGTGGGTTTAGGTCTGGCCGATTGGGTTTGGGTCTAGCCGAGTGGGTTTAGGTCTGGCGGAGTGGGTTTGGGTCTAGTGGAGTGGGTTTCGGTCCAGCCGAGTGGGTTTGGGTCTAGCCGAGTGGGTTTGGGTCTAGCGGAGTGGGTTTGGTTGTAGCCAAGTGGGTTTGGGTCTAGCCGATTGGGTTTGGGTCTAGCCGAGTGTGTTTGGGTCTAGCCGAGTGGGTTTGGGTGCAGCCGAGTGGGTTTGGGTCTAGCCGAGTGTGTTTGGGTCTAGTCGAGTGGGTTTGGGTCTAGCCGAGTGGGTTTGGGTCTAGCCGAGTGGGTTTGGGCCTAGCCGCGTGGGTTTGGGTCTAGCGGAGTGGGTTTGGGTCTAGCGGAGTGGGCTTGGGTCTAGCCGAGTGGGTTTGGGCCTAGCCGAGTGGGTTTGGGTCTAGCCGAGTGGGTTTGGTTCTAGCCGAGAGGGTTTGCGTCTAGCTGAGTGGGTTTGGGTCTAGCGGAGTGGGTTTGGGTGTAGCCGAGTGGATTTGGGTCTAGCCGAGTGGGTTTGGGTCTAGACGAGTGGGTTTGGGTCTAGCCGAGTGGGTTTCGGTCTAGCCGAGTGGGTTTGGGTCTAGCGGAGTGGGTTTGGGTCTAGCCGAGTCCGTTTGGTTCTAGCCGAGTGGGTTTGGGACTAGCAGAGTGGGTTTGGGTCTAGCGGGGTGGGTTTGGTTCTAGCGGAGTGGGTTCAGGTCTAGCCGATTGGGTTTGGGTCTAGCCGAGTGGGTTTGGGTCTGGCGCAGTGGGTTTGGGTCTAGTGGAGTGGGTTTGGGTCTAGCCGAGTGGGTTTGGGTCTAGCCGAGTGGGTTTGTGTGTAGCTGAGTGGGTTTGTGTCTAGCCGAGTGGGTTTGGGTCTAGCGGAGTGGGTTTCGTTGCAGCCAAGTGGGTTTGGGCCTAGACGAGTGGGTTTAGGTTTAGCCGAGTGGGTTTCGGTGTGGCCGAGTGGGTTTCGGTCTAGCGGAGTGGGTTTGTGTCTAGCGGAGTGGGTTTGAGTCTAGCGGAGTGGGTTTGGGTCTTGCGGAGTGGGTTTGGGTCCAGACGAGTGGGTTTGGGTCTAGCGGAGTGGGTTTGGGTCTAGTCGAGTGGGTTTGGGTCTAGCGGTGTGGATTTGGGTCTAGCCGAGTGGGTTTGGGTGTAGTCGAGTGGGTTTGGGTGTAGCCGAGTGGGTTTGGGTCTAGCCGAGTGGGTTTGGGTCTAGCCGAGTGGATTTGGGCCTAGCGGAGTGAGTTTGGGTGTAGCCGAGTGGGTTTGGGTCCAGCCGAGTGGGTTTGGGTCTAGCCGAGTGTGTTTGGGTCTAGCCGAGTGGGTTTGGGTGCAGCCGAGTGGGTTTGGGTTTAGCCGAGTGGGTTTGGGCCTAGCCGAGTGGGTTTGGGTCTAGCCGAGTGGGTTTGGTTCTAGCCGAGTGGGTTTGCGTCTAGCTGAGTGGGTTTGGGTCTAGCGGAGTGGGTTTGGGTGTAGCCGAGTGGATTTGGGTCTAGCCGAGTGGGTTTGGGTCTAGACAAGTGGGTTTGGGTCTAGCCGAGTGGGTTTCGGTCTAGCCGAGTGGGTTTGGGTCTAGCCGAGTGGGTTTGGGTCTAGCCGAGTCCGTTCGGTTCTAGCCGAGTGGGTTTGGGACTAGCAGAGTGGGTTTGGGTCTAGCGGGGTGGGTTTGGTTCTAGCGGAGTGGGTTTAGGTCTAGCCGATTGGGTTTGGGTCTAGCCGAGTGGGTTTGGGTCTGGCGGAGTGGGTTTGGGTGTAGTGGAGTGGGTTTGGGTCTAGCCGAGTGGGTTTGGGTCTAGCCGAGTGGGTTTGTGTGCAGCTGAGTGGGTTTGTGTCTAGCCGAGTGGGTTTGGGTCTAGCGGAGTGGGTTTGGTTGTAGCCAAGTGGGTTTGGGTCTAGCCGAGTGGGTTTGGGCCTAGACGAGTGGGTTTAGGTTTAGCCGAGTGGGTTTCGGTGTAGCCGAGTGGGTTTCGGTCTAGCGGAGTGGGTTTGTGTCTAGCGGAGTGGGTTTGGGTCTAGCGGAGTGGGTTTGGGTCTTGCGGAGTGGGTTTGGGTCTAGCGGAGTGGGTTTGGGTCTAGCCGATTGGGTTTGGGTCTAGCCGAGTGTGTTTGGGTCTAGCCGAGTGGGTTTGGGTGCAGCCGAGTGGGTTTGGGTCTAGCCGAGTGTGTTTGGGTCTAGTCGAGTGGGTTTGGGTCTAGCCGAGTGGGTTTGGGTCTAGCCGAGTGGGTTTGGGCCTAGCCGCGTGGGTTTGGTCCAGCGGAGTGGGTTTGGGTCTAGCGGAGTGGGCTTGGGTCTAGCCGAGTGGTTTTGGGCCTAGCCGAGTGGGTTTGGGTCTAGCCGAGTGGGTTTGGTTCTAGCCGAGTGGGTTTGCGTCTAGCTGAGTGGGTTTGGGTCTAGCGGAGTGGGTTTGGGTGTAGCCGAGTGGATTTGGGTCTAGCCGAGTGGGTTTGGATATAGACGAGTGGGTTTGGGTCTAGCCGAGTGGGTTTCGGTGTAGCCGAGTGGGTTTGGGTCTAGCGGAGTGGGTTTGGGTCTAGCCGAGTCCGTTTGGTTCCAGCCGAGTGGGTTTGGGACTAGCAGAGTGGGTTTGGGTCTAGCGGGGTGGGTTTGGTTCTAGCGGAGTGGGTTTAGGTCTAGCCGATTGGGTTTGGGTCTAGCCGAGTGGGTTTGGGTCTGGCGGAGTGGGTTTGGGTCTAATGGAGTGGGTTTCGGTCTAGCCGAGTGGGTTTGGGCCTAGCGGAGTGGGTTTTTGTGTAGCCGAGTGGGTTTGGGTCCAGCCGAGCGGGTTTGCATCTAGCCGAGTGTGTTTGGGTCTAGCCGAGTGGGTTTGGGTGCAGCCGAGTGGGATTGGGTCTGGCCGTGTGGGTTTGGGTCTAGCCGATTGGGTTTGGGTCTAGGCATGTGGGTTTGGGTCTAGCCGAGTGGGTTAGGGTCTAGCGGAATGGGTTTGGGTGTAGCCGCGTGGGTTTGGGTCTAGCCGAGTGGGTTTGGGTCTAGCCGAGTGGGTTTGGGTCTAGCCGAGTGGGTTTGAGTCTTGCCGAGTGGGTTTGGGTCTAGCGGAGTTGGTTTGGGTGTAGCCGAGTGGGTTTGGGTGTAGCCGAGTGGGTTTGCGTCTAGCCGACTGGGTTTGGGTCTAGCCGAGTGGGTTTCGGTCTAGCCGAGTGGGTTTGGGTCTAGCCGAGTGGGTTTTCATCTAGCCGAGTGGGTTTGGGGCTAGCGGAGTGGGTTTGGGTGTAGCCGAGTGGGTTTGGGTGTAGCCGAGTGGGTTTGGGTCTGGACGAGTGGGTTTGGGTCTAGCCGAGTGGGTTTGGGTCTAGCCGAGTGGGTTTGGGTCTAGCCTAGTGGGTTTGGATCTAGCCAAGAGGGTTTGGGTCTAGCTGAGTGGGTTTGGGTCTAGCGGAGTGGGGTTGGGTCTAGCCGAGTGGGTTTGGGTCTAACCGAGTGGGTTTGTGTCTAGCGGAGTGGGTTTGTGTCTAGCGGAGTGGGTTTGGGTCTAGCGGAGTGGGATTGGGTCGAGCCGAGTGGATTTGGGTCTAGCCGAGTGGGTTTGGGACTAGCCGAGTGGGTTTTGGTCTAGCCGAGTGGGTTTGGGTCTAGATGAATGGGTTTGGGTCTAGCCGAGTGGGTTTGGGTCTAGCCGAGTGGGTTTGGGTCTAGCCGACAGGGTTTGGGTCTAGCGGAGTAGGTTTGGGTGTAGCCGAGTGGGTTTGGGTGTAGCCGAGTGGGTTTGGGTCTAGCCGACTGGGTTTGGGTCTGGCCGAGTGGGTTTCGGTCTAGCCGAGTGGGTTTGGGTCTAGCCGAGTGGGTTTTTGTCTAGCCGAGTGGGTTTGGGGCTAGCGGAGTGGGTTTGGGTGTAGCCGAGTGGGTTTGGGTGTAGCCGAGTGGGTTTGGGTCTGGACGAGTGGGTTTGGGTCTAGCCGAGTGGGTTTGGGTCCAGCCGAGTGGGTTTGGGTCTAGCCTAGTGGGTTTGGATCTAGCCAAGTGGGTTTGGGTCTAGCTGAGTGGGTTTGGGTCTAGCGGAGTGGGGTTGGGTCTAGCCGAGTGGGTGTGGGTCTAGCCGAGTGAGTTTGGGTCTAGCCGAGTGGGTTTGGGTCTAGCCGAGTGGGTTTGGGTGTAGCCGAGTGGGTTTGGGTCTAGCCGAGTGGGTTTGTGCCTAGCCGAGTGGGTTTGGGTCTAGCGGTGTGGGTTTGGGTGTAGCTGAGTGGGTTTGGGACTAGCCGAGTGGGTTTGGGTCTGGCCGAGTGGGTTTGGGTCTAGCCGAATGGGTTTGGGTCTACCCGAGTGGGTTTGGGTCTACCCGAGTGGGTTTACGTCTTGCCGAGTGGGTTTGGGTTTAGCAGAGTGGGTTTGGGTGTAGCCGAGTGGGTTTGGGTGTAGCCGGGTGGGTTTGGTTCTGGACGAGTGGGTTTGGGTGTAGCCGAGTAGGTTTGGGTCTAGCCTAGTGGGTTTGGATCTAGCCAAGTGGGTTTGGGTCTAGCCGACTGGGTTTGGGTCTAGCCGAGTGGGTTTCGGTCTAGCCGAGTGGGTTTGGGTCTAGTCGAGAGGGTTTTCGTCTAGCCGAGTGGGTTTGGGGCTAGCGGAGTGGGTTTGGGTGTAGCCGAGTGGGTTTGGGTGTAGCCGAGTGGGTTTGGGTCTGGACGAGTGGGTTTGGGTCTAGCCGAGTGGGTTTGGGTCTAGCCGAGTGGGTTTGGATCTAGCCAAGTGGGTTTGGGTCTAGCTGAGTGGGTTTGGGTCTAGCGGAGTGGGGTTGGGTCTAGCCGAGTGGGTTTGGGTCTAACCGAGTGGGTTTGTGTCTAGCGGAGTGGGTTTGTGTCTAGCGGAGTGGGTTTGGGTCTAGCGGAGTGGGATTGGGTCGAGCCGAGTGGGTTTGGGTCTAGCCGAGTGGGTTTGGGACTAGCCGAGTGGGTTTGGGTCTAGCCGAGTGGGTTTGGGTCTAGCGGAATGGGTTTGGGTCTAGCCGAGTGGGTTTGGGTCTAGCCGAGTGGGTTTGGGTCTAGCCGACCGGGTTTGGGTCTAGCCGAGTGGGTTTGGGTCTAGCCGAGTGGGTTTGGGTCTAGCCGAGTGGGTGTGGGTCTAGCCGAGTGAGTTTGGGTCCAGCCGAGTGGGTTTGGGTCCAGCCGAGTGGGTTTGGGTGCAGCCGAGTGGGTTTGGGTCTAGCCGAGTGGGTTTGTGCCTAGCCGAGTGGGTTTGGGTCTAGCGGTGTGGGTTTGGGTGTAGCTGAGTGGGTTTGGGACTAGCCGAGTGGGTTTGGGTCTAGCCGAGTGGGTTTGGGTCTAGCCGAATGGGTTTGGGTCTACCCGAGTGGGTTTGGGTCTACCCGAGTGGGTTTACGTCTAGCCGAGTGGGTTTGGGTCTTGCAGAATGGGTTTGGGTGTAGCCGAGTGGGTTTGGGTGTAGCCGAGTGGGTTTGGGTCTGGACGAGTGGGTTTGGGTGTAGCCGAGTGGGTTTGGGTCTAGCCGAGTGGGTTTGGGTCTAGCCGAGTGGGTTTGGGTCCAGCCGAGTGGGTTTGGGTTTAGCGGAGTGGGTTTGGGTCCAGTCGAGTGGGTTTGGGTCTAGCGGTGTGGGTTTGGGTCTAGCCGATTGGGTTTGGGTGTAGCCGAGTGGGTTTGGGTCTGGACGAGTGGGTTTGGGTCTAGCCGAGTGGGTTTGTGTCTAGCCGAGTGGGTTTGGGTCTAGCCTAGTGGGTTTGGATCTAGCCAAGTGGGTTTGGGTCTAGCTGAGTGGGTTTGGGTCTAGCGGAGTGGGTTTGTGTCTAGCGGAGTGGGTTTGGGTCTAGCGGAGTGGGATTGGGTCGAGCCGAGTGGGTTTGGGTCTAGCCGAGTGGGTTTGGGACTAGCCGAGTGGGTTTGGGTCTAGCCGAGTGGGTTTGGGTCTAGCGGAATGGGTTTGGGTCTAGCCGAGTGGGTTTGGGTCTAGCCGAGTGGGTTTGGGTCTAGCCAACAGGGTTTGGGTCTAGCCGAGTGGGTTTGGGTCTAGCCGAGTGGGTTTGGGTCTAGCCGAGTGGGTGTGGGTCTAGCCGAGTGAGTTTGGGTCCAGCCGAGTGGGTTTGGGTCCAGCCGAGTGGGTTTGGGTGCAGCCGAGTGGGTTTGGGTCTAGCCGAGTGGGTTTGTGCCTAGCCGAGTGGGTTTGGGTCTAGCGGTGTGGGTTTGGGTGTAGCTGAGTGTGTTTGGGACTAGCCGAGTGGGTTTGGGTCCAGCCGAGTGGGTTTGGGTCTAGCCGAATGGGTTTGGGTCTACCCGAGTGGGTTTGGGTCTACCCGAGTTGGTTTACGTCTAGCCGAGTGGGTTTGGGTCTAGCAGAATGGGTTTGGGTGTAGCCGAGTGGGTTTGGGTGTAGCCGAGTGGGTTTGGGTCTGGACGAGTGGGTTTGGGTGTAGCCGAGTGGGTTTGGGTCTAGCCGAGTGGATTTGGGTCTAGCCGAGTGGGTTTGGGTCCAGCCGATTGGGTTTGGATTTAGCGGAGTGGGTTTGGGTCCAGTGGAGTGGGTTTGGGTCTAGCGATGTGGGTTTGGGTCTAGCCGATTGGGTTTGGGTGTAGCCGAGTGGGTTTGGGTCTTGCCCAGTGGGTTTGGGTCTAGCCGAGTGGGTTTGGGTCTAGTCGAGTGGGTTTGGGTCCAGCCGAGTGGGTTTGGGTGTAGCCGAGTGGGTTTGGGTCCAGCCGATTGGGTTTGGGTCTAGCCGAGTGTGTTTGGGTCTAGCCGAGTGGGTTTGGGTGCAGCCGAGTGGGTTTGGGTCTAGCCGAGTGTGTTTGGGTCTAGTCGAGTTGGTTTGGGTCAAGCCGAGTGGGTTTCGGTCTAGCGGAGTGGGTTTGGGCCTAGCCGCGTGGGTTTCGGTCTAGCGGAGTGGGTTTGGGTCTAGCGGAGTGGGCTTGGGTCTAGCCGAGTGGGTTTGGGCCTAGCCGAGTTGGTTTGGGTCCAGCCGAGTGGGTTTGGTTCTAGCCGAGTGGGTTTGCGTCTAGCTGAGTGGGTTTGGGTCTAGCGGAGTGGGTTTGGGTGTAGCCGAGTGGATTTGGGTCTAGCCGAGTGGGTTTGGGTCTAGACGAGTGGGTTTGGGTCTAGCCGAGTGGGTTTCGGTCTAGCCGAGTGGGTTTGGGTCTAGCGGAGTGGGTTTGGGTCTAGCCGAGTCCGTTTGGTTCCAGCCGAGTGGGTTTGGGACTAGCAGAGTGGGTTTGGGTCTAGCGGGGTGGGTTTGTTTCTAGCGGAGTGGGTTTCGGTCTAGCCGATTGGGTTTGGGTCTAGCCGAGTGGGTTTGGGTCTGGCGAAGTGGGTTTGTGTGTAGTGGAGTGGGTTTGGGTCTAGCGGAGTGGGTTTGGGTCTAGCCGAGTGGGTTTGGGTCTAGCCGAGTGGGTTTGTGTGTAGCTGAGTGGGTTTGTGTCTAGCCGAGTGGGTTTGGGTCTAGCGGAGTGGGTTTGGTTGCAGCCAAGTGGGTTTGGGTCTAGCCGAGTGGGTTTGGGCCTAGACGAGTGGGTTTAGGTTTAGCCGAGTGGGTTTCGGTGTAGCCGAGTGGGTTTCGGTCTAGCGGAGTGGGTTTGTGTCTAGCGGAGTGGGTTTGGGTCTAGCGGAGTGGGTTTGGGTCTTGCGGAGTGGGTTTGGGTCTAGCGGAGTGGGTTTGGGTCTAGCCGATTGGGTTTGGGTCTAGCCGAGTGTGTTTGGGTCTAGTCGAGTGGGTTTGGGTCTAGCCGAGTGGGTTTCGGTCTAGCCGAGTGGGTTTGGGTCTAGCGGAGTGGGTTTGGGTCTAGCCGAGTCCGTTTGGTTCTAGCCGAGTGGGTTTGGGACTAGCAGAGTGGGTTTGGGTCTAGCGGGGTGGGTTTGGTTCTAGCGGAGTGGGTTCAGGTCTAGCCGATTGGGTTTGGGCCTAGCCGAGTGGGTTTGGGTCTGGCGGAGTGGGTTTGGGTCTAGTGGAGTGGGTTTGGGTCTAGCCGAGTGGGTTTGGGTCTAGCCGAGTGGGTTTGTGTGTAGCTGAGTGGGTTTGTGTCTAGCCGAGTGGGTTTGGATCTAGCGGAGTGGGTTTCGTTGCAGCCAAGTGGGTTTGGGCCTAGACGAGTGGGTTTAGGTTTAGCCGAGTGGGTTTCGGTGTGGCCGAGTGGGTTTCGGTCTAGCGGAGTGGGTTTGTGTCTAGCGGAGTGGGTTTGAGTCTAGCGGAGTGGGTTTGGGTCTTGCGGAGTGGGTTTGGGTCTAGCGGAGTGGGTTTGGGTCTAGCCGATTGGGTTTGGGTCTAGCCGAGTGTGTTTGGGTCTAGCCGAGTGGGTTTGGGTCCAGCCGAGTGGGTTTCGGTCTAGCCGAGTGGGTTTGGGTCTAGCGGAGTGGGTTTGGGTCTAGCCGAGTCCGTTTGGTTCTAGCCGAGTGGGTTTGGGACTAGCAGAGTGGGTTTGGGTCTAGCGGGGTGGGTTTGGTTCTAGCAGAGTGGGTTTAGGTCTGGCCGATTGGGTTTGGGTCTAGCCGAGTGGGTTTGGGTCTGGCGGAGTGGGTTTGGGTCTAGTGGAGTGGGTTTCGGTCCAGCCGAGTGGGTTTGGGTCTAGCCGAGTGGGTTTGGGTCTAGCGGAGTGGGTTTGGTTGTAGCCAAGTGGGTTTGGGTCTAGCCGATTGGGTTTGGGTCTAGCCGAGTGTGTTTGGGTCTAGCCGAGTGGGTTTGGGTGCAGCCGAGTGGGTTTGGGTCTAGCCGAGTGTGTTTGGGTCTAGTCGAGTGGGTTTGGGTCTAGCCGAGTGGGTTTGGGTCTAGCCGAGTGGGTTTGGGCCTAGCCGCGTGGGTTTGGGTCTAGCGGAGTGGGTTTGGGTCTAGCGGAGTGGGCTTGGGTCTAGCCGAGTGGGTTTGGGCCTAGCCGAGTGGGTTTGGGTCTAGCCGAGTGGGTTTGGTTCTAGCCGAGAGGGTTTGCGTCTAGCTGAGTGGGTTTGGGTCTAGCGGAGTGGGTTTGGGTGTAGCCGAGTGGATTTGGGTCTAGCCGAGTGGGTTTGGGTCTAGACGAGTGGGTTTGGGTCTAGCCGAGTGGGTTTCGGTCTAGCCGAGTGGGTTTGGGTCTAGCGGAGTGGGTTTAGGTCTAGCCGAGTGCGTTTGGTTCTAGCCGAGTGGGTTTGGGACTAGCAGAGTGGGTTTGGGTCTAGCGGGGTGGGTTTGGTTCTAGCGGAGTGGGTTCAGGTCTAGCCGATTGGGTTTGGGTCTAGCCGAGTGGGTTTGGGTCTGGCGCAGTGGGTTTGGGTCTAGTGGAGTGGGTTTGGGTCTAGCCGAGTGGGTTTGGGTCTAGCCGAGTGGGTTTGTGTGTAGCTGAGTGGGTTTGTGTCTAGCCGAGTGGGTTTGGGTCTAGCGGAGTGGGTTTCGTTGCAGCCAAGTGGGTTTGGGCCTAGACGAGTGGGTTTAGGTTTAGCCGAGTGGGTTTCGGTGTGGCCGAGTGGGTTTCGGTCTAGCGGAGTGGGTTTGTGTCTAGCGGAGTGGGTTTGAGTCTAGCGGAGTGGGTTTGGGTCTTGCGGAGTGGGTTTGGGTCTAGCGGAGTGGGTTTGGGTCTAGCCGATTGGGTTTGGGTCTAGCCGAGTGTGTTTGGGTCTAGCCGAGTGGGTTTGGGTCCAGCCGAGTGGGTTTCGGTCTAGCCGAGTGGGTTTGGGTCTAGCGGAGTGGGTTTGGGTCTAGCCGAGTCCGTTTGGTTCTAGCCGAGTGGGTTTGGGACTAGCAGAGTGGGTTTGGGTCTAGCGGGGTGGGTTTGGTTCTAGCGGAGTGGGTTTAGGTCTGGCCGATTGGGTTTGGGTCTAGCCGAGTGGGTTTGGGTCTGGCGGAGTGGGTTTGGGTCTAGTGGAGTGGGTTTCGGTCCAGCCGAGTGGGTTTGGGTCTAGCCGAGTGGGTTTGGGTCTAGCGGAGTGGGTTTGGTTGTAGCCAAGTGGGTTTGGGTCTAGCCGAGTGGGTTTGGGCCTAGACGAGTGGGTTTAGGTTTAGCCGAGTGGGTTTCGGTGTAGCCGAGTGGGTTTGGGTCTAGCGGAGTGGGTTTGTGTCTAGCGGAGTGGGTTTGGGTCTAGCGGAGTGGGTTTGGGTCTTGCGGAGTGGGTTTGGGTCTAGCCGAGTGCGTTTGGGTCTAGCCGAGTTGGTTTGGGTCTAGCGGAGTGGGTTTGGGTCCAGACGAGTGGGTTTGGGTCTAGCGGAGTGGGTTTGGGTCTAGTCGAGTGGGTTTGGGTCTAGCGGTGTGGATTTGGGTCTAGCCGAGTGGGTTTGGGTGTAGCCGAGTGGGTTTGGGTGTAGCCGAGTGGGTTTGGGTCTAGCCGAGTGGGTTTGGGTCTAGCCGAGTGGATTTGGGCCTAGCGGAGTGAGTTTGGGTGTAGCCGAGTGGGTTTGGGTCCAGCCGAGTGGGTTTGGGTCTAGCCGAGTGTGTTTGGGTCTAGCCGAGTGGGTTTGGGTGCAGCCGAGTGGGTTTGGGTTTAGCCGAGTGGGTTTGGGCCTAGCCGAGTGGGTTTGGGTCTAGCCGAGTGGGTTTGGTTCTAGCCGAGTGGGTTTGCGTCTAGCTGAGTGGGTTTGGGTCTAGCGGAGTGGGTTTGGGTGTAGCCGAGTGGATTTGGGTCTAGCCGAGTGGGTTTGGGTCTAGACGAGTGGGTTTGGGTCTAGCCGAGTGGGTTTCGGTCTAGCCGAGTGGGTTTGGGTCTAGCCGAGTGGGTTTGGTTCTAGCCGAGTCCGTTCGGTTCTAGCCGAGTGGGTTTGGGACTAGCAGAGTGGGTTTGGGTCTAGCGGGGTGCGTTTGGTTCTAGCGGAGTGGGTTTAGGTCTAGCCGATTGGGTTTGGGTCTAGCCGAGTGGGTTTGGGTCTGGCGGAGTGGGTTTGGGTGTAGTGGAGTGGGTTTGGGTCTAGCCGAGTGGGTTTGGGTCTAGCCGAGTGGGTTTGTGTGCAGCTGAGTGGGTTTGTGTCTAGCCGAGTGGGTTTGGGTCTAGCGGAGTGGGTTTGGTTGTAGCCAAGTGGGTTTGGGTCTAGCCGAGTGGGTTTGGGCCTAGACGAGTGGGTTTAGGTTTAGCCGAGTGGGTTTCGGTGTAGCCGAGTGGGTTTCGGTCTAGCGGAGTGGGTTTGTGTCTAGCGGAGTGGGTTTGGGTCTAGCGGAGTGGGTTTGGGTCTTGCGGAGTGGGTTTGGGTCTAGCGGAGTGGGTTTGGGTCTAGCCGATTGGGTTTGGGTCTAGCTGAGTGTGTTTGGGTCTAGCCGAGTGGGTTTGGGTGCAGCCGAGTGGGTTTGGGTCTAGCCGAGTGTGTTTGGGTCTAGTCGAGTGGGTTTGGGTCTAGCCAAGTGGGTTTGGGTCTAGCCGAGTGGGTTTGGGCCTAGCCGCGTGGGTTTGGTCCAGCGGAGTGGGTTTGGGTCTAGCGGAGTGGGCTTGGGTCTAGCCGAGTGGTTTTGGGCCTAGCCGAGTGGGTTTGGGTCTAGCCGAGTGGGTTTGGTTCTAGCCGAGTGGGTTTGCGTCTAGCTGAGTGGGTTTGGGTCTAGCGGAGTGGGTTTGGGTGTAGCCGAGTGGATTTGGGTCTAGCCGAGTGGGTTTGGATATAGACGAGTGGGTTTGGGTCTAGCCGAGTGGGTTTCGGTGTAGCCGAGTGGGTTTGGGTCTAGCGGAGTGGGTTTGGGTCTAGCCGAGTCCGTTTGGTTCCAGCCGAGTGGGTTTGGGACTAGCAGAGTGGGTTTGGGTCTAGCGGGGTGGGTTTGGTTCTAGCGGAGTGGGTTTAGGTCTAGCCGATTGGGTTTGGGTCTAGCCGAGTGGGTTTGGGTCTGGCGGAGTGGGTTTGGGTCTAATGGAGTGGGTTTCGGTCTAGCCGAGTGGGTTTGGGTCTAGCCGAGTGGGTTTGGGTGTAGCTGAGTGGGTTTGTGTCTAGCCGAGTGGGTTTGGGTCTAGCGGTGTGGGTTTGTGTCTAGCGGAGTGGGTTTGGGTCTATCGGAGTGGGTTTGGGTCTTGCGGAGTGGGTTTGGGTCTAGAGGAGTGGGTTTGTGTCTAGCCGAGTGCGTTTGGGTCTAGCCGTGTTGGTTTTGGTCTAGCGGAGTGGGTTTGGGTCCAGACGAGTGGGTTTGGGTCTAGCGGAGTGGGTTTGGGTCTAGTCGAGTGGGTTTGGATCTAGCGGTGTGGGTTTGGGTTTAGCCGAGTGGGTTTGGGTGTAGCCGAGTGGGTTTGGGTCTAGCCCAGTGGGTTTGTGTCTAGCCGAGTGGGTTTGGGTCTAGCCGAGTGGGTTTGGGCCTAGCGGAGTGGGTTTGGGTGTAGCCGAGTGGGTTTGGGTCTAGCCGAGTGTGTTTGGGTCTAGCCGAGTGGGTTTGGGTGCAGCCGAGTGGGTTTGGGTTTAGCCGAGTGTGTTTGGGTCTAGTCGAGTGGGTTTGGCTCTAGCCGAGTGGGTTTGGGTCTAGCCGAGTGGGTTTGGGCCTAGCCGCGTGGGTTTGGGTCTAGCGGAGTGGGTTTGGGTCTAGCCGAGTGCGTTTGGGTCTAGCCGAGTGGGTTTGGGCCCAGCCGAGTGGGTTTGGGTCTAGCCGAGTGGGTTTGGGTCTAGCCGAGTGGGTTTGGGTCTAGTCGAGTGGGTTTGGGTCTAGCGGTGTGGGTTTGGGTCTAGCCGAGTGGGTTTGGGTGTAGCCGAGTGGGTTTGGGTCTAGCCCAGTGGGTTTGGGTCTAGCCGAATGGGTTTGGGTCTAGCCGAGTGGGTTTGGGCCTAGCGGAGTGGGTTTGGGTGTAGCCGAGTGGGTTTGGGTCCAGCCGAGTGGGTTTGGGTCTAGCCGAGTGTGTTTGGGTCTAGCCGAGTGGGTTTGGGTGCAGCCGAGTGGGTTTGGGTTTAGCCGAGTGTGTTTGGGTCTAGTCGAGTGGGTTTGGCTCTAGCCGAGTGGGTTTGGGTCTAGCCGAGTGGGTTTGGGCCTAGCCGCGTGGGTTTGGGTCTAGCGGAGTGGGTTTGGGTCTAGCGGAGTGGGCTTGGGTCTAGCCGAGTGGGTTTGGGCCTAGCCGAGTGGGTTTGGGTCTAGCCGAGTGGGTTTGGGTCTAGCCGAGTGGGTTTGGGTCTAGCCGAGTGGGGTTGGGTCTAGCCGTGTGGGTTTGGGTCCAGCCGATTGGGTTTGGGTCTAGGCATGTGGGTTTGGGTCTAGCCGAGTGGGTTAGGGTCTAGCGGAATGGGTTTGGGTGTAGCCGCGTAGGTTTGGGTCTAGCCGAGTGGGTTTGGGTCTAGCCGAGTGGGTTTGGGTCTAGCCGAGTGGGTTTGGGTCTAGCGGAGTTGGTTTGGGTGTAGCCGAGTGGGTTTGGGTGTAGCCGAGTGGGTTTGGGTCTAGCCGACTGGGTTTGGGTCTAGCCGAGTGGGTTTCGGTCTAGCCGAGTGGGTTTGGGTTTAGCCGATTGGGTTTGCGTCTAGCCGAGTGGGTTTGGGTCTAGCGGAGTGGGTTTGGGTGCAGCCGAGTGGGTTTGGGTGTAGCCGAGTGGGTTTGGGTCTGGACGAGTGGGTTTGGGTCTAGCCGAGTGGGTTTGGGTCTAGCCGAGTGGGTTTGGGTCTAGCCTAGTGGGTTTGGGTCTAGTCAAGTGGGTTTGGGTCTAGCTGAGTGGGTTTGGGTCTAGCGGAGTGGGGTTGGGTCTAGCCGAGTGGGTTTGGGTCTAACCGAGTGGGTTTGTGTCCAGCGGAGTGGGTTTGTGTCTAGCGGAGTGGGTTTGGGTCTAGCGGAGTGGGATTGGGTCTAGCCGTGTGGGTTTGGGTCTAGCCGAGTGGGTTTGGGTCTAGCCGACAGGGTTTGGGTCTAGCCGAGTGGGTTTGGGTCTAGCCGAGTGGGTTTGGGTCTAGCCGAGTGGGTGTGGGTCTAGCCGAGTGGGTTTGGGTCTAGCCGAGTGGGTTTGGGTGTAGCCGATTGGGTTTGGGTGTAGCCGAGTGGGTTTGGGTCTAGCCGAGTGGGTTTGTGCCTAGCCGAGTGGGTTTGGGTCTAGCGGTGTGTGTTTGGGTGTAGCTGAGTGGGTTTGGGACTAGCCGAGTGGGTTTGGGTCTAGCCGAGTGGGTTTAGGTCTAGCCGAATGGGTTTGGGTCTACCCGAGTGGGTTTGTGTCTACCCGAGTGGGTTTACGTCTAGCCGAGTGGGTTTGGGTCTAGCCGAGTGGGTTTGGGTCTAGCAGAGTGGGTTTGGGTGTAGCCGAGTGGGTTTGGGTCTGGACGAGTGGGTTTGGGTGTAGCCGAGTGGGTTTGGGTCTGGCCGAGTGGATTTGGGTCTAGCCGAGTGGGTTTGGGTCTAACCGAGTGGGTTTGTGTCTAGCGGAGTGGGTTTGGGTCTAGCTGAGTGGGATTGGGTCTAGCCGAGTGGGTTTGGGTCTAGCCGAGTGGGATTGGGACTAGCCGAGTGGGTTTGGGTCTAGCCGAGTGGGTTTGCGTCTAGCTGAATGGGTTTGGGTCTAGCCGAGTGGGTTTGGGTCTAGCCGAGTGGGTCTGGGTCTAGCCGAAAGTGTTTGGGTCTAGCCGAGTGGGTTTGGGTCTAGCCGAGTGGGTTTGGGTCTAGCCGAGTGGGTGTGGATCTAGCCGAGTGTGTTTGGGTCTAGCCGAGTGGGTTTGGGTCAAGCCGAGTGGGTTTGGGTCTAGCCGAGTGGGTTTGGGTCTAGCCGAGTGGGTTTGTGCCTAGCCGAGTGGGTTTGGGTCTAGCGGAGTGGGTTTGGGTCTAGCGGAGTGGGTTTGGGTCTAGCCGAGTGGGTTCGGGTCTAGACGAGTGGGTTTGGGTCTAGCCGAGTTGGTTTGGGTCTAGCGGAGTGGGTTTGGGCCTAGCAGAGTGGGTTTGGGTGTAGCGGAGTGGGTTTGGGTGTAGCTGAGTGGGTTTGGGACTAGCCGAGTGGGTTTGGGTCTAGCGGAGTGGGTTTGGGTCTAGCCGAATGGGATTGGGTCTACCCGAGTGGGTTTGGGTCTAGCCGAGTGGGTTTGGGGCTAGCCGAATGGCTTTAGGTCTCGCCGAGTGGGTTTGGGTGTAGCCAAGTGGGTTTGGGCCTAGCGGAGTGGGTTTGGGTGTAGCCGAGTGGGTTTGGGTCTAGCCGAGTGGGTTTGGGTTTAGCCGAGTGGGTTTGGGTCTAGCCGAGTGGGTTTGGGTCTAGCCGAGTTGGTTTGCGTCTAGCTGAGTGGGTTTGGGTCTAGCCGAGTGGGTTTAGGTCTAGCCGAGTGGGTTTGGGTCTAGCCGAGTTAGTATGGGTCTAGCGGAGTGGGTTTGGGTCTAACCGAGTGGGTTTGTGTCTAGCGGAGTGGGTTTGTGTCTAGCGGAGTGGGTTTGGGTCTAGCGGAGTGGGATTGGGTCTAGCCGAGTGGGTTTGGGTCTAGCCGAGTGGGTTTGGGAACAGCCGAGTGGGTTTGGGTCCAGCCGAGTGGGTTTGGGTCTAGCTGAATGGGTTTGGGTCTAGCCGAGTGGGTTTGGGTCTAGCCGAGTGGGTTTGGGTCTAGCCGACAGGGTTTGGGTCTAGCCGAGTGCGTTTGGGTCTAGCCGAGTGGGTTTGGGTCTAGCCGAGTGGGTGTGGGTCTAGCCGAGTGGGTTTGGGTCTAGCCGAGTGGGTTTGGGTCTAGCCGAGTGGGTTTGGGTGTAGCCGAGTGGGTTTGGGTCTAGCCGAGTGGGTTTGTGCCTAGCCGAGTGGGTTTGGGTCTAGCGGTGTGGGTTTGGGTGTAGCTGAGTGGGTTTGGGACTAGCCGAGTGGGTTTGGGTCTAGCCGAGTGGGTTTGGGTCTAGCCGAATGGGTTTGGGTCTACCCTAGTGGGTTTGGGTCTACCCGAGTGGGTTTACGTCTAGCCGAGTGGGTTTGGGTCTAGCAGAGTGGGTTTGGGTGTAGCCGAGTGGGTTTGGGTGCAGCCGAGTGGGTTTGGGTCTGGACGAGTCGGTTTGGGTGTAGCCGAGTGGGTTTGGGTCTGGCCGAGTGGATTTGGGTCTAGCCGAGTGGGTTTGGGTCTAACCGAATGGGTTTGTGTCTAGCGGAGTGGGTTTGGGTCTAGCTGAGTGGGATTGGGTCTAGCCGAGTGGGTTTGGGTCTAGCCGAGTGAGTTTGGGACTAGCCGAGTGGGTTTGGGTCCAGCCGAGTGGGTTTGCGTCTAGCTGAATGGGTTTGGGTCTAGCCGAGTGGGTTTGGGTCTAGCCAAGTGGGTCTGGGTCTAGCCGAAAGTGTGTGGGTCTAGCCGAGTGGGTTTGGGTCTAGCCGAGTGGGTTTGGGTCTAGCCGAGTGGGTGTGGATCTAGCCGAGTGTGTTTGGGTCTAGCCGAGTGGGTTTGGGTCTAGCGGAGTGGGTTTGGGTCTAGCCGAGTGGGTTTCGGTCTAGACGAGTGGGTTTGGGTCTAGCCGAGTTGGTTTGGGTCTAGCGGAGTGGGTTTGGGCATAGCAGAGTGGGTTTGGGTGTAGCGGAGTGGGTTTGGGTGTAGCTGAGTGGGTTTGGGACTAGCCGAGTGGGTTTGGTTCTAGCGGAGTGGGTTTGGGTCTAGCCGAATGGGTTTGGGTCTACCCGAGTGGATTTGGGTCTAGCCGTGTGGGTTTGGGGCTAGCCGAATGGGTTTAGGTCTCGCCGAGTGGGTTTGGGTGTAGCCAAGTGGGTTTGGGCCTAGCGGAGTGGGTTTGGGTGTAGCCGAGTGGGTTTGCGTCTAGCCGAGTGGGTTTGGGTCTGGACGAGTGGGTTTGGGTCTAGCCGAGTGGGTTTGGGTCTAGCCGAGTGGGTTTGGGTCTAGCCTAGTGGGTTTGGGTCTAGCCAAGTGGGTTTGGGTCTAGCTGAGTGGGTTTGGGTCTAGCGGAGTGGGGTTGGGTCTAGCCGAGTGGGTTTGGGTCTAACCGAGTGGGTTTGTGTCCAGCGGAGTGGGTTTGTGTCTAGCGGAGTGGGTTTGGGTCTAGCGGAGTGGGATTGGGTCTAGCCGTGTGGGTTTGGGTCTAGCCGAGTGGGTTTGGGTCTAGCCGACAGGGTTTGGGTCTAGCCGAGTGGGTTTGGGTCTAGCCGAGTGGGTTTGGGTCTAGCCGAGTGGGTGTGGGTCTAGCCGAGTGGGTTTGGGTCTAGCCGAGTGGGTTTGGGTGTAGCCGATTGGGTTTGGGTGTAGCCGAGTGGGTTTGGGTCTAGCCGAGTGGGTTTGTGCCTAGCCGAGTGGGTTTGGGTCTAGCGGTGTGGGTTTGGGTGTAGCTGAGTGGGTTTGGGACTAGCCGAGTGGGTTTGGGTCTAGCCGAGTGGGTTTAGGTCTAGCCGAATGGGTTTGGGTCTACCCGAGTGGGTTTGTGTCTACCCGAGTGGGTTTACGTCTAGCCGAGTGGGTTTGGGTCTAGCCGAGTGGGTTTGGGTCTAGCAGAGTGGGTTTGGGTGTAGCCGAGTGGGTTTGGGTCTGGACGAGTGGGTTTGGGTGTAGCCGAGTGGGTTTGGGTCTGGCCGAGTGGATTTGGGTCTAGCCGAGTGGGTTTGGGTCTAACCGAGTGGGTTTGTGTCTAGCGGAGTGGGTTTGGGTCTAGCTGAGTGGGATTGGGTCTAGCCGAGTGGGTTTGGGTCTAGCCGAGTGGGATTGGGACTAGCCGAGTGGGTTTGGGTCTAGCCGAGTGGGTTTGCGTCTAGCTGAATGGGTTTGGGTCTAGCCGAGTGGGTTTGGGTCTAGCCGAGTGGGTCTGGGTCTAGCCGAAAGTGTTTGGGTCTAGCCGAGTGGGTTTGGGTCTAGCCGAGTGGGTTTGGGTCTAGCCGAGTGGGTGTGGATCTAGCCGAGTGTGTTTGGGTCTAGCCGAGTGGGTTTGGGTCAAGCCGAGTGGGTTTGGGTCTAGCCGAGTGGGTTTGGGTCTAGCCGAGTGGGTTTGTGCCTAGCCGAGTGGGTTTGGGTCTAGCGGAGTGGGTTTGGGTCTAGCGGAGTGGGTTTGGGTCTAGCCGAGTGGGTTCGGGTCTAGACGAGTGGGTTTGGGTCTAGCCGAGTTGGTTTGGGTCTAGCGGAGTGGGTTTGGGCCTAGCAGAGTGGGTTTGGGTGTAGCGGAGTGGGTTTGGGTGTAGCTGAGTGGGTTTGGGACTAGCCGAGTGGGTTTGGGTCTAGCGGAGTGGGTTTGGGTCTAGCCGAATGGGATTGGGTCTACCCGAGTGGGTTTGGGTCTAGCCGAGTGGGTTTGGGGCTAGCCGAATGGCTTTAGGTCTCGCCGAGTGGGTTTGGGTGTAGCCAAGTGGGTTTGGGCCTAGCGGAGTGGGTTTGGGTGTAGCCGAGTGGGTTTGGGTCTAGCCGAGTGGGTTTGGGTTTAGCCGAGTGGGTTTGGGTCTAGCCGAGTGGGTTTGGGTCTAGCCGAGTTGGTTTGCGTCTAGCTGAGTGGGTTTGGGTCTAGCCGAGTGGGTTTAGGTCTAGCCGAGTGGGTTTGGGTCTAGCCGAGTTAGTATGGGTCTAGCGGAGTGGGTTTGGGTCTAACCGAGTGGGTTTGTGTCTAGCGGAGTGGGTTTGTGTCTAGCGGAGTGGGTTTGGGTCTAGCGGAGTGGGATTGGGTCTAGCCGAGTGGGTTTGGGTCTAGCCGAGTGGGTTTGGGAACAGCCGAGTGGGTTTGGGTCCAGCCGAGTGGGTTTGGGTCTAGCTGAATGGGTTTGGGTCTAGCCGAGTGGGTTTGGGTCTAGCCGAGTGGGTTTGGGTCTAGCCGACAGGGTTTGGGTCTAGCCGAGTGGGTTTGGGTCTAGCCGAGTGGGTTTGGGTCTAGCCGAGTGGGTGTGGGTCTAGCCGAGTGGGTTTGGGTCTAGCCGAGTGGGTTTGGGTCTAGCCGAGTGGGTTTGGGTGTAGCCGAGTGGGTTTGGGTCTAGCCGAGTGGGTTTGTGCCTAGCCGAGTGGGTTTGGGTCTAGCGGTGTGGGTTTGGGTGTAGCTGAGTGGGTTTGGGACTAGCCGAGTGGGTTTGGGTCTAGCCGAGTGGGTTTGGGTCTAGCCGAATGGGTTTGGGTCTACCCTAGTGGGTTTGGGTCTACCCGAGTGGGTTTACGTCTAGCCGAGTGGGTTTGGGTCTAGCAGAGTGGGTTTGGGTGTAGCCGAGTGGGTTTGGGTGCAGCCGAGTGGGTTTGGGTCTGGACGAGTCGGTTTGGGTGTAGCCGAGTGGGTTTGGGTCTGGCCGAGTGGATTTGGGTCTAGCCGAGTGGGTTTGGGTCTAACCGAATGGGTTTGTGTCTAGCGGAGTGGGTTTGGGTCTAGCTGAGTGGGATTGGGTCTAGCCGAGTGGGTTTGGGTCTAGCCGAGTGAGTTTGGGACTAGCCGAGTGGGTTTGGGTCCAGCCGAGTGGGTTTGCGTCTAGCTGAATGGGTTTGGGTCTAGCCGAGTGGGTTTGGGTCTAGCCGAGTGGGTCTGGGTCTAGCCGAAAGTGTGTGGGTCTAGCCGAGTGGGTTTGGGTCTAGCCGAGTGGGTTTGGGTCTAGCCGAGTGGGTGTGGATCTAGCCGAGTGTGTTTGGGTCTAGCCGAGTGGGTTTGGGTCTAGCGGAGTGGGTTTGGGTCTAGCCGAGTGGGTTTCGGTCTAGACGAGTGGGTTTGGGTCTAGCCGAGTTGGTTTGGGTCTAGCGGAGTGGGTTTGGGCATAGCAGAGTGGGTTTGGGTGTAGCGGAGTGGGTTTGGGTGTAGCTGAGTGGGTTTGGGACTAGCCGAGTGGGTTTGGTTCTAGCGGAGTGGGTTTGGGTCTAGCCGAATGGGTTTGGGTCTACCCGAGTGGATTTGGGTCTAGCCGTGTGGGTTTGGGGCTAGCCGAATGGGTTTAGGTCTCGCCGAGTGGGTTTGGGTGTAGCCAAGTGGGTTTGGGCCTAGCGGAGTGGGTTTGGGTGTAGCCGAGTGGGTTTGCGTCTAGCCGAGTGGGTTTGGGTTTAGCCGAGTGGGTTTGGGTCTAGCCGAGTGGGTTTGGGTCTAGCCGAGTTGGTTTGCGTCTAGCCGAGTGGGTTTGGGTCTAGCGGAGTGGGTTTGGGTGTAGCCGAGTCGGTTTGGGTCTAGCCGAGTGGGTTTGGTTCTAGCCGAGCGGGTTTTGGTCTAGCTGAGTGGGTTTGGGTCTAGCCGAGTGTGTTTGGGTCTAGCCGAGTGGGTTTGCGTCTAGCTGAGTGGGTTTGGGTCTAGCGGAGTGGGTTTGGGTGCAGCCGAGTGGATTTGGGTCTAGCCGAGTGGGGTTGGGACTAGCAGAGTGGGTTTGGGTCTAGCCGAGTGGGTTTGGTTCTAGCGGAGTGGGTTTAGGTCTAGCCGATTGGGTTTGGGTCTAGCCGAGTGGGTTTGGGTCTGGCGGAGCGGGTTTGGTTCTAGTGGAGTGGGTTTGGGTCTAGCCGAGTGGGTTTGGGTCTAGCCGAGTGGGTTTGGGTGTAGCTGAGTTGGTTTGTGTCTAGCCGAGTGGGTTTGGGTCTAGCCGAGTGCGTTTGGGTCTAGCCGAGTTGGTTTGGGTCTAGCGGAGTGGGTTTGGGTGCAGCCTAATGGGTTTGGGCCTAGCCGAGTGGGTTTTTGTCTAGCCGAGTGGGCTTGGGTCTGTCCGATTTGGTTTGGGTCTAGCCGAGTGGGTTTGGTTCCAGCCGAGTGGGTTTGGGTCTAGCGCAGTGGGTTTGGGTCTAGTCGAGTGAGTTTGGGTCTAGCGGTGTGGGTTTGGGTCTAGCCGATTGGGTTTGGGTGTAGCCGAGTGGGTTTGGGTCTAGCCCAGTGGGTTTGGGTCTAGCCGAGTGGGTTTGGGTCTAGCCGAGTGGATTTGGGTCTAGTGGAGTGGGTTTGGGTCTAGCCGAGTGGGTTTGGGTCTAGCCGAGTGGGTTTGGGTGTAGCTGAGCGGGTTTGTGTCTAGCCGAGTGGGTTTGGGTCTAGCGGAGTGGGTTTGGTTGTAGCCAAGTGGGTTTGGGTCTAGCCGAGTGGGTTTGGGCCTAGACGAGTGGGTTCAGGTTCAGCCGAGTGGGTTTCGGTGTAGCCGAGTGGGTTTGGGTCTAGCGGAGTGGGTTTGTGTCTAGCAGAGTGGGTTTGGGTCTAGCGGAGTGGGTTTGGGTCTTGCGGAGTGGGTTTGGGTCTAGTGGAGTGGGTTTGGGTCTAGCCGAGTGCGTTTGGGTCTAGCCGAGTTGTTTTGGGTCTAGCGGAGTGGGTTTGGGTGCAGCCGAGTGCGTTTGGGTTTAGCGGAGTGGGTTTGGGTCTAGTCGAGTGGGTTTGGGTCGAGCCGAGTGGGTTTGGGTCTAGCCGAGTGGGTTTGTGTCTAGCGGAGTGGGCTTGGTTCTAGCCGAGTGGGTTTGGGCCTAGCCGAGTGGGTTTGGGTCTAGCCGAGTGGGTTTGGGTCTAGCCGAGTGGGTTTGGGTCTACCCGACTGGGTTTGGGTCTAGCCGAGTGGGTTTCGGTCTAGCCGAGTGGGTTTGGGTCTAGCCGAGTGGGTTTTCGTCTAGCCGAGTGGGTTTGGGTCTAGCGGAGTGGGTTTGGGTGTAGCCGAGTGGGTTTGGGTGTAGCCGAGTGGGTTTGGGTCTGGACGAGTGGGTTTGGGTCTAGCCGAGTGGGTTTGGGTCTAGCCGAGTGGGTTTGGGTCTAGCCTAGTGGGTTTGGGTCTAGCCAAGTGGGTTTGGGTCTAGCGGAGTTGGTTTGGGTCTAGCGGAGTGGGGTTGGGTATAGCCGAGTGGGTTTGGGTCTAACCGAGTGGGTTTGTGTCTAGCGGAGTGGGTTTGTGTCTAGCGGAGTGGGTTTGGGTCTAGCTGAGTGGGATTGGGTCTAGCCGAGTGGGTTTGGGTCTAGCCGAGTGGGTTTGGGAGTAGCCGAGTGGGTTTGGGTCTAGCCGAGTGGGTTTGGGTCTAGCGGAATGGGTTTGGGTCTAGCCGAGTGGGTTTGGGTCTAGCCGATTGGGTTTGGGTCAAGCCGACAGGGTTTGGGTCTAGCCGAGTGGGTTTGGGTCTAGCCGAGTGGGTTTGGGTCTAGCCGAGTGGGTTTGGGTCTAGCCGAGTGGGTTTGGGTCTAGCCGAGTGGGTGTGGGTCTAGCCGAGTGGGTTTTGGTCTAGCCGAGTGGGTTTGGGTCTAGCCGAGTGGGTTTGGGTGTAGCCGAGTGGGTTTGGTTCTAGCCGAGTGGGTTTGTGCCTAGCCGAGTGGGTTTGGGTCTAGCGGTGTGGGTTTGGGTGTAGCTGAGTGGGTTTGGGACTAGCCGAGTGGGTTTGGGTCTAGCCGAGTGGGTTTGGGTCTAGCCGAATGGGTTTGGGTCTACCCGAGTGGGTTTGGGTCTACCCGAGTGGGTTTGGGTCTAGCCGAGTGGGTTTGAGGCTAGCCGATTGGGTTTGGGTGTAGCCGAGTGGGTTTGGGTCTAGCGGAGTGGGTTTGGGTGTAGCCGAGTGGGTTTGGGTGTAGCCGAGTGGGTTTTGGTCTAGCCGAGTGGGTTTGGGTCTAGCCGAGTGGGTTTGGGTCTAGCCGAGTGGGTTTGGGTACAGCCGAGTGGGTTTGGGTCCAGCCGAGTGGGTTTGGGTCTAGCGGAGTGGGTTTGGGTCTAGCCGAGTGGGTTTGGGTCTAGCGGTGTGGGTTTGGGTCTAGCCGAGTGGGTTTGGGTCTAGCGGTGTGGGTTTGGGTGTAGCCGAGTGGGTTTGGGTCTAGCCGAGTGGGTTTGGGTCTAGCCGAGTGGGTTTGGATCTAGCCGAGTCCATTTGGGTCTAGGCGAGTGGGTTTGGGACTAGCCGAGTGGGTTTGGGTATAGCCGAGTGGGTTTGGGTCCAGCCAAGTGGGTTTGGGTCTCGCGGAGTGGGTTTGGGTGTAGCCGATTGGGTTTGGGTCTAGCCGAGTGGGTTTGGGTCTGGCCGAGTGGGTTTGGGTGTAGCCGAGTGGGTTTGGTTCTAGCCGAGTGGGTTTGGGTCTAGCTGAGTGGGTTTGGGTCTAGCCGAGTGTGTTTGGGTCTAGCCGAGTGGGTTTGCGTCTAGCTGAGTAGGTTTGGGTCTAGCGGAGTGGGTTTGGGTGTTGCCGAGTGGGTTTGGGTCTAGCCGAGTGGGTTTGGGTCTAGACGAGTGGGTTTGGGTCTAGCCGAGTGGGTATCGTTCTAGCCGAGTGGGTTTGGGTCTAGCGGAGTGGGTTTGGGTCTAGCTGAGTCCGTTTGGGTCTAGCCGAGTGGGTTTGGGTCTAGCGGAGTGGGGTTGGGTATAGCCGAGTGGGTTTGGGTCTAACCGAGTGGGTTTGTGTCTAGCGGAGTGGGTTTGTGTCTAGCGGAGTGGGTTTGGGTCTAGCGGAGTGGGATTGGGTCTAGCCGAGTGGGTTTGGGTCTAGCCGAGTGGGTTTGGGAGTAGCCGAGTGGGTTTGGGTCTAGCCGAGTGGGTTTGGGTCTAGCGGAATGGGTTTGGGTCTAGCCGAGTGGGTTTGGGTCTAGCCGATTGGGTTTGGGTCAAGCCGACAGGTTTTGGGTCTAGCCGAGTGGGTTTGGGTCTAGCCGAGTGGGTTTGGGTCTAGCCGAGTGGGTGTGGGTCTAGCCGAGTGGGTTTTGGTCTAGCCGAGTGGGTTTGGGTCTAGCCGAGTGGGTTTGGGTGTAGCCGAGTGGGTTTGGTTCTAGCCGAGTGGGTTTGTGCCTAGCCGAGTGGGTTTGGGTCTAGCGGTGTGGGTTTGGGTGTAGCTGAGTGGGTTTGGGACTAGCCGAGTGGGTTTGGGTCTAGCCGAGTGGGTTTGGGTCTAGCCGAATGGGTTTGGGTCTACCCGAGTGGGTTTGGGTCTACCCGAGTGGGTTTGGGTCTAGCCGAGTGGGTTTGAGGCTAGCCGATTGGGTTTGGGTGTAGCCGAGTGGGTTTGGGTCTAGCGGAGTGGGTTTGGGTGTAGCCGAGTGGGTTTGGGTGTAGCCGAGTGGGTTTTGGTCTAGCCGAGTGGGTTTGGGTCTAGCCGAGTGGGTTTGGGTCTAGCCGAGTGGGTTTGGGTACAGCCGAGTGGGTTTGGGTCCAGCCGAGTGGGTTTGGGTCTAGCGGAGTGGGTTTGGGTCTAGCCGAGTGGGTTTGGGTCTAGCGGTGTGGGTTTGGGTCTAGCCGAGTGGGTTTGGGTCTAGCGGTGTGGGTTTGGGTCTAGCCGAGTGGGTTTGGGTCTAGCCGAGTGGGTTTGGGTCTAGCCGAGTGGGTTTGGATCTAGCCGAGTCCATTTGGGTCTAGCCGAGTGGGTTTGGGACTAGCCGAGTGGGTTTGGGTATAGCCGAGTGGGTTTGGGTCCAGCCAAGTGGGTTTGGGTCTCGCGGAGTGGGTTTGGGTGTAGCCGATTGGGTTTGGGTCTAGCCGAGTGGGTTTGGGTCTGGCCGAGTGGGTTTGGGTGTAGCCGAGTGGGTTTGGTTCTAGCCGAGTGGGTTTGGGTCTAGCTGAGTGGGTTTGGGTCTAGCCGAGTGTGTTTGGGTCTAGCCGAGTGGGTTTGCGTCTAGCTGAGTAGGTTTGGGTCTAGCGGAGTGGGTTTGGGTGTAGCCGAGTGGGTTTGGGTCTAGCCGAGTGGGTTTGGGTCTAGACGAGTGGGTTTGGGTCTAGCCGAGTGGGTATCGTTCTAGCCGAGTGGGTTTGGGTCTAGCGGAGTGGGTTTGGGTCTAGCCGAGTCCGTTTGGGTCTAGCCGAGTGGGTTTGGGACTAGCCAAGTGGGTTTGGGTCTAGCGGGGTGGGTTTGGTTCTAGCGGAGTGGGTTTGGGTCTAGCCGATTGGGTTTTGGTCTAGCCGAGTGGGTTTGGGTCTGGCGGAGTGGGTTTGGGTCTAGTGGAGTGGGTTTGGGTGTAGCCGAGTGGGTTTGGGTCTAGCCGAGTGGGTTTGGGTCCAGCCGAGTGGGTTTGGGTCTAGCTGAGTGGGTTTGGGTCTAGCCGAGTGTATTTGGGTCCAGCCGAGTGGGTTTGGGTCTGGCGGAGTGGGTTTGGGTCTAGTGGAGTGGGTTTGGGTGTAGCCGAGTGGGTTTGGGTCTAGCCGAGTGGGTTTGGGTCCAGCCGAGTGGGTTTGGGTCTAGCTGAGTGGGTTTGGGTCTAGCCGAGTGTGTTTGGGTCTAGCCGAGTGGGTTTGCGTCTAGCTGAGCGGGTTTGGGTCTAGCGGAGTGGGTTTGGGTGTAGCCGAGTGGGTTTGGGTCTAGCCGACTGGGTTTGGGTCTAGACGAGTGGGTTTGTGTCTAGCCGAGTGGGTATCGTTCTAGCCGAGTGGGTTTGGGTCTAGCGGAGTGGGTTTGGGTCTAGCCGAGTCCGTTTGGGTCTAGCCGAGTGGGTTTGGGTCAAGCCGATTGGGATTGGGTCTAGCCTTGTGGGTTTGGGTCTAGCCGAGTGGGTTAGGGTCTAGCGGAGTGGGTTTGGGAATAGCCGCGTGGGTTTGGATGTAGCCGAGTGGGTTTGGGTCTAGCCGAGTGGGTTTAGGTCTAGCGGAGTGGGTTTGGGTCTAGCATAGTGGGTTTGGGTCTAGCGGAGTGGGTTTGGGTGTAGCCGCGTGGGTTTGGGTCTAGCCGAGTGGGTTTGGGTCCAGCCGAGTGGGTTTGGGTCTAGCCGAGTGGGTTTGGGTCTAGCCAAGTGGGTTTGGGTCTAGCGGAGTGGGTTTGGGTGTAGCCGAGTGGGTTTGGGTCTGGCGGAGTGGGTTTGGGTCTAGTGGAGTGGGTTTGGGTGTAGCCGAGTGGGTTTGGGTCTAGCCGAGTGGGTTTGGGTCCAGCCGAGTGGGTTTGGGTCTAGCTGAGTGGGTTTGGGTCTAGCCGAGTGTGTTTGGGTGTAGCCGAGTGGGTTTGCGTCTAGCTGAGTGGGTTTAGGTCTAGCGGAGTGGGTTTGGGTGTAGCCGAGTGGGTTTGGGTCTAGCAGACTGGGTTTGGGTCTAGACGAGTGGGTTTGTGTCTAGCCGAGTGGGTATCGTTCTAGCCGAGTGGGTTTGGGTCTAGCGGAGTGGGTTTGGGTCTAGCCGAGTCCGTTTGGGTCTAGCCGAGTGGGTTTGGGTCAAGCCGATTGGGTTTGGGTCTAGCCATGTGGGTTTGGGTCTAGCCGAGTGGGTTAGGGTCTAGCGGAGTGGGTTTGGGAGTAGCCGCGTGGGTTTGGATGTAGCCGAGTGGGTTTGGGTCTAGCCGAGTGGGTTTAGGTCTAGCGGAGTGGGTTTGGGTCTAGCATAGTGGGTTTGGGTCTAGCGGAGTGGGTTTGGGTGTAGCCGCGTGGGTTTGGGTCTAGCCGAGTGGGTTTGGGTTCAGCCGAGTGGGTTTGGGTCTAGCCGAGTGGGTTTTGGTGTAGCCGAGTGGGTTTGGGTCTAGCCGAGTGGGTTTGCTTCTAGCCAAGTGGGTTTGGGTCAAGCGGAGTGGGTTTGGGTGTAGCCGAGTGGGTTTGGGTCTAGCCGAGTGGGTTTGGGTCTAGACGAGTGGGTTTGGGTCTAGCCGAGTGGGTTTCGGTGTAGCCGAGTGGGTTTGGGTCTAGCGGAGTGGGTTTGGGTGTAGCCGAGTGGGTTTGAGTCTAGCCGAGTGGGTTTGGGTCTAGCCGAGTGGGATTGGGTCTAGCCGAGTGGGTTTGGGTCTAGCCGAGTGTGTTTGGGTCTAGCCGAGTGGGTTTGCGTCTAGCCAAGTGGGTTTGGGTCTAGCGGAGTGGGTTTGGGTGTAGCCGAGTGGGTTTGAGTCTAGCCGAGTGGGTTTGGGTCTAGCCGAGTGGGATTGGGTCTAGCCGAGTGGGTTTGGGTTTAGCCGAGTGTGTTTGGGTCTAGCCGAGTGGGTTTGCGTCTAGCCAAGTGGGTTTGGGTCAAGCGGAGTGGGTTTGGGTGTAGCCGAGTGGGTTTGGGTCTAGCCGAGTGGGTTTGGGTCTAGACGAGTGGGTTTGGGTCTAGCCGAGTGGGTTTCGGTGTAGCCGAGTGGGTTTGGGTCTAGCGGAGTGGGTTTGGATCTAGCCAAGTGGGTTTGGGTCTAGCCGAGTTGGTTTGGGTCTAGCGGAGTGGGTTTGGGTCTAGCGGAGTGGGTTTGGGTCTAGCGGAGTGGGTTTGGGTGTAGCCGAGTGGGTTTGGGACTAGCCAAGTGGGTTTGGGTCTAGCCGAGTGGGTTTGGGTCTAGCCGAATGGGTTTTGGTCTAGCCGAGTGGGTTTGGGTCTGGCCGAGTTGGTTTGCGTCTAGCCGAATGGGTTTGGGTCCAGCTGAGTGGGTTTGGGTCTAGCCGATTGGGTTTGGGTCTAGCGGAGTGGGTTGGGGTCTAGCGGAGTGGGTTTGGGTGTAGCCGAGTGTGTTTGGGTCTCTCCGAGTGGGTTTGGGTCTAGCCGACTGGGTTTGGGACTAGCTGAGTGGGTTTTGGTCTAGCCGAGTGGGTTTGGGTCTAGCCGAGTGGACTTACGTCTAGCCGAGTGGGTTTGGGTCCAGCGGAGTAGGTTTCGGTGTAGCCGAGTGGGTTTGGGTGTAGCCGAGTGGGTTTGGGTCTGGACGAGTGGGTTTGGGTCTAGCCGAGTGGGTTTGGGTCTAGCCGATTGGGTTTACGTCTAACCGAATGGGTTTGGGTCTAGCGGAGTGGGTTTGGGTGTAGCCGAGTGGGTTTGGGTGTAGCCGAGTGGGTTTGGGTCTGGACGAGTGGGTTTGGGTCTAGCCGAGTGGGTTTGGGTCTAGCCGAGTGGGTTTGGGTCTAGCCGAGTGGGTTTGGGCCTAGCCGTGTGGGTTTGGGTCTTGCGGAGTGGGTTTGGGTCTAGCGGAGTGGGTTTGGGTCTAGCCGAGTGGGTTTGGGCCTAGCCGATTGGGTTTGGGTCTAGCCGAGTGGGTTTGGGTCCAGTGGATTGGGTTTGGGTCTAGCCGTGTGGGTGTGGGTCTAGCCAAGTGGGTTTGGGTCTAGCCGAGTGGGTTTGGGACTAGCCGAGTGGGTTTGGGTCTAGCCGAGTGGGTTTGTGTCTAGCCGAGTGGGTTTGGGCCTAGCGGAGTGGGTTTGGGTCTAGCGGAGTGGGTTTGGGTCTAGCTGAATGGGTTTGGGTCTAGCCGAGTGGGTTTGGGTCTAGCCGAGTGGGTTTGGGTCTAGCCGATTGGGTTTGGGTCTAGCCGATTGGGTTTACGTCTAACCGAGTGGGTTTGGGTCTAGCGGAGTGGGTTTGGGTGTAGCCGAGTGGGTTTGGGTGTAGCCGAGTGGGTTTGGGACTAGCCAAGTGGGTTTGGGTCTAGCCGAGTGGGTTTGGGTCTAGCCGAATGGGTTTTGGTCCAGCCGAGTGGGTTTGGGTCTGGCCGAATGGGTTTGCGTCTAGCCGAATGGGTTTGGGTCCAGCTGAGTGGGTTTGGGTCTAGCCGAGTGGGTTTGGGTCTAGCGGAGTGGGTTAGGGTCTAGCGGAGTGGGTTTGGGTGTAGCCGAGTGTGTTTGGGTCTCTCCGAGTGGGTTTGGGTCTAGCCGACTGGGTTTGGGACTAGCCGAGTGGGTTTTGGTCTAGCCGAGTGGGTTTGGGTCTAGCCGAGTGGGCTTACGTCTAGCCGAGTGGGTTTGGGTCTAGCGGAGTAGGTTTCGGTGTAGCCGAGTGGGTTTGGGACTAGCCGAGTGGGTTTGGGCCTAGCCGTGTGGGTTTGGGTCTTGCGGAGTGGGTTTGGGTCTAGCGGAGTGGGTTTGGGTCTAGCCGAGTGGGTTTGGGCCTAGCCGATTGGGTTTGGGTCTAGCCGAGTGGGTTTGGGTCCAGTGGAGTGGGTTTGGGTCTAGCCGTGTGGGTGTGGGTCTAGCCAAGTGGGTTTGGGTCTAGCCGAGTGGGTTTGGGTCTAGCCGAGTGGGTTTGGGTCTAGCCGAGTGGGTTTGTGTCTAGCCGAGTGGGTTTGGGCCTAGCCGAGTGGGTTTGGGTCTAGCGGAGTGGGTTTGGGTCTAGCTGAATGGGTTTGGGTCTAGCCGAGTGGGTTTGGGTCTAGCCGAGTGTGTTTGGGTCTAGCCGATTGGGTTTGGGTCTAGCCGATTGGGTTTACGTCTAACCGAGTGGGTTTGGGTCTAGCGGAGTGGGTTTGGGTGTAGCCGAGTGGGTTTGGGTGTAGCCGAGTGGGTTTGGGTCTGGACGAGTGGGTTTGGGTCTAGCCGAGTGGGTTTGGGTCTAGCCGAGTGGGTTTGGGTGTAGCCGAGTGGGTTTGGGTCTAGCCGAGTGGGTTTGGGCCTAGCCGTGAGGGTTTGGGTGTTGCGGAGTGGGTTTGGGTCTAGCGGAGTGGGTTTGGGTCTAGCCGAGTGGGTTTGGGCCTAGCCGATTGGGTTTGGGTCTAGCCGAGTGGGTTTGGGTCTAGTGGAGTGGGTTTGGGTCTAGCCGTGTGGGTGTGGGTCTAGCCATGTGGGTTTGGGTCGAGCCGAGTGGGTTTGGGTCTAGCCGAGTGGGTTTGGGTCTAGCCGAGTGGGTTTGTGTCTAGCCGAGTGGGTTTGGGCCTAGCCGAGTGGGTTTGGGTCTAGCGGAGTGGGTTTGGGTCTAGCTGAATGGGTTTGGGTCTAGCCGAGTGGGTTTGGGTCTAGCCGAGTAGGTTTGGGTCTAGCCGAAAGGGTTTGGGTCTAGCCGAGTGGGTTTGGGTCTAGCCGAGTGGGTTTGGGTCTAGCCGAGTGGGTGTGGGTCTAACGGAGTGGGTTTGGGTCTAGCGGAGTGAGTTTGGGTCTAGCCGAGTGGGTTTGGGTCTAGCCGAAAGGGTTTGGGTCTAGCCGAGTGGGTGTGGGTCTAGCCGAGTGGGGTTGGGTCTAGCGGAGTGGGTTTGGGTGTTCCCGAGTGGGTTTGGGTCTAGCCGAGTGGGTTTGGGTCTAGCCGACTGGGTTTGGGACTAGCCGAGTGGGTTTTGGTCCAGCCGAGTGGGTTTGGGTCTAGCCGAGTGGGTTTACGTCTAGCCGAGTGGGTTTGGGTCTAGCGGAGTAGGTTTCGGTGTAGCCGAGTGGGTTTGGGTGTAGCCGAGTGGGTTTGGGTCTGGACGAGTGGGTTTGGGTCTAGCCGAGTGGGTTTGGGTCTAGCCGAGTGGGTTTACGTCTAACCCAGTGGGTTTGGGTCTAGCGGAGTGGGTTTGGGTGTAGCCGAGTGGGTTTGGGTGTAGCCGAGTGGGTTTGGGTCTGGACGAGTGGGTTTGGGTCTAGCCGAATGTTTGGGTCTAGCCGAGTGGGTTTGGGTCTAGCCGAGTGGGTTTGGTCCTAGCCGCGTGGGTTTGGGTCTAGCGGAGTGGGTTTGGGTCTAGCGGAGTGAGTTTGGGTCTAGCAGAGTGGGTTTGGGCCTAGCCGATTGGGTTTGGGTCTAGCCGAGTAGGTTTGGGTCTAGCCGAGTGGGTTTGGGTCTGGCCGAGTGGGTTTGGGTCCAGCCGAGTGGGTTTGGGTCTAGCCGTGTGGGTTTGAGTCTAGCCGTTTGGGTTTGGGTCTAGCCATGTGGGTTTGGGTCTAGCCGAGTGGGTTAGGGTCTAGCGGAGTGGGTTTGGGTGTAGCCGCGTGGGTTTGGGTGTAGCCGAGTGGGTTTTGGTCTGGACGAGTGGGTTTGGGTCTAGCCGAGTGGGTTTGGGTCTAGCCAAGTGGGTTTGGGTCTAGCCTAGTGGGTTTGGGTCTAGCCAAGTGGGTTTGGGTCTAGCGGAGTCGGTTTGGGTCTAGAGGAGTGGGTCTGGGTCTAGCGGAGTGGGTTTGGGTCTAGCCCAGTGGGTTTGGTTCTAACCGAGTGGGTTTGTGTCTAGCGGAGTGAGTTTGGGTCTAGCGGAGTGGGATTGGGTCTAGCCGAGTGGGTTTGGGTCTAGCTGAATGGGTTTGGGTCTAGCCGAGTGGGTTTGGGTCTAGCCGAGTGGGTTTGGGTCTAGCCGAAAGGGTTTGGGTCTAGCCGAGTGGGTTTGGGTCTAGCCGAGTGGGTTTGGGACTAGCCGAGTGGGTGTGGGTCTAGCCTAGTGGGTTTGGGTCTAGCCGAGTGGGTTTGGGTGTAGCCGAGTGGGTTTGGGTCTAGCGGAGTGGGTTTGGGTGTAGCCGAGTGGGTTTGGGTCTAGCCGAGTGGGTTTGGGTGTAGCCGAGTGGGTTTGGGTCTAGCCGAGTGGGTTTGGGTCTAGCCGAGTGGGTTAGGGTCTAGCCGAGTGGGTTTGGGTGTGGCCGCGTGGGTTTGGATGTAGCCAAGTGGGTTTGGGTCTAGCCGAGTGGGTTTGGGTCTATCCGAGTGGGTTTGGGTCTAGCCGAGTGGGTTTGGGTCTAGCCGAGTGGGTTTGGGACTAGCCGAGTGGGTTTGGGTCTAGCCGAGTGGGTTTGGGTCTAGCTGAATGGGTTTGGGTCTAGCCGAGTGGGTTTGGGTCTGGCGGTGTGGGTTTGGGTCTAGCCGAGTGGGTTTGGGTGTAGCCGAGTGGGTTTGGGTCTAGCCCAGTGGGTTTGGGTCTAGCCAAGTGGGTTTGGGTCTGGCCGAGTGGGTTTGGGCCTAGCGGAGGGGGTTTGCGTGTAGCCGAGTGGGTTTGGGTCCAGCCGAGTGGGTTTGGGTCTAGCCGAGTGTGTTTGGGTCTAGCCGAGTGGGTTTGGGTTTAGCCGAGTGGGTTTGGGTTTAGCCGAGTGTGTTTGGGTCTAGTCGAGTGGGTTTGGGTCGAGTCGAGTGGGTTTGGGTCTAGCCGAGTGGGTATGGGCCTAGCCGCGTGGGTTTGGGTCTAGCGGAGTGGGTTTGTGTCTAGCGGAGTAGGCTTGTTTCTAGCCGAGTGGGTTTGGGCCTAGCCGAGTGGGTTTGGGTCTAGCCGAGTGGGTTTGGGTCTAGCCGAGTGGGTTTGGGTCTAGCCGAGTGGGTTTGGGTCTAGCCGTGTGGGTTTGGGTCTAGCCGATTGGGTTTCGGTCTAGGCATGTGGGTTTGGGTCTAGCCGAGTGGGTTTGGGTCTGGCCGAGTGGGTTTGGGTCCAGCCGAGTGGGTTTGGGTCTAGCCGTGTGGGTTTGAGTCTAGCCGTTTGGGTTTGGGTCTAGCCATGTGGGTTTGGGTCTAGCCGAGTGGGTTAGGGTCTAGCGGAGTGGGTTTGGGTGTTGCCGTGTGGGTTTGGGTGTAGCCGAGTGGGTTATGGTCTGGACGAGTGGGTTTGGGTCTAGCCGAGTGGGTTTGGGTCTAGCCAAGTGGGTTTGGGTCTAGCCTAGTGGGTTTGGGTCTAGCCAAGTGGGTTTGGGTCTAGCGGAGTCGGTTTGGGTCTAGAGGAGTGGGTCTGGGTCTAGCAGAGTGGGTTTGGGTCTAGCCCAGTGGGTTTGGTTCTAACCGAGTGGGTTTGTGTCTAGCGGAGTGAGTTTGGGTCTAGCGGAGTGGGATTGGGTCTAGCCGAGTGGGTTTGGGTCTAGCCGAATGGGTTTGGGTCTAGCCGAGTGGGTTTGGGTCTAGCCGAGTGGGTTTGGGTCTAGCCGAAAGGGTTTGGGTCTAGCCGAGTGGGTTTGGGTCTAGCCGAGTGGGTTTGGGTCTAGCCGAGTGGGTGTGGGTCTAGCCTAGTGGGTTTGGGTCTAGCCGAGTGGGTTTGGGTGTAGCCGAGTGGGTTTGGGTCTAGCGGAGTGGGTTTGGGTGTAGCCGAGTGGGTTTGGGTCTAGCCGAGTGGGTTTGGGTGTAGCCGAGTGGGTTTGGGTCTAGCCGAGTGGGTTTGGGTCTAGCCGAGTGGGTTAGGGTCTAGCCGAGTGGGTTTGGGTGTGGCCGCGTGGGTTTGGATGTAGCCAAGTGGGTTTGGGTCTAGCCGAGTGGGTTTGGGTCTATCCGAGTGGGTTTGGGTCTAGCCGAGTGGGTTTGGGTCAAGCCGAGTGGGTTTGGGACTAGCCGAGTGGGTTTGGGTCTAGCCGAGTGGGTTTGTGTCTAGCCGAGTGGGTTTGGGTCTAGCCGAGTGGGTTTGAGTCTTGCCGAGTGGGTTTGGGTCTAGCGGAGTTGGTTTGGGTGTAGCCGAGTGGGTTTGGGTGTAGCCGAGTGGGTTTGGGTCTAGCCGACTGGGTTTGGGTCTAGCCGAGTGGGTTTCGGTCTAGCCGAGTGGGTTTGGGTCTAGCCGAGTGGGTTTTCGTCTAGCCGAGTGGGTTTGGGTCTAGCGGAGTGGGTTTGGGTGTAGCCGAGTGGGTTTGGGTGTAGCCGAGTGTGTTTGGGTCTGGACGAGTGGGTTTGGGTCTAGCAGAGTGGGTTTGGGTCTAGCCGAGTGGGTTTGGGTCTAGCCTGGTGGGTTTGGGTCTAGCGGAGTTGGTTTGGGTCTAGCGGAGTGGGGTTGGGTATAGCCGAGTGGGTTTGGGTCTAACCGAGTGGGTTTGTGTCTAGCGGAGTGGGTTTGTGTCTAGCGGAGTGGGTTTGGGTCTAGCGGAGTGGGATTGGGTCTAGCCGAGTGGGTTTGGGTCTAGCCGAGTGGGTTTGGGAGTAGCCGAGTGGGTTTGGGTCTAGCCGAGTGGGTTTGGGTCTAGCGGAATGGGTTTGGGTCTAGCCGAGTGGGTTTGGGTCTAGCCGATTGGGTTTGGGTCTAGCCGACAGGGTTTGGGTCTAGCCGAGTGGGTTTGGGTCTAGCCGAGTGGGTTTGGGTCCAGCCGAGTGGGTTTTGGTCTAGCCGAGTGGGTTTGGGTCTAGCGGTGTGGGTTTGGGTGTAGCTGAGTGGGTTTGGGACTAGCCGAGTGGGTTTGGGTCTCGCCGAGTGGGTTTGGGTCTAGCCGAATGGGTTTGGGTCTACCCGAGTGGGTTTGGGTCTACCCGAGTGGGTTTGGGTCCAGCCGAGTGGGTTTGAGGCTAGCCGATTGGGTTTGGGTGTAGCCGAGTGGGTTTGGGTCTAGCGGAGTGGGTTTGGGTGTAGCCGAGTGGGTTTGGGTGTAGCCGAGTGGGTTTGGGTGTAGCCGAGTGGGTTTTGGTCTAGCCGAGTGGGTTTGGGTCTAGCCGAGTGGGTTTGGGTCTAGCCGAGTGGGTTTGGGTCCAGCCGCGTGGGTTTGGGTCCAGCCGAGTGGGTTTGGGTCTAGCGGAGTGGGTTTGGGTCTAGCCGAGTGGGTTTGGGTCTAGCGGTGTGGGTTTGGGTCTAGCCGAGTGGGTTTGGGTCTAGCCGAGTGGGTTTGGGTCTAGCCGAGTGGGTTTGGATCTAGCCGAGTGGGTTTGGGTCTAGCCGAGTGGGTTTGGATCTAGCCGAGTCCATTTGGGTCCAGCCGAGTGGGTTTGGGACTAGCCGAGTGGGTTTGGGTATAGCCGAGTGGGTTTGGGTCTAGCTGAATGGGTTTGGGTCTAGCCGAGTGGGTTTGCGTCTAGCAGAGTGGGTTTGGGTGTAGCCGAGTGGGTTTGGGTCTAGCCCAGTGGGTTTGGGTCTAGCCAAGTGGGTTTGGGTCTGACCGAGTGGGTTTGGGCCTAGCGGAGGGGGTTTGCGTGTAGCCGAGTGGGTTTGGGTCCAGCCGAGTGGGTTTGGGTCTAGCCGAGTGTGTTTGGGTCTAGCCGAGTGGGTTTGGGTGCAGCCGAGTGGGTTTGGGTTTAGCCGAGTGTGTTTGGGTCTAGTCGAGTGGGTTTGGGTCGAGCCGAGTGGGTTTGGGTCTAGCCGAGTGGTTTTGGGCCTAGCCACGTGGGTTTGGGTCTAGCGGAGTGGGTTTGTGTCTAGCGGAGTGGGCTTGTTTCTAGCCGAGTGGGTTTGGGCCTAGCCGAGTGGGTTTGGGTCTAGCCGAGTGGGTTTGGGTCTAGCCGAGTGGGTTTGGGTCTAGCCGAGTGGGTTTGGGTCTAGCCGTGTGGGTTTGGGTCTAGCCGATTGGGTTTCGGTCTAGGCATGTGGGTTTGGGTCTAGCCGAGTGGGTTAGGGTCTAGCGGAATGGGTTTGGGTGTAGCCGCGTGGGTTTGGGTCTAGCCGAGTGGGTTTGGGTCTAGCCGAGTGGCTTTGGGTCTAGCCGAGTGGGTTTGAGTCTTGCCGAGTGGGTTTGGGTCTAGCGGAGTTGGTTTGGGTGTAGCCGAGTGGGTTTGGGTGTAGCCGAGTGGGTTTGGGTCTAGCCGACTGGGTTTGGGTCTAGCCGAGTGGGTTTCGGTCTAGCCGAGTGGGTTTGGGTCTAGCCGAGTGGATTTTCGTCTAGCCGAGTGGGGTTGGGTCTAGCGGAGTGGGTTTGGGTGTAGCCGAGTGGGTTTGGGTGTAGCCGAGTGTGTTTGGGTCTGGACGAGTGGGTTTGGGTCTAGCCGAGTGGGTTTGGGTCTAGCCGAGTGGGTTTGGGTCTAGCCTAGTGGGTTTGGGTCTAGCCAAGTGGGTTTGGGTCTAGCGGAGTTGGTTTGGGTCTAGCGGAGTGGGGTTGGGTATAGCCGAGTGGGTTTGGGTCTAACCGAGTGGGTTTGTGTCTAGCGGAGTGGGTTTGTGTCTAGCGGAGTGGGTTTGGGTCTAGCGGAGTGGGATTGGGTCTAGCCGAGTGGGTTTGGGTCTAGCCGAGTGGGTTTGGGAGTAGCCGAGTGGGTTTGGGTCTAGCCGAGTGGGTTTGGGTCTAGCGGAATGGGTTTGGGTCTAGCCGAGTGGGTTTGAGTCTAGCCGATTGGGTTTGGGTCTAGCCGACAGGGTTTGGGTCTAGCCGAGTGGGTTTGGGTCTAGCCGAGTGGGTTTGGGTCCAGCCGAGTGGGTTTTGGTCTAGCCGAGTGGGTTTGGGTCTAGCGGTGTGGGTTTGGGTGTAGCTGAGTGGGTTTGGGACTAGCCGAGTGGGTTTGGGTCTCGCCGAATGGGTTTGGGTCTACCCGAGTGGGTTTGGGTCTACCCGAGTGGGTTTGGGTCCAGCCGAGTGGGTTTGAGGCTAGCCGATTGGGTTTGGGTGTAGCCGAGTGGGTTTGGGTCTAGCGGAGTGGGTTTGGGTGTAGCCGAGTGGGTTTGGGTGTATCCGAGTGGGTTTTAGTCTAGCCGAGTGGGTTTGGGTCTAGCCGAGTGGTTTTGGGTCTAGCCGAGTGGGTTTGGGTCCAACCGCGTGGGTTTGGGTCCAGCCGAGTGGGTTTGGGTCTAGCGGAGTGGGTTTGGGTCTAGCCGTGTGGGTTTGGGTCTAGCGGTGTGGGTTTGGGTCTAGCCGAGTGGGTTTGGGTCTAGCCGAGTGGGTTTGGGTCTAGCCGAGTGGGTTTGGATCTAGCCGAGTCCATTTGGGTCCAGCCGAGTGGGTTTGGGACTAGCCGAGTGGGTTTGGGTATAGCCGAGTGGGTTTGGGTCCAGCCAAGTGGGTTTGGGTCTAGCGGAGTGGGTTTGGGTGTAGCCGATTGGGTTTGGGTCTAGCCGAGTGGGTTTGGGTCTGGCCGAGTGGGTTTGGGTGTAGCCGAGTGGGTTTGGTTCTAGCCGAGTGGGTTTGGGTCTAGCTGAGTGGGTTTGGGTCTAGCCGAGTCCGTTTGGGTCTAGCCGAGTGGGTTTGGGACTGGCTAAGTGGGTTTGGGTCTAGCGGGGTGGGTTTGGTTCTAGCGGAGTGGGTTTGGGTCTAGCCGATTGGGTTTTGGTCTAGCCGAGTGGGTTTGGGTCTGGCGGAGTGGGTTTGGGTCTAGTGGAGTGGGTTTGGGTGTAGCCGAGTGGGTTTGGGTCAAGCCGAGTGGGTTTGGGTCCAGCCGAGTGGGTTTGGGTCTAGCTGAGTGGGTTTGGGTCTAGCCGAGTGTGTTTGGGTCCAGCCGAGTGGGTTTGGGTCTGGCGGAGTGGGTTTGGGTCTAGTGGAGTGGGTTTGGGTGTAGCCGAGTGGGTTTGGGTCTAGCCGAGTGGGTTTGGGTCTAGCCGAGTGGGTTTGGTCCTAGCCGCGTGGGTTTGGGTCTAGCGGAGTGGGTTTGGGTCTAGCGGAGTGAGTTTGGGTCTAGCAGAGTGGGTTTGGGCCTAGCCGATTGGGTTTGGGTCTAGCCGAGTGGGTTTGGGTCTAGCCGAGTGGGCTTGGGTCTGGCCGAGTGGGTTTGGGTCCAGCCGAGTGGGTTTGGGTCTAGCCGTGTGGGTTTGAGTCTAGCCGTTTGGGTTTGGGTCTAGCCATGTGGGTTTGGGTCTAGCCGAGTGGGTTAGGGTCTAGCGGAGTGGGTTTGGGTGTAGCCGCGTGGGTTTGGGTGTAGCCGAGTGGGTTTGGGTCTAGCCGAGTGGGTTTGGGTCTAGCCGAGTGGGTTTGGGTCTAGCCGAGTGGGTTTGGGTCCAACCGCGTGGGTTTGGGTCCAGCCGTGTGGGTTTGGGTCTAGCGGAGTGGGTTTGGGTCTAGCCGAGTGGGTTTGGGTCTAGCGGTGTGGGTTTGGGTCTAGCCTAGTGGGTTTGGGTCTAGCCGAGTGGGTTTGGGTCTAGCCGAGTGGGTTTGGATCTAGCCGAGTCCATTTGGGTCCAGCCGAGTGGGTTTGGGACTAGCCGAGTGGGTTTGGGTATAGCCGAGTGGGTTTGGGTCCAGCCAAGTGGGTTTGGGTCTAGCGGAGTGGGTTTGGGTGTAGCCGATTGGGTTTGGGTCTAGCCGAGTGGGTTTGGGTCTGGCCGAGTGGGTTTGGGTGTAGCCGAGTGGGTTTGGTTCTAGCCGAGTGGGTTTGGGTCTAGCTGAGTGGGTTTGGATCTAGCCGAGTGTGTTTGGGTCTAGCCGAGTGGGTTTGCGTCTAGATGAGTAGGTTTGGGTCTAGCGGAGTGGGTTTGGGTGTAGCCGAGTGGGTTTGGGTCTAGCCGAGTGGTTTGGGTCTAGCCGAGTGGGTATCGTTGTAGCCGAGTGGGTTTGGGTCTAGCGGAGTGGGTTTGGGTCTAGCCGAGTGGGTTTGGGTCTAGCCGAGTGTGTTTGGGTCCAGCCGAGTGGGTTTGGGTCTGGCGGAGTGGGTTTGGGTCTAGTGGAGTGGGTTTGGGTGTAGCCGAGTGGGTTTGGGTCTAGCCGAGTGGGTTTGGGTCTAGCCGAGTGGGTTTGGTCCTAGCCGCGTGGGTTTGGGTCTAGCGGAGTGGGTTTGGGTCTAGCGGAGTGAGTTTGGGTCTAGCAGAGTGGGTTTGGGCCTAGCCGATTGGGTTTGGGTCTAGCCGAGTGGGTTTGGGTCTAGCCGAGTGGGTTTGGGTCTGGCCGATTGGGTTTGGGTCCAGCCGATTGGGTTTGGGTCTAGCCGTGTGGGTTTGAGTCTAGCCGTTTGGGTTTGGGTCTAGCCATGTGGGTTTGGGTCTAGCCGAGTGGGTTAGGGTCTAGCGGAGTGGGTTTGGGTGTAGCCGCGTGGGTTTGGGTGTAGCTGAGTGGGTTTGGGTCTATCCGAGTGGGTTTGGATGTAGCCGAGTGGGTTTGGGTCTAGCCGAGTGGGTTTGGGTCTAGCGGAGTGGGTTTGGGTGTAGCCGAGTGGGTTTGGGTCTAGCCGAGTGGGTTTGGGTCTAGCCGACTGGGTTTGGGACTAGCCGAGTGGGTTTGGGTCTAGCTGAGTGGGTTTGGGTCTAGCCGAGTGGGTTTATGTCTAGCCGCGTGGGTTTGGGTCTAGCGGAGTGGGTATCGGTGTAGCCGAGTGGGTTTGGGTGTAGCCGAGTGGGTTTTGGTCTGGACGAGTGGGTTTGGGTCTAGCCGAGTGGGTTTGGGTCTCGCCAAGTGGGTTTGGGTCTTGCCTAGTGGGTTTGGGTCTAGCCAAGTGGGTTTGGGTCTAGCGGAGTCGGTTTGGGTCTAGAGGAGTGGGCCTGGATCTAGCGGAGTGGGTTTGGGTCTAGCCCAGTGGGTTTGGTTCTAACCGAGTGGGTTTGTGTCTAGCGGAGTGAGTTTGGGTCTAGCCGAGTGGGTTTGGGTCTAGCCAAGTGGGTTTGGGTGCAGCCGAGTGGGTTTGGGTCTAGCCGTGTGGGTTTGGGTGTAGCTAAGTGGGTTTGGGTCTAGCGGAGTGGGTTTGGGTGTGGACGAGTGGGTTTGGGTCTAGCCGATTGGGTTTGGGTCTAGCCGAGTGGGATTGGGTCTAGCCGAGTGGGTTTGGGTCTAGCCGAGTGTGTTTGGGTCTAGTCGAGTGGGTTTGGGACTAGCCGAGTGGGTTTGGGTCTAGCCGAGTTGGTTTGGGTTTGGCCGAGTGGGTTTGGGTGTAGCCGAGTGGGTTTGGGTCTAGCCAAATCGGTTTGGGTCTAGCCGAGTGGGTTTGGGTCTAGCTGAGTGGGTTTGGGTCTAGCCGAGTGGGTTTGGGTCTAGCCTAGTGGGTTTGGGTCTATCCGAGTGGGTTTGGGTCTAGCCGAGTCCGTTTGGGTCTAGCCGAGTGGGTTTGGGTTTAGCGGAGTGGGTTTGGGTCTAGCCGAGTGGGTTTGGGTCTAGCCGAGTCCGTTTGGGTTTAGCCGAGTTGGTTTGGGACTAGCCGAGTGGGTTTGGGTCTAGCGGAGTGGGTTTGGGTCTAGCCGAGTGGGTTTGGGTCTAGCCAAGTGGGTTTGGGTCTGGCCTAGTGGGTTTGGGTCTAGCCAAGTGGGTTTGGGTCCAGCGGAGTCGGTTTGGGTCTAGAGGAGTGGGTCTGGATCTAGCGGAGTGGGTTTGGGTGTGGACGAGTGGGTTTGGGTCTAGCCGATTGGGTTTGGGTCTAGCCGAGTGGGATTGGGTCTAGCCGAGTGGGTTTGGGTCTAGCCGAGTGTGTTTGGGTCTAGTCGAGTGGGTTTGGGACTAGCCGAGTGGGTTTGGGTCTAGCCGAGTTGGTTTGGGTTTGGCCGAGTGGGTTTGGGTGTAGCCGAGTGGGTTTGGGTCTAGCCAAATCGGTTTGGGTCTAGCCGAGTGGGTTTGGGTCTAGCGGAGTGGGATTGGGTCTAGCCGAGTGGGTTTGGGTCTAGCTGAATGGGTTTGGGTCTAGCCGAGTGGGTTTGCGTCTAGCCGAGTGGGTTTGGGTCTAGCCAAGTCCGTTTTGGTCTAGCCGAGTGGGTTTGGGGTTAGCGGAGTGGGTTTGGGTCTAGCCAAATCGGTTTGGGTCTAGCCGAGTGGGTTTGGGTCTAGCCGAGTGGGTTTGGGTCTAGCCGAGTGGGTTTGGGTCTAGCCTAGTGGGTTTGGGTCTATCCGAGTGGGTTTGGGTCTAGCCGAGTCCGTTTGGGTCTAGCCGAGTGGGTTTGGGTTTACCGGAGTGGGTTTGGGTCTAGCCGAGTGGGTTTGGGTCTAGCCGAGTCCATTTGGGTCTAGCCGAGTTGGTTTGGGACTAGCCGAGTGGGTTTGGGTCTAGCGGAGTGGGTTTGGTTCTAGCGGAGTGGGTTTGGGTCTAGCCGATTGGGTTTGGGTATCGCCGAGTAGGTTTGCGTCTGGCGGAGTGGGTTTGGGTCTAGTGGAGTGGGTTTGGGTCTAGCCGAGTGGGTTTGGGTCTAGCCAAGTGGGTTTGGGTGCAGCCGAGTGGGTTTGGGTCTAGCCGTGTGGGTTTGGGTGTAGCTAAGTGGGTTTGGGTCTAGCGGAGTGGGTTTGGGTGTAGCCGAGTGGGTTTGGGTCTAGCCGAGTGGGTTTGGGTCTAGCCGACTGGGTTTGGGACTAGCCGAGTGGGTTTGGGTCTAGCTGAGTGGGTGTGGGTCTAGCCGAGTGGGTTTATGTCTAGCCGCGTGGGTTTGGGTCTAGCGGAGTGGGTATCGGTGTAGCCGAGTGGGTTTGGGTGTAGCCGAGTGGGTTTTGGTCTGGACAAGTGGGTTTGGGTCTAGCCGAGTGGGTTTGGGTCTAGCCAAGTGGGTTTGGGTCTAGCCTAGTGGGTTTGGGTCTAGCCAAGTGGGTTTGGGTCTAGCGGAGTCGGTTTGGGTCTAGAGGAGTGGGTCTGGATCTAGCGGAGTGGGTTTGGGTCTAGCCCAGTGGGTTTGGTTCTAACCGAGTGGGTTTGTGTCTAGCGGAGTGAGTTTGGGTCTAGTGGAGTGGGATTGGGTCTAGCCGAGTGGGTTTGGGTCTAGCTGAATGGGTTTGGGTCTAGCCGAGTGGGTTTGCGTCTAGCCGAGTGGGTTTGGGTCTAGCCGAAAGGGTTTGGGTCTAGCCGAGTGGGTTTGGGTCTAGCCGAGTGGGTTTGGGTCTAGCCGAGTCCGTTTGGGTCTAGCCGAGTGGGTTTGGGTTTAGCGGAGTGGGTTTGGGTCTAGCCAAATCGGTTTGGGTCTAGCCGAGTGGGTTTGGGTCTAGCCGAGTGGGTTTGGGTCTAGCCGAGTGGGTTTGGGTCTAGCCTAGTGGGTTTGGGTCTATCCGAGTGGGTTTGGGTCTAGCCGAGTCCGTTTGGGTCTAGCCGAGTGGGTTTGGGTTTAGCGGAGTGGGTTTGGGTCTAGCCGAGTGGGTTTGGGTCTAGCCGAGTCCATTTGGGTCTAGCCGAGTTGGTTTGGGACTAGCCGAGTGGGTTTGGGTCTAGCGGAGTGGGTTTGGTTCTAGCGGAGTGGGTTTGGGTCTAGCCGATTGGGTTTGGGTATCGCCAAGTAGGTTTGCGTCTGGCGGAGTGGGTTTGGGTCTAGTGGAGTGGGTTTGGGTCTAGCCGAGTGGGTTTGGGTCTAGCCAAGTGGGTTTGGGTGCAGCCGAGTGGGTTTGGGTCTAGCCGTGTGGGTTTGGGTGTAGCTAAGTGGGTTTGGGTCTAGCGGAGTGGGTTTGGGTGTAGACGAGTGGGTTTTGGTCTAGCCGATTGGGTTTGGGTCTAGCCGAGTGGGATTGGGTCTAGCCGAGTGGGTTTGGGTCTAGCCGAGTGTGTTTGGGTCTAGTCGAGTGGGTTTGGGACTAGCCGAGTGGGTTTGGGTCTAGCCGAGTTGGTTTGGGTTTGGCCGAGTGGGTTTGGGTGTAGCCGAGTGGGTTTGGGTCTAGCCAAATCGGTTTGGGTCTAGCCGAGTGGGTTTGGGTCTAGCTGAGTGGGTTTGGGTCTAGCCGAGTGGGTTTGGGTCTAGCCTAGTGGGTTTGGGTCTATCCGAGTGGGTTTGGGTCTAGCCGAGTCCGTTTGGGTCTAGCTGAGTGGGTTTGGGTTTAGCGGAGTGGGTTTGGGTCTAGCCGAGTGGGTTTGGGTCTAGCCGAGTCCGTTTGGGTTTAGCCGAGTTGGTTTGGGACTAGCCGAGTGGGTTTGGGTCTAGCGGAGTGGGTTTGGTTCTAGCGGAGTGGGTTTGGCTCTAGCCGATTGGGTTTGTGTCTCGCCGAGTGGGTTTGGGTCTGGCGGAGTGGGTTTGGGTCTAGTGGATTGGGTTTGGGTCTAGCCGAGTGGGTTTGTGTCTAGCCGAGTGGGTTTGGGTCTAGACGAGTGGGTTAGGGTCTACCCGAGTGGGTTTCGGTCTGGCCGAGTGGGTTTGGGGCTAGCGGAGTGGGTTTGGGTCTAGCCGAGTCCGTTTGTGTCTAGCCGAGTGGGTTTGGGACTAGTGGAGCGGGTTTGGGTCTAGCGGAGTGGGTTTGGGTCTAGCCGAGTGTGTTTGGGTCTAGTCGAGTGGGTTTGGGACTAGCCGAGTGGGTTTGGGTCTAGCCGTGTGGGTTTGGGTGTAGCTAAGTGGGTTTGGGTCTAGCGGAGTGGGTTTGGGTGTAGCCAAGTGGGTTTGGGTGTAGCCGAATCGGTTTGGGTCTAGCCGAGTGGGTTTGGGTCTAGCCGAGTGGGTTTGGGTCTAGCGGTGTGGGTTTGGGTCTAGCGGAGTGGGTTTGGATCTAGCCGAGTGGGTTTGGGTCTTGCCGAGTGGGTTTGGGTCTAGCCGAGTGGGTTTGGGTCTAGCCTAGTGGGTTTGGGTCTATCCGAGTGGGTTTGGGTCTAGCCGAGTCCGTTTGGGTCTAGCCGAGTGGGTTTGGGTCTAGCGGAGTGGGTTTGGGTCTAGCCGAGTGGGTTTGGGTCTAGCCGAGTCCGTTTGGGTCTAGCCGAGTGGGTTTGGGACGAGCCGAGTGGGTTTGGGTCTAGCGGAGTGGATTTGGTTCTAGCGGAGTGGGTTTGGGTCTAGCCGATTGGGTTTGGGTCTCGCCGAGTGGGTTTGTGTCTGGCAGAGTGGGTTTGGGACTAGTGGAGTGGGTTTGGGCCTAGCCGAGTGGGTTTGGGTCTAGCCGAGTGGGTTTGGGTCTAGCCGAGTGGGTTTGGATCTAGCCGAGTCCATTTGGGTCCAGCCGAGTGGGTTTGGGACTAGCCGAGTGGGTTTGGGTCTAGCGGAGTGGGTTTGGGTCTAGCCGAGTCCGTTTGGGTCTAGCCGAGTGGGTTTGGGACTAGCTAAGTGGGTTTGGGTCTAGCGGGGTGGGTTTGGTTCTAGCGGAGTGGGTTTTGGTCTAGCCGAGTGGGTTTTGGTCTAGCCGAGTGGGTTTGGGTCTGGCGGAGTGGGTTTGGGTCTAGTGGAGTGTGTTTGGGTGTAGCCGAGTGGGTTTGGGTCAAGCCGAGTGGGTTTGGGTCCAGCCGAGTGGGTTTGGGTCTAGCTGAGTGGGTTTGGGTCTAGCCGAGTGTGTTTGGGTCCAGCCGAGTGGGTTTGGGTCTGGCGGAGTGGGTTTGGGTCTAGTGGAGTGGGTTTGGGTGTAGCCGAGTGGGTTTGGGTCCAGCCGAGTGGGTTTGGGTCTAGCCGTGTGGGTTTGAGTCTCGCCGTTTGGGTTTGGGTCTAGCCATGTGGGTTTGGGTCTAGCCGAGTGGGTTAGGGTCTAGCGGAGTGGGTTTGGGTGTAGCCGCGTTGGTTTGGGTGTAGCCGAGTGGGTTTGGGTCTAGCCGAGTGGGTTTGGGTGAAGCCGAGTGGGTTTGGGTCTAGCGGAGTGGGTTTGGGTGTAGCCGAGTGGGTTTGGGTCTAGCCGAGTGGGTTTGTGTCTAGCCGACTGGGTTTGGGACTAGCCGAGTGGGTTTGGGTCTAGCTGAGTGGGTTTGGGTCTAGCCGAGTGGGTTTATGTCTAGCCGCGTGGGTTTGGGTCTAGCGGAGTGGGTATCGGTGTAGCCGAGTGGGTTTGGCTGTAGCCGAGTGGGTTTTGGTCTGGACGAGTGGGTTTGGGTCTAGCCGAGTGGGTTTGGGTCTAGCCAAGTGGGTTTGGGTCTAGCCTAGTGGGTTTGGGCCTAGCCAAGTGGGTTTGGGTCTAGCGGCGTCGGTTTGGGTCTAGAGGAGTGGGTCTGGATCTAGCGGAGTGGGTTTGGGTCTAGCCCAGTGGGTTTGGTTCTAACCGAGTGGGTTTGTGTCTAGCGGAGTGAGTTTGGGTCTAGCGGAGTGGGATTGTGTCTAGCCGAGTGGGTTTGGGTCTAGCTGAATGGGTTTGTGTCTAGCCGAGTGGGTTTGCGTCTAGCCGAGTGGGTTTGGGTCTAGCCGAAAGGGTTTGGGTCTAGCCGAGTGGGTTTGGGTCTAGCCGAGTGGGTTTGGGTCTAGCTGAGTCCGTTTGGGTCTAGCCGAGTGGGTTTGGGTTTAGCGGAGTGGGTTTGGGTCTAGCCAAATCGGTTTGGGTCTAGCCGAGTGGGTTTGGGTCTAGCCGAGTGGGTTTGGGTCTAGCCGAGTGGGTTTGGGTCTAGCCTAGTGGGTTTGGGTCTATCCGAGTGGGTTTGGGTCTAGCCGAGTCCGTTTGGGTCTAGCCGAGTGGGTTTGGGTTTAGCGGAGTGGGTTTGGGTCTAGCCGAGTGGGTTTGGGTCTAGCCGAGTCCATTTGGGTCTAGCCGAGTTGGTTTGGGACTAGCCAAGTGGGTTTGGGTGTAGCGGAGTGGGTTTGGTTCTAGCGGAGTGGGTTTGGGTCTAGCCGATTGGGTTTGGGTATCGCCGAGTAGGTTTGCGTCTGGCGGAGTGGGTTTGGGTCTAGTGGAGTGGGTTTGGGTCTATCCGAGTGGGTTTGGGTCTAGCCAAGTGGGTTTGGGTGCAGCCGAGTGGGTTTGGGTCTAGCCGTGTGGGTTTGGGTGTAGCTAAGTGGGTTTGGGTCTAGCGGAGTGGGTTTGGGTGTAGCCGAGTGGGTTTGGGTCTAGCCGAGTGGGTTTGGGTCTAGCCGACTGGGTTTGGGACTAGCCGAGTGGGTTTGGGTCTGGCTGAGTGGGTTTGGGTCTAGCCGAGTGGGTTTATGTCTAGCCGCGTGGGTTTGGGTCTAGCGGAGTGGGCATCGGTGTAGCCGAGTGGGTTTGGGTGTAGCCGAGTGGGTTTTGGTCTGGACGAGTGGGTTTGGGTCTAGCCGAGTGGGTTTGGGTCTAGCCAATTGGGTTTGGGTCTAGCCTAGTGGGTTTGGGTCTAGCCAAGTGGGGTTGGGTCTAGCGGAGTCGGTTTGGGTCTAGAGGAGTGGGTCTGGATCTAGCGGAGTGGGTTTGGGTCTAGCCCAGTGGGTTTGGTTCTAACCGAGTGGGTTTGTGTCTAGCGGAGTGAGTTTGGGTCTAGCGGAGTGGGATTGGGTCTAGCCGAGTGGGTTTGGGTCTAGCTGAATGGGTTTGGGTCTAGCCGAGTGGGTTTGCGTCTAGCCGAGTGGGTTTGGGTCTAGCCGAAAGGGTTTGGGTCTAGCCGAGTGGGTTTGGGTCTAGCCGAGTGGGTTTGGGTCTAGCCGAGTGGGTTTGGGTCTAGCCGAGTGGGTTTGGGTCTAGCCGAGTGGGTTTGGGTCTAGCCTAGTGTGTTTGGGTCTATCCGAGTGGGTTTGGGTCTAGCCGAGTCCGTTTGGGTCTAGCCGAGTGGGTTTGGGTTTAGCGGAGTGGGTTTGGGTCTAGCCGAGTGGGTTTGGGTCTAGCCGAGTCCATTTGGGTCTAGCCGAGTTGGTTTGCGACTAGCCGAGTGGGTTTGGGTCTAGCGGAGTGGGTTTGGTTCTAGCGGAGTGGGTTTGGGTCTAGCCGATTGGGTTTGGGTATCGCCGAGTAGGTTTGCGTCTGGCGGAGTGGGTTTGGGTCTAGTGGAGTGGGTTTGGGTCTATCCGAGTGGGTTTGGGTCTAGCCAAGTGGGTTTGGGTGCAGCCGAGTGGGTTTGGGTCTAGCCGTGTGGGTTTGGGTGTAGCTAAGTGGGTTTGGGTCTAGCGGAGTGGGTTTGGGTGTAGCCGAGTGGGTTTGGGTCTAGCCGAGTGGGTTTGGGTCGAGCCGACTGGATTTGGGACTAGCCGAGTGGGTTTGGGTCTAGCCGAGTGGGTTTATGTCTAGCCGCGTGGGTTTGGGTCTAGCGGAGTGGGTATCGGTGTAGCCGAGTGGGTTTGGGTGTAGCCGAGTGGGTTTTGGTCTGGACGAGTGGGTTTGGGTCTAGCCGAGTGGGTTTGGGTCTAGCCTAGTGGGTTTGGGTCTAGCCAATTGGGTTTGGGTCTAGCGGAGTCGGTTTGGGTCTAGAGGAGTGGGTCTGGATCTAGCGGAGTGGGTTTGGGTCTAGCCCAGTGGGTTTGGTACTAACCGAGTGGGTTTGTGTCTAGCGGAGTGAGTTTGGGTCTAGCGGAGTGGGATTGGGTCTAGCCGAGTGGGTTTGGGTCTAGCTGAATGGGTTTGGGTCTAGCCGAGTGGGTTTGCGTCTAGCCGAGTGGGTTTGGGTCTAGCCGAAAGGGTTTGGGTCTAGCCGAGTGGGTTTGGGTCTAGCTGAGTGGGTTTGGGTCTAGCCGAGTCCGTTTGGGTCTAGCCGAGTGGGTTTGGGTTTAGCGGAGTGGGTTTCGGTCTAGCCAAATCGGTTTGGGTCTAGCCGAGTGGGTTTGGGTCTAGCCGAGTGGGTTTGGGTCTAGCCGAGTGGGTTTGGGTCTAGCCTAGTGGGTTTGGGTCTATCCGAGTGGGTTTGGGTCTAGCCGAGTCCGTTTGGGTCTAGCCGAGTGGGTTTGGGTTTAGCGGAGTGGGTTTGGGTCTAGCCGAGTGGGTTTGGGTCTAGCCGAAAGGGTTTGGGTCTAGCCGAAAGGGTTTGGGTCTAGCCGAGTGGGTTTGGGTCTAGCCGAGTGGGTTTGGGTCTAGCCGAGTCCGTTTGGGTCTAGCCGAGTGGGTTTGGGTTTAGCGGAGTGGGTTTGGGTCTAGCCAAATCGGTTTGGGTCTAGCCGAGTGGGTTTGGGTCTAGCCGAGTGGGTTTGGGTCTAGCCGAGTGGGTTTGGGTCTAGCCTAGTGGGTTTGGGTCTATCCGAGTGGGTTTGGGTCTAGCCGAGTCCGTTTGGGTCTAGCCGAGTGGGTTTGGGTTTAGCGGAGTGGGTTTGGGTCTAGCCGAGTGGGTTTGGGTCTAGCCGAGTCCATTTGGGTCTAGCCGAGTTGGTTTGGGACTAGCCGAGTGGGTTTGGGTCTAGCGGAGTGGGTTTGGTTCTAGCGGAGTGGGTTTGGGTCTAGCCGATTGGGTTTGGGTATCGCCGAGTAGGTTTGCGTCTGGCGGAGTGGGTTTGGGTCTAGTGGAGTGGGTTTGGGTCTAGCCGAGTGGGTTTGGGTCTAGCCAAGTGGGTTTGGGTGCAGCCGAGTGGGTTTGGGTCTAGCCGTGTGGGTTTGGGTGTAGCTAAGTGGGTTTGGGTCTAGCGGAGTGGGTTTGGGTGTAGACGAGTGGGTTTGGGTCTAGCCGATTGGGTTTGGGTCTAGCCGAGTGGGATTGGGTCTAGCCGAGTGGGTTTGGGTCTAGCCGAGTGTGTTTGGGTCTAGTCGAGTGGGTTTGGGACTAGCCGAGTGGGTTTGGGTCTAGCCGAGTTGGTTTGGGTTTGGCCGAGTGGGTTTGGGTGTAGCCGAGTGGGTTTGGGTCTAGCCAAATCGGTTTGGGTCTAGCCGAGTGGGTTTGGGTCTAGCTGAGTGGGTTTGGGTCTAGCCGAGTGGGTTTGGGTCTAGCCTAGTGGGTTTGGGTCTATCCGAGTGGGTTTGGGTCTAGCCGAGTCCGTTTGGGTCTAGCCGAGTGGGTTTGGGTTTAGCGGAGTGGGTTTGGGTCTAGCCGAGTGGGTTTGGGTCTAGCCGAGTCCGTTTGGGTTTAGCCGAGTTGGTTTGGGACTAGCCGAGTGGGTTTGGGTCTAGCGGAGATGGGTTTGGTTCTAGCGGAGTGGGTTTGGCTCTAGCCGATTGGGTTTGGGTCTCGCCGAGTGGGTTTGGGTCTGGCGGAGTGGGTTTGGGTCTAGTGGATTGGGTTTGGGTCTAGCCGAGTGGGTTTGGGTCTAGCCGAGTGGGTTTGGGTCTAGACGAGTGGGTTAGGGTCTACCCGAGTGGGTTTCGGTCTGGCCGAGTGGGTTTGGGTCTAGCGGAGTGGGTTTGGGTCTAGCCGAGTCCGTTTGTGTCTAGCCGAGTGGGTTTGGGACTAGTGGAGCGGGTTTGGGTCTATCGGAGTGGGTTTGGGTCTAGCCGAGTGTGTTTGGGTCTAGTCGAGTGGGTTTGGGACTAGCCGAGTGGGTTTGGGTCTAGCCGTGTGGGTTTGGGTGTAGCTAAGTGGGTTTGGGTCTAGCGGAGTGAGTTTGGGTGTAGCCAAGTGGGTTTGGGTCTAGCCGAGTCCGTTTGGGTCTAGCCGAGTGGGTTTGGGTCTAGCGGAGTGGGTTTGGGTCTAGCCGAGTGGGTTTGGGTCTAGCCGAGTCCGTTTGGGTCTAGCCGAGTGGGTTTGGGACTAGCCGAGTGGGTTTGGGTCTAGCGGAGTGGGTTTGGTTCTAGCGGAGTGGGTTTGGGTCTAGCCGATTGGGTTTGGGTCTCGCCGAGTGGGTTTGTGTCTGGCGGAGTGGGTTTGGGACTAGTGGAGTGGGTTTGGGCCTAGCCGAGTGGGTTTGGGTCTAGCCGAGTGGATTTGGGTGTAGCCCAGTGTGTTTGGGTCTAGCCGAGTGGGTTTGTGTCTAGCCGAGTGGGTTTGGGCCTAGCCGAGTGGGTTTGGGTCTAGCCAAGTGAGTTTGGGTCTAGCGGAGTGTGTTTTGGTGTAGCCAAGTGGGTTTGGGTCTAGCCGAGTGGGTTTGGGTCTAGCCGAGTGGGTTTGGGTCTAGCCGAGTGGGTTTGGGTCTAGCCGAGTGGGTTTGGGTCTAGCCAAGTGAGTTTGGGTCTAGCGGAGTGTGTTTGGGTGTAGCCGAGTGGGTTTGGGTCTAGCCGAGTGGGTTTGGGTCTAGCCGAGTGTGTTTGGGTCTAGCTGAGTGGGTTTGGGTCTAGTATAGTGTGTTTGGGTCTAGCCGAGTGGGTTTGGGTCTAGCCGAGTGGGTTTGGGTTTGGCCGAGTGGGTTTGGGTGTAGCCGAGTGGGTTTGGGTCTAGCCGAATCGGTTTGGGTCTAGCCGAGGGGGTTTAGGTCTTGCCGAGTGGGTTTGGGTCTAGCCGAGTGGGTTTGAGTCTAGCCGAGTGGGTTTGGGTCAAGCCTAGTGGGTTTGGGTCTATCCGAGTGGGTTTGGGTCTAGCCGAGTCCGTTTGGGTCTAGCCGAGTGGGTTTGGGTCTAGCGGAGTGGGTTTGGGTCTAGCCGAGTGGGGTTGGGTCTGGCCATGTGGGTTTGGGTCTAGCATAGTAGGTTTGCGTCTAGCGGAGTGGGTTTGGGTGTAGCCGCGTGGCTTTGGGTCTAGTCGAGTGGGTTTGGGTCTAGTGGAGTGGGTTTGGGTCTAGCCGAATGGGTTTGGGTCTAGCCGAGTGGGTTTGGGTCTAGCCGAGTGGGTTTGGGTCTAGCTGAGTGGGTTTGGGTCTAGCCGAGTGTGTTTGGGTCTAGCCGAGTGGGTTTGCGTCTAGCCGGGTGTGTTTGGGTCTAGCGGAGTGGGTTTGGGTGTAGCCGAGTGGGTTTGGGTCTGGCCGAGTGGGTTTAGGTCTAGACGAGTGGGTTTGGGTCTAGCCGAGTGGGTTTGGGTCTAGCGGAGTGGGTTTGGGTCTAGGCGAGTCCGTTTGGGTCTAGCCGAGTGGGTTTGGGACTACCGGAGTGGGTTTGGGTCCAGCGGAGTGGGTTTGGGTCTGGCGGAGTGGGTTTGGGTCAAGTGGAGTGGGTTTGAGTCTAGCCGAGTGGGTTTGAGTCTAGCCGAGTGGGTTTGGGTCTAGCCGAGTGGGTTTGGGTCTAGCTGAGTGGGTTTGGGTCTAGCAGAGTGTGTTTGGGTCTAGCTGAGTGGGTTTGCATATAGCCGAGTGGGTTTGGGTCTAGCGGAGAGGGTTTGGGTGTAGCCGAGTAGTTTGGGTCTAGCCGAGTGAGTTTGGGTGTAGACAAGTGGGTTTGGGTCTCGCCGAGTGGGTTTGGGTCTGGCGGAGTGGGTTTGGGTTTAGTGGAGTGGGTTTGGGTCTGGCCGAGTGGGTTTGGGTCTAGCCGAGTGGGTTTGGGTGTAGCCGAGTGGGTTTGGGTCTAGCCGAGGGGGTTTGGGTCTAGCCGAGTGGGTTTGGGTCTAGCCGAGTGGGTTTGGGTCTTGCCGTGTGGGTTTGGTTCTAGCCGAGTGGGGTTGGGTCTAGCCGTGTGGCTTTCGGTCTAGCATAGTAGGTTTGGGTCTAGCGGAGTGGGTTTGGGTTCAGCCGCGTGGGTTTGGGTCTAGACGAGTGGGTTTGTGTCTAGCCGAGTGGGTTTGGGTGTAGCCGAGTGGGTTTGGTTCTAGCCAAGTGGGTTTGGGTCAAGTGGAGTGGGTTTGGGTGCAGCCGAGTGGGTTGGGGTCTAGCCGAGTGGGTTTGTGTCTAGCCGAGTGGGTTTGGGTCTAGCTGTGTGGGTTTGGGTCTAGCCGAGTGTGTTTGAGTCTAGCCGAGTGGGTTTGCGTCTAGCCGAGTGGGTTTGGGTCTAGCGGAGTGGGTTTGCGTGTAGCCGAGTGGGTTTGGGTCTAGCCGAGTGGGTTTGGGACTAGCGGAGTGGGTTTGGGTCTAGCGGAGTGGGTTTGGTTCTAGCGGAGTGGGTTTGGGTCTAGCCGATTGGGTATGGGTCTAGCCGAGTGGGTTTGGGTCTGGCGGAGTGGGTTTGGGTCAAGAGGAGTGGGTTTGGGTCTAGCCGAGTGGGTTTGAGTCTAGCCGAGTGGGTTTGGGTCTAGCCGAGTGGGTTTGGGTCTAGCTGAGTGGGTTTGGGTCTAGCCGAGTGTGTTTGGGTCTAGCCGAGCGGGTTTGCGTATAGCCGAGTGGGTTTGGGTCTAGCGGAGAGGGTTTGGGCGTCGCCGAGTGGGTTTGGGTCTAGCCGAGTGGTTTTGGGTCTAGACAAGTGGGTTTGGGTCTCGCCGAGTGGGTTTGGGTCTGGCGGAGTGGGTTTGGGTTTAGTGGAGTGGGTTTGGGTCTAGCCGAGTGGGTTTGGGTCTAGCCGAGTGGGTTTGCGTGTAGCCGAGTGGGTTTGGGTCTAGCCTAGGGGGTTTGGGTCTAGCCGAGTGGGTTTGGGTCTAGCCGAGTGGGTTTGGGTCTTGCCGTGTGGGTTTGGTTCTAGCCGAGTGGGGTTGGGTCTAGCCGTGTGGGTTTGGGTCCAGCATAGTAGGTTTGGGTCTAGCGGAGTGGGTTTGGGTTTAGCCGCGTGGGTTTGGGTCTAGTCGAGTGGGTTTGTGTCCAGCCGAGTGGGTTTGGGTCTAGCCGAGTGGGTTTGGGTCTAGCCAAGTGGGTTTGGGTCAAGTGGAGTGGGTTTGGGTGCAGCCGAGTGGGTTGGGGTCTAGCCGAGTGGGTTTGGGTCCGGCCGAGTGGGTTTGGGTCTAACTGTGTGGGTTTGGGTCAAGCCGAGTGTGTTTGGGTCTAGCCGAGTGGGTTTGCGTCTAGCCGAGTGGGTTTGGGTCTAGCGGAGCGGGTTTGGGTGTAGCCGAGTGGGTTTGGGTCTAGCCGAGTGGGTTTGGGTCTAGCCGAGTGGGTTTGGGTCTCGCCGAGTGGGTTTGGGTCTGGCGGAGTGGGATCGGGTCTAGTGGAGTGGGTTTGGGTCTAGCCGAGTGGGTTTGGGTCTAGCCGAGTGGGTTTGGGTGTAGCCGAGTGGGTTTGGGTCTAGCCGAGTGGGTTTGGGTCTAGCCGAGTGGGTTTGGCTCTAGACGAGTGGGTTTGGGTCTAGCCGTGTGGGTTTGGTTCTAGCTTTGTGGGGTTGGGTCTAGCCGTGTGGGTTTGGGTCTAGCATAGTAGGTTTGGGTGTAGCGGAGTGGGTTTGGGTGTAGCCGCGTGGCTTTGGGTCTAGTCGAGTGGGTTTGTGTCTAGCCGAGTGGGTTTGGGTCTAGCCGAGTGGGTTTGGGTGTAGACAAGTGGGTTTGGGTCTCGCCGAGTGGTTTTGGGTCTGGCGGAGTGGGTTTGGGTTTAGTGGAGTGGGTTTGGGTCTAGCTGAGTGGGTTTGGGTCTAGCCGAGTGGGTTTGGGTGTAGCCGAGTGGGTTTGGGTCTAGCCGAGGGGGTTTGGGTCTAGCCGAGTGTGTTTGGGTCTAGCCGAGTGGGTTTGGGTCTAGGCGAGTCCGTTTGGGTCTAGCCGAGTGGGTTTGGGACTACCGGAGTGGGTTTGGGTCCAGCGGAGTGGGTTTGGGTCTGGCGGAGTGGGTTTGGGTCAAGTGGAGTGGGTTTGAGTCTAGCCGAGTGGGTTTGAGTCTAGCCGAGTGGGTTTGGGTCTAGCCGAGTGGGTTTGGGTCTAGCTGAGTGGGTTTGGGTCTAGCAGAGTGTGTTTGGGTCTAGCTGAGTGGGTTTGCATATAGCCGAGTGGGTTTGGGTCTAGCGGAGAGGGTTTGGGTGTAGCCGAGTAGTTTGGGTCTAGCCGAGTGAGTTTGGGTGTAGACAAGTGGGTTTGGGTCTCGCCGAGTGGGTTTGGGTCTGGCGGAGTGGGTTTGGGTTTAGTGGAGTGGGTTTGGGTCTGGCCGAGTGGGTTTGGGTCTAGCCGAGTGGGTTTGGGTGTAGCCGAGTGGGTTTGGGTCTAGCCGAGGGGGTTTGGGTCTTGCCGTGTGGGTTTGGTTCTAGCCGAGTGGGGTTGGGTCTAGCCGTGTGGCTTTCGGTCTAGCATAGTAGGTTTGGGTCTAGCGGAGTGGGTTTGGGTTCAGCCGCGTGGGTTTGGGTCTAGACGAGTGGGTTTGTGTCTAGCCGAGTGGGTTTGGGTGTAGCCGAGTGGGTTTGGTTCTAGCCAAGTGGGTTTGGGTCAAGTGGAGTGGGTTTGGGTGCAGCCGAGTGGGTTGGGGTCTAGCCGAGTGGGTTTGTGTCTAGCCGAGTGGGTTTGGGTCTAGCTGTGTGGGTTTGGGTCTAGCCGAGTGTGTTTGAGTCTAGCCGAGTGGGTTTGCGTCTAGCCGAGTGGGTTTGGGTCTAGCGGAGTGGGTTTGCGTGTAGCCGAGTGGGTTTGGGTCTAGCCGAGTGGGTTTGGGACTAGCGGAGTGGGTTTGGGTCTAGCGGAGTGGGTTTGGTTCTAGCGGAGTGGGTTTGGGTCTAGCCGATTGGGTATGGGTCTAGCCGAGTGGGTTTGGGTCTGGCGGAGTGGGTTTGGGTCAAGAGGAGTGGGTTTGAGTCTAGCCGAGTGGGTTTGAGTCTAGCCGAGTGGGTTTGGGTCTAGCCGAGTGGGTTTGGGTCTAGCTGAGTGGGTTTGGGTCTAGCCGAGTGTGTTTGGGTCTAGCCGAGCGGGTTTGCGTATAGCCGAGTGGGTTTGGGTCTAGCGGAGAGGGTTTGGGTGTCGCCGAGTGGGTTTGGGTCTAGCCGAGTGGTTTTGGGTCTAGACAAGTGGGTTTGGGTCTCGCCGAGTGGGTTTGGCTCTGGCGGAGTGGGTTTGGGTTTAGTGGAGTTGGTTTGGGTCTAGCCGAGTGGGTTTGGGTCTAGCCGAGTGGGTTTGCGTGTAGCCGAGTGGGTTTGGGTCTAGCCTAGGGGGTTTGGGTCTAGCCGAGTGGGTTTGGGTCTAGCCGAGTGGGTTTGGGTCTTGCCGTGTGGGTTTGGTTCTAGCCGAGTGGGGTTTGGTCTAGCCGTGTGGGTTTGGGTCCAGCATAGTAGGTTTGGGTCTAGCGGAGTGGGTTTGGGTTTAGCCGCGTGGGTTTGGGTCTAGTCGAGTGGGTTTGTGTCCAGCCGAGTGGGTTTGGGTCTAGCCGAGTGGGTTTGGGTCTAGCCAAGTGGGTTTGGGTCAAGTGGAGTGGGTTTGGGTGCAGCCGAGTGGGTTGGGGTCTAGCCGAGTGGGTTTGGGTCCGGCCGAGTGGGTTTGGGTCTAGCTGTGTGGGTTTGGGTCAAGCCGAGTGTGTTTGGGTCTAGCCGAGTGGGTTTGCGTCTAGCCGAGTGGGTTTGGGTCTAGCGGAGTGGGTTTGGGTGTAGCCGAGTGGGTTTGGGTCTAGCCGAGTGGGTTTGGGTCTAGCCGAGTGGGTTTGGGTCTCGCCGAGTGGGTTTGGGTCTGGCGGAGTGGGATCGGGTCTAGTGGAGTGGGTTTGGGTCTAGCCGAGTGGGTTTGGGTCTAGCCGAGTGGGTTTGGGTGTAGCCGAGTGGGTTTGGGTCTAGCCGAGTGGGTTTGGGTCTAGCCGAGTGGGTTTGGCTCTAGACGAGTGGGTTTGGGTCTAGCCGTGTGGGTTTGGTTCTAGCTTTGTGGGGTTGGGTCTAGCCGTGTGGGTTTGGGTCTATCATAGTAGGTTTGGGTGTAGCGGAGTGGGTTTGGGTGTAGCCGCGTGGCTTTGGGTCTAGTCGAGTGGGTTTGTGTCTAGCCGAGTGGGTTTGGGTCTAGCCGAGTGGGTTTGGGTGTAGACAAGTGGGTTTGGGTCTCGCCGAGTGGTTTTGGGTCTGGCGGAGTGGGTTTGGGTTTAGTGGAGTGGGTTTGGGTCTAGCTGAGTGGGTTTGGGTCTAGCCGAGTGGGTTTGGGTGTAGCCGAGTGGGTTTGGGTCTAGCCGAGGGGGTTTGGGTCTAGCCGAGTGTGTTTGGGTCTAGCCGAGTGGGTTTGGGTCTTGCCGTGTGGGTTTGGTTCTAGCCGAGTGGCGTTGGGTTTAGCCGCGTGGGTTTGGATCCAGTCGATTGGGTTTGTGTCTAGCCGAGTGGGATTGGGTCTAGCCAAGTGGGTTTGGGTCTAGCTGTGTGGGTTTGTGTCTAGCCGAGTGTGTTTGGGTCTAGCCGAGTGGGTTTGCGTCTAGCCGAGTGGGTTTGGGTCTAGCGGAGTGGGTTTGGGTGTAGCCGAGTGGGTTTGGGTCTAGCCGAGTGGGTTTGGGTCTAGACGAGTGGGTTTGGGTCTAGCCGAGTGGGTTTCGGTCTAGCCGAGTGGGTTTGGGTCTAGAGGAGTGGGTTTAGGTATAGCCGAGTCCGTTTGGGTCTAGCGGAGTGGGTTTGGGACTTGCGGAGTGGGTTTGGGTCTAGCGGAGTGGGTTTGGTTCTAGTGGAGTGGGTTTGGGTCTAGCCGATTGGGTTTGGGTCTCGCCGAGTGGGTTTGGGTATGGCGGAGTGGGTTTGGGTCTAGTGGAGTGGGTTTGGGTCTAGCCGAGTGGGTTTGAGTCTAGTGGAGTGGGTTTAGGTCTAGCCGATTGGGTTTGGGTCTCGCCGAGTGGGTTTGGGTCTAGCGGAGTGGGTTTGGGTGTACCCGAATGGGTTTGGGACTAGCCGAGTGGGTTTGGGTCTAGCCTAGTGGTTTTGGGACTAGCCGAGTGGGTTTGGGTCTAGCCGAGTGGGTTTGGGTCTAGCCGAGTGGTTTTGGTTCAAGCCGAGTGTATTTGGGTCTAGCCGCGTGGGTTTGGGTCCAGCCGAGTGGGTTTGGGTCTAGCCGAGTGGTTTTGGTTCAAGCCAAGTGTTTTTGGGTCTAGCCGAGTGGGTTTGGGTCTAGCCAAGTGGTTTTAGGTCTAGCCGAATGGGTTTGGGTCTAGCGGAGTGGGTTTGGGTCTAGCGGAGCGGGTTTGGGTGTAGCCGAGTGGGTTTGGGTCTAGCCGAGTGGATTTGGGTCTAGCCGACTGGGTTTGGCTCCAGCCGAGTGGGTTTGGGTCTAGCCGAGTGGGTTTGGGTCTAGCCGAGGGGGGTTTACGTCTAGCCGAGTGGGTTTGGGTCTAGCGGAGTGGGTTTGGGTGTAGCCGAGTGGGTTTGGGTGTAGCCGAGTGGGTTTGGGTCTGTACGAGTGGGTTTGGGTGTAGCCGAGTGGGTTTGGGTCTAGCCGAGTGGGTTTGGGTCTAGCCTAGTGGGTTTGGGTCTAGCCAAGTGGGTTTGGGTCCAGTGGAGTGGGTTTGGGTCCAGCGGAGTGGGTTTGGGTCTAGCGGAGTGGGTTTGGGTCTAGCCGAGTGGGTTTGGGTCTAACCGAGTGGGTTTGTGTCTAGCGGAGTGGGTTTGGGTCTAGCGGAGTGGGATTGGGCCTAGCCGAGTGGGTTTGGGTCTAGCCAAGTGGGTTTGGGACTAGCCGAGTGGGTTTGGGTCTAGCCGAGTGGGTTGGGGTCTAGCTGAATGGGTTTGGGTCTAGCCGAGTGGGTTTGGGTCTAGCCAAGTGGGTTTGGGTCCAGCCGAAAGGGTTTGGGTCTAGCCGAGTGGGTTTGGGTCTAGCCGAGTGGTATGGGTCTAGCCGAGTGGGTGTGGGTCAAGCCGAGTGGGTTTGGGTCTAGTCGAGTGGGTTTGGGTCTAGCCGAGTGGGTTTGGGTCTAGCCGAGTGGGTTTGGGTCTAGCCGAGTGGGTTAGGGTCCAGCCGAGAGGGTTTGGGTGTAGCCGAGTCGGTTTGGGTCTAGCCGAGTGGGTTTGGGTCTAGCTGAGTGGGTTTGGGTCTAGCCGAGTGGGTTTGGGTGTAGCCGAGTGGGTTTGGTTCTAGCCGAGTGGGTTTGGGTTTATCCGAGTGGGTTTGGGTCTAGCCGAGTGGGTTTGGGTCTAGCCCAGTGGATTTGGGTCTAGACGAGTGGGTTTGGGTGTAGCCGAGTGGGTTTGCGTCTAGCCGAGTGTGTTTGGGTCTAGCCAAGTGGGTTTGGGTCTAGCCGAGTGGGTTTGGGTCTAGCCGAGTGGGTTTGGGTCTAGCCGAGAGGGTTTGGGTCTAGCCGAGTGGGTTTGGGTCCAGCCGATTGGGTTTGGGTCTATCCATGTGGGTTTGGTTCCAGCCGAGTGGGTTAGGGTCCAGCGGAGTGGTTTTGGGTGCAGCCGCGTGGGTTTGGGTGTAGCCGAGTGGGTTTGGGTCTAGCCGAGTGGGTTTGGGTCTAGCCGAGTGGGTTTGCGTCTAGCCGAGTGGGTTTGGGTCTAGCGGAGTGGGTTTGGGAGTAGCCGAGTGGGTTTGCGTCTAGCCGAGTGGGTTTGCGTCTAGCCGACTGGGTTTGGGTCTAGCCGACTGGGTTTGGGTCTAGCCGAGTGGGTTTGGGTCTAGCGGAGCGGGTTTGGGTGTAGCCGAGTGGGTTTGGGTCTAGCCGAGTGGATTTGGGTCTAGCCGACTGGGTTTGGCTCCAGCCGAGTGGGTTTGGGTCTAGCCGAGTGGGTTTGGGTCTAGCCGAGTGGGTTTGGGTCTAGCCAAGTGGGTTTGGGTCCAGTGGAGTGGGTTTGGGTCTAGCGGAGTGGGTTTGGGTCTAGCGGAGTGGGTTTGGGTCTAGCCGAGTGGGTTTGGGTCTAGCCGAGTGGGTTTGGGTCTACCCGAGCGGGTTTGCGTCTAGCCGAGTGGGTTTGGGTCTAGCCGAGTGGGTGTGGGTCTAGCTGAGTGGGTTTGGGTCTAGCCAAGTGGGTTTGGGTCTAGCCGAGTGGGTTTGGGTCCATCTGAGTGGGTTTGCGTCTAGCCGAGTGGGTTTGGGTCTAGCCGAGTGGGTTTGGGTCTAGACGAGTGGGTTTGGGTATAGCCGATTGGGTTTGGGTCTATCCATGTGGGTTTGGGTCTAGCCGAGTGTGTTAGGGTCTAGCGGAGTGGGTTTGGGTGTAGCCGCGTGGGTTTGGGTGTAGCCGAGTGGGTTTTGGTCTAGCCGAGAGGGTTTGGGTCTAGCCGAGTGGGTTTGGGTCTAGCCGAGTGGGTTTGGGTCTAGCGGAGTGGGTTTGGGTGTAGCCGAGTGGGTTTGGGTCTAGCCGAGTGGGTTTGGGTCTAGCCGACTGGGTTTGGGTCTAGCCGAGTGGGTTTGGGTCTAGCCGAGTGGGTTTGGGTCTAGCCGACTGGGTTTGGGTCTAGCTGAGTGGGTTTGGGTCTAGCTGAGTTGGTTTCGGTCTAGCCGAGTGGGTTTGGGTCTAGCCGAGTGGGTTTGGGTGTAGCCGAGTGGGTTTGGGTCTAGCCTAGTGGGTTTGGGTCTAGCCGAGTTAGTTTGGGTGTAGCCGAGTGGGTTTGGGTCTAGCCGAGCAGGTTTGGGTCTAGCCGAGTGGGTTTGGGTCTAGCCGAGTGGGTTTGGGTTAAGCAGAGTTGGTATGGGTCTAGCGGAGTGGGTTTGGGTCTAGCGGAGTGGGTTTGGGTGTAGCCGAGTGGGTTTGGGTCTAGCCGAGTGGGTTTGGGTCTACCCGAGTGGGTTTGCGTCTTGCCGAGTGGGTTTGGGTCTAGCCGAGTGGGTGTGGGTCTAGCCGAGTGGGTTTGGGTCTAGCCAAGTGGGTTTGGGTCTAGCCGAGTGGGTTTGGGTCTAGCCGAGTGGGTTTGCATCTAGCCGAGTGGGTTTGCGTCTAGCCGACTGGGTTTGGGTCTACCCGACTGGGTTTGGGTCTAGCCGAGTGGGTTTGGGTCTAGCCGAGCGGGTTTGGGTCTAGCTGAGTGGGTTTGGGTCTAGCGGAGTGGGTTTGGGTGTAGCCGAGTGGGTTTGGGTGTAGCCGAGTGGGTTTGGGTCTGGACGAGTGGGTTTGGGTGTAGCCGAGTGGGTTTGGGTCTAGCCGAGTGGGTTTGGGTCTAGCCTAGTGGGTTTGGGTCTAGCCAAGTGGGGTTGGGTCCAGTGGAGTGGGTTTGGGTCTAGCCGAATGGGTTTGGGTCTAGCCGAGTGGGTTTGGGTCTAGCCGAGTGGGTTTGGGTCTAGCGGAGTGGGTTTGGGTCTACCCGAGTGGGTTTGCGTCTTGCCGAGTGGGTTTGGGTCTAGCCGAGTGGGTGTGGGTCTAGCCGAGTGGGTTTGGGTCTAGCCAAGTGGGTTTGGGTCTAGCCGAGTGGGTTTGGGTCTATACGAGTGGGTTTGCGTCTAGCCGAGTGGGTTTGGGTCTAGCCGAGTGGGTTTGGGTCTAGCGGAGTGGGTTTGTGTGTAGCCGAGTGGGTTTGGGTCTATACGAGTGGGTTTGCGTCTAGCCGAGTGGGTTTGGGTCTAGCCGAGTGGGTTTGGCTTTAGCGGAGTGGGTTTGGGTGTAGCCGAGTGGGTTTGGGTCTAGCCGAGTGGGTTTGGGTCTAGCCGAGTGGGTTTGCGTCTAGCCGAGTGGGTTTGGGTCTAGCCGAGTGGGTGTGGGTCTAGCCGAGTGGGTTTGGGTCTAGCCAAGTGGGTTTGGGTCTATACGAGTGGGTTTGCGTCTAGCCGAGTGGGTTTGGGTCTAGCCGAGAGGGTTTGGGTCTAGCCGAGTGGGTTTGGGTCTAGCCGATTGGCTTTGGGTCTATCCATGTGGGTTTGGGACTAGCCGAGTGGGTTAGGGTCTATCGGAGTGGGTTTGGGTGTAGCCGCGTGGGTTTGGGTGTAGCCTAGTGGGTTTGGGTCTAGCCGAGTGGGTTTGGGTCTAGCCGAGTGGGTTTGGGTCTAGCCGAGTGGGTTTGCGTCTAGCCGACTGGGTTTGGGTCTAGCCGACTGGGTTTGGGTCTAGCCGAGAGGGTTTGGGTCTAGCCGAGCGGGTTTGGGTCTAGCTGAGTGGGTTTGGGTCTAGCGGAGTGGGTTTGGGTGTAGCCGAGTGGGTTTGGGTGTAGCCGAGTGGGTTTGGGTCTGGACGAGTGGGTTTGGGTGTAGCCGAGTGGGTTTGGGTCTAGCCGAGTGGGTTTGGGTCTAGCCTAGTGGGTTTGGGTCTAGCCAAGTGGGTTTGGGTCCAGTGGAGTAGGTTTGGGTCTAGCTGAATGGGTTTGGGTCTATCCGAGTGGGTTTGGGTCTAGCCGAGTGGGTTTGGGTCTAGCCGAAAGGGTTTGGGTCTAGCCTAGTGTGTTTGGGTCTAGCCGAGTTAGTTTGGGTGTAGCCGAGTGGGTTTGGGTCTAGCCGAGCAGGTTTGGGTCTAGCCGAGTGGGTTTGGGTCTAACCGAGTTGGTTTGGGTCTAGCCGAGTGGGTTTGGGTCTAGCCGAGTGGGTTTGGGTTAAGCGGAGTTGGTATGGGTCTAGCGGAGTGGGTTTGGTTCTAGCGGAGTGGGTTTGGGTGTAGCCGAGTGGGTTTGGGTCTAGCCGAGTGGGTTTGGGTCTACCCGAGTGGGTTTGCGTCTTGCCGAGTGGGTTTGGGTCTAGCCGAGTGGGTGTGGGTCTAGCCGAGTGGGTTTAGGTCTAGCCAAGTGGGTTTGGGTCTAGCCGAGTGGGTTTGGGTCTATACGAGTGGGTTTGCGTCTAGCCGAGTGGGTTTGGGTCTAGCCGAGTGGGTTTGGGTCTAGCGGAGTGGGTTTGGGTGTAGCCGAGTGGGTTTGGGTCTATACGAGTGGGTTTGCGTCTAGCCGAGTGGGTTTGGGTCTAGCGGAGTGGGTTTGGGTCTAGCGGAGTGGGTTTGGGTGTAGCCGAGTGGGTTTGGGTCTAGCCGAGTGGGTTTGGGTCTAGCCGAGTGGGTTTGCGTCTAGCCGAGTGGGTTTGGGTCTAGCCGAGTGGGTGTGGGTCTAGCCGAGTGGGTTTGGGTCTAGCCAAGTGGGTTTGGGTCTATACGAGTGGGTTTGCGTCTAGCCGAGTGGGTTTGGGTCTAGCCGAGAGGGTTTGGGTCTAGCCGAGTGGGTTTGGGTCTAGCCGATTGGGTTTGGGTTTATCCATGTGGGTTTGGGTCTAGCCGAGTGGGTTAGGGTCTAGCGGAGTGGGTTTGGGTGTAGCCGCGTGGGTTTGGGTGTAGCCGAGTGGGTTTGGGTCTAGCCGAGTGGGTTTGGGTCTAGCCGAGTGGGTTTGGGTCTAGCCGAGTGGGTTTGGGTCTAGCGGAGTGGGTTTGGGTGTAGCCGAGTGGGTTTGGGTCTAGCCGAGTGGGTTTGCGTCTAGCCGACTGGGTTTGGGTCTAGCCGACTGGGTTTGGGTCTAGCCGAGTGGGTTTGGGTCTAGCCGAGTGGGTTTGGGTCTAGCGGAGTGGGTTTGGGTGTAGCCGAGTGGGTTTGGGTGTAGCCGAGTGGGTTTGGGTCTGGACGAGTGGGTTTGGGTGTAGCCGAGTGGGTTTGGGTCTAGCCGAGTGGGTTTGGGTCTAGCCTAGTGGGTTTGGGTCTAGCCAAGTGGGTTTGGTCCAGTGGAGTGGGTTTGGGTCTAGCGGAGTGGGTTTGGGTCTAGCGGAGTGGGTTTGGGTCTAGCCGAGTGGGTTTGGGTCTAACCGAGTGGGTTTGTGTCTAGCGGAGTGGGTTTGGGTCTAGCGGAGTGGGATTGTTCCTAGCCGAGTGGGTTTGGGTCTAGCCAAGTGGGTTTGGGACCAGCCGAGTGGGTTTGGGTCTAGCCGAGTGGGTTTGGGTCTAGCTGAATGGGTTTGGGTCTAGCCGAGTGGGTTTGGGTCTAGCCGAGTGGGTTTGGGTCTAGCCGAAAGGGTTTGGGTCTAGCCGAGTGGGTTTGGGTCTAGCCGAGTGGGTATGGGTCTAGCCGAGTGGGTGTGGGTCAAGCCGAGTGGGTTTGGGTCTAGTCGAGTGGGTTTGGGTCTAGCCGAGTGGGTTTGGGTCTAGCCGAGTGGGTTTGGGTCTAGCCGAGTGGGTTAGGGTCTAGCCGAGTGGGTTTGGGTGTAGCCGAGTCGGTTTGGGTCTAGCCGAGTGGGTTTGGGTCTAGCTGAGTGGGTTTGGGTCTAGCCGAGTGGGTTTGGGTCTAGCCGAGTGGGTTTGGTTCTAGCCGAGTGGGTTTGGGTTTATCCGAGTGGGTTTGGGTCTAGCCGAGTGGGTTTGGGTCTAGCCCAGTGGATTTGGGTCGAGCCGAGTGGGTTTGGGTGTAGCCGAGTGGGTTTGCGTCTAGCCGAGTGGGTTTGGGTCTAGCCAAGTGGGTTTGGGTCTAGCCGAGTGGGTTTGGGTCTAGCCGAGTGGGTTTGGGTCTAGCCGAGAGGGTTTGGGTCTAGCCGAGTGGGTTTGGGTCTAGCCGATTGGGTTTGGGTCTATCCATGTGGGTTTGGGTCTAGCCGAGTGGGTTAGGGTCTAGCGGAGTGGGTTTGGGTGTAGCCGCGTGGGTTTGGGTGTAGCCGAGTGGGTTTGGGTCTAGCCGAGTGGGTTTGGGTCTAGCCGAGTGGGTTTGGGTCTAGCCGAGTGGGTTTGGGTCTAGCGGAGTGGGTTTGGGTGTAGCCGAGTGGGTTTGGGTCTAGCCGAGTGGGTTTGGGTCTAGCCGAGTGGGTTTGGGTGCAGACGAGTGGGTTTGGGTCTAGCGGAGTGGGTTTGGGTGTAGCCGAGTGGGTTTGGGTCTAGCCGAGTGGGTTTGTGTCTAGCCGAGTGGGTTTGGGTCTAGCCGAGTGGGTTTGGGTCTAGCCGAGTGGGTTTGGGTCCAGCCGAGTTGGTTTGGGTCTAGCCGAGTGGGTTTGCGTCTAGCCGAGTGGGTTTGTGTCTAGCGGAGTGGGTTTGGGTCTAGCGGAGTGGGATTGGGTCTAGCCAAGTGGGGTTGGGTCTAGCCGAGTGGGTTTGGGACTAGCCGACTGGGTTTGGGATTAGCCGAGTGGGTTTGTGTCTAGCCGAGTGGGTTTGGGTCTAGCCGAGTGGGTTTGGGTCTAGCCGCGTGGGTTTGGGTCTAGCGGAGGGGGTATCGGTGTAGCCGAGTGGGTTTGGGTCTAGCCCAGTGGGTTTGGGTCTGGCCGAGTGTGTTTGGGTCTAGCCTAGTGGGTTTGGGTCTAGCCAAGTGGGTTTGGGTCTAGCGGAGTGGGTTTGTGTCTAGCGGAGTGGGTTTGGGTCTAGCGGAGTGGGTTTGGGTCTAGCCGAGTGGGTTTGGTTCTAACCGAGTGGGTTTGTGTTTAGCGGAGTGGGTTTGGGTCTAGCGGAGTGGGATTGGGTCTAGCCGAGTGGGTTTGTGTCTAGCCGAGTGGGTTTGGGACTAGCCGAGTGGGTTTCGGTCTACCGAATGGGTTTGCGTCTAGCCGAATGGGTTTGTGTCTAGCCGAGTGGGTTTGGGTCTAGCCGAGTGGGTTTGGGTCTAGCCGAGTGGGTTTGGGCCTAGCCGAGTGGGTTTGGGTCTAGCGGAGTGGGTTAGGGTCTAGTGGAGTGGGTTTGGGTCCAGCGGAGTGGGTTTGGGTCTAGCCGAATGGGTTTGGGTCTACCCGAGTGCGTTTGGGTCTAGCCGAGTGGGTTTGGGTCTAGCCGAATGGGTTTGGGTCTAGCCGAGTGGGTTTGGGTGTAGCCGAGTGGGTTTGGGTCTAGCGGAGTGGGTTTGGGTCTAGCCGAGTGGGTTTGGTTCTAACCGAGTGGGTTTGTGTTTAGCGGAGTGGGTTTGGGTCTAGCGGAGTGGGATTGGGTCTAGCCGAGTGGGTTTGTGTCTAGCCGAGTGGGTTTGGGTCTAGCCGAGTGGGTTTGGGTCTACCGAATGGGTTTGCGTCTAGCCGAATGGGTTTGTGTCTAGCCGAGTGGGTTTGGGTCTAGCCGAGTGGGTTTGGGTCTAGCCGAAAGGGTTTGGGTCTAGCCGAGTGGGTTTGGGTCTAGCCGAGTGGGTTTGGGTCTAGCCGAGTGGGTGTGGGTCTAGCCAAGTGGGTTTGGGTCTAGCCGAGTGGTTTTGGGTCTAGCCGAGTGGGTTTGGGTCTAGCCGAGTGGGTTTGGGCCTAGCCGAGTGGGTTTGGGTCTAGCGGAGTGGGTTAGGGTCTAGTGGAGTGGGTTTGGGTCTACCGAATGGGTTTGCGTCTAGCCGAATGGGTTTGTGTCTAGCCGAGTGGGTTTGGGTCTAGCCGAGTGGGTTTGGGTCTAGCCGAAAGGGTTTGGGTCTAGCCGAGTGGGTTTGGGTCTAGCCGAGTGGGTTTGGGTCTAGCCGAGTGGGTGTGGGTCTAGCCAAGTGGGTTTGGGTCTAGCCGAGTGGTTTTGGGTCTAGCCGAGTGGGTTTGGGTCTAGCCGAGTGGGTTTGGGCCTAGCCGAGTGGGTTTGGGTCTAGCGGAGTGGGTTAGGGTCTAGTGGAGTGGGTTTGGGTCCAGCGGAGTGGGTTTGGGTCTAGCCGAATGGGTTTGGGTCTACCCGAGTGCGTTTGGGTCTAGCCGAGTGGGTTTGGGTCTAGCCGAATGGGTTTGGGTCTAGCCGAGTGGGTTTGGGTCTAGCCGAGTGGGTTTGGCTCTAGCCTAGTGGGTTTGGGTCTAGCCGAGTGGGTTTGGGTAAGCGGAGTGGGTTTGGGTGTAGCCGTGTGGGTTTGGGTCTAGCCGAGTGGGTTTGGGTCTAGCCGAGTGGGTTTGGGTCTAGCCGAGTGGGTTTGGGTCTAGCTGATTTGGTTTCGGTCTAGCCGAGTGGGTTTGGGTCTAGCCGAGTGGGTTTGGGTCTAGCCGAGTGGGTTTGGGTCTAGCCTAGTGGGTTTGGGTCTAGCCGAGTTAGTTTGGGTGTAGCCGAGTGGGTTTGGGTCTAGCGGAGTGGGTTTGGGTGTAGCCGAGTGTGTTTGGGTCTAGCCGAGTGCGTGTGGGTCTGGCCGAGTGGGTTTGGGTCTAGCCAAGTGGGTTTGGGTCTAGCAGAGTGGGTTTGGGTCTATACGAGTGGGTTTGCGTCTAGCCGACTGGGTTTGGGTCTAGCCGAGTGGGTTTGGGTCTAGCGGAGTGGGTTTGGGCCTAGCCGAGTGGGTTTGGGTCTAGCGGAGTGGGTTAGGGTCTAGTGGAGTGGGTTTGGGTCCAGCGGAGTGGGTTTGGGTCTAGCCGAATGGGTTTGGGTCTACCCGAGTGCGTTTGGGTCTAGCCGAGTGGGTTTGGGTCTAGCCGAATGGGTTTGGGTCTAGCCGAGTGGGTTTGGGTGTAGCCGAGTGGGTTTGGGTAAGCGGAGTGGGTTTGGGTGTAGCCGTGTGGGTTTGGGTCTAGCCGAGTGGGTTTGGGTCTAGCCGAGTGGGTTTGGGTCTAGCCGAGTGGGTTTGGGTCTAGCTGATTTGGTTTCGGTCTAGCCGAGTGGGTTTGGGTCTAGCCGAGTGGGTTTGGGTCTAGCCGAGTGGGTTTGGGTCTAGCCTAGTGGGTTTGGGTCTAGCCGAGTTAGCTTGGGTGTAGCCGAGTGGGTTTGGGTCTAGCGGAGTGGGTTTGGGTGTAGCCGAGTGGGTTTGGGTCTAGCCGAGTGGGTGTGGGTCTGGCCGAGTGGGTTTGGGTCTAGCCAAGTGGGTTTGGGTCTAGCAGAGTGGGTTTGGGTCTATACGAGTGGGTTTGCGTCTAGCCGACTGGGTTTGGGTCTAGCCGAGTGGGTTTGGGTCTAGCGGAGTGGGTTTGGGTGTAGCCGAGTGGGTTTGGGTCTAGCCGAGTGGGTTTGGGTCTAGCCGAGTGGGTTTGCGTCTAGCCGAGTGGGTTTGGGTCTAGCCGAGAGGGTTTGGGTCTAGCCGAGTGGGTTTGGGTCTAGCCGATTGGGTTTGGGTCTATCCATGTGGGTTTGGGTCTAGCCGAGTGGGTTAGGGTCTCGCGGAGTGGGTTTGGGTGTAGCCGCGTGGGTTTGGGTGTAGCCGAGTGGGTTTGGGTCTAGCCGAGTGGGTTTGGGTCTAGCCGAGTGGGTTTGGGTCTAGCCGAGTGGGTTTGGGTCTAGCGGAGTGGGTTTGGGTGTAGCCGAGTGGGTTTGGGTCTAGCCGAGTGGGTTTGCGTCTAGCCGACTGGGTTTGGGTCTAGCCGACTGGGTTTGGGTCTAGCCGAGTGGGTTTGGGTCTAGCCGAGTGGGTTTGGGTCTAGCCGAGTGGGTTTGGGTCTAGCGGAGTGGGTTTGGGTGTAGCCGAGTGGGTTTGGGTCTAGCGGAGCGGGTTTGGGTGTAGCCGAGTGGGTTTGGGTCTAGCGGAGTGGGTTTGGATGTAGCCGAGTGGGTTTGGGTGTAGCCGATTGGTTTGGGTCTCGCCGAGTGGGTTTGGGTCTAACCGAGTGGTTTTGTGTCTAGCCGAGTGGGTTTGGGTCTAGCCGAGTGGGTTTACGTCTAGCCGAGTGGGTTTGGGTCTAGCGGAGTGGGTTTGGGTGTAGCCGAGTGGGTTTGGGTGAAGCCGAGTGGGTTTGGGTCTGGACGAGTGGGTTTGGGTGTAGCCGAGTGGGTTTGGGTCTAGCCGAGTGGGTTTGGGTCTAGCCTAGTGGGTTTGGGTCTAGCCAAGTGGGTTTGGGTCCAGTGGAGTGGGTTTGGGTCTGGCGGAGTGGGTTTGGGTCTAGCGGAGTGGGTTTGGGTCTCGCGGAGTGGGTTTGGGTCTCGCCGAGTGGGTTTGGGTCTAACTGAGTGGGTTTGTGTCTAGCGGAGTGGGTTTGGGTCTGGCGGAGTGGGATTGGGTCTGGCCGAGTGGGTTTGGGTCTAGCCAAGTGGGTTTGGGTGTAGCCGAGTGGGTTTGGGTCTAGCCGAGTGGGTGTGGGTCTAGCCGAGTGGGTTTGGGTCTAGCCAAGTTGGTTTGGGTCTAGCCGAGTGGGTTTGGGTCTATACGAGTGGGTTTGCCTCTAGCCGAGTGGGTTTGGGTCTAGCCGAGTGGGTGTGGGTCTAGCCGAGTGGGTTTGGGTCTAGCCGATTGGGTTTGGGTCTAGCTGAGTGGGTTTGGGTCTGGCCGAGTGGGTTTGGGTCTAGCGGAGTGGGTTTGGGTGTAGCCGAGTGGGTTTTGGTCTAGCCGAGTGGGTTTGGGTCTAGCCGAGTGGGTTTGGGTCTAGCCGAGTGGGTTTGGGTCTAGCCGAGTGGGTTTGGGTCTTGCCGAGTGGGTTTGGGGCTAGCGGAGTGGGTTTGGGTGTAGCCGAGTGGGTTTGGGTCTAGCGGAGCGGGTTTGGGTGTAGCCGAGTGGGTTTGGGTCTAGCCGAGTGGGTTTGGGTATAGCCGACTGGGTTTGGCTCTAGCCGAGTGGGTTTGGGTCTAGCCGAGTGGGTTTGGGTCTAGCCGAGTGGGTTTACGTCTAGCCGAGTGGGTTTGGGTCTAGCGGAGTGGGTTTGGGTGTAGCCGAGTGGGTTTGGGTCTAGCCGAGTGGGTTTGGGTCTAGCCGAGTGGGTGTGGGTCAAGCCGAGTGGGTTTGGGTCTAGCCGAGTGGGTTTGGGTCTAGCCGAGTGGGTTTGGGTCTAGCCGAGTGGGTTTGGGTCTAGCCGAGTGGGTTTGGGCCTAGCCGAGTGGGTTTGGGTCTACCGGAGTGGGTTTGGGTGTAGCGGAGTGGGTTTGGGTGTAGCTGAGTGGGTGTGGGACCAGCCGAGTGGGTTTGGGTCTAGCCGAGTGGGTTTGGGTCTAGCCGAATGGGTTTGGGTCTACCCGAGTGGGTTTGGGTCTAGCCGAGTGGGTTTGCTTCTAGCCGAATGGGTTTGGGTCTAGCCGAGTGGGTTTGGGTGCAGACGAGTGGGTTTGGGTCTAGCGGAGTGGGTTTGGGTGTAGCCGAGTGGGTTTGGGTCTAGCCGAGTGGGTTTGGGTCTAGCCGAGTGGGTGTGGGTCTAGCCAAGTGGGTTTGGGTCTAGCCGAGTGGTTTTGGGTCTAGCCGAGTGGGTTTGGGTCTAGCCGAGTGGGTTTGGGCCTAGCCGAGTGGGTTTGGGTCTAGCGGAGTGGGTTAGGGTCTAGTGGAGTGGGTTTGGGTCTACCGAATGGGTTTGCGTCTAGCCGAATGGGTTTGTGTCTAGCCGAGTGGGTTTGGGTCTAGCCGAGTGGGTTTGGGTCTAGCCGAAAGGGTTTGGGTCTAGCCGAGTGGGTTTGGGTCTAGCCGAGTGGGTTTGGGTCTAGCCGAGTGGGTGTGGGTCTAGCCAAGTGGGTTTGGGTCTAGCCGAGTGGTTTTGGGTCTAGCCGAGTGGGTTTGGGTCTAGCCGAGTGGGTTTGGGCCTAGCCGAGTGGGTTTGGGTCTAGCGGAGTGGGTTAGGGTCTAGTGGAGTGGGTTTGGGTCCAGCGGAGTGGGTTTGGGTCTAGCCGAATGGGTTTGGGTCTACCCGAGTGCGTTTGGGTCTAGCCGAGTGGGTTTGGGTCTAGCCGAATGGGTTTGGGTCTAGCCGAGTGGGTTTGGGTCTAGCCGAGTGGGTTTGGCTCTAGCCTAGTGGGTTTGGGTCTAGCCGAGTGGGTTTGGGTAAGCGGAGTGGGTTTGGGTGTAGCCGTGTGGGTTTGGGTCTAGCCGAGTGGGTTTGGGTCTAGCCGAGTGGGTTTGGGTCTAGCCGAGTGGGTTTGGGTCTAGCTGATTTGGTTTCGGTCTAGCCGAGTGGGTTTGGGTCTAGCCGAGTGGGTTTGGGTCTAGCCGAGTGGGTTTGGGTCTAGCCTAGTGGGTTTGGGTCTAGCCGAGTTAGTTTGGGTGTAGCCGAGTGGGTTTGGGTCTAGCGGAGTGGGTTTGGGTGTAGCCGAGTGTGTTTGGGTCTAGCCGAGTGCGTGTGGGTCTGGCCGAGTGGGTTTGGGTCTAGCCAAGTGGGTTTGGGTCTAGCAGAGTGGGTTTGGGTCTATACGAGTGGGTTTGCGTCTAGCCGACTGGGTTTGGGTCTAGCCGAGTGGGTTTGGGTCTAGCGGAGTGGGTTTGGGCCTAGCCGAGTGGGTTTGGGTCTAGCGGAGTGGGTTAGGGTCTAGTGGAGTGGGTTTGGGTCCAGCGGAGTGGGTTTGGGTCTAGCCGAATGGGTTTGGGTCTACCCGAGTGCGTTTGGGTCTAGCCGAGTGGGTTTGGGTCTAGCCGAATGGGTTTGGGTCTAGCCGAGTGGGTTTGGGTGTAGCCGAGTGGGTTTGGGTAAGCGGAGTGGGTTTGGGTGTAGCCGTGTGGGTTTGGGTCTAGCCGAGTGGGTTTGGGTCTAGCCGAGTGGGTTTGGGTCTAGCCGAGTGGGTTTGGGTCTAGCTGATTTGGTTTCGGTCTAGCCGAGTGGGTTTGGGTCTAGCCGAGTGGGTTTGGGTCTAGCCGAGTGGGTTTGGGTCTAGCCTAGTGGGTTTGGGTCTAGCCGAGTTAGCTTGGGTGTAGCCGAGTGGGTTTGGGTCTAGCGGAGTGGGTTTGGGTGTAGCCGAGTGGGTTTGGGTCTAGCCGAGTGGGTGTGGGTCTGGCCGAGTGGGTTTGGGTCTAGCCAAGTGGGTTTGGGTCTAGCAGAGTGGGTTTGGGTCTATACGAGTGGGTTTGCGTCTAGCCGACTGGGTTTGGGTCTAGCCGAGTGGGTTTGGGTCTAGCGGAGTGGGTTTGGGTGTAGCCGAGTGGGTTTGGGTCTAGCCGAGTGGGTTTGGGTCTAGCCGAGTGGGTTTGCGTCTAGCCGAGTGGGTTTGGGTCTAGCCGAGAGGGTTTGGGTCTAGCCGAGTGGGTTTGGGTCTAGCCGATTGGGTTTGGGTCTATCCATGTGGGTTTGGGTCTAGCCGAGTGGGTTAGGGTCTCGCGGAGTGGGTTTGGGTGTAGCCGCGTGGGTTTGGGTGTAGCCGAGTGGGTTTGGGTCTAGCCGAGTGGGTTTGGGTCTAGCCGAGTGGGTTTGGGTCTAGCCGAGTGGGTTTGGGTCTAGCGGAGTGGGTTTGGGTGTAGCCGAGTGGGTTTGGGTCTAGCCGAGTGGGTTTGCGTCTAGCCGACTGGGTTTGGGTCTAGCCGACTGGGTTTGGGTCTAGCCGAGTGGGTTTGGGTCTAGCCGAGTGGGTTTGGGTCTAGCCGAGTGGGTTTGGGTCTAGCGGAGTGGGTTTGGGTGTAGCCGAGTGGGTTTGGGTCTAGCGGAGCGGGTTTGGGTGTAGCCGAGTGGGTTTGGGTCTAGCGGAGTGGGTTTGGATGTAGCCGAGTGGGTTTGGGTGTAGCCGATTGGTTTGGGTCTCGCCGAGTGGGTTTGGGTCTAACCGAGTGGGTTTGTGTCTAGCCGAGTGGGTTTGGGTCTAGCCGAGTGGGTTTACGTCTAGCCGAGTGGGTTTGGGTCTAGCGGAGTGGGTTTGGGTGTAGCCGAGTGGGTTTGGGTGAAGCCGAGTGGGTTTGGGTCTGGACGAGTGGGTTTGGGTGTAGCCGAGTGGGTTTGGGTCTAGCCGAGTGGGTTTGGGTCTAGCCTAGTGGGTTTGGGTCTAGCCAAGTGGGTTTGGGTCCAGTGGAGTGGGTTTGGGTCTGGCGGAGTGGGTTTGGGTCTAGCGGAGTGGGTTTGGGACTCGCGGAGTGGGTTTGGGTCTCGCCGAGTGGGTTTGGGTCTAACTGATTGGGTTTGTGTCTAGCGGAGTGGGTTTGGGTCTGGCGGAGTGGGATTGGGTCTGGCCGAGTGGGTTTGGGTCTAGCCAAGTGGGTTTGGGTGTAGCCGAGTGGGTTTGGGTCTAGCCGAGTGGGTGTGGGTCTAGCCGAGTGGGTTTGGGTCTAGCCAAGTTGGTTTGGGTCTAGCCGAGTGGGTTTGGGTCTATACGAGTGGGTTTGCCTCTAGCCGAGTGGGTTTGGGTCTAGCCGAGTGGGTGTGGGTCTAGCCGAGTGGGTTTGGGTCTAGCCGATTGGGTTTGGGTCTAGCTGAGTGGGTTTGGGTCTGGCCGAGTGGGTTTGGGTCTAGCGGAGTGGGTTTGGGTGTAGCCGAGTGGGTTTTGGTCTAGCCGAGTGGGTTTGGGTCTAGCCGAGTGGGTTTGGGTCTAGCCGAGTGGGTTTGGGTCTAGCCGAGTGGGTTTGGGTCTTGCCGAGTGGGTTTGGGGCTAGCGGAGTGGGTTTGGGTGTAGCCGAGTGGGTTTGGGTCTAGCGGAGCGGGTTTGGGTGTAGCCGAGTGGGTTTGGGTCTAGCCGAGTGGGTTTGGGTATAGCCGACTGGGTTTGGCTCTAGCCGAGTGGGTTTGGGTCTAGCCGAGTGGGTTTGGGTCTAGCCGAGTGGGTTTACGTCTAGCCGAGTGGGTTTGGGTCTAGCGGAGTGGGTTTGGGTGTAGCCGAGTGGGTTTGGGTCTAGCCGAGTGGGTTTGGGTCTAGCCGAGTGGGTGTGGGTCAAGCCGAGTGGGTTTGGGTCTAGCCGAGTGGGTTTGGGTCTAGCCGAGTGGGTTTGGGTCTAGCCGAGTGGGTTTGGGTCTAGCCGAGTGGGTTTGGGCCTAGCCGAGTGGGTTTGGGTCTACCGGAGTGGGTTTGGGTGTAGCTGAGTGGGTTTGGGTGTAGCTGAGTGGGTGTGGGACCAGCCGAGTGGGTTTGGGTCTAGCCGAGTGGGTTTGGGTCTAGCCGAATGGGTTTGGGTCTACCCGAGTGGGTTTGGGTCTAGCCGAGTGGGTTTGCTTCTAGCCGAATGGGTTTGGGTCTAGCCGAGTGGGTTTGGGTGCAGACGAGTGGGTTTGGGTCTAGCGGAGTGGGTTTGGGTGTAGCCGAGTGGGTTTGGGTCTAGCCGAGTGGGTTTGGGTCTAGCCGAGTGGGTTTGGGTCTAGCCGAGTGGGTTTGGGTCTAGCCGAGTGGGTTTGGGTCTAGCCGATTTGGTTTGGGTCTAGCCAAGTGGGTTTGCGTCTAGCCGAGTGGGTTTGTGTCTAGCCGAGTGGGTTTGGGTCTAGCGGAGTGGGATTGGGTCTAGCCGAGTGGGTTTGGGTCTAGCCGAGTGGGTTTGGGACTAGCCGAGTGGGTTTGGGTCTAGCCGAGTGGGTTTGGGTCTAGCGGAATGGGTTTGGGTCTAGCCGAGTGGGTTTGGGTCTAGCCGAGTGTGTTTGGGTCTAGCCGAAAGGGTTTGGGTCTAGCCGAGGGGGTTTGGGTCTAGCCGAGTGGGTTGGGTCTAGCCGAGTGGGTGTGGGTCTAGCCGAGTGGGTTTGGGTCTAGCCGAGTGGGTTTGGGTCTAGCCGAGTGGGTTTGGGTCTAGCCGAGTGGGTTTGGGCCTAGCCGAGTGGGTTTGGGTCTAGCGGAGTGGGTTAGGGTCTAGTGGAGTGGGTTTGGGTTTAGCCGAGTGGGTTTGGGTCTAGCCGAATGGGTTTGGGTCTACCCGAGTGCGTTTGGGTCTCGCCGAGTGGGTTTGGGTCTAGCCGAATGGGTTTGGGTCTAGCCGAGTGGGTTTGGGTGTAGCCGAGTGGGTTTGGGTCTAGCGGAGTGGGTTTAGGTGTAGCCGAGTGTGTTTGGGTCTAGCCGAGTGGGTTTGGGTCTAGCCGAGTGGGTTTGGGTGTAGCCGAGTGGGTTTGGGTCTAGCCGAGTGGGTTTGGGTCTAGCCGAGTGGGTTTGGGTCTAGCCGAGTAGGTTTGGGTCTAGCCGAGTGGGTTTGGGTCAAGCGGAGTTGGTATGGGTCTAGCGGAGTGGGTTTGGGTCTAGCGGAGTGGGTTTGGGTCTAGCCAAGTGGGTTTTGGTCTAGCCGCGTGGGTTTGGGTCTAGCCGAGTGGGTTTGGGTCTAGCCGATTGGGTTTGGGTCTATCCATGTGGGTTTGGGTCTAGCCGAGTGGGTTAGGATCTAGCGGAGTGGGATTGGGTGTAGCCGTGTGGGTTTGGGTGTAGCCGAGTGGGTTTGGGTCTAGCCGAGTGGGTTTGGGTCTAGCCGAGTGGGTTTGGGTCTAGCTGAGTGGGTTTGGGTCTAGCGGAGTGGGTTTGGGTGTAGCCGAGTGGGTTTGTGTCTGGCCGAGTGGGTTTGGGTCTAGCCGAGTGGGTTTGGGTCTAGCCGAGTGGGTTTGGGTGTAGCCGAGTGGGTTTGGGTCTAGCCGAGTGGGTTTGGGTGTAGCCGAGTGGGTTTGGGTCTAGCCGAGTGGGTTTGGGTCTAGCGGAGTTGGTATGGGTCTAGCGGAGTGGGTTTGGGTCTAGCGGAGTGGGTTTGGGTCTAGCCAAGTGTGTTTTGGTCTAGCCGCGTGGGTTTGGGTCTATCCGAGTGGGTTTGCGTCTAGCCGAGTGGGTTTGCGTCTAGCCGAGTGGGTTTGGGTCTAGCCGATTGGGTTTGGGTCTATCCATGTGGGTTTGGGTCTAGCCGAGTGGGTTAGGGTCTAGCGGAGTGGGATTGGGTGTAGCCGCGTGGGTTTGGGTGTAGCCGAGTGGGTTTGGGTCTAGCCGAGTGGGTTTGGGTGTAGCCGAGTGTGTTTGCGTCTAGCCGAGTGGGTTTGGGTCTAGCCGAGTGGGTTTGGGTCTAGCCGAGTGGGTTTGGGTGTAGCCGAGTGGGTTTGGGTCTAGCCGAGTGGGTTTGGGTGTAGCCGAGTGGGTTTGGGTCTAGCCGAGTGGGTTTGGGTCTAGCGGAGTGGGTTTGGGTGTAGCCGAGTGGGTTTGGGTCTAGCCGACTGGGTTTGGGTCTAGCCGAGTGGGTTTGGGTCTAGCCAAGTGGGTTTGGGTCTAGCCGAGTGGGTTTGGGTCTAGCCGAGTGGGTTTGGGTCTAGCGGAGTGGGTTTGGTTGTAGCCGAGTGGGTTTGGGTCTAGCGGAGTGGGTTTGGGTGTAGCCGAGTGGGTTTGGGTCTAGCCGAGTGGGTTTGGGTCTAGCCGACTGGGTTTGGGTCTGGACGAGTGGGTTTGGGTCCAGCCGAGTGGGTTTGGGTCTAGTCCAGTGGGTTTGGGTCTAGCCGAGTGGGTTTGGGTCTAGCCTAGTGGATTTGGGTCTAGCCAAGTGGGTTTCGGTCCAGCGGAGTGGGTTTGGGTCTAGCGCAGTGGGTTTGGGTCTAGCGGAGTGGGTTTGGGTCTAGCTGAGTGGGTTTGGGTGTAACCGAGTGGGTTTGTGTCTAGCGGAGTGGGTTTGGGTCTAGCGGAGTGGGATTGGGTCTAGCCGAGTGGGTTTGGGTCTAGCCGAGTGGGTTTGGGACTAGCCAAGTGGGTTTGCGTCTAGCCGAGTGGGTTTGGGTCTAGCCGAGTGGGTTTGGGTCTAGCCGAGTGGGTTTCGGTCTAGCCGATTGGGTTTGGGTCTATCCATGTGGGTTTGGGTCTAGCCGAGTGGGTTAGGGTCTAGCGGAGTGGGTTTGGGTGTAGCCGCGTGAGTTTGGGTGTAGCCGAGTGGGTTTGGGTCTAGCCGAGTGGGTTTGGGTCTAGCCGAGTGGGTTTGGGACTGGCCCAGTGTGTTTGGGTCTAGCGGAGTGGGATTGGGTGTAGCCGCGTGGGTTTGGGTGTAGCCGAGTGGGTTTGGGTCTAGCCGAGTGGGTTTGGGTCTAGCCGAGTGGGTTTGGATCTAGCCGAGTGGGTTTGGGTCTAGCGGAGTGGGTTTGGGTGTAGCCGAGTGGGTTTGGGTCTAGCCGAGTGGGTTTGGGTCTAGCCGAGTGGGTTTGGGTCTAGCCGAGTGGGTTTGGGTGTAGCCGAGTGGGTTTGGGTCTAGCCGAGTGGGTTTGGGTGTAGCCGAGTGGGTTTGGGTCTAGCCGAGTGGGTTTGGGTCTAGCGGAGTGGGTTTGGGTGTAGCCGAGTGGGTTTGGGTCTAGCCGAGTGGGTTTGGGTCTAGCCGAGTGGGTGTGGGTCAAGCCGAGTGGGTTTGGGTCTAGCCGAGTGGGTTTGGGTCTAGCCGAGTGGGTTTGGGTCTAGCCGAGTGGGTTTGGGTCTAGCCGAGTGGGTTTGGGCCTAGCCGAGTGGGTTTGGGTCTACCGGAGTGGGTTTGGGTGTAGCGGAGTGGGTTTGGGTGTAGCTGAGTGGGTGTGGGACCAGCCGAGTGGGTTTGGGTCTAGCCGAGTGGGTTTGGGTCTAGCCGAATGGGTTTGGGTCTACCCGAGTGGGTTTGGGTCTAGCCGAGTGGGTTTGCTTCTAGCCGAATGGGTTTGGGTCTAGCCGAGTGGGTTTGGGTGCAGACGAGTGGGTTTGGGTCTAGCGGAGTGGGTTTGGGTGTAGCCGAGTGGGTTTGGGTCTAGCCGAGTGGGTTTGGGTCTAGCCGAGTGGGTTTGGGTCTAGCCGAGTGGGTTTGGGTCTAGCCGAGTGGGTTTGGGTCTAGCCGATTTGGTTTGGGTCTAGCCAAGTGGGTTTGCGTCTAGCCGAGTGGGTTTGTGTCTAGCCGAGTGGGTTTGGGTCTAGCGGAGTGGGATTGGGTCTAGCCGAGTGGGTTTGGGTCTAGCCGAGTGGGTTTGGGACTAGCCGAGTGGGTTTGGGTCTAGCCGAGTGGGTTTGGGTCTAGCGGAATGGGTTTGGGTCTAGCCGAGTGGGTTTGGGTCTAGCCGAGTGTGTTTGGGTCTAGCCGAAAGGGTTTGGGTCTAGCCGAGGGGGTTTGGGTCTAGCCGAGTGGGTTGGGTCTAGCCGAGTGGGTGTGGGTCTAGCCGAGTGGGTTTGGGTCTAGCCGAGTGGGTTTGGGTCTAGCCGAGTGGGTTTGGGTCTAGCCGAGTGGGTTTGGGCCTAGCCGAGTGGGTTTGGGTCTAGCGGAGTGGGTTAGGGTCTAGTGGAGTGGGTTTGGGTTTAGCCGAGTGGGTTTGGGTCTAGCCGAATGGGTTTGGGTCTACCCGAGTGCGTTTGGGTCTCGCCGAGTGGGTTTGGGTCTAGCCGAATGGGTTTGGGTCTAGCCGAGTGGGTTTGGGTGTAGCCGAGTGGGTTTGGGTCTAGCGGAGTGGGTTTAGGTGTAGCCGAGTGTGTTTGGGTCTAGCCGAGTGGGTTTGGGTCTAGCCGAGTGGGTTTGGGTGTAGCCGAGTGGGTTTGGGTCTAGCCGAGTGGGTTTGGGTCTAGCCGAGTGGGTTTGGGTCTAGCCGAGTAGGTTTGGGTCTAGCCGAGTGGGTTTGGGTCAAGCGGAGTTGGTATGGGTCTAGCGGAGTGGGTTTGGGTCTAGCGGAGTGGGTTTGGGTCTAGCCAAGTGGGTTTTGGTCTAGCCGCGTGGGTTTGGGTCTATCCGAGTGGGTTTGCGTCTAGCCGAGTGGGTTTGCGTCTAGCCGAGTGGGTTTGGGTCTAGCCGAGTGGGTTTGGGTCTAGCCGATTGGGTTTGGGTCTATCCATGTGGGTTTGGGTCTAGCCGAGTGGGTTAGGATCTAGCGGAGTGGGATTGGGTGTAGCCGTGTGGGTTTGGGTGTAGCCGAGTGGGTTTGGGTCTAGCCGAGTGGGTTTGGGTGTAGCCGAGTGGGTTTGTGTCTGGCCGAGTGGGTTTGGGTCTAGCCGAGTGGGTTTGGGTCTAGCCGAGTGGGTTTGGGTGTAGCCGAGTGGGTTTGGGTCTAGCCGAGTGGGTTTGGGTGTAGCCGAGTGGGTTTGGGTCTAGCCGAGTGGGTTTGGGTCTAGCGGAGTTGGTATGGGTCTAGCGGAGTGGGTTTGGGTCTAGCGGAGTGGGTTTGGGTCTAGCCAAGTGTGTTTTGGTCTAGCCGCGTGGGTTTGGGTCTATCCGAGTGGGTTTGCGTCTAGCCGAGTGGGTTTGCGTCTAGCCGAGTGGGTTTGGGTCTAGCCGATTGGGTTTGGGTCTATCCATGTGGGTTTGGGTCTAGCCGAGTGGGTTAGGGTCTAGCGGAGTGGGATTGGGTGTAGCCGCGTGGGTTTGGGTGTAGCCGAGTGGGTTTGGGTCTAGCCGAGTGGGTTTGGGTGTAGCCGAGTGTGTTTGCGTCTAGCCGAGTGGGTTTGGGTCTAGCCGAGTGGGTTTGGGTCTAGCCGAGTGGGTTTGGGTGTAGCCGAGTGGGTTTGGGTCTAGCCGAGTGGGTTTGGGTGTAGCCGAGTGGGTTTGGGTCTAGCCGAGTGGGTTTGGGTCTAGCGGAGTGGGTTTGGGTGTAGCCGAGTGGGTTTGGGTCTAGCCGACTGGGTTTGGGTCTAGCCGAGTGGGTTTGGGTCTAGCCCAGTGGGTTTGGGTCTAGCCGAGTGGGTTTGGGTCTAGCCGAGTGGGTTTGGGTCTAGCGGAGTGGGTTTGGTTGTAGCCGAGTGGGTTTGGGTCTAGCGGAGTGGGTTTGGGTGTAGCCGAGTGGGTTTGGGTCTAGCCGAGTGGGTTTGGGTCTAGCCGACTGGGTTTGGGTCTGGACGAGTGGGTTTGGGTCCAGCCGAGTGGGTTTGGGTCTAGTCCAGTGGGTTTGGGTCTAGCCGAGTGGGTTTGGGTCTAGCCTAGTGGATTTGGGTCTAGCCAAGTGGGTTTCGGTCCAGCGGAGTGGGTTTGGGTCTAGCGCAGTGGGTTTGGGTCTAGCGGAGTGGGTTTGGGTCTAGCTGAGTGGGTTTGGGTGTAACCGAGTGGGTTTGTGTCTAGCGGAGTGGGTTTGGGTCTAGCGGAGTGGGATTGGGTCTAGCCGAGTGGGTTTGGGTCTAGCCGAGTGGGTTTGGGACTAGCCAAGTGGGTTTGCGTCTAGCCGAGTGGGTTTGTGTCTAGCCGAGTGGGTTTGGGTCTAGCCGAGTGGGTTTCGGTCTAGCCGATTGGGTTTGGGTCTATCCATGTGGGTTTGGGTCTAGCCGAGTGGGTTAGGGTCTAGCGGAGTGGGTTTGGGTGTAGCCGCGTGAGTTTGGGTGTAGCCGAGTGGGTTTGGGTCTAGCCGAGTGGGTTTGGGTATAGCCGACTGGGTTTGGGTGTAGCCGAGTGGGTTTGGGTCTAGCCGAGTGGGTTTGGGTCTAGCCGAGTGGCTTTGGGTCTAGCTGAGTGGGTTTGGGTCTGGTCGAGTTGGTTTGGGTCTAGCCGAGTGGGTTTGGGTCCAGCCGAGTGGGTTTGGGTCCAGCCGAGTGGGTTTGGGTCTAGCCGAGTGGGTTTGGGTCTAGCCGAGTTTGTTTGTGTCTAGCCGATTGGGTTTGGGTCAAGCGGAGTTGGTATGGGTCTAGCGGAGTGGGTTTGAGTCTAGCGGAGTGGGTTTGGGTCTAGCCAAGTGGGTTTTGGTCTAGCCGAGTGGGTTTGGGTCTATCCGAGTGGGTTTGCGTCTAGCCGAGTGGGTTTGCGTCTATCCGAGTGGGTTTGGGTCTATCCATGTGAGTTTGGGTCTAGCCGAGTGGGTTAGGGTCTAGCGGAGTGGGTTTGCGTGTAGCCGCTTGGGTTTGGGTGTCGCCGAGTGGGTTTGGGTCCAGCCGAGTGGGTTTGGGTCTAGCCGAGTGGGTTTGGGTCTAGCCGAGTGGGTTTGGGTCTAGCGGAGTGGGTTTGGGTGTAGCCGAGTGGGTTTGGGTCTAGCCGAGTGGGTTTGGGTCTAGCCGACTGGGTTTGGGTCTAGCCGAGTGGGTTTGGGTATAGCCGAGTGGGTTTGGGTCTAGCCGAGTGGGTTTGGGTCTAGCCGAGTGGGTTTGGGTCTAGCGGAGTGGGTTTGGTTGTAGCCGAGTGGGTTTGGGTCTAGCGGAGTGGGTTTGGGTGTAGCCGAGTGGGTTTGGGTCTAGCCGAGTGGGTTTGGGTCTAGCCGACTGGGTTTGGGTCTGGACGAGTGGGTTTGGGTCTAGCCGAGTGGGTTTGGGTCTAGTCGAGTGGGTTTGGGTCTAGCCGAGTGGGTTTGGGTCTAGCCTAGTGGATTTGGGTTTAGCCAAGTGGGTTTCGGTCCAGCGGAGTGGGTTTGGGTCTAGCACAGTGGGTTTGGGTCTAGCGGAGTGGGTTTGGGTCTAGCTGAGTGGGTTTGGGTCTAGCGGAGTGGGTTTGGGTCTAGCACAGTGGGTTTGGGTCTAGCGGAGTGGGTTTGGGTCTAGCTGAGTGGGTTTGGGTGTAACCGTGTGGGTTTGTGTCTAGCGGAGTGGGTTTGGGTCTAGCGGAGTGGGATTGGGTCTAGCCGAGTGGGTTTGGGTCTAGCCGAGTGGGTTTGGGACTAGCCAAGTGGGTTTGCGTCTAGCCGAGTGGGTTTGGGTCTAGCCGAGTGGGTTTGGGTCTAGCCGAGTGGGTTTCGGTCTAGCCGATTGGGTTTGGGTCTATCCATGTGGGTTTGGGTCTAGCCGAGTGGGTTAGGGTCTAGCGGAGTGGGTTTGGGTGTAGCCGCGTGGGTTTGGGTGTAGCCGAGTGGGTTTGGGTCTAGCCGAGTGGGTTTGGGTCTAGCCGAGTGGGTTTGGGTCTGGCCCAGTGTGTTTGGGTCTAGCGGAGTGGGTTTGGGTGTAGCCGAGTGGGTTTGGGTCTAGCCGAGTGGGTTTGGGTCTAGCCGACTGGGTTTGGTTCTAGACGAGTGGGTTTGGGTCTAGCCGAGTGGGTTTGGGTGTAGCCGAGTGGGTTTGGGTCTAGCCGAGTGGGTTTGGGTCTAGCGGAGTGGGTTTGGTTGTAGCCGAGTGGGTTTGGGTCTAGCGGAGTGGGTTTGGGTGTAGCCGAGTGGGTTTGGGTCTAGCCGAGTGGGTTTGGGTCTAGCCGACTGGGTTTGGGTCTGGCCGATTGGGTTTGGGTCTAGCCGAGTGGGTTTGGGTCTAGCCGAGTGGGTTTACGTCTAGCCAAGTGGGTTTGGGTCTAGCGGAGTGGGTTTGGGTGTAGCCGAGTGGGTTTGGGTGTAGCCGAGTGGGTTTGGGTCTGGACGAGTGGGTTTGGGTCTTGCCGAGTGGGTTTGGGTCTGGCCCAGTGTGTTTGGGTCTAGCGGAGTGGGTTTGGGTGTAGCCGAGTGGGTTTGGGTCTAGCCGAGTGGGTTTGGGTCTAGCCGACTGGGTTTGGGTCTAGACGAGTGGGTTTGGGTGTAGCCGAGTGGGTTTGGGTGTAGCCGAGTGGGTTTGGGTCTAGCCGAGTGGGTTTGGGTCTAGCGGAGTGGGTTTGGGTCTAGCCGAGTGTGTTTGGGTCTAGCCGAGTGGGTTTGGGTCTAGCCGAGTGGGTTTGGGTCTAGCCGAGTGGGTTTGGGCCTAGCTGAGTGGGTTTGGGTCTACCGGAGTGGGTTTGGGTGTAGCTGAGTGGGTTTGGGACCAGCCAAGTGGGTTTGGGCCTAGCCGAGTGGGTTTGGGTCTAGCCGAATGGGTTTGGGTCAACCCGAGTGGGTTTGGGTCTAGCCGAGTGGGTTTGCTTCTGGCCGAATGGGTTTGGGTCTAGCCGAGTGGGTTTGGGTGCAGACGAGTGGGTTTGGGTCTAGCGGAGTGGGTTTGGGTGTAGCCGAGTGGGTTTGGGTCTAGCCGAGTGGGTTTGTGTCTAGCCGAGTGGGTTTGGGTCTAGCCGAGTGGGTTTGGGTCTAGCCGAGTGGGTTTGGGTCTAGCCGAGTTGGTTTGGGTCTAGCTGAATGGGTTTGGGTCTAGCCGAGTGGGTTTGGGTCTAGCCGAGTGTGTTTGGGTCTAGCCGAAAGGGTTTGGGTCTAGCCGAGTGGGTTTGGGTCTAGCCGAGTGGGTTTGGGTCAAGCCGAGTGGGTTTGGGTCTAGCGAGTGGGTTTGGGTCTAGCCGACTGGGTTTGGGCCTAGCCGCGTGGGTTTGGGTCTTGCGGAGTGGGTTTGGGTCTGGGGGAGTGGGTTTGGGTGTATCCGAGTGGGTTTGGGTCTAGCCGAGTGGGTTTGGGTCTAGCCGACTGGGTTTGGGATTAGCCGAGTGGGTTTGGGTCTAGCCGAGTGGGTTTGGGTCTAGCCGAGTGGGTTTACGTCTAGCCGCGTGGGTTTGGGTCTAGCGGAGTGGGTATCGGTGTAGCCGAGTGGGTTTGGGTCTAGCCCAGTGGGTTTGGGTCTGGCCGAGTGTGTTTGTGTCTAGCCTAGTGGGTTTGGGTCTAGCCAAGTGGGTTTGGGTCTAGCGGAGTGGGTTTGTGTCTAGCGGAGTGGGTTTGGGTCTAGCGGAGTGGGTTTGGGTCTAGCCGAGTGGGTTTGGTTCTAACCGAGTGGGTTTGTGTCTAGCGGAGTGGGTTTGGGTCTAGCGGAGTGGGATTGGGTCTAGCCAAGTGGGTTTGTGTTTAGCCGAGTGGGTTTGGGACTAGCCGAGTGGGTTTGGGTCTAGCCGAGTGGGTTTGGGTCTAGCTGAATGGGTTTGTGTCTAGCCGAGTGGGTTTGGGTCTAGCCGAGTGGTTTTGGGTCTAGCCGAAAGGGTTTGGGTCTAGCCGAGTGGGTGTGGGTCTAGCCGAGTGGGTGTGGGTCTCGCCAAGTGGGTTTGGGTCTAGCCGAGTGGGTTTGGGTCTAGCCGAGTGGGTTTGGGTCTAGCCGAGTGGGTTTGGGTCTAGCCGAGTGGGTTTGGGCCTAGCCGAGTGGGTTTGGGTCCAGCGGAGTGGGTTAGGGTCTAGTGGAGTGGGTTTGGGTCCAGCGGAGTGGGTTTGGGTCTAGCCGAATGGGTTTGCGTCTACCCGAGTGCGTTTGGGTCTAGCCGAGTGGGTTTGGGTCTAGCCGAATGGGTTTGGGTCTAGCCGAGTGGGTTTGGGTGTAGCCGAGTGGGTTTGGGTCTAGCGGAGTGGGTTTGGGTGTAGCCGTGTGGGTTTGGGTCTAGCCGAGTGGGTTTGGGTCGAGCCGAGTGGGTTTGGGTCTAGCCGAGTGGGTTTGGGTCTAGCCGAGTGGGTTTGGGTCTGGCCGAGTGGGTTTGGGTCTAGCCGAGTGGGTTTGGGTCTAGCCGAGTGGGTTTGGGTCTAGCCGAGTGGGTTTGGGTGTAGCCGAGTGGGTTTGGGTCTAGCCGAGTTGGTTTGGCTCCAGCCGAGTGGGTTTGGGTCTAGCCGAGTGGGTTTGGGACTAGCCGAGTGGGTTTGGGTCTAGCCGAGTGGGTTTGGGTCTAGCCGAGTTAGTTTGGGTGTAGCCGAGTGGGTTTGGGTCTAGCCGAGTGGGTTTGGGTCTGGCCGAGTTAGTTTGGGTGTTGCCAAGTGAGTTTGGGTCTAGCCGAGCAGGTTTGGGTCTAGCCGAGTGGGTTTGGGTCTAGCCGAGTTGGTTTGGGTCTAGCCGAGTGGGTTTGGGTGTAGCCGAGTGGGTTTGGGTCAAGCGGAGTTGGTATGGGTCTAGCGGAGTGGGTTTGGGTCTAGCGGAGTGGGTTTGGGTGTAGCCGAGTGGGTTTGGGTCTAGCCGAGTGGGTTTGGGTCTACCCGAGTGGGTTTGCGTCTAGCCGAGTGGGTTTGGGTCTAGCCGAGTGGGTGTGGGTCTAGCCGAGTGGGTTTGGGTCTAGCCAAGTGGGTTTGGGTGTAGCCGAATGGGTTTGGGTCTATACGAGTGGGTTTGCGTCTAGCCGAGTGGGTTTGGGTCTAGCCGAGTGGGTTTGGGTCTAGCGGAGTGGGTTTGGGTGCAGCCGAGTGGGTTTGGGTCTAGCCCAGTGGGTTTGGGTCTACCCGAGTGGGTTTGCATCTAGCCGAGTGGGTTTGGGTCTAGCCGAGTGGGTGTGGGTCTAGCCGAGTGGGTTTGGGTCTAGCCAAGTTGGTTTGGGTCTAGCCGAGTGGGTTTGGGTCTATACGAGTGGGTTTGCCTCTAGCCGAGTGGGTTTGGGTCTAGCCGAGTGGGTTTGGGTCTAGCGGAGTGGGTTTGTGTGTAGCCGAGTGGGTTTGGGTCTAGCCCAGTGGGTTTGGGTCTACCCGAGTGGGTTTGCATCTAGCCGAGTGGGTTTGGGTCTACCCGAGTGGGTTTGGGTCTAGCCGAGTGGGTTTGGGTCTTGCCGAGTGGGTTTGGGGCTAGCGGAGTGGGTTTGGGTGTAGCCGAGTGGGTTTGGGTCTAGCGGAGCGGGTTTGGGTGTAGCCCAGTGGGTTTGGGTCTAGCCGAGTGGGTTTGGGTCTAGCCGACTGGGTTTGGGTATAGCCGACTGGGTTTGGCTCTAGCCGAGTGGGTTTGGGTCTAGCCAAGTGGGTTTGGGTCTAGCCGAGTGGGTTTACGTCTAGCCGAGTGGGTTTGGGTCTAGCGGAGTGGGTTTGGGTGTAGCCGAGTGGGTTTGGGTCTAGCCGAGTGGGTTTGGGTTTCGCCGAGTGGGTGTGGGTCAAGCCGAATGGGTTTGGGTCTTGCCGAGTGGGTTTGGGTCTAGCCGAGTGGGTTTGTGTCTAGAGGAGTGGGTTTGGGTCTAGCGGAGTGGGATTGGGTCTACCCGAGTGGGTTTGGGTTCTAGCCGAGTGGGTTTGGGACTAGCCGAGTGGGTTTGGGTCTAGCTGAATGGGTTTGGGTCTAGCCGAGTGGGTTTGGGTCTAGCCGAGTGTGTTTGGGTCTAGCCGAAAGGGTTTGGGTTTAGCCGAGGGGGTTTGGGTCTAGCCGAGTGGGTTGGGTCTAGCCGAGTGGGTGTGGGTCTAGCCGAGTGGGTTTGGGTCTAGCGGAGTGGGTTTGGGTCTAGCCGAGTGGGTTTGGGTCTAGCCGAGTGGGTTTGGGCCTAGCCGAGTGGGTTTGGGTCTAGCGGAGTGGGTTAGGGTCTAGTGGAGTGGGTTTGGGTGTATCCGAGTGGGTTTGGGTCTAGCCGAGTGGGTTTGGGTCTAGCCGACTGGGTTTGGGATTAGCCGAGTGGGTTTGGGTCTAGCCGAGTGGGTTTGGGTCTAGCCGAGTGGGTTTACGTCTAGCCGCGTGGGTTTGGGTCTAGCGGAGTGGGTATCGGTGTAGACGAGTGGGTTTGGGTCTAGCCCAGTGGGTTTGGGTCTGGCCGAGTGTGTTTGTGTCTAGCCTAGTGGGTTTGGGTCTAGCCAAGTGGGTTTGGGTCTAGCGGAGTGGGTTTGTGTCTAGCGGAGTGGGTTTGGGTCTAGCGGAGTGGGTTTGGGTCTAGCCGAGTGGGTTTGGTTCTAACCGAGTGGGTTTGTGTCTAGCGGAGTGGGTTTGGGTCTAGCGGAGTGGGATTGGGTCTAGCCAAGTGGGTTTGTGTCTAGCCGAGTGGGTTTGGGACTAGCCGAGTGGGTTTGGGTCTAGCCGAGTGGGTTTGGGTCTAGCTGAATGGGTTTGTGTCTAGCCGAGTGGGTTTGGGTCTAGCCGAGTGGGTTTGGGTCTAGCCGAAAGGGTTTGGGTCTAGCCGAGTGGGTTTGGGTCTAGCCGAGTGGGTTTGGGTCTAGCCGAGTGGGTGTGGGTCTCGCCAAGTGGGTTTGGGTCTAGCCGAGTGGGTTTGGGTCTAGCCGAGTGGGTTTGGGTCTAGCCGAATGGGTTTGGGTCTAGCCGAGTGGGTTTGGGTGTAGCCGAGTGGGTTTGGGTCTAGCGGAGTGGGTTTGGGTGTAGCCGTGTGGGTTTGGGTCTAGCCGAGTGGGTTTGGGTCGAGCCGAGTGGGTTTGGGTCTAGCCGAGTGGGTTTGGGTCTAGCCGAGTGGGTTTGGGTCTGGCCGAGTGGGTTTGGGTCCAGCCGAGTGGGTTTGGGTCTAGCCGAGTGGGTTTGGGTCTAGCCGAGTGGGTTTGGGTCTAGCCGAGTGGGTTTGGGTCTAGCCGAGTTGGTTTGGCTCCAGCCGAGTGGGTTTGGGTCTAGCCGAGTGGGTTTGGGTCTAGCCGAGTGGGTTTGGGTCTAGCCGAGTGGGTTTGGGTCTAGCCGAGTTAGTTTGGGTGTAGCCGAGTGGGTTTGGGTCTAGCCGAGTGGGTTTGGGTCTGGCCGAGTTAGTTTGGGTGTTGCCAAGTGAGTTTGGGTCTAGCCGAGCAGGTTTGGGTCTAGCCGAGTGGGTTTGGGTCTAGCCGAGTTGGTTTGGGTCTAGCCGAGTGGGTTTGGGTCTAGCCGAGTGGGTTTGGGTCAAGCGGAGTTGGTATGGGTCTAGCGGAGTGGGTTTGGGTCTAGCGGAGTGGGTTTGGGTGAAGCCGAGTGGGTTTGGGTCTAGCCGAGTGGGTTTGGGTCTACCCGAGTGGGTTTGCGTCTAGCCGAGTGGGTTTGGGTCTAGCCGAGTGGGTGTGGGTCTAGCCGAGTGGGTTTGGGTCTAGCCAAGTGGGTTTGGGTGTAGCCGAATGGGTTTGGGTCTATACGAGTGGGTTTGCGTCTAGCCGAGTGGGTTTGGGTCTAGCCGAGTGGGTTTGGGTCTAGCGGAGTGGGTTTGGGTGCAGCCGAGTGGGTTTGGGTCTAGCCCAGTGGGTTTGGGTCTACCCGAGTGGGTTTGCATCTAGCCGAGTGGGTTTGGGTCTAGCCGAGTGGGTGTGGGTCTAGCCGAGTGGGTTTGGGTCTAGCCAAGTTGGTTTGGGTCTAGCCGAGTGGGTTTGGGTCTATACGAGTGGGTTTGCCTCTAGCCGAGTGGGTTTGGGTCTAGCCGAGTGGGTTTGGGTCTAGCGGAGTGGGTTTGGGTGTAGCCGAGTGGGTTTGGGTCTAGCCCAGTGGGTTTGGGTCTACCCGAGTGGGTTTGCGTCTAGCCGAGTGGGTTTGGGTCTAGCCGAGTGGGTTTGGGTCTAGCCGAGTGGGTTTGGGTCTTGCCGAGTGGGTTTGGGGCTAGCGGAGTGGGTTTGGGTGTAGCCGAGTGGGTTTGGGTCTAGCGGAGCGGGTTTGGGTGTAGCCGAGTGGGTTTGGGTCTAGCCGAGTGGGTTTGGGTATAGCCGACTGGGTTTGGCTCTAGCCGAGTGGGTTTGGGTCTAGCCAAGTGGGTTTGGGTCTAGCCGAGTGGGTTTACGTCTAGCCGAGTGGGTTTGGGTCTAGCGGAGTGGGTTTGGGTGTAGCCGAGTGGGTTTGGGTCTAGCCGAGTGGGTTTGGGTTTAGCCGAGTGGGTGTGGGTCAAGCCGAGTGGGTTTGGGTCTAGCCGAGTGGGTTTGGGTCTAGCCGAGTGGGTTTGGGTCTAGCCGAGTGGGTTTGGGTCTAGCCGAGTGGGTTTGGGCCTAGCCGAGTGGGTTTGGGTCTACCGGAGTGGGTTTGGGTGTAGCGGAGTGGGTTTGGGTGTAGCTGAGTGGGTGTGGGACCTGCCGAGTGGGTTTGGGTCTAGCCGAGTGGGTTTGGGTCTAGCCGAATGGGTTTGGGTCTACCCGAGTGGGTTTGGGTCTAGCCGAGTGGGTTTGGGTCTAGCGGAGTGGGTTTGGGTGTAGCCGAGTGGGTTTGTGTCTAGCCGAGTGGGTTTGGGTCTAGCCGAGTGGGTTTGGGTCTAGCCGAGTGGGTTTGGGTCTAGCCGAGTGGGTTTGGGTCTAGCCGAGTTGGTTTGGGTCTAGCCGAGTGGGTTTACGTCTAGCCGAGTGGGTTTGTGTCTAGCGGAGTGGGTTTGGGTCTAGCGGAGTGGGATTGGGTCTAGCCGAGTGGGTTTGGGTTCTAGCCGAGTGGGTTTGGGACTAGCCGAGTGGGTTTGGGTCTAGCTGAATGGGTTTGGGTCCAGCCGAGTGGGTTTGGGTCTAGCCGAGTGTGTTTGGGTCTAGCCGAAAGGGTTTGGGTTTAGCCGAGGGGGTTTGGGTCTAGCCGAGTGGGTTGGGTCTAGCCGAGTGGGTGTGGGTCTAGCCGAGTGGGTTTGGGTCTAGCGGAGTGGGTTTGGGTCTAGCCGAGTGGGTTTGGGTCTAGCCGAGTGGGTTTGGGCCTAGCCGAGTGGGTTTGGGTCTAGCGGAGTGGGTTAGGGTCTAGTGGAGTGGGTTTGGGTTTAGCCGAGTGGGTTTGGGTCTAGCCGAATGGGTTTGGGTCTACCCGAGTGCGTTTGGGTCTCGCCGAGTGGGTTTGGGTCTAGCCGAATGGGTTTGGGTCTTGCCGAGTGGGTTTGGGTGTAGCCGAGTGGGTTTGGGTCTAGCAGAGTGGGTTTGGGTGTAGCCGAGTGGGTTTGGGTCTAGCCGAGTGGGTTTGGGTCTAGCCGAGTGGGTTTGGGTCTAGCCGAGTGGGTTTGGGTCTAGCCGAGTGGGTTTGGGTCTAGCCGAGTGGGTTTGGGTCTAGCCGAGTGTGTTTACGTCTAGCCGAGTGGGTTTGGGTCAAGCCGAGTGGGTTTGGGTATAGCCGACTGGGTTTGGGTGTAGCCGAGTGGGTTTGGGTCTAGCCGAGTGGGTTTGGGTCAAGCGGAGTTGGTATGGGTCTAGCGGAGTGGGTTTGGGTCTAGCGGAGTGGGTTTGGGTCTAGCCAAGTGGGTTTTGGTCTAGCCGCGTGGGTTTGGGTCTATCCGAGTGGGTTTGCGTCTAGCCGAGTGGGTTTGCGTCTAGCCGAGTGGGTTTGGGTCTAGCCGAGTGGGTTTGGGTCTAGCCGATTGGGTTTGGGTCTATCCATGTGGGTTTGGGTCTAGCCGAGTGGGTTAGGGTCTAGCGGAGTGGGATTGGGTGTAGCCGCGTGGGTTTGGGTGTAGCCGAGTGGGTTTGGGTCTAGCCGAGTGGGTTTGCGTCTAGCCGAGTGGGTTTGGGTCTAGCGGAGTGGGTTTGGGTCTAGCGGAGTGGGTTTGGGTGTAGCCGAGTGGGTTTGGGTCTAGCCGAGTGGGTTTGGGTCTAGCCGAGTGGGTTTGGGTCTAGCCGAGTGGGTTTGGGTGTAGCCGAGTGGGTTTGGGTCTAGCTGAGTGGGTTTGGGTGTAGCCGAGTGGGTTTGGGTCTAGCCGAGTGGGTTTGGGTCTAGCGGAGTGGGTTTGGGTGTAGCCGAGTGGGTTTTGGTCTAGCCGAGTGGGTTTGGGTATAGCCGACTGGGTTTGGGTGTAGCCGAGTGGGTTTGGGTCTAGCCGAGTGGGTTTGGGTCTAGCCGAGTGGCTTTGGGTCTAGCGGAGTGGGTTTGGGTCTAGTCGAGTTGGTTTGGGTCTAGCCGAGTGGGTTTGGGTCTAGCCGAGTGGGTTTGGGTCTAGCCGAGTGGGTTTGTGTCTAGCCGAGTGGGTTTGGGTCTAGCCGAGTTTGTTTGGGTCTAGCCGAGTGGGTTTGGGTCAAGCGGAGTTGGTATGGGTCTAGCGGAGTGGGTTTGGGTCTAGCCGACTGGGTTTGGGCCTAGCCGAGTGGGTTTGGGTCTACCGGAGTGGGTTTGGGTGTAGCCGAGTGGGTTTGGGTGTAGCTGAGTGGGTGTGGGACCAGCCGAGTGGGTTTGGGTCTAGCCGAGTGGGTTTGGGTCTAGCCGAATGGGTTTGGGTCTACCCGAGTGGGTTTGGGTCTAGCCGAGTGGGTTTGCTTCTAGCCGAATGGGTTTGGGTCTAGCCGAGTGGGTTTGGGTGCAGACGAGTGGGTTTGGGTCTAGCGGAGTGGGTTTGGGTGTAGCGGAGTGGGTTTGGGTCTAGCCGAGTGGGTTTGGGTCTAGCCGAGTGGGTTTGGGTCTAGCCGAGTGGGTTTGGGTCTAGCCGAGTGGGTTTGGGTCTAGCCAAGTTGGTTTGGGTCTAGCCGAGTGGGTTTGCGTCTTGCCGAGTGGGTTTGTGTCTAGCGGAGTGGGTTTGGGTCTAGCGCAGTGGGATTGGGTCTAGCCGAGTGGGTTTGGGTCTAGCCGAGTGGGTTTGGGTCTAGCCGACTGGGTTTGTGTCTGGCCGATTGGGTTTGGGTCTAGCCGAGTGGGTTTGGGTCTAGCCGAGTGGGTTTACGTCTAGCCGAGTGGGTTTGGGTCTAGCGGAGTGGGTTTGGGTCTACCCGAGTGGGTTTGCATCTAGCCGAGTGGGTTTGGGTCTAGCCGAGTGGGTGTGGGTCTAGCCGAGTGGGTTTGGGTCTAGCCGATTGGGTTTGGGTCTAGCTGAGTGGGTTTGGGTCTGGCCGAGTGGGTTTGGGTCTAGCGGAGTGGGTTTGGGTGTAGCCGAGTGGGTTTGGGTCTAGCCGAGTGGGTTTGGGTCTAGCCGAGTGGGTTTGGGTCTAGCCGAGTGGGTTTGGGTCTAGCCGAGTGGGTTTGGGTCTTGCCGAGTGGGTTTGGGGCTAGCGGAGTGGGTTTGGGTGTAGCCGATTGGGTTTGGGTCTAGCGGAGCGGGTTTGGGTGTAGCCGAGTGGGTTTGGGTCTAGCCGAGTGGGTTTGGGTATAGCCGAATGGGTTTGGCTCTAGCCGAGTGGGTTTGGGTCTAGCCGAGTGGGTTTGGGTCTAGCCGAGTGGGTTTACGTCTAGCCGAGTGGGTATGGGTCTAGCGGAGTGGGTTTGGGTGTAGCCGAGTGGGTTTGGGTCTAGCCGAGTGGGTTTGGGTTTAGCCGAGTGGGTGTGGGTCACGCCGAGTGGGTTTGGGTCCAGCCGAGTGGGTTTGGGTCTAGCCGAGTGGGTTTGGGTCTAGCCGAGTGGGTTTGGGTCTAGCCGAGTGGGTTTGGGCCTAGCCGAGTGGGTTTGGGTCTACAGGAGTGGGTTTGGGTGTAGCGGAGTGGGTTTGAGTGTAGCTGAGTGGGTGTGGGACCAGCCGAGTGGGTTTGGGTCTGGCCGAGTGGGTTTGGGTCTAGCCGAATGGGTTTGGGTCTACCCGAGTGGGTTTGGGTCTAGCCGAGTGGGTTTGCTTCTAGCCGAATGGGTTTGGGTCTAGCCGAGTGGGTTTGGGTGCAGACGAGTGGGTTTGGGTCTAGCGGAGTGGGTTTGGGTGTAGCCGAGTGGGTTTGGGTCTAGCCGAGTGGGTTTGGGTCTGGCCGAGTGGGTTTGGGTCTGGCCGAGTGGGTTTGGGTCTAGCCGAGTGGGTTTGGGACTAGCCGAGTGGGTTTGGGTCTAGCCGAGTGGGTTTGGGTCTAGCTGAATGGGTTTGGGTCTAGCCGAGTGGGTTTGGGTCTAGCCGAGTGTGTTTGGGTCTAGCCGAAAGGGTTTGGGTCTAGCCGAGGGGGTTTGGGTCTAGCCGAGTGGGTTGGGTCTAGCCGAGTGGGTGTGGGTCTAGCCGAGTGGGTTTGGGTCTAGCCGAGTGGGTTTGGGTCTAGCCGAGTGGGTTTGGGTCAAGCCGAGTGGGTTTGGGCCTAGCCGAGTGGGTTTGGGTCTAGCGGAGTGGGTTAGGGTCTAGTGGAGTGGGTTTGGGTTTAGCCGAGTGGGTTTGGGTCTACCCGAGTGCGTGTGGGTCTCGCCGAGTGGGTTTGGGTCTAGCCGAATGGGTTTGGGTCTAGCCGAGTGGGTTTGGGTGTAGCCGAGTGGGTTTGGGTCTAGCGGAGTGGGTTTTGGTGTAGCTTAGTGGGTTTGGGTCGAGCCGAGTGGGTTTGGGGCTAGCCGAGTGGGTTTGGGTCTAGCCGAGTGGGTTTGGGTCTAGCCGAGTGGGTTTGGGTCTGGCCGAGTGGGTTTGGGTCTAGCCGAGTGTGTTTGCGTCTAGCCGAGTGGGTTTGGGTCTAGCCGAGTGGGTTTGGGTCTAACCGAGTGGGTTTGGGTCTAGCTGAGTGGGTTTGGGTCTTCCGAGTGTGTTAGGGTCTAGCGGAGTGGGTTTGGATGTAGCCGCGTGGGTTTGGGTGTAGCCGAGTGGGTTTGGGTCTAGCCGAGTGGGTTTGGGTATAGCCGACTGGGTTTGGGTGTAGCCGAGTGGGTTTGGGTCTAGCCGAGTGGGTTTGGGTCTAGCCGAGTGGCTTTGGGTCTAGCGGAGTGGGTTTGGGTCTAGTCGAGTTGGTTTGGGTCTAGCCGAGTGGGTTTGGGTCTAGCCGAGTGGGTTTGGGTCTAGCCGAGTGGGTTTGTGTCTAGCCGAGTGGGTTTGGGTCTAGCCGAGTTTGTTTGGGTCTAGCCGAGTGGGTTTGGGTCAAGCGGAGTTGGTATGGGTCTAGCGGAGTGGGTTTGGGTCTAGCCGACTGGGTTTGGGCCTAGCCGAGTGGGTTTGGGTCTACCGGAGTGGGTTTGGGTGTAGCCGAGTGGGTTTGGGTGTAGCTGAGTGGGTGTGGGACCAGCCGAGTGGGTTTGGGTCTAGCCGAGTGGGTTTGGGTCTAGCCGAATGGGTTTGGGTCTACCCGAGTGGGTTTGGGTCTAGCCGAGTGGGTTTGCTTCTAGCCGAATGGGTTTGGGTCTAGCCGAGTGGGTTTGGGTGCAGACGAGTGGGTTTGGGTCTAGCGGAGTGGGTTTGGGTGTAGCGGAGTGGGTTTGGGTCTAGCCGAGTGGGTTTGGGTCTAGCCGAGTGGGTTTGGGTCTAGCCGAGTGGGTTTGGGTCTAGCCGAGTGGGTTTGGGTCTAGCCAAGTTGGTTTGGGTCTAGCCGAGTGGGTTTGCATCTAGCCGAGTGGGTTTGTGTCTAGCGGAGTGGGTTTGGGTCTAGCGCAGTGGGATTGGGTCTAGCCGAGTGGGTTTGGGTCTAGCCGAGTGGGTTTGGGTCTAGCCGACTGGGTTTGTGTCTGGCCGATTGGGTTTGGGTCTAGCCGAGTGGGTTTGGGTCTAGCCGAGTGGGTTTACGTCTAGCCGAGTGGGTTTGGGTCTAGCGGAGTGGGTTTGGGTCTACCCGAGTGGGTTTGCATCTAGCCGAGTGGGTTTGGGTCTAGCCGAGTGGGTGTGGGTCTAGCCGAGTGGGTTTGGGTCTAGCCGATTGGGTTTGGGTCTAGCTGAGTGGGTTTGGGTCTGGCCGAGTGGGTTTGGGTCTAGCGGAGTGGGTTTGGGTGTAGCCGAGTGGGTTTGGGTCTAGCCGAGTGGGTTTGGGTCTAGCCGAGTGGGTTTGGGTCTAGCCGAGTGGGTTTGGGTCTAGCCGAGTGGGTTTGGGTCTTGCCGAGTGGGTTTGGGGCTAGCGGAGTGGGTTTGGGTGTAGCCGATTGGGTTTGGGTCTAGCGGAGCGGGTTTGGGTGTAGCCGAGTGGGTTTGGGTCTAGCCGAGTGGGTTTGGGTATAGCCGACTGGGTTTGGCTCTAGCCGAGTGGGTTTGGGTCTAGCCGAGTGGGTTTGGGTCTAGCCGAGTGGGTTTACGTCTAGCCGAGTGGGTATGGGTCTAGCGGAGTGGGTTTGGGTGTAGCCGAGTGGGTTTGGGTCTAGCCGAGTGGGTTTGGGTTTAGCCGAGTGGGTGTGGGTCACGCCGAGTGGGTTTGGGTCCAGCCGAGTGGGTTTGGGTCTAGCCGAGTGGGTTTGGGTCTAGCCGAGTGGGTTTGGGTCTAGCCGAGTGGGTTTGGGCCTAGCCGAGTGGGTTTGGGTCTACAGGAGTGGGTTTGGGTGTAGCGGAGTGGGTTTGAGTGTAGCTGAGTGGGTGTGGGACCAGCCGAGTGGGTTTGGGTCTGGCCGAGTGGGTTTGGGTCTAGCCGAATGGGTTTGGGTCTACCCGAGTGGGTTTGGGTCTAGCCGAGTGGGTTTGCTTCTAGCCGAATGGGTTTGGGTCTAGCCGAGTGGGTTTGGGTGCAGACGAGTGGGTTTGGGTCTAGCGGAGTGGGTTTGGGTGTAGCCGAGTGGGTTTGGGTCTAGCCGAGTGGGTTTGGGTCTGGCCGAGTGGGTTTGGGTCTGGCCGAGTGGGTTTGGGTCTAGCCGAGTGGGTTTGGGACTAGCCGAGTGGGTTTGGGGCTAGCCGAGTGGGTTTGGGTCTAGCTGAATGGGTTTGGGTCTAGCCGAGTGGGTTTGGGTCTAGCCGAGTGTGTTTGGGTCTAGCCGAAAGGGTTTGGGTCTAGCCGAGGGGGTTTGGGTCTAGCCGAGTGGGTTGGGTCTAGCCGAGTGGGTGTGGGTCTAGCCGAGTGGGTTTGGGTCTAGCCGAGTGGGTTTGGGTCTAGCCGAGTGTGTTTGGGTCAAGCCGAGTGGGTTTGGGCCTAGCCGAGTGGGTTTGGGTCTAGCGGAGTGGGTTAGGGTCTAGTGGAGTGGGTTTGGGTTTAGCCGAGTGGGTTTGGGTCTACCCGAGTGCGTTTGGGTCTCGCCGAGTGGGTTTGGGTGTAGCCGAGTGGGTTTGGGTCTAGCGGAGTGGGTTTTGGTGTAGCTTAGTGGGTTTGGGTCGAGCCGAGTGGGTTTGGGGCTAGCCGAGTGGGTTTGGGTCTAGCCGAGTGGGTTTGGGTCTAGCCGAGTGGGTTTGGGTCTGGCCGAGTGGGTTTGGGTCTAGCCGAGTGTGTTTGCGTCTAGCCGAGTGGGTTTGGGTCTAGCCGAGTGGGTTTGGGTCTAACCGAGTGGGTTTGGGTCTAGCTGAGTGGGTTTGGGTCTTCCGAGTGTGTTAGGGTCTAGCGGAGTGGGTTTGGATGTAGCCGCGTGGGTTTGGGTGTAGCCGAGTGGGTTTGGGTCTAGCCGAGTGGGTTTGGGTCTAGCCGAGTGGGTTTGGGTCTAGCCGAGTGGGTTTGGGTCTAGCGGAGTGGGTTTGGGTGTAGCCGAGTGGGTTTGGGTCTAGCCGAGTGGGTTTGGGTCTAGAGGAGTGGGTTTGGGTCTAGCGGAGTGGGTTTGGGTCTAGCCAAGTGGGTTTTGGTCTAGCCGCGTGGGTTTGGGTCTATCCGAGTGGGTTTGCGTCTAGCCGAGTGGGTTTGCGTCTAGCCGAGGGGGTTTGGGTCTAGCCGAGTGGGTTGGGTCTAGCCGAGTGGGTGTGGGTCTAGCCGAGTGGGTTTGGGTCTAGCCGAGTGGGTTTGGGTCTAGCCGAGTGGGTTTGGGTCAAGCCGAGTGGGTTTGGGCCTAGCCGAGTGGGTTTGGGTCTAGCGGAGTGGGTTAGGGTCTAGTGGAGTGGGTTTGGGTTTAGCCGAGTGGGTTTGGGTCTACCCGAGTGCGTTTGGGTCTCGCCGAGTGGGTTTGGGTCTAGCCGAATGGGTTTGGGTCTAGCCGAGTGGGTTTGGGTGTAGCCGAGTGGGTTTGGGTCTAGCGGAGTGGGTTTTGGTGTAGCTTAGTGGGTTTGGGTCGAGCCGAGTGGGTTTGGGGCTAGCCGAGTGGGTTTGGGTCTAGCCGAGTGGGTTTGGGTCTAGCCGAGTGGGTTTGGGTCTGGCCGAGTGGGTTTGGGTCTAGCCGAGTGTGTTTGCGTCTAGCCGAGTGGGTTTGGGTCTAGCCGAGTGGGTTTGGGTCTAACCGAGTGGGTTTGGGTCTAGCTGAGTGGGTTTGGGTCTTCCGAGTGTGTTAGGGTCTAGCGGAGTGGGTTTGGATGTAGCCGCGTGGGTTTGGGTGTAGCCGAGTGGGTTTGGGTCTAGCCGAGTGGGTTTGGGTATAGCCGACTGGGTTTGGGTGTAGCCGAGTGGGTTTGGGTCTAGCCGAGTGGGTTTGGGTCTAGCCGAGTGGCTTTGGGTCTAGCGGAGTGGGTTTGGGTCTAGTCGAGTTGGTTTGGGTCTAGCCGAGTGGGTTTGGGTCTAGCCGAGTGGGTTTGGGTCTAGCCGAGTGGGTTTGTGTCTAGCCGAGTGGGTTTGTGTCTAGCCGAGTTTGTTTGGGTCTAGCCGAGTGGGTTTGGGTCAAGCGGAGTTGGTATGGGTCTAGCGGAGTGGGTTTGGGTCTAGCCGACTGGGTTTGGGCCTAGCCGAGTGGGTTTGGGTCTACCGGAGTGGGTTTGGGTGTAGCCGAGTGGGTTTGGGTGTAGCTGAGTGGGTGTGGGACCAGCCGAGTGGGTTTGGGTCTAGCCGAGTGGGTTTGGGTCTAGCCGAATGGGTTTGGGTCTACCCGAGTGGGTTTGGGTCTAGCCGAGTGGGTTTGCTTCTAGCCGAATGGGTTTGGGTCTAGCCGAGTGGGTTTGGGTGCAGACGAGTGGGTTTGGGTCTAGCGGAGTGGGTTTGGGTGTAGCGGAGTGGGTTTGGGTCTAGCCGAGTGGGTTTGGGTCTAGCCGAGTGGGTTTGGGTCTAGCCGAGTGGGTTTGGGTCTAGCCGAGTGGGTTTGGGTCTAGCCAAGTTGGTTTGGGTCTAGCCGAGTGGGTTTGCATCTAGCCGAGTGGGTTTGTGTCTAGCGGAGTGGGTTTGGGTCTAGCGCAGTGGGATTGGGTCTAGCCGAGTGGGTTTGGGTCTAGCCGAGTGGGTTTGGGTCTAGCCGACTGGGTTTGTGTCTGGCCGATTGGGTTTGGGTCTAGCCGAGTGGGTTTGGGTCTAGCCGAGTGGGTTTACGTCTAGCCGAGTGGGTTTGGGTCTAGCGGAGTGGGTTTGGGTCTACCCGAGTGGGTTTGCATCTAGCCGAGTGGGTTTGGGTCTAGCCGAGTGGGTGTGGGTCTAGCCGAGTGGGTTTGGGTCTAGCCGATTGGGTTTGGGTCTAGCTGAGTGGGTTTGGGTCTGGCCGAGTGGGTTTGGGTCTAGCGGAGTGGGTTTGGGTGTAGCCGAGTGGGTTTGGGTCTAGCCGAGTGGGTTTGGGTCTAGCCGAGTGGGTTTGGGTCTAGCCGAGTGGGTTTGGGTCTAGCCGAGTGGGTTTGGGTCTTGCCGAGTGGGTTTGGGGCTAGCGGAGTGGGTTTGGGTGTAGCCGATTGGGTTTGGGTCTAGCGGAGCGGGTTTGGGTGTAGCCGAGTGGGTTTGGGTCTAGCCGAGTGGGTTTGGGTATAGCCGACTGGGTTTGGCTCTAGCCGAGTGGGTTTGGGTCTAGCCGAGTGGGTTTGGGTCTAGCCGAGTGGGTTTACGTCTAGCCGAGTGGGTATGGGTCTAGCGGAGTGGGTTTGGGTGTAGCCGAGTGGGTTTGGGTCTAGCCGAGTGGGTTTGGGTTTAGCCGAGTGGGTGTGGGTCACGCCGAGTGGGTTTGGGTCCAGCCGAGTGGGTTTGGGTCTAGCCGAGTGGGTTTGGGTCTAGCCGAGTGGGTTTGGGTCTAGCCGAGTGGGTTTGGGCCTAGCCGAGTGGGTTTGGGTCTACAGGAGTGGGTTTGGGTGTAGCGGAGTGGGTTTGAGTGTAGCTGAGTGGGTGTGGGACCAGCCGAGTGGGTTTGGGTCTGGCCGAGTGGGTTTGGGTCTAGCCGAATGGGTTTGGGTCTACCCGAGTGGGTTTGGGTCTAGCCGAGTGGGTTTGCTTCTAGCCGAATGGGTTTGGGTCTAGCCGAGTGGGTTTGGGTGCAGACGAGTGGGTTTGGGTCTAGCGGAGTGGGTTTGGGTGTAGCCGAGTGGGTTTGGGTCTAGCCGAGTGGGTTTGGGTCTGGCCGAGTGGGTTTGGGTCTGGCCGAGTGGGTTTGGGTCTAGCCGAGTGGGTTTGGGACTAGCCGAGTGGGTTTGGGGCTAGCCGAGTGGGTTTGGGTCTAGCTGAATGGGTTTGGGTCTAGCCGAGTGGGTTTGGGTCTAGCCGAGTGTGTTTGGGTCTAGCCGAAAGGGTTTGGGTCTAGCCGAGGGGGTTTGGGTCTAGCCGAGTGGGTTGGGTCTAGCCGAGTGGGTGTGGGTCTAGCCGAGTGGGTTTGGGTCTAGCCGAGTGGGTTTGGGTCTAGCCGAGTGGGTTTGGGTCAAGCCGAGTGGGTTTGGGCCTAGCCGAGTGGGTTTGGGTCTAGCGGAGTGGGTTAGGGTCTAGTGGAGTGGGTTTGGGTTTAGCCGAGTGGGTTTGGGTCTACCCGAGTGCGTTTGGGTCTCGCCGAGTGGGTTTGGGTGTAGCCGAGTGGGTTTGGGTCTAGCGGAGTGGGTTTTGGTGTAGCTTAGTGGGTTTGGGTCGAGCCGAGTGGGTTTGGGGCTAGCCGAGTGGGTTTGGGTCTAGCCGAGTGGGTTTGGGTCTAGCCGAGTGGGTTTGGGTCTGGCCGAGTGGGTTTGGGTCTAGCCGAGTGTGTTTGCGTCTAGCCGAGTGGGTTTGGGTCTAGCCGAGTGGGTTTGGGTCTAACCGAGTGGGTTTGGGTCTAGCTGAGTGGGTTTGGGTCTTCCGAGTGTGTTAGGGTCTAGCGGAGTGGGTTTGGATGTAGCCGCGTGGGTTTGGGTGTAGCCGAGTGGGTTTGGGTCTAGCCGAGTGGGTTTGGGTCTAGCCGAGTGGGTTTGGGTCTAGCCGAGTGGGTTTGGGTCTAGCGGAGTGGGTTTGGGTGTAGCCGAGTGGGTTTGGGTCTAGCCGAGTGGGTTTGGGTCTAGAGGAGTGGGTTTGGGTCTAGCGGAGTGGGTTTGGGTCTAGCCAAGTGGGTTTTGGTCTAGCCGCGTGGGTTTGGGTCTATCCGAGTGGGTTTGCGTCTAGCCGAGTGGGTTTGCGTCTAGCCGAGGGGGTTTGGGTCTAGCCGAGTGGGTTGGGTCTAGCCGAGTGGGTGTGGGTCTAGCCGAGTGGGTTTGGGTCTAGCCGAGTGGGTTTGGGTCTAGCCGAGTGGGTTTGGGTCAAGCCGAGTGGGTTTGGGCCTAGCCGAGTGGGTTTGGGTCTAGCGGAGTGGGTTAGGGTCTAGTGGAGTGGGTTTGGGTTTAGCCGAGTGGGTTTGGGTCTACCCGAGTGCGTTTGGGTCTCGCCGAGTGGGTTTGGGTCTAGCCGAATGGGTTTGGGTCTAGCCGAGTGGGTTTGGGTGTAGCCGAGTGGGTTTGGGTCTAGCGGAGTGGGTTTTGGTGTAGCTTAGTGGGTTTGGGTCGAGCCGAGTGGGTTTGGGGCTAGCCGAGTGGGTTTGGGTCTAGCCGAGTGGGTTTGGGTCTAGCCGAGTGGGTTTGGGTCTGGCCGAGTGGGTTTGGGTCTAGCCGAGTGTGTTTGCGTCTAGCCGAGTGGGTTTGGGTCTAGCCGAGTGGGTTTGGGTCTAACCGAGTGGGTTTGGGTCTAGCTGAGTGGGTTTGGGTCTTCCGAGTGTGTTAGGGTCTAGCGGAGTGGGTTTGGATGTAGCCGCGTGGGTTTGGGTGTAGCCGAGTGGGTTTGGGTCTAGCCGAGTGGGTTTGGGTCTAGCCGAGTGGGTTTGGGTCTAGCCGAGTGGGTTTGGGTCTAGCGGAGTGGGTTTGGGTGTAGCCGAGTGGGTTTGGGTCTAGCCGAGTGGGTTTGGGTCTAGAGGAGTGGGTTTGGGTCTAGCGGAGTGGGTTTGGGTCTAGCCCAGTGGGTTTTGGTCTAGCCGCGTGGGTTTGGGTCTATCCGAGTGGGTTTGCGTCTAGCCGAGTGGGTTTGCGTCTAGCTGAGTGGGTTTGGGTCTAGCCGAGTGGGTTTGGGTCTAGCCGATTGGGTTTGGGTCTATCCATGTGGGTTTGGGTCTAGCCGAGTGGGTTAGGGTCTAGCGGAGTGGGATTGGGTGTAGCCGCGTGGGTTTGGGTGTAGCCGAGTGGGTTTGGGTCTAGCCGAGTGGGTTTGGGTCTAGCCGAGTGGGTTTGGGTCTAGCCGAGTGGGTTTGGGTCTAGCGGAGTGGGTTTGTGTGTAGCCGAGTGGGTTTGGGTCTAGCCGAGTGGGTTTGGGTGTAGCCGAGTGGGTTTGGGTCTAGCCGAGTGGGTTTGGGTCTAGCGGAGTGGGTTTGGGTGTAGCCGAGTGGGTTTGGGTCAAGCCGAGTGGGTTTGGGTATAGCCGACTGGGTTTGGGTGTAGCCGAGTGGGTTTGGGTCTAGCCGAGTGGGTTTGGGTCCAGCCGAGTGGCTTTGGGTCTAGCTGAGTGGGTTTGGGTCTAGCGGAGTGGGTTTGGGTCCAGCGGAGTGGGTTTGGGTCTAGCCAAGTGGGTTTTGGTCTAGCCGAGTGGGTTTGGGTCTATCCGAGTGAGTTTGGGTGTAGCCGAGTGGGTTAGGGTCTAGCGGAGTGGGTTTTGCGTGTAGCCGCTTGGGTTTGGGTGTAGCCGAGTGGGTTTGGGTCTAGCCGAGTGGGTTTGGGTCTAGCCGAGTGGGTTTGGGTCTAGCCGAGTGGTTTTGGGTCTAGCGGAGTGGGTTTGGGTGTAGCCGAGTGGGTTTGGGTCTAGCCGAGTGGGTTTGGGTCTAGCCGACTGGGTTTGGGTCTAGCCGAGTGGGTTTGGGTCTAGCCGAGTGGGTTTGGGTCTAGCCGAGTGGGTTTGGGTCTAGCCGAGTGGGTTTGGGTCTAGCGGAGTGGGTTTGGTTGTAGCCGAGTGGGTTTGGGTCTAGCGGAGTGGGTTTGGGTGTAGCCGAGTGGGTTTGGGTCTAGCCGAGTTGGTTTGGGTCAAGCCGACTGGGTTTGGGTCTGGACGAGTGGGTTTGGGTCTAGCCGAGTGGGTTTGGGTCTAGTCGAGTGGGTTTGGGTCTAGCCGAGTGGGTTTGGGTCTAGCCTAGTGGATTTGGGTCTAGCCAAGTGGGTTTCGGATCCAGCGGAGTGGGTTTGGGTCTAGCGGAGTGGGTTTGGGTCTAGCGGAGTGGGTTTGGGTCTGGCTGAGTGGGTTTGGGTCTAACCGAGTGGGTTTGTGTCTAGCGGAGTGGGTTTGGGTCTAGCGGAGTGGGATTGGGTCTAGCCGAGTGGGTTTGGGTCTAGCCGAGTGGGTTTGGGACTAGCCAAGTGGGTTTGCGTCTAGCCGAGTGGGTTTGGGTCTAGCCGAGTGGGTTTGGGTCTAGCCGAGTGGGTTTCGGTCTAGCCGATTGGGTTTGGGTCTATCCACGTGGGTTTGGGTCTAGCCGAGTGGGTTAGGGTCTAGCGGAGTGGGTTTGGGTGTAGCCGCGTGGGTTTGGGTGTAGCCGAGTGGGTTTGGGTCTAGCCGAGTGGGTTTGGGTCTAGCCGAGTGGGTTTGGGTCTGGCCCAGTGTGTTTGGGTCTAGAAGAGTGGGTTTGGGTCTGGCCGACTGGGTTTGGGTCTAGACGAGTGGGTTTGGTTGTAGCCGAGTGGGTTTGGGTCTAGCGGAGTGGGTTTGGGTGTAGCCGAGTGGGTTTGGGTCTAGCCGAGTGGGTTTGGGTCTAGCCGACTGTGTTTGGGTCTGGCCGATTGGGTTTGGCTCTAGCCGAGTGGGTTTGGGTCTAGCCGAGTGGGTTTACGTCTAGCCGAGTGGGTTTGGGTCTAGCGGAGTGGGTTTGGGTGTAGCCGAGTGGGTTTGGGTGTAGCCGAGTGGGTTTGGGTCTGGACGAGTGGGTTTGGGTCTAGCCGAGTGGGTTTGGGTCTGGCCCAGTGTGTTTGGGTCTAGCGGAGTGGGTTTGGGTGTAGCCGAGTGGGTTTGGGTCTAGCCGAGTGGGTTTGGGTCTAGCCGAGTGGGTTTGGGTCTAGCCGAGTGGGTTTGGGTCTAGCCTAGTGGGTTTGGGTGTAGCCGAGTGGGTTTGGGTCTAGCCGAGTGGGTTTGGGTCCAGCCGAGTGGGTTTGGGTCTTGCGGAGTGGGTTTGGGTCTGGCGGAGTGGGTTTGGGTGTAGCCGAGTGGGTTTGGGTCTTGCCGAGTGGGTTTGGGTCTAGACGACTGGGTTTGGGATTAGCCGAGTGGGTTTGGGTCTAGCCGAGTGGGTTTGGGTCTAGCCGAGTGGGTTTACGTCTAGCCACGTGGGTTTGGGTCTAGCGGAGTGGGTATCGGTGTAGCCGAGTGGGTTTGGGTCTAGCGGAGTGGGTTTGGGGTCTAGTGGAGTGGGTTTGGGTCCAGCGGAGTGGGTTTGGGTCTAGCCGAATGGGTTTGGGTCTACCCGAGTGCGTTTGGGTCTAGCCGAGTTGGTTTGGGTCCAGCCGAGTGGGTTTGGGTCTAGCCGAGTGGGTTTGGGTCTAGCCGAGTGGGTTTGGGTCTAGCCGAGTTAGTTTGGGTGTAGCCGAGTGGGTTTGGGTCTAGCCGAGTGGGTTTGGGTCTGGCCGAGTTAGTTTGGGTGTTGCCAAGTGGGTTTGGGTCTAGCCGAGCAGGTTTGGGTCTAGCCGAGTGGGTTTGGGTCTAGCCGAGTGGGTTAGGGTCTAGCGGAGTGGGTTTGGGTGTAGCCGCGTGGGTTTGGGTGTAGCCGAGTGGGTTTGGGTCTAGCCGAGTGGGTTTGGGTCTAGCCGAGTGGGTTTGGGTCTGGCCCAGTGGGTTTGGGTCTAGCCAAGTGGGTTTGGGTCTACCCGTGTGGGTTTGTGTCTAGCCGAGTGGGTTTGGGTCTAGCCGAGTGGGTTTGGGTCTAGCCGACTGGGTTTGGGTCTGGCCGATTGGGTTTGGGTCTAGCCGAGTGGGTTTGGGTCTAGCCGAGTGGGTTTACGTCTAGCCGAGTGGGTTTGGGTCTAGCGGAGTGGGTTTGGGTGTAGCCGAGTGGGTTTGGGTGTAGCCGAGTGGGTTTGGGTCTGGACGAGTGGGTTTGGGTCTTGCCGAGTGGGTTTGGGTCTAGCCTAGTGGGTTTGGGTGTAGCCGAGTGGGTTTGGGTCTAGCCGAGTGGGTTTGGGTCTAGCCGAGTGGGTTTGGGTCTTGCGGAGTGGGTTTGGGTCTGGCGGAGTGGGTTTGGGTGTAGCCGAGTGGGTTTGGGTCTAGCCGAGTGGGTTTGGGTCTAGACGACTGGGTTTGGGATTAGCCGAGTGGGTTTGGGTCTAGCCAAATGGGTTTGGGTCTAGCCGAGTGGGTTTACGTCTAGCCGCGTGGGTTTGGGTCTAGCGGAGTGGGTATCGGTGTAGCCGAGTGGGTTTGGGTCTAGCGGAGTGGGTTAGAGTGTAGCCGAGTGGGTTTGGGTGTAGCCGAGTGGGTTTGGGACTAGCCGAGTGGGTTTGGGTCTAGCTGAGTGGGTTTGGGTCTAGCCGAGTGGGTTTGGGTCTAGCCGAGTGGGTTTGGGTCTAGCCGAGTGGGTTTGGGTCTAGCCGAGTGGGTTTGGGTCTTGCCGAGTGGGTTTGGGTCTGGCCGAGTGGGTTTGGGTCTAGCCGAGTTGGTTTGGGTCCAGCCGAGTGGGTTTGGGTCTAGCCGAGTGGGTTTGGGTGTAGCCGAGTGGGTTTGGGTCTAGCCGAGTGGGTTTGGGTCTAGACGACTGGGTTTGGGATTAGCCGAGTGGGTTTGGGTGTAGCCGAGTGGGTTTGGGTCTAGCCGAGTGGGTTTGGGTCTAGCCGAGTGGGTTTGGGTCTAGCCGAGTGGGTTTGGGTCTAGCGGAGTGGGTTTGGGTGTAGCCGAGTGGGTTTGGGTCTAGCCGAGTGGGTTTGGGTCTAGCGGAGTGGGTTTGGGTCTAGCGGAGTGGGTTTGGGTCTAGCCAAGTGGGTTTTGGTCTAGCCGCGTGGGTTTGGGTCCATCCAAGTGGGTTTGCGTCTAGCCGAGTGGGTTTGCGTCTAGCCGAGTGGGTTTGGGTCTAGCCGAGTGGGTTTGGGTCTAGCCGATTGGGTTTGGGTCTATCCATGTGGGTTTGGGTCTAGCCGAGTGGGTTAGGGTCTAGCGGAGTGGGATTGGGTCTAGCGGAGTGGGTTTGGGTGTAGCCGAGTGGGTTTGGGTCAAGCCGAGTGGGTTTGGGTATAGCCGACTGGGTTTGGGTGTAGCCGAGTGGGTTTGGGTCTAGCCGACTGGGTTTGGGTCTAGCCGAGTGGCTTTGGGTCTAGCTGAGTGGGTTTGGGTCTGGTCGAGTTGGTTTGGGTCTAGCCGAGTGGGTTTGGGTCTAGCCGAGTGGGTTTGGGTCTAGCCGAGTGGGTTTGGGTCTAGCCGAGTTTGTTTGGGTCTAGCCGAGTGGGTTTTGGTCAAGCGGAGTTGGTATGGGTCTAGCGGAGTGGGTTTGGGTCCAGCGGAGTGGGTTTGGGTCTAGCCAAGTGGGTTTTGGTCTAGCCGAGTGGGTTTGGGTCTATCCGAGTGGGTTTGCGTCTAGCCGAGTGGGTTTGCGTCTATCCGAGTGGGTTTGGGTCGATCCATGTGAGTTTGGGTCTAGCCGAGTGGGTTAGGGTCTAGCGGAGTGGGTTTGCGTGTAGCCGCTTGGGTTTGGGTGTAGCCGAGTGGGTTTGGGTCTAGCCGAGTGGGTTTGGGTCTAGCCGAGTGGGTTTGGGTCTAGCCGAGTGGGTTTGGGTCTAGCGCAGTGGGTTTGGGTCTAGTGGAGTGGGTTTGGGTCTGGCTGAGTGGGTTTGGGTCTAACCGAGTGGGTTTGTGTCTAGCGGAGTGGGTTTGGGTCTAGCGGAGTGGGATTGGGTCTAGCCGAGTGGGTTTGGGTCTAGCCGAGTGGGTTTGGGACTAGCCAAGTGGGTTTGCGTCTAGCCGAGTGGGTTTGGGTCTAGCCGAGTGGGTTTGGGTTTAGCCGAGTGGGTTTGGGTCTAGCCGATTGGGTTTGGGTCTATCCATGTGGGTTTGGGTCTAGCCGAGTGGGTTAGGGTCTAGCGGAGTGGGTTTGGGTGTAGCCGCGTGGGTTTGGGTGTAGCCGAGTGGGTTTGGGTGTAGCCGAGTGGGTTTGGGTCTGGACGAGTGGGTTTGGGTCTGGCCCAGTGTGTTTGGGTCTAGAAGAGTGGGTTTGGGTCTGGCCGACTGGGTTTGGGTCTAGACGAGTGGGTTTGGTTGTAGCCGAGTGGGTTTGGGTCTAGCAGAGTGGGTTTGGGTGTAGCCGAGTGGGTTTGGGTCTAGCCGAGTGGGTTTGGGTCTAGCCGACTGGGTTTGGGTCTGGCCGATTGGGTTTGGGTCTAGCCGAGTGGGTTTGGGTCTAGCCGAGTGGGTTTGGGTGTAGCCGAGTGGGTTTGGGTCTAGCCGAGTGGGTTTGGGTCTGGACGAGTGGGTTTGGGTCTAGCCGAGTGGGTTTGGGTCTGGCCCAGTGTGTTTGGGTCTAGCGGAGTGGGTTTGGGTGTAGCCGAGTGGGTTTGGGTCTAGCCGAGTGGGTTTGGGTCTAGCCGAGTGGGTTTGGGTCTAGCCGAGTGGGTTTGTGTCTAGCCTAGTGGGTTTGGGTGTAGCCGAGTGGGTTTGGGTCTAGCCGAGTGGGTTTGGGTCTAGCCGAGTGGGTTTGGGTCTTGCGGAGTGGGTTTGCGTCTGGCGGAGTGGGTTTGGGTGTAGCCGAGTGGGTTTGGGTCTTGCCGAGTGGGTTTGGGTCTAGACGACTGGGTTTGGGATTAGCCGAGTGGGTTTGGGTCTAGCCGAGTGGGTTTGGGTCTAGCCGAGTGGGTTTACGTCTAGCCGCGTGGGTTTGGGTCTAGCGGAGTGGGTATCGGTGTAGCCGAGTGGGTTTGGGTCTAGCGGAGTGGGTTTGGGGTCTAGTGGAGTGGGTTTGGGTCCAGCGGAGTGGGTTTGGGTCTAGCGGAGTGGGATTGGGTCTAGCCGAGTGGGTTTGGGTCTAGCCGAGTGGGTTTGGGACTAGCCAAGTGGGTTTGCGTCTAGCCGAGTGGGTTTGGGTCTAGCCGAGTGGGTTTGGGTCTAGCCGAGTGGGTTTGGGTCTAGCCGATTGGGTTTGGGTCTATCCATGTGGGTTTGGGTCTAGCCGAGTGGGTTAGGGTCTAGCGGAGTGGGTTTGGGTGTAGCCGCGTGGGTTTGGGTGTAGCCGAGTGGGTTTGGGTCTAGCCGAGTGGGTTTGGGTCTAGCCGAGTGGGTTTGGGTCTGGCCCAGTGTGTTTGGGTCTAGAAGAGTGGGTTTGGGTCTGGCCGACTGGGTTTGGGTCTAGACGAGTGGGTTTGGTTGTAGCCGAGTGGGTTTGGGTCTAGCGGAGTGGGTTTGGGTGTAGCCGAGTGGGTTTGGGTCTAGCCGAGTGGGTTTGGGTCTAGCCGACTGGGTTTGGGTCTGGCCGATTGGGTTTGGGTCTAGCCGAGTGGGTTTGGGTCTAGCCGAGTGGGTTTACGTCTAGCCGAGTGGGTTTGGGTCTAGCGGAGTGGGTTTGGGTGTAGCCGAGTGGGTTTGGGTGTAGCCGAGTGGGTTTGGGTCTGGACGAGTGGGTTTGGGTCTAGCCGAGTGGGTTTGGGTCTGGCCCAGTGTGTTTGGGTCTAGCGGAGTGGGTTTGGGTGTAGCCGAGTGGGTTTGGGTCTAGCCGAGTGGGTTTGGGTCTAGCCGAGTGGGTTTGGGTCTAGCCGAGTGGGTTTGTGTCTAGCCTAGTGGGTTTGGGTGTAGCCGAGTGGGTTTGGGTCTAGCCGAGTGGGTTTGGGTCTAGCCGAGTGGGTTTGGGTCTTGCGGAGTGGGTTTGGGTCTGGCAGAGTGGGTTTGGGTGTAGCCGAGTGGGTTTGGGTCTTGCCGAGTGGGTTTGGGTCTAGACGACTGGGTTTGGGATTAGCCGAGTGGGTTTGGGTCTAGCCGAGTGGGTTTGGGTCTAGCCGAGTGGGTTTACGTCTAGCCGCGTGGGTTTGGGTCTAGCGGAGTGGGTATCGGTGTAGCCGAGTGGGTTTGGGTCTAGCGGAGTGGGTTTGGGGTCTAGTGGAGTGGGTTTGGGTCCAGCGGAGTGGGTTTGGGTCTAGCCGAATGGGTTTGGGTCTACCCGAGTGCGTTTGGGTCTAGCCGAGTTGGTTTGGGTCCAGCCGAGTGGGTTTGGGTCTAGCCGAGTGGGTTTAGGTCTAGCCGAGTGGGTTTGGGTCTAGCCGAGTTAGTTTGGGTGTAGCCGAGTGGGTTTGGGTCTAGCCGAGTGGGTTTGGGTCTGGCCGAGTTAGTTTGGGTGTTGCCAAGTGGGTTTGGGTCTAGCCGAGCAGGTTTGGGTCTAGCCGAGTGGGTTTGGGTCTAGCCGATTTGGTTTGGGTCTAGCCGAGTGGGTTTGGGTCTCTCCGAGTGGGTTTGGGACAAGCGGAGTTGGTATGGGTCTAGCGGATTGGGTTTGGGTCTAGCCGAGTGGGTTTGGGTGTAGCCGAGTGGGTTTGGGTCTGGACGAGTGGGTTTGGGTCTTCCCGAGTGGGTTTGGGTCTAGCCTAGTGGGTTTGGGTGTAGCCGAGTGGGTTTGGGTCTAGCCGAGTGGGTTTGGGTCTAGCCGAGTGGGTTTGGGTCTTGCGGAGTGGGTTTGGGTCTGGCGGAGTGGGTTTGGGTGTAGCCGAGTGGGTTTGGGTCTAGCCGAGTGGGTTTGGGTCTAGACGACTGGGTTTGGGATTAGCCGAGTGGGTTTGGGTCTAGCCAAATGGGTTTGGGTCTAGCCGAGTGGGTTTACGTCTAGCCGCGTGGGTTTGGGTCTAGCGGAGTGGGTATCGGTGTAGCCGAGTGGGTTTGGGTCTAGCAGAGTGGGTTAGGGTCTAGTGGAGTGGGTTTGGGTCCAGCGGAGTGGGTTTGGGTCTAGCCGAATGGGTTTGGGTCTACCGAGTGCGTTTGGGTCTAGCCGAGTGGCTTTGGGTCTAGCCGAATGGGTTTGGGTCTAGCCGAGTGGGTTTGGGTGTAGCCGAGTGGGTTTGGGTCTAGCGGAATGGGTTTGGGTGTAGCCGAGTGGGTTTGGGTGTAGCCGAGTGGGTTTGGGTCTAGCCGAGTGGGTTTGGGTCTAGCTGAGTGGGTTTGGGTCTAGCCGAGTGGGTTTGGGTCTAGCCGAGTGGGTTTGGGTCTAGCCGAGTGGGTTTGGGTCTAGCCGAGTGGGTTTGGGTCTTGCCGAGTGGGTTTGGGTCTGGCCGAGTGGGTTTGGGTCTAGCCGAGTTGGTTTGGGTCCAGCCGAGTGGGTTTGGGTCTAGCCGAGTGGGTTTGGGTGTAGCCGAGTGGGTTTGGGTCTAGCCGAGTGGGTTTGGGTCTAGACGACTGGGTTTGGGATTAGCCGAGTGGGTTTGGGTCTAGCCGAGTGGGTTTGGGTCTAGCCGAGTGGGTTTACGTCTAGCCGCGTGGGTTTGGGTCTAGCGGAGTGGGTATCGGTGTAGCCGAGTGGGTTTGGGTCTAGCGGAGTGGGTTTGGGGTCTAGTGGAGTGGGTTTGGGTCCAGCGGAGTGGGTTTGGGTCTAGCCGAATGGGTTTGGGTCTACCGGAGTGCGTTTGGGTCTAGCCGAGTGAGTTTGGGTCTAGCCAAATGGGTTTGGGTCTAGCCGAGTGGGTTTGGGTGTAGCCGAGTGGGTTTGGGTCTAGCGGAGTGGGTTTGGGTGTAGCCGAGTGGGTTTGGGTGTAGCCGAGTGGGTTTGGGTCTAGCCGAGTGGGTTTGGGTCTAGCCGAGTGGGTTTGGGTCTAGCCGAGTGGGTTTGGGTCTAGCCGAGTGGGTTTGGGTCTAGCCGAGTGGGTTTGGGTCTAGCCGAGTGGGTTTGGGTCTAGCCGAGTGGGTTTGGGTCTAGCCGAGTTGGTTTGGGTCCAGCCGAGTGGGTTTGGGTCTAGCCGAGTGGGTTTGGGTCTAGCCGAGTGGGTTTGGGTCTAGCCGAGTTAGTTTGGGTGTAGCCGAGTGGGTTTGGGTCTAGCCGAGTGGGTTTGGGTCTAGCCGACTGGGTTTGGGTCTGTCCGATTGGGTTTGGGTCTAGCCGAGTGGGTTTGGGTCTAGCCGAGTGGGTTTACGTCTAGCCGAGTGGGTTTGGGTCTAGCGGAGTGGGTTTGGGTGTAGCCGAGTGGGTTTGGGTGTAGCCGAGTGGGTTTGGGTCTGGACGAGTGGGTTTGGGTCTAGCCGAGTGGGTTTGGGTCTGGCCCAGTGTGTTTGGGTCTAGCGGAGTGGGTTCGGGTGTAGCCGAGTGGGTTTGGGTCTAGCCGAGTGGGTTTGGGTCTAGCCGAGCGGGTTTGGGTCTAGCCGAGTGGGTTTGTGTCTAGCCTAGTGGGTTTGGGTGTAGCCGAGTGGGTTTGGGTCTAGCCGAGTGGGTTTGGGTCTAGCCGAGTGGGTTTGGGTCTTGCGGTGTGGGTTTGGGTCTGGCAGAGTGGGTTTGGGTGTAGCCGAGTGGGTTTGGGTCTTGCCGATTGGGTTTGGGTCTAGACGACTGGGTTTGGGATTAGCCGAGTGGGTTTGGTCTAGCCGAGTGGGTTTGGGTCTAGCCGAGTGGGTTTACGTCTAGCCGCGTGGGTTTGGGTCTAGCGGAGTGGGTATCGGTGTAGCCGAGTGGGTTTGGGTCTAGCGGAGTGGGTTTGGGGTCTAGTGGAGTGGGTTTGGGTCCAGCGGAGTGGGTTTGGGTCTAGCCGAATGGGTTTGGGTCTACCCGAGTGCGTTTGGGTCTAGCCGAGTTGGTTTGGGTCCAGCCGAGTGGGTTTGGGTCTAGCCGAGTGGGTTTGCGTCTAGCCGAGTGGGTTTGGGTCTAGCCGAGTTAGTTTGGGTGTAGCCGAGTGGGTTTGGGTCTAGCCGAGTGGGTTTGGGTCTGGCCGAGTTAGTTTGGGTGTTGCCAAGTGGGTTTGGGTCTAGCCGAGCAGGTTTGGGTCTAGCCGAGTGGGTTTGGGTCTAGCCGATTTGGTTTGTGTCTAGCCGAGTGGGTTTGGGTCTCTCCGAGTGGGTTTGGGACAAGCGGAGTTGGTATGGGTCTAGCGGATTGGGTTTGGGTCTAGCCGAGTGGGTTTGGGTGTAGCCGAGTGGGTTTGGGTCTGGACGAGTGGGTTTGGGTCTTCCCGAGTGGGTTTGGGTCTAGCCGAGTGGGTTTGGGTCTTGCGGAGTGGGTTTGGGTCTGGCGGAGTGGGTTTGGGTGTAGCCGAGTGGGTTTGGGTCTAGCCGAGTGGGTTTGGGTCTAGACGACTGGGTTTGGGATTAGCCGAGTGGGTTTGGGTCTAGCCAAATGGGTTTGGGTCTAGCCGAGTGGGTTTACGTCTAGCCGCGTGGGTTTGGGTCTAGCGGAGTGGGTATCGGTGTAGCCGAGTGGGTTTGGGTCTAGCAGAGTGGGTTAGGGTCTAGTGGAGTGGGTTTGGGTCCAGTGGAGTGGGTTTGGGTCTATCCGAATGGGTTTGGGTCTACCGAGTGCGTTTGGGTCTAGCCGAGTGGCTTTGGGTCTAGCCGAATGGGTTTGGGTCTAGCCGAGTGGGTTTGGGTGTAGCCGAGTGGGTTTGGGTCTAGCGGAGTGGGTTTGGGTGTAGCCGAGTGGGTTTGGGTGTAGCCGAGTGGGTTTGGGTCTAGCCGAGTGGGTTTGGGTCTAGCTGAGTGGGTTTGGGTCTAGCCGAGTGGGTTTGGGTCTAGCCGAGTGGGTTTGGGTCTAGCCGAGTGGGTTTGGGTCTAGCCGAGTGGGTTTGGGTCTTGCCGAGTGGGTTTGGGTCTGGCCGAGTGGGTTTGGGTCTAGCCGAGTTGGTTTGGTTCCAGCCGAGTGGGTTTGGGTCTAGCCGAGTGGGTTTGGGTGTAGCCGAGTGGGTTTGGGTCTAGCCGAGTGGGTTTGGGTCTAGACGACTGGGTTTGGGATTAGCCGAGTGGGTTTGGGTCTAGCCGAGTGGGTTTGGGTCTAGCCGAGTGGGTTTACGTCTAGCCGCGTGGGTTTGGGTCTAGCGGAGTGGGTATCGGTGTACCCTAGTGGGTTTGGGTCTAGCGGAGTGGGTTTGGGGTCTAGTGGAGTGGGTTTGGGTCCAGCGGAGTGGGTTTGGGTCTAGCCGAATGGGTTTGGGTCTACCCGAGTGCGTTTGGGTCTAGCCGAGTGAGTTTGGGTCTAGCCAAATGGGTTTGGGTCTAGCCGAGTGGGTTTGGGTGTAGCCGAGTGGGTTTGGGTCTAGCGGAGTGGGTTTGGGTGTAGCCGAGTGGGTTTGGGTGTAGCCGAGTGGGTTTGGGTCTAGCCGAGTGGGTTTGGGTCTAGCCGAGTGGGTTTGGGTCTAGCCGAGTGGGTTTGGGTCTAGCCGAGTGGGTTTGGGTCTAGCCGAGTGGGTTTGGGTCTAGCCGAGTGGGTTTGGGTCTAGCCGAGTGGGTTTGGGTCTAGCCGAGTTGGTTTGGGTCCAGCCGAGTGGGTTTGGGTCTAGCCGAGTGGGTTTGGGTCTAGCCGAGTGGGTTTGGGTCTAGCCGAGTTAGTTTGGGTGTAGCCTAGTGGGTTTGGGTCTAGCCAAGTGGGTTTGGGTCTGGCCGAGTTAGTTTGGGTGTTGCCAAGTGGGTTTGGGTCTAGCCGAGCAGGTTTGGGTCTAGCCGAGTGGGTTTGGGCCTAGCCGATTTGGTTTGGGTCTAGCCGAGTGGGTTTGGGTCTCGCCGAGTGGGTTTGGGTCAAGCGGAGTTGGTATGGGTCTAGCGGAGTGGGTTTGGGTCTAGCGGAGTGGGTTTGGGTGTAGCCGAGTGGGTTTGGGTCTAGCCGAGTGGGTTTGGGTCTACCCGTGTGGGTTTGCGTCTAGCCGAGTGGGTTTGGGTCTAGCCGAGTGGGTTTCGGTCTAGCCGACTGGGTTTGGGTCTGGCCGATTGGGTTTGGGTTTAGCCGAGTGGGTTTGGGTCTAGCCGAGTGGGTTTACGTCTAGCCGAGTGGGTTTGAGTGTAGCCGAGTGGGTTTGGGTCTGGACGAGTGGGTTTGGGTCTTGCCGAGTGGGTTTGGGTCTAGCCGAGTGGGTTTGGGTCTAGCCGAGTGGGTTTGGGTCTAGCCTAGTGGGTTTGGGTGTAGCCGAGTGGGTTTGGGTCTAGCCGAGTGGGTTTGGGTGTAGCCGAGTGGGTTTGGGTCTAGCGGAGTGGGTTTGGGTGTAGCCGAGTGGGTTTGGGTGTAGCCGAGTGGGTTTGGGTCTAGCCGAGTGGGTTTGGGTCTAGCCGAGTGGGTTTGGGTCTAGCCGAGTGGGTTTGGGTCTAGCCGAGTGGGTTTGGGTCTAGCCGAGTGGGTTTGGGTCTAGCCGAGTGGGTTTTGGTCTAGCCGAGTGGGTTTGGGTCTAGCCGAGTGGGTTTGGGTCTAGCCTAGTGGGTTTGGGTGTAGCCGAGTGGGTTTGGGTCTAGCCGAGTGGGTTTGGGTGTAGCCGAGTGGGTTTGGGTCTAGCGGAGTGGGTTTGGGTGTAGCCGAGTGGGTTTGGGTGTAGCCGAGTGGGTTTGGGTCTAGCCGAGTGGGTTTGGGTCTAGCCGAGTGGGTTTGGGTCTAGCCGAGTGGGTTTGGGTCTAGCCGAGTGGGTTTGGGTCTAGCCGAGTGGGTTTGGGTCTAGCCGAGTGGGTTTGGGTCTAGCCGAGTGGGTTTGGGTCTAGCCGAGTGGGTTTGGGTCTAGCCGAGTGGGTTTGGGTCTAGCCGAGTGGGTTTGGGTCTAGCCGAGTGGGTTTGGGTCTAGCCTAGTGGGTTTGGGTGTAGCCGAGTGGGTTTGGGTCTAGCCGAGTGGGTTTGGGTGTAGCCGAGTGGGTTTGGGTCTAGCGGAGTGGGTTTGGGTGTAGCCGAGTGGGTTTGGGTGTAGCCGAGTGGGTTTGGGTCTAGCCGAGTGGGTTTGGGTCTAGCCGAGTGGGTTTGGGTCTAGCCGAGTGGGTTTGGGTCTAGCCGAGTGGGTTTGGGTCTAGCCGAGTGGGTTTGGGTCTAGCCGAGTGGGTTTGGGTCTAGCCGAGTGGGTTTGGGTCTAGCCGAGTTGGTTTGGGTCCAGCCGAGTGGGTTTGGGTCTAGCCGAGTGGGTTTGGGTCTAGCCGAGTGGGTTTGGGTCTAGCCGAGTTAGTTTGGGTGTAGCCGAGTGGGTTTGGGTCTAGCCAAGTGGGTTTGGGTCTGGCCGAGTTAGTTTGGGTGTTGCCAAGTGGGTTTGGGTCTAGCCGAGCAGGTTTGGGTCTAGCCGAGTGGGTTTGGGTCTAGCCGATTTGGTTTGGGTCTAGCCGAGTGGGTTTGGGTCTCGCCGAGTGGGTTTGGGTCAAGCGGAGTTGGTATGGGTCTAGCGGAGTGGGTTTGGGTCTAGCGGAGTGGGTTTGGGTGTAGCCGAGTGGGTTTGGGTCTAGCCGAGTGGGTTTGGGTCTACCCGTGTGGGTTTGCGTCTAGCCGAGTGGGTTTGGGTCTAGCCGAGTGGGTTTCGGTCTAGCCGACTGGGTTTGGGTCTGGCCGATTGGGTTTGGGTTTAGCCGAGTGGGTTTGGGTCTAGCCGAGTGGGTTTACGTCTAGCCGAGTGGGTTTGAGTGTAGCCGAGTGGGTTTGGGTCTGGACGAGTGGGTTTGGGTCTTGCCGAGTGGGTTTGGGTCTAGCCGAGTGGGTTTGGGTCTAGCCGAGTGGGTTTGGGTCTAGCCTAGTGGGTTTGGGTGTAGCCGAGTGGGTTTGGGTCTAGCCGAGTGGGTTTGGGTCTAGCCGAGTGGGTTTGGGTCTCGCGGAGTGGGTTTGGGTCTGGCGGAGTGGGTTTGGGTGTAGCCGAGTGGGTTTGGGTCTAGCCGAATGGGTTTGGGTCTAGCCGAGTGGGTTTACGTCTAGCCGCGTGGGTTTGGGTCTAGCGGAGTGGGTATCGGTGTAGCCGAGTGGGTTTGGGTCTGGCGGAGTGGGTTAGGGTCTAGTGGAGTGGGTTTGGGTCCAGCGGAGTGGATTTGGGTCTAGCCGAATGGGTTTGGGTCTACCCGAGTGCGTTTGGGTCTAGCCGAGTGGGTTTGGGTCTAGCCGAATGGGTTTGGGTCTAGCCGAGTGGGTTTGGGTGTAGCCGAGTGGGTTTGGGTCTAGCGGAGTGGGTTTGGGTGTAGCCGAGTGGGTTTGGGTGTAGCCGAGTGGGTTTGGGTCTAGCCGAGTGGGTTTGGGTCTAGCCGAGTGGGTTTGGGTCTAGCCGAGTGGGTTTGGGTCTAGCCGAGTGGGTTTGGGTCTAGCCGAGTGGGTTTGGGTCTAGCCGAGTGGGTTTGGGTCTTGCCGAGTGGGTTTGGGTCTGGCCGAGTGGGTTTGGGTCTAGCCGAGTTGGTTTGGGTCCAGCCGAGTGGGTTTGGGTCTAGCCGAGTGGGTTTGGGTGTAGCCGAGTGGGTTTGGGTCTAGCCGAGTGGGTTTGGGTCTAGACGACTGGGTTTGGGATTAGCCGAGTGGGTTTGGGTCTAGCCGAGTGGGTTTGGGTCTAGCCGAGTGGGTTTACGTCTAGCCGCGTGGGTTTGGGTCTAGCGGAGTGGATATCGGTGTAGCCGAGTGGGTTTGGGTCTAGCGGAGTGGGTTTGGGGTCTAGTGGAGTGGGTTTGGGTCCAGCGGAGTGGGTTTGGGTCTAGCCGAATGGGTTTGGGTCTACCCGAGTGCGTTTGGGTCTAGCCGAGTGAGTTTGGGTCTAGCCAAATGGGTTTGGGTCTAGCCGAGTGGGTTTGGGTGTAGCCGAGTGGGTTTGGGTCTAGCGGAGTGGGTTTGGGTGTAGCCGAGTGGGTTTGGGTGTAGCCGAGTGGGTTTGGGTCTAGCCGAGTGGGTTTGGGTCTAGCCGAGTGGGTTTGGGTCTAGCCGAGTGGGTTTGGGTCTAGCCGAGTGGGTTTGGGTCTAGCCGAGTGGGTTTGGGTCTAGCCGAGTGGGTTTGGGTCTAGCCGAGTGGGTTTGGGTCTAGCCGAGTTGGTTTGGGTCCAGCCGAGTGGGTTTGGGTCTAGCCGAGTGGGTTTGGGTCTAGCCGAGTGGGTTTGGGTCTAGCCGAGTTAGTTTGGGTGTAGCCGAGTGGGTTTGGGTCTAGCCAAGTGGGTTTGGGTCTGGCCGAGTTAGTTTGGGTGTTGCCAAGTGGGTTTGGGTCTAGCCGAGCAGGTTTGGGTCTAGCCGAGTGGGTTTGGGTCTAGCCGATTTGGTTTGGGTCTAGCCGAGTGGGTTTGGGTCTCGCCGAGTGGGTTTGGGTCAAGCGGAGTTGGTATGGGTCTAGCGGAGTGGGTTTGGGTCTAGCGGAGTGGGTTTGGGTGTAGCCGAGTGGGTTTGGGTCTAGCCGAGTGGGTTTGGGTCTACCCGTGTGGGTTTGCGTCTAGCCGAGTGGGTTTGGGTCTAGCCGAGTGGGTTTCGGTCTAGCCGACTGGGTTTGGGTCTGGCCGATTGGGTTTGGGTTTAGCCGAGTGGGTTTGGGTCTAGCCGAGTGGGTTTACGTCTAGCCGAGTGGGTTTGAGTGTAGCCGAGTGGGTTTGGGTCTGGACGAGTGGGTTTGGGTCTTGCCGAGCGGGTTTGGGTCTAGCCGAGTGGGTTTGGGTCTAGCCGAGTGGGTTTGGGTCTAGCCTAGTGGGTTTGGGTGTAGCCGAGTGGGTTTGGGTCTAGCCGAGTGGGTTTGGGTGTAGCCGAGTGGGTTTGGGTCTAGCGGAGTGGGTTTGGGTGTAGCCGAGTGGGTTTGGGTGTAGCCGAGTGGGTTTGGGTCTAGCCGAGTGGGTTTGGGTCTAGCCGAGTGGGTTTGGGTCTAGCCGAGTGGGTTTGGGTCTAGCCGAGTGGGTTTGGGTCTAGCCGAGTGGGTTTGGGTCTAGCCGAGTGGGTTTGGGTCTAGCCGAGTGGGTTTGGGTCTAGCCGAGTTGGTTTGGGTCCAGCCGAGTGGGTTTGGGTCTAGCCGAGTGGGTTTGGGTCTAGCCGAGTGGGTTTGGGTCTAGCCGAGTTAGTTTGGGTGTAGCCGAGTGGGTTTGGGTCTAGCCAAGTGGGTTTGGGTCTGGCCGAGTTAGTTTGGGTGTTGCCAAGTGGGTTTGGGTCTAGCCGAGCAGGTTTGGGTCTAGCCGAGTGGGTTTGGGTCTAGCCGATTTGGTTTGGGTCTAGCCGAGTGGGTTTGGGTCTCGCCGAGTGGGTTTGGGTCAAGCGGAGTTGGTATGGGTCTAGCGGAGTGGGTTTGGGTCTAGCGGAGTGGGTTTGGGTGTAGCCGAGTGGGTTTGGGTCTAGCCGAGTGGGTTTGGGTCTACCCGTGTGGGTTTGCGTCTAGCCGAGTGGGTTTGGGTCTAGCCGAGTGGGTTTCGGTCTAGCCGACTGGGTTTGGGTCTGGCCGATTGGGTTTGGGTTTAGCCGAGTGGGTTTGGGTCTAGCCGAGTGGGTTTACGTCTAGCCGAGTGGGTTTGAGTGTAGCCGAGTGGGTTTGGGTCTGGACGAGTGGGTTTGGGTCTTGCCGAGTGGGTTTGGGTCTAGCCGAGTGGGTTTGGGTCTAGCCGAGTGGGTTTGGGTCTAGCCTAGTGGGTTTGGGTGTAGCCGAGTGGGTTTGGGTCTAGCCGAGTGGGTTTGGGTCTAGCCGAGTGGGTTTGGGTCTCGCGGAGTGGGTTTGGGTCTGGCGGAGTGGGTTTGGGTGTAGCCGAGTGGGTTTGGGTCTAGCCGAATGGGTTTGGGTCTAGCCGAGTGGGTTTACGTCTAGCCGCGTGGGTTTGGGTCTAGCGGAGTGGGTATCGGTGTAGCCGAGTGGGTTTGGGTCTGGCGGAGTGGGTTAGGGTCTAGTGGAGTGGGTTTGGGTCCAGCGGAGTGGATTTGGGTCTAGCCGAATGGGTTTGGGTCTACCCGAGTGCGTTTGGGTCTAGCCGAGTGGGTTTGGGTCTAGCCGAATGGGTTTGGGTCTAGCCGAGTGGGTTTGGGTGTAGCCGAGTGGGTTTGGGTCTAGCGGAGTGGGTTTGGGTGTAGCCGAGTGGGTTTGGGTGTAGCCGAGTGGGTTTGGGTCTAGCCGAGTGGGTTTGGGTCTAGCCGAGTGGGTTTGGGTCTAGCCGAGTGGGTTTGGGTCTAGCCGAGTGGGTTTGGGTCTAGCCGAGTGGGTTTGGGTCTAGCCGAGTGGGTTTGGGTTTTGCCGAGTGGGTTTGGGTCTGGCCGAGTGGGTTTGGGTCTAGCCGAGTTGGTTTGGGTCCAGCCGAGTGGGTTTGGGTCTAGCCGAGTGGGTTTGGGTGTAGCCGAGTGGGTTTGGGTCTAGCCGAGTGGGTTTGGGTCTAGACGACTGGGTTTGGGATTAGCCGAGTGGGTTTGGGTCTAGCCGAGTGGGTTTGGGTCTAGCCGAGTGGGTTTACGTCTAGCCGCGTGGGTTTGGGTCTAGCGGAGTGGATATCGGTGTAGCCGAGTGAGTTTGGGTCTAGCGGAGTGGGTTTGGGGTCTAGTGGAGTGGGTTTGGGTCCAGCGGAGTGGGTTTGGGTCTAGCCGAATGGGTTTGGGTCTACCCGAGTGCGTTTGGGTCTAGCCGAGTGGGTTTGGGTCTAGCCAAATGGGTTTGGGTCTCGCCGAGTGGGTTTGGGTGTAGCCGAGTGGGTTTGGGTCTAGCGGAGTGGGTTTGGGTGTAGCCGAGTGGGTTTGGGTGTAGCCGAGTGGGTTTGGGTCTAGCCGAGTGGGTTTGGGTCTAGCCGAGTGGGTTTGGGTCTAGCCGAGTGGGTTTGGGTCTAGCCGAGTGGGTTTGGGTCTAGCCGAGTGGGTTTGGGTCTAGCCGAGTGGGTTTGGGTCTAGCCGAGTGGGTTTGGGTCTAGCCGAGTGGGTTTGGGTCTAGCCGAGTTGGTTTGGGTCCAGCCGAGTGGGTTTGGGTCTAGCCGAGTGGGTTTGGGTCTAGCCGAGTGGGTTTGGGTCTAGCCGAGTTAGTTTGGGTGTAGCCGAGTGGGTTTGGGTCTAGCCGAGTGGGTTTGGGTCTGGCCGAGTTAGTTTGGGTGTTGCCAAGTGGGTTTGGGTCTAGCCGAGCAGGTTTGGGTCTAGCCGAGTGGGTTTGGGTCTAGCCGATTTGGTTTGGGTCTAGCCAAGTGGGTTTGGGTCTCGCCGAGTGGGTTTGGGTCAAGCGGAATTGGTATGGGTCTAGCGGAGTGGGTTTGGGTCTAGCGGAGTGGGTTTGGGTGTAGCCGAGTGGGTTTGGGTCTAGCCGAGTGGGTTTGGGTCTACCCGTGTGGGTTTGCGTCTAGCCGAGTGGGTTTGGGTCTAGCCGAGTGGGTTTCGGTCTAGCCGACTGGGTTTGGGTCTGGCCGATTGGGTTTGGGTTTAGCCGAGTGGGTTTGGGTCTAGCCGAGTGGGTTTACGTCTAGCCGAGTGGGTTTGGGTCTAGCGGAGTGGGTTTGGGTGTAGCCGAGTGGGTTTGGGTGTAGCCGAGTGGGTTTGGGTCTGGACGATTGGGTTTGGGTCTTGCCGAGTGGGTTTGGGTCTAGCCGAGTGGGTTTGGGTCTAGCCGAGTGGGTTTGGGTCTAGCCTAGTGGGTTTGGGTGTAGCCGAGTGGGTTTGGGTCTAGCCGAGTGGGTTTGGGTCTAGCCGAGTGGGTTTGGGTCTTGCGGAGTGGGTTTGGGTCTGGCGGAGTGGGTTTGGGTGTAGCCGAGTGGGTTTGGGTCTAGCCGAGTGGGTTTGGGTCTAGACGACTGGGTTTGGGATTAGTCGAGTGGGTTTGGGTCTAGCCGAATGGGTTTGGGTCTAGCCGAGTGGGTTTACGTCTAGCCGCGTGGGTTTGGGTCTAGCGGAGTGGGTATCGGTGTAGCCGAGTGGGTTTGGGTCTGGCGGAGTGGGTTAGGGTCTAGTGGAGTGGGTTTGGGTCCAGCGGAGTGGATTTGGGTCTAGCCGAATGGGTTTGGGTCTACCCGAGTGCGTTTGGGTCTAGCCGAGTGGGTTTGGGTCTAGCCGAATGGGTTTGGGTCTAGCCGAGTGGGTTTGGGTGTAGCCGAGTGGGTTTGGGTCTAGCGGAGTGGGTTTGGGTGTAGCCGAGTGGGTTTGGGTGTAGCCGAGTGGGTTTGGGTCTAGCCGAGTGGGTTTGGGTCTAGCCGAGTGGGTTTGGGTCTAGCCGAGTGGGTTTGGGTCTAGCCGAGTGGGTTTGGGTCTAGCCGAGTGGGTTTGGGTCTTGCCGAGTGGGTTTGGGTCTAGCCGAGTGGGTTTGGGTCTAGCCGATTGGGTTTGGGTCTAGCCGAGTGGGTTTGGGTCTAGCCGAGTGGGTTTACGTCTAGCCGAGTGGGTTTGGGTCTAGCGGAGTGGGTTTGGGTGTAGCCGAGTGGGTTTGGGTGTAGCCGAGTGGGTTTGGGTCTGGACGAGTGGGTTTGGGTCTAGCCGAGTGGGTTTGGGTCTGGCCCAGTGTGTTTGGGTCTAGCGGAGTGGGTTTGGATGTAGCCGAGTGGGTTTGGGTGTAGCCGAGTGGGTTTGGGTCTGGACGAGTGGGTTTGGGTCTAGCCGAGTGGGTTTACGTCTAGCCGAGTGGGTTTGGGTCTAGCGGAGTGGGTTTGGGTGTAGCCGAGTGGGTTTGGGTGTAGCCGAGTGGGTTTGGGTCTGGACGAGTGGGTTTGGGTCTAGCCGAGTGGGTTTGGGTCTGGCCCAGTGTGTTTGGGTCTAGCGGAGTGGGTTTGGGTGTAGCCGAGTGGGTTTGGGTCTAGCCGAGTGGGTTTGGGTCTAGCCGAGTGGGTTTGGGTCTAGCCGAGTGGGTTTGTGTCTAGCCTAGTGGGTTTGGGTGTAGCCGAGTGGGTTTGGGTCTAGCCGAGTGGGTTTGGGTCTAGCCGAGTGGGTTTGGGTCTTGCGGAGTGGGTTTGGGTCTGGCGGAGTGGGTTTGGGTGTAGTCGAGTGGGTTTGGGTCTTGCCGAGTGGGTTTGGGTCTAGACGACTGGGTTTGGGATTAGCCGAGTGGGTTTGGGTCTAGACGAGTGGGTTTGGGTCTAGCCGAGTGGGTTTACGTCTAGCCGCGTGGGTTTGGGTCTAGCGGAGTGGGTATCGGTGTAGCCGAGTGGGTTTGGGTCTAGCGGAGTGGGTTTGGGGTCTAGTGGAGTGGGTTTGGGTCCAGCGGAGTGGGTTTGGGTCTAGCCGAATGGGTTTGGGTCTACCCGAGTGCGTTTGGGTCTAGCCGAGTTGGTTTGGGTCCAGCCGAGTGGGTTTGGGTCTAGCCGAGTGGGTTTGGGTCTAGCCGAGTGGGTTTGGGTCTAGCCGAGGTAGTTTGGGTGTAGCCGAGTGGGTTTGGGTCTAGCCGAGTGGGTTTGGGTCTGGCCGAGTTAGTTTGGGTGTTGCCAAGCGGGTTTGGGTCTAGCCGAGCAGGTTTGGGTCTAGCCGAGTGGGTTTGGGTCTAGCCGATTTGGTTTGGGTCTAGCCGAGTGGGTTTGGGTCTCGCCGAGTGGGTTTGGGACAAGCGGAGTTGGTATGGGTCTAGCGGAGTGGGTTTGGGTGTAGCCGAGTGGGTTTGGGTCTAGCCGAGTGGGTTTGGGTCTAGCCGAGTGGGTTTGGGTCTTGCGGAGTGGGTTTGGGTCTGGCGGAGTGGGTTTGGGTGTAGCCGAGTGGGTTTGGGTCTAGCCGAGTGGGTTTGGGTCTAGACGACTGGGTTTGGGATTAGCCGAGTGGGTTTGGGTCTAGCCGAATGGGTTTGGGTCTAGCCGCGTGGGTTTGGGTCTAGCGGAGTGGGTATCGGTGTAGCCGAGTGGGTTTGGGTCTGGCGGAGTGGGTTAGGGTCTTGTGGAGTGGGTTTGGGTCCAGCGGAGTGGATTTGGGTCTAGCCGAATGGGTTTGGGTCTACCCGAGTGCGTTTGGGTCTAGCCGAGTGGGTTTGGGTCTAGCCGAATGGGTTTGGGTCTAGCCGAGTGGGTTTGAGTGTAGCCGAGTGGGTTTGGGTCTAGCGGAGTGGGTTTGGGTGTAGCCGAGTGGGTTTGGGTGTAGCCGAGTGGGTTTGGGACTAGCCGAGTGGGTTTGGGTCTAGCCGAGTGGGTTTGGGTCTAGCCGAGTGGGTTTGGGTCTAGCCGAGTGGGTTTGGGTCTAGCCGAGTGGGTTTGGGTCTAGCCGAGTGGGTTTGGGTCTTGCCGAGTGGGTTTGGGTCCAGCCGAGTGGGTTTGGGTCTAGCCGAGTGGGTTTGGGTCTAGCCGAGTGGGTTTGGGTCTAGCCGAGTGGGTTTGGGTCTAGCCGAGTTAGTTTGGGTATAGCCGAGTGGGTTTGGGTCTAGCCGAGTGGGTTTGGGTCTGGCCGAGTTAGTTTGGGTGTTGCCAAGTGGGTTTGGGTCTAGCCGAGCAGGTTTGGGTCTAGCCGAGTGGGTTTGGGTCTAGCCGATTTGGTTTGGGTCTAGCCGAGTGGGTTTGGGTCTAGCCGAGTGGGTTTGGGTCAAGCGGAGTTGGTATGGGTCTAGCGGAGTGGGTTTGGGTCTATCGGAGTGGGTTTGGGTGTAGCCGAGTGGGTTTGGGTCTAGCCGAGTGGGTTTGCATCTAGCCGTGTGGGTTTGGGTCTAGCCGAGTGGGTGTGGGTGTAGCCGAGTGGGTTTGGGTCTAGCCAAGTGGGTTTGGGTGTAGCCGAATGGGTTTGGGTCTATACGAGTGGGTTTGCGTCTAGCCGAGTGGGTTTGGGTCTAGCCGAGTGGGTTTGGGTCTAGCCGAATGGGTTTGGGTCTAGCCCAGTGCGTTTGGGTCTAGCCGAGTGGGTTTGGGTCTAGCCGAATGGGTTTGGGTCTAGCCGAGTGGGTTTGGGTGTAGCCGAGTGGGTTTGGGTCTAGCGGAGTGGGTTTGGGTGTAGCCGAGTGGGTTTGGGTGTAGCCGAGTGGGTTTGGGTCTAGCCGAGTGGGTTTGGGTCTAGCCGAGTGGGTTTGGGTCTAGCCGAGTGGGTTTGGGTCTAGCCGAGTGGGTTTGGGTCTAGCCGAGTGGGTTTGGGTCTAGCCGAGTGGGTTTGGGTCTTGCCGAGTGGGTTTGGGTCTAGCCGAGTGGGTTTGGGTCTAGCCGAGTGGGTTTGGGTCTAGCCGAGTTAGTTTGGGTGTAGCCGAGTGGGTTTGGGTCTAGCCGAGTGGGTTTGGGTCTGGCCGAGTTAGTTTGGGTGTTGCCAAGTGGGTTTGGGTCTAGCCGAGCAGGTTTGGGTCTAGCCGAGTGGGTTTGGGTCTAGCCGATTTGGTTTGGGTCTAGCCGAGTGGGTTTGGGTCTAGCCGAGTGGGTTTGGGTCAAGCGGAGTTGGTATGGGTCTAGCGGAGTGGGTTTGGGTCTAGCGGAGTGGGTTTGGGTGTAGCCGAGTGGGTTTGGGTCTAGCCGAGTGGGTTTGGGTCTACCCGTGTGGGTTTGCGTCTAGCCGAGTGGGTTTGGGTCTAGCCGAGTGGGTGTGGGTCTAGCCGAGTGGGTTTGGGTCTAGCCAAGTGGGTTTGGGTGTAGCCGAATGGGTTTGGGTCGAGACGAGTGGGTTTGCGTCTAGCCGAGTGGGTTTGGGTCTAACCGAGTGGGTTTGGGTCTAGCGGAGTGGGTTTGGGTGTAGCCGAGTGGGTTTGGGTCTAGCCCAGTGGGTTTGGGTCTACCCGAGTGGGTTTGCATCTAGCCGAGTGGGTTTGGGTCTAGCCGAGTGGGTTTGGGTCTAGCCGATTGGGTTTGGGTCTATCCATGTGGGTTTGGGTCTAGCCGAGTGGGTTAGGGTCTAGCGGAGTAGGTTTGGGTGTAGCCGCGTGGGTTTGGGTGTAGCCGAGTGGGTTTGGTTCTAGCCGAGTGGGTTTGGGTCTAGCCGAGTGGGTTTGGGTCTAGCCGAGTGGGTTTGGGTCTAGCCGAGTGGGGTTGGGTGTACCCGAGTGGGTTTGGGTCTAGCCGAGTGGGTTTGGGTCTATCCGAGTGGGTTTGGGTCTAGCCGAGTGGGTTTGGGTCTAGCCGAGTGGGTTTGGGTCTTGCCGAGTGGGTTTGGGTCTAGCGGAGTGGGTTTGGGTGTAGCCGAGTGGGTTTGGGTCTCGCCGAGTGGGTTTGGGTCTCGCCGAGTGGGTTTGGGTCTAGCCGAGTGGGTTTGGGTCTATCCGAGTGGGTTTGGGTCTTGCCGAGTGGGTTTGGGTGTAGCGGAGTGGGTTTGGGTCTAGCCGATTGGGTTTGGGTCTAGCGGAGTGGGTTTGGGTGTAGCCGAGTGGGTTTGGGACTAGCCGACTGGGTTTGGGTCTAGCCGAGTGGGTTTGGGTCTAGCCGAGTGGGTTTGGGTCTAGCCGAGTGGGTTTGGGTCTAGCCGAGTGGGTTTGGGTGTAGCGGAGTGGGTTTGGTTGTAGCCGAGTGGGTTTGGGTCTAGCGGAGTGGGTTTGGGTGTAGCCGAGTGGGTTTGGGTCTAGCCGAGTGGGTTTGGGTCTAGCCGATTGGGTTTGGGTCTGGACGAGTGGGTTTGGGTCTAGCCGAGTGGGTTAGGGTCTAGTCGAGTGGGTTTGGGTCTAGCCTAGTGGATTTGGGTCTAGCCAAGTGGGTTTCGGTCCAGCGGAGTGGGTTTGGGTCTAGCGCAGTGGGTTTGGGTCTAGCGGAGTGGGTTTGGGTCTAGCTGAGTGGGTTTGGGTCTAACCGAGTGGGTTTGTGTCTAGCGGAGTGGGTTTGGGTCTAGCGGAATGGGATTGGGTCTAGCCGAGTGGGTTTGGGTCTAGCCGAGTGGGTTTGGGACTAGCCAAGTGGGTTTGCGTCTGGCCGAGTGGGTTTGGGTCTAGCCGAGTGGGTTTGGGTCTAGCCGAGTGGGTTTCGGTCTAGCCGATTGGGTTTGGGTCTATCCATGTGTGTTTGCGTCTAGCCGAGTGGGTTAGGGTCTAGCGGAGTGGGTTTTGGTGTAGCCGCGTGGGTTTGGGTGTAGCCGATTGGGTTTGGGTCTAGCCGAGTGGGTTTGGGTCTAGCCGAGTGGGTTTGGGTCTGGCCCAGTGTGTTTGGGTCTAGCGGAGTGGGTTTGAAACATAGAAACATAGAAACATAGAAAATAGGTGCAGGAGTAGGCCATTCGGCCCTTCGAGCCTGCACCGCCATTCAATGTGATCATGGCTGATCATCCAACTCAGTATCCCGTACCTGCCTTCTCTCCATACCCCCTGATCCCTTTAGCCACAAGTGCCACATCTAACGCCCTCTTAAATATAGCCAATGAACTGGCCTCAACTACCTTCTGTGGCAGAGAATTCCAGAGACTCACCACTCTCTGTGTAAAGAATGTTTTCCTCATTTCGGTCCTAAAGGAATTCCCCCTTATCCTTAGACTGTGACCCCTTGTTCTGGACTCCCCCAACATCGGGAACAATCTTCCAGCATCTAGCTTGTCCAACCCCTTAAGAATTTTGTAGGTTTCTATAAGATCCCCCCTCAATCTTCTAAATTCCATCGAGTACAAACCGAGTCTATCCAATCTTTCCTCATATGAAAGTCCTGACATCCCAGGAATAAGTCTGGTGAATCTTCTCTGTACCCCCTCTATGGCAAGAATGTCTTTCCATAGAGGTGTAGCCGAGTGGGTTTGGGTCTAGCCGAGTGGGTTTGGGTCTAGCCGACTGGGTTTGGGTCTAGACGAGTGGGTTTGGGTCTAGCCGAGTGGGTTTGGGTGTAGCCGAGTGGGTTTGGGTCTAGCCGAGTGGGTTTGGGTCTAGCGGAGTGGGTTTGGTTGTAGCCGAGTGGGTTTGGGTCTAGCGGAGTGGGTTTGGGTGTAGCCGAGTGGGTTTGGGTCTAGCCGAGTGGGTTTGGGTCTAGCCGACTGGGTTTGGGTCTGGCCGATTGGGTTTGGGACTCGCCGAGTGGGTTTGGGTCCAGCCGAGTGGGTTTACGTCTAGCCGAGTGGGTTTGGGTCTAGCGGAGTGGGTTTGGGTGTAGCCGAGTGGGTTTGGGTGTAGCCGAGTGGGTTTGGGTCTGGACGAGTGGGTTTGGGTCTAGCCGAGTGGGTTTGGGTCTAGCCGAGTGGGTTTGGGTCTAGCCGAGTGGGTTTGGGTCTAGCCGAGTGGGTTTGGGTGTAGCCGAGTGGGTTTGGGTCTAGCCGAGTGGGTTTGGGTCTAGCCGAGTTGGTTTGGGTCTAGCCGAATGGGTTTGGGTCTAGCCGAGGGGGTTTGGGTCTAGCCGAGTGGGTTTGGGTCTAGCCGAGTTGGTTTGGGTCCAGCCGAGTGGGTTTGGGTCTAGCCGAGTGGGTTTGGGTCTAGCCGAGTGTGTTTGGGTCTAGCCGAGTGGGTTTGGGTCTAGCAGAGTTAGTTTGGGTATAGCCGAGTGGGTTTGGGTCTAGCCGAGTGGGTTTGGGTCTGGCCGAGTTAGTTTGGGTGTTGCCAAGTGGGTTTGGGTCTAGCCGAGCAGGTTTGGGTCTAGCCGAGTGGGTTTGGGTCTAGCCGATTTGGTTTGGGTCTAGCCGAGTGGGTTTGGGTCTAGCCGAGTGGGTTTTGGTCAAGCGGAGTTGGTATGGGTCTAGCGGAGTGGGTTTAGGTCTAGCGGAGTGGGTTTGGGTGTAGCCGAGTGGGTTTGGGTCTAGCCGAGTGGGTTTGGGTCTACCCGTGTGGGTTTGCGTCTAGCCGAGTGGGTTTGGGTCTAGCCGAGTGGGTGTGGGTCTAGCCGAGTGGGTTTGGGTCAAGCCAAGTGGGTTTGGGTGTAGCCGAATGGGTTTGGGTCTATACGAGTGGGTTTGCGTCCAGCCGAGTGGGTTTGGGTCTAGCCGAGTGGGTTTGGGTCTAGCGGAGTGGGTTTGGGTGTAGCCGAGTGGGTTTGGGTCTAGCCCAGTGGGTTTGGGTCTACCCGAGTGGGTTTGCATCTAGCCGAGTGGGTTTGGGTCTAGCCGAGTGGGTTTGGGTCTAGCCGATTGGGTTTGGGTCTAGCCGAGGGGGTTTGGGTCTAGCCGAGTGGGTTTGGGTCTAGCCGAGTTGGTTTGGGTCCAGCCGAGTGGGTTTGGGTCTAGCCGAGTGGGTTTGGGTCTAGCCGAGTGTGTTTGGGTCTAGCCGAGTGGGTTTGGGTCTAGCCGAGTTAGTTTGGGTGTAGCCGAGTGGGTTTGGGTCAAGCGGAGTTGGTATGGGTCTAGCGGAGTGGGTTTAGGTCTAGCGGAGTGGGTTTGGGTGTAGCCGAGTGGGTTTGGGTCTAGCCGAGTGGGTTTGGGTCTACCCGTGTGGGTTTGCGTCTAGCCGAGTGGGTTTGGGTCTAGCCGAGTGGGTGTGGGTCTAGCCGAGTGGGTTTGGGTCTAGCCAAGTGGGCTTGGGTGTAGCCGAATGGGTTTGGGTCTATACGAGTGGGTTTGCATCTAGCCGAGTGGGTTTGGGTCTAGCCGAGTGGGTTTGGGTCTAGCGGAGTGGGTTTGGGTGTAGCCGAGTGGGTTTGGGTCTAGCCCAGTGGGTTTGGGTCTACCCGAGTGGGTTTGCTTCTAGCCGAGTGGGTTTGGGTCTAGCCGAGTGGGTTTGGGTCTAGCCGATTGGGTTTGGGTCTATCCATGTGGGTTTGGGTCTAGCCGAGTGGGTTTGGGTCTACTGGAGTGGGTTTGGGTGTAGCAGAGTGGGTTTGGGTGTAGCTGAGTGGGTTTGGGACCAGCCGAGTGGGTTTGGGCCTAGCCGAGTGGGTATGGGTCCAGCCGAATGGGTTTGGGTCCACCCGAGTGGGTTTGGGTCCAGCCGATTGGGTTTGCTACTAGCCGAATGGGTTTGGGTCTAGCCGAGTGGGTTTGTGTGCAGACGAGTGGGTTTGGGTCTAGCGGAGTGGGTTTGGGTGCAGCCGAGTGGGTTTGGGTCTAGCCGAGTGGGTTTGGGTCTAGCCGAGTGGGTTTGGGTCTAGCCGAGTGGGTTTGGGTCTAGCCGAGTGGGTTTGGGTCTAGCCGAGTTGGTTTGGGTCTAGCCGAGTGGGTTTGGGTCTAGCCGAGTGGGTTTACGTCTAGCCGCGTGGGTTTGGGTCTAGCGGAGTGGGTATCGGTGTAGCCGAGTGGGTTTGGGTCTAGCGGAGTGGGTTAGGGTCTAGTGGAGTGGGTTTGGGTCCAGCGGAGTGGGTTTGGGTCTAGCCGAATGGGTTTGGGTCTACCCGAGTGCGTTTGGGTCTAGCCGAGTGGGTTTGGGTCTAGCGGAGTGGTTTTGGGTGTAGCCGAGTGGGTTTGGGTCTAGCGGAGTGGGTTTGGGTGTAGCCGAGTGGGTTTGGGTCTAGCCGAGTGGGTTTGGGTCTAGCCGAGGGGGTTTGGGTCTAGCCGAGTGGGTTTGGGTCTAGCCGAGTTGGTTTGGGTCCAGCCGAGTGGGTTTGGGTCTAGCCGAGTGGGTTTGGGTCTAGCCGAGTGGGTTTGGGTCTAGCCGAGTGGGTTTGGGTCTAGCCGAGTTAGTTTGGGTGTAGCCGAGTGGGTTTGGGTCTAGCCGAGTGGGTTTGGGTCTGGCCGAGTTAGTTTGGGTGTTGCCAAGTGGGTTTGGGTCTAGCCGAGCAGGTTTGGGTCTAGCCGAGTGGGTTTGGGTCTAGCCGATTTGGTTTGGGTCTAGCCGAGTGGGTTTGGGTCTAGCCGAGTGGGTTTGGGTCAAGCGGAGTTGGTATGGGTCTAGCGGAGTGGGTTTAGGTCTAGCGGAGTGGGTTTGGGTGTAGCCGAGTGGGTTTGGGTCTAGCCGAGTGGGTTTGGGTCTACCCGTGTGGGCTTGCGTCTAGCCGAGTGGGTTTGGGTCTAGCCGAGTGGGTGTGGGTCTAGCTGAGTGGGTTTGGGTCTAGCCAAGTGGGTTTGGGTGTAGCCGAATGGGTTTGGGTCTATACGAGTGGGTTTGCGTCTAGCCGAGTGGGTTTGGGTCTAGCCGAGTGGGTTTGGGTCTAGCGGAGTGGGTTTGGGTGTAGCCGAGTGGGTTTGGGTCTAGCCCAGTGGGTTTGGGTCTACCCGAGTGGTTTGCATCTAGCCGAGTGGGTTTGGGTCTAGCCGAGTGGGTTTGGGTCTAGCCGATTGGGTTTGGGTCTATCCATGTGGGTTTGGGTCTAGCCGAGTGGGTTAGGGTCTAGCGGAGTGGGTTTGGGTGTAGCCGCGTGGGTTTGGGTGTAGCCGAGTGGGTTTGGGTCTAGCCGAGTGGGTTTGGGTCTAGCCGAGTGGGTTTGGGTCTAGCCGAGTGGGTTTGGGTCTAGCCGAGTGGGTTTGGGTCTAGCCGAGTGGGTTTGGGTGTAGCCGAGTGGGTTTGGGTCTAGCCGAGTGGGTTTGGGTCTAGCCGAGTGGGTTTGGGTCTAGCCGAGTGGGTTTGGGTCTGGCCGAGTGGGTTTGGGTCTAGCCGAGTGGGTTTGGGTCTTGCCGAGTGGGTTTGGGTCTAGCAGAGTGGGTTTGGGTGTAGCCGATTGGGTTTGGGTCTAGCGGAGTGGGTTTGGGTGTAGCCGAGTGGGTTTGGGTCTAGCCGTGTGGGTTTGGGTCTAGCCGACTGGGTTTGGCTCTAGCCGAGTGGGTTTGGGTCTAGCCGAGTGGGTTTGGGTCTAGCCGAGTGGGTTTACGTCTAGCCAACTGGGTTTGGGTCTAGCGGAGTGGGTTTGGGTGTAGCCGAGTGGGTTTGGGTCTAGCTGAGTGGGTTTGGGTCTAGCCGAGTGGGTGTGGGTCAAGCCGAGTGGGTTTGGGTCTAGCCGAGTGGGTTTGGGTCTAGCCGAGTGAGTTTGGTTCTAGCCGAGTGGGTTTGGGTCTAGCCGAGTGGGTTTGGGCCTAGCCGAGTGGGTTTGGGTCTACTGGAGTGGGTTTGGGTGTAGCAGAGTGGGTTTGGGTGTAGCTGAGTGGGTTTGGGACCAGCCGAGTGGGTTTGGGTCTAGCCGAGTGGGTTTGGGTCTAGCCGAATGGGTTTGGGTCTACCCGAGTGGGTTTGGGTCTAGCCGATTGGGTTTGCTACTAGCCGAATGGGTTTGGGTCTAGCCGAGTCGGTTTGGGTGCAGACGAGTGGGTTTGGGTCTAGCGTAGTGGGTTTGGGTGTAGCCGAGTGGGTTTGGGTCTAGCCGAGTGGGTTTGGGTCTAGCCGAGTGGGTTTGGGTCTAGCCGAGTGGGTTTGGGTCTAGCCGAGTGGGTTTGGGTCCAGCCGAGTTGGTTTGGGTCTAGCCGAGTGGGTTTGCGTCTAGCCGAGTGGGTTTGTGTCTAGCGGAGGGGGTTTGGGTCTAGCGGAGTGGGATTGGGTCTAGCCGAGTGGGTTTGGGTCTAGCCGGGTGGGTTTGGGACTAGCCGAGTGGGTTTGGGTCTAGCCGAGTGGGTTTGGGTCTAGCTGAATGGGTTTGGGTCTAGCCGAGTGGGTTTGGGTCTAGCCGAGTGTGTTTGGGTCTAGCCGAAAGGGTTTGGGTCTATCCGAAGGGGTTTGGGTCTAGCCGAGTGGGTTGGGTCTAGCTGAGTGGGTGTGGGTCTAGCCGAGTGGGTTTGGGTCTAGCCGAGTGGGTTTACGTCTAGCCGCGTGGGTTTGGCTCTAGCGGAGTGGGTATCGGTGTAGCCGAGTGGGTTTGGGTCTAGCGGAGTGGGTTAGGGTCTAGTGGAGTGGGTTTGGGTCCAGCGGAGTGGGTTTGGGTCTAGCCGAATGGGTTTGGGTCTACCCGAGTGCGTTTGGATCTAGCCGAGTGGGTTTGGGTCTAGCGGAGTGGGTTTGGGTGTAGCCGAGTGGGTTTGGGTCTAGCGGAGTGGGTTTGGGTGCAGCCGAGTGGGTTTGGGTCTAGCCGAGTGGGTTTGGGTCTAGCCGAGGGGGTTTGGGTCTAGCCGAGTGGGTTTGGGTCTAGCCGAGTTGGTTTGGGTCCAGCCGAGTGGGTTTGGGTCTAGCCGAGTGGGTTTGGGTCTAGCCGAGTGGGTTTGGGTCTAGCCGAGTGGGTTTGGGTCTAGCCGAGTTAGTTTGGGTGTAGCCGAGTGGGTTTGGGTCTAGCCGAGTGGGTTTGGGTCTGGCCGAGTTAGTTTGGGTGTTGCCAAGTGGGTTTGGGTCTAGCCGAGCAGGTTTGGGTCTAGCCGAGTGGGTTTGGGTCTAGCCGATTTGGTTTGGGTCTAGCCGAGTGGGTTTGGGTCTAGCCGAGTGGGTTTGGGTCAAGCGGAGTTGGTATGGGTCTAGCGGAGTGGGTTTAGGTCTAGCGGAGTGGGTTTGGGTGTAGCCGAGTGGGTTTGGGTCTAGCCGAGTGGGTTTGGGTCTACCCGTGTGGGATTGCGTCTAGCCGAGTGGGTTTGGGTGTAGCCGAGTGGGTGTGGGTCTAGCCGAGTGGGTTTGGGTCTAGCCGAGTGGGTTTGGGTCTAGCCGAGTGGGTTTGGGTCTAGCGGAGTGGGTTTGGGTGTAGCCGAGTGGGTTTTGGTCTAGCCCAGTGGGTTTGGGTCTACCCGAGTGGGTTTGCATCTAGCCGAGTGGGTTTGGGTCTAGCCGAGTGGGTTTGGGTCTAGCCGATTGGGTTTGGGTCTATCCATGTGGGTTTGGGTCTAGCCGAGTGGGTTAGGGTCTAGCGGAGTGGGTTTGGGTGTAGCCGCGTGGGTTTGGGTGTAGCCGAGTGGGTTTGGGTCTAGCCGAGTGGGTTTGGGTCTAGCCGAGTGGGTTTGGGTCTAGCCGAGAGGGTTTGGGTCTAGCCGAGTGGGTTTGGGTGTAGCCGAGTGGGTTTGGGTCTAGCCGAGTGGGTTTGGGTCTAGCCGAGTGGGTTTGGGTCTAGCCGAGTGGGTTTGGGTCTGGCCGAGTGGGTTTGGGTCTAGCCGAGTGGGTTTGGGTCTTGCCGAGTGGGGTTGGGTCTAGCAGAGTGGGTTTGGGTGTAGCCGATTGGGTTTTGGTCTAGCGGAGTGGGATTGGGTGTAGCCGAGTGGGTTTGGGTCTAGCCGTGTGGGTTTGGGTCTAGCCGACTGGGTTTGGCTCTAGCCGAGTGGGTTTGGGTCTAGCCGAGTGGGTTTGGGTCTAGCCGAGTGGGTTTACGTCTAGCCAACTGGGTTTGGGTCTAGCCGAGTGGGTTTGGGTCTAGCCGAGTGGGTTTGGGTCTAGCCGAGTGGGTGTGGGTCAAGCCGAGTGGGTTTGGGTCTAGCCGAGTGGGTTTGGGTCTAGCCGAGTGAGTTTGGTTCTAGCCGAGTGTGTTTGGGTCTAGCCGAGTGGGTTTGGGCCTAGCCGAGTGGGTTTGGGTCTACTGGAGTGGGTTTGGGGGTAGCAGAGTGGGTTTGGGTGTAGCTGAGTGGGTTTGGGACCAGCCGAGTGGGTTTGGGTCTAGCCGAGTGGCTTTGGGTCTAGCCGAATGGGTTTGGGTCTACCCGAGTGGGTTTGGGTCTAGCCGATTGGGTTTGCTACTAGCCGAATGGGTTTGGGTCTAGCCGAGTCGGTTTGGGTGCAGACGAGTGGGTTTGGGTCTAGCGGAGTGGGTTTGGGTGTAGCCGAGTGGGTTTGGGTCTAGCCGAGTGGGTTTGGGTCTAGCCGAGTGGGTTTGGGTCTAGCCGAGTGGGTTTGGGTCTAGCCGAGTGGGTTTGGGTCCAGCCGAGTTGGTTTGGGTCTAGCCGAGTGGGTTTGCGTCTAGCCGAGTGGGTTTGTGTCTAGCGGAGGGGGTTTGGGTCTAGCGGAGTGGGATTGGGTCTAGCCGAGTGGGTTTGGGTCTAGCCGGGTGGGTTTGGGACTAGCCGAGTGGGTTTGGGTCTAGCCGAGTGGGTTTGGGTCTAGCTGAATGGGTTTGGGTCTAGCCGAGTGGGTTTGGGTCTAGCCGAGTGTGTTTGGGTCTAGCCGAAAGGGTTTGGGTCTATCCGAAGGGGTTGGGTCTAGCCGAGTGGGTTGGGTCTAGCTGAGTGGGTGTGGGTCTAGCCGAGTGGGTTTGGGTCTAGCCGAGTGGGTTTGGTTCTAGCCGAGTGGGTTTGGGTCTAGCCGAGTGGGTTTGGGCCTAGCCGAGTGGGTTTGGGTCTAGCGGAGTGGGTTAGGGTCTAGCGGAATGGGTTTGGGTTTAGCCGAGTGGGTTTGGGTCTAGCCGAATGGGTTTGGGTCTACCCGAGTGCGTTTGGGTCTCGCCGAGTGGGTTTGGGTCTAGCCGAATGGATTTGGGTCTAGCCGAGTGGGTTTGGGTGTAGCCGAGTGGGTTTGGGTCTAGCGGAGTGGGTTTGGGTGTAGCCGAGTGGGTTTGGGTCTAGCCGAGTGGGTTTGGGTCTAGCCGAGTGGGTTTGGGTCTAGCCGAGTGGGTTTGGGTCTAGCCGAGTGGGTTTGGGTCTAGCCGAGTGGGTTTGGGTCTAGCCGAGTGTGTTTGCGTCTAGCCGAGTGGGTTTGGGTCTAGCCGAGTGGGTTTGGGTCTAGCCGAGTGGGTTTGGGTCTAGCCGAGTGGGTTTGGGTCTAGCCGAGTGGGTTTGGGTCTTGCCGAGTGGGTTTGGGTCTAGCAGAGTGGGTTTGGGTGTAGCCGATTGGGTTTGGGTCTAGCGGAGTGGGTTTGGGTGTAGCCGAGTGGGTTTGGGTCTAGCCGTGTGGGTTTGGGTCTAGCCGACTGGGTTTGGCTCTAGCCAAGTGGGTTTGGGTCTAGCCGAGTGGGTTTGGGTCTAGCCGAGTGGGTTTACGTCTAGCCAACTGGGTTTGGGTCTAGCGGAGTGGGTTTGGGTGTAGCCGAGTGGGTTTGGGTCTAGCCGAGTGGGTTTGGGTCTAGCCGAGTGGGTGTGGGTCAAGCCGAGTGGGTTTGGGTCTAGCCGAGTGGGTTTGGGTCTAGCCGAGTGAGTTTGGTTCTAGCCGAGTGGGTTTGGGTCTAGCCGAGTGGGTTTGGGCCTAGCCGAGAGGGTTTGGGTCTACTGGAGTGGGTTTGGGTGTAGCAGAGTGGGTTTGGGTGTAGCTGAGTGGGTTTGGGACCAGCCGAGTGGGTTTGGGTCTAGCCGAGTGGGTTTGGGTCTAGCCGAATGGGTTTGGGTCTACCCGAGTGGGTTTGGGTCTAGCCGATTGGGTTTGCTACTAGCCGAATGGGTTTGGGTCTACCCGAGTGGGTTTGGGTGCAGACGAGTGGGTTTGGGTCTAGCGGAGTGGGTTTGGGTGTAGCCGAGTGGGTTTGGGTCTAGCCGAGTGGGTTTGGGTCTAGCCGAGTGGGTTTGGGTCTAGCCGAGTGGGTTTGGGTCTAGCCGAGTGGGTTTGGGTCCAGCCGAGTTGGTTTGGGTCTAGCCGAGTGGGTTTGCGTCTAGCCGAGTGGGTTTGTGTCTAGCGGAGGGGGTTTGGGTCTAGCGGAGTGGGATTGGGTCTAGCCGAGTGGGTTTGGGTCTAGCCGGGTGGGTTTGGGACTAGCCGAGTGGGTTTGGGTCTAGCCGAGTGGGTTTGGGTCTAGCTGAATGGGTTTGGGTCTAGCCGAGTGGGTTTGGGTCTAGCCGAGTGTGTTTGGGTCTAGCCGAAAGGGTTTGGGTCTAGCCGAGGGGGTTTGGGTCAAGCCGAGTGGGTTGGGTCTAGCTGAGTGGGTGTGGGTCTAGCCGAGTGGGTTTGGGTCTAGCCGAGTGGGTTTGGGTCTAGCCGAGTTGGTTTGGGTCTAGCCGAGTGGGTTTGGGCCTAGCCGAGTGGGTTTGGGTCTAGCGGAGTGGGTTAGGGTCTAGTGGAGTGGGTTTGGGTCTAGCCGAGTGGGTTTGGGTCTAGCCGAATGGGTTTGGGTCTACCCGAGTGCGTTTGGGTCTCGCCGAGTGGGTTTGGGTCTAGCCGAATGGGTTTGGGTCTAGCCGAGTGGGTTTGGGTGTAGCCGAGTGGGTTTGGGTCTAGCGGAGTGGGTTTGGGTGTAGCCGAGTGGGTTTGGGTCTAGCCGAGTGGGTTTGGGTCTAGCCGAGTGGGTTTGGGTCTAGCCGAGTGGGTTTGGGTCTAGCCGAGTGGGTTTGGGTCTAGCCGAGTGGGTTTGGGTCTAGCCGAGTGTGTTTGCGTCTAGCCGAGTGGGTTTGGGTCTAGCCGAGTGGGTTTGGGTCTAGCCGAGTGGGTTTGGGTCTAGCTGAGTGGGTTTGGGTCTAGCCGAGTGTGTTAGGGTCTAGCGGAGTGGGTTTGGATGTAGCTGCGTGGGTTTGGGTGTAGCCGAGTGGGTTTGGGTCTAGCCGAGTGGGTTTGGGTCTAGCCGAGTGGGTTTGTGTCTAGCCGAGTGGGTTTGGGTCTAGCGGAGTGGGTTTGGGTGTAGCCGAGTGGGTTTGGGTCTAGCCGAGTGGGTTTGGGTATAGCCGACTGGGTTTGGGTCTAGCCGATTGGGTTTGGGTCTAGCGGAGTGGGTTTGGGTGTAGCCGAGTGGGTTTGGGTCTAGCCGTGTGGGTTTGGGTCTAGCCGACTGGGTTTGGCTCTAGCCGAGTGGGTTTGGGTCTAGCCGAGTGGGTTTGGGTCTAGCCGAGTGGGTTTACGTCTAGCCAACTGGGTTTGGGTCTAGCGGAGTGGGTTTGGGTGTAGCCGAGTGGGTTTGGGTCTAGCCGAGTGGGTTTGGGTCTAGCCGAGTGGGTGTGGGTCAAGCCAAGTGGGTTTGGGTCTAGCCGAGTGGGTTTGGGTCTAGCCGAGTGAGTTTGGTTCTAGCCGAGTGGGTTTGGGTCTAGCCGAGTGGGTTTGGGCCTAGCCGAGTGGGTTTGGGTCTACTGGAGTGGGTTTGGGTGTAGCAGAGTGGGTTTGGGTGTAGCTGAGTGGGTTTGGGACCAGCCGAGTGGGTTTGGGTCAAGCCGAGTGGGTTTGGGTCTAGCCGAATGGGTTTGGGTCTACCCGAGTGGGTTTGGGTCTTGCCGATTGGGTTTGCTACTAGCCGAATGGGTTTGGGTCTAGCCGAGTGGGTTTGGGTGCAGACGAGTGGGTTTGGGTCTAGCGGAGTGGGTTTGGGTGTAGCCGAGTGGGTTTGGGTCTAGCCGAGTGGGTTTGGGTCTAGCCGAGTGGGTTTGGGTCTAGCCGAGTGGGTTTGGGTCTAGCCGAGTGGGTTTGGGTCCAGCCGAGTTGGTTTGGGTCTAGCCGAGTGGGTTTGCATCTAGCCGAGTGGGTTTGTGTCTAGCGGAGGGGGTTTGGGTCTAGCGGATTGGGATTGGGTCTAGCCGAGTGGGTTTGGGTCTAGCCGGGTGGGTTTTGGACTAGCCGAGTGGGTTTGGGTCTAGCCGAGTGGGTTTGGGTCTAGCTGAATGGGTTTGGGTCTAGCCGAGTGGGTTTGGGTCTAGCCGAGTGTGTTTGGGTCTAGCCGAAAGGGTTTGGGTCTAGCCGAGGGGGTTTGGGTCTAGCCGAGTGGGTTGGGTCTAGCTGAGTGGGTGTGGGTCTAGCCGAGTGGGTTTGGGTCTAGCCGAGTGGGTTTGGGTCTAGCCGAGTTTGTTTGGGTCTAGCCGAGTGGGTTTCGGCCTAGCCGAGTGGGTTTGGGTCTAGCGGAGTGGGTTAGGGTCTAGTGGAGTGGGTTTGGGTCTAGCCGAGTGGGTTTGGATCTAGCCGAATGGGTTTGGGTCTACCCGAGTGCGTTTGGGTCTCGCCGAGTGGGTTTGGGTCTAGCCGAATGGGTTTGGGTCTAGCCGAGTGGGTTTGGGTGTAGCCGAGTGGGTTTGGGTCTAGCGGAGTGGGTTTGGGTGTAGCCGAGTGGGTTTGGGTCTAGCCGAGTGGGTTTGGGTCTAGCCGAGTGGGTTTGGGTCTAGCCGAGTGGGTTTGGGTCTAGCCGAGTGGGTTTGGGTCTAGCCGAGTGGGTTTGGGTCTAGCCGAGTGTGTTTGCGTCTAGCCGAGTGGGTTTGGGTCTAGCCGAGTGGGTTTGGGTCTAGCCGAGTGTGTTTGGGTCTAGCTGAGTGGGTTTGGGTCTAGCCGAGTGTGTTAGGGTCTAGCGGAGTGGGCTTGGATGTAGCCGCGTGGGTTTGGGTGTAGCCGAGTGGGTTTGGGTCTAGCCGAGTGGGTTTGGGTCTAGCCGAGTGGGTTTGTGTCTAGCCGAGTGGGTTTGGGTCTAGCGGAGTGGGTTTGGGTGTAGCCGAGTGGGTTTGGGTCTAGCCGAGTGGATTTGGGTCTACCCGTGTGGGTTTGCGTCTAGCCGAGTGGGTTTGGGTCTAGCCGAGTGGGTGTGGGTCTAGCCGAGTGGGTTTGGGTCTAGCCAAGTGGGTTTGGGTGTAGCCGAATGGGTTTGGGTCTATACGAGTGGGTTTGCGTCTAGCCGAGTGGGTTTGGGTGTAGCCGAGTGGGTTTGGGTCTAGCGGAGTGGGTTTGGGTGTAGCCGAGTGGGTTTGGGTCTAGCCCAGTGGGTTTGGGTCTACCCGAGTGGGTTTGCATCTAGCCGAGTGGGTTTGGGTCTAGCCGAGTGGGTTTGGGTCTAGCCGATTGGGTTTGGGTCTATCCATGTGGGTTTGGGTCTAGCCGAGTGGGTTAGGGTCTAGCGGAGTGGGTTTGGGTGTAGCCGCGTGGGTTTGGGTGTAGCCGAGTGGGTTTGGGTCCAGCCGAGTGGGTTTGGGTGTAGCCGAGTGGGTTTGCGTCTAGCCGAGTGGGTTTACGTCTAGCCAACTGGGTTTGGGTCTAGCGGAGTGGGTTTGGGTGTAGCCGAGTGGGTTTGGGTCTAGCCGAGTGGGTTTGGGTCTAGCCGAGTGGGTGTGGGTCAAGCCGAGTGGGTTTGGGTCTAGCCGAGTGGGTTTGGGTCTAGCCGAGTGAGTTTGGGTCTGGCCGAGTGGGTTTGGGTCTAGCCGAGTGGGTTTGGGCCTAGCCGAGTGGGTTTGGGTCTACTGGAGTGGGTTTGGGTGTAGCAGAGTGGGTTTGGGTGTAGCTGAGTGGGTTTGGGACCAGCCGAGTGGGTTTGGGCCTAGCCGAGTGGGTTTGGGTCCAGCCGAATGGGTTTGGGTCCACCCGAGTGGGTTTGGGTCCAGCCGATTGTGTTTGCTACTAGCCGAATGGGTTTGGGTCTAGCCGAGTGGGTTTGGGTGCAGACGAGTGGGTTTGGGTCTAGCGGAGTGGGTTTGGGTGTAGCCGAGTGGGTTTGGGTCTAGCCGAGTGGGTTTCGGTCTAGCCGAGTGGGTTTGGGTCTAGCCGAGTGGGTTTGGGTCTAGCCGAGTGGGTTTGGGTCTAGCCGAGTTGGTTTGGGTCTAGCCGAGTGGGTTTGGGTCTAGCCGAGTGGGTTTACGTCTAGCCGCGTGGGTTTGGGTCTAGCGGAGTGGGTATCGGTGTAGCCGAGTGGGTTTGGGTCTAGCAGAGTGGGTTAGGGTCTAGTGGAGTGGGTTTGGGTCCAGCGGAGTGGGTTTGGGTCTAGCCGAATGGGTTTGGGTCTACCCGAGTGCGTTTGGGTCTAGCCGAGTGGGTTTGGGTCTAGCGGAGTGGGTTTGGGTGTAGCCGAGTGGGTTTGGGTCTAGCGGAGTGGGTTTGGGTGTAGCCGAGTGGGTTTGGGTCTAGCCGAGTGGGTTTGGGTCTAGCCGAGGGGGTTTGGGTCTAGCCGAGTGGGTTTGGGTCTAGCCGAGTTGGTTTGGGTCCAGCCGAGTGGGTTTGGGTCTAGCCGAGTGGGTTTGGGTCTAGCCGAGTGGGTTTGGGTCTAGCCGAGTGGGTTTGGGTCTAGCCGAGTTAGTTTGGGTGTAGCCGAGTGGGTTTGGGTCTAGCCGAGTGGGTTTGGGTCTGGCCGATTTAGTTTGGGTGTTGCCAAGTGGGTTTGGGTCTAGCCGAGCAGGTTTGGGTCTAGCCGAGTGGGTTTGGGTCTAGCCGATTTGGTTTGGGTCTAGCCGAGTGGGTTTGGGTCTAGCCGAGTGGGTTTGGGTCAAGCGGAGTTGGTATGGGTCTAGCGGAGTGGGTTTAGGTCTAGCGGAGTGGGTTTGGGTGTAGCCGAGTGGGTTTGGGTCTAGCCGAGTGGGTTTGGGTCTAGCCGAGTGGGTGTGGGTCTAGCCGAGTTAGTTTGGGTGTAGCCGAGTGGGTTTGGGTCTAGCCGAGTGGGTTTGGGTCTGGCCGATTTAGTTTGGGTGTTGCCAAGTGGGTTTGGGTCTAGCCGAGCAGGTTTGGGTCTAGCCGAGTGGGTTTGGGTCTAGCCGATTTGGTTTGGGTCTAGCCGAGTGGGTTTGGGTCTAGCCGAGTGGGTTTGGGTCAAGCGGAGTTGGTATGGGTCTAGCGGAGTGGGTTTAGGTCTAGCGGAGTGGGTTTGGGTGTAGCCGAGTGGGTTTGGGTCTAGCCGAGTGGGTTTGGGTCTAGCCGAGTGGGTGTGGGTCTAGCCGAGTGGGTTTGGGTCTAGCCAAGTGGGTTTGGGTGTAGCCGAATGGGTTTGGGTCTATACGAGTGGGTTTGCGTCTAGCCGAGTGGGTTTGGGTCTAGCCGAGTGGGTTTGGGTCTAGCGGAGTTGGTTTGGGTCCAGCCGAGTGGGTTTGGGTCTAGCCGAGTGGGTTTTGGGTCTAGCCGAGTGGGTTTGGGTCTAGCCGAGTGGGTTTGGGTCTAGCCGAGTTAGTTTGGGTGTAGCCGAGTGGGTTTGGGTCTAGCCGAGTGGGTTTGGGTCTGGCCGATTTAGTTTGGGTGTTGCCAAGTGGGTTTGGGTCTAGCCGAGCAGGTTTGGGTCTAGCCGAGTGGGTTTGGGTCTAGCCGATTTGGTTTGGGTCTAGCCGAGTGGGTTTGGGTCTAGCCGAGTGGGTTTGGGTCAAGCGGAGTTGGTATGGGTCTAGCGGAGTGGGTTTAGGTCTAGCGGAGTGGGTTTGGGTGTAGCCGAGTGGGTTTGGGTCTAGCCGAGTGGGTTTGGGTCTACCCGTGTGGGTTTGCGTCTAGCCGAGTGGGTTTGGGTCTAGCCGAGTGGGTGTGGGTCTAGCCGAGTGGGTTTGGGTCTATACGAGTGGGTTTGCGTCTAGCCGAGTGGGTTTGGGTCTAGCCGAGTGGGTTTGGGTCTAGCGGAGTTGGTTTGGGTCCAGCCGAGTGGGTTTGGGTCTAGCCGAGTGGGTTTTGGGTCTAGCCGAGTGGGTTTGGGTCTAGCCGAGTGGGTTTGGGTCTAGCCGAGTTAGTTTGGGTGTAGCCGAGTGGGTTTGGGTCTAGCCGAGTGGGTTTGGGTCTGGCCGATTTAGTTTGGGTGTTGCCAAGTGGGTTTGGGTCTAGCCGAGCAGGTTTGGGTCTAGCCGAGTGGGTTTGGGTCTAGCCGATTTGGTTTGGGTCTAGCCGAGTGGGTTTGGGTCTAGCCGAGTGGGTTTGGGTCAAGCGGAGTTGGTATGGGTCTAGCGGAGTGGGTTTAGGTCTAGCGGAGTGGGTTTGGGTGTAGCCGAGTGGGTTTGGGTCTAGCCGAGTGGGTTTGGGTCTACCCGTGTGGGTTTGCGTCTAGCCGAGTGGGTTTGGGTCTAGCCGAGTGGGTGTGGGTCTAGCCGAGTGGGTTTGGGTCTAGCCAAGTGGGTTTGGGTGTAGCCGAATGGGTTTGGGTCTATACGAGTGGGTTTGCATCTAGCCGAGTGGGTTTGGGTCTAGCCGAGTGGGTTTGGGTCTAGCGGAGTGGGTTTGGGTGTAGCCGAGTGGGTTTGGGTCTAGCCCAGTGGGTTTGGGTCAACCCGAGTGGGTTTGCATCTAGCCGAGTGGGTTTGGGTCTAGCCGAGTGGGTTTGGGTCTAGCCGATTGGGTTTGGGTCTATCCATGTGGGTTTGGGTCTAGCCGAGTGGGTTTGGGTCTACTGGAGTGGGTTTGGGTGTAGCAGAGTGGGTTTGGGTGTAGCTGAGTGGGTTTGGGACCAGCCGACTGGGTTTGGGCCTAGCCGAGTGGGTATGGGTCCAGCCGAATGGGTTTGGGTCCACCCGAGTGGGTTTGGGTCCAGCCGATTGGGTTTGCTACTAGCCTAATGGGTTTGGGTCTAGCCGAGTGGGTTTGGGTGCAGACGAGTGGGTTTGGGTCTAGCGGAGTGGGTTTGGGTGTAGCCGAGTGGGTTTGGGTCTAGCCGAGTGGGTTTGGGTCTAGCCGAGTTGGTTTGGGTCTAGCCGAGTGGGTTTGGGTCTAGCCGAGTGGGTTTACGTCTAGCCGCGTGGGTTTGGGTCTAGCGGAGTGGGTATCGGTGTAGCCGAGTGGGTTTGGGTCTAGCGGAGTGGGTTAGGGTCTAGTGGAGTGGGTTTGGGTCCAGCGGAGTGGGTTTGGGTCTAGCCGAATGGGTTTGGGTCTACCCGAGTGCGTTTGGGTCTAGCCGAGTGGGTTTGGGTCTAGCGGAGTGGGTTTGGGTGTAGCCGAGTGGGTTTGGGTCTAGCGGAGTGGGTTTGGGTGTAGCCGAGTGGGTTTGGGTCTAGCCGAGTGGGTTTGGGTCTAGCCGAGGGGGTTTGGGTCTAGCCGAGTGGGTTTGGGTCTAGCCGAGTTGGTTTGGGTCCAGCCGAGTGGGTTTGGGTCTAGCCGAGTGGGTTTGGGTCTAGCCGAGTGGGTTTGGGTCTAGCCGAGTGGGTTTGGGTCTAGCCGAGTTAGTTTGGGTGTAGCCGAGTGGGTTTGGGTCTAGCCGAGTGGGTTTGGGTCTGGCCGAGTTAGTTTGGGTGTTGCCAAGTGGGTTTGGGTCTAGCCGAGCAGGTTTGGGTCTAGCCGAGTGGGTTTGGGTCTAGCCGATTTGGTTTGGGTCTAGCCGAGTGGGTTTGGGTCTAGCCGTGTGGGTTTGGGTCAAGCGGAGTTGGTATGGGTCTAGCGGAGTGGGTTTAGGTTTAGCGGAGTGGGTTTGGGTGTAGCCGAGTGGGTTTGGGTCTAGCCGAGTGGGTGTGGGTCTAGCCGAGTGGGTTTGTGTCTAGCCAAGAGGGTTTGGGTGTAGCCGAATGGGTTTGGGTCTATACGAGTGGGTTTGCGTCTAGCCGAGTGGGTTTGGGTCTAGCCGAGTGGGTTTGGGTCTAGCGGAGTGGGTTTGGGTGTAGCCGAGTGGGTTTGGGTCTAGCCCAGTGGGTTTGGGTCTACCCGAGTGGGTTTGCATCTAGCCGAGTGGGTTTGGGTCTAGCCGAGTGGGTTTGGGTCTAGCCGATTGGGTTTGGGTCTATCCATGTGGGTTTGGGTCTAGCCGAGTGGGTTAGGGTCTAGCGGAGTGGGTTTGGGTGTAGCCGCGTGGGTTTGGGTGTAGCCGAGTGGGTTTGGGTCTAGCCGAGTGGGTTTGGGTCTAGCCGAGTGGGTTTGGGTCTAGCCGAGTGGGTTTGGGTCTAGCCGAGTGGGTTTGGGTGTAGCCGAGTGTGTTTGGGTCTAGCCGAGTGGGTTTGGGTCTAGCCGAGTGGGTTTGGGTCTAGCCGAGTGGGTTTGGGTCTGGCCGAGTGGGTTTGGGTCTAGCCGAGTGGGTTTGGGTCTTGCCGAGTGGGTTTGGGTCTAGCAGAGTGGGTTTGGGTGTAGCCGATTGGGTTTGGGTCTAGCGGAGTGGGTTTGGGTGTAGCCGAGTGGGTTTGGGTCTAGCCGTGTGGGTTTGGGTCTAGCCGACTGGGTTTGGCTCTAGCCGAGTGGGTTTGGGTCTAGCCGAGTGGGTTTGGGTCTAGCCGAGTGGGTTTACGTCTAGCCAACTGGGTTTGGGTCTAGCGGAGTGGGTTTGGGTGTAGCCGAGTGGGTTTGGGTCTAGCCGAGTGGGTTTGGGTCTAGCCGAGTGGGTGTGGGTCAAGCCGAGTGGGTTTGGGTCTAGCCGAGTGGGTTTGGGTCTAGCCGAGTGAGTTTGGTTCTAGCCGAGTGGGTTTGGGTCTAGCCGAGTGGGTTTGGGCCTAGCCGAGTGGGTTTGGGTCTACTGGAGTGGGTTTGGGTGTAGCAGAGTGGGTTTGGGTGTAGCTGAGTGGGTTTGGGACCAGCCGAGTGGGTTTGGGTCTAGCCGAGTGGGTTTGGGTCTAGCCGAATGGGTTTGGGTCTACCCGAGTGGGTTTGGGTCTAGCCGATTGGGTTTGCTACTAGCCGAATGGGTTTGGGTCTAGCCGAGTCGGTTTGGGTGCAGACGAGTGGGTTTGGGTCTAGCGGAGTGGGTTTGGGTGTAGCCGAGTGGGTTTGGGTCTAGCCGAGTGGGTTTGGGTCTAGCCGAGTGGGTTTGGGTCTAGCCGAGTGGGTTTGGGTCTAGCCGAGTGGGTTTGGGTCCAGCCGAGTTGGTTTGGGTCTAGCCGAGTGGGTTTGCGTCTAGCCGAGTGGGTTTGTGTCTAGCGGAGGGGGTTTGGGTCTAGCGGAGTGGGATTGGGTCTAGCCGAGTGGGTTTGGGTCTAGCCGGGTGGGTTTGGGACTAGCCGAGTGGGTTTGGGTCTAGCCGAGTGGGTTTGGGTCTAGCTGAATGGGTTTGGGTCTAGCCGAGTGGGTTTGGGTCTAGCCGAGTGTGTTTGGGTCTAGCCGAAAGGGTTTGGGTCTATCCGAAGGGGTTTGGGTCTAGCCGAGTGGGTTTGGGTCTAGCCGAGTGGGTTTGGGTCTAGCCGAGTGTGTTTGCGTCTAGCCGAGTGGGTTTGGGTCTAGCCGAGTGAGTTTGGGTCTAGCCGAGTGGGTTTGGGTCTAGCCGAGTGGGTTTGGGTCTAGCCGAGTGGGTTTGGGTCTTGCCGAGTGGGTTTGGGTCTAGCAGAGTGGGTTTGGGTGTAGCCGATTGGGTTTGGGTCTGGCTGAGTGGGTTTGGGTGTAGCCGAGAGGGTTTGGGTCTAGCCGTGTGGGTTTGGGTCTAGCCGACTGGGTTTGGCTCTAGCCAAGTGGGTTTGGGTCTAGCCGAGTGGGTTTGGGTCTAGCCGAGTGGGTTTACGTCTAGCCAACTGGGTTTGGGTCTAGCGGAGTGGGTTTGGGTGTAGCCGAGTGGGTTTGGGTCTAGCCGAGTGGGTTTGGGTCTAGGCGAGTGGGTGTGGGTCAAGCCGAGTGGGTTTGGGTCTAGCCGAGTGGGTTTGGGTCTAGCCGAGTGAGTTTGGTTCTAGCCGAGTGGGTTTGGGTCTAGCCGAGTGGGTTTGGGCCTAGCCGAGAGGGTTTGGGTCTACTGGAGTGGGTTTGGGTGTAGCAGAGTGGGTTTGGGTGTAGCTGAGTGGGTTTGGGACCAGCCGAGTGGGTTTGGGTCTAGCCGAGTGGGTTTGGGTCTAGCCGAATGGGTTTGGGTCTACCCGAGTGGGTTTGGGTCTAGCCGATTGGGTTTGCTACTAGCCGAATGGGTTTGGGTCTACCCGAGTGGGTTTGGGTGCAGACGAGTGGGTTTGGGTCTAGCGGAGTGGGTTTGGGTGTAGCCGAGTGGGTTTGGGTCTAGCCGAGTGGGTTTGGGTCTAGCCGAGTGGGTTTGGGTCTAGCCGAGTGGGTTTGGGTCCAGCCGAGTTGGTTTGGGTCTAGCCGAGTGGGTTTGCGTCTAGCCGAGTGGGTTTGTGTCTAGCGGAGGGGGTTTGGGTCTAGCGGAGTGGGATTGGGTCTAGCCGAGTGGGTTTGGGTCTAGCCGGGTTGATTCGGGACTAGCCGAGTGGGTTTGGGTCTAGCCGAGTGGGTTTGGGTCTAGCTGAATGGGTTTGGGTCTAGCCGAGTGGGTTTGGGTATAGCCGAGTGTGTTTGGGTCTAGCCGAAAGGGTTTGGGTCTAGCCGAGGGGGTTTGGGTCTAGCCGAGTGGGTTGGGTCTAGCTGAGTGGGTGTGGGTCTAGCCGAGTGGGTTTGGGTCTAGCCGAGTTGGTTTGGGTCTAGCCGAGTGGGTTTGGGTCTAGCCGAGTGGGTTTGGGTCTAGCCGAGTGGGTTTGGGTCCAGCCGAGTTGGTTTGGGTCTAGCCGAGTGGGTTTGCGTCTAGCCGAGTGGGTTTGTGTCTAGCGGAGGGGGTTTGGGTCTAGCGGAGTGGGATTGGGTCTAGCCGAGTGGGTTTGGGTCTAGCCGGGTGGGTTTGGGACTAGCCGAGTGGGTTTGGGTCTACCGAGTGGGTTTGGGTCTAGCTGAATGGGTTTGGGTCTAGCCGAGTGGGTTTGGGTCTAGCCGAGTGTGTTTGGGTCTAGCCGAAAGGGTTTGGGTCTATCCGAAGGGGTTTGGGTCTAGCCGAGTGGGTTGGGTCTAGCTGAGTGGGTGTGGGTCTAGCCGAGTGGGTTTGGGTCTAGCCGAGTGGGTTTGGTTCTAGCCGAGTGGGTTTGGGTCTAGCCGAGTGGGTTTGGGCCTAGCCGAGTGGGTTTGGGTCTAGCGGAGTGGGTTAGGGTCTAGCGGAGTGGGTTTGGGTCTAGCCGAGTGGGTTTGGGTCTAGCCGAATGGGTTTGGGTCTACCCGAGTGCGTTTGGGTCTCGCCGAGTGGGTTTGGGTCTAGCCGAATGGGTTTGGGTCTAGCCGAGTGGGTTTGGGTGTAGCCGAGTGGGTTTGGGTCTAGCGGAGTGGGTTTGGGTGTAGCCGAGTGGGTTTGGGTCTAGCCGAGTGGGTTTGGGTCTAGACGAGTGGGTTTGGGTCTAGCCGAGTGGGTTTGGGTCTAGCCGAGTGGGTTTGGGTCTTGCCGAGTGGGTTTGGGTCTAGCAGAGTGGGTTTGGGTGTAGCCGATTGGGTTTGGGTCTAGCGGAGTGGGTTTGGGTGTAGCCGAGAGGGTTTGGGTCTAGCCGTGTGGGTTTGGGTCTAGCCGACTGGGTTTGGCTCTAGCCAAGTGGGTTTGGGTCTAGCCGAGTGGGTTTGGGTCTAGCCGAGTGGGTTTACGTCTAGCCAACTGGGTTTGGGTCTAGCGGAGTGGGTTTGGGTGTAGCCGAGTGGGTTTGGGTCTAGCCGAGTGGGTTTGGGTCTAGCCGAGTGGGTGTGGGTCAAGCCGAGTGGGTTTGGGTCTAGCCGAGTGGGTTTGGGTCTAGCCGAGTGAGTTTGGTTCTAGCCGAGTGGGTTTGGGTCTAGCCGAGTGGGTTTGGGCCTAGCCGAGAGGGTTTGGGTCTACTGGAGTGGGTTTGGGTGTAGCAGAGTGGGTTTGGGTGTAGCTGAGTGGGTTTGGGACCAGCCGAGTGGGTTTGGGTCTAGCCGAGTGGGTTTGGGTCTAGCCGAATGGGTTTGGGTCTACCCGAGTGGGTTTGGGTCTAGCCGATTGGGTTTGCTACTAGCCGAATGGGTTTGGGTCTACCCGAGTGGGTTTGGGTGCAGACGAGTGGGTTTGGGTCTAGCGGAGTGGGTTTGGGTGTAGCCGAGTGGGTTTGTGTCTAGCCGAGTGGGTTTGGGTCTAGCCGAGTGGGTTTGGGTCTAGCCGAGTGGGTTTGGGTCTAGCCGAGTGGGTTTGGGTCCAGCCGAGTTGGTTTGGGTCTAGCCGAGTGGGTTTGCGTCTAGCCGAGTGGGTTTGTGTCTCGCGGAGGGGGTTTGGGTCTAGCGGAGTGGGATTGGGTCTAGCCGAGTGGGTTTGGGTCTAGCCGGGTGGGTTTGGGACTAGCCGAGTGGGTTTGGGTCTAGCCGAGTGGGTTTGGGTCTAGCTGAATGGGTTTGGGTCTAGCCGAGTGGGTTTGGGTCTAGCCGAGTGTGTTTGGGTCTAGCCGAAAGGGTTTGGGTCTAGCCGAGGGGGTTTGGGTCTAGCCGAGTGGGTTGGGTCTAGCTGAGTGGGTGTGGGTCTAGCCGAGTGGGTTTGGGTCTAGCCGAGTGGGTTTGGGTCTAGCCGAGTGGGTTTGGGTCTAGCCGAGTGGGTTTGGGCCTAGCCGAGTGGGTTTGGGTCTAGCGGAGTGGGTTAGGGTCTAGTGCAGTGGGTTTGGGTCTAGCCGAGTGGGTTTGGGTCTAGCCGAATGGGTATGGGTCTACCCGAGTGCGTTTGGGTCTCGCCGAGTGGGTTTGGGTCTAGCCGAATGGGTTTGGGTCTAGCCGAGTGGGTTTGGGTGTAGCCGAGTGGGTTTGGGTCTAGCGGAGTGGGTTTGGGTGTAGCCGAGTGTGTTTGGGTCTAGCCGAGTGGGTGTGGGTCAAGCCGAGTGGGTTTGGGTCTAGCCGAGTGGGTTTGGGTCTAGCCGAGTGAGTTTGGTTCTAGCCGAGTGGGTTTGGGTCTAGCCGAGTGGGTTTGGGCCTAGCCGAGTGGGTTTGGGTCTACTGGAGTGGGTTTGGGTGTAGCAGAGTGGGTTTGGGTGTAGCTGAGTGGGTTTGGGACCAGCCGAGTGGGTTTGGGTCTAGCCGAGTGGGTTTGGGTCTAGCCGAATGGGTTTGGGTCTACCCGAGTGGGTTTGGGTCTTGCCGATTGGGTTTGCTACTAGCCGAATGGGTTTGGGTCTAGCCGAGTGGGTTTGGGTGCAGACGAGTGGGTTTGGGTCTAGCGGAGTGGGTTTGGGTGTAGCCGAGTGGGTTTGGGTCTAGCCGAATGGGTTTGGGTCTAGCCGAGTGGGTTTGGGTCTAGCCGAGTGGGTTTGGGTCTAGCCGAGTGGGTTTGGGTCCAGCCGAGTTGGTTTGGGTCTAGCCGAGTGGGTTTGCGTCTAGCCGAGTGGGTTTGTGTCTAGCGGAGGGGGTTTGGGTCTAGCGGATTGGGATTGGGTCTAGCCGAGTGGGTTTGGGTCTAGCCGGGTGGGTTTGGGACTAGCCGAGTGGGTTTGGGTCTAGCCGAGTGGGTTTGGGTCTAGCTGAATGGGTTTGGGTCTAGCCGAGTGGGTTTGGGTCTAGCCGAGTGTGTTTGGGTCTAGCCGAAAGGGTTTGGGTCTAGCCGAGGGGGTTTGGGTCTAGCCGAGTGGGTTGGGTCTAGCTGAGTGGGTGTGGGTCTAGCCGAGTGGGTTTGGGTCTAGCCGAGTGGGTTTGGGTCTAGCCGAGTTTGTTTGGGTCTAGCCGAGTGGGTTTGGGCCTAGCCGAGTGGGTTTGGGTCTAGCGGAGTGGGTTAGGGTCTAGTGGAGTGGGTTTGGGTCTAGCCGAGTGGGTTTGGATCTAGCCGAATGGGTTTGGGTCTACCCGAGTGCGTTTGGGTCTCGCCGAGTGGGTTTGGGTCTAGCCGAATGGGTTTGGGTCTAGCCGAGTGGGTTTGGGTGTAGCCGAGTGGGTTTGGGTCTAGCGGAGTGGGTTTGGGTGTAGCCGAGTGGGTTTGGGTCTAGCCGAGTGGGTTTGGGTCTAGCCGAGTGGGTTTGGGTCTAGCCGAGTGGGTTTGGGTCTAGCCGAGTGGGTTTGGGTCTAGCCGAGTGGGTTTGGGTCTAGCCGAGTGTGTTTGCGTCTAGCCGAGTGGGTTTGGGTCTAGCCGAGTGGGTTTGGGTCTAGCCGAGTGGGTTTGGGTCTAGCTGAGTGGGTTTGGGTCTAGCCGAGTGTGTTAGGGTCTAGCGGAGTGGGCTTGGATGTAGCCGCGTGGGTTTGGGTGTAGCCGAGTGGGTTTGGGTCTAGCCGAGTGGGTTTGGGTCTAGCCGAGTGGGTTTGTGTCTAGCCGAGTGGGTTTGGGTCTAGCGGAGTGGGTTTGGGTGTAGCCGAGTGGGTTTGGGTCTAGCCGAGTGGGTTTGGGAATAGCCGACTGGGTTTGGGTGTAGCCGAGTGGGTTTGGGTCCAGCCGAGTGGGTTTGGGTCTAGCCGAGTGGCTTTGGGTCTAACTGAGTGGGTTTGGGTCTAGCCGAGTTGGTTTCTGTCTAGCCGAGTGGGTTTGGGTCTAGCCGAGTGGGTTTGGGTCTAGCCGAGTGGGTTTGGGTCTAGCCGAGTTAGTTTGGGTGTAGCCGAGTGGGTTTGGGTCTAGCCGAGCAGGTTTGGGTCTAGCCGAGTGGGTTTGGGTCTAGCCGAGTGGGTTTGGGTCTAGCCGAGTGGGTTTGGGTCAAGCGGAGTTGGTATGGGTCTAGCCGAGTGGGTTTGGGTCTAGCCGATTGGGTTTGGGTCTATCCATGTGGGTTTGGGTCTAGCCGAGTCGGTTAGGGTCTAGCGGAGTGGGATTGGGTGGAACCGCGTGTGTTTGGGAGTAGCCGAGTGGGTTTGGGTCTAGCCGAGTGGGTTTGGGTCTAGCCGAGTGGGTTTGGGTCTAGCCGAGTGGGTTTGGGTCTAGCGGAGTGGGTTTGGGTGTAGCCGAGTGGGTTTGGGTCTAGACGAGTGGGTTTGGGTCTAGCCGAGTGGGTTTGGGTCTAGCCGAGTGGGTTTGGGTCTAGCCGAGTGGGTTTGGGTCTAGCCGAGTGGGTTTGGGTGTAGCCGAGTGGGTTTGGGTCTAGCCGAGTGGGTTTGGGTCTAGCCGAGTGGGTTTGGGTCTAGCGGAGTGGGTTTGGGTCTAGCCGAGTGGGTTTGGGTCTAGCCGAGTGGGTTTGGGTATAGCCGACTGGGTTTGGGTGTGGCCGAGTGGGTTTGGGTCTAGCCGAGTGGGTTTGGGTCTAGCCGAGTGGCTTTTGGTCTAGCCGAGTGGGTTTGGGTCTAGCCGAGTTGGTTTCGGTCTAGCCGAGTGGGTTTGGGTCTAGCCGAGTGGGTTTGGGTCTAGCCGAGTGGGTTTGGGTCTAGCCGATTGGGTTTGGGTCTAGCCGAGTTTGTTTGGGTCTCGCCGAGTGGGTTTGGGTCAAGCGGAGTTGGTATGGGTCTAGCGGAGTGGGTTTGGGTCTAGCGGAGTGGGTTTGGGTCTAGCCAAGTGGGTTTTGGTCTAGCCGAGTGGGTTTGGGTCTATCCGAGTGGGTTTGCGTCTAGCCGACTGGGTTTGGGTCTAGCTGAGTGGGTTTGGGTCTATCCATGTGGGTTTGGGTCTAGCCGAGTGGGTTAGGGTCTAGCGGAGTGGGATTGGGTGTAACCGCGTGGGTTTGGGTCTAGCCGAGTGGGTTTGGGTCTAGCCGAGTGGGTTTGGGTCTAGCCGAGTGGGTTTGTGTCTAGCCGAGTTTGTTTGGGTCTCGCCGAGTGGGTTTGGGTCAAGCGGAGTTGGTATGGGTCTAGCCAAGTGGGTTTGGGTCTAGCGGAGTGGGTTTGGGTCTAGCCAAGTGGGTTTTGGTCTAGCCGAGTGGGTTTGGGTCTATCCGAGTGGGTTTGCGTCTAGCCGACTGGGTTTGGGTCTAGCTGAGTGGGTTTGGGTCTATCCATGTGGGTTTGGGTCTAGCCGAGTGGGTTAGGGTCTAGCGGAGTGGGATTGGGTGTAACCGCGTGGGTTTGGGTGTAGCCGAGTGGGTTTGGGTCTAGCCGAGTGGGTTTGGGTCTAGCCGAGTGTGTTTGCGTCTAGCCGAGTGGGTTTGGGTCTAGCCGAGTGGGTTTGGGTCTAGCCGAGTGGGTTTGGGTCTAGCTGAGTGGGTTTGGGTCTAGCCGAGTGTGTTAGGGTCTAGCGGAGTGGGCTTGGATGTAGCCGCGTGGGTTTGGGTGTAGCCGAGTGGGTTTGGGTCTAGCCGAGTGGGTTTGGGTCTAGCCGAGTGGGTTTGTGTCTAGCCGAGTGGGTTTGGGTCTAGCGGAGTGGGTATGGGTGTAGCCGAGTGGGTTTGGGTCTAGCCGAGTGGGTTTGGGAATAGCCGACTGGGTTTGGGTGTAGCCGAGTGGGTTTGGGTCCAGCCGAGTGGGTTTGGGTCTAGCCGAGTGGCTTTGGGTCTAACTGAGTGGGTTTGGGTCTAGCCGAGTTGGTTTCTGTCTAGCCGAGTGGGTTTGGGTCTAGCCGAGTGGGTTTGGGTCTAGCCGAGTGGGTTTGGGTCTAGCCGAGTTAGTTTGGGTGTAGCCGAGTGGGTTTGGGTCTAGCCGAGCAGGTTTGGGTCTAGCCGAGTGGGTTTGGGTCTAGCCGAGTGGGTTTGGGTCTAGCCGAGTGGGTTTGGGTCAAGCGGAGTTGGTATGGGTCTAGCCGAGTGGGTTTGGGTCTAGCCGATTGGGTTTGGGTCTATCCATGTGGGTTTGGGTCTAGCCGAGTCGGTTAGGGTCTAGCGGAGTGGGATTGGGTGTAACCGCGTGTGTTTGGGAGTAGCCGAGTGGGTTTGGGTCTAGCCGAGTGGGTTTGGGTCTAGCCGAGTGGGTTTGGGTCTAGCCGAGTGGGTTTGGGTCTAGCGGAGTGGGTTTGGGTGTAGCCGAGTGGGTTTGGGTCTAGACGAGTGGGTTTGGGTCTAGCCGAGTGGGTTTGGGTCTAGCCGAGTGGGTTTGGGTCTAGCCGAGTGGGTTTGGGTCTAGCCGAGTGGGTTTGGGTGTAGCCGAGTGGGTTTGGGTCTAGCCGAGTGGGTTTGGGTCTAGCCGAGTGGGTTTGGGTCTAGCGGAGTGGGTTTGGGTCTAGCCGAGTGGGTTTGGGTCTAGCCGAGTGGGTTTGGGTATAGCCGACTGGGTTTGGGTGTGGCCGAGTGGGTTTGGGTCTAGCCGAGTGGGTTTGGGTCTAGCCGAGTGGCTTTGGGTCTAGCCGAGTGGGTTTGGGTCTAGCCGAGTTGGTTTCGGTCTAGCCGAGTGGGTTTGGGTCTAGCCGAGTGGGTTTGGGTCTAGCCGAGTGGGTTTGGGTCTAGCCGATTGGGTTTGGGTCTAGCCGAGTTTGTTTGGGTCTCGCCGAGTGGGTTTGGGACAAGCGGAGTTGGTATGGGTCTAGCGGAGTGGGTTTGGGTCTAGCGGAGTGGGTTTGGGTCTAGCCAAGTGGGTTTTGGTCTAGCCGAGTGGGTTTGGGTCTATCCGAGTGGGTTTGCGTCTAGCCGACTGGGTTTGGGTCTAGCTGAGTGGGTTTGGGTCTATCCATGTGGGTTTGGGTCTAGCCGAGTGGGTTAGGGTCTAGCGGAGTGGGATTGGGTGTAACCGCGTGGGTTTGGGTCTAGCCGAGTGGGTTTGGGTCTAGCCGAGTGGGTTTGGGTCTAGCCGAGTGGGTTTGTGTCTAGCCGAGTTTGTTTGGGTCTCGCCGAGTGGGTTTGGGTCAAGCGGAGTTGGTATGGGTCTAGCCAAGTGGGTTTGGGTCTAGCGGAGTGGGTTTGGGTCTAGCCAAGTGGGTTTTGGTCTAGCCGAGTGGGTTTGGGTCTATCCGAGTGGGTTTGTGTCTAGCCGACTGGGTTTGGGTCTAGCTGAGTGGGTTTGGGTCTATCCATGTGGGTTTGGGTCTAGCCGAGTGGGTTAGGGTCTAGCGGAGTGGGATTGGGTGTAACCGCGTGGGTTTGGGTGTAGCCGAGTGGGTTTGGGTCTAGCCGAGTGGGTTTGGGTCTAGCCGAGTGGGTTTGGGTCTAGCCGAGTGGGTTTGGGTCTAGCGGAGTGGGTTTGGGTGTAGCCGAGTGGGTTTGGGTCTAGCCGAGTGGGTTTGGGTCTAGCCGAGTGGGTTTGCGTCTAGCCGACTGGGTTTGGGTGTAGCCGAGTGGGTTTGGGTCTAGCCGAGTGGGTTTGGGTGTAGCCGAGTGGGTTTGGGTCTAGCCGAGTGGGTTTGGGTCTAGCGGAGTGGGTTTTGGTGTAGCCGAATGGGTTTGGGTCTAGCCGAGTGGGTTTGGGTATAGCCGACTGGGTTTGGGTGTAGCCGAGTGGGTTTGGGTCTAGCCGAGTGGGTTTGGGTCTAGCCGAGTGGCTTTGGGTCTAGCTGAGTGGGTTTGGGTCTAGCCGAGTTGGTTTCGGTCTAGCCGAGTGGGTTTGGGTCTAGCCGAGTGGGTTTGGGTCTAGCCGAGTGGGTTTGGGTCTAGCCGAGTGGGTTTGGGTCTAGCCGAGTTTGTTTGGGTCTCGCCGAGTGGGTTTGGGTCAAGCGGAGTTGGTATGGGTCTAGCGGAGTGGGTTTGGGTCTAGCGGAGTGGGTTTGGGTCTAGCCAAGTGGGTTTTGGTCTAGCCGAGTGGGTTTGGGTCTATCCGAGTGGGTTTGCGTCTAGCCGACTGGGTTTGGGTCTAGCTGAGTGGGTTTGGGTCTATCCATGTGAGTTTGGGTCTAGCCGAGTGGGTTAGGGTCTAGCGGAGTGGGTTTGGGTGTAGCCGCGTGGGTTTGGGTGTAGCCGAGTGGGTTTGGGTCTAGCCGAGTGGGTTTGGGTCTAGCCGAGTGGGTTTGGGTCTAGCCGAGTTGGTTTCGGTCTAGCCGATTGGGTTTGGGTCTATCCATGTGGGTTTGGGTCTAGCCGAGTGGGTTAGGGTCTAGCGGAGTGGGTTTGGGTGTAGCCGCGTGGGTTTGGGTGTAGCCGAGTGGGTTTGGGTCTAGCCGAGTGGGTTTGGGTCTAGCGGAGTGGGTTTGGTTGTAGCCGAGTGGGTTTGGGTCTAGCGGAGTGGGTTTGGGTCTAGCGGAGTGGGTTTGGGTCTAGCGGAGTGGGATTGGGTCTAGCCGAGTGGGTTTGGGTCTAGCCGAGTGGGTTTGGGACTAGCCGAGTGGGTTTGGGTCTAGCCGAGTGGGTTTGGGTCTAGCCGAGTGGGTTTACGTCTAGCCGAGTGGGTTTGGGTCTAGTGGAGTGGGTTTGGATGTAGCCGAGTGGGTTTGGGTGTAGCCGAGTGGGTTTGGGTCTGGACGAGTGGGTTTGGCTCTAGCCGAGTGGGTTTGGGTCCAGCCGAGTGGGTTTGGGTCTAGCCGAGTGGGTTTGGGTCTAACCGAGTGGGTTTGTGTCTAGCGGAGTGGGTTTGGGTCTAGCGGAGTGGGATTGGGTCTAGCCGAGTGGGTTTGGGTCTAGCCGAGTGGGTTTGGGACTAGCCGAGTGGGTTTGGGTCTAGCCGAGTGGGTTTGGGTCTAGCCGAGTGGGTTTACGTCTAGCCGAGTGGGTTTGGGTCTAGCGGAGTGGGTTTGGGTGTAGCCGAGTGGGTTTGGGTGTGGACGAGTGGGTTTGGTTCTAGCCGAGTGGGTTTGGGTCCAGCCGAGTGGGTTTGGGTCTAGCCGAGTGGGTTTGGGTCTAGCCTAGTGGGTTTGGGTCTAGCCAAGTGGGTTTGGGTCCAGCGGTATGGGTTTGGGTCTAGCGCAGTGGGTTTGGGTCTAGCGGAGTGGGTTTGGTTCTAGCGGAGTGGGTTTGGGTCTAACCGAGTGGGTTTGTGTCTAGCGGAGTGGGTTTGGGTCTAGCGGAGTGGGATTGGGTCTAGCCGAGTGGGTTTGGGTCTAGCCGAGTGGGTTTGGGACTAGCCGAGTGGGTTTGGGTCTAGCCGAGTGGGTTTGGTTCTAGCCGAGTGGGTTTACGTCTAGCCGAGTGGGTTTGGGTCTAGCGGAGTGGGTTTGGGTGTAGCCGAGTGGGTTTGGGTGTAGCCGAGTGGGTTTGGGTCTGGACGAGTGGGTTTGGTTCTAGCCGAGTGGGTTTGGGTCCAGCCGAGTGGGTTTGGGTCTAGCCGAGTGGGTTTGGGTCTGGCCTAGTGGGTTTGGGTCTAGCCAAGTGGGTTTGGGTCCAGCGGAGTGGGTTTGGGTCTAGCGCAGTGGGTTTGGGTCTAGCGGAGTGGGTTTGGTTCTAGCCGAGTGGGTTTGGGACTAACCGAGTGGGTTTGGGTCTAGCGGAGTGGGTTTGGGTCTAGCGGAGTGGGATTGGGTCTAGCCGAGTGGGTTTGGGTCTAGCCGAGTGGGTTTGGGACTAGCCGAGTGGGTTTGGGTCTAGCCGAGTGGGTTTGGGTCTAGCCGAGTGGGTTTACGTCTAGCCGAGTGGGTTTGGGTCTAGCGGAGTGGGTTTGGGTGTAGCCGAGTGGGTTTGGGTGTAGCCGAGTGGGTTTGGGTCTGGACGAGTGGGTTTGGTTCTAGCCGAGTGGGTTTGGGTCCAGCCGAGTGGGTTTGGGTCTAGCCGAGTGGGTTTGGGTCTAGCCTAGTGGGTTTGGGTCTAGCCGAGTGGGTTTGGGTCTAGTGGAGTGGGTTTGGATGTAGCCGAGTGGGTTTGGGTGTAGCCGAGTGGGTTTGGGTCTGGACGAGTGGGTTTGGCTCTAGCCGAGTGGGTTTGGGTCCAGCCGAGTGGGTTTGGGTCTAGCCGAGTGGGTTTGGGTCTAACCGAGTGGGTTTGTGTCTAGCGGAGTGGGTTTGGGTCTAGCGGAGTGGGATTGGGTCTAGCCGAGTGGGTTTGGGTCTAGCCGAGTGGGTTTGGGACTAGCCGAGTGGGTTTGGGTCTAGCCGAGTGGGTTTGGGTCTAGCCGAGTGGGTTTACGTCTAGCCGAGTGGGTTTGGGTCTAGCGGAGTGGGTTTGGGTGTAGCCGAGTGGGTTTGGGTGTGGACGAGTGGGTTTGGTTCTAGCCGAGTGGGTTTGGGTCCAGCCGAGTGGGTTTGGGTCTAGCCGAGTGGGTTTGGGTCTAGCCTAGTGGGTTTGGGTCTAGCCAAGTGGGTTTGGGTCCAGCGGAGTGGGTTTGGGTCTAGCGCAGTGGGTTTGGGTCTAGCGGAGTGTGTTTGTGTCAAGCCGAGTGGGTTTGGGTCTAACCGAGTGGGTTTGTGTCTAGCGGAGTGGGTTTGGGTCTAGCGGAGTGGGATTGGGTCTAGCCGAGTGGGTTTGGGTCTAGCCGAGTGGGTTTGGGACTAGCCGAGTGGGTTTGGGTCTAGCCGAGTGAGTTTGGGTCTAGCTGAATGTGTTTGGGTCTAGCCGAGTGGGTTTGGGTCTAGCCGAGTGGGTTTGGGTCTAGCCGAGTGGGTTTGGGTCTAGCCGAGTGGGTTTACGTCTAGCCGAGTGGGTTTGGGTCTAGCGGAGTGGGTTTGGGTGTAGCCGAGTGGGTTTGGGTGTAGCCGAGTGGGTTTGGGTCTGGACGAGTGGGTTTGGTTCTAGCCGAGTGGGTTTGGGTCCAGCCGAGTGGGTTTGGGTCTAGCCGAGTGGGTTTGGGTCTAGCCTAGTGGGTTTGGGTCTAGCCAAGTGGGTTTGTGTCCAGCGGAGTGGGTTTGGGTCTAGCGCAGTGGGTTTGGGTCTAGCGGAGTGGGTTTGGTTCTAGCCGAGTGGGTTTGGGTCTAACCGAGTGGGTTTGTGTCTAGCGGAGTGGGTTTGGGTCTAGCGGAGTGGGATTGGGTCTAGCCGAGTGGGTTTGGGTCTAGCCGAGTGGGTTTGGGACTAGCCGAGTGGGTTTGGGTCTAGCCGAGTGGGTTTGGGTCTAGCTGAATGTGTTTGGGTCTAGCCGAGTGGGTATGGGTCTAGCCGAGTGGGTTTGGGTCTAGCCGAAAGGGTTTGGGTCTAGCCGAGTGGGTTTGGGTCTAGCCGAGTGGGTTTGGGTCTAGCCGAGTGGGTGTGGGTTAAGCCGAGTGGGTTTGGGTCTAGCCGAGTGGGTTTGGGTCTAGCCGAGTGGGTTTGGGTCTAGCCGAGTGGGTTTGGGTCTAGCCGAGTGGGTTTGGGCCTAGCCGATTGGGTTTGGGTCTACCTGAGTGGGTTTGGGTCTGGCCAAGTGGGTTTGCTTCTAGCCGAATGGGTTTGGGTCTAGCCGAGTGGGTTTGGGTGCAGCCGAGTGGGTTTGGGTCCAGCCGAGTGGGTTTGGGTGTAGCCGAGTGGGTTTGGGTCTAGCCGAGTGGGTTTGGGTCTAGCGGAGTTGGTTTGGGTCTAGCCGAGTGGGTTTGCGTCTAGCCGATTGGGTTTTGTTCTAGCGGAGTGGGTTTGGGTCTAGCCGAGTGGGTTTGGGTCTAGCCGAGTGGGTTTGGGTCTAGCCGAGTGGGTTTGGGTCTAGCCGAGTGGGTTTGGGTGTAGCCGAGTGGGTTTGGGTCTAGCCGAGTGGGATTGGGTCTAGCGGAGTGGGTTTGGTTGTAGCCGAGTGGGTTTGGGTCTAGCGGAGTGGGTTTGGGTGTAGCCGAGTGGGTTTGGGTCTAGCCGAGTGGGTTTAGCCGAGTGGGTTTGGGTCTAGCCGAGTGGGATTGGGTCTAGCGGAGTGGGTTTGGTTGTAGCCGAGTGGGTTTGGGTCTAGCGGAGTGGGTTTGGGTGTAGCCGAGTGGGTTTGGGTCTAGCGGAGTGGGTTTGGGTGTAGCTGAGTGGGTTTGGGTGTAGCCGAGTGGGTTTGGGTCTGGACGAGTGGGTTTGGGTCTAGCCGAGTGGGTTTGGGTCTAGCCGAGTGGGTTTGGGTCTAGCTGAGTGGGTTTGGGTGTAGCCGAGTGGGTTTGGGTCTGGACGAGTGGGTTTGGGTCTAGCTGAGTGGGTTTGGGTGTCGCCGAGTGGGTTTGGGTCTTGCCGAGTATGTTTGGGTCTAGCCTAGTGGGTTTGGGTCTAGCCAAGTGGGTTTGGGTCCAGCGGAGTGGGTTTGGGTCTAGCGCAGTGGGTTTGGGTCTAGCGGAGTGTGTTTGTGTCTAGCCGAGTGGGTTTGGGTCTAACCGAGTGGGTTTGTGTCTAGCGGAGTGGGTTTGGGTCTAGCGGAGTGGGATTGGGTCTAGCCGAGTGGGTTTGGGTCTAGCCGAGTGGGTTTGGGACTAGCCGAGTGGGTTTGGGTCTAGCCGAGTGAGTTTGGGTCTAGCTGAATGTGTTTGGGTCTAGCCGAGTGGGTTTGGGTCTAGCCGAGTGGGTTTGGGTCTAGCCAAAAGGGTTTGGAACTAGCCGAGTGGGTTTGGGTCTAGCCGAGTGGGTTGGGTCTAGCCGAGTGGGTGTGGGTTAAGCCGAGTGGGTTTGGGTCTAGCCGAGTGGGTTTGGGTCTAGCCGAAAGGGTTTGGGTCTAACCGAGTGGGTTTGTGTCTAGCGGAGTGGGTTTGGGTCTAGCGGAGTGGGATTGGGTCTAGCCGAGTGGGTTTGGGTCTAGCCGAGTGGGTTTGGGACTAGCCGAGTGGGTTTGGGTCTAGCCGAGTGAGTTTGGGTCTAGCTGAGTGGGTTTGGGTCTGGACGAGTGGGTTTGGGTCTAGCCGAGTGGGTTTGGGTCTAGCCGAGTGGGTTTGGGTCTAGCTGAGTGGGTTTGGGTGTAGCCGAGTGGGTTTGGGTCTGGACGAGTGGGTTTGGGTCTAGCTGAGTGGGTTTGGGTGTCGCCGAGTGGGTTTGGGTCTTGCCGAGTATGTTTGGGTCTAGCCTAGTGGGTTTGGGTCTAGCCAAGTGGGTTTGGGTCCAGCGGAGTGGGTTTGGGTCTAGCGCAGTGGGTTTGGGTCTAGCGGAGTGTGTTTGTGTCTAGCCGAGTGGGTTTGGGTCTAACCGAGTGGGTTTGTGTCTAGCGGAGTGGGTTTGGGTCTAGCGGAGTGGGATTGGGTCTAGCCGAGTGGGTTTGGGTCTAGCCGAGTGGGTTTGGGACTAGCCGAGTGGGTTTGGGTCTAGCCGAGTGAGTTTGGGTCTAGCTGAATGTGTTTGGGTCTAGCCGAGTGGGTTTGGGTCTAGCCGAGTGGGTTTGGGTCTAGCCGAAAGGGTTTGGAACTAGCCGAGTGGGTTTGGGTCTAGCCGAGTGGGTTGGGTCTAGCCGAGTGGGTGTGGGTTAAGCCGAGTGGGTTTGGGTCTAGCCGAGTGGGTTTGGGTCTAGCCGAGTGGGTTTGGGTCTAGCCGAGTGGGTTTGGGTCTAGCCGAGTGGGTTTGGGCCTAGCCGAGAGGGTTTGGGAGTACCGGAGTGGGTTTGGGTGTAGCGGAGTGGGTTTGGGTGTAGCTGAGTGGGTTTGGGACCAGCCGAGTGGGTTTGGTTCTGGCCGAGTGGGTTTGGGCCTAGCCGAATGGGTTTCGGTCTACCCGAGTGGGTTTGGGTCTAGCCGAGTGGGTTTGGGTCTAGTGGAGTGGGATTGGGTCTAGCCGAGTGGGTTTGTGTCTAGCCGAGAGGGTTTGGGACTAGCCGAGTGGGTTTGGGTCTAGCCGAGTGGGTTTGGGTCTAGCCGAGTGGGTTTGGGTCTAGCTGAATGGGTTTGGGTCTAGCCGAGTGGGTTTGGGTCTAGCCGAGTGGGTTTGGGTCTAGCCGAAAGGGTTTGGGTCTAGCCGAGTGGGTTTGGGTCTAGCCGAGTGGGTTTGGGTCTAGCCGAGTGGGTGTGGGTCAAGCCGAGTGGGTTTGGGTCTAGCCGAGTGGGTTTGGGTCTAGCCGAGTGGGTTTGGGTCTAGCCGAGTGGGTTTGGGTCTAGCCGAGTGGGTTTGGGTCTACCGGAGTGGGTTTGGGTGTAGCGGAGTGGGTTTGGGACCAGCCGAATGGGTTTGGGTCTAGCCAAGTGGGTTTGGGTGTAGCCGAATTGGTTTGGGTCTACCCGAGTGGGTTTGGGTCTAGCCGAGTGGGTTTGCTTCTAGCCGAATGGGTTTGGGTCTAGCCGAGTGGGTTTTTGTCTAGCCGAGTGGGTTTGGGTCTAGCCGAGTGGGGTTGGGTATAGCCGAGTGGGTTTGGGTCTAGCCAAGTGGGTTTGGGTCTAGCCGAGTGGGTTTGGGTCGAGCCGAGTGGGTGTGAGTCTAGTCGAGTGGGTTTGTGTCTAGCCGAGTGGGTTTGGGTCTAGCCGAGGGGGTTTGGGTCTAGCTAAGTGGGTTTGGGTCTAGCCGAGTGGGTTTGGGTCTAGCCGAGTGGGCTTGGGTCTAGCCGAGTGGGTTTGGGTATAGCCGAGTGGGTTTGGGTCTAGCCGAGTGGGTTTGGGTCTAGCCGAGTGGGTTTGGGTCTAGCCGAGTGGGTTAGGGTCTAGCCGAGTGGGTTTGGGCGTAGCCGAGTGGGTTTGGGTCTAGCCGAGTGGGTTTGGGTCTAGCCGAGTTGGTTTGGGTCTAGCCGAGTGGGTTTGGGTCTAGCCGAGTGGGTTTGGTTCTAGCCGCGTGGGTTTGGGTTTATCCGAGTGGGTTTGGACCTAGCCGATTGGGTTTGGGTCTAGCCCAGTGGATTTGGCTCTAGCCGAGTGGGTTTGGGTGTAGCCGAGTGGGTTTGCGTCCAGCCGTGTGGGTTTGGGTCTAGCCAAGTGGGTTTGGGTCTAGCCGAGTATGTTTCGGTGTAGCCCAGTGGGTTTGGGTCTAGCCCAGAGGGTTTGGGTCTAGCCGAGTTAGTTTGGGTGTAGCCGAGTTAGTTTGGGTCTAGCCGAGCGGGTTTGTGTCTAGCCGAGTGGGTTTGTGTCTAGCCGAGTGGGTTTGGGTCTAGCCCAGTGGGTTTGGGTCTAGCCAAGTGGGTTTGGGTCAAGCGGAGTTTGTATGGGTCTAGCGGAGTGGGTTTGGGTCAAGCGGAATTGGTATGGGTCTAGCGGAGTGGGGTTGGGTCTGGACGAGTGGGTTTGGGTCCAGCCGAGTGGGTTTGGGTCTAGCCGAGTGGGTTTAGGTCTAGCCGATTGGGTTTGGGTCTAGCCGAGTGGGTTTGGGTCTGGCGGAGTGGGTTTGGGTCTATTGGAGTGGGTTTGGGTCTAGCCGAGTGGGTTTGGGTCTAGCCGAGTGGGTTTGGGTGTAGCTGAGTGGGTTTGTGTCTAGCCGAGTGGGTTTGGTTCTAGCGGAGTGGGTTTGGTTGTAGCCGAGTGGGTTTGGGTCTAGCCGAGTGGGTTTGGGTCTAGCCGAGTGCGTTTTGGTCTAGCCGAGTTGGTATGGGTCTAGCGGAGTGGGTTTGGGTCAAGCGGAATTGGTATGGGTCTAGCGGAGTGGGTTTGGGTCTGGACGAGTGGGTTTGGGTCTAGCCGAGTGGGTTTGGGTCTAGCCGAGTGGGTTTGGGTCTAGCCTAGTGGGTTTGAGTCTAGCCAAGTGGGTTTGGGTCCAGTGGAGTGGGTTTGGGTCCAGCAGAGTGGGTTTGGGTCTAGCCGAGTGGGTTTGGGTCCAGCCGATTGGGTTTGGGTCTAGCCGAGTGGGTTTGGGTCTGGCGGAGTGGGTTTGGGTCTATTGGAGTGGGTTTGGGTCTAGCCGAGTGGGTTTGGGTCTAGCCGAGTGGGTTTGGGTGTAGCCGAGTGGGTTTGTGACTAGGCGAGTGGGTTTGGGTCTAGCCGATTGTGTTTGGGTCTAGCCGAGTGGGTTTGGGTCTAGCCGAGTGGGTTTGGGTCCAGCCGAGTGGGTTTGGGTCTAGCGGAGTGGGTTTGAGTCTACCCGAGTGCGTTTGGGTCTAGCCGATTGTGTTTGGGTCTAGCGGTGTGGGTTTGGGTGTAGCCGAGTGGGTTTGTGTGTAGCCGAGTGGGTTTGTGTCTAGCCGAATGGGTTTGGGTCTAGCCGCAAGGGTTTGGGTGTAGCCGAGTGGATTTGGGTCTAGCGGAGTGGGTTTGGGTGTAGCCGAGTGGGTTTGGGTCTAGCCGAGTGGGTTTGGGTCTAGCTGAGTGGGTTTGGGTCGAGCCGAGTGGGTTTGGGTCCAGCCGAGTGGGTTTGGGTCTAGCCGAGTGGGTTTGCGTCTAGCCGAGTGGGTTTGGGTCTAGCGGAGTGGGTTTGGGTCTAGCGGAGTGGGTATGCGTCTAGCCGAGTGGGTTTGGGTCTAGCCGAGTGGGTTTGTGTCTTGCCGAGTGGGTTTGGGTCTAGCCGAGTGGGTTTGGGTCCAGCCAAGTGGGTTTGGGTCTAGCCCAGTGGATTTGGCTCTAGCCGAGTGGGTTTGAGTCTAGCCAAGTGGGTTTGGGTCTAGCCGAGTGGGTTTTGGTCTAGCCGAGTGGGTTTGTGTCTAGCCGAGTGGGTTTGGGTCTAGCCCAGTGGGTTTGGGTCTAGCCGAGTGGGTTTGGGTCAAGCGGAATTGGTATGGGTCTAGCGGAGTGGGTTTGGGTCTAGCCGAGTGGGTTTGGGTCTAGCCGAGTGGGTTTGGGTCTAGCCTAGTGGGTTTGGGTCTAGCCAAGTGGGTTTGGGTCCAGTGGAGTGGGTTTGGGTCTAGCAGAGTGGGTTTGGGTCTAGCCGAGTGGGTTTGGGTTTAGCCGAGTGGGTTTGGGTCTAACCGAGTGGGTTTGTGTCTAGCGGAGTGGGTTTGGGTCTAGCGGGGTGGGTTTGGTTCTAGCGGAGTGGGTTTAGGTCTAGCCGATTGGGTTTGGGTCTAGCCGAGTGGGTTTGGGTTTGGCGGAGTGGGTTTGGGTCTATTGGAGTGGGTTTGGGTGTAGCTGAGTGGGTTTGTGTCTAGCCGAGTGGGTTTGGGTCTAGCGGAGTGGGTTTGGTTGTAGCCGAGTGGGTTTGGGTCTAGCCGAGTGGGTTTGGGTCTAGGCGAGTGGGTTTAGGTTTAGCCGAGTGGGTTTCGGTGTAGCCGAGTGGGTTTGGGTCTAGCGGAGTGGGTTTTTGTCTAGCGGAGTGGGTTTGCGTCTAGCGGAGTGGGTTTGGGTCTTGCGGAGTGGGTTTGAGTCTAGCGGAGTGGGTTTGGGTCTAGCCGAGTGCGTTTGGGTCAAGCCGAGTTGGTTTGGGTCTAGCGGAGTGGGTTTGGGTCCAGCCGAGTGAGTTTGGGTCTAGCCGAGTGGGTTTGTGTCTAGCCGAGTGGGTTTGGGTCTAGCCGATTGTGTTTGGGTCTAGCCGAGTCGGTTTGGGTCTCGCCGAGTGGGTTTGGGTCCAGCCGAGTGGGTTTGGGTCTAGCGGAGTGGGTTTGAGTCTAGTCGAGTGGGTTTGGGTCTAGCGGTGTGGGTTTGGGTCTAGCCGAGTGGGTTTGGGTGCAGCCGAGTGGGTTTGTGTCTAGCCGAATGGGTTTGGGTCTAGCCGAGTGGGTTTGGGTGTAGCCGAGTGGATTTGGGTCTAGCGGAGTGGGTTTGGGTGTAGCCGAGTGGGTTTGGGTCTAGCCGAGTGGGTTTGGGTCTAGCTGTGTGGGTTTGGGTCGAGCCGAGTGGGTTTGGGTCCAGCCGAGTGGGTTTGGGTCTAACCGAGTGGGTTTGCGTCTAGCCGAGTGGGTTTGGGTCTAGCGGAGTGGGTTTGGGTCTAGCGGAGTGGGTATGCGTCTAGCCGAGTGGGATTGGGCCTAGCCGAGTGGGTTTGGGTCTAGCCGAGTGGGTTTTGGACTAGCCGAGTGGGTTTGGGTCTAGCCGAGTGGGTTTGGGTCTAGCTGAATGGGTTTGGGTCTAATCGAGTGGGTTTGGGTCTAGCCGAGTGGGTTTGGGTCTAGCCGAAAGGGTTTGGGTCTAGCCGAGTGGGTTTGGGTCTAGCCGAGTGGGTTTGGGTCTAGCCGAGTGGGTGTGGGTCAAGCCGAGTGGGTTTGGGTCTAGCCGAGTGGGTTTGGGTCTAGCCGAGTGTGTTTGGGTCTAGCCGAGTGGGTTTGGGTGCAGACGAGTGGGTTTGGGTCTAGCGGAGTGGGTTTGCGTGTAGCCGAGTGGGTCTGGGTCTAGCCGAGTGGGTTTGGGTCTAGCCGAGTGGGTTTGGGTCTAGCCGAGTGGGTTTGGGTCTAGCCGAGTGGGTTTGGGTCCAGCCGAGTTGGTTTGGGTCTAGCCGAGTGGGTTTGCGTCTAGCCGAGTGGGTTTGTGTCTAGCGGAGTGGGTTTGGGTCTAGCGGAGTGGGATTGGGTCTAGCCGAGTGGGTTTGGGTCTAGCTGAATGGGTTTGGGTCCAGCCGAGTGGGTTTGTGTCTAGCCGAGTGTGTTTGGGTCTAGCCGAAAGGGTTTGGGTCTAGCCGAGTGGGTTTGGGTCTAGCCGAGTGGGTTTGGGTCAAGCCGAGTGGGTTTGGGTCTAGCCGAGTGGGTTTGGGTCTAGCCGACTGGGTTTGGGCCTAGCCGCGTGGGTTTGGGTCTAGCGGAGTGGGTTTGGGTCTAGCCGAGTGGGTTTGGGTCTAGCCGAGTGGGTTTGGGCCTAGCCGAATGGGTTTGGGTCTAGCCGAGTGGGTTTGGGTCTAGCCGAGTGGGTTTGGGTCTAGCCGAGTGGATTTGGGTCCAGCCGAGTGGGTTTGGGTCTAGCCGTGTGGGTTTGGGTCTAGCCAATTGGGTTTGGGTCTAGCCATGTGGGTTTGGGTCTAGCCGAGTGGGTTAGGGTCTAGCGGAGTGGGTTTGGGTGTAGCCGCGTGGGTTTGGGTGTAGCCGAGTGGGTTTGGGTCTAGCCGAGTGGATTTGGGTGTAGCCGAGTGGGTTTGGGCCTAGCTGAGTGGGTTTGGGTCTGGCGGAGTGGGTTTGGGTGTAGCCGAGTGGGTTTGGGTCTAGCCGAGTGGGTGTGGGTCAAGCCGAGTGGGTTTGGGTCTAGCCGAGTGGGTTTGGGTCTAGCCGAGTGGGTTTGGGTCTAGCCGAGAGGGTTTGGGACTAGCCGAGTGGGTTTGGGCCTAGCCGAGTGGGTTTGGGTCTACCGGAGTGGGTTTGGGTGTAGCTGAGTGGGTTTGGGACCAGCCGAGTGGGTTTGGGTCTAGCCGAGTGGGTTTGGGTCTAGCCGAATGGGTTTGGGTCTACCCGAGTGGGTTTGGGTCTAGCCGAGTGGGTTTGCTTCTAGCCGAATGGGTTTGAGTGTAGCCGAGTGGGTTTGGGTGCAGACGAGTGGGTTTGGGTCTAGCCGAGTGGGTTTGGGTCTAGCTGAATGGGTTTGGGTCTAGCCGAGTGGGTTTGGGTCTAGCCGAGTGGGTTTGGGTCTAGCCGAAAGGGTTTGGGTCTAGCCGAGTGGGTTTGGGTCTAGCCGAGTGGGTTTGGGTCTTGCCGAGTGGGTGTGTCTAGCCAAGTGGGTTTGGGTCGAGCCGAGTGGGTTTGGGTGTAGCCGAGTGGGTTTGGGTCTAGTCGAGTGGGTTTGGGTCTAGCCGAGTGGGTTTGGGTCTAGCCGAGTGGGTTTGGGTCTAGCCGAGTTGGTTTGGGTCTAGCCGAGTGGGTTTGGGTCTAGCCGAGTGGGTTTGGGTCTAGCCGAGTGGGTTTGGTTCTAGCCGAGTTGGTTTGGGCCTAGCCGAGTGGGTTTGGGTCTACCGGAGTGGGTTTGGGTGTAGCTGAGTGGGTTTGGGACCAGCCTAGTGGGTTTGGGTCCAGCCGAGTGGGTTTGGGTCTAGCCGAATGGGTTTGGGTCTACCCGAGTGGGTTTGGGTCTAGCCGAGTGGGTTTGCTTCTAGCCGAATGGGATTGGGTCTAGCCGAGTGGGTTTGGGTCTAGCCGAGTGGGTTTGGGACTAGCCGAGTGGGTTTGGGTCTAGCCGAGTGGGTTTGGGTCTAGCTGAATGGGTTTGGGTCTAGCCGAGTGGGTTTGTGTCTAGCCGAGTGTGTTTGGGTCTAGCCGAGTGGGTTTGGGTCCAGCCGAGTGGGTTTGGATCTAGCCGTGTGGGTTTGGGTCTAGCCGATTGGGTTTGGGTCTAGCCATGTGGGTTTGGGTCTAGCCGAGTGGGTTAGGGTCTAGCGGATTGGGTTTGGGTGTAGCCGCATGGGTTTGGGTGTAGCCGAGTGGGTTTGGGTCTAGCCGAGTGGGTTTGGGTGTAGCCGATTGGGTTTGGGCCCAGCCGAGTGGGTTTGGGTCTGGCGGAGTGGGTTTGGGTGTAGCCGAGTGGGTTTGGGTCTAGCCGAGTGGGTTTGGGTCTAGCCGAGTGGGTTTGGGTCTAGCCGAGTGGGTTTGGGTCTAGCCGAGTGGATGTGGGTCAAGCCGAGTGGGTTTGGGTCTAGCCGAGTGGGTTTGGGTCTTGCCGAGTGGGTGTGTCTAGCCAAGTGGGTTTGGGTCGAGCCGAGTGGGTTTGGGTGTAGCCGAGTGGGTTTGGGTCTAGTCGAGTGGGTTTGGGTCTAGCCGAGTGGGTTTGGTTCTAGCCGAGTGGGTTTGGGTCTAGCCGAGTTGGTTTGGGTCTAGCCGAGTGGGTTTGGGTCTAGCCGAGTGGGTTTGGGTCTAGCCGAGTGGGTTTGGTTCTAGCCGAGTTGGTTTGGGCCTAGCCGAGTGGGTTTGGGTCTACCGGAGTGGGTTTGGGTGTAGCTGAGTGGGTTTGGGACCAGCCTAGTGGGTTTGGGTCCAGCCGAGTGGGTTTGGGTCTAGCCGAATGGGTTTGGGTCTACCCGAGTGGGTTTGGGTCTAGCCGAGTGGGTTTGCTTCTAGCCGAATGGGATTGGGTCTAGCCGAGTGGGTTTGGGTCTAGCCGAGTGGGTTTGGGACTAGCCGAGTGGGTTTGGGTCTAGCCGAGTGGGTTTGGGTCTAGCTGAATGGGTTTGGGTCTAGCCGAGTGGGTTTGTGTCTAGCCGAGTGTGTTTGGGTCTAGCCGAAAGGGTTTGGGTCTAGCCGAGTGGGTTTGGGTCTAGCCGAGTGGGTTTGGGTCAAGCCGAGTGGGTTTGGGTCTAGCCGAGTGGGTTTGGGTCTAGCCGACTGGGTTTGGGCCTAGCCGCGTGGGTTTGGGTCTAGCGGAGTGGGTTTGGGTCTAGCGGAGTGGGTTTGGGTCTAGCCGAGTGGGTTTGGGCCTAGCCGATTGGGTTTGGGTCTAGCCGAGTGGGTTTGGGTCTAGCCGAGTGGGTTTGGGTCTAGCCGAGTGGGTTTGGGTCCAGCCGAGTGGGTTTGGATCTAGCCGTGTGGGTTTGGGTCTAGCCGATTGGGTTTGGGTCTAGCCATGTGGGTTTGGGTCTAGCCGAGTGGGTTAGGGTCTAGCGGATTGGGTTTGGGTGTAGCCGCATGGGTTTGGGTGTAGCCGAGTGGGTTTGGGTCTAGCCGAGTGGGTTTGGGTGTAGCCGATTGGGTTTGGGCCCAGCCGAGTGGGTTTGGGTCTGGCGGAGTGGGTTTGGGTGTAGCCGAGTGGGTTTGGGTCTAGCCGAGTGGGTTTGGGTCTAGCCGAGTGGGTTTGGGTCTAGCCGAGTGGGTTTGGGTCTAGCCGAGTGGATGTGGGTCAAGCCGAGTGGGTTTGGGTCTAGCCGAGTGGGTTTGGGTCTAGCCGAGTGGGTTTGGGTCTAGCCGAGTGGGTTTGGGACTAGCCGAGTGGGTTTGGGCCTAGACGAGTGGGTTTGGGTCTACCGGAGTGGGTTTGGGTGTAGCTGAGTGGGTTTGGGACCAGCCGAGTGGGTTTGGGTCTAGCCGAGTGGGTTTGGGTCTAGCCGAATGGGTTTGGGTCTACCCGAGTGGGTTTGGGTCTAGCCGAGTGGGTTTGCTTCTAGCCAAATGGGTTTGAGTGTAGCCGAGTGGGTTTGGGTGCAGACGAGTGGGTTTGCGTCTAGCCGAGTGGGTTTGGGTCTAGCTGAATGGGTTTGGGTCTAGCCGAGTGGGTTTGGGTCTAGCCGAGTGGGTTTGGGTCTAGCCGAGTGGGTTTGGGTCTAGCCGAAAGGGTATGGGTCTAGCCGAGTGGGTTTGGGTCTAGCCGAGTGGGTTTGGGTCTAGCCGAGTGGGTGTGTCTAGCCAAGTGGGTTTGGGTCGAGCCGAGTGGGTTTGGGTCTAGCCGAGTGGGTTTGGGTCTAGCCGAGTGGGTTTGGGTCTAGCCGAGTTGGTTTGGGTCTAGCCGAGTGGGTTTGGGTCTAGCCGAGTGGGTTTGGGTCTAGCCGAGTGGGTTTGGGTCTAGCCGAGTTGGTTTGGGCCTAGCCGAGTGGGTTTGGGTCTACCGGAGTGGGTTTGGGTGTAGCTGAGTGGGTTTGGGACCAGCCGAGTGGGTTTGGGTCTAGCCGAGTGGGTTTGGGACTAGCCGAATGGGTTTGGGTCTGGCGGAGTGGGTTTGGGTCTGGCGGAGTGGGTTTGGGTCTAGCTGAGTGGGTTTGGGCCTAGCCGATTGGGTTTGGGTCTAGCCGAGTGGGTTTGGGTCTAGCCGAGTGGGTTTGGGACTAGCCGAGTGGGTTTGGGTCTAGCCGAGTGGGTTTGGGTCTAGCTGAATGGGTTTGGGTCTAGCCGAGTGGGTTTGTGTCTAGCCGAGTGTGTTTGGGTCTAGCCGAGTGGGTTTGGGTCCAGCCGAGTGGGTTTGGATCTAGCCGTGTGGGTTTGGGTCTAGCCGATTGGGTTTGGGTCTAGCCATGTGGGTTTGGGTCTAGCCGAGTGGGTTAGGGTCTAGCGGATTGGGTTTGGGTGTAGCCGCATGGGTTTGGGTGTAGCCGAGTGGGTTTGGGTCTAGCCGAGTGGGTTTGGGTGTAGCCGATTGGGTTTGGGCCCAGCCGAGTGGGTTTGGGTCTGGCGGAGTGGGTTTGGGTGTAGCCGAGTGGGTTTGGGTCTAGCCGAGTGGGTTTGGGTCTAGCCGAGTGGGTTTGGGTCTAGCCGAGTGGGTTTGGGTCTAGCCGAGTGGATGTGGGTCAAGCCGAGTGGGTTTGGGTCTAGCCGAGTGGGTTTGGGTCTTGCCGAGTGGGTGTGTCTAGCCAAGTGGGTTTGGGTCGAGCCGAGTGGGTTTGGGTGTAGCCGAGTGGGTTTGGGTCTAGTCGAGTGGGTTTGGGTCTAGCCGAGTGGGTTTGGTTCTAGCCGAGTGGGTTTGGGTCTAGCCGAGTTGGTTTGGGTCTAGCCGAGTGGGTTTGGGTCTAGCCGAGTGGGTTTGGGTCTAGCCGAGTGGGTTTGGTTCTAGCCGAGTTGGTTTGGGCCTAGCCGAGTGGGTTTGGGTCTACCGGAGTGGGTTTGGGTGTAGCTGAGTGGGTTTGGGACCAGCCTAGTGGGTTTGGGTCCAGCCGAGTGGGTTTGGGTCTAGCCGAATGGGTTTGGGTCTACCCGAGTGGGTTTGGGTCTAGCCGAGTGGGTTTGCTTCTAGCCGAATGGGATTGGGTCTAGCCGAGTGGGTTTGGGTCTAGCCGAGTGGGTTTGGGACTAGCCGAGTGGGTTTGGGTCTAGCCGAGTGGGTTTGGGTCTAGCTGAATGGGTTTGGGTCTAGCCGAGTGGGTTTGTGTCTAGCCGAGTGTGTTTGGGTCTAGCCGAAAGGGTTTGGGTCTAGCCGAGTGGGTTTGGGTCTAGCCGAGTGGGTTTGGGTCAAGCCGAGTGGGTTTGGGTCTAGCCGAGTGGGTTTGGGTCTAGCCGACTGGGTTTGGGCCTAGCCGCGTGGGTTTGGGTCTAGCGGAGTGGGTTTGGGTCTAGCGGAGTGGGTTTGGGTCTAGCCGAGTGGGTTTGGGCCTAGCCGATTGGGTTTGGGTCTAGCCGAGTGGGTTTGGGTCTAGCCGAGTGGGTTTGGGTCTAGCCGAGTGGGTTTGGGTCCAGCCGAGTGGGTTTGGATCTAGCCGTGTGGGTTTGGGTCTAGCCGATTGGGTTTGGGTCTAGCCATGTGGGTTTGGGTCTAGCCGAGTGGGTTAGGGTCTAGCGGATTGGGTTTGGGTGTAGCCGCATGGGTTTGGGTGTAGCCGAGTGGGTTTGGGTCTAGCCGAGTGGGTTTGGGTGTAGCCGATTGGGTTTGGGCCCAGCCGAGTGGGTTTGGGTCTGGCGGAGTGGGTTTGGGTGTAGCCGAGTGGGTTTGGGTCTAGCCGAGTGGGTTTGGGTCTAGCCGAGTGGGTTTGGGTCTAGCCGAGTGGGTTTGGGTCTAGCCGAGTGGATGTGGGTCAAGCCGAGTGGGTTTGGGTCTAGCCGAGTGGGTTTGGGTCTAGCCGAGTGGGTTTGGGTCTAGCCGAGTGGGTTTGGGACTAGCCGAGTGGGTTTGGGCCTAGACGAGTGGGTTTGGGGCTACCGGAGTGGGTTTGGGTGTAGCTGAGTGGGTTTGGGACCAGCCGAGTGGGTTTGGGTCTAGCCGAGTGGGTTTGGGTCTAGCCGAATGGGTTTGGGTCTACCCGAGTGGGTTTGGGTCTAGCCGAGTGGGTTTGCTTCTAGCCAAATGGGTTTGAGTGTAGCCGAGTGGGTTTGGGTGCAGACGAGTGGGTTTGCGTCTAGCCGAGTGGGTTTGGGTCTAGCTGAATGCGTTTGGGTCTAGCCGAGTGGGTTTGGGTCTAGCCGAGTGGGTTTGGGTCTAGCCGAGTGGGTTTGGGTCTAGCCGAAAGGGTATGGGTCTAGCCGAGTGGGTTTGGGTCTAGCCGAGTGGGTTTGGGTCTAGCCGAGTGGGTGTGTCTAGCCAAGTGGGTTTGGGTCGAGCCGAGTGGGTTTGGGTCTAGCCGAGTGGGTTTGGGTCTAGCCGAGTGGGTTTGGGTCTAGCCGAGTTGGTTTGGGTCTAGCCGAGTGGGTTTGGGTCTAGCCGAGTGGGTTTGGGTCTAGCCGAGTGGGTTTGGGTCTAGCCGAGTTGGTTTGGGCCTAGCCGAGTGGGTTTGGGTCTACCGGAGTGGGTTTGGGTGTAGCTGAGTGGGTTTGGGACCAGCCGAGTGGGTTTGGGTCTAGCCGAGTGGGTTTGGGACTAGCCGAATGGGTTTGGGTCTGGCGGAGTGGGTTTGGGTCTGGCGGAGTGGGTTTGGGTCTAGCTGAGTGGGTTTGGGCCTAGCCGATTGGGTTTGGGTCTAGCCGAGTGGGTTTGGGTCTAGCCGAGTGGGTTTGGGTCCAGCCGAGTGGGTTTGGGTCTAGCCGTGTGGGTTTGGGTCTAGCCGATTGGGTTTGGGTCTAGCCATGTGGGTTTGGGTCTAGCCGAGTGGGTTAGCGTCTAGCGGAGTGGGTTTGGGTGTAGCCGCGTGGGTTTGGGTGTAGCCGAGTGGGTTTGGGTCTAGCCGAGTGGGTTTGGGTGTAGCCGAGTCGGTTTGGGCCTAGCCGAGTGGGTTTGGGTCTGGCGGAGTGGGTTTGGGTGTAGCCGAGTGGGTTTGGGTCTAGCCGAGTGGGTTTGGGTCTAGCTGAGTGGGTTTGGGTCTAGCCGAGTGGGTTTGGGTCTAGCCGAGTGGGTGCGGGTCAAGCCGAGAGGGTTTGGGTCTAGCCGAGTGGGTTTGGGTCTAGCCGAGTGGGTTTGGGCCTAGCCGAGTGGGTTTGGGTCTACCGGAGTGGGTTTGGGTGTAGCTGAGTGGGTTTGGGACCAGCCGAGTGGGTTTGGGTCTAGCCGAGTGGGTTTGCTTCTAGCCGAATGGGTTTGAGTGTAGCCGAGTGGGTTTGGGTGCAGACGAGTGGGTTTGGGTCTAGCGGAGTGGGTTTGGGTGTAGCTGAGTCGGTCTGGGTCTAGCCGAGTGGGTTTGGGTCGAGCCGAGTGGGTTTGGGTCTAGCCGAATGGGTTTGGGTCTACCCGAGTGGGTTTGGGTGTAGCCGAGTGGGTTTGCTTCTAGCCGAATTGGTTTGGGACTAGCCGAGTGGGTTTGGGTGCAGACGAGTGGGTTTTGGTCTAGCGGAGTGGGTTTGGGTGTAGCCGAGTCGGTCTGGGTCTAGCCGAGTGAGTTTGGGTCTAGCTGAGTGGGTTTGGGTCTAGCCGAGTGGGTTTGGGTCTAGCCGAGTGGGTTTGGGTCCAGCCGAGTTGGTTTGAGTCTAGCCGAGTGGGTTTGCGTCTAGCCGAGTGGATTTGTGTCTAGCGGAGTGGGTTTGGGTCTAGCGGAGTGGGATTGGGTCTAGCGGAGTGGGTTTGGGACTAGCCGAGTGGGTTTGGGACTAGCCGAGTGGGTTTGGGTCTAGCCGAGTGGATTTGGGACCAGCTGAATGGGTTTGGGTCTAGCCGAGTGGGTTTGTGTCTAGCCGAGTGTGTTTGGGTCTAGCCGAAAGGGTTTGGGTCTAGCTGAGTGGGTTTGGGTCTAGCCGAGTGGGTTTGGGTCAAGCCGAGTGGGTTTGGGTCTAGCCGAGTGGGTTTGGGTCTAGCCGACTGGGTTTGGGCCTAGCCGCGTGGGTTTGGGTCTTGCGGAGTGGGTTTGGGTCTAGCGGAGTGGGTTTGGGCCAAGCCGATTGGGTTTGGGTCTAGCCGAGTGGGTTTGGGTCTAGCCGAGTGGGTTTGGGTCTAGCCGAGTGGGTTTGGGACTAGCCGAGTGGGTTTGGGTCTAGCCGAGTGGGTTTGGGTCTAGCTGAATGGGTTTGGGTCTAGCCGAGTGGGTTTGGGTCTAGCCGAGTGTGTTTGGGTCTAGCCGAAAGGGTTTGGGTCTAGCCAAGTGGGTTTGTGTCTAGCCGAGTGGGTTTGGGTCAAGCCGAGTGGGTTTGGGTCTAGCCGAGTGGGTTTGGGTCTAGCCGACTGGGTTTCGGCCTAGCCGCGTGGGTTTGGGTCTTGAGGAGTGGGTTTGGGTCTAGCGGAGTGGGTTTGGGTCTAGCCGAGTGGGTTTGGGCCTAGCCGATTGGGTTTGGGTCTAGCCGAGTGGGTTTGGGTCTAGCCGAGTGGGTTTGGGTCTAGCCGAGTGGGTTTGGGTCCAGCCGAGTGGGTTTGGGTCTAGCCGTTTGGGTTTGGGTCTAGCCGATTGGGTTTGGGTCTAGCCATGTGGGATTGGGTCTAGCCGAGTGGGTTAGGGTGTAGCAGAGTGGGTTTGGGTGTAGCCGCGTGGGTTTGGGTGTAGCCGAGTGGGTTTGGGTCTAGCCGAGTTGGTTTGGGTGTAGCCGAGTGGGTTTGGGCCTAGCCGAGTGGGTTTGGGTCTGGCGGAGTGGGTTTGGGTGTAGCCGAGTGGGTTTGCGTCTAGCCGAGTGGATTTGTGTCTAGCGGAGTGGGTTTGGGTCTAGCGGAGTGGGATTGGGTCTAGCGGAGTGGGTTTGGGTCTAGCCGAGTGGGTTTGGGACTAGCCAAGTGGGTTTGGGTCTAGCCGAGTGGATTTGGGACCAGCTGAATGGGTTTGGGTCTAGCCGAGTGGGTTTGTGTCTAGCCGAGTGTGTTTGGGTCTAGCCGAAAGGGGTTGGGTCTAGCTGAGTGGGTTTGGGTCTAGCCGAGTGGGTTTGGGTCAAGCCGAGTGGGTTTGGGTCTAGCCGAGTGGGTTTGGGTCTAGCCGACTGGGTTTGGGCCTAGCCGCGTGGGTTTGGGTCTTGCGGAGTGGGTTTGGGTCTAGCGGAGTGGGTTTGGGCCAAGCCGATTGGGTTTGGGTCTAGCCGAGTGGGTTTGGGTCTAGCCGAGTGGGTTTGGGTCTAGCCGAGTGGGTTTGGGACTAACCGAGTGGGTTTGGGTCTAGCCGAGTGGGTTTGGGTCTAGCTGAATGGGTTTGGGTCTAGCCGAGTGGGTTTGGGTCTAGCCGAGTGTGTTTGGGTCTAGCCGAAAGGGTTTGGGTCTAGCCAAGTGGGTTTGTGTCTAGCCGAGTGGGTTTGGGTCAAGCCGAGTGGGTTTGGGTCTAGCCGAGTGGGTTTGGGTCTAGCCGACTGGGTTTCGGCCTAGCCGCGTGGGTTTGGGTCTTGAGGAGTGGGTTTGGGTCTAGCGGAGTGGGTTTGGGTCTAGCCGAGTGGGTTTGGGCCTAGCCGATTGGGTTTGGGTCTAGCCGAGTGGGTTTGGGTCTAGCCGAGTGGGTTTGGGTCTAGCCGAGTGGGTTTGGGTCCAGCCGAGTGGGTTTGGGTCTAGCCGTTTGGGTTTGGGTCTAGCCGATTGGGTTTGGGTCTAGCCATGTGGGTTTGGGTCTAGCCGAGTGGGTTAGGGTCTAGCAGAGTGGGTTTGGGTGTAGCCGCGTGGGTTTGGGTGTAGCCGAGTGGGTTTGGGTCTAGCCGAGTTGGTTTGGGTGTAGCCGAGTGGGTTTGGGCCTAGCCGAGTGGGTTTGGGTCTGGCGGAGTGGGTTTGGGTGTAGCCGAGTGGGTTTGGGTCTAGCCGAGTGGGTTTGGGTCTAGCCGAGTGGGTTTGGGTCTAGCCGAGTGGGTTTGGGTCTAGCCGAGTGGTTGTGGGTCAAGCCGAGTGGGTTTGGGTCTAGCCGAGTGGGTTTGGGTCTAGCCGAGTGGGTGTGGGTCTAGCCGAGTGGGTTTGGGTCTAGCTGAGTGGGTTTGGGCCTAGCCGAGTGGGTTTGGGTCTACCGGAGTGGGTTTGGGTTTAGCTGAGTGGGTTTGGGACCAGCCGAGTGGGTTTGGGTCTAGCCGAGTGGGTTTGGGTCTAGCCGAATGGGTTTGGGTCTGCCCGAGTGGGTTTGGGTCTAGCCGAGTGGGTTTGCATCTAGCCGAATGGGTTTGGGTCTAGCCGAGTGGGTTTGGGTGCAGACGAGTGGGTTTGGGTCTAGCGGAGTGGGTTTGGGTGTAGCCTAGTGGGTCTGGGTCTAGCCGAGTGGGTTTGGGTCTAGCCGAGTGGGTTTGGGTCTAGCCGAGTGGGTTTGGGTCTAGCCGAGTGGGTTTGGGTCCAGCCGAGTTGGTTTGGGTCTAGCCGAGTGGGTTTGGGTCTAGCCGAGTGTGTTTGGGTCTAGCCGAGTGGGTTTGGGTCCAGCCGAGTTGGTTTGGGTCTAGCCGAGTGGGTTTGGGTGTAGCCTAGTGGGTCTGGGTCTAGCCGAGTGGGTTTGGGTCTAGCCGAGTGGGTTTGGGTCTAGCCGAGTGGGTTTGGGTCTAGCTGAATGGGTTTGGGTCTAGCCGAGTGGGTTTGGGTCTAGCCGAGTGTGTTTGGGTCTAGTCGAAAGGGTTTGGGTCTAGCTGAGTGGGTTTGGGTCTAGCCGAGTGGGTTTGGGTCAAGCCGAGTGGGTTTGGGTCTAGTCGAGTGGGTTTGGGTCTAGCCGACTGGGTTTGGGCCTAGCCGCGTGGGTTTGGGTCTTGCGGAGTGGGTTTGGGTCTAGCGGAGTGGGTTTGGGTCTAGCCGAGTGGGTTTGGGCCTAGCCGATTGGGTTTGGGTCTAGCCGAGTGGGTTTGGGTCTAGCCATGTGGGTTTGGGTCTAGCCGAGTGGGTTAGGGTCTAGCGGAGTGGGTTTGGGTGAAGCCGCGTGGGTTTGGGTGTAGCCGAGTGGGTTTGGGTCTAGCCGAGTGGGTTTGGGTGTAGCCGAGTGGGTTTGGGCCTAGCCGAGTGGGTTTGGGTCTGGCGGAGTGGGTTTGGGTGTAGCCGAGTGGGTTTGGGTCTAGCCGAGTGGGTTTGGGTCTAGCCGACTGGGTTTGGGATTAGCCGAGTGGGTTTGGGTCTAACCGAGTGGGTTTGGGTCTAGCCGAGTGGGTTTACGTCAAGCCGCGTGGGTTTGGGTCTAGCGGAATGGGTATCGGTGTAGCCGAGTGGGTTTGGGTCTAGCCGAGTGGGTTTGGGTCTAGCCGAGTGTGTTTGGGTCTAGCCTAGTGGGTTTGGGTCTAGCCAAGTGGGTTTGGGTCTAGCGGAGTGGGTTTGTGTCTAGCGGAGTGGGTTTGGGTCTAGCGGAGTGGGTTTGGGTCTAGCCGAGTGGGTTTGGTTCTAACCGAGTGGGTTTGTGTCTCGAGGAGTGGGATTGGGTCTAGCCGAGTGGGTTTGGGTCTAGCCGAGTGGGTTTGGGACTAGCCGAGTGGGTTTGGGTCTAGCCAAGTGGGTTTGGGTCTAGCGGAGTGGGTTTGTGTCTAGCGGAGTGGGTTTGGGTCTAGCGGAGTGTGTTTGGGTCCAGCCGAGTGGGTTTGGTTCTAACCGAGTGGGTTTGGGTCTAGCGGAGTGGGATTGGGTCCAGCCGAGTGGGTTTGGGTCTAGCCGAGTGGGTTTGGGACTAGCCGAGTGGGTTTGGGTCTAGCCGAGTGGGTTTGGGTCTAGCCGAATGGGTTTGGGTCACGCGAGTGGGTTTGGGTGTAGCCGAGTGGGTTTGGGTCTAGCGGAGTGGGTTTGGGTGTAGCCGAGTGGGTTTGGGTCTAGCCGAGTGGGTTTGGGTCTAGCCGAGTGGGTTTGGGTCTAGCCAAGTGGGTTTGGGTCGAGCCGAGTGGGTTTGGGTCAAGCCGAGTGGGTTTGGGTCTAGCCGAGTGGGTTTGGGTCTAGCCTTGTGGGTTTGGGTCTAGCCGAGTGGGTTTGGGTCTAGCCGAGTGGGTTTGGGTCTAGCCGAGTTGGTTTGGGTCTAGCCGAGTGGGTTTGGGTCTAGCCGAGTGGGTTTGGGTCTAGCCGAGTGGGTTTGGGTCTAGCCGAGTGGGTTTGGGCCTAGCCGAGTGGGTTTGGGTCTACCGCAGTGGGTTTGGGTGTAGCTGAGTGGGTTTGGGACCAGCCGAGTGGGTTTGGGTCTAGCCGAGTGGGTTTGGGTCTAGCCGAATGGGTTTGGGTCTACCCGAGTGGGTTTGGGTCTTGCCGAGTGGGTTTGTTTCTCGCCGAATGGGTTTGGGTCTAGCCGAGTGGGTTTGGGTGAAGACGAGTGGGTTTGGGTCTAGCGGAGTGGTTTGGGTGTAGCCGAGTGGGTTTGGGTCGAGCTGAATGGGTTTGGGTCTAGCCGAGTGGGTTTGGGTCTAGCCGAGTGTGTTTGGGTCTAGCCGAAAGGGTTTGGGTCAAGCCGAGTGGGTTTGGGTCTAGCCGAGTGGGTTTGGGTCAAGCCGAGTGGGTTTGGGTCGAGCCGAGTGGGTTTGGGTCTAGCCGACTGGGTTTGGGCCTAGCCGCGTGGGTTTGGGTCTTGCGGAGTGGGTTTGGGTCTAGCGGAGTGGGTTTGGGTCTAGCCGAGTGGGTTTGGGCCTAGCCGATTGGGTTTGGGTCTAGCCGAGTGGGTTTGGGTCTAGCCGAGTGGGTTTGGGTCTAGCCGAGTGGGTTTGGGTCGAGCCGAGTGGGTTTGGGTCGAGCCGAGTGGGTTTGGGTCTAGCCGAGTGGGTTTGGGTCTAGCCGAGTGGGTTTGGGTCTAGCCGAGTGGGTTTGGGTCTAACCGAGTGGGTTTGGGTCTAGCCGAGTTGGTTTGGGTCTAGCCGAGTGGGTTTGGGTCTAGCCGAGTGGGTTTGGGTCTAGCCGAGTGGGTTTGGGTCTAGCCGAGTGGGTTTGGGCCTAGCCGAGTGGGTTTGGGTCTACCGGAGTGGGTTTGGGTGTAGCTGAGTGGGTTTGGGACCAGCCGAGTGGGTTTGGGTCTAGCCGAGTGGGTTTGGGTCTAGCCGAATGGGTTTGGGTCTACCCGAGTGGGTTTGGGTCTAGCCGAGTGGGTTTGCTTCTAGCCGAATGGGTTTGGGTCTAGCCGAGTGGGTTTGGGTGCAGACGAGTGGGTTTGGGTCTAGCGGAGTGGTTTGGGTGTAGCCGAGTGGGTCTGGGTCTAGCCCAGTGGGTTTGGGTCTAGCCGAGTGGGTTTGGGTCTAGCCGAGTGGGTTTGGGTCTAGCCGAGTGGGTTTGGGTCCAGCCGAGTTGGTTTGGGTCTAGCCGAGTGGGTTTGGGTCGAGCCGAGTGGGTTTGGGTCTAGCCGAGTGGGTTTGGGTCTAGCCGAGTGGGTTTGGGTCTAGCCGAGTGGGTTTGGGTCTAGCCGAGTGGGTTTGGGTCTAGCCGAGTGGGTTTGGGTCTAGCCGAGTTGGTTTGGGTCTAGCCGAGTGGGTTTGGGTCTAGCCGAGTGGGTTTGGGTCTAGCCGAGTGGGTTTGGGTCTAGCCGAGTGGGTTTGGGCCTAGCCGAGTGGGTTTGGGTCTACCGGAGTGGGTTTGGGTGTAGCTGAGTGGGTTTGGGACCAGCCGAGTGGGTTTGGGTCTAGCCGAGTGGGTTTGGGTCTAGCCGAATGGGTTTGGGTCTACCCGAGTGGGTTTGGGTCTAGCCAAGTGGGTTTGCTTCTAGCCGAATGGGTTTGGGTCTAGCCGAGTGGGTTTGGGTGCAGACGAGTGGGTTTGGGTCTAGCCGAGTGGGTTTGGGTCTAGCCGAGTGGGTTTGGGTCCAGCCGAGTTGGTTTGGGTCTAGCCGAGTGGGTTTGGGTCGAGCCGAGTGGGTTTGGGTCTAGCCGAGTGGGTTTGGGTCTAGCCGAGTGGGTTTGGGTCTAGCCGAGTGGGTTTGGGTCTAGCCGACTGGGTTTGGGTCTAGCCGAGTGGGTTTGGGTCTAGCCGAGTTGGTTTGGGTCTAGCCGTGTGGGTTTGGGTCTAGCCGAGTGGGTTTGGGTCTAGCCGAGTGGGTTTGGGTCTAGCCGAGTGGGTTTGGGCCTAGCCGAGTGGGTTTGGGTCTACCGGAGTGGGTTTGGGTGTAGCTGAGTGGGTTTGGGACCAGCCGAGTGGGTTTGGGTCTAGCCGAGTGGGTTTGGGTCTAGCCGAATGGGTTTGGGTCTACCCGAGTGGGTTTGGGTCTAGCCGAGTGGGTTTGCTTCTAGCCGAATGGGTTTGGGTCTAGCCGAGTGGGTTTGGGTGCAGACGAGTGGGTTTGGGTCTAGCGGAGTGGTTTGGGTGTAGCCGAGTGGGTCTGGGTCTAGCCGAGTGGGTTTGGGTCTAGCCGAGTGGGTTTGGGTCTAGCCGAGTGGGTTTGGGTCTAGCCGAGTGGGTTTGGGTCCAGCCGAGTTGGTTTGGGTCTAGCCGAGTGGGTTTGGGACTGGCCGAGTGGGTTTGGGTCTAGCCGAGTGGGTTTGGGTCGAGCTGAATGGGTTTGGGTCTAGCCGAGTGGGTTTGGGTCTAGCCGAGTGTGTTTGGGTCTAGCCGAAAGGGTTTGGGTCTAGCCGAGTGGGTTTGGGTCTAGCCGAGTGGGTTTGGGTCAAGCCGAGTGGGTTTGGGTCGAGCCGAGTGGGTTTGGGTCTAGCCGACTGGGTTTGGGCCTAGCCGCGTGGGTTTGGGTCTTGCGGAGTGGGTTTGGGTCTAGCGGAGTGGGTTTGGGTCTAGCCGAGTGGGTTTGGGCCTAGCCGATTGGGTTTGGGTCTAGCCGATTGGGTTTGGGTCTAGCCGAGTGTGTTTGGGTCTAGCCGTGTGGGTTTGGGTCCAGCCGAGTGGGTTTGGGTCTAGCCGTGTGGGTTTGGGTCTAGCCGATTGGGTTTGGGTCTAGCCATGTGGGTTTGGGTCTAGCCGAGTGGGTTAGGGTCTAGCAGAGTGGGTTTGGGTGTAACCGCGTGGGTTTGGGTGTAGCCGAGTGGGTTTGGGTCTAGCCGAGTGGGTTTGGGTGTAGCCGAGTGGGTTTGGGCCTAGCCGAGTGGGTTTGGGTCTGGCGGAGTGGGTTTTGGTGTAGCCGAGTGGGTTTGGGTCTAGCCGAGTGGGTTTGGGTCTAGCCGACTGGGTTTGGGATTAGCCGAGTGGGTTTGGGTCTAGCCGAGTGGGTTTGGGTCTAGCCGACTGGGTTTACGTCTAGCCGCGTGGGTTTGGGTCAAGCGGAGTGGGTATCGGTGTAGTCGAGTGGGTTTGGGTCTAGCTGAATGGGTTTGGGTCTAGCCGAGTGGGTTTGGGTCTAGCCGAGTGGGTTTGGGTCTAGCCGAAAGGGTTTGGGTCTAGCCGAGTGGGTTTGGGTCTAGCCGAGTGGGTTTGGGTCTAGCCGAGTGGGTTTGTGTCTAGCGGAGTAGGTTTGGGTCTAGCGGAGTGGGATTGGGTCTAGCCGAGTGGGTTTGGGTCTAGCCGAGTGGGTTTGGGACTGGCCGAGTGGGTTTGGGTCCAGCCGAGTGGGTTTGGGTCTAGCTGAATGGGTTTGGGTCCAGCCGAGTGGGTTTGGGTCCAGCCGAGTGGGTTTGGGTCTAGCTGAATGGGTTTGGGTCTAGCCGAGTGGGTTTGTGTCTAGCCGAATGGGTTTGGGTCTACCCGAGTGGGTTTGGGTCTAGCCGAGTGGGTTTGCTTCTAGCCGAATGGGTTTGGGTCTAGCCGAGTGGGTTTGGGTCTAGCCGAGTGGGTTTGGGTCCAGCCGAGTTGGTTTGGGTCTAGCCGAGTGGGTTTGGGACTAGCCGAGTGGGTTTGGGACTAGCCGAGTGGGTTTGGGTCTAGCTGAATGGGTTTGGGTCTAGCCGAGTGGGTTTGGGTCTAGCCGAGTGTGTTTGGGTCCAGCCGAAAGGGTTTGGGTCTAGCCGAGTGGGTTTGGGTCTAGCCGAGTGGGTTTGGGTCAAGCCGAGTGGGTTTGGGTCTAGCCGAGTGGGTTTGGGTCTAGCCGACTGGGTTTGGGCCTAGCCGCGTGGGTTTGGGTCTTGCGGAGTGGGTTTGGGTCTATCGGAGTGGGTTTGGGTCTAGCCGAGTGGGTTTGGGCCTAGGCGATTGGGTTTGGGTCTAGCCGAGTGGGTTTGGGTCTAGCCGAGTGGGTTTGGGTCTAGCCGAGTGGGTTTGGGTCCAGCCGTGTGGGTTTGGGTCTAGCCGATTGGGTTTGGGTCTAGCCATGTGGGTTTGGGTCTAGCCGAGTGGGTTAGGGTCTAGCGGAGTGGGTTTGGGTGTAGCCGCGTGGGTTTGGGTGTAGCCGAGTGGGTTTGGGTCTAGCCGAGTGGGTTTGGGCGTAGCCGAGTGGGTTTGGGCCTAGCCGAGTGGGTTTGGGTCTGGCGGATTGGGTTTGGGTGTAGCCGAGTGGGTTTGGGTCTAGCCGAGTGGGTTTGGGTCTAGCCGACTGGGTTTGGGATTAGCCGAGTGGGTTTGGGTCTAGCCGAGTGGGTTTGGGTCTAGCCGAGTGGGTTTACGTCTAGCCGCGTGGGTTTGGGTCTAGCGTAGTGGGTATCGGTGTAGCCGTGTGGGTTTGGGTCTAGCCGAGTGGGTTTGGGTCTAGCCGAGTGTGTTTGGGTCTAGCCTAGTGGGTTTGGGTCTAGCCAAGTGGGTTTGGGTCTAGCGGAGTGGGTTTGTGTCTAGCGGAGTGGGTTTGGGTCTAGCGGAGTGGGTTTGGGTCTAGCCGAGTGGGTTTGGTTCTAACCGAGTGGGTTTGTGTCTAGCGGAGTGGGTTTGGGTCTAGCGGAGTGGGATTGGTTCTAGCCGAGTGGGTTTGGGTCTAGCCGAGTGGGTTTGCTTCTAGCCGAATGGATTTGGGTCTAGCCGAGTGGGTTTGGGTGCAGACGAGTGGGTTTGGGTCTAGCGGAGTGGTTTGGGTGTAGCCGAGTGGGTCTGGGTCTAGCCGAGTGGGTTTGGGTCTAGCCGAGTGGGTTTGGGTCTAGCCGAGTGGGTTTGGGTCTAGCCGAGTGGGTTTGGGTCCAGCCGAGTTGGTTTGGGTCTAGCCGAGTGGGTTTGGGACTGGCCGAGTGGGTTTGGGTCTAGCCGAGTGGGTTTGGGTCGAGCTGAATGGGTTTGGGTCTAGCCGAGTGGGTTTGGGTCTAGCCGAGTGTGTTTGGGTCTAGCCGAAAGGGTTTGGGTCTAGCCGAGTGGGTTTGGGTCTAGCCGAGTGGGTTTGGGTCAAGCCGAGTGGGTTTGGGTCGAGCCGAGTGGGTTTGGGTCTAGCCGACTGGGTTTGGGCCTAGCCGCGTGGGTTTGGGTCTTGCGGAGTGGGTTTGGGTCTAGCGGAGTGGGTTTGGGTCTAGCCGAGTGGGTTTGGGCCTAGCCGATTGGGTTTGGGTCTAGCCGAGTGGGTTTGGGTCTAGCCGAGTGGGTTTGGGTCTAGCCGAGTGGGTTTGGGTCCAGCCGAGTGGGTTTGCGTCTAGCCGTGTGGGTTTGGGTCTAGCCGATTGGGTTTGGGTCTAGCCATGTGGGTTTGGGTCTAGCCGAGTGGGTTAGGGTCTAGCGGAGTGGGTTTGGGTGTAACCGCGTGGGTTTGGGTGTAGCCGAGTGGGTTTTGGTCTAGCCGAGTGGGTTTGGGTGTAGCCGAGTGGGTTTGGGCCTAGCCGAGTGGGTTTGGGTCTGGCGGAGTGGGTTTTGGTGTAGCCGAGTGGGTTTGGGTCTAGCCGAGTGGGTTTGGGTCTAGCCGACTGGGTTTGGGATTAGCCGAGTGGGTTTGGGTCTAGCCGAGTGGGTTTGGGTCTAGCCGAGTGGGTTTACGTCTAGCCGCGTGGGTTTGGGTCTAGCCGAGTGGGTATCGGTGTAGCCGAGTGGGTTTGGGTCTAGCCGAGTGGGTTTGGGTCTAGCCGAGTGTGTTTGGGTCTAGCCTAGTGGGTTTGGGTCTAGCCAAGTGGGTTTGGGTCTAGCGGAGTGGGTTTGTGTCTAGCGGAGTGGGTTTGGGTCTAGCGGAGTGGGTTTGGGTCTAGCCGAGTGGGTTTGGTTCTAACCGAGTGGGTTTGTGTCTAGCGGAGTGGGTTTGGGTCTAGCGGAGTGGGATTGGGTCTAGCCGAGTGGGTTTGGGTCTAGCCGAGTGGGTTTGGGACTAGCCGAGTGGGTTTGGGTCTAGCCGAGTGGGTTTGGGTCTAGCTGAATGGGTTTGGGTCTAGCCGAGTGGGTTTGGGTCTAGCCGAGTGGGTTTGGGTCTAGCCGAAAGGGTTTGGGTCTAGCCGAGTGGGTTTGGGTCTAGCCGAGTGGGTTTGGGTCTAGCCGAGTGGGTTTGTGTCTAGCGGAGTAGGTTTGTGTCTAGCGGAGTGGGATTGGGTCTAACCGAGTGGGTTTGGGTCTAACCGAGTGGGTTTGGGTCTAGCCGAGTGGGTTTGGGTCTATCGGAGTGGGTTTGGGTCTAGCCGAGTGGGTTTGGGCCTAGGCGATTGGGTTTGGGTCTAGCCGAGTGGGTTTACGTCTAGCCGAGTGGGTTTGGGTCTAGCCGAGTGGGTTTGGGTCCAGCCGTGTGGGTTTGGGTCTAGCCGATTGGGTTTGGGTCTAGCCATGTGGGTTTGGGTCTAGCCGAGTGGGTTAGGGTCTAGCGGAGTGGGTTTGGGTGTAGCCGCGTGGGTTTGGGTGTAGCCGAGTGGGTTTGGGTCTAGCCGAGTGGGTTTGGGCGTAGCCGAGTGGGTTTGGGCCTAGCCGAGTGGGTTTGGGTCTGGCGGATTGGGTTTGGGTGTAGCCGAGTGGGTTTGGGTCTAGCCGAGTGGGTTTGGGTCTAGCCGACTGGGTTTGGGATTAGCCGAGTGGGTTTGGGTCTAGCCGAGTGGGTTTGGGTCTAGCCGAGTGGGTTTACGTCTAGCCGCGTGGGTTTGGGTCTAGCGTAGTGGGTATCGGTGTAGCCGTGTGGGTTTGGGTCTAGCCGAGTGGGTTTGGGTCTAGCCGAGTGTGTTTGGGTCTAGCCTAGTGGGTTTGGGTCTAGCCAAGTGGGTTTGGGTCTAGCGGAGTGGGTTTGTGTCTAGCGGAGTGGGTTTGGGTCTAGCGGAGTGGGTTTGGGTCTAGCCGAGTGGGTTTGGTTCTAACCGAGTGGGTTTGTGTCTAGCGGAGTGGGTTTGGGTCTAGCGGAGTGGGATTGGTTCTAGCCGAGTGGGTTTGGGTCTAGCCGAGTGGGTTTGCTTCTAGCCGAATGGATTTGGGTCTAGCCGAGTGGGTTTGGGTGCAGACGAGTGGGTTTGGGTCTAGCGGAGTGGTTTGGGTGTAGCCGAGTGGGTCTGGGTCTAGCCGAGTGGGTTTGGGTCTAGCCGAGTGGGTTTGGGTCTAGCCGAGTGGGTTTGGGTCTAGCCGAGTGGGTTTGGGTCCAGCCGAGTTGGTTTGGGTCTAGCCGAGTGGGTTTGGGACTGGCCGAGTGGGTTTGGGTCTAGCCGAGTGGGTTTGGGTCGAGCTGAATGGGTTTGGGTCTAGCCGAGTGGGTTTGGGTCTAGCCGAGTGTGTTTGGGTCTAGCCGAAAGGGTTTGGGTCTAGCCGAGTGGGTTTGGGTCTAGCCGAGTGGGTTTGGGTCAAGCCGAGTGGGTTTGGGTCGAGCCGAGTGGGTTTGGGTCTAGCCGACTGGGTTTGGGCCTAGCCGCGTGGGTTTGGGTCTTGCGGAGTGGGTTTGGGTCTAGCGGAGTGGGTTTGGGTCTAGCCGAGTGGGTTTGGGCCTAGCCGATTGGGTTTGGGTCTAGCCGAGTGGGTTTGGGTCTAGCCGAGTGGGTTTGGGTCTAGCCGAGTGGGTTTGGGTCCAGCCGAGTGGGTTTGCGTCTAGCCGTGTGGGTTTGGGTCTAGCCGATTGGGTTTGGGTCTAGCCATGTGGGTTTGGGTCTAGCCGAGTGGGTTAGGGTCTAGCGGAGTGGGTTTGGGTGTAACCGCGTGGGTTTGGGTGTAGCCGAGTGGGTTTGGGTCTAGCCGAGTGGGTTTGGGTGTAGCCGAGTGGGTTTGGGCCTAGCCGAGTGGGTTTGTGTCTGGCGGAGTGGGTTTTGGTGTAGCCGAGTGGGTTTGGGTCTAGCCGAGTGGGTTTGGGTCTAGCCGACTGGGTTTGGGATTAGCCGAGTGGGTTTGGGTCTAGCCGAGTGGGTTTGGGTCTAGCCGAGTGGGTTTACGTCTAGCCGCGTGGGTTTGGGTCTAGCGGAGTGGGTATCGGTGTAGCCGAGTGGGTTTGGGTCTAGCCGAGTGGGTTTGGGTCTAGCCGAGTGTGTTTGGGTCTAGCCTAGTGGGTTTGGGTCTAGCCAAGTGGGTTTGGGTCTAGCGGAGTGGGTTTGTGTCTAGCGGAGTGGGTTTGGGTCTAGCGGAGTGGGTTTGGGTCTAGCCGAGTGGGTTTGGTTCTAACCGAGTGGGTTTGTGTCTAGCGGAGTGGGTTTGGGTCTAGCGGAGTGGGATTGGGTCTAGCCGAGTGGGTTTGGGTCTAGCCGAGTGGGTTTGGGACTAGCCGAGTGGGTTTGGGTCTAGCCGAGTGGGTTTGGGTCTAGCTGAATGGGTTTGGGTCTAGCCGAGTGGGTTTGGGTCTAGCCGAGTGGGTTTGGGTCTAGCCGAAAGGGTTTGGGTCTAGCCGAGTGGGTTTGGGTCTAGCCGAGTGGGTTTGGGACTAGCCGAGTGGGTTTGTGTCTAGCGGAGTAGGTTTGTGTCTAGCGGAGTGGGATTGGGTCTAACCGAGTGGGTTTGGGTCTAACCGAGTGGGTTTGGGTCTAGCCGAGTGGGTTTGGGACTGGCCGAGTGGGTTTGGGTCCAGCCGAGTGGGTTTGGGTCTAGCTGAATGGGTTTGGGTCCAGCCGAGTGGGTTTGGGTCCAGCCGAGTGGGTTTGGGTCTAGCTGAATGGGTTTGGGTCTAGCCGAGTGGGTTTGTGTCTAGCGGAGTAGGTTTGGGTCTAGCGGAGTGGGATTGGGTCTAGCTGAGTGGGTTTGGGTCTAGCCGAGTGGGTTTGGGCCTAGCCGATTGGGTTTGGGTCTAGCCGAGTGGGTTTGGGTCTAGCCGAGTGGGTTTGGGTCTAGCCGAGTGGGTTTGGGTCCAGCCGAGTGGGTTTAGGTCTAGCCGTGTGGGTTTGGGTCTAGCCGATTGGGTTTGGGTCTAGCCATGTGGGTTTGGGTCTAGCCGAGTGGGTTAGGGTCTAGCGGAGTGGGTTTGGGTGAAGCCGCGTGGGTTTGGGTGTAGCCGAGTGGGTTTGGGTCTAGCCGAGTGGGTTTGGGTGTAGCCGAGTGGGTTTGGGCCTAGCCGAGTGGGTTTGGGTCTGGTGGAGTGGGTTTGGGTGTAGCCGAGTGGGTTTGGGTCTAGCCGAGTGGGTTTGGGTCTAGCCGACTGGGTTTGGGATTAGCCGAGTGGGTTTGGTTCTAACCGAGTGGGTTTGGGTCTAGCCGAGTGGGTTTACGTCTAGCCGCGTGGGTTTGGGTCTAGCGGAATGGGTATCGGTGTAGCCGAGTGGGTTTGGGTCTAGCCGAGTGGGTTTGGGTCCAGCCGAGTGTGTTTGGGTCTAGCCTAGTGGGTTTGGGTCTAGCCAAGTGGGTTTGGGTCTAGCGGAGTGGGTTTGTGTCTAGCGGAGTGGGTTTCGGTCAAGCCGAGTGGGTTTGGGTCTAGCCGAGTGGGTTTGGGTCTAGCCGACTGGGTTTGGGCCTAGCCGCGTGGGTTTGGGTCTTGCGGAGTGGGTTTGGGTCTAGCGGAGTGGGTTTGGGTCTAGCCGAGTGGGTTTGGGCCTAGCCGATTGGGTTTGGGTCTAGCCGAGTGGGTTTGGGTCTAGCCGAGTGGGTTTGGGTCTAGCCGAGTGGGTTTGGGTCCAGCCGAGTGGGTTTAGGTCTAGCCGTGTGGGTTTGGGTCTAGCCGATTGGGTTTGGGTCTAGCCATGTGGGTTTGGGTCTAGCCGAGTGGGTTAGGGTCTAGCGGAGTGGGTTTGGGTGAAGCCGCGTGGGTTTGGGTGTAGCCGAGTGGGTTTGGGTCTAGCCGAGTGGGTTTGGGTGTAGCCGAGTGGGTTTGGGCCTAGCCGAGTGGGTTTGGGTCTGGCGGAGTGGGTTTGGGTGTAGCCGAGTGGGTTTGGGTCTAGCCGAGTGGGTTTGGGTCTAGCCGACTGGGTTTGGGATTAGCCGAGTGGGTTTGGGTCTAACCGAGTGGGTTTGGGTCTAGCCGAGTGGGTTTACGTCTAGCCGCGTGGGTTTGGGTCTAGCGGAATGGGTATCGGTGTAGCCGAGTGGGTTTGGGTCTAGCCGAGTGGGTTTGGGTCTAGCCGAGTGTGTTTGGGTCTAGCCTGGTGGGTTTGGGTCTAGCCAAGTGGGTTTGGGTCTAGCGGAGTGGGTTTGTGTCTGGTGGAGTGGGTTTGGGTCTAGCGGAGTGGGTTTGGGTCTAGCCGAGTGGGTTTGGTTCTAACCGAGTGGGTTTGTGTCTAGCGGAGTGGGATTGGGTCTAGCCGAGTGGGTTTGGGTCTAGCCGAGTGGGTTTGGGACTAGCCGAGTGGGTTTGGGTCTAGCCAAGTGGGTATGGGTCCAGCGGAGTGGGTTTGTGTCTAGCGGAGTGGGTTTGGGTCTAGCGGAGTGGGTTTGGGTCTAGCCGAGTGGGTTTGGTTCGAACCGAGTGGGTTTGGGTCTAGCGGAGTGGGATTGGGTCTAGCCGAGTGGGTTTGGGTCTAGCCGAGTGGGTTTGGGACTAGCCGAGTGGGTTTGGGTCTAGCTGAGTGGGTTTGGGTCTAGCTGAATGGGTTTGGGTCTAGCCGAGTGGGTTTGGGTCTAGCCGAGTGGGTTTGGGTCTAGCCGAAAGGGTTTGGGTTTAGCCGAGTGGGTTTGGGTCTAGTCGAGTGGGTTTGGGTCTAGCCGAGTGGGTGTGTCTAGCCAAGTGGGTTTGGGTCGAGCCGAGTGGGTTTGGGTCTAGCCGAGTGGGTTTGGGTCTAGCCGAGTGGGTTTGGGTCTAGCCGAGTGGGTTTGCGCCTAGCCGAGTGGGTTTGGGTCTAGCGGAGTGGGTTAGGGTCTAGTGGAGTGGGTTTGTGTCCAGCCGAGTGGGTTTGAGTCTAGCCGAATGGGTTTGGGTCTACCCGACTGCGTTTGGTTCTAGCCGAGTGGGTTTGGGTCTAGCCGAATGGGTTTGGGTCTAGCCGAGTGGGTTTGGGTGTAGCCGAGTGGGTTTGGGTCTAGCGGAGTGGGTTTGGGTGTAGCCGAGTGGGTTTGGATCTAGCCGAGTGGGTTTGGGTCTAGCCGAGTGGGTTTGGGTCTAGCCGAGTGGGTTTGGGTCTAGCCGAGTGGGTTTCGGTCTAGCCGAGTGGGTTTGGGTCTAGCCGAGTGGGTTTGGGTCTAGCCGAGTGGGTTTGGGTCTAGCCGAGAGGGTTTGGGTCTAGCCGAGTGGGTTTGGGTCTAGCCGAGTTGGTTTGGGTCTAGCCGAGTGGGTTTGGGTCTAGCCGAGTGGGTTTGGGTCTAGCCGAGTGGGTTTGGGTCTAGCCGAGTGGGTTTGGGCCTAGCCGAGTGGGTTTGGGTCTGCCGGTGTGGGTTTGGGTGTAGCTGAGTGGGTTTGGGACCAGCCGAGTGGGTTTGGGTCTAGCCGAATGGGTTTGGGTCTACCCGAGTGGGTTTGGGTCTAGCCGAGTGGGTTTGCTTCTAGCCGAATGGGTTTGGGTCTAGCCGAGTGGGTTTGGGTCTAGCCGAGTGGGTTTGGGTCCAGCCGAGTTGGTTTGGGTCTAGCCGAGTGGGTTTGGGACTCGCCGAGTGGGTTTGGGTCTAGCCGAGTGGGTTTGGGTCTAGCTGAATGGGTTTGGGTCTAGCCGAGTGGGTTTGGGTCTAGCCGAGTGTGTTTGGGTCTAGCCGAAAGGGTTTGGGTCTAGCCGAGTGGCTTTGGGTCTAGCCGAGTGGGTTTGGGTCAAGCCGAGTGGGTTTGGGTCTAGCCGAGTGGGTTTGGGTCTAGCCGACTGGGTTTGGGCCTAGCCGCGTGGGTTTGGGTCTTGCGGAGTGGGTTTGGGTCTATCGGAGTGGGTTTGGGTCTAGCCGAGTGGGTTTGGGCCTAGCCGATTGGGTTTGGGTCTAGCCGAGTGGGTTTGGGTCTAGCCGAGTGGGTTTGGGTCTAGCCGAGTGGGTTTGGGTCCAGCCGAGTGGGTTTGGGTCCAGCCGTGTGGGTTTGGGTCTAGCCGATTGGGTTTGGGTCTAGCCATGTGGGTTTGGGTCTAGCCGAGTGGGTTAGGGTCTAGCGGAGTGGGTTTGGGTGTAGCCGCGTGGGTTTGGGTGTAGCCGAGTGGGTTTGGGTCTAGCCGAGTGGGTTTGGGCGTAGCCGAGTGGGTTTGGGCCTAGCCGAGTGGGTTTGGGTCTGGCGGAGTGGGTTTGGGTGTAGCCGAGTGGGTTTGGGTCTAGCCGAGTGGGTTTGGGTCTAGCCGACTGGGTTTGGGATTAGCCGAGTGGGTTTGGGTCTAGCCGAGTGGGTTTGGGTCTAGCCGAGTGGGTTTACGTCTAGCCGCGTGGGTTTGGGTCTAGCGTAGTGGGTTTGGGTCTAGCCGTGTGGGTTTGGGTCTAGCCGAGTGGGTTTGGGTCTAGCCGAGTGTGTTTGGGTCTAGCCTAGTGGGTTTGGGTCTAGCCAAGTGGGTTTGGGTCTAGCGGAGTGGGTTTGTGTCTAGCGGAGTGGGTTTGGGTCCAGCGGAGTGGGTTTGGGTCTAGCGCAGTGGGTTTGGGTCTAGCTGAGTGGGTTTGGGTCTAACCGAGTGGGTTTGTGTCTAGCGGAGTGGGTTTGGGACTAGCGGAGTGGGATTGGGTCTAGCCGAGTGGGTTTGGGTCTAGCCGAGTGGGTTTGCGACTAGCCGAGTGTGTTTGCGTCTAGCCGAGTGGGTTTGGGTCTAGCCGAGTGGGTTTGGGTCTAGCCGAGTGGGTTTGGGTCTAGCGGAGTGGGTTTGGGTGTAGCCGAGTGGGTTTGGGTCTAGCCCAGTGGGTTTGGGTCTAGCCGACTGGGTTTGGGTCTGGACGAGTGGGTTTGGATCTAGCCGAGTGGGTTTGGGTCTAGTCGAGTGGGTTTGGGTCTAGCCGAGTGGGTTTGGGTCTAGCCTAGTGGGTTTGGGTCTAGCCAAGTGGGTTTCGGTCCAGCGGAGTGGGTTTGGGTCTAGCGCAGTGGGTTTGGGTCTAGCCGAGTGGGTTTGGGTCTAGCCGAGTGGGTTTGCGTCTAGCGGAGTGGGTTTGGGTGTAGCCGAGTGGGTTTGGGTCTAGCCGAGTGGGTTTGGGTCTAGCCGAGTGGGTTTGGGTCTAGCGGAGTGGGTTTGGTTGTAGCCGAGTGGGTTTGGGTCTAGCGGAGTGGGTTTGGGTCTAGCCGACTGGGTTTGTGTCTGGACGAGTGGGTTTGGGTCTAGCCGACTGGGTTTGGGTCTAGCCGAGTGGGTTTGGGTCTAGCCGAGTGGGTTTGGGTCTTGCCGAGTGGGTTTGGGTCTAGCGGAGTGGGTTTGGGTGTAGCCGATTGGGTTTGGGTCCAGCGGAGCGGGTTTGGGTGTAGCCGAGTGGGTTTGGGTCTAGCCGAGTGGGTTTGGGTCTAGCCGAGTGGGTTTGGCTCTAGCCGAGTGGGTTTGGGTCTAGCCGAGTGGGTTTGGGTCTAGCCGAGTGGGTTTGGGTCTAGCCGAGTGGGTTTGGGTCTAGCCGAGTGGGTTTGGATCTAGCCGAGTGGGTTTGGGTCAAGCCGAGTGGTTTTGGGCCTAGCCGAGTGGGTTTGGGTCTACCGGAGTGGGTTTGGGTGTAGCGGAGTGGGATTGGGTGAACTGAGTGGGTTTGGGACCAGCCGAGTGGGTTTGGGTCTAGCCGAGTGGGTTTGGGTCTAGCCGAATGGGTTTGGGTCTACCCGAGTGGGTTTGGGTCTAGCCGAGTGGGTTTGCTTCTAGCCGAATGGGTTTGGGTCTAGCCGAGTGGGTTTGGGTGCAGACGAGTGGGTTTGGGTCTAGCGGAGTGGGTTTGGGTGTAACCGAGTGGGTTTGGGTCTAGCCGAGTGGGTTTGGGTCTAGCCGAGTGGGTTTGGGTCTAGCCGAGTGGGTTTGGGTCCAGCCGAGTGGGTTTGGGTCTAACCGAGTTGGTTTGGGTCGAGCCGAGTGGGTTTGCGCCCAGCCGAGTGGGTTTGTGTCTAGCGGAGTGGGTTTGGGTCTAGCGGAGTGGGATTGGGTCTAGCCGAGTGGGTTTGGGTCTAGCCGAGTGGGTTTGGGACTAGCCGAGTGGGTTTGGCTCAAGCCGAGTGGGTTTGGGACTAGCTGAATGGGTTTGGGTCTAGCCGAGTGGGTTTGGGTCTAGCCGAGTGTGTTTGGGTCTAGCCGAAAGGGTTTGGGTCTAGCCGAGGGGGTTTGGGTCTAGCCGAGTGGGTTTGGGTCTAGCCGAGTGGGTGTGGGTCTAGCCGAGTGGGTTTGGGTCTAGCCGAGTGGGTTTGGGTCTAGCCGAGTGGGTTTGGGTCTAGCCGAGTGGGTTTGGGCCTAGCCGAGTTGGTTTGGGTGTAGCGGAGTGGGTTAGGGTCTAGTGGAGTGGGTTTGGGTTAGCCGAGTGGGTTTGGGTCTAGCCGAATGGGTTTGGGTCTACCCGAGTGCGTTTGGGTCTCGCCGAGTGGGTTTGGGTCTAGCCGAATGGGTTTGGGTCTAGCCGAGTGGGTTTGGGTGTAGCCGAGTGGGTTTGGGTCTAGCGGAGTGGGTTTGGGTGTAGCCGAGTGGGTTTGGGTCTAGCCGAGTGGGTTTGGGTCTAGCCGAGTGGGTTTGGGTCTAGCCGAGTGGGTTTGGGTCTAGCCGAGTGGGTTTGGGTCTAGCCGAGTGGGTTTGGGTCTAGCCGAGTGTGTTTGCGTCTGGCCGAGTGGGTTTGGGTCTAGCCGAGTGGGTTTGGGTCTAGCCGAGTGGGTTTGGGTCTAGCTGAGTGGGTTTGGGTCTAGCCGAGTGTGTTAGGGTCTAGCGGAGTGGGTTTGGGTGTAGCCGTGTGGGTTTGGGTGTAGCCGAGTGTGTTTAGGTCTAGCCGAGTGGGTTTGGGTCTAGCCGAGTGGTTTTGGGTCTAGCTGAGTGGGTTTGGGTCTAGCGGAGTGGGTTTGGGTGTAGCCGAGTGAGTTTGGGTCTAGCCGAGTGGGTTTGGGTATAGCCGAGTGGGTTTGGGTGTAGCCGAGTGGGTTTGGGTGTAGCCGAGTGGGTTTGGGTCTAGCCGAGTGGGTTTGGGTCTAGCAGAGTGGGTTTGGGTCTAGCGGAGTGGGTTTGGTTGTAGCCGAATGGGTTTGGGTCTAGCGGAGTGGGTTTGGGTCTAGCCGACTGGGTTTGGGTCTGGACGAGTGGGTTTGGGTCTAGCCGAGTGGGTTTGGGTCTAGTCGAGTGGGTTTGGGTCTAGCCGAGTGGGTTTGGGTCTAGCCTAGTGGGCTTGGGTCTAGCCAAGTGGGTTTCGGTCCAGCGGAGTGGGTTTGGGTCTAGCGCAGTGGGTTTGGGTCTAGCCGAGTGGGTTTGGGTCTAGCCGAGTGGGTTTGGGTCTAGCCGAGTGGGTTTGGGTCTATCCGAGTGGGTTTGCGTCTAGCCGAGTGGGTTTGGGTCTAGCCGAGTGGGTTTGGGTCTAGCCGAGTGGGTTTGGGTCTATCCATGTGGGTTTGGGTCTAGCCGAGTGGGTTAGGGTTTAGCGGAGTGGGTTTGGGTGTAGCCGCGTGGGTTTGGGTGTAGCCGAGTGGGTTTGGGTCTAGCCGAGTGGGTTTGGGTCTAGCCGAGTGGGTTTGGGTCTAGCCGAGTGGGTTTGCGTCTAGCGGAGTGGGTTTGGGTGTAGCCGAGTGGGTTTGGGTCTAGCCGAGTGGGTTTGGGTCTAGCAGAGTGGGTTTGGGTCTAGCGGAGTGGGTTTGGTTGTAGCCGAGTGGGTTTGGGTCTAGCGGAGTGGGTTTGGGTCTAGCCGACTGGGTTTGGGTCTGGAAGAGTGGGTTTGGGTCTAGCCGAGTGGGTTTGGGTCTAGTCGAGTGGGTTTGGGTCTAGCCGAGTGGGTTTGGGTCTAGCCTAGTGGGCTTGGGTCTAGCCAAGTGGGTTTCGGTCCAGCGGAGTGGGTTTGGGTCTAGCGCAGTGGGTTTAGGTCTAGCTGAGTGGGTTTGGGTCTAACCGAGTGGGTTTGTGTCTAGCGGAGTGGGTTTGGGACTAGCGGAGTGGCATTGGGTCTAGCCGAGTGGGTTTGGGTCTAGCCGAGTGGGTTTGCGACTTGCCGAGTGTGTTTGCGTCTAGCCGAGTGGGTTTGGGTCTAGCCGAGTGGGTTTGGGTCTAGCCGAGTGGGTTTGGGTCTAGCCGATTGGGTTTGGGTATATCCATGTGGGTTTGGGTCTAGCCGAGTGGGTTAGGGTCTACCGGAGTGGGTTTGGGTGTAACCGCGTGGGTTTGGGTGTATCCGAGTGGGTTTGGGTCTAGCCGAGTGGGTTTGGGTCTAGCCGAGTGGGTTTGGGTCTAGCCGAGTGGGTTTGGGTCTAGCGGAGTGGGTTTGGGGGTAGCCGTGTGGGTTTGGGTCTAGCCGAGTGGGTTTGGGTCTAGCCGACTGGGTTTGGGTCTAGCTGAGTGGGTTTGGGTCTAGCCGAGTGGGTTTGGGTGTAGCCGAGTGGGTTTGGGTCTAGCCGAGTGGGTTTGGGTCTAGCGGAGTGGGTTTGGTTGTAGCCGAGTGGGTTTGGGTCTAGCGGTGTGGGTTTGGGTGTAGCCGAGTGGGTTTGGGTCTAGCCGAGTGGGTTTGGGTCTAGCCGACTGGGTTTGGGTCTAGCCAAGTGGGTTTGGGTCTAGCCGAGTGGGTTTGGGTCTAGCCGAGTGGGTTTACGTCTAGCCGAGTGGGTTTTGGTCTAGCGGAGTGGGTTTGGGTGTAGCCGAGTGGGTTTGGGTGTAGCCGAGTGGGTTTGGGTCTGGCCGAGTGGGTTTGGGTCTAGCCGAGTGGGTTTGGGTCTAGCCGAGTGGGTTTGGGTCTAGCCAAGTGGGTTTGGGTCGAGCGGAGTGGGTTTAGGTCTAGCGCAGTGGGTTTGGGTCTAGCGGAGCGCGTTTGGTTCTAGCCGAGTGGGTTTGGGTCTAGCCGAGTGGGTTGGTGTCTAGCGGAGTGGGTTTGGGTCTAGCGGAGTGGGATTGGGTCTAGCCGAGTGGGTTTGGGTCTAGCCGAGTGGGTTTGGGACTAGCCGAGTGGGTTTGGGTCTAGCCGAGTGGGTTTGGGTCTAGCTGAATGTGTTTGGGTCTAGCCGAGTGGGTTTGGGTCTAGCCGAGTGGGTTTGGGTCTAGCCGAAAGGGTTTGGGTCTAGCCGAGTGGGTTTGGGTCTAGCCGAGTGGGTTTGGGTCCAGCCGAGTGGGTGTGGGTTAAGCCGAGTGGGTTTGGGCCTAGCCGAGTGGGTTTGGGACTGCCGGAGTGGGTTTGGGTGTAGCGGAATGGGTTTGGGTGTAGCTGAGTGGGTTTGGGTGTAGCTGAGTGGGTTTGGGTGTAGCTGAGTGGGTTTGGGACCAGCCGAGTGGGTTTGGGTCCAGCCGAGTTTGTTTGGGCCTAGCCGAATGGGTTTGGGTCTACCCGAGTGGGTTTGGGTCTGGCCGAGTGGGTTTGCTTCTAGCCGAATGGGTTTGGGTCTAGCCGAGTGGGTTTGGGTGCAGCCGAGTGGGTTTGGGTCTAGCGGAGTGGGTTTGGGTGTAGCCGAGTGGGTTTGGGTCTAGCCGAGTGGGTTTGGGTCTAGCCGAATTGGTTTGGGTCTAGCCGAGTGGGTTTGCGTCTGGCCGATTGGGTTTGGGTCTATCCATGTGGGTTTGGGTCTAGCCGAGTGGGTTAGGGTCTAGCGGAGTGGGTTTGGGTGTAGCCGCGTGGGTTTGGGTGTAGCCGAGTGGGTTTGGGTCTAGCCGAGTGGGTTTGGGTCAAGCGGAGTTGGTATGGGTCTGGCGGAGTAGGTTTGGGTCTAGCGGAGTGGGTTTGGGTCTAGCCAAGTGGGTTTTGGTCTAGCCGAGTGGGTTTGGGTCTATCCGAGTGGGTTTGCGTCTAGCCGAGTGGGTTTGCGTCCAGCCGAGTGGGTTTGGGTCTAGCCGAGTGGGTTTGGGTCTATCCATGTGGGTTTGGGTCTAGCCGAGTGGGTTAGGGTCTAGCGGAGTGGGTTTGGGTGTAGCCGCGTGGGTTTGGGTGTAGCCGAGTGGGTTTGGGTCTAGCCGAGTGGGTTTGGGTCTAGCCGAGTGGGTTTGGGTCTAGCCGAGTGGGTTTGCGCCTAGCGGAGTGGGTTTGGGTGTAGCCGAGTGGGTTTGGGTCTGGCCGAGTGGGTTTGGGTCGAGCCGAGTGGGTTTGGGTCTAGCGGAGTGGGTTTGGTTGTAGCCGAGTGGGTTTGGGTCTAGCGGAGTGGGTTTGGGTGTAGCCGAGTGGGTTTGGGTCTAGCGGAGTGGGTTTGGGTCTGGCCGACTGGGTTTGGGTCTGGACGAGTGGGTTTGGGTCTAGCCGATTGGGTTTGGGTCAAGTCGAGTGGGTTTGGGTCTAGCCGAGTGGGTTTGGGTCTGGCCTAGTGGGTTTGGGTCTAGCCAAGTGGGTTTCGGTCCAGCGGAGTGGGTTTGGGTCTAGCGCAGTGGTTTTGGGTCTAGCTGAGTGGGTTTGGGTCCAACCGAGTGGGTTTGTGTCTAGCGGAGTGGGTTTGGGACTAGCGGAGTGGGATTGGGTCTAGCCGAGTGGGTTTGGGTGTAGCCGAGTGGGTTTGGGTCAAGCGGAGTTGGTATGGGTCTATCGGAGTGGGTTTGGGTCTAGCGGAGTGGGTTTGGGTCTAGCCCAGTGGGTTTTGGTCTAGCCGAGTGGGTTTGGGTCTATCCGAGTGGGTTTGCGTCTAGCCGAGTGGGTTTGCGTCTAGCCGAGTGGGTTTGGGTCTAGCCGAGTGGGTTTGGGTCTATCCATGTGGGTTTGGGTCTAGCCGAGTGGGTTAGGGTCTAGCGGAGTGGGTTTGGGTGTAGCCGCGTGGGTTTGGGTGTAGCCGAGTGGGTTTGGGTCTAGCCGAGTGGGTTTGGGTCTAGCCGAGTGGGTTTGGGTCTAGCCGAGTGGGTTTGCGTCTAGCGGAGTGGGTTTGGGTGTAGCCGAGTGGGTTTGGGTCTAGCCGAGTGGGTTTGGGTCTAGCCGAGTGGGTTTGGGTCTAGCGGAGTGGGTTTGGTTGTAGCCGAGTGGGTTTGGGTCTAGCGGAGTGGGTTTGGGTGTAGCCGAGTGGGTTTGGGTGTAGCGGAGTGGGTTTGGGTCCGGCCGACTGGGTTTGGGTGTAGCCGAGTGGGTTTGGGTATAGCCGACTGGGTTTGGGTGTAGCCGAGTGGGTTTGGGTCCAGCCGAGTGGGTTTGGGTCTGGCCGAGTGGCTTTGGGTCTAGCTGAGTGGGTTTGGGTCTAGCCGAGTTGGTTTCGGTCTAGCCGAGTGGGTTTGGGTCTAGCCGAGTGGGTTTGGGTGTAGCCGAGTGGGTTTGGGTGTAGCCGAGCAGGTTTGGGTCTAGCCGAGTGGGTTTGGGTCTAGCCGAGTGGGTTTGGGTCTAGCCGAGTGGGTTTGGGTCAAGCGGAGTTGGTATGGGTCTGGCGGAGTGGGTTTGGGTCTAGCGGAGTGGGTTTGGGTCTAGCCAAGTGGGTTTTGGTCTAGCCGAGTGGGTTTGGGTCTATCCGAGTGGGTTTGCGTCTAGCCGAGTGGGTTTGCGTCTAGCCGAGTGGGTTTGGGTCTAGCCGAGTGGGTTTGGGTCTATCCATGTGGGTTTGGGTCTAGACGAGTGGGTTAGGTTCTAGCGGAGTGGGTTTGGGTGTAGCCGCGTGGGTTTGGGTGTAGCCGAGTGGGTTTGGGTCTAGCCGAGTGGGTTTGGGTCTAGCCGAGTGGGTTTGTGTCTAGCCGAGTGGGTTTGCGTCTAGCGGAGTGGGTTTGGGTGTAGCCGAGTGGGTTTGGGTCTAGCCGAGTGGGTTTGGGTCTAGCCGAGTGGGTTTGGGTCTAGCGGAGTGGGTTTGGTTGTAGCCGAGTGGGTTTGGGTCTAGCGGAGTGGGTTTGGGTCTAGCCGACTGGGTTTGGGTCTGGACGAGTGGGTTTGGGTCTAGCCGAGTGGGTTTGGGTCTAGTCGAGTGGGTTTGGGTCTAGCCGAGTGGGTTTGGGTCTAGCCTAGTGGGTTTGGGTCTAGCCAAGTGGGTTTCGGTCCAGCGGAGTGGGTTTGGGTCTAGCGCAGTGGGTTTGGGTCTAGCTGAGTGGGTTTGGGTCTAACCGAGTGGGTTTGTGTCTAGCGGAGTGGGTTTGGGACTAGCGGAGTGGGATTGGGTCTAGCCGAGTGGGTTTGGGTCTAGCCGAGTGGGTTTGCGACTAGCCGAGTGTGTTTGCGTCTAGCCGAGTGGGTTTGGGTCTAGCCGAGTGGGTTTGGGTCTAGCCGAGTGGGTTTGGGTCTAGCCGATTGGGTTTGGGTATATCCATGTGGGTTTGGGTCTAGCCGAGTGGGTTAGGGTCTACCGGAGTGGGTTTGGGTGTAACCGCGTGGGTTTGGGTGTATCCGAGTGGGTTTGGGTCTAGCCGAGTGGGTTTGGGTCTAGCCGAGTGGGTTTGGGTCTAGCCGAGTGGGTTTGGGTCTAGCGGAGTGGGTTTTGGTGTAGCCGTGTGGGTTTGGGTCTAGCCGAGTGGGTTTGGGTCTAGCCGACTGGGTTTGGGTCTAGCTGAGTGGGTTTGGGTCTAGCCGAGTGGGTTTGGGTGTAGCCGAGTGGGTTTGGGTCTAGCCGAGTGGGTTTGGGTCTAGCGGAGTGGGTTTGGTTGTAGCCGAGTGGGTTTGGGTCTAGCGGTGTGGTTTGGGTGTAGCCGAGTGGGTTTGGGTCTAGCCGAGTGGGTTTGGGTCTAGCCGACTGGGTTTGGGTCTAGCCGAGTGGGTTTGGGTCTAGCCGAGTGGGTTTGGGTCTAGCCGAGTGGGTTTACGTCTAGCCGAGTGGGTTTTGGTCTAGCGGAGTGGGTTTGGGTGTAGCCGAGTGGGTTTGGGTGTAGCCGAGTGGGTTTGGGTCTGGCCGAGTGGGTTTGGGTCTAGCCGAGTAGGTTTGGGTCTAGCCGAGTGGGTTTGGGTCTAGCCAAGTGGGTTTGGGTCGAGCGGAGTGGGTTTAGGTCTAGCGCAGTGGGTTTGGGTCTAGCGGAGCGCGTTTGGTTCTAGCCGAGTGGGTTTGGGTCTAGCCGAGTGGGTTGGTGCCTAGCGGAGTGGGTTTGGGTCTAGCGGAGTGGGATTGGGTCTAGCCGAGTGGGTTTGGGTCTAGCCGAGTGGGTTTGGGACTAGCCGAGTGGGTTTGGGTCTAGCCGAGTGGGTTTGGGTCTAGCTGAATGTGTTTGGGTCTAGCCGAGTGGGTTTGGGTCTAGCCGAGTGGGTTTGGGTCTAGCCGAAAGGGTTTGGGTCTAGCCGAGTGGGTTTGGGTCTAGCCGAGTGGCTTTGGGTCCAGCCGAGTGGGTGTGGGTTAAGCCGAGTGGGTTTGGGCCTAGCCGAGTGGGTTTGGGACTGCCGGAGTGGGTTTGGGTGTAGCGGAATGGGTTTGGGTGTAGCTGAGTGGGTTTGGGTGTAACTGAGTGGGTTTGGGTGTAGCTGAGTGGGTTTGGGACCAGCCGAGTGGGTTTGGGTCCAGCCGAGTTTGTTTGGGCCTAGCCGAATGGGTTTGGGTCTACCCGAGTGGGTTTGGGTCTGGCCGAGTGGGTTTGCTTCTAGCCGAATGGGTTTGGGTCTAGCCGAGTGGGTTTGGGTGCAGCCGAGTGGGTTTGGGTCTAGCGGAGTGGGTTTGAGTGTAGCCGAGTGGGTTTGGGTCTAGCCGAGTGGGTTTGGGCTAGCCGAGTTGGTTTGGGTCTAGCCGAGTGGGTTTGCGTCTGGCCGATTGGGTTTCTGTCTATCCATGTGGGTTTGGGTCTAGCCGAGTGGGTTAGGGTCTAGCGGAGTGGGTTTGGGTGTAGCCGCGTGGGTTTGGGTGTAGCCGAGTGGGTTTGGGTCTAGCCGAGTGGGTTTGGGTCAAGCGGAGTTGGTATGGGTCTAGCGGAGTGGGTTTGGGTCTAGCGGAGTGGGTTTGGGTCTAGCCAAGTGGGTTTTGGTCTAGCCGAGTGTGTTTGGGTCTATCCGAGTGGGTTTGCGTCTAGCCGAGTGGGTTTGCGTCTAGCCGAGTGGGTTTGGGTCTAGCCGAGTGGGTTTGGGTCTATCCATGTGGGTTTGGGTCTAGCCGAGTGGGTTAGGGTCTAGCGGAGTGGGTTTCGGTGTAGCCGCGTGGGTTTGGGTGTAGCCGAGTGGGTTTGGGTCTAGCGGAGTGGGTTTGGGTCTAGCCGACTGGGTTTGGGTCTGGACGAGTGGGTTTGGGTCTAGCCGAGTGGGTTTGGGTCAAGTCGAGTGGGTTTGGGTCTAGCCGAGTGGGTTTGGGTCTAGCCTAGTGGGTTTGGGTCTAGCCAAGTGGGTTTCGGTCCAGCGGAGTGGGTTTGGGTCTAGCGCAGTGGGTTTGGGTCTAGCTGAGTGGGTTTGGGTCTAACCGAGTGGGTTTGTGTCTAGCGGAGTGGGTTTGGGACTAGCGGAGTGGGATTGGGTCTAGCCGAGTGGGTTTGGGTCTAGCCGAGTGGGTTTGGGTCAAGCGGAGTTGGTATGGGTCTATCGGAGTGGGTTTGGGTCTAGCGGAGTGGGTTTGGGTCTAGCCAAGTGGGTTTTGGTCTAGCCGAGTGGGTTTAGGTCTATCCGAGTGGGTTTGCGTCTAGCCGAGTGGGTTTGCGTCTAGCCGAGTGGGTTTGGGTCTAGCCGAGTGGGTTTCGGTCTATCCATGTGGGTTTGGGTCTAGCCGAGTGGGTTAGGATCTAGCGGAGTGGGTTTGGGTGCAGCCGCGTGGGTTTGGGTGTAGCCGAGTGGGTTTGGGTCTAGCCGAGTGGGTTTGGGTCTAGCCGAGTGGGTTTGGGTCTAGCCGAGTGGGTTTGCGTCTAGCGGAGTGGGTTTGGGTGTAGCCGAGTGGGTTTGGGTCTAGCCGAGTGGGTTTGGGTCTAGCCGAGTGGGTTTGGGTCTAGCGGAGTGGGTTTGGTTGTAGCCGAGTGGGTTTGGGTCTAGCGGAGTGGGTTTGGGTGTAGCCGAGTGGGTTTGGGTCTAGCGGAGTGGGTTTGGGTCTGGCCGACTGGGTTTGGGTCTGGACGAGTGGGTTTGGGTCTAGCCGAGTGGGTTTGGGTCAAGTCGAGTGGGTTTGGGTCTAGCCGAGTGGGTTTGGGTCTAGCCTAGTGGGTTTGGGTCTAGCCAAGTGGGTTTCGGTCCAGCGGAGTGGGTTTGGGTCTAGCGCAGTGGGTTTGGGTCTAGCTGAGTGGGTTTGGGTCTAACCGAGTGGGTTTGTGTCTAGCGGAGTGGGTTTGGGACTAGCGGAGTGGGATTGGGTCTAGCCGAGTGGGTTTGGGTCTAGCCGAGTGGGTTTGCGACTAGCCGAGTGTGTTTGCGTCTAGCCGAGTGGGTTTGGGTCTAGCCGAGTGGGTTTGGGTCTAGCCGAGTGGGTTTGGGTCTAGCGGAGTGGGTTTGGGTGTAGCCGTGTGGGTTTGGGTCTAGCCGAGTGGGTTTGGGTCTAGCCGACTGGGTTTGGGTCTAGCTGAGTGGGTTTGGGTCTAGCCGAGTGGGTTTGGGTGTAGCCGAGTGGGTTTGGGTCTAGCCAAGTGGGTTTGGGTCTAGCCGAGTGGGTTTGGTTGTAGCCGAGTGGGTTTGGGTCTAGCGGTGTGGGTTTGGGTGTAGCCGAGTGGGTTTGGGTCTAGCCGAGTGGGTTTGGGTCTAGCCGACTGGGTTTGGGTCTAGCCGAGTGGGTTTGGGTCTAGCCGAGTGGGTTTGGGTCTAGCCGAGTGGGTTTACGTCTAGCCGAGTGGGTTTTGGTCTAGCGGAGTGGGTTTGGGTGTAGCCAAGTGGGTTTGGGTGTAGCCGAGTGGGTTTGGGTCTGGCCGAGTGGGTTTGGGTCTAGCCGAGTGGGTTTGGGTCTAGCCTAGTGGGTTTGGGTCTAGCCAAGTGGGTTTGGGTCGAGCGGAGTGGGTTTAGGTCTAGCGCAGTGGGTTTGGGTCTAGCGGAGTGGGTTTGGTTCTAGCCGAGTGGGTTTGGGTCTAGCCGAGTGGGTTTGTGTCTAGCGGAGTGGGTTTGGGTCTAGCGGAGTGGGATTGGGTCTAGCCGAGTGGGTTTGGGTCTAGCCGAGTGGGTTTGGGACTAGCCGAGTGGGTTTGGGTCTAGCCGAGTGGGTTTGGGTCTAGCTGAATGTGTTTGGGTCTAACCGAGTGGGTTTGGGTCTAGCCGAGTGGGTTTGGGTCTAGCCGAAAGGGTTTGGGTCTAGCCGAGTGGGCTTGGGTCTAGCCGAGTGGGTTTGGGTCCAGCCGAGTGGGTGTGGGTTAAGCCGAGTGGGTTTGGGTCTAGCCGAGTGGGTTTGGGTCTAGCCGAGTGGGTTTGGGTCTATCCGAGTGAGTTTGGGTCTAGCCGAGTGGGTTTGGGCCTAGCCGAGTGGGTTTGGGACTACCGGAGTGGGTTTGGGTGTAGCGGAATGGGTTTGGGTGTAGCTGAGTGGGTTTGGGTGTAGCTGAGTGGGTTTGGGTGTAGCTGAGTGGGTTTGGGACCAGCCGAGTGGGTTTGGGTCTAGCCGAGTTTGTTTGGGCCTAGCCGAATGGGGTTGGGTCTACCCGAGTGGGTTTGGGTCTGGCCGAGTGGGTTTGATTCTAGCCGAATGGGTTTGGGTCTAGCCGAGTGGGTTTGGGTGCAGCCGAGTGGGTTTGGGTCTAGCGGAGTGGGTTTGGGTGTAGCCGAGTGGGTTTGGGTCTAGCCGAGTGGGTTTGGGTCTAGCCGAGTTGGTTTGGGTCTAGCCGAGTGGGTTTGCGTCTGGCCGATTGGGTTTGGGTCTATCCATGTGGGTTTGGGTCTAGCCGAGTGGGTTAGGGTCTAGCGGAGTGGGTTTGGGTGTAGACGCATGGGTTTGGGTGTAGCCGAGTGGGTTTGTGTCTATAGCCAAGTGGGTTTGGGTCTAGCCGAGTGGGTTTGGGTCTAGCCGAGTGGGTTTGGGTCTAGCGGAGTGGGTTTGGGTGTAGCCGAGTGGGTTTGGGTCTAGCCGAGTGGGTTTGGGTCTAGCCGAGTGGGTTTGGGTGTAGCCGAGTGGGTTTGAGTCTAGCCGAGTGGGTTTGGGTCTAGCGGAGTGGGTTTGGTTGTAGCCGAGTGGGTTTGGGTCTAGCGGAGTGGGTTTGGGTGTAGCCGAGTGGGTTTGGGTCTAGCCGAGTGGGTTTGGGTCTAGCCGACTGGGATTGGGTCTAGCCGAGTGGGTTTGGGTGTAGCCGAGTGGGTTTGGGTCTGGACGAGTGGGTTTGGGTGTAGCCGAGTGGGTTTGGGTCTAGCCGAGTGGGTTTGGTTCTAGCCGAGTGGGTTTGGGACTAGCCGAGTGGATTTGGGTCTAGCCGAGTGGGTTTGGGTCTAGCTGAATGGGTTTGGGTCTAGCCGAGTGGGTTTGGGTCTAGCCGAGTGGGTTTGGGTCTAGCCGAAAGGGTTTGGGTCTAGCCGAGTGGGTTTGGGTCTAGCCGAGTGGGTTTGGGTCTAGCCGAGTGGGTGTGTCTAGCCAAGTGGGTTTGGGTCGAGCCGAGTGGGTTTGGGTCTAGCCGAGTGGGTTTGGGTCTAGCCGAGTGGGTTTGAGTCTAGCCGAGTGGGTTTGGGTCTAGCGGAGTGGGTTTGGTTGTAGCCGAGTGGGTTTGGGTCTAGCGGAGTGGGTTTGGGTGTAGCCGAGTGGGTTTCGGTCTAGCCGAGTGGGTTTGGGTCTAGCCGACTGGGATTGGGTCTAGCCGAGTGGGTTTGGGTGTAGCCGAGTGGGTTTGGGTCTGGACGAGTGGGTTTGGGTGTAGCCGAGTGGGTTTGGGTCTAGCCGAGTGGGTTTGGGTCTAGCCGAGTGGGTTTGGGACTAGCCGAGTGGGTTTGGGTCTAGCCGAGTGGGTTTGGGTCTAGCTGAATGGGTTTGGGTCTAGCCGAGTGGGTTTGGGTCTAGCCGAGTGGGTTTGGGTCTAGCCGAAAGGGTTTGGGTCTAGCCGAGTGGGTTTGGGTCTAGCCGAGTGGGTTTGGGTCTAGCCGAGTGGGTGTGTCTAGCCAAGTGGGTTTGGGTCGAGCCGAGTGGGTTTGGGTCTAGCCGAGTGGGTTTGGGTCTAGCCGAGTGGGTTTGGGTCTAGCCGAGTGGGTTTGGGCCTAGCCGAGTGGGTTTGGGTCTAGCGGAGTGGGTTAGGGTCTAGTGGAGTGGGTTTGGGTCCAGCCGAGTGGGTTTGGGTCTAGCCGAATGGGTTTGGGTCTAGCCGAGTGGGTTTGGGTGTAGCCGAGTGGGTTTGGGTCTAGCGGAGTGGGTTTGGGTAGGGCCGAGTGGGTTTGGGTCTAGCCGAGTGGGTTTGGGTCTAGCCGAGTGGGTTTGGTTCCAGTCGAGTGGGTTTGGGTCTAGCCGAGTGGGTTTGGGTCTAGCCGAGTGGGTTTGGGTCTAGCCGAGTGGGTTTGGGTCTAGCCGAGTGGGTTTGGGTCTAGCCGAGTGGGTTTGGGTCTCGCCGAGTGGGTTTGGGTCTAGCCGAGTTGGTTTGGGTCTAGCCGAGTGGGTTTGGGCCTAGCCGAGTGGGTTAGGGTCTAGCCGAGTGGGTTTGGGTATAGCCGAGTGGGTTTGGGTCTGGCCGAGTTAGTTTGGGTGTTGCCAAGGGGGTTTGGGTCTAGCCGAGCAGGTTTGGGTCTAGCCGAGTGGGTTTGGGTCTAGCCGAGTTGGTTTGGGTCTAGCCGAGTGGGTTTGGGTCTAGCCGAGTGGGTTTGGGTCAAGCGGAGTTGGTATGGGTCTAGCGGAGTGGGTTTGGGTCTAGCGGAGTGGGTTTGGTTGTAGCCGAGTCGTTTTGGGTCTAGCCGAGTGGGTTTGGGTCTACCCGAGTGGGTTTGAGTCTAGCCGAGTGGGTTTGGGTCTAGCTGAATGGGTTTGGGTCTAGCCGAGTGGGTTTGGGTCTAGCCGAGTGGGTTTGGGTCTAGCCGAAAGGGTTTGGGTCTAGCCGAGTGGGTTTGGGTCTAGCCGAGTGGGTTTGGGTCTAGCCGAGTGGGTGTGTCTAGCCAAGTGGGTTTGGGTCGAGCCGAGTGGGTTTGGGTCTAGCCGAGTGGGTTTGGGTCTAGCCGAGTGGGTTTGGGTCTAGCCGAGTGGGTTTGGGCCTAGCCGAGTGGGTTTGGGTCTAGCGGAGTGGGTTAGGGTCTAGTGGAGTGGGTTTGGGTCCAGCCGAGTGGGTTTGGGTCTAGCCGAATGGGTTTGGGTCTACCCGAGTGCGTTTGGGTCTAGCCGAGTGGGTTTGGGTCTAGCCGAATGGGTTTGGGTCTAGCCGAGTGGGTTTGGGTGTAGCCGAGTGGGTTTGGGTCTAGCGGAGTGGGTTTGGGTGTAGCCGAGTGGGTTTGGGTCTAGCCGAGTGGGTTTGGGTCTAGCCGAGTGGGTTTGGTTCCAGTCGAGTGGGTTTGGGTCTAGCCGAGTGGGTTTGGGTCTAGCCGAGTGGGTTTGGGTCTAGCCGAGTGGGTTTGGGTCTAGCCGAGTGGGTTTGGGTCTAGCCGAGTGGGTTTGGGTCTCGCCGAGTGGGTTTGGGTCTAGCCGAGCAGGTTTGGGTCTAGCCGAGTGGGTTTGGGTCTAGCCGAGTTGGTTTGGGTCTAGCCGAGTGGGTTTGGGTCTAGCCGAGTGGGTTTGGGTCAAGCGGAGTTGGTATGGGTCTAGCGGAGTGGGTTTGGGTCTAGCGGAGTGGGTTTGGTTGTAGCCGAGTGGGTTTGGGTCTAGCCGAGTGGGTTTGGGTCTACCCGAGTGGGTTTGCGTCTAGCCGTGTGGGTTTGGGTCTAGCCGAGTGGGTGTGGGTCTAGCCGAGTGGGTTTGGGTCTAGCCAAGTGGGTTTGGGTCTAGCCGAATGGGTTTGGGTCTATACGAGTGGGTTTGCGTCTAGCCGAGTGGGTTTGGGTCTAGTCGAGTGGGTTTGGGTCTAGCGGAGTGGGTTTGGGTGTAGCCGAGTGGGTTTGGGTCTAGCCCAGTGGGTTTGGGTCCACCAGAGTGGGTTTGCGTCTAGCCGAGTGGGTTTGGGTCTAGCCGAGTGGGTGTGGGTCTAGCCGAGTGGGTTTGGGTCTAGCCAAGTCGGTTTGGGTCTAGCCGAGTGGGTTTGGGTCTATACGAGTGGGTTTGCGTCTAGCCGAGTGGGTTTGGGTCTAGCCGGGTGGGTTTGGGTCTAGCGGAGTGGGTTTGGGTGTAGCCGCGTGGGTTTGGGTGTAGCCGAGTGGGTTTGGGTCTAGCCGAGTGGGTTTGGGTCGAGCCGAGTGGGTTTGGGTCTAGCCGAGTGGGTTTGGGTCTAGCCGACTGGGTTTGGGTCTAGCCGAGTGGGTTTGGGTCTAGCCGAGTGGGTTTGGGTCTTGCCGAGTGGGTTTGGGTCTAGCGGAGTGGGTTTGGGTGTAGCCGAGTGGGTTTGGGTCCAGCGGAGCGGGTTTGGGTGTAGCCGAGTGGGTTTGGGTCTAGCCGAGTGGGTTTGGGTCGAGCCGAGTGGGTTTGGGTCTAGCCGAGTGGGTTTGGGTCTAGCCGAGTGGGTTTGGGTCTAGCCGAGTGGGTTTGGGTCTGGCCGAGTGGTTTTGGGCCTAGCCGAGTGGGTTTGGGTCTACCGGAGTGGGTTTGGGTGTAGCGGAGTGGGTTTGGGTGAGCTGAGTGGGTTTGGGACCAGCCGAGTGGGTTTGGGTCTAGCCGAGTGGGTTTGGGTCTAGCCGAATGGGTTTGGGTCTACCCGAGTGGGTTTGGGTCTAGCCGAGTGGGTTTGCTTCTAGCCGAATGGGTTTGGGTCTAGCCGAGTGGGTTTGGGTGCAGACGAGTGGGTTTTGGTCTAGCGGAGTGGGTTTGGGTGTAACTGAGTGGGTTTGGGTCTAGCCGAGTGGGTTTGGGTCTAGCCGAGTGGGTTTGGGTCTAGCCGAGTGGGTTTGGGTCCAGCCGAGTGGGTTTGGGTCTAGCCGAGTTGGTTTGGGTCTAGCCGAGTGGGTTTGCACCTAGCCGAGTGGGTTTGTGTCTAGCGGAGTGGGTTTGTGTCTAGCGGAGTGGGATTGGGTCTAGCCGAGTGGGTTTGGGTCTAGCCGAGTGGGTTTGGGACTAGCCGAGTGGGTTTGGGTCTAGCCGAGTGGGTTTGGCTCTAGCCGAGTGGGTTTGGGTCTAGCCGAGTGGGTTTACGTCTAGCCGAGTGGGTTTGGGTCTAGCGGAGTGGGTTTGGGTGCAGCCGAGTGGGTTTACGTCTAGCCGAGTGGGTTTGGGTCTAGCGGAGTGGGTTTGGGTGTAGCCGAGTGGGTTTGGGTCTAGCCGAGTGGGTTTGGGTGTAGCCGAGTGGGTGTGGGTGAAGCCGAGTGGGTTTGGGTCTAGCCGAGTGGGTTTGGGTCTAGCCGAGTGGGTTTGGGTCTTACCGAGTGGGTTTGGGTCTGGCCGAGTGGTTTTGGGCCTAGCCGAGTGGGTTTGGGTCTACCGGAGTGGGTTTGGGTGTAGCGGAGTGGGTTTGGGTGAGCTGAGTGGGTTTGGGACCAGCCGAGTGGGTTTGGGTCTAGCCGAGTGGGTTTGGGTCTAGCCGAATGGGTTTGGGTCTACCCGAGTGGGTTTGGGTCTAGCCGAGTGGGTTTGCTTCTAGCCGAATGGGTTTGGGTCTAGCCGAGTGGGTTTGGGTGCAGACGAGTGGGTTTGGGTCTAGCGGAGTGGGTTTGGGTGTAACTGAGTGGGTTTGGGTCTAGCCGAGTGGGTTTGGGTCTAGCCGAGTGGGTTTGGGTCTAGCCGAGTGGGTTTGGGTCCAGCCGAGTGGGTTTGGGTCTAGCCGAGTTGGTTTGGGTCTAGCCGAGTGGGTTTGCGCCTAGCCGAGTGGGTTTGTGTCTAGCGGAGTGGGTTTGGGTCTAGCGGAGTGGGATTGGGTCTAGCCGAGTGGGTTTGGGTCTAGCCGAGTGGGTTTGGGACTAGCCGAGTGGGTTTGGCTCAAGCCGAGTGGGTTTGGGTCTTGCTGAATGGGTTTGGGTCTAGCCGAGTGGGTTTGGGTCTAGCCGAGTGGGTTTGGGTCTAGCGGAGTGGGTTTGGGTCTATCCGAGTGGGTTTGGGCCTGGCCGAGTGTGTTTGGGTCTAGCCGAATGGGTTTGGGTCTACCCGAGTGCGTTTGGGTCTCGCCGAGTGGGTTTGGGTCTAGCCGAATGGGTTTGGGTCTAGCCGAGTGGGTTTGGGTGTAGCCGAGTGGGTTTGGGTCTAGCGGAGTGGGTTTGGGTGTAGCCGAGTGGGTTTGGGTCTAGCCGAGTGGGTTTGGGTCTAGCCGAGTGGGTTTGGGTCTAGCCGAGTGGGTTTGGGTCTAGCCGAGTGGGTTTGGGTCTAGCCGAGTGGGTTTGGGTCTAGCCGAGTGTGTTTGCGTCTGGCCGAGTGGGTTTGGGTCTAGCCGAGTGGGTTTGGGTCTAGCCCAGTGGGTTTGGGTCTAGCTGAGTGGGTTTGGGTCTAGCCGAGTGTGTTAGGGTCTAGCGGAGTGGGTTTGGGTGTAGCCGTGTGGGTTTGGGTGCAGCCGAGTGTGTTTGGGTCTAGCCGATTGGGTTTGGGTCTGGCCGAGTGGTTTTGGGTCTAGCTGAGTGGGTTTGGGTCTAGCGGAGTGGGTTTGGGTGTAGCCGAGTGAGTTTGGGTCTAGCCGAGTGGGTTTGGGTATAGCCGACTGGGTTTGGGTGTAGCCGAGTGGGTTTGGGTCCAGCCGAGTGGGTTTGGGTCTAGCCGAGTGGCTTTGGGTCTAGCTGAGTGGGTTTGGGTCTAGCCGAGTTGGTTTTGGTCTAGCCGAGTGGGTTTGGGTCTAGCCGAGTGGGTTTGGGTCTACCGAGTGGGTTTGGGTCTAGCCGAGTGGGTTTGGGTCTAGCCGAGTTTGTTTGGGTGTAGCCGAGTGGGTTTGGGTGTAGCCGAGCAGGTTTGGGTCTAGCCGAGTGGGTTTGGGTCTAGCCGAGTGGGTTTGGGTCTAGCCGAGTGGGTTTGGGTCAAGCGGAGTTGGTATGGGTCTAGCGGAGTGGGTTTGGGTCTAGCGGAGTGGGTTTGGGTCTAGCCAAGTGGGTTTTGGTCTAGCCGAGTGGGTTTGGGTCTATCCGAGTGGGTTTGCGTCTAGTCGAGTGGGTTTGCGTCTAGCCGAGTGGGTTTGGGTTTAGCCGAGTGGGTTTGGGTCTATCCATGTGGGTTTGGGTCTAGCCGAGTGGGTTAGGGTCTAGCGGAGTGGGTTTGGGTGTAGCCGCGTGGGTTTGGGTGTGGCCGAGTGGGTTTGGGTCTAGCCGAGTGGGTTTGGGCCTAGCCGAGTGGGTTTGGGTCTAGCCGAGTGGGTTTGGGTCTAGCGGAGTGGGTTTGGTTGTAGCCGAATGGGTTTGGGTCTAGCGGAGTGGGTTTGGGTGTAGCCGAGTGGGTTTGGGTCTAGCCGAGTGGGTTTGGGTCTAGCCGACTGGGTTTGGGTCCAGCCGAGTGGGTTTGGGTCTAGCCGAGTGGGTTTGGGTCTAGCCGAGTGGGTTTACGTCTAGCCGAGTGGGTTTGGGTCTAGCGGAGTGGGTTTGGGTGTAGCCGAGTGGGTTTGGGTGTAGCCGAGTGGGTTTGGGTCTGGACGATTGGGTTTGGGTCTAGCCGAGTGGGTTTGGGTCTAGCCGAGTGGGTTTGGATCTAGCTGAGTGGGTTTGGGTGTGGCCGAGTGGGTTTGGGTCTGGACGAGTGGGTTTGGGTCCAGCCGAGTGGGTTTGGGTGTAGCCGAGTGGGTTTGGATCTTGCCGAGTGGGTTTGGGTCTAGCCTAGTGGGTTTGGGTCTAGCCGACTGGGTTTGGGCCTAGCCGCGTGGGTTTGGGTCTTGCGGAGTGGGTTTGGGTCTAGCCGAGTGGGTTTGGGTCTAGCCGAGTGGGTTTGGGTCCAGCCGAGTGGGTTTGGGTCTAGCCGTGTGGGTTTAGGTCTAGCCGATTGGGTTTGGGTCTAGCCATTTGGGTTTGGGTCTAGCCGAGTGGGTTAGGGTCTAGCAGAGTGGGTTTGGGTGTAGCCGCGTGGGTTTGGGTGTAGCCGAGTGGGTTTGGGTCTAGCCGAGTGGGTTTGGGTGTAGCCGAGTGGGTTTGGGCCTAGCCGAGTGGGTTTGGGTCTGGCGGAGTGGGTTTGGGTGTAGCCGAGTGGGTTTGGGTGTAGCCGAGTGGGTTTGGGTCTGGACGAGTGGGTTTGGGTCTAGCCGAGTGGGTTTGGGTGTAGCCGAGTGGGTTTGGGTCTAGCCGAGTGGGTTTGGGTCTAGCCGACTGGGTTTGGGTCCAGCCGAGTGGGTTTGGGTCTAGCCGAGTGGGTTTGGGTCTAGCCGAGTGGGTTTACGTCTAGCCGAGTGGGTTTGGGTCTAGCGGAGTGGGTTTGGGTGTAGCCGAGTGGGTTTGGGTGTAGCCGAGTGGGTTTGGGTCTGGACGATTGGGTTTGGGTCTAGCCGAGTGGGTTTGGGTCTAGCCGAGTGGGTTTGGATCTAGCTGAGTGGGTTTGGGTGTGGCCGAGTGGGTTTGGGTCTGGACGAGTGGGTTTGGGTCCAGCCGAGTGGGTTTGGGTGTAGCCGAGTGGGTTTGGATCTTGCCGAGTGGGTTTGGGTCTAGCCTAGTGGGTTTGGGTCTAGCCGACTGGGTTTGGGCCTAGCCGCGTGGGTTTGGGTCTTGCGGAGTGGGTTTGGGTCTAGCCGAGTGGGTTTGGGTCTAGCCGAGTGGGTTTGGGTCCAGCCGAGTGGGTTTGGGTCTAGCCGTGTGGGTTTAGGTCTAGCCGATTGGGTTTGGGTCTAGCCATTTGGGTTTGGGTCTAGCCGAGTGGGTTAGGGTCTAGCAGAGTGGGTTTGGGTGTAGCCGCGTGGGTTTGGGTGTAGCCGAGTGGGTTTGGGTCTAGCCGAGTGGGTTTGGGTGTAGCCGAGTGGGTTTGGGCCTAGCCGAGTGGGTTTGGGTCTGGCGGAGTGGGTTTGGGTGTAGCCGAGTGGGTTTGGGTGTAGCCGAGTGGGTTTGGGTCTGGACGAGTGGGTTTGGGTCTAGCCGAGTGGGTTTGGGTGTAGCCGAGTGGGTTTGGGTCTAGCCGAGTGGGTTTGGGTCTAGCGGAGTGGGTTTGGTTGTAGCCGAATGGGTTTGGGTCTAGCGGAGTGGGTTTGGGTGTAGCCGAGTGGGTTTGGGTCTAGCCGAGTGGGTTTGGGTGTAGCCGAGTGGGTTTGGATCTTGCCGAGTGGGTTTGGGTCTAGCCTAGTGGGTTTGGGTCTAGCCGAGTGGGTTTGGGTCTAGCCGAGTGGGTTTGGGTCTAGCGGAGTGGGTTTGGGTGTAGCCGAGTGGGTTTGGGTGTAGCCGAGTGGGTTTGGGTCTGGACGATTGGGTTTGGGTCTAGCCGAGTGGGTTTGGGTCTAGCCGAGTGGGTTTGGATCTAGCTGAGTGGGTTTGGGTGTGGCCGAGTGGGTTTGGGTCTGGACGAGTGGGTTTGGGTCCAGCCGAGTGGGTTTGGGTGTAGCCGAGTGGGTTTGGATCTTGCCGAGTGGGTTTGGGTCTAGCCTAGTGGGTTTGGGTCTAGCCGAGTGGGTTTGGGTCTAGCCGACTGGGTTTGGGCCTAGCCGCGTGGGTTTGGGTCTTGCGGAGTGGGTTTGGGTCTAGCGGAGTGGGTTTGGGTCTAGCCGAGTGGGTTTGGGCCTAGCCGATTGGGTTTGGGTCTAGCCGAGTGGGTTTGGGTCTAGCCGAGTGGGTTTGGGTCTAGCCGAGTGGGTTTGGGTCCAGCCGAGTGGGTTTGGGTCTAGCCGTGTGGGTTTGGGTCTAGCCGATTGGGTTTGGGTCTAGTCATTTGGGTTTGGGTCTAGCCGAGTGGGTTAGGGTCTAGCAGAGTGGGTTTGGGTGTAGCCGCGTGGGTTTGGGTGTAGCCGAGTGGGTTTCGGTCTAGCCGAGTGGGTTTGGGTGTAGCCGAGTGGGTTTGGGCCTAGCCGAGTGGGTTTGGGTCTGGCGGAGTGGGTTTGGGTGTAGCCGAGTGGGTTTGGATCTAGCCGAGTGGGTTGGGGTCTAGCCGACTGGGTTTAGGATTAGCCGAGTGGGTTTGGGTCTAGCCGAGTGGGTTTGGGTCTAGCCGAGTGGGTTTACGTCTAGCCGCATGGGTTTGGGTCTAGCGGAGTGGGTATCGGTGTAGCCGAGTGGGTTTGGGTCTAGCCGAGTGGGTTTGGGTCTAGCCGGGTGTGTTTGGATCTAGCCTAGTGGGTTTGGGTCTAGCCAAGTGGGTTTGGGTCTAGCGGAGTGGGTTTGTGTCTAGCGGTGTGGGTTTGGGTCTAGCGGAGCGGGTTTGGGTCTAGCCGAGCGGGTTTGGTTCTAACCGAGTGGGTTTGTGTCTAGCGGAGTGGGTTTGGGTCTAGCGGAGTGGGATTGGGTCTGGCCGAGTGGGTTTGGGTCTAGCCGAGTGGGTTTGGGACTAGCCGAGTGGGTTTGGGTCTAGCCGAGTGGGTTTGGGTCTAGCTAAATGGGTTTGGGTCTAGCCAAGTGGGTTTGGGTCTAGCCGAGTGGGTTTGGGTCTAGCCGAGTGGGTTTGGGTCTAGCCGAGTGGGTTTGGGTCTAGCCGAGTGGGTTGGGGTCTAGCCGACTGGGTTTAGGATTAGCCGAGTGGGTTTGGGTCTAGCCTAGTGGGTTTGGGTCTAGCCGAGTGGGTTTACGTCTAGCCGCATGGGTTTGGGTCTAGCGGAGTGGGTATCGGTGTAGCCGAGTGGGTTTGGGTCTAGCCGAGTGGGTTTGGGTCTAGCCGGGTGTGTTTGGATCTAGCCTAGTGGGTTTGGGTCTAGCCAAGTGGGTTTGGGTCTAGCGGAGTGGGTTTGTGTCTAGCGGTGTGGGTTTGGGTCTAGCGGAGTGGTTTGGGTCTAGCGGAGTGGGTTTGGTTGTAGCCGAGTGGGTTTGGGTCTAGCGGAGTGGGTTTGGGTGTAGCCGAGTGGGTTTGGGTCTAGCCGAGTGGGTTTGGGTCTAGCCGACTGGGATTGGGTCTAGCCGAGTGGGTTTGGGTGTAGCCGAGTGGGTTTGGGTCTGGACGAGTGGGTTTGGGTGTAGCCGAGTGGGTTTGGGTCTAGCCGAGTGGGTTTGGGTCTAGCCGAGTGGGTTTGGGACTAGCCGAGTGGGTTTGGGTCTAGCCGAGTGGGTTTGGGTCTTGCTGAATGGGTTTGGGTCTAGCCGAGTGGGTTTGGGTCTAGCCGAGTGGGTTTGGGTCTAGCCGAAAGGGTTTGGGTCTAGCCGAGTGGGTTTGGGTCTAGCCGAGTGGGTTTGGGTCTAGCCGAGTGGGTGTGTCTAGCCAAGTGGGTTTGGGTCGAGCCGAGTGGGTTTGGGTCTAGCCGAGTGGGTTTGGGTCTAGCCGAGTGGGTTTGGGTCTAGCCGAGTGGGTTTGGGCCTAGCCGAGTGGGTTTGGGTCTAGCGGAGTGGGTTAGGGTCTAGTGGAGTGGGTTTGGGTCCAGCCGAGTGGGTTTGGGTCTAGCCGAATGGGTTTGGGTCTACCCGAGTGCGTTTGGGTCTAGCCGAGTGGGTTTGGGTCTAGCCGAATGGGTTTGGGTTTAGCCGAGTGGGTTTGGGTGTAGCCGAGTGGGTTTGGGTCTAGCGGAGTGGGTTTGGGTGTAGCCGAGTGGGTTTGGGTCTAGCCGAGTGGGTTTGGGTCTAGCCGAGTGGGTTTGGTTCCAGTCGAGTGGGTTTGGGTCTAGCCGAGTGGGTTTGGGTCTAGCCGAGTGGGTTTGGGTCTAGCCGAGTTGGTTTGGGTCTAGCCGAGTGGGTTTGGGCCTAGCCGAGTGGGTTAGGGTCTAGCCGAGTGGGTTTGGGTCTAGCCGAGTGGGTTTGGGACTGGCCGAGTTAGTTTGGGTGTTGCCAAGGGGGTTTGGGTCTAGCCGAGCAGGTTTGGGTCTAGCCGAGTGGGTTTGGGTCTAGCCGAGTTGGTTTGGGTCTAGCCGAGTGGGTTTGGGTCTAGCCGAGTGGGTTTGGGTCAAGCGGAGTTGGTATGGGTCTAGCGGAGTGGGTTTGGGTCTAGCGGAGTGGGTTTGGTTGTAGCCGAGTCGTTTTGGGTCTAGCCGAGTGGGTTTGGGTCTACCCGAGTGGGTTTGAGTCTAGCCGAGTGGGTTTGGGTCTAGCTGAATGGGTTTGGGTCTAGCCGAGTGGGTTTGGGTCTAGCCGAGTGGGTTTGGGTCTAGCCGAAAGGGTTTGGGTCTAGCCGAGTGGGTTTGGGCCTAGCCGAGTGGGTTTGGGTCTAGCGGAGTGGGTTAGGGTCTAGTGGAGTGGGTTTGGGTCCAGCCGAGTGGGTTTGGGTCTAGCCGAATGGGTTTGGGTCTACCCGAGTGCGTTTGGGTCTAGCCGAGTGGGTTTGGGTCTAGCCGAATGGGTTTGGGTTTAGCCGAGTGGGCTTGGGTGTAGCCGAGTGGGTTTGGGTCTAGCGGAGTGGGTTTGGGTGTAGCCGAGTGGGTTTGGGTCTAGCCGAGTGGGTTTGGGTCTAGCCGAGTGGGTTTGGTTCCAGTCGAGTGGGTTTGGGTCTAGCCGAGTGGGTTTGGGTCTAGCCGAGTGGGTTTGGGTCTAGCCGAGTGGGTTTGGGTCTAGCCGAGTGGGTTTGGGTCTAGCCGAGTGGGTTTGGGTCTCGCCGAGTGGGTTTGGGTCTAGCCGAGTTGGTTTGGGTCTAGCCGAGTGGGTTTGGGCCTAGCCGAGTGGGTTAGGGTCTAGCCGAGTGGGTTTGGGTCTAGCCGAGTGGGTTTGGGTCTGGCCGAGTTAGTTTGGGTGTTGCCAAGGGGGTTTGGGTCTAGCCGAGCAGGTTTGGGTCTAGCCGAGTGGGTTTGGGTCTAGCCGAGTTGGTTTGGGTCTAGCCGAGTGGGTTTGGGTCTAGCCGAGTGGGTTTGGGTCAAGCGGAGTTGGTATGGGTCTAGCGGAGTGGGTTTGGGTCTAGCGGAGTGGGTTTGGTTGTAGCCGAGTCGTTTTGGGTCTAGCCGAGTGGGTTTGGGTCTACCCGAGTGGGTTTGAGTCTAGCCGAGTGGGTTTGGGTCTAGCTGAATGGGTTTGGGTCTAGCCGAGTGGGTTTGGGTCTAGCCGAGTGGGTTTGGGTCTAGCCGAAAGGGTTTGGGTCTAGCCGAGTGGGTTTGGGTCTAGCCGAGTGGGTTTGGGTCTAGCCGAGTGGGTGTGTCTAGCCAAGTGGGTTTGGGTCGAGCCGAGTGGGTTTGGGTCTAGCCGAGTGGGTTTGGGTCTAGCCGAGTGGGTTTGGGTCTAGCCGAGTGGGTTTGGGCCTAGCCGAGTGGGTTTGGGTCTAGCGGAGTGGGTTAGGGTCTAGTGGAGTGGGTTTGGGTCCAGCCGAGTGGGTTTGGGTCTAGCCGAATGGGTTTGGGTCTACCCGAGTGCGTTTGGGTCTAGCCGAGTGGGTTTGGGTCTAGCCGAATGGGTTTGGGTCTAGCCGAGTGGGTTTGGGTGTAGCCGAGTGGGTTTGGGTCTAGCGGAGTGGGTTTGGGTGTAGCCGAGTGGGTTTGGGTCTAGCCGAGTGGGTTTGGGTCTAGCCGAGTGGGTTTGGTTCCAGTCGAGTGGGTTTGGGTCTAGCCGAGTGGGTTTGGGTCTAGCCGAGTGGGTTTGGGTCTAGCCGAGTGGGTTTGGGTCTAGCCGAGTGGGTTTGGGTCTAGCCGAGTGGGTTTGGGTCTCGCCGAGTGGGTTTGGGTCTAGCCGAGTTGGTTTGGGTCTAGCCGAGTGGGTTTGGGCCTAGCCGAGTGGGTTAGGGTCTAGCCGAGTGGGTTTGGGTCTAGCCGAGTGGGTTTGGGTCTGGCCGAGTTAGTTTGGGTGTTGCCAAGGGGGTTTGGGTCTAGCCGAGCAGGTTTGGGTCTAGCCGAGTGGGTTTGGGTCTAGCCGAGTTGGTTTGGGTCTAGCCGAGTGGGTTTGGGTCTAGCCGAGTGGGTTTGGGTCAAGCGGAGTTGGTATGGGTCTAGCGGAGTGGGTTTGGGTCTAGCGGAGTGGGCTTGGTTGTAGCCGAGTGGGTTTGGGTCTAGCCGAGTAGGTTTGGGTCTACCCGAGTGGGTTTGCGTCTAGCCGTGTGGGTTTGGGTCTAGCCGAGTGGGTGTGGGTCTAGCCGAGTGGGTTTGGGTCTAGCCAAGTGGGTTTGGGTCTAGCCGAATGGGTTTGGGTCTATACGAGTGGGTTTGCGTCTAGCCGAGTGGGTTTGGGTCTAGTCGAGTGGGTTTGGGTCTAGCGGAGTGGGTTTGGGTGTAGCCGAGTGGGTTTGGGTCTAGCCCAGTGGGTTTGGGTCCACCAGAGTGGGTTTGCGTCTAGCCGAGTGGGTTTGGGTCTAGCCGAGTGGGTGTGGGTCTAGCCGAGTGGGTTTGGGTCTAGCCAAGTCGGTTTGGGTCTAGCCGAGTGGGTTTGGGTCTATACGAGTGGGTTTGCGTCTAGCCGAGTCGGTTTGGGTCTAGCCGAGTGGGTTTGGGTCTATCCATGTGGGTTTGGGTCTAGCCGAGTGGGTTAGGGTCTAGCGGAGTGGGTTTGGGTGTAGCCGCGTGGGTTTGGGTGTAGCCGAGTGGGTTTGGGTCTAGCCGAGTGGGTTTGGGTCGAGCCGAGTGGGTTTGGGTCTAGCCGAGTGGGTTTGGGTCTAGCCGACTGGGTTTGGGTCTAGCCGAGTGGGTTTGGGTCTAGCCGAGTGGGTTTGGGTCTTGCCGAGTGGGTTTGGGTCTAGCGGAGTGGGTTTGGGTGTAGCCGAGTGGGTTTGGGTCCAGCGGAGCGGGTTTGGGTGTAGCCGAGTGGGTTTGGGTCTCGCCGAGTGGGTTTGGGTCTAGCCGAGTGGGTTTGGCTCTAGCCGAGTGGGTTTGGGTCTAGCCGAGTGGGTTTGGGTCTAGCCGAGTGGGTTTACGTCTAGCCGAGTGGGTTTGGGTCTAGCGGAGTGGGTTTGGGTGTAGCCGAGTGGGTTTGGGTCTAGCCGAGTGGGTTTGGGTGTAGCCGAGTGGGTGTGGGTCAAGCCGAGTGGGTTTGGGTCTAGCCGAGTGGGTTTGGGTCTAGCCGAGTGGGTTTGGGTCTAGCCGAGTGGGTTTGGGTCTGGCCGAGTGGTTTTGGGCCTAGCCGAGTGGGTTTGGGTCTACCGGAGTGGGTTTGGGTGTAGCGGAGTGGGTTTGGGTGAGCTGAGTGGGTTTGGGACCAGCCGAGTGGGTTTGGGTCTAGCCGAGTGGGTTTGGGTCTAGCCGAATGGGTTTGGGTCTACCCGAGTGGGTTTGGGTCTAGCCGAGTGGGTTTGCATCTAGCCGAATGGGTTTGGGTCTAGCCGAGTGGGTTTTGGTCTAGCGGAGTGGGTTTGGGTGTAACTGAGTGGGTTTGGGTCTAGCCGAGTGGGTTTGGGTCTAGCTGAGTGGGTTTGGGTCTAGCCGAGTGGGTTTGGGTCCAGCCGAGTGGGTTTGGGTCTAGCCGAGTTGGTTTGGGTCTAGCCGAGTGGGTTTGCGCCTAGCCGAGTGGGTTTGTGTCTAGCGGAGTGGGTTTGGGTCTAGCGGAGTGGGATTGGGTCTAGCCGAGTGGGTTTGGGTCTAGCCGAGTGGGTTTGGGACTAGCCGAGTGGGTTTGGGTCTAGCCGAGTGGGTTTGGCTCTAGCCGAGTGGGTTTGGGTCTAGCCGAGTGGGTTTACGTCTAGCCGAGTGGGTTTGGGTCTAGCGGAGTGGGTTTGGGTGCAGCCGAGTGGGTTTGGGTCTAGACGAGTGGGTTTGGGTCTAGCCGAGTGGGTTTGGCTCTAGCCGAGTGGGTTTGGGTCTAGCCGAGTGGGTTTGGGTCTAGCCGAGTGGGTTTACGTCTAGCCGAGTGGGTTTGGGTCTAGCGGAGTGGGTTTGGGTGTAGCCGAGTGGGTTTGGGTCTAGCCGAGTGGGTTTGGGTGTAGCCGAGTGGGTGTGGGTCAAGCCGAGTGGGTTTGGGTCTAGCCGAGTGGGTTTGGGTCTAGCCGAGTGGGTTTGGGTCTAGCCGAGTGGGTTTGGGTCTGGCTGAGTGGTTTTGGGCCTAGCCGAGTGGGTTTGGGTCTACCGGAGTGGGTTTGGGTGTAGCGGAGTGGGTTTGGGTGAGCTGAGTGGGTTTGGGACCAGCCGAGTGGGTTTGGGTCTAGCCGAGTGGGTTTGGGTCTAGCCGAATGGGTTTGGGTCTACCCGAGTGGGTTTGGGTCTAGCCGAGTGGGTTTGCTTCTAGCCGAATGGGTTTGGGTCCAGCCGAGTGGGTTTGGGTGCAGACGAGTGGGTTTGGGTCTAGCGGAGTGGGTTTGGGTGTAACGGAGTGGGTTTGGGTCTAGCCGAGTGGGTTTGGGTCTAGCCGAGTGGGTTTGGGTCTAGCCGAGTGGGTTTGGGTCCAGCCGAGTGGGTTTGGGTCTAGCCGAGTTGGTTTGGGTCTAGCCGAGTGGGTTTGCGCCTAGCCGAGTGGGTTTGTGTCTAGCGGAGTGGGTTTGGGTCTAGCGGAGTGGGATTGGGTCTAGCCGAGTGGGTTTGGGTCTAGCCGAGTGGGTTTGGGACTAGCCGAGTGGGTTTGGCTCAAGCCGAGTGGGTTTGGGTCTTGCTGAATGGGTTTGGGTCTAGCCGAGTGGGTTTGGGTCCAGCGGAGCGGGTTTGGGTGTAGCCGAGTGGGTTTGGGTCTCGCCGAGTGGGTTTGGGTCTAGCCGAGTGGGTTTGGCTCTAGCCGAGTGGGTTTGGGTCTAGCCGAGTGGGTTTGGGTCTAGCCGAGTGGGTTTATGTCTACCCGAGTGGGTTTGGGTCTAGCGGAGTGGGTTTGGGTGTAGCCGAGTGGGTTTGGGTCTAGCCGTGTGGGTTTGGGTGTAGCCGAGTGGGTGTGGGTCAAGCCGAGTGGGTTTGGGTCTAGCCGAGTGGGTTTGGGTCTAGCCGAGTGGGTTTGGGTCTAGCCGAGTGGGTTTGGGTCTGGCCGAGTGGTTTTGGGCCTAGCCGAGTGGGTTTGGGTCTACCGGAGTGGGTTTGGGTGTAGCGGAGTGGGTTTGGGTGAGCTGAGTGGGTTTGGGACCAGCCGAGTGGGTTTGGGTCTAGCCGAGTGGGTTTGGGTCTAGCCGAATGGGTTTGGGTCTACCCGAGTGGGTTTGGGTCTAGCCGAGTGGGTTTGCATCTAGCCGAATGGGTTTGGGTCTAGCCGAGTGGGTTTTGGTCTAGCGGAGTGGGTTTGGGTGTAACTGAGTGGGTTTGGGTCTAGCCGAGTGGGTTTGGGTCTAGCTGAGTGGGTTTGGGTCTAGCCGAGTGGGTTTGGGTCCAGCCGAGTGGGTTTGGGTCTAGCCGAGTTGGTTTGGGTCTAGCCGAGTGGGTTTGCGCCTAGCCGAGTGGGTTTGTGTCTAGCGGAGTGGGTTTGGGTCTAGCGGAGTGGGATTGGGTCTAGCCGAGTGGGTTTGGGTCTAGCCGAGTGGGTTTGGGACTAGCCGAGTGGGTTTGGGTCTAGCCGAGTGGGTTTGGCTCTAGCCGAGTGGGTTTGGGTCTAGCCGAGTGGGTTTACGTCTAGCCGAGTGGGTTTGGGTCTAGCGGAGTGGGTTTGGGTGCAGCCGAGTGGGTTTGGGTCTAGACGAGTGGGTTTGGGTCTAGCCGAGTGGGTTTGGCTCTAGCCGAGTGGGTTTGGGTCTAGCCGAGTGGGTTTGGGTCTAGCCGAGTGGGTTTACGTCTAGCCGAGTGGGTTTGGGTCTAGCGGAGTGGGTTTGGGTGTAGCCGAGTGGGTTTGGGTCTAGCCAAGTGGGTTTGGGTCTAGCCGAGTGGGTTTGGGTCTGGCCGAGTGGTTTTGGGCCTAGCCGAGTGGGTTTGGGTCTACCGGAGTGGGTTTGGGTGTAGCGGAGTGGGTTTGGGTGAGCTGAGTGGGTTTGGGACCAGCCGAGTGGGTTTGGGTCTAGCCGAGTGGGTTTGGGTCTAGCCGAATGGGTTTGGGTCTACCCGAGTGGGTTTGGGTCTAGCCGAGTGGGTTTGCTTCTAGCCGAATGGGTTTGGGTCCAGCCGAGTGGGTTTGGGTGCAGACGAGTGGGTTTGGGTCTAGCGGAGTGGGTTTGGGTGTAACTGAGTGGGTTTGGGTCTAGCCGAGTGGGTTTGGGTCTAGCCGAGTGGGTTTGGGTCTAGCCGAGTGGGTTTGGGTCCAGCCGAGTGGGTTTGGGTCTAGCCGAGTTGGTTTGGGTCTAGCCGAGTGGGTTTGCGCCTAGCCGAGTGGGTTTGTGTCTAGCGGAGTGGGTTTGGGTCTAGCGGAGTGGGATTGGGTCTAGCCGAGTGGGTTTGGGTCTAGCCGAGTGGGTTTGGGACTAGCCGAGTGGGTTTGGCTCAAGCCGAGTGGGTTTGGGTCTTGCTGAATGGGTTTGGGTCTAGCCGAGTGGGTTTGGGTCTAGCCGAGTGGGTTTGGGTCTAGCGGAGTGGGTTTGGGTCTAGCCGAGTGGGTTTGGGTCTACCCGAGTGCGTTTGGGTCTCGCCGAGTGGGTTTGGGTCTAGCCGAATGGGTTTGGGTCTAGCCGAGTGGGTTTGGGTGTAGCCGAGTGGGTTTGGGTCTAGCGGAGTGGGTTTGGGTGTAGCCGAGTGGGTTTGGGTCTAGCCGAGTGGGTTTGGGTCTAGCCGAGTGGGTTTGGGTCTAGCCGAGTGGGTTTGGGTCTAGCCGAGTGGGTTTGGGTCTAGCCGAGTGGGTTTGGGTCTAGCCGAGTGTGTTTGCGTCTGGCCGAGTGGGTTTGGGTCTAGCCGAGTGGGTTTGGGTCTAGCCCAGTGGGTTTGGGTCTAGCCAAGTGGGTTTTGGTCTAGCCGAGTGGGTTTGGGTCTATCCGAGTGGGTTTGCGTCTAGTCGAGTGGGTTTGCGTCTAGCCGAGTGGGTTTGGGTTTAGCCGAGTGGGTTTGGGTCTAGCCGAGTGGGTTTGGGACTAGCCGAGTGGGTTTGGCTCAAGCCGAGTGGGTTTGGGTCTTGCTGAATGGGTTTGGGTCTAGCCGAGTGGGTTTGGGTCCAGCGGAGCGGGTTTGGGTGTAGCCGAGTGGGTTTGGGTCTCGCCGAGTGGGTTTGGGTCTAGCCGAGTGGGTTTGGCTCTAGCCGAGTGGGTTTGGGTCTAGCCGAGTGGGTTTGGGTCTAGCCGAGTGGGTTTATGTCTACCCGAGTGGGTTTGGGTCTAGTGGAGTGGGTTTGGGTGTAGCCGAGTGGGTTTGGGTCTAGCCGAGTGGGTTTGGGTGTAGCCGAGTGGGTGTGGGTCAAGCCGAGTGGGTTTGGGTCTAGCCGAGTGGGTTTGGGTCTAGCCGAGTGGGTTTGGGTCTAGCCGAGTGGGTTTGGGTCTGGCCGAGTGGTTTTGGGCCTAGCCGAGTGGGTTTGGGTCTACCGGAGTGGGTTTGGGTGTAGCGGAGTGGGTTTGGGTGAGCTGAGTGGGTTTGGGACCAGCCGAGTGGGTTTGGGTCTAGCCGAGTGGGTTTGGGTCTAGCCGAATGGGTTTGGGTCTACCCGAGTGGGTTTGGGTCTAGCCGAGTGGGTTTGCATCTAGCCGAATGGGTTTGGGTCTAGCCGAGTGGGTTTTGGTCTAGCGGAGTGGGTTTGGGTGTAACTGAGTGGGTTTGGGTCTAGCCGAGTGGGTTTGGGTCTAGCTGAGTGGGTTTGGGTCTAGCCGAGTGGGTTTGGGTCCAGCCGAGTGGGTTTGGGTCTAGCCGAGTTGGTTTGGGTCTAGCCGAGTGGGTTTGCGCCTAGCCGAGTGGGTTTGTGTCTAGCGGAGTGGGTTTGGGTCTAGCGGAGTGGGATTGGGTCTAGCCGAGTGGGTTTGGGTCTAGCCGAGTGGGTTTGGGACTAGCCGAGTGGGTTTGGGTCTAGCCGAGTGGGTTTGGCTCTAGCCGAGTGGGTTTGGGTCTAGCCGAGTGGGTTTACGTCTAGCCGAGTGGGTTTGGGTCTAGCGGAGTGGGTTTGGGTGCAGCCGAGTGGGTTTGGGTCTAGACGAGTGGGTTTGGGTCTAGCCGAGTGGGTTTGGCTCTAGCCGAGTGGGTTTGGGTCTAGCCGAGTGGGTTTGGGTCTAGCCGAGTGGGTTTACGTCTAGCCGAGTGGGTTTGGGTCTAGCGGAGTGGGTTTGGGTGTAGCCGAGTGGGTTTGGGTCTAGCCGAGTGGGTTTGGGTGTAGCCGAGTGGGTGTGGGTCAAGCCGAGTGGGTTTGGGTCTAGCCGAGTGGGTTTGGGTCTAGCCGAGTGGGTTTGGGTCTAGCCGAGTGGGTTTGGGTCTGGCCGAGTGGTTTTGGGCCTAGCCGAGTGGGTTTGGGTCTACCGGAGTGGGTTTGGGTGTAGCGGAGTGGGTTTGGGTGAGCTGAGTGGGTTTGGGACCAGCCGAGTGGGTTTGAGTCTAGCCGAGTGGGTTTGGGTCTAGCCGAATGGGTTTGGGTCTACCCGAGTGGGTTTGGGTCTAGCCGAGTGGGTTTGCTTCTAGCCGAATGGGTTTGGGTCCAGCCGAGTGGGTTTGGGTGCAGACGAGTGGGTTTGGGTCTAGCGGAGTGGGTTTGGGTGTAACTGAGTGGGTTTGGGTCTAGCCGAGTGGGTTTGGGTCTAGCCGAGTGGGTTTGGGTCTAGCCGAGTGGGTTTGGGTCCAGCCGAGTGGGTTTGGGTCTAGCCGAGTTGGTTTGGGTCTAGCCGAGTGGGTTTGCGCCTAGCCGAGTGGGTTTGTGTCTAGCGGAGTGGGTTTGGGTCTAGCGGAGTGGGATTGGGTCTAGCCGAGTGGGTTTGGGTCTAGCCGAGTGCGTTTGGGACTAGCCGAGTGGGTTTGGCTCAAGCCGAGTGGGTTTGGGTCTTGCTGAATGGGTTTGGGTCTAGCCGAGTGGGTTTGGGTCTAGCCGAGTGGGTTTGGGTCTAGCGGAGTGGGTTTGGGTCTAGCCGAGTGGGTTTGGGTCTACCCGAGTGCGTTTGGGTCTCGCCGAGTGGGTTTGGGTCTAGCCGAATGGGTTTGGGTCTAGCCGAGTGGGTTTGGGTGTAGCCGAGTGGGTTTGGGTCTAGCGGAGTGGGTTTGGGTGTAGCCGAGTGGGTTTGGGTCTAGCCGAGTGGGTTTGGGTCTAGCCGAGTGGGTTTGGGTCTAGCCGAGTGGGTTTGGGTCTAGCCGAGTGGGTTTGGGTCTAGCCGAGTGGGTTTGGGTCTAGCCGAGTGTGTTTGCGTCTGGCCGAGTGGGTTTGGGTCTAGCCGAGTGGGTTTGGGTCTAGCCCAGTGGGTTTGGGTCTAGCCAAGTGGGTTTTGGTCTAGCCGAGTGGGTTTGGGTCTATCCGAGTGGGTTTGCGTCTAGTCGAGTGGGTTTGCGTCTAGCCGAGTGGGTTTGGGTTTAGCCGAGTGGGTTTGGGTCTATCCATGTGGGTTTGGGTCTAGCCGAGTGGGTTAGGGTCTAGCGGAGTGGGTTTGGGTGTAGCCGCGTGGGTTTGGGTGTGGCCGAGTGGGTTTGGGTCTAGCCGAGTGGGTTTGGGCCTAGCCGAGTGGGTTTGGGTCTAGCCGAGTGGGTTTGCGTCTAGCGGAGTGGGTTTGGGTGTAGCCGAGTGGGTTTGGGTGCAGCGGAATGGGTTTGGGTGTAGCTGAGTGGGTTTGGGTGTAGCTGAGTGGGTTTGGGTGCAGCTGAGTGGGTTTGGGACCAGCCGAGTGGGTTTGGGTCTAGCCGAGTTTGTTTGGGCCTAGCCGAATGGGTTTGGGTCTACCCGAGTGGGTTTGGGTCTGGCCGAGTGGGTTTGCTTCTAGCCGAATGGGTTTGGGTCTAGCCGATTGGGTTTGGGTGCAGCCGAGTGGGTTTGGGTCTAGCGGAGTGGGTTTGGGTGTAGCCGAGTGGGTTTGGGTCTAGCCGAGTGGGTTTGGGTGTAGCCGAGTGGGTTTGGGTCTAGCCGAGTGGGTTTGGGTCTAGCGGAGTGGGTTTGGTTGTAGCCGAATGGGTTTGGGTCTAGCGGAGTGGGTTTGGGTGTAGCCGAGTGGGTTTGGGTCTAGCCGAGTGGGTTTGGGTCTAGCCGACTGGGTTTGGGTCCAGCCGAGTGGGTTTGGGTCTAGCCGAGTGGGTTTGGGTCTAGCCGAGTGGGTTTATGTCTAGCCGAGTGGGTTTGGGTCTAGCGGAGTGGGTTTGGGTGTAGCCGAGTGGGTTTGGGTGTAGCCGAGTGGGTTTGGGTCTGGACGATTGGGTTTGGGTCTAGCCGAGTGGGTTTGGGTCTAGCCGAGTGGGTTTGGATCTAGCCGAGTGGGTTTGGGTGTGGCCGAGTGGGTTTGGGTCTGGACGAGTGGGTTTGGGTCCAGCCGAGTGGGTTTGGGTGTAGCCGAGTGGGTTTGGATCTTGCCGAGTGGGTTTGGGTCTAGCCTAGTGGGTTTGGGTCTAGCCGACTGGGTTTGGGCCTAGCCGCGTGGGTTTGGGTCTTGCGGAGTGGGTTTGAGTCTAGCGGAGTGGGTTTGGGTCTAGCCGAGTGGGTTTGGGCCTAGCCGAGTGGGTTTGGGTGTAGCCGAGTGGGTTTGGGCCTAGCCGAGTGGGTTTGGGTCTGGCGGAGTGGGTTTGGGTGTAGCCGAGTGGGTTTGGGTGTAGCCGAGTGGGTTTGGGTCTGGACGAGTGGGTTTGGGTCTAGCCGAGTGGGTTTGGGTGTAGCCGAGTGGGTTTGGGTCTAGCCGAGTGGGTTTGGGTCTAGCGGAGTGGGTTTGGTTGTAGCCGAATGGGTTTGGGTCTAGCAGAGTGGGTTTGGGTGTAGCCGAGTGGGTTTGGGTCTAGCCGAGTGGGTTTGGGTCTAGCCGACTGGGTTTGGGTCCAGCCGAGTGGGTTTGGGTCTAGCCGAGTGGGTTTGGGTCTAGCCGAGTGGGTTTACGTCTAGCCGAGTGGGTTTGGGTCTAGCGGAGTGGGTTTGGGTGTAGCCGAGTGGGTTTGGGTGTAGCCGAGTGGGTTTGGGTCTGGACGATTGGGTTTGGGTCTAGCCGAGTGGGTTTGGGTCTAGCCGAGTGGGTTTGGATCTAGCTGAGTGGGTTTGGGTGTGGCCGAGTGGGTTTGGGTCTGGACGAGTGGGTTTGGGTCCAGCCGAGTGGGTTTGGGTGTAGCCGAGTGGGTTTGGATCTTGCCGAGTGGGTTTGGGTCTAGCCTAGTGGGTTTGGGTCTAGCCGAGTGGGTTTGGGTCTAGCCGACTGGGTTTGGGCCTAGCCGCGTGGGTTTGGGTCTTGCGGAGTGGGTTTGGGTCTAGCGGAGTGGGTTTGGGTCTAGCCGAGTGGGTTTGGGCCTAGCCGATTGGGTTTGGGTCTAGCCGAGTGGGTTTGGGTCTAGCCGAGTGGGTTTGGGTCTAGCCGAGTGGGTTTGGGTCCAGCCGAGTGGGTTTTGGTGTAGCCGAGTGGGTTTGGGCCTAGCCGAGTGGGTTTGGGTCTGGCGGAGTGGGTTTGGGTGTAGCCGAGTGGGTTTGGGTCTAGCCGAGTGGGTTGGGGTCTAGCCGACTGGGTTTAGGATTAGCCGAGTGGGTTTGGGTCTAGCCGAGCGGGTTTGGGTCTAGCCGAGTGGGTTTACGTCTAGCCGCATGGGTTTGGGTCTAGCGGAGTGGGTATCGGTGTAGCCGAGTGGGTTTGGGTCTAGCCGAGTGGGTTTGGGTCTAGCCGGGTGTGTTTGGATCTAGCCTAGTGGGTTTGGGTCTAGCCAAGTGGGTTTGGGTCTAGCGGAGTGGGTTTGTGTCTAGCGGTGTGGGTTTGGGTCTAGCGGAGTGGGTTTGGGTCTAGCCGAGCGGGTTTGGTTCTAACCGAGTGGGTTTGTGTCTAGCGGAGTGGGTTTGGGTCTAGCGGAGTGGGATTGGGTCTGGCCGAGTGGGTTTGGGTCTAGCCGAGTGGGTTTGGGACTAGCCGAGTGGGTTTGGGTCTAGCCGAGTGGGTTTGGGTCTAGCTAAATGGGTTTGGGTCTAGCCAAGTGGGTTTGGGTCTAGCCGAGTGGGTTTGGGTCTAGCCGAAAGGGTTTGGGTCTAGCCGAGTGGGCTTGGGTCTAGCCGAGTGGGTTTGGGTCTAGCCGAGTGGGTGTGTCTAGCCAAGTGGGTTTGGGTCGAGCCGAGTGGGTTTGGGTCTAGCCGAGTGGGTTTGGGTCTAGCCGAGTGGGTTTGGGTCTAGCCGTGTGGGTTTGGGTCTAGCCGAGTGGGTTGGGGTCTAGCCGACTGGGTTTAGGATTAGCCGAGTGGGTTTGGGTCTAGCCGAGTGGGTTTGGGTCTAGCCGAGTGGGTTTACGTCTAGCCGCATGGGTTTGGGTCTAGCGGAGTGGGTATCGGTGTAGCCGAGTGGGTTTGGGTCTAGCCGAGTGGGTTTGGGTCTAGCCGGGTGTGTTTGGATCTAGCCTAGTGGGTTTGGGTCTAGCCAAGTGGGTTTGGGTCTAGCGGAGTGGGTTTGTGTCTAGCGGTGTGGGTTTGGGTCTAGCGGAGTGGGTTTGGGTCTAGCCGAGCGGGTTTGGTTCTAACCGAGTGGGTTTGTGTCTAGCGGAGTGGGTTTGGGTCTAGCCGAGTGGGTTTGGGTCTAGCCGAGTGGGTTTGGGCCTAGCCGAGTGGGTTTGGGTCTAGCAGAGTGGGTTAGGGTCTAGTGGAGTGGGTTTGGGTCCAGCCGAGTGGGTTTGGGTCTAGCCGAATGGGTTTGGGTCTACCCGAGTGCGTTTGGGTCTAGCCGAGTGGGTTTGGGTCTAGCCGAGTGGGTTTGGGTCAAGCGGAGTTGGTATGGGTCTAGCGGAGTGGGTTTGGGTCTAGCGGAGTGGGTTTGGGTCTAGCCAAGTGGGTTTTGGTCTAGCCGAGTGGGTTTGGGTCTATCCGAGTGGGTTTGCGTCTAGCCGAGTGGGTTTGCGTCTAGCCGAGTGGGTTTGGGTCTAGCCGAGTGGGTTTGGGTCTATCCATGTGGGTTTGGGTCTAGCCGAGTGGGTTAGTGTCTAGCGGAGTGGGTTTGGGTGTAGCCGCGTGGGTTTGGGTGTAGCCGAGTGGGTTTGGGTCTAGCCGAGTGGGTTTGGGTCTAGCCGAAAGGGTTTGGGTCTAGCCGAGTGGGTTTGGGTCTAGCCGAGTGGGTTTGGGTCTAGCCGAGTGGGTGTGTCAAGCCAAGTGGGTTTGGGTCGAGCCGAGTGGGTTTGGGTCTAGCCGAGTGGGTTTGGGTCTAGCCGAGTGGGTTTGGGTCTAGCCGAGTGGGTTTGGGCCTAGCCGAGTGGGTTTGGGTCTAGCAGAGTGGGTTAGGGTCTAGTGGAGTGGGTTTGGGTCCAGCCGAGTGGGTTTGGGTCTAGCCGAATGGGTTTGGGTCTACCCGAGTGCGTTTGGGTCTAGCCGAGTGGGTTTGGGTCTAGCCGAGTGGGTTTGGGTCAAGCGGAGTTGGTATGGGTCTAGCGGAGTGGGTTTGGGTCTAGCGGAGTGGGTTTGGGTCTAGCCAAGTGGGTTTTGGTCTAGCCGAGTGGGTTTGGGTCTATCCGAGTGGGTTTGCGTCTAGCCGAGTGGGTTTGCGTCTAGCCGAGTGGGTTTGGGTCTAGCCGAGTGGGTTTGGGTCTATCCATGTGGGTTTCGGTCTAGCCGAGTGGGTTTGGGTCTAGCCGAGTGGGTTTGGATCTAGCCTAGTGGGTTTGGGTCTAGCCAAGTGGGTTTGGGTCTAGCGGAGTGGGTTTGTGTCTAGCGGTGTGGGTTTGGGTCTAGCGGAGTGGGTTTGGGTCTAGCCGAGCGGGTTTGGTTCTAACCGAGTGGGTTTGTGTCTAGCGGAGTGGGTTTGGGTCTAGCCGAGTGGGTTTGGGTCTAGCCGAGTGGGTTTGGGCCTAGCCGAGTGGGTTTGGGTCTAGCAGAGTGGGTTAGGGTCTAGTGGAGTGGGTTTGGGTCCAGCCGAGTGGGTTTGGGTCTAGCCGAATGGGTTTGGGTCTACCCGAGTGCGTTTGGGTCTAGCCGAGTGGGTTTGGGTCTAGCCGAGTGGGTTTGGGTCAAGCGGAGTTGGTATGGGTCTAGCGGAGTGGGTTTGGGTCTAGCGGAGTGGGTTTGGGTCTAGCCAAGTGGGTTTTGGTCTAGCCGAGTGGGTTTGGGTCTATCCGAGTGGGTTTGCGTCTAGCCGAGTGGGTTTGCATCTAGCCGAGTGGGTTTGGGTCTAGCCGAGTGGGTTTGGGTCTATCCATGTGGGTTTGGGTCTAGCCGAGTGGGTTAGTGTCTAGCGGAGTGGGTTTGGGTGTAGCCGCGTGGGTTTGGGTGTAGCCGAGTGGGTTTGGGTCTAGCCGAGTGGGTTTGGGTCTAGCCGAAAGGGTTTGGGTCTAGCCGAGTGGGTTTGGGTCTAGCCGAGTGGGTTTGGGTCTAGCCGAGTGGGTGTGTCAAGCCAAGTGGGTTTGGGTCGAGCCGAGTGGGTTTGGGTCTAGCCGAGTGGGTTTGGGTCTAGCCGAGTGGGTTTGGGTCTAGCCGAGTGGGTTTGGGCCTAGCCGAGTGGGTTTGGGTCTAGCAGAGTGGGTTAGGGTCTAGTGGAGTGGGTTTGGGTCCAGCCGAGTGGGTTTGGGTCTAGCCGAATGGGTTTGGGTCTACCCGAGTGCGTTTGGGTCTAGCCGAGTGGGTTTGGGTCTAGCCGAGTGGGTTTGGGTCAAGCGGAGTTGGTATGGGTCTAGCGGAGTGGGTTTGGGTCTAGCGGAGTGGGTTTGGGTCTAGCCAAGTGGGTTTTGGTCTAGCCGAGTGGGTTTGGGTCTATCCGAGTGGGTTTGCGTCTAGCCGAGTGGGTTTGCGTCTAGCCGAGTGGGTTTGGGTCTAGCCGAGTGGGTTTGGGTCTATCCATGTGGGTTTGGGTCTAGCCGAGTGGGTTAGTGTCTAGCGGAGTGGGTTTGGGTGTAGCCGCGTGGGTTTGGGTGTAGCCGAGTGGGTTTGGGTCTAGCCGAGTGGGTTTGGGTCTAGCCGAGTGGGTTTGGGTCTAGCCGAGTGGGTTTTCGTCTAGCGGAGTGGGTTTGGGTGTAGCCGAGTGGGTTTGGGTCCAGCCGAGTGGGTTTGGGTCGAGCCGAGTGGGTTTGGGTCTAGCGGAGTGGGTTTGGGTCTAGCCGAGTGGGTTTGGGTCTAGCCTAGTGGGTTTGGGTCTAGCCAAGTGGGTTTCGGTCCAGCGGAGTGGGTTTGGGTCTAGCGCAGTGGGTTTGGGTCTAGCTGAGTGGGTTTGGGTCTAACCGAGTGGGTTTGTGTCTAGCGGAGTGGGTTTGGGACTAGCGGAGTGGGATTGGGTCTAGCCGATTGGGTTTGGGTCTAGCCGAGTGGGTTTGGGTCTAGCGGAGTGGGTTTGGGTCTAGCGGAGTGGGTTTGGGTGTAGCCGTGTGGGTTTGGGTCTAGCCGAGTGGGTTTGGGTCTAGCTGACTGGGTTTGGGTCTAGCTGAGTGGGTTTGGGTCTAGCCGAGTGGGTTTGGGTGTAGCCGAGTGGGTTTGGGTCTAGCCGAGTGGGTTTGGGTCTAGCGGAGTGGGTTTGGTTGTAGCCGAGTGGGTTTGGGTCTAGCGGTGTGGGTTTGGGTGTAGCTGAGTGGGTTTGGGTCTAGCCGAGTGGGTTTGGGTCTAGCCGAGTGGGTGTGTCTAGCCAAGTGGGTTTGGGTCGAGCCGAGTAGGTTTGGGTCTAGCCGAGTGGGTTTGGGTCTAGTGGAGTGGGTTTAGGTCCAGCCGAGTGGGTTTGGGTCTAGCCGAATGGGTTTGGGTCTACCCGAGTGCGTTTGGGTCTAGCCGAGTGGGTTTGGGTCTAGCCGAGTGGGTTTGGGTCAAGCGGAGTTGGTATGGGTCTAGCGGAGTGGGTTTGGGTCTAGCGGAGTGGGTTTGGGTCTAGCCAAGTGGGTTTTGGTCTAGCCGAGTGGGTTTGGGTCTATCCGAGTGGGTTTGCGTCTAGCCGAGTGGGTTAGGGTCTAGCGGAGTGGGTTTGGGTCTAGCGGAGTGGGTTTGGGTCTAGCCAAGTGGGTTTTGGTCTAGCCGAGTGGGTTTAGGTCTATCCGAGTGGGTTTGCGTCTAGCCGAGTGGGTTTGCGTCTAGCCGAGTGGGTTTGGGTCTAGCCGAGTGGGTTTGGGTCTATCCATGTGGGTTTGGGTCTAGCCGAGTGGGTTAGGGTCTAGCGGAGTGGGTTTGGGTGTAGCCGCGTGGGTTTGGGTGTAGCCGAGTGGGTTTGGGTCTAGCCGAGTGGGTTTCGGTCTAGCCGAGTGGGTTTGGGTCTAGCCGAGTGGGTTTGCGTCTAGCGGAGTGGGTTTGGGTGTAGCCGAGTGGGTTTGGGTCTAGCCGAGTGGGTTTGGGTCTAGCCGAGTGGGTTTGGGTCTAGCGGAGTGGGTTTGGTTGTAGCCGAGTGGGTTTGGGTCTAGCGGAGTGGGTTTGGGTGTAGCCGAGTGGGTTTGGGTCTAGCGGAGTGGGTTTGGGTCTGGCCGACTGGGTTTGGGTCTGGACGAGTGGGTTTGGGTCTAGCCGAGTGGGTTTGGGTCAAGTCGAGTGGGTTTGGGTCTAGCCGAGTGGGTTTGGGTCTAGCCTAGTGGGTTTGGGTCTAGCCGAGTGGGTTTCGGTCCAGCGGAGTGGGTTTGGGTCTAGCGCAGTGGGTTTGGGTCTAGCTGAGTGGGTTTGGGTCTAACCGAGTGGGTTTGTGTCTAGCGGAGTGGGTTTGGGACTAGCGGAGTGGGACTGGGTCTAGCCGAGTGGGTTTGGGTCTAGCCGAGTGGGTTTGCGACTAGCCGAGTGTGTTTGCGTCTAGCCGAGTGGGTTTGGGTCTAGCCGAGTGGGTTTGGGTCTAGCCGAGTGGGTTTGGGTCTAGCGGAGTGGGTTTGGGTGTAGCCGTGTGGGTTTGGGTCTAGCCGAGTGGGTTTGGGTCTAGCCGACTGGGTTTGGGTCTAGCTGAGTGGGTTTGGGTCTAGCCGAGTGGGTTTGGGTGTAGCCGAGTGGGTTTGGGTCTAGCCGAGTGGGTTTGGGTCTAGCCGAGTGGCTTTGGTTGTAGCCGAGTGGGTTTGGGTCTAGCGGTGTGGGTTTGGGTGTAGCCGAGTGGGTTTGGGTCTAGCCGAGTGGGTTTGGGTCTAGCCGACTGGGTTTGGGTCTAGCCGAGTGGGTTTGGGTCTAGCCGAGTGGGTTTGGGTCTAGCCGAGTGGGTTTACGTCTAGCCGAGTGGGTTTTGGTCTAGCGGAGTGGGTTTGGGTGTAGCCAAGTGGGTTTGGGTGTAGCCGAGTGGGTTTGGGTCTGGCCGAGTGGGTTTGGGTCTAGCCGAGTGGGTTTGGGTCTAGCCTAGTGGGTTTGGGTCTAGCCAAGTGGGTTTGGGTCGAGCGGAGTGGGTTTAGGTCTAGCGCAGTGGGTTTGGGTCTAGCGGAGTGGGTTTGGTTCTAGCCGAGTGGGTTTGGGTCTAGCCGAGTGGGTTTGTGTCTAGCGGAGTGGGTTTGGGTCTAGCGGAGTGGGATTGGGTCTAGCCGAGTGGGTTTGGGTCTAGCCGAGTGGGTTTGGGACTAGCCGAGTGGGTTTGGGTCTAGCCGAGTGGGTTTGGGTCTAGCTGAATGTGTTTGGGTCTAACCGAGTGGGTTTGGGTCTAGCCGAGTGGGTTTGGGTCTAGCCGAAAGGGTTTGGGTCTAGCCGAGTGGGCTTGGGTCTAGCCGAGTGGGTTTGGGTCCAGCCGAGTGGGTGTGGGTTAAGCCGAGTGGGTTTGGGTCTAGCCGAGTGGGTTTGGGTCTAGCCGAGTGGGTTTGGGTCTATCCGAGTGGGTTTGGGTCTAGCCGAGTGGGTTTGGGCCTAGCCGAGTGGGTTTGGGACTACCGGAGTGGGTTTGGGTGTAGCGGAATGGGTTTGGGTGTAGCTGAGTGGGTTTGGGTGTAGCTGAGTGGGTTTGGGTGTGGCTGAGTGGGTTTGGGACCAGCCGAGTGGGTTTGGGTCTAGCCGAGTTTGTTTGGGCCTAGCCGAATGGGTTTGGGTCTACCCGAGTGGGTTTGGGTCTGGCCGAGTGGGTTTGATTCTAGCCGAATGGGTTTGGGTCTAGCCGAGTGGGTTTGGGTGCAGCCGAGTGGGTTTGGGTCTAGCGGATTGGGTTTGGGTGTAGCCGAGTGGGTTTGGGTCTAGCCGAGTGGGTTTGGGTCTAGCCGAGTTGGTTTGGGTCTAGCCGAGTGGGTTTGCGTCTGGCCGATTGGGTTTGGGTCTATCCATGTGGGTTTGGGTCTAGCCGAGTGGGTTAGGGTCTAGCGGAGTGGGTTTGGGTGTAGACGCATGGGTTTGGGTGTAGCCGAGTGGGTTTGTGTCTAGCCAAGTGGGTTTGGGTCTAGCCGAGTGGGTTTGGGTCTAGCCGAGTGGGTTTGGGTCTAGCGGAGTGGGTTTGGGTGTAGCCGAGTGGGTTTGGGTCTAGCCGAGTGGGTTTGGGTCTAGCCGAGTGGGTTTGGGTGTAGCCGAGTGGGTTTGAGTCTAGCCGAGTGGGTTTGGGTCTAGCGGAGTGGGTTTGGTTGTAGCCGAGTGGGTTTGGGTCTAGCGGAGTGGGTTTGGGTGTAGCCGAGTGGGTTTGGGTCTAGCCGAGTGGGTTTGGGTCTAGCCGACTGGGATTGGGTCTAGCCGAGTGGGTTTGGGTGTAGCTGAGTGGGTTTGGGTCTGGACGAGTGGGTTTGGGTGTAGCCGAGTGGGTTTGGGTCTAGCCGAGTGGGTTTGGGTCTAGCCGAGTGGGTTTGGGACTAGCCGAGTGGGTTTGGGTCTAGCCGAGTGGGTTTGGGTCTAGCTGAATGGGTTTGGGTCTAGCCGAGTGGGTTTGGGTCTAGCCGAGTGGGTTTGGGTCTAGCCGAGTGGGTTTGGGTCTAGCCGAGTGGGTTTGGGTCTAGCCGAGTGGGTGTGTCTAGCCAAGTGGGTTTGGGTCGAGCCGAGTGGGTTTGGGTCTAGCCGAGTGGGTTTGGGTCTAGCCGAGTGGGTTTGAGTCTAGCCGAGTGGGTTTGGGTCTAGCGGAGTGGGTTTGGTTGTAGCCGAGTGGGTTTGGGTCTAGCGGAGTGGGTTTGGGTGTAGCCGAGTGGGTTTGGGTCTAGCCGAGTGGGTTTGGGTATAGCCGACTGGGATTGGGTCTAGCCGAGTGGGTTTGGGTGTAGCCGAGTGGGTTTGGGTCTGGACGAGTGGGTTTGGGTGTAGCCGAGTGGGTTTAGGTCTAGCCGAGTGGGTTTGGGTCTAGCCGAGTGGGTTTGGGACTAGCCGAGTGGGTTTGGGTCTAGCCGAGTGGGTTTGGGTCTAGCTGAATGGGTTTGGGTCTAGCCGAATGGGTTTGGGTCTAGCCGAGTGGGTTTGGGTCTAGCCGAAAGGGTTTGGGTCTAGCCGAGTGGGTTTGGGTCTAGCCGAGTGGGTTTGGGTCTAGCCGAGTGGGTGTGTCTAGCCAAGTGGGTTTGGGTCGAGCCGAGTGGGTTTGGGTCTAGCCGAGTGGGTTTGGGTCGAGCCGAGTGGGTTTGGGTCTAGCCGAGTGGGTTTGGGCCTAGCCGAGTGGGTTTGGGTCTAGCGGAGTGGGTTAGGGTCTAGTGGAGTGGGTTTGGGTCCAGCCGAGTGGGTTTGGGTCTAGCCGAATGGGTTTGGGTCTACCCGAGTGCGTTTGGGTCTAGCCGAGTGGGTTTGGGTCTAGCCGAATGGGTTTGTGTCTAGCCGAGTGGGTTTGGGTGTAGCCGAGTGGGTTTGGGTCTAGCGGAGTGGGTTTGGGTGTAGCCGAGTGGGTTTGGGTCTAGCCGAGTGGGTTTGGGTCTAGCCGAGTGGGTTTGGGTCCAGCCGAGTGGGTTTGGGTCTAGCCGAGTGGGTTTGGGTCTAGCCGAGTGGGTTTGGGTCTAGCCGAGTGGGTTTGGGTCTAGCCGAGTGGGTTTGGGTCTAGCCGAGTGGGTTTGGGTCTAGCCGAGTGGGTTTGGGTCTGGCCGAGTTAGTTTGGGTGTTGCCAAGGGGGTTTGGGTCTAGCCGAGCAGGTTTGGGTCTAGCCGAGTGGGTTTGGGTCTAGCCGAGTTGGTTTGGGTCCAGCCGAGTGGGTTTGGGTCTGGCCGAGTGGGTTTGGGTCAAGCGGAGTTGGTATGGGTCTAGCGGAGTGGGTTTGGGTCTAGCGGAGTGGGTTTGGTTGTAGCCGAGTGGGTTTGGGTCTAGCCGAGTGGGTTTGGGTCTACCCGAGTGGGTTTGCGTCTAGCCGAGTGGGTTTGGGTCTAGCCGAGTGGGTGTGGGTCTAGCCAAGTGGGTTTGGGTCTAGCCAAGTGGGTTTGGGTCTAGCCGAATGGGTTTGGGTCTATACGAGTGGGTTTGCGTCTAGCCGAGTGGGTTTGGGTCTAGTCGAGTGGGTTTGGGTCTAGCGGAGTGGGTTTGGGTGTAGCCGAGTGGGTTTGGGTCTAGCCCAGTGGGTTTGGGTCCACCAGAGTGGGTTTGCGTCTAGCCGAGTGGGTTTGGGTCTAGCCGAGAGGGTGTGGGTCTAGCCGAGTGGGTTTGGGTCTAGCCAAGTCGGTTTGGGTCTAGCCGAGTGGGTTTGGGTCTATACGAGTGGGTTTGAGTCTAGCAGAGTGGGTTTGGGTCTAGCCGAGTGGGTTTGGGTCTATCCATGTGGGTTTGGGTCTAGCCGAGTGGGTTAGGGTCTAGCGGAGTGGGTTTGGGTGTAGCCGCGTGGGTTTGGGTGTAGCCGAGTGGGTTTGGGTCTAGCCGAGTGGGTTTGGGTCGAGCCGAGTGGGTTTGGGTCTAGCCGAGTGGGTTTGGGTCTAGCGGAGTGGGTTTGGGTGTAGCCGAGTGGGTTTGGGTCTAGCCGAGTGGGTTTGGGTCTAGCCGACTGGGTTTGGGTCTAGCCGAGTGGGTTTGGGTCTAGCCGAGTGGGTTTGGGTCTTGCCGAGTGGGTTTGGGTCTAGCGGAGTGGGTTTGGGTGTAGCCGAGTGGGTTTGGGTCCAGCGGAGCGGGTTTGGGTGTAGCCGAGTGGGTTTGGGTCTAGCCGAGTGGGTTTGGGTCTAGCCGAGTGGGTTTGGGTCTAGCCGAGTGGGTTTGGGTCTAGCCGAGTGGGTTTACGTCTAGCCGAGTGGGTTTGGGTCTAGCGGAGTGGGTTTGGGTGTAGCCGAGTGGGTTTGGGTCTAGCCGAGTGGGTTTGGGTGTAGCCGAGTGGGTGTGGGTCAAGCCGAGTGGGTTAGGGTCTAGCCGAGTGGGTTTGGGTCTAGCCGAGTGGGTTTGGGTCTGGCCGAGTGGTTTTGGGCCTAGCCGAGTGGGTTTGGGTCTACCGGAGTGGGTTTGGGTGTAGCGGAGTGGGTTTGGGTTAGCTGAGTGGGTTTGGGACCAGCCGAGTGGGTTTGGGTCTAGCCGAGTGGGTTTGGGTCTAGCCGAATGGGTTTGGGTCTACCCGAGTGGGTTTGGGTCTAGCCGAGTGGGTTTGCTTCTAGCCGAATGGGTTTGGGTCTAGCCGAGTGGGTTTGGGTGCAGACGAGTGGGTTTGGGTCTAGCGGAGTGGGTTTGGGTGTAACTGAGTGGGTTTGGGTCTAGCCGAGTGGGTTTGGGTCTAGCCGAGTGGGTTTGGGTCTAGCCGAGTGGGTTTGGGTCCAGCCGAGTGGGTTTGGGTCTAGCCGAGTTGGTTTGGGTCTAGCCGAGTGGGTTTGCGCCTAGCCGAGTGGGTTTGTGTCTAGCGGAGTGGGTTTGGGTCTAGCGGAGTGGGATTGGGTCTAGCCGAGTGGGTTTGGGTCTAGCCGAGTGGGTTTGGGACTAGCCGAGTGGGTTTGGGTCTAGCCGAGTGGGTTTGGCTCTAGCCGAGTGGGTTTGGGTCTAGCCGAGTGGGTTTGGGTCTAGCCGAGTGGGTTTACGTCTAGCCGAGTGGGTTTGGGTCTAGCGGAGTGGGTTTGGGTGCAACCGAGTGGGTTTGGGTCTAGCCGAGTGGGTTTGGGTCTAGCCGAGTGGGTTTGGCTCTAGCCGAGTGGGTTTGGGTCTAGCCGAGTGGGTTTGGGTCTAGCCGAGTGGGTTTACGTCTAGCCGAGTGGGTTTGGGTCTAGCGGAGTGGGTTTGGGTGTAGCCGAGTGGGTTTGGGTCTAGCCGAGTGGGTTTGGGTGTAGCCGAGTGGGTGTGGGTCAAGCCGAGTGGGTTTGGGTCTAGCCGAGTGGGTTTGGGTCTAGCCGAGTGGGTTTGGGTCTAGCCGAGTGGGTTTGGGTCTGGCCGAGTGGTTTTGGGCCTAGCCGAGTGGGTTTGGGTCTACCGGAGTGGGTTTGGGTGTAGCGGAGTGGGTTTGGGTGAGCTGAGTGGGTTTGGGACCAGCCGAGTGGGTTTGGGTCTAGCCGAGTGGGTTTGGGTCTAGCCGAATGGGTTTCGGTCTACCCGAGTCGGTTTGGGTCTAGCCGAGTGGGTTTGCTTCTAGCCGAATGGGTTTGGGTCTAGCCGAGTGGGTTTGGGTGCAGACGAGTGGGTTTGGGTCTAGCCGAGTGGGTTTGGGTCTAGCCGAGTGGGTTTGGGTCCAGCCGAGTGGGTTTGGGTCTAGCCGAGTTGGTTTGGGTCTAGCCGAGTGGGTTTGCGCCTAGCCGAGTGGGTTTGTGTCTAGCGGAGTGGGTTTGGGTCTAGCGGAGTGGGATTGGGTCTAGCCGAGAGGGTTTGGGTCTAGCCGAGTGGGTTTGGGACTAGCCGAGTGGGTTTGGCTCAAGCCGAGTGGGTTTGGGTCTTGCTGAATGGGTTTGGGTCTAGCCGAGTGGGTTTGGGTCTAGCCGAGTGGGTTTGGGTCTAGCGGAGTGGGTTTGGGTCTAGCCGAGTGGGTTTGGGCCTAGCCGAGTGGGTTTGGGTCTAGCCGAATGGGTTTGGGTCTACCCGAGTGCGTTTGCGTCTCGCCGAGTGGGTTTGGGTCTAGCCGAATGGGTTTGGGTCTAGCCGAGTGGGTTTGGGTGTAGCCGAGTGGGTTTGGGTCTAGCGGAGTGGGAATGGGTGTAGCCGAGTGGGTTTGGGTCTAGCCGAGTGGGTTTGGGTCTAGCCGAGTGGGTTTGGGTCTAGCCGAGTGGGTTTGGGTCTAGCCGAGTGGGTTTGGGTCTAGCCGAGTGGGTTTGGGTCTAGCCGAGTGTGTTTGCGTCTGGCCGAGTGGGTTTGGGTCTAGCCGAGTGGGTTTGGGTCTAGCCCAGTGGGTTTGGGTCTAGCTGAGTGGGTTTGGGTCTAGCCGAGTGTGTTAGGGTCTAGCGGAGTGGGTTCGGGTGTAGCCGTGTGGGTTTGGGTGCAGCCGAGTGTGTTTGGGTCTAGCCGATTGGGTTTGGGTCTGGCCGAGTGGTTTTGGGTCTAGCTGAGTGGGTTTGGGTCTAGCGGAGTGGGTTTGGGTGTAGCCGAGTGAGTTTGGGTCTAGCCGAGTGGGTTTGGGTATAGCCGACTGGGTTTGGGTGTAGCCGAGTGGGTTTGGGTCCAGCCGAGTGGGTTTGGGTCTAGCCGAGTGGCTTTGGGTCTAGCTGAGTGGGTTTGGGTCTAGCCGAGTTGGTTTCGGTCTAGCCGAGTGGGTTTGGGTCTAGCCGAGTGGGTTTGGGTCTACCGAGTGGGTTTGGGTCTAGCCGAGTGGGTTTGGGTCTAGCCGAGTTTGTTTGGGTGTAGCCGAGTGGGTTTGGGTGTAGCCGAGCAGGTTTGGGTCTAGCCGAGTGGGTTTGGGTCTAGCCGAATGGGTTTGGGTCTACCCGAGTGGGTTTGGGTCTGGCCGAGTGGGTTTGCTTCTAGCCGAATGGGTTTGGGTCTAGCCGAGTGGGTTTGGGTGCAGCCGAGTGGGTTTGGGTCTAGCGGAGTGGGTTTGGGTGTAGCCGAGTGGGTTTGGGTCTAGCCGAGTGGGTTTGGGTGTAGCCGAGTGGGTTTGGGTCTAGCCGAGTGGGTTTGGGTCTAGCGGAGTGGGTTTGGTTGTAGCCGAATGGGTTTGGGTCTAGCGGAGTGGGTTTGGGTGTAGCCGAGTGGGTTTGGGTCTAGCCGAGTGGGTTTGGGTCTAGCCGACTGGGTTTGGGTCCAGCCGAGTGGGTTTGGGTCTAGCCGAGTGGGTTTGGGTCTAGCCGAGTGGGTTTACGTCTAGCCGAGTGGGTTTGGGTCTAGCGGAGTGGGAATGGGTGTAGCCGAGTGGGTTTGGGTCTAGCCGAGTGGGTTTGGGTCTAGCCGAGTGGGTTTGGGTCTAGCCGAGTGGGTTTGGGTCTAGCCGAGTGGGTTTGGGTCTAGCCGAGTGGGTTTGGGTCTAGCCGAGTGTGTTTGCGTCTGGCCGAGTGGGTTTCGGTCTAGCCGAGTGGGTTTGGGTCTAGCCCAGTGGGTTTGGGTCTAGCTGAGTGGGTTTGGGTCTAGCCGAGTGTGTTAGGGTCTAGCGGAGTGGGTTTGGGTGTAGCCGTGTGGGTTTGGGTGCAGCCGAGTGTGTTTGGGTCTAGCCGATTGGGTTTGGGTCTGGCCGAGTGGTTTTGGGTCTAGCTGAGTGGGTTTGGGTCTAGCGGAGTGGGTTTGGGTGTAGCCGAGTGAGTTTGGGTCTAGCCGAGTGGGTTTGGGTATAGCCGACTGGGTTTGGGTGTAGCCGAGTGGGTTTGGGTCCAGCCGAGTGGGTTTGGGTCTAGCCGAGTGGCTTTGGGTCTAGCTGAGTGGGTTTGGGTCTAGCCGAGTTGGTTTCGGTCTAGCCGAGTGGGTTTGGGTCTAGCCGAGTGGGTTTGGGTCTACCGAGTGGGTTTGGGTCTAGCCGAGTGGGTTTGGGTCTAGCCGAGTTTGTTTGGGTGTAGCCGAGTGGGTTTGGGTGTAGCCGAGCAGGTTTGGGTCTAGCCGAGTGGGTTTGGGTCTAGCCGAATGGGTTTGGGTCTACCCGAGTGGGTTTGGGTCTGGCCGAGTGGGTTTGCTTCTAGCCGAATGGGTTTGGGTCTAGCCGAGTGGGTTTGGGTGCAGCCGAGTGGGTTTGGGTCTAGCGGAGTGGGTTTGGGTGTAGCCGAGTGGGTTTGGGTCTAGCGGAGTGGGTTTGGGTGTAGCCGAGTGGGTTTGGGTCTAGCCGAGTGGGTTTGGGTGTAGCCGAGTGGGTTTGGGTCTAGCCGAGTGGGTTTGGGTCTAGCGGAGTGGGTTTGGTTGTAGCCGAATGGGTTTGGGTCTAGCGGAGTGGGTTTGGGTGTAGCCGAGTGGGTTTGGGTCTAGCCGAGTGGGTTTGGGTCTAGCCGACTGGGTTTGGGTCCAGCCGAGTGGGTTTGGGTCTAGCCGAGTGGGTTTGGGTCTAGCCGAGTGGGTTTACGTCTAGCCGAGTGGGTTTGGGTCTAGCGGAGTGGGTTTGGGTGTAGCCGAGTGGGTTTGGGTGTAGCCGAGTGGGTTTGGGTCTGGACGATTGGGTTTGGGTCTAGCCGAGTGGGTTTGGGTCTAGCCGAGTGGGTTTGGATCTAGCTGAGTGGGTTTGGGTGTGGCCGAGTGGGTTTGGGTCTGGACGAGTGGGTTTGGGTCCAGCCGAGTGGGTTTGGGTGTAGCCGAGTGGGTTTGGATCTTGCCGAGTGGGTTTGGGTCTAGCCTAGTGGGTTTGGGTCTAGCCGAGTGGGTTTGGGTCTAGCCGACTGGGTTTGGGCCTAGCCGCGTGGGTTTGGGTCTTGCGGAGTGGGTTTGAGTCTAGCGGAGTGGGTTTGGGTCTAGCCGAGTGGGTTTGGGCCTAGCCGATTGGGTTTGGGTCTAGCCGAGTGGGTTTGGGTCTAGCCGAGTGGGTTTGGGTCTAGCCGAGTGGGTTTGGGTCCAGCCGAGTGGGTTTGGGTCTAGCCGTGTGGGTTTGGGTCTAGCCGATTGGGTTTGGGTCTAGCCATTTGGGTTTGGGTCTAGCCGAGTGGGTTAGGGTCTAGCAGAGTGGGTTTGGGTGTAGCCGCGTGGGTTTGGGTGTAGCCGAGTGGGTTTGGGTCTAGCCGAGTGGGTTTGGGTGTAGCCGAGTGGGTTTGGGCCTAGCCGAGTGGGTTTGGGTCTGGCGGAGTGGGTTTGGGTGTAGCCGAGTGGGTTTGGGTGTAGCCGAGTGGGTTTGGGTCTGGACGAGTGGGTTTGGGTCTAGCCGAGTGGGTTTGGGTGTAGCCGAGTGGGTTTGGGTCTAGCCGAGTGGGTTTGGGTCTAGCGGAGTGGGTTTGGTTGTAGCCGAATGGGTTTGGGTCTAGCGGAGTGGGTTTGGGTGTAGCCGAGTGGGTTTGGGTCTAGCCGAGTGGGTTTGGGTCTAGCCGACTGGGTTTGGGTCCAGCCGAGTGGGTTTGGGTCTAGCCGAGTGGGTTTGGGTCTAGCCGAGTGGGTTTACGTCTAGCCGAGTGGGTTTGGGTCTAGCGGTGTGGGTTTGGGTGTAGCCGAGTGGGTTTGGGTGTAGCCGAGTGGGTTTGGGTCTGGACGATTGGGTTTGGGTCTAGCCGAGTGGGTTTGGGTCTAGCCGAGTGGGTTTGGATCTAGCTGAGTGGGTTTGGGTGTGGCCGAGTGGGTTTGGGTCTGGACGAGTGGGTTTGGGTCCAGCCGAGTGGTTTTGGGTGTAGCCGAGTGGGTTTGGATCTTGCCGAGTGGGTTTGGGTCTAGCCTAGTGGGTTTGGGTCTAGCCGAGTGGGTTTGGGTCTAGCCGACTGGGTTTGGGCCTAGCCGCGTGGGTTTGGGTCTTGCGGAGTGGGTTTGGGTCTAGCGGAGTGGGTTTGGGTCTAGCCGAGTGGGTTTGGGCCTAGCCGATTGGGTTTGGGTCTAGCCGAGTGGGTTTGGGTCTAGCCGAGTGGGTTTGGGTCTAGCCGAGTGGGTTTGGGTCCAGCCGAGTGGGTTTGGGTCTAGCCGTGTGGGTTTGGGTCTAGCCGATTGGGTTTGGGTCTAGCCATTTGGGTTTGGGTCTAGCCGAGTGGGTTAGGGTCTAGCAGAGTGGGTTTGGGTGTAGCCGCGTGGGTTTGGGTGTAGCCGAGTGGGTTTTGGTCTAGCCGAGTGGGTTTGGGTGTAGCCGAGTGGGTTTGGGCCTAGCCGAGTGGGTTTGGGTCTGGCGGAGTGGGTTTGGGTGTAGCCGAGTGGGTTTGGGTCTAGCCGAGTGGGTTGGGGTCTAGCCGACTGGGTTTAGGATTAGCCGAGTGGGTTTGGGTCTAGCCGAGTGGGTTTGGGTCTAGCCGAGTGGGTTTACGTCTAGCCGCATGGGTTTGGGTCTAGCGGAGTGGGTATCGGTGTAGCCGAGTGGGTTTGGGTCTAGCCGAGTGGGTTTGGGTCTAGCCGGGTGTGTTTGGATCTAGCCTAGTGGGTTTGGGTCTAGCCAAGTGGGTTTGGGTCTAGCGGAGTGGGTTTGTGTCTAGCGGTGTGGGTTTGGGTCTAGCGGAGTGGGTTTGGGTCTAGCCGAGCGGGTTTGGTTCTAACCGAGTGGGTTTGTGTCTAGCGGAGTGGGTTTGGGTCTAGCGGAGTGGGATTGGGTCTGGCCGAGTGGGTTTGGGTCTAGCCGAGTGGGTTTGGGACTAGCCGAGTGGGTTTGGGTCTAGCCGAGTGGGTTTGGGTCTAGCTAAATGGGTTTGGGTCTAGCCAAGTGGGTTTGGGTATAGCCGAGTGGGTTTGGGTCTAGCCGAAAGGGTTTGGGTCTAGCCGAGTGGGTTTGGGTCTAGCCGAGTGGGTTTGGGTCTAGCCGAGTGGGTGTGTCTAGCCAAGTGGGTTTGGGTCGAGCCGAGTGGGTTTGGGTCTAGCCGAGTGGGTTTGGGTCTAGCCGAGTGGGTTTGGGTCTAGCCGAGTGGGTTTGGGTCTAGCCGAGTGGGTTGGGGTCTAGCCGACTGGGTTTAGGATTAGCCGAGTGGGTTTGGGTCTAGCCGAGTGGGTTTGGGTCTAGCCGAGTGGGTTTACGTCTAGCCGCATGGGTTTGGGTCTAGCGGAGTGGGTATCGGTGTAGCCGAGTGGGTTTGGGTCTAGCCGAGTGGGTTTGGGTCTAGCCGGGTGTGTTTGGATCTAGCCTAGTGGGTTTGGGTCTAGCCAAGTGGGTTTGGGTCTAGCGGAGTGGGTTTGTGTCTAGCGGTGTGGGTTTGGGTCTAGCGGAGTGGGTTTGGGTCTAGCCGAGCGGGTTTGGTTCTAACCGAGTGCGTTTGTGTCTAGCGGAGTGGGTTTGGGTCTAGCGGAGTGGGATTGGGTCTGGCCGAGTGGGTTTGGGTCTAGCCGAGTGAGTTTGGGACTAGCCGAGTGGGTTTGGGTTTAGCCGAGTGGGTTTGGGTCGAGCTAAATGGGTTTGGGTCTAGCCAAGTGGGTTTGGGTCTAGCCGAGTGGGTTTGGGTCTAGCCGAAAGGGTTTGGGTCTAGCCGAGTGGGTTTGGGTCTAGCCGAGTGGGTTTGGGTCTAGCCGAGTGGGTGTGTCTAGCCAAGTGGGTTTGGGTCGAGCCGAGTGGGTTTGGGTCTAGCCGAGTGGGTTTGGGTCTAGCCGAGTGGGTTTGGGTCTAGCCGAGTGGGTTTGGGCCTAGCCGAGTGGGTTTGGGTCTAGCAGAGTGGGTTAGAGTCTAGTGGAGTGGGTTTGGGTCCAGCCGAGTGGGTTTGGGTCTAGCCGAATGGGTTTGGATCTACCCGAGTGCGTTTGGGTCTAGCCGAGTGGGTTTGGGTCTAGCCGAGTGGGTTTGGGTCAAGCGGAGTTGGTATGGGTCTAGCGGAGTGGGTTTGGGTCTAGCGGAGTGGGTTTGGGTCTAGCCAAGTGGGTTTTGGTCTAGCCGAGTGGGTTTGGGTCTATCCGAGTGGGTTTGCGTCTAGCCGAGTGGGTTTGCGTCTAGCCGAGTGGGTTTGGGTCTAGCCGAGTGGGTTTGGGTCTATCCATGTGGGTTTGGGTCTAGCCGAGTGGGTTAGTGTCTAGCGGAATGGGTTTGGGTGTAGCCGCGTGGGTTTGGGTGTAGCCGAGTGGGTTTGGGTCTAGCCGAGTGGGTTTGGGTCTAGCCGAGTGGGTTTGGGTCTAGCCGAGTGGGTTTTCGTCTAGCGGAGTGGGTTTGGGTGTAGCCGAGTGGGTTTGGGTCCAGCCGAGTGGGTTTGGGTCGAGCCGAGTGGGTTTGGGTCTAGCGGAGTGGGTTTGGTTGTAGCCGAGTGGGTTTGGGTCTAGCGGAGTGGGTTTGGGTGTAGCCGAGTGGGTTTGGGTCTAGCGGAGTGGGTTTGGGTCTAGCCGACTGGGTTTGGGTCTGGACGAGTGGGTTTGGGTCTAGCCGAGTGGGTTTGGGTCTAGTCGAGTGGGTTTGGGTCTAGCCGAGTGGGTTTGGGTCTAGCCTAGTGGGTTTGGGTCTAGCCAAGTGGGTTTCGGTCCAGCGGAGTGGGTTTGGGTCTAGCGCAGTGGGTTTGGGTCTAGCTGAGTGGGTTTGGGTCTAACCGAGTGGGTTTGTGTCTAGCGGAGTGGGTTTGGGACTAGCGGAGTGGGATTGGGTCTAGCCGATTGGGTTTGGGTATATCCATGTGGGTTTGGGTCTAGCCGAGTGGGTTTGGGTCTAGCGGAGTGGGTTTGGGTGTATCCGAGTGGGTTTGGGTCTAGCCGAGTGGGTTTGGGTCTAGCCGAGTGGGTTTGGGTCTAGCCGAGTGGGTTTGGGTCTAGCGGAGTGGGTTTGGGTGTAGCCGTGTGGGTTTGGGTCTAGCCGAGTGGGTTTGGGTCTAGCTGACTGGGTTTGGGTCTAGCTGAGTGGGTTTGGGTCTAGCCGAGTGGGTTTGGGTGTAGCCGAGTGGGTTTGGGTCTAGCCGAGTGGGTTTGGGTCTAGCGGAGTGGGTTTGGTTGTAGCCGAGTGGGTTTGGGTCTAGCGGTGTGGGTTTGGGTGTAGCCGAGTGGGTTTGGGTCTAGCCGAGTGGGTTTGGGTCTATCCGAGTGGGTGTGTCTAGCCAAGTGGGTTTGGGTCGAGCCGAGTGGGTTTGGGTCTAGCCGAGTGGGTTTGGGTCTAGTGGAGTGGGTTTGGGTCCAGCCGAGTGGGTTTGGGTCTAGCCGAATGGGTTTGGGTCTACCCGAGTGCGTTTGGGTCTAGCCGAGTGGGTTTGGGTCTAGCCGAGTGGGTTTGGGTCAAGCGGAGTTGGTATGGGTCTAGCGGAGTGGGTTTGGGTCTAGCGGAGTGGGTTTGGGTCTAGCCAAGTGGGTTTTGGTCTAGCCGAGTGGGTTTGGGTCTATCCGAGTGGGTTTGCGTCTAGCCGAGTGGGTTTGCGTCTAGCCGAGTGGGTTTGGGTCTAGCCGAGTGGGTTTGGGTCTATCCATGTGGGTTTGGGTCTAGCCGAGTGGGTTAGTGACTAGCGGAGTGGGTTTGGGTGTAGCCGCGTGGGTTTGTGTGTAGCCGAGTGGGTTTGGGTCTAGCCGAGTGGGTTTGGGTCTAGCCGAGTGGGTTTGGGTCTAGCCGAGTGGGTTTTCGTCTAGCGGAGTGGGTTTGGGTGTAGCCGAGTGGGTTTGGGTCCAGCCGAGTGGGTTTGGGTCGAGCCGAGTGGGTTTGGGTCTAGCGGAGTGGGTTTGGTTGTAGCCGAGTGGGTTTGGGTCTAGCGGAGTGGGTTTGGGTGTAGCCGAGTGGGTTTGGGTCTAGCGGAGTGGGTTTGGGTCTAGCCGACTGGGTTTGGGTCTGGACGAGTGGTTTGGGTCTAGCCGAGTGGGTTTGGGTCTAGTCGAGTGGGTTTGGGTCTAGCCGAGTGGGTTTGGGTCTAGCCTAGTGGGTTTGGGTCTAGCCAAGTGGGTTTCGGTCCAGCGGAGTGGGTTTGGGTCTAGCACAGTGGGTTTGGGTCTAGCTGAGTGGGTTTGGGTCTAACCGAGTGGGTTTGTGTCTAGCGGAGTGGGTTTGGGACTAGCGGAGTGGGATTGGGTCTAGCCGATTGGGTTTGGGTATATCCATGTGGGTTTGGGTCTAGCCGAGTGGGTTTGGGTCTAGCGGAGTGGGTTTGGGTGTATCCGAGTGGGTTTGGGTCTAGCCGAGTGGGTTTGGGTCTAGCCGAGTGGGTTTGGGTCTAGCCGAGTGGGTTTGGGTCTAGCGGAGTGGGTTTGGGTGTAGCCGTGTGGGTTTGGGTCTAGCCGAGTGGGTTTGGGTCTAGCTGACTGGGTTTGGTCTAGCTGAGTGGGTTTGGGTCTAGCCGAGTGGGTTTGGGTGTAGCCGAGTGGGTTTGGGTCTAGCCGAGTGGGTTTGGGTCTAGCGGAGTGGGTTTGGGTCTAGCCGAGTGGGTTTGGGTCTAGCCGACTGGGTTTGGGTCTAGCCGAGTGGGTTTGGGTCTAGCCGAGTGGGTTTGGGTCTAGCCGAGTGGGTTTACGTCTAGCCGAGTGGGTTTTGGTCTAGCGGAGTGGGTTTGGGTGTAGCCGAGTGGGTTTGGGTGTAGCCGAGTGGGTTTGGGACTAGCGGAGTGGGATTGGGTCTAGCCGATTGGGTTTGGGTATATCCATGTGGGTTTGGGTCTAGCCGAGTGGGTTTGGGTCTAGCGGAGTGGGTTTGGGTGTATCCGAGTGGGTTTGGGTCTAGCCGAGTGGGTTTGGGTCTAGCCGAGTGGGTTTGGGTCTAGCCGAGTGGGTTTGGGTCTAGCGGAGTGGGTTTGGGTGTAGCCGTGTGGGTTTGGGTCTAGCCGAGTGGGTTTGGGTCTAGCTGACTGGGTTTGGGTCTAGCTGAGTGGGTTTGGGGCTAGCCGAGTGGGTTTGGGTGTAGCCGAGTGGGTTTGGGTCTAGCCGAGTGGGTTTGGGTCTAGCGGAGTGGGTTTGGTTGTAGCCGAGTGGGTTTGGGTCTAGCGGTGTGGGTTTGGGTTTAGCCGAGTGGGTTTGGGTCTAGCCGAGTGGGTTTGGGTCTAGCCGACTGGGTTTGGGTCTAGCCGAGTGGGTTTGGGTCTAGCCGAGTGGGTTTGGGTCTAGCCGAGTGGGTTTGGGTCTATCCGAGTGGGTTTGGGTCTAGCCGAGTGGGTTTGGGCCTAGCCGAGTGGGTTTGGGACTACCGGAGTGGGTTTGGGTGTAGCGGAATGGGTTTGGGTGTAGCTGAGTGGGTTTGGGTGTAGCTGAGTGGGTTTGGGACCAGCCGAGTGGGTTTGGGTCTAGCCAAGTTTGTTTGGGCCTAGCCGAATGGGTTTGGGTCTACCCGAGTGGGTTTGGGTCTGGCCGAGTGGGTTTGCTTCTAGCCGAATGGGTTTGGGTCTAGCCGAGTGGGTTTGGGTGCAGCCGAGTGGGTTTGGGTCTAGCGGAGTGGGTTTGGGTGTAGCCGAGTGGGTATGGGTCTAGCCGAGTGGGTTTGGGTCTAGCCGAGTTGGTTTGGGTCTAGCCGAGTGGGTTTGCGTCTGGCCGATTGGGTTTGGGTCTATCCATGTGGGTTTGGGTCTAGCCGAGTGGGTTAGGGACTAGCGGAGTGGGTTTGGGTGTAGCCGCGTGGGTTTGGGTGTAGCCGAGTGGGTTTGTGTCTAGCCGAGTGGGTTTGGGTCTGGCCGAGTGGGTTTGGGTCTAGCCGAGTGGGTTTGGGTCTAGCGGAGTGGGTTTGGGTGTAGCCGGGTGGGTTTGGGTCTAGCCGAGTGGGTTTGGGTCTAGCCGAGTCGGTTTGGGTGTAGCCGAGTGGGTTTGAGTCTAGCCGAGTGGGTTTCGGTCTAGCGGAGTGGGTTTGGTTGTAGCCGAGTGGGTTTGGGTCTAGCGGAGTGGGTTTGGGTGTAGCCGAGTGGGTTTGGGTCTAGCCGAGTGGGTTTGGGTCTAGCGGAGTGGGTTTGGGTGTAGCCGAGTGGGTTTGGGTGTAGCCGAGTGGGTTTGGGTCTGGACGAGTGGGTTTGGGTCTAGCCGAGTGGGTTTGGGTGTAGCCGAGTGGGTTTGGGTCTAGCCGAGTGGGTTTGGGTCTAGCGGAGTGGGTTTGGTTGTAGCCGAGTGGGTTTGGGTCTAGCGGAGTGGGTTTGGTTGTAGCCGAGTGGGTTTGGGTCTAGCCGAGTGGGTTTGGGTCTATCCGACTGGGTTTGGGTCTAGCCGAGTGGGTTTGGGTCTATCCGAGTGGGTTTGGGTCTAGCCGAGTGGGTTTGGGCCTAGCCGAGTGGGTTTGGGACTACCGGAGTGGGTTTGGGTGTAGCGGAATGGGTTTGGGTGTAGCTGAGTGGGTTTGGGTGTAGCTGAGTGGGTTTGGGTGTAGCTGAGTGGGTTTGGGACCAGCCGAGTGGGTTTGGGTCTAGCCGAGTTTGTTTGGGCCTAGCCGAATGGGTTTGGGTCTACCCGAGTGGGTTTGGGTCTGGCCGAGTGGGTTTGCTTCTAGCCGAATGGGTTTGGGTCTAGCCGAGTGGGTTTGGGTGCAGCCGAGTGGGTTTGGGTCTAGCGGAGTGGGTTTGGGTGTGGCCGAGTGGGTTTGGGTCTAGCCGAGTGGGTTTGGGTCTAGCCGAGTTGGTTTGGGTCTAGCCGAGTGGGTTTGCGTCTAGCCGATTGGGTTTGGGTCTATCCATGTGGGTTTGGGTCTAGCCGAGTGGGTTAGGGTCTAGCGGAGTGGGTTTGGGTGTAGCCGCGTGGGTTTGGGTGTAGCCAAGTGGGTTTGGGTCTAGCCGAGTGGGTTTGGGTCTAGCCGAGTGGGTTTGGGTCTAGCCGAGTGGGTTTGGGTCTAGCGGAGTGGGTTTGGGTGTAGCCGAGTGGGTTTGGGTCTAGCCGAGTGGGTTTGGGTGTAGCCGAGTGGGTTTGGGTGTAGCCGAGTGGGTTTGAGTCTAGCCGAGTGGGTTTGGGTCTAGCGGAGTGGGTTTGGTTGTAGCCGAGTGGGTTTGGGTCTAGCGGAGTGGGTTTGGGTCTAGCCGACTGGGTTTGGGTCTAGCCGAGTGGGTTTGGGTGTAGCCGAGTGGGTTTGGGTCTGGACGAGTGGGTTTGGGTCTAGCCGAGTGGGTTTGGGTGTAGCCGAGTGGGTTCGGGTCTAGCCGAGTGGGTTTGGGTCTAGCGGAGTGGGTTTGGTTGTAGCCGAATGGGTTTGGGTCTAGCGGAGTGGGTTTGGGTGTAGCCGAGTGGGTTTGGGTCTAGCCGAGTGGGTTTGGGTCTAGCCGACTGGGTTTGGGTCCAGCCGAGTGGGTTTGGGTCTAGCCGAGTTGGTTTGGGTCTAGCCGAGTGGGTTTACGTCTAGCCGAGTGGGTTTGGGTCTAGCGGAGTGGGTTTGGGTGTAGCCGAGTGGGTTTGGGTCTGGACGATTGGGTTTGGGTCTAGCCGAGTGGGTTTGGGTCTAGCCGAGTGGGTTTGGATCTAGCTGAGTGGGTTTGGGTGTGGCCGAGTGGGTTTGGGTCTGGACGAGTGGGTTTGGGTCCAGCCGAGTGGGTTTGGGTGTAGCCGAGTGGGTTTGGATATTGCCGAGTGGGTTTGGGTCTAGCCTAGTGGGTTTGGGTCTAGCCGAGTGGGTTTGGGTCTAGCCGACTGGGTTTGGGCCTAGCCGCGTGGGTTTGGGTCTTGCGGAGTGTGTTTGGGTCTAGCGGAGTGGGTTTGGGTCTAGCCGAGTGGGTTTGGGCCTAGCCGATTGGGTTTGGGTCTAGCCGAGTGGGTTTGGGTCTAGCCGAGTGGGTTTGGGTCTAGCCGAGTGGGTTTGGGTCCAGCCGAGTGGGTTTGGGTCTAGCCGTGTGGGTTTGGGTCTAGCCGATTGGGTTTGGGTCCAGCCATTTGGGTTTGGGTCTAGCCGAGTGGGTTAGGGTCTAGCAGAGTGGGTTTGGGTGTAGCCGCGTGGGTTTGGGTGTAGCCGAGTGGGTTTGGGTCTAGCCGAGTGGGTTTGGGTGTAGCCGAGTGGGTTTGGGCCTAGCCGAGTGGGTTTGGGTCTGGCGGAGTGGGTTTGGGTGTAGCCGAGTGGGTTTGGGTGTAGCCGAGTGGGTTTGGGTCTGGACGAGTGGGTTTGGGTCTCGCCGAGTGGGTTTGGGTGTAGCCGAGTGGGTTTGGGTCTAGCCGAGTGGGTTTGGGTCTAGCGGAGTGGGTTTGGTTGTAGCCGAATGGGTTTGGGTCTAGCGGATTGGGTTTGGGTGTAGCCGAGTGGGTTTGGGTCTAGCCGATTGGGTTTGGGTCTAGCCGACTGGGTTTGGGTCCAGCCGAGTGGGTTTGGGTCTAGCCGAGTGGGTTTGGGTCTAGCCGAGTGGGTTTACGTCTAGCCGAGTGGGTTTGGGTCTAGCGGAGTGGGTTTGCGTGTAGCCGAGTGGGTTTGGGTGTAGCCGAGTGGGTTTGGGTCTGGACGATTGGGTTTGGGTCTAGCCGAGTGGGTTTGGGTGTAGCCGAGTGGGTTTGGATCTAGCTGAGTGGGTTTGGGTGTGGCCGAGTGGGTTTGGGTCTGGACGAGTGGGTTTGGGTCCAGCCGAGTGGGTTTGGGTGTAGCCGAGTGGGTTTGGATCTTGCCGAGTGGGTTTGGGTCTAGCCTAGTGGGTTTGGGTCTAGCCGAGTGGGTTTGGGTCTAGCCGACTGGGTTTGGGCCTAGCCGCGTGGGTTTGGGTCTTGCGGAGTGGGTTTGGGTCTAGCGGAGTGGGTTTGGGTCTAGCCGAGTGGGTTTGGGCCTAGCCGATTGGGTTTGGGTCTAGCCGAGTGGGTTTGGGTCTAGCCGAGTGGGTTTGGGTCTAGCCGAGTGGGTTTGGGTCCAGCCGAGTGGGTTTGGGTCTAGCCGTGTGGGTTTGGGTCTAGCCGATTGGGTTTGGGTCTAGCCATTTGGGTTTTGGTCTAGCCGAGTGGGTTAGGGTCTAGCAGAGTGGGTTTGGGTGTAGCCGCGTGGGTTTGGGTGTAGCCGAGTGGGTTTCGGTCTAGCCCAGTGGGTTTGGGTGTAGCCGAGTGGGTTTGGGCCTAGCCGAGTGGGTTTGGGTCTGGCGGAGTGGGTTTCGGTGTAGCCGAGTGGGTTTGGGTCTAGCCGAGTGGGTTGGGGTCTAGCCGACTGGGTTTAGGATTAGCCGAGTGGGTTTGGGTCTAGCCGAGTGGGTTTGGGTCTAGCGGAGTGGGTTTGTGTCTAGCGGTGTGGGTTTGGGTCTAGCCGAGCGGGTTTGGTTCTAACCGAGTGGGTTTGTGTCTAGCGGAGTGGGTTTGGGACTAGCGGAGTGGGATTGGGTCTAGCCGAGTGGGTTTGGGTCTATCCGAGTGGGTTTGGGACTAGCCGAGTGGGTTTGGGTCTAGCCGAGTGGGTTTGGGTCTAGCTAAATGGGTTTGGGTCTAGCCAAGTGGGTTTGGGTCTAGCCGAGTGGGTTTGGGTCTAGCCGAAAGGGTTTGGGTCTAGCCGAGTGGGTTTGGGTCTAGCCGAGTGGGTTTGGGTCTAGCCGAGTGGGTGTGTCTAGCCAAGTGGGTTTGGGTCGAGCCGAATGGGTTTGGGTCTAGCCGAGTGGGTTTGGGTCTAGCCGAGTGGGTTTGGGTCTAGCCGAGTGGGTTTGGGCCTAGCCGAGTGGGTTTGGGTCTAGCGGAGTGGGTTAGGGTCTAGTGGAGAGGGTTTGGGTCCAGCCGAGTGGGTTTGGGTCTAGCCGAATGGGTTTGGGTCTACCCGAGTGCGTTTGGGTCTAGCTGAGTGGGTTTGGGTCTAGCCGAGTGGGTTTGGGTCAAGCGGAGTTGGTATGGGTCTAGCCGAGTGGGTTTGGGTCTAGCGGAGTGGGTTTGGGTCTAGCCAAGTGGGTTTTGGTCTAGCCGAGTGGGTTTGGGTCTATCCGAGTGGGTTTGCATGTAGCCGAGTGGGTTTGCGTCTAGCCGAGTGGGTTTGGGTCTAGCCGAGTGGGTTTGGGTCTATCCATGTGGGTTTGGGTCTAGCCGAGTGGGTTAGGGTCTAGCGGAGTGGGTTTGGGTGTAGCCGCGTGGGTTTGGGTGTCGCCGAGTGGGTTTGGGTCCAGCCGAGTGGGTTTGGGTCTAGCCGAGTGGGTTTGGGTCTAGCCGAGTGGCTTTTCGTCTAGCGGAGTGGGTTTGGGTGTAGCCGAGTGGGTTTGGGTCCAGCCGAGTGGGTTTGGGTCGAGCCGAGTGGGTTTGGGTCTAGCGGAGTGGGTTTGGTTGTAGCCGAGTGGGTTTGGGTCTAGCGGAGTGGGTTTGGGTGTAACCGAGTGGGTTTGGGTCTAGCGGAGTGGGTTTGGGTCTAGCCGACTGGGTTTGGGTCTGGACGAGTGGGTTTGGGTCTAGCCGAGTGGGTTTGGGTCTAATCGAGTGGGTTTGGGTCTAGCCGAGTGGGTTTGGGTCTAGCCTAGTGGGTTTGGGTCTAGCCAAGTGGGTTTCGGTCCAGCGGAGTGGGTTTGGGTCTAGCGCAGTGGGTTTGGGTCTAGCTGAGTGGGTTTGGGTCTAACCGAGTGGGTTTGTGTCTAGCGGAGTGGGTTTGGGACTAGCGGAGTGGGATTGGGTCTAGCCGATTGGGTTTGGGTATATCCATGTGGGTTTGGGTCTAGCCGAGGGGGTTTGGGTCTAGCGGAGTGGGTTTGGGTGTATCCGAGTGGGTTTGGGTCTAGCCGAGTGGGTTTGGGTCTAGCCGAGTGGGTTTGGGTCTAGCCGAGTGGGTTTGGGTCTAGCGGAGTGGGTTTGGGTGTAGCCGTGTGGGTTTGGGTCTAGCCGAGTGGGTTTGGGTCTAGCTGACTGGGTTTGGGTCTAGCTGAGTGGGTTTGGGTCTAGCCGAGTGGGTTTGGGTGTAGCCGAGTGGGTTTGGGTCTAGCCGAGTGGGTTTGGGTCAAGCGGAGTTGGTATGGGTCTAGCGGAGTGGGTTTGGGTCTAGCGGAGTGGGTTTGGGTCTAGCCAAGTGGGTTTTGGTCTAGCCGAGTGGGTTTGGGTCTATCCGAGTGGGTTTGCCTCTAGCCGAGTGGGTTTGCGTCCAGCCGAGTGGGTTTGGGTCTAGCCGAGTGGGTTTGGGTCTATCCATGTGGGTTTGGGTCTAGCCGAGTGGGTTAGGGTCTAGCGGAGTGGGTTTGGGTGTAGCCGCGTGGGTTTGGGTGTCGCCGAGTGGGTTTGGGTCCAGCCGAGTGGGTTTGGGTCTAGCCGAGTGGGTTTGGGTGTAGCCGAGTGGCTTTTCGTCTAGCGGAGTGGGTTTGGGTGTAGCCGAGTGGGTTTGGGTCCAGCCGAGTGGGTTTGGGTCGAGCCGAGTGGGTTTGGGTCTAGCGGAGTGGGTTTGGTTGTAGCCGAGTGGGTTTGGGTCTAGCGGAGTGGGTTTGGGTGTAGCCGAGTGGGTTTGGGTCTAGCGGAGTGGGTTTGGGTCTAGCCGACTGGGTTTGGGTCTGGACGAGTGGGTTTGGGTCTAGCCGAGTGGGTTTGGGTCTAGTCGAGTGGGTTTGGGTCTAGCCGAGTGGGTTTGGGTCTAGCCTAGTGGGTTTGGGTCTAGCCAAGTGGGTTTCGGTCCAGCGGAGTGGGTTTGGGTCTAGCGCAGTGGGTTTGGGTCTAGCTGAGTGGGTTTGGGTCTAACCGAGTGGGTCTGTGTCTAGCGGAGTGGGTTTGGGACTAGCGGAGTGGGATTGGGTCTAGCCGATTGGGTTTGGGTATATCCATGTGGGTTTGGGTCTAGCCGAGTGGGTTTGGGTCTAGCGGAGTGGGTTTGGGTGTATCCGAGTGGGTTTGGGTCTAGCCGAGTGGGTTTGGGTCTAGCCGAGTGGGTTTGGGTCTAGCCGAGTGGGTTTGGGTCTAGCGGAGTGGGTTTGGGTGTAGCCGTGTGGGTTTGGGTCTAGCCGAGTGGGTTTGGGTCTAGCTGACTGGGTTTGGGTCTAGCTGAGTGGGTTTGGGTCTAGCCGAGTGGGTTTGGGTGTAGCCGAGTGGGTTTGGGTCTAGCCGAGTGGGTTTGGGTCTAGCGGAGTGGGTTTGGTTGTAGCCGAGTGGGTTTGGGTCTAGCGGTGTGGGTTTGGGTGTAGCCGAGTGGGTTTGGGCCTAGCCGAGTGGGTTTGGGTCTAGCGGAGTGGGTTAGGGTCTAGTGGAGAGGGTTTGGGTCCAGCCGAGTGGGTTTGGGTCTAGCCGAATGGGTTTGGGTCTACCCGAGTGCGTTTGGGTCTAGCTGAGTGGGTTTGGGTCTAGCCGAGTGGGTTTGGGTCAAGCGGAGTTGGTATGGGTCTAGCCGAGTGGGTTTGGGTCTAGCGGAGTGGGTTTGGGTCTAGCCAAGTGGGTTTTGGTCTAGCCGAGTGGGTTTGGGTCTATCCGAGTGGGTTTGCATGTAGCCGAGTGGGTTTGCGTCTAGCCGAGTGGGTTTGGGTCTAGCCGAGTGGGTTTGGGTCTATCCATGTGGGTTTGGGTCTAGCCGAGTGGGTTAGGGTCTAGCGGAGTGGGTTTGGGTGTAGCCGCGTGGGTTTGGGTGTCGCCGAGTGGGTTTGGGTCCAGCCGAGTGGGTTTGGGTCTAGCCGAGTGGGTTTGGGTTTAGCCGAGTGGCTTTTCGTCTAGCGGAGTGGGTTTGGGTGTAGCCGAGTGGGTTTGGGTCCAGCCGAGTGGGTTTGGGTCGAGCCGAGTGGGTTTGGGTCTAGCGGAGTGGGTTTGGTTGTAGCCGAGTGGGTTTGGGTCTAGCGGAGTGGGTTTGGGTGTAACCGAGTGGGTTTGGGTCTAGCGGAGTGGGTTTGGGTCTAGCCGACTGGGTTTGGGTCTGGACGAGTGGGTTTGGGTCTAGCCGAGTGGGTTTGGGTCTAATCGAGTGGGTTTGGGTCTAGCCGAGTGGGTTTGGGTCTAGCCTAGTGGGTTTGGGTCTAGCCAAGTGGGTTTCGGTCCAGCGGAGTGGGTTTGGGTCTAGCGCAGTGGGTTTGGGTCTAGCTGAGTGGGTTTGGGTCTAACCGAGTGGGTTTGTGTCTAGCGGAGTGGGTTTGGGACTAGCGGAGTGGGATTGGGTCTAGCCGATTGGGTTTGGGTATATCCATGTGGGTTTGGGTCTAGCCGAGGGGGTTTGGGTCTAGCGGAGTGGGTTTGGGTGTATCCGAGTGGGTTTGGGTCTAGCCGAGTGGGTTTGGGTCTAGCCGAGTGGGTTTGGGTCTAGCCGAGTGGGTTTGGGTCTAGCGGAGTGGGTTTGGGTGTAGCCGTGTGGGTTTGGGTCTAGCCGAGTGGGTTTGGGTCTAGCTGACTGGGTTTGGGTCTAGCTGAGTGGGTTTGGGTCTAGCCGAGTGGGTTTGGGTGTAGCCGAGTGGGTTTGGGTCTAGCCGAGTGGGTTTGGGTCAAGCGGAGTTGGTATGGGTCTAGCGGAGTGGGTTTGGGTCTAGCGGAGTGGGTTTGGGTCTAGCCAAGTGGGTTTTGGTCTAGCCGAGTGGGTTTGGGTCTATCCGAGTGGGTTTGCGTCTAGCCGAGTGGGTTTGCGTCCAGCCGAGCGGGTTTGGGTCTAGCCGAGTGGGTTTGGGTCTATCCATGTGGGTTTGGGTCTAGCCGAGTGGGTTAGGGTCTAGCGGAGTGGGTTTGGGTGTAGCCGCGTGGGTTTGGGTGTCGCCGAGTGGGTTTGGGTCCAGCCGAGTGGGTTTGGGTCTAGCCGAGTGGGTTTGGGTGTAGCCGAGTGGCTTTTCGTCTAGCGGAGTGGGTTTGGGTGTAGCCGAGTGGGTTTGGGTCCAGCCGAGTGGGTTTGGGTCGAGCCGAGTGGGTTTGGGTCTAGCGGAGTGGGTTTGGTTGTAGCCGAGTGGGTTTGGGTCTAGCGGAGTGGGTTTGGGTGTAGCCGAGTGGGTTTGGGTCTAGCGGAGTGGGTTTGGGTCTAGCCGACTGGGTTTGGGTCTGGACGAGTGGGTTTGGGTCTAGCCGAGTGGGTTTGGGTCTAGTCGAGTGGGTTTGGGTCTAGCCGAGTGGGTTTGGGTCTAGCCTAGTGGGTTTGGGTCTAGCCAAGTGGGTTTCGGTCCAGCGGAGTGGGTTTGGGTCTAGCGCAGTGGGTTTGGGTCTAGCTGAGTGGGTTTGGGTCTAACCGAGTGGGTCTGTGTCTAGCGGAGTGGGTTTGGGACTAGCGGAGTGGGATTGGGTCTAGCCGATTGGGTTTGGGTATATCCATGTGGGTTTGGGTCTAGCCGAGTGGGTTTGGGTCTAGCGGAGTGGGTTTGGGTGTATCCGAGTGGGTTTGGGTCTAGCCGAGTGGGTTTGGGTCTAGCCGAGTGGGTTTGGGTCTAGCGGAGTGGGTTTGGGTGTAGCCGTGTGGGTTTGGGTCTAGCCGAGTGGGTTTGGGTCTAGCTGACTGGGTTTGGGTCTAGCTGAGTGGGTTTGGGTCTAGCCGAGTGGGTTTGGGTGTAGCCGAGTGGGTTTGGGTCTAGCCGAGTGGGTTTGGGTCTAGCGGAGTGGGTTTGGTTGTAGCCGAGTGGGTTTGGGTCTAGTGGTGTGGGTTTGGGTGTAGCCGAGTGGGTTTGGGTCTAGCCGAGTGGGTTTGGGTCAAGCTGACTGGGTTTTGGTCTAGCCGAGTGGGTTTGGGTCTAGCCGAGTGGGTTTGGGTCTAGCCGAGTGGGTTTATGTCTAGCCGAGTGGGTTTTGGTCTAGCGGAGTGGCTTTGGGTGTAGCCGAGTGGGTTTGGGTGTAGCCGAGTGGGTTTGGGTCTGGACGAGTGGGTTTGGGTCTAGCCGAGTGGGTTTGGGTCTAGCCGAGTGGGTTTGGGTCTAGCCTAGTGGGTTTGGGTCTAGCCAAGTGGGTTTGGGTCGAGCGGAGTGGGTTTAGGTCTAGCGCAGTGGGTTTGGGTCTTGCGGAGTGGGTTTGGTTCTAGCCGAGTGGGTTTGGGTCTAGCCGAGTGGGTTTGTGTCTAGTGGAGTGGGTTTGGGTCTAGCGGAGTGGGATTGGGTCTAGCCGAGTGGGTTTGGGTCTAGCCGAGTGGGTTTGGGACTAGCCGAGTGGGTTTGGGTCTAGCCGAGTGGGTTTGGGTCTAGCTGAATGTGTTTGTGTCTAGCCGAGTGGGTTTGGGTCTAGCCGAGTGGGTTTGGGTCTAGCCGAAAGGGTTTGGGTCTAGCCGAGTGGGTTTGGGTCTAGCCGAGTGGGATTGGGTCCAGCCGAGTGGGTGTGGGTTAAGCCGAGTGGGTTTGGGTCTAGCCGAGTGTGTTTGGGTCTAGCCGAGTGGGTTTGGGTCTATCCGAGTGGGTTTGGGTCTAGCCGAGTGGGTTTGGGCCTAGCCGAGTGGGTTTGGGACTACCGGAGTGGGTTTGGGTGTAGCGGAATGGGTTTGGGTGTAGCTGAGTGGGTTTGGGTTTATCTGAGTGGGTTTGGGACCAGCCGAGTGGGTTTGGGTCTAGCCAAGTTTGTTTGGGCCTAGCCGAATGGGTTTGGGTCTACCCGAGTGGGTTTGGGTCTGGCCGAGTGGGTTTGCTTCTAGCCGAATGGGTTTGGGTCTAGCCGAGTGGGTTTGGGTGCAGCCGAGTGGGTTTGGGTCTAGCGGAGTGGGTTTGGGTGTAGCCGAGTGGGTTTGGGTCTAACCGAGTGGGTTTGGGTCTAGCCGAGTTGGTTTGGGTCTAGCCGAGTGGGTTTGCGTCTAGCCGATTGGGTTTGGGTCTATCCATGTGGGTTTGGGTCTAGCCGAGTGGGTTAGGGACTAGCGGAGTGGGTTTGGGTGTATCCACGTGGGTTTGGGTGTAGCCGAGTGGGTTTGTGTCTAGCCGAGTGGGTTTGGGTCTAGCCGAGTGGGTTTGGGTCTAGCCGAGTGGGTTTGGGTCTAGTGGAGTGGGTTTGGGTGTAGCCGAGTGGGTTTGGGTCTAGCCGAGTGGGTTTGGGTCTAGCCGAGTGGGTTTGGGTGTAGCCGAGTGGGTTTGAGTCTAGCCGAGTGGGTTTCGGTCTAGCGGAGTGGGTTTGGTTGTAGCCGAGTGGGTTTGGGTCTAGCGGAGTGGGTTTGGGTGTAGCCGAGTGGGTTTGGGTCTAGCCGAGTGGGTTTGGGTCTAGCGGAGTGGGTTTGGGTGTAGCCGAGTGGGTTTGGGTGTAGCCGAGTGGGTTTGGGTCTGGATGAGTGGGTTTGGGTCTAGCCGAGTGGGTTTGGGTGTAGCCGAGTGGGTTTGGGTCTAGCCGAGTGGGTTTGGGTCTAGCGGAGTGGGTTTGGTTGTAGCCGAGTGGGTTTGGGTCTAGCGGAGTGGGTTTGGGTGTAGCCGAGTGGGTTTGGGTCTAGCCGAGTGGGTTTGGGTCTAGCCGACTGGGTTTGGGTCTAGCCGAGTGGGTTTGGGTCTAGCCGAGTGGGTTTGGGTCTAGCCGAGTGGGTTTACGTCTAGCCGAGTGGGTTTGGGTCTAGCGGAGTGGGTTTGGGTGTAGCCGAGTGGGTTTGGGTGTAGCCGAGTGGGTTTGGGTCTGGACGATTGGGTTTGGGTCAAGCCGAGTGGGTTTGGGTCTAGCCGAGTGGGTTTGGATCTAGCTGAGTGGGTTTGGGTGTAGCCGAGTGGGTTTGGGTCTGGACGAGTGGGTTTAGGTCTAGCGGAGTGGGTTAGGGTCTAGTGGAGTGGGTTTGGGTCCAGCCGAGTGGGTTTGGGTCTAGCCGAATGTGTATGGGTCTACCCGAGTGCGTTTGGGTCTAGCCGAGTGGGTTTGGGTCTAGCCGAGTGGGTTTGGGTCAAGCGGAGTTGGTATAGGTCTAGCGGAGTGGGTTTGGGTCTAGCGGAGTGGGTTTGGGTCTAGCCAAGTGGGTTTTGGTCTAGCCGAGTGGGTTTGGGTCTATCCGAGTGGGTTTGCGTCTAGCCGAGTGGGTTAGGGTCTAGCGGAGTGGGTTTGGGTGTAGCCGCGTGGGTTTGGGTGTAGCCGAGTGGGTTTGGGTCTAGCCGAGTGGGTTTGGGTCTAGCCGAGTGGGTTTGGGTCTAGCCGAGTGGGTTTGCGTCTAGCGGAGTGGGTTTGGGTGTAGCCGAGTGGGTTTGGGTCTAGCCGAGTTGGTTTGGGTCTAGCCGAGTGGGTTTGGGTCTGGCGGAGTGGGTTTGGTTGTAGCCGAGTGGGTTTGGGTCTAGCGGAGTGGGTTTGGGTGTAGCCGAGTGGGTTTGGGTCTAGCGGAGTGGGTTTGGGTCTAGCCGAGTGGGTTTGGGTCTGGACGAGTGGGTTTGGGTCTAGCCGAGTGGGTTTGGGTCTAGCCGAGTGGGTTTGGGTCTAGCGGAGTGGGTTTGGGTGTAGCCGTGTGGGTTTGGGTCTAGCCGAGTGGGTTTGGGTCTAGCCGACTGGGTTTGGGTCTAGCGGTGTGGGTTTGGGTGTAGCTGAGTGGGTTTGGGTCTAGCCGAGTGGGTTTGGGTCTAGCCGACTGGGTTTGGGTCTAGCCGAGTGGGTTTGGGTCTAGCCGAGTGGGTTTGGGTCTAGCCGAGTGGGTTTACGTCTAGCCGAGTGGGTTTTGGTCTAGCGGAGTGGGTTTGGGTGTAGCCGAGTGGGTTTGGGTGTAGCCGAGTGGGTTTGGGTCTGGACGAGTGGGTTTGGGTCTAACCGAGTGGGTTTGGGTCTAGCCGAGTGGGTTTGGGTCTAGCCTAGTGGGTTTGGTTCTAGCCAAGTGGGTTTGGGTCGAGCGGAGTGGGTTTAGGTCTAGCGCAGTGGGTTTGGGTCTAGCGGAGTGGGTTTGGTTCTAGCCGAGTGGGTTTGGGTCTAGCCGAGTGGGTTTTTGTCTAGCGGAGTGGGTTTGGGTCTAGCGGAGTGGGATTGGGTCTAGCCGAGTGGGTTTGGGTCTAGCCGAGTGGGTTTGGGACTAGCCGAGTGGGTTTGGGTCTAGCCGAGTGGGTTTGGGTCTAGCTGAATGTGTTTGGGTCTAGCCGAGTGGGTTTGGGTCTAGCCGAGTGGGTTTGGGTCTAGCCGAAAGGGTTTGGGTCTAGCCGAGTGGGTTTGGGTCTAGCCGAGTGGGATTGGGTCCAGCCGAGTGGGTGTGGGTTAAGCCGAGTGGGTTTGGGTCTAGCCGAGTGGGTTTGGGTGTAGCGGAATGGGTTTGGGTGTAGCTGAGTGGGTTTGGGTGTAGCTGAGTGGGTTTGGGACCAGCCGAGTGGGTTTGGGTCTAGCCGAGTTTGTTTGGGCCTAGCCGAATGGGTTTGGGTCTACCCGAGTGGGTTTGGGTCTGGCCGAGTGGGTTTGCTTCTAGCCGAATGGGTTTGGGTGTAGCCGAGTGGGTTTGGGTGCAGCCGAGTGGGTTTGGGTTTAGCGGAGTGGGTTTGGGTGTAGCCGAGTGGGTTTGGGTCTAGCCGAGTGGGTTTGGGTCTAGCCGAGTTGGTTTGGGTCTAGCCGAGTGGGTTTGCGTCTAGCCGATTGGGTTTGGGTCTATCCATGTGGGTTTGGGTCTAGCCGAGTGGGTTAGGGACTAGCGGAGTGGGTTTGGGTGTAGCCGCGTGGGTTTGGGTGTAGCCGAGTGGGTTTGGGTCTAGCCGAGTGGGTTTGGGTCTAGCCGACTGGGTTTGGGATTAGCCGAGTGGGTTTGGGTCTAGCCGAGTGGGTTTGGGTCTAGCCGAGTGGGTTTACGTCTAGCCGCGTGGGTTTGGATCTAGCGGAGTGGGTATCGGTGTAGCCGAGTGGGTTTGGGTCTAGCCGAGTGGGTTTGGGTCTAGCCGATTGTGTTTGGATCTAGCAAAGTGGGTTTGGGTCTAGCCAAGTGGGTTTGGGTCTAGCGGAGTGGGTTTGTGTCTAGCGGAGTGGGTTTGGGTCGAGCGGAGTGGGTTTGGGTCCAGCCGAGTGGGTTTGGTTCTAACCGAGTGGGTTTGTGTCTAGCGGAGTGGGTTTGGGTCTAGCGGAGTGGGATTGGGTCTAGCCGAGTGGGTTTGGGTCTAGCCGAGTGGGTTTGGGACTAGCCGAGTGGGTTTGGGTCTAGCCGAGTGGGTTTGGGTCTAGCGGAATGGGTTTGGGTCTAGCCGAGTGGGTTTGGGTCTAGCCGAGTGGGTTTGGGTCTAGCCGAAAGGGTTTGGGTCTAGCCGAGTGGGTTTGGGTCTAGCCGAGTGGGTTTGGGTCTAGCCGAGTGGGTGTGTCTAGCCAAGTGGGTTTGGGTCGAGCCGAGTGGGTTTGGGTCTAGCCGAGTGGGTTTTGGTCTAGCCGAGTGGGTTTGGGTCTAGCCGAGTGGGTTTGGGCCTAGCCGAGTGGGTTTGGGTCTAGCGGAGTGGGTTAGGGTCTAGTGGAGTGGGTTTGGGTCCAGCCGAGTGGGTTTGGGTCTAGCCAAATGGGTTTGGGTCTACCCGAGTGCGTTTGGGTCTAGCCGAGTGGGTTTGGGTCTAGCCGAATGGGTTTGGGTCTAGCCGAGTGGGTTTGGGTGTAGCCGAGTGGGTTTGGGTCTAGCGGAGTGGGTTTGGGTCTAGCCGAGTGGGTTTGGGTCTAGCCGAGTGGGTTTGGGTCTGGCCGAGTTAGTTTGGGTGTTGCCAAGTGGGTTTGGGTCTAGCCGAGCAGGTTTGGGTCTAGCCGAGTGGGTTTGGGTGTAGCCGAGTTGGTTTGGGTCTAGCCGAGTGGGTTTGGGTCTAGCCGAGTGGGTTTGGGTCAAGCGGAGTTGGTATGGGTCTAGCGGAGTGGGTTTGGGTCTAGCGGAGTGGGTTTGGGTGTAGCCGAGTGGGTTTGGGTCTAGCCGAGTGGGTTTGGGTCTACCCGAGTGGGTTTGCGTCTAGCCGAGCGGGTTTAGGTCTAGCCGAGTGGGTGTGGGTCTAGCCGAGTTGGTTTGGGTCTAGCCAAGTGGGTTTGGGTCTAGCCGAATGGGTTTGGGTCCATACGAGTGGGTTTGCGTCCAGCCGAGTGGGTTTGGGTCTAGCCGAGTGGGTTTGGGTCTAGCGGAGTGGGTTTGGGTGTAGCCGAGTGGGTTTGGGTCTAGCCCAGTGGGTTTGGGTCTACCCGAGTGGGTTTGCGTCTAGCCGAGCGGGTTTGGGTCTAGCCGATTGGGTGTGGGTCTAGCCGAGTGGGTTTGGGTCTAGCCAATTCGGTTTGGGTCCAGCCGAGTGGGTTTGGGTCTATACGAGTGGGTTTGCGTCTAGCCGAGTGGGTTTGGGTCTAGCCGAGTGGGTTTGGGTCTATCCATGTGGGTTTGGGTCTAGCCAAGTGGGTTAGGGTCTAGCGGAGTGGGTTTGGGTGTAGCCGCGTGGGTTTGGGTGTAGCCGAGTGGGTTTGGGTCTAGCCGAGTGGGTTTGGGTCTAGCTGAGTGGGTTTGGGTCTAGCCGAGTGGGTTTGGGTCTAGCGGAGTGGGTTTGGGTGTAGCCGAGTGGGTTTGGGTCTAGCCGAGTGGGTTTGGGTCTAGCCGACTGGGTTTGGGTCTAGCCGAGTGGGTTTGGGTCTTGCCGAGTGGGTTTGGGTCTAGCGGAGTGGGTTTGGGTGTAGCCGAGTGGGTTTGGGTCTAGCGGAGCGGGTTTGGGTGTAGCCGAGTGGGTTTGGGTCTAGCCGAGTGGGTTTGGGTCTAGCCGACTGGGTTTGGCTCTAGCCGAGTGGGTTTGGGTCTAGCCGAGTGGGTTTGGGTCTAGCCGAGTGGGTTTACGTCTAGCCGAGTGGGATTGGGTCTAGCGGAGTGGGTTTGGGTGTAGCCGAGTGGGTTTGGGTCTAGCCGAGTGGGTTTGGGTGTAGCCGAGTGGGTGTGGGTCAAGCCGAGTGGGTTTGGGTCTAGCCGAGTGGGTTTGGGTCTAGCCGAGTGGGTTTGGGTCTAGCCGAGTGGGTTTGGGTCTAGCCGAGTGGTTTTGGGACTAGCCGAGTGGGTTTGGGTCTACCGGAGTGGGTTTGGGTGTAGCGGAGTAGGTTTGGGTGAGCTGAGTGGGTTTCGGACCAGCCGAGTGGGTTTGGGTCTAGCCGAGTGGGTTTGGGTCTAGCCGAGTGGGTTTGCTTCTAGCCGAATGGGTTTGGGTCTAGCCGAGTGGGTTTGGGTGCAGACGAGTGGGTTTGGGTCTAGCGGAGTGGGTTTGGGTGTAACCGAGTGGGTTTGGGTCTAGCCGAGTGGGTTTGGGTCTAGCCGAGTGGGTTTGGGTCTAGCCGAGTGGGTTTGGGTCTAGCCGAGTGGGTTTGGGTCTAGCCGAGTTGGTTTGGGTCTAGCCGAGTGGGTTTGCGTCTAGCCGAGTGGGTTTGTGTCTAGCGGAGTGGGTTTGGGTCTAGCGGAGTGGGATTGGGTCTAGCCGAGTGGGTTTGGGTCTAGCCGAGTGGGTTTGGGACTAGCCGAGTGGGTTTGGGTCTAGCCGAGTGGGTTTGGGTCTAGCTGAATGGGTTTGGTTCTAGCCGAGTGGGTTTGGGTCTAGCCGAGTGTGTTTGGGTCTAGCCGAAAGGGTTTGGGTCTAGCCGAGGGGGTTTGGGTCTAGCCGAGTGGGTTTGGGTCTAGCCGAGTGGGTGTGGGTCTAGCCGAGTGGGTTTGGGTCTAGCCGAGTGGGTTTGGGTCTAGCCGAGTGGGTTTGGGTCTAGCCGAGGGGGTTTGGGCCTAGCCGAGTGGGTTTGGGTCTAGCGGAGTGGGTTAGGGTCTAGTGGAGTGGGTTTGGGTCTCGCCGCGTGGGTTTGGGTGTAGCCGAGTGTGTTTGGGTCTAGCCGAGTGGGTTTGGGTCTAGCCGAGTGGTTTTGGGTCTAGCTGAGTGGGTTTGGGTCAAGCGGAGTTGGTATGGGTCTAGCGGAGTGGGTTTGGGTCTAGCGGAGTGGGTTTGGGTCTAGCCAAGTGGGTTTTGGTCTAGCCGAGTGGGTTTGGGTCTATCCGAGTGGGTTTGCGTCTAGCCGAGTGGGTTTGCGTCTAGCCGAGTGGGTTTGGGTCTAGCCGAGTGGGTTTGGGTCTATCCATGTGGGTTTGGGTCTAGCCGAGTGGGTTAGGGTCTAGCGGAGTGGGTTTGGGTGTAGCCGCGTGGGTTTGGGTGTAGCCGAGTGTGTTTGGGTCTAGCCGAGTGGGTTTGGGTCTAGCCGAGTGGGTTTGGTCTAGCCGAGTGGGTTTGGGTCTAGCGGAATGGGTTTGGGTGTAGCCGAGTGGGTTTGGGTCTAGCCGAGTGGGTTTGGGTCTAGCCGAGTGGGTTTGGGTCTAGCGGAGTGGGTTTGGTTGTAGCCGAGTGGGTTTGGGTCTAGCGGAGTGGGTTTGGGTGTAGCCGAGTGGGTTTGGGTCTAGCGGAGTGGGTTTGGGTCTAGCCGACTGGGTTTGGGTCTGGACGAGTGGGTTTGGGTCCAGCCGAGTGGGTTTGGGTCTAGCCGTGTGGGTTTGGGTCTAGCCGATTGGGTTTGGGTCTAGCCATTTGGGTTTGGGTCTTGCCGAGTGGGTTTGGGTCTAGCGGAGTGGGTTTGGGTGTAGCCGAGTGGGTTTGGGTCTAGCGGAGCGGGTTTGGGTGTAGCCGAGTGGGTTTGGGTCTAGCCGAGTGGGTTTGGGTCTAGCCGACTGGGTTTGGCTCTAGCCGAGTGGGTTTGGGTCTAGCCGAGTGGGTTTGGGTCTAGCCGAGTGGGTTTACGTCTAGCCGAGTGGGATTGGGTCTAGCGGAGTGGGTTTGGGTGTAGCCGAGTGGGTTTGGGTCTAGCCGAGTGGGTTTGGGTGTAGCCGAGTGGGTGTGGGTCAAGCCGAGTGGGTTTGGGTCTAGCCGAGTGGGTTTGGGTCTAGCCGAGTGGGTTTGGGTCTAGCCGAGTGGGTTTGGGTCTAGCCGAGTGGTTTTGGGACTAGCCGAGTGGGTTTGGGTCTACCGGAGTGGGTTTGGGTGTAGCGGAGTAGGTTTGGGTGAGCTGAGTGGGTTTGGGACCAGCCGAGTGGGTTTGGGTCTAGCCGAGTGGGTTTGGGTCTAGCCGAGTGGGTTTGCTTCTAGCCGAATGGGTTTGGGTCTAGCCGAGTGGGTTTGGTTGCAGACGAGTGGGTTTGGGTCTAGCGGAGTGGGTTTGGGTGTAACCGAGTGGGTTTGGGTCTAGCCGAGTGGGTTTGGGTCTAGCCGAGTGGGTTTGGGTCTAGCCGAGTGGGTTTGGGTCTAGCCGAGTGGGTTTGGGTCTAGCCGAGTTGGTTTGGGTCTAGCCGAGTGGGTTTGCGTCTAGCCGAGTGGGTTTGTGTCTAGCGGAGTGGGTTTGGGTCTAGCGGAGTGGGATTGGGTCTAGCCGAGTGGGTTTGGGTCTAGCCGAGTGGGTTTGGGACTAGCCGAGTGGGTTTGGGTCTAGCCGAGTGGGTTTGGGTCTAGCTGAATGGGTTTGGTTCTAGCCGAGTGGGTTTGGGTCTAGCCGAGTGTGTTTGGGTCTAGCCGAAAGGGTTTGGGTCTAGCCGAGGGGGTTTGGGTCTAGCCGAGTGGGTTTGGGTCTAGCCGAGTGGGTGTGGGTCTAGCCGAGTGGGTTTGGGTCTAGCCGAGTGGGTTTGGGTCTAGCCGAGTGGGTTTGGGTCTAGCCGAGGGGGTTTGGGCCTAGCCGAGTGGGTTTGGGTCTAGCGGAGTGGGTTAGGGTCTAGTGGAGTGGGTTTGGGTCTAGCCGCGTGGGTTTGGGTGTAGCCGAGTGTGTTTGGGTCTAGCCGAGTGGGTTTGGGTCTAGCCGAGTGGGTTTGGGTCTAGCTGAGTGGGTTTGGGTCAAGCGGAGTTGGTATGGGTCTAGCGGAGTGGGTTTGGGTCTAGCGGAGTGGGTTTGGGTCTAGCCAAGTGGGTTTTGGTCTAGCCGAGTGGGTTTGGGTCTATCCGAGTGGGTTTGCGTCTAGCCGAGTGGGTTTGCGTCTAGCCGAGTGGGTTTGGGTCTAGCCGAGTGGGTTTGGGTCTATCCATGTGGGTTTGGGTCTATCCATGTGGGTTTGGGTCTAGCCGAGTGGGTTAGGGTCTAGCGGAGTGGGTTTGGGTGTAGCCGCGTGGGTTTGGGTGTAGCCGAGTGTGTTTGGGTCTAGCCGAGTGGGTTTGGGTCTAGCCGAGTGGGTTTGGTCTAGCCGAGTGGGTTTGGGTCTAGCGGAATGGGTTTGGGTGTAGCCGAGTGGGTTTGGGTCTAGCCGAGTGGGTTTGGGTCTAGCCGAGTGGGTTTGGGTCTAGCGGAGTGGGTTTGGTTGTAGCCGAGTGGGTTTGGGTCTAGCGGAGTGGGTTTGGGTGTAGCCGAGTGGGTTTGGGTCTAGCGGAGTGGGTTTGGGTCTAGCCGACTGGGTTTGGGTCTGGACGAGTGGGTTTGGGTCCAGCCGAGTGGGTTTGGGTCTAGTCGAGTGGGTTTGGGTCTAGCCGAGTGGGTTTGGGTCTAGCCTAGTGGGTTTGGGTCTAGCCAAGTGGGTTCGGTCCAGAGGAGTGGGTTTGGGTCTAGCGCAGTGGGTTTGGGTCTAGCTGAGTGGGTTTGGGTCTAACCGAGTGGGTTTGGGTCTAGCCGAGTGGGTTTGGGTCTAGCGGAATGGGTTTGGGTGTAGCCGAGTGGGTTTGGGTCTAGCCGAGTGGGTTTGGGTCTAGCCGAGTGGGTTTGGGTCTAGCGGAGTGGGTTTGGTTGTAGCCGAGTGGGTTTGGGTCTAGCGGAGTGGGTTTGGGTCTAGCCGACTGGGTTTGGGTCTGGACGAGTGGGTTTGGGTCTAGCCGAGTGGGTTTGGGTCTAGTCGAGTGGGTTTGGGTCTAGCCGAGTGGGTTTGGGTCTAGCCTAGTGGGTTTGGGTCTAGCCAAGTGGGTTTCGGTCCAGCGGAGTGGGTTTGGGTCTAGCGCAGTGGGTTTGGGTCTAGCTGAGTGGGTTTGGGTCTAACCGAGTGGGTTTGTGTCTAGCGGAGTGGGTTTGGGGCTAGCGGAGTGGGATTGGGACTAGCCGAGTGGGTTTGGGTCTAGCCGAGTGGGTTTGCGACTAGCCGAGTGGGTTTGCGTCTAGCCGAGTGGGTTTGGGTCTAGCCGAGTGGATTTGGGTCTAGCGGAGTGGGTTTGGGTGTAGCCGAGTGGGTTTGGGTCTAGCCGAGTGGGTTTGGGTCTAGCCGACTGGGTTTGGGTCTAGCCGAGTGCGTTTGGGTCTTGCCGAGTGGGTTTGGGTCTAGCAGAGTGGGTTTGGGTGTATCCGAGTGGGTTTGGGTCTAGCGGAGCGGGTTTGGGTGTAGCCGAGTGGGTTTGGGTCTAGCCGAGTGGGTTTGGGTCTAGCCGACTGGGTTTGGCTCTAGCCGAGTGGGTTTGGGTCTAGCCGAGTGGGTTTGGGTCTAGCCGAGTGGGTTTACGTCTAGCCGAGTGGGTTTGGGTGTAGCGGAGTGGGTTTGGGTGTTGCCGAGTGGGTTTGGGTCTAGCCGAGTGGGTTTGGGTCTAGCCGAGTGGGTTTGGGTCTAGCCGAGTGGGTTTGGGTCTAGCCAAGTGGGTTTGGGTCTAGCGGAGTGGGTTAGGGTCTAGCGGAGTGGGTTTGGGTCCAGCCGAGTGGGTTTGGGTCTAGCCGAATGGGTTTGGGTCTACCCGAGTGCGTTTGGGTCTAGCCGAGTGGGTTTGGGTCTAGCCGAATGGGTTTGGGTCTAGCCGAGTGGGTTTGGGAGTAGCCGAGTGGGTTTGGGTCTAGCGGAGTGGGTTTGGGTCTAGCCGAGTGGGTTTGGGTCTAGCCGAGTGGGTTTGGGTCTGGCCGAGTTAGTTTGGGTGTTGCCAAGTGGGTTTGCGTCTAGCCGAGCAGGTTTGGGTCTAGCCGAGTGGGTTTGGGTCTAGCCGAGTTGGTTTGGGTCTAGCCGAGTGGGTTTGGGTCTAGCCGAGTGGGTTTGGGTCAAGCGGAGTTGGTATGGGTCTAGCGGAGTGGGTTTGGGTCTAGCGGAGTAGGTTTGGGTGTAGCCGAGTGGGTTTGGGTCTAGCCGAGTGGGTTTGGGTCTACCCGAGTGGGTTTGCGTCTAGCCGAGTGGGTTTGGGTCTAGCCGAGTGGGTGTGGGTCTAGCCGAGTGGGTTTGGGTCTAGCCGAGTGGGTTTGGGTCTAGCCGAGTGGGTTTGGGTCTAGCCGAATGGGTTTGGGTCTATACGAGTGGATTTGCGTCTAGCCGAGTGGGTTTGGGTCTAGCCGAGTGGGTTTGGGTCTAGCGGAGTGGGTTTGGGTGTAGCCGAGTGGGTTTGGGTCTAGCCCAGTGGGTTTGGGTCTACCCGAGTGTGTTTGCGTCTAGCCGAGTGGGTTTGGGTCTAGCGGAGTGGGTGTGGGTCTAGCCGAGTGGGTTTGGGTCTAGCCAAGTCGGTTTGGGTCTAGCCGAGTGGGTTTGGGTCTATACGAGTGGGTTTGCGTCTAGCCGAGTGGGTTTGGGTCTAGCCGAGTGGGTTTGGGTCTATCCATGTGGGTTTGGGTCTAGCCGAGTGGGTTAGGGTCTAGCGGAGTGGGTTTGGGTGTAGCCGCGTGGGTTTGGGTGTAGCCGAGTGGGTTTGGGTCTAGCCGAGTGGGTTTGGGTCTAGCCGAGTGGGTTTGGGTCTAGCCGAGTGGGTTTGGGTCTAGCGGAGTGGGTTTGGGTGTAGCGGAGTGGGTTTGGGTCTAGCCGAGTGGGTTTGGGTCTAGCCGACTGGGTTTGGGTCTAGCCGAGTGCGTTTGGGTCTTGCCGAGTGGGTTTGGGTCTAGCGGAGTGGGTTTGGGTGTAGCCGAGTGGGTTTGGGTCTAGCGGAGCGGGTTTGGGTGTAGCCGAGTGGGTTTGGGTCTAGCCGATTGGGTTTGGGTCTAGCCGACTGGGTTTGGCTCTAGCCGAGTGGGTTTGGGTCTAGCCGAGTGGGTTTGGGTCTAGCCGAGTGGGTTTACGTCTAGCCGAGTGGGTTTGGGTCTAGCGGAGTGGGTTTGGGTGTAGCCGAGTGGGTTTGGGTCTAGCCGAGTGGGTTTGGGTGTAGCTGAGTGGGTGTGGGTCAAGCCGATTGGGTTTGGGTCTAGCCGAGTGGGTTTGGGTCTAGCCGAGTGGGTTTGGGTCTAGCCGAGTGGGTTTGGGTCTAGCCGAGTAGTTTTGGGCCTAGCCGAGGTTGTTTGGGTCTACCGGAGTGGGTTTGGGTGTAGCGGAGTGGGATTGGGTGAGCTGAGTGGGTTTGGGACCAGCCGAGTGGGTTTGGGTCTAGCCGAGTGGGTTTGGGTCTAGCCGAATGGGTTTCGGTCTACCCGAGTGGGTTTGGGTCTAGCCAAGTGGGTTTGCTTCTAGCCGAATGGGTTTGGGTCTAGCCGAGTGGGTTTGGGTGCAGATGAGTGGGTTTGGGTCTAGCGGAGTGGGTTTGGGTGTAACCGAGTGGGTTTGGGTCTAGCCGAGTGGGTTTGGGTCCAGCCGAGTGGGTTTGGGTCTAGCCGAGTGGGTTTGGGTCTAGCCGAGTGGGTTTGGGTCTAGCCGAGTTGGTTTGGGTCTAGCCGAGTGGGTTTGCGTCTAGCCGAGTGGGTTTGTGTCTAGCGGAGTGGGTTTGGGTCTAGCGGAGTGGGATTGGGTCTAGCCGAGTGGGTTTGGGTCTAGCAGAGTTGGTTTGGGTCTAGCCGAGTGGGTTTGGGTCTAGCCGAGTGGGTTTGGGTCAAGCGGAGTGGGTATGGGTCTAGCGGAGTGGGTTTGGGTCTAGCGGAGTGGGTTTGGGTGTAGCAGAGTGGGTTTGGGGCTTGCCGTGTGGGTTTGGGTCTACCCGAGTGGGTTTGCGTCTAGCCGAGTGGGTTTGGGTCTAGCCGAGTGGGTGTGGGTCTAGCCGAGTGGGTTTGGGTCTAGCCAAGTGGGTTTGGGTCTAACCGAATGGGTTTGGGTCTATACGAGTGGATTTGCGTCTAGCCGAGTGGGTTTGGGTCTAGCCGAATGGGTTTGGGTCTAGCGGAGTGGGTTTGGGTGTAGCCGAGTGGGTTTGGGTCTAGCCCAGTGGGTTTGGGTCTACCCGAGTGGGTTTGGGTCTAGCCAAGTCGGTTTGGGTCTAGCCGAGTGGGTTTGGGTCTATCCATGTGGGTTTGGGTCTAGCCGAGTGGGTTAGGGTCTAGCGGAGTGGGTTTGGGTGTAGCCGCGTGGGTTTGGGTGTAGCCGAGTGGGTTTGGGTCTAGCCGAGTGGGTTTGGGTCTAGCCGAGTGGGTTTGGGTCTAGCCGAGCGGATTTGGGTCTAGCGGAGTGGGTTTGGGTGTAGCCGAGTGGGTTTGGGTCTTGCCGAGTGGGTTTGGGTCTAGCCGACTGGGTTTGGGTCTAGCCGAGTGCGTTTGGGTCTTGCCGAGTGGGTTTGGGTCTAGCGGAGTGGGTGTGGGTGTATCCGAGTGGGTTTGGGTCTAGCGGAGCGGGTTTGGGTGTAGCCGAGTGGGCTTGGGTCTAGCCGAGTGGGTTTGGGTCTAGCCGACTGGGTTTGGCTCTAGCCGAGTGGGTTTGGGTCTAGCCGAGTGGGTTTGGGTCTAGCCGAGTGGGTTTACGTCTAGCCGAGTGGGTTTGGGTCTAGCGGAGTGGGTTTGGGTGTAGCCGAGTGGGTTTGGGTCTAGCCGAGTGGGTTTGGGTGTAGCTGAGTGGGTGTGGGTCAAGCCGAGTGGGTTTGGGTCTAGCCGAGTGGGTTTGGGTCTAGCCGACTGGGTTTGGGTCTAGCCGAGTGGGTTTGGGTCTAGCCGAGTGGTTTTGGGCCTAGCCGAGTGGGTTTGGGTCTACCGGAGTGGGTTTGGGTGCAGCGGAGTGGGTTTGGGTGAGCTGAGTGGGTTTGGGACCAGCCCAGTGGGTTTGGGTCTATCTGAGTGGGTTTGGGTCTAGCCAAGTGGGTTTGGGTCGAGCCGAGTGGGTTTGGGTCTAGCCGAGTGGGTTTGGGTCTAGCCGAGTGGGTTTGGGTCTAGCCGAGTGGGTTTGGGTCTAGCCGAGTGGGTTTGGGTCTAGCGGAGTGGGTTAGGGTCTAGTGGAGTGGGTTTGGGTCCAGCCGAGTGGGTTTGGGTCTAGCCGAATGGGTTTGGGTCTACCCGAGTGCGTTTGGGTCTAGCCGAGTGGGTTTGGGTCTAGCCGAGTGGGTTTGGGTCTAGCTGAGTGGGTTTGGGTCTAGCCGAGTGTGTTAGGGTCTAGCGGAGTGGGTTTGGGTGTAGCCGCGTGGGTTTGGGTGTAGCCGAGTGTGTTTGGGTCTAGCCGAGTGGGTTTGGGTCTAGCCGAGTGGGTTTGGGTCTAGCTGAGTGGGTTTGGGTCTGGCGGAGTGGGTATGGGTGTAGCCAAGTGGGTTTGGGTCTAGCCGAGTGGGTTTGGGTATAGCCGACTGGGTTTGGGTGTAGCCGAGTGGGTTTGGGTCCAGCCGAGTGGGTTTGGGTCTAGCCGAGTGGCTTTGGGTCTAGCTGAGTGGGTTTGGGTCTATCCGAGTTGGTTTCGGTCTAGCCGAGTGGGTTTGGGTCTAGCCGAGTGGGTTTGGGTCTACCGAGTGGGTTTGGGTCTAGCCGAGTGGGTTTGGGTCTAGCCGAGTTAGTTTGGGTGTAGCCGAGTGGGTTTGGGTGTAGCCGAGCAGGTTTGGGTCTAGCTGAGTGGGTTTGGGTCTAGCCGAGTGGGTTTGGGTCTAGCCGAGTGGGTTTGGGTCAAGCGGAGTTGGTATGGGTCTAGCGGAGTGGGTTTGGGTCTAGCGGAGTGGGTTTGGGTCTAGCCAAGTGGGTTTTGGTCTAGCCGAGTGGGTTTGGGTCTATCCGAGTGGGTTTGCGTCTAGCCGAGTGGGTTTGCGTCTAGCCGAGTGGGTTTGGGTCTAGCCGAGTGGGTTTGGGTCTATCCATGTGGGTTTGGGTCTAGCCGAGTGGGTTAGGGTCTAGCGTAGTGGGTTTGGGTGTAGCCGCGTGGGTTTGGGTGTAGCCGAGTGTGTTTGGGTCTAGCCGAGTGGGTTTGGGTCTAGCCGAGTGGGTTTGGTCTAGCCGAGTGGGTTTGGGTCTAGCGGAATGGGTTTGGGTGTAGCCGAGTGGGTTTGGGTCTAGCCGAGTGGGTTTGGGTCTAGCCGAGTGGGTTTGGGTCTAGCGGAGTGGGTTTGGTTGTAGCCGAGTGGGTTTGGGTCTAGCGGAGTGGGTTTGGGTGTAGCCGAGTGGGTTTGGGTCTAGCGGAGTGGGTTTGGGTCTAGCCGACTGGGTTTGGGTCTGGACGAGTGGGTTTGGGTCCAGCCGAGTGGGTTTGGGTCTAGTCGAGTGGGTTTGGGTCTACCCGAGTGGGTTTGGGTCTAGCCTAGTGGGTTTGGGTCTAGCCAAGTGGGTTTCGGTCCAGCGGAGTGGGTTTGGGTCTAGCGCAGTGGGTTTGGGTCTAGCTGAGTGGGTTTGGGTCTAACCGAGTGGGTTTGGTTCTAGCCGAGTGGGTTTGGGTCTAGCGGAATGGGTTTGGGTGTAGCCGATTGGGTTTGGGTCTAGCCGAGTGGGTTTGGGTCTAGCCGAGTGGGTTTGGGTCTAGCGGAGTGGGTTTGGTTGTAGCCGAGTGGGTTTGGGTCTAGCGGAGTGGGTTTGGGTGTAGCCGAGTGGGTTTGGGTCTAGCGGAGTGGGTTTGGGTCTAGCCGACTGGGTTTGGGTCTGGACGAGTGGGTTTGGGTCTAGCCGACTGGGTTTGGGTCTAGTCGAGTGGGTTTGGGTCTAGCCGAGTGGGTTTGGGTCTAGCCTAGTGGGTTTGGGTCTAGCCAAGTGGGTTTCGGTCCAGCGGAGTGGGTTTGGGTCTAGCGCAGTGGGTTTGGGTCTAGCTGAGTGGGTTTGGGTCTAACCGAGTGGGTTTGTGTCTAGCGGAGTGGGTTTGGGGCTAGCGGAGTGGGATTGGGACTAGCCGAGTGGGTTTGGGTCTAGCCGAGTGGGTTTTCGACTAGCCGAGTGGGTTTGCGTCTAGCCGAGTGGGTTTGGGTCTAGCCGAGTGGATTTGGGTCTAGCGGAGTGGGTTTGGGTGTAGCCGAGTGGGTTTGGGTCTAGCCGAGTGGGTTTGGGTCTAGCCGACTGGGTTTGGGTCTAGCCGAGTGCGTTTGGGTCTTGCCGAGTGGGTTTGGGTCTAGCAGAGTGGGTTTGGGTGTATCCGAGTGGGTTTGGGTCTAGCGGAGCGGGTTTGGGTGTAGCCGAGTGGGTTTGGGTCTAGCCGAGTGGGTTTGGGTCTAGCCGACTGGGTTTGGCTCTAGCCGAGTGGGTTTGGGTCTAGCCGAGTGGGTTTGGGTCTAGCCGAGTGGGTTTACGTCTAGCCGAGTGGGTTTGGGTGTAGCGGAGTGGGTTTGGGTGTTGCCGAGTGGGTTTGGGTCTAGCCGAGTGGGTTTGGGTGTAGCTGAGTGGGTGTGGGTCAAGCCGAGTGGGTTTGGGTCTAGCCGAGTGGGTTTGGGTCTAGCCGAGTGGGTTTGGGTCTAGCCGAGTGGGTTTGGGTCGAGCCGAGTGGGTTTGGGTCTAGCCGAGTGGGTTTGGGTCTAGCCGAGTGGGTTTGGGTCTAGCCGAGTGGGTTTGGGTCTAGCCAATTGGGTTTGGGTCTAGCGGAGTGGGTTAGGGTCTAGTGGAGTGGGTTTGCGTCCAGCCGAGTGGGTTTGGGTCTAGCCGAATGGGTTTGGGTCTACCCGAGTGCGTTTGGGTCTAGCCGAGTGGGTTTGGGTCTAGCCGAATGGGTTTGGGTCTAGCCGAGTGGGTTTGGGAGTAGCCGAGTGGGTTTGGGTCTAGCGGAGTGGGTTTGGGTCTAGCCGAGTGGGTTTGGGTCTAGCCGAGTGGGTTTGGGTCTGGCCGAGTTAGTTTGGGTGTTGCCAAGTGGGTTTGCGTCTAGCCGAGCAGGTTTGGGTCTAGCCGAGTGGGTTTGGGTCTAGCCGAGTTGGTTTGGGTCTAGCCGAGTGGGTTTGGGTCTAGCCGAGTGGGTTTGGGTCAAGCGGAGTTGGTATGGGTCTAGCGGAGTGGGTTTGGGTCTAGCGGAGTAGGTTTGGGTGTAGCCGAGTGGGTTTGGGTCTAGCCGAGTGGGTTTGGGTCTACCCGAGTGGGTTTGCGTCTAGCCGAGTGGGTTTGGGTCTAGCCGAGTGGGTGTGGGTCTAGCCGAGTGGGTTTGGGTCTAGCCGAGTGGGTTTGGGTCTAGCCGAGTGGGTTTGGGTCTAGCCGAATGGGTTTGGGTCTATACGAGTGGATTTGCGTCTAGCCGAGTGGGTTTGGGTCTTGCCGAGTGGGTTTGGGTCTAGCGGAGTGGGTTTGGGTGTAGCCGAGTGGGTTTGGGTCTAGCCCAGTGGGTTTGGGTCTACCCGAGTGTGTTTGCGTCTAGCCGAGTGGGTTTGGGTCTACCGGAGTGGGTGTGGGTCTAGCCGAGTGGGTTTGGGTCTAGCCAAGTCGGTTTGGGTCTAGCCGAGTGGGTTTGGGTCTATACGAGTGGGTTTGCGTCTAGCCGAGTGGGTTTGGGTCTAGCCGAGTGGGTTTGGGTCTATCCATGTGGGTTTGGGTCTAGCCGAGTGGGTTAGGGTCTAGCGGAGTGGGTTTGGGTGTAGCCGCGTGGGTTTGGGTGTAGCCGAGTGGGTTTGGGTCTAGCCGAGTGGGTTTGGGTCTAGCCGAGTGGGTTTGGGTCTAGCCGAGTGGGTTTGGGTCTAGCGGAGTGGGTTTGGGTGTAGCCGAGTGGGTTTGGGTCTAGCCGAGTGGGTTTGGGTCTAGCCGACTGGGTTTGGGTCTAGCCGAGTGCGTTTGGGACTTGCCGAGTGGGTTTGTGTCTAGCGGAGTGGGTTTGGGTGTAGCCGAGTGGGTTTGGGTCTAGCGGAGCGGGTTTGGGTGTAGCCGAGTGGGTTTGGGTCTAGCCGATTGGGTTTGGGTCTAGCCGACTGGGTTTGGCTCTAGCCGAGTGGGTTTGGGTCTAGCCGAGTGGGTTTGGGTCTAGCCGAGTGGGTTTACGTCTAGCCGAGTGGGTTTGGGTCTAGCGGAGTGGGTTTGGGTGTAGCCGAGTGGGTTTGGGTCTAGCCGAGTGGGTTTGGGTGTAGCTGAGTGGGTGTGGGTCAAGCCGATTGGGTTTGGGTCTAGCCGAGTGGGTTTGGGTGTAGCCGCGTGGGTTTGGGTCTAGCCGAGTGGGTTTGGGTCTAGCCGAGTAGTTTTGGGCCTAGCCGAGTGTGTTTGGGTCTACCGGAGTGGGTTTGGGTGTAGCGGAGTGGGTTTGGGTGAGCTGAGTGGGTTTGGGACCAGCCGAGTGGGTTTGGGTCTAGCCGAGTGGGTTTGGGTCTAGCCGAATGGGTTTCGGTCTACCCGAGTGGGTTTGGGTCTAGCCAAGTGGGTTTGCTTCTAGCCGAATGGGTTTGGGTCTAGCCGAGTGGGTTTGGGTGCAGACGAGTGGGTTTGGGTCTAGCGGAGTGGGTTTGGGTGTAACCGAGTGGGTTTGGGTCTAGCCGAGTGGGTTTGGGTCCAGCCGAGTGGGTTTGGGTCTAGCCGAGTGGGTTTGGGTCTAGCCGAGTGGGTTTGGGTCTAGCCGAGTTGGTTTGGGTTCTAGCCGAGTGGGTTTGCGTCTAGCCGAGTGGGTTTGTGTCTAGCGGAGTGGGTTTGGGTCTAGCGGAGTGGGATTGGGTCTAGCCGAGTGGGTTTGGGTCTAGCTGAGTGGGTTTGGGTCTAGCGGAGTGGGTTAGGGTCTAGTGGAGTGGGTTTGGGTCCAGCCGAGTGGGTTTGGGTCTAGCCGAATGGGTTTGGGTCTACCCGAGTGTGTTTGCATCTAGCCGAGTGGGTTTGGGTCTAGCGGAGTGGGTGTGGGTCTAGCCGAGTGGGTTTGGGTCTAGCCAAGTCGGTTTGGGTCTAGCCGAGTGGGTTTGGGTCTATACGAGTGGGTTTGCGTCTAGCCGAGTGGGTTTGGGTCTAGCCGAGTGGGTTTGGGTCTATCCATGTGGGTTTGGGTCTAGCCGAGTGGGTTAGGGTCTAGCGGAGTGGGTTTGGGTGTAGCCGCGTGGGTTTGGGTGTAGCCGAGTGGGTTTGGGTCTAGCCGAGTGGGTTTGGGTCTAGCCGAGTGGGTTTGGGTCTAGCCGAGTGGGTTTGGGTCTAGCGGAGTGGGTTTGGGTGTAGCCGAGTGGGTTTGGGTCTAGCCGAGTGGGTTTGGGTCTAGCCGACTGGGTTTGGGTCTAGCCAAGTGCGTTTGGGTCTTGCCGAGTGGGTTTGGGTCTAGCGGAGTGGGTTTGGGTGTAGCCGAGTGGGTTTGGGTCTAGCGGAGCGGGTTTGGGTGTAGCCGAGTGGGTTTGGGTCTAGCCGATTGGGTTTGGGTCTAGCCGACTGGGTTTGGCTCTAGCCGAGTGGGTTTGGGTCTAGCCGAGTGGGTTTGGGTCTAGCCGAGTGGGTTTACGTCTAGCCGAGTGGGTTTGGGTCTAGCGGAGTGGGTTTGGGTCTAGCGGAGTGGGTTTGGGTCTAGCCAAGTGGGTTTTGGTCTAGCCGAGTGGGTTTGGGTCTATCCGAGTGGGTTTGCGTCTAGCCGAGTGGGTTTGCGTCTAGCCGAGTGGGTTTGGGTCTAGCCGAGTGGGTTTGGGTCTATCCATGTGGGTTTGGGTCTAGCCGAGTGGGTTAGGGTCTAGCGGAGTGGGTTTGGGTGTAGCCGCGTGGGTTTGGGTGTAGCCGAGTGTGTTTGGGTCTAGCCGAGTGGGTTTGGGTCTAGCCGAGTGGGTTTGGTCTAGCCGAGTGGGTTTGGGTCTAGCGGAATGGGTTTGGGTGTAGCCGAGTGGGTTTGGGTCTAGCCGAGTGGGTTTGGGTCTAGCCGAGTGGGTTTGGGTCTAGCGGAGTGGGTTTGGTTGTAGCCGAGTGGGTTTGGGTCTAGCGGAGTGGGTTTGGGTGTAGCCGAGTGGGTTTGGGTCTAGCGGAGTGGGTTTGGGTCTAGCCGACTGGGTTTGGGTCTGGACGAGTGGGTTTGGGTCCAGCCGAGTGGGTTTGGGTCTGGTCGAGTGGGTTTGGGTCTACCCGAGTGGGTTTGGGTCTAGCCTAGTGGGTTTGGGTCTAGCCAAGTGGGTTTCGGTACAGCGGAGTGGGTTTGGGTCTAGCGCAGTGGGTTTGGGTCTAGCTGAGTGGGTTTGGGTCTAACCGAGTGGGTTTGGTTCTAGCCGAGTGGGTTTGGGTCTAGCGGAATGGGTTTGGGTGTAGCCGATTGGGTTTGGGTCTAGCCGAGTGGGTTTGGGTCTAGCCGAGTGGGTTTGGGTCTAGCGGAGTGGGTTTGGTTGTAGCCGAGTGGGTTTGGGTCTAGCGGAGTGGGTTTGGGTTTAGCCGAGTGGGTTTGGGTCTAGCTGAGTGGGTTTGGGTCTAGCGGAGTGGGTTTGGGTCTAGCCGACTGGGTTTGGGTCTGAACGAGTTGGTTTGGGTCTAGCCGAGTGGGTTTGGGTCTAGTCGAGTGGGTTTGGGTCTAGCCGAGTGGGTTTGGGTCTAGCCTAGTGGGTTTGGGTCTAGCCAAGTGGGTTTCGGTCCAGCGGAGTGGGTTTGGGTCTAGCGCAGTGGGTTTGGGTCTAGCTGAGTGGGTTTGGGTCTAACCGAGTGGGTTTGTGTCTAGCGGAGTGGGTTTGGGGCTAGCGGAGTGGGATTGGGACTAGCCGAGTGGGTTTGGGTCTAGCCGAGTGGGTTTGCGACTAGCCGAGTGGGTTTGCGTCTAGCCGAGTGGGTTTGGGTGTAGCCGAGTGGATTTGGGTCTAGCGGAGTGGGTTTGGGTGTAGCCGAGTGTGTTTGGGTCTAGCCGAGTGGGTTTGGGTCTAGCCGACTGGGTTTGGGTCTAGCCGAGTGCGTTTGGGTCTTGCCGAGTGGGTTTGGGTCTAGCAGAGTGGGTTTGGGTGTATCCGAGTGGGTTTGGGTCTAGCGGAGCGGGTTTGGGTGTAGCCGAGTGGGTTTGGGTCTAGCCGAGTGGGTTTGGGTCTAGCCGACTGGGTTTGGCTCTAGCCGAGTGGGTTTGGGTCTAGCCGAGTGGGTTTGGGTCTAGCCGAGTGGGTTTACGTCTAGCCGAGTGGGTTTGGGTGTAGCGGAGTGGGTTTGGGTGTTGCCGAGTGGGTTTGGGTCTAGCCGAGTGGGTTTGGGTGTAGCTGAGTGGGTGTGGGTCAAGCCGAGTGGGTTTGGGTCTAGCCGAGTGGGTTTGGGTCTAGCCGAGTGGGTTTGGGTCTAGCCGAGTGGGTTTGGGTCGAGCCGAGTGGGTTTGGGTCTAGCCGAGTGGGTTTGGGTCTAGCCGAGTGGGTTTGGGTCTAGCCGAGTGGGTTTGGGTCTAGCCAAGTGGGTTTGGGTCTAGCGGAGTGGGTTAGGGTCTAGTGGAGTGGGTTTGGGTCCAGCCGAGTGGGTTTGGGTCTAGCCGAATGGGTTTGGGTCTACCCGAGTGCGTTTGGGTCTAGCCGAGTGGGTTTGGGTCTAGCCGAATGGGTTTGGGTCTAGCCGAGTGGGTTTGGGAGTAGCCGAGTGGGTTTGGGTCTAGCGGAGTGGGTTTGGGTCTAGCCGAGTGGGTTTGGGTCTAGCCGAGTGGGTTTGGGGGGTTTGGGTCTAGCCAAGTGGGTTTGGGTCTGGCCGAGTTAGTTTGGGTGTTGCCAAGTGGGTTTGCGTCTAGCCGAGCAGGTTTGGGTCTAGCCGAGTGGGTTTGGGTCTAGCCGAGTTGGTTTGGGTCTAGCCGAGTGGGTTTGGGTCTATACGAGTGGATTTGAGTCTAGCCGAGTGGGTTTGGGTCTTGCCGAGTGGGTTTGGGTCTAGCGGAGTGGGTTTGGGTGTAGCCGAGTGGGTTTGGGTCTAGCCGAGTGGGTTTGGGTCTACCCGAGTGTGTTTGCGTCTAGCCGAGTGGGTTTGGCTCTAGCGGAGTGGGTGTGGGTCTAGCCGAGTGGGTTTGGGTCTAGCCAAGTCGGTTTGGGTCTAGCCGAGTGGGTTTGGGTCTATACGAGTGGGTTTGCGTCTAGCCGAGTGGGTTTGGGTCTAGCCGAGTGGGTTTGGGTCTATCCATGTGGGTTTGGGTCTAGCCGAGTGGGTTAGGGTCTAGCGGAGTGGGTTTGGGTGTAGCCGCGTGGGTTTGGGTGTAGCCGAGTGGGTTTGGGTCTAGCCGAGTGGGTTTGGGTCTAGCCGAGTGGGTTTGGGTCTAGCCGAGTGGGTTTGGGTCTAGCGGAGTGGGTTTGGGTGTGGCCGAGTGGGTTTGGGTCTAGCCGAGTGGGTTTGGGTCTAGCCGACTGGGTTTGGGTCTAGCCGAGTGCGTTTGGGTCTTGCCGAGTGGGTTTGGGTCTAGCGGAGTGGGTTTGGGTGTAGCCGAGTGGGTTTGGGTCTAGCGGAGCGGGTTTGGGTGTAGCCGAGTGGGTTTGGGTCTAGCCGATTGGGTTTGGGTCTAGCCGACTGGGTTTGGCTCTAGCCGAGTGGGTTTGGGTCTAGCCGAGTGGGTTTGGGTCTAGCCGAGTGGGTTTACGTCTAGCCGAGTGGGTTTGGGTCTAGCGGAGTGGGTTTGGGTGTAGCCGAGTGGGTTTGGGTCTAGCCGAGTGGGTTTGGGTGTAGCTGAGTGGGTGTGGGTCAAGCCGATTGGGTTTGGGTCTAGCCGAGTGGGTTTGGGTCTAGCCGAGTGGGTTTGGGTCTAGCCGAGTGGGTTTGGGTCTAGCCGAGTAGTTTTGGGCCTAGCCGAGTGTGTTTGGGTCTACCGGAGTGGGTTTGGGTGTAGCGGAGTGGGTTTGGGTGAGCTGAGTGGGTTTGGGACCAGCCGAGTGGGTTTGGGTCTAGCCGAGTGGGTTTGGGTCTAGCCGAATGGGTTTCGGTCTACCCGAGTGGGTTTGGGTCTAGCCAAGTGGGTTTGCTTCTAGCCGAATGGGTTTGGGTCTAGCCGAGTGGGTTTGGGTGCAGACGAGTGGGTTTGGGTCTAGCGGAGTGGGTTTGGGTGTAACCGAGTGGGTTTGGGTCTAGCCGAGTGGGTTTGGGTCCAGCCGAGTGGGTTTGGGTCTAGCCGAGTGGGTTTGGGTCTAGCCGAGTGGGTTTGGGTCTAGCCGAGTTGGTTTGGGTCTAGCCGAGTGGGTTTGCGTCTAGCCTAGTGGGTTTGTGTCTAGCGGAGTGGGTTTGGGTCTAGCGGAGTGGGATTGGGTCTAGCCGAGTGGGTTTGGGTCTAGCTGAGTGGGTTTGGGTCTAGCGGAGTGGGTTAGGGTCTAGTGGAGTGGGTTTGGGTCCAGCCGAGTGGGTTTGGGTCTAGCCGAATGGGTTTGGGTCTACCCGAGTGTGTTTGCGTCTAGCCGAGTGGGTTTGGGTCTAGCGGAGTGGGTGTGGGTCTAGCCGAGTGGGTTTGGGTCTAGCCAAGTCGGTTTGGGTCTAGCCGAGTGGGTTTGGGTCTATACGAGTGGGTTTGCGTCTAGCCGAGTGGGTTTGGGTCTAGCCGAGTGGGTTTGGGTCTATCCATGTGGGTTTGGGTCTAGCGGAGTGGGTTAGGGTCTAGCGGAGTGGGTTTTGGTGTAGCCGCGTGGGTTTGGGTGTAGCCGAGTGGGTTTGGGTCTAGCCGAGTGGGTTTGGGTCTAGCCGAGTGGGTTTGGGTCTAGCCGAGTGGGTTTGGGTCTAGCGGAGTGGGTTTGGGTGTAGCCGAGTGGGTTTGGGTCTAGCCGAGTGGGTTTGGGTCTAGCCGACTGGGTTTGGGTCTAGCCGAGTGCGTTTGGGTCTTGCCGAGTGGGTTTGGGTCTAGCGGAGTGGGTTTGGGTGTAGCCGAGTGGGTTTGGGTCTAGCGGAGCGGGTTTGGGTGTAGCCGAGTGGGTTTGGGTCTAGCCGATTGGGTTTGGGTCTAGCCGACTGGGTTTGGCTCTAGCCGAGTGGGTTTGGGTCTAGCCGAGTGGGTTTGGGTCTAGCCGAGTGGGTTTACGTCTAGCCGAGTGGGTTTGGGTCTCGCGGAGTGGGTTTGGATGTAGCCGAGTGGGTTTGGGTCTAGCCGAGTGGGTTTGGGTGTAGCTGAGTGGGTGTGGGTCAAGCCGATTGGGTTTGGGTCTAGCCGAGTGGGTTTGGGTCTAGCCGAGTGGGTTTGGGTCTAGCCGAGTGGGTTTGGGTCTAGCCGAGTAGTTTTCGGCCTAGCCGAGTGTGTTTGGGTCTACCGGAGTGGGTTTGGGTGTAGCGGAGTGGGTTTGGGTGAGCTGAGTGGGTTTGGGACCAGCCGAGTGGGTTTGGGTCTAGCCGAGTGGGTTTGGGTCTAGCCGAATGGGTTTCGGTCTACCCGAGTGGGTTTGGGTCTAGCCAAGTGGGTTTGCTTCTAGCCGAATGGGTTTGGGTCTAGCCGAGTGGGTTTGGGTGCAGACGAGTGGGTTTGGGTCTAGCGGAGTGGGTTTGGGTGTAACCGAGTGGGTTTGGGTCTAGCCGAGTGGGTTTGGGTCCAGCCGAGTGGGTTTGGGTCTAGCCGAGTGGGTTTGGGTCTAGCCGAGTGGGTTTGGGTCTAGCCGAGTTGGTTTGGGTCTAGCCGAGTGGGTTTACGTCTAGCCGAGTGGGTTTGTGTCTAGCGGAGTGGGTTTGGGTCTAGCGGAGTGGGATTGGGTCTAGCCGAGTGGGTTTGGGTCTAGCTGAGTGGGTTTGGGTCTTGCAGAGTGGGTTAGGGTCTAGTGGAGTGGGTTTGGGTCCAGCCGAGTGGGTTTGGGTCTAGCCGAATGGGTTTGGGTCTACCCGAGTGCGTTTGGGTCTAGCCGAGTGGGTTTGGGTCTAGCCGAATGGGTTTGGGTCTAGCCGAGTGGGTGTGGGTCTAGCCGAGTGGGTTTGGGTCTAGCCAAGTGGGTTTGGGTCTAACCGAATGGGTTTGGGTCTATACGAGTGGATTTGCGTCTAGCCGAGTGGGTTTGGGTCTAGCCGAATGGGTTTGGGTCTAGCGGAGTGGGTTTGGGTGTAGCCGAGTGGGTTTGGGTCTAGCCCAGTGGGTTTGGGTCTACCCGAGTGGGTTTGGGTCTAGCCAAGTCGGTTTGGGTCTAGCCGAGTGGGTTTGGGTCTATCCATGTGGGTTTGGGTCTAGCCGAGTGGGTTAGGGTCTAGCGGAGTGGGTTTGGGTGTAGCCGCGTGGGTTTGGGTGTAGCCGAGTGGGTTTGGGTCTAGCCGAGTGGGTTTGGGTCTAGCCGAGTGGGTTTGTGTCTAGCCGAGTGGATTTGGGTCTAGCGGAGTGGGTTTGGGTGTAGCCGAGTGGGTTTGGGTCTAGCCGAGTGGGTTTGGGTCTAGCCGACTGGGTTTGGGTCTAGCCGAGTGCGTTTGGGTCTTGCCGAGTGGGTTTGGGTCTAGCGGAGTGGGTTTGGGTGTATCCGAGTGGGTTTGGGTCTAGCGGAGCGGGTTTGGGTGTAGCCGAGTGGGTTTGGGTCTAGCCGAGTGGGTTTGGGTCTAGCCGAAAGGGTTTGGGTCTTGCCGAGTGGGTTTGGGTCTAGCCGAGTGGGTTTGGGTCTAGCCGATTTGGTTTGGGTCTAGCCGAGTGGGTTTGGGTCTAGCCGAGTGGGTTTGGGTCAAGCGGAGTTGGTATGGGTCTAGCGGAGTGGGTTTGGGTCTAGCGGAGTAGGTTTGGGTGTAGCCGAGTGGGTTTGGGTCTAGCCGAGTGGGTTTGGGTCTACCCGAGTGGGTTTGCGTCTAGCCGAGTGGGTTTGGGTCTAGCCGAGTGGGTGTGGGTCTAGCCGAGTGGGTTTGGGTCTAGCCAAGTGGGTTTGGGTCTAGCCGAATGGGTTTGGGTGTATACGAGTGGATTTGCGTCTAGCCGAGTGGGTTTGGGTCTAGCCGAGTGGGTTTGGGTCTAGCGGAGTGGGTTTGGGTGTAGCCGAGTGGGTTTGGGTCTAGCCCAGTGGGTTTGGGTCTACCCGAGTGGGTTTGCGTCTAGCCGAGTGGGTTTGGGTCTAGCGGAGTGGGTGTGGGTCTAGCCGAGTGGGTTTGGGTCTAGCCAAGTCGGTTTGGGTCTAGCCGAGTGGGTTTGGGTCTATACGAGTGGGTTTGCATCTAGCCGAGTGGGTTTGGGTCTAGCCGAGTGGGCTTGGGTCTATCCATGTGGGTTTGGGTCTAGCCGAGTGGGTTAGGGTCTAGCGGAGTGGGTTTTTTGTGTAGCCGCGTAGGTTTGGGTGTAGCCGAGTGGGTTTGGGTCTAGCCGAGTGGGTTTGGGTCTAGCCGAGTGGGTTTGGGTCTAGCCGAGTGGGTTTGGGTCTAGCGGAGTGGGTTTGGGTGTAGCCGAGTGGGTTTGGGTCTAGCCGACTGGGTTTGGGTCTAGCCGAGTGCGTTTGGGTCTTGCCGAGTGGGTTTGGGTCTAGCGGAGTGGGTTTGGGTGTATCCGAGTGGGTTTGGGTCTAGCGGAGCGGGTTTGGGTGTAGCCGAGTGGGTTTGGGTCTAGCCGAGTGGGTTTGGGTCTAGCCGACTGGGTTTGGCTCTAGCCGAGTGGGTTTGGGTCTAGCCGAGTGGGTTTGGGTCTAGCCGAGTGGGTTTATGTCTAGCCGAGTGGGTTTGGGTCTAGCGGAGTGGGTTTGGGTGTAGCCGAGTGGGTTTGGGTCTAGCCGAGTGGGTTTGGGTGTAGCTGAGTGGGTGTGGGTCAAGCCGAGTGGGTTTGGGTCTAGCCGAGTGGGTTTGGGTCTAGCCGAGTGGGTTTGGGTCTAGCCGAGTGGGTTTGGGTCTAGCCGAGAGGTTTTGGGCCTAGCCGAGTGGGTTTGGGTCTACCGGAGTGGGTTTGGGTGCAGCGGAGTGGGTTTGGGTGAGCTGAGTGGGTTTGGGACCAGCCGAGTGGGTTTGGGTCTAGCCGAGTGGGTTTGGGTCTAGCCAAGTGGGTTTGGGTCTAGCCGAGTGCGTTTGGGTCTTGCCGAGTGGGTTTGGGTCTAGCGGAGTGGGTTTGGGTGTATCCGAGTGGGTTTGGGTCTAGCGGAGCGGGTTTGGGTGTAGCCGAGTGGGTTTGGGTCTAGCCGAGTGGGTTTGGGTCTAGCCGAAAGGGTTTGGGTCTTGCCGAGTGGGTTTGGGTCTAGCCGAGTGGGTTTGCGTCTAGCCGAGTTGGTTTGGGTCTAGCCGAGTGGGTTTGGGTCTAGCCGAGTGGGTTTGGGTCAAGCGGAGTTGGTATGGGTCTAGCGGAGTGGGTTTGGGTCTAGCGGAGTAGGTTTGGGTGTAGCCGAGTGGGTTTGGGTCTAGCCGAGTGGGTTTGGGTCTACCCGAGTGGGTTTGCGTCTAGCCGAGTGGGTTTGGGTCTAGCCGAGTGGGTGTGGGTCTAGCCGAGTGGGTTTGGGTCTAGCCAAGTGGGTTTGGGTCTAGCCGAATGGGTTTGGGTGTATACGAGTGGATTTGCGTCTAGCCGAGTGGGTTTGGGTCTAGCCGAGTGGGTTTGGGTCTAGCGGAGTGGGTTTGGGTGTAGCCGAGTGGGTTTGGGTCTAGCCCAGTGGGTTTGGGTCTACCCGAGTGGGTTTGCGTCTAGCCGAGTGGGTTTGGGTCTAGCGGAGTGGGTGTGGGTCTAGCCGAGTGGGTTTGGGTCTAGCCAAGTCGGTTTGGGTCTAGCCGAGTGGGTTTGGGTCTATACGAGTGGGTTTGCGTCTAGCCGAGTGGGTTTGGGTCTAGCCGAGTGGGCTTGGGTCTATCCATGTGGGTTTGGGTCTAGCCGAGTGGGTTAGGGTCTAGCGGAGTGGGTTTTTTGTGTAGCCGCATAGGTTTGGGTGTAGCCGAGTGGGTTTGGGTCTAGCCGAGTGGGTTTGGGTCTAGCCGAGTGGGTTTGGGTCTAGCCGAGTGGGTTTGGGTCTAGCGGAGTGGGTTTGGGTGTAGCCGAGTGGGTTTGGGTCTAGCCGACTGGGTTTGGGTCTAGCCGAGTGCGTTTGGGTCTTGCCGAGTGGGTTTGGGTCTAGCGGAGTGGGTTTGGGTGTATCCGAGTGGGTTTGGGTCTAGCGGAGCGGGTTTGGGTGTAGCCGAGTGGGTTTGGGTCTAGCCGAGTGGGTTTGGGTCTAGCCGACTGGGTTTGGCTCTAGCCGAGTGGGTTTGGGTCTAGCCGAGTGGGTTTGGGTCTAGCCGAGTGGGTTTACGTCTAGCCGAGTGGGTTTGGGTCTAGCGGAGTGGGTTTGGGTGTAGCCGAGTGGGTTTGGGTCTAGCCGAGTGGGTTTGGGTGTAGCTGAGTGGGTGTGGGTCAAGCCGAGTGGGTTTGGGTCTAGCCGAGTGGGTTTGGGTCTAGCCGAGTGGGTTTGGGTCTAGCCGAGTGGGTTTGGGTCTAGCCGAGAGGTTTTGGGCCTAGCCGAGTGGGTTTGGGTCTACCGGAGTGGGTTTGGGTGCAGCGGAGTGGGTTTGGGTGAGCTGAGTGGGTTTGGGACCAGCCGAGTGGGTTTGGGTCTAGCCGAGTGGGTTTGGGTCTAGCCAAGTGGGTTTGGGTCGAGCCGAGTGGGTTTGGGTCTAGCCGAGTGGGTTTGGGTCTAGCCGAGTGGGTGTGGGTCTAGCCGAGTGGGTTTGGGTCTAGCCGAGTGGGTTTGGGTCTAGCCGACTGGGTTTGGCTCTAGCCGAGTGGGTTTGGGTCTAGCCGAGTGGGTTTGGGTCTAGCCGAGTGGGTTTACGTCTAGCCGAGTGGGTTTGGGTCTAGCGGAGTGGGTTTGGGTGTAGCCGAGTGGGTTTGGGTCTAGCCGAGTGGGTTTGGGTGTAGCTGAGTGGGTGTGGGTCAAGCCGAGTGGGTTTGGGTCTAGCCGAGTGGGTTTGGGTCTAGCCGAGTGGGTTTGGGTCTAGCCGAGTGGGTTTGGGTCTAGCCGAGAGGTTTTGGGCCTAGCCGAGTGGGTTTGGGTCTACCGGAGTGGGTTTGGGTGCAGCGGAGTGGGTTTGGGTGAGCTGAGTGGGTTTGGGACCAGCCGAGTGGGTTTGGGTCTAGCCGAGTGGGTTTGGGTCTAGCGGAGTGGGTTAGGGTCTAGTGGAGTGGGTTTGCGTCTAGCCGAGTGGGTTTGGGTCTAGCCGAGTGGGTGTGGGTCTAGCCGAGTGGGTTTGGGTCTAGCCAAGTGGGTTTGGGTCTAGCCGAATGGGTTTGGGTGTATACGAGTGGATTTGCGTCTAGCCGAGTGGGTTTGGGTCTAGCCGAGTGGGTTTGGGTCTAGCGGAGTGGGTTTGGGTGTAGCCGAGTGGGTTTGGGTCTAGCCCAGTGGGTTTGGGTCTACCCGAGTGGGTTTGCGTCTAGCCGAGTGGGTTTGGGTCTAGCGGAGTGGGTGTGGGTCTAGCCGAGTGGGTTTGGGTCTAGCCAAGTCGGTTTGGGTCTAGCCGAGTGGGTTTGGGTCTATACGAGTGGGTTTGCGTCTAGCCGAGTGGGTTTGGGTCTAGCCGAGTGGGCTTGGGTCTATCCATGTGGGTTTGGGTCTAGCCGAGTGGGTTAGGGTCTAGCGGAGTGGGTTTTTTGTGTAGCCGCGTAGGTTTGGGTGTAGCCGAGTGGGTTTGGGTCTAGCCGAGTGGGTTTGGGTCTAGCCGAGTGGGTTTGGGTCTAGCCGAGTGGGTTTGGGTCTAGCGGAGTGGGTTTGGGTGTAGCCGAGTGGGTTTGGGTCTAGCCGACTGGGTTTGGGTCTAGCCGAGTGCGTTTGGGTCTTGCCGAGTGGGTTTGGGTCTAGCGGAGTGGGTTTGGGTGTATCCGAGTGGGTTTGGGTCTAGCGGAGCGGGTTTGGGTGTAGCCGAGTGGGTTTGGGTCTAGCCGAGTGGGTTTGGGTCTAGCCGACTGGGTTTGGCTCTAGCCGAGTGGGTTTGTGTCTAGCCGAGTGGGTTTGGGTCTAGCCGAGTGGGTTTACGTCTAGCCGAGTGGGTTTGGGTCTAGCGGAGTGGGTTTGGGTGTAGCCGAGTGGGTTTGGGTCTAGCCGAGTGGGTTTGGGTGTAGCTGAGTGGGTGTGGGTCAAGCCGAGTGGGTTTGGGTCTAGCCGAGTGGGTTTGGGTCTAGCCGAGTGGGTTTGGGTCTAGCCGAGTGGGTTTGGGTCTAGCCGAGAGGTTTTGGGCCTAGCCGAGTGGGTTTGGGTCTACCGGAGTGGGTTTGGGTGCAGCGGAGTGGGTTTGGGTGAGCTGAGTGGGTTTGGGACCAGCCGAGTGGGTTTGGGTCTAGCCGAGTGGGTTTGGGTCTAGCCAAGTGGGTTTGGGTCGAGCCGAGTGGGTTTGGGTCTAGCCGAGTGGGTTTGGGTCTAGCCGAGTGGGTTTGGGTCTAGCCGAGTGGGTTTGGGTCTAGACGAGTGGGTTTGGGTCTGGCCGAGTTAGTTTGGGTGTTGCCAAGTGGGTTTGGGTCTAGCCGAGCAGATTTGGGTCTAGCCGAGTGGGTTTGGGTCTAGCCGAGTTGGTTTGGTTCTAGCCGAGTGGGTTTGGGTCTAGCCGAGTGGGTTTGGGTCAAGCGGAGTTGGTATGGGTCTAGCTGAGTGGGTTTGGGTCTAGCGGAGTAGGTTTGGGTGTAGCCGAGTGGGTTTGGGTCTAGCCGAGTGGGTTTGGGTCTACCCGAGTGGGTTTGCGTCTAGCCGAGTGGGTTTGGGTCTAGCCGAGTGGGTGTGGGTCTAGCCGAGTGGGTTTGGGTCTAGCCAAGTGGGCTTGGGTCTAGCCGAATGGGTTTGGGTGTATACGAGTGGATTTGCGTCTAGCCGAGTGGGTTTGGGTCTAGCCGAGTGGGTTTGGGTCTAGCGGAGTGGGTTTGGGTGTAGCCGAGTGGGTTTGGGTTTAGCCCAGTGGGTTTGGGTCTACCCGAGTGGGTTTGCGTCTAGCCGAGTGGGTTTGGGTTTAGCGGAGTGGGTGTGGGTCTAGCCGAGTGGGCTTGGGTCTAGCCAAGTCGGTTTGGGTCTAGCCGAGTGGGTTTGGGTCTATACGAGTGGGTTTGCGTCTAGCCGAGTGGGTTTGGGTCTAGCCGAGTGGGTTTGGGTCTATCCATGTGGGTTTGGGTCTAGCCGAGTGGGTTAGGGTCTAGCGGAGTGGGTTTGGGTGTAGCCGCGTAGGTTTGGGTGTAGCCGAGTGGGTTTGGGTCTAGCCGAGTGGGTTTGGGTCTAGCCGAGTGGGTTTGGGTCTAGCCGAGTGGGTTTGGGTCTAGCGGAGTGGGTTTGGGTGTAGCCGAGTGGGTTTGGGTCTAGCCGAGTGGGTTTGGGTCTAGCCGACTGGGTTTGGGTCTAGCCGAGTGCGTTTGGGTCTTGCCGAGTGGGTTTGGGTCTAGCGGAGTGGGTTTGGGTGTAGCCGAGTGGGTTTGGGTCTAGCGGAGCGGGTTTGGGTGTAGCCGAGTGGGTTTGGGTCTAGCCGAGTGGGTTTGGGTCTAGCCGGCTGGGTTTGGCTCTAGCCGAGTGGGTTTGGGTCTAGCCGAGTGGGTTTGGGTCTAGCCGAGTGGGTTTACGTCTAGCCGAGTGGGTTTGGGTCTAGCGGAGTGGGTTTGGGTGTAGCCGAGTGGGTTTGGGTCTAGCCGAGTGGGTTTGGGTGTAGCTGAGTGGGTGTGGGTCAAGCCGAGTGGGTTTGGGTCTAGCCGAGTGGGTTTGGGTCTAGCCGAGTGGGTTTGGGTCTAGCCCAGTGGGTTTGCTTCTAGCCGAATGGGTTTGGGTCTAGCCGAGTGGGTTTGGGTGCAGACGAGTGGGTTTGGGTCTAGCGGAGTGGGTTTGGGTGTAACCGAGTGGGTTTGGGTCTAGCCGAGTGGGTTTGGGTCCAGCCGAGTGGGTTTGGGTCTAACCGAGTGGGTCTGGGTCTAGCCGTGTGGGTTTGGGTCTAGCCGAGTTGGTTTGGGTCTAGCCGAGTGGGTTTGCGTCTAGCCGAGTGGGTTTGTGTCTAGCGGAGTGGGTTTAGGTCTAGCGGAGTGGGATTGGGTCTAGCCAAGTGGGTTTGGGTCTAGCCGAATGGGTTTGGGTGTATACGAGTGGATTTGCGTCTAGCCGAGTGGGTTTGGGTCTAGCCGAGTGGGTTTGGGTCTAGCGGAGTGGGTTTGGGTGTAGCCGAGTGGGTTTGGGTCTAGCCCAGTGGGTTTGGGTCTACCCAAGTGGGTTTGCGTCTAGCCGAGTGGGTTTGGGTCTAGCGGAGTGGGTGTGGGTCTAGCCGAGTGGGTTTGGGTCTAGCCAAGTCGGTTTGGGTCTAGCCGAGTGGGTTTGGGTCTATACGAGTGGGTTTGCGTCTAGCCGAGTGGGTTTGCGTCTAGCCGAGTGGGTTTGGGTCTATCCATGTGGGTTTGGGTCTAGCCGAGTGGGTTAGGGTCTAGCGGAGTGGGTTTGGGTGTAGCCGCGTAGGTTTGGGTGTAGCCGAGTGGGTTTGGGTCTAGCCGAGTGGGTTTGGGTCTAGCCGAGTGGGTTTGGGTCTAGCCGAGTGGGTTTGGGTCTAGCGGAGTGGGTTTGGGTCTAGCCGAGTGGGTTTGGGTCTAGCCGACTGGGTTTGGGTCTAGCCGAGTGCGTTTGGGTCTTGCCGAGTGGGTTTGGGTCTAGCGGAGTGGGTTTGGGTGTAGCCGAGTGGGTTTGGGTCTAGCGGAGCGGGTTTGGGTGTAGCCGAGTGGGTTTGGGTCTAGCCGAGTGGGTTTGGGTCTAGCCGACTGGGTTTGGCTCTAGCCGAGTGGGTTTGGGTCTAGCCGAGTGGGTTTGGGTCTAGCCGAGTGGGTTTACGTCTAGCCGAGTGGGTTTGGGTCTAGCGGATTGGGTTTGGGTGTAGCCGAGTGGGTTTGGGTCTAGCCGAGTGGGTTTGGGTGTAGCTGAGTGGGTGTGGGTCAAGCCGAGTGGGTTTGGGACTAGCCGAGTGGGTTTGGGTCTAGCCGAGTGGGTTTGGGTCTAGCCTAGTGGGTTTGCTTCTAGTCGAATGGGTTTGGGTCTAACCGAGTGGGTTTGGGTGCAGACGAGTGGGTTTGGGTCTAGCGGAGTGGATTTGGGTCTAGCGGAGTGGGTTTGGGTCTAGCGGAGTGGGTTTGGGTGTAGCCGAGTGGGTTTGGGACTAGCCGAGTGGGTTTGGGTCTAGCCAAGTGGGTTTAGGTCTAGCCGAGTGGGTTTGGGTGTAGCCGAGTGGGTTTGGGTCTAGCGGAGCGGGTTTGGGTGTAGCCAAGTGGGATGGGTCTAGCCGAGTGGGTTTGGGTCTAGCCGACTGGGTTTGGCTCTAGCCGAGTGGGTTTGGGTCTAGCCGAGTGGGTTTGGGTCTAGCCGAGTGGGTTTACGTCTAGCCGAGTGGGTTTGGGTCTAGCGGAGTGGGTTTGGGTGTAGCCGAGTGGGTTTGGGTCTAGCCGAGTGGGTTTGGGTGTAGCTGAGTGGGTGTGGGTCAAGCCGAGTGGGTTTGGGTCTAGCCGAGTGGGTTTGGGTCTAGCCGAGTGGGTTTGGGTCTAGCTGAATGGGTTTGGGTCTAGCCGAGTGGGTTTGGGTCTAGCCGAGTGTGTTTGGGTCTAGCCGAAAGGGTTTGCGTCTAGCCGAGGGGGTTTGGGTCTAGCCGAGTGCGTTTGGGTCTAGCCGAGTGGGTGTGGGTCTAGCCGAGTGGGTTTGGGTCTAGCCGAGTGGGTTTGGGTCTAGCCGAGGGGGTTTGGGCCTAGCCGAGTGGGTTTGGGTCTAGCGGAGTGGGTTAGGGTCTAGTGGAGTGGGTTTGGGTCTAGCCGAGTGGGTTTGGGTCTAGCCGAATGGGTTTGGGTCTACCCGAGTGCGTTTGGGTCTCGCCGAGTGGGTTTGGGACTAGCCGAATGGGTTTGTGTCTAGCCGAGTGGGTTTGGGTGTAGCCGAGTGGGTTTGGGTCTAGCGGAGTGGGTTTGGGTGTAGCCGAGTGGGTTTGGGTCTAGCCGAGTGGGGGGTTTGGGTCTAGCCGAGTGGGTTTGGGTCTAGCCGAGTGGGTTTGGGTCTAGCCGAGTGGGTTTGGGTATAGCCGAGTGGGTTTGGGTCTAGCCGAGTGTGTTTGCGTCTAGCCGAGTGGGTTTGGGTCTAGCCGAGTGGGTTTGGGTCTAGCCGAGTGGGTTTGGGTCTAGCAGAGTGGGTTTGGGTCTAGCCGAGTGTGTTAGGGTCTAGCGGAGTGGATTTGGGTGTAGCCGCGTGGGTTTGGGTGTAGCCGAGTGTGTTTGGGTCTAGCCGAGTGGGTTTGGGTCCAGCCGAGTGGGTTTGGGTCTAGCTGAATGGGTTTGGGTCTAGCGGAGTGGGTTTGGGTGTAGCCAAGTGGGTTTGGGTCTAGCCGAGTGGGTTTGGGTATAGCCGACTGGGTTTGGGTGTAGCCGAGTGGGTTTGGGTCCAGCCGAGTGGGTTTGGGTCTAGCCGAGTGGCTTTGGGTCTAGCTGAGTGGGTTTGGGTCTAGCCGAGTTGGTTTCGGTCTAGCCGAGTGGGTTTGGGTCTAGCCGAGTGGGTTTGGGTCTACCGAGTGGGTTTGGGTCTAGCCGAGTGGGTTTGGGTCTAGCCGAGTGGGTTTGGGTCTAGCCGAGTGGGTTTAAGTCAAGCGGAGTTGGTATGGGTCTAGCGGAGTGGGTTTGGGTCTAGCGGAGTGGGTTTGGGTCTAGCCAAGTGGGTTTTGGTCTACCCGAGTGGGTTTGGGTCTATCCGAGTGGGTTTGCGTCTAGCCGAGTGGGTTTGCGTCTAGCCGAGTGGGTTTGGGTCTAGCCGAGTGGGTTTGGGTCTATCCATGTGGGTTTGGGTCCAGCCGAGTGGGTTAGGGTCTAGCGGAGTGGGTTTGGGTGTAGCCGCGTGGGTTTGGGTCTAGCCGAGTGGGTTTGGGTCTAGCCGAGTGGGTTTGGGTCTAGCCGAGTGGGTTTGGGTCTAGCTGAGTGGGTTTGGGTCTAGCCGACTGTGTTTGGGTCTGGACGAGTGGGTTTGGGTCTAGCCGAGTGTGTTAGGGTCTAGCGGAGTGGGTTTGGGTGTAGCCGCGTGGGTTTGGGTGTAGCCGAGTGTGTTTGGGTCTAGCCGAGTGGGTTTGGGTCTAGCCGAGTGGGTTTGGGTCTAGCGGAGTGGGTTTGGGTCTAGCGGAGTGGGTTTGGGTGTAGCCGAGTGGGTTTGGGTCTAGCCGAGTGGGTTTGGGTCTAGCCGAGTGGGTTTGGGTCTAGCGGAGTGGGTTTGGTTGTAGCCGAGTGGGTTTGGGTCTAGCGGAGTGGGTTTGGGTGTAGCCGAGTGGGTTTGGGTCTAGCGGAGTGGGTTTGGGTCTAGCCGACTGGGTTTGGGTCTGGACGAGTGGGTTTGGGTCTAGCTGAGTGGGTTTGGGTCTAGTCGAGTGGGTTTGGGTCTAGCCGAGTGGGTTTGGGTCTAGCCTAGTGGGTTTGGGTCTAGCCAAGAGGGTTTCGGTCCAGCGGACTGGGTTTGGGTCTAGCGCAGTGGGTTTGGGTCTAGCTGAGTGGGTTTGGGTCTAACCGAGTGGGTTTGTGTCTAGCGGAGTGGGTTTGGGACTAGCGGAGTGGGATTGGGTCTAGCCGAGTGGGTTTGGGTCTAGCCGAGTGGGTTTGGGTCTAGCGGAGTGGGTTTGGGTGTAGCCGTGTGGGTTTGGGTCTAGCCGAGTGGGTTTGGGTCTAGCCGACTGGGTTTGGGTCTAGCTGAGTGGGTTTGGGTCTAGCCGAGTGGGTTTGGGTGTAGCCGAGTGGGTTTGGGTCTAGCCGAGTGGGTTTGGGTGTAGCGGAGTGGGTTTGGTTGTAGCCGAGTGGGTTTGGGTCTAGCGGTGTGGGTTTGGGTGTAGCCGAGTGGGTTTGGGTCTAGCCGAGTGGGTTTGGGTCTAGCCGACTGGGTTTGGGTCTAGCCGAGTGGGTTTGGGTCTAGCCGAGTGGGTTTGGGTCTAGACGAGTGGGTTTACGTCTAGCCGAGTGGGTTTGGGTCTAGCGGAGTGGGTTTAGGTCTAGCGCAGTGGGTTTGGGTCTAGCGGAGTGGGTTTGGTTCTAGCCGAGTGGGTTTGGGTCTAACCGAGTGGGTTTGTGTCTAGCGGAGTGGGTTTGGGTCTAGCGGAGTGGGATTGGGTCTAGCCGAGTGGGTTTGGGTCTAGCCGAGTGGGTTTGGGACTAGCCGAGTGGGTTTGCGTCTAGCCGAGTGGGTTTGGGTCTAGCTGAATGTGTTTGGGACTAGCCGAGTGGGTTTGGGTCTAGCCGGGTGGGTTTGGGTCTAGCCGAAAGGGTTTGGGCCTAGCCGAGTGGGTTTGGGTCTAGCCGAGTGGGTTTGGGTCCAGCCGAGTGGGTGTTGGTTAAGCCGAGTGGGTTTGGGTCTAGCCGAGTGGGTTTGGGTCTAGCCGAGTGGGTTTGGGTCTATCCGAGTGGGTTTGGGTCTAGCCGAGTGGGTTTGGGCCTAGCCGAGTGGGATTGGGGCTACCGGAGTGGGTTTGGGTCTATCCGAGTGGGTTTGGGTCTAGCCGACTGGGTTTGGGCCTAGCCGAGTGGTTTTGGGACTACCGGAGTGGGTTTGGGTGTAGCGGAGTGGGTTTGGGTCTAGCCGAAAGGGTTTGGGCCTAGCCGAGTGGGTTTGGGTCTAGCCGAGTGGGTTTGGGTCCAGCCGAGTGGGTGTGGGTTAAGCCGAGTGGGTTTGGGTCTAGCCGAGTGGGTTTGGGTCTAGCCGAGTGGGTTTGGGTCTATCCGAGTGGGTTTGGGTCTAGCCGAGTGGGTTTGGGCCTAGCCGAGTGGGTTTGGGACTACCGGAGTGGGTTTAGGTCTATCCGAGTGGGTTTGGGTCTAGCCGAGTGGGTTTGGGCCTAGCCGAGTGGTTTTGTGACTACCGGAGTGGGTTTGGGTGTAGCGGAGTGGGTTTGGGTGTAGCTGAGTGGGTTTGGGACCAGCCGAGTGGGTTTGGGTCTAGCCGAGTTTGTTTGGGCCTAGCCGAATGGGTTTGGGTCTACCCGAGTGGGTTTGGGTCTGGCCCAGTGGGTTTGCTTCTAGCCGAATGGGTTTGGGTCTAGCCGAGTGGGTTTGGGTGCAGCCGAGTGGGTTTGGGTCTAGCGGAGTGGGTTTGGGTGTAGCCGAGTGGGTTTGGGTCTAGCCGAGTGGGTTTGGGTCTAACCGAGTTGGTTTGGGTCTAGCCGAGTGGGTTTGCGTCTAGCCGATTGGGTTTGGGTCTATCCATGTGGGTTTGGGTCTAGCCGAGTGGGTTAGGGTCTAGCGGAGTGGGTTTGGGTGTAGCCGCGTGGGTTTGGGTGTAGCCGAGTGGGTTTGGGTCTAGCCGAGTGGGTTTGGGTCTAGCCGAGTGGGTTTGGGTTTAGCCGAGTGGGTTTGGGTGTAGCCGAGTGGGTTTGGGTCTAGCCAAGTGGGTTTGGGTCTAGCCGAGTGGGTTTGGGTGTAGCCGAGTGGGTTTGGGTCTAGCCGAGTGGGTTTGGGTCTAGCGGAGTGGGTTTGGTTGTAGCCGAGTGGGTTTGGGTCTAGCGGAGTGGGTTTGGGTGTAGACGAGTGGGTTTGGGTCTAGCCGAGTGGGTTTGGGTCTAGCCGACTGGGTTTGGGTCTAGCCGAGTGGGTTTGGGTCTAGCCGAGTGGGTTTGGGTCTAGCCGAGTGGGTTTACGTCTAGCCGAGTGGGTTTGGGTCTAGCGGAGTGGGTTTGGGTGTAGCCGAGTGGGTTTGGGTGTAGCCGAGTGGGTTTGGGTCTGGACGAGTGGGTTTGGGTCTAGCCGAGTGGGTTTGGGTGTAGCCGAGTGGGTTTGGGTCTAGCCGAGTGGGTTTGGGTCTAGCGGAGTGGGTTTGGTTGTAGCCGAGTGGGTTTGGGTCTAGCGGAGTGGGTTTGGGTGTAGCCGAGTGGGTTTGGGTCTAGCCGAGTGGGTTTGGGTCTAGCCGACTGGGTTTGGGTCTAGCCGAGTGGGTTTGGGTCTAGCCGAGTGGGTTTGGGTCTAGCCGAGTGGGTTTACGTCTAGCCGAGTGGGTTTGGGTCTAGCGGAGTGGGTTTTGGTGTAGCCGAGTGGGTTTGGGTGTAGCCGAGTGGGTTTGGGTCTGGACGAGTGGGCTTGGGTCTAGCCGAGTGGGTTTGGGTCTAGCCGAGTGGGTTTGGATCTAGCTGAGTGGGTTTGGGTGTAGCCGAGTGGGTTTGGGTCTGGACGAGTGGGTTTGGGTCTAGCGCAGTGGGTTTGGGTCTAGCGGAGTGTGTTTGTGTCTAGCCGAGTGGGTTTGGGTCTAACCGAGGGGGGTTTGCGTCTAGCGGAGTGGGTTTGTGTCTAGCGGAGTGGGATTGGGTCTAGCCGAGTGGGTTTAGGTCTAGCCGAGTGGGTATGGGACTAGCCGAGTGGGTTTGGGTCTAGCCGAGTGGGTTTGGGTCTAGCCGAGTGGGTTTGGGTCTATCCGAGTGGGTTTGGGTCTAGCCGAGTGGGTTTGGGCCTAGCCGAGTGGGTTTGGGGCTACCGGAGTGGGTTTGGGTCTATCCGAGTGGGTTTGGGTCTAGCCGAGTGGGTTTGGGCCTAGCCGAGTGGTTTTGGGACTACCGGAGTGGGTTTGGGTGTAGCGGAGTGGGTTTGGGTCTAGCCGAAAGGGTTTGGGCCTAGCCGAGTGGGTTTGGGTCTAGCCGAGTGGGTTTGGGTCCAGCCGAGTGGGTGTGGGTTAAGCCGAGTGGGTTTGGGTCTAGCCGAGTGGGTTTGGGTCTAGCCGAGTGGGTTTGGGTCTATCCGAGTGGGTTTGGGTCTAGCCGAGTGGGTTTGGGCCTAGCCGAGTGGGTTTGGGACTACCGGAGTGGGTTTGGGTCTATCCGAGTGGGTTTGGGTCTAGCCGAGTGGGTTTGGGCCTAGCCGAGTGGTTTTGGGACTACCGGAGTGGGTTTGGGTGTAGCGGAGTGGGTTTGGGTGTAGCTGAGTGGGTTTGGGACCAGCCGAGTGGGTTTGGGTCTAGCCGAGTTTGTTTGGGCCTAGCCGAATGGGTTTGGGTCTACCCGAGTGGGTTTGGGTCTGGCCCAGTGGGTTTGCTTCTAGCCGAATGGGTTTGGGTCTAGCCGAGTGGGTTTGGGTGCAGCCGAGTGGGTTTGGGTCTAGCGGAGTGGGTTTGGGTGTAGCCGAGTGGGTTTGGGTCTAGCCGAGTGGGTTTGGGTCTAACCGAGTTGGTTTGGGTCTAGCCGAGTGGGTTTGCGTCTAGCCGATTGGGTTTGGGTCTATCCATGTGGGTTTGGGTCTAGCCGAGTGGGTTAGGGTCTAGCGGAGTGGGTTTGGGTGTAGCCGCGTGGGTTTGGGTGTAGCCGAGTGGGTTTGGGTCTAGCCGAGTGGGTTTGGGTCTAGCCGAGTGGGTTTGGGTTTAGCCGAGTGGGTTTGGGTCTAGCGGAGTGGGTTTGGGTGTAGCCGAGTGGGTTTGGGTCTAGCCGAGTGGGTTTGGGTCTAGCCGAGTGGGTTTGGGTGTAGCCGAGTGGGTTTGGGTCTAGCCGAGTGGGTTTGGGTCTAGCGGAGTGGGTTTGGTTGTAGCCGAGTGGGTTTGGGTCTAGCGGAGTGGGTTTGGGTGTAGACGAGTGGGTTTGGGTCTAGCCGAGTGGGTTTGGGTCTAGCCGACTGGGTTTGGGTCTAGCCGAGTGGGTTTGGGTCTAGCCGAGTGGGTTTGGGTCTAGCCGAGTGGGTTTACGTCTAGCCGAGTGGGTTTGGGTCTAGCGGAGTGGGTTTGGGTGTAGCCGAGTGGGTTTGGGTGTAGCCGAGTGGGTTTGGGTCTGGACGAGTGGGTTTGGGTCTAGCCGAGTGGGTTTGGGTGTAGCCGAGTGGGTTTGGGTCTAGCCGAGTGGGTTTGGGTCTAGCGGAGTGGGTTTGGTTGTAGCCGAGTGGGTTTGGGTCTAGCGGAGTGGGTTTGGGTGTAGCCGAGTGGGTTTGGGTCTAGCCGAGTGGGTTTGGGTCTAGCCGACTGGGTTTGGGTCTAGCCGAGTGGGTTTGGGTCTAGCCGAGTGGGTTTGGGTCTAGCCGAGTGGGTTTACGTCTAGCCGAGTGGGTTTGGGTCTAGCGGAGTGGGTTTTGGTGTAGCCGAGTGGGTTTGGGTGTAGCCGAGTGGGTTTGGGTCTGGACGAGTGGGCTTGGGTCTAGCCGAGTGGGTTTGGGTCTAGCCGAGTGGGTTTGGATCTAGCTGAGTGGGTTTGGGTGTAGCCGAGTGGGTTTGGGTCTGGACGAGTGGGTTTGGGTCTAGCGCAGTGGGTTTGGGTCTAGCGGAGTGTGTTTGTGTCTAGCCGAGTGGGTTTGGGTCTAACCGAGGGGGGTTTGCGTCTAGCGGAGTGGGTTTGTGTCTAGCGGAGTGGGATTGGGTCTAGCCGAGTGGGTTTAGGTCTAGCCGAGTGGGTATGGGACTTGCCGAGTGGGTTTGGGTCTAGCCGAGTGGGTTTGGGTCTAGCTGAATGTGTTTGGGTCTAGCCGAGTGGGTTTGGGTCTAGCCGAGTGGGGTTGGGTCTAGCCGAAAGGGTTTGGGTCCAGCCGAGTGGGTTTGGGTCTAGCCGAGTGGGTTGGGTCTAGCCGAGTGGGTGTGGGTTAAGCCGAGTGGGTTTGGGTCTAGCCGAGTGGGTTTGGGTCTAGCCGAGTGGGTTTGGGTCTAGCCGAGTGGGTTTGGGTCTAGCCGAGTGGGTTTGGGCCTAGCCGAGTGGGTCTGGGACTACCGGAGTGGGTTTGGGTGTAGCGGAGTGGGTTTGGGTGTAGCTGAGTGGGTTTGGGACCAGCCGAGTGGGTTTGGGTCTAGCCGAGTGGGTTTGGGCCTAGCCGAATGGGTTTGGGTCTACCCGAGTGGGTTTGGGTCTAGCCGAGTGGGTTTGGGTCTAGCGGAGTGGGATTGGGTCTAGACGAGTGGGTTTGTGTCTAGCCGAGTGGGTTTGGGACTAGCCGAGTGGGTTTGGGTCTAGCCGAGTGGGTTTGGGTCTAGCTGAATGGGTTTGGGTCTGGCCGAGTGGGTTTGGGTCTAGCCGAGTGGGTTTGGGTCTAGCCGAAAGGGTTTGGGTCTAGCCGAGTGGGTTTGGGTCTAGCCGAGTGGGTTTGGGTCTAGCCGAGTGGGTGTGGGTCAAGCCGAGTGGGTTTGGGTCTAGCCGAGTGGGTTTGGGTCTAGCCGAGTGGGTTTGGGTCTAGCCGAGTGGGTTTGGGTGTAGCCGAGTGTGTTTGGGCCTAGCCGAGTGGGTTTGGGTCTACCGGAGTAGGTTTGGGTGTAGCGGAGTGGGTTTGGGTGTAGCTGAGTGGGTTTGGGACCAGCCGAGTGGGTTTGGGTCTAGCCGAGTGGGTTTGGGTGTAGCCGAATTGGTTTGGGTCTACCCGAGTGGGTTTGGGTCTAGCCGAGTGGGTTTGCTTCTAGCCGAATGGGTTTGGGTCTAGCCTAGTGGGTTTGGGTGCAGCCGAGTGGGTTTGGGTCTAGCGGAGTGGGTTTGGGTGTAGCCGAGTGGGTTTGGGTCTAGCCGAGTGGGTTTGGGTCTAGCCGAGTGGGTTTGCGTCTAGCCGAGTGGGTTTGGGTCTAGCCGAGTGGGTTTGGGTCTATCCGAGTGGGTTTGGGTCTAGCCGAGTGGGTTTGGGCCTAGCCGAGTGGGTTTGGGGCTACCGGAGTGGGTTTGGGTCTATCCGAGTGGGTTTGGGTCTAGCCGAGTGGGTTTGGGCCTAGCCGAGTGGGTTTGGGACTACCGGAGTGGGTTTGGGTCTATCCGAGTGGGTTTGGGTCTAGCCGAGTGGGTTTGGGCCTAGCCGAGTGGTTTTGGGACTACCGGAGTGGGTTTGGGTGTAGAGGAATGGGTTTGGGTGTAGCTGAGTGGGTTTGGGACCAGCCGAGTGGGTTTGGGTCTAGCCGAGTTTGTTTGGGCCTAGCCGAATGGGTTTGGGTCTACCCGAGTGGGTTTGGGTCTGGCCCAGTGGGTTTGCTTCTAGCCGAATGGGTTTGGGTCTAGCCGAGTGGGTTTGGGTGCAGCCGAGTGGGTTTGGGTCTAGCGGAGTGGGTTTGGGTGTAGCCGAGTGGGTTTGGGTCCAGACGAGTGGGTTTGGGTCTAACTGAGTTGGTTTGGGTCTAGCCGAGTGGGTTTGCGTCTAGCCGATTGGGTTTGGGTCTATCCATGTGGGTTTGGGTCTAGCCGAGTGGGTTAGGGTCTAGCGGAGTGGGTTTGGGTGTAGCCGCGTGGGTTTGGGTGTAGCCGAGTGGGTTTGGGTCTAGCCGAGTGGGTTTGGGTCTAGCCGAGTGGGTTTGGGTTTAGCCGAGTGGGTTTGGGTCTAGCGGAGTGGGTTTGGGTGTAGCCGAGTGGGTTTGGGTCTAGCCGAGTGGGTTTGGGTCTAGCCGAGTGGGTTTGGGTGTAGCCGAGTGGGTTTGGGTCTAGCCGAGTGGGTTTGGGTCTAGCGGAGTGGGTTTGGTTGTAGCCGAGTGGGTTTGGGTCTAGCGGAGTGGGTTTGGGTGTAGACGAGTGGGTTTGGGTCTAGCCGAGTGGGTTTGGGTCTAGCCGACTGGGTTTGGGTCTAGCCGAGTGGGTTTGGGTCTAGCCGAGTGGGTTTGGGTCTAGCCGAGTGGGTTTACGTCTAGCCGAGTGGGTTTGGGTCTAGCGGAGTGGGTTTGGGTGTAGCCGAGTGGGTTTGGGTCTAGCGGAGTGGGTTTGGGTGTAGCCGAGTGGGTTTGGGTGTAGCCGAGTGGGTTTGGGTCTGGACGAGTGGGTTTGGGTCTAGCCGAGTGGGTTTGGGTGTAGCCGAGTGGGTTTGCGTCTAGCCGAGTGGGTTTGGGTCTAGCGGAGTGGTTTTGGTTGTAGCCGAGTGGGTTTGGGTCTAGCGGAGTGGGTTTGGGTGTAGCCGAGTGGGTTTGGGTCTAGCCGAGTGGGTTTGGGTCTAGCCAACTGGGTTTGGGTCTAGCCGAGTGGGTTTGGGTCTAGCCGAGTGGGTTTGGGTCTAGCCGAGTGGGTTTACGTCTAGTCGAGTGGGTTTGGGTCTAGCGGAGTGGGTTTTGGTGTAGCCGAGTGGGTTTGGGTGTAGCCGAGTGGGTTTGGGTCTGGACGAGTGGGCTTGGGTCTAGCCGAGTGGGTTTGGGTCTAGCCGAGTGGGTTTGGATCTAGCTGAGTGGGTTTGGGTGTAGCCGATTGGGTTTGGGTCTGGACGAGTGGGTTTGGGTCTAGCGCAGTGGGTTTGGGTCTAGCGGAGTGTGTTTGTGTCTAGCCGAAAGGGTGTGGGTCCAGCCGAGTGGGTTTGGGCCTAGCCGAGTGGGTTGGGTCTAGCCGATTGGGTGTGGGTTAAGCCGAGTGGGTTTGGGTCTAGCCGAGTGGGTTGGGGTCTAGCCGAGTGGGTTTGGGTCTAGCCGAGTGGGTTTGGGTCTAGCCGAGTGGGTTTGGGTCTAGCCGAGTGGGTTTGGGTCTAGCCGAGTGGGTTTGGGTCTAGCCGAGTTGGTTTGGTTCTAGCCAAGTGGGTTTGCGTCTAGCCGAGTGGGTTTGGGTCTAGCCGAGTGGGTTTGGGTCTAGCCGAGTGGGTTTGGGTCTAGCTGAGTGGGTTTGGGTCTAGCCGAGTGGGTTTCGGTGTAGCCGATTGGGTTTGGGCCTAGCCGAGTGGGTTTGGGTCTAGCCGAGTGGGTTTGGGTCTAGCGGAGTGGGTTTGCGTCTAGCCGAGTTAGTTTGTGTGTAGCCGAGTGGGTTTGGGTCTAGCCGAGCGGGTTTGGGTCTAGCTGAGTGGGTTTGGGTCTAGCCGAGTGGGTTTGGGTCTAGCCGAGTGGGTTTGGGTGTAGCCGATTGGGTTTGGGTCTGGACGAGTGGGTTTGGGTCTAGCGCAGTGGGTTTGGGTCTAGCGGAGTGTGTTTGTGTCTAGCCGAAAGGGTGTGGGTCCAGCCGAGTGGGTTTGGGCCTAGCCGAGTGGGTTGGGTCTAGCCGATTGGGTGTGGGTTAAGCCGAGTGGGTTTGGGTCTAGCCGAGTGGGTTGGGGTCTAGCCGAGTGGGTTTGGGTCTAGCCGAGTGGGTTTGGGTCTAGCCGAGTGGGTTTGGGTCTAGCCGACTGGGTTTCGGTCTAGCCGAGTGGGTTTGGGTCTAGCCGAGTTGGTTTGGTTCTAGCCGAGTGGGTTTGCGTCTAGCCGAGTGGGTTTGGGTCTAGCCGAGTGGGTTTGGGTCTAGCCGAGTGGGTTTGGGTCTAGCTGAGTGGGTTTGGGTCTAGCCGAGTGGGTTTCGGTGTAGCCGATTGGGTTTGGGCCTAGCCGAGTGGGTTTGGGTCTAGCCGAGTGGGTTTGGGTCTAGCGGAGTGGGTTTGCGTCTAGCCGAGTTAGTTTGTGTGTAGCCGAGTGGGTTTTGGGTCTAGCCGAGCGGGTTTGGGTCTAGCTGAGTGGGTTTGGGTCTAGCCGAGTGGGTTTGGGTCTAGCCGAGTGGGTTTGGGTTTAGCCGAGTGGGTTTGTGTGCAGCCGAGTGGGTTTGGGTCTAGCGGAGTGGGTTTGGGTGTAGCCGAGTGGGTTTGGGTCTAGCCGAGTGGGTTTGGGTCTAACCGATTTGGTTTGGGTCTAGCCGAGTGGGTTTGCGTCTAGCCGATTGGGTTTGGGTCTATCCATGTGGGTTTGGGTCTAGCCGAGTGGGTTAGGGTCTAGCGGAGTGGGTTTGGGTGTAGCCGCGTGGGTTTGGGTCTAGCCGAGTGGGTTTGGGTCTAGCCGAGTGGGTTTGGGTCTAGCCGAGTGGGTTTGGGTCTAGCCGAGTGGGTTTGGGCCTAGCCGAGTGGGTCTGGGACTACCGGAGTGGGTTTGGGTGTAGCGGAGTGGGTTTGGGTGTAGCTGAGTGGGTTTGGGACCAGCCGAGTGGGTTTGGGTCTAGCCGAGTGGGTTTGGGCCTAGCCGAATGGGTTTGGGTCTACCCGAGTGGGTTTGGGTCTAGCCGAGTGGGTTTGGGTCTAGCGGAGTGGGATTGGGTCTAGACGAGTGGGTTTGTGTCTAGCCGAGTGGGTTTGGGACTAGCCGAGTGGGTTTGGGTCTAGCCGAGTGGGTTTGGGTCTAGCTGAATGGGTTTGGGTCTGGCCGAGTGGGTTTGGGTCTAGCCGAGTGGGTTTGGGTCTAGCCGAAAGGGTTTGGGTCTAGCCGAGTGGGTTTGGGTCTAGCCGAGTGGGTTTGGGTCTAGCCGAGTGGGTGTGGGTCAAGCCGAGTGGGTTTGGGTCTAGCCGAGTGGGTTTGGGTCTAGCCGAGTGGGTTTGGGTCTAGCCGAGTGGGTTTGGGTCTAGCCGAGTGTGTTTGGGCCTAGCCGAGTGGGTTTGGGTCTACCGGAGTAGGTTTGGGTGTAGCGGAGTGGGTTTGGGTGTAGCTGAGTGGGTTTGGGACCAGCCGAGTGGGTTTGGGTCTAGCCGAGTGGGTTTGGGTGTAGCCGAATTGGTTTGGGTCTACCCGAGTGGGTTTGGGTCTAGCCGAGTGGGTTTGCTTCTAGCCGAATGGGTTTGGGTCTAGCCTAGTGGGTTTGGGTGCAGCCGAGTGGGTTTGGGTCTAGCGGAGTGGGTTTGGGTGTAGCCGAGTGGGTTTGGGTCTAGCCGAGTGGGTTTGGGTCTAGCCGAGTGGGTTTGCGTCTAGCCGAGTGGGTTTGGGTCTAGCCGAGTGGGTTTGGGTCTATCCGAGTGGGTTTGGGTCTAGCCGAGTGGGTTTGGGCCTAGCCGAGTGGGTTTGGGGCTACCGGAGTGGGTTTGGGTCTATCCGAGTGGGTTTGGGTCTAGCCGAGTGGGTTTGGGCCTAGCCGAGTGGGTTTGGGACTACCGGAGTGGGTTTGGGTCTATCCGAGTGGGTTTGGGTCTAGCCGAGTGGGTTTGGGCCTAGCCGAGTGGTTTTGGGGCTACCGGAGTGGGTTTGGGTGTAGCGGAATGGGTTTGTGTGTAGCTGAGTGGGTTTGGGACCAGCCGAGTGGGTTTGGGTCTAGCCGAGTTTGTTTGGGCCTAGCCGAATGGGTTTGGGTCTACCCGAGTGGGTTTGGGTCTGGCCCAGTGGGTTTGCTTCTAGCCGAATGGGTTTGGGTCTAGCCGAGTGGGTTTGGGTGCAGCCGAGTGGGTTTGGGTCTAGCGGAGTGGGTTTGGGTGTAGCCGAGTGGGTTTGGGTCCAGACGAGTGGGTTTGGGTCTAACCGAGTTGGTTTGGGTCTAGCCGAGTGGGTTTGCGTCTAGCCGATTGGGTTTGGGTCTATCCATGTGGGTTTGGGTCTAGCCGAGTGGGTTAGGGTCTAGCGGAGTGGGTTTGGGGGTAGCCGCGTGGGTTTGGGTGTAGCCGAGTGGGTTTGGGTCTAGCCGAGTGGGTTTGGGTCTAGCCGAGTGGGTTTGGGTTTAGCCGAGTGGGTTTGGGTCTAGCGGAGTGGGTTTGGGTGTAGCCGAGTGGGTTTGGGTCTAGCCGAGTGGGTTTAGGTCTAGCCGAGTGGGTTTGGGTGTAGCCGAGTGGGTTTGGGTCTAGCCGAGTGGGTTTGGGTCTAGCGGAGTGGGTTTGGTTGTAGCCGAGTGGGTTTGGGTCTAGCGGAGTGGGTTTGGGTGTAGACGAGTGGGTTTGGGTCTAGCCGAGTGGGTTTGGGTCTAGCCGACTGGGTTTGGGTCTAGCCGAGTGGGTTTGGGTCTAGCCGAGTGGGTTTGGGTCTAGCCGAGTGGGTTTACGTCTAGCCGAGTGGGTTTGGGTCTAGCGGAGTGGGTTTGGGTGTAGCCGAGTGGGTTTGGGTGTAGCCGAGTGGGTTTGGGTCTGGACGAGTGGGTTTGGGTCTAGCCGAGTGGGTTTGGGTGTAGCCGAGTGGGTTTGGGTCTAGCCGAGTGGGTTTGGGTCTAGCGGAGTGGGTTTGGTTGTAGCCGAGTGGGTTTGGGTCTAGCGGAGTGGGTTTGGGTGTAGCCGAGTGGGTTTGGGTCTAGCCGAGTGGGTTTGGGTCTAGCCAACTGGGTTTGGGTCTAGCCGAGTGGGTTTGGGTCTAGCCGAGTGGGTTTGGGTCTAGCCGAGTGGGTTTACGTCTAGTCGAGTGGGTTTGGGTCTAGCAGAGTGGGTTTTGGTGTAGCCGAGTGGGTTTGGGTGTAGCCGAGTGGGTTTGGGTCTGGACGAGTGGGCTTGGGTCTAGCCGAGTGGGTTTGGGTCTAGCCGAGTGGGTTTGGATCTAGCTGAGTGGGTTTGGGTGTAGCCGATTGGGTTTGGGTCTGGACGAGTGGGTTTGGGTCTAGCGCAGTGGGTTTGGGTCTAGCGGAGTGTGTTTGTGTCTAGCCGAAAGGGTGTGGGTCCAGCCGAGTGGGTTTGGGCCTAGCCGAGTGGGTTGGGTCTAGCCGATTGGGTGTGGGTTAAGCCGAGTGGGTTTGGGTCTAGCCGAGTGGGTTGGGGTCTAGCCGAGTGGGTTTGGGTCTAGCCGAGTGGGTTTGGGTCTAGCCGAGTGGGTTTGGATCTAGCCGACTGGGTTTCGGTCTAGCCGAGTGGGTTTGGGTCTAGCCGAGTTGGTTTGGTTCTAGCCGAGTGGGTTTGCGTCTAGCCGAGTGGGTTTGGGTCTAGCCGAGTGGGTTTGGGTCTAGCCGAGTGGGTTTGGGTCTAGCTGAGTGGGTTTGGGTCTAGCCGAGTGGGTTTCGGTGTAGCCGAGTGGGTTTGGGCCTAGCCGAGTGGGTTTGGGTCTAGCCGAGTGGGTTTGGGTCTAGCGGAGTGGGTTTGCGTCTAGCCGAGTTAGTTTGTGTGTAGCCGAGTGGGTTTGGGTCTAGCCGAGCGGGTTTGGGTCTAGCCGAGTGGGTTTGGGTCTAGCCGAGTGGGTTTGGGTCTAGCCGAGTGGGTTTGGGTTTAGCCGAGTGGGTTTGTGTGCAGCCGAGTGGGTTTGGGTCTAGCGGAGTGGGTTTGGGTGTAGCCGAGTGTGTTTGGGTCTAGCCGAGTGGGTTTGGGTCTAACCGAGTTGGTTTGGGTCTAGCCGAGTGGGTTTGCGTCTAGCCGATTGGGTTTGGGTCTATCCATGTGGGTTTGTGTCTGGCCGAGTGGGTTAGGGTCTAGCGGAGTGGGTTTGGGTGTAGCCGCGTGGGTTTGGGTGTAGCCGAGTGGGTTTGGGTCTAGCCGAGTGGGTTTGGGTCTAGCCGAGTGGGTTTGGGTTTAGCCGAGTGGGTTTGGGTCTAGCGGAGTGGGTTTGGGTGTAGCCAAGTGGGTTTGGGTCTAGCCGAGTGGGTTTGGGTCTAGCCGAGTGGGTTTGGGTGTAGCCGAGTGGGTTTGGGTCTAGCCGAGTGGGTTTGGGTCTAGCGGAGTGGGTTTGGTTGTAGCCGAGTGGGTTTGGGTCTAGCGGAGTGGGTTTGGGTGTAGACGAGTGGGTTTGGGTCTAGCCGAGTGCGTTTGGGTCTAACCGACTGGGTTTGGGTCTAGCCGAGTGGGTTTGGGTCTAGCTGAGTGGGTTTGGGTCTAGCCGAGTGGGTTTACGTCTAGCTGAGTGGGTTTGGGTCTAGCGGAGTGGGTTTGGGTGTAGCCGAGTGGGTTTGGGTCTGGACGAGTGGGTTTGGGTCTAGCCGAGTGGGTTTGGGTGTAGCCGAGTGGGTTTGGGTCTAGCCGAGTGGGTTTGGGTCTAGCGGAGTGGGTTTGGTTGTAGCCGAGTGGGTTTGGGTCTAGCCGTGTGGGTTTGGGTCTAGCCGACTGGGTTTCGGTCTAGCCGAGTGGGTTTGGGTCTAGCCGAGTTGGTTTGGTTCTAGCCGAGTGGGTTTGCGTCTAGCCGAGTGGGTTTGGGTCTAGCCGAGTGGGTTTGGGTCTAGCCGAGTGGGTTTGGGTCTAGCTGAGTGGGTTTGGGTCTAGCCGAGTGGGTTTCGGTGTAGCCGAGTGGGTTTGGGTCTAGCCGAGTGGGTTTGCGTCTAGCCGAGTTAGTTTGTGTGTAGCCGAGTGGGTTTGGGTCTAGCTGAGTGGGTTTGGGTCTAGCCGAGTGGGTTTGGGTCTAGCCGAGTGGGTTTGGGTTTAGCCGAGTGGGTTTGTGTGCAGCCGAGTGGGTTTGGGTCTAGCGGAGTGGGTTTGGGTGTAGCCGAGTGGGTTTGGGTCTAGCCGAGTGGGTTTGGGTCTGGCCGAGTGGGTTTGGGTCTAGCCGAGTGGGTTTGGGTCTAGCCGAGTGGGTTTGTGTCTAGCCGAGTTGGTTTGGTTCTAGCCGAGTGGGTTTGCGTCTAGCCGAGTGGGTTTGGGTCTGGCCGAGTGGGTTTGGGTCTAGCCGAGTGGGTTTGGGTCTAGCTGAGTGGGTTTGGGTCGAGCCGAGTGGGTTTCGGTGTAGCCGAGTGGGTTTGGGCCTAGCCGAGTGGGTTTGGGTCTAGCCGAGTGGGTTTGGGTCTAGACGAGTGGGTTTGGGTCTAGCCGAGTTAGTTTGTGTGTAGCCGAGTGGGTTTGGGTCTAGCCGAGCGGGTTTGGGTCTAGCTGAGTGGGTTTGGGTCTAGCCGAATGAGTTTGGGTCTAGCCGAGTGGGTTTGGGTCAAGCGGAGTTGGTATGGGTCTAGCGGAGTGGGTTTGGGTCTAGCGGAGTGGGTTTGGGTGTAGCCGAATGGGTTTGGGTCTTGCCGAGTGGGTTTGGGTCCAGCCGAGTGGGTTTGGGTATAGCCGAGTGGGTTTGGGTCTAGCCGAGTGGGTTTGGGTCTAGCCGAGTGGGTTTGGGTCTAGCCGAGGGGGTTAGGGTCTAGCGGAGTGGGTTTGGGTGTAGCCGCGTGGGTTTGGGTCTATCCGAGTGGGTTTGGGTCTAGCCGAGTGGGTTTGGGTCTAGCCGAGTGGGTTTGGGTCTAGCTGAGTGGGTTTGGGTCTAGCCGAGTGTGTTAGGGTCTAGCGGAGTGGGTTTGGGTGTAGCCGCGTGGGTTTGGGTGTAGCCGAGTGTGTTTGGGTCTAGCCGAGTGGGTTTGCGTCTAGCCGAGTGGGTTTGGGTCTAGCCGAGTGGGTTTGGGTCTAGCGGAGTGGGTTTGGGTGTAGCCGAGTGGGTTTGGGTCTAGCCGCGTGCGTTTGGGTCTAGCCGAGTGGGTTTGGGTCTCGCGGAGTGGGTTTGGTTGTAGCCGAGTGGGTTTGGGTCTAGCGGAGTGGGTTTGGGTGTAGCCGAGTGGGTTTGGGTCTAGCGGAGTGGGTTTGGGTCTAGCCGACTGGGTTTGGGTCTGGACGAGTGGGTTTGGGTCTAGCCGAGTGGGTTTGGGTCTAGTCGAGTGGGTTTGGGTCTAGCCGAGTGGGTTTGGGTCTAGCCTAGTGGGTTTGGGTCTAGCCAATTGGGTTTCGGTCCAGCGGACTGGGTTTGGGTCTAGCGCTGTGGGTTTGGGTCTAGCTGAGTGGGTTTGGGTCTAACCGAGTGGGTTTGTGTCTAGCGGAGTGGGTTTGGGACTAGCGGAGTGGGATTGGGTCTAGCCGAGTGGGTTTGGGTCTAGCCGAGTGGGTTTGCGACTAGCCGAGTGGGTTTGCGTCTAGCCGAGTGGGTTTGGGTCTAGCCGAGTGGGTTTGGGTCTAGCCGAGTGGGTTTGGGTCTAGCCGATTGGGTTTGGGTATATCCATGTGGGTTTGGGTCTAGCCGAGTGGGTTAGGGTCTAGCGGAGTGGGTTTGGGTGTAACCGCGTGGGTTTGGGTGTAGCCGAGTGGGTTTGTGTCTAGCCGAGTGGGTTTGGGTCTAGCCGAGTGGGTTTGGGTCCAGCCGAGTGGGTTTGGGTCTAGCGGAGTGGGTTTGGGTGTAGCCGTGTGGGTTTGGGTCTAGCCGAGTGGGTTTGGGTCTAGCGACTGGGTTTGGGTCTAGCCGAGTGGGTTTGGGTCTAGCCGAGTGGGTTTGGGTGTAGCCGAGTGGGTTTGGGTCCAGCCGAGTGGGTTTGGGTGTAGCGGAGTGGGTTTGGTTGTAGCCGAGTGGGTTTGGGTCTAGCGGTGTGGGTTTGGGTGTAGCGGAGTGGGTTTGGGTCTAGCCGAGTGGGTTTGGGTCTAGCCGACTGGGTTTGGGTCTAGCCGAGTGGGTTTGGGTCTAGCCGAGTGGGTTTGGGTCTGGACGAGTGGGTTTACGTCTAGCCGAGTGGGTTTGGGTCTAGCGGAGTGGGTTTGGGTGTAGCCGAGTGGGTTTGGGTCTAGCCGAGTGGGTTTGGGTCTGGACGAGTGGGTTTGGGTCTAGCCGAGTGGGTTTGGCTCTAGCCGAGTGGGTTTGGGTCTAGCCGAGTGGGTTTGGGTCTAGCCTAGTGGGTTTGGGTCCAGCGGAGTGGGTTTAGGTCTAGCGCAGTGGGTTTGGGTCTAGCGGAGTGGGTTTGGTTCTAGCCGAGTGGGTTTGGGTCTAACCGAGTGGGTTTGTGTCTAGCGGAGTGGGTTTGGGTCTAGCGGAGTGGGATTGGGTCTAGCCGAGTGGGTTTGGGTCTAGCCGAGTGGGTTTGGGACTAGCCGAGTGGGTTTGGGTCTGGCCGAGTGGGTTTGGGTCTAGCTGAATGTGTTTGGGTCTAGCCGAGTGGGTTTGGGTCTAGCCGAGTGGGTTTGGGTCTAGCCGAAAGGCTTTGGGCCTAGCCGAGTGGGTTTGGGTCTAGCCGAGTGGGTTTGGGTCCAGCCGAGTGGGTGTGGGTTAAGCCGAGTGGGTTTGGGTCTAGCCGAGTGGGTTTGGGTCTAGCCGAGTGGGTTTGGGTCTATCCGAGTGGGTTTGGGTCTAGCCGAGTGGGTTTGGGCCTAGCCGAGTGGGTTTGGGACTACCGGAGTAGGTTTGGGTCTATCCGAGTGGGTTTGGGTCTAGCCGAGTGGGTTTGGGCCTAGCCGAGTGGTTTTGGGACTACCGGAGTGGGTTTGGGTGTAGCGGAGTGGGTTTGGGTGTAGCTGAGTGGGTTTGGGACCAGCCGAGTGGGTTTGGGTCTAGCCGAGTTTGTTTGGGCCTAGCCGAATGGGTTTGGGTCTACCCGAGTGGGTTTGGGTCTGGCCCAGTGGGTTTGCTTCTAGCCGAATGGGTTTGGGTCTAGCCGAGTGGGTTTGGGTGCAGCCGAGTGGGTTTGGGTCTAGCGGAGTGGGTTTGGGTGTAGCCGAGTGGGTTTGGGTCTAGCCGAGTGGGTTTGGGTCTAACCGAGTTGGTTTGGGTCTAGCCGAGTGGGTTTGCGTCTAGCCGATTGGGTTTGGGTCTATCCACGTGGGTTTGGGTCTAGCCGAGTGGGTTAGGGTCTAGCGGAGTGGGTTTGGGTGTAGCCGCGTGGGTTTGGGTGTAGCCGAGTGGGTTTGGGTGTAGCCGAGTGGGTTTGGGTCTAGCCGAGTGGGTTTGGGTTTAGCCGAGTGGGTTTGGGTCTAGCGGAGTGGGTTTGGGTGTAGCCGAGTGGGTTTGGGTCTAGCCGAGTGGGTTTGGGTCTAGCCGAGTGGGTTTGGGTGTAGCCGAGTGGGTTTGGGTCTAGCCGACTGGGTTTGGGTCTAGCGGAGTGGGTTTGGTTGTAGCCGAGTGGGTTTGGGTCTAGCGGAGTGGGTTTGGGTGTAGACGAGTGGGTTTGGGTCTAGCCGAGTGGGTTTGGGTCTAGCCGACTGGGTTTGGTTCTAGCCGAGTGGGTTTGGGTCTAGCCGAGTGGGTTTGGGTCTAGCCGAGTGGGTTTACGTCTAGCCGAGTGGGTTTGGGTCTAGCGGAGTGGGTTTGGGTGTAGCCGAGTGGGTTTGGGTGTAGCCGAGTGGGTTTGGGTCTGGACGAGTGGGTTTGGGTCTAGCCGAGTGGGTTTGGGTGTAGCCGAGTGGGTTTGGGTCTAGCCGAGTGGGTTTGGGTCTAGCGGAGTGGGTTTGGTTGTAGCCGAGTGGGTTTGGGTCTAGCGGAGTGGGTTTGGGTGTAGCGGAGTGGGTTTGGGTGTAGCCGAGTGGGTTTGGGTCTAGCCGACTGGGTTTGGGTCTAGCCGAGTGGGTTTGGGTCTAGCCGAGTGGGTTTGGGTCTAGCCGAGTGGGTTTACGTCTAGCCGAGTGGGTTTGGGTGTAGCGGAGTGGGTTTGGGTGCAGCTGAGTGGGTTTGGGACCAGCCGAGTGGGTTTGGGTCTAGCCGAGTGGGTTTGGGTGTAGCCGAATTGGTTTGGGTCTACCCGAGTGGGTTTGGGTCTAGCCGAGTGGGTTTGCTTCTAGCCGAATGGGTTTGGGTCTAGCCTAGTGGGTTTGGGTGCAGCCGAGTGGGTTTGGGTCTAGCGGAGTGGGTTTGGGTGTAGCCGAGTGGGTTTGGGTCTAGCCGAGTGGGTTTGGGTCTAGCCGAGTGGGTTTGGGTCTAGCCGACTGGGTTTGGGTCTAGCCGAGTGGGTTTGGGTCTAGCCGAGTTGGTTTGGTTCTAGCCGAGTGGGTTTGCGTCTAGCCGAGTGGGTTTGGGTCTAGCCGAGTGGGTTTGGGTCTAGCCGAGTGGGTTTGGGTCTAGCCGAGTGGGTTTGGGTCTAGCCGAGTGGGTTTGGGCCTAGCCGAGTGGGTCTGGGACTACCGGAGTGGGTTTGGGTGTAGCGGAGTGGGTTTGGGTGTAGCTGAGTGGGTTTGGGACCAGCCGAGTGGGTTTGGGTCTAGCCGAGTGGGTTTGGGTCTAGCCGAGTGGGTTTGGGTGTAGCCGAGTGGGTTTGGGTCTAGCCGACTGGGTTTGGGTCTAGCGGAGTGGGTTTGGTTGTAGCCGAGTGGGTTTGGGTCTAGCGGAGTGGGTTTGGGTGTAGACGAGTGGGTTTGGGTCTAGCCGAGTGGGTTTGGGTCTAGCCGACTGGGTTTGGTTCTAGCCGAGTGGGTTTGGGTCTAGCCGAGTGGGTTTGGGACTAGCCGAGTGGGTTTACGTCTAGCCGAGTGGGTTTGGGTCTAGCGGAGTGGGTTTGGGTGTAGCCGAGTGGGTTTGGGTGTAGCCGAGTGGGTTTGGGTCTGGACGAGTGGGTTTGGGTCTAGCCGAGTGGGTTTGGGTGTAGCCGAGTGGGTTTGGGTCTAGCCGAGTGGGTTTGGGTCTAGCGGAGTGGGTTTGGTTGTAGCCGAGTGGGTTTGGGTCTAGCGGAGTGGGTTTGGGTGTAGCCGAGTGGGTTTGGGTCTAGCCGAGTGGGTTTGGGTCTAGCCGACTGGGTTTGGGTCTAGCCGAGTGGGTTTGGGTCTAGCCGAGTGGGTTTGGGTCTAGCCGAGTGGGTTTGGGTCTAGCCGAGTGGGTTTGGGTCTAGCCGAGTGGGTTTGGGTCTAGCGGAGTGGGTTTGGGTGTAGCGGAGTGGGTTTGGGTCTAGCCGAGTGGGTTTGGGTCTAGCCGACTGGGTTTGGGTCTAGCCGAGTGCGTTTGGGTCTTGCCGAGTGGGTTTGGGTCTAGCGGAGTGGGTTTGGGTGTAGCCGAGTGGGTTTGGGTCTAGCGGAGCGGGTTTGGGTGTAGCCGAGTGGGTTTGGGTCTAGCCGATTGGGTTTGGGTCTAGCCGACTGGGTTTGGCTCTAGCCGAGTGGGTTTGGGTCTAGCCGAGTGGGTTTGGGTCTAGCCGAGTGGGTTTACGTCTAGCCGAGTGGGTTTGGGTCTAGCGGAGTGGGTTTGGGTGTAGCCGAGTGGGTTTGGGTCTAGCCGAGTGGGTTTGGGTGTAGCTGAGTGGGTGTGGGTCAAGCCGATTGGGTTTGGGTCTAGCCGAGTGGGTTTGGGTCTAGCCGAGTGGGTTTGGGTCTAGCCGAGTGGGTTTGGGTCTAGCCGAGTACTTTTGGGCCTAGCCGAGGTTGTTTGGGTCTACCGGAGTGGGTTTGGGTGTAGCGGAGTGGGTTTGGGTGAGCTGAGTGGGTTTGGGACCAGCCGAGTGGGTTTGGGTCTAGCCGAGTGGGTTTGGGTCTAGCCGAATGGGTTTCGGTCTACCCGAGTGGGTTTGGGTCTAGCCAAGTGGGTTTGCTTCTAGCCGAATGGGTTTGGGTCTAGCCGAGTGGGTTTGGGTGCAGATGAGTGGGTTTGGGTCTAGCGGAGTGGGTTTGGGTGTAACCGAGTGGGTTTGGGTCTAGCCGAGTGGGTTTGGGTCCAGCCGAGTGGGTTTGGGTCTAGCCGAGTGGGTTTGGGTCTAGCCGAGTGGGTTTGGGTCTAGCCGAGTTGGTTTGGGTCTAGCCGAGTGGGTTTGCGTCTAGCCGAGTGGGTTTGTGTCTAGCGGAGTGGGTTTGGGTCTAGCGGAGTGGGATTGGGTCTAGCCGAGTGGGTTTGGGTCTAGCCGAGTTGGTTTGGGTCTAGCCGAGTGGGTTTGGGTCTAGCCGAGTGGGTTTGGGTCAAGCGGAGTGGGTATGGGTCTAGCGGAGTGGGTTTGGGTCTAGCGGAGTGGGTTTGGGTGTAGCCGAGTGGGTTTGGGGCTTGCCGTGTGGGTTTGGGTCTACCCGAGTGGGTTTGCGTCTAGCCGAGTGGGTTTGGGTCTAGCCGAGTGGGTGTGGGTCTAGCCGAGTGGGTTTGGGTCTAGCCAAGTGGGTTTGGGTCTAACCGAATGGGTTTGGGTCTATACGAGTGGATTTGCGTCTAGCCGAGTGGGTTTGGGTCTAGCCGAATGGGTTTGGGTCTAGCGGAGTGGGTTTGGGTGTAGCCGAGTGGGTTTGGGTCTAGCCCAGTGGGTTTGGGTCTACCCGAGTGGGTTTGGGTCTAGCCAAGTCGGTTTGGGTCTAGCCGAGTGGGTTTGGGTCTATCCATGTGGGTTTGGGTCTAGCCGAGTGGGTTAGGGTCTAGCGGAGTGGGTTTGGGTGTAGCCGCGTGGGTTTGGGTGTAGCCGAGTGGGTTTGGGTCTAGCCGAGTGGGTTTGGGTCTAGCCGAGTGGGTTTGGGTCTAGCCGAGCGGATTTGGGTCTAGCGGAGTGGGTTTGGGTGTAGCCGAGTGGGTTTGGGTCTTGCCGAGTGGGTTTGGGTCTAGCCGACTGGGTTTGGGTCTAGCCGAGTGCGTTTGGGTCTTGCCGAGTGGGTTTGGGTCTAGCGGAGTGGGTGTGGGTGTATCCGAGTGGGTTTGGGTCTAGCGGAGCGGGTTTGGGTGTAGCCGAGTGGGCTTGGGTCTAGCCGAGTGGGTTTGGGTCTAGCCGACTGGGTTTGGCTCTAGCCGAGTGGGTTTGGGTCTAGCCGAGTGGGTTTGGGTCTAGCCGAGTGGGTTTACGTCTAGCCGAGTGGGTTTGGGTCTAGCGGAGTGGGTTTGGGTGTAGCCGAGTGGGTTTGGGTCTAGCCGAGTGGGTTTGGGTGTAGCTGAGTGGGTGTGGGTCAAGCCGAGTGGGTTTGGGTCTAGCCGAGTGGGTTTGGGTCTAGCCGAGTGGGTTTGGGTCTAGCCGAGTGGGTTTGGGTCTAGCCGAGTGGTTTTGGGCCTAGCCGAGTGGGTTTGGGTCTACCGGAGTGGGTTTGGGTGCAGCGGAGTGGGTTTGGGTGAGCTGAGTGGGTTTGGGACCAGCCCAGTGGGTTTGGGTCTATCTGAGTGGGTTTGGGTCTAGCCAAGTGGGTTTGGGTCGAGCCGAGTGGGTTTGGGTCTAGCCGAGTGGGTTTGGGTCTAGCCGAGTGGGTTTGGGTCTAGCCGAGTGGGTTTGGGTCTAGCCGAGTGGGTTTGGGTCTAGCGGAGTGGGTTAGGGTCTAGTGGAGTGGGTTTGGGTCCAGCCGAGTGGGTTTGGGTCTAGCCGAATGGGTTTGGGTCTACCCGAGTGCGTTTGGGTCTAGCCGAGTGGGTTTGGGTCTAGCCGAGTGGGTTTGGGTCTAGCTGAGTGGGTTTGGGTCTAGCCGAGTGTGTTAGGGTCTAGCGGAGTGGGTTTGGGTGTAGCCGCGTGGGTTTGGGTGTAGCCGAGTGTGTTTGGGTCTAGCCGAGTGGGTTTGGGTCTAGCCGAGTGGGTTTGGGTCTAGCTGAGTGGGTTTGGGTCTGGCGGAGTGGGTATGGGTGTAGCCAAGTGGGTTTGGGTCTAGCCGAGTGGGTTTGGGTATAGCCGACTGGGTTTGGGTGTAGCCGAGTGGGTTTGGGTCCAGCCGAGTGGGTTTGGGTCTAGCCGAGTGGCTTTGGGTCTAGCTGAGTGGGTTTGGGTCTATCCGAGTTGGTTTCGGTCTAGCCGAGTGGGTTTGGGTCTAGCCGAGTGGGTTTGGGTCTACCGAGTGGGTTTGGGTCTAGCCGAGTGGGTTTGGGTCTAGCCGAGTTAGTTTGGGTGTAGCCGAGTGGGTTTGGGTGTAGCCGAGCAGGTTTGGGTCTAGCTGAGTGGGTTTGGGTCTAGCCGAGTGGGTTTGGGTCTAGCCGAGTGGGTTTGGGTCAAGCGGAGTTGGTATGGGTCTAGCGGAGTGGGTTTGGGTCTAGCGGAGTGGGTTTGGGTCTAGCCAAGTGGGTTTTGGTCTAGCCGAGTGGGTTTGGGTCTATCCGAGTGGGTTTGCGTCTAGCCGAGTGGGTTTGCGTCTAGCCGAGTGGGTTTGGGTCTAGCCGAGTGGGTTTGGGTCTATCCATGTGGGTTTGGGTCTAGCCGAGTGGGTTAGGGTCTAGCGTAGTGGGTTTGGGTGTAGCCGCGTGGGTTTGGGTGTAGCCGAGTGTGTTTGGGTCTAGCCGAGTGGGTTTGGGTCTAGCCGAGTGGGTTTGGTCTAGCCGAGTGGGTTTGGGTCTAGCGGAATGGGTTTGGGTGTAGCCGAGTGGGTTTGGGTCTAGCCGAGTGGGTTTGGGTCTAGCCGAGTGGGTTTGGGTCTAGCGGAGTGGGTTTGGTTGTAGCCGAGTGGGTTTGGGTCTAGCGGAGTGGGTTTGGGTGTAGCCGAGTGGGTTTGGGTCTAGCGGAGTGGGTTTGGGTCTAGCCGACTGGGTTTGGGTCTGGACGAGTGGGTTTGGGTCCAGCCGAGTGGGTTTGGGTCTAGTCGAGTGGGTTTGGGTCTACCCGAGTGGGTTTGGGTCTAGCCTAGTGGGTTTGGGTCTAGCCAAGTGGGTTTCGGTCCAGCGGAGTGGGTTTGGGTCTAGCGCAGTGGGTTTGGGTCTAGCTGAGTGGGTTTGGGTCTAACCGAGTGGGTTTGGTTCTAGCCGAGTGGGTTTGGGTCTAGCGGAATGGGTTTGGGTGTAGCCGATTGGGTTTGGGTCTAGCCGAGTGGGTTTGGGTCTAGCGGAGTGGGTTTGGTTGTAGCCGAGTGGGTTTGGGTCTAGCGGAGTGGGTTTGGGTGTAGCCGAGTGGGTTTGGGTCTAGCGGAGTGGGTTTGGGTCTAGCCGAGTGGGTTTGGGTCTAGCCTAGTGGGTTTGGGTCTAGCCAAGTGGGTTTCGGTCCAGCGGAGTGGGTTTGGGTCTAGCGCAGTGGGTTTGGGTCTAGCTGAGTGGGTTTGGGTCTAACCGAGTGGGTTTGTGTCTAGCGGAGTGGGTTTGGGGCTAGCGGAGTGGGATTGGGACTAGCCGAGTGGGTTTGGGTCTAGCCGAGTGGGTTTTCGACTAGCCGAGTGGGTTTGCGTCTAGCCGAGTGGGTTTGGGTCTAGCCGAGTGGATTTGGGTCTAGCGGAGTGGGTTTGGGTGTAGCCGAGTGGGTTTGGGTCTAGCCGAGTGGGTTTGGGTCTAGCCGACTGGGTTTGGGTCTAGCCGAGTGCGTTTGGGTCTTGCCGAGTGGGTTTGGGTCTAGCAGAGTGGGTTTGGGTGTATCCGAGTGGGTTTGGGTCTAGCGGAGCGGGTTTGGGTGTAGCCGAGTGGGTTTGGGTCTAGCCGAGTGGGTTTGGGTCTAGCCGACTGGGTTTGGCTCTAGCCGAGTGGGTTTGGGTCTAGCCGAGTGGGTTTGGGTCTAGCCGAGTGGGTTTACGTCTAGCCGAGTGGGTTTGGGTGTAGCGGAGTGGGTTTGGGTGTTGCCGAGTGGGTTTGGGTCTAGCCGAGTGGGTTTGGGTGTAGCTGAGTGGGTGTGGGTCAAGCCGAGTGGGTTTGGGTCTAGCCGAGTGGGTTTGGGTCTAGCCGAGTGGGTTTGGGTCTAGCCGAGTGGGTTTGGGTCGAGCCGAGTGGGTTTGGGTCTAGCCGAGTGGGTTTGGGTCTAGCCGAGTGGGTTTGGGTCTAGCCGAGTGGGTTTGGGTCTAGCCAATTGGGTTTGGGTCTAGCGGAGTGGGTTAGGGTCTAGTGGAGTGGGTTTGGGTCCAGCCGAGTGGGTTTGGGTCTAGCCGAATGGGTTTGGGTCTACCCGAGTGCGTTTGGGTCTAGCCGAGTGGGTTTGGGTCTAGCCGAATGGGTTTGGGTCTAGCCGAGTGGGTTTGGGTCAAGCGGAGTTGGTATGGGTCTAGCGGAGTGGGTTTGGGTCTAGCGGAGTAGGTTTGGGTGTAGCCGAGTGGGTTTGGGTCTAGCCGAGTGGGTTTGGGTCTACCCGAGTGGGTTTGCGTCTAGCCGAGTGGGTTTGGGTCTAGCCGAGTGGGTGTGGGTCTAGCCGAGTGGGTTTGGGTCTAGCCGAGTGGGTTTGGGTCTAGCCGAGTGGGTTTGGGTCTAGCCGAATGGGTTTGGGTCTATACGAGTGGATTTGCGTCTAGCCGAGTGGGTTTGGGTCTTGCCGAGTGGGTTTGGGTCTAGCGGAGTGGGTTTGGGTGTAGCCGAGTGGGTTTGGGTCTAGCCCAGTGGGTTTGGGTCTACCCGAGTGTGTTTGCGTCTAGCCGAGTGGGTTTGGGTCTACCGGAGTGGGTGTGGGTCTAGCCGAGTGGGTTTGGGTCTAGCCAAGTCGGTTTGGGTCTAGCCGAGTGGGTTTGGGTCTATACGAGTGGGTTTGCGTCTAGCCGAGTGGGTTTGGGTCTAGCCGAGTGGGTTTGGGTCTATCCATGTGGGTTTGGGTCTAGCCGAGTGGGTTAGGGTCTAGCGGAGTGGGTTTGGGTGTAGCCGCGTGGGTTTGGGTGTAGCCGAGTGGGTTTGGGTCTAGCCGAGTGGGTTTGGGTCTAGCCGAGTGGGTTTGGGTCTAGCCGAGTGGGTTTGGGTCTAGCGGAGTGGGTTTGGGTGTAGCCGAGTGGGTTTGGGTCTAGCCGAGTGGGTTTGGGTCTAGCCGACTGGGTTTGGGTCTAGCCGAGTGCGTTTGGGACTTGCCGAGTTGGTTTGGGTCTAGCGGAGTGGGTTTGGGTGTAGCCGAGTGGGTTTGGGTCTAGCGGAGCGGGTTTGGGTGTAGCCGAGTGGGTTTGGGTCTAGCCGATTGGGTTTGGGTCTAGCCGACTGGGTTTGGCTCTAGCCGAGTGGGTTTGGGTCTAGCCGAGTGGGTTTGGGTCTAGCCGAGTGGGTTTACGTCTAGCCGAGTGGGTTTGGGTCTAGCGGAGTGGGTTTGGGTGTAGCCGAGTGGGTTTGGGTCTAGCCGAGTGGGTTTGGGTGTAGCTGAGTGGGTGTGGGTCAAGCCGATTGGGTTTGGGTCTAGCCGAGTGGGTTTGGGTGTAGCCGCGTGGGTTTGGGTCTAGCCGAGTGGGTTTGGGTCTAGCCGAGTAGTTTTGGGCCTAGCCGAGTGTGTTTGGGTCTACCGGAGTGGGTTTGGGTGTAGCGGAGTGGGTTTGGGTGAGCTGAGTGGGTTTGGGACCAGCCGAGTGGGTTTGGGTCTAGCCGAGTGGGTTTGGGTCTAGCCGAATGGGTTTCGGTCTACCCGAGTGGGTTTGGGTCTAGCCAAGTGGGTTTGCTTCTAGCCGAATGGGTTTGGGTCTAGCCGAGTGGGTTTGGGTGCAGACGAGTGGGTTTGGGTCTAGCGGAGTGGGTTTGGGTGTAACCGAGTGGGTTTGGGTCTAGCCGAGTGGGTTTGGGTCCAGCCGAGTGGGTTTGGGTCTAGCCGAGTGGGTTTGGGTCTAGCCGAGTGGGTTTGGGTCTAGCCGAGTTGGTTTGGGTTCTAGCCGAGTGGGTTTGCGTCTAGCCGAGTGGGTTTGTGTCTAGCGGAGTGGGTTTGGGTCTAGCGGAGTGGGATTGGGTCTAGCCGAGTGGGTTTGGGTCTAGCTGAGTGGGTTTGGGTCTAGCGGAGTGGGTTAGGGTCTAGTGGAGTGGGTTTGGGTCCAGCCGAGTGGGTTTGGGTCTAGCCGAATGGGTTTGGGTCTACCCGAGTGTGTTTGCATCTAGCCGAGTGGGTTTGGGTCTAGCGGAGTGGGTGTGGGTCTAGCCGAGTGGGTTTGGGTCTAGCCAAGTCGGTTTGGGTCTAGCCGAGTGGGTTTGGGTCTATACGAGTGGGTTTGCGTCTAGCCGAGTGGGTTTGGGTCTAGCCGAGTGGGTTTGGGTCTATCCATGTGGGTTTGGGTCTAGCCGAGTGGGTTAGGGTCTAGCGGAGTGGGTTTGGGTGTAGCCGCGTGGGTTTGGGTGTAGCCGAGTGGGTTTGGGTCTAGCCGAGTGGGTTTGGGTCTAGCCGAGTGGGTTTGGGTCTAGCCGAGTGGGTTTGGGTCTAGCGGAGTGGGTTTGGGTGTAGCCGAGTGGGTTTGGGTCTAGCCGAGTGGGTTTGGGTCTAGCCGACTGGGTTTGGGTCTAGCCAAGTGCGTTTGGGTCTTGCCGAGTGGGTTTGGGTCTAGCGGAGTGGGTTTGGGTGTAGCCGAGTGGGTTTGGGTCTAGCGGAGCGGGTTTGGGTGTAGCCGAGTGGGTTTGGGTCTAGCCGATTGGGTTTGGGTCTAGCCGACTGGGTTTGGCTCTAGCCGAGTGGGTTTGGGTCTAGCCGAGTGGGTTTGGGTCTAGCCGAGTGGGTTTACGTCTAGCCGAGTGGGTTTGGGTCTAGCGGAGTGGGTTTGGGTCTAGCGGAGTGGGTTTGGGTCTAGCCAAGGGGGTTTTGGTCTAGCCGAGTGGGTTTGGGTCTATCCGAGTGGGTTTGCGTCTAGCCGAGTGGGTTTGCGTCTAGCCGAGTGGGTTTGGGTCTAGCCGAGTGGGTTTGGGTCTATCCATGTGGGTTTGGGTCTAGCCGAGTGGGTTAGGGTCTAGCGGAGTGGGTTTGGGTGTAGCCGCGTGGGTTTGGGTGTAGCCGAGTGTGTTTGGGTCTAGCCGAGTGGGTTTGGGTCTAGCCGAGTGGGTTTGGTCTAGCCGAGTGGGTTTGGGTCTAGCGGAATGGGTTTGGGTGTAGCCGAGTGGGTTTGGGTCTAGCCGAGTGGGTTTGGGTCTAGCCGAGTGGGTTTGGGTCTAGCGGAGTGGGTTTGGTTGTAGCCGAGTGGGTTTGGGTCTAGCGGAGTGGGTTTGGGTGTAGCCGAGTGGGTTTGGGTCTAGCGGAGTGGGTTTGGGTCTAGCCGACTGGGTTTGGGTCTGGACGAGTGGGTTTGGGTCCAGCCGAGTGGGTTTGGGTCTGGTCGAGTGGGTTTGGGTCTACCCGAGTGGGTTTGGGTCTAGCCTAGTGGGTTTGGGTCTAGCCAAGTGGGTTTCGGTACAGCGGAGTGGGTTTGGGTCTAGCGCAGTGGGTTTGGGTCTAGCTGAGTGGGTTTGGGTCTAACCGAGTGGGTTTGGTTCTAGCCGAGTGGGTTTGGGTCTAGCGGAATGGGTTTGGGTGTAGCCGATTGGGTTTGGGTCTAGCCGAGTGGGTTTGGGTCTAGCCGAGTGGGTTTGGGTCTAGCGGAGTGGGTTTGGTTGTAGCCGAGTGGGTTTGGGTCTAGCGGAGTGGGTTTGGGTTTAGCCGAGTGGGTTTGGGTCTAGCTGAGTGGGTTTGGGTCTAGCGGAGTGGGTTTGGGTCTAGCCGACTGGGTTTGGGTCTGAACGAGTTGGTTTGGGTCTAGCCGAGTGGGTTTGGGTCTAGTCGAGTGGGTTTGGGTCTAGCCGAGTGGGTTTGGGTCTAGCCTAGTGGGTTTCGGTCCAGCGGAGTGGGTTTGGGTCTAGCGCAGTGGGTTTGGGTCTAGCTGAGTGGGTTTGGGTCTAACCGAGTGGGTTTGTGTCTAGCGGAGTGGGTTTGGGGCTAGCGGAGTGGGATTGGGACTAGCCGAGTGGGTTTGGGTCTAGCCGAGTGGGTTTGCGACTAGCCGAGTGGGTTTGCGTCTAGCCGAGTGGGTTTGGGTGTAGCCGAGTGGATTTGGGTCTAGCGGAGTGGGTTTGGGTGTAGCCGAGTGTGTTTGGGTCTAGCCGAGTGGGTTTGGGTCTAGCCGACTGGGTTTGGGTCTAGCCGAGTGCGTTTGGGTCTTGCCGAGTGGGTTTGGGTCTAGCAGAGTGGGTTTGGGTGTATCCGAGTGGGTTTGGGTCTAGCGGAGCGGGTTTGGGTGTAGCCGAGTGGGTTTGGGTCTAGCCGAGTGGGTTTGGGTCTAGCCGACTGGGTTTGGCTCTAGCCGAGTGGGTTTGGGTCTAGCCGAGTGGGTTTGGGTCTAGCCGAGTGGGTTTACGTCTAGCCGAGTGGGTTTGGGTGTAGCGGAGTGGGTTTGGGTGTTGCCGAGTGGGTTTGGGTCTAGCCGAGTGGGTTTGGGTGTAGCTGAGTGGGTGTGGGTCAAGCCGAGTGGGTTTGGGTCTAGCCGAGTGGGTTTGGGTCTAGCCGAGTGGGTTTGGGTCTAGCCGAGTGGGTTTGGGTCGAGCCGAGTGGGTTTGGGTCTAGCCGAGTGGGTTTGGGTCTAGCCGAGTGGGTTTGGGTCTAGCCGAGTGGGTTTGGGTCTAGCCAAGTGGGTTTGGGTCTAGCGGAGTGGGTTAGGGTCTAGTGGAGTGGGTCTGGGTCCAGCCGAGTGGGTTTGGGTCTAGCCGAATGGGTTTGGGTCTACCCGAGTGCGTTTGGGTCTAGCCGAGTGGGTTTGGGTCTAGCCGAATGGGTTTGGGTCTAGCCGAGTGGGTTTGGGAGTAGCCGAGTGGGTTTGGGTCTAGCGGAGTGGGTTTGGGTCTAGCCGAGTGGGTTTGGGTCTAGCCGAGTGGGTTTGGGTCTGGCCGAGTTAGTTTGGGTGTTGCCAAGTGGGTTTGCGTCTAGCCGAGCAGGTTTGGGTCTAGCCGAGTGGGTTTGGGTCTAGCCGAGTTGGTTTGGGTCTAGCCGAGTGGGTTTGGGTCTATACGAGTGGATTTGCGTCTAGCCGAGTGGGTTTGGGTCTTGCCGAGTGGGTTTGGGTCTAGCGGAGTGGGTTTGGGTGTAGCCGAGTGGGTTTGGGTCTAGCCGAGTGGGTTTGGGTCTACCCGAGTGTGTTTGCGTCTAGCCGAGTGGGTTTGGGTCTAGCGGAGTGGGTGTGGGTCTAGCCGAGTGGGTTTGGGTCTAGCCAAGTCGGTTTGGGTCTAGCCGAGTGGGTTTGGGTCTATACGAGTGGGTTTGCGTCTAGCCGAGTGGGTTTGGGTCTAGCCGAGTGGGTTTGGGTCTATCCATGTGGGTTTGGGTCTAGCCGAGTGGGTTAGGGTCTAGCGGAGTGGGTTTGGGTGTAGCCGCGTGGGTTTGGGTGTAGCCGAGTGGGTTTGGGTCTAGCCGAGTGGGTTTGGGTCTAGCCGAGTGGGTTTGGGTCTAGCCGAGTGGGTTTGGGTCTAGCGGAGTGGGTTTGGGTGTAGCCGAGTGGGTTTGGGTCTAGCCGAGTGGGTTTGGGTCTAGCCGACTGGGTTTGGGTCTAGCCGAGTGCGTTTGGGTCTTGCCGAGTGGGTTTGGGTCTAGCGGAGTGGGTTTGGGTGTCGCCGAGTGGGTTTGGGTCTAGCGGAGCGGGTTTGGGTGTAGCCGAGTGGGTTTGGGTCTAGCCGATTGGGTTTGGGTCTAGCCGACTGGGTTTGGCTCTAGCCGAGTGGGTTTGGGTCTAGCCGAGTGGGTTTGGGTCTAGCCGAGTGGGTTTACGTCTAGCCGAGTGGGTTTGGGTCTAGCGGAGTGGGTTTGGGTGTAGCCGAGTGGGTTTGGGTCTAGCCGAGTGGGTTTGGGTGTAGCTGAGTGGGTGTGGGTCAAGCCGATTGGGTTTGGGTCTAGCCGAGTGGGTTTGGGTCTAGCCGAGTGGGTTTGGGTCTAGCCGAGTGGGTTTGGGTCTAGCCGAGTAGTTTTGGGCCTAGCCGAGTGTGTTTGGGTCTACCGGAGTGGGTTTGGGTGTAGCGGAGTGGGTTTGGGTGAGCTGAGTGGGTTTGGGACCAGCCGAGTGGGTTTGGGTCTAGCCGAGTGGGTTTGGGTCTAGCCGAATGGGTTTCGGTCTACCCGAGTGGGTTTGGGTCTAGCCAAGTGGGTTTGCTTCTAGCCGAATGGGTTTGGGTCTAGCCGAGTGGGTTTGGGTGCAGACGAGTGGGTTTGGGTCTAGCGGAGTGGGTTTGGGTGTAACCGAGTGGGTTTGGGTCTAGCCGAGTGGGTTTGGGTCCAGCCGAGTGGGTTTGGGTCTAGCCGAGTGGGTTTGGGTCTAGCCGAGTGGGTTTGGGTCTAGCCGAGTTGGTTTGGGTCTAGCCGAGTGGGTTTGCGTCTAGCCGAGTGGGTTTGTGTCTAGCGGAGTGGGTTTGGGTCTAGCGGAGTGGGATTGGGTCTAGCCGAGTGGGTTTGGGTCTAGCTGAGTGGGTTTGGGTCTAGCGGAGTGGGTTAGGGTCTAGTGGAGTGGGTTTGGGTCCAGCCGAGTGGGTTTGGGTCTAGCCGAATGGGTTTGGGTCTACCCGAGTGTGTTTGCGTCTAGCCGAGTGGGTTTGGGTCTAGCGGAGTGGGTGTGGGTCTAGCCGAGTGGGTTTGGGTCTAGCCAAGTCGGTTTGGGTCTAGCCGAGTGGGTTTGGGTCTATACGAGTGGGTTTGCGTCTAGCCGAGTGGGTTTGGGTCTAGCCGAGTGGGTTTGGGTCTATCCATGTGGGTTTGGGTCTAGCCGAGTGGGTTAGGGTCTAGCGGAGTGGGTTTTGGTGTAGCCGCGTGGGTTTGGGTGTAGCCGAGTGGGTTTGGGTCTAGCCGAGTGGGTTTGGGTCTAGCCGAGTGGGTTTGGGTCTAGCCGAGTGGGTTTGGGTCTAGCGGAGTGGGTTTGGGTGTAGCCGAGTGGGTTTGGGTCTAGCCGAGTGGGTTTGGGTCTAGCCGACTGGGTTTGGGTCTAGCCGAGTGCGTTTGGGTCTTGCCGAGTGGGTTTGGGTCTAGCGGAGTGGGTTTGGGTGTAGCCGAGTGGGTTTGGGTCTAGCGGAGCGGGTTTGGGTGTAGCCGAGTGGGTTTGGGTCTAGCCGATTGGGTTTGGGTCTAGCCGACTGGGTTTGGCTCTAGCCGAGTGGGTTTGGGTCTAGCCGAGTGGGTTTGGGTCTAGCCGAGTGGGTTTACGTCTAGCCGAGTGGGTTTGGGTCTCGCGGAGTGGGTTTGGATGTAGCCGAGTGGGTTTGGGTCTAGCCGAGTGGGTTTCGGTGTAGCTGAGTGGGTGTGGGTCAAGCCGATTGGGTTTGGGTCTAGCCGAGTGGGTTTGGGTCTAGCCGAGTGGGTTTGGGTCTAGCCGAGTGGGTTTGGGTCTAGCCGAGTAGTTTTCGGCCTAGCCGAGTGTGTTTGGGTCTACCGGAGTGGGTTTGGGTGTAGCGGAGTGGGTTTGGGTGAGCTGAGTGGGTTTGGGACCAGCCGAGTGGGTTTGGGTCTAGCCGAGTGGGTTTGGGTCTAGCCGAATGGGTTTCGGTCTACCCGAGTGGGTTTGGGTCTAGCCAAGTGGGTTTGCTTCTAGCCGAATGGGTTTGGGTCTAGCCGAGTGGGTTTGGGTGCAGACGAGTGGGTTTGGGTCTAGCGGAGTGGGTTTGGGTGTAACCGAGTGGGTTTGGGTCTAGCCGAGTGGGTTTGGGTCCAGCCGAGTGGGTTTGGGTCTAGCCGAGTGGGTTTGGGTCTAGCCGAGTGGGTTTGGGTCTAGCCGAGTTGGTTTGGGTCTAGCCGAGTGGGTTTACGTCTAGCCGAGTGGGTTTGTGTCTAGCGGAGTGGGTTTGGGTCTAGCGGAGTGGGATTGGGTCTAGCCGAGTGGGTTTGGGTCTAGCTGAGTGGGTTTGGGTCTAGCGGAGTGGGTTAGGGTCTAGTGGAGTGGGTTTGGGTCCAGCCGAGTGGGTTTGGGTCTAGCCGAATGGGTTTGGGTCTACCCGAGTGCGTTTGGGTCTAGCCGAGTGGGTTTGGGTCTAGCCGAATGGGTTTGGGTCTAGCCGAGTGGGTGTGGGTCTAGCCGAGTGGGTTTGGGTCTAGCCAAGTGGGTTTGGGTCTAACCGAATGGGTTTGGGTCTATACGAGTGGATTTGCGTCTAGCCGAGTGGGTTTGGGTCTAGCCGAATGGGTTTGGGTGTAGCCGAGTGGGTTTGGGTCTAGCCCAGTGGGTTTGGGTCTACCCGAGTGGGTTTGGGTCTAGCCAAGTCGGTTTGGGTCTAGCCGAGTGGGTTTGGGTCTATCCATGTGGGTTTGGGTCTAGCCGAGTGGGTTAGGGTCTAGCGGAGTGGGTTTGGGTGTAGCCGCGTGGGTTTGGGTGTAGCCGAGTGGGTTTGGGTCTAGCCGAGTGGGTTTGGGTCTAGCCGAGTGGGTTTGTGTCTAGCCGAGTGGATTTGGGTCTAGCGGAGTGGGTTTGGGTGTAGCCGAGTGGGTTTGGGTCTAGCCGAGTGGGTTTGGGTCTAGCCGACTGGGTTTGGGTCTAGCCGAGTGCGTTTGGGTCTTGCCGAGTGGGTTTGGGTCTAGCGGAGTGGGTTTGGGTGTATCCGAGTGGGTTTGGGTCTAGCGGAGCGGGTTTGGGTGTAGCCGAGTGGGTTTGGGTCTAGCCGAGTGGGTTTGGGTCTAGCCGAAAGGGTTTGGGTCTTGCCGAGTGGGTTTGGGTCTAGCCGAGTGGGTTTGGGTCTAGCCGAGTTGGTTTGGGTCTAGCCGAGTGGGTTTGGGTCTAGCCGAGTGGGTTTGGGTCAAGCGGAGTTGGTATGGGTCTAGCGGAGTGGGTTTGGGTCTAGCGGAGTAGGTTTGGGTGTAGCCGAGTGGGTTTGGGTCTAGCCGAGTGGGTTTGGGTCTACCCGAGTGGGTTTGCGTCTAGCCGAGTGGGTTTGGGTCTAGCCGAGTGGGTGTGGGTCTAGCCGAGTGGGTTTGGGTCTAGCCAAGTGGGTTTGGGTCTAGCCGAATGGGTTTGGGTGTATACGAGTGGATTTGCGTCTAGCCGAGTGGGTTTGGGTCTAGCCGAGTGGGTTTGGGTCTAGCGGAGTGGGTTTGGGTGTAGCCGAGTGGGTTTGGGTCTAGCCCAGTGGGTTTGGGTCTACCCGAGTGGGTTTGCGTCTAGCCGAGTGGGTTTGGGTCTAGCGGAGTGGGTGTGGGTCTAGCCGAGTGGGTTTGGGTCTAGCCAAGTCGGTTTGGGTCTAGCCGAGTGGGTTTGGGTCTATACGAGTGGGTTTGCGTCTAGCCGAGTGGGTTTGGGTCTAGCCGAGTGGGCTTGGGTCTATCCATGTGGGTTTGGGTCTAGCCGAGTGGGTTAGGGTCTAGCGGAGTGGGTTTTTTGTGTAGCCGCGTAGGTTTGGGTGTAGCCGAGTGGGTTTGGGTCTAGCCGAGTGGGTTTGGGTCTAGCCGAGTGGGTTTGGGTCTAGCCGAGTGGGTTTGGGTCTAGCGGAGTGGGTTTGGGTGTAGCCGAGTGGGTTTGGGTCTAGCCGACTGGGTTTGGGTCTAGCCGAGTGCGTTTGGGTCTTGCCGAGTGGGTTTGGGTCTAGCGGAGTGGGTTTGGGTGTATCCGAGTGGGTTTGGGTCTAGCGGAGCGGGTTTGGGTGTAGCCGAGTGGGTTTGGGTCTAGCCGAGTGGGTTTGGGTCTAGCCGACTGGGTTTGGCTCTAGCCGAGTGGGTTTGGGTCTAGCCGAGTGGGTTTGGGTCTAGCCGAGTGGGTTTACGTCTAGCCGAGTGGGTTTGGGTCTAGCCGAGTGGGTTTGGGTCTAGCGGAGTGGGTTTGGGTGTAGCCGAGTGGGTTTGGGTCTAGCCCAGTGGGTTTGGGTCTACCCGAGTGGGTTTGCGTCTAGCCGAGTGGGTTTGGGTCTAGCGGAGTGGGTGTGGGTCTAGCCGAGTGGGTTTGGGTCTAGCCAAGTCGGTTTGGGTCTAGCCGAGTGGGTTTGGGTCTATACGAGTGGGTTTGCGTCTAGCCGAGTGGGTTTGGGTCTAGCCGAGTGGGCTTGGGTCTATCCATGTGGGTTTGGGTCTAGCCGAGTGGGTTAGGGTCTAGCGGAGTGGGTTTGGGTGTAGCCGAGTGGGTTTGGGTCTAGCCGACTGGGTTTGGGTCTAGCCGAGTGCGTTTGGGTCTTGCCGAGTGGGTTTGGGTCTAGCGGAGTGGGTTTGGGTGTATCCGAGTGGGTTTGGGTCTAGCGGAGCGGGTTTGGGTGTAGCCGAGTGGGTTTGGGTCTAGCCGAGTGGGTTTGGGTCTAGCCGACTGGGTTTGGCTCTAGCCGAGTGGGTTTGGGTCTAGCCGAGTGGGTTTGGGTCTAGCCGAGTGGGTTTACGTCTAGCCGAGTGGGTTTGGGTCTAGCGGAGTGGGTTTGGGTGTAGCCGAGTGGGTTTGGGTCTAGCCGAGTGGGTTTGGGTGTAGCTGAGTGGGTGTGGGTCAAGCCGAGTGGGTTTGGGTCTAGCCGAGTGGGTTTGGGTCTAGCCGAGTGGGTTTGGGTCTAGCCGAGTGGGTTTGGGTCTAGCCGAGAGGTTTTGGGCCTAGCCGAGTGGGTTTGGGTCTACCGGAGTGGGTTTGGGTGCAGCGGAGTGGGTTTGGGTGAGCTGAGTGGGTTTGGGACCAGCCGAGTGGGTTTGGGTCTAGCCGAGTGGGCTTGGGTCTAGCCAAGTGGGTTTGGGTCGAGCCGAGTGGGTTTGGGTCTAGCCGAGTGGGTTTGGGTCTAGCCGAGTGGGTTTGGGTCTAGCCGAGTGGGTTTGGGTCTAGCCGAGTGGGTTTGGGTCTAGCGGAGTGGGTTAGGGTCTAGTGGAGTGGGTTTGCGTCTAGCCGAGTGGGTTTGGGTCTAGCCGAGTGGGTGTGGGTCTAGCCGAGTGGGTTTGGGTCTAGCCAAGTGGGTTTGGGTCTAGCCGAATGGGTTTGGGTGTATACGAGTGGATTTGCGTCTAGCCGAGTGGGTTTGGGTCTAGCCGAGTGGGTTTGGGTCTAGCGGAGTGGGTTTGGGTGTAGCCAAGTGGGTTTGGGTCTAGCCCAGTGGGTTTGGGTCTACCCGAGTGGGTTTGCGTCTAGCCGAGTGGGTTTGGGTCTAGCGGAGTGGGTGTGGGTCTAGCCGAGTGGGTTTGGGTCTAGCCAAGTCGGTTTGGGTCTAGCCGAGTGGGTTTGGGTCTATACGAGTGGGTTTGCGTCTAGCCGAGTGGGTTTGGGTCTAGCCGAGTGGGCTTGGGTCTATCCATGTGGGTTTGGGTCTAGCCGAGTGGGTTAGGGTCTAGCGGAGTGGGTTTTTTGTGTAGCCGCGTAGGTTTGGGTGTAGCCGAGTGGGTTTGGGTCTAGCCGAGTGGGTTTGGGTCTAGCCGAGTGGGTTTGGGTCTAGCCGAGTGGGTTTGGGTCTAGCGGAGTGGGTTTGGGTGTAGCCGAGTGGGTTTGGGTCTAGCCGACTGGGTTTGGGTCTAGCCGAGTGCGTTTGGGTCTTGCCGAGTGGGTTTGGGTCTAGCGGAGTGGGTTTGGGTGTATCCGAGTGGGTTTGGGTCTAGCGGAGCGGGTTTGGGTGTAGCCGAGTGGGTTTGGGTCTAGCCGAGTGGGTTTGGGTCTAGCCGAGTGGGTTTGGCTCTAGCCGAGTGGGTTTGGGTCTAGCCGAGTGGGTTTGGGTCTAGCCGAGTGGGTTTACGTCTAGCCGAGTGGGTTTGGGTCTAGCGGAGTGGGTTTGGGTGTAGCCGAGTGGGTTTGGGTCTAGCCGAGTGGGTTTGGGTGTAGCTGAGTGGGTGTGGGTCAAGCCGAGTGGGTTTGGGTCTAGCCGAGTGGGTTTGGGTCTAGCCGAGTGGGTTTGGGTCTAGCCGAGTGGGTTTGGGTCTAGCCGAGAGGTTTTGGGCCTAGCCGAGTGGGTTTGGGTCTACCGGAGTGGGTTTGGGTGCAGCGGAGTGGGTTTGGGTGAGCTGAGTGGGTTTGGGACCAGCCGAGTGGGTTTGGGTCTAGCCGAGTGGGTTTGGGTCTAGCCAAGTGGGTTTGGGTCGAGCCGAGTGGGTTTGGGTCTAGCCGAGTGGGTTTGGGTCTAGCCGAGTGGGTTTGGGTCTAGCCGAGTGGGTTTGGGTCTAGACGAGTGGGTTTGGGTCTGGCCGAGTTAGTTTGGGTGTTGCCAAGTGGGTTTGGGTCTAGCCGAGCAGATTTGGGTCTAGCCGAGTGGGTTTGGGTCTAGCCGAGTTGGTTTGGGTCTAGCCGATTGGGTTTGGGTCTAGCCGAGTGGGTTTGGGTCAAGCGGAGTTGGTATGGGTCTAGCTGAGTGGGTTTGGGTCTAGCGGAGTAGGTTTGGGTGTAGCCGAGTGGGTTTGGGTCTAGCCGAGTGGGTTTGGGTCTACCCGAGTGGGTTTGCGTCTAGCCGAGTGGGTTTGGGTCTAGCCGAGTGGGTGTGGGTCTAGCCGAGTGGGTTTGGGTCTAGCCAAGTGGGCTTGGGTCTAGCCGAATGGGTTTGGGTGTATACGAGTGGATTTGCGTCTAGCCGAGTGGGTTTGGGTCTAGCCGAGTGGGTTTGGGTCTAGCGGAGTGGGTTTGGGTGTAGCCGAGTGGGTTTGGGTTTAGCCCAGTGGGTTTGGGTCTACCCGAGTGGGTTTGCGTCTAGCCGAGTGGGTTTGGGTTTAGCGGAGTGGGTGTGGGTCTAGCCGAGTGGGCTTGGGTCTAGCCAAGTCGGTTTGGGTCTAGCCGAGTGGGTTTGGGTCTATACGAGTGGGTTTGCGTCTAGCCGAGTGGGTTTGGGTCTAGCCGAGTGGGTTTGGGTCTATCCATGTGGGTTTGGGTCTAGCCGAGTGGGTTAGGGTCTAGCGGAGTGGGTTTGGGTGTAGCCGCGTAGGTTTGGGTGTAGCCGAGTGGGTTTGGGTCTAGCCGAGTGGGTTTGGGTCTAGCCGAGTGGGTTTGGGTCTAGCCGAGTGGGTTTGGGTCTAGCGGAGTGGGTTTGGGTGTAGCCGAGTGGGTTTGGGTCTAGCCGAGTGGGTTTGGGTCTAGCCGACTGGGTTTGGGTCTAGCCGAGTGCGTTTGGGTCTTGCCGAGTGGGTTTGGGTCTAGCGGAGTGGGTTTGGGTGTAGCCGAGTGGGTTTGGGTCTAGCGGAGCGGGTTTGGGTGTAGCCGAGTGGGTTTGGGTCTAGCCGAGTGGGTTTGGGTCTAGCCGGCTGGGTTTGGCTCTAGCCGAGTGGGTTTGGGTCTAGCCGAGTGGGTTTGGGTCTAGCCGAGTGGGTTTACGTCTAGCCGAGTGGGTTTGGGTCTAGCGGAGTGGGTTTGGGTGTAGCCGAGTGGGTTTGGGTCTAGCCGAGTGGGTTTGGGTGTAGCTGAGTGGGTGTGGGTCAAGCCGAGTGGGTTTGGGTGTAGCCGAGTGGGTTTGGGTCTAGCCGAGTGGGTTTGGGTCTAGCCCAGTGGGTTTGCTTCTAGCCGAATGGGTTTGGGTCTAGCCGAGTGGGTTTGGGTGCAGACGAGTGGGTTTGGGTCTAGCGGAGTGGGTTTGGGTGTAACCGAGTGGGTTTGGGTCTAGCCGAGTGGGTTTGGGTCCAGCCGAGTGGGTTTGGGTCTAACCGAGTGGGTCTGGGTCTAGCCGTGTGGGTTTGGGTCTAGCCGAGTTGGTTTGGGTCTAGCCGAGTGGGTTTGCGTCTAGCCGAGTGGGTTTGTGTCTAGCGGAGTGGGTTTAGGTCTAGCGGAGTGGGATTGGGTCTAGCCAAGTGGGTTTGGGTCTAGCCGAATGGGTTTGGGTGTATACGAGTGGATTTGCGTCTAGCCGAGTGGGTTTGGGTCTAGCCGAGTGGGTTTGGGTCTAGCGGAGTGGGTTTGGGTGTAGCCGAGTGGGTTTGGGTCTAGCCCAGTGGGTTTGGGTCTACCCAAGTGGGTTTGCGTCTAGCCGAGTGGGTTTGGGTCTAGCGGAGTGGGTGTGGGTCTAGCCGAGTGGGTTTGGGTCTAGCCAAGTCGGTTTGGGTCTAGCCGAGTGGGTTTGGGTCTATACGAGTGGGTTTGCGTCTAGCCGAGTGGGTTTGCGTCTAGCCGAGTGGGTTTGGGTCTATCCATGTGGGTTTGGGTCTAGCCGAGTGGGTTAGGGTCTAGCGGAGTGGGTTTGGGTGTAGCCGCGTAGGTTTGGGTGTAGCCGAGTGGGTTTGGGTCTAGCCGAGTGGGTTTGGGTCTAGCCGAGTGGGTTTGGGTCTAGCCGAGTGGGTTTGGGTCTAGCGGAGTGGGTTTGGGTCTAGCCGAGTGGGTTTGGGTCTAGCCGACTGGGTTTGGGTCTAGCCGAGTGCGTTTGGGTCTTGCCGAGTGGGTTTGGGTCTAGCGGAGTGGGTTTGGGTGTAGCCGAGTGGGTTTGGGTCTAGCGGAGCGGGTTTGGGTGTAGCCGAGTGGGTTTGGGTCTAGCCGAGTGGGTTTGGGTCTAGCCGACTGGGTTTGGCTCTAGCCGAGTGGGTTTGGGTCTAGCCGAGTGGGTTTGGGTCTAGCCGAGTGGGTTTACGTCTAGCCGAGTGGGTTTGGGTCTAGCGGATTGGGTTTGGGTGTAGCCGAGTGGGTTTGGGTCTAGCCGAGTGGGTTTGGGTGTAGCTGAGTGGGTGTGGGTCAAGCCGAGTGGGTTTGGGTCTAGCCGAGTGGGTTTGGGTCTAGCCGAGTGGGTTTGGGTCTAGCCTAGTGGGTTTGCTTCTAGCCGAATGGGTTTGGGTCTAACCGAGTGGGTTTGGGTGCAGACGAGTGGGTTTGGGTCTAGCGGAGTGGATTTGGGTCTAGCGGAGTGGGTTTGGGTCTAGCGGAGTGGGTTTGGGTGTAGCCGAGTGGGTTTGGGACTAGCCGAGTGGGTTTGGGTCTAGCCAAGTGGGTTTAGGTCTAGCCGAGTGGGTTTGGGTGTAGCCGAGTGGGTTTGGGTCTAGCGGAGCGGGTTTGGGTGTAGCCGAGTGGGATGGGTCTAGCCGAGTGGGTTTGGGTCTAGCCGACTGGGTTTGGCTCTAGCCGAGTGGGTTTGGGTCTAGCCGAGTGGGTTTGGGTCTAGCCGAGTGGGTTTACGTCTAGCCGAGTGGGTTTGGGTCTAGCGGAGTGGGTTTGGGTGTAGCCGAGTGGGTTTGGGACTAGCCGAGTGGGTTTGGGTGTAGCTGAGTGGGTGTGGGTCAAGCCGAGTGGGTTTGGGTCTAGCCGAGTGGGTTTGGGTCTAGCCGAGTGGGTTTGGGCCTAGCCCAGTGGGTTTGCTTCTAGCCGAATGGGTTTGGGTCTAGCCGAGTGGGTTTGGGTGCAGACGAGTGGGTTTGGGTCTAGCGGAGTGGGTTTGGGTGTAACCGAGTGGGTTTGGGTCTAGCCGAGTGGGTTTGGGTCCAGCCGAGTGGGTTTGGGTCTAACCGAGTGGGTTTGGGTCTAGCCGTGTGGGTTTGGGTCTAGCCGAGTTGGTTTGGGTCTAGCCGAGTGGGTTTGCGTCTAGCCGAGTGGGTTTGTGTCTAGCGGAGTGGGTTTAGGTCTAGCGGAGTGGGATTGGGTCTAGCCAAGTGGGTTTGGGTCTAGCCGAATGGGTTTGCTTCTAGCCGAATGGGTTTGGGTCTAACCGAGTGGGTTTGGGTGCAGACGAGTGGGTTTGGGTCTAGCGGAGTGGATTTGGGTCTAGCGGAGTGGGTTTGGGTCTAGCGGAGTGGGTTTGGGTGTAGCCGAGTGGGTTTGGGACTAGCCGAGTGGGTTTGGGTCTAGCCAAGTGGGTTTAGGTCTAGCCGAGTGGGTTTGGGTGTAGCCGAGTGGGTTTGGGTCTAGCGGAGCGGGTTTGGGTGTAGCCGAGTGGGATGGGTCTAGCCGAGTGGGTTTGGGTCTAGCCGACTGGGTTTGGCTCTAGCCGAGTGGGTTTGGGTCTAGCCGAGTGGGTTTGGGTCTAGCCGAGTGGGTTTACGTCTAGCCGAGTGGGTTTGGGTCTAGCGGAGTGGGTTTGGGTGTAGCCGAGTGGGTTTGGGTCTAGCCGAGTGGGTTTGGGTGTAGCTGAGTGGGTGTGGGTCAAGCCGAGTGGGTTTGGGTCTAGCCGAGTGGGTTTGGGTCTAGCCGAGTGGGTTTGGGCCTAGCCCAGTGGGTTTGCTTCTAGCCGAATGGGTTTGGGTCTAGCCGAGTGTGTTTGGGTGCAGACGAGTGGGTTTGGGTCTAGCGGAGTGGGTTTGGGTGTAACCGAGTGGGTTTGGGTCTAGCCGAGTGGGTTTGGGTCCAGCCGAGTGGGTTTGGGTCTAACCGAGTGGGTTTGGGTCTAGCCGTGTGGGTTTGGGTCTAGCCGAGTTGGTTTGGGTCTAGCCGAGTGGGTTTGCGTCTAGCCGAGTGGGTTTGTGTCTAGCGGAGTGGGTTTAGGTCTAGCGGAGTGGGATTGGGTCTAGCCAAGTGGGTTTGGGTCTAGCCGAATGGGTTTGGGTGTATACGAGTGGATTTGCGTCTAGCCGAGTGGGTTTGGGTCTAGCCGAGTGGGTTTGGGTCTAGCGGAGTGGGTTTGGGTGTAGCCGAGTGGGTTTGGGTCTAGCCCAGTGGGTTTGGGTCTACCCGAGTGGGTTTGCGTCTAGCCGAGTGGGTTTGGGTCTAGCGGAGTGGGTGTGAGTCTAGCCGAGTGGGTTTGGGTCTAGCCAAGTCGGTTTGGGTCTAGCCGAGTGGGTTTGGGTCTATACGAGTGGGTTTGCGTCTAGCCGAGTGGGTTTGCGTCTAGCCGAGTGGGTTTGGGTCTATCCATGTGGGTTTGGGTCTAGCCGAGTGGGTTAGGGTCTAGCGGAGTGGGTTTGGGTGTAGCCGCGTAGGTTTGGGTGTAGCCGAGTGGGTTTGGGTCTAGCCGAGTGGGTTTGGGTCTAGCCGAGTGGGTTTGGGTCTAGCCGAGTGGGTTTGGGTCTAGCGGAGTGGGTTTGGGTGTAGCCGAGTGGGTTTGGGTCTAGCCGAGTGGGTTTGAGTCTAGCCGACTGGGTTTGGGTCTAGCCGAGTGCGTTTGGGTCTTGCCGAGTGGGTTTGGGTCTAGCGGAGTGGGTTTGGGTGTAGCCGAGTGGGTTTGGGTCTAGCGGAGCGGGTTTGGGTGTAGCCGAGTGGGTTTGGGTCTAGCCGAGTGGGTTTGGGTCTGGCCGACTGGGTTTGGCTCTAGCCGAGTGGGTTAGGGTCTAGCCGAGTGGGTTTGGGTCTAGCCGAGTGGGTTTACGTCTAGCCGAGTGGGTTTGGGTCTAGCCTAGTGGGTTTGCTTCTAGCCGAATGGGTTTGGGTCTAACCGAGTGGGTTTGGGTGCAGACGAGTGGGTTTGGGTCTAGCGGAGTGGGTTTGGGTGTAACCGAGTGTGTTTCGGTCTAGCCGAGTGGGTTTGGGTCCAGCAGAGTGGGTTTGGGTGTAGCCGAGTGGGTTTGGGTCTAGCGGAGCGGGTTTGGGTGTAGCCGAGTGGGATGGGTCTAGCCGAGTGGGTTTGGGTCTAGCCGACTGGGTTTGGCTCTAGCCGAGTGGGTTTGGGTCTAGCCGAGTGGGTTTGGGTCTAGCCGAGTGGGTTTACGTCTAGCCGAGTGGGTTTGGGTCTAGCGGAGTGGGTTTGGGTGTAGCCGAGTGGGTTTGGGTCTAGCCGAGTGGGTTTGGGTGTAGCTGAGTGGGTGTGGGTCAAGCCGAGTGGGTTTGGGTCTAGCCGAGTGGGTTTGGGTCTAGCCGAGTGGGTTTGGGCCTAGCCCAGTGGGTTTGCTTCTAGCCGAATGGGTTTGGGTCTAGCCGAGTGTGTTTGGGTGCAGACGAGTGGGTTTGGGTCTAGCGGAGTGGGTTTGGGTGTAACCGAGTGGGTTTGGGTCTAGCCGAGTGGGTTTGGGTCCAGCCGAGTGGGTTTGGGTCTAACCGAGTGGGTTTGGGTCTAGCCGTGTGGGTTTGGGTCTAGCCGAGTTGGTTTGGGTCTAGCCGAGTGGGTTTGCGTCTAGCCGAGTGGGTTTGTGTCTAGCGGAGTGGGTTTAGGTCTAGCGGAGTGGGATTGGGTCTAGCCAAGTGGGTTTGGGTCTAGCCGAATGGGTTTGGGTGTATACGAGTGGATTTGCGTCTAGCCGAGTGGGTTTGGGTCTAGCCGAGTGGGTTTGGGTCTAGCGGAGTGGGTTTGGGTGTAGCCGAGTGGGTTTGGGTCTAGCCCAGTGGGTTTGGGTCTACCCGAGTGGGTTTGCGTCTAGCCGAGTGGGTTTGGGTCTAGCGGAGTGGGTGTGGGTCTAGCCGAGTGGGTTTGGGTCTAGCCAAGTCGGTTTGGGTCTAGCCGAGTGGGTTTGGGTCTATACGAGTGGGTTTGCGTCTAGCCGAGTGGGTTTGCGTCTAGCCGAGTGGGTTTGGGTCTATCCATGTGGGTTTGGGTCTAGCCGAGTGGGTTAGGGTCTAGCGGAGTGGGTTTGGGTGTAGCCGCGTAGGTTTGGGTGTAGCCGAGTGGGTTTGGGTCTAGCCGAGTGGGTTTGGGTCTAGCCGAGTGGGTTTGGGTCTAGCCGAGTGGGTTTGGGTCTAGCGGAGTGGGTTTGGGTGTAGCCGAGTGGGTTTGGGTCTAGCCGAGTGGGTTTGAGTCTAGCCGACTGGGTTTGGGTCTAGCCGAGTGCGTTTGGGTCTTGCCGAGTGGGTTTGGGTCTAGCGGAGTGGGTTTGGGTGTAGCCGAGTGGGTTTGGGTCTAGCGGAGCGGGTTTGGGTGTAGCCGAGTGGGTTTGGGTCTAGCCGAGTGGGTTTGGGTCTGGCCGACTGGGTTTGGCTCTAGCCGAGTGGGTTAGGGTCTAGCCGAGTGGGTTTGGGTCTAGCCGAGTGGGTTTACGTCTAGCCGAGTGGGTTTGGGTCTAGCGGAGTGGGTTTGGGTGTAGCCGAGTGGGTTTGGGTCTAGCCGAGTGGGTTTGGGTGTAGCTGAGTGGGTGTGGGTCAAGCCGAGTGGGTTTGGGTCTAGCCGAGTGGGTTTGGGTCTAGCCGAGTGGGTTTGGGTCTAGCCTAGTGGGTTTGCTTCTAGCCGAATGGGTTTGGGTCTAACCGAGTGGGTTTGGGTGCAGACGAGTGGGTTTGGGTCTAGCGGAGTGGGTTTGGGTGTAACCGAGTGTGTTTCGGTCTAGCCGAGTGGGTTTGGGTCCAGCAGAGTGGGTTTGGGTCTAACCGAGTGGGTTTGGGTCTAGCCGAGTGGGTTCGGGTCTAGCCGAGTTGGTTTGGGTCTAGCCGAGTGGGTTTGCATCTAGCCAAGTGGGTTTGTGTCTAGCGGAGTGGGTTTAGGTCTAGCGGAGTGGGATTGGGTCTAGCCGAGTGGGTTTGGGTCTAGCCGAGTGGGTTTGGGACGAGCCAAGTGGGTTTGGGTCCAGCCGAGTGGGTTTGGGTCTAGCTGAATGGGTTTGGGTCTAGCCGAGTGGGTTTGGGTCTAGCCGAGTGTGTTTGGGTCTAGCCGAAAGGGTTTGCGTTTAGCCGAGGGGGTTTGGGTCTAGCCGAGTGGGTTTGGGTCTAGCCGAGTGGGTGTGGGTCTAGCCGAGTGGGTTTGGGTCTAGCCGAGTGGGTTTGGGTCTAGCCGAGGGGGTTTGGGCCTAGCCGAGTGGGTTTGGGTCTAGCGGAGTGGGTTAGGGTCTAGTGGAGTGGGTTTGGGTCTAGCCGAGTGGGTTTGGGTCTAGCCGAATGGGTTTGGGTCTACCCGAGTGCGTTTGGGTCTCGCCGAGTGGGTTTGGGACTAGCCGAATGGGTTTGTGTCTAGCCGAGTGGGTTTGGGTGTAGCCGAGTGGGTTTGGGTCTAGCGGAGTGGGTTTGGGTGTAGCCGAGTGGGTTTGGGTCTAGCCGAGTGGGGGGTTTGGGTCTAGCCGAGTGGGTTTGGGTCTAGCCGAGTGGGTTTGGGTCTAGCCGAGTGGGTTTGGGTATAGCCGAGTGGGTTTGGGTCTAGCCGAGTGTGTTTGCGTCTAGCCGAGTGGGTTTGGGTCTAGCCGAGTGGGTTTGGGTCTAGCCGAGTGGGTTTGGGTCTAGCAGAGTGGGTTTGGGTCTAGCCGAGTGTGTTAGGGTCTAGCGGAGTGGATTTGGGTGTAGCCGCGTGGGTTTGGGTGTAGCCGAGTGTGTTTGGGTCTAGCCGAGTGGGTTTGGGTCCAGCCGAGTGGGTTTGGGTCTAGCTGAATGGGTTTGGGTCTAGCGGAGTGGGTTTGGGTCTAGCCGAGTGGGTTTGGGTCTATCCATGTGGGTTTGGGTCTAGCCGAGTGGGTTAGGGTCTAGCGGAGTGGGTTTGGGTGTAGCCGCGTAGGTTTGGGTGTAGCCGAGTGGGTTTGGGTCTAGCCGAGTGGGTTTGGGTCTAGCCGAGTGGGTTTGGGTCTAGCCGAGTGGGTTTGGGTCTAGCGGAGTGGGTTTGGGTGTAGCCGAGTGGGTTTGGGTCTAGCCGAGTGGGTTTGGGTCTAGCCGACTGGGTTTGGGTCTAGCCGAGTGCGTTTGGGTCTTGCCGAGTGGGTTTGGGTCTAGCGGAGTGGGTTTGGGTGTAGCCGAGTGGGTTTGGGTCTAGCGGAGCGGGTTTGGGTGTAGCCGAGTGGGTTTGGGTCTAGCCGAGTGGGTTTGGGTCTAGCCGGCTGGGTTTGGCTCTAGCCGAGTGGGTTTGGGTCTAGTCGAGTGGGTTTGGGTCTAGCCGAGTGGGTTTACGTCTAGCCGAGTGGGTTTGGGTCTAGCGGAGTGGGTTTGGGTGTAGCCGAGTGGGTTTGGGTCTAGCCGAGTGGGTTTGGGTGTAGCTGAGTGGGTGTGGGTCAAGCCGAGTGGGTTTGGGTCTAGCCGAGTGGGTTTGGGTCTAGCCGAGTGGGTTTGGGTCTAGCCCAGTGGGTTTGCTTCTAGCCGAATGGGTTTGGGTCTAGCCGAGTGGGTTTGGGTGCAGACGAGTGGGTTTGGGTCTAGCGGAGTGGGTTTGGGTGTAACCGAGTGGGTTTGGGTCTAGCCGAGTGGGTTTGGGTCCAGCCGAGTGGGTTTGGGTCTAACCGAGTGGGTCTGGGTCTAGCCGTGTGGGTTTGGGTCTAGCCGAGTTGGTTTGGGTCTAGCCGAGTGGGTTTGCGTCTAGCCGAGTGGGTTTGTGTCTAGCGGAGTGGGTTTAGGTCTAGCGGAGTGGGATTGGGTCTAGCCAAGTGGGTTTGGGTCTAGCCGAATGGGTTTGGGTGTATACGAGTGGATTTGCGTCTAGCCGAGTGGGTTTGGGTCTAGCCGAGTGGGTTTGGGTCTAGCGGAGTGGGTTTGGGTGTAGCCGAGTGGGTTTGGGTCTAGCCCAGTGGGTTTGGGTCTACCCAAGTGGGTTTGCGTCTAGCCGAGTGGGTTTGGGTCTAGCGGAGTGGGTGTGGGTCTAGCCGAGTGGGTTTGGGTCTAGCCAAGTCGGTTTGGGTCTAGCCGAGTGGGTTTGGGTCTATACGAGTGGGTTTGCGTCTAGCCGAGTGGGTTTGCGTCTAGCCGAGTGGGTTTGGGTCTATCCATGTGGGTTTGGGTCTAGCCGAGTGGGTTAGGGTCTAGCGGAGTGGGTTTGGGTGTAGCCGCGTAGGTTTGGGTGTAGCCGAGTGGGTTTGGGTCTAGCCGAGTGGGTTTGGGTCTAGCCGAGTGGGTTTGGGTCTAGCCGAGTGGGTTTGGGTCTAGCGGAGTGGGTTTGGGTCTAGCCGAGTGGGTTTGGGTCTAGCCGACTGGGTTTGGGTCTAGCCGAGTGCGTTTGGGTCTTGCCGAGTGGGTTTGGGTCTAGCGGAGTGGGTTTGGGTGTAGCCGAGTGGGTTTGGGTCTAGCGGAGCGGGTTTGGGTGTAGCCGAGTGGGTTTGGGTCTAGCCGAGTGGGTTTGGGTCTAGCCGACTGGGTTTGGCTCTAGCCGAGTGGGTTTGGGTCTAGCCGAGTGGGTTTGGGTCTAGCCGAGTGGGTTTACGTCTAGCCGAGTGGGTTTGGGTCTAGCGGATTGGGTTTGGGTGTAGCCGAGTGGGTTTGGGTCTAGCCGAGTGGGTTTGGGTGTAGCTGAGTGGGTGTGGGTCAAGCCGAGTGGGTTTGGGTCTAGCCGAGTGGGTTTGGGTCTAGCCGAGTGGGTTTGGGTCTAGCCTAGTGGGTTTGCTTCTAGCCGAATGGGTTTGGGTCTAACCGAGTGGGTTTGGGTGCAGACGAGTGGGTTTGGGTCTAGCGGAGTGGATTTGGGTCTAGCGGAGTGGGTTTGGGTCTAGCGGAGTGGGTTTGGGTGTAGCCGAGTGGGTTTGGGACTAGCCGAGTGGGTTTGGGTCTAGCCAAGTGGGTTTAGGTCTAGCCGAGTGGGTTTGGGTGTAGCCGAGTGGGTTTGGGTCTAGCGGAGCGGGTTTGGGTGTAGCCGAGTGGGATGGGTCTAGCCGAGTGGGTTTGGGTCTAGCCGACTGGGTTTGGCTCTAGCCGAGTGGGTTTGGGTCTAGCCGAGTGGGTTTGGGTCTAGCCGAGTGGGTTTACGTCTAGCCGAGTGGGTTTGGGTCTAGCGGAGTGGGTTTGGGTGTAGCCGAGTGGGTTTGGGTCTAGCCGAGTGGGTTTGGGTGTAGCTGAGTGGGTGTGGGTCAAGCCGAGTGGGTTTGGGTCTAGCCGAGTGGGTTTGGGTCTAGCCGAGTGGGTTTGGGCCTAGCCCAGTGGGTTTGCTTCTAGCCGAATGGGTTTGGGTCTAGCCGAGTGGGTTTGGGTGCAGACGAGTGGGTTTGGGTCTAGCGGAGTGGGTTTGGGTGTAACCGAGTGGGTTTGGGTCTAGCCGAGTGGGTTTGGGTCCAGCCGAGTGGGTTTGGGTCTAACCGAGTGGGTTTGGGTCTAGCCGTGTGGGTTTGGGTCTAGCCGAGTTGGTTTGGGTCTAGCCGAGTGGGTTTGCGTCTAGCCGAGTGGGTTTGTGTCTAGCGGAGTGGGTTTAGGTCTAGCGGAGTGGGATTGGGTCTAGCCAAGTGGGTTTGGGTCTAGCCGAATGGGTTTGCTTCTAGCCGAATGGGTTTGGGTCTAACCGAGTGGGTTTGGGTGCAGACGAGTGGGTTTGGGTCTAGCGGAGTGGATTTGGGTCTAGCGGAGTGGGTTTGGGTCTAGCGGAGTGGGTTTGGGTGTAGCCGAGTGGGTTTGGGACTAGCCGAGTGGGTTTGGGTCTAGCCAAGTGGGTTTAGGTCTAGCCGAGTGGGTTTGGGTGTAGCCGAGTGGGTTTGGGTCTAGCGGAGCGGGTTTGGGTGTAGCCGAGTGGGATGGGTCTAGCCGAGTGGGTTTGGGTCTAGCCGACTGGGTTTGGCTCTAGCCGAGTGGGTTTGGGTCTAGCCGAGTGGGTTTGGGTCTAGCCGAGTGGGTTTACGTCTAGCCGAGTGGGTTTGGGTCTAGCGGAGTGGGTTTGGGTGTAGCCGAGTGGGTTTGGGTCTAGCCGAGTGGGTTTGGGTGTAGCTGAGTGGGTGTGGGTCAAGCCGAGTGGGTTTGGGTCTAGCCGAGTGGGTTTGGGTCTAGCCGAGTGGGTTTGGGCCTAGCCCAGTGGGTTTGCTTCTAGCCGAATGGGTTTGGGTCTAGCCGAGTGTGTTTGGGTGCAGACGAGTGGGTTTGGGTCTAGCGGAGTGGGTTTGGGTGTAACCGAGTGGGTTTGGGTCTAGCCGAGTGGGTTTGGGTCCAGCCGAGTGGGTTTGGGTCTAACCGAGTGGGTTTGGGTCTAGCCGTGTGGGTTTGGGTCTAGCCGAGTTGGTTTGGGTCTAGCCGAGTGGGTTTGCGTCTAGCGGAGTGGGTGTGGGTCTAGCCGAGTGGGTTTGGGTCTAGCCAAGTCGGTTTGGGTCTAGCCGAGTGGGTTTGGGTCTATACGAGTGGGTTTGCGTCTAGCCGAGTGGGTTTGCGTCTAGCCGAGTGGGTTTGGGTCTATCCATGTGGGTTTGGGTGTAGCCGAGTGGGTTTGGGTCTAGCCCAGTGGGTTTGGGTCTACCCGAGTGGGTTTGCGTCTAGCCGAGTGGGTTTGGGTCTAGCGGAGTGGGTGTGGGTCTAGCCGAGTGGGTTTGGGTCTAGCCAAGTCGGTTTGGGTCTAGCCGAGTGGGTTTGGGTCTATACGAGTGGGTTTGCGTCTAGCCGAGTGGGTTTGCGTCTAGCCGAGTGGGTTTGGGTCTATCCATGTGGGTTTGGGTCTAGCCGAGTGGGTTAGGGTCTAGCGGAGTGGGTTTGGGTGTAGCCGCGTAGGTTTGGGTGTAGCCGAGTGGGTTTGGGTCTAGCCGAGTGGGTTTGGGTCTAGCCGAGTGGGTTTGGGTCTAGCCGAGTGGGTTTGGGTCTAGCGGAGTGGGTTTGGGTGTAGCCGAGTGGGTTTGGGTCTAGCCGAGTGGGTTTGAGTCTAGCCGACTGGGTTTGGGTCTAGCCGAGTGCGTTTGGGTCTTGCCGAGTGGGTTTGGGTCTAGCGGAGTGGGTTTGGGTGTAGCCGAGTGGGTTTGGGTCTAGCGGAGCGGGTTTGGGTGTAGCCGAGTGGGTTTGGGTCTAGCCGAGTGGGTTTGGGTCTGGCCGACTGGGTTTGGCTCTAGCCGAGTGGGTTAGGGTCTAGCCGAGTGGGTTTGGGTCTAGCCGAGTGGGTTTACGTCTAGCCGAGTGGGTTTGGGTCTAGCGGAGTGGGTTTGGGTGTAGCCGAGTGGGTTTGGGTCTAGCCGAGTGGGTTTGGGTGTAGCTGAGTGGGTGTGGGTCAAGCCGAGTGGGTTTGGGTCTAGCCGAGTGGGTTTGGGTCTAGCCGAGTGGGTTTGGGTCTAGCCTAGTGGGTTTGCTTCTAGCCGAATGGGTTTGGGTCTAACCGAGTGGGTTTGGGTGCAGACGAGTGGGTTTGGGTCTAGCGGAGTGGGTTTGGGTGTAACCGAGTGTGTTTCGGTCTAGCCGAGTGGGTTTGGGTCCAGCAGAGTGGGTTTGGGTCTAACCGAGTGGGTTTGGGTCTAGCCGAGTGGGTTCGGGTCTAGCCGAGTTGGTTTGGGTCTAGCCGAGTGGGTTTGCATCTAGCCAAGTGGGTTTGTGTCTAGCGGAGTGGGTTTAGGTCTAGCGGAGTGGGATTGGGTCTAGCCGAGTGGGTTTGGGTCTAGCCGAGTGGGTTTGGGACGAGCCAAGTGGGTTTGGGTCCAGCCGAGTGGGTTTGGGTCTAGCTGAATGGGTTTGGGTCTAGCCGAGTGGGTTTGGGTCTAGCCGAGTGTGTTTGGGTCTAGCCGAAAGGGTTTGCGTCTAGCCGAGGGGGTTTGGGTCTAGCCGAGTGGGTTTGGGTCTAGCCGAGTGGGTGTGGGTCTAGCCGAGTGGGTTTGGGTCTAGCCGAGTGGGTTTGGGTCTAGCCGAGGGGGTTTGGGCCTAGCCGAGTGGGTTTGGGTCTAGCGGAGTGGGTTAGGGTCTAGTGGAGTGGGTTTGGGTCTAGCCGAGTGGGTTTGGGTCTAGCCGAATGGGTTTGGGTCTACCCGAGTGCGTTTGGGTCTCGCCGAGTGGGTTTGGGACTAGCCGAATGGGTTTGTGTCTAGCCGAGTGGGTTTGGGTGTAGCCGAGTGGGTTTGGGTCTAGCGGAGTGGGTTTGGGTGTAGCCGAGTGGGTTTGGGTCTAGCCGAGTGGGGGGTTTGGGTCTAGCCGAGTGGGTTTGGGTCTAGCCGAGTGGGTTTGGGTCTAGCCGAGTGGGTTTGGGTATAGCCGAGTGGGTTTGGGTCTAGCCGAGTGTGTTTGCGTCTAGCCGAGTGGGTTTGGGTCTAGCCGAGTGGGTTTGGGTCTAGCCGAGTGGGTTTGGGTCTAGCAGAGTGGGTTTGGGTCTAGCCGAGTGTGTTAGGGTCTAGCGGAGTGGATTTGGGTGTAGCCGCGTGGGTTTGGGTGTAGCCGAGTGTGTTTGGGTCTAGCCGAGTGGGTTTGGGTCCAGCCGAGTGGGTTTGGGTCTAGCTGAATGGGTTTGGGTCTAGCGGAGTGGGTTTGGGTGTAGCCAAGTGGGTTTGGGTCTAGCCGAGTGGGTTTGGGTATAGCCGACTGGGTTTGGGTGTAGCCGAGTGGGTTTGGGTCCAGCCGAGTGGGTTTGGGTCTAGCCGAGTGGCTTTGGGTCTAGCTGAGTGGGTTTGGGTCTAGCCGAGTTGGTTTCGGTCTAGCCGAGTGGGTTTGGGTCTAGCCGAGTGGGTTTGGGTCTACCGAGTGGGTTTGGGTCTAGCCGAGTGGGTTTGGGTCTAGCCGAGTGGGTTTGGGTCTAGCCGAGTGGGTTTAAGTCAAGCGGAGTTGGTATGGGTCTAGCGGAGTGGGTTTGGGTCTAGCGGAGTGGGTTTGGGTCTAGCCAAGTGGGTTTTGGTCTACCCGAGTGGGTTTGGGTCTATCCGAGTGGGTTTGCGTCTAGCCGAGTGGGTTTGCGTCTAGCCGAGTGGGTTTGGGTCTAGCCGAGTGGGTTTGGGTCTATCCATGTGGGTTTGGGTCCAGCCGAGTGGGTTAGGGTCTAGCGGAGTGGGTTTGGGTGTAGCCGCGTGGGTTTGGGTCTAGCCGAGTGGGTTTGGGTCTAGCCGAGTGGGTTTGGGTCTAGCTGAGTGGGTTTGGGTCTAGCCGAGTGTGTTTGGGTCTAGCCGAGTGGGTTTGGGTCTAGCCGAGTGGGTTTGGGTCTAGCGGAGTGGGTTTGGGTCTAGCGGAGTGGGTTTGGGTGTAGCCGAGTGGGTTTGGGTCTAGCCGAGTGGGTTTGGGTCTAGCCGAGTGGGTTTGGGTCTAGCGGAGTGGGTTTGGTTGTAGCCGAGTGGGTTTGGGTCTAGCGGAGTGGGTTTGGGTGTAGCCGAGTGGGTTTGGGTCTAGCGGAGTGGGTTTGGGTCTAGCCGACTGGGTTTGGGTCTGGACGAGTGGGTTTGGGTCTAGCTGAGTGGGTTTGGGTCTAGTCGAGTGGGTTTGGGTCTAGCCGAGTGGGTTTGGGTCTAGCCTAGTGGGTTTGGGTCTAGCCAAGAGGGTTTCGGTCCAGCGGACTGGGTTTGGGTCTAGCGCAGTGGGTTTGGGTCTAGCTGAGTGGGTTTGGGTCTAACCGAGTGGGTTTGTGTCTAGCGGAGTGGGTTTGGGACTAGCGGAGTGGGATTGGGTCTAGCCGAGTGGGTTTGGGTCTAGCCGAGTGGGTTTGGGTCTAGCGGAGTGGGTTTGGGTGTAGCCGTGTGGGTTTGGGTGTAGCCGAGTGGGTTTGGTTCTAGCCGACTGGGTTTGGGTCTAGCTGAGTGGGTTTGGGTCTAGCCGAGTGGGTTTGGGTGTAGCCGAGTGGGTTTGGGTCTAGCCGAGTGGGTTTGGGTGTAGCGGAGTGGGTTTGGTTGTAGCCGAGTGGGTTTGGGTCTAGCGGTGTGGGTTTGGGTGTAGCCGAGTGGGTTTGGGTCTAGCCGAGTGGGTTTGGGTCTAGCCGACTGGGTTTGGGTCTAGCCGAGTGGGTTTGGGTCTAGCCGAGTGGGTTTGGGTCTAGACGAGTGGGTTTACGTCTAGCCGAGTGGGTTTGGGTCTAGCGGAGTGGGTTTAGGTCTAGCGCAGTGGGTTTGGGTCTAGCGGAGTGGGTTTGGTTCTAGCCGAGTGGGTTTGGGTCTAACCGAGTGGGTTTGTGTCTAGCGGAGTGGGTTTGGGTCTAGCGGAGTGGGATTGGGTCTAGCCGAGTGGGTTTGGGTCTAGCCGAGTGGGTTTGGGACTAGCCGAGTGGGTTTGCGTCTAGCCGAGTGGGTTTGGGTCTAGCTGAATGTGTTTGGGACTAGCCGAGTGGGTTTGGGTCTAGCCGGGTGGGTTTGGGTCTAGCCGAAAGGGTTTGGGCCTAGCCGAGTGGGTTTGGGTCTAGCCGAGTGGGTTTGGGTCCAGCCGAGTGGGTGTTGGTTAAGCCGAGTGGGTTTGGGTCTAGCCGAGTGGGTTTGGGTCTAGCCGAGTGGGTTTGGGTCTATCCGAGTGGGTTTGGGTCTAGCCGAGTGGGTTTGGGCCTAGCCGAGTGGGTTTGGGGCTACCGGAGTGGGTTTGGGTCTATCCGAGTGGGTTTGGGTCTAGCCGACTGGGTTTGGGCCTAGCCGAGTGGTTTTGGGACTACCGGAGTGGGTTTGGGTGTAGCGGAGTGGGTTTGGGTCTAGCCGAAAGGGTTTGGGCCTAGCCGAGTGGGTTTGGGTCTAGCCGAGTGGGTTTGGGTCCAGCCGAGTGGGTGTGGGTTAAGCCGAGTGGGTTTGGGTCTAGCCGAGTGGGTTTGGGTCTAGCCGAGTGGGTTTGGGTCTATCCGAGTGGGTTTGGGTCTAGCCGAGTGGGTTTGGGCCTAGCCGAGTGGGTTTGGGACTACCGGAGTGGGTTTAGGTCTATCCGAGTGGGTTTGGGTCTAGCCGAGTGGGTTTGGGCCTAGCCGAGTGGTTTTGTGACTACCGGAGTTGGTTTGGGTGTAGCGGAGTGGGTTTGGGTGTAGCTGAGTGGGTTTGGGACCAGCCGAGTGGGTTTGGGTCTAGCCGAGTTTGTTTGGGCCTAGCCGAATGGGTTTGGGTCTACCCGAGTGGGTTTGGGTCTGGCCCAGTGGGTTTGCTTCTAGCCGAATGGGTTTGGGTCTAGCCGAGTGGGTTTGGGTGCAGCCGAGTGGGTTTGGGTCTAGCGGAGTGGGTTTGGGTGTAGCCGAGTGGGTTTGGGTCTAGCCGAGTGGGTTTGGGTCTAACCGAGTTGGTTTGGGTCTAGCCGAGTGGGTTTGCGTCTAGCCGATTGGGTTTGGGTCTATCCATGTGGGTTTGGGTCTAGCCGAGTGGGTTAGGGTCTAGCGGAGTGGGTTTGGGTGTAGCCGCGTGGGTTTGGGTGTAGCCGAGTGGGTTTGGGTCTAGCCGAGTGGGTTTGGGTCTAGCCGAGTGGGTTTGGGTTTAGCCGAGTGGGTTTGGGTGTAGCCGAGTGGGTTTGGGTCTAGCCAAGTGGGTTTGGGTCTAGCCGAGTGGGTTTGGGTGTAGCCGAGTGGGTTTGGGTCTAGCCGAGTGGGTTTGGGTCTAGCGGAGTGGGTTTGGTTGTAGCCGAGTGGGTTTGGGTCTAGCGGAGTGGGTTTGGGTGTAGACGAGTGGGTTTGGGTCTAGCCGAGTGGGTTTGGGTCTAGCCGACTGGGTTTGGGTCTAGCCGAGTGGGTTTGGGTCTAGCCGAGTGGGTTTGGGTCTAGCCGAGTGGGTTTACGTCTAGCCGAGTGGGTTTGGGTCTAGCGGAGTGGGTTTGGGTGTAGCCGAGTGGGTTTGGGTGTAGCCGAGTGGGTTTGGGTCTGGACGAGTGGGTTTGGGTCTAGCCGAGTGGGTTTGGGTGTAGCCGAGTGGGTTTGGGTCTAGCCGAGTGGGTTTGGGTCTAGCGGAGTGGGTTTGGTTGTAGCCGAGTGGGTTTGGGTCTAGCGGAGTGGGTTTGGGTGTAGCCGAGTGGGTTTGGGTCTAGCCGAGTGGGTTTGGGTCTAGCCGACTGGGTTTGGGTCTAGCCGAGTGGGTTTGGGTCTAGCCGAGTGGGTTTGGGTCTAGCCGAGTGGGTTTACGTCTAGCCGAGTGGGTTTGGGTCTAGCGGAGTGGGTTTTGGTGTAGCCGAGTGGGTTTGGGTGTAGCCGAGTGGGTTTGGGTCTGGACGAGTGGGCTTGGGTCTAGCCGAGTGGGTTTGGGTCTAGCCGAGTGGGTTTGGATCTAGCTGAGTGGGTTTGGGTGTAGCCGAGTGGGTTTGGGTCTGGACGAGTGGGTTTGGGTCTAGCGCAGTGGGTTTGGGTCTAGCGGAGTGTGTTTGTGTCTAGCCGAGTGGGTTTGGGTCTAACCGAGGGGGGTTTGCGTCTAGCGGAGTGGGTTTGTGTCTAGCGGAGTGGGATTGGGTCTAGCCGAGTGGGTTTAGGTCTAGCCGAGTGGGTATGGGACTAGCCGAGTGGGTTTGGGTCTAGCCGAGTGGGTTTGGGTCTAGCCGAGTGGGTTTGGGTCTATCCGAGTGGGTTTGGGTCTAGCCGAGTGGGTTTGGGCCTAGCCGAGTGGGTTTGGGGCTACCGGAGTGGGTTTGGGTCTATCCGAGTGGGTTTGGGTCTAGCCGAGTGGGTTTGGGCCTAGCCGAGTGGTTTTGGGACTACCGGAGTGGGTTTGGGTGTAGCGGAGTGGGTTTGGGTCTAGCCGAAAGGGTTTGGGCCTAGCCGAGTGGGTTTGGGTCTAGCCGAGTGGGTTTGGGTCCAGCCGAGTGGGTGTGGGTTAAGCCGAGTGGGTTTGGGTCTAGCCGAGTGGGTTTGGGTCTAGCCGAGTGGGTTTGGGTCTATCCGAGTGGGTTTGGGTCTAGCCGAGTGGGTTTGGGCCTAGCCGAGTGGGTTTGGGACTACCGGAGTGGGTTTGGGTCTATCCGAGTGGGTTTGGGTCTAGCCGAGTGGGTTTGGGCCTAGCCGAGTGGTTTTGGGACTACCGGAGTGGGTTTGGGTGTAGCGGAGTGGGTTTGGGTGTAGCTGAGTGGGTTTGGGACCAGCCGAGTGGGTTTGGGTCTAGCCGAGTTTGTTTGGGCCTAGCCGAATGGGTTTGGGTCTACCCGAGTGGGTTTGGGTCTGGCCCAGTGGGCTTGCTTCTAGCCGAATGGGTTTGGGTCTAGCCGAGTGGGTTTGGGTGCAGCCGAGTGGGTTTGGGTCTAGCGGAGTGGGTTTGGGTGTAGCCGAGTGGGTTTGGGTCTAGCCGAGTGGGTTTGGGTCTAACCGAGTTGGTTTGGGTCTAGCCGAGTGGGTTTGCGTCTAGCCGATTGGGTTTGGGTCTATCCATGTGGGTTTGGGTCTAGCCGAGTGGGTTAGGGTCTAGCGGAGTGGGTTTGGGTGTAGCCGCGTGGGTTTGGGTGTAGCCGAGTGGGTTTGGGTCTAGCCGAGTGGGTTTGGGTCTAGCCGAGTGGGTTTGGGTTTAGCCGAGTGGGTTTGGGTCTAGCGGAGTGGGTTTGGGTGTAGCCGAGTGGGTTTGGGTCTAGCCGAGTGGGTTTGGGTCTAGCCGAGTGGGTTTGGGTGTAGCCGAGTGGGTTTGGGTCTAGCCGAGTGGGTTTGGGTCTAGCGGAGTGGGTTTGGTTGTAGCCGAGTGGGTTTGGGTCTAGCGGAGTGGGTTTGGGTGTAGACGAGTGGGTTTGGGTCTAGCCGATTGGGTTTGGGTCTAGCCGACTGGGTTTGGGTCTAGCCGAGTGGGTTTGGGTCTAGCCGAGTGGGTTTGGGTCTAGCCGAGTGGGTTTACGTCTAGCCGAGTGGGTTTGGGTCTAGCGGAGTGGGTTTGGGTGTAGCCGAGTGGGTTTGGGTGTAGCCGAGTGGGTTTGGGTCTGGACGAGTGGGTTTGGGTCTAGCCGAGTGGGTTTGGGTGTAGCCGAGTGGGTTTGGGTCTAGCCGAGTTGGTTTGGGTCTAGCGGAGTGGGTTTGGTTGTAGCCGAGTGGGTTTGGGTCTAGCGGAGTGGGTTTGGGTGTAGCCGAGTGGGTTTGGGTCTAGCCGAGTGGGTTTGGGTCTAGCCGACTGGGTTTGGGTCTAGCCGAGTGGGTTTGGGTCTAGCCGAGTGGGTTTGGGTCTAGCCGAGTGGGTTTACGTCTAGCCGAGTGGGTTTGGGTCTAGCGGAGTGGGTTTTGGTGTAGCCGAGTGGGTTTGGGTGTAGCCGAGTGGGTTTGGGTCTGGACGAGTGGGCTTGGGTCTAGCCGAGTGGGTTTGGGTCTAGCCGAGTGGGTTTGGATCTAGCTGAGTGGGTTTGGGTGTAGCCGAGTGGGTTTGGGTCTGGACGAGTGGGTTTGGGTCTAGCGCAGTGGGTTTGGGTCTAGCGGAGTGTGTTTGTGTCTAGCCGAGTGGGTTTGGGTCTAACCGAGGGGGGTTTGCGTCTAGCGGAGTGGGTTTGTGTCTAGCGGAGTGGGATTGGGTCTAGCCGAGTGGGTTTAGGTCTAGCCGAGTGGGTATGGGACTTGCCGAGTGGGTTTGGGTCTAGCCGAGTGGGTTTGGGTCTAGCTGAATGTGTTTGGGTCTAGCCGAGTGGGTTTGGGTCTAGCCGAGTGGGGTTGGGTCTAGCCGAAAGGGTTTGGGTCCAGCCGAGTGGGTTTGGGTCTAGCCGAGTGGGTTGGGTCTAGCCGAGTGGGTGTGGGTTAAGCCGAGTGGGTTTGGGTCTAGCCGAGTGGGTTTGGGTCTAGCCGAGTGGGTTTGGGTCTAGCCGAGTGGGTTTGGGTCTAGCCGAGTGGGTTTGGGCCTAGCCGAGTGGGTCTGGGACTACCGGAGTGGGTTTGGGTGTAGCGGAGTGGGTTTGGGTGTAGCTGAGTGGGTTTGGGACCAGCCGAGTGGGTTTGGGTCTAGCCGAGTGGGTTTGGGCCTAGCCGAATGGGTTTGGGTCTACCCGAGTGGGTTTGGGTCTAGCCGAGTGGGTTTGGGTCTAGCGGAGTGGGATTGGGTCTAGACGAGTGGGTTTGTGTCTAGCCGAGTGGGTTTGGGACTAGCCGAGTGGGTTTGGGTCTAGCCGAGTGGGTTTGGGTCTAGCTGAATGGGTTTGGGTCTGGCCGAGTGGGTTTGGGTCTAGCCGAGTGGGTTTGGGTCTAGCCGAAAGGGTTTGGGTCTAGCCGAGTGGGTTTGGGTCTAGCCGAGTGGGTTTGGGTCTAGCCGAGTGGGTGTGGGTCAAGCCGAGTGGGTTTGGGTCTAGCCGAGTGGGTTTGGGTCTAGCCGAGTGGGTTTGGGTCTAGCCGAGTGGGTTTGGGTGTAGCCGAGTGTGTTTGGGCCTAGCCGAGTGGGTTTGGGTCTACCGGAGTAGGTTTGGGTGTAGCGGAGTGGGTTTGGGTGTAGCTGAGTGGGTTTGGGACCAGCCGAGTGGGTTTGGGTCTAGCCGAGTGGGTTTGGGTGTAGCCGAATTGGTTTGGGTCTACCCGAGTGGGTTTGGGTCTAGCCGAGTGGGTTTGCTTCTAGCCGAATGGGTTTGGGTCTAGCCTAGTGGGTTTGGGTGCAGCCGAGTGGGTTTGGGTCTAGCGGAGTGGGTTTGGGTGTAGCCGAGTGGGTTTGGGTCTAGCCGAGTGGGTTTGGGTCTAGCCGAGTGGGTTTGCGTCTAGCCGAGTGGGTTTGGGTCTAGCCGAGTGGGTTTGGGTCTATCCGAGTGGGTTTGGGTCTAGCCGAGTGGGTTTGGGCCTAGCCGAGTGGGTTTGGGGCTACCGGAGTGGGTTTGGGTCTATCCGAGTGGGTTTGGGTCTAGCCGAGTGGGTTTGGGCCTAGCCGAGTGGGTTTGGGACTACCGGAGTGGGTTTGGGTCTATCCGAGTGGGTTTGGGTCTAGCCGAGTGGGTTTGGGCCTAGCCGAGTGGTTTTGGGACTACCGGAGTGGGTTTGGGTGTAGAGGAATGGGTTTGGGTGTAGCTGAGTGGGTTTGGGACCAGCCGAGTGGGTTTGGGTCTAGCCGAGTTTGTTTGGGCCTAGCCGAATGGGTTTGGGTCTACCCGAGTGGGTTTGGGTCTGGCCCAGTGGGTTTGCTTCTAGCCGAATGGGTTTGGGTCTAGCCGAGTGGGTTTGGGTGCAGCCGAGTGGGTTTGGGTCTAGCGGAGTGGGTTTGGGTGTAGCCGAGTGGGTTTGGGTCCAGACGAGTGGGTTTGGGTCTAACTGAGTTGGTTTGGGTCTAGCCGAGTGGGTTTGCGTCTAGCCGATTGGGTTTGGGTCTATCCATGTGGGTTTGGGTCTAGCCGAGTGGGTTAGGGTCTAGCGGAGTGGGTTTGGGTGTAGCCGCGTGGGTTTGGGTGTAGCCGAGTGGGTTTGGGTCTAGCCGAGTGGGTTTGGGTCTAGCCGAGTGGGTTTGGGTTTAGCCGAGTGGGTTTGGGTCTAGCGGAGTGGGTTTGGGTGTAGCCGAGTGGGTTTGGGTCTAGCCGAGTGGGTTTGGGTCTAGCCGAGTGGGTTTGGGTGTAGCCGAGTGGGTTTGGGTCTAGCCGAGTGGGTTTGGGTCTAGCGGAGTGGGTTTGGTTGTAGCCGAGTGGGTTTGGGTCTAGCGGAGTGGGTTTGGGTGTAGACGAGTGGGTTTGGGTCTAGCCGAGTGGGTTTGGGTCTAGCCGACTGGGTTTGGGTCTAGCCGAGTGGGTTTGGGTCTAGCCGAGTGGGTTTGGGTCTAGCCGAGTGGGTTTACGTCTAGCCGAGTGGGTTTGGGTCTAGCGGAGTGGGTTTGGGTGTAGCCGAGTGGGTTTGGGTCTAGCGGAGTGGGTTTGGGTGTAGCCGAGTGGGTTTGGGTGTAGCCGAGTGGGTTTGGGTCTGGACGAGTGGGTTTGGGTCTAGCCGAGTGGGTTTGGGTGTAGCCGAGTGGGTTTGGGTCTAGCCGAGTGGGTTTGGGTCTAGCGGAGTGGTTTTGGTTGTAGCCGAGTGGGTTTGGGTCTAGCGGAGTGGGTTTGGGTGTAGCCGAGTGGGTTTGGGTCTAGCCGAGTGGGTTTGGGTCTAGCCAACTGGGTTTGGGTCTAGCCGAGTGGGTTTGGGTCTAGCCGAGTGGGTTTGGGTCTAGCCGAGTGGGTTTACGTCTAGTCGAGTGGGTTTGGGTCTAGCGGAGTGGGTTTTGGTGTAGCCGAGTGGGTTTGGGTGTAGCCGAGTGGGTTTGGGTCTGGACGAGTGGGCTTGGGTCTAGCCGAGTGGGTTTGGGTCTAGCCGAGTGGGTTTGGATCTAGCTGAGTGGGTTTGGGTGTAGCCGATTGGGTTTGGGTCTGGACGAGTGGGTTTGGGTCTAGCGCAGTGGGTTTGGGTCTAGCGGAGTGTGTTTGTGTCTAGCCGAAAGGGTGTGGGTCCAGCCGAGTGGGTTTGGGCCTAGCCGAGTGGGTTGGGTCTAGCCGATTGGGTGTGGGTTAAGCCGAGTGGGTTTGGGTCTAGCCGAGTGGGTTGGGGTCTAGCCGAGTGGGTTTGGGTCTAGCCGAGTGGGTTTGGGTCTAGCCGAGTGGGTTTGCGTCTAGCCGACTGGGTTTCGGTCTAGCCGAGTGGGTTTGGGTCTAGCCGAGTTGGTTTGGTTCTAGCCAAGTGGGTTTGCGTCTAGCCGAGTGGGTTTGGGTCTAGCCGAGTGGGTTTGGGTCTAGCCGAGTGGGTTTGGGTCTAGCTGAGTGGGTTTGGGTCTAGCCGAGTGCGTTTCGGTGTAGCCGATTGGGTTTGGGCCTAGCCGAGTGGGTTTGGGTCTAGCCGAGTGGGTTTGGGTCTAGCGGAGTGGGTTTGCGTCTAGCCGAGTTAGTTTGTGTGTAGCCGAGTGGGTTTGGGTCTAGCCGAGCGGGTTTGGGTCTAGCTGAGTGGGTTTGGGTCTAGCCGAGTGGGTTTGGGTCTAGCCGAGTGGGTTTGGGTGTAGCCGATTGGGTTTGGGTCTGGACGAGTGGGTTTGGGTCTAGCGCAGTGGGTTTGGGTCTAGCGGAGTGTGTTTGTGTCTAGCCGAAAGGGTGTGGGTCCAGCCGAGTGGGTTTGGGCCTAGCCGAGTGGGTTGGGTCTAGCCGATTGGGTGTGGGTTAAGCCGAGTGGGTTTGGGTCTAGCCGAGTGGGTTGGGGTCTAGCCGAGTGGGTTTGGGTCTAGCCGAGTGGGTTTGGGTCTAGCCGAGTGGGTTTGGGTCTAGCCGACTGGGTTTCGGTCTAGCCGAGTGGGTTTGGGTCTAGCCGAGTTGGTTTGGTTCTAGCCGAGTGGGTTTGCGTCTAGCCGATTGGGTTTGGGTCTAGCCGAGTGGGTTTGGGTCTAGCCGAGTGGGTTTGGGTCTAGCTGAGTGGGTTTGGGTCTAGCCGAGTGGGTTTCGGTGTAGCCGATTGGGTTTGGGCCTAGCCGAGTGGGTTTGGGTCTAGCCGAGTGGGTTTGGGTCTAGCGGAGTGGGTTTGCGTCTAGCCGAGTTAGTTTGTGTGTAGCCGAGTGGGTTTTGGGTCTAGCCGAGCGGGTTTGGGTCTAGCTGAGTGGGTTTGGGTCTAGCCGAGTGGGTTTGGGTCTAGCCGAGTGGGTTTGGGTTTAGCCGAGTGGGTTTGTGTGCAGCCGAGTGGGTTTGGGTCTAGCGGAGTGGGTTTGGGTGTAGCCGAGTGGGTTTGGGTCTAGCCGAGTGGGTTTGGGTCTAACCGAGTTGGTTTGGGTCTAGCCGAGTGGGTTTGCGTCTAGCCGATTGGGTTTGGGTCTATCCATGTGGGTTTGGGTCTAGCCGAGTGGGTTTGGGCCTAGCCGAGTGGGTCTGGGACTACCGGAGTGGGTTTGGGTGTAGCGGAGTGGGTTTGGGTGTAGCTGAGTGGGTTTGGGACCAGCCGAGTGGGTTTGGGTCTAGCCGAGTGGGTTTGGGCCTAGCCGAATGGGTTTGGGTCTACCCGAGTGGGTTTGGGTCTAGCCGAGTGGGTTTGGGTCTAGCGGAGTGGGATTGGGTCTAGACGAGTGGGTTTGTGTCTAGCCGAGTGGGTTTGGGACTAGCCGAGTGGGTTTGGGTCTAGCCGAGTGGGTTTGGGTCTAGCTGAATGGGTTTGGGTCTGGCCGAGTGGGTTTGGGTCTAGCCGAGTGGGTTTGGGTCTAGCCGAAAGGGTTTGGGTCTAGCCGAGTGGGTTTGGGTCTAGCCGAGTGGGTTTGGGTCTAGCCGAGTGGGTGTGGGTCAAGCCGAGTGGGTTTGGGTCTAGCCGAGTGGGTTTGGGTCTAGCCGAGTGGGTTTGGGTCTAGCCGAGTGGGTTTGGGTCTAGCCGAGTGTGTTTGGGCCTAGCCGAGTGGGTTTGGGTCTACCGGAGTAGGTTTGGGTGTAGCGGAGTGGGTTTGGGTGTAGCTGAGTGGGTTTGGGACCAGCCGAGTGGGTTTGGGTCTAGCCGAGTGGGTTTGGGTGTAGCCGAATTGGTTTGGGTCTACCCGAGTGGGTTTGGGTCTAGCCGAGTGGGTTTGCTTCTAGCCGAATGGGTTTGGGTCTAGCCTAGTGGGTTTGGGTGCAGCCGAGTGGGTTTGGGTCTAGCGGAGTGGGTTTGGGTGTAGCCGAGTGGGTTTGGGTCTAGCCGAGTGGGTTTGGGTCTAGCCGAGTGGGTTTGCGTCTAGCCGAGTGGGTTTGGGTCTAGCCGAGTGGGTTTGGGTCTATCCGAGTGGGTTTGGGTCTAGCCGAGTGGGTTTGGGCCTAGCCGAGTGGGTTTGGGGCTACCGGAGTGGGTTTGGGTCTATCCGAGTGGGTTTGGGTCTAGCCGAGTGGGTTTGGGCCTAGCCGAGTGGGTTTGGGACTACCGGAGTGGGTTTGGGTCTATCCGAGTGGGTTTGGGTCTAGCCGAGTGGGTTTGGGCCTAGCCGAGTGGTTTTGGGGCTACCGGAGTGGGTTTGGGTGTAGCGGAATGGGTTTGTGTGTAGCTGAGTGGGTTTGGGACCAGCCGAGTGGGTTTGGGTCTAGCCGAGTTTGTTTGGGCCTAGCCGAATGGGTTTGGGTCTACCCGAGTGGGTTTGGGTCTGGCCCAGTGGGTTTGCTTCTAGCCGAATGGGTTTGGGTCTAGCCGAGTGGGTTTGGGTGCAGCCGAGTGGGTTTGGGTCTAGCGGAGTGGGTTTGGGTGTAGCCGAGTGGGTTTGGGTCCAGACGAGTGGGTTTGGGTCTAACCGAGTTGGTTTGGGTCTAGCCGAGTGGGTTTGCGTCTAGCCGATTGGGTTTGGGTCTATCCATGTGGGTTTGGGTCTAGCCGAGTGGGTTAGGGTCTAGCGGAGTGGGTTTGGGTGTAGCCGCGTGGGTTTGGGTGTAGCCGAGTGGGTTTGGGTCTAGCCGAGTGGGTTTGGGTCTAGCCGAGTGGGTTTGGGTTTAGCCGAGTGGGTTTGGGTCTAGCGGAGTGGGTTTGGGTGTAGCCGAGTGGGTTTGGGTCTAGCCGAGTGGGTTTGGGTCTAGCCGAGTGGGTTTGGGTGTAGCCGAGTGGGTTTGGGTCTAGCCGAGTGGGTTTGGGTCTAGCGGAGTGGGTTTGGTTGTAGCCGAGTGGGTTTGGGTCTAGCGGAGTGGGTTTGGGTGTAGACGAGTGGGTTTGGGTCTAGCCGAGTGGGTTTGGGTCTAGCCGACTGGGTTTGGGTCTAGCCGAGTGGGTTTGGGTCTAGCCGAGTGGGTTTGGGTCTAGACGAGTGGGTTTACGTCTAGCCGAGTGGGTTTGGGTCTAGCGGAGTGGGTTTGGGTGTAGCCGAGTGGGTTTGGGTGTAGCCGAGTGGGTTTGGGTCTGGACGAGTGGGTTTGGGTCTAGCCGAGTGGGTTTGGGTGTAGCCGAGTGGGTTTGGGTCTAGCCGAGTGGGCTTGGGTCTAGCGGAGTGGGTTTGGTTGTAGCCGAGTGGGTTTGGGTCTAGCGGAGTGGGTTTGGGTGTAGCCGAGTGGGTTTGGGTCTAGCCGAGTGGGTTTGGGTCTAGCCAACTGGGTTTGGGTCTAGCCGAGTGGGTTTGGGTCTAGCCGAGTGGGTTTGGGTCTAGCCGAGTGGGTTTACGTCTAGTCGAGTGGGTTTGGGTCTAGCAGAGTGGGTTTTGGTGTAGCCGAGTGGGTTTGGGTGTAGCCGAGTGGGTTTGGGTCTGGACGAGTGGGCTTGGGTCTAGCCGAGTGGGTTTGGGTCTAGCCGAGTGGGTTTGGATCTAGCTGAGTGGGTTTGGGTGTAGCCGATTGGGTTTGGGTCTGGACGAGTGGGTTTGGGTCTAGCGCAGTGGGTTTGGGTCTAGCGGAGTGTGTTTGTGTCTAGCCGAAAGGGTGTGGGTCCAGCCGAGTGGGTTTGGGCCTAGCCGAGTGGGTTGGGTCTAGCCGATTGGGTGTGGGTTAAGCCGAGTGGGTTTGGGTCTAGCCGAGTGGGTTGGGGTCTAGCCGATGGGTTTGGGTCTAGCCGAGTGGGTTTGGGTCTAGCCGAGTGGGTTTGGGTCTAGCCGACTGGGTTTCGGTCTAGCCGAGTGGGTTTGGGTCTAGCCGAGTTGGTTTGGTTCTAGCCGAGTGGGTTTGCGTCTAGCCGAGTGGGTTTGGGTCTAGCCGAGTGGGTTTGGGTCTAGCCGAGTGGGTTTGGGTCTAGCTGAGTGGGTTTGGGTCTAGCCGAGTGGGTTTCGGTGTAGCCGAGTGGGTTTGGGCCTAGCCGAGTGGGTTTGGGTCTAGCCGAGTGGGTTTGGGTCTAGCGGAGTGGGTTTGCGTCTAGCCGAGTTAGTTTGTGTGTAGCCGAGTGGGTTTGGGTCTAGCCGAGCGGGTTTGGGTCTAGCCGAGTGGGTTTGGGTCTAGCCGAGTGGGTTTGGGTCTAGCCGAGTGGGTTTGGGTTTAGCCGAGTGGGTTTGTGTGCAGCCGAGTGGGTTTGGGTCTAGCGGAGTGGGTTTGGGTGTAGCCGAGTGGGTTGGGGTCTAGCCGAGTGGGTTTGGGTCTAACCGAGTTGGTTTGGGTCTAGCCGAGTGGGTTTGCGTCTAGCCGATTGGGTTTGGGTCTATCCATGTGGGTTTGTGTCTGGCCGAGTGGGTTAGGGTCTAGCGGAGTGGGTTTGGGTGTAGCCGCGTGGATTTGGGTGTAGCCGAGTGGGTTTGGGTCTAGCCGAGTGGGTTTGGGTCTAGCCGAGTGGGTTTGGGTTTAGCCGAGTGGGTTTGGGTCTAGCGGAGTGGGTTTGGGTGTAGCCAAGTGGGTTTGGGTCTAGCCGAGTGGGTTTGGGTCTAGCCGAGTGGGTTTGGGTGTAGCCGAGTGGGTTTGGGTCTAGCCGAGTGGGTTTGGGTCTAGCGGAGTGGGTTTGGTTGTAGCCGAGTGGGTTTGGGTCTAGCGGAGTGGGTTTGGGTGTAGACGAGTGGGTTTGGGTCTAGCCGAGTGCGTTTGGGTCTAACCGACTGGGTTTGGGTCTAGCCGAGTGGGTTTGGGTCTAGCTGAGTGGGTTTGGGTCTAGCCGAGTGGGTTTACGTCTAGCTGAGTGGGTTTGGGTCTAGCGGAGTGGGTTTGGGTGTAGCCGAGTGGGTTTGGGTGTAGCCGAGTGGGTTTGGGTCTGGACGAGTGGGTTTGGGTCTAGCCGAGTGGGTTTGGGTGTAGCCGAGTGGGTTTGGGTCTAGCCGAGTGGGTTTGGGTCTAGCGGAGTGGGTTTGGTTGTAGCCGAGTGGGTTTGGGTCTAGCCGTGTGGGTTTGGGTCTAGCCGACTGGGTTTCGGTCTAGCCGAGTGGGTTTGGGTCTAGCCGAGTTGGTTTGGTTCTAGCCGAGTGGGTTTGCGTCTAGCCGAGTGGGTTTGGGTCTAGCCGAGTGGGTTTGGGTCTAGCCGAGTGGGTTTGGGTCTAGCTGAGTGGGTTTGGGTCTAGCCGAGTGGGTTTCGGTGTAGCCGAGTGGGTTTGGGCCTAGCCGAGTGGGTTTGGGTCTAGCCGAGTGGGTTTGGGTCTAGCCGAGTGGGTTTGCGTCTAGCCGAGTTAGTTTGTGTGTAGCCGAGTGGGTTTGGGTCTAGCTGAGTGGGTTTGGGTCTAGCCGAGTGGGTTTGGGTCTAGCCGAGTGGGTTTGGGTTTAGCCAAGTGGGTTTGTGTGCAGCCGAGTGGGTTTGGGTCTAGCGGAGTGGGTTTGGGTGTAGCCGAGTGGGTTTGGGTCTAGCCGAGTGGGTTTGGGTCTGGCCGAGTGGGTTTGGGTCTAGCCGAGTGGGTTTGGGTCTAGCCGAGTGGGTTTGTGTCTAGCCGAGTTGGTTTGGTTCTAGCCGAGTGGGTTTGCGTCTAGCCGAGTGGGTTTGGGTCTGGCCGAGTGGGTTTGGGTCTAGCCGAGTGGGTTTGGGTCTAGCTGAGTGGGTTTGGGTCGAGCCGAGTGGGTTTCGGTGTAGCCGAGTGGGTTTGGGCCTAGCCGAGTGGGTTTGGGTCTAGCCGAGTGGGTTTGGGTCTAGACGAGTGGGTTTGGGTCTAGCCGAGTTAGTTTGTGTGTAGCCGAGTGGGTTTGGGTCTAGCCGAGCGGGTTTGGGTCTAGCTGAGTGGGTTTGGGTCTAGCCGAATGAGTTTGGGTCTAGCCGAGTGGGTTTGGGTCAAGCGGAGTTGGTATGGGTCTAGCGGAGTGGGTTTGGGTCTAGCGGAGTGGGTTTGGGTGTAGCCGAATGGGTTTGGGTCTTGCCGAGTGGGTTTGGGTCCAGCCGAGTGGGTTTGGGTATAGCCGAGTGGGTTTGGGTCTAGCCGAGTGGGTTTGGGTCTAGCCGAGTGGGTTTGGGTCTAGCCGAGGGGGTTAGGGTCTAGCGGAGTGGGTTTGGGTGTAGCCGCGTGGGTTTGGGTCTATCCGAGTGGGTTTGGGTCTAGCCGAGTGGGTTTGGGTCTAGCCGAGTGGGTTTGGGTCTAGCTGAGTGGGTTTGGGTCTAGCCGAGTGTGTTAGGGTCTAGCGGAGTGGGTTTGGGTGTAGCCGCGTGGGTTTGGGTGTAGCCGAGTGTGTTTGGGTCTAGCCGAGTGGGTTTGCGTCTAGCCGAGTGGGTTTGGGTCTAGCCGAGTGGGTTTGGGTCTAGCGGAGTGGGTTTGGGTGTAGCCGAGTGGGTTTGGGTCTAGCCGCGTGCGTTTGGGTCTAGCCGAGTGGGTTTGGGTCTCGCGGAGTGGGTTTGGTTGTAGCCGAGTGGGTTTGGGTCTAGCGGAGTGGGTTTGGGTGTAGCCGAGTGGGTTTGGGTCTAGCGGAGTGGGTTTGGGTCTAGCCGACTGGGTTTGGGTCTGGACGAGTGGGTTTGGGTCTAGCCGAGTGGGTTTGGGTCTAGTCGAGTGGGTTTGGGTCTAGCCGAGTGGGTTTGGGTCTAGCCTAGTGGGTTTGGGTCTAGCCAATTGGGTTTCGGTCCAGCGGACTGGGTTTGGGTCTAGCGCAGTGGGTTTGGGTCTAGCTGAGTGGGTTTGGGTCTAACCGAGTGGGTTTGTGTCTAGCGGAGTGGGTTTGGGACTAGCGGAGTGGGATTGGGTCTAGCCGAGTGGGTTTGGGTCTAGCCGAGTGGGTTTGCGACTAGCCGAGTGGGTTTGCGTCTAGCCGAGTGGGTTTGGGTCTAGCCGAGTGGGTTTGGGTCTAGCCGAGTGGGTTTGGGTCTAGCCGATTGGGTTTGGGTATATCCATGTGGGTTTGGGTCTAGCCGAGTGGGTTAGGGTCTAGCGGAGTGGGTTTGGGTGTAACCGCGTGGGTTTGGGTGTAGCCGAGTGGGTTTGTGTCTAGCCGAGTGGGTTTGGGTCTAGCCGAGTGGGTTTGGGTCCAGCCGAGTGGGTTTGGGTCTAGCGGAGTGGGTTTGGGTGTAGCCGTGTGGGTTTGGGTCTAGCCGAGTGGGTTTGGGTCTAGCGACTGGGTTTGGGTCTAGCTGAGTGGGTTTGGGTCTAGCCGAGTGGGTTTGGGTGTAGCCGAGTGGGTTTGGGTCCAGCCGAGTGGGTTTGGGTGTAGCGGAGTGGGTTTGGTTGTAGCCGAGTGGGTTTGGGTCTAGCGGTGTGGGTTTGGGTGTAGCGGAGTGGGTTTGGGTCTAGCCGAGTGGGTTTGGGTCTAGCCGACTGGGTTTGGGTCTAGCCGAGTGGGTTTGGGTCTAGCCGAGTGGGTTTGGGTCTGGACGAGTGGGTTTACGTCTAGCCGAGTGGGTTTGGGTCTAGCGGAGTGGGTTTGGGTGTAGCCGAGTGGGTTTGGGTCTAGCCGAGTGGGTTTGGGTCTGGACGAGTGGGTTTGGGTCTAGCCGAGTGGGTTTGGCTCTAGCCGAGTGGGTTTGGGTCTAGCCGAGTGGGTTTGGGTCTAGCCTAGTGGGTTTGGGTCTAGCCAAGTGGGTTTGGGTCCAGCGGAGTGGGTTTAGGTCTAGCGCAGTGGGTTTGGGTCTAGCGGAGTGGGTTTGGTTCTAGCCGAGTGGGTTTGGGTCTAACCGAGTGGGTTTGTGTCTAGCGGAGTGGGTTTGGGTCTAGCGGAGTGGGATTGGGTCTAGCCGAGTGGGTTTGGGTCTAGCCGGGTGGGTTTGGGACTAGCCGAGTGGGTTTGGGTCTGGCCGAGTGGGTTTGGGTCTAGCTGAATGTGTTTGGGTCTAGCCGAGTGGGTTTGGGTCTAGCCGAGTGGGTTTGGGTCTAGCCGAAAGGCTTTGGGCCTAGCCGAGTGGGTTTGGGTCTAGCCGAGTGGGTTTGGGTCCAGCCGAGTGGGTGTGGGTTAAGCCGAGTGGGTTTGGGTCTAGCCGAGTGGGTTTGGGTCTAGCCGAGTGGGTTTGGGTCTATCCGAGTGGGTTTGGGTCTAGCCGAGTGGGTTTGGGCCTAGCCGAGTGGGTTTGGGACTACCGGAGTAGGTTTGGGTCTATCCGAGTGGGTTTGGGTCTAGCCGAGTGGGTTTGGGCCTAGCCGAGTGGTTTTGGGACTACCGGAGTGGGTTTGGGTGTAGCGGAGTGGGTTTGGGTGTAGCTGAGTGGGTTTGGGACCAGCCGAGTGGGTTTGGGTCTAGCCGAGTTTGTTTGGGCCTAGCCGAATGGGTTTGGGTCTACCCGAGTGGGTTTGGGTCTGGCCCAGTGGGTTTGCTTCTAGCCGAATGGGTTTGGGTCTAGCCGAGTGGGTTTGGGTGCAGCCGAGTGGGTTTGGGTCTAGCGGAGTGGGTTTGGGTGTAGCCGAGTGGGTTTGGGTCTAGCCGAGTGGGTTTGGGTCTAACCGAGTTGGTTTGGGTCTAGCCGAGTGGGTTTGCGTCTAGCCGATTGGGTTTGGGTCTATCCACGTGGGTTTGGGTCTAGCCGAGTGGGTTAGGGTCTAGCGGAGTGGGTTTGGGTGTAGCCGCGTGGGTTTGGGTGTAGCCGAGTGGGTTTGGGTCTAGCCGAGTGGGTTTGGGTCTAGCCGAGTGGGTTTGGGTTTAGCCGAGTGGGTTTGGGTCTAGCGGAGTGGGTTTGGGTGTAGCCGAGTGGGTTTGGGTCTAGCCGAGTGGGTTTGGGTCTAGCCGAGTGGGTTTGGGTGTAGCCGAGTGGGTTTGGGTCTAGCCGACTGGGTTTGGGTCTAGCGGAGTGGGTTTGGTTGTAGCCGAGTGGGTTTGGGTCTAGCGGAGTGGGTTTGGGTGTAGACGAGTGGGTTTGGGTCTAGCCGAGTGGGTTTGGGTCTAGCCGACTGGGTTTGGTTCTAGCCGAGTGGGTTTGGGTCTAGCCGAGTGGGTTTGGGTCTAGCCGAGTGGGTTTACGTCTAGCCGAGTGGGTTTGGGTCTAGCGGAGTGGGTTTGGGTGTAGCCGAGTGGGTTTGGGTGTAGCCGAGTGGGTTTGGGTCTGGACGAGTGGGTTTGGGTCTAGCCGAGTGGGTTTGGGTGTAGCCGAGTGGGTTTGGGTCTAGCCGAGTGGGTTTGGGTCTAGCGGAGTGGGTTTGGTTGTAGCCGAGTGGGTTTGGGTCTAGCGGAGTGGGTTTGGGTGTAGCCGAGTGGGTTTGCGTCTAGCCGAGTGGGTTTGGGTCTAGCCGACTGGGTTTGGGTCTAGCCGAGTGGGTTTGGGTCTAGCCGAGTGGGTTTGGGTCTAGCCGAGTGGGTTTACGTCTAGCCGAGTGGGTTTGGGTGTAGCGGAGTGGGTTTGGGTGCAGCTGAGTGGGTTTGGGACCAGCCGAGTGGGTTTGGGTCTAGCCGAGTGGGTTTGGGTGTAGCCGAATTGGTTTGGGTCTACCCGAGTGGGTTTGGGTCTAGCCGAGTGGGTTTGCTTCTAGCCGAATGGGTTTGGGTCTAGCCTAGTGGGTTTGGGTGCAGCCGAGTGGGTTTGGGTCTAGCGGAGTGGGTTTGGGTGTAGCCGAGTGGGTTTGGGTCTAGCCGAGTGGGTTTGGGTCTAGCCGAGTGGGTTTGGGTCTAGCCGACTGGGTTTGGGTCTAGCCGAGTGGGTTTGGGTCTAGCCGAGTTGGTTTGGTTCTAGCCGAGTGGGTTTGCGTCTAGCCGAGTGGGTTTAGGTCTAGCCGAGTGGGTTTGGGTCTAGCCGAGTGGGTTTGGGTCTAGCCGAGTGGGTTTGGGTCTAGCCGAGTGGGTTTGGGCCTAGCCGAGTGGGTCTGGGACTACCGGAGTGGGTTTGGGTGTAGCGGAGTGGGTTTGGGTGTAGCTGAGTGGGTTTGGGACCAGCCGAGTGGGTTTGGGTCTAGCCGAGTGGGTTTGGGTCTAGCCGAGTGGGTTTGGGTGTAGCCGAGTGGGTTTGGGTCTAGCCGACTGGGTTTGGGTCTAGCGGAGTGGGTTTGGTTGTAGCCGAGTGGGTTTGGGTCTAGCGGAGTGGGTTTGGGTGTAGACGAGTGGGTTTGGGTCTAGCCGAGTGGGTTTGGGTCTAGCCGACTGGGTTTGGTTCTAGCCGAGTGGGTTTGGGTCTAGCCGAGTGGGTTTGGGACTAGCCGAGTGGGTTTACGTCTAGCCGAGTGGGTTTGGGTCTAGCGGAGTGGGTTTGGGTGTAGCCGAGTGGGTTTGGGTGTAGCCGAGTGGGTTTGGGTCTGGACGAGTGGGTTTGGGTCTAGCCGAGTGGGTTTGTGTCTAGCCGAGTGGGTTTGGATCTAGCTGAGTGGGTTTGGGTGTAGCCGAGTGGGTTTGGGTCTGGACGAGTGGGTTTGGGTCTAGCGCAGTGGGTTTGGGTCTAGCGGAGTGTGTTTGTGTCTAGCCGAGTGGGTTTGGGTCTAACCGAGGGGGGTTTGCGTCTAGCGGAGTGGGTTTGGGTCTAGCGGAGTGGGATTGGGTCTAGCCGAGTGGGTTTGGGTCTAGCCGAGTGGGTATGGGACTAGCCGAGTGTGTTTGGGTCTAGCCGAGTGTGTTTGGGTCTAGCTGAATGTGTTTGGGTCTAGCCGAGTGGGTTTGGGTCTAGCCGAGTGGGGTTTGGTCTAGCCGAAAGGGTTTGGGTCCAGCCGAGTGTGTTTGGGTCTAGCCGAGTTGGTTGGGTTTAGCCGAGTGGGTGTGGGTTAAGCCGAGTGGGTTTCCGTCTAGCCGAGTGGGTTTGGGTCTAGCCGAGTGGGTTTGGGTCTAGCCGAGTGGGTTTGGGTCTAGCCGAGTGGGTTTGGGCCTAGCCGAGTGGGTCTGGGACTACCGGAGTGGGTTTGGGTGTAGCGGAGTGGGTTTGGGTGTAGCTGAGTGGGTTTGGGACCAGCCGAGTGGGTTTGGGTCTAGCCGAGTGGGTTTGGGCCTAGCCGAATGGGTTTGGGTCTACCCGAGTGGGTTTGGGTCTAGCCGAGTGGGTTTGGGTCTAGCGGAGTGGGATTGGGTCTAGACGAGTGGGTTTGTGTCTAGCCGAGTGGGTTTGGGACTAGCCGAGTGGGTTTGGGTCTAGCCGAGTGGGTTTGGGTCTAGCTGAATGGGTTTGGGTCTGGCCGAGTGGGTTTGGGTCTAGCCGAGTGGGTTTGGGTCTAGTCGAAAGGGTTTGGGTCTAGCCGAGTGGGTTTGGGTCTAGCCGAGTGGGTTTGGGTCTAGCCGATTGGGTGTGGGTATAGCCGAGTGGGTTTGGGTCTAGCCGAGTGGGATGGGTCTAGCCGAGTGGGTTTGGGTCCAGCCGAGTGGGTTTGGGTCTAGCCGAGTGTGTTTGGGCCTAGGCGAGTGGGTTTGGGTCTACCGGAGTGGGTTTGGGTGTAGCGGAGTGGGTTTGGGTGCAGCTGAGTGGGTTTGGGACCAGCCGAGTGGGTTTGGGTCTAGCCGAGTGGGTTTGGGTGTAGCCGAATTGGTTTGGGTCTACCCGAGTGGGTTTGGGTCTAGCCGAGTGGGTTTGCTTCTAGCCGAATGGGTTTGGGTCTAGCCTAGTGGGTTTGGGTGCAGCCGAGTGGGTTTGGGTCTAGCGGAGTGGGTTTGGGTGTAGCCGAGTGGGTTTGGGTCTAGCCGAGTGGGTTTGGGTCTAGACGAGTGGGTTTGGGTCTAGCCGACTGGGTTTGGGTCTAGCCGAGTGGGTTTGGGTCTAGCCGAGTTGGTTTGGTTCTAGCCGAGTGGGTTTGCGTCTAGCCGAGTGGGTTTGGGTCTAGCCGAGTGGGTTTGGGTCTAGCCGAGTGGGTTTGGGTCTAGCTGAGTGGGTTTGGGTCTAGCCGAGTGGGTTTCGGTGTAGCCGAGTGGGTTTGGGCCTAGCCGAGTGGGTTTGGGTCTAGCCGAGTGGGTTTGGGTCTAGCCGAGTGGGTTTGGGTCTAGCCGAGTTAGTTTGTGTGTAGCCGAGTGGGTTTGGGTCTAGCCGACCGGGTTTGGGTCTAGCCGAGTGGGTTTGGGTCTAGCCGAGTGGGTTTGGGTCTAGCCGAGTGGGTTTGGGTCTAGCTGAGTGGGTTTGGGTCTAGCCGAGTGGGTTTCGGTGTAGCCGAGTGGGTTTGGGCCTAGCCGAGTGGGTTTGGGTCTAGCCGAGTGGGTTTGGGTCTAGCCGAGTGGGTTTGGGTCTAGCCGAGTTAGTTTGTGTGTAGCCGAGTGGGTTTGGGTCTAGCCGACCGGGTTTGGGTCTAGCTGAGTGGGTTTGGGTCTAGCCGAGTGGGTTTGGGTCTAGCCGAATGGGTTTGGGTCTAGCCGAGTGGGTTTGGGTCTGGACGAGTGGGTTTGGGTCTTGCTGAATGGGTTTGGGTCTAGCCGAGTGGGTTTGGGTCTAGCCGAGTGGGTTTGGGTCTAGCGGAGTGGGTTTGGGTCTAGCCGAGTGGGTTTGGGCCTAGCCGAGTGGGTTTGGGTCTAGCCGAATGGGTTTGGGTCTACCCGAGTGCGTTTGCGTCTCGCCGAGTGGGTTTGGGTCTAGCCGAATGGGTTTGGGTCTAGCCGAGTGGGTTTGGGTGTAGCCGAGTGGGTTTGGGTCTAGCGGAGTGGGAATGGGTGTAGCCGAGTGGATTTGGGTCTAGCCGAGTGGGTTTGGGTCTAGCCGAGTGGGTTTGGGTCTAGCCGAGTGGGTTTGGGTCTAGCTGAGTGGGTTTGGGTCTAGCCGAGTGGGTTTGGGTCTAGCCGAGTGTGTTTGCGTCTGGCCGAGTGGGTTTGGGTCTAGCCGAGTGCGTTTGGGTCTAGCCCAGTGGGTTTGGGTCTAGCTGAGTGGGTTTGGGTCTAGCCGAGTGTGTTAGGGTCTAGCGGAGTGGGTTTGGGTGTAGCCGTGTGGGTTTGGGTGCAGCCGAGTGTGTTTGGGTCTAGCCGATTGGGTTTGGGTCTGGCCGAGTGGTTTTGGGTCTAGCTGAGTGGGTTTGGGTCTAGCGGAGTGGGTTTGGGTGTAGCCGAGTGAGTTTGGGTCTAGCCGAGTGGGTTTGGGTATAGCCGACTGGGTTTGGGTGTAGCCGAGTGGGTTTGGGTCCAGCCGAGTGGGTTTGGGTCTAGCCGAGTGGCTTTTGGTCTAGCTGAGTGGGTTTGGGTCTAGCCGAGTTGGTTTCGGTCTTGCCGAGTGGTTTTGGGTCTAGCCGAGTGGGTTTGGGTCTAGCCGAGTGGGTTTGGGCCTAGCCGAATGGGTTTGGGTCTACCCGAGTGGGTTTGGGTCTAGCCGAGTGGGTTTGGGTCTAGCGGAGTGGGATTGGGTCTAGACGAGTGGGTTTGTGTCTAGCCGAGTGGGTTTGGGACTAGCCGAGTGGGTTTGGGTCTAGCCGAGTGGGTTTGGGTCTAGCCGAGTGGGTTTGGGTTTAGCCGAGTGGGTTTGGGTCTAGCGGAGTGGGTTTGGGTGTAGCCGAGTGGGTTTGGGTCTAGCCGAGTGGGTTTGGGTCTAGCCGAGTGGGTTTGGGTGTAGCCGAGTGGGTTTGGGTCTAGCCGAGTGGGTTTGGGTCTAGCGGAGTGGGTTTGGTTGTAGCCGAGTGGGTTTGGGTCTAGCGGAGTGGGTTTGGGTGTAGACGAGTGGGTTTGGGTCTAGCCGAGTGCGTTTGGGTCTAACCGACTGGGTTTGGGTCTAGCCGAGTGGGTTTGGGTCTAGCCGAGTGGGTTTGGGTCTAGCCGAGTGGGTTTACGTCTAGCCGAGTGGGTTTGGGTCTAGCGGAGTGGGTTTGGGTGTAGCCGAGTGGGTTTGGGTGTAGCCGAGTGGGTTTGGGTCTGGACGAGTGGGTTTGGGTCTAGCCGAGTGGGTTTGGGTGTAGCCGAGTGGGTTTGGGTCTAGCCGAGTGGGTTTGGGTCTAGCGGAGTGGGTTTGGTTGTAGCCGAGTGGGTTTGGGTCTAGCCGTGTGGGTTTGGGTCTAGCCGACTGGGTTTTGGTCTAGCCGAGTGGGTTTGGGTCTAGCCGAGTTGGTTTGGTTCTAGCCGAGTGGGTTTGCGTCTAGCCGAGTGGGTTTGGGTCTAGCCGAGTGGGTTTGGGTCTAGCCGAGTGGGTTTGGGTCTAGCTGAGTGGGTTTGGGTCTAGCCGAGTGGGTTTCGGTGTAGCCGAGTGGGTTTGGGCCTAGCCGAGTGGGTTTGGGTCTAGCCGAGTGGGTTTGGGTCTAGCCGAGTGGGTTTGCGTCTAGCCGAGTTAGTTTGTGTGTAGCCGAGTGGGTTTAGGTCTAGCCGAGCGGGTTTGGGTCTAGCTGAGTGTGTTTGGGTCTAGCCGAGTGGGTTTGGGTCTAGCCGAGTGGGTTTGGGTTTAGCCGAGTGGGTTTGTGTGCAGCCGAGTGGGTTTGGGTCTAGCGGAGTGGGTTTGGGTGTAGCCGAGTGGGTTTGGGTCTAGCCGAGTGGGTTTGGGTCTGGCCGAGTGGGTTTGGGTCTAGCCGAGTGGGTTTGGGTCTAGCCGAGTGGGTTTGTGTCTAGCCGAGTTGGTTTGGTTCTAGCCGAGTGGGTTTGCGTCTAGCCGAGTGGGTTTGGGTCTGGCCGAGTGGGTTTGGGTCTAGCCGAGTGGGTTTGGGTCTAGCTGAGTGGGTTTGGGTCGAGCCGAGTGGGTTTCGGTGTAGCCGAGTGGGTTTGGGCCTAGCCGAGTGGGTTTGGGTCTAGCCGAGTGGGTTTGGGTCTAGACGAGTGGGTTTGGGTCTAGCCGAGTTAGTTTGTGTGTAGCCGAGTGGGTTTGGGTCTAGCCGAGCGGGTTTGGGTCTGGCTGAGTGGGTTTGGGTCTAGCCGAATGAGTTTGGGTCTAGCCGAGTGGGTTTGGGTCAAGCGGAGTTGGTATGGGTCTAGCGGAGTGGGTTTGGGTCTAGCGGAGTGGGTTTGGGTGTAGCCGAATGGGTTTGGGTCTTGCCGAGTGGGTTTGGGTCCAGCCGAGTGGGTTTGGGTATAGCCGAGTGGGTTTGGGTCTAGCCGAGTGGGTTTGGGTCTAGCCGAGGGGGTTAGGGTCTAGCGGAGTGGGTTTGGGTGTAGCCGCGTGGGTTTGGGTCTATCCGAGTGGGTTTGGGTCTAGCCGAGTGGGTTTGGGTCTAGCCGAGTGGGTTTGGGTCTAGCTGAGTGGGTTTGGGTCTAGCCGAGTGTGTTAGGGTCTAGCGGAGTGGGTTTGGGTGTAGCCACGTGGGTTTGGGTGTAGCCGAGTGTGTTTGGGTCTCGCCGAGTGGGTTTGGGTCTAGCCGAGTGGGTTTGGGTCTAGCCGAGTGGGTTTGGGTCTAGCGGAGTGGGTTTGGGTGTAGCCGAGTGGGTTTGGGTCTAGCCGCGTGCGTTTGGGTCTAGCCGAGTGGGTTTGGGTCTAGCGGAGTGGGTTTGGTTGTAGCCGAGTGGGTTTGGGTCTAGCGGAGTGGGTTTGGGTGTAGCCGAGTGGGTTTAGGTCTAGCGGAGTGGGTTTGGGTCTAGCCGACTGGGTTTGGGTCTGGACGAGTGGGTTTGGGTCTAGCCGAGTGGGTTTGGGTCTAGTCGAGTGGGTTTGGGTCTAGCCGAGTGGGTTTGGGTCTAGCCTAGTGGGTTTGGGTCTAGCCAATTGGGTTTCGGTCCAGCGGACTGGGTTTGGGTCTAGCGCAGTGGGTTTGGGTCTAGCTGAGTGGGTTTGGGTCTAACCGAGTGGGTTTGTGTCTAGCGGAGTGGGTTTGGGACTAGCGGAGTGGGATTGGGTCTAGCCGAGTGGGTTTGGGTCTAGCCGAGTGGGTTTGCGACTAGCCGAGTGGGTTTGCGTCTAGCCGAGTGGGTTTGGGTCTAGCCGAGTGGGTTTGGGTCTAGCCGAGTGGGTTTGGGTCTAGCCGATTGGGTTTGGGTATATCCATGTGGGTTTGGGTCTAGCCGAGTGGGTTAGGGTCTAGCGGAGTGGGTTTGGGTGTAACCGCGTGGGTTTGGGTGTAGCCGAGTGGGTTTGTGTCTAGCCGAGTGGGTTTGGGTCTAGCCGAGTGGGTTTGGGTCCAGCCGAGTGGGTTTGGGTCTAGCGGAGTGGGTTTGGGTGTAGCCGTGTGGGTTTGGGTCTAGCCGAGTGGGTTTGGGTCTAGCGACTGGGTTTGGGTCTAGCTGAGTGGGTTTGGGTCTAGCCGAGTGGGTTTGGGTGTAGCCGAGTGGGTTTGGGTCCAGCCGAGTGGGTTTGGGTGTAGCGGAGTGGGTTTGGTTGTAGCCGAGTGGGTTTGGGTCTAGCGGTGTGGGTTTGGGTGTAGCGGAGTGGGTTTGGGTCTAGCCGAGTGGGTTTGGGTCTAGCCGACTGGGTTTGGGTCTAGCCGAGTGGGTTTGGGTCTAGCCGAGTGGGTTTGGGTCTGGACGAGTGGGTTTACGTCTAGCCGAGTGGGTTTTGGTCTAGCGGAGTGGGTTTGGGTGTAGCCGAGTGGGTTTGGGTCTAGCCGAGTGGGTTTGGGTCTGGACGAGTGGGTTTGGGTCTAGCCGAGTGGGTTTGGGTCTAGCCGAGTGGGTTTGGGTCTAGCCGAGTGGGTTTGGGTCTAGCCTAGTGGGTTTGGGTCTAGCCAAGTGGGTTTGGGTCCAGCGGAGTGGGTTTAGGTCTAGCGCAGTGGGTTTGGGTCTAGCGGAGTGGGTTTGGTTCTAGCCGAGTGGGTTTGGGTCTAACCGAGTGGGTTTGTGTCTAGCGGAGTGGGTTTGGGTCTAGCGGAGTGGGATTGGGTCTAGCCGAGTGGGTTTGGGTCTAGCCGAGTGGGTTTGGGACTAGCCGAGTGGGTTTGGGTCTGGCCGAGTGGGTTTGGGTCTAGCTGAATGTGTTTGGGTCTAGCCGAGTGGGTTTGGGTCTAGCCGAGTGGGTTTGGGTCTAGCCGAAAGGCTTTGGGCCTAGCCGAGTGGGTTTGGGTCTAGCCGAGTGGGTTTGGGTCCAGCCGAGTGGGTGTGGGTTAAGCCGAGTGGGTTTGGGTCTAGCCGAGTGGGTTTGGGTCTAGCCGAGTGGGTTTGGGTCTATCCGAGTGGGTTTGGGTCTAGCCGAGTGGGTTTGGGCCTAGCCGAGTGGGTTTGGGACTACCGGAGTGGGTTTGGGTCTATCCGAGTGGGTTTGGGTCTAGCCGAGTGGGTTTGGGCCTAGCCGAGTGGTTTTGGGACTACCGGAGTGGGTTTGGGTGTAGCGGAGTGGGTTTGGGTGTAGCTGAGTGGGTTTGGGACCAGCCGAGTGGGTTTGGGTCTAGCCGAGTTTGTTTGGGCCTAGCCGAATGGGTTTGGGTCTACCCGAGTGGGTTTGGGTCTGGCCCAGTGGGTTTGCTTCTAGCCGAATGGGTTTGGGTCTAGCCGAGTGGGTTTGGGTGCAGCCGAGTGGGTTTGGGTCTAGCGGAGTGGGTTTGGGTGTAGCCGAGTGGGTTTGGGTCTAGCCGAGTGGGTTTGGGTCTAACCGAGTTGGTTTGGGTCTAGCCGAGTGGGTTTGCGTCTAGCCGATTGGGTTTGGGTCTATCCATGTGGTTTGGGTCTAGCCGAGTGGGTTAGGGTCTAGCGGAGTGGGTTTGGGTGTAGCCGCGTGGGTTTGGGTGTAGCCGAGTGGGTTTGGGTCTAGCCGAGTGGGTTTGGGTCTAGCCGAGTGGGTTTGGGTTTAGCCGAGTGGGTTTGGGTCTAGCGGAGTGGGTTTGGGTGTAGCCGAGTGGGTTTGGGTCTAGCCGAGTGGGTTTGGGTCTAGCCGAGTGGGTTTGGGTGTAGCCGAGTGGGTTTGGGTCTATCCGACTGGGTTTGGGTCTAGCGGAGTGGGTTTGGTTGTAGCCGAGTGGGTTTGGGTCTAGCGGAGTGGGTTTGGGTGTAGACGAGTGGGTTTGGGTCTAGCCGAGTGGGTTTGGGTCTAGCCGACTGGGTTTGGTTCTAGCCGAGTGGGTTTGGGTCTAGCCGAGTGGGTTTGGGTCTAGCCGAGTGGGTTTACGTCTAGCCGAGTGGGTTTGGGTCTAGCGGAGTGGGTTTGGGTGTAGCCGAGTGGGTTTGGGTGTAGCCGAGTGGGTTTGGGTCTGGACGAGTGGGTTTGGGTCTAGCCGAGTGGGTTTGGGTGTAGCCGAGTGGGTTTGGGTCTAGCCGAGTGGGTTTGGGTCTAGCGGAGTGGGTTTGGTTGTAGCCGAGTGGGTTTGGGTCTAGCGGAGTGGGTTTGGGTGTAGCCGAGTGGGTTTGGGTCTAGCCGAGTGGGTTTGGGTCTAGCCGACTGGGTTTGGGTCTAGCCGAGTGGGTTTGGGTCTAGCCGAGAGGGTTTGGGTCTAGCCGAGTGGGTTTACGTCTAGCCGAGTGGGTTTGGGTGTAGCGGAGTGGGTTTGGGTGCAGCTGAGTGGGTTTGGGACCAGCCGAGTGGGTTTGGGTCTAGCCGAGTGGGTTTGGGTGTAGCCGAATTGGTTTGGGTCTACCCGAGTGGGTTTGGGTCTAGCCGAGTGGGTTTGCTTCTAGCCGAATGGGTTTGGGTCTAGCCTAGTGGGTTTGGGTGCAGCCGAGTGGGTTTGGGTCTAGCGGAGTGGGTTTGGGTGTAGCCGAGTGGGTTTGGGTCTAGCCGAGTGGGTTTGGGTCTAGCCGAGTGGGTTTGGGTCTAGCCGAGTGGGTTTGGGTCTAGCCGAGTGGGTTTGGGTCTAGCCGAGTGGGTTTGGGCCTAGCCGAGTGGGTCTGGGACTACCGGAGTGGGTTTGGGTGTAGCGGAGTGGGTTTGGGTGTAGCTGAGTGGGTTTGGGACCAGCCGAGTGGGTTTGGGTCTAGCCGAGTGGGTTTGGGTCTAGCCGAGTGGGTTTGGGTGTAGCCGAGTGGGTTTGGGTCTAGCCGACTGGGTTTGGGTCTAGCGGAGTGGGTTTGATTGTAGCCGAGTGGGTTTGGGTCTAGCGGAGTGGGTTTGGGTGTAGACGAGTGGGTTTGGGTCTAGCCGAGTGGGTTTGGGTCTAGCCGACTGGGTTTGGTTCTAGCCGAGTGGGTTTGGGTCTAGCCGAGTGGGTTTGGGACTAGCCGAGTGGGTTTACGTCTAGCCGAGTGGGTTTGGGTCTAGCGGAGTGGGTTTGGGTGTAGCCGAGTGGGTTTGGGTGTAGCCGAGTGGGTTTGGGTCTGGACGAGTGGGTTTGGGTCTAGCCGAGTGGGTTTGGGTGTAGCCGAGTGGGTTTGGGTCTAGCCGAGTGGGTTTGGGTCTAGCGGAGTGGGTTTGGTTGTAGCCGAGTGGGTTTGGGTCTAGCGGAGTGGGTTTGGGTGCAGCCGAGTGGGTTTGGGTCTAGCCGACTGGGTTTGGGTCTAGCCGAGTGGGTTTGGGTCTAGCCGAGAGGGTTTGGGTCTAGCCGAGTGGGTTTACGTCTAGCCGAGTGGGTTTGGGTGTAGCGGAGTGGGTTTGGGTGCAGCTGAGTGGGTTTGGGACCAGCCGAGTGGGTTTGGGTCTAGCCGAGTGGGTTTGGGTGTAGCCGAATTGGTTTGGGTCTACCCGAGTGGGTTTGGGTCTAGCCGAGTGGGTTTGCTTCTAGCCGAATGGGTTTGGGTCTAGCCTAGTGGGTTTGGGTGCAGCCGAGTGGGTTTGGGTCTAGCGGAGTGGGTTTGGGTGTAGCCGAGTGGGTTTGGGTCTAGCCGAGTGGGTTTGGGTCTAGCCGAGTGGGTTTGGGTCTAGCCGAGTGGGTTTGGGTCTAGCCGAGTGGGTTTGGGTCTAGCCGAGTGGGTTTGGGCCTAGCCGAGTGGGTCTGGGACTACCGGAGTGGGTTTGGGTGTAGCGGAGTGGGTTTGGGTGTAGCTGAGTGGGTTTGGGACCAGCCGAGTGGGTTTGGGTCTAGCCGAGTGGGTTTGGGTCTAGCCGAGTGGGTTTGGGTGTAGCCGAGTGGGTTTGGGTCTAGCCGACTGGGTTTGGGTCTAGCGGAGTGGGTTTGATTGTAGCCGAGTGGGTTTGGGTCTAGCGGAGTGGGTTTGGGTGTAGACGAGTGGGTTTGGGTCTAGCCGAGTGGGTTTGGGTCTAGCCGACTGGGTTTGGTTCTAGCCGAGTGGGTTTGGGTCTAGCCGAGTGGGTTTGGGACTAGCCGAGTGGGTTTACGTCTAGCCGAGTGGGTTTGGGTCTAGCGGAGTGGGTTTGGGTGTAGCCGAGTGGGTTTGGGTGTAGCCGAGTGGGTTTGGGTCTGGACGAGTGGGTTTGGGTCTAGCCGAGTGGGTTTGGGTGTAGCCGAGTGGGTTTGGGTCTAGCCGAGTGGGTTTGGGTCTAGCGGAGTGGGTTTGGTTGTAGCCGAGTGGGTTTGGGTCTAGCGGAGTGGGTTTGGGTGCAGCCGAGTGGGTTTGGGTCTAGCCGAGTGGGTTTGGGTCTAGCCGACTGGGTTTGGGTCTAGCCGAGTGGGTTTGGGTCTAGCCGAGTGGGTTTGGGTCTAGCCGAGTGGGTTTACGTCTAGCCGAGTGGGTTTGGGTGTAGCGGAGTGGGTTTTGGTGTAGCCGAGTGGGTTTGGGTGTATCCGAGTGGGTTTGGGTCTGGACGAGTGGGCTTGGGTCTAGCCGAGTGGGTTTGTGTCTAGCCGAGTGGGTTTGGATCTAGCTGAGTGGGTTTGGGTGTAGCCGAGTGGGTTTGGGTCTGGACGAGTGGGTTTGGGTCTAGCGCAGTGGGTTTGGGTCTAGCGGAGTGTGTTTGTGTCTAGCCGAGTGGGTTTGGGTCTAACCGAGGGGGGTTTGCGTCTAGCGGAGTGGGTTTGGGTCTAGCGGAGTGGGATTGGGTCTAGCCGAGTGGGTTTGGGTCTAGCCGAGTGGGTATGGGACTAGCCGAGTGTGTTTGGGTCTAGCCGAGTGTGTTTGGGTCTAGCTGAATGTGTTTGGGTCTAGCCGAGTGGGTTTGGGTCTAGCCGAGTGGGGTTTGGTCTAGCCGAAAGGGTTTGGGTCCAGCCGAGTGTGTTTGGGTCTAGCCGAGTTGGTTGGGTTTAGCCGAGTGGGTGTGGGTTAAGCCGAGTGGGTTTGGGTCTAGCCGAGTGGGTTTGGGTCTAGCCGAGTGGGTTTGGGTCTAGCCGAGTGGGTTTGGGTCTAGCCGAGTGGGTTTGGGCCTAGCCGAGTGGGTCTGGGACTACCGGAGTGGGTTTGGGTGTAGCGGAGTGGGTTTGGGTGTAGCTGAGTGGGTTTGGGACCAGCCGAGTGGGTTTGGGTCTAGCCGAGTGGGTTTGGGCCTAGCCGAATGGGTTTGGGTCTACCCGAGTGGGTTTGGGTCTAGCCGAGTGGGTTTGGGTCTAGCGGAGTGGGATTGGGTCTAGACGAGTGGGTTTGTGTCTAGCCGAGTGGGTTTGGGACTAGCCGAGTGGGTTTGGGTCTAGCCGAGTGGGTTTGGGTCTAGCTGAATGGGTTTGGGTCTGGCCGAGTGGGTTTGGGTCTAGCCGAGTGGGTTTGGGTCTAGTCGAAAGGGTTTGGGTCTAGCCGAGTGGGTTTGGGTCTAGCCGAGTGGGTTTGGGTCTAGCCGAGTGGGTGTGCGTATAGCCGAGTGGGTTTGGGTCTAGCCGAGTGGGATGGGTCTAGCCGAGTGGGTTTGGGTCCAGCCGAGTGGGTTTGGGTCTAGCCGAGTGTGTTTGGGCCTAGGCGAGTGGGTTTGGGTCTACCGGAGTGGGTTTGGGTGTAGCGGAGTGGGTTTGGGTGCAGCTGAGTGGGTTTGGGACCAGCCGAGTGGGTTTGGGTCTAGCCGAGTGGGTTTGGGTGTAGCCGAATTGGTTTGGGTCTACCCGAGTGGGTTTGGGTCTAGCCGAGTGGGTTTGCTTCTAGCCGAATGGGTTTGGGTCTAGCCTAGTGGGTTTGGGTGCAGCCGAGTGGGTTTGGGTCTAGCGGAGTGGGTTTGGGTGTAGCCGAGTGGGTTTGGGTCTAGCCGAGTGGGTTTGGGTCTAGCCGAGTGGGTTTGGGTCTAGCCGACTGGGTTTGGGTCTAGCCGAGTGGGATTGGGTCTAGCCGAGTTGGTTTGGTTCTAGCCGAGTGGGTTTGCGTCTAGCCGAGTGGGTTTGGGTCTAGCCGAGTGGGTTTGGGTCTAGCCGAGTGGGTTTGGGTCTAGCCGAGTGGGTTTGGGTCTAGCCGAGTGGGTTTCGGTGTAGCCGAGTGGGTTTGGGCCTAGCCGAGTGGGTTTGGGTCTAGCCGAGTGGGTTTGGGTCTAGCCGAGTGGGTTTGGGTCTAGCCGAGTTAGTTTGTGTGTAGCCGAGTGGGTTTGGGTCTAGCCGACCGGGTTTGGGTCTAGCCGAGTGGGTTTGGGTCTAGCCGAGTGGGTTTGGGTCTAGCTGAGTGGGTTTGGGTCTAGCCGAGTGGGTTTCGGTGTAGCCGAGTGGGTTTGGGCCTAGCCGAGTGGGTTTGGGTCTAGCCGAGTGGGTTTCGGTCTAGCCGAGTGGGTTTGGGTCTAGCCGAGTTAGTTTGTGTGTAGCCGAGTGGGTTTGGGTCTAGCCGACCGGGTTTGGGTCTAGCTGAGTGGGTTTGGGTCTAGCCGAGTGGGTTTGGGTCTAGCCGAATGGGTTTGGGTCTAGCCGAGTGGGTTTGGGTCTGGACGAGTGGGTTTGGGTCTTGCTGAATGGGTTTGGGTCTAGCCGAGTGGGTTTGGGTCTAGCCGAGTGGGTTTGGGTCTAGCCGAGTGGGTTTGGGTCTAGCGGAGTGGGTTTGGGTCTAGCCGAGTGGGTTTGGGCCTAGCCGAGTGGGTTTGGGTCTAGCCGAATGGGTTTGGGTCTACCCGAGTGCGTTTGCGTCTCGCCGAGTGGGTTTGGGTCTAGCCGAATGGGTTTGGGTCTAGCCGAGTGGGTTTGGGTGTAGCCGAGTGGGTTTGGGTCTAGCGGAGTGGGAATGGGTGTAGCCGAGTGGATTTGGGTCTAGCCGAGTGGGTTTGGGTCTAGCCGAGTGGGTTTGGGTCTAGCCGAGTGGGTTTGGGTCTAGCCGAGTGGGTTTGGGTCTAGCCGAGTGGGTTTGGGTCTAGCCGAGTGTGTTTGCGTCTGGCCGAGTGGGTTTGGGTCTAGCCGAGTGGGTTTGGGTCTAGCCCAGTGGGTTTGGGTCTAGCTGAGTGGGTTTGGGTCTAGCCGAGTGTGTTAGGGTCTAGCGGAGTGGGTTTGGGTGTACCCGTGTGGGTTTGGGTGCAGCCGAGTGTGTTTGGGTCTAGCCGATTGGGTTTGGGTCTGGCCGAGTGGTTTTGGGTCTAGCTGAGTGGGTTTGGGTCTAGCGGAGTGGGTTTGGGTGTAGCCGAGTGAGTTTGGGTCTAGCCGAGTGGGTTTGGGTATAGCCGACTGGGTTTGGGTGTAGCCGAGTGGGTTTGGGTCCAGCCGAGTGGGTTTGGGTCTAGCCGAGTGGCTTTGGGTCTAGCCGAGTGGGTTTGGGTCTAGCCGAGTTGGTTTCGGTCTTGCCGAGTGGTTTTGGGTCTAGCCGAGTGGGTTTGGGTCTAGCCGAGTGGGTTTGGGCCTAGCCGAATGGGTTTGGGTCTACCCGAGTGGGTTTGGGTCTAGCCGAGTGGGTTTGGGTCTAGCGGAGTGGGATTGGGTCTAGACGAGTGGGTTTGTGTCTAGCCGAGTGGGTTTGGGACTAGCCGAGTGGGTTTGGGTCTAGCCGAGTGGGTTTGGGTCTAGCTGAATGAGTTTGGGTCTGGCCGAGTGGGTTTGGGTCTAGCCGAGTGGGTTTGGGTCTAGTCGAAAGGGTTTGGGTCTAGCCGAGTGGGTTTGGGTCTAGCCGAGTGGGTTTGGGTCTAGCCGAGTGGGTGTGGGTATAGCCGAGTGGGTTTGGGTCTAGCCGAGTGGGATGGGTCTAGCCGAGTGGGTTTGGGTCCAGCCGAGTGGGTTTGGGTCTAGCCGAGTGTGTTTGGGCCTAGGCGAGTGGGTTTGGGTCTACCGGAGTGCGTTTGGGTGTAGCGGAGTGGGTTTGGGTGCAGCTGAGTGGGTTTGGGACCAGCCGAGTGGGTTTGGGTCTAGCCGAGTGGGTTTGGGTGTAGCCGAATTGGTTTGGGTCTACCCGAGTGGGTTTGGGTCTAGCCGAGTGGGTTTGCTTCTAGCCGAATGGGTTTGGGTCTAGCCTAGTGGGTTTGGGTGCAGCCGAGTGGGTTTGGGTCTAGCGGAGTGGGTTTGGGTGTAGCCGAGTGGGTTTGGGTCTAGCCGAGTGGGTTTGGGTCTAGCCGAGTGGGTTTGGGTCTAGCCGACTGGGTTTGGGTCTAGCCGAGTGGGTTTGGGTCTAGCCGAGTTGGTTTGGTTCTAGCCGAGTGGGTTTGCGTCTAGCCGAGTGGGTTTGGGTCTAGCCGAGTGGGTTTGGGTCTAGCCGAGTGGGTTTGGGTCTAGCCGAGTGGGTTTGGGTCTAGCCGAGTGGGTTTCGGTGTAGCCGAGTGGGTTTGGGCCTAGCCGAGTGGGTTTGGGTCTAGCCGAGTGGGTTTGGGTCTAGCCGAGTGGGTTTGGGTCTAGCCGAGTTAGTTTGTGTGTAGCCGAGTGGGTTTGGGTCTAGCCGAGCGGGTTTGGGTCTAGCTGAGTGGGTTTGGGTCTAGCCGAGTGGGTTTGGGTCTAGCCGAATGGGTTTGGGTCTAGCCGAGTGGGTTTGTGTGCAGCCGAGTGGGTTTGGGTCTAGCGGAGTGGGTTTGGGTGTAGCCGAGTGGGTTTGGGTCTAGCCGAGTGGGTTTGGGTCTAGCCGAGTGGGTTTGGGTCTAGCCGAGTGGGTTTGGGTCTAGCCGAGTGGGTTTGGGTCTAGCCGAGTTGGTTTGGTTCTAGCCGAGTGGGTTTGCGTCTAGCCGAGTGGGTTTGGGTCTGGCCGAGTGGGTTTGGGTCTAGCCGAGTGGGTTTGGGTCTAGCTGATTGGGTTTGGGTCGAGCCGAGTGGGTTTCGGTGTAGCCGAGTGGGTTTGGGCCTAGCCGAGTGGGTTTGGGTCTAGCCGAGTGGGTTTGGGTCTAGACGAGTGGGTTTGGGTCTAGCCGAGTTAGTTTGTGTGTAGCCGAGTGGGTTTGGGTCTAGCCGAGCGGGTTTGGGTCTAGCTGAGTGGGTTTGGGTCTTGCCGAGTGGGTTTGGGTCTACCCGAGTGGGTTTGGGTCTAGCCGAGTGGGTTTGGGTCTTGCCGAGTGGGTTTGGGTCTACCCGAGTGGGTTTGGGTCTAGCCGAGTGGGTTTGGGTCTAGCCGAGTGTGTTAGGGTCTAGCCGAGTGGGTTTGGGTGTAGCCGTGTGGGTTTGGGTGCAGCCGAGTGTGTTTGGGTCTAGCCGATTGGGTTTGGGTCTGGCCGAGTGGTTTTGGGTCTAGCTGAGTGGGTTTGGGTCTAGCGGAGTGGGTTTGGGTGTAGCCGAGTGAGTTTGGGTCTAGCCGAGTGGGTTTGGGTATAGCCGACTGGGTTTGGGTGTAGCCGAGTGGGTTTGGGTCCAGCCGAGTGGGTTTGGGTCTAGCCGAGTGGCTTTGGGTCTAGCTGAGTGGGTTTGGGTCTAGCCGAGTTGGTTTCGGTCTTGCCGAGTGGTTTTGGGTCTAGCCGAGTGGGTTTGGGTCTAGCCGAGTGGGTTTGGGCCTAGCCGAATGGGTTTGGGTCTACCCGAGTGGGTTTGGGTCTAGCCGAGTGGGTTTGGGTCTAGCGGAGTGGGATTGGGTCTAGACGAGTGGGTTTGTGTCTAGCCGAGTGGGTTTGGGACTAGCCGAGTGGGTTTGGGTCTAGCCGAGTGGGTTTGGGTCTAGCTGAATGGGTTTGGGTCTGGCCGAGTGGGTTTGGGTCTAGCCGAGTGGGTTTGGGTCTAGTCGAAAGGGTTTGGGTCTAGCCGAGTGGGTTTGGGTCTAGCCGAGTGGGTTTGGGTCTAGCCGAGTGGGTGTGGGTATAGCCGAGTGGGTTTGGGTCTAGCCGAGTGGGATGGGTCTAGCCGAGTGGGTTTGGGTCCAGCCGAGTGGGTTTGGGTCTAGCCGAGTGTGTTTGGGCCTAGGCGAGTGGGTTTGGGTCTACCGGAGTGGGTTTGGGTGTAGCGGAGTGGGTTTGGGTGCAGCTGAGTGGGTTTGGGACCAGCCGAGTGGGTTTGGGTCTAGCCGAGTGGGTTTGGGTGTAGCCGAATTGGTTTGGGTCTACCCGAGTGGGTTTGGGTCTAGCCGAGTGGGTTTGCTTCTAGCCGAATGGGTTTGGGTCTAGCCTAGTGGGTTTGTGTGCAGCCGAGTGGGTTTGGGTCTAGCGGAGTGGGTTTGGGTGTAGCCGAGTGGGTTTGGGTCTAGCCGAGTGGGTTTGGGTCTAGCCGAGTGGGTTTGGGTCTAGCCGACTGGGTTTGGGTCTAGCCGAGTGGGTTTGGGTCTAGCCGAGTTGGTTTGGTTCTAGCCGAGTGGGTTTGCGTCTAGCCGAGTGGGTTTGGGTCTAGCCGAGTGGGTTTGGGTCTAGCCGAGTGGGTTTGGGTCTAGCTGAGTGGGTTTGGGTCTAGCCGAGTGGGTTTCGGAGTAGCCGAGTGGGTTTGGGCCTAGCCGAGTGGGTTTGGGTCTAGCCGAGTGGGTTTGGGTCTAGCCGAGTGGGTTTGGGTCTAGCCGAGTTAGTTTGTGTGTAGCCGAGTGGGTTTGGGTCTAGCCGAGCGGGTTTGGGTCTAGCTGAGTGGGTTTGGGTCTAGCCGAGTGGGTTTGGGTCTAGCCGAATGGGTTTGGGTCTAGCCGAGTGGGTTTGTGTGCAGCCGAGTGGGTTTGGGTCTAGCGGAGTGGGTTTGGGTGTAGCCGAGTGGGTTTGGGTCTAGCCGAGTGGGTTTGGGTCTAGCCGAGTGGGTTTGGGTCTAGCCGAGTGGGTTTGGGTCTAGCCGAGTGGGTTTGGGTCTAGCCGAGTTGGTTTGGTTCTAGCCGAGTGGGTTTGCGTCTAGCCGAGTGGGTTTGGGTCTGGCCGAGTGGGTTTGGGTCTAGCCAAGTGGGTTTGGGTCTAGCTGAGTGGGTTTGGGTCGAGCCGAGTGGGTTTCGGTGTAGCCGAGTGGGTTTGGGCCTAGCCGAGTGGGTTTGGGTCTAGCCGAGTGGGTTTGGGTCTAGACGAGTGGGTTTGGGTCTAGCCGAGTTAGTTTGTGTGTAGCCGAGTGGGTTTGGGTCTAGCCGAGCGGGTTTGGGTCTAGCTGAGTGGGTTTGGGTCTTGCCGAGTGGGTTTGGGTCTACCCGAGTGGGTTTGGGTCTAGCCGAGTGGGTTTGGGTCTTGCCGAGTGGGTTTGGGTCTACCCGAGTGGGTTTGGGTCTAGCCGAGTGGGTTTGGGTCTAGCCGAGTGTGTTAGGGTCTAGCCGAGTGGGTTTGGGTGTAGCCGTGTGGGTTTGGGTGCAGCCGAGTGTGTTTGGGTCTAGCCGATTGGGTTTGGGTCTGGCCGAGTGGTTTTGGGTCTAGCTGAGTGGGTTTGGGTCTAGCGGAGTGGGTTTGGGAGTAGCCGAGTGAGTTTGGGTCTAGCCGAGTGGGTTTGGGTATAGCCGACTGGGTTTGGGTGTAGCCGAGTGGGTTTGGGTCCAGCCGAGTGGGTTTGGGTCTAGCCGAGTGGCTTTGGGTCTAGCTGAGTGGGTTTGGGTCTAGCCGAGTTGGTTTCGGTCTTGCCGAGTGGTTTTGGGTCTAGCCGAGTGGGTTTGGGTCTAGCCGAGTGGGTTTGGGCCTAGCCGAATGGGTTTGGGTCTACCCGAGTGGGTTTGGGTCTAGCCGAGTGGGTTTGGGTCTAGCGGAGTGGGATTGGGTCTAGACGAGTGGGTTTGTGTCTAGCCGAGTGGGTTTGGGACTAGCCGAGTGGGTTTGGGTCTAGCCGAGTGGGTTTGGGTCTAGCTGAATGGGTTTGGGTCTGGCCGAGTGGGTTTGGGTCTAGCCGAGTGGGTTTGGGTCTAGTCGAAAGGGTTTGGGTCTAGCCAAGTGGGTTTGGGTCTAGCCGAGTGGGTTTGGGTCTAGCCGAGTGGGTGTGGGTATAGCCGAGTGGGTTTGGGTCTAGCCGAGTGGGATGGGTCTAGCCGAGTGGGTTTGGGTCCAGCCGAGTGGGTTTGGGTCTAGCCGAGTGTGTTTGGGCCTAGGCGAGTGGGTTTGGGTCTACCGGAGTGGGTTTGCTTCTAGCCGAATGGGTTTGGGTCTAGCCTAGTGGGTTTGGGTGCAGCCGAGTGGGTTTGGGTCTAGCGGAGTGGGTTTGGGTGTAGCCGAGTGGGTTTGGGTCTAGCCGAGTGGGTTTGGGTCTAGCCGAGTGGGTTTGGGTCTAGCCGACTGGGTTTGGGTCTAGCTGAGTGGGTTTGGGTCTAGCCGAGTTGGTTTGGTTCTAGCCGAGTGGGTTTGCATCTAGCCGAGTGGGTTTGGGTCTAGCCGAGTGGGTTTGGGTCTAGCCGAGTGGGTTTGGGTCTAGCTGAGTGGGTTTGGGTCTAGCCGAGTGGGTTTCGGTGTAGCCGAGTGGGTTTGGGCCTAGCCGAGTGGGTTTGGGTCTAGCCGAGTGGGTTTGGGTCTAGCCGAGTGGGTTTGGGTCTAGCCGAGTTAGTTTGTGTGTAGCCGAGTGGGTTTGGGTCTAGCCGAGCGGGTTTGGGTCTAGCTGAGTGGGTTTGGGTCTAGCCGAGTGGGTTTGGGTCTAGCCGAATGGGTTTGGGTCTAGCCGAGTGGGTTTGTGTGCAGCCGAGTGGGTTTGGGTCTAGCGGAGTGGGTTTGGGTGTAGCCGAGTGGGTTTGGGTCTAGCCGAGTGGGTTTGGGTCTAGCCGAGTGGGTTTGGGTCTAGCCGAGTGGGTTTGGGTCTAGCCGAGTGGGTTTGGGTCTAGCCGAGTTGGTTTGGTTCTAGCCGAGTGGGTTTGCGTCTAGCCGAGTGGGTTTGGGTCTGGCCGAGTGGGTTTGGGTCTAGCCGAGTGGGTTTGGGTCTAGCTGAGTGGGTTTGGGTCGAGCCGAGTGGGTTTCGGTGTAGCCGAGTGGGTTTGGGCCTAGCCGAGTGGGTTTGGGTCTAGCCGAGTGGGTTTGGGTCTAGACGAGTGGGTTTGGGTCTAGCCGAGTTAGTTTGTGTGTAGCCGAGTGGGTTTGGGTCTAGCCGAGCGGGTTTGGGTCTAGCTGAGTGGGTTTGGGTCTTGCCGAGTGGGTTTGGGTCTACCCGAGTGGGTTTGGGTCTAGCCGAGTGGGTTTGGGTCTTGCCGAGTGGGTTTGGGTCTACCCGAGTGGGTTTGGGTCTAGCCGAGTGGGTTTGGGTCTAGCCGAGTGGGTGTGGGTCTAGCCGAGTGGGTTTGGGTGTAGCCAAGTGGGTTTGGGTCTAGCCGAGTGGGTTTGGGTCTATCCGAGTGGGTTTGGGTCTAGCCGAGTGGGTTTGGGTATAGCCGAGTGGGTTTGGGTCTAGCCGAGTGGGTTTGGGTCTAGCCGAGTGGGTTTGGGTCGAGCCGAGTGGGTTTGGGTCTAGCCGAGTGGGTTTGTGTCTAGCCGAGTGGGTTTGGGTCTAGCCGAGGGGGTTTGGGTCTAGCCAAGTGGGTTTGGGTCTAGCCGAGTGGGTTTGGGTCTAGCCGAGTGGGTTTGGGTCTAGCCGAGTGGGTTTGGGACTAGCCGAGTGGGTTTGGGTCTAGCCGAGTGGGTTTGGGTCTAGCCGAGTGGGTTTGGGTCTAGCCGAGTGGGTTTGGGTCTAGCCGAGTGGGTTTGGTTCTAGCCGCGTGGGTTTGGGTTTATCCGAGTGGGTTTGGGTCTAGCCGAGTGGGTTTGGGTCTAGCCCAGTGGGTTTGGGTCTAGCCGAGTGAGTTTGGGTCTAGCCGAGTGGGTTTGGGTCTAGCCGAGTGGGTTTGGGTCTAGCCGAGTGGGTTTGGTTCTAGCCGCGTGGGTTTGGGTTTATCCGAGTGGGTTTGGGTCTAGCCGAGTGGGTTTGGGTCTAGCCCAGTGGATTTGGCTCTAGCCGAGTGGGTTTGGGTGTAGCCGAGTGGGTTTGCGTCCAGCCGTGTGGGTTTGGGTCTAGCCAAGTGGGTTTGGGTCTTGCCGAGTGGGTTAGGGTCTAGCCGAGTGGGTTTGGGTGTAGCCGAGTCGGTTTGGGTCTAGCCGAGTCGGTTTGGGTCTAGCCGAGTGGGTTTGGGTTTATCCGAGTGGGTTTGGGTCTAGCCGAGTGGGTTTGGGTCTAGCCGAGTGGGTTTGGGTCTAGCCGAGTGGGTTTCGGTCTAGCCGAGTGGGTTTGGGTCTAGCCGAGTGGGTTTGGTTCTCGTCACGTGGGTTTGGGTTTATCCGAGTGGATTTGGGTCTAGCCGAGTGGGTTTGGGTCTAGCCCAGTGGATTTGGCTCTAGCCGAGTGGGTTTGGGTGTAGCCGAGTGGGTTTGCGTCCAGCCGTGTGGGTTTGGGTCTAGCCAAGTGGGTTTGGGTCTAGCCGAGTGGGTTTGGGTCTAGCCCAGTGGATTTTGCTCTAGCCGAGTGGGTTTGGGTGTAGCCGAGTGGGTTTGCATCCAGCCGTGTGGGTTTGGGTCTAGCCAAGTGGGTTTGGGTCTAGCCGAGTGGGTTTGGGTCTAGCCGAGTGGGTTTGGGTCTAGCCGAGTGGGTTTCGGTCTAGCCGAGTGGGTTTGGGTCCAGCCGAGTATGTTTCGGTGTAGCCCAGTGGGTTTGGGTCTAGCCAAGAGGGTTTGGGTCTAGCCGAGTTAGTTTGGGTGTAGCCGAGTTAGTTTGGGTCTAGCCGAGCGGGTTTGGGTCTAGCCGAGTGGGTTTGTGTCTAGCCGAGTGGGTTTGGGTCTAGCCCAGTGGGTTTGGGTCTAGCCGAGTGGGTTTGGGTCAAGCGTAGTTGGTATGGGTCTAGCGGAGTGGGTTTGGGTCAAGCGGGGTGGGTTTGGTTCTAGCGGAGTGGGTTTAGGTCTAGCCGATTGGGTTTGGGTCCAGCCGAGTGGGTTTGGGTCTGGCGGAGTGGGTTTGGGTCTATTGGAGTGGGTTTGGGTCTAGCCGAGTGGGTTTGGGTCTAGCCGAGTGGGTTTGGGTGTAGCTGAGTGGGTTTGTGTCTAGCCGAGTGGGTTTGGGTCTAGCGGAGTGGGTTTGGTTGTAGCCGAGTGGGTTTGGGTCTAGCCGAGTGGGTTTGGGTCTAGACAAGTGGGTTTAGGTTTAGCCGAGTGGGTTTCGGTGTAGCCGAGTGGGTTTGGGTCTAGCGGAGTGTGTTTGTGTCTAGCGGAGTGGGTTTGGGTCTAGCGGAGTGGGTTTGGGTCTTGCGGAGTGGGTTTGAGTCTAGCGGAGTGGGTTTGGGTCTAGCCGAGTGCGTTTGGGTCCAGCCGAGTTGGTTTGGGTCTAGCGGAGTGGGTTTGATCCAGCCGAGTGAGTTTGGGTCTAGCTGAGTGGGTTTGTGTCTAGCCGAGTGGGTTTAGGTCCAGCCGATTGTGTTTGGGTCTAGCCGAGTGGGTTTGGGTCTAGCCGAGTGGGTTTGGGTCCAGCCGAGTGGGTTTGGGTCTAGCGGAGTGGGTTTAGGTCTAGTCGAGTGGGTTTGGGTCTAGCAGTGTGGGTTTGGGTCTAGCCGAGTGGGTTTGGGTCTAGCGGAGTGGGTTTGGGTGTAGCCGAGTGGGTTTGGGTCTAGCCGAGTGGGTTTGGGTCTAGCCGAGTGGGTTTGGGTCTAGCCGAGTGGGTTTGGGTCTAGCCGAGTGGGTTTGGGTCTAGCCGAGTTGGTTTGGTTTTAGCTGAGTGGGTTTGCGTCTAGCCGAGTGGGTTTGGGTCTAGCCGAGTGGGTTTGGGTCTAGCCGAGAGGGTTTGGGTCTAGCTGAGTGGGTTTGGTTCTAGCCGAGTGGGTTTCGGCGTAGTCGAGTGGGTTTGGGCCTAGCCGAGTGGGTTTGGGTCTAGCCGATTGGGTTTGGGTCTAGCCGAGTGGGTTTGGGTCTAGCCGAGTTAGTTTGTGTGTAGCCGAGTGGGTTTGGGTCTAGCCGAGCGGGTTTGGGTCTAGCTGAGTGGGTTTGGGTCTAGCCGAGTGGGTTTGGGTCTAGCCGAGTAGGTTTGGGTCTAGCCGAGTGGGTTTCGGTCAAGCGGAGTTGGTATAGGTCTAGCGGAGTGGGTTTGGGTCTAGCGGAGTGGGTTTGAGTGTAGCCGAGTGGGTTTGGGTCTAGCCGAGTGGGTTTGGGTCCAGCCAAGTGGGTTTGGGTCTAGCCGAGTGGGTTTGGGTCAAGCGTAGTTGGTATGGGTCTAGCGGAGTGGGTTTGGGTCAAGCGGGGTGGGTTTGGTTCTAGCGGAGTGGGTTTAGGTCTAGCCGATTGGGTTTGGGTCCAGCCGAGTGGGTTTGGGTCTGGCGGAGTGGGTTTGGGTCTATTGGAGTGGGTTTGGGTCTAGCCGAGTGGGTTTGGGTCTAGCCGAGTGGGTTTGGGTGTAGCTGAGTGGGTTTGTGTCTAGCCGAGTGGGTTTGGGTCTAGCGGAGTGGGTTTGGTTGTAGCCGAGTGGGTTTGGGTCTAGCCGAGTGGGTTTGGGTCTAGACAAGTGGGTTTAGGTTTAGCCGAGTGGGTTTCGGTGTAGCCGAGTGGGTTTGGGTCTAGCGGAGTGTGTTTGTGTCTAGCGGAGTGGGTTTGGGTCTAGCGGAGTGGGTTTGGGTCTTGCGGAGTGGGTTTGAGTCTAGCGGAGTGGGTTTGGGTCTAGCCGAGTGCGTTTGGGTCCAGCCGAGTTGGTTTGGGTCTAGCGGAGTGGGTTTGATCCAGCCGAGTGAGTTTGGGTCTAGCTGAGTGGGTTTGTGTCTAGCCGAGTGGGTTTAGGTCTAGCCGATTGTGTTTGGGTCTAGCCGAGTGGGTTTGGGTCTAGCCGAGTGGGTTTGGGTCCAGCCGAGTGGGTTTGGGTCTAGCGGAGTGGATTTAGGTCTAGTCGAGTGGGTTTGGGTCTAGCAGTGTGGGTTTGGGTCTAGCCGAGTGGGTTTGGGTCTAGCGGAGTGGGTTTGGGTGTAGCCGAGTGGGTTTGGGTCTAGCCGAGTGGGTTTGGGTCTAGCCGAGTGGGTTTGGGTCTAGCCGAGTGGGTTTGGGTCTAGCCGAGTGGGTTTGGGTCTAGCCGAGTTGGTTTGGTTTTAGCTGAGTGGGTTTGCGTCTAGCCGAGTGGGTTTGGGTCTAGCCGAGTGGGTTTGGGTCTAGCCGAGAGGGTTTGGGTCTAGCTGAGTGGGTTTGGTTCTAGCCGAGTGGGTTTCGGCGTAGTCGAGTGGGTTTGGGCCTAGCCGAGTGGGTTTGGGTCTAGCCGATTGGGTTTGGGTCTAGCCGAGTGGGTTTGGGTCTAGCCGAGTTAGTTTGTGTGTAGCCGAGTGGGTTTGGGTCTAGCCGAGCGGGTTTGGGTCTAGCTGAGTGGGTTTGGGTCTAGCCGAGTGGGTTTGGGTCTAGCCGAGTAGGTTTGGGTCTAGCCGAGTGGGTTTCGGTCAAGCGGAGTTGGTATAGGTCTAGCGGAGTGGGTTTGGGTTTAGCGGAGTGGGTTTGAGTGTAGCCGAGTGGGTTTGGGTCTAGCCGAGTGGGTTTGGGTCCAGCCAAGTGGGTTTGGGTCTAGCCGAGTGGGTTTGGGTCTATCCGAGTGGGTTTGGGTCTAGCCGAGTGGGTTTGGATCTAGCCGAGTGGGTTTTTGTCTAACCGAGTGGGTTTGGGTCTAGCCGAGTGGGTTTGGGTATAGCCGATTGGGTTTTGGTCTAGCCGAGTGTGTTTGGGTCTAGCCGAGTGGGTTTGGGTCTAGCCGAGTGGGTTTGGGTCTAGCCTAGTGGGTTTGGGTCTAGCCAAGTGGGTTTGGGTGGAGCCAAGTGGGTTTGGGTCCAGCGGAGTGGGTTTGGGTCTAGCGGAGTGGGTTTGGGTCTCGCCGCGTGGGTTTGGGTCTAGCCGAGTGGGTTTGGGTCTAACCGAGTGGGTTTGGGTCTAGCAGAGTGGGATTGGGTCTAGCCGAGTGGGTTTGTGTCTAGCCGAGTGGGTTTGGGTCAAGCGGAGTTGGTATGGGTCTAGCCGAGTGGGTTTGGGTCTAGCCGAGTGGGTTTGCTTCTAGCCGAATGGGTTTGGGTCTAGCCGAGTGGGTTTGGGTGCAGCCAAGTGGGTTTGGGTCTAGCGGAGTGGGTTTGGGTGTAGCCGAGTGGGTTTGGGTCTAGCCGAGTGGGTTTGGGTCTAGCCGAGTGGGTTTGGGTCTAGCCGAGTGGGTTTGGGTCTAGCCGAGTGGGTTTGGGTCTAGCCGAGTTGGTTTGGTTTTAGCTGAGTGGGTTTGCGTCTAGCCGAGTGGGTTTGGGTCTAGCCGAGTGGGTTTGGGTCTAGCCGAGAGGGTTTGGGTCTAGCTGAGTGGGTTTGGTTCTAGCCGAGTGGGTTTCGGCGTAGTCGAGTGGGTTTGGGCCTAGCCGAGTGGGTTTGGGTCTAGCCGATTGGGTTTGGGTCTAGCCGAGTGGGTTTGGGTCTAGCCGAGTTAGTTTGTGTGTAGCCGAGTGGGTTTGGGTATAGCCGATTGGGTTTGGGTCTAGCCGAGTGGGTTTGGGTCTAGCCGAGTGTGTTTGGGTCGAGCCGAGTGGGTTTGTGTCTAGCCGAGTGGGATTGTGTCTAGCCGAGTGGGTTTGGGTCTAGCCGAGGGGGTTTGGGTCTAGCCAAGTGGGTTTGGGTCTAGCCGAGTGGGTTTGGGTCCAGCCAAGTGGGTTTGGGTCTAGCCGAGTGGGTTTGGGTCTATCCGAGTGGGTTTGGGTCTAGCCGAGTGGGTTTGGATCTAGCCGAGTGGGTTTTTGTCTAACCGAGTGGGTTTGGGTCTAGCCGAGTGGGTTTGGGTATAGCCGATTGGGTTTTGGTCTAGCCGAGTGTGTTTGGGTCTAGCCGAGTGGGTTTGGGTCTAGCCGAGTGGGTTTGGGTCTAGCCTAGTGGGTTTGGGTCTAGCCAAGTGGGTTTGGGTGGAGCCAAGTGGGTTTGGGTCCAGCGGAGTGGGTTTGGGTCTAGCGGAGTGGGTTTGGGTCTCGCCGCGTGGGTTTGGGTCTAGCCGAGTGGGTTTGGTTTTAGCTGAGTGGGTTTGCGTCTAGCCGAGTGGGTTTGGGTCTAGCCGAGTGGGTTTGGGTCTAGCCGAGAGGGTTTGGGTCTAGCTGAGTGGGTTTGGTTCTAGCCGAGTGGGTTTCGGCGTAGTCGAGTGGGTTTGGGCCTAGCCGAGTGGGTTTGGGTCTAGCCGATTGGGTTTGGGTCTAGCCGAGTGGGTTTGGGTCTAGCCGAGTTAGTTTGTGTGTAGCCGAGTGGGTTTGGGTATAGCCTATTGGGTTTGGGTCTAGCCGAGTGGGTTTGGGTCTAGCCGAGTGTGTTTGGGTCGAGCCGAGTGGGTTTGTGTCTAGCCGAGTGGGATTGTGTCTAGCCGAGTGGGTTTGGGTCTAGCCGAGGGGGTTTGGGTCTAGCCAAGTGGGTTTGGTTCTAGCCGAGTGGGTTTGGGTCCAGCCAAGTGGGTTTGGGTCTAGCCGAGTGGGTTTGGGTCTATCCGAGTGGGTTTGGGTCTAGCCGAGTGGGTTTGGATCTAGCCGAGTGGGTTTTTGTCTAACCGAGTGGGTTTGGGTCTAGCCGAGTGGGTTAGGGTATAGCCGATTGGGTTTTGGTCTAGCCGAGTGTGTTTGGGTCTAGCCGAGTGGGTTTGGGTCTAGCCGAGTGGGTTTGGGTCTAGCCTAGTGGGTTTGGGTCTAGCCAAGTGGGTTTGGGTGGAGCCAAGTGGGTTTGGGTCCAGCGGAGTGGGTTTGGGTCTAGCGGAGTGGGTTTGGGTCTCGCCGCGTGGGTTTGGGTCTAGCCGAGTGGGTTTGGGTCTAACCGAGTGGGTTTGGGTCTAGCAGAGTGGGATTGGGTCTAGCCGAGTGGGTTTGTGTCTAGCCGAGTGGGTTTGGGTCAAGCGGAGTTGGTATGGGTCTAGCCGAGTGGGTTTGGGTCAAGCGGAGTTGGTATGGGTCTCGCGGAGTGGGTTTGGGTCTGGACGAGTGGGTTTGGGTCTAGCCGAGTGGGTTTGGGTCTAGCCGAGTGGGTTTGGGTCTAGCCGAGTGGGTTTGGGTCTAGCCGAGTGGGTTTGGGTGTAGCCGAAATGGTTTGGGTCTACCCGAGTGGGTTTGGGTCTAGCCGAGTGGGTTTGCTTCTAGCCGAATGGGTTTGGGTCTAGCCGAGTGGGTTTGGGTGCAGCCAAGTGGGTTTGGGTCTAGCGGAGTGGGTTTGGGTGTAGCCGAGTGGGTTTGGGTCTAGCCGAGTGGGTTTGGGTCTAGCCGAGTGGGTTTGGGTCTAGCCGAGTGGGTTTGGGTCTAGCCGAGTGGGTTTGGGTCTAGCCGAGTTGGTTTGGTTTTAGCTGAGTGGGTTTGCGTCTAGCCGAGTGGGTTTGGGTCTAGCCGAGTGGGTTTGGGTCTAGCCGAGAGGGTTTGGGTCTAGCTGAGTGGGTTTGGTTCTAGCCGAGTGGGTTTCGGCGTAGTCGAGTGGGTTTGGGCCTAGCCGAGTGGGTTTGGGTCTAGCCGATTGGGTTTGGGTCTAGCCGAGTGGGTTTGGGTCTAGCCGAGTTAGTTTGTGTGTAGCCGAGTGGGTTTGGGTATAGCCGATTGGGTTTGGGTCTAGCCGAGTGGGTTTGGGTCTAGCCGAGTGTGTTTGGGTCGAGCCGAGTGGGTTTGGGTCTAGCCGAGTGGGATTGTGTCTAGCCGAGTGGGTTTGGGTCTAGCCGAGGGGGTTTGGGTCTAGCCAAGTGGGTTTGGGTCTAGCCGAGTGGGTTTGGGTCTAGCCGAGTGGGTTTGGGTCTAGCGGAGTGGGTTTGGGTCTAGCCGAGTGGGTTTGGGTCTAGCCGAGTGGGTTTGGGTCTAGCCGAGTGGGTTTGGGTCCAGCCGAGTGGGTTTGGTTCTAGCCGCGTGGGTTTGGGTTTATCCGAGTGGGTTTGGGTCTAGCCGAGTGGGTTTGGGTCTAGCCCAGTGGATTTGGCTCTAGCCGAGTGGGTTTGGGTGTAGCCGAGTGGGTTTGTGTCCAGCCGTGTGGGTTTGGGTCTAGCCAAGTGGGTTTGGGTCTAGCCGAGTGGGTTTGGGTCTAGGCGAGTGGGTTTGGGTCTAGCCGAGTGGGTTTCGGTCTAGCCGAGTGGGTTTGGGTCTAGCCGAGTATTTTTCGGTGTAGCCCAGTGGGTTTGGGTCTAGCCGAGAGGGTTTGGGTCTAGCCGAGTTAGTTTGGGTGTAGCCGAGTTAGTTTGGGTCTAGCCGAGCGTGTTTGGGTCTAGCCGAGTGGGTTTCTGTCTAGCCGAGTGGGTTTGGGTCTAGCCCAGTGGGTTTGGGTCTAGCCGAGTGGGTTTGGGTCAAGCGGAGTTGGTATGGGTCTCGCGGAGTGGGTTTGGGTCTGGACGAGTGGGTTTGGGTCTAGCCGAGTGGGTTTGGGTCTAGCCGAGTGGGTTTGGGTCCAGCCGAGTGGGTTTGGGACTAGCCGAGTGGGTTTGGGTCTAGCCGAGTGGGTTTGGGTCTAGCAGAATGGGTTTGGGTCTAGCCGAAAGGGTTTGGGTCTAGCCGAGTGGGTTTGGGTCGAGCCGAGTGGGTTTGGGTCTAGCCGAGTGGGTTTGGGTATAGCCGATTGGGTTTGGGTCTAGCCGAGTGGGTTTGGGTCTAGCCGAGTGTGTTTGGGTCGAGCCGAGTGGGTTTGGGTCTAGCCGAGTGGGATTGTGTCTAGCCGAGTGGGTTTGGGTCTAGCCGAGGGGGTTTGGGTCTAGCCAAGTGGGTTTGGGTCTAGCCGAGTGGGTTTGTGTCTAGCCGAGTGGGTTTGGGTCTAGCGGAGTGGGTTTGGGTCTAGCCGAGTGGGTTTGGGTCTAGCCGAGTGGGTTTGGGTCTAGCCGAGTGGGTTTGGGTCCAGCCGAGTGGGTTTGGTTCTAGCCGCGTGGGTTTGGGTTTATCCGAGTGGGTTTGGGTCTAGCCGAGTGGGTTTGGGTCTAGCCCAGTGGATTTGGCTCTAGCCGAGTGGGTTTGGGTGTAGCCGAGTGAGTTTGTGTCCAGCCGTGTGGGTTTGGGTCTAGCCAAGTGGGTTTGGGTCTAGCCGAGTGGGTTTGGGTCTAGGCGAGTGGGTTTGGGTCTAGCCGAGTGGGTTTCGGTCTAGCCAAGTGGGTTTGGGTCTAGCCGAGTATGTTTCGGTGTAGCCCAGTGGGTTTGGGTCTAGCCGAGAGGGTTTGGGTCTAGCCGAGTTAGTTTGGGTGTAGCCGAGTTAGTTTGGGTCTAGCCGAGCGTGTTTGGGTCTAGCCGAGTGGGTTTCTGTCTAGCCGAGTGGGTTTGGGTCTAGCCCAGTGGGTTTCGGTCTAGCCGAGTGGGTTTGGGTCAAGCGGAGTTGGTATGGGTCTCGCGGAGTGGGTTTGGGTCTGGACGAGTGGGTTTGGGTCTAGCCGAGTGGGTTTGGGTCTAGCCGAGTGGGTTTGGGTCCAGCCGAGTGGGTTTGGGTCTAGCAGAGTGGGATTGGGTCTAACCGAGTGGGTTTGTGTCTAGCCGAGTGGGATTGGGTCAAGCGGAGTTGCTATGGGTCTAGCCGAGTGGGTTTGGGTCAAGCGGAGTTGGTATGGGTCTCGCGGAGTGGGTTTGGGTCTGGACGAGTGGGTTTGGGTCTAGCCGAGTGGGTTTGGGTCTAGCCGAGTGGGTTTGGGTCTAGCCGAGTGGGTTTGGGTGTAGCCGAAATGGTTTGGGTCTACCCGAGTGGGTTTGGGTCTAGCCGAGTGGGTTTGCTTCTAGCCGAATGGGTTTGGGTCTAGCCGAGTGGGTTTGGGTGCAGCCAAGTGGGTTTGGGTCTAGCGGAGTGGGTTTGGGTGTAGCCGAGTGGGTTTGGGTCTAGCCGAGTGGGTTTGGGTCTAGCCGAGTGGGTTTGGGTCTAGCCGAGTGGGTTTGGGTCTAGCCGAGTGGGTTTGGGTCTAGCCGAGTTGGTTTGGTTTTAGCTGAGTGGGTTTGCGTCTAGCCGAGTGGGTTTGGGTCTAGCCGAGTGGGTTTGGGTCTAGCCGAGAGGGTTTGGGTCTAGCTGAGTGGGTTTGGTTCTAGCCGAGTGGGTTTCGGCGTAGTCGAGTGGGTTTGGGCCTAGCCGAGTGGGTTTGGGTCTAGCCGATTGGGTTTGGGTCTAGCCGAGTGGGTTTGGGTCTAGCCGAGTTAGTTTGTGTGTAGCCGAGTGGGTTTGGGTCTAGCCGAGCGGGTTTGGGTCTAGCTGAGTGGGTTTGGGTCTAGCCGAGTGGGTTTGGGTCTAGCCGAGTAGGTTTGGGTCTAGCCGAGTGGGTTTCGGTCAAGCGGAGTTGGTATAGGTCTAGCGGAGTGGGTTTGGGTCTAGCGGAGTGGGTTTGGGTGTAGCCGAGTGGGTTTGGGTCTAGCCGAGTGGGTTTGGGTCCAGCCAAGTGGGTTTGGGTCTAGCCGAGTGGGTTTGGGTCTATCCGAGTGGGTTTGGGTCTAGCCGAGTGGGTTTGGATCTAGCCGAGTGGGTTTTTGTCTAACCGAGTGGGTTTGGGTCTAGCCGAGTGGGTTTGGGTATAGCCGATTGGGTTTGGGTCTAGCCGAGTGGGTTTGGGTCTAGCCGAGTGTGTTTGGGTCGAGCCGAGTGGGTTTGGGTCTAGCCGAGTGGGATTGTGTCTAGCCGAGTGGGTTTGGGTCTAGCCGAGGGGGTTTGGGTCTAGCCAAGTGGGTTTGGGTCTAGCCGAGTGGGTTTGGGTCTGGCCGAGTGGGTTTGGGTCTAGCGGAGTGGGTTTGGGTCTAGCCGAGTGGGTTTGGGTCTAGCCGAGTGGGTTTGGGTCTAGCCGAGTGGGTTTGGGTCCAGCCGAGTGGGTTTGGTTCTAGCCGCGTGGGTTTGGGTTTATCCGAGTGGGTTTGGGTCTAGCCGAGTGGGTTTGGGTCTAGCCCAGTGGATTTGGCTCTAGCCGAGTGGGTTTGGGTGTAGCCGAGTGGGTTTGTGTCCAGCCGTGTGGGTTTGGGTCTAGCCAAGTGGGTTTGGGTCTAGCCGAGTGGGTTTGGGTCTAGGCGAGTGGGTTTGGGTCTAGCCGAGTGGGTTTGGGTCTAGCCGAGTGGGTTTGGGTCTAGCCGAGTGGGTTTGGGTCCAGCCGAGTGGGTTTGGTTCTAGCCGCGTGGGTTTGGGTTTATCCGAGTGGGTTTGGGTCTAGCCGAGTGGGTTTGGGTTTAGCCCAGTGGATTTGGCTCTAGCCGAGTGGGTTTGGGTGTAGCCGAGTGGGTTTGTGTCCAGCCGTGTGGGTTTGGGTCTAGCCAAGTGGGTTTGGGTCTAGCCGAGTGGGTTTGGGTCTAGGCGGGTGGGTTTGGGTCTAGCCGAGTGGGTTTGGGTCTAGCCTAGTTAGTTTGGGTGTAGCCGAGTTAGTTTGGGTCTAGCCGAGCGTGTTTGGGTCTAGCCGAGTGGGTCTCTGTCTAGCCGAGTGGGTTTGGGTCTAGCCCAGTGGGTTTCGGTCTAGCCGAGTGGGTTTGGGTCAAGCGGAGTTGGTATGGGTCTCGCGGAGTGGGTTTGGGTCTGGACGAGTGGGTTTGGGTCTAGCCGAGTGGGTTTGGGTCTAGCCGAGTGGGTTTGGGTCCAGCCGAGTGGGTTTGGGTCTAGCAGAGTGGGATTGGGTCTAACCGAGTGGGTTTGTGTCTAGCCGAGTGGGATTGGGTCAAGCGGAGTTGGTATGGGTCTAGCCGAGTGGGTTTGGGTCAAGCGGAGTTGGTATGGGTCTCGCGGAGTGGGTTTGGGTCTGGACGAGTGGGTTTGGGTCTAGCCGAGTTGGTTTGGGTCTAGCCGAGTGGGTTTGGGTCTAGCCGAGTGGGTTTGGGTGTAGCCAAAATGGTTTGGGTCTACCCGAGTGGGTTTGGGTCTAGCCGAGTGGGTTTGCTTCTAGCCAAATGGGTTTGGGTCTAGCCGAGTGGGTTTGGGTGCAGCCAAGTGGGTTTGGGTCTAGCGGAGTGGGTTTGGGTGTAGCCGAGTGGGTTTGGGTCTAGCCGAGTGGGTTTGGGTCTAGCCGAGTGGGTTTGGGTCTAGCCGAGTGGGTTTGGGTCTAGCCGAGTGGGTTTGGTTCTAGCCGAGTTGGTTTGGTTTTAGCTGAGTGGGTTTGCGTCTAGCCGAGTGGGTTTGGGTCTAGCCGAGTGGGTTTGGGTCTAGCCGAGAGGGTTTGGGTCTAGCTGAGTGGGTTTGGTTCTAGCCGAGTGGGTTTCGGCGTAGTCGAGTGGGTTTGGGCCTAGCCGAGTGGGTTTGGGTCTAGCCGATTGGGTTTGGGTCTAGCCGAGTGGGTTTGGGTCTAGCCGAGTTAGTTTGTGTGTAGCCGAGTGGGTTTGGGTCTAGCCGAGCGGGTTTGGGTCTAGCTGAGTGGGTTTGGGTCTAGCCGAGTGGGTTTGGGTCTAGCCGAGTAGGTTTGGGTCTAGCCGAGTGGGTTTCGGTCAAGCGGAGTTGGTATAGGTCTAGCGGAGTGGGTTTGGGTCTAGCGGAGTGGGTTTGGGTGTAGCCGAGTGGGTTTGGGTCTAGCCGAGTGGGTTTGGGTCCAGCCAAGTGGGTTTGGGTCTAGCCGAGTGGGTTTGGGTCTATCCGAGTGGGTTTGGGTCTAGCCGAGTGGGTTTGGATCTAGCCGAGTGGGTTTTTGTCTAACCGAGTGGGTTTGGGTCTAGCCGAGTGGGTTTGGGTATAGCCGATTGGGTTTGGGTCTAGCCGAGTGGGTTTGGGTCTAGCCGAGTGTGTTTGGGTCGAGCCGAGTGGGTTTGGGTCTAGCCGAGTGGGATTGTGTCTAGCCGAGTGGGTTTGGGTCTAGCCGAGGGGGTTTGGGTCTAGCCAAGTGGGTTTGGGTCTAGCCGAGTGGGTTTGGGTCTGGCCGAGTGGGTTTGGGTCTAGCGGAGTGGGTTTGGGTCTAGCCGAGTGGGTTTGGGTCTAGCCGAGTGGGTTTGGGTCTAGCCGAGTGGGTTTGGGTCCAGCCGAGTGGGTTTGGTTCTAGCCGCGTGGGTTTGGGTTTATCCGAGTGGGTTTGGGTCTAGCCGAGTGGGTTTGGGTCTAGCCCAGTGGATTTGGCTCTAGCCGAGTGGGTTTGGGTGTAGCCGAGTGGGTTTGTGTCCAGCCGTGTGGGTTTGGGTCTAGCCAAGTGGGTTTGGGTCTAGCCGAGTGGGTTTGGGTCTAGGCGAGTGGGTTTGGGTCTAGCCGAGTGGGTTTGGGTCTAGCCGAGTGGGTTTGGGTCTAGCCGAGTGGGTTTGGGTCCAGCCGAGTGGGTTTGGTTCTAGCCGCGTGGGTTTGGGTTTATCCGAGTGGGTTTGGGTCTAGCCGAGTGGGTTTGGGTTTAGCCCAGTGGATTTGGCTCTAGCCGAGTGGGTTTGGGTGTAGCCGAGTGGGTTTGTGTCCAGCCGTGTGGGTTTGGGTCTAGCCAAGTGGGTTTGGGTCTAGCCGAGTGGGTTTGGGTCTAGGCGAGTGGGTTTGGGTCTAGCCGAGTGGGTTTGGGTCTAGCCAAGTGGGTTTGGGTCTAGCCGAGTATGTTTCGGTGTAGCCCAGTGGGTTTGGGTCTAGCCGAGAGGGTTTGGGTCTAGCCGAGTTAGTTTGGGTGTAGCCGAGTTAGTTTGGGTCTAGCCGAGCGTGTTTGGGTCTAGCCGAGTGGGTTTCTGTCTAGCCGAGTGGGTTTGGGTCTAGCCCAGTGGGTTTGGGTCTAGCCGAGTGGGTTTGGGTCAAGCGGAGTTGGTATGGGTCTCGCGGAGTGGGTTTGGGTCTGGACGAGTGGGTTTGGGTCTAGCCGAGTGGGTTTGGGTCTAGCCGAGTGGGTTTGGGTCCAGCCGAGTGGGTTTGGGACTAGCCGAGTGGGTTTGGGTCTAGCCGAGTGGGTTTGGGTCTAGCAGAATGGGTTTGGGTCTAGCCGAAAGGGTTTGGGTCTAGGCGAGTGGGTTTGGGTCTAGCCGAGTGGGTTTTGGTCTAGCCGAGTGGGTTTGGGTCCAGCCGAGTGGGTTTGGTTCTAGCCGCGTGGGTTTGGGTTTATCCGAGTGGGTTTGGGTCTAGCCGAGTGGGTTTGGGTCTAGCCCAGTGGATTTGGCTCTAGCCGAGTGGGTTTGGGTGTAGCCGAGTGGGTTTGTGTCCAGCCGTGTGGGTTTGGGTCTAGCCAAGTGGGTTTGGGTCTAGCCGAGTGGGTTTGGGTCTAGGCGAGTGGGTTTGGGTCTAGCCGAGTGGATTTCGGTCTAGCCGAGTGGGTTTGGGTCTAGCCGAGTATGTTTCGGTGTAGCCCAGTGGGTTTGGGTCTAGCCGAGAGGGTTTGTGTCTAGCCGAGTTAGTTTGGGTGTAGCCGAGTTAGTTTGGGTTTAGCCGAGCGTGTTTGGGTCTAGCCGAGTGGGTTTCTGTCTAGCCGAGTGGGTTTGGGTCTAGCCCAGTGGGTTTGGGTCTAGCCGAGTGGGTTTGGGTCAAGCGGAGTTGGTATGGGTCTCGCGGAGTGGGTTTGGGTCTGGACGAGTGGGTTTGGGTCTAGCCGAGTGGGTTTGGGTCTAGCCGAGTGGGTTTGGGTCCAGCCGAGTGGGTTTGGGACTAGCCGAGTGGGTTTGGGTCTAGCCGAGTGGGTTTGGGTCTAGCAGAATGGGTTTGGGTCTAGCCGAAAGGGTTTGGGTCTAGCCGAGTGGGTTTGGGTCGAGCCGAGTGGGTTTGGGTCTAGCCGAGTGGGTTTGGGTATAGCCGATTGGGTTTGGGTCTAGCCGAGTGGGTTTGGGTCTAGCCGAGTGTGTTTGGGTCGAGCCGAGTGGGTTTGGGTCTAGCCGAGTGGGATTGTGTCTAGCCGAGTGGGTTGGGTCTAGCCGAGGGGGTTTGGGTCTAGCCAAGTGGGTTTGGGTCTAGCCGAGTGGGTTTGGGTCTAGCCGAGTGGGTTTGGGTCTAGCGGAGTGGGTTTGGGTCTAGCCGAGTGGGTTTGGGTCTAGCCGAGTGGGTTTGGGTCTAGCCGAGTGGGTTTGGGTCCAGCCGAGTGGGTTTGGTTCTAGCCGCGTGGGTTTGGGTTTATCCGAGTGGGTTTGGGTCTAGCCGAGTGGGTTTGGGTCTAGCCCAGTGGATTTGGCTCTAGCCGAGTGGGTTTGGGTGTAGCCGAGTGGGTTTGTGTCCAGCCGTGTGGGTTTGGGTCTAGCCAAGTGGGTTTGGGTCTAGCCGAGTGGGTTTGGGTCTAGGCGAGTGGGTTTGGGTCTAGCCGAGTGGATTTCGGTCTAGCCGAGTGGGTTTGGGTCTAGCCGAGTATGTTTCGGTGTAGCCCAGTGGGTTTGGGTCTAGCCGAGAGGGTTTGTGTCTAGCCGAGTTAGTTTGGGTGTAGCCGAGTTAGTTTGGGTTTAGCCGAGCGTGTTTGGGTCTAGCCGAGTGGGTTTCTGTCTAGCCGAGTGGGTTTGGGTCTAGCCCAGTGGGTTTGGGTCTAGCCGAGTGGGTTTGGGTCAAGCGGAGTTGGTATGGGTCTCGCGGAGTGGGTTTGGGTCTGGACGAGTGGGTTTGGGTCTGGACGAGTGGGTTTGGGTCTAGCCGAGTGGGTTTGGGTCCAGCCGAGTGGGTTTGGGTCCAGCCGAGTGGGTTTGGGACTAGCCGAGTGGGTTTGGGTCTAGCCGAGTGGGTTTGGGTCTAGCAGAATGGGTTTGGGTCTAGCCGAAAGGGTTTGGGTCTAGCCGAGTGGGTTTGGGTCTAGCCGAGTGGGTTTGGGTCTAGCCGAGTGGGTTTGGGTATAGCCGATTGGGTTTGGGTCTAGCCGAGTGGGTTTGGGTCTAGCCGAGTGTGTTTGGGTCGAGCCGAGTGGGTTTGGGTCTAGCCGAGTGGGATTGTGTCTAGCCGAGTGGGTTGGGTCTAGCCGAGGGGGTTTGGGTCTAGCCAAGTGGGTTTGGGTCTAGCCGAGTGGGTTTGGGTCTAGCCGAGTGGGTTTGGGTCTAGCGGAGTGGGTTTGGGTCTAGCCGAGTGGGTTTGGGTCTAGCCGAGTGGGTTTGGGTCTAGCCGAGTGGGTTTGGGTCCAGCCGAGTGGGTTTGGTTCTAGCCGCGTGGGTTTGGGTTTATCCGAGTGGGTTTGGGTCTAGCCGAGTGGGTTTGGGTCTAGCCCAGTGGATTTGGCTCTAGCCGAGTGGGTTTGGGTGTAGCCGAGTGGGTTTGTGTCCAGCCGTGTGGGTTTGGGTCTAGCCAAGTGGGTTTGGGTCTAGCCGAGTGGGTTTGGGTCTAGGCGAGTGGGTTTGAGTCTAGCCGAGTGGGTTTCGGTCTAGCCGAGTGGGTTTGGGTCTAGCCGAGTATGTTTCGGTGTAGCCCAGTGGGTTTGGGTCTAGCCGAGAGGGTTTGGGTCTAGCCGAGTTAGTTTGGGTGTAGCCGAGTTAGTTTGGGTCTAGCCGAGCGTGTTTGGGTCTAGCCGAGTGGGTTTCTGTCTAGCCGAGTGGGTTTGGGTCTAGCCCAGTGGGTTTGGGTCTAGCCGAGTGGGTTTGGGTCAAGCGGAGTTGGTATGGGTCTCGCGGAGTGGGTTTGGGTCTGGACGAGTGGGTTTGGGTCTAGCCGAGTGGGTTTGGGTCTAGCCGAGTGGGTTTGGGTCCAGCCGAGTGGGTTTGGGACTAGCCGAGTGGGTTTGGGTCTAGCCGAGTGGGTTTGGGTCTAGCAGAATGGGTTTGGGTCTAGCCGAAAGGGTTTGGGTCTAGCCGAGTGGGTTTGGGTCGAGCCGAGTGGGTTTGGGTCTAGCCGAGTGGGTTTGGGTATAGCCGATTGGGTTTGGGTCTAGCCGAGTGGGTTTGGGTCTAGCCGAGTGTGTTTGGGTCGAGCCGAGTGGGTTTGGGTCTAGCCGAGTGGGATTGTGTCTAGCCGAGTGGGTTGGGTCTAGCCGAGGGGGTTTGGGTCTAGCCAAGTGGGTTTGGGTCTAGCCGAGTGGGTTTGGGTCTAGCCGAGTGGGTTTGGGTCTAGCGGAGTGGGTTTGGGTCTAGCCGAGTGGGTTTGGGTCTAGCCGAGTGGGTTTGGGTCTAGCCGAGTGGGTTTGGGTCCAGCCGAGTGGGTTTGGTTCTAGCCGCGTGGGTTTGGGTTTATCCGAGTGGGTTTGGGTCTAGCCGAGTGGGTTTGGGTCTAGCCCAGTGGATTTGGCTCTAGCCGAGTGGGTTTGGGTGTAGCCGAGTGGGTTTGTGTCCAGCCGTGTGGGTTTGGGTCTAGCCAAGTGGGTTTGGGTCTAGCCGAGTGGGTTTGGGTCTAGGCGAGTGGGTTTGGGTCTAGCCGAGTGGGTTTCGGTCTAGCCGAGTGGGTTTGGGTCTAGCCGAGTATGTTTCGGTGTAGCCCAGTGGGTTTGGGTCTAGCCGAGTGGGTTTGGGTCAAGCGGAGTTGGTATGGGTCTCGCGGAGTGGGTTTGGGTCTGGACGAGTGGGTTTGGGTCTAGCCGAGTGGGTTTGGGTCTAGCCGAGTGGGTTTGGGTCCAGCCGAGTGGGTTTGGGACTAGCCGAGTGGGTTTGGGTCTAGCCGAGTGGGTTTGGGTCTAGCAGAATGGGTTTGGGTCTAGCCGAAAGGGTTTGGGTCTAGCCGAGTGGGTTTGGGTCGAGCCGAGTGGGTTTGGGTCTAGCCGAGTGGGTGTGGGTCAAGCCGAGTGGGTTTGGGTCTAGCCGAGTGGGTTTGGGTCTAGCCGAGTGGGTTTGGGTCTAGCCGAGTGGGTTTGGGTCTAGCCGAGTGGGTTTGGGCATAGCCGAGTGGGTTTGGGTCCAGCCGAGTGGGTTTGGGTCCAGCCGATTGTGTTTGGGTCTAGCCGAGTGAGTTTGGGTCTAGCCGAGTGGGTTTGGGTCTAGCCGAGTGGGTTTGGGTCTAGCCGAGTGTGTTTGGGTCTAGCCGAGTGGGTGCGGGTCTAGCCGACTGGGTTTGGGTCTAGCCGAGTCGGTTTGGTTCTAGCCGAGTGGGTTTGGGTCTAGCCGATTGGGTTTGGGTCTAGCCGAGTGGGTTTGGGTCTAGCCGAGTCGGTTTGGGTCTAGCCGAGTGGGTTTGGGTCTAGCCGATTGGGTTTGGGTCTAGCCGAGTCGGTTTGGGTCTAGCCGAGTGGGTTTGGGTCTAGCCGAGTGGGTTTGAGTCTAGCCGAGTGGGTTTGGGTCTAGCCGAGTGGGTTTAGGTCTTGCCGAGTGGGTTTGGGTCTAGCCGAGTGGGCTTGGGTCTAGCCGAGTGGGTTTGGGTCTAGCCGAGTGGGTTTGGGTGTAGCCGAGTGGGTTTGGGTCTAGCCGAGTGGGTTTGGGTCTAGCCGAGTGGGTTTGCATCTAGCCGAGTGGGTTTGGGTCTAGCCGAGTGTGTTTGGGTCTAGCCGAGTGGGTGTGGGTCTAGACGAATGGGTTTGGGTCTAGCCGAGTGGGCTTGGGTCTAGCCGAGTGGGCTTGGGTCTAGCCAAGTGGGTTTGGGTCTAGCCGAGTGGGTTTGGGTCTAGCCGAGTGGGTTTGGGTCTAGCCGGGTGGGTTTGGGTCTAGCCGACTGGGTTTGGGTCTAGCCGAGTGGGTTTGGGTCTAGCCGAGTGGGTTTGGGTCTAGCTGAGTGGGGTTGCGTCTAGCCGAATAGGCTTGGGTCTATCCGAGTGGGTTTGGGTCTAGCCGAGTGGGTTTGTGTCTAGCTGAGTGGGTTTGGGTCTAGCCGAGTGGGTTTCGGTCTAGCCGAGTGGGTTTGGGTCTAGCCGAGTGGGTTTGGGTCTAGCCGAGTGGATTTGGGTCTAGCCGAGTGGGTTTGGGTCTAGCCGGGTGGGTTTGGGTCTAGCCGAGTGGGGTTGGGTCTAGCCGAGTGGGTTTGGGTCTAGCCGAGTGGGTTTGGGTCTAGCTGAGTGGGTTTGCGTCTAGCCGAATGGGCTTGGGTCTATCCGAGTGGGTTTGGGTCTAGCCGAGTGGGTTTGTGTCTAGCTGAGTGGGTGTGGGTCTAGCCGATTGGGATTGGGTCTAGCCGAGTCGGTTTGGGTCTGGCCGAGTGGGTTTGGGTCTAGCCGAGTGGGTTTGGGTTTAGCCGAGTGGGTTTGGGTCTAGCCGAGTTAGTTTGGCTGTAGCCGAGTTAGTTTGGGTCTAGACGATCGGGTTTGGGTCTAGCCGAGCGGGTTTGGGTCTAGCCGAGTCCGTTTGGGTCTAGGCGAGTGGGTTTGGGTTTAGCCGAGTGGGTTTGGGTCTAGCGGAGTTGGTATGGGTCTAGCGGAGAGGGTTTGGGTCTAGCGGAGAGGGTTTGGGTGTAGCCGAGTGGGTTTGAGTCAAGCCGAGTGGGTGTGGGTCTGGCCGAGTGGGTTTGGGTCTAGCCGAGAGGGTTTGGGTCTAGCCGAGTGGGTTTGGGTCTTGCCGAGTGGGTTTGGGTCTAGCCGAGTGGGTTTGGGTCTAGCCGATTGGGTTTGTGTCTAGCCGAGTCGGTATGGGTCTAGCCGAGTGGGTTTGGGTCTAGCCGAGTGGGTTTGAGTCTAGCCGAGTGGGTTTGGGTCTAGCCGAGTGGGCTTGGGTCTAGCTGAGTGGGGTTGCGTCTAGCCGAATAGGCTTGGGTCTATCCGAGTGGGTTTGGGTCTAGCCGAGTGGGTTTGTGTCTAGCTGAGTGGGTCTGGGTCTAGCCGAGTGGGTTTCCGTCTAGCCGAGTGGGTTTGGGTCTAGCCGAGTGGGTTTGGGTCTAGCCGAGTGGATTTGGGTCTAGCCGAGTGGGTTTGGGTCTAGCCGAGTGGGTTTGGGTTTAGCCGAGTGGGTTTGGGTCTAGCCGAGTTAGTTTGGCTGTAGCCGAGTTAGTTTGGGTCTAGACGATCGGGTTTGGGTCAAGCCGAGTGGGTTTGGGTCTAGCCGAATGGGTTTGGGTCTAGCCGAGTGGGTTTGGGTCTAGCCGAGTGGATTTGGGTCTAGCCGAGTGGGTTTGGGTCTAGCCGAGTGGGTTTGGGTTTAGCCGAGTGGGTTTGCGTCTAGCGGTGTTGGTATGGGTCTAGCGGAGAGGGTTTGGGTCTAGCGGAGTGGGTTTGGGTGTAGCCGAGTGGGTTTGAGTCTAGTCGAGTGGGTGTGGGTCTAGCCGAGTGGGTTTGGGTCTAGCCGAGTGGGTTTGGGTCTAGCCGAGTGGGTTTGGGTCTTGCCGAGAGGGTTTGGGTCTAGCCGAGTGGGTTTGGGTCTAGCCGATTGGGTTTGGGTCTAGCCGAGTCGGTATGGGTCTAGCCGAGTGAGTTTGGGTCTAGCCGAGTGGGTTTGAGTCTAGCCGAGTGGGTTTGGGTCTAGCCGAGTGGGATTGGGTCTAGCCGAGTGGGTTTGTGTCTAGCCGAGTGGGCTTGGGTCTAGCCGAGTGTGTTTGGGTCTAGCCGAGTGGGTTTGGGTCTAGCCGAGTGGGTGTGGGTCTAGCCGAGTGGGCTTGGGTCTAGCCGAGTGGGTTTGGGTCTAGCCGATTGTGTTTGGGTCTAGCCGAGTGAGTTTGGGTCTAGCCGAGTGGGTTTGGGTCTAGCCGAGTGGGCTTGGGTCTAGCCGAGTGGGCTTGGGTCTAGCCAAGTGGGTTTGGGTCTAGCCGAGTGGGTTTGGGTCTAGCCGAGTGGGTTTGGGTCTAGCCGGGTGGGTTTGGGTCTAGCCGAGTGGGGTTGGGTCTAGCCGAGTGGGTTTGGGTCCAGCCGAGTGGGTTTGGGTCTAGCTGAGTGGGTTTGCGTCTAGCCGAATGGGCTTGGGTCTATCCGAGTGGGTTTGGGTCTAGCCGAGTGGGTTTGTGTCTAGCTGAGTGGGTGTGGGTCTAGCCGATTGGGATTGGGTCTAGCCGAGTCGGTTTGGGTCTGGCCGAGTGGGTTTGGGTCTAGCCGAGTGGGTTTGGGTTTAGCCGAGTGGGTTTGGGTCTAGCCGAGTTAGTTTGGCTGTAGCCGAGTTAGTTTGGGTCTAGACGATCGGGTTTGGGTCTAGCCGAGTGGGTTTGGGTCTAGCCGAGTGCGTTTGGGTCTAGGCGAGTGGGTTTGGGTTTAGCCGAGTGGGTTTGGGTCTAGCGGAGTTGGTATGGGTCTAGCGGAGAGGGTTTGGGTCTAGCGGAGTGGGTTTGGGTGTAGCGGAGTGGGTTTGGGTCTAGCGGAGTTGGTATGGGTCTAGCGGAGAGGGTTTGGGTCCAGCGGAGTGGGTTTGGGTGTAGCCGAGTGGGTTTGAGTCTAGCCGAGTGGGTTTGGGTCTACCCGAGTAGGTTTGGGTCTAGCCGAGTGGGTTTGAGTCTAGCCGAGTGGGTGTGGGTCTTGCCGAGTGGGTTTGGGTCTAGCCGAGTGGGTTTGTGTCTAGCCGCGTGGGTTTGGGTCTTGCCGAGTGGGTTTGGGTCTAGCCGATTGGGTTTGGGTCAAGCCGAGTCGGTTTGGGTCTAGCCGAGTGGGTTTGGGTCTAGCCGAGTGGGTTTGAGTCTAGCCGAGTGGGTTTGGGTCTAGCCGAGTGGGTTTGGGTCTAGCCGAGTGGGTTTGGGTCTAGCCGAGTTGGCTTGGGTTTAGCCGAGTGGGTTTGGGTCTAGCCGAGTGGGTTTGGGCCTAGCCGAGTGGGTGTGGGTCTAGCCGAGTGCGTTTGGGTCTAGCCGAGTGGGTTTGGGTCTAGCCGATTGGGTTTGGGTCTAGCCGAGTGAGTTTGGGTCTAGCCGAGTGGGTTTGGGTCTAGCCGAGTGGGTTTGGGTCTAGCCGGGTGGGTTTGGGTCTAGCCGAGTGGGTGTGGGTCTAGCCGAGTGGGTTTGGGTCTAGCCGAGTGGGTTTGGGTCTAGCCGATTGGGTTTGGGTCTAGCCGAGTCGGTTTGGTTCTAGCCGAGTGGGTTTGGGTCTAGCCGAGTGGGTTTGGGTCTAGCCGAGTCGGTTTGGGTCTAGCCGAGTGGGTTTGGGTCTAGCCGATTGGGTTTGGGTCTAGCCGAGTCGGTTTGGGTCTAGCCGAGTGGGTTTGGGTCTAGCCGAGTGGGTTTGGGTCTAGCCGGGTGGGTTTGGGTCTAGCCGAGTGGGTGTGGGTCTAGCCGATTGGGTTTGGGTCTAGCCGAGTGGGTTTGGGTCTAGCCGATTGGGTTTGGGTCCAGCCGAGTGAGTTTGGGTCTAGCCGAGTGGGTTTGGGTCTAGCCGAGTGGGTTTGGGTCTAGCCGATTGGGTTTGGGTCTAGCCGAGTCGGTTTGGGTCTAGCCGAGTGGGTTTGGGTCTAGCCGATTGGGTTTGGGTCTAGCCGAGTGGGTTTGGGTCTAGCCGATTCGGTTTGGGTCTAGCCGAGTGGGTTTGGGTCCAGCCGATTGGGTTTGGGTCTAGCCGAGTCGGTTTGGGTCTAGCCGAGTGGGTTTGGGACTAGCCGAGTGGGTTTGAGTCTAGCCGAGTGGGTTTGGGTCTAGCCGAGTGGGTTTAGGTCGAGCCGAGTGGGTTTGGGTCTAGCCGAGTGGGCTTGGGTCTAGCCGAGTGGGTTTGGGTCTAGCCGAGTGGGTTTGGGTGTAGCCGAGTGGGTTTGGGTCTAGCCGAGTGGGTTTGGGTCTAGCCGAGTGGGTTGGCATCTAGCCGAGTGGGTTTGGGTCTAGCCGAGTGTGTTTGGGTCTAGCCGAGTGGGTGTGGGTCTAGCCGATTGGGTTTGGGTCTAGCCGAGTCGGTTTGGTTCTAGCCGAGTGGGTTTGGGTCTAGCCGATTGGGTTTGGGTCTAGCCGAGTGAGTTTGGGTCTAGCTGAGTGGGTTTGGGTCTAGCCGAGTGGGTTTGGGTCTAGCCGGGTGTGTTTGGGTCTAGCCGAGTGGGTGTGGGTCTAGCCGAGTGGGTTTGGGTCTAGCCGAGTGGGTTTGGGTCTAGCCGATTGGGTTTGGGTCTAGCCGAGTCGGTTTGGTTCTAGCCGAGTGGGTTTGGGTCTAGCCGATTGGGTTTGGGTCTAGCCGAGTGGGTTTGGGTCTAGCCGAGTCGGTTTGGGTCTAGCCGAGTGGGTTTGGGTCTAGCCGATTGGGTTTGGGTCTAGCCGAGTCGGTTTGGGTCTAGCCGAGTGGGTTTGGGTCTAGCCGAGTGGGTTTGGGTCTAGCCGGGTGGGTTTGGGTCTAGCCGAGTGGGTGTGGGTCTAGCCGATTGGGTTTGGGTCTAGCCGAGTGGGTTTGGGTCTAGCCGATTGGGTTTGGGTCTAGCCGAGTGAGTTTGGGTCTAGCCGAGTGGGTTTGGGTCTAGCCGAGTGGGTTTGGGTCTAGCCGATTGGGTTTTGGTCTAGCCGAGTCGGTTTGGGTCTAGCCGAGTGGGTTTGGGTCTATCCGATTGGGTTTGGGTCTAGCCGAGTGGGTTTGGGTCTAGCCGAGTCGGTTTGGGTCTAGCCGAGTGGGTTTGGGTCTAGCCGATTGGGTTTGGGTCTAGCCGAGTCGGTTTGGGTCTAGCCGAGTGGGTTTGGGACTAGCCGAGTGGGTTTGAGTCTAGCCGAGTGGGTTTGGGTCTAGCCGAGTGGGTTTAGGTCTAGCCGAGTGGGTTTGGGTCTAGCAGAGTGGGCTTGGGTCTAGCCGAGTGGGTTTGGGTCTAGCCGAGTGGGTTTTGGTGTAGCCGAGTGGGTTTGGGTCTAGCCGAGTGGGTTTGGGTCTAGCCGTGTGGGTTTGCATCTAGCCGAGTGGGTTTGGGTCTAGCCGAGTGTGTTTGGGTCTAGCCGAGTGGGTGTGGGTCTAGCCGATTGGGTTTGGGTCTAGCCGAGTCGGTTTGGTTCTAGCCGAGTGGGTTTGGGTCTAGCCGATTGGGTTTGGGTCTAGCCGAGTGGGTTTGGGTCTAGCCGAGTCGGTTTGGGTCTAGCCGAGTGGGTTTGGGTCTAGCCGATTGGGTTTGGGTCTAGCCGAGTCGGTTTGGGTCTAGCCGAGTGGGTTTGGGTCTAGCCGAGTGGGTTTGGGTCTAGCCGGGTGGGTTTGGGTCTAGCCGAGTGGGTGTGGGTCTAGCCGAGTGGGTTTGGGTCTAGCCGAGTGGGTTTGGGTCTAGCCGATTGGGTTTGGGTCTAGCCGAGTGAGTTTGGGTCTAGCCGAGTGGGTTTGGGTCTAGCCGAGTGGGTTTGGGTCTAGCCGATTGGGTTTGGGTCTAGCCGAGTCGGTTTGGGTCTAGCCGAGTGGGTGTGGGTCTAGCCGAGTGGGTTTGGGTCTAGCCGAGTGGGTTTGGGTCTAGCCGATTGGGTTTGGGTCTAGCCGAGTGAGTTTGGGTCTAGCCGAGTGGGTTTGGGTCTAGCCGAGTGGGTTTGGGTCTAGCCGATTGGGTTTGGGTCTAGCCGAGTCGGTTTGGGTCTAGCCGAGTGGGTGTGGGTCTAGCCGAGTGGGTTTGGGTCTAGCCGAGTGGGTTTGGGTCTAGCCGATTGGGTTTGGGTCTAGCCGAGTCGGTTTGGGTCTAGCCGAGTGGGTTTGGGTCTAGCCGAGTGGGTTTGAGTCTAGCCGAGTGGGTTTGGGTCTAGCCGAGTGGGGTTAGGTCTAGCCGATTGGGTTTGGGTCTAGCCGAGTCGGTTTGGGTCTAGCCGAGTGGGTTTGGGTCTAGCCGAGTGGGTTTGAGTCTAGCCGAGTGGGTTTGGGTCTAGCCGAGTGGGGTTAGGTCTAGCCGAGTGGGTTTGGGTCTAGCCGAGTGGGTTTGGGTCTAGCCGAGTGGGTTTGAGTCTAGCCGAGTGGGTTTGGGTCTAGCCGAGTGGGGTTAGGTCTAGCCGAGTGGGTTTGGGTCTAGCCGAGTGGGCTTGGGTCTAGCCGAGTGGGTTTGGGTCTAGCCGAGTGGGTTTGGGTGTAGCCGAGTGGGTTTGGTATAGCCGAGTGGGTTTGGGTCTAGCCAAGTGGGTTTGCATCTAGCCGAGTGGGTTTGGGTCTAGCCGAGTCGGTTTGGTTCTAGCCGAGTGGGTTTGGGTCTAGCCGATTGGGTTTGGGTCTAGCCGAGTGGGTTTGGGTCTAGCCGAGTCGGTATGGGTCTAGCCGAGTGGGTTTGGGTCTAGCCGATTTTGTTTGGGTCTAGCCGAGTCGGTTTGGGTCTAGCCGAGTGGGTTTGGGTCTAGCCGAGTGGGTTTGAGTCTAGCCGAGTCGGTTTGGGTCTAGCCGAGTGGGTTTAGGTCTAGCCGAGTGGGTTTGGGTCTAGCCGAGTGGGCTTGGGTCTAGCCGAGTGGGTTTGGGTCTAGCCGAGTGGGTTTGGGTGTAGCCGAGTGGGTTTGGGTCTAGCCGAGTGGGTTTGGGTCTAGCCGAGTGGGTTTGCATCTAGCCGAGTGGGTTTGGGTCTAGCCGAGTGTGTTTGGGTCTAGCCGAGTGGGTGTGGGTCTGGACGAATGGGTTTGGGTCTAGCCGAGTGGGCTTGGGTCTAGCCGAGTGGGCTTTGGGTCTAGCTGAGTGGGTTTGCGTCTAGCCGAATGGGCTTGGGTCTATCCGAGTGGGTTTGGGTCTACCCGAGTGGGTTTGGGTCTAGCCGAGTGGGCTTGGGTCTAGCCGAGTGGGTTTGGGTCTAGCCGAGTGGGTTTGGGTCTAGCCGATTTTGTTTGGGTCTAGCCGAGTCGGTTTGGGTCTAGCCGAGTGGGTTTGGGTCTAGCCGAGTGGGTTTGAGTCTAGCCGAGTCGGTTTGGGTCTAGCCGAGTGGGTTTAGGTCTAGCCGAGTGGGTTTGGGTCTAGCCGAGTGGGCTTGGGTCTAGCCGAGTGGGTTTGGGTCTAGCCGAGTGGGTTTGGGTGTAGCCGAGTGGGTTTGGGTCTAGCCGAGTGGGTTTGGGTCTAGCCGAGTGGGTTTGCATCTAGCCGAGTGGGTTTGGGTCTAGCCGAGTGTGTTTGGGTCTAGCCGAGTGGGTGTGGGTCTGGACGAATGGGTTTGGGTCTAGCCGAGTGGGCTTGGGTCTAGCCGAGTGGGCTTTGGGTCTAGCTGAGTGGGTTTGCGTCTAGCCGAATGGGCTTGGGTCTATCCGAGTGGGTTTGGGTCTACCCGAGTGGGTTTGGGTCTAGCCGAGTGGGCTTGGGTCTAGCCGAGTGGGTTTGGGTCTAGCCGAGTGGGTTTGGGTCTAGCCGAGTGGGTTTGGGTCTAGCCGAGTGGGTTTGGGTCTAGCCGAGTGGGTTTGGGTCTAGCCGAGTGGGTTTGGATTTAGCCGAGTGGGTTTGGGTCTAGCCGAGTTAGTTTGGCTGTAGCCGAGTTAGTTTGGGTCTAGACGATCGGGTTTGGGTCTAGCCGAGTGGGTTTGGGTCTAGCCGAGTGGGTTTGGGTCTAGCCGAGTGGGTTTGGGTTTAGCCGAGTGGGTTTGGGTCTAGCGGAGTTGGTATGGGTCTAGCGGAGAGGGTTTGGGTCTAGCGGAGTGGGTTTGGGTGTAGCCGAGTGGGTTTGAGTCTAGCCGAGTGGGTTTGGGTCTACCCGAGTAGGTTTGGGTCTAGCCGAGTGGGTTTGAGTCTAGCCGAGTGGGTTTGGTCTAGCCGAGTGGGTTTGTGTCTAGCCGCGTGGGTTTGGGTCTTGCCGAGTGGGTTTGGGTCTAAACGAGTGGGTTTGGGTCTAGCCGATTGGGTTTGGGTCTAGCCGAGTCGGTTTGGGTCTAGCCGAGTGGGTTTTGGTCTAGCCGAGTGGGTTTGAGTCTAGCCGAGTGAGTTTGGGTCTAGCCGAGTGGGTTTAGGTCTAGACGATTGGGTTTGGGTCTAGCCGAGTGGGCTTGGGTCTAGCCGAGTGGGTTTGGGTCTAGCAGAGTGGGTTTGGGTGTAGCCGAGTGGGTTTGGGTCTAGCCGAGTGGGTTTGGGTCTAGCCGAGTGGGTTTGCATCTAGCCGAGTGGGTTTGGGTCTAGCCGAGTGTGTTTGGGTCTTGCCGAGTGGGTGTGGGTCTAGCCGAATGGGTTTGGATCTAGCCGAGTGGGCTTGGGTCTAGCCGAGTGGGCTTGGGTCTAGCCAAGTGGGTTTGGGTCTAGCCGAGTGGGTTTGGGTCTAGCCGAGTGGGTTTGGGTCTAGCCGGGTGGGTTTGGGTCTAGCCAAGTGGGTTTGGGTCTAGCGGAGTTGGTATGGGTCTAGCGGAGAGGGTTTGGGTCTAGCGGAGTGGGTTTGGGTGTAGCCGAGTGGGTTTGAGTCTAGCCGAGTGGGTGTGGGTCTAGCCGAGTGGGTTTGGGTCTAGCCGAGTGGGTTTGGGTCTAGCCGAGTGGGTTTGGGTCTTACCGAGTGGGTTTGGGTCTAGCCGAGTGGGTTTGGGTCTGTCCGATTGGGTTTGGGTCTAGCCGAGTGGGTTTGGGTCTAGCCGAGTGGGTTTGGGTCTAGCCGAGTGGGTTTGAGTCAAGCCGAGTGGGTTTGGGTCTAGCCGAGTGGGTTTGGGTCTCGCCGAGTGGGTTTGGGTCTAGCCGATGGGCTTGGGTCTAGCCGAGTGGGTTTGGGTCTAGCCGATTGGGTTTGGGTCTAGCCGAGTGGGTGTGGGTCTAGCCGAGTGGGTTTGGGTCTAGCCGAGTGGGTTTGGGTCTAGCCGATTGTGTTTGGGTCTAGCCGAGTGAGTTTGGGTCTAGCCGAGTGGGTTTGGGTCTAGCCGAGTGGGCTTGGGTCTAGCCGAGTGGGTTTGGGTCTAGCCGGGTGGGTTTGGGTCTAGCCGAGTGGGTTTGGGTCTAGCCGAGTGGGTTTGGGTCTAGCCGAGTGGGTTTGTGTCTAGCTGAGTGGGTTTGCGTCTAGCCGAATGGGCTTGGGTCTATCCGAGTGGGTTTGGGTCTAGTCGAGTGGGTTTGTGTCTAGCTGAGTGGGTTTGGGTCTAGCCGAGTGGGTTTCGGACTAGCCGAGTGGGTTTGGGTCTAGCCGAGTGGGTTTGGGTCTAGCCGAGAGGGTTTGGGTCTAGCCGAGTGGGTTTGGGTCTAGCCGAGTGGGTTTGGGTTTAGCCGAGTGGGTTTGGGTCTTGCCGAGTTAGTTTGGCTGTAGCCGAGTTAGTTTGGGTCTAGACGATCGGGTTTGGGTGTAGCCGAGTGGGTTTGGATCCATCCGCGTAGGTTTGGGTCTAGCCGAGTGGGTTTGGGTTTAGCCGAGTGGGTTTGGGTCTAGCGGAGTTGGTATGGGTCTAGCGGAGAGGGTTTGGGTCTAGCGGAGTGGGTTTGGGTGTAGCCGAGTGGGTTTGAGTCTAGCCGAGTGGGTTTGGGTCTACCCGAGTAGGTTTGGGTCTAGACGAGTGGGTTTGAGTCTAGCCGAGTGGGTGTGGGTCTAGCCGAGTGGATTTGGGTCTAGCCGAGTGGGTTTGTGTCTAGCCGCGTGGGTTTGGGTCTTGCCGAGTGGGTTTGGGTCTAGCCGAGTGGGTTTGGGTCTAGCCGATTGGGTTTGGGTCTAGCCGAGTCGGTTTGGGTCTAGCTGAGTGGGTTTGGGTCTTGCCGAGTGGGTTTGAGTCTAGCCGAGTGGGTTTGGGTCTAGCCGAGTGGGTTTGGGTCTAGCCGATTGGGTTTGGGTCTAGCCGAGTTGGCTTGTGTCTAGCCGAGTGGGTTTGGGTCTAGCCGAGTGGGTTTGGGCCCAGCCGAGTGGGTGTGGGTCTAGCCGAGTGGGTTTGGGTCTAGCCGAGTGGGTTTGGGTCTAGCCGATTGGGTTTGGGTCTAGCCGAGTGAGTTTGGGTCTAGCCGAGTGGGTTTGGGTCTAGCCGAGTGGGTTTGGGTCTAGCCGATTGGGTTTGGGTCTAGCCGAGTCGGTTTGGGTCTAGCCGAGTGGGTTTGTGTCTAGCCGAGTAGGTTTGGGTCTAGACGAGTGGGTTTGAGTCTAGCCGAGTGGGTGTGGGTCTAGCCGAGTGGGTTTGGGTCTAGCCTAGTGGGTTTGTGTCTAGCCGCGTGGGTTTGGGTCTTGCCGAGTGGGTTTGGGTCTAGCCGAGTGGGTTTGGGTCTAGCCGATTGGGTTTGGGTCTAGCCGAGTCGGTTTGGGTCTAGCTGAGTGGGTTTGGGTCTTGCCGAGTGGGTTTGAGTCTAGCCGAGTGGGTTTGGGTCTAGCCGAGTGGGTTTGGGTCTAGCCGATTGGGTTTGGGTCTAGCCGAGTTGGCTTGTGTCTAGCCGAGTGGGTTTGGGTCTAGCCGAGTGGGTTTGGGCCCAGCCGAGTGGGTGTGGGTCTAGCCGAGTGGGTTTGGGTCTAGCCGAGTGGGTTTGGGTCTAGCCGATTGGGTTTGGGTCTAGACGAGTGGGTTTGAGTCTAGCCGAGTGGGTGTGGGTCTAGCCGAGTGGGTTTGGGTCTAGCCGAGTGGGTTTGTGTCTAGCCGCGTGGGTTTGGGTCTTGCCGAGTGGGTTTGGGTCTAGCCGAGTGGGTTTGGGTCTAGCCGATTGGGTTTGGGTCTAGCCGAGTCGGTTTGGGTCTAGCTGAGTGGGTTTGGGTCTTGCCGAGTGGGTTTGAGTCTAGCCGAGTGGGTTTGGGTCTAGCCGAGTGGGTTTGGGTCTAGCCGATTGGGTTTGGGTCTAGCCGAGTTGGCTTGTGTCTAGCCGAGTGGGTTTGGGTCTAGCCGAGTGGGTTTGGGCCCAGCCGAGTGGGTGTGGGTCTAGCCGAGTGGGTTTGGGTCTAGCCGAGTGGGTTTGGGTCTAGCCGATTGGGTTTGGGTCTAGCCGAGTGAGTTTGGGTCTAGCCGAGTGGGTTTGGGTCTAGCCGAGTGGGTTTGGGTCTAGCCGATTGGGTTTGGGTCTAGCCGAGTCGGTTTGGGTCTAGCCGAGTGGGTTTGGGTCTAGCCGATTGGGTTTGGGTCTAGCCGAGTCGGTTTGGGTCTAGCCGAGTCGGTTTGGGTGTAACCGAGTGGGTTTGGGTCCAGCCGATTGGGTTTGGGTCTAGCCGAGTCGGTTTGGGTCTAGCCGAGTGGGTTTGGGTCTAGCCGAGTGGGTTTGAGTCTAGCCGAGTGGGTTTGGGTCTAGCCGAGTGGGTTTCGGTCTAGACGAGTGGGTTTGGGTCTAGCCGAGTGGGCTTGGGTCTAGCCGAGTGGGTTTGGGTCTAGCCGAGTGGGTTTGGGTGTAGCCGAGTGGGTTTGGGTCTAGCCGAGTGGGTTTGGGTCTAGCGGAGTTGGTATGAGTCTAGCGGAGAGGGTTTGGGTCTAGCGGAGTGGGTTTGGGTGTAGCCGAGTGGGTTTGAGTCTAGCCGAGTGGGTGTGGGTCTAGCCGAGTGGGTTTGGGTCTAGCCGAGTGGGTTTGGGTCTAGCCGAGTGGGTTTGGGTCTAGCCGATTGGGTTTGGGTCTAGCCGAGTGGGTGTGGGTCTAGCCGAGTGGGTGTGGGTCTAGCCGAGTGGGTTTGGGTCTAGCCGAGTGGGTTTGGGTCTAGCCGATTGTGTTTGGGTCTAGCCGAATGAGTTTGGGTCTAGCCGAGTGGGTTTCGGTCTAGCCGAGTGGGCTTGGGTCTAGCCGAGAGGGCTTGGGTCTAGCCAAGTGGGTTTGGGTCTAGCCGAGTGGGTTTGGGTCTAGCCGAGTGGGTTTGGGTCTGGCCGAGTGGGTTTGGGTCTAGCCGAGTGGGTTTGGGTCTAGCCGAGTGGGTTTGGGTCTAGCCGAGTGGGTTTGGGTCCAGCCGAGTTAGTTTGGCTGTAGCCGAGTTAGTTTGGGTCTAGACGATCGGGTTTGGGTGTAGCCGAGTGGGTTTGGATCCAGCCGAGTAGGTTTGGGTCTAGCCGAGTGGGTTTGGGTTCAGCCGAGTGGGTTTGGGTCTAGCGGAGTTGGTATGCGTCTAGCGGAGAGGGTTTGGGTCTAGCGGAGTGGGTTTGGGTGTAGCCGAGTGGGTTTGAGTCTAGCCGAGTGGGTTTCGGTCTACCCGAGTAGGTTTCGGTCTAGCCGAGTGGGTTTGAGTCTAGCCGAGTGGGTGTGGGTCTAGCCGATTGGGTTTGGGTCTAGCCGAGTGGGTTTGTGTCTAGCCGCGTGGGTTTGGGTCTTGCCGAGTGGGTTTGGGTCTAGCCGAGTGGGTTTGGGCCTAGCCGATTGGGTTTGGGTCTAGCCGAGTCGGTTTGGGTCTAGCCGAGTGGGTTTGGGTCTAGCCGAGTGGGTTTGAGTCTAGCCGAGTGGGTTTTGGTCTAGCCGAGTGGGTTTGGTTCTAGCCGAGTGGGTTTGGGTCTAGCCGAGTTGGCTTGTGTCTAGCCGAGTGGGTTTGGGTCTAGCCGAGTGGGTGTGGGTCTAGCCGAGCGGGTTTGGGTCTAGCCGAGTGGGTTTGGGTCTAGCCGAGTGGGTTTGGGTCTTACCGAGTGGGTTTGGGTCTAGCCGAGTGGGTTTGGGTCTATACGATTGGGTTTGGGTCTAGCCGAGTCGGTTTGGGTCTAGCCGAGTGGGTTTGGGTCTAGCCGAGTGGGTTTGAGTCTAGCCGAGCGGGTTTGGGTCTAGCCGAGTGGGTTTGGGTCTAGCCGAGTGGGTTTGGGTCTAGCCGATGGGCTTGGGTCTAGCCGAGTGGGTTTGGGTCTAGCCGATTGGGTTTGGGTCTAGCCGAGTGGGTGTGGGTCTAGCCGAGTGGGTTTGGGTCTAGCCGAGTGGGTTTGGGTCTAGCCGATTGTGTTTGGGTCTAGCCGAGTGAGTTTGGGTCTAGCCGAGTGGGTTTGGGTCTAGCCGAGTGGGCTTGGGTCTAGCCGAGTGGGTTTGGGTCTAGCCGGGTGGGTTTGGGTCTAGCCGAGTGGGTTTGGGTCTAGCCGAGTGGGTTTGGGTCTAGCCGAGTGGGTTTGTGTCTAGCTGAGTGGGTTTGCGTCTAGCCGAATGGGCTTGGGTCTATCCGAGTGGGTTTGGGTCTAGCCGAGTGGGTTTGTGTCTAGCTGAGTGGGTTTGGGTCTAGCCGAGTGGGTTTCGGACTAGCCGAGTGGGTTTGGGTCTAGCCGAGTGGGTTTGGGTCTAGCCGAGAGGGTTTGGGTCTAGCCGAGTGGGTTTGGGTCTAGCCGAGTGGGTTTGGGTTTAGCCGAGTGGGTTTGGGTCTTGCCGAGTTAGTTTGGCTGTAGCCGAGTTAGTTTGGGTCTAGACGATTGGGTTTGGGTGTAGCCGAGTGGGTTTGGATCCATCCGAGTAGGTTTGGGTCTAGCCGAGTGGGTTTGGGTTTAGCCGAGTGGGTTTGGGTCTAGCGGAGTTGGTATGGGTCTAGCGGAGAGGGTTTGGGTCTAGCGGAGTGGGTTTCGGTGTAGCCGAGTGGGTTTGAGTCTAGCCGAGTGGGTTTGGGTCTACCCGAGTCGGTTTGGGTCTAGCCGAGTGGGTTTGGGTCTAGCCGAGTGGGTTTGAGTCTAGCCGAGTGGGTTTGGGTCTAGCCGAGTGGGTTTGGGTCTAGCCGAGTGGGTTTGGGTCTAGCCGAGTTGGCTTGTGTCTAGCCGAGTGGGTTTGGGTCTAGCCGAGTGGGTGTGGGTCTAGCCGAGCGGGTTTGGGTCTAGCCGAGTGGGTTTGGGTCTAGCCGAGTGGGTTTGGGTCTTACCGAGTGGGTTTGGGTCTAGCCGAGTGGGTTTGGGTCTATCCGATTGGGTTTGGGTCTAGCCGAGTCGGTTTGGGTCTAGCCGAGTGGGTTTGGGTCTAGCCGAGTGGGTTTGAGTCTAGCCGAGCGGGTTTGGGTCTAGCCGAGTGGGTTTGGGTCTAGCCGAGTGGGTTTGGGTCTAGCCGATGGGCTTGGGTCTAGCCGAGTGGGTTTGGGTCTAGCCGATTGGGTTTGGGTCTAGCCGAGTGGGTGTGGGTCTAGCCGAGTGGGTTTGGGTCTAGCCGAGTGGGTTTGGGTCTAGCCGATTGTGTTTGGGTCTAGCCGAGTGAGTTTGGGTCTAGCCGAGTGGGTTTGGGTCTAGCCGAGTGGGCTTGGGTCTAGCCGAGTGGGTTTGGGTCTAGCCGGGTGGGTTTGGGTCTAGCCGAGTGGGTTTGGGTCTAGCCGAGTGGGTTTGGGTCTAGCCGAGTGGGTTTGTGTCTAGCTGAGTGGGTTTGCGTCTAGCCGAATGGGCTTGGGTCTATCCGAGTGGGTTTGGGTCTAGCCGAGTGGGTTTGTGTCTAGCTGAGTGGGTTTGGGTCTAGCCGAGTGGGTTTCGGACTAGCCGAGTGGGTTTGGGTCTAGCCGAGTGGGTTTGGGTCTAGCCGAGAGGGTTTGGGTCTAGCCGAGTGGGTTTGGGTCTAGCCGAGTGGGTTTGGGTTTAGCCGAGTGGGTTTGGGTCTTGCCGAGTTAGTTTGGCTGTAGCCGAGTTAGTTTGGGTCTAGACGATCGGGTTTGGGTGTAGCCGAGTGGGTTTGGATCCATCCGAGTAGGTTTGGGTCTAGCCGAGTGGGTTTGGGTTTAGCCGAGTGGGTTTGGGTCTAGCGGAGTTGGTATGGGTCTAGCGGAGAGGGTTTGGGTCTAGCGGAGTGGGTTTCGGTGTAGCCGAGTGGGTTTGAGTCTAGCCGAGTGGGTTTGGGTCTACCCGAGTAGGTTTGGGTCTAGACGAGTGGGTTTGAGTCTAGCCGAGTAGGTTTGGGTCTAGCCGAGTGGGTGTGGGTCTAGCCGAGTGGGTTTGGGTCTAGCCGAGTGGGTTTGTGTCTAGCCGCGTGGGTTTGGGTCTTGCCGAGTGGGTTTGGGTCTAGCCGAGTGGGTTTGAGTCTAGCCGATTGGGTTTGGGTCTAGCCGAGTCGGTTTGGGTCTAGCTGAGTGGGTTTGGGTCTTGCCGAGTGGGTTTGAGTCTAGCCGAGTGGGTTTGGGTCTAGCCGAGTGGGTTTGGGTCTAGCCGATTGGGTTTGGGTCTAGCCGAGTTGGCTTGTGTCTAGCCGAGTGGGTTTGGGTCTAGCCGAGTGGGTTTGGGCCCAGCCGAGTGGGTGTGGGTCTAGCCGAGTGGGTTTGGTTCTAGCCGAGTGGGTTTGGGTCTAGCCGATTGGGTTTGGGTCTAGCCGAGTGAGTTTGGGTCTAGCCGAGTGGGTTTGGGTCTAGCCGAGTGGGTTTGGGTCTAGCCGATTGGGTTTGGGTCTAGCCGAGTCGGTTTGGGTCTAGCCGAGTGGGTTTGGGTCTAGCCGATTGGGTTTGGGTCTAGCCGAGTCGGTTTGTGTCTAGCCGAGTCGGTTTGGGTCTAGCCGAGTGGGTTTGGGTCCAGCCGATTGGGTTTGGGTCTAGCCGAGTCGGTTTGGGTCTAGCCGAGTGGGTTTGGGTCTAGCCGAGTGGGTTTGAGTCTAGCCGAGTGGGTTTGGGTCTAGCCGAGTGGGTTTCGGTCTAGACGAGTGGGTTTGGGTCTAGCCGAGTGGGCTTGGGTCTAGCCGAGTGGGTTTGGGTCTAGCCGAGTGGGTTTGGGTGTAGCCGAGTGGGTTTGGGTCTAGCCGAGCGGGTTTGGGTCTAGCGGAGTTGGTATGGGTCTAGCGGAGAGGGTTTGGGTCTAGTGGAGTGGGTTTGGGTGTAGCCGAGTGGGTTTGAGTCTAGCCGAGTGGGTGTGGGTCTAGCCGAGTGGGTTTGGGTCTAACCGAGTGGGTTTGGGTCTAGCCGAGTGGGTTTGGGTCTAGCCGATTGGGTTTGGATCTAGCCGAGTGGGTGTGGGTCTAGCCGAGTGGGTGTGGGTCTAGCCGAGTGGGTTTGGGTCTAGCCGAGTGGGTTTGGGTCTAGCCGATTGTGTTTGGGTCTAGCCGAATGAGTTTGGGTCTAGCCGAGTGGGTTTGGGTCTAGCCGAGTGGGCTTGGGTCTAGCCGAGAGGGCTTGGGTCTAGCCAAGTGGGTTTGGGTCTAGCCGAGTGGGTTTGGGTCTAGCCGAGTGGGTTTGGGTCTGGCCGAGTGGGTTTGGGTCTAGCCGATTGGGTTTGGGTCTAGCCGAGTGGGTTTGGGTCTAGCCGAGTGGGTTTGGGTCTAGCCGAGTTAGTTTGGCTGTAGCCGATTTAGTTTGGGTCTAGACGATCGGGTTTGGGTGTAGCCGAGTGGGTTTGGATCCAGCCGAGTAGGTTTGGGTCTAGCCGAGTGGGTTTGGGTTCAGCCGAGTGGGTTTGGGTCTAGCGGAGTTGGTATGGGTCTAGCGGAGAGGGTTTGGGTCTAGCGGAGTGGGTTTGGGTGTAGCCGAGTGGCTTTGAGTCTAGCCGAGTGGGTTTCGGTCTACCCGAGTAGGTTTCGGTCTAGCCGAGTGGGTTTGAGTCTAGCCGAGTGGGTGTGGGTCTAGCCGATTGGGTTTGGGTCTAGCCGAGTGGGTTTGTGTCTAGCCGCGTGGGTTTGGGTCTTGCCGAGTGGGTTTGGGTCTAGCCGAGTGGGTTTGGGTCTAGCCGATTGGGTTTGGGTCTAGCCGAGTCGGTTTGGGTCTAGCCGAGTGGGTTTGGGTCTAGCCGAGTGGGTTTGAGTCTAGCCGAGTGGGTTTGGGTCTAGCCGAGTGGGTTTGGGTCTAGCCGAGTGGGTTTGGGTCTAGCCGAGTTGGCTTGGGTCTAGCCGAGTGGGTTTGGGTCTAGCCGAGTGGGTTTGGGTCTAGCCGAGTGGGTTTGAGTCTAGCCCAGTGGGTTTGGGTCTAGCCGAGTGGGTTTAGGTCTAGACGAGTGGGTTTGGGTCTAGCCGAGTGGGCTTGGGTCTAGCCGAGTGGGTTTGAGTCTAGCCGAGTGGGTGTGGGTCTAGCCGATTGGGTTTGGGTCTAGCCGAGTGGGTTTGTGTCTAGCCGCGTGGGTTTGGGTCTTGCCGAGTGGGTTTGGGTCTAGCCGAGTGGGTTTGGGTCTAGCCGATTGGGTTTGGGTCTAGCCGAGTCGGTTTGGGTCTAGCCGAGTGGGTTTGGGTCTAGCCGAGTGGGTTTGAGTCTAGCCGAGTGGGTTTGGGTCTAGCCGAGTGGGTTTGGGTCTAGCCGAGTGGGTTTGGGTCTAGCCGAGTTGGCTTGGGTCTAGCCGAGTGGGTTTGGGTCTAGCCGAGTGGGTTTGGGTCTAGCCGAGTGGGTTTGAGTCTAGCCCAGTGGGTTTGGGTCTAGCCGAGTGGGTTTAGGTCTAGACGAGTGGGTTTGGGTCTAGCCGAGTGGGCTTGGGTCTAGCCGAGTGGGTTTGGGTCTAGCCGAGTGGGTTTGGGTGTAGCCGAGTGGGTTTGGGTCTAGCCGAGTGGGTTTGGGTCTAGCCGAGTGGGTTTGCATCTAGCCGAGTGGGTTTGGGTCTAGCCGAGTGTGTTTGGGTCTAGCCGAGTGGGTGTGGGTCTAGCCGAATGGGTTTGGATCTAGCCGAGTGGGTTTGGGTCTAGCCGAGTGGGCTTGGGTCTAGCCAAGTGGGTTTGGGTCTAGCCGAGTGGGTTTGGGTCTAGCCGAGTGGGTTTGGGTCTAGCCGGGTGAGTTTGGGTCTAGCCAAGTGGGTTTGGGTCTAGCGGAGTTGGTATGGGTCTAGCGGAGAGGGTTTGGGTCTAGCGGAGTGGGTTTGGGTGTAGCCGAGTGGGTTTGAGTCTAGCCGAGTGGGTGTGCGTCTAGCTGAGTGGGTTTGGGTCTAGCCGAGTGGGTTTGGGTCTAGCCGAGTGGGTTTGGGTCTTACCGAGTGGGTTTGGGTCTAGCCGAGTGGGTTTGGGTCTATCCGATTGGGTTTGGGTCTAGCCGAGTCGGTTTGGGTCTAGCCGAGTGGGTTTGGGTCTAGCCGAGTGGGTTTGAGTCTAGCCGAGTGGGTTTGGGTCTAGCCGAGTGGGTTTGGGTCTAGCCGAGTGGGTTTGGGTCTAGCCGATGGGCTTGGGTCTAGCCGAGTGGGTTTGGGTCTAGCCGATTGGGTTTGGGTCTAGCCGAGTGGGTGTGGGTCTAGCCGAGTGAGTTTGGGTCTAGCCGAGTGGGTTTGGGTCTAGCCGAGTGGGCTTGGGTCTAGCCGAGTTGGCTTGGGTCTAGCCAAGTGGGTTTGGGTCTAGCCGAGTGGGTTTGGGTCTAGCCGAGTGGGTTTGGGTCTAGCCGGGTGGGTTTGGGTCTAGCCGAGTGGGTTTGGGTCTAGCCGAGTGGGTTTGGGTCTAGCCGAGTGGGTTTGGGTCTAGCTGAGTGGGTTTGCGTCTAGCCGAATGGGCTTGGGTCTATCCGAGTGGGTTTGGGTCTAGCCGAGTGGGTTTGTGTCTAGCTGAGTGGGTTTGGGTCTAGCCGAGTGGGTTTCGGACTAGCCGAGTGGGTTTGGGTCTAGCCGAGTTGGGTTTGGGTCCAGCCGAGAGGGTTTGGGTCTAGCCGAGTGGGTTTGGGTCTAGCCGAGTGGGTTTGGGTTTAGCCGAGTGGGTTTGGGTCTAGCCGAGTTAGTTTGGCTGTAGCTGAGTTAATTTGGGTCTAGACGATCGGGTTTGGGTGTAGCCGAGTGGGTTTGGATCCAGCCGAGTAGGTTTGGGTCTAGCCGAGTGGGTTTGGGTGTAGCCGAGTGGGTTTGGGTCTAGCGGAGTTGGTATGGGTCTAGCGGAGAGGGTTTGGGTCTAGCGGAGTGGGTTTGGGTGTAGCCGAGTGGGTTTGAGTCTAGCCGAGTGGGTTTGGGTCTACCCGAGTAGGTTTTGGTCTAGCCGAGTGGGTTTGAGTCTAGCCGAGTGGGTGTGGGTCTAGCTGAGTGGGTTTGGGTCGAGCCGAGTGGGTTTGTGTCTAGCCGCGTGGGTTTGTGTCTTGCCGAGTGGGTTTGGGTCTAGCCGAGTGGGTTTGGGTCTAGCCGATTGGGTTTGGGTCTAGCCGAGTCGGTTTGGGTCTAGCCGAGTGGGTTTGGGTCTTGCCGAGTGGGTTTGAGTCTAGCCGAGTGGGTTTGGGTCTAGCCGAGTGGGTTTGGGTCTAGCCGAGTGGGTTTGGGTCTAGCCGAGTTGGCTTGGGTCTAGCCGAGTGGGTTTGGGTCTAGCCGAGTGGGTTTGGGCCTAGCCGAGTGGGTGTGGGTCTAGCCGAGTGGGTTTGGGTCTAGCCGAGTGGGTTTGGGTCTAGCCGATTGGGTTTGGGTCTAGCCGAGTGAGTTTGGGTCTAGTCGAGTGGGTTTGGGTCTAGCCGAGTGGGTTTGGGTCTAGCCGATTGGGTCTGGGTCTAGCCGAGTCGGTTTGGGTCTATCCGAGTGGGTTTGGGTCTAGCCGATTGGGTTTGGGTCTAGCCGAGTCGGTTTGGGTCTAGCCGAGTCGGTTTGGGTGTAGCCGAGTGGGTTTGGGTCCAGCCGATTGGGTTTGGGTCTAGCCGAGTCGGTGTGGGTCTAGCCGAGTGGGTTTGGGTCTAGCCGAGTGGGTTTGGGTCTAGCCGAGTGGGTTTGGGTTTAGCCGAGTGGGTTTGGGTCTAGCCGAGTTAGTTTGGCTGTAGCTGAGTTAATTTGGGTCTAGACGATCGGGTTTGGGTGTAGCCGAGTGGGTTTGGATCCAGCCGAGTAGGTTTGGGTCTAGCCGAGTGGGTTTGGGTGTAGCCGAGTGGGTTTGGGTCTAGCGGAGTTGGTATGGGTCTAGCGGAGAGGGTTTGGGTCTAGCGGAGTGGGTTTGGGTCTAGCCGAGTGGGTTTGAGTCTAGCCGAGTGGGTTTGGGTCTAGCCGAGTGGGTTTGAGTCTAGCCGAGTGGGTTTGGGTCTAGCCGAGTGGGTTTGGGTCTAGCCGAGTGGGTTTGGGTCTAGCCGATGGGCTTGGGTCTAGCCGAGTGGGTTTGGGTCTAGCCGATTGGGTTTGGGTCTAGCCGAGTGGGTGTGGGTCTAGCCGAGTGGGTTTGGGTCTAGCCGAGTGGGTTTGGGTCTAGCCGATTGTGTTTGGGTCTAGCCGAGTGAGTTTGGGTCTAGCCGAGTGGGTTTGGGTCTAGCCGAGTGGGCTTGGGTCTAGCCGAGTTGGCTTGGGTCTAGCCAAGTGGGTTTGGGTCTAGCCGAGTGGGTTTGGGTCTAGCCGAGTGGGTTTGGGTCTAGCCGGGTGGGTTTGGGTCTAGCCGAGTGGGTTTGGGTCTAGCCGAGTGGGTTTGGGTCTAGCCGAGTGGGTTTGGGTCTAGCTGAGTGGGTTTGCGTCTAGCCGAATGGGCTTGGGTCTATCCGAGTGGTTTTGGGTCTAGCCGAGTGGGTTTGTGTCTAGCTGAGTGGGTTTGGGTCTAGCCGAGTGGGTTTCGGACTAGCCGAGTGGGTTTGGGTCTAGCCGAGTTGGGTTTGGGTCCAGCCGAGAGGGTTTGGGTCTAGCCGAGTGGGTTTGGGTCTAGCCGAGTGGGTTTGGGTTTAGCCGAGTGGGTTTGGGTCTAGCCGAGTTAGTTTGGCTGTAGCTGAGTTAATTTGGGTCTAGACGATCGGGTTTGGGTGTAGCCGAGTGGGTTTGGATCCAGCCGAGTAGGTTTGGGTCTAGCCGAGTGGGTTTGGGTGTAGCCGAGTGGGTTTGGGTCTAGCGGAGTTGGTATGGGTCTAGCGGAGAGGGTTTGGGTCTAGCGGAGTGGGTTTGGGTGTAGCCGAGTGGGTTTGAGTCTAGCCGAGTGGGTTTGGGTCTACCCGAGTAGGTTTTGGTCTAGCCGAGTGGGTTTGAGTCTAGCCGAGTGGGTGTGGGTCTAGCTGAGTGGGTTTGGGTCGAGCCGAGTGGGTTTGTGTCTAGCCGCGTGGGTTTGTGTCTTGCCGAGTGGGTTTGGGTCTAGCCGAGTGGGTTTGGGTCTAGCCGATTGGGTTTGGGTCTAGCCGAGTCGGTTTGGGTCTAGCCGAGTGGGTTTGGGTCTTGCCGAGTGGGTTTGAGTCTAGCCGAGTGGGTTTGGGTCTAGCCGAGTGGGTTTGGGTCTAGCCGAGTGGGTTTGGGTCTAGCCGAGTTGGCTTGGGTCTAGCCGAGTGGGTTTGGGTCTAGCCGAGTGGGTTTGGGCCTAGCCGAGTGGGTGTGGGTCTAGCCGAGTGGGTTTGGGTCTAGCCGAGTGGGTTTGGGTCTAGCCGATTGGGTTTGGGTCTAGCCGAGTGAGTTTGGGTCTAGTCGAGTGGGTTTGGGTCTAGCCGAGTGGGTTTGGGTCTAGCCGATTGGGTCTGGGTCTAGCCGAGTCGGTTTGGGTCTATCCGAGTGGGTTTGGGTCTAGCCGATTGGGTTTGGGTCTAGCCGAGTCGGTTTGGGTCTAGCCGAGTCGGTTTGGGTGTAGCCGAGTGGGTTTGGGTCCAGCCGATTGGGTTTGGGTCTAGCCGAGTCGGTGTGGGTCTAGCCGAGTGGGTTTGGGTCTAGCCGAGTGGGTTTGGGTCTAGCCGAGTGGGTTTGGGTTTAGCCGAGTGGGTTTGGGTCTAGCCGAGTTAGTTTGGCTGTAGCTGAGTTAATTTGGGTCTAGACGATCGGGTTTGGGTGTAGCCGAGTGGGTTTGGATCCAGCCGAGTAGGTTTGGGTCTAGCCGAGTGGGTTTGGGTGTAGCCGAGTGGGTTTGGGTCTAGCGGAGTTGGTATGGGTCTAGCGGAGAGGGTTTGGGTCTAGCGGAGTGGGTTTGGGTGTAGCCGAGTGGGTTTGAGTCTAGCCGAGTGGGTTTGGGTCTACCCGAGTAGGTTTGGGTCTAGCCGAGTGGGTTTGAGTCTAGCCGAGTGGGTGTGGGTCTAGCTGAGTGGGTTTGGGTCGAGCCGAGTGGGTTTGTGTCTAGCCGCGTGGGTTTGTGTCTTGCCGAGTGGGTTTGGGTCTAGCCGAGTGGGTTTGGGTCTAGCCGATTGGGTTTGGGTCTAGCCGAGTCGGTTTGGGTCTAGCCGAGTGGGTTTGGGTCTTGCCGAGTGGGTTTGAGTCTAGCCGAGTGGGTTTGGGTCTAGCCGAGTGGGTTTGGGTCTAGCCGAGTGGGTTTGGGTCTAGCCGAGTTGGCTTGGGTCTAGCCGAGTGGGTTTGGGTCTAGCCGAGTGGGTTTGGGCCTAGCCGAGTGGGTGTGGGTCTAGCCGAGTGGGTTTGGGTCTAGCCGAGTGGGTTTGGGTCTAGCCGATTGGGTTTGGGTCTAGCCGAGTGAGTTTGGGTCTAGTCGAGTGGGTTTGGGTCTAGCCGAGTGGGTTTGGGTCTAGCCGATTGGGTCTGGGTCTAGCCGAGTCGGTTTGGGTCTATCCGAGTGGGTTTGGGTCTAGCCGATTGGGTTTGGGTCTAGCCGAGTCGGTTTGGGTCTAGCCGAGTCGGTTTGGGTGTAGCCGAGTGGGTTTGGGTCCAGCCGATTGGGTTTGGGTCTAGCCGAGTCGGTGTGGGTCTAGCCGAGTGGGTTTGGGTCTAGCCGAGTGGGTTTGAGTCTAGCCGAGTGGGTTTGGGTCTAGCCGAGTGGGTTTCCGTCCAGACGAGTGGGTTTGGGTCTAGCCGAGTGGGCTTGGGTCTAGCCGAGTGGGTTTGGGTCTAGCCGAGTGGGTTTGGGTGTAGCCGAGTGGGTTTGGGTCTAGCCGAGTGGGTTTGGGTCTAGCGGAGTTGGTATGGGTCTAGCGGAGAGGGTTTGGGTCTAGCGGAGTGGGTTTGGGTGTAGCCGAGTGGGTTTGAGTCTAGCCGAGTGGGTGTGGGTCTAGCCGAGTGGGTTTGGGTCTAGCCGAGTGGGTTTGGGTCTAGCCGAGTGGGTTTGGGTCTTGCCGAGTGGGTTTGGGTCTAGCCGAGTGGGTTTGGGTCTGGCCGATTGGGTTTGGGTCTAGCCGAGTGGGTTTGGGTTTAGCCGAGTGGGTTTGGGTCTAGCCGAGTTAGTTTGGCTGTAGCTGAGTTAATTTGGGTCTAGACGATCGGGTTTGGGTGTAGCCGAGTGGGTTTGGATCCAGCCGAGTAGGTTTGGGTCTAGCCGAGTGGGTTTGGGTTTAGCCGAGTGGGTTTGGGTCTAGCGGAGTTGGTATGGGTCTAGCGGAGAGGGTTTGGGTCTAGCGGAGTGGGTTTGGGTGTCGCCGAGTGGGTTTGAGTCTAGCCGAGTGGGTTTGGGTCTACCCGAGTAGGTTTGGGTCTAGCCGAGTGGGTTTGAGTCTAGCCGAGTGGGTGTGGGTCTAGCCGAGTGGGTTTGGGTCTAGCCGAGTGGGTTTGTGTCTAGCCGCGTGGGTTTGTGTCTTGCCGAGTGGGTTTGGGTCTAGCCGAGTGGGTTTGGGTCTAGCCGATTGGGTTTGGGTCTAGCCGAGTCGGTTTGGGTCTAGCCGAGTGGGTTTGGGTCTTGCCGAGTAGGTTTGAGTCTAGCCGAGTGGGTTTGGGTTTAGCCGAGTGGGTTTGGGTCTAGCCGAGTTAGTTTGGCTGTAGCTGAGTTAATTTGGGTCTAGACGATCGGGTTTGGGTGTAGCCGAGTGGGTTTGGATCCAGCCGAGTAGGTTTGGGTCTAGCCGAGTGGGTTTGGGTTTAGCCGAGTGGGTTTGGGTCTAGCGGAGTTGGTATGGGTCTAGCGGAGAGGGTTTGGGTCTAGCGGAGTGGGTTTGGGTGTAGCCGAGTGGGTTTGAGTCTAGCCGAGTGGGTTTGGGTCTACCCGAGTAGGTTTGGGTCTAGCCGAGTGGGTTTGAGTCTAGCCGAGTGGGTGTGGGTCTAGCCAAGTGGGTTTGGGTCTAGCCGAGTGGGTTTGTGTCTAGCCGCGTGGGTTTGTGTCTTGCCGAGTGGGTTTGGGTCTAGCCGAGTGGGTTTGGGTCTAGCCGATTGGGTTTGGGTCTAGCCGAGTCGGTTTGCGTCTAGCCGAGTGGGTTTGGGTCTTGCCGAGTGGGTTTGAGTCTAGCCGAGTGGGTTTGGGTCTAGCCGAGTGGGTTTGGGTCTAGCCGAGTGGGTTTGGGTCTAGCCGAGTTGGCTTGGGTCTAGCCGAGTGGGTTTGGGTCTAGCCGAGTGGGTTTGGGCCTAGCCGAGTGGGTGTGGGTCTAGCCGAGTGGGTTTGGGTCTAGCCGAGTGTGTTAGGGTCTAGCCGATTGGGTTTGGGTCTAGCCGAGTGAGTTTGGGTCTAGCCGAGTGGGTTTGGGTCTAGCCGAGTGGGTTTGGGTCTAGCCGATTGGGTCTGGGTCTAGCCGAGTCGGTTTGGGTCTAGCCGAGTGGGTTTGGGTCTAGCCGATTGGGTTTGGGTCTAGCCGAGTCGGTTTGGGTCTAGCCGAGTCGGTTTGGGTGTAGCCGAGTGGGTTTGGGTCCAGCCGATTGGGTTTGGGTCTAGCCGAGTCGGTGTGGGTCTAGCCGAGTGGGTTTGGGTCTAGCCGAGTGGGTTTGAGTCTAGCCGAGTGGGTTTGAGTCTAGCCGAGTGGGTTTGGGTCTAGCCGAGTGGGTTTCGGTCTAGACGAGTGGGTTTGGGTCTAGCCGAGTCGGTTTGGGTCTAGCCGAGTCGGTTTGGGTGTAGCCGAGTGGGTTTGGGTCCAGCCGATTGGGTTTGGGTCTAGCCGAGTCGGTGTGGGTCTAGCCGAGTGGGTTTGGGTCTAGCCGAGTGGGTTTGAGTCTAGCCGAGTGGGTTTGGGTCTAGCCGAGTGGGTTTCCGTCCAGACGAGTGGGTTTGGGTCTAGCCGAGTGGGCTTGGGTCTAGCCGAGTGGGTTTGGGTCTAGCCGAGTGGGTTTGGGTGTAGCCGAGTGGGTTTGGGTCTAGCCGAGTGGGTTTGGGTCTAGCGGAGTTGGTATGGGTCTAGCGGAGAGGGTTTGGGTCTAGCGGAGTGGGTTTGGGTGTAGCCGAGTGGGTTTGAGTCTAGCCGAGTGGGTGTGGGTCTAGCCGAGTGGGTTTGGGTCTAGCCGAGTGGGTTTGGGTCTAGCCGAGTGGGTTTGGGTCTTGCCGAGTGGGTTTGGGTCTAGCCGAGTGGGTTTGGGTCTGGCCGATTGGGTTTGGGTCTAGCCGAGTGGGTTTGGGTTTAGCCGAGTGGGTTTGGGTCTAGCCGAGTTAGTTTGGCTGTAGCTGAGTTAATTTGGGTCTAGACGATCGGGTTTGGGTGTAGCCGAGTGGGTTTGGATCCAGCCGAGTAGGTTTGGGTCTAGCCGAGTGGGTTTGGGTTTAGCCGAGTGGGTTTGGGTCTAGCGGAGTTGGTATGGGTCTAGCGGAGAGGGTTTGGGTCTAGCGGAGTGGGTTTGGGTGTCGCCGAGTGGGTTTGAGTCTAGCCGAGTGGGTTTGGGTCTACCCGAGTAGGTTTGGGTCTAGCCGAGTGGGTTTGAGTCTAGCCGAGTGGGTGTGGGTCTAGCCGAGTGGGTTTGGGTCTAGCCGAGTGGGTTTGTGTCTAGCTGCGTGGGTTTGTGTCTTGCCGAGTGGGTTTGGGTCTAGCCGAGTGGGTTTGGGTCTAGCCGATTGGGTTTGGGTCTAGCCGAGTCGGTTTGGGTCTAGCCGAGTGGGTTTGGGTCTTGCCGAGTGGGTTTGAGTCTAGCCGAGTGGGTTTGGGTCTAGCCGAGTGGGTTTGGGTCTAGCCGAGTGGGTTTGGGTCTAGCCGAGTTGGCTTGGGTCTAGCCGAGTGGGTTTGGGTCTAGCCGAGTGGGTTTGGGCCTAGCCGAGTGGGTGTGGGTCTAGCCGAGTGGGTTTGGGTCTAGCCGAGTGGGTTAGGGTCTAGCCGATTGGGTTTGGGTCTAGCCGAGTGAGTTTGCGTCTAGCCGAGTGGGTTTGGGTCTAGCCGAGTGGGTTTGGGTCTAGCCGATTGGGTCTGGGTCTAGCCGAGTCGGTTTGGGTCTAGCCGAGTGGGTTTGGGTCTAGCCGATTGGGTTTGGGTCTAGCCGAGTCGGTTTGGGTCTAGCCGAGTCGGTTTGGGTGTAGCCGAGTGGGTTTGGGTCCAGCCGATTGGGTTTGGGTCTAGCCGAGTCGGTGTGGGTCTAGCCGAGTGGGTTTGGGTCTAGCCGAGTGGGTTTGAGTCTAGCCGAGTGGGTTTGGGTCTAGCCGAGTGGGTTTCGGTCTAGACGAGTGGGTTTGGGTCTAGCCGAGTGGGCTTGGGTCTAGCCGAGTGGGTTTGGGTCTAGCCGGGTGGGTTTGGGTGTAGCCGAGTGGGTTTGGGTCTAGCCGAATGGGTTTGGGTCTAGCGGAGTTGGTATGGGTCTAGCGGAGAGGGTTTGGGTCTAGCGGATTGGGTTTGGGTGTAGCCGAGTGGGTTTGAGTCTAGCCGAGTGGGTGTGGGTCTAGCCGAGTGGGTTTGGGTCTAGCCGAGTGGGTTTGGGTCTAGCCGAGTGGGTTTGGGTCTTGCCGAGTGGGTTTGGGTCTAGCCGAGTGGGTTTGGGTCTGGCCGATTGGGTTTGGGTCTAGCCGAGTGGGTTTGGGTTTAGCCGAGTGGGTTTGGGTCTAGCCGAGTTAGTTTGGCTGTAGCTGAGTTAATTTGGGTCTAGACGATCGGGTTTGGGTGTAGCCGAGTGGGTTTGGATCCAGCCGAGTAGGTTTGGGTCTAGCCGAGTGGGTTTGGGTTTAGCCGAGTGGGTTTGGGTCTAGCGGAGTTGGTATGGGTCTAGCGGAGAGGGTTTGGGTCTAGCGGAGTGGGTTTGGGTGTAGCCGAGTGGGTTTGAGTCTAGCCGAGTGGGTTTGGGTCTACCCGAGTAGGTTTGGGTCTAGCCAAGTGGGTTTGAGTCTAGCCGAGTGGGTGTGGGTCTAGCCGAGTGTGTTTGGGTCTAGCCGAGTGGGTTTGTGTCTAGCCGCGTGGGTTTGTGTCTTGCCGAGTGGGTTTGGGTCTAGCCGAGTGGGTTTGGGTCTAGCCGATTGGGTTTGGGTCTAGCCGAGTCGGTTTGGGTCTAGCCGAGTGGGTTTGGGTCTTGCCGAGTGGGTTTGAGTCTAGCCGAGTGGGTTTGGGTCTAGCCGAGTGGGTTTGGGTCTAGCCGAGTGGGTTTGGGTCTAGCCGAGTTGGCTTGGGTCTAGCCGAGTGGGTTTGGGTCTAGCCGAGTGGGTTTGGGACTAGCCGAGTGGGTGTGGGTCTAGCCGAGTGGGTTTGGGTCTAGCCGAGTGGGTTAGGGTCTAGCCGATTGGGTTTGGGTCTAGCCGAGTGAGTTTGGGTCTAGCCGAGTGGGTTTGGGTCTAGCCGAGTGGGTTTGGGTCTAGCCGATTGGGTCTGGGTCTAGCCGAGTCGGTTTGGGTCTAGCCGAGTGGGTTTGGGTCTAGCCGATTGGGTTTGGGTCTAGCCGAGTCGGTTTGGGTCTAGCCGAGTCGGTTTGGGTGTAGCCGAGTGGGTTTGGGTCCAGCCGATTGGGTTTGGGTCTAGCCGAGTCGGTGTGGGTCTAGCCGAGTGGGTTTGGGTCTAGCCGAGTGGGTTTGAGTCTAGCCGAGTGGGTTTGGGTCTAGCCGAGTGGGCTTGGGTCTAGACGAGTGGGTTTGGGTCTAGCCGAGTGGGCTTGGGTCTAGCCGAGTGGGTTTGGGTCTAGCCGGGTGGGTTTGGGTGTAGCCGAGTGGGTTTGGGTCTAGCCGAATGGGTTTGGGTCTAGCGGAGTTGGTATGGGTCTAGCGGAGAGGGTTTGGGTCTAGCGGAGTGGGTTTGGGTGTAGCCGAGTGGGTTTGAGTCTAGCCGAGTGGGTGTGGGTCTAGCCGAGTGGGTTTGGGTCTAGCCGAGTGGGTTTGGGTCTAGCCGAGTGGGTTTGGGTCTTGCCGAGTGGGTTTGGGTCTAGCCGAGTGGGTTTGGGTCTGGCCGATTGGGTTTGGGTCTAGCCGAGTGGGTTTGGGTTTAGCCGAGTGGGTTTGGGTCTAGCCGAGTTAGTTTGGCTGTAGCTGAGTTAATTTGGGTCTAGACGATCGGGTTTGGGTGTAGCCGAGTGGGTTTGGATCCAGCCGAGTAGGTTTGGGTCTAGCCGAGTGGGTTTGGGTTTAGCCGAGTGGGTTTGGGTCTAGCGGAGTTGGTATGGGTCTAGCGGAGAGGGTTTGGGTCTAGCGGAGTGGGTTTGGGTGTAGCCGAGTGGGTTTGAGTCTAGCCGAGTGGGTTTGGGTCTACCCGAGTAGGTTTGGGTCTAGCCAAGTGGGTTTGAGTCTAGCCGAGTGGGTGTGGGTCTAGCCGAGTGTGTTTGGGTCTAGCCGAGTGGGTTTGTGTCTAGCCGCGTGGGTTTGTGTCTTGCCGAGTGGGTTTGGGTCTAGCCGAGTGGGTTTGGGTCTAGCCGATTGGGTTTGGGTCTAGCCGAGTCGGTTTGGGTCTAGCCGAGTGGGTTTGGGTCTTGCCGAGTGGGTTTGAGTCTAGCCGAGTGGGTTTGGGTCTAGCCGAGTGGGTTTGGGTCTAGCCGAGTGGGTTTGGGTCTAGCCGAGTTGGCTTGGGTCTAGCCGAGTGGGTTTGGGTCTAGCCGAGTGGGTTTGGGCCTAGCCGAGTGGGTGTGGGTCTAGCCGAGTGGGTTTGCGTCTAGCCGAGTGGGTTTGGGTCTAGCCGATTGGGTTTGGGTCTAGCCGAGTGAGTTTGGGTCTAGCCGAGTGGGTTTGGGTCTAGCCGAGTGGGTTTGGGTCTAGCCGATTGGGTTTGGGTCTAGCCGAGTCGGTTTGGGTCTAGCCGAGTGGGTTTGGGTCTAGCCGATTGGGTTTGGGTCTAGCCGAGTGGGTTTGGGTCTAGCCGAGTGGGCTTGGGTCTCGCCGAGCGGGTTTGGGTCTAGCCGAGTGTGTTTGGGTCTAGCCGAGTCGGATTGCATCTAGCCGAGTGGGTTTGGGTCTAGCCGAGTCGGTTGGGGTCTAGCCGAGTGGGTTTGGGTCTAGCCGAGTGGGTTTGGGTCTAGCCGAGTGGGTTTGGGTCTAGCCGAGTGGGCTTGGGTCTCGCCGAGCGGGTTTGGGTCTAGCCGAGTGTGTTTGCGTGTGGCCGAGTGGGTTTGGGTCTAGCAGAGTGCGTTTGGGTCTAGCCGGGTGGGTTTGGGTCTAGCCGAGTGGGTTTGGGTCTAGCGGAGTGGGTTTGGGTCTAGCCGAGTGGGTTTGGGTCTAGCCGAGTGGGTTTGGGTCTAGCCGAGTGGGTTTAGGTCTAGCCGAGTGGGTTTGGGTCTAGCCGAGTGGGCTTGGGTCTAGCCGAGTGGGTTTGGGTCTAGCCGAGTGGGTTTGGGTCTAGCCGAGTGGGTTTGGGTCTAGCCGAGTGGGTTTGGGTCTAGCCGAGTGGGTTTGGGTCTAGCTGAGTCGGATTGCATCTAGCCGAGTGGGTTTGGGTCTAGCCGCGTTGGTTGGGGTGTAGCCGAGTGGGTTTGCGTCTAGCCGAGTGGGTTTGGGTCTACCCGAGTAGGTTTGGGTCTAGCCGAGTGGGTTTGGGCCTAGCCGAGTGGGTGTGGGTCTAGCCGAATGGGTTTGGGTCTAGCCGAGTGGGCTTGGGTCTAGCCGAGTGGGCTTGGGTCTAGCCAAGTGGGTTTGGGTCTAGCCGAGTGGTTTTGGGTCTAGCCGAGTGGGTTTGGGTCTAGCGGAGTGGGTTTGGGTGTAGCCGAGTGGGTTTGAGTCTAGCCGAGTGGGTTTGGGTCTAGCCGTGTGGGTTTGGGTTTAGCCGAGTGAGTTTGGGTCTAGCGGAGTTGGTATGGGTCTAGCGGAGAGGGTTTGGGTCTAGCGGAGTGGGTTTGGGTGTAGCCGAGTGTGTTTGAGTCTAGCCGAGTGGGTTTGGGTCTACCCGAGTAGGTTTGGGTCTAGCCGAGTGGGTTTGAGACTCGCCGAGTGGGTGTGGGTCTAGCCGAGTGGGTTTGGGTCTAGCCGAGTGGGTTTGTGTCTAGCCGAGTGGGTTTGGGTCTAGCCGAGTGGGTTTGGGTCTAGCCGAGTTGGCTTGGGCCTAGCCGAGTGGGTTTGGGTCTAGACGAGTGGGTTTGGGCCTAGCCGAGTGGGTGTGGGTCTAGCCGAGTGGGTTTGGGTCTAGCCGAGTGGGTTTGGGTCTAGCCGATTAGGTTTGGGTCTAGCCGAGTGAGTTTGGGTCTAGCCGAGTGGGTTTGGGTCTAGCCGAGTGGGTTTGGGTCTAGCCGAGTCAGTTTGGGTCTAGCCGAGTGGGTTTGGGTCTAGCGGATTGGGTTTGGGTCTAGCCGAGTCGGTTTGGGTCTAGCCGAGTGGGTTTGGTTCTAGCAGAGTGGGTTTGAGTCTAGCCGAGTGGGTTTGGGTCTAGCCGAGTGGGTTTAGGTCTAGCCGAGTGGGTTTGGGTCTAGCCGAGTGGGCTTGGGTGTAGCCGAGTGGGTTTGGGTCTAGCCGAGTGGGTTTGGGTGTAGCCGAGTGGGTTTGGGTCTAGCCGAGTGGGTTTGTGTCTAGCCGAGTGTGTTTGCATCTAGCCGAGTGGGTTTGGGTCTAGCCGAGTGGGTTTGGGTCTAGCCGAGTTTGCTTGGGTCTAGCCGAGTGGGCTTGGGTCTAGACGAGTGGGTTTGGGCCTAGCCGAGTGGGTGTGGGTCTAGCCGAGTGGGTTTGGGTCTAGCCGAGTGGGTTTGGGTCTAGCCGATTGGGTTTGTGTCTAGCCAAGTGAGTTTGGGTCTAGCCGAGTGGGTTTGGGTCTAGCCGAGTGGGTTTGGGTCTAGCCGATTGGGTTAGGGTCTAGCCGAGTGGGTTTGGGTCTAGCCGAGTGGGTTTGGGTCTAGCCGATTGGGTTTGGGTCTCGCCGAGTGGGTTTGGGTCTAGCCGAGTCGGTTTGGGTCTAGCCGAGTGGGTTTGGGTCTAGCCGATTGGGTTTGGGTTTAGCCGAGTCGGTTTGGATCTAGCCGAGTGGGTTTGGTTCTAGCCGAGTGGGTTTGAGTCTAGCCGAGTGGGTTTGGGTCTAGCCGAGTGGGTTTAGGTCTAGCCAAGTGTGTTTGGGTCTAGCCGAGTGGGCTTGGGTCTAGCCGAGTGGGTTTGGGTCTAGCCGAGTGGGTTTGGGTGTAGCCGAGTGGGTTTGGGTCTAGCCGAGTGGGTTTGGGTCTAGACGAGTGGGTTTGCATCTAGCCGAGTGGGTTTGGGTCTAGCCGAGTGTGTTTGGGTCTTGCCGAGTGGGGGTGGGTCTAGCCGAATGGGTTTGGGTCTAGCCGAGTGGGCTTGGGTGTAGCCGAGTGGGCTTGGGTCTAGCCAAGTGGGTTTGGGTCTAGCCGAGTGGGTTTGGGTCTAGCCGAGTGGGTTTGGGTCTAGCCGGGTGGGTTTGGGTGTAGCCGAGTGGGTTTGGGTCTAGCCGAGTGGGTTTGGGTCTAGCGGAGTGGGTTTGGGTGTAGCCGAGTGGGTTTGGGTCTAGCCGAGTGGGTTTGGGTCTAGCCGAGTGGGCTTGGGTCTCGCCGAGTGGGTTTGGGTCTAGCCGAGTGGGTTTAGAAACATAGAAACATAGAAAATAGGTGCAGGAGTAGGCCATTCGGCCCTTCGAGCCTGCACCGCCATTCAATGTGATCATGGCTGATCATCCAACTCAGTATCCCGTACCTGCCTTCTCTCCATACCCCCTGATCCCTTTAGCCACAAGTGCCACATCTAACGCCCTCTTAAATATAGCCAATGAACTGGCCTCAACTACCTTCTGTGGCAGAGAATTCCAGAGACTCACCACTCTCTGTGTAAAGAATGTTTTCCTCATTTCGGTCCTAAAGGAATTCCCCTTTATCCTTTGACTGTGACCCTAGTGGGTTTGGGTCTAGCCGAGTGTGTTTGGGTCTAGCCGAGTGGGTGTGGGTCTAGCCGAATGGGTTTGGGTCTAGCCGAGAGGGCTTGGGTGTAGCCGAGTGGGCTTGGGTCTAGCCAAGTGGGTTGGGTCTAGCCGAGTGGGTTTGGGTCTAGCCGAGTGGGTTTGGGTCTAGCCGGGTGGGTTTGGGTGTAGCCGAGTGGGTTTGGGTCTAGCCGAGTGGGTTTGGGTCTAGCGGAGTGGGTTTGGGTGTAGCCGAGTGGGTTTGGGTCTAGCCGAGTGGGTTTGGGTCTAGCCGAGTGGGTTTGGGTCTAGCCGGGTGGGTTTGGGTCTAGCCGAGTGGGTTTGGGTCTAGCCGAGTGGGTTTGGGTCTTGCGGAGTGGGTTTGGGTGTAGCCGAGTGGGTTTGGGTCTAGCCGAGTGGGTTTGGGTCTAGCCGAGTGGGTTTGGGTCTAGCCGAGTGGGTTTGGGTCTAGCCGAGTGGGTTTGGGTCTAGCCGAGTCGGATTGCATCTAGCCGAGTGGGTTTGGGTCTAGCCGAGTCGGTTGGGGTCTAGCCGAGTGGGTTTGGGTCTAGCCGAGTGGGTTTGGGTCTAGCCGAGTGGGTTTGGGTCTAGCCGAGTGGGCTTGGGTCTCGTCGAGCGGGTTTGGGTCTAGCCGAGTGTGTTTGCGTGTGGCCGAGTGGGTTTGGGTCTAGCAGAGTGGGTTTGGGTCTAGCCGGGTGGGTTTGGGTCTAGCCGAGTGGGTTTGGGTCTAGCGGAGTGGGTTTGGGTCTAGCCGAGTGGGTTTGGGTCTAGCCGAGTGGGTTTGGGTCTAGCCGAGTGGGTTTAGGTCTAGCCGAGTGGGTTTGGGTCTAGCCGAGTGGGCTTGGGTCTAGCCGAGTGGGTTTGGGTCTAGCCGAGTGGGTTTGGGTCTAGCCGAGTGGGTTTGGGTCTAGCCGAGTGGGTTTGGGTCTAGCCGAGTGGGTTTGGGTCTAGTCGAGTGGGTTTGGGTCTAGCCGAGTGGGTTTGGGTCTAGCCGAGTCGGATTGCATCTAGCCGAGTGGGTTTGGGTCTAGCCGAGTCGGTTGGGGTGTAGCCGAGTGGGTTTGCGTCTAGCCGAGTGGGTTTGGGTCTACCCGAGTAGGTTTGGGTCTAGCCGAGTGGGTTTGGGCCCAGCCGAGTGGGTGTGGGTCTAGCCGAATGGGTTTGGGTCTAGCCGAGTGGGCTTGGGTCTAGCCGAGTGGGCTTGGGTCTAGCCAAGTGGGTTTGGGTCTGGCCGAGTGGGTTTGGGTCTAGCCGAGTGGGTTTGGGTCTAGCGGAGTGGGTTTGGGTGTAGCCGAGTGGGTTTGAGTCTAGCCGAGTGGGTTCGGGTCTAGCCGTGTGGGTTTGGGTTTAGCCGAGTGGGTTTGGGTCTAGCGGAGTTGGTATGGGTCTAGCGGAGAGGGTTTGGGTCTAGCGGAGTGGGTTTGGGTGTAGCCGAGTGTGTTTGAGTCTAGCCGAGTGGGTTTGTGTCTACCCGAGTAGGTTTGGGTCTAGCCGAGTGGGTTTGAGACTAGCCGAGTGGGTGTGGGTGTAGCCGAGTGGGTTTGGGTCTAGCCGAGTTGGTTTGTGTCTAGCCGAGTGGGTTTGGGTCTAGCCGAGTGGGTTTGTGTCTAGCCGAGTTGGCTTGGGTCTAGCCGAGTGGGTTTGGGTCCAGACGAGTGGGTTTGGGCCTAGCCGAGTGGGTGTGGGTCTAGCCGAGTGGGTTTGGGTCTAGCCGAGTGGGTTTGGGTCTAGCCGATTGGGTTTGGGTCTAGCCGAGTGAGTTTGGGTCTAGCCGAGTGGGTTTGGGTCTAGCCGAGTGGGTTTGGGTCTAGCTGATTGGGTTTGGGTCTAGCCGAGTGGGTTTGGGTCTAGCCGAGTGGGTTTGGGTCTAGCCGATTGGGTTTGGGTCTAGCCGAGTGGGTTTGGGTCTAGCCGAGTCGGTTTGGGTCTAGCCGAGTGGGTTTGGGTCTCGCCGATTGGGTTTGGGTCTAGCCGAGTCGGTTTGGGTCTAGCCGAGTGGGTTTGGTTCTAGCAGAGTGGGTTTGAGTCTAGCCGAGTGGGTTTGGGTCTAGCCGAGTGGGTTTAGGTCTAGCCGAGTGGGTTTGGGTCTAGCCGAGTGGGCTTGGGTCTAGCCGAGTGGGATTGGGTCTAGCCGAGTGGGTTTGGGTGTAGCCGAGTGGGTTTGGGTCTAGCCGAGTGGGTTTGGGTCTAGCCGAGTGTGTTTGCATCTAGCCGAGTGGGTTTGGGTCTAGCCGAGTGGGTTTGGGTCTAGCCGAGTTTGCTTGGGTCTAGCCGAGTGGGTTTGGGTCTAGACGAGTGGGTTTGGGCCTAGCCGAGTGGGTGTGGGTCTAGCCGAGTGGGTTTGGGTCTAGCCGAGTGGGTTTGGGTCTAGCCGATTGGGTTTGGGTCTAGCTGAGTGAGTTTGGGTCTAGCCGAGTGGGTTTGGGTCTAGCCGAGTGGGTTTGGGTCTAGCCGATTGGGTTTGGGTCTAGCCGAGTGGGTTTGGGTCTAGCCGAGTGGGTTTGGGTCTAGCCGATTGGGTTTGGGTCTAGCCGAGTGGGTTTGGGTCTAGCCGAGTCGGTTTGGGTCTAGCCGAGTGGGTTTGGGTCTAGCCGATTGGGTTTGGGTCTAGCCGAGTCGGTTTGGGTCTAGCCGAGTGGGTTTGGTTCTAGCCGAGTGGGTTTGAGTCTAGCCGAGTGGGTTTGGGTCTAGCCGAGTGGGTTTAGGTCTAGCCGAGTGGGTTTGGGTCTAGCCGAGTGGGCTTGGGTCTAGCCGAGTGGGTTTGGGTCTAGCCGAGTGGGTTTGGGTGTAGCCGAGTGGGTTTGGGTCTAGCCGAGTGGGTTTGGGTCTAGCCGAGTGGGTTTGCATCTAGCCGAGTGGGTTTGGGTCTAGCCGAGTGTGTTTGGGTCTTGCCGAGTGGGTGTGGGTCTAGCCGAATGGGTTTGGGTCTAGCCGAGTGGGTTTGAGTCTAGCCGAGTGGGTTTGGGTCTAGCCGAGTGGGTTTAGGTCTAGCCGAGTGGGTTTGGGTCTAGCCGAGTGGGCTTGGGTCTAGCCGAGTGGGTTTGGGTCTAGCCAAGTGGCTTTGGGTCTAGCCGAGTGGGTTTGGGTCTAGCCAAGTGGCTTTGGGTCTAGCCGAGTGGGTTTGGGTCTAGCCGAGTGGGCTTGGGTGTAGCCGAGTGGGCTTGGGTCTAGCCAAGTGGCTTTGGGTCTAGCCGAGTGGGTTTGGGTCTAGCCGAGTGGGTTTGGGTCTAGCCGGGTGGGTTGGGTGTAGCCGAGTGGGTTTGGGTGTAGCCGAGTGGGTTTGGGTCTAGCCGAGTGGGTTTGGGTCTAGCCGAGTGGGTTTGGGTCTAGCCGGGTGGGTTTGGGTCTAGCCGAGTGGGTTTGGGTCTAGCCGAGTGGGTTTGGGTCTAGCGGAGTGGGTTTGGGTGCAGCCGAGTGGGTTTGGGTCTAGCCGAGTGGGTTTGGGTCTAGCCGAGTGGGTTTGGGTCTAGCCGAGTGGGTTTGGGTCTAGCCGAGTGGGTTTGGGTCTAGCCGAGTGGGTTTGGGTCTAGCCGAGTGGGCTTGGGTCTCGCCGAGCGGGTTTGGGTCTAGCCGAGTGTGTTTGCGTGTGGCCGAGTGGGTTTGGGTCTAGCAGAGTGGGTTTGGGTCTAGCCGAGTGGGTTTGGGTCTAGCCGAGTGGGTTTGGGTTTAGCCGAGTGGGTTTGGGTCTAGCGGAGTTGGTATGGGTCTAGCGGAGTGGGTTTGGGTCTAGCGGAGTGTGTTTGGGTGTAGCCGAGTGGGTTTGCGTCTAGCCGAGTGGGTTTGGGTCTACCCGAGTAGGTTTGGGTCTAGCCGAGTGGGTTTGGGCCTAGCCGAGTGGGTGTGGGTCTAGCCGAATGGGTTTGGGTCTAGCCGAGTGGGCTTGGGTCTAGCCGAGTGGGCTTGGGTCTAGCCAAGTGGGTTTGGGTCTAGCCGAGTGGGTTTGGGTCTAGCCGAGTGGGTTTGGGTCTAGCCGGGTGGGTTTGTGTCTAGCCGAGTGGGTTTGGGTCTAGCCGAGTGGGTTTGGGTCTCGCCGGGTGGGTTTGGGTTTAGCCGAGTGGGTTTGGGTCTAGCGGAGTTGGTATGGGTCTAGCGGAGAAGGTTTGGGTCTAGCGGAGTGGGTTTGGGTGTAGCCGAGTGGGTTTGAGTCTAGCCGAGTGGGTTTGGGTCTAGCCGTGTGGGTTTGGGTTTAGCCGAGTGGGTTTGGGTCTAGCCGAGTGGGTTTGGGTCTAGCCGAGTGGGTTTGGGTCTAGCCGATTGGGTTTGGGTCTAGCCTAGTGAGTTTGGGTCTAGCCGAGTGGGTTTGGGTCTAGCCGAGTGGGTGTGGGTCTAGCCGAATGGGTTTGGGTCTAGCCGAGTGGGCTTGGGTGTAGCCGAGTGGGCTTGGGTCTAGCCAAGTGGGTTTGGGTCTAGCCGAGTGGGTTTGGGTCTAGCCGAGTGGGTTTGGGTCTAGCCGGGTGGGTTTGGGTGTAGCCGAGTGGGTTTGGGTCTAGCCGAGTGGGTTTGGGTCTAGCGGAGTGGGTTTGGGTGTAGCCGAGTGGGTTTGGGTCTAGCCGAGTGGGTTTGGGTCTAGCCGAGTGGGTTTGGGTCTAGCCGGGTGGGTTTGGGTCTAGCCGAGTGGGTTTGGGTCGAGCCAAGTGGGTTTGGGTCTTGCGGAGTGGGTTTGGGTGTAGCCGAGTGGGTTTGGGTGTAGCCGAGTGGGTTTGGGTCTAGCCGAGTGGGTTTGGGTCTAGCCGAGTGGGTTTGGGTCTAGCCGAGTGGGTTTGGGTCTAGCCGAGTCGGATTGCATCTAGCCGAGTGGGTTTGGGTCTAGCCGAGTCGGTTGGGGTCTAGCCGAGTGGGTTTGGGTCTAGCCGAGTGGGTTTGGGTCTAGCCGAGTGGGTTTGGGTCTAGCCGAGTGGGCTTTGGTCTCGCCGAGCGGGTTTGGGTCTAGCCGAGTGTGTTTGCGTGTGGCCGAGTGGGTTTGGGTCTAGCAGAGTGGGTTTGGGTCTAGCCGGGTGGGTTTGGGTCTAGCCGAGTGGGTTTGGGTCTAGCGGAGTGGGTTTGGGTCTAGCCGAGTGGGTTTGGGTCTAGCCGAGTGGGTTTGGGTCTAGCCGAGTGGGTTTAGGTCTAGCCGAGTGGGTTTGGGTCTAGCCGAGTGGGCTTGGGTCTAGCCGAGTGGGTTTGGGTCTAGCCGAGTGGGTTTGGGTCTAGCCGAATGGGTTTGGGTCTAGCCGAGTGGGTTTGGGTCTAGCCGAGTGGGTTTGGGTCTAGCCGAGTGGGTTTGGGTCTAGCCGAGTCGGATTGCATCTAGCCGAGTGGGTTTGGGTCTAGCCGAGTCGGTTGGGGTGTAGCCGAGTGGGTTTGCGTCTAGCCGAGTGGGTTTGGGTCTACCCGAGTAGGTTTGGGTCTAGCCGAGTGGGTTTGCATCCAGCCGAGTGGGTTTGGGTCTAGCCTAGTGTGTTTGGGTCTAGCCGAGTGGGTGTGGGTCTAGCCGAATGGGTTTGGGTCTAGCCGAGTGGGCTTGGGTGTAGCCGAGTGGGCTTGGGTCTAGCCAAGTGGGTTTGGGTCTAGCCGAGTGGGTTTGGGGCTAGCCGAGTGGGTTTGGGTCTAGCCGGGTGGGTTTGGGTGTAGCCGAGTGGGTTTGGGTCTAGCCGAGTGGGTTTGGGTCTAGCGGAGTGGGTTTGGGTGTAGCCGAGTGGGTTTGGGTCTAGCCGAGTGGGTTTGGGTCTAGCCGAGTGGGTTTGGGTCTAGCCGGGTGGGTTTGGGTCTAGCCGAGTGGGTTTGGGTCTAGCCGAGTGGGTTTGGGTCCAGCAGAGTGGGTTTGGGTGTAGCCGAGTGGGTTTGGGTCTAGTCGAGTGGGTTTGGGTCTAGCCGAGTGGGTTTGGGTCTAGCCGAGTGGGTTTGGGTCTAGCCGAGTCGGATTGCATCTAGCCGAGTGGGTTTGGGTCTAGCCGAGTCGGTTGGGGTCTAGCCGAGTGGGTTTGGGTCTAGCCGAGCGGGTTTGGGTCTAGCCGAGTGGGTTTGGGTCTAGCCGAGTGGGCTTGGGTCTCGCCGAGCGGGTTTGGGTCTAGCCGAGTGTGTTTGCGTGTGGCCGAGTGGGTTTGGGTCTAGCAGAGTGGGTTTGGGTCTAGCCGTGTGGGTTTGGGTCTAGCCGAGTGGGTTTGGGTTTAGCCGAGTGGGTTTGGGTCTAGCGGAGTTGGTATGGGTCTAGCGGAGTGGGTTTGGGTCTAGCGGAGTGGGTTTGGGTGTAGCCGTGTGGGTTTGCGTCTAGCCGAGTGGTTTGGGTCTACCCGAGTAGGTTTGGGTCTAGCCGAGTGGGTTTGGGCCTAGCCGAGTGGGTGTGGGTCTAGCCGAATGGGTTTGGGTCTAGCCGAGTGGGCTTGGGTCTAGCCGAGTGGGCTTGGGTCTAGCCAAGTGGGTTTGGGTCTAGCCGAGTGGGTTTGGGTCTAGCCGAGTGGGTTTGGGTCTAGCCGGGTGGGTTTGTGTCTAGCCGAGTGGGTTTGGGTCTAGCCGAGTGGGTTTGGGTCTAGCCGAGTGGGTTTGGGTTTAGCCGAGTGGGTTTGGGTCTAGCGGAGTTGGTATGGGTCTAGCGGAGAGGGTTTGGGTCTAGCGGAGTGGGTTTGGGTGTAGCCGAGTGGGTTTGAGTCTAGCCGAGTGGGTTTGGGTCTAGCCGTGTGGGTTTGGGTTTAGCCGAGTGGGTTTGGGTCTGGCCGAGTGGGTTTGGGTCTAGCCGAGTGGGTTTGGGTCTAGCCGATTGGGTTTGGGTCTAGCCGAGTGGGTTTGGGTCTAGCCGAGTGGGTTTGGGTCTAGCCAATTGGGTTTGGGTCTAGCCGAGTGGGTTTGGGTCTAGCCGAGTCGGTTTGGGTCTAGCCGAGTGGGTTTGGGTCTAGCCGATTGGGTTTGGGTCTAGCCGAGTGGGTTTGGGTCTAGCCGAGTGGGTTTGGTTCTAGCCGAGTGGGTTTGAGTCTAGCCGAGTGGGTTTGGGTCTAGCCGAGTGGGTTTAGGTCTAGCCGAGTGGGTTTGGGTCTAGCCGAGTGGGCTAGGGTCTAGCCGAGTGGGTTTGGGTCTAGCCGAGTGGGTTTGGGTGTAGCCGAGTGGGTTTGGGTCTAGCCGAGTGGGTTTGGGTCTAGCCGAGTGGGTTTGCATCTAGCCGAGTGGGTTTGGGTCCAGCCGAGTGTGTTTGGGTCTAGCCGAGTGGGTGTTGGTCTAGCCGAATGGGTTTGGGTCTAGCCGAGTGGGCTTGGGTGTAGCCGAGTGGGCTTGGGTCTAGCCAAGTGGGTTTGGGTCTAGCCGAGTGGGTTTGGGTCTAGCCGAGTGGGTTTGGGTCTAGCCGGGTGGGTTTGGGTGTAGCCGAGTGGGTTTCGGTCTAGCCGAGTGGGTTTGGGTCTAGCGGAGTGGGTTTGGGTGTAGCCGAGTGTGTTTAAGTCTAGCCGAGTGGGTTTGGGTCTAGCCGAGTGGGTTTGGGTCTAGCCGAGTGGGTTTGGGTCTAGCCGAGTGGGTTTGAGTCTAGCCGAGTGGGTTTGGGTCTAGCCGAGTGGGTTTAGGTCTAGCCGAGTGGGTTTGGGTCTAGCCGAGTGGGCTTGGGTCTAGCCGAGTGGGTTTGGGTCTAGCCGAGTGGGTTTGGGTGTAGCCGAGTGGGTTTGGGTCTAGCCGAGTGGGTTTGGGTCTAGCCGAGTGGGTTTGCATCTAGCCGAGTGGGTTTGGGTCTAGCCGAGTGTGTTTGGGTCTAGCCGAGTGGGTGTGGGTCTAGCCGAATGGGTTTGGGTCTAGCCGAGTGGGCTTGGGTGTAGCCGAGTGGGCTTGGGTCTAGCCAAGTGGGTTTGGGTCTAGCCGAGTGGGTTTGGGTCTAGCCGAGTGGGTTTGGGTCCAGCCGGGTGGGTTTGGGTCTAGCCGAGTGGGTTTGGGTCTAGCCGAGTGGGTTTGGGTCTAGCGGAGTGGGTTTGGGTGTAGCCGAGTGGGTTTGGGTGTAGCCGAGTGGGTTTGGGTCTAGCCGAGTGCGTTTGGGTCTAGCCGAGTGGGTTTGGGTCTAGCCGAGTGGGTTTGGGTCTAGCCGAGTCGGATTGCATCTAGCCGAGTGGGTTTGGGTCTAGCCGAGTCGGTTTGGGTCTAGCCGAGGGGGTTTGGGTCTAGCCGAGTGGGTTTGGGTCTAGCCGAGTGGGTTTGGGTCTAGCCGAGTGGGCTTGGGTCTCGCCGAGCGGGTTTGGGTCTAGCCGAGTGTGTTTGCGTGTGGCCGAGTGGGTTTGGGTCTAGCCGAGTGGGTTTGGGTTTAGCCGAGTGGGTTTGGGTCTAGCGGAGTTGGTATGGGTCTAGCGGAGTGGGTTTGGGTCTAGCGGAGTGGGTTTGGGTGTAGCCGAGTGGGTTTGCGTCTAGCCGAGTGGGTTTGGGTCTACCCGAGTAGGTTTGGGCCCAGCCGAGTGGGTTTGGGCCTAGCCGATTGGGCTTGGGTCTAGCCAAGTGGGTTTGGGTCTAGCCGAGTGGGTTTGGGTCTAGCCGAGTGGGTTTGGGTCTAGCCGGGTGGGTTTGTGTCTAGCCAAGTGGGTTTGGGTCTAGCCGAGTGGGTTTGGGTCTAGCCGAGTGGGCTTGGGTCTCGCCGAGCGGGTTTGGGCCTAGCCGAGTGTGTTTGCGTGTGGCCGAGTGGGTTTGGGTCTAGCAGAGTGGGTTTGGGTCTAGCCGAGTGGGTTTGGGTCTAGCCGAGTGGGTTTGGGTTTACCCGAGTGGGTTTGGGTCTAGCCGAGTGGGTTTGGGTCTAGCCGAGTGGGTTTGGGTTTAGCCGAGTGGGTTTGGGTCTAGCGGAGTTGGTATGGGTCTAGCGGAGAGGGTTTGGGTCTAGCGGAGTGGGTTTGGGTGTAACCGAGTGGGTTTGGGTCTAGCCGAGTGGGTTTGGGTCTAGCCGAGTGGGTTTGGGTCTAGCCGATTGGGTTTGGGTCTAGCCTAGTGAGTTTGGGTCTAGCCGAGTGGGTTTGGGTCTAGCCGAGTGGGTTTGGGTCTAGCCCGTTGGGTTTGGGTCTAGCCGAGTGGGTTTGGGTCTAGCCGAGTGGGTTTGGGTCTAGCCGATTGGGTTTGGGTCTAGCCGAGAGGGTTTGGGTCTAGCCGAGTCGGTTTGGGTCTAGCCGAGTGGGTTTGGGTCTAGCCGATTGGGTTTGGGTCTAGCCGAGTGGGTTTGGGTCTAGCCGAGTGGGTTTGGTTCTAGCCGAGTGGGTTTGAGTCTAGCCGAGTGGGTTTGGGTCTAGCCGAGTGGGTTTAGGTCTAGCCGAGTGGGTTTGGGTCTAGCCGAGTGGGCTTGGGTCTAGCCGAGTGGGTTTGGGTCTAGCCGAGTGGGTTTGGGTGTTGCCGAGTGGGTTTGGGTCTAGCCGAGTGGGTTTGGGTCTAGCCGAGTGGGTTTGCATCTAGCCGAGTGGGTTTGGGTCTAGCCGAGTGTGTTTGGGTCTAGCCGAGTGGGTGTTGGTCTAGCCGAATGGGTTTGGGTCTAGCCGAGTGGGCTTGGGTGTAGCCGAGTGGGTTTGGGTCTAGCCGAGTGGGTTTGGGTCTAGCCGAGTGGGTTTGCATCTAGCCGAGTGGGTTTGGGTCTAGCCGAGTGTGTTTGGGTCTAGCCGAGTGGGTGTGGGTCTAGCCGAATGGGTTTGGGTCTAGCCGAGTGGGCTTGGGTGTAGCCGAGTGGGCTTGGGTCTAGCCAAGTGGGTTTGGGTCTAGCCGAGTGGGTTTGGGTCTAGCCGAGTGGGTTTCGGTCTAGCCGAGTGCGTTTGGGTCTAGCCGAGTGGGTTTGGGTCTAGCCGAGTGGGTTTGGGTCTAGCCGAGTCGGATTGCATCTAGCCGAGTGGGTTTGGGTCTAGCCGAGTCGGTTGGGGTCTAGCCGAGGGGGTTTGGGTCTAGCCGAGTGGGTTTGGGTCTAGCCGAGTGGGTTTGGGTCTAGCCGAGTGGGCTTGGGTCTCGCCGAGCGGGTTTGGGTCTAGCCGAGTGTGTTTGCGTGTGGCCGAGTGGGTTTGGGTCTAGCAGAGTGGGTTTGGGTCTAGCCGAGTGGGTTTGGGTCTAGCCGAGTGGGTTTGGGTTTAGCCGAGTGGGTTTGGGTCTAGCGGAGTTGGTATGGGTCTAGCGGAGTGGGTTTGGGTCTAGCGGAGTGGGTTTGGGTGTAGCCGAGTGGGTTTGCGTCTAGCCGAGTGGGTTTGGGTCTACCCGAGTAGGTTTGGGCCCAGCCGAGTGGGTTTGGGCCTAGCCGATTGGGCTTGGGTCTAGCCAAGTGGGTTTGGGTCTAGCCGAGTGGGTTTGGGTCTAGCCGAGTGGGTTTGGGTCTAGCCGGGTGGGTTTGTGTCTAGCCAAGTGGGTTTGGGTCTAGCCGAGTGGGTTTGGGTCTAGCCGAGTGGGCTTGGGTCTCGCCGAGCGGGTTTGGGCCTAGCCGAGTGTGTTTGCGTGTGGCCGAGTGGGTTTGGGTCTAGCAGAGTGGGTTTGGGTCTAGCCGAGTGGGTTTGGGTCTAGCCGAGTGGGTTTGGGTTTACCCGAGTGGGTTTGGGTTTAGCCGAGTGGGTTTGGGTCTAGCCAAGTGGGTTTGGGTTTAGCCGAGTGGGTTTGGGTCTAGCGGAGTTGGTATGGGTCTAGCGGAGAGGGTTTGGGTCTAGCGGAGTGGGTTTGGGTGTAGCCGAGTGGGTTTGAGTCTAGCCGAGTGGGTTTGGGTCTAGCCGTGTGGGTTTGGGTTTAGCCGAGTGGGTTTGGTTCTAGCCGAGTGGGTTTGGGTCTAGCCGATTGGGTTTGGGTCTAGCCGATTGGGTTTGGGTCTAGCCTAGTGAGTTTGGGTCTAGCCGAGTGGGTTTGGGTCTAGCCGAGTGGGTTTGGGTCTAGCCGATTGGGTTTGGGTCTAGCCGAGTGGGTTTGGGTCTAGCCGAGTGGGTTTGGGTCTAGCCGATTGGGCTTGGGTCTAGCCGAGTGGGTTTGGGTCTAGCCGAGTCGGTTTGGGTCTAGCCGAGTGGGTTTGGGTCTAGCCGAGTGGGTTTGGGTCTAGCCGATTGGGTTTGGGTCTAGCCGAGTGGGTTTGGTTCTAGCCGAGTGGGTTTGAGTCTAGCCGAGTGGGTTTGGGTCTAGCCGAGTGGGTTTAGGTCTAGCCGAGTGGGTTTGGGTCTAGCCGAGTGGGCTTGGGTCTAGCCGAGTGGGTTTGGGTCTAGCCGAGTGGGTTTGGGTGTAGCCGAGTGGGTTTGGGTCTAGCCGAGTGGGTTTGGGTCTAGCCGAGTGGGTTTGCATCTAGCCGAGTGGGTTTGGGTCTAGCCGAGTGTGTTTGGGTCTAGCCGAGTGGGTGTTGGTCTAGCCGAATGGGTTTGGGTCTAGCCGAGTGGGCTTGGGTGTAGCCGAGTGGGCTTGGGTCTAGCCAAGTGGGTTTGGGTCTAGCCGAGTGGGTTTGGGTCTAGCCGAGTGGGTTTGGGTCTAGCCGGGTGGGTTTGGGTGTAGCCGAGTGGGTTTCGGTCTAGCCGAGTGGGTTTGGGTCTTGCGGAGTGGGTTTGGGTGTAGCCGAGTGTGTTTGGGTCTAGCCGTGTGGGTTTGGGTCCAGCCGATTGGGTTTGGGTCTAGCCGAGTGGGTTTGGGTCTAGCCGAGTGGGTTTGAGTCTAGCCGAGTGGGTTTGGGTCTAGCCGAGTGGGTTTAGGTCTAGCCGAGTGGGTTTGGGTCTAGCCGAGTGGGCTTGGGTCTAGCCGAGTGGGTTTGGGTCTAGCCGAGTGGGTTTGGGTGTAGCCGAGTGGGTTTGGGTCTAGCCGAGTGGGTTTGGGTCTAGCCGAGTGGGTTTGCATCTAGCCGAGTGGGTTTGGGTCTAGCCGAGTGTGTTTGGGTCTAGCCGAGTGGGTGTGGGTCTAGCCGAATGGGTTTGGGTCTAGCCGAGTGGGCTTGGGTGTAGCCGAGTGGGCTTGGGTCTAGCCAAATGGGTTTGGGTCTAGCCGAGTGGGTTCGGGTCTAGCCGAGTGGGTTTGGGTCCAGCCGGGTGGGTTTGGGTCTAGCGGAGTGGGTTTGGGTGTAGCCGAGTGGGTTTGGGTCTAGCGGAGTGGGTTTGGGTGTAGCCGAGTGGGTTTGGGTCTAGCCGAGTGGGTTTGGGTCTAGCCGAGTGCGTTTGGGTCTAGCCGAGTGGGTTTGGGTCTAGCCGAGTGGGTTTGAGTCTAGCCGAGTCGGATTGCATCTAGCCGAGTGGGTTTGGGTCTAGCCGAGTCGGTTGGGGTCTAGCCGAGGGGGTTTGGGTCTAGCCGAGTGGGTTTGGGTCTAGCCGAGTGGGTTTTGCTCTAGCCGAGTGGGCTTGGGTCTCGCCGAGCGGGTTTGGGTCTAGCCGTGTGTGTTTGCGTGTGGCCGAGTGGGTTTGGGTCTAGCAGAGTGGGTTTGGGTCTAGCCGAGTCGGTTTGGGTCTAGCCGAGTGGGTTTGGGTCTAGCCGATTGGGTTTGGGTCTAGCCGAGTGGGTTTGGGTCTAGCCGAGTGGGTTTGGTTCTAGCCGAGTGGGTTTGAGTCTAGCCGAGTGGGTTTGGGTCTAGCCGAGTGGGTTTAGGTCTAGCCGAGTGGGTTTGGGTCTAGCCGAGTGGGCTTGGGTCTAGCCGAGTGGGTTTGGGTCTAGCCGAGTGGGTTTGGGTGTAGCCGAGTGGGTTTGGGTCTAGCCGAGTGGGTTTGGGTCTAGCCGAGTGGGTTTGCATCTAGCCGAGTGGGTTTGGGTCTAGCCGAGTGTGTTTGGGTCTAGCCGAGTGGGTGTTGGTCTAGCCGAATGGGTTTGGGTCTAGCCGAATGGGCTTGGGTGTAGCCGAGTGGGTTTGGGTCTAGCCGAGTGGGTTTGGGTCTAGCCGAGTGGGTTTGCATCTAGCCGAGTGGGTTTGGGTCTAGCCGAGTGTGTTTGGGTCTAGCCGAGTGGGTGTGGGTCTAGCCGAATGGGTTTGGGTCTAGCCGAGTGGGCTTGGGTGTAGCCGAGTGGGCTTGGGTCTAGCCAAGTGGGTTTGGGTCTAGCCGAGTGGGTTTGGGTCTAGCCGAGTGGGTTTCGGTCTAGCCGAGTGCGTTTGGGTCTAGCCGAGTGGGTTTGGGTCTAGCCGAGTGGGTTTGGGTCTAGCCGAGTCGGATTGCATCTAGCCGAGTGGGTTTGGGTCTAGCCGAGTCGGTTGGGGTCTAGCCGAGGGGGTTTGGGTCTAGCCGAGTGGGTTTGGGTCTAGCCGAGTGGGTTTGGGTCTAGCCGAGTGGGCTTGGGTCTCGCCGAGCGGGTTTGGGTCTAGCCGAGTGTGTTTGCGTGTGGCCGAGTGGGTTTGGGTCTAGCAGAGTGGGTTTGGGTCTAGCCGAGTGGGTTTGGGTCTAGCCGAGTGGGTTTGGGTTTAGCCGAGTGGGTTTGGGTCTAGCGGAGTTGGTATGGGTCTAGCGGAGTGGGTTTGGGTCTAGCGGAGTGGGTTTGGGTGTAGCCGAGTGGGTTTGCGTCTAGCCGAGTGGGTTTGGGTCTACCCGAGTAGGTTTGGGCCCAGCCGAGTGGGTTTGGGCCTAGCCGATTGGGCTTGGGTCTAGCCAAGTGGGTTTGGGTCTAGCCGAGTGGGTTTGGGTCTAGCCGAGTGGGTTTGGGTCTAGCCGGGTGGGTTTGTGTCTAGCCAAGTGGGTTTGGGTCTAGCCGAGTGGGTTTGGGTCTAGCCGAGTGGGCTTGGGTCTCGCCGAGCGGGTTTGGGCCTAGCCGAGTGTGTTTGCGTGTGGCCGAGTGGGTTTGGGTCTAGCAGAGTGGGTTTGGGTCTAGCCGAGTGGGTTTGGGTCTAGCCGAGTGGGTTTGGGTTTACCCGAGTGGGTTTGGGTCTAGCCGAGTGGGTTTGGGTCTAGCCAAGTGGGTTTGGGTTTAGCCGAGTGGGTTTGGGTCTAGCGGAGTTGGTATGGGTCTAGCGGAGAGGGTTTGGGTCTAGCGGAGTGGGTTTGGGTGTAGCCGAGTGGGTTTGAGTCTAGCCGAGTGGGTTTGGGTCTAGCCGTGTGGGTTTGGGTTTAGCCGAGTGGGTTTGGTTCTAGCCGAGTGGGTTTGGGTCTAGCCGATTGGGTTTGGGTCTAGCCGATTGGGTTTGGGTCTAGCCTAGTGAGTTTGGGTCTAGCCGAGTGGGTTTGGGTCTAGCCGAGTGGGTTTGGGTCTAGCCGATTGGGTTTGGGTCTAGCCGAGTGGGTTTGGGTCTAGCCGAGTGGGTTTGGGTCTAGCCGATTGGGCTTGGGTCTAGCCGAGTGGGTTTGGGTCTAGCCGAGTCGGTTTGGGTCTAGCCGAGTGGGTTTGGGTCTAGCCGAGTGGGTTTGGGTCTAGCCGATTGGGTTTGGGTCTAGCCGAGTGGGTTTGGTTCTAGCCGAGTGGGTTTGAGTCTAGCCGAGTGGGTTTGGGTCTAGCCGAGTGGGTTTAGGTCTAGCCGAGTGGGTTTGGGTCTAGCCGAGTGGGCTTGGGTCTAGCCGAGTGGGTTTGGGTCTAGCCGAGTGGGTTTGGGTGTAGCCGAGTGGGTTTGGGTCTAGCCGAGTGGGTTTGGGTCTAGCCGAGTGGGTTTGCATCTAGCCGAGTGGGTTTGGGTCTAGCCGAGTGTGTTTGGGTCTAGCCGAGTGGGTGTTGGTCTAGCCGAATGGGTTTGGGTCTAGCCGAGTGGGCTTGGGTGTAGCCGAGTGGGCTTGGGTCTAGCCAAGTGGGTTTGGGTCTAGCCGAGTGGGTTTGGGTCTAGCCGAGTGGGTTTGGGTCTAGCCGGGTGGGTTTGGGTGTAGCCGAGTGGGTTTCGGTCTAGCCGAGTGGGTTTGGGTCTTGCGGAGTGGGTTTGGGTGTAGCCGAGTGTGTTTGGGTCTAGCCGAGTGGGTTTGGGTCCAGCCGATTGGGTTTGGGTCTAGCCGAGTGGGTTTGGGTCTAGCCGAGTGGGTTTGAGTCTAGCCGAGTGGGTTTGGGTCTAGCCGAGTGGGTTTAGGTCTAGCCGAGTGGGTTTGGGTCTAGCCGAGTGGGCTTGGGTCTAGCCGAGTGGGTTTGGGTCTAGCCGAGTGGGTTTGGGTGTAGCCGAGTGGGTTTGGGTCTAGCCGAGTGGGTTTGGGTCTAGCCGAGTGGGTTTGCATCTAGCCGAGTGGGTTTGGGTCTAGCCAAGTGTGTTTGGGTCTAGCCGAGTGGGTGTGGGTCTAGCCGAATGGGTTTGGGTCTAGCCGAGTGGGCTTGGGTGTAGCCGAGTGGGCTTGGGTCTAGCCAAATGGGTTTGGGTCTAGCCGAGTGGGTTCGGGTCTAGCCGAGTGGGTTTGGGTCCAGCCGGGTGGGTTTGGGTCTAGCGGAGTGGGTTTGGGTGTAGCCGAGTGGGTTTGGGTCTAGCGGAGTGGGTTTGGGTGTAGCCGAGTGGGTTTGGGTCTAGCCGAGTGGGTTTGGGTCTAGCCGAGTGCGTTTGGGTCTAGCCGAGTGGGTTTGGGTCTAGCCGAGTGGGTTTGAGTCTAGCCGAGTCGGATTGCATCTAGCCGAGTGGGTTTGGGTCTAGCCGAGTCGGTTGGGGTCTAGCCGAGGGGGTTTGGGTCTAGCCGAGTGGGTTTGGGTCTAGCCGAGTGGGTTTGGGTCTAGCCGAGTGGGCTTGGGTCTCGCCGAGCGGGTTTGGGTCTAGCCGTGTGTGTTTGCGTGTGGCCGAGTGGGTTTGGGTCTAGCAGAGTGGGTTTGGGTCTAGCCGAGTCGGTTTGGGTCTAGCCGATTGGGTTTGGGTTTACCCGAGTGGGTTTGGGTCTAGCGGAGTTGGTATGGGTCTAGCGGAGTGGGTTTGGGTCTAGCGGAGTGGGTTTGGGTGTAGCCGAGTGGGTTTGCGTCTAGCCGAGTGGGTTTGGGTCTACCCGAGTAGGTTTGGGCCCAGCCGAGTGGGTTTGGGCCTAGCCGAGTGGGTGTGGGTCTAGCCGAATGGGTTTGGGTCTAGCCGAGTGGGCTTGGGTCTAGCCGAGTGGGCTTGGGTCTAGCCAAGTGGGTTTGGGTCTAGCCGAGTGGGTTTGGGTCTAGCCGAGTGGGTTTGGGTCTAGCCGGGTGGGTTTGTGTCTAGCCGAGTGGGTTTGGGTCTAGCCGAGTGGGTTTGGGTCTAGCCGAGTGGGTTTGGGTCTAGCTGAGTGGGTTTGCGTCTAGCCGAATGGGCTTGGGTCTATCCGAGTGGGTTTGGGTCTAGCCGAGTGGGTTTGTGTCTAGCTGAGTGCGTTTGGGTCTAGCCGAGTGGGTTTGGGTCTAGCCGAGCGGGTTTGGGTCTAGCCGAGTGGGTTTGGGTCTAGCCGAGTGGGTTTGGGTCTAGCCGAGTGGGTTTGGGTCTAGCCGAGTGGGTTTGGGTTTAGCCGAGTGGGTTTGGGTCTAGCCGAGTTAGTTTGGCTGTAGCCGAGTTAGTTTGGGTCTAGACGATAGGGCTTGGGTCTAGCCGAGTGGGTTTGGGTCTAGCCGAGTGGGTTTGGTTCTAGCCGTGTGGGTTTGGGTTTAGCCGAGTGGGTTTGGGTCTAGCGGAGTTGGTATGGGTCTAGCGGAGAGGGTTTGGGTCTAGCCGAGTGGGTATGGGTCTAGCCGAGTGGGTTTGAGTCTAGCCGAGTGGGTTTGGGTCTAGCCGAGTTGGCTTGGGTCTAGCCGAGTGGGTTTGGGTCTAGACGAGTGGGTTTGGGCCGAGCCGAGTGGGTGTGGGTCCAGCCGAGTGGGTTTGGGTCTAGCCGATTGGGTTTGGGTCTAGCCGAGTCGGTTTGGGTCTAGCCGAGTGGTTTTGGGTCTAGCCGATTGGGTTTGGGTCTAGCCGAGTTGGTTTGGGTCTAGCCGAGTGGGTTTGGTTCTAGCCGAGTGGGTTTGGGCCTAGCCGATTGGGCTTGGGTCTAGCCAAGTGGGTTTGGGTCTAGCCGAGTGGGTTTGGGTCTAGCCGAGTGCGTTTGGGTCTAGCCGGGTGGGTTTGTGTCTAGCCAAGTGGGTTTGGGTCTAGCCGAGTGGGTTTGGGTGTAGCCGAGTGGGTTTGGGTCTAGCCGAGTGGGCTTGGGTCTCGCCGAGCGGGTTTGGGTCTAGCCGAGTGTGTTTGCGTGTGGCCGAGTGGGTTTGGGTGTAGCAGAGTGGGTTTGGGTCTAGCCGAGTGGGTTTGGGTCTAGCCGAGTGGGTTTGGGTTTACCCGAGTGGGTTTGGGTCTAGCGGAGTTGGTATGGGTCTAGCGGAGTGGGTTTGGGTCTAGCGGAGTGGGTTTGGGTGTAGCCGAGTGGGTTTGCGTCTAGCCGAGTGGGTTTGGGTCTACCCGAGTAGGTTTGGGTCCAGCCGAGTGGGTTTGGGCCTAGCCGAGTGGGTGTGGGTCTAGCCGACTGGGTTTGGGTCTAGCCGAGTGGGCTTGGGTCTAGCCGAGTGGGCTTGGGTCTAGCCAAGTGGGTTTGGGTCTAGCCGAGTGGGTTTGGGTCTAGCCGAGTGGGTTTGGGTCTAGCCGGGTGGGTTTGTGTCTAGCCGAGTGGGTTTGGGTCTAGCCGAGTGGGTTTGGGTCTAGCCGAGTGGGTTTGGGTCTAGCTGAGTGGGTTTGCGTCTAGCCGAATGGGCTTGGGTCTATCCGAGTGGGTTTGGGTCTAGCCGAGTGGTTTTGTGTCTAGCTGAGTGCGTTTGGGTCTAGCCGAGTGGGTTTCGGTCTAGCCGAGTGGGTTTGGGTCTAGCCGAGTGGGTTTGGGTCTAGCCGAGTGGGTTTGGGTCTAGCCGAGTGGGTTTGGGTCTAGCCGAGTGGGTTTGGGTTTAGCCGAGTGGGTTTGGGTCTAGCGGAGTGGGTTTGGGTGTAGCCGAGTGGGTTTGGGTCTAGCCGAGTGGGTTTGGGTCTAGCCGTGTGGGTTTGGGTTTAGCCGAGTGGGTTTGGGTCTAGCGGAGTTGGTATGGGTCTAGCGGAGAGGGTTTGGGTCTAGCGGAGTGGGTTTGGGTGTAGCCGAGTGGGTTTGAGTCTAGCCGAGTGGGTTTGGGTCTACCCGAGTAGGTTTGGGTCTAGCCGAGTGGGTTTAAGTCTAGCCGAGTGGGTGTGGGTCTAGCCGAGTGGGTTTGGGTCTAGCCGAGTGGGTTTGTGTGTAGCCGAGTGGGTTTGGGTCTTGCCGAGTGGGTTTGGGTCTAGCCGAGTGGGTTTGGGTCTAGCCGATTGGGTTTGGGTCTAGCCGAGTCGGTTTGGGTCTAGCCGAGTGGGTTTGGGTCTAGCCGAGTGGGTTTGGGTCTAGCCGAGTGGGTTTGGGTCTAGCCGAGTGGGTTTGAGTCTAGCCGAGTGGGTTTGGGTCTAGCCGAGTGGGTTTGGGTCTAGCCGTGTGGGTTTGGGTCCAGCCGAGTTGGCTTGGGTCTAGCCGATTGGGTTTGGGTCTAGCCGAGTCGGTTTGGGTCTAGCCGAGTGGGTTTGGTTCTAGCCGAGTGGGTTTGAGTCTAGCCGAGTGGGTTTGGGTCTAGCCGAGTGGGTTTAGGTCTAGCCGAGTGGGTTTGGGTCTCGCCGAGTGGGTTTGGGTCTAGCCGAGTGGGTTTGCATCTAGCCTAGTGGGTTTGGGTCTAGCCGAGTGTGTTTGGGTCTAGCCGAGTGGGTGTGGGTCTAGCCGAATGGGTTTGGGTCTAGCCGAGTGGGCTTGGGTGTAGCCGAGTGGGCTTGGGTGTAGCCAACTGGGTTTGGGTCTAGCCGAGTGGGTTTGGGTCTAGCCGAGTGGGTTTGGGTCTAGCCGGGTGGGTTTGGGTCTAGCCGAGTGGGTTTGGGTCTAGCCGAGTGGGTTTGGGTCTAGCCGAGTGGGTTTGGGTGTAGCTGAGTGGGTTTGCTTCTAGCCGAATGGGCTTGGGTCTATCCGAGTGGGTTTGGGTCTGGCCGAGTGGGTTTGTGTCTAGCCGAGTGGGTTTGGGTCTAGCCGAGTGGGTTTCAGTCTAGCCGAGTGGGTTTGGGTCTAGCCGAGTGGGTTTGTGTCTAGCCGAGTGGGTTTGGGTCTAGCCGAGTGGGTTTGGGTCTAGCCGAGTGGGTTTCGGTCTAGCCGATTGGGTTTGGGTCTAGCCGAGTGGGTTTGGGTCTAGCCGAGTGGGTTTGGGTCTAGCCGATTGGGTTTGGGTCTAGCCGAGTGGGTTTGGGTCTAGCCGAGTCGGTTTGGGTCTAGCCGAGTGGGTTTGGGTCTAGCCGATTGGGTTTGGGTCTAGCCGAGTCGGTTTGGGTCTAGCCGAGTGGGTTTGGTTCTAGCCGAGTGGGTTTGAGTCTAGCCGAGTGGGTTTGGGTCTAGCCGAGTGGGTTTGGGTCTAGCCGAGTGGGTTTAGGTCTAGCCGAGTGGGTTTGGGTCTAGCCGAGTGGGCTTGGGTCTAGCCGAGTGGGTTTGGGTCTAGCCGAGTGGGTTTGGGTGTAGCCGAGTGGGTTTGGGTCTAGCCGAGTGGGTTTCGGTCCAGCCGAGTTGGTTTGCATCTAGCCGAGTGGGTTTGGGTCTAGCCGAGTGTGTTTGGGTCTAGCCGAGTGGGTGTGGGTCTAGCCGAATGGGTTTGGGTCTAGCCGAGTGGGCTTGGGTGTAGCCGAGTGGGCTTGGGTCTAGCCAAGTGGGTTTGGGTCTAGCCGAGTGGGTTTGGGTCTGGCCGAGTGGGTTTGGGTCTAGCCGGGTGGGTTTGGGTCTGGCGGAGTGGGTTTGGGTCTAGCCGAATGGGTTTGGGTCTAGCCGAGTGGGCTTGGGTGTAGCCGAGTGGGCTTGGGTCTAGCCAAGTGGGTTTGGGTCTAGCCGATTGGGTTTGGGTCTAGCCGAGTGGGTTTGGGTCTAGCCGAGTGGGTTTGGGTCTAGCCGATTGGGTTTGGGTCTAGCCGAGTGGGTTTGGGTCTAGCCGAGTCGGTTTGGGTCTAGCCGAGTGGTTTTGGGTCTAGCCGATTGGGTTTGGGTCTAGCCGAGTCGGTTTGGGTCTAGCCGAGTGGGTTTGGTTCTAGCCGAGTGGGTTTGAGTCTAGCCGAGTGGGTTTGGGTCTAGCCGAGTGGGTTTAGGTCTAGCCGAGTGGGTTTGGGTCTCGCCGAGTGGGTTTGGGTCTAGCCGAGTGGGTTTGCATCTAGCCGAGTGGGTTTGGGTCTAGCCGAGTGTGTTTGGGTCTAGCCGAGTGGGTGTGGGTCTAGCCGAATGGGTTTGGGTCTAGCCGAGTGGGCTTGGGTGTAGCCGAGTGGGCTTGGGTGTAGCCAACTGGGTTTGGGTCTAGCCGAGTGGGTTTGGGTCTAGCCGAGTGGGTTTGCGTCTAGCCGGGTGGGTTTGGGTCTAGCCGAGTGGGTTTGGGTCTAGCCGAGTGGGTTTGGGTCTAGCCGAGTGGGTTTGGGTCTAGCTGAGTGGGTTTGCGTCTAGCCGAATGGGCTTGGGTCTATCCGAGTGGGTTTGGGTCTAGCCGAGTGGGTTTGTGTCTAGCTGAGTGGGTTTGGGTCTAGCCGATTGGGTTTCAGTCTAGTCGAGTGGGTTTGGGTCTAGCCGAGTGGGTTTGGGTCTAGCCGAGTTAGTTTGGCTGTAGCCGAGTTAGTTTGGGTCTAGACGATCGGGTTTGGGTCTAGCCGAGTGGGTTTAGGTCTAGCCGAGTGGGTTTGGGTCTAGCCGAGTGGGTTTGGGTTTAGCCGAGTGGGTTTGCGTCTAGTGGAGTTGGTATGGGTCTAGCGGAGAGGGTTTGGGTCTAGCGGAGTGGGTTTGGGTGTAGCCGAGTGGGTTTGAGTCTGGCCGAGTGGGTTTGGGTCTACCCGAGTTGGTTTGTGTCTAGCCGAGTGGGTTTGGGTCTAGCCGAGTGGGTTTGGGTCTAGCCGAGTGGGCTTGGGTGTAGCCGAGTGGGCTTGGGTCTAGCCAAGTGGGTTTGGGTCTAGCCGATTGGGTTTGGGTCTAGCCGAGTGGGTTTGGGTCTAGCCGAGTGGGTTTGGGTCTAGCCGATTGGGTTTGGGTCTAGCCGAGTGGGTTTGGGTCTAGCCGAGTCGGTTTGGGTCTAGCCGAGTGGTTTTGGGTCTAGCCGATTGGGTTTGGGTCTAGCCGAGTCGGTTTGGGTCTAGCCGAGTGGGTTTGGTTCTAGCCGAGTGGGTTTGAGTCTAGCCGAGTGGGTTTGGGTCTAGCCGAGTGGGTTTAGGTCTAGCCGAGTGGGTTTGGGTCTCGCCGAGTGGGTTTGGGTCTAGCCGAGTGGGTTTGCATCTAGCCGAGTGGGTTTGGGTCTAGCCGAGTGTGTTTGGGTCTAGCCGAGTGGGTGTGGGTCTAGCCGAATGGGTTTGGGTCTAGCCGAGTGGGCTTGGGTGTAGCCGAGTGGGCTTGGGTGTAGCCAACTGGGTTTGGGTCTAGCCGAGTGGGTTTGGGTCTAGCCGAGTGGGTTTGCGTCTAGCCGGGTGGGTTTGGGTCTAGCCGAGTGGGTTTGGGTCTAGCCGAGTGGGTTTGTGTCTAGCCGAGTGGGTTTGGGTCTAGCTGAGTGGGTTTGCGTCTAGCCGAATGGGCTTGGGTCTATCCGAGTGGGTTTGGGTCTAGCCGAGTGGGTTTGTGTCTAGCTGAGTGGGTTTGGGTCTAGCCGATTGGGTTTCAGTCTAGTCGAGTGGGTTTGGGTCTAGCCGAGTGGGTTTGGGTCTAGCCGAGTTAGTTTGGCTGTAGCCGAGTTAGTTTGGGTCTAGACGATCGGGTTTGGGTCTAGCCGAGTGGGTTTAGGTCTAGCCGAGTGGGTTTGGGTCTAGCCGAGTGGGTTTGGGTTTAGCCGAGTGGGTTTGCGTCTAGTGGAGTTGGTATGGGTCTAGCGGAGAGGGTTTGGGTCTAGCGGAGTGGGTTTGGGTGTAGCCGAGTGGGTTTGAGTCTGGCCGAGTGGGTTTGGGTCTACCCGAGTTGGTTTGTGTCTAGCCGAGTGGGTTTGGGTCTAGCCGAGTGGGTGTGGGTCTAGCCGAGTGGGTTTGAGTCTAGCGGAGTGGGTGTGGGTCTAGCCGAGTGGGTTTGGGTCTAGCCGAGTGGGTTTGTGTCTAGCCGAGTGGGTTTGGGTCTTGCCGAGTGGGTTTGGGTCTAGCCGAGTGGGTTTGGGTCTAGCCGATTGGGTTTGGGTCTAGCCGAGTCGGTTTGGGTCTAGCCGAGTGGGTTTGGGTCTAGCCGAGTGGGTTTGAGTCTAGCCGAGTGGGTTTGGGTCTAGCCGAGTGGGTTTGGGTCTAGCCGAGTGGGTTTGGGTCTAGCCGAGTTGGCTTGGGTCTAGCCGAGTGGGTTTGGGTCTAGACGAGTGGGTTTGGGCCTAGCCGAGTGGGTGTGGGTCTAGCCGAGTGGGTTTGGGTCTAGCCGAGTGGGTTTGGGTCTAGCCGATTGGGTTTGGGTCTAGCCGAGTGAGTTTGGGTCTAGCCGAGTGGGTTTGGGTCTAGCCGAGTGGGTTTGGGTCTAGCCGAGTGGGTTTGGGTCTAGCCGATTGGGTTTGGGTCTAGCCGAGTGGGTTTGGGTCTCGCCGAGTGGGTTTGGGTCTAGCCGAGTGGGTTTGCATCTAGCCGAGTGGGTTTGGGTCTAGCCGAGTGTGTTTGGGTCTAGCCGAGTGGGTGTGGGTCTAGCCGAATGGGTTTGGGTCTAGCCGAGTGGGCTTGGGTGTAGCCGAGTGGGCTTGGGTGTAGCCAACTGGGTTTGGGTCTAGCCGAGTGGGTTTGGGTCTAGCCGAGTGGGTTTGCGTCTAGCCGGGTGGGTTTGGGTCTAGCCGAGTGGGTTTGGGTCTAGCCGAGTGGGTTTGGGTCTAGCCGAGTGGGTTTGGGTCTAGCTGAGTGGGTTTGCGTCTAGCCGAATTGGCTTGGGTCTATCCGAGTGGGTTTGGGTCTAGCCGAGTGGGTTTGTGTCTAGCTGAGTGGGTTTGGGTCTAGCCGATTGGGTTTCAGTCTAGCCGAGTGGGTTTGGGTCTAGCCGAGTGGGTTTGGGTCTAGCCGAGTTAGTTTGGCTGTAGCCGAGTTAGTTTGGGTCTAGACGATCGGGTTTGGGTCTAGCCGAGTGGGTTTGGGTCTAGCCGATTGGGTTTGGGTCTAGCCGAGTCGGTTTGGGTCTAGCCGAGTGGGTTTGGTTCTAGCCGAGTGGGTTTGAGTCTAGCCGAGTGGGTTTGGGTCTAGCCGAGTGGGTTTAGGTCTAGCCGAGTGGGTTTGGGTCTCGCCGAGTGGGTTTGGGTCTAGCCGAGTGGGTTTGCATCTAGCCGAGTGGGTTTGGGTCTAGCCGAGTGTGTTTGGGTCTAGCCGAGTGGGTGTGGGTCTAGCCGAATGGGTTTGGGTCTAGCCGAGTGGGCTTGGGTGTAGCCGAGTGGGCTTGGGTGTAGCCAACTGGGTTTGGGTCTAGCCGAGTGGGTTTGGGTCTAGCCGAGTGGGTTTGCGTCTAGCCGGGTGGGTTTGGGTCTAGCCGAGTGGGTTTGGGTCTAGCCGAGTGGGTTTGGGTCTAGCCGAGTGGGTTTGGGTCTAGCTGAGTGGGTTTGCGTCTAGCCGAATGGGCTTGGGTCTATCCGAGTGGGTTTGGGCCGAGTGGGTTTGGGTTTAGCCGAGTGGGTTTGCGTCTAGTGGAGTTGGTATGGGTCTAGCGGAGAGGGTTTGGGTCTAGCGGAGTGGGTTTGGGTGTAGCCGAGTGGGTTTGAGTCTGGCCGAGTGGGTTTGGGTCTACCCGAGTTGGTTTGCATCTAGCCGAGTGGGTTTGGGTCTAGCCGAGTGGGTGTGGGTCTAGCCGAGTGGGTTTGAGTCTAGCGGAGTGGGTGTGGGTCTAGCCGAGTGGGTTTGGGTCTAGCCGAGTGGGTTTGTGTCTAGCCGAGTGGGTTTGGGTCTTGCCGAGTGGGTTTGGGTCTAGCCGAGTGGGTTTGGGTCTAGCCGATTGGGTTTGGGTCTAGCCGAGTCGGTTTGGGTCTAGCCGAGTGGGTTTGGGTCTAGCCGAGTGGGTTTGAGTCTAGCCGAGTGGGTTTGGGTCTAGCCGAGTGGGTTTGGGTCTAGCCGAGTGGGTTTGGGTCTAGCCGAGTTGGCTTGGGTCTAGCCGAGTGGGTTTGGGTCTAGACGAGTGGGTTTGGGCCTAGCCGAGTGGGTGTGGGTCTAGCCGAGTGGGTTTGGGTCTAGCCGAGTGGGTTTGGGTCTAGCCGATTGGGTTTGGGTCTAGCCGAGTGGGTTTGGGTCTAGCCGAGTGGGTTTGGGTCTAGCCGAGTGGGTTTGGGTCTAGCCGATTGGGTTTGGGTCTAGCCGAGTGGGTTTGGGTCTAGCCGAGTGGGTTTGGGTCTAGCCGATTGGGTTTGGGTCTAGCCGAGTGGGTTTGGGTCTAGCCGAGTCGGTTTGGGTCTAGCCGAGTGGTTTTGGGTCTAGCCGATTGGGTTTGGGTCTAGCCGAGTCGGTTTGGGTCTAGCTGAGTGGGTTTGGTTCTAGCCGAGTGGGTTTGAGTCTAGCCGAGTGGGTTTGGGTCTAGCCGAGTGGGTTTAGGTCTAGCCGAGTGGGTTTGGGTCTCGCCGAGTGGGTTTGGGTCTAGCCGAGTGGGTTTGCATCTAGCCGAGTGGGTTTGGGTCTAGCCGAGTGTGTTTGGGTCTAGCCGAGTGGGTGTGGGTCTAGCCGAATGGGTTTGGGTCTAGCCGAGTGGGCTTGGGTGTAGCCGAGTGGGCTTGGGTGTAGCCAACTGGGTTTGGGTCTAGCCGAGTGGGTTTGGGTCTAGCCGAGTGGGTTTGCGTCTAGCCTGGTGGGTTTGGGTCTAGCCGAGTGGGTTTGGGTCTAGCCGAGTGGGTTTGGGTCTAGCCGAGTGGGTTTGGGTCTAGCTGAGTGGGTTTGCGTCTAGCCGAATGGGCTTGGGTCTATCCGAGTGGGTTTGGGTCTAGCCGAGTGGGTTTGTGTCTAGCTGAGTGGGTTTGGGTCTAGCCGAGTGGGTTTCAGTCTAGCCGAGTGGGTTTGGGTCTAGCCGAGTGGGTTTGGGTCTAGCCGAGTTAGTTTGGCTGTAGCCGAGTTAGTTTGGGTCTAGACGATCGGGTTTGGGTCTAGCCGAGTGGGTTTAGGTCTAGCCGAGTGGGTTTGGGTCTAGCCGAGTGGGTTTGGGTTTAGCCGAGTGGGTTTGCGTCTAGTGGAGTTGGTATGGGTCTAGCGGAGAGGGTTTGGGTCTAGCGGAGTGGGTTTGGGTGTAGCCGAGTGGGTTTGAGTCTGGCCGAGTGGGTTTGGGTCTACCCGAGTTGGTTTGCTTCTAGCCGAGTGGGTTTGGGTCTAGCCGAGTGGGTGTGGGTCTAGCCGAGTGGGTTTGAGTCTAGCGGAGTGGGTGTGGGTCTAGCCGAGTGGGTTTGGGTCTAGCCGAGTGGGTTTGTGTCTAGCCGAGTGGGTTTGGGTCTTGCCGAGTGGGTTTGGGTCTAGCCGAGTGGGTTTGGGTCTAGCCGATTGGGTTTGGGTCTAGCCGAGTCGGTTTGGGTCTAGCCGAGTGGGTTTGGGTCTAGCCGAGTGGGTTTGAGTCTAGCCGAGTGGGTTTGGGTCTAGCCGAGTGGGTTTGGGTCTAGCCGAGTGGGTTTGGGTCTAGCCGAGTTGGCTTGGGTCTAGCCGAGTGGGTTTGGGTCTAGACGAGTGGGTTTGGGCCTAGCCGAGTGGGTGTGGGTCTAGCCGAGTGGGTTTGGGTCTAGCCGAGTGGGTTTGGGTCTAGCCGATTGGGTTTGGGTCTAGCCGAGTGAGTTTGGGTCTAGCCGAGTGGGTTTGGGTCTAGCCGAGTGGGTTTGGGTCTAGCCGAGTGGGTTTGGGTCTAGCCGATTGGGTTTGGGTCTAGCCGAGTGGGTTTGGGTTTAGCCGAGTGGCTTTGGGTCTAGCCGAGTTAGTTTGGCTGTAGCCGAGATAGTTTGGGTCTAGACGATCGGGTTTGGGTCTAGCCGAGTGGGTTTGGGTCTAGCCGAGTGGGTTTGGGTCTAGCCGAGTGGGTTTTATTTAGCCGAGTGGGTTTGGGTCTAGCGGAGTTGGTATGGGTCTAGCGGAGAGGGTTTGGGTCTAGCGGAGTGGGTTTGGGTGTAGCCGAGTGGGTTTGAGTCTAGCCGAGTGGGTTTGGGTCTACCCGAGTAGGTTTGGGTCTAGCCGAGTGGGTTTGGGTCTAGCCGAGTGGGTGTGGGTCTAGCCGAGTGGGTTTGGGTCTAGCCGAGTGGGTTTGTGTCTAGCCGAGTGGGTTTGGGTCTTGCCGAGTGGGTTTAGGTCTAGCCGAGTGGGTTTGGGTCTAGCCGATTGGTTTTGGGTCTAGCCGAGTGGGTTTGGGTCTAGCCGAGTGGGTTTGAGTCTAGCCGAGTGGGTTTGGGTCTAGCCGAGTGGGTTTGGGTCTAGCCGAGTGGGTTTGGGTCTAGCCGAGTGGGCTTGGGTATAGCCGAGTGGGTTTGAGTCTAGCCGAGTGGGTTTGGGTCTAGCCGAGTGGGTTTAGGTCTAGCCGAGTGGGTTTGGGTCTAGCCGAGTGGGCTTGGGTCTAGCCGAGTGGGTTTGGGTCTAGCCGAGTGGGTTTGGGTGCAGCCGAGTGGGTTTGGGTCTAGCCGAGTGGGTTTGGGTCTAGCCGAGTGGGTTTGCATCTAGCCGAGTGGGTTTGGGTCTAGCCGAGTGTGTTTGGGTCTAGCCGAGTGGGTGTGGGTCTAGCCGAATGGGTTTGGGTCTAGCCGAGTGGGCTTGGGTGTAGCCGAGTGGGCTTGGGTGTAGCCAACTGGGTTTGGGTCTAGCCGAGTGGTTTGGGTCTAGCCGAGTGGGTTTGGGTCTAGCCGGGTGGGTTTGGGTCTAGCCGAGTGGGTTTGGGTCTAGCCGAGTGGGTTTGGGTCTAGCCGAGTGGGTTTGTGTCTAGCTGAGTGGGTTTGGGTCTAGCCGAGTGGGTTTGGGTCTAGCCGAGTGGGTTTGGGTCTAGCTGAGTGGCTTTGCGTCTAGCCGAGTGGGTTTGGGTCTAGCCGATTGGGTTTGGGTCTAGCCGAGTGAGTTTGGGTCTAGCCGAGTGGGTTTGGGTCTAGCCGAGTGGGTTTGGGTCTAGCCGAGTGGGTTTGGGTCTAGCCGATTGGGTTTGGGTCTAGCCGAGTGGGTTTGGGTTTAGCCGAGTGGGTTTGGGTCTAGCCGAGTTAGTTTGTCTGTAGCCGAGATAGTTTGGGTCTAGACGATCGGGTTTGGGTCTAGCCGAGTGGGTTTGGGTCTAGCCGAGTGGGTTTGGGTCTAGCCGAGTGGGTTTGGGTTTAGCCGAGTGGGTTTGGGTCTAGCGGAGTTGGTATGGGTCTAGCGGAGAGGGTTTGGGTCTAGCGGAGTGGGTTTGGGTGTAGCCGAGTGGGTTTGAGTATAGCCGAGTGGGTTTGGGTCTACCCGAGTAGGTTTGGGTCTAGCCGAGTGGGTTTGGGTCTAGCCGAGTGGGTGTGGGTCTAGCCGAGTGGGTTTGGGTCTAGCCGAGTGGGTTTGTGTCTAGCCGAGTGGGCTTGGGTCTTGCCGAGTGGGTTTAGGTCTAGCCGAGTGGGTTTGGGTCTAGCCGAGTGGGTTTGGGTCTAGCCGAGTGGGTTTGGGTCTAGCCGAGTGGGTTTGGGTCTAGCCGAGTGGGCTTGGGTCTAGCCGAGTGGGTTTGAGTCTACCCGAGTGGGTTTGGGTCTAGCCGAGTGGGTTTAGGTCTAGCCGAGTGGGTTTGGGTCTAGCCGAGTGGGTTTGGGTGCAGCCGAGTGGGTTTGGGTCTAGCCGAGTGGGTTTGGGTCTAGCCGAGTGGGTTTGCATCTAGCCGAGTGGGTTTGGGTCTGGCCGAGTGTGTTTGCGTCTAGCCGAGTGGGTGTGGGTCTAGCCGAATGGGTTTGGGTCTAGCCGAGTGGGCTTGGGTGTAGCCGAGTGGGCTTGGGTGTAGCCAACTGGGTTTTGGTCTAGCCGAGTGGGTTTGGGTCTAGCCGAGTGGGTTTGGGTCTAGCCGGGTGGGTTTGGGTCTAGCCGAGTGGGTTTGGGTCTAGCCGAGTGGGTTTGGGTCTAGCCGAGTGGGTTTGGGTCTAGCTGAGTGGGTTTGCGTCTAGCCGAATGGGCTTGGGTCTATCCGAGTGGGTTTGGGTCTAGCCGAGTGGGTTTGTGTCTAGCTGAGTGGGTTTGGGTCTAGCCGAGTGGGTTTCAGTCTAGCCGAGTGGGTTTGGGTCTAGCCGAGTGGGTTTGGGTCTAGCCGAGTGGGTTTGGGTCTAGCGGAGTTGGTATGGGTCTAGCGGAGAGGGTTTGTGTCTAGCGGAGTGGGTTTGGGTGCAGCCGAGTGGGTTTGAGTCTGGCCGAGTGGGTTTGGGTCTACCCGAGTAGGTTTGCGTCTAGCCGAGTGGGTTTGGGTCTAGCCGAGTGGGTGTGGGTCAGCCGAGTGGGTTTGAGTCTAGCCGAGTGGGTGTGGGTCTAGCCGAGTGGGTTTGGGTCTAGCCGAGTGGGTTTGTGTCTAGCCGAGTGGGTTTGGGTCTTGCCGAGTGGGTTTGGGGCTAGCCGAGTGGGTTTGGGTCTAGACGAGTGGGTTTGGGCCTATCCGAGTGGGTGTGGGTCTAGCCGAGTGGGTTTGGGTCTAGCCGATTGGGTTTGGGTCTAGCCGAGTGAGTTTGGGTCTAGCCGAGTGGGTTTGGGTCTAGCCGAGTGGGTTTGGGTCTAGCCGAGTGGGTTTGGGTCTAGCCGATTGGGTTTGGGTCTAGCCGAGTGGGTTTGGGTTTAGCCGAGTGGGTTTGGGTCTAGCCGAGTTAGTTTGGCTGTAGCCGAGTTAGTTTGTGTCTAGACGATCGGGTTTGGGTCTAGCCGAGTGGGATTGGGTCTAGCCGAGTGGGTTTCGGTCTAGCCGAGTGGGTTTTGGTTTAGCCGAGTGGGTTTGGGTCTAGCGGAGTTGGTATGGGTCTAGCGGAGAGGGTTTGGGTCTAGCGGAGTGGGTTTGGGTGTAGCCGAGTGGGTGTGGGTCTAGCCGAGTGGGTTTGGGTCTAGCCGAGTGGGTTTGTGTCTAGCCGAGTGGGTTTGGGTCTTGCCGAGTGGGTTTAGGTCTAGCCGAGTGGGTTTGGGTCTAGCCGATTGGGTTTGGGTCTAGCCGAGTCGGTTTGGGTCTAGCCGAGTGGGTTTGGGTCTAGCCGAGTGGGTTTGAGGCTAGCCGAGTGGGTTTGGGTCTAGCCGAGTGAGTTTGGGTCTAGCCGAGTGGGCTTGGGTCTAGCCGAGTGGGTTTGGGTCTAGCCGAGTAGGTTTGGGTCCAGCCGAGTGGGTGTGGGTCCAGCCGAGTGGGTTTGGGTCCAGCCGAGTGGGTTTGGGTCTAGCCGAGTGGGTTTGGGCCTAGCCGAGTGGGTGTGGGTCTAGCCGAATGGGTTTGGGTCTAGCCGAGTGGGCTTGGGTCTAGCCGAGTGGGCTTGGGTCTAGCCAAGTGGGTTTGGGTCTAGCCGAGTGGGTTTGGGTCTAGCCGAGTGGGTTTGGGTCTAGCCGGGTGGGTTTGTGTCTAGCCAAGTGGGTTTGGGTCTAGCCGAGTGGGTTTGGGTCTAGCCGAGTGGGTTTGGGTCTAGCCGAGTGGGCTTGGGTCTCGCCGAGCGGGTTTGGGTCTAGCCGAGTGTGTTTGCGTGTGGCCGAGTGGGTTTGGGTCTAGCAGAGTGGGTTTGGATCTAGCCGAGTGGGTTTGGGTCTAGCCGAGTGGGTTTGGGTTTAGCCGAGTGGGTTTGGGTCTAGCGGAGTTGGTATGGGTCAGGCGGAGTGGGTTTGGGTCTAGCGGAGTGGGTTTGGGTGTAGCCGAGTGGGTTTGCGTCTAGCCGAGTGGGTTTGGGTCTACCCGAGTAGGATTAGGTCTAGCCGAGTGGGTTTGGGCCTAGCCGAGTGGGTGTGGGTCTAGCCGAATGGGTTTGGGTCTAGCCGAGTGGGCTTGGGTCTAGCCGAGTGGGCTTGGGTCTAGCCAAGTGGGTTTGGGTCCTGCCGAGTGGGTTTGGGTCTAGCCGAGTGGGTTTGGGTCTAGCCGGGTGGGTTTGTGTCCAGCCGAGTGGGTTTGGGTCTACCCGAGTGGGTTTGGGTCTAGCCGAGTGGGTTTGGGTCTAGCTGAGTGGGTTTGCGTCTAGCCGAATGGGCTTGGGTCTATCCGAGTGGGTTTGGGTCTAGCCGAGTGGGTTTGTGTCTAGCTGAGTGGGTTTGGGTCTAGCCGAGTGGGTTTCGGTCTAGCCGAGTGGTTTTGGGTCCAGCCGAGTGGGTTTGGGTCCAGCCGAGTGGGTTTGGGTCTAGCCGAGTGGGTTTGGGTCTAGCCGAGTGGGTTTGGGTTTAGCCGAGTGGGTTTGGGTCTAGCCGAGTTAGTTTGGCTGTAGCCGAGTTAGTTTGGGTCTAGACGATAGGGTTTGGGTCTAGCCGAGTGGGTTTGGGTGCAGCCGAGTGGGTTTGAGTCTAGCCGAGTGGGTTTGGGTCTACCTGAGTAGGTTTGGGTCTAGCCGAGTGGGTTTGAGTCTAGCCGAGTGGGTTTGGGTCTAGCCGAGTGGGTTTGGGTCTAGCCGAGTGGGTTTGTGTCTAGCCGAGTGGGTTTCGGTCTTCCGAGTGGGTTTGGGTCTAGCCGAGTGGGTTTGGGTCTAGCCGAGTGGGTTTGGGTCTAGCCGAGTCGGTTTGGGTCTAGCCGAGTGGTTTTGGGTCTAGCCGAGTGGGTTTGAGTCTAGCCGAGTGGGTTTGGGTCTAGCCGAGTGGGTTTGGGTCTAGCCGAGTGGGTTTGGGTCTAGCTGAGTTGGCTTGGGTCTAGCCGAGTGGGTTTGGGTCTAGACGAGTGGGTTTGGGCCTAGCCGAGTGGGTGTGGGTCTAGCCGAGTGGGTTTGGGTCTAGCCGAGTGGGTTTGGGTCTAGCCGATTGGGTTTGGGTCTAGCCGAGTGAGTTTGGGTCTAGCCGAGTGGGTTTGGGTCTAGCCGAGTGGGTTTGGGTCTAGCCGATTGGGTTTGGGTCTAGCCTAGTGGGTTTGGGTCTAGCCGAGTGGGTTTGGGTCTAGCCGATTGGGTTTGGGTCTAGCCGAGTGGGTTTGGGTCTAGCCGAGTCGGTTTGGGTCTAGCCGAGTGGGTTTGGGTCTAGCCGATTGGGTTTGGGTCTAGCCGAGTCGGTTTGAGTCTAGCCGAGTGGGTTTGGTTCTAGCCGAGTGGGTTTGAGTCTAGCCGAGTGGGTTTGGGTCTAGCCGAGTGGGTTTAGGTCTAGCCGAGTGGGTTTGGGTCTAGCCGAGTGGGCTTGGGTCTAGCCGAGTGGGTTTGGGTCTAGCCGAGTGGGTTTGGGTGTAGCCGAGTGGGTTTGGGTCTAGCCGAGTGGGTTTGCATCTAGCCGAGTGGGTTTGGGTCTAGCCGAGTGTGTTTGGGTCTAGCCGAGTGGGTGTGGGTCTAGCCGAATGGGTTTGGGTCTAGCCGAGTGGGCTTGGGTGTAGCCGAGTGGGCTTGGGTCTAGCCAACTGGGTTTGGGTGTAGTCGAGTGGGTTTGGGTGTAGCCGAGTGGGTTTGCGTCTAGCCGAGTGGGTTTGGGTCTAGCCGAGTGGGTTTGCATCTAGCCGAGTGGGTTTGGGTCTAGCCGAGTGTGTTTGGGTCTAGCCGAGTGGGTGTGGGTCTAGCCGAATGGGTTTGGGTCTAGCCGAATGGGCTTGGGTGTAGCCGAGTGGGCTTGGGTCTAGCCAACTGGGTTTGGGTGTAGTCGAGTGGGTTTGGGTCTAGCCGAGTGGGTTTGGGTCTAGCCGAGTGGGTTTGGGTCTAGCCGAGTGGGTTTGGGTGTAGCCGAGTGGGTTTGGGTCTAGCGGAGTTGGTATGGGTCTAGCGGACAGGGTTTGGGTCTAGCCGAGTGGGTTTGGGTCTAGCCGAGTGGGTTTGGGTCTAGCCGAGTGGGTTTGGGTGTAGCCGAGTGGGTTTGGGTCTAACGGAGTTGGTATGGGTCTAGCGGACAGGGTTTGGGTCTAGCCGAGTGGGTTTGGGTCTAGCCGAGTGGGTTTAAGTCTAGCCGAGTGGGTTTGGGTCTAGCCGAGTGGGTTTGGGTCTAGCCGAGGGGGTTTGGGTCTAGCCGAGTGGGCTTGGGTCTAGCCGAGTGGGTTTGGGTTTAGCCGAGTGGGTTTGGGTCTACGCGAGTGGGTGTGGGTCTAGCCGAGTGGGTTTGGGTTTAGCCGAGTGGGTTTGGGTCTAGCCGATTGGGTTTGCGTCTAGCCGAGTGAGTTTGGGTCTAGCCGAGTGGGTTTGGGTCTAGCCGAGTGGGTTTGGGTCTAGCCGATTGTGTTTGGGTCTAGCCGAGTCGGTTTGGGTCTAGCCGAGTGGGTTTGGGTCTAGCCGATTGGGTTTGGGTCTAGCCGATTGGGTTTGGGTCTAGCCGAGTCGGTTTGGGTCTAGCCGAGTGGGGTTGGGTCTAGCCGATTGGGTTTGGGTCTAGCCGAGCGGGTTTGGGTCTAGCCGAGTCGGTTTGGGTCTAGCCGAGTGGGTTTGGGTCTAGCCGATTGGGTTTGGGTCTAGCCAAGTCGGTTTGGGTCTAGCCGAGTGGGTTTGGGTCTAGCCGAGTGGGTTTGAGTCTAGCCGAGTGGGTGTGGGTCTAGCCGAGTGGGTTTGGGTCTAGCCGAGTGGGCTTGGGTCTAGCCGAGTGGGTTTGGGTCTAGCTGAGTGGGTTTGCGTCTAGCCGAATGGGCTTGGGTCTATCCGAGGTTTGGGTCTAGCCGAGTGGGTTTGTGTCTAGCTGAGTGGGTTTGGGTCTAGCCGAGTGGGTTTGGGACTCGCCGAGTGGGTTTGGGTCTAGCCGAGTGGGTTTGGGTCTAGCCGAATGGGTTTGGGTCTAGCCGAGTGGGTTTGGGTCAGGCCGAGTGGGTTTGGGTTTAGCCGAGTGGGTTTGGGTCTAGCCGAGTTAGTTTGGCTGTAGCCGAGTTAGTTTGGGTCTAGACGATCGGGTTTGGGTCTAGCCGAGTGGGTTTGGGTCTAGCCGAGTGGGTTTGGGTCTAGCCGAGTGGGTTTGGGTTTAGCCGAGTGGGTTTGCGTCTAGCGGAGTTGGTATGGGTCTAACGGACAGGGTTTGGGTCTAGCCGAGTGGGTTTGGGTCTAGCCGAGTGGGTTTAAGTCTAGCCGAGTGGGTTTGGGTCTAGCCGAGTGGGTTTGGGTCTAGCCGAGGGGGTTTGGGTCTAGCCGAGTGGGCTTGGGTCTAGCCGAGTGGGTTTGGGTCTAGCCGAGTGGGTTTGGGTTTAGCCGAGTGGGTTTGGGTCTAGCTGATTGGGTTTGCATCTAGCCGAGTGAGTTTGGGTCTAGCCGAGTGGGTTTGGGTCTAGCCGAGTGGGTTTGGGTCTAGCCGATTGGGTTTGGGTCTAGCCGAGTCGGTTTGGGTCTAGCCGAGTGGGTTTGGGTCTAGCCGATTGGGTTTGGGTCTAGCCGAGTGGGTTTGGGTCTAGCCGAGTCGGTTTGGGTCTAGCCGAGTGGGTTTGGGTCTAGCCGATTGGGTTTGGGTCTAGCCAAGTCGGTTTGGGTCTAGCCGAGTGGGTTTGGGTGTAGCCGAGTGGGTTTGAGTCTAGCCGAGTGGGTTTGGGTCTAGCCGAGTGGGTTTGGGTCCAGCCGAGTGGGTTTGGGTCTAGCCGAATGGGTTTGGGTCTAGCCGAGTGGGTTTGGGTCAGGCCGAGTGGGTTTGGGTTTAGCCGAGTGGGTTTGGGTCTAGCCGAGTTAGTTTGGCTGTAGCCGAGTTAGTTTTAGTCTAGACGATCGGGTTTGGGTCTAGCCGAGTGGGTTTGGGTCTAGCCGAGTGGGTTTGGGTCTAGCCGAGTGGGTTTGGGTTTAGCCGAGTGGGTTTGGGTCTAGCCGAGTGGGTTTGGGTCTAGCGGAGTGGGGTTGGGACTAGCCGAGTGGGTTTGGGTCTAGCCGAGTGGGTTTGGGTCAGCCCGAGTGGGTTTGGGTTTAGCCGAGTGGGTTTGGGTCTAGCCGAGTTAGTTTGGCTGTAGCCGAGTTAGTTTGGGTCTAGACGATCGGGTTTGGGTCTAGCCGAGTGGGTTTGGGTCTAGCCGAGTGGGTTTGAGTCTAGCCGAGTGGGTTTGGGTCTAGCCGAGTGGGTTTGGGTCTAGCCGAGTGGGTTTGGGTCTAGCCGAATGGGTTTGGGTCTAGCCGAGTGGGTTTGGGTCAGGCCGAGTGGGTTTGGGTTTAGCCGAGTGGGTTTGGGTCTAGCCGAGTTAGTTTGGCTGTAGCCGAGTTAGTTTGGGTCTAGACGATCGGGTTTGGGTCTAGCCGAGTGGGTTTGGGTCTAGCCGAGTGGGTTTGGGTCTAGCCGAGTGGGTTTGGGTTTAGCCGAGTGGGTTTGGGTCTAGCGGAGTTGGTATGGGTCTAGCGGACAGGGATTGGGTCTAGCCGAGTGGGTTTGGGTCCAGCCGAGTGGGTTTAAGTCTAGCCGAGTGGGTTTGGGTCTAGCCGAGTGGGTTTGGGTCTAGCCGAGGGGGTTTGGGTCTAGCCGAGGGGGCTTGGGTCTAGCCGAGTGGGTTTGGGTTTAGCCGAGTGGGTTTGGGTCTACCCGAGTGGGTGTGGGTCTAGCCGAGTGGGTTTGGGTTTAGCCGAGTGGGTTTGGGTCTAGCCGATTGGGTTTGCGTCTAGCCGAGTGAGTTTGGGTCTAGCCGAGTGGGTTTGGGTCTAGCCGAGTGGGGTTGGGTCTAGCCGATTAGGTTTGGGTCTAGCCAAGTCGGTTTGGGTCTAGCCGAGTGGGTTTGGGTCTAGCCGATTGGGTTTGGGTCTAGCCGATTGGGTTTGGGACTAGCCGAGTCGGTTTGGGTCTAGCCGAGTGGGTTTGGGTCTAGCCGATTGGGTTTGGGTGTAGCCGAGTGGGTTTGGGTCTAGCCAAGTCGGTTTGGGTCTAGCCGAGTGGGTTTGGGTCTAGCCGATTGGGTTTGGGTCTAGCCGATTGGGTTTGGGTCTAGCCGAGTCGGTTTGGGTCTAGCCGAGTGGGTTTGGGTCTAGCCGATTGGGTTTGGGTCTAGCCGAGTGGGTTTGGGTCTAGCCAAGTCGGTTTGGGTCTAGCCGAGTGGGTTTGGGTCTAGCCGATTGGGTTTGGGTCTAGCCAAGTCGGTTTGGGTCTAGCCGAGTGGGTTTGGGTCTAGCCGAGTGGGTTTGAGTCTAGCCGAGTGGGTTTGGGTCAAGCCGAGTGGGTTTATGTCTAGCCGTTTGGGTTTGGGTCTAGCCGAGTGGGCTTGGGTCTAGCCGAGTGGGTTTGGCTCTAGCCGAGTGGGTTTGTGTGTAGCCGAGTGGGTTTGGGTCTAGCCGAGTGGGTTTGGGTCTAGCCGAGTGGGTTTGCATCTAGCCGAGTGGGTTTGGGTCTAGCCGAGTGTGTTTGGGTCTAGCCGAGTGGGTTTGGTCTAGCCGAGTGGGTTTGGGTCTAGCCGATTGGGTTTGGGTCTAGCCGAGTGGGTTTGGGTGTAGCCGAGTGGGTTTGGGTCTAGCCGAGTGGGATTGGGTCGAGCCGAGTGGGTTTGGGTCCAGCCGAGTGGGTTTGGGTCTAGCCGAGTGGGTTTGGGTCTAGCCGAGGCGGTTTGGGTCTAGCCGACTGGGTTTGGATCTAGCCGAGTGGGTTTGGGTCTAGCCGAGTGGGTTTGGGTCTAGCCGAGTCGGATTGCATCTAGCCGAGTGGGTTTGGGTCTAGCCGAGTCGGTTGGGGTCTAGCCGAGTGGGTTTGGGTCTAGCCGAGTGGGTTTGGGTCTAGCCGAGTGGGTTTGGGTCTAGCCGTGTGGGCTTGGGTCTCGCCGAGCGGGTTTGGGTCTAGCCGAGTGGGTTTGCGTGTAGCCGAGTGGGTTTGGGTCTAGCAGAATGGGTTTGGGTCTAGCCGAGTGGGTTTGGGTCTAGCCGAGTGGGTTTGGGTTTAGCCGAGTGGGTTTGAGTCTAGCGGAGTTGGTATGGGTCTAGCGGAGTGGGTTTGGGTCTAGCGGAGTGGGTTTGGGTGTAGCCGAGTGGGTTTGAGTCTAGCCGAGTGGGTTTGGGTGTACCCGAGTCGGTTTGGGTCTAGCCGAGTGGGTTTGGGTCTAGCCGAGTGGGTGTGGGTCTAGCCGAATGGGTTTGGGTCTAGCCGATTGGGTTTGGGTCGAGCCAAGTCGGTTTGGGTCTAGCCGAGTGGGTTTGGGTCTAGCCGATTGGGTTTGGGTCTAGCCGATTGGGTTTGGGTCTAGCCGAGTCGGTTTGGGTCTAGCCGAATGGGTTTGGGTCTAGCCGATTGGGTTTGGGTCTAGCCGAGTGGGTTTGGGTCTAGCCGAGTCGGTTTGGGTCTAGCCGAGTGGGTTTGGGTCTAGCCGATTGGGTTTGGGTCTAGCCAAGTCGGTTTGGGTCTAGCCGAGTGGGTTTGGGTCTAGCCGAGTGGGTTGAGTCTAGACGAGTGGGTTTGGGTCAGGCCGAGTGGGTTTAGGTCTAGCCGAGTGGGTTTGGTCTAGCCGAGTGGGCTTGGGTCTAGCCGAGTGGGTTTGGGTGTAGCCGAGTGGGTTTGAGTCTAGCCGAGTGGGTTTGGGTCCAGCCGAGTGGGTTTGGGTCTAGCCGAATGGGTTTGGGTCTAGCCGAGTGGGTTTGGGTCAGGCCGAGTGGGTTTGGGTTTAGCCGAGTGGGTTTGGGTCTAGCCGAGTTAGTTTGGCTGTAGCCGAGTTAGTTTTAGTCTAGACGATCGGGTTTGGGTCTAGCCGAGTGGGTTTGGGTCTAGCCGAGTGGGTTTGGGTCTAGCCGAGTGGGTTTGGGTTTAGCCGAGTGGGTTTGTGTCTAGCCGAGTGGGTTTGGGTCTAGCGGAGTGGGGTTGGGACTAGCCGAGTGGGTTTGGGTCTAGCCGAGTGGGTTTGGGTCAGGCCGAGTGGGTTTGGGTTTAGCCGAGTGGGTTTGGGTCTAGCCGATTGGGTTTGCGTCTAGCCGAGTGAGTTTGGGTCTAGCCGAGTGGGTTTGGGTCTGGCCGAGTGGGGTTGGGTCTAGCCGATTAGGTTTGGGTCTAGCCAAGTCGGTTTGGGTCTAGCCGAGTGGGTTTGGGTCTAGCCGATTGGGTTTGGGTCTAGCCGATTGGGTTTGGGACTAGCCGAGTCGGTTTGGGTCTAGCCGAGTGGGTTTGGGTCTAGCCGATTGGGTTTGGGTGTAGCCGAGTGGGTTTGGGTCTAGCCAAGTCGGTTTGGGTCTAGCCGAGTGGGTTTGGGTCTAGCCGATTGGGTTTGGGTCTAGCCGATTGGGTTTGGGTCTAGCCGAGTGGGTTTGGGTCTAGCCGAGTGGGTTTGGGTCTAGCCGATTGGGTTTGGGTCTAGCCGAGTGGGTTTGGGTCTAGCCAAGTCGGTTTGGGTCTAGCCGAGTGGGTTTGGGTCTAGCCGATTGGGTTTGGGTCTAGCCAAGTCGGTTTGGGTCTAGCCGAGTGGGTTTGGGTCTAGCCGAGTGGGTTTGAGTCTAGCCGAGTGGGTTTGGGTCAAGCCGAGTGGGTTTATGTCTAGCCGAGTGGGTTTGGGTCTAGCCGAGTGGGCTTGGGTCTAGCCGAGTGGGTTTGGCTCTAGCCGAGTGGGTTTGTGTGTAGCCAAGTGGGTTTGGGTCTAGCCGAGTGGGTTTGGGTCTAGCCGAGTGGGTTTGCATCTAGCCGAGTGGGTTTGGGTCTAGCCGAGTGTGTTTGGGTCTAGCCGAGTGGGTTTGGTCTAGCCGAGTGGGTTTGGGTCTAGCCGATTGGGTTTGGATCTAGCCGAGTGGGTTTGGGTGTAGCCGAGTGGGTTTGGGTCTAGCCGAGTGGGATTGGGTCGAGCCGAGTGGGTTTGGGTCCAGCCGAGTGGGTTTGGGTCTAGCCGAGTGGGTTTGGGTCTAGCCGAGGCGGTTTGGGTCTAGCCGACTGGGTTTGGATCTAGCCGAGTGGGTTTGGGTCTAGCCGAGTGGGTTTGGGTCTAGCCGAGTCGGATTGCATCTAGCCGAGTGGGTTTGGGTCTAGCTGAGTCGGTTGGGGTCTAGCCGAGTGGGTTTGGGTCTAGCCGAGTGGGTTTGGGTCTAGCCGAGTGGGTTTGGGTCTAGCCGTGTGGGCTTGGGTCTCGCCGAGCGGGTTTGGGTCTAGCCGAGTGGGTTTGCGTGTAGCCGAGTGGGTTTGGGTCTAGCAGAATGGGTTTGGGTCTAGCCGAGTGGGTTTGGGTCTAGCCGAGTGGGTTTGGGTTTAGCCGAGTGGGTTTGAGTCTAGCGGAGTTGGTATGGGTCTAGCGGAGTGGGTTTGGGTCTAGCGGAGTGGGTTTGGGTGTAGCCGAGTGGGTTTGAGTCTAGCCGAGTGGGTTTGGGTGTACCCGAGTCGGTTTGGGTCTAGCCGAGTGGGTTTGGGTCTAGCCGAGTGGGTGTGGGTCTAGCCGAATGGGTTTGGGTCTAGCCGATTGGGTTTGGGTCGAGCCAAGTCGGTTTGGGTCTAGCCGAGTGGGTTTGGGTCTAGCCGATTGGGTTTGGGTCTAGCCGATTGGGTTTGGGTCTAGCCGAGTCGGTTTGGGTCTAGCCGAATGGGTTTGGGTCTAGCCGATTGGGTTTCGGTCTAGCCGAGTGGGTTTGGGTCTAGCCGAGTCGGTTTGGGTCTAGCCGAGTGGGTTTGGGTCTAGCCGATTGGGTTTGGGTCTAGCCAAGTCGGTTTGGGTCTAGCCGAGTGGGTTTGGGTCTAGCCGAGTGGGTTTGAGTCTAGACGAGTGGGTTTGGGTCAAGCCGAGTGGGTTTAGGTCCAGCCGAGTGGGTTTGGTCTAGCCGAGTGGGCTTGGGTCTAGCCGAGTGGGTTTGGGTGTAGCCGAGTGGGTTTGAGTCTAGCCGAGTGGGTTTGGGTCCAGCCGAGTGGGTTTGGGTCTAGCCGAATGGGTTTGGGTCTAGCCGAGTGGGTTTGGGTCAGGCCGAGTGGGTTTGGGTTTAGCCGAGTGGGTTTGGGTCTAGCCGAGTTAGTTTGGCTGTAGCCGAGTTAGTTTTAGTCTAGACGATCGGGTTTGGGTCTAGCCGAGTGGGTTTGGGTCTAGCCGAGTGGGTTTGGGTCTAGCCGAGTGGGTTTGGGTTTAGCCGAGTGGGTTTGGGTCTAGCCGAGTGGGTTTGGGTCTAGCGGAGTGGGGTTGGGACTAGCCGAGTGGGTTTGGGTCTAGCCGAGTGGGTTTGGGTCAGGCCGAGTGGGTTTGGGTTTAGCCGAGTGGGTTTGGGTCTAGCCGAGTTAGTTTGGCTGTAGCCGAGTTAGTTTGGGTCTAGACGATCGGGTTTGGGTCTAGCCGAGTGGGTTTGGGTCTAGCCGAGTGGGTTTGAGTCTAGCCGAGTGGGTTTGGGTCTAGCCGAGTGGGTTTGGGTCTAGCCGAGTGCGTTTGGGTCTAGCCGAATGGGTTTGGGTCTAGCCGAGTGGGTTTGGGTCAGGCCGAGTGGGTTTGGGTTTAGCCGAGTGGGTTTGGGTCTAGCCGAGTTAGTTTGGCTGTAGCCGAGTTAGTTTGGGTCTAGACGATCGGGTTTGGGTCTAGCCGAGTGGGTTTGGGTCTAGCCGAGTGGGTTTGGGTCTAGCCGAGTGGGTTTGGGTTTAGCCGAGTGGGTTTGGGTCTAGCGGAGTTGGTATGGGTCTAGCGGACAGGGATTGGGTCTAGCCGAGTGGGTTTGGGTCCAGCCGAGTGGGTTTAAGTCTAGCCGAGTGGGTTTGGGTCTAGCCGAGTGGGTTTGGGTCTAGCCGAGGGGGTTTGGGTCTAGCCGAGGGGGCTTGGGTCTAGCCGAGTGGGTTTGGGTTTAGCCGAGTGGGTTTGGGTCTACCCGAGTGGGTGTGGGTCTAGCCGAGTGGGTTTGGGTTTAGCCGAGTGGGTTTGGGTCTAGCCGATTGGGTTTGCGTCTAGCCGAGTGAGTTTGGGTCTAGCCGAGTGGGTTTGGGTCTAGCCGAGTGGGTTTGGGTCTAACCGATTAGGTTTGGGTCTAGCCAAGTCGGTTTGGGTCTAGCCGAGTGGGTTTGGGTCTAGCCGATTGGGTTTGGGTCTAGCCGATTGGGTTTGGGACTAGCCGAGTCGGTTTGGGTCTAGCCGAGTGGGTTTGGGTCTAGCCGATTGGGTTTGGGTGTAGCCGAGTGGGTTTGGGTCTAGCCAAGTCGGTTTGGGTCTAGCCGAGTGGGTTTGGGTCTAGCCGATTGGGTTTGGGTCTAGCCGATTGGGTTTGGGTCTAGCCGAGTCGGTTTGGGTCTAGCCGAGTGGGTTTGGGTCTAGCCGATTGGGTTTGGGTCTAGCCGAGTGGGTTTGGGTCTAGCCAAGTCGGTTTGGGTCTAGCCGAGTGGGTTTGTGTCTAGCCGATTGGGTTTGGGTCTAGCCAAGTCGGTTTGGGTCTAGCCGAGTGGGTTTGGGTCTAGCCGAGTGGGTTTGAGTCTAGCCGAGTGGGTTTGGGTCAAGCCGAGTGGGTTTATGTCTAGCCGAGTGGGTTTGGGTCTAGCCGAGTGGGCTTGGGTCTAGCCGAGTGGGTTTGGCTCTAGCCGAGTGGGTTTGTGTGTAGCCGAGTGGGTTTGGGTCTAGCCGAGTGGGTTTGGGTCTAGCCGAGTGGGTTTGCATCTAGCCGAGTGGGTTTGGGTCTAGCCGAGTGTGTTTGGGTCTAGCCGAGTGGGTTTGGTCTAGCCGAGTGGGTTTGGGTCTAGCCGATTGGGTTTGGGTCTAGCCGAGTGGGTTTGGGTGTAGCCGAGTGGGTTTGGGTCTAGCCGAGTGGGATTGGGTCGAGCCGAGTGGGTTTGGGTCCAGCCGAGTGGGTTTGGGTCTAGCCGAGTGGGTTTGGGTCTAGCCGAGGCGGTTTGGGTCTAGCCGACTGGGTTTGGATCTAGCCGAGTGGGTTTGGGTCTAGCCGAGTGGGTTTGGGTCTAGCCGAGTCGGATTGCATCTAGCCGAGTGGGTTTGGGTCTAGCCGAGTCGGTTGGGGTCTAGCCGAGTGGGTTTGGGTCTAGCCGAGTGGGTTTGGGTCTAGCCGAGTGGGTTTGGGTCTAGCCGTGTGGGCTTGGGTCTCGCCGAGCGGGTTTGGGTCTAGCCAAGTGGGTTTGCGTGTAGCCGAGTGGGTTTGGGTCTAGCAGAATGGGTTTGGGTCTAGCCGAGTGGGTTTGGGTCTAGCCGAGTGGGTTTGGGTTTAGCCGAGTGGGTTTGAGTCTAGCGGAGTTGGTATGGGTCTAGCGGAGTGGGTTTGGGTCTAGCGGAGTGGGTTTGGGTGTAGCCGAGTGGGTTTGAGTCTAGCCGAGTGGGTTTGGGTGTACCCGAGTCGGTTTGGGTCTAGCCGAGTGGGTTTGGGTCTAGCCGAGTGGGTGTGGGTCTAGCCGAATGGGTTTGGGTCTAGCCGATTGGGTTTGGGTCGAGCCAAGTCGGTTTGGGTCTAGCCGAGTGGGTTTGGGTCTAGCCGATTGGGTTTGGGTCTAGCCGATTGGGTTTGGGTCTAGCCGAGTCGGTTTGGGTCTAGCCGAATGGGTTTGGGTCTAGCCGATTGGGTTTGGGTCTAGCCGAGTGGGTTTGGGTCTAGCCGAGTCGGTTTGGGTCTAGCCGAGTGGGTTTGGGTCTAGCCGATTGGGTTTGGGTCTAGCCAAGTCGGTTTGGGTCTAGCCGAGTGGGTTTGGGTCTAGCCGAGTGGGTTTGAGTCTAGACGAGTGGGTTTGGGTCAAGCCGAGTGGGTTTAGGTCTAGCCGAGTGGGTTTGGTCTAGCCGAGTGGGCTTGGGTCTAGCCGAGTGGGTTTGGGTCTAGCCGAGTGGGTTTGTGTGTAGCCGAGTGGGTTTGGGTCTAGCCGAGTGGGTTTGGGTCTAGCCGAGTGGGTTTGCATCTAGCCGAGTGGGTTTGGGTCTAGCCGAGTGTGTTTGGGTCTAGCCGAGTGGGTTTGGTCTAGCCGAGTGGGTTTGGGTCTAGCCGATTGGGTTTGGGTCTAGCCGAGTGGGTTTGGGTGTAGCCGAGTGGGTTTGGGTCTAGCCGAGTGGGATTGGGTCGAGCCGAGTGGGTTTGAGTCCAGCCGAGTGGGTTTGGGTCAAGCCGAGTGGGTTTGTGTCTAGCCGAGGCAGTTTGGGTCTCGCCAAGTGGGTTTGGGTCTTGTCGAGTGGGTTTGGGTCTAGCCAAGTGGGTTTGGGTCTAGCCGACTGGGTTTGGGTCTAGCCGAGTGGGTTTGGGTCTAGCCGAGTGGGTTTGGGTGTAGCCGAGTCCGATTGCATCTTGCCGAGTGGGTTTGGGTCTAGCCGAGTCGGTTGGGGTCTAGCCGAGTGGGTTTGGGTCTAGCCGAGTGGGTTTCGGTCTAGCCGAGTGGGTTTGGGTCTAGCCGTGTGGGCTTGGGTCTCGCCGAGCGGGTTTGGGTCTAGCCGAGTGGGTTTGCGTGTAGCCGAGTGGGTTTTGGTCTAGCAGAATGGGTTTGGGTCTAGCCGAGTGGGTTTGGGTCTAGCCGAGTGGGTTTGGGTTTAGCCGAGTGGGTTTGGGTCTAGCGGAGTTGGTATGGGTCTGGCGGAGTGAGTTTGGGTCTAGCGGAGTGGGTTTGGGTGTAGCCGAGTGGGTTTGAGTCTAGCCGAGTGGGTTTGGGTGTACCCGAGTAGGTTTGGGTCTAGCCGAGTGGGTTTGGGTCTAGCCGAGTGGGTGTGGGTCTAGCCGAATGGGTTTGGGTCTAGCCGAGTGGGTTTGTGTCTAGCCGATTGGGTTTGGGTCTAGCCGAGTGGGTTTGGGTCTAGCCGAATGGGTTTGGGTCTAGCCGAGTGGGTTTGGGTATAGCTGAGTGGGTTTTGGTCTAGCGGAGTAGGTTTGGGTCTAGCCGAGTGGGTTTGGGTCTAGCCGAGTGGGTTTGGGTCTAGCCGAGTGGGTTTGGGTCTAGCCGAGTGGGTTTGGGTCTAGCCGAGTGGGTGTGGGTCTAGCCGAGTGGGTTTGGGTCTAGCCGAGTGGGTTTGGGTCTAGCCTAGTGGGTTTGGGTCTAGCCGAGTGGGTTTGGGTCTAGCGGATTGGGTTTGGGTCTAGCCGAGTGGGTTTGTGTCTAGCCGAGTGGGTTTGGGTCTACCCGAGTAGGTTTGGGTCTAGCCGAGTGGGCTTGGGTCTAGCCGAGTGGGTTTGGGTCTAGCCGAGTGGGTTTGTGTGTAGCCGAGTGGGTTTGGGTCTAGCCGAGTGGGTTTGGGTCTAGCCGAGTGGGTTTGCATCTAGCCGAGCGGGTTTGGGTCTAGCCGAGTGTGTTTGGGTCTAGCCGAGTGGGTTTCGTCTAGCCGAGTGGGTTTGGGTCTAGCCGATTGGGTTTGGGTCTAGCCGAGTGGGTTTGGGTGTAGCCGAGTGGGTTTGGTTCTAGCCGAGTGGGATTGGGTCGAGCCGAGTGGGTTTGGGTCCAGCCGAGTGGGTTTGGGTCTAGCCGAGTGGGTTTGGGTCTAGCCGAGGCGGTTTGGGTCTAGCCAAGTGGGTTTGGGTCTAGTCGAGTGGGTTTGGGTCTAGCCAAGTGGGTTTGGGTCTAGCCGACTGGGTTTGGGTCTAGCCGAGTGGGTTTGGGTCTAGCCGAGTGGGTTTGGGTCTAGCCGAGTCGGATTGCATCTAGCCGAGTGGGTTTGGGACTAGGCGAGTCGGTTGGGGTCTAGCCGAGTGGGTTTGGGTCTAGCCGAGTGGGTTTCGGTCTAGCCGAGTGGGTTGGGGTCTAGCCGTGTGGGCTTGGGTCTCGCCGAGCGGGTTTGGGTCTAGCCGAGTGGGTTTGCATGTAGCCGAGTGGGTTTGGGTCTAGCAGAATGGGTTTGGGTCCAGCCGAGTGGGTTTGGGTCTAGCCGAGTGGGTTTGGGTTTAGCCGAGTGGGTTTGGGTCTAGCGGAGTTGGTATGGGTCTAGCGGAGTGGGTTTGGGTCTAGCGGAGTGGGTCTGGGTGTAGCCGAGTGGGTTTGAGTCTAGCCGAGTGGGTTTGGGTGTACCCGAGTAGGTTTGGGTCTAGCCGAGTGGGTTTGGGTCTAGCCGAGTGGGTGTGGGTCTAGCCGAATGGGTTTGGGTCTAGCCGAGTGGGTTTGTGTCTAGCCGATTGGGTTTGGGTCTAGCCGAGTGGGTTTGGGTCTAGCCGAGTGGGTTTGGGTCTAGCCGAGTGGGTTTGGGTATAGCTGAGTGGGTTTTGGTCTAGCGGAGTAGGTTTGGGTCTAGCCGAGTGGGTTTGGGTCTAGCCGAGTGGGTTTGGGTCTAGCCTAGTGGGTTTGGGTATAGCTGAGTGGGTTTTGGTCTAGCGGAGTAGGTTTGGGTCTAGCCGAGTGGGTTTGGGTCTAGCCGAGTGGGTTTGGGTCTAGCGGATTGGGTTTGGGTCTAGCCGAGTGGGTTTGTGTCTAGCCGAGTGGGTTTGGGTCTACCCGAGTAGGTTTGGGTCTAGCCGAGTTGGTTTGATCTAGCCGAGTGGGTTTGGGTCTAGCCGAGTGGGTTTGGGTCTAGCCGAGTGGGTTTGGGTCTAGCCGATTGGGTTTGGCTCTAGCGGAGTGGGTTTTGGTCTAGCGGAGTAGGTTTGGGTCTAGCCGAGTGGGTTTGGGTCTAGCCGGGTGGGTTTGGGTCTAGCCTAGTGGGTTTGGGTCTAGCCGAGTGGGTTTGGGTCTAGCGGATTGGGTTTGGGTCTAGCCGAGTGGGTTTGTGTCTAGCCGAGTGGGTTTGGGTCTACCCGAGTAGGTTTGGGTCTAGCCGAGTGGGCTTGGGTCTAGCCGAGTGGGTTTGGGTCTAGCCGAGTGGGTTTGTGTGTAGCCGAGTGGGTTTGGGTCTAGCCGAGTGGGTTTGGGTCTAGCCGAGTGGGTGTGGGTCTAGCCGAATGGGTTTGGGTCTAGCCGAGTGGGTTTGTGTCTAGCCGATTGGGTTTGGGTCTAGCCGAGTGGGTTTGGGTCTAGCCGAATGGGTTTGGGTCTAGCCGAGTGGGTTTGGGTATAGCTGAGTGGGTTTTGGTCTAGCGGAGTAGGTTTGGGTCTAGCCGAGTGGGTTTGGGTCTAGCCTAGTGGGTTTGGGTCTAGCCGAGTGGGTTTGGGTCTAGCGGATTGGGTTTGGGTCTAGCCGAGTGGGTTTGTGTCTAGCCGAGTGGGTTTGGGTCTACCCGAGTAGGTTTGGGTCTAGCCGAGTGGGCTTGGGTCTAGCCGAGTGGGTTTGGGTCTAGCCGAGTGGGTTTGTGTGTAGCCGAGTGGGTTTGGGTCTAGCCGAGTGGGTTTGGGTCTAGCCGAGTGGGTTTGGGTCTAGCCGAGTGGGTTTGGGTCTAGCCGATTGGGTTTGGGTCTAGCGGAGTGGGTTTGGGTCTAGCGGAGTGGGTTTGGGTCTAGCCGAGTGGGTTTGGGTCTAGCCGAGTGGGTTTGGGTCTAGCCGAGTGGGTTTGGGTCTAGCCGAGTGGGTTTGCGTCTAGCCGAGTGGGTTTGCGTGTAGCCGAGTGGGTTTGGGTCTAGCAGAATGGGTTTGGGTCTAGCCGAGTGGGTTTGGGTCTAGCCGAATGGGTTTGGGTCTAGCCGAGTGGGTTTGGGTCAGACCGAGTGGGTTTGGGTTTAGCCGAGTGGGTTTGGGTCTAGCCGAGTTAGTTTGGCTGTAGCCGAGTTAGTTTGGGTCTAGATGATCGGGTTTGGGTCTAGCCGAGTGGGTTTGGGTCTAGCCGAGTGGGTTTGGGTCTAGCCGAGTGGGTTTGGGTTTAGCCGAGTGGGTTTGGGTCTAGCGGAGTTGGTATGGGTCTAGCGGACAGGGTTTGGGTCTAGCCGAGTGGGTTTGGGTCTAGCCGAGTGGGTTTAAGTCTAGCCGAGTGGGTTTGGGTCTAGCCGAGTGGGTTTGGGTCCAGCCGAGGGGTTTGGGTCTAGCCAAGTGGGCTTGGGTCTAGCCGAGTGGGTTTGGGTCTAGCCGAGTGGGTTTGGGTCTACCCGAGTGGGTGTGGGTCTAGCCGAGTGGGTTTGGGTTTAGCCGAGTGGGTTTGGGTCTAGCCGATTGGGTTTGCGTCTAGCCGAGTGAGTTTGGGTCTAGCCGAGTGGGTTTGGGTCTAGCCGAGTGGGTTTGGGTCTAGCCGATTGGGTTTGGGTCTAGCCGAGTCGGTTTGGGTCTAGCCGAGTGGGTTTGGGTCTGGCCGATTGGGTTTGGGTCTAGCCGAGTGGGTTTGAGTCTAGCCGAGTCGGTTTGGGTCTAGCCGAGTGGGTTTGCTCTAGCCGATTGGGTTTGGGTCTTGCCAAGTCGGTTTGGGTCTAGCCGAGTGGGTTTGGGTCTAGCCGAGTGGGTTTGAGACTAGCCGAGTGGGTTTGGGTCAAGCTGAGTGGGTTTAGGTCTAGCCGAGTGGGTTTGGGTCTAGCCGTGTGGGCTTGGGTCTCGCCGAGCGGGTTTGGGTCTAGCCGAGTGGGTTTGCATGTAGCCGAGTGGGTTTGGGTCTAGCAGAATGGGTTTGGGTCTAGCCGAGTGGGTTTGGGTCTAGCCGAGTGGGTTTGGGTTTAGCCGAGTGGGTTTGGGTCTAGCGGAGTTGGTATGGGTCTAGCGGAGTGGGTTTGGGTCTAGCGGAGTGGGTCTGGGTGTAGCCGAGTGGGTTTGAGTCTAGCCGAGTGGGTTTGGGTGTACCCGAGTAGGTTTGGGTCTAGCCGAGTGGGTTTGGGTCTAGCCGAGTGGGTGTGGGTCTAGCCGAATGGGTTTGGGTCTAGCCGAGTGGGTTTGTGTCTAGCCGATTGGGTTTGGGTCTAGCCGAGTGGGTTTGGGTCTAGCCGAGTGGGTTTGGGTCTAGCCGAGTGGGTTTGGGTATAGCTGAGTGGGTTTTGGTCTAGCGGAGTAGGTTTGGGTCTAGCCGAGTGGGTTTGGGTCTAGCCGAGTGGGTTTGGGTCTAGCCTAGTGGGTTTGGGTATAGCTGAGTGGGTTTTGGTCTAGCGGAGTAGGTTTGGGTCTAGCCGAGTGGGTTTGGGTCTAGCCGAGTGGGTTTGGGTCTAGCGGATTGGGTTTGGGTCTAGCCGAGTGGGTTTGTGTCTAGCCGAGTGGGTTTGGGTCTACCCGAGTAGGTTTGGGTCTAGCCGAGTTGGTTTGGGTCTAGCCGAGTGGGTTTGGGTCTAGCCGAGTGGGTTTGGGTCTAGCCGAGTGGGTTTGGGTCTAGCCGATTGGGTTTGGGTCTAGCGGAGTGGGTTTGGGACTAGCGGAGTGGGTTTGGGTCTAGCCGAGTGGGTTTGGGTCTAGCCGAGTGGGTTTGGGTCTAGCCGAGTGGGTTTGGGTCTAGCCGAGTGGGTTTGCGTCTAGCCGAGTGGGTTTGCGTGTAGCCGAGTGGGTTTGGGTCTAGCAGAATGGGTTTGGGTCTAGCCGAGTGGGTTTGGGTCTAGCCGAATGGGTTTGGGTCTAGCCGAGTGGGTTTGGGTCAGACCGAGTGGGTTTGGGTTTAGCCGAGTGGGTTTGGGTCTAGCCGAGTTAGTTTGGCTGTAGCCGAGTTAGTTTGGGTCTAGATGATCGGGTTTGGGTCTAGCCGAGTGGGTTTGGGTCTAGCCGAGTGGGTTTGGGTCTAGCCGAGTGGGTTTGGGTTTAGCCGAGTGGGTTTGGGTCTAGCGGAGTTGGTATGGGTCTAGCGGACAGGGTTTGGGTCTAGCCGAGTGGGTTTGGGTCTAGCCGAGTGGGTTTAAGTCTAGCCGAGTGGGTTTGGGTCTAGCCGAGTGGGTTTGGGTCCAGCCGAGGGGTTTGGGTCTAGCCAAGTGGGCTTGGGTCTAGCCGAGTGGGTTTGGGTCTAGCCGAGTGGGTTTGGGTCTACCCGAGTGGGTGTGGGTCTAGCCGAGTGGGTTTGGGTTTAGCCGAGTGGGTTTGGGTCTAGCCGATTGGGTTTGCGTCTAGCCGAGTGAGTTTGGGTCTAGCCGAGTGGGTTTGGGTCTAGCCGAGTGGGTTTGGGTCTAGCCGATTGGGTTTGGGTCTAGCCGAGTCGGTTTTGGTCTTGCCGAGTGGGTTTGGGTCTGGCCGATTGGGTTTGGGTCTAGCCGAGTGGGTTTGAGTCTAGCCGAGTCGGTTTGGGTCTAGCCGAGTGGGTTTGCTCTAGCCGATTGGGTTTGGGTCTTGCCAAGTCGGTTTGGGTCTAGCCGAGTGGGTTTGGGTCTAGCCGAGTGGGTTTGAGACTAGCCGAGTGGGTTTGGGTCAAGCTGAGTGGGTTTAGGTCTAGCCGAGTGGGGTTGGGTCTAGCCGAGTGGGCTTGGGTCTAGCCGAGTGGGTTTGGGTCTAGCCGAGTGGGTTTGTGTGAAGCCGAGTGGGTTTGGGTCTAGCCGAGTGGGTTTGGTTCTAGCCGAGTGGGATTGGGTCGAGCCGAGTGGGTTTGGGTCCAGCCGAGTGGGTTTGGGTCTAGCCGAGTGGGTTTGGGTCTAGCCGAGGCGGTTTGGGTCTAGCCAAGTGGGTTTGGGTCTAGTCGAGTGGGTTTGGGTCTAGCCAAGTGGGTTTGGGTCTAGCCGACTGGGTTTGGGTCTAGCCGAGTGGGTTTGGGTCTAGCCGAGTGGGTTTGGGTCTAGCCGAGTGGGTTTGTGTGTAGCCGAGTGGGTTTGGGTCTAGCCGAGTGGGTTTGGTTCTAGCCGAGTGGGATTGGGTCGAGCCGAGTGGGTTTGGGTCCAGCCGAGTGGGTTTGGGTCTAGCCGAGTGGGTTTGGGTCTAGCCGAGGCGGTTTGGGTCTAGCCAAGTGGGTTTGGGTCTAGTCGAGTGGGTTTGGGTCTAGCCAAGTGGGTTTGGGTCTAGCCGACTGGGTTTGGGTCTAGCCGAGTGGGTTTGGGTCTACCCGAGTGGGTTTGGGTCTAGGCGAGTCGGTTGGGGTCTAGCCGAGTGGGTTTGGGTCTAGCCGAGTGGGTTTCGGTCTAGCCGAGTGGGTTTGGGTCTAGCCGTGTGGGCTTGGGTCTCGCCGAGCGGGTTTGGGTCTAGCCGAGTGGGTTTGCATGTAGCCGAGTGGGTTTGGGTCTAGCAGAATGGGTTTGGGTCTAGCCGAGTGGGTTTGGGTCAGGCCGAGTGGGTTTGGGTTTAGCCGAGTGGGTTTGGGTCTAGCGGAGTTGGTATGGGTCTAGCGGAGTGGGTTTGGGTCTAGCGGAGTGGGTCTGGGTGTAGCCGAGTGGGTTTGAGTCTAGCCGAGTGGGTTTGGGTGTACCCGAGTAGGTTCGGGTCTAGCCGAGTGGGTTTGGGTCTAGCCGAGTGGGTGTGGGTCTAGCCGAATGGGTTTGGGTCTAGCCGAGTGGGTTTGTGTCTAGCCGATTGGGTTTGGGTCTAGCCGAGTGGGTTTGGGTCTAGCCGAGTGGGTTTGGGTGTAGCCGAGTGGGTTTGGGTCTAGCGGATTGGGTTTGGGTCTAGCCGAGTGGGTTTGTGTCTAGCCGAGTGGGTTTGGGTCTACCCGAGTAGGTTTGGGTCTAGCCGAGTTGGTTTGGGTCTAGCCGAGTGGGTTTGGGTCTAGCCGAGTGGGTTTGGGTCTAGCCGAATGGGTTTGGGTCTAGCCGATTGGGTTTGGGTCTAGCGGAGTGGGTTTGGGTCTAGCGGAGTGGGTTTGGGTCTAGCCGAGTGGGTTTGGGTCTAGCCGAGTGGGTTTGGGTCTAGCCGAGTGGGTTTGGGTCTAGCCGAGTGGGTTTGCGTCTAGCCGAGTGGGTTTGCGTGTAGCCGAGTGGGTTTGGGTCTAGCAGAATGGGTTTGGGTCTAGCCGAGTGGGTTTGGGTCTAGCCGAATGGGTTTGGGTCTAGCCGAGTGGGTTTGGGTCTAGCCGAGTGGGTTTGGGTTTAGCCGAGTGGGTTTGGGTCTAGCCGATTGGGTTTGCGTCTAGCCGAGTGAGTTTGGGTCTAGCCGAGTGGGTTTGGGTCTAGCCGAGTGGGTTTGGGTCTAGCCGATTGGGTTTGGGTCTAGCCGAGTCGGTTTGGGTCTAGCCGAGTGGGTTTGGGTCTGGCCGATTGGGTTTGGGTCTAGCCGAGTGGGTTTGTGTCTAGCCGAGTCGGTTTGGGTCTAGCCGAGTGGGTTTGGGTCTAGCCGATTGGGTTTGGGTCTTGCCAAGTCGGTTTGGGTCTAGCCGAGTGGGTTTGGGTCTAGCCGAGTGGGTTTGAGTCTAGCCGAGTGGGTTTGGGTCTAGCTGAGTGGGTTTAGGTCTAGCCGAGTGGGGTTGGGTCTAGCCGAGTGGGCTTGGGTCTAGCCGAGTGGGTTTGGGTCTAGCCGAGTGGGTTTGTGTGTAGCCGAGTGGGTTTGGGTCTAGCCGAGTGGGTTTGGTTCTAGCCGAGTGGGATTGGGTCGAGCCGAGTGGGTTTGGGTCCAGCCGAGTGGGTTTGGGTCTAGCCGAGTGGGTTTGGGTCTAGCCGAGGCGGTTTGGGTCTAGCCAAGTGGGTTTGGGTCTAGTCGAGTGGGTTTGGGTCTAGCCAAGTGGGTTTGGGTCTAGCCGACTGGGTTTGGGTCTAGCCGAGTGGGTTTGGGTCTAGCCGAGTGGGTTTGGGTCTAGCCGAGTCGGATTGCATCTAGCCGAGTGGGTTTGGGTCTAGGCGAGTCGGTTGGGGTCTAGCCGAGTGGGTTTGGGTCTAGCCGAGTGGGTTTCGGTCTAGCCGAGTGGGTTTGGGTCTAGCCGTGTGGGCTTGGGTCTCGCCGAGCGGGTTTGGGTCTAGCCGAGTGGGTTTGCATGTAACCGAGTGGGTTTGGGTCTAGCAGAATGGGTTTGGGTCTAGCCGAGTGGGTTTGGGTCTAGCCGAGTGGGTTTGGGTTTAGCCGAGTGGGTTTGGGTCTAGCGGAGTTGGTATGGGTCTAGCGGAGTGGGTTTGGGTCTAGCGGAGTGGGTCTGGGTGTAGCCGAGTGGGTTTGAGTCTAGCCGAGTGGGTTTGGGTGTACCCGAGTAGGTTTGGGTCTATCCGAGTGGGTTTGGGTCTAGCCGAGTGGGTGTGGGTCTAGCCGAATGGGTTTGGGTCTAGCCGAGTGGGTTTGTGTCTAGCCGATTGGGTTTGGGTCTAGCCGAGTGGGTTTGGGTCTAGCCGAGTGGGTTTGGGTCTAGCCGAGTGGGTTTGGGTATAGCTGAGTGGGTTTTGGTCTAGCGGAGTAGGTTTGGGTCTAGCCGAGTGGGTTTGGGTCTAGCCGAGTGGGTTTGGGTCTAGCCTAGTGGGTTTGGGTATAGCTGAGTGGGTTTTGGTCTAGCGGAGTAGGTTTGGGTCTAGCCGAGTGGGTTTGGGTCTAGCCGAGTGGGTTTGGGTCTAGCGGATTGGGTTTGGGTCTAGCCGAGTGGGTTTGTGTCTAGCCGAGTGGGTTTGGGTCTACCCGAGTAGGTTTGGGTCTAGCCGAGTTGGTTTGGGTCTAGCCGAGTGGGTTTGGGTCTAGCCGAGTGGGTTTGGGTCTAGCCGAATGGGTTTGGGTCTAGCCGATTGGGTTTGGGTCTAGCGGAGTGGGTTTGGGTCTAGCCGAGTGGGTTTGGGTCTAGCCGAGTGGGTTTGGGTCTAGCCGAGTGGGTTTGGGTCTAGCCGAGTGGGTTTGGGTCTAGCCGAGTGGGTTTGCGTCTAGCCGAGTGGGTTTGCGTGTAGCCGAGTGGGTTTGGGTCTAGCAGAATGGGTTTGGGTCTAGCCGAGTGGGTTTGGGTCTAGCCGAATGGGTTTGTGTCTAGCCGAGTCGGTTTGGGTCTAGCCGAGTGGGTTTGGGTCTAGCCGATTGGGTTTGGGTCTTGCCAAGTCGGTTTGGGTCTAGCCGAGTGGGTTTGGGTCTAGCCGAGTGGGTTTGAGTCTAGCCGAGTGGGTTTGGGTCTAGCTGAGTGGGTTTAGGTCTAGCCGAGTGGGGTTGGGTCTAGCCGAGTGGGCTTGGGTCTAGCCGAGTGGGTTTGGGTCTAGCCGAGTGGGTTTGTGTGTAGCCGAGTGGGTTTGGGTCTAGCCGAGTGGGTTTGGGTCTAGCCGAGTGGGTTTGCGTCTAGCCGAGTGGGTTTGGGTCTAGCCGAGTGTGTTTGGGTCTAGCCGAGTGGGTTTGGTCTAGCCGAGTGGGTTTGGGTCTAGCCGAGTGGGTTTGGGTCTAGCGGAGTTGGTATGGGTCTAGCGGACAGGGTTTGGGTCTAGCCGAGTGGGTTTGGGTCTAGCCGAGTGGGTTTAAGTCTAGCCGAGTGGGTTTGGGTCTAGCCGAGTGGGTTTGGGTCCAGCCGAGGGGTTTGGGTCTAGCCGAGTGGGCTTGGGTCTAGCCGAGTGGGTTTGGGTCTAGCCGAGTGGGTTTGGGTATACCCGAGTGGGTGTGGGTCTAGCCGAGTGGGTTTGGGTTTAGCCGAGTGGGTTTGGGTCTAGCCGATTGGGTTTGCGTCTAGCCGAGTGAGTTTGGGTCTAGCCGAGTGGGTTTGGGTCTAGCCGAGTGGGTTTGGGTCTAGCCGATTGGGTTTGGGTCTAGCCGAGTCGGTTTGGGTCTAGCCGAGTGGGTTTGGGTCTGGCCGATTGGGTTTGGGTCTAGCCGAGTGGGTTTGTGTCTAGCCGAGTCGGTTTGGGTCTAGCCGAGTGGGTTTGGGTCTAGCCGATTGGGTTTGGGTCTTGCCAAGTCGGTTTGGGTCTAGCCGAGTGGGTTTGGGTCTAGCCGAGTGGGTTTGAGTCTAGCCGAGTGGGTTTGGGTCTAGCTGAGTGGGTTTAGGTCTAGCCGAGTGGGGTTGGGTCTAGCCGAGTGGGCTTGGGTCTAGCCGAGTGGGTTTGGGTCTAGCCGAGTGGGTTTGTGTGTAGCCGAGTGGGTTTGGGTCTAGCCGAGTGGGTTTGGTTCTAGCCGAGTGGGATTGGGTCGAGCCGAGTGGGTTTGGGTCCAGCCGAGTGGGTTTGGGTCTAGCCGAGTGGGTTTGGGTCTAGCCGAGGCGGTTTGGGTCTAGCCAAGTGGGTTTGGGTCTAGTCGAGTGGGTTTGGGTCTAGCCAAGTGGGTTTGGGTCTAGCCGACTGGGTTTGGGTCTAGCCGAGTGGGTTTGGGTCTAGCCGAGTGGGTTTGGGTCTAGCCGAGTCGGATTGCATCTAGCCGAGTGGGTTTGGGTCTAGTCGAGTGGGTTTGGGTCTAGCCAAGTGGGTTTGGGTCTAGCCGACTGGGTTTGGGTCTAGCCGAGTGGGTTTGGGTCTAGCCGAGTGGGTTTGGGTCTAGCCGAGTCGGATTGCATCTAGCCGAGTGGGTTTGGGTCTAGGCGAGTCGGTTGGGGTCTAGCCGAGTGGGTTTGGGTCTAGCCGAGTGGGTTTCGGTCTAGCCGAGTGGGTTTGGGTCTAGCCGTGTGGGCTTGGGTCTCGCCGAGCGGGTTTGGGTCTAGCCGAGTGGGTTTGCATGTAGCCGAGTGGGTTTGGGTCTAGCAGAATGGGTTTGGGACTAGCCGAGTGGGTTTGGGTCTAGCCGAGTGGGTTTGGGTTTAGCCGAGTGGGTTTGGGTCTAGCGGAGTTGGTATGGGTCTAGCGGAGTGGGTTTGGGTCTAGCGGAGTGGGTCTGGGTGTAGCCGAGTGGGTTTGAGTCTAGCCGAGTGGGTTTGGGTGTACCCGAGTAGGTTTGGGTCTAGCCGAGTGGGTTTGGGTCTAGCCGAGTGGGTGTGGGTCTAGCCGAATGGGTTTGGGTCTAGCCGAGTGGGTTTGTGTCTAGCCGATTGGGTTTGGGTCTAGCCGAGTGGGTTTGGGTCTAGCCGAGTGGGTTTGGGTCTAGCCGAGTGGGTTTGGGTATAGCTGAGTGGGTTTTGGTCTAGCGGAGTAGGTTTGGGTCTAGCCGAGTGGGTTTGGGTCTAGCCGAGTGGGTTTGGGTCTAGCCTAGTGGGTTTGGGTATAGCTGAGTGGGTTTGGGTCTAGCGGAGTTGGTATGGGTCTAGCGGAGTGGGTTTGGGTCTAGCGGAGTGGGTCTGGGTGTAGCCGAGTGGGTTTGAGTCTAGCCGAGTGGGTTTGGGTGTACCCGAGTAGGTTTGGGTCTAGCCGAGTGGGTTTGGGTCTAGCCGAGTGGGTGTGGGTCTAGCCGAATGGGTTTGGGTCTAGCCGAGTGGGTTTGTGTCTAGCCGATTGGGTTTGGGTCTAGCCGAGTGGGTTTGGGTCTAGCCGAGTGGGTTTGGGTCTAGCCGAGTGGGTTTGGGTATAGCTGAGTGGGTTTTGGTCTAGCGGAGTAGGTTTGGGTCTAGCCGAGTGGGTTTGGGTCTAGCCGAGTGGGTTTGGGTCTAGCCTAGTGGGTTTGGGTATAGCTGAGTGGGTTTTGGTCTAGCGGAGTAGGTTTGGGTCTAGCCGAGTGGGTTTGGGTCTAGCCGAGTGGGTTTGGGTCTAGCGGATTGGGTTTGGGTCTAGCCGAGTGGGTTTGTGTCTAGCCGAGTGGGTTTGGGTCTACCCGAGTAGGTTTGGGTCTAGCCGAGTTGGTTTGGGTCTAGCCGAGTGGGTTTGGGTCTAGCCGAGTGGGTTTGGGTCTAGCCGAATGGGTTTGGTTCTAGCCGATTGGGTTTGGGTCTAGCGGAGTGGGTTTGGGTCTAGCGGAGTGGGTTTGGGTCTAGCCGAGTGGGTTTGGGTCTAGCCGAGTGGGTTTGGGTCTAGCCGAGTGGGTTTGGGTCTAGCCGAGTGGGTTTGCGTCTAGCCGAGTGGGTTTGCGTGTAGCCGAGTGGGTTTGGGTCTAGCAGAATGGGTTTGGGTCTAGCCGAGTGGGTTTGGGTCTAGCCGAGTGGGTTTGGGTCAGGCCGAGTGGGTTTGAGTTTAGCCGAGTGGGTTTGGGTCTAGCCGAGTTAGTTTGGCTGTAGCCGAGTTAGTTTGGGTCTAGATGATCGGGTTTGGGTCTAGCCGAGTGGGTTTGGGTCTAGCCGAGTGGGTTTGGGCCTAGCCGAGTGGGTTTGGGTTTAGCCGAGTGGGTTTGGGTCTAGCGGAGTTGGTATGGGTCTAGCGGACAGGGTTTGGGTCTAGCCGAGTGGGTTTGGGTCTAGCCGAGTGGGTTTAAGTCTAGCCGAGTGGGTTTGGGTCTAGCCGAGTGGGTTTGGGTCCAGCCGAGGGGTTTGGGTCTAGCCGAGTGGGCTTGGGTCTAGCCGAGTGGGTTTGGGTCTAGCCGAGTGGGTTTGGGTCTACCCGAGTGGGTGTGGGTCTAGCCGAGTGGGTTTGGGTTTAGCCGAGTGGGTTTGGGTCTAGCCGATTGGGTTTGCCTCTAGCCGAGTGAGTTTGGGTCTAGCCGAGTGGGTTTGGGTCTAGCCGAGTGGGTTTGGGTCTAGCCGATTGGGTTTGGGTCTAGCCGAGTGGGTTTGTGTCTAGCCGAGTCGGTTTGGGTCTAGCCGAGTGGGTTTGGGTCTAGCCGATTGGGTTTGGGTCTTGCCAAGTCGGTTTGGGTCTAGCCGAGTGGGTTTGGGTCTAGCTGAGTGGGTTTGAGTCTAGCCGAGTGGGTTTGGGTCTAGCTGAGTGGGTTTAGGTCTAGCCGAGTGGGGTTGGGTCTAGCCGAGTGGGCTTGGGTCTAGCCGAGTGGGTTTGGGTCTAGCCGAGTGGGTTTGTGTGTAGCCGAGTGGGTTTGGGTCTAGCCGAGTGGGTTTGGGTCTAGCCGAGTGGGTTTGCGTCTAGCCGAGTGGGTTTGGGTCTAGCCGAGTGTGTTTGGGTCTAGCCGAGTGGGTTTGGTCTAGCCGAGTGGGTTTGGGTCTAGCCGATTGGGTTTGGGTCTAGCCGAGTGGGTTTGGGTGTAGCCGAGTGGGTTTGGGTCTAGCCGAGTGGGATTGGGTCGAGCCGAGTGGGTTTGGGTCTAGCCGAGTGGGTTTGGGTCTAGCCGAGTGGGTTTGGGTCTAGCCGAGGGGGTTTGGGTCGAGCCAAGTGGGTTTGGGTCAAGTCGAGTGGGTTTGGGTCTAGCCAAGTGGGTTTGGGTCTAGCCGACTGGGTTTGGGTCTAGCCGAGTGGGTTTGGGTCTAGCCGAGTGGGTTTGGGTCTAGCCGAGTCGGATTGCATCTAGCCGAGTGGGTTTGGGTCTAGCCGAGTCGGTTGGGGTCTAGCCGAGTGGGTTTGGGTCTAGCCGAGTGGGTTTGGGTCTAGCCGAGTGGGCTTGGGTCTCGCCGAGCGGGTTTGGGTCTAGCCGAGTGGGTTTGCGTGTAGCCGAGTGGGTTTGGGTCTAGCAGAATGGGTTTGTGTCTAGCCGAGTGGGTTTGGGTCTAGCCGAGTGGGCTTGGGTCTAGCCGAGTGGGTTGGGTCTAGCCCAGAGGGTTTGGGTCTAGCCGAGTGGGTTTGGGTCTAGCCGAGTGGGTTTGGGTCTAGCCGGGTGGGTTTGGGTCTAGCCGAGTGGGTTTGGGTCTAGCCGAGTGGGTTTGGGTCTAGCCGAGTGGGTTTGGGTCTAGCTGAGTGGGTTTGCGTCTAGCCGAATGGGCTTGGGTCTATCCGAGGTTTGGGTCTAGCCGAGTGGGTTTGTGTCTAGCTGAGTGGGTTTGGGTCTAGCCGAGTGGGTTTGGGTCTAGCCGAGTGGGTTTGGGTCTAGCCGAGTGGGTTTTGGTCTAGCCGAATGGGTTTGGGTCTAGCCGAGTGGGTTTGTGTCTAGCTGAGTGGGTTTGGGTCTAGCCGAGTGGGTTTGGGTCCAGCCGAGTTAGTTTGGCTGTAGCCGAGTTAGTTTGGGTCTAGACGATCGGGTTTGGGTCTAGCCGAGGGGGTTTGGGTCTAGCCGAGTGGGTTTGGGTCCAGCCGAGTGGGTTTGGGTCTAGCCGAATGGGTTTGGGTCTAGCCGAGTGGGTTTGGGTCAGGCCGAGTGGGTTTGGGTTTAGCCGAGTGGGTTTGGGTCTAGCCGAGTTAGTTTGGCTGTAGCCGAGTTAGTTTGGGTGTAGACGATCGGGTTTGGGTCTAGCCGAGTGGGTTTGGGTCTAGCCGAGTGGGTTTGGGTCCAGCCGAGTGGGTTTGGGTTTAGCCGAGTGGGTTTGGGTCTAGCGGAGTTGGTATGGGTCTAGCGGACAGGGTTTGGGTCTAGCCGAGTGGGTTTGGGTCTAGCCGAGTGGGTTTAATTCTAGCCGAGTGGGTTTGGGTCTAGCCGAGTGGGTTTGGGTCTAGCCGAGGGGGTTTGGGTCTAGCCGAGTGGGCTTGGGTCTAGCCGAGTGGGTTTGGGTTTAGCCGAGTGGGTTTGGGTCTACCCGAGTGGGTGTGGGTCTAGCCGAGTGGGTTTGGGTTTAGCCGAGTGGGTTTGGGTCTAGCCGATTGGGTTTGCGTCTAGCCGAGTGAGTTTGGGTCTAGCCGAGTGGGTTTGGGTCTAGCCGAGTGGGTTTGGGTCTAGCCGATTGGGTTTGGGTCTAGCCAAGTCGGTTTGGGTCTAGCCGAGTGGGTTTGGGTCTAGCCGATTGGGTTTGGGTCTAGCCGATTGGGTTTGGGTCTAGCCGAGTCGGTTTGGGTCTAGCCGAGTGGGTTTGGGTCTAGCCGATTGGGTTTGGGTCTAGCCGAGTGGGTTTGGGTCTAGCCGAGTCGGTTTGGGTCTAGCCAAGTGGGTTTGGGTCTAGCCGATTGGGTTTGGGTCTAGCCAAGTCGGTTTGGGTCTAGCCGAGTGGGTTTGGATCTAGCCGAGTGGGTTTGAGTCTAGCCGAGTGGGTTTGGGTCTAGCCGAGTGGGTTTAGGTCTAGCCGAGTGGGTTTGGGTCTAGCCGAGTGGGCTTGGGTCTAGCCGAGTGGGTTTGGGTCTAGCCGAGTGGGTTTGTGTGTAGCCGAGTGGGTTTGGGTCTAGCCGAGTGGGTTTGGGTCTAGCCGAGTGGGTTTGCATCTAGCCGAGTGGGTTTGGGTCTAGCCGAGTGTGTTTGGGTCTAGCCGAGTGGGTTTGGTCTAGCCGAGTGGGTTTGGGTCTAGCCGATTGGGTTTGGGTCTAACCGAGTGGGTTTGGGTGTAGCCGAGTGGGTTTGGGTCTAGCCGAGTGGGATTGGGTCGAGCCGAGTGGGTTTGGGTCTAGCCGAGTGGGTTTGGGTCTAGCCGAGTGGGTTTGGGTCTAGCCGAAGGGGTTTGGGTCTAGCCAAGTCGGTTTGGGTCTAGTCGAGTGGGTTTGGGTCTAGCCAAGTGGGTTTGGGTCTAGCCGACTGGGTTTGGGTCTAGCCGACTGGGTTTGGTCTAGCCGAGTGGGTTTGGGTCTAGCCGAGTCGGATTGCATCTAGCCGAGTGGGTTTGGGTCTAGCCGAGTGGGTTTGGGTCTAGCCGTGTGGGCTTGGGTCTCGCCGAGCGGGTTTGGGTCTAGCCGAGTGGGTTTGCGTGTAGCCGAGTGGGTTTGGGTCTAGCAGAATGGGTTTGGGTCTAGCCGAGTGGGTTTGGGTCTAGCCGAGTGGGTTTGGGTTTAGCCGAGTGGGTTTGGGTCTAGCCGAGTGGGTTTGTGTCTAGCCGATTGGGTTTGGGTCTAGCCGAGTGGGTTTGGGTCTAGCCGAGTGGGTTTGGGTCTAGCCGAGTGGGTTTGGGTATAGCTGAGTGGGTTTTCGTCTAGCGGAGTAGGTTTGAGTCTTGCCGAGTGGGTTTGGGTCTAGCCGAGTGGGTTTGGGTCTAGCCTAGTGGGTTTGGGTCTAGCCGAGTGGGTTTGGGTCTAGCGGATTGGGTTTGGGTCTAGCCGAGTGGGTTTGTGTCTAGCCGAGTGGGTTTGGGTCTACCCGAGTAGGTTTGGGTCGAGCCGAGTTGGTTTGGGTCTAGCCGAGTGGGTTTGGGTCTAGCCGAGTGGGTTTGGGTCTAGCCGAGTGGGTTTGGGTCTAGCCGATTGGGTTTGGGTCTAGCGGAGTGGGTTTGGGTCTAGCGGAGTGGGTTTGGGTCTAGCCGAATGGGTTTGGGTCTGGCCGAGTGGGTTTTGGTCAGGCCGAGTGGGTTTGGGTTTAGCCGAGTGGGTTTGGGTCTAGCCGAGTTAGTTTGGCTGTAGCCGAGTTAGTTTGGGTCTAGATGATCGGGTTTGGGTCTAGCCGAGTGGGTTTGGGTCTAGCCGAGTGGGTTTGGGTCTAGCCGAGTGGGTTTGGGTTTAGCCGAGTGGGTTTGGGTCTAGCGGAGTTGGTATGGGTCTAGCGGACAGGGTTTGGGTCTAGCCGAGTGGGTTTGGGTCTAGCCGATTGGGTTTGGGTCTAGCCAAGTCGGTTTGGGTCTAGCCGAGTGGGTTTGGGTCTAGCCGAGTGGGTTTGAGTCTAGCTGAGTGGGTTTGGGTCTAGCCGAGCGGGTTTAGGTCTAGCCGAGTGGGTTTGGGTCTAGCCGAGTGGGCTTGGGTCTAGCCGAGTGGGTTTGGGTCTAGCCGAGTGGGTTTGTGTGTAGCCGAGTGGGTTTGGGTCTAGCCGAGTGGGTTTGGGTCTAGCCGAGTGGGTTTGCATCTAGCCGAGTGGGTTTGGGTCTAGCTGAGTGTGTTTGGGTCTAGCCGAGTGGGTTTGGTCTAGCCGAGTGGGTTTGGGTCTAGCCGATTGGGTTTGGGTCTAGCCGAGTGGGTTTGGGTGTAGCCGAGTGGGTTTGGGTCTAGCCGAGTGGGATTGGGTCGAGCCGAGTGGGTTTGGGTCTAGCCGAGTGGGTTTGGGTCTAGCCGAGTGGGTGTGGGTCTAGCCGAATGGGTTTGGGTCTAGCCGAGTGGGTTTGTGTCTAGCCGATTGGGTTTGTGTCTAGCCGAGTGGGTTTGGGTCTAGCCGAGTGGGTTTGGGCCTAGCCGAGTGGGTTTGGGTATAGCTGAGTGGGTTTTGGTCTAGCGGAGTAGGTTTGGGTCTAGCCGAGTGGGTTTGGGTCTAGCCGAGTGGGTTTGGGTCTAGCCTAGTGTGTTTGGGTCTAGCCGAGTGGGTTTGGGTCTAGCGGATTGGGTTTGGGTCTAGCCGAGTGGGTTTGTGTCTAGCCGTGTGGGTTTGGGTCTACCCGAGTAGGTTTGGGTCTAGCCGAGTTGGTTTGGGTCTAGCCGAGTGGGTTTGGGTCTAGCCGAGTGGGTTTGGGTCTAGCCGAGTGGGTTTGGGTCTAGCCGATTGGGTTTGGGTCTAGCGGAGTGGGTTTGGGCCTAGCGGAGTGGGTTTGGGTCTAGCCGAGTGGGTTTGGGTCTAGCCGAGTGGGTTTGGGTCTAGCCGAGTGGGTTTGGGTCTAGCCGAGTGGGTTTGCGTCTAGCCGAGTGGGTTTGCGTGTAGCCGAGTGGGTTTGGGTCTAGCGGAGTTGGTATGGGTCTAGCGGTGTGGGTTTAGGTCTAGCGGAGTGGGTTTGGGTGTAGCCGAGTGGGTTTGAGTCTAGCCGAGTGGGTTTGGGTGTACCCGAGTAGGTTTGGGTCTAGCCGAGTGGGTTTGGGTCTAGCCGAGTGGGTGTGGGTCTAGCCAAATGGGTTTGGGTCTAGCCGAGTGGGTATGTGTCTAGCCGATTGGGTTTGGGTCTAGCCGAGTGGGTTTGGGTCTAGCCGAGTGGGTTTGGGTCTAGCCGAGTGGGTTTGGGTATAGCTGAGTGGGTTTTGGTCTAGCGGAGTAGGTTTGGGTCTAGCCGAGTGGGTTTGGGTCTAGCCGAGTGGGTTTGGGTCTAGCCTAGTGGGTTTGGGTCTAGCCGAGTGGGTTTGGGTCTAGCGGATTGGGTTTGGGTCGACCCGAGTAGGTTTGGGTCTAGCCGAGTTGGTTTGGGTCTAGCCGAGTGGGTTTGGGTCTAGCCGAGTGGGTTTGGGTCTAGCCGAGTGGGTTTGGGTCTAGCCGATTGGGTTTGGGTCTAGCGGAGTGGGTTTGGGTCTAGCGGAGTGGGTTTGGGTCTAGCCGAGTGGGTTTGGGTCTAGCCGAGTGGGTTTGGGTCTAGCCGAGTGGGTTTGGGTCTAGCCGATTGGGTTTGGGTCTAGCCAAGTCGGTTTGGGTCTAGCCGAGTGGGTTTGGGTCTAGCCGATTGGGTTTGGGTCTAGCCGATTGGGTTTGGGTCTAGCCGAGTCGGTTTGGGTCTAGCCGAGTGGGTTTGGGTCTAGCCGATTGGGTTTGGGTCTAGCCGAGTGGGTTTGGGTCTAGCCGAGTCGGTTTGGGTCTAGCCAAGTGGGTTTGGGTCTAGCCGATTGGGTTTGGGTCTAGCCAAGTCGGTTTGGGTCTAGCCGAGTGGGTTTGGGTCTAGCCGAGTAGGTTTGAGTCTAGCCGAGTGGGTTTGGGTCTAGCCGAGTGGGTTTAGGTCTAGCCGAGTGGGTTTGGGTCTAGCCGAGTGGGCTTGGGTCTAGCCGAGTGGGTTTGGGTCTAGCCGAGTGGGTTTGTGTGTAGCCGAGTGGGTTTGGGTCTAGCCGAGTGGGTTTGGGTCTAGCCGAGTGGGTTTGCATCTAGCCGAGTGGGTTTGGGTCTAGCCGAGTGTGTTTGGGTCTAGCCGAGTGGGTTTGGTCTAGCCGAGTGGGTTTGGGTCTAGCCGATTGGGTTTGGGTCTAACCGAGTGGGTTTGGGTGTAGCCGAGTGGGTTTGGGTCTAGCCGAGTGGGATTGGGTCGAGCCGAGTGGGTTTGGGTCTAGCCGAGTGTGTTTGGGTCTAGCCGAGTGGGTTTGGGTCTAGCCGAGGGGGTTTGGGTCTAGCCAAGTCGGTTTGGGTCTAGTCGAGTGGGTTTGGGTCTAGCCAAGTGGGTTTGGGTCTAGCCGACTGGGTTTGGGTCTAGCCGAGTGGGTTTGGGTCTAGCCGAGTGGGTTTGGGTCTAGCCGAGTCGGATTGCATCTAGCCGAGTGGGTTTGGGTCTAGCCGAGTGGGTTTGGGTCTAGCCGTGTGGGCTTGGGTCTCGCCGAGCGGGTTTGGGTCTAGCCGAGTGGGTTTGCGTGTAGCCGAGTGGGTTTGGGTCTAGCAGAATGGGTTTGGGTCTAGCCGAGTGGGTTTGGGTCTAGCCGAGTGGGTTTGGGTTTAGCCGAGTGGGTTTGGGTCTAGCCGAGTGGGTTTGTGTCTAGCCGATTGGGTTTGGGTCTAGCCGAGTGGGTTTGGGTCTAGCCGAGTGGGTTTGGGTCTAGCCGAGTGGGTTTGGGTATAGCTGAGTGGGTTTTCGTCTAGCGGAGTAGGTTTGAGTCTTGCCGAGTGGGTTTGGGTCTAGCCGAGTGGGTTTGGGTCTAGCCTAGTGGGTTTGGGTCTAGCCGAGTGGGTTTGGGTCTAGCGGATTGGGTTTGGGTCTAGCCGAGTGGGTTTGTGTCTAGCCGAGTGGGTTTGGGTCTACCCGAGTAGGTTTGGGTCGAGCCGAGTTGGTTTGGGTCTAGCCGAGTGGGTTTGGGTCTAGCCGAGTGGGTTTGGGTCTAGCCGAGTGGGTTTGGGTCTAGCCGATTGGGTTTGGGTCTAGCGGAGTGGGTTTGGGTCTAGCGGAGTGGGTTTGGGTCTAGCCGAATGGGTTTGGGTCTGGCCGAGTGGGTTTTGGTCAGGCCGAGTGGGTTTGGGTTTAGCCGAGTGGGTTTGGGTCTAGCCGAGTTAGTTTGGCTGTAGCCGAGTTAGTTTGGGTCTAGATGATCGGGTTTGGGTCTAGCCGAGTGGGTTTGGGTCTAGCCGAGTGGGTTTGGGTCTAGCCGAGTGGGTTTGGGTTTAGCCGAGTGGGTTTGGGTCTAGCGGAGTTGGTATGGGTCTAGCGGACAGGGTTTGGGTCTAGCCGAGTGGGTTTGGGTCTAGCCGAGTGGGTTTAAGTCTAGCCGAGTGGGTTTGGGTCTAGCCGAGTGGGTTTGGGTCTAGCCGAGGGGGTTTGGGTCTAGCCGAGTGGGCTTGGGTCTAGCCGAGTGGGTTTGGGTCTAGCCGAGTGGGTTTGGGTCTACCCGAGTGGGTGTGGGTCTAGCCGAGTGGGTTTGGGTTTAGCCGAGTGGGTTTGGGTCTAGCCGATTGGGTTTGCGTCTAGCCGAGTGAGTTTGGGTCTAGCCGAGTGGGTTTGGGTCTAGCCGAGTGGGTTTGGGTCTAGCCGATTGGGTTTGGGTCTAGCCGAGTGGGTTTGGGTCTAGCCGAGTGGGTTTGGGTTTAGCCGATTGGGTTTGGGTCTAGCCGAGTGGGTTTGGGTCTAGCCGAGTCGGTTTGGGTCCAGCCGAGTGGGTTTGGGTCTAGCCGATTGGGTTTGGGTCTAGCCAAGTCGGTTTGGGTCTAGCCGAGTGGGTTTGGGTCTAGCCGAGTGGGTTTGAGTCTAGCCGAGTGGGTTTGGGTCTAGCCGAGCGGGTTTAGGTCTAGCCGAGTGGGTTTGGGTCTAGCCGAGTGGGCTTGGGTCTAGCCGAGTGGGTTTGGGTCTAGCCGAGTGGGTTTGTGTGTAGCCGAGTGGGTTTGGGTCTAGCCGAGTGGGTTTGGGTCTAGCCGAGTGGGTTTGCATCTAGCCGAGTGGGTTTGGGTCTATCTGAGTGTGTTTGGGTCTAGCCGAGTGGGTTTGGTCTAGCCGAGTGGGTTTGGGTCTAGCCGATTGGGTTTGGGTCTAGCCGAGTGGGTTTGGGTGTAGCCGAGTGGGTTTGGGTCTAGCCGAGTGGGATTGGGTCGAGCCGAGTGGGTTTGGGTCTAGCCGAGTGGGTTTGGGTCTAGCCGAGTGGGTGTGGGTCTAGCCGAATGGGTTTGGGTCTAGCCGAGTGGGTTTGTGTCTAGCCGAGTGGGTTTGGGTCTAGCCGAGTGGGTTTGGGTCTAGCCGAGTGGGTTTGGGCCTAGCCGAGTGGGTTTGGGTATAGCTGAGTGGGTTTTGGTCTAGCGGAGTAGGTTTGGGTCTAGCCGAGTGGGTTTGGGTCTAGCCGAGTGGGTTTGGGTCTAGCCTAGTGGGTTTGGGTCTAGCCGAGTGGGTTTGGTTCTAGCGGATTGGGTTTGGGTCTAGCCGAGTGGGTTTGTGTCTAGCCGTGTGGGTTTGGGTCTACCCGAGTAGGTTTGGGTCTAGCCGAGTTGGTTTGGGTCTAGCCGAGTGGGTTTGGGTCTAGCCGAGTGGGTTTGGGTCTAGCCGAGTGGGTTTGGGTCTAGCCGATTGGGTTTGGGTCTAGCGGAGTGGGTTTGGGCCTAGCGGAGTGGGTTTGGGTCTAGCCGAGTGGGTTTGGGTCTAGCCGAGTGGGTTTGGGTCTAGCCGAGTGGGTTTGGGTCTAGCCGAGTGGGTTTGCGTCTAGCCGAGTGGGTTTGCGTGTAGCCGAGTGGGTTTGGGTCTAGCGGAGTTGGTATGGGTCTAGCGGTGTGGGTTTAGGTCTAGCGGAGTGGGTTTGGGTGTAGCCGAGTGGGTTTGAGTCTAGCCGAGTGGGTTTGGGTGTACCCGAGTAGGTTTGGGTCTAGCCGAGTGGGTTTGGGTCTAGCCGAGTGGGTGTGGGTCTAGCCAAATGGGTTTGGGTCTAGCCGAGTGGGTATGTGTCTAGCCGATTGGGTTTGGGTCTAGCCGAGTGGGTTTGGGTCTAGCCGAGTGGGTTTGGGTCTAGCCGAGTGGGTTTGGGTATAGCTGAGTGGGTTTTGGTCTAGCGGAGTAGGTTTGGGTCTAGCCGAGTGGGTTTGGGTCTAGCCGAGTGGGTTTGGGTCTAGCCTAGTGGGTTTGGGTCTAGCCGAGTGGGTTTGGGTCTAGCGGATTGGGTTTGGGTCGACCCGAGTAGGTTTGGGTCTAGCCGAGTTGGTTTGGGTCTAGCCGAGTGGGTTTGGGTCTAGCCGAGTGGGTTTGGGTCTAGCCGAGTGGGTTTGGGTCTAGCCGATTGGGTTTGGGTCTAGCGGAGTGGGTTTGGGTCTAGCGGAGTGGGTTTGGGTCTAGCCGAGTGGGTTTGGGTCTAGCCGAGTGGGTTTGGGTCTAGCCGAGTGGGTTTGGGTCTAGCCGAGTGGGTTTGCGTCTAGCCGAGTGTGTTTGGGTCGAGCCGAGTGGGTTTGGGTCTAGCCGAGTGGGTTTGGGTCCAGCCGAGTGGGTTTGGGTGTAGCCGAGAGGGTTTGGGTCTAGCCGAGTGGGTTTGGGTGTAGCCGAGTGGGTTTGGGTCCAGCCGAGTGGGTTTGGGTCTAGCCGAGTGGGCTTGTGTCTAGCCGAGCGGGTTTGGGTCTAGCCGAGTGGGTTTGAGTCTAGCCGAGTGGGTTTGGGTCTAGCCGAGTGGGTTTGGGTCCAGCCGAGTGGGATTGGGTCTAGCCGAGTGGGTTTGGGTCTAGACGAGTGGGTTTGGGTCTAGCCGAGTGGGTTTGGGACTAGCCGAGTGGGTTTGGGTCTAGCTGCGTGGGTTTTGGTCTGGCGGAGTGGGTTTGGGTCTAGCCGAGTGGGTATGGGTCTAGCCGAGTGGGTTTGGGTCCACCGAGTGGGTTTGGGTCTAGCCGAGTGGGTTTGGGTCTAGCGGAGTGGGTTTGGGTCGGGCTGAGTGCGTTTGGGTCTAGCTGAGTGGGTTTGGGTCTAGCCGAGTGGGTTTGGGTCTAGCCGAGTGGGTTTGGGTCTCGCCGAGTGGGTTTGGGTGTAGCCGAGTGGGATAGGGTCTAGCCGAGTGGGTTTGGGTCTAGCCGACTCGGTTTGGGTGTAGCCGAGTTGGTTTGGGTCTAGCCGAGTGGGTTTGGGTCTAGCCGAGTGGGTTTGGCTCTAGCCGAGTGGGCTTGGGTCTAGCCAAGCGGGTTTGGGTCTAGCCGAGTGGGTTTGCGTGCAGCCGAGTGGGTTTGTGTCTAGCCGAGTGGGTTTGGGTCCAGCCGAGTGGGATTGGGTCTAGCCGAGTGGGTTTGGGTCTAGCCGAGTGGGTATGGGTCTGGCCGAGTGGGTTTGGGTCTAGCCGAGTGGGTTTGGGTCTAGCTGAGTGGGTTTTGGTCTGGCGGAGTGGGTTTGGGTCTAGCCGAGTGGGTTTGGGTGTAGCCGAGTGGGTTTGGGTCTAGCCTAGTGGGTTTGGGTCTAGCCGAGTGGGTTTGGGTCTAGCGGATTGGGTTTGGGTCTAGCCGAGTGGGTTTGTGTCCAGCCGAGTGGGTTTGGGTCTACCCGAGTAGGTTTGGGTCTAGCCGATTGGGTTTGGGTCTAGCCGAGTGGGTGTGGGTCTAGCCGAGTGGGTTTGGGTCTGGCCGAGTGGGTTTGGGTCTAGCCGATTGGGTTTGGGTCTAGCCGAGTGGGTTTGGGTCTAGCCGAGTGGGTTTGGGTCTAGCCGAGTGGGTTTGGGTCTAGCCGAGTGGGGTTGGGTCTAGCCGAGTGGGTTTGGGTCGAGCCGAGTGGGTTTGGGTCTAGCCGAGTGGGTTTGGGTCTAGCCGAGTTGGTTTGGGTCTAGCCGAGTGGGTTTGGGTCTAGCGGAGTGGGTTGGGTCTAGCCGAGTGGGTTTGGGTCTAGCCGAGTGGGTTTGGGTGTAGCCGAGTGGGTTTGGGTCTAGCCGAGTGGGTTTGGGTCTAGCCGAGTGGGTTTGGGTCTAGCCTAGTGGGTTTGGGTCTAGCCGAGTGGGTTTGGGTCTAGCGGATTGGGTTTGGGTCGACCCGAGTAGGTTTGGGTCTAGCCGAGTTGGTTTGGGTCTAGCCGAGTGGGTTTGGGTCTAGCCGAGTGGGTTTGGGTCTAGCCGAGTGGGTTTGGGTCTAGCCGATTGGGTTTGGGTCTAGCGGAGTGGGTTTGGGTCTAGCGGAGTGGGTTTGGGTCTAGCCGAGTGGGTTTGGGTCTAGCCGAGTGGGTTTGGGTCTAGCCGAGTGGGTTTGGGTCTAGCCGAGTGGGTTTGCGTCTAGCCGAGTGTGTTTGGGTCGAGCCGAGTGGGTTTGGGTCTAGCCGAGTGGGTTTGGGTCCAGCCGAGTGGGTTTGGGTGTAGCCGAGAGGGTTTGGGTCTAGCCGAGTGGGTTTGGGTGTAGCCGAGTGGGTTTGGGTCCAGCCGAGTGGGTTTGGGTCTAGCCGAGCGGGCTTGTGTCTAGCCGAGCGGGTTTGGGTCTAGCCGAGTGGGTTTGAGTCTAGCCGAGTGGGTTTGGGTCTAGCCGAGTGGGTTTGGGTCCAGCCGAGTGGGATTGGGTCTAGCCGAGTGGGTTTGGGTCTAGACGAGTGGGTTTGGGTCTAGCCGAGTGGGTTTGGGACTAGCCGAGTGGGTTTGGGTCTAGCTGCGTGGGTTTTGGTCTGGCGGAGTGGGTTTGGGTCTAGCCGAGTGGGTATGGGTCTAGCCGAGTGGGTTTGGGTCCACCGAGTGGGTTTGGGTCTAGCCGAGTGGGTTTGGGTCTAGCGGAGTGGGTTTGGGTCGGGCTGAGTGCGTTTGGGTCTAGCCGAGTGGGTTTGGGTCTAGCCGAGTGGGTTTGGGTCTAGCCGAGTGGGTTTGGGTCTCGCCGAGTGGGTTTGGGTGTAGCCGAGTGGGATAGGGTCTAGCCGAGTGGGTTTGGGTCTAGCCGACTCGGTTTGGGTGTAGCCGAGTTGGTTTGGGTCTAGCCGAGTGGGTTTGGGTCTAGCCGAGTGGGTTTGGCTCTAGCCAAGCGGGTTTGGGTCTAGCCGAGTGGGTTTGCGTGCAGCCGAGTGGGTTTGCGTGCAGCCGAGTGGGTTTGTGTCTAGCCGAGTGGGTTTGGGTCCAGCCGAGTGGGATTGGGTCTAGCCGAGTGGGTTTGGGTCTAGCCGAGTGGGTATGGGTCTGGCCGAGTGGGTTTGGGTCTAGCCGAGTGGGTTTGGGTCTAGCTGAGTGGGTTTTGGTCTGGCGGAGTGGGTTTGGGTCTAGCCGAGTGGGTTTGGGTGTAGCCGAGTGGGTTTGGGTCTAGCCTAGTGGGTTTGGGTCTAGCCGAGTGGGTTTGGGTCTAGCGGATTGGGTTTGGGTCCAGCCGAGTGGGTTTGTGTCCAGCCGAGTGGGTTTGGGTCTACCCGAGTAGGTTTGGGTCTAGCCGATTGGGTTTGGGTCAAGCCGAGTGGGTGTGGGTCTAGCCGAGTGGGTTTGGGTCTGGCCGAGTGGGTTTGGGTCTAGCCGATTGGGTTTGGGTCTAGCCGAGTGGGTTTGGGTCTAGCCGAGTGGGTTTGGGTCTAGCCGAGTGGGTTTGGGTCTAGCCGAGTGGGGTTGGGTCTAGCCGAGTGGGTTTGGGTTGAGCCGAGTGGGTTTGGGTCTAGCCGAGTGGGTTTGGGTCTAGCCGAGTTGGTTTGGGTCTAGCCGAGTGGGTTTGGGTCTAGCGGAGTGGGTTGGGTCTAGCCGAGTGGGTTTGGGTCTAGCCGAGTGGGTTTGGGTGTAGCCGAGTGGGTTTGGGTCTAGCCGAGTGGGTTTGGGTCTAGCCGAGTGGGTTTGGGTCTAGCGGAGTGGGTTTGGGTCTAGCGGAGTGGGTGTGGGTCTAGCGGAGTGGGTTTGGGTCTAGCCGAATGGGTTTGGGTCTATCCGAGTGGGTTTGGGTCTAGTGGAGTGGGTTTGGGTGCAGCCGAGTGGGTTTGGGTCTAGCCGAGTGGGTTTGGGTCTAGCCGAGTGGGTTTGGGTCCAGCCGAGTGGGTTTGGGTCTAGCCGAGTGGCTTTGGGTCTGGCGGAGTGGGTTTGGGTCTAGCCGAGTGGGTTTGGGTCTAGCCGAGTGGGTTTGGGTCTAGCGGAGTGGGTTTGGGTCACGCCAAGAGGGTTAGGGTCTAGCCGAGTGGGTTTGGGTCTAGCCGAGTGGGTTTGAGCCTAGCCGAGTGGGTTTGGGTCTAGCCGAGTGCTTTTGGGTCTAGCCGAGTGGGTTTCAGTCTAGCCGAGTGGGTTTGGGTCTAGCGGAGTGGGTTTGAGTCTAGCGAAGTGGGTTAGGGTCTAGCGGAGTGGGTTTGGGTCTAGCGGAGTTGGTTCGGGTCTAGCCGAATGGGTTTGGGTCTAGCCGAGTGGGTTTGTGTCTAGCGGAGTGGATTTATGTCTAGCGGAGTGGGTTTGGGTCTAGCCGAGTGGGTTTGGGTCTAGCCGAGTGGGTTTGGGTCTAGCCGATTGGGTTTGGGTCTAGCCGAGTGCGTTTGGGTCTAGCCGAGTGGGTTTGGGTCTAGCCGAGTGGGTTTGGGTCTAGCCGAGTGGGTTTGGGTCTAGCCGATTGGGTTTGGGTCTAGCCGAGTGGGTTTGGGTCTAGCCGATTGGGTTTGGGTCTAGCCGAGTGCGTTTGGGTCTAGCCGAGTGGGTTTGGGTCTAGCCGAGTGGGTTTGGGCCTAGCGGAGTGGGTTTGGGTCTAGCCGAGTGGGTTTGGGTCTAGCCGAGTGGGTTTGGGTCTAGCCGAGTGGGTTTGGGTCTAGCCGAGTGGGTTTGCGTCTAGCCGAGTGGGTTTGCGTGTAGCCGAGTGGGTTTGGGTCTAGCGGAGTTGGTATGGGTCTAGCGGTGTGGGTTTAGGTCTAGCGGAGTGGGTTTGGGTGTAGCCGAGTGGGTTTGAGTCTAGCCGAGTGGGTTTGGGTGTACCCGAGTAGGTTTGGGTCTAGCCGAGTGGGTTTGGGTCTAGCCGAGTGGGTGTGGGTCTAGCCAAATGGGTTTGGGTCTAGCCGAGTGGGTATGTGTCTAGCCGATTGGGTTTGGGTCTAGCCGAGTGGGTTTGGGTCTAGCCGAGTGGGTTTGGGTCTAGCCGAGTGGGTTTGGGTATAGCTGAGTGGGTTTTGGTCTAGCGGAGTAGGTTTGGGTCTAGCCGAGTGGGTTTGGGTCTAGCCGAGTGGGTTTGGGTCTAGCCTAGTGGGTTTGGGTCTAGCCGAGTGGGTTTGGGTCTAGCGGATTGGGTTTGGGTCGACCCGAGTAGGTTTGGGTCTAGCCGAGTTGGTTTGGGTCTAGCCGAGTGGGTTTGGGTCTAGCCGAGTGGGTTTGGGTCTAGCCGAGTGGGTTTGGGTCTAGCCGATTGGGTTTGGGTCTAGCGGAGTGGGTTTGGGTCTAGCGGAGTGGGTTTGGGTCTAGCCGAGTGGGTTTGGGTCTAGCCGAGTGGGTTTGGGTCTAGCCGAGTGGGTTTGGGTCTAGCCGAGTGGGTTTGCGTCTAGCCGAGTGTGTTTGGGTCGAGCCGAGTGGGTTTGGGTCTAGCCGAGTGGGTTTGGGTCCAGCCGAGTGGGTTTGGGTGTAGCCGAGAGGGTTTGGGTCTAGCCGAGTGGGTTTGGGTGTAGCCGAGTGGGTTTGGGTCCAGCCGAGTGGGTTTGGGTCTAGCCGAGTGGGCTTGTGTCTAGCCGAGCGGGTTTGGGTCTAGCCGAGTGGGTTTGAGTCTAGCCGAGTGGGTTTGGGTCTAGCCGAGTGGGTTTGGGTCCAGCCGAGTGGGATTGGGTCTAGCCGAGTGGGTTTGGGTCTAGACGAGTGGGTTTGGGTCTAGCCGAGTGGGTTTGGGACTAGCCGAGTGGGTTTGGGTCTAGCTGCGTGGGTTTTGGTCTGGCGGAGTGGGTTTGGGTCTAGCCGAGTGGGTATGGGTCTAGCCGAGTGGGTTTGGGTCCACCGAGTGGGTTTGGGTCTAGCCGAGTGGGTTTGGGTCTAGCGGAGTGGGTTTGGGTCGGGCTGAGTGCGTTTGGGTCTAGCTGAGTGGGTTTGGGTCTAGCCGAGTGGGTTTGGGTCTAGCCGAGTGGGTTTGGGTCTCGCCGAGTGGGTTTGGGTGTAGCCGAGTGGGATAGGGTCTAGCCGAGTGGGTTTGGGTCTAGCCGACTCGGTTTGGGTGTAGCCGAGTTGGTTTGGGTCTAGCCGAGTGGGTTTGGGTCTAGCCGAGTGGGTTTGGCTCTAGCCGAGTGGGCTTGGGTCTAGCCAAGCGGGTTTGGGTCTAGCCGAGTGGGTTTGCGTGCAGCCGAGTGGGTTTGTGTCTAGCCGAGTGGGTTTGGGTCCAGCCGAGTGGGATTGGGTCTAGCCGAGTGGGTTTGGGTCTAGCCGAGTGGGTATGGGTCTGGCCGAGTGGGTTTGGGTCTAGCCGAGTGGGTTTGGGTCTAGCTGAGTGGGTTTTGGTCTGGCGGAGTGGGTTTGGGTCTAGCCGAGTGGGTTTGGGTGTAGCCGAGTGGGTTTGGGTCTAGCCTAGTGGGTTTGGGTCTAGCCGAGTGGGTTTGGGTCTAGCGGATTGGGTTTGGGTCTAGCCGAGTGGGTTTGTGTCCAGCCGAGTGGGTTTGGGTCTACCCGAGTAGGTTTGGGTCTAGCCGATTGGGTTTGGGTCTAGCCGAGTGGGTGTGGGTCTAGCCGAGTGGGTTTGGGTCTGGCCGAGTGGGTTTGGGTCTAGCCGATTGGGTTTGGGTCTAGCCGAGTGGGTTTGGGTCTAGCCGAGTGGGTTTGGGTCTAGCCGAGTGGGTTTGGGTCTAGCCGAGTGGGGTTGGGTCTAGCCGAGTGGGTTTGGGTTGAGCCGAGTGGGTTTGGGTCTAGCCGAGTGGGTTTGGGTCTAGCCGAGTTGGTTTGGGTCTAGCCGAGTGGGTTTGGGTCTAGCGGAGTGGGTTGGGTCTAGCCGAGTGGGTTTGGGTCTAGCCGAGTGGGTTTGGGTGTAGCCGAGTGGGTTTGGGTCTAGCCGAGTGGGTTTGGGTCTAGCCGAGTGGGTTTGGGTCTAGCGGAGTGGGTTTGGGTCTAGCGGAGTGGGTGTGGGTCTAGCGGAGTGGGTTTGGGTCTAGCCGAATGGGTTTGGGTCTATCCGAGTGGGTTTGGGTCTAGTGGAGTGGGTTTGGGTGCAGCCGAGTGGGTTTGGGTCTAGCCGAGTGGGTTTGGGTCTAGCCGAGTGGGTTTGGGTCCAGCCGAGTGGGTTTGGGTCTAGCCGAGTGGCTTTGGGTCTGGCGGAGTGGGTTTGGGTCTAGCCGAGTGGGTTTGGGTCTAGCCGAGTGGGTTTGGGTCTAGCGGAGTGGGTTTGGGTCACGCCAAGAGGGTTAGGGTCTAGCCGAGTGGGTTTGGGTCTAGCCGAGTGGGTTTGAGTCTAGCCGAGTGGGTTTGGGTCTAGCCGAGTGCTTTTGGGTCTAGCCGAGTGGGTTTCAGTCTAGCCGAGTGGGTTTGGGTCTAGCGGAGTGGGTTTGAGTCTAGCGAAGTGGGTTAGGGTCTAGCGGAGTGGGTTTGGGTCTAGCGGAGTTGGTTCGGGTCTAGCCGAATGGGTTTGGGTCTAGCCGAGTGGGTTTGTGTCTAGCGGAGTGGATTTATGTCTAGCGGAGTGGGTTTGGGTCTAGCCGAGTGGGTTTGGGTCTAGCCGAGTGGGTTTGGGTCTAGCCGATTGGGTTTGGGTCTAGCCGAGTGCGTTTGGGTCTAGCCGAGTGGGTTTGGGTCTAGCCGAGTGGGTTTGGGTCTAGCCGAGTGGGTTTGGGTCTAGCCGAGTGGGTTTGGGTCTAGCCGAGTGGGTTTGGGTCTAGCCGATTGGGTTTGGGTCTAGCCGAGTGCGTTTGGGTCTAGCCGAGTGGGTTTGGGTCTAGCCGAGTGGGTTTGGGTCTAGCCGAGTGGTTTTGGGTCTAGCCGAGTGGGTTTGGGTCTATCCGAATGGGTTTGGGTCTAGCCGAGTGGGTTTGGGTCTAGCCGAGTGGGTTTGGGTGGAGCCGAGTGGCTTTGCGTCTAGCCGAGTGGGTTTGGGTCTAGCCGATTGGGTTTGGGTCTAGCCGAGTGGGTTTGAGTCTAGCCGAGTGGGTTTGGGTCTAGCAGAGTGCTTTTGGGTCTAGCCGAGTGGGTTTCAGTCTCGCCGAGTGGGTTTGGGTCTAGCGGAGTGGGTTTGAGTCTAGCGGAGTGGGTTTGGGTCTAGCGGAGTGGGTTTGGGTCTAGCGGAGTGGGTTTGGGTCTAGCCGAATGGGTTTGGGTCTAGCCGAGTGGGTTTGGGTCTAGCGGAGTGGATTTATGTCTAGCGGAGTGGGTTTGGGTCTAGCCGAGTGGGTTTGGGTCTAGCCGAGTGGGTTTGAGCCTAGCCGAGTGGGTTTGGGTCCAGCCGAATGGGTTTGGGTCTAGCCGAGTGGGTTTGGGTCTGGCCGAGTGGGTTTGGGTCTAGCGGAGTGGGTTTGGGTCTAGCCGATTGGGTTTGGGTCTAGCCGAGTGGGTTTGGGTCTAGCCGAGTGGGTTTGGGTCTAGCCGAGTGGGTTTGTGTCTGTCCGAGTGGGTTTGGGTCTAGCCGAATGGGTTTGGGTCTAGCCGAGTGGGTTTGGGTGTAGCCGAGTGGGTTTGGGTTGAGCCGAGTGGGTTTGGGTCTAGCCGAGTGGGTTTGGGTCTAGCCGAGTTGGTTTGGGTCTAGCCGAGTGGGTTTGGGTCTAGCGGAGTGGGTTGGGTCTAGCCGAGTGGGTTTGGGTCTAGCCGAGTGGGTTTGGGTGTAGCCGAGTGGGTTTGGGTCTAGCCGAGTGGGTTTGGGTCTAGCCGAGTGGGTTTGGGTCTAGCGGAGTGGGTTTGGGTCTAGCGGAGTGGGTGTGGGTCTAGCGGAGTGGGTTTGGGTCTAGCCGAATGGGTTTGGGTCTATCCGAGTGGGTTTGGGTCTAGTGGAGTGGGTTTGGGTGCAGCCGAGTGGGTTTGGGTCTAGCCGAGTGGGTTTGGGTCTAGCCGAGTGGGTTTGGGTCCAGCCGAGTGGGTTTGGGTCTAGCCGAGTGGCTTTGGGTCTGGCGGAGTGGGTTTGGGTCTAGCCGAGTGGGTTTGGGTCTAGCCGAGTGGGTTTGGGTCTAGCGGAGTGGGTTTGGGTCACGCCAAGAGGGTTAGGGTCTAGCCGAGTGGGTTTGGGTCTAGCCGAGTGGGTTTGAGTCTAGCCGAGTGGGTTTGGGTCTAGCCGAGTGCTTTTGGGTCTAGCCGAGTGGGTTTCAGTCTAGCCGAGTGGGTTTGGGTCTAGCGGAGTGGGTTTGAGTCTAGCGAAGTGGGTTAGGGTCTAGCGGAGTGGGTTTGGGTCTAGCGGAGTTGGTTCGGGTCTAGCCGAATGGGTTTGGGTCTAGCCGAGTGGGTTTGTGTCTAGCGGAGTGGATTTATGTCTAGCGGAGTGGGTTTGGGTCTAGCCGAGTGGGTTTGGGTCTAGCCGAGTGGGTTTGGGTCTAGCCGATTGGGTTTGGGTCTAGCCGAGTGCGTTTGGGTCTAGCCGAGTGGGTTTGGGTCTAGCCGAGTGGGTTTGGGTCTAGCCGAGTGGGTTTGGGTCTAGCCGAGTGGGTTTGGGTCTAGCCGAGTGGGTTTGGGTCTAGCCGATTGGGTTTGGGTCTAGCCGAGTGCGTTTGGGTCTAGCCGAGTGGGTTTGGGTCTAGCCGAGTGGGTTTGGGTCTAGCCGAGTGGTTTTGGGTCTAGCCGAGTGGGTTTGGGTCTATCCGAATGGGTTTGGGTCTAGCCGAGTGGGTTTGGGTCTAGCCGAGTGGGTTTGGGTGGAGCCGAGTGGCTTTGCGTCTAGCCGAGTGGGTTTGGGTCTAGCCGATTGGGTTTGGGTCTAGCCGAGTGGGTTTGAGTCTAGCCGAGTGGGTTTGGGTCTAGCAGAGTGCTTTTGGGTCTAGCCGAGTGGGTTTCAGTCTCGCCGAGTGGGTTTGGGTCTAGCGGAGTGGGTTTGAGTCTAGCGGAGTGGGTTTGGGTCTAGCGGAGTGGGTTTGGGTCTAGCGGAGTGGGTTTGGGTCTAGCCGAATGGGTTTGGGTCTAGCCGAGTGGGTTTGGGTCTAGCGGAGTGGATTTATGTCTAGCGGAGTGGGTTTGGGTCTAGCCGAGTGGGTTTGGGTCTAGCCGAGTGGGTTTGAGTCTAGCCGAGTGGGTTTGGGTCCAGCCGAATGGGTTTGGGTCTAGCCGAGTGGGTTTGGGTCTGGCCGAGTGGGTTTGGGTCTAGCGGAGTGGGTTTGGGTCTAGCCGATTGGGTTTGGGTCTAGCCGAGTGGGTTTGGGTCTAGCCGAGTGGGTTTGGGTCTAGCCGAGTGGGTTTGTGTCTGTCCGAGTGGGTTTGGGTCTAGCCGAATGGGTTTGGGTCTAGCCGAGTGGGTTTGGGTGTAGCCGAGTGGGTTTGGGTGTAGCCGAGTGGCTTTGCGTCTAGCCGAGTGGGTTTGGGTCTAGCCGAGTGGGTTTGGAGCTAGCCGAGTGGGTTTGCGTCTAGCCGAATGGGTTTGGGTCTAGCCGAGTGGGTTTCGGTATAGCCGAGTGGGTTTGGGTCTAGCCGAGTGGGTTTGAGTCTAGCCGAGTGGGATGGGTCTAGCCGAGTGCGTTTGGGTCTAGCGGAGTGTGTTTCGGTCTCGCCGAGTGGGTTTAGGTCTAGCGGAGTGGGTTTTGGGTCTAGCGGAGTGGGTTTGGGTCTAGCGGAGTGGGTTTGGGTCTAGCGGAGTGGGTGTGGGTCTAGCCGAATGGGTTTGGGTCTAGCCGAGTGGGTTTGGGTCTAGTGGAGTGGGTTTGGGTAACGCCGAGTGGGTTTGGGTCTAGCCGAGTGGGTTTGGGTCTAGCCGAGTGAGTTTGGGTCTAGCCGAGTGGGGTTGGGTCTAGCCGAGTGGGTTTGGGTCTAGCGGAGTGGGTTTGGGTCTAGCCAAGTGGGTTAGGGTCTAGCCGAGTGGGTTTGGGTCTAGCCTAGTGGGTTTGAGTCTAGCCGAGTGGGTTTGGGTCTAGCCGAGTGGGTTTGGGTCTAGCGGAGTGGGTTTCAGTCTAGCGGAGTGGGTTTGGGTCTAGCGGAGTGGGTTTGGGTCTAGCGGAGTGGGTTTGGGTCTAGCCGAATGGGTTTGGGTCTAGCGGAGTGGGTTTGGGTCTAGCGGAGTGTTATTGTGTCTAGCGGAGTGGGTTTGGGTCTAGCCGAGCGGGTTTGGGTCTAGCCGAGTGGGTTTGGGTCCAGCCGAGTGGGTTTGGGTCTAGCCGAGTGGGCTTCGGTCCAGCCGAGTTGGTTTGGGTCTAGCCGAGTGGGTTTGGGTGTAGCCGAGTGGGTTTGGGTCTAGCCGAGTGGGTTTGGGTCCAGCCGATTGGGATTGGGTCTAGCCGAGTGCGTTTGGGTCTAGCCGAGTGGGTTTGGGTCGAGCCGAGTTGGTTTGGGTCTAGCTGAGTGGGTTTTGGTCTAGCGGAGTGGGTTTGGGTCTAGCCGAGTGGGTTTGGGTCTAGCCGAGTCGGTTTGGGTCTAGCCGAGTGGGTTTGGGTCTAGCCGAGTGGGCTTGGGTCTAGCCGAGTGGGTTTGGGTCTAGCCGAGTGGGTATGGGTCTGGCCGAGTGGGTTTGGGTCTAGCCGAGTGGGTTTGGGTCTAGCTGAGTGGGTTTTGGTCTGGCGGAGTGGGTTTGGGTCTAGCCGAGTGGGTTTGGGTGTAGCCGAGTGGGTTTGGGTCTAGCCTAGTGGGTTTGGGTCTAGCCGAGTGGGTTTGGGTCTAGCGGATTGGGTTTGGGTCTAGCCGAGTGGGTTTGTGTCCAGCCGAGTGGGTTTGGGTCTACCCGAGTAGGTTTGGGTCTAGCCGATTGGGTTTGGGTCTAGCCGAGTGGGTGTGGGTCTAGCCGAGTGGGTTTGGGTCTGGCCGAGTGGGTTTGGGTCTAGCCGATTGGGTTTGGGTCTAGCCGAGTGGGTTTGGGTCTAGCCGAGTGGGTTTGGGTCTAGCCGAGTGGGTTTGGGTCTAGCCGAGTGGGTTTGGGTCTAGCCGAGTGGGGTTGGGTCTAGCCGAGTGGGTTTGGGTTGAGCCGAGTGGGTTTGGGTCTAGCCGAGTGGGTTTGGGTCTAGCCGAGTTGGTTTGGGTCTAGCCGAGTGGGTTGGGTCTAGCCGAGTGGGTTTGGGTCTAGCCGAGTGGGTTTGGGTGTAGCCGAGTGGGTTTGGGTCTAGCCGAGTGGGTTTGGGTCTAGCCGAGTGGGTTTGGGTCTAGCGGAGTGGGTTTGGGTCTAGCGGAGTGGGTGTGGGTCTAGCGGAGTGGGTTTGGGTCTAGCCGAATGGGTTTGGGTCTATCCGAGTGGGTTTGGGTCTCGTGGAGTGGGTTTGGGTGCAGCCGAGTGGGTTTGGGTCTAGCCGAGTGGGTTTGGGTCTAGCCGAGTGGGTTTGGGTCCAGCCGAGTGGGTTTGGGTCTAGCCGAGTGGCTTTGGGTCTGGCGGAGTGGGTTTGGGTCTAGCCGAGTGGGTTTGGGTCTAGCCGAGTGGGTTTGGGTCTAGCGGGGTGGGTTTGGGTCACGCCAAGAGGGTTAGGGTCTAGCCGAGTGGGTTTGGGTCTAGCCGAGTGGGTTTGAGTCTAGCCGAGTGGGTTTGGGTCTAGCCGAGTGCTTTTGGGTCTAGCCGAGTGGGTTTCAGTCTAGCCGAGTGGGTTTGGGTCTAGCGGAGTGGGTTTGAGTCTAGCGAAGTGGGTTAGGGTCTAGCGGAGTGGGTTTGGGTCTAGCGGAGTTGGTTCGGGTCTAGCCGAATGGGTTTGGGTCTAGCCGAGTGGGTTTGTGTCTAGCGGAGTGGATTTATGTCTAGCGGAGTGGGTTTGGGTCTAGCCGAGTGGGTTTGGGTCTAGCCGAGTGGGTTTGGGTCTAGCCGATTGGGTTTGGGTCTAGCCGAGTGCGTTTGGGTCTAGCCGAGTGGGTTTGGGTCTAGCCGAGTGGGTTTGGGTCTAGCCGAGTGGGTTTGGGTCTAGCCGAGTGGGTTTGGGTCTAGCCGAGTGGGTTTGGGTCTAGCCGATTGGGTTTGGGTCTAGCCGAGTGCGTTTGGGTCTAGCCGAGTGGGTTTGGGTCTAGCCGAGTGGGTTTGGGTCTAGCCGAGTGGTTTTGGGTCTAGCCGAGTGGGTTTGGGTCTATCCGAATGGGTTTGGGTCTAGCCGAGTGGGTTTGGGTCTAGCCGAGTGGGTTTGGGTGGAGCCGAGTGGCTTTGCGTCTAGCCGAGTGGGTTTGGGTCTAGCCGATTGGGTTTGGGTCTAGCCGAGTGGGTTTGAGTCTAGCCGAGTGGGTTTGGGTCTAGCCGAGTGCTTTTGGGTCTAGCCGAGTGGGTTTCAGTCTCGCCGAGTGGGTTTGGGTCTAGCGGAGTGGGTTTGAGTCTAGCGGAGTGGGTTTGGGTCTAGCGGAGTGGGTTTGGGTCTAGCGGAGTGGGTTTGGGTCTAGCCGAATGGGTTTGGGTCTAGCCGAGTGGGTTTGGGTCTAGCGGAGTGGATTTATGTCTAGCGGAGTGGGTTTGGGTCTAGCCGAGTGGGTTTGGGTCTAGCCGAGTGGGTTTGAGTCTAGCCGAGTGGGTTTGGGTCCAGCCGAATGGGTTTGGGTCTAGCCGAGTGGGTTTGGGTCTGGCCGAGTGGGTTTGGGTCTAGCGGAGTGGGTTTGGGTCTAGCCGATTGGGTTTGGGTGTAGCCGAGTGGGTTTGGGTGTAGCCGAGTGGCTTTGCGTCTAGCCGAGTGGGTTTGGGTCTAGCCGAGTGGGTTTGGAGCTAGCCGAGTGGGTTTGCGTCTAGCCGAATGGGTTTGGGTCTAGCCGAGTGGGTTTCGGTATAGCCGAGTGGGTTTGGGTCTAGCCGAGTGGGTTTGAGTCTAGCCGAGTGGGATGGGTCTAGCCGAGTGCGTTTGGGTCTAGCGGAGTGTGTTTCGGTCTCGCCGAGTGGGTTTAGGTCTAGCGGAGTGGGTTTTGGGTCTAGCGGAGTGGGTTTGGGTCTAGCGGAGTGGGTTTGGGTCTAGCGGAGTGGGTGTGGGTCTAGCCGAATGGGTTTGGGTCTAGCCGAGTGGGTTTGGGTCTAGTGGAGTGGGTTTGGGTGACGCCGAGTGGGTTTGGGTCTAGCCGAGTGGGTTTGGGTCTAGCCGAGTGAGTTTGGGTCTAGCCGAGTGGGGTTGGGTCTAGCCGAGTGGGTTTGGGTCTAGCGGAGTGGGTTTGGGTCTAGCCAAGTGGGTTAGGGTCTAGCCGAGTGGGTTTGGGTCTAGCCGAGTGGGTTTGAGTCTAGCCGAGTGGGTTTGGGTCTAGCCGAGTGGGTTTGGGTCTAGCGGAGTGGGTTTCAGTCTAGCGGAGTGGGTTTGGGTCTAGCGGAGTGGGTTTGGGTCTAGCGGAGTGGGTTTGGGTCTAGCCGAATGGGTTTGGGTCTAGCGGAGTGGGTTTGGGTCTAGCGGAGTGTTATTGTGTCTAGCGGAGTGGGTTTGGGTCTAGCCGAGTGGGTTTGGGTCCAGCCGAGTGGGTTTGGGTCTAGCCGAGTGGGCTTCGGTCCAGCCGAGTTGGTTTGGGTCTAGCCGAGTGGGTTTGGGTGTAGCCGAGTGGGTTTGGGTCGAGCCGAGTGGGTTTGGGTCCAGCCGATTGGGATTGGGTCTAGCCGAGTGCGTTTGGGTCTAGCCGAGTGGGTTTGGGTCGAGCCGAGTTGGTTTGGGTCTAGCTGAGTGGGTTTTGGTCTAGCGGAGTGGGTTTGGGTCTAGCCGAGTGGGTTTGGGTCTAGCCGAGTCGGTTTGGGTCTAGCCGAGTGGGTTTGGGTCTAGCCGAGTGGGCTTGGGTCTAGCCGAGTGGGTTTGGGTCTAGCGAGTGGGTTTGGGTCTAGCCGAGTGGGTTTGGGTCTAGCCGAGTGGGTTTGAGTCTAGCCGAGTGGGATGGGTCTAGCCGAGTGCGTTTGGGTCTAGCCGAGTGGTTTTCGGTCTAGCCGAGAGGGTTTGGGTCTAGCGGAGTGGGGTTTGGGTCTAGCGGAGTGGGTTTGGGTCTAGTGGAGTGGGTTTGGGTGTAGCCGAGTGGGTTTGGGTCTAGCTGAGTGGGTTTGGGTGTAGCCGAGTGGGTTTGGGTCTAGCCGAGTGGGTTTGGGTCTAGCCGAGGGGGTTTGGGTCTAGCCCAGTGGGTTTGGGTCTAGCCGAGTGGGTTTGGGTCTAGCCGAGTGGGTTTGGGTCTAGCCTCGTGTGTTTGCGCGTAGCCGAGTGGGTTTGGGTCTAGCCGAGTGGGTTTGGGTCTAGCCGAGTGGGTTTGGTGCTAGCCGAGTGGGTTTGCGTCTAGCCGAATGGGTTTGGGTCTAGCCGAGTGGGTTTCGGTATAGCCGAGTGGGTTTGGGTCTAGCCGAGTGGGTTTGAGTCTAGCCGAGTGGGATGGGTCTAGCCGAGTGCGTTTGGGTCTAGCGGAGTGTGTTTCGGTCTCGCCGAGTGGGTTTAGGTCTAGCGGAGTGGGTTTTGGGTCTAGCGGAGTGGGTTTCAGTCTAGCGGAGTGGGTTTGGGTCTAGCGGAGTGGGTTTTTGTCTAGCGGAGTGGGTTTGGGTCTAGCCGAATGGGTTTGGGTCTAGCGGAGTGGGTTTGGGTCTAGCGGAGTGTTATTGTGTCTAGCGGAGTGGGTTTGGGTCTAGCCGAGTGGGTTTGTGTCTAGCCGAGTGGGTTTGGGTCCAGCCGAGTGGGTTTGGGTCTAGCCGAGTGGGCTTCGGTCCAGCCGAGTTGGTTTGGGTCTAGCCGAGTGGGTTTGGGTGTAGCCGAGTGGGTTTGGGTCTAGCCGAGTGGGTTTGGGTCCAGCCGATTGGGATTGGGTCTAGCCGAGTGCGTTTGGGTCTAGCCGAGTGGGTTTGGGTCGAGCCGAGTTGGTTTGGGTCTAGCTGAGTGGGTTTTGGTCTAGCGGAGTGGGTTTGGGTCTAGCCGAGTGGGTTTGGGTCTAGCCGAGTCGGTTTGGGTCTAGCCGAGTGGGTTTGGGTCTAGCCGAGTGGGCTTGGGTCTAGCCGAGTGGGTTTGGGTCTAGCGAGTGGGTTTGGGTCTAGCCGAGTGGGTTTGGGTCTAGCCGAGTGGGTTTGAGTCTAGCCGAGTGGGATGGGTCTAGCCGAGTGCGTTTGGGTCTAGCCGAGTGGTTTTCGGTCTAGCCGAGAGGGTTTGGGTCTAGCGGAGTGGGGTTTGGGTCTAGCGGAGTGGGTTTGGGTCTAGTGGAGTGGGTTTGGGTGTAGCCGAGTGGGTTTGGGTCTAGCTGAGTGGGTTTGGGTGTAGCCGAGTGGGTTTGGGTCTAGCCGAGTGGGTTTGGGTCTAGCCGAGGGGGTTTGGGTCTAGCCCAGTGGGTTTGGGTCTAGCCGAGTGGGTTTGGGTCTAGCCGAGTGGGTTTGGGTCTAGCCTAGTGGGTTTGCGCGTAGCCGAGTGGGTTTGGGTCTAGCCGAGTGGGTTTGGGTCTAGCCGAGTGGGTTTGGGTCTAGCCGAATGGGTTTGGGTCTAGCCGAGTGGGTTTGGGTCTAGCAAAGTGGATTTGGGTCTAGCCGATTGGGTTTGGGTCTAGCCGAGTGGGTTTGGGTCTAGCGGAGTGGGTTTGAGTCTAGCGGAGTGGGTTTGGGTCTAGCGGAGTGGGTTTGGGTCTAGCCGAGTGGGTTTGGGTCTAGCCGAGTGGGTTTGGGTCTAGCGGAGTGGGTTTGGGTCTAGCCGAGTGGGTTTGGGTCTAGCCGAGTGGGTTTGGGTCTAGCCGAGTGGGTTTGGGTCTATCCGAGAGGGTTTGGGTCTAGCCGAGTGGGTTTGGGTCTAGCCGAGTGGGTTTGGGTCTAGCCGAGTGGGTTTGGGTGTAGCCGAGTGGGTTTGGGTCTAGCCGATTGGGTTTGGGTCTAGCCGAGTGGGTTTGGGTCTAGCCGAGTGGGTTTGGGTGTAGCCGAGTGGGTTTGGGTCTAGCCGAGTGGTTTTGGGTCTAGCCGAGTGGTTTTGGGTCCAGCCGAGTGGGTTTCGGTCTAGCCGAGTGGGTTTGGGTCTAGCCGAGTGGGTTTGGGTCTAGCCGATTGGGTTTGGGTCTAGCCGAGTGGGTTTAGGTCTAGCCGAGTGGGTTTGGGTCTAGCCGAGTGGGTTTGGGTCTGGCCGAGTGGGTTTGGGTCTAGCCGAGTGGGTTTGGGTCTAGCCGAGTGGGTTTGGGTCTAGCCGAGTGGGTTTGGGTCTAGCCGAGTGGGTTTGGGTCTAGCCGAGTGGGTTTGGGTCTAGCCGAGTGGGTTTAGGTCTAGCCGAGTGGGTTTGGGTCTAGCCGAGTGGGTTTAGGTCTGGCCGAGTGGGTTTGGGTCTAGCCGATTGGGTTTGTGTCTAGCCGAGTGGGTTTGGCTCTAGCCGAGTGGGTTTGGGTCTAGCCGAGTGGGTTTGGGTCTAGCCGAGTGGGTTTGGGTCTAGCCGAGTGGGTTTGGGTCTAGCCGAATGGGTTTGGGTCTACCCGAGCGGGTTTGGGTGTAGCCGAGTGGGTTTGGGTCTAGCCGAGTGTGTTTGGGCCCAGCCGAGTGGGTTTGGGTCTAGCCGAGTGGGTTTGGGTCTAGCCGAGTGGGTTTGGGTCTAGCCGAGTGGGTTTGGGTCTAGCGGAGTGGGTTTGGGTCTAGCCGAGTGGGTTTGGGTCTAGCGGAGTGGGTTTGGGTCTACCCGAGCGGGTTTGGGTCTAGCGGAGTGCGTTTGGGTCTAGCCGAGTGGGTTTGGGTCTAGCCGAGTGGGTTTGGGTCTAGCGGCGTGGGTTTGGGTCTCGCCGAGTGGGTTTGGGTCTAGCGGAGTGGGTTTGAGTCTAGCGGCGTGGGTTTGGGTCTAGCGGAGTGGGTTTGGGTCTGGCGGCGTGGGTTTGGGTCTAGCCGCGTGGGTTTGAGTCTGGCCGCGTGGGTTTGGGTCTAGCCGAGTGGGTTTGGGTCTCGCCGAGTGGGTTTGGGTCTAGCCGAGTGGGTTTGGGTCTAGCCGAGTGGGTTTGGGTCCAGCCGAGTGGGTTTGGGTCTAGCCGAGTGGGTTTGGGTCTAGCCGATCAGGTTTGGGTGTAGCCGAGTGGGTTTGGGTCTAGGCGAGTGGCTTTGGGTCCAGCCGAGTGGGTTTATGTCTAGCCGAGTGGGTTTGGGTCTCGCCGAGTGGGTTTGGGTCTAGCCGAGTGGGTTTGGGTCTAGCGGAGTGGGTTTGGGTCTAGCCGAGTGGGTTTGGGTCAAGCGGAGTGGGTTTGGTTCGAGGCGAGTGGGTTTGGGTCTAGCCGAGTGGGTTTGGGCCCAGCCGAGTGGGTTTGGGTCTAGCCGAGTGGGTTTGGGTCTAGCCGAGTGGGTTTGGGTCTAGCCGAGTGGGTTTGGTTCTAGCGGAGTGGGTTTGGGTCTAGCCGAGTGGGTTTGTGTCTAGCAGAGTGGGTTTGAGTCTAGCGGAGTGGGTTTAGGTCTAGCGGAGTGGGTTTGGGTCTAGCGGAGTGGGTTTGGGTCTAGCCGAATGGGTTTGGGTCTAGCCGAGTGGGTTTGGGTCTACCCGAGCGGGTTTGGGTGTAGCCGAGTGGGTTTGGGTCTAGCCGAGTGGGTATGGGCCCAGCCGAGTGGGTTTGGGTCTAGCCGAGTGGGTTTGGGTCTCGCCGAGTGGGTTTGGGTCCAGCCGAGTGGGTTTGGGTCTAGCCGATCGGGTTTGGGTGTAGCCGAGTGGGTTTGGGTCTAGGCGAGTGGCTTTGGGTCCAGCCGAGTGGGTATGGGCCCAGCCGAGTGGGTTTGGGTCTTGCCGAGTGGGTTTGGGTCTAGCCGAATGGGTTTGGGTCTAGCCGAGTGGGTTTGGGTCTAGCCGAGTGGGTTTGGGTCTAGCGGAGTGGGTTTGGGTCTAGCCGAGTGGGTTTGGGTCTAGCGGAGTGGGTTTGAGTCTAGCGGAGTGGGTTTGGGTCTAGCGGAGTGGGTTTGGGTCTAGCGGAGTGGGTTTGGGTCTAGCCGAGTGGGTTTGAGTCTGGCCGAGTGGGTTTGGGTCTAGCCGAGTGGGTTTGGGTCTAGCCGAGTGGGTTTGGGTCTAGCCGAGTGGGTTTGGGTCTAGCCGAGTGGGTTTGGGTCTAGCCGAGTGGGTTTGGGTCCAGCCGAGTGGGTTTGGGTCTAGCCGAGTGGGTTTGGGTCTAGCCGATCGGGTTTGGGTGTAGCCGAGTGGGTTTGGGTCTAGGCGAGTGGCTTTGGGTCCAGCCGAGTGGGTTTACGTCTAGCCGAGTGGGTTTGGGTCTCGCCGAGTGGGTTTGGGTCTAGCCGAGTGGGTTTGGGTCTAGCGGAGTGGGTTTGGGTCTAGCCGAGTGGGTTTGGGTCAAGCGGAGAGGGTTTGGTTCGAGGCGAGTGGGTTTGGGTCTAGCCGAGTGGGTTTGTGTCTTGCCGATTGGGTTTGGGTCTAGCCGAGTGGGTTTGGGTCTAGCCGAGTGGGTTTAGGTCTAGCCGAGTGGGTTTGGGTCTAGCCGAGTGGGTTTGGGTCTGGCCGAGTGGGTTTGGGTCTAGCCGAGTGGGTTTGGGTCTAGCCGAGTGGGTTTGGGTCTAGCCGAGTGGGTTTGGGTCTAGCCGAGTGGGTTTGGGTCTAGCCGAGTGGGTTTGGGTCTAGCCGAATGGGTTTGGGTCTACCCGAGCGGGTTTGGGTGTAGCTGAGTGGGTTTGGGTCTAGCCGAGTGGGTTTGGGCCCAGCCGAGTGGGTTTGGGTCTAGCCGAGTGGGTTTGGGTCTAGCCGAGTGGGTTTGGGTCTAGCCGAGTGGGTTTGGGTCTAGCGGAGTGGGTTTGGGTCTAGCCGAGTGGGTTTGTGTCTAGCAGAGTGGGTTTGAGTCTAGCGGAGTGGGTTTAGGTCTAGCGGAGTGGGTTTGGGTCTAGCGGAGTGGGTTTGGGTCTAGCCGAATGGGTTTGGGTCTAGCCGAGTGGGTTTGGGTCTACCCGAGCGGGTTTGGGTGTAGCCGAGTGGGTTTGGGTCTAGCGGAGTGGGTTTGGGTCTAGCCGAGTGGGTTTGAGTCTGGCCGAGTGGGTTTGGGTCTAGCCGAGTGGGTTTGGGTCTAGCCGAGTGGGTTTGGGTCTAGCCGAGTGGGTTTGGGTCTAGCCGAGTGGGTTTGGGTCCAGCCGAGTGGGTTTGGGTCTAGCCGAGTGGGTTTGGGTCTAGCCGATCGGGTTTGGGTGTAGCCGAGTGGGTTTGGGTCTAGGCGAGTGGGTTTGGGTCCAGCCGAGTGGGTTTACGTCTAGCCGAGTGGGTTTGGGTCTCGCCGAGTGGGTTTGGGTCTAGCCGAGTGGGTTTGGGTCTAGCGGAGTGGGTTTGGGTCTAGCCGAGTGGGTTTGGGTCAAGCGGAGTGGGTTTGGTTCGGGGCGAGTGGGTTTGGGTCTAGCCGAGTGGGTTTGGGTCTAGCCGATTGGGTTTGGGTCTAGCCGAGTGGGTTTGGGTCTAGCCGAGTGGGTTTGGGTCTAGCCGATTGGGTTTGGGTCTAGCCGAGTGGGTTTGGGTCTAGCCGAGTGGGTTTAGGTCTAGCCGAGTGGGTTTGGGTCTAGCCGAGTGGGTTTGGGTCTGGCCGAGTGGGTTTGGGTCTAGCCGAGTGGGTTTGGTTCTAGCCGAGTGGGTTTGGGTCTAGCCGAGTGGGTTTGGGTCTAGCCGATCGGGTTTGGGTGTAGCCGAGTGGGTTTGGGTCTAGGCGAGTGGGTTTGGGTCCAGACGAGTGGGTTTACGTCTAGCCGAGTGGGTTTGGGTCTCGCCGAGTGGGTTTGGGTCTCGCCGAGTGGGTTTGGGTCCAGCCGAGTGGGTTTGGGTCTAGCCGATCGGGTTTGGGTGTAGCCGAGTGGGTTTGGGTCTAGGCGAGTGGCTTTGGGTCCAGCCGAGTGGGTATGGGCCCAGCCGAGTGGGTTTGGGTCTTGCCGAGTGGGTTTGGGTCTAGCCGAATGGGTTTGGGTCTAGCCGAGTGGGTTTGGGTCTAGCCGAGTGGGTTTGGGTCTAGCGGAGTGGGTTTGGGTCTAGCCGAGTGGGTTTGGGTCAAGCGGAGAGGGTTTGGTTCGAGGCGAGTGGGTTTGGGTCTAGCCGAGTGGGTTTGTGTCTTGCCGATTGGGTTTGGGTCTAGCCGAGTGGGTTTGGGTCTAGCCGAGTGGGTTTAGGTCTAGCCGAGTGGGTTTGGGTCCAGCCGAGTGGGTTTGGGTCTGGCCGAGTGGGTTTGGGTCTAGCCGAGTGGGTTTGGGTCTAGCCGAGTGGGTTTGGGTCTAGCCGAGTGGGTTTGGGTCTAGCCGAGTGGGTTTGGGTCTAGCCGAGTGGGTTTGGGTCTAGCCGAATGGGTTTGGGTCTACCCGAGCGGGTTTGGGTGTAGCCGAGCGGGTTTGGGTCTAGCCGAGTGGGTTTGGGCCCAGCCGAGTGGGTTTGGGTCTAGCCGAGTGGGTTTGGGTCTAGCCGAGTGGGTTTGGGTCTAGCCGAGTGGGTTTGGGTCTAGCGGAGTGGGTTTGGGTCTAGCCGAGTGGGTTTGTGTCTAGCAGAGTGGGTTTGAGTCTAGCGGAGTGGGTTTAGGTCTAGCGGAGTGGGTTTGGGTCTAGCGGAGTGGGTTTGGGTCTAGCCGAATGGGTTTGGGTCTAGCCGAGTGGGTTTGGGTCTACCCGAGCGGGTTTGGGTGTAGCCGAGTGGGTTTGGGTCTAGCCGAGTGGGTATGGGCCCAGCCGAGTGGGTTTGGGTCTAGCCGAGTGGGTTTGGGTCTCGCCGAGTGGGTTTGGGTCCAGCCGAGTGGGTTTGGGTCTAGCCGATCGGGTTTGGGTGTAGCCGAGTGGGTTTGGGTCTAGGCGAGTGGCTTTGGGTCCAGCCGAGTGGGTATGGGCCCAGCCGAGTGGGTTTGGGTCTAGCCGAGTGGGTTTGGGTCTAGCCGAATGGGTTTGGGTCTAGCCGAGTGGGTTTGGGTCTAGCCGAGTGGGTTTGGGTCTAGCGGAGTGGGTTTGGGTCTAGCCGAGTGGGTTTGGGTCTAGCGGAGTGGGTTTGAGTCTAGCGGAGTGGGTTTGGGTCTAGCGGAGTGGGTTTGGGTCTAGCGGAGTGGGTTTGGGTCTAGCCGAGTGGGTTTGAGTCTGGCCGAGTGGGTTTGGGTCTAGCCGAGTGGGTTTGGGTCTAGCCGAGTGGGTTTGGGTCTAGCCGAGTGGGTTTGGGTCTAGCCGAGTGGGTTTGGGTCTAGCCGAGTGGGTTTGGGTCCAGCCGAGTGGGTTTGGGTCTAGCCGAGTGGGTTTGGGTCTAGCCGATCGGGTTTGGGTGTAGCCGAGTGGGTTTGGGTCTAGGCGAGTGGGTTTGGGTCCAGCCGAGTGGGTTTACGTCTAGCCGAGTGGGTTTGGGTCTCGCCGAGTGGGTTTGGGTCTAGCCGAGTGGGTTTGGGTCTAGCGGAGTGGGTTTGGGTCTAGCCGAGTGGGTTTGGGTCAAGCGGAGTGGGTTTGGTTCGGGGCGAGTGGGTTTGGGTCTAGCCGAGTGGGTTTGGGTCTAGCCGATTGGGTTTGGGTCTAGCCGAGTGGGTTTGGGTCTAGCCGAGTGGGTTTGGGTCTAGCCGATTGGGTTTGGGTCTAGCCGAGTGGGTTTGGGTCTAGCCGAGTGGGTTTAGGTCTAGCCGAGTGGGTTTGGGTCTAGCCGAGTGGGTTTGGGTCTGGCCGAGTGGGTTTGGGTCTAGCCGAGTGGGTTTGGTTGTAGCCGAGTGGGTTTGGGTCTAGCCGAGTGGGTTTGGGTCTAGCCGATCGGGTTTGGGTGTAGCCGAGTGGGTTTGGGTCTAGGCGAGTGGGTTTGGGTCCAGACGAGTGGGTTTACGTCTAGCCGAGTGGGTTTGGGTCTCGCCGAGTGGGTTTGGGTCTAGCCGAGTGGGTTTGGGTCTAGCGGAGTGGGTTTGGGTCTAGCCGAGTGGGTTTGGGACTAGCGGAGTGGGTTTGAGTCTAGCGGAATGGGTTTGGGTCTAGCGGAGTGGATTTGGGTCTAGCGGAATGGGTTTGGGTCTAGCCGAGTGGGTTTGGGTCTAGCGGAGTGGGTTTGGGTCTAGCCGAGTGGGTTTGGGTGTAGCCGAGTGGGTTTGGGTCTAGCCGATTGGGTTTGGGTCTAGCCGAGTGGGTTTGGGTCTAGCCGAGTGGGTTTGGGTGTAGCCGAGTGGGTTTGGGTCTAGCCGAGTGGTTTTGGGTCTAGCCGAGTGGGTTTGGGTCTAGCCGAGTGGGTTTGGGTCTAGCCGAATGGGTTTGGGTCTAGCCGAGTGGGTTTGGGTCTAGCCGAGTGGGTTTGGGTCTAGCGGAGTGGGTTTGGGTCTAGCCGAGTGGGTTTGGGTGAAGCGGAGTGGGTTTGGGTCGAGGCGAGTGGGTTTGGGTCTAGCCGAGTGGGTTTGGGTCTAGCCGATTGGGTTTGGGTCTAGCCGAGTGGGTTTGGGTCTAGCCGAGTGGGTTTAGGTCTAGCCGAGTGGGTTTGGGTCTAGCCGAGTGGGTTTGGGTCTGGCCGAGTGGGTTTGGGTCTTACCGAGTGGGTTTGGGTCTAGCCGAGTGGGTTTGGGTCTAGCCGAGTGGGTTTGGGCCCAGCCGAGTGGGTTTGGGTCTAGCCGAGTGGGTTTGGGTCTAGCCGAGTGGGTTTGGGTCTAGCCGAGTGGGTTTGGGTCTAGCGGAGTGGGTTTTGGTCTCGCCGAGTGGGTTTGGGTCTAGCGGAGTGGGTTTGAGTCTAGCGGAGTGGGTTTGGGACTAGCGGAGTGGGTTTGGGTCTAGCGGAGTGGGTTTGGGTCTAGCCGAGTGGGTTTGAGTCTGGCCGAGTGGGTTTGGGTCTAGCCGAGTGGGTTTGGGTCTAGCCGAGTGGGTTTGGGTCTAGCCGAGTGGTTTTGGGTCTAGCCGAGTGGGTTTGGGTCCAGCCGAGTGGGTTTGGGTCTAGCCGAGTGGGTTTGGGTCTAGCCGATCGGGTTTGGGTGTAGCCGAGTGGGTTTGGGTCTAGGCGAGTGGCTTTGGGTCCAGCCGAGTGTGTTTACGTCTAGCCGAGTGGGTTTGGGTCTCGCCGAGTGGGTTTGGGTCTAGCCGAGTGGGTTTGGGTCTAGCGGAGTGGGTTTGGGTCTAGCCGAGTGGGTTTGGGTCAAGCGGAGAGGGTTTGGTTCGAGGCGAGTGGGTTTGGGTTTAGCCGAGTGGGTTTGGGTCTAGCCGATTGGGTTTGGGTCTAGCCGAGTGGGTTTGGGTCTAGCCGAGTGGGTTTAGGTCTAGCCGAGTGGGTTTGGGTCTAGCCGAGTGGGTTTGGGTCTGGCCGATTGGGTTTGGGTCTAGCCGAGTGGGTTTGGGTCTAGCCGAGTGGGTTTAGGTCTAGCCGAGTGGGTTTGGGTCTAGCCGAGTGGGTTTGGGTCTGGCCGAGTGGGTTTGGGTCTAGCCGAGTGGGTTTGGGTCTAGCCGAGTGGGTTTGGGTCTAGCCGAGTGGGTTTGGGTCTAGCCGAGTGGGTTTGGGTCTAGCCGAATGGGTTTGGGTCTACCCGAGCGGGTTTGGGTGTAGCCGAGTGGGTTTGGGTCTAGCCGAGTGGGTTTGGGCCCAGCCGAGTGGGTTTGGGTCTAGCCGAGTGGGTTTGGGTCTAGCCGAGTGGGTTTGGGTCTAGCCGAGTGGGTTTGGGTCTAGCGGAGTGGGTTTGGGTCTAGCCGAGTGGGTTTGTGTCTAGCAGAGTGGGTTTGAGTCTAGCGGAGTGGGTTTGGGCCTAGCGGAGTGGGTTTGGGTCTAGCGGAGTGGGTTTGGGTCTAGCCGAATGGGTTTGGGTCTAGCCGAGTGGGTATGGGCCCAGCCGAGTGGGTTTGGGTCTAGCCGAGTGGGTTTGGGTCTCGCCGAGTGGGTTTGGGTCCAGCCGAGTGGGTTTGGGTCTAGCCGATCGGGTTTGGGTGTAGCCGAGTGGGTTTGGGTCTAGGCGAGTGGCTTTGGGTCCAGCCGAGTGGGTATGGGCCCAGCCGAGTGGGTTTGGGTCTAGCCGAGTGGGTTTGGGTCTAGCCGAATGGGTTTGGGTCTAGCCGAGTGGGTTTGGGTCTAGCCGAGTGGGTTTGGGTCTAGCGGAGTGGGTTTGGGTCTAGCCGAGTGGGTTTGGGTCTAGCGGAGTGGGTTTGAGTCTAGCGGAGTGGGTTTGGGTCTAGCGGAGTGGGTTTGGGTCTAGCGGAGTGGGTTTGGGTCTAGCCGAGTGGGTTTGAGTCTGGCCGAGTGGGTTTGGGTCTAGCCGAGTGGGTTTGGGTCTAGCCGAGTGGGTTTGGGTCTAGCCGAGTGGGTTTGGGTCTAGCCGAGTGGGTTTGGGTCTAGCCGAGTGGGTTTGGGTCCAGCCGAGTGGGTTTGGGTCTAGCCGAGTGGGTTTGGGTCTAGCCGATCGGGTTTGGGTGTAGCCGAGTGGGTTTGGGTCTAGGCGAGTGGGTTTGGGTCCAGCCGAGTGGGTTTACGTCTAGCCGAGTGGGTTTGGGTCTCGCCGAGTGGGTTTGGGTCTAGCCGAGTGGGTTTGGGTCTAGCGGAGTGGGTTTGGGTCTAGCCGAGTGGGTTTGGGTCAAGCGGAGTGGGTTTGGTTCGGGGCGAGTGGGTTTGGGTCTAGCCGAGTGGGTTTGGGTCTAGCCGATTGGGTTTGGGTCTAGCCGAGTGGGTTTGGGTCTAGCCGAGTGGGTTTGGGTCTAGCCGATTGGGTTTGGGTCGAGCCGAGTGGGTTTGGGTCTAGCCGAGTGGGTTTAGGTCTAGCCGAGTGGGTTTGGGTCTAGCCGAGTGGGTTTGGGTCTGGCCGAGTGGGTTTGGGTCTCGCCGAGTGGGTTTGGGTCTAGCCGAGTGGGTTTGGGTCTAGCCGAGTGGGTTTGGGTCTAGCCGAGTGGGTTTGGGTCTAGCCGAGTGGGTTTGGGTCTAGCCGAGTGGGTTTGGGTCTAGCCGAATGGGTTTGGTCTACCCGAGCGGGTTTGGGTGTAGCCGAGTGGGTTTGGGTCTAGCCGAGTGGGTTTGGGCCCAACCTAGTGGGTTTGGGTCTAGCCGAGTGGGTTTGGGTCTAGCCGAGTGGGTTTGGGTCTAGCCGAGTGGGTTTGGGTCTAGCGGAGTGGGTTTGGGTCTCGCCGAGTGGGTTTGGGTCTAGCGGAGTGGGTTTGAGTCTAGCGGAGTGGGTTTGGGTCTAGCGGAGTGGGTTTGGGTCTAGCGGAGTGGGTTTGGGTCTAGCCGAGTGGGTTTGAGTCTGGCCGAGTGGGTTTGGGTCTAGCCGAGTGGGTTTGGGTCTAGCCGAGTGGGTTTGGGTCTAGCCGAGTGGGTTTGGGTCTAGCCGAGTGGGTTTGGGTCCAGCCGAGTGGGTTTGGGTCTAGCCGAGTGGGTTTGGGTCTAGCCGATCGGGTTTGGGTGTAGCCGAGTGGGTTTGGGTCTAGGCGAGTGGCTTTGGGTCCAGCCGAGTGGGTTTACGTCTAGCCGAGTGGGTTTGGGTCTCGCCGAGTGGGTTTGGGTCTAGCCGAGTGGGTTTGGGTCTAGCGGAGTGGGTTTGGGTCTAGCCGAGTGGTTTTGGGTCAAGCGGAGTGGGTTTGGTTCGAGGCGAGTGGGTTTGGGTCTAGCCGAGTGGGTTTGGGTCTAGCCGATTGGGTTTGGGTCTAGCCGAGTGGGTTTGGGTCTAGCCGAGTGGGTTTAGGTCTAGCCGAGTGGCTTTGGGTCTAGCCGAGTGGGTTTGGGTCTGGCCGAGTGGGTTTGGGTCTAGCCGAGTGGGTTTGGGTCTAGCCGAGTGGGTTTGGGTCTAGCCGAGTGGGTTTGGGTCTAGCCGAGTGGGTTTGGGTCTAGCCGAGTGGGTTTGGGTCTTGCCGAATGGGTTTGGGTCTACCCGAGCGGGTTTGGGTGCAGCCGAGTGGGTTTGGGTCTAGCCGAGTGGGTTTGGGCCCAGCCGAGTGGGTTTGGGTCTAGCCGAGTGGGTTTGGGTCTAGCCGAGTGGGTTTGGGTCTAGCCGAGTGGGTTTGGGTCTAGCGGAGTGGTTTTGGGTCTAGCCGGGTGGGTTTGGGTCTAGCAGAGTGGGTTTGAGTCTAGCGGAGTGGGTTTAGGTCTAGCGGAGTTGGTTTGGGTCTAGCGGAGTGGGTTTGGGTCTAGCCGAATGGGTTTGCGTCTAGCCGATTGGGTTTGGGTCTACCCGAGCGGGTTTGGGTGTAGCCGAGTGGGTTTGGGTCTAGCCGAGTGGGTTTGGGCCCAGCCGAGTGGATTTGGGTCTAGCCGAGTGGGTTTGGGTCTAGCCGAGTGGGTTTGGGTCTAGCCGAGTGGGTTTGGGTCTAGCCGAGTGGGTTTGGGTCTAGCCGAGTGGGTTTGGGTCTAGCCGAATGGGTTTGGTCTACCCGAGCGGGTTTGGGTGTAGCCGAGTGGGTTTGGGTCTAGCCGAGTGGGTTTGGGCCCAACCGAGTGGGTTTGGGTCTAGCCGAGTGGGTTTGGGTCTAGCCGAGTGGGTTTGGGTCTAGCCGAGTGGGTTTGGGTCTAGCGGAGTGGGTTTGGGTCTCGCCGAGTGGGTTTGGGTCTAGCGGAGTGGGTTTGAGTCTAGCGGAGTGGGTTTGGGTCTAGCGGAGTGGGTTTGGGTCTAGCGGAGTGGGTTTGGGTCTAGCCGAGTGGGTTTGAGTCTGGCCGAGTGGGTTTGGGTCTAGCCGAGTGGGTTTGGGTCTAGCCGAGTGGGTTTGGGTCTAGCCGAGTGGGTTTGGGTCTAGCCGAGTGGGTTTGTGTCCAGCCGAGTGGGTTTGGGTCTAGCCGAGTGGGTTTGGGTGTAGCCGATCGGGTTGGGTGTAGCCGAGTGGGTTTGGGTCTAGGCGAGTGGCTTTGGGTCCAGCCGAGTGGGTTTACGTCTAGCCGAGTGGGTTTGGGTCTCGCCGAGTGGGTTTGGGTCTAGCCGAGTGGGTTTGGGTCTAGCGGAGTGGGTTTGGGTCTAGCCGAGTGGTTTTGGGTCAAGCGGAGTGGGTTTGGTTCGAGGCGAGTGGGTTTGGGTCTAGCCGAGTGGGTTTGGGTCTAGCCGATTGGGTTTGGGTCTAGCCGAGTGGGTTTGGGTCTAGCCGAGTGGGTTTAGGTCTAGCCGAGTGGGTTTGGGTCTAGCCGAGTGGGTTTGGGTCTAGCCGAGTGGGTTTGGGTCTAGCCGAGTGGGTTTGGGTCTAGCCGAGTGGGTTTGGGTCTAGCCGGGTGGGTTTGGGTCTAGCAGAGTGGGTTTGAGTCTAGCGGAGTGGGTTTAGGTCTAGCGGAGTTGGTTTGGGTCTAGCGGAGTGGGTTTGGGTCTAGCCGAATGGGTTTGCGTCTAGCCGATTGGGTTTGGGTCTACCCGAGCGGGTTTGGGTGTAGCCGAGTGGGTTTGGGTCTAGCCGAGTGGGTTTGGGCCCAGCCGAGTGGATTTGGGTCTAGCCGAGTGGGTTTGGGTCTAGCCGAATGGGTTTGGGTCTAGCCGAGTGGGTTTGGGTCTAGCCGAGTGGGTTTGGGTCTAGCCGAGTGGGTTTGGGTCTAGCCGAATGGGTTTGGTCTACCCGAGCGGGTTTGGGTGTAGCCGAGTGGGTTTGGGTCTAGCCGAGTGGGTTTGGGCCCAACCGAGTGGGTTTGGGTCTAGCCGAGTGGGTTTGGGTCTAGCCGAGTGGGTTTGGGTCTAGCCGAGTGGGTTTGGGTCTAGCGGAGTGGGTTTGGGTCTCGCCGAGTGGGTTTGGGTCTAGCGGAGTGGGTTTGAGTCTAGCGGAGTGGGTTTGGGTCTAGCGGAGTGGGTTTGGGTCTAGCGGAGTGGGTTTGGGTCTAGCCGAGTGGGTTTGAGTCTGGCCGAGTGGGTTTGGGTCTAGCCGAGTGGGTTTGGGTCTAGCCGAGTGGGTTTGGGTCTAGCCGAGTGGGTTTGGGTCTAGCCGAGTGGGTTTGGGTCCAGCCGAGTGGGTTTGGGTCTAGCCGAGTGGGTTTGGGTGTAGCCGAGTGGGTTTGGGTCTGGCCGAGTGGGTTTGGGTCTAGCCGAGTGGGTTTGGGTCTAGCCGAGTGGGTTTGGGTCTAGCCGAGTGGGTTTGGGTCTAGCCGAGTGGGTTTGGGTCTAGCCGAGTGGGTTTGGGTCTAGCCGAATGGGTTTGGGTCTACCCGAGCGGGTTTGGGTGCAGCCGAGTGGGTTTGGGTCTAGCCGAGTGGGTTTGGGCCCAGCCGAGTGGGTTTGGGTCTAGCCGAGTGGGTTTGGGTCTAGCCGAGTGGGTTTGGGTCTAGCCGAGTGGGTTTGGGTCTAGCGGAGTGGGTTTGGGTCTAGCCGAGTGGGTTTGGGTCTAGCAGAGTGGGTTTGAGTCTAGCGGAGTGGGTTTAGGTCTAGCGGAGTGGGTTTGGGTCTAGCGGAGTGGGTTTGGGTCTAGCCGAATGGGTTTGCGTCTAGCCGATGGGGTGTGGGTCTACCCGAGCGGGTTTGGGTGTAGCCGAGTGGGTTTGGGTCTAGCCGAGTGGGTTTGGGCCCAGCCGAGTGGGTTTGGGTCTAGCCGAGTGGGTTTGGGTCTAGCCGAGTGGGTTTGGGTCTAGCCGAGTGGGTTTGGGTCTAGCCGAGTGGGTTTGGGTCTAGCGGAGTGGGTTTGGGTCTAGCCGAGTGGGTTTGGGTCTAGCGGAGTGGGTTTGAGTCTAGCGGAGTGGGTTTGGGTCTAGCGGAGTGGGTTTGGGTCTAGCGGAGTGGGTTTGGGTCTAGCCGAGTGGGTTTGAGTCTGGCCGAGTGGGTTTGGGTCGCGCCGAGTGGGTTTGGGTCTAGCCGAGTGGGTTTGGGTCTAGCCGAGTGGGTTTGGGCCTAGCCGAGTGGGTTTGGGTCTAGCCGAGTGGGTTTGGGTCCAGCCGAGTGGGTTTTGGTCTAGCCGAGTGGGTTTGGGTCTAGCCGATCGGGTTTGGGTGTAGCCGAGTGGGTTTGGGTCTAGGCGAGTGGGTTTGGGTCCAGCCGAGTGGGTTTACGTCTAGCCGAGTGGGTTTGGGTCTCGCCGAGTGGGTTTGGGTCTAGCCGAGTGGGTTTGGGTCTAGCGGAGTGGGTTTGGGTCTAGCCGAGTGGGTTTGGGTCAAGCGGAGTGGGTTTGGTTCGGGGCGAGTGGGTTTGTGTCTAGCCGAGTGGGTTTGGGTCAAGCCGATTGGGTTTGGGTCTAGCCGAGTGGGTTTGGGTCTGGCCGAGTGGGTTTAGGTCTAGCCGAGTGGGTTTGGGTCTAGCCGAGTGGGTTTGGGTCTAGCCGAGTGGGTTTGGGTCTAGCCGAGTGGGTTTGGGTCTAGCCGAGTGGGTTTGGGTCTAGCCGAGTGGGTTTGGGTCTAGCCGAATGGGTTTGGGTCTACCCGAGCGGGTTTGGGTGCAGCCGAGTGGGTTTGGGTCTAGCCGAGTGGGTTTGGGCCCAGCCGAGTGGGTTTGGGTCTAGCCGAGTGGGTTTGGGTCTAGCCGAGTGGGTTTGGGTCTAGCCGAGTGGGTTTGGGTCTAGCGGAGTGGGTTTGGGTCTAGCCGAGTGGGTTTGGGTCTAGCAGAGTGGGTTTGAGTCTAGCGGAGTGGGTTTAGGTCTAGCGGAGTGGGTTTGGGTCCAGCGGAGTGGGTTTGGGTCTAGCCGAATGGGTTTGCGTCTAGCCGATTGGGTTTGGGTCTACCCGAGCGGGTTTGGGTGTAGCCGAGTGGGTTTGGGTCTAGCCGAGTGGGTTTGGGCCCAGCCGAGTGGGTTTGGGTCTAGCCGAGTGGGTTTGGGTCTAGCCGAGTGGGTTTGGGTCTAGCCGAGTGGGTTTGGGTCTAGCCGAGTGGGTTTGGGTCTAGCGGAGTGGGTTTGGGTCTAGCCGAGTGGGTTTGGGTCTAGCGGAGTGGGTTTGAGTCTAGCGGAGTGGGTTTGGGTCTAGCGGAGTGGGTTTGGGTCTAGCGGAGTGGGTTTGGGTCTAGCCGAGTGGGTTTGAGTCTGGCCGAGTGGGTTTGGGTCGCGCCGAGTGGGTTTGGGTCTAGCCGAGTGGGTTTGGGTCTAGCCGAGTGGGTTTGGGTCTAGCCGAGTGGGTTTGGGTCTAGCCGAGTGGGTTTGGGTCCAGCCGAGTGGGTTTTGGTCTAGCCGAGTGGGTTTGGGTCTAGCCGATCGGGTTTGGGTGTAGCCGAGTGGGTTTGGGTCTAGGCGAGTGGGTTTGGGTCCAGCCGAGTGGGTTTACGTCTAGCCGAGTGGGTTTGGGTCTCGCCGAGTGGGTTTGGGTCTAGCCGAGTGGGTTTGGGTCTAGCGGAGTGGGTTTGGGTCTAGCCGAGTGGGTTTGGGTCAAGCGGAGTGGGTTTGGTTCGGGGCGAGTGGGTTTGTGTCTAGCCGAGTGGGTTTGGGTCAAGCCGATTGGGTTTGGGTCTAGCCGAGTGGGTTTGGGTCTGGCCGAGTGGGTTTAGGTCTAGCCGAGTGGGTTTGGGTCTAGCCGAGTGGGTTTGGGTCTAGCCGAGTGGGTTTGGGTCTAGCCGAGTGGGTTTGGGTCTAGCCGAGTGGGTTTGGGTCTAGCCGAATGGGTTTGGGTCTACCCGAGCGGGTTTCGGTGTAGCCGAGTGGGTTTGGGTCTAGCCGAGTGGGTTTGGGCCCAGCCGAGTGGGTTTGGGTCTAGCCGAGTGGTTTTGGGTCTAGCCGAGTGGGTTTGGGTCTAGCCGAGTGGGTTTGGGTCTAGCGGAGTGGGTTTGGGTCTAGCCGAGTGGGTTTGGGTCTAGCGGAGTGGGTTTGAGTCTAGCGGAGTGGGTTTAGGTCTAGCGGAGTGGGTTTGGGTCTAGCGGAGTGGGTTTGGGTCTAGCCGAATGGGTTTGGGTCTAGCCGAGTGGGTTTGGGTCTGGCGGAGTGGATTTGTGTCTAGCCGAGTGGTTTTGGGTCTAGCCGAGTGGGTTTGGGTGTAGCCGAGTGGGTTTGAGTCTGGCCGAGTGGGTTTGGGTGTAGCCGAGTGGGTTTGGGTCTAGCCGAGTGGGTTTGGGTCTAGCCGAGTGGGTTTGGGTCTAGCCGAGTGGGTTTGGGTCTAGCCGAGTGGGTTTGGGTCTAGCCGAGTGGGTTTGGGTCTAGCCGATCGGGTTTGGGTGTAGCCGAGTGGGTTTGCGTCTAGGCGAGTGGGTTTGGGTCTAGCCGAGTGGGTTTGGGTCTAGCGGAGTGGGTTTGGGTCTAGCCGAGTGGGTTTGGGTCAAGCGGAGTGGGTTTGGTTCGAGGCGAGTGGGTTTGGGTCTAGCCGAGTGGGTTTGGGTCTAGCCGATTGGGTTTGGGTCTAGCCGAGTGGGTTTGGGTCTAGCCGAGTGGGTTTAGGTCTAGCCGAGTGGGTTTGGGTCTAGCCGAGTGGGTTTGGGTCTGGCCGAGTGGGTTTGGGTCTAGCCGAGTGGGTTTGGGTCTAGCCGAGTGGGTTTGGGTCTAGCCGAGTGGGTTTGGGTCTAGCCGAGTGGGTTTGGGTCTAGCCGAGTGGGTTTGGGTCTAGCCGAATGGGTTTGGGTCTACCCGAGCGGGTTTGGGTGTAGCCGAGTGGGTTTGGGTCGAGCCGAGTGGGTTTGGGCCCAGCCGAGTGGGTTTGGGTCTAGCCGAGTGGGTTTGGGTCTAGCCGAGTGGGTTTGGGTCTAGCCGAGTGGGTTTGGGTCTAGCGGAGTGGGTTTGGGTCTAGCCGAGTGGGTTTGGGTCTAGCGGAGTGGGTTTGAGTCTAGCGGTGTGGGTTTAGGTCTAGCGGAGTGGGTTTGGGTCTAGCGGAGTGGGTTTGGGTCTAGCCGAATGGGTTTGGGTCTAGCCGAGTGGGTTTGGGTCTACCCGAGTGGGTTTGGGTGTAGCCGAGTGGGTTTGGGTCTAGCCGAGTGCGTTTGGGCCCAGCCGAGTGGGTTTGGGTCTAGCCGAGTGGGTTTGGGTCTTGCCGAGTGGGTTTGGGTCTAGCCGAGTGGGTTTGGGTCTAGCGGAATGAGTTTGGGTCTAGCCGAGTGGGTTTGGGTCTAGCGGAGTGGGTTTGAGTCTAGCGGAGTGTTTTTGGGTCTAGCGGAGTGGGTTTGGGTCTAGCGGAGTGGGTTTGGGTCTAGCCGAGTGGGTTTGAGTCTGGCCGAGTGGGTTTGGGTCTAGCCGAGTGGGTTTGGGTCCAGCCGACTGGGTTTGGGTCTAGCCGAGTGGTTTTGGGTCTAGCCGAGTGGGTTTGGGTGTAGCCGAGTGGGTTTGAGTCTGGCCGAGTGGGTTTGGGTCTAGCCGAGTGGGTTTGGGTCTAGCCGAGTGGGTTTGGGTCTAGCTGAGTGGGTTTGGGTCTAGCCGAGTGGGTTTGGTTCTAGCCGAGTGGGTTTGGGTCTAGCCGAGTGGGTTTGGGTCTAGCCGATCGGGTTTGGGTGTAGCCGAGTGGGTTTGGGTCTAGGCGAGTGGGTTTGGGTCCAGCCGAGTGGGTTTACGTCTAGCCGAGTGGGTTTGGGTCTCGCCGAGAGGGTTTGGGTCTAGCCGAGTGGGTTTGGGTCTAGCGGAGTGGGTTTTGGTCTAGCCGAGTGGGTTTGGGACTAGCGGAGTGGGTTTGAGTCTAGCGGAATGGGTTTGGGTCTAGCGGAGTGGATTTGGGTCCAGCCGAATGGGTTTGGGTCTAGCCGAGTGGGTTTGGGTCTAGCCGAGTGGGTTTGGGTCTAGCCGAGTGGGTTTGGGTCTAGCCGAGTGGGTTTGGGTCTAGCCGAATGGGTTTGGGTCTACCCGAGCGGGTTTGGGTGTAGCCGAGTGGGTTTGGGTCTAGCCGAGTGGGTTTGGGTCTAGCCGAGTGGGTTTGGTTCTAGCCGAGTGGGTTTGGGTCTAGCCGAGTGGGTTTGGGTTTAGCCAATCGGGTTTGGGTGTAGCCGAGTGGGTTTGGGTCTAGGCGAGTGGGTTTGGGTCCAGCCGAGTGGGTTTACGTCTAGCCGAGTGGGTTTGGGTCTCGCCGAGTGGGTTTGGGTCCAGCCGACTGGGTTTGGGTCTAGCCGAGTGGGTTTGGGTCTAGCCGAGTGGGTTTGGGTCTAGCCGAGTGGGTTTGGGTCCAGCCGAGTGGGTTTGGGTCTAGCCGAGTGGGTTTGGGTCTAGCCGATCGGGTTTGGGTGTAGCCGAGTGGGTTTGGGTCTAGGCGAGTGGGTTTGGGTCCAGCCGAGTGGGTTTACGTCTAGCCGAGTGGGTTTGGGTCTCGCCGAGTGGGTTTGGGTCTAGCCGAGTGGGTTTGGGTCTAGCGGAGTGGGTTTGGGTCTAGCCGAGTGGGTTTGGGTCTGGCCGAGTGGGTTTGGGTCTGGCCGAGTGGGTTTGGGTCTAGCCGACTGGGTTTGCGTCTAGCCGAGTGGGTTTGGGTCTAGCCGAGTGGGTTTGGGTCTAGCCGAGTGGGTTTGGGTCTAGCCGAGTGGGTTTGGGTCTAGCCGAATGGGTTTGGGTCTACCCGAGCGGGTTTGGGTGTAGCCGAGTGGGTTTGGGTCTAGCCGAGTGGGTTTGGGCCCAGCCGAGTGGGTTTGGGTCTAGCCGAGTGGGTTTGGGTCTAGCCGAGTGGGTTTGGGTCTAGCCGAGTGGGTTTGGGTCTAGCGGAGTGGGTTTGGGTCTAGCCGAGTGGGTTTGGGTCTAGCGGAGTGGGTTTGAGTCTAGCGGAGTGGGTTTAGGTCTAGCGGAGTGGGTTTGGGTCTAGCGGAGTGGGTTTGGGTCTAGCCGAATGGGTTTGGGTCTAGCCGAGTGGGTTTGGGTCTAGCGGAGTGGATTTGTGTCTAGCCGAGTGGTTTTGGGTCTAGCCGAGTGGGTTTGGGTGTAGCCGAGTGGGTTTGAGTCTGGCCGAGTGGGGTTGGGTCTAGCCGAGTGGGTTTGGGTCTAGCCGAGTGGGTTTGGGTCTAGCTGAGTGGGTTTGGGTCTAGCCGAGTGGGTTTGGTTCTAGCCGAGTGGGTTTGAGTCTAGCCGAGTGGGTTTGGGTCTAGCCGATCGGGTTTGGGTGTAGCCGAGTGGGTTTGGGTCTAGGCGAGTGGGTTTGGGTCCAGCCGAGTGGGTTTACGTCTAGCCGAGTGGGTTTGGGTCTCGCCGAGTGGGTTTGGGTCTAGCCGAGTGGGTTTGGGTCTAGCGGAGTGGGTTTGGGTCTAGCCGAGTGGGTTTGGGACTAGCGGAGTGGGTTTGAGTCTAGCGGAATGGGTTTGGGTCTAGCGGAGTGGATTTGGGTCCAGCCGAATGGGTTTGGGTCTAGCCGAGTGGGTTTGGGTCTAGCCGAGTGGGTTTGGGTCTAGCCGAGTGGGTTTGGGTCTAGCCGAGTGGGTTTGGGTCTAGCCGAATGGGTTTGGGTCTACCCGAGCGGGTTTGGGTGTAGCCGAGTGGGTTTGGGTCTAGCCGAGTGGGTTTGGGTCTAGCCGAGTGGGTTTGGTTCTAGCCGAGTGGGTTTGGGTCTAGCCGAGTGGGTTTGGGTCTAGCCGATCGGGTTTGGGTGTAGCCGAGTGGGTTTGGGTCTAGGCGAGTGGGTTTGGGTCCAGCCGAGTGGGTTTACGTCTAGCCGAGTGGGTTTGGGTCTCGCCGAGTGGGTTTGGGTCTAGCCGAGTGGGTTTGGGTCTAGCGGAGTGGGTTTGGGTCTAGCCGAGTGGGTTTGGGACTAGCGGAGTGGGTTTGAGTCTAGCGGAATGGGTTTGGGTCTAGCGGAGTGGATTTGGGTCCAGCCGAATGGGTTTGGGTCTAGCCGAGTGGGTTTGGGTCTAGCCGAGTGGGTTTGGGTCTAGCCGAGTGGGTTTGGGTCTAGCCGAGTGGGTTTGGGTCTAGCCGAATGGGTTTGGGTCTACCCGAGCGGGTTTGGGTGTAGCCGAGTGGGTTTGGGTCTAGCCGAGTGGGTTTGGGCCCAGCCGAGTGGGTTTGGGTCTAGCCGAGTGGGTTTGGGTCTAGCCGAGTGGGTTTGGGTCTAGCCGAGTGGGTTTGGGTCTAGCGGAGTGGGTTTGGGTCTAGCCGAGTGGGTTTGGGTCTAGCGGAGTGGGTTTGAGTCTAGCGGTGTGGGTTTAGGTCTAGCGGAGTGGGTTTGGGTCTAGCGGAGTGGGTTTGGGTCTAGCCGAATGGGTTTGGGTCTAGCTGAGTGGGTTTGGGTCTACCCGAGCGGGTTTGGGTGTAGCCGAGTGGGTTTGGGTCTAGCCGAGTGCGTTTGGGCCCAGCCGAGTGGGTTTGGGTCTAGCCGAGTGGGTTTGGGTCTTGCCGAGTGGGTTTGGGTCTAGCCGAGTGGGTTTGGGTCTAGCGGAATGAGTTTGGGTCTAGCCGAGTGGGTTTGGGTCTAGCAGAGTGGGTTTGAGTCTAGCGGAGTGTTTTTGGGTCTAGCGGAGTGGGTTTGGGTCTAGCGGAGTGGGTTTGGGTCTAGCCGAGTGGGTTTGAGTCTGGCCGAGTGGGTTTGGGTCTAGCCGAGTGGGTTTGGGTCTAGCCGAGTGGGTTTGGGTCTAGCCGAGTGGGTTTGGGTCTAGCCGAGTGGGTTTGGGTCTAGCCGAGTGGGTTTGGGTCCAGCCGAGTGGGTTTGGGTCTAGCCGAGTGGGTTTGGGTCTAGCCGATCGGGTTTGGGTGTAGCCGAGTGGGTTTGGGTCTAGGCGAGTGGGTTTGGGTCCAGCCGAGTGGGTTTACGTCTGGCCGAGTTGGTTTGGGTCTCGCCGAGTGGGTTTGGGTCTAGCCGAGTGGGTTTGGGTCTAGCGGAGTGGGTTTGGGTCTAGCCGAGTGGGTTTGGGTCTGGCCGAGTGGGTTTGGGTCTGGCCGAGTGGGTTTGGGTCTAGCCGACTGGGTTTGGGTCTAGCCGAGTGGGTTTGGGTCTAGCCGAGTGGGTTTGGGTCTAGCCGAGTGGGTTTGGGTCTAGCCGAGTGGGTTTGGGTCTAGCCGAATGGGTTTGGGTCTACCCGAGCGGGTTTGGGTGTAGCCGAGTGGGTTTAGGTCTAGCCGAGTGGGTTTGGGCCCAGCCGAGTGGGTTTGGGTCTAGCCGAGTGGGTTTGGGTCTAGCCGAGTGGGTTTGGGTCTAGCCGACTGGGTTTGGGTCTAGCGGAGTGGGTTTGAGTCTAGCGGAGTGGGTTTGGGTCTAGCGGAGTGGGTTTGGGTCTAGCGGAGTGGGTTTGGGTCTAGCCGAGTGGGTTTGAGTCTGGCCGAGTGGGTTTGGGTCGCGCCGAGTGGGTTTGGGTCTAGCCGAGTGGGTTTGGGTCTAGCCGAGTGGGTTTGGGTCTAGCCGAGTGGGTTTGGGTCTAGCCGAGTGGGTTTGGGTCCAGCCGAGTGGGTTTTGGTCTAGCCGAGTGGGTTTGGGTCTAGCCGATCGGGTTTGGGTGTAGCCGAGTGGGTTTGGGTCTAGGCGAGTGGGTTTGGGTCCAGCCGAGTGGGTTTACGTCTAGCCGAGTGGGTTTGGGTCTCGCCGAGTGGGTTTGGGTCTAGCCGAGTGGGTTTGGGTCTAGCGGAGTGGGTTTGGGTCTAGCCGAGTGGGTTTGGGTCAAGCGGAGTGGGTTTGGTTCGGGGCGAGTGGGTTTGTGTCTAGCCGAGTGGGTTTGGGTCAAGCCGATTGGGTTTGGGTCTAGCCGAGTGGGTTTGGGTCTGGCCGAGTGGGTTTAGGTCTAGCCGAGTGGGTTTGGGTCTAGCCGAGTGGGTTTGGGTCTAGCCGAGTGGGTTTGGGTCTAGCCGAGTGGGTTTGGGTCTAGCCGAGTGGGTTTGGGTCTAGCCGAATGGGTTTGGGTCTACCCGAGCGGGTTTCGGTGTAGCCGAGTGGGTTTGGGTCTAGCCGAGTGGGTTTGGGCCCAGCCGAGTGGGTTTGGGTCTAGCCGAGTGGTTTTGGGTCTAGCCGAGTGGGTTTGGGTCTAGCCGAGTGGGTTTGGGTCTAGCGGAGTGGGTTTGGGTCTAGCCGAGTGGGTTTGGGTCTAGCGGAGTGGGTTTGAGTCTAGCGGAGTGGGTTTAGGTCTAGCGGAGTGGGTTTGGGTCTAGCGGAGTGGGTTTGGGTCTAGCCGAATGGGTTTGGGTCTAGCCGAGTGGGTTTGGGTCTGGCGGAGTGGATTTGTGTCTAGCCGAGTGGTTTTGGGTCTAGCCGAGTGGGTTTGGGTGTAGCCGAGTGGGTTTGAGTCTGGCCGAGTGGGTTTGGGTGTAGCCGAGTGGGTTTGGGTCTAGCCGAGTGGGTTTGGGTCTAGCCGAGTGGGTTTGGGTCTAGCCGAGTGGGTTTGGGTCTAGCCGAGTGGGTTTGGGTCTAGCCGAGTGGGTTTGGGTCTAGCCGATCGGGTTTGGGTGTAGCCGAGTGGGTTTGCGTCTAGGCGAGTGGGTTTGGGTCTAGCCGAGTGGGTTTGGGTCTAACGGAGTGGGTTTGGGTCTAGCCGAGTGGGTTTGGGTCAAGCGGAGTGGGTTTGGTTCGAGGCGAGTGGGTTTGGGTCTAGCCGAGTGGGTTTGGGTCTAGCCGATTGGGTTTGGGTCTAGCCGAGTGGGTTTGGGTCTAGCCGAGTGGGTTTGGGTCTAGCCGATCGGGTTTGGGTGTAGCCGAGTGGGTTTGCGTCTAGGCGAGTGGGTTTGGGTCTAGCCGAGTGGGTTTGGGTCTAACGGAGTGGGTTTGGGTCTAGCCGAGTGGGTTTGGGTCAAGCGGAGTGGGTTTGGTTCGAGGCGAGTGGGTTTGGGTCTAGCCGAGTGGGTTTGGGTCTAGCCGATTGGGTTTGGGTCTAGCCGAGTGGGTTTGGGTCTAGCCGAGTGGGTTTAGGTCTAGCCGAGTGGGTTTGGGTCTAGCCGAGTGGGTTTGGGTCTGGCCGAGTGGGTTTGGGTCTAGCCGAGTGGGTTTGGGTCTAGCCGAGTGGGTTTGGGTCTAGCCGAGTGGGTTTGGGTCTAGCCGAGTGGGTTTGGGTCTAGCCGAGTGGGTTTGGGTCTAGCCGAATGGGTTTGGGTCTACCCGAGCGGGTTTGGGTGTAGCCGAGTGGGTTTGGGTCGAGCCGAGTGGGTTTGGGCCCAGCCGAGTGGGTTTGGGTCTAGCCGAGTGGGTTTGGGTCTAGCCGAGTGGGTTTGGGTCTAGCCGAGTGGGTTTGGGTCTAGCGGAGTGGGTTTGGGTCTAGCCGAGTGGGTTTGGGTCTAGCGGAGTGGGTTTGAGTCTAGCGGTGTGGGTTTAGGTCTAGCGGAGTGGGTTTGGGTCTAGCGGAGTGGGTTTGGGTCTAGCCGAATGGGTTTGGGTCTAGCCGAGTGGGTTTGGGTCTACCCGAGTGGGTTTGGGTGTAGCCGAGTGGGTTTGGGTCTAGCCGAGTGCGTTTGGGCCCAGCCGAGTGGGTTTGGGTCTAGCCGAGTGGGTTTGGGTCTTGCCGAGTGGGTTTGGGTCTAGCCGAGTGGGTTTGGGTCTAGCGGAATGAGTTTGGGTCTAGCCGAGTGGGTTTGGGTCTAGCGGAGTGGGTTTGAGTCTAGCGGAGTGTTTTTGGGTCTAGCGGAGTGGGTTTGGGTCTAGCGGAGTGGGTTTGGGTCTAGCCGAGTGGGTTTGAGTCTGGCCGAGTGGGTTTGGGTCTAGCCGAGTGGGTTTGGGTCCAGCCGACTGGGTTTGGGTCTAGCCGAGTGGTTTTGGGTCTAGCCGAGTGGGTTTGGGTGTAGCCGAGTGGGTTTGAGTCTGGCCGAGTGGGTTTGGGTCTAGCCGAGTGGGTTTGGGTCTAGCCGAGTGGGTTTGGGTCTAGCTGAGTGGGTTTGGGTCTAGCCGAGTGGGTTTGGTTCTAGCCGAGTGGGTTTGGGTCTAGCCGAGTGGGTTTGGGTCTAGCCGATCGGGTTTGGGTGTAGCCGAGTGGGTTTGGGTCTAGGCGAGTGGGTTTGGGTCCAGCCGAGTGGGTTTACGTCTAGCCGAGTGGGTTTGGGTCTCGCCGAGAGGGTTTGGGTCTAGCCGAGTGGGTTTGGGTCTAGCGGAGTGGGTTTTGGTCTAGCCGAGTGGGTTTGGGACTAGCGGAGTGGGTTTGAGTCTAGCGGAATGGGTTTGGGTCTAGCGGAGTGGATTTGGGTCCAGCCGAATGGGTTTGGGTCTAGCCGAGTGGGTTTGGGTCTAGCCGAGTGGGTTTGGGTCTAGCCGAGTGGGTTTGGGTCTAGCCGAGTGGGTTTGGGTCTAGCCGAATGGGTTTGGGTCTACCCGAGCGGGTTTGGGTGTAGCCGAGTGGGTTTGGGTCTAGCCGAGTGGGTTTGGGTCTAGCCGAGTGGGTTTGGTTCTAGCCGAGTGGGTTTGGGTCTAGCCGAGTGGGTTTGGGTTTAGCCAATCGGGTTTGGGTGTAGCCGAGTGGGTTTGGGTCTAGGCGAGTGGGTTTGGGTCCAGCCGAGTGGGTTTACGTCTAGCCGAGTGGGTTTGGGTCTCGCCGAGTGGGTTTGGGTCCAGCCGACTGGGTTTGGGTCTAGCCGAGTGGGTTTGGGTCTAGCCGAGTGGGTTTGGGTCTAGCCGAGTGGGTTTGGGTCCAGCCGAGTGGGTTTGGGTCTAGCCGAGTGGGTTTGGGTCTAGCCGATCGGGTTTGGGTGTAGCCGAGTGGGTTTGGGTCTAGGCGAGTGGGTTTGGGTCCAGCCGAGTGGGTTTACGTCTAGCCGAGTGGGTTTGGGTCTCGCCGAGTGGGTTTGGGTCTAGCCGAGTGGGTTTGGGTCTAGCGGAGTGGGTTTGGGTCTAGCCGAGTGGGTTTGGGTCTGGCCGAGTGGGTTTGGGTCTGGCCGAGTGGGTTTGGGTCTAGCCGACTGGGTTTGCGTCTAGCCGAGTGGGTTTGGGTCTAGCCGAGTGGGTTTGGGTCTAGCCGAGTGGGTTTGGGTCTAGCCGAGTGGGTTTGGGTCTAGCCGAATGGGTTTGGGTCTACCCGAGCGGGTTTGGGTGTAGCCGAGTGGGTTTGGGTCTAGCCGAGTGGGTTTGGGCCCAGCCGAGTGGGTTTGGGTCTAGCCGAGTGGGTTTGGGTCTAGCCGAGTGGGTTTGGGTCTAGCCGAGTGGGTTTGGGTCTAGCGGAGTGGGTTTGGGTCTAGCCGAGTGGGTTTGGGTCTAGCGGAGTGGGTTTGAGTCTAGCGGAGTGGGTTTAGGTCTAGCGGAGTGGGTTTGGGTCTAGCGGAGTGGGTTTGGGTCTAGCCGAATGGGTTTGGGTCTAGCCGAGTGGGTTTGGGTCTAGCGGAGTGGATTTGTGTCTAGCCGAGTGGTTTTGGGTCTAGCCGAGTGGGTTTGGGTGTAGCCGAGTGGGTTTGAGTCTGGCCGAGTGGGGTTGGGTCTAGCCGAGTGGGTTTGGGTCTAGCCGAGTGGGTTTGGGTCTAGCTGAGTGGGTTTGGGTCTAGCCGAGTGGGTTTGGTTCTAGCCGAGTGGGTTTGAGTCTAGCCGAGTGGGTTTGGGTCTAGCCGATCGGGTTTGGGTGTAGCCGAGTGGGTTTGGGTCTAGGCGAGTGGGTTTGGGTCCAGCCGAGTGGGTTTACGTCTAGCCGAGTGGGTTTGGGTCTCGCCGAGTGGGTTTGGGTCTAGCCGAGTGGGTTTGGGTCTAGCGGAGTGGGTTTGGGTCTAGCCGAGTGGGTTTGGGACTAGCGGAGTGGGTTTGAGTCTAGCGGAATGGGTTTGGGTCTAGCGGAGTGGATTTGGGTCCAGCCGAATGGGTTTGGGTCTAGCCGAGTGGGTTTGGGTCTAGCCGAGTGGGTTTGGGTCTAGCCGAGTGGGTTTGGGTCTAGCCGAGTGGGTTTGGGTCTAGCCGAATGGGTTTGGGTCTACCCGAGCGGGTTTGGGTGTAGCCGAGTGGGTTTGGGTCTAGCCGAGTGGGTTTGGGTCTAGCCGAGTGGGTTTGGTTCTAGCCGAGTGGGTTTGGGTCTAGCCGAGTGGGTTTGGGTCTAGCCGATCGGGTTTGGGTGTAGCCGAGTGGGTTTGGGTCTAGGCGAGTGGGTTTGGGTCCAGCCGAGTGGGTTTACGTCTAGCCGAGTGGGTTTGGGTCTCGCCGAGTGGGTTTGGGTCTAGCCGAGTGGGTTTGGGTCTAGCGGAGTGGGTTTGGGTCTAGCCGAGTGGGTTTGGGACTAGCGGAGTGGGTTTGAGTCTAGCGGAATGGGTTTGGGTCTAGCGGAGTGGATTTGGGTCCAGCCGAATGGGTTTGGGTCTAGCCGAGTGGGTTTGGGTCTAGCCGAGTGGGTTTGGGTCTAGCCGAGTGGGTTTGGGTCTAGCCGAGTGGGTTTGGGTCTAGCCGAATGGGTTTGGGTCTACCCGAGCGGGTTTGGGTGTAGCCGAGTGGGTTTGGGTCTAGCCGAGTGGGTTTGGGCCCAGCCGAGTGGGTTTGGGTCTAGCCGAGTGGGTTTGGGTCTAGCCGAGTGGGTTTGGGTCTAGCCGAGTGGGTTTGGGTCTAGCGGAGTGGGTTTGGGTCTAGCCGAGTGGGTTTGGGTCTAGCGGAGTGGGTTTGAGTCTAGCGGTGTGGGTTTAGGTCTAGCGGAGTGGGTTTGGGTCTAGCGGAGTGGGTTTGGGTCTAGCCGAATGGGTTTGGGTCTAGCTGAGTGGGTTTGGGTCTACCCGAGCGGGTTTGGGTGTAGCCGAGTGGGTTTGGGTCTAGCCGAGTGCGTTTGGGCCCAGCCGAGTGGGTTTGGGTCTAGCCGAGTGGGTTTGGGTCTTGCCGAGTGGGTTTGGGTCTAGCCGAGTGGGTTTGGGTCTAGCGGAATGAGTTTGGGTCTAGCCGAGTGGGTTTGGGTCTAGCAGAGTGGGTTTGAGTCTAGCGGAGTGTTTTTGGGTCTAGCGGAGTGGGTTTGGGTCTAGCGGAGTGGGTTTGGGTCTAGCCGAGTGGGTTTGAGTCTGGCCGAGTGGGTTTGGGTCTAGCCGAGTGGGTTTGGGTCTAGCCGAGTGGGTTTGGGTCTAGCCGAGTGGGTTTGGGTCTAGCCGAGTGGGTTTGGGTCTAGCCGAGTGGGTTTGGGTCCAGCCGAGTGGGTTTGGGTCTAGCCGAGTGGGTTTGGGTCTAGCCGATCGGGTTTGGGTGTAGCCGAGTGGGTTTGGGTCTAGGCGAGTGGGTTTGGGTCCAGCCGAGTGGGTTTACGTCTGGCCGAGTTGGTTTGGGTCTCGCCGAGTGGGTTTGGGTCTAGCCGAGTGGGTTTGGGTCTAGCGGAGTGGGTTTGGGTCTAGCCGAGTGGGTTTGGGTCTGGCCGAGTGGGTTTGGGTCTGGCCGAGTGGGTTTGGGTCTAGCCGACTGGGTTTGGGTCTAGCCGAGTGGGTTTGGGTCTAGCCGAGTGGGTTTGGGTCTAGCCGAGTGGGTTTGGGTCTAGCCGAGTGGGTTTGGGTCTAGCCGAATGGGGTTGGGTCTACCCGAGCGGGTTTGGGTGTAGCCGAGTGGGTTTAGGTCTAGCCGAGTGGGTTTGGGCCCAGCCGAGTGGGTTTGGGTCTAGCCGAGTGGGTTTGGGTCTAGCCGAGTGGGTTTGGGTCTAGCCGACTGGGTTTGGGTCTAGCGGAGTGGGTTTGGGTCTAGCCGAGTGGGTTTGGGTCTAGCGGAGTGGGTTTGAGTCTAGCGGAGTGGGTTTAGGTCTAGCGGAGTGGGTTTGGGTCTAGCGGAGTGGGTTTGGGTCTAGCCGAATGGGTTTGGGTCTAGCCGAGTGGGTTTGGGTCTAGCGGAGTGGATTTGTGTCTAGCCGAGTGGTTTTGGGTCTAGCCGAGTGGGTTTGGGTGTAGCCGAGTGGGTTTGAGTCTGGCCGAGTGGGTTTGGGTCTAGCCGAGTGGGTTTGGGTCTAGCCGAGTGGGTTTGGGTCTAGCTGAGTGGGTTTGGGTCTAGCCGAGTGGGTTTGGTTCTAGCCGAGTGGGTTTGGGTCTAGCCGAGTGGGTTTGGGTCTAGCCGATCGGGTTTGGGTGTAGCCGAGTGGGTTTGGGTCTAGGCGAGTGGGTTTGGGTCCAGCCGAGTGGGTTTACGTCTAGCCGAGTGGGTTTGGGTCTCGCCGAGTGGGTTTGGGTCTAGCCGAGTGGGTTTGGGTCTAGCGGAATGGGTTTGGGTCTAGCCGAGTGGGTTTGGGACTAGCGGAGTGGGTTTGAGTCTAGCGGAATGGGTTTGGGTCTAGCGGAGTGGATTTGGGTCCAGCCGAATGGGTTTGGGTCTAGCCGAGTGGGTTTGGGTCTAGCGGAGTGGATTTGGGTCTAGCCGAGTGGGTTTGGGTCTAGCGGAGTGGATTTGGGTCTAGCCGAGTGGGTTTGGGTCTAGCCGAGTGGGTTTGGGTGTAGTCGAGTGGGTTTGCGTCTAGCCGAGTGGGTTTGGGTCTAGCCGAGTGGGTTTGGGTCTAGCCGAGAGGGTTTGGGTCTAGCCGAGTGCGTTTGGGTCTAGCCGAGTGGGTTTGGGTCTACCCGAGAGGGTTTGGGTCTAGCCGAGTGGGTTTGGGTCTAGCCGAGTGGGTTTGGGTCTAGCTGAATGGGTTTGGGTCTAGCCGAGTGGGTTTGGGTCTAGCCGAGTGGGTTTGGGTCTAGCGGAGTGGGTTTGGGTCCAGCCGAGTGGGTTTGGGTCAAGCGGAGTGGGTTTGGGTCGAGGCGAGTGGGTTTGGGTCTTGCCGAGTGGGTTTGGGTCTGGCCGATTTGGTTTGGGTCTAGCCGTGTGGGTTTGGGTCTAGCCGAGTGGGTTTGGGTCTAGCCGAGTGGGTTTGGGTCTAGCCGAGTGGGTTTGGGTCTAGCCGAGTGGGTTTGGGTGTAGCCGAGTGGGTTTGGGTCTAGCCGATTGGGTTTGGGTCTAGCCGAGTGGGTTTGGGTCTAGCCGATTGGGTTTGGGTCTAGCCGAGTGGGTTTGGGTCTAGCCGAGTGGGCTTGGGTGTAGCCGAGTGGGTTTGGGTCTAGCCGAGTGGTTTTGGGTCTAGCCGAGTGGGTTTGGGTCTAGCCGAGTGGGTTTGGGTCTAGCTGAATGGGTTTGGGTCTAGCCGAGTGGGTTTGGGTCTAGCCGAGTGGGTTTGGGTCTAGCGGAGTGGGTTTGGGTCCAGCCGAGTGGGTTTGGGTCAAGCGGAGTGGGTTTGGGTCGAGGCGAGTGGGTTTGGGTCTTGCCGAGTGGGTTTGGGTCTAGCCGAGTGGGTTTGGGTCTAGCCGAGTGGGTTTGGGTCTAGCGGAGTGGGTTTGAGTCTAGCGGAGTGGGTTTGGGTCTAGCGGAGTGGATTTGTGTCTAGCGGAGTGGGTTTGGTTCTAGCCGAATGGGGTTGGGTCTAGCCGAGTGGGTTTGGGTCTAGCGGAGTGGATTTGGGTCTAGCCGAGTGGGTTTGGGTCTAGCCGAGTGGGTTTGGGTGTAGCCGAGTGGGTTTGAGTCTAGCCGAGTGGGTTTGGGTCTAGCCGAGTGGGTTTGGGTCTAGCCGAGTGGGTTTGGGTCTAGCCGAGTGGGTTTGGGTCTAGCCGAGTGGGTTTGGGTCTAGCCGAGTGGGTTTGGGTCTAGGCGAGTGGGTTTGGGTCCAGCCGAGTGGGTTTACGTCTAGCCGAGTGGGTTTGGGTCTCGCCGAGTGGGTTTGGGTCTAGCCGAGTGGGTTTGGGTCTAGCGGAATGGGTTTGGGTCTAGCCGAGTGGGTTTGGGACTAGCGGAGTGGGTTTGAGTCTAGCGGAATGGGTTTGGGTCTAGCGGAGTGGATTTGGGTCCAGCCGAATGGGTTTGGGTCTAGCCGAGTGGGTTTGGGTCTAGCGGAGTGGATTTGGGTCTAGCCGAGTGGGTTTGGGTCTAGCGGAGTGGATTTGGGTCTAGCCGAGTGGGTTTGGGTCTAGCCGAGTGGGTTTGGGTGTAGTCGAGTGGGTTTGCGTCTAGCCGAGTGGGTTTGGGTCTAGCCGAGTGGGTTTGGGTCTAGCCGAGTGGGTTTGGGTCTAGCCGAGTGCGTTTGGGTCTAGCCGAGTGGGTTTGGGTCTACCCGAGAGGGTTTGGGTCTAGCCGAGTGGGTTTGGGTCTAGCCGAGTGGGTTTGGGTCTAGCCGAGTGGGTTTGGGTGTAGCCGAGTGGGTTTGGGTCTAGCCGATTGGGTTTGGGTCTAGCCGAGTGGGTTTGGGTCTAGCCGAGTGGGTTTGGGTGTAGCCGAGTGGGTTTGGGTCTAGCCGAGTGGTTTTGGGTCTAGCCGAGTGGGTTTGGGTCTAGCCGAGTGGGTTTGGGTCTAGCTGAATGGGTTTGGGTCTAGCCGAGTGGGTTTGGGTCTAGCCGAGTGGGTTTGGGTCTAGCGGAGTGGGTTTGGGTCCAGCCGAGTGGGTTTGGGTCAAGCGGAGTGGGTTTGGGTCGAGGCGAGTGGGTTTGGGTCTTGCCGAGTGGGTTTGGGTCTGGCCGATTGGGTTTGGGTCTAGCCGTGTGGGTTTGGGTCTAGCCGAGTGGGTTTGGGTCTAGCCGAGTGGGTTTGGGTCTAGCCGAGTGGGTTTGGGTCTAGCCGAGTGGGTTTGGGTGTAGCCGAGTGGGTTTGGGTCTAGCCGATTGGGTTTGGGTCTAGCCGAGTGGGTTTGGGTCTAGCCGATTGGGTTTGGGTCTAGCCGAGTGGGTTTGGGTCTAGCCGAGTGGGCTTGGGTGTAGCCGAGTGGGTTTGGGTCTAGCCGAGTGGTTTTGGGTCTAGCCGAGTGGGTTTGGGTCTAGCCGAGTGGGTTTGGGTCTAGCCGAATGGGTTTGGGTCTAGCCGAGTGGGTTTGGGTCTAGCCGAGTGGGTTTGGGTCTAGCGGAGTGGGTTTGGGTCCAGCCGAGTGGGTTTGGGTCAAGCGGAGTGGGTTTGGGTCGAGGCGAGTGGGTTTGGGTCTTGCCGAGTGGGTTTGGGTCTAGCCGAGTGGGTTTGGGTCTAGCCGAGTGGGTTTGGGTCTAGCGGAGTGGGTTTGAGTCTAGCGGAGTGGGTTTGGGTCTAGCGGAGTGGATTTGTGTCTAGCGGAGTGGGTTTGGTACTAGCCGAATGGGGTTGGGTCTAGCCGAGTGGGTTTGGGTCTAGCAGAGTGGATTTGGGTCTAGCCGAGTGGGTTTGGGTCTAGCCGAGTGGGTTTGGGTGTAGCCGAGTGGGTTTGAGTCTAGCCGAGTGGGTTTGGGTCTAGCCGAGTGGGTTTGGGTCTAGCCGAGTGGGTTTGGGTCTAGCCGAGTGGGTTTGGGTCTAGCCGAGTGGGTTTGGGTCTAGCCGAGTGGGTTTGGGTCCAGCCGAGTGGGTTTGGGTCTAGCCGAGCGGGTTTGGGTCTAGCCGATCGGGTTTGGGTGTAGCCGAGTGGGTTTGGGTCTAGGCGAGTGGGTTTGGGTCCAGCCGAGTGGGTTTACGTCTAGCCGAGTGGGTTTGCATCTCGCCGAGTGGGTTTGGGTCTAGCGGAATGGGTTTGGGTCAAGCGGAGTGGATTTGGGTCTAGCCGAATGGGTTTGGGTCTAGCCAAATGGGTTTGGGTCTAGCGGAGTGGATTTGGGTCTAGCCGAGTGGATTTGGGTCTAGCCGAGTGGGTTTGGGTGTAGCCGAGTGGGTTTGGGTCTAGCCGAGTGGGTTTGGGTCTAGCCGAGTGGGTTTGGGTCTAGCCGAGTGGGTTTGGGTCTAGCCGAGTGGGTTTGGGTGTAGCCGAGTGGGTTTGGGTCTAGCCGATTGGGTTTGGGTCTAGCCGAGTGGGTTTGGGTCTAGCCGAGTGGGTTTGGGTGTAGCCGAGTGGGTTTGGGTCTAGCCGAGTGGTTTTGGGTCTAGCCGAGTGGGTTTGGGTCTAGCCGAGTGGGTTTGGGTCTAGCTGAATGGGTTTGGGTCTAGCCGAGTGGGTTTGGGTCTAGCCGAGTGGGTTTTGGTCTAGCGGAGTGGGTTTGGGTCCAGCCGAGTGGGTTTGGGTCAAGCGGAGTGGGTTTGGGTCGAGGCGAGTGGGTTTGGGTCTAGCCGAGTGGGTTTGGGTCTAGCGGAGTGGGTTTGGGTCCAGCCGAGTGGGTTTGGGTCAAGCGGAGTGGGTTTGGGTCGAGGCGAGTGGGTTTGGGTCTTGCCGAGTGGGTTTGGGTCTAGCCGATTGGGTTTGGGTCTAGCCGTGTGGGTTTGGGTCTAGCCGAGTGGGTTTGGGTCTAGCCGAGTGGGTTTGGGTCTAGCCGAGTGGGTTTGGGTCTGGCCGAGTGGGTTTGGGTCTGGCCGAGTGGGTTTGGGTCTAGCCGAGTGGGTTTGGGTCTAGCCGAGTGGGTTTGGGTGTAGCCGAGTGGGTTTGGGTCTAGCCGAGTGGGTTTGGGTCTAGCCGAGTGGGTTTGGTCTAGCCAAGTGGGTTTGGGTCTAGCCGAATGGGTTTGGGTCTACCCGAGCGGGTTTGGGTGTAGCCGAGTGGGTTTGGGTCTAGCCGAGTGGGTTTGGGCCCAGCCGAGTGGGTTTGGGTCTAGCCGAGTGGGTTTGGGTCTAGCCGAGTGGGTTTGGGTCTAGCGGAGTGGGTTTGGGTCTAGCCGAGTGGGTTTGGGTCTAGCGGAGTGGGTTTGAGTCTAGCGGAGTGGGTTTGGGTCTAGCGGAGTGGATTTGGGTCTAGCAGAGTGGGTTTGGTTCTAGCCGAATGGGGTTGGGTCTAGCCGAGTGGGTTTGGGTCTAGCGGAGTGGATTTGGGTCTAGCCGAGTGGGTTTGGGTCTAGCCGAGTGGGTTTGGGTGTAGCCGAGTGGGTTTGAGTCTAGCCGAGTGGGTTTGGGTCTAGCCGAGTGGGTTTGGGTCTAGCCGAGTGGGTTTGGGTCTAGCCGAGTGGGTTTGGGTCCAGCCGAGTGGGTTTGGGTCTAGCCGAGCGGGTTTGGGTCTAGCCGATCGGGTTTGGGTGTAGCCGAGTGGGTTTGGGTCTAGGCGAGTGGGTTTGGGTCCAGCCGAGTGGGTTTACGTCTAGCCGAGTGGGTTTGCGTCTCGCCGAGTGGGTTTGGGTCTAGCCGAGTGGGTTTGGGTCTAGCGGAGTGGGTTTGGGTCTAGCCGAGTGGGTTTGGGACTAGCGGAGTGGGTTTGGGTCTAGCCGAGTGGGTTTGGGTCTAGCCGAGTGGGTTTGGGTGTAGCCGAGTGGGTTTGAGTCTAGCCGAGTGGGTTTGGGTCTAGCCGAGTGGGGTTGGGTCTAGCCGAGTGGTTTTGGGTCTAGCCGAGTGGGTTTGGGTGTAGCCGAGTGGGTTTGAGTCTGGCCGAGTGGGTTTGGGTCTAGCCGAGTGGGTTTGGGTCTAGCCGAGTGGGTTTGGGTCTAGCCGAGTGGGTTTGGGTCTAGCCGAGTGGGTTTGGTTCTAGCCGAGTGGGTTTGGGTCTAGCCGAGTGGGTTTGGGTCTAGCCGATCGGGTTTGGGTGTAGCCGAGTGGGTTTGGGTCTAGGCGAGTGGGTTTGGGTCCAGCCGAGTGGGTTTACGTCTAGCCGAGTGGGTTTGGGTCTCGCCGAGTGGGGTTGGGTCTAGCCGAGTGGGTTTGGGTCTAGCGGAGTGGGTTTGGGTCTAGCCGAGTGGGTTTGGGACCAGCGGAGTGGGTTTGAGTCTAGCGGAATGGGTTTGGGTCTAGCGGAGTGGATTTGGGTGTAGCCGAATGGGTTTGGGTCTAGCCGAGTGGGTTTGGGTCTAGCGGAGTGGGTTTGGGTCTAGCCGAGTGGGTTTAGGTGTAGCCGAGTGGGTTTGGGTCTAGCCGAGTGGGTTTGGGTCCAGCCGAGTGGGTTTGGGACTAGCCGAGTGGGTTTGGGTCTAGCTGAGTGGGTTTGGGTCTAGCCGAATGGGTTTGGGTCTACCCGAGCGGGTTTGGGTGTAGCCGAGCGGGTTTGGGTCTAGCCGAGTGGGTTTGGGTCGAGCCGATCGGGTTTGGGTGTAGCCGAGTGGGTTTGGGTCTAGGCGAGTGGGTTTGGGTCCAGCCGAGTGGGTTTACGTCTAGCCGAGTGGGTTTGGGTCGAGCCGATCGGGTTTGGGTCTAGCCGAGTGGGTTTGGGTCTAGCGGAGTGGGTTTGAGTCTAGCGGAGTGGGTTTGGGTCTAGCGGAGTGGATTTGTGTCTAGCGGAGTGGGTTTGGTTCTAGCCGAATGGGGTTGGGTCTAGCCGAGTGGGTTTGGGTCTAGCGGAGTGGATTTGGGTCTAGCCGAGTGGGTTTGGGTCAAGCCGAGTGGGTTTGGGTGTAGCCGAGTGGGTTTGAGTCTAGCCGAGTGGGTTTGGGTCTAGCCGAGTGGGTTTGGGTCTAGCCGAGTGGGTTTGGGTCTAGCCGAGTGGGTTTGGGTCTAGCCGAGTGGGTTTGGGTCTAGCCGAGTGGGTTTGGGTCTAGGCGAGTGGGTTTGGGTCCAGCCGAGTGGGTTTACGTCTAGCCGAGTGGGTTTGGGTCTCGCCGAGTGGGTTTGGGTCTAGCCGAGTGGGTTTGGGTCTAGCGGAATGGGTTTGGGTCTAGCCGAGTGGGTTTGGGACTAGCGGAGTGGGTTTGAGTCTAGCGGAATGGGTTTGGGTCTAGCGGAGTGGATTTGGGTCCAGCCGAATGGGTTTGGGTCTAGCCGAGTGGGTTTGGGTCTAGCGGAGTGGATTTGGGTCTAGCCGAGTGGGTTTGGGTCTAGCGGAGTGGATTTGGGTCTAGCCGAGTGGGTTTGTGTCTAGCCGAGTGGGTTTGGGTGTAGTCGAGTGGGTTTGGGTCGAGGCGAGTGGGTTTGGGTCTTGCCGAGTGGGTTTGGGTCTAGCCGAGTGGGTTTGGGTCTAGCCGAGTGCGTTTGGGTCTAGCCGAGTGGGTTTGGGTCTAGCCGAGTGGGTTTGGGTCTAGCCGAGTGGGTTTGGGTCTAGCCGAGTGGGTTTGGGTCTGGCCGAGTGGGTTTGGGTCTAGCCGAGTGGGTTTGGGTCTAGCCGAGTGGGTTTGGGTGTAGCCGAGTGGGTTTGGGTCTAGCCGAGTGGGTTTGGTTCTAGCCGAGTGGGTTTGGGTCTAGCCAAGTGGGTTTGGGTCTAGCCGAATGGGTTTGGGTCTACCCGAGCGGGTTTGGGTGTAGCCGAGTGGGTTTGGGTCTAGCCGAGTGGGTTTGGGCCCAGCCGAGTGGGTTTGGGTCTAGCCGAGTGGGTTTGGGTCTAGCCGAGTGGGTTTGGGTCTAGCGGAGTGGGTTTGGGTCTAGCCGAGTGGGTTTGGGTCTAGCGGAGTGGGTTTGAGTCTAGCGGAGTGGGTTTGGGTCTAGCGGAGTGGATTTGGGTCTAGCAGAGTGGGTTTGGTTCTAGCCGAATGGGGTTGGGTCTAGCCGAGTGGGTTTGGGTCTAGCGGAGTGGATTTGGGTCTAGCCGAGTGGGTTTGGGTCTAGCCGAGTGGGTTTGGGTGTAGCCGAGTGGGTTTGAGTCTAGCCGAGTGGGTTTGGGTCTAGCCGAGTGGGTTTGGGTCTAGCCGAGTGGGTTTGGGTCTAGCCGAGTGGGTTTGGGTCCAGCCGAGTGGGTTTGGGTCTAGCCGAGCGGGTTTGGGTCTAGCCGATCGGGTTTGGGTGTAGCCGAGTGGGTTTGGGTCTAGGCGAGTGGGTTTGGGTCCAGCCGAGTGGGTTTACGTCTAGCCGAGTGGGTTTGCGTCTCGCCGAGTGGGTTTGGGTCTAGCCGAGTGGGTTTGGGTCTAGCGGAGTGGGTTTGGGTCTAGCCGAGTGGGTTTGGGACTAGCGGAGTGGGTTTGGGTCTAGCCGAGTGGGTTTGGGTCTAGCCGAGTGGGTTTGGGTGTAGCCGAGTGGGTTTGAGTCTAGCCGAGTGGGTTTGGGTCTAGCCGAGTGGGGTTGGGTCTAGCCGAGTGGTTTTGGGTCTAGCCGAGTGGGTTTGGGTGTAGCCGAGTGGGTTTGAGTCTGGCCGAGTGGGTTTGGGTCTAGCCGAGTGGGTTTGGGTCTAGCCGAGTGGGTTTGGGTCTAGCCGAGTGGGTTTGGGTCTAGCCGAGTGGGTTTGGTTCTAGCCGAGTGGGTTTGGGTCTAGCCGAGTGGGTTTGGGTCTAGCCGATCGGGTTTGGGTGTAGCCGAGTGGGTTTGGGTCTAGGCGAGTGGGTTTGGGTCCAGCCGAGTGGGTTTACGTCTAGCCGAGTGGGTTTGGGTCTCGCCGAGTGGGGTTGGGTCTAGCCGAGTGGGTTTGGGTCTAGCGGAGTGGGTTTGGGTCTAGCCGAGTGGGTTTGGGACCAGCGGAGTGGGTTTGAGTCTAGCGGAATGGGTTTGGGTCTAGCGGAGTGGATTTGCGTGTAGCCGAATGGGTTTGGGTCTAGCCGAGTGGGTTTGGGTCTAGCGGAGTGGGTTTGGGTCTAGCCGAGTGGGTTTAGGTGTAGCCGAGTGGGTTTGGGTCTAGCCGAGTGGGTTTGGGTCCAGCCGAGTGGGTTTGGGACTAGCCGAGTGGGTTTGGGTCTAGCCGAGTGGGTTTGGGTCTAGCCGAATGGGTTTGGGTCTACCCGAGCGGGTTTGGGTGTAGCCGAGCGGGTTTGGGTCTAGCCGAGTGGGTTTGGGTCGAGCCGATCGGGTTTGGGTGTAGCCGAGTGGGTTTGGGTCTAGGCGAGTGGGTTTGGGTCCAGCCGAGTGGGTTTACGTCTAGCCGAGTGGGTTTGGGTCGAGCCGATCGGGTTTGGGTCTAGCCGAGTGGGTTTGGGTCTAGCGGAGTGGGTTTGAGTCTAGCGGAGTGGGTTTGGGTCTAGCGGAGTGGATTTGTGTCTAGCGGAGTGGGTTTGGTTCTAGCCGAATGGGGTTGGGTCTAGCCGAGTGGGTTTGGGTCTAGCGGAGTGGATTTGGGTCTAGCCGAGTGGGTTTGGGTCTAGCCGAGTGGGTTTGGGTGTAGCCGAGTGGGTTTGAGTCTAGCCGAGTGGGTTTGGGTCTAGCCGAGTGGGTTTGGGTCTAGCCGAGTGGGTTTGGGTCTAGCCGAGTGGGTTTGGGTCTAGCCGAGTGGGTTTGGGTCTAGCCAAGTGGGTTTGGGTCTAGCCGAGTGGGTTTGGGTCTAGCGGAATGGGTTTGGGTCTAGCCGAGTGGGTTTGGGACTAGCGGAGTGGGTTTGAGTCTAGCGGAATGGGTTTGGGTCTAGCGGAGTGGATTTGGGTCCAGCCGAATGGGTTTGGGTCTAGCCGAGTGGGTTTGGGTCTAGCGGAGTGGATTTGGGTCTAGCCGAGTGGGTTTGGGTCTAGCGGAGTGGATTTGGGTCTAGCCGAGTGGGTTTGGGTCTAGCCGAGTGGGTTTGGGTGTAGTCGAGTGGGTTTGCGTCTAGCCGAGTGGGTTTGGGTCTAGCCGAGTGGGTTTGGGTCTAGCCGAGTGGGTTTGGGTCTAGCCGAGTGCGTTTGGGTCTAGCCGAGTGGGTTTGGGTCTACCCGAGAGGGTTTGGGTCTAGCCGAGTGGGTTTGGGTCTAGCCGAGTGGGTTTGGGTCTAGCCGAGTGGGTTTGGGTGTAGCCGAGTGGGTTTGGGTCTAGCCGATTGGGTTTGGGTCTAGCCGAGTGGGTTTGGGTCTAGCCGAGTGGGTTTGGGTGTAGACGAGTGGGTTTGGGTCTAGCCGAGTGGTTTTGGGTCTGGCCGAGTGGGTTTGGGTCTAGCCGAGTGGGTTTGGGTCTAGCTGAATGGGTTTGGGTCTAGCCGAGTGGGTTTGGGTCTAGCCGAGTGGGTTTGGGTCTAGCGGAGTGGGTTTGGGTCCAGCCGAGTGGGTTTGGGTCAAGCGGAGTGGGTTTGGGTCGAGGCGAGTGGGTTTGGGTCCAGCCGAGTGGGTTTACGTCTAGCCGAGTGGGTTTGCGTCTCGCCGAGTGGGTTTGGGTCTAGCGGAATGGGTTTGGGTCTAGCGGAGTGGATTTGGGTCTAGCCGAATGGGTTTGGGTCTAGCCAAATGGGTTTGGGTCTAGCGGAGTGGATTTGGGTCTAGCCGAGTGGGTTTGGGTCTAGCCGAGTGGGTTTGGGTGTAGCCGAGTGGGTTTGGGTCTAGCCGAGTGGGTTTGGGTCTAGCCGAGTGGGTTTGGGTCTAGCCGAGTGGGTTTGGGTCTAGCCGAGTGGGTTTGGGTGTAGCCGAGTGGGTTTGGGTCTAGCCGATTGGGTTTGGGTCTAGCCGAGTGGGTTTGGGTCTAGCCGAGTGGGTTTGGGTGTAGCCGAGTGGGTTTGGGTCTAGCCGAGTGGTTTTGGGTCTAGCCGAGTGGGTTTGGGTCTAGCCGAGTGGGTTTGGGTCTAGCTGAATGGGTTTGGGTCTAGCCGAGTGGGTTTGGGTCTAGCCGAGTGGGTTTGGGTCTAGCGGAGTGGATTTGGGTCTAGCCGAGTGGGTTTGGGTCTAGCGGAGTGGATTTGGGTCTAGCCGAGTGGGTTTGGGTCTAGCCGAGTGGGTTTGGGTGTAGTCGAGTGGGTTTGCGTCTAGCCGAGTGGGTTTGGGTCTAGCCGAGTGGGTTTGGGTCTAGCCGAGTGGGTTTGGGTCTAGCCGAGTGCGTTTGGGTCTAGCCGAGTGGGTTTGGGTCTACCCGAGAGGGTTTGGGTCTAGCCGAGTGGGTTTGGGTCTAGCCGAGTGGGTTTGGGTCTAGCCGAGTGGGTTTGGGTGTAGCCGAGTGGGTTTGGGTCTAGCCGATTGGGTTTGGGTCTAGCCGAGTGGGTTTGGGTCTAGCCGAGTGGGTTTGGGTGTAGACGAGTGGGTTTGGGTCTAGCCGAGTGGTTTTGGGTCTGGCCGAGTGGGTTTGGGTCTAGCCGAGTGGGTTTGGGTCTAGCTGAATGGGTTTGGGTCTAGCCGAGTGGGTTTGGGTCTAGCCGAGTGGGTTTGGGTCTAGCGGAGTGGGTTTGGGTCCAGCCGAGTGGGTTTGGGTCAAGCGGAGTGGGTTTGGGTCGAGGCGAGTGGGTTTGGGTCTTGCCGAGTGGGTTTGGGTCTGGCCGATTGGGTTTGGGTCTAGCCGTGTGGGTTTGGGTCTAGCCGAGTGGGTTTGGGTCTAGCCGAGTGGGTTTGGGTCTAGCCGAGTGGGTTTGGGTCTAGCCGAGTGGGTTTGGGTGTAGCCGAGTGGGTTTGGGTCTAGCCGATTGGGTTTGGGTCTAGCCGAGTGGGTTTGGGTCTAGCCGATTGGGTTTGGGTCTAGCCGAGTGGGTTTGGGTCTAGCCGAGTGGGTTTGAGTCTAGCCGAGTGGGTTTGGGTCTAGCCGAGTGGGTTTGGGTCTAGCCGAGTGGGTTTGGGTCTAGCCGAGTGGGTTTGGGTCTAGCCGAGTGGGTTTGGGTCTAGCCGAGTGGGTTTGGGTCCAGCCGAGTGGGTTTGGGTCTAGCCGAGCGGGTTTGGGTCTAGCCGATCGGGTTTGGGTGTAGCCGAGTGGGTTTGGGTCTAGGCGAGTGGGTTTGGGTCCAGCCGAGTGGGTTTACGTCTAGCCGAGTGGGTTTGCGTCTCGCCGAGTGGGTTTGGGTCTAGCGGAATGGGTTTGGGTCTAGCGGAGTGGATTTGGGTCTAGCCGAATGGGTTTGGGTCTAGCCAAATGGGTTTGGGTCTAGCGGAGTGGATTTGGGTCTAGCCGAGTGGGTTTGGGTCTAGCCGAGTGGGTTTGGGTGTAGCCGAGTGGGTTTGGGTCTAGCCGAGTGGGTTTGGGTCTAGCCGAGTGGGTTTGGGTCTAGCCGAGTGGGTTTGGGTCTAGCCGAGTGGGTTTGGGTGTAGCCGAGTGGGTTTGGGTCTAGCCGATTGGGTTTGGGTCTAGCCGAGTGGGTTTGGGTCTAGCCGAGTGGGTTTGGGTGTAGCCGAGTGGGTTTGGGTCTAGCCGAGTGGTTTTGGGTCTAGCCGAGTGGGTTTGGGTCTAGCCGAGTGGGTTTGGGTCTAGCTGAATGGGTTTGGGTCTAGCCGAGTGGGTTTGGGTCTAGCCGAGTGGGTTTTGGTCTAGCGGAGTGGGTTTGGGTCCAGCCGAGTGGGTTTGGGTCAAGCGGAGTGGGTTTGGGTCGAGGCGAGTGGGTTTGGGTCTAGCCGAGTGGGTTTGGGTCTAGCGGAGTGGGTTTGGGTCCAGCCGAGTGGGTTTGGGTCAAGCGGAGTGGGTTTGGGTCGAGGCGAGTGGGTTTGGGTCTTGCCGAGTGGGTTTGGGTCTAGCCGATTGGGTTTGGGGCTAGCCGTGTGGGTTTGGGTCTAGCCGAGTGGGTTTGGGTCTAGCCGAGTGGGTTTGGGTCTAGCCGAGTGGGTTTGGGTCTGGCCGAGTGGGTTTGGGTCTGGCCGAGTGGGTTTGGGTCTAGCCGAGTGGGTTTGGGTCTAGCCGAGTGGGTTTGGGTGTAGCCGAGTGGGTTTGGGTCTAGCCGAGTGGGTTTGGGTCTAGCCGAGTGGGTTTGGGTCTAGCCAAGTGGGTTTGGGTCTAGCCGAATGGGTTTGGGTCTACCCGAGCGGGTTTGGGTGTAGCCGAGTGGGTTTGGGTCTAGCCGAGTGGGTTTGGGCCCAGCCGAGTGGGTTTGGGTCTAGCCGAGTGGGTTTGGGTCTAGCCGAGTGGGTTTGGGTCTAGCGGAGTGGGTTTGGGTCTAGCCGAGTGGGTTTGGGTCTAGCGGAGTGGGTTTGAGTCTAGCGGAGTGGGTTTGGGTCTAGCGGAGTGGATTTGGGTCTAGCAGAGTGGGTTTGGTTCTAGCCGAATGGGGTTGGGTCTAGCCGAGTGGGTTTGGGTCTAGCGGAGTGGATTTGGGTCTAGCCGAGTGGGTTTGGGTCTAGCCGAGTGGGTTTGGGTGTAGCCGAGTGGGTTTGAGTCTAGCCGAGTGGGTTTGGGTCTAGCCGAGTGGGTTTGGGTCTAGCCAAGTGGGTTTGGGTCTAGCCGAGTGGGTTTGGGTCCAGCCGAGTGGGTTTGGGTCTAGCCGAGCGGGTTTGGGTCTAGCCGATCGGGTTTGGGTGTAGCCGAGTGGGTTTGGGTCTAGGTGAGTGGGTTTGGGTCCAGCCGAGTGGGTTTACGTCTAGCCGAGTGGGTTTGCGTCTCGCCGAGTGGGTTTGGGTCTAGCCGAGTGGGTTTGGGTCTAGCGGAGTGGATTTGGGTCTAGCCGAATGGGTTTGGGTCTAGCCAAATGGGTTTGGGTCTAGCGGAGTGGATTTGGGTCTAGCCGAGTGGGTTTGGGTCTAGCCGAGTGGGTTTGGGTGTAGCCGAGTGGGTTTGGGTCTAGCCGAGTGGGTTTGGGTCTAGCCGAGTGGGTTTGGGTCTAGCCGAGTGGGTTTGGGTCTAGCCGAGTGGGTTTGGGTGTAGCCGAGTGGGTTTGGGTCTAGCCGATTGGGTTTGGGTCTAGCCGAGTGGGTTTGGGTCTAGCCGAGTGGGTTTGGGTGTAGCCGAGTGGGTTTGGGTCTAGCCGAGTGGTTTTGGGTCTAGCCGAGTGGGTTTGGGTCTAGCCGAGTGGGTTTGGGTCTAGCTGAATGGGTTTGGGTCTAGCCGAGTGGGTTTGGGTCTAGCCGAGTGGGTTTTGGTCTAGCGGAGTGGGTTTGGGTCCAGCCGAGTGGGTTTGGGTCAAGCGGAGTGGGTTTGGGTCGAGGCGAGTGGGTTTGGGTCTAGCCGAGTGGGTTTGGGTCTAGCGGAGTGGGTTTGGGTCCAGCCGAGTGGGTTTGGGTCAAGCGGAGTGGGTTTGGGTCGAGGCGAGTGGGTTTGGGTCTTGCCGAGTGGGTTTGGGTCTAGCCGATTGGGTTTGGGGCTAGCCGTGTGGGTTTGGGTCTAGCCGAGTGGGTTTGGGTCTAGCCGAGTGGGTTTGGGTCTAGCCGAGTGGGTTTGGGTCTGGCCGAGTGGGTTTGGGTCTGGCCGAGTGGGTTTGGGTCTAGCCGAGTGGGTTTGGGTCTAGCCGAGTGGGTTTGGGTGTAGCCGAGTGGGTTTGGGTCTAGCCGAGTGGGTTTGGGTCTAGCCGAGTGGGTTTGGGTCTAGCCAAGTGGGTTTGGGTCTAGCCGAATGGGTTTGGGTCTACCCGAGCGGGTTTGGGTGTAGCCGAGTGGGTTTGGGTCTAGCCGAGTGGGTTTGGGCCCAGCCGAGTGGGTTTGGGTCTAGCCGAGTGGGTTTGGGTCTAGCCGAGTGGGTTTGGGTCTAGCGGAGTGGGTTTGGGTCTAGCCGAGTGGGTTTGGGTCTAGCGGAGTGGGTTTGAGTCTAGCGGAGTGGGTTTGGGTCTAGCGGAGTGGATTTGGGTCTAGCAGAGTGGGTTTGGTTCTAGCCGAATGGGGTTGGGTCTAGCCGAGTGGGTTTGGGTCTAGCGGAGTGGATTTGGGTCTAGCCGAGTGGGTTTGGGTCTAGCCGAGTGGGTTTGGGTGTAGCCGAGTGGGTTTGAGTCTAGCCGAGTGGGTTTGGGTCTAGCCGAGTGGGTTTGGGTCTAGCCAAGTGGGTTTGGGTCTAGCCGAGTGGGTTTGGGTCCAGCCGAGTGGGTTTGGGTCTAGCCGAGCGGGTTTGGGTCTAGCCGATCGGGTTTGGGTGTAGCCGAGTGGGTTTGGGTCTAGGCGAGTGGGTTTGGGTCCAGCCGAGTGGGTTTACGTCTAGCCGAGTGGGTTTGCGTCTCGCCGAGTGGGTTTGGGTCTAGCCGAGTGGGTTTGGGTCTAGCGGAGTGGGTTTGGGTCTAGCCGAGTGGGTTTGGGACTAGCGGAGTGGGTTTGGGTCTAGCCGAGTGGGTTTGGGTCTAGCCGAGTGGGTTTGGGTGTAGCCGAGTGGGTTTGAGTCTAGCCGAGTGGGTTTGGGTCTAGCCGAGTGGGGTTGGGTCTAGCCGAGTGGTTTTGGGTCTAGCCGAGTGGGTTTGGGTGTAGCCGAGTGGGTTTGAGTCTGGCCGAGTGGGTTTGGGTCTAGCCGAGTGGGTTTGGGTCTAGCCGAGTGGGTTTGGGTCTAGCCGAGTGGGTTTGGGTCTACCCGAGTGGGTTTGGTTCTAGCCGAGTGGGTTTGGGTCTAGCCGAGTGGGTTTGGGTCTAGCCGATCGGGTTTGGGTGTAGCCGAGTGGGTTTGGGTCTAGGCGAGTGGGTTTGGGTCCAGCCGAGTGGGTTTACGTCTAGCCGAGTGGGTTTGGGTCTCGCCGACTGGGTTTGGGTCTAGCCGAGTGGGTTTGGGTCTAGCGGAGTGGGTTTGGGTCTAGCCGAGTGGGTTTGGGACCAGCGGAGTGGGTTTGAGTCTAGCGGAATGGGTTTGGGTCTAGCGGAGTGGATTTGGGTGTAGCCGAATGGGTTTGGGTCTAGCCGAGTGGGTTTGGGTCTAGCGGAGTGGGTTTGGGTCTGGCCGAGTGGGTTTGGGTCTGGCCGAGTGGGTTTGGGTCTAGCCGAGTGGGTTTGGGTCTAGCCGAGTGGGTTTGGGTGTAGCCGAGTGGGTTTGGGTCTAGCCGAGTGGGTTTGGGTCTAGCCGAGTGGGTTTGGGTCTAGCCAAGTGGGTTTGGGTCTAGCCGAATGGGTTTGGGTCTACCCGAGCGGGTTTGGGTGTAGCCGAGTGGGTTTGGGTCTAGCCGAGTGGGTTTGGGCCCAGCCGAGTGGGTTTGGGTCTAGCCGAGTGGGTTTGGGTCTAGCCGAGTGGGTTTGGGTCTAGCGGAGTGGGTTTGGGTCTAGCCGAGTGGGTTTGGGTCTAGCGGAGTGGGTTTGAGTCTAGCGGAGTGGGTTTGGGTTTGCGGAGTGGATTTGGGTCTAGCAGAGTGGGTTTGGCTCTAGCCGAATGGGGTTGGGTCTAGCCGAGTGGGTTTGGGTCTAGCGGAGTGGATTTGGGTCTAGCCGAGTGGGTTTGGGTCTAGCCGAGTGGGTTTGGGTGTAGCCGAGTGGGTTTGAGTCTAGCCGAGTGGGTTTGGGTCTAGCCGAGTGGGTTTGGGTCTAGCCGAGTGGGTTTGGGTCTAGCCGAGTGGGTTTGGGTCCAGCCGAGTGGGTTTGGGTCTAGCCGAGCGGGTTTGGGTCTAGCCGATCGGGTTTGGGTGTAGCCGAGTGGGTTTGGGTCTAGGCGAGTGGGTTTGGGTCCAGCCGAGTGGGTTTACGTCTAGCCGAGTGGGTTTGCGTCTCGCCGAGTGGGTTTGGGTCTAGCCGAGTGGGTTTGGGTCTAGCGGAGTGGGTTTGGGTCTAGCCGAGTGGGTTTGGGACTAGCGGAGTGGGTTTGGGTCTAGCCGAGTGGGTTTGGGTCTAGCCGAGTGGGTTTGGGTGTAGCCGAGTGGGTTTGAGTCTAGCCGAGTGGGTTTGGGTCTAGCCGAGTGGGGTTGGGTCTAGCCGAGTGGTTTTGGGTCTAGCCGAGTGGGTTTGGGTGTAGCCGAGTGGGTTTGAGTCTGGCCGAGTGGGTTTGGGTCTAGCCGAGTGGGTTTGGGTCTAGCCGAGTGGGTTTGGGTCTAGCCGAGTGGGTTTGGGTCTACCCGAGTGGGTTTGGTTCTAGCCGAGTGGGTTTGGGTCTAGCCGAGTGGGTTTGGGTCTAGCCGATCGGGTTTGGGTGTAGCCGAGTGGGTTTGGGTCTAGGCGAGTGGGTTTGGGTCCAGCCGAGTGGGTTTACGTCTAGCCGAGTGGGTTTGGGTCTCGCCGACTGGGTTTGGGTCTAGCCGAGTGGGTTTGGGTCTAGCGGAGTGGGTTTGGGTCTAGCCGAGTGGGTTTGGGACCAGCGGAGTGGGTTTGAGTCTAGCGGAATGGGTTTGGGTCTAGTGGAGTGGATTTGGGTGTAGCCGAATGGGTTTGGGTCTAGCCGAGTGGGTTTGGGTCTAGCGGAGTGGGTTTGGGTCTAGCCGAGTGGGTTTAGGTGTAGCCGAGTGGGTTTGGGTCTAGCCGAGTGGGTTTGGGTCCAGCCGAGTGGGTTTGGGACTAGCCGAGTGGGTTTGGGTCTAGCCGAGTGGGTTTGGGTCTAGCCGAATGGGTTTGGGTCTACCCGAGCGGGTTTGGGTGTAGCCGAGCGGGTTTGGGTCTAGCCGAGTGGGTTTGGGTCGAGCCGATCGGGTTTGGGTGTAGCCGAGTGGCTTTGGGTCTAGGCGAGTGGGTTTGGGTCCAGCCGAGTGGGTTTACGTCTAGCCGAGTGGGTTTGGGTCTCGCCGAGTGGGTTTGGGTCTAGCCGTGTGGGTTTGGGTCTAGCGGAGTGGGTTTGGGTCTAGCCGAGTGGGTTTGGGTCAAGCGGAGTGGGTTTGGTTCGAGGCGAGTGGGTTTGGGTCTAGCCGAGTGGGTTTGGGTCTAGCCGATTGGGTTTGGGTCCAGCCGAGTGGGTTTGGGTCTAGCCGGGTGGGTTTAGGTCTAGCCGAGTGGGTTTGGGTCTAGCCGAGTGGGTTTGGGTCTGGCCGAGTGGGTTTGGGTCTAGCCGAGTGGGTTTGGTTCTAGCCGAGTGGGTTTGGGTCCAGCCGAGTGGGTTTGGGTCTAGCCGAGTGGGTTTGGGTCTAGCCGAGTGGGTTTGGGTCTAGCCGAGTGGGTTTGGGTCTAGCCGAACGGGTTTGGGTCTACCCGAGCGGGTTTGGGTGTAGCCGAGTGGGTTTGGGTCTAGCCGAGTGGGTTTGGGTCTAGCGGAATGGGTTTGGGTCTAGCGGAGTGGATTTGGGTGTAGCCGAATGGGTTTGGGTCTAGCCGAGTGGGTTTGGGTCTAGCGGAGTGGGTTTGGGTCTAGCCGAGTGGGTTTAGGTGTAGCCGAGTGGGTTTGGGTCTAGCCGAGTGGGTTTGGGTCCAGCCGAGTGGGTTTGGGACTAGCCGAGTGGGTTTGGGTCTAGCCGAGTGGGTTTGGGTCTAGCCGAATGGGTTTGGGTCTACCCGAGCGGGTTTGGGTGTAGCCGAGCGGGTTTGGGTCTAGCCGAGTGGGTTTGGGTCGAGCCGATCGGGTTTGGGTGTAGCCGAGTGGCTTTGGGTCTAGGCGAGTGGGTTTGGGTCCAGCCGAGTGGGTTTACGTCTAGCCGAGTGGGTTTGGGTCTCGCCGAGTGGGTTTGGGTCTAGCCGTGTGGGTTTGGGTCTAGCGGAGTGGGTTTGGGTCTAGCCGAGTGGGTTTGGGTCAAGCGGAGTGGGTTTGGTTCGAGGCGAGTGGGTTTGGGTCTAGCCGAGTGGGTTTGGGTCTAGCCGATTGGGTTTGGGTCCAGCCGAGTGGGTTTGGGTCTAGCCGGGTGGGTTTAGGTCTAGCCGAGTGGGTTTGGGTCTAGCCGAGTGGGTTTGGGTCTGGCCGAGTGGGTTTGGGTCTAGCCGAGTGGGTTTGGTTCTAGCCGAGTGGGTTTGGGTCCAGCCGAGTGGGTTTGGGTCTAGCCGAGTGGGTTTGGGTCTAGCCGAGTGGGTTTGGGTCTAGCCGAGTGGGTTTGGGTCTAGCCGAACGGGTTTGGGTCTACCCGAGCGGGTTTGGGTGTAGCCGAGTGGGTTTGGGTCTAGCCGAGTGGGTTTGGGCCCAGCCGAGTGGGTTTGGGTCTAGCCGAGTGGGTTTGGGTCTAGCCGAGTGGGTTTGGGTCTAGCAGAGTGGGTTTGGGTCTAGCGGAGTGGGTTTGAGTCTAGCGGAGTGGGTTTGGGTCTAGCGGAGTGGGTTTGGGTCTAGCGGAGTGGGTTTGGGTCTAGCCGAATGGGTTTGGGTCTAGCCGAGAGGGTTTGGGTCTAGCGGAGTGGATTTGTGTCTAGCCGAGTGGTTTTGGGTCTAGCCGAGTGGGTTTGGGTCTAGCCGAGTGGGTTTGGGTCTAGCCGAGTGGGTTTGGGTCTAGCCGAATGGGTTTGGGTCTACCCGAGCGGGTTTGGGTGTAGCCGAGTGGGTTTGGGTCTGGCCGAGTGGGTTTGGGCCCAGCCGAGTGGGTTTGGGTCTAGCCGAGTGGGTTTGGGTCTTGCAGAGTGGGTTTGGGTCTAGCGGAGTGGGTTTGGGTCTAGCCGAGTGGGTTTGGGTCAAGCGGAGTGGGTTTGAGTCTAGCGGAGTGGGTTTGGGTCTAGCGGAGTGGGTTTGGGTCTAGCGGAGTGGGTTTGGGTCTAGCCGAGTGGGTTTGAGTCTGGCCGAGTGGGTTTGGGTCTGGCCGAGTGGGTTTGGGTCTAGCCGAGTGGGTTTGGGTCTAGCGGAATGGGTTTGGGTCTAGCCGAGTGGGTTTGGGACTAGCGGAGTGGGTTTGAGTCTAGCGGAATGGGTTTGGGTCTAGCGGAGTGGATTTGGGTCCAGCCGAATGGGTTTGGGTCTAGCCGAGTGGGTTTGGGTCTAGCGGAGTGGATTTGGGTCTAGCCGAGTGGGTTTGGGTCTAGCGGAGTGGATTTGGGTCTAGCCGAGTGGGTTTGGGTCTAGCCGAGTGGGTTTGGGTGTAGTCGAGTGGGTTTGCGTCTAGCCGAGTGGGTTTGGGTCTAGCCGAGTGGGTTTGGGTCTAGCCGAGTGGGTTTGGGTCTAGCCGAGTGCGTTTGGGTCTAGCCGAGTGGGTTTTGGTCTACCCGAGAGGGTTTGGGTCTAGCCGAGTGGGTTTGGGTCTAGCCGAGTGGGTTTGGGTCTAGCCGAGTGGGTTTGGGTGTAGCCGAGTGGGTTTGGGTCTAGCCGATTGGGTTTGGGTCTAGCCGAGTGGGTTTGGGTCTAGCCGAGTGGGTTTGGGTGTAGACGAGTGGGTTTGGGTCTAGCCGAGTGGTTTTGGGTCTGGCCGAGTGGGTTTGAGTCTAGCCGAGTGGGTTTGGGTCTAGCCGAGTGGGTTTGGGTCTAGCCGAGTGGGTTTGGGTCTAGCCGAATGGGTTTGGGTCTACCCGAGCGTGTTTGGGTGTAGCCGAGTGGGTTTGGGTCTAGCCGAGTGGGTTTGGGCCCAGCCGAGTGGGTTTGGGTCTAGCCGAGTGGGTTTGGGTCTAGCCGAGTGGGTTTGGGTCTAGCCGAGTGGGTTTGGGTTTAGCGGAGTGGGTTTGGGTCTTGCCGAGTGGGTTTGGGTCTAGCGGAGTGGGTTTGAGTCTAGCGGAGTGGGTTTAGGTCTAGCGGAGTGGGTTTGGGTCTAGCAGAGTGGGTTTGGGTCTAGCCGAATGGGTTTGGGACTAGCCGAGTGGGTTTGGGTCTAGCGGAGTGGATTTGTGTCTAGCCGAGTGGTTTTGGGTCTAGCCGAGTGGGTTTGGGTGTAGCCGAGTGGGTTTGAGTCTGGCCGAGTGGGTTTGGGTCTAGCCGAGTGGGTTTGGGTCTAGCCGAGTGGGTTTGGGTCTAGCGGAGTGGGTTTGGGTGTAGCCGAGTGGGTTTGGGTCTAGCCGAGTGGTTTTGGGTCTAGCCGAGTGGGTTTGGGTCTAGCCGAGTGGGTTTGGGTCTAGCTGAATGGGTTTGGGTCTAGCCGAGTGGGTTTGGGTCTAGCCGAGTGGGTTTGGGTCTAGCGGAGTGGGTTTGGGTCCAGCCGAGTGGGTTTGGGTCAAGCGGAGTGGGTTTGGGTCGAGGCGAGTGGGTTTGGGTCTTGCCGAGTGGGTTTGGGTCTGGCCGATTGGGTTTGGGTCTAGCCGTGTGGGTTTGGGTCTAGCCGAGTGGGTTTGGGTCTAGCCGAGTGGGTTTGGGTCTAGCCGAGTGGGTTTGGGTCTAGCCGAGTGGGTTTGGGTGTAGCCGAGTGGGTTTGGGTCTAGCCGATTGGGTTTGGGTCTAGCCGAGTGGGTTTGGGTCTAGCCGATTGGGTTTGGGTCTAGCCGAGTGGGTTTGGGTCTAGCCGAGTGGGCTTGGGTGTAGCCGAGTGGGTTTGGGTCTAGCCGAGTGGTTTTGGGTCTAGCCGAGTGGGTTTGGGTCTAGCCGAGTGGGTTTGGGTCTAGCCGAATGGGTTTGGGTCTAGCCGAGTGGGTTTGGGTCTAGCCGAGTGGGTTTGGGTCTAGCGGAGTGGGTTTGGGTCCAGCCGAGTGGGTTTGGGTCAAGCGGAGTGGGTTTGGGTCGAGGCGAGTGGGTTTGGGTCTTGCCGAGTGGGTTTGGGTCTAGCCGAGTGGGTTTGGGTCTAGCCGAGTGGGTTTGGGTCTAGCGGAGTGGGTTTGAGTCTAGCGGAGTGGGTTTGGGTCTAGCGGAGTGGATTTGTGTCTAGCGGAGTGGGTTTGGTACTAGCCGAATGGGGTTGGGTCTAGCCGAGTGGGTTTGGGTCTAGCAGAGTGGATTTGGGTCTAGCCGAGTGGGTTTGGGTCTAGCCGAGTGGGTTTGGGTGTAGCCGAGTGGGTTTGAGTCTAGCCGAGTGGGTTTGGGTCTAGCCGAGTGGGTTTGGGTCTAGCCGAGTTGGTTTGGGTCTAGCCGAGTGGGTTTGGGTCTAGCCGAGTGGGTTTGGGTCTAGCCGAGTGGGTTTGGGTCCAGCCGAGTGGGTTTGGGTCTAGCCGAGCGGGTTTGGGTCTAGCCGATCGGGTTTGGGTGTAGCCGAGTGGGTTTGGGTCTAGGCGAGTGGGTTTGGGTCCAGCCGAGTGGGTTTACGTCTAGCCGAGTGGGTTTGCGTCTCGCCGAGTGGGTTTGGGTCTAGCGGAATGGGTTTGGGTCAAGCGGAGTGGATTTGGGTCTAGCCGAATGGGTTTGGGTCTAGCCAAATGGGTTTGGGTCTAGCGGAGTGGATTTGGGTCTAGCCGAGTGGATTTGGGTCTAGCCGAGTGGGTTTGGGTGTAGCCGAGTGGGTTTGGGTCTAGCCGAGTGGGTTTGGGTCTAGCCGAGTGGGTTTGGGTCTAGCCGAGTGGGTTTGGGTCTAGCCGAGTGGGTTTGGGTGTAGCCGAGTGGGTTTGGGTCTAGCCGATTGGGTTTGGGTCTAGCCGAGTGGGTTTGGGTCTAGCCGAGTGGGTTTGGGTGTAGCCGAGTGGGTTTGGGTCTAGCCGAGTGGTTTTGGGTCTAGCCGAGTGGGTTTGGGTCTAGCCGAGTGGGTTTGGGTCTAGCTGAATGGGTTTGGGTCTAGCCGAGTGGGTTTGGGTCTAGCCGAGTGGGTTTTGGTCTAGCGGAGTGGGTTTGGGTCCAGCCGAGTGGGTTTGGGTCAAGCGGAGTGGGTTTGGGTCGAGGCGAGTGGGTTTGGGTCTAGCCGAGTGGGTTTGGGTCTAGCGGAGTGGGTTTGGGTCCAGCCGAGTGGGTTTGGGTCAAGCGGAGTGGGTTTGGGTCGAGGCGAGTGGGTTTGGGTCTTGCCGAGTGGGTTTGGGTCTAGCCGATTGGGTTTGGGTCTAGCCGTGTGGGTTTGGGTCTAGCCGAGTGGGTTTGGGTCTAGCCGAGTGGGTTTGGGTCTAGCCGAGTGGGTTTGGGTCTGGCCGAGTGGGTTTGGGTCTGGCCGAGTGGGTTTGGGTCTAGCCGAGTGGGTTTGGGTCTAGCCGAGTGGGTTTGGGTGTAGCCGAGTGGGTTTGGGTCTAGCCGAGTGGGTTTGGGTCTAGCCGAGTGGGTTTGGTCTAGCCAAGTGGGTTTGGGTCTAGCCGAATGGGTTTGGGTCTACCCGAGCGGGTTTGGGTGTAGCCGAGTGGGTTTGGGTCTAGCCGAGTGGGTTTGGGCCCAGCCGAGTGGGTTTGGGTCTAGCCGAGTGGGTTTGGGTCTAGCCGTGTGGGTTTGGGTCTAGCGGAGTGGGTTTGGGTCTAGCCGAGTGGGTTTGGGTCTAGCGGAGTGGGTTTGAGTCTAGCGGAGTGGGTTTGGGTCTAGCGGAGTGGATTTGGGTCTAGCAGAGTGGGTTTGGTTCTAGCCGAATGGGGTTGGGTCTAGCCGAGTGGGTTTGGGTCTAGCGGAGTGGATTTGGGTCTAGCCGAGTGGGTTTGGGTCTAGCCGAGTGGGTTTGGGTGTAGCCGAGTGGGTTTGAGTCTAGCCGAGTGGGTTTGGGTCTAGCCGAGTGGGTTTGGGTCTAGCCGAGTGGGTTTGGGTCTAGCCGAGTGGGTTTGGGTCCAGCCGAGTGGGTTTGGGTCTAGCCGAGCGGGTTTGGGTCTAGCCGATCGGGTTTGGGTGTAGCCGAGTGGGTTTGGGTCTAGGCGAGTGGGTTTGGGTCCAGCCGAGTGGGTTTACGTCTAGCCGAGTGGGTTTGCGTCTCGCCGAGTGGGTTTGGGTCTAGCCGAGTGGGTTTGGGTCTAGCGGAGTGGGTTTGGGTCTAGCCGAGTGGGTTTGGGACTAGCGGAGTGGGTTTGGGTCTAGCCGAGTGGGTTTGGGTCTAGCCGAGTGGGTTTGGGTGTAGCCGAGTGGGTTTGAGTCTAGCCGAGTGGGTTTGGGTCTAGCCGAGTGGGGTTGGGTCTAGCCGAGTGGTTTTGGGTCTAGCCGAGTGGGTTTGGGTGTAGCCGAGTGGGTTTGAGTCTGGCCGAGTGGGTTTGGGTCTAGCCGAGTGGGTTTGGGTCTAGCCGAGTGGGTTTGGGTCTAGCCGAGTGGGTTTGGGTCTAGCCGAGTGGGTTTGGTTCTAGCCGAGTGGGTTTGGGTCTAGCCGAGTGGGTTTGGGTCTAGCCGATCGGGTTTGGGTGTAGCCGAGTGGGTTTGGGTCTAGGCGAGTGGGTTTGGGTCCAGCCGAGTGGGTTTACGTCTAGCCGAGTGGGTTTGGGTCTCGCCGAGTGGGGTTGGGTCTAGCCGAGTGGGTTTGGGTCTAGCGGAGTGGGTTTGGGTCTAGCCGAGTGGGTTTGGGACCAGCGGAGTGGGTTTGAGTCTAGCGGAATGGGTTTGGGTCTAGCGGAGTGGATTTGGGTGTAGCCGAATGGGTTTGGGTCTAGCCGAGTGGGTTTGGGTCTAGCGGAGTGGGTTTGGGTCTAGCCGAGTGGGTTGAGGTGTAGCCGAGTGGGTTTGGGTCTAGCCGAGTGGGTTTGGGTCCAGCCGAGTGGGTTTGGGACTAGCCGAGTGGGTTTGGGTCTAGCTGAGTGGGTTTGGGTCTAGCCGAATGGGTTTGGGTCTACCCGAGCGGGTTTGGGTGTAGCCGAGCGGGTTTGGGTCTAGCCGAGTGGGTTTGGGTCGAGCCGATCGGGTTTGGGTGTAGCCGAGTGGGTTTGGGTCTAGGCGAGTGGGTTTGGGTCCAGCCGAGTGGGTTTACGTCTAGCCGAGTGGGTTTGGGTCGAGCCGATCGGGTTTGGGTCTAGCCGAGTGGGTTTGGGTCTAGCGGAGTGGGTTTGAGTCTAGCGGAGTGGGTTTGGGTCTAGCGGAGTGGATTTGTGTCTAGCGGAGTGGGTTTGGTTCTAGCCGAATGGGGTTGGGTCTAGCCGAGTGGGTTTGGGTCTAGCGGAGTGGATTTGGGTCTAGCCGAGTGGGTTTGGGTCAAGCCGAGTGGGTTTGGGTGTAGCCGAGTGGGTTTGAGTCTAGCCGAGTGGGTTTGGGTCTAGCCGAGTGGGTTTGGGTCTAGCCGAGTGGGTTTGGGTCTAGCCGAGTGGGTTTGGGTCTAGCCGAGTGGGTTTGGGTCTAGCCGAGTGGGTTTGGGTCTAGGCGAGTGGGTTTGGGTCCAGCCGAGTGGGTTTACGTCTAGCCGAGTGGGTTTGGGTCTCGCCGAGTGGGTTTGGGTCTAGCCGAGTGGGTTTGGGTCTAGCGGAATGGGTTTGGGTCTAGCCGAGTGGGTTTGGGACTAGCGGAGTGGGTTTGAGTCTAGCGGAATGGGTTTGGGTCTAGCGGAGTGGATTTGGGTCCAGCCGAATGGGTTTGGGTCTAGCCGAGTGGGTTTGGGTCTAGCGGAGTGGATTTGGGTCTAGCCGAGTGGGTTTGGGTCTAGCGGAGTGGATTTGGGTCTAGCCGAGTGGGTTTGGGTCTAGCCGAGTGGGTTTGGGTGTAGTCGAGTGGGTTTGCGTCTAGCCGAGTGGGTTTGGGTCTAGCCGAGTGGGTTTGGGTCTACCCGAGAGGGTTTGGGTCTAGCCGAGTGGGTTTGGGTCTAGCCGAGTGGGTTTGGGTCTAGCCGAGTGGGTTTGGGTGTAGCCGAGTGGGTTTGGGTCTAGCCGATTGGGTTTGGGTCTAGCCGAGTGGGTTTGGGTCTAGCCGAGTGGGTTTGGGTGTAGCCGAGTGGGTTTGGGTCTAGCCGAGTGGTTTTGGGTCTAGCCGAGTGGGTTTGGGTCTAGCCGAGTGGGTTTGGGTCTAGCTGAATGGGTTTGGGTCTAGCCGAGTGGGTTTGGGTCTAGCCGAGTGGGTTTTGGTCTAGCGGAGTGGGTTTGGGTCCAGCCGAGTGGGTTTGGGTCAAGCGGAGTGGGTTTGGGTCGAGGCGAGTGGGTTTGGGTCTAGCCGAGTGGGTTTGGGTCTAGCGGAGTGGGTTTGGGTCCAGCCGAGTGGGTTTGGGTCAAGCGGAGTGGGTTTGGGTCGAGGCGAGTGGGTTTGGGTCTTGCCGAGTGGGTTTGGGTCTAGCCGATTGGGTTTGGGTCTAGCCGTGTGGGTTTGGGTCTAGCCGAGTGGGTTTGGGTCTAGCCGAGTGGGTTTGGGTCTAGCCGAGTGGGTTTGGGTCTGGCCGAGTGGGTTTGGGTCTGGCCGAGTGGGTTTGGGTCTAGCCGAGTGGGTTTGGGTCTAGCCGAGTGGGTTTGGGTGTAGCCGAGTGGGTTTGGGTCTAGCCGAGTGGGTTTGGGTCTAGCCGAGTGGGTTTGGGTCTAGCCAAGTGGGTTTGGGTCTAGCCGAATGGGTTTGGGTCTACCCGAGCGGGTTTGGGTGTAGCCGAGTGGGTTTGGGTCTAGCCGAGTGGGTTTGGGCCCAGCCGAGTGGGTTTGGGTCTAGCCGAGTGGGTTTGGGTCTAGCCGAGTGGGTTTGGGTCTAGCGGAGTGGGTTTGGGTCTAGCCGAGTGGGTTTGGGTCTAGCGGAGTGGGTTTGAGTCTAGCGGAGTGGGTTTGGGTCTAGCGGAGTGGATTTGGGTCTAGCAGAGTGGGTTTGGTTCTAGCCGAATGGGGTTGGGTCTAGCCGAGTGGGTTTGGGTCTAGCGGAGTGGATTTGGGTCTAGCCGAGTGGGTTTGGGTGTAGCCGAGTGGGTTTGGGTGTAGCCGAGTGGGTTTGAGTCTAGCCGAGTGGGTTTGGGTCTAGCCGAGTGGGTTTGGGTCTAGCCGAGTGGGTTTGGGTCTAGCCGAGTGGGTTTGGGTCCAGCCGAGTGGGTTTGGGTCTAGCCGAGCGGGTTTGGGTCTAGCCGATCGGGTTTGGGTGTAGCCGAGTGGGTTTGGGTCTAGGCGAGTGGGTTTGGGTCCAGCCGAGTGGGTTTACGTCTAGCCGAGTGGGTTTGCGTCTCGCCGAGTGGGTTTGGGTCTAGCCGAGTGGGTTTGGGTCTAGCGGAGTGGGTTTGGGTCTAGCCGAGTGGGTTTGGGACTAGCGGAGTGGGTTTGGGTCTAGCCGAGTGGGTTTGGGTCTAGCCGAGTGGGTTTGGGTGTAGCCGAGTGGGTTTGAGTCTAGCCGAGTGGGTTTGGGTCTAGCCGAGTGGGGTTGGGTCTAGCCGAGTGGTTTTGGGTCTAGCCGAGTGGGTTTGGGTGTAGCCGAGTGGGTTTGAGTCTGGCCGAGTGGGTTTGGGTCTAGCCGAGTGGGTTTGGGTCTAGCCGAGTGGGTTTGGGTCTAGCCGAGTGGGTTTGGGTCTAGCCGAGTGGGTTTGGTTCTAGCCGAGTGGGTTTGGGTCTAGCCGAGTGGGTTTGGGTCTAGCCGATCGGGTTTGGGTGTAGCCGAGTGGGTTTGGGTCTAGGCGAGTGGGTTTGGGTCCAGCCGAGTGGGTTTACGTCTAGCCGAGTGGGTTTGGGTCTCGCCGAGTGGGGTTGGGTCTAGCCGAGTGGGTTTGGGTCTAGCGGAGTGGGTTTGGGTCTAGCCGAGTGGGTTTGGGACCAGCGGAGTGGGTTTGAGTCTAGCGGAATGGGTTTGGGTCTAGCGGAGTGGATTTGCGTGTAGCCGAATGGGTTTGGGTCTAGCCGAGTGGGTTTGGGTCTAGCGGAGTGGGTTTGGGTCTAGCCGAGTGGGTTTAGGTGTAGCCGAGTGGGTTTGGGTCTAGCCGAGTGGGTTTGGGTCCAGCCGAGTGGGTTTGGGACTAGCCGAGTGGGTTTGGGTCTAGCCGAGTGGGTTTGGGTCTAGCCGAATGGGTTTGGGTCTACCCGAGCGGGTTTGGGTGTAGCCGAGCGGGTTTGGGTCTAGCCGAGTGGGTTTGGGTCGAGCCGATCGGGTTTGGGTGTAGCCGAGTGGGTTTGGGTCTAGGCGAGTGGGTTTGGGTCCAGCCGAGTGGGTTTACGTCTAGCCGAGTGGGTTTGGGTCGAGCCGATCGGGTTTGGGTCTAGCCGAGTGGGTTTGGGTCTAGCGGAATGGGTTTGGGTCTAGCCGAGTGGGTTTGGGACTAGCGGAGTGGGTTTGAGTCTAGCGGAATGGGTTTGGGTCTAGCGGAGTGGATTTGGGTCCAGCCGAATGGGTTTGGGTCTAGCCGAGTGGGTTTGGGTCTAGCGGAGTGGATTTGGGTCTAGCCGAGTGGGTTTGGGTCTAGCGGAGTGGATTTGGGTCTAGCCGAGTGGGTTTGGGTCTAGCCGAGTGGGTTTGGGTATAGTCGAGTGGGTTTGCGTCTAGCCGAGTGGGTTTGGGTCTAGCCGAGTGGGTTTGGGTCTAGCCGAGTGGGTTTGGGTCTAGCCGAGTGCGTTTGGGTCTAGCCGAGTGGGTTTGGGTCTACCCGAGAGGGTTTGGGTCTAGCCGAGTGGGTTTGGGTCTAGCCGAGTGGGTTTGGGTCTAGCCGAGTGGGTTTGGGTGTAGCCGAGTGGGTTTGGGTCTAGCCGATTGGGTTTGGGTCTAGCCGAGTGGGTTTGGGTCTAGCCGAGTGGGTTTGGGTGTAGACGAGTGGGTTTGGGTCTAGCCGAGTGGTTTTGGGTCTGGCCGAGTGGGTTTGGGTCTAGCCGAGTGGGTTTGGGTCTAGCTGAATGGGTTTGGGTCTAGCCGAGTGGGTTTGGGTCTAGCCGAGTGGGTTTGGGTCTAGCGGAGTGGGTTTGGGTCCAGCCGAGTGGGTTTGGGTCAAGCGGAGTGGGTTTGGGTCGAGGCGAGTGGGTTTGGGTCTTGCCGAGTGGGTTTGGGTCTGGCCGATTGGGTTTGGGTCTAGCCGTGTGGGTTTGGGTCTAGCCGAGTGGGTTTGGGTCTAGCCGAGTGGGTTTGGGTCTAGCCGAGTGGGTTTGGGTCTAGCCGAGTGGGTTTGGGTGTAGCCGAGTGGGTTTGGGTCTAGCCGATTGGGTTTGGGTCTAGCCGAGTGGGTTTGGGTCTAGCCGATTGGGTTTGGGTGTAGCCGAGTGGGTTTGGGTCTAGGCGAGTGGGTTTGGGTCTAGCCGAGTGGGTTTGGGTCTAGCCGAGTGGGTTTGGGTCTAGCCGAGTGGGTTTGGGTCTAGCCGAGTGGGTTTGGGTCTAGCCGAGTGGGTTTGGGTCTAGCCGAGTGGGTTTGGGTCCAGCCGAGTGGGTTTGGGTCTAGCCGAGCGGGTTTGGGTCTAGCCGATCGGGTTTGGGTGTAGCCGAGTGGGTTTGGGTCTAGGCGAGTGGGTTTGGGTCCAGCCGAGTGGGTTTACGTCTAGCCGAGTGGGTTTGCGTCTCGCCGAGTGGGTTTGGGTCTAGCGGAATGGGTTTGGGACTAGCGGAGTGGATTTGGGTCTAGCCGAATGGGTTTGGGTCTAGCCAAATGGGTTTGGGTCTAGCGGAGTGGATTTGGGTCTAGCCGAGTGGGTTTGGGTCTAGCCGAGTGGGTTTGGGTGTAGCCGAGTGGGTTTGGGTCTAGCCGAGTGGGTTTGGGTCTAGCCGAGTGGGTTTGGGTCTAGCCGAGTGGGTTTGGGTCTAGCCGAGTGGGTTTGGGTGTAGCCGAGTGGGTTTGGGTCTAGCCGATTGGGTTTGGGTCTAGCCGAGTGGGTTTGGGTCTAGCCGAGAGGGTTTGGGTGTAGCCGAGTGGGTTTGGGTCTAGCCGAGTGGTTTTGGGTCTAGCCGAGTGGGTTTGGGTCTAGCCGAGTGGGTTTGGGTCTAGCTGAATGGGTTTGGGTCTAGCCGAGTGGGTTTGGGTCTAGCCGAGTGGGTTTGGGTCTAGCGGAGTGGATTTGGGTCTAGCCGAGTGGGTTTGGGTCTAGCGGAGTGGATTTGGGTCTAGCCGAGTGGGTTTGGGTCTAGCCGAGTGGGTTTGGGTGTAGTCGAGTGGGTTTGCGTCTAGCCGAGTGGGTTTGGGTCTAGCCGAGTGGGTTTGGGTCTAGCCGAGTGGGTTTGGGTCTAGCCGAGTGCGTTTGGGTCTAGCCGAGTGGGTTTGGGTCTACCCGAGAGGGTTTGGGTCTAGCCGAGTGGGTTTGGGTCTAGCCGAGTGGGTTTGGGTCTAGCCGAGTGGGTTTGGGTGTAGCCGAGTGGGTTTGGGTCTAGCCGATTGGGTTTGGGTCTAGCCGAGTGGGTTTGGGTCTAGCCGAGTGGGTTTGGGTGTAGACGAGTGGGTTTGGGTCTAGCCGAGTGGTTTTGGGTCTGGCCGAGTGGGTTTGGGTCTAGCCGAGTGGGTTTGGGTCTAGCTGAATGGGTTTGGGTCTAGCCGAGTGGGTTTGGGTCTAGCCGAGTGGGTTTGGGTCTAGCGGAGTGGGTTTGGGTCCAGCCGAGTGGGTTTGGGTCAAGCGGAGTGGGTTTGGGTCGAGGCGAGTGGGTTTGGGTCTTGCCGAGTGGGTTTGGGTCTGGCCGATTGGGTTTGGGTCTAGCCGTGTGGGTTTGGGTCTAGCCGAGTGGGTTTGGGTCTAGCCGAGTGGGTTTGGGTCTAGCCGAGTGGGTTTGGGTCTAGCCGAGTGGGTTTGGGTGTAGCCGAGTGGGTTTGGGTCTAGCCGATTGGGTTTGGGTCTAGCCGAGTGGGTTTGGGTCTAGCCGATTGGGTTTGGGTCTAGCCGAGTGGGTTTGGGTCTAGCCGAGTGGGTTTGAGTCTAGCCGAGTGGGTTTGGGTCTAGCCGAGTGGGTTTGGGTCTAGCCGAGTGGGTTTGGGTCTAGCCGAGTGGGTTTGGGTCTAGCCGAGTGGGTTTGGGTCTAGCCGAGTGGGTTTGGGTCTAGCCGAGTGGGTTTGGGTCCAGCCGAGTGGGTTTGGGTCTAGCCGAGCGGGTTTGGGTCTAGCCGATCGGGTTTGGGTGTAGCCGAGTGGGTTTGGGTCTAGGCGAGTGGGTTTGGGTCCAGCCGAGTGGGTTTACGTCTAGCCGAGTGGGTTTGCGTCTCGCCGAGTGGGTTTGGGTCTAGCGGAATGGGTTTGGGTCTAGCGGAGTGGATTTGGGTCTAGCCGAATGGGTTTGGGTCTAGCCAAATGGGTTTGGGTCTAGCGGAGTGGATTTGGGTCTAGCCGAGTGGGTTTGGGTCTAGCCGAGTGGGTTTGGGTGTAGCCGAGTGGGTTTGGGTCTAGCCGAGTGGGTTTGGGTCTAGCCGAGTGGGTTTGGGTCTAGCCGAGTGGGTTTGGGTCTAGCCGAGTGGGTTTGGGTGTAGCCGAGTGGGTTTGGGTCTAGCCGATTGGGTTTGGGTCTAGCCGAGTGGGTTTGGGTCTAGCCGAGTGGGTTTGGGTGTAGCCGAGTGGGTTTGGGTCTAGCCGAGTGGTTTTGGGTCTAGCCGAGTGGGTTTGGGTCTAGCCGAGTGGGTTTGGGTCTAGCTGAATGGGTTTGGGTCTAGCCGAGTGGGTTTGGGTCTAGCCGAGTGGGTTTTGGTCTAGCGGAGTGGGTTTGGGTCCAGCCGAGTGGGTTTGGGTCAAGCGGAGTGGGTTTGGGTCGAGGCGAGTGGGTTTGGGTCTAGCCGAGTGGGTTTGGGTCTAGCGGAGTGGGTTTGGGTCCAGCCGAGTGGGTTTGGGTCAAGCGGAGTGGGTTTGGGTCGAGGCGAGTGGGTTTGGGTCTTGCCGAGTGGGTTTGGGTCTAGCCGATTGGGTTTGGGGCTAGCCGTGTGGGTTTGGGTCTAGCCGAGTGGGTTTGGGTCTAGCCGAGTGGGTTTGGGTCTAGCCGAGTGGGTTTGGGTCTGGCCGAGTGGGTTTGGGTCTGGCCGAGTGGGTTTGGGTCTAGCCGAGTGGGTTTGGGTCTAGCCGAGTGGGTTTGGGTGTAGCCGAGTGGGTTTGGGTCTAGCCGAGTGGGTTTGGGTCTAGCCGAGTGGGTTTGGGTCTAGCCAAGTGGGTTTGGGTCTAGCCGAATGGGTTTGGGTCTACCCGAGCGGGTTTGGGTGTAGCCGAGTGGGTTTGGGTCTAGCCGAGTGGGTTTGGGCCCAGCCGAGTGGGTTTGGGTCTAGCCGAGTGGGTTTGGGTCTAGCCGAGTGGGTTTGGGTCTAGCGGAGTGGGTTTGGGTCTAGCCGAGTGGGTTTGGGTCTAGCGGAGTGGGTTTGAGTCTAGCGGAGTGGGTTTGGGTCTAGCGGAGTGGATTTGGGTCTAGCAGAGTGGGTTTGGTTCTAGCCGAATGGGGTTGGGTCTAGCCGAGTGGGTTTGGGTCTAGCGGAGTGGATTTGGGTCTAGCCGAGTGGGTTTGGGTCTAGCCGAGTGGGTTTGGGTGTAGCCGAGTGGGTTTGAGTCTAGCCGAGTGGGTTTGGGTCTAGCCGAGTGGGTTTGGGTCTAGCCGAGTGGGTTTGGGTCTAGCCGAGTGGGTTTGGGTCCAGCCGAGTGGGTTTGGGTCTAGCCGAGCGGGTTTGGGTCTAGCCGATCGGGTTTGGGTGTAGCCGAGTGGGTTTGGGTCTAGGCGAGTGGGTTTGGGTCCAGGCGAGTGGGTTTACGTCTAGCCGAGTGGGTTTGCGTCTCGCCGAGTGGGTTTGGGTCTAGCCGAGTGGGTTTGGGTCTAGCGGAGTGGGTTTGGGTCTAGCCGAGTGGGTTTGGGACTAGCGGAGTGGGTTTGGGTCTAGCCGAGTGGGTTTGGGTCTAGCCGAGTGGGTTTGGGTGTAGCCGAGTGGGTTTGAGTCTAGCCGAGTGGGTTTGGGTCTAGCCGAGTGGGGTTGGGTCTAGCCGAGTGGTTTTGGGTCTAGCCGAGTGGGTTTGGGTGTAGCCGAGTGGGTTTGAGTCTGGCCGAGTGGGTTTGGGTCTAGCCGAGTGGGTTTGGGTCTAGCCGAGTGGGTTTGGGTCTAGCCGAGTGGGTTTGGGTCTACCCGAGTGGGTTTGGTTCTAGCCGAGTGGGTTTGGGTCTAGCCGAGTGGGTTTGGGTCTAGCCGATCGGGTTTGGGTGTAGCCGAGTGGGTTTGGGTCTAGGCGAGTGGGTTTGGGTCCAGCCGAGTGGGTTTACGTCTAGCCGAGTGGGTTTGGGTCTCGCCGACTGGGTTTGGGTCTAGCCGAGTGGGTTTGGGTCTAGCGGAGTGGGTTTGGGTCTAGCCGAGTGGGTTTGGGACCAGCGGAGTGGGTTTGAGTCTAGCGGAATGGGTTTGGGTCTAGCGGAGTGGATTTGGGTGTAGCCGAATGGGTTTGGGTCTAGCCGAGTGGGTTTGGGTCTAGCGGAGTGGGTTTGGGTCTAGCCGAGTGGGTTTAGGTGTAGCCGAGTGGGTTTGGGTCTAGCCGAGTGGGTTTGGGTCCAGCCGAGTGGGTTTGGGACTAGCCGAGTGGGTTTGGGTCTAGCCGAGTGGGTTTGGGTCTAGCCGAATGGGTTTGGGTCTACCCGAGCGGGTTTGGGTGTAGCCGAGCGGGTTTGGGTCTAGCCGAGTGGGTTTGGGTCGAGCCGATCGGGTTTGGGTGTAGCCGAGTGGCTTTGGGTCTAGGCGAGTGGGTTTGGGTCCAGCCGAGTGGGTTTACGTCTAGCCGAGTGGGTTTGGGTCTCGCCGAGTGGGTTTGGGTCTAGCCGTGTGGGTTTGGGTCTAGCGGAGTGGGTTTGGGTCTAGCCGAGTGGGTTTGGGTCAAGCGGAGTGGGTTTGGTTCGAGGCGAGTGGGTTTGTGTCTAGCCGAGTGGGTTTGGGTCTAGCCGATTGGGTTTGGGTCCAGCCGAGTGGGTTTGGGTCTAGCCGGGTGGGTTTAGGTCTAGCCGAGTGGGTTTGGGTCTAGCCGAGTGGGTTTGGGTCTGGCCGAGTGGGTTTGGGTCTAGCCGAGTGGGTTTGGTTCTAGCCGAGTGGGTTTGGGTCCAGCCGAGTGGGTTTGGGTCTAGCCGAGTGGGTTTGGGTCTAGCCGAGTGGGTTTGGGTCTAGCCGAGTGGGTTTGGGTCTAGCCGAACGGGTTTGGGTCTACCCGAGCGGGTTTGGGTGTAGCCGAGTGGGTTTGGGTCTAGCCGAGTGGGTTTGGGTCTAGCGGAATGGGTTTGGGTCTAGCGGAGTGGATTTGGGTGTAGCCGAATGGGTTTGGGTCTAGCCGAGTGGGTTTGGGTCTAGCGGAGTGGGTTTGGGTCTAGCCGAGTGGGTTTAGGTGTAGCCGAGTGGGTTTGGGTCTAGCCGAGTGGGTTTGGGTCCAGCCGAGTGGGTTTGGGACTAGCCGAGTGGGTTTGGGTCTAGCCGAGTGGGTTTGGGTCTAGCCGAATGGGTTTGGGTCTACCCGAGCGGGTTTGGGTGTAGCCGAGCGGGTTTGGGTCTAGCCGAGTGGGTTTGGGTCGAGCCGATCGGGTTTGGGTGTAGCCGAGTGGCTTTGGGTCTAGGCGAGTGGGTTTGGGTCCAGCCGAGTGGGTTTACGTCTAGCCGAGTGGGTTTGGGTCTCGCCGAGTGGGTTTGGGTCTAGCCGTGTGGGTTTGGGTCTAGCGGAGTGGGTTTGGGTCTAGCCGAGTGGGTTTGGGTCAAGCGGAGTGGGTTTGGTTCGAGGCGAGTGGGTTTGGGTCTTGCCGAGTGGGTTTGGGTCTAGCCGATTGGGTTTGGGTCCAGCCGAGTGGGTTTGGGTCTAGCCGGGTGGGTTTAGGTCTAGCCGAGTGGGTTTGGGTCTAGCCGAGTGGGTTTGGGTCTGGCCGAGTGGGTTTGGGTCTAGCCGAGTGGGTTTGGTTCTAGCCGAGTGGGTTTGGGTCCAGCCGAGTGGGTTTGGGTCTAGCCGAGTGGGTTTGGGTCTAGCCGAGTGGGTTTGGGTCTAGCCGAGTGGGTTTGGGTCTAGCCGAACGGGTTTGGGTCTACCCGAGCGGGTTTGGGTGTAGCCGAGTGGGTTTGGGTCTAGCCGAGTGGGTTTGGGCCCAGCCGAGTGGGTTTGGGTCTAGCCGAGTGGGTTTGGGTCTAGCCGAGTGGGTTTGGGTCTAGCAGAGTGGGTTTGGGTCTAGCGGAGTGGGTTTGAGTCTAGCGGAGTGGGTTTGGGTCTAGCGGAGTGGGTTTGGGTCTAGCGGAGTGGGTTTGGGTCTAGCCGAATGGGTTTGGGTCTAGCCGAGAGGGTTTGGGTCTAGCGGAGTGGATTTGTGTCTAGCCGAGTGGTTTTGGGTCTAGCCGAGTGGGTTTGGGTCTAGCCGAGTGGGTTTGGGTCTAGCCGAGTGGGTTTGGGTCTAGCCGAATGGGTTTGGGTCTACCCGAGCGGGTTTGGGTGTAGCCGAGTGGGTTTGGGTCTGGCCGAGTGGGTTTGGGCCCAGCCGAGTGGGTTTGGGTCTAGCCGAGTGGGTTTGGGTCTTGCAGAGTGGGTTTGGGTCTAGCGGAGTGGGTTTGGGTCTAGCCGAGTGGGTTTGGGTCAAGCGGAGTGGGTTTGAGTCTAGCGGAGTGGGTTTGGGTCTAGCGGAGTGGGTTTGGGTCTAGCGGAGTGGGTTTGGGTCTAGCCGAGTGGGTTTGAGTCTGGCCGAGTGGGTTTGGGTCTGGCCGAGTGGGTTTGGGTCTAGCCGAGTGGGTTTGGGTCTAGCGGAATGGGTTTGGGTCTAGCCGAGTGGGTTTGGGACTAGCGGAGTGGGTTTGAGTCTAGCGGAATGGGTTTGGGTCTAGCGGAGTGGATTTGGGTCCAGCCGAATGGGTTTGGGTCTAGCCGAGTGGGTTTGGGTCTAGCGGAGTGGATTTGGGTCTAGCCGAGTGGGTTTGGGTCTAGCGGAGTGGATTTGGGTCTAGCCGAGTGGGTTTGGGTCTAGCCGAGTGGGTTTGGGTGTAGTCGAGTGGGTTTGCGTCTAGCCGAGTGGGTTTGGGTCTAGCCGAGTGGGTTTGGGTCTAGCCGAGTGGGTTTGGGTCTAGCCGAGTGCGTTTGGGTCTAGCCGAGTGGGTTTTGGTCTACCCGAGAGGGTTTGGGTCTAGCCGAGTGGGTTTGGGTCTAGCCGAGTGGGTTTGGGTCTAGCCGAGTGGGTTTGGGTGTAGCCGAGTGGGTTTGGGTCTAGCCGATTGGGTTTGGGTCTAGCCGAGTGGGTTTGGGTCTAGCCGAGTGGGTTTGGGTGTAGACGAGTGGGTTTGGGTCTAGCCGAGTGGTTTTGGGTCTGGCCGAGTGGGTTTGAGTCTAGCCGAGTGGGTTTGGGTCTAGCCGAGTGGGTTTGGGTCTAGCCGAGTGGGTTTGGGTCTAGCCGAATGGGTTTGGGTCTACCCGAGCGTGTTTGGGTGTAGCCGAGTGGGTTTGGGTCTAGCCGAGTGGGTTTGGGCCCAGCCGAGTGGGTTTGGGTCTAGCCGAGTGGGTTTGGGTCTAGCCGAGTGGGTTTGGGTCTAGCCGAGTGGGTTTGGGTTTAGCGGAGTGGGTTTGGGTCTTGCCGAGTGGGTTTGGGTCTAGCGGAGTGGGTTTGAGTCTAGCGGAGTGGGTTTAGGTCTAGCGGAGTGGGTTTGGGTCTAGCAGAGTGGGTTTGGGTCTAGCCGAATGGGTTTGGGACTAGCCGAGTGGGTTTGGGTCTAGCGGAGTGGATTTGTGTCTAGCCGAGTGGTTTTGGGTCTAGCCGAGTGGGTTTGGGTGTAGCCGAGTGGGTTTGAGTCTGGCCGAGTGGGTTTGGGTCTAGCCGAGTGGGTTTGGGTCTAGCCGAGTGGGTTTGGGTCTAGCCGAGTGGGTTTGGGTCTAGCCGAGTGGGTTTGGGTCTAGCTGAATGGGTTAGGGTCTAGCCGAGTGGGTTTGGGTCTCGCCGAGTGGGTTTGGGTCTAGCGGAGTGGGTTTGGATCCAGCCGAGTGGGTTTGGGTCAAGCGGAGTGGGTTTGGGTCGAGGCGAGTGGGTTTGGGTCTTGCCGAGTGGGTTTGGGTCTAGCCGATTGGGTTTGGGTCTGGCCGTGTGGGTTTGGGTCTAGCCGAGTGGGTTTGGGTCTAGCCGAGTGGGTTTGGGTCTAGCCGAGTGGGTTTGGGTCTGGCCTAGTGGGTTTGGGTCTGGCCGAGTGGGTTTGGGTCTAGCCGAGTGGGTTTGGGTCTAGCCGAGTGGGTTTGGGTGTAGCCGAGTGGGTTTGGGTCTAGCCGAGTGGGTTTGGGTCTAGCCGAGTGGGTTTGGGTCTAGCCAAGTGGGTTTGGGTCTAGCCGAATGGGTTTGGGTCTACCCGAGCGGGTTTGGGTGTAGCCGAGTGGGTTTGGGTCTAGCCGAGTGGGTTTGGGCCCAGCCGAGTGGGTTTGGGTCTAGCCGAGTGGGTTTGGGTCTAGCCGAGTGGGTTTGGGTCTAGTGGTGTGGGTTTGGGTCTAGCCGAGTGGGTTTGGGTCTAGCGGAGTGGGTTTGAGTCTAGCGGAGTGGGTTTGGGTCTAGCGGAGTGGATTTGGGTCTAGCGGAGTGGGTTTGGTTCTAGCCGAATGGGGTTGGGTCTAGCCGAGTGGGTTTGGGTCTAGCGGAGTGGATTTGGGTCTAGCCGAGTGGGTTTGGGTCTAGCCGAGTGGGTTTGGGTGTAGCCGAGTGGGTTTGAGTCTAGCCGAGTGGGTTTGGGTCTAGCCGAGTGGGTTTGGGTCTAGCCGAGTGGGTTTGGGTCTAGCCGAGTGGGTTTGGGTCTAGCCGAGTGGGTTTGGGTCCAGCCGAGTGGGTTTGGGTCTAGCCGAGTGGGTTTGGGTCTAGCCGATCGGGTTTGGGTGTAGCCGAGTGGGTTTGGGTCTAGGCGAATGGGTTTGGGTCCAGCCGAGTGGGTTTACGTCTAGCCGAGTGGGTTTGCGTCTCGCCGAGTGGGTTTGGGTCTAGCCGAGTGGGTTTGGGTCTAGCGGAGTGGGTTTGGGTCTAGCCGAGTGGGTTTGGGACTAGCGGAGTGGGTTTGAGTCTAGCGGAGTGGGTTTGGGTCTAGCGGAATGGGTTTGGGTCTAGCGGAGTGGATTTGGGTCTAGCCGAATGGGTTTGGGTCTAGCCGAATGGGTTTGGGTCTATCGGAGTGGATTTGGGTCTAGCCGAGTGGGTTTGGGTCTAGCCGAGTGGGTTTGGGTGTAGCCGAGTGGGTTTGAGTCCAGCCGAGTGGGTTTGGGTCGAGCCGAGTGGGGTTGGGTCTAGCCGAGTGGGTTTGGGTCTAGCGGAGTGGATTTGTGTCTAGCCGAGTGGTTTTGGGTCTAGCCGAGTGGGTTTGGGTGTAGCCGAGTGGGTTTGAGTCTGGCCGAGTGGGTTTGGGTCTAGCCGAGTGGGTTTGGGTCTAGCCGAGTGGGTTTGGGTCTAGCCGAGTGGGTTTGGGTGTAGCCGAGTGGGTTTGGGTCTAGCCGAGTGGGTTTGGGTCTAGCCGAGTGGGTTTGGGTCTAGCCAAGTGGGTTTGGGTCTAGCCGAATGGGTTTGGGTCTACCCGAGCGGGTTTGGGTGTAGCCGAGTGGGTTTGGGTCTAGCCGAGTGGGTTTGGGCCCAGCCGAGTGGGTTTGGGTCTAGCCGAGTGGGTTTGGGTCTAGCCGAGTGGGTTTGGGTCTAGCGGAGTGGGTTTGGGTCTAGCCGAGTGGGTTTGGGTCTAGCGGAGTGGGTTTGAGTCTAGCGGAGTTGGTTTGGGTCTAGCGGAGTGGATTTGGGTCTAGCGGAGTGGGTTTGGTTCTAGCCGAATGGGGTTGGGTCTAGCCGAGTGGGTTTGGGTCTAGCGGAGTGGATTTGGGTCCAGCCGAGTGGGTTTGGGTCTAGCCGAGTGGGTTTGGGTGTAGCCGAGTGGGTTTGAGTCTAGCCGAGTGGGTTTGGGTCTAGCCGAGTGGGTTTGGGTCTAGCCGAGTGGGTTTGGGTCTAGCCGAGTGGGTTTGGGTCTAGCCGAGTGGGTTTGGGTCTAGCCGAGTGGGCTTGGGTCTAGCCGATCGGGTTTGGGTCTAGCCGAGTGGGTTTGGGTCTAGCCGAGTGGGTTTGGGTCTAGCGGAGTGGGTTTGGGTCTAGCCGAGTGGGTTTGGGTGAAGCGGAGTGGGTTTGGGTCGAGGCGAGTGGGTTTGGGTCTAGCCGAGTGGGTTTGGGTCTAGCCGATTGTGTTTGGGTCTAGCCGAGTGGGTTTGGGTCTAGCCGAGTGGGTTTAGGTCTAGCCGAGTGGGATTGGGTCTAGCCGAGTGGGTTTGGGTCTGGCCGAGTGGGTTTGGGTCTAGCCGAGTGGGTTTGGGTCTAGCCGAGTGGGTTTGGGTCTAGCCGAGTGGGTTTGGGTCTAGCCGAGTGGGTTTGGGTCTAGCCGAGTGGGTTTGGGTCTAGCCGAGTGGGTTTGGGTCTAGCCGAATGGGTTTGGGTCTACCCGAGCGGGTTTGGGTGTAGCCGAGTGGGTTTGGGTCTAGCCGAGTGGGTTTGGGCCCAGCCGAGTGGGTTTGGGTCTGGCCGAGTGGGTTTGGGTCTAGCCGAGTGGGTTTGGGTCTTGCCGAGTGGGTTTGGGTCCAGCCGAGTGGGTTTGGGTCTAGCCGAGTGGGTTTGGGTCTAGCCGATCGGGTTTGGGTGTCGCCGAGTGGGTTTGGGTCTAGGCGAGTGGGTTTGGGTCCAGCCGAGTGGGTTTATGTCTAGCCGAGTGGGTTTGGGTCTCGCCGAGTGGGTTTGGGTCTAGCCGAGTGGGTTTGGGTCTAGCGGAGTGGGTTTGGGTCTAGCCGAGTGGGTTTGGGTCAAGCGGAGTGGGTTTGGTTCGAGGCGAGTGGGTTTGGGTCTAGCCGAGTGGGTTTGGGTCTAGCCGATTGGGTTTGGGTCTAGCCGAGTGGGTTTGGGACTAGCCGGGTGGGTTTAGGTTGAGCCGAGTGGGTTTGGGTCTAGCCGAGTGGGTTTGGGTCTGGCCGAGTGGGTTTGGGTCCAGCCGAGTGGGTTTGGGTCGAGCCGAGTGGGTTTGGGTCCAGCCGAGTGGGTTTGGGTCTAGCCGAGTGGGTTTGGGTCTAGCCGAGTGGGTTTGGGTCTAGCCGAGTGGGTTTGGGTCTAGCCGAATGGGTTTGGGTCTACCCGAGCGGGTTTGGGTGTAGCCGAGTGGGTTTGGGTCTAGCCGAGTGGGTTTGGGTCTAGCCGAGTGGGTTTGGGTCTAGCCGAGTGGGTTTGGGTCCAGCGGAGTGGGTTTGGGTCTAGCCGAGTGGGTTTGGGTCTAGCGGAGTGGGTTTGAATCTAGCGGAGTGGGTTTGGGTCTAGCCGAGTGGGTTTGGGTCTAGCGGAGTGGATTTGTGTCTAGCCGAGTGGTTTTGGGTCTAGCCGAGTGGGTTTGGGTCTAGCCGAGTGGGTTTGGGTCTAGCCGAGTGGGTTTGGTTCTAGCCGAGTGGGTTTGGGTCTAGGCGAGTGGGTTTGGGTCCAGCCGAGTGGGTTTACGTCTAGCCGAGTGGGTTTGCGTCTAGGCGAGTGGGTTTGGGTCCAGCCGAGTGGGTTTACGTCTAGCCGAGTGGGTTTGGGTCTCGCCGAGTGGGTTTGGGACTAGCGGAGTGGGTTTGAGTCTAGCGGAGTGGGTTTGGGTCTAGCGGAATGGGTTTGGGTCTAGCGGAGTGGATTTGAGTCTAGCCGAATGGGTTTGGGTCTAGCCGAATGGGTTTGGGTCTAGCGGAGTGGATTTGGGTCTAGCCGAGTGGGTTTGGGTCTAGCCGAGTGGGTTTGGGTGTAGCCGAGTGGGTTTGAGTCTAGCCGAGTGGGTTTGGGTCTAGCCGAGTGGGGTTGGGTCTAGCCGAGTGGGTTTGGGTCTAGCCGAGTGGGTTTGGGTCTAGCGGAGTGGGTTTGGGTCTAGCCGAGTGGGTTTGGGTCTAGCGGAGTGGGTTTGAATCTAGCGGAGTGGGTTTGGGTCTAGCCGAGTGGGTTTGGGTCTAGCGGAGTGGATTTGTGTCTAGCCGAGTGGTTTTGGGTCTAGCCGAGTGGGTTTGGGTGTAGCCGAGTGGGTTTGAGTCTGGCCGAGTGGGTTTGGGTCTAGCCGAGTGGGTTTGGGTCTAGCCGAGTGGGTTTGGGTCTAGCCGAGTGGGTTTGGGTCTAGCCGAGTGTGTTTGGTTCTAGCCGAGTGGGTTTGGGTCTAGGCGAGTGGGTTTGGGTCCAGCCGAGTGGGTTTACGTCTAGCCGAGTGGGTTTGCGTCTAGGCGAGTGGGTTTGGGTCCAGCCGAGTGGGTTTACGTCTAGCCGAGTGGGTTTGGGTCTCGCCGAGTGGGTTTGGGACTAGCGGAGTGGGTTTGAGTCTAGCGGAGTGGGTTTGGGTCTAGCGGAATGGGTTTGGGTCTAGCGGAGTGGATTTGGGTCTAGCCGAATGGGTTTGGGTCTAGCCGAATGGGTTTGGGTCTAGCGGAGTGGATTTGGGTCTAGCCGAGTGGGTTTGGGTCTAGCCGAGTGGGTTTGGGTGTAGCCGAGTGGGTTTGAGTCTCGCCGAGTGGGTTTGGGTCTAGCCGAGTGGGGTTGGGTCTAGCCGAGTGGGTTTGGGTCTAGCCGAGTGGGTTTGGGTCTAGCCGAGTGGGTTTGGTTCTAGCCGAGTGGGTTTGGGTCTAGCCGAGTGGGTTTGGGTCTAGCCGATCGGGTTTGGGTGTAGCCGAGTGGGTTTGGGTCTAGGCGAGTGGGTTTGGGTCTCGCCGAGTGGGTTTGGGACTAGCGGAGTGGGTTTGAGTCTAGCGGAGTGGGTTTGGGTCTAGCGGAATGGGTTTGGGTCTAGCGGAGTGGATTTGGGTCTAGCCGAATGGGTTTGGGTCTAGCCGAATGGGTTTGGGTCTAGCGGAGTGGATTTGGGTCTAGCCGAGTGGGTTTGGGTCTAGCCGAGTGGGTTTGGGTGTAGCCGAGTGGGTTTGAGTCTAGCCGAGTGGGTTTGGGTCTAGCCGAGTGGGGTTGGGTCTAGCCGAGTGGGTTTGGGTCTAGCCGAGTGGGTTTGGGTCTAGCCGAGTGGGTTTGGTTCTAGCCGAGTGGGTTTGGGTCTAGCCGAGTGGGTTTGGGTCTAGCCGATCGGGTTTGGGTGTAGCCGAGTGGGTTTGGGTCTAGGCGAGTGGGTTTGGGTCCAGCCGAGTGGGTTTACGTCCAGCCGAGTGGGTTTGGGTCTCGCCGAGTGGGTTTGGGTCTAGCCGAGTGGGTATGGGTCTAGCGGAGTGGGTTTGGGTCTAGCCGAGTGGGTTTGGGACCAGCGGAGTGGGTTTGAGTCTAGCGGAATGGGTTTGGGTCTAGCCGAGTGGGTTTGGGTCCAGCCGAATGGGTTTGGGTCTACCCGAGCGGGCTTGGGTGTAGCCGAGTGGGTTTGGGTCTAGCCGAGTGGGTTTGGGCCCAGCCGAGTGGGTTTGGGTCTAGCCGAGTGGGTTTGGGTCTAGCCGAGTGGGTTTGGGTCTAGCCGAGTGGGTTTGGGTCCAGCCGAGTGGGTTTGGGTCTAGCCGAGTGGGTTTGGGTCTAGCCGAACGGGTTTGGGTGCAGCCGAGTGGGTTTGGGTCTAGGCGAGTGGGTTTGGGTCCAGCCGAGTGGGTTTACGTCTAGCCGAGTGGGTTTGGGTCTCGCCGAGTGGGTTTGGGTCTAGCCGAGTGGGTTTGGGTCTAGCGGAGTGGGTTTGGGTCTAGCCGAGTGGGTTTGGGTCAAGCGGAGTGGGTTTGGTTCGAGGCGAGTGGGTTTGGGTCTAGCCGAGTGGGTTTGGGTCTAGCCGATTGGGTTTGGGTCTAGCCGAGTGGGTTTGGGTCTAGCCGGGTGGGTTTAGGTCTAGCCGAGTGGGTTTGGGTCTAGCCGAGTGGGTTTGGGTCTGGCCGAGTGGGTTTGGGTCTAGCCGAGTGGGTTTGGGTCTAGCCGAGTGGGTTTGGGTCTAGCCGAGTGGGTTTGGGCCCAGCCGAGTGGGTTTGGGTCTAGCCGAGTGGGTTTGGGTCTAGCCGAGTGGGTTTGGGTCTAGCCGAGTGGGTTTGGGTCTAGCGGAGTGGGTTTGGGTCTAGCCGAGTGGGTTTGGGCCTAGCGGAATGGGTTTGAGTCTAGCGGAGTGGGTTTGGGTCTAGCGGAGTGGGTTGGGGTCTAGCGGAGTGGGTTTGGGTCTAGCCAAATGGGTTTGGGTCTAGCCGAGTGGGTTTGGGTCTAGCCGAGTGGGTTTGGTTCTAGCCGAGTGGGTTTGGGTCTATCCGAGTGGGTTTGGGTCTAGCCGATCGGGTTTGGGTGTAGCCGAGTGGGTTTGGGTCTTGGCGAGTGGGTTTGGGTCTAGCCGAGTGGGTTTATGTCTAGCCGAGTGGGTTTGGGTCTCGCCGAGTGGGTTTAGGTCTAGCCGAGTGGGTTTGGGTCTAGCCGAGTGGGTTTGGGTCTGGCCGAGTGGGTTTGGGTCTAGCCGAGTGGGTTTGGGTCTAGCCGAGTGGGTTTGGGTCTAGCCGAGTGGGTTTGGGCCCAGCCGAGTGGGTTTGGGTCTAGCCGAGTGGGTTTGGGTCTAGCCGAGTGGGTTTGGGTCTAGCCGAGTGGGTTTGGGTCTAGCGGAGTGGGTTTGGGTCTAGCCGAGTGGGTTTGGGCCTAGCGGAATGGGTTTGAATCTAGCGGAGTGGGTTTGGGTCTAGCGGAGTGGGTTGGGGTCTAGCGGAGTGGGTTTGGGTCTAGCCAAATGGGTTTGGGTCTAGCCGAGTGGGTTTGGGTCTAGCCGAGTGGGTTTGGTTCTAGCCGATTGGGTTTGGGTCTATCCGAGTGGGTTTGGGTCTAGCCGATCGGGTTTGGGTGTAGCCGAGTGGGTTTGGGTCTTGGCGAGTGGGTTTGGGTCTAGCCGAGTGGGTTTATGTCTAGCCGAGTGGGTTTGGGTCTCGCCGAGTGGGTTTGGGTCTAGCCGAGTGGGTTTGGGTTTAGCGGAGTGGGTTTGGGTCTAGCCGAGTGGGTTTGGGACTAGCGGAGTGGGTTTGAGTCTAGCGGAATGGGTTTGGGTCTAGCGGAGTGGATTTGGGTCTAGCCGAATGGGGTTGGGTCTAGCCGAGTGGGTTTGGGTCTAGCGGAGCGGATTTGGGTCTAGCCGAGTGGGTTTGGGTCTAGCGGAGTGGATTTGGGTCTAGCCGAGTGGGTTTGGATCTAGCCGAGTGGGTTTGGGTGTAGTCGAGTGGGTTTGCGTCTAGCCGAGTGGGTTTGGGTCTAGCCGAGTGGGTTTGGGTCTAGCCGAGTGTGTTTGGGTCTAGCCGAGTGCGTTTGGGTCTAGCCGAGTGGGTTTGGGTCTATCCGAGAGGGTTTGGGTCTAGCCGAGTGGGTTTGGGTCTAGCCGAGTGGGTATGGGTCTAGCCGAGTGGGTTTGGGTGTAGTCGAGTGGGTTTGGGTCTAGCCGAGTTGGTTTGGGTCTAGCCGAGTGGGTTTGGGTGTAGTCGAGTGGGTTTGGGTCTAGCCGAGTGGGTTTGGTTGTAGCCGAGTGGGTTTGGGTCTAGCCGTGGTTTTGGGTCTAGCCGAGTGGGTTTGGGTCTAGCCGAGTGGGTTTGGGTCTAGCTGAATGGGTTTGGGTCTGGCCGAGTGGGTTTGGGTCTAGCCGAGTTGGTTTGGGTCTAGCCGAGTGGGTTTGGGTGTAGCCGAGTGGGTTTGGGTCTAGCCGAGTGGGTTTGGGTCTAGCCGAGTGGGTTTGGGTCTAGCCAAGTGGGTTTGGGTCTAGCCGAATGGGTTTGGGTCTACCCGAGCGGGTTTGGGTGTAGCCGAGTGGGTTTGGGTCTAGCCGAGTGGGTTTGGGCCCAGCCGAGTGGGTTTGGGTCTAGCCGAGTGGGTTTGGGTCTAGCCGAGTGGGTTTGGGTCTAGCCGAGTGGGTTTGGGTCTAGCCGAGTGGGTTTGGGTCTAGCGGAGTGGGTTTGAGTCTAGCGGAGTGGGTTTGGGTCTAGCGGAGTGGATTTGGGTCTAGCGGAGTGGGTTTGGGTCTAGCCGAATGGGGTTGGGTCTAGCCGAGTGGGTTTGGGTCTAGCGGAGTGGATTTGGGTCTAGCCGAGTGGGTTTGGGTCTAGCCGAGTGGGTTTGGGTCTAGCGGAGTGGGTTTGAGTCTAGCGGAGTGGATTTGGGTCTAGCCGAGTGGGTTTGGGTCTAGCCGAGTGTGTTTGGGTGTAGCCGAGTGGGTTTGAGTCTAGCCGAGTGGGTTTGGGTCTAGCCGAGTGGGTTTGGGTCTAGCCGAGTGGGTTTGTGTCTAGCCGAGTGGGTTTGCGTCTAGCCGAGTGGGTTTGGGTCTAGCCGAGTGGGTTTGGGTCCAGCCGAGTGGCTTTGGGTCTAGCCGAGTGGGTTTGGGCCTAGCCGATCGGGTTTGGGTGTAGCCGAGTGGGTTTGGGTTTAGGCAAGTGGGTTTGGGTCCAGCCGAGTGGGTTTACGTCTAGCCGAGTGGGTTTGCGTCTCGCTGAGTGGGTTTGGGTCTAGCCGAGTGGGTTTGGGTCTAGCGGAGAGGATTTAGGTCTAGCCGAGTGGGTTTGGGACTAGCGGAGTGGGTTTGAGTCTAGCGGAGTGGGTTTGGGTCTAGCGGAATGGATTTGGGTCTAGCGGAGTGGATTTGGGTCTAGCCGAATGGGTTTGGGTCTAGCCGAGTGGGTTTGGGTCTAGCGGAGTGGATTTTGGGTCTAGCCGAGTGGGTTTGGGTCTAGCCGAGTGGGTTTGGGTGTAGCCGAGTGGGTTTGAGTCTAGCCGAGTGGGTTTGGGTCTAGCCGAGTGGGGTTGGGTCTAGCCGAGTGTGTTTGGGTGTAGCCGAGTGGGTTTGGGTCTAGCCGAGTGGGTTTGGGTCTAGCCGAGTGGGTTTGTGTCTAGCCGAGTGGGTTTGCGTCTAGCCGAGTGGGTTTGGGTCTAGCCGAGTGGGTTTGGGTCCAGCCGAGTGGCTTTGGGTCTAGCCGAGTGGGTTTGGGCCTAGCCGATCGGGTTTGGGTGTAGCCGAGTGGGTTTGGGTTTAGGCAAGTGGGTTTGGGTCCAGCCGAGTGGGTTTACGTCTAGCCGAGTGGGTTTGCGTCTCGCTGAGTGGGTTTGGGTCTAGCCGAGTGGGTTTGGGTCTAGCGGAGAGGATTTGGGTCTAGCCGAGTGGGTTTGGGACTAGCGGAGTGGGTTTGAGTCTAGCGGAGTGGGTTTGGGTCTAGCGGAATGGATTTGGGTCTAGCGGAGTGGATTTGGGTCTAGCCGAATGGGTTTGGGTCTAGCCGAGTGGGTTTGGGTCTAGCGGAGTGGATTTTGGGTCTAGCCGAGTGGGTTTGGGTCTAGCCGAGTGGGTTTGGGTGTAGCCGAGTGGGTTTGAGTCTAGCCGAGTGGGTTTGGGTCTAGCCGAGTGGGGTTGGGTCTAGCCGAGTGGATTTGGGTCTACCCAAGTGGGTTTGGGTCTAGCCGAGTGGGTTTGGGTCTAGCCGAGTGGGTTTGGGTCTAGCCGAGTGGGTTTGGGTCTAGCCGAGTGGGTTTGCACCTTGCCGAGTGAGTTTGGGGCTAGCGGAGTAGGTTTGGGTCTAGCGGAGTGGGTTTGGGTCTAACCGAGTGGGTTTGGGCCTCGCCGAGTCTGTTTGCGTCTCGCCGAGAGTGTTTGGGTCTACCCAAATGGGTTTGGGTCCAGCTGAGTGGGTTTGGGTTTAGCCGAGTGGGTTTGGGTCTAGCCGAGTGGGTTTGGGTCTTGCCGAGTGGGTCTGCATCTAGCCGAGTGGGTTTGCGTCTATCTGTGTGAGTTTGGGGCTAGCGGATTGGGTTTGGGTCTAGCGGAGTGGGTTTGGGTCTAGCGGAGTGGGTTTGGGTCTAGCCAAGGTCGTTTGGGACAAGCCGAGTGGGTTTGGGACTAGCGGAGTGGGATTGGGTCTAGCCGAGTGGGTTTGCATCTAGCCGAGTGGGTTTGCATCTAGCCGAGTGAGTTTGGGGCTAGCGGAGTGGGTTTGGGTCTAGCCGAGTGGGTTTGGGTGTAGCCAAGTGGGTTTGGGTTTAGCCAAATGGGTTTGGGTCTAGCCGAGTGGGTTTGGGTCTAGCCGAGTGGGTTTGGGTCTAGCGGAGTGGGTTTGGGTCTAGCCGAGTGGGTTTGGGTCTAGCGGAGAGGGTTTGGGTCTAGCCGAGTGGGTTTGGGACTAGCGGAGTGGGTTTGAGTCTAGCGGAGTGGGTTTGGGTCTAGCGGAATGGGTTTGGGTCTAGCGGAGTGGATTTGGGTCTAGCCGAATGGGTTTGGGTCTAGCCGAGTGTGTTTGGGTCTAGCGGAGTGGATTTGGGTCTAGCCGAGTGGGTTTGGGTCTAGCCGAGTGGGTTTTGGTGTAGCCGAGTGGGTTTGAGTCTAGCCGAGTGGGTTTGGGTCTAGCCGAGTGGGGTTGGGTCTAGCCGAGTGGGTTTGGGTCTACCCAAGTGGGTTTGGGTCAAGCCGAGTGGGTTTGGGTCTAGCCGAGTGGGTTTGGGTCTAGCCGAGTGGGTTTGGGTCTAGCCGAGTGGGTTTGCATCTAGCCGAGTGGGTTTGCATCTTTCCGAGTGAGTTTGGGGCTAGCGGAGTGGGGTTGGGTCTAGCGGAGTGGGTTTGGGTCTAACCGAGTGGGTTTGGGCCTCGCCGAGTGTGTTTGCATCTAGCCGAGAGTGTTTGGGTCTACCCAAATGGGTTTGGGTCTAGCTGAGTGGGTTTGGGACTAGCCGAGTGGGTTTGGGTCTAGCCGAGTGGGTTTGGGTCTTGCCGAGTGGGTTTGCATCTAGCCGAGTGGGATTGCGTCTATCTGAGTGAGTTTGGGGCTAGCGGATTGGGTTTGGGTCTAGCGGAGTGGGTTTGGGTCTAGCGGAGTGGGTTTGGGTCTAGCCAATGTCGTTTGGGACAAGCCGAGTGGGTTTGGGACTAGCGGAGTGGGATTGGGTCTAGCCGAGTGGGTTTGGGTCTAGCCGAGTGGGTTTGGGTCTAGCCGAGTGGGTTTGCATCTAGCCGAGTGGGTTTGCGTCTAGCCGAGTGAGTTTGGGGCTAGCGGAGTGGGTTTGGGTCTAGCCGAGTGGGTTTGTGTCTAGCCGAGTGGGTTTGGGTCTAGCGGAGTGGGTTTGGGTCTAGCCGAGTGGGTTTGGGTCTAGCCGAGTGGGTTTGGGTCTAGCCGAGTGGGTTTTGGACTGGCCGAGTGGGTTTGGGTCTAGCCGAGTGGGTTTGGGTCTAGCCGAGTGCGTGTGTGTCTAGCCAATTGGGTTTGGGTCTAGCCGAGTGGGTTTGGGTCTAGCCGAGTGGGTTTGGGTCTAGCAGAGTGGGTTTGGGTCTAGCCGAGTGGGTTTGGGTCTAGCCGAGTGGGTTTGGGTCTAGCCGAGTGGGTTTGGGTCTAGCCGATTGGGTTTGGGTCTAGCCGAGTGGGTTTGGTTGTAGCAGAGTGGGTTTGGGTCTAGCCGATTGGGTTTGGGTCTAGCCGAGTGGGTTTGGGTCCAGCCGAGTGGGTTTGGGTGTAGCCAAGTGGGTTTGGGTCTAGCCGAGTGGTTTTGGGTCTAGCCGAGTGAGTTTGGGTCTAGCCGAGTGGGTTTGGGTCTAGCCGAATGGGTTTGGGTCTAGCCGAGTGGGTTTGGGTCTGAACGAGTGGGTTTGGGTCTAGTCGAGTGGGTTTGCATCTAGCCGAGTGGGTTTGCATCTTGCCGAGTGAGTTTGGGGCTAGCGGAGTGGGTTTGGGTCTAGCGGAGTGGGTTTGGGTCCAACCGAGTGGGTTTGGACCTCGCCGAGTGTGTTTGGGTCTAGCCAAGGTCGTTTGGGACTAGCCGAGTGGATTTGGGACTAGCGGAGTGGGATTGGGTCTAGCCGAGTGGGTTTGGGTCTAGCCGAGTGGGTTTGGGTCTAGCCGAGTGGGTTTGCATCTAGCCGAGTGGGTTTGCGTCTACCGAGTGAGTTTGGGGCTAGCGGAGTGGGTTTGGGTCTAGCCGAGTGGGTTTGTGTCTAGCCGAGTGGGTTTGGGTGTAGCCGAGTGGGTTTGGGTCTAGCCGAGTGGGTTTGGGTCTAGCCGAGTGGGTTTGGGTGTAGCCGAGTGGGTTTGGGTGTAGCCGAGTGGGTTTGGGTCTAGCGGAGTGGGTTTAGGTCTAGCCGAGTGGGTTTGGGTCTAGCCGAGTGGGTTTGGGTCTAGTCGAGTGGGTTTTGGTCCTGCCGAGTGGGTGTGGGTCTAGCCGAGTGGGTTTGAGTCTAGCCGAGTGGGTTTGGGTCTAGCCGAGTGGGTTTGGTTCTAGCCGAGTGGGTTTTGTGTCTAGACGAGTGGGTTTGGGTCTAACCGAGTGGGTTTGGGTCTAGCCGAGTGGGTTTGGGTCTAGCCGAGAGTGTTTGGGTCTACCCAAGTGGGTTTGGGTCTAGCCGAGTGGGTTTGGGTCTAGCCGAGTGGATTTGGGTGTAGCCGAGTGGGTGTGGGTCTAACCGAGTGGGTTTGGGTCTAGCCGAGTGGGTTTGGGTCTAGCCGAGAGTGTTTGGGTCTACCCAAGTGGGTTTGAGTCTAGCCGAGTGGGTTTGGGTCTCGCCGAGTGGATTTGGGTCTAGCCGAGTGGGTGTGGGTCTAGCCGAGTGGGTTTGGGTCTAGCCGAGTGGGTTTGTGTCTAGCCGAGTGGGTTTGGGTCTAGCCAAGTGGGTTTGGGTCTAGCCGAGTGGGTTTGGGTCTAGCCGAGTGGGTTTGGGTCTAGCAGATTGGGTTGGGTGTAGCCGAGTGGGTTTGGGTCTAGCCGATTGGGTTTGGGTCTAGCCGAGTGGGTTTGGGTCTAGCCGAGTGGGTTTGGGTGTAGCCGAGTGGGTTTGGGTCTAGCCGAGTGGGGTTGGGTCTAGCGGAGTGGGTTTGGGTCTAACCGCATGGGTTTGGGTCTAGCCGAGTGGGTTTGGGTCTAATAGAGTGGGTTTGGGTGCAGCCGAGTGGGTTTGGGTCTAGCCGAGTGGGTTTGGGTCTAGCCGAGTGGGTTTGGGTCGAGCCGAGTGGGTTTGGGTCTAGCCGAGTGGGTTTGGGTCTAGCGGAGTGGGTTTGGGTGTAGCCGAGTGGGTTTGGGTCTAGCCGAGTGGGTTTGGGTCTAGCCGAGTGGGTTTGGGGCTAGCCGAGTGGGTTTGGGTCTAGCCGAGTGGGTTTGGGTCTAGCCGAGTGGGTTTGGGTCTAGCCGAGTGGGTTTGGGTCTAGCCGAGTGGGTTTGGGTCTAGCCGAGTGGGTTCGGGTCTAGCCGAGTGGGTTTGGGTCGTGCCGAGTGGGTTTGGTTCTAGCCGAGCGGGTTTGGGGCTAGCCGAATGCGTTTGGGTCTAGCCGAGTGGGTTTGGGTCTCGTCGAGTGGGTTTGGGTCTAGCCGAGTGGGTTTGGGTGTAGCCGAGTGGGTTTGGGTCTAGCAGAGTGGGTTTGGGTCTAGCCGAGTGGGTTTGGGTCTAGCCGAGTGGGTTTGGGTCTAGTCGAGTGGGTTTTGGTCCTGCCGAGTGGGTGTGGGTCTAGCCGAGTGGGTTTGAGTCTAGCCGAGTGGGTTTGGGTCTAGCCGAGTGGGTTTGGTTCTAGCCGAGTGGGTTTTGTGTCTAGACGAGTGGGTTTGGGTCTAACCGAGTGGGTTTGGGTCTCGCCGAGTGGGTTTGGGTCTAGCCGAGAGTGTTTGGGTCTACCCAAGTGGGTTTGGGTCTAGCCGAGTGGGTTTGGGTCTAGCCGAGTGGATTTGGGTGTAGCCGAGTGGGTGTGGGTCTAACCGAGTGGGTTTGGGTCTAGCCGAGTGGGTTTGGGTCTAGCCGAGAGTGTTTGGGTCTACCCAAGTGGGTTTGAGTCTAGCCGAGTGGGTTTGGGTCTCGCCGAGTGGATTTGGGTCTAGCCGAGTGGGTGTGGGTCTAGCCGAGTGGGTTTGGGTCTAGCCGAGTGGGTTTTGGTCCTGCCGAGTGGGTGTGGGTCTAGCCGAGTGGGTTTGAGTCTAGCCGAGTGGGTTTGGGTCTAGCCGAGTGGGTTTGGTTCTAGCCGAGTGGGTTTTGTGTCTAGACGAGTGGGTTTGGGTCTAACCGAGTGGGTTTGGGTCTAGCCGAGTGGGTTTGGGTCTAGCCGAGAGTGTTTGGGTCTACCCAAGTGGGTTTGGGTCTAGCCGAGTGGGTTTGGGTCTAGCCGAGTGGATTTGGGTGTAGCCGAGTGGGTGTGGGTCTAACCGAGTGGGTTTGGGTCTAGCCGAGTGGGTTTGGGTCTAGCCGAGAGTGTTTGGGTCTACCCAAGTGGGTTTGAGTCTAGCCGAGTGGGTTTGGGTCTCGCCGAGTGGATTTGGGTCTAGCCGAGTGGGTGTGCGTCTAGCCGAGTGGGTTTGGGTCTAGCCGAGTGGGTTTGTGTCTAGCCGAGTGGGTTTGGGTCTAGCCAAGTGGGTTTGGGTCTAGCCGAGTGGGTTTGGGTCTAGCCGAGTGGGTTTGGGTCTAGCAGATTGGGTTGGGTGTAGCCGAGTGGGTTTGGGTCTAGCCGATTGGGTTTGGGTCTAGCCGAGTGGGTTTGGGTCTAGCCGAGTGGGTTTGTGTGTAGCCGAGTGGGTTTGGGTCTAGCCGAGTGGGGTTGGGTCTAGCGGAGTGGGTTTGGGTCTAACCGCATGGGTTTGGGTCTAGCCGAGTGGGTTTGGATCTAATAGAGTGGGTTTGGGTGCAGCCGAGTGGGTTTGGGTCTAGCCGAGTGGGTTTGGGTCTAGCCGAGTGGGTTTGGGTCGAGCCGAGTGGGTTTGGGTCTAGCCGAGTGGGTTTGGGTCTAGCGGAGTGGGTTTGGGTGTAGCCGAGTGGGTTTGGGTCTAGCCGAGTGGGTTTGGGTCTAGCCGAGTGGGTTTGGGGCTAGCCGAGTGGGTTTGGGTCTAGCCGAGTGGGTTTGGGTCTAGCCGAGTGGGTTTGGGTCTAGCCGAGTGGGTTTGGGTCTAGCCGAGTGGGTTCGGGTCTAGCCGAGTGGGTTTGGGTCGTGCCGAGTGGGTTTGGGTCTAGCCGAGCGGGTTTGGGGCTAGCCGAATGCGTTTGGGTCTAGCCGAGTGGGTTTGGGTCTCGTCGAGTGGGTTTGGGTCTAGCCGAGTGGGTTTGGGTGTAGCCGAGTGGGTTTGGGTCTAGCAGAGTGGGTTTGGGTCTAGCCGAGTGGGTTTGGGTCTAGCCGAGTGGGTTTGGGTCTAGTCGAGTGGGTTTTGGTCCTGCCGAGTGGGTGTGGGTCTAGCCGAGTGGGTTTGAGTCTAGCCGAGTGGGTTTGGGTCTAGCCGAGTGGGTTTGGTTCTAGCCGAGTGGGTTTTGTGTCTAGACGAGTGGGTTTGGGTCTAACCGAGTGGGTTTGGGTCTCGCCGAGTGGGTTTGGGTCTAGCCGAGAGTGTTTGGGTCTACCCAAGTGGGTTTGGGTCTAGCCGAGTGGGTTTGGGTCTAGCCGAGTGGATTTGGGTGTAGCCGAGTGGGTGTGGGTCTAACCGAGTGGGTTTGGGTCTAGCCGAGTGGGTTTGGGTCTAGCCGAGAGTGTTTGGGTCTACCCAAGTGGGTTTGAGTCTAGCCGAGTGGGTTTGGGTCTCGCCGAGTGGATTTGGGTCTAGCCGAGTGGGTGTGGGTCTAGCCGAGTGGGTTTGGGTCTAGCCGAGTGGGTTTGGGTCTAGCCGAGTGGGTTTGGGTCTAGCCAAGTGGGTTTGGGTCTAGCCGAGTGGGTTTGGGTCTAGCCGAGTGGGTTTGGGTCTAGCCGATTGGGTTGGGTGTAGCCGAGTGGGTTTGGGTCTAGCCGATTGGGTTTGGGTCTAGCCGAGTGGGTTTGGGTCTAGCCGAGTGGGTTTGGGTGTAGCCGAGTGGGTTTGGGTCTAGCCGAGTGGGGTTGGGTCTAGCGGAGTGGGTTTGGGTCTAGCCGCATGGGTTTGGGTCTAGCCGAGTGGGTTTGGGTCTAGTGGAGTGGGTTTGGGTGCAGCCGAGTGGGTTTGGGTCTAGCCGAGTGGGTTTGGGTCTAGCCGAGTGGGTTTGGGTCTAGCCAAGTGGGTTTGGGTCTAGCCGAGTGGGTTTGGGTCTAGCCGAGTGGGTTTGGGTCTAGCCGATTGGGTTGGGTGTAGCCGAGTGGGTTTGGGTCTAGCCGATTGGGTTTGGGTCTAGCCGAGTGGGTTTGGGTCTAGCCGAGTGGGTTTGGGTGTAGCCGAGTGGGTTTGGGTCTAGCCGAGTGGGGTTGGGTCTAGCGGAGTGGGTTTGGGTGCAGCCGAGTGGGTTTGGGTCTAGCCGAGTGGGTTTGGGTCTAGCCGAGTGGGTTTGGGTCGAGCCGAGTGGGTTTGGGTGTAGCCAAGTGGGTTTGGGTCTAGCCGAGTGGTTTTGGGTCTAGCCAAGTGGGTTTGGGTCTAGCCGAGTGGGTTTGGGTCTAGCCGAATGGGTTTGGGTCTAGCCGAGTGGGTTTGGGTCTGAACGAGTGGGTTTGGGTCTAGTCGAGTGGGTTTGCATCTAGCCGAGTGGGTTTGCATCTTGCCGAGTGAGTTTGGGGCTAGCGGAGTGGGTTTGGGTCTAGCGGAGTGGGTTTGGGTCCAACCGAGTGGGTTTGGACCTCGCCGAGTGTGTTTGGGTCTAGCCAAGGTCGTTTGGGACTAGCCGAGTGGATTTGGGACTAGCGGAGTGGGATTGGGTCTAGCCGAGTGGGTTTGGGTCTAGCCGAGTGGGTTTGGGTCTAGCCGAGTGGGTTTGCATCTAGCCGAGTGGGTTTGCGTCTACCGAGTGAGTTTGGGGCTAGCGGAGTGGGTTTGGGTCTAGCCGAGTGGGTTTGTGTCTAGCCGAGTGGGTTTGGGTCTAGCCGAGTGGGTTTGGGTCTAGCCGAGTGGGTTTGGGTGTAGCCGAGTGGGTTTGGGTCTAGCCGAGTGGGTTTGGGTCTAGCCGAGTGGGTTTGGGTGTAGCCGAGTGGGTTTGGGTGTAGCCGAGTGGGTTTGGGTCTAGCGGAGTGGGTTTAGGTCTAGCCGAGTGGGTTTGGGTCTAGCCGAGTGGGTTTGGGTCTAGTCGAGTGGGTTTTGGTCCTGCCGAGTGGGTGTGGGTCTAGCCGAGTGGGTTTGGGTCTAGCCGAGTGGGTTTGGTTCTAGCCGAGTGGGTTTTGTGTCTAGACGAGTGGGTTTGGGTCTAACCGAGTGGGTTTGGTTCTAGCCGAGTGGGTTTGGGTCTAGCCGAGAGTGTTTGGGTCTACCCAAGTGGGTTTGGGTCTAGCCGAGTGGGTTTGGGTCTAGCCGAGTGGATTTGGGTGTAGCCGAGTGGGTGTGGGTCTAACCGAGTTGGTTTGGGTCTAGCCGAGTGGGTTTGGGTCTAGCCGAGAGTGTTTGGGTCTACCCAAGTGGGTTTGAGTCTAGCCGAGTGGGTTTGGGTCTCGCCGAGTGGATTTGGGTCTAGCCGAGTGGGTGTGGGTCTAGCCGAGTGGGTTTGGGTCTAGCCGAGTGGGTTTGTGTCTAGCCGAGTGGGTTTGGGTCTAGCCAAGTGGGTTTGGGTCTAGCCGAGTGGGTTTGGGTCTAGCCGAGTGGGTTTGGGTCTAGCCGATTGGGTTGTGTGTAGCCGAGTGGGTTTGGGTCTAGCCGATTGGGTTTGGGTCTAGCCGAGTGGGTTTGGGTCTAGCCGAGTGGGTTTGGGTGTAGCCGAGTGGGTTTGGGTCTAGCCGAGTGGGGTTGGGTCTAGCGGAGTGGGTTTGGGTCTAACCGCATGGGTTTGGGTCTAGCCGAGTGGGTTTGGGTCTAGTGGAGTGGGTTTGGGTGCAGCCGAGTGGGTTTGGGTCTAGCCGAGTGGGTTTGGGTCTAGCCGAGTGGGTTTGGGTCGAGCCGAGTGGGTTTGGGTCTAGCCGAGTGGGTTTGGGTCTAGCGGAGTGGGTTTGGGTGTAGCCGAGTGGGTTTGGGTCTAGCCGAGTGGGTTTGGGTCTAGCCGAGTGGGTTTGGGGCTAGCCGAGTGGGTTTGGGTCTAGCCGAGTGGGTTTGGGTCTAGCCGAGTGGGTTTGGGTCTAGCCGAGTGGGTTTGGGTCTAGCCGAGTGGGTTTGGGTCTAGCCGAGTGGGTTCGGGTCTAGCCGAGTGGGTTTGGGTCGTGCCGAGTGGGTTTGGGTCTAGCCGAGCGGGTTTGGGGCTAGCCGAATGCGTTTAGGTCTAGCCGAGTGGGTTTGGGTCTCGTCGAGTGGGTTTGGGTCTAGCCGAGTGGGTTTGGGTGTAGCCGAGTGGGTTTGGGTCTAGCCGAGTGGGTTTGGGTCTAGCCGAGTGGGTTTGGGTGTAGCCGAGTGGGTTTGGGTGTAGCCGAGTGGGTTTGGGTCTAGCAGAGTGGGTTTGGGTCTAGCCGAGTGGGTTTGGGTCTAGCCGAGTGGGTTTGGGTCTAGTCGAGTGGGTTTTGGTCCTGCCGAGTGGGTGTGGGTCTAGCCGAGTGGGTTTGAGTCTAGCCGAGTGGGTTTGCATCTTGCCGAGTGAGTTTGGGGCTAGCGGAGTGGGTTTGGGTCTAGCGGAGTGGGTTTGGGTCCAACCGAGTGGGTTTGGACCTCGCCGAGTGTGTTTGGGTCTAGCCAAGGTCGTTTGGGACTAGCCGAGTGGATTTGGGACTAGCGGAGTGGGATTGGGTCTAGCCGAGTGGGTTTGGGTCTAGCCGAGTGGGTTTGGGTCTAGCCGAGTGGGTTTGCATCTAGCCGAGTGGGTTTGCGTCTACCGAGTGAGTTTGGGGCTAGCGGAGTGGGTTTGGGTCTAGCCGAGTGGGTTTGTGTCTAGCCGAGTGGGTTTGGGTCTAGCCGAGTGGGTTTGGGTCTAGCCGAGTGGGTTTGGGTGTAGCCGAGTGGGTTTGGGTCTAGCCGAGTGGGTTTGGGTCTAGCCGAGTGGGTTTGGGTGTAGCCGAGTGGGTTTGGGTGTAGCCGAGTGGGTTTGGGTCTAGCGGAGTGGGTTTAGGTCTAGCCGAGTGGGTTTGGGTCTAGCCGAGTGGGTTTGGGTCTAGTCGAGTGGGTTTTGGTCCTGCCGAGTGGGTGTGGGTCTAGCCGAGTGGGTTTGGGTCTAGCCGAGTGGGTTTGGTTCTAGCCGAGTGGGTTTTGTGTCTAGACGAGTGGGTTTGGGTCTAACCGAGTGGGTTTGGTTCTAGCCGAGTGGGTTTGGGTCTAGCCGAGAGTGTTTGGGTCTACCCAAGTGGGTTTGGGTCTAGCCGAGTGGGTTTGGGTCTAGCCGAGTGGATTTGGGTGTAGCCGAGTGGGTGTGGGTCTAACCGAGTTGGTTTGGGTCTAGCCGAGTGGGTTTGGGTCTAGCCGAGAAAGTTTGGGTCTACCCAAGTGGGTTTGAGTCTAGCCGAGTGGGTTTGGGTCTCGCCGAGTGGATTTGGGTCTAGCCGAGTGGGTGTGGGTCTAGCCGAGTGGGTTTGGGTCTAGCCGAGTGGGTTTGTGTCTAGCCGAGTGGGTTTGGGTCTAGCCAAGTGGGTTTGGGTCTAGCCGAGTGGGTTTGGGTCTAGCCGAGTGGGTTTGGGTCTAGCCGAGTGGGTTTGGGTCTAGCCGAGTGGGTTTGGGTGTAGCCGAGTGGGTTTGGGTCTAGCCGAGTGGGTTTGGGTCTAGCCGAGTGGGTTTGGGTGTAGCCGAGTGGGTTTGGGTGTAGCCGAGTGGGTTTGGGTCTAGCAGAGTGGGTTTGGGTCTAGCCGAGTGGGTTTGGGTCTAGCCGAGTGGGTTTGGGTCTAGTCGAGTGGGTTTTGGTCCTGCCGAGTGGGTGTGGGTCTAGCCGAGTGGGTTTGAGTCTAGCCGAGTGGGTTTGCATCTTGCCGAGTGAGTTTGGGGCTAGCGGAGTGGGTTTGGGTCTAGCGGAGTGGGTTTGGGTCCAACCGAGTGGGTTTGGACCTCGCCGAGTGTGTTTGGGTCTAGCCAAGGTCGTTTGGGACTAGCCGAGTGGATTTGGGACTAGCGGAGTGGGATTGGGTCTAGCCGAGTGGGTTTGGGTCTAGCCGAGTGGGTTTGGGTCTAGCCGAGTGGGTTTGCATCTAGCCGAGTGGGTTTGCGTCTACCGAGTGAGTTTGGGGCTAGCGGAGTGGGTTTGGGTCTAGCCGAGTGGGTTTGTGTCTAGCCGAGTGGGTTTGGGTCTAGCCGAGTGGGTTTGGGTCTAGCCGAGTGGGTTTGGGTGTAGCCGAGTGGGTTTGGGTCTAGCCGAGTGGGTTTGGGTCTAGCCGAGTGGGTTTGGGTGTAGCCGAGTGGGTTTGGGTGTAGCCGAGTGGGTTTGGGTCTAGCGGAGTGGGTTTAGGTCTAGCCGAGTGGGTTTGGGTCTAGCCGAGTGGGTTTGGGTCTAGTCGAGTGGGTTTTGGTCCTGCCGAGTGGGTGTGGGTCTAGCCGAGTGGGTTTGGGTCTAGCCGAGTGGGTTTGGTTCTAGCCGAGTGGGTTTTGTGTCTAGACGAGTGGGTTTGGGTCTAACCGAGTGGGTTTGGTTCTAGCCGAGTGGGTTTGGGTCTAGCCGAGAGTGTTTGGGTCTACCCAAGTGGGTTTGGGTCTAGCCGAGTGGGTTTGGGTCTAGCCGAGTGGATTTGGGTGTAGCCGAGTGGGTGTGGGTCTAACCGAGTTGGTTTGGGTCTAGCCGAGTGGGTTTGGGTCTAGCCGAGAGTGTTTGGGTCTACCCAAGTGGGTTTGAGTCTAGCCGAGTGGGTTTGGGTCTCGCCGAGTGGATTTGGGTCTAGCCGAGTGGGTGTGGGTCTAGCCGAGTGGGTTTGGGTCTAGCCGAGTGGGTTTGTGTCTAGCCGAGTGGGTTTGGGTCTAGCCAAGTGGGTTTGGGTCTAGCCGAGTGGGTTTGGGTCTAGCCGAGTGGGTTTGGGTCTAGCCGATTGGGTTGTGTGTAGCCGAGTGGGTTTGGGTCTAGCCGATTGGGTTTGGGTCTAGCCGAGTGGGTTTGGGTCTAGCCGAGTGGGTTTGGGTGTAGCCGAGTGGGTTTGGGTCTAGCCGAGTGGGGTTGGGTCTAGCGGTGTGGGTTTGGGTCTAACCGCATGGGTTTGGGTCTAGCCGAGTGGGTTTGGGTCTAGTGGAGTGGGTTTGGGTGCAGCCGAGTGGGTTTGGGTCTAGCCGAGTGGGTTTGGGTCTAGCCGAGTGGGTTTGGGTCGAGCCGAGTGGGTTTGGGTCTAGCCGAGTGGGTTTGGGTCTAGCGGAGTGGGTTTGGGTGTAGCCGAGTGGGTTTGGGTCTAGCCGAGTGGGTTTGGGTCTAGCCGAGTGGGTTTGGGGCTAGCCGAGTGGGTTTGGGTCTAGCCGAGTGGGTTTGGGTCTAGCCGAGTGGGTTTGGGTCTAGCCGAGTGGGTTTGGGTCTAGCCGAGTGGGTTTGGGTCTAGCCGAGTGGGTTCGGGTCTAGCCGAGTGGGTTTGGGTCGTGCCGAGTGGGTTTGGGTCTAGCCGAGCGGGTTTGGGGCTAGCCGAATGCGTTTAGGTCTAGCCGAGTGGGTTTGGGTCTCGTCGAGTGGGTTTGGGTCTAGCCGAGTGGGTTTGGGTGTAGCCGAGTGGGTTTGGGTCTAGCCGAGTGGGTTTGGGTCTAGCCGAGTGGGTTTGGGTGTAGCCGAGTGGGTTTGGGTGTAGCCGAGTGGGTTTGGGTCTAGCAGAGTGGGTTTGGGTCTAGCCGAGTGGGTTTGGGTCTAGCCGAGTGGGTTTGGGTCTAGTCGAGTGGGTTTTGGTCCTGCCGAGTGGGTGTGGGTCTAGCCGAGTGGGTTTGAGTCTAGCCGAGTGGGTTTGGGTCTAGCCGAGTGGGTTTGGTTCTAGCCGAGTGGGTTTTGTGTCTAGACGAGTGGGTTTGGGTCTAACCGAGTGGGTTTGGGTCTCGCCGAGTGGGTTTGGGTCTAGCCGAGAGTGTTTGGGTCTACCCAAGTGGGTTTGGGTCTAGCCGAGTGGGTTTGGGTCTAGCCGAGTGGATTTGGGTGTAGCCGAGTGGGTGTGGGTCTAACCGAGTGGGTTTGGGTCTAGCCGAGTGGGTTTGGGTCTAGCCGAGAGTGTTTGGGTCTACCCAAGTGGGTTTGAGTCTAGCCGAGTGGGTTTGGGTCTCGCCGAGTGGATTTGGGTCTAGCCGAGTGGGTGTGGGTCTAGCCAAGTGGGTTTGGGTCTAGCCGAGTGGGTTTGGGTCTAGCCGAGTGGGTTTGGGTCTAGCCAAGTGGGTTTGGGTCTAGCCGAGTGGGTTTGGGTCTAGCCGAGTGGGTTTGGGTCTAGCCGATTGGGTTGGGTGTAGCCGAGTGGGTTTGGGTCTAGCCGATTGGGTTTGGGTCTAGCCGAGTGGGTTTGGGTCTAGCCGAGTGGGTTTGGGTGTAGCCGAGTGGGTTTGGGTCTAGCCGAGTGGGGTTGGGTCTAGCGGAGTGGGTTTGGGTCTAGCCGCATGGGTTTGGGTCTAGCCGAGTGGGTTTGGGTCTAGTGGAGTGGGTTTGGGTGCAGCCGAGTGGGTTTGGGTCTAGCCGAATGGGTTTGGGTCTAGCCGAGTGGGTTTGGGTCTGAACGAGTGGGTTTGGGGCTAGTCGAGTGGGTTTGCAACTAGCCGAGTGGGTTTGCATCTTGCCGAGTGAGTTTGGGGCTAGCGGAGTGGGTTTGGGTCTAGCGGAGTGGGTTTGGGTCCAACCGAGTGGGTTTGGACCTCGCCGAGTGTGTTTGGGTCTAGCCAAGGTCGTTTGGGACTAGCCGAGTGGATTTGGGACTAGCGGAGTGGGATTGGGTCTAGCCGAGTGGGTTTGGGTCTAGCCGAGTGGGTTTGGGTCTAGCCGAGTGGGTTTGCGTCTAGCCGAGTGGGTTTGGGTCTAGCCGAGAGTGTTTGGGTCTACCCAAGTGGGTTTGAGTCTAGCCGAGTGGGTTTGGGTCTCGCCGAGTGGATTTGGGTCTAGCCGAGTGGGTGTGGGTCTAGCCGAGTGGGTTTGGGTCTAGCCGAGTGGGTTTGGGTCTAGCCGAGTGGGTTTGGGTCTAGCCAAGTGGGTTTGGGTCTAGCCGAGTGGGTTTGGGTCTAGCCGAGTGGGTTTGGGTCTAGCCGATTGGGTTGGGTGTAGCCGAGTGGGTTTGGGTCTAGCCGATTGGGTTTGGGTCTAGCCGAGTGGGTTTGGGTCTAGCCGAGTGGGTTTGGGTGTAGCCGAGTGGGTTTGGGTCTAGCCGAGTGGGGTTGGGTCTAGCGGAGTGGGTTTGGGTCTAGCCGCATGGGTTTGGGTCTAGCCGAGTGGGTTTGGGTCTAGTGGAGTGGGTTTGGGTGCAGCCGAGTGGGTTTGGGTCTAGCCGAGTGGGTTTGGGTCTAGCCGAGTGGGTTTGGGTCGAGCCGAGTGGGTTTGGGTCTAACCGAGTGGGTTTGGGTCTAGCGGAGTGGGTTTGGGTGTAGCCGAGTGGGTTTGGGTGTAGCCGAGTGGGTTTGGGTCTAGCCGAGTGGGTTTGGGGCTAGCCGAGTGGGTTTGGGTCTAGCCGAGTGGGTTTGGGTCTAGCCGAGTGGGTTTGGGTCTAGCCGAGTGGGTTTGGGTCTAGCCGAGTGGGTTTGGGTCTAGCCGAGTGAGTTTGGGTCTAGCCGAGTGGGTTTGGGTCGTGCCGAGTGGGTTTGGGTCTAGCCGAGCGGGTTTGGGGCTAGCCGAATGCGTTTGGGTCTAGCCGAGTGGGTGTGGGTCTCGTCGAGTGGGTTTGGGTCTAGCCGAGTGGGTTTGGGTTGAGCCGAGTGGGTTTGGGTCTAGCCTAGTGGGTTTGGGTCTAGCCGAGGGGGTTTGGGTCTAGCCGAGTGGGTTTCGGTATAGCCGAGTGGGTTTGGGTCTAGCCGATTGGGTTTGGGTCTAGCCGAGTGGGTTTGGGTCCAGCCGAGTGGGTTTGGGTGTAGCCAAGTGGGTTTGGGTCTAGCCGAGTGGTTTTGGGTCTAGCCGAGTGGGTTTGGGTCTAGCCGAGTGGGTTTGGGTCTAGCCGAATGGGTTTGGGTCTAGCCGAGTGGGTTTGGGTCTGAACGAGTGGGTTTGGGGCTAGTCGAGTGGGTTTGCAACTAGCCGAGTGGGTTTGCATCTTGCCGAGTGAGTTTGGGGCTAGCGGAGTGGGTTTGGGTCTAGCGGAGTGGGTTTGGGTCCAACCGAGTGGGTTTGGACCTCGCCGAGTGTGTTTGGGTCTAGCCAAGGTCGTTTGGGACTAGCCGAGTGGATTTGGGACTAGCGGAGTGGGATTGGGTCTAGCCGAGTGGGTTTGGGTCTAGCCGAGTGGGTTTGGGTCTAGCCGACTGGGTTTGCGTCTAGCCGAGTGGGTTTGCGTCTAGCCGAGTGAGTTTGCGGCTAGCGGAGTGGGTTTGGGTCTAGCCGAGTGGGTTTGTGTCTAGCCGAGTGGGTGTGGGTGTAGCCGAGTGGGTTTGGGTCTAGCCGAGTGGGTTTGGGTCTAGTCGAGTGGGTTTTGGTCCTGCCGAGTGGGTGTGGGTCTAGCCGAGTGGGTTTGAGTCTAGCCGAGTGGGTTTGGGTCTAGCCGAGTGGGTTTGGTTCTAGCCGAGTGGGTTTGGTTCTAGCCGAGTGGGTTTTGTGTCTAGACGAGTGGGTTTGGGTCTAACCGAGTGGGTTTGGGTCTAGCCGAGTGGGTTTGGGTCTAGCCGAGAGTGTTTGGGTCTACCCAAGTGGGTTTGGGTCTAGCCGAGTGGGTTTGGGTCTAGCCGAGTGGATTTGGGTGTAGCCGAGTGGGTGTGGGTCTAACCGAGTGGGTTTGGTCTAGCCGAGTGGGTTTGGGTCTAGCCGAGAGTGTTTGGGTCTACCCAAGTGGGTTTGAGTCTAGCCGAGTGGGTTTGGGTCTCGCCGAGTGGATTTGGGTCGAGCCGAGTGGGTGTGGGTCTAGCCGAGTGGGTTTGGGTCTAGCCGAGTGGGTTTGGGTCTAGCCGAGTGGGTTTGGGTCTAGCCAAGTGGGTTTGGGTCTAGACGAGTGGGTTTGGGTCTAGCCGAGTGGATTTGGGTCTAGCCGATTGGGTTGGGTGTAGCCGAGTGGGTTTGGGTCTAGCCGATTGGGTTTGGGTCTAGCCGAGTGGGTTTGGGTCTAGCCGAGTGGGTTTGGGTCTAGCAGAGTGGGTTTGGGTCTAGCCGAGTGGGTTTGGGTCTAGCCGAGTGGGTTTGGGTCTAGTCGAGTGGGTTTTGGTCCTGCCGAGTGGGTGTGGGTCTAGCCGAGTGGGTTTGAGTCTAGCCGAGTGGGTTTGCATCTTGCCGAGTGAGTTTGGGGCTAGCGGAGTGGGTTTGGGTCTAGCGGAGTGGGTTTGGGTCCAACCGAGTGGGTTTGGACCTCGCCGAGTGTGTTTGGGTCTAGCCAAGGTCGTTTGGGACTAGCCGAGTGGATTTGGGACTAGCGGAGTGGGATTGGGTCTAGCCGAGTGGGTTTGGGTCTAGCCGAGTGGGTTTGGGTCTAGCCGAGTGGGTTTGCATCTAGCCGAGTGGGTTTGCGTCTACCGAGTGAGTTTGGGGCTAGCGGAGTGGGTTTGGGTCTAGCCGAGTGGGTTTGTGTCTAGCCGAGTGGGTTTGGGTCTAGCCGAGTGGGTTTGGGTCTAGCCGAGTGGGTTTGGGTGTAGCCGAGTGGGTTTGGGTCTAGCCGAGTGGGTTTGGGTCTAGCCGAGTGGGTTTGGGTGTAGCCGAGTGGGTTTGGGTGTAGCCGAGTGGGTTTGGGTCTAGCGGAGTGGGTTTAGGTCTAGCCGAGTGGGTTTGGGTCTAGCCGAGTGGGTTTGGGTCTAGTCGAGTGGGTTTTGGTCCTGCCGAGTGGGTGTGGGTCTAGCCGAGTGGGTTTGGGTCTAGCCGAGTGGGTTTGGTTCTAGCCGAGTGGGTTTTGTGTCTAGACGAGTGGGTTTGGGTCTAACCGAGTGGGTTTGGTTCTAGCCGAGTGGGTTTGGGTCTAGCCGAGAGTGTTTGGGTCTACCCAAGTGGGTTTGGGTCTAGCCGAGTGGGTTTGGGTCTAGCCGAGTGGATTTGGGTGTAGCCGAGTGGGTGTGGGTCTAACCGAGTTGGTTTGGGTCTAGCCGAGTGGGTTTGGGTCTAGCCGAGAGTGTTTGGGTCTACCCAAGTGGGTTTGAGTCTAGCCGAGTGGGTTTGGGTCTCGCCGAGTGGATTTGGGTCTAGCCGAGTGGGTGTGGGTCTAGCCGAGTGGGTTTGGGTCTAGCCGAGTGGGTTTGTGTCTAGCCGAGTGGGTTTGGGTCTAGCCAAGTGGGTTTGGGTCTAGCCGAGTGGGTTTGGGTCTAGCCGAGTGGGTTTGGGTCTAGCCGATTGGGTTGTGTGTAGCCGAGTGGGTTTGGGTCTAGCCGATTGGGTTTGGGTCTAGCCGAGTGGGTTTGGGTCTAGCCGAGTGGGTTTGGGTGTAGCCGAGTGGGTTTGGGTCTTGCCGAGTGAGCCCCAAACTCACTCGGCAAGATGCAAACCCACTCGGCTAGTTGCAAACCCACTCGACTAGCCCCAAACCCACTCGTTCAGACCCAAACCCACTCGGCTAGACCCAAACCCATTCGGCTAGACCCAAACCCACTCGGCTGCACCCAAACCCACTCCACTAGACCCAAACCCACTCGGCTAGACCCAAACCCATGCGGCTAGACCCAAACCCACTCCGCTAGACCCAACCCCACTCGGCTAGACCCAAACCCACTCGGCTACACCCAAACCCACTCGGCTAGACCCAAACCCACTCGGCTAGACCCAAACCCAATCGGCTAGACCCAAACCCACTCGGCTACACCCAACCCAATCGGCTAGACCCAAACCCACTCGGCTAGACCCAAACCCACTCGGCTAGACCCAAACCCACTTGGCTAGACCCAAACCCACTCGGCTAGACCCAAACCCACTCGGCTAGACCCAAACCCACTTGGCTAGACCCACACCCACTCGGCTAGACCCAAATCCACTCGGCGAGACCCAAACCCACTCGGCTAGACTCAAACCCACTTGGGTAGACCCAAACACTCTCGGCTAGACCCAAACCCACTCGGCTAGACCCAAACCCACTCGGTTAGACCCACACCCACTCGGCTACACCCAAATCCACTCGGCTAGACCCAAACCCACTCGGCTAGACCCAAACCCACTTGGGTAGACCCAAACACTCTCGGCTAGACCCAAACCCACTCGGCGAGACCCAAACCCACTCGGTTAGACCCAAACCCACTCGTCTAGACACAAAACCCACTCGGCTAGAACCAAACCCACTCGGCTAGACCCAAACCCACTCGGCTAGACTCAAACCCACTCGGCTAGACCCACACCCACTCGGCAGGACCAAAACCCACTCGACTAGACCCAAACCCACTCGGCTAGACCCAAACCCACTCGGCTAGACCCAAACCCACTCTGCTAGACCCAAACCCACTCGGCTACACCCAAATGCGTTTGGGTCTAGCCGAGTGGGTGTGGGTCTCGTCGAGTGGGTTTGGGTCTAGCCGAGTGGGTTTGGGTTGAGCCGAGTGGGTTTGGGTCTAGCCTAGTGGGTTTGGGTCTAGCCGAGGGGGTTTGGGTCTAGCCGAGTGGGTTTCGGTATAGCCGAGTGGGTTTGGGTCTAGCCGATTGGGTTTGGGTCTAGCCGAGTGGGTTTGGGTCCAGCCGAGTGGGTTTGGGTGTAGCCAAGTGGGTTTGGGTCTAGCCGAGTGGTTTTGGGTCTAGCCGAGTGGGTTTGGGTCTAGCCGAGTGGGTTTGGGTCTAGCCGAATGGGTTTGGGTCTAGCCGAGTGGGTTTGGGTCTGAACGAGTGGGTTTGGGGCTAGTCGAGTGGGTTTGCAACTAGCCGAGTGGGTTTGCATCTTGCCGAGTGAGTTTGGGGCTAGCGGAGTGGGTTTGGGTCTAGCGGAGTGGGTTTGGGTCCAACCGAGTGGGTTTGGACCTCGCCGAGTGTGTTTGGGTCTAGCCAAGGTCGTTTGGGACTAGCCGAGTGGATTTGGGACTAGCGGAGTGGGATTGGGTCTAGCCGAGTGGGTTTGGGTCTAGCCGAGTGGGTTTGGGTCTAGCCGACTGGGTTTGCGTCTAGCCGAGTGGGTTTGCGTCTAGCCGAGTGAGTTTGCGGCTAGCGGAGTGGGTTTGGGTCTAGCCGAGTGGGTTTGTGTCTAGCCGAGTGGGTGTGGGTGTAGCCGAGTGGGTTTGGGTCTAGCCGAGTGGGTTTGGGTCTAGTCGAGTGGGTTTTGGTCCTGCCGAGTGGGTGTGGGTCTAGCCGAGTGGGTTTGAGTCTAGCCGAGTGGGTTTGGGTCTAGCCGAGTGGGTTTGGTTCTAGCCGAGTGGGTTTGGTTCTAGCCGAGTGGGTTTTGTGTCTAGACGAGTGGGTTTGGGTCTAACCGAGTGGGTTTGGGTCTAGCCGAGTGGGTTTGGGTCTAGCCGAGAGTGTTTGGGTCTACCCAAGTGGGTTTGGGTCTAGCCGAGTGGGTTTGGGTCTAGCCGAGTGGATTTGGGTGTAGCCGAGTGGGTGTGGGTCTAACCGAGTGGGTTTGGTCTAGCCGAGTGGGTTTGGGTCTAGCCGAGAGTGTTTGGGTCTACCCAAGTGGGTTTGAGTCTAGCCGAGTGGGTTTGGGTCTCGCCGAGTGGATTTGGGTCGAGCCGAGTGGGTGTGGGTCTAGCCGAGTGGGTTTGGGTCTAGCCGAGTGGGTTTGGGTCTAGCCGAGTGGGTTTGGGTCTAGCCAAGTGGGTTTGGGTCTAGACGAGTGGGTTTGGGTCTAGCCGAGTGGATTTGGGTCTAGCCGATTGGGTTGGGTGTAGCCGAGTGGGTTTGGGTCTAGCCGATTGGGTTTGGGTCTAGCCGAGTGGGTTTGGGTCTAGCCGAGTGGGTTTGGGTCTAGCAGAGTGGGTTTGGGTCTAGCCGAGTGGGTTTGGGTCTAGCCGAGTGGGTTTGGGTCTAGTCGAGTGGGTTTTGGTCCTGCCGAGTGGGTGTGGGTCTAGCCGAGTGGGTTTGAGTCTAGCCGAGTGGGTTTGCATCTTGCCGAGTGAGTTTGGGGCTAGCGGAGTGGGTTTGGGTCTAGCGGAGTGGGTTTGGGTCCAACCGAGTGGGTTTGGACCTCGCCGAGTGTGTTTGGGTCTAGCCAAGGTCGTTTGGGACTAGCCGAGTGGATTTGGGACTAGCGGAGTGGGATTGGGTCTAGCCGAGTGGGTTTGGGTCTAGCCGAGTGGGTTTGGGTCTAGCCGAGTGGGTTTGCATCTAGCCGAGTGGGTTTGCGTCTACCGAGTGAGTTTGGGGCTAGCGGAGTGGGTTTGGGTCTAGCCGAGTGGGTTTGTGTCTAGCCGAGTGGGTTTGGGTCTAGCCGAGTGGGTTTGGGTCTAGCCGAGTGGGTTTGGGTGTAGCCGAGTGGGTTTGGGTCTAGCCGAGTGGGTTTGGGTCTAGCCGAGTGGGTTTGGGTGTAGCCGAGTGGGTTTGGGTGTAGCCGAGTGGGTTTGGGTCTAGCGGAGTGGGTTTAGGTCTAGCCGAGTGGGTTTGGGTCTAGCCGAGTGGGTTTGGGTCTAGTCGAGTGGGTTTTGGTCCTGCCGAGTGGGTGTGGGTCTAGCCGAGTGGGTTTGGGTCTAGCCGAGTGGGTTTGGTTCTAGCCGAGTGGGTTTTGTGTCTAGACGAGTGGGTTTGGGTCTAACCGAGTGGGTTTGGTTCTAGCCGAGTGGGTTTGGGTCTAGCCGAGAGTGTTTGGGTCTACCCAAGTGGGTTTGGGTCTAGCCGAGTGGGTTTGGGTCTAGCCGAGTGGATTTGGGTGTAGCCGAGTGGGTGTGGGTCTAACCGAGTTGGTTTGGGTCTAGCCGAGTGGGTTTGGGTCTAGCCGAGAGTGTTTGGGTCTACCCAAGTGGGTTTGAGTCTAGCCGAGTGGGTTTGGGTCTCGCCGAGTGGATTTGGGTCTAGCCGAGTGGGTGTGGGTCTAGCCGAGTGGGTTTGGGTCTAGCCGAGTGGGTTTGTGTCTAGCCGAGTGGGTTTGGGTCTAGCCAAGTGGGTTTGGGTCTAGCCGAGTGGGTTTGGGTCTAGCCGAGTGGGTTTGGGTCTAGCCGATTGGGTTGTGTGTAGCCGAGTGGGTTTGGGTCTAGCCGATTGGGTTTGGGTCTAGCCGAGTGGGTTTGGGTCTAGCCGAGTGGGTTTGGGTGTAGCCGAGTGGGTTTGGGTCTAGCCGAGTGGGGTTGGGTCTAGCGGTGTGGGTTTGGGTCTAACCGCATGGGTTTGGGTCTAGCCGAGTGGGTTTGGGTCTAGTGGAGTGGGTTTGGGTGCAGCCGAGTGGGTTTGGGTCTAGCCGAGTGGGTTTGGGTCTAGCCGAGTGGGTTTGGGTCGAGCCGAGTGGGTTTGGGTCTAGCCGAGTGGGTTTGGGTCTAGCGGAGTGGGTTTGGGTGTAGCCGAGTGGGTTTGGGTCTAGCCGAGTGGGTTTGGGTCTAGCCGAGTGGGTTTGGGGCTAGCCGAGTGGGTTTGGGTCTAGCCGAGTGGGTTTGGGTCTAGCCGAGTGGGTTTGGGTCTAGCCGAGTGGGTTTGGGTCTAGCCGAGTGGGTTTGGGTCTAGCCGAGTGGGTTCGGGTCTAGCCGAGTGGGTTTGGGTCGTGCCGAGTGGGTTTGGGTCTAGCCGAGCGGGTTTGGGGCTAGCCGAATGCGTTTAGGTCTAGCCGAGTGGGTTTGGGTCTCGTCGAGTGGGTTTGGGTCTAGCCGAGTGGGTTTGGGTGTAGCCGAGTGGGTTTGGGTCTAGCCGAGTGGGTTTGGGTCTAGCCGAGTGGGTTTGGGTGTAGCCGAGTGGGTTTGGGTGTAGCCGAGTGGGTTTGGGTCTAGCAGAGTGGGTTTGGGTCTAGCCGAGTGGGTTTGGGTCTAGCCGAGTGGGTTTGGGTCTAGTCGAGTGGGTTTTGGTCCTGCCGAGTGGGTGTGGGTCTAGCCGAGTGGGTTTGAGTCTAGCCGAGTGGGTTTGGGTCTAGCCGAGTGGGTTTGGTTCTAGCCGAGTGGGTTTTGTGTCTAGACGAGTGGGTTTGGGTCTAACCGAGTGGGTTTGGGTCTCGCCGAGTGGGTTTGGGTCTAGCCGAGAGTGTTTGGGTCTACCCAAGTGGGTTTGGGTCTAGCCGAGTGGGTTTGGGTCTAGCCGAGTGGATTTGGGTGTAGCCGAGTGGGTGTGGGTCTAACCGAGTGGGTTTGGGTCTAGCCGAGTGGGTTTGGGTCTAGCCGAGAGTGTTTGGGTCTACCCAAGTGGGTTTGAGTCTAGCCGAGTGGGTTTGGGTCTCGCCGAGTGGATTTGGGTCTAGCCGAGTGGGTGTGGGTCTAGCCAAGTGGGTTTGGGTCTAGCCGAGTGGGTTTGGGTCTAGCCGAGTGGGTTTGGGTCTAGCCAAGTGGGTTTGGGTCTAGCCGAGTGGGTTTGGGTCTAGCCGAGTGGGTTTGGGTCTAGCCGATTGGGTTGGGTGTAGCCGAGTGGGTTTGGGTCTAGCCGATTGGGTTTGGGTCTAGCCGAGTGGGTTTGGGTCTAGCCGAGTGGGTTTGGGTGTAGCCGAGTGGGTTTGGGTCTAGCCGAGTGGGGTTGGGTCTAGCGGAGTGGGTTTGGGTCTAGCCGCATGGGTTTGGGTCTAGCCGAGTGGGTTTGGGTCTAGTGGAGTGGGTTTGGGTGCAGCCGAGTGGGTTTGGGTCTAGCCGAATGGGTTTGGGTCTAGCCGAGTGGGTTTGGGTCTGAACGAGTGGGTTTGGGGCTAGTCGAGTGGGTTTGCAACTAGCCGAGTGGGTTTGCATCTTGCCGAGTGAGTTTGGGGCTAGCGGAGTGGGTTTGGGTCTAGCGGAGTGGGTTTGGGTCCAACCGAGTGGGTTTGGACCTCGCCGAGTGTGTTTGGGTCTAGCCAAGGTCGTTTGGGACTAGCCGAGTGGATTTGGGACTAGCGGAGTGGGATTGGGTCTAGCCGAGTGGGTTTGGGTCTAGCCGAGTGGGTTTGGGTCTAGCCGAGTGGGTTTGCGTCTAGCCGAGTGGGTTTGGGTCTAGCCGAGAGTGTTTGGGTCTACCCAAGTGGGTTTGAGTCTAGCCGAGTGGGTTTGGGTCTCGCCGAGTGGATTTGGGTCTAGCCGAGTGGGTGTGGGTCTAGCCGAGTGGGTTTGGGTCTAGCCGAGTGGGTTTGGGTCTAGCCGAGTGGGTTTGGGTCTAGCCAAGTGGGTTTGGGTCTAGCCGAGTGGGTTTGGGTCTAGCCGAGTGGGTTTGGGTCTAGCCGATTGGGTTGGGTGTAGCCGAGTGGGTTTGGGTCTAGCCGATTGGGTTTGGGTCTAGCCGAGTGGGTTTGGGTCTAGCCGAGTGGGTTTGGGTGTAGCCGAGTGGGTTTGGGTCTAGCCGAGTGGGGTTGGGTCTAGCGGAGTGGGTTTGGGTCTAGCCGCATGGGTTTGGGTCTAGCCGAGTGGGTTTGGGTCTAGTGGAGTGGGTTTGGGTGCAGCCGAGTGGGTTTGGGTCTAGCCGAGTGGGTTTGGGTCTAGCCGAGTGGGTTTGGGTCGAGCCGAGTGGGTTTGGGTCTAACCGAGTGGGTTTGGGTCTAGCGGAGTGGGTTTGGGTGTAGCCGAGTGGGTTTGGGTGTAGCCGAGTGGGTTTGGGTCTAGCCGAGTGGGTTTGGGGCTAGCCGAGTGGGTTTGGGTCTAGCCGAGTGGGTTTGGGTCTAGCCGAGTGGGTTTGGGTCTAGCCGAGTGGGTTTGGGTCTAGCCGAGTGGGTTTGGGTCTAGCCGAGTGAGTTTGGGTCTAGCCGAGTGGGTTTGGGTCGTGCCGAGTGGGTTTGGGTCTAGCCGAGCGGGTTTGGGGCTAGCCGAATGCGTTTGGGTCTAGCCGAGTGGGTGTGGGTCTCGTCGAGTGGGTTTGGGTCTAGCCGAGTGGGTTTGGGTTGAGCCGAGTGGGTTTGGGTCTAGCCTAGTGGGTTTGGGTCTAGCCGAGGGGGTTTGGGTCTAGCCGAGTGGGTTTCGGTATAGCCGAGTGGGTTTGGGTCTAGCCGATTGGGTTTGGGTCTAGCCGAGTGGGTTTGGGTCCAGCCGAGTGGGTTTGGGTGTAGCCAAGTGGGTTTGGGTCTAGCCGAGTGGTTTTGGGTCTAGCCGAGTGGGTTTGGGTCTAGCCGAGTGGGTTTGGGTCTAGCCGAATGGGTTTGGGTCTAGCCGAGTGGGTTTGGGTCTGAACGAGTGGGTTTGGGGCTAGTCGAGTGGGTTTGCAACTAGCCGAGTGGGTTTGCATCTTGCCGAGTGAGTTTGGGGCTAGCGGAGTGGGTTTGGGTCTAGCGGAGTGGGTTTGGGTCCAACCGAGTGGGTTTGGACCTCGCCGAGTGTGTTTGGGTCTAGCCAAGGTCGTTTGGGACTAGCCGAGTGGATTTGGGACTAGCGGAGTGGGATTGGGTCTAGCCGAGTGGGTTTGGGTCTAGCCGAGTGGGTTTGGGTCTAGCCGACTGGGTTTGCGTCTAGCCGAGTGGGTTTGCGTCTAGCCGAGTGAGTTTGCGGCTAGCGGAGTGGGTTTGGGTCTAGCCGAGTGGGTTTGTGTCTAGCCGAGTGGGTGTGGGTGTAGCCGAGTGGGTTTGGGTCTAGCCGAGTGGGTTTGGGTCTAGTCGAGTGGGTTTTGGTCCTGCCGAGTGGGTGTGGGTCTAGCCGAGTGGGTTTGAGTCTAGCCGAGTGGGTTTGGGTCTAGCCGAGTGGGTTTGGTTCTAGCCGAGTGGGTTTGGTTCTAGCCGAGTGGGTTTTGTGTCTAGACGAGTGGGTTTGGGTCTAACCGAGTGGGTTTGGGTCTAGCCGAGTGGGTTTGGGTCTAGCCGAGAGTGTTTGGGTCTACCCAAGTGGGTTTGGGTCTAGCCGAGTGGGTTTGGGTCTAGCCGAGTGGATTTGGGTGTAGCCGAGTGGGTGTGGGTCTAACCGAGTGGGTTTGGTCTAGCCGAGTGGGTTTGGGTCTAGCCGAGAGTGTTTGGGTCTACCCAAGTGGGTTTGAGTCTAGCCGAGTGGGTTTGGGTCTCGCCGAGTGGATTTGGGTCGAGCCGAGTGGGTGTGGGTCTAGCCGAGTGGGTTTGGGTCTAGCCGAGTGGGTTTGGGTCTAGCCGAGTGGGTTTGGGTCTAGCCAAGTGGGTTTGGGTCTAGACGAGTGGGTTTGGGTCTAGCCGAGTGGATTTGGGTCTAGCCGATTGGGTTGGGTGTAGCCGAGTGGGTTTGGGTCTAGCCGATTGGGTTTGGGTCTAGCCGAGTGGGTTTGGGTCTAGCCGAGTGGGTTTGGGTGTAGCCGAGTGGGTTTGGGTCTAGCCGAGTGGGGTTGGGTCTAGCGGAGTGGGTTTGGGTCTAGCCGCATGGGTTTGGGTCTAGCCGAGTGGGTTTGGGTCTAGTGGAGTGGGTTTGGGTGCAGCCGAGTGGGTTTGGGTCTAGCCGAGTGGGTTTGGGTCTAGCCGAGTGTGTTTGGGTCGAGCCGAGTGGGTTTGGGTCTAGCCGAGTGGGTTTGGGTCTAGCGGAGTGGGTTTGGGTGTAGCCGAGTGGGTTTGGGTCTAGCCGAGTGGGTTTGGGTCTAGCCGAGTGGGTTTGGGGCTAGCCGAGTGGGTTTGGGTCTAGCCGAGTGGGTTTCGGTCTAGCCGAGTGGGTTTGGGTCTAGCCGAGTGGGTTTGGGTCTAGCCGAGTGGGTTTGGGTCTAGCCGAGTGGGTTTGGGTCTAGCCGAGTGGGTTTGGGTCGTGCCGAGTGGGTTTGGGTCTAGCCGAGTGGGTTTGGGGCTAGCCGAATGCGTTTGGGTCTAGCCGAGTGGGTTTGGGCCTCGTCGAGTGGGTTTGGGTCTAGCCAAGTGGGTTTGGGTCGAGCCGAGTGGGTTTGGGTCTAGCCTAGTGGGTTTGGGTCTAGCCGAGGGGGTTTGGGTCTAGCCGAGTGGGTTTCGGTATAGCCGAGTGGGTTTGGGTCTAGCCGAGTGGGTGTGGGTCTAGCCGAGTGGGTTTGGGTCTAGCCGAGTGGGTTTGGGTCTAGCCGAGTGGGTTTGGGTCTAGCCGATTGGGTTGGGTGTAGCCGAGTGGGTTTGGGTCTAGCCGATTGGGTTTGGGTCTAGCCAAGTTGGTTTGGGTCTAGCCGAGTGGGTTTCGGTGTAGCCGAGTGGGTTTGGGTCTAGCCGAGTGGGGTTGGGTCTAGCGGAGTGGGTTTTGGTCTAGCCGCATGGGTTTCGGTCTAGCCGAGTGGGTTTGGGTCTAGTGGAGTGGGTTTGGGTGCAGCCGAGTGGGTTTGGGTCTAGCCGAGTGGGTTTGGGTCTAGCCGAGTGGGTTTGGGTCGAGCCGAGTGGGTTTGGGTCCAGCCGAGTGGGTTTGGGTCTAGCGGAGTGGTTTTGGGTCTAGCCGAGAGTGTTTGGGTCTACCCAAGTGGGTTTTAGTCTAGCCGAGTGGGTTTGGGGCTCGCCGAGTGGATTTGGGTCTAGCCGAATGGGTGTGGGTCTAGCCGAGTGGGTTCGGGTCTAGCCGAGTGGGCTTGGGTTTAGCCGAGTGGGTTTGGGTCTAGCCAAGTGGGTTTGGGTCTAGCCGAGTGGGTTTGGGTCTAGCCGAGTGGGTTTGGGTCTAGCCGATTGGGTTGGGTGTAGCCGAGTGGGTTTGGGTCTAGCCGATTGGGTTTGGGTCTAGCCGAGTGGGTTTGGGTCCAGCCGAGTGGGTTTGGGTCTCGCCGAGTGGGTTTGGGTCTAGCCGAGTGGGGTTGGGTCTAGCGGAGTGGGTTTGGGTCTAGCCGCATGGGTTTGGGTCTAGCCGAGTGGGTTTGGGTCTAGCCGAGTGGGTTTAGGTCTAGCCGAGTGGGTTTGGGTCTAGCCGAGTGGGTTTGCATCTAGCCGAGTGGGTTTGCGTCTAGCCGAGTGAGTTTGGGGCTAGCGGAGTGGGTTTGGGTCTAGCCGAGTGGGTTTGTGTCTAGCCGAGTGGGTTTGGGTCTAGCCGAGTGGGTTTGGGTCTAGCCGAGTGGGTTTGGGTCTAGCCGAGTGGGTTTGGGTCTAGCCGAGTGGGTTTGGGTGTAGCCGAGTGGGTTTGGGTGTAGCCGAGTGGGTTTGGGTCTAGCGGAGTGGGTTTGGGTCTAGCGGAGTGGGTTTGGGTCTAGCCGAGTGGGTTTGGGTCTAGTCGAGTGGGTTTTGGTCCTGCCGAGTGGGTGTGGGTCTAGCCGAGTGGGTTTGAGTCTAGCCGAGTGGGTTTGGGTCTAGCCGAGTGGGTTTGGTTCTAGCCGAGTGGGTTTTGTGTCTAGACGAGTGGGTTTGGGTCTAACCGAGTGGGTTTGGGTCTAGCCGAGTGGGTTTGGGTCTAGCCGAGAGTGTTTGGGTCTACCCGAGTGGGTTTGGGTCTAGCCGAGTGGGTTTGGGTCTAGCCGAGTGGATTTGGGTGCAGCCGAGTGGGTGTGGGTCTAACCGAGTGGGTTTGGGTCTAGCCGAGTGGGTTTGGGTCTAGCCGAGAGTGTTTGGGTCTACCCAAGTGGGTTTGAGTCTAGCCGAGTGGGTTTGGGTCTCGCCGAGTGGATTTGGGTCTAGCCGAGTGGGTGTGGGTCTAGCCGAGTGGGTTTGGGTCTAGCCGAGTGGGTTTGGGTCTAGCCGAGTGGGTTTGGGTCTAGCCAAGTGGGTTTGGGTCTAGCCGAGTGGGTTTGGGTCTAGCCGAGTGGGTTTGGGTCTAGCCGATTGGGCTGGGTGTAGCCGAGTGGGTTTGGGTCTAGCCGATTGGGTTTGGGTCTAGCCGAGTGGGTTTGGGTCTAGCCGCGTGGGTTTGGGTGTAGCCGAGTGGGTTTGGGTCTAGCCGAGTGGGGTTGGGTCTAGCGGAGTGGGTTTGGGTCTAGCCGCATGGGTTTGGGTCTAGCCGAGTGGGTTTGGGTCTAGTGGAGTGGGTTTGGGTGCAGCCGAGGCGGTTTGGGTCTAGCCGAGTGGGTTTGGGTCTAGCCGAGTGGGTTTGGGTCGAGCCGAGTGGGTTTGGGTCTAGCCGAGTGGGTTTGGGTCTAGCGGAGTGGGTTTGGGTGTAGCCGAGTGGGTTTGGGTCTAGCCGAGTGGGTTTGGGTCTAGCCGAGTGGGTTTGGGTCTAGCCGAGTGGGTTTGGGTCTAGCCGAGTGGGTTTGGGTCTAGCCGAGTGGGTTTGGGTCTAGCCGAGTGGGTTTGGGTCTAGCCGAGTGGGTTTGGGTCTAGCCGAGTGGGTTTGGGTCTAGCCGAGTGGGTTTGGGTCGTGCCGAGTGGGTTTGGGTCTAGCCGAATGCGTTTGGGTCGAGCCGAGTGGGTTTGGGTCTAGCCGAGTGGGTTTGGGTCTAGTGGAGTGGGTTTGGGTGCAGCCGAGGCGGTTTGGGTCTAGCCGAGTGGGTTTGGGTCTAGCCGAGTGGGTTTGGGTCTAGTGGAGTGGGTTTGGGTGCAGCCGAGGCGGTTTGGGTCTAGCCGAGTGGGTTTGGGTCTAGCCGAGTGGGTTTGGGTCGAGCCGAGTGGGTTTGGGTCTAGCGGAGTGGGTTTGGGTCTAGCGGAGTGGGTTTGGGTGTAGCCGAGTGGGTTTGGGTCTAGCCGAGTGGGTTTGGGTCTAGCCGAGTGGGTTTGGGGCTAGCCGAGTGGGTTTGGGGCTAGCCGAGTGGGTTTGGGTCTAGCCGAGTGGGTTTGGGTCTAGCCGAGTGGGTTTGTGTCTAGCCGAGTGGGTTTGGGTCTAGCCGAGTGGGTTTGGGTCTAGCCGAGTGGGTTTGGGTCGTGCCGAGTGGGTTTGGGTCTAGCCGAATGCGTTTGGGTCTAGCCGAGTGGGTTTGGGTCTCGTCGAGTGGGTTTGGGTCTAGCCAAGTGGGTTTGGGTCGAGCCGAGTGGGTTTGGGTCTAGCCGAGGGGGTTTGGGTCTAGCCGAGTGGGTTTCGGTATAGCCGAGTGGGTTTGGGTCCAGCCGAGTGGGTGTGGGTCTAGCCGAGTGGGTTTGGGTCTAGCCTTGTGGGTTTGGGTCTAGCCGAGTGGGTTTGGGTCTAGCCAAGTGGGTTTGGGTCTAGCCGAGTGGGTTTGGGTCTAGCCGAGTGGGTTTGGGTCTAGCCGATTGGGTTGGGTGTAGCCGAGTGGGTTTGGGTCTAGCCGATTGGGTTTGGGTCTAGCCAAGTTGGTTTGGGTCTAGCCGAGTGGGTTTGGGTGTAGCCGAGTGGGTTTGGGTCTAGCCGAGTGGGGTTGGGTCTAGCGGAGTGGGTTTGGGTCTAGCCGCATGGGTTTGGGTCTAGTGGAGTGGGTTTGGGTGCAGCCGAGTGGGTTTGGGTCTAGCCGAGTGGGTTTGGGTCTAGCCGAGTGGGTTTGGGTCGAGCCGAGTGGGTTTGGGTCCAGCCGAGTGGGTTTGGGTCTAGCGGAGTGGGTTTGGGTCTAGCGGAGTGGGTTTGGGTCTAGCCGAGAGTGTTTGGGTCTGCCCAAGTGGGTTTTAGTCTTGCCGAGTGGGTTTGGGGCTCGCCGAGTGGATTTGGGTCTAGCCGAATGGGTGTGGGTCTAGCCGAGTGGGTTTGGGTCTAGCCGAGTGGCCTTGGGTCTAGCCGAGTGGGTTTGGGTCTAGCCAAGTGGGTTTGGGTCTAGCCGAGTGGGTTTGGGTCTAGCCGAGTGGGTTTGGGTCTAGCCGATTGGGTTGGGTGTAGCCGAGTGGGTTTGGGTCTAGCCGATTGGGTTTGGGTCTAGCCGAGTGGGTTTGGGTCCAGCCGAGTGGGTTTGGGTCTAGCCGAGTGGTTTGGGTCTAGCCACATGGGTTTGGGTCTAGCCGAGTGGGTTTGGGTCTAGTGGAGTGGGTTTGGGTGCAGCCGAGTGGGTTTGGGTCTAGCCGAGTGGGTTTGGGTCTAGCCGAGTGGGTTTGGGTCGAGCCGAGTGGGTTTGGGTCTAGCCGAGTGGGTTTGGGTCTAGCGGAGTGCGTTTGGGTGTAGCCGAGTGGGTTTGGGTCTAGCCGAGTGGGTTTGGGTCTAGCCGAGTGGGTTTGGGTCTAGCCGAGTGGGTTTGGGTCTAGCCGAGTGGGTTTGGGTCTAGCCGAGTGGGTTTGGGTCTAGCCGAGTGGGTTTGGGTCTAGCCGAGTGGGTTTGGGTCTAGCCGAGTGGGTTTGGGTCTAGCCGAGTGGGTTTGGGTCGTGCGAGTGGGTTTGGGTCTAGCCGAGTGGGTTTGGGGCTAGCCGAATGCGTTTGGGTCTAGCCGAGTGGGTTTGGGTCTCGCCGAGTGGGTTTGGGTCTAGCCAAGTGGGTTTGCGTTGAGCCGAGTGGGTTTGGGTCTAGCCTAGTGGGCTTGGGTCTAGCCGAGGGGGTTTGGGTCTAGCGGAGTGGGTTTGGGTCTAGCCGAGTGGGGTTGGGTCTAGCGGAGTGGGATTTGGTCTATCCGCGTGGGTTTGGGTCTAGCCGAGTGGGTTTGGGTCTAGTGGAGTGGGTTTGGGTCTACCGGAATGGGTTTGGGTCTAGCCGAGTGGGTTTGGGTCTAGCGGAGTAGGTTTGGGTCTAGCCGAGTGGGTTTGGGTCTAGCCGAGTGGGTTTGAGTCTAGCCGCGTGGGTTTGGGGCTAGCCGAGTGGGTTTGGGTCTAGCCGAGTGGGTTTGGGTCCAGCCGAGTGGGTTTGGGTCTAGCCGAGTGGGTTTGGGTCTAGCCGAGTGTGTTTGGGTCGAGCCGAGTGGGTTTGGGTCTAGCCGAGTGGGTTTGGGTCTAGCGGAGTGGGTTTGGGTGTAGCCGAGTGGGTTTGGGTCTAGCCGAGTGGGTTTGGGTCTAGCCGAGTGGGTTTGGGGCTAGCCGAGTGGGTTTGGGTCTAGCCGAGTGTGTTTGGGTCTAGCCGAGTGGGTTTGGGTCTAGCCGAGTGGGTTTGGGTCTAGCCGAGTGGGTTTGGGTCGTGCCGAGTGGGTTTGGGTCTAGCCGAGTGGGTTTGGGGCTAGCCGAATGCGTTTGGGTCTAGCCGAGTGGGTTTGGGTCTCGTCGAGTGGGTTTGGGTCTAGCCAAGTGGGTTTGGGTCGAGCCGAGTGGGTTTGGGTCTAGCCTAGTGGGTTTGGGTCTAGCCGAGGGGGTTTGGGTCTAGCCGAGTGGGTTTCGGTATAGCCGAGTGGGTTTGGGTCTAGCCGAGTGGGTGTGGGTCTAGCCGAGTGGGTTTGGGTCTAGCCGAGTGGGTTTGGGTCAAGCCGAGTGGGTTTGGGTCTAGCCAAGTGGGTTTGGGTCTAGCCGAGTGGGTTTGGGTCTAGCCGAGTGGGTTTGTGTCTAGCCGATTGGGTTGGGTGTAGCCGAGTGGGTTTGGGTCTAGCCGATTGGGTTTGGGTCTAGCCAAGTTGGTTTGGGTCTAGCCGAGTGGGTTTGGGTGTAGCCGAGTGGGTTTGGGTCTAGCCGTGTGGGGTTGGGTCTAGCGGAGTGGGTTTGGGTCTAGCCGCATGGGTTTGGGTCTAGCCGAGTGGGTTTGGGTCTAGTGGAGTGGGTTTGGGTGCAGCCGAGTGGGTTTGGGTCTAGCCGAGTGGGTTTGGGTCTAGCCGAGTGGGTTTGGGTCGAGCCGAGTGGTTTTGGGTCCAGCCGAGTGGGTTTGGGTCTAGCGGAGTGGGTTTGGGTCTAGCCGAGAGTGTTTGGGTCTACCCAAGTGGGTTTTAGTCTAGCCGAGTGGGTTTGGGGCTCGCCGAGTGGATTTGGGTCTAGCCGAATGGGTGTGGGTCTAGCCGAGTGTGTTTGGGTCTAGCCGAGTGGGCTTGGGTCTAGCCGAGTGGGTTTGGGTCTAGCCAAGTGGGTTTGGGTCTAGCCGAGTGGGTTTGGGTCTAGCCGAGTGGGTTTGGGTCTAGCCGATTGGGTTGGGTGTAGCCGAGTGGGTTTGGGTCTAGCCGATTGGGTTTGGGTCTAGCCGAGTGGGTTTGGGTCCAGCCGAGTGGGTTTGGGTCTAGCCGAGTGGGTTTGGGTCTAGCCGTGTGGGGTTGGGTCTAGCGGAGTGGGTTTGGGTCTAGCCGCATGGGTTTGGGTCTAGCCGAGTGGGTTTGGGTCTAGCCGAGTGGGTTTAGGTCTAGCCGAGTGGGTTTGGGTCTAGCCGAGTGGGTTTGGGTCTAGCCGAGTGGGTTTGGGTCGTGCCGAGTGGGTTTGGGTCTAGCCGAGTGGGTTTGGGGCTAGCCGAATGCGTTTGGGTCTAGCCGAGTGGGTTTGGGTCTCGTCGAGTGGGTTTGGGTCTAGCCAAGTGGGTTTGGGTCGAGCCGAGTGGGTTTGGGTCTAGCCTAGTGGGTTTGGGTCTAGCCGAGGGGGTTTGGGTCTAGCCGAGTGGGTTTCGGTATAGCCGAGTGGGTTTGGGTCTAGCCGATTGGGTTTGGGTCTAGCCGAGTGGGTTTGGGTCCAGCCGAGTGGGTTTGGGTGTAGCCAAGTGGGTTTGGGTCTAGCCGAGTGGTTTTGGGTCTAGCCGAGTGGGTTTGGGTCTAGCCGAGTGGGTTTGGGTCTAGCCGAATGGGTTTGGGTCTAGCCGAGTGGGTTTGGGTCTGAACGAGTGGGTTTGGGTCTAGTCGAGTGGGTTTGCATCTAGCCGAGTGGGTTTGCATCTTGCCGAGTGAGTTTGGGGCTAGCGGAGTGGGTTTGGGTCTAGCGGAGTGGGTTTGGGTCCAACCGAGTGGGTTTGGACCTCGCCGAGTGTGTTTGGGTCTAGCCAAGGTCGTTTGGGACTAGCCGAGTGGATTTGGGACGAGCGGAGTGGGATTGGGTCTAGCCGAGTGGGTTTGGGTCTAGCCGAGTGGGTTTGGGTCTAGCCGAGTGGGTTTGCATCTAGCCGAGTGGGTTTGCGTCTAGCCGAGTGAGTTTGGGGCTAGCGGAGTGGGTTTGGGTCTAGCCGAGTGGGTTTGTGTCTAGCCGAGTGGGTTTGGGTCTAGCCGAGTGGGTTTGGGTCTAGCCGAGTGGGTTTGGGTCTAGCCGAGTGGGTTTGGGTGTAGCCGAGTGGGTTTGGGTCTAGCCGAGTGGGTTTGGGTGTAGCCGAGTGGGTTTGGGTGTAGCCGAGTGGGTTTGGGTCTAGCGGAGTGGGTTTGGGTCTAGCCGAGTGGGTTTGGGTCTAGCCGAGTGGGTTTGGGTCTAGTCGAGTGGGTTTTGGTCCTGCCGAGTGGGTGTGGGTCTAGCCGAGTGGGTTTGAGTCTAGCCGAGTGGGTTTGGGTCTAGCCGAGTGGGTTTGGTTCTAGCCGAGTGGGTTTTGTGTCTAGACGAGTGTGTTTGGGTCTAACCGAGTGGGTTTGGGTCTAGCCGATTGGGTTTGGGTCTAGCCGAGAGTGTTTGGGTCTACCCAAGTGGGTTTGGGTCTAGCCGAGTGGGTTTGGGTCTAGCCGAGTGGATTTGGGTGCAGCCGAGTGGGTGTGGGTCTAACCGAGTGGGTTTGGGTCTAGCCGAGTGGGTTTGGGTCTAGCCGAGAGTGTTTGGGTCTACCCAAGTGGGTTTGAGTCTAGCCGAGTGGGTTTGGGTCTCGCCGAGTGGATTTGGGTCTAGCCGAGTGGGTGTGGGTCTAGCCGAGTGGGTTTGGGTCTAGCCGAGTGGGTTTGGGTCTAGCCGAGTGGGTTTGGGTCTAGCCAAGTGGGTTTGGGTCTAGCCGAGTGGGTTTGGGTCTAGCCGAGTGGGTTTGGGTCTAGCCGATTGGGTTGGGTGTAGCCGAGTGGGTTTGGGTCTAGCCGATTGGGTTTGGGTCTAGCCGAGTGGGTTTGGGTCTAGCCGAGTGGGTTTGGGTCTAGCCGAGTGGGGTTGGGTCTAGCGGAGTGGGTTTGGGTCTAGCCGCATGGGTTTGGGTCTAGCCGAGTGGGTTTGGGTCTAGTGGAGTGGGTTTGGGTGCAGCCGAGTGGGTTTGGGTCTAGCCGAGTGGGTTTGGGTCTAGCCGAGTGGGTTTGGGCCGAGCCGAGTGGGTTTTGGTCTAGCCGAGTGGGTTTGGGTCTAGCGGAGTGGGTTTGGGTGTAGCCGAGTGGGTTTGGGTCTAGCCGAGTGGGTTTGGGTCTAGCCGAGTGGGTTTGGAGCTAGCCGAGTGGGTTTGGGTCTAGCCGAGTGGGTTTGGGTCTAGCCGAGTGGGTTTGGGTCTAGCCGAGTGGGTTTGGGTCTAGCCGAGTGGGTTTGGGTCTAGCCGAGTGGGTTTGGGTCTAGCCGAGTGGGTTTGGGTCGTGCCGAGTGGGTTTGGGTCTAGCCGAGTGGGTTTGGGGCTAGCCAAATGCGTTTGGGTCTAGCCGAGTGGCCTTGGGTCTAGCCGAGTGGGTTTGGGTCTAGCCAAGTGGGTTTGGGTCTAGCCGAGTGGGTTTGGGTCTAGCCGAGTGGGTTTGGGTCTAGCCGATTGGGTTGGGTGTAGCCGAGTGGGTTTGGGTCTAGCCGATTGGGTTTGGGTCTAGCCGAGTGGGTTTGGGTCCAGCCGAGTGGGTTTGGGTCTAGCCGAGTGGGTTTGGGTCTAGCCGAGTGGGGTTGGGTCTAGCGGAGTGGGTTTGGGTCTAGCCACATGGGTTTGGGTCTAGCCGAGTGGGTTTGGGTCTAGTGGAGTGGGTTTGGGTGCAGCCGAGTGGGTTTGGGTCTAGCCGAGTGGGTTTGGGTCTAGCCGAGTGGGTTTGGGTCGAGCCGAGTGGGTTTGGGTCTAGCCGAGTGGGTTTGGGTCTAGCGGAGTGCGTTTGGGTGTAGCCGAGTGGGTTTGGGTCTAGCCGAGTGGGTTTGGGTCTAGCCGAGTGGGTTTGGGTCTAGCCGAGTGGGTTTGGGTCTAGCCGAGTGGGTTTGGGTCTAGCCGAGTGGGTTTGGGTCTAGCCGAGTGGGTTTGGGTCTAGCCGAGTGGGTTTGGGTCTAGCCGAGTGGGTTTGGGTCTAGCCGAGTGGGTTTGGGTCGTGCGAGTGGGTTTGGGTCTAGCCGAGTGGGTTTGGGGCTAGCCGAATGCGTTTGGGTCTAGCCGAGTGGGTTTGGGTCTCGCCGAGTGGGTTTGGGTCTAGCCAAGTGGGTTTGCGTTGAGCCGAGTGGGTTTGGGTCTAGCCTAGTGGGCTTGGGTCTAGCCGAGGGGGTTTGGGTCTAGCGGAGTGGGTTTGGGTCTAGCCGAGTGGGGTTGGGTCTAGCGGAGTGGGATTTGGTCTATCCGCGTGGGTTTGGGTCTAGCCGAGTGGGTTTGGGTCTAGTGGAGTGGGTTTGGGTCTACCGGAGTGGGTTTGGGTCTAGCCGAGTGGGTTTGGGTCTAGCGGAGTAGGTTTGGGTCTAGCCGAGTGGGTTTGGGTCTAGCCGAGTGGGTTTGAGTCTAGCCGCGTGGGTTTGGGGCTAGCCGAGTGGGTTTGGGTCTAGCCGAGTGGGTTTGGGTCCAGCCGAGTGGGTTTGGGTCTAGCCGAGTGGGTTTGGGTCTAGCCGAGTGTGTTTGGGTCGAGCCGAGTGGGTTTGGGTCTAGCCGAGTGTGTTTGGGTCTAGCGGAGTGGGTTTGGGTGTAGCCGAGTGGGTTTGGGTCTAGCCGAGTGGGTTTGGGTCTAGCCGAGTGGGTTTGGGGCTAGCCGAGTGGGTTTGGGTCTAGCCGAGTGTGTTTGGGTCTAGCCGAGTGGGTTTGGGTCTAGCCGAGTGGGTTTGGGTCTAGCCGAGTGGGTTTGGGTCGTGCCGAGTGGGTTTGGGTCTAGCCGAGTGGGTTTGGGGCTAGCCGAATGCGTTTGGGTCTAGCCGAGTGGGTTTGGGTCTCGTCGAGTGGGTTTGGGTCTAGCCAAGTGGGTTTGGGTCGAGCCGAGTGGGTTTGGGTCTAGCCTAGTGGGTTTGGGTCTAGCCGAGGGGGTTTGGGTCTAGCCGAGTGGGTTTCGGTATAGCCGAGTGGGTTTGGGTCTAGCCGAGTGGGTGTGGGTCTAGCCGAGTGGGTTTGGGTCTAGCCGAGTGGGTTTGGGTCTAGCCAAGTGGGTTTGGGTCTAGCCGAGTGGGTTTGGGTCTAGCCGAGTGGGTTTGTGTCTAGCCGATTGGGTTGGGTGTAGCCGAGTGGGTTTGGGTCTAGCCGATTGGGTTTGGGTCTAGCCAAGTTGGTTTGGGTCTAGCCGAGTGGGTTTGGGTGTAGCCGAGTGGGTTTGGGTCTAGCCGTGTGGGGTTGGGTCTAGCGGAGTGGGTTTGGGTCTAGCCGCATGGGTTTGGGTCTAGCCGAGTGGGTTTGGGTCTAGTGGAGTGGGTTTGGGTGCAGCCGAGTGGGTTTGGGTCTAGCCGAGTGGGTTTGGGTCTAGCCGAGTGGGTTTGGGTCGAGCCGAGTGGTTTTGGGTCCAGCCGAGTGGGTTTGGGTCTAGCGGAGTGGGTTTGGGTCTAGCCGAGAGTGTTTGGGTCTACCCAAGTGGGTTTTAGTCTAGCCGAGTGGGTTTGGGGCTCGCCGAGTGGATTTGGGTCTAGCCGAATGGGTGTGGGTCTAGCCGAGTGTGTTTGGGTCTAGCCGAGTGGGCTTGGGTCTAGCCGAGTGGGTTTGGGTCTAGCCAAGTGGGTTTGGGTCTAGCCGAGTGGGTTTGGGTCTAGCCGAGTGGGTTTGGGTCTAGCCGATTGGGTTGGGTGTAGCCGAGTGGGTTTGGGTCTAGCCGATTGGGTTTGGGTCTAGCCGAGTGGGTTTGGGTCCAGCCGAGTGGGTTTGGGTCTAGCCGAGTGGGTTTGGGTCTAGCCGTGTGGGGTTGGGTCTAGCGGAGTGGGTTTGGGTCTAGCCGCATGGGTTTGGGTCTAGCCGAGTGGGTTTGGGTCTAGCCGAGTGGGTTTGGGTCGAGCCGAGTGGGTTTGGGTCTAGCCTGGTGGGTTTGGGTCTAACCGAGGGGGTTTGGGTCTAGCCGAGTGGGTTTCGGTATAGCCGAGTGGGTTTGGGTCTAGCCGATTGGGTTTGGGTCTAGCCGAGTGGGTTTGGGTCCAGCCGAGTGGGTTTGGGTGTAGCCAAGTGGGTTTGGGTCTAGCCGAGTGGTTTTGGGTCTAGCCGAGTGGGTTTGGGTCTAGCCGAGTGGGTTTGGGTCTAGCCGAATGGGTTTGGGTCTAGCCGAGTGGGTTTGGGTCTGAACGAGTGGGTTTGGGTCTAGTCGAGTGGGTTTGCATCTAGCCGAGTGGGTTTGCATCTTGCCGAGTGAGTTTGGGGCTAGCGGAGTGGGTTTGGGTCTAGCGGAGTGGGTTTGGGTCCAACCGAGTGGGTTTGGACCTCGCCGAGTGTGTTTGGGTCTAGCCAAGGTCGTTTGGGACTAGCCGAGTGGATTTGGGACGAGCGGAGTGGGATTGGGTCTAGCCGAGTGGGTTTGGGTCTAGCCGAGTGGGTTTGGGTCTAGCCGAGTGGGTTTGCATCTAGCCGAGTGGGTTTGCGTCTAGCCGAGTGAGTTTGGGGCTAGCGGAGTGGGTTTGGGTCTAGCCGAGTGGGTTTGTGTCTAGCCGAGTGGGTTTGGGTCTAGCCGAGTGGGTTTGGGTCTAGCCGAGTGGGTTTGGGTCTAGCCGAGTGGGTTTGGGTGTAGCCGAGTGGGTTTGGGTCTAGCCGAGTGGGTTTGGGTGTAGCCGAGTGGGTTTGGGTGTAGCCGAGTGGGTTTGGGTCTAGCGGAGTGGGTTTGGGTCTAGCCGAGTGGGTTTGGGTCTAGCCGAGTGGGTTTGGGTCTAGTCGAGTGGGTTTTGGTCCTGCCGAGTGGGTGTGGGTCTAGCCGAGTGGGTTTGAGTCTAGCCGAGTGGGTTTGGGTCTAGCCGAGTGGGTTTGGTTCTAGCCGAGTGGGTTTTGTGTCTAGACGAGTGTGTTTGGGTCTAACCGAGTGGGTTTGGGTCTAGCCGATTGGGTTTGGGTCTAGCCGAGAGTGTTTGGGTCTACCCAAGTGGGTTTGGGTCTAGCCGAGTGGGTTTGGGTCTAGCCGAGTGGATTTGGGTGCAGCCGAGTGGGTGTGGGTCTAACCGAGTGGGTTTGGGTCTAGCCGAGTGGGTTTGGGTCTAGCCGAGAGTGTTTGGGTCTACCCAAGTGGGTTTGAGTCTAGCCGAGTGGGTTTGGGTCTCGCCGAGTGGATTTGGGTCTAGCCGAGTGGGTGTGGGTCTAGCCGAGTGGGTTTGGGTCTAGCCGAGTGGGTTTGGGTCTAGCCGAGTGGGTTTGGGTCTAGCCAAGTGGGTTTGGGTCTAGCCGAGTGGGTTTGGGTCTAGCCGAGTGGGTTTGGGTCTAGCCGATTGGGTTGGGTGTAGCCGAGTGGGTTTGGGTCTAGCCGATTGGGTTTGGGTCTAGCCGAGTGGGTTTGGGTCTAGCCGAGTGGGTTTGGGTCTAGCCGAGTGGGGTTGGGTCTAGCGGAGTGGGTTTGGGTCTAGCCGCATGGGTTTGGGTCTAGCCGAGTGGGTTTGGGTCTAGTGGAGTGGGTTTGGGTGCAGCCGAGTGGGTTTGGGTCTAGCCGAGTGGGTTTGGGTCTAGCCGAGTGGGTTTGGGCCGAGCCGAGTGGGTTTGGGTCTAGCCGAGTGGGTTTGGGTCTAGCGGAGTGGGTTTGGGTGTAGCCGAGTGGGTTTGGGTCTAGCCGAGTGGGTTTGGGTCTAGCCGAGTGGGTTTGGAGCTAGCCGAGTGGGTTTGGGTCTAGCCGAGTGGGTTTGGGTCTAGCCGAGTGGGTTTGGGTCTAGCCGAGTGGGTTTGGGTCTAGCCGAGTGGGTTTGGGTCTAGCCGAGTGGGTTTGGGTCTAGCCGAGTGGGTTTGGGTCGTGCCGAGTGGGTTTGGGTCTAGCCGAGTGGGTTTGGGGCTAGCCAAATGCGTTTGGGTCTAGCCGAGTGGGTTTGGGTCTCGTCGAGTGGGTTTGGGTCTAGCCAAGTGGGTTTGGGTCGAGCCGAGTGGGTTTGGGTCTAGCCTAGTGGGTTTGGGTCTAGCCGAGGGGGTTTGGGTCTAGCCGAGTGGGTTTTGGTATAGCCGAGTGGGTTTGGGTCTAGCCGAGTGGGTGTGGGTCTAGCCGAGTGGGTTTGGGTCTAGCCGAGTGGGTTTGGGTCTAGCCGAGTGGGTTTGGGTCTAGCCAAGTGCGTTTGGGTCTAGCCGAGTGGGTTTGGGTCTAGCCGAGTGGGTTTGGGTCTAGCCGATTGGGTTGGGTGTAGCCGAGTGGGTTTGGGTCTAGCCGATTGGGTTTGGGTCTAGCCAAGTTGGTTTGGGTCTAGCCGAGTGGGTTTGGGTGTAGCCGAGTGGGTTTGGGTCTAGCCGAGTGGGGTTGGGTCTAGCGGAGTGGGTTTGGGTCTAGCCGCATGGGTTTGGGTCTAGCCGAGTGGGTTTGGGTCTAGTGGAGAGGGTTTGGGTGCAGCCGAGTGGGTTTGGGTCTAGCCGAGTGGGTTTGGGTCTAGCCGAGTGGGTTTGGGTTGAGCCGAGTGGGTTTGGGTCCAGCCGAGTGGGTTTGGGTCTAGCGGAGTGGGTTTGGGTCTAGCCGAGAGTGTTTGGGTCTACCCAAGTGGGTTTTAGTCTAGCCGAGTGGGTTTGGGGCTCGCCGAGTGGATTTGGGTCTAGCCGAATGGGTGTGGGTCTAGCCGAGTGGGTTTGGGTCTAGCCGAGTGGCCTTGGGTCTAGCCGAGTGGGTTTGGGTCTAGCCAAGTGGGTTTGGGTCTAGCCGAGTGGGTTTGGGTCTAGCCGAGTGGGTTTGGGTCTAGCCGATTGGGTTGGGTGTAGCCGAGTGGGTTTGGGTCTAGCCGATTGGGTTTGGGTCTAGCCGAGTGGGTTTGGGTCCAGCCGAGTGGGTTTGGGTCTAGCCGAGTGGGTTTGGGTCTGGCCGAGTGGGGTTGGGTCTAGCGGAGTGGGTTTGGGTCTAGCCGCATGGGTTTGGGTCTAGCCGAGTGGGTTTGGGTCTAGTGGAGTGGGTTTGGGTGCAGCCGAGTGGGTTTGGGTCTAGCCGAGTGGGTTTGGGTCTAGCCGAGTGGGTTTGGGTCGAGCCGAATGGGTTTAGGTCTAGCCGAGTGGGTTTGGGTCTAGCGGAGTGGGTTTGGGTGTAGCCGAGTGGGTTTGGGTCTAGCCGAGTGGGTTTGGGTCTAGCCGAGTGGGTTTTGGTCTAGCCGAGTGGGTTTGGGTCTAGCCGAGTGGGTTTGGGTCTAGCCGAGTGGGTTTGGGTCTAGCCGAGTGGGTTTGGGTCTAGCCGAGTGGGTTTGGGTCTAGCCGAGTGGGTTTGGGTCTAGCCGAGTGGGTTTGGGTCGTGCCGAGTGCGTTTGGGTCTAGCCGAGTGGGTTTGGGGCTAGCCGAATGCGTTTGGGTCTAGCCGAGTGGGTTTGGGTCTCGCCGAGTGGGTTTGGGTCAAGCCAAGTGGGTTTGCGTTGATCCGATTGGGTTTGGGTCTAGCCTAGTGGGCTTGGGTCTAGCCGAGGGGGTTTGGGTCTAGCGGAGTGGGTTTGGGTCTAGCCGAGTGGGGTTGGGTCTAGCGGAGTGGGATTTGGTCTAGCCGCGTGGGTTTGGGTCTAGCCGAGTGGGTTTGGGTCTAGTGGAGTGGGTTTCGGTCTACCGGAGTGGGTTTGGGTCTAGCCGAGTGGGTTTGGGTCTAGCGGAGTAGGTTTCGGTCTAGCCGAGTGGGTTTGGGTCTAGCCGAGTGGGTTTGAGTCTAGCCGCGTGGGTTTGGGGCTAGCCGAGTGGGTTTGGGTCTAGCCGAGTGGGTTTGGGTCTAGCCGAGTGGGTTTGGGTCTAGCCGAGTGGGTTTGGGACTAGCCGAGTGGGTTTGTGTCTAGCGGAGTGGGTTTGGGTCTAGCCAAGTCCGTTTGGGACTAGCCGAGTGGGTTTGGGTCTAGCCGATTGGGTTTGGGTCTAGCCGAGTGGGTTTGGGTCTAGCCGAGTGGGTTTGCGTCTAGCCGAGTGGGTTTTGCTCTAGCCGAGTGGGTTTGGGTCTAGCCGAGTGGGTTTGGGTCTAGCCGAGTGGGGATGGGTCTAGCAGACTGGGTTTTGGTCTAGCCGCGTGGGTTTGGGTCTAGCCGAGTGGGTTTGGGTCTAGCCGAGAGTGTTTGGGTCTGAACGAGTGGGTTTGGGTCTAGTCGAGTGGGTTTGCATCTAGCCGAGTGGGTTTGCATCTTGCCGAGTGAGTTTGGGGCTAACGAAGTGGGTTTGGGTCTAGCGGAGTGGGTTTGGGTCCAACCGAGTGGGTTTGGGCCTCGCCGAGTGTGTTTGGGTCTAGCCAAGGTCGTTTGGGACTAGCCGAGTGGATTTGGGACTAGCGGAGTGGGATTGGGTCTAGCCAAGTGGGTTTGGGTCTAGCCGAGTGGGTTTGGGTCTAGCCGAGTGGGTTTGCATCTAGCCGAGTGGGTTTGGGTCTAGCCGAGTGGGTTTGGGTCTAGCCGAGTGGGTTTGGGTTGAGCCGAGTGGGTTTGGGTCCAGCCGAGTGGGTTTGGGTCTAGCGGAGTGGGTTTGGGTCTAGCCGAGAGTGTTTGGGTCTACCCAAGTGGGTTTTAGTCTAGCCGAGTGGGTTTGGGGCTCGCCGAGTGGATTTGGGTCTAGCCGAATGGGTGTGGGTCTAGCCGAGTGGGTTTGGGTCTAGCCGAGTGGCCTTGGGTCTAGCCGAGTGGGTTTGGGTCTAGCCAAGTGGGTTTGGGTCTAGCCGAGTGGGTTTGGGTCTAGCCGAGTGGGTTTGGGTCTAGCCGATTGGGTTGGGTGTAGCCGAGTGGGTTTGGGTCTAGCCGATTGGGTTTGGGTCTAGCCGAGTGGGTTTGGGTCCAGCCGAGTGGGTTTGGGTCTAGCCGAGTGGGTTTGGGTCTGGCCGAGTGGGGTTGGGTCTAGCGGAGTGGGTTTGGGTCTAGCCGCATGGGTTTGGGTCTAGCCGAGTGGGTTTGGGTCTAGTGGAGTGGGTTTGGGTGCAGCCGAGTGGGTTTGGGTCTAGCCGAGTGGGTTTGGGTCTAGCCGAGTGGGTTTGGGTCGAGCCGAATGGGTTTAGGTCTAGCCGAGTGGGTTTGGGTCTAGCGGAGTGGGTTTGGGTGTAGCCGAGTGGGTTTGGGTCTAGCCGAGTGGGTTTGGGTCTAGCCGAGTGGGTTTTGGTCTAGCCGAGTGGGTTTGGGTCTAGCCGAGTGGGTTTGGGTCTAGCCGAGTGGGTTTGGGTCTAGCCGAGTGGGTTTGGGTCTAGCCGAGTGGGTTTGGGTCTAGCCGAGTGGGTTTGGGTCGTGCCGAGTGCGTTTGGGTCTAGCCGAGTGGGTTTGGGGCTAGCCGAATGCGTTTGGGTCTAGCCGAGTGGGTTTGGGTCTCGCCGAGTGGGTTTGGGTCAAGCCAAGTGGGTTTGCGTTGATCCGAGTGGGTTTGGGTCTAGCCTAGTGGGCTTGGGTCTAGCCGAGGGTGTTTGGGTCTAGCGGAGTGGGTTTGGGTCTAGCCGAGTTAGGTTGGGTCTAGCGGAGTGGGATTTGGTCTAGCCGCGTGGGTTTGGGTCTAGCCGAGTGGGTTTGGGTCTAGTGGAGTGGGTTTCGGTCTACCGGAGTGGGTTTGGGTCTAGCCGAGTGGGTTTGGGTCTAGCGGAGTAGGTTTGCGTCTAGCCGAGTGGGTTTGGGTCTAGCCGAGTGGGTTTGAGTCTAGCCGCGTGGGTTTGGGGCTAGCCGAGTGGGTTTGGGTCTAGCCGAGTGGGTTTGGGTCTAGCCGAGTGGGTTTGGGTCTAGCCGAGTGGGTTTGGGACTAGCCGAGTGGGTTTGTGTCTAGCGGAGTGGGTTTGGGTCTAGCCAAGTCCGTTTGGGACTAGCCGAGTGGGTTTGGGTCTAGCCGAGTGGGTTTGGGTCTAGCCGAGTGGGTTTGGGTCTAGCCGAGTGGGTTTGCGTCTAGCCGAGTGGGTTTTGCTCTAGCCGAGTGGGTTTGGGTCTAGCCGAGTGGGTTTGGGTCTAGCCGAGTGGGGATGGGTCTAGCAGACTGGGTTTTGGTCTAGCCGCGTGGGTTTGGGTCTAGCCGAGTGGGTTTGGGTCTAGCCGAGAGTGTTTGGGTCTGAACGAGTGGGTTTGGGTCTAGTCGAGTGGGTTTGCATCTAGCCGAGTGGGTTTGCATCTTGCCGAGTGAGTTTGGGGCTAACGAAGTGGGTTTGGGTCTAGCGGAGTGGGTTTGGGTCCAACCGAGTGGGTTTGGGCCTCGCCGAGTGTGTTTGGGTCTAGCCAAGGTCGTTTGGGACTAGCCGAGTGGATTTGGGACTAGCGGAGTGGGATTGGGTCTAGCCAAGTGGGTTTGGGTCTAGCCGAGTGGGTTTGGGTCTAGCCGAGTGGGTTTGCATCTAGCCGAGTGGGTTTGCGTCTAGCCGAGTGAGTTTGTGGCTAGCGGAGTGGGTTTGGGTCTAGCCGAGTGGGTTTGTGTCTAGCCGAGTGGGTTTGGGTCTAGCCGAGTGGGTTTGGGTCTAGCCGAGTGGGTTTGGGTGTAGCCGAGTGGGCTTGGGTGTAGCCGAGTGGGTTTGGGTCTAGCGGAGTGGGTTTGGGTCTAGCCGAGTGGGTTTGGGTCTAGCCGAGTGGGTTTGGGTATAGTCGAGTGGGTTTTGGTTCTGCCGAGTGGGTGTGGGTCTAGCCGAGTGGGTTTGAGTCTAGCCGAGTGGGTTTGGGTCTAGCCGAGTGGGTTTGGTTCTAGCCGAGTGGGTTTTGTGTCTAGACGAGTGGGTTTGGGTCTAACCGAGTGGGTTTGTGTCTAGCCGAGTGGGTTTGGGTCGAGCCGAGAGTGTTTGGGTCTACCCAAGTGGGTTTGGGTCTAGCCGAGTGGGTTTGGGTCTAGCCGAGAGTATTTGGGTCTAGCCGAGTGGGTGTGGGTCTAACCGAGTGGGTTTGGGTCTAGCCGAGTGGGTTTGGGTCTAGCCGAGAGTGTTTGGGCCTACCCAAGTGGGTTTGAGTCTAGCCGAGTGGGTTTGGGTCTCGCCGAGTGGATTTGGGTCTAGCCGAGTGGGTGTGGGTGTAGCCGAGTGGGTTTGGGTCTAGCCGAGTGGGTTTGGGTCTAGCCGAGTGGGTTTGGGTCTAGCCAAGTGGGTTTGGGTCTAGCCGAGTGGGTTTGGGTCTAGCCGAGTGGGTTTGGGTCTAGCCGAGTGGGTTTGGGTCTAGCCGAGTGGGTTTGGGGCTAGCCGAGTGGGTTTGGGACTAGCCGAGTGGGTTTGGGTCTAGCCGAGTGGGTTTGGGTCTAGCCGAGTGGGTTTGGGTCTAGCCGAGTGGGTTTGGGTCTAGCCGAGTGGGTTTGGGTCTAGCCGAGTGGGTTTGGGTCGTGCCGAGTGGGTTTGGGTCTAGCCAAGTGGGTTTGGGTCGAGCCGAGTGGGTTTGGGTCTAGCCTAGTGGGTTTGGGTCTAGCCGAGGGGGTTTGGGTCTAGCCGAGTGGGTTTCGGTATAGCCGAGTGGGTTTGGGTCTAGCCGATTGGGTTTGGGTCTAGCCGAGTGGGTTTGGGTCCAGCCGAGTGGGTTTGGGTGTAGCCAAGTGGGTTTGGGTCTAGCCAAGTGGTTTTGGGTCTAGCCGAGTGGGTTTGGGTCTAGCCGAGTGGGTTTGGGTCTAGCCGAATGGGTTTGGGTCTAGCCGAGTGGGTTTGGGTCTGAACGAGTGGGTTTGGGTCTAGTCGAGTGGGTTTGCATCTAGCCGAGTGGGTTTGCATCTTGCCGAGTGAGTTTGGGGCTAGCGGAGTGGGTTTGGGTCTAGCGGAGTGGGTTTGGGTCCAACCGAGTGGGTTTGGACCTCGCCGAGTGTGTTTGGGTCTAGCCAAGGTCGTTTGGGACTAGCCGAGTGGATTTGGGACGAGCGGAGTGGGATTGGGTCTAGCCGAGTGGGTTTGGGTCTAGCCGAGTGGGTTTGGGTCTAGCCGAGTGGGTTTGCATCTAGCCGAGTGGGTTTGCGTCTAGCCGAGTGAGTTTGGGGCTAGCGGAGTGGGTTTGGGTCTAGCCGAGTGGGTTTGTGTCTAGCCGAGTGGGTTTGGGTCTAGCCGAGTGGGTTTGGGTCTAGCCGAGTGGGTTTGGGTCTAGCCGAGTGGGTTTGGGTGTAGCCGAGTGGGTTTGGGTCTAGCCGAGTGGGTTTGGGTGTAGCCGAGTGGGTTTGGGTGTAGCCGAGTGGGTTTGGGTCTAGCGGAGTGGGTTTGGGTCTAGCCGAGTGGGTTTGGGTCTAGCCGAGTGGGTTTGGGTCTAGTCGAGTGGGTTTTGGTCCTGCCGAGTGGGTGTGGGTCTAGCCGAGTGGGTTTGAGTCTAGCCGAGTGGGTTTGGGTCTAGCCGAGTGGGTTTGGTTCTAGCCGAGTGGGTTTTGTGTCTAGACGAGTGGGTTTGGGTCTAACCGAGTGGGTTTGGGTCTAGCCGAGTGGGTTTGGGTCTAGCCGAGAGTGTTTGGGTCTACCCAAGTGGGTTTGGGTCTAGCCGAGTGGGTTTGGGTCTAGCCGAGTGGATTTGGGTGCAGCCGAGTGGGTGTGGGTCTAACCGAGTGGGTTTGGGTCTAGCCGAGTGGGTTTGGGTCTAGCCGAGAGTGTTTGGGTCTACCCAAGTGGGTTTGAGTCTTGCCGAGTGGGTTTGGGTCTCGCCGAGTGGATTTGGGTCTAGCCGAGTGGGTGTGGGTCTAGCCGAGTGGGTTTGGGTCTAGCCGAGTGGGTTTGGGTCTAGCCGAGTGGGTTTGGGTCTAGCCAAGTGGGTTTGGGTCTAGCCGAGTGGGTTTGGGGCTAGCCGAATGCGTTTGGGTCTAGCCGAGTGGGTTTGGGTCTCGTCGAGTGGGTTTGGGTCTGGCCAAGTGGGTTTGGGTCGAGCCGAGTTGGTTTGGGTCTAGCCTAGTGGGTTTGGGTCTAGCCGAGGGGGTTTGGGTCTAGCCGAGTGGGTTTTGGTATAGCCGAGTGGGTTTGGGTCTAGCCGAGTGGGTGTGGGTCTAGCCGAGTGGGTTTGGGTCTAGCCGAGTGGGTTTGGGTCTAGCCGAGTGGGTTTGGATCTAGCCAAGTGGGTTTGGGTCTAGCCGAGTGGGTTTGGGTCTAGCCGAGTGGGTTTGGGTCTAGCCGATTGGGTTGGGTGTAGCCGAGTGGGTTTGGGTCTAGCCGATTGGGTTTGGGTCTAGCCAAGTTGGTTTGGGTCTAGCCGAGCGGGTTTGGGTGTAGCCGAGTGGGTTTGGGTCTAGCCGAGTGGGGTTGGGTCTAGCGGAGTGGGTTTGGGTCTAGCCGCATGGGTTTGGGTCTAGCCGAGTGGGTTTGGGTCTAGTGGAGTGGGTTTGGGTGCAGCCGAGTGGGTTTGGGTCTAGCCGAGTGGGTTTGGGTCTAGCCGAGTGGGTTTGGGTCGAGCCGAGTGGGTTTGGGTCCAGCCGAGTGGGTTTGGGTCTAGCGGAGTGGGTTTGGGTCTAGCCGAGAGTGTTTGGGTCTACCCAAGTGGGTTTTAGTCTAGCCGAGTGGGTTTGGGTCTAGCCGATTGGGTTGGGTGTAGCCGAGTGGGTTTGGGTCTAGCCGATTGGGTTTGGGTCTAGCCGAGTGGGTTTGGGTCCAGCCGAGTGGGTTTGGGTCTAGCCGAGTGGGTTTGGGTCTGGCCGAGTGGGGTTGGGTCTAGCGGAGTGGGTTTGGGTCTAGCCGCATGGGTTTGGGTCTGAACGAGTGGGTTTGGGTCTAGTCGAGTGGGTTTGCATCTAGCCGAGTGGGTTTGCATCTTGCCGAGTGAGTTTGGGGCTAGCGGAGTGGGTTTGGGTCTAGCGGAGTGGGTTTGGGTCCAACCGAGTGGGTTTGGACCTCGCCGAGTGTGTTTGGGTCTAGCCAAGGTCGTTTGGGACTAGCCGAGTGGATTTGGGACGAGCGGAGTGGGATTGGGTCTAGCCGAGTGGGTTTGGGTCTAGCCGAGTGGGTTTGGGTCTAGCCGAGTGGGTTTGCATCTAGCCGAGTGGGTTTGCGTCTAGCCGAGTGAGTTTGGGGCTAGCGGAGTGGGTTTGGGTCTAGCCGAGTGGGTTTGTGTCTAGCCGAGTGGGTTTGGGTCTAGCCGAGTGGGTTTGGGTCTAGCCGAGTGGGTTTGGGTCTAGCCGAGTGGGTTTGGGTCTAGCCGAGTGGGTTTGGGTGTAGCCGAGTGGGTTTGGGTGTAGCCGAGTGGGTTTGGGTGTAGCCGAGTGGGTTTGGGTCTAGCGGAGTGGGTTTGGGTCTAGCCGAGTGGGTTTGGGTCTAGCCGAGTGGGTTTGGGTCTAGTCGAGTGGGTTTTGGTCCTGCCGAGTGGGTGTGGGTCTAGCCGACTGGGTTTGGTTCTAGCCGAGTGGGTTTTGTGTCTAGACGAGTGGGTTTGGGTCTAACCGAGTGGGTTTGGGTCTAGCCGAGTGGGTTTGGGTCTAGCCGAGAGTGTTTGGGTCTACCCAAGTGGGTTTGGGTCTAGCCGAGTGGGTTTGGGTCTAGCCGAGTGGATTTGGGTGCAGCCGAGTGGGTGTGGGTCTAACCGAGTGGGTTTGGGTCTAGCCGAGTGGGTTTGGGTCTAGCCGAGAGTGTTTGGGTCTACCCAAGTGGGTTTGAGTCTTGCCGAGTGGGTTTGGGTCTCGCCGAGTGGATTTGGGTCTAGCCGAGTGGGTGTGGGTCTAGCCGAGTGGGTTTGGGTCTAGCCGAGTGGGTTTGGGTCTAGCCGAGTGGGTTTGGGTCTAGCCAAGTGGGTTTGGGTCTAGCCGAGTGGGTTTGGGGCTAGCCGAGCGGGTTTGGGTCTAGCCGAGTGGGTTTGGGTCTCGTCGAGTGGGTTTGGGTCTAGCGGAGTGGGTTTGGGTCTAGCCGCATGGGTTTGGGTCTAGCCGAGTGGGTTTGGGTCTAGTGGAGTGGGTTTGGGTGCAGCCGAGTGGGTTTGGGTCTAGCCGAGTGGGTTTGGGTCTAGCCGAGTGGGTTTGGGTCGAGCCGAGTGGGTTTGGGTCCAGCCGAGTGGGTTTGGGTCTAGCGGAGTGGGTTTGGGTCTAGCCGAGAGTGTTTGGGTCTACCCAAGTGGGTTTTAGTCTAGCCGAGTGGGTTTGGGGCTCGCCGAGTGGATTTGGGTCTAGCCGAATGGGTGTGGGTCTAGCCGAGTGGGTTTGGGTCTAGCCGAGTGGCCTTGGGTCTAGCCGAGTGGGTTTGGGTCTAGCCAAGTGGGTTTGGGTCTAGCCGAGTGGGTTTGGGTCTAACCGAGTGGGTTTGGGTCTAGCCGATTGGGTTGGGTGTAGCCGAGTGGGTTTGGGTCTAGCCGATTGGGTTTGGGTCTAGCCGAGTGGGTTTGGGTCCAGCCGAGTGGGTTTGGGTCTAGCCGAGTGGGTTTGGGTCTGGCCGAGTGGGGTTGGGTCTAGCGGAGTGGGTTTGGGTCTAGCCGCATGGGTTTGGGTCTAGCCGAGTGGGTTTGGGTCTAGTGGAGTGGGTTTGGGTGCAGCCGAGTGGGTTTGGGTCTAGCCGAGTGGGTTTCGGTCTAGCCGAGTGGGTTTGGGTCGAGCCGAGTGGGTTTGGGTCTAGCCGAGTGGGTTTGGGTCTAGCGGAGTGGGTTTGGGTGTAGCCGAGTGGGTTTGGGTCTAGCCGAGTGGGTTTGGGTCTAGCCGAGTGGGTTTGGGTCTAGCCGAGTGGGTTTGGGTCTAGCCGAGTGGGTTTGGGTCTAGCCGAGTGGGTTTGGGTCGTGCCGAGTGGGTTTGGGTCTAGCCGAGTGGGTTTGGGGCTAGCCGAATGCGTTTGGGTCTAGCCGAGTGGGTTTGGGTCTCGCCGAGTGGGTTTGGGTCTAGCCAAGTGGGTTTGCGTTGAGCCGAGTGGGTTTGGGTCTAGCCTAGTGGGCTTGGGTCTAGCCGAGGGGGTTTGGGTCTAGCGGAGTGGGTTTGGGTCTAGCCGAGTGGGGTTGGGTCTAGCGGAGTGGGATTTGGTCTAGCCGCGTGGGTTTGGGTCTAGTGGAGTGGGTTTCGGTCTACCGGAGTGGGTTTGGGTCTAGCCGAGTGGGTTTGGGTCTAGCGGAGTAGGTTTGGGTCTAGCCGAGTGGGTTTGTGTCTAGCCGAGTGGGTTTGAGTCTAGCCGCGTGGGTTTGGGGCTAGCCGAGTGGGTTTGGGTCTAGCCGAGTGGGTTTGGGTCTAGCCGAGTGGGTTTGGGTCTAGCCGAGTGGGTTTGGGACTAGCCGAGTGGGTTTGTGTCTAGCGGAGTGGGTTTGGGTCTAGCCAAGTCCGTTTGGGACTAGCCGAGTGGGTTTGGGACTAGCGGAGTGGGTTTTGGTTTAGCGGAGTGGGTTTGGTTCGAGCGGAGTGGGTTTGGGTCTAGCCGAGTGGGTTTGGGTCTAGCCGAGTGGGTTTGGGTCTAGCCGAGTGGTTTTGCGTCTAGCCGAGTGGGTTTTGCTCTAGCCGAGTGGGTTTGGGTCTAGCCGAGTGGGTTTGGGTCTAGCCGAGTGGGGTTGGGTGTAGCGGACTGGGTTTTGGTCTAGCCGCGTGGGTTTGGGTCTAGCCGAGTGGGCTTGGGTCTAGCCGAGAGTGTTTGGGTCTGAACGAGTGGGTTTGGGTCTAGTCGAGTGGGTTTGCATCTAGCCGAGTGGGTTTGCATCTTGCCGAGTGAGTTTGGGGCTAACGGAGTGGGTTTGGGTCCAACCGAGTGGGTTTGGGCCTCGTCGAGTGTGTTTGGGTCTAGCCAAGGTCGTTTACATAGAAACATAGAAACATAGAAAATAGGTGCAGGAGTAGGCTATTCGGCCCTTCGAGCCTGCACCGCCATTCAATGTGATCATGGCTGATCATCCAACTCAGTATCCCGTACCTGCCTTCTCTCCATACCCCCTGATCCCTTTAGCCACAAGTGCCACATCTAACGCCCTCTTAATATAGCCAATGAACTGGCCTCAACTACCTTCTGTGGCAGAGAATTCCAGAGACTCACCACTCTCTGTGTAAAGAATGTTTTCCTCATTTCGGTCCTAAAGGAATTCCCCCTTATCCTTAGACTGTGACCCCTTGTTCTGGACTCCCCCAACATCGGGAACAATCTTCCAGCATCTAGCTTGTCCAACCCCTTAAGAATTTTGTAGGTTTCTATAAGATCCCCCCTCAATCTTCTAAATTCCATCGAGTACAAACCGAGTCTATCCAATCTTTCCTCATATGAAAGTCCTGACATCCCAGGAATCAGTCTGGTTTGGGACTAGCCGAGTGGATTTGGGACTAGCGGAGTGGGATTGGGTCTAGCCGAGTGGGTTTGGGTCTAGCCGAGTGGGTTTGGGTCTAGCCGAGTGGGTTTGCATCTAGCCGAGTGGGTTTGCGTCTAGCCGAGTGAGTTTGTGGCTAGCGGAGTGGGTTTGGGTCTAGCCGAGTGGGTTTGTGTCTAGCCGAGTGGGTTTGGGTCTAGCCGAGTGGGTTTGGGTCTAGCCGAGTGGGTTTGGGTGTAGCCGAGTGGGTTTGGGTGTAGCCGAGTGGGTTTGGGTCTAGCGGAGTGGGTTTGGGTCTAGCCGAGTGGGTTTGGGTCTAGCCGAGTGGGTTTGGGTCTAGTCGAGTGGGTTTTGGTCCTGCCGAGTGGGTGTGGGTCTAGCCGAGTGGGTTTGAGTCTAGCCGAGTGGGTTTGGGTCTAGCCGAGTGGGTTTGGTTCTAGCCGAGTGGGTTTTGTGTCTAGACGAGTGGGTTTGGGTCTAACCGAGTGGGTTTGGGTCTAGCCGAGTGGGTTTGGGTCGAGCCGAGAGTGTTTGGGTCTACCCAAGTGGGTTTGGGTCTAGCCGAGTGGGTTTGGGTCTAGCCGAGAGGATTTGGGTCTAGCCGAGTGGGTGTGGGTCTAACCGAGTGGGTTTGGGTCTAGCCGAGTGGGTTTGGGTCTAGCCGAGAGTGTTTGGGCCTACCCAAGTGGGTTTGAGTCTAGCCGAGTGGGTTTGGGTCTCGCCGAGTGGATTTGGGTCTAGCCGAGTGGGTGTGGGTCTAGCCGAGTGGGTTTGGGTCTAGCCGAGTGGGTTTGGGTCTAGCTGAGTGGGTTTGGGTCTAGCCAAGTGGGTTTGGGTCTAGCCGAGTGGGTTTGGGTCTAGCCGAGTGGGTTTGGGTCTAGCCGAGTGGGTTTGGGTCTAGCCGAGTGGGTTTGGGTCTAGCCGAGTGGGTTTGGGTCGTGCCGAGTGGGTTTGGGTCTAGCCGAGTGGGTTTGGGGCTAGCCAAATGCGTTTGGGTCTAGCCGAGTGGGTTTGGGTCTCGTCGAGTGGGTTTGGGTCTAGCCAAGTGGGTTTGGGTCGAGCCGAGTGGGTTTGGGTCTAGCCTAGTGGGTTTGGGTCCAGCCGAGGGGGTTTGGGTCGAGCCGAGTGGGTTTCGGTATAGCCGAGTGGGTTTCGGTCTAGCCGAGTGGGTTTGGGACTAGCCGAGTGGGTTTGGGACTAGCCGAGTGGGTTTGGGTCTAGCCGAGTGGGTTTGGGTCTCGTCGAGTGGGTTTGGGTCTAGCCAAGTGGGTTTGGGTCGAGCCGAGTGGGTTTGGGTCTAGCCTAGTGGGTTTGGGTCCAGCCGAGGGGGTTTGGGTCGAGCCGAGTGGGTTTCGGTATAGCCGAGTGGGTTTCGGTCTAGCCGAGTGGGTTTGGGACTAGCCGAGTGGGTTTGGGACTAGCCGAGTGGGTTTGGGTCTAGCCGAGTGGGTTTGGGTCTAGCCGAGAGTGTTTGGGTCTAGCCGAGAGGATTTGGGTCTAGCCGAGTGGGTGTGGGTCTATCCGAGTGGGTTTGGGTCTAGCCGAGTGGGTTTGGGTCTAGCCGAGTGGGTTTGGGTCTAGCCGAGTGGGTTTGGGTCTAGCCGATTGGGTTGGGTGCAGCCGAGTGGGTTTGGGTCTAGCCGATTGGGTTTGGGTCTAGCCAAGTTGGTTTGGGTCTAGCCGAGTGGGTTTGGGTGTAGCCGAGTGGGTTTGGGTCTAGCCGAGTGGGGTTGGGTCTAGCGGAGTGGGTTTGGGTCTAGCCGCATGGGTTTGGGTCCAGCCGAGTGGGTTTGGGTCTAGTGGAGTGGGTTTGGGTGCAGCCGAGTGGGTTTGGGTCTAGCCGAGTGGGTTTGGGTCTAGCCGAGTGGGTTTGGGTCGAGCCGAGTGGGTTTGGGTCCAGCCGAGTGGGTTTGGGTCTAGCGGAGTGGGTTTGGGTCTAGCCGAGAGTGTTTGGGTCTACCCAAGTGGGTTTTAGTCTAGCCGAGTGGGTTTGGGGCTCGCCGAGTGGATTTGGGTCTAGCCGAATGGGTGTGGGTCTAGCCGAGTGGGTTTGGGTCTAGCCGAGTGGGCTTGGGTCTAACCGAGTGGGTTTGGGTCTAGCCGATTGGGTTGGGTGTAGCCGAGTGGGTTTGGGTCTAGCCGATTGGGTTTGGGTCTAGCCGAGTGGGTTTGGGTCCAGCCGAGTGGGTTTGGGTCTAGCCGAGTGGGTTTGGGTCTAGCCGAGTGGGGTTGGGTCTAGCGGAGTGGGTTTGGGTCTAGCCGCATGGGTTTGGGTCTAGCCGAGTGGGTTTGGGTCTAGTGGAGTGGGTTTGGGTCTAGTGGAGTGGGTTTGGGTGCAGCCGAGTGGGTTTGGGTCTAGCCGAGTGGGTTTGGGTTGAGCCGAGTGGGTTTGGGTCTAGCCGAGTGGGTTTGGGTCTAGCGGAGTGGGTTTGGGTGTAGCCGAGTGGGTTTGGGACGAGCCGAGTGGGTTTGGGTCTAGCCGAGTGGGTTTGGGTCTAGCCGAGTGGGTTTGGGTCTAGCCGAGTGGGTTTGGGTCTAGCCGAGTGGGTTTGGGTCTAGCCGAGTGGGTTTGGGTCTAGCCGAGTGGGTTTGGGTCTAGCCGATTTGGTTGGGTGTAGCCGAGTGGGTTTGGGTCTAGCCGATTGGGTTTGGGTCTAGCCGAGTGGGTTTGGGTCTAGCCGCGTGGGTTTGGGTGTAGCCAAGTGGGTTTGGGTCTAGCCGAGTGGGGTTGGGTCTAGCGGAGTGGGTTTGGGTCTAGCCGCATGGGTTTGGGTCTAGCCGAGTGGGTTTGGGTCTAGCCGAGTGGGTTTGGGTCTAGCCGAGTGGGTTTGGGTCGTGCCGAGTGGGTTTGGGTCTAGCCAAGTGGGTTTGGGGCTAGCCGAATGCGTTTAGGTCTAGCCGAGTGGGTTTGGGTCTCGCCGAGTGGGTTTGGGTCTAGCCAAGTGGGTTTGGGTCGAGCCGAGTGGGTTTGGGTCTAGCTTAGTGGGCTTGGGTCTAGCCGAGGGTGTTTGGGTCTAGCGGAGTGGGTTTGGGTCTAGCCGAGTGGGGTTGGGTCTAGCGGAGTGGGTTTTGGTCTAGCCGCGTGGGTTTGGGTCTAGCCGAGTGGGTTTGGGTCTAGTGGAGTGGGTTTGGGTCTACCGGAGTGGGTTTGGGTCTAGCCGAGTGGGTTTGGGTCTAGCGGAGTAGGTTTGGGTCTAGCCGAGTGGGTTTGGGTCTAGCCGAGTGGGTTTGAGTCTAGCCGAGTGGGTTTGGGGCTAGCCGAGTGGGTTTGGGTCTAGCCGAGTGGGTTTGGGTGTAGCCGAGTGGGTTTGGGTCTAGCCGAGTGGGTTTGGGACTAGCCGAGTGGGTTTGTGTCTAGCGGAGTGGGTTTGGGTCTAGCCAAGTCCGTTTGGGACTAGCCGAGTGGGTTTGGGACTAGCGGAGTGGGTTTTGGTCTAGCGGAGTGGGTTTGGTTCGAGCGGAGTGGGTTTGGGTCTAGCCGAGTGGGTTTGGGTCTAGCCGAGTGGTTTTGGGTCTAGCCGAGTGGGTTTGGGTCTAGCCGAGTGGGTTTTGGGTCTAGCGGAGTGGGTTTGGGTCTAGCCGAGTGGGGTTGGGTCTAGCGGACTGGGTTTTGGTCTAGCCGCGTGGGTTTGGGTCTAGCCGAGTGGGTTTGGGTCTAGTGGAGTGGGTTTGGGTGCAGCCGAGCGGGTTTGTGTCTAGCCGAGTGGGTTTGGGTCTAGCCGAGTGGGTTTGGGTCCAGCCGAGTGGGTTTGGGTGTAGCCGAGTGGGTTTGGGTCTAGCGAAGTGGGTTTGGGTGTAGCCGAGTGGGTTTGGGTCTAGCCGAGTGGGTTTGGGTCTAGCAGAGTGGGTTTGGGTCTAGCCGAGTGGGTTTGGGTCTAGCCGAGTGGGTTTGGGTCTAGCCGTGTGGGTTTGGGTCTAGCCGAGTGGGTTTGGGTCTAGCCGAGTGGGTTGGGGTCTAGCCGAGTGGGTTTGGGTCTAGCCGAGTGGGTTTGGGTCGTGCCGAGTGGGTTTGGGTCTAGCCGAGTGGGTTTGGGTCTAGCCGAATGCGTTTGGGTCTAGCCGAGTGGGTTTGGGTCTCGCCGAGTGGGTTTGGGTCTAGCCAAGTGGGTTTTGGTCGAGCCGAGTGGGTTTGGGTCTAGCCTAGTGGGTTTGGGTCTAGCCGAGGGGGTTTGGGTCTAGCCGAGTGGGTTTCGGTCTAGCCGAGTTGGTTTGGGTCTAGCCGAGGGGGTTTGGGTCTAGCGGAGTGGGTTTGGGTCTAGCCGAGTGGGTTTGGCTCCAGCGGAGTGGGTTTGGGTCTCGCCGAGTGGGTTTGGGTCTAGCCGAGTGGGTTTGAGTCTAGCCGAGTGGGTTTGGGTCTAGCCGAGTGGGTTTGGGTCCAGCCGAGTGGGTTTGGGTCTAGCCGAGTGGGTTTGGGTCTAGCCGAGTGGGTTTGGGTCTAGCGGAGTGGGTTTGGGTGTAGCCGAGTGGGTTTGGGTCTAGCCGCATGGGTTTCGGTCTAGCCGAGTGGGTTTGGGTCTAGTGGAGTGGGTTTGGGTGCAGCCGAGTGGGTTTGGGTCTAGCCGAGTGGGTTTGGGTGCAGCCGAGTGGGTTTGGCTCGAGCCGAGTGGGTTTGGGTCTAGCCGAGTGGGTTTGGGTCTAGCGGAGTGGGTTTGGGTGTAGCCGAGTGGGTTTGGGTCTAGCCGAGTGGGTTTGGGTCTAGCCGAGTGGGTTTGGGTCTAGCCGAGTGGGTTTGGGTCTAGCCGAGTGGGTTTGGGTCTAGCCGAGTGGGTTTGGGTCTAGCCGAGTGGGTTTGGGTCTAGCCGAGTGGGTTTGGGTCTAGCCGAGTGGGTTTGGGTCTAGCGGAGTGGGTTTGGGTCTAGCCGAGTGGGGTTGGGTCTAGCGGAGTGGGTTTTGGTCTAGCCGCGTGGGTTTGGGTCTAGCCGAGTGGGTTTGGGTCTAGTGGAGTGGGTTTGGGTCTACCGGAGTGGGTTTGGGTCTAGCCGAGTGGGTTTGGGTCTAGCGGAGTAGGTTTGGGTCTAGCTGAGTGGGTTTGCGTCTAGCCGAGTGGGTTTGAGTCTAGCCGAGTGGGTTTGGGTCTAGCCGAGTGGGTTTGGGTCTAGCCGAGTGGGTTTGGGTCTCGCCGAGTGGGTTTGGGTCTAGCCGAGTGGGTTTGGGACTAGCCGAGTGGGTTTGTGTCTAGCGGAGTGGGTTTGGGTCTAGCCAAGTCCGTTTGGGACTAGCCGAGTGGGTTTTGGGTCTAGCGGAGTGGGTTTGGGTCTAGCCGAGTGGGGTTGGGTCTAGCGGACTGGGTTTTGGTCTAGCCGCGTGGGTTTGGGTCTAGCCGAGTGGGTTTGGGTCGAGTGGAGTGGGTTTGGGTGCAGCCGAGCGGGTTTGTGTCTAGCCGAGTGGGTTTGGGTCTAGCCGAGTGGGTTTGGGTCCAGCCGAGTGGGTTTGGGTGTAGCCGAGTGGGTTTGGGTCTAGCCGAGTGGGTTTGGGTCTAGCAGAGTGGGTTTGGGTCTAGCCGAGTGGGTTTGGGTCTAGCCGAGTGGGTTTGGGTCTAGCCGTGTGGGTTTGGGTCTAGCCGAGTGGGTTTGGGTCTAGCCGAGTGGGTTTGGGTCTCGCCGAGTGGGTTTGGGTCTAGCCAAGTGGGTTTTGGTCGAGCCGAGTGGGTTTGGGTCTAGCCTAGTGGGTTTGGGTCTAGCCGAGTGGGTTTGGGTCTAGCCGAGGGGGTTTGGGCCTAGCGGAGTGGGTTTGGGTCTAGCCGAGTGGGTTTGGGTCTAGCGGAGTGGGTTTGGGTCTAGCCGAGTGGGTTTGCGTCTAGCCGAGTGGGTTTGAGTCTAGCCGAGTGGGTTTGGGCCTGGCCGAGTGTATTTGGGTCTAGCCGAGTGGGTTTGGGTCTATCCGAGTGGGTTTGGGTCTAGCCGAGTGGGTTTGGGTCTAGCCAAGTGGGTTTGGGTCTAGCCGAGTGGGTTTCGGACGTGCCGAGTGGGTTTGTGTCTAGCGGAGTGCGTTTCGGTCTAGCCGAGTGGGTTTGGGTCTAGCCGAGTGGGTTTGGGTCTAGCCAAGTGGGTTTGGGTCTTGCCGAGTGGGTTCGGGTCTAGCCGAGTGGGTTTGGGTCTAGCCGAGTGCGTTTGGGTCTAGCCGAGTGGGTTTGGGTCTAGCCGAGTGGGTTTGGGTCTAGCCAAGTGGGTTTGGGTCGAGCCGAGTGGGTTTGGGTCTAGCCCAGTGCGTTTGGGTCTAGCCGAGGGGGTTTGGGTCTAGCCGAGTGGGTTTGGGTCTAGCGGAGTGGGTTTGGGTCTAGCCGAGTGGGTTTGGGTCTAGCAGAGTGGGTTTGGGTCTAGCCGAGTGGGTTTGGGTCTAGCCGAGTGGGTTTGAGCCTAGCCGAGTGGGTTTGGGTATAGCCGATTGGGTTTGGGTCTAGCCGAGTGGGTTTGGGTCTAGCCGAGTGGGTGTGGGTCTAGCCGAGTGGGTTTGGGTCTAGCCGAGTGGGTTTGGGTCTAGCGGAGTGGGTTTGGGTCTAGCCGAGTGGGTTTGGGTCTAGCCGATAGGGTTTGGGTCTAGCCGAGTGGGTTCGGGTCTAGCCGAGTGGGTTCGGGTCTAGCGGAGTAGACTTGGGTCTAGCCGAATGGGTTTGGGTCTAGCCGAGTGGGTTTGGGTCTAGCGGAGTGGATTTGGGTCTAGCCGAGTGGCTTTGCTTCTAGCCGAGTTAGTTTGGGTGTTGCCGAGTTAGTTTGGGTCTAGCCGAGCGGGTTTGGGTCTAGCCGAGTGGGTTTGGGTCTAGCCGAGTGGGTTTGGGTCTAGCCGAGTGGCTTTGGGTCGAGCCGAGTGGGTTTGGGTCTAGCCGAGTGGGTTTGGGTCTAGCCGAGTGGGTTTGGGTCTAGCCAAGTGGGTTTGGGTCTTGCCGAGTGGGTTTGGGTCGTGCCGTGTCGGTTTGGGTCTAGCCGAGTGGGTTTGGATCTAGCCGAGTGCGTTTGGGTCTAGCCGAGTGGGTTTGGGTCTAGCCGAGTGGGTTTGGGTCTAGCCAAGTGGGTTTGGGTCGAGCCGAGTGGGTTTGGGTCTAGCCCAGTGCGTTTGGGTCTAGCCGAGGGGGTTTGGGTCTAGCCGAGTGGGTTTGGGTCTAGCCGAGTGGGTTTGGGTCTAGCGGAGTGGGTTTGGGTCTAGCGGAGTGGGTTTGGGTCTAGCCGAGTGGGTTTGGGTCTAGCAGAGTGGGTTTGGGTCTAGCCGAGTGGGTTTGGGTCTAGCCGAGTGGGTTTGAGTCTAGCCGAATGGGTTTGGGTCTAGCCGAGTGGGTTTGGGTCTAGCCGAGTGGGTTTGGGTCTAGCCGAGTGGGTTTGGGTCTAGCCGAGTGGGTTTGGGTCTAGCCGAGTGGGTTTGGGTCTAGCGGAGTGGGTTTGGGTCTAGCCGAGTGGGTTTGGGTCTAGCCGATAGGGTTTGGGTCTAGCCGAGTGGGTTTGGGTCTAGCCGAGTGGGTTCGGGTCTAGCGGAGTGGATTTGGGTCTAGCCGAATGGGTTTGGGTCTAGCCGAGTGCGTTTGGGTCTAGCGGAGTGGATTTGGGTCTAGCCGAGTGGCTTTGCTTCTAGCCGAGTTAGTTTGGGTGTTGCCGAGTTAGTTTGGGTCTAGCCGAGCGGGTTTGGGTCTAGCCGAGTGGGTTTGGGTCTAGCCGAGTGGGTTTGGGTCTAGCCGAGTGGCTTTGCTTCTAGCCGAGTTAGTTTGGGTGTTGCCGAGTTAGTTTGGGTCTAGCCGAGTGGGTTTGTGTCTAGCCGAGTGGGTTTGGGTCTAGCGGACTGGGTTTGGGTGTAGCCGAGTGGGTTTGGGTCTAGCCGAGTGGGTTTGGGTCTAGCCGAGTGGGTTTGGGTCTAGCCGAGTGGGTTTGGGTCTAGCCGAGTGGGTTTGGGTCTAGCCAAGTGGGTTTGGGTCTTGCCGAGTGTGTTTCGGTCGTGCCGAGTGGGTTTGGGTCTAGCCGAGTGGGTTTGGGTCTAGCCGAGTGCGTTTGGGTCTAGCCGAGTGGGTTTGGGTCTAGCCGAGTGGGTTTGGGTCTAGCCAAGTGGGTTTGGGTCGAGCCAAGTAGGTTTGGGTCTAGCCCAGTGCGTTTGGGTCTAGCCGAGTGGGTTTGGGTCTAGCCGAGTGGGTTTGGGTCTAGCCGAGTGGGTTTGGGTCTAGCCGAGTGGGTTTGGGTCTAGCCGAGTGGGTTTGTGTCTAGCGGAGTGGGTTTGGGTCTAGCCGAGTGGGGTTGGGTCTAGCGGAGTGGGTTTTGGTCTAGCCGCGTGGGTTTGGGTCTAGCCGAGTGGGTTTGGGTCTAGTGGAGTGGGTTTGGGTCTACCGGAGTGGGTTTGGGTCTAGCCGAGTGGGTTTGGGTCTAGCGGAGTAGGTTTGGGTCTAGCTGAGTGGGTTTGCGTCTAGCCGAGTGGGTTTGAGTCTAGCCGAGTGGGTTTGGGTCTAGCCGAGTGGGTTTGGGTCTAGCCGAGTGGGTTTGGGTCTCGCCGAGTGGGTTTGGGTCTAGCCGAGTGGGTTTGGGACTAGCCGAGTGGGTTTGTGTCTAGCGGAGTGGGTTTGGGTCTAGCCAAGTCCGTTTGGGACTAGCCGAGTGGGTTTTGGGTCTAGCGGAGTGGGTTTGGGTCTAGCCGAGTGGGGTTGGGTCTAGCGGACTGGGTTTTGGTCTAGCCGCGTGGGTTTGGGTCTAGCCGAGTGGGTTTGGGTCGAGTGGAGTGGGTTTGGGTGCAGCCGAGCGGGTTTGTGTCTAGCCGAGTGGGTTTGGGTCTAGCCGAGTGGGTTTGGGTCCAGCCGAGTGGGTTTGGGTGTAGCCGAGTGGGTTTGGGTCTAGCCGAGTGGGTTTGGGTCTAGCAGAGTGGGTTTGGGTCTAGCCGAGTGGGTTTGGGTCTAGCCGAGTGGGTTTGGGTCTAGCCGTGTGGGTTTGGGTCTAGCCGAGTGGGTTTGGGTCTAGCCGAGTGGGTTTGGGTCTCGCCGAGTGGGTTTGGGTCTAGCCAAGTGGGTTTTGGTCGAGCCGAGTGGGTTTGGGTCTAGCCTAGTGGGTTTGGGTCTAGCCGAGTGGGTTTGGGTCTAGCCGAGGGGGTTTGGGCCTAGCGGAGTGGGTTTGGGTCTAGCCGAGTGGGTTTGGGTCTAGCGGAGTGGGTTTGGGTCTAGCCGAGTGGGTTTGGGTCTAGCCGAGTGGGTTTGAGTCTAGCCGAGTGGGTTTGGGCCTGGCCGAGTGTATTTGGGTCTAGCCGAGTGGGTTTGGGTCTATCCGAGTGGGTTTGGGTCTTGCCGAGTGGGTTTGGGTCTAGCCAAGTGGGTTTGGGTCTAGCCGAGTGGGTTTCGGACGTGCCGAGTGGGTTTGTGTCTAGCGGAGTGCGTTTCGGTCTAGCCGAGTGGGTTTGGGTCTAGCCGAGTGGGTTTGGGTCTAGCCAAGTGGGTTTGGGTCTTGCCGAGTGGGTTCGGGTCTAGCCGAGTGGGTTTGGGTCTAGCCGAGTGCGTTTGGGTCTAGCCGAGTGGGTTTGGGTCTAGCCGAGTGGGTTTGGGTCTAGCCAAGTGGGTTTGGGTCGAGCCGAGTGGGTTTGGGTCTAGCCCAGTGCGTTTGGGTCTAGCCGAGGGGGTTTGGGTCTAGCCGAGTGGGTTTGGGTCTAGCGGAGTGGGTTTGGGTCTAGCCGAGTGGGTTTGGGTCTAGCAGAGTGGGTTTGGGTCTAGCCGAGTGGGTTTGGGTCTAGCCGAGTGGGTTTGAGCCTAGCCGAGTGGGTTTGGGTATAGCCGATTGGGTTTGGGTCTAGCCGAGTGGGTTTGGGTCTAGCCGAGTGGGTGTGGGTCTAGCCGAGTGGGTTTGGGTCTAGCCGAGTGGGTTTGGGTCTAGCGGAGTGGGTTTGGGTCTAGCCGAGTGGGTTTGGGTCTAGCCGATAGGGTTTGGGTCTAGCCGAGTGGGTTCGGGTCTAGCCGAGTGGGTTCGGGTCTAGCGGAGTAGACTTGGGTCTAGCCGAATGGGTTTGGGTCTAGCCGAGTGGGTTTGGGTCTAGCGGAGTGGATTTGGGTCTAGCCGAGTGGCTTTGCTTCTAGCCGAGTTAGTTTGGGTGTTGCCGAGTTAGTTTGGGTCTAGCCGAGCGGGTTTGGGTCTAGCCGAGTGGGTTTGGGTCTAGCCGAGTGGGTTTGGGTCTAGCCGAGTGGCTTTGGGTCGAGCCGAGTGGGTTTGGGTCTAGCCGAGTGGGTTTGGGTCTAGCCGAGTGGGTTTGGGTCTAGCCAAGTGGGTTTGGGTCTTGCCGAGTGGGTTTGGGTCGTGCCGTGTCGGTTTGGGTCTAGCCGAGTGGGTTTGGATCTAGCCGAGTGCGTTTGGGTCTAGCCGAGTGGGTTTGGGTCTAGCCGAGTGGGTTTGGGTCTAGCCAAGTGGGTTTGGGTCGAGCCGAGTGGGTTTGGGTCTAGCCCAGTGCGTTTGGGTCTAGCCGAGGGGGTTTGGGTCTAGCCGAGTGGGTTTGGGTCTAGCCGAGTGGGTTTGGGTCTAGCGGAGTGGGTTTGGGTCTAGCGGAGTGGGTTTGGGTCTAGCCGAGTGGGTTTGGGTCTAGCAGAGTGGGTTTGGGTCTAGCCGAGTGGGTTTGGGTCTAGCCGAGTGGGTTTGAGTCTAGCCGAATGGGTTTGGGTCTAGCCGAGTGGGTTTGGGTCTAGCCGAGTGGGTTTGGGTCTAGCCGAGTGGGTTTGGGTCTAGCCGAGTGGGTTTGGGTCTAGCCGAGTGGGTTTGGGTCTAGCGGAGTGGGTTTGGGTCTAGCCGAGTGGGTTTGGGTCTAGCCGATAGGGTTTGGGTCTAGCCGAGTGGGTTTGGGTCTAGCCGAGTGGGTTCGGGTCTAGCGGAGTGGATTTGGGTCTAGCCGAATGGGTTTGGGTCTAGCCGAGTGCGTTTGGGTCTAGCGGAGTGGATTTGGGTCTAGCCGAGTGGCTTTGCTTCTAGCCGAGTTAGTTTGGGTGTTGCCGAGTTAGTTTGGGTCTAGCCGAGCGGGTTTGGGTCTAGCCGAGTGGGTTTGGGTCTAGCCGAGTGGGTTTGGGTCTAGCCGAGTGGCTTTGCTTCTAGCCGAGTTAGTTTGGGTGTTGCCGAGTTAGTTTGGGTCTAGCCGAGTGGGTTTGTGTCTAGCCGAGTGGGTTTGGGTCTAGCGGACTGGGTTTGGGTGTAGCCGAGTGGGTTTGGGTCTAGCCGAGTGGGTTTGGGTCTAGCCGAGTGGGTTTGGGTCTAGCCGAGTGGGTTTGGGTCTAGCCGAGTGGGTTTGGGTCTAGCCAAGTGGGTTTGGGTCTTGCCGAGTGTGTTTCGGTCGTGCCGAGTCGGTTTGGGTCTAGCCGAGTGGGTTTGGGTCTAGCCGAGTGCGTTTGGGTCTAGCCGAGTGGGTTTGGGTCTAGCCGAGTGGGTTTGGGTCTAGCCAAGTGGGTTTGGGTCGAGCCAAGTAGGTTTGGGTCTAGCCCAGTGCGTTTGGGTCTAGCCGAGGTGGTTTGGGTCTAGCCGAGTGGGTTTGGGTCTAGCCGAGTGGGTTTGGGTCTAGCGGAGAGGGTTTGGGTCTAGCGGAGTGGGTTTGGGTCTAGCCGAGTGGGTTTGGGTCTAGCAGAGTGGGTTTGGGTCTAGCCGAGTGTGTTTGGGTCTAGCCGAGTGGGTTTGAGTCTAGCCGAGTGGGTTTGGGTCTAGCCGAGTGGGTTTGGGTCTAGCCGAGTGGGTTTGGGTCTAGCCGAGTGGGTTTGGGTCTAGCCGAGTGGGTTTGTGTCTAGCCGAGTGGGTTTGGGACTAGCGGAGTGGGTTTGGGTCTACCGAGTGGGTTTGGGTCTAGCCGATAGGGTTTGGGTCTAGCCGAGTGGGTTTGGGTCTAGCCGAGTGGGTTCGGGTCTAGCGGAGTGGATTTGGGTCTAGCCGAATGGGTTTGGGTCTAGCCGAGTGGGTTTGGGTCTAGCAGAGTGGATTTGGGTCTAGCCGAGTGGCTTTGCTTCTAGCCGAGTTAGTTTGGGTGTTGCCGAGTTAGTTTGGGTCTAGCCGAGCGGGTTTGGGTCTAGCCGAGTGGGTTTGGGTCTAGCCGAGTGGGTTTGGGTCTAGCCGAGTGGGTTTGGGCCTAGTCGAGTGTGTTTCGGTCTAGCGGAGTCGGTATGCGTCTAGCGGAGTGGGTTTGGGTCTAGCGGCGTGGGTTTGGGTGTAGCCGAGTGGGTTTGGGTCTAGCCGAGTGGGTTTGGGTCTACCCGAGTAGGTTTGGGTCTAGCCGAGTGTGTTTGGGTCTAGCCGAGTGGGTGTGGGTCTTGCCGAGTGGGTGGGTCTAGCCGAGTGGGTTTGGGTGTAGCCGAGTGGGTTTGGGTGTAGCCGAGTGGGTTTGGGTTGAGCCGAGTGGGTTTGGGTCCAGCCGAGTGGGTTTGGGTCCAGCCGCGTGGGTTTGTGTCTAGCCGAGTGGGTTTGGGTCTAGCGGAGTGGGTTTGGGTGTAGCCGAGTGGGTTTGGGTCTAACCGAGTGGGTTTGGGTCTAGCCGAGTGTGTTTGGGTCGAGCCGAGTGGGTATGGGTCTAGCCGAGTGGGTTTCGGTGCAGCCAAGTGGGTTTGGGTCTAGCCGAGTGGGTTTGGGTCGTGCCGAGTCGGTTTGGGTCTAGCCGAGTGGGTTTGGGTCTAGCCGAGTGCGTTTGGGTCTAGCCGAGTGGGTTTGGGTCTAGCCGAGTGGGTTTGGGTCTAGCCAAGTGGGTTTGGGTCGAGCCGAGTGGCTTTGGGTCTAGCCTAGTGCGTTTGGGTCTAGCCGAGGGGGTATGGGTCTAGCCGAGTGGGTTTCGCTCTAGCCGAGTGGGTTTGGGTCTAGCGGAGTGGGTTTGGATCTAGCGGAGTGGGTTTGGGTCTAGCCGAGTGGGTTTGGGTCTAGCGGAGTGGGTTTGGGTCTAGCCGAGTGGGTTTGGGTCTAGCCGAGTGGGTTTGAGTCTAGCCGAGTGGGTTTGGGTCTAGCCGAGTGGGTTTGGGTCTAGCCGAGTGGGTTTGGGTCTAGCCGAGTGGCTTTGCTTCTAGCCGAGTTAGTTTGGGTGTTGCCGAGTTAGTTTGGGTCTAGCCGAGTGGGTTTGTGTCTAGCCGAGTGGGTTTGGGTCTAGCGGACTGGGTTTGGGTGTAGCCGAGTGGGTTTGGGTCTAGCCGAGTGGGTTTGGGTCTAGCCGAGTGGGTTTGGGTCTAGCCGAGTGGGTTTGGGTCTAGCCGAGTGGGTTTGGGTCTAGCCAAGTGGGTTTGGGTCTTGCCGAGTGGGTTTGTGTCGTGCCGAGTCGGTTTGGGTCTAGCCGAGTGGGTTTGGGTCTAGCCGAGTGCGTTTGGGTCTAGCCGAGTGGGTTTGGGTCTAGCCGAGTGGGTTTGGGTCTAGCGGAGTGGATTTGGGTCTAGCCGAGTGGATTTGCTTCTAGCCGAGTTAGTTTGGGTGTTGCCGAGTTAGTTTGGGTCTAGCCGAGCGGGTTTGGGTCTAGCCGAGTGGGTTTGGGTCTAGCCGAGTGGGTTTGGGTCTAGCCGAGTGGCTTTGGGTCTAGCCGAGTGGGTTTGGGTCTAGCCGAGTGGGTTTGGGTCTAGCCGAGTGGGTTTGGGTCTAGCCAAGTGGGTTTGGGTCTTGCCGAGTGGGTTTGGGTCGTGCCGTGTCGGTTTGGGTCTAGCCGAGTGGGTTTGGGTCTAGCCGAGTGCGTTTGGGTCTAGCCGAGTGGGTTTGGGTCTAGCCGAGTGGGTTTGGGTCTAGCCAAGTGGGTTTGGGTCGAGCCGAGTGGGTTTGGGTCTAGCCCAGTGCGTTTGGGTCTAGCCGAGGGGGTTTGGGTCTAGCCGAGTGGGTTTGGGTCTAGCCGAGTGGGTTTGGGTCTAGCGGAGTGGGTTTGGGTCTAGCGGAGTGGGTTTGGGTCTAGCCGAGTGGGTTTGGGTCTAGCAGAGTGGGTTTGGGTCTAGCCGAGTGGGTTTGGGTCTAGCCGAGTGGGTTTGAGTCTAGCCGAATGGGTTTGGGTCTAGCCGAGTGGGTTTGGGTCTAGCCGAGTGGGTTTGGGTCTAGCCGAGTGGGTTTGGGTCTAGCCGAGTGGGTTTGGGTCTAGCCGAGTGGGTTTGGGTCTAGCGGAGTGGGTTTGGGTCTAGCCGAGTGGGTTTGGGTCTAGCCGATAGGGTTTGGGTCTAGCCGAGTGGGTTTGGGTCTAGCCGAGTGGGTTCGGGTCTAGCGGAGTGGATTTGGGTCTAGCCGAATGGGTTTGGGTCTAGCCGAGTGGGTTTGGGTCTAGCGGAGCGGATTTGGGTCTAGCCGAGTGGCTTTGCTTCTAGCCGAGTTAGTTTGGGTGTTGCCGAGTTAGTTTGGGTCTAGCCGAGCGGGTTTGGGTCTAGCCGAGTGGGTTTGGGTCTAGCCGAGTGGGTTTGGGTCTAGCCGAGTGGCTTTGCTTCTAGCCGAGTTAGTTTGGGTGTTGCCGAGTTAGTTTGGGTCTAGCCGAGTGGGTTTGTGTCTAGCCGAGTGGGTTTGGGTCTAGCGGACTGGGTTTGGGTGTAGCCGAGTGGGTTTGGGTCTAGCCGAGTGGGTTTGGGTCTAGCCGAGTGGGTTTGGGTCTAGCCGAGTGGGTTTGGGTCTAGCCGAGTGGGTTTGGGTCTAGCCAAGTGGGTTTGGGTCTTGCCGAGTGTGTTTCGGTCGTGCAGAGTCGGTTTGGGTCTAGCCGAGTGTGTTTCGGTCGTGCCGAGTCGGTTTGGGTCTAGCCGAGTGGGTTTGGGTCTAGCCGAGTGCGTTTGGGTCTAGCCGAGTGGGTTTGGGTCTAGCCGAGTGGGTTTGGGTCTAGCCAAGTGGGTTTGGGTCGAGCCGAGTAGGTTTGGGTCTAGCCCAGTGCGTTTGGGTCTAGCCGAGGGGGTTTGGGTCTAGCCGAGTGGGTTTGGGTCTAGCCGAGTGGGTTTGGGTCTAGCGGAGTGGGTTTGGGTCTAGAGGAGTGGGTTTGGGTCTAGCCGAGTGGGTTTGGGTCTAGCAGAGTGGGTTTGGGTCTAGCCGAGTGTGTTTGGGTCTAGCCGAGTGGGTTTGAGTCTAGCCGAGTGGGTTTGGGTCTAGCCGAGTGGGTTTGGGTCTAGCCGAGTGGGTTTGGGTCTAGCCGAGTGGGTTTGGGTCTAGCCGAGTGGGTTTGGGTCTAGCCGAGTGGGTTTGGGTCTAGCGGAGTGGGTTTGGGTCTACCGAGTGGGTTTGGGTCTAGCCGATAGGGTTTGGGTCTAGCCGAGTGGGTTTGGGTCTAGCCGAGTGGGTTCGGGTCTAGCGGAGTGGATTTGGGTCTAGCCGAATGGGTTTGGGTCTAGCCGAGTGGGTTTGGGTCTAGCAGAGTGGATTTGGGTCTAGCCGAGTGGCTTTGCTTCTAGCCGAGTTAGTTTGGGTGTTGCCGAGTTAGTTTGGGTCTTGCCGAGCGGGTTTGGGTCTAGCCGAGTGGGTTTGGGTCTAGCCGAGTGGGTTTGGGTCTAGCCGAGTGGGTTTGGGCCTAGTCGAGTGTGTTTGGGTCTAGCGGAGTCGGTATGCGTCTAGCGGAGTGGGTTTGGGTCTAGCGGCGTGGGTTTGGGTGTAGCCGAGTGGGTTTGGGTCTAGCCGAGTGGGTTTGGGTCTACCCGAGTAGGTTTGGGTCTAGCCGAGTGTGTTTGGGTCTAGCCGAGTGGGTGTGGGTCTTGCCGAGTGGGTGGGTCTAGCCGAGTGGGTTTGGGTGTAGCCGAGTGGGTTTGGGTGTAGCCGAGTGGGTTTGGGTTGAGCCGAGTGGGTTTGGGTCCAGCCGAGTGGGTTTGGGTCCAGCCGCGTGGGTTTGTGTCTAGCCGAGTGGGTTTGGGTCTAGCGGAGTGGGTTTGGGTGTAGCCGAGTGGGTTTGGGTCTAACCGAGTGGGTTTGGGTCTAGCCGAGTGTGTTTGGGTCGAGCCGAGTGGGTATGGGTCTAGCCGAGTGGGTTTCGGTGTAGCCAAGTGGGTTTGGGTCTAGCCGAGTGGGTTTGGGTCGTGCCGAGTCGGTTTGGGTCTAGCCGAGTGGGTTTGGGTCTAGCCGAGTGCGTTTGGGTCTAGCCGAGTGGGTTTGGGTCTAGCCGAGTGGGTTTGGGTCTAGCCAAGTGGGTTTGGGTCGAGCCGAGTGGCTTTGGGTCTAGCCTAGTGCGTTTGGGTCTAGCCGAAGGGGTATGGGTCTAGCCGAGTGGGTTTCGCTCTAGCCGAGTGGGTTTGGGTCTAGCGGAGTGGGTTTGGATCTGGCGGAGTGGGTTTGGGTCTAGCCGAGTGGGTTTGAGTCTAGCCGAGTGGGTTTGGGTCTAGCCGAGTGGGTTTGGGTCTAGCCGAGTGGGTTTGGGTCTAGCCGAGTGGCTTTGCTTCTAGCCGAGTTAGTTTGGGTGTTGCCGAGTTAGTTTGGGTCTAGCCGAGTGGGTTTGTGTCTAGCCGAGTGGGTTTGGGTCTAGCGGACTGGGTTTGGGTGTAGCCGAGTGGGTTTGGGTCTAGCCGAGTGGGTTTGGGTCTAGCCGAGTGGGTTTGGGTCTAGCCGAGTGGGTTTGGGTCTAGCCGAGTGGGTTTGGGTCTAGCCAAGTGGGTTTGGGTCTTGCCGAGTGGGTTTGTGTCGTGCCGAGTCGGTTTGGGTCTAGCCGAGTGGGTTTGGGTCTAGCCGAGTGCGTTTGGGTCTAGCCGAGTGGGTTTGGGTCTAGCCGAGTGGGTTTGGGTCTAGCGGAGTGGATTTGGGTCTAGCCGAGTGGCTTTGCTTCTAGCCGAGTTAGTTTGGGTGTTGCCGAGTTAGTTTGGGTCTAGCCGAGCGGGTTTGGGTCTAGCCGAGTGGGTTTGGGTCTAGCCGAGTGGGTTTGGGTCTAGCCGAGTGGCTTTGGGTCTACCCGAGTGGGTTTGGGTCTAGCCGAGTGGGTTTGGGTCTAGCCGAGTGGGTTTGGGTCTAGCCAAGTGGGTTTGGGTCTTGCCGAGTGGGTTTGGGTCGTGCCGTGTCGGTTTGGGTCTAGCCGAGTGGGTTTGGGTCTAGCCGAGTGCGTTTGGGTCTAGCCGAGTGGGTTTGGGTCTAGCCGAGTGGGTTTGGGTCTAGCCAAGTGGGTTTGGGTCGAGCCGAGTGGGTTTGGGTCTAGCCCAGTGCGTTTGGGTCTAGCCGAGGGGGTTTGGGTCTAGCCGAGTGGGTTTGGGTCTAGCCGAGTGGGTTTGGGTCTAGCGGAGTGGGTTTGGGTCTAGCGGAGTGGGTTTGGGTCTAGCCGAGTGGGTTTGGGTCTAGCAGAGTGGGTTTGGGTCTAGCCGAGTGGGTTTGGGTCTAGCCGAGTGGGTTTGAGTCTAGCCGAATGGGTTTGGGTCTAGCCGAGTGGGTTTGGGTCTAGCCGAGTGGGTTTGGGTCTAGCCGAGTGGGTTTGGGTCTAGCCGAGTGGGTTTGGGTCTAGCCGAGTGGGTTTGGGTCTAGCGGAGTGGGTTTGGGTCTAGCCGAGTGGGTTTGGGTCTAGCCGATAGGGTTTGGGTCTAGCCGAGTGGGTTTGGGTCTAGCCGAGTGGGTTCGGGTCTAGCGGAGTGGATTTGGGTCTAGCCGAATGGGTTTGGGTCTAGCCGAGTGGGTTTGGGTCTAGCGGAGTGGATTTGGGTCTAGCCGAGTGGCTTTGCTTCTAGCCGAGTTAGTTTGGGTGTTGCCGAGTTAGTTTGGGTCTAGCCGAGCGGGTTTGGGTCTAGCCGAGTGGGTTTGGGTCTAGCCGAGTGGGTTTGGGTCTAGCCGAGTGGCTTTGCTTCTAGCCGAGTTAGTTTGGGTGTTGCCGAGTTAGTTTGGGTCTAGCCGAGTGGGTTTGTGTCTAGCCGAGTGGGTTTGGGTCTAGCGGACTGGGTTTGGGTGTAGCCGAGTGGGTTTGGGTCTAGCCGAGTGGGTTTGGGTCTAGCCGAGTGGGTTTGGGTCTAGCCGAGTGGGTTTGGGTCTAGCCGAGTGGGTTTGGGTCTAGCCAAGTGGGTTTGGGTCTTGCCGAGTGTGTTTCGGTCGTGCCGAGTCGGTTTGGGTCTAGCCGAGTGGGTTTGGGTCTAGCCGAGTGCGTTTGGGTCTAGCCGAGTGGGTTTGGGTCTAGCCGAGTGGGTTTGGGTCTAGCCAAGTGGGTTTGGGTCGAGCCGAGTAGGTTTGGGTCTAGCCCAGTGCGTTTGGGTCTAGCCGAGGGGGTTTGGGTCTAGCCGAGTGGGTTTGGGTCTAGCCGAGTGGGTTTGGGTCTAGCGGAGTGGGTTTGGGTCTAGCGGAGTGGGTTTGGGTCTAGCCGAGTGGGTTTGGGTCTAGCAGAGTGGGTTTGGGTCTAGCCGAGTGTGTTTGGGTCTAGCCGAGTGGGTTTGAGTCTAGCCGAGTGGGTTTGGGTCTAGCCGAGTGGGTTTGGGTCTAGCCGAGTGGGTTTGGGTCTAGCCGAGTGGGTTTGGGTCTAGCCGAGTGGGTTTGGGTCTAGCCGATAGGGTTTGTGTCTAGCCGAGTGGGTTTGGGTCTAGCCGAGTGGGTTCGGGTCTAGCGGAGTGGATTTGGGTCTAGCCGAATGGGTTTGGGTCTAGCCGAGTGGGTTTGGGTCTAGCAGAGTGGATTTGGGTCTAGCCGAGTGGCTTTGCTTCTAGCCGAGTTAGTTTGGGTGTTGCCGAGTTAGTTTGGGTCTAGCCGAGCGGGTTTGGGTCTAGCCGAGTGGGTTTGGGTCTAGCCGAGTGGGTTTGGGTCTAGCCGAGTGGGTTTGGGCCTAGTCGAGTGTGTTTGGGTCTAGCGGAGTTGGTATGCGTCTAGCGGAGTGGGTTTGGGTCTAGCGGCGTGGGTTTGGGTGTAGCCGAGTGGGTTTGGGTCTAGCCGAGTGGGTTTGGGTCTACCCGAGTAGGTTTGGGTCTAGCCGAGTGTGTTTGGGTCTAGCCGAGTGGGTGTGGGTCTTGCCGAGTGGGTGGGTCTAGCCGAGTGGGTTTGGGTGTAGCCGAGTGGGTTTGGGTGTAGCCGAGTGGGTTTGGGTTGAGCCGAGTGGGTTTGGGTCCAGCCGAGTGGGTTTGGGTCCAGCCGAGTGGGTTTGTGTCTAGCCGAGTGGGTTTGGGTCTAGCGGAGTGGGTTTGGGTGTAGCCGAGTGGGTTTGGGTCTAGCCGAGTGGGTTTGGGTCTAGCCGAGTGGGTTTGGGTCTAGCCGAGTGGGTTTGGGTCTATCGGAGTGGGTTTGGGTCTAGCGGAGTGGGTTTGGGTCTAGCCGAGTGGGTTTGGGTCTAGCAGAGTGGGTTTGGGTCTAGCCGAGTGTGTTTGGGTCTAGCCGAGTGGGTTTGAGTCTAGCCGAGTGGGTTTGGGTCTAGCCGAGTGGGTTTGGGTCTAGCCGAGTGGGTTTGGGTCTAGCCGAGTGGGTTTGGGTCTAGCCGAGTGGGTTTGGGTCTAGCCGAGTGGGTTTGGGTCTGGCGGAGTGGGTTTGGGTCTACCGAGTGGGTTTGGGTCTAGCCGATAGGGTTTGGGTCTAGCCGAGTGGGTTTGGGTCCAGCCGAGTGGGTTCGGGACTAGCGGAGTGGATTTGGGTCTAGCCGAATGGGTTTGGGTCTAGCCGAGTGGGTTTGGGTCTAGCAGAGTGGATTTGGGTCTAGCCGAGTGGCTTTGCTTCTAGCCGAGTTAGTTTGGGTGTTGCCGAGTTAGTTTGGGTCTAGCCGAGCGGGTTTGGGTCTAGCCGAGTGGGTTTGGGTCTCGCCGAGTGGGTTTGGGTCTAGCCGAGTGGGTTTGGGCCTAGTCGAGTGTGTTTGGGTCTAGCGGAGTTGGTATGCGTCTAGCGGAGTGGGTTTGGGTCTAGCGGCGTGGGTTTGGGTGTAGCCGAGTGGGTTTGGGTCTAGCCGAGTGGGTTTGGGTCTACCCGAGTAGGTTTGGGTCTAGCCGAGTGGGTTTGGGCCTAGTCGAGTGTGTTTGGGTCTAGCGGAGTTGGTATGCGTCTAGCGGAGTGGGTTTGGGTCTAGCGGCGTGGGTTTGGGTGTAGCCGAGTGGGTTTGGGTCTAGCCGAGTGGGTTTGGGTCTACCCGAGTAGGTTTGGGTCTAGCCGAGTGTGTTTGGGTCTAGCCGAGTGGGTGTGGGTCTTGCCGAGTGGGTGGGTCTAGCCGAGTGGGTTTGGGTGTAGCCGAGTGGGTTTGGGTGTAGCCGAGTGGGTTTGGGTTGAGCCGAGTGGGTTTGGGTCCAGCCGAGTGGGTTTGGGTCCAGCCGAGTGGGTTTGTGTCTAGCCGAGTGGGTTTGGGTCTAGCGGAGTGGGTTTGGGTGTAGCCGAGTGGGTTTGGGTCTAGCCGAGTGGGTTTGGGTCTAGCCGAGTGTGTTTGGGTCGAGCCGAGTGGGTATGGGTCTAGCCGAGTGGGTTTCGGTGTAGCCAAGTGGGTTTGGGTCTAGCCGAGTGGGTTTGGGTCGTGCCGAGTCGGTTTGGGTCTAGCCGAGTGGGTTTGGGTCTAGCCGAGTGCGTTTGGGTCTAGCCGAGTGGGTGTGGGTCTAGCCGAGTGGGTTTGGGTCTAGCCAAGTGGGTTTGGGTCGAGCCGAGTGGGTTTGGGTCTAGCCGAGTGGGTTTGGGTCTAGCCGAGTGGGTTTGGGTCTAGCCGAGTGGGTTTGGGTCTAGCCAAGTGGGTTTGGGTCTTGCCGAGTGGGTTTGTGTCGTGCCGAGTCGGTTTGGGTCTAGCCGAGTGGGTTTGGGTCTAGCCGAGTGCGTTTGGGTCTAGCCGAGTGGGTTTGGGTCTAGCCGAGTGGGTTTGGGTCTAGCGGAGTGGATTTGGGTCTAGCCGAGTGGCTTTGCTTCTAGCCGAGTTAGTTTGGGTGTTGCCGAGTTAGTTTGGGTCTAGCCGAGCGGGTTTGGGTCTAGCCGAGTGGGTTTGGGTCTAGCCGAGTGGGTTTGGGTCTAGCCGAGTGGCTTTGGGTCTACCCGAGTGGGTTTGGGTCTAGCCGAGTGGGTTTGGGTCTAGCCGAGTGGGTTTGGGTCTAGCCAAGTGGGTTTGGGTCTTGCCGAGTGGGTTTGGGTCGTGCCGTGTCGGTTTGGGTCTAGCCGAGTGGGTTTGGGTCTAGCCGAGTGCGTTTGGGTCTAGCCGAGTGGGTTTGGGTCTAGCCGAGTGGGTTTGGGTCTAGCCAAGTGGGTTTGGGTCGAGCCGAGTGGGTTTGGGTCTAGCCCAGTGCGTTTGGGTCTAGCCGAGGGGGTTTGGGTCTAGCCGAGTGGGTTTGGGTCTAGCCGAGTGGGTTTGGGTCTAGCGGAGTGGGTTTGGGTCTAGCGGAGTGGGTTTGGGTCTAGCCGAGTGGGTTTGGGTCTAGCAGAGTGGGTTTGGGTCTAGCCGAGTGGGTTTGGGTCTAGCCGAGTGGGTTTGAGTCTAGCCGAATGGGTTTGGGTCTAGCCGAGTGGGTTTGGGTCTAGCCGAGTGGGTTTGGGTCTAGCCGAGTGGGTTTGGGTCTAGCCGAGTGGGTTTGGGTCTAGCCGAGTGGGTTTGGGTCTAGCGGAGTGGGTTTGGGTCTAGCCGAGTGGGTTTGGGTCTAGCCGATAGGGTTTGGGTCTAGCCGAGTGGGTTTGGGTCTAGCCGAGTGGGTTCGGGTCTAGCGGAGTGGATTTGGGTCTAGCCGAATGGGTTTGGGTCTAGCCGAGTGGGTTTGGGTCTAGCGGAGTGGATTTGGGTCTAGCCGAGTGGCTTTGCTTCTAGCCGAGTTAGTTTGGGTGTTGCCGAGTTAGTTTGGGTCTAGCCGAGCGGGTTTGGGTCTAGCCGAGTGGGTTTGGGTCTAGCCGAGTGGGTTTGGGTCTAGCCGAGTGGCTTTGCTTCTAGCCGAGTTAGTTTGGGTGTTGCCGAGTTAGTTTGGGTCTAGCCGAGTGGGTTTGTGTCTAGCCGAGTGGGTTTGGGTCTAGCGGACTGGGTTTGGGTGTAGCCGAGTGGGTTTGGGTCTAGCCGAGTGGGTTTGGGTCTAGCCGAGTGGGTTTGGGTCTAGCCGAGTGGGTTTGGGTCTAGCCGAGTGGGTTTGGGTCTAGCCAAGTGGGTTTGGGTCTTGCCGAGTGTGTTTCGGTCGTGCCGAGTCGGTTTGGGTCTAGCCGAGTGGGTTTGGGTCTAGCCGAGTGCGTTTGGGTCTAGCCGAGTGGGTTTGGGTCTAGCCGAGTGGGTTTGGGTCTAGCCAAGTGGGTTTGGGTCGAGCCGAGTAGGTTTGGGTCTAGCCCAGTGCGTTTGGGTCTAGCCGAGGGGGTTTGGGTCTAGCCGAGTGGGTTTGGGTCTAGCCGAGTGGGTTTGGGTCTAGCGGAGTGGGTTTGGGTCTAGCGGAGTGGGTTTGGGTCTAGCCGAGTGGGTTTGGGTCTAGCAGAGTGGGTTTGGGTCTAGCCGAGTGTGTTTGGGTCTAGCCGAGTGGGTTTGAGTCTAGCCGAGTGGGTTTGGGTCTAGCCGAGTGGGTTTGGGTCTAGCCGAGTGGGTTTGGGTCTAGCCGAGTGGGTTTGGGTCTAGCCGAGTGGGTTTGGGTCTAGCCGATAGGGTTTGTGTCTAGCCGAGTGGGTTTGGGTCTAGCCGAGTGGGTTCGGGTCTAGCGGAGTGGATTTGGGTCTAGCCGAATGGGTTTGGGTCTAGCCGAGTGGGTTTGGGTCTAGCAGAGTGGATTTGGGTCTAGCCGAGTGGCTTTGCTTCTAGCCGAGTTAGTTTGGGTGTTGCCGAGTTAGTTTGGGTCTAGCCGAGCGGGTTTGGGTCTAGCCGAGTGGGTTTGGGTCTAGCCGAGTGGGTTTGGGTCTAGCCGAGTGGGTTTGGGCCTAGTCGAGTGTGTTTGGGTCTAGCGGAGTTGGTATGCGTCTAGCGGAGTGGGTTTGGGTCTAGCGGCGTGGGTTTGGGTGTAGCCGAGTGGGTTTGGGTCTAGCCGAGTGGGTTTGGGTCTACCCGAGTAGGTTTGGGTCTAGCCGAGTGTGTTTGGGTCTAGCCGAGTGGGTGTGGGTCTTGCCGAGTGGGTGGGTCTAGCCGAGTGGGTTTGGGTGTAGCCGAGTGGGTTTGGGTGTAGCCGAGTGGGTTTGGGTTGAGCCGAGTGGGTTTGGGTCCAGCCGAGTGGGTTTGGGTCCAGCCGAGTGGGTTTGTGTCTAGCCGAGTGGGTTTGGGTCTAGCGGAGTGGGTTTGGGTGTAGCCGAGTGGGTTTGGGTCTAGCCGAGTGGGTTTGGGTCTAGCCGAGTGGGTTTGGGTCTAGCCGAGTGGGTTTGGGTCTATCGGAGTGGGTTTGGGTCTAGCGGAGTGGGTTTGGGTCTAGCCGAGTGGGTTTGGGTCTAGCAGAGTGGGTTTGGGTCTAGCCGAGTGTGTTTGGGTCTAGCCGAGTGGGTTTGAGTCTAGCCGAGTGGGTTTGGGTCTAGCCGAGTGGGTTTGGGTCTAGCCGAGTGGGTTTGGGTCTAGCCGAGTGGGTTTGGGTCTAGCCGAGTGGGTTTGGGTCTAGCCGAGTGGGTTTGGGTCTGGCGGAGTGGGTTTGGGTCTACCGAGTGGGTTTGGGTCTAGCCGATAGGGTTTGGGTCTAGCCGAGTGGGTTTGGGTCCAGCCGAGTGGGTTCGGGACTAGCGGAGTGGATTTGGGTCTAGCCGAATGGGTTTGGGTCTAGCCGAGTGGGTTTGGGTCTAGCAGAGTGGATTTGGGTCTAGCCGAGTGGCTTTGCTTCTAGCCGAGTTAGTTTGGGTGTTGCCGAGTTAGTTTGGGTCTAGCCGAGCGGGTTTGGGTCTAGCCGAGTGGGTTTGGGTCTCGCCGAGTGGGTTTGGGTCTAGCCGAGTGGGTTTGGGCCTAGTCGAGTGTGTTTGGGTCTAGCGGAGTTGGTATGCGTCTAGCGGAGTGGGTTTGGGTCTAGCGGCGTGGGTTTGGGTGTAGCCGAGTGGGTTTGGGTCTAGCCGAGTGGGTTTGGGTCTACCCGAGTAGGTTTGGGTCTAGCCGAGTGGGTTTGGGCCTAGTCGAGTGTGTTTGGGTCTAGCGGAGTTGGTATGCGTCTAGCGGAGTGGGTTTGGGTCTAGCGGCGTGGGTTTGGGTGTAGCCGAGTGGGTTTGGGTCTAGCCGAGTGGGTTTGGGTCTACCCGAGTAGGTTTGGGTCTAGCCGAGTGTGTTTGGGTCTAGCCGAGTGGGTGTGGGTCTTGCCGAGTGGGTGGGTCTAGCCGAGTGGGTTTGGGTGTAGCCGAGTGGGTTTGGGTGTAGCCGAGTGGGTTTGGGTTGAGCCGAGTGGGTTTGGGTCCAGCCGAGTGGGTTTGGGTCCAGCCGAGTGGGTTTGTGTCTAGCCGAGTGGGTTTGGGTCTAGCGGAGTGGGTTTGGGTGTAGCCGAGTGGGTTTGGGTCTAGCCGAGTGGGTTTGGGTCTAGCCGAGTGTGTTTGGGTCGAGCCGAGTGGGTATGGGTCTAGCCGAGTGGGTTTCGGTGTAGCCAAGTGGGTTTGGGTCTAGCCGAGTGGGTTTGGGTCGTGCCGAGTCGGTTTGGGTCTAGCCGAGTGGGTTTGGGTCTAGCCGAGTGCGTTTGGGTCTAGCCGAGTGGGTGTGGGTCTAGCCGAGTGGGTTTGGGTCTAGCCAAGTGGGTTTGGGTCGAGCCGAGTGGGTTTGGGTCTAGCCTAGTGCGTTTGGGTCTAGCCGAGGGGGTATGGGTCTAGCCGAGTGGGTTTCGCTCTAGCCGAGTGGGTTTGGGTCTAGCGGAGTGGGTTTGGATCTAGCGGAGTGGGTTTGGGTCTAGCCGAGTGGGTTTGGGTCTAGCGGAGTGGGTTTGGGTCTAGCCGAGTGGGTTTGAGTCTAGCGGAGTGGATTTGGGTCTAGCCGAATGGGTTTGGGTCTAGCCGAGTGGGTTTGCGTCTAGCGGAGTGGATTTGGGTCTAGCCGAGTGGCTTTGCTTCTAGCCAAGTTAGTTTGGGTGTTGCCGAGTTAGTTTGGGTCTAGCCGAGCGGGTTTGGGTCTAGCCGAGTGGGTTTGGGTCGAGCCGAGTGGGTTTGGGTCTAGCCGAGTGGCTTTGCTTCTAGCCGAGTTAGTTTGGGTGTTGCCGAGTTAGTTTGGGACTAGCCGAGTGGGTTTGTGTCTAGCCGAGTGGGTTTGGGTCTAGCGGACTGGGTTTGGGTGTAGCCGAGTGGGTTTGGGTCTAGCCGAGTGGGTTTGGGTCTAGCCGAGTGGGTTCGGGTCTAGCCGAGTGGGTTTGGGTCTAGCCGAGTGGGTTTGGGTCTAGCCAAGTGGGTTTGGGTATTGCCGAGTGGGTTTGTGTCGTGCCGAGTCGGTTTGGGTCTAGCCGAGTGGGTTTGGGTCTAGCCGAGTGCGTTTGGGTCTAGCCGAGTGGGTTTGGGTCTAGCCGAGTGGGTTTGGGTCTAGCCAAGTGGGTTTGGGTCGAGCCGAGTGGGTTTGGGTCTAGCCCAGTGCGTTTGGGTCTAGCCGAGGGGGTTTGGGTCTAGCCGAGTGGGTTTGGGTCTAGCCGAGTGGGTTTGGGTCTAGCCGAGTGGGTTTGGGTCTAGCCGAGTGGGTTTGGGTCTAGCCGAGTGGGTTTGGGTCTAGCCGAGTGGGTTTGGGTCTAGCCGAGTGGGTTTGGGTCTAGCCGAGTGGGTTTGAGTCTAGCGGAGTGGATTTGGGTCTAGCTGAATGGGTTTGGGTCTAGCCGAGTGGGTTTGCGTCTAGCGGAGTGGATTTGGGTCTAGCCGAGTGGCTTTGCTTCTAGCCAAGTTAGTTTGGGTGTTGCCGAGTTAGTTTGGGTCTAGCCGAGCGGGTTTGGGTCTAGCCGAGTGGGTTTGGGTCTAGCCGAGTGGGTTTGGGTCTAGCCGAGTGGCTTTGCTTCTAGCCGAGTTAGTTTGGGTGTTGCCGAGTTAGTTTGGGTCTAGCCGAGTGGGTTTGTGTCTAGCCGAGTGGGTTTGGGTCTAGCGGACTGGGTTTGGGTGTAGCCGAGTGGGTTTGGGTCTAGCCGAGTGGGTTTGGGTCTAGCCGAGTGGGTTTGGGTCTAGCCGAGTGGGTTTGGGTCTAGCCGAGTGGGTTTGGGTCTAGCCAAGTGGGTTTGGGTCTAGCCGAGTGGGTTTGGGTCTAGCGGAGTGGGTTTGGGTGTAGCCGAGTGGGTTTGGGTCTAGCCGAGTGGGTTTGGGTCTAGCCGAGTGGGTTTGGGTCTAGCCGAGTGGGTTTGGGTCTAGCCGAGTGGGTTTGGGTCTAGCCGAGTGGGTTTGGGTCTAGCCGAGTGGGTTTGGGTCTAGCCGAGTGGGTTTGGGTCTAGCCGAGTGGGTTTGGGTCGTGCCGAGTGGGTTTGGGTCTAGCCGAGTGGGTTTGGGGCTAGCCGAATGCGTTTGGGTCTAGCCGAGTGGGTTTGGGTCTCGCCGAGTGGGTTTGGGTCTAGCCAAGTGGGTTTGGGTCGAGCCGAGTGGGTTTGGGTCTAGCCTAGTGGGCTTGGGTCTAGCCGAGGGGGTTTTGGTCTAGCGGAGTGGGTTTGGGTCTAGCCGAGTGGGGTTGGGTCTAGCGGAGTGGGTTTTGGTCTAGCCGCGTGGGTTTGGGTCTAGCCGAGTGGGTTTGGGTCTAGTGGAGTGGGTTTGGGTCTACCGGAGTGGGTTTGGGTCTAGCCGAGTGGGTTTGGGTCTAGCGGAGTAGGTTTGGGTCTAGCCGAGTGGGTTTGCGTCTAGCCGATTGGGTTTGAGTCTAGCCGAGTGGGTTTGGGGCTAGCCGAGTGGGTTTGGGTCTAGCCGAGTGGGTTTGGGTCTAGCCGAGTGGGTTTGGGTCTAGCCGAGTGGGTTTGGGACTAGCCGAGTGGGTTTGTGTCTAGCGGAGTGGGTTTGGGTCTAGCCAAGTCCGTTTGGGACTAGCCGAGTGGGTTTTGGGTCTAGCGGAGTGGGTTTGGGTCTAGCCGAGTGGGGTTGGGTCTAGCGGACTGGGTTTTGGTCTAGCCGCGTGGGTTTGGGTCTAGCCGAGTGGGTTTGGGTCTAGTGGAGTGGGTTTGGGTGCAGCCGAGCGGGTTGCTGTCTAGCCGAGTGGGTTTGGGTCTAGCCGAGTGGGTTTGGGTCCAGCCGAGTGGGTTTGGGTGTAGCCGAGTGGGTTTGGGTCGAGCGAAGTGGGTTTGGGTGTAGCCGAGTGGGTTTGGGTCTAGCCGAGTGGGTTTGGGTCTAGCAGAGTGGGTTTGGTTCTAGCCGAGTGGGTTTGGGTCTAGCCGAGTGGGTTTGGGTCTAGCCGTGTGGGTTTGGGTCTAGCCGAGTGCGTTTGGGTCTAGCCGAGTGGGTTTGGGTCTCGCCGAGTGGGTTTGGGTCTAGCCAAGTGGGTTTTGGTCGAGCCGAGTGGGTTTGGGTCTAGCCTAGTGGGTTTGGGTCTAGCCGAGTGGGTTTGGGTCTAGCCGAGGGGGTTTGGGTCTAGCGGAGTGGGTTTGGGTCTAGCCGAGTGGGTTTGGGTCTAGCGGAGTGGGTTTGGGTCTAGCCGAGTGGGTTTGGGTCTAGCCGAGTGGGTTTGAGTCTAGCCGAGTGGGTTTGGGTCTGGCCGAGTGGGTTTGGGTCTAGCCGAGTGGGTTTGGGTCTAGCCGAGTGGGTTTGGGTCTAGCCGAGGGGGTTTGGGTCTAGCGGAGTGGGTTTGGGTCTAGCCGAGTGGGTTTGGGTCTAGCGGAGTGGGTTTGGGTCTAGCCGAGTGGGTTTGGGTCTAGCCGAGTGGGTTTGAGTCTAGCCGAGTGGGTTTGGGTCTGGCCGAGTGGGTTTGGGTCTAGCCGAGTGGGTTTGGGTCTAGCCGAGTGGGTTTGGGTCTAGCCGAGTGGGTTTGGGTCTAGCCAAGTGGGTTTGGGTCTAGCCGAGTGGGTTTCGGACGTGCCGAGTGGGTTTGTGTCTAGCGGAATGCGTTTCGGTCTCGCCGAGTGGGTTTGGGTCTAGCCGAGTGGGTTTGGGTCTAGCCAAGTGGGTTTGGGTCTTGCCGAGTGGGTTTGGGTCTAGCCGAGTGGGTTTGGGTCTAGCCGAGTGCGTTTGGGTCTAGCCGAGTGGGTTTGGGTCTAGCCGAGTGGGTTTGGGTCTAGCCACGTGGGTTTGGGTCGAGCCGAGTGGGTTTGGGTCTAGCCCAGTGCGTTTGGGTCTAGCCGAGGGGGTTTGGGTCTAGCCGAGTGGGTTTGGGTCTAGCGGAGTGGGTTTGGGTCTAGCGGAGTGGGTTTGGGTCTAGCGGAGTGGGTTTGGGTCTAGCCGAGTGGGTTTGGGTCTAGCAGAGTGGGTTTGGGTCGAGCCGAGTGGGTTTGGGTCTAGCCTAGTGCGTTTGGGTCTAGCCGAGGGGGTATGGGTCTAGCCGAGTGGGTTTCGCTCTAGCCGAGTGGGTTTGGGTCTAGCGGAGTGGGTTTGGATCTAGCGGAGTGGGTTTGGGTCTAGCCGAGTGGGTTTGGGTCTAGCGGAGTGGGTTTGGGTCTAGCCGAGTGGGTTTGGGTCTAGCCGAGTGGGTTTGAGTCTAGCCGAGTGGGTTTGGGTCAAGCCGATTGGGTTTGGGTCTAGCCGAGTGGGTTTGGGTCTAGCCGAGTGGGTTTGGGTCTAGCCGAGTGGGTTTGGGTCTAGCCGAGTGGGTTTGGGTCTAGCCGAGTGGGTTTGGGTCTAGCCGAGTGGGTTTGAGTCTAGCGGAGTGGATTTGGGTCTAGCCGAATGGGTTTGGGTCTAGCCGAGTGGGGTTGCGTCTAGCGGAGTGGATTTGGGTCTAGCCGAGTGGCTTTGCTTCTAGCCAAGTTAGTTTGGGTGTTGCCGAGTTAGTTTGGGTCTAGCCGAGCGGGTTTGGGTCTAGCCGAGTGGGTTTGGGTCGAGCCGAGTGGGTTTGGGTCTAGCCGAGTGGCTTTGCTTCTAGCCGAGTTAGTTTGGGTGTTGCCGAGTTAGTTTGGGTCTAGCCGAGTGGGTTTGTGTCTAGCCGACTGGGTTTGGGTCTAGCTGACTGGGTTTGGGTGTAGCCGAGTGGGTTTGGGTCTAGCCGAGTGGGTTTGGGTCTAGCCGAGTGGGTTTGGGTCTAGCCGAGTGGGTTTGGGTCTAGCCAAGTGGGTTTGGGTCTAGCCGAGTGGGTTTCGGACGTGCCGAGTGGGTTTGTGTCTAGCGGAGTGCGTTTCGGTCTAGCCGAGTGGGTTTGGGTCTAGCCGAGTGGGTTTGGGTCTAGCCAAGTGGGTTTGGGTCTTGCCGATTTGGTTTGGGTCTAGCCGAGTGGGTTTGGGTCTAGCCGAGTGCGTTTGGGTCTAGCCGAGTGGGTTTGGGTCTAGCCGAGTGGGTTTGGGTCTAGCCACGTGGGTTTGGGTCGAGCCGAGTGGGTTTGGGTCTAGCCCAGTGCGTTTGGGTCTAGCCGAGGGGGTTTGGGTCTAGCCGAGTGGGTTTGGGTCTAGCGGAGTGGGTTTGGGTCTAGCGGAGTGGGTTTGGGTCTAGCGGAGTGGGTTTGGGTCTAGCCGAGTGGGTTTGGGTCTAGCAGAGTGGGTTTGGGTCGAGCCGAGTGGGTTTGGGTCTAGCCTAGTGCGTTTGGGTCTAGCCGAGGGGGTATGGGTCTAGCCGAGTGGGTTTCGCTCTAGCCGAGTGGGTTTGGGTCTAGCGGAGTGGGTTTGGATCTAGCGGAGTGGGTTTGGGTCTAGCCGAGTGGGTTTGGGTCTAGCGGAGTGGGTTTGGGTCTAGCCGAGTGGGTTTGGGTCTAGCCGAGTGGGTTTGAGTCTAGCCGAGTGGGTTTGGGTCAAGCCGAGTGGGTTTGGGTCTAGCCGAGTGGGTTTGGGTCTAGCCGAGTGGGTTTGGGTCTAGCCGAGTGGGTTTGGGTCTAGCCGAGTGGGTTTGGGTCTAGCCGAGTGGGTTTGGGTCTAGCCGAGTGGGTTTGAGTCTAGCGGAGTGGATTTGGGTCTAGCCGAATGGGTTTGGGTCTAGCCGAGTGGGTTTGCGTCTAGCGGAGTGGATTTGGGTCTAGCCGAGTGGCTTTGCTTCTAGCCAAGTTAGCTTGGGTGTTGCCGAGTTAGTTTGGGTCTAGCCGAGCGGGTTTGCGTCTAGCCGAGTGGGTTTGGGTCGAGCCGAGTGGGTTTGGGTCTAGCCGAGTGGCTTTGCTTCTAGCCGAGTTAGTTTGGGTGTTGCCGAGTTAGTTTGGGTCTAGCCGAGTGGGTTTGTGTCTAGCCGACTGGGTTTGGGTCTAGCGGACTGGGTTTGGGTGTAGCCGAGTGGGTTTGGGTCTAGCCGAGTGGGTTTGGGTCTAGCCGAGTGGGTTCGGGTCTAGCCGAGTGGGTTTGGGTCTAGCCGAGTGGGTTTGGGTGTAGCCAAGTGGGTTTGGGTCTTGCCGAGTGGGTTTGTGTCGCGCCGAGTCGGTTTGGGTCTAGCCGAGTGGGTTTGGGTCTAGCCGAGTGCGTTTGGGTCTAGCCGAGTGGGTTTGGGTCTAGCCGAGTGGGTTTGGGTCTAGCCAAGTGGGTTTGGGTCGAGCCGAGTGGGTTTGGGTCTAGCCCAGTGCGTTTGGGTCTAGCCGAGGGGGTTTGGGTCTAGCCGAGTGGGTTTGGGTCTAGCCGAGTGGGTTTGGGTCTAGCCGAGTGGGTTTGGGTCTAGCCGAGTGGGTTTGGGTCTAGCCGAGTGGGTTTGGGTCTAGCCGAGTGGGTTTGGGACTAGCCGAGTGCGTTTGGGTCTAGCCGAGTGGGTTTGAGTCTAGCGGAGTGGATTTGGGTCTAGCCGAATGGGTTTGGGTCTAGCCGAGTGGGTTTGCGTCTAGCGGAGTGGATTTGGGTCTAGCCGAGTGGCTTTGCTTCTAGCCAAGTTAGTTTGGGTGTTGCCGAGTTAGTTTGGGTCTAGCCGAGCGGGTTTGGGTCTAGCCGAGTGGGTTTGGGTCTAGCCGAGTGGGTTTGGGTCTAGCCGAGTGGCTTTGCTTCTAGCCGAGTTAGTTTGGGTGTTGCCGAGTTAGTTTGGGTCTAGCCGAGTGGGTTTGTGTCTAGCCGAGTGGGTTTGGGTCTAGCGGACTGGGTTTGGGTGTAGCCGAGTGGGTTTGGGTCTAGCCGAGTGGGTTTGGGTCTAGCCGAGTGGGTTTGGGTCTAGCCGAGTGGGTTTGGGTCTAGCCGAGTGGGTTTGGGTCTAGCCAAGTGGGGTTGGGTATAGCCGAGTGGGTTTGGGTCTAGCGGAGTGGGTTTGGGTGTAGCCGAGTGGGTTTGGGTCTAGCCGAGTGGGTTTGGGTCTAGCCGAGTGGGTTTGGGTCTAGCCGAGTGGGTTTGGGTCTAGCCGAGTGGGTTTGGGTCTAGCCGAGTGGGTTTGGGTCGTGCCGAGTGGGTTTGGGTCTAGCCGAGTGGGTTTGGGGCTAGCCGAATTCGTTTGGGTCTAGCCGAGTGGGTTTGGGTCTCGCCGAGTGGGTTTGGGTCTAGCCAAGTGGGTTTGGGTCGAGCCGAGTGGGTTTGGGTCTAGCCTAGTGGGCTTGGGTCTAGCCGAGGGGGTTTGGGTCTAGCGGAGTGGGTTTGCGTCTAGCCGAGTGGGGTTGGGTCTAGCGGAGTGGGTTTTGGTCTAGCCGCGTGGGTTTGGGTCTAGCCGAGTGGGTTTGGGTCTAGTGGAGTGGGTTTGGGTCTACCGGAGTGGGTTTGGGTCTAGCCGAGTGGGTTTGGGTCTAGCGGAGTAGGTTTGGGTCTAGCCGAGTGGGTTTGCGTCTAGCCGAGTGGGTTTGAGTCTAGCCGAGTGGGTTTGGGGCTAGCCGAGTGGGTTTGGGTCTAGCCGAGTGGGTTTGGGTCTAGCCGAGTGGGTTTGGGTCTAGCCGAGTGGGTTTGGGACTAGCCGAGTGGGTTTGTGTCTAGCGGAGTGGGTTTGGGTCTAGCCAAGTCCGTTTGGGACTAGCCGAGTGGGTTTTGGGTCTAGCGGAGTGGGTTTGGGTCTAGCCGAGTGGGGTTGGGTCTAGCGGACTGGGTTTTGGTCTAGCCGCGTGGGTTTGGGTCTAGCCGAGTGGGTTTGGGTCTAGTGGAGTGGGTTTGGGTGCAGCCGAGCGGGTTGGTGTCTAGCCGAGTGGGTTTGGGTCTAGCCGAGTGGGTTTGGGTCCAGCCGAGTGGGTTTGGGTGTAGCCGAGTGGGTTTGGGTCTAGCGAAGTGGGTTTGGGTGTAGCCGAGTGGGTTTGGGTCTAGCCGAGTGGGTTTGGGTCTAGCAGAGTGGGTTTGGGTCTAGCCGAGTGGGTTTGGGTCTAGCCGAGTGGGTTTGGGTCTAGCCGTGTGGGTTTGGGTCTAGCCGAGTGGGTTTGGGTCTAGCCGAGTGGGTTTGGGTCTCGCCGAGTGGGTTTGGGTCTAGCCAAGTGGGTTTTGGTCGAGCCGAGTGGGTTTGGGTCTAGCCTAGTGGGTTTGGGTCTAGCCGAGTGGGTTTGGGTCTAGCCGAGGGGGTTTGGGTCTAGCGGAGTGGGTTTGGGTCTACCGAGTGGGTTTGGGTCTAGCCGATAGGGTTTGGGTCTAGCCGAGTGGGTTTGGGTCTAGCCGAGTGGGTTCGGGTCTAGCGGAGTGGATTTGGGTCTAGCCGAATGGGTTTGGGTCTAGCCGAGTGGGTTTGGGTCTAGCAGAGTGGATTTGGGTCTAGCCGAGTGGCTTTGCTTCTAGCCGAGTTAGTTTGGGTGTTGCCGAGTTAGTTTGGGTCTAGCCGAGCGGGTTTGGGTCTAGCCGAGTGGGTTTGGGTCTAGCCGAGTGGGTTTGGGTCTAGCCGAGTGGGTTTGGGCCTAGTCGAGTGTGTTTGGGTCTAGCGGAGTTGGTATGCGTCTAGCGGAGTGGGTTTGGGTCTAGCGGCGTGGGTTTGGGTGTAGCCGAGTGGGTTTGGGTCTAGCCGAGTGGGTTTGGGTCTACCCGAGTAGGTTTGGGTCTAGCCGAGTGTGTTTGGGTCTAGCCGAGTGGGTGTGGGTCTTGCCGAGTGGGTGGGTCTAGCCGAGTGGGTTTGGGTGTAGCCGAGTGGGTTTGGGTGTAGCCGAGTGGGTTTGGGTTGAGCCGAGTGGGTTTGGGTCCAGCCGAGTGGGTTTGGGTCCAGCCGAGTGGGTTTGTGTCTAGCCGAGTGGGTTTGGGTCTAGCGGAGTGGGTTTGGGTGTAGCCGAGTGGGTTTGGGTCTAGCCGAGTGGGTTTGGGTCTAGCCGAGTGTGTTTGGGTCGAGCCGAGTGGGTATGGGTCTAGCCGAGTGGGTTTCGGTGTAGCCAAGTGGGTTTGGGTCTAGCCGAGTGGGTTTGGGTCGTGCCGAGTCGGTTTGGGTCTAGCCGAGTGGGTTTGGGTCTAGCCGAGTGCGTTTGGGTCTAGCCGAGAGGGTTTGGGTCTAGCCGAGTGGGTTTGGGTCTAGCGGAGTGGGTTTGGGTCTAGCCGAGTGGGTTTGGGTCTAGCCGAGTGGGTTTGAGTCTAGCCGAGTGGGTTTGGGTCAAGCCGAGTGGGTTTGGGTCTAGCCGAGTGGGTTTGGGTCTAGCCGAGTGGGTTTGGGTCTAGCCGAGTGGGTTTGGGTCTAGCCGAGTGGGTTTGGGTCTAGCCGAGTGGGTTTGGGTCTAGCCGAGTGGGTTTGAGTCTAGCGGAGTGGATTTGGGTCTAGCCGAATGGGTTTGGGTCTAGCCGAGTGGGTTTGCGTCTAGCGGAGTGGATTTGGGTCTAGCCGAGTGGCTTTGCTTCTAGCCAAGTTAGTTTGGGTGTTGCCGAGTTAGTTTGGGTCTAGCCGAGCGGGTTTGGGTCTAGCCGAGTGGGTTTGGGTCGAGCCGAGTGGGTTTGGGTCTAGCCGAGTGGCTTTGCTTCTAGCCAAGTTAGTTTGGGTGTTGCCGAGTTAGTTTGGGTCTAGCCGAGTGGGTTTGTGTCTAGCCGAGTGGGTTTGGGTCTTGCCGAGTGGGTTTGTGTCGTGCCGAGTCGGTTTGGGTCTAGCCGAGTGGGTTTGGGTCTAGCCGAGTGGGTTTGGGTCTAGCCGAGTGGGTTCGGGTCTAGCCGAGTGGGTTTGGGTCTAGCCGAGTGGGTTTGGGTCTAGCCAAGTGGGTTTGGGTCTTGCCGAGTGGGTTTGTGTCGTGCCGAGTCGGTTTGGGTCTAGCCGAGTGGGTTTGGGTCTAGCCGAGTGCGTTTGGGTCTAGCCGAGTGGGTTTGGGTCTAGCCGAGTGGGTTTGGGTCTAGCCAAGTGGGTTTGGGTCGAGCCGAGTGGGTTTGGGTCTAGCCCAGTGCGTTTGGGTCTAGCCGAGGGGGTTTGGGTCTAGTCGAGTGGGTTTGGGGCTAGCCGAGTGGGTTTGGGTCTAGCCGAGTGGGTTTGGGTCTAGCCGAGTGGGTTTGGGTCTAGCCGAGTGGGTTTGGGTCTAGCCGAGTGGGTTTGGGTCTCGCCGAGTGGGTTTGGGTCTAGCCAAGTGGGTTTTGGTCGAGCCGAGTGGGTTTGGGTCTAGCCTAGTGGGTTTGGGTCTAGCCGAGTGGGTTTGGGTCTAGCCGAGGGGGTTTGGGTCTAGCGGAGTGGGTTTGGGTCTAGCCGAGTGGGTTTGGGTCTAGCGGAGTGGGTTTGGGTCTAGCCGAGTGGGTTTGGGTCTAGCCGAGTGGGTTTGAGTCTAGCCGAGTGGGTTTGGGTCTGGCCGAGTGGGTTTGGGTCTAGCCGAGTGGGTTTGGGTCTAGCCGAGTGGGTTTGGGTCTAGCCGAGGGGGTTTGGGTCTAGCGGAGTGGGTTTGGGTCTAGCCGAGTGGGTTTGGGTCTAGCGGAGTGGGTTTGGGTCTAGCCGAGTGGGTTTGGGTCTAGCCGAGTGGGTTTGGGTCTAGCCGAGTGGGTTTGGGTCTGGCGGAGTGGGTTTGGGTCTACCGAGTGGGTTTGGGTCTAGCCGATAGGGTTTGGGTCTAGCCGAGTGGGTTTGGGTCTAGCCGAGTGGGTTCGGGTCTAGCGGAGTGGATTTGGGTCTAGCCGAATGGGTTTGGGTCTAGCCGAGTGGGTTTGGGTCTAGCAGAGTGGATTTGGGTCTAGCCGAGTGGCTTTGCTTCTAGCCGAGTTAGTTTGGGTGTTGCCGAGTTAGTTTGGGTCTAGCCGAGCGGGTTTGGGTCTAGCCGAGTGGGTTTGGGTCTAGCCGAGTGGGTTTGGGTCTAGCCGAGTGGGTTTGGGCCTAGTCGAGTGTGTTTGGGTCTAGCGGAGTTGGTATGCGTCTAGCGGAGTGGGTTTGGGTCTAGCGGCGTGGGTTTGGGTGTAGCCGAGTGGGTTTGGGTCTAGCCGAGTGGGTTTGGGTCTACCCGAGTAGGTTTGGGTCTAGCCGAGTGTGTTTGGGTCTAGCCGAGTGGGTGTGGGTCTTGCCGAGTGGGTGGGTCTAGCCGAGTGGGTTTGGGTGTAGCCGAGTGGGTTTGGGTGTAGCCGAGTGGGTTTGGGTTGAGCCGAGTGGGTTTGGGTCCAGCCGAGTGGGTTTGGGTCCAGCCGAGTGGGTTTGTGTCTAGCCGAGTGGGTTTGGGTCTAGCGCAGTGGGTTTGGGTGTAGCCGAGTGGGTTTGGGTCTAGCCGAGCGGGTTTGGGTCTAGCCGAGTGTGTTTGGGTCGAGCCGAGTGGGTATGGGTCTAGCCGAGTGGGTTTCGGTGTAGCCAAGTGGGTTTGGGTCTAGCCGAGTGGGTTTGGGTCGTGCCGAGTCGGTTTGGGTCTAGCCGAGTGGGTTTGGGTCTAGCCGAGTGCGTTTGGGTCTAGCCGAGTGGGTTTGGGTCTAGCCGAGTGGGTTTGGGTCTAGCGGAGTGGGTTTGGGTCTAGCCGAGTGGGATTGGGTCTAGCCGAGTGGGTTTGAGTCTAGCCGAGTGGGTTTGGGTCAAGCCGAGTGGGTTTGGGTCTAGCCGAGTGGGTTTGGGTCTAGCCGAGTGGGTTTGGGTCTAGCCGAGTGGGTTTGGGTCTAGCCGAGTGGGTTTGGGTCTAGCCGAGTGGGTTTGGGTCTAGCCGAGTGGGTTTGAGTCTAGCGGAGTGGATTTGGGTCTAGCCGAATGGGTTTGGGTCTAGCCGAGTGGGTTTGCGTCTAGCGGAGTGGATTTGGGTCTAGCCGAGTGGCTTTGCTTCTAGCCAAGTTAGTTTGGGTGTTGCCGAGTTAGTTTGGGTCTAGCCGAGCGGGTTTGGGTCTAGCCGAGTGGGTTTGGGTCTAGCCGAGTGGGTTTGGGTCTAGCCGAGTGGCTTTGCTTCTAGCCGAGTTAGTTTGGGTGTTGCCGAGTTAGTTTGGGTCTAGCCGAGTGGGTTTGTGTCTAGCCGAGTGGGTTTGGGTCTAGCGGACTGGGTTTGGGTGTAGCCGAGTGGGTTTGGGTCTAGCCGAGTGGGTTTGGGTCTAGCCGAGTGGGTTTGGGTCTAGCCGAGTGGGTTTGGGTCTAGCCGAGTGGGTTTGGGTCTAGCCAAGTGGGTTTGGGTCTAGCCGAGTGGGTTTGGGTCTAGCGGAGTGGGTTTGGGTGTAGCCGAGTGGGTTTGAGTCTAGCCGAGTGGGTTTGGGTCTAGCCGAGTGGGTTTGGGTCTAGCCGAGTGGGTTTGGGTCTAGCCGAGTGGGTTTGGGTCTAGCCGAGTGGGTTTGGGTCTAGCCGAGTGGGTTTGGGTCTAGCCGAGTGGGTTTGGGTCTAGCCGAGTGGGTTTGGGTCTAGCCGAGTGGGTTTGGGTCGTGCCGAGTGGGTTTGGGTCTAGCCGAGTGGGTTTGGGGCTAGCCGAATGCGTTTGGGTCTAGCCGAGTGGGTTTGGGTCTCGCCGAGTGGGTTTGGGTCTAGCCAAGTGGGTTTGGGTCGAGCCGAGTGGGTTTGGGTCTAGCCTAGTGGGCTTGGGTCTAGCCGAGGGGGTTTGGGTCTAGCGGAGTGGGTTTGGGTCTAGCCGAGTGGGGTTGGGTCTAGCGGAGTGGGTTTTGGTCTAGCCGCGTGGGTTTGGGTCTAGCCGAGTGGGTTTGGGTCTAGTGGAGTGGGTTTGGGTCTACCGGAGTGGGTTTGGGTCTACCCGAGTAGGTTTGGGTCTAGCCGAGTGTGTTTGGGTCTAGCCGAGTGGGTGTGGGTCTTGCCGAGTGGGTGGGTCTAGCCGAGTGGGTTTGGGTGTAGCCGAGTGGGTTTGGGTGTAGCCGAGTGGGTTTGGGTCCAGCCGAGTGGGTTTGGGTCCAGCCGAGTGGGTTTGTGTCTAGCCGAGTGGGTTTGGGTCTAGCGGAGTGGGTTTGGGTGTAGCCGAGTGGGTTTGGGTCTAGCCGAGTGGGTTTGGGTCTAGCCGAGTGTGTTTGGGTCGAGCCGAGTGGGTATGGGTCTAGCCGAGTGGGTTTCGGTGTAGCCAAGTGGGTTTGGGTCTAGCGGAGTGGGTTTGGATCTAGCGGAGTGGGTTTGGGTCTAGCCGAATGGGTTTGGGTCTAGCCGAGTGGGTTTGCGTCTAGCGGAGTGGATTTGGGTCTAGCCGAGTGGCTTTGCTTCTAGCCAAGTTAGTTTGGGTGTTGCCGAGTTAGTTTGGGTCTAGCCGAGCGGGTTTGGGTCTAGCCGAGTGGGTTTGGGTCGAGCCGAGTGGGTTTGGGTCTAGCCGAGTGGCTTTGCTTCTAGCCGAGTTAGTTTGGGTGTTGCCGAGTTAGTTTGGGTCTAGCCGAGTGGGTTTGTGTCTAGCCGAGTGGGTTTGGGTCTAGCGGACTGGGTTTGGGTGTAGCCGAGTGGGTTTGGGTCTAGCCGAGTGGGTTTGGGTCTAGCCGAGTGGGTTCGGGTCTAGCCGAGTGGGTTTGTGTGTAGCCGAGTGGGTTTGGGTCTAGCCAAGTGGGTTTGGGTCTTGCCGAGTGGGTTTGTGTCGTGCCGAGTCGGTTTGGGTCTAGCCGAGTGGGTTTGGGTCTAGCCGAGTGCGTTTGGGTCTAGCCGAGTGGGTTTTCGTCTAGCCGAGTGGGTTTGGGTCTAGCCAAGTGGGTTTGGGTCGAGCCGAGTGGGTTTGGGTCTAGCCCAGTGCGTTTGGGTCTAGCCGAGGGGGTTTGGGTCTAGCCGAGTGGGTTTGGGTCTAGCCGAGTGGGTTTGGGTCTAGCCGAGTGGGTTTGCGTCTAGCCGAGTGGGTTTGGGTCTAGCCGAGTGGGTTTGGGTCTAGCCGAGTGGGTTTGAGTCTAGCAGAGTGGATTTGGGTCTAGCCGAATGGGTTTGGGTCTAGCCGAGTGGGTTTGCGTCTAGCGGAGTGGATTTGGGTCTAGCCGAGTGGCTTTGCTTCTAGCCAAGTTAGTTTGGGTGTTGCCGAGTTAGTTTGGGTCTAGCCGAGCGGGTTTGGGTCTAGCCGAGTGGGTTTGGGTCTAGCCGAGTGGGTTTGGGTCTAGCCGAGTGGCTTTGCTTCTAGCCGAGTTAGTTTGGGTGTTGCCGAGTTAGTTTGGGTCTAGCCGAGTGGGTTTGTGTCTAGCCGAGTGGGTTTGGGTCTAGCGGACTGGGTTTGGGTGTAGCCGAGTGGGTTTGGGTCTAGCCGAGTGGGTTTGGGTCTAGCCGAGTGGGTTTGGGTCTAGCCGAGTGGGTTTGGGTCTAGCCGAGTGGGTTTGGGTCTAGCCAAGTGGGTTTGGGTCTAGCCGAGTGGGTTTGGGTCTAGCGGAGTGGGTTTGGGTGTAGCCGAGTGGGTTTGGGTCTAGCCGAGTGGGTTTGGGTCTAGCCGAGTGGGTTTGGGTCTAGCCGAGTGGGTTTGGGTCTAGCCGAGTGGGTTTGGGTCTAGCCGAGTGGGTTTGGGTCTAGCCGAGTGGGTTTGGGTCTAGCCGAGTGGGTTTGGGTCTAGCCGAGTGGGTTTGGGTCGTGCCGAGTGGGTTTGGGTCTAGCCGAGTGGGTTTGGGGCTAGCCGAATGCGTTTGGGTCTAGCCGAGTGGGTTTGGGTCTCGCCGAGTGGGTTTGGGTCTAGCCAAGTGGGTTTGGGTCGAGCCGAGTGGGTTTGGGTCTAGCCTAGTGGGCTTGGGTCTAGCCGAGGGGGTTTGGGTCTAGCGGAGTGGGTTTGGGTCTAGCCGAGTGGGGTTGGGTCTAGCGGAGTGGGTTTTGGTCTAGCCGCGTGGGTTTGGGTCTAGCCGAGTGGGTTTGGGTCTAGTGGAGTGGGTTTGGGTCTACCGGAGTGGGTTTGGGTCTAGCCGAGTGGGTTTGGGTCTAGCGGAGTAGGTTTGGGTCTAGCCGAGTGGGTTTGCATCTAGCCGAGTGGGTTTGAGTCTAGCCGAGTGGGTTTGGGGCTAGCCGAGTGGGTTTGGGTCTAGCCGAGTGGGTTTGGGTCTAGCCGAGTGGGTTTGGGTCTAGCCGAGTGGGTTTGGGACTAGCCGAGTGGGTTTGTGTCTAGCGGAGTGGGTTTGGGTCTAGCCAAGTCCGTTTGGGACTAGCCGAGTGGGTTTTGGGTCTAGCCGAGTGGGTTTGGGTCTAGCCGAGTGGGGTTGGGTCTAGCGGACTGGGTTTTGGTCTAGCCGCGTGGGTTTGGGTCTAGCCGAGTGGGTTTGGGTCTAGTGGAGTGGGTTTGGGTGCAGCCGAGCGGGTTGGTGTCTAGCCGAGTGGGTTTGGGTCTAGCCGAGTGGGTTTGGGTCCAGCCGAGTGGGTTTGGGTGTAGCCGAGTGGGTTTGGGTCTAGCGAAGTGGGTTTGGGTGTAGCCGAGTGGGTTTGGGTCTAGCCGAGTGGGTTTGGGTCTAGCAGAGTGGGTTTGGGTCTAGCCGAGTGGGTTTGGGTCTAGCCGAGTGGGTTTGGGTCTAGCCGTGTGGGTTTGGGTCTAGCCGAGTGGGTTTGGGTCTAGCCGAGTGGGTTTGGGTCTAGCCGAGTGGGTTTGGGTCTAGCCAAGTGGGTTTGGGTCTAGCCGAGTGGGTTTGGGTCTAGCGGAGTGGGTTTGGGTGTAGCCGAGTGGGTTTGGGTCTAGCCGAGTGGGTTTGGGTCTAGCCGAGTGGGTTTGGGTCTAGCCGAGTGGGTTTGGGTCTAGCCGAGTGGGTTTGGGTCTAGCCGAGTGGGTTTGGGTCTAGCCAAGTGGGTTTGGGTCTAGCCGAGTGGGTTTGGGTCTAGCCGAGTGGGTTTGGGTCTAGCCGAGTGGGTTTGGGTCTAGCCGAGTGGGTTTGGGTCGTGCCGAGTGGGTTTGGGTCTAGCCGAGTGGGTTTGGGGCTAGCCGAATGCGTTTGGGTCTAGCCGAGTGGGTTTGGGTCTCGCCGAGTGGGTTTGGGTCTAGCCAAGTGGGTTTGGGTCGAGCCGAGTGGGTTTGGGTCTAGCCTAGTGGGCTTGGGTCTAGCCGAGGGGGTTTGGGTCTAGCGGAGTGGGTTTGGGTCTAGCCGAGTGGGGTTGGGTCTAGCGGAGTGGGTTTTGGTCTAGCCGCGTGGGTTTGGGTCTAGCCGAGTGGGTTTGGGTCTAGTGGAGTGGGTTTGGGTCTACCGGAGTGGGTTTGGGTCTAGCCGAGTGGGTTTGGGTCTAGCGGAGTAGGTTTGGGTCTAGCCGAGTGGGTTTGCATCTAGCCGAGTGGGTTTGAGTCTAGCCGAGTGGGTTTGGGGCTAGCCGAGTGGGTTTGGGTCTAGCCGAGTGGGTTTGGGTCTAGCCGAGTGGGTTTGGGTCTAGCCGAGTGGGTTTGGGACTAGCCGAGTGGGTTTGTGTCTAGCGGAGTGGGTTTGGGTCTAGCCAAGTCCGTTTGGGACTAGCCGAGTGGGTTTTGGGTCTAGCCGAGTGGGTTTGGGTCTAGCCGAGTGGGGTTGGGTCTAGCGGACTGGGTTTTGGTCTAGCCGCGTGGGTTTGGGTCTAGCCGAGTGGGTTTGGGTCTAGTGGAGTGGGTTTGGGTGCAGCCGAGCGGGTTGGTGTCTAGCCGAGTGGGTTTGGGTCTAGCCGAGTGGGTTTGGGTCCAGCCGAGTGGGTTTGGGTGTAGCCGAGTGGGTTTGGGTCTAGCGAAGTGGGTTTGGGTGTAGCCGAGTGGGTTTGGGTCTAGCCGAGTGGGTTTGGGTCTAGCAGAGTGGGTTTGGGTCTAGCCGAGTGGGTTTGGGTCTAGCCGAGTGGGTTTGGGTCTAGCCGTGTGGGTTTGGGTCTAGCCGAGTGGGTTTGGGTCTAGCCGAGTGGGTTTGGGTCTAGCCGAGTGGGTTTGGGTCTAGCCAAGTGGGTTTGGGTCTAGCCGAGTGGGTTTGGGTCTAGCGGAGTGGGTTTGGGTGTAGCCGAGTGGGTTTGGGTCTAGCCGAGTGGGTTTGGGTCTAGCCGAGTGGGTTTGGGTCTAGCCGAGTGGGTTTGGGTCTAGCCGAGTGGGTTTGGGTCTAGCCGAGTGGGTTTGGGTCTAGCCAAGTGGGTTTGGGTCTAGCCGAGTGGGTTTGGGTCTAGCCGAGTGGGTTTGGGTCTAGCCGAGTGGGTTTGGGTCTAGCCGAGTGGGTTTGGGTCGTGCCGAGTGGGTTTGGGTCTAGCCGAGTGGGTTTGGGGCTAGCCGAATGCGTTTGGGTCTAGCCGAGTGGGTTTGGGTCTCGCCGAGTGGGTTTGGGTCTAGCCAAGTGGGTTTGGGTCGAGCCGAGTGGGTTTGGGTCTAGCCTAGTGGGCTTGGGTCTAGCCGAGGGGGTTTGGGTCTAGCGGAGTGGGTTTGGGTCTAGCCGAGTGGGGTTGGGTCTAGCGGAGTGGGTTTTGGTCTAGCCGCGTGGGTTTGGGTCTAGCCGAGTGGGTTTGGGTCTAGTGGAGTGGGTTTGGGTCTACCGGAGTGGGTTTGGGTCTAGCCGAGTGGGTTTGGGTCTAGCGGAGTAGGTTTGGGTCTAGCCGAGTGGGTTTGCATCTAGCCGAGTGGGTTTGAGTCTAGCCGAGTGGGTTTGGGGATAGCCGAGTGGGTTTGGGTCTAGCCGAGTGGGTTTGGGTCTAGCCGAGTGGGTTTGGGTCTAGCCGAGTGGGTTTGGGACTAGCCGAGTGGGTTTGTGTCTAGCGGAGTGGGTTTGGGTCTAGCCAAGTCCGTTTGGGACTAGCCGAGTGGGTTTTGGGTCTAGCGGAGTGGGTTTGGGTCTAGCCGAGTGGGGTTGGGTCTAGCGGACTGGGTTTTGGTCTAGCCGCGTGGGTTTGGGTCTAGCCGAGTGGGTTTGGGTCTAGTGGAGTGGGTTTGGGTGCAGCCGAGCGGGTTGGTGTCTAGCCGAGTGGGTTTGGGTCTAGCCGAGTGGGTTTGGGTCCAGCCGAGTGGGTTTGGGTGTAGCCGAGTGGGTTTGGGTCTAGCGAAGTGGGTTTGGGTGTAGCCGAGTGGGTTTGGGTCTAGCCGAGTGGGTTTGGGTCTAGCAGAGTGGGTTTGGGTCTAGCCGAGTGGGTTTGGGTCTAGCCGAGTGGGTTTGGGTCTAGCCGTGTGGGTTTGGGTCTAGCCGAGTGGGTTTGGGTCTAGCCGAGTGGGTTTGGGTCTCGCCGAGTGGGTTTGGGTCTAGCCAAGTGGGTTTTGGTCGAGCCGAGTGGGTTTGGGTCTAGCCGAGTGGGTTTGGGTCTAGCCGAGTGGGTTTGGGTCTAGCCGTGTGGGTTTGGGTCTAGCCGAGTGGGTTTGGGTCTAGCCGAGTGGGTTTGGGTCTCGCCGAGTGGGTTTGGGTCTAGCCAAGTGGGTTTTGGTCGAGCCGAGTGGGTTTGGGTCTAGCCTAGTGGGTTTGGGTCTAGCCGAGTGGGTTTGGGTCTAGCCGAGGGGGTTTGGGTCTAGCGGAGTGGGTTTGGGTCTAGCCGAGTGGGTTTGGGTCTAGCGGAGTGGGTTTGGGTCTAGCCGAGTGGGTTTGGGTCTAGCCGAGTGGGTTTGAGTGTAGCCGAGTGGGTTTGGGTCTGGCCGAGTGGGTTTGGGTCTAGCCGAGTGGGTTTGGGTCTAGCCGAGTGGGTTTGGGTCTAGCCGAGGGGGTTTGGGTCTAGCGGAGTGGGTTTGGGTCTAGCCGAGTGGGTTTGGGTCTAGCGGAGTGGGTTTGGGTCTAGCCGAGTGGGTTTGGGTCTAGCCGAGTGGGTTTGAGTCTAGCCGAGTGGGTTTGGGTCTGGCCGAGTGGGTTTGGGTCTAGCCGAGTGGGTTTGGGTCTAGCCGAGTGGGTTTGGGTCTAGCCGAGTGGGTTTGGGTCTAGCCAAGTGGGTTTGGGTCTAGCCGAGTGGGTTTCGGACGTGCCGAGTGGGTTTGTGTCTAGCGGAGTGCGTTTCGGTCTAGCGGAGTGGATTGGGGTCTAGCCGAATGGGTTTGGGTCTAGCCGAGTGGGTTTGGGTCTAGCAGAGTGGATTTGGGTCTAGCCGAGTGGCTTTGCTTCTAGCCGAGTTAGTTTGGGTGTTGCCGAGTTAGTTTGGGTCTAGCCGAGCGGGTTTGGGTCTAGCCGAGTGGGTTTGGGTCTAGCCGAGTGGGTTTGGGTCTAGCCGAGTGGGTTTGGGCCTAGTCGAGTGTGTTTGGGTCTAGCGGAGTTGGTATGCGTCTAGCGGAGTGGGTTTGGGTCTAGCGGCGTGGGTTTGGGTGTAGCCGAGTGGGTTTGGGTCTAGCCGAGTGGGTTTGGGTCTACCCGAGTAGGTTTGGGTCTAGCCGAGTGTGTTTGGGTCTAGCCGAGTGGGTGTGGGTCTTGCCGAGTGGGTGGGTCTAGCCGAGTGGGTTTGGGTGTAGCCGAGTGGGTTTGGGTGTAGCCGAGTGGGTTTGGGTTGAGCCGAGTGGGTTTGGGTCCAGCCGAGTGGGTTTGGGTCCAGCCGAGTGGGTTTGTGTCTAGCCGAGTGGGTTTGGGTCTAGCGGAGTGGGTTTGGGTGTAGCCGAGTGGGTTTGGGTCTAGCCGAGTGGGTTTGGGTCTAGCCGAGTGTGTTTGGGTCGAGCCGAGTGGGTATGGGTCTAGCCGAGTGGGTTTCGGTGTAGCCAAGTGGGTTTGGGTCTAGCCGAGTGGGTTTGGGTCGTGCCGAGTCGGTTTGGGTCTAGCCGAGTGGGTTTGGGTCTAGCCGAGTGCGTTTGGGTCTAGCCGAGTGGGTTTGGGTCTAGCCGAGTGGGTTTGGGTCTAGCCAAGTGGGTTTGGGTCGAGCCGAGTGGGTTTGGGTCTAGCCTAGTGCGTTTGGGTCTAGCCGAGGGGGTATGGGTCTAGCCGAGTGGGTTTCGCTCTAGCCGAGTGGGTTTGGGTCTAGCGGAGTGGGTTTGGATCTAGCGGAGTGGGTTTGGGTCTAGCCGAGTGGGTTTGCGTCTAGCGGAGTGGATTTGGGTCTAGCCGAGTGGCTTTGCTTCTAGCCAAGTTAGTTTGGGTGTTGCCGAGTTAGTTTGGGTCTAGCCGAGCGGGTTTGGGTCTAGCCGAGTGGGTTTGGGTCGAGCCGAGTGGGTTTGGGTCTAGCCGAGTGGCTTTGCTTCTAGCCGAGTTAGTTTTGGTGTTGCCGAGTTAATTTGGGTCTAGCCGAGTGGGTTTGTGTCTAGCCGAGTGGGTTTGGGTCTAGCGGACTGGGTTTGGGTGTAGCCGAGTGGGTTTGGGTCTAGCCGAGTGGGTTTGGGTCTAGCCGAGTGGGTTCGGGTCTAGCCGAGTGGGTTTGGGTCTAGCCGAGTGGGTTTGGGTCTAGCCAAGTGGGTTTGGGTCTTGCCGAGTGGGTTTGTGTCGTGCCGAGTCGGTTTGGGTCTAGCCGAGTGGGTTTGGGTCTAGCCGAGTGCGTTTGGGTCTAGCCGAGTGGGTTTGGGTCTAGCCGAGTGGGTTTGGGTCTAGCCAAGTGGGTTTGGGTCGAGCCGAGTGGGTTTGGGTCTAGCCCAGTGCGTTTGGGTCTAGCCGAGGGGGTTTGGGTCTAGCCGAGTGGGTTTGGGTCTAGCCGAGTGGGTTTGGGTCTAGCCGAGTGGGTTTGGGTCTAGCCGAGTGGGTTTGGGTCTAGCCGAGTGGGTTTGGGTCTAGCCGAGTGGGTTTGGGTCTAGCCGAGTGGGTTTGGGTCTAGCCGAGTGGGTTTGAGTCTAGCGGAGTGGATTTGGGTCTAGCTGAATGGGTTTGGGTCTAGCCGAGTGGGTTTGCGTCTAGCGGAGTGGATTTGGGTCTAGCCGAGTGGCTTTGCTTCTAGCCAAGTTAGTTTGGGTGTTGCCGAGTTAGTTTGGGTCTAGCCGAGCGGGTTTGGGTCTAGCCGAGTGGGTTTGGGTCTAGCCGAGTGGGTTTGGGTCTAGCCGAGTGGCTTTGCTTCTAGCCGAGTTAGTTTGGGTGTTGCCGAGTTAGTTTGGGTCTAGCCGAGTGGGTTTGTGTCTAGCCGAGTGGGTTTGGGTCTAGCGGAGTGGATTGGGGTCTAGCCGAATGGGTTTGGGTCTAGCCGAGTGGGTTTGGGTCTAGCAGAGTGGATTTGGGTCTAGCCGAGTGGCTTTGCTTCTAGCCGAGTTAGTTTGGGTGATGCCGAGTTAGTTTGGGTCTAGCCGAGCGGGTTTGGGTCTAGCCGAGTGGGTTTGGGTCTAGCCGAGTGGGTTTGGGTCTAGCCGAGTGGGTTTGGGCCTAGTCGAGTGTGTTTGGGTCTAGCGGAGTTGGTATGCGTCTAGCGGAGTGGGTTTGGGTCTAGCGGCGTGGGTTTGGGTGTAGCCGAGTGGGTTTGGGTCTAGCCGAGTGGGTTTGGGTCTACCCGAGTAGGTTTGGGTCTAGCCGAGTGTGTTTGGGTCTAGCCGAGTGGGTGTGGGTCTTGCCGAGTGGGTGGGTCTAGCCGAGTGGGTTTGGGTGTAGCCGAGTGGGTTTGGGTGTAGCCGAGTGGGTTTGGGTTGAGCCGAGTGGGTTTGGGTCCAGCCGAGTGGGTTTGGGTCCAGCCGAGTGGGTTTGTGTCTAGCCGAGTGGGTTTGGGTCTAGCGGAGTGGGTTTGGGTGTAGCCGAGTGGGTTTGGGTCTAGCCGAGTGGGTTTGGGTCTAGCCGAGTGTGTTTGGGTCGAGCCGAGTGGGTATGGGTCTAGCCGAGTGGGTTTCGGTGTAGCCAAGTGGGTTTGGGTCTAGCCGAGTGGGTTTGGGTCGTGCCGAGTCGGTTTGGGTCTAGCCGAGTGGGTTTGGGTCTAGCCGAGTGCGTTTGGGTCTAGCCGAGTGGGTTTGGGTCTAGCCGAGTGGGTTTGGGTCTAGCCGAGTGGGTTTGGGTCTAGCCGAGTGGGTTTGGGTCTAGCCGAGTGGGTTTGGGTCTAGCCGAGTGGGTTTGGGTCTAGCCGAGTGGGTTTGAGTCTAGCAGAGTGGATTTGGGTCTAGCCGAATGGGTTTGGGTCTAGCCGAGTGGGTTTGCGTCTAGCGGAGTGGATTTGTGTCTAGCCGAGTGGCTTTGCTTCTAGCCAAGTTAGTTTGGGTGTTGCCGAGTTAGTTTGGGTCTAGCCGAGCGGGTTTGGGTCTAGCCGAGTGGGTTTGGGTCTAGCCGAGTGGGTTTGGGTCTAGCCGAGTGGCTTTGCTTCTAGCCGAGTTAGTTTGGGTGTTGCCGAGTTAGTTTGGGTCTAGCCGAGTGGGTTTGTGTCTAGCCGAGTGGGTTTGGGTCTAGCGGACTGGGTTTGGGTGTAGCCGAGTGGGTGTGGGTCTAGCCGAGTGGGTTTGGGTCTAGCCGAGTGGGTTTGGGTCTAGCCGAGTGGGTTTGGGTCTAGCCGAGTGGGTTTGGGTCTAGCCAAGTGGGTTTGGGTCTAGCCGAGTGGGTTTGGGTCTAGCGGAGTGGGTTTGGGTGTAGCCGAGTGGGTTTGGGTCTAGCCGAGTGGGTTTGGGTCTAGCCGAGTGGGTTTGGGTCTAGCCGAGTGGGTTTGGGTCTAGCCGAGTGGGTTTGGGTCTAGCCGAGTGGGTTTGGGTCTAGCCGAGTGGGTTTGGGTCTAGCCGAGTGGGTTTGGGTCTAGCCGAGTGGGTTTGGGTCTAGCCGAGTGGGTTTGGGTCGTGCCGAGTGGGTTTGGGTCTAGCCGAGTGGGTTTGGGGCTAGCCGAATGCGTTTGGGTCTAGCCGAGTGGGTTTGGGTCTCGCCGAGTGGGTTTGGGTCTAGCCAAGTGGGTTTGGGTCGAGCCGAGTGGGTTTGGGTCTAGCCTAGTGGGCTTGGGTCTAGCCGAGGGGGTTTGGGTCTAGCGGAGTGGGTTTGGGTCTAGCCGAGTGGGGTTGGGTCTAGCGGAGTGGGTTTTGGTCTAGCCGCGTGGGTTTGGGTCTAGCCGAGTGGGTTTGGGTCTAGTGGAGTGGGTTTGGGTCGACCGGAGTGGGTTTGGGTCTAGCCGAGTGGGTTTGGGTCTAGCGGAGTAGGTTTGGGTCTAGCCGAGTGGGTTTGCGTCTAGCCGAGTGGGTTTGAGTCTAGCCGAGTGGGTTTGGGGCTAGCCGAGTGGGTTTGGGTCTAGCCGAGTGGGTTTGGGTCTAGCCGAGTGGGTTTGGGTCTAGCCGAGTGGGTTTGGGACTAGCCGAGTGGGTTTGTGTCTAGCGGAGTGGGTTTGGGTCTAGCCAAGTCCGTTTGGGACTAGCCGAGTGGGTTTTGGGTCTAGCGGAGTGGGTTTGGGTCTAGGCGAGTGGGGTTGGGTCTAGCGGACTGGGTTTTGGTCTAGCCGCGTGGGTTTGGGTCTAGCCGAGTGGGTTTGGGTCTAGTGGAGTGGGTTTGGGTGCAGCCGAGCGGGTTGGTGTCTAGCCGAGTGGGTTTGGGTCTAGCCGAGTGGGTTTGGGTCCAGCCGAGTGGGTTTGGGTGTAGCCGAGTGGGTTTGGGTCTAGCGAAGTGGGTTTGGGTGTAGCCGAGTGGGTTTGGGTCTAGCCGAGTGGGTTTGGGTCTAGCAGAGTGAGTTTGGGTCTAGCCGAGTGGGTTTGGGTCTAGTCGAGTGGGTTTGGGTCTAGCCGTGTGGGTTTGGGTCTAGCCGAGTGGGTTTGGGTCTAGCCGAGTGGGTTTGGGTCTCGCCGAGTGGGTTTGGGTCTAGCCAAGTGGGTTTTGGTCGAGCCGAGTGGGTTTGGGTCTAGCCTAGTGGGTTTGGGTCTAGCCGAGTGGGTTTGGGTCTAGCCGAGGGGGTTTGGGTCTAGCGGAGTGGGTTTAGGTCTAGCCGAGTGGGTTTGGGTCTAGCGGAGTGGGTTTGGGTCTGGCCGAGTGGGTTTGGGTCTAGCCGAGTGGGTTTGGGTCTAGCCGAGTGGGTTTGGGTCTAGCCGAGGGGGTTTGGGTCTAGCGGAGTGGGTTTGGGTCTAGCCGAGTGGGTTTGGGTCTAGCGGAGTGGGTTTGGGTCTAGCCGAGTGGGTTTGGGTCTAGCCGAGTGGGTTTGAGTCTAGCCGAGTGGGTTTGGGTCTGGCCGAGTGGGTTTGGGTCTAGCCGAGTGGGTTTGGGTCTAGCCGAGTGGGTTTGGGTCTAGCCGAGTGGGTTTGGGTCTAGCCAAGTGGGTTTGGGTCTAGCCGAGTGGGTTTCGGACGTACCGAGTGGGTTTGTGTCTAGCGGAGTGCGTTTCGGTCTAGCCGAGTGGGTTTGGGTCTAGCCGAGTGGGTTTGGGTCTAGCCAAGTGGGTTTGGGTGTAGCCGAGTGGGTTTGGGTCTAGCCGAGTGGGTTTGGGTCTAGCAGAGTGGGTTTGGGTCTAGCCGAGTGGGTTTGGGTCTAGCCGAGTGGGTTTGGGTCTAGCCAAGTGGGTTTGGGTCTAGCCGAGTGGGTTTGAGTCTAGCCTAGTGGGTTTGGGTCTAGCCGAGTGGGTTTCGGTCTAGCCGAGTGGGTTTGGGTCTAGCCGAGTGGGTTTGGGTCTAGCCGAGTGGGTTTGGGTCTAGCCGAGTGGGTTTGGGTCTAGCGGAGTGGGTTTGGGTCTAGCCGAGTGGGTTTGGGTCTAGCCGATAGGGTTTGGGTCTAGCCGAGTGGGTTCGGGTCTAGCCGAGTGGGTTCGGGTCTAGCGGAGTAGACTTGGGTCTAGCCGAATGGGTTTGGGTCTAGCCGAGTGGGTTTGGGTCTAGCGGAGTGGATTTGGGTCTAGCCGAGTGGCTTTGCTTCTAGCCGAGTTAGTTTGGGTGTTGCCGAGTTAGTTTGGGTCTAGCCGAGCGGGTTTGGGTCTAGCCGAGTGGGTTTCGGTCTAGCCGAGTGGGTTTGGGTCTAGCCGAGTGGCTTTGGGTCTAGCCGAGTGGGTTTGGGTCTAGCCGAGTGGGTTTGGGTCTAGCCGAGTGGGTTTGGGTCTAGCCAAGTGGGTTTGGGTCTTGCCGAGTGGGTTTGGGTCGTGCCGTGTCGGTTTGGGTCTAGCCGAGTGGGTTTGGGTCTAGCCGAGTGCGTTTGGGTCTAGCCGAGTGGGTTTGGGTCTAGCCGAGTGGGTTTGGGTCTAGCCAAGTGGGTTTGGGTCGAGCCGATTGGGTTTGGGTCTAGCCCAGTGCGTTTGGGTCTAGCCGAGGGGGTTTGGGTCTAGCCGAGTGGGTTTGGGTCTAGCCGAGTGGGTTTGGGTCTAGCGGAGTGGGTTTGGGTCTAGCGGAGTGGGTTTGGGTCTAGCCGAGTGGGTTTGGGTCTAGCAGAGTGGGTTTGGGTCTAGCCGAGTGGGTTTGGGTCTAGCCGAGTGGGTTTGAGTCTAGCCGAATGGGTTTGGGTCTAGCCGAGTGGGTTTGGGTCTAGCCGAGTGGGTTTGGGTCTAGCCGAGTGGGTTTGGGTCTAGCCGAGTGGGTTTGGGTCTAGCCGAGTGGGTTTGGGTCTAGCGGAGTGGGTTTGGGTCTAGCCGAGTGGGTTTGGGTCTAGCCGATAGGGTTTGGGTCTAGCCGAGTGGGTTTGGGTCTAGCCGAGTGGGTTCGGGTCTAGCGGAGTGGATTTGGGTCTAGCCGAATGGGTTTGGGTCTAGCCGAGTGGGTTTGGGTCTAGCGGAGTGGATTTGGGTCTAGCCGAGTGGCTTTGCTTCTAGCCGAGTTAGTTTGGGTGTTGCCGAGTTAGTTTGGGTCTAGCCGAGCGGGTTTGGGTCTAGCCGAGTGGGTTTGGGTATAGGCGAGTGGGTTTGGGTCTAGCCGAGTGGCTTTGCTTCTAGCCGAGTTAGTTTGGGTGTTGCCGAGTTAGTTTGGGTCTAGCCGAGTGGGTTTGTGTCTAGCCGAGTGGGTTTGGGTCTAGCGGACTGGGTTTGGGTGTAGCCGAGTGGGTTTGGGTCTAGCCGAGTGGGTTTGGGTCTGGCCGAGTGGGTTTGGGTCTAGCCGAGTGGGTTTGGGTCTAGCCGAGTGGGTTTGGGTCTAGCCAAGTGGGTTTGGGTCTTGCCGAGTGTGTTTGGGTCGTGTCGAGTCGGTTTGGGTCTAGCCGAGTGTGTTTGGGTCTAGCCGAGTGCGTTTGGGTCTAGCCGAGTGGGTTTGGGTCTAGCCGAGTGGGTTTGGGTCTAGCCAAGTGGGTTTGGGTCGAGCCGAGTGGGTTTGGGTCTAGCCCAGTGCGTTTGGGTCTAGCCGAGGGGGTTTGGGTCTAGTCGAGTGGGTTTGGGTCTAGCCGAGTGGGTTTGGGTCTAGCGGAGTGGGTTTGGGTCTAGCGGAGTGGGTTTGGGTCTAGCCGAGTGGGTTTGGGTCTAGCAGAGTGGGTTTGGGTCTAGCCGAGTGTGTTTGGGTCTAGCCGAGTGGGTTTGAGTCTAGCCGAGTGGGTTTGGGTCTAGCCGAGTGGGTTTGGGTCTAGCCGAGTGGGTTTGGGTCTAGCCGAGTGGGTTTGGGTCTAGCCGAGTGGGTTTGGGTCTAGCCAAGTGGGTTTGGGTCTAGCCGAGTGGGTTTGAGTCTAGCCTAGTGGGTTTGGGTCTAGCCGAGTGGGTTTCGGTCTAGCCGAGTGGGTTTGGGTCTAGCCGAGTGGGTTTGGGTCTAGCCGAGTGGGTTTGGGTCTAGCCGAGTGGGTTTGGGTCTAGCGGAGTGGGTTTGGGTCTAGCCGAGTGGGTTTGGGTCTAGCCGATAGGGTTTGGGTCTAGCCGAGTGGGTTCGGGTCTAGCCGAGTGGGTTCGGGTCTAGCGGAGTAGACTTGGGTCTAGCCGAATGGGTTTGGGTCTAGCCGAGTGGGTTTGGGTCTAGCGGAGTGGATTTGGGTCTAGCCGAGTGGCTTTGCTTCTAGCCGAGTTAGTTTGGGTGTTGCCGAGTTAGTTTGGGTCTAGCCGAGCGGGTTTGGGTCTAGCCGAGTGGGTTTCGGTCTAGCCGAGTGGGTTTGGGTCTAGCCGAGTGGCTTTGGGTCTAGCCGAGTGGGTTTGGGTCTAGCCGAGTGGGTTTGGGTCTAGCCGAGTGGGTTTGGGTCTAGCCAAGTGGGTTTGGGTCTTGCCGAGTGGGTTTGGGTCGTGCCGTGTCGGTTTGGGTCTAGCCGAGTGGGTTTGGGTCTAGCCGAGTGCGTTTGGGTCTAGCCGAGTGGGTTTGGGTCTAGCCGAGTGGGTTTGGGTCTAGCCAAGTGGGTTTGGGTCGAGCCGATTGGGTTTGGGTCTAGCCCAGTGCGTTTGGGTCTAGCCGAGGGGGTTTGGGTCTAGCCGAGTGGGTTTGGGTCTAGCCGAGTGGGTTTGGGTCTAGCGGAGTGGGTTTGGGTCTAGCGGAGTGGGTTTGGGTCTAGCCGAGTGGGTTTGGGTCTAGCAGAGTGGGTTTGGGTCTAGCCGAGTGGGTTTGGGTCTAGCCGAGTGGGTTTGAGTCTAGCCGAATGGGTTTGGGTCTAGCCGAGTGGGTTTGGGTCTAGCCGAGTGGGTTTGGGTCTAGCCGAGTGGGTTTGGGTCTAGCCGAGTGGGTTTGGGTCTAGCGGAGTGGGTTTGGGTCTAGCGGAGTGGGTTTGGGTCTAGCCGAGTGGGTTTGGGTCTAGCCGATAGGGTTTGGGTCTAGCCGAGTGGGTTTGGGTCTAGCCGAGTGGGTTCGGGTCTAGCGGAGTGGATTTGGGTCTAGCCGAATGGGTTTGGGTCTAGCCGAGTGGGTTTGGGTCTAGCGGAGTGGATTTGGGTCTAGCCGAGTGGCTTTGCTTCTAGCCGAGTTAGTTTGGGTGTTGCCGAGTTAGTTTGGGTCTAGCCGAGCGGGTTTGGGTCTAGCCGAGTGGGTTTGGGTATAGGCGAGTGGGTTTGGGTCTAGCCGAGTGGCTTTGCTTCTAGCCGAGTTAGTTTGGGTGTTGCCGAGTTAGTTTGGGTCTAGCCGAGTGGGTTTGTGTCTAGCCGAGTGGGTTTGGGTCTAGCGGACTGGGTTTGGGTGTAGCCGAGTGGGTTTGGGTCTAGCCGAGTGGGTTTGGGTCTGGCCGAGTGGGTTTGGGTCTAGCCGAGTGGGTTTGGGTCTAGCCGAGTGGGTTTGGGTCTAGCCAAGTGGGTTTGGGTCTTGCCGAGTGTGTTTGGGTCGTGTCGAGTCGGTTTGGGTCTAGCCGAGTGTGTTTGGGTCTAGCCGAGTGCGTTTGGGTCTAGCCGAGTGGGTTTGGGTCTAGCCGAGTGGGTTTGGGTCTAGCCAAGTGGGTTTGGGTCGAGCCGAGTGGGTTTGGGTCTAGCCCAGTGCGTTTGGGTCTAGCCGAGGGGGTTTGGGTCTAGTCGAGTGGGTTTGGGTCTAGCCGAGTGGGTTTGGGTCTAGCGGAGTGGGTTTGGGTCTAGCGGAGTGGGTTTGGGTCTAGCCGAGTGGGTTTGGGTCTAGCAGAGTGGGTTTGGGTCTAGCCGAGTGTGTTTGGGTCTAGCCGAGTGGGTTTGAGTCTAGCCGAGTGGGTTTGGGTCTAGCCGAGTGGGTTTGGGTCTAGCCGAGTGGGTTTGGGTCTAGCCGAGTGGGTTTGGGTCTAGCCGAGTGGGTTTGGGTCTAGCCGAGTGGGTTTGGGTCTAGCGGAGTGGGTTTGAGTCTACCGAGTGGGTTTGGGTCTAGCCGATAGGGTTTGGGTCTAGCCGAGTGGGTTTGGGTCTAGCCGAGTGGGTTCGGGTCTAGCGGAGTGGATTTGGGTCTAGCCGAATGGGTTTGGGTCTAGCCGAGTGGGTTTGGGTCTAGCAGAGTGGATTTGGGTCTAGCCGAGTGGCTTTGCTTCTAGCCGAGTTAGTTTGGGTGTTGCCGAGTTAGTTTGGGTCTAGCCGAGCGGGTTTGGGTCTAGCCGATTGGGTTTGGGTCTAGCCGAGTGGGTTTGGGTCTAGCCGAGTGGGTTTGGGCCTAGTCGAGTGTGTTTGGGTCTGGCGGAGTTGGTATGCGTCTGGCGGAGTGGGTTTGGGTCTTCGGCGTGGGTTTGGGTGTAGCCGAGTGGGTTTGGGTCTAGCCGAGTGGGTTTGGGTCTACCCGAGTAGGTTTGGGTCTAGCCGAGTGTGTTTGGGTCTAGCCAAGTGGGTGTGGGTCTTGCCGAGTGGGTGGGTCTAGCCGAGTGGGTTTGGGTCTAGCCGAGTGGGTTTGGGTGTAGCCGAGTGGGTTTGGGTTGAGCCGAGTGGGTTTGGGTCCAGCCGAGTGGGTTTGGGTCCAGCCGAGTGGGTTTGTGTCTAGCCGAGTGGGTTTGGGTCTAGCGGAGTGGGTTTGGGTGTAGCCGAGTGGGTTTGGGTCTAGCCGAGTGGGTTTGGGTCTAGCCGAGTGTGTTTGGGTCGAGCCGAGTGGGTATGGGTCTAGCCGAGTGGGTTTCGGTGTAGCCGAGTGGGTTTGGGTCTAGCCGAGTGGGTTTGGGTCGTGCCGAGTCGGTTTGGGTCTAGCCGAGTGGGTTTGGGTCTAGCCGAGTGCGTTTGGGTCTAGCCGAGTGGGTTTGGGTCTAGCCGAGTGGGTTTGGGTCTAGCCAAGTGGGTTTGGGTCGAGCCGAGTGGGTTTGGGTCTAGCCTAGTGCGTTTGGGTCTAGCCGAGGGGGTATGGGTCTAGCCGAGTGGGTTTCGCTCTAGCCGAGTGGGTTTGGGTCTAGCGGAGTGGGTTTGGATCTAGCGGAGTGGGTTTGGGTCTAGCCGAGTGGGTTTGGGTCTAGCGGAGTGGGTTTGGGTCTAGCCGAGTGGGTTTGGGTCTAGCCGAGTGGGTTTGAGTCTAGCCGAGTGGGATTGGGTCTAGCCGAGTGGGTTTGGGTCTAGCCGAGTGGGTTTGGGTCTAGCCGAGTGGGTTTGGGTCTAGCCGAGTGGGTTTGGGTCTAGCCGAGTGGGTTTGGGTCTAGCCGAGTGGGTTTGGGTCTAGCCGAGTGGGTTTGGGTCTAGCCGAGTGGGTTTGGGTCTAGCCGAGTGGGTTTGGGTCTAGCCGAGTGGGTTTGAGTCTAGCGGAGTGGATTTGGGTCTAGCCGAATGGGTTTGGGTCTGGCCGAGTGGGTTTGCGTCTAGCGGAGTGGATTTGGGTCTAGCCGAGTGGCTTTGCTTCTAGCCAAGTTAGTTTGGGTGTTGCCGAGTTAGTTTGGGTCTAGCCGAGCGGGTTTGGGTCTAGCCGAGTGGGTTTGGGTCTAGCCGAGTGTGTTTGGGTCTAGCCGAGTGGGTTTGGGTCTAGCCGAGTGGGTTTGGGTCTAGCCAAGTGGGTTTGGGTCGAGCCGAGTGGGTTTGGGTCTAGCCCAGTGCGTTTGGGTCTAGCCGAGGGGGTTTGGGTCTAGCCGAGTGGGTTTGGGTCTAGCCGAGTGGGTTTGGGTCTAGCGGAGTGGGTTTGGGTCTAGCGGAGTGGGTTTGGGTCTAGCCGAGTGGGTTTGGGTCTAGCAGAGTGGGTTTGGGTCTAGCCGAGTGTGTTTGGGTCTAGCCGAGTGCGTTTGAGTCTAGCCGAGTGGGTATGGGTCTAGCCGAGTGGGTTTCGCTCTAGCCGAGTGGGTTTGGGTCTAGCGGAGTGGGTTTGGATCTAGCGGAGTGGGTTTGGGTCTAGCCGAGCGGGGTTTGGGTCTAGCGGAGTGGGTTTGGGTCTAGCCGAGTGGGTTTGGGTCTAGCCGAGTGGGTTTGAGTCTAGCCGAGTGGGTTTGGGTCTAGCCGAGTGGGTTTGGGTCTAGCCGAGTGGGTTTGGGTCCAGCCGAGTGGGTTTGGGTCGAGCCGAGTGGGTTTGTGTCTAGCCGAGTGGGTTTGGGTCTAGCCGAGTGGGTTTGGGTCTAGCCGAGTGGGTTTGGGTCTAGCGGAGTGGATTTGGGTCTAGCCAAATGGGTTTGGGTCTAGCCGAGTGGGTTAGCGTCTAGCGGAGTGGATTTGGGTCTAGCCGAGTGGCTTTGCTTCCAGCCAAGTTAGTTTGGGTGTTGCCGAGTTAGTTTGGGTCTAGCCGAGCGGGTTTGGGTCTAGCCGAGTGGGTTTGGGTCTAGCCGAGTGGGTTTGGGTCTAGCCGAGTGGGTTTGGACCTAGTCGAGTGTGTTTGGGTCTAGCGGAGTTGGTATGTGTCTAGCGGAGTGGGTTTGGGTCTAGCGGAGTGGGTTTGGGTGTAGCCGAGTGGGTTTGGGTCTAGCCGAGTGGGTTTGGGTCTAGCCGAGTGTGTTTGGGTCTAGCCGAGTGGGTGTGGGTCTTGCCGAGTGGGTGGGTCTAGCCGAGTGGGTTTGAGTCTAGCCGAGTGGGTTTGGGTCTAGCCGAGTGGGTTTGGGTCGAGCCGAGTGGGTTTGGGTCCAGTGGAGTGGGTTTGGGTGCAGCCGAGTGGGTTTGGGTCTAGCCGAGTGGGTTTGGGTCTAGCCGAGTGGGTTTGGGTCGAGCCGAGTGGGTATGGGTCTAGCCGAGTGGGTTTCGGCGTAGCCGAGTGGGTTTGGGTCTAGCCGAGTGGGTTTGGGTCGTGCCGAGTCGGTTTGGGTCTAGCCGAGTGGGTTTGGGTCTAGCCGAGTGCGTTTGGGTCTAGCCGAGTGGGTTTGGGTCTAGCCGAGTGGGTTTGGGTCTAGCCAAGTGGGTTTGGGTCGAGCCGAGTGGGTTTGGGTCTAGCCGAGTGGGTTTGGGTCTAGCCGAGGGGGTATGGGTCTAGCCGAGTGGGTTTCGGTCTAGCCGAGTGGGTTTGGGTCGAGCGGAGTGGGTTTGGGTCTAGCGGAGTGGGTTTGGGTCTAGCCGAGTGGGTTTGGGTCTAGCGGAGTGGGTTTGGGTCTAGCCGAGTGGGTTTGTGTCCAGCCGAGTGGGTTTGGGTCTAGCCGATAGGGTTTGGGTCTAGCCGAGTGGGTTTGGGTCTAGCCGAGTGGGTTTGGGTCTAGCGGAGTGGGTTTGGGTCCAGCGGAGTGGGTTTGGGTCTAGCCGAGTGGGTTTGGGTCTAGCAGAGTGGGTTTGAGTCTAGCCGAGTGTGTTTGGGTCTAGCCGAGTGCGTTTGAGTCTAGCCGAGTGGGTATGGGTCTAGCCGAGTGGGTTTCGCTCTAGCCGAGTGGGTTTGGGTCTAGCGGAGTGGGTTTGGATCTAGCGGAGTGGGTTTGGGTCTAGCCGAGCGGGGTTTGGGTCTAGCGGAGTGGGTTTGGGTCTAGCCGAGTGGGTTTGGGTCTAGCCGAGTGGGTTTGAGTCTAGCCGAGTGGGTTTGGGTCTAGCCGAGTGGGTTTGGGTCTAGCCGAGTGGGTTTGGGTCCAGCCGAGTGGGTTTGGGTCGAGCCGAGTGGGTTTGTGTCTAGCCGAGTGGGTTTGGGTCTAGCCGAGTGGGTTTGGGTCTAGCCGAGTGGGTTTGGGTCTAGCGGAGTGGATTTGGGTCTAGCCAAATGGGTTTGGGTCTAGCCGAGTGGGTTAGCGTCTAGCGGAGTGGATTTGGGTCTAGCCGAGTGGCTTTGCTTCCAGCCAAGTTAGTTTGGGTGTTGCCGAGTTAGTTTGGGTCTAGCCGAGCGGGTTTGGGTCTAGCCGAGTGGGTTTGGGTCTAGCCGAGTGGGTTTGGGTCTAGCCGAGTGGGTTTGGACCTAGTCGAGTGTGTTTGGGTCTAGCGGAGTTGGTATGTGTCTAGCGGAGTGGGTTTGGGTCTAGCGGAGTGGGTTTGGGTGTAGCCGAGTGGGTTTGGGTCTAGCCGAGTGGGTTTGGGTCTAGCCGAGTGTGTTTGGGTCTAGCCGAGTGGGTGTGGGTCTTGCCGAGTGGGTGGGTCTAGCCGAGTGGGTTTGAGTCTAGCCGAGTGGGTTTGGGTCTAGCCGAGTGGGTTTGGGTCGAGCCGAGTGGGTTTGGGTCCAGTGGAGTGGGTTTGGGTGCAGCCGAGTGGGTTTGGGTCTAGCCGAGTGGGTTTGGGTCTAGCCGAGTGGGTTTGGGTCGAGCCGAGTGGGTATGGGTCTAGCCGAGTGGGTTTCGGCGTAGCCGAGTGGGTTTGGGTCTAGCCGAGTGGGTTTGGGTCGTGCCGAGTCGGTTTGGGTCTAGCCGAGTGGGTTTGGGTCTAGCCGAGTGCGTTTGGGTCTAGCCGAGTGGGTTTGGGTCTAGCCGAGTGGGTTTGGGTCTAGCCAAGTGGGTTTGGGTCGAGCCGAGTGGGTTTGGGTCTAGCCGAGTGGGTTTGGGTCTAGCCGAGGGGGTATGGGTCTAGCCGAGTGGGTTTCGGTCTAGCCGAGTGGGTTTGGGTCGAGCGGAGTGGGTTTGGGTCTAGCGGAGTGGGTTTGGGTCTAGCCGAGTGGGTTTGGGTCTAGCGGAGTGGGTTTGGGTCTAGCCGAGTGGGTTTGTGTCCAGCCGAGTGGGTTTGGGTCTAGCCGATAGGGTTTGGGTCTAGCCGAGTGGGTTTGGGTCTAGCCGAGTGGGTTTGGGTCTAGCGGAGTGGATTTGGGTCTAGCCGAATGGGTTTGGGTCTAGCCGAGTGGGTTTGGGTCTAGCAGAATGGATTTGGGTCTAGCCGAGTGGCTTTGCTTCTAGCCGAGTTAGTTTGGGTGTTGCCGAGTTAGTTTGGGTCTAGCCGAGCGGGTTTGGGTCTAGCCGAGTGGGTTCGGGTCGAGCCGAGTGGGTTTGGGTCTAGCCGAGTGGGTTTGGGCCTAGTCGAGTGTGTTTGGGTCCAGCGGAGTCGGTATGCGTCGAGCGGAGTGGGTTTGGGTCTAGCGGAGTGGGTTTGGGTGTAGCCGAGTGGGTTTGCGTCTAGCCGAGTGGGTTTGGGTCTACCCGAGTAGGTTTGGGTCTAGCCGAGTGTGTTTGGGTCTAGCCGAGTGGGTGTGGGTCTTGCCGAGTGGGTGGGTCTTGCCGAGTGGGTTTGGGTCTAGCCGAGTGGGTTTGGGTCTAGCCGAGTGGGTTTGGGTCGAGCCGAGTGGGTTTGAGTCCAGTGGAGTGGGTTTGGGTGCAGCCGAGTGGGTTTGGGTCTAGCCGAGTGGGTTTGGGTCTAGCCGAGTGGGTTTGGGTCCAGCCGAGTGGGTTTGTGTCTAGCCGAGTGGGTTTGGGTCTAGCCGAGCGGGTTTGGGTCTAGCCGAGTGGGTTTGGGTCTAGCCGAGTGGGTTTGGGTCTAGCCGAGTGGGTTTGGGCCTAGTCGAGTGTGTTTGGGTCTAGCGGAGTTGGTATGTGTCTAGCGGAGTGGGTTTGGGTCTAGCGGAGTGGGTTTGGGTGTAGCCGAGTGGGTTTGGGTCTAGCCGAGTGGGTTTGGGTCTAGCCGAGTGTGTTTGGGTCTAGCCGAGTGGGTGTGGGTCTTGCCGAGTGGGTGGGTCTAGCCGAGTGGGTTCGAGTCTAGCCGAGTGGGTTTGGGTCTAGCCGAGTGGGTTTGGGTCGAGCCGAGTGGGTTTGGGTCCAGTGGAGTGGGTTTGGGTGCAGCCGAGTGGGTTTGGGTCTAGCCGAGTGGGTTTGGGTCTAGCCGAGTGGGTTTGGGTCGAGCCGAGTGGGTATGGGTCTAGCCGAGTGGGTTTCGGCGTAGCCGAGTGGGTTTGGGTCTAGCCGAGTGGGTTTGGGTCTAGCCGAATGGGTTTGGGTCTAGCCGAGTGGGTTTGGGTCTAGCAGAATGGATTTGGGTCTAGCCGAGTGGCTTTGCTTCTAGCCGAGTTAGTTTGGGTGTTGCCGAGTTAGTTTGGGTCTAGCCGAGCGGGTTTGGGTCTAGTCGAGTGGGTTCGGGTCGAGCCGAGTGGGTTTGGGTCTAGCCGAGTGGGTTTGGGCATAGTCGAGTGTGTTTGGGTCCAGCGGAGTCGGTATGCGTCGAGCGGAGTGGGTTTGGGTCTAGCGGAGTGGGTTTGGGTGTAGCCGAGTGGGTTTGCGTCTAGCCGAGTGGGTTTGGGTCTACCCGAGTAGGTTTGGGTCTAGCCGAGTGTGTTTCGGTCTAGCCGAGTGGGTGTGGGTCTTGCCGAGTGGGTGGGTCTTGCCGAGTGGGTTTGGGTCTAGCCGAGTGGGTTTGGGTCTAGCCGAGTGGGTTTGGGTCGAGCCGAGTGGTTTTGAGTCCAGTGGAGTGGGTTTGGGTGCAGCCGAGTGGGTTTGGGTCTAGCCGAGTGGGTTTGGGTCTAGCCGAGTGGGTTTGGGTCCAGCCGAGTGGGTTTGGATCTAGCCGAGTGGGTTTGGGTCTAGCGGAGTGGGTTTGGGTGTAGCCGAGTGGGTTTGGGTCTAGCCGAGTGGGTTTGGGTCTAGCCGAGTGGGTTTGGGTCTAGCCGAGTGGGTTTGTGTCTAGCCCAGTGGGTTTGGGTCTAGCCGATAGGGTTTGGGTCTAGCCGAGTAGGTTTGGGTCTAGCCGAGTGGGTTTGGGTCTAGCGGAGTGGATTTGGGTCTAGCCGAATGGGTTTGGGTCTAGCCGAGTGGGTTTGGGTCTAGCGGAGTGGATTTGGGTCTAGCCGAGTGGCTTTGCTTCTAGCCAAGTTAGTTTGGGTGTTGCCGAGTTAGTTTGGGTCTAGCCGAGCGGGATTGGGTCTAGCCGAGTGGGTTTGGGTCTAGCCGAGTGGGTTTGCGTCTAGCCGAGTGGGTTTGAGTCTAGCCGAGTGGGTTTGGGTCTAGCCGAGTGGGTTTGGGTCTAGCCGATTGGGTTTGGGTCTAGCCGAGTGGTTTTTGGTCTAGCCAAGTGGATTTGGGTCTAGCCGAGTGGGTTTGGTTTGTGCCGAGTGGGTTTGAGTCCAGCCGAGTGGGTTTGGGTCTAGCCGAGTGGGTTTGGGTCTAGCCGAGTGGGTTTGTGTCTCGCCGAGTGGCTTTGGGTCTAGCCGATAGGGTTTGGGTCTAGCCGAGTGGGTTTGGGTCTAGTGGAGTGGGTTTGGGTCTAGCCGAGTGGGTTTGGGTCTAGCCGAGTGGGTTTGGGTCTAGACGAGCGGGTTTGGGTCTAGCCGAGTGGGTTTGGGTCTAGCCGAGTGGGTTTGGGTCTATCCGAGTGGGTTTGGGTCTAGCCGAGTCTGTTTTGGTCTATCCGAGAGGGTTTGGGTCTAGCCGAGTGGGTTTGGGTCGAGCCGAGTGGGTTTGTGTCTAGCCGAGTGTGTTTGGGTCTAGCCGAGTGGGTTTGGGTCTAGCCGAGTGGGTTTGGGTCTAGGCGAGTAGGTTTGGGTCTAGCCGAGTGGGTTTGGGTCTAGCCGAGCGGGTTTGGGTCTAGCCGAGCGGGTTTGGGTCTAGCCGAGTGGGTTGGGGTCTAGCCGAGTGGATTTGGGTCTAGCCGAGTGGGTTTGGGTCTAGCCGAGTGGGTTTGGGTCTAGCCGAGTGGGTTTGGGTCTAGCCGAGTTGGTTTGGGTCTAGCGGAGTGGGTTTGGGTCTAGCCGAGTGGGTTTGGGTCTAGCCGAGTGGGTTTGGGTCTAGCCGATTGGATTTGGGTCTAGCCGAGTGGGTTTGGGTTTAGTCGAGTGGGTTTGTGTCTAGCCGAGTGCGTTTGGGTCTAGCGGAGTCTGTTTGGGTCTAGCAGAGTGGGTTTGGGTCTATCCGAGAGGGGTTTGGGTCTAGCCGAGTGGGTTTGGGCTAGCTGAGTGGGTTTGGGTCCAGCCGAGTGGTTTTGGGTCTAGCCGAGTGGGTTTGGGTCTAGCCGAGTCTGTTTGGGTCTTGCCGAGTGGGTTGGGGTCTAGCCAAGTGGGTTTGGGTCTAGCCGAGTGGGTTTGGGTCTAGCCGAGTCTGTTTGGGTCTAGCCGAGTGGGTTTGGGACTCGCCGAGTATGTTTGGGTCTAGCCGAGTGGGTTTGGTTCTAGCCAAGTGGGTTTGGGTCTAGCCGAGTGGGTTTGGGTCTGGCCGGGTGGGTTTGGGTCTAGCCGAGTGGGTTTGGGTCTAGCCGAGTGGGTTTGGGTCTAGCCGAGTGGGTTTGGGTCTAGCCGAGTGGGTTTGGGTCTAGCCTAGTGGGTTTGGGTCTAGCCGAGTGGGTTTGGGACTAGCCAAGTGGGTTTGGGTCTAGCCGAGTGGGTTTGGGTCGAGCCGAGTGAGTTTGGGTCTAGCCGAGTGGGTTTGGGTCTAGCCGAGTGGGTTTGGGTCCAGCCGAGTGGGTTTGTGTCTAGCCGAGTGGGTTTAGGTCTAGTGGAGTGGGTTTGGGTCTAGCCGAGTGGGTTTAGGTCTAGCCGAGTGGTATTGGATCTAGCCGAGTGGGTTTGGGTCTAGCCGAGTGGGTTTGGGTCTAGCCGAGTGGGTATGGGTCTAGCCGAGTGGGTTTGGGTCGAGCCGAGTGGGTTTGGGTCTAGCCGAGTGGGTTTGGGTCTAGCCGAGTGGGTTTGTGTCTAGCCGAGTGGGTTTGGGTCAAGCCGAGTGGGTTTGGGTCTAGCCGAGTGGGTTTGGGTCTAGCAGAGTGGGTTTGGGTCTAGCCGAGTGGGTTTGGGTCTAGCCGAGTGGGTTTGGGTCTAGCCGAGTGGGTTTGTGTCTAGCCGAGTGGGTTTGGGTCTAGCCGAGTGGGTTTGGGTCTAGCCGAGTGGGTTTGGGTCTAGCCGAGTGGGTTTGGGTCTAGCCGAGTGGGTTTGTGTCTAGCCGAGTGGGTTTGGGTCTAGCCGAGTGGGTTTGGGTCTAGCCGAGTGGGTTTGGGTCTAGCAGAGTGGGTTTGGGTCTAGCCGAGTGGGTTTGGGTCTAGCCGAGTGGGTTTGGGTCTAGCCGAGTGGGTTTGGGTCTAGCAGAGTGGGTTTGGGTCTAGCGGAGTGGGTTTGGGTCTAGCGGAGTGGGTTTGGGTCTGGCCGAATGGGTTTGGGTCTAGCCGAGTGGGTTTGGGTCTAGCCGAGTGGGTTTGGGTCTAGCCGAGTGGGTTTGGGTCTAGCCGAGTGGGTTTGGGTCTAGCCGAGTGGGTTTAGGTCTATTGGAGTGGGTTTGGGTCTAGCCGAGTGGGTTTAGGTCTAGCCGAGTGGTATTGGATCTAGCCGAGTGGTTTTGGGTCTAGCCGAGTGGGTTTGGGTCTAGCCGAGTGGGTTTGGGTCTAGCCGAGTGGGTATGGGTCTAGCCGAGTGGGTTTGGGTCGAGCCGAGTGGGTTTGGGTCTAGCCGAGTGGGTTTGGGTCTAGCCGAGTGGGTTTGTGTCTAGCCGAGTGGGTTTAGGTCTAGTGGAGTGGGTTTGGGTCTAGCCGAGTGGGTTTAGGTCTAGCCGAGTGGTATTGGATCTAGCCGAGTGGTTTTGGGTCTAGCCGAGTGGGTTTGGGTCTAGCCGAGTGGGTTTGGGTCTAGCCGAGTGGGTTTGGGTCTAGCCGAGTGGGTATGGGTCTAGCCGAGTGGGTTTGGGTCGAGCCGAGTGGGTTTGGGTCTAGCCGAGTGGGTTTGGGTCTAGCCGAGTGGGTTTGTGTCTAGCCGAGTGGGTTTGGGTCAAGCCGAGTGGGTTTGGGTCTAGCCGAGTGGGTTTGGGTCTAGCAGAGTGGGTTTGGGTCTAGCCGAGTGGGTATGGGTCTAGCCGAGTGGGTTTGGGTCGAGCCGAGTGGGTTTGGGTCTAGCCGAGTGGGTTTGGGTCTAGCCGAGTGGGTTTGTGTCTAGCCGAGTGGGTTTGGGTCTAGCCGAGTGGGTTTGGGTCTAGCCGAGTGGGTTTGTGCCTAGCCGAGTGGGTTTGGGTCTAGCGGAGTGGGTTTGGGTCTAGCCGAGTGGGTTTGTGACTAGCCGAGTGGGTTTGGGTCTAGCCGAGTGGGTTTGGGTCTAGCCGAGTGGGTTTGGGTCTAGCCGAGTGGGTTTGGGTCTAGCAGAGTGGGTTTGGGTCTAGCCGAGTGGGTTTGGGTCTAGCCGAGTGGGTTTGGGTCTAGCCGATTGGATTTGGGTCTAGCCGAGTGGGTTTGGGTTTAGTCGAGTGGGTTTGTGTCTAGCCGAGTGCGTTTGGGTCTAGCGGAGTCGGTTTGGGTCTAGCGGAGTCGGTTTGGGTCTAGCAGAGTGGGTTTGGGTCTATCCGAGAGGGTTTGGGTCTAGCCGAGTCTGTTTGGGTCTTGCCGAGTGGGTTGGGGTCTAGCCGAGTGGGTTTGGGTCTAGCCGAGTGGGTTTGGGTCTAGCCGAGTCTGTTTGGGTCTAGCCGAGTGGGTTTGGGACTCGCCGAGTATGTTTGGGTCTAGCCGAGTGGGTTTGGTTCTAGCCAAGTGGGTTTGGGTCTAGCGGAGTGGGTTTGGGTATGGCCGGGTGGGTTTGGGTCTAGCCGAGTGGGTTTGGGTCTAGCCGAGTGGGTTTGTGTCTAGCCGAGTGGGTTTGTGTCTAGCCGAGTGGGTTTGGGTCTAGCCGAGTGGGTTTGGGTCTAGCCAAGTGGGTTTGGGTCTAGCCGAGTGGGTTTGGGTCTAGCCGAGTGGGTTTGGGTCTAGCCGAGTGGGTTTGGGTCTAGCCTAGTGGGTTTGGGTCTAGCCGAGTGGGTTTGGGACTAGCCGAGTGGGTTTGGGTCTAGCCGAGTGGGTTTGGGTCGAGCCGAGTGGGTTTGGGTCTAGCCGAGTGGGTTTGGGTCTAGCCGAGTGGGTTTGGGTCTAGCCGAGTGGGTTTGTGTCTAGCCGAGTGGGTTTAGGTCTAGCGGAGTGGGTTTGGGTTTAGCCGAGTGGGTTTAGGTCTAGCCGAGTGGTATTGGATCTAGCCGAGTGGTTTTGGGTCTAGCTAAGTGGGTTTGGGTCTAGCCGAGTGGGTATGGGTCTAGCCGAGTGGGTATGGGTCTAGCCGAGTGGGTTTGGGTCGAGCCGAGTGGGTTTGGGTCTAGCCGAGTGGGTTTGGGTCTAGCCGAGTGGGTTTGTGTCTTGCCGAGTGGGTTTGGGTCTAGCCGAGTGGGTTTGGGTCTAGCCGAGTGGGTTTGGGTCTAGCAGAGTGGGTTTGGGTCTAGCCGAGTGGGTTTGTGTCTAGCCGAGTGGGTTTGGGTCTAGCCGAGTGGGTTTGTGTCTAGCCGAGTGGGTTTGTGTCTAGCCGAGTGGGTTTGGGTCTAGCCGAGTGGGTTTGGGTCTAGCCGAGTGGGTTTGGGTCTAGCAGAGTGGGTTTGTGTCTAGCCGAGTGGGTTTGTGTCTAGCCGAGTGGGTTTGGGTCTAGCCGAATGGGTTTGGGTCTAGCCGAGTGGGTTTGATTCTAGCCGAGTGGGTTTGGGTCTAGCTGAGTGGGTTTGGGTCAAGCCGAGTGGGTTTGTGTCTAGCCGAGTGGGTTTGGGTCTTGCCGAGTGTGTTTGGGTCGTGCCGAGTCGGTTTGGGTCTAGCCGAGTGGGTTGGGGTCTAGCCGAGTGCGTTTGGGTCTAGCCGAGTGGGTTTGGGTCTAGCCGAGTCGGTTTGGGTCTAGCCGAGTGGGTTTGGGTCGAGCCGAGTGGGTTTGGGTCTAGCCCAGTGCGTTTGGGTCTAGCCGAGTGGGTTTGGGTCTAGCCGAGTGGGTTTGGGTCTAGCCGAGTGGGTTTGGGTCTAGCGGAGTGGGTTTGGGTCTAGCGGAGTGGGTTTGGGTCTAGCCGAGTGGGTTTGGGTCTAGCAGAGTGGGTTTGGGTCTAGCCGAGTGTGTTTGGGTCTAGCCGAGTGGGTTTGAGTCTAGCCGAGTGGGTTTGGGTCTAGCCGAGTCGGTTTGGGTCTAGCCGAGTGGGTTTGGGACTAGCCGAGTGGGTTTGGGTCTAGCCGAGTGGGTTTGGGTCTAGCCGAGTGGGTTTGGGTCTGGCCGAGTGGGTTTGGGTCTGGCCGAGTGGGTTTGTGTCTAGCCGAGTGGGTTTGGGTCTAGCGGAGTGGGTTTGGGTCTAGCCGAGTGGGTTTGTGACTAGCCGAGTGGGTTTGGGTCTAGCCGAGTGGGTTTGGGTCTAGCCGAGTGGGTTTGGGTCTAGCCGAGTGGGTTTGGGTCTAGCAGAGTGGGTTTGGGTCTAGCCGAGTGGGTTTGGGTCTAGCCGAGTGGGTTTGGGTCTAGCCGATTGGATTTGGGTCTAGCCGAGTGGGTTTGGGTTTAGTCGAGTGGGTTTGTGTCTAGCCGAGTGCGTTTGGGTCTAGCGGAGTCGGTTTGGGTCTAGCAGAGTGGGTTTGGGTCTATCCGAGAGGGTTTGGGTCTAGCCGAGTGGGTTTGGGCTAGCTGAGTGGGTTTGGGTCCAGCCGAGTGGTTTTGGGTCTAGCCGAGTGGGTTTGGGTCTAGCCGAGTCTGTTTGGGTCTTGCCGAGTGGGTTGGGGTCTAGCCAAGTGGGTTTGGGTCTAGCCGAGTGGGTTTGGGTCTAGCCGAGTCTGTTTGGGTCTAGCCGAGTGGGTTTGGGACTCGCCGAGTATGTTTGGGTCTAGCCGAGTGGGTTTGGTTCTAGCCGAGTGGGTTTGGGTCTAGCCGAGTGGGTTTGGGTCTGGCCGGGTGGGTTTGGGTCTAGCCGAGTGGGTTTGGGTCTAGCCGAGTGGGTTTGGGTCTAGCCGTGTGGGTTTGTGTCTAGCCGAGTGGGTTTGGGTCTAGCCGAGTGGGTTTGGGTCTAGCCGAGTGGGTTTGGGTCTAGCCGAGTGGGTTTGGGTCTAGCCGAGTGGGTTTGGGTCTAGCCTAGTGGGTTTGGGTCTAGCCGAGTGGGTTTGGGACTAGCCGAGTGGGTTTGGGTCTAGCCGAGTGGGTTTGGGTCGAGCCGAGTGAGTTTGGGTCTAGCCGAGTGGGTTTGGGTCTAGCCGAGTGGGTTTGGGTCTAGCCGAGTGGGTTTGTGTCTAGCCGAGTGGGTTTAGGTCTAGTGGAGTGGGTTTGGGTCTAGCCGAGTGGGTTTAGGTCTAGCCGAGTGGTATTGGATCTAGCCGAGTGGTTTTGGGTCTAGCCGAGTGGGTTTGGGTCTAGCCGAGTGGGTTTGGGTCTAGCCGAGTGGGTATGGGTCTAGCCGAGTGGGTTTGGGTCGAGCCGAGTGGGTTTGGGTCTAGCCGAGTGGGTTTGGGTCTAGCCGAGTGGGTTTGTGTCTAGCCGAGTGGGTTTGGGTCTAGCCGAGTGGGTTTGGGTCTAGCCGAGTGGGTTTGGGTCTAGCAGAGTGGGTTTGGGTCTAGCCGAGTGGGTTTGTGTCTAGCCGAGTGGGTTTGGGTCTAGCCGAGTGGGTTTGGGTCTAGCCGAGTGGGTTTGGGTCTAGCCGAGTGGGTTTGGGTCTAGCCGAGTGGGTTTGGGACTAGCCGAGTGGGTTTGGGTCTAGCAGAGTGGGTTTGGGTCTAGCCGAGTGGGTTTGTGTCTAGCTGAGTGGGTTTGGGTCTAGCCGAGTGGGTTTGGGTCTAGCCGAATGGGTTTGGGTCTAGCCGAGTGGGTTTGATTCTAGCCGAGTGGGTTTGGGTCTAGCTGAGTGGTTTGGGTCAAGCCGAGTGGGTTTGTGTCTAGCCAAGTGGGTTTGGGTCTTGCCGAGTGTGTTTGGGTCGTGCCGAGTCGGTTTGGGTCTAGCCGAGTGGGTTTGAGTCTAGCCGAGTGCGTTTGGGTCTAGCCGAGTGGGTTTGGGTCTAGCCGAGTCGGTTTGGGTCTAGCCAAGTGGGTTTGGGTCGAGCCGAGTGGGTTTGGGTCTAGCCCAGTGCGTTTGGGTCTAGCCGAGGGGGTTTGGGTCTAGCCGAGTGGGTTTGGGTCTAGCCGAGTGGGTTTGGGTCTAGCGGAGTGGGTTTGGGTCTAGCGGAGTGGGTTTGGGTCTAGCCGAGTGGGTTTGGGTCTAGCAGAGTGGGTTTGGGTCTAGCCGAGTGTGTTTGGGTCTAGCCGAGTGGGTTTGAGTCTAGCCGAGTGGGTTTGGGTCTAGCCGAGTGGGTTTGGGTCTAGCCGAGTGGGTTTGGGACTAGCCGAGTGGGTTTGGGTCCAGCCGAGTGGGTTTGGGTCTAGCCGAGTGGGTTTGGGTCTAGCGGAGTGGGTTTGGGTCTACCGAGTGGGTTTGGGTCTAGCCGATAGGGTTTGGGTCTAGCTGAGTGGGTTTGGGTCTAGCCGAGTGGGTTCGGGTCTAGCGGAGTGGATTTGGGTCTAGCCGAATGGGTTTGGGTCTAGCCGAGTGGGTTTGGGTCTAGCAGAGTGGATTTGGGTCTAGCCGAGTGGGTTTGGGTCTAGCCGAGTGGGTTTGGGTCTAGCCGAGTGGGTTTGTGTCTAGCCGAGTGGGTTTAGGTCTAGTGGAGTGGGTTTGGGTCTAGCCGAGTGGGTTTAGGTCTAGCCGAGTGGTATTGGATCTAGCCGAGTGGTATTGGATCTAGCCGAGTGGTTTTGGGTCTAGCCGAGTGGGTTTGGGTCTAGCCGAGTGGGTTTGGGTCTAGCCGAGTGGGTATGGGTCTAGCCGAGTGGGTTTGGGTCGAGCCGAGTGGGTTTGGGTCTAGCCGAGTGGGTTTGGGTCTAGCCGAGTGGGTTTGTGTCTAGCCGAGTGGGTTTGGGTCTAGCCGAGTGGGTTTGGGTCTAGCCGAGTGGGTTTGGGTCTAGCAGAGTGGGTTTGGGTCTAGCCGAGTGGGTTTGTGTCTAGCCGAGTGGGTTTGGGTCTAGCCGAGTGGGTTTGGGTCTAGCCGAGTGGGTTTGTGTCTAGCCGAGTGGGTTTGGGTCTAGCCGAGTGGGTTTGGGTCTAGCCGAGTGGGTTTGGGTCTAGCAGAGTGGGTTTGGTTCTAGCCGAGTGGGTTTGTGTCTAGCCGAGTGGGTTTGGGTCTAGCCGAGTGGGTTTGGGTCTAGCCGAGTGGGTTTGGGTCTAGCCGAATGGGTTTGGGTCTAGCCGAGTGGGTTTGATTCTAGCCGAGTGGGTTTGGGTCAAGCCGAGTGGGTTTGTGTCTAGCCGAGTGGGTTTGTGTCTAGCCAAGTGGGTTTGGGTCGAGCCGAGTGGGTTTGGGTCTAGCCCAGTGCGTTTGGGTCTAGCCGAGTGGGTTTGGGTGTAGCCGAGTGGGTTTGGGTTGAGCCGAGTGGGTTTGGGTCCAGCCGAGTGGGTTTGGGTCCAGCCGAGTGGGTTTGTGTCTAGCCGAGTGGGTTTGGGTCTAGCGGAGTGGGTTTGGGTGTAGCCGAGTGGGTTTGGGTCTAGCCGAGTGGGTTTGGGTCTAGCCGAGTGTTTTTGGGTCGAGCCGAGTGGGTATGGGTCTAGCCGAGTGGGTTTCGGTGTAGCCGAGTGGGTTTTGGTCTAGCCGAGTGGGTTTGGGTCGTGCCGAGTCGGTTTGGGTCTAGCCGAGTGGGTTTGGGTCTAGCCGAGTGCGTGTGGGTCTAGCCGAGTGGGTTTGGGTCTAGCCGAGTGGGTTTGGGTCTAGCCAAGTGGGTTTGGGTCGAGCAGAGTGGGTTTGGGTCTAGCCTAGTGCGTTTGGGTCTAGCCGAGCGGGTATGGGTCTAGCCGAGTGGGTTTCGCTCTAGCCGAGTGGGTTTGGGTCTAGCGGAGTGGGTTTGGATCTAGCGGAGTGGGTTTGGGTCTAGCCGAGTGGGTTTGGGTCTAGCCGAGTGGGTTTGGGTCTAGCCGAGTGGGTTTGGGTCTAGCCGAGTGGGTTTGGGTCTAGCCTAGTGGGTTTGGGTCTAGCCGAGTGGGTTTGGGACTAGCCGAGTGGGTTTGGGTCTAGCCGAGTGGGTTTGGGTCGAGCCGAGTGAGTTTGGGTCTAGCCGAGTGGGTTTGGGTCTAGCCGAGTGGGTTTGGGTCTAGCCGAGTGGGTTTGTGTCTAGCCGAGTGGGTTTAGGTCTAGTGGAGTGGGTTTGGGTCTAGCCGAGTGGGTTTAGGTCTAGCCGAGTGGTATTGGATCTAGCCGAGTGGTTTTGGGTCTAGCCGAGTGGGTTTGGGTCTAGCCGAATGGGTTTGGGTCTAGCCGAGTGGGTTTGATTCTAGCCGAGTGGGTTTGGGTCTAGCTGAGTGGTTTGGGTCAAGCCGAGTGGGTTTGTGTCTAGCCAAGTGGGTTTGGGTCTTGCCGAGTGTGTTTGGGTCGTGCCGAGTCGGTTTGGGTCTAGCCGAGTGGGTTTGGGTCTAGCCGAGTGCGTTTGGGTCTAGCCGAGTGGGTTTGGGTCTAGCCGAGTCGGTTTGGGTCTAGCCAAGTGGGTTTGGGTCGAGCCGAGTGGGTTTGGGTCTAGCCCAGTGCGTTTGGGTCTAGCCGAGGGGGTTTGGGTCTAGCCGAGTGGGTTTGGGTCTAGCAGAGTGGGTTTGGTTCTAGCCGAGTGGGTTTGTGTCTAGCCGAGTGGGTTTGGGTCTAGCCGAGTGGGTTTGGGTCTAGCCGAGTGGGTTTGGGTCTAGCCGAATGGGTTTGGGTCTAGCCGAGTGGGTTTGATTCTAGCCGAGTGGGTTTGGGTCAAGCCGAGTGGGTTTGTGTCTAGCCGAGTGGGTTTGTGTCTAGCCAAGTGGGTTTGGGTCGAGCCGAGTGGGTTTGGGTCTAGCCCAGTGCGTTTGGGTCTAGCCGAGTGGGTTTGGGTGTAGCCGAGTGGGTTTGGGTTGAGCCGAGTGGGTTTGGGTCCAGCCGAGTGGGTTTGGGTCCAGCCGAGTGGGTTTGTGTCTAGCCGAGTGGGTTTGGGTCTAGCGGAGTGGGTTTGGGTGTAGCCGAGTGGGTTTGGGTCTAGCCGAGTGGGTTTGGGTCTAGCCGAGTGTTTTTGGGTCGAGCCGAGTGGGTATGGGTCTAGCCGAGTGGGTTTCGGTGTAGCCGAGTGGGTTTTGGTCTAGCCGAGTGGGTTTGGGTCGTGCCGAGTCGGTTTGGGTCTAGCCGAGTGGGTTTGGGTCTAGCCGAGTGCGTGTGGGTCTAGCCGAGTGGGTTTGGGTCTAGCCGAGTGGGTTTGGGTCTAGCCAAGTGGGTTTGGGTCGAGCAGAGTGGGTTTGGGTCTAGCCTAGTGCGTTTGGGTCTAGCCGAGCGGGTATGGGTCTAGCCGAGTGGGTTTCGCTCTAGCCGAGTGGGTTTGGGTCTAGCGGAGTGGGTTTGGATCTAGCGGAGTGGGTTTGGGTCTAGCCGAGTGGGTTTGGGTCTAGCCGAGTGGGTTTGGGTCTAGCCGAGTGGGTTTGGGTCTAGCCGAGTGGGTTTGGGTCTAGCCTAGTGGGTTTGGGTCTAGCCGAGTGGGTTTGGGACTAGCCGAGTGGGTTTGGGTCTAGCCGAGTGGGTTTGGGTCGAGCCGAGTGAGTTTGGGTCTAGCCGAGTGGGTTTGGGTCTAGCCGAGTGGGTTTGGGTCTAGCCGAGTGGGTTTGTGTCTAGCCGAGTGGGTTTAGGTCTAGTGGAGTGGGTTTGGGTCTAGCCGAGTGGGTTTAGGTCTAGCCGAGTGGTATTGGATCTAGCCGAGTGGTTTTGGGTCTAGCCGAGTGGGTTTGGGTCTAGCCGAGTGGGTTTGGGTCTAGCCGAGTGGGTATGGGTCTAGCCGAGTGGGTTTGGGTCGAGCCGAGTGGGTTTGGGTCTAGCCGAGTGGGTTTGGGTCTAGCCGAGTGGGTTTGTGTCTAGCCGAGTGGGTTTGGGTCTAGCCGAGTGGGTTTGGGTCTAGCCGAGTGGGTTTGGGTCTAGCAGAGTGGGTTTGGGTCTAGCCGAGTGGGTTTGTGTCTAGCCGAGTGGGTTTGGGTCTAGCCGAGTGGGTTTGGGTCTAGCCGAGTGGGTTTGGGTCTAGCCGAGTGGGTTTGGGTCTAGCCGAGTGGGTTTGGGACTAGCCGAGTGGGTTTGGGTCTAGCAGAGTGGGTTTGGGTCTAGCCGAGTGGGTTTGTGTCTAGCTGAGTGGGTTTGGGTCTAGCCGAGTGGGTTTGGGTCTAGCCGAATGGGTTTGGGTCTAGCCGAGTGGGTTTGATTCTAGCCGAGTGGGTTTGGGTCTAGCTGAGTGGTTTGGGTCAAGCCGAGTGGGTTTGTGTCTAGCCAAGTGGGTTTGGGTCTTGCCGAGTGTGTTTGGGTCGTGCCGAGTCGGTTTGGGTCTAGCCGAGTGGGTTTGGGTCTAGCCGAGTGCGTTTGGGTCTAGCCGAGTGGGTTTGGGTCTAGCCGAGTCGGTTTGGGTCTAGCCAAGTGGGTTTGGGTCGAGCCGAGTGGGTTTGGGTCTAGCCCAGTGCGTTTGGGTCTAGCCGAGGGGGTTTGGGTCTAGCCGAGTGGGTTTGGGTCTAGCCGAGTGGGTTTGGGTCTAGCGGAGTGGGTTTGGGTCTAGCGGAGTGGGTTTGGGTCTAGCCGAGTGGGTTTGGGTCTAGCAGAGTGGGTTTGGGTCTAGCCGAGTGTGTTTGGGTCTAGCCGAGTGGGTTTGAGTCTAGCCGAGTGGGTTTGGGTCTAGCCGAGTGGGTTTGGGTCTAGCCGAGTGGGTTTGGGACTAGCCGAGTGGGTTTGGGTCCAGCCGAGTGGGTTTGGGTCTAGCCGAGTGGGTTTGGGTCTAGCGGAGTGGGTTTGGGTCTACCGAGTGGGTTTGGGTCTAGCCGATAGGGTTTGGGTCTAGCTGAGTGGGTTTGGGTCTAGCCGAGTGGGTTCGGGTCTAGCGGAGTGGATTTGGGTCTAGCCGAATGGGTTTGGGTCTAGCCGAGTGGGTTTGGGTCTAGCAGAGTGGATTTGGGTCTAGCCGAGTGGGTTTGGGTCTAGCCGAGTGGGTTTGGGTCTAGCCGAGTGGGTTTGTGTCTAGCCGAGTGGGTTTAGGTCTAGTGGAGTGGGTTTGGGTCTAGCCGAGTGGGTTTAGGACTAGCCGAGTGGTATTGGATCTAGCCGAGTGGTATTGGATCTAGCCGAGTGGTTTTGGGTCTAGCCGAGTGGGTTTGGGTCTAGCCGAGTGGGTTTGGGTCTAGCCGAGTGGGTATGGGTCTAGCCGAGTGGGTTTGGGTCGAGCCGAGTGGGTTTGGGTCTAGCCGAGTGGGTTTGGGTCTAGCCGAGTGGGTTTGTGTCTAGCCGAGTGGGTTTGGGTCTAGCCGAGTGGGTTCGGGTCTAGCCGAGTGGGTTTGGGTCTAGCAGAGTGGGTTTGGGTCTAGCCGAGTGGGTTTGTGTCTAGCCGAGTGGGTTTGGGTCTAGCCGAGTGGGTTTGGGTCTAGCCGAGTGGGTTTGTGTCTAGCCGAGTGGGTTTGGGTCTAGCCGAGTGGGTTTGGGTCTAGCCGAGTGGGTTTGGGTCTAGCAGAGTGGGTTTGGTTCTAGCCGAGTGGGTTTGTGTCTAGCCGAGTGGGTTTGGGTCTAGCCGAGTGGGTTTGGGTCTAGCCGAGTGGGTTTGGGTCTAGCCGAATGGGTTTGGGTCTAGCCGAGTGGGTTTGATTCTAGCCGAGTGGGTTTGGGTCAAGCCGAGTGGGTTTGTGTCTAGCCGAGTGGGTTTGTGTCTAGCCAAGTGGGTTTGGGTCTTGCCGAGTGTGTTTGGGTCGTGCCGAGTCGGTTTGGGTCTAGCCGAGTGGGTTTGGGTCTAGCCGAGTGCGTTTGGGTCTAGCCGAGTGGGTTTGGGTCTAGCAGAGTGGATTTGGGTCTAGCCGAGTGGGTTTGGGTCTAGCCGAGTGGGTTTGGGTCTAGCCGAGTGGGTTTGTGTCTAGCCGAGTGGGTTTAGGTCTAGTGGAGTGGGTTTGGGTCTAGCCGAGTGGGTTTAGGACTAGCCGAGTGGTATTGGATCTAGCCGAGTGGTATTGGATCTAGCCGAGTGGTTTTGGGTCTAGCCGAGTGGGTTTGGGTCTAGCCGAGTGGGTTTGGGTCTAGCCGAGTGGGTATGGGTCTAGCCGAGTGGGTTTGGGTCGAGCCGAGTGGGTTTGGGTCTAGCCGAGTGGGTTTGGGTCTAGCCGAGTGGGTTTGTGTCTAGCCGAGTGGGTTTGGGTCTAGCCGAGTGGGTTCGGGTCTAGCCGAGTGGGTTTGGGTCTAGCAGAGTGGGTTTGGGTCTAGCCGAGTGGGTTTGTGTCTAGCCGAGTGGGTTTGGGTCTAGCCGAGTGGGTTTGGGTCTAGCCGAGTGGGTTTGTGTCTAGCCGAGTGGGTTTGGGTCTAGCCGAGTGGGTTTGGGTCTAGCCGAGTGGGTTTGGGTCTAGCAGAGTGGGTTTGGTTCTAGCCGAGTGGGTTTGTGTCTAGCCGAGTGGGTTTGGGTCTAGCCGAGTGGGTTTGGGTCTAGCCGAGTGGGTTTGGGTCTAGCCGAATGGGTTTGGGTCTAGCCGAGTGGGTTTGATTCTAGCCGAGTGGGTTTGGGTCAAGCCGAGTGGGTTTGTGTCTAGCCGAGTGGGTTTGTGTCTAGCCAAGTGGGTTTGGGTCTTGCCGAGTGTGTTTGGGTCGTGCCGAGTCGGTTTGGGTCTAGCCGAGTGGGTTTGGGTCTAGCCGAGTGCGTTTGGGTCTAGCCGAGTGGGTTTGGGTCTAGCCGAGTCGGTTTGGGTCTAGCCAAGTGGGTTTGGGTCGAGCCGAGTGGGTTTGGGTCTAGCCCAGTGCGTTTGGGTCTAGCCGAGGGGGTTTGGGTCTAGCCAAGTGGGTTTGGGTCTAGCCGAGTGGGCTTGGGTCTAGCCGAGTGGGTTTGGGTGTAGCCGAGTGGGTTTGGGTTGAGCCGAGTGGGTTTGGGTCCAGCCGAGTGGGTTTGGGTCCAGCCGAGTGGGTTTGTGTCTAGCCGAGTGGGTTTGGGTCTAGCGGAGTGGGTTTGGGTGTAGCCGAGTGGGTTTGGGTCTAGCCGAGTGGGTTTGGGTCTAGCCGAGTGTTTTTGGGTCGAGCCGAGTGGGTATGGGTCTAGCCGAGTGGGTTTCGGTGTAGCCGAGTGGGTTTTGGTCTAGCCGAGTGGGTTTGGGTCGTGCCGAGTCGGTTTGGGTCTAGCCGAGTGGGTTTGGGTCTAGCCGAGTGCGTGTGGGTCTAGCCGAGTGGGTTTGGGTCTAGCCGAGTGGGTTTGGGTCTAGCCAAGTGGGTTTGGGTCGAGCAGAGTGGGTTTGGGTCTAGCCTAGTGCGTTTGGGTCTAGCCGAGCGGGTATGGGTCTAGCCGAGTGGGTTTCGCTCTAGCCGAGTGGGTTTGGGTCTAGCGGAGTGGGTTTGGATCTAGCGGAGTGGGTTTGGGTCTAGCCGAGTGGGTTTGGGTCTAGCCGAGTGGGTTTGAGTCTAGCCGAGTGGGTTTGGGTTTAGCCGAGTGGGTTTGGGTCTAGCCGAGTTGGTTTGGGTCTAGCCGAGTGGGTTTGGGTCTAGCCGAGTGGGTTTGAGTCTAGCCGAGTGGGTTTGGGTTTAGCCGAGTGGGTTTGGGTCTAGCCGAGTGGGTTTGTGTCTAGCCGAGTGGGTTTGGGTCTAGCCGAGTGGGTTTGGGTCTAGTCGAGTGGGTTTGGGTCTAGCAGAGTGGGTTTGGGTCTAGCCGAGTGGGTTTGTGTCTAGCCGAGTGGGTTTGGGTCTAGCCGAGTGGGTTTGGGTCTAGCCGAGTGGGTTTGTGTCTAGCCGAGTGGGTTTGGGTCTAGCCGAGTGGGTTTGGGTCTAGCCGAGTGGGTTTGGGTCTAGCAGAGTGGGTTTGGGTCTAGCCAAGTGGGTTTGGGTCGAGCCGAGTGGGTTTGGGTCTAGCCCAGTGCGTTTGGGTCTAGCCGAGGGGGTTTGGGTCTAGCCAAGTGGGTTTGGGTCTAGCCGAGTGGGTTTGGGTCTAGCGGAGTGGGTTTGGGTCTAGCGGAGTGGGTTTGGGTCTAGCCGAGTGGGTTTGGGTCTAGCAGAGTGGGTTTGGGTCTAGCCGAGTGTGTTTGGGTCTAGCCGAGTGGGTTTGAGTCTAGCCGAGTGGGTTTGGGTCTAGCCGAGTGGGTTTGGGTCTAGCCGAGTTTGTTTGGGACTAGCCGAGTGGGTTTGGGTCTAGCCGAGTGGGTTTGGGTCTAGCCGAGTGGGTTTGGGTCTAGCGGAGTGGGTTTGGGTCTACCGAGTGGGTTTGGGTCTAGCCGATAGGGTTTGGGTCTAGCTGAGTGGGTTTGGGTCTAGCCGAGTGGGTTCGGGTCTAGCGGAGTGGATTTGGGTCTAGCCGAATGGGTTTGGGTCTAGCCGAGTGGGTTTGGGTCTAGCAGAGTGGATTTGGGTCTAGCCGAGTGGCTTTGCTTCTGGCCGAGTTAGTTTGGGTGTTGCCGAGTTAGTTTGGGTCTAGCCGAGCGGGTTTGGGTCTAGCCGAGTGGGTTTGGGTCTAGCCGAGTGGGTTTGGGTCTAGCCGAGTGGGTTTGGGCCTAGTCGAGTGTGTTTGGGTCTAGCGGAGTTGGTATGCATCTAGCGGAGTGGGTTTGGGTCTAGCGGCGTGGGTTTGGGTGTAGCCGAGTGGGTTTGGGTCTAGCCGAGTGGGTTTGGATCTACCCGAGTAGGTTTGGGTCTAGCCGAGTGTGTTTGGGTCTAGCCGAGTGGGTGTGGGTCTTGCCGAGTGGGTGGGTCTAGCCGAGTGGGTTTGGGTCTAGCCGAGTGGGTTTGGGTGTAGCCGAGTGGGTTTGGGTTGAGCCGAGTGGGTTTGGGTCCAGCCGAGTGGGTTTGGGTCCAGCCGAGTGGGTTTGTGTCTAGCCGAGTGGGTTTGGGTCTAGCCGAGTGGGTTTGGGTCTAGCGGAGTGGGTTTGGGTGTAGCCGAGTGGGTTTGGGTCTAGCCGAGTGGGTTTGGGTCTAGCCGAGTGTGTTTGGGTCGAGCCGAGTGGGTATGGGTCTAGC